>JARJEI010000001.1:22531556-32531556 GCA_029955415.1 Lottia scabra
TATCTTCGATCAAGATATAGCCATTTCTTGAGCTAAACCTAGTTTGCTTTGAAAGATAGACGTTTACCCCCCTGTCACAGGTAAGGTTAGGGCTAACCCTAGGTCCATTTCAGTCAGCCGCGGTGGCCGAGTGGTTTCCGTGCCTGCGCGGCACCTTTGGGTCCTTGACGCCGCGGGTTCGGCTCCCGGTCGAAAAAAAAATTTTTTTTTCAATTTTTATATTTTTTTTTAATTCAGAACACTTTCAAATCTATCTACAAATATTTTATTTTGTGTGAACAATGGATAACTCCGAGAAAATCTTAGCTTTTGACCCGATGTTGACCTCTTCGGCACCATTCTAGGAGGGGGGGTGGTAGATGGACCCTTAAAGCCCCCTATGTTAATTTTTCGCCACCAATTGGTGTTGAGAAGATGCGCAACGAAGAGCTGATTCGTTCCATATACGGAAACCCTATCTTCGATCAAGATATAGCCATTTCTTGAGCTAAACCTAGTTTGCTTTGAAAGATAGACGTTTACCCCCCTGTCACAGGTAAGGTTAGGGCTAACCCTAGGTCCATTTCAGTCAGCCGCGGTGGCCGAGTGGTTTCCGTGCCTGCGCGGCACCTTTGGGTCCTTGACGCCGCGGGTTCGGCTCCCGGTCGAAAAAAAAATTTTTTTTTCAATTTTTATATTTTTTTTTAATTCAGAACACTTTCAAATCTATCTACAAATATTTTATTTTGTGTGAACAATGGATAACTCCGAGAAAATCTTAGCTTTTGACCCGATGTTGACCTCTTCGGCACCATTCTAGGAGGGGGGGTGGTAGATGGACCCTTAAAGCCCCCTATGTTAATTTTTCGCCACCAATTGGTGTTGAGAAGATGCGCAACGAAGAGCTGATTCGTTCCATATACGGAAACCCTATCTTCGATCAAGATATAGCCATTTCTTGAGCTAAACCTAGTTTGCTTTGAAAGATAGACGTTTACCCCCCTGTCACAGGTAAGGTTAGGGCTAACCTTTTTCTTTTCTTTTTTTTTTTTTTTTTTTTTTTTTTTTAAGTCCAAACTAGGTCGGAACATGGATAAATCTCCATTGACTTTACATTGCATGACGTCATGCGGCCCCATCAGCTGATAAGAATTTACATTGGTTTGTTAAGGGCCCCGCGGAATGGATAATAATGTTAGTTTATAAGTTCACTGACTTACAAAGAAAATGTCATATTAATGGGCATTATTGTTTTGTTGATGTAAAATAAAAGAAAATGTTATTGAGTACTTTTTTTCTTCTTTCATATATTGAAAGTGTTTGATTTAAAGAGATAATGTACCCTTTCTGGATTTTTATCTGCACAATAGGTTGGTTAATAACAGAATTCTTTTCATTGTAAAAGTTGGTTAATAACAAAATATTTTTGATGTCTGAGACTAAGACGAGTTGGAGATGTTTTTATTAATCTGCAATTTGGTCAGCAAATTAATTCCTGATGTGGAAATCGACTTTGTGTCTCTTTAAATTCTACAACACTTCTAAATGTCAAGGTTATTACAATGTATAACACTGTTTATTCCCGATGCCATATTGAACCAAATTGAACTCGTTATTATCGTTGATAAACACACTGACACTTATAAAAGGTTGAAGGGTCATTTCATTGCTATTGGTGTCATCATAATCAAGTCGTATACATGTATTTTAATTGTGCGTCATATCTGTATGTTTTGTTGGGATAGGAAGGTCTACAAATACGGTTAGAACATTTCTATTTTTAAATTTCTATGTATTTTACTTGCACATTTTATAATTAAGACTTCTTATTGACTTAAAATTTCTGATAGCACATGAATTCAGTTTTCAAAAAGTATGAAAAAAGCGCCTGGAAACACGAATTCCTGACATTTCCTGAAAAGTTTAAGGTTCAAGATTTCTTGTCTTTTTACACTTTTTTGCTAGCAAAAAATTGGTCAATCAGAGTTTATATTCATCAACGATGTCTAAAGTATACAAACAGAATGCAAAAAACACATGAAACTATGTAAAATTTCCATATAATAACAGGTTATAATTATTAAACGCCTTAAATTTGATTTAGAGTTTTTCAATTATTGTATATAAACATTGTTTTCTGGATTTATCAGATTATTTAGTTAATCTGTTGTATAGTTATGCAACCAGGCAAGTCCCTTGATGAATATAAACTCCTATTGACCAAATTTGAAAATTTAGATTTTTCGTTCATTTTAAGAGGTTTTACGTGTATTTCTTTAACTAAAAAAATCCTGTTTGGCTTGGCTTACATACATTTGGTCTGATCTTAAACACCCTCCCCATCTCATCGAAAACGTCCCACTCCTTATTCTTAAAATTGGTTTGGAAATTGACACTCTAATCTTTTAACTGTTTCAATCCGAATTTAGATGAATCCGTTTTATGAGAATCAAACGGGCTTTCTGAACACCAATCTCTACCATTCAATCTTATACCTCAAATAGTAACTTAAAGTAAGTTAAAGCTATAACTGATCACTTTTCGGACAGGTGAGTTATAACTGAACACTTTTCACCTATTCTTTTGTTTCCACACATTCAAATTTTAATCCATCAATGTACAAGAAGGTTAAACTGTCATTAAGGATCTCAAAAAAATTTAAGGTAGGCTATGTTTGTCTGTGCAAGTTGAAATGTTTTTTGAATTTCTGCCATTATTTTTATGAGAATTGGAATATCAGCCTACCTATGGTATTGTTAGACTTAAAATGTCTTTGCTTTAATGAAAAATATCATTTTAGTTTACATTAAATGGAAATACATTTCTCTCCTAGAAAATTCAACCCAAAAAGGTTAATTATTTTGGCTGAAAACTGTCCTCTTTAAAAATTTGAAGACATAAATTGTGTTCCTATTCATATTTTCATCAATGCAAAGACATTCTAAGATTACTTCTACTACTTTGAAGCTTCTATCCCAATTCTCAACTTGCACAGACAATAATGATTATATTTTATAACTTTGAAATTAAACCATGATATTTCAATTCCTGGACATTTCTTTAGTTTAGTTTATCATTGTGTCTCTAATTTAAAGTGCTTCAACCATTACTTCAAGCGGCAAAAGACATAGAACCAATTTAGTATGGATATAGATATATGCGATTTGGACCGATTCATTTGACATAAATTCGACAATTTTTCATGTCAACGTAATTAAAGTTAAAATTATACAGAAGAAGATTCAGTTGATATAAGTGAGAAAAATGCACAATACAGAAGAAGTCACAGAACAAATACCATAAATTGTAAGTTTGCTCTTATTCTAATAATCTGATGATTTTTGTGATATGTGCCTGTTTCCTATGGTTGTATTTTGATGTAGGTTATACTGATGGAGGTTCATAATCATGGCCTTTCATTATCGCATAAGGTAGCCTATAAAATCAGTGGGACAACTCGTTTGCTTTCTTCTGTTCCCAATTAGATATAGTAGGACAACATAGTTGCTTTCTTTTGTCAAATTGGGTGCAGAGAAGTGAGACAACTTTGTTGCTTTCCATTTGCCAAATTAGGCACAGAACAGTGGGACACCTTTGTTCCTTTCCATTTGCCAAATTAGGTACCAAACAGTGGGACAACTTTGTTGCTTTCCATTTGCCAAATTAGGTACAGAACAGTGGGACAACTTTGTTGCTTTCCATTTGCCCAATTGGGTACAGAACAGTGGGACAACTTTGTTGCTTTCCATTTGCCCAATTGGGTACAGTACAGTGGAACATAAAACTTGGTTGCTTTTCATTTGCCTAATGGGGTACAGTACAGTGGAACATAAAACTTGGTTGCTTTTCATTTGCCCAATGAGGTACAGTATAGTGGGACATAAAACCGGGTTGCTTTTCATTTGCCCAATGAGGTACATACATAAACATATACATTAAATTAACCCTAACAAACATTATTTATACATTGATTATACATACAATCCCAATTTTTTTTATTATCCTATCATATACTAAACAATATCCTTTAAACATAATATCCTAAACAAATATACATTTTACACATTCCAGACAATTATTAAGTATACATACCCTTAAAAATATTCATCATAGATATTTCGCAAAATACAAAATATATTTGAATACTGAAATATGTCTGTTTGAAGTCAAACAAAACACAGAATTAACAATACCAAAACATTATACACTGAAATACTTTACCATCTGATAAATAATTATAGAAACGATCATACAAGTGAAGATTCGAGTCAATTGTCGACAATAAGTTTAGGGGTTCATTCTGCAAGAGGTAAGATATATGCTCATCTCATGCAGTACTGGTGCCACTCTATTTGTCAGCATTGCGTCTCTTTCAGAGTGTCTACATTGCAGGGTTCGCAACCGGTACCAGTACCGGTATCGGTACCTCCGGTACTGACGCCTCAGTACCGGTACCGGTACCGGGTTCCAGTACCGGCGGTACCGGTACCGGAATTTGTGAAAACACGGAGGTTTATTTGAACAAATTCCTCACATTGCACGTGCATTATTTCAGTCGATTGACGTATTCTCATGCTAACCTGACCATATATGGTCATGGGCATGACTCATAGGACCATATGTGCTCATTTGTCAGGCAGCAAGAAGCTATTTTCTAGAAAATTGCTTCTCCGAAAATTGTCTCTTATGACCATATAAGGTATATTTAAACGCTTGACTTTTTCCGGCAAAACCATCAAATTAACGCGAAATAGTTGAGATCGAATAAAGATTATCCGTATTATTGACTCTCAGTTGCCATCAAACTGTTGGTGTTGTGTATAAGTGTTTGAAATCTAAATTTTTTCAGTTCCTAATAAAGTAATATTCATTTCGGTAATGAAAGAAATTTGCTAGTTGTGGGTATAATGTAAACGTTTGGTTCGCCGGGAAGAGATTCATCTGATAGAAGTAGCAATAAAGGGAATATAGGGCTATCCAGCAGTGAGCAGTTATATAGTCCGTTTTGTCATACATGATTTCTCAAATTCATTGTACCATTGTAGTACCGGTATCGGTACCGGTACCGTCGGTACCAGCCTCGTACCGGTACCGGTACCGGTCACCTGGTACCGCCGGTACTCCTGCGAACCCTGCTACATTGTCGATTTTATGATAATTGATGTGTAATAAATCACCCCTTCATAATTGTTCGTTTAGAAGTTTTATGAAGCGTATGGAAGTTGAAAATACGTCTCGTATTTTAGTCAGAACACGCCATGTACAGAAAATACAATAGGAAGTGAAATGTTTATTATAAGATAATTATTTTTGAAGGGATTGTGTGATTTTCGTTTAGTTCTAGTACTTCCAGATACTTTTTACATATTACATGTTTCAATATCAGCATTTTGATTTTTACAATTCTTTTTATGCAGTGCGTTTTTGTCAAATATTTACTTTGTTTCTCAGTTGATATTATAGTTTTCTGTTCGAAGTCAGTTTTATTTGGTAGTCAAATGTTCTTGAAGTGAAGATTTATAGAAAAATGAAACAAAAGAAATCATTCTTCTTCATGCTTCTTAGAAGTCAATTGCGGACGGCAGGGTCTAATAATTGAAATAATCGATTATCGACTCTAAGAATTATTTTTATTATCGATTATCAAATTTCAAAATTCAAAGTCAAATTTTCTTTTAATATTATCTGTTACACGCTTATCAGAGAAGTCACGACCCATTTTATCATGATGATCATACAAAATTCTTGGCATTATTTCAGTTTCATTTGTCTTCGATACCAGATATTGATAAATTACAAACATTCAGGTACAAAAACGTACAGTTTGGAACATATGAAGAGTAGAAGATTTCCAAAATAAAATATTTCAATTATTAATCGATTATTGATCGGTAACCTGCCTTCGATAATCGATCTCAATTTGGTAATCGATACCCAGCCCTGCTTTTAGTTTCTGGATGTTATATTACAAGAGCTTGTAATATAACATCCAGAAACTAAAAGAGTAATAAATTACTGTAGACATGCTGTTTTTAAAATGTTCATGGTTAGAACATATTCTCATATTCTCATATTGCTCCCAAGATGCGATATTTTTGTCATTGATGACTAGTAAAAGCCTTCGCATTGAACAATCGATTTCAAACCTTACAGAAAGGTAACACTATGTGTGATAATGGCGAATTGGAAGAGTTACATTTTCCGAAATTCAAACCCTCCCTTCCCCGAAACCCAAAAGTGCTTTCGTGACGTTGCCTTATAGCAAGGTTACCACCTTAAATACTCAAAGAACATCACAAGAGTGAGTGTAATGTAGTTAAAAGGACAAATTGAAAAATAAACTTTATAAAATTTCTGTTATCATGAGAGACCATGTGGATATACGCACTTCTAAATTTTGTCACAATATAGTTCTGATTTACAGGGACAGTCTAAATTTTTTTTAGGTCAAAAATTTTTTTTGCTCATATTTGTGAAAACTTTACACCAAAATATGTAACTATGTGCCCATTAATGTATCTGAAAGTTTTAACTAAAAAAATCCAGTCGTTAATTTTTAAACGCTAAAAACATGCTAAAATTTTTAAAAACCTTACGTAAGGTTTTTAAGTGTGTTATGTTTTTTGGGCGCTGATAGGCAACTACTGAACGGATTTGAGTAAAATAAACGGCTAATTGTAGAGAAATGTCCCTCGTGTGTATTTTAAAGGTTTCAGCTAGAAATATTGAGCCATTTAAAGGGCAAACACCACAACTAGGTCAAATTGCTTAATTAACAATAAGTACTCCCTGTTTGTAATTAACCCTTTAAAACCAAATTCAGTTTGATCAAGAAGATATAGAGATACAATAAGCATGCTTTAAAAATACCCTCAGGTAGCATTTGCGATTTCTTTGATATTGTAAACTTTTTTCAAAAAAGCAGAATGGCCCTTTAACTGGTAATCTTTATTCATTTTTGTAATCTACTATTTGCCTATTTATTTCAAGATCATAAAATAACTAAAAGAATGATCCGTTGAAATTACGGATATCGATATCATTGTCCTCAATTTCATAAAAGTCTGAATGATTTTTTACAAAAATTGCTTTTGAAAGCCTACTTATACAATATACAATTCATTCATTCATCAATTACCTAGTTATCATAATTCATTCAAAACCATGTTCTGTCTATCCACCAGTGGCTGGATGAAATGAGACGTTAGAAATGTACAGGAGAGATTATATTTACATTAGAAAAATTTAAGATACGATCATGGTCTTTCCTTCGATTTCCAACATATAACATTGATAAAGATAAATCCTCGATACCAAATTATTTAGTTTGTCTTGAAGATTTCAGTTCGCTTGAATTTTAAAATTGTTTTTTAGTTATTGAGCTGAATGTATCTTAAGATTCATACCTTAAAGACTGAATTGGTTAAGATGTAGTAAACATTTATTTGGTTTAAGAAGAAAGATATGCAAAACCAATTGGAATATATATTTCACTATTCCAGATAATTATAGAATTTATAATGAATGTAACAAAAACTTTGCTTTTGATCATTGATTACTGAAGGGAAGAAAGTAGATTCTGGTTGAGATTAAACCAGGCAGGTATGTAGACTTGGTCTTAGTCTACGATATCTAGGACAGTCTATAAGGATCACAAAATAACAATAATAATATAGCCCAAAGGAGGCATAGGAGCTAAGTCAACAAGCTCCGGGTCTTGGTATCTAGAGATGGTCTTTAAGACCTCTTTGCCTTGATCTTTGAAGTAAGCGAGATCATCTATTGCTGGTTAGCAATTGGTTCCACTACCTAGGACGTGGTCCTGAAAGCTGTACACCTCCTATAAGGTTCTCCTACCTTGGACACAGTCCCAAAAATTGAGCTACTTCAAATCCTAGTTGATAGCATCTAATCCCGCTTTATTCGTGTCCAAAAGTTGAAATTATTATCACCAAGTTGTGTTTAGAAATTCTTATATTTCCGGAATGGAATAGTCAGAACTGGCAACTTGGTTTATATCTTGGATGTCTTCCCTTCCCTTGATTATACATTAAAAATTATACATTCATCATTTATTTTGTCAGCTTGAATAATAAAAGCTGTCACTGTATCAAAATGCAATGCTTTCTTGAAATTAAAGAAGATTTAGTCACTACACTTGACCATCTGGTGCTTAAAGACATATTTCTAAGACCAATGCAGCCTCAGTAACAAAAAACCTTTATTTTAGAATCCAAATTAACTGCTTTCTACAAGACAAACTAAATACACTGGTATCAAGGACTTGTCTATATCATGGTTGTATGAAAGAATATCTAAAGACTAATTCTGGTCTGTCACAATTTCTTATAGGCCTAGTGTATAAAATAACTTTTTTTCTAACTTTTTACTTCATTCATTCATGAATAGATAGACAGAAGGTTAAGGAATGAATAATGCTATTTTTGAAATTTGTGATTTGAAACGAAACAAAAAATTTGTTTGGCTGCTTCCCATTTATCTTATCTTATTTATTCTTATCGAATAACATTATCAATTAAATACCCCAACCCATTATAAATTATTGCCCTTGCTCTTCAAAACGCGTTAGTCCACAAGGCATAATTTTTGACGGATTTCGAACCCACTGAAATTGTTTATAATTACTGAACCCTATTGAAAATTCAAAAATAATTCATACAAGATTTTGCCCTTTATCTTATTTTGATGAAACTTCTATTTCAAACAAATCTGCCAGTGGGCGTATTTTACCTTGCCAGGCAAGCTTTCTTTATAAAATAATTTGTCATTCACATGAAAAGTTCATGTAGCGGTTACCATAAAATTGTCAATATTATGTTAATGTGGATTTTGACAAATGACGCTACCCGAGAACCAGACAAGGAGATAGTACTTAATCAGTGAGGATCTTATAAATAAGAGGCACAAAATATATGTCAAAATGCACCAATTTTTCTTTTTCTTTAAATATTTCTTGGTAAAAATCCCTCAAAGATAAATTTAAAATCTATTTAGTCTATAGCGCCTAAGTATAAATAGGGCACTGATTATGACTAACATAAGATCAGCTTGCCCATCATGACTATAGGCCTATACAATACAAACACCAAAGGTAACATAACACAGTATAACAAATTCAAAATTATAAATGCAGTAGGCCTATCAAGCTATATCAGCCATTGATGTCATGTTGGTGTAAGAAAAGCTGCAGTTGAATGCAATGCAACTTGAATAAGTCAGTCCTCGAGTGCGCTGTACTATGCAACACATTTTTTGTTTTGTATATTCTTACTGTATCAACTTCTTTATCAAAATAAAAAAAAATTCATATCATCTACAGAATTATTTGCTTGAATGACTTCGTGTGAAGACGTCATGTGGTCAAAGGGAGATAATATCACACACAAGTGTGGTCTGTAGTTAAAATAACTGGCCGAAAATCAAGGTAATTAAAATCGCATATTTTGGAAACGAGGTGCTCTGTTAAAAACAAAAAATGTCGTGAGTGCTTTAATTCGTTCTCTTCTGACATGAGAAAGTTTTGCAATGAAAACATAGAGAAACTCAAGAAATATTGAGGATTTATAGGAGGACGTGGAGCTTATTAATGAATAGGCATAGAACGCAACTGATATAAACTACTGCAAATAACTTTAGACAGTGCAGCAAGTTGGTTCAAATACTGTATTTCCAAACTGAAATTTAAGAAGCAGTATGCATGATATGCTTTGCTTCTGCAGTTTACTCGTGGCCAAAGGGAAATAATTTCACTTTATTGTGGTCCGTAGTAAATGTAATATTTTTATGATCAGAATTAAAATTCTTGGCTGTTACCAACAACATTGCATTATTTAAACAATTCTCTACGTAATATGAGAGGATGGTTAACAGGCATAGTTTACTTCTTGATAAGCGACTTGAACAGAATCACTCTTTTGCAATATTTTGTTTCAAATAATTTAATACTCAGTCCCGTTAGTGGTATAAATGCAACAAAAGAGTCAATCAGTATTACAATGTTGATAAGAAATAGTGAGAAAAGAGTAATTTATTTATGTGTATGTAGAGAATAGTGATCAATAAGATTAATCAGTCCCTAGTTATTCTCTATCATGAAACCTATCGACTTAATTCACTAACAATAATGCCTTTATGGCGAGACCTTTACATCCGGTATCCTCTCGTCGACTATTATTAAAATACACAAACAACTACATACTGTATGTTATTTTTTTTTGTGTGTTTCTACCCTATGCATTACACAAATATACATTTTTTAACGGCAACGTGAAGTTAGTTCCTGGTTCGTTGTTCGTTGTTCGTGATTCGCGAATCACGAACCAGGAACTGGACCCGGGTTCATGATTCGCGAAAAACGAACCAGGAACTGGCTCCGGGTTCGTGATTCGTGAAAAACGAACCAGGAACTGGACCCTAGTTCGTGATTCGCGAAAAAAGAAACAGGAACTGGCTCCGGAACTGGATAATGTTTGTGATTTAAAAAAATAGAATTAGATAGTGTTTTAGCCCACAATACGGTATAATTGGATGGAAAATTGATTCAAAGATAGAGAACACAGTTCTTGGTTTGTTTTTTGGCCAATGACAGTTGTTTTTGAACCTATTTCTGACATTTTCGAAAAACGAACCAGGAACTGGCTCCTGGTTCGTGATTCGCGAAAAACAAACCAGGAACTGGATACTGTTTGTGATTCAAAAAAATAGAATTAGATAGTGTTTTAGCCCAAAATACGGTATAATTGGATGGAAAATTGTTTCAAAGACAAGAGAACACAGTTCTTGGTTTGTTTTTTGGCCAATGACAGTTGTTTTTGAACCTATTTCTGACATTTTCGAAAAACGAACCAGGAACTGGCTCCTGGTTCGTGATTCGCGAAAAACAAACCAGGAACTGGATAATGTTTGTGATTCAAAAAAAATAGAATTAGATAGTGTTTTAGCCCAAAATACGGTATAATTGGATGGAAAATTGATTCAAAGACAAGAGAACACAGTTCTTGGTTTGTTTTTTGGCCAATGACAGTTGTTTTTGAACCTATTTCTGACATTTTCGAAAAACGAACCAGGAACTGGCTCCTGGTTCGTGATTCGCGAAAAACAAACCAGGAACTGGATACTGTTTGTGATTCAAAAAAATAGAATTAGATAGTGTTTTAGCCCAAAATACGGTATAATTGGATGGAAAATTGATTCAAAGATAGAGAACACAGTTCTTGGTTTGTTTTTTGGCCAATGACAGTTGTTTTTGAACCTATTTCTGACATTTTCGAAAAACGAACCAGGAACTGGCTCCTGGTTCGTGATTCGCGAAAAACAAACCAGGAACTGGATAATGTTTGTGATTCAAAAAAATAGAATTAGACAGTGTTTTAGCCCAAAATACGGTATAATTGGATGGAAAATTGATTCAAAGACAAGAGAACACAGTTCTTGGTTTGTTTTTTGGCCAATGACAGTTGTTTTTTAACCTATTTCTGACATTTTCGAAAAACGAACCAGGAACTGGCTCCTGGTTCGTGATTCGCGAAAAACAAACCAGGAACTGGATACTGTTTGTGATTCAAAAAAATAGAATTAGATAGTGTTTTAGCCCAAAATACGGTATAATTGGATGGAAAATTGATTCAAAGATAGAGAACACAGTTCTTGGTTTGTTTTTTGGCCAATGACAGTTGTTTTTGAACCTATTTCTGACATTTTCGAAAAACGAACCAGGAACTGGCTCCTGGTTCGTGATTCGCGAAAAACAAACCAGGAACTGGATAATGTTTGTGATTCAAAAAAAAAAAGAATTAGATAGTGTTTTAGCCCAAAATACGGTATAATTGGATGGAAAATTGATTCAAAGACAAGAGAACACAGTTCTTGGTTTGTTTTTTGGCCAATGACAGTTGTTTTTGAACCTATTTCTGATACTTTCGAAAAACGAACCAGGAACTGGCTCCTGGTTCGTGATTCGCGAAAAACAAACCAGGAACTGGATAATGTTTGTGATTCAAAAAAATAGAATTAGATAGTGTTTTAGCCCAAAATACGGTATAATTGGATGGAAAATTGATTCAAAGACAAGAGAACACAGTTCTTGGTTTGTTTTTTGGCCAATGACAGTTGTTTTTGAACCTATTTCTGATATTTTTGAAAAACGAACCAGGAACTGGCTCCTGGTTCGTGATTCGCGAAAAACAAACCAGGAACTGGATAATGTTTGTGATTCAAAAAAATAGAATTAGATAGTGTTTTAGCCCAAAATACGGTATAATTGGATGGAAAATTGATTCAAAGACAAGAGAACACAGTTCTTGGTTTGTTTTTTGGCCAATGACAGTTGTTTTTGAACCTATTTCTGATATTTTTGAAAAACGAACCAGGAACTGGCTCCTGGTTCGTGATTCGCGAAAAACAAACCAGGAACTGGATAATGTTTGTGATTCAAAAAAATAGAATTAGATAGTGTTTTAGCCCAAAATACGGTATAATTGGATGGAAAATTGTTTCAAAGATAGAGAACACAGTTCTTGGTTTGTTTTTTGGCCAATGACAGTTGTTTTTGAACCTATTTCTGACATTTTCGAAAAACGAACCAGGAACTGGCTCCTGGTTCGTGATTCGCGAAAAACAAACCAGGAACTGGATAATGTTTGTGATTTAAAAAAATAGAATTAGATAGTGTTTTAGCCCAAAATACGGTATAATTGGATGGACAATTGATTCAAAGACAAGAGAACACAGTTCTTGGTTTGTTTTTTGGCCAATGACAGTTGTTTTTAAACCTATTTCTGATATTTTCGAAAAACGAACCAGGAACTGGCTCCTGGTTCGTGATTCGCGAAAAACAAACCAGGAACTGGATAATGTTTGTGATTCAAAAAAATAGAATTAGATAGTGTTTTAGCCCAAAATACGGTATAATTGGATGGAAAATTGTTTCAAAGACAAGAGAACACAGTTCTTGGTTTGTTTTTTGGCCAATGACAGTTGTTTTTGAACCTATTTCTGACATTTTCGAAAAACGAACCAGGAACTGGCTCCTGGTTCGTGATTTGCGAAAAACAAACCAGGAACTGGATACTGTTTGTGATTCAAAAAAATAGAATCACGAACAACGAACAACGAACCAGGAACTAACTTCACGTTGCTTTTTTGGCCACCCTTCAATTCAAAACCTTCCAAACTCATAGTACCCTTGTAATGCTGAGATACCCATTATGAATTGTTCGTAAAGTAGACTAGTCAGGTAGGTTCCAATGTTATTATCGTCAAAATTGGTATTTGGATAAATTCTTGCATGAGGGCCATGAATTCTTTTAAAATAAGTTCTTATTGGTACATTTCGATTATCCTCTAAAACCATTATACTATTAAGGGATAGCCTACGTTTACCATTCGTTCAGAAACGACAATATTTTTAGCTAAGTTAATCAGCACCAGTGTTTTACTCAATCCACTGTCTAAATGTAACCCTTCAAATCCATGTGTATCCATACTTCATCAACGTTTTAAAGTCGTATGCCTTATACCTTATATAGAAAATATCGAAAGACAAATTTTAGTTTAAATTTTCATGCAGTTCTAGTTCCTCTGAAGGTTATTTACATATATCAAAACCATATTTTTTGAAGACGCGGGAAAGGTCTAGATGTGTAAAATTGTGATATTTTTCAGTTTTTGTTAAATAAAATGAATAATGAATGAATAATTGTTAAATTGGTCGTTTCCAGTACATTACGGTGTGTATATCCGACAGTGGTGTCTACTTACGATTTTCTTTAGCCTATTCAAAATTTTCATGGTCTTAGTTTTCATTGATCGGAACAAAAAAAAACAATGTAACGTTCTTACATTATTTGAATGTAAAATTGCTCTTTGAACATTATTCAAACCACGATGTTTGACATACACAGTGGAAAACAGGATAACATGGAATTTATTTTAGAAGTCGGATAAACAGACAGACTACTCGTATTTTAATTAATAAACTAAATGGATATTTCTATTTTGGAATCAATTTGGCTTTTAAAGTGGAACACGTTCTGTGAAGAATGATATATCATTGAGATGAATATTTTTTTTAATATTATTTGGCGATCTCTTTGAAATTCGTCGAAATCTGAGAAGGTCGTTTGTGATTGTTAATTTCAGTTGTAGGGGAATTGTGCTTAAAGGGGACCAGTCTTCATTTTTATTGGTTGATTTGGGTCTTGAATATACTTAAGTATCCTTCAGAAGCACTAGAAATGTACGAAAATTGCATATTTCCTTCAAATATATATTAAATTAGACATTTCTCCTTCTATTTCTATAGATGACTTTTCTATATATTGAATAGTATCGCTAATATTGTGTAGTAGGGCATTATAACTTTCAAATGCTAATAATTATGGATGCACATGGATTTGAAAACTCGAATTTCAATGGTGAGTTGTGATAACAAGTACTAAATTGCTGAGCTAAAAAAGTCCCCGTTTCTGAGACTTGGAAAAATCAACCCACGAAAATGAAGCCTGTGCCTCTTTAAAGAGCCATTCTGCTTTTTTGAAAAAAAGTTTCTATTATCAAAAAAATCGCAAATGCTACCTGAGTGTATTTTTTAAGTATGCTTATTGTATCTCTATATCTTCTCGATCTGAATTTGGTTTTAAAGGGATAATTACATACAGGGAGTACTTTTTGTTAATTAAGCAATTTGACCTAGTTTTGGTGTTTACCCTTTAAATGGCTCAATATTTATAGCTTAAACCTTTTAAATACACATGAGGGATATTTCTCTACAATTAGGCGTTTATTTTATTCAAATCCTTCAGTAGTTTCCTATCAGCGTCCAAAAAACACAACACACTTAAAAACCTTACGTTAGGTTTTTAAAAATTTAAGCATGTTTTTAGCGTTTAAAAATTAGCGGCTGGATTTTTTTAGTTAAAACTTTCAGATACATTAAAGGGCACATAGTTACAGATTTTGGTGTAAAGTTTTCACAAATTTGACCAAAAATTTTTTTTGACCTGAAACAAATTCAGACTGTCCCTTTTAACCACACCCCAAATTGTCATAAATGTAACTTCCTCGATTTCTATGAAAAATTATGGAAAAACACGCATTGCAAATTCTCTTGAAAGTTCTTATTGTTGCATGTAGGCTACAGCTAAAGATTACCCCCCTAAATTAATAAACTATATGTTAAATTGCCGTCATTACTCAATACAACTGCACACAAATCGGATAAGCAGGATATATCTCTTATTCATTCAAATTCTACGTCAAGTTGACATGAAAAATCACTGTACAGGAATGTCCATATATTCATACATTGAACAAAAGAAACTGTCCCTTTAATATAAGTCCCACCTCTAATTGCGTGTCGTCTGTTACGTATGCCATTGACGTCATCGATGAACATTTATTACAGTATTTCTCATTTATTTTAAATGATTTGTATTAATGTTTCTCATTAGATGATTTGTGTGAAATTTAAAACGAATAACAAGACTCCTATAGAGTATCTAGTTGTTCATTTCAATTTTAGCTCAAAGCTAACAAGTTTTATAGTCTTCATTTGGTCAGTAGAACTAAAAATGTCATCCAATAAGAAAGGACAGAGAGACATTATAATAGCTGTAATATAAGTTGTACAGACACAACAGAAATCGTCGGATAATATTTGCATCGACAAATATAACTTTTAAATATCGCTGTCCAAAAGTAAGTCGTGGTAAAACTCCATCCTTTCTAATTTACTATTCATATGTCACCTATTCTTACATTGGTACTTTTATGCTAAACCCATGTTATGACATCTCATCCTAAACCTTTTACACGTCGCGTACTTCTATAATGGGAATAGATGGCATTATGTCATAAAGTGACTCTATAAAGATCAATTTATATTGGTATTGCGAGTGTTTTTTCACGGTTTCATATGACACCCATGGGATCCAATGGTTTCAAATTTATCCATTAGTGTGTTATACATCAACATCGCCAATCATATTCCTGTATATAAATTAACAGAGATCTATTTCTTCCGTACGGTTCAATTGTTTTTTTATTTCATGGTAGATTGGTTATTGCTTATGTGATTCTTGTGAAAGGGTTCATCAAAAAACTTCTAGCCTCAGAACCTGGAATTTTTTAGCTAACCAAATCCGTAATAATGTCCTAAATTAGTAAGACTATGCCTTATATAGAAAATACATACAGAAAATGAAAGATAACTGTTAATGTACATCTTACTTTGGGCAGTAACAAATGACAACCGACAAATATCCTTTTTACTTTTATGTTGATGGTGTTTGATATTTAATCCATTCCATACCTTTTAAAATTATCTGAGACGCTTCTCAGGTACCCCATGTGGTGTTAGCTGGTACCTCTGGTTGGGAACCGAGGACAACCGGTAATTCATGCCATTATATAGTATATCAAAAGGTAGACTGTTTATTAATTGAATCTGTTCTAGAAACAGATTGAGCCTGAAAATAAAATATTGATGCTCAAGTTATTTCTAATCTTAAGAAATCTAGTTGAAGAAAGGCGCAGTCTGATTAAAATTAAATTACATTTTTTTGTTCTTCATTGTAATAATAAAACATGGTCGATATTTCGAAATAGTGAAATAATCTGGATTAAATTGGTAAACCCGTTTCTGTGTAATCTGGCATCCAACCACCATGCTTTCTTCCACAAAACAATTGACTGTCCTCATTTGGCAACTTTTGTAGATCTATGGTTATGTAAATTTGACGTTAGAGTAATTTCTCTCTTTAGCTATTAACGTAGAAATTGTCTCGACATTACCTTTAATTTAAGAAAAGACCGCATGTCTGTTTGATATGATTAGCACTTTCTTCTTTTAATCACCAACTTCAATATTGTACATCTAGATTTCCTTTTGAACTTTTAATTTCTCTTCAAGAACATATTAGCTTTTATACTAGATTGGTTTCATTGAACTTTTAAGAACATAATTAGCTCTTTTAGCAGAGTCAATGATTGGTTTCATGCTTTTCAGAAGGGCCTGTTTCATATTTTGGGGTCACATGACTTCTGCTTTTTATACGCCCACACGAAAGAAGGGCGTACATTGTAATCACCCTGACGGTCCGTCGGTCGGTCCGTCCGTCCGTCCGTTCACATTTGGTTCGTGCTCACTCCACAGGCTACACTTCTTTACAGGTTCTTTTGATTTTGTGTGGGTCAATGTCATTATGAAGATGATCCCTATCGATTATCGTGATGATCGGATAATTTTTCACCGAAATATCGTGTCTGACTTGACGTTTCACTCTATAAGCTATATTGTGCAACTCGTGCCCACTCTATAGGCTACAACTCATTATTTTGATTTTGATTTTGTGGGTCAATATCATTATTGATTTTCATGATGATCGGATAATTTTTCACCGAAATATCGTGTCTGACTTGACGTTTCACTCTATAAGCTATATTGTGCAACTCGTGCCCACTCTATAGGCTACAACTCATTATTTTGATTTTGATTTTGTGGGTCAATATCATTATTGATTTTCATGATGATCGGATAATTTTTCACCGAAATATCTTGTCTGACTTGAGTGCTCACACTACAATCAAAGCTACCAGTGGGCGTATGTTACCTTGGCTGGCAAGCTATGTTTAGTTTTGGATGTAGTCAATGAGGGATTTTTTTTTAAATAATAATAATGTACTTTTTTAAAGGCTTTAGAAAATCGAGATCAACATTTTCATTTACGATTGGCAGTTTATTCAGTGGCGTATTAGTTGGTAAGAGGATTAATGTTTTCATGTCAACCTTCATAGATATATTTCACTTTATAAATCAGAACAATAGACCATCGGAATGATATGTTGTTGTTTTAAGATAACAAAACCATCCATTGGAGGACAGCAATATGGGATTTGAGACCAGCCCGGTAATACTAACTAAATTGTGAGTACCAACAGTAGTTGGTCTTTTCAACAAAAGCAGCTGCCTTTGTTTTGTGGAAACACATTAATCTCTGATGGAGATGTTCAACTCCACTATCAAAAGTCAAACAATTTGTGCGACTGCAGAGCAAAAAATCAAAATGAATAAGTCCCGAAGAAACCACGTTAGATTATTTTAATCAACTAACTGTCGATGTTTTTTCTCCTGAACTGATGGACCTTGTTTTTCTGATCAATTGTAAGTGAATGAAAACAATAAATAAAAGATTGATAAAGTCCACTTTTTAATTATCAGAGAACGGAAAGCAGATAGAAATTTGCTGATTTTTTTCTGTAAACAATGTGACGATAAGGAGATTTATATGAATTGTCTATTTATAGTGAAGTTGAAGCTATAAGGTATTATTGATTGATCGAGGATTCAATGTGAGGCGAATTACTGAAACTTCGTGTTCAACACCAGTATCACGATAGCCTATAATCAAACTCAAATTATTTGCCTGTTTTAGTACTTTGTGTTACTTCTCTGAATAATGATGATTAGTCTGTAATAAAGTTCTTTTTAATACTTTTTCAAAAGGACAGCGTATGCGTACTTATAGTTTTTTTTTGATCAACTTATTTTATAACTTTTATACTGAGTGAAAAATGTTGTGAACATTTCTAAACTTGAAATAAACTAACCACAAAAGGATTTATTTGGGATTTACATCATGTCAACACCTCAAGACACCAGTGAAACTGTTCCCATTAAAAGACCAGATGGCATGGAAATGGAGAGACTACCAATTCCAAATCAAAATGGGGAACTGATCACGGATGTTGAATCTTTAGCAGCTTCGCCACCCGGATCTTATGGCAGTACAATGGACATTGGTCCTGGTGCATCAACAGCTAATCTTCTAAGGATTGATCTGGATAAAAAGATCAGTCGACACACTGGTGAAGGTGCTGAACAAAGAGAAACTTGGGATAATCGAGCCCAATTTATTCTATCATTAGTAGGATATGCTGTAGGATTAGGAAATGTTTGGAGGTTCCCATATTTAACACAGAAAAATGGTGGTGGTAAGCTGACATATTTATTACAAACCAATAGGCTTTCTCAATCTATCGAGAAGATTGTCCCTCAGATCATTTAGCTTTAAACTCTTGAGCTCCAGTCCAAAGATTTGATTGAATTTTAGCCCCTCCCCCCTCCAAAATTTCACTTTGGCCGGAGTCTCAATGCCTAACCCTATGTCAATAAAATTTGTGTATCGGGGTGATAAAAATTCTGGACATGTTTTTCAATATCTTCGTTTATGAAGGGTAGAACGACATCAAACCATGACGCCATAAACGGATATTTAGGGATTCGTTCATTAAAAACTAATATCCCTTATTTTGGAAAAATAAGACTAAGACTACGCGTAGTCACGGTGATTTTCCATTAGAATACATCAAAGGTATTCATACATGATTTTTATCTCTGAATAAAATTGTCGATTAAGTTTCACAATTGAGTTATGCAGTTCCATTAAAATATAAGCTAATGACAAATTATCTTCAGACTGCATTTAATGCAGGAAATATGATAATGTGGTTTACATATTATGCGACTAAATAATACGACACTTATTGTCAATGGTTTACCGTAAATGTAAAATATCAGTCAAAGCTGTGGTTGAACATTTGGACGCAAACATTCAGAAATATTAGAAATATTACAACAAAAGTTCTTATTCAGAGTTTCACGCTATGCGATCTTCAGACAACTCTGATCTATTTCTGCCTCCGTCCCTGCTGAATTTAGAATTCTACTCTAGACACGTTTTGAACGTTCGGGTTCTGTTCTAATATTTCTATGTTGCTCCAAATTTAATGTATTGAGCACTAGTTTAACACTGAAATATTTTGTTATTGTAAACTCAACAATCTAACAACTAATGACATGTTTTTTTACAAAGGAATTTATGCTTTTTTATGAAGTAGAACACAATCATATATTTATCTTTGAAGTAAAGCGATCACAAGTCACAAATACAACTAATAAAGATCAATTCCTGTTAAGCTGATTTGCTACAATTGTGAATAAGATTTGAGACAGCCCTTTAATTGTTGGTAAAAAGAAGATACTGGGTTGATTATAAGGTCCTCAACATGTAATTAATGTATAAGCTTATCCAGAATGTATCAATAAGGTTCATATTGGGTTATTTTATGAGTATAAAAGTTTTCTTGTATTTGATCTACAGAATGGTTTCTGGCATTTTAATTTGACCGTGGGACTAAACGTATTAAAATAACATTATCAGTAATGATTTTCCACACAAAGGCAGCTGATCTGACTAACACAGACATGAATGAAGTTCGGCATTGTTATGTTATGTTTATTATTTAAAAGGTTGAAACAGTTGTTTTAAACTTTAACATTTTTAACTTCGTAAATGAACAACGCAACATCAGGGTTTCGGGTTAGCTTTTTGGAGGATGGTCTTCTATATGTGATACTATATTTTTAAGCCTGGTAATACTTTACTTCATAGATTAGAAAAATGTTTGATTTCTCTTTCTGAACTTTAAATCCTTTTCTCTGTGTGATCTTATATTATAGTGGGGCGGATATGTGAAAGTGGCGTGCACATCCGGAAAGAAGCATGAAATTTTCACCATAGGGGTTTTTGGGTATGCTGATTTCAAAAATTGCGGGAACCACGTCGTCATGGCAACGGTTCCCGCCAAAAATTGGAAAATTCAAAATGGCCGCCAGAAAATGGGTTTTTGTCCATAAAATGGCTGTAATAGACCCGATCATGATGATTTTGATGTCGATACCTATATTTTTTAGCTCAAGGAATGCAATAAAATACTTTTGAAGACTCTAAATATACATCTTCATTGGAAAATATAGAAAAAAAAGTGAAGAAAAAAATATTATAATCGAACATTTACCATCTGTGTTCAAAATGTTTTTGTAGACAAATATACAGATGTAGGGTGAATGCAGCACAGTAAATATATCACTGATACCATCAATTTCTGTGTTAATAGGGGGGGGGGGGGGGGGGTTGGGGAGGAAATTGATTGCAAGGTCTCAGGGTGTGCTGCTCCTGCCTATATATATAAAGCAATTTTGATTTTATTGGCTTTAAAAACAAACCAGTGATTTTTTGTTATATCTTAAAAATAAACAAATATCATTGCTTCAGTCATAAATGCCAAAATTAATGGGCAGGCAGTAACCCAACCTAAGGATGTATTATCCTCTATTGCATTGACCGAAACTGCTAGCAGCACAGCTTGGTACAAAGGGGATTTGCTTGTGTACTTAATCATGGTTCATCGTGGATTCCATGGGCAATCATCTCTTATCCAGCCCCATAAATCTGGTTAAAAACTTGGGGTTTACCTGTGAATGACTTTCCCCAGATTTATACTAATTAACAAACAATCTTTTTTACGAGTTGTTCAACTAGCTTTCTCAAATGTTCCCAATTGTTTGCACTAGAGAAAGATCTACTCAACGGCAGGTTTTATCTGACTAGGGAAAGATCATGTCTGCTAAATTATCCGAAGAAGTCATCTAAAACATGCAATTGTGAAGCATGATAAAGTCACCGCATTTTTTTTTAATATGTTGCTTATCCACCCAGATAATACTAAAATATTACATTTTTTAAAACCTATAGATTGTGTCCCCAGGAAATTGTCCAGATGTTCCCAAGTTGCAAACCCAGGTTCTAGGGCATTCAATGTTGGAAGAATATTTTCCATCTTGCATTTGCGAGTGAATAACTGTTTTCCGGATTCATTCAAGTGGTGATGTTCATTGGTACAAAACATATATATTTCGATGTGGTCCATGTCATCATGAAATATCAGAATTGGAGCAATAAACACATAAACGTCGGTGTAGTTGGGCTGTAAAAGCTGTTTTCTTTCCAATTCCAAAGAATGCAGAAACCATATGACATCCTGATATAGCATACATAAATAGAAGACACCAGGATGCACCGATGCCCCGATTCATTGGAAATCTAAAAGCTACCCATATTTCACAACCCTGTAAGATACCAGACACCGCAACTGAAAGAACCACTCCAGGCATCAGTTGCATGTATCATCAACTTGGTAAATCCTTGTTTGAACACATGGGACGCATGGAACAAGCGTATAGTGTGTCTGCTTTTTCATGGGTGCAGGACAATCCAGAGAGATCTGGATGATGACTCTCCTCATTCGTATGCTGTTTGGGATATCCATAAAAAGGAGAGAGTCTGAAGTCACAAGAGTCGTGGTACTGGTATTCATCTCTGACTTGCCATTAACACTCAAATTATCGTGAACTGGAAAAACTTTTTACAACGTGATTCAAATGAAGAGTCTGTTCCAACGTTTTGCTTTTGCCATCCAAGAGTTTCAATCACCTCAACAATACTCGTCATCCAACCGCTCACGTTTAAAGGATTTACCAAGTTGATGATACATGTACGTGCAGCTGATGCTGGCGTAGTGGTTCTTACAGTTGCGGTATCTAGTATCGAACATCGGTGCATTCTGAGGTCTTCTGTTTATGCATGGTTTTTTTTTTATTCCTCCAATTCTGATATGTCAAGATGACATGGACCACATCGAAAGATATATTATGTTTTGTACCAATGAACATCACCACTTATGACTTAGCCATGTGAATGAATCCAGAAAATAGTTATTCACTCGCAAACTCAAGATGAAAAATATACTTCCAACATTGAATGTTGTGAAGATGTCGTTTTTCATCTTGAAAATAAACACTCATATATAAGGATATTTATGGCCGACTTTTCTTAGCTTTCAACACAATACAGCCCCATCTTCTCATGAATAAACTTGTTAACCTAAATGTTAACACCAATCTCATTGAATGGATTTAATCTTTTCTGGTAAATCGTTGCCAATTTGTGTAAGTCAATCAAGCCAAATTCGAATCTAGTATATCCTCGACAGGTGCTCCACAGGGTGGTGTTCTATCGCCAATCTTATTCATTTTGTATACCAATAGTTGCAGCGAAGCCAAGCGAACAATTGCCTCATGATCAAATTTGCAGATGACACGTCTCTTGTTGGTAAGCTCAGCAATGACGAATCGGCCATCCTTTACTGCAGTGAGATCCAAAACTTTGTTGAACCGTGATTCCAGAGGCCGTCAAAGGTTGAAAAGAACCAATGAAATATGGGTGTAAGAAGTTGTACACAAGAAGTAAGAAAGCAAATCCCCTTTGTACCCATATGTGCTTCTGTTCTGGTAAATGCAATAGAGAATAAAAGGCCTACAATTATGCGATACTAGTGACCGACAACATGTGTGTAATTTGTTTTAATGTTTATATAGAACACTTTAGCTGTCCAACCTATAGATATTTTGTGTTATCCAGTGAATTGGCGTAGGTATCCCTGAAGAGAACATGTAGCAAACAATTGGATTTTTGTCTTAACAACATTTTGAACACAAACGGTAAATGTTCTATAAAAATGAAATTTTGCACTTTTTTTCTATATTTTCCAAAGAAGGTGTATATTTAGAATCTTCAAAAGTATTTTATTGGATTCCTTGACCTCACAAATATAGGTATCGACATCAAAATCATCATTATCGGGTCACTAAGAGCCATTTTATTGACGAAAACACATTTTGTGGCGGCCATTTTGAATTTTCCAATTTTTGGCGGGAACCGTTGCCATGACGACGTGGTTCCCGCAATTTTTGAAATCAGCATACCCAAAAACCCCTATGGTGAAAATTTCATGCTTCTTTCCGGAAGTGCACAACTCCTCTAAAAAATGTTACATATCCGCCCTACTATTACTTTAATAGAGGTTAGCCACAATTATAGAACCAAATGCTGCGATGACAAGGTGACTTATAGATAGCAATCTTCTGAGTGCTCAATTATTGTTTGATAAGATGTTTTTAAGTTTGAAATCACAATTAGAGCTGCATTGTTATTTCCTTTTCATGGAAAAATCAATAGTCATGCCATTAGTATTATTGTTTTAATATGTTTATAATTTATTGAAAGAGCTACAGGCATTTGAAGCTATGTAACAAAGCTTTTTATTTGTTATCTATAAATGTTCAACTTATTTCCCTTTTATCTAATAACAATGAAACTATAATCGCGATATTCCTTAGAAAAACAGAATAAAATTTTAATGGAATAGGTTAAATATAGAATATAGATTTTTTTCACGCCATCCATCATGCAAGTTAATCATTGGCATATTTCTATATATAGCTTGCTTTCTGGCACATCATATCCTTTGTGGTCCAGTGAGACGTTGCTAGAAATCATCTCGAACTTTTAAAATGTAACAAATTTTCAGATATAATATGTCGCATAAAGTTACGGCTAAGATATCGTGTCATGATAGGGAATACTTTATTTGCAGATTTGAGAAGAATTTACAACTTCACTATTAAAATGTCAACGATAAAAGTTTTCGTAATCCTTTTAAAGAGTTGGTTAGTAAACCATAATCTGTCTCGGTACATATACATACATTAAAAACTGTTTGTTTTATTTACTGTGATATGTTGCAGAGCGCTAGCGTAACTTTCTTGGAGACCGTTTGTCATGTTCCATTTACCAAAACTATAAATTGAAGATAAAAATAAACAATATGCACATTGATTTTCCATTAAATGTGTATACACATAAGCATTTAAAAAAAATATCTTTTATCTGTTACGCATTTAATTTAACTCGACTGCATCACAAATATTCAATCAGGCGAATAACACTTTATGTCATTATAGCGCATTTTTATGTGTACAATGAATATAGTCGGGCAGATCTCATAAATGGTTATTAGGAGCCGCGGTGTCTCAGTGAGTTAGACGCTTGCTCACAAACCTGTAAGTCCAGGGTTCAATCCAGGCATGGGTCGAGATGATACCTTTGGATTTTTCAACCCGGTTTCCCCCTGTCAGTGATGCAGGTCGGCGTATATTGTTGTCATCCATGTCCGTCCACAATTGCTCGTAAACACTCTAAAAGGCACATACTTACTGATAATGTTTATTACTGATAATTATTTCCCTTATTCTTAAAAACGTATTCGATTTTTTGCTCGTAAACACTCTGCAGGTCCAGGTCACAATTCTTGATGGATTTTAACGAAACTTACTGATATTGTATTAACACAAAAAGTTCAAAAGAGGTGTATAACTGAAGGTAGATTTTGTGGTAAAGTAAAAAACTAAATTCATATTAAATTTACCCAGTGTCCATTTCAAAGACAGCTGTGATGAAATATTTTTCCAAAATACTTGTCGGAAGCTCAAAATTTGCGTTTTTTTTTATCGTATTTACCAATGCTATGCTTATATACCATTCAGTAATATTGAAAGTTTTCACTCACTCTTCACTCATGATTATACCATTAACAATTTATTTTAATGTATTTGTTTAGTTCAATCGATCGTAGATTTTACGGTTTTTATCACAAAACTGCTCTGAATAATTAGATTTATATACATTCATAAACAGTAAAGAGCCATTACCACCTCCCTTGAGAGTAAAAAGTCGATGTTGAGTACATTTAGGTTGGCTGGATATGTGTATTCATCTTGATAATATCTTGGATGAGTTCGAAAATGGCGCGATTCCATTTGTCGGTTTATGAGTTATTGCCCTTGACTTAGTGAAAAAACGTTAAAATTGACATGTGTACGCGATAGAATCTAGAGTTTTTATCCGATTTAAATGAAACTTGATATGTGTATTCTTCTTGATAATATCTTGTATGAGTTCGAAAATGGCACGATTCCAGTCGTCGGTATATGAGTTATTGCCCTTGACTTAGTGAAAAAAACGTTAAAATTAACTTGGTCACACGACAGAAGCTAGAGTTTTTATTCGATTTGATTCATCTAAATATCAGCTCAGATAAGTGCGATGATGGTGCAATCAACTTGGAATATTCAAATTTGCTGAAGTGGGCGTATGTTATCTTACCTGGCAAGTTTTCTTTTATGGATTTCAAGATTGGCTTTGCGGTTGGGATCGTTCGTGCTTAGGTTTTATTATTTAAAACTGTTAAAAAAAATTCTCAATAAAACTACAAATCAGATTTAATTATGAATTCTTTCCTGGCACTCTTTTGGTGTCTCTTACAAGAACGTCCTTGATTTTCTCAATGTAAATAGAATTGGATATTGGATTAATAGTTAGAACGCAATTCTATTATTATTCCTTTACTGTTAATCACACTGGTTCCTTGAGAAGTTTCCCTCATAGTGTGTCTGGTTTCTATTGATACTGAGATGGTATTGTAAGAATATTACGTTAAAACATAATTATCACCCGCTCATATTAGATTGGGTATCGAGTATAGAGATGATTAAATCGAGAAAGACAAGCCTCGGGTTTACATTCCTTCACTGACATATTACTCAATAATTGACAACTGTATAATGTCCGACTGTATTAAATGCTGTTAATATCAGATTTGATGTACATGATTTATTTTTAGAACCGGGTTGCTGTCATTTATAATTAAAACTCGAAACACATGATATCATTAAATTTTTATGAAATATTGAATTCAGTCTGACATTTTTTTAGATGGATCTTCTATTTCAGAAATAATATACGTGTACTTAATTATATCGAGCCTAAGTAAGCCATGGTGTAGTATTTGCTAAACGTCAATTGTCATCATATTAATCGCTAAATGTCAAATGTTCCCTCTGGTATTTAGATATAAAATTCAACAATTAAGTTCGAAAAAGAAGTGGAATACAATATAAGCTTGTGAACTGGCATTACATTTATCATTATATTTTTGCATCACTTGTGTTGGAGCTTAATCATAATTACTGTAATGAAAGTTTCTTCTGTACGTGCAGACACAATCGACCTGATTGCTGATACTAACAATACTATACTAGTAGAGGAGCTTAATCATAATTTCTGTAATGGAAGTTCTCTGTACGTGCAGTCACAATCGACCTTATTGCTGATTCTTACAATACTATACTAGTAGAGGAGCTTCATCATAATTTCTGTAATATAAGTTTCTCTGTACGTGCAGTCACAATCGACCTGATTGCTGATACTTACAATACTATACTAGTAGAGGAGCTCAATCATAATTACTGTAATGAAAGTTCTCTGTACGTGCAGTCACAATCGACCTGATACTTACAATACTATACTGGTAGTGGAGCTTAATCATAATTTCGGCAATGAAAGTTCTCTGTACGTGCAGTCACAATCGATCTGATACTTACAATAAATACTAGTAGTGGAGCTTAATCATAATTACTGTAAGGACAGTTTTTTTCCTGTACGTGCAGTCACAATCAACCTGATTGCTGATACTTACAAAACTATGCTAGTGAGAAGATTAATCATAATTACTGTAATGATAGTTCTCTGTGCGTGCAGTCACAATCGACCTGATTGCTGATACTTACAATGCTATACTAGTAGAGGAGCTTAATCATAATTACTGTAATGAAAGTTCTCTGTACGTGCAGTCACAATCGAACTGATTGTCAATACGTTAACACTGCGTATTGTATTCAGGAACATTAACTCAGCACATAAAGTTAACAAACTTTTATTCCGTACAGTTCTTTCACATAAAAAAACACACTAACACTGTCAGCGGTTTTTTAACAATTTTTTGACATAGGTAGAAAAACTAAGCGAACATCCAAACTAACAATGACGTCATTTCCTCCCGTTATTTCCGTAGTTACACGACGTCAATCAAGGAACCCGGTTACGCCTGAACGCCGCAACGGGAATAAGCATAATGCAAAAACAAAGACATGCACTTCTTATTCTGGTAGTAACACCAGCCCCTTACATGAAAATGATATTAACATTTTTATGGAACCTTATAATAACAAACACTACCAGAATCAACAATTCAAGTGCATAATAAATTATGTATCGAAGTATAATATAAGTGATCAAAATCTCACAGTTTAAAGTCCTATGGGAAATCCAGACTAAAGGATTTCACAATATTAAATTAACCTTGACCTACATAGTACAAGGATCACAATAAATCCAGACTAAAGGATTTCACATTAATTTCTATTTCACTCAATAAAGAAATCGGTTTGGGAGTAAAAGACTTTATTAAAAATCTATAAAATGGATACCCCTTAATGCTAAAATCAAGCATACATAAAATATCCATGATTAAGGGGTAATCCAACAATTACGTGACCAGCACAGTCTTAAAAGGACAAAGTACAAAGACAATACACAATAACATATAAAAATACATAAAATTAAAAAAGAGGGTGAAGGTGGGAGGGGAAATTTAAATCGGACTGCGCAATCCGATGCCAGCTAAACAGCATAAACGCCAGCCACCAACTGATAATTACAGGTAGTCAACATACTAAAGGCGTGGTTCAGTTTGGGCGAGCAGTCGAACCTGTCACTAATGTATCATACAAGTTGATACAAAAGAACACTAATATATACTTGGCGTACAACTCGCCCAAACTCAAACTCGCACGTGCGGATGGACTTTATTGATAAGTCCATGTTCGCCAAGGTTCGTTCAATTAATTAAATACAAATTATACATTATATAATTTACAACTTAATTTCTCTTTCACTCAATAAAGAAATCGGTTTGGGAGTAAAAGACTTTATTAAAAATCTATAAAATGGATACCCCTTAATGCTAAAATCAAGCATACATAAAATATCCATGATTAAGGGGTAATCCAACAATTACGTGTCCAAAAACTCCCAAACATTTATATTCATTCATTTTAAACCTACTTATTTTGATTATCTATATTTTACTAGCATATTGACCTAGGGTAATTGCAACCTTCTGTCTTAATTCGAAGGAAGGATCTAAATACCTCTGATAAGAATCGCTTAACCAATCACCCTGAACTTTTATCAAATCAGCTGGTATATCACAATTAAGAGCAAATGTTGCACCACCCCGACGAAAACTATGACCAGAGTATTGAGATTCAGACAAACCGACTGAAGTCAAAGCCTCTTTTAACCTTCTGATGAAGGGCGAATAAGCCAGAGGGATAATTTTTCCCCTGCACGAGTAAGAGAAAGCGGGTGCATTGGGTAAGGTTGGACTTGCACCAAATGCTACCCTGCAAGCCGAAACAGGGCATAGTGGAGAGTTTGGAATATAGGGGATTGGAATTTTTAGAATTCGTTGTTGATACTGGATAGTTTTAGACCAGCGAACCGTTATAATGCCTAAATTCTCAGTAAAGGAAAAATCTGATCGTAGTAAATAAATACTGTTATTTGATGACGTGTTATCAGGTACAAGTAAGTTTGATTTGCGGAAAAAAGAGAAGAAGGCTACGAGACATGCAGCCCAGAAAGTTAAATCAAAAGGCAAAGCAAGATTTATGGTTTTAAAAATTTTGAGCAAAATATCAAGCGTGATGGGCAATTTTTGATGTACGGTATCGCCCAGGGTGCGCCTTACTCCCTTAAGTAGAGACGTTACATGCCAATTTGTTAGAGGATTAGGATAGTTGGAGTCCAAATGCAAGATCCTGATAACATTCAAATACAGTTTGATTGAAGAGAAAGATAATCTCTGAGATAAAAAGGCAATATAACGAAGCAGATCTTTTGAGCTTATCGGTACTGGTTTGATATTAACCAAGGCACAGAAGCTGAGGTATGACTTCAGTTGGTTTGCGTAGGTCTTCTGGCTGGACTTAGAATAAGTCTGTGATTGTAAGTGAGATACTCTAAGGTCAAGTTTATCTACTAGCCTGGTGTGAACTTCTGCAATAGAAAATTAAAAGTAATATTAGATACATGAGGTATAATGTTACTAATTGAAGCGATATCTTTCCAGTTTCTGGGTTCGTGCAACCGAGATATTTTGTCAGCCACCGTGTTAAGATGCCCTCTGACATGTCGAGCAGATAAGTGGAAGTTGAATACAACTGAGAGGAGGAACATATGTCTCAAGGCATGCATGATTAAACTGTTATGCTTACAGGTGCCTTTGTTTAAACAAGTTACCGTGAAGGTATTATCTGTGAAAATAATAACTCTTTTGTTTCTTAAAAAGGGGGCCCAGCGACATATTGCAGTTATTACAGCCATCGACTCTTTGTAATTTATATGCATTGGCTCCACATCGGGAAAATCAGTATCCCACCTGATGTAAAACCAATCATTATGGAAGTATCCCCCACCTCCTTCGTTACAGGCATCTGTAACGATTGAGGTTTCAGGAAGAGAATCGAGTAATAGGGATCTACCATTAAATGCCTTTAGGCAGGTTTGCCACCAATTTAGGTCTAAAATTATATCGCCAGCCAGCAACATTTTGTGTCTTGAAGAAGACATTCGGTTAATGCAATTAAGGATTCGTCGGATAAATACTCGTCCGCCACGAACTACACCGGATGCCCAATTCAATTTGCCTGCCAGCGACTGCAGTTGTCGTTTTGATAAACGCTTCTTTGAAAGACAATTAGCCAATTCGTCCCTCAAAGAATCCAATTTTTCGCATGGAAGACGTAGGGACATAGAAATACTGTCTATTTCTATGCCAAGGAATGTAAGACATTGGCAAGGGTCAGTTACCTTTGACCAATTAATGGCAAATCCCAACTCTCTTAGAACTTTTATCAAGCATAATAGAGCACTGGAACACTGTTGCATGGAAGGATAGCATATAAAAAAATCATCCAAATAAACTACAATATTTTCAAAGCCAAGGCGACCCATAATTCTGCGTACCGCTTGTGTTAACCTATGAAATATTCCGGGGGCACATTTTGAGCCAAAAGGAAGTTTGGAATCTATGAAATACCTCCATTCGTTATCAAATCGCCATTTTAACCCGGTAACAAGCTGGCTATGTTTACTTAGGGGTACAGAACGATACGCAGATTTAAGGTCAACTTTTGCCATATAGTAGCCTTTCTTCACAAGTTTCGCAGCATCATCCACAGATTGGTAACGATGAGTTTCTACTTTGCCTACATAGTCATTCACGGATTTCCCAGCTGGGAAACTACAATCGTGAATAAGACGGATTCCACCGTTTGATTTGGGGATGATGCTGAGAGGACTAATGATCAAAGGTTTGCAAGAAACGAGTAAATAATTGCCATGGACTATTTCATTAACAATCTCTTTGGTAGCTTTTAAATAATGTTCACTATTTGTAGATGCCGACTTATGATTGTCACTCTCTACTGCACTAGGGTTAGATTTGGGGTCAATAATATCAAAACCATTTAAAATGCCATCAAGAATAAATTCTCTATCCCTGTCATTGCCAAGACGAGATTGCCATGCGATGTAATTAAGTCCCCTACTGGTGTAAATAGTAGGGGTATCAACTAGTTTTTTGGTACAACTAAGTGATGGTTGACTGCTGAATGATTCTCCTTGCAACCGGAGACTGAACAAACATGCTTAAATTTACATGAAAAGAAATGGCATCCCCGTGCACTGTTAAAAAGTTTACAAACAATTTCTCCTGTATGAGTAAACGGAGTTGACCTAGGGCTAATCTGTGGATGTCTCTTATTTAAGCTGATCTGCTTCAAATGTTGCTGGTTTGTTGTAGCTTTATGAACAAGATGGACAGTCTGTAGGTGCATAATGGACATTCCCCATCGAAATTGATGCTGGTTCTGCAAGACCCGATATTCTCGATCATAATAGAGAACTGACAAGTGCTCATATCTAGTAAACAGTTCCATAATTCTAGTAGTGTAAGAAAGGTAGTCTTTTATGGTTTTAACTGATATGTCTAAAGTTTCAATAAGATGATTTAATATAGCCGTGTTTGCCATTGACCATTGGATTAGCGACACAGACTCTAATTTTGGTTTCTGAATTCCAGATCTCAAAACAATATCATGCCCTTGATCGGACGTCATCACTACCTGTTCATTCAAATCATACAGGTTAGATCTCGGCACAAAGTCTATGATGTCTAAATGTGTTGGTTTCTTACCCTGGTTTGTTGTCCTAAGGTGAATTTGCGGATCTTGCCATGAAACCTCACAATGTGGACCATTTGTACGACATGAAGCTATGTTGGACTGCTGGTGTGCACTCATGTTGCCCAGTAAATTAGAGATGGAAGGTTGTATATATTCTACACTTTCTGAAACATCTGATATATTGTCACTTGGTTGATTTAGTTGCTCAGGGTTGGTGTAGCTCGATGCTTTCTTAGCAGCATTCAAACATAATTTAACTTGCCCCCTCTTCATATTGGTTTGAGCGAGGTCATCCTCGTCTAGCAGACAAAAGGCGTTTATGGATGTGAATCCCTCTTCTATCAATATAGATATGGTTTCAGAAGAAATCTTGTGCGAATGTGCAAATACCTTCAATTCGCTGATATCAGGATCTTGGTGTCTGGAACTGGGATTTCTGGATGTCGGCGTTTCAATCAAACTTTCGCCAACTTCATCAGTAACAGATCGTTGTGACTTTTTTCCCATTCTTTTCTTTGGTGGCATAATACTACACTAGAAATGTTACAGGATCCAAATTTAAATCGGACTGCGCAATCCGATGCCAGCTAAACAGCATAAACGCCAGCCACCAACTGATAATTACAGGTAGTCAACATACTAAAGGCGTGGTTCAGTTTGGGCGAGCAGTCGAACCTGTCACTAATGTATCATACAAGTTGATACAAAAGAACACTAATATATACTTGGCGTACAACTCGCCCAAACTCAAACTCGCACGTGCGGATGGACTTTATTGATAAGTCCATGTTCGCCAAGGTTCGTTCAATTAATTAAATACAAATTATACATTATATAATTTACAACATATTAAACTAACCTTGACCTACATAGTACAAGGATCACAATAAATCCAGACTAAAGGATTTGACAATATTAAATTAACCTTGACCTACATAGTACAAGGATCACAATAAATCCAGACTAAAGGATTTCACAATATTAAACTAACCTTGACTTACATAGTACAAGGATCACAATAAATCCAGACTAAAGGATTTCACAAAACTAAACTAACCTTGACCTACATAGTACAAGGATCACAATAAATCCAGACTAACGGATTTGACAATATTAAATTAACTTTGACCTACATAGTACAAGGATCACAATAAATCCAGACTAAAGGATTTCACAATATTAAACTAACCTTGACTTACCTAGTACAAGGATCACAATAAATCCAGACTAAAGGATTTCACAATATTAAACTAACCTTGACTTACATAGTACAAGGATCACAATAAATCCAGACTAAAGGATTTGACAATATTAAACTAACCTTGACTTACATAGTACAAGGATCACAATAAATCCAGACTTAAGGATTTCACAATATTAAACTAACCTTGACCTACATAGTACAAGGATCACAATAAATCCAGACTAAAGGATTTGACAATATTAAACTAACCTTGACCTACATAGTACAAGGATCACAATAAATCCAGACTAAAGGATTTCACAATATTAAACTAACCTTGACTTACCTAGTACAAGGATCACAATAAATCCAGACTAAAGGATTTCACAAAACTAAACTAACCTTGACCTACATAGTACAATGATCACAATAAATCCAGACTAAAGGATTTCACAAAACTAAACTAACCTTGACCTACATAGTACAAGGATCACAATAAATCCAGACTAACGGGTTTGACAATATTAAATTAACTTTGACCTACATAGTACAAGGATCACAATAAATCCAGACTAAAGGATTTCACAAAACTAAACTAACCTTGACCTACATAGTACAAGGATCACAATAAATCCAGACTAAAGGATTTGACAATATTAAACTAACCTTGACTTACATAGTACAAGGATCACAATAAATCCAGACTTAAGGATTTCACAATATTAAACTAACCTTGACCTACATAGTACAATGATCACAATAAATCCAGACTAAAGGGTTTGACAATATTAAATTAACTTTGACCTACATAGTACAAGGATCACAATAAATCCAGACTAACGGATTTGACAATATTAAATTAACTTTGACTAACATAGTAGGCCTACAAAAGACTAAATTATAACGACTTAGAACTTACTCCATTTCTAATAAGCATACTTTAGTTACAGGCCTTATTAGTAATGTAATACTAATCCCTTCATAATGTAAGGAACAATAAAAACCAACTGGATCGAATAAAGAAGCAACAACTGATAAAATATTCCTGTTTGTAACAACGTTAGTAAAGCTAAATTTCAAAACACTGTCAGGAACCTTTAACACAAAACAATCTGTCTCAGTATTCCATATCCCTAAAGTATTTTCAGTAGGTAAGTGATCTAATTCTAAATCAACCACAGATTTAGCACGTTCAGATTCTGGTACAGCAGACAATACTCTTCTATCATTAGAGCACCATTTTGTAAGACGAAATCCACACTTCGATAATAATCCAGGTAGTTCAGTAGCCAACTTAATTGCATCATTAACAGAATTAACAGCTTTCATAAGGTCATCAACATACATGTTTCTTAAAATGGTTTGGACAGTATCTGCATCATATTCATCTTTATAAAGTTCAGTAGCCTTACGCAAACAATAATTCGCTATACATGGCGAACTTGTTGCTCCAAAAATGTGTTTGACCATTCTGAATTCAACAATCCTATTACTCAATTCACTGTTTTCAAACCAGAGAAAACGAAATGCATCAAAGTCTTTTGGGTCAACTAATACCTGGTGAAACATGGCTTCAATGTCTGCTACAATACCAATAGTACCTTGCCTAAATCTCAACAAAACACCAAGTAATTTATTGGCTAAATCTGGACCCTGTAAAATCTGATCATTTAAAGAAGTTCCATTAAACTTTGCAGCACAATCAAATACAACTCTTACTTTATCCTTTTTGGCTGGATGAACGACTGAATGATGAGGTAAATACCATACTGGTCTGTCTTTAACATCTATTTCACTGTCAGGAATCCTAACTGCATGGCCTTTCTCTATGTAGTCTTCAATTGTAGCTCTATATTTATCATACAGGATAGGATTACCAGTTAATCTCTTTTTCAAACCTTTGAGTCTGTTTTCAACAAGAACTCTGTTATTAGGTAAATATGGTGGATCCCTTTTCCATGGTAGTGGAACTTGAAAGTGTTTTTCAACTTGGTTCAGTCCATTTTCAATAGTGTTTAAAGCCTTTCTATCTTCAATTGACAAACATACTTTGTCATCACCAATATCACCAAAATCAGTAGACCAAAGCCTTTTCAGACAAACTTTCAAATCATCACTTTCTGTAGCTGTATTCCTGCCTATAAAATTCACAGAAAAACTACTACCATTTATATCATCACAAACAGGACCCAATATCATCCATCCTAAACTATATTTCAATGCAACCGGTTCACCAACTTTACCAACCCTACTCTCAGTTGGAACAAACAAATGTGGTATTTCTCTGACACCAATAATCAGACCTACCTCTAAATTATCTAATTCCTTGAAGGGTAAATCACTTAAATGAGACCATTTTTTAACATCTGACCATGTTGGTACACAAGACTTTGAAATAGGTAATTTACTGACTGTTCTTGCACCATCTATTACAACAACTGTCTGTTCATCTAAAGACTTTACCGTAATAGGAACACTCCTACTTCGAACTTCAGCAGACCCTGTAACGCCAATTAATGTTAATTTATCAGAATCACTATATGAACCAATGTTTTCAACTAAACTTTCTAATATCAAACTTAATTCAGACCCTGTATCTAACAAAGCATATGTACTAATACTCCTACTATTTCCTACAGAAACCTTAACTGGAACTATACCCAAACATACTCTTTTTACACCAGCCCCAGTTGCAGCTGTGGTAGTACTAGGGATATCATTTGACTTGGTATATGCTGGTCTGTCACTTGGCCTACTTAATGATTTAAACTCAACTCCGTGTAGTAAAGTATTGTGCTCTTTACCACAATCTTTTGTAAAACACTTAAAATTCTTCTTAGGACACTGCCTAATTCTATGACCCTTTGCAAGGCATTTAATACAAAGTTGTTTATCAAATACTATTTTAGCTTTATCAGGATTTGACTTAGATTTAAAGGAAGGGCATCTCCATAGAGGATGAGGTTCATTACATAGTTCACATTTAATACGATCAAAAGAAGAATCAACTTTCTTAATACCAGTAGCTAAAGTTGTAACATGTCTTTTAGCATTATTTACTAATTTCTTAGCATTATCAAACTTATTTTCCTTTGAATAACTAGAACTTAAACTATCACCGAACTCATTGTTTACAAGATTAGCCCTTTCTTTAATAAAATAAACAAAATCAATAAATTTAGGTTTGCGACCCTCATAAATTAACCGACCTGCCTTTTCCGCCCACTTCGCCTTAAGGAAAAAAGGTAGTTTGCTATTCAAAAATAATAATGTGTTAGTATGATCTAATTCAGAGCGATAATCATCACCCATACCGGATAATGTCCTGTGGGCTATTTCTAAATGTCTAGTAAATTCTAATAAGCTTATACTATCAGCATTACGTAACGTGGGCAACGATTTTAAGGATTCAATATGATCTTTTGCGATAACGTGAGGACGACCAAAGTTTTCATATAATGTTAATCGGGCTGTTTTATAACCAATATCAGGGGGCAAATTAACACAACTTTCAACACTTTCCCTGGCTTTCCCTAAACAATGTTGAATTAATAGCTGTAAACGTCTAGACTCATCTGCATTACTCTTTTCTAAGCATTCTTCGAAATTATGTATAAATGAAGTGTACCTCTTTGGGCTGCCATCAAAGGTCAAATATTCCAACTTTGGCGTTGACATTACTTGACATAACTTTTCCATTAAAACAATAGAATTATCATTATTAATATAATTAGGTTGGGCTATAATAGGATTTTTCCTGTTTACAGCAGTAGGATCATTTCTATAAAATTCTGGTGGGACATATTGACTTTTAAAATTACTATGCTGAGCACTACTAATTGGGATATTATTGTAAGCTATATCATCATTAATACTAACAGGTGAATTATAATTATTAGATACAGTGGTACTAACAATAGGCGCAGAACAGTTCACTGAAGGTGAAACTAAACACTTGTCATAAGGCGAATTTGCTACATTGCTAAAGTCAAATGGATTGTAATGTACATTATTAGTAATTATTGGTTTATCAATGCTTACAACAGGCTTCTCATCATCTTCTAACTCCGCCAATGTTTCTACACTCAATTTTGCTTCTTCTAACTTGCTTTCTGCCTCTATAATCTCCCTTTCCATCTCTAACTCCTGGATTCTCTTCGAAATATCTTGCTGCCTTTTTAATTTTTTCACATTCAATTCTGCCATAGCTAATTTTTCTTTCTTCCTGGACAAATTAGACTTCGTGCTTCTGGTACAACTTCTTTCGCTATTACTTCCGAAAAGTGAGGGAGCATAATTCTCAGATTTTCTTTCTTCAGAGCAGTCCTTCCAAGTTTCAAAAAGTTCTTCAAGATGGGTACAATGCATAACTTCTTCATTGTAGTCTCTTAAAAGGGCACTATCAATAGCCTCACTTGGGTTGGACTCAAGATAATTATTATGATCATCCACATATTTCTTCCATAGGCTCATGTACTCATCATATCTGTAGCGAACATCTCCAAATGTGTCCTTTTTGCCTATCAAACTGTTAATCTCAGTTCTCAACTTTTCCAATCTGTGTTTGAAACTCATTTTACTGTTCCAGTTCACAGCCCAATATAACAATTAATACTATGAAAGTTTATCACCTTTGGCTTTAATTAAATAAGAATTTCCGCTCCATCCGGGCTAAGACTAAGACGTGTTCTATCTGTAACTCCTAACTCTTCTAATAAACTGTAACTGTTTTCGTCTACTTTTCCGACCAAGTCAGATTTGTTAAAAAACTGTCAATAATACGTTAACACTGCGTATTGTATTCAGGAACATTAACTCAGCACATAAAGTTAACAAACTTTTATTCCGTACAGTTCTTTCACATAAAAAAACACACTAACACTGTCAGCGGTTTTTTAACAATTTTTTGACATAGGTAGAAAAACTAAGCGAACATCCAAACTAACAATGACGTCATTTCCTCCCGTTATTTCCGTAGTTACACGACGTCAATCAAGGAACCCGGTTACGCCTGAACGCCGCAACGGGAATAAGCATAATGCAAAAACAAAGACATGCACTTCTTATTCTGGTAGTAACACTGATTGCTGATACTTACAATACTATACTAGTAGAGGAACTTAATCATAATTTCTGTAATTAAAGTTTTTCTGTACGTGCAGTCACAATCGACCTGATGCTATCAATACTACATAGAGATACATGACAGAAGTTACTTGTCAAATTGGTAATTCTCATCAATTGATGATCTTCTATATACATTTTCTTGAACCATTAAAGAACGCAGGCACCTGTACCTGATACTGGTTAAAAAAAATTGTATATAGTTGTATGGTATAAGACTTTCAAGATATGATTTAAACAATATTGTATTTCTACATTACATATATTGTTTTACAGAAATTAACTAAGGTTTCGGAAACAAGCTGAAGCTTATGCTAATCCGGCACCTGCTTTCAAGGTATGAAAGCAGCGATGTTTCTTGTTTTATCTTCTTACCTCCTCTCACATGCTTTGACATTCAAACAGTATTGTGAAGTATTGTAACTTTTTTTACTTCCGTTTTAGATACTTAACCAGAATCAGGTGCCTGTGTTAAAGAATGCAACATTTGGATTATCTTTGAACAATTTGAGACAAAAAAAGCTCAACAACCACATAATATGATTAAACGATGGTAGTTTAGAATCTTATTATAAAATTTAATAAAACAATTTCAAATTTTCAAACACAAATCTCTGGTGATTCAATTCATGAAAAAATTTCAATAGATGTACTCTCATTATATTTGGTATGTAAGTACTGTATTGTGGCAATATTATCATAGTGAATTTATGTTCAACAGTTACCTCATTTGCAATATTCCACCTTGATATGGTGTAATGGGGATGAAGTCGACTTCACAAAAGGGAGAAAGGTCATCCATTGTCGAGAAATAATTGATGTTAACCGGTTTCTAAATCTCCAACCCAAACAGTATTGATTTAATCATTGTCTGATTTACTAACAAGGTTACTGAAGATTCCATTGCAGCCAACATCACTGTGATCTCCACATAAACTGTATGATGAGGCTTTTTTGTCACGATATCTTGAGGAAAGCAATGAGGGATCCGTTAGGATTTGCGCTATTTATACTTTTCTCTCATCAGAGTCCTATTAATAATGATGAGCATGTCAATATTTCAAAGCAATTATCAACCAATGTAGCTTAGAGTAAAAGGGAATGTTGCCATAACTTGCTGGCAATTAAATACACTGGTCGTCGACTTTGCCCAAAGGCAATGATTTAATTAATTGGTAGTTACTTGTTATGGAACGTCAATAAGCTAAATCCAGAAACGTTTTTTTCGGAGATTTATTAGAAAGACATAAAAATCATTCATGATGTCTTGAAGTTAAAAGATCCAAACAAGTATGAGAAAATATCCAGGCAACGGGGCATCAGTGTCCATAGATATTTTAATTCGTATTTAAAGGGGAATCGCCTCTTTAAGACCTCATTAAAAAAATACGTGTATCATATTTGGTTTACATAAAACGACTAGAAATTAGGCTACCGAGAAATTGTACGCCTTGTTGATCTGATCAGATCTAATATAAAATCATTGTGAAGGTTCGAGAACTTAATATTTGCTGCAAGTGGCGCTTCATTTAAATTTCGATTCGACTTGCTCAATTTCAAACAATGATAATTATGGATTCGCAGTGACAAGGTTTCGGTCGTCAAACGCCACGGCGACGGAGTTAATGAACAGTCCCCCTTTAAGAGTCATGGAAAAGGTCGAAAGCTTATCAAATGTAATAAAACAAGATATTAATCACTTGACGTCTGCTCTTACAATAGTAATATGTTTCAGATTACCAAACAAAGTACCAACAAATATCCTGGATATTTGGTTTATTTTATTTTGACTTTGCAAATAGTCCAAACAAACAAACTAAACTATATACGTATAGATATCACAATTGGATGGTTATGTATCAATACGCTTGGCGAAAATTGGAATATAAGCTTTAGACTTGGAATAATCCCAATAAATCCTTTCAGATTAAAGACGTATCGTGACCAGTTTATGCATTATTAAAATAAATAGCTATATTAGTGTTAATTGGGTATTTATTTTTCATTCCAGGTGCTTTTTTAATTCCCTATGCAGTTATGTTGGCAGTGGAAGGAATTCCATTATTTTACCTGGAATTGGCTATTGGCCAAAGACTTAGAAAAGGTGCTTATGGTGCCTGGAATCAGGTTTCGCCATACCTAGGAGGAATAGGAATAGCATCATCAATTGTTTCATTCAACGTAGCACTGTATTATAATACCATCATGGCCTGGTGTTTAGTGTATCTTGTACAAAGTTTTCAAAGTCCCTTACCCTGGGCAAGCTGTCCACATGATATCGGAGTAAATGACTCCTATATTATTGTACCAGAATGTGAGGTAAGAAAACTCTCTATATTTCATCATTTTATATCCTGATTATGTAAACTAATATCGAAAGCCATTAGACAGGATCTCATAGATGAGACATGATGAGTTATATTCCAGTAATACCTTTAAGGACCATCGATATCCTCTAGTTAACTCCTACAATATAGACACTGGGTCAGACACTGTCATTTTGGATTAAGGATTTATATCCTTCTAATAAAGAGTCTAGGTCTCTTAGACCTGTAAGCCTATCACTAGGAGTAGAATTCTTCACGACTTAAGAAATAAAGATATTTTAAATTTATTTTACCAACACAATCATCTTTTAGCTCTAATTCCCTAGACAAAAATATTAAAGTTAAAAACAGAGATACGGGCTTGATTTATGTGTGCTATTCTAAAATTATATTATAGTATGTGAATAGAAATCCTCATCATAACATCTAAAACATTCTAAATCGGTACAGACTTAGATAGTTAATTTCAGCTTATCTAATTAGTTGTATAAATCTTATTTTGTAAGAAAAGCAGCCCTCCAAGTTATTTCTGGTATCGAGATACTCTGCAGACTGCTGACTCAATAGATTCAACACCTTATCTCAATTGGAAGATAGTGGTTGGTTTGCTTGGTGCATGGATAATAGTCTATTTATGTATGATTAAAGGCATCAAATCTTCAGGAAAAGTAAGTGCGTCTTTAGTTACGTTTATGAGAACTGTTTGGTGTCGACACTTGGTCGATTATAAAATGGTTCAAATCTGTAAATGGAACATTATAGAACCACCAGCAGACATTATATTGGTTGTCCAACTATCAGGTGGCTCATCTGTCATAGGGACTCATTTAACTACTCTCCCGTCTTTTCCCTGTCATTGGGGTCAAGGGATCAAGTCCACAGCAAACATTGCCTGGAGGTCTGTGCGGCAAAAGAAAGATAACGCAAACCATAAGTAATCCGGTTTATTTACTTTTTATAAGGAAGAGCACGGGGTAGCTTCATTTTGGCTATATTGCTTTGACATATGACATTTTTGAAACAGGAGGTACACAAATCATAGTTTTTGCCGGCTGTCAAAGTTTAAAAATTGAGTTTGGCTGCTCTGTGTCGGCGTTTGTTTTCTGGAACAATGAAAAAAGTTAACTTCATTTCTTTGACTTATTCGTTGAACACCAGACAGCAAACAATCCATTAACTTCCTATCTAATGGAAAACGTTTTACATGCTAGAATTCATTCTATTAGCTAAATTGAAATTGGCGTAAGAAACATCCGTACTTATCAAAGAACATGCACGGACAAAGAAATAGATGGAAGTGGAGCTGTATAGAAAGTTAGGGCGTACTTGTGTTGTTACCTAGCTGATAAACAAAAAGGATACAAATTTGATATAATCAAAATCATTCAAACATTTCATGTTCATGTTTTAGGGATAAGCAAAATATATTAGATTTGATATAGCGTGACTGATTGAAAACCATTCCCTAATAATAATACGGCTGTTGACTTGTATGTGAGGAGTTGAAAGCCATAATATGTCAAATTTATCTTGAAGACCATTCTTTCCTGTGAAAACCTTTGATTTCTGTAAATTCAAATTGTCTACATTAGATATATTATATATAGATACGGTATTCTGATGCCAGTGCAGTAGCCTACTGTTGGATCAATGACATGCAATAAATCATTTCAAACAAAATGCCTTTGGAAAATTAATGAAAAGAAATGCTAAAAGCAATTATCATTCTGAGCACAAAGGAGGTTTTTTATGCCAAACACAATATAATTGCCTGAAAAAAATTGCAAATATTATGTCATTTCATTCTCAGCTTGCAAAGTGTTCCACGAGCTCGTGTTGATGGAAGCGATGATTGTGTCTGTAAACAAAACTGAACAGATCGCAAACATCAATACAAAACTGTTCCTTTTATTTTGCTTTTCAGTACAAATCCGAAACGAATGCAAAAAATCAAAGGCTTGTTGCTCTGTATTTTGTTTTATTTTGTTTTATAGGTTGTTTATGTTACAGCCACGTTTCCTTACATAGTTTTGGTGGTTTTCTTCTTTCGTGGTGTCACGTTGCGTGGAATGGAAAAAGGTATAGAACATTTATTTGTACCAGAGGTATGTTCTTTACGTATATCTTATCACCCACTGATCATTTCTTTTGCAAAGGTAACCCTACCACAGATCAGTGTAGAAAATTCGTGTAGGCCTATCAATGCAGAGATATTGATTGTTATCTCGAAAGTCAACAAATGAATTGAATAAAAGCAATGGTTTGGAACTCGTAACATATAAATAGAATGAACATTGCCACAATGTCTCCTACTATCTTGAATTATTGATACCCCCGATTTGTCCAGATCGGGCTTCATGAAACTTTTGATTTTCATTTTTTTATATAGAAAATTATATTTAGAGTACTCAGTGATGACGAAATATTGACAATTTTACATGCTCGACAAGTTGATGTCGCCTTCGAGCCTTTAATTTTCTGGAAATAATGAGATCTCAAAAACATCTGTTAGAAATAATTGAGAGGCTAGTTGTCAAGTCGACCAGACTACGGGCAACTGTTTTAGGACAGCAGATTGTAATTCTAGTTACTTGGAAGATTCGAGACATTCAAAACTGTACCTTCTAATATTCATTGTCAGAAATGCATCTTGCCTTTCTGAAAAACCAATTTAACAACCTGTTAGTGTCATAAATGATGAAGTTCAGAATTGTCTGGTAGCTAAAGTAGCCTACAGATGATCTACGCCATATTGATCAGTCATGAAAAAGGATTTTATCGGATGGACTACCTTGATCTATGCCATTATAATCAGTAAAGCAATTATTAACTCTGGTGATAGCAACAAACCGTACTAAAATGATCAGTCACATGATAATGATTTGATCTGATGATAACAACAAACCGTACTAAAATGATCAGTCTCATGATAATGATTTGATCTGATGATAACAACAAACCGTAGTAAAATGATCAGTCTCATGATAATGATTTTATCAGATGATAACATTAACCCGTACTAAAATGATCATTCACATGATAATGATTTGATCTGATGTTAACAACAATCCGTAGTAAAATGATCAGTCACATGATAATGATTTGATCTGATGTTAACAACAATCCGTAGTAAAATGATCAGTCACATGATAATGATTTGATCTGATGATAACAACAATCCGTAGTAAAATGATCAGTCACATGATAATGATTTGATCTGATGATAACAACAAACCGTAGTAAAATGATCAGTCACATGATAATGATTTGATCTGATGTTAACAACAATCCGTAGTAAAATTATCAGTAACATGATAATGATTTGATAAGATGATAAAAACAAACCACACGATAATTAAAAGACAAAGGGTTACTTCAAAGCACAGAATGGTAATCGGCTCCATTTCGATTGTATCAAGTTTGCTTTAGGTGTTTCATAAAAGAACCCAGCTTGTGGGAATATATTGCGATGTGAATGTAATCTGTCAAAATATGCTGAGATAAATGTCAATAAATCACCAAGTTTTGCCATACTGTCCAAAGATTTAATGATATTTATTTGCTATATATTGAAGTCCCTAATGATGTCAAGGTATTTAACACAGTTGGTAATAGCTTGACATTTTGCGGATGTGATCTGTCACAATCATGATAAGCTATAAAATGTCATTTCTATTTTTAGTGGAATAAGCTGTTTGATCCTGCAGTTTGGTTAGATGCTGCAACACAGATATTTTACAGTTTTGGTTTAGCATTTGGTTGTCTGATAGCTTTAGCATCTTATAACCCAGTTCGTAGTAATTTCCTGAAAGAAACACTGTTAGTAACGGTGTGTGATTTCTTTACCTCAATTTTTACTGCAGTCGTTGTATTTTCCATATTAGGTATGTATAGCTGTTATACGTTTAATAAACAGGATAGGTATAAGAGTACTACATTCACTAACTCAGTGGTTCTCAACCCGGGGGCCATGGCCATGGGATGTTTGTCAGGGGGAATGGCGCATTACGATGTATATCATTTTTTCTCTAGCCCAACTTTATATAACCATATTTTGCTTTGTAAGGTCTGTAGTTGTTTGTGGTCAAATGCATCTAACTTCATGATGAAAAGGCACAAAACAACAACCCTTGCGCTATATTCCCTATTTTGCCATAGTTTGAAATTGAACAGGAAGCCATGACTCTGGGAGCTTCGTGAATTTAGGCCATAGTTTGAAAAAGGGTGGGAACCACTGCACTAACTGCAGCTAAAAAGAACCACACAAAGCAGTTTTATTTTTTTCATGACCACCACATTGGATTTGCCTTCAGAAGATGCTGATCCGTAGATTCCAGAAAAATGGAAAATATTAGGTTAAATTGTAATGTAATTATGTAGATCCGTCATTTACAACAACAGGTCCGTTTATATTGTTCTCTGGTAGAGAGTACTAAAATATCCGGTGTGATGACAGACCGGAATTGGAAGGCTGACTTTGTAGGAATAATGTTTATAGACAAATTTCTAATAATTATCATGTACAATATTCCACTTATAGAAATAGAAAGTGGATTGAGCCGAGGGATTTGTTGGTACAGGAAAACGGATACTGTTGTAGTATCTATTGATGTTATTTTAATAAGGTTTTATTCTCTAGTTATTTAATCCTACTCAATGTATTTTCCTAGTATTTCCTGATTGAATTCTCGATTTTATTACCTAAGGAAATTGAAATCTGACATCATCTTCAAGTCTTTTGTAGTCATTTTGATTCTCGATCAATTCAACATTTTTGTGGCTTCTACTTACAATGATTGTCAAGAATTGATTTTTGCCGCACTTTAATTTAATTTAATTTTTAAAGCTGGGACAAATTGACGGAGTATTTTGTTACAGATGGTTTCAAGAAGTACATTTAAAGATTAGTTTTAGTCTGTGAGTGGTATAATGACACGAAGCTCATCTGAGTGTGTTTTAATTGATGAATCTGAATATTGTAGTAGAAGTCTGTACGACACAGATAAAGAGGCTTTTGCTTCTAATTATCGTCAGGAAATGATGGGTTGTTCTTAATGATGCGTTGAGATTGTAAAGTTCTCTGTAAATGACTTTCTGACTTCATAAGAAGTAATGCAAGATATTACACTATGGTTCGCTCGTTTCTCATTTTGGACTCACTTTAAGTGATATTTCTTTTGAAATATTTTTTTTGCCAGTTGGAAAAGCTACACTTTAATTATTGATAATACTTCTCACAAAGAAACTTTGGCCCCTGATTCTTCTAAAATTGAAGTCCACAGCACACTCCTAATTGTTCATAATGGAAAATATCGATGATATTATCATCATAGTTTAGAATATTTAGGCGATCGCATGCGCATATCGTTGGTTTGTTTTACCCTTTCTTATGGCCTCATCCTATCTGAAAACCTGATATATCTGCTATATTTTTTTTTGTCTTGTATAAATTGAGTCATCGGTCTACGAACGATTGTTTATCAAATTGTATCGTTAGAAGTTACATTCGTTGGATAATAAGGTACATTAGAATATAATTACTTTACTTCATTTTATTTGGAGCCAAATGATTGTATATTTAATGTTACTAACTGATATCACACGAGTGTCAAATAAACAGTTACACAGCCTTTTAATTGAACTGTCAGTAGAGAAATAACGAATATTTATAGCCTAGAACATTTCTTCTTGTATAATTAGTTCAGCGATATAAAAGGTATGGAAACAGCCATCAGATGGCCATCCTAATTACATTATACAGATTATATTAAAGTCTATAGCACTATAGAGATTACTAAGATGATTTCACTATATAAATATAGATAATATAGATATACACTAAAAGGCAAAAGAAACAACTCCACTTTTGAAATTGCTGATTTAAAAAACACTGGCATACAGTAGCATTTACGTGAAACTGCTTTTTGTGACATTTTTGGTCCATTCAACACTGACTTTCTCCTACAATTATAGCCTGCTTTTCTAATAAAGTTTTAAAAAGACAAAAGATATCTTAGATGACACAGGTTTTATCAGTTTATTAGATGTTTTTTTTTTGAATCTGTATATCGCTGGTAAATATCATATACTTGTTGAACCATTGACGCCGAATTCTGCTTTCATATATATGATTAATCTGCATGGAGATATTGGCTTGTTTTCAGTTTCGAGTAGGGCATGGTAGTTTAATGTCACAGAGTTTTAACAATATGGTCATAACATTGTCACAAATGTCGACCGAGATGATTTGAAGCTCCCTAGGACTAAATTTACCATTTTAAATTGCGATTTCTTGCTGTTTTATATAGTGATAATGACAATAAAATACAGAAAGCTATAACTGATTCTATCTTTTAGGATTTAAAACTACATTAGCCTATGAAAAATGTCTGGAAAATCAGAGTAATTCTACAAATGACGGGTTAAATTCTACAGTTATCTGTGATTTTAAGAAGTTATTGGAAGAGGTAAGTGGTGGGTATTGATAAAATGATTATTTAATACTGATAGAGTCTGGTTGGTAATTAATCAGTACTCTGTCTTTATATTTCTTATTGATTTCCTGTAGGTCATTCTCTAACATTGTAACCTCTCTTTTCTTATTGTAACATCATAGGACAGATCTACTCCATTATCAAATTGTTAATGATGAGATGAAGGTCGGAAAGTTCAGTTCAACATGAAATAGATATTGAAATATCAACTGTCTCAAGTAAACAACTTAGCTCTTGGCATAGACAGTGAAATTCCAATTATGCGAAATAACAGTTATGAATAGGAATGATATAAAAAAGTTTTTTTTTATACGCATGTGATTTTGATCTTCTTCAGATTTGCAAAGAGAAGTTATTTCTGGCTGCTAATTGTTATTGAACACCCAACACCCATTAGTATAATAATAATCTATACAACGTTAAGATAGGATATGATAAGGGATCATAAGTTATTAATAACTTTCATCAGTGTCATTTATTTCCATAAAAGTTTTCCCAAATGAAGTGGTGTAGATACTACGACGGTAGATGAAAAGATTCACTAAATTGAAAGGGGTTAATATAACGTAATGCCAAGCTCCTTGGATTCACGATTTTTCTATAAAAAAAGACCATTGAAATCAAATGCCTGAAACACTTGGCTAAGTTATCTCTTGTGCAATTTTCAGTCATTTATATCCGATCTGTCACTGTTTTACATTGCAGTACATCAATCGAGAATAATAGGTTTCGACAACCACTAATATTCTCCATTAGATGAAGTGTAATCCTTCTTAGACTATTGCGAAATACGGAGAGTGGGGGTGTTACCATTCTGTTATCCCATAATTATATAATAAGTACATAATTACAGTATTGATCAATATAATTAATAGTCAGATGTAGCCTTCCACAATCCTTCTATCATAACACACGGTCGTCTTTCTTACATTACAGTCTGCTTCCGGCACTGGATTAGCCTTCATAGCATTTACTGAAGCTATCAACCAATTCCCAGTAGCACCATTATGGGCTGTATTGTTTTTTCTCATGTTGTTTACGCTGGGTTTAGACAGTATGTTTGGTACTCTAGAAGGAGCTCTAACTTCAATCTACGATATGGAATTATTTAGACATGTTCGTAAAGAAATTGTTTGTGGTATGTGTGATTTATTGATTTTTATTAAAAGTGTATTGTCACCTCATATTCCCAATAGAGAATAATCAATTATCTTTTAAAAACATGGTTTATTCTCCTGATATTTTGTAGTCTGACCACGTAAAGAAACAATCCTATAGAATGATCGACTTTCAAAATATAGTTGCCAAGTGATTGATAGCAATTTGATTTGGGACCGTGCCACTAGCATTCAAAGGGAACCATATTTCTAGCATTAATTTTGTAACTACTTATTTGTTAAGACTAATAACTTGTTGTTGCAGCATGAAAATGTATGTTCCCGATTGAAAAGTAAAATACATACGTCACTTGTTTTTAACTCATTTCATTGATTAAAATTGATAAAAAGAAAACTGGTGTGAACATGCTATGAAAATATTCTCCTATTTTGGCTGCAACTAGCCATCAAAATCAACCCTAAACAGCAGCAGTCTACTGAATCTAATATTGCTATCTTTAACTCTCTGTGTACTTTATTTGCAGGTGTTGTGTGTTTGTTCTCATTGATAGTTGCATTATGTTTTGCTACCAACACCGGACCCTATGTTTTCTCATTATTTGATTCATTCTCGGCTAACATACCATTATTGATAATAGCTTTTATGGAATGTGTATCAATATCATACGTATATGGTTTACAACAGTAAGTGATTGAATATATTGTTTTATTTGAAACCAGCATTAGTTAAGTCCGATCCCTAAACTGCTTTGAAAAAAGGTGAAAATGTAACTACATGTATTACAATACAATATAGAACTCCATCCTCTTTTGGTCATGACAATCAAATTTGCGGCACTGTGGGATCTTGGAGTGGGTTAGACTGGATGCACTATATGGGAAAAAGAGACCTAGTAATATCCCCATGCAATATGTTGCATATGCCTGTAAAAAAGTAAGATTTCAGATTCTTGAAAAGCAACCGTAGTTTGGCACGAATTGGGTTTAAATCGTCACTTTCCCAACTAATACAGCTCACAAAATGAGTTACAATTACAAGTCTGTGTTCATAAATTGAAAACCCAGGGTCAAGTAGTCTATTCAATTTTCGGATGACATTTCTAAGTGTGTTTCGTATCACAGAAGGATTCTACATGGATTAGTGTTTCCATGAGTCCAATTCTCAATTTCCTTAGGAAACATCCTCAGACCCTAAACAAATCTTAAACATAAAATTAGCTGGGAAATGTCAGGAAATCGCGTTTCTATGCTTCTAATTCTTCAATTTTTTAAGCAAGAACCTCTAGACCCTTTACAAATAATCTTGTACCTAAATTGGCTGGGAAATGCCAGGAAATTGAGTTTCAGGGAGTTAGATTCTCTATGTTGTGTTTCTAGGCTTCCAATGGGCGTCCCCATCCTCTGTAGAAAGCACCACTGAAAATGGTAATTTCAAATTCAAAACTCAAATTTCAATTTCAAAACAGAAATTTCAAATTCAAAACTCAAATTTCAAATTCAAAACTAATTTTTCAAATTCAAAACTCGAATTTCAAATTCAAAACTTTTTTTTTTTCAAATTCAAAACTTTTTTTTCAAATTCAAAATTCAAAAATACAAAATTATGTCGTATTTGAGCTTCCGTAGAAATCTGGTAGTACAAAAATCGAGATTAGTACAGATAGATATTAAAGCATTAATTTAAAAATAAAAAAGAAGACACCCATGTTGGTCAAAGCGGTCGATATATATTTAAAATTTATCGTTTTGATTTCAGACTAAGTGAGGACATAGAGCTTATGTTAGGTACAAGACCATCGTATTTTTTCCTGTTTGCGTGGAGATATATGGCACCTGTTTCTATGGTTGTTATATTAATAGCTAGTTTAATTGAGATATTTTCGACTGGTATTAGCTACGAATCTTGGAACTCAGATTTGGTTTGTATATACTTTTTTCTCTCCCTTACGTTGAGAATCTGATAAACCTCTTAAAAACAAGACTCTCTAATGACGGTAAAAGCTCTCCATTTAGTCAAACTGTTGTATTTATGCACAAAAAAGATCAAAGTCAAATCCGTGATTATGTAGATTTATACACATTTTGTTTTTCTGTAGGGAACGGTCGAGTCACGTCCTTGGCCAGGTTGGTGTCAGTTATGTGCAGTCTGTCTAATACTGAGTTCAGTACTGTGGATTCCAGCAGTGGCTATTGGCAAATACTTTAAATTTATCGAGTACAAGGAAGAAACTCCAGCCTTCTTCCCATCAGAAGAACTTCGAGAGGAACACAGCATCGTACCTCATAAAACAACTTACATAGAAAAGACATTCTTCGGATTTAAAGAATGAATTATATAATACTCGTGTGCAGTTACATGTATAAAATGAACCAGATGTTTTATGTGCATTGATGTAATGTAAAGAGTTTTAAGTAAGGAAAGTTAAAGCGCTGCCTACCTATATAGGTTGTTATTGGATAGTGCTTTTAACCTTGTGTCACATCAAGTTATCAAGGATAACCATTCGGTTGGAAGACTGAAAATGCCACAAGTTTAGAATAGATATCTAGAAATAAATTCTTCAATAAAAGAAATTCACCCTTCAGGGCAACTACATATATAGATGGATTTGTTGAAACGTTGTATTATGTAATACTATTTTATGTAAATATTAGATGTCAAAATTCCACAAAAAAAAACCAACTCCATAAGGAATACAGTGTCGATAAGCTTGTTGTCGAATTTGTAAATGTTACACTCTTAAGTTGTGCTTGCAGTCCGGACTACGGCTTAATAAAATCACTCATGTAAAACGAAAGTAAAAAAAAATCATTGCACATTATATTTTGTATCATTTTTTTTTTAATGTAGTAATATGTTATTCTTATCTTTAATGTTAATTATTTAAATGAAGAGTCGGAGATTACTCATCTTCTATATATTAATGTATCCCCTATTACAATTATTCTGTTCAGTTGTAGCCCGTCACCAGATTGTAGTTAATATATTTAATTTATGTAGTTGTAACGTCACACTTGTAGATATATTTGAAATTTAAATAGATAAAGCATCGCGCTAAATGTTTTGTGGCGTCAAATCAAATGATAGTTTACATTTAAATAATAAAACCAAGCACGAACGATCCCGACCGTAAAACAAATCTCGAAATCCATGAGAACACATTGGCAATATACTGGTAGCAGCTAATGAACTTTTCATTAGAGGAAGTATATCAAATGAGTAAATATTTCATAATTAAAAGTGGTATCAGGTGTCTAGAAGAGTTAGCATACCATGCATGGCCAAAACCAATTTGTAGTTTGTAGTCACATCAGCAGTAAAATGACGCATTCTTTTAGATGTAAATGTAGTGTAGTGTAAAGTTTCGATGTTCGTTTATCGAATTTGATGTCACATTTTAAATATTCATTCATTACCCATGTGCAAAAATGACATCAAATAGATTATTTATGTGAAAATGATAACAACTATGTACATAATATGCTGTTATCACATTAGTTATTGGTTATAAGCATGTGAAAATAATGTCACATGAAATTGTGTTCAATTTTGCAATCCTGTAATTTATATATAGTTGTGTAAATATACAGATATTATTATTGTGTTGTGTATAAATGTAAAATATTAAACTATTTTAGCAACTGAAAATTTATTATCTTACTATTATTATTAGGTTTAACTATTATATAAATCAAATGTAACAGCACATGTAAAACATATATGTGGCATTTGTTATCCAATGTTTTCTGTAGTGGTTTATTAGTTACCGGTACCATAAATTCATTATCATTGCACTAAAAGTTTTAAAAAAAATCCGTTCTAAAGATTATCACCGATATACAAAAGTATATAAATATCATATGAAAATAAACGTACTTTTAATACTTAAAAAGCCAACATATTCCACAAAAACATCCATGCATTCACTTCGAATTGATCTCAAATGTGTACAGTACATGAATGAAAGTTTTAATGTACATAAATAAACCATTATAAATAAAAACATTTAAAACAAGCCAACATAACAAATTATGATCTCTAAATTTCATATACCGTAACTTCAAAAATTACTTGAATAACAAGTGATAGATAGAATAGATTTTACAATTATTCAAATACTGGCATGTTGAGGTAGGCTATATTTTGATACAAACTACAGAAACTAATTTCTTGACAATCGTGTTTGATTTCCAAATATCTGTGTAATCTTGTCATTAAAAGGATTAACAGGTCCGAGAAAATCTGCATGGTTCTTCAACATGTTATCCCATAAAACTTGAGCTGTTAATGCTTGAGCAACCTGAAAATAGGAAAACATTCTTTTACTATGCCATTATGAACACTGTTCCTAAATTCTAAATGTAATTTTAAAGAGGCACAGGCTTCATTTTCGTGGGTCGATTTTTCCAAGTCTCAGAAACGGGGATTTTTTTATTTAGCTCAGCAATTTAGTACTGGTTATCACAACTCACCATTGAAATTTGAGTCTTCAAATCCACGTGCATCCATAATTAATAGCATTTGAAAGTTATAATGCCCTACTACACATTAGCGATACTATGCAATATATAGAAAAGTCATCTATAGATATAGAAGGAGAAATGTCTCATTTAAGATATATATTTAAGGAAATATGCAATTTTCGTACATTTCTAGTGCTTCTGAAGACTACTTAAGTATATTCAAGACCCAAATCAACCAATAAAAATGAAGACTGGTCCCCTTTAATCATTTACGTTCTTGAGTGAGTCGTGCATGAATAAACGTCTATGTGAAAGCTTGATCATTGGTTACAGTGAAACCAAACTAGATATTAAAAATGAAGTTCAATCTTTGATAACTTAAATATTTGAAACAAGATCTTTGTTTGAGCTGAAATAAGGTTTACTGAGAGCTGAAATAATGTTAACTGAAAGCTGAAATAATCTATTTTACGTCAATACTTAAATGACTTGAGTTCCCCTTTGATTGTTTTCCTTACCTGGTTAGTATGGAAACCGTCAACTGGTTCTATCAATTCCCATGGACTTCCACCTTGTTTTTTCCACAGATCGAATACTACAATCAAAATGATTTATAAAGGTACCATGACATTATAGCAAGACTTTTTCTATATAAATTTATTTTTAAAATAATGTTAATAAAATGATGATAATGTGACATAGTGCTTTCGGTTTTGCAGTTAGTTGGTTGGTTGGGATTTTATACCAAGCCTTATATCTGAAGAAGAAATAAACAGACTTTATCACACAACAGTACTGTTATCGGGTTCATAACGCGAGTTAATATTAGAGATATTACACAGTAGACAGGTTAATAACTATGCAAATTAGGTAGAATTTAGGTCATGTATTCATGCGCCAGTTACACAGAACCTTTGACGTTTGCGACTCCATTAAAATTAACAATGCGGGGCATGTAAGTTTCATTAAAATTGTTCCGAAAAACATTACTTTGATGAAAAAAATTAATTTACTCAGCACATGAAAGTATTTTTCTTGATGTTATTTGTAACATTTAAGCATACGTGAACGCGCCTAACCTATACTAGCTCTATGACGTGATAGTTTAGTTTGCAAAAAGATTAAACTGAAAATTGGCGAAAAATACATTGAATTTTAGGAAAACATGCATGTATCGATAGTTGTGTGATAAATAGAATCTTAAACTCGTGCTTATGTCATATAAAATTTATGAAATTCGTTGCCGAATTAAATATTTCCCTCACCAAGGCTCGGGGAATATTAAAACCGGCAACTCATTTCATAAATTTGATATGACATAAGCACTCGTTTAAGATCCTCTATATATATAATGAATAACATATCTTAGATATTTAATATTTTTACCTTGCTGAATGGGACAATCAATATATTCAATTGTAAAATGTTGAAATGTGTTTTCCTGTGCAACTTCCTGCAAGGCTCCACTTAATAAAGCAGCATGCTGAAATAATAATTATATTTTCGAGTGATAACCATTATAGACTGCTTGCAAACGCCAGTAAACAGTCTGTTATCAACATCCTACCACAGCCATAACATCTTCAAGATATGCTGGTTGGTTGGTATATGACAAGTTAGCTTTCGCTACCAGCGGATACTAATATCGCAGACTATTAGATAGGCCCTTGCAATCCTGAGCAATAGTCTTCACACTGTACAAAAGCAGTCATCTGACACATAGATAGTGAACTTATATTAAATAATGGAACCATAAGTTTACCTCTGCTGTGAGATTTCGAACAGTTTCATTAGAATTCATCCAACCAGTGCATGGTGACACCTGAAAAACAATATAACCATTATATTACATGTAATCTGATTTATGTTTGGACTTCAGTTCAAAGAGCTCAATTTCAGACATGAATAACACCTTAACAATTTCAATATAATATACATGGGACAACATAGAAAACAACCTGAATATGTAAATAAATTAAAAAATGTTTTACCTGCAGACAGTTTAAATAATCATAAAATTGGGGATAAGAGACGTCATTACGTAGTCTACCAATGGGATGAAATCTGTTATATAAACTATCAAATAATAATCTACCATCCGCTAGTCCCATTACACTAACATGACTATTGTTAGGAAGCACTGTGTCCTGTCGAAAAATAATGGAAGAAGATTACACCTATATAATATGGTCGTTACAGCGAATCCTGGACAAATACATATATTATGACAAATCCGTTTCAGGCATATATGTGTTGATATGTCTAATTGGACATACAACTATTGCTCTCGATATAGTCATTCTTGAGACGAAATGTTTGAATAACGAATAATAATAATTGAATAATTGTCTTTAATCGTTTTTTTACTATAATATGCTGCTGAAAGTTGTTCTTGTACTTCAGGCCTATGTAAACAGAGAACATGAACTGAAGGTTATTGACAAATCACCTACCAGATACTGTAATGTCTTCAAAGCATTCTTTTTCATATCATCAACCGTCGTCATATGAGCAAAAGTGTCTGGGTGCCTAAAATAAAGGATGTAATTGTCGTTGTTATCACCTAACATGTTTCTTACGCATAACAGAGCAATAAAAGCGTTGATTGAGCGGGTGATAACATACAATGAGGCATTTGGAATTGGAATACATGCGTATATGTCTCTGCTTGTAAATGATACTTCTGAATTATGATCAGAATTTTATCAACATCGATGGAGCTTATAATCAGCTTATGCAATGAGGGATTTGGGGAACAAACAAAACAAATTGACAATCCAGCTTCGCCAATGTGATCGGTCTGTATTACTATAATAAACTCAAACTGAAACCTACCCATTGCATACATCATTCCCAACCAGAGCATAAACAATCAACATTGGTACATCCAACGTTTGATTTCTCGCTAAACTGTAAAAAAATGCAATAAAAACACAGTTGTTGAAAAAAGGGCACTATTTATGTGTGTAATTTATGCCTATAATAATTGGTATTTTAAGAGTATGAAATGGGGCAGTATATAGGAAAAGTTATTGATAATAAAACGACCTTCGGAACATGTTTTAATAGCTATGGTGGTCCATTAGGTACTCTAATGGAGGTCTGGTAAACTTAATGTTACTGGGCGACAGTATAATAACCTTTCTCGCTGGTACAAAGCGTTTATGTTGGCCTGTGTTGGGTTTAGGGCCTGTTGGGCAGCAGGAAAACGAACGGTTATGGAGCCTAAATTTTTATTTTTAGTGAAGGGACGGGTGTGGGATGTTGTTCCCGGCATTAGTTAGAACAGATTTGAAGTGTATATGGGTATATATGCAGAAATGTAGTAACTGATATATTTTACTGTGACAACATTTATAGGTCGAATTTTCGATGGAACGTGGCCAGCTACCTAGATTAGCTTATGGTTAATCCACCAACGACGCTGGCGTATTAGGAATAGTGTATACAAAACATTAACAAAAACAAACTAAAACGCACCTGTACATTATTGTTGATGCCATTGTACCAGACCTTGCTCCTTTTAAAACAAATAAAAATCATAATTTTACACATATTCAATGTCGTGTAGAAACGTACCATGAAAGTTTAGAATATTCGACATATAGTGTCACCGATGTCATTATGGCATCGGTCGTAACTGTCTTTGTAACGGTCTTTGAGAAGGTTCTTAGTAGGCGACAAACTTGACTTAAACTACTGAAAACTAAAGCTGAAAAGCCAACAATTAAAACAAAATTTAAAGGGGAATGTTCAGTATTTTCGAGGATCGATTTGGGACTTGAATTTATATAAATAGTCTTCAGATTTACTGAAACTGCCCCAAAATCGCACAATCCCTTAAAAGTTAACTTTCATTTTTTGTATATGTGCTTTCTATATAAGTCATAGTCTTACTAAACGACGAGTCGTATTTTTGACACTGATATTTATGGATACACTGAGATTTGAAAGCTTTAATTTTGAGGGAGGGTTTGGCACATTATTACGGTTCTGAGATTAAAAACATTTTGGTCGTACGGTTAATGAACATATCCCTTTAATTTCTTCTTTATGTTGATAAATAAAGAAGGTACAATACCTGGCTGTATGAAGCAAAACATAAAAACAGCGTGATAAAAGCAGGCAATAAGCATCAAAGTTATAAAGCAGTAAGCGTGGTAGAATATCTGCATGTAGAAGAAAATATATGTTAAGTGTGTGCATCGTCAGATTTACGATTGGGTAATGGTGATATAAGCAGTGGGCCATCTTATTGCGATTCTTAAATTATTGTTGCCTAAAAGTCTGCTGATAAAGGATTTGTCACATTAGTGCAGCGTTATGTTCAAAATATTGTCTAAAATAATTATTTTAGGGCATATAATGATATGATTATGACTTTTATAAAACAATAATGAAAAAGATGAGAAATGGGATTAAATTGGAAGGACACGGCTAAGCAATACATAATTCTATATTGATTAAAAGTCGCATACCATTGACTGCAATATTTTGATAGTCACCATAATTACATCGATTCCTTTCATATAATCTTTGATATATCGAATCCATTTTTCCATGTACAATATTAGGCCACATGTTTTTTACATGACCTAGAAATAAATGGATTTAGAAAAAAAAATCTCTCCCTTTACCCAGATGGGATGTTGGATTATGACTGTAAAAAAAGTATCACTACAAAGTAGTGTACAAAGATAGCTTGCCATAAACCGACGACTGGAATTGTGCCATTTTCGAACTCATCCAGGATATTATCAGGATGAATACACAAGTTTCATTCAAATCGGATAAAAACTCTAGCTTCTATCGCGTACACAAGTTAATTTTAACGTGTTTTCACTTAGTCAAGGGCAATAACTCATAAACCGACGACTGGAATTGCGCCATTTTCGAACTCATCCGAGATGTTATCAAGATGAATACACATACCAAGTTTCATTCAAATCGGATAAAAACTCTAGCTTCTATCGCTTACACAAGTTAATTTTAACGTTTTTTCACGAAGTCAAGTGCAATAACTAATAAACCGACGACTGGATTTGCTCCTTTTCAAACTCATCCGAGATATTATCAAGATGAATACACATACCCAGTTTCATTCAAATCGGATAAAAACTCTAGCTTCTATCGCGTACACAAGTTAATTTTAACGTTTTTTCACTTAGTCAAGGGCAATAACTCATAAACCGACGACTGGAATTGCGCCATTTTCGAACTCATCCGAGATGTTATCAAGATGAATACACATACCAAATTTCATTCGAATCGGATAAAAACTCTGGTTTCTATCGCGTACACAAGAAATTGTTGACGGACCGACGGACGGACAGGCGGACAGGGGTGACGTCCACATTTTCATGTGGGCGTATAAAAACTGGGTAGACAGGATTTTCTTTTTGTCACCACCTTAATCTGAACTACACTTCATACCATAGAGGAAAAAAAATGGAAAATGGCTCAGATTTTGTGCATTGTGAACTATATTTCGGATGTTGAAGTCCGGATTTCCCACTCTGATTATCATTTAATTCTTCCAGAAAACTTCCTCACCAACCAAATAATGTGGAGGACCATTTCGCCCTTCACAACACTTGGAAACCATGGTTACTCGATGGGTACTTGCTCTATACTGCTAACAAAGATGACGTGTGTGCGACCTCAGTTCTGCACAAGTAGAATTCCATTTTAACAGTGTTAAAATTTACTGATGTTAGATCGACATACTTCAGAAAAAACGATGCATACCTGTGGCTGAAGAAAGTTCTGGCCAATCAATCTCATTTTCCAATATAAATACAAGATCTTTAAACACATCCTGTAGTAAAGATAAAGGGAAAATAAACTGATTATTGGCACCATGCACTGATAGTAATAGGTAAGACTGGCCACGGGAACTCCACAAATATTTTTATGAGTCTCAAAGGACATGTGATTAATGAAGAAGTCAACTTAGTTTGTCAGGATCTAACTTGAAACTCTCATATTGCGTAAGAGTAGTCAAAATATTATTTGCAACACCGGATGATGGAGCTTCTCGGCTATAATTATTGTATTAGGTGTTATAGAAGCTACTTGTAAACTAACCGGATGTCCAATTTTCAAAAGTAAGACGGAAAGCTGAATTTCAGCTCTTTATCTGGAGCATATAATATATATATTTCTTGAATGTTTTAAGTTTTCTTTTATTTATTTTTTAAGTTGCAGTTCTATTTCAGACGATGGATTTTCACTTATGGCCCCTTAATATGAGCTATTTTTAAGTTTTGAAATCCTTTAAAGACTTTCCCAATAATTTAAGAACCTTGAGAATTTACAGGCAGAAGATGACAGAAAGGGGAAGACTACCTCTGAGAGTTTCTGTGAATCAAACCATTCTTCAGGAAGATGAAAATGTGCTGAAACTGAATCACCCAGTACAGCGATACCTTTAGGTTGGGATTGACCACAAAATTCATCTTCATACGGTTTTCCAGTTGTAGGGTCTTTTCCCTGTAAAGAAGACATAGGTTTCAAATTTCAATGTTGTTGAAAGACTGGCCCCTTACCTCATTGACTGAGGCATAAATATCTTAAAGGTGGTCGTGTACGCCAAAGAAACGTAGATATTTCAACTCGTCCGTAAAATATTCTAGCGTATCAACCCTAAGAAATTGGCTATAGCTGACGTATAACTTACATAAATGCCATTACAGTTTGAATCATATGAAGTATCTGAATCAATGGCTCTGAAATATAAAAAAAAGCATCCTTTATAGAGGTCATAGACAATTATATCTACATAATATATACATATATATGTAATATATCGTTCGTTACAAAGCAAACCATACTTTACATTTCTTCCACTTCACCTAAAAAACAGCACCCCTTAAAAAAGCAATGGAATAGCTTGTTGCTGCCAGACTATTAGGTACAGTGAGTTTGAAAGTTGAAACCCAAACCAAAAGCCCATCTAATGCGAGTGTGATCTTACCTTGCTCCGGGATGTCTTAAATGATTACTATCATCACAATCTCGACCACGCCATGACGTTCCTCTCAAAGTCTGCGAGGAGAAAAGGAACATTGTTTGTGTAAGAGTTTAGTATTAAGAATTGTACACCCAAATACACGGGATAAGAAGCTTTACATCTTTCTTTGCATCGGTATGTAAGGGTTACTTACAACGTCATAATAGACATTTCTACTTAGCATAGACTTTAGGCACTGATGCCCTTCCATAGTCATGGAGTGTCCACAATGGGCAAAATATAGTCAAGTCAGCTTTATCAATTATTGCTTACAGTCCATAGCACACGAGGAAGAATCTCGGTCCTATAGGATCGAGTAAAAGTTCCATAGCCCAGCAAAAGACAATAGGGCCTATAACATATAACATTCGTTTATTCGTATACATCTCACGAGTGTGATTAAGTCTCAAGAATGTGGGTTTATGTCCAAACGGTAACATACCTTAGAGATGCTGAATCGATCATTATCTAAATCTATGGCAGGATCATGTCTATCAAATACACTGAAAATAAAAGTAATAATAAATAAGCAAAAGGGATAAAAAAAAATCCCCTTGACGATGAGGTCATAATATTTTTTATCCTAATCGGTAATGATTATTAAGCTACTATTTCAGAACCACCGTTCAAATCACGCTCCCTTTTCAATAATTAGATGAAACCATGCTCCACTTATCTGAAAGCTGAAAGGATTCGTATGAGGAGCATGCCAACATATCAATGTGACATTTTTCATGTACAAGAAAGGTTATCCGTATACTCATATTATATTGCATGTATTACATGTATTCTCGAGCTTCGTCGTGTGTTCATATAAAAATTTACAAAACAAAACATAAAAATCTCTACGTGAAAGCGTGTTGGTAAGTCGATTGAAAATCGCGTGACATAATGAACATTTATCACGAGGAAAGAAATTAATGTGTGTTTTACTTGTGACAAGGAAACATTTAAGAAATGTGTAATATTTTAAAAGTTCCAAGCTGATAATCAGTTTTAGACCGAAACCGAGAGCTTAGATTCAGTTTTCGTGAGTCAATCGAAACATTTTCGAAAATTCAGACAGAAATTTGTATTTTAGACAAATGTTTTAAGTTTTATGGTGGAACATGAGTATAGGCCTATCATTAGACTTTGTTGATCAGTTAGTAAATTACGGTTGGCGAGCGACCCAATTGTTCAGGTGTACTAAATGACTTATATAGTGTCGAATCCGAAACCCCATTCGTCATACTTCCTCAAGGAAGAAATTAAGACTATGCGTATGTGTAACGAACCGTATTCGTTGTAAATGACTGTACTTACTTATCTAACCAAATGCAAATATCTTTAATTCCAGGGAGTTCACATATCTTTGGATCTCCTGTTTGCTATAATAGAACATTGGTAATATAAATTATCAAGTTATATACTATGGAAGGGCAAACCAGTCATAATTAAATGCAATGCACATTTGTCTATGTCAATTGTAACATGTTTAGTGACAAATGTTTCAAGTGAAAAGTTCATTTATGAAACAAACTTTTAGCAAATACTGTCTAAGTTATAGACACTATAACACGCGTCATTTCTCAAATGACAATAGTTACATGCAATTTCTCTGATAAAAATGATCAAAATACTTAAGTCTTATGAGAAAACTCAAAATGCAGTGATGAAACCTAAAACAAATTACAACTCTCATTTCAACTTTGCTTTAGCTACTTATTCATTTTGAAAAAGACGAAAGACAAATGACACGAAACGTCTGTAATTTTACACATGTTTTTTAACAAATGTACGATGCCTCTTCTCTTTAGTCATTTCACTTTTGTCATTTCGCTTTTGTCATATCTTTTTTTACGACCAACACGTGACAATCACGTGATTTTATATAATAAAAAATGTTATGAAGTTAGCCTACAGATTCAACTAGCACACAGGTTTAAGTCTATTGGTCTCAGCATAAACATTCGCGATAAATCGACCCATTATAAATTGTAAATTATTTTAACTTAAATAATGCTCAAATAACTTAAATTTTCTTATGAGAAATTATGAAATACGTGTCTTTCAATTTCGCAAATACTTATAGGGCTACCTCGCCTACTCTTTATACGGTGGCCCATTTAAGCCACATACTTTTTTTATATACATCCACATGAAATGGACTGCGAGACCATGAATTTTTTTTTTAGAGAATTAGACGCCTGGAAACGGAAATTCCTGATATTTCCCAGCTAATTTGGGGTTGAAGATTATTAATTTGTATAGTAGAGTCTGAGGGATCTAGCTCAGAAAATTTTGAGAACTAAACGCCTGTAAACGCTATTTCCTGACATTTTCTGACAAACATACGGTATATTTGTATCGGGATTTCACGGCAATCAGGAGAAAACTTTGAGAATTGTATGCCTGGAAACGCAACTTCCTGACATATTCCACCAAAATTAAAGTTCAAGATAAAAAATCTGATATGGTTTGAGGGACCCACAATTGCAATTTCCTAACGAACTTAAGGTTTATTTACGTAGGGACTGCAAGACCAAGAATATTTTTAGAAGTTCCCATGGAATCTAAGGTTTAAGATTATTTGTGTAGGATCTGCGATATCTCGTCTTGAAAATTTTGAGAGTTAGATGCCTGGAAACACAATTTTCTGACATTTTTTTAGGGGGGGGGGGGGGGAGTTAAGATTGTTATTAAACAAGCCAAGGTTACGGGCCTGCTTAAATGGATCACCGTATAAAGAGTAGGCGAGGTAGCCCTATAGGTATTTGCGACATTAAAAGAACACTCATTTCATCATTTCTCATAAAAAAAATTCAAGTAATTTTAGCATTATTTAAAGGGATATGTTCACTAACTGTTCGACCAATCATAGCCGTAGGAGACAGGGGGGCAGGGGGGGCAGGGGGGCAGGGGGGCAGCTGCCTCCCTAAACATTATGCTTTCGGGCAAAAAATCGCACAAATCGGGCAAAATATCAATAAAATTCGGGCAATAAGTCGGTTTGCCCCCCTGTTAAGTCGTGGGCCCCTACGGCTATGCGACCAATTAAATTTTAGTCTCAGAACATGGAATGTTTTAGCTATTCTAATCCATAATAATGTTCACAACTCCCCGTGTAGTCATAAATATGAGCGTTTGAAAGTCAAAAATACGACTTGCCGTTTAGTAGCCTAAGACTCGTTATATAGAAACCACATAATATACAGAAAAATGAAAGATAAATGTTTTTGTAGGGATATACATAGTTGAAAGAATTGTGCGATTTTTGTGCAGTTCTCGTACTTCGGGGTTTTTTACATATATTCAAGGCTCAAATCGGCCCACGAAAATGCTGAACATTCCCCTTGAAGTTAAAATAATTTACATATTTTATTGGGTCGATTTGTCGCGAATATTTATGACCAACAGACCCGAACCTGTGTGCTAGTTGAATCTGTAGGCTAACTTCATTTTTTTTAATATATCAAATCACGTGATTGTCACATGTTGGTCGTAAAAAAGACATGACAAAAGCGAAATGACAAAAGTGAAATGACTAAAGAGAAGATGCATCGTACATTTGTTAAAAAACATGTGTAAAATTACAGACGTTTCGTGTCATTTGTCTTTCGTCTTTTTCAAAATGTATAAGTAGCTAAAGCAAAGTTGAAATGAGAGTTGTAATTTGTTTTAGGTTTCATCACTGCATTTTGAGTTTTCTCATAAGACTTAAGTATTTTGATCATTTTTATCAGAGAAATTGCATGTAACTATTGTCATTTGAGAAATGACGCGTGTTATAGTGTCTATAACTTAGACAGTATTTGCTAAAAGTTTGTTTCATAAATGAACTTTTCACTTGAAACATTTGTCATTAAACATGTTACAATTGACATAGACAAATATGCATTGCATTTAATTATGACTGGTTTGCCCTTCCATAATAATCGCACCATTCGGAATTTTAAAAAACAATAATTTTATTCAAAATAATGCAAATTTAAAAATTTGAAATGGGAGTCTGAAAACAAGCTAAGCTTATTTTAATTCATTTCCCATGATACATTCAAATACATTATAATAAATCAAGACTTAAATAATATAGATATATACACAATCAAATAAATAAATATAAATAATAATATAAGATTAAGAAAGATCAACTTTTAGAATATTTCAAAATCTGCTTCTTGAATCTTATTGTGGGAAATTAAAAGCAAATTTTATACATATACTTACAAAATATGGATATTTCTTCAAAAACTTAGAAATTGTTGAATATGGCTTTGAAAATTCCTTCTGTAAAAATAAGTAAAAAATAAATTTTATTGGAAAAATATTAGTGTATTAATTTATTGTGTTACTCTTGGTCATGTACCGCAAACTCTTCCAAACGCATTTCTTCACAAACTTCTTTTGACAGACAAATGCATTCTTCCAGAGAGGTGTCAGGTGTCTAGCACGATAATACAACTATATGGCAATCGTTTGTACCTTTAATATGGGGCCTATATATACGTCCTTGCATATTTTTCCATGTAAGTAAGAGGCAATCGAAATTGAATGAATTGTTTTAACAAATATATATGAGGCCATTGGAACTGATGTTACAAATTATCGAAAAGTTTGAATACCTGGGTTTGTTGAAATAATACACATTGTGGTCCTCCGGCATCATTACAGAATCTTAATGTACGACAGGCATTGTCTGGTGACGAATCTTGGGTTATTCTGAAAATGAAGCGTTTACGACGTACCTCACACAAGCTCTAATTTTATTTTTCAAACATTAAAATGACAGTGATTGCTACTACTGCTAATACTTTTCCATTTAGTATAGACTCTGATGGCAATATAACACATAATTAACTAATCTATATTAATTCTCAGGGTTTAATTAAAAGATTGCTGGCGGTTACCGTTGAATAAAGGTGAATTTAGTTAAAAATTGTATGAGGGCAATTTCTATACTCCTCGCTAATTAAATGATCCAACTCATGTAAATCTAAGGATTTAAAATCCACAATCCGTGAAACAAAATTACTTACAATTCTAGTAAAATAGGACCCATAAACTTTGAAAAGTCATCACATGGTGTTTGAAGTTTAGCTGGAAGCATGGAACACACTCTTTCTAATGCTTTGACAATAGTTTCATTATGAACATCAGCTAACTGTTCTAATAAACCTACAACAACTGTACAACCTACAAAATATACAGTGAAAAGTTGAAATAATGAAAGATGTAGTTTAGATTAAAGGGGAACAGTTTCAGCATTTTCAGGGATTGACTTGGATCGTGATAAATATTATAGTAGCCTATTCAGAATTACTAGAACCTAGTGCTCACACGAATAGTCGAATATCAAAATTCGAATCCATTTTGGCGAATATTCGAATCGGATTTTACCATTCGATTATTCGCATATCTAATAAATAACTTGATGAATTTGTTTAAAGTTATAACATTGCGCTATCAAATGCTCCCGTGTCAAACTAAAATGGCGGCTAATGCAAAAACAAGAACAGAGAAGTTTGGAATACTGTTCTAAACATGAACCAAACACCAAGACAACTTGCAACTTGCAAGATGACTGCAAACTACAATATTCCGTTTAAAAATTCAACTTCAAAGTTGCTGATTTGAACTATTATCAATAAAAAATCCCGATAGGTTAGCGAAAAATGTCCCCGAATTTCATAGGCCTAATTATCATTTGGTAATACCATTTTTAAAACAGTAGATAATCAGTTTTTTAATGTTATAAAAGATGATTATAAAATGTAAACATGCTTTGATATATCATCGAAAGAATTTGAAACATAGATCCGCCGGGTATATTGTGTAGAATCATGTTAAATGGCACCGACGGATGTTATGATTGGCACACATTTTTGACCTTTGACCACCTCCTCCAGCATGTCAAAACGAAAGTAGAAAAATACTGTTCATTGATTAGCTGTTATAAATAGCTATCTTTATTGTCCAATCAGATTAAGGAACGTTCGATGATCTTTTTTCTGTGTTTATTTTGTTTCATTACGATAGGATTTTAATTGAAAAATTTAATGGATTATTCATTGACAATTATGGCTCAGATGCTACAAAAATGTAAATAATCTCTTTGAAAACGACATTTATTATCCCTATCGAGTTGTTTACAGTTATGAGTCTATATAGCAGCTGAGAATACGACAAATTTCGGTTGTAAATAGCCGTTTTTTCAATGCGATTTTTTAATGCAAAATATCGTCGAATATTCGAATGCAAATCGAATGATACTGTCGAATAGTCGAATGGTAAAAATCACCATTCGTGTGAGCACTACGTAGAACCGCACTTATGCCTACTAAAGCTGTCATAATTATAAGTTATATAGGTTATCTGTAAGTTCAGATTCTACACATCATATGATTTAACATTGTTCTTTGATAACTTATCAATGTGTTCATATCTATGTGGAGTACCTTTTCATTTAATTTAAGTAGCCTACAGTGATCTCAATCTTTATGCTTAATAATTTCGTTTATTCTTCCATAATTCATTCTTTGGAACATATTTATCCATATTGGTTTACCCTAACCTATTTTCTAGGTCCGTTAGGTCTATCCTCGATCTACCAAAGAAGGCTTTTATGTGTCTCGAGCTATCTGACGTGTCCACTTATACCAATTTTTGTACACAGAAAGAGGTGTGTGTGTGTGTGGGTGGGGGGGGGGGATTTTGTGAAGAATAAAAATCGATTAAATGAACATCAGAGAAGGAAGACCCAACTACGAACTCCATTACAATAATATTTTTTTTTAATAGCATTAAAACCTATAGGCCCTAAGGAAAACAAGAATAAAGACGAATGTATTCTATAGTGAATGATAATTTACAAATGTAATCAAACATAGTAAAGTGCGTATTTATAGGCTTATTCATACGAATAGGCTATATAATATAACTCATAGGGAATCATTACGTCTTGTTTTGTTATTCGAATTCAAGCATATCGGGAAAACCATTGAATTAAATTTGAATAGTATCTATAACTTCCTTGTCTCTGTGTCTATAGGCTTATCATCGTCTTATATTACATGTGGGCATATCTTTACGGTACCTACCTGTGGACTATTATATTTTTATGGGATATATATTTTCATTTTATTTTAACCCCCTAATCATAGGTTAGGCCTACCTTCCGTTTGTCAGAAAAAATAATCGTGTACATGATGGTCCAACAACTTATCCTTCGAAATAATGTTAATTACCTGCACAATTTGTTCCTCCGTTTATTCCTCGACCAAATCCCAGATTTGCGAAACTAGATGAAACTACAAACACACAGCACAGTGTGGTTAGAAATGTCAGTAATCTTACAACCGTCATGTTTGACGTCTGCTTCGGGAAATGATAATACAATAACTATGTTATCTTTCATTTTCCTTCTTTAACTTGAAATAGGTCTAATTTTCTAAAATATGTATTTATATCTTTGAGCTCTATATCTGTCAAATTAAACCACGTGGTGTTTATGTTTATAAGACACTGTGATTGGTTAAATTTGAACTATTTATAGAATATATCAACCAATCAAAAGCGTATCAAAAACTTGTTTGTATACGATCGCGAGATTCTACGTGATTTGAACCGCCAGATTCAAAACTTGAAATAAATGGCGTGAAACTGAAGTATTTACCGTAAGCACGATTCATCCACGATTATTTCACCGATAATCTTCAACCGGCACGTGTAAAATGGATGAAGCTACTCAGGTAATTATACAGTTAACTTTGTTCACTAACTGGATTTCAATGAGATTGAGAGTGTGATATGAATTCTACTCTTCTTTGTCACTTTGTAAGCTAAAAAAGTAAAATTTAATCAACTCAAATTTGAGTTTTTGTGTGAATGAATACAACAACTCTTCTTGAGCTCTAGAAATTAGTTCACATCAACCGCATTTTGTTTCTAAACCGAGGAGTATTAGTATTGTATTGGATATTTGTTTCAAGATGTGGTGTATTGCACTGACTCAGTGACTGTAATATGTAGGCCTAACCAAATTTAATTCAAATCAACTGTTTTTTTTTTCAAATTATTGTTAGCCTAGGCTACTATTGTACTAATGTTATTGTTAGCTAGCCTAACACATTAATAATAATCAATATCTATCTGGAGAAGGCTTGATAGATACCTGTACCTTCACATTACAAACATTTGAGAAGGCCTCCAACTAAAGTTAAATCAGTAGCCTATAATTTAAGCCAAGGAGGCCTTTGTATAACGGTATTTTAAAGTTTGCAATTTGAATGAGAAAAGAATCAGAAAGACAGTACACCCGTGCCGTGTTTAATGAACAGCATTCTTTACTGTAAGCTTAAACCACCTGTACGGCTGAGCCTAATCAACTCAAACTGCAGTACGGTACTGTGTAAAGTATTCAAATCTCAAGCTGTGTAATCTCAACCAAAATCTGCAGGCCATATAAGCCTATAAATATAAGGGAGAGATTATTTAAGGCCTACCGTACCTTCAAATTGTCATCTATTACTATATTATGATATTTTTGCTGTAATTGGAAGGAATCAAATCAAAAATGAGTCTTTCACAGTCAGATTCGGAATTGAGTTCAACATCATATTGTGTAGAAATTGAAGTTGATATAAAAGTTGATATGGCAGACTCCACAGCCATGAGTGAAAATTCATTGTTTTCTGAGTCCAGTATGATGATGTCAATGGACATAGATCAAGAATCAGACACAACTGTTGATGATTCTAATCTAACAAAGGGTGGTGCTGATTTAGATCAGTCTGTAATGGTAAGTTTGTGGTGTGTAAATAAAAATATGCTACACAGCATAGCACAGTTTGGATTGGATATTGATTACCAAATTGCAATTAATCAACAGCAATCTTAATACACGTAATAATCAAAATAAAAGAAACCTTAACTGATCTTCGTCATTTGATGCACTTGTTAGCACAGTTACAGTACCATACCCAGTACCGGTAAGGTACCTAGATAAAATGTATAAAATTTCTGGTGTTGGACAAATGAATCTGAAGTAAACATCTAGAATTTTAATAATGATCATGAAATAAGAGCTTATTGGGTGATGGGACATAATTTGTCAAATGATGATGTACCGTAACTCTTTCAATTTCAGAGACTGATAGAGAGGACTAGACAGAGGAGAGAAATGTTAAATGAAAAACTTGGTAAAACACCAGATCCAGCACCCAGAAAGAGAGGTGTTCCATTGTCAGAAAATCAATCCAGTAATATTCAAGATGATGATGGTAAGTCTAGTTGTAGTCAATTTAATTATGGATATCATACTACCGATCACTAATTGATATACACCGGTATCGTATTATATTAAAAACATTTCTTCATATCTATGTCTGTTGTACTTTTTTTAACTTGAATGTGTATATTTATGAAGTTCGTTCTTATAAGACAAATGAAACTGAAGTAACTGCCTGAAATCCATACCAATTAATTGATAAGCTCTTTGGATTGCCCGAAAGAAGTCCATATTGCAAATTTATCTCCTTTTTGGCTTGCTATATATTCATTTATATAGTACACATGAATATTTTAACTTGTGAGAAAACAATTGATTGATTTTGATCCTTGTTGAGGAATAAAAAGTTTAGTATAATTTCAATGTAATCCTTTTGTAGATTCTCCTAAAAGACACTGTAAACGTGAACCTGAATCTATGATTAAAACAGATACCCCAGCTATATCAAGTGTTAAATCAAGATTAGCTAAACTTAAAGACTACAGAGAAGAATGGTCAGATGTATCAGATGGAGGTATGCAACTTTAATATATATCCCATGTAAATGTTTATCAGTGTCATCATAAGTACCAAAATGTTGGGGAAAGTAAAAAAATGTGACATTTTATGTAAAATTACCAAGGTTCAACCAGTGTTGGAAGTATTTTGATAGCATTTGATGCCACTGTTAGCTTCACTATCTTATGAAATGTTTTTCTGTGTACTGGTAAGCTACCGGTAGTTGAAACAATATCCTTTCATTATTGTAGAAGGCAGATCACCTGTTCCTCCTCCAAGAAAGAGTTTATCATCACCACCAATGGAGAGACGTGTTATGGGTGCTATGGAAGTAGAAGAAGACACAGAGCCAACTGTTAGTTCTAATAATCGTGGAGGAAGATTAGCTAAGTTAGCTTCAACTATAAATTGCTGGGAAGATGATATGAGCCATCCTACCATAGTGTGAGTAAAACTTGTTGATCAACATAAAAAAAAAACGAAATTTGTTTCTTACCTCGTACCATACTGGATTTAATAGTAACTTTTAGCTTATAATAATGCTTTTGGTTTTGATTTCATTGCATGTTTTGTTTAATTATTAGAGGTTTCGTAATATGAAATTTGAAAGTGACATTGACAAGGGTTGTGTATCTAAAGTTAATTTTTAAGTTTGACTTAATATACATTATTTTAACATGTTATATTTGTGTCTGGTCTTATATTATTATTGTGAAATTAACAAGAGATGTATTATTTCAGTAAAGAAGAAGAAAAGAAACGAAAATGGCAACCACCTAAACCAGTGTCTAGTGAAACAACTCTACATAAAGGTCGAGCTCCAGAACCACCCAAACAAATCAAACATGTTGTTCCACCTTCACCAAAGAAAACACATGCTCCTCCACCCCCACCCATGCCCTCAACATTCAACACGTCCTCCCCAATGAAAACATCATCATCAACATCTGCTGCAAACATCATGTCAGGAAGAACAACTCCTGTCAAACAACTTACTAGAGTTCCCTCATCTCCAGTTAGAACTCCACAGCCTGTCACTAATGATATTCCTGTTAATGCTAAGGGTTTGAATGAGACGCCACCATCAGAACAAACAGACGATGAACCAACATCTAAACCAGTATCAGAAAGATTTGCTAAATGGGCGCAGAAAACTGACTCTCCTAAGGTTAATGATCCTACTCAGACCCCTGTATCTGCTAGAATGGCAACTTGGCAACAAAAGGCTCTCAATCCTTCGCCAATTTCGGCAAGTAAGAAACCAATAACCAAACAACATAGCTCTACAATTATTCACTCTCATGCTAGCCCTGTATATAAGACCCCTGCTTCCCAACCAAGTGATATGAATGTCCATAAGACAACCTCTGATGATCCTGCATCATTACCAGTGTCTAGTAGAATGGCAAGTTGGCAAAAGAAAACCGCCAAACCCAAGACTGATGAGGAACCTACAGCCTATCCTGTATTAGCACGGATGTCAGCTTGGGAACATATGTCTTCATCTAATAAAGTGTCTTCTATCAAGAAGGTAAACCCAGCATCAGCATCTGTTCCTTCTAAACCTGCTCCTTCTAAACCTGCTCAACCTGTTTCTCTAGGATCTGTTATTACATCTAGCAGTAAACTTACACAAAAGATGCCAGAATCTCCTAAACATAAAACACTGACACCAAGTAAAAGCTTTGTGGAGAGTATCCACGAAAGAGCTGCTCAGATCAATTCTCCAAAATCTACAGAGCAACCAAAATCTCCACAGAAGTCATTCTCCCCAGCTAAAGTCAGCTGTACAATGAAGACTGTTCAACAAAGATTAATGGAACAGACACACAACAGTGATAAATCACATGATTTAGTTGATAAAATACGACAAGAGAGAATGGCTGAGTTAAATGTGATACAGAGTAGATGGAAGAATGGTATACTTAGTGACAACAAACAACAAGAAATGGTAGGTCTTTATATTTGAAATTATGCATTTATTTTTTGTTCTTATTCAAGTCCATATTTATGTTGGCTCTTATTTACGATAGGCCCTTCTTATTTACGATAGGCCCTATACGCAAGCTTATACAGTATATTTTTATTCATGGTTACAATGGGGTTGAAAATTATCATTTTTTGAACAAAAGTCAAAGGTAGCGACATATCTATCCCTATGTTAAAATGGCCAGTGCTTTTACTTGAGAGATATTCATTCAGATGGAATATTGAACATTTTTTTAATATATTTCAGACATCAAGTGGTCAAGGTGTACCAGTTCCCCCACCTCCACCAGTACCTGTTAATAGTACTATTAAAACAGCTAGTAGTACTACAGTAACTACTGGTACAACACCTAATGTTGGTGTCTCTAGTAGAGAGGCCATCAGAGCTAGAGCACGAGCAGGTAAATATTTAAAATGAAACTAAACTATTTCTTTGAATTTCCGACAAATTACTAATACATAACTTTGTTGTATGAAAATCTGGGGCCTTATTCTCGAAAACTTAACTTACAATGATTTTAGTGTTCCAGTCATCTGATTGGACAATGGCTAAATTCGATTTTGAATATAGCATGTTAGCCAATCAAATTACTTTATTTCTTAAAATCTGGATTTTATTTTAGTTAAGTTTTCGAGAATAAGGCCCCAGGACATAATAAGTATGGAACCTGAATCTAAACCATTGCATCAAATCAGCTATATACTGGCATGCAGATATTAACAATAAAATAAACTTAGATTTATTGATAACTACCAAAGAACAAGGGGTTGGTGAAAATTGACCCATTGTCTTTTTTGACCAATAATCATATCTGTTTTGACTATTGAGTTAAGTGTACTATTTGATATTATTTGTCATTAGACAGTAGTGATGTTGAAATGGAAGAAACTGCTGATGTTGATCAATCTCATACTGATGATAATAAATCTGATAATGATCAAATGGATACAACTGATGTTCTCAATGAACAAATCAAAGATGATGTTCTCAGTGATCATATTGAAGATGATGTTCTCAATGATCAAATCAAGGATGATGCCAGTGATAATGATAAATCTTGTTATGATTCAATAATGGATAATGATCATGGGAATGATCAAAATAATAAGAAAGAAGGTATTCTAATCACAAGTTGGTTATGGAATGCACAACCTTCTGTATTTGAAACTTCTGTTTTGTTAATGTTTTAAGGTTTCAGTAGTTTTGGTAAATTGTTACGCATTTTCACTTTTTTACAGATCAATTGTTGCATTAATAGTTTTTTTTTACTAATTGGTTCTTGACTCTTGTTCTATTTCACTATTATAAAACTTGTTTACATTGTGCATACATCTGAAGATACCTTTTTGCAAAATTTTCCCTTTTTGCATTTATTTGAATTTGCTTTCACTTCATTCATTTTGTTCCATTCCTACTTTCCTCTTTAATAAATAATATTAATCTGATTTTATTACATACGGTATTTGCTTATTTTTCCTTTAATTGCTTGGTTATATTGTGCTAAATAAGCTTTTAAATTCTTATTTAAATTTTTATACGCCCTCATCTCTCTATGAGGACGTATATTGTCGGCACCCCTGTCCGTCCGTCCGTCCGTCCGTCCGTCCGTCCGTCGGTCCGTCCGTCCGTCCGTCAACATTTGCTCGTAAACGCTCTAAAAACTAGAGTTTTTGACGGAATCAAATGAAATTTGATTTGTGTATACTATTCATAAAACGAAGATCAAGTTCGAATTTGAGCAATTTTCGATCGTTAGAAGCAGAGTTATTGCCCTTGCCCCAAATCTGTTGGTCCGTCCGTCAACATTTCCTAGTAAACGCTCTATAAACCAGAGTTTTTGACGGAATCAATTGAAATTTGATATGTGTATACATATTTATAAAACAAAGATCAAGTTCGAATTTGACCTATTTTCGATTGTTAGAAGCAGAGTTATTGCCCTTGCCCCAAAACTTGAATATGCTATTACTCTCTAAGTTTTCAACCGATTTTGATGAAACTTAAAATGGATGTTATTGGACCTAAATCGAAAGGTTTGACAAAGTTTAATTTTATCCCGATTAAATTTTTCGTCAGGCGTATATGGCCGTGGTCCACTATCTTTTTGTCTATCAATTTTCTTTTTAACTTTTTTATAAGCTCTAGCTAACATTATTGATTCATTTTTGTATAAAAATATTTTTACATAATTTTCAATTATTTGTTAAATGGAGATACATCATTATAATTACATCGTTATAATTGTATGTTCAAATCTTCATTCCAGATTTTGATAATAAATTGTCAGCAATGGGATTTGAAGTTGGACAAGATCCTGCCAGTCCAGTAGCTACCTACCACTTTAAGAAAGGTCAAAGTTCATCGTCAAGCAGTGAAGAGAATAAGAAGATACAGGGTCTTCCTCCAAAAACAGTTACAACAAAACCTCCACCATCACCCACATTACAACAGAAACAGACAACTGGACGTACTAACAGTATCTATGGTATTATATCAAAACCGAAACCCTCTGAACACTCTATACCTACTAAACAAAAGTTTGATGATAGTTTTGATAGTGATGATGATCAAGAAGTTGTGATGAGAAGAAAACCTCAGCCTCCACAATGTGAGACCACAGACACTGATCCTACAACAGAATCAGAAGATGACATGGCAGCTTCCTCAACAGAGTGTGAGTCAGAGTTCAACCCTGAACCACGACCACCACCAGTTCAAGAGTATTTTGATGATGATGGTGATGATTTAAGTTTATGTCAGTTTGTACCAGCCTCAGTAAGAAGAGAGAGTGTATTACCTCATGAAGCTGGTAGTAACCGCCAGAGTATCTGTAGTACCACTAGTTTTGATAGTTATGATGACTCAGTTGTAGAAGATTATAATAAACATATCAGGAAGAATTCCAAGAGAGTTGTGAAAGGAGCGTGTAGTATGGTCAGTGTTACCAGTCAGAGTAGTGTAGATAGCCAAGAACAAACATTTGATGATGATGATGAAGATAAAGCAGATATTGATGATTTGTTAGATGAGGCAATGGATTCTGATGATTCTGATGCACCAGTACCAGCACCGGTAAGTAGTTATTTGAAGCACAGAATGAATAGAGTTTATTCCTGCTTTGGCATAAGAAAATTTATTGTAATCTCTAATAGATGATTAAACCTTGACTTTAGAGCTTCAAATTTGCTTTTCTTTTAGACACAGAAAGTAAAAATTCTTTTTTTCCACAAAATATAATAGTCTGTTGTATTTTCAGAGAAGAAGATATGAGTCTAGATCAGAAGAACCAACTTCTCCATTGATATACAGTGTTAGTATGTATAGATCTAAACGGTATGTGTTTTTATAACAATAAGACTTTATCATCCAGTCATAGCCAAAAATAAAATTGAAACCTTTACTAATAGGGCTATTCCTTGTTCGGACCTATTAACTAAGTCAAAGAATTAGAAAGGCTTGGGACCACTTGACTTAAGCATTCTTGCTATCGAAGATGAACGCATGCCATTTACCTATATTATATCGCTTCTTGGTAAATTGTACTAGTAAGAGCATCATTTTTTACCCTTGCAAGCTTGTTACTTGATTTCTAAATTCTGAAATACCTTTTGTCACTATGCAATTTATTTTCTCAACTTTTTCATCCTTTCCTTCTTTCAGTTTTAATGATGAGCCACCAGCAGCTAAAATGAAGATAGTACGTAACAGTGATTATACACATAGTGGTGTTGAAGAAGAAGAGGTAGAAATGCCCCGACAACCACCAGTTCCAGCCTCCAGAAAATCATTAAAAGAAAGAATAGATGAACTCCAGGACTTAGTTCAACAAGAACAAAATATCATCATGCAGACTAGTAATGCTTTAAACCAATGTTGTAGTGGAAATTCAGCTTTTGTTGGTTCTACTGAACAAGTTGAATGCAATAGATTGTTACTTATTTCTTGTAAGTATAAATCAAATATTCATTGACCACATGACTGGCAGAATTTGGAACATCTAGATTTTTAACTGCTAGAAATTGGTAGCAACTGTAAAAATCTCATCAATTGCTATCAGTAGACCCTGGAACACTTTGAAAAGAAAGGTACATCATGATGGACAATGATACTATTTTTTTGTTGTAATCATCATTTGTCTATCTATCTTCAGGCCAGAAACGTCAAGCCTATTTAACTGAGGTACAGAGATTACGTAATACTGGTAAATTAGAAGTTAATAATGGTGGACCTAAAGGTTCATTAACTATCAGTGATATTAGATTACCATTGAAGAAAGAATTTGTTACCAAAATTGGCACTACACAAGGTAGGTTGTTATTCTCTATTTCATTGATTCATTTTGGAGCTAAAGAAGCCCAAACTTCATTAGATTGATAAGATAGAGTCAAGTAAATTAAACAATAAGCTTATATTTCTTAAACTGTTATAATCCCACACTTTTTAACTTGCTAGAACAAGGCATATCAAAATCTTAGTATTGTTGGATGAAATTGAGCAAATCTTATCAAAGCATTTTTATTAATAGCTCAACTGATATACACTGTATTGATAGAATGTGTATGATATATTTTGTATTACCGATACAATAACCTATTATTTTGTATTATTATTTATTACAGATACAATAACCTATTATCTTGTATTACAGATACAATAACCTATTATTTTGTATTATTATTTATTACAGATACAATAACCTATTATCTTGTATTACAGATACAATAACCTATTATTTTGTAATTACAGATACAATAACCTATTATTTTGTATTATTAATACATAATGGACCTCAGTTAATATTTACTCAGATGTTATCTACACATGATCCAATGATGAGAGGAAGTTTAGATTTCCCTAATCTTATTAAAATTAATGGTATCGATGGTAACTTTAGTCTAGATATTGAAATCTTTGGCATGGTAAGTAGCTCTTTATTGTTTTGATCCCATATGAACTCATCTGAAATAGTGGTCATTAACAACAACTCAAGAACAAACTTAAAGGGACAGTCTGAATTTTTTTTAAGGTCAAAATTTTTTTTTTGTTCAAATTTGTTAAAACTATACATCAAAATCTCTAACTATGTGTCCTTTAATGTATCTGAAAGTTTTAACTAGAAAAATCCAGCCGTTAATTTCTAAACGCTAAATAAGCATGCTTAAATATAAATAACCCTTTAAAAACAAATTCAGTTTGATCAAGAAGATACAGAGATACAATAAGCATACTTTAGAAATACTCTCAGATAACATTTGCGATGTTTTTGATAAAGGAAAACTTTTTTCAAAAAAGCAGAATGGCCCTTTAAGGGTCAACTTATAAAATTCCAAGTAGCTTATTCTATTCATATCACTTCACATCGTTTCTATTCCAGTCAGTATCTAAAGAACAGATTGGTAAAGATAAGAAACGAAAAACACCCAAGAAAAGCAAAGGTGGTTTACCATGTAAGTTTCTTATATTTGTTCATAAGCCATTGATAAAAACTCAACATTACGTGTCTGTTAATTAGAAAAATTAAAGAACTTTTTCTATTTCATCCATGGCTAACCCTTGTTTTTTGTTTCAGTACAAAGTCCAGGTGGTCCATTAGCAGTGAGAACTACAAGTTTCAGTTTAATAACATCATTAAATATTAACATGAAAAGTCTAGATAGAACTTCATTCGAATTACACAGGGTAGGTTCAGTTGTGTTTTTCAATTACTTAAATTATGCTACATGTATATTATTCAGCAGCGATTAGCATGTTTGACAAGGCACAATTAGAACTTTCAGATAAATTATGCCCCCCTAACATTGTTGAAACTGACAGTTAATCATATCTGCAGTAATCTTATGTATTGGATCAATTTTCTAATGCAGATTTGACTGTTATTGTATAATAATATTTAATTTTAGTTGCCCTATCTATCACCATTACATGGTACAATATTTATGAGATTAAAGTGTTTAATGGAAGCTAGTGTGGAAGAGAGAGGATTCTTGGTGAGTTAGGAAATAACTTGTTCTTCCATGGTAACAAATTGAATCATTTGAATTATTTCTCTTGCTTATTACCTCTAATTCAAGTTACAGTATCTATGTGAAATTTGATATGAATATTGAGTTGACAAACCCTATTGGAGAAGGGCATCAGGTGAATTCAACTGTGCAAAGGTGGAAAATGTACCAAAATTAGCCCAATGTTTTATAAATCATTCCCAAATACAGTTTATAATTATGTCATTTATTGTATTTCTATAGACTATGTTTGAAGATGTTAGTGGTTTAGGGGCCTGGCATAGAAGATGGATTGCATTATCTAATAATAAATTATCATATTGGAAATATCCTGATGATGAATCCAGAAAGGTTTGTTCATAAACTCTCATTTAAGAATAGCTTGGAACTTGGATTTATAGTAGGTTGGTGGCAGCCATATTTCATCAACAAGTACGGCAACTGCTAGTAGTAATTATGGCAGCCAATGGCAGATTGCTTGACTTATTTTTTCAAAAAAATAATTTATTTCTAGTGTAATTACAGCATGATAACTTTAAGGAGCCAATTTTACTGTTAAATATTCCTTATGGCTAAAGTTATTATCTACTGTTCATCTGTATAACTAATGCATACTTTATTTGACAATTACAGGATCCTATAGGATTTATAGATTTAAAGAGATGTATAACAGAGAAGATAGGTTTAATACCAAGAGATATTTGTGCTAGACCTAATACATTTGAATTAGTAACAGTACGACAACCTGTTCGTGGTGAACAAGATACATTAGTTACTAGAACATATAATACCATGACTACACACAAGTAAGTTTTTACCGGTATTCTCTTTGGAAATGTAGCTTTAATTCATAGAAAATTCTAATCATATTTTTGACAAGAGATCTTGTGCTGCTGACAAGTGTTTCAGATACACACATTATGACAGCTAACTTTTGAAAAGGAGTTCCTCTATCTCATATGTGCATTTTAGGTTTCACAGAATATATTTGTTCAAAAAAGAAAATAAGAATAAAAATTATTAAGTCACAAAGTAGATAACTGGAGCAATTTTATGACCATTTTCTGTTACAACCACACATCTTTGTTACATATTTTAAAAACTTATTTAAGTGCCATCTGATTTCTGGACCAATAAAAGTTTGTAATCTTTAAATAAGTCATTTTGAAACGATATTGTACAATCCCCTTCAGCCAATAGAAATAGTCAGATTTTACGAGAATGACACTGATTAATTTATATATTTTGTAATTTACAGAGTAATGTTATCAGCTGATACGAAAGAAGAAAGAATAGTATGGTGTAATAAAATAAACAAGGCTTTAGTTAATATCAGAACGTGGAACTCAGACGCCTTACGACCAATTAAAACTAATCATTAATTAACATGGTGCAATTAATATTTAATCTTACAGTGCATAATATTTAGATGTGCTTTGTGTATAATGTTCTTGCCAGTATTTCTATATTAATATATGTGGCAAATATGTGAATTGAAACATGCGAACCATATATTATCCAATTGACTGCATAACAGAAAAACTGTTTGAATAGATGCCATTATTTTTCTAGTGCTTCCAACTTTTTTTTTAGCTTGAATTAGGATTTCTTATTTTTGTGCTATCTTTCTTTGATCTATATTTTTGTTGTCCATGATCATGTTTATTTAACCTATACCTGTGATTGATCAACTTTTTTTTCATCATACCTCACAACGAATATAAATACGTATCTTTAATTTACATTAGTTTTATATTTATATGCAACAGTTTAAGGTATACCAGTTTATTCGTGTAAGTTATATCCAATATTTTCTGAGAATAAGGATAGAAAGTAAAAAAACTGAAATGTATAAAATTGTTGACACTGTTACAATAACTTGTAGTATTGTAGTGGAACTAGGTGCCAGATTCTCATCAGTGATACTTATCTCAATTTTCCGCTGAACAAACACTCTGCTGTCCATTGAACAAATTCCATGCAAATATTTTTCAATCTTCATTTGGTTTTCAAATGAAAACATATCTCTCTTTCCTGAAAAACTTTACTCTTTCTTTAGAGTTTGTTCAATGAACATCATAATTAAATTAACAGTATAGTTTGTGAGGTTTATATCTTGTAAAATAGTGTATATAAATGTAAAATATATATCATTTATACTTTAAGGGATATCTGCAATATTCAATAATGATTATATCTATATATTTGTAATTTCATGCAACATACCAATAACTAATTATTGCCATATATACATTAACTTTCAATAAAACAGCAAGTAGAAAATCTTGTTTGCTGTGATTTTGTATTTAAGTCGAAATAAATTTATTTATAGTATATGGGTAGTTTATACCCCCATCATTGGCTTACAGTGGCTATCATCAATAACTTCTGCATATAATATGGTAAACTATGTTGTATTAATAATGGTAACTGTGTTGTATTATTATTATAATGGTAAATTGTTATATAATGATAAACTGTATTATTATAATAATGGTAAACTGTGTTATATTATTATAATAATGGTAAACTGCGTTATATTATTATAATAATGGTAAACTGTGTTATATTATTATAATAATGGTAAACTGTGTTGTATTAGTATTATAATGGTAAATTGTTATATAATGATAAACTGTATTATTATAATAATGGTAAACTGTGTTATATTATTATAATAATGGTAAACTGTGTTATATTATTATAATAATGGTAAACTGTGTTATATTATTATAATAATGGTAAACTGTGTTGTATTAGTATTATAATGGTAAATTGTTTTATAATGGTAAACTGTAATATTATAATAATGGTAAACTGTGTTATGATATAATGGTAACTTGTGTTGTATTATTATAATAATGGTAAAAGTAAGATGTAATAAGTACTATTCTATCAGTGATATTGTTAACAGTATATCTGAAACCTATTTATATATTATGTATAAAATACTGTAGAAACTAAATAAACATATTATAATATATATTCTGTTTTATGAAGTATATTCATGCTAGCCTCCCATCTGCTTTTAAGAAATATTGACAGCATTGGTTTGGTGTTTATTCTCACATTTATAATTGATTGAATTATATGTATATGGCTAGATGCTGGTAAAGGTATGCATATCTAGTATCTTGGCTATGGGGATCATTCCTAAGCATCAAGATGAAATCATTGCCCCACCATATTCCTAAACTACTCTCTGTAATCAAAAACATATGTGCATATCCAAACATATGTTTTTCTTCAAAATTTAAGTATTCTGTTTGAATTGGACACTTATTAAAGAAAATAATTGTGATCCATAAAATCAAGGTATCAAAACAACAATAGGGATTTTGATATCGTTTTTATTGTACAAGAAAATACAAACATAATGTCATAAATTGTATTTAAAAATACATAATTTCATTAATAGTATGAATTATAATAAATAAATACATAATTTCATACAATGGTAAATACAACTTGAAGAATTATAACATTAATTGATTAGCTTAATAAAATAAATTTGACTAGTTTTAATATTAAAGCATCAGGCATTGTTAATAAGATAAAATGCAATCATAAGTACAATTTTTCCATGAGCAAAATAATAATATCAAGATTTTTATATTTTGTTAAATGCACCTGAACCAAACTTTGATTTTGTATTCTAAAAAGTTACACAGTTTGCTGAAATTGATGTTTTTTAAAAGTTGAAATTCAAGATTTATAAGGTATTTATCGAGATAACACTTTAGTACGGGTCATTTAATCAGTTTTATATTTTATAAGGCATATTTTTGGGAAGTATATGAACAGCAATTTAACTGAGAAGATTAAAAATTAATGAAAGGTAATTTAAAGAGATGAATTTAGCTATAATTTGCTAATGACATGAATATGACAGACACTCATGTAATTTCATTGAGATCTCTCCTTTATAATAATCAATCCGACAAAAAATTATTTTCTTTTAACCATATATATATATACAATTTCAAGTATTTATTTCTATCCAACCAGAAAACACATCGGATAAGATCTAGCCGGTAAAAATCATTTTACCATTATTTATTTGCACCACTGCAACTCTATTATTGGATAGATTTAACTACGAACTGCTGATTGGATGAATTATCAGATTAGGTTCTAAAAATAGTTGTTATATACATCTGTGCTGTCAATCAAAATGTCAAATGATTGAGAAACTTTTAATGAATAAGTAGGCCACTTCATAGCCGATTTAGACAATTCTGATTGGATATAAGAATAGATCACACACTATCCATAATACAGTCCCAGGGTATAATGATTTTACCATCCTCTAACATAGAATAATAATTAGAGACATTAATCCTAGTGTTAGTTAATAACACTCCAAGTTTCCAATATTCACTGATAAGTTTCTCACAGCATATTATCATTTGTTGTGGCGTTATATTTTCATCTTTAGTCAATTCTTTTAACTGTAATATTTGTCTACATTCTTCTATAACTTTATCTTCTGCTTCTACAAACCTGGAATAGTTAAATTCATTTGTCTTTGAAATAATCAAATTCCTCCTAACATCATCTTCTAAATCCGCTTAAACAATGAGCGGAAATGAACATGCAATTCAATTATGTTTCAAAAATTCTTACTTCCTTTTACATCAGACTGGTTAGGAATTACTACTTGTTTAAGGTCTGTTTCAGATATATTTGGAATCATAGCAAGTTAAATATTAATGTATACAGTATATTGAAATCAAATAATGAAAATTCATACCTAGCATTCTCTCTAAGTAAAAGACTAGCTTGTGTCTTGTGTTTAGCTATAAATTCTACTATCATTGAACCTGGTAGAGAGGCCGGTATTAAAAACTGCCCACTTTTAGAAACAGCTAATGGACCAGCTTCACTGAAAATAGAGAATTAATTTACCGTTTAATAAGCCAAAATGACTGTGTCCTTTGTTTGTTTGGTGGGCATTAAATGGTTAAAATTTACTGCTCAAACAACTTGGTTAATATTGAATGCTGTTTATTCTAATATATATGCTTTATACACAGATATTACTCAGTGTTAAACCACCATAAAAATTTTTAAAATGCCAAAATTCCATACTTGAAAATAACTAACCTTTCAACCACCATTTGGATTTCTGATAAATCTTCTTCTCCCAACCAATTTAGTGTGGCATCTCTATTATGTCTTAATGTATTCAACAATTTACCAAGATATAGTTCATATCTATCAGCCATAGTAATATAGTGTCGTTTACGTCTTGTAACTTGTACATTATTTAATAACTGTGACAATTCTACCTCCATTAACGGTAATCTTTCTAATACTGAATCATAGGCTTGCACAATCTTTAACAACTGAAATAATGGCAAAAATAGAATAATTTACAGAAATACGAGGGCGGGCTGAAAAGTTCATAGCCTGACTCGGAAGGAGTTATACCACATTGATGAAACTTGGCATCCATTAAATTCAACATTTTCTGATACTAACGACATGGTTTATTTTTCAACATTGTCTCCCCTCCGGTCCACACACTTCTTCCAGCGGTGTTGGGGTGCTTGGATCCCGGTGGTATAGAAGCTCTCATCCTGATCACCAAAAAAGTCCTCAACAGCAGATATGACCTCATCATCAGTCCGGTACCGCTTCCCAACCAAGTGTTTTTCATGTTCGGGAACGAAAATACTCAGATGGTGCCAAATCTGCTGTTGAGAATTTTTTTGGTGATCAGGATGAGAGCTTCTATACCACCGGGATCCAAGCACCCCAACACCGCTGGAAGAAGTGTGTGGACTGCAGGGGAGACTATGTTGAAAAATAAACCATGTTGTTAGTATCAGAAAATGTTGAATTTAATGCATGCCAGTTTAAATCACAGTTGCATAACTCCTTCTGAGTCAGGCTATGAACTATTCAGCCTCTTCTCGTACATCTTAACAGGCATGTATAATCTTTATTGTTGTCTTCACACCTTTGGAGTCAATTTGAACAGCTGATTGAAAACTTAATAAGAACTTTCTTTAAGGACAGAAATTAAATACTGCATCTTGCGCCTAATTGAAAATGTATTGAGAACCTCACCTTCAACCAGTCACTTCTTACATCTTCACAACTTAATATAACATCACCTAGTAAACTAATACCAGCAGTATTAGCAAATACTAATCTTCTTCCTTAAATAAATAGTAATAGTATTAGCAAATATTAATCTTCTTCCTTAAATATATCATAATAGTATTAGCAAATACTAATATTCAAATACTAATCTTCTTCCTTAAATATATAGTAATAGTATTAGCAAATACTAATCTTCTTCCTTAAATATATAGTTATAGTATTAAATAAGAAACACTATTATGGATATACTACTCCTCTTTAATTTAAACAACGTACTAGTGTTTCTTATTTAATGTTCTATCTACTTCTAAATGTTATTCAAGGATTAGTATTAGTATTAGTAACTAATATTCTTCTTTAAATATATAGTAATAGTATAAGCAAATACTAATCTTCTTCCTTAAATATATAGTAATAGTATTGGCAAATACTAATCTTCTTTCTTAAATATATAGTATTAGTAAATATACTAATCTTCTTCCTCAAATATATATACCAGTAATAAGACATGCATAACCTGTTGATCAGAAATGGCTATTTGCAGGGTCTGTTCTGGTCTGGCAGGTTGTCAACTCCACCAAGCAGTGTAGTGACAAGTGTATCTTAATTACAGCTTCATGATTTGATCTAAATCATCATGCCTATTGTTATTATTCTAGTTAGTTACCTTTTAAGTACCCTCTGATACTTTTGGGGTTTTCTTCATAAAGACGATAAAACATTTTGAGACAACTTCGGTAATATCTGATACCCCATAAGCTTTCCCATCTTAACTCCTTTAATCCTAATCCCTGGATTAACTCTTCTCTATAGGTATCAATATCATGTAAGAATGTCTTTGAGTCTTCTTCTGATGCTCGAACATTCTCTAAATTATTTCTGAACCATGATCTAAAATAGACAAGTAATATATTAAAATAACAGCAATCATATCAAATATATTACAGCGATCATAACAAGAACAATCCTGAAATATATTGCAAAAGATTACTTTACTAGACTTGACTGTCATTGTTTCCAGGGTGTTACCAAATCCTGTATGCAAATATTACAAATATCATACCAGTAACTGACATATATTAATAACTTCTTGAAAGTTATGACTTCAATCAGTGTGTTTAACCCCAGAGCTACATCAGCTGGTGGAACCAATATTTAGATAACAATACCCATGTAAGGCTCTTCTTGTTTAAAGCGATACTACGTCTTAGAATGAACAAAAAAATTAAATTTTGAAACTTGATCAATAGGTGTATATATTCATCAGGGGACAAACCTAGTGGCATAACTAGACTACAGATTACCTAAATAATCTGATAAATCCAGAAAACTATGTTTAAATACAATAATTGATAAATGCCTTAATCCAATTTAAGGCATTTATCAATGATAATCTGTAATTGTATGGAAAATTACATAGTTTTATGGATTTATTTGATTCTGTTTGTATACTTTGGACACTGTTGATGAATATATACTCTTATTGACCAAGTTTGAGGACTTAATTCTTTTGATCATTCTAAGAGGTTGTATCGCTTTAAAGTGCGAATATAGAAATAACAGACACACCTCAATGTAACCACTTCTGTTCTAGGTTTCTCTTCTGGCGGAGGTTTTGTTTGCCCATAATAATATGAATTGTTCTTATAAACAGGTCTGGTTAATGGTTCTACGTATTTCTCTTTTTCTACCGTATGAATATAACTCAATGGTAAACCACATTTCTCGAGAACTTTTTCTACTGTTCCTCTCACATTTCTTGTTGATAAATTTATCTTAACTTCTTTTAATTCTGAAGAAAATAAAAATTAGTAATAAAAAACAACCCAATGAACATGAACATAGTTGAGCTGCAAGAATTCAGATACTCATGATACTAGTACCCAGTAATGTATATTGTGAATCTTCTTTCTATTTAATATTTTTGTAATACTAAAAAAATACCAGTAGTCTATTAATAAGCATAACTGTTATTTTGGAATGAAGCCCTTACCTTTAGATTTGATATTTTGTGGTGGTCGAACGTAAAAGACAACTTTAGTTGGTTTAACATTATCTACTTTACGTTGTGATGTAATATATTCATGTAATAGTTTTAATGATTCTTCATTCACTAACTGTAACATAAAAATTATATCAATGAAATAACCTAGTAAAAAACAATGCTTTTAATGTGTGTTACTATAATATGACTCAAGACTCTTAAGTTAAGGGATTAAAGTTCACTCAGTAATAATCAGACATTATGAGGAAAAGGATCAAACAATCTAGTGATTGGTACCACTGAAAAAGTCAGTGTTTTGCTTGTCCTAAAATCAAAAGAGACTACCAAGCAGATCAAGACCACCTCTTCCAATCTTTAAAAGAAGGGGGCCTATAGCACTGTACATTTGGGAGAATTTAAGTAAATGTAACTATACCATACTTAAACTCTGACTGATAATGGAGTGTACAATGAGGGAATTGTTTCTCTGTGCAACTTGATATAACATTAGTTTACTTACTCTTTCTGTTGGATATTGGCTAAATAAATCTGGGTGTACTCTAAAATATAAAGGTCTGAGAGCAATAGCTGTTTGTTTTACACTAAGGCACCTCTGGCTTAACCAACTATCACATTGTACTGTAATCTTTATACCATGTCTCCTACAATTTTAATTATAAATCAATTACTGTACTCTTGCTGTTCGATACCCCTCCTCTTGGCTGAATAGTAACAATACTTTAGTTTAGTCTCATTTGATCTATATAACCCATGACCCAGACCATGACAGGTAATAGCCTAGTGATTGAAGTTTTATCTTATTTATATGCCTGTAGTCTTATCTTATAGGCCTATTCAAACAAGAAAACACAAATCTGTGGTTCAAATCTTGTTTAAATAGGGTGACTATTGAGGAATTGATAATATGAAAATTTAGTGGCATTTACATCATTTGTAATCCAAATATAAGTAGAAAATCTTAGACCTCTGTAGACAATTTGGACAAAAGTGTCAAAGTGTTTGCATGACACTTTTACGTTTTACTTTTAGTTTTTTTTTTTAATGCTCTTTTGCCATCGACTCATCTACTCTACAGTTCTAGCCCACTATCAATATATGGCATTTGTCCAAAGAGTGCACAAACTATTAAATATACATATAAAGCAATGATAACAACTTACCAACAACTTAACATAATTAATAAACACGAAATTTCATTTTTATTCAGACATTTTTAGTTGAAAAACAAAAGTTTGTTGTGCCCTTGGTACTCTTTTTTCCTTAGTTTAAAGAAATCGCTTAAGGGAAATAACAAACTAATCCAGACCACAGCTATTTTTGTAGACGGCTCTGTTTAGGTTTAGGCTAGAACAAGCCTTCTCAATTATTTTTTGTAAAGGGCCAAATACATTTTATAAATGAAATATAAGGGCCAAATAATAGAACTTAGCTAACATAGCCAGCAAAGCGTTTAAGCGGAAGGGGTTACTTTTGACTTTTGAATAGTAGTGAATAACGAAACTGACAATTAAAGTGTTGGCAGGTGTCATAAGAATCTTTAGGGTGCCACCATAGAAGTTCTATGTTGCCGCTTTCATTCGGTCTTTTTCCTTTAGTTTCATTGCAGGGCGTACTTCGTACGCCCTGCTTTGTTTTCGTATTGATTATTTTGCAGGGCGTACTTTACAAGTACGCCCTGCTTTGTTTTGCAAATGATTATTCTTTTTTTTTTTTTTTTTTTTTTTTTTTCGATTTTTTGACAGAGCACAGGGACGAAACGGCACATAGTACGGTACTTTTCGTACCATGTCGTATTTGTAATACGCGCTCATTAGATTTTAAATGTATTACGGAACAGTTATGAAAATTTGATTATGCATAAATTATGCATCCATGAAATATTTCGGACAGTACTGGGAGTCGTATTTACACTTCGATTTGCATAGGGTTTCTCGTAATGTATTGTACATATTTAACGACATAGTATCGCTTTATAAAAAATGTCAATTTGCAAAAATATTTGCAACTTTTTGTAGCAAAACTATTTTAGCTCAATACTAAAATGTTTGCATATAATGCGATCGATCTGAAATTTTATATATACATTACTATTATGGTGTTAAACCTAAAGCCGTTTTCAGAAATTTTGCAACTTTTTTGGTTTTTGCAAAAAATGCTCATAAAGTTCGATTTTCAACTTTTTACCTTTTACAGATATGCTGAAATAAATATATGCATGTCACTAGACATATCATTTGACATATATTTAGTGAAAAAAATTGTACTGGAAACGTCAAATCTTTCGCCATTTTGGATCATACCAATATTGCTTAAATTGGTTATAAGTTTTTTTTTTATTACCCGATTTCTATGATTTCGGTAATAATTGAAACCTTAGTCGTTTGGCTACATTTGCTAGACATCCGAATTTTGAAATTTTACTTTGACTTCTTTGAATTTTTAATTGAAATTTTTTAATATTTTTTTTCTTTTGCTCAATTTTTGAAGTCATTTTTCACGTGACCTTGACCTCCCATGACCTTGCATTTCTCATGACTCCAAGTTCTTGACAATATCTATCCAGTGGTACTTTCATTTTTTGTTTTTGACCGTAACTTCCGGTTTTATAAGCGATTGAAAATAGTTTAAAATTTGTTTTAAATGGCTCTTACAGCTACCCTTTTTGTGCAAATATCATAATTTTTGTAGATTCGTAATCTACGCATCAAGACGCATCCAATGATGTATAATATGCATACCTTTAAAGCATATTATTCAAAAAAACCAATGTTCAATGTACATGTATTTGGATAGAGGTATTTCGGTTAATTAGTGTCAGTGACCCTGTCAACACAGATATAAATCAAAGTTTAGGGTGTTAATTTAAAGCTATGTTCACACTATTTTCTGATAACTATTTCTTGTGTCCAGTTAGAACATAAAAGAACACTCTAGGTTGGATTGAACAGCGTTATGCTGTAGGTTATGCATATAGAACCACATTTAAAGGTACATTTCCACTTAATTTACCAACTTTTTTATTTCTCATCCGAATTTGATGAAACTTGGTACGTATATGCATGATCAGATTGCAAATTCATGGGAAATGATTGAATTAGGTTCTGCGCATGCGCATTATCAACTTTCTCAATTCTCATCCAAATTTCTTCAGAATTGACACATATGTGTATAATCAGATTCGAAATATCAGGGATATATTGAAATTGTGTAGTGCGCATGCGCATCGCCAACTTTCTTATTTCGTATCCGAATTTCTTCAAAATTGACATACATGTGTATAATTAGATTCAAAATATCATGGATATATTGAAATTGTGTAGTGCGCATGCGCATCGCCAACCTTCTTATTTCTTATCCGAATTTCTTCAAAATTTACATGGATGTGTATAATTAGATTCGAAATATCATGAACATATTGAATTTGTGTAGTGCGCATGCGCATCGCCAACTTTCTTATTTCTTATCCGAATTTCTTCAAAATTTACATGGATGTGTATAATTAGATTCGAAATATCATGAACATATTGAATTGGTGTACTGCGCATGCGCATCGCCAACTTTCTTATTTCTTATCCGAGTTTCTTCAAAATTTACATGGATGTGTATATTAAGATCCGATATATCATGAATATATTGAATTTGTGTTGTGCGCATGCGCATCGCCAACTTTCTTATTTCTTACCCGAATTCCTTCAAAATCAGTTTGTGTCGCATGCGCTATAAAAATATGAGTACAGGGCATGTACAAGAAATATTGCCGCACCGGTCGTATCTTTGTGTCGTAACAAGCCCTGCATCAGTACTGTTACCTGAACAGTTCTAGTTTTTTTTTTTTTTTTTTCGTCCACGGCCCGGCCTATTACTCGGAAATGGTAATATGTATGGAAAAACAGATTTCATAACGTTTTCTAACTCGCTTCCGAAAAACTAGTGAATGTAAAACGAAATTGATCTGAGCAACATAAAGCGACAAGAGCAACAAACATAAAATGGCCTCTAGAGACCCTATTTATCAAAATGCTCAAATTACTTTCATCGTATTTCTTGTAACAAAGGACACATAATAGAACTTTAAAATATTCGATTACATGAAAATCGTTCGTCACTTTTTCTTGCCGTAATTAATCGAAGTATGATTTTTTGTTTGATTTTTAACGGATCAATATGAAACTTCTATGATGTAGACCTACTACAAGTGCAAATAATTCCCCACACTCAAAATTTTTGCATCACTTCCGGTTTTGATGATATCACTTCCGGTTACATCACTTCCGGTAAAACTTATTTATGATAAAATTAGGATATGCATAATCTTAATGTTATTATTACAAACTGTTATGACCAAAAAAATATTTACCGAAAGTTATAGTTTGGCCGCCATATTGGTTAGAGTCATTTTTCCAAAATTTTTATTCAGAATAATTTTGTATCTAGACATTTATGATTTTGATGTCAATCGGAGCATTAAAGATTTTTGGACAGTTTCTTGAGAGCCGAATTTCGATTTTCGATTTTAACTTTTTTGTATAACGTAATGTTTTTTTCCAAAGTTTAGATGCTTGTATCACATGGCCTTGACCTTGGATGACCTTAATATAACACACAATGATACCTTGCGACCTTGACCTTCTGATGACCTTTTGACCCTTGGGGTCAGACAATTATAACCTATTTTATAGGGCTCCAAACATGGCTTTTTTAGCATATTGCCAGTGCTGTAGCGCAAAACCTAACTGGAATAACACCCTAATGTTTGCTGATTTTTAATGTACTCTTTAAAAAGTTTCAAATAATATCAGATTTGGCGATGTCAAAATTCAATTTAAGAAAATGTTGCGATTTTGATCAAACTTTAAAGGCTTCTATCTCGAGAACTTGACCTCAGATCATCTTGATATTTACAGATCTCATAAAGATTTATGAGAGCTTTAACATGATCTATTCATTTTTCATGTCCGACACGTGCTTTCTGTTTTAGAGGTGTGACTCAAAGGTGATTTTGCATCTTTAAAGCGTTTTTACGAGGGCCCTAATATAGATAAAGCAATAATTTTTTCGGATCTGTAATGCTGAGATCTTAAGGTTTCCAAAAATATGCAATACTTCTATATAACTTGCATATTTCTATATCCCATACTTTAACACGGGGCAATAATAGGTATGTCGGTTAATTGACTGTGATAAACAGTGTCACTGTCAATAGAGTCAGTAAGTTTGACATGTTAAAGTTAAAGGGGCTCTACCTCAATTTTTGTTAGATATGAAATATATTCAGTTTACGCATGAAAGGGAGGTCTAGAATGGACTAAACTACGGAATGCTGAAAATTTAAGTTACTGAAGCACCCTGTAGGCACGCCCACTGCTTAATTGACCCACATTCTTATTTATGAACCGATTTTATTCAAAATTTGCATATACCTTCATGTTCGAATAGTGATTTAAAGAAAAATACAAAATATGGGTTGTGCGCATGCGCGATGCTAACTTTTTTGTTTGTTATCCGATTTAAACGAAACTTGGCATGTACACGCATAATCGGATTCAAAACTTAGTAGAAATGTTAAAATTTAGTTCTGCGCATGCGCAATATCAACTTCCTTATTTCTTATCCAAATTTCTTCAAAATCGGTATGTATGTGTATAGGCCTAATTAGATTAGAAATATCATGGACATTTTGAATTTGTGAAGTGCGCATGCGCGTTGCTAACTTTCTTATTTCTTATCCGAATTTCATGATACTTGGTATGCAAATGTATATGCCTATTCAAAATATGATGGAGATATTGAATTTGTGTTTTGCGCATGCGCATTGCTAATTTTCTTAATTCTGAATCAAAGTCATTCAAAATTGGCTTGAATGTGTATAATAAGATTCGAAATATCATGGACATATCAAATTTATGTAGTGCGCATGCGCATCACCAACTTACTTATTTCTTATCAGAATTTATTCAAAATTAGCATGTTTGTGTATAATAAAATTTGAAATTTCATGGACTTAAAGAATTTGTGTAGTGAGCATGCGCAGTAACAACTTCCTTATTTCTCAACCGAATTGCATGAAACTTGGTATGTATGCGTATAGACTGATTTGAGATTTCATGGGAATAGAGCATTTGTGCAGTGCACATGCGCATTGCCAACTTTATTTTTTCTTGTTGAAATATTTTTAAACTTGATATGTATGTCTATAATCATAGTCTCAATTGCATTACCCTGTTGATCTCACGCATTGAATTATCAGTACAGTACATGCGCAATCGAATATTGCCGCACCGTCCTACCGTTCCACCAATTTCTTGTCAGTGGAAAAAATGGGTTATGAAATCATTGAAGAAATTTATTAATTAAGTAATTTATTTATTTAAGTTTAGAGGCTTTTCAAGCAAATATATCACAGATTGCTGACAAATTTACAAATAACAAAAATCTGACAAAATACACAAATTAACTGTGGCAATAGAAATCATTCATGACCAGGCCTATAATTAGGGTCTACTAATAGAATATTACTTGGCACAGTGACAACTGAGGTCAGAATGCGTCCATATAGCCGACTCAAAATCTTGAAATGACCTTTCCCTATCCTTTAAATTTTCAAAAGATATATTCTGTCTTCATAAAGGCCTAAACGATAGCATGAAATAAAAAAACAAATAGATAAAAAGACAGTTTATCACAGAAAGCATTTTAAAGAAAAATTTCTGAGGACGGATAGATATTCACAAAATAACTAAATAAATAATCATAACAAATAATTTATATTTATCCCACTTATAATATTTACAAATAACAAGTAATAATATCAAATGATATACATGTAATATATATAGGCACTATTGATGCAGGGATACACTATAATACATTTTGAAATTTTGTAGCATTTATAGTGGCATGAGGACAGTGACTTGACTCCGTATATAAGAAATGGTTGAATATAAAAGTTTCTGATCATCCACGACCGTAGACAAGTCCCTCTGATTCAATACAAAAAGAGTTTGCTGATATCAAACATATTCACCCCGTCACCAACAGATATCTTATAGTTCAACCATCTACGAACCTGACTGTATGTCAAATAATCAAACAATGATAATGATAATGGCGAGAGAATCGAGAGACATTAAAATTAACAGACGCGATTAATTCATTCATGGTATTTAATAATTGTTCTAGAAACCTGATACCACTTTTCATTATGAAATATTTACTCATTTATTGATATACTTCCTCAAATGAAAAGTTCATTAGCCGCTACCAATGTATTGCCAATGTGTCCAAATGGATTTCGAGATTTGGTTTTACGGTTGGGATCGTTCGTGCTTGGTTTTATTATTTCAATAATATATAGTCTGCTGTAGTAGGTATAAACTGTTATGTACAGTGTTAATAATAAAGATGATCATATATATCCAGTTACTAATATATATTCAGTTAGCTGCTATTTCATTTTGTTGAGGTGTTGGTTGTTGACGATGAAATTCTCTTTCTTTCGATCGAAGATGTTCTGCTAAATCACTTCTACCACTTTTAATCAGAGCTGCTGCCAAAATAGAAATCTGAAAGAAAATAAAGACTTCTAGTATTCACTGACATCAGACCTTAAAGAAATTAGAACCCTTGATATCTTATCACGGGTTTTTTCTGATATTGAAATGATAGACATACCCATTAACAAATTAATATACGCATATGTTAAAATTGTTGTTCCCTAGCCCTGACTGAGCACGATGTAAACAATGCCCGATGGTACAATATTGCTCAGTTCGGTGGGTGTAAAATTCCGAATTCCCGAATTGTCCGAATTGTCCGAATTGGGTCAGAAAAGACTAAAAAATCGAAACTAAATTTGCGCCAAAAGTCGTGCACAAATTTGGGATCAGAACAATTTTACATCAAAAAACGAATATTTTAAAGCTCTTTCTTTGGTCAAATCAAAATAATCAGTGTAGAGATTTCAGATCCTTTATTCATCAAATATCAGTCCATGTCCAAAGCACACTCCTGACTCTCCTCTCTATCTCACGGGCTATCCCATCATCCTCTCGCATACACTCGGAACTGTCTCATTTACGATGCTTACGCAATGACTCTAATCTACATAATATTTGGTTATGACATCGTGTACATTAATTCATAGGTTAATTCATAATAATGCTGTCTATCGTCTATGATTCGCTAATAGTCAATAAACAGTTTTTGTTATTTGTGACCGGGTGTGTCCAATGAATATAAGACAACTCGGACCATAACACACACGATCACTTGAAAAACTCGGACAAAGTTTTAACTTAAAATTTTAAACTTTGCTCAATGGCTTTGATGATCACAAACTCAGACCACTTTTCTACACTTTTCATTCCGTGTTTATAAAAAAACAATCTATTATCGGTATTTATATTGTCGTCAAAATTCGTATCAAGAATTGAAATTGAGCAATCATTTATTGAAATATATATAAAAAAAATCAGAAAAAAATATGGCTCGTATTCACAGGCCACATCTGTGATCCTTTGTCGAACTTGTTTAAAATCGTATGGATATAAACCTTCACATATAATTTCATTCAGATCGGATATGAAATTTGGCCTATATCGCATTGACATTTATCATAGTTTCAGTGAATCAAGGCTTAAAACTCTGTCATCCTTTGTCGAATAAATCCCAAATTTTAGCTTGTCCGATATCTTGTATAAATTCTTATGGATATTTACCTACGCACCAAGTTTTAAAAGATTGGAAAAAGAGTTTCACAAGTCTGATTTAAAATTCCTGTGTATAAAGGGTTAAAACTTTGTGTTGTGATCTTTCGTCGAATCACACCAAATTCTAACTAGTCAAAAAATATAAAACTTCACATAAAATTTCATTTACATAAGAAAGAATCTTTGGCCTCTATCTAATCCGAAACTTGCTCAGATAGCTATTTACACAAGCTAATTGTGGACGGGCCGACAAAAATAATGTATTAACCAGTTAATCATGAAAAGTGGTTGGAAGTGTTATGAACAGGGGCCCGAGATTGTTTTGGTCCGAGTTGTATTGACACATTCGGTTACAGACAACAAAAAGTGTTTATTGACTAACAGCGTATACTTATTAAAAATAAAATCATAATCAGTAATAGTAATATTAGCTCACAAAAGTTAAAGTAGACGAAAATTAAAAAATGTGGTTTGACCTAAGAAATATTCTTTAAAATTATTCGTTTTTTGATGTAAAATGTTTAAATCTTGAATTTGTGCACGACCTTTGGCGCAAATCTAGTTTCGATTTTTTAGTCTTTTCTTACCCAATTCGGACAATTCGGAGAATTCGGGAATTCGGAATTTTCCACCCACCGTGCTCAGTCGTCTAATTTGGTACAATTCTTTTCAAAGGCGGAACCAAATCCCCTCTCCCACGTACAGAAGTAACAAGCAGTCAACCAGGAGTTTTTTACGAGTTCCTTCCGAGGATATTAGGAGTTTCCCGATTTGTATCCAAATTTTAATCGGGACGTACTCTGCTTGTAACTCCTGTAGGTGGGAGAGGGGCTTAAGATAGCTGAGAAGACAGGCACATAACTTGCTTGTTCTCTTCTGGAAGTACGCATCGCGATATCGTAATTGAAATTGCATATACCAGCAACACTGAAAACCAGAGCTCACCTTATCGGCTGCTTTAGGTACTCGTTTTAACCACGTCATTAACATATCAAATTTAGCTTCATCAAATGTTCTTTCACTAATATTCATATCTCTCTGTATAGATTGTAATCTGATTCTATTGACATTAAGATAATGGGCAACTTTCTTCCATTCTTCTCCCAGTTCCACAGCTAAATCCTTCATTGTATCTTCATTCACAGGATCTTTGGTATTGTGGATTTTAATTGGAGCCTTTACTGGTATAGCATTAGGTTCAATATGGTACTGAAATGATTAAAGGGATTGTAAAGAGGTTTTCTAAACTTTGTATGTGTATCAAGAATACTGATAAAGTCAATTTGCGCAGTTCCAATTTCCATTCTGACGTCTGTGGTTCTTGCAATTCCATTTAAACTAACGCGTTTGATAACTTCCGGTAGATCAGTGGGGGTGACGTCATAAAATGCCTTTAAAATGCCTTTAACGAGTGGATTGATTATCCTGTGTTCCTACCAAAAACAACTCTATCAAGATAATGTAGATCAGTCAAGGAAGCATCGACAGAATAGATACCAAGCCGAATGCATTATATAATGTCATTGCTCTGGTGCTATTGTACAACTAGAACGTATGTTCTGAAATGTCGTATAGGATTATGCTCTAGAATACCAATAAAATGTACCACAGGGAGTACTCGGAATACAAAGTTATAAAATTGTTAGGCCAAGTTCTTTTGTACCAACAAAAAGCTTCAATCGTTACCTTTGGTATGCTTATCAATAGTTCACATAATATTTCTTCTTTAATTTCTGGTGGTTTGTCAGAGAAGTCGTCTTGTTTTCTACCAATAGTTTTAATCACGGCTTTTCTTTCTTTATATTTTCTAAAAACTTGTACCAACCCACGATACATGGGGAAGTTCTTCTGTAAATACTTGTCTACTTCAGATACAGAGAAATACAACTGAGAGTGGACGTGAGTGTTGTAAGGTATACTCAAATGAGTGTCACTTTCACCACAAGTCACATTGCCCCGGAACTTCACTTCTATGGTGTCACCTTCAGACACACAGACTTGTAAAGCAGCACTTGGTGATTCTTCATAACCCTCTTCTGTTAATTTCTTTAATGTTTTATCTAACCTACTAGCAGGACAAACTGTCAGGGTAGCTTGGAATGGATCATCTGTTCTGAAAAATAGATATCAATACTTTCAAAGAGTTTCTGATTCCTGTAGTTTTAGGAAAACTTGACAAGATTACTCACAGGAACCTTCAATGGTCAGTGAACAATTCTGAATTGTGTTAAAACTTGATATTCAAATGAATCTAGGAACAACTTTAGCTCCAGACTCCCTCTATACTGTCAATGCAACAAAAGAATTGATCAGAAATGGAGTACATAAAACAAGGACACTAATGGAAATGGTTAAACGTAAGTAAGTGCCATTAAAACTCTTTTCTTTTTCTTTTGTCAAGTAGATGTACTTACTTTTGTCTCAATATAACTTGTACAAATCTTTTAGCCAGATATTTACTCAATGCTTTAGCTATTGGTGATACAGATTCTTCTGATATATTGGTTCTCGTACGAATAACCATAAATCTGAAGATGAAGATGAAAAATCATCACGGTGTAACCCTTTCGATGCCTCGATGCATCTTAATGTTCAGCAATAATATAACTTTGCTCATGGGTGCGATCTTACCAATGGCAATAACAAATTGACTCTCCCTTCCTCGGGTCTTCAGATATTAAGAATGTTTTATGGCACTGTTTATGAAACATCCGCTATCATTTAAGTTGTTCGCAGAAAGTTAGAGGAGACCTACCTTTCACATGCTCGTGGAAGTTCAAAGGTAACTAAATCTATTTTGGTTGACGTTATTTCTACTTCCGGTTCTGCAGTCCATCTACCATTATTGTACATTAAGAAATGTAATAGATCGTTTTCATCGTCTGAAATAGAGTAAATGCATACAATATGCTCTATGTTTCCTTTTCAGAGCTCATTTGGGATTAGCCTACCCACTTATCGATCATTTATCTTGCTTACACAACAGAATAATTCTAGGCTAATTCTAAATAGAATTTTCTGAATCTGAAAGCAACTAAACATTCATGAAGAATCCTGGAGTGTCTGATCCAGCGAAGGATTACCTGTGACCAGTCAACTTGAACTTGAGACCACAGTAACCAACAATTTAACAAATATAGTAACCTTCTTGATGAATAACTGAGTTATTCTCTAAATAAGTAAACCAGAATATTCAGTGTGAGTTATCACTGGTTTAAAATCCCACCATCCAATAAAATATTAGTATTTATCTACTGAGTTAAAATTCAATCAGAATGACACTGATTGGTGATAATTGGTCTAATCATGCGGCACAATCTGAACCCTAGAGTCACGGTTTGTTCGGAATTACTCGTATCTAACTAGACAAAAATCATCGATTTTGTTGGAAAAATTTGAAATTTGGAAATCGAGATTTTTTTAGCGTCTTCGTAATAGAATTGTTTGTCTGTTCTAAAAAAATTGAAAGGTGAAGATTTTTAGTTTGCAATATATCATCTAAAATGTTGGACTAGGCTTCTTTGCTCTGTGAAAGTCAACATTTGAACAAGCAACCCCGAAAGTCACAACTGTCTCGTTCAATTAAGGTACAGCTTGGATTCTAAATGATTGTATTCTTTATTATCCAGGCTGAAATCATTGCTTTTCGTGTCCTTTTAGCAAGTTGTTAGAATGTTTTATTTATTTCTCTAAGCTGATAGGTAAGGAACTCTGCATTTCAAACGTATCATTCTACTCTTTCAGGTGACTTTTGTCCTAACTCTAACTGCAAGTTCATTAATTTTGACCTTAAATGACCCAGATGGTTAATTGTTCGACTCATTTCATGTCGACCTCAATGATTGTAGTGACTTGTGGATATTGGTATGTGACTGATATCCCAGAAGGGCATTAGTGGTTAGGTTTAAATCAATTCATACCGTCAGTGGAGGCATATTCTCCCATATACCATCTATTCTGGGTTTTTCTCATTGGTACATCTTCTTCTTCACCATCTTCAGTTTCTTTCTGTTTCACTGCTTTGTTAGCTGGTCCTTTCTTCTTCTTCTCAGCAGCTTTATCTAACTCGGCCAGTGTTTTAGGTACAACTTTAGGATTTTTCATCTTTTCCTCTTTCATTTTTCTTATCTGCGCTAACTTCTTGGCCTTCGCTGGGTTAGGAGGGCATGGCAATGTTATCTAAAAGGATTAATGCATAATATGTTCTATCTTAAAGTCATAATATGATTAAGGGAAAGCTTTTCTATTGCTACGGTCAAGTGTCTTTTCATGGATCTTGGGTCTGATTTATGCTTCATGATAAAATAACCTATTAATATTCGAACATAGGTAAGCATTATAGCATTCAGATACGAAGGATAACAGATATTGGATGTGATAATGGACACTTACCGTTACAGGTTTGACTATATCAGAAGAATCCCAATCCATATGAACAATATGACTAGAAGTTAACAAGCCTTTAGCAACATTATCTCTAGTTTTAAAATCATGTACTGAGGCAGAGTCAACTGTCTGTACCTATAATAGAACGGTTAATCGGTTATTTTAACAAATATCCCTGAAATGAACAACAGAAACAAGTTGCAATGCTCTAACTTCTAAGGTTTCTGCGATCAACTGAGTCGATATCAGAACCAAGAACGAAAACATTCCATTTATGGCACAACAGGCAGGTGAAATCTGATAGTGGTGCGAAGAAAATTACATTGAGCTCTATCAGCTGACAAAGCAAATATTTAGATAAACTTTTTGGAAACATAGAACACCATTTCCATTCCAATGTAAACTGATGAAATTTTATACCTGTATAAGAAGATGCTGTCTTGTTACGACACTTTCTTTTGAAAAACTAAAAGTTATTCGTTGATCAAAAGATGAAATAACTTTGCAAGGTTTTGGAGTCAGAGTTACATAATCTTGTTTAAATCTGGACACTACAACTAATATACCAGGTTGTTTAACTTCAGCTTGGGCGATTTTAACATCCTGTAAAATAAAAGAAATCTAAGTCGTTGTGTCATTACAAAACCTTACAAGACCGTTATCAAGTTTAAAAGTATCTTATGGTTTAATTTTGGGCGGTGGTGATTGAAAGCCCACGCACATTAACCAAATGATGTTCATGCTTGAGGTCCTATTCATACGCATACAGTTATTAATCAGCTTATCTGGTGGTTCTTATAATTGGTGTAAGTTCGCAATGCTTCTTGTATGGTAAGCTATTGGTTTTGATCTGATATTATATAGGTCTAAAAAATTTTAACTCTAAGTATGTCTCCTACCTTCTTACTTTCGAAAGAAACTTCTCTGGTTGGAAGTTCTATCCATGAACCACCAACATCAGTTTTAACAACAACTTCTCTTGATGTTGCTGCTGCTCTGGTCTGGAAATGTGGGATACCAATATACACTGGTTCCTTTAAAACAAAAAGAAAGTAAATGTTAGTATTGTGGTATTATGGCCAATCACACTGGTGCTTGGGGTTATTCTTCTGTTTAAGCTCAAGTCCATGGAATTTAAGGAATCTAAGGTCCATAGAAGTTAGTATTGTCGCTAGCGCCTGATATCGCTCTACGAAATGGTTTTGGCAGTCGGATATTCCTTTCCGAGAATCCACATAGCATGTTTTTTTGTCATATACATGTATTTAAGTAACCATTGTTAAAAATCACAAAAAGTCATACTTTAAATTCGTCCTCATTATGGATATATTTCACTTCAATAACCTGGCTGACCAGTTCCTCGTGATCATTGAACACTAAATTAGCATCTGATTGGTTGATGATACGACACTTGAGTAATTCGGCACCAAAGTTCTGTGGGTGACATCTTAATGTACAGATTAATGGTGCTTCAGCTTCATCATCGTCAACAGGCTTCTGTCCTGACATACTGGAAGAAATGACATACATTTAGAGGGACTTTTACACCCTAATGAAGATGGTCAATGTCATGAAGCTTGAAATGAAGGTAAATTTTCCAGGGCAGCAGGATTGTTAAATTTCTACCGTAAAATGACCTTGACCATAAATACACTAAGCTCCAGTAGATCTAGGTTTGTCGTGTTATATCACCCGGACGACTTGACGGACTCTATGGAAGTCCTTCCTATACAAGCAGAAGTAACAGGAAGAAAAATCTCCAGGTAATATTAGCCTAGACTGGGATCAAACCTCCAGAAAACCAAAAATGACCTCAGGCACCAAATCAACAATTGGTGATTAATAAAGAACTCATGATCGAATATTGCATTAAAAGGGCATTTGTATGAACATAGAAAACGACTTACTCGTTTACAGGCCAGTCATCTCGATCACAGATGGGTATTTTATCAGACATACTAGCTTCTCGTCTTTTCCATTCTGCTTCTTTAATTTTTCTAGCTAGTTCTTCTTTTCTTTCTTGTTCTTCTCTTTTTATTCTTTCCTCTTCAGCAATTCTTTCTTGTTCCGCTTTTCTCTCTCGTTCCACCTTGGCTTTGAATTCTATTTCTTCTTGAATGTCTTCAGCTTCCATTCTGGCCCTTTCTGTAGATAACTGGGCATGTACTGCTGTGTTCTCAGTTTCGGCTGAAAGTCGTATTGCTTCTGCAACTTCGACGTTTGCTGAGGCGACGTCTGCGTTCAATTTGGCAAGTTTTTCTGTGAGTTCTTTTTCTTCTATGCTGTGATATCCATCATCTGAATAAAATAGACCTAACAGTTGATTAAAACTAAAAAGAATGTCACAAACTGACCACAAGTTTTTTACTCAAGAGCGTTTAAAAACACAGATTAAAATTTGGTTACGTAGTCTAAGAAATGTACATGTATATGCATGGTTGATTCAACTATGGGTCTCCGAAATCTGAAGTAAACCAGTATTTAACACTCGTGTTTTTAAGTTACATCTCAAGTCTTACCATTGCAATTGATCCAATATCCAATATTAGGTTTCCTCTTTCAAATGTTACTTTATCAACAGAAATCTTAACAAAAATGTGACCTTAATGTCTCGTTTCGAACTATCTTTCCTCAATAAATATTCTGATACCTTGTAAATTGTATTATTGAATAATAACTGGTATTGAAAGTAAGATATATAATAGTATATAACATGTAATAAATAACTTATTCAACACCTTGACTGGTATAACATAGATAACAATTTAATTTCTTTTTAAAGGGATTCGGTTGCCGAATTGTACTATTTATTTCATACATTTTTACCCATTCATTTTCAAAATTGGGGATAAGAAAGAAGAGATTTAGTTTGTTATTTGTTAGTAAATATAGAAATCTGACAGGTGAATAAAACTGGCTTTAAATAAATTTCAATGATTAGATTATTGAAATTTTCAGTTTTAAAAGTAAGGGTTATTAAAAATACTTATTACACGTTCATGGCCTTGACCTTTGGTTTCGCTCTCTAGCCACCATTATGTTGCTAATATAAGTCATTCTAACCAACTAACTTATTTCTATTCATTATTCCATTAAACTTGGCAAACATAATTACTGTACTCGATTGTTAAAAGTTAGTTCAAAAGAGCAACCCTTGTCACACCCTTGTCATACCCTTTATGATTATAATAGAAAACCCAATTATAACCAAGTGTACATGTATAGTGTATATATAAACTAATATAAACTGGTGTTATTATATAAATTAAATATTATTACATGTATATTGAAAGTTATAAGGACTGTACTTGAATTTATAATTGTTATATTATTATATTGAGTTCAACCATAGAAAAATATATAATTACATTTACTTACTTACCACCTAGAAATTGTTACTATATTTCAGTATCTAAGCAATATTGACAATGTTGATAGTGACTTTGAATTTAAAGAGGTATTTTCTTCCAAGGATGTAAGATTACAGAAAGTTTGGCCCAATTATTAAACAATCTACTTGTTATTTAGATGATAAAAACCTCTTGTGACGTCATCCCATTGTTATGGCAGGTCTTTCTTTTTGCTAATATCCCTCCACTCAGGGACATTCGAGAGAATATCCCCTCAACCCAGGGATATTCGAGAGAATATCCCCGTGGACAGGTAGAATATACTTTAACCTTACACCAATACATTTGAGCAATCAACTCTACGTCTTTAAGATTTTTTTTTCGAACTTAATATTGAAATTTCAAAATCAAGCTGATTAGTCATAATTAGTCACTACCCAGTGACTAAGTATGCAATCGTATCAGACAGTATCGAGTTACTACCCAGTGATCTTTTTTTTTTTTTTTTTTTTTTTTTCGGTTTTTATGTCGGATAATGCATGGTTTCTATCGGGATTAGTTGTCATAATGCCCTTGGGCTCGGGAAAGCCCTCGGGCCTTCGGCCCTCGTGCTTTCCCGAACCCGCGGGCATTATGTCAACTAATCCCTTGAAACCATGCATTATCCAACACATAAATGATAATAACGAGGTCCTACAAAGAAGACCAAACATCTTTGGTTTTCGAATCCAAAATGGTCGTTGTTAATTAATCGATTTATTCGGAAATATTTTTAAATGTTATCAAAATGAAAGTAACATGGGCTATTTTCATACTCTAATGCTAAAAGAGAACACTTCAAATTCAATTTTAATCTTTTGGCCCCATCCAATACACGAAAATCAATAGAAATTTCAGAATGTTCTTAGGATCATGTAGCAAAACCTTTGTGATTATCCTTTGGTGTTGTTTTGATTTAGTTACTGGTATTCATATTTGATGTTGGGTCACGATCAGAGTTTCCGTGTTGGTGTTCTATCTATTTTTGGAAGGCTTATAACATTAGTACTAGAAAAACTTTATTAGATTTTGTCCACTATTCAATAAGTACATAGTATTATAGTAAATAAAGTTTATGGCACAGGTTAAACAGTTCAAAACCAACTTGAACTCATAAAATTGACCATTTCTTTTGATCACATATTTAACTTGAGATATATTACAGATATTTTCTTTTAATGAACACTTCTTTATGACTGTCTTACTTAAAGGGATACGTTCTGCATAAAAAAGAAAATATTCAGAAGGCTAACCACAGTTAAAGGTCTGCTCGAATCATACTCCAGAACAGCCAAAACTGTCAGAACTAGATTTGAGTGAACTGGAACACTGTTCCGGACAAAGATTTTCTGTCCCAACAAACGAGGTGGTGCAGCTGGAACAATGACGAAATCAAGATGGCGGCAAATGTTGCAACTGTTTTTTAGTACAGTGATAGCAGTCACTTCCTGTCCAGAACCTGTCTAGAACTACTCAGATTTTAGATCCGTACAGAACTTTCCACTTCCTGTCCAGAACAATTGCAGAATAACTCGAAAGCTTGTTCGGAACAGAACATCTGGAACAGGTCAAGAACGAACATGTGTTTAAAAGGTCGTCCATAATGTTAGTGCATTTGAGGTTTCAGTTCTGCACGTACAGTAGAAGTCGCTGTGATTATGAATAACATATTTCCGAATTTCAAACAAAAATAATTCCCGTTGAAGGTTTTTTTTTGTAACTGTTAAAGGGATATGTTCACTAACTGTTCTACCAAAAAACTTTTAGTCTCAGAACCTGGATTTTTTTTACTCTCTCTCAAATTCAAGGCCCAAATCGATTTTCGAAAATGCTGAACGTTCCCCTTTAACTATATTGTTATGTCTATGGATATTTCAAGTAGAATGACCAAGAGGGAAAATTAGAAAGAACACCTGACTGCCTTGTAGATGATTACTTTTCATGTATCGATAAAAAAATGACAAAATGTTAGAGAAATGTTGATAGTTTGAACACACACTAGTATCAAGTATCAAGTGTCAAGTATGTAGCAATGTAATTCTGAAAGGCTAAAAGGCAAAGGCTAAATGCTGACTAAATTAATTCATATAAGTATATATATTCATCTCAAATATACAATCGTCACGTTCACACGTACTGATCTGAATAATCTCAATTCATTATATTTATATATATATTATATTTAATGTAATCATTTAGGTATTCAACAGTCAGGAACTTGCTGTCCCTAGTCCCTATTACAACCTTATTTCAAAACTTGCTGACTCTTTCCCCAGCCTCTGATAGCTTATATTTGGACTGGGAGAGAGTCAGAAAAACTAGGCCACAAAAACTTGCTGTCCAAATATCTATGAAAGGCTGGGGATAGTCAATGTTTCGGACTATTCCAACCTCTGATAGTGATTTTGATGGCTGGTTGAGATAGTCAGATACAACCTGCTGTTAAGTGTAGGAGAATGAGAGTCTGGAAGAGGGTCATCAAGTTTCGGTCTATGTTTTCAATTGCTTGCCCTATAACTTATTCCCGTAAAATAGCAAATCTGTTGTCTATATAGCGTTCACAAAGTATGAGAAAAAAGTTTTGAACTAAATATCTATACGAAAGTAAGGAGTTGAAATGTTAGAACCATTGATGATACTGATTACTGAGTGCTTACTCTGCGGTCCGCGTTGAGAAAATACAGAAAAACTATTTGATATTTTCGTGTATCTAATTTGCACCATTCTCAGGATGCTTTGAGACAAAATCATTGTTTTTAAAAGAATGAGATGATGCTTTAAAGGCTACTCTTTTATAAATGCATTTTAGAATTTATTTCTTCCATCAATGGAGGCCATTTAACAAGATCTCCTTTTGACGAAATGTGGATAAAATCGTATGAACTGCTCACAAAAAAAACAGCAAAACATGAACAGATGTAACCTGATTTTAAAATTATACCTTCTTGATAACAACAGATCGAAAATTTCAGTGTTACTTATATTGTTTACTGATTTCAGCATATATTTTACTGAAATGAAGTATCTTTCACTTACTGGTGTTTAATGTAATAAAAATGACTCAGCTAGATTCTTTTGATGTTCATCATATTTGAATTGATACCTAATATAACAATTTAAAAAAAATCAAAGAAAAAATCAGAAATATTGATGCTGAACTGAATTCAAATTTTGGAGCAAAGCAGTGACTCACCTCTTGTAACTAAAGAATATCCAAATAAATTCAATTAAATTATCAAGTGGATTTCAACTCAAACATGAACAGTGACTGATTTTGTTATAGAATAAATCAGTAGGGTTTATATTGAACAATAAATAAAGTATTTGTATTGAAATGAAAGGGTTATTGTGAATGGTTTAAAACCTGTTTGATAGAGGTATATGATAATAAAGAAAGTATATAGTAGCTAGGTGACACTATACATATCTCTTAGTTATTATTACTCCTATAAATGTATCATACATATTATTATTGACACCAATTTTATAAATAATTGGGACAAATTAAGATATAGGTTACATTATTCCCATAGGAAACCCCTTTTAACCCTTTTTTCAGACAATAATTGGAAAGTTATTATTTATAGACTCTGATATCCACACAATTGTGTCCTGTTAATCAGGTTTTAGTCTGCGCCCTGAACAAAATGAAGCACAGAGACAAGGGGCCGTGGAGCGGCAGGGGGGTGGAGGGATGGGGCGGTGGGCCAAGGCAGTTATTTTTTTTATTTTTTCATCAAAATATTTTTGTCATTTTTATAATTTTTTTATAAGTTTTTGTGGTGGGGGTGAGAGTGGGAGGTGGATTTTCAACCAAGGGCCCTCCCCACTTTCAGAAACGCTCCGCGGCCCCTGCATACCTTACGTAACACTTTCTTAGTGTTGGCTCTACTTTCGGGACTTTCTACTATTAGCAATGCACATTTGGGAAAGAAATCTCATTGTGCGCTTCCCATGTGCCCTCATGTTCTCTCTATACGAAACAAAATTAAAGCTAAAACATTGGACAACATACCTTCCTGTATTTGAAATGCTTGACGAGTTACACTCATCCGTATATTCTCCTTGACGGTCTTCATTCTGTCTCTCAAGTCCTCTAGATGTTGTTGTGAAGCAGCAGTATACGCTTTATAATCTTCAATAGCTGATGAAATCTCAGACACCACTGATATCAAATCATCCACAGGATAATCTTTTTCAACCTTAGTAAATCTGGGAGAGGAAAATAATTCAACATAGTCACTTATACTAGAATTGAATGTCTTTATATCAAATTCTCCAGGAGGAATTCTTCTTACTGTTGCTGATACACTTCGTGCTTGTCTGAGAGGTGGTTCACCAGGCGACTCCGTGTGATTAACAGTATAGCTGGTAGTGGATGATTGGGATGCAGACGATGCCAGACTGTTTTCTGACAACCTTGAGGATGACCTTGTTCGATCTTCTTCCTTTTGGGTTTCATTTTCCTGTGGTACGACTGGTGTGTCTTCAGTACCACTATCCCTGCTTTTGGTGTCAACTTCAGGTTCCGGAAGCTGTTCATCGGAATGCGTAACGGCTCTTAATACTGGTTGAGGCCTTTTGATACTATTTGATGTCTTCTTTATATTTGTACTGTTTCCAGATTTATAAACTTTTGCCTTCTGTGTTGGTTGTTTCTGGTTGTTGTAACCATATTTGTTAGGTCTTGAAGGTGTTTGTGGTTGTCGTGCTCCATGATGGGAATGATCAACTGATTTTCTTTCACCAGGCATTTTGATTCATTTCATCTACAAAATAAAACGTATGGGATCAGAAATATGTTGTCATCGCACTTCCTTGTTTGTGAATAAATGTTATCTGCTAGGGACGAGTCACAATTTCATGGTTATCAGAATATGCATACTGGATTTAACCCAGAATATTATTACATTAATAGATATGTTCAAACTATCACCTCTCCATAAACGTACAGTTATCGATCAATCAAGTGGTGTTTAAGAGGCCACTCAAGTCATTGTTTGTTTACAACCTGTATAAGTGACCCTTACAGATCTTATTACCTTCATTGTGACTTTTTAGTACTCATCGTCATTTTACATAAAAAATGAAATTATATAACTTATAACGTTATTTATGATCTGACAAAACACATAAATTTGAATCTTTCAAGGAACTGGATCTGTCAAAATTTATATATTTTATCATTTCTTGATAGGCAAATTAAAAAAAAAATTGCTTTTCTACATGTACGTGATTTACCTTTTTTAATTGATTTGGTAATGACAGAATGAATTATCTAAAGATTATGAAGTAAGCTTGTCTAATAATGACAGGCATTAACATTTTAGGGTAACTAGATACCCCCTACAACTAAATTACTTTCACTATAGATAACCAGGACGTAAACTTATCATAAAAATATATAATATGACAATGACATGGTAAATTACATTTAATAAGTATTCAGCGATTTAATAACACTGTATACAGTATTATAACACGTTACATATTGTTTGACCTTGACCGCATGTTAATCAAATATTTTAGTATAAATCCCTTTGCCCTTCATATGACAATAACACGTGTATATTTTTTCGCGGTATTAAAATTGAAGATATCATATTTGTATTTAAACTATAAATAATATGTTCATAAACTTCTAAAAGCATGACAAACCTATATACATTAAACTCCTTTGATAAATACTCATACATAATCTTGCTATTTTTTTAACTGAATGTCACCACACCTTTTGCCTATATGACCAGATTGAAAAAATCCAAGGTTTATCATTCATAGTAACATAGAAATAGGATTGGTATTACCTTTAAACCTATAATTATCTATTATTATTTATCATTGTTTATCAATATTTATCAATATCACCATAGCGTTAAGGAAATAGAAATATTGGATCCTAACACATTCTAGTTCCTCTTGATTAATTCATTATTAGTCTATCTTAAATCAAATTGACTATGGAATATTGTGTTTCCAAAATGACTCATATAATATTGTGTTTCAATATAAAATTCAAGCCAAGTTAGGCTCGTTGTTCAAAACTATGTCTTGACTGGTTGTCTGTACAATTTGTTTCTAAATGATTCAAGCAGATTTCTTGAAAATAAAATTATGTTAGCAGTATCTGAAATGATGAGTTTTCTGAAAACTTGGTTTAGAAACTTGGTTTATATACCTCAACGAACACTGAACTTTTCATTCATAATTTTTACAAAAAGATATAAACATTTAACCTAAGAGCAATGAAAGCAGCCTATTGAAATTGCTGAGAACTCGAAAACAATGTTATTCTTAAGTTAGATGCAATCCGGACAAGAAAGTTGCTAAAAAAAAATCGTAAATCCCAATGAGTCTGATCCGATTCTGAAATGTGAGGGTGTATCGTGTGCAGTGCAGTGTGTCAAAGAATTATGAATGAACGGAGGTTATTGACATGTAATCAATATAATATTACAGTTAATGATAAATTAAACAGATAAATATAGATTATATATCAACTTTCACTCTACAGTTAATATTTCATCTACTTTTATTTTACCAACTATCAAACTATATATTTTAATAAGATATACAAGAAAGCAGGTAAAAATTAAAACATATTTAGTGCCCTCATTGTTCACCTGTTTTCCTGGTGTTTAAAACGATTCCCGTCTCCCTTTTAAACATTTTCAGTTAAAGAGAAATGCAATACATGTACATAATAAACCTATTTACTATAATTAAATCGCTCCACTTAAAGCTTTTTCATAAGTTAATAAAGACAGATTTTTTAAACCGCATTTCGGTAAACACCAGACAAAAGCTTTTGAAAAACCCCTTTGTATTAAACAGTAAAGAAAATAACTTTACTTTAAACTTCTTTAGAAATAAACAAGGCTAAAGAAAAACTTTCACTGTAAATCCTTTCTCTCTGTTAACAATCATTTAACAATTGGAAAGTTCATGAAAAAAAAGAAAAGAAATATAACACTTTCCATAAAAAAAAAAAACCATTTTGTTGTTAACATAGTATCTTTACTCTAGACCTTCCCCTGTAAACAAAGCACACAGTTTTTGACTGTAGACATTCTCCTGTAAACAAAATAGACAGTTTCTTCAATGGTAGACTCGTGAAAAAAAATAGACAGCATCTTCACTGTAGACATACTCCTGTAAACAAAATAGACAGTTTCTTCACTGTAGACATTCTTCTGTAAACAAAATAGACAGTTTCTTCACTGTAGACATTCTTCTGTAAACAAAATAGACAGTTTCTTCACTGTAGATATTCTTCTGTAAACAAAATAGACAGTATCTTCACTGTAGATATTCTCCTGTAAACAAAATAGACAGTTTCTTCACTGTAGACATTCTTCTGTAAACAAAATAGACAGTTTCTTCACTGTAGACATTCTTCTGTAAACAAAATAGACAGTATCTTCAATGTAGACATTCTCCAGGTAACAAAATAGACAGTATCTTCACTCTAGACATTCTCCTGTAAACAAAACAGACAGTATCTTCACTGTAGACATTCTCCTGTAAACAAAACAGACAGTATCTTCCCTGTAGACATTCTCATGTAAACAAAACAGACAGTATCTTCACTGTAGACATTCTCCTGTCAAAAATACAGACCGTATCTTCACTGTAGACATTCTCCTGTAAACAAAACAGACAGTATCTTCACTGTAGACATTCTCCTGTAAACAAAACAGACAGTATCTTCACTGTAGACATTCTCCTGTAAACAAAACAGACAGTATCTTCACTGTAGACATTCTCCTGTAAACAGAATAGACAGTATCTTCACTGTAAACATTCTCCTGTAAACAAAACAGACCGTATCTTCAATGTTGACATTCTCCTGTAAACAAAACAGACAGTATCTTCACTGTTGACCTTCTCCTGTAAACAAAACAGACAGTATCTTCACTTTTGACCTTCTCCTGTAAACAAATCAGACAGCATCTTCACTGTTGACCTTCTCCTGTAAACAAAACAGACAGTATCTTCACTTTAGACATTTTTCTGTAAACAAACCAGACGGTATCTTCATTGTAGACATTCACCTGTAAACAAAATAGACAGTATTTTCACTGTAAACATTCTCCTGTAAACAAAACAGACATTATCTTCACTGTAGAGATTCTCCTGTAAACAAAATAGACAGTATCTTCACTGTAGACATTCTCCTGTAAACAAAATAGACAGTATCTTCACTGAAGACATTCTCCTATAAACAAAACAGACAGTATCTTCACTGTAGACATTCTCCTGTAAACAAAACAGACAGTATCTTCACTGTGGACATTCTCCTGTAAACAAAGCAGCCATGTTTTCACTGTAGACATTCTCCTGTAAACAAAACTAACAGTTTTGCACTTTAGACATTCTCCGGTAAACAAAACAGCCATTTTTTCACTGTAGACATTCTCCTGTAAACAAAATAGACAGTATCTTCACTGTAGACATTCTCCTGTAAACAAAACAGACAGTTTCTTCACAGTACACATTCTATTGTAAACAAAACAGACAGTATCTTCACCGTAGACATTCTCCTGTAAACAAAACAGGCAGTATCTTCACAGTACACATTCTATTGTAAACAAAACAGACAGTATCTTCACCGTAGACATTCTCCTGTAAACAAAACAGGCAGTATCTTCACAGTACACATTCTATTGTAAACAAAACAGACAGTATCTTCACTGTAGACATTCTCCAGTAAACAAAACAGACAGTATCTTCACTGTAGACATTCTCTTGTGAACAAAATAGACAGTATCTTCACTGTAGACATTCTCCTGTAAACAAAACAGACTTGATCACTGTAGACATTCTACTGAAAACAAAACAGACAGTATCTTCACTGTAGACATTCTCCTGGTAACAAAACAGACAGTATCTACACTGAAAACATTCTCCTGTAAACAAAACAGACAGTATCTTCACCGTAGACATTCTCCTGTAAACAAAATAGACAGTATCTTCACTGTTGACCTTCTCCTGTAAACAAAACAGACAGTATCTTCACTGTAGACATTCTACTGTAAACAAAACAGACAGTATTTCACTGTGGACCTTCTTCTGTAAACAAAACAGACAGTATCATCACTGTAGACCGTCTCCTGTAAACAAAACAGACAGTATCTACACTATAAACATTCTCCTAGAAACAAAACAAACAGTATCTTCACTGTAGACATTCTCTGTTAACAAAATAGACAGTATCTTCACTGTAGACATTCTCCTGTAAACAAAACAGACAGTTTCTTCACTGTAGACATTCTCCTGTAAACAAAACAGACAGTATCTTCACTGTAGACACTCTCCAGTAAACAAAACAGACAGTATCTTCACTGTAGACATTCTCCTGTAAATAAAACAGACAGTATCTTCACTGTAGACATTCTCTTGTAAACAAAACAGACAGTATCTTCACTGTAGACATTCTACTGTAAACAAAACAGACAGTATCTTCAATGTAGACATTCTCCTGTAAACAAAACAGACAGTATCTTCACTGTAGACATTCTCCTATAAACAAAATAGACAGTTTTTCACTGTAGACATTCTCCTGTAAACAAAACAGACAGTATCTTCACTGTAGACATTCTCCTGTAAACAAAACAGACAGTATCTTCACTGTAGACATTCACCTGTCAAAAATACAGACCGTATCTTCACTGTAGACATTCTCCTATAAACAAAATAGACAGTTGTTCACTGTAGACATTCTCCAGTAAACAAAACAGACAGTTTTTCACTGTAGACCTTATCCTGTAAACAAAATTAGACAGTTCGTGCTCTGTAAACCTTGTTTAGCTAACAAAAAAAAAATGTTTGATTTGAATGAGTTTGAACCTTATTTTATAGTTCTGTAGGCAACACAGCAGGGTTACTGTAGGCCTATTGATGCTAAATATTCTTATTTCAGTATAAAAATGCCTTGAAATTCGACTAGCTAGGGTACCCTAGATAATAACCTGTACTAGACATCGTAGTTACAATAATAATCTAAATCTAACCTACAACCATAAACTATTATAAATATAACTAAGTTATAAATCTTCTACATAACCCACAAATAACAGATTTTTTTAGATAAAATCTAAGAAGAAACACAAGTCACAAATCTTGATTGATCATTTTTGTTTGACATTATACATGTGTACCTTTTAATGAAATATACAGAACGACACAACTGCGTGTTATGTTTTTCTGTCCAAAACATAAAAAAAAATTTTACAACTGAAACAATCTGGATTTTTTTAAATAGAATGTTTAAAAAATCCCGAGAAATAATGTTTGGAAATCCTTTTTTTGTCAGCGTAAGTGTTCGATTTATTGACAAGAAGTTTTTTATTGTCTATTTTAATCAAATATCAATATTTGAATTTTTTTCAGATTCATAAAATACGACAGGCATTAATAAGCATCAAAAGCATCATGGAGCATCAAAATTTCTCAAAATCATACTTAAAAGAAATTGCTCACAAACCTGACAAACTGTAAAATATTCTATCCCGATTCGACTGAAATCCCAGTAAAATAATAACAACTAATAATAAGAAGACTGTATAGATAATACCAGTCAATAATCCATGGTAAAGTATATGTATACAATAATCTCAGTATTAATATACTAGATAGATAGTTATTGATATAACCAAGATTAAACCATTCACCTACAGTCTATTTATTTACCATATAATTTAAATAGACACACCCATTTTTAAAGTTACTTGTGACTTTGATTGTTTTACATCAAAGGATACTGAATTTACTAACATATCGAACTAAAATCATTTAAGAAAAATTTTAAATTAGATAAACTTAGGAATCAAGTATCAACATTATTTCCCTTTTTTAACAGATTTCTCTTTTCAAATAATATGGAGATGCTAAAAAAAATTCAGAAGGCAATTCAATGGTTCAATTTGACTCAAAACACGCAAAAAACAGCCAAAACTTTTGCAAATCAAAAAGTATTAAATATATTAGAGAGATGTGCCTGTTAAAAGTGGCTAATTACGTTCTTAGGCAAAATAGCTAAATTATTTGGAGAAAACAATTGAAACAAATTAAATGCAATCCAATTTCCAAGAGGCCTTCTAATTCATTCATACAGAAATGAGAAAACCGAAGAGGAAAACTACTTCCGGTAGCATAATGCGGCATAGGCTACTACTTCCTGTTACAAATTACATAAAACCGACGAAACATAAATACTTCCTATTACTATTTACCTGTTCTTAATCAAAATTTAAATTCAACGACTGAAAAATAGATTCGCGTGACATGTTCTTCCTTGCCTAAGAATCAAAATTCTTTTCAAAAACCTACCCAAATATTTTTTTTTTTTTTGGATAATCCTATAATCTACTAATCCGTTGTAAAATCGTATAATAACAGTTGAGCTTTGGTACACCTTCACACCACGTATATACAGATTATCTTACCTCAATATGTCCCCTGATATTGGCCCGGTATATCATCAAATAACAACCATATAAACATGTATATATGTATAGATATTTGAAACCAGGTATATCAATATCCCGAGACCTGATCTCCCTAGCAACTTAATGATTTCGTGAAAGTTGATATGTTGTTGGTGATTAAATAATCAATCTAAAAGATAAAACGTTTAAATCTCGTTTAGACTCAATAACAATCGATATACCTCAATTATTATATTTAGAAAGTTATTGCATAATGCCGATTCTAAATGCTAAAATTGTTCCTGTAAAAAGATAGAAATGGCTTTCAGTGTCATAAAATTTATAACAATTTTTGCGTTGTTCAGACCCACCCTTATGAACTATTCTACCCATACGTTGTTGCAGTGGTCAATCAACTACCGTCAATGGTATTTTTTGAGAAGATGCCAACAATGACGTCACTAAGTCTGTATAAGTATATGAGCATCGCTAATTGTTGGGTGTAATGACGTAACAAGTTTGATAATAGAGGTGTTTAGTCCAATTTATTCTCATGAGACCCCTTTTCAAATGATTTTCCAGGATTTAATGATTTCTTCACTCATTTATGCTTTCAAAAAATAGCTACTCTGAAATTTATGATGATAGAATAAATGTTCGAAATCTCAGTGACACTTTAATGTTAATGGCATTACGTGATATGACGATCCTGTGTGTCTTGAAACAATTTTATGTTACATTGTCAAAGGCGAATTTTCTTATTTCCGAATCAAATTTCATGGTTATATTCCGGATAAAATGACAGTATTGTCATGTATATAATTTCTAACATTGATTTCTTAATTCTATCGAGTCTTTGTATTCATTTCATTGAATCCTCGTTGAACTTTAATTTTCACAAAGAAATCTCCATAAGCAGGAATTTATTCAAAATCAATAAGTTTATCACAAAACATATTCAGGTTCAGGTATATCTTAAAACTTGTTTATGACTGATTCTACTCCATAGATAACACATCATCTTTATCAGTTAGATCATTCTACTCCATAGATAACACATCATCTTTATCAGTTAGATCATTCTACTCTAGAGATAACTCATCATCTTTATTAGTTAGATCATTCTACTCTAGAGATAACTCACCATCTTTATTAGTTAGGTCATTCTACTCTAGAGATAACTCATCATCTTTATCAGTTAGATCATTCTACTCTAGAGATAACTCATCATCTTTATCAGTTAGATCATTCTACTCTAGAGATAACTCATCATCTTTATCAGTTAGATCATTCTACTCTAGAGATAACTCATCATCATCATCTTTATCAGTAAGACCATTCTACTCTAGAGATAACTCATCATCTTTATCAGTTAGATCATTCTACTCTAGATATAACGCATCATCTTTATCAGTCAGATCATTCTATTCTAGAGATAACTCATCATCTTTACCAGTTAGATCATTCTACTCTAGAGATAACTCATCATCATAATCAGTCAGATCATTCTACTCTTGAGATAACTCATCATCTTTATCAGTCAGATCATTCTACTCTAGAGATAACTCATCATCTTTATCAGTTAGATCATTATACTCTAGAGATAACTCATCATCATAATCAGTTAGATCATTCTACTCTAAAGATAACTCATCATCATAATCAGTTAGATCATTCTACTCTAAAGATAACTCACCATCTTTATCAGTTAGATCATTCTACACTAGAGATAACTCATCATCTTTATCAGTTAGATCATTATACTCTAGAGGTAACTCATCATCTTTATTAGTAAGATCATTCTACTCTTGAGATAACTCATCTTTATCAGTAAGATCATTCTATTCTAGAGATAACTCATCATCTTTATCAAATAGATCATTCTACTCTAGAGATAACTCATCATCTTTATCAGTTATATCATTCTATTCTAGAGATAACTCATCATCTTTATCAGCTAGATCATTCTACTCTAGAGATAACTCATCGTCATCTTTATCAGTCAGATCATTCTAAAGATAACTCATCATCTTTATCAGTTTGATCATTCTACTCTAGAGATAACTCATCATCTTTATCAGTTTGATCATTCTACTGTAGAGATAACTCATCATCTTTATCAGTTAGATAATTCTACTGTAGAGATAACTCATCATCTTTATTAGTAAGATCATTCTACTGTGGAGATAACTTATCATCTTTATCAGTTAGATAATTCTACTGTAGAGATAACTCGTCATCTTTATTAGTTAGATCATTCTACTCTAGAGATAACTCATCATCTTTATCAGTTAGATCATTTTACTCTAGAAATAACTCATCATCTTAATCAGTTAGATCATTCTACTCTAGAGATAACTCATCATCTTTATCAGTTAGATCATTCTACTCTAGAGATAACTCATCATCTTTATCAGTTAGATCATTCTTCTCTAGAGATAACTCATCATCTTTATTAGTTAGATCATTCTACACTAGAGATAACTAATCATCTTTATCAGTCAGATCATTCTACTCTAGAGATAACTCATCATTTTTATCAGTAAGATCATTCTTCTCTAGAGATAACTCATCATCTTTATCAGTTTGATCATTCTACTCTAGAGATAACTCATCATCTTTATTAGTTAGATCATTCTTCTCTAGAGATAACTCATTATCTTTATCAGTCAGATCATTCTACTCTAGAGATAACTCATCATCTTTATCAGTTAGATCATTCTACTCTAGAGATAACTCATCATCTGTATCAGTTTGATCATTCTACTGTAGAGATAACTCATCATCTTTATCAGTTAGATCATTCTACTCTAGAGATAACTCATCATCTTTATCAGTTTGATCATTCTACTCTAGAGACAACTCATCATCTTTATTAGTTAGATCATTCTTCTCTAGAGATAACTCATTATCTTTATCAGTCAGGTCATTCTACTCTAGAGATAACTCATCATCTTTATCAGTTAGATCATTCTACTCTAGAGATAACTCATCATCTTTATCAGTTTGATCATTCTACTGTAGAGATAACTCATCATCTTTATCAGTTAGATCATTCTACTCTAGAGATAACTCATCATCTTTATCGGATAGATCATTCTACTGTAGAGATAACTCATCATCTTTATTAGTAAGATCATTCTACTCTAGAGATAACTCATCATCTTTATCAGTTAGATCATTCTACTGTAGAGATAACTCATCATCTTTATCAGTTAGATCATTCTACTGTAGGTATATTTTCTTTGAAGTCTTGCCAAGAGCTTGTTCCAATATGCGTGAAAAAGAAATTGATTGATATAGCTCAAGGGAGATTAATCTATTGATATATATGTATGTGTTATAGAATATGATTTCGAGTGGTCCCTTTTCTGTACTTGCCAGCACTAGAATTATATATAATGTAGCGTAAATCACAGACAATCTTTTATGGGCGATGCATTCCCTTTGTAACTTATATATGTCTAAAAAAAATTAACCACGAACATATTCATGTAAATGTCTTAAAATACTATAAATTATGAATTGAGCTTTAGGCTATTTATATGTGTAACAGCTTGCTGGGATAAGAAATAAAACGTCCATAGTCTACTTCAAACTAACCTGTGTATATAAACGATTTTATTGGAATTCTATACGTTGACTAACAACTACAATTATATCTGAGGAACAACACGTTTCATCACCTTGATCAACGAGTTTTATTGGGATTTTTAATTATTAGGAATATAGCAATCAGTATTTACAGTTTTGTCCGTCGATAACATTGATGTAGTTAACAGAACGTTTAAGGTAAGTCATCTACAGAAACTTTACCCTTTTAGGTATGACTCTTAGAAGTATTTCTCTGTTGAAATATTGCTGAAAGACGTAGAGAATTACAGTAATTGAATTCCTATTAAAATGATTGCTATTGAATAATGATGAATTTTAATTTTTTTTTCTCATTTATCACTACAAGTTTATGAATAATAGATTTTTTAAACTGCAGTTTTTTAAGAATTTACTTTTGAAGTTAAAACTTTGTAATTGATGGGAAAACTTTGACTGAATTATAAATGTTATGTTATGTTATTCTGATTTTTTTTAAACAAGAAAACAAATTACTCAAAATCAAATTTGATTCAATATTTCTACATAAAATTCGATAGGGTAAGGGATATCATCATTTTCTTAACATTAAAGCGATACCACCTCTTAAAATAAACAAAAAAATTAAATTCTCAAACTTGGACAATAATAGTATATATTCATCAAAGGTGTCTACAGTATACAAACAGAATCAAACAACCATAAATCTAATCAATTTTCTATAATATTGTAATTGAAAAACGCTTAATAAAATGCTTAATATTTTGGATATCTTAGTAAATATAATATATTAGGTAGTTTCCTGGATTTATCAGATTGTACAGGTATTCTGTTGTATAGTTAAGACACCAGACAAGTTGCCTAATGAATATATTCTATTGACCAAGTTTGAGAATTGTTCTCTTTCGATCATTCTAAGAGGTAGTATTCCTTTAAGAATACATTATGTTATGATGAGACTGACACGAATGTTTTCAAAAGTCCCATTTATAGAATTAAAACTGGGAGTGTGTGTCATGAAATTAGAAACTTATTGTCTCTAGATAGAAAATCACATATTTATCTTTAATAACTTTTTAAGGTTAATTTTGAATACATTTATGTCATTAGATGGAATAGTTTTATTTTATTTTGTTTTATTTTATTTTTTTGTTCAAAATAATATTCAGTGTTAAATCTGTTTTAGACTGTAATATCTGTATCAAAATATGCAGATAAGTGACATTGCTGCAATTAAACCGTTATATCAGACGAATAGTTCAAGGTAGATATAGGTGAAATATCAACAGTCATTGACAGTCAGGTCTTCTTTTTATCAACCAACAATAAAATAACACAAGGTTGTCAATAAATCGATCTTTCTATTATCAAAGTACTGTTGGTTACATTTCTTTTATCATGATAGATCAATGAAACATATTTCTTGTTCGTTTGATTATTACTGTTACTATTTACAATGAAACCAAATAGACTGAAAACAGTTTTAATTTGGTTTCATAGCAAGATCTTTTGAATGGTATGGGTTGAACAGAATCACCATCATTAGCCAGGTTTATACAACATCACCATCATTAGTCAGGTTTATACAACATCACCATCATTAGCCAGGTTTATACAACATCACCATTATAAGTCAGTTTTATACAACATCACCATCATTAGTCAGGTTTTTACAACATCACCATCATTAGTCAGGTTTATACAACATCACCATGATTAGCCAGGTTTATACAACATCACCATCATTAGTCAGGTTCATACAATCTCATAATCATTATTCAGGTTTATACAACATCACCATCATTAGCCAGGTTTATACAACATCACCATCATTAGTCAGGTTTATACAACATCACCATCATTAGCCAGGTTTATACAACATCACCATTATAAGTCAGTTTTATACAACATCACCATCATTAGTCAGGTTTTTACAACATCACCATCATTAGTCAGGTTTATACAACATCACCATGATTAGCCAGGTTTATACAACATCACCATCATTAGTCAGGTTTATACAACATCACCATCATTAGCCAGGTTTATACAACATCACCATCATTAGTCAGGTTTATACAACATCACCATCATTAGTCAGGTTTTTACAACATCACCATCATTAGCCAGGTTTATACAACATAACCATGATTAGCCAGGTTTATACAACATCACCATCATTAGTCAGGTTTATACAACATCACCATCATTAGTCAGGTTTATACAACATCACCATCATTAGCCAGGTTTATACAACATCACCATCATTAGTCAGGTTTATACAACATCACCATCATTAGTCAGGTTTATACAACATCACCATCATTAGTCAGGTTTATACAATATCACCATCATTAGCCAGGTTTATACAACATCACCATCATTAGCCAGGTTTATAAAACATCACCATCATTAGCCAGATTTATACAACATCACCATTATAAGTCAGTTTTATACAACATCACCATCATTAGTCAGGTTTATACAACATCACCATCATTAGCCAGGTTTATACAATATCACCATCATTAGTCAGGTTTATACAACATCACCATCATTAGCCAGGTTTATACAACATCACCATCATTAGTCAGGTTTATACAACATCACCATCATTAGTCAGGTTTATACAACATCACCATTATAAATCAGTTTTATACAACATCAGTTAGGTTTCATCCTCGTTATCATTTCAAACTTATTCTCGTTAAAATTTGGGTTTTTCTTGAACCATTTTTTAATTTTCCTGCATTTTTGTTCATAGGTTTTACTTAAAATAAAGTTTGTTTTCATTTTGATTTTTACATTATTTCATATAAAAAAAATTGTAAGACAGTCGGTTGCCAAGGTAGCTGTAAGAAAATAATAAAACACATATATATACATTTTATGGTTAATGTTGATTTTTAAAGAATTTTTGCCTCGAGGCCTTTTCGCTCCTTAATTATGAGAGACAAAACGTTTTGATGTTAGGTTATTATTTCTAGGTTATAATATGAAGTAATTGTCCGGTATTTTTCAGTATGTTACAGATGCTGGTTTTAAAAAAAGATAATGGATTAATGTTGTTATTGTAAAGAAGTAGAAACCTGATAATGTGTAAGTTGTATTTAGAGATATTTTTTGTCTATGTGATATACGCCTACCATTATACATGTCAGAAGCTGCGGCTTGTATAAAAACTATTAATTATGTTATGCTGTGAATGTGAATTGGTTCTTCGTGCTTAGATCTAAAATTCTACATTTATAAAAATGTTTTGAAGTAATATTCTTTCAAATAAAAAAAAACTATGGAGCCCCTAAGGTGCAATTTTCAATACTTTTTAATTACATTGTATTATTTCGTTTAAACGAAATACATTGTATTATTTCTTTTAAACGAATTGATTATTTCGTTAAAACAATTTAATTATTTCTTTTAAACGAAATATTTCATGCTATTTCGTTTGAATGAAATACCATGATGTATTTCGTTTAAACGAAATAAGTAATTCGATTTAACGAAATAAGTAATTCGTTTAAACGAAATACGGGATGTCATCTTGGTTTAGCTAGGCGTTATAAAACCAGCTGCAAAAAGAATACATTAACATAGTTACTCCTACAGTGCGAATACTTAAAATACACTTTCTTTACTAATATGTTATGTTGGCCAACACCTCTAAGATATATCATTTATTAAAATAATAAATAAAAACTTGTATTTTGACACAATAAGACATATAGTTTATGTCAATTGTTATAAGTTTATGAGAGGAAGAGGTAATAAAAATATGACATACAACATTCTCCTTAATATAATGACATGACTTGAAGAAAGTTGTAAGTCTCTTCTGGTTTATCTTGGGGCAGAGGGTGGGGGTGTAATATATTCATTGATTTTATGGTAATGACACAAAGGGGTTCAGATGGTAATAAAGACGACATCATCTTAATATGATTTAAATTCAGGGGCCTTATTCTCGAAAACTACGATCAAATCTGGATTTAAAGAAATATATTATATTTAATATATCGGGTGTCCCCAAAAAAACGTCCCCAGGTTTGGCGATAAGTATCTCAGCTGCTAATGAGCCAATCTCATTGAAAATTTTCACAGGTTTACTTCAACATGTCCTTGGCAGACCCTGAAAATATGAAAATCATCAAACAAAATTTGTACACTTACTGTCTCGAACAAAATAGCATGTCAAAAAAATCAATATCAGAGCAAATTACATATTTGAATTTGTGTTCATTGTGCCTTCACCACATCAATCACCAATATCAAACATTTTCCATCCTGATAAACTTTCACGGATCTCACCTAAAGGTACCACTTGAGAAGTGCCCATCCTACATTTCAGTTCCTGTTTAATCAGTGTGTCCCTCTAACCTAAGTGCAGTACACTTGTTTCTTAAGAGAATCACATACTGCCCGGAGTCATTACCATCACCAGTGGAACAAACTGGATGTACAGGAACTGAAAGGCAGTCAAAGTTTGCTTTTTGGAAGAAAATACCTTAAGATGAGATCGGTGAGAGCATCTAATGATGGGAAATGAATGATATTGGTGGTCGTTGTGGTGAAAGCACAATAGACACAGGTTGAAATGTGTAGTTTGCTCTGATATTGGTTTTTTTTACATTCTATTTTGTTCGAGGCAGTACTTGTACAATTTTGTTTCTATGACTTTCATATTTTCAGGGTCTGACAAGGACATGTTGAAGTAAATATGTGAGAATTTTGAAAGAGATCGGTTCATCAGCAGCTACGATAATTACCGTCAAACTTGGGGACGTTTTTATTGCGACACCCGATATATATTTAAAATAAATTTTAGTTATTGACTAATCAGACTGGAACACCAAAATCGGTGTAAGTTAAGTTTTCGAGAATATGATGGTCCAGTTAACTTAGCTATTGGTGGACACATAGCGGTTAGACTGAGAAATTTATATTTGATGTTTGCAGTAAGGTGCAAGATTCGTTTCAGAGCAGTAATGGTTGTTTAAATATTAAGACTGTGGTTCTGGACAACCATTGATAAGTTTTAGATTGTTGAACACTTTTGAATAATTGATACTTTTAAATAGCATTTTCAGCAAACTGTCCCAGATTAGCACCTCCTCCACCAGATGTCATCACAATAAACAATGCAGCTGTACTGAAATTAACAAACTATAATACATCACCCGGTTCAGTTACACAGATATCATGTTTAGGTTATCCAGAATATATCGTGATAGGACCCAAATCATTAAAATGTTTATCAAATGGTTTGTGGAATAATACCATACCAAAATGTGTAGCTGAACGTTTTGTTAGTCCTACCAGTAAGTATAGGTTTTATATTTACACTACTTACTTCTAGTCTCAAATGAGTTTTTCCAAGAGACCTTCTCAATCAAATACATGGGAATGTTATTATGTATTTATTTAATTTGGAAATTTTGAATAGTAAAGTAGTCTCAGGTATTCGACGAGAGTGGTAACAAATACGAGGGGCGTTCAATAACTAATGCCCCTGACCCACTTTCAGTTTTTTGAACTAGCATCCTTCTCCAGCAGGACAACGCTCCGGTCCACAAATCGCGTGTCCCAGATTAGAAGCAAAGGCGTGAGGCTATGAACTCCTCCCCCATCCTCCCCTACTCTTCCGACATTGCACCCTCTGACTTTCAATTCTTCCTAGCCATGAAGTTGTTTTTGAAAGCAGAGCATTTTCATGAAGCCTTAATTTCACGTCACGTCGTGCTGGAAGTGTTCTACAAAAAGCTGAATCAAACGATAGGAGAAATGCGTAACTTTTGTTGGTTCCTATGAAGAAAAAGGCTAATAACTGTGTCAAGTTTCGTTGCTCTACTGCTATACTGGGTCAGGGGCATTATTTATTGAATGCTCCTAGTATAACAGTGGAGCTCAAATCAAATTTGTATTGGAAGTAACTATGGAATGAGTACTTTCATCACAGGAAGGGAATATTGCCTTTCTCAAAACTATTTTTCATTCTGAAACAGAAACCTGGCATTGTGCCACGCATGTTAATTACATTGATATGTTTTTTTATATATTCAGCAGAAGAATCTGATCCCGGTAAACTTCTAGAGAGTGATATTAGTATGCTGCCTATTATATGTGTTGCTGTGCTGTTAGCTTTAGTATTTTTAGTATTAGTAATATTAGTTAGTTGTACTGTCCGATTCTGGAAGAAACCTAAAACACCACCAACTGAAGCCTCAACTATTAATGAACGGTTGGTTATATTTCATCCTCGCTGTCAGAATGATATTTTAATATTACCAGCCTGAAATGATTATCCTACTTGAATATAACCAGATGAATCAAGTAAGATATTGTCAATTGCCAAGTCATTTATGCATAGTTAAAAAAATATCCAAAAGTAGCGCTTTAATGCTTCAAATCTTTTAGTTTTTTAGCATCTAAAAGGGATTCAAATCGTATAAGCTTTGTATGTTACGGTGGCACATATAGTTTCTGTTTGAACCATTTCCAATGCCAGATATTCCATACTAAAATGGTAAGAGTTAATATTGGTTTTTACGATGCCATGAAGAGAACATGGTTTGGTTAAGTTGAGTGTTACGAGAACAACAGACAGGCATCGGATTGATGCAAAGAGAAGCTTAATGTGCACCCGAATGACATACAAACAAAGGACCTCTTTTGAATCCCTTTATGCATCTTTCACACTTGGTTAAAAGAGTTGTTATATTTCAGAAATAGTCAACTGAGAAAATCAGAATCAAATATGTACTCACGTCCACCAACTATGTTCAATACTCGTCAATATGCAGATTCCTGGGATTCCGTGTCTGTGGATTTTGATGGTCGAGGTGGAGCAATGCCAGATGGTGATGCTGCTTATGATTATATATATAACGGTTCCACAGTCACTGCTATTAATAGTAACGCTAATAATGGAAGACCTGATTATAGAAATACATCACCTAAACATTGGTCTAACAGTTTCCCAAGTCATGCCCATCGCCAACCTAAACCAGGTTTTCAAAACCGCCCATTTCGTTACTGTTAAATACCAGTAACCCATTTGCATTATGAACCATAATCTAAGGCGTCGCAGGGGCGGATCCAGGGGGGGGGGGGTTAAATTTGAAGCATGTTATATTTCAGAGCCCCGTCCCTTTATCAAAATCCTGGATCCGCCCCTGCGTCGCATATATTTCAAGATTGGATAAAGATACATTAATCCATTTCCATTTTTTTTTTAAATCGGGAGTCCATATGGAGACTATAGCTGCGAACTGACTGAATATGCATCATGTATATAAGCTTAATCAGACTAACCGTACAGCGTTCTTTGTTGTCCCCATCAACCTTCCTAACCCTCAGTGAAATTGCCACTGTGGAGTATCATTTGAGGAAACGATTTTGCACGTATCAGACTTGGTATTGCGAAAAGTTTAACTATCAAAGTCCAGCATTTGATTTTTTTTTTCGTGTATTCTAATACCGGTAAATGACATGTTTAATTTTTTTTAAATATTCAGATAGAATGTATCATTTTAAAGTTTATAAATCATTGTATTTGAATGTCATGTCACCTATCACCTTAACTGCGTACTTCAGACAAATTTAAAATGATTTATTTGTATAATATGTAGAATTTTGTTCATTTTGTATTTTTATTGAAACAATTTCAAAATGATTTATGTCTATATGTAGAATTTCGTTAATTTTGTATTTTCATTCTGTTTTGTAAAGTTTAGATATTATAATAGAATTTATAGACTGTGTTTCTATTTTCTCAATATGTTTAGTCCGAAATCCGTTAACCATTATCATATTGCACCTAATCGGTGGCGTAATTAGAGGGAAGCAATGGTGCCTTTTCTTTCCCTTTAATAAAGCAAGATGTGCGAATTTTCATAACAAATTAAGAGACCATTGCAACCGTTAGATGACTTACAATTAATAGAAATAAGAAATAATAATTACAGGAATCAGTGGCTGCTTCCTTCCTCAAATTTTAAGTAACGATATTTTCGTAGTTTTCAACCGGGATACTCCTTGTTTAAGACGAAGAAACTTGCAATATAGTTGTCACTTGTCATACAACATACTTCGGAGATATATCAGATGGATAAAGTATAAACCACCACCGTCATTGGTATTTAAGTTATTTATCTAAGTTGTCTTGTATGATGCGAAATAACGACAACTTCCCAGTGTTCTTTAACGGTAAATCATCCGGTCGATCCGGATCTCTCAGGCGCTGACATGAAAAAGTGTCTTGTCATTCGGACGGAACAATAAATCGTTACACTTTTAAAACCCATCTACAGTTAGAAATCGAAAAAAAGTAGGGAAATGCCGGGACCTGCCATTCTGTTCTTCACTGAACAGGGCATGGCGTTTCCAGGTTTCATCTTAATAGATGGTTCCCAATCACCAAAACGTGCAGAATTATGACATAAAATTTAATTTTAGGATTTACGAGTCAGGCGAGATGCAACAAGCCTTTATTCTTCTCAATTATTGTGATTGATGGAGGTTTCTCTATTAAATGTTGCTTGACTTGACACCTTATAGGACTCAATCTGACATATTATTTAACAACAAACAAACTGGTTTAATATTTTATTTTGATAAGTTGTATTTGTTAACAAGGCTGCCTTCTGTATTTTGACAATTATTAGAAGTAATATCATTTCACAAGATTTAAGTCTTTGTTCTGTTCTATGTAAAGAGAGGTCTTTGGTTACAGGAAATGCAAAGTTACAAAGAGTATATTAACAATAAGAAAATAGATATTTACACATTAAGCATAGTTAATACATTTGAAAATACAGAAATAAAAAGAGGAAGACATTAAAGCTCATATATAGAAATAAAGCTTGGTTATGGTTTTGAAAACATCAAAATTCATAATAACTTCACACTTTTAACAAAGCTGATTGGTCAGTTATTAACATGTTGACCAATGAGAGGTTTTGAATTATTATTGATTATTTTTGGCAACTTCTGATGTTTCAACAAAAATTTTGTCCTGTATGCATAAAAAATAACTCTAGGTTAACTCAGAATCTGGGTTAAATTAACAAAGGGTTTAAAACAGTGTTAAGATTTATGCATACGGCCCTGGTTTTGATCAGTCTAATTAAAATCAGACCCTAATTTCGTTGGTTCCTTTTTTTAAATCCGTTTTTTTAACCACTACATTAGGGTCTGAGAACCAGGCGCGGCAACAGCCGTTCACGTTAACTTTGACCTTACTTTGATAAACATGACCTGATAAACTAGTCTACAGCACTTAGGAATCCTAGAATGCACCTATTGTTCGTGAACAAAATCCCAGCGCGGGAGAGGGCAAAGATCTGATTGGTTTAAACAGAGGTCATTAAGGTTTGGTCAAAGTTAACGTGAACGGCTGTTGCTGCGCCTGGTTCTCAGACCCAAATGTAGTGGTTAAAAAACCGGATTTATAAAAAACGAACGAACGAAATTAGGGTCTGATTTTAATTAGACTGGGTTTTGATAGTTTTATTATAATATAAGGAATCCAAGGAAGACTATTTTGAACATAAGTACACTGATGAATATAAAATGGAAATCACAAAATAATAGGGCTTTAAGAAATGCAAATTTCAGAGAGAATACAATAATGATGCAAATTGGAAAAGCAGATTGTAAGAATGAAGATATACAAATGCCAGCTATAATAATGATAATATAGCTATAATGATGATAACATACAAATGCCAGCTATAATAATGATTATATAGCTATAATGATGATAACATACAAATGCCAGCTATAATAATGATTATATAGCTAAAATGATGATAACATACAAATGTCAGCTATAATAATGATAATATAATATAGCTATAATGATGATAACATACAAATGCCAGGTATAACAATGAAGATATACAAATGCAAACGTTAATGATAATCTATATAAATGAAGGGTGGGGCAGTGATAACGGGTATATAAATATATCTTTTAAACATGAAAAATAATATAGATTCTTACAAAATGACTCTTCATTAATGAAGGTAAAATAACTGTTCTTTGGTCATGTGATGATGACTTCAGTGTTACTATTTGATTGGTCATGTATAATTGCTCAACCAATGACATTTAAAAATAAATAATGATCTTGGATGGCTATTAAACTAAACTGTCTACCTTGTCAGCTATGAACAGCCTTTGATCATGGTTTTTGAAATAATGTTCAAATAATGTGACATGCATATAAGCAGAAACATTAACAATACCCATACAGAGAGAACAAACCTATTTCTAACAAAGATTCTTAAAATATTTTAAATATAAGTAAAATTTATATATACAATGTACATAATATAATAACAGACCTTATAATAACTAAGGTTTTATAAAACAATAATAACAAATATAATAAAACACAACACAACAATCAAATAGCACAAATTTAACCTTCTTTCTGTTCACAGTCACAACCCTATACAATGTATATAAATATATCTGAGAAAATACATAAACTGCTAGTTTCTTCATACATTCCAAGAACATATATTCAAGGACATGTTTGGTTTTTCACAAACTTGAATATGCCTCCATATAAATATCTTTGAAATATAACAGAAAAATACAACCAGATAATGATTTCAAAGAGCATTTTTACTGTTTCTTTAACTTAAAACAGGTCAAAGAAAAATATAATCATCTGAAAAAATCTAACTAGTCCTTTAATTTTAGAATTTTAATAAAATTGAGAAACTTCTACTGTTTTTTTTATATTTCTTAAATATATCAGGGCTCCTTAATCAAATATTTTAAACCTGAGAAGATATGATAGCTAAAATGTCCGTTCCATTACTTATGCAGCAAAATAAATAGAAAGATAAATTCAAGTCTTATTATTAGAAGTGTTATTAAGTACAATAGCCTAATATCACAATGGCTTGTAATAATTATTAATCATACAAAAATACTTTGCATATTCAATGATAAAAATCAACATTAATAATGAACCAGTTTTGACGTAAGTATTTCATTTATTCTGATATGAATAAAATACAACTCAAATAAGCTGTAAATATATAGCTTTTGTACCTTGCACTAAAAAAACTGTTAATGTCAGAATACTTAGTGCCATTGAGAAATAACATGATCATATTCAGATCATACCCAAATTTCCATCAGCATATGGGAAATACAACATAATACATGTAACATGGTCAAAACAATCTGCTTTCAATGTTATGTTAGAATTTCACTATTTTACTCAAATCCAAGTATATAAGGCCCGAAACAATGCTGAATGATGCCATTTTTAGTTGATCTAGCAGATAAAGAACGGATAATCCTCTAGATTAGAGCTGGTCTTAAAATTGGGGTACAGAAATGAGAAATTTGACCTCTGAACCTCCAGTAAACATTATGTGTAAGGTAATGTGAGGTAGTGCTGATGATACCAAGTTATTGGGTAGGCTATAGAATAGTCATGTTAAAAATGATCCACCATAACAGAAACACTATTTTTACCAACATGACCTTGAGTAACACCATCCATACCAGCTAGATTCATATTCTGCCATTGAGTTGGATGACCTGTAAGAATATAATTCATGATTAATAGCCATCATTGTCATTTAACACTGTCATTAGACACAATTTAGTTGTGTTAATTATGTCCAAATATGGTCATGTCTTCTGGAATTGCAGAAGACAGGGTGTTGGGGGTATTTGGATTTGTTTATAGAGGTCTAATTTACCACCAATGATCAGTCATTTCAAACTGACATTAATATTATATGTCCAAATATGGTAAAAAATAACAGACGTCAGATATGTTGTTTCCATGGCTCATAGAGATGCCAAATTAACTATGTTGACAATGCCAGATTATTCAATTCAGCACACTGTCCATAATATCCAAACTACAATGGGTCAATAGTTTATTGCTTAATAAGAATCTACCTACCAGAAGGGGAATCACTAGATTTTAAAGCAAAAGACCAACTATCAGGATTAACAGCAGCACAATGTGGTAATCTTAACTCTACAGGATGATTAAATGTTAAACCATGAGGACCACACATTACTAATGGACTTAATAATGTTTCTCCTATAAAATATAACAAGATCAAATTAAATTTTTGATAGAAAATTAGAAAATCATCAATATGCTATAGGTATTTTCATTTTTGTAGTCCACTAATCAAAGCTGATTTTGCAAATGTCAAAGATATGTTACGTTATACTTGAGATACGTTAGAGGACGACAGTAAACAAAAAATGCATATGGCGTCACTTGAAGATGAAGTGATTCGACATCTTTTGATAAATTTGACGATAAAGCGAATACACCAATTACCATTCAATAAAACAATTCATGACTTTTGGTTTCAGTTGGCATGGGATTTATCAACCCTCAGGGATGCAATATTCACCTCGGCCTTTGGCCTCGGTAAATATTACACCCTTCAGGTTGATAAATCCTCATGTCAACCTCACAAAAGTCATTAATTGTATAATAAATCATGTGAAATAATGTGGTTTTCTCTGATATTAAAAGTAAAGTTATGTACCTTTATCTTTATCTAATGGTGGAAGAATACTATTATCTTTACACACTTTAAAATATATTTCTTGTTTTGGTCCGTCTGGTAGAGCTCCTGGTGGTATGATAATACTAACTCCTACAATAGAGAACAGTTAATAATGAATAAAAATATTTTCATATAGCAGCTGATAAAGCTGTTTGTATGTATCACTTTTAAGAATGGAAATTATAAATCTGGTGTGTCTACAATTCAGTAATACCGGTACAAAATTGTTATTGCTATTATCTGTATAACTATTCAGAATGAAAGCAAAATAAGGATCATTGAAAATTCAGTTATATTACATCTTTTATCTACTATATAAACTCTCCAAAAAAATGCTGATAATAAGTCACAAATAGGCAATAGGTGTTATAGAAGCTCATAAATCGTATTTCTTATTATAATTTAAACTAAAAATATGTCCTACCTGTTTCTTTAGATTCTAGAATTCCGCCATTAGAATCAAAACTACCTCTAGCTGTTGCTAGTACTGTATGGTTTTCATTTATTTCACGTCCAAAATCCATCCTATAATATGATACATTTTCAAAATAGTGGTACTTTCAAGAAAATGGTAAGAATTTTATCCTACTTCCAACACATGTAATAATATACACAGTGAAGGTTAACTTTAAATTCATGAAACATGATGCTTAGGTGTAACATAACAAATGTACAAAGTAAATTAACAAGTGGTTGCCTAGCAATATACGCCCACTTACTACCATAAATTGTCAATATATCAAGGAATGTTACTATCTTAATTTTTGTTGGATGGTGTTCAGATATTTACAAACAATAGTTTATTAAATTCCTACCACAACTGTGGTCTCTATCACGTTCACAAGTCATTTTTAACATATTTTAGGTGTAAAACTCCATAAATATTTGTTGAATCGATCCAGAATTCGAACTTGTCCAAGATCTTATGAATATAATCCTACACACAAAATTTTATTCAATTCAAACCAAAACTGTGGTCTCTATTGCGTTCACAAGCCATTTTTAACACATTTTGGGTGTAAAACTCCGTAAATTTTTGTTGAATCAAACCCAAATTCGAACTTGTCCGAGATCTTATGAATATAATCCTACATACAAAATTTTATTCAAATCCAACCAAAACTGTGGTCTCTATCGCGTTCACAAGCCATTTTAAACGTATTTTGGGTGTAAAACTCCGTGAATTTTTGTAGAATCGAACCCAAATTCGAACTTGTCCGAGATCTTATGAATATAATCCTACTTACAAAATTTTATTCAAATCAAACCAAAACTGTGGTCTCTATCGCGTTCACAATTCATTTTTAACACATTTTGGGTGTAAAACTCCGTAAATTTTTGTTGAATCAAACCCGATTTTGAACTGGTCTGAGATTTTAAGAATATAATCCTACATACACAATTTTATTCAAATCAAACCAAAACTATGGTCTCTATCTTGTTCACAAGCCATTTTTAACGTATTTTGGGTGTAAAACTCCGTGAATTTTTGTCGAATCGAACCCAAATTCGAACCTGTCCGAGATCTTATGAATATAATCCTACATACATAATTTTATTCAAATCCAACCAAAACTGTGGTCTCTATCGCGTTCACAAGCCATTTTTAACATATTTTGGGTGTAAAACTCCGTGAATTTTTGTTGAATCGAACCCAAATTCGAACTTGTCCGAGATCTTATGAATATAATCCTACATACAAAATTTTATTCAAATCCAACCAAAACTGTGGTCTCTATCGCGTTCACAAGCCATTTTAAATGTATTTTGGGTGTAAAACTCCGTGAGTTTTTGTTGAATCGAACCCAAATTCGAACTTGTCCGAGATCTTATGAATATAATCCTACATACAAAATTTTATTCAAATCCAACCAAAACTGTGGTCTCTATCGCGTTCACAAGCCAATAACCGTGTAGCCTGATTACGTCACAAATTTAGCCAGCTGTGCATTCTGGGAATGAAGTGGGGTTTCTATCCTCTCTATAAATCAATATCTGTTCGGCCATTTTGTAACACCTGGACCCCAATTCAATCCCATAGTTCATAGCGCGAAGGTTGTTTATTGAAATGTGACGTCATCAGTCAATAGGTCTATTGTGGACAGACGGACGGACGGGGGCGACGGCAATATACGACCACATTTCAATGCGGGCGTATAAAAAGGAGTTTGATTGAAGATATAAAAAGAAATCATAGATACAAGAGCTAATAAAAATTTATATATATGCATAAGATAAACGATCCATAATATATAATACAAGATAAAGGATGATATATGTACTAAACTAAATTAATGATAAAGATGCCTTAGACATTAAAGGGTAAGATAAATGATAAAGGATAAGATATAAGATAAAGATAAGGTACAAGATAAAGGAGAAGATATACGATATGTAAAAAAAAGAATTAGGTAAAGGTACGATACATGCTAACAGATCAGATACATGATAAAGGAAAGGATACAAGATAAAGAATAGTATACAAGATAAAGGAAAGGATACAAGATACATGATAAAATACAAGATAGAAGATAAAGAATAGTATACAAGATAAAGGATAGTATACAAGATAAAGGATAGTTTACCCTTGTATGACTGTATCTGGTGTAGAGTTACTAGACAAAGTACCATCACAAGTACTAGTATTATCTCCTTTATCAGTGTCTACCACAGTATCTAATATTGGAGAGGGGTGGGGCACTGCTATCTTACTCTCCATACAGGTTAGAGAAGGGGGTACAGGAACATAGGAATAACTAGGGTTAAAATGAAAAGAAAATAGAATGAGATGTTAAAAGAAAAGCATGATAGACAAAAGACCATGAAATTTAACCCTTCACATTTAGTTAGATTATTTTGGATTGTTAAGAGTTTTGATTTTTTGTTAACCAAACAGTTTAAAGGGATTGTAAAGAGGTTTTCTAAACTTTGTATTTTTATCGGGGACACTGATAGCATCAATTTAAGTCATTTAGATTTCCATTCCGACGTCTGTGGTTCTAAAGCGTTTTATGACATCACCCCCACTGATCTACCGGAAGCTACCATTGATATCTATGCAGATCAGTGGGGGTGACGTTATAAAAAGCGTTAGTTAAAGTGGAATTGCAAGAACCACAAGCATCAGAATGGAAATTGGAATGGCGCAAATAGATGCTATAAGTGTCCCCGATACACGAACAAAGTTTAGAAAACCTGTGTACAATCCCTTTAATGTATTTATCCTTATGTATTAGAACTTGTAAATAAATTATAGTCAAATACTAAACATTTATGAAAGAAATTAGGAGTTGTGAAGCCAAATTACCAAAAGCAAAAGTAACGTGTTTAAAAGAATACAACAATAAGAAATTGTACCTGTCATCAAGTTCATGAGATTTTCCAGGAGGATTTTGTTCCTTTAATGGTGAATGTCTTTCAATAGTTGAAGCTGAATCTTTTTTACCAAATGTACTCATAGGTTGAGATTTTCTATAGGCTTTAAAGGCTCCTATTCCATTTTGTTGACCTTCAGGAACCCTTTCTCCATTTCTATCAAAGTAAAAAAGAAAATAAAAATAAAAATTCTGTACAGAATTGACTTGAAGCCTAAAGATAGTAGGCCACAGCCATATACGCCCACCATGGCATGCAGATGGTAAAACAACAAAGCTTTAAATTTAATCAGAAGTAAACTAAAATTTCTCATACGTTTCAATTTAGGTCCAATAACATCCATTTTAAGTTCAATCCAAATTGGTTGAAAACTAAAAGAGTACCGGTAATAGCATATTCAAGATTTTGGGGCAAGGGCAATAACTCTGCTTCTAACTGTCGAAAATAGCTCAAATTCGAACTTGATCTTTGTTTTAAGAACATGTATACACATACCGAATTTCATTTGCTTGGAGGTTAAGGTTTAAATGAATAAAAATATCTTTTTCATTTCTTAGTGTCAATGAATCAAAAAATATGTTAGTAAAAAAGGACAAGCACAATTTTAATATTTTTTTTGGTAAAACAAAGCAAGCCTTTTTAAAGTAAATAATAAACATAACAATCATGCTTGTTATAAAAGATATTATCATGCAAACTATGTTCTCTTTCCATATTATGTCTGAAATACAGATGCATACAAACTTTTTAATATCTTTTAAGTGATGCAATACATTGATTGAAGCATCTTAAACAAAATGAATTGTGATTGAAGGATCAAATATTCATTATCTGCTTTGTTAAAACCATGTGCATGCATATACATGTACTGTAAATGTTTATACTCTAATGTAATATTTTCACTGTTAAAATTAATCATATAGCAATATAGAAATATTAAAACAGAGCTTCAATATGTGCGATCATATGAAAACTGATCCATGTTTGAAGTTCTGTTTTGATATTTCTATTTATATTATGATATATGTATTTATTCGATCTTATATCAAGGTGTTAAAAAATATGTGTGTACAGAATGTGAAAGCGTATTAACTATCAGAAGAGTGAAATCTACCACCAGTTCATTACTAATTTAAAGCCGAACCTTCACCAAGGGCAGATAATTAGAGTGAACTATTTACCGAACATCACCAAATGATTGAGAAAACTGTTTCTTGTGTCCGTAGAAACCAGGGGTTATCAACTTCTTATATGATTCGAAATGTTCTCGCACATGTTTATCAGGGTCCCAACTTTTATATCGTTCTGATTTTGGAGGGGATGAGAGAGTTTTTATCCGGGATTCAGATTTTGCACGTTGACGAAATTGACTCAATTCCTCAAGTTGTTCATCATCAGTTCTGTAAATTAAATGATTTGGTTATTCTGGAGTGATCTCTAGAAGGCTGTTGTGTGCTGATAACTTGTTAGGATAGCATGATGCTCAAATGACAGAGAATTCTAGCAAAGATGAAGTAGGGTAGGGAATTTATCGGATAAAATGAAAAGGAACATGCTTGGTTTGATAAATATTTAATATCATGCTTTGAATATTGTGAAAATGACAATAACAGTTATTATAAGTAAGCTTATAAAAATTTATGCTGAAGAAATTTTGAGCATGAAAATTTAATACAAAATTTTATGTCACCAAATGCATGCTTCCTTTTCAAATTTTGAAAACTTTGCATGCAGATTTTGAAATTGTGAAATTTAATGATCATGCATGAAAGTAATTTGGTTTCTAGGCATATATAAAAATTGGAAACATGCAAATTTTGACCGAAAAATCAGGAATAACTTCCTCTTTGCTATAATTCTATGAAGATCATGGAATATGTTAAAAACTATTATGCTAATATTAACAACAAGATAAAAATAACCTAAATTAACTAGCATTAACAAAAACTATATCAAAAGCAACTGTAAGAAAATTATATTCACGAAAAATATCAAATCGAAAAATGAATATAATTTACAGTTCATTATTTACATTTTATAATACAAATATATAAATTTATTTACATTAACTATAAATAATTCTATTTATTTACATTTATACAAATAATTTTTGAAAAAATTAACAACTTTAAGAAGAAAATTTAATTGAAAATGGTGTAAGGTTAACAAATTGGATATAAAATATAGATTTTGTTAAAAATGAGGAAGATTTTGGCAATGCCATTATAAAATAGAAAAGGCAAGATAAGAGTTAGAAAGAATATCAATTAAATGCCATTAACAAACAAGTACAATCCATTAACAACTAATATCAACACATTAACAAATAAGTGCAATAAAGCTCACTCAGTTAAATTAGAAACAGAAATAACTGGCCAAATAGCCACTAACAATAATGAAAAAAAAAAATTCAAAGATGTCTTGGTCTAAATACAAATTTGTAATTTTCAAATGTTTTTCTAGTAATTTTTGATTTAATACAACTGCGTGAGCTTGTAATATTAATACTGTCATATCATATTGTATTGAATAGTAAATCAAAAACCACATCTCACCTTGGTCTACTATAACCATTCTCTATAGGAGGGTAATATTCACTACGTAATTGTTCTTTACTGGTACGCATAGAATCTACCTCACCATGGTCCATATACGTTTGATTAGCGAAAGATTTAACATTACGATCATACGGTGTACTGTCTGTATAATATTCACTGCCATATATTTGATTATCGTAACTATGATTTGAAGGATGATAGTTTGAATGATTGTCAACATGACGTAGTCCGTCCCTATCAACACCATTTTGTCGTAAATCACGTAATTGACTATTAGGATGTTTGATTGAGATATATTCGTATGGTCCTTCTGAATCGTGTAAATGAGGATGATGAACGTTGTCGGTACCATTATATTGATGTCTACTAGGAGAAGAATAGTCTTGATAATTATAATTCCTGTAAATAAATCAATGCCAAATTGTTCTACAATATAACTACATCTAATTCATAGAAATCTAGCAACCTAAATCAAGCTTTTAATTGACAATAAAAACAGGAATCATGTTAGCAACAGGGAGAGTGAAAACTGCAAAATTTCAAATTTCAAATAAAAAAAAGCATTCAAAACAAGCAAGATGTTATTCAAAAGCAAGCAATGTAATAAAAATTGGAAGATTTCAATAAAGTTAGTATAAAAATTCATGCAAACTAAATTGACATGATTATAACAGTGTATTCTAGATACATACCTGTTGGAATTTTCATAATTTCTCGATTTTTCATCACTAAATGCTACTCCTCGTTCTTTCAATGTATAATTTTTAACTGGTACTGGTGGGGGTTCACGTTTTGTTTTAGGTGCTACAGGTGGTGGGGGGCCACGAGGTGATGTTGATGATGGGTTGGGAGAAGTGACTTTTTGATCTTCTTTCCTGAAAAAGCAGAATCACAAACTTCTATAGAATAGCCATCTAACTATACATATGCACTGGTGGAACAGTTTCCGTTCAGATTTAGAGCCAGCAATGTTAAAGAGATACAACCTCTTAGAATGAACAAAAAAATTAAGTTCTCAAACTTGGTCAGAGTATATATTCATCAACGATGTCAAAAGTATGCAAACAGAATGCAAAAGAAACATGAAACTATGTAAATTTCCATATAATAACAGATTATAATTGATAAACGCCTTAAATTTGATTAAGGGTTTTTCAATTATTGTATATAAACATTATTTTCTGTATTTTTCAGATTGTTTAGGTAATCTGTTGTATAGTTATGCAACCAAGCAAGTCCCTTGATGAATATAAACTCCTATTGACCAAATTTGAAAATTTAGATTTTTTTTTCATTTTATGAGGTTGTATTCCTTTAAAACAAGCCGTATTTACATTGAGTTTAACTGGTTCTAAAACAATTTTTGTTACAAATATGGTACAAATAAAATTTATGAAGATCTTTCGAGTACGAGTACTTACCTATATTTAGCACTAAGGTCTGATATTTTAGTTTTATCTACGTTAGCTGAACTAACAGGGTTGGTAGTACTACGAGTAAATCTGTAAGGATCGTGAGGTGAAGTTTTATCTGATCTTTTACCAGAAGTTATAACTAAACTACCAAATTTATCACGTAATTTAGAGTCATCATGTTTATTAGATGGTGAACTAACATAACGATTATAACTATCACTACTGTGAGATGATGTATCTGTATGAATCTGTAATAACAACGATGTAAATGATAAGTCAATTTGTAGCATCTTCAAATCAAAATATCTTATAACCAATAACTTAAAAGATTTTAAATGCCCTGTTGTATAGTCATGATACTAGGTAAGTCCACTAATGAATATAATACTCTAATTTGCCATGTGTAAGAATATAAATGTTATGTTAATTCTAAGAGGTATAATTCCTTTAAGTTGCAACATCAAATCTGATCTGATATGCCTTCGACATTAATTATATAACCAATATCAAATAGATAAACTTACTGATTTATGATTATGTTGAGCACTATGAGGTGATGTATAAGGAGAAGTAGATGAAAGTTTTTGAACAGAAGAATATTGTGGTCTATAGGCTTCATCAGAACCTAATCTACCATTGTGATGACTATAAGCATTACTGTTTGGTCCAACTGGAAAATAAGATAGAATATAAACCAAAAATCCATTTAAGGGTGTTAATTGGGCTATTTCACGTTATTTAAAAATGGAATAAGTATATGAAATAATGATTTCTTGAGACTTGTTGTGCATTTGTTGATGATTTGGGGACCTTCTCGATAGTTTAAGGTTGATTTCATGTCAATCAGATTTTTTTTAATGAGTTGACAGCCCTTTCAAACATGTCATAAAAATTGGACATTTCAAACCTTTGATACAAGTTTAAAAAAATGTGAATGGATCAATCTACATCAAACTTGGCATAAATGTAGACAATTACATTGCCGAGAAACGTACAGAGCGATTTTCCAAAAAAAAATATTATTTTGGTGGTTACCATGGAAATACGAAAATTTACGAAAATTTATTTGTAGGTACGGCAAACATTTTTTAGGGGCCAAACTAATTAGAATTTTCGAAAAAACTCTCTGTACGTTTCATTCTTATTGAATAAGCTTTCAATCAAGACCAAGATCGTAATTTTCCAATAAAAAATGGCTGAGAAATCTTGTATCAACCGGGACACATTTTGCTACTTTTTCCTAATTTTTTAGCAAAAACTAACGAAATACCTAATTTCTTTTCGTTTTTTTTCATTCTATATAGTTTACAAATAAAGTAATAATAATTATCTACAATCTGAGCCCAAAAATAATAAGTAATTCGCAATAATTCCATCTCGTGTTTTTTTTCTCGAACGCTAGCCCAATCAATACCCTTAAAAAAACATTTCAACAAATATACTAGGCACAATGAAATCTAAAGTTTCAAAATCAACGTTTATAAAATATTACATTCTCTTTGAGCTATGCACTCCTACGAACTAACGTAATCTATTACAATAAGCAGACTAGTCATATACAGGATTTTGACACATATTTAATGATATAACCTTTAGTACATACCATCCATAGATCTATGACGTAATCTTTCACTAGGTGTTATAGTTGCGTAAGGATCAATGTTGGTACGATTGTGTGTATATGAAGGACTGTTTTGAGCATAATAAGATGGATAATAATGATCTTCAGGTCTTCCTCTTTCTACAAGATCAAATCAAAATTTTTTGACTTAACAAAACAAAATTGCAAGCATAATGACAGTATAAATATGGTTTTTGTTACAGCGGATATATATTACCGTTTGGTTACGTAGTAGATATGATCACAGCATATTGTGTAATCCAGACAAGCTTGATCAGACTTAAAACAAAATAAATTAGAGCCTAGTTCAGAGCTACAGTGGACCACAGATGTATTCAAGACCTTTCAACAATATCTGTTAATTTCAGTTATATTTTGTAGAGTATGAGTTTAGGAGAAACTTACCATCTCTATAATATGTATGATCTCTATGGTCATCATTATATGGTATTCTTTCATCATATACCTTCTGAAATAATCAAACAAATGTCATACATTTATGCCCGCTGCTAAAATATATCAACCATTTAAATCTTTCTAAAGCATACTATTGCTCAACACTTAAAGGGAGTGTAAATAGTTATTTGTGTAAATAGTTATTTAAAGTATGTAGATTTGAAACACTGATAGCAACAATTTACACCATTCCAATTTTCAATCAGACATCTCTGGCTCTAAGCAATTCCACTTAATCAGTATTGTAACAGTGATATGTATTTGTCATTTGGTATTGTCAAGTACATGTAATAGCAGTACGCATTGGTGAAAATGTCACCATTTTAATTATTTAAGTTAAACCATTAACAGTTAAAAGGTAACTTTCAACAACCGTCTAAATAGGACAAAAAATTAGGAAAATATTTCAAATGTAAAGCCTACCTGATGATTATAATCTGACGATACATGGTAAGATTGTGTACTAGGTACCTTATCATTAATATTAATATTAGGATCAGATGATGACCGTACTAGTTTATTTTTATCTTTACCATCCATAGTATGATTAACACTACCACCATCTACCTCGCCACCCTCAGGACCAGCATAACTCATTCTATTGGGCATAGGGAATAGGAAATCATCACTGATATCATCTTCAGGTTTCTTCTCTGACATCCAGATCTTCTGTCTATTCTGACCTTCTATCATTTCACAGACTTTAGGAAACCAGTTATCAGAACTGTTATGATTGACAACACCTAGATACACAAATATCAAATTATAAATAACACCTATATAATATTGATATATACACATAATTAACATACAAAAAGCAGGTTACAATTGTATAAGGAATGCTTGAATCAAACAATCATATACATTTTTAGAGCTGTATCATAATCAATTAGAGAGAAAGAATATTCACATCACTTAATTGGTTATGTGGAAACTGAGTGTTGGGTTCTAATCTTGAAAGAATGAAAGTCGTGTAAGTCATCTTTCTTCATCATTTCAGTGAAGACTTTAATGGGTACGTATGATAATAATCATAACTTTATTGATCATCAATTTGGGAAAGATCAATGGCAAGATGATTTTTAGCCAAAGAGTCAAATAAACCAATATTGCTATTTTTATCTTCACAGAAGAATAGGACAGAAAACAAGTTATTGAGATGACTGGTAGAGCTCTGAATGGCATAATATGTTCATGATATTAATGGAACGGCCAATGTGTCTTAAACTTCAGCAAATGAAATAAAGTGAGACTTACCAGTAAATAAATGAGAATATAATTTTTCTAGTTTTTCATTATGTTCCATGAGTTTTTTAGGTGTTTTACTGGAATTTTTCCACTTGGAACGACAATCTTTTATAGCTTGTTTATTATCAGCTTTGATAAATATGACTATAGGACAATACTGAGCATAGTTTAATCTATCAACATGATGAGGTGTAATGTCTATTAATGCATGTTTTCTCTGAAAAATACAAAATGGCGCAAATCATGGAACTGAACTGAACAGCTGGAGGTAAATGAAATGAATGGAGTTTTACGTCCTGCTTTTCTGCACCTATATGGGCTAATTGAGGACGGGCAAACACTATGCAGTGTGCAATGAGGGAAATTTTTGCCAGAACAGCGGCATTAGCCTGCTCTTATTTTCAATTTCCAACTGTCGTGGGAACGTGTACAGCCAATAGCACACAGGACCTCGGTCTATTGTCCCATCCGAACGACTGAACAGCTGGCAACTAAGTCGGTAGGAAGTTGGATTGTGGTCTGCCATTCAGAAACCAAAGTCTGTGCTAATGAAAGTCAGTCCAGTACAAGCTTTCACATAATTCAATATAGTCACGTATTCTAAATATTTCTATAACCAAATTATAGAGCTCAATCTAAGCCTATCAACTTGAACAGATAATTTTCTGAAATCCTCAATAGTGATACAAAAAGCTTTAATTTTACTATATCTGGTACTATATCAGATGGTAAACCAAATTATTAGACGATTTGATATGTACCTTTGTAATAATATCTCTTATAGAACCTAATCTAATTATACCAGACTTTTTCTTGGAATCCTCTGAACTGGACTCACTATCTATAATATAGAGAAAAATATATTCAAAATTAAATCAAATCCAACTCAGATAAATAAATAATAAAAATCAAATTTCAAATCCCAGAGTGATATTTGTCACTAAGGCTTAATATGATTCAAAACTTGATTTTAAACAAAGAGTGGGAAGTCCGATATATAATTTTTAAAAATGGAAGAAATAAATGAAGGTGACTGAATTGAAAAATACATACTTGGTGCTTCAAATCTGTCTGGATAATTAGATAATAATTTCTCTCGTGCTATATCTGATATACCACCGAAAATAACAACAGGACGAACAAAACCAGCTGAAAATAATCAAAAAGTCATTGAACTTGGGCTGTCACTTTTCCCTGAGACTTCTCAAGTCTCCCAAAATTACTGTCAGTAAGAATTCATTTTTCCTGAAATTTCTGACCAAACTTTAACCCTGAGTATTTATTTGCCAGTTGTGGAGTAGAAACAACCAGCTTTTATGGATTTTGGTATGCTGATATTCCCGTTTGATGAAAAAAAAAATGTCATGACAATAATTTAATTAATACATGAAGATTTTTTCACAAATGGAACTGAGTACAATTAGACTGTATATATAATTTCAAGCTATATTTGACTTTTATTTTTTAAATAATATAATAGCATACCTTCTCTGAGAACAACTCGTTGATAAGCTGAGAATTTCGTATGTACTCCAGCTGAAATAAAAATATTTTCATAATTATAATAAAATCTTAATATGTATCACTAAATACTAAATCAAATAATGTTAGACTTGATATTGATATATGAACTGTGCTTCAACAAAGATTTTATTAATACTTTAGATAAGATTTTATTAGTATATTTATGTATTTCAGACAGATTTCATATTCATATTTCAAATTTGAAAGGTTAAAAAAAAATTCTCTAGAAAAGCAATCTTTTTAAGGCTCGGTAAGTAAAATTAAATACATGTATCAGAATCAAAATCGAGGTCTATCTGGATCATGAAATCTTGGGTGAATTATAAGGTAAAGCAGAAGATGACTTATAGCTTATATAAATATTGTATGATAGTATGTGCATGATGTATGAAATCTGAATGTGCTTATGATAAGAGCTTCACAATGTGTAGTGAAAAGTGCACAAAGGCAGAATATAAAAATGAAAATATTAAAGGCATGATGTTAAACATGAATAAATGGCCTGTAACAAAATTCATTCTATGCCAGGCCTTCTCAATTAATTTTTGTAAAGGGCCAAATGTACTTTATGAAAAAATATAATGGCCAAATAGATCTTAGCTAATATAGCGAAGAGGTCAATCTTGAGGGGTCACTCTAGGGGCCGCCATTTGAGAAGGCCTGTTCTATGCTATTGATTGGTACAAAAAATATAGCTTGCCAGGCAAGGTAACATACGCCCACAGATAGCTTTGATTGTAAGTGTGAGTGTTTGTTTGTTGCCCATTCACATTTAGTTGAAAGAAAGAACTGTGAATATAAACTGAATTAACACTTATTAACACATTGTCAAGACAGTTAGACACGATATGTCCGTGAAAAATTATCCGATCATCACAAAAATCAATAGGGATCATCTTCATAATGACATTGACACACATAATCAAAATCAAAAGAATCTGTAAAGAATCTGTAAAGAATTGAAGCCTGTAGAGTGAGCAAGAGATGCACAATATAGCTAATAGAGTGAAACGTCAAGTCGGACACGATATTCCGGAGAAAAATTATCCGATCATCACGCAAATCGATAGGGATCATCTTCATACTGACATTGACCCATAAAATCAAAATCAAAATAATCTGTAAAGAATTGAAGCCTGTAGAGTGAGCACGAGATGCACAATATAGCTAATAAAGTGAAACGTCAAGTTGGACACGATATTTCAGTGAAAAATTATCCGATCATCACGAAAATCAATAGGGATCATCTACATTATGACATTGACCCATAAAATCAAAATCAATGACATTGACCCATAAAATCAAAATCAAAATAATCTGTAAAGAATTGAAGCCTGTAGAGTGAGCACGAGATGCACAATATAGCTAATAAAGTGAAACGTCAAGTTGGACACGATATTTCAGTGAAAAATTATCCGATCATCACGAAAATCAATAGGGATCATCTACATTATGACATTGACCCATAAAATCAAAATCAAAAGAATCGATAAAGAATTGAAGCCTGTAGAGTGAGCACGAGATGCTCAATATAGCTAATAGAGTGAAACGTCAAGTCAGACACAATATTTCCGTGAAAAATTATCCGATCATCCCAAAAATCAATAGGGATCATCTTCATAATGACATTGACCCATAAAATCAAAATCAAAAGAATCTGTAAAGAATTGAAGCCTGTAGAGTGAGCACGAGATGCACAGTATAGCTAATACAGTGAAGCGTCAAGTCGGACACGATATTTCCGTGAAAAATTATCTGATCATCACGAAAATCAATAGGGATCATCTTCATAATGACATTGACCCACAATATCAAAATCAAAAGAATCTATAAAGAATTGTAGCCTGTAGAGTGAGCACGAGATGCACAGTATAGCTAATACAGTGAAGCGTCAAGTCGGACACGATATTTCTGTGAAAAATTATCCGATCATCACGAAAATCAATAGAAATCATCTTCATAATGACATTGACCCATAAAATCAAAATCAAAAGAATCTGTAAAGAATTGAAGCCTGTAGAGTGAGCACGAGATGCACAGTATAGCTAATACAGTGAAGCGTCAAGTCGGACACAATATTTCGGTGAAAAATTATCCGATCATCACGAAAATCAATAGGGATCATCTTCATAATGACATTGACCCACAATATCAAAATCAAAAGAATCTATAAAGAATTGTAGCCTGTAGAGTGAGCACGAGATGCACAGTATAGCTAATACAGTGAAGCGTCAAGTCGGACATGATATTTCCGTGAAAAATTATCCGATCATCACGAAAATCAATAGGGATCATCTTCATAATGACATTGACCCACAATATCAAAATCAAAAGAATCTATAAAGAATTGTAGCCTGTAGAGTGAGCACAAACTAAATGTGAACGGACCGACGGACCGACGGACCGACAGGGTGATTACAATATACGCCCATCTTTCGAGTGGGCGTATAAAAAGGCAGAAAAAAGTGAAACTGCAAATGGAATGTAAATAATAAGCATAAAAGGTAAATAATGAAAAAACATCATTTAGTCTTACCCTCTTCATCAGCTTTTAAAAAAAATAAACAAAAAACTTAAATAAAAGCAGTTAGAAATGAAAATATATATGGGGAAACTAACTTATATGGGAGGGGGTATAATAATTTTTGTTTAGTAAAGGGAAAACATAACATACAAACACCCAAACCAAACATAAAAACTAAAAAGGACAACAAACAGTTAAAAAATAAAATGTAAGCGCGGAAGATAAGATTAAATTACTTACAGAATATAAGTTCCTCCCAATGATCTTTTCCCAGAGATTTAGCTCGTCTTGCTGCTTTACGTCGAAATAAACTACCTCGACCTTTATTTGGGAAATTTTCTTTATCGTTATTTTGTTGTTGCTGATACAGACTTATTGCCTCGGCTCTGTAAATAAAAATAATTGTAATGAATAATAAACCCATATATGATATATACTGGTAATTGATAATGAAATCAATATTGACTAAAAAGTCATATCTAGTTAATGACATTTACTTATGATGAAGGCATACAATGATAGACAATACATAAAACCCGGGGGGACATCACAAAAATAAACATACAGATGAAGGAAATGATGATGACAAGATGGCCGTCAGACCATGCTTCTTCGACTACCTCATATTCATCGAGTGAAGAGCACGGGCGGAAGTTTTCCTTTTTGATGCTTGACAACTTCCGGTAACAACACGGAGCTAGTCACTATTTTACGTTTACATTGACATCACAGAAACGATAAATACATAATGGCAAAAAGTGCTTCAAAACACAAAGAAAACAGATTTTCCTTTTTTATTGCAGGTTTTCAAAACTTCAGAGAAATGCTTTAAATAGTTATCAAAAGTCAGAAAAAGTTGTGCCTAATTTGTGTCAATTTATTTACTGTTAAAAAACTATATATGCAATACAAAAACAACTTACTTTTGAGTATTTGGTAATGTTCCTTTTTTAGTTTCCTGAAAGTTTTTATCTAATTTTATAGCTAGCCATGAACCACCTACACCACGGAATAATGTATCTTTAATATGGAATAAATCACCAATATTAAACGAATGTTCCCCTGATTCGGAATCACCTTCAAAATGGAAATGTGTTCTGAAAAAAAATATGGGTGCAAATAAGTAAACCAGACGTTTCAAAATTTAAAAGATTGGAGTGGCGAGGAAAGGGCACCAGAATTTAACATGTCAAACTCAAATCCATTGAGTTCAAAGAAAACGCCACTAAAAGTAAGGGTTCCAAATATCCATAGTTGAACCATTCCTAGCCACTTAATTAAGATTAAAGGAAAAATCAAAACTTACTTGATATAAAAAGAGTCACCAGCTTCGTGACTTGCCATAATTCTATCATATTCTGAAATAATAAAGGCAAAAATACTTAAAACGAAAATAAAATCTTTGAACATTTCTTCTAAATTATCAGGATCTTTCTTTTTTAGCTTATTCATCAGTCAAATTTTTGTTGCTCAAAGTAATAATTCTCCTCTCAAGTCCTCTTTTTTGTGCTCTGTGCTTATAAAGTCCTATCATATCTACAAGGAGTCCTACCTTCTTTTTTATATTGCACTACTAACGTTACTTCTCCTTGTAAACTTGTTAAATAATTTACTGCCTCTTCTCTAGTCATACCAGTTATTTCTCTGTCATTAGCCTAAAATTTATAACATATATTTACCAAATGTATACATGCTTACAAGTTGTTATTATGTTAGTTCAACACAGGTGCATATTACATATTTAGTTCAGATGAAAACTACTAAGGTAAGAAGATATCTGATCCATAATTGAAAATGTAGATCCAGATCAAAAGATAATCATCATACAGTCTAAATGAATGCATACATTGCAAGTCAAAATTCTGAAGAAAAGAGATTTGCCTAAGAACATGCAAAGATTCATTCTATTCAAAACAACAAAATCAGGGAGATTCTGTATTTGTTGCCAAATAATACTGATTTTTGATTTTGTCTATGAGATGACCAGGTCATTATTGAACTGAACAAAACATAAAGAAAAATTTATCAAGATCATTAACAGCTAGTTTAGACCAGAATAGTAGTAATAGTTATAAAATACCAATCTAAAGGTGAATATTATGTTAGTAGTACACACCTTAACACCATGGTCTGTTATCCATGCCTACAATTAATATACATAACTTACACATCAACACAATAACTATAACATGGTTAGCAAACAACATTAATAGACTTCTAGGTTTCCAAACTAACTACCAAGGGATTTTGATCATTCCTACCATGCAGAAATCAGCTCAAGGTTCGAAAGCCTATCTGAAGGTATGACAGGTCCTAGTGTGTGTCATTGCATGACAATCATAAGCTTACCAAAGCAGGCATTCACACATGTCAAGCACATCTAAGGCAAATCAAAGACTATTCTGATAAATTTTGCAATCAGGTGACATCTCGACATTCTTATAAATCCTTTGTCACATGCGTTCAGAAGCAAATTTCAGATTTCATGCTCAGTTTTAGATTTCAAAACACAATCTTGCTTTAGCTATTCAAGCACACAAACAAGCTAGTTACCTTCAATATCTGATCACCCTCTGTTAATCCTTGAGCTTCAGCAGCACAGCCAGCAGTTACTGAGGCTATAAATGTTCCTGTAGCATTACCTCCTGCTAACCTTAGTCCTAATCCTACATCAGCATCTTTTCTAAATGTTACACACCTTGGTTCTGGCCTATAATAAAACAGATATTATTGAGTAAGAAGTACAACAGCAATGGTGATCTGATATTATCTTGTTCAAGTTAAATATACAGTTAAAATATGCTTTTGTTGATGTTAAAATTCAATGATTATTAGTTTATGTTTTGAATGAAATTGAAAACAAACAACAAGCAATGTGCATAATAAACATAATGACAAAAAATAACTAATCTAATATACTACAATAACTAATAACAACTAAAATATACCATTAAAGTAAAATTTTATCTAAAGACCCATCCAATGGAGATTTCAGTTAAACAAAATTAGAATGGACACCAAGAGTTGAAATAAATAAAATTAGGGGAAAGTGGATAGAAATAGAAGGGATGGGACCAAAGCCATCATCTTAGGATAACATCTCAAATAAGGTTTGTTGTCCTTCAAAAAGACACAATGGATCAAGTTTTTCATGAATTTACTAATTCAATTACTCGTTCACGTGTAATAGCAATTTTTCCACATGTTCTGAATATCTCAAGAACTTTTTCAGTTATTTTCTGATTATGATAACATCAATAAATCAAGACATGCTGGTAATAAAAACTAAGAAACTAAATAAATCTACATGCTTAACTAAATGAATCAATCTTAGAAATGGTGATTCTAAATGACAAAGCAAGTCCTACCTAATATCATGTCTTTTGCCAACATATCTTCTGCAAAAAGACATTTTCTTGATAAAGTTTGTAACATGATTTTAGGTGTCAATTGATATATAATATATATATGAATACTAATCTACAGTACGTTATTAGTATTGATGACAACAAGCATGGCTTTCATTATGGTCAATTTCAAATTTCACAATATATAAAATACCTTGACAGCAATGACCAAACAAAACAATATATTTAGTAGTTTTTACTATTCAAAAGTCCATAAGATATATATCCTATCTTACTCGTTCACATCGGGGAGGAAAAAAATGAAGTGTGTCATAAACTATTGCAACAAATTAAAGTACTAAAGAAGGACATCTCCATGCAGTGAAAAATAAATTTGTCAAAGAGCAATGTAAATAAATAGATATTCTGATACCTCCCCTAAGCAAGATTAAATCAAGCCCTTAACAGATAAGATTGATTTGAAAGTTAGCAAGCATGATTTCTTATTCCTAATCTATATGCTGTCAAGGTATAATGTTCCTTAATATCACACATATGAATTTTAGTCAAGTATTTGCATGAGAAATGAAATAAGCACCAATGAACCTATCAATACTTTTCAATAAAAATAAGTTATTCACTTACTCTTCATGTGATGTATTGAAAACATCATCATCAACTAAGATCTGTCGGCCATCATAATCTTGTACTGTTAGTCTACCATCAAGAGTAGAATAACCTGCAGGACTATTGTATTTATGATAATAATCTTCAGGATTGAGTCTTCCTTGAGGTTGTCCAAGACTTGGAGATCCAGCTTGATTCTCTGCAATTTCCATAAGAATAAATAACATTTGTGTCAGAAATAACAGAAGATCTGCAGACTAAAGGGTGATAACTCTACAGATACCAATATTACCTCCCTTTGACCACAAAAATTCCATAATTAGGTTTACAATTGTCAATGATCAAACAATGTTTTGATTCAGATAAAAGAGTTTAAATCATTTCTAGGAAAATATAACTAATTTTACACTTTTTTAACAAATATTTGTATGGGAATGTTTGTGTTCTAACTTTCAAAATCTGTTTACATATATTTGACAGACTGAAAGCAGACACTTGGCAAAGATATAAGCTTACCTTCAAACCCAGTAGGAAGAGGAGGTCTAGGGGGACCATCTTCATATGCATATCTGCCATCATATCTGATAGGATGTCCAGCACTAACTCGGGGTAGTGTTTCAGCTTTATATACTGGTATATCTTCTTCTGATCTAACACTAGGTCTGTATATATTGATATCTTCTTTATCTTGTTGTCTACGTAGAGTTTCAAACCCAGGCTGATATGGAACTGAAATTATATCAACAAAACATGATATATTCTATAAGAATACAAGGAAAAGTCGTTATTTATCAAAATGTTCACTAACAAATTGCCTTCAACAATTAGGTGCCATGCCTCAAATTAATGAAAAATTTAATGAAGTCTTTTTTATCAGGCTTTTGAAAAGTAAAATTTTATCTAAATCTAAAATGGTCAAACACACCATTTTTGCTCAAAATGAATACAATAAACTACACCTCATTTAATGTATGTGAAAATATTTTTATTATGTATAAAAGTACTCGCCATCTTCTTTAGGTTGACTGTTTTGTTTTTTATGTGAAATATCTTTACGTTTAGAAACTATTAACTGTAATTTATCTTTACTAGATTTCTCTATAAGTTTTCTAGCTTCTATTAATGATAAATTTTCTGTTGTGGTATTGTTTATCTGTAAATTAACAGAATAAATTCATTATATTTATTTTATTTTCATAAAATAAACAGAAAAAAATCATTTAAAACATTAAATAACATTGTTCATCATATGGCACTTATAAGTGATCTACAAAGTGTCAGTAAGTCACAATTCTTAAATCTGACCTGTATTTCAAATTACAATTTTACCAATGCCAATTCAATGTTTCTCATATTCATACTTTGTTGAGATAAACCAAGACTCTAAGAAATACAGTAATCTGAATGAAACATGAATGTTAATAATAAACTTTGCTTGTTACAAATTAGATGAATTGATTATCTTACCTTCAGAACTGTATCACCAACTTTAAGTCCCCCCTCTTGAGCAGCCAAGCTATGACCTGGTATATCTTTGATGTAAAACTTACATCCTAAGATAACACCAAAATCTGGAAAAACAAAGCGTTTATTTTATTCAGTATGAAATTCCTGGAAGTGACAGTGGTCTTAAATTGCCAGATAATCTGACAGTTGCTAAGGAAATTAAGAACTATTGTCCAATAGCAATATGCAAATACTAAGACAACATCAGCTTTTTAAAGGAATACAACCCTTAGAATGAACAAAAAATCTAAATTTTCAAATTTGGTCAAGAGGAGTTTATATTCATCAAGGGACTTGCCTGGTTGCATAACTATACAACAGATAACCTAAATAATCTGATAAATCCATAAAACAATGTTTATATATACAATAATTGAAAAACCCTTAATCAAATTTAAGGCGTTTATCAATTATAACCTGTTATTATATGGAAATTTACATTTTGCATTCTGTTTGTATACTTTGGACATTGTTGATGAATATATACTCTGATTGACCAAGTTTGAGAACTTAAATTTTTTGTTCATTCTAAGAGGTTGTATCGCTTTAATACTCTCTCCTAAATGCTTATAAAATAACTTTCTTTAACTTGCATGAACAAAATGGTTATTAATTAAAAACTTGTGTATGTTTTATTTCACTAGGTCAGAATAAACTAGAAATGTTTACTAATTACATTATCTTTCTATCTAATAGTAGAGAAATCAATATATCTCAATGTTTCAACTATATCTGGTAATAATTACATAAACCTCTAGCAATACACATCTTTATTATATTACATCTATCATATATCTCACTTGAAATAACTCTACACGCTGATAATATTGCTATTTTAATATCTTATTCCATATTTTCAGATAATTACTTAAATACTGGTACCCTTATATTTCAGTTAGCCTCAAGCAATATAGGATACATTGATTTTCTTATCAAAAATACTTCATATCAGAATATTTCAATAATCTGATATATTCAAGGTTAGAAATTACTTCTAACTCCTGATAATTTACAACCTCAAAAAACAAAACTTCCCTGTTAATTTCAGCCAATATGATATGAAATGATTGTAACTTTAGATATTTTAGAACATATCAATATTACACAAATACACTTACCATCCTTTTTGCTCTTCTTAGAGAGGGTGACTTTGAGAGGTGGAACTTCGGACTCCAGGATTGTGGGTAGCACTACACGACGACGAATAACCTATAATAATAATAGTAATTTGTTAAGTGGGATTGTGTATATTAACTCTGGCTCCTATTCAATGAGTTTACAGGTATTTACTTACTTTATTAGATTCTAAACCAAAATCTTAATCTTTACACTAATTTTTAAACCAAATCTCATGATTCACTCAATAAATTTTGAACTGTCTTCATGTCACTATACTTTCACTTGTTGACAGACATTAGAACTCTCAACCCACATTTATTTGACATTACCATTTGATGACATCAATATTCCAGCACTATTACCACTTAAACTACATCTTAAAATTTAATTAGCATGGCTGAAAACTCTTCATATTTGTGACTGTGTGTTCTTTGGTATGCAGATCTCAGAACCATAGAAACAATTAACAGAGATGTAAAATATATAAGCAATAGAAAACTTACTAAATGTACAGAATTACCACTGTCTCTTAGCACTTGAATAGCTCTACTGTGATCTACATTTTCTAATGATATACTATTGACACTGTTTATTCTATCATTTACTCTGAAAAATAAACATAAACAACTATCAACAATAATAATCTTAATGATGCCAAGGTAAAACACAAAAAAAAAACATTGCCTCTGATTGAATGCCAGAACAAAATAATGACTTTACCAGCTTAAATGACATAAACTAAATGTCATGTCTTTTTGAAGGCAAGAAATCCTGGACAATGTTCTTGGTCCAATTGAAGGAACGAGAAATAAAAGCTATAGTTAGGATATCAGAGTCAGTACAGCACTATAATACATTTCAACCATCCTTATTGTGATCATGATCCACATTCTTTGATGCTAGAACGGTAGGGAAGCATCATGCAACCTCCAGTTTCCAGAGCTACAACAATAACATATATTTCATATCTTTTGCACTACTTCCAAGAAGTTTCTTGCCTTTGTATGTTTCTAGAGACATGGATAGCTTGGTTTTTGTGACAGAGATGTCCTATTAAAGGTTTTGATATAATTCAGAAAAACATGCTGGCACATTATTTACAAATACAAGCTAGGCTATTAACTAGTTAAGGATTTGTCTTAAAAGGAACTAGTTAAGGATTTGTCTTAAAAGGAACTAGTTAAGGATTTGTCTTAAAAGGAACTAGTGAAAATATATATAATTAACATTATCACAGTATATGTGAGCTATCTTATTCCAATCTTACTGAGATACTAGTAATTATATAGTTAATTAATCAAGCCTTAACGAGCTAATGTACAGACTAATTGATACGGACAATGTCTATATAGTTAGAACTAGTCTTGTCACTTGGACCAATATGTCATTCTTATTTCAAGCTCTTAATACTAATAATTTTCCGTATGAAGGACATTGAAAATACTAATTAATCCTAGTCTACTTTTAGATCAAGTCCTATAACCAATTACTCTTGTCGAATTAACTAAATGGATCCAGACAACTAAACATTCATTTAATGAAAAAAAAATCTAGTGAAAGTTAAACATCTATCAAATCCAACATTTATGCTGTGTATTTTCCGCACAGATTGAGCTTTTTCCATATAAGTAAATATCAATAGTATGTAGTTTCCAAATCAAAAAAGAAAGAAAAAGAAACATCTATATTTTACAAGGATAACAACTTAGGTTCCTTGCCAGGGCTCGAAATGTTCCAAAAATTTTACCTGTCGCAAGCGACAGGTCAAATTTTTTTTCACCTGTCACTCAAAGTGTTTGCCTGTCCTTCTTTACCTAACTTTTATTCAACACTGGCCCAATATTTGCAATACGCATAGGCTTTCTTGTGATGTCACTGTCCGTAATGTCATCTTCAAATAAAAAAGGTTAAAAAATCGCGAACCGGGAGAAAAATTGTTATTGTTTACAAATAAATAAATCGGGAATCTGCGAGATGGGTGCGTTCGATTCTTTGTTCCAAACACCTCTTATAATTCCAATGATAAAACACGACACGGGTAAAGCACTGTGCATCGAACGTACCCTGCTATACCGGATGTTGAAAATGATGATCAAACAAGTTGATTTTATTTCACGAGTACAAATAATATCAACTAATTCACCCATGATTCTCCGACTTTTAAAAATAATAATAGCCTAAGCTTCAATGAAATGGCCATTGGTAGATCGAGGTGTGGACTAGCGGTTAAGAGTTAAAATATATGGGGGATTAACCACGTGGGATGAACCCAATTTATTTAATCAAGTATTCCTTTTGAGTGACCTTTCAAGCGAGACTATTTCGACGGGACGTAACTCATTGATTCAAATGATCTACTTCCGACCTAAACAATTCGCGGAGAAATCGAAACGAAAATATATGATTATCAATGCGCATTTTGATTTCGATTAAGATTTTCGTCCATTCTAAATATAATGTATGGGATAACGGCAAAAACACATATATATATATATTATTTATTGACTTTTCTACTTGTCGCCGGCGACAGGCAACTTTTTTTCCCACCTGTCGAGTGGAATATTTACCTGTCGGCGACAGGTAGACAGGCGACATTTCGAGCCCTGTTCCTTGCGGATCCTTTCTCCCAGCTGGTCCTTGGCCAAACCTCTTTCCCGGATTATCCGTACCCATTTACAGCTGGGTGGACTGGAATTATGAGTGAAGATGACTTATTCAAGGTCATCAGACTATCACACCCTCATCAAGAATCGAACTCTCAAACATAACGACCTTCGTTTGCTCGTATCCAAGCAAATGACGTCATGCTAACCACTGTGCTATAGAACCTCACACCTCATGCCAGTCTAATTCAAAATTTAAAAAAAAAATTTTTGCATCTTAAATCAAACTACTTAGTACTTACTGAAGTTTGCCTTCTGCTGGTCCAGCCCTCAATACGTCTGAAATAGCTATAGAGGGATCACCATTAGCGAAATGTGGACTATCAACTCCGCCACTTACGGCTATACCGAAACCAAAAACTGGTGCCTGTAAAATACAAAGTACAAAGTAAAATTTATAGTCCGCGGCCCTACTTTAAATTCAAGATTGTACATTTCCAATCTCAAAAAACTTTAAAAATTCACCTTCAACATGGAGAAGACTAACAATATATTCTCTGAGTCTGATATTTAAAGGTGAAATGACCAGAAACCAGTATAAGTACTCTAGATATATTGGTCACATACTCTGAGAATTTGTGGTCTAGGTAAGATAAGAAGAGGTACAGGTGGACAATATGAAAGGTCAGAAAGATGGTCTATATCAGTTAATAGTGTAAAACAATGCTAGCTATTATCACAATGTATTGTTTGACTTATCTGTTAAAATACCATCTTATTTATTTTTTATTATCAACCTGGTGTTATGAACTTTGACTTCTACATTCCAAAGTAGTTTAAATAGTACTAAACATAATTTTTAAATTCTGTCAACTAGACTATTTTAACTATGTCAATCAACAATTAATGTAACTTCTAAGTCCTTAATTTTGAAAAAGTCGAAATATACGAATAATACAAGCTTATAAATGCTTTTTTTTAAAATCATAATCTAGTTTCGTTAGGAGTATTTTCAAGGGCAATTTGGTTCCTCAATACTGGTAATAACAAAAAGTCTTCAACAGTGCTGAAACTGCACAAAAAAACAAAAAATCCCTTCAAATATACCTCAAACTAAAAATTTGTCTTTTAATTTTTATACCATACTTGCTTTCTATTATAAGTTATTTATTGCTAAAATTCAAGTATCTTATACTTTCAAATGCAGATAATTATGGATTCACAATAATCTAAAGGCTATAAAATATTTAGAGGGAGAGCTGTAAACACTATAACTGATTTTACTTAATAAGTTTTCCTTTATAAGACTAATATCTTCATATCTGAAGTCTGTGAATTCTGTGTTTGTAGTTTATTCCCTCAATTTAAAAATACAAGTCTCTGTATTTAATACAGATTTAGGAAGGACAAGTTTGATGACCTTGAACAAGTATTCACATCTCAAGAAGAATGAAGACTACTTGTCAAATGATGTTCATGAACATAAAAAATTAAGTGGGAAAGTCGCAAAGAGCATTGACTTTTATAGAAATGTCTTCGTCAGGAAATAGTTAAGTAAAGATGTTAAGTAAGAAAACAACTGTAAAATATGTGACATTTATTACAGTACTAGAATATACATGTTGATAGACATAGTATAGTATGTATTAGATTAGTATAAAAAATATATCAGAATCCTTGCCAAAACATATCATATAAATCATTACCTATTATCTTTTTTATACAGAAGAAACCTGCTGAAGTGTGTGCATTTAGTAACATAATGACTGCACAAGTTTGTTAAACACATTTTCTCTCTGTTTTATAACCTATCATTTAACCTAGTTTGTTATATGTAAACACAAGACACCTAATGATTATTTAATTGAACAGTTAAACACTGTGTTTTAAATATTGATTGAACACTATAATATTTGAACACTCTGTGAACACAGTCACAGGTTTGCAAAAGACCGAAAAGCTAATATTAAAAGTCACTGCTTATATCAAACCTAAGTTTGCAGTAAAGTCAACACTATAGCATTTTCCATTAAAAACAAAATACGTTATCACATCTATCTGTTGCTCCCACAATACAATAATATTGTTAGTAATCCTTAAGGGGTCGTTGGCTTTGAGCTACTTATGTGAAACTTGAAAGAAAAAATATATGTTCTAGATATTCACTTCAAATTTCAGATAATTCTAACACTTTCCATCATTAGATTCCACTGGTATTTCTAATAAATTGTCCATAATGTATTATTAAAGAAAAATTTAATTTAAGTAGAAAAACTTGAAAAATCAATTTCAAAATCTGAAGGCAAATTCCCGTTTTATTTTGAAATATTACTATTAATTCTTCCTGTATTGTTAGCACATCATTTTATGATAAATTTAGATGAAAAAAATAATAAAATCGAAATCAATTTGTAAAACTATTTTTGTTCATCATAAACTAGCAGACCTATCTATACAATTTCATTTTTCAATTTTCTGATTTCAATTTTTACTCATTTCATACTTTAATCAATATTCCATTTCAAAATTTCTCTTAAAAAATATCATTTTTCCATTAACTCAGACAAAGTTTGATGAAAACATTTTCTATAACATTTTATAAAACTCTCAAGAAAATAATGACTTATTTTATTCCACTTTTCAAAATCCAAGTATTTGGCAAGAAAAGTTGTTGATACAGATTCAATTAAGCTACACACTTAAAATCAATATGGATATCTTAATTTCATCTTCATTTGCGAATTTAAATATATTCTTTTAAAGAATACAGACTAAAAAAAACAAAATTCATAGATATTTGATAAAAAAAGGTTCCATGAAATTTTAAGCAAAAATAGAAGCATCTATTCCGCAGAATAAAAGTTTGTGCATGAGTTATGTATCACATTTTGGCTTAAACAAAGAAGTTTGAAAACTATATATCACATCTCTTAAATTTGAAAAAAGGCAGTCAAATGAAAAATAATCATATCATATACATGAAAACAGTTTCAAAATTTGAAATTTGACCCAGGCGGACATTTGAACAGGTTAACGATCATGTCTGGAAAATAGAGCCAAATCAACAGCCGTGTTTTAAATGCATTTTAAAATATAAATTTAAGTCAATTTATGTAATAACTACAACAAAGTCTATCAACTGACCAGGCGAATATTTTTTTTTCCTACATATTCTACTTTTGTATTGAATAAATCATGTAAAAGAAGTGTTATGAAGATATAAATAGTCAGTTTGAAGTACTGTTTAATAGTTAGTCATACTGTGTTTAGTAGATAAAATATAAATATCAGTAGTAGTACTAATACTTAGTCTAAGTACCTGATAGTATGATTATCTCTATTGATAAAAGACTTGTTGAAAAAACAACTTATAAATCATTGACTTATCAACATTTGTCTGTTTAACACCACATGGTTTAGGACACAACCTAGCTGTTTCTAACTTGATGTACATCAATTGGTACCAAAATATTTGGTGGAGATAAAATGAGGACTCTTGATGCTTCAAGGTTTTTATTCAGTTTTAAAGCAGTTCAGGTTAATCCAACAATTCTTATATTATACATCAGCAGCATCACTCAAAAATTTGACTTAGCTTGTCGTTTTTGCCCTGACAATGGTACATCACTGATCACAAGAAATCCATCTTAATATGTTGAGAAAAAAGATCATAGCACTCATTTCAGAAAGGAAAATTTAAAACATAGGCTTGCGGCAAGTCTCGCAAGCGTATACGCCCACCAGCAGCTTGATAAAGAGGTAAATGTGAACACCAAAACAAACGCGATATCAGAGTTTTATGCGATAAAAATTATCGCATCGTCATTAAATTCAATAGTGCACATCTTCATAATAATATTGACACACATACAAAATATCAAAAGGATCCATGAAGAATTGTTGCCTGTAGAGTGAGCACAAGCAAAAAAAACCAACGCGGTATCAGAGTTTTACGCGATATCTCGGAAGAAAATCATCGACTCATCACCAAATTCAATAGTGCACATCTTCATTATGATATTGACACACATACAAAATATCAAAAGGATCCATGAAGAATTGTTGCCTGTAGAGTGAGCACGAGCAAAAAAACGAACGCGATATTAGAGTTTTACGCGATATCTCGGAAGAAAATCATTGATTCATCACCAATTTCAATAGTGCACATCTTCATAATAATATTGACACACATACAAAATATCAAAAGGATCCATGAAGAATTCTAGCCTGTAGAGTGAGCACGAGCAAAAAAACGAACGCGATATTAGAGTTTTACGCGATATCTCGGAAGAAAATCATCGAATATTCACCAAATTCAATAGTGCACATCTTCATAATAATATTGACAAACATACAAAATATCAAAAGGATCCATGAAGAATTGTTGCCTGTAGAGTGAGCACAAGCAAAAAAACGAACGCGATATCAGAGTTTTACGCGATATCTCGGAAGAAAATCATCGAATCATCACCAAATTCAATAGTGCACATCTTCATAATGATATTGACACACATACAAAATATCAAAAGGATCCATGAAGAATTGTAGTCTGTAGAGTGAGCACGAGGTAAATGTGAACGGACGGACCGACGGAGGGACCGACGGACGGACCGACAGGGGTAACCGCAATATACGCCCATACTATCGTGTGGGCGTATAAAAAAGACATCTTTCTAGAAATTACTGTTTTTCATGGAATATTTGAACAGAATGATTTCTCTTCATAGAACAATATCAATCTTCTATAAAAGGATCCTAGTTTTAATCAAAGATTTAATGTCAAACCAAATCTAAACATAATATTTCAAAAAGGCTTACCTTAGATAAATGAACTTTGTGTGTTTCCCAGACCACGTTATCACCAGTCTACAAAGAGAAAAGAAAGACGTGAGTTAAGCTATGTGCAAACATTTTAAAATTCCTACAACAAACTTCTTGATGACAATCAGATGACTGTCAGATCTTTATCTTCTTAAAGTTCTTATCTCAAACCATCATTATACCTTTATGCTGCTGCAAATTCTCTCAAATTCTTTTATATGCTCTTCAAAAACACCTTAATGAAGGTAAGAAAGTTAGAAGGAGCAGAAATGAGATGAGAAGTACAGACATTATATAAACAAAACATAACAATCATTTAACACAATCTAAAGGAAAAGAAAGGTTTTATTGTTTGTGTTAAACAAATGAATTCTTGTTGTTTTATCTCAATAATTAGCTAGGTATTGTAAAGGTAAAACATGGCATTTTCTCTTTTTTCACCCAATATTGATATAGATCAGTTTACTTTCTTTTTCTACTTCAACTATGTAACATAATCCTCTTTTCAACACCTCTTGAGAATAATTACTTAGATTCTGTTTCACAAATTTGTGAAAATATTCTTTGAGACTGACCTTTAAATTACTTTCTATAATCCATTGTTAAAATAAAAGGGTATCATAACAACAAAACATATTTGCTGCAAAAAATGCACCATGACATTTCAAGAAAATAAATTTGTTGTTAAAATGTTATAAAGGAAGGTCTATGCAGTTTCCCCATGATGAAAAAAAGATGCAAATTTTTCTTCTCATGTGCATGTTAAGAAAAAACAGACCCCAATTAAAAGTGTAGTTTTCTAATGCACAAAGATGTACTGTATACAAAATTGATGATTTTTATCAAGTACATGTATAAGAGAAACTCTTTCCTACTCAGTTTTTCAATATGTACCAAGGTGTACATGTTCAAATATGTAGTCTCATGATGTACACATATATATATAATGTACAAAATTGCAGTTCCCCATCAAAAGTGTACAAAGAGATGAAGTTTCCCATCATGTACAAAGATGTACACAGATGTTGTATTCTGTATGGTGAAGTAGTAAGGTGTATTGAGAGTATTAGGACAGGTGAAAAGATTAAATTGACAGTGTTTATATGGTAACGAGGTTGGCACACTTCTATTATTATTCTAAGACCTAAATCATTACATTTACCAATAAACCTACAACACTGACTATTATCTTTAATAATAGTACTAATCTTATAGTCAATAATCTAACACTAAATCATAATATTTTTATTTTATGGTAAAGTTTAACCATTTATAACACTATTCAGACATTTTCTTTTCAAAGTGAAATCTAGTATTATGTCTAACAAGGCAGATGGGAGAAATTTCTCATTCAACCGACAACTACCTAGCTTACAGCATCAGAATCTGTTGATAGCAAACATTGTCTTAGAATGGAAGTCATTATTTCATCCTGTTAGCATTGTATAATTATTTTATAAAGGGGCTAAAATATTCTTTAAGAGTCGCCAAGCTCCCATTTCTTAATCACATAAATTTGACAATAATTATAATTTAACTCATCTACCAACCAAGTGAACCAACCATTCGTTCATTATAAAGTTAACTTGGAATTTTTTTACACATTATAATGTAACTTAAACTGTTGCAAATTGAGTGTACAAATTATTTAGTATATGAAAGCAATTTGAGATATATGCATGGATTGGATTGGCAATTCATAGGGAAGATGATATATTTTGATTAAAAGCAAAAAGTCATGTTATTTTGTTCATTGATGAGTTTGTACACCTTATGATCTATTCAACATTTCTAAAACCTAATAAATCAATTTCTATGAGATTTTGGGTCTTATTGTCATATCTGATGTTATCAGTAATTGAAATGGAGCACTATAGATTTTATAATAAGCCTTCTAGCTCTTCCTTTATCCTATTGTAAACAAACAAGATTGGAAGGTGATGACACCATCAATATAAGACAATAAACCCTATCTAAAACCTGTATTAAACCCAGCTTAAATATTACTACTGACTTTATCTAGAGCTTAAATCAGCTTAATAATAATACAGAGCTGATGGAGTGTAAACATTGTACAATATACAGAGATAATAAAATTAAGAAATTAGAAATGGCAGATAGAATGTTTTATTGAATGATTTGTCTACATCTGTCTTATTGAGGAGAATATTTTAAGGTCATCTGATTAATAATTAATAATAATCAATCAAATTAATAACCATAGCATACCACCTGCATGTACAATAGATAATATATTCATCAAATTAACTACTTAAACTGCTAGTCTATAGTGAAAGAATGAATGTCTATTTTATACTCTGATTGACAAGTAAATTCGCTACTTTAAGAGATTAATGAACAAAAGGCAACAAAAGGCAACAAAAGGCAACATAATAGTTCTTGATCACTTTGGTATGGTACAGTATTGCATTAAGATGTCATTCTGAATTTTAACAATATCGCATCTTTTCAGTTCTGTTTTATTCCTCTTGCATGCACAAGAATGGTCTTTTGATCTATCTGGGAAGGAAAAAATCTTCTTAGAGAATCTGACATCACTAAAACAGTTTAATTTTATTTTTGCATATTTATGGTTATCATGTAATATTTATTTTAGACTTGAATAAGATTTATAAATTCATATTTACTAAATAAATAAACAGTCATACACATAACAATACAATCAATCAAAGAATCAATGTTTATATTTGATCTCTCCTAAAATAAAAGGGGAAACCTAAATGTGGGTGAGAAAATAGCAGGTGACCTATAAACTTTCTTTCTCTTACACAATATCTATATATAGATTTTATAGCTGGCAGTCTGGACATATTTAACATTATCAAAATATCTGTTTTAAATCTTATAAAACGTCTATGACATTGGATAAGAAAACTTTGAAGTTTTAACCTTTAGTAAAGGAGAAAGATACCTAGAAATTTCTTTTAATTTGAAATGTATACCATAATAATTTGAGTTTCATAATATCCTAATCGGTGAGGGTAAAATTCCGACTCGGCCGACTTGGCCGACCTGCCGACTCGCATAAAAAAAAGACTTGTTGATCAAGATGAAGATTTCTCCTAAATTCTGGAATGTTTCTATCATAATAAGAAAACGAAAAAAATAAATAGTTTTGCCTACTAAGATCAAAGGTTTAACAATTATTTTGACATGTCCAAAGTGTTCTTTTGAAAAACGGGTAAATAAATAACCAAACCAATACGAAGTATCCTAACCGCAAGACAAAATCATATAACATCATATATAACGTTAGACAAATTCTAGTTACAGTGAGTGGACTATTCAATAGAGAAAACTAGTATCGAACAGTAGTAACAGGTGTCATGAAGAGTAAGCTTACCCTGCCTGGCGCCACACCCGCCAATATTGTAATTTCAAATTAAAATAAAACCACAAATTTAATTTTATTCTATAGGCCTAATATCCGAGGTCATGAGATAGTAGACGTTCCGCAACAGGCAGGATATGCTGACTGGATTGATACGTATCCTTAAGTGTAAGCGTATGTGACCGGTCTTTGTGCTTCCAAATCTCGTCTGTGGACTTCGTGAAGTGTCTCATCTTTGTTTTTTTCACTCGCCATGTGCCAGTTGTAGTGATCAACCAGTCCTCGCCAGCCGCTCCCTTATCAATCAAAAAGTTTTCAGATTTACTTAGCTGAAGTGGCGGATTAGATGTCGCCTCATTGTATGGCACATCAGAAACAAGAAGTACAAACTTTTCGTCACTGTTTAAATCAGTTTTGTGAAGAAGTTCCACGTTTGATGATAGGCCTAGTGACATGGTCGCCATATTGATTGTTAGACTGAAGACGTCTTCAATAGACAAGATAATCCAGGTCACTTTCTGACACTGTAATTAATCATTCTGAATAAAAGCGACTATTTACACGAAAGAAAAAAGAATAACATTGGACATTTCATATGTCAAAATATTTGTTTAACCTTTGATCTTAGTAGGCTATATTATTTTATTTTTCGTTTTCTGATTATGATAAGAAACATTCCATAATTTAGGAGAAATCTTCATCTTGATCAACAAGTCTCTTTTTGATGCGAGTCGGCAGGTCGGCCAAGTCGGCCGAGTCGGAATTTTACCCTCACCGATATCCTAATGATCAGAGATCCTTATTTTTCATGTTTCATTGTATGCATTAAGAGTGCTTGTGTTGAGCTGGGATGTGTAACTTCATTCATTTAAGAAAACTAAAGGAAACAACTATGAATATAAGTCTCAGTATAACAAAACTTGAGATGAATAGGTGTACATCAAGGATCACTTTTATATCTTAATCTGTTGATAATAATAACTAATGATATATTGAAGACACTACAGGGAATAACATGATATCCTACTGATTCTATTCAAACTTACACCAACTATTATCAAACTGATCACATAACACCTTCTTTTATCTTTTAATGCAATTGTAAACAATTCAAGAAACCTAGTTAAAATTCTTTAACAATTGACTTCCTGGGTTGATATTCAAAGACTGCAATGTAGATTTACACAAAAGTCAAAATCAAATATCAATCAAATCTTTAAGCTTAATCAAGCATTTCAGCTTAGATAACAACACTTTTTCGAGTGTAAAAAGTATTTCATTGAACAAGTAGCTAACTTTAACACTTAATTTCTTTTTCCTTGAAACAGATTTGATACATCATAATGGGAATTTGAACTAAACCCTTCAGAACATGAGTGGTTTGATTGTTGAGCATCAAGTTTTATGTATTGCTGGTAAAAGAGAGGGGTGTTAAGTGTCAATTTACTCCTAACACTAAGAATAATAATAAAACTTTCAACATGAGTGTTAATACATGATAGTATAACAGGAAAAGTGCAAAAATAATTATTCTCATTTTAACAACATTTTGACCTTTCATTTTGCTCTCACAACAATATGGTTTTCTTGGAAATTTTCTGAAGTTATTGGCTCATATCCCTCAGCTTTCAGGAATTTTGTATTAATTCATTCTTATCACAATTTGATCATTTTCTATGCATAACAGCAAGTGCATTGTAAATAGTTTGTATAGTCTTTTCCATTTTTTGTTGTTATTATGTTATTTCCTTGTCAAATATTTGTAATTAATTAATGAAATACAATGAAATGATGCATAATAAATAGGCACCATCATCAGATAGTTTCATGTTATATTAATCAATAAATAAATAATAGAATAATAGAATGGTCAACTAACGGTCAGTCTAGCATTCAGAGTATGTAATCAGTGGTCAGGTAAAATGGTCATTAACAAACAACATATGTCCAGTATTTATTCTGACAGGTCATCAGGTAAAATGAGAAGACTGGACAATAACCAAAATATATTGAATATAAGTGCAACAGGTCTTAATGCACTCTCTTCAGATCCAAAACACCTGATGTCACTTTATTTGTAAATCAAAAGAACAAATAATGTTAATGGTAAATCAATTACATTTATAGACATAACCAAAAATCAAAGTTTTCGTCGCATGCCACTTATTATGCATAATTAATAACAATGTTCAAGGAATGGACATTGATAAAATAAATGATTTTTGGACAGTCTGTTGGTTATCTTTTTTACTTCATAACAATATTTTTCAATTTATCATAAAAAATACAAGCTGTTGGTTGCTGTATTACCAGTTAACAACATGTGGTCTCCTGTCAATAATCAGAGGTCATTTTACTAGTACGGTTTAACTTCATAAAAAGATATTGTATTGGTTACTATCTTGGTTGGCATCCCTAAATTCTGTAGCATCAAGTCAATATTTTGAAATTTTGAACCCTTTTAGAAAGTGCTCTAATGTTAGGTTTGTGTAAAGAAAAATTGAATTTTTCTCAAATAAAAGGCAATGACAGCTGCTATCTGACATGTGGTTTAGTCAAAAAGTTACCCAACAAAAAAAAAATTGCTAAATGTTAAGGAAGGAATGTCTTTGTTATCTGCTTGGTGTAAAAAGTTTAAGATACAAGACATTGCAGACATCCTGAGTTCATCACTCAGCCATGAAATAATACAATGTCTTCCTTATAGGAAATCTGCTGATAAATGATAACATTATCTAAGAAAAGTGTGGGAGACTAAATGGACTTTAACATGTGACCACAGACATTTGAAGAATGTTTGGCTATCTGCCTTGACAAACATAAACTCCCTTTTCATTACTGTTATAAATGTCAGTGTCCTTTAAAAATTGAAATAACTATAAATCATTAACTTCATCAAAGATATTTCATGTCACTTATGTCTAAACCTGTATCACCACACCCAAATCAATTTCTAACTTAAAATTCCATATTAAAATCTGTAATTTCAAATTTTATGTATTTTAGAGTATTAAAGTTCCTTACAGAAACTCAATATACCGGTACTGACAGTAATAGTCAAGAACTCCAAAACACGTTAACAAGTTTCTGTAGAAAATTAGAATTGGTCAGAATAATAAATGCCAACATACCTTCACCCTAAGAATATTTTTTGGTAGCCTCATGTTTATATTTATTTAATAATCCAGTTCAGAATTCCTGTTAATTTGAGACAAAGTTCCTCGAAATCATATCAGCACATGTTAGATAGTCCTTACTACATGATAGACAGTGGTTTAATGTGGTCTCTATCAACTCTATACATTCCATATAACATTCAGGGAAGGCCACACACTCTTCATAATATCTATTAATAGATTCTATCTCAACCAATGAGAGTAGAGAATAGAGGAGAGGCGGGCAATGATTAGATTATAAAGGATTTCCCCTTCTGTTTAGTTATCCTATTATCATTAACCTGTTATATACTCTGATTAAATATTAATGATAGTCTTATAACAAAATAACAATGTATTCTATGAATAAGTAAATGTATATCTTTAAAGTGTGATAATATCAGTTAATCTAATCATAATATTTAATTTACTAATCCATTATTTCACAAGATATTTTTTTACAAGACAATCAACTTTAAGTAAACCAATAATTGCTTATATAACATAATAGTTCGTTATTTTAAGTAAACAATACAAATTTTCAAACAGGATTATTATGGGAAAGACATAAAAATAAAATAATATACCAATGCATCTCTTAAATAAATCAAAATTTCCCTTTTTTTTTTAGTTTATCTGACATTAGTAAAACACATAACTAATGGCATTAATTATGACATTAATAGATTGATTTAATAAATGTCAGTTAAAAAAAGAATAGTAAATCATTTACTGTCACTTAAATATTTATAAATCACTATTAATTATTAATAACTTATTTATTAATACGTTTTGTTTTTTTATATAACATAATTTACAATCCTAGTACAAGTACAAGTACATTCTCTCACTAATTTAATGTGGGTTTATTTGGATTTTTCTCCATGATAGTTCAACTTGGAAGAAATGTTGGCTTGGTTAATTTTATTGTGCATCACTGATATCTTAAAGAGATTGTAAAGTGGTTTTCTAAACTTTGTATAACCGCGTTTCCACTGAGAATTGTGCAGTAAGCTAGCTCTAAGCTAGCCTAAAGCTAGCTTTATTGCCGAACACGTTGCGTTTACACTGAGTTATTCTGGTTCCCGAACGACTTTAGTCTCGGTCATAAAGTCACTCATTATATACAGCACGCGATCTACAAGACTTACTATTTACTCTACTAGTTGATTAAGAGCGCGCGCCCCCTATTGCCGAACGAGATAAAGCCGGATTTTTTGCGTTTCCACTGAGTAACTGAAAGCTGGCTTTCATTTGGCCCCCGATAAATTGCCGAACGCGAAAAGCTTCAATTGCCGACCCGTTACAGTTCCCGAACCGTAATGTTTGGCAATTTGTCAGTGGAAACACAAAAAAGCTAGCTTAAAGCCGGCTTTTTATGTCAGTGGAAACACAGTTTATGTGTATCGGGGACACTGAGAGCATCAATTTGTGCCATTCCAATTTCCATTCTGACATCTGTGGTTCTTGCAATTCCACTAAAACTAACGTGTTTTATGACGTCACTGAATGCACAAATTGATGCTCTCAGTGTCCCCAATACACAAACAAAGTTAAGAAAACCTCTTTACAATCCCTTCAAGAATGTGTTCTCATCCTGTTGGTCTGTGAGGCCTATTTCAAAGGACTTTGATATTTAAAAGTTGTGTTATCTATATATATTTCATCTGTACAGGTATCTAGTGTAAGCTTATACAAACTTACAGCATGGTTACATAATAATAGGGAGGGTACCAGATAAGTTTACTTGGGGTGTCAGCATTGTATAGTTTGACAGTTGATAAATATGAAATTTGATTCTGTTGCAAAAATTAATTGTTTTAACAAGTTCCGCTCAGTAAATTTTGGTGTAATAAGCAAATATCATATCCAATGTCTTCCACAATCGTGATCAAATGCTAGTACTTCCTTATCTAACAATATACTAAGGCAAATTAAGCAGTATGTCCAAAATGAAGCCTGATATTGATAGTCAAAAAACTAGCACACCCATTAGCCAGGTGGGGTTCGAGGGGTTTGTATAAACCTCCTTTGGAAACAAATAAGCACTGTTAACGTTAAGTTTGAATTGTAGCTGTTAAAGTTAATTTTGATTGCTTTGCTAGTCAATGTAACCCCCTCTTGGAAATTCTGGCTACGGGCCTCACTAGTTTGAGAACCTCTGATACAAAGGGTACTTAGTTTAGTACATGAAGTTGAAAATGTCCAGCAGGATCTTGTCGAGTATACGATATCTGACAATGTATAATAGAATCAATATGTTATTTACAAGATAAAATTGAGATATTATTGTTTACTAACTGACCCTACTGATTAACTCAATAAGTTCAATATAGTATATTTAACAGATGGTCAAATATACAAACATATTTTCTACATATTGCCATTCTTTACAGACTGAACCACAATATTTCTTAAAGAAACCCTATCAGTTGAAAGTTCCACTCCATTATTTTAGGAAACAAATCGCATTGAATATCTTGAAATCTAGACTTATTGACAGGTTAATTGATATAGTAATGACAGTTGTAGGACTTGAAGCAGACCATGCTTATACTCTTTTTGATACACCTGATGGTACTTCTCTTTGGAAAAGTTAACTACTTTAAACCTTTTGCTGTAGATTTTGCCATGATTTGCATGAGATTTTACCAGAATTTCTTTGGATTTTTATTTAAAACTTCTTTTAGATCATCAAATCTAAAAAAAAAGTGTATGGTTGTATTGCATCAATACTTGAATAATCAGACTATTTAAGTGTCAAATCATCTAAGCTCACATCATCTTATGTAATATTACCAAAGCTAAATTTAACCAACTCAAGAATTTAACAGATCTGGAAGGTTTACAAAATAATACTGTTTTATCAAGGGATAGAAAAGTAGAGTTGTTTGTTGGAAGAAGCAATTCAAACAAACTCTGACTACCAGCAGACAATAGAACAGATCATTGCATACAAGTGTTTGGAGTGTGATGGGGAATAATTGAAATAATTTGATTTGGCATGGTATCAATGTGATAATGTTTGAATACTGGAGCCAAATCAGAATTCAACCCAAGTTCCAGAACGTCTAAATTAGATCATCTCAACAATGATTCAATAGGTTCTAATCCCAAGTGACACAGTCTGTTCACTATTGTTCAATATAGCAGGCTAGACTAATCATGGCTAAAAACATTTCCATTTAGTTCATCTAGAGAACAATTTGGCAGTTTTAGACAATCTATAGAATACTGATGAAATTAACCTTTCATAATGTTTAAAGTCTGTTGGCCTAAATTTAGAAGCATTAAAACTTAAATAACCTCAGAAAAATTTATCATGTGGTTATTGCACATGTTGTAAATAATATCTAAGAGCCTTTACCATAGAAATGTCATACCTGGAACCGGAATGGTGCCCAACAGTATGCCTGATACCATTCCAAGTATCAATTATTTCAATTTTAATTTAATTCTTTGCGCTTCGAGACCTTTGAAACTTTTCTACTCTAGATTGGGCTAATAAACAGTAAATTAAATAAAAGGGAAAATAAAATTTGTTTTGTTTTTTTGTTTACAGTTGTCGATACATGATAAAGCACCTTAAAATACTAATTCCAGTATATATACTGATTTGATAATGAACAAGAAATAATAGAGAATATCTTTAAAGATGCTCTCAACATTCTTTCCATATAGGCCTGAGGACGCCGGGGGAAACACGTCGAAACGTTGCATAAAACTTTAAACCAGTGATTGTTGTTCCATAAAGCTGTGTCTATATATTCTTTCCATTAAGAAGATTTTCTGTCTGGATGTAACATTAGACAATTATAATGCAGTTGTCAATATTTTTAACATCTTATGACATCAATCTGACAGGGGTTTTACTGTAGAAAATATCTCTTAAACCCTTTCACTATCCTTATTGATTTCTTTCAGGTTATTAATTCTCAACGACACTCTAGACTCATATCAATACAGATGTTTCTGATTCTCTTGGAAGACTTATATTTTTTTAAAGATGTCTTGCAGTGTGCCATGAGAAATTTACAATGGACAACAACTTGGGTTACTCATGGGTTTTGTTACAAGGTCACCTTTCTTTATTTGCTAAACGATATCAAATAGCAGACCAGAAACTTGTTTATATATTCAGTGCCAAAGTTGCATGTAATTTGGATATACTTTATTAGATCTTTTCCCAAAACCATGTCAATGCCAGAAAACTCACTTGAGAGTTGACTTCAAACAGATTTGACATTTCTCTTTTACGGATGGTTTCTGTTTTTAATATATAATGATTACATATTAAACATGGTGTAAATAAATATGTCCCTACAGATACATAACAGCAGATCATTCCATTTAACCATGTTTCTTCAATAATTTCAGACTTGCATTTTGACATTGCACGCTAAATTATTAGGCAGTACTTTCTTAGCTGTTAAAGCCAATATTTTATCCTTTAACATTCTAGGCATTGAATTTCTTTTGAATTGAGCTTAGCAAATCATTAGAAGAACGGAGTAAATTATAGCCTTGTATCATTTTCACCTCTCACAGCTTTTCAACATCATTAAGAGTAATTCTCTTCTAATCTTTGACAGAATTATATTCCTGGAACAGACTATTGGAAAATCTCTTTTCTACGACAACATCATTAAAATACTCTCATCATTCCTTTTATCTCTGTTGTCTGATTCCTGGAACTACTGGCGCTCATGGAATGAAAATCAATAGTCAAAGACATCAAAATAGAAGAAAGCACTAATTTAACATTCATCTTGAGTCATATCTTTCTGCTCTATATCTTTTTTAATTTCTCTGAGCAGGCAGATCATAGGCTTGTTCTTATTTAAATAAATTTTTACTCTTTTCATCCACTTGCAATTTGCATGGATGTCATATCATCTGAAATTTCTGGATGTAAACCAACTCTTTAAAGATAGTGGACCACGGCCATATACGCCTAACGAAAAAGTCGAAAAAGGAAAAAATTTAATCAGGAGAAAACTAAACTTTCTCAAACCTTTCGATTTAGGTCCAATAACATCCATTTTAAGTTTCGTCAAAGTCGGTTGAAAACTAAGAGAGTAATAGCATATTTAAGATTTGGGGCAAGGGCAATAACTCTGCTTGTAACGATCGAAAAAAGCTCAAATTCGAACTTGATCTTCGTTTTCTGAATATATATACACATATCAAATTTCATTAGATTCCGTCAAAAACTCTAGTTATTAGAGCGTTTACAAGGAAATGTTGATGGACGGACCAACGGATTTAGGGCAAGGGCAATAACTCTGCTTCTAACGATCGAAAATAGCTCAAATTCGAACTTGATCTTCGTTTTATGAATATGTATACACATATCAAATTTCATTTGATTCCGTCAAAAACTCTAGTTTTTAGAGCGTTTACAAGCAAATGTTGATGGAAGGACCGACGGATTTGGGGCAAGGGCAATAACTCTGCTTCTAACGATCGAAAATAGCTCAAATTCGAACTTGATCTTCGTTTTATGAATATGTATAAACATATCAAATTTCATTTGATTCCGTCAAAAACTCTAGTTTTTAGAGCGTTTACGAGCAAATGTTGACGGACGGACGGACGGACCGACGGACGGACGGACGGACCGACGGACGGACGGACGGACAGGGGTGACTACAATATACGTCCTCATAGAGAGATGAGGGCGTATAAAAATGATCTGTAACAAAAATTTACTAGCAGACATCAATTGGTTACTATTTACTGTTTCACTAGAACAGGCCTTCTCAAATGGCCAATCCACGACGCGTTTGAGAATGGCCCCTCAAGACGCTATTCTTGCTATGCTTGCTAAGCTCTATTTGGCCCTTACCGGTATATTTTTTTCATAAAATTAATTTGGCCCTTTACAAAAATTAATTGAGAAGGCCTGCACTACAATGTTATGTTTCCACTATGTGATGTTATGTTGATGTTTGTAATATTATTTCACATGTAAGGAATCTTGTTATGCACACCAAAAAACAAATCATCTAATCATAAATTCACACTTGGCAATACTTTAAAAAAATATTGTTTAACTAAAGATAACCACAAAAGCTGGAACCACCCCAATAAACACCTGAACCTCATGAAAAATAAACGGGAAATCTTCACAATAAAGGTTAAAGCCAAAGATAGCTGAAATGTCAACAGCATTGTTGAAATGGTGTGCATATACAAATTTTATGAAATTCTTTTCAACTTAATCACCAAGCAAAGATTATATCAATTTTGAACAAAGAAAACAATTTACAAGGAGGAAAGATTACATTGAGAAAATATTTCTTGGGGATAAAAAACAAAAGTTGTATTGAAATATGATAGATATAGAATAAATAAACTATATTAACATTTATATCACTTGATAAAAGCATTACTCATTTTATAAAAATGTGCAATTAAATACCTTTCAGAGTAGTCTGAGTGTTTTTTATCTGTAATAACGTATCATTACAAAGAAAATTGTCTATATTGGTGCAAAGAGGAAGACTTTATTTTGGGCTGTACAGTACTCTAATAATCTGTTGAAATTTTAGATCTAAACAATTCATTTTGTGTTTTTCTGTGGGTTACTTCACCTACCATCCATGATCTGATCAAATTATTGCAATGCATCTTTCAAGTCATATACATATTCAATCAATCAAATGTTTTTTTAACTGTTTTAATTGTTTAAATTGCTTACCATAAATTCTAGCTTTTGTGACCAAAACGATTTGTTTTTTTGGTCGGATTGTAACCAAAAGGACTATTTGAATTAAACTTTAATCAAAACAAGTCAAGTTATTTGAAATTAAACCTCGCTATAGCAATGTTAATTCTTCTGTTCAGTGAGCTTAACACAATTTTTTGCCAATTACCTTGTGACACTTCATGTTTTAACAAATGACACAATTTCACTGAGAATTGCTTTTAAATTGCTAGATTTTGCCTCCATACCAAATATTTTGAAGAACCAGCAAAGAACATGTATTAAAGTTTATCTCAAGAAGGAATCAGAGTGATATTGATACAGGTAATGAAAGATATATCAGATACTTGAAATGATGTTAAATATCTTGTTGATTTAAGTTTGATTTCTTTAATATTATCTTCACCTGTTCAGATCTCTTCAACTTCAAAACACATCTTCCATGTTCTTTGATTTTTTTATGGGTACGTTTAAGGTTATTCTGCAAAAATTTCAATCAGAATTTGATGTTTTTATTGCAAATAAAAGATTTTACTGAGTAAAGTAGTATTACAAGAAATAGATCAGATGTCATACAAAAAAAATCAGCAATTTTTTAATATATGAAAATAATTAGGGGTTATGACCATGTCTAGGCAAAGTAATCAATGTTTATTTATATTGCTCTAATTTTACTAAAAGTGTTTTTCTAGATACACCTGACCCATAAAGAAGGCCTGATCTCTGTGAGGACGAAATAGGTCAAATGATTGCAGGAGTTGTCTAAAAGACATAATTTTTCTTCTTTCCTGCCAGATAAATCACGAAGACAGGAAACACTTCTGTTTTTCAAGTAGATTCAAATGTGAAGATTTTTTTTCTCACGCCTACGCCAGACATTGTCATTTAATATTTAAAACATTCACACAGTTCTACAATGTAACTTCTTAAAATAACTTCATTGTAACTAGGACTTAGCTTACAGGTTGACTAGACCATCAGACATTTTTATAATATGACAATTCTGTACATCAAGACAGCAGACATAGACTTAAACCACAGACCAACAACTTTTTTGTTTTGTATGAAAAATTTGTCAGCATTATGTTGATTTACAAATTCTAAAAGCAAGAATATTTGCATGCTGAAAGAGGTGGCCATTTTTTTTCTATTTTTTGATTCGCCCATTAAGATGATTTGAGGAGATGTACTATTTTGAAATTTTACTACGGTCACTATTGTGAGTGAAGTCAATATTTGTTATGTAAAGAAACAATAGTTTGTCAACGATAACAAGACAACCTTTGATTGTTGTTATTTATCTGACCTATTTACTAATCAACCAACATGTAAACAATCAGACAATAATACATCATAGGTAAATAAACATTACATCAATCTGTATACAGTGTTGAAATTCCTTGTAACAGTTTACTTATCTCTATAGTAACTTTATAATTATGTGCCTGTACTTTTTCAACAAAAGCCAAGAATAGAAGAGGTACCTTTCCCTGTCTGCTCCAGCCCCAGATTAATTGTACAGTAGAAAATGAAAGAAGCGAAGACACAGAGTTCGATTCCCTTCTAATTTGCAGTTTAAGATTGTCCAAAAAACTATATAATATGAATTTGAAACCAAAACATCAATATTGGTAGGAAGAACATGCTAACCTTAATTCTAAAACCAGGAATATTAGCTTTATATGTAATCTAAAATTTAATATATTTTTTTTAACATATACAAGTCCCCAACCAAATCATGAAAATGATAAATTTTGTCTGCTTTAATGGCAAATTAAAATTGGTTCATCTTTCATGTACTAATAATTCTTTTTGAAACACCTGATGGTACTTCTCTTTGGAGAAGTCCACTACTCTCAATTTTGCCATGTTTTAGGATGCGATTTTGATTAACAGAATTGTTTTGTTGTACAGAATTTCATTTTATTAAGAAACATTCACATTCTATCTAAATCATGTGTATTTTTGATTTTAAAAAAAATCCAGTAGTTTCAACTTTTAATATTATATCATCAAATCAAAGGATTTCAAACATTTGTAACAACTTCATATCAAAGTTTGGATCATGTCCAAATAGACTAGATATTTCAATGAGATCTCCTCAAATAACATTTCTCATATCTAATAAATGAAATCTTTCAATAACTTGGAAACATTCCAAATATTAACTACATTATCAAAATTCAATAATTCTTTAAAACATGTCACAGTAGGCTATCTTTTTGCTGAAATTATGTTTTTCCAAAGAGATTTAGATTTAGCCTTGCGGGAACATAATGTTTGTGGTCGCAGAGTAAGGGAAGGGGGGGTTTTGGGTTCATCGCTTACAACCCATTGTCAAGAGAATTTCAAAGAAATGTGATCAAGATTAAAGATTAATCTCAATCTGTAACACGATTCTGTATATAAACTATTGTATATCTAAACAGTGAAGACTGTAATGATTGTATGTGATAACATCTTTAAAGATCTTTATCACTATCTTTATTTATAATAAACAATATACATTATATACCACAGGCCAGGGATTAGGGATTAAAGATTAGCTCTAAGGGCATTGATCTGAACACAATACCCTTTTACAAAGTTAACTACTGTTATTTGATCTTAATCTTCTTATGGTTCATTTATTGAACACTCTCAGATCTCTTTATTGGCAGTAGACCTTGATGAGGCAGAGAAAAATTGTAATCACTTTTTTCTCAAATCACTCAATCTCAAATCACTAATACATAAGGAAAATAAATTAAATGGAGATTAATGATCCATTTTTCTGTTACTTTTTAAGTTATTGATAACAAAATTTACAAGGAAAGCCTTAAAAAACTGTTGTACCAGATGGAAATGAATCTTAAAAATTTTTCTCTTAATATTATAGGAATCAATGTTTTTCCAAAGTGCTTAGTGAAACCTAAAACCTGATGTCAGTGAACTTGATGGTACCAATGAATTAAGTTTCTACAAATTACTCTTCTCTACTTTCAAAGTAACTTGATAAACATATACTTTAGACTAACTAAGGTAATTAATTATAAAGCTAGATAATTAGGCTGACCATCAGACATGTTTTAGATCTTGTTAGCTTCATTTTTTACTTTTCTTAACAAAACATTAAATAGTCTATCTTATCACAGTAAATCTTGGAATTCAATCTATCAAACAAACTACCAATTAGCAGCCATATATTTCTCTCAAGTTAGTAAGACCACCAAGATATCTACCAAGTATAAACATGTTTTTTCTGTTTTAAACACCAAGTATTTTTAATAGTAATTTAAACAGCATCCGCCCTCTCTTATGATAGTACATTTCACCACATGTTGTTCCCAAGAAAGATTTAAACTAAACATGGTCGAAATTTTTTTGGGTTCATCATTGCTACAATGAAGTATTTTTGACAATGCAGTAAATTAATCTGACAGTTTTCTTCAATAAGCATACAAAACAAAAGTTCATCACAATAGATTTTAAAAAAAATACAATTAATAAAGCTACCTTTCAAATCAAGAAACTGAAATGCTTAACTCATTTTAACTTGGAAAATTCACCATTCTATCGATCAATAATATTTAAATCTCAGAAACAGGAATTTTTTAGCAAAGCTTAATTAGTAATATTGTGCACAGGACGTGTCCCATGAAATTTAAGCTTGTCCCACATGTATCTATATGTTCAAGACTCAAGTCGACCCGTGATAGGCCTTACAGACAGGTTTCAGTAATGCTTTTCTTTACTGTTAATATATTTTCAAGACAGTACCAAGTGTTGTTAAACAAAGTAATGTGTTTCTAGTATTTATATAGAAAGTAGTAGGGTAGAAACAGATTGTTTTTAATAAACAAAGACCAAGTACTAATGTTATAGTATAATGACTAGTTGTTTATTGATATAGGTATCTTTATTATTATTAATAGTACTTGTCTGTCAATACAACTTCCATAAAACATTAACTCTTTCATTAAACTAACTCATATTACTTTTATTAGTGGAAAAATGTTCCAGGATGGGCAAGTAATAGAAGTTATTTTGTTAAATTCTTATATATTGTCATTGATAAATAGAGGCTTTGTTCTCTTAAATTAAGACTATTTTAGATTTCCTTAATTCTAATTGACTATTCACTTTAAGAGATACAAAAATTTCCTTTTACTACTCCCAGTTTTGTATTTCCTGACTTATGATATTGAAGACTTCTAGAAAACATTAATGAAATAACAAACGTATATTACAATGTTCATAAACTAGAATTTTGTTTCTTAATCAAAATTTAATAATTATTTTAAGGAAATGTAAATATCATATTTTAAACAGTACTGATAGTTTTAAAATGACTTTTTGTTGTTGATATTATTAATTTTGCCATTTTGGTACATTTACATTGAATATGAAACAAATTTGCTTCCATAAATTTCAATTTACATTAGCTCATATTTATATCTTTTTAATCAATGCAAAGACATTCTAAAACTAACTATTTGAGGTTGATCTTCCATCTCATTAAATAATTACTAAAATTTGATGGACTGTAGCTTTAAATTTATTGAACATTATATAAAGAATATGAATGTCATAAGTTCCATTTTCATCCTGGACTCTTATCAAATGTTGAACTAAAAGTCTAAATGTCCTACAGAAAATAAACAAAATGTTCCATAAACATTATTTTCCAGTTTAGGATGATTTATTGTATCAGTTCATGGTTATTTATCATATTGAAAATACAAGTTTCATTACTAAGGGGAGACAACTACAGTTATTGTAATACAACAATTAATGAATGCTTCAAAAACCATTTCAGCAAACAATAAATTTTCAAACTTATACCTCTACTGAATTATGAAATTGGATTTTTCACAGATTTGAAAATGATTCAAGTGATTACTAACAGAGAAAGTATCCAATAAATTACAAAAAATTCATACCAAAAAAATATTGCATATTTCATAATCAATGAACATTTGAAAATATTCACAATTTTCACAAGTCAATAAATTCATTAAAAAAAATTAAATAACTTACCTGATTTAAACTGGTGTTTAAATTTGACCAACAATTACAAAATTTTAATTTCATTTTGCATTATAAATGACACAAGGACAAAATTGTAAAAATTCAAATTTAAATAAAGTCCATTGAAAGAAAGTAAGAGTTAAATAATAAAAAACACTCATCTTATACGATAGGTAGGCCTAATAAGGATATATTTGTATAAAAGTTTTTAAATTTCCTGCTAGATAGAAAGGAATGTGAAGACAGACTTGACAATTGGTTAGATTTAAAAAATTAGGGTCAAGTAAATAAAAGGGGGAGTATGAAAGAAGATAGTATATATAAATGTTGACATGATACAGATAGGTATAGTTGACAGTTAACAATGTTTTCACAGTTATCCGAATATTCGGAAATTCAAAAATTTACATTGCTATAAGGAAAGATCCATATTTTACAAGTATAACAACAAGAGAATCTTAGACAGTGGTATTTACATGATTATTCATATCATATCATTTATTCAATGTCATCACTGTTTTGAATGCCATAATTCAAGATGACATTGAACATTGTACTTTTTATTTGTTTCAACGCTGATTTTAGTAGGCCTAAGCTTTATTGCAAATCAACTAACTTCATTTATTGCTATAAATATTATGATATTGCAGGACATTAAGAGATATTTATGGTGTGACTGAAGTGTAAAATTATCCATGTAACAGATTATAATACAGATTTAGAAGATGGATGTAAATAAAGTGGCTTTAAAAGTAGTCCCTATCTCTATCTGGCTTCGGAGATGGGGGTTAAATCAGTCTTCTCAGTGAGCAAGCTTAAAACTGAATGTCTGTTTAAACTTCCATACCAAATGGGTTGGATGTAATACTGAAAGTGATACCAATATCTTCAATTGAGCTCTTTGTCCCTTTAACATGCTGTCCTTGTATTGTTAGTATATGTATTTAGGTCTATCTGATATGACAATCTTAGCCCTTGGTGGTATATGTGTATATATTTAAATATTATTATAAACATGTAACTTAGAATAGGTCAACAATCTGGACACTTATATTACACAAACTAATCTGAGCCTTATAGAACAACCCTTGAACACCTGCATACAAATATCTTGATTACATCAATATCTCTTGACAAAATTTAACATGCATATTTTTAACTTAACTAGTTTAAATGCAAACATTGACAACTTTAAAACTAGAGAGGATTTTCTGTTTAAAATAGACTTATAGAGTAGACACCACATAGTTCACAAATATCTCTACCTACTTATCTAAACATACCTAGAATTTGAATGAAAAACTTACAAAGGTGAAAGGTCAAATTTACCTTTTACTATAATTAAGTAAATCTTTGTAAAGAGGTATTCAAAACATTTAAGTATAAGGTAGCATTGATTTGCACCATTCCAATTTTTGTGTTTAAGGCCATGTGCAGTGAGATTACAAGAACCACAGATGTCTGAATGGAAATTGGAATGGTTCAAATTGATGCTATCAGTGTCCTTGATACACATACAAAGTTTGGAAAACCTCTTTACAATCCCTTTAACATGTATGCCTAAGTGGTATGCATAAGTGATAGCAAAAGTTCAGCACAGAATTTCAAAATATTAATTTGCATACTTATACTGTGCATTTGCAGAATTGAGCCAAATTTGCAAAAATAAGCCAAAAATTTGCAAAGACTTACCGCTTCATCCAGATTATTAATACTGTTCCAATGTAAATTGGTGTTTTTGGTTGGTCCTAAATCATTCAAACTACGTGAAAATATCCTTTGGTCTCGTTGCATAATTTGTATAGGTTATAACGAACACAAGTATACAGAGAGACTAATATAAAATAAAGATGTCCATGTCAGGTAGAGTGGTCGTTTAATGTAAATACTCCATTACATAACTAGTTAGAGTAAATAACTAACATTCAATCAGGTGTCTAGTGCTCTACCATAATCTCTCTAACCTTTCAAATATACACTCCGATACACTACATTACACCTCAAATATCTTACTTATCCTTTCCTTAATGAATCACTGAGACTGTCAAAACTTGTCGACAAACATTCCTTTTAACTCCCGTCTACCTGTACGTTATTTATGTTGTGAGTGACGTATTGTCATCATATTATCTATGTCAGTATCTATATAGATATAAGTCCCTGAACATAATATAGTCTAGTCAACCCTGAATAATCTTCTTATAACAATTACAATATCACTTTATAATAAAACCAATTTATAATTTATTGACTTCTAGTTATTTGTGACAATCTCTCCCATATGTAAATCCCACAGTTAACCAATCCTGTTTTCATATAACAATATCATTTTCTATATATCAATACTGTTTTTCCCATAGGTAGATCCTAGTATTGTAATATAGTTGTCCCAAAGGCAGTCTTCGATTAATACTACTGTTCAAGCATTAGAGGATTTTCTGCAACATTAATCCTCAATATCTCACGATTCATTCCACAGTAGAAACTATGAAGAACTCTTCGTTTCTGACATGAAGGTAAAAAACAACTACAAGATGTGTCATATACTATATGAATATAAGGTAAACAAACAGTTTAATCGACTCTGTATCAAAAATCAATGTTTCAATATCTATTAATTGTTGTCATATCTATTTTTTACACGCAAATCTCCAATTTCCTGAAACGTTTCCTTGTCCTACATCAATACGTACTGTATTTTTTAAGAGAATAGTAAACATGTGATATACAAAAAACTTGATCAATTTTTATATTGATAATACACAAGCCCTTGAGTCACTTGATTGCAGTACACTTTCCAATTTCAACTTCATTATCTTTTCAAATTAACATCGTCATAAACCACTTCACTATCTCTTTTCAAGTGAAAAACACCCTAACAATCAATTTCCAACTTTCTATTCTATAGTCCATTGAATAATAGATATAACAGTGTGTATTTAAAGGTAGATATTGGTCGCTATACCTATATATTGATAAATATAACGAGTGTGCCCTATAACATGACAGTTAAGTCTAGCGTGACCTTACATTAAGTAAACTTTTACCAGCTCTCTCTCTTTCTCTTTAATACAACTTTTGTCAAGAGCTCCAAATTCCTTAAATGTCTATTATAAAGGTCAAAGGTGAAAGAAGAAAGGAAAACCATGTGGTATCTTTAGAGTAAATCTGAGTTAAAGAGTTGACAAAGTCAATCATAGGTAATAAAGGAAGCATGTAAAGTGTCTTGAGGTATACCTTTACGTTCATTTAAATTCAACTAGCATATAACTCTAGATCAAATACACTGGTAAACTTGACAAACTGAAGGAAGATTAAATTAACTGTAGACAAAATTGCTGTCACAATTGATTGCAAATATGTTTGATGTATCAAAACTCTTTTTTTTTTTTCCATCATAGAGTTATTTTCAATGAATTCTATGTTCTTCCAAAGCAATGAATTCTTTACATCTACAGAGTTTTCCTTCTTTTGGTCTGAAATGTTCATTCAAACATAAACCATTAATTATCCATATATGGCATTGTTTCTGTAAAAAAAACATTAAAAACACAAACTTACCTTTGGAACCAGCAGACGTGGTGAAACAGGTATTCTGGGATATCTCAATGATCTAGTAGAATATACAACTGGATAAGAGCGAGATCGGGTATGTTGTCTGACAGGACGGCCACCCCTTCTGTAATGACCTCTTCTCATTTTGACAATTCTACATCAACAACCTTGGCCTAAATTTCAATTGTTTTCTCGAAAATGTCAACCTATCTGATAAAACTGTATAATAAACTGCACAATCCTCCAATTACCAACTTTCAAAGGTTTTTAAAACAATTAAAACTCGTTAAAAATGTCCTCGGTATGTGAGCAACAAAATAATTTTTGATGGTAATATTAAAGTTCCTGTGATTTAATATCAGGGACAGGTATTAAATAATCCTAGAAATATAATACCAGGCCAGGAACCAGACAAAGTCTGAAAAGTTTCTTATTTATGTATCCGTAGAAACCTATAAGGTGTAACAAGATTATTAGGTTTCTATTATTCTCTTCTGATCTATTTCTGGGTTTCACAAATGCAACACATAAAAGTCACAATTTTCAAACTATCTGGTCTGTAAAAAGTCCCGTTCTCAGATGATGAACTACCACTAGCAAGTCTTAAAATGTTACTGGATTCATAGAGCAGTAATAACAACTTGTTAACATTGAAAATGAAATAACTACAACATCCCACATTGTCCACCTACAGAATAAATCATGTTCCTGTCCAGTATTACTGGACACTAACTGGCAATAGTTTGACCATAAAACTGTCCAATTGTTGGTATCTGATAAACAGGGTGGACTCTTGAAACTTAAACTAATTAAAACTGTACCAATATCAAACTACATTGTATTAATTAATGGGTAGAGTCCATTGTTTTAATTAAGAATATGAGTATCATTCAGATTAAAATAATACCCAAGATATTTGCCCTAAATACACCAAATTATATATCTATTTAATTGTAATGGTCAATTAAGTACATTTGAATATATATGTTATGATATAATTTGTCAACTGGCTGATATTTGTAATAAATGTAAACCATGTTTGACCTCTGACCTAGAAATGTTTGGGAGTTATCTATTTAATTAAACAATAGATAGTATTGTAAGAGAATATTATAGAATCTCAACCCCTTTGACTGTTATACATGAACAATAAAATTACAATGAATGTAAGATATGGACAGACCGTGAGGTTGGATTTTATCAAATATTTTCTTAAATCCAATAAGAAAATTGAGTAACAGTGGGAGCTCATATAAACTCATTGTTCTGCAAACCTGCTCAGTTCATCCCTGACATAAGACTGCATTCTGGTTTGATTTGTTCATCAAAGCCACACTTCTGTCGAGGCGCATGACATGTCAATTTGAATCTATAAGACACAATAAATGTTGGCACACAAACCTAGGGGTTTAATAAGGCTGTGATGTTATCTTTGACTTTTTGACTGTATTTCCACATTTGCCAGGGATGCATTTCTTAGGTCTGATAGTGGATTACAGCCATATACGCCCACCACAGCATGTGGATGATTAAATGAAAAAACCTCAAATTTAATCAGAAGTAAAGTAAACTTTCGATTTAGGTCCAATGACGTCCATTTTAAGTTTCATCAAAATCGGTTGAAAACTAAGAGAGTAATAGCATATTCAAGATTTTGGGGCAAGGGCAATAACTCTTTTTCTAACGGTCGAAAATAGCTCAAATTTAAATTTGATCTTTGTTTTATAAATATACAGTATACACATACCAAATGTCATTTGAGCGTTTACAAGCAAATGTTGACCGACAGTCGAACGGATCCGACAATATAAGTCCACATAGACAGATGTGGGCGTATAAAAAGACAATATAAGCATATCTCATGATAATTGGAAAAAGATTAATAACATTAAGTACCTCTCATTTCGCTCCATGCTCACTGCCAGGTATTCATTAGCCTAATCTGGAGCAAATAAGGTCCAACATAAAACTGCACAAGCTTTTCAAATAAAAGAGTTCAAATACAAAACCATTGAAAAACTTCTATTCTAAAAAAAATTTTGATACATAATAATAATTAATGAGTGTTAAAGAAACACACTTACTTGTTTGTCTCAACCTTGTAATCAACAAAAACACTAAATATCAATTCAATTCTCAACTCCAAACAACCTCCAATTTTATTTTTTCAAGTCAGAATTCAGTTTTCAGAAAAATGATAGCTAATTTACATAATTCATAGAGTTGATAAGAGATATGACATTTGGTTTTGACACAAATTGTCACTTGGTTGATATGTCCTTCCTTCAGTTGAGATTTAACGTCCCCAAATATAAGTTGAGCTATTACAATCTACACCATTACCTTTACAAAGGTCATTTACATTCTAAAATGCACTAGAGCTGAACAAATCTTGACAGTTGCAAAATTTAAGGTAACTTTTCCTGTCAAACATTCAGATGATTTATGAGTTAAAGGGAATGTTTAAAATGTTTTTTTATCTTGGCTACTGTTAATATTTCATGAGACACACATTGACAAGGTTACTGATTGCAATCATAAAAGTCTGACGACCTTGAAACCTTTCACGAGCCTCTTATCTTAAAATGACACCCAAAATCCAGAAAAAATAATCTCCAATGGTCTGAAGTCATGGACCACCTATGGGGCAGATTCAGTATTTAGAGAAAGGGGTGGGCTCTGAAATATAACATGCTTCAAATTCAACGACAACAAATTTTTAGAGGGTTTGGTCAAATTGGGTACCATGCACTGTCATCCAAAAATTGGGGGGCTCGAGCCGACCCTGCATCCCAGAGCTTTAAGTGCAGGTATATGATACTTCTCAATTTGAATGCCTCAAAAATTACATTGATATTATGGTCAGATTAGTTATGATATATTAGCTAATGACTGTCAAAAACAGAAAAAAATATTTTATAGTTCAAAAGATAGTTTGATTAGGTGCATCATTAGGATGAGCATGATCTGCAATTCCAGAGATTTCCTTCATTATCAACTACCAGAACTGATATCATATATGAAACTTTTCCTTTAAAACATACATTTTTTGCAAGAAATTTAATATAATGGTCAGCATAATTTTACTTATGTTTCAATCTTAATGAAATCAGATACAGTAAGCTTTCAGAATATATATAATGAAATGTATCTGATGTAGGTAAGATATGTATCATGTTCTCTGATGCTTCAATGTCAATAAAGACAAACTACAACTGTTATACCCAACTAAATATATTCACATAAGCTTATAAATGTACCTGGTTATGTTATAAATCTTATACTAGAAAACTGATGCCTTTTATATGACCTTTTTTTTTTAAGATCTTTTAGCTTGCTCACTATACACTAGGTGCCCGAAGTCTCATTTTCTGCATAGATCAAGATTATATTAGACTTAACAGCTGGGATTCACCGTGTGTTATGATGGTGAATGTGGCTGACATTGAAAAAGCATCTGTGTTCAGGTGGGACAATAAACCAATGCCCTTTATGGGACAAAATAGGTACTATGATGACAGTTGGAAACATAAATGAGTAGGTGCTCAATTTCATTTCCAAGTTCTTAATAAAATAAAATAAGCCGAAATTGAGAATAAGCAATTTCGTGATAAACCTTTACCAACCTTGTCAAGGGTAAGATATGAGTTTATCATCATATTTATTATGTACTTTATGTATACTCTATGAATTATCATTGAGTTATCAGAATATCTATCAAAGTGAGTGTTTAATTGCTAATTAACTCGTTAATGATATCTCATTAATTAGTGAATGAAATAACATCATATCTTAAATACCTAACATTTATATCCTAATCATTAAGGTGGTAAAAGTTACACCTTCATTCCTTATACAGAACGTTGATATTCCTACATAATCAATTTTAGCACTAGATTTCTGAGTTTACAGAAAGAGGTTTGGTACCTATTAATTTTAAAAATTTAGTCAGACATGTTTTAAATATAATAGTCAGTAGTTAAATAAAAGAAATTCATTATAATTCTGTTCATATAATTTAAAAATCCTTTTAATTTCAAAGCATGAAAAAATAATTCACACGATAACGTGCAAAGAGTAGGTAAAATGTCGATATAATGAGAGTAAATGTAGCTACATTTCGGGACTAATTCCTATATTAAAAAAGCAAAAAATAATGAAACAAAAAATATTAAAAGGCGAGAAAGGTCCTTTTTCTAAGAGAAACAACACTAATCTGAGCATTTTCAAAGCATTATGAACTCAGTCTATACTTTGACGATAAGCTGTGATACGAGAAACGTGCCTAATGTTGATATTAGACAGAACATGGGATACCTTACTACGGTATGACCATCCAGAAGAAAAGTGGTAAGGGCAGGGTTATCAAATGATTATTGAAAGGGATAAAAAAAAAGTCTGGATGTTTTATCAGTAACAATGTGTATAGTAAATTATTAGTCTGGATCAATTTTGAAAATACTGTTTCAAATTATTTACAACAATAAAAGCGAACCCCTGTAGCATGGCATAACCTTAACCAATACAGCCAATAAAAAAAATATGAGCACAAAACTATCAACACCCAACCTTTCACCCAAATACAAAACAAAACTTAGTAAAAATCTTACCTGCAGTGGTGTGACACAATATAACTTGAAATATAATAGAATAATAAATAATAGCTAACAATGACAAGTAACAAATATTATCTCAGTTAGGGGTATAGCATATCAGAATATTTTCTAAACCAACTGAAAACTTTAACTAGAGCAGTGGTTTCCAACCTGGGGGCCATGGCCCCCTAGGGAGCCATGGGGTGTTTGTCAAGGCACCATGGTGCATGAGGATGTATATCATTTTTTCTCTAGCCTAACTTTTATTTAACTATATTTTGCTGTGTAAGGTCTGCAGTTAATTGTGGTCAAATGCATCTGATCTCCTGATGATGAGGAGGCACAAGACAACAACCCTTGTGCTATATTCCCTATTTTGCCCTTGTTTGGAATATTGGGCCACAGTTTGAAAAAGATTGGGAACCACTGAACTAGAGTCTGGGAAACATTATGAAATTTGTCTTTAAAGTAAAGATCAAATTGAACAATCAATCATATATACTGGTACAATAAGCTTATATACATATTTAAATAAAAGTATACACAGGAACAAATTTTGAAAAAGTCTAAAAGAATAGCTATTTTGAAGATAATAATGCAAAAATCATTTTAGGACAATGTTATTTAAGCTAAGGTAAGCAAATATTACTAAAAACTTTATTTTCAATGTCAAAAATTTATTCAATCGAACCATAATACATGTTGCATCTCATATTTCAAACTTAAAGCCAGCCCACATAACCCCTTTAAATGAACTTTTAAATGTCTAGGACATTATACCTCCAGTATTGATACCGGTTTTTATTATATAGTTATATTATGATAATGAGAGTTTAAAAGGTATTTAATAGTTTAGAATGTAAGTGTGAGATATTATAGTAAAGATATCACATAGTATCATGAGGTCAAGCCATTATATAACAATTGTTGTACTTTAAAATCTACTGTACAGTATTTCATAAGAAAATATTTGTACTGTTGGTAGTTTTATTTAATAGTACAGTAAATCATGGTTGCCACAAGCCTTGTTTCCCTGATAACATACTGAAATCGCTTAAACTGAACAATATCTTATGATAATACCTTCTGATTTTTCAATTGAATTTCCCTCCGTCAGTGATGCAGGTTGAAGGGGCTGACATGGAAATGCCCTTTGTGGTATAGGCTGTGAATGGGTGTTGCCTGTCTTTGATTTAATTTAATTTCATTTCCAATCTGATACCATTAACAGTATTCAAGGGATTGTAAATGAAATGAAATGAAATGAAATGAAATGTATTAAGGAGCATCAGCACCAAATGGGCTATATAGCTCCAGAACACGATAAAAATAAACATGTCAAAACAAAACTAAAACAAACATGAAATAAATAAACATACAAAAAAGGGATTGTAAAGAGGTTTTCTATATTTTGTATGTGTGTTAGGGACACTAGTAATGGCATAAATTTGCACCATTCCTCTTGCTGGTCACATCTGTGGTTGCAGCAATTCCACTTTAACTAAGTGTTTGATGATACACATAACTTCTTTTAAAAAAACCTCTTAATAATCCTTGTAAGCATTACCGGTAATAAAAAATAAACAAATAATCTCACCTCTTCTACTTCACCACTATCACTCTCCATACTGTTAGATCTAGCTTGACCTGGAGAATTAGATCTCTTTAATGGTGGACTTTCTTCAAACTTTTTCCTGCAACAGAAATCAATCAGAAATACAATGATATATTGTAAATATTGTCTATTTTATTAGCTTATTTCAAGTGTACGCAGCTAAGAAGAGCTATGAGAGACAGACTAAGGCATATAGTAAAAACTTGTGCACAAATTCAAGCTCAATTCTGCTTGATGGGCTGTTTCCTTTCACAGATATACCCGGTAGCAGACTATCAGAATAGGTTGGTTGGAAGCTGGTACATGACAAGTAAATGTTCAATTGATCTATAGTAGACTATATAACTTTGCTTTTCATAAAATTTCTAAGTTCAAGCTATCATGATATGGCAACAATTACTCAAGGGAATAAAGATATTATCTCAGTAAGTTGTCCATGGATAGTAAATGGAAGATTTGAGAGCATGCTACATTTTCAATACATGTGTAAACACCTGAATGAATATTGTCATTAATATCTGAACAGTGAGCAAATAGTATTTCATTTCTCCATTAAAGGGACATAACTCCATTTATCATCTCCTAGATAATTTTTTTCTCAAGCACATAACCTTTTATGTAAATGAAGCTATATTATCATTCAAAATATCAATTGAATTCAAAACCAAATATTTTCACTTTTTATCACAGGAAACCAATTGACAAACAGTTGTAAGTAAACCTGGTTATGAATGGGTGTTAAAAAATATTACATTCCCGCTTTTCAATTGAAGAAAAATAAATATTTGTGTATAGTGTATAAAGTATCCAAATTTGTGTTCATATTACATATTCGTTCATTTGAAGATGCATTCATTAGTTTTCAAGCCAATAATAATTCTATAAGCACACTCATTTAATTCCCAATTTCATAATCTTATCTATATGAAGAATCAACAACGCATAAAATCCAAGTTTAACTTTCAAATTTGTCCAGGGGCCAAATTCTCGAAAACTTAACTTAGAGATAAAATCCAGATTTTAAGAAATACATCAATCTGATTGGATAATAATACTTAATTTAAAACTGATTTTAGTAACTGACCAATCAGATTACCGGATTACTAAAATCATTGTAAGTTAAGTTTTTCGAGAATAAGGCCCCAGGACGGCATATATTATATAAGCTTATATATAATATACTTACGTGTTGCTAAGTTTTGAAGGTTTACCAGTTAAATTTTCTAGACTATCAATAGCTTGATCGCGTTCTGATTTAACTTGTTGTAACTTTCGTATAGCATTGTCTCTTTCTTCACTAGCTTTAGCTTTCTCTCTTAATACAGCATCACGATCCTTTAATGCTAACTCAAATCCTAACTGTAAGGCTTGTGATGGTTTATCATCATCCTCTATTTCTGTAAAATAAAATTAAAGTACATATTTAAAGAGATTGTAAAGAGATTTTCTATTCTTTTTTATGTGTATCGTGACACTTATAGCATTAATTTTCACCATTTCAATTTTTCACAAGTAAGCTTATAGTTTGTAATTAGTGACATATCATTGAACAAAATACAATTATATGTAATAATCATAGACTAAGCTTATATCTGGGAGAGTAACATATCTTAATGTCATTTGCTCATAAAAGTAACAGTGTGTTGTCAAGGTTAATCTCAGTGTATGAACAGTGTACTTATATGAAAATCTGATAACATGGAATCTTTCCTCATTATTCCAGTTGATTGGTGTTTGGTTACAGATAATCAGGGAGAGATCAATGTTACAAGGTTTGGCCAAGAGCCAAGAACCAGCTGGTAAACCAGATCCTTAAAACTTAAATTGTTATCCTTGGCTCCTTAAAAACAATGTTTTTTTTTTCCATTCCTGTTTTCTAGTTAGTTATGACATTTTCATTAAAACAGCCAAGAGCCAAGAACCAGCTGGTAAACCAGATCCTTAAAACTTAAATTGTTATCCTTGGCTCCTTAAAAACAATGTTTTTTTTTTCCATTCCTGTTTTCTAGTTAGTTATGACATTTTCATTAAAACAGCCAAGAGCCAAGAACCAGCTGGTAAACCAGATCCTTAAAACTTAAATTGTTATCCTTGGCTCCTTAAAAACAATGTTTTTTTTTTCCATTCCTGTTTTCTAGTTAGTTATGACATTTTCATTTAAACAGCCAAGAGCCAAGAACCAGCTGGTAAACCAGATCCTTAAAACTTAAATTGTTATCCTTGGCTCCTTAAAAACAATGTTTTTTTTTTCCATTCCTGTTTTCTAGTTAGTTACGACATTTTCATTAAAACAGCCAAGAGCCAAGAACCAGCTGGTAAACCAGATCCTTAAAACTTAAATTGTTATCCTTGGCTCCTTAAAAACAATGTTTTTTTTTTCCATTCCTGTTTTCTAGTTAGTTACGACATTTTCATTAAAACAATTTTGCTAAACTAAGCAGTATTTTAACCTGATCAAACAAATATAAAACATATCTTCCTAGTACCAGTGTATAGTGGTCAAATACACAATGTCCACATCCTAGCTTTGTAAGTCACTCCTAAAGAGAATTAGATCCCTCCATAAGCAGTACTGATATTTTCTTAAAAAACGCAATCCCTTATGTCTAAAATTTCAACTTTCAAATAAGAAATTTGCTAAAAACATGTTAATCACTGACCATAGTATGTCCTTTTCAAATGATCTTTAGTTTAATTCCTAGAGCAAACAATTCTCAAATTACACTGAGAACCATTAGACATTTACAATTCACAAATCAATAAAACTAAACAGAAAAACACTGAAATTTAAAATTCAACATAAAATAGAGAGTATAACGTGTTTGAAGTTGTAAAAATAGACTTTTCAATAACGATCTGTTAAAAATCTTTTACCACTTCTCTATGATACAATATCAATTAAAAACCTTTTCAGACAATTTCAACCAGAAATCAATATGGACCCTTTCTGGTCTTTATATCTAGAGAATGATCTCAATATACTCTATATAACCCAGACAGTAAGTCTGATAAAAACTGTTGAATATGGTACTATTGGGAATTCAAGTCACAAGATCTGAATATCACTTTACAATTACTTATTAGATTATCTATAGGAGAAATCTGAAGTTAATAAATATAGAGTGTAAGAACAGTTATACTGTGATATAAAACAATAAACATATTGGTGGCCTCATGCCCACATTTTAGATTAAACTATCGGTTTAGCTGTTTTATTAGTCTGTAAAAAACAGTATATAAAATGATATCTCTGTCCAACACAATTGTTCTGATAAAGCAAATTAAAAGGATATAGTTGCCTCACTATTTTCTTTGTTAAACAATATTTAAACTAAATTCCAACTATCTGTTTCATTTTTCAGAACAGAATCCAGTTTTTAAAAGAAAAAAGAAAAGAAACATGTATATTTTTCAAGGGTATCAATCTAGATTCCCTCATGAGGATTCATTCTCCCAACTGGTCCTTGGCTAAATTTCTTGGCACTGATCTTTCACGGATTTAATCCATAACTATTTACAGCTGGGTTCACTAGAATTATGAGTGAAGATGAAAGTGTCATGAAAAGCTCAAATAGAAATATCAAATTAGAGCCTGATTTTTACAACTATTTCTTTAACAGATTTGGTCTCTGATGTTCCAAAAAACAACCTCAAAATATATCATTTTTCTGGCCACAATACAACTGGATTACATTAAATTCTGTATAATAATACATTGATGTAAGCTTATTTCACACAGTTGGAACAAAGTTCAATTTTAGTTTCTCCTAGGACAATTTTAAATTCTCCTAGAAGAAACTCCAATTAGAGTTTAGTACTAATTGGACTTTGTCCTAGGAGGATTGAAAATTCTCCTGGATTTTAGTTTCTACTTTGTGACATATACAACAAAAGATCCTCTTGTTAATAGGCAAAAAATAAAATTCTCAAGAAATATAAATTGTTTTCAAAACTTACTCATTTTATAAAGAAGTCCTGTTTACTATCGAGAATAGACATAAATAACTTCTTTATTCCAAATCAATGAGTCAATACATTATTAAAAAATATCAATAAATTCTAGTATTAATCATAGAACTATTACCACATAGTTACATCTAGTCAACGTCTTTACTAGTAATAGTAACCTATATATGATTAATTCCAATACTTAAACATTTTCAATTAACCTTATAACTAGCAAGATGAAGTTTTGTATTGTGAGAAATAAAGTTTCTCAGCATGTCAACCTATCATTATATAGGTGATTTATAATATAGAGTATTATCATCTATTACATTTACATAGAAACCTTTAGAAAAACATCAGACTCTTTACAAATAGACAAAATTATAATTCAACCAAGAAAGAGATTAGTTAATTGTACTGTTTTTTTAATATATATTCCCTCAAGCATGTAATAAGTACTAGCCTATTACTATTGTGTTTTACTCTTCTGTAAACGAGTTGACAATTATCTAATTAAAATTAGAATTCAGCAATAAGTTTTTAAACTTAATCCCCTAAGCTCAATTAATTATTAAAAAGAAAAGAAAAACTGTACAAAATAAAACTCTAACAAAAATTTTGTCCAAATGAATGGTTTAAATTTTTTACTGTACATTTTAAAACAGATTGTGAATAAGTTTTATTGATTAATAGCTTGCACATCAATTTCCAGCTGTTTGCTTAACTCTTTCAGCGCCTAATAACGTTATAACGTCGTAACGTCCCAGCGCCAAATTAATTTTTAATAAATTGGTATTATGACGTTATATGGTGTAAAATAGGTGTAGATGTCTAAACCACCTGCATCATTTTCAGACTCATTTTCCGAATCAGAATCATTAAATATCGCCGAAAGAACAGCATTCACATCTCTGGTACGTGCCGGCATTTTAGACGTCATGTTTATTGAAAATAGAGGAATGAATTAGGAAAAATCGCTGACTTTCTCTGCACCAAAAAAACCCAGCAAAAGTCACGGGAATTTTTTACAGCGGAAGTGAATTCTGTGTTACTTTAAATAGTAACATTCGTAACAAGCCATCAAGCGGGGATTCCCTAAAAACACGACCGGTAACTGAGTCAAGAGAATTGTCGACAAAAGTTGCCTATGGGGTTAAATTAGATAAAATAATGCATTCTGAAGTTGGTTTAATGTCAAAACTATTTTTGCATTGCAGAGTTCTTTTTGTAGGAGCAGGAGTAAAGCCCCAGTATCTAGTTCAAATGAAATGAAATGTGATTTCCATGTCAGCTCCTCCAACCTGCATCTCTGACAAGGGGAAACGTCTAACTATCTAAGCCTCCATAGCTCTAATCATCAAATTCAAGAGAGATCAAAACTTTATATTTTACATCAATTAGGCTAAAGTCCCTGTTTCCTTATTGCACACATGACACTGACCCAATCCAAATTTCATTCATTACTTTTTTACTTCTTTAATGTTGCCACAAGCTTCCACATGCCCTAAAATTACACAATCCCCAAAATTCTTTACAAAAAATTAGTTATCACTTTTCATCCTTTTATGCCTGTTAAGATTCCCAGAAATTTACATTGGAACACAATCTTACCTTCTGTAGACTGTTATTGAGAATCAAACGATATTTTGTACTCAATTTTCAAGACAATAAGATATGTTAATTAGTAGAAAGTCAAACGAGTTTTACTACAACATCAAGTACCCACACTGTACTTATTACAATGATGTTGATCTGCAGGTTGAACACAAGACAAACACATATTGAGCATACAGTAAACAAATCTAAACACAGTCTTACACAATAATCACCAGTTGTCAACTACAGACTAAACTACGTAAACCAATAATAACCTAACATTGAATACAATGGTACAGACAACTGAATCTATTATCAGGAATCTCTTAAAAAGGAATACAATCAATTTGAATGGAATAAAGAGACCCAGTGTTTTAATTCTATATAAGCTTATATCTAGTTTATTTGTCTCAATGATAGATAAAAACAACACAGATTTTTCCACTCTACAGCTATATGTATTGAATTTGCATGTACATAAACAAAAGATAAGCAAATCAATTTATAACACTAAATGAGAAACGGCATAATCTAATCATGAAAGAATGTTTAAAGGGATATGTTCACTAACAGTTTGACCAAAAATAATTTAGTCTTAGAATCTGGAAATTTTTAGCTTATCTAATCCGTAATATTGTTCACAACTCTCCTACAAAATATAAGCCTTCAAACACACATGTACACATAAAAATCGACGTTTGAACGCCAAAATTACGACTTGCCGTTTAATAAGACTATGCGTTATATAGAAACACAATAGACAGAATATGTAAGATAAATGTTAAAGTAGGGATCTAAACATTCCCCATTAATAGTACTATCCATTTAATATCAATCATCAATTGATAGAATTAAATACAGTTTAGAAATAATAAAAGAAAAGACTATCATATCACTGATGCCACAGAAAAAATTTCCCTCAAAACACTCAACATGATGTGTTTGATCAACCATTCTAGTACGGTACGAAACAATTGTTAAAATACTATTTATTAACAAGATAAGAGGTCAAAAAGAATTCTAGAACTGTCCAAACAATCAAGGTCAGATTGTTTTTGCTATAATAATTTAGGTCTCTATCAGACATTGATACATTGATTGGCATTGATCTTCTAAATTGTCAACTGAAATTAAAACCCACAACCAAATTCATCAAGGTAAGCAAATGATGTCATGTACAGATTCTAACGCTTTAATGACCTACACTACAGCCTGTTTTCAATCTATGTCATGAGTCTACATGGTCTAATCACTGTTTGTTAAAGGTACAAACCAACTTTTCATATTTCTACAAGAAGATACAAAACTAATTATAGTGTTTTGAACGAAATTTTGTCACCAGAAGGAAATAACATGGTATAAATTGATTGTACTGTCAACTAAAATTTCTATAATACAAAAACATATTTATCTCTGTCAAGTTAAATATATATATTAACTAGAGACTTACTAGTAAATAATCAGCTAGTATAACCCCAGGCTAGTTAAGATACAGAAGTAATTAGTACTTTATCTTTACAATAATTGAAATTTTATTCACCTATTATCATTATAAGGGCTCTATCAAGTGTTAATTGTAGGTCAGCATCTTTAACTTATCAGAGCATTACAATAACAAAAGATATATTATACAAAATTTACTTTAAGCATCAGTGCTTCACATTCCCTAACTTAGTTATCTAAAAACTGTTTGCTTACAAATAGCCCCTTTTGATTTCAACAGTTTTTGGCTCAAATTTATAACGTTAAAAAAGCCATATATATAAACCTCTTTAGCAACACTTTCGGGACACAGATAGCATCAATTTGCTCCATTCCAATTTCCATTCCGACATATGTGGTTCTTGCAATTCCACTAAAACTAACGCGTTTTAAGACATCACTGACAGTAATCTGCATAGATATCAATAGTAACTTCTAGTAGATCACTGTCAGAGATGTCTAAAAACACTTTAGCATTAAAGTGGAATTGCAAAAACCACAGATGTCAGAATATTAGAAATTGGAATGGCACAAATACACATACAAAGTTTAGAAAATCACTTTACAGTATTTTGGGGTCTGAACAAATGCTGAAAGCTTATGAGAAATTAATACTATAAGCTTACCCAAAAATTGAAATAAGACATTAATTTTTCTCACAATAAACCTGATGAAGCATGAAAAACCATATAAAACTAGAACCATGAATGGTACCATGCAGTGCTCATCCGATTTCGTCCATTGGTCAAAAGTGACATCTTTCAATCCACGATGTCAGGTTTACAGAAGAAAGCTTGTTTTACATTAAAATGCAGAAGGTACAAAATTTTAAAACGCACAATTTTGAATTCGATAGTGAAAAGTAGAATAAAATGTTCGGTAGTGAAAAGACATCTGATTAAAAAAAGGGTAATCACAGTTTGATATACATCAGTGGAAAACGCATATCACAAAATTTCTAAGATTTGTAAATAAGTTCTAAAGTGCAAGAAAGGACACATGAAAGAGCCAAATCTCAATTTAGAAACGGACTGCACAGTATTCATACTTCATAGTTTGAAATACAGATCGAATTTTATCAATACATATTTCATTCAAAGAAAATATATCTTAATGTTTCTTTTAAACAGTTACAATGTAAAAAAAAGGACATTAATGATAACGTATCGCCCAAACGCAAGTTAATGGGAGAGGACGATCGCCCAAACGCAGCTTTATGTCAAAATGTAGTTCTCTCCCTTCAACTGAAATTTGAATTTAATATCTTACAAGCAGATGGAATAACTAATTTTCAAAATTCAAAAGGCGCTATTTTGATTTTAAAATATTGTGTTGTATATAATTGAAAAAGTAGATTTAGCATAATTAGATTGTGAAAGAATTTGTGACGTACATGAATTAGGTCACGTGTCAGAGCTCTTTAAAGCTAAAAACTGCAATTTTCAAATGGATATAAAACCGGAAGTAAACATCGGAAAACCTAAATGAAAGTATCTGTGCATAGGTATCGTCAATGGCAATGAATTTGTTTCAGGTCACTTGGTCACTAGAGGTCAAGGTCACAGGATATGAGCCTTTAAAGTTTTGACAATTACTGATTTATCTTAACCGGAAATTAAAATAAATCAGACTTGAAATTCAAAAATCGGCGTCTCATGTTTTGGTAGCAATCGACTGTAGATTCCAAAAACATCAGAATTATGCAAATTTCATTACACCCTGAGGCCCCATTTTGCGTTTTATGAAAATATACCATTTCAAGATGGCGACTGATCTGTTACATCTGGGTCAAATTTTATTATTTGTATACTTTTGTGTCTATATTACATACATACTACAAAAAGAATTTTTCAAATATCTTCAAAATTCCGGAAGTTGAGATTTCGACTTTGAGAGCCAATAACTTCAAAACCGGAAGTGATACAAAAAGTTTGAAAACATATTTTTGTTCGCCATCAAAATGTCTATCTACCTGTAAGTTTTCAGAACGATCGAAATAAAAATTGAAAAAAACACGCACAGTTTCAATGGAAATTGACACAAATTTTTCAAACTTTAAAAGGCGGAATTTTGATTCAAATATATTGTGTTGTATATCATTGGAAAGGGCAGACATAGCATAGTACGACGGTGAAAGAAAATAAGACATATGTAAATTAGGTCACGTGGTAGGGCTGTTTAAAGTTAAAAATTACAATTTTCAAACGGCTATAAAACCGGAAGTAACAATTGGGCATCTGAAAAAAATATGTCATTGGATACATCTAATCAAGGGCAATAACTTTTGTACAGGTCACAAAGTCACAAAAGGTCAAGGTCACAAAATATGGGCCTTGAAAGTTTTGACAATTACTGACTTATTTTTTCCGGAAATCAGAAAAATTCAGAATTGAAATTCAAAAATCGGCTTCCCATGTTTTGGTCGCAGTCGACTGTTGATTACATAGACATAAAAATTATGCAAATTCCATAACACCCTGAGGCCCCATTTTGCGTTTTATGAAAATATACCATTTCAAGATGGCGCCTGATCTGTTACATCCGGGTCAAATTTTATGATTTGTATAATTTTGAGTCTACATAACAAACATATTGCAAAAAGAATTTTTCGAATATCTTCAAAATTCCGGAAGTTGAAATTTCAACTTTGAGAGCGAATGACGTCAAAACCGGAAGTGATATCGAAATTTTGAAAATTGCTAATTGCTCGCAATCAAAATGTCTATGAATATATAAGTTTTCAGGTTGATCAATATAAAATTGCAAAAGTTGAAAAAGTGGTCAAGAAAAAGTGCTCCAAAAGTCAGCAAGATTTTTCTCAAAATGATATTGTTAAACTTTTGTCTCGTGGACAATCGATTAGAGAAATATGCAAAGTCAGTCCGATCAAAATCGGTTGAAAAATAAAGGAGATAATGACCAAAACATCAAAACCCATATGTTCTCATACCTCATTTCCGGTTGGTAGGGCATGCGTCATTTTACATTTAAACAATACCGAGCAGTAGATTATCGTGGGAAATCTTGAGAGATTATATGTGACATGTGTAGTTTTGGCTGGGCGCTCTGACCAGAAAGTGAAAAAAAAAAAAAAAAAAAAAAAAAAAAGTCATTTGCAAAACAATGCAGTGCGTTCGCTAGAACGCACTGCAATTATATTAAACAAGAGAGTTAAAACCAACACTAAAACAAAATACACATGAAGTTTGGTCACATTTGAATGTCATCAGTATTTAATTGTTAGGAACTGAGAAATTGATGATAGGAATTCAATATAACTTGTTATCCTAAACTCTAGTGTATTTCAGCTGCTAGCAAGCAATTACAACTTGTCATTAACACTTAGTTGGTTGTGAAAATTCTAGGACAAATTTCAAAACATTCTATTCCAGACATGTAAATGCTTCTGTAATCTTCTATAAAAGTGAAAGTCTGTAAAAAAGTTTCTTTAATGCAAAACACCTTTTCTTTACTTATGAACATATAAAGTACATATTATACATATACAGGACATACATGATTACAAACACATAACAAAATGTAGTAAAATAGTAAAAAGTATGTTACCTGTCGACGATAAATGTCATCCAAAAGTGAAGATTTTTTTAACTAATCCTTATTATCCTACTTTTTTATATTAATGAGCATTAGTTGAGGTAAAAATTTATTCATACATGTATATTTATAGATGTCACTTAAAGAATATCAACAAGTATTGAGAAATGTCAAGTAAAACTAGCGATCTACCTTGACTTGAGTATAAGTTTCAGATGTAATCAGGTAGTTGACCTAGATTTCAGCTTGCTTGTATAGCTGTGTAAGAGGGGTCTTAATTGACCGAACTGACGACCCTATAACTACCGCTAGATTACCCAGGTAATATAACATCAAGGTATTAACAGTGTGTCTCTATAGAAAACGACAAGTAGTAAAGCTATGTACTGGACATTCTAGTTAATGTGTTAACTAATGTATAAATGAGTGATAGAAGATAAATGTTTACTGTCAATCTGTTGTAAATAAACAAGTGATTGTCATCTATACTACTCTACCTACTATGGTCATGTTAAAGGCTTTTTTGATTCACTTATATTGACGGATGGGCAATGAAATGGTGCAAATAGAAGCAAAAAGTTGATATCTATAAAAGCTTTTAAGGGAAAGAAAACATATTTTGTTTCCCAATATTTTTAGACGGCTTGAGACTGACTCAGATCACATAGGCGTACGAGCTGGGGGTGCAATTGCCCCCCCCCCCCCCCCCCCCCCCCCAGTAATTGTCATGAAGGAAATTTAAAAAAATAAAATCGTTCGGAAATGATGTAATAAGGCAGATGGCGAGAAGTTTTTGGAATTAGGGGTAGGGTGGGGGTCGACTTGTCGGGCATATATATTTCGTTGTCGGGCAAATTAGCATTAGTTGTCGGGCAAATTGGTTTTGCCCCCCCGCTCAACTAAGGCCCCGTACGCCTATGAATGATCACATCTTAAGTTGCCTCAAAAACAAGTTTTTGTTTCTGCTATCAGTAATCAGTAATATTGTTCACAGTGAACTGTCAATAAAAATGAAATACATTAAGTACAAATCCAAATAATTTATCCACAAAGAAAATAGGATTGTTTATGTCATTCATGTGCATAAATTTGGAATAACTTTGCATATATTTGACCCCACATTAAATTCAACAAGATAACCTAAGCATGTAACAGAAAAGATAGTAAAAAAGTAACTGTTCATGCAGCCTACCTACCTTCAATTTTCTACTACATTGATTTATATTGAGAAGATTTTTGTGACAAATACATGATAAATCACAGTTATTTGTCATATCTCACAATAATAACAATAGTTATAACACATTGTTAGAGTGTATACACATTATCCTAGTAATTACTATACAGATACAGATAATTATATCCTTTCTTTTCATACTAGTACTATCAAAAACTCACCAAACCATGAGAATATGCTGTTATACACAGATTTAATCTATTATGGTTACGGATTATTCTTAAAATGTTGTTGAATCAGATTTTTGTCATATTTCTAGAAATAATATGTCAGATTCAGTGGTTGTTTCAGACTTAAAGATGCTTGATCTAAAAAATAGTTTTGTTTGAAAACCCTAAGTTTGGTTCAGTTTTCAGTTAAAGAGTAGATTGCTCAGCACATCATTTGTAATTTGTATAACACTTCAGAGCATGAATTAAGTAACATACTGACATTTTAGATTTCCAAACAAGAGACAACGTTTTTTGCCAATGCAAACAGACTTTGGAAACAATTTTGTCTGGCCAACTCAGTCAGATAAGTGTGAAACGGAATGCTATCAGAATCTGCTTTATGCTTTAGATACTTGTAATCAATGATCTGACAAAATTGTTATGTACCAGGTATCTCCTGTTCAAGGTCATTTAATATTCAACCGATCAAATGTCAAGTTCAATAAGAAAAAAACTCTACCGTTCACTATTATTGGATTTGAAATACTGTCTTGCATTGTCTAACCACTTAAAACAATATTTTTTGAATTAGTCATTACAAATAAAGACAACTTTTCAAAATTCCACAGAATTATTGTCATATCTCACAATAATAACAATAGTTATAACACATTGTTAGAGTGTATACACATTATCCTAGTAATTACTATACAGATACAGATAATTATATCCTTTCTTTTCATACTAGTACTATCAAAAACTCACCAAACCATGAGAATATGCTGTTATACACAGATTTAATCTATTATGGTTACGGATTATTCTTAAAATGTTGTTGAATCAGATTTTTGTCATATTTCTAGAAATAATATGTCAGATTCAGTGGTTGTTTCAGACTTAAAGATGCTTGATCTAAAAAATAGTTTTGTTTGAAAACCCTAAGTTTGGTTCAGTTTTCAGTTAAAGAGTAGATTGCTCAGCACATCATTTGTAATTTGTATAACACTTCAGAGCATGAATTAAGTAACATACTGACATTTTAGATTTCCAAACAAGAGACAACGTTTTTTGCCAATGCAAACAGACTTTGGAAACAATTTTGTCTGGCCAACTCAGTCAGATAAGTGTGAAACGGAATGCTATCAGAATCTGCTTTATGCTTTAGATACTTGTAATCAATGATCTGACAAAATTGTTATGTACCAGGTATCTCCTGTTCAAGGTCATTTAATATTCAACCGATCAAATGTCAAGTTCAATAAGAAAAAAACTCTACCGTTCACTATTATTGGATTTGAAATACTGTCTTGCATTGTCTAACCACTTAAAACAATATTTTTTGAATTAGTCATTACAAATAAAGACAACTTTTCAAAATTCCACAGAATTCGATTTAAAGTTGTAGAATTTAGTTATACTATCAAATTGAACCATCATCATATTTCCATGAGAAAACTTGATTGATCAAATAAAGTTTGGTTCAATTAGTTACAGTTTTTGCCTGAATTCTCTCATTTATGTAGCATCACAAACATGATTTAAAAATCAACACTGGGACTAAATGAACTAAATGATACAAAATGCTGGTGAATAAAATCAGTGGAGGCTAACTGAATGAATGTAAAATGAATAAGAAGAGTTTTGTATAGAATGATATTGAATCAAGATGTGTATGTATATAGGTAGGTTTGTCGTAGGTAAACTAATCTTTGTGTGAAATAATCTAATGTCTGGTGTTTTTTACAGGTTTTAAAAAAACCTAACCCCATAATATACAATAAGCTTATATAACAAATATCATTGTATTACCGTACATCTAGTTGTAAACTCCTTTTAGACCTCCCTTTTAATACAATAGAATGTCTTTTTAAATATAAACCATGTAAATATTGAGATTACATGTTGTTTCTGAAAGTGAACCTATCTTAAGTAATTTTGTCATGATCCTATAAGAATAACCTTTAACTTATTTCGATTTCATGCATCTGAAAATTTCCCATCCCGATCAAACTAAAAGCCCAATAAGAAACTGAACTTCATATTAAAAAGAAAAATGCCTTTATCAAAATATTTCTTCAAAAAATATCCCATAAGTAAACACTTGAGTTCAAGTCATGGAGTAGAAAAATGTTAAAAATAATATTTAGTCAAGAGATGACCATTTTCTACAATAAGTTTAATAATGACTGACACTGAAACAATCTACAAAAACTTTATTCAAATTCTATATTTACCTACTTGAATAGCCTAATACTCCTCTATTTAATTTGTTACATTAGTCAGTAAATATGTCATCTAGTTATCATAATTTACTTTCCAGTTTTTCTAAAGATTTCACCGTTTTCTCATGAACCTCTAACTCAGACAAAAAATACTGACTAAACTAGCTGTTTAGTAATGGTGAGAAAGAAGTAGATTAGTGATTTTCACTCCATTGATTTCAAATTAGTCACAAGGTCACTTATTTTCTACTATAATAAACTAAGTCAGATATAAAAGGGGTAATATTAAGTCCCCAGGCCTCATTAGATACAATCTCACAATAAATATCACAATAAAATATCAAATTATCAGATTTCTATTCAATTAATATTTCAACTTTTAAAGATATAAAACTTAGATCAGACAATAAAAAATATACTTCAGCTTAAATGACGTCAATTAGAGATTCAATGTCAGTATATTTCAAATTAGTTTCTTGAATTTAATATCTTACTTTCTAATACAACTATTTGATAGAACTACAACACATATTTTTGTCTTCTTTAATCTTAAAAAAAACAATAAACCATTAAATTTATCTTGAACTAAGATAAAGGTACCGGTACCAGTACTTTAATCAAATCACAAATAAGTTTCATTTCAATTAAGGCATATAACATCCCTCTAACATTTCGAGTTGTAAAATCGTTTTTTTCAACAAATTATTTTCCTTTCCACTTATATAGCTTAAATGGCCATTCTGCTTTTTTGAAAACGTTTTTATTATCAAAACCGTTGTAAATGTTATCTGAAAATATTTCCTTAAGTATGCTTATGTACATCTTTTTGATTGATAATTGCTTACTGCTTGTATTGCTTATTGTTCATTAAGCAAATTGAAATAGTTTTTGTGTTCGGTTTTAAAATGACTCAATTTGCTTGCTAAAGCATAGGAGAGACATTTCCCTACAATTGGGCATTTAATTACTAAAATCCATACAATAATTGCCTAAAAGCACCCAATATTGGTATTCTAAGTGTTGGAAAATTAACAACTGGATTTTTTTTCTAGATATCTCTGGATTTTGATGTACTGGTATATATAGTTTTCACAAATTTGAGCAAAAACTTTTTCAACGTATAGAAAAAAAAGCAAACTGTGTCTTTAATGCACTTTCTGAAAATTGAATATCAAAATAAATACATAAATACTCTACGTAACAATTCCATTCTATTCCTTTTCAACTTTCAAATATTGTATTATATTCTTTATTGTAAGCTTACTGATAGTTGTAGCATAAGATTTTGTTCAATTTGTAATTTAATCTGTGCAAGACAGTTCAGCTAATCATAAATTTTGTCAATAGAATGGCAAATTCCAAAGCAATAGTACCAGTAGTGGACTCCTATAATGAAAAGTTCCATCAGGTGTTTCAAAAAGAGTAAGCATAGTCTGCTTCTCATACCCTCTTATTTAAGTTCACATCATATAATAAGTGATAATACCACTTGAATCAGTTTCTACTGGAATATACAATTCAGTGAATCACTAAAAGACATGTCATATTATTCATATGATGCTCTAAGTTCATCAAACTATCTTTTTCAGGTAGGTAATCCAGGTAGGGTAAGCCTTTTTTATAATACGGTAGAAGGGAGATAACTCCAGATAACAAAATATCACAAAAAATTGACAGCTCTAAAACTTTTATTCTCCACATTTGCGAGAGATTAAGTTACTAAAACTTTATGCATGATAACTAAATGGTTGATTATCAAAAATGAAAAACATACCTGAGGTTTCGAGTAGGAAGTTTGTCAGCAATTTGGGATGAGTATCTTCTAAAACTTCACAAAATTCGCGAAATGTTTTGATCCCCTGTTTTGAAGACATAATGTCTATCATCTTCTCGGTCCTTTTATCCCTTTCAACAATACACATTATCTGTTTCTCTTCATCTTCTGTGAATACATTTTTTGATTTTAGTTTTGAGTACACTCGACTAAAGTCAAGATCCTTCACTAATTTTTGTTTATGTTTTTCAAACAAGCGAGCAATACCTCCATGGCTCGCCATCTTTAATGCCATGAAAATCGAAGGGAAAAGTATGAAAATTATCCTAAAATGAGTATTTTGTTTTTAATTCCATGTGATAATAGCATCATGAAAAATAAATTAAGAATGAATAGAAAATGAAATGAAATTAATATATTTTATAAATGTCTCTTGAATATTGATAATTGTCATACTTAATAAACCTAAATTACGAATTTCCTTTCAAATTACATTTGACCCCAAAGGTGACGCGATCAGGTGCGCCCTCTATTCTTTGATTGCTGAAAGTAAAACTAGACTTATCACGTTGAATTTTATCCTCAAATTCTTTTTGAAGTTTTTGATTCTAGCTAAGTTATTAATTCCCATTTGAAAGGCAAGTATGAATATTTATCAATTAAATGATCTATAGGAGTCAAGAAGGCATCAATAGGCCTACTGTTTTTTTTTTGTTAACAACTTAGGCCTAACAATGTTTTTTGTGTAATAATAATAATGACATGACATGTGTTGATTTTTAACTATTTACTATGTTCATTGATTATTTACCCTTGCAATATGCCCTATGTCCAGATGGGTTGAAGGTCCCATGCTAGTTATATTAGTTTATAAAATCAGATAATATATCGTATCGGGTGCCATTTCACAAGTAACTAATGTCATATTGTATTATCATGGTCTAACATATTGTTATATTGTGGTCTTGAAATAACATGTCTGTATGAAGAGTTATCTCCCTTGAGAGATAGGTGGCTAGCCTGAATAAAGATGGAAGTCTAAATTACAATGACTGTGTTTTATCTCTTAATCCATGCCATCCACTGAAACACACACCCCAACAGTACATGGTGGAGATGCCTAACTTTCCCAGGATCTTACTTTGACTAATTTTGGAAAAATTTGTGGGTGAATTTTTGTAAATTTCGAGTTCTAAAATGTTCTGTTCAATGACACTTGACTTGATTGAGAGGAGACTAGAAAGAGTGCTAATTAATTGGCAATTTCGGGAACAATTTTAGTTTTGGAATTGGATTGAGGAAATAGAATTGAAAGTTCATTGTGGAAATTTATTGTGAGAGAATTATAGCCTTTAGTTAGGATTGGACAGGTTTTATTTGTGGTGTTTGGTGACTGTTATTTGTGGTGTTTGGTGACTGTACTGTAGGCTAGGCTACTAGTACTACATTAGACTACTGGCTACTCAGGTTGACCTCTAAACTAGAGGACCTTGAAGCAAACATTGTATAACAGTGTATCTATCAGTATCATTGAAGCAGTGTTACTGTTATTGAGTGTGACACCTACTATGCCTACTACATATAATTAGCCTAGTATTTAACAGAGTAACAATATCTTATAAGTTCTATTTGTTTGGTCGAGTTCGTCTGCTATCGAGTTGTCTGCCCTTCCAAATAAACAGATTATTGAAAAGCTAACTGTTTATTTTTGGATTGAACACAGTTAAATTTGCCAATATAGGAGAATTTACGGGATTCCCTTTTGACGTCATTTGTTGATGATGCGCGCGCAGCTGGCCGTCAACTTCGCGGCCAGTCTAACGTTATTTGTATGGCGTCACAGAAGAAACATGTTTTCTTTCGAATTTTTGGGGGTGAAAAGCCATAAAAAAAACAATTTTTTTAAACTTATGATTAAACGTTGAGTCAGACATTCATCACTCAAAAAAAAATAAAAAATTTAGAAGGAAAAAGCATGTTAAATAGACTCGCAATATGTTAGTCTACACTGGCTATGTACAGTCAATGGTTCTTTTCTTAGGCCTAATACTACGATATCAAAATCGATACTATTTTTTGTTCGGGAAATTATTTTTTTACAGTTTTTTTATGGGTCTTAGAACGAGTTCTATGGGTCCCTTTTTAGATAAGCACATCTTGCCCAAAAATACCCAAAATCTTATAATATGCGTGCGTGAAAATTATATCGGGTTGAGACCAAATAAATGGATTGGGCTTATAAAAAGATAGTTAAATAAAGTTAATTTGACTAATTATTAACAATTTCACCAAAGACGCTATTATATTTCCAGAAGTATTAAAGATGCCAATAAATAGATCAGGTAAGGTGTCCGGTCTCAGATTTCCGACACATCAGAAAATAGTAGTAAAACCAATCGTGTACGCATCATATCGGAACTACTGTGTATATATTCGCTCTGTCTATTTTCTTCCGTATCGCGAAATCCCGGATCGAACTGGGCACCTTACCTCGGTGTATTCGGAACTTTACTCGCCCCTATAGTTAAATGTAACAAATCAATATAATTCACCCTCACGGATCATCTTTACTTTGGCATCAACTTATAACTATAAATATTATAAAATTAGGCCTATATTGCCAGGACAGCATGCGGCATTAGCCTACTCTTATATTCGATTTCCACGGGGAATTATTTATCTAAATATGTCATCGGGATCAATGTTACTCTGCAACTCTTTTAGACAGCTGGAAAAAATTCGGAGAAGTTGTATTATTTAATTTGTTTAGCTGGGATCAAGCTACAGAGGCATTAAAGACAAAAATTTCAAACCGATCACCTAAAAAAAACTATTTTGTTGTGCTAGGTCTTAACTATCAATATTAAAAATTTGCCGATTGCAAATCCAGCTTGATAGTATAGATTTAAAAATTCCAGAAAAACTAAAAAACTGCCAAATATTATTGGTTATCCCCGACAGTCGAGGTAACCGGTAGGCCTATTATTATTGCTCACCTGGAATATTGTTGCTTAATTTGTTCATTCATTTATTTAAATATAGGGACAAGAAAAGGTAGGTATCAGGGGCGGATCCAGGATTTTTGAAAGGGGGGGCGTATATGCCAATCTGAGCCGAGCGAAGCGAGGAGAAAAATTTTTTGACCTTTTTTTTGGCTTAAAAACATAGATTGTACTAATTTAACGGTTTCTGACGTGGACCATGTATGTTTTATAGTAAACGTTAATGGGTTAGACATTTTTGATGTCGTAATACAGTCTAAAAAAAAAAAAAAGACCAAGTAAAGGGGGGGCGTACGCCCTCTACGCCCCCCCCCTGGATCCGCCACTGGGTATTGAATTAAATTCCTAGATCAACCTCAGATTCGGGGCTTGATATCGATAGGATATAGACAAGCGCAATATTTCGCCTACCCGAAATTAGTGAATTTACGTGTCATGCCGAGTTTTTACTCTCCGTTGAAATTCAATCAAACTCTTTTTTATCTTTAAGAAATTTATGAAATTATTTTTTTAGAAGAATAGACTAGCGTAGTACCGATGTATACAAATTTAGGGCCTATTTATATGTGTATAGGCCCTCGGCCCTCTGTAACCATTTATCGAGAACAAGATAACAATGCGGTGCCGCGTAACGTATTGTACGAACCGACACGACACACTCATTTTGCTTTAAACATGACTAAAATCCAACCAAAAAATACACTAAGGTTTGTTTTTTTGGTAATTTGCGAAAAGAAAGGGGTATTTGATCATTTCAACATCAGATTCTGTTCCCATCGTATTGATAAAGAGAAGATAACGTCATTGACTCATTGACTGTGATGTATAAAATGGCCGTCAGTTGACGGCCAGTCTTCCCCATTCTAAAAATAGATTATGACGTTACGTCATGGAAAATTCTCCTATATGGAATAAATTCTAATACTGATGTTGTTCTTTGTTGTAATACAAATTCAAACGCTGGTTAAAAAATGACATTCTGTCCTCCATCCTATCCTATCAGAACAAATTCTAGAAATGTACATATTTGATAGCATTGTTTCCCACCATCTTGAATCTACATCGAATCGTACCAAAGCGCTGTGTTCAACGATTTGGTCGATTTGGGTACTCGCTTTGGCAAATCGCTAAAATAAGTGTGTATTGTACTCAAATCGTTGTAGGCGCTTCGTTTAAATAAACGCACACTTTGATAAGTGTCAAAGCGATTTGATTAAATAAAAACGCCTATAGTATTAAAATGATGCAGTGTAGTATTAAGAAGTGGTTACAGCCTTACTACAAGACATGACATGACCGGAAGGAATGTTATCAGTGCAGTGAAATTTGAATAGAGTATAAGCCTAGAGTATTTTTATGCTGAGAGTGAAAGTGAAGTCTGGTGCTGACTTTAACTTAACTATTGTGTTGTGTAGACTATTTGGAATTAATGATTACATATGTCATAAAAGTAGGACTGCAGTGGAAAAATACAATTTCTAGTTGATATTTGAATTTTTTGTGAAATCATGTTTTCAAACTTTTAATGAAATTCTACTGTTAATGTTTCAATTTCAATAGTATGGAAGTGTGTGTATGATTTTTTCGATTATATTTTTTTTTTTTTGGCAATAGATATCCCTTATAACTTAAGCTTATTATAGATGACAACAAAGTTTAATATTTATATTTGACCAAAATGTTAATTTTGATATTATGACACAGTATGTTTCGGTAATAGCTTATAACTTATGGTAGGAATAGTTCAATATTGTATGTCTGCAGTTTCCATTTCATTTATCTTTCTACTTTTAAACTTTAATATGAATGTCACAAAGAATTTTGAACGCTTTGATGGGCACAAATTAAGCAGAGATGATGCTCAAGCTCATTATTTATCTTTCCTTGATTATTTGGAGTCTAAAGACATAAACACAGAACCCGACAGTGTTTCTGAAGTGTCTAAAGCTGTATCAATATTCAAACAAACCCTGAAAGGTAAAGCCCGATTGTGGATAGAGGGGAAAATATTTCGTTCTTTATTAGATTTGCAGAATGTGTTTGTTGACAGGTTTTCTGAGAATAAGACTCAGTTCACTCTGAGTAAGGAGTTCAGTACTTTCAATTACGATGTTTCTATTTCAGCTCAAGAAAATTTTGAGAATCTAGAAAAATTGTGCACCAGATTACAATACAGTGATTTGCAGTTGCGTCATAAACTTATTGATATTTTGCCCAGACAATGTCAACAATCTGTGGTTATGTCAACGACTGACACAAGTTCTTCTGACAATATTGTCAAAACCATTCAGAGGTATTTTGATGTAAATCAAAATGATGGGACTTCTGCATCTGCTTCTGGTGCAAGCAAGGAGGTTTCCTTTGCTGCAAATGAACTGGAATCTCTTCATGTAAGTAGTGGTTCCTTTGCTGGTGATAAAATTAAGAGTTCTTCCGCTTCAGGACGTGATGGATATCAACGTAGGTATTCTGATTCCAATGATGGTTCTAGATCTTATTCTAGATCTCCTTCTTTAAGTAGAAGACGCCGCATGATGTTTTGCGAGTTTTGTTTAAAACCATCACACACTTGGCAGAATTGTTTTGAGCGTGAACGACAACTTCAAAGCAGGTTTTCAAGGCAAAAACGTGATTTTTTTCCAGATCCCTCTTATTCTAGGAAATATCAGAATTCGGATTTTTGAATGCAGGGACTTGTGCAACTGCTCTACGCAAGTCCCCTGTTAACTCAGAGATCGAACCTGGTGCAGATGATGTTCATATTCAACTCAGTAAGAAAAATTACTGTATTGGTAAGTTGGATGATAACAAGGAAGTTCTTGTTTTGTTTGATTCTGGTGCAACTAGATCACTTATTTCATCATCGGCTATAAATTCTTCAGTTTATTTGAGAAGTCTTCCTGTTAATAAGTTACAAAAGCCATTAAATTTTCGCATGGGAAATGGTTCTTGTTTGGTTTGTGATAATACTATAACATTACAAGTTTCTATACAAGGTTATAACCTTAATTTCACAGCTTATATTGCAGCTGATTTGATTGGTATAGATTTAATAGTTGGTCAAGAAACTTTAAGTGACTTCGATGGTAATATAAGTTTTAAGGATAATGTTTTTCGTTGTAAGTCAAAGAATATTCCTTTTTACACATCCAATGTTGTGTATATTAAACCAAACCATACTAAATATGTTACTGTTCATGGTAATGTTCCTCGGTTTTCTAAAAATCGGGATGTTTTGATGCATTGTGGAAAGTTTCTATCTGATGCTTCTCCATCTTCAGTATTGGTAAAGTTGAAGCGCAATAAAGGTGTGATTCCTCTTGTTAACACCACTAATAAAACAATTCGTATCAATTCTTCACAACCAGTTGCATACTTATCATTAAATGATATATTTGTTTGTGAAAGTTTGTTTTTATCTGAGAGTTCATGTAGTGATACAAGCAATGATAAAAGTGTTAGGAGTATAATCAGAGAGAGTATAGATTTATCATCCAGTATTCTACATGAAAGATCTCAAGAAAAGTTTTATGACTTACTTGTTCAGCACAAAGATGCTTTCAGTTTGCAAGGTGAAATAGGTCAGTGTCCAAATATTGAAGTTGATTTTGAGGTTACAAATAAAGACCCGTTTTACATCAGACCATATCCAAAAACCGAAGCAGAGAAGAAGGTTATTGATGCAGAGTTACAGAAGCTGGTCACTTTGGGTATTCTAGCTGTGGGTCATCAATCGTATACATCTCCAGTTTTGGTTATTCCTAAGAAAGGGACTAGTGAAAAGAGAGTTGTAGTTGATTTTCGCTACCTCAATTCCAGAATTCAGCGGTTTAATCACCCATTTCCTTTGCTTTCAGATACGTTAAAACGAGTAGGATATTCTTCCCCTAACGTACTTAGCTGTTTAGATCTGAAGTCTGCATTCTTCACTTTACCTTTATCCCCTAAATCTCAAAAGTATACTGGAATTTCATCATATTCTGGGGGCAAACATTACTACTTCAAGAGACTAACTCAAGGTCTTAGTATTTCACCTGCTGTTTTTCAATCTAAAATAGATGAAGTTTTGTCAGAGGTAAAAGGTAGTTATGACTTTTGTATCGCTCATCATGATGACATCATTGTATTCAGTAAAGATCTTAAATCTCACGCTGATCATCTAACTTCTATTTTTCAAGTTCTTATCAAGAATGGGTTGAAAATTTCTCCTAAGAAATGTTCTTTCTTCAGGAAATCTGTTGTCTATATGGGTCATAAACTGGTTATTGATGACAATGGTCTAGTGACAATTCAACCTTTAGCTGACAGATGTCAATCTATTAGAAATCTTGTTCGACCAAAATCAACAACAGAGGTAAGACGGTTTATTGGAGCAGTCAATTATGTTTCCAATTTTCTTCCGAGATTGCAAGCAATCCTCCAGCCTCTTCATAAGATTTCAAACAAGAAATCAACTTTTAAGTGGACAGATCAACATGAAGCTGCATTTCAAGAAGTCAAATCTACTCTTATTCAACCACCCGTGTTATTCACTCCTTCTCGTACTGGTAGATTGACCTTATACAGTGATACTTCAAGAACTGCTACAGGTTCTTACCTTACTCAGGTAATTAAAGGTAAAGAACGTTTACTTGGTTACTATTCCAAGAAACTTCCTAAAGCTTGCGAAAGGTATAGTGTAACTGAGTTGGAGTTATTTGGTTTGCTTATCAATATAACTAATTTCCAGTATCTTCTGAAAGGTGTTGAGTTTGATGCCTATGTAGATCATTCTGCCATTGTCCAGTTATTTAGTTCTAAACATGAACCTTGTACTAACAGACTGAAGAAGTTGTTAGTTAAATTGTCTCACTATTCATTTAAAGTTGGATATAAGAAAGGAACAGAATTAGTCTTAGCTGATTTTCTTTCTCGCAGTCCTCTTGAAGACGATTCTGAAATAGATCAGATTTTACCAACTGCTTTTGTGGCTTCTGAAGATTCTTATGCTGTAACAGAAAGGCCTGTTACAAGACAATTTGCTAAACAGCAGAATATTTCTATACCTGATATACCTTCTGGTACAAGTAAGGTTAAGTCTCGTAAACAAACTCCTATCAAAGAACATTCTTCTAGTCCTACAAGTTCTATCAAACAGAATCTATCTCGTGATGCAAGTCATTTACCTGTTTCTACTAGTGATTCTCGGCCAGATGCAAAAGACTTGGTACATTCTGATCCATACATTTGCCCTCGTCCATCTTTACCATCATCAAGTCAGAAGACTGAGCCCCGATTAGTAGATGTTCAGCATGAACCTGAGCATGTTGATATTCCTATTGAATTGTGTATTCCACCAAAGCCGGTTATTCATAATAGTGAGGACATTATACAGAAGAATTTTCCTAAACAACGAGAACTCAATAAGTTGATGAATGTTATTCAACGTAAAATCATTCGAGATTATAATTTGTCTATTGATGCCAACAAGCTTAGGATTGAGCAAGAATCTTCTCCTTATTTTAAAGCTGTCTATGATTATTTAAAACATGATATACTACCTTCAAGTAAGAAGTCTGCCAAATCTGTCAAACACAAGTCAGAGGAATATATATTGTGTGATTCTCTTCTATTTCGTGTCATCATTTCTCAAGAAGATCAATTTTCATTGCAGTTAGCTATTCCTGAATCTTTGTGTAACAGTTTGATAAATATCTATCATGACAGTCAATTGTCTAACCATCAGGGTATTGTCCGAACATATCTTACTATGCGTAAACTGTTCTACTTTCCAAATATGTTCGATACCATTTCTTCTTACATCACTTCCTGTCTCAAGTGCCAACAGTTTAAAGGCAAGACAGACAAGGACAGAATATTTCATCCCAGGATTCCCACTGAGTATAGAACCTTTGATAGGTTAAGTTTAGACTTTAAGACTATGCCAGCTTCTTCTAGTGGTTTCAAACATCTCATGGTAGTTTGTGATGAAATCACAAGGTTTGTAATTTGTGTTCCACTCAAGACATTAGATGCTGAAACTATTTGTGAGGCCATCATACAAAAGATTGTATGTATCTTTGGTCCACCATCTGTACTTATCACAGATAGTGCTTCTTCCCTCAAAGGTGAGCTAGTTACAGTATTGTGTAAGGCTCTTGGTATCCATCATAAACTTATTTCTGTGGAAAATCATGGTAGTCTTCTGGTAGAACGACACATACAGTCCATATCTAACTTAGTTAAATATAACCTTAATCAATATGGTACGGATTGGGTACGTTATGTTTCAACATGTAGTTATGCCTATAATTCATTTGTGTCAACCCAGTTGGGAAATTATAGCCCATATGAGTTAGTTTTTGGTAAACAACCCAAAAATTTGACTTCTTTAAATTGGTCCTTTGAGGTTAGTAAGTCTTATGATGAATATGCAGCTCATTTAAAGAAGAAATTTGATGGGATTTCTAGTACCATTCTATCTCTACAGAAGAAACAACAAGAGTCTCAGAATATGAGCATTGCACACAGTTTAAGTCGAAATCCAATCTATACTTTAGGTCAACTAGTATTTGTTTTCAAGCCTTCCTCCTCAGCCTTAACAGCTAATTCAAGAAAAGTCAAAGCTGATTGGTGTGGCCCTTTGGTCATCCATCAGGTTCTTGATAGAACACATTACGTGTTATCTACACTTGAAGGTAAAGTTCTTCAAGAGGTATATTCCATCAATCGCCTTAAACCTTGTTTTGTGAGGTCAAGTCAGCCTAACACGAGAATTGATAATATTAAAGATCTCAAAGACAGATTAGGTGATATTTCTCCTGGTGCAGATTCGATTAATACTTGTTCTGCAGTAGATGTTGCATATATAGATGCAAATGGATGTGTTTTACCCCACCTTAATGAGAGAGACATTGTCTTTAATCGGTTAACTACACCTGTAGATTTAACTCGTTACCAATATACTGAATGCAATGCTGTTGCTTCTGACAGTCTTATGTCTTTAGCTCAAATTAGTCAGGGAACTAATAATATTTCTCATTGTGAGTACATGCTTATCAAACGAGCAAGATTCAAATGTGGTCAACTTCAGGTTTTGATCGAAATTCCTAACGTAGAGTTAAGTGAGTGGTTAACTGTAGACAATGATATTGTTCTATTCCATATCGTTCATAATTTAATTTTAAACAAGAAGATAGTCGTTACTGGTAGTTTGCATAAGTATTAAATGTTCTTTTATATATTACCTAGTTTGTTGTTGTTGTTTACAAGTAGACCTTTTTTGCAATACTTATCATTTCTTTGTATCTTGTATTAATAATGCAACATCCGGAAGTGTTAGATATTTAATTCTATTTTTATAGTATTATATCATTCAAATAGGTTGGAGCAGTGCTTGTGGCAGTCATAGCATACAGTTAATTTTTTTTTGTGTATTCTCACAGTTTCATGTATAAATGTTCCTTTAAGAGTTTGCCTTCCCGGTTTCTTGTTCAATGTTCCAATTTTGATTGTGTGTTTCTGTGCGCGAGTGAGTTAATTTGATTTTTTTTTTCTTGACCGGGGGCCATCTTTCAAGAGGGGGGGATGTCATATTGTATTATCATGGTCTAACATATTGTTATATTGTGGTCTTGAAATAACATGTCTGTATGAAGAGTTATCTCCCTTGAGAGATAGGTGGCTAGCCTGAATAAAGATGGAAGTCTAAATTACAATGACTGTGTTTTATCTCTTAATCCATGCCATCCACTGAAACACACACCCCAACAGTACACTAAGTCTGATTTGAGATGATCTATAGTAATTAAAGTACCCGTGCCTATGAAAATTGAAATGAATGTAGGCCTATTTCAAAAATGCTTGTATATCCTTTATATATTTTACCAACCATCTTTTAACTATTTTCAGATTTATGACACAGGAAATTTTAAAATGGATACAAGCCTGAAACAGTAAAAACTACAAGATACTGTCTGCTTATAACTTAATATAATAGGCCTAACTTAGTTTAAATATGGATGAAGAAAGTGGTAGTGATAATGCTGGTAAACTTTTGAATTTTGTTTAAATTTTGTAAGCTGTATTGCAAAGTAATTGATTTGACCAGTAATGTTACTGAGGTTATACTCTACAAACTACAAAGTTTTAGGCAAAAGGATTTGTATTCCTGGCTGTTTCAACTGGCGATTTGTAAGCATTTTGATTTAATTTCAGGTTCAGGCTCAGAAAATGAAGGAAGTAATCATTCTGGATCAAGAGGAAGTAGATCCCCAGCAGGAAGTGGCTCAGGATCTGGAAGTGAAGCTGGAAGTCCAGCACCAAGTGGTAGTCCAGTAGGAAGTCCAGCACCTAGTGGAAGTCCAGCAGGAAGCCCAGCACCAAGTGGAAGTCCTGCACCTAGTGGAAGCCCAGCAGGAAGTGGGAGTCCTCCTGGTAGTCCAGCACCCAGTGGAAGTCCTGCAGGTAGTCCAGCACCCAGTGGAAGTCCTGCAGGTAGTCCAGCACCCAGTGGAAGTCCTGCTGGGAGCCCAGCACCAAGTGGCAGTCCTCCTGGTAGTCCAGCGCCAAGTGGCAGTCCTCCTGGGAGTCCAGCGCCAAGTGGCAGTCCTGCCGGTAGTCCAGCACCAAGTGGCAGTCCTGCTGGGAGTCCAGCTCCAAGTGGCAGTCCAGCAGGAAGTCCATCACCAAGTGGCAGTGGAAGAAGTAGATCGCCAAGTCCTGCAGGTTCAGAAGGTATGTTTCTATTTTTCAATGATTGTAGTTGATATGTTTATGTGATAGTTTAATAATATCATAGCATACAAGTATTGTTTCTAACTAGCTATGAAATGTAAATAAATCTTTTTTTTTACTCTGACAAAACAGTATATTCAAATGATGTCCACTGAATACAACATGGATGTTCAAGGCTACAGACATTGATCTATCTTGTGTTTCCCGTGGTCAGATTAAACATGAATGTTTAAAAAAAAAATTGATATCCTTACTTTAGCTAATGATAAAGGTAGTGGTGCTAGTAGTCCTGCAAGAAGTAAGGATGGTGACAACAGTCCAGCTGGGAGCCCTGCTAGAAGTGGTGGGAGTAGTCCACAAAATGCTGGTAGTATTAAAGGAAGTGATGCTGAATCCCCAGTAGGAAGCCCAAAAAGTGGTGCTGGAAGCCCCAAAAGTAGTGTTGGAAGTCCTAAAAGTAGAGATGGTAGTCCTAAAAGTGCAGCAAGTAGTCCAAGAAGTGTTGGTGGTAGTAAAGAAGGAAGTCCTGCAGGAAGTAAAGAAGGAAGTCCTGCAGGAAGTAGAGAAGGAAGTCCTGTTGGTAGTAGAGCTGGTAGTGAAGCTAGAAGTAGAGAACCTAGTCCAGCTAAAAGTGGTAGTGGAAGTGAGAGAGGTAGTAGACGAAGCCGTTCTAGAAGTCCAACTAAAAGGAGAGCTAGTAGAGATGGGAGTAACTCAAGGAGTCCTGTTGGTAGTCCAATAGGTAGTCCTAAACAAGACAAGACAAGTAGATCACCAAGTCCGACAGGAAGTCATAAATCTAGAAGTAGTCATGGATCTGCTAGAGGAAGTGATAAAGAAGGCAGTGGATCAGGTATGTTAGTCACTCCTATCATTCTTAAGAATGTATCATCGTCTTTCGCGGAAAAAACAGCCAATCAAAATCAACCTTGAAACAAGAGTTGTCTTTTCCTGTCCAAATACCGGGCAAGATGGCCGCCTATCATGGTCGAGTCATTATATAGTCTCGAACAATGACGAAGGTTGAGCCGAATGGTATGTTAGTACGAAACAGGCTTTAGAGCTAGAGTTACATATTATATTTCTTTAACCAATATATCTCATTTAGCAAGTGTCGAAACTGGAATAACTGCAAATGAATATAAATGTATTACAGACTCAGGAAATTGGCCCCTAGAAATAAGAATGAGATTATAATAGTGTTATTGTGAAACTTGGCTGATTAAACAGCTTATAACTTAAAAAACAACCCCAATGAGCTCTATCAATTACACATCAGAATTTTACATAATTTGAAACTCTGAGTAACAACCTGTTTCAGGTTCTATTTTAATATTTCTAATTTGAAAGTATGTTGAACTGATTGAAGGATGTCAAATGACACGCACTATATTGAACTTAAATAATGATAGTTAGTAATTACATTGATTATAGATACTGAGGTGAAAAAGAAAAAGAAGCGTACTGTATTAAGTGATAGTGATGAAGAGCATGGAGATAAAGAAAAGGCTAATGCATCAGATGATAATGTAGAAGGTAAAACCTTTGTGTTTCTATCATTAATTATTGAATAAAAATTAATTTGGTTGCCATACATCTAAAAGATGGCTGTTTGGATTAAAACAATTTCCATTAATAAGCTTTAAAAGGACCCCTAACATTGAAACGATTTCCATTAATAAGCTTTAAAAGAACTCCTAACATTAAAACTTAAAAACCTCTGCTGCCAGAACCTACAATATTTAGATGACATGTTTGGTAAGGATGATGATAGCTGAATATTTTGATATTGTAGCTACTATGGGTGATTTATTTGGTGATGCTGATGATATTAGTTCTGATGAAGATGATAAAAAGAAAGAAGAAGAATCTCAATCACAGATACAAGTAAGAAAATCATAAACAATCATAACTCAATGTCCAAAACAATCCAAAATTTAGATCTTTAACCCTATTCCATTGTTCTTTACATCCTTATCTAAAACAAGTTTCCATTTATAGCATCCAGTAATAGAAGATGATGAAGACCAGCCAGTTGAAGAAGAAATACCAGAAACCAGAATAGAAGTTGAAATACCACGTATTGTTACAGACCTAGGAAAAGATGTTCATTATGCCAAACTACCTAATTTTCTTAGTGTTGAAACAAGGTAAGTGGCAGTTCTGATGCCGTAGACCCTTGCAACACAATGCAGTGTTAAATGAGGAAATTTTGTCATTAAACCTACTTTTTTCTCTTTTTTCCAACTGCCAAGCAATCTTCCGCAACCTCACTCAGAGCCATGGTGTATCCTATTACCTAGCTAGTAATATTGACTCACATATTCGAGTGGTGAGTTATTGTCTTTTGTATTTTAGACCCTATGATCCCATGACGTATGAAGATGAAATTGATGAAGATGAAGTACTAGATGAAGAAGGTAGAGCTAGAATGAAATTAAAGGTGAATACTGAATAGATTGTAAATAACTACCGATTTGAAGCATTGCCAGATTTAAATATGTAGTACAAGGTGTTGCCAGATTATAGAGAAGATTGATAATCTGTCAAAATCATTTCTGAAATGTAACCAATGCCTTAAGACTTAATACTTTTAATTTATCCTATTACAGGTAGAAAACACTCTAAGATGGAGAAGTAAGAAAGATGAAAATGGTGCTGAAATTTTAGGTGATGATATGAAACCACTGAAAGAAAGTAATGCTAAAATGGTTAAATGGTCTGATGGCAGGTTGGATATTTTATATTTTAAAACAAGAAACTTAAACTTCCTGAACTCTCAATTATATCGGCTTTGTAGTAATGGCCAATGCGCCTTGGTTTACAACATCCCTACGACAAAATCGGGAGTGATCGGATATATTTGACATGTCAGTGGCATTCCCAATAATTTGTTGTGACCTGGATCTAATTCAATCAATAGGATTTCAGGTATATATTGGGTTCCATATTGTTTACGACAAAAGCTCTGAAAACGACTGCTAGAGGAACCCCAGTCACGATAAAAATTCAGTTAGTGTGCTTTGACAGCACGAATTGATAATTTGACGCCTTCAGAAAATTGTAGGTCGTTTCGTTCTAAAATCGTTAAATGTGCACCGGCCTTTAAAACAATGTTTTGACTATTTCAGTATGTCACTACATCTAGGAGAAGAAGTATTTGATGTTTATGCTATGCCATTACAAGGAGATTTTAATCATTTATTTGTACGTCAAGGTACAGGTTTACAGGGACAATCTGTCTTTAAAACTAAACTAGCTTTTAGGTATGATTACAAAGATTTCTTCCTCCTGTTTATTAAGTTTCATTGAATGGTGTTACAATTTAGTTTAATTTGTGTGGCCATTGTCATTCCCTAGAAAGCTGCTACAAAAACTGTTCTTGTTATTTCCTGGATTCACACAAATCAAATTAGCTCTTGAACTTAAAATTAAGTCTGCATTGACAAATTGCCTCCCTTGGGAGAGCAGTTGTGATAGTCTTTAGAATGCATCTGACCTCCTGATGATGAAAGGCACAAGGCAACAACCCTTGCGCAATATTCCCTGTTTATCCTAGTTTGGAAACAGGGGCCATGGCTCTGGGAGCTTCGTGAATTTGGGCCACAGCTTGAAAAAGGTTGGGAACCACTGCTTTAGATGGTGATTAGAGATATCATGAATGTACTGTGTTTAAACCATCCTGATCAATCGACTCGACGGTTCAGTATATTGTATGTCATTTACGTCTTTGTATACAAAAACTTATTTCCTATAAATATGGATCCAACATGTCGATATATCTTGGTTGTTATTGTAGACCTCATTCTACAGAGTCATTTACACATCGTAAAATGACCATGTCATTAGCTGATAGATCTAATAAAACACAGAAAGTTAAAATGTTACCTATTACTGGTCATGATCCAGAACAGAATAGATCAGAAATGATAAAGGTAAGTCAACAAATCAGTCCTTCCAAATTCCTCAGCCCCAATATACTGATTTGATTTTGTTACTTTTAATGAAAGTTTAATGTAATCCATTTCTGTAGAAAAACTAGTTTTTGCACATTTTCCCTATGACAAAAGCCAAATTTTGGTATCTGTGCAGCACTAGAATTACCAAATTCTAAGATGTCCTTATGTCCCACACGATACTACAATACAGTAAAGGGGAATGGTTTTACTCTCTTCCTATTTAAATACTCAGTCAGTTATCTAAGAATGTGTAACACATGATTACAAACAACATTTTGGCAACGTGCACTGTGACCTCATTCACATGATCCATATTCTTGTATAGTTTATACTATGAAACAGTTTACCAATAGAACAGCGCTCTTGCAAGTCTTTGAATATGTTTAAACAGAAACTAAAAAACTCACTATTTTAGGGAAGCTTTTTAATTATTATTCAAACAACTTTTTAATTTTAGTAGTTTTTTTAACCAGATTTTATCACATTAGTATTTTTAATCATCCATTTTATTAACACTGTTGTGTAAAGCGTAAGCGAGCACTGATGTGGAATTTGCTCGATAAATCAAACTATTACTACTATTACTATACTGTTGTTGAAATTTAAAGTTAAGATTGTATTTGTGTATATCTATAATAGAAAGAAGAAGAAAGATTACGTGCCTCTATCAGACGTGAAAGTCAACAGAGAAGAATGAGAGAGAGAGCTCATGCTCGAGGTTTAAATGCAGGTTATTTAGAAGGTTATGAAGATGAAGAAGAAGATGAAGAAACATCTATATCAGCTATTAAAAGAAAATATAAAGAGGGCGTCCAAAGGAAAATTAAAGGTATTATATTATTATCACCCACAACCATCATTAATTTTACTATTTCTCTGATACATACAGTAACTATCTTTATTTTACACATTGAATGAAAGTTTTTAAATGGTTTATGATTGCCCGTGTAAAAGTTATTCCTTTATCTGGGGCCTTATTCTTGAAAACTTAAATTACAATGATTTTAGTGTTCAGGTCATCTGATTGGTCAATCACTGAAATTGATTTTAAATTCAGCTTTATCATCCAATCAGGTAGCTGTATTTCTTAAAATCTGGATTTTATCTAAGTTAAGTTTTCGAGAATGGGTTCCTGGTCAACCATTTTATTGACGTTAATGATGGTGTATTTGACTTTTCATCCTGACAAATGTTTACAATGTTACAAGTCACGGCAAATCGGCTACTCCTGAAAACCGGCCAAATGAATTGGTCCTGTGCATGGCCGATTTTCAGGAGTTTCATTGTATAAAGTAGTTTGATAACTGTGAAATTATTTTGTACGTAAATTACAGAGAGAGCTAATATCTACAGTAGTGATAGTGAAGATGCATATGAATCAGATACAGAAGATTTACAGGCTAAAAAACTCCAGAAAGCTAAAAAACTAGACAGTGATGAGGTAAAGTATTTCGTTGTTTTGCCTAAAAATCATCCCAATAATGTGATTTCATAATGTATCTGATTTGAGTTGAAAGTTTTGAAATCTCACAGATTTCTACTTGTATTTTCCGAAGGTTTCCATGCTTGATGATGTTGTCAAATGTTCTTTACACTATCTGTCATGAGATTCTTGCTCCTTTGTGCAAACTATTTCGTTAATATGATGCTATAATTTATTTTAGGATTCTGGTTCTGACACAGGTCCTCGTAAGAAGAAAGCTAGAGTGGTCAGTGACGATGAAGATGATGATGGGGGTGGGGCACCAGCTGCAGCAGGGGGTAGTGAAAGTGAACATGGTGAAGAGGCAGGAATTAATGTTGAGAGTGACTAAAATTTGTTTTCAAATGTAAATATACCTGGTATTTGATGTAAACACGTTCAATAACTATTAAGACATATTGAATGAACAAAATCATTGAATTGATAATTATGGACGAGTTATGTTGTGATCATTTAAATACTCTGAGAATCTGAGAAAATGTCATGTGGGATTTTGTGTTACTGGCATGATCAGAGGGTGGTTTAAGATCTATGGCATCATGATGGACGGACATAGTGAACGTTTCTGAACAATCAAAACAGGACATATTACTTTTCCCGTGTACATAGTGCTATCATTTTATTATCATGTTCATAAAATAATGTACAGATTCATTCCTAATAAAACAAAGAAATAAAAACTTTCATCAATGTTATTTTCAGACTTTATTTTTATAGTTATTAGAATATTTACAAATGTGAAATGTAATATCTCACGCAACAGAAATTAATTAATAAACACAACAAAATGATCTGGCACCACTGGCTTGTTTGCAAAGGTACCATGACAAGCACTCTCACTCATGTTGTACTGTTATACTTTCACTCATGATGACTGTTGTGTTGCATTCTCACCCATATTGAACTCAGTCATGTTGTAATCTTACTCTTGTAGCTCTGTCTTTTACTCTTTGTCATGATGTACTCTCACTCACGTTGGACTGTCATGTTGCATTCTCACCCATATTGAACTCAGTCATGTTGTAATCTCACTCTTGTAGCTCTCTGTCTTGTACTCTCACTCATGTTATACTCTCACTCATGTTGTACTGTCATGTTGTAATCTCACTCATGTTAATGTTGTACTCAGTCTTATTGTAATCTCACTCATGTTGTAATCTCCCTCCTGTTGTTTTCTGTTTTCTTGGAATCAATGTCCTGTCCTTTCAGTCATGTCATGTTGTAATCTCACTCATGTTGTACTGTCATGTTGTAATCTCACTCATGTAGTTCTCTGTCTTATACTTTTAGTCATGTTACACTTTTCACTAATGTTGTATTCAATTTGGTCACATTCTCAATCATGTTGTCCTGTAACTTTATAAATACAGCCTCTCTCAGCTAGACATTTTAATATTTTAGCTATATTTTTAGTATCATCTAAACCACTGTGATGTCTACCATCTAGTGTTAAATTTAAATCTTTTAACATTGTTTTCATACCATGACCTCTTCTACCAGTAATCTCCTGAAATGGCTATAAATGAGTGTTTCTTTAAAAAAAAAAAACAACATAAAAATGTCTAAATCTAGCTCTGTTATTTACAGACTTACTTATTTCAGAAACTTTAAGCAAATTTTAAAAAAATGATTTGTTCACTGTAGAAACACATTCCCTTTAATGGCATTTATGACAAAAAAACTTCTTGCAGTAGAGAATGGTTCATGTCCATGGGTAATTTAGGATTTCAATAAATAAAACAATTTTTTTTTATGAAAATTCATTAAAATATACAATCCTATGCTCACTGTAACAGAACTTGGGCCCTTTGAACTCCAGGGGCCTTATTCTCGAAAATTTAACTAAGATCAAATCTGATCTGATTGGATAATAAAGCTATATTTAAAATCGATTTTAGTGATTGTCGAATCATATGACTGGAACAATAAAATCATTGTAAGTTAAGTTTTCGAGAATAAGGCCCCTGAGCATGTGAAACATTGCGATTGAATTTAATTTATTATTTCTTACCTTTTTGATGTTTATCCATTTATTATAATATTGAGGTAGTGGTATATTAAACCATTGAGTTTCTCTTGGTAATCTAAAATAATAGATAATTCCTAAATTCTTGGTTTAGCCCTAAGCCAATTTTTTCTAGCCTTATCAATGTCACAGCAGGCGCAGTATGATTTTAAATCTAATCCATCCAATATATAATAATCCACATTTTCTCAACTTTTAATCCTTTGTCCCAGTGTTCAACATTATCTGGGTTTTAGTGAATATTATAAAGCAAATTCATTTGTTTATAAATGTCCATGGTAGAGGGAATAATTATAATCTAATAAACTGCATAAAAGTTTTTTCAAAAAGTTTAAATTTCAAAATATATTTATCTTTAATTTAGTTGCAACATTGCATTATTCAAGTATAAATGCATTATCAGCATTAAATGAGTTCTTGACAATTTCAAAAGAAAATGTATGTGACAATAATATTAAGAAATGATACACATACTGTGTTTTTAAATCCCAATCACCACAAGTAACAAATACTGACTTCACTTCTGACTTCAATAAACCTTCTTCTTCCATCCATTTATTTATAGACTAGAATGGTAAATCAATTCCAGAAATGAAACTTTTGACAAAAAGTGAAATGTCAAGGAAGAAAGCTACATCTTTTTTAAATAAGATTTTGTTTTCCAGCATATAATGATATATTTCTTTCTTTGAATGTTCCCAACAATTGATAACCTCTTACAAAATCTTAAGCTTACATTCACATTTTTGATCAACTGCAGGCCTAGGCCTATATAAGAAATATTGGTACTTATTTTACCTGTAAAGTTTCTCTAAGGTGTGGTTTACCTTTTACCATTTCTCTCGTTATACCAGTGATCTAAAATAAAGACATAAGTCAACACATTGTCTAAGTTTCTTCTAGAGCCCTGCCCACCAAATTTTTTTTTGGAGGAACCACAGTAGGCCTCTATCGGAATATCCAATACACATAGGAATATTTAGGAAAAAAATTTTTTTACAACCCCTTAAAGAATATGAACCTATGTATGCCTTCTTTCTATTAATTGTTGTCAATGAAAATAATAACTAACCTCTGTACATAGATCACAAATTTCATTAACTTCAGGTTCTACATATTGATGAAATATTGATTCTGTTTCAAATGTTTTACCATTTACTTTCAAAATGGGAAACTCTATTATTTCCTGAAAGAAGAAAACAGATTATAAGATTGGTGGAAGATATTTTATTAGTTTTAAATAATATAATGATGTCATCAATCATATTTCAGTATTTAAAACAGTTGATAACTTCTTTAACTTCCTAGGCATGTAAACCTTTTGAATTACAGTAGAAAAACCTAATTTGAATACATAGGCGTACGGGGCGTTATTAGAACGGGGGGGGCAAAACCAATTTGCCCGACAACTAATGCTAAAATGTTCGACAACCAAATATATTTGCCCGAAAAGTCGACCCCCACCCAACCCCTAATTCCAAAAACTTCTCGCCATCTGCCTGATCACATCATTTCCGAACAATTTTATTGCAGTGCGTTCTAGCGAACGCACTGCTTTGTTTTCATAATGACTTTTTTTTTTTTTTTTTGTCTACTTCTGGTCACGCTAATTCGGTATGAAGGGAGCATGTCACACCTTATCTCACATGTTTTCCTACAATATCTAACTGCTCGGTGTTGGGTGAATGTAAAATGGCCGTGTTTTTGTCTAACCGGAAATGACATATGACAGAAAAACCGATTTTATGTTTTTTACCATTTTTACCTCTGTTTTTCAACCGATTTTGATGGAACTTTTTTTGTTTATTTCATTATTCTAACGTCTACATAATAGCTCTCAACATAAATGCACATCTAGACATTCTCTGCTGACTTTTTGGAGCACTTTTTTAACCGTTTTTTTTAACTTTTGCAATTTTATTTCGATCAATTTGAAAACTTACAGGTGTATAAACATTTTGATTTCTAACTAAATGGTATTTTCAAAATTTTTATATCACTTCCGGTTTTGACGTCATTCGCTTGTAAAGTTGAAATTTCAACTTCCGGAATAATAAAGATATTCCAAAAAATCTTTTTTAGGTGTGCTAGAAATAACCGTTGACTAAAAATGAAATGAAAAAATCTGACCCAGATATTTCATATCAGTCGCCATCTTGAAATGACTGATTTTTCTTTAAATCGAAATTCAGAATCGGGGAATCATTCGATTTGAATAAAAATGATGTCTATGGAATCTACAGTCGATTGCTAACAAAACATGGGAAGCCGTTTTTGAATTTCGATTCAGATTTTTTTTTATTTCCGGTTTAGAATTTTCGGAAATAGTCAACATTTTTAAGGCTCATATCTTGTGACCTTGACCTTGAGTGACCTTGTGACCTGAACAAAAGTTGTTGCCCTGGACTAGATCTATCCAATGGCATAATCATTTTAGATGCCCAATGTTTACTTCCGGTTTTATGGCCGTCAGAAAATTGCAATTTTTAACTTTAAACAGCTCTGTCACGTGACCTAATTCATGTACGTCACAAATTATCTTCTATTATTATCACGCTTTATCTCCTGTTTCCAAAAATGTATAACACTAGATATTTTGATCAAAATTGATTTTTGGAATTTTGTTCTTTGTTCTATAGTAACTCTGCGTGTTTTTTTGGCGGGAAAAAACACGTGTTATCTGAATTACGGATTTCATAAGATAGGTAACAATTTCTTCTTAAGATATGGAAGAACATGACTAACAAAGAAAAAAATATGATAAAATCGGAACCGGAAGTAACACGCTGGCCACCATCTTGAAATGAACATGTTTTCTTTAAATCGAGGGAAGTGAACAGGGTATCATCAGAGAGTATAGATAGACGAGAGTTGTCACTCCGTCAAATCTGCATTGCCGCCATTTTGTTAGCATGGACTGTGGCGCCATCTAGTAAACGAGTGTTCATCAATGACGTCTATAAATAGACGTCATTGATGTTCATGTAGATAGATAGTTAAAAGGCTTCAACCCAGCCGTATCAGCGTCAGTTATTGTACATGCACTTTTTCCGGCAATATCCCACAAAAACATACATACAAAAATTTTGTTCCCGATTCGGGCAGGTAGGCCTACGCCTACGGGTCATGACAGAATTTATACGAAATAAAGCGTAATATGCAGGCCAAATGTTTCTCGAATAATATTTAATATGGATTTGTTTTTACTTTGGTAATTTTCCAGATACCCTGAATTTTTTTTTGAAATAAATTTTGTCACAGATTTGGATTTATTTTGTTAATTTATCCCGACCCTTGCATCCGATCTAAAAATTACTTCTTCAAATTGTCCTTATTTCTTATTGTTTTTCCTCGCTTTGAAATAGTACCGATTAAACCTGCACGTAGGTTTTAAATGCGGGGGTCTGGCAAAATTAAGAACTAAAGCCAAAATCATACTAAATAAATTAGCTAAAACGGCAATTTTTTTTAAAATCGTTTTCTCCAAAATCTTTTCCACCCTTTTTTTTCTCTCTCATTTACCCCAAGGAAGAACGTTCCCCGGTGTTATCCTTCCGTCGCAGTATAATATTGCTTTATTTTGTCGTCTCGCTATGTAATAGTACCTGCACGTCCTGTACGTAGGTTTTAAATACTAAAAAAAAATGCCAAAAACAGCAAATTTTTAAAATTGTTTCCCCGGAAAAAAACTTCTTAGCCCCTTTTCTCTCTCTTTTTTGCCCCTATAGGAGTATAAAAACCGTCACAGGGGTTCTCCTTCCCCAGTTGCAGTAAAATATTGCTTTATTTTGTCGTCCCTCTCTTGTATATAGTCCCGGTAAACCATGCACGTATGTTTTGAATGCGGGGGTCTAGACAAATACACGAAAAAAGGCAAATTCGTGTCTATAAAATTGTCAAAACGGCAATTTTTTAAATCGTTTCCCAAAAAAACTTCTTCACCTCTTTTTTTTTCTCTCTGATTTGTCCCATGGAAGAACCTTTCCCGGGTTCTCCTTCCCCAGTCGCAGTATAATTTTTCTTTATTTTGTCGTCCCTCTCCTACATATTATAGTCCCGGTAAACCATGCACGTATGTTTTGAATGCAGGGGTCTAGACAAATTCACGAAATAAAAGCAAAGTCGTGTCTAAAAAATTGTCAAAAATAGCGATGGCCATCGTAATACGCCCACTTTTATAATGGCAGCCAATTCTTCCGGGGGGTTGACAAGAGTGGAGAGTAAATGAAAGATTCTGAGAATGACATTTTCTCTTTTTACAAGAGTAAAACCATGGGTTAAAGTTTCCTGGTAAAAAACAAATATGTCACTGAAATATGCATAAAACAAGGACAACCAACGTTTAGGTTCCATCTTAAAAATGATTAAGAGCAGTCACATGATGTTTCTGATTTTCAATAAGGTGTATCCTAAGGTCAATACAAACACCAACAGCCAGTTTCATAAAAAATCCACCAAGAAACCAGCTCTCTATCGTGTCCACAGCTTTGAGAGTGTAACGGCTGAAAAATTAACGCGTTTTAAAGAACAAGGGCAATAACTCATTAAATATTTTTTCGATGTTTCTGATATTCAATAGGGTTTATCCTAATGTCAATACAAACACTCATACCAAGTTTCATCAAAATCCATCAAGAAACCAGCTCTCTGTCGTGTCCACAACATATTTTCAAAAGCAAGGGCAATAACCCATGAAATATTTTTCGATTCATCTGATTTTCAATAGGGTTCATCCTTGGGTGATTACAAACACTCACAGCAAGTTTCATAAAAATCCACCAAGAAACCAGCTCTCTATCGTGTCCACAACTTTGAGAGTGTAACGGCTGAAAAATTAACGCGTTTTAAAGAATAAGGGCAATAACTCATAAAATATTTTTTCGATGTTTCTGATTTTCAATAGGGTTCATCCTTGGGTGAATACAAACACTCACAGCAAGTTTCATAAAAATCCACCAAGAAACCAGCTCTCTATCGTGTCCACAACTTTGAGAGTGTTACGGCTGAAAAATTAACGCGTTTTAAAGAACAAGGGCAATAACTCATAAAATATTTTTTCGATGTTTCTGAAATTCAATAGGGTTTATCCAAATGTGAATACAAACACTCATACCAAGTTTCATCAAAATCCATCAAGAAACCAGCTCTCTATCGTGTCCACAACAATTGTGGACAGACAGACAGACGGACAGACAGGGGCGACTACAATATACGCCCACATTAATGTGTGGGCGTATAAAAACGGCAAATTTTTAAATCGTTTCCCCAAAAAACTTCTTCAACTCCTTTTTCTCTCTCATTTACGCCAAGGAGGACCCTTCCCCTGGGTTTCCTTCCCCAGTCGCATTATACATATTCTTTATTTTGTCGTCCCTCTCCTATATATAGTCCATATAAACCATGCACGTATGTTTTAAATGCAGGGGTCTGGAAAAATTCTAAAAAAATTAATGTAAAAAAAACTTTTTTTGAAATCGTTTCCCCAACAAAAATTCTTTACTCCTTTTTTCTTTTTCATTTACCCCGGGGTTCTCCTTCCCCTCTCACAGAATAATAGTCTTGGGGCAAATAGCATTAAATAGCTGTAAAATTGTCTTTTTGTGATTATATTGGGTGGTACAAACGGGCTTTACTCTGATGCATGGGAGTAAGAACTGATATTTATTTGCCTATTTCAGGCAGAGTTTGCCGTTTCCAATAAACTTGATTCATTGAGTGAAAGTCAGGACAATTTATCTGTAGGCTAAGTCCTTGGTTTATTCCAGTATAGACGAAAACTTGTAAATCTAAGTTAAATAACCGTGTTGTAAAGCGAGTGAAGCACTGTATGTTACAGCACTGAAATCTATATGAACACTCTCCCACTAGATGGCGCCACAGTACATGGAAACAAAATGGCGCGAGCGAAGTGATCACTCTCGTCTATCTATACTCTCTGGTATCATCCGATTTGTATAATATTGATGTCTAGGACATTTTCAATCTATGGCCAACAAAATGATGACAGCCAATTTGCAAATTTCGAATATGATGTTTGCCTATTTCCGGTAAAAGATATTCAGAAATGGCCAAAATTTTCAAAGCTCATTACACGTTACCTTGGATTTGGGTGACCTTATGACCTGAACAAAAGTTATTGCCCATGATGAGATCTACCCAACGGTGTATTCATTTTTGTTGTCCAATATTTACTTCCGATTTTATAGCCATTTAAAAATTGTTAGTTTGAACTTTGAACAGCTCTGTCACGTGACGTTGCGTCACAAAATATCTTCTTTTCTTATTACGTTTTATCTCCTCTTTCCAGTGATATATAACACTAGATATTTTGATCAAAATTGCTTTTTGGAATTTTGTTCTTTGTTCTATAGTAACCCTGCGTGTTTTTTTGGCGGGAAAAAACACGTGTTATCTGAATTACGGATTTCATAAGATAGGTAACAATTTCTTCTTAAGATATGAAAGAACATGACTAACAAAGAAAAAATATGACAAAATCATAACCGGAAGTAACACGTTGGCCACCATCTTGAAATGAACATTTTTTCTTTAAATCGACATCCGATTTATATAATTTTGATGTTTATGGCATTTTCAATCTATTGCCAACAAAATGAGGGCAGCTGAATTGCTAATTTCGATTATGGTGTTTGTCTATTTCCGGTATAAGATATTCAGCAATTATTGTAACACTTTTAAAGCTCATAACTTGTGACCTTGCCATTTGTTGACCTTATGATCCGAACAAAAGTGATTGCCCGAAATGAGTTTGAACTTAATTCACTTACGTCACAAAAAATCGTCTTTTCTTATTATGCTTTATCTCCTCTTGATATATAATAGTAGATATTTTAATTATTTTGCTTTTTTTTTTAATTTGGAAATTTTGTTCATTGTTTTAAAGTAACTGCGTGGCTTTTTTGGCGCGAAAAAACACGTGGTTCCTAAATTGTGGATTTTTAAAGTGAGTCGACACATAAAATGACAATATTCATAGAAAAAACATGATAAAATTGGACCCGGAAATAACTAGTAGACCACTATCTTGAAATGACCAACTTTTCTTTAAATCGATATAAGTGATCAGGATATCATCCGATTTACATAATGTTGATGTCTATGTCATCTTCAATATATTACTAAGAAAATGGTGACAGCCGATTTCCTAATTTCCATTAAAAGTTTTGTCTATTTCCGGTTAAAGAAATAAAAAGCAATAGCAAACACTTTCAAAGCTCTGAACTGAACCAAAGCTATTGCCCTCGATAAAATCTATCAAATGATGTTTTACTTTGTGTTTTCAGATGTTTACTTCCGGTTTAATAGCCAATTGAAAATTGAGATTTTTAACTATAAACAGCTCTGTCACAAGACCTAATTTATATGCCGGACTAAAATACAACCGTTCAAGGATGTTTAAATTGCGCACTGCTCAGTACCGTTATCACGGTTCTAGTTTTTTTTAATTTCCTTCATGAAAATCACAGGGGATTTTCAATTGCCCCCCCAGGCCTGTACGCCTATGTTTGAATACTTAGTAATACTGATCATATCTCTATAAAATTTAATATGACTGTAGACCTTTCTTACCATTGGTTTTATAACTTTATGGTCACCATTTGCCTCAAAATCGAGGACAAGAAAATAATCAAAATCCTGATAAACTTTCTGAACTGCCATGATATTTGCTCTGTTTTATCACTAAATAAATTCAATTATCTGAAGCTATGGTCTTTTATATTAATTTCAAAACTGTCTATAAATAAAAACATTTCACAATCAGCTGTAACTCTATTCTGGCATACCAGTCATTTTATTCTCAGAAAAGAACTCGAAAGAAGATATTTTACTTAAATTGTTCAAACAGGCTTTAATATAAAACGATTAGTGTTGTAATTAGCATTTTAAGTTTTCAATATCGTTTTATATATTTTTTATGAATTTCTTCCATATTATTCTGTTCCACTGTCAGAAATTCAATATTCGTGTATTTGAGTCAATTTAGGAATCAAGGATTGTGGCTCGTGCGTACGATTTCTACTTCCGTTTCTTCATACACCTGCGCACACGACATTAACCTTGGACAGAGTGGAGAAGGAAAAGCAAGAAATAGAAAAAATGTTTTCGAGGGTATTGGCTATGAAACCCTTTGCTGGGAATCCAGCTTTCAGACAATTTTCGTCAACTTTAGTCAAACGAGGAGCAGGAGGAGATGCTCATTTGGGTAAACCAACAGGGGTAAGTATGAAGGAAGCTAGAAAAAGTATTTAAAGAGTTAGAACTGAACCGAAATCAAATGGTTACACAATAATAAGGCTAGAGTCTAGAGGACTACCCTATTAAATAGGACTGAATTAAATTTTTGCAAACAAAACTTTAGAAGACCTTTGTGCAGGTCAGTGGGTTACCACTTAACGGCAGGTTTTGTGGGTCAACTTTGTTAATGCTAAGTTCACACCAACGGCGCTTTGATGGCGCTTTAAAGCGGCGTACAAAGCGGCACCAAAATGTAACAAAGCTTGATTAAAGCGTCAGGGTCGTAATAGATCGTGGTGAAGCTTGAAGTAAAGCGGGACATTCGGCAAGAGCGCCAAAATTTTTTAAACTGTTTAAAAATTTTGGGCGCTCTGTCACGAATTGATTAATGCGCCGAGAGCGTATCAAAGCTTAACAAAGCGTAACAAATCTCAGCAAAGCTTGACTCAATGCGTAGGAAAGCTTAACAGAGCTTGGTTCAAAGCGGTGACCCCAATCTTCATGGTCTGTCACCACTTGACACGCTTCGTTAAGATGTCTCAAGATTTGCTACGATCTGGCATGAAGATCTGACACGAGGTCAGACGCTTTCATCACGCTCTGACACGCTTTGTTACAATTTGTTACGCTTTGATGAAGGACTCTCACGCTTTCCCACGAATTGAGAGGCTTTGTTACGCTTGGCTAGCTTCCTCACGCTCTCCTACGATCAAAAGCGGAATCAAATCGGCGATCTCGACATTTTCCAATGCGTAACAAAGCTTAACAGAGCGTAACAATGCACAACAGAACTTGATAATCGTATCAAAGCGTCATAATCGCATCAAAACGTAATAAAGCGTTATAAAGCTTATCAAAGTTATCAAAGCGTGATTTCAAGCGTAACAAAGCCTGATCAAAGCGGGATTAAAGCGTGAGGAACCATAACAAGTCGGGAAATAATTCGTCCCCAAAGCGGCAACCAATTCGTATCAGAACGTATCGGAGCTTATCTGAGCGTAACAAGTAAACAAAAATGAAAGCGCTTTGCTCGGCGATTTAAAGCGCGGCATTCGCCGTTGGTGTGAACTAGGCATAAGTAAGAAATCACCTATAATGAAATTAGTTGTAATAACTAATATTAAAATAAGCCTATAGTATAAGGCCTCATAAAAAAAAACAATGAGCGTCAGAGACAAGTTACTTCCCTTTATAGCGAGATTGGCGGCGCTACGAGCGACACGGACCTGGAAGTAAACACATGGCTGTCACATTTAGCGATGCCGGAATAATATTTCATCTAGCTTTATCATCAGATTTAAGTAGATGTGGATGAAATACTTATTTCAAGAAGATGTCATAACATGACGAGAATGCTTTGAGCGAATGAATCCAGGAAGACAGGATTCCATTTACTTTTAACACCATACGGCCTGAAAGTGGAATGCAGCCTACTCACTTATCATCTACCATACCGGTATCATCAGCATAAATCGAGTCGATTTCACGACGCTGTCCGACCACACCCGATTACGGAATCACAAATTCAGAATAGTAACTTCTAAATAATGAAAATTTGATAAAGAGTCTTTGATCGTTCATGTGCAAATTTATAGATCTAATTTTATCTCTAAGCCTATTTGGAAATAAGGTTGTATAAAACTTGTAAAAATTTCTGTCCAAAGCCAAAGGTTGGCAAACAGGGCTACTTTCAATTGTAATTTTTAATTAAAAAGATTTTGATGAAATATGTAAACAATTGTGCATTACTGCAAGTTGAAAAGTTTTTTGAATTTTGAATGTCTTCTTTCAGCCAAAATTAGTGATCTTTCTGAGTTGAATATTTTAGGAGAGAAATGTATTTCAGTGTAAACAATTATTATATTTTTGATCTAAAACAGAGACATTTTAAGACTAGTAGGCCTACCATTGTCAGGTTGATACTCCAAGTCTCATGAAAATAATGTCGAAAATTTAAAAAAATTTGTGTGGTTGGACAGTTAGTTATTCTTGGACTCAAAGTTCAAAGGTGTATGGAGGCATATGTCAACCAAACATCAAGCCACTCAAGACTCTAGATACTAACAATAAAGGTAACTCTTTATTTTTCATGAGTCATGATTAAGCTCAATACCACAAAGTGATATGGTCCTGTCTCACATTCAGTCCATGGGGATCCACTCCTACTCCATTTCATGTTCTTAAATTCTTATGGTAAGTCATGAAAATGATTTTTTTTTATGAATTATGGTCATTCATGATGGAATAATAAACAAATCCAATCAAAACAGGGCACTTCATGACAAAGTGGTCCAAGTTTGTTTGGTCCAAGCTGTCCTGATCCTGGTATCAAGGATTATCACAGTATTATCATAATGGGAATTCAAACAATGCTGCTGGCAATTTTTATTGAAGGGAATTTTTGATATGAATTCATAAACACAATATAGCTTTAATTTTTTTTTAGGTGAAAAATCCATGGTGTTGGTTGTTGGTTCCTATTTCAGTACCTACCTGTATCAAAGTAAAACCTTAAAAAAAATCAGCAATTTGGAGAATTCAGTTTTTAATTAGATTATGGGGAGATGGACCTCCAACTGATTTACAGCCAAAATATATGCTGGTCAATTTGTTGTGTTTGGATCATCTAGACCTGAAGTAATTATAAGGATAAAGACAAACATCCACTAAAATATTAAATGATTTAATAAATAAAATATATATTTACAATATTAATTTTTTAATTGATTTATCCACATTTTTTTTTATCTTTGTGGCCTGAGGCCTAAATATTTGAGCTTGAGCAATTCACCAGCCTCTTCATAAAGAATGAAAACTGTTCCATTGGCAGTGATGACATTTGAAGTATGCTGACAGGTCATTATTAATTATTGTAGTCTTGGATTTTTGAGGAAAGTGATACAGAAACTGAAAGCTAATATTCCTTGCAGCTGTCACTCTATTGTCCCACATGAGTTACATTTTAGATTCATACATCTTCCAAGTTATATCTTCAACCTTTCTTCAAATATCAACCTGAAATATCAATAAACCTTAAATAATAAAAGGTAGGTACATGTACCATGAAATCCTATATATAAGACATCATTTCAGTAATCATTGTTACAAATATAAGGATATCAAAATATACATCATTCTGTTCTTTCACAAATATCCAATTAATAAAAATTATTTGAATATTTGTGACAGATAAAAATTTATTCAGACTTCAATCAATTTTTTCAGAGGCCTACTCTCTGGCCACAGTAAGGTCTGAATTGAATTTTTTCTCTCATGTCACAAATATTCAAAATATGATTATCAATTACATGCCATGTGTCTTAGAATGCCTTTGGGTCCATGAAAATATATGGTTTGAAAATTTTCAATTTGAAATAAAAACACTTTCCTCCTAGAAATTTCATGTGAAAATGACATATTTGACTGAAATTTCCCCTCTGTAAAATCATGTTTCCAAATAAATATTTTTTTAACAGTTGTCATTTTTATCAACCCAAAGACAATCTTAGACTCTCAGAACTAATTTTGAGTTAATATTTTAATTCATTAAAAAATAATGGGCAAAACGCGATCTGAGCTCATTGTTGCCAGAGACTGAGAGAGTAGGCCTAAAACAAATAATATCGATCTCAATCTCAATAACTAAATCCAACCTACTAATTATACTGCCTCAAAAATTGTAAAAGCAACCAGACAAACGAAACACACTTATCACGATTGCCTGCATTTGAACCACATAAGAATAAGATCCAACGATTTCAAAAGGCGATATCAACAATAATTTACACGAGGAAAGTTTGCCGACAACGTCTTGTGCGACATTATTTCTTCGTGTCAGCTGTGACCTGTCAAATATGACCGTCTAGATGGGCATACGTGTAAAGTGCAATTTCGAATGTTGATCAAGTGTAAACGGAGACAAACCTTTCAAATAGCTCAACATTTCTTCATCGTTTTTTCAGTTCAATCCTTAATTCATTTACAGATAAAGACGAGTTTGTTGACAGAAGTAGCCATCTTGTTGTTGATCCATGTGGTCAGTGGTCCGTGTCGAATGCAGCGCCGCCGTGATTTCTAAGGGGAGATAACCTGTCTCGGGACCCCATTGGTGATCGTCCCCGCCCGTGCCCGAAAACGGCCCCGTCCCTGATTTTTTTTGATTTTTTATTTAAAAAAAAAACGTAAACAATCCGCTCAATAGCGTAGGTATAGCAAAAATTCAATTTTTCGCGGACATTTAACGCGGAATAACTGTAATATAATAGGAAATACCACCAGTAGGTCCATCTAGCGACCATAGTAGGAACTACAACACCCATCCGCGCATGCGCTGCCATCGTATCATGTGGGCTTAAGTGTTTTAGGGTCCTATAAAAAAAAAAAACTAGAGCTGTGAACAGCACTGAGCGTGGCCCGTGATACTTTGCCTGATAGCTGTAAGACTTTTTGAACTTCAAACCCTTAAAGTCTGGTATCCAAAATGGTACCTGATAAATGGTCAAAATGGTCCTTCCAAAAAGTTCAAATGGTCTCAAAATAATATTTTTATTTATGATGTTACAAATTAACAAAACATAAAGTGCTACATAATTTATCACCCAATAAGGTATTCTACAGTAGATATCGCTTGTATGATAAAAAGCATTATCTACTGCACTATATCTACTAGGAGATACTGCTTTTCTGAATCATTGATTGGCCAATATGGTCACATGATAAACATTTCGCCAAATGACGTCTCAATAACAATGACGTTATATTGATTTCGCCCTTCGAAAGTTTTTTCAATAATCTGCAGTTCACCCCTCGAAAGTTGTTGTTTTGCATATTTCGATTTTAGAATGATATTGAATGATAAATAAAATCTCACCCTTGTGTCTTTTGATATCAGATATATCAACACTCGATGATAAAAGTGGAAACAACTTGTGTTGATATATATCTGATATCAAAAGACATTCGGGTGAGATTCTCTATATATTTTTTGTATAATCTTTTTGAGAACTGGAACTTCAAATTATATTGTAAGTCTTAGAATGTCTTGGACTTTTATTTGTTTGGCCATTTTAACCAATGAATTGGTTGAAATCAAAGAGAAAATTCAGAGGCCATTTTGACCAATATTGGGTCCATGGTTACTGGCCATTTTGACCAAATTTAACTTTATGGCCATTTTGACTTAAGATTAAACTTTTACTTTTTATTGCAACGGATTAGCGCAGACGCTGATGGCCCCTCGTTTGGTCAAAATGGTCCCTGATAAATGGTCAAAATGGTCCTCAAAAGAGGTTAAAATGGTCTTTCCAAAAAGTCAAAATGGTTTCAAAATAATATTTTTATTACATAATACACAATATCTTTTTTGTATAATCTTTTTGAGAACTGGAACTGGAACTTCAAATTAATATTGTAAGTCTTAGAATATCTTTGCTTTGATGAAAATATAAATAGGAACACAATTTATGTCTTCAAAATTTGTTGTTACAGAGTACAATTTTCAGTCAAAATTAGTGACCTTTTTTAGGGGTAAAATAGCTTCCAATTATTCCTTTGATTATAATCATATAAGCTACAATTTATAAAAAAAAAATCAGGGACCATTTTGACCAAAGAATTGGTTGAAATCAAAGAATAAATACAGAGTCCATTTTGACCAAAATAGGGGCCATGGTGACCAGTCCATTTTGACCAAAATAGGGGCAATTTTGAATGGCCATTTTGACCAAATTTAACTGTTATGGCCATTTTGACTAGGGGCCATTTTGTGTGGGGGATATACCCCTTCGTAAACGCCAATATTTTCCTTTAATGCTGAGTTGAAATACTGTCTTTTGTTTCAATGGATTGGAGCAGTCAGTAGCCAGTTGAATTGATGTATGTTAGTCAATTAAGTGCCGTGGGTAAGAATCACCCTCAAAATAAGAAAAAATCTGATATTATATCAAATATAGCAAACATATTAATTTGTATAAAGTTAAAACAATGTGTAATGAGATTAATTTATTTTTGACCTATAATAATCTTAGCAGACGATAAAAAACAGTTTGAGCACTTACTTTTTATTGCAACGGATTAGCGCAGACGCGTAAACAGTTTTAATTGCTGTCTGCTAGTCCAGCCCTAGAGTTAAAAGATGTAGTCTGACTAATTTGTTTATGACCTTAATAAGCTAAGCAGACGACAAAAAGAAAATTAGTGTGTATCTTGTAGAAAGAGTTCTGTCAATGATAGAAAAAAAATTCGAACAGGTTAATGTATCAAAAATTCACCGCACTAAATGATTGTATGTAAAATTAATGTAAGTGAAAATTTTGCAAAAAAAAATGAATAAATTTTATATATTTTTCAGAGTTTTGAAAGATTACATAATCAGATTAATCTGTTTATGACCTAAAATACTTCACACCTCCATGTGAAAAGTTCATGTCGATAGTTTTATTACTATATTATATAACCTGCTATAACCCTGTCAATCATTTTAATCCTCTCTATATCTATTCTTTCTCAGAATAGGGGTATCCTATGCCTATTTTCACTTTAATTGATTTTGTATTAAACTACTCATGTCATATATCGTTGAAAAGAGAAAATTTTGTACATACTGAATATACACACCATATTGCTATTAGATAATTGCATTGTAAGTTAGAACCCTCAGAAGAAAAGAAACGCAATATTTTGAAAACATATTTTAATGGGTTATTGTCATATATCGTTTAAAAGATAATCAAATCGGCATTACAAAATTGAAAAATTTAATTCTCTGTGTTGATTAGAGAATGTGATATAGATGTCCAAAGTTGACAAAAATGTCAATTTTCAAATGTCCATAAAACCAGAAGTTAATATTTTTTAATTAATATCAGCATACCTATGGATTGCTGAGGTCAAGGACATCCTTCATTGGAATTTTCAAGGTCATCAAAGGTCAAGGTCACATAATATGGCCTTTTGAATTTTCAAAAAATTCAAACGAACATAAAAATATTTCAAATTCGAAATTCAAAATTCTGTTCCAACAATCTGTAGACAAGGTTACAGGGTTTTGATAGACACCACAATCATAAAAATCGGATAATAAATAGAGGACTTATTGATTTTTTGCTGAAATGTGTCAGTCTGTGGCGGCAGCTTATGCATCACTTCCGGTTTGGATTTTTTATGCTAAGTGCATTCTAATTATGACTGACAGACAATATATATAGGTTTTGTCAATATCTGAAATTTATACCGGAAGTGGGGTTGCTAGGCGTAATTTTGAAAAACCGGAAGTTCTCACGTCAAAACCGGAAGTGATAGAAAAAAATTTATTAATTAATTTTATTTCTATGAACATTCTGTATACGTTCTATGAATTTCAGGTCAATCGGATAATTAGCGGCTGAGATAGAAATTTTGAGCTTTTTTGACAATTTTGGTTTTAATTTTTTTTTACAAAAATATTTAAAAATTAAAATTTGTGTAATTTCCTTTGATACTTCTTATTACAATGAATATATTAAAGAAAATTTCAGCCAAATCGGTTCATAAATAAACGTTACAGACTAGGTGCAAAATAATTGCATATTATGCAATAGCCCACTTCCGGTTTAGCAAAAACTGAGTTTTAGATATTCATTTTTGATACCAGGTCATTTAATAATGTTTGGTGGATACGAGTTTGCTACACCATTTTCGATTTTCTCTAGAAAGTTTCCCAAAAAAAAAAAAAAAAAAAAAAAAAAAAAAAAAAAAAAAAAAAAATAAACATAACGAAAACAAAGCGTGACAAATCGAAAGATTTGCCACGCAATAAAAAAAAAACCTCCTCCCTCCACTGATTTCGGAAATTGAAAGGACGATCACCAATTATTTTTTTTTTTATGTGGCCTAATGTAGGGCTTATTTATTAGGCTATATATGGCTACTGTACCGTTATTTAATAAAGGATTAAATCTCAAATAGTTAATAATTTAAAACAGCCACTGGCATATAAATTACAAGCTATTAATATTTTTCAGGTTTTCCCAGTTGGTAGCACCAAGTTTAGATCTGCTGTAATTATATCTTTGTTTATCATGAGCGGACAAGCTGTGCCAGTTTTCTCTGTATGGTATTGGACTATCAAGTAATTCAAATTGGGTAGGTAAACAAGCTTCACCACTTAAACAATGCTCTTTTGTTCTTTTCAATTCAAGAAGACATGCATATTTCTTCAGCAACGTTAAACATTGGCATTATCTACCGTTGCTGGATTGACAGGGTTTTCTCGTCATTAACAACCTCGTTTTAAAAACACTACGTCACATTTTATTTATCCAATAAGCGATCTCGTTACATTTTGAGTTTAGGTCAGAATGACTTGCAGAGTTAATTTCTCTTAGCATTTTTATGTAATCAGGAAACTTCACCACAACACTTTAAAAAATTATTTAAGATTGAAGGAAGCTTTACTCTGTTGTCAAGCCGACAAAATCTTATAGGATCCTCTATGTTGGTATCAATCTGGCCTTGACCTTTGAGACTCGATTATCACAAGGTAAATTTGTTACAAGAAATCTGGCGTCTGGTCATTCGAAAGTTTCCCGCAATAATGTGTTACAAGTAATATAACTGGTCGAACAATAATTGTTTGACCAATCAAAATTGTCTTGATGATCATGATAGCAACAGATTAATGTAATGAAATGAAATGATAGCCGTCAAAAAACGGCAGTCCAAAACATGGCATAATACAAAACACGCTTGTAAATGCTCTCATTGGGGGAAGAGTGGCACGTGCTATAAATCGAATAACCGAAACGAAATCTAATTAGATTGGTACATATATATGGCTGATATTTATCAACAAAGAAATTGTTAGTGGTCTTGTATTAATAAACATTCTATTTCTATTTTCAGAAACTCTGAAGAACTACCTATGAAAGAATATTTATGTAATTGTAATTCCTAAATAAATTTATAACAAGAACAAAAATTGTCTGTTTATGCTCGTCAGATAGGTCTATTAAGAGCTTCTCACTCTTAGAATACTAGAGCTACCCGTATAGGCCTATATATTATATACACAGTATATGCTGATCAATGTCTCCAACAAGTCCTTGGGATTTTCTGATTATCAATTCTTCAGCATGAAAATTTCATTTTCATTCTTGCAAGAACAAAAATTCTCCCCATTTGTAAAATCGACAGATCGACATATTATTGCCCGAATTTTCATGATATTTTGCCCAAAGACAATATTTGGGGAGCAGCTGCCCCCTTTCTCCTAAGGCTATGTATCTCCCTTTTTTTCAAATTCAGCCTCATGGGTGCATATTTCCCAAGATGAGGGGCTTATTAATTTCAGATGGAAGGACAATAATCTGTAAAGTTGAGTTTCTTAAGGTTACTGGCTTGTTAATGTATATGTTGGCCGTTTTATGGCTTATTTTAGCATCATTACAATTCCTGATATTCCCTGATACAGACTGTCACTATGACAACACTATAGCAAAGTGTCATTCAGTCTTTGGGGGGAGGATTACAACGAATAATAATTTTATATAATTTATGTGAAAATATGGTTGCAAAATGACAGTTATATATACAAAATGAATTATGAAATGATTTTGATCTTATATCTCACAAATTTTCACTCAATACAACTAATACATTAAATTCACTATCACACATAACTAAATATATTGGGATGCATCAACTTGCCTTATCCTTTGAATTGAATACTTCACTTGTCTTATCAAAACGAAATACAAGACAAATAGAAATTTTCAACTCACAGGCTAAATCTTGAAAAATTCTTAGCTTATCAGAAGTCAAAGCATTATTATTTAGGGAAAAGTTTGTTTTTTTTAGCAAAGATCGAACTTATAATGAGAAAGGTTTTTGAATCCAAATAGTCAATAGCCTAACACTATCAGCCCAGATGGTTACCAAATTTTTGACTTTTTTCAGCTATTACAATAATAAGAACTGTCTGTAAAGTATTTAAGAATATGATTTAAATTAGATCAACCAAAAAAATATTCATTCGAGAATTACACTAAGACTTCATACAAACTTCAAACATGGTTGATGATATTTTGTCAAACTAAAACATTGTTTTATAAAACAAACAACTTATTCAATTGTCACATGATTTTCAAAAACAATTTATTAATTTCTTGATAAGCTATAAAATAGCGATGGCCATCGTAATACGCCCACTTTTATAATGGCAGCCAATTCGTCCGGGGGGTTGACAAGAGTGATCAGTAAATGAAAGATTCTGAGAATGTCATTTTCTCTTTTTACAACCATGGGTTCAAGTTTCCTGGAAAAAACAAATATGTCGCTAAAATATGCATAAAACAAGGGAAACCAACGTTTAGGTTCCATCTTAAAATGATTAAGAGCAGTCACATAGTTGATGTTTATGATTTTCAATAAGGTGTATCCGAAGGTCAATACAAACACCAACAGCCAGTTTCATAAAAATCCACCAAGAAACCAGCTCTCTATCGTGTCCACAACTTTGAGAGTGTAACGGCTGAAAAATTAACGTGTTTTAAAGAACAAGGGGCAATAACTCATAAAATATTTTTTCGATGTTTCTGATATTCAATAGGGTTTATCCTAATGTCAATACAAACACTCATACCAAGTTTCATCAAAATCCATCAAGAAACCAGCTCTCTATGGTGTCCACAACATATTTTCAAAAGCAAGGGCAAAAACCCAGGAAATATTTGTGGATTCGTCTGATTTTCAATAGGGTTCATCCTTGGGTGATAACAAACACTCGCAGCAAGTTTCATCAAAATCCATCACGAAACCAGCTCTCTATCGTGTCCACAAGATATTTTCAAAAGCAAGGGCAATAACCCATGAAATATTTTTCGATTCGTCTGATTTTCAATAGGGTTCATCCTTGGGTGATAACAAACACTCACAGCAAGTTTCATAAAAATCAACCAAGAAACCAGCTCTCTAACGTGTCCACAACTTTGTTAAAGGCTGAAAAATTAACGCGTTTTAAAGAACAAGGGCAATAACTCATCAAACATTTTTTCGATGTTTCTGATATTCAATAGGGTTTATCCTAATGTCAATACAAACACTCATACCAATTTTCATCAAAATCCATCAAGAAACGAGCTCTCTATGGTGTCCACAACATATTTTCAAAAGCAAGGGCAATAACCCAGGAAATATTTGTGGATTCGTCTGATTTTCAATAGGGTTCATCCTTGGGTGATTACAAACACTCACAGCAAGTTTCATAAAAATCCACCAAGAAACCAGCTCTCTAACGTGTCCACAACTTTGTTAAAGGCTGAAAAATTAACGCGTTTTAAAGAAAAAGGGCAATAACTCATCAAATATTTTTTCGATGTTTCTGATTTTCAATAGGGTTTATCCTAATGTCAATATAAACACTCATACCAATTTTCATCAAAATCCATCAAGAAACCAGCTCTCTATGGTGTCCACAACATATTTTCAAAAGCAAGGGCAATAACCCATGAAATATTTTTCGATTCGTCTGATTTTCAATAGGGTTCATCCTTGGGTGATAACAAACACTCAAAGCAAGTTTCATCAAAATCCATCAAGAAACCAGCTCTCTATCGTGTCCACAAGATATTTTCAAAAGCAAGGGCAATAACCCATGAAATATTTTTCGATTCGTCTGATTTTCAATAGGGTTCATCCTTGGGTGATAACAAACACTCACAGCAAGTTTCATAAAAATCAACCAAGAAACCAGCTCTCTAACGTGTCCACAACTTTGTTAAAGGCTGAAGAATTAACGCGTTTTAAAGAACAAGGGCAATAACTCATCAAACATTTTTTCGATGTTTCTGATTTTCAATAGGGTTTATCCTAATGTCAATACAAACACTCATACCAAGTTTCATCCAAATCCATCATGAAACGAGCTCTCTATGGTGTCCACAAGATATTTTCAAAAGCAAGGGCAATAACCCATGAAATATTTTTCGATTCGTCTGATTTTCAATAGGGTTCATCCTTGAGTGATAACAAACACTCACAGCAAGTTTCATCAAAATCAATCAAGAAACCAGCTCTCTATCGTGTCCACAACAATTGTGGACAGACAGGCGGACAGACCGGCGGACAGACGGACAGACAGACAGACAGGGGCGACTACAATATACGCCCACATTAATGTGTGGGCGTATAAAAATTGTTTAATGGTCTGACATTGCATTAAATGTTGACAGATTCCCATCAAAATATAGGGATTAACTTTTTTTTAGAAACGACTGTTTTGTCCAAAGTAAATTTTAAAAAATTTATCTTTTAAGGTTCCATTTTTAGAATCCATCTATTTTTAGAACTATCTGTAAAAGAAACAGTTTTTAGAATGTCACAGTAACATTTCAAAAACTGATTGTGACTGGTTGCATTCATACTAAATAAATGAGGCGATATAGTATATATACATGATGTGTACAATGGGTTGGAATGAAAGCATGTGAAATGGATACAATATTTATACAATTCTATTAAATTATCACTGTTCATTTTATCTATAAAATATCTTCACTTTTTACACTATCAAATACATAACCTAACATAAATATTGCAAAATTTTATCATGTACATTATGTTTGGCATCTAATGATTATACAATTCAAGTTTTGCTCACGTGATATATATAATACACATATTTAGATATGATAAGGATTTCAAGTTATTTCTTGAATGCCACCTAAATATATGCAGCACTTCTAAGAAACATTCTATTAAAATAAGTTGCTCTTACTAAAAGTAAACAAATAATAATTTTGGCATTATTCCTGTTACAAATTGTGCCTCATAATATTCAATTACATGTAAATAACTTATATTCAAAAATCATATATATAATATAAATCATCACAGAAAACATACCTAATTCTTAAATACTAAATTGATAATGATTTGTTTTGTTTCTACCCTAATTATGACTAGAATATTCAGTGCTTAATAATTGATAAAACCCCAATCCACAAATATATTAAAATAAAGAGACAATGAAACTGAATAGTTAGGTAGGTCAACAATATGACAACATTCAATTCTCGAGATTTGGAATGAAACTTCAAAAGTTATTGAGTTCATTCAATAGGGAACATTTTTTTTTATCTTTTTCCACAAATTTTGTCCAGCAAAATTAGAAAGTGAATCTTTAAAGACTAATATATTTTTCCAGAATTCAAATTTTGTCTCCTGCTTAAAAAAAAGACCTCAAAATCAGGAACTTGCATTAAAAAATAATTCCTGTTTATTTCAAGATGGTCATAAGGCAGGTACTTAAACAATCTCAAGGAAATGCTGATCTCAAATGAAGCATCAGACTAATCAAAACGAAATTTACAAGCACGGAAACGAATTAAAAAAATACAGAAACAATAAAACTTGTTTTTGGTTTCTTAATCTTAAATATACAGATTTGAGGTAAATTGACTTGACAGTATAATGGCAGTATCATTCACTCATATGTTCTATAGTCTGCCATTGGTTTCCATAGTTATTTATTACACTCTAAATCCAGTAGATATACTAAATACTATCACCGAGTACAATATTACACTAATGACTAAATCACAACAGTTATTAGATCTAGTAGGAGTTCTGATGAACTAAATTCATCACTAGTCAATTGGATGGTTTATAAAAGGCTTGTCTTTCATGTACCACATATCCTAGATATAAGGCTGTGTTCAGATACTGACTGTATTCCTGTTCACTATTCACTATGTTTATGATATAACTGTTCACAATAATTTGGAAAACTTTGCCTGGGTTATAAACGAGTCTGAAAAGAGAAAAAATGCATTTAAATAAATAATTTGCAAGCATATATTCATAATGAAAATGTAAATATTTATACATCTTATTTTCTCAACTTCATACAAGCTAATATTTGAATGCACAAAAGAAATAAATATTGAAATAAAAAGGGACCAACTCTAAAACAGTTATATCATGAGGTTTTGGAAAATTATGACATTATAAGCTTATCTGTTGAATATTTGATATAAATATAGATATAATACAGTACTCAAACAAGCAATATAATTATCAGTAAATAATAAATACATGTAGTAGTAATTATAACAATCCATATTGGAATAATACATGCAACATTGTCTAGATGACAACATTCCTTTTAAAATGTTATCCATATCCAACAACATTTAAATCTGCACCTTCAAAAACATGCAATAATAAGTCCACAATTTACAGTACTGTATTACAAAAGCTTGATACAATTTAGAAAATGCAGGAATACCGTAACTATGGAGTTTAATCATGTCATATGAACATGAAGACAAATTTGAAAGATAGTGGACCACAGGCATATACGCCCAATGATAAAGCCTTAAATTTAATCAGGATAAAACTAAACTTTTTCAAACCTTTTGATTTAGGTCAAATAACATCCATTTTAAGTTTCAACAAAATCAGTTGAAAACTAAGAAAGTAATAGCATATTCAAGATTTTGGGGCAAGGGCAATAACTCTGCTTCTAACGGTCGGAAATAGCTAAAATTCAATCTTGATCTTCATTTTCTGAATATGTATACTAGTACACATACCAAATTTCATTTGATTCTATCAAAAATTCTAGTTTTTAAAAGCGTTTACAAGCAATTGATGTTGATAGAAGCACTTACTGTATAGAGGTTAAAGGGTGATAACTCCTCAAAACTGAAGAAAGAGGCCTTAATCTTAAAAAGGTTTAAATTTAAACAGGAGTTCCTCAAACCTTTCAATTTAGGTCCAATAACATCCATTTTAAGTTTCATCAAAATCGGTTGAAAATCAAGAGAGTAATAGCATATTCAAGATTTTGGGACAAGGGCAATAACTCTGCTTCTAATGATTGAAAACAGCTCAAATTCGAACTTGATCTTTGTTTTATGAACATGTATACACATACCGAATTTCATTTCATTCCATTAATTTTTAGAGCGTTTACGAGCAAATGTTGACAGACGGACAGGGGTGCCGACAATATACGTCCTCATAGAGAGATGAGGGTGTATAAAAACAAATTTTATTCAATCACTGTTCTTATGAAAACTAATTTGAAGAACATCACTGTTCTTATGAAAACTAGCTTGACAAACATCACTGGAACATCTTATGGAAATCAATTTTGAAGAGTTTTACTGTACGAAGACAGATATTTTGAGAAAAATCACTGTTCTTATAAAATGGGACTGGAGGAACAATGAACATCACTGTTTTTTATAGGAACATCAGAGCTCTGATGAGGAACATCACTGTTCTGTTTTCTACCTTGGGTACACAAAACTATTTCATGCACAAATACATACACAAAAGATTTTGTCCAATTTCATAAATATACATTTGACACCACCCAATAACTACATGGAAAAACAGTTTCCTCCTTTAGTCATCAAGAAAGTTATACAATGAAGTTATGATTATTGATAGCTTGGGAATTGAATATTAGGAACATTTCCAATAACCTGTTACTTATAGGTTGAAAATTAAATATAACCATTTACCACCATGCAAAATTCTACATACAAAACAATGTTATTTTCCCCTCTACTAGCATGCAAGAAGCAGATTAATTAGAAAGCATTGTACAGTATAACTATATAATACTACAGTTGTCAAGACACAAGACAGTTTGCAAGCATGAATTTAGAATTTTACTTTTTTAATCTTTCTTGCAATACTTAGTCATAGGGGCTCGTAGTTATACTTTTTTTTAAATATTGTTATACGGTTATAAGAGAAATGAGAAGGGAGGACACTAATTTTGGGGTCAAAATTGAAATAGAAATTCGGCGCCTTTCTTCGCCTCGAAAACCGATATATTTAGGTAAATAAAGCAGATTTTGAATGATAGACTGGTTTACGACGGAGTAATTACCGTTTTTGTGTTCCAAGCGGAGCAAACATGGTTCGGACAACTTCTTTGTAGGCCAATTTCCGCTAGCTTCAAGACGAATTACCAGTTGAGTTTTCATTGGTCCAAATTTCAGTTAATAATTGACGTCATTGTATGACGTCCAGAAAAATAAATTTCTATTTTTATTTGGACCAATGAAAACTCACCTAGTATTTCGTCTCGAAGCAACCGGAAATTGACCTACAAAGAAGTTGTCCGAACCATGTTCGCTCCGCTTGGAACACAAAAACGGTAATTACTCCGTCGTAAACCAGTCTGTCATTCAAAATGTGCTTTTTTTTACTTAAATATAACGGTTAGACTCGTTTTCGAGGCGAAGAAAGGCGCCGAATTTCAATTTTGACCCCAAAATTAGTGTCCTCCCTTCTCATTTCTCTTATAACTGTATAACAATATTTATAAAAATATAACTAAGAGCCCCTGTGTACTTAGTTTAATTTAGAATGAAATTTGCTGACTCGTACCTTGGCTTGGAAGTTACAACTAGTTTCATTGTATCGAAGCTGTGAGTCAAATTTTAATATTGCTAACTTTCACAGAGAGCTAATAAACCAGAGGCCTTTTCTGGAAAACTTAACCTTGGTTTGGTAAATCACTTAAATCGATTTATTAAAATCTGGATTTAATCTAGGTAAAATTTTCGAGAATAAGTCCCCAGATATTAGGACAATAATATGACTTTCTTTCGCTTGACGACAACCTTAAAAGATTATATTTTGAGCTTAAGATTAGAGTCAACAACTTTCAAACTGATTCTTATTGTGTCAACAGAGTGTGTTGAGGCTGTGTTCAAAGAAAATCTCTATAATTTTTTTTTTTAAAGAATTGGAAATAAGATAGAATAGGTATTGAGAAGAAATATTTAACGGTGTTTCTTATTTTTTTAGCTTTAAGTCTAATTCATGAAGGGTCTTACAACATTTACCCCTGATCCAACAATTCCTTTTTAAATACTTTTGATTGGTCCTGGTTTTAGAATACAGACAAAAATGTCGAATGATTAATTCAAATGGTTAAGCTAAGATTCCATTTACGCGTCATGCATCATTCTTAAAAATCAAAATGGTTGGTTTTTATACGCCCTCATCTCTCTATGAGGACGTATATTGTAGTCACCCCTGTCCGTCCGTCCGTCGGTCCGTCCGTCGGTCCGTCCGTCGGTCCGTCCGTCGGTCCGTCCGTCAACATTTGCTCGTAAACGCTCTAAAAACTAGAGTTTTTGACGGAATCAAATGAAATTTGATATGTGTATACATATTCATAAAACGAAGATCAAGTTCGAATTTGAGCTATTTTCGATCGTTAGAAGCAGAGTTATTGCCCTTGCCCCAAATCCGTCGGTCCGACCATCAACATTTGCTTGTAAACGCTCTAAAAACTAGAGTTTTTGACGGAATCAAATGAAATTTGATATGTGTATACATATTCATAAAACGAAGATCAAGTTCGAATTTGAGCTATTTTCGATCGTTAGAAGCAGAGTTATTGCCCTTGCCCCAAATCTGTCGGTCCGTCCATCAACATTTCCTTGTAAACGCTCTAAAAACTAGAGTTTTTGACGGAATCAAATGAAATTTGATATGTGTATATATATTCAGAAAACGAAGATCAGGTTCGAATTTGAGCTATTTTCGATTGTTACAAGCAGAGTTATTGCCCTTGCCCCAAATCTTAAATATGCTATTACTCTCTTAGTTTTCAACTTAAAATGGATGTTATTGGACCTAAATCGAAAGGTTTGAGAAAGTTAAGTTTTCTCCTGATTAAATTTTTTCCTTTTTCGACTTTTTCGTTAGGCGTATATGGCCGTGGTCCACTATCTTTGACATATGACGGAGACCATTTGAAGGATTCCGCTACCACATATATGGAATCATACCCTTCTAATAAACCAACCATTTTGATTTTTAATGCATGATGGATCTGTATGACACATATATGGAATCTTAGCTTTATCCAGTTTCCATTATGTGACAAAAGTCATTTGGTAAAATAAAAATTTAGAGGGAAAGTTAGTTGTGTTACTAGATCAGAAGCCAGATTATTTCTAAATTGTAAACTCGTAAGTAATTCAAGGCAAATCATTTATCATGATTAACAGCATGATCAATTTCATACAAAAATATACCAAATAAAGAGTGTATATGTCTATGTAAGGACGTTATACTAATAATTTATTTATATTTTAAACAAATTAAACCTTATCAGTAGGGCTACACTTCTAAAAATTTAATTTCTAGCCTTTTTTCAATCAAATTGGAATTCTAGCATTCATTATATACTTTCATTTTTTAAGGGACATAAAAAAAGATGGCAAGAGGAAATATAGATTTTCTTTGAACCCTAGCTACAATGTAGTAGTAAAAACTAAAATTCTACAAATAAAAAAGAATATTGTGAAGACCCTATTACCTGTGATGTCTCACTGAAAATAATGAAATAAATATCCAAATAAACAGAAATTAAAGCTACATAATATAATTGAACCAAGGTATCTAAAAGCCCCAAAATCAAAATAAATTTGATGATATGATTGATAAAGAATAATGGGGGAACATGTTTTAAGAGGTGTGGCAATATCAAAAGGGTATGAATGGGTATTGCCTAAAATTGAACCAGGGAAAATCATATATGATCATAAATGCATATTTCATTTCAATTCTTTATGTAATTCTTTAGTAACAGTGCCACATAGTGATATCTGAGAGAGTCATGATTTAGACAGGGATTCCTAAGTTTACCGGTACTTGTCATAATGGGATAGCACCTTAACCATTTTAGTGAGGCCAAAAGGTTTTTTATAAGTGTGTAGAATGTTAATAATGAAATGATATAAGGTTTATAATATGGGATCATGTTAATTCATGCCAAAAGATATTCTATGCACCATCATGCACTTCCATGCGCATATTTAATTTTTGATTTTGGATGATAATGATCAATGAATTTGATAAAAGAAAAAAACAAACCAAAACCAAACACATCTAAACTAAATAGTGCTGAAAATGTTTTGAATTCCCATTGACGTATTTGGTCCTTCTGATAAGCAACAAAGCAACTTTTAGAAAGTAATGTCAAAGTAAATTCTATACCAAAATAATGATATATAGAATATTTTTTCAACAAACACCCATTATCTTAGATCTACCAATAATTTGTGTTGGCAATGCCTACTCAAAACCAACACATATACGAACACATAGGTACAGCAATCAAGTAAGCAAAAGCAGTTTAAGGTTCAAAATCAAACACCACTTCAGCATATTGGGGTTGAGAGACAACTTTTGTGAACACTTGCCATTGCATCCATATCTGAGGATACAAACCACAGGCACTTAATTGGCCAGCAGATGACAATTTGACTCCCTATCACTTGAGTTATGTAGGGAACATGAACTGCTTGTAAGAAAAATTTCAAATGCTGTGCCCATTGTTTCCATATAGTAAACAGAATCAACAATAAATCACTTTCTACTTACAACTTCTTCCTTTTCTACAACATAAACACTAGTAGTAGAAGTTTGTTGTTCTAATGCACTAGAATAGGACTCTGATGTTTCACTACTACTAACTTTCTTTGGTGAAAATTTCTCAGGACTTAATGATGCTGGTGACAAGCCTGGTTCTATACTGGTATCTGAAATATTAGACCATACCGTTTAAATTTTATAACATATTTATCAAATATAACACATAACATTTGATCTTGCTAGTCAGAAATAGTCGTCTAACCATTTTCATCGGCCTTTAATATAGACATATGTTATCTGAAGATACTCAAAAACTACAAGATTCCATTGTTGCATTTCACTTCCCTGCAATGTTCCAGCAAAATGTAGGATGTAAAACTCCAATCATTTCATAATTTAAAACAACATCTGAACAAAGACAACAACTGTTCACATTGTCTACAAATCTTTGATCTTATTCAAAATATCAATGATCAAAAATACATGATCAGAAAAATAGTCATGAATTGGTCACACAAATCATTTCAAAATCAAATGATAAATATATATATATAAGCAGAGCATAAGCAAGATATATATAATGAAAGCAGTATTTTGTGAGTTTATATAGTATATATTGGAAGCAAGAGACAGATCAAGTATTGTGAATAATTTTGGATAAATAAAGTGATTTCATATCAAAGATTAGGAGAGTACAGAGTGAAAATAGAGAATTTTCCTTTAAAGACAACAGTAAAATAAGATAATCAGAATTGTCTGGAAGCTTGGTATTTTTAAATGAGATTCCATTCCCCAATATGTTTTTTTAATATACATGTATGTCTGAAACTCACTGACTTTTGTATTGCCTTTCCTAGAACATTCTGTGTAGAATGAATACTTTTATGAAGATTATCAACCTGCCAAAATTATGCCAAATACACATAACATATGAAGCAGAAATCAAATAATACTAATGTCAAAAACTTAGCGTTTTTAGTCTGCATCAAGAAGTATCAATAGAGCTAAATGTATTTAAAGTTATATAATGTCTTAGGCATCATGTTTAACCCTTTGAACCCTGACGTTACTTTGGCTAAGACGTCATATACCCTGAACTCCCAGCAATATTTCCTAAAACGTATTACGTTAACGTTGTATGACGTCACTTGACAACGGCCGGTTTACCGTCTTGTCGGGTATATATAACGTAAGGATGGGCTGGTATACCGGCTTGTCGGGTTGAAAGGGTTAATCTACAAATTTTCCCTCTTGTATGTTCAATTACATCGAATAATAGAGAGTTTTTCAAACTAGCTGAAAACGTTGTAAAAATAACGGCTTTTGTCAGAAATTTTCAGATGTTCTATATTAAAACCAAGAATGAAACATGAGAAAACATAAATGTGTCGACAGTTCTGAATTATCTGATTTTAAAGTAAGAAGGAAAGACTACAAACTACCGTGCTGACTGTTCTTATTACAATTCATGTTACCAAGGACATCACTTGAACAACTTGGACTGGATGTGGTAAAACTAGGGGTTCCCTCCGTATGTTCAGTATGGGTTGGTGTTGATTCCGACAGGCTCAATGGTGGTGAATTACGTATATTTGTTACTAGTCTTGGTACTGAATCTTCTGATCTGTATATTGCAGACGTCATTACATCAGATCTAAAAATAGATAACAAGTAACAATCAGAACCAAAACAAAAATAATCAGTGACTTAATATCTTCTTTTCACCAAGGAAAGGTATTAAAATATTATCAAGTGCAGTTATATAAACAGTATCTTGCAAATAAATATTCGTACAAAATGGTGGTGTTATTACATTTGCTCTACGACCTTACATACTTGGACACCTATGTATCAGAAAGTTGGACTTGTACTGAAGTACAATTAGCAAGTTTGAAGAAGCGTGTAGAACGAAGGGGGTACTTAGTATACACCCGAGAAGAGGAAGGCAACCCATTTCTTTGTACGAATATTTATTGCACGGTACTGTATATGTATAACAATATGCCAGCACTGCCAATATTTTTAAATTTTGACAATATAACTATTATCAAGCAAGTGAAAAGGTCTATATAGGCTTTGCTCAAATTAATCTATTTCTTTGTTATTTCTCTTTTAAGGGCAAAAACAAGTAAAGTAACCATCAAATTTGTCAAATGCATCCAATATGCATCCACATTTATTTCAAGCAACTACCAAGCATTAACATTAACTTTAAAACCCTAAAATTTTGTAATGAAGTATGTTCCCCTTGTATTATATGTTTACTAAGTTGATCTTTAGGCAATTGAGATGTATCAAGAAGTCTACTATTTTTATAGGTACAGTAAATAGTGATAAATTGTACAACTCAGATTTACATTGAATTTATTACTTCTCAAACCACCTAAACAATAGGTTCACTGCTATAAGTTTGCAATCTTCCCTAGATGAACATGAACACATTTACTGTGCTATCTTTAATGTATAATTATCAGGAAATAATAATGTTAAAGGGATAGTAAAGAGGTTTTCTAAACTCTCTATGTGTATTGGGGACACTCATAGCATCAATTTTTGCCCTTTAATTAATTAAATGCATTAAAGGGAGATTCACTATCGATTCATTATTCCTTTGAACAAATGTATTTTCCAATGATCAACATTTTAATTGGACAATTTTCTGTGGATCTGTTGTCATAAATGAGCAAAGAGATATTCATTAATTAAACCATAACCAAACTAACTACAAGCAATATAAGCTCTAATTCTATGTATATATTGACAACAATGTTGATATCATAGATATATTATTACCTGTACCACTTCCTGATAGCACACAAATAAACAAACATAAACAATAACAATAGTTGTCAACAAGAAACAAATGGTGTAAATCAAGAAATAATTGAATTTTTAATAGGTAAATACAATATTTTATGCGAATTTGTTGTAATTTTGATACAAAAACATCATTTTCAGTCTAATACTTTGAGAACTTTGTGTCAAACAACTCAAATTTCTTCATTTACAGAACACTATACCGCATAAATACAAACTAACTACATTTCAAATATTTACAAAAACTGAGCAGGGTTGAGGTAGAGGTCATTAAAAACACTGAAATTTGTTCAATTTCAAGTCATGCATTAGCAGTGAATAAAACGTGAGACAAACAAACATACCATTTGGTAAAACATAGACAATTGTGATAAAAAGTGACAAAATTTTAAGCGAAGCCAAAAATTGCAAAATATGGCCTAAGGAAAAATGTGTTTGAAAATTGTCTAATGATACTATAATATAAATTTATAAGAAAGTGATTACCGTTTATTTATTCTATCTGTTCTATTGTCTATATGTGATGCCGGTGATGCCGTTGATGTCTGTTGTGATGGTATATCAGTAATACTCTGGTTAGATTGATATTTTGTATCATTTGAAGCATCAGGTAATAAGTCAGGTTTACCACTCATAGCTACAGATGGATCTACATTAGAAAAACCAAATACAACAATTAATAAATGAAAGAGGTAAATAGGCAAAACTTCTTCTCAATTCTTTAGAATGTGAGAAATTCGAATTAAATATTTCTCACAAACATTTTTGTAAAAATGTACACAAATAAGTATAAGTATTGAATTCTAAAAAGACAAATAGAATTTCATGAGGAAATTGTCCATGAAGGTATTAGGTTCTACTATAGGTAGGCCTTCTCAAATGGCGGCCTGTGACGTCCTTGAGAATGGCCTCTCAAAAGTAACCCCTCCCGCTAAAAAGCTTTGCTAGATATGCTAGATAAGCTCTATATGACCCTTAAATATTTCCAACAAAAATATTGAGTTACCAAACTGCACCAGAAAGCCCAAAACAAATCAATAAAGCCCTTTAAGGAACATAATAAGTTAACAACTTACTATATTCATCAGAAAAACTAATGGTTCTCTGTGTTCTTTCAGGGTATTTTTTCATGCCAACACCAGGTTCGGGTTGTTCTGGAATAGTTGTTTGTGCTCTAGCTCTACCAGCATATCCTTTCTTTTTAGATGGTGAATGTTTTAAAGCTGTAAAGGAAACATTTTTATATAATAAACATAGATGGCACCAAAATAATATAGAATAAGCAGTTTATCTCGTAAAGTGATTTATCTTGAAAATTTGATTTGAAATAGCCTATGCACCAAAACAGCTGCAAACATGGCATGGTGGTTGTGGTTACCCCTTGACCAGCAAATAATTATTCAAGATGAACGAGCTATATGTATGCATGGGAAAGATCAATGCTAATGGAGCATGGATCAGCTTATATAATTGGTATTTAAAATTCTCTGAACATTCCTTTCTACTTTAAGGGATTGTAAAGAGTATTTCTAAGCTGATAGCATCAATTTGCGGATTCCAATTTCCATTCCGACGTCTGTGGTTCTTGCAATTCCACTTAAATCCACTGACAGTGATTTAACGGAAGCTACTGTTGATATGCAGATCACTGTCGGTGATTAGTTTTAGTGGAATTGCAAGAACCACAGACGTTGAAATGGAAATTGGAAAGGGAGCAAATTGATGCTATCAGTGTTCCCGATAGACATACAAAGTTTAGAAATACACTTTACAATCCCTTTAAACAGGCAAAACAACAGTAACTTTCAAAAAAATACTTACGAACTGGCATCTTTTTGAAGACTCTATTGGCACAATATGATACAAATCTTTGAGCATAATAAGCTGGTCTATGTACAGAGATTGTATCACCATCTATAACTAGAGATTTTAACTGATGTTCTAATCGTTTTTTAAGTCTATAAAACTGTAGAATATCTATAATACCCAGGTATATCAATAACCTATCACCTCGTGAATTTCTAGCTGGAATGCCTCCCGGTCTGTGAACAAAAAATAATAACATTTTAACGGTTAAGCCTTACAACCCTAAAAGCTGGTATAGCGGCTTAATCATTATGCGATATATACCTGATAAGCCGCAAAACCAGTCGTTGTCAAGTGACTATAATACACTATGCGAAATGTTGCTTAGAATTCAGGATATATGACGTTTTAGCCAAAATAAAGTCAGGGTTCAAAGGGTTAATATACACTTCACAAAACCATTGGATATGTTGCTGTGAATAGGGCTGAATGTGATAGAGTACCATGTCAATTAGTTGGCCTTATTCTGACTTGTGTAAAATAATGAATCTAAATTTTAATCTATGTCACAGTTTAATTTTTAAGGCAATTCAGATATTTATAATTATACTATGTACATATTTTCATTTATGTAATACTTCAGAAATACAGTAACAAGTTAGCTTTGTATTTAATAATAGTTGTGTGGCTTTTTGAATCAAAATCTAAATCATTTTTCTCTACAAAGCCATTAATTAAACTTACGGAAAATTTTCATCTTCATTTTCATCATCAATATCAGCTTTAGCGGTAATAGATTCTAGTGCTGTAGAGAATTGAGCTAGTCTGGTTTTAAATGATTTACCACGCTGTAAACTCACATTAGCTACAAAATAAACAAAATAAAACATGAATATGAATATTTTAATTTATTCTAATAAATATAAATTTAAACTTTTAAATTTAATCCTGTTTACCCAAGGAGAACTGAATTAATCTAAATGAATCTTATTTATGTTCAAAGGAATTTTAAAGCGAATGAACTTTAAATTTGTATTCCAGAACAGATTAGAACCCATGTGCACCATTCCAATTTTTAATCAATTTTTTATATGTATGAAAGCAACATTTTCCAGACATCATTTTTGATTGAAAGTTATTCATTTTCTTATTCGCATTTGTGACTAAAAATTTCTCTTTAAACAGATTCTGTGAATAATTCATTTAGTTATGATGTAAATAATACAGGGCTGTATAAGATGAATTTAGAGATAACATGTGAAAGAATAATATATACGATTTAGTATAGTGATTCAGTCTGGTAGATAATGTCTATAATAAGATTAACAAGACCTCTAGTTTATATTGATTAATTGATCAGGTAGAAGATATCAATAAACTTAATTCTATACAACTACTCAACATCACTCTTCCAGCCTCTATTGATGGCAGACTGGAGGAACATGACTATTATCCACCTGGCAGGCAATCGTGTCTGTACTACATCAATCTGATTAAAATATAGCTCTAGATTTATCCATGTATGGTATATTCTAAGCATAACTTCACTCATACTAAATTTTTCTTGAACAGAGAATCAGATTGGTCAAAATAATGTAGGCCTACACACATTTTCAATAAAAATGAAATATATACAGAGATACATTTAAAGGGATATGTTCACTAACTGTTCGACCAAAAGAATTTTAGTCTCAGAACCTGGAATTTTTTAGCTATTTTAATCCGTAAAAATGTTCCAAACTATCCTTCAAATCTCTGTGCATCCATAAGTATCAGTGTTTGAAAGTCAAAAATACGACTATAAGACTATAACTTATCTAGAAAACATATACAGAAAATGAAAGATAACTGTTCAGGTACAGTATAACTGTTCAAAGGAATTGCCAATTTTTGGGCCGTTCTGAAGGCTATTTACATAAATTCAAAGCCCAAATCGATCCTCGAATATGCTAAACATTCCCCTTAAAAGTTAATCAACTAGATACTCAAAGGCAAAAGGAGCAAAATTTACAGCTCTTAAGGTGACAAGTAAAATAATGAGCTTACGTTTTCCAGCTTGGTATTCAGGTTCTCCTGGTTCATATTCACTACACTCTGATACAACTCTATTATGACCTTTTTCTCTCGCTGCTAAATCTAAATTATGTATACCTACTAATAAACTGAAGTCCATAATTTTAAAACTTTCTAGTACCTGAAATCATATATAAGAGGTTAACTTATTAAAACATAGAGAGATTAAATTTATCAAAAGATCTTGAAAAAAAAATTGTTTAGATAAATTGGAAGTTGTTGATATTCTTACACACGGTCAAGGTCTGAGAAATTCACAACACTGACCCTGTGAAAATGGTAATTAGAATCGAACGAGGCATAATGTTTTATCTCATGAAGTCAAAGAGGGAATATTGTTAGGACTGCAAGTTCGGTCTACTATTTTTTTAACTGTCTAAAAGATATTTTTCTAGCATATAGGGCAGGCATTCTCAAATGGAGGCCAGCGGGACAAATCCAGCCCGCAATGCCCTTGAGAATGGCCCCTCAAGAGTGACCCATTCTGTTAAAATCCTATTCTTGCTATGCTAGCTCTAAGCTCCATAGTAAGAAAGTACTTACTCTAATATCTCTATTTAATGTTTTAATTAATGCATCATAATATTCCTTTTCCATTAGAACACCTTCAGGATGGTTTTCATTAAAATCTAAATCCTTTAAAGTAGGGTTAGATTTAGCACGCTCACTTTTAGATGCTTTCCTTTTATATGTACTTCCTTTTAGATCGTATTTTTCATGCATTTTAATGCTAGAAGGAAGTAAATTGTTCATGACTGTAAATCTAATGTTTTTTCCTCCACACTGAAAACAAAATGATATATTAAATGTAGGAACAAGGTAAATGTACAAGATTGTTCGTAATCAAAAAAGTATGCATTAAATTTTGACTATTTATCAAATTTGACACACTAATTAACGCAAGGAATTTGATTTTTGAATAAATAACTGAGCTAAAACCCTCAAGAAAAAAACCTTTTAGGCTACATACCTGATAACAAAAAAGACCATAATATTTGGGTAATAACGTTCTTGGATTCTGACTGAGATTCTGAAATAAAAAAACATTATTTAAAGATGTATTAAATGATTATTAAAATTTTAATAATGCAATATGGCTATCTTTTCAATTCTGTTACACAGAAACCCCAATCTCATTCCGATTTTCTACTATATTTCTAACTGTCTAAAAGATATTTTTCTAGCATATAGGGCAGGCATTCTCAAATGGCGGCCAGCGGCCCAAATCCTGGTTGCGCTGCCTTTGAGAATGGCCCCGTAAGAGTGACCCATTCCCCTAAAACCCTAAGCATTCCAATTCTGTTACACCATGACACAGAAACCCCAATGTCATTCCATTTTCCTACTATTTTTCTAACTGTCTAAAAGATATTTTTCAAACAGTAGAAAAGCTCATCCAGGGCCAAATAAGATAGTCGTCTGCTTGGTTATTATGTGCCGTGGGCTAAAATCCCCAATGAAAGAAAATTCTGATGCCACAGCCAGTGCTTTCCAGAGTCAGCCAAATGTTGCTGCCTTTTACCCTCAGATCACCTTTAGAAGTAAATAAGATTCAGTAAAAAGAAACATGTAGGAAACTAGATATCAGCAATTGAAATAAAATACTGTTCTTACATACCATGAAATAACCTGGTAATAATTTAGTTAAGAAATCAGCTTCTTTATGTTGAACAGTTTTAATAATAAATTCATCATCTTGAGTAATATAAAATATACTGCCACTAGCACCAGGATTACTTAATTCTTGTAATGGTTCATCACATAAAGACATCTACAAAATATAATACAAATCTCGTCATTTACTTAGGAATAAAATAGAGCTACATAGTATTTGCCTAAAAATTACATAAGTTTACTTTTACTTTTATTTACACAAGCAGCAAGAATTAAAATGCCAAAAAATTGGTGTGAGAATATAAAACATATTATTCCTGATTATAATCTCTAGGACATTAATGGGATTGTAAAGAGGTTTTCTAAACTTTGTATGTGTGGTTTTCTAAACTTTGTTATGTGTATCGGGGACACTGATGGCATCAATTTGCACCATTCCAATTTCCATTACGACGTACACATACAAAATTTAGAAAACTTCATCTTTACAATTCAAATCATTTATTCAAAATCAAAGAGTAATATTTCTTACCATAAAATCATCTTCACGAATTTTAAATACATCACGAAAATAACGAAAAGCTACAGGTGCATATGTTTTAAATCGAAAATCACTATAAAGATGTGCTGGTGTCATATTACTACCTTCCCTGAAATAGATTTCAATCGTTTTTTATAAATGAAAATAATAGAGTTACAGTAGAGTGACATCCAATGACAGAGTCAGCCTCCTCGAACAGGCAGTGCAAATAGGCAGAATGGTTAATGGGATTCTAAGATATTGAAAAGCCAAAGATGCAAGAATCCCCTGGGTGGTCTGAGAGGTCCCTCTCCCCCACACAAAAAATTGCATGCTTCAAGTGTCCTTAGTGTAGAAGCACAAAGATGGGTAAGGTTTTTACTTAGAACTACCAGTCATTAATGATAATGGTTATAAAATCTGTTTTGTAAGAATATCTGAAAAAATATTTGCTGAATAATGCATATATATATGATTTTAGTGATGTGTTCCAGAAAAAAATTGGCAAAATTGCAGGTTTAAGAAAGCTATCATAAATATTAGTGACAATTTTATTGTATTTCCTGACATAATGAAAACAACCATGAGCTCTGGGCATGTCACACAGACCATAAATTAAATGTCCAGTGTCAGATATCTTAATCTAGGATGACCTTCATACACTTGGTCAGTTATCTTACAAAATAATACATAATTAACTTACTTTGGAAAGAAAACACTTTGAACAACCACAAAATCCTGCATTAACACATCACGTTCTGTTATTGATGATAAGCCTCCAATACTTTGTCCCATACCAAGCTGGATAGCAGCCATAAGTTCACTTGTTGGTTTCTACATGGAGAGAGAGAGATGAAACTAGATATATCCTTTTCACCTTGTCAACAAATGTTATGAAAGAAGAGAGATGTCCTCCTGTACACTGATAAATTTTACCTCATAATAACCTATCAAAATGATTAAAACCTACTGAAGTAGAACCGTCACAGTGAAGATGATGAGGTTTGAGTTAGTTTAGTCCTATTGTTATAAACTAGAGTATAAAATCTTATCATGACTAGTCTTAACTCACAGGTAAATTATTTTAAAATCTTTTATTTTAACAACATCATTTTTTATACTAAATACCTTACATCCTTTATCATTTCTAACCTACATTGTATTATACTTTATAACAATGGAGTTTTGATAGTTAAATTCAGAGGTAGAAATTTACCTCAAACATGAACGGTATTTCAACATAGAGGAAAACAAATAATTATTTTTAAATACAAGGCAATACATATTACAATCTAGCCTTTTTTTTTTTTTTAGCTAATCTGCTTATATTTCATTTTGCATAACATATTTTTCCCAAAAAAATGCTAGTGTGTTAAAATCTTGATGAAATATTTGAAAAAAAAATTCATCTCTAAGCTTAAATGGCAAAAAAAAAATGAAACAGAAGCAAGTTCCAATGAAGATTTCCAAAGAGAAAATTAAAGGGCAAAATTCACTGACTAAGCCATGTTTCTTTACAAGATTGAAAATAAATCATCTTCATCATGTCCAAAAGTATGTGGATAAACCTCAATAGACAGACGGAGAAAAGGTCACAAGGGGGTCACAATGAAATATAAGCACATATAAATGAATAGTCGCATATATACATACGAATAGTTTTATATATATCCTTTAACTCAAACAGCCTTAAAACCATACACATAAAAACCTAAAAACTTTCTATTTTAATGAATCTTTAGTATTACTTCATTCACAGAAATTTATTGGTTGAGAACTGAATAGTAATTTGCGTCATATAAGTGAACCATTACGGTTTTATTATTATTATAAATATCACATTTACATTTATGTTACAATTTCTTATTTTTTTACAAAATAAAGAATTGGTTGCAAATCACTGGTTCAGAAATATAAGCTTATCTAAATATTAAATTATGTGCGAAAAATGAAGAAAATTACTTTACTTACTTCAGATATTATTTAGTTAAATATTCAACATAATGCATATAAAGATATAAACTGTCTACAAATTATGTCAAGACAAGTGAAAAAAATATGACATTTTATTACACCTGATACATGTAGCCATGTTTCTTATTTTAGTTGACAGCATTATTTAACACAAGGTATGTTAAATTAATGAATATTATTTTAATATGCATCATTAAATTGTAACTTATAATAAAAGCATATTTCATAAAGTATAAAGCAGTTTAAAAGTTATATTGATTTTAACACAGATAAGAAGGCAAATATTGCTCACCATGTTAAAATCATGTTTTACTGAAATTTGACCTAATGATATGTTATAATTAAAACAAAGAAAAAATATAAAACAAATCCAAAAGTGAGAAAATTTGGATCTTTGATTTCGATTGGATTGGAATTTAACAACATAATTACGTATGACCTCAAAGATGTTCTGTTTTAAACCTAGTTGACCTAAATAAAATGGTTTACGTAGGTAGTAATATAGTAATTTTTGAAATTCCAGTAGGACTAGCTGCGTGTGGTAGTACTATCTTCCTTTACTGATAAACATAAAAAAACCTAGACAATAATAAAACTTTGAGAAAAAAAATCAATTGTCTTGTTCATACCATAAGTTAGGCCTTTCAAATTCGGCCCGCGAAGACCTTTAGAATGGCCCTAGAAAAGAAATATTATTTACCTTTTTGTATGTTACAACTCCAGCTTCATTGACACGTCTATGTCCGAGTTTTCTATCACGCATACTCTTGGACGTTGGTCCAGATGATATCATACTAGCCTACAAAGATATATCAGTCACAAAAATTAAAACTTCTCTAAAATACACCAAAATCAATCATGATCAGACCAAATTGTACATGTATCAAGAATGTAAACAATTTATATCAGAAATATACAGACACATGCCAATTATAATATATTCGTCTTAAAGCTTATTTACACCAAAATTTTTTATCAAAAATATTTAGATTGGTACCTGTACACATAATTCTGTCAAACAACCACAATGAATTATTGTTAAATAAGCTTAGACAAGCAAAAAGCAACAATTTTGTCTTCAGCATCAAACACAAAGATATTTGAACATTTTAAAGCCTGTTCACTTATTATATAAGAATTGAAGTTGATTGTCAACAACCGGGATTGAGTTCAGAAGTAAATATCTTATCAAATTGATAAGCAAACAAATACAGTAAGCTTAAACAAGAAAATCTGATGATATAAAATATAGTATATAAATCAAATATGTTACTTACATCAAGAGAGCCATGTTTCTCATGTTTGTCATATCCTAAAATAACAGAATATATGAGTTAAAACATGATATAGTATTCACACAATCATTTTATTATATTAAAAAATTCTCTAGTGTGTTGACTGCACTTGAAAAAAGACTATCATTAATAAGGAAGTGAAAACTGAGAATAATACAAATAATAGTAAAATAAAAATGTGTCACATACTGTCTTTAATCACATTGGTCAGAAAACAATGGTTAGTATTCACCCCCTCACTGTGGTGTACTTAACTCAAAATGATTCAGGTAACAAGTTATAATACAGACTAGGTAGACCACTAATACTATAGAGCTTAATAATGGATAACTTATAATCTAATATTTAAACATCCACATAGGTCAAGGTGATAATCAAATATCAATAAAGATGGCTAATTAAGACATGATAATATTGGTATCAACAGACTAGTTCAACCATTTTAGTTTGATGGTCAGAAAATAATGAAAGAAGAATTAATGGAACCTATTAAATGACAGTAAGTTTCTGATTTTTTAAAATTCTTGGAAGAGTAAACCAGGTTCTCATAGAGGTATTTAATTCTGTCTCAATATTTGATTTAAAGAGATTGAAAACAAGTTTTAAAAACTTTTTATGAAGGAGAAAACTGACATTGATCACTACTACTCTGGTCCACTTTCAGTCAACTTTCAAAAACTTATTGTTGTATGACGTCACTTTTGCTAAAGCTGGAAAATATCTAAGGAAAATTGGAATGGTGCAAATGAAAGTTTTCCCTATCCCTTTAGTGTTGGTGATATAGTTGTAAATGATACCTGGCTGAGTTGTGAACAGAATAGTTAATCGCATCAAAACAAGTTACAAAGGCTGTATTTCAAATGTTACCTCCCATTTCATATCATTGGCATTGTTTGACCTGTATTGAACCCAATCTGGATTGAAATAATAAGTCACCTATCAATCATGTCAGATGTGAATAACACTGATTGAGTTGTTATCAGTCAATTTAGCAAAGTGCTTTAATAAAGAGGACACATTCAAAATATTTGAAAGCCTGAGGCATTCTTTAACCCAGCGAACAGCTTAAATGCTATTTTATAAATTCAATCCTTAAATTAACACCTCATAAAACTATTTAAACTTCAAAGTAGTAAAACCTATTATTATTATGATTCTTGCAGAAACAAAGAACAAGGTTGGGAATACTTGAGAAAAGTATGGACAGATGGCAACAATCTAAACAGGACTTTCAACTAAACTAATTGAAGGTTAAAACAGAATGCTGCTGAAGAAAAGGGTAAATCTCATATCCATCAATGTTGTTACTCTATTTTGTGTATTTTAAAGCGGCACAGGCTTCATTTTCGCGGGTTGATTTTGATAAGTCTCAGAAACAGGGATTTTTTAGCTCAGCAATTTAGTACTGGTTATCACAACTCACCATTGAAATTTGAGCCTTCAAATCCATGTGCATCCATAATTATTAACATTTGAAAGTTATAATGCCCTACTACACATTAGCGATACTATGCAATATATAGAAAAGTCATCTATAGAAATAGAAGGAGAAATGTCTAATTTAAGGTATATTTGAAGGAAATACGCAATTTTCGTGCATTTCTAGTGCTTCTGAAGGATACTTAAATATATTCAAGACCCAAATCAACCAATAAAAATGAAGACTGGTCCCCTTTAATTGATCATTTGTTATCTGATTCGGTAGCTGTGAGGTCCAGGGTGGGGTTACCTGTACTTCAATCACAATGTTTTTAGAATAATTTCAATATGATATTTAAGTTCCATACTAATTGATTTTCATGATTTAAATATTTTTAAGTTAGTCATTTCATCACATTGAAGAAATGAAAGTACTGGAGAAGAAGCCACCCCACCTATTTTATTTCTATTATTTTTTTATGGGTGGTGGGATAAGCTACCTCAGTTTAACTGATAAATGTTTACTCCACGTCTGAATCTATGTGCCCCTGTAGAGGAATATAGAAACGTTATTGCATATCAAATTTGTATACCTGCTGTAGATTCCTCAATATCGATGTCAATGTCTTCTGTCGTCAACCCAGGCTCCGGCTGTCGAATTTCTGCAGCCGTCGCCATTTTGGTCACCAATACGAAATCAAAGCGAAAATCTTTTGCCTATTTGACCTGTTAACAAGATTCTAATGAAGTTAATGTGAACCACATAGGCTAGTGTGTTGATTTTACTGAACACAGACTTTCTGGACTTCGTTTTTAAACGAAAAAGGCGTTCAATAAAATAAAATTATTGTGTTTTCACACTGCCTGACAGACATATTTTCCTACGCATGCGCTAATCATTACGGAAGTAAATCAACCTCCCTTTTGTCTATTTTTAGAATCGTTACAAAGTGGGTGTGGTCATTAAAGGGCAAAAAATGGTTTAAAGGGAAACTTACATGAACTGAATAAGTTTTTTTCTATAACATAACTGTCAAACTAAGCTTGCCTTTGAAAAAAGACATTATGTGTAGGTCTATCAAAATAATACCTCACAAAATAGAGTAACGACATTAATGCTGACAGGTATATATGAGACAATATTTAGAAATGTGAACATAAAACTTCACAGCATATAAAGTTCTAGTTACTTCAAATATGAAGTAATACCAATTTTAATAATGATAGACAAAAAAATAATTATTGGACAGTTTCAATTTAATTGGCCTTCGATTTTCAAACCTAAGAGTGATTCTCAAGACTTGAATCAACTTGAAATTTTTTTTCAGACTTCACATTAAAATATGAAGTACGTGTAGCCTGAAATTTCCGGAGCTATCAAGAGTTATTTCCCATCGTCCGCATCAACTCTTTTTCCATCTGTTGCTAGAGCTTTTAAACCTTAAAAACTTAGGCCTTTCAGAGTCTCTGATCGGTTGCATTTCCCCCATTATCCTATAAATCCTTACTATTTTGTATTTTTTTTTATTGGTTTTCCCTGCAGCAATAATATGTCTTATGTCTTTCATATAACATTGAAGAACGACTTAAATCTATCGAAAACGTCAGCTAGACTATACTAGATAAAGCGCCACAGAAAAAATAGATGTCTCAGTGAAAATTGGAACAGCACAAATTCAGGGGCGGATCCAGGATTTAGAGAAGGAGGAGGGGGGCTCTGAAATATAACATGCTTCAAATTCTACGACAAATTTTAAGAGGGTTCTGCCTTCAGTCGGCCAAAAATAGGGTGATTCGATCCGCCCCTGAAATTGATGTTTTGCTAGGGGTGTATGCAAAAAGAAATCCAGGGGATTCAAATTACTGATTTGACTGACCACGGACCATAGGTTCGAGGAGTGTTTTGTTTTGAAAAAATAGCATCGTCAGATGAGCAAAGGGGCCATGGGGTATGTTTCCCTCCCTCGATAACAATATATTTTTTCTGAAATACTATCCCCTTAACGTCTGCTCCCACTATCGATATCGGAGATTTAAATTCCTTCAGATCTGGATCGTTTTGACTTTGAAATCATGATTTATTTTGAAAAAATGTTATTGAAATACGAGTGAAACAAACAAACGAAGACTCAAGGGTTCTGAATGTGCCGACTGATCAGACTACTTGTCATGAGCAACTTGAGTAGGCCTACTTGGAATACAACAGGCCATTTCTCAACATCCAAACTGGTCTCAGAGCAAGAGCCGTATATAGAGACGGCTCTGTCATGAGCTACCCTATGTAATTGTAGTCTGATTTATATTATAATACCTAAAGTGTAAAAGAGAGTTGTCTCCCTGTATTATTTAGTAGTGTAAAAGTTGTGTCATGTGTAGTGTGCAAACACCAATGAATAAATAAACCTGGTTGAATTTTATAGAAATTTATTACTATTTTCCTAAGGTGACAGTGCCCAAACGATGGACCTGATGTGACACCAATTATTAGCAATCAATTTGGATTTTTACTCGCATCATAGAAATTAGTCTCCTTTGGCGGCAATCATCTTGATCTGTGACTGTATATTTGTTCCTTTTGTGGAATAAAAATCATTATATTATACAACCTCAGGAACTCTCATCATATAATATTTTCTCCAGTTAAGAGTTTGGTTTTGTGTTATGTAATAAAAGTTTTAAATGGAACAATTATTGGGACTTATATATCGTCACAGATACATGACCGAATGGAACTCCCGGACCTTCAGGTTAGCGAGCAAGCGTCTAACTTAACTCACTGAGCCATCACAGCCCCCACTAATTAAAGCTGTTAATTGCTAATACGACATTTTTAAACTTAAAGTAGTGTTACCCATTTTTAATTTTGAGGAAAAATACGAAAATTTTTTATGACTAAAATATTGAAGCCATATACGTGTATTTACAATATATATATAAATTTATACAAATTACATTACATGTAGTTATATAGCATTGTATGTACAAAATATATATCACAGAATAACTTTACTTTGAGACTAACTGTCCATTAAAAGCGAAATATAATAATCACATAATGTACACATTATACCTACCAATTGCTATTAAATGCCAATCAGCCTACATTATCGTCTGACTCAACCGGAAGTGAAAAAAAAAATGATTGGATAATGATTAATGAGTTATTGGTCATAGAATTTCACATTACGTACTGAAACAGATGTGTGTCTCTGCATGAACCCTATATGATGTACATAAAAAGCATTTATCAATTTTGGGACAATATTATGTTTACTTTCGGTTGGGTTGATTGTGTGGTTGTCTTTGAATACCAACCAATATCAAACATATTTCCAGCACTATCTATATCACACCACTGATATGAGAGCAAACAACATAACACTAACTTTTATACAACAAAAAGTTGAAAACAAACAAGTTCCAAAAAGTAAGTCTCTGACTGAACTCGTGTTAGAAAAGCCATTTCGTTGTAAATTTCAACTATCAACTAATTTTCTACGAGGGTAAACGACAGTTTTTGCACTGAGCTGGACAATTATTCTTTATCCTACAGTAAAATATACAGATATTTTCACATGGTTTTATATTGTCAATAACAGGCCGTTGAGTATAATATGGTGGAACATATGGTCTTATCGTAGTCGGTGGAACATACGGTCTTCTTGTAGTCGGTGGAACATATGGTTTTATCGTAGTTGGTGGAACATACGGTCTTCTTGTAGTAGGTGGGACGTATGGTTTTCGGGTAGTAGTCGGTGGAACATATGGTTTTCTCGTAGTCGTTTGGACGTATGGTCGTTGGGTGTACGGTTGACTAGTGACAACACCGCCACCGATTATGGATATATCAGCGCAACTGTAGAAATGTTCCTGTCTATCGCCAAATCCTAAATTTTGAGCTGAATAAAAAAATAAAATCATGCAATATAATGAAACATAAAATGATGGTTCCGGTAAACTTATATTTTAATCCTGCGCCGTCTGTGTGGTCAATGGATTTCTCATAGAATGATAGCCTAAGATTTAAAAAAAAAATGCACAAAAACAGTGATATGCTTTCCGGGATGGATCCGGGATGGCCAAGAAAATATTGCCCAGAAATGCGCTGCTGATGCACAGTATACGAATTTGTCATTAATATCTAATGCATATATATATAATATATCGTAATTTGTGGTATTATCAATGGTAGTAACCTTCTCATCCTTCTCTCATTTGGACACAGCTATGAAACTAAAATTATTGTTACCTGCAATGTATTTCCATCTGAACACACATTGACTACAGGTGAGCGTTGGTGGTAGATAGATATCTATTTCGTAGTTGTTGATATTTGTACTCACAGGATAGGTATAACCCTTATCAGTTCGTAAAACATACCGGTTCATACATTCTTCAGTAGCTCTTACAAAATTATTATTAGTTGGGCATATTCTAAATTCAAAATAGCCGCCATGATTTGCTGTCAGTTGAATCTTTGCCTTGAGAATTTGACCACGCTGGTAGTTTCGAACTATGATGCCACGACCATATTTACCACCAGCTTCATTATCTCTTGGTATAGGTGACTGATATGGATCTCCACAAACACCACATTTACCACCGTTCACATCCCATAAATTCTACAAAAAATGAAATAAATAATTGATCGAGAAATCAATCTGGAAAAACAAAAGCAATATAATCAATTTATAACAACATTAAAAATACAACTTTGAGATAATTCTTAACAATGAGATCTGACTCTAAATGTTTATTAATCCGAACATTCCAATATGCCCATAAATCATAGACAAATTAACAAACAAACAAAGAGTCGAAGATAGGAAAATATCAAGAACATCCTATTGCAAAATTTTAAAATTATCCTACTCTTAATGTTATAATACCTGTAATATAAATATAGTCTACTCATGAAATAAGTAAAGTTTTCTAAAAAAATATGAATGACAAAAATACTTAAAGAGGACTTACGCTTAATCCACCACAATAAACTTCCATGTCATTGTAATTTTTCGGAGCATTAGGAAATTCTCTCCATAGTGTACTTCTTCCTGGAGGATCATTCATTCGTCCATGAGATAAGATACCTTCAAATAACATGACGAAAATACAGACTCCTGTAATATAACCAGCCATGATAGTATGTAATACTGGCTCACCAAAGATCGTTGTTGGTTGTATAAAGAGTGAAGGACCAAGGATGTATCCCTGTAAAGACCCTCTTTTATACCCAATATAATGTATGCATGATTTAAAGCAAATATTGACCCGGTATTACTTATCTTTTCTACTCTGACTCAGCATTTGTAGAGAAGTACCTTAACAAGAAGATTTTATTGTCAATGTTCAACAATGACCACAATTAAACAAAGTGGGTCTTACTCATACTCAAATGTTGATTTAAGAATAAACTATAATTATGTGTTTTCTTATACTCTCTGCAATTTAATAGACGAACAGACTTGAAAAGCCTGTAATTTTGTAAATATTGTCAATATGAGAAATTTTGAAGATGCTTTGTATAACAGGTTATGTACCCAAAACACGAATATTTTATTCAATTATCACATACTCGATCCTGTCTGCTTCCCAGAACTTTGTCATTTCTATTCAAAATATTAATACAATACAACAGTTTAATATCCTAGTTAAAATAAACAACCGACCTTCCAATCTGAAAGAAATTATTGTATGACCAGAAGGTGTGGAAAATTTCGACACTTTTTTTTTCTATGGACCTGTTTTTTTGGGAAATTTATATTGCTAACGCAATTTCTAAATGTTTTATGTCCTGTGGAGAAAGGTTCAAAAATCTAATATCATACTGGAAAAACCCCACGAAAAGCTAAAACCCACTTCCTGATCCACAATTTCGAAAAAAGAGTGACCCTAAATCAGTAGTCTAATCTTTTGGCATCATTTAAGCCAACTTAGAAGTGAATAGGTTTAGATGGATAACGTAAGAGTGTATATAGAAATATTGAAGTCACCCATATGTATTTTTTCTACAATATTCGTAAACTCAGAACTTAGTGACATGACTTTAAAGGATTGTAAAGAGATTTTCTAAAAAAGAATTATGTGTATCAGGAACACGGATAGCAACAATTTTCACCATTCGGTTGATGTTCCAGCAAGTCCACTTAAACCAGATGTTACACAATCTGTAAAATTATTTACACTCCCTTTAAGGTAAGTACACAAAGGCCATTTTAATAATAGTCAAATTATCATTTAAGGATACGTTTTGGTGCATGCATTTACATGTATATGGTTTTTGAATTTCATCCAATCCTTTATTCAATATAAAAAATATACCGATCAAATGATTTTAATGATTTCAGCTAACCCTACTTGGTTGTCAGTGACTAATAAGTGACCGTATTTTTCATATTACTGAACAAATATTATGAATTGGTATCCGTTTGAATCACTTTTTAAAGGGATATGGCTGTGTACATTTTGCTTTGAACCCATTTGAGCATACTATCTCTTATCCACATCGCACATCAAAATGATAATATGCATCAAGTTTGTTTGCTACTCAATAAAATTCAACTATTTTAATTGGAGAAAGTGAAAATAGTTTTCCAGCAACCCTCCTAACTTGCTCTAACCACGTTTGATTAACTTAACTGAATAAAATACATCTGCTTTAAAATGTCGAAAACAGGTGTTCAGATATCACCAATATACAACTATGGGCAAGTTAATAATTCCAAGAAATTTGACCATGATTAGCTGATAATTTAGTTGTTTCTTTTTTTCAAAGTACTTTAAGTATCTTGATATATTGTTATGGGGAAAGCTTAAAAAAATGAAACCTGTATCCCTTTAAGTAAATGACATACATAGTCACGATGTGTCAATATGTAAATTTTCTAACACATAAAGGAATTTGCCTATTAAATACAATGTAATATAGGAGCAAGGTCAAACAGAAAGCAAGTACAAAGACACCCTCCTTTTGAAGGCCTACTTGCAAATATATTCTTCAATAAAAAAAAAAAGACCTCTGTGAAAATGTCACCCTTGGTCTTTATACTACCTCACATGCAAATATTTCTAGAAAAGTCTGAGAATCAGTTTATAAAATGATATATCATTCTTACATCTAATATGTCATGATCATCATTACCGCCATCAGAGGGACACACTTCATTAGCACTTCTCCGATAAACGCCGGCTCCCAGATTAGTAACAGACTTTTCAGATCTTAGATCTACCAATATTGCTCATTGAAAATGACCTACAAATTAAGCTAGCGAACAATGGTTCAGATTTGGTGCATTCTGAACCGTATTGCGGGGTAAGGAAGTTGAAGTTGGGATCTTACTCTGTTTATCATTAATTCCTCCAGAATACTTCCTTACCGACCAAATTATGAGGGGAACCGAGACCATTTCGCCCCCCCCCCCCCCTCAAACATCTTTACGAATTCAAGAGAGGGGCGCGTCCGCCATGCCCGCCATAAATTCACGCCATTGGCTACATGCATCTAATGCATAAATAACGACTTTCGGACTACATGTACTGGTAAAAAAGGGAAGCATCTGTGTTGACAATTTAAATTGACATAATTTTTAACAATTATTTTTAAATGTAAACTGCATTTCTTAAACAAACATAGCCTACTATGAGAAGAGGTTACTATTTAACAGGGTATTATACTATGCCCGTGAAAGAACATTAAAAGTAGATCACAGACCATTTCTTGACAACACAAAAAAGCATTACATTTACATGTAGGCTATGTAAAAGCAAATTTATTTTGGATATGAAAATCTGAAACAATCTTCACAATATGGTGGACATTTTCCATTTCTGGTACAGAATTTAAAACAGAAATCGAAACATTCGTCCACATTTTTGGGAATCGTATTTTGATTGATAGGTCGTTTGTATGGTTGAGATTGTTTAGTTGTTGTTCGTCTGAATGGCTGTAAAGTGGTTGTTGACATTATAGTTGTTGATCTAGTGGTGCGTTTAGGTTGGTACCAAGGGTTTTTAGTGGGTTTGGTTATTAACGGTTTTAACCATGGACGAGATGTGACAGCAGGTTTTGGTTCAGCTGGTTTGACTGTGTTATCCGGTTTAGAACCAGGTCTGACTTTAAGACCAGTATTTCCCGTGGTGGTTATAGCTATATCTGAGCACGAGTAAAATTCTTCCTGTTTTGGTCCACAACCAATGCAGCATGAATCCGGGTTACTGTTGAAACATCCGAATGAATTACCTGAAAGAAAGTAACTTGTCTCAATAGATGAACTTGAATAAGCCATTTTCATTCACAGTTCCAGCTGCATATGGGTACGGAAAATTCGGCAAAGGGCTTCTACGGCTATGCTTTAAGGGATTCTGAAAATTTTGAAAGTTGTTGATTTCCTCGCGTCTGAGGCTTTCTTTTTCTTTGAAAACGACCACATTGAAGAAGGTTTAGTTTACCAAAAGAAATTTTAAAAATTTTAGGCTCGGTGCCTTGCATCCGATGCCTTTCCGAACAAAATTCCTGTAAGAACCAACCCGCTCTGCCCCTTTGAAGAAGGACATTTGTTATGATACCTTTCCGAACAGAATTGTCGTTAAAAGAATACCTACCTCTTGAATAAGACTTTGGGCATATAGACTATACAGCAAGAAAATTTTGAAAATAAAATTTTATTTCCTTGCATATTAGGCCTTTCCGAAGAGCAGGTGATTTTGACAGGATTGCACCCTCAGAATATTAAAAAAAAAATATAATTTGATTCCTTGCATCTGTAATAGGTTTTATTGGGGGATTGTAGCCCAAGAAAAATGTCCTTACATCCCAGACCTTTAAAACTGCATGCGGTTTGGAGAGTTGGCACGCTATAAGGAAACTTTGAAAATTAAAGTTAATTTCCTTTCATGCGACGCTCGGCTGACAATTTCTATTATCTTTTGACGAGTTTTGAAAGACATCGAAGAAAAGATTCAAAAAGTAGGTGGGTGTTCTAAAAGGAAACCCCCTAAACGCAAGGAAATCAATCCTGACTTTCAAAATTTTCTGAATGGGAGAATCCCTTAAATGTTCCTTCAGTGCCAAGCGTTTTGATGTTCGATGCCGTATCCTTTAAAGGGTTAGATGTCTGTGAAAGGAAAAAAAATCAGCCACAAAGTTTTCATTTGCTTCCTACGGCCCTGAATATAGAGGAAAAAAGCTTCAGCATCATCTGAAATTTTCAATAATTATTCAGGATGCATAATAGAACATATTTGCCAACTTTGATAACGGTAGCTCAACGGGAAGACAGTAAACAAACACAGCCAAATACTTTGGCCTTGACTTTGACCCAAATAAAGATATTGCAATGTAGAAATGTAAGTAAGTTTATCGAGATATGTCGTCTAATGCTAACGGTGTTTCATATTGTAAAATCAATAATGCATAAGAGGTTAAATGTATTGTGTATTAGACGTTTCTTGTACTTTGTCTTTTGAATTAGACGTATGAGGTATTATGTATTAGAGGTTTCTTGTATTTTGTCTTTTGCATCAGACGTTCTGGGTATTTGGTATTGCATTATGTTACATTTGCGTTTTGAATTAGACATTTCTACATAGCATTAGGTTTTTGCCGCTTTCCCCCGCCATAGTTATAGTCTACATAACAATGACTCTCACGCGTGAGGCCAAATTTTCTCTTTCTTAGAACTCAAAAACGCACCTCTACATTTTATATTCTTGATGACGACCACTGTTTAAAAAGTCTAAACATTTCAAGATTTTGTTTGTTTTCCTTCATAGCTGCTTTATTTATTTATTTGAGTATTTCATATTACCTCCCTTGAACTGGTTAGACATTTAGTTTTATAGCGTCTTTAAAGGGATTGTAAAGAGGTTTTTTAAACTTTGTATGTTATGTGTATCGGGGACACTGATAGCATCAATTTGCACAATTCCAATTTCCATTCCAACGTTTATGGTTCTTGCAATTCCACTAAAACTAACGCAGATCACTATTAGTGACGTCATAGCGTTAGTTTTAGTGGAATTGCAAAAACCACAGACGTCGGAATGGAAATTGGAATGGCGCAAATTGATGCTATCAGTGTCCCCGATGCACATACAAAGTTTAGAAAACCTCTTTACAATCCCTTTAATATTAGACCTACTTGAGATTTGTCAAAAGACATTTTTCTTTATGATAGGCCCTATGATATAAGTAGCCTATTTAAAATTTACGTTATTTAACTGTATGTAAGCTTGTTTTTATAGTTATTCACTAGCCAAGTTAGAGTAAATAAAGTCTAGAGTAATTAGGATTATAATTTCGACCATGGAAAAAACTTAAGGCAGAGTGCAATTAGAGAATTTTTTCCACGACATTAAGGCCTAAATATGTGATACATGTATTGCTAAAATAAGTAAATGATTTTATGACACAAAGCGCAAACAATGGTATAAGCGAAACTTACACGTCGGCTCCGTTTTTTTTACATCTTATATGCCATCTTCACATTTTAGTATACATAATATATGCATCTTCGACAAAGGTAATCTTTTTTCCAAACGAAAGAAAGGTCTGATAGCTCAAATTCTATTAGTCCGAAACTTGCTGACTGCATTCCCAGCCTCTGGTAGCTCTTTGGACAGATATGGCTGGGAGAGTTAGAAAAACTAGGCCCCAAAAACTTGCGATTTTCCGCACCTGCACGAGTGCGGGGGTTTTAAACGTATTTATTTACCTCAAATCCACAAAACTTCGATATATTTGGAAAGATGGATGATTTTGTAGTTCAATCATATCATCATTATCCCCCTACACCACACAGGACACGTATGCGAGTCATTCAAAGTTTTTTCCCGAGAAATAAAATCTGTCGGTCGCCATTGAATTCTGCACGTGAAAATCGCAAGTTTTTGTGGCCTAGTTTTTCTGACTCTCTTCCAGCTATACCCGTCCAAATAGCTATCAAAGGCTGGGGAAAGGGTCAGCAAGTTTCGGACTAAAATTCTATTTGATTAAACGTCAGTGCCAAAGGTATTATTCCGTAAAGGATATCTGTGGAAGCAGAATCAGAATCGTCTGTTATTTTGATTCAGATTGTTACTATTTCCTACCTGTATGATATTTCCATTGTAAAACACAATGTTTACAAGTCAAGTACTGTGGTAACTCCAGTTTAACAGTAAAATTACCATTACGTGGGGTTAAATCAAACCTGAAAAGTAAATTGTTTTATGCAGCTCAAATAATACCTTTCGCCGAGGCGGACTGGGGCCGTGACGCGGCCATGGCCTTTTTCCAGTGACCGGCCCACTTAGGTGTGTCGGGCAAAGCACGACCCCGAGCGTCGGGGTCTTAAGGGGTCCTCCTCCAGAAAATTTTGAAAAGTGACTGCCATAAACGTGATTTCCGAGCGCCGAAATTAAGAAAATTATCAAAATAATCAGATCTAATATAGTTTTACTGTAGGTACCATTGGAAGATATAGAGATTGGTCACAAACAACTAAATTTCGGATTTCGGCCACTTTCTTTTAAACATTTTTTCAAAATATAAATATTTTTTTTGTCCTTTCGATATCGTTAAAGAAGCCCAGGCATATATAAAGGGATAGAAGTTGTTGGTTATTTATAAAAAGTTACGTCCAATGCAATTCCTTAATTGTTACGGAGTTTCCAAAAGTGATATTATGATCTGTTTTCTGGATGGGAAAAGTGAATAGAGCAAATGAAACCCAAAGTATCCGCTATGCATATACTTGTACTTGAGCGCATAAAACCCCAGTTGCACCATCTCATTGCGTGTATAAGTACATGGAGGGAACTACTATAATAATATTTTGTGTTCATCAAACAAAATACTAGAACCTATACCGCAGGTGGTCTATATGTGAAACGTGTTCTACATACATAAATATATTAAATCATACTTTACTTATTAATACGGTCAAGTCTAAAATGTTTTCACAAGTGGAAGGTTAATTCCTTACAGACTTTTCGGAATTTCTTTCAATATATAGCCTGTGGGATATCAACGTCATTTATACAGTGGAAAGTAAACGCCTCTATAGACTTAACTAATCTGAATTGTGTACAATTCCTGTAGGTCAAAGAAATCTTCCATAAACTAGAAATTGTCCATAAACTAGAAATTGTAAATTGAAATTGAGCAAGAAGAGAGGTTCATCATTCATACAAATGGGCAATAGCTATTTACCACCTGTTGCAGATGGTAAATATAAACCGTGAATGGTAACTTAATTGGAGTCTAATAATTCGCTTTACCAAAAAATAGAACCTGAGCTGACAGTAACACTTTTAGAAATTAAAAATCTGACGTGGGGCACGTTCAAAAGCTGGGAAAGCAGAAAATTGGACGACTTTGATATTGATAAAATATCTTACTTCGTCTCGCCATTGGTTTGTTTTAGAAGGTACTGGTCCAAACATTTTTGAGTCGCTCTCTTCTTCGGGTCATTAGTTGGACAAATTCGAAACTCAAAATAGCCTTTATGGTTTGCAGTGACTTGAATCACGGCCTCTAGAATACCTCCTTGTTTATACTCTTCTACAATAATACCCAGTCCATACGTCCCACCAGCTTCATTAGATCGTGGTACCTTTTCTTCCCAGCTATCTCCACAAACACCACATTGACCGTCAAGTTGACTCCATTGCAACTGTGAATAAAATCATATTGTTTGCTTTTACCTTTATACCCTACTGAAATTCTTAGAACTACATGATACAAAATACAATGTTTTCCAATTAAAAATATAATGATTTTATTTAAGAAAAAAAAACTAATACACGGTGGCAGTAAATTAATTGTCCTATTCGTACTATCAGATGCCTTTTAAATTGCATAATTATGTTATAATATTAAATCTATCAGTCAAGCTTTCTGAAATATGATGTCGGTGAGGCAATGGTATTTTACATTATAATATAATGAAAGAAAGCAAATGAAACATCTATATTTTACAAGGATAACAACTTAGGTTCCGTGAGGATCCTTTCTCCCAGCTGAACCTCTTGGCATTGATCTTTCCCGGATTATCCGTACCCATCTGGGTGGACTGGAATTGTGAGTGAAGATGACTTATTCAAGGTCATCGAACTTTCACACCCTGATCGAGAACCGACTGTTTGGTTGACTGTATGTTATAAAGTATGAGTTGAAGAGGTTTTCAGTAGTCCAGGTAACCTTATCAAAATGGTTTGCTTATATGTATCTTTTGTAGCCCCTACGTAACAAAGGTATAATACTGATCCCTGTCACATAGCAATACTTACCCCGAATCCACCACAATTTAATTGATTGTCATTATAATTAACAGGCGTATCATAACCTTCTCTCCACATATACGATCTCGATGGTGGTTTACATAATTTAGCATGGCTTTCAATATACCCAACACATAATCCTAATAATAAAAATTGAAATATAAGGTACATGGTTATTCAATAAAAACTGTCCAAACTGCTCGCAATCTTGAAGAAGAAAGACTTTCTTAAGAGATATTCAGAAATACCAAACCCATCTCAATTATGGATACAATCCTTTACTAACAAAACCAGATTAGTATATATTGTTCTCTTTAGTCTCCATTATAATAGACTTTTGTTTTGAAATAATATAAAATCACAGCACGTATTGGGGTGGGGTTAGGGTCACTTGCATCATAAAGAAACAAATTCCTCTAAGATAATTGTACATGTATCTCTTAATTCCCCAATATAACGGTGATAATCTAAGTATATTTACATTTTATCGTCTATTATTTTAAATGCTGTAAATGATTAAAGATTTTGTAATGCACAATTACTTTAATATTAATGGAATAAATGAGTGCAAATAATGACAGTGGAGCCAAAATACAAAAAAAAAAGTGTATTTGTATGTACGTTTTACTTCAAGGGAGAGAATTCTGTTCAATTTTATATGACCACTGATGGAAATGTTTTAAATATAGTACATGTACTGTTGTCCTTCGTGGTATTGCACGGTAGTACAGTTCTGTAAATAATTCTTGAGATATGTATGTCCCCAAACCACCGCTATAGGCTAACCAACTTCAAATCCACTGTCTTTCCTTCACGAATCTCTTCTTACCTCTACTTAATCTTGTCTTCCGTTACACCACAATTCCCTGGTCTATCTATCTTCAACCAAACACTCTGAACAACTTCTTCCCCCCACAATCTTTACTTCTTGTTCTGTCTACAACCAGAATATGTTCAATTATGTATATGTACAGCATTCGAATTTATTAACCCAAATCTTCCTAATCGCCAGTGGCGGATCCAGGGGGGGGGGGGGCGTAGAGGGCGTACGCCCCCCCTTTACTTGGTCTTTTTTTTTTTTTTTAAGTTAGACTGTATTACGACATCAAAAATAAAACATACAACATACATAGTCCACGTCAGAAACCGTAAAATTAGTACAATTTATACTTATTCTATATTTTTAAGCCAAATAAAAAGGTCAAAAAAAATTTCGCCTCGCTTCGCTCGGCTCAAATTGGGATATACGCCCCCCCTTTCCAAAATCCTGGATCCGCCCCTGATCGCTGACCCTTTTTTTCAATCCAAATCAACTAGATGCGCAATATCAAGATTTATTTTTCTGATTTTGATCACACTTTTTTAGTTAGTTATATTCACCTGGTTGGGGTGTTGATAAGAGTTCATGTTTATTAACTTATCACCCAAGATAGTTTTTCACCTCATGTATGTAGAGTTTTTGCTACGTTTAGGAAACAAAGATTACATTGGGTGATATGATAAGATGAAACTACCGATATTTAGTAAACTACATTGGGCAGGACAAGATCTTGCTGGGACAAGATCGACGATCTTGGTCTTATTTGTCACCTTATGTAAACTTATTGTAAAAAAAACACGGCATAATCCCACTAAAAAATACACGTATGTTTTAAGTGTGAGAGGATAACCCACACCGCCCTGCAAATGTCAAAAATTTAGTCTGCTACATTAAATACTCGCTGTAGAATATGTCGCGAGTACATACCAAAATATCCGGTTTAAAAACGATGTTGAAATATTTTTTTAAATTGAATAGAATTCATTTTTAAGAAAAACTAATTTATGATTTTGGTCTGAAATGTATCCTTATGAATACAAAAGGTAACTTTAGTGTCAAATGTCCATTTTTTAAGAATTTTTCAGACCCCCGCATTTAAAAGCTACGTGCAGTTGTTACCGGGACTATTATATAGGAGACGACACTATACAACAATCTTAAAATGCGACTGGGGAAGGAGAACCCCGGGGAAGGGGTTTTCCTTGGGGGCAAATGAGACACAAAAGGGGGCTAGGAAGATTTTTGGGGGGAACGGTCTTAAAAAGTTTAAGTTTTAGTGATTTTAGAGTCTTAAAAGTGGATTTATAATTCGTGATTTTTCCCAAACCCCCGCATTTAAAAGCTACGTGCAGTTCTTTCCGGGACTATTATATAGGAGACGGACGACTAAATAAAACAATATTATAATGCGACTGGGGAAGGAAACCCCGGGGAAGGGTCTTCCTTGGGGTAAATGAGAGAGAAAAAAGGAGTGAAGAAGTTTTTTGGGGAAACAATTTTAAAAATTTGCCGTTTTTGACAAATTTATTTCTTTGAATTTGGCTTTATTTCGTGAATTTTCCCAAACCCCCGCATTTAAAAGCTACGTGCAGTTCTTTCCGGGACTATTATATAGGAGACGGACGACTAAATAAAACAATATTATAATGCGACTGGGGAAGGAGACCCCGGGGAAGGGTCTTCCTTGGGGTAAATGAGAGAGAAAAAAGGGGTGAAGAAGTTTTTTGGGGAAACAATTTGAAAAATTTGTCGTTTTTGACAAATTTATTTCTATGAATTTGGCTTTATTTCGTGATTTTTCCTAAACCCCCGTATTTAAAAGCTACGTGCAGTTCTTTCCGGGACTATTATATAGGAGACGGACGACTAAATAAAACAATATTATAATGCGACTGGGGAAGGAAACCCCGGGGAAGGGTCTTCCTTGGGGTAAATGAGAGAGAAAAAAGGAGTGAAGAAGTTTTTTGGGGAAACAATTTTAAAAATTTGCCGTTTTTGACAAATTTATTTCTTTGAATTTGGCTTTATTTCGTGAATTTTCCCAAACCCCCGCATTTAAAAGCTACGTGCAGTCCTTTCCGGGACTATTATATAGGAGACGGACGACAAAATAAAGCAATATTATAATGCGACTGGGGAAGGAGACCCCGGGGAAGGGTCTTCCTTGGGGTAAATGAGAGAGAAAAAAGGGGTGAAGAAGTTTTTTGGGGAAACAATTTGAAAAATTTGTCGTTTTTCACAAATTTATTTCTTTGAATTTGGCTTTATTTCGTGATTTTTCCCAATCCCCCGCATTTAAAACCTACGTGCAGTTCTTTCCGGGACTATTATATAGGAGACGGACGACAAAATAAAGCAATATTATAATGCGACTGGGGAAGGAGACCCCGGGTAAGGGTCTTCCTTGGGGTAAATGAGAGAGAAAAAAGGGGTGAAGAAGTTTTTTGGGGAAACAATTTTAAAAATTTGCCGTTTTTGACAAATTTATTTCTTTGAATTTGGCTTTATTTCGTGATTTTTCCCAAACCCCCGCATTTAAAAGCTACGTGCAGTTCTTTCCGGGACTATTATATAGGAGACGGACGACTAAATAAAACAATATTATAATGCGACTGGGGAAGGAAACCCCGGGGAAGGGTCTTCCTTGGGGTAAATGAGAGAGAAAAAAGGGGTGAAGAAGTTTTTGGGGGAAACAATTTTAAAAATTTGCCGTTTTTGACAAATTTATTTCTATGAATTTGGCTTTATTTCGTGAATTTTCTCAAAACCCCGCATTTAAAACCTACGTGCAGTTCTTTCCGGGACTATTATATAGGAGACGGACGACAAAATAAAGCAATATTATAATGCGACTGGGGAAGGAGACCCCGGGGAAGGGTCTTCCTTGGGGTAAATGAGAGAGAAAAAAGGGGTGAAGAAGTTTTTTGGGGAAACAATTTGAAAAATTTGTCGTTTTTCACAAATTTATTTCTTTGAATTTGGCTTTATTTCGTGATTTTTCCCAAACCCCCGCATTTAAAAGCTACGTGCAGTTCTTTCCGGGACTATTATATAGGAGACGGACGACAAAATAAAGCAATATTATAATGCGACTGGGGAAGGAAACCCCGGGGAAGGGTCTTCCTTGGGGTAAATGAGAGAGAAAAAAGGGGTGAAGAAGTTTTTTGGGGAAACAATTTTAAAAATTTGCCGTTTTTGACAAATTTATTTCTTTGAATTTGGCTTTATTTCGTGATTTTTCCCAAACCCCCGCATTTAAAAGCTACGTGCAGTTCTTTCCGGGACTATTATATAGGAGACGGACGACTAAATAAAACAATATTATAATGCGACTGGGGAAGGAAACCCCGGGGAAGGGTCTTCCTTAGGGTAAATGAGAGAGAAAAAAGGGGTGAAGAAGTTTTTGGGGGAAACAATTTTAAAAATTTGTCGTTTTTGACAAATTTATTTCTTTGAATTTGGCTTTATTTCGTGAATTTTCTCAAAACCCCGCATTTAAAACCTACGTGCAGTTCTTTCCGGGACTATTATATAGGAGACGGACGACAAAATAAAGCAATATTATAATGCGACTGGGGAAGGAGACCCCGGGGAAGGGTCTTCCTTGGGGTAAATGAGAGAGAAAAAAGGGGTGAAGAAGTTTTTTGGGGAAACAATTTTAGAAATTTGCCGTTTTTGACAAATTTATTTCTTTGAATTTTGCTTTATTTCGTGATTTTTCCCAAACCCCCGCATTTAAAAGCTACGTGCAGTTCTTTCCGGGACTATTATATAGGAGACGGACGACTAAATAAAACAATATTATAATGCGACTGGGGAAGGAAACCCCGGGGAAGGGTTTTCCTTGGGGTAAATGAGAGAGAAAAAAGGGGTGAAGAAGTTTTTTGGGGAAACAATTTGAAAAATTTGTCGTTTTTGACAAATTTATTTCTATGAATTTGGCTTTATTTCGTGATTTTTCCCAAACCCCCGTATTTAAAAGCTACGTGCAGTTCTTTCCGGGACTATTATATAGGAGACGGACGACTAAATAAAACAATATTATAATGCGACTGGGGAAGGAAACCCCGGGGAAGGGTCTTCCTTGGGGTAAATGAGAGAGAAAAAAGGGGTGAAGAAGTTTTTGGGGGAAACAATTTTAAAAATTTGTCGTTTTTGACAAATTTATTTCTTTGAATTTGGCTTTATTTCGTGAATTTTCTCAAAACCCCGCATTTAAAACCTACGTGCAGTTCTTTCCGGGACTATTATATAGGAGACGGACGACAAAATAAAGCAATATTATAATGCGACTGGGGAAGGAGACCCCGGGGAAGGGTCTTCCTTGGGGTAAATGAGAGAGAAAAAAGGGGTGAAGAAGTTTTTTGGGGAAACAATTTTAGAAATTTGCCGTTTTTGACAAATTTATTTCTTTGAATTTTGCTTTATTTCGTGATTTTTCCCAAACCCCCGCATTTAAAAGCTACGTGCAGTTCTTTCCGGGACTATTATATAGGAGACGGACGACTAAATAAAACAATATTATAATGCGACTGGGGAAGGAAACCCCGGGGAAGGGTTTTCCTTGGGGTAAATGAGAGAGAAAAAAGGGGTGAAGAAGTTTTTGGGGGAAACAATTATAAAAATTTGCCGTTTTTGACAAATTTATTTCTATGAATTTGGTCAAAACCCCGCATTTAAAACCTACGTGCAGTTCTTTCCGGGACTATTATATAGGAGACGGACGACAAAATAAAGCAATATTATAATGCGACTGGGGAAGGAGACCCCGGGGAAGGGTCTTCCTTGGGGTAAATGAGAGAGAAAAAAGGGGTGAAGAAGTTTTTTGGGGAAACAATTTGAAAAATTTGTAGTTTTTGACAAATTTATTTCTTTGAATTTGGCTTTATTTCGTGATTTTTCCCAAACCCCCGCATTTAAAAGCTACGTGCAGTTCTTTCCGGGACTATTATATAGGAGACGGACGACTAAATAAAGCAATATTATAATGCGACTGGGGAAAGAAACCCCGGGGAAGGGTTTTCCTTGGGGTAAATGAGAGAGAAAAAAGGAGTGAAGAAATTTGAAGTTTGGTCATTTTTTTTTTTACATGAATTTGACTTTATTTCGTGAATTAAATCGCACCCCCGTGTTTAATACATACATGGTTCCTAAAGACTCATATAAAAAGGAAACGGGACAATTCGAAATGCAGGAGGTCGCAAAAAAAGGTCAAAAAATTGAAAGCAAATGTTTTTCAAAGGAAAACAGATGGAAATTCATGACACATTTTATTTTTAATTTAATTGGGAAAAATTAACTAAATAAATCTTAATACATAGTTAATTTTATCCATTTCACACTTTATTTTGTAATTATTGTCGTTTCTGAAAAGTAAGTTCGTGCAGTTATATATACCCGTAATGGCTATGACGTCATGACCTGTACCGGCCTGTACCTGTAATTCGGTCGCATTTAAAACCTACGCGTAGGTTTTACCGGGATAATGCCAAAAACACCATTTGTGTATTACTGCTTATCAATTCGTGCAACTGTGACACTTCTTACTCCTTGGGTTGCGGCAGAATCCAACAGGGGTAACAATCCGGTACAACTGACCAAGTTTACCTTCATGCAGCCACGGCGTGATACAAGTTAAAGGGACCATACAAGACCGTGATCTATAAAGGCATAAGCAAGAATGCATAAGCTATATATATAAAGCATATCATGCGAGCATAATCAATGGCATAAACAGAGTTGTTTTCGGACCAAACATCAGGACGCATAGTGTAACACACCTTTAGACTTTAGAGCTTTGTTATCATGCACTGTTAACTCGTATAGACCTGAAATATAACCTCAATTATGTTATTTCCTGTTTCGAATTGAATCTTAACTTCGAATTCCAAGAAAAATATTTTGATATGATCAGGCTATTCAATTTATTATTCATTTTACCATGCACATTTACTTTTAATCTTATCTAACCGTTTGTTGATGAGTCAGAATTAACTATCTGTCATCAATAATGAAAATAAAATCTACTGCATGTTCGATAATATTGTGATAACAGGTTTGGACAAAGTCAAGATGGAGAATTAGGTTAAAGCTGATGTATATAAATAGAATTCCTTCCGCTGTTATCGATAGAATATAAACCTTCAAACATCTGTACGGTACGTATAGCCTGGTATATTCAGAAAAATACAAGTCTGTTTAGCGTAAACATATCAGCAAAAACTGGGTCAAATTAAATATTGTTAGAATTTATCTACGTGACACCATCTGTTTAAAAAATAATTACCTTGTAAAGATCGTGTATTGTAAATGTGATTCTAGTTTGGTTATATCATCGTGATGGCAGACCATTTAACTATTCCTCAGTTAATTATTAAGAAAAGGAATAAAGAAGAATTGTCTAAACAGGATATTCAAGATTTCATCGATGCTGTAGTTCAGGGCAAAGCTGACGGTGTCCAAATCGGTAAGATTTTTTGCTTCTGCTTTTTCTTTAAACAATTGCATTAGTAATATGCTACTGAGTTACTATATGACCGCGTTCTATATAGAATCACCGCTTTGCTTTAGTCAAAAAACAATTTTTTAAAGTCGGACTTTAGATAGTACCATCGGATTACTTAGTCCTGTCAATAATGCAGGTCAGAGTAGCTGACATAAAAAAAAAACATCTAGTCGCTCGGATGGGACAAAAGGACACCAGGATAGCTCTAAAGGGAATCGAATTAAAAATAAGAGTAAGATTATGCCGCTGTCCTGGAAATATGTCTCTCATTGCACATTGCATGACGTTTTTTTGTCCGCCCCCTTGTACCCAAACAGATGCAGAATAGTAAGTCGTGCATGATCAAACTTGTTCTTTTTCTACATAAATATTATTTTTAGACTTTTAAACGTTTTAATTGTATGAAATTCCACTGACGATACTAGTTGCGTTCTTATGATTCTATGCTACGTTTCTTTATCTGTTCAGTATATATTATTAAGTTTTTCTAAAAAAAAAACAAGAAAAATCTTATGTACGGAAATATTTAAGATTTATTGGCTCGCTGCATAAAAATAAATAGAAAATTTAATTTCGTTTGACAGCTCTTATATATGGTCTTAATTATTGTAATCCTTGACCCTAAAAAGTAGGACACACTGAAATTCTTAATGAAACTTAAATGAAAAGAGGTCAACATATAGTTTTATCTCAAGTGAACATTAATGATAGTGAAACACTGAGAAAACAAGAGACTGCTTATCATTACTGCATAAAATGTATCTTTATTATAAAGCTTTTGTTATCACCTAGCCCATTTTTTAAAAGGGAATGTTCAGCATTTTCGATGGTCGATTTAGGGCTTGAATATTTCTAAATAGCCTCCAGAAGTACTAGAACTTCACGAAAATCATATTATTCATTCACTTATGTCCTTCATTTTCTGTATACCGTATGTGTTTTCCATATAACGACGAGTCGTAGTTTAACTTTCAAACCAAACGCTGATAATTATGATCTAACTGACAAACTGCTGATAATATGAATAAGGGGGTTAGGTTCTAAAAATAATTGTTATATGCATCCGTGCTCTTAAGGAATAAATGAGCCACTTCACAGAAGATTTAACCAAATGCTGATTGGATAAAAATGGATTATATTCTGCGACTGATTTTTCAATGAATTGGTACTCAGATGCATGATTATCATTTTGAAATTTTCAGTCAAAACGCAAGAAAGTTAGTAAGACCTAAAACTTCTTTCTACTAATATATTTTGCTCACATATTGTCACAAGATAATGATTTTTTTCACACTCTATCTTTCTTAATAAATATTCTTTTCAGGCGCTATGCTGATGGCAATGTTTCTTAATGATCTGACAGTGAGTGAAACAACACATTTAACAAACTCCATGATGAATTCAGGAGACATATTAAAATGGCCCGAAGAATGGAAAGGTTTATTAGTTGATAAACATAGTACTGGCGGAGTTGGCGATAAAATAAGTCTTGTTTTGGCCCCAGCTTTAGCTGCGTGTGGTTTGAAGGTGAGTTTAAAGGGATACGTTCACCAATATAATTGTAGTCTCAGAACCGGAAATGTTTTTGCTAAGCTAATCAGTAATAGTGTTCACATCTCCCGCCGAAATCTAATCCTTCAAATCCCAGTTTATCCATAAGTATCAATGTTTGAAAGTCAAAAATACTCGTATCGTATTTCATTGAGACTATGCTTTATATAATAACACTTATTTACAGACAATGAAAGATAAATGATAACGTAAGGTTATATTTGAAGGAATTGTTCTATATTTGTGCAATTTTAGTACATATGTAGGCCTTTTACATATATTCAAGGCCCAAATCCTAGAAAATGCCGAACATTCCCCTTTAATACAAAAGATAGTAAAGATAATATTCAGATGATATCATTTAGGCTATGATAACTTACTGTTTAGGTCGTGACCTGCACCTTTTTATACATGTTCCTTTAGCAACGGTTATCATTTCATTTCATTACATTAATCCGTTGCTATCATGATAAGATATTCTCGTCATTAATTTTGATTGGTCGAACGATTATTGTTCGACCAGTTATATTCTTTGTAACACATTATTGCGGAAAAACTTTCGAATGACCAGACGCCAGATTTCTTGTAGCAAATTTATCTTGTGATAATCGAGTCTCAAAGGTCAAAGCCGAATTGATACCAAAATAGAGGATCGTATAAGATTTTGTCGGCTTTACAACGGAGTAAAGCTTTCTTCAATCTTAAATATTTTTTTAAAGTGTCGAGGTTGCGTGAATTTTCCCGATTACGGAAAAATGCTAAGAGAAATTAACTCTTTCCTCTAGACGAACTTGCTTTGCAAATCATTCTGACCTACACTCAAAATGTAACGAGATCGCTTATTGGATAAATGATGACGTAGTGTTTTTAAAACGAGGATATTAGTTGTTAATGACAAGAAAACCTGGTCAAACCAGCAACGGTAGATAATGCCAATGTCTAACGCTGCTGAAGGAACATGCTTTTTATAGAGCGTTTGCTTTATTTCCTTGATAACGTCGAACACAGAGGTGGATTTAGCCTGCCGCCTAAGCAGCTGCCTATGGACTGAATAAAAGATCTTATCACAATATAAATAATTGATATACAGTTATCCCAACACAGGTAAACGCTTTGCTTACCCAGGTAGAGCAAGAAACGGCACCATAAAATTAAGCATGATCCCAATTCAGTCCCAGATAGGCCTTCCTCTCAAACCTCTCACTATAGGTATAGTATGTCATGTAGGCTACAAATTCATATGTAATTTATATCGACAGGTTCCAATGATATCTGGGAGAGGTCTTGGACACACTGGTGGCACATTAGACAAATTAGAATCAATCACAGGATTTCAGGTTGCCATAGCAACAGAAAAAATGGTGGAGATCTTACGAGACGTTGGTTGTTGTATTGTAGGACAAACGTCCAATTTATGTCCGGCAGATGGTATTCTATATAAGTCACGTGATGTTACAGGAACTGTTGAACACATAGGTTTGATAGCAGGTAAATATAGAATAGAATAGAATAGAATAGACTAGGTTAGGTTAGGTTAGGTTTGATAGTGGTATTCTAATACAATCATTACAAAATTCTGTTCTGTTCCTTGCTTCCGGTTGGGCAGATGGAACGATTGGGTGTGGTTGCTCTTTAATGTCAAATAGTGGGACAAATTTCATTCAAGTACAATAAATGAAAAAAAAAAGTCGATAATACTACGAACATGAAATAGAATCTAAACTTGTTCATCATTACTATCATTATTTCAGCATCTATTGTTTCCAAAAAAGCTGCCGAGAATGTGAACGCCTTAGTTTTAGATGTCAAGGCTGGTAAAGGAGCTTTCTGTGAAACTGTGGAGAAGGCACATATTTTAGCTGATCGTATGGTAACATAACTCATTGTTTAAAATTTAATCTTCTCATAATGAACGTTGGTCAGAAATGTTCAGTTTATTTGTGGCCTTTAAAACAGCTTCAACAGCTGATTTGGTTCAAATGAACCTCTTCCCATCCCACTCAATTATTTGACATCGATCTTAGAATAATGGATGCTCGTGTGTTGTTTTGATTTTCTTTCTATAACAACGATATTCTGGTCCTGATTATATTTTCGTGGATCAGTGCTGAAAAGTATAACATATAATATAATACATAACGCAATCTGTTTTCACGTTGAATAGTTCATGGTAAGTGTAAGTTTGAATTATATTATTAGGTACAGGCTGGTAAAGGAATGAATGTTAAAACATCAGCTGTTATTACTGATATGAATTCACCTATTGGTAGAATGATTGGTAACTCTATAGAAGTTATTGAAGCTATTGAATGTTTACATGGTGCTGGTCCTCAAGATATCATTGAGCTTGTGGAACAATTGGGTAACAATTCCTGCTTTTAATACATCTAATTATGGCCTTTCATCTGAATAAGATTGACTGTGGCAGATTCATTTCTAAATTTCAATGGTTTGTTATTCCCGTCTAAAATACCAAATTATTTATTAATCAATAAGTAGCCTATATAAGTTATATACATTGTTTTCGAGGTGTATGGGCTATAGTTCTATTGAGGCAAAAAATGAAAAGAATGGAGTTTTACGTCCTACTTTTCTGCACCTATATGGGCTAATTGAGGACGGGCAAACGCCATGCAGTGTGCAATGAGGGAAATTTTGCCAGAACAGCGGCATTAGCCTGCTCTTATCTTCGATTTCCAACTGTCGAGGGATCTTTAACGTGCACAGCCAAAAGCACACGGGACCTCGATTTATTGTCCCATCCGAACGACTAGACGCTTTTCCATGTCAGCCCCTCCGACCTGCATCACTGACAGGAGGAAACCGGGTTGAAAAATCCGAAGGTAGCATCCCGACCCATGCCGGGATTGAACCTTGGACCTTCAGGTTAGCGAGCAAGCGTCTAAGACAAGGTAATATAAATGATCGAAACTCATCCAATTGGTTTTGTGAAATTTTATGATTTTTATTTAATTACAATATGTTACAGGTGGTCAACTAGTATTGTCTATTGGTCAAGTCAAGACCATAGAAGAAGGCAGAGAAAAAATAAAACAGACACTAAATGATGGTACAGCGTTAAAGAAATTCTGTGCTATGTGTAAAGCTCAAGGAGTAGCCGAAGATCTTGCTGATCAGTTATGTACAAAGGGGGATATTTCAAATCTTCTTCCAAAATCACAACATAAAACAAATATCAAGAGCAAACTGTCGGGTAAGCATTTTGTTTATGATTTAGTGAGTCGATCCCCTGCTCAAACTAGCAAGCTAGTGGGCTACGCTTAACGCTAACGACAATGGTACACTCCAGATAGAGTGTTCAACAAGGTATGAACCTCATGGGTCTCATCAGTGCAGTGCTGATTCTTTTAAATATACTAACAACATCAGTCTGTGCATTGATTCTTGTAATCTTTCATAACATAAAACGTATGCAACAATGATTACTTTTACCATACAGCTGTAAATATACATTTTCTTTTTGTTAGAGACAATATCCCAGCATTTGATTTAGAATTTGGATTTTGGCAGTTAAATGAATGATAGTTACAAAAGAAGTCTCAATAGTAACTTTGTTTATATTCTAGGTACAGTATCAACAATAGATGCCATGGAATGTGCCCGGGTAGCTCAGTCATTAGGAGCAGGTAGAACAAAATCTGATGACGTGTTGAAAAACGGAGTAGGCCTTGAATTACTGGTCACAGTTGATTCCCAAATAAAAGAAGGTAAGCTGCGTAAATATAGAAAATTACGACCAATCTTATTGAGTCGATCTTTTCTCTTTCTTCCACTCATTCTATGGAATATATTTTTCACATTCACTTTGGGGGCGGCAACTTGACGAATCGTTTAATCATATTTAAAGACATGTATTGTTATTTCGACACAATTCAGATAAGTTATCGTATGGCGTATCTTTAAATCGTTTCGTTACTAGGCGCTTATTTAACTTTTCAATTGCATTGACATACAATTTGCACATACAATTTTCATCGGAGCAAAATAACAAAGATAGAATATGTAGAAACATTCATATTTGTTTATTGGTGACGTTTACAACAGGAGATATTATTCATTATTTTAAGGCTATTTTGTTATGTATTTAAAAATAATTGTTTAGATCGAAGTTGATAAAATACACCATCTGGTGCTTAATCATGAAGATTTGTCATAATATACTTTTATAACTCGTCCTTGATTTAATGACCTATTTTGACAAGCAACTTTTTAATTGCGAACGCTCAGCATTATCATTGAATACCCTGTATGTAACCCTAGTTTCAGGAACAAATCGGGGAGCCAAGCCGTCTGTAGTCAAATCATGCTCAGGAACTATATAGAGAAGTCAGCTAGATAATCTTGTGCATTATAATAAGGAAATCACCACATGGAAAATAAATACTTCAGACAATCAAAATCACTCTTTAGCAAAAATACTGCTGTTTATGTTTTTTTATCAGTCAATCAAAATCAATCTTCGATAAAGAGTTGTCTGCTCTTGCCCATTACCAGGTAAGTTGGCTGCCTATCATGGTCGAGTAATAATGTTATTCTCACACATTGACGAAGGTTGTGTCGAATCGTGAACCAGTAGAGTTATTTATCCAGTATTATTTCTATATTACAGGAGACACGTTGGTTATTGTACATCATGATGATCCTCTAACAGATAACCAGAAAGACAGATTAAAAAACGCTGTTTCTGTTAAATCATCACAGAGATCTCGTATTATTGACATCGTTCACTAACTTCAGTCAGATGCACTGCTTAAAGGGAAGCAAGCTTCATGACACCCAAACTTGAATGAACGTAATTTAGTAAAATATGTATAGTACAATCTACCAGAAAATTTTCGGGAGGTTCTGACGACGTTATCAATACTTTAAAGCCGATTAATTAATAAAATAACATCAAACACATGGGCGCCGCCATTTTGATCATCACGTCATATATTTGAGAGGAAGTGACGTAAAGTGTGCGTAATCCGAGTATGACGCCATATTATTGACACAAGTAATACGGCCTATCGCCGATACATCTGTTCAAACGTATCGCGAATCATTGTATGAATACGGACGGAAACAATCCACGAAAAGCATTATGTCATTTTTTTTATCAATGTAAGCGAAGAAAGCATATATTCGACGGCAGTGGCTTGTCAAATGTGCCCGACTAGTCTAGAGCCGAAGAATCCCCGGCCGAGCCTATGTTTGAAGTGAAAATTTTAAGTCTTTTGAAGATTACTGGGAAAGTATGGTTAAACATTTATCTTAGGCTTCTAGGCTAGAACCAGTGCTAAATGCCGGTGCTGTGCCTTCTTTGCAAGTCTTCTATAGAAAATTTTATTGAAAAAAAAAACAGATGCAGGGGATGGAGAATAATTCACGAAATGACGGCAATCGCATTGTACAATTATTTCAGTAGGCTTAATCATAGGCCTAGTAATTACGCTCAGTAAACCGTTGAAAATAGTATTTTAAAATCCGCTCGCATTTAAAAAAAAAAGACATTTTTGTCTACGACGGAACCACAGATTTATCTGTTACAAACCTGTTACAAACTTGTTACAAGGTAGACCTATTTCTCATGATTCATGACAACTGAGAGCCGCTCTGGCTCAATGAATTCTATTCGATTGCTCTTTTGATTTTTCAACCCGGTTTCCACCTGTCACTGTCAGTGACACAGGTTGGAAGTGATCACATATTGTTCGTCAACATGGGACAATAAACTGAGGCCATGGATGCTACAGACTATGCACGTTAATCCCCAGACAGTTCGAAATAGATATTAAGAGTAGGGTACTAGTATTGCCGCGGTCCTGACAAAATTTCCCTCATTGCAGGGTGTGTTCCCATCCTGAAAAACCAAAACAGACGCAGGTCGTAAAACTCCATTTCATTTTTGTTTCATTTCTCATGTCAACAAAGCACCGGAAGGAAATGTTAGTGGCGGGGGCGGAGCTGTGATATACATGAGAAAATTTTGTATTTTAGAGCTTCTTAGATCACTTCTTAGGTATACCAGAACGTACGTCATACCTATATTTTGGGGCATAGGGACAAATAGGGAACATGTTCGCCCCCTCAGGTGAGTTGCCCCCCGTGGTTCCGGCGCCCCTGAACAAAGCATTCTACATTCGACAACAATATTGCCGTATAACTGACAGTCGTACTTGGCGGCTAAGATATTTTAGACTTGGAAACTCCTGGAAGTAACTTCAGCTCAAGACCAAGTACTGTATAGGCCTACGTGACAAAAACACTTTTTTTAATCCTTTGATCTCTTCGAGACTGTAGCAATGAGTGGCGCCATTCTGTCTGTCTGTCTATGTCCAGGTGTTTCTGTAGTTATGAACTTATACTGAAATATCTCAAATATTATTTTGATACTGTTTTTATACGCCCACACATTAATGTGGGCGTATATTGTAGTCGCCCATGTCTGTCTGTCTGTCTGTCTGTCCGTCTGTCTGTCTGTCTGTCTGTCCACAATTGTTGTGAACACGATAGAGAGCTGGTTTCTTGATGGATTTTGATAAAACTTGCTGTGAGTGTTTATAATCATCCAAGGAAGAAGCCTATTGAAAATCAGAAAAATCGAAAAATATTTGATGGGTTATTGCCCTTGTTTTTGAAAATACTTTGTGAACACGATAGAGAGCTGGTTTCTTGATGGATTTTGATGAAACTTGGTGTGAGTGTTTGTCATGACCTTGGGATTAACCCTATTGAAAATCAGAAACATCGATAAATATTTTATGAGTTATTGCCCTTGTTCCTTAAAACGTGTTAGTTTTATAGCCCATAACACTCTCAAAGTTGTGAACACAATAGAGAGCTGGTTTCTCGATGGAATTTGATAACAATTATTGTGAGTGTTTATAATCATCCAAGGAAGAAGCCTATTGAAAATCAGACAAATCGAAAAATATTTGATGGGTTATTGCCCTTGTTTTTGAAAATACTTTGTGAACACGATAGAGAGCTGGTTTCTTGATGGATTTTGATGAAACTTGGTTTGAGTGTTTATAATCACCCAAGGATGAACCCTATTGAAAATTAGAAGAATTGAAAAATATTTCATGGGTTATTACCCTTGTTAACTAGTAGTTGTAAACACTCAAAAATTGTTCAATTTTGTAAACATTCTTGATGGCACGGTTTTCGACAGATGTTTCATTTACTGATAGTTCTTGTCGACCTCCCGGACGTCTTGGCTGCCATTACAAAAGTGGGCGTATTACGATGGGGCATCGCTATTTTTTTTTTATTATATATAAATCTTTTTTGTTCATAGTAAATTGAATTAACTAATTATAAGATTAGGAGACTAAAACAATAAATACTGATTATTACAGGGTATTCAATAGGAACCGGCACCCGGCGAAATTTCGCCGGTTTGATGGACGCAAATCGCCGGCTCGAATTTCCTCACAAACAAAACTTGATAGGCCTACAAGTGATTTTCAAGTGTTACAAGTAAAACAAAATCTCACTTGTAGCATGCAATAAACCAAAACGATAGATTAAACTATTAAAGTTTTAAAATATGAAAGTACTGCGTGGATGAGCTGTATTGATTTGTTTATCTTTCTAAAAAAGAATTCATGTTCATCAAGTCTTTAGTTTCAGCTTTGTTTTATGTTGTCTGATAATCGTGACTACAATAATTACTTTTTACTACCGAAATATGCCTAAACTACCTACCACATGTAATTTCAATGAAAAACACATAAATAACAATAGATCTATATCATATTATCTCATGACTCATGTCAAAAGATAATTAATTGGTAGATTTTGAAACAGTTCAATTAACTAATCTCAATTAAGCCTTCTTAATTAAGCCTATCAAATCTCAACTCGAAATGAACCAGTTCTTGGGATTAAGCTATTTTCAGTAACATGACCTATTTTCATGTCCCACTTTTTCTCATTCAATGGTGGCTGTCAAGATTCACTGAAATTCGATGTCTTTACTTTTAATTTGCAACTTTTCTGTAACATGTCGTCATTCTTTTTATTTGTCACAAAATATTGAGAAAAATGTTAGGAATACAATATATTTAATGGTACAGGTAAGGTCAACACATTCTTACTCTTAGGCCTACTTTTAAAAGAAAAAAAGTAAATTGAAAAAGCCGACGTGTTACGAATGAGAAAAACCGGAAGCGTTACGAATGTAAACAAATCCAATGATATGAAGCGATCTCAAAATTGAGAGATGGTCAGAAAAAGGCCCAGGAGTCAGTTAGTGTTAGTGCACTAGTACAAGATGAAGTCAATAAAGTACTTAAAGTCCTCAGACTGCCATCTGTTTCAGCTGATGAAACTTTCGACACTGATTCTGATTGTGATTATTGAATAAAAAAAACTAATGAAAAAGAAAACTAAACATTTATTGTTTATTTGTACACAAGAGGACCAATTAAGTATAATCAAAATTGTCTTCCAGATAGCTCCAGAATGCACCATTTGCAATAATTCTTTTAAAAATTTTCCGGGGGGGCATGCCCCCGTACCCCCCTAAAAAGTCGCGCCTGCGGCGCTCAAAGTCATCCGCCTCAAATTTTCAATTCACCTCCTCACTTTATTCTTATTGAATACCCTGTTATTAGTGTCACATATGGTCGGCTCCATATGGTCTCGGTGGGGCTTAGATTGTGCATGAATAACTTTATCGGTTAGTTTTGTCTTCTCTTCATAGAGATTCATATTAGGCCTACGTCTGCGGCTTCACCAATTCAGTGCTATTGTCACGGGATAAAATAAAACAAACATCTAACTTTTACCCGGTATTTGAAAAAGAAACCGACATTGAAGAAATAATGTACAAAGTTTATATCTGATAGTAGGGCCGTGGAATACGCAATAAAACCCGAGAACTTAATTAAATTATAGAATATTTGATATTACAATACTGTCTTCGCAAGTTTGTTGTTTTCTTTAAATTTGTACATAAATTCAAATTTTACATGCTTAATAAATCTTACGGTTTACAGCTAAGCGAGAGTGTCTATTTACATAAGACGTCATGATACGCACACTTGACGTCATAATGATCACGTGACTACTAGGAAGGACAACAATGGCGGCGGCCACAAAAATTCGTCGGCTTGGATTTAAACATGCTATAAAATCGTTGTTTACTGTGGAATGTCGCTGATTTTTTCAGGGTAGTGTCAGAACATAATGTTTTTATTAATAATTAAGTTGTGATTGCTCAACTAATGAGCAGAGCCTCCCTTTAACACTAAACAAAAGAGGTACCAATGATAACGTTCCTTTTAATGTTTATAGAAAGGAAGCCTCGACTTGCGATTGATTAAATGGCTATTAAGAATGGAGTGATTGCAGATTTTTGTTAATTAATTTTGTCGATTAAAAGATCCAAGTTTTTGCTGGATTGCAAATGGAGAATGAGAATTTATAAATCATAGGTGCACTCATGTAGGCTTTATATTCAGCGACTGATCATATTCTCCCAAAATTCCCCAGTCTCTAGTGGAGTCGCGGGCGTCTCTAGAAGTGGGGGCCTTTGGTTGAAAATATTCAAAATCCATCCTTTTCTCAGGTTCAACAAGTCTTTATGTAGTTCAACCATTATTTTTTTCGTCTATTGGACCTTTTTAACTTCAACATTAGATATGTCAAGTTTTTCCCGTCTTTCATATTTGTTTTGTAATTCTTTTATTAATATATCATCTCGTTTTCACGATACGTTAATCATTTTATGTAATACATTTTGTCAAGTTCCCCAGCTATTCCAAGAGAAAGTGGGATTCTTTATTGTACAATAGGCAGACCATTAAGCTACACGATCTGTTATATTTAGATTTGGAATTTCCGATTATATATGATTTTTTTTTAACTGGGTCTCCATGTTTCATAATTTCTAACCTATGTAATTGTTTTAAAGGGTATTGATTGGGCTAGCGTTCGAGAAAAAAACCACAAGATGGAATTTTTGCGAATTACTTATTATTTTTGGGCTCAGATTGTAGATAATTAGTATTACTTTATTTGTAAACTATATAGAATGAAAGAAACCGACAAGAAATTAGGTATTTCGTTAGTTTTTGCTAAAAAATTAGGAAAAAGTAGGAAAATGTGTCCCGGTTGGTACAAGATTTCTCAGCCATTTTTTATTGGAAAATTACGATCTTGGTCTTGATTGAAAGCTTATTCAATAAGGATGAAACGTACAGAGAGTTATTTCGACAATTCTAATTAGTTTGGCCCCTGGAAAATGTTTGCCGTACCTACAAATAAATTTTCGTATTTCCATGGTAACCACCAAAATAATAATATTTTTTGGAAAATCGCTCTGTACCTTTGTCGGCTATGTAATTGTCTACATTTATGCCAAGTTTGATGTAGATTGATCCATTCACATTTTTTTTAAACTTGTATCAAAGGTTTGAAATGTCAAATTTTTATGACATGTTTGAAAGGGCTGTCAACTCATTAAAAAAAAATCTGACTGACATGAAATCAACCTTAAACTATCGAGAAGGACCCCAAATCATCAACAAATGCACAACAAGTCTCAAGAAATCATTATTTCATATACTTATTCCATTTTTTTATAACGTGAAATAGCCTAAGTAACACCCTTAATGTTTATTTTTCAAATAAATGAAACAGAAACATAATATTGATGTATTCCTCAGAACAGATATTATTATTGAAAGGGAGATAATAAAATATCATACTTTATACTGCTCAACAAACCATCTCTTTTCTAGTAACTCGAACCAGTATGCGTGGAAGTATAACTGTTATACTCGAAACTTAATCCTTTTTAACAACCTCTAGAACTTTTTTCGAAAAATCTCGTTGAGACCTTCCTAAAATTTCACATCAAAGTCTGTCCAATAATATTTGATAACCATGACTATCAATTTGCAAATATACAAAAACTAAAAAAAGGGATCACGTCTCGTCTTATCTTATAATACCAAAGACTAGCCTACAATTTGCATATCTTAAGTGATGTATGAGTTCAAGTGCGTGGATTTGTCCAAAATTTTGGTTGGCACGAACACGAGGGGGACCGAGACACTTTTATCCCCTCCTCATAACCCCCCGCCCCCGAAATCCACGCCCTTGTATGAGTTCTACAAGAGTTCAAATCTTCCCATGTTTTATCGTTTCTTTCTTCTCTTGCTTTCCTCATCTCCATTAGTTAAATCTGAACATTCTGTCACAATATGTTTGTTCATGGAAAAATGAATGTTGTGTTTGCATTATTAACTCATTTTCGGTCGTAGCCTAATCCTTACAATCTGAGTGTCCATATCATCAAATTAATTTTGGGTAATTTTATATTATGTCCTGGAAAATAGGTAAAGATCAAAGGAGAGAGAATACAAAATTTGTATGCATGCAAAGACGTGGATTAAGGGGGGGGGGGGTGGGAGAGTAAGGGATCCTCCCCACTTCCCCCTTTGAGCTCAGAAGGGGTGAGGGGGCGAAAGTTTTTTTTCCCCCACATAGTTTGGTTTGTAACAAATATTTCTGGAAGAAATTGATAATCAAAGTGGTGCGTACGACAAAATTTGTGACATATCCAGTATCCACACCTTTATTGTATACATATTGTAGTCAATTTTATTCCAATTTGACCCCATCTTTGTTATCATCAGTAGTTCGTCTTTTAAATTCTTTATCGAAACTTCCAGAGAGTAACATATTGTAAATATAACAGTATTTTGTATTTTTTGAAAGAAGTAACTCACGTTTTGTCAATAACAAGAGACAGCTATGGCGGGGTTTTAAGCTATTGAAGAATGTCGTCAAGATGTTGCAGGCTGATGACAGTCCACTGTTGTTGATTGATAAATGTGTTGTTAGCCAACAAACAAAGAATTAGGCAGCCATCTTCGTTTTTTGTGTCATGGAGGGATTGTGGCGATACCAAATTGTCGATCAACTAGACCTTCGGTATCACGTGAGTTTTCAAGTTTACGTTGACTTAAAAATGAAGGCCTATTAGCGAGGTGGTTTATAGTAATAAGCTGAACTAAATAGAAATGGTTTTTAAAACAATTTAGGATGATGAGAACAGTGATGAAGGTCTTATAGATACGACCAATATTGGTCTATGTCACGGAGTCATTTTAACACGAATCACTGGAACGTCATTGAGGAAATGAGAGGAAATTTGTGGATTACGACCTAATACCAACTATTATTGAAAGAGATTTTCCGGTAACTGATAAGGTTTTTGAAAGGCTATCTAATTAACTCCTCACCTAATTTTGGATTACTATAATTAAATTCTAATTGATAGAATGAAAGGAACGTGAGCGCATGTGAATCGTAAAAGCAATGGTCAAGCCTTCAAAGTAACTGGTGAAATACAACATTGGATTAACATATAAACGCAATTCTTACAGTTCAAAGTCAATTTAGATTGCTCAGAAGTAACATTTCTATAGTTCAAAGGCTAATGTGAAACCCAGAAAAGGGGAAACGTTTGACTCACTAAATGTAAAAGTTTAAATTGGAATATAGGACAGGTTGTACAGAACATTGGGATTGTACTTTGGTGAGATAAAGGATATTTATGAGTAAGAACGGAAGGTTCTTGGACTGTTCGAGGGAGATATTTCTTATATTAAGATCGGAATATATGAACGTTATCTTCTTGAAGTGATTCACGAAAATTTCAAGTTTTCAAAGTAAAAGTTATCAAGAAGATTGGGACTTATTATGTGACCGATTCATTCTTTAAAAGTTATCCTGATTTTGTGTTAGCTTAATATGTGCCAAGTTCATATCTGATCTCAATCTGATCTCAATAGAAATCCAGATAAAATGGAGATTTATTGTTCACTGTTCATAATATACACTGTTATAATAACTATTGTTTATTATCCTAGAACTACACATGCTCACGGTCGGTTAATAGACCCACCATCTAGAGCGTCAATGTGGAGACATGGATTTAATTTACCACAAAATGATTATGATGATAATCAGGGTTATTGTGGTGGTCAACAGGTAGGTCAACCAAGTTTAAAATAGTAAATATCTTCCCGCAAAATAGAACTTAAATTATGTTAATAAGCACCCTACACAGAAAACATTATTTAGTAATCGTTTATTAATTGTTGATTTTTTCAATGTCAAATTAAACATTTCTTCAAACGTGTCGTTATACAATCACAACCTTTACAGATATCTTTAATGATATTCCATTACAACCCTTACAGTTCCCTTTAATGATATACCATTATCACAATTCTTACAGTTATCTTTAATTATATACAATCACAACCTTTACAGATATCTTTAATATACAATTACAACATTTACAGATATCTTTAACGATATACCATTACAGCCCTTAGAGTTCCCTTTAATGATATACCATCATCACAATTCTTACAGTTATCTTTAATTATATACAATCACAACCCTTATAGATATCTTTAATGATATACCATCATCACAATTCTTACAGTTATCTTTAATTATATACAATCACAACCCTTATAGATATCTTTAATGATATACCATCATAACCCTTATACAGATATCTTTAATGACATACAATCATAACCCTTACAGATATCTTTAATGATATACAATCACAACCCTTACAGATATCTTTAATGATATACAATCACAACCCTTATAGATATATTTAATGATATACCATCATAACCCTTATACAGATATCTTTAATGATATACAATCACAACCCTTATAGATATCTTTAATGATATACAATCACAACCCTTATAGATATCTTTAATGAAATACCACCATCACAACCCTTATAGATATCTTTAATGATATACCATCATAACCCTTATACAGATATCTTTAATGATATACAATCATAACCCTTACAGATATCTTTAATGATATACAATTACAGCCCTTACAGATATCTTTAATGATATACTATCATAACCCTTACAGATATCTTTAATGATATACAATCATAACTCTTATACAGATATCTTTAATGATATACAATCATAACCCTTACAGATATCTTTAATGATATACAATCATAACCGTTATACAGATATCTTTACTGATATACAATCTAAACCTTTACAGATTCATGTATCTTTAATGATATACAATCACAACCTTTACAGATACAGATATCTTTAATGATATACAATCACAATCCTTACAGATACCTTTAATGATATACCATCAGAACCCTTATAGATATCTTTGAAGAAATACCATCATTTTGAAATTGGTAATAGAAATTAGTTTCTTTTTCGAGTACGGTTATTATTTTCTTAAAGCTATTTCAAGTCCTATATCTCATGACCTTACCACTTTATGGGATAAAAGACGTGATAATAAGACAAAAGTTAAATATTGTATATAATCTACTTACGAGACACGAATGAAGTTTTGATTGTTTTCAAAATGTTTAGCACAGATATTAACATTAGCATACAATTATCCCTTTTGATGTGAATTTTGAACAAAAATGCTCTACTATAGGCATAAAAACAAAATTAAACATATAACGTTCAAAGAGTTATAAGTTGGCTAAGAATGTACTGTTCTGAATGAAATTGGTAAAAAAAATATGTTAAATATAATGTTAATACTGATCCAGTCTAATTAAAATCAGACCCTAATTTCGTTAGACTGATACTGATCATGAATGTCCATGTATTAACAGTCTGAATAAAAAAAGGGGGTTTTGATCTATCTTGATCGATCACTCGTTGGAATTCCCGTTCTCTTTTAAATCAGCAAATTATGAGTTAATTATTGACTGGTATTTTCCCAAGTTATTAAAACACATCTTATTTTTATTCATATAAGTACAGTGGCGGATTTACACATTTCATAAAGAGTGTGGATAATAAAAAAAAATGTGTCCCTAAATCGCGAGCAGCAAATTTTTTGAGCTTCACATAGTTTAAGGTTCAAATATACATCTATAAATGTATCCAATATCAAATGATATAAATTGATAATAATAAAATCACGTCAACACAGGTAAGGGGGGCGACTAGCCATTCGATTCACCCCTCTGAATCCGCCACTGAATAAATTTAAAAATAAGGGAACCAATTTCATTTTGAAATGTTTTTTTGTTATAAAATTATCGATTGTTTTGACTTTGATTGAAGTAGGATTGACATTGTTATGTTAAAAGACAATATTTGAAATATTTTAGTCACCAATTCTTGTTGTTCGACACGTTTCTGAAGACAAGTGTTGTTTACAGTGACACCATCTTAAATCAGCTAAAAGTAACAGTTTGACATTGGACTGGGCAGTCACATACCCTCTTACCAGTAGTTGTTTATTTTGAAGGATTAAGTAAAAGGAATGCTGTTATTTTTATGTAACTGAGATTATTTGTTATGTGTGAAAATGTGCCTAACATTATTCTTATATTCTTAAATCTCTTCATTGTTTATTCTTATATATACGATACTGTGTAAACGTGCCTATATATCGCTTTAAAATTAACGGACATAGAGAGATATTTTACGACTTAGATTCATATCAACTAGCCCTTGACCAAATTCAATTCTGATCTCTCTGTTCGAGCTCTTTCGATCATGATCAGATAACTGTAAGGGTTGTGATTGTATATCATTAAGGATATCTGTAAGGGTTGTGATTGTATATCATTAAATATATATATAAGGGTTATAATTGTATATCATTAAAGATATCTGTAAGGGTTGTGATTGTATATCATTATAAAGATATCTGTAAATGTTGGTATCTCATTCCTTGTACTTTATCTGGAATATTTGAAAATAAATAATGAAGCTCCTATTTCAAATGTTAACGTCCTACAATGCAAGAAAACGTAAGCAGATATAATATTGCCTATGCATGTATAAATACATTGTGATCAAATGCCATTCGCGTTCACATATTCTGGCCATTACTAATTTATGGCATTTCTCTAATTTCAGCAACTGTGGAATCGGTTTGAAGGTGTTTGTGGAGTGTGTGGTGATGCCAGATATCCGATACCACGAGCTCATGAACGTCGGGGTAGATATTACGCTGGTACAATTGTTAAAAACTATCGTGAAGGTAGCACTATAGAAGTAACAACACAAATCACCGCTAATCATAGAGGCTGGTTCGAATTCAGACTGTGTGCCTATGACGACCCCCATAGTGAGGATTTAGAATATGACAGTGCTGGTAATTTTGTTGAGATATCAAACAAGTGTTTAGATAAACATTTATTGACAGTAGAAGGCGGTGGAACGAGGTGGTATTTACCAGAACCATTTAAAGTTGGAGTGTATACTGTTAAAGTTAAACTACCACCAGGCCTCAGCTGTAACAATTGTCTCTTTCAATGGAAGTGGAATGTTGGTAAGTCGTTAGCATTTTGACGTTTTCCGTCACAAATTGAAATTGTGACATGTTGTTTCTCTTATACTTAAGATGTCTTTTTTCAACTGAATACGTCACTGACATAAGGATTAACGACCGCTTGTATACTATTTCTTTTGTATTGATTTATATTCTTCTAGAATCAAAATGTCATTCTGCAAGTTGTTTAGTTGTAGCATTCCATTCAATCTTTTGTCAGCTAATTTTTCAAGAAAATCTTCTACAGCGTATCCTCAATATACTTCCTATGTCATGTTTAAAACCTTTGGCCGTAACCATGACATACTAACATTTGTATCCACCAGTTGCCCACGATTCACATTCTATAATCCCTATTAATGTGTGATGATTTTTTCTGTTGTATTTTTCAGCTAATAGTTGGGGTAAAGATCCCAGAGGTGAATCTTGTATCGGTTGTGGTGAACAGGAACAATTTTATGCTTGTTCTGATATCTCCATTTTACCACGTTCTGGACAAAAACCAATCTTTACTTGGAGACCACCCAATCGTCACCCGGAAAGACCACAATATACAGAACGTCCACATTATGTAACACCACCACCTAGACCTCCAACCCAGCGACCTAGACCACCCGAGATACCCAGACCACGCCCACCTCATCCACGACCACAACATCCATACCCAGATGAAGACATAGCCAATCCAAATAGACCTGTAGAATTCCCATACTTTACCTACTCTCCGATATATACGCGACCTAAGTTACCACCATTACCATCTGGAAGAACACCAGTTCCACCCCATTATACACCTATAGTACCTCATTTCCCTGATTGGATCCCAACACATAAACCATCATGGCCGTGGTTTACATATGAACCACAGATATCAAAACAAAACAAGTCAACTACACCTACTACCAGACCACCGATATTTACCCAGAAATCAGAAAATACACAGACAACCACAAAATCAACACCGAAATTCAAATTTTGGAACTGGTTGTCGGATCGATTCATGTCAAATGACTTGACAACCAAGACTCCAATTACAACAACAGACCCTCCAGAAACACCATGGTGGGTCAATCTTCCTTCTGAAAATAAAGTAAGTAAATGGTGGAATTTTATTTCAAAAATCAATCTCAAACGAAAAGGGACGACTACAGCTGTTCCTTTACCATGGTGGGTGAACAAGTCCAAACAATCAGAAGAGATAATACTGGAAGTTCTCAATGATGAAGTCGAAGGAGAAAAAACATTAAATGGCATATCAGCAGCGGCCTCGAAAGACAGACCGGAAGTAGACATTGATCAGCAGCAGGAGTCTGTCGAACCAATTAAAGTAGCTAAGATAAGGAGGAGAATATGTACTCCAGTAGGATCATTGATTCAACAGGCTGATATGTGGGTTTGGTGTGATGTTAACTGCTCTAATAATGAATACTGTCCGAAAACACATTGTATATGCACATCCGATTAGGCTCAAATTTTTAATATCTGCGGTATAGTATTTAACATTCACATTTTCTGGACAATCTTCTTTAAAATACATTTAGTATTGACAATTGACAAATTTGGCTGTACAGTTTTAAACACATTGATATTGCATTTGTTTATTTATGTAATATCATATTTTAACAATTATTTTTCTAGGATTTGTAATCTCATTATTAGTTCATGTGTAAATATTGTTATAAATTCAGTTCTATTATACTCACTTTGTTATCATAATTATATACGTAATCTGTAGTATGTTTTGTAACCCGTGTTTGTTGGTTTACAACTATGACTATGATCTCCTTGAGAAAATTCTGTCCTCATAGCCCATATAGGTGCAGAAAAGCAGGACGTAAAACTCCATTCATTTAATTTTCCATGAGAACATTGTAGAGCTCGGCGATTTATTGTCCCTTTTCTCTTTTCTACGTTCTACTTACTACGCTTTCCTATGCTCTCAGTATGTTTTATCACGACTTGTAACAGTTTGTTATGTAACCAACACGAATACTTCTCTCAGGCTCTGGTACGATCACCACGATTTGATATCACGTACCGTTATGTTAAGATCTCTGACGAGTTGTCACGGTTATGTTATGATCTTACAAGATCATGAAGCGAAAACCTGCGATTTATCGCCACTTTTTGAGCAAAATCTCCACGCTTGTATCTCGATTCTGTATAAGGTTATGGTTACATTTTCTCAAGATGTGTCTGAAATTGGCATAATCATGACAAATGTCTATAGTCAGTTAAATTTGAGGAGATAAAAACAAGTGTACGAATATTTCTATTGTGGTTGTGCAGAAATTACGTCCCTTGAAAGATTGACTATAATAACAGTTTATATGATTACACTCAATAATTGTGCATTCAATACTAAACTAAACTAAACTAAACTAAACTAAACAAGCACCTCTGAAACATTCCTTACTACCAGTTGCAAAGCATTCCATACTATACAATATTTTACAACTGTAAAGCTTTTGATTACATAACCTACTGTAATTGTCTTTGGATAAAGGTGTTTCAATAGAAACAGACCGATTCAGCGGACAATCAAGATGCAGAACAATACATTGTCAAAATATCCCTTTTCATACGAACCGTTGCTAAAGGAGAACATATAGCAAGCACGATTTTCCATTCGGTATTGTCCTCTTTTCATATTAAATTTCTATACTATAATGAAATTTTACAGTGTAAATATTAGGCCCCGTGATTGAACAAAATATTGCATTCAATATGTTTAGATTCATCATAAAAAATTATTGTCCCAGTTTTTTATACTGTATCTTTCTGGATCGCTTATGTCTTAAAGGGATACAGTAAAGTTGTTTAAATTTCAGCTATCCAGATCACGTTTCAGAATATTCTTAACAAATCAACAACGTGCTATGGAAGTTAAGACAACCCGTTTACTACCCATTCTAATACAATTTGATCCAACTTTCGTTTCGTTCGGCTTTTTAAACCCCGGTCCGTACGTGCAAATACAAGGGGGTTAAACAACAACCTTCCTGGCTTTCTGTAAGTTGACATTTGCACTAATCTTAAGTGACCTCTGCTTTAACCAATCAGATCTAAGCCTTCTCCAGTACGGGGATTTTGTGACGAAACGAAAGTTGGGTCTAAATTTAATATTACTGTTAACAACCTTGCAACAAGTTTTTTTTTGTGAAAAGTGAAATGGTAGGCTAAACGGAAATGGTAGAGTATTTTAAATGGATACGTTCAACCAAGCTAAGCTAATCAGTAATAGTTTCACAGCTCGCGGTTCCAAAACGACTCAAAATTAAGCAAGACATAATAAGATACAAAAAATAAGATATATTATAAAGAAAGCCTAAGTGAAAGTCGAAGATTGAGGTATATTTGAACAGATGTGAGATTTTCCTGGTTTCCAGCATTTCTGAAGACTATTTAAAGATATTTAAGACCAGAGACCCACCGAAAATACCGACCGTTTCAAGCAAATGTTAATACATGTACAACAATACCCCTTTAAATATTGTGCTATAAATCATTGAACATTTTTTGAAATAATGTTAGTATAATTTGCAATGATGACAAAAATCTCCATCCTATTATAATAACGTTCTTATTTGTTTAAGGAATCGCCCCTTTCATATCTTTTGTGTTTTGATTTCAGTCGCTCCATTAAATTGCATATAACAGCTAGTAAGTAGACACACCTTATATAAATTTATCTCTTTAGATACCCCGACTTTAATTTGGTAGTATGTCTTCATCCTTTTTTACTTACCACGAATACCTTTTGTGTTGAACACATTCTTAAAGCCAACAGAGATCGTTCAGGTGTGGACATCGTAAACCCTTTACAATCAAATATTTGCTTAGTAGATGTTAATTCGCATACCATTTTACCTATTGTATGGAAATCACGCCGCTGTTTATATTGTATTACTTGATATCAGTGGACGGCAGGGGATCAGTCGGGGAAGTTTGGGATGACTTATTAAAACCTTAATCATGGCGTCAATGGTTCATCATCTGATCGCTGTGTTGGTGATATTGGGAACAGTTATTGATCATTCTTATGGACATGGTAGATTAATTAAACCAGTAGGTAGAGCTACTATGTGGAGATATGGATATAAAACACCACCAGATTATAATGATAATCAGTTATATTGTGGAGGACGAGGAGTAAGTTACATTATTGTAGTATTTCAAAAGGCAACGGTTTTTATTGTTACTGGACTAAGTGGAACCTCGGTTATCCGCACATTCCTGATAAACGAATCGTCGGAGTAATGAGTAATTTTACATAGTAAATATTCTGTGTAGTTAAAAGCTTGCAGATATCAGGGTTTCTAGATTATTGTCAACTGCATAAACACGGTATTCTGAGAATACATCTTTAACGTTGCTTAGACAAAGAAGGGTGTCCTAGTCGGTACGTTGCCGGAGAATCGATGGAGTAGAAAATCATGATATCGAATGGTGTCCGAATTCGTACTCATTGTTTTTGCTTCTTCTATTTTCTATGTATTGAATCGAAATGGTACCTTGTCTATTCGCGGTTTAATACTATAGCATTTCGATCTTAGATGATAATCAATCGTGGTTGAATTTGGTTCTAAATTTAAGATTTTCTTTTAAGAAGAGGATTACGAAAAGGGTGGTGGTTCGTGATCAAATCCATCTGTTTTCACATTGTTTGAGATATTCAGATTGCCAAATTGTGAAATTATATTTTTTTTATCGTTACAGCATCAATGGAACCACAATGGTGGTAAATGTGGTGTATGTGGTGACGCTTATGATCAACCTCAACCCCGTGATCACGAAGCTGGTGGTAAATACGGACTAGGAATTATTGTTGAACGTTACGTTCAAAGTCAAGTTATGGACGTGAATGTAGAACTGACGGCAAATCATCGTGGAAATTTTGAGTTTCGAATATGCGATACGAATCATCCTAAGATACCAGCCACAGAGGAATGTTTGAATAGAAATCTATTATCTGGAGTAGATGGACGAACTAAGTTCTTTATCAATGCACCAGGAAGAGATTTCAATTTTAAACTGATGCTGCCACCATATTTAAAATGTAGTCATTGTGTTTTTCAGTGGAAATATGAAGCAGGTAAGTTTAATGTCTTAAATAATTTACTATTCAAACATCTCATCGGATCCATATTTCGACCTTCATTTCTAAGAATAGACCCAATTCTCAAACTGTGAGTGATCCTACAAGATGCCACCATCGTTATCATAATAAAAATACGTTATTCAATTCCGTTATTCAAAAATCTCGTCCAGAGCATTACAAAATCAGGTGCAATAATTATATGGTAGTGGACTTCCCTTACGAGCAGTACCATCAGGTGTTTCGAAAAGAGTACGCATGTAAATTAAACCCATGATACAATTCCTCTCAGATTATGTTATTCGCATGGTGAACTTTAGCTCTACTACCTTCTACTTCTAGATTTATTTCCACCCAGAAATATGCATCATTACCATGGTAGCCAGCTACTATTGTTACCATTTCTCTGACTTAAAGTCTAGTTTAAATTTGTCAAGAAATATTCATTTTTTTATTGTAGCTCAAAATCCTGGCAACAAGCAAGAACACTTCATAAATTGTGCTGATGTCGCTATAGATTCGCGTAGCAATCTGCCTTACCAACCGCCTGTTAAGACCAACAAGCCATACATACCATACGTTCCACCAACGCAGAAACCGTACAAGCCATATGTTCCACCAACACAGAAACCATACAAGCCATATGTTCCTCCAACACAGAAACCGTACAAACCCTATGTTCCACCAACACTAACATACAAGCCATATGTTCCACCAACACAGAAACCAAACAAGCCATATGTTCCACCAACACAGAAACCGTACAAGCCATACGTTCCACCAACAAAGAAACCGTACAAACCCTATGTTCCACCAACACAGAAACCGTACAAACCCTATGTTCCACCAACACCGAAACCGTACAAACCCTATGTTCCACCAACACAGAAACCGTACAAACCCTATGTTCCACCGACACAAAAACCATACAAGCCGTACGTCCCCGCTACACAAAAACCGTACATACCCCCACCACCGAATCCAGCAACAGACAAACCAATGTTTCCTTTTTATCCGATAAAAGTTACATCGAAACCTACAACACAATCAGTTCTACCACCTTTTAACATAATAAGACCATCAAGTGTTCAAATTTGTCCTAAACGTTGTTTCTTATATTGTCAATTAAGTATAAGAATGTGTCCAGATATATGTCGAAATTGTTATACATTACCGTAATAAAATATTATTTCGTATTTAGTTTTTTCTCTCTCAAAAACTTACATGTTCTTACAAGGAACTAACATGTTCGTGCAACTGTGCAATACTTTGTGGGATCTGTCTTTGCTGGTGTAAATCTTCCAATGTGTATAGCACATTCTGTACACAATACCCCATCAACTTTATCAATACACAATAAACATCGTCGTCTTTCCCATTTTGCATAGTCTACATTTTACAGTAATGAAATTATGTCAAAGATGGACCAACGGTAAAAGATTGACTAGGTTTTAGTCCGATCTTGCATTATTTAAAAGCTGAAAGCAACTGGTGGTAACTAGCTTATAGAATACGGCTTTTTCAACTTTATTGGCACGATACATGAAAAATGTGTCATTTATCAACAATTTCAATCAGTATTAATGGATAAACTACTTGCATGGACTCTGACATTGGACTCTGTGAACATCCAGTTGATGACAGTTGCTGGTAGTCTGTCAAAAATAATAATCTTTATGCCGATTGCGATCAGACCCAATGAGATACCTTATACCGCCAGTCAAACTTTACGTCAATCTTGTCGGATATGAGATACGTCATGGCTGCTGCCCAATTTCAAATACATTCTGAAACCATGAAAGATGGTCACACGTAACATACAATGAGTTTATTGTGACCTGTTGATGATTATTGTATCCCTTATTAGTTTCTAATGTTAAAATAATTGTTAATGGGTCTGATATCATTTTAAAATGCGCCGTATATTTGAAATCAATATTTGTGTAGGTGAAATATATAAAATTGATATATATATTGTGGTGAATATTGATTTAGTAGTCACAGATGGTTGTTGGTATTGATAACAAGTTGTGTGACAAATACCAAGCCAAGATAAGGTGAAAGAACTGCTTTACCTACATCAGTGACTGAGTCAATCTGTACGATTTTAAATCTGTCAGTTTGTTTTGTTGCTGAGAAATAAAACCAGGTAGGTGTGGATATTACTTTAAACAGAACTGGTATTTAATGAAGGCATATCTGAATCCAGGATGTCAGAGGATCAACCTTGAATATTGTTTTGGAATTTTGGCTTTTGTAATCATTATTTAAACCTATGAAGTAAGAAATGCGATGATTATGTATATTACATTAGTCGTAATTAAGAATAATATGCAAGGCTAATGTTGATCAACTTTTATTTTGGAAAAAAAGATTGTAAGAAACAGAAGAACATTGGATTGGCATTATAATTATATGATTATATATATTTTGACATGAATCGAATTAGCAGTTCAACACGAATTAACAAGGGTTTGGAATTGACATAGATTGGGGTTGACATAAAATGAACTATATATTTATTTACACAAAACAGACTAAGGGTTGAAGTAAAATAGGGGTTGACATAATAAAAAATTTCATGGAATAAAGTAGGGTTGGCATGGAATATACTAGGGATTGACATAATATAAACCAAAGTTTTCATTGAATAAAGTAGGGTTGGCATGGAATATACTAGGGATTGACATAATATAAACCAAAGTTTTCATTGAATAAAGTAGATTTGGCATAGAATATACTAGGGATTGACATAATATAAACAAAAGTTTTCATTGAATAAAGTAGGGTTGGCATAGAATATACTAGTGGTTGACATAATATAAACCAAAGTTTTCATTGAATAAAGTAGGGTTGGCATAGAATATACTAGGGATTGACATAATATAAACCAAAGTTTTCATTGAATAAAGTAGGGTTGGCATAGAATATACTAGTTGTTGACATAATATAAACCAAAGTTTTCATTGAATAAAGTAGGGTTGGCATAGAATATACTAGGGATTGACATAATAGAAACCAAAGTTTTCATTGAATAAAGTAGGGTTGCAAGGGATATACTAGTGGTTGACATAATATAAACCAAAGTTTTGATTGAATAAAGTAGGGTTGGCATAGAATATACTAGTGGTTGACATAATATAAACCAAAGTTTTCATTGAATAAAGTAGGGTTGGCATAGAATATACTAGGGATTGACATAATATAAACCAAAGTTTTCATTGAATAACGTAGGGTTGGCATAGAATATACTAGGGATTGACATAATATAAACCAAAGTTTTCATTGAATAAAGTAGGGTTGGCATAAAATATACTAGTGGTTGACATAATATAAACCAAAGTTTTCATTGAATAAAGTAGGGTTGGCATAGAATATACTAGTGGTTGACATAATATAAACCAAAGTTTTCATTGAATAAAGTAGGGTTGGCATAGAATATACTAGTGGTTGACATAATATAAACCAAAGTTTTCATTGAATAAAGTAGGGTTGGCATAGAATATACTAGGGATTGACATAATATAAACCAAAGTTTTCATTGAATAAAGTAGGGTTGGCATAGAATATACTAGGGATTGACATAATATAAACCAAAGTTTTCATTGAATAAAGTAGGGTTGGCATAGAATATACTAGGGATTGACATAATATAAACCAAAGTTTTCATTGAATAAAGTAGGGTTGGCATAGAATATACTAGTGGTTGACATAATATAAACCAAAGTTTTCATTGAATAAAGTAGGGTTGGCATAGAATATACTAGTGGTTGACATAATATAAACCAAAGTTTTCATTGAATAAAGTAGGGTTGGCATAGAATATACTAGGGATTGACATAATATAAACCAAAGTTTTCATTGAATAAAGTAGGGTTGGCATAGAATATACTAGTGGTTGACATAATATAAACCAAAGTTTTCATTGAATAACGTAGGGTTGGCATAGAATATACTAGGGATTGACATAATATAAACCAAAGTTTTCATTGAATAAAGTAGGGTTGGCATAGAATATACTAGGGATTGACATAATATAAACCAAAGTTTTCATTGAATAAAGTAGGGTTGGCATAGAATATACTAGGGATTGACATAATATAAACCAAAGTTTTCATTGAATAACGTAGGGTTGGCATAGAATATACTAGGGATTGACATAATATAAACCAAAGTTTTCATTGAATAACGTAGGGTTGGCATAGAATATACTAGGGATTGACATAATATAAACCAAAGTTTTCATTGAATAACGTAGGGTTGGCATAGAATATACTAGGGATTGACATAATATAAACCAAAGTTTTCATTGAATAACGTAGGGTTGGCATAGAATATACTAGGGATTGACATAATATAAACCAAAGTTTTCATTGAATAAAGTAGGGTTGGCATAGAATATACTAGGGATTGACATAATATAAACCAAAGTTTTCATTGAATAACGTAGGGTTGGCATAGAATATACTAGGGATTGACATAATATAAACCAAAGTTTTCATTGAATAACGTAGGGTTGGCATAGAATATACTAGGGATTGACATAATATAAACCAAAGTTTTCATTGAATAAAGTAGGGTTGGCATAGAATATACTAGGGATTGACATAATATAAACCAAAGTTTTCATTGAATAAAGTAGGGTTGGCATAGAATATACTAGGGATTGACATAATATAAACCAACGTTTTCATTGAATAAAGTAGGGTTGGCATAGAATATACTAGGGATTGACATAATATAAACCAAAGTTTTCATTGAATAACGTAGGGTTGGCATAGAATATACTAGGGTTGACATAATATAAACCAACGTTTTCATTGAATAAAGTAGGGTTGGCATAGAATATACTAGGGATTGACATAATATAAACCAAAGTTTTCATTGAATAACGTAGGGTTGGCATAGAATATACTAGGGATTGACATAATATAAACCAAAGTTTTCATTGAATAACGTAGGGTTGGCATAGAATATACTAGGGATTGACATAATATAAACCAAAGTTTTCATTGAATAAAGTAGGGTTGGCATAGAATATACTAGGGATTGACATAATATAAACCAAAGTTTTCATTGAATAACGTAGGGTTGGCATAGAATATACTAGGGATTGACATAATATAAACCAAAGTTTTCATTGAATAAAGTAGGGTTGGCATAGAATATACTAGGGATTGACATAATATAAACCAAAGTTTTCATTGAATAACGTAGGGTTGGCATAGAATATACTAGGGATTGACATAATATAAACCAAAGTTTTCATTGAATAAAGTAGGGTTGGCATAGAATATACTAGTGGTTGACATAATATAAACCAACGTTTTCATTGAATAAAGTAGGGTTGGCATAGAATATACTAGGGATTGACATAATATAAACCAAAGTTTTCATTGAATAACGTAGGGTTGGCATAGAATATACTAGGGATTGACATAATATAAACCAACGTTTTCATTGAATAAAGTAGGGTTGGCATAGAATATACTAGGGATTGACATAATATAAACCAAAGTTTTCATTGAATAAAGTAGGGTTGGCATAGAATATACTAGGGATTGACATAATATAAACCAACGTTTTCATTGAATAAAGTAGGGTTGGCATAGAATATACTAGGGATTGACATAATATAAACCAAAGTTTTCATTGAATAAAGTAGGGTTGGCATAGAATATACTAGGGATTGACATAATATAAACAAAAGTTTTCATTGAATAAAGTAGGGTTGGCATAGAATATACTAGTGGTTGACATAATATAAACCAAAGTTTTCATTGAATAAAGTAGGGTTGGCATAGAATATACTAGGGATTGACATAATATAAACCAAAGTTTTCATTGAATAACGTAGGGTTGGCATAGAATATACTAGGGATTGACATAATATAAACCAAAGTTTTCATTGAATAAAGTAGGGTTGGCATAGAATATACTAGGGATTGACATAATATAAACCAAAGTTTTCATTGAATAACGTAGGGTTGGCATAGAATATACTAGGGATTGACATAATATAAACCAAAGTTTTCATTGAATAAAGTAGGGTTGGCATAGAATATACTAGGGATTGACATAATATAAACCAAAGTTTTCATTGAATAACGTAGGGTTGGCATAGAATATACTAGGGATTGACATAATATAAACCAAAGTTTTCATTGAATAAAGTAGGGTTGGCATAGAATATACTAGTGGTTGACATAATATAAACCAACGTTTTCATTGAATAACGTAGGGTTGGCATAGAATATACTAGGGATTGACATAATATAAACCAAAGTTTTCATTGAATAAAGTAGGGTTGGCATAGAATATACTAGTGGTTGACATAATATAAACCAACGTTTTCATTGAATAAAGTAGGGTTGGCATAGAATATACTAGGGATTGACATAATATAAACCAAAGTTTTCATTGAATAAAGTAGGGTTGGCATAGAATATACTAGGGATTGACATAATATAAACCAACGTTTTCATTGAATAAAGTAGGGTTGGCATAGAATATACTAGGGATTGACATAATATAAACCAAAGTTTTCATTGAATAACGTAGGGTTGGCATAGAATATACTAGTGATTGACATAATATAAACCAAAGTTTTCATTGAATAAAGTAGGGTTGGCATAGAATATACTAGGGATTGACATAATATAAACCAAAGTTTTCATTGAATAAAGTAGGGTTGGCATAGAATATACTAGTGGTTGACATAATATAAACCAACGTTTTCATTGAATAAAGTAGGGTTGGCATAGAATATACTAGGGATTGACATAATATAAACCAAAGTTTTCATTGAATAACGTAGGGTTGGCATAAAATATACTAGGGATTGACATAATATAAACCAAAGTTTTCATTGAATAAAGTAGGGTTGGCATAGAATATACTAGTGGTTGACATAATATAAACCAACGTTTTCATTGAATAAAGTAGGGTTGGCATAGAATATACTAGGGATTGACATAATATAAACCAACGTTTTCATTGAATAAAGTAGGGTTGGCATAGAATATACTAGGGATTGACATAATATAAACCAAAGTTTTCATTGAATAAAGTAGGGTGGGCATAGAATATACTAGGGATTGACATAATATAAACCAAAGTTTTCATTGAATAAAGTAGGGTTGGCATAGAATATACTAGGGATTGACATAATATAAACCAAAGTTTTCATTGAATAAAGTAGGGTTGGCATAAAATATACTAGGGATTGACATAATATTAACCATGTCATAAGTTTTCATTGAATAAAGTAGGGTTGGCATAGAATATACTAGGGGTTGACATAATATAAACCATGTCATAAGTTTTCATTGAATAAAGTAGGGTTGGCATAGAATATACTAGTGGTTGACATAATATAAACCAAAGTTTTCATTGAATAAAGTAGGGTTGGCATAGAATATACTAGGGATTGACATAATATAAACCAAAGTTTTCATTAAATAAAGTAGGGTTGGCATAGAATATACTAGGGGTTGACATAATATAAACCATGTCATAAGTTTTCATTGAATAAAGTAGGGTTGGCATAGAATATACTAGGGATTGACATAATATAAACCAAAGTTTTCATTGAATAAAGTAGGGTTGGCATAGAATATACTAGGGGTTGACATAATATAAACCAAAGTTTTCATTGAATAATCACAGTAATTGGTGTTAAGGTGATATGAGAATAAAATTCCCATAAAAAAGCACTGGCCTAGGTCATGAATCTAGAACTATATATTTTAAAATGCAGTTAATTTATTAGTATATAAAGATAAATAAATAAGTAAAAAGTTGCATAAAAAGCTGGTGGTACCGACTGGTCACAATTATCTGGATTGGTGTGATTGAATTAACTATAAGTGCAGGGCATGGAATTATTGCAAAGATAAATACCAAACCAAACATTATGCATTAATTAGGGTAAAGTTAGAGATTGAATAAATAAAATGTTTATAACAGCTGTTGTATATTGATGAATATGGTATGATTATAATTATAGATATGTTGTAATATTAACATGTCGGAAGAGGCTGATGTCTTTATAATGGATGATACAATAGACGATGATACGTAAGTACTATTGTAATTTTTGCACTTTTAAGAAAGTTTAAAGCAATTTAAATAGAGCAGCAATTTATAGAGAAATAACCATCTTATTTGTTGGTTGGTTGGAAGATGACAATTTAACGTTCTCTTCCAGCCGATTCTGATATCGCAAACTAAAATTGTATATTGGCCCAGCTTTAAGAGTTAACTCCATATCATTTGGAAAGAAGAATGTGCACCTAGATGCAGGTTGGGAGAATGACATGGGGAAAACATGTCGGACGGAAGAAACAATTACCCAAGTTTCTATGTGCTGTAGACACGAGGACATCGAAAGTATCAAATTTTGCTCAATACATCCCCAATCTCATCATCATTGTATCTATTTATTTCAGTTTACGAGTTGGTGGATTTCGATTAGACAGTATGATATTTATATTCTGTGGTTTAGGATTGTTATTGTTTGTGGTATATTTATTATGGAATTCACAATGTTCAAGACGGCAACCAGATCTGGAGGATCGCCAAAAAGAGATCATCAAACCATCGCATCTATTTGCATACGAACTTGAACCAGGAGTAGTCGTTATGCAGAGTAAAGACGGGGAATTTTTTAGAATCCTTCACGAATATGATCCAGAGACACGAGGAACTAAACATTATGGAACTAGTCCCCAGACAGTACAGATGGAAGCTACCCCTGTTCATTATATACCCCATTACACTCGCCCAGTATTACAAACACAGCCCACAGCTCCTAATGCTCCTGATATAATGGACTTACGACAACCATTCCCTGATAATTATGTAGCCCAACCTCCTCCTTATACTCCTGCTTCGTATAGACAGTGATTGTATCTTTCTTAGGTCAGGAACACATACCATTTCTGCATGATCAACAGTGACTTCTTTACCAACGTGTTTCAAAAATCAATACTGCAATTTGATTACGTAAATACGTTGAATCCTTAAATCCTTGGATTTTAAAATAATGGGCGTGTGACATATTATACAACTGCCTATAGGTGTATTTCTACAGTGTTTTTTTTTTGTATGCATCTATAATGGTGGTATTTCGGGGTAAATATTTTGGTCGAATTTGTTTTCCTTTACGATTTGGTAGATTCGAAATGTGTTAAAAATAAAAAGCTTCATGTGGGATCTGTGAGGTCATCAATGGCTAAATTATTCAATTCTGAGGTCAAACTATATCTTCAATCCATTACAGATAGGCTATTTTGATGTGATTGAGATTAAGTATTGTGTTGTTTAACTTCAATGTGTATATTATTCTGTGATTATTATATCTTAAGAAAACTATTGTACTTTAAACAATGATTATTGTACTAGGCTATGTATTATATTTACCTATATTGTTATTCTTAAAACGTTTAGTTTTATGTAATTAAAATAAATATTAATATAAGATTGATGGATATATTTCAAAAGTCAATAAAAGAGAAGTTCATGTGGTATATGAAATATTGCACTCGTATATCGATAATCTATAGTCCACCTGTGGGGTAAGATTTATGTCATACACAACAGATTGTTTGTGGTTGAAGTTGATGACAGGCGGCAATTCTATGCAGTTTCTACAGTTAAAGCTGTGGCTGATCCTACAAGTTGATAGGTATTGCTATATTTGGCATGGATCTTCAGAAACCAGATAAGATAGCACATGTGCCATCAGTCCGAGCATTTTTAAAAAAATAATTAATCCAAGAGGTATGAAAAGAATTACTGACAAAAGCCCCTACATAATTTTGCTCTTAGACAAAATCTCGGATAAAGCAAGGTGCACCTTTAAACATTGATATGCTCATTGCTCATACTCCATGAGGCCCAGACACCACGTGTAAGACATGTTGTCTCTATCCAGCTTACAAATCGAAATGGAGAAGGTAAGTGGATCAAAACACTCTTCTTTCCAGTTAAGTCTCCAAAGCGACTCTGGCGACAGGTACGTGGATTAAGAATAGACTGACTTGATGGTTTGCTGTTATAATACACCTTTATCGATTGTAAAACATATACCCCATAGTTACAACCATATGAATCCCCAAAGATAAACTCCATCAACTAGAGTTGACCACAGACCGACAACTCAGTTCTAAACTCTCGGCGGTGAAACACTCGAGGTCGGTATTGCTGGTAAAAGATCGTGTTTGCTATGAATGCCCTTGTCCGTTTCAATTGAGCCATGGCCCCCTGTTCAATTCCAAACTAGGGCAAAAAAAGGCAGATAGCGCAAGGGTTGTTGTCTGGTGCCTTCCTCAGGAAGTCAGACGCATTTGACCACAAGCAACTTCAGACCTTGCACAGCAAAATATGGTTTTATAAAAGTTGGGCTAGAAAAAAAATAATACACATCCTCATGCCCATGGCCCCTTGACCAACACCATATGACTCCCTAGGGGGGCATGGCCCCCCAGGTTGGGAACCACTGCAATAAGGAGTATATTAAGGTATTTCAATCTCATTAAGCAATGGTACTCCAGACAACTTATAAAATATTATACATCTTTATTATATTATCATACAATACAATAAAATATCATTTCAATTAACATCTTCACCAACATTTCAATTATTCGTGAGTTAAAGCAGTAAGTAGTAAGTAGTTAATGGTGTAAAACAACAATTGGACAATATAATTCTTGACGCTGTTTCGTCATCAAACTGGTCATCTACAAGAAAAAAAAAGAATAGTCAGATATTGGGGCAGTTCAAAAATCTTATTTTGTTTGTCTCTGAAGCACAGAGTTGAGAGCCGAAGCTCTTTTATTACCAGTCTAATTAAAATCAGACCCTAATTTCGTTCCGTTCGGTTTTTTAAATCCGGTTTTGTAAACACCGAACAAAACTAAATTAGGGTCTGATTTTAATTAGACTGTTTTAATACAGATGTATATAAGCAATATGCTGAAACCTTCTGACGGCATATTTTAGGATGTATAGAAACATAGTTTCAAGAAACCAAAAAACATCAACAATTAAACATTATTACCAGAGTAAAGTTCAAAAGTGTGGATGTTGTGAATCGATCGATCACGATTGTAATCTGTCTTAATTCAAGTTCAATTTATCAGCTTATCAGCCTATCGTATATGTCTATTTTCGCACCATGCCAACCTTAGCCCTGTGTGATTCAAATTGGTGACAAAATATTTCAAAGAAACTCAAAGACATTCCTTCAGGGAAATATCGAGACGGTTCACCAAAGGTGTCACCAGATGAACGTGTTTCATAATCTCTCTGGACTTTCTATTTGTCAACTAGATTTTAAAGTTTAATTGGACATTCACAGTCATTTTATATCCAATGTGATTAATCTCAGCGGGAATTCCCTCCTGATATACATACACCTACTTTATATCTAGATTAGATTTGGTAATTAGCCTTGAATCATACCCCATATTGGTTCAATGTGTAATTGGTCAAGCTGTTTGAGCTAAAATTTTACTTTGCTTGCATGTCTGTTGGGAAATAGTCTGTGTGTCCTGAACAGAGTTGTCGTTTTCACTATATCGTTGATCTGATGAAGTTCTTATGCACAAGAGTCCAATGTTACTAAACGAATCAAATTTGATACCAATCAAATATCATATTACATTAAAGTTTTGTCCATTATATGTGTGAGGAATAAAGCGATATTATTGTCAAAGTTTGACTTACAGTGTTACTGATAATGGTAATTCTCTAAACACGATTCACAAAATAATTTCTATTATAGATCACGGTCACGGATGTTAGTAACCCACAAAAAATCCAAGTCCAAATTTGCATTTTAATCGATAATCGAAAAAATTATATAACTTTGTACTTTATTTCGAAGGATATATCCCTTATACGTCCAAATTTAATTTTCAGCTATATGTTATGTCGTAGTTGTTAATTTGAAAAGAACAGAATTGGACTATTGAATTAAAAGGACTATAGTTATTGAGAGAGAGATAGTACGTGGTGTATCAATGAAACTTTAAAACGTTAACTAACCTATATTTTAATCACAAGTACCGAATTGAGATTTTACAACCTTTTCTTTACATTGGCTGAAAAATACTGTTTCCGTTTACCACGAGTATGACCATTACGCAATCAAAAACTATCAGTTATGTCATTGTGACGTCCATGTTGTATTTTGCGTTGAAAGGAATAAATGAAAGAAGCCAGAGCCTGACACGTCTCGGCTTTAAATTGAACCTTTAAATAACTTTAATTATACCTTGTGATAAAGTGAGAAAAACGTTTTTAAACTATGGAATAATTGGAGTAACTACTGATACTGGCCAGCCATGTATAAGTCTAGCCAAATTGAATAAGTACATGTTTGTATCCTAATTTCAGACGAGAAGTCCTTCTGATGACAGGTTTCATATCATGTTGGGCGGGTGAAGACAAATTTGCTTTCCAATTGCTTTGGAGACAACCTTAGTATGCGTATCTGTTTCAGGAGTCCAATAAATGCTAGTTGTTGGGGTATAGTATCAGTATGTCAAAATGATGACCTTCGTGAACATTGTAGGGCAAGGAAACGAAAGGCTAACTAATCCATTTCTGTTTATTGGGAAATGTTTCAGTGAAAATCGCCCGTTATTACCACGACCAAGAATGAACTTAAATGAAACTTACCAGTGGCACATAGATTTACATTGGATAAAATTCATTCTTCCTCCAGCTTTTAAACAGTTGTTTATACATGGTCCTATTCCACGTTTTGAAAGAGCTTGTTGTGAGGATCTGGGTGAAAAGGAATTTTCTTTCAGTAGATAGTTTAAATATAATTTGGTCAAGAATGGAGTTCCAAAATTAGGTACATCATCATAGCTTAAATCTAATTCATTGTCTCTGGCTAAATCAACTGAAAAATACAAAGAAAATTGCACATAAAAAAAGATAATGTGTGTTTAAATGGCTATGACATAGAACATTATTTTTTACATTTTTTTGTCAAAAATGATAAAGTAACCTTTACAACTGTTTTGCGTTTTTATGACAAAGACAAGGGTAACTTATGTTGAAATTAGAGACTACTTTTGACTACCTTTCGTATGTAACCCATGCAAATTACACCACGAAGGGCCGAATTTCTTCCTAATGAATTCGACCCGACCAGATCTTACGAATTTTCAAATTACTAAACTAACGGGAAAAACAACCAACAGAACCAATCCAACTACGCCTACGAACTATCTAGTTTGCGATATCAGCATACGCTTGAAGTGAACGTTAAAGGGATTGTAAAGTGGTTTTCTAAACTATATCGGGGACACTGATAGCATCAATTTGCGCCATTCCAATTTCCATTCCGACGTCTGTGGTTCTTGCAATTCCACTAAAACGTGATCTCACTAACAGTGATCTGCATAAATATTAATAGTAGCTTCCGGTAGATCACTGTCAGTGACGTCATAAAAAGCGTTAGTTAAGTGGAATTGCAAGAACTACAGACGTCGGAATGAAAATTGGAATGGCGCTAATGTCTCCGATACACATACAAAGTTTAGAAAATCAATTTACATTCCCTTTAACGTGTCATCTACCAACCAATCACTGTTAAACAAAAAAAACAGTAGTAAAGCTAGAACAATTGCTTAATTGTACAGCGCCTGGATAGTCTTTGGTATTTAAATCCGACTCTCTTTAAGTAACGATTGTCTAGAATCTCTGTTAAGGAAGTGAAGAAAATGACAAGTAATATTGACAACATTAAATTTATATTAGCTTATCAAGAAACTTAATAGATCAGACAATTTATAAATACTATGTTAATAAGAAATTTTCAGCAATGGTTCCCTGGAGACCATCAATGCCCTTTAACTTAATAAACCATATAACATTAAATCATGTGTAACGTGTAATAAGTAATTATCTAAATAACGCCACTTAGAGTCCCTAGAGTCTAGTTCCCGTCCCTTAGTCCCTAGAGTCTATTTCCCGTCTCTTAACTTCTGACTTATATTTAGTGGAAACAGGGGCGGACTGGGCCGCATGGCCACATGGCTGAAGCCATGCCGGCCGGTGTGCATGGGGCCGGTGTGCACGGGGCCGGTTTGTGAAAAATGACCCAAAAAAATATTTATATTTTGAAAAAAAAAAAAAAAAATGGAATTATAGGTCTACTCAAGATTTCAAAAGAAAGTGGCCGAAATCCGCTGGAGGCGTTTTTTTTTACTATAAAACATACATGGTCCACGTCAAAAACAGTTAAATTAGTACAATTTATACTTATTCTATGTTTTAAGCCAAAAATAAAGGTCAAAAATTTTTTCGACTCACTTCGCTCGGCCAAAATTTCGATATACGCCCCCCCCCCCCCTTTTGGAAAAACGTGGATCCGCCCCTTTTAAGACCCCTATGCTCGGGGTCGTGCTTTGCCCAACACACTTAAGTGGGCCGGTCAAGGGAAAAAAAAACCATGGTCGCGTCACGGCCCCAGTCCGCCCCTGAGTGGAAAAGAAAACCAGTTGAAAAAGCTTACTGTAAAACATTGGACAGATATTTCCTCATTTTGACAATTGTATTCATTAAAGGATCGATTTTGCGTACAATGTATATAAAAAAAAGCATTGGGCAATTTTTGATATTTTTCATGATTGTTTTCCAAATTCGGTAGGAAAAAAGAAAATATTATAGAAATTAACTTCCGGGTGTTGTGGGTGGGGATTCCATTCGCCAATCCAAACCCACCTCTACCTCACTCTAAACAGCTGTTGTACATATCTGGAATACTCTGTATATCTGGTTATTTCTAATAAATGATAATGTTATACAGACTATTGCGTTCATGCTCTACAACAAGGGATATGATTTATTTCCACATCAACAGAAGAAGATGATGTAATGCTCATTTCTACTCTCGAGAGTTTCCTGGTTATGGTTATAGTTTGTCCATTACAGGAATGACAATGACTAATTATGCTACTCATTTATCCAGCCTTTGATCCTTTCATAGATAATATAAGCGTTTTACCTCTATAACTAGCTGAATAAGCCAAACGTAGAGAAATAACAATATCTGAATTGTTCTATCCGAAGTCTTCAAGCGATCAAGTGTAGTCTAATGATTGCCGAGTTGTCAAACTTAGCCGAATGTCCACTGTGGGGCTTTGAACTATCATTGTCAATACAGTTAAAAAAGTCACCCTTTATGGATCTTCCGGAAACCTGAGACTTAAAAAACTGTTTTGTAGCCATTGAATCGCTCGAGGAATAAACAGTGAGGCCATTTCGTGTAGCCTATAATCCTAACCTAATATGTTCACTATGATCAATATTTCCAATTCCCGCGCAAATGTTTACTTCCGGTTGTAGGCGGTACGTGTTGATGACAATTCATACCAGCTTATCTATTCTTCTGGAATTAGTCACCAGAGTTTCGGTTGTGATAAGTTTTAATTAGATGTTCAATTTCTCCTTGTGATCGCTACAAGTGAATTTGAAGCATTGGAAAAGTAGACATAAATAAGTCTATTAAATCCATCTCAATTATTGAAATAGCTTATAGTCTCAGTCCATCCAAATAACATAGTATTATGATAATCTGTATTCTAAATGATATAATTTGAATCCGGCTGTTTCTCAACATATTGGTTATTGAGCAGCTCATCAGTATAGAGATAGGTCTGGATATTCTAGTAATCTTTGTTTAGCCTATACTTCTACACTAAAATTCAGACTGCGTATTGCATGTATCTTAATTTTATTGAGTTTTAATTTTGACCAAAGATTTCAATTTCTGCTATAGCATCTGACAATGAATCGGACGCACTCTCTAGTTATATTTCATGCATGTACATAATATTGATACGGTTTTAGAAAATGTACCGTTAATTATCATTAAAGTACAAACGTGAGCGTCCAGAAAGCAAATTTCCATGGTTTTAATTTGTGAACAATAATTATAGCCTATACTCGGCTACTTTTAACTGTTCAGCGCAGTAGAGCTAACATAGAAGACTTATTCAACATATTATTTAATGCAGTGTAAAATCTAGTCCGAAACTTGCGACTCCATTCCCAGCCTTTGATAGCTATTTGGACGGATATGGCAGGGATAGAGTCAGAAAAACTATAGGCCACAAAAACTTGCGATTTTCCAGACCTTGCGCGTGCAGCATTCAATGGCGATTTTATTTCTCGGGAAAAAAAAACTTTGATGGACTCGCATACATGGCCTGTATGGTGTAGGGCGATAATGATGATATGATTGAACTACAAAATCATTCATCTTTCCAAATATATCGAAGTTTTGTGGATTCGAGCCAAACCATACATATTTTTAGCCATTCTGATCAATGTGGGTAACCAAGTTTCATAACAAATTAGTATGACCCATCCAACAATATCGGCTATCATTATTCGTTCTGAAAATTCTGAAAAATTGCTGAAAGTTGATATGTTTAGAAGCATATAGTAGATATTGTATCAAATCAATAGCGAACATTATTTTTTTTCCTTGATATATTATATTAGTCCTATAGTCAAAACAAAAATAAGAAATGTTTCAAGTTCAAGGGAGGTAATAAAATAAATGATATATAAAAGAATTATAATAATTGATTTTAATTAGACTGGAACTCTTGTTAAAAATAACAAACGACTTGCTAAACGTTTTAATTTCATTTATCGCTATATAGATGATGTCCTCTCTTTAAATAATCCTAAATTTAGTGAATATTTAAATTTCCATTATCCCGATGAAGATCGAATATGACAAAAAAACATAGACTTAGTGTTAATTATATGACAAACAAAATAATTTTGATTTAGCCATCTTTAATTTTCCTTTTATGTGCAGCAACATTCCACATTCGCCAGCATATGGGATATATGTATCTCAACTGGTTCGATACGCTAGAGCTTGTTCTTTTTACTTGTACCACTTTCCACAATGAAATACTTTCTCATTTATAAAATTGATATAGTTTCTCATGGTTCGTTTGCTTCTACCAGTGTATTGCCAGAAGGTTAATTTGAATTCCCCTTTTTCGTTCGGTTTCAATCTAAACTATGCTTAGGCCTACATATGGACACTAGTGAAGGTTACAGTTAGGCTCTGCATAACTCGGGGCGGTTTTTACTGTTTACATTTTATTCAGACATGCTGATTACAAAATTTCGTTAGAAGTTATATCTCGTAATGTTTTGACCCAATTATTACAGTGATCAAAAAGAATTTTTGACGGAGTTCTCTCCCTTAATGTTGAATTTTATTAAATTAACTGCCTTGAAAGTTAAACATTAAAATTGATTTTGTGACAGAAATCAGAAATCAATAACCTATTGATGTAATATCATTGAGCAACAGTGGCGGATGTGGCGCCAAGCAGGGTATGCTAACTCTACTAGACACCAGATACCACTTTTCATTATGAAATATTTACTCATTTATTGATATACTTCCTCAAATGAAAAGTTCATTAGCTTCTACCAATGTATTGCCAATGTGTTTACATGGATTTCGAGAAATGTTTTATGGTTGGGATCGTTCATGCTTTGGCTTTATTGTCAACAAAGGCAAAGTCGAAATCGGTTCCTGGTTTGAAAGTGCTTGAAGTAATTCATTGAAATACCTTTAGATATTTTCGTAGCTGTTGAAAACCTTTAACATCGGTTAAGGAAATTAAGAAATTTTGAGAAATATTCGCGTGTATTACCAAGATAATTTCAAGAAATTCGACCAGAACGCATTAATTAGCAAATCAGAAGCGTCTCATATGAACCAGTTTCTTTTGAACGTAAAATCAAATTTTACAAAAGTTAACAATAATTTGAAACTTTCACTGAATGATTTTTGCAATAAGAGAAATTTTGATAGTTCTAGAACATCGATCAATTACAACTATTTGACTCAACACCTTAAATCAAAATCTCTCCAGAAAACACACCAATCTTATAACAATATAATGGGCATGCGAAAGCTTGTGCTATCATAATTCAGTAGGCTTAATCTGTACAAAATTCAATAATTAAATCACACTGATAAAGAGGGTCAAATGTTATTTTTTAGTCTCTTTGTTTTTATCGACAACCAAAAGTTCGTCTTGCGCAGTACAAGCTATATTCTGCGGTCTGCTGTAATCCCAGAGATACCAGATTTTGACGCCACTATTAAAAAACAATACTGGAATGGTAAATAGGATAGCGCTACCATAACCTTAAGTTTTTTCTGTCAGACGTTCTATACCTGAAAATGCACCCAGTACACATTCGAAGGCTAGAAATACCCTGCTGAACATGTGTTACTGAAAAACTTTCCAGACCAATGATGAAAAGAAAAAATAAGAAAGAAACGAACCTGGTAGTGCTGATATAAGATATAACATACAGAGAGAGATGATACTTGTTACTGCTAGCTTACTCATCCTCAATTCTTTCTTCTACTTAAACTTTTTAAAACTTCTATTGTCTAGTGTATGATGTCGTTATTGTCTCAATGAAAATGAAAGACCGTTTGGAAGACGATTCCTTAAATAAGTGATTTGTCCTAGAAGAAAAGCCGTGGTCACGTTTGATTCTGAAGGCGTGTTTTATTTCTGACGTTGTTTAATGGTAATTAGGAAGGGAGTAAGAGGAGGTTCTATGGACAGTTAATCACGATCTGAAATAACTTGTTAAAATATTATGATTAGATGGAAGTTAATTTACTCACAAATACCACTTTGATGTCATTCTTAATGGAATTGGTGATCTATAGATATCAGGAAACGTGCGTAGTGGACAATTTACTGCAGGTCCCGCCATTCTATGATTGAAAAGTCAGTTATTTCCAGATTATCATTAACAATTTAGGTTACGGACCGTGATGTAATATTCTGTTCGGACATGATCAGAACGGTCAGTTGTTGGACTTAACAGTTGTCAGACAGTTGGACCAGCAAATCAGTGCTTAGAATAGACTATACGAATACATGTTCGAATTTCATTTAAGGCTTTACGCCCACCTGTTTAAATTAGTTTCTATTATGATCGCAGTCATGAGTCACTACAATACTCTTTTTATAAAATTTTACTCAATTTCCGAAGAATTTGAACCAACACCTAAAATTAAGGTTAGTCCTATGCCTAAAGTCAGCCTACAATATTCGTGGCATGTTGTTTGCAAATATTGGAACCAAGATTTTAGACCTAATGTAGCCTATATTGGCATAATTAAATTTCGACATCTTTTTGGTAGCCTCCTGCATCTCTCACAAGGTCCTTAAACCACTAAGAACCAGAAGTTAACAGCTCAACAACTGCTTTGTTGAGATGAGATAAAGCATTGTGCTACAATAAGCCTAAGCCTTGAGGTGAATGGGCTTTTATAGGCTTATCTCCAATAGTCTTTTAGCCTGATTATAAAGTAGCATTAGCCCGGTGTCTGTTTTGTTTTTATAGATCTGGCAACAGTTAAGCCTACAGTAGGCCCTAGGCTATAGGTCCCTTGGAAGGACTCGGCCTAGGTTAAAGGGTTAAAGCACAGAAATCATAGCCTATTAAAAAAAAGAAGAAAGAAACATCCCATATTTTACGAAGATACTTTCCCCCAGCAGGTCCTTTGCCAAACTTCCTGACATCAATCTTTCCCGGATTATCCCTACCCATTTACAGCTTTGTGGACTGGAATCATGAGTGAAGATGACTTAACCTATTTAAGGTCATCAGACATTCATAGATAGGCTACTCCGATCGAGAACAGAACTCTCAAACACAACAACCACCATTTTGCTCGCATCCAATCAAATGACGTCATGTCTATCTTATTCACAGGTGTTTTTGTATGTTCATGCCCCTGGACTGAATGTGAAACAGGATTATGTTTGGCCATATTGTGTCCCATGTAAAAAAAAAAACCCGTTTAAATGCAAATATTTTAGTTTATAAAAAAACGAGTACCAGAGCCTATATATCGGGTGCCCCAATAAAAACGTCCCCAAGTTTGACTGTAATGATCTCAGCTGTTGGTGAACCGATCTCTTTCAAAATTCTCACAGATTTACTTCAACATGTCCTTGTCAGACCCTGATAATATGAATGTTGTCAAAAAAATAATTGTACAATTACTGCCTCGACCAAAATAGCGTGTCAAAAAATTCAATATCAGAGCTAACTACACATTTCAACCTGTGTCTATTGTGCTTTCACCACATCGACCACCAATATCATTCATTTTCAAAACTGAAATGCTCTCACCAATGTCATCTTAAGATATTTTCTCCCAAAAAGCAACCTTCCTGTCTTTCAGTTCAGGTTCATCCAATTTGTTCCACTGGGGATGGTGGTAATGACTCCGGGTAGTCTGGGATTCTCTTAAGAAACAGGTGTACTGCACTTAGGTTAGAAAGACACACTGATTAAACAGGAACTGAAATTCAGGTCGCTTCTCAAGTGGTGCCTTTAGATAAGATCCATGAGAGTTTATCAGGATGGAAAATGTTTGAAAAGTGTAGTTTGCTCTGATATTTGATTTTTTGACATGCTATTTTGTTCGAGGCAGTTCTTGTACAATTTTTGTTCGATGACTTTCATATTTTCAGGGTTTAGCAAGGACATGTTGAAGTAAATTTGTAAGAATTTTGAAAGAGATCGGCTCATCAGCAGCGTTTTGGGGACGTTTTTTTTGGGACACCCGATATATATAGGCTCTGCGAGTACATGACCTATCCAGATCGCATGACGTCACTAATCATGACGATGACGTCAAATCTAGGATTTTGCATGGCGCCATATTGAGAATTTTTAAAGGAAAGCTTCATGTGATCTTTGAAGAAAATCAATCGCACTGCAGAAGCAAAATGTATAAATCAGTCAGAATTAATATAGATGACTCCAGTGATTCATCTGATTCAGTCCCATATATTTCAAGGACTAGGAGTAAGTAGTTTACGACTTAAACACTAGGCCTAACTACTAAACTAGCCTACACTACACTTACGAATCATTCGTCAAATCAAATGTGATTTCCTAGCAGCAAAGTGGGAAACTCAAGTTCAAGAAGGTCTCAAGCCTTGAAGTTGTACTTGTAGCTACACGTTTTTAAATTACGAGGCTAGTACAAAACCTGTGGTGTGGTAGATGATCTAAATTGACTACCGTATTAATATTATTATGAAACTAACGTGGTCTAAAGTAAATCTAGATTTAAGGCTAGCTAGGCCTAGGCCTAGGCCCTACTGACCGGAACATCCTGTCCTCATTATAGGCTAGTGAATTTGAGGTTGCGTTGAAATACTCTTCTTCCTTGAGGTTTTTTCTCTAAAAACTGACAAATTTCTTGCATGTTATGAACTATGAAGTCAGCTTCATAAAGACATAACAACCATTGTTTCGACAAAATAAACCAATAGCCTGAATAGGCCTAATATAGCCTAATTGTTGTCTCTATTCTCAGTTTTTTAAAATTCCAGAGAAAAAGGGTCAAACAACGATTGGGAAGTTTTCGAAATCTACCCCAGATCAACATGTAGCAGTTAAAGCTTTAATCTGTTTTCCAATTGGATGTGTTGTGGGCGTCTGTAAGTATTCCCTTGATGATCTATTTGTATCTACGTATCGCCATAATTTAAGCTAAGATTCAGTAGATTAAAGTTTGAATTACCTGATAATTTTCACATGCGAACAACATGATTTTATGTCCACGCACTTAACCGATGATATAATAGGCAACTATCAAATAAACTGATTTTACCAATGAAAGTCCAAAGTTCCAGAGTTGTACTTTTCATGAGCTCAAAAGTTTTGATATAGGCTAAGCCTTAAGCACACAAGATCAAGGTGAACCCGAAGTTGGATTTCTAATTTGAAAGTGTTTCTGGATTGTGAACTTGCCCATATAAGCGGATGGTGAACTTACTATTTGAAGCTAATGGAAAACTTGCCCCTACAAGCGAATGGTGAACTTTACCCCTTTGAGCGAATGGCGAACTTGCCCCTTTGAGCGAATGGCGAACTTAAAGCTGAAATTAAGATGTAAATTTATTCGCTCTATATATTTTCAGTGTTTTACTATTGTGTTATTAATCCTATCGATCTAGAAAAAGATACCAAACTGGCTCTTGGGACTTTGTTAGGATTTACTATAGCTGTTGGTTATGGTGTCAGTCATCAAATCAGATGTATTGTTGGTCTGGTAATACCAATATTTTTTGGTAAAGATGGACGGTCTTACGTTGCTGCCTTTGCGTTGGTTTATCTTATTGGAGGTATGATTTTTTACTTAATTGAAATTGTGTCGTTCTAATTGATTAAAATACATAATTATCTAGATGATAGATGATTTTTTTTAAGGAAGACTCCATATGCAATCCATGATCTGATGTAATTAAAATTTCAAACCAAATCTGGGGTACCGTACATTTTATTCAGAACGGCAGAACACACTTCTGAATGTTAGTCTTACTATTAACATATCTCTACTTGTATTGATATATATACCAATGTTCTTCCATTTACATTGGCACTGAAGGTTCTGAATGGATGAAATGAATGCAGTGTATCTTTAGAAACGGTAATACACGGTAGTACTGTATACGAAATCCCCAAAAACTATGGCTATCGAGTTTATTGGTCGGCCGAAAACATACTTCTAAACAAGTTCTAATGACGATCCGACTGAAGTGAGGGAATATCACCTTGGTTGTTTATTTATTTTAGAAACAATCATAGATAAAACCCAATTTAAAACAGTTTTGAATCCCACAGAATTTAGAATTATAAATTAATTTTTTGTTGACTGTGTGGTCAGTCGTTGCTTTCATCATAAAAAACAATCAAAATGGCTCGACATTCTCTTCTCTTCTTATTTAGGTCCTATATCTAATTTAATAGTAAATTCCAGTGAAATGGTACGATCTCTCAGTTGTATTACTCAATTATTGGCTAACCATACTGCTGTTAGGTTCGAGTTACGTTATAAACCTATGGAGGGTTCACTTAAAGAGTTACAGGTACGTAATAATGCTGATTACAATAACCTTATTAAAATAATTTCAGAAAACGGATAATTTTTGAATATATTATGTGTTGCTTTTGAGATAATGCTTTAATAGTAGTTTTCTTGATAAATGTTTAAATTGTCATCATTTATACGTACAAATCAGCTGCTAAAAGCGAATAGACAATGAACGGTATCCGATCCGGTATTTCCGCCACTTCTATTTTCCATTGCATCGTTAATCCTGAGCCAGACACCAAAGGCAAACCATACCTCGTCTGTTCGTGACGTGGAAGTTCTCTGTTTTCTCGATCCTTTTTGTAAGATATTGTTATTTTATGGGTGTTTTTCTCTTCAGGAAAAGGGATTTGTAACGAAAGGTATCGAGAAAAAATTTTCAAAGGCATTCATACCGCTTGAAAAAGAGGTAAGACAAACCAATATCTGTTCATATCATAATCGTACCGATAGCCAGTCACATTCATGAGCTATTGATGACATATTTGAATTGGTCTACGATTCCAGAAATTCTAATCTCAGACTTAATTGAATAGGAAATAAGGGTTCAATGGTATCCGTTCGTCAGATTTGAGTCTTTCATAATTAGTTGATTTATCTTGTTTTGATTAGATTTTAAATGAGATATACTGTTATATTTATAGAAGATATCCCGTCCCCCTTGGTGAACAATGTTCATAACATAATAACTTATTGTTTCTTTATTATGATTTAATTTTTGTATAACAGTGGGCGTAAAAATGTCCGTGGCATGACAGATCCTGTGCCTATGTATCCACGCAATCCAGTTTAACTTTGAAGTCAGAGATACTGTGCTTGTCGTGTACTGGGGCAGGCAATACAGGGCGCTCTTTAGTTTAAACATATTTTATTGAATATTACACAAACGGATTGAGAACAAGTTATAAAACTTAGGCAACACTCTTTCCTTTACAAATAGTGGTATACAAAATAAGATTATCAAAACGAAACAAACAAAATACATAAATAAATCATTTTTCTACACTTTTGTTGAGATTGAGTCGCTCTTTGTGTAGAATCTTAGGGAATTGAATTAATAGAGGTTGTAACATTGCATTTAAAACAAAGTTACGGAAGCACAGGATATGGTAAAAAGGTCTAAAAGCGGCAGCAAGACTTATGTTGATTTTTATCTTGAATGACCGTTATAAGATCCATTTCACTAATATCAGTCTGTAATAAAACATATTATAAGAGCGCGAGGATACCACAATAATACTTAAACATGATATAAGTACTATATATACCACGGTGCTTACGAGTTAACATATTTAAACAAACGAATCCGTTAGGATGAGTTTGTTTAAATATGTTAATGAGTAAGTCACGTGGTATATATTACTTGTAACATAAATATGATTGACAGCTTAAAAGTTATGACAGCATCGATCACGTTACTCTTTAATCCAATGAAATTGAAGCTCGTGCACGTTTCATTTTCGTCTGCAAAGGGGATGTCTTTCCAAAAAGGGGCGGAGCTACTGCGAGTGCAATAAGTTAGTTGGTTATTTCACTCATTTTTTCCTATTAGATTCTATATGGCTTTCATGTCAAATTACCCAAGAATGCAATAACACAAATTTGCTGTTTATACACCACAGTTTTCCTCAAACACACATTTTAAGCAAATTATTTCTCAAAAACATCAAAGGAAAAAACATCATTTATGTTACAATATTATTTAATTGCCTACATTATCGTTACCGCTATCTTACTATTTTGTCACAATGATGGTACTGTGATTTCCTGTACTTCTGAAGACTATTTACATATCCAAGACCCTAATGAATTCCCCAAAAATACCAACTGTTACCCTGTAATCACTTCACCATTGAACGAAATAGTTTCATCTTTGAAATGTTTACACATTGCAGCTCGAGGATCAAAATGAAATAAAAAAATTAAAAACTGACAACGCCAAAGCTGATTCTGATACTGGAAGCAAAGTCAAAAGAAATGATTTAATAGAAAAAAAATATAAGAACGATCCTGGAAAAACTGATGATGTAAAGGTAGAGAGGAAATGGGAGAGAAAATTGGACTACAGATGTGAAGGTTAGCTTATGTAACAAACCGTGAAAATTATTCTTGCACTCTGAAACATATGTTTTACGGAAAATTCCGAAAAATTTGAATTTGGTATTATGAAATGGATTGCATAACTATCTGTACTCTTTCAAAGTGATACCAGTGGATATATTCAGGCATGGAATAGAGATCTACCACTGCTGCTGTGAACAATAACTTTTAAAAAAAAATTCTGGAAAGGAATGATGCCTACTGTCAATAATTCCAAGCACCATGTCGTTAACCTGTAAAAAATGTGTCTCTAAGTGGCATTAAGAAAATTAATTCCTGAATTGTTTTCTTCAGATGTTTTCAGTCAAGGTGTTCTCAGATGTAGACGATGGTTCGCCGATTCCTATCGGAAGTGTATGGATACATTATCAATTGCTGGCTATCTTCTATGTTGGCCAATGAAACTGGACTTTTTCTGTGAATTGGTGAGATGTAAGTTGTCTCATTTCATGTTGCTTGTTGTTTCTAGTTTCCCCGTGTAACTATGTATATATCAGCAACTCGCTTTTCACGTTTTGTCTTTCACAAGGCAAAGCTGTGGTGCATTAATTTTGGTTTCATGTGCACTGTCCAGTTGATGCATTTCATTCATTATAATTATGACGGTATTATACTGATATTATATCTCTACTGTCGTATTGTAGTAATACCAGGCATTATCGGACTCAACTGTGATGCTATGGAAGTAGTTAATCCTGGAGTTGGGGAAGCATATCTAGCCTCCAGAAATATGGCAGCAGGTTTAAGGTCCAGAATGAAAGTTAATTTACAATATAAGGTATGAAAGAATACACCTATAAATTCGATAGTGGTGTAGGTCAGTTTAAGGTTTAAAATACTGTTATTTTACCACAAGAATTATTGTTGTGTTTTATAGGAGTTTGATTTAAGGATGTTTTTTTCTATTCTATGAGTATTGGGTTAGGGTTCGGGTAACCCTAACCCTAACCCTTAGACTTATCATGTGAACCGTTACGACACCCAGAGTGGCGTATCCCTCGGATCGAAAATTTTGCGACATTTACACTTAAAAGGCGAAAAACTTGAGCATTTTCATTCCATGATATCCCCTCTCTCCGCCATCACATCAAAAAAAATTCCCACTACGACACTGCATAGCCTTTTTTTAATATAAAAGCACTCAATTGGCATGGTGACGTCAAAATCTATTCATTATATTTCTTAGGAGGGGGCATAAAAACCTCTTTTATAATTTCCTATTTCGTTTGGAAAATCTTCGTCGTACGAAATGTCAAATAACATTGCTACATTGAAGTCTATAAGTTTATCTGAATCTAAATAGCGTCTATATAAAATTATATAACATAGTAACTAACAGAACTCAATTGAATAATGATGTTAAATATCAATAATTACGGTACCAGTTTAATAATTAAATTATTAATAATAATACCATCTGGTTTCTTTCTATTTAGATGGTTGAAGCACCAATATTTGATTTAAATTACATGACAGCCGAAGAGGTCAGAAGAAAGACCATACATGCTTTTGAAAGAAAGAAGCAAATGATCAGCATCGCTCTGCTCGTTATTCAACGATGTCTTGCTTTCACCTTTGTCTTTGTATTTCTAAGGTTGGTATATTTTATTAACAAAGACAGCTTTTTTTATTGTGGAATATTTACTCTCTCAATCATATACAGTACTGTAGGCTACTTCTCATAATAAGTTCATACGAATGTATTGCCAATATGTTCACGTGGATTTGTTTAACGATTAAGATCATTAGTGCTTCAGTTCTATTACTCAGACAGTTGTACAGATGCTTGTCGGCTTGACTCATTCCGTCATTGTAACATCTCACTCTGTGTTTGTAATAGGAAACAGATATTCATGTTGCTGACAATTTTGGCACAGTGTCTGTTAAGGTCTGTTTAGAAAACGCAAAAGTCGAATTCATTTAAATCAGAGATAGTGTCAAATCAAATAGTATAATTCGTAGATTTTAACAATTATTAAGTCTATTAATGTAACAGAAGTTCTTTTTTTCTTTTTCAGCGCTTTTAAGTACCATGGTAAATATTTGTCGGACTTTCGATACGATAATAATTATATTACTTCGTATTTTGTACGTATTGATGCTAGACGTAAAAAATTAGTAAGTCTATTGATTATTATTCATCATGGATCAACTGCCATAGGCACTGGTTGACCTAAAAATAAAATACAGCAATTTTATACGCCCACATCTCTCTATGTGGACGTATATTGTCGGCATCCCTGTCCGTCCATCCGCCCGTCAACATTTGCTTGTAAATGCTCTAAAAACGAGAGTATTTTGACGTAATCAAATGAAATTTGTATACATATTTATGAAACGAAGATCAAGTTTAAATTTAGCTTCATTAGAAGCAGAGTTATTGCCCTTGCCCCAAAATCTTGAATATGCTCTTACTCTCTTAGTTTTCAATCGATTTTGATGAAACTTAAAATGGATTTGTTTGGACCTCAATCGAAAGGAAATAGAAAGTTTAGTTTACTTTTGATCAAATTTAAGGCTTTTTCAAGATTTAGGCCTCTTACATCAGTTTTGAAGAGTTATCGACCTTTAACCTGTATACAGTAAGTGCTTCTATCAACATCAATTGCTTGCAAACGCTCTAAAAACTAGAACTGGAATCAAATTAAATTCGGTACATGTATAAGCTTACACATTCATAAATCGAAGATCAAGTTCGAATTTGAGCTATTTTCGACCCTTGCCCCAAAATCTTGAATATGCTATTACTCTTAGTTTTCAACAGATTTTGAAACTTGAAATGGGTGTAATTGGACCTAAGGCTTTTTCGTTTTACCATCCGCATTCCGTGAAGGGCGTATATGGCTGTGGTCTTTGAATAATGAACCAAAGTATGTCCCACTGAATGTCAAGTATTATTTAACACGTACACATAAAAAGATGATTGCATTTGATCTTGTCCGTTCATCCGTCCACAACTGGTCTTGTTCTGTGGATAGGGTCTTGGTCCAAAGGAATTGATTTAATTACATTTACGGTACTTTCAACTTTTATATTATTTTTTATGGGGCAAAAAATATCTTCTTCCACTGAAGAAAATCGAGTCTTCGGATGTTGTGTATCCTGGGAATTTAAAATTACAGAAGAGAGAAAGTGGAAGTTTGGTAAGTTTGATTGAAATTTAGCTCTGTTAAAAAACAAATTTATATTGGTCAATAAAATTATGCAAATATTCTGGTAATCTGTTTTGTCACTTTATAGTGAGTTTCTTTTTTATACGCCCACATGAATATGTGGTCGTATATTGTCGTCGCCCCTGTCCGTCGGTCCGTCCGTCCGTCAACATTTCTACAGTTTTCATCTGATTTTAATGAAACTTGGTATGATCCTTTTGATTGATAAGATCTCGGTCAAGTTCGAATTTGACGTATTTTCGATGAACGGTTTTTGAGTTATTGCCCTTGACTTTGAAAAAATACGTCAAATTTTGTTCGTGAGCACTCTAGAGACTACAGTTTTCATCTGATTTTGCTGAAACTTCCTATGATCCTTTGGATTGATAAGATCTCGGTCAAGTTCGAATTTGACGTATTTTCAATGAACGGTTTTTGAGTTATTGCCCGTGACTTTGAAAAAGTGCGTCAAATTTTGTTTGTGAGCACTCTAGAGACTACAGTTTTCATCTGATTTTGATGAAACTTGCTATGATCCTTTGGATTGATAAGATCTCGGTCAAGTTCGAATTTGACATATTTTCGATGAACGGTTTTTGAGTTATTGCCCTTGACTTTGAAAAAATGCGTCAAATTTTGTTCGTGAGCACTTTAGAGACTACAGTTTTCATCTGATTTTCATAAAACTTGCTATGATCCTTTGGATTGATAAGATCTTGGTCAAGTTCAAATTTGACGTATTTTCGATGAACGTTTTTTTTTAGTTATTGCCCTTGACTTTGAAAAAATACGTCAAATTTTGTTCGTGAGCACTCTAGAGACTACAGTTTTCATCTGATTTTGATTAAACTCCAGTCAAGTTTAAATTCTGATGATTCTCAGTCAAGTTCTAACATGAGGTATTTTCGATGAACAGTTTTTGAGTTATTGCCCTTGACTTTTTATTCTTTTGATATAATGAAATTTGTATTATCGTTTATTAAAATATGATCATTTCCGACATCTGCCAGTGGGCGTATGTTACCTTGCCTGGCAAGCCCTGGTTGTATCAGATATCAGAACATTAAAATTCACGGCTTGAATGTAAACAGCCATGCATATTCGGCACACGTGAACATGCAGGGTAGAATTGAAGTAAGTCTCTATGAAGGTTTGGAGGGCGCTCATTTGCCAGTCACACGTAAATTTAGTGTACAGTCTCAAAATAAGGAATGGTTGTTAGTCGGGAGATTGGCTTCATCATTGCAAGTTAAAGATGTAAATGAACATTATTTTATTCTATAGGTTAAAGGTACCGTCTCTATAATATTTCGTGCATTTGTTAGTGGTATTGTCATTATGTTAGATCATCTACTATATTCTGTTTTACATATTATTGGTAAAAATAGTCAGATAGATTACAAACAAACAGGTTGGTTAACACTTTCATTCAATATCGATGTTTGACGTTAATCATGAACACTTAGCACCGTTTTGGGTTTTTTTTTTTTAATTCTTTTGATGATAAAAACCCCTCTTTAATGCCTATAATATCATCTTTGATTCGGTTCTCTTCGATGCTTTCTAGATTCAAATCTTGACATTAGGTTCTCTGTTATTCAACAGAAACGTACCATTTTGTTATATGCTGTTTTACAGGTGTCATTGTATCATCGAGGGTGTTAATGGCAAGAGTCATTTTTGCCGGCTATAGAGAGTATGGGGATTCATTGGTTCACTTGGGTTATATTTGTATTAGATTGCATATATATATTACAGACATTCTTCCAGGAGCAATATTTAAGTTCCATTCATTCTGTAACAGGGTTGGAAAGTTTTGTCCAGAGCGGTCCAATACCTTTTGACTGGAGTGGTCAAAAGCGGTCCAAAATATCAGGGGCGGATCCAGGATTTAGATAAAAGCGGAGCTCTGAAATGTAACATGCTTCAAATTAAATGGCGCTAGAGGCAAATATTTAGTCCGACTTCTGTTGTCCAAAAATAGGGGGGGGGGGGGTGGGGCGGGGGAGGTCGAGTCGGGAAAGCCCCCATTGGATCCGCCCCTGACTATCTTTGGCAACAGTTTGTAAAAAAACGAACAACATAGGCCATAGGCAATGAATCGTTCACAATTTCCAATTTAGAGCCTATATCTAATTGTTATACATGTTCATGATCTCCATCATGATGGATTAATTTGAACTTTACCAAAGCAAAGACTGTCCTGACATTATCCTGAGGTCTTCCTAGTGGCATTGATGCCTTTTCAGAAGACTGATGTTACCAACATATTAACACAAAACAAGTGGAAGTGTTTTACAGGAAATTCAACTATTTAAGTAATTTTTTTTTCCTTTGAGGTTGTTTAAACCGGTTAAAAACCCAGTTTTAACCAGTTTTGTCCACCCTTCGATCAAAACCTAGTTTGGTACAGTTAAAACCTAACCCTGTTCTGTAAAGTACAATAGGAACAATTCAACAAATGACTATATGGGAATGTATGGTTCATAAATTTGTAATTTTATCTACGAATGTATTCAAAAAATTACGATCAGGATTGAAGAACAGGTTTCTCATGTATATTCCGTCTCTGATCTCTCTGTTATTTAGATACAAATACTTATGGTGGGCTCAAGTCGACTTCGTAATCTAGATAGTAAAATGGATTGAATAGAAAATGGGATTTCTTTTTGAAAGCTTGACCTTGATGTATAGTGCTTCCTATTTTCAGGAAGCCACCATATTGATTTGAAAGTTTATGGCGAGGGATTTATGGGAGATATTGTAAGATTATTTTTATCATCTTTCAATCAAAAACACGACATCAGTCAGATCTCATCTAATGCAGGTTGGTTTTTAAATCTGTTTATTTTTCTGAACTATTACAATGTCTAGATTCTTATCCTTCCAAGACCTTCCAATACAAATATTGATCTGATGAAAAGTTGCCAGTCAAAGTAACATATGTCGATGAATGATTTTGACAAGGTCCACATAAAATCAATACATATTTGACCATGCTTACTCTTTTCGAAACACCTGATGGTACTTCTCGTATGGGAAGTCCACTACTATATGATTATTGCACCCGATTTTGTCATGCTCTGGACGAGATTTTTGATTAACGGAATTGTTTTGCTTGTACGGATTTTTATTATTTGAAAATGTATACAAAGGGAAATAATTCAATAACCCTTAATCAAGGATTTTCCTTGCAAGATCTAATGAACATACACAAATGTTTTACACAAACTTACACCAGTTAAATTTGATGGTCAAAGGCGAGAACTAAAGGATATCAAAATATCAACCTGTCAATTATAGTCCACAGATTTCACCATTTCCATATTATATTTCAGTGTGTCTACCTTTTCCTTCAAGGGTTGACAAAACTAAAATAACCCTGATATTCTCTATATATGGAGGGTTGTGGTTATTATTGTTTTTACAATCATATGGACTGAGATTGAGAAGGACAATTGCTGGATTCTATTATAGAAAGGTAGGGAAGATTGTGGCTAACAAAACTTAAAAGAAAGAAAAACCGAATACATCACCAAGTCATACATAACATTGGCACCAAGGCTGGTAAAACTCAATTACCAGTTCTATTGACACCTATCATTAGGTTAACCAGTTCTATTGACACCTATCACTAGGCTACCCAGTTCTATTGACACCTATCACTAGGCTAACCAGTTCTATTGACACCTATCACTAGGCTAACCAGTTCTATTGACATCTATCACATAGGCTAACCAGTTATATTGACACCTATCACTAGGCTAACCAGTTCTATTGACGCCTATCACTAGGCTAACCAGTTCTATCGACACCTATCACTAGGCTAACCAGTTCTATCGACACCTATCACTAGGCTAACCAGTTCTATTGACACCTATCACTAGGCTAACCAGTTCTATTAACCCCTATCACTAGGCTAACCAGTTCTATTGACACCAATCACTAGGCTAACCAGTTCTATTAACCCCTATCACTAGGCTAACCAGTTCTATTGACACCTATCACTAGGCTAACCAGTTCTATTGACACCTATCACTAGGCTAACCAGTTCTATCGACACCTATCACTAGGCTAACCAGTTCTATCGACACCTATCACTAGGCTAACCAGTTCTATTGACACCTATCACTAGGCTAACCAGTTCTATTGACACCTATCACTAGGCTAACTAGTTCTATCGACACCTATCACTAGGCTAACCAGTTCTATCGACACCTATCACTAGGCTAACCAGTTCTATTGACACCTATCACCAGGATAACTAGTTCTATTGACACCTATCACTAGGCTAACCAGTTCTATTGACGCCTATCACTAGGATAACTAGTTCTATTGACACCTATCACCAGGATAACTAGTTCTATTGACACCTATCACCAGGATAACCAGTTCTATTGACCCTCTATCACTATGATAACTAGTTCTATTGACCCTCTATCATTAGGCTCACCAGTTCTAGTGACACCTTTCACTAGGTTAACCAGTTCTATTGACCACAATCAGTAGGCTAACCAGGTCTATTGACCCCTATCATTAGGCTAACCAGTTCTATTGACACATATCACTATGATAACCAGTTCTATTGACACCTATCACTATGATAACTAGTTCTATTGACACCTATCACTATGATAACCAGTTCTATTGACGCCTATCACTAGGCTAACCAGTTCTATTGACACCTATCACATAGGCTAACCAGTTCTATCGACACCTATTACATAGGCTAACCAGTTCGATTGACACCTATCACATAGGCTAACCAGTTCTATTGACATCTATCACTAGGCTAACCAGTTCTATTGACACCTATCACTAGGAGGCTAACCAGTTCTATTGACATCTATCACTAGGCTCACCAGTTCTATTGACACCTATCACTAGGCTAACCAGTTCTATTGACATCTATCACATAGGCTAACCAGTTCTACGGACATCTATCACATAGGCTAACCAGTTCTACTGACACCTATCACTAGGCTAACCAGTTCTATTGACGCCTATCACTAGGCTAACCAGTTCTATTGACATCTATCACTTGATAACCAGTTCTATCTACGCCTATCACAAGGATAACTAGTTCTATTGACACCTATCACAATGATAACTAGTTCTATTGACCCTCTATCACTAGGCTCATCAGTTCTAGTGACACCTATCACTAGGTTAACCAGTTCTATTGACCACAATCAGTAGGCTAACCAGGTCTATTGACCCCTATCATTAGACTAACCAGTTCTATTGACACTATCACGTAGGTTAACCAGGTCTATTGACCCCTATCATTAGGCTAACCAGTTCTATTGCCACCACACCTATCACTAGGTTAAACAGGCCTATTGACCTCTATCACTAGGTTAACCAGGTCTATTGACCTCTATCACTAGGCTTACCAGTTCTATTAACCCCTATCGCTAGGTTTACTAGTTCTATTGACACCTATTACTAGGTTAACCAGTTCTATTGCCACCACACCTATCACTAGGTTAACCAGATCTATTGACCTCTATCACTAGGCTTACCAGTTCTATTAACCCCTATCGCTAGGCTTACCAGTTCTATTGACACCTATTACTAGGTTAACCAGTTCTATTGACCAGAATCAGTAGGCTAACCAGGTCTATTAACCCCTATCACTAGGTTAACCAGTTCTATTGACCACAATCAGTAGGCTTACCAGTTCTATTAACCCCTATCGCTAGGCTTACTAGTTCTATTGACACCTATCACTAGGTTAACCAGTTCTATTGACATCTATCACATAGGCTAACCAGTTCTATTGACACCTATCACTATGATAACTAGTTCTATTGACCCTCTATCACTAGGCTCACCAGTTCTATTGACATCTATCACATAGGCTAACCAGTTCTATTGACATCTATCACTTGATAACCAGTTCTATTGACGCCTATCACTAGGTTAACCAGTTCTATTGACATCTATCACTAGGTTAACCAGTTCTATTGACTACAATCCGTAGGCTAACCAGTTCTATTGACCCCTATCACTAGGCTTACCAGTTCTATTGACTACAATCAGTAGGGTAACCAGTTCTATTGACCACAATCAGTAGGCTAACCAGGTCTATTAACCCCTATCACTAGGCTTACCAGTTCTATTGACACCTAGCACTAGGCTAACCAGTTCTATTGACTACAATCAGTAGGGTAACCAGTTCTATTGACCACAATCAGTAGGCTAACCAGGTCTATTAACCCCTATCACTAGGCTTACCAGTTCTATTGACACCTAGCACTAGGCTAACCAGTTCTATTAACTACAATCAGTAGGGTAACCAGTTCTATTGACCTCTATCACTAGGCTTACCAGTTCTATTGACTACAATCAGTACACAGTAGGCTAACCAGTTCTATTGACCTCTATCACTAGGCTTACCAGTTCTATTGACTACAATCCGTACGCTAACCAGTTCTATTGACCACAATCAGTAGGCTAACCAGTTCTATTGACCTCTATCACTAGGCTTATCAGTTCTATTGACCACAATCAGTAGGCTAACCAGTTCTATTGACCTCTATCACTAGGCTTACCAGTTCTATTGACTACAATCCGTACGCTAACCAGTTCTATTGACCACAATCAGTAGGGTAACCAGTTCTATTGACCTCTATCACTAGGCTTACCAGTTCTATTGACCACAATCAGTAGACTAACCAGGTCTATTGACCCCTATCACATAGTTTAATCAGTTATATTTCTTCTAAACAGCTATTTTCAATCACCGATTTATAAATCAGTTCTATTTACCTATCGCGAATGTCTAACAGATCATGTTCTATTTACTAACAATCTAATTTTTCAGCGTGAGAAACGTAGGATCTTATATCTGTATAATGAAATGTTGAGGAAAAGAAAGGGATTTCTAAAAATGATGAGACATCGAGTCAAGAAACAAGTAAAGGCTCAAGAATTAGAGGTCAATATATTTTTATTGTTTTATCTATTACATGAATCTAGAAAATGGTAAGAATTTTTTTTATCTGATTAACATATAACAGTTATTGTCATTATCAAACTCGCCACAAAGTGGTGATGCGTGTATGTATGTAAAAAAACGCTCATTAAATTTTTTTAAACGGTATTTAATATCTTTATTGTCTTTTTTACGACAGGTTGCTTAAAATAACTATACACCGCTATAAGTTATTTGTTATTTATGGGTTTTCCTTTATACGACATTTATATTCCTCTTCAAAATCAGCCTAATTTTTGTTCAAATTTAAAAAGCAGAAATTCTTGAACAGAAAAAATATTAGTGATTTTGACGTTTTAAAGCTAAAAAGTCCCTTATGTTTTAATTCAATGAGTACAATAAATAGTTGAAAATTGAACTGTATCAGTTAAGCTAATGAAATATTCAAAAAGGTATTTCTGTACCCGAACTTGAAAAATTGAAACAAATGCTGCTTATATAGCATAGTATGAAAATTTGAAATGCAGAGAATATAGATCAAAATCGGCGTCGTGGGGACGGGGTTCTTTTTGCACGAAACCTATTGGTAAAGTTTGATTAAAGGGATTGTAAAGCGTATTTGTAAACTTTGTATGTGTATATTGTGTATGTTTGCGCCAATCCAATTTCCATTCCAACTTCTGTGATTCTTGCAATTCCACTTTTACGTTTTATGACGTCACTAACATACCTTCCCGTACTATTGATATCTATGCAGATCTAGATACTCCAAGATGCAGATCAATGTCAGTGACGTCATAAAACGCGTAAGTTTATTGGAATTGCAAGAGCCACAGAAATCGGAATGGAAATTGGAATGGCGCAAATTGATGCTATCAGTGTCCCCGATACACATACAAAGTGTAGAAATACATTTTACAATCCCTTTAACTTATTTTATGATTCTTAATTGTTGGAAATTTGTTATTATTATAGAGAAAAACGAGCGTACTGCTAGCATTAAGAAGAGAGTACCCTGCCTTGTGTTGTTGGTTAAAATTTATTTCTGTTGGTAAAGATACGTGTTTGATATGTGAAGAAAGAGAAAAATCTGGATATCATAGATGTTACACTCCTAACTGTCGGTTTGGTTATTGTGCTGATTGCTGGCAAGATATTGATGTATGATATACTGACTTAAATTACTAAACATCTCTAAACATTACTAATTATTTAATTTCTGGTTGATATTGTCGCCTGAACCCACAGGGGCTCGTAGTTATATATTTTTTAAATATTGTTATACGGTTATAAGAGAAATGAGAAGGGAGGACACAAATTTGGGGTCAAAATTGAAATAGAAATTCGGCGTCTTTCTTCGTCTCGAAAACGGCCAAGTCTTTGGTCTAACCGATATATTTAAGTAAAAAAAGCAATGAAAACTCACCTGGTAATTCGTCTTGAAGCAACCGGAAAATGACCTACAAAGAAGTTGTCCGGACCATGTCCGCTTCGCTTGGAACACAAAAACGGTAATTACTCAGTCGTAAACCAGTCTATCATTCAAAATCTGCTTTTTTTACTTAAATATATCGGTTAGACCAAAGACTTGGCCGTTTTCGAGACGAAGAAAGACGCCGAATTTCTATTTCAATTTTGACCCCAAAATTAGTGTCCTCCCTTCTCATTTCTCTTATAACCGTATAACAATATTTAAAAAAAAAATATAACTACGAGCCCCTGTGCCTGAACCTGGCTCGTAGATACCTGGGGACAAAAGAGGACAATGCAAAAATCGATGACACTTCTCCACAACCTTTGATTGTTATTATTTGATAAGGGCCTACAGTATTTGGATTGTAAGCTTATCAAGTATTTCAATAAATGCAATTTTGCTCTAAAATGAAAAGAAATTAGTTTATCAATTGTATAATTTGGATATTTGTTTATTGTAGGAAACTTGTTATGCTTGTTTGGATCAAGACGATAGTTCAGCTTCAAGTTCTACTGATTCTTCAGATTCTTCAGACATATAGTAAAAATAATATAATATATGATATTTTAACTAATAGACTTGAACGCCGCTCCTATCCAAAAAGTCGCATGTTACTGTGGTTCGTTGTGACTATGAGGAACTTAAAAAGCGTTAAAGATATACAACATTTCAAGAAGAAAATATACTCCAACGCTTGGTTTTATGAGTAATTTTGATGGTAATCTTTCAGAAACAAGGAACACCATTTCTGTCCCCATCAATGTGTTTACGTGATTATATATTATTGTGCATACAGTTGATCTGTCCAATAATATGTTAGTTGTTAATCTTTCACGGTGCTTCGATCAGAAAAAAACAGGTACTTCAGTCATGTTCATTAGAAAACACCGTTCTATCAGAATCTCAAACATAGTATGAAATAGGTTTTTATTTATTATTTTGCAAAATACCCAGTTCTCAAGTTCTTACGGAATACAGCCTATACAAGCAGCTTGTTTAATGGAAAATATTATATAAATGTATCACTGTAATTGTTTTCGTTGATAGTTCTTGACTGTTCACGATTTTCTGAAAAACCATGATCAAAACAATGTAGATTTTTTCATAAATCGTGACCAATTATTTATATTATAGAGTTTTTGTCACAATCTTAACTGATCGGCCATTCTCGCTACATCTGACAACACTGTTAACGGTCGCCGTAGATAATATTATTGTTTTCCTCTGTGCATTTTATAATAATTGTATTTTTTGTGATAGAATCACAAAAGTTTAGCATGTCATGTATATAAATGTTATATTTTATTGCAGACAATAGAAAAATATTTTTGTTGTTAAATTGTGCTCAAATAATTAGATGTAGAGAGATATAGAAATATTAAAAATATCAAAATACATTTGAAGATCGCACAGCGTGAAACATGTTTCGAGTCTATTTTAAATTTTTAATATTTCTATGTTATTGTATAAATAAATACTCCTCATTGTTAAATTTATTTTATAAACAATATTTTATAAACAACAGGATAACGCCTTTATATATAACCCCTCTCCAAATTACAGTCTCAAAGACAATGTTCATAATTATAAATACACCAGATACACCTCACAATACCAATACTAGCTTTCAATATTTCTTAAAACCTCATGCAGATGCTATTTCAGTAACAGCATAGGCCTACGCGATGTCAAACGAAATTTCAAAATTTCGATCCTATAGGTGCAGAAACGAGATCTTAGTTTTGGTACTTTAAGAAAATCCCCTTCCAAGGTCAGCATATTTTCAAACATTTAGGAAACATTCACAATATCCTCTAGGACAATAGCTCCCAGCGCACATATCAGCACAATACTTATCAGATATACCGGCACGAATAGATCGACACACTTTCGTTGGTTTGGGAGTAGTTGGTAAAGCTCGTAATTCGGTACAAGCACACAGGCATAAATAATGCGGACAGAATCTATCTGGACAGTTACTATTACACCATGTATCAGTTACTGATGTATAAACACTAAAACATCTATAGTTTCTCGAGTAAGGCAGACATCGGGTAGGTTTAGGGGTGGTGATTTGCTTCTGTATTGGTGGTGAAGTCGTTATGACTGGTGTTGGTGATATCTGGCCCCCCTGATTAATTGTGTTGATTGCAGACGACGCTTGTTGAACCGCAGTAGTCGACGGTTGTATGTGTTTTGTTACTGTAACAAATACTGTAGAAGTGGGACATTCATTTTTTAAAGCTTTGTTGACTTCCTTGTCAAATACTGTATAATTATGAGGTGTCAGATTTTTCACCATGTCAAGCAATTTGCTAAAGAATCTGTCGCTTGTCGTGTTTTCAGTTGCCTGTGGCTTTCCGTTAGAAGGACTGTGTATAATTTCGTTCTGGTTATATTTTGAACGCCCACTAATCACATGGTACTTCAGTTTTTTAAATTGCCGCAAAGAAATAACATGAAACTTGGTATATGGTGACATGCCATTTTCCTTTTTCTTATGATATTTACGAGGATAGTATGGCCGTGGCCAGATAAGATCATTTGATTCTTTACTCTGGCTCTCTGACGAGGATGAAGTGACATGACTGGGTTTTGACGTTTGGTGTGCTGTACTGGACACGTCTGGACAAGAAGGTTGTATATAATTAGTTTTAGAGCATTCCTTCAATACAGTAGACGCTGGAGGGCATACACTGCTAACTGTAACCGTTCCTATATCAGATGGACAGATACATGAGCTCATCGACGTATCAATATCATCAATATCTGAAGATGTCGGTGTGGGTGTTGAACTATCTTGGGATGTCTTTAAACTGCTACTAGACGGTTTCAGGTCCAGTGATGTTGTAACGGGTGGCAAAATGTTTGTTGACTCTATACAGTGTTTTGAAACTGAGTCGAGATTTGAAGGTGTTTGAAATACTGTTGTTGTAACCACCTCAGTTGTAACACGGGTGAAGATGGTCTGCAAACTTTCCGTATTGATGGTCGGAGATGCTGAAATCGACAATGTCGTTACTGATGACGAAATCACCAATGTTGGTGCGATACATGTCGTTGGTGATTCAAACTGGGTAACAGTTATGACGCTTGGACTGGGAAATATTGTTATAATAGATGGACTTGGTGTGGTAGATGTTACGGAACTAGACGCACTAGTTGATGAAACACTAGACGTAGGGAAGACCGATGTCGGAGTAGGCACATAATTCGGGTCCCTAGTGATAGAAATGTCAGCACAGTTATAATATTGTTCTTGCTCTCCACAACCCAAACAACTACAAGCATTAACTGGTAATCTGTAACCTGTAACAAAAAACAATCACCCATAAACCTAACATTAAATAAATAAACGAGCTGTCATCCATAACGGTACACACCCATATAGCAGGTAAATTCATGACAGCTTTGACGTCATTGTCTTTACAAACGATTCAAACCTAGGACAATCAGATGCGTCTGGAATTAAAGGGATTGTGAAAAGGTATTCTAAATTCTGTATGTGTTAATATATATTATATAAGACGCCTATGTTGCCAATAAATCCAAAGATAGCTTGCCAGGCAAGGTAATATACGCTCACTGGCAGCTTTGTTGAAAAATTTGGCAGAAAACAGCAACCATAAAATATTCAACCTGTGATCATAGGCCAACATTTTGTTCAGAACTTAAATTAAGGGTCGTATTTTTTTTCTCGATTTCATCCAGGGTTCAGCATTCAATAAGTTTAGTCAAAATCTTTCTGCCTTGTATATAGTGTTTATGAGCTAAAAACTAAAACGTATTTCGAAGAAGAAGGGCAATCAATAAGTCATATCAAATATTTTTTTTGATTTTCGATAGGTTTCATTAAAGATAGCTTGCCAGGCAAGGTAATATACGCCCACTGGCAGCTTTAAACAAATATATTTTACAGTTACAGGAAAAGTGATTCATATCAAGTTTCTTCAAAAATTGTGCCTCCTATAGTGTTTATGAGCTAAAAATTGAGCATGTTTTCAAGAACATAGGCAATAATTTATAGTAAATATTTTTCGATTTTGCTCATTTTCAATAGGGTTCATCCTTGAGTGATAATAAACATTATCAGTAGGTTTTGTCAAAATCTGTTACAAATTGTGACCTGTATATTGTTTACGAGCCTAAAATCAAACGCGTTGTCAAGACCAAGGACAATAATTCATAGTAAATATTTTTCTATTTTGCTGATTTTCTATAGGGTTCATCCATGGGTGGTTATAAACATTACCAGCAAGCAGCAAGTTTCATCAAAATCCGTCAAGAATTGAGACGTGTAGAGTGTTTACGAGCCTAAAATCAAACGCGTTTTTAAGAACAAGGGCAATAATTCATAGTAAATATTTTCCGATTTTGCTGATTTTCAATAGGGTTCATCCTTGGGCGGTAATAAACATTACCAGTAAGTTTCGAAGAATTGTGACCTGTACAGTGTTTACAAGCCAAAAATCGAACGCGTTTTTAAGAACAAGGGCAATAATTCATAGTAAATACTTTTCGATTTTGGTGATTTTCAATAGGGTTCATTCTTGGGTAGTAATAAACATTACCAGTAAGTTTCGTCAAAATCCGTCAAGAATTGTGACCTGTAGAGTGTTTACGAGCAATTGTGGACGGACCGACAGACCGACGGACGGACCGACGGACATGGGTGACGACAATATACGCTCCACATTTCATGTGGGCGTATAAAAACTATCAAGAATTGTGCCTTCTAGAGTATTTTCAACCTAAAAATCAACGCGTTTTAAAGAACAAGGGCAGTAATTCATTCAAAATATTTTTCGATTCTTTTGATTTTTAATAGGGTTCATCCTAAGAAGATAATAAACAATGTCAGCAAGTTTCGTCAAAATCCGTAAAGAATTGTGACTTGTAGAGTGTTAATGAGCTAAAAACCGAACGTGTTTTAAAGAACAAGGGCAATAATTCATATTAAATATTTTTCGATTCTTTTGAGGATCAATAGGGTTCATCCTTGGGTGATAATAAACAATTTCAGCAAGTTTCGTAAAAATCTGAGAATTGTGACTTGTAGAGTGTTAACGAGCAATTGTGGACGGACCGACGGACATGGGTGACGGCAATATACGCTTCACATTTCATGTGGGCGTATAAAAATGACTTAAATGTGCTTTCGGTGAGTGGTAGTAGGCATATTGATTAAAGGGTGTGAGTAAGCACTTGTCCTGTTGAAACGGTTCAAATAAATTAATATCTTATTTTCTTCTATCTTATTGTTTTGGTTGATCAGATTGTGGACTTGTGACTCATGGATTGTTATTTAGATATAAAATAAAGAATGATGAGACTGATCACTCTAAAACTTTTTTATTCAAATATCGTGTACATATGTATCTAAAGTCTACTTATATTCCATTGTAAACAATGAAGATAATCTGAGAACAATAACTTACCTGTATTATATTTAAACTGTAAAACACATCTAGTACAAAATAAATCACTAGGTAAGACTATTCTTAATCTAAAAGTTTGTCCACCCGTACCTGGATAAAACCGGGTATTATTATTACTGTCTATAATAGGTAATAGATTTTTATCTAGACACTCTTGGCTCACTTCAAACTGGGCCGGGGCTTCACAGATCCGAAATTCAAAATAACCCAGAGTTTGTACATTGTTTCTCGTTATTTGTACTTCTATAGAATCACCCTGTTTATAAGTAGCAGCTATGATTTCTTTAGCGTATATACCACCATGTTCGTTTGGTTTATCGCTACCACAAGAATCACCACAAATACCACAACATCCTTCTTGTCTTAACCATTGTTCCTACGAATTAAACAAAAAGATTTATAGAGTCGTAAAATTGAGAGACAGTCATCATATAAAACTTAACCAGAAAACGGCATCAAGTAAGACGCTTGTTCGTTAACCTGAAGGTTCAGGATGCAATCCCTGATCACTAAGGGTCTGTCATAAAAAAAAGCGCCCTGTCTTTCGGATGGATAAAAAACCCCAAAAAGCCCTGTTTGATACAGACTGTCCACGTTAAAGATCCCTCGAAATTATAAAATAAAAGTTGACAAATACCGCTGCGTGTTGGTAAAATTTTCACTTACAACCACCGACTTTTGAATCCTTGAAGATTTAATATGACAATTAGCATAGCCTATACTCTACTTTAACGGTATAAATGCGATTTATCAAATCCTGTTTGACATTGAATGAAGCAAAAATATGACCTCCAGTCAGTGTATGACGTTTTAAGATGCAATGAATATGAATTAGGGCTACTTGATCCGTCCATACGTCAAAGAGAATTTATGACTTTATACTAATCAACCTTTCAATTTTTTTGTATATAATGTAATTGCAACACGTGTCGAATGTTGAATGTGTCAAAATGATGTGATAAACCCGTCATTTATGGTTTTTTAAGTGATAAATTTTTCACAAAATCTTGACAAAATAGAATTACATTTAAACAAAAGAAAACCAAGTCTATTTAAGTCACTGGAATGCATACAAAACTCTCAAGTAATTGAACCCTCTTAGTCCCCATCCATAATACACAATAATAGTTTTGTTCAAAACATTATCATACATTGTTTATAAGACATAGAAGTAGGAAGATTACATTAAAAACACTAAGATATATGGATATACTACTTCTGCATTTATTACGTATACTACGTTTCGAAACACATACAGGCAACGTTATTTTACTTGATAACGTTACCTGTATGCATTTATTACATACTATACGTTTCGAAACACACACAGGTAACGTTATCAAGTAAAATGAATTACGTATGTGTTTCGAAACGTAGTATGTAATAAATGCAGAAGTAGTATATCGATATATAATTCATTTCTCTTGAAGTCCCCATTTTTCTTGAAGTGCCTAGGCTTGTGTAAGGTTGGCTGTATATAACCATAACGATGTATGACCCTCCCATGCTGAAGTTTCGTAAGTGACCCCCATGACCAATAAAGAAGGAAACAAATATTCAATGAAAGATGTGAACATGAAAGGTTAGCCAATTAGTCAGTTAGTCCAAACTAGGACTTAAAATTAAAAGCATCGTTACCTCATATCCACCACAATTCAAGTTCCCGTCATAAATGTTTCGTTCTGCTCCAGGATCACCTCGTCTCCACAAACTAGATCTTGGTAACGGTTCAGTCATTCGAACTAAGGCAATTACATCGTTACATAATACAATAAATATATGAAATACAAATAATCGTCTATAAAAATTCATAGTTGACAGCGAGACAATCCGGATAAAATCACATGTCATTGGGATTTTCTAAATAATATGCTGAATATCATTGAGGATCGGTGATTTGACGTCATTCCAAACGGTTTACGGTAAATCCTGTAACATTTTTAGGCATTTCGAACATAACATAATGTTTTAAAGGCAACAAAGCAAGCCCTTTCCTTTACAGACAGTTTCAAAACTATAGTCAAATAAACTCGAAAATGGCGACAACACATTAACTGTCATTACCTATCAAAAATATGATGGCAACATTTTGACAGTAGACTATTAAATTAGGGACATTAAATTAAAATTTTAACATGCATATTTAAAACAGGACTTACTTTATTTTTATATTTTATTTTCTACTATGTTTTTATATCCAAATAATATTAGTCACGTATAAATGTTGTTACTTCTCAGAACATGACGTAAAAGTTTTAATTTGATTTGATTTAAATTTTAGTTGTTAGACACAGATTAACACGATATCATGTAGTCTTTTTAACTAAATGATTTACAATTGATATCATATTTAATAGGTGTGTATTTTACTTACTTAATTGCATACAATCGATATCATATTTAATAGATTTCTCTTTTACTGACTAAATGATTTACAATCGATATCATATTTAATAGGTTTTATAACTTACTAAATAATTTACAATTATTGATAACATATCTAGTAGGTTTATCTTTTACTTACTAAATGATTTATAATCGATATCATATTTAATAGTTTTCTCTTTAACTTACTTAATAACTTACAATCGATATCATATTTAGCAGGTTTCTCTTTTACTTACTAAATGATTTATAATCGATATCATATTTAATAGTTTTCTCTTTAACTTACTTAATAACATACAATCGATATCATATTTAATAGGTTTCTCTTTTACTGACAAAATGATTTACAACTGATATCTTAAAGGGTTTGTAATTTACTTACTAAATATTACTTACGATCGATATCTTATTTAATAGATTTCTCTTTTACTAACTAAACGATTTACAGCTGATATCATATTTAAAGGGTGTGTAATTTACTTACTAAATAATTTACGATCGATATCTTATTTAATAGATTTCTCTTTTACTAACTAAATGATTTACAACTGATATCCAGTCTAATTAAAATCAGACCCTAATTTCGTTCGTTCGTTTTTTTTTTAAATCCGGTTTTTTAACCACTACATTTGGGTCTGAGAACGTCGCGCTTTGCCAGCCGTTCAGGTTAACTTTGACCTTACCTTGATAAACATGACCTGATAAACTAGTCTACAACACTTAGGAATCCTAGAATGCACCTATTGTTCGCGAACAAAATCCCAGCGCGGGAGAGGGCAAAGATCTGATTGGTTAAAACAAAGGTCATTAAGGTTAGGTCAAAGTTAACCTGAACGGCTGGCAAAGCGCGACGTTCTCAGACCCAAATGTAGTGGTTAAAAAACCGGATTAAAAAAAAAAACGAACGAACGAAATTAGGGTCTGATTTTAATTAGACTGAACTGATATCATATTTAAAGGGTGTGTAATTTACTTACTAAATAATTTACGATCGATATCTTATTAAGATTTCTCTTTTACTGACAAAATGATTTACAACTGATATTATATTTAAAGGGTGTGTAATTTACTGACTAAATAACTTACGATCGATATCTTATTTAATAGATTTCTTTTTTTATTTACTAAATGATTTACAATTGATATCGTATTAAATAGATTTCTATTTTATAGACAAAATGATTTACAATTGATATCATATTTAGTAGATTTCTCTTGTATAGCTTTCATATTTTGTAGGTTTATCTTTTACTTACTAAATGATAAACAATCGATATCATATTTAGTAGATTTCTCTTTTCCTTACTAAATGATTTACAATTGGTAACATATTTAATAGATTTCTCTTTTACTTACTAAATGATTTACAATTGGTAACATATTTAATAGGTTTCTCTTTTACTTATTAAATGATTTACAATTGGTAACATATTTAATAGATTTCTCTTTTACTTACTAAATGGTTTCTTATTTAAAGGGTTTGTATTTTACTAAATAATAATCGATATCATTTTTATATCGTTTTTCTTTTACTTACTAAATGATTTACAATTGATATCATATTCAAAGGGTTTGTAATTTACTTACTAAATAATTTACAATCAATATAATATTTATAGATTTCTTTTTTACTGACTAAATGATTTACAATTGATATCATATTTAAAGGGTTTATTAAATAGATTTCTCTTTTACTGACTAAATGATTTACAATTGATATCTTATTTAATAGGTTTTCTCCTTTACCTACTAAATGATTTACAATTTTTATCATATTTAAAGGGTTTGTAATATATTTACAAAATGATTTACAATTGATATATTATTTAATAGGTTTCTCTTTTACTGACTAAATGATTTACAAATAATATCATATTTAAAGGGTTTGTAATATATTTACAAAATGATTTACAATTGATATATTATTTAATAGGTTTCTCTTTTACTGACTAAATGATTTACAAATAATATCATATTTAAAGGGTTTGTAATATACTTACTAAATAATTTACAATGATATCTTATTTAATAGGTTTCTCTTTTACTTACTTAATGATTTACAATCGATATATTAGGTGGGTTTCTCCTTTACTTACTAAATGATTTACAATTGATATCATATTTAATAGGTTTCTCCTTTACTTACTAAATGATTTACAATTGGTAACATATTTAATAGGTTTCTCCTTTACTTACTAAATGATTTACAATTGATATAATACAAGGTGATAGCTGCCGGTAGTTGAATTGTCGTTGCTAGGCGATTATGTACCGTCTGTTCGAATCCTTCTGGGTTGAGGAAAGTTCTGTTAAATAAATATTTCATTTAGTTACAGAATATTTATTCAAATATAACAATATATAACGAAAATAACAATTCAAAAAGCCATCACAAATGACAAAAACATACAGGCAATATGTAGCTGGTTTGAAACCAGATTGATTCTTCCTCCAATATTTGAGTGAAATTAAGGTAAAAATATATCTTACTATGCCTAAATGTATTTTACATGACATTTCATGGTATCTCATCTGTATAAGTCACACAGAAAACAGTGATTTTACATCATTCCAATTTTTATTCAGAAATCTGTGATTCTTGAATTTGCAATAAAACAAAGCATTTTATGTCCTCAAATATTCTTACATATTATAAGCATTTTTTTGTGATATTGACTTCATAAAATGCTTAATACACATAAATTAATTTCAGTAAAGCACTGAAATATGCCGGTGTATTGTAGGCGGATATTAGATTTTTAGACTTTATTTTGATATGATTATAACACAGTAGAACTGTAAAGTTTGATTATTCAATTAAAAGACACATATTGATCTTGATTAAAGCTATATGTATCAAGATAAACAAATTAATACATTTAAAGTAACAATACCTGTATATTTACTAGAGCTGGGTATTGCCAACCATGCTACGATACGAATCGCGATATGGGATAAAGGCACAAAAATTGAAACTTCATCTACAAAGTAACGATATCTATTTTTGTATAGCTTAATTAATGTGAAATTTGGAAATTTAGTTGATAGGAGTGGTCCATATCCACGTCTTAAAAATATTTTCAAAATAATTTCAACAAACTCGATTAAAAAAAATAGTGAATTGTGAAAAAAAATCTGCACTTTTTACGAAACGAGAGGTATCATCAAGTATCGATACACAACCTCACGATACGATACGCATATCGTGGCATGACATATCACGATACATCGATACAACAATATATTGTGCCAGCACTATTTACATATTTTGACTAAAGCAAAAATAAGATATAACCACCTCTTTAAACACAGAAACTCTTGTTTGATTAGATAATAAACAATATAATATATTACATATACAAAACACATTGAGCAATATGAGATTTTAGGAAGCTTTAAAAAGCAACTATTTCTGCTAAGAATAGTCAAAGTGAACAAACATTAACAATATTATTGAAAAACACAAAAAAAACACATTGTATAACTAATAAATGATAAAAACAATCACAAATTTACCAATATAATATGTTGTTCATTATGTCAATATTGAAATGTTTAAATATTATTGGTAATTATATCAAAATATCTATAATACTTTTAAAGGCTAGCGCGCACGAGAGCTCCCAGCTGAGCAAAATTTCATTTGTGTCTCCCAGCTCAGCTCGCAGCTTTCGTCGGTTTCCGCGCACACGCTAAGCTTAGAGCTTTCAGAGACATGGTGTCGAGTCATAAACGTCTAAAAAATAACTAGATCACGTGACTTTATAACGTGACAAAATATCGGACGTCAACAACCCTTCGAATGATTCAGAATATGAATGTTGAAAGCTCAGAGCTTTCGGCTGCGCACACGGTAAGGTATTTTTCATTCGAGGAAAAAATTATCAAACACGACAGATAATTTCCTTAACGCCTCGTCTAAAAAAAAACTTACGTAAACACCGCGCACACGAGAGCTACGAGCTGAGCTGACAGCCAGGAATGAAATTTTGCTCAGCTAGGAGCTTTCGTGTGCGCTAGCCTTTAGAAAACATTCAATCATCTTCAAACAAGAGCTATCTTCAATAGTATAATCAAGTTCATACAACCTTTGAAATTTCAAAGCTTGGAAAAATAGGTTGGTTGGTAAGATGACAAGTTAACGTTCGCTTCCAGCAGCAGCTGATATCGCAAACTATCGCTTGGAAAAATATCTATGGAAGTCTACGTCAAATACCTGTAGAGAAATTTAAGCCATGCTTTTTACAACCAGTACAAAAAACTTTCATGTTTCATGGCCTTAAAGTCATTATAGTACCTTTATAAAACTTCTATTCAGCTTTGAAATTCTGAGTAATTATGTACATTATGATGGCAATATGCTTGGTCCTTTTTTAAATCTGATTAAAGGGGAATGTTCAGCATTTTTTAGGGTCGATTTGGGCCTTGAATATATATAAATAGCCTCCAGAAGTACTAGCACTGCACAAAAATTACACAATCCATTCAATTATACCCTTAACATTTACTTTTCATTTTCTGTATATATGTGTTTTCTATATAACGCATAGTCTTACTAAACGGCGAGTCGTAATTTTGACTTTCAAACGCCGATATTTATGGGTACATGTGTGTTTGAAGGCTTAAATTGCGTAGGAGAGTTGTGAACAATATTACGGATTAGATAAGCTAAAAAATTCCAGATTCCGAGACAAAAAAATTTTTGGTCGAATAGTTAGTGAACATATCCCTTTTAAACAAAGTGATCAGTTTATCACAATACTCATATTGAATCTTGACCCTTTCCGGATTCAGGGTCAACAATTCATTATTATGCTTCATTCAATATAAAGCATTGTCTACTGGAATATTTGGTGTAAAGTGTTCACTGTACGCCATAAGTATGATTCATATGATTGAAATCTAGAATGAGTAAGTAGCCCATAGAAAAAAAAATGAAACCAAATATCTACAGCATATGCTTCAATCAAAATAAAGCTTTGTCATCTGAAATATTTGGTGTAAAGTGTTCACTGTAGCCATTTAATAAGTATGATTCATATGATTAAATTGAAATCTAGAATGAGTAAGTAGCCCATAGAAAAAAATGAAACCAAATATCTACAGTTGTGTTTCAATCAAAATGGTCCTATCTGATCAATATCAGTAAAGTTAAATATCTACAGAGATATTTTAAGAAGAGTTTGTTTTTAACCATTCTCCTACTTTGTGTGAATTTTGTTTCATCCAGGTAATACGTGATGTAATACTTTCTAAAACTTGTTTTACAGCGCGAGTTGCCGACCCTAATTCTTTACCATCAAAAAACTCTTTAACCTGTAATAAAACAGAATGGATATTAAATACTGATAAACAATGCAACACAGTCTACAATGAGGTAAATTTGGCCAGAAAAAGGAACAATTTACAGCAATCATTGTTTATAACATATATTGTATAATCTAAACACAGGACTACTGGTAAATTTTAAAAATCAATCTAGTTTTAAACAAGAGCACTGTTACGATAGTACTAACATACTTTTAGAACACTTGATGCCACTCTGACTGAGATTTTCAACTGTTCATTGCAGCCAAACGATATTGATTACTAGAAAACTCTAATACAGCACAATTGATATTTTGCCTTGTCCTGATACCAAATTTCAAGACAAAAGTTCTAAGCAATATAAATGACAATTGTCAAATTCACAAACTTAGATAGAAAGTAACATCGGGTGTTCCAGTAGAGTAGTCATATACTACCAGGCTAAAAACATTAGAAACAGTAGTCTAGTAATGGTATAAATCACACGTATCTACTTCGGAACTAGACTAGTGGCTAGATAACCTTGTATACTATACAGCCGCCATATTGAATAAATTATAATTCATCCAAATACAATCATTCGACAGAGAGTATCGTTTCGCGGTAAAAAAGGCCAATCAAAAACAATCTTCGAACATGAGTTGTCTTTTGCTGCTCAGTTACCGGGCAAGATGGCGGCCTATCATGGCCGAGTCATTATATAGTCTAGAACAAAATGATGAAGGTTGAACCGAATGTGTATGAATATAATATGATAATCCACGCGTTCAAGTCACTATACCTAAATGCTTGTTAAATAGGATGATTGTATATATTTAATAAAACAATATTATACCTGATCATGGAGATACTGTGTATTAAAACTTGTTACTGTATGTTTGATTATTTTACTTAATGTAAACGATCCTTGGCCATATCTGTAATAAAAACAACAATTGATTTAATCAACTAAATAAAGTATTATTACTTATTCAATAATATTTGAAAATGCCTTGATCAGCTGAAAAAAATGATATTTTTTAGGGGAAATTTGAGTTAGTTCCATTGGTGATGCCAGCAGGGAGACATGGAATCATTTGCTCTGCTAGAAAATAGTCTGCACCCCATTTGCATAATGAAATTTCAAAATAATATTTGATTTCCACAAAATATGTTTCTGAATAAACCAAATCAATGAAATTTTCAAAATATTTCTGTTGAGAATCCCTTTAACCCCTTAGGGGAGGCATGAGCCTTTTCCACAGTCTAATTAAAATCAGACCCTAATTTCGTTTCGTTCGTTTTTTTTTAAATCCGTTTTTTTAACCACTACATTACATGAGAACGAGACGCTGTAACAGCCGTTCACGTTAACTTAAAAAACGAACGAAACAAAATTAGGGTCTGATTTTAATTAGACTGCCTTTTCCACTTCCATATTTGGAATCTGAACCTTGTTTGTCCCCCCATTAATCTCCTATTTCTATCCCAGTTCCAGAGCTACTAGATATTTAATAACAAAAACATATAGTGAGTTATTAGAAGTTGTTCTTGCCATGAGGTTAACAGACATACATACATACCTTTTGTAAAGAATGTCCCAGTTTTCTTTTATGAACTGCCAGGCATGTAACCGAGCAGCATGGTTACCACCCAGACGACTTATAACGATATCAGTTATTTTACTGTTAGCTAAAGCTCTTTTCAAATATCTGATAAAAACAAAATACATAAAAGAAACTAAAGTATACGGCTTTTCCATAAATACACCAATTTAACTGTCAAAAAAGTGTCCCTACCAGCTAAGATAGCTTTAACCCTTTCAACCCGACAAGCCGGTAAACTGGCCATTGTCAAGTGACGTCATACAACTTTAACGTTTTAGCCAAAGTAACGTCAGGGTTCAAAGGGTTAAAGGAAGAGAAACATATTACTCTTTTTACAGCCATACTAGGTCCAGTTCCTAGCATTTATCTAAGTCCACGTCTGATATTCGACTTGATATTTTCTTACTAATTCCTGCATAGATTCAAGTTGACTTAATGTTTTAAGCATGCAATTGATCTTAAGCACAAGGCTAGGAACTGGGCCCTGCAGGGCAATGCTGATAGTTTCATATCAAAATCAGACTAAAACTTTAATTTACATTGTTACATCTACAAGCTGAAAACTGTACAGAATATTGTAGTCTCCATATAGGGCATATTCTATAATGCAATACGGATCGTCTGAATTTTCTCTCCCAACAATCTGGATAAAAACGTAAATAGATCACAAATGGAGAATCAAGCTGGGGCGCATGGGTATGATTTTCATGAGTCGAATCCAATTACCCAACAATCCGGATAAAAAGGTAGCCATTTTGTGACGTCATCTCTCCGTGATCGCACCGGTCGACAGAATGGAGAGACTGGACTCTCCAAACTCTCCTAAAACAGTCACTTGATGGATAATAGAATAAAAATGGAGAATCCGGATGATCTGGATTTCATAATAGAATTGGCCCTATCAAGAGCAAAACATCAAAAGGTATTCATTAAAATCAAAACCATTTTTGATTGAGATTTAATTCTATAGTTTCAATACGATACAGACACAATTGATAAGATATAGATTTTGTATTAACACTTACATATTTATAATATGGACATCTTGGGTATCTGTTAAAGCTCGTACCAATAAATCTCTCTCTGATGGTACTTGTATTTCATTATATCTATTCCACACAAAATCCCAATCTTCTTTATCTCCATATTTTATACCAATTTTCAATATCACAGACTTTAAATTTTGATTAATACTGTAAGTGTAAAGGAAATTAGTAAGATGCTAAATTTGTTTATATTGCATTGTAGTCATCAAACCATTGGTATCATCTGTTGAAACAACTAAATGCAGTCTACTATGCATTCATATAAGTCAAGCAGAAACTATTGATAAATTCAAGAGATTGTTTGCAGACTTAATCAATCAACGTATCATATCTTATAAATAGGTTCTCCTCAGACAAATATATTTTAAGTTTCATACTGAAAAGGAACCTATCAAAATGCTTCTTTATTTGTATACTTGTTCAGGGAACCTTCCACTATACTTCTTAAGTTAAAATGTTTCTTAGGTTCCACTATAATTCTTACGTAAGAAATCAAGTTTGTGTCTAACTTAAAACAGTTAAACCCAATCATAACTTTTTTTTATTAACTCAAAATAGCATTAAAATAGATGAAACTTGCTATATTTTAATTGTGAGATCTCATAAATATAAAAAAACTGCATTTTTTTTATTTTTCATGCATAATTTGCTTCATTTTTTAATTGTGACCTTTCAATTTTCAACTGTTAATTATAAGTTAAGATGACGTCCTTAATGTCATGGTGACGTTATTTGACATTTTGAAAACCTAACCCAACATTTTGTGAACAAATTTGCTAATTTACACTTTAGACCTCACTGATGAAATAAAAGTCATAAATTTGACAAAACAATGTTTAACAGTATATTTGTGAGCTTTTCGTTACTTAATTTTGTAAGTTTGTAATTGAAATATGCTTCAGTTCTATAAAATAATAGTATGAAATATTGTATACCTCTCGGGGTTTTCTTTCCATTTTTTAAATTGTATCTTTCCTTCCTCTATAGTAGCTTTATGGCCAACTTTGTCTGCTAGGTTGAGAATCAAGGTGCGTAAATATCTGTAAAACAAATATATTTGATGGAATATACGTTATTGTCATGACAAAATCTTATAATTATTCTTTTTCTCTAATGAAATTAAAGGGATATGTTCACTAACTATAACTAACTTTTAGTCTCAGAACCTCGATTTTTAAACTGATCTAATCCGTAATATTGTCCCAAACTCTCCTTCACAATTTAAGCCTTCAAATCCCCGTGTATCCATAAATATCAGCGTTTGAAAGTCAAAAATATGACTCGTCATTTAGTAAGACTATGACTTATATAGAATACACATATACAGATAATGAAAGATAACTGTTAAGGTACAGGTATAATTGAAGGGATTGTGCGATTTTTGGGCAGTTCCAGTAAATCTGAAGGCTCAAATCAATCCTCGAAAATGCTGAACATTCCCCTTTAAAAGGTTTCTAGAATTTTTTCTTGTTACATATATTTGGTATTCTTCTAGCTTCAATCTCCACCAATCAAATTTCCTATCAGACTTGTAGCATTCTGGCAATTATATAATTAATGTCTAGAGTATGAAGAAAAAGAAAGAAACATCTATATTTTACAAGGATAACAACTTAGGTTCCTTGCGGATCCTTTCTCCCAGCTGGTCCTTGGCCAAACCTCTTCCAGTCCATGGAATGGGTGGACTGGAATTATGAGTGAAGATTACTTGTTCAAGGTCATCGCACGATCACACCCTGATTGAGAACCGAACTCTCAAACATAACGACCTTCATTTGCTCGTATCCAAGCAAATGACGTCATGCTTGTCAAGAACGACGCGCTAACCAGTCTGACATGCTGATGGGTTCAAATTGAGAATGACATCATATTTAGAAACCATCTCTTTAACTAGAAATGTCTGCCTATCAAACTGTTTACAAAGAAACTGACACAAACCAATAACTGTCAACATTGGTTTTGAAATTTCAATTCTTAATGATGTAAAAAATGCGTCATTTTATTGTTAGGAAAGCAATTAAATTCATTAAGTTACACCCAAATAGAAGAACAAATATCTAATTGTCTGTTGCTATATTTTAGAACTGCGTACTTACTTTTCTAAAATATCTCCTGTATCATTCCATCCAACTTTCTTTATCAGGTGGTTTATTAATTTCTGTACGTAACTCTGTAAATTAAAAATAATTTTAATATTGTGGTGAAAGTCAATTTCTTTTTAAAGGGGTGATTGCATATTATTTAAATAGATTTAGCATTCTAATATTAATAGCAAGATGATTCTAGATAAAACTTTTAGATGATGATAACAGACACATTTCTCTAGATTTTCTAGAGTTTTCATGAATTGGTCTACTTATATTTTTCAACCTACTTTATATAAAAAATCCCCCTTTAAGCCTCTTTTATATAAATCTATAAGCTGTCTATGATACAGAACACCTAACAATTGATTTAAAGGACATACATAAATATCACTTAAACATGTTAATATATTCATGTTCTAGTGTACAGACATAGAACATTTAAACAACACCCACTTATTATTTAATGAATAGGACAGTGGTTCATCTTATCCAAATAATTTTGTAGAAGGCAGCAAATTTTAAGCGTTCAATGGGATCATTTTTATACAAGATGGGTTGCCTGTACAGATATAATATTTTTGAACTTCATATGTGTGTTAATATTTACAAAAGAAACTGTAAGTTCTAGTTTGCTGATTGGCTTGTTAGAAAATCATGTGACATAATGAATATTCATTACCCCAATCCCTAATACAAGCTTCATTTCAAAAATATGTAATTGCTTTGGAAATGATGATATGAGGAGAGTGATAGAAGGTGTCCTGAACTTACTTGTAAATCAGAATAAGATTCCTCATATCTTAACTGTGAAAATAGATAAGAGAACTGTCCTGAGGCTACAGTAGACCATACTATATAATCATTTTCTTTATCTAAATACTGAGTTATATCTAAAGCTGTAGTAACATCTACTTTATCTGATCTACAATATATAATTTAACCTGGTGATAATAATATAGTCAAAGAGATATAGTGTTCTTATTATGTACTAAAACAACTGTTCCTGTGACCTTTTGCGTATACTATTTATAAGGAATACCACCTCTGAAGAAAATGGAAATGAAGAAAAAATCTAAATTTTCAAACTTGGTGAATAAGAGTATTTATTACATACATGAGTAATACTATGACAGCCAATCATTGAATACAAGCCCATGTAATAATTGAATCCATATTCAACGGTCATTGAATACGGTCAGAACTATTTTTCTACTGACTCGCGAATGACGCCAGCTTGTTTTTTTTTATCTCACTTAGAATATTCCCAGTTGCATTACAAGTTTACAACTATACAACAGATTACCTAAATAATCTGATAAATCCAGAAATCTATGTTTATATACAATAATTGAAAAATGCTTAATCAAATTTTAAGCGTTTTTTTAATTAAAACCTGTTATTGTATGGAAATTTGCATAGTTTTATGGGTTTCGGGGGCGGATCCAAGGGGGACTCCAACGGCTCAAGGCCCCCTATTTTTGGCCGACAGTGCATATCCTGGTGTCCAATTTGACCAAACTGTCCAAACCCTCTAAAAATTTGCAAATTCGTTGAAGCAAATTGAATTATCCAAGTTTAAAATATATCTTGATATAGATACCTTGATAGCATATAGGCATCATCTAACAATCCAGCTCTATCTGCTTCATCAAATAACTATAACAGTAGAAAATATCACAAAATAAGCTTATCTCAAGATTTACACAAAATGACTGTTAGTTAAAAACAGGACAATGTCAAACGTTTGGATTGGATGTTTTCTCATTGTTCAAATCTATAAAGCACATTCTAACAATTCTATAATTCTACAACCTCCTTTCTACAAGGTTTGGCCATTTTACATTTGTAAAACATGATCTATCAAACCCAGTTTTGTAAAGTTGATATTTATTTTTGGTACCTGATGATTATTGCGTAGTTGCAATATTATTTCATTCCATATATCACCATAATCTACTCTATAGAAACCATTTACTCCAAAATTTCCTTTAATCCATCTAGAACTACTGTCAAATGGTAAAGTTACTAAAATTGAAAAAAAAAAATTCAAATCAGGTTTCACATAATAACATTTGCAATGGGTTGCACAATATCTAAATTTGATATCCAAAATTGTTAGATTCAAAGAAAATTGAGAACAATTCAAAAGATTAACAAAAGCAGTCCATTTTGTTTTGAGGTAGATGATCATCAAGAAAAGCTAACAAAGCCAAACAGATGTTAGGAGCTGGTGCCTCCATACCAATAGTTGTCAATAGATACAAGATATCTAATTTAACTTCACAATCTCAAATTACACATATATATATTTCAATTGAAGATTCATTTTTTGTGAGGTTCTATAGCACAGTCGGTTACTATGTCGTTCTTTACAAACATGAAGTCATTTGCTTGGATACCAGGAAATGGTGGTCGTTATATATGAGAGTTCTATTCTCGACCGGGGTGTGCAATAAGTCACCTTCACTCATAATTCCAGTCATCCCAGCTGTAAATGGGTACGGATAATCCGGGAAAGATCAATGCTAAGAGGTTTGGCCAAGGACCATCTGGGAGAAAGGATCCGCACGGAAGTTGTTGTCCTTGTAAAATACAGATGTTTCTTTTTTTCTTTCTTTTTTTTACAATGGCCAAGCTGGAACGGCTGATTGGCTGACATTAAGCGATCTATCTGTTTCAATTGACTATCAAGTTATATAGGTATCTTACCTGAAGTTTTATTCATCCATATTGTCTTTTTATTACTAGGACTTTTATCAGTAACATAGGAAAACGGTATATACCATTTATAACTAAAATATTAACAAAACAATTTTATAATTACTCTTGATCTACTTTTAAACATATATTTTTTAAATAGGAAAATCATTCTATACTAAAATAGCCAAAAAATATATATTATATTTGTGTTGGTTTTCCATATACTGTATATTTCTGAATATAATGCGCACCCATGTATAATGCGCACCCCTTCCTTACCCCATCAAAATCAGGAAAAATTCATTTACTGATGTATAGTGCGCACCCCTTGTTGACGAAAAAATTGAAGTTGGCATAACACAGAGACACCAAAATAGTGAGTGATAAAAAATCAAATTTCACGTATCTACCTTCTTTGACTAACATGGATTTGAATATAGCTAATCAAAAGCTTATTTAGAACATGCAGATATTGGCACCATTCCTATTTTTATGTCAGAAGTTACCACAGGACTTACTTGAAAGGTGATGTAAATTCAGATTCTTGTGGAAGTTGTTTATCAAATAAATAACGTTCTTGTTGTAATATAACAGTATTATCTGTACGTGTCACAGTAACTAGAGGATATCCCATTTGTAATGTCCACGTATCCATTATATCTTTTACATTTAGATTACTTTCAGACTGTAATAGATAATAATAAATATACTCATACTTTCATTCAAAAACAATCTTTGATAATAATAGTTGAAGAAATTAAAATGGATTCTTTTACAAAGAGAATAATTGTGGACCCTTGAAGCTGTAAAAGATTTAAAACAAACATCGAGTTTACTTTGATTAGTGTACCAGTCATCTATATGACACCCCTTCAACCTTTGATAGACTTTTCTAAACATGTGCTTTTTTTGTCAGTATAGAAGAGTTCATTTGATAAATAAGGTTTATTTTTGTAAAAGTTCAGGCTATGCAATCTTTTTCTTTATACATCTTCAATCAATGCAGCATTTAAAGGAATACCACCTCTTAGAATGAACAAAAAATCCAATTTTCAAACTTGGTCAATAGGAATTATATACCGATATTCACTTACCTTGTGACATACCTATACAACAGATTACCTAAATAATCTGATAAATCCAGAAAAAAATGTTTATATACAATCATTGAAAAATGCTTATTGAAATTTTAAACAGTTTTCAATTATAACCTGTTATTGTATGGAAAATTACATAGCTTTATTGGCTTTTTTGATTCTGTTCATTGTTTATTCTAAGAGGTGGAACAGTGAAAATGTCTTCATGTTTTTTATTATAAAAAGCTAACTGTTACCTGTAAAGATTGCCATAAATCTTTTGTTTCAGCATTACCAAACTGATACTTCTTTAAATAACTACTTAAACCATTCTTAAACTCTTTTTCTCCTAAACTAAACCTTAACATCCTTAATATACTACTACCCTATAAATAATCAACATTATCTATCTAAACAAACAAGATTTGTGCCATTACTGTTAAATCATTTAGATTACATACAGAAAATGATGGCTTCTAATATCATTAACAAGAACAGAATACAATGACCTCTTTAATATGTACAGGCAATGCTTGCATCACTACTTACTGCAACAATCTTTTGAAGCATGGATATCTATATAAACTATCTATTATAAAACAGTTTAGAAAAATCTTCATAAGAAAGGTAGCGAACATTCAAAAGTTTCAAGGATCCAATTTATGGTGCAAATGTATGTGATGCTAATATAAATAAAGATGGTGGAATAGGACAACAGCAGACGGTAATGATGTTACCATAGTTACTATTCTTATAAAAACATATAAACAATTCTACTATACCTTGCTATATGATATAGAGTCAAATATTTCATTAATTTGATCAGGATTAGATACATGAACTTGTATAGGATGAGATGTACTTAAAGAATCTAAGTTCAGGCCTGATTGGAAATCTTTCAGAAGAAATTGGTCATTCTGTAAATGCAAAAATTATGACATAAATGAAAAGACTGTTTTTTCAATTTTTAGTTCCACATTTACAACAACTAAGACAGGCCATGCTCATATAATGTACATAGATTTGTCAACTAAACACTTAAAAGGACTTTAGATTACATTTGGCATACCCTGTAATCGCAGAGCAGATGGGAAAATATTGGCATCAACAGCTCGGGAGAACCATTTTCACTTATCTAGGGGTTATATGATCTCATTTATGGAGGTGGGACTACTGTTATGATCATCCTTTCAAAGTCCCTGGCATCTTTTGATCTACTGTGCTTAAGTAGCATCTTATTTCTATTTCAGTTATTTTTAAATTTGGGCGCTGCTAATTTGGGCACAACTTTTACAGTTGTAACTAGCAAGTGATCTAAAGCCCTGCTTCATATAAAACACACATGTACTACCCTTATTTGAAAATAGAGATTTTCTTCAAACCGATGTCTGTAATGAATAATTCAGCCTCAAATCTATCAAACCTAATGAAAGATAAATCCTAATAATGAAAAGATAAGTTTTTTTGTTACCAACTGATCAAATACAATAATTATACAGATAAATGTAAAAGATTACTTACCATTCTAAACTCTGGTAGTACGACAGCAGCACCCAGATATTCAACATAAGATGCAAAACCTTCATTAAGCCACAGATCATCCCACCATTTCATGGTAACTAAATTACCAAACCACTAAAATTACAATTTGAGAACATCATTATATTTAGCAGGGCTGATATCACAATCATTGCAGTAAAGTGGCACAAAAACATTTGTCACAAAAGGAATACCAAACTTGCATCAAAAATCATTTTAACTTGGAAATGGACCCTAGGTATCTGAAACACTTAAAACTTGTCAGTTAAAAAAAAATATCTAAGAGTTATGTCCCTTCTTATAAACGTCTGGAGGTAGCTTTTCTGAATTCAGTCAAGGCTATTGGGGCCATGGACATAAAAATTCTCAAATCTTGCCATTTTCAAGCCTAGAGGGAAGCCATGACAGTATAATCCAATAAATTCATAAAACATTAAGTAATTATTAAAACTTTAAGCATCTTTTCAAATTTACTTGTAGTTTTATTCTTAAGGTATATTTGTATCAAAGTTTCAACCACGTTTCTAGTATGAACTTACCTGATGGGCTAATTCATGAGCTACAACTGTCGCTACCCACTGTTTACTAGATAAACTAGAAGTTTTATTATCAAATAATAGAGCTGATAGTCTATAAGTTATTAAACCCCAATTCTCCATAGCACCAGCCGCAAAATCAGGAATAGCTATCAAATCTGTAAGACAAAAACAATTTTTTTATTGCAATTTTTAATAGATTTCATTGACAAAGACCACAGCAATATATATGTTCCCATTAAGAAGGACAGAACCATTTTTTACAAGAATAACTTATCCTTTCTCCCAGTTGGTCCTTGGCCTAAACACTTGACATTGATCTTTCAAGGATTATCTGTACCTATTTACAGGTGAGATATAAATATGTATAACAACTGTAGTTTGTATAAAAAATTAACTAATTTTGTCAACCATGTTTGGGTTTAAACCATATAACACAACAATATCTAAAGATTTCCTTTCTATTGAAATTAATTTTAAATGGTCGATTTGTTACGCTTTGTTTTCGTAAAAAAATTTTGTTAATTTTTTTTTTGGGAACATCCCTTGACAAAGTCGCAAATGGTATAGATAATTGTATTCAACGTACATTATCAAATGACCTGGAATCAAAAATGAATATCTAAGACCCAATGTTTGCTATACCGAAAGATTTTTGCAAGTCTGTAGGGTTTATTTTCTGACCTTGCTTAGGTAATGGATAAGGTACACCAAAAAACGTATTATAATACTCCAATATCTGAACTGCAGCATCCAGAGCAAAATCTGCTTGATATATCATATCTTGAGGTGCATACACTCCTACCTGAAACAAAAGTTAGATACTTTTTTAAACCATTTTATTTGAGTTGTTTATAGGGGTATTTTGCATATGGTGGCTATGATGTATCTTGTATATAGGGATTGTAGGTTGTAACTTTATACTAATGACAAAGTTACGAAAGCACAGGCACAGGACGTATAAGTTTAATGGTCTTAAAGAAAAAAAAAATTGCATATTAGCTATTTAGTGTTCGTAGTTCTAAATTCTGTAAACTGAAATAATCTGAAATTAGCAGGGACAGACTGTAGAAGTTAAAGCTATTAAGAATGCAAAAGGTACTGATACAGGCCATGTATTTCAAAAGCCATCTTAGTGCACATATCACCTGCTGAGCTTACTTTATTGAAAAGATCAAAAGTCTGCGAGATCATATCTTCATGACCCCTTACCCGATTTTGATGACATTTGGAATTTGAACTTTTCACATCATTTCCCCAGGTCTTCGAATAAAAACAGTAAACATTTTATTTTATGACATCCCCAATAGTGATCTGCATAGATATCAATAATAGCTTCTGGTAGATCATTATTAGTGACGTCATAAAATGTGTTAGTTTTAGTGGAATTGCAAGAACCACAGACATCGGAATTGAAATTGGAATGGCGCAAATTGATGCTATCAGTGTCCCCGATACACATACAAAGTTTAGAAAACCTCTTTACAATCCCTTTAATATCAATTTTTTACATACCTTCACTCCATCTTTTGTAGTTTTATGAACATGGCCAAAATCACAGACTACAAAAGCCACTAAATATGTACTCATTCTTTTACTGATTTCATAATGATCAACTATTAACCCATTAGCTTGGTTTTCACTGGATTTTAGAGGCATATTAAACAAAGTGATATGTTGAGAATCTCGAGTGATAGATAACTCAAAGGTAGCTTTCAATGCAGGTTCATCAAAACATGGGAAGGCTTCCCTAGCATCAGTTGGTTCAAAATGTGTCACTGCTATATGTCTGAAAACAGAAGGCAACAACAGTTGATTATGGTAACTGATTAAGGACATACATATCATTAGATAATAAAGCTTTGAAAAACCAAGTATTGTTGAGTGCTTGGTGCACTTAATTTGAATTTGCACACTTAAAATCAAGCATAATTTACATAGTTTAAGCTATTTCTAAAGGATTGAGTATTTCTTTTGTTATCCTCAGTGATAAAAATTGATTTCATCTATCCAAAACACTATTCAGAATGGAAATCCAACATTTAATTTTCTTGTAATTTCAACACAGCAATTTTCTAAGTTTCTGATATAGGAGCCAGTTTTGTTGTGCAAATAAAATGTTAATAAAAGTTCCCTTCACAGTTTTGTAAAAGCAAAGAAAACATCACTTAATCTTTTTTAAAGAAATGACAAAAATTCAAATACCTTTCTTCTCCAGCTTTGGTTTTGTATGAACTTTTATAAAATCCATGTAATTTAGGTTTCAGTTCTCCAATAAAATTCACTGACAGTATCAAATTTTCACCAGGTTGTAATTTCCTCTCTAATTGAAGATAAAATTGTTCAAAAGTGTCATACTGTAAATATTTTTTTACTAAAATAGTTTTATCATTAGAAGTTATGCTATAATTAGTAATGTTGATATCACTGGCATGAAAAACCATAAAATCTGTTTCTTTTTTCACTTCTAATTCTATATTTACTTCACCATGAAATTCAGATTTTGATATATTTGGATGCATTATGAGTTTGTATGATTTAGGAATCACAAATGATGGCAGACGGACATCTTTCCATGGATATTCTTCTCCGGTTTTAGAGATGAAGTCAGGTTTTGGTGTAGTGGTTACTTGTTTTTGTGGTTGTTGACTATTAAGACAATATTCCGAAGTTGGTGAACAAGCTTGACATTCAGGACGTGCGAATGCAGCAAGTGATGCTATAATTATCAGCAACATTCCCAATAGAACTAGTATAGTGATAGCCCAAGAGCGACTGCAGATTAATTGATGACAACGTTGATGGCGTGTTGGTTCATAAACAGATTTCTTATGGTGTACTGTGTCTCCTGCAATATAAACACAAACAATGTTAATATTAAATTCTATATCACAGGAAAATATCACTAGAAAATATTAAAACTAAATTCTATATCACAGGAAAATATCACAAGAAAATATTAAAACTAAATTCTATATCACAGGAAAATATCAAAACTAAATTCTATATCACAGGAAAATATCACAGGAAAATATCACAAGAAAATATTAAAACTAAATTCTATATCACAGGAAAATATCAAAACTAAATTCTATATCACAGGAAAATATCAAAACTAAATTCTATATCACAGGAAAATATCACAGGAAAATATCACAGGAAAATATCACAAGAAAATATTAAAACTAAATTCTATATCACAGGAAAATATCAAAACTAAATTCTATATCACAGGAAAATATCAAAACTAAATTCTATATCACAGGAAAATATCAAAACTAAATTCTATATCACAGGAAAATATCAAAACTAAATTCTATATCACAGGAAAACCATGACAAAACCTTCAAAACAACTATCACAGTCTATATATATATTACCCTTTATTAATTAATCAAATTATCAACTATAATATAATACTATAATAGCTCTAATAATGCTGATAAATACAACATAATGTTAATAGGGTAAACGAATAATTATTTAATTAACTTAAGTTCACTTTATGTGTACAGTGAATCAAAATGAACTGCATTAAAGCATTAACATGGGCTTACATATAGTTTTGGTAATTAAATTTTTACTATAATCCTTTTACAGGAAAGCTTTTAAGCATGCTTTTTTTATCATTCTTTCCAGAACTTTAGCAATGTTTCTGGAATCTTTTTAATGAAAAAATGTTCACCAAACAAAATATCTGGCCATCAGACTTCCAAAATATGTGCAGCTTATTACAGCTTTGTGTTCCATATTATTTTCTTCTGGCTATGCCAGTGAACTTTATAGGAACAAACAAATAGGAAATTTTACTCAAAATTTTACTTTAGAAATACAGATGTAGACCTCTTACATCTCTTTTAGAACCTGGGAATACAAATGTTTCAACTTATCAATTTATTTTATTATTTTGTTTATAAAAACTCAACTTGTTCAATCAAAATATGACAGAAGTGTCATTAAAGAAAAGAAATTTGATTTCAAATATTATATGATTTGAATGTAACAGCTGTTATGTATATAGCCAAACTTTTATCTAAAAGGTTATATTATTGTGATCAACTGTACGGCAATAAGATAGATAATATCAGTCTAGTCAAAATAGTAACCTGTATTAATATAGGGTTCAGTAAGATATTGTTATCAAAATAATTCAGTTATCAAAATAATCAATTATCACTGCTATGAATTTTTAAATTTTGATGACCTAATTTCCAAATCGTTTCAAAGTCAATCATGTTTTCTTCTAATATCTTTGGACAAGCCAAATCTCATCATTTCATTGTTAAATAAATTAGACTTATACTTTAGTTCCATTTGTCTCCTGCACCATCCAAAAAATATAGCTTCAAATAGTCTTCCTGCAGTGTGCCAAATAGCTAAAACCCCAGAGCTTCCGGGGGCTTTGCATCCTGGACTATCACAAATCTCAGACTGGCCTCTGGACCCCACTCGTTATTCACTCCACTCGCAATGTCAATATATTCTGTCGGTTTGTCTTTACCATTGCACCGCCAGTTTCGAAAACCTGATAATCAATACCCAGCCCTACCCACATAGCACTGTCTTTGCTCCTTGCTGTCATCCCAAGTAGTAACTTCTTAGTTAGGTACTTGCAACTAATCAACAACTATAACATGTACATCACAGATGGTTGAATATTAACTCAATACTGATAAACATACATATTCTCTTTACACATTTAAAATACATATAACTTCACTGCATAACCAATCAACCAAATAACAAGTATCATAAAGTGAAATAATAATGAATTTGAGGTACAAATGCAGTTCATGTACCATATAAAACTAGGCAATTACATGTATACTCAAAAATCCTGCTTACCCACTTGTTCCATGAAATCAAATAGAATATTTGGAAATTAGTGAGATTATTGATTCAGTCAATTATATGGATATAACAGTAATTATATTATATAGGAACTATAGGGAACATCTGTCACAATATCTAATAAAACCTAATTTAGTTTTAACTGTAAAATGATCATGATTCACGCAGTAAAGTGTTTAAATGCATATCATCTAAATAGAAATAGACAACACTGTCATGAGTTGATTAGGGTCTGAAATGTATGTAATATATAGCCTTCAGAAGTTATAGAAATGCATGAAAGTCACACATGCTCTTCAATAGAAATTTCACATTCTTTTTTATGCATGTGTCTTCGATATATGCCTTAGTCTAACTTAAAAACTGGTTGTATTTTTTAATATCTTAGAAATTTTACCACAATGAAACTTGAAAATTTTCAGAATTTATACAAGTAATAAATAAAACTGCTTTCAATTTTACAACTTAATTTTCAAGGTTGAAGACACAAGAAATATCTTTTTATTTGAGTGGATGCAAAAAAAAAAATCTTGAATTTTACAGCATAATAAACTGACCTGTAAGCTTACGTTTTCAAATGGAAATTTCAAATCAAGATCAACAAACTAACAAAATCAATGAGGTACGTAACAATGAAATGAGACAAAATCGCAATTCTGGGTCATTTGAACAATATGCTATATACCATATTTTCAACAGGGAAGTCTTCTACTATACAATCATTGTGCCCGATTTTGTCATAATCTGGACAAGAATTTGGATTAACGGAAAGAATTGTTTTGCTTATACATATTTCATCAATTATCAATACAAAATATCTTCCGTCAAATTTTATTTTTTATTATAGAGTAACAACCAGTTCTAACTTCACTGCAAAAATTGTATTGAAGCTGGTAGGTGACTCGTGGACTGTTAGAGAGCATAACTACAAACCGATATATCCAAATGTTTTGCTACTGTAAATCCTTCCTACCTTCATCCATTAAACTACATTCCTCCATGCTTGAAGTAAAACTAAATAAATAAGTTTAGTGTAAATTATAATGTATATATATATAGTTATTGATTTTTATCATGTAATTCACCTTCATATACTTCATACACTATTGACTCTAGGTGTTATCTTTAATCAAATAATCAAATATGTTTAGTCAAGTGAATCTGTTATTGTTCATTTTACACTTCAATAACGGTAAATCATTTATTGTAACTTGTTTACTGTTTACAATGATAGTTAAGAATTTCATTATAAAAATCTTATACGTTGTTTTCAGTTCAAAAAGCGGTTAAATCAATGTATGAAATGAAAATTTATGGAAATAAAATTGAAAGGGAAAAAAGTGTAGAATTTTCTTTTTTTCCTATAATAGACAACTTTTACTATTCGATTATCCAACACTTTCTGAAGATAGCTTGCCAGGCAAGGTAACATACGCCCACTTCAGCAAATTTGAATATTTGAAAAAGTTGATTGCACCATCGCACTTATTTGAGCTGATATTTAGATGAATCAATTCGAATGAAAATTCTAGCTTCTATCGAGAGCAATAACTCATAAACCGACTACTGGAATGGCGCCGTTTTCGATGAATACACATACCAAGTTTCATTCAATTCGGATAAAAACTCTAGCTTCTATTGCGTACACAATTTTATTTTAACGTTTTTTCAATAAGTCAAGGGCAATAACTCATAAACTGATGACTGGAATTGCGAACTCATCCGAGATATGATCAAGATGAATGCACATACCAAGTTTCATTCAAATCTGATGAAAACTCTAGCTTCCATCGCGTACACAAGTTAATTTCAACGTTTTTTCACTTAGTCAAGGGCAATAACTCATAAACTGACCATCAGAATTGCGCCATTTTCGAACTCATACGAGATATTATTAAGATGAATACACATGCCAAGTTTCATTCAATTCGGATAAAAACTCTAGCTTATATTGCATACACAAGTTAATTTTAGCGTTTTTTCAATAAGTCAAGGGCAATAACTCATAAACTGACAACTGGAATTGCGCCATTTTTGAACTCATCCGAGATATTATCAAGATGAATACATATAACAAGATTCATTCAAATCTGATGAAAACTCTAGCTTCCATCGCGTACACAAGTTAATTTCAACGTTTTTTCACGTAGTCAAGGGCAATAACTCATAAACTAACGATCAGAATTGCGCCATTTTCGAACTCATCCGAGATATTATCAAGATGAATACACATACCAAGTTTCATTCAAATCGGATAAAAACTCTAGCTTCCATCGCGTACACAAGTTAATTTCAACGTTTTTTCACTTAGTCAAGGGCAATAACTCATAAACTAACGATCAGAATTGCGCCATTTTCGAACTCATCCGAGATATTATCAAGATGAATACACATACCAAGTTTCATTCAAATCGGATAAAAACTCTAGCTTCTATCGCGTACACAAGTTAATTTCAACGTTTTTTCACTTAGTCAAGGGCAATAACTCATAAACCGACAATCAGAATTGCGCCATTTTCGAACTTATCCGAGATATTATCAAGATGAATACACATACCAAGTTTCGTTCAAATCGGATAAAAACTCTGGTGTCTATCGCGTACACAAGAAATTGTTGACGGACGGACGGACCGACGGACGGACGGACAGGGGTGACGGCAATATACGTCCACATTTTCATGTGGGCGTATAAAAACATTGTAAAACAACAAATGTAAGTAAATTAAAAACAACAAAACAAAACAGTGGAAACAAGAACATTCAACCATTAAGTTCAATATCATTATTAGTTTCAAACAGCAACTGTATTGGTGATTTTAATAAGAATTAGTGCAAACACCAACAGCATCAATGTATCAGTAAAAAGTCAAACACCATGTAACTTTAGGTTGTTAACTGTTAGTTGAAACCATAAACATCATATTTTCATATTATCAGCTCACCAGGTTCAGCTTTCTTTTGCTCAGGGGGTGCAGGAGGGTTTTTTGGCTTTGGAGGATCAGGTTTGGGTGGTTCTTTTGCTGCACCAGGTGGAGGAATGAATGGCTTAGTTTTCTTTTCTGGCTCTTTTTTCTTGGTTTCCTTTTTTACAGGTTCTGCCTTCGGTTTGGGTTTAGGAGGGTCTTTCTTCTCCACAGGCACTGGTTGAGGTTTTTCTGGTTTTTCATTCACGATCACTTGCTTTGCTATTGTTAATGGTTTTGGATAAGAAGAAAAAAGGACACTTAATATAAACCTTAGTAGACATGTTTCAGATACATATTCAATCATCAGGAAATTTTTAGTTATTAAAACATGGCTGTTAAATTGGCAGTATTTCCCTAACATGGCTGACAGACTATACACCTTATTCACGTGTCGGCCATCTTGGATCCATATCGAGGCTCGGAACGCAAACAAACAAAAGCTGCGTCTTGTCACTGCATAAAAATTGTCACCCCTCCCTCTCCAATCCAACTAACTCAAACTTAATCAAATTTTACATCGTTAAAATCAGAATTAGGCTTTTCAGATGAAGTGGTCCTTCACAATTTTTGAGAAAAGGGCTGAAAATGCAGTTTTTGGTCAGACATCAAGTATAGGCTTAAAAAATTGTGTCAGATTGGGAAAAAGATTTTAAAAATATGGTCTTGAAACAAAGGGCAAAATCTAATAAAAACAGTTTCCAATTCAGTTCAAGCTTCACAGAAAAACAGCTCTGTTGAATACATTTAAAATTCAGATGGATTCCAAAGTGGAGAGGCTTACCAGGTTCTTGATCTTGGTCAGGAACTGGCAGTTGTTCTGTGCTGAGTTTAGGAGGTTCCTGAGTTTTGGTGATTGATGGTTTTCTAGCCACTACATAATAAAAACTACAGGTTATGAAAGATGAATTAAGATTTGATGTCAAAACCATTTTGAATTCATTATGGGGTAAATTCTTAACTACTTTAACTATACTATGAATTTGACTATGAGTAGAGTATGTAAAAGATGACATGAAGTTATATGGCTAATCTATTTTGGGTACATTCTAAACTGCTTTGATGAAAATTTAAGAAAAACGAATTGTAATATGAGCATACTAGTTAAATAAATGATAAATATGCCAAATAAAGCAATTTTAGCTTCATAAGATCATTAATTAAAAAAAAAGAAAAAAAAAGGTAAACAGTTGCATTGAATGTTGGGGAAAAATTAGAATGCTTTTTAACATTTTTATGTTAGGAACACACAAGTTAGTAAACAGAAATCAAGATTTTTCCATCCAATCCAAAACATTAGTTAGTATAAAAAAATTAGTAGCCTACTGATAACATAAGTATGTTGGTTAAATCTCCAAAACAGGTGATGGGTATAATCTCCAATTTTTATCATATTCATGTTAAATTCATTGTTAAAAATCTCAAAACCGGTGTTGAGATGACAAACAAGTTCCTCTGTGGTATCAAATCTTTTCATAAATTCACACAAGCTTGGTTAGAATAAAAAAGCAAGAAGCAAGCTTGAAAACGCCATGTATTTAGATCATACCCTTAGCAATTGATGTTTTTCTGGGTGGAGGTTGCTCTGGGGCTCCATACAGCTTTTGGTTTTCTTTGTCTTGTTTGGCTTTACCTATATTATCAAAATTAGCAAAATGGACACACTTTGGAAGTTGATAAACCCAATCACAGAGTGACAACAGGTATCTAAGTGGTTTCATCATCAAAACAGGAAATATCATATAAAAATATACACGATACAAAAAAGTTTTGAATAATGTCAAGGTATAAGACAGAGTTCAAAAGTCTGACACTGTAAAGATGCTTACAAGTAAAACTGGTTTTGTTTTGTTTTGCGTTACTGATTGGTAAACAAACAAACTTTATAGCTGTATAGTAGGAAAACCCACTACATACAGCATCATTCATAATAGAAAAGGGAAACCAAAGAAAAATACAAAGATAGCTTGCCAGGCAAGGTAACATACGCCCACCTCAGCAAATTTAAATATTTAAAAAAGTTGATTGCACCATCGCACTTATTTGAGCTGATATTTAGATGAATCAATTCGAATGAAAACTCTAGCCTTTAACGAGGGCAATAACTCATAAACCAACGACTGGAATTGCACCATTTTCGAACTCATCCGAGATATTATCAAGATAAATACACATACCAAGTTTCATTCAAATCGGATAAAAACTCTAGCTTCTATCGCGTACACAAGTTAATTTTAAAGTTTTTTCACTAGTCAAGGGCAATAACTCATAAACCGACGACTGGATTTGCGCTATTTTCGAACTCATCCGAGATATTATCAAGATGAATACACATACCAAGTTTCATTCAAATTGGATAAAAACTCTAGCTCCTATTGCGTACACAAGATAATTTTAACGTTTTTTCACTAAGTCAAGGGCAATAACTCATAACCCGACAACTGGATTTGCGCTATTTTCGAACTCATCCGAGATATTATCAAGATGAATACACATACCAAGTTTCTTTCAAATCGGATAAAAACTCTAGCTTCTATCGCGTACACAAGTTAATTTTAACGTTTTTTCACTAAGTCAAGGGCAATAACTCATAAACCGACGACTGGAATAGCGCCATTTTCGAACTTATCCGAGATATTATCAAGATGAATGCACATACCAAGTTTCATTTGAATCGGATAAAAACTCTGGTTTCTATCGCGTACACAAGAAATTGTTGACGGACGGACCGACGGACGGACGGACGGACGGACCGACGGACGGACGGACGGACAGGGGTGACGGCAATATACGTCCACATTTTCATGTGGGCGTATAAAAAACTAACATCTTTCAGAAGTAATACGAAACTAGCAAAACCCCTTCTAATATACCGCATACTTGAAATTTTACTTTTATATCTTTATTTATTCATTAGTTTTTCCATGGCCAGAAATAAATGACAAGTCATTAATTAAAGTCTTATTGATTAGGTCTAAAATAAAAATCGTTCGGAAGGAAAAATTACACAAAATTCAACTATTATGCATTTAAACATTAAAATACAAGTGAGTCATATTCTACAGTATCAAACACATATAACAATGGACACACACGGATTTGAAGACTCAAATAAACCATGAAAACTATTACTTATTATATAAGCTAAATAATTCCCTTGTGTTAGGCGATTAATATGAACATTCATCTTTAAACCAACTGTAGTGTAATATATACATAAGTCGATACATAAAAAATCTTTTCTACCGGAACCTGAAAATAATTGCCAGATGGTTCAATATTTACATAACAGTAAAGTTGAGTAAAGAAAAAAATATTGATTAGAATTATCTATATATTATGTGTTTATATTTCAATAAATTGTTCTATATTCTAGAAAAGTATAGTTAATTGAAATTGTATATATACCGTATCAAACCAAATTCTTTTCTGATTAAAGATCTGTGGCCTTATATTTTCTTTATATAACATATCATGTCTTATTTAATGATTTATCTTTTTGATCTTAAAGTAAAAATCATTCACAGAAAAAGATAGTATGAGCAGCAGTGGCGGGTAACAAACCATACAGGGTATGCTAACTCTTCTAGACACCTGATACCACTTTTCAGTTTGAAATATTTAGTCATTATTTGATATACTTCCTCAATCAAATAAAAAGTTCATTAACTGCTACCTGCTACAGATGTATTGCCAATGTGTTAACATGGATTTGAGATTTGTCTTACAGTTCGGATCATTCATGCTTGGGTTTTATTATTGAATGCCATTTGTACTCCATTTGTTGTACATATATGCAATTTAATCAAAAATATCGATCAATTCTTCAATGTTGTACTGCAGTCAGTATAGTTGGTATAAGAGATCATGTAAATATTCATGATATTCATGAAGTACAATTACCACACTTTTCTTTAGAGGACAAAACCAATGTTTTGACTTCTTTGTGAGTCAACACCTTTTATTTGAAAAACGTCATTTTGAGTGGTTAATATTCATAAGCTGATATGAGCCACGCAATTTATTATATGGATGGTAAACAGTTAGAAAAAGCACTAATTTCACAAACTGATTTTATATCATACACAGACCTCCTTACACTCTCTGTGACAATTATTTCCTTCAGATATTGAAAGAATGAAAAAAACAAATTAAGATTTGTAGAACATCCTACTGATCTATATTTACTTATCTAGACTTTTACCGTCTATTTTTTAAGTTTCAAGCTTGAAATGATTAAAACTGCATGCCAACAGGTAGGCTATAGAATTATAACATATAATATATCCAAGTGCTAAGTCACAAATAGTTTCAACTGGGTGAACAATTAAAGTAAACAATTTGAATCCTGCAGGCTCCATATAGCCTATATGTTCAAGCAGATTTGATTATAGGAAATGAATTTTTATTCGACCATTAATTGTTGTGGAACCAATCAACAAAAACTCCATTATCGAAATATTAGGTCAATAGGTTTGAATTCATTATTCAGAAGCAAGTGCAATAACTCAGTTTCTAATCATCACAGGTAATATAGCTTAAATGAGGAGAGTAAGAGAGTCATAGTCTCAAACAGACAGAGAGTGAGACTGAGAAGTGAGACATTGCAAGAAGACAGAAGAAGAGAATAATGTAAACAGTCAGTGACACTGACAACTGACAGTGATACTGAGTGACTGACTCAAAATAAACCGATTGGCAAATAAATATGAATATTAAAACTTAAAACATGCACCTGGTAGGAAAGACACTTCTTCCACCTCCATGTCTGACATTTTACACACTCTACACGTCAAGTTATAAAATAGATTCTTTTAATTTGAGTTCATCCATATCTGGCAAAAATTATAATTTTCATGCCAAATGAATTTGATGTTTGCGACCATAATGGCCTTGACCTTAACAAATAGTTGTAGTTGCTTTTCTGTTTTACAGACCTACCTTAGTTATCACTATATTATTATAGCCTATTGAAAGATATTCCAAACCACATTTAGTGATATTAAAAGAAATGAACATAACAAATTTTAAAGTTCCATTGAAATTCATCAGATTGAAATAATGATTTCCCCAAAATAAAAGTAGACATTATGGGTTTTCATTGATATAAGCATTTCCATACGAGGAGATTATTCAGATAATCAAGTCCAGTGTAAACAAAATCACTTCCGGTTGCTATTGTATCAAGAAGCCAAGCCAGTTAGTTAAGAAATTTAAAGTTATTTAAAGCATAAAAGTCAGCTAAAAAGTTATTGTTTTCCCTCAATGGTCCAAAGCACACTCATTCAGAAAATTAGGTGAAGATTATGAAATGTCAGTTTTGTCTTTGGCTATGCCACAATGAATAATGAATTGCTTTTTGTCTAATATTTTTGTATGAATTCAAATATAAACCTCAAAAGAGTTTTAAGAGTCTTAGATTTTCTTTAGTTTGATGAAAATGACAACTGTTAAAAAAATATTTATTTGGAACTATGATTTAACTGAGGGGTAATTTCAGTCCGAAATGTGGGTCATTTCTAGGAGGGAAGCGTATTTATTTCCTATTGAAAATTTTCAAAACTTATATTTTCATGTACCCAAACTACCCAAGGGCATTCTAAGACACATGGCATGCAATTGAAAACCATATTTTGAAAACTTGTGAAATGTGAGATAAGATTCAATTCAGACTTTTTCTCTCAAATAACAAACAGACAATCTAAGACTCTCAGAGCTAATTTAGGGTTAATATTTCAATTCATTTGACTCAGAACACATTTTGGCCAGAGAGTACAGTAAGATACACAGTAACTGAGTAAGTCAGTGTTGGTTCGACATTATTTAAATTTTTATTTTATTTTTATACCCAGAAAAGTTATAATGATCAATTGCTAAAGCCTAGTAAGTTCTGTTTCTGTTGAATGAAGTATTTGCAGGTAAAATGAAGATACAGTTAGTCAGTTTCCCATCAAAGATATTAAGAAACCTGTGTAGATATACACCATATCAATCATATAGTACAGAAAGTAATATTGCTTCTAAACCACCATGGAATATTCTATTCTTTGGTTCAGATAATTTTGCTTTGGAGACATTACAGTTATTAAACAAAAACAGGTATATAGTTTTGATTCCTTTGTGTACCATTAAGGTGCAGTAACTATTTTTTATACTGGATAATATTTTCATGTAGCAATTGAAAAAAAGAAATAAATGACTCATTACATAATTTTCAAAGAAGACATTTTGTGATGTGTCAATTACAAAGACATTATTTTTCAAAATTGATTTATTTATGATTAAATTTTTTTTTAAAGATATTCTTATTGACATATTTATAGAACTGATAATGAAAACCATGTAGTGAAGAATATTGAAGTTGTAGCTACACCAAAGGTAAGTAAACTTTATCAAAGTTTGGTCATTATCTTTAGTAACGGCACATCTGGAGAAAGTTTATACGAATAATTTGATCAAAATTATGTTTGTTGTAAAATTAAAGTACCCAGTACTGATATTGGAATTGTACAAGCCAGAAATATTTGGTGTTCATAAATTACATATTATACTTTAAAAATTCTAATAATGATTTCTTTTCTTAAGTATAGATTATTGTGTTTCATAAATAAAATAATTTGAATATGATTTTTTTTCTAATAGCATAAGTAAAACCATAATAATAAGTAAAAAAAAAAAAATTTAATCATTTTGTAGAAACTTAAAATCTTGCTGAATTCTTTTCATGTTATTTAAGATTAAGGTTGTATGCTATTACTGATTTATTTTAGACTGTTATAAGAAAATATGCTGAAGAAAATAAGTTAAAAGTATATAATTGGCCAGTGACCGTGACTACAGGACAATATGATGTTGGTGTTCTGGTATCTTTTGGACATCTAATTCCATCAGCAATAATAAAAAGTTTTCCTTTGTAAGTATCTATTATATACAGGTAGACACTTGTTCATTGTATCTACATTTGTTCCTATGGACTGAATGTGAGACAGGACCATGTCACTTTTGGTGTATTGGGCCTTTTTATGAACAATGTAAAATAAAGAGTTTATCATTATTATTATTATAAATATTTGCGTGCACATTTCAAGGTCAGTAGACTAGTGTTCTCCACTGTTTGAGAATGATTCCTCTCAATCAACACTGTATAGAGTATACCATTATAAATATGAGATGTATATAATTTCAGACTTCAGTTCCACCATTTAAATTTTAGTGCGGAAAAATTAAAATTTCAGAATCTTAATTATTCTATTAGAAGCTATAAGTTTCCTTTCCTTAAGTGCACAATACACATTCCTTTTGTGTGCCTTATAAATTCATTTGTTTATCACAATGTTTTCTTCAAAAGACCAACACGTATTATTTTGTCTATTTGTCTGTTTATTTCAGTGGTATACTCAATGTACATGCTAGTTTATTACCTAGATGGCGAGGTCCAGCACCTATTATTCATACTATAATAAATAACGATAAATATACCGGTGTGACTATTATGAAAATCAAACCAAAACAGTAAGACATATCTTTATTATTGCTTTAGATACAAATTTTACATTACATAAATATTTATTGTTTGTTTAGCTTTTAGTATTAGGGTGAATTGAGACGAGTCTCAATGAAAGCACTGGCCTAGGTCACAGAGTAATTGATATTGATTATAATGTGAAAAATAAGCTGTTAGTAATGAATACTAAATTAAAAAATCAAACAAAATAGTACTGTATATACTGGTACCAGACCTAAATTTTATCTGAAATGTATTTCCTGAAATATAACTTAGAAATTAATTAATGTATTAAATTATCATGATAAAATATCAGCTTCTAGGATAAGGGGGCAAGTCTACCGTGAACGAGAAAATTGCTCAAATTTTGGTTTCTTTTGTAAGCTACAACTAAACGTTTTGTATATACATGGGGAAATTCATTTTGTAGTTGAGAATAATGACGTTTGACCATTATGGAGGCGTTGGTAGCTGTAGAATTTCGTTACAAAGGGGATCATCTGATTATCATGTTGAATATTTAGTCCATTTGGCATTACAGTCTGTAATTGGTCGATCCAGTAACTTTCGCGTTGTAGACGTCTCAGTATATCATTGCTAGTGACATAGAACAAAGTGGAAAGCATGATCAGATTTTAGAGATCAATAAGGCCCAAAATGAACATCATAAATTGGAACTATTGGAGACTGTAAGCTTTTGCATCAATAGGTTCAAAGTGCCTTTTTAATTCTGGCCATTTTTTATGGCTTTATATTTTCACGATGGATTTAATTTTGCTTGACTGATAATTAAGCAATTACAGAATGTTTTGATTACTTAATAGCCACATTGTGAAAATGTCTGTAGAGTAAATATACAAAACATGTGAAAATAAACTTTATGTCTTTTAATTAGTTTTGATACTGGTGAAATACTGCTACAGAAAAAGATTTTGGTACCAGAAAAAGTTACTTACCCTTATTTATATGATGTTTTAGCAAAAGAGGGAGCTAGTTTAGTAAGTTTAATGTATTCTATAATAGTTACTTTACAAATCCACTGAAATTATGCTTCAAAACAAAATGCTCACATCAAAGTAAAGTTTTTGAATATGAAACTTGATCAGGTTAACATATTCCAGTTTCTTTCTGGTATTTTCATTAGATTGTTTTGATTACTGATTGTTGATACAATTTAACATCATAATTTTAGAGAATTTTGAGTATTTTGTAGCACAGCACAGCAATAAAACTTAAATAATATATGATCAAAAATTCAAAGATAATGCAAACACACATTATTGTAGAAAATAAAGTAGAACCTATAAAACAGATTACCTAAATAATCTGATGAATCCAGAAAAATATGTTTAAATACAATAATTGATAAATGTCTTAATCCAATTTAAGACATTTATCAATAATAATCTGTAATTGTATGGAAAATTACATAGTTTTATGGGTTTATTTGATTCTGTTTGTATACTTTGGACACTGTTGATGAATATATACTGTTATTGACCAAGTTTGAGAACTAAATTTTTTTGTTCATTCTAAGATGTAGTATCGCTTTAAGTTGTCAATTCATTTCTATTTAATGTTTTAGCTAGTTGACAGTCTTAAGGATCTGCCAAATATAATTCATCAAGATTTGAAACCAGATGTAGAAGTAACTCAAGGTAATATTTTTATTTTCACTGCAAGAAATGAATATGCTGACATGAATAGAGTCTAGATGTTTTCATGGAGAGAAATTCTTGGCGGTTAATACCAGCTATGCCCTTTAGAGCGCATGACAATTTAAAATCATGAAAGAGGAGAACAATTTATGTTGTTGGACTTACAGGTTTAGGTGATAGAGGGTGAAATCCGACTCTGGGCCGATTCTTGAAAGCAGGGTTAAACCAATCAAACAACCAATTTTACACGATTTTCATGCAGTTCTGATGCCGCCATAAATGTCTTACCCTTTCAGCTATAAATGTAATTGCTCATTTTTATGAAATAATTTTCATTTTCCAAAAGTATAATGCAAACTCTGACAAAGAAAACTCGTATGTTAAGAGAAACATGATTTATCTGTTTTGTTTTAAGCTAAGAAAATCAAAGAAAAATTAGGAAAGTTAAATTGGAATGATACATGTGAAAATATTTATACTGTTTACAGAGCTTTGTTAGGTTTGGTAAGTAGAGTTATAATCTTCAATCATATGAAATATATTTTGTCTAGCCCAGCTGGTGATTAAAGTCAAATAAGACTGACATGACAATAGTCTAAAAGGCCTTCTCAATTAATTTTTGTATAGAGCAAATTCACTTTATGAATGAAATATGAAATCCATGCGAACACATTAACTTATTCTAGCCAATTGAAACTGTTTTGTAAAGCTTGTGAACAACTGTGAAAATGAAAGTCATGTCTTTGTATGAATATCAGATGCACTGAAAAAAAAATTTCATGGCCATGAAACTGAAAGTACACTGATATCGTACATTATATATTATAGAAACCAGTTTATACAATTTTAAATGGTAGTAAAGTTTATTTATTTGATATGATTGATCCAGAATTAACAAAAGGTAATTTTGTTTGTTTGATTATATATGGGTAGTGAGTTATTACGTAAACCTTTGTCTTCCAATATTGTGTTTTGTCTTTTATATTTGCTTCTGCCTAACTTGTATACGATTTTTTGGCAAATAGCCTTCTGCAACATTATTTATACATTTATTGTTAATTGTCCATACTATTAATTTTTTATTCATTTGTATTGGTATTTTCATAATTTTCATGTTATTATTTTTTTGGGACAAAATTGTAAAGAGGCCTTTGGCCTAATTTTCACCCATTTCATTAAAGATTTTATTATTATTATTATTATTATAATATTTTGTTTTGATCTGGTGCACCCAATTTATAGTGATTATCTGTTTCCCTCTGTCACTAATCATGGTTGTGTTTATTCCAGATATGATGAAAGAGAAATTTGAATCATTGCCAGTAGGAACTGTTAGATGGTTAAGATTAGATAACATATTGTTGGTAAAATGTAAGGTATGTTGAATTAGATAGATTTTTAGAGGTTTTAAAAAATTTAAGAGGTTTTCTAAATTTTCTATTACTATTTGTAAGAAAGATTTTTAAGAGATTTTCTAAACTTTCTATTACTTTTTGTAAGAAAGGTTTTTAAGATGTTTTCTAAACTTTCTATACTCTTTGTAAGAAAATTTTTTAAGAGGTTTTCTAAATTTTCTATAATATATTTGTAAGAAAGATTTTTATGTAATTTTCTATTAATATTTGTAAGAAAGATTTTTTAGAGGTTTTTTAAACTTTTTATTACTCTTTGTAAGAACATTTTTAAAGAGATTTTTTAAACTTTCTATTTCTCTTTGTAAGAAAGATTTTTAAGAGATTTTCTAAACTTTCTTTTACTAATTGTTAGAAAGATTTTTAAGAGGTTTTCTAAACTTTCTATTACATATTTGTAAGAAAGATTTTTAAGTAATTTTGTTATTACTATTTGTAAGAAAGATTTTTAAGAGGTTTTCTAAACTTTTTATTACTCTTTGTAAGAACATTTTTTGAGATGTTTTTTTAAACTTTCTATTATTCCTTGTAAGAAATATTTTGGAAGAGGTTTTTTAATCTTTCTTAGAAAAGTAAAAATTTAATGTAGCAAGCTCTTGTTTGTTTTATTATTACTGTATAAAATTTGTCATGACATTTTTCAGAATGGACAAGTTGGTTTTAAAGGTATTCAAGTGAAGAAGAAAGGATCACCTAGTGAGTTTTATGGAATTTATTTAAGAGGAAAGGACACTGTTGTATTTCATTCTGATAGTTGATATCTATTATAAAGAGAAGGGAATTAATCATTACCAGCAAACAATAGGAGCTTGGATAGATAACCCAAGCAGCAACAACCATACCCACAAAGTGCTTGCTTTATATTGTCTCATATGAAAAGAATGATCTAGTTATAATCTATAAACTGTATGTACATGGATTGCATGCGAGTGATATCAAAAGTGATATAAAACTGTGGATTATGGTCATATACTGTATAAATGCACTTTCAGTGCGACAAAAAACTGACACGTTTTGTTTTATCAAAATAAAACTCATGGCTGGAGAAAGTGGGGAACTCAGTAACTTTGTTACCATGAAATTGGCTTTATTACCATTAGTACTGCGAAGCTAAAGTGTGGAGATGTTTGCTTCAAAGCCATTACTTAATGGAAAAATTGATTCCTTATTTTATTTATTGACTAGTGTACAACATGTGACCGATGATATTATTATATAGTGAGGTGGACAACATATAAAATCTATTTCTCATTGCATTTTCCGGACAATAATTTTCAGCCATATTTTAAAGGGATATGTTCACTAACTGTTCGACTAAAAAAACTTTTAGTCTCGGAACCTGGAATTGTTTAGCTGATTTAATATAGAAAACACATATAATGAAAATGAAAGATAACTGTTAAAGTACAGATATAATTGAAGGGATTATGGGATTTTTGGGCAGTTCCAGTAAATCTGAAGGCTATTTACATAAATTAAAGGCCCAAATCTGTCCTCGAAAATGCTGAACATTCCTCTTTAAATAGGCCTACCGATGAAAAAAAATATAATACAATTCATGATGTGACTTTTTTAATGACTGATATATATATACAACTAGTAAAATATCTACAATTTATAACGCTTTTGAAGCCAAATAATAAAAAAATTAAATATTTACAAAGTTTGTTCTAAATTTCATTTAGACAACAATTAAGAGTTATTTGTCTATAAATAATATTTAATATGAATACCACTAATTATTTAATCTTTGGAAATCTTTCATAAATTCTCCCAGTTTCTCTGCTTCGTGAACATGAACAGCATTATATATTGATACTCTAATACCTCCAACCGATCTGAAATATAAGACATATAAATGATGAAGTCAGTGTCAGCAAAAAGGATAGATATTGCATACAGAGCTGAAAATATGTGTCTTAGTTCCATTGCAGATGAGAAAAATAATTGCAGTGAAATATTTGTTATCATTTTTCAGAATTAAGATCTGATGTCCTTTTCACCTACTATTCAAAAAACCCCATCATTCTTGACTGCAATATTTACCAATATGACATATTTTTGTAAAGACTGTTCTCCAAATGTATTCAATATTACTTACCTATGTCCTTTTAATGATATTAAGCCATTCTGATGAGCTTCATCTATAAATTTCTTTTCTAATGCTTCATCTTCAAAATCTACACCAATTCTAAATGTGATATTCATTCTACTTCTACTATCACGTTCTATAGGACATCTAGAATAAGAAAATGGCGTTTTGTAACAAACGTTAATGGAATGGGGAACATATACAAACTGAAGATGAAAAGCTCAAAACTGGAAGACCAAGGCACTAATAACTTAAAGTACAAATTTGATCTTTTGATAACAGATTCTATAAAAACAAATATGGCCAGATGTGAATAATGTATTTATTCAGTTCTGCACTTCAAATTAAATAAGTGTGATATTTATTTCAAAATAAGACTTACTGATAAAATCCATTTGAATTATCAATAATATCATATAATATCGTAGACTTTTGTCTTGAATTCTTCTCCATTTGAACAACTCCACCATTTTCTTTTATCCATTGAAAGACTAATCCCATGATGTAGATACTGAAGATAAGTACCAGATTATTTAATTAATTGACAACAATACATGAAACATACTGATTTGGTTTGTGAAATTCTCTTTGTCCTATTGAATCAGAGAATGAGAAAAGCAACTTGTAGAAAAATAATAAACCGAATTATCTGCTGTTATTTATTCTGATTAGGGTTTTTCCAAATTACACATTTTCTTATCAGCTTAACTGTAAGGGTACTATTTCTGAGAAAGGCTTTTTCAGAACTGCCTTAATGACCATAATTTTTAAGTTCTAGCCGAGTTTTTACAATGTTGAACAAAGAGCCAGTTTTGTATGTATTTTGTAAAAATGAAGATGTAAAAAACATTTACTAACCTATACGTGGGTGGTGTGTTATATAATGAATTATTTCCAACTTGTGTTTTATAATCTAATAATATAGGACAAATAGGATCAGCAAAACCAATTAAATCTTCTCTAATTATAACTAATGTAGCTCCAGCACATCCAATATTCTTCTGAGCTCCAGCAAATATCACACCAAACTGTAATTCAATATAAGTTGTTAAATAAAGGAATGCAAAAGAGTTCTAGCTTTTCATATAAACAAAAGAAAATTAAAATTGTACAGGAATGACATAGAGTAGGAAATTACATAACCATCTTGTTCAGACATATCAGCATGAAATGTATGTGCATTTATCAATGAACAATAACCTTTATGAAAATATCATGTAGGTAGCACATACCGAATATCTGTGTGTATTGCGCACATTCATTTGACCCTTATGAAATTATGTTGTTATAATGAAATGATAAGAAATAAAACCAACCTTAGAAACATCAACACGTTTTGAGAGTATATTAGAAGACATATCACAGACTAAAGGGACACCATTAGTTTCAGGTATAAATTGAAATTCAACTCCTAGAAAGTAATACAAAAAACTTTTAATAAACACAAACTGACATTTTTAAATTGTAACTTTTACAACAAACTCTGTAACCAACAACTACTGAATATTAATTACAGAGACGACGTAAGAATAAGTTAAAATAATGGTATTATTTAACTAATAGTTTAAATATAATTCTGCAACTTTTCCGAGTAAAATTATTAAATATAGATAACTTACCATGAATGGTCTCATTGGCACAATAATAAACATAAGAGGCTTCTGGACTTAAATTCCATGTACTTTGGTCAGGAATAACTGAAATTGATATACATATATATATAAACGTAAATCATTTTGCTTTATTTTTACTTTATGGCATTTTTTAATGAGTATTTTTCAAATTATCTCCCTTTAGTCTCCTAGTGCAATGACAGCACAAGTACATAAAATAGGGTTTTGGTTATTTCATGATTTAATTTTTAACTTCTAAGGAACATTAACCTGTTGGGCATTCAACCTACTCAGCCTGTGCTTTTGTGATTTCAATACATTGTTGTTACAACAAATCTCCATATTGTGATATATAGATTCTTACCTGAATATTTCTCTGTTTTAGGAAGAACTCTGTTAATTTTACCATATTTTTCGGCTTCTTTGGCAGATTTGGCCGACCAACTTCCAGTAACAATATAATCGGCACTAGCGCCAGGTTTTAAGTCTATTAAATTTAATGGTACCGCTGAGAATTGACCGGTTCCACCACCTTGTACAAATATTACTTTATAATTATCTGGTATTTCTCTGATAAAAAATAAAAAATAATAAAATTATAAGATTATTTAATGAAAATATCATCATTTGAAGAAACATGAACATGCTAAGTAGTGACTTATTTTTTCAAAGTCAAATTAGTCAATCAAACTTTTATCAGTAGGTTTAGGTCATAAGAAAACTAAAGGAGTTTGGCTTAATTGTTATAATAATTGTATTAAATAAAGTTGTCTCTTAATTGGTGTTTTTAAATTTCATACATTTTTTGCCTGAATAATATCAATTGTTGATTTTTTAGGTTTAGAACAAATTCAATAATTTTTTAACTTTTGTATAGTATATTGACTATTGTCCTCTTGATTCAAGGTCAATAAATGTCTTAAGGTCAAACTACAATAATTGCTTTTGTGAAAATGCTCAATATAATTTCAATGTGAGCAATAATCACCAATTATATAAGTATCTTAAGGATATATGCCCTATTAGCCTGATCCTACGCTAGATACACTGTCATCTTATTTTATCTGTTGATAGTTATCAGTGAGACATGCCATAAAATATATAAGATATAAGACATGTTGACAAGTCCAAAGGTTATATGTATTTATATACAGTATTGTCTGCCTACAATTAAAGATATATGTGACCTGTACATGACATAGATTACATTGTTAATAATGTCAATCAATAATATATATCAATCATATGTTATTTAATATAACTCAGGTTAATCTGTTATTAGCATTTGATCACAGTTTTTATACGCCCACATCTATCTATGTGGACGTATATTGTTAGCACCTCCGTCAGGCCGTTCCTCCGTTTGTCTGTCAACATTTGGTTGTAAATGCTCTAAAAACTTAAGTTTTTGATGGATACATATTCATAAAACGATTACTTGTAATTCCACTTAAACTAACGCGCTTTATGACATCACCAACTGATCTGCTTAGATATCAATAGAAGTTTCCAGTAGATCAGTGGGGGTGACGTCTGTGGAATTGCAAGAACCACAGACGTCAGAATGGAAATTTGAATGGCGCAAATTAATGCTATCAGTATCCCTGATACACATACAAAGTATAGAAAACCTCTTTACAATTCCTTTAAAGTGCAATATAGTTACTTGTCAAAGGTCATTTCAAAGGTCAATAATGAGCCCATCACTCTAATCTTAAAATATAAATAATTATTAAACTTACAATAAATCTCGTAAATCTCTTTCAGCGTGACCAATAATTTTACTGAAATCAGCTGATCTGTGACTCATTTCTGAAAATCAAAAATAACTTTTTTTTTAACTGAAGTGTTATTCAGGTCATGGGTAAAATAATGCAATTTTAGGCATAGGAAACTTGGGAAGTGGGGCATGAGCTGTTCTGCTGTAGCCTGGTCTTAATTAAATTGATTCAGTCTATCAGTTAAAAATTTATGTCTATCTGATGTATGGTGAACTTGTGTTTTTTTATAATTTCTAAAGGCTACTGAGTGACAACTATAAGATAAATTGAAAGTAAGAATAAGGAAATGGAATAATTATTGGATTGTATAATATACATAAGTCATTGACTACAAATAAACCATGATAATACATAATTGTTATCATTATCAATATCATGTTATCTTTTATAATGCTATATCGTAAGTAATGATTGATGATGTAATTTTCCTCTCATGCAGTTCATTTAGTTTTGACGCATTATGTATTTACATAACCCAATGGAAAATTTCCCTAACATGGTGATACTATAGTGAACCAAAAATATTTTTGAAATGTCACATGATGTAATAGTAAGCCAATTAAAAATATTTCTGTCAAAATTAACTGAGTGCCCTAAATAATCATGAAACAAAATCGTGATCATTATTTTTTGAGAGTTGAAAATTAGATTTATTAGCATTTTGAAAATTTATTAATATTATAAAACACTAATAAATCACAGTTCAGTGACAATTTATTGGTCGTAAGGTACATCAAAAATGACTAGAAACACAAATTAGACAACAATGACAAAGATGTTAATTCTTTAAATTTCATCTGACACTTACCCATAACACTGACTCCTGTATTATTATAATTTAAAAACTCTTTCTGAGCTCTGGCCAGAACCTGTAAATATATTAATATGTCATTATCAAAATGTAATGCCCAATCAACTTCTACTTCTGTCAAGCAGTAACAATTGTGCATTTATTGATTACAAGCTCGAATTGGATTCAGAATAAGGGCACTCATTTTTGTTTTTCATGCGGGTTCATAAAAAGTTTATTGAAAGAAGTTTTGCAAAATACCGAATAGTAATGTTGAAATTGCAAACGTTTTTTTTCCTTTTTTAAAAAGTGTTCATTTTTACCAGGTTTCATCAAAATCTGTGTTTATTAATAGCTAGCACATGTCGATACTGCCTCTGCATACTGCCTGTGCATAATTAACAATTTCAATTATTACAATTAATTTAAGAAAGAGTCATTTTGAACTTCTTTTTGGCCAAGCTTCTTTTTGGTACAGACAAGAACACCTGTATGATTCTCTACAGAGAATTCTGGATACATTAGATATATTCATGACTAATAAAACATATTTAAAGAGGTCAACAATTGTCTCTTTCTAGGTTCTTGAGATATAATATATATATAAATAGGTCATCCAAGTTTAAAAAGGCCATTCCGTGTAATTAATAGTCCTATTAGCAGCCATTTAATCTGGTCAGCACTTAAGTTAGTTAAAACGGTAAACGTCACGCCCAAATTAGAGAGAAAATAAGATGTTGCATCATATTACTTAATCACTGCAGAGCAAGAAATGCCAACAGCTTCGAAGGCCTGTCTTGTCATAACAGTAGTCCTACCTCCAAAAATAAAATTATATAACACCCATAGAGTTCTAAACTAGTGAAAATCCTACTATAGGCTTCCCAGGAGATCTTTTGGCTTATAATCCACGTCCGCTCTGCGAATATGCATGCATGCATTTAAATTTTAAAGTACCGGGTAAGCTGGAAGACCTGTACAGACCAAAACCTTTTCAATTTTGCCAGTCATGAATTAGCATAAAAACAGGATCTAAAGGGTGAATTAAAACATCATTACTAATAGACTATATATAGAACAGGATATTGTTTATAAATCTTTAATAATAAACAACCAAACAGTTCACAGCATTTATTCAAAGGCTCTCATAAAAAAAATCTAAAAAAATCCTCAATTCTCATTCATTTCAAAAACTATCAGTTAAAAATCATTTTGAAGCTCTAGTTAGACATGACAGGCAAATATTGACTCCTAGTCTAAGATATGCATCTTTTCTATTAGGTTCTAAGACAAACCCAGGCAATGCTTCTATATATTGCCAAATATTTTCAAGCATAAAAAAACTTGTTTCCAAGAAAACTTTAGACAGACTAAAAGGGCACAAAAGAATATGTTTAAATAAGATCTCATTATTTTGAAATTTTATTACCGTAACCAAACAGTTTAGAAGAGCATACAGATTCAATAATTCAGCATATTTGAGCTTTTAAAAATTATCAATATCAATCTTGGTCATTTGGAGCTCCAATCAGACATGACTGGTAAATCAAAGTAAGCTTACAGTCAAATTAGCATATTTAAATGATCTGACAATTTACCAGAGCTTTTTTTTCACGTCCCTTCCTAAACCAAATAATGTTTTATCAATTTTTCTATTCCACATCCAAATTTCCATTCAGAGAATAGGCCTAGAGTGTGATAGAGATGTGCAGTTCTTTACAATGGCACACATCAAGACTATAGCCTACAGCCTGCCGTTATGCGCTCATTGATGAAAAATAATAACTTACATCTTCAGGCAACTTGGCTGGTCCTGGTGAAAAATTTATGACTTTCCTTTCTTCCATTGCTTGAGTGAGAGTGTTCGTCTGCAGAAGTTGTTTCCACTGGAAATTTGACAAGAGTGAGGAAGAGGTAAGGTTTTCTCAGCTATTTATGTATTTTCACCATATTATTATTGAATAGAACTAGTATTGATTGGCTGTAGGGAATATTGTGTTAAATACTATTGGTTAATGGCTACAATAGTCCTGCCCAGTTTCTCACTGAATGAACAAACTAGGGTCAAGGTCATATAATTATATTTCCCTTACACAAGCATATTTTTGCTGTCAACCCAGTTCTCAAAAGTAATGAAAAATCGAGAAAAAAAATATCAATTTATCCAAAGATTCTAGATTTACAATCTTAGATTGAATGCAAAGCATTATCGGCAAGTGACTTGCAACATATGCATATATCTGTAGGCCCTATGTAAGCAATGCATATATACTTAATCCTTCATAAGACAACACATAATACATGTATATATAAGCCTATTTATGATTTGAGGCTCTATTTTTAGGATCAGATATGATATTTTTGGTCATTGTAATCGAAAACTATATAAGCTGAAAGCATGCTACTTTCTTTCAGCACTTTTAATAGTTTTCCAACCACAAATTAATAGTATTATGGACGTCTCCCATATTAGGATATCCTACTACTCAATTTATGAGCTAGCCAGTGAAAGGTCTCCATATTGTAAACACTGAGATCTTTCATCAGCCCTGAACTTGACTGACCTTACTAATATGGAAATTTTTCGCTAATATGGGCATTCACGTGAACAGTGCGTGTATAAATAGGGCGGTTTCATCAGCCAAGTTATTCAAGTCTACTTTACAAATATGGTAAACATTTGCTAATAAGGGCAACACGTGGTAAGAGTCGTTCAACTTGACAGCTGTTTTCAACATTATTATATTATTGTATAGAAATTTTCAACATTATTATATTATTGTATAGAAATATTGAAATAAAAACACAGAAATAGTATTGACTTTGTTAGTATAGGTTTTATAGAGCTATGTTTGTCCGGCAATACAATTCAGAATTTTTTTTTTCTCCTTTAATTGGGCTTCATAGGCAAATACAGAATGCTAGACCTTTTTATTAGGCTTAATGATGAAATATCATTTAAAGGTATATAATCATGTAGTCGACTAAATAGTTTATTTACAAGACTACTTTAAATTTCAATTCAATGGTTCTACCATGCAACCCAATAATGTGTAATATTGCAGTCACTTTAATAAATTCTTAGTTTCCTATTCTGGCCAGTAGTGTCAGATCTCAGGTAATTGTCCCTAGCCACATATACGACATATACTATACTTGATTTCCACAAAGATGAAGCTCTCCTATTTTCATACTATAACTGTTTTTTTTTTATGAGAACAAGTCAATCTCAGGGTTATCAGTGGCACATACAGATTTATGTTTTTTATTCCAAAATGCAAAATGGACAGATGAAATTATTTTAAGCCAAAAAAAAGTTTCCGCAATGATTCCCATTATTAATCAGATCTATAAGTAAAGATCCTTACAAGCGAGACAATTCCATAATAAGCTGGGGAATGAGGAATGTTACTGCAAATGAAGCAAGACCAATCACGTAGGACACCAATCGGCAATCCTCGGCAGTTTCCGTAAACCATAATATGTTGCAGAGCGCTAGCGTAACTTTCACGGAGACCGTTTGGTAGGACACTTTAGTCTTAGAATAGATAACATCTTTAATTTTCAGAACTTTAACTTTCAGAATATCTAGAAAATCTAAAAAAAACTGTTATCTGTTATGGAATAATTTGTAAAATATATTTTCATAAAATAATGAATCATGCAAAACCCGAAGTCTAGGCTAAGTGATATGTAACATGTATACGCTGTATTATTACAGCAGTTTTAACACGGTGTTTATATGAATTTTTTTAACGTGTTGTATAATTTTAATTTGATCATAGAATATTGATTTGATAAGTGAAAAAAAAACTATAGTAAGCAATCCATTTATGAGCTAAATTGCAGGAAATATAATATACATGCATATGAAGTTTTTTTTCAGAAATTCTATAACGCGAAATAATGTAGACATACTTTCAACTTAATAAGTAATCTAGACCATATCGTTTCAGTCTAGAGATTTTTAAAAGTTTAAACTATGTACTACCGTGACCTGAATTTATAACGCACGGGTTGAGAGCATGCCTGGTTAATTTACGTAATGTTTTCTATTGACCGTTAGTTATTTATATAATCTGCATTTCAAAATTTGAAGCACAGAATTCTCACATACAAATAAGTATGCGATAATATTGCTAAATAACTGTAGGCCAAGATATAAAGAATTGGAGATTTTGTTTATAGCAACTTCCAAGATGGGCAACGCCATTTAGTGTGCAATAAAGTACATTTCTATAAGAGAATGCCGTCATCTCTTATAACTGGTAAAACCTCACACTGAATTCCGAATTCTACGCATCGATATTCCGAATTCTATATTTATTTTGTCTTCCAACGACTCTTCTCCAAACCAGCTTCACATCAGCAGAATTCAAAGGAGTGAAAGGAGTGAATCATTCGGTCAGACACCGTTTGGGACACAACCATCAGGGACACCAGCTAACACACTTCACTGGTCGATTTCCAAACCAGCATCACACCAGTAGGATTCAATGGAGTGAATCATTCGGTCAGACACCGTTTGGGACACAACCATCAGGGACACCAGCTAACACACTTCACTGGTCGATTTCCAACCCTGCATCACCCCAGTAGGATTAAAAGGAGTGAATAATACGCTCTGCAGAAACCATCAGGGACACCAGCTAACACATTTCACTGGTCGATTTCCAAACCAGCTTCACCTCAGCAGAATTCAATGGAGTGAATCATTCGCTCAGACACCGTTTGGGACACAACTATCAGGGACACCAACTAACACTCTTCACTGGTCGATTTTCAAACCAGCTTCACCTCAGCAGAATTCAATGGAGTGAATCATTCGCTCAGACACCGTTTGGGACACAACTATCAGGGACACCAACTAACACACTTCACTGGTCGATTTTCAAACCAGCTTCACCTCAGCAGAATTCAATGGAGTGAATCATTCGCTCAGACAACGTCAGAGACAAAACCATCAAGGACACTAGCTAACACATTTAACCGGTCGATTTCCAACCCTGCATCACCCCAGTAGAATTAAAATGAGTGAATAATACGCTCTGCAGAAACCATCAGGGACACCAGCTAACACATTTCACCGGTCGATTTCCAACCCTGCATCACCCCAGTAGGATTAAAAGGAGTGAATAATAGGCTCTGCAGAAACCATCAGGGACACCAGCTAACACACTTCACTGGTCGATTTCCAACCCTGCATCACCCCAGTAGGATTAAAAGGAGTGAATAATACGCTCTGCAGAAACCATCAGGGACACCAGCTAACACATTTCACTGGTCGATTTCCAAACCAGCATCACCTCAGCAGAATTCAATGGAGTGAATCATTCGCCCAGACACCGTTTGGGACACAACCATCAGGGACACCAGCTAACACACTTCACTGGTCGATTTCCAAACCAGCATCACCTCAGCAGAATTCAATGGAGTGAATCATTCGCTCAGACAACGTTTGGGACACAACCATCAGGGACACCAACTAACACACTTCACTGGTCGATTTCCAACCCTGCATCACCCCAGTAGGATTAAAAGGAGTGAATAATACGCTCTGCAGAAACCATCAGGGACACCAGCTAACACATTTCACTGGTCGATTTCCAAACCAGCATCACCTCAGCAGAATTCAATGGAGTGAATCATTCGCCCAGACACCGTTTGGGACACAACCATCAGGGACACCAACTAACACACTTCACTGGTCGATTTCCAACTCAGCATCACACCAGTAGGATTTAAAGAAGTGAATCATTCGCTCAGACAACGTCAGAGACAAAACCATCAGGGACACCAACTAACACACTTCACTGGTCCATTTCCAAACCAGCATCATCTCAGCAGAATTCAATGGAGTGAATCATTCGCTCAGACACCGTTTACACAACCATCAGGGACACCAACAAAAACACTTCACTGGCCGATTTCCAAACCAGCATCACCTCGGCAGAATTCAATGGAGTGAATCATTTGCTCAGACAACGTTTGGGACACAACCATCAGGGACACCAACTAACACACTTCACTGGTCGATTTCCAACTCAGAATCACACCAGTAGGATTTAAAGAAGTGAATCATTCGCTCAGACAACGTCAGAGACAAAACCATCAGGGATACCAACTAACACACTTCACTGGTCGATTTCCAAACCAGCATCACCTCAGCAGAATTCAATGAGAATTCACTCAGACACCGTTTGGGACACAACCATCAGGGACACCAGCTAACACACTTCACTGGTCGATTTCCAAACCAGCATCACACCAGTAGGATTCAATGGAGTGAATCATTCGCTCAGACACCGTTTGGGACACAACCATCAGGGACACCAGCTAACACTCTTCACTGGTCGATTTCCAAACCAGCATCACCTCAGCAGAATTAAATGGAGTGAATCATTCGCCCAGACACCGTTTGGGACACAACTATCAGGGACACCAACTAACACACTTCACTGGTCGATTTCCAAACCAGCATCACCTCAGCAGAATTCAATGAGAATTCACTCAGACACCGTTTGGGACACAACCATCAGGGACACCAGCTAACACACTTCACTGGTCGATTTCCAAACCAGCATCACACCAGTAGGATTCAATGGAGTGAATCATTCGCTCAGACAACGTCAGAGACAAAACCATCAGGGATACCAACTAACACACTTCACTGGTCGATTTCCAAACCAGCATCACCTCAGCAGAATTCAATGAGAATTCACTCAGACACCGTTTGGGACACAACCATCAGGGACACCAGCTAACACACTTCACTGGTCGATTTCCAAACCAGCATCACACCAGTAGGATTCAATGGAGTGAATCATTCGCTCAGACACCGTTTGGGACACAACCATCAGGGACACCAGCTAACACTCTTCACTGGTCGATTTCCAAACCAGCATCACCTCAGCAGAATTCAATGGAGTGAATCATTCGCCCAGACACCGTTTGGGACACAACTATCAGGGACACCAACTAACACACTTCACTGGTCGATTTCCAAACCAGCATCACCTCAGCAGAATTCAATGAGAATTCACTCAGACACCGTTTGGGACACAACCATCAGGGACACCAACTAACACACTTCACTGGTCGATTTCCAAACCAGCATCACACCAGTAGGATTCAATGGAGTGAATCATTCGCTTAGACACCGGTTAAGGACAAAACCAGGGACACCAACTATACTGCACTGGTCGATGTCTCAGGTGGTGAAGTGATGGGTGTGTTAAGTAATATTTTGAAAACTCGTTATTGACTAGATAGGTAATAGGTTAACTGTGTCATGCATAATTCTCTTATGATAAAGTCTATTTTTGATCTACTCTAAAATGCTAAGCAGAAAAAATGGGTAGCAAAATAGGTTCGAAAAGCAAATATAGGCTAAATTGGGGAATTGTCGGCTGAAAAAGAAAAGAATATGGCACCGCGGGCACCAGCACTTGCCTTTTGAAGGTTTCATGGATTCTCCCTCAGAAAATTTTCAAAAAAGATTTCTCATTGACAACTCCCACGACAGAATTTGAATTTGCTTAGATAATTGTAGTGAAAATTGAAAATGATGTATTAAGCAGACTTGGTTCCTAACTTGGGGGCCATGGGGTGTTTGTCAGGGGACCATGGCGCATGAGGATGTATATAATTTTTTCTCTAGCCCAACATTTATTAACTATATTTTGCTGTGTAAGGTCTGTAGTTGCTTGTGGTCAAATGCATCTGTCATCCTGATGATAAAGAGGCACAAAACAACCTTGCACTATATTCTCTATTTTGCCCTAGTTCGGAATAGAACAGGGGGCCATGGCTCTGGGAGCTTTGTGAAGCTTGAAAAATGTTTGGAACCACTGTATTAGAGATTCTCGTTGACAGCACTGAACGCTTGACGATGGTTTATTTAGGAGTATTTTACTTTGAAAACTTTGTTGCGTCCTATAAGTTTTTAAGCTATCTCGTTAACAGTGCTTGCCTCTTGAGGTGAGATTGTAAGATAATTTAAAAATTTGCTTGCATCTGAGGACCTCTCGGATTGCATCTCCGTCTACAATATCCTCTTAAGTGTTTGCTCGTTAACGGCATTTCGACAGTCTTCGGGAGGGTTTCGGGGACAAAATACTAAAATTAAGGTAAAATTCCTCGTCTCTTGGGCATGAGAGGTTTTGCTTCAACATAGGCTTGTCCTTTTAATTTTACTCATTTTAATTTAGGCCTATTGTTTAATATTTGATCATCTGCCTACTTTGTCTACAGGATTACAGGAAAATCTGTCTCTGTTTCTAGGGGTACAATGTCCGAAACCCGATATCCAAGAAATGGGCGTATTCAAAGTACATTATTTTCGGATAGGCCTCAGATAATTCATGAAACATTTCTTAAGCGGCAAGCGCTGGTGCCTAGTTTCGTATCCCTTACGGATTCGAAGTCTCCTCCATATACATTCTAAACCAATATCAAGATTCAGCAAGATCGAATAATCAAAGTCAAGGTTAATAACTTCGAAACCATTATTCATCAACTCTGTGGCTTGTAAAAAGTCCAGGATAAAACGAGGATTTTATTTTGCCATGGTAGCATCTTTGTATAACAAGATGTTAACCAGGGGCGCCGGAACCACGGCCGGGGGCAGGGAGGCGACTGCCCAACCCCCTGAGGGGGCGAGCGAACATGTGCCATTTTTGTCACGGAGACAAGACAATTTTTATTGATTCAAGCAAATTTGTTCCAGCAAAATTTGTTGTGTCCCTATGCACCAAAATATAGGCATGACGTACGTTCTGGTATACCTAAGAAGTGATCTAAGAAGCTCTAAAAATACAAAATTTTCTCGTGGGGCTTACGGCGCCCCGAACCCCCAGGCCGGAAGGTTCCCTCGCTTTGCTCAGTCACATAGTGCCCTTTATATCACAGCTCCGCCCCCGCCGCTAACATTTCCTTCCGGCGCCCCTGATGTTAACTTATAGATTTGGGGTTAAAAAAATAACTGATAAACAGACGATTCAAATTAGATTTTAATCATTGATGAAAAATATCAAAGTTACCCACATGTATACTAAGGATCACTTACAAACGACCAATTACAGTTGACATGCAAGTTATAAATTCAATGACTTGTACAAGAAATCATGCAATATTAAAAATAATATATTATCTAACAGTATTGAACAACTTAAATTATTCCACTGAAATAAAACATTGAAATTGGATTTTCACAGATTATAACCTATCAGATCAGATCCACAAAATCCAGGGCGCCAGATTCTTCCACGTGCTCTCTGATTCAGCAGTCAATGTCAAGGTCAGACCTTTAGCGCCTTTGAGATATAATTAAACACTTCAATATGGAGACACATAGCTCAACCCAAAGGTTAAGAAATTTGTGCAGTAACTAAAATTTGTAAATCGTTCTAAATAAAAATGTATTTGAAGCTTCTTGCTTGTTAACAAAATTGATTGTAATATATATTTTACATTTTTAAATTTTCAATGCATGTTTAAATGTTAGCAAAATTTAGTATTTAAATGCATTCTTAGAATGAAAAACACAATATAAAACATTGATATATACAATATAAAACATCTTTTTTTATACTGACTTTATAATGTTCAGTTTACACAATTATTACATTACAATATATAGTATTCTAAATATTTACTTCAACAGCTCATAGAGCTATATATTATCTATCTGTATCACTCCTCATAATTCAAATCAGGCATATAGTTGCAGGGGCGGACTGGGGCCGTGACGCGGTCATGGTTTTTGTTCCATTGACCGGCCCACTTAAGTATGTCGGGCAAAACACGACCCCGAGCGTCAGGGTCTTAACAGAGGCGGATCCAGGTTTTTCGAAAGGGGGGCGTATATGGCAAGTTGTGCCGAGCGAAGCGATGCGAATTTTTTTTTACCTTTTTCTTTGGCTTAAAAACATAGAATAAGTATAAATTGTACTAATTTAACGGTTTTTGACGTGGACCATGTATGTTTTATAGTATAGTAAGTTAATGGGTTAGATATTTTTGATTTCGTATTCTCCCCATTCTTAAAAAAAAGACACCCTCTACGCCCCCTGGATCCGCCACTGCTTAAGGGGTCCTCCCCCAAAAATTTTTAAAAAATGACTGCCATAAACGTGATTTCCGAGCGCCTCCAGCGGATTTCGGCCACTTTCTTTTGAAATTTGGAGTAGACTTATAAGTCCAATTTTTTTTTTCAAAATATATTTTTTTTTTGTCATTTTACACAAACCGGCCCCGTGCACACCGGCCCGCATGGCTTTAGCCATGTGGCCATGCGGCCCAGTCCGCCCCTGTACAGTTGCCAGCGTTAGGGGAAAATCCAACATACAAGTGTTAAATGTTTTTTTGCAGGCCATAATTATCATTCACATGCTATGAAACTAGAAGTAATTGCCTGTCTCACAGATGTCTGATTTGTAATATCTGAAAAGTGATATGGAAAGATTTGAGCTCTAAAAGATGATAATGTGTTTGATTTCCAATCATTTGAATTCTTTCTAGTGGTCAACCCAAAACAAAACACAGGCAAATAGACTAAGACCCATATCCATAATCATGATTGAACAATGCTTAATAAAACATGCTTAATATAAAGTTTATTCTATCTTCTTACTCTGGATACAAATAGTTGAGACACAATGAAGATTAAAACAGAAATTCTTCTGAAAACCTGAAAGTCAGCAGGAAAACATATACTTCAGTCCTTTGTTTGTATTTATATATCATATTGATACATTGCTTCAAGGGTGCACTGCCCTACTGTCCCCCTGTAGCTACAGCACTATGTATGCAAAATGTTAGTGAACTAGCAATATGCATTATAATCAATGATAGCCACTTCTATCTCTATAATTGCCACCTTTACGATTATAATTTCTATTATCATAATCACGATCTCTATCACGATCCCGATATCCATCTCTTCTATGATCTCTTGAATGACTGCCATGATATCCATAATCACGATTTCTGAAAAAGAAAAAGCAATTGGTTTGAAAAACAAATTGCATATTTTGATCAAGTTGAAATGAAAAAGAAAGCATTCATGAGTGAGTGAATTGGGTTTTTCTCTTCCTATCTCTTCACCAAGGGATTGACGATTGCATTTAATCAATTTCACAGCTGAATTATCAGATAATTAGAAAATTTTTCTTAAACTAGAATGAATAATTAAATACTCACCGATCTCTACCATGTCTATCATAATCACGATCATACTTCCTATCTCTATCAGAGTGATAATCTCTGGACCTATCACGATAATCATTTCTATGTTGGTATGACCTATCTCTATCTCTTTCTCTATCTCTATGTTCACGATTTGACCTGTCACGATCATAAGCTCTGCTGTGATCATCAGAATACCGTCTTTGGCTATCATCACTACTACGATTTGAGGTGTCTGGTTTACTAGAGCTTTCAGCAGATGTATCTTTTTGGTTTTGCTGTTGAGGTGGATTAATAGGTTGATGAGGTGATGATTCTGACAGTTCTTGTCCTTTTGTGGAGTTATTATCAGGCTGCTGGTCAATTGCTGTATCTTGAGAGGTTCCTTCTGGATGTTGTTCTTCAGAAGATGGAATTGCTGATTCAAATTGTTCTTCTGAGGATTGAATTGCTGATTTAACTTCTTGTTCTGAGGATTGAATTACTGATTCTACATGTTCTTCTAAGGATTGAATTACTGATTCAACTTGATCTTCTGAGGATTGAATTACTGATTCTACATGTTCTTCTAAGGATTGAATTGCTGATTCAACGTGTTCTTCTGAGGATTGAATTACTGATTCAACGTGTTCTTCTGAGGACTGAATTGCTGATTCAACGTGTTCTTCTGAGGACTGAATTGCTGATTCAACTTGTTCTTCTGAGGATTGAATTGCTGATTCAACGTGTTCATTAGAGGATTGAATTTGGGTAGTGTCTTTTTCAATATTTTCTTCGGTGGGTGTCTCACCTACAATTTTATTTTCATTCAATGATAGAGATTCCTCAGGGTTTGTTATTAATGAAGCTTCATTAATTGATGGTGTATCTGCAGCATCAGGTTTTTTAGATTCTTCAGTACTCTGTTGATCCATTGGTTCATCATTGCTGGATGTGTTGGTAAATGTTTGTTCTGTTGTTGATGGTGTAGTTTCTTCTTTGTCTGCTGGTGTTCCACTGGAATGTGTTGATTCTTCAGATGGGGAAACTTCTTGGTTTTCCAGTGCTACTTTATTTGTAGATTTATCTTCGGTAATACTTGAAGATTCTGTCTCTTTGTCTGTGTTAGATGTTGTGGTATCTATATCATTGGATGAGAGTGTGTCTTCAGTCTCCATAGTAGTAGATGTATCTGCATCAGGTTTTTCTTGTGGTTCTTCAGATGATGGTTCCATATCATCTAGGCCAGTTGTAGATAAAGTTGCTGCCTTTTGATCAATAGTTTCTGAATTATTTTCAGGGGCTCTTTCCTCTTCAGAGCTGGATACTGGTAGGTCAGGAGTTTTAGCTTCAATCACTGGATGATCCTCACCTTCTGTGACTGGTTGATCTACCTGGGTCTCCATTGGAACTTCAGAATCAACAGAACAAGATTGGTCATCTGATGATTTTTTCTCCTCAGAATTACTTTCTGTTATATCATTAGAATTGCCGGATTGTTCATCATTTAATTTAGAAGATTCACTTTCTTTAATTTCAGATACATTGTCTTTGGGGGAGTCCTGAGGAACAACATCACTGGACTTAATGGACTCAGTGATGTCTTCATTGGTCTCAGTGATGTCTTCATTGGCCTCAGTGATTTTTTCAGAAGTATTTTTAACATTGTCTATGGAGTCTGAAACACTATTTTCACTATTCACATTATTCTCCCTATCATCTTTATTACTGTCTGTTTTCTCTTCATTAATTTTAGCACTTTTTTGATCAGTTTCAATTTTCTCTGATGGTTCATCGATCATTTCAACAGTGTTATTATCATCCTCATCTGATTTCTCTTTAAGTTCATTAACAACCTGTAAAAAATAACATAATATTAATTCACTGATATAGAAATATACTAACTTTCTATCCCAAAATATAATATTTGTGACACAAACACATTGATATACAATTACAATTATACCGGTTATGTATTCAAGATCAGGTCTTGGCCCTTTTTAAGAGTTTGAATGATAAAATATGCCTAACCCGGATAAACCATTAAAGAACTAAAAGTAAACACTTTAGGTAATAATAAAATAAAAGAAATAACATGATAAATAAAATTTGAAAACACAATTACACATAAAGGATTACACATAAAAAACATTCACATAATACAACAACTAAAATACATAAAGGAATAAAAACTTGGGGATAAAAATCAGAAATTGAGAAAAAATATTAAAGGTTGATAAAGACAATTGGGAATAACAGTTTACAACATAGATCTAACATTAAAAAGATAGAACATGGTAATCTAGCCTGTGTATGTATCAGTCACTCGTATCAACTTTGGAACTAGATAGGCTAGATAACCTCGTATACTGTACAGTAGTTGCCATGTTGAATAAATTATATTAACTTTTGCGGAAAAATAGCCAATCAAAATCAACCTTGAAACCAGAGTTGTCTTTTCCTGCCCAAATACTGGGCAAGATGGCCGCCTATCATAGCCGAGTTATTATATAGCTTGAAAATAGTCTCGAACAATGACGAAGGTTGAGCCGAATGAGGGATGTGTATGAAATCTGATGTCTGCTGCTTGTGTAATTCAAGACCAGATTATGACCTGATTCTCACAAATACTTTTCACCTTGATACATGTAATAAGTTGTGATGTTAATGTCATATACACATACATGGGCTAGATTAACTTGTTAAACTACATACAAGATTACACACAACACCTAAAATCATTAATATACCACCAAAAAAGGCAACCAGAGTTCAGAATAGCCCACAAAATAGCTTAAAAGCTTATGCGATACATTCAACTTCCAATCTTATTTCAAAGACCCCTAGATTGTTAAGTATCCGAACCAGGAAAACAACATATAGATATATAGCAAGAAGTAATTATAAACCCATACTGTAGTTGAAGATTTCTTTCTCTGGCTACTGCTAGAACATTCTTCTTTAGTCTTGTCTAAAATAGAAATCATTTTCAATCATTTTACATAATCTAATTCACAATACTTTCAACATACCAGTCTTTTTCTTGTTCTTCTACTCTAACTATAGTTAAAGTTTATCATCAATATTCATTACCATACATTAACACAGCTTAATAAATTTGTACTAAAATCTAGCAAAGATATGTTATTTAAAAGCTAACAACAGATCTAAGTCGTATAAAAATATTAAGTATGAACAGATGCAATGCCTTTGTATGCATATTGTTACTATCTAGAAATGAAAGGAAATATCTTTGAATCCCTGTACAATGATTATAAAGAGGTTTTCTAAATTAGGGACACTCAAAGCATCAATCAGAAATATGTGGTTCCATCAATTCCACAAGATAGCTTGCCAGGCAAGGTAACATACGCCCACTTCAGCAAATTTGAATATTTGAAAAAGTTGATTGCACCATCGCACTTATTTGAGCTGATATTTAGATGAATCAATTCGAATGAAAATTCTAGCCTCTATCGAGAGCAATAACTCATAAACCGACTACTGGAATGGCGTCGTTTTCGATGAATACACATTCTAAGTTTCATTCAATTCGGATAAAAACTCTAGCTTCTATTGCGTACACAATTTTATTTTAACGTTTTGTCAATAAGTCAAGGGCAATAACTCATAAACTGATGACTGGAATTGCGCCATTTTCGAACTCATTCGAGATATGATCAAGATGAATGCACATACCAGGTTTCATTCAAATCGGATAAAAACTCTAGCTTCTTTTGCGTACACAAGTTAATTTTAACGTTTTTACACTAAGTCAAGGGCAATAACTCATAAACCGACTACTGGAATGGCGCCATTTTCGTACTCATCCCAGATATTATCAAGATGAATACATATACCAAGATACATTCAAATCTGATGAAAACTCTAGCTTCCATCGCGTACACAAGTTAATTTCAACGTTTTTTCTCTTAGTCAAGGGCAATAACTCATAAACTGACGATCAGAATTGCGCCATTTTCGAACTTATCTGAGATATTATCAAGATGAATACACATACCAAGTTTCGTTCAAATCGGATAAAAACTCTAGCTTCTATCGCGTACACAAGTTAATTTCAACGTTTTTTCACTTAGTCAAGGGCAATAACTCATAAACTGACGATCAGAATTGCGCCATTTTCGAACTTATCCGAGATATTATCAAGATGAATACACATACCCAGTTTCGTTCAAATCGGATAAAAACTCTGGTGTCTATCGCGTACACAAGAAATTGTTGACGGACCGACGGACGGACAGACGGACCGACGGACGGACGGACGGACGGACGGACGGACAGGGGTGACGGCAATATACGTCCACATTTTCATGTGGGCGTATAAAAATGAAATGTTTGACATCACACCTGAGAAGGACTTCTTTGATTTAAAAAAATTGAAATAATTGATTATTGATGATACTAATTTTTAATTTCGATTATCGATTTTCAAATTTCATAATCGATTAAAATTTATAGTCAAATTTTTGTTTATCATTATCTGTTACACGATTATCAGACAAGTCACAACCAATTATATCATGATGATCATACAAAATTCTGGACATTACTTCAGTTTCATTTGTCTTCAAGATCAGATATTGATAAATTACAAACATTCAGGTACAGGATCTCAATTAAAGTACGGTATTTCAATTATTAATCAATTATTGATCGGTAACCAGCCTTCGATAATCAATCTCTATCTGGTTATCGATACTCAGCCCTGGTGACGTCATCAAGCATTAACATTAAGTGATCTTGCCAGAACCACAGACATCTGATTGAAAATTGGGAGCAAATTGATGCTTTCAGTGTCACTGATACACTTAAAATAATTATCTAGAAGACTAAAGTATTGACTTTCTGAACATGCAGAAAAAAAAAGATTTCCCAATGATTTGAGATCTACATGAAATGTCTAATATAGTTACAAGTATGTATTAAGCATTAAGAGTAATAAGAAGTTCAGTCAGACATGCTTATTTTCTACCATTAGAATAGTTAGTTATAAAGGTAAGCTAAGTTACATTCAGATGTCTAATTTACTAGCTTATATTGTTAAAGGCACATGCAAAAGTCAGTATGAGAGTCCACAGAAATGGTCTAGGTTCATGCATATTTAATCATAACACAGATACCCATGTCAAAAGTACAGTTATAACTAAATTATTCATTAAATATCATTCTTTACCAATATCACTTTGCGACCCAAAATCTGGCACTGAGTATGTCTACAATATCTGTTGAATTTAAGGGACAAGACATGATTTTTAGGGTTACTGTGAAAAGTGATATTGGTTGTTAGAGAATCTTTCACCTAGGTACAAGCTAGAATTTAAAATCTATAATTAAAATGCATCACTATCAAGCAGTACAATGTCAGTTAACATCCAGCCTTTGATACACTACTTCACCATATCTGATATATAATGGATAACATGGATTCAAACTTCATTCAAATATCAACAGAATAACAATCCTCTTCTCGCAATTTTTTTTCAGTGAATCCAATAACTTGAAAGAAGTAAGCTTGATATATATGAGAACTATTTACCTAAGCTTAAAGACTAAAGATTCTATTTAGAAACATTCAAGACTAATTACAACAGATAGAGAGTAAGTTAATGAGATAGAGCAATCTTAAGATTGAATAATTAATTTATTACCCTCAATATCTTCATTAGATTCATTAATATCATCTCCTTCACCTTATATTTAAATAAAATACCTCAATTATACTTAATAACACAGCTAGTTTTAGATCAGATATAGTCAAGCCTGGTTCAAATAGTGCTGGTATGATATATCTGTGGATCAATGTTACCTTATTCGTATTGAATTGCAATGTTTCATATCAATACTTAATTTGTCAAAAATTCTTATTTGTTGTGGAATGAAAGGTATCATTACACATCCTAGCGATATTGAATTGATACCATGGCATGGCATGTCCTATCGCGATACATAGATTCACCAATATAACATGAAACCTTATGAACATATATGTACAATGGCTTAACTATAACAAAGTGAAGGTACAGGATGTTCTCTTATATAATAAGATCTTCTTTTAGACTCTTTAGAATTGTAAACCATTTGTGTTTCATAATAATAATTTGTTCATTCTTCTGGAATTGATCTCCAGGCCAAAATTTTGTTTGTGAATATTTACAAGAGACCCATTTCTCCTATTCTTTTTATATTTACTAATTTAAGAAAATTCTTTTGAAGCTCTATTAGATGTCACTGATAAAATCTTTGGACCCACACCCTGAAGTTTATTTTTAAACAAGAACCTACCAGATGATGGTTTCTTCACTAATCCTAAAACATCTAATAGTGAGGCTCCAGGTTTCTTTCTTGGATCTTGCATTTCTAAAGAAAATAAGAATACAATCATTACTGATAACTTATGCTCTTAAACCAAATAGATCTTCTTTCTCAGCATTGCTAACTATTTGGTGAACCCTCAGAACACTGTTTTAAAAAAAATCCATCTGGAGACTTGTAAGGAGAACAATCCCTATCTCACAGTTTATTCCTGTAACTATGAACAAAAATTAAACTTGGTACATACCTTTATTATCATATTCTTGTATCTGTACATCAGGCTTATCTTTATAACATGTTCTCTTTGTACAATGTACCATATGATTAGCTAAAATAACAAATGAAAGTAATATAACAGTCAAAGTAGAGTTTTAAACCTTACAGAAAATGAAATGTAGGGTATTACTTTTTAGATCTGTTAAGTTCTGGCCAGAAACAAATATTTGATAATATTTGGCCAATTTTCAAAAAAAAAAAAACCAAAAGCCACTAAAACTGATATACTATTGTCTGTCTCTATTTCCCCAAACCAAAGATTGAAGTTTCAATTAATACACTTGTCTTTAATATCTATTCATTAGATAAAATAGCATTTTTAGTAGGGATTAATACCAAATAACTACTGGCTACTCACCTATTTTATTACCATACAAACTGGCATAACCACACATACAATACATAACATGATCCATGGGTTTTTCTTGAGGTATATTTAAACTTAATGTAGTCATTTTACCAGAGTGAAATCCCATCATATGATTAGCATACGCAAAACTACAACTTGTAGCAAATCTACACATTGAACACTGTATATACTTTCTGTAAGAAAGACAAAAAAAAAATACAATTTTAATATTCTAGTATACTTGTATACTGTGGACTATTCTAAATATCCATTTATCTACCTTGCTTGTAGATTGATATAAAAACAAAACGTACTTCTGAAAAATGATACAAATAGCAATAAGATCAGTCTTTCTCTTAAGGAATTTCAGCCAATTTTCAAAGTAGAAATAGTTATGATATAAAACTTACTTAAAATGTTCCACAGATGACATGTTAGTCTTACACTCGAGACAATCAGCATCATTAACAACTCTAGGTAACAATAGATGATTATCACGAACTTTAGATACTGTAGGGGCATTTAATGATTTAATAGGTTTAGGTTGTAATCCTTGTTCTGGTACTTTAATCATCACTTGATCTGGTGTGGTATATTTACTATTCATACCTACAATAACAATACAGTCTCTGTAATTATTATTTACTATGTAACGGTACCAGTGAGTAATTTGTGGGGTAGATTAAAAGTCAACTACTCATAATTCCAGTCCACCCAGCTGTAAATGGGTACGGATAATCCAGGAAAGATCAATACCAAGAGGTTTGGCCAAAGACCAGCTGGGAGTTGTCATCCTTGTAAAATATAGATTTTTCTTTCTCTTTTCTTTAAAACACAGGCAGTGGAATCAATTTGTCATATTCTGAGGGGGAACTAACACACAGTACCTTATAATTTATGAATCACACAAAAGACAGCTATAACTCATCATAGAGAATCATAAGCATAAAATCTACATATGCACATCTGAAGAAACTTATCAAAGTCCAAACTTTTACAAAAATCATGGGTCTTTAACCTGCACAGCCTTTAACACTTGGGGCCTTGATTTATTGTCCTATTTGAAGCTCTTTCAAATGTGTATTCAAATTTTATAATATTGATATATATAATTTTGACAATGACATTTTGGATCAAACAATATCTTAACTTAATCATAATGTATTGATATATTTAATGTCTTACCTATGACACCTTTAACATTAGCTAAATGATCTTTTTGACGATGTGATTTTAGTTCAGCTGTATTAAAGAATGTTAGTTTACACACTTGACATTTTTTCACTTTATTTTTAGCCTGATGTTTGAGTAAATGATGATAATAATTCTGTGTTTGTCCCCAGCCAGTTGATATAAACTTGATATTAAATGCTTTTAAACAGTATAAACATAATAAATTGGCTGAACTATCATGTTTCTGAAATAACAATTTGAAGCAAGAATTAAACATATGATCAAAATAATAAAACTGCTGATGCTTATGTCTATGAACTTCTCACAATTATTATTGCACATGAAGTTCAATTTTAAGCACAAAGTTAAATTTCAGTTTTTCCTAGAACAATTTAAAATTTCCCTACATGAAACTCCTATTTGACTTTGTTCTAGGCGGATTTTTCATTTACCAACCAACAAAATATGCCTAATAATGCAAGTGAAAAATCTTAAAGTTTCATACTGCTTCAGCGCAACATTGAGAAATTTCAGAAGGCCTCAATATATAATTTTTTTGATAACCCTTGATAGAAATCCTATTGAGAGATAAAATTAATTCATGTTTGACTACATACCTTTTTAAAGTGGTCTACCACATCACTATACATTGATGAACGGAATCCACATAGATGACAGATGTATGGCATCTCACATGCATTATGATTGGTTCTCATATGTGAGGTCAAGGTGAATCGACTGTCACAATCTTTTTCACAAATACGACACATCAGTACATTACTATTATACATGTGTACCTAAAAAATAATATCAAAGACAATTTAAAAAATATATTTTTTTTTTTACGTCTCATTCCTGTTAAGGATCTTAAATCATATGTCTAAAGATAACACTTGTGTCCAAACCATCATCATAATGCAGATTTGTTATCCCTATTTTGTAGGGAATGTTAATTTTTGATATAATTGTCCCTTAATATGACATTACATTATGCAGTTTATTCATTGGGCCAATACAAAATTACAAATCTAGATCACTAACCTTTTCTATATGTGTCTGCATCTCAAATGGTGTGTCAAATTGTTTATAACAATGTTTACACTGTGTTAAATCACTCAGATCTAAATTATGTTGTTTTTCACTGTCTATATGACCTTGCATGTGCATCATAATTTTAACATTATTATATAACATTTTAGAACAATACCAACACTGAAATTAGAGAGGATACCATGTTATATTCCAACATTAGACAGTGTAAGCTTATACCACTGGGTTGGAGAACTGTTTATCACAATTTAGTGATCGATAACTCAAAATAGCAGTGAGTATAATATTCATCTAGAGAGAAATACAGACTAGATTCTATAATTTCATTATATACATTTTTATATTCAAATCAAACTAAAAATTAATAAATGTACCAAATTCAAATTTGTGGGTATTAAGAGCTCCTGTGAAAAAAACCATACCTTAAATCTGTATTCTCCTTTATCTTCTACATAAGTTGGATCACCTTCTTTTTTACCATAGTAAAACTCATCTAGAGGTACCCAATTACCTGAAATATATCAAATGGTTTCTGACCAGGCTTATTCTTCTCAAAACACCTGTTGATACTTCCCATTTGAGGAATCCGCTACTTTAATATTATTGCTCATGTCCTGGTTATGTCATGTGTTGTTTTGGACAAGATTGTTTTGCTAATACAGATTTTTATTATTTACAATGGAATTACTAAAATCAAATTTCACTGAAAGAACAACTTTTAGCCACCTTTAAATTTGATATCATACATAACCCTAACAATAGCTCATAACAGCTATTACAGAACATAATCAAGATGTCAACAACTAAATCATAAATATACTATTTCTTACCACTGCTATCCATTTCATTTTTACTAGCTAATAACCTCTTCTTATCAACCTCTAAATCAACTTGTCGTTTCAGGAGAGATGTTGGACGTATCAAAGACTGATTAATAACTACAATTAATATCACAAAATCTCATTAACAATAAGTTGTTTCAAAGATTTAATTAAAAAAAAATTAAATATATTACGATTCACCACAATAATTGTCATTATGTTTGCATAATTTTCCTTTTTCCTGTTTTTGTATTGATTACAATAATTTTTGTTTTCACCGAACTCAACAGGCTCCTCTCTATAAATAGTTTTTCAACTTAATAACATAGTTTAATTATCACATTTTTCAAACTTAAATTTTTGATGAATGCTAATTTAACCAATGAACATTATAAAATTATACTTAGAATTCTTTAAAATAGATTAATATTAGCACTTAAAACTTAAAATACCAAACACTGATTACACCAGATAAATGTATTTAGAGCAAAGAAGACAAACTTATGACAATGCTTACCAGAATATGAAACACCTTGTGCACCATTTTGTTGAGGCTGAAAAAATAATTAAAATCATCGAACTAAGTAATTGATATCACAAACTAACAATCATTTATTTACTAACCATTTGTGTAATTTCATGAAGCCATGTTGATTTTGTTAAAATAAATACATTCTATGTAAATTTGTTTTTATCCAGTACTGTGCCTCAGAAGCTCAAAACATTGAAAATGTGCATTGTGCATTAAGGTTCTCACATCTTAGCTATAACTAAATAAATATACTTACAGCAACAGGCATGATAGGTCGAATAAATATCTGATTACCAACTTTAACTACATTAGATTGTTGTCCATTGACTAACTGATTATAGACTTGTTGAGGGAAAGTTATAATTTGTTGACCAGTGATATTGTCTGGTAAAGATGGTAGAGTTATATTGTTAACATTAGGTAAGGCTGGTATTGTCTGTCCTGCTTTTATTTGCTGTGCTGGAGATTCACCAATAACTATCACATCAGGATCATTGTTTTGGTTTGGTTTCTGAACTTGTTTTGGTCTAACAACTGCATTAGGGTCTAAATAAGGAAAATAAATTTTCAAATTTCAATATTTTTTCCAAGTTAATCTAATAATTCCAAAGTGATCGATCACTTTATTATTTCTGGAGCAAAAAAAGGTTTTCCATAACCAGAAATTGAGCTCTGCCAATTTGAGCTATTTATTAGTAATATATTCTATTTCACTAACCTGTCACTAATGATATTGTAGAATTGGGAACATTTGTCATCTGTATTTTACCAGTCTGAACATCAGCAATATACTTATTAACTCGAGTGTACTCATCTAAAGCACTTTTATAACTCAATTTCTGACAAGGTAGTAATTCTTCTTCAGTACATTCCATCATTAATCTAACTTCATTACTATAAATATGTTTATTCATATTCTGCATAGCTTGCTGCATCGATGATCTTCTACTCTTCGGCATCTTGACTGTTTAATCTATGATAGAGTAATATAATATACACCCACTTATAGCTTTGATTTTAAACTAAAATGTTTAAGTTCCAACTTCTAGAGTGTTTACAAGCTAATTTTTTTACATGTTTTCAAGAACAAGGGCAATATTCATTGTAAATATTTTTCAATTTTGCTGATTTTCAATAGGGTTCATTCAATGGTGATTACAAACACTCACACCAAGTTTGGTCAAACTCCATCAAGAATTATGCCTTCTGGCAGGTTTACGAGCTAAAAATTGAAACAAAAACAAGGGCAAAAACTCTCATTAAATATTTTGCGAGTTAACTGATTTTTGAAAGCATTCATGAGTGGGTGATTTGGAACACAAACATCAAGTTTTGTCAAAATCTGTCAAAAATTGTGCCCTGAAGAGTGTTTACGAGCTAAAAATTGAATACATTTTCAAGAACAAGGGCAATAAATTATAGTAGGCCTAAATATTTTTTGAGTTTGAAAAGGGGGGAAACCACTACATTCCTCCATGGGTGATTTTGCACACATAACAAACAAGTATTCTCAAAGTCTGTCAAGAATCGTGCCATCTAGAGTTTTTACAACAAGGGCAAAAAATGTTTATCCTAGGGTGATTATGAACACTCATACCAAGTTTAGTCAAAATCTATTAAAAATTGTGCATTCAAGATTAAAAATCTAACGTGTTTTCAAGATCAAGGGCAATCATTCATAGTAAATATTTTTTGATTTTGCTGATTTTCAATAAGGTTTATCCTTGGGTGATAACAAACACTCATACCAAGTTTTGCCAGAATCTGTCAAGAATGTGGCCTGTAGAGTGATTGCGAGCTAAAAATTTAACGCATTTACAATAGTTCACAGTAAATTTTTTTCCGATTTTGCTGATGTTGGCATAAACATGATCAGTTTTGATTGAACCAGATTCCAAGAGTTATTGCCCTTCATGAAATAAAAATATTATACAAGGTTTTTTTCTTTCACATAAGCTTATTTATTTTATTTGCACGCTTTTAGGGGTAGTAATTAAAGAGCTTTTCTAAATTCAGTTTAAGTGGAATTGCTGGAATCAGAAGACTGATTAAAAATTCGAAAGGAGCAAATTGATGCCAGAGGGGTATTTAGAAGAGGAAGCCCTCCCTTTCTCTCTCCCAACCTCAGAACGAAAATTTTGCTATATTTTCACTTGAAAATCGCAAAATTACAGTATTTTATGCCATGTTATGAAAAATTTATTGAAAAAAATAATAATTTTCTGCTGAGTAGGTGTATTGCATATTTCATAAACACACAGAGAAATTAATCATGTTAAAAAAATATTTAGTTTACCTGTTTTTAACTATCTATAAACAGTAACATTAGTTTAACATTTAGATATCTTTTTTTAACCATTCAACTGTGACCTAAAAAATTCAAAGCTAAAATTACCTTACAATAAATATTTCATTTTTTATATATTTAAACTTTAAAATTTACACGTTTCCTGATAACAAAAATATGGGCTCGTTTTAAATTTAAATGTCATTTGCATTTTTATACTTATATATGTAAATTCAAAAGTCAAAAGAACACTCAGCATTTTCGGGGGTTGCTTTCCTGTTCTTGGTACTCAAGATATGTTTGGTCGATTGAACGGTGTATGTACCCCTTTAAAGGAATATGGATCACTTTACTGTGTCATGACAGTTTTATAGTTTTTTGTTTATTACGCTTCCCTGTCATGAAATTGTGATTGACAGCTATTCTAAATTTTTATGAAATTAAAACAAAGAGATAGTCTAATAAAGCCTTTACATATTCCTAATATATATAATATATTCAGCATCTTGTATTATTCTTATTGCATAGGCCTATCTATATGATATATTATGTAGTCTATTATAATACAGGTACACAGTTTTGCAATTTCATTGTCATTGACAATACATTCTATACAAAATGGCTTTACTAGGCTACTTTTACTTTAAACACTACTATTAACCCCATATACATGACGTCATAGGGTCAAAAATGCCCAGTAGTAAAATTCAAGATGGCGGATAATTCGCTTACTCCAGACAAAATGATTTAAAGCAGAAGTTTGGCTCGTGAGTAGCTAATGCCAAGCTGCATAATCTCATCCACAGATGTATTTAAACAATTCTGTATACATATAAAAAGAAGATTCCATAATTACACGATATATTCCAACTTTTTGCACCGCTTTTAGCCAACCACCACTCATTTTCCGGGCATAGTTGGTCACGTGATCATATCAGTAACCTTTTCATGATTTCCTTACAAATGATAAAAAATATATAATGTTGGACATCACACAATTTCTATGTTTTTAGTAAAATGGGTTTCAGACAATTAGAGAAGAATTCAGAAAAAAATTGTTCTGAAACAAAATATCATTTGTAGTAGAGAGTATTTTAGTAATCCATTTTATCAACGAGAGTATTTTTCTAGCAGACAGCTTTATTATTATGATGATGATAATCAAAGAATTTTGACCTATTATTGTGATGTAAAACTGCGAAGAAAGTAGACTGAAAGCTTGAAAAGTGGAACTCTAAATAACTTTGCCAAAAGTAGGTGTCTGAAATGGCAGAAGCAAGGGCTGCGGTAACTGAACCCAGGGTACACGATATTGAAGAAGGAAAGGACAACAGAAGTGAATTTTATTTGGCTTTTAAACAATGGAGAAGATCATTAGTGAGAAGATTTTATAGGACAAGGTATATAACTATAAAGAGTACTGCTATGAAATAATCAGGCACTTTGTCTAGGCTTACTAAAATTGTTACAGCATTTAGCTTCATGCTTGACCACACAGTCATAATTTGGCTAGCCTAGGCTAGGCCTAGTTAGTTGAGAAATAATATTACTAAAAAAAGATGATATCATCTTTATTTAGGCTAACATTTAAATTGCACTTTGTTGACTTTGCATAGACTAATAAATAATAAATAAGATAAGATAAATCTTAATTGTCTATTGAGAAGTAATTGACTAGATGTATCCTAATTAAAGTTAATATATTTTCTGTTTAGTAAGCTCAGCAACAGTGGCAGTGAAACAGTGTTCGCAAAGCTTAGCTTATATCTGTTGATATTTAATCTTAAAACTCATTGAATTTAATAACTGACATGCTTTTCCACAGACCAAGGTTTGACTCCAGTATTTGATCTAATTTCAAGCTATTTGCAATCTTGTTCTGTTGGGCATTTGAGTTGTGAGATTTAAAAACAAACGTGTATCACATGTGTTTTTGAATTCTATTATGCAAATTTAGCATGTCAAGTTCATGCTTTTGTTGATATTTTAGAAATTTAATTCGAAATGGATTGTGGCCTACTAAAATGTGGAATTTGGGAGGGACAGTAGTGTTTCTAACTGGTCTGTGCCATTTTGATGCAGAAGTTACAAAACCCATCACAGATGTTGTTCATTGGACAGAAGTTCATTTACACATCCCAGAAGGTACCGTTTTGAAGTTTTTTGTTTTGTTTCGTTTGAACCACATTTCAGTTTTCGTCTAGAATCATTTATGAGATATGCTTACTGATAAAGGTTAAAGATGGGTTTCCTTGATTTCATTTATTAAAATGCAAATATTTTATGAAAATTATACACACCTCTTCTTTCTTATGTATAATTACCTGAGTAAGATAAGAATCACCAGCTGAGTGACAATCGAGATTGCTCAAAACCTCTTTTTTATATTGGGTTTATCCAGACTGTACGTACACATGTATAGGATACCGGTATATGATAAGTTATAACTCTTAATTATAGATAAAATGATTAAGAGTACATTATAATTATTTGAAACACAAATTATTAAATAATTTGCTTACTTTAGTTGAAAATAAAGGAAACTCATCTTTTATATTAAGAACTGTTAAAAATTATGTCAGTTTATATTCAACTTGATAATTGATTATTGATCTTAATCAATTCCAGCTTCTTGTCATCTAATATCTTATATCACTGATACATTTTAGGAATACCAAAAGATATTAAATCTGTTGTTGCATCTACAGTAGTTGGTTTTGGATTCTTTATTGTATTATATCATGTACGAAGATATGCTTTAAGAATATTACTAAGCTATAGAGGTTGGATGTGTAAGTATAGCTTCTAAGGATTCTTTTTTGCAAGAGCTTATCATATTTGATAAGAAACCAAATAAAACATTTGATAGATGAATGGGCTAATTACTTTCTCATAGAATGTAAAAATAGCCTTAAAAGTAAAGTGTTTAATTTTGATAAGTAATAGATATATTTATAGTCTTTCCATTTCCTCTAAGAACTAGATTAGATGACCTTTTGAACTGTAAGCTTATGTAAGCCTATTATAATATACTTCAAGTATACCCATCATGTTTCTTATTGATCCTTTGTCAGTGTCAAATGTATATTATTGATTTAGACTTATTTGTATTGGTACATAATGTGATGTATTGTTATTGTACATCATTTATATAAGCTTAAGGAAGTTCACTGGATTGTAAAGGAGTTTATTAGGGACATTGATATTAATTAAGCATGAACCATCTCTTTAATTAGTCTACTAAATAATTATCCTATAGTAGGCTTTCTGACTTATCCTCTTTTTTTGCAGTGCGTTCTAGCGAACGCACTGCTTTGTTTTCATAATGACTTTTTTTTTTTTTTTTTTTTTTTTTTTTGTCTACTTCTGGTCACGCTAATTCGGTATGAAGGGAGCATGCCACACATTATCTCACATGTTTTCCTACAATAACTAACTGCTCGGTGTTGCTTAAATGTAAAATGGCGTTTTTTTGTCTAACCGGAAATGACATATGACAGAAAAACCCATTTTATGTTTTTTACCTTTTTTACCTCTGTTTTTGAACCGATTTTGATAAAACTTTTTTTGTTTGTTTCATTATTCTAATGTCTACATAATAGCTTTCAACATAAATGCACTTTTAGACATTCTCTGCTGACTTTTTGGAGCACTTTTTTAACCGTTTTTTTAACTTTTGCAATTTTATTTCGATCTATTTGAAAACTTACAGGTGTATAAACATTTTGATTTCTAACTAAATGGTATTTTCAAAATTTGTATATCACTTCCGGTTTTGACGTCATTCGCTTGTAAAGTTGAAATTTCAACTTCCGGAATAATTAAGATATTCAAAAAAATCTTTTTGAGATGTGCTACAAATAACCATTGACTAAATATGAAATGAAAAAATCTGACCCAGATATTTCATGTCAGTCGCCATCTTGAAATGACTGATTTTTCTTTAAATCGAAATTCAGAATCAGGGAATCATTCGATTTGAATAAAAATGATGTCTATGGAATCTACAGTCGATTGCTAACAAAATATGGGAAGCCGATTTTTGAATTTCGATTCAGAATTTTTTTTATTTCCGGTTTAGAATTTTCGGAAATAGTCAAAACTTTTTAGGCTCATATCTTGTGACCTTGACCTTGAGTGACCTTGAGACTTAAACAAAAGTTGTTACCCTTGACGAGATTTATCCAATGGCATGAACATTTTAGATGCCCAATGTTTACTTCCGGTTTTATGGCCGTCAGAAAATTGCATTTTTTAACTTTAAACAGCTCTGTCACGTGACCTAATTTACATACGTCATAAATTTTGTTTCGGTGTTACTATGCTTGATCTACTCTATCCAATGATATATGACACAATGTATTTGAATCATAATTCTGCGTTCTAGAATTTGAAAATATTCTGCCAAATTCCATTGTAACTGTTCGTGTTTCGTTTGTCTGTCTGCTGGTATTCCCGCGTCCCTTTTAGTTAACCTGCTTGTATTCTGATAGCTGTGCGCCCCTTTTATTTGGTATGACTGCTTGTAGTTCTGCACCTCTTTTATTTAGTCTGTCTGCTGGTATTTCTGATTCCATTTTATCTGCCTTTATATACACCCACATGAAAATATGGACGTATATTGCCGTCACCCCAGTCCATCCGTCGGTCCGTTCGTCCTTCAACAATTTCTTGTACACGCAATAGCGACTAGAGTTTTTATCCGATTTGAATGAAGCTTGGTATGTATAATTATCGTGATACTATCTCGGATCCTTTCATAATTGGAGCTATTCCAGTCGTCGGTTTACGAGTTATTGCCTTTGACTTAGTGAAAACGTTAAAATTAACTTGTGTATGTGATAAAAGCTAGAGTTTTTATTCGATTTGAATGACCTAATTTACATACGACACAAATTATTTTTGATTCGTATTATGCTTTATCTACGCTTTCCAATGATATATGACACTATGTATTTGAATCATAATTCCTCGTTTTAAAATTTGAAAATATTCTGCCAAATTCCATTGTAACTTTTCGTGTTTCGTTTGTCTGTCTGCTGGTATTCCCGCGTCCCTTTTAGTTAACCTGCTTGTATTATGATAGCTGTGCGCCCCTTTTATTTGGTATGACTGCTTGTAGTTCTGCACCTCTTTTATTTAGTCTGTCTGCTGGTATTTCTGATTCCATTTTATCTGCCTTTATATACACCCACATGAAAATATGGACGTATATTGCCGTCACCCCAGTCCATCCGTCGGTCCGTTCGTCATTCAACAATTTCTTGTACACGCAATAGCGACTAGAGTTTTTATCCGATTTGAATGAAGCTTGGTATGTATAATTATCGTGATACTATCTCGGATCCTTTCATAATTGGAGCTATTCCAGTCGTCGGTTTACGAGTTATTGCCTTTGACTTAGTGAAAACGTTAAAATTAACTTGTGTATGTGATAAAAGCTAGAGTTTTTATTCGATTTGAATGACCTAATTTACTTACGACACAAATTATTTTTGATTCGTATTATGCTTTATCTACGCTTTCCAATGATATATGACACTATGTATTTGAATCATAATTCCTCGTTTTAAAATTTGAAAATATTCTGCCAAATTCCATTGTAACTTTTCGTGTTTCGTTTGTCTGTGTGCTGGTATTCCCGCGTCCCTTTTAGTTAACCTGCTTGTATTCTGATAGCCGTGCGCCCCTTTTATTTGGTATGACTGCTTGTAGTTCTGCACCTCTTTTTGTTTGCTGGTATTTCTGAATCCATTTTATCTGCCTCTTTATACGCCCACATTAAAATATGGATGTATATTGTTCGTCGGCTCGTCCGTCAACAATTTCTTGACACGCGATAGAGACTAGAGTTTTTATCCGATTTGAATGAAGCTCTGGTATATGTATTTATCTTGATAATATCACGGATGAGTTCGAAACTGGCGCTATTCCAGTAGTCGGTTTAAAAGTTATTGCCCTTGACTTAGTGAAAACATTAAAATTAGTTTGTGTATATGATAAAAAATAGAGTTTTTATTCGATTTGAATGAAGCTTGGTATGTGTATTTATCTTGATAAATTCCATTGTTACTGTGAGTGCTTTTTTCAAAATTCTTTAAAAACAAATTATGTCAAGTGACCTAATTTACACATTATTTATATGACACTATGTATTTGAATCATAATTCCGCGTTTTAGAATTTACCCTGCCTGTATACTGGTAGCCGTGCGCCCCTTTTATTTGGTCTGACTGCTTGTAGTTCTGCACCCTTTTAATTAGTCTGTCTGCTGGTATTTCTGAATTCATTTTATCTGCCTTTTTATACACCCACATGAAAATATGGACGTATATTGCCGTCACCCTGTCTGTCCGTCGGTCCGTCCGTCAACAATTTTTTGTACACGCGATAGAGACCAGAGTTTTTGGCCGATTTGAATGAAGCTTGGTATATGTATTTATCTTGATAATATATCGGATGAGTAATTAATCTTTCTGTTTACTTCTTGTAGTTTTACATCCATTTTATTATCCCTGCAAACATATCTTGAAGTGCACTTTCTACTGACACACAAAAGAGAGTGAGTAATTTGACAAGTACGCTTTTATATTATTATGTAAAACTCTTATCATTGGTTGAAAATGTGACATTTCATCCATGTATCGGGTGGGTTGCGCACTGCTCGGTACCGTCTTCACGGTTCTAGTTTTTTCTTTTTTTTTTAAAGATGCACCCCCTAAATCTCAGTCCTACACAACATTAATATGGGGTTGTCTGGTGAAGGTTATATCAGGCTCTCACCCAACATTATACAGTTGTCAACAGAGTTTACCTAGAATGCCTGTACCTCCACTCTCAAGTACAGTTGATCAGTTATTATGCTCCCTAAAACCATTATATGAAAATAAGCCAGAAGAATTTATAGAATTAGAGAAAGAAGCCAATATTTTTCAACAAACAATTGGTCCTAAATTGCAAAGAGTATTAGTATTAAAGTCTTGGTGGGCAGCTAATTGGGTCAGTGATTGGTGGTAAGTATCAAATAATAGTGATATTTACTGTTAAATTATACATTTCTCTGCCACTCTTTGAATGATATTGATTGACTTGAAGGAACTATAAAATTGTTTTCTAAAATGTGTATGCGTAAGCTTATTGAGGGACACTTATAGCAACAATTTACATCATTAAAATTTTCAATCAGACCCCATTCCCCTGAAACAAAGTGATTGATGAAGTTACAACCGCAAAATATGATTGTACCTATCTCAGAAGATTTTGGCAGGTGTTATGTTATGTCATCAAACACTTATGATTAAGTGACATATGGCATTTAAAGGTGGTTTGTGATGAAAATGGTGGGCACATTGACCATTTATTCAATTAAACATATTACTGAAATTGCATTAGCTAATTTCTGAATTGTATTTTTAAAAGGTAGTTTTAGACCTTTTTATACGCCCTCATCTCTTTATGAGGACGTATATTGTCGGCACCCCTGTCCGACCGTCCGTCCGTCAACATTTGCTCGTAAATGCTCTATAAACTATAGTTTTTGACGGAGTCAAATGAAATTTGATATGTGTATACATATTCATAAAACGAAGATCAAGTTCAAATTTGAGCTATTTTCGATCGTTAGAAGCAGAGTTATTGCTCTTGCCCTAAATCTTGAATATGCTATTACTCTCTTAATTTCAACCGACTTAAAATAAATGTTATTGGACCTAAATCGAAAGGTTTGAGAAAGTTTAGTTTTATCCTGATTTAAATTAAGGCTTTTTCAAGATTTAGGCCTCTTTCATCATTTTTGAGGAGTTTTCGCCCTTTAACCTCTATACAGTAAGTGCTTCTATCAACATCAATTGCTTGTAAACGCTCTAAAAACTAGAATTTTTGATGGAATCAAATGAAATTCGGTATGTATTATATATTCAATAAACAAAGATCAAATTGGAACTTGAGCTATTTTTAACCGTTAGTAGCAGAGTCATTGCCCTTGCCCCAAAGTCTTAAATATGCAATTACTATCTTAGTTTTCAACCAATTTTGTTGAAACTTAAAATGAATGTTATTGGACGTAAATCAAAAGGTTTGAGAAAGTTTAGTTTTATCCTGATTAAATTTAAGACTTTTTCGTTAGGCGTATATAGCCGTGGTCCACTATCTTTTTTCTTGAAAAAATGTATAATATCTCTATGATTATTAAAATGAAAATATTTTGGTCTTAGCTTTGATACTGAATATCCTTAATTTAGAATCATTTTTCTGGGCCATCTGATATATTCATGTTTGTAAGATAGATATAGACTTAATTAAGATTAATATATATTTGTGATCTGACAGTGATAATGAGTATTTCATACATGTGGCCTTCAGTTTTCACTGATAAAACATAGATAAAGGAATGCACTCTAAGAATTCGTGTGAACAGTGATAAAGTCCCTCTTTTAACATTAGCTTATATCAAACCAAGGTCATATCCTAAACAATGTTCAAATTTTACAAGGTCCAATGTCTGAAAGCACAAATAGAAGCTGTTGATGTACTTTAAAATACACAAGTAAAGGCATGTAAACATATCAGACCTTTTAGCAATTAGCAACCCTAATGACTTGTTTTATCCATAATGTGTTGACCTCCAGATCAAGTGAGTGCTAGAACTAAAGGGTCACTTCTTGACTGTTTATAGTTTGTATTCAATGCATTGATAAAATGTATTCAATGCATTGATAAAATGTATTCCCATATCAATTTTAAATGTTTTCAATTGTCAGTAGAAAAAAAATATTGTTTAAAGAGTATTTATAGGACAAGATAATGAATTGCGTGAATTATCTGTATTTGTAGGGAAAAGTATGTGTACCTAATGGGAAGAAGTCCATTACCTATTAACAGTAATTATTATATTATGGATCAGAGTTATTGGACACCTACTCCCAGACAAACATCCAGGTACCTTTATACAATAATTTGTGAGGCTTAATTTGAATATTTTAATAGGATTGACAGGAGTTATTGTAATGGAACTCATGTTCAATAAAGTTTTGGGCTATGGAGACTAGCATAAGCTTAAACAGTAATACCCTGATTAAGCTCTAAGCTCTAGTGCCCATAGTAATGATGCACCAGATTAACTCATTTGAGAAAAACTGTGAAAAAGAAACAGATTGGTGAAGAGGATGTATGCATAGGCGTAGGCCAACTAGTTATCACACTTGACATATTGCCATTGGTTCATTTCATAAAAATAAGATTCCTTGTTGACTAACTTACATATTTATCTTTCATTATTATAGAGCTGCCAGTATAATCTATCAACTGATGTTAGTTAAACAAAAAGTAGATAGAGAGAAAATTGATGCCCTAACTATAAGAAATACTATACCTGTATGTATGGCTCAATATGAGCGTGTTTTCTCTACTACCAGGTGAGATATCTATTTCCGTGAAAACGGAATTTGAACTTATGTGAAATATTTTAGACTGTCTTGTATTCCAATACTATGACATCGGATTTAACCAAGGAATAAAAAGCACACCATTCAAGGTTCTACACGTTTATTTACGCCAGAGGGAGGTAACTCTGCCTGTCTTATTACATAGACTTGTAAAGAGGTTTTCTAAACTTTGTATGTGTATCGAAAACACTGATAGCATCAATTTGTGTCATTCAAATTTCCATTCCTACGTCTGTGGTTCTTACAATTCCATTTAAACTAACGCGTTTTATGACGTCACCCCCACTGATGCTACTGGAAGTTTCTATTGATATCTGTGTAGATCAGTGGGGGTGACATCATAAAACGCGTTAATTTAATTGGAATTGTGAGAACCGCAGACGTCAGAATTGCAATTGGATGCTATCAGTGTCCCCAATAATACAAAAACAATGACTTATTAATAATGATCTCATTTCCCTATTATTATTTTTTTATTAAATTCCCTCTTATGTTAATTTGCAAGCACTGTCAGTTTAGAAACACTGATACTCTTCAATAGATTTTAGAATGTTATATATTTATACATAATAACCCCATCTAACTAAACTTTCTTTGTTTCTTTAGAGTTCCAGGAGAAGATATTGATGAACTAGTACATTATGATTCTTCACAATCAAAGGTATGTAGGTGTATTATTGATGATGAGTGTACAAATGATATTGATGGTGTAAAAGATTTGTACATTAATGATGTTGAGGGTGTAAATGATATGTACATAATGATGTTGAGGGTGTAAATGATTTGTACATTATACATTAATGATTATGATTGTATTGATGTTTTTTTTGTTTTTTTTTACAGTTATTGTTTTGTGCTCAATTAAAATAAATTTGTTCAAAATTGTAAAGAGCAATTTTTCTCCAGTAAGCTTATATCCATTAATTTTCAGCATGTAGTGGTATTACATAAAGGTGTGATGTATAAAATGGATGTATTTGATTGTCATGGTAAAATCATTCCACCTCAAATTCTAGAAAAACAATTCGATTGGATAAAAAAGAATGCTGATATTCATGAAGGTATTTTTGTCATTTTCAAAGTTTCTTGTTCATTTTCTCGAGTAAATGAGACTAATTTTGGATATTATTTCTATTCATTTGTAACTTGTGTTTTCTTCATGCTCCCAAATTGAAATATGGATTATATATTATCTCAAGGAATGTGATTGGCACAGTGGTATTTTTTTTGTTCAGATATTTTTATGGTTTATGTCAAGGTTCAAATTAAGTGTTATTTCAACTCTTAATGAATGATATTAATGTTAAAGATGTCATTTGTGTTTTCAGAAGGGTTATCTGATATGTGTAAAGCTATACCAGCATTAACTACTTTAGAAAGAACAAAAGCTGCTCAAGTTAGAAAAGAACATATGACTACTGGGGTGAATAAAGAATCTCTTGATGATGTTGAAAGAGCCATTGTTTTTGTAAGTTTTTTTATCACTCCTTGAAGCTTTACACCTAGCTTGACAAGTCTGGACCTATCCTCAGACATGATATAAGGATGTGATATTTCATGAGTAAGGCCAGACATCTAATGTCACATTTAATGGAATTTCTACCCAAGTAATTTTTGGGTGTTATTCTTTGAGATTTTTCACATTGACTAAAGTCAAATGTATCATTCAGTAAGCATCAGAATTGTATGAAGGAGAGGAAACTATATGTTGTATATTGTAAGATAAAGAGTTTATTATTATTTATTATTATTGATTATGTCTGTGATTCAAGTTCTCTTGAAAGGACATTTTCTCATCTTTCATTTGAAATAAGATTCGAAAGTAAAATATTTTTTGAAGATAATAGAGAGCAGTTTTTGCTACCGTTTTTTAGTTGTTTGTATTCCCATCCTAACCTCAATTATATTTTAATTATTTTAGGTTACATTAGATACGAATCAATTTGATGATATGTCTGCTAGAGGGAAATATTTATTACATGGTAATGGTAAGAATATGTGGTTTGAAAAGTCTATCAATATGGTATTTTTTACTGATGGTAGAGTAGGATTTAATGGTGAACATTCCTATGCTGATGCTCCTGTTGTTGCTCATTTACAAGAGTATGGCATGCTGACAGAGTAAGTACATTATGGGTTAAATTTAGGTAGATCTCCACAAAGACTAAAAAGTCACATCCAACACTTTATTTGGCACATCCAACACTTTATTTGGCACAATCAACTTTTTTATCACAAATACTTAGAGCAATGTCTAGACTTCCATCTGTTTTTGCACCTCCATAGAATTAAAAGTTTTATGATGTCACTGAAGCAAGAGCTGCTAATAAAAACAGACATTTTACAGAAAATTTGTTTGATGGAAAGCCTCTTCACAATTCCTTTAATTTATATCTGAATTAAAACCTCATCATGCAATGTATTATATGTATTTAGTATAAGACTCCTATTTTTACTTCTTAAATGTGTTGTGATAAATTTTTCTTTAAATAGAATAGTTGATCCTTTATATTCTGAAGATGGCTATGTTAAACCAGTTGATGTACCATCATCTTTAATTATAACTAAACCTGAACGTTTAGTCTGGTATGTACAAGATGATTTAGCAGCAGAAATCAGACTAGCCTTAAAATCAGCTCAATTAGTAAGTCATTACTCAAAATATTTTAGATTAAACCACACTGGATAAAAAAATCTTCAAAAAGTGCACATGAACGATAATGACTTCTAGTAAAAACATTTCTTGTATTTTTATACGCCCTCATCTCTTTGAGGACGTATATTTTGTCGGCACCCCTGTCTGTCCGTCAACATTTGCTCGTAAACGCTCTAAAAACTAGAGTTTTTGATGGAATCAAATGAAATTTGCTGTGTATACATATTCATAAAACGAAAATAAAGTTCGAATTTTCGATCATTAGAAGCAGAGTTATTGCACTTGCCCCAAAATCTTGAATTTGCTGTTACACTCTTAGTTTTCAACCGATTTTGATGAAACTTAAAATGTATGTTATTGGACCTAAATTGAAAGGTTTGAGAAAGTTAAGTTTACTCCTGATTAAATTAAAGGTTTTTTTTGTTGGGCGTATATTATGACTGTGGTCCATTATCTTTATTTGATGCTGTTCAAAAAAATGTCTTTCAGCAGACTGTGTTTTAAATTTCTAACTAAAACTTGTGTTAACCACTTTGTTTTATTCCATTTATAATTCATTTATGGTGAATGTAATTTCTTTGTATCAAAGTGGTCAATTTGTGCCACAAATTAGATCATTTTGTATGAGATTGAAACTATTACCTCTGAATGATATTTACTGTATTGAGAATGATTTTGTTATAGGCTATAGATGATGTTGAGTTATGTATAAGAGATCACAATGCTTATGGTAAAGGATTTATCAAACAATGCAAGGTAGATATTTAATTTTATTTTCTTTATTTGTTATTTCCCTAGAAGTGGCTTTATGTTGCTGGCGTTTTTTAAATTCAACACTTTTCTGTCATTTCAACTAATTCTTTCAAATCATGCTATATTTTTTTGGTCTATAAGAGTGTTTACATTAATTTTGTATTCCTGATATAACAATTTTTACAACTAGTTCTGAGTAGATTTCTACAATTCTTTTTTTCCTGGGGCAGAGATTTTACTTATAATAACGTAAGGCTGAAACAAGAGTCTGTGAAATCAAAATTTTGTTTTTTGTTATAAACAAATGATCAGTGATATATATAAGTCAATTATCTTTATTTATTTGAATATTATGTTTGAATTAAAGAATATAAAAAGAATGAATTTATTTTTATTTAATGATGTTTTATCAGTTCAATCTTATTTTCGTTAACCTATATAGGATATTGTTTCAGATCAATCTATGATACTAAAATTGCTCTTAGCACATGCTTCCATTCATACATTACTTTTTTTTGACTGCTGTGTGGTGTTTGTTTCTGTGTTGATCTTTAATATTGTTCTAAACTAGGTCAGTCCTGATGCTTTTATCCAGATGGCTTTACAACTAACTTATTACAAGAATGCTGGTAAATTTTGTTTAACTTATGAAGCTTCAATGACTCGACTTTATTTACATGGAAGAACAGAAACTGTTAGAACCTTATGTTTCAATACTGTAGCCTTTGTTAAGTGAGTTTTTTTACTCAATATTTTATTAACCTCAACTTCTTTCGTGGCTCTTCTCTTACACCCCCTTTTAATTTTAAATATTCATTTATTTTTTTGTTAATCATAACATGTTTTTCGTCTAAATATTTGATTTTTTCAACTGGTAGATTTTTGCTGTACATTTGAAATTAAAAATTTATTACTTCTTTTCTATACTGTATGCTTGATTAATTATTAACTTGGTATGTCTTTAGTGTTGTTTGACAATTATAAAGCAATGTAGGAAAGTATGTAAGAAAATTAAGCACTGCTATAACTCTATAATTTCAGATCTATGTTTAATGATGCTGTAAGTAAAGAAGGTAAAATAGCTCTCTTTCATAAAGCTTGTGAAGATCATCAACGAAAGTATAAAGATGCAATGAATGGTAAAGCCTGTGATCGCCATCTGTTTGCCTTATATGTAGCTAGTATTGGATTAGGATATGTGAGTATTGAATGAAATTTTCGGCAGTTCTCATTAGGACTGGGTCTAATAATTTAAATATTCGATCATCACGCTACAAATTATTTATTTCGATTATCGATCATCAAATTTCATAATCAATTAAAATTTATAGTCAAATTTTCTTTTAACATTATCTGCTACATGCTTATCAGAGAAGTCACGACCCATTTTATCATGAGTTTTATTCGTCTTCGATACCTGATATTGATAAATAACAAACATTCAGGTACACGAACATATGAAGATTAGAAGATTTCCCAATTAAAATATTTTGATTATTGATCGGTAACCTGCCTTCTATAATCGATCTCAATTTGGTAATCGATACCCAGCCCTAGTCCTCCCTCATACCTGCTGTGTAATCTGACATTAAATAGGTCTCTCAAAAATGTCTGATTATGAAGAGTGTTGTAGTACTCAAAGTTCTTGTAACTTTATAATTTGAATTGTTTGATGTACATTAAATATATCTGAATTTTTGTACAAGGGGTGGGGACCATCAGATCAAAATATACAGAAAGGGGCATCTTCAATAAAGTTTATAATAGAAGATAAGTTAGTTATCATAATTATCTCAATATTTACTATTCTTGATTACCGGTACTGTATATTATTTTTTCCAGGAATCTAATTTTTTGAAGAAGGCCTTACACATACCTTGGACATTGTCAACTAGTCAACAACCACAAACTCAGGTCACATGGGCACCAGATTGTAGTTTACCTCAGTATAATACAATGGTAAGAAAATTTTTATTTTTATCAAGTAGCCTAGTGTATCTAGCAAGAGGTGGGGCAGAAGTTTTTTGATAGCAATAATATGTTGGAAATATTGTGTATCACTTCACTTTAAGGGCGTGGATTTAGGGGGAGATGATTCCCCACCTTGTACTCAGAAAAGGGGGACTAAAAGGCCTCGCTCGGATCTTACTTCTTAGAATATTGACACACAAATTACTGTTATTTATATGGTTACTGTATATGAAATATATTTATTCTTCAGCTATCACCAGGCGGAGGGTTTGGTCCTGTATCAGATGATGGATATGGCGTGTCATATATGATACCAGGAAACAATAAATTCTTCTTCCATGTTTCTTCCAAAAAATCATGTCCTCAGACCAGTTCTGTTGCATTTATGGATGAATTGTTTGCCTCCTTGCAAGAAGTTAAAAGTTTGTTTGATAATGAAGAGAAAACAGAGGTTGATGATAAGAAGTCTTTGTAAAACTATGTCATGAATGGGTAATAATTGTGGTGTGATATTTCATACTTTGTCAAGTTTCTTGTCTAATGATGAATGTATTTAAAGTATATTTTTATTGGTTTTATGTTAATTTTTAACTGTATTTTATTTGAAAAATATTATTTATTTTATCTTATATTTATGGCCAAAGTCTTCTTAACTACAAAAGATATTACTTATTAACACAAGCAGTTCTTATTAATGTGGTAGTGATGAATTCAATATAGGTTTATGAATAGACACATAACAGTTTGTGGAATTACAAATAAATATTTAAATGCTATGTATTTTATTCTATTAGTCTATATTATAGTAAGTTTGACCACATTCCCTTGTCAATGCAATATTTTAAATATTTTTTTTAGTGTATTATAAATATGTCAGTTTTTAGTTAAGATTTTTCTACGCATCTTTAAAAAGGACTTCTATTTATTCTTAGTGAAGGATCTTGTTTTGAAAAACTGTCATATATATACAGTTAATTGATTTTATGACAGTCCTTTGGTTTATTTTGGAAACTGCAATTACAATAGAGATTTCTGAAAAAAGTTAATTTTGATGTTGCTCCCAAAATGGAATATCATTCCACTATTCAGAAATTCTTGAACAGTATGTTTTATAAAATTTTAATGTGACATATTTTAAGTTCTTTTTAAAACTAAATCATGAATTTTCAGTGGGTTTGTCTCATTTTTATTGTGCAATGTGTATACTTGTGTGTTTGTGCTCAATTTTAGATTAAATTTATTTACAAAGTAACTTCTTGATCATTATCAAATCTAAATATTTTGTATTTGACCATAAGCATGGATTGAACTGTAGCAGACAAAATTACCAAAATCTTGTCCCCAGACATGAAAACTAATGAATGGACCAAGTTAATTCTTTAGGCTGCGTGCACATAGAAGTATACTTTTCGGGTATACAGGGTACATCTTGAGCGACAAGCGTATACCTAAAATCAAACAAGGTAATTTCATAATACCTGGTCACATAAGGCTGCACGCACATAGAAGTATACGGTATTCAGACAAAGAAGATTTGGCCCTTATTCTACTAACCGAGGCTGATGAGGCAGGTATAGTGTCCTCTTATGTGACCAGGTATTATGAAATCACCCTGTTCGATTTTTAGGTATTTGCGTCACTCAAAACGTACACCCGAAAAGTATACTTCTATGTGCACGCAGCCTAAGAGGACACTAATCAAAAATGAATTATTACGTATATTAAAGTAAAGTGTAGTATAGTAGGAATCAGGCTTGTTTGGTTTTCAATTAGTGTATTCAGTATATTTCTATGTGCACGCGGCCTGACATACATCTTGCCAATAGCCCGTTCTATTTGTTATATCCAACCAACCAAGGGATCCTGCAGAATCTGCAACACACATTGCAACCATTTAAATGACATTGTAATTTAACAAAATATTTGAAATTAAAATCTAATTTATTAATGAATACACCATACAATATGTACCAGCTCTAAAAATAAACACAATATATAGATTGATAAATGAAGGTATTTGTCAACAGTAAATGAGTAACAATTTGACAGTTTTGACTGCATTGAACAAAAAAAAAAATATGGTTGAAAAACAATAATGATTAGAATTCATGAATGGAATCTCTTTAAGGAAGATTTAACTTAAATCAAGACTAAATGTGACAAAAGATATTTGACAGACGCTCTAAAATAAAATAATGAAAATTTCAATTAAAATGCAAATTTCAAAAAGAATTTTGGTTACAGCTATAAGAATATAATATAGGATTATACAACAATAAAACATGCTTTTTTTTTTAATTTTTAAAATATTTTCTATTTTTTTTTATTTATAAAAAGTTTTTTTGCTGGTACATGTACATTTGTGGCAGAGAGGGAAAGGTAAAATGAAACCCCAAATCATCCCAAAATCAAAAGTTGTTAAATTACTACCAAATATATTTTATTCATTCCAAAGTTATGAGTGCATAAATTTTCTTAACTCCCCCTAATTTGTTCAATCTAACCCAAGTAATTTGTTCAGCAAATTTTGATAAGTATCAAGATTAATATAGGATAGTAAAGGTAAAACATCAATAGTGGGCTTGTATACTAGAAACTCCCATTTAAAAATCATCAGCATCAATAACATAGACCATAAACATCAAATCTTCTACTTTAGGAACCATCTCATCGCCAGGTGGTACCAATTGAAATCCAAAGAAACTGAATACTCTCATTAGATTTGCTGCAATAAAACAGGAGATATGTCTATCATTGAAGATTACGAAGTTGAAAACAAACACAGTTCTTATTAATAGATTATGTAATTCTTATATATATGTTAAAGACATTATAAATACCTCTATCTGCCCTGTTCTTCTTAAAACATAGAATAACATGAGAGCAACTCAACTTTTCTTCTGCATACTCCAAGAGAGTTATCAAGCTAAAAAGAAAGAAAAATTATTAAACATTTGACTGAAGTTAATTTAATGAGTTTAATACACATTCTATAAGAATAACAATGAGCATTTAAGTTTTATATGTAGTAATGAATTTTTTTTTTTATCAAATGATCCATAACACAGGATGCTTAACAAATTTCCTCAAATACTGAATTTCAAATGAAAACACCCGGGTTGAAAAAATTGTGCATTTCCCCACTTATATTTTTTTTCTTCTTGGTTGAAAAAAATGTGCATTTCCCAGCTTTGACATTTTTCTTGTACCTTTTTTTAGTAGAATGTCAAAGTGTCAAAGTGGGGAAATACACAATTTTTTCAACCCAGAAGAGAAATGAACATTTTCTTTCAAGCCATAAGGGAAATGTCAAAGAGAGGAAATGAAAAATTTGTTGACGCCTGTGTTCTAAATCACATCATAAATTACCTTTCTTTGGATCCTTCTGGCAATATACCACCTGGCAACTCCACATATAATTTACCATCAATAAGAATAGTTTCCCATAAATTCTCATGTGATTCCATTAGCCGGATCTTAAAACTTAAATTTACTGCTGATGATTTGGTAAATGTTCTGTTGTCTAAGAACAAACCAACACCATTGACAGGGGGCGCTTTTAAAACCCCCACGCCGCTGCCCTCTGCCACGAATGACATGTTGACGGCATGGGGAACATCAGGAGCACTGCACTGGGTCTGGACCGATCGTTATACAGCACCGATTACTGGGTAACCTATAAGATAAAAGTCCACATAAAAATTCACTTGCAGTAATAATTCAAAAACCTTGTCCAAAATTACTCCAGATTTCAGATTGACTCGCAGTAATAATTCAAAAACCTTGTCCAGAATTACTCCAGATTTCAGATTGTCTTTGTTTCTATGATTAGAAATATAATGATATAAATGACATTCTAATATTTATTATAAGGATTATCTCAAACAGTAAATTTAACCTTTGATCTACTGCAACAGGATATTATCTTTACTTATATCACTACTACTTCCCATAGAATTAAACAACTCTACGGTACCATACTCTCAGGCTATTTTGAGATATTAATCACATTTTGCTTGTCATTTTAGTATGAATTACCCTCATAATAAGTTTTGAGAGTCTTAGATTCAACAATTCGGATGTAGAAGTAAAATTCCAAGGAGGGAAGGTTACAAAATTTATTTCAAAGGAAATATTTCCAAACCATTATATTTCCATGGACATAAAGGCAATCTAAGATTTTTTTCACAGGACTTTAAAAGGCTTAATGAAAATATCAACCTAAGTCACTATAAATGATAAATTTTGTAAATATTCGAATTGAAGCAGGATATATTAGCTATTCACAGGATGTTTCTGTAAGGATGTTGGTTTGATTCAAATGAAAACAAGTGGTTGCCTAGCAAGATACACCCACTTCCCTCATGAAATTTTAGTATATCAAGGATGTTCGCCAATCCGTGTCATACTGAAAATCTAACCCTGTTATTACCACATCAAATTTCATTCAAATCAGATGAAAGCTGCAGTCTCTATCACGTTCACAAGCCAATTTTGACATGTTTTAACTAAGTCAAGGGCAATAATTCAAAAACCATTCATCGAAAAACCGTCAAATTCTTACACTTGTCCAAATTTCATCTATACAAATGATAACACCGAATTTCATTTGAATCAGATGAAAACTGTGGTCCCTATTGTGTTTACAAGCAAATTGTAGACAGACGGACAGAGGTGACAACAATAAACGACCACATTATAATGTGGATGTAGGTAGGTATGACTGTAGTAGGGTAGGCCAGACTTAAAGGCCTAATTAAACAATAAAAGATGCCTTTTAGTTATTATAAACTAATTAAATAATACTTGTAGGTCTATTTTCATTGTTGCTTACAGTAACTTTTAATCTTGATGCAAGACAAATAGGCTAATAGGTACATAGGCTAATTACATAAATAAATTGGATTTTAATGATTGATTAAATTAATTGGAACAACATCCAGTTTATATGAACTAAAATTGAGAGGTACAGATCATTAACTTTGATCTGAATGTTTTGGGATAGACCCACGAGCTTGAAAGTCTGAAATGAAAATTATTTATATAATTTAGCTACTAAACAGGAACTGAAATAATTAATAAAATGGTAAAGAAAAGTCCGCCATGTTGACTGTTGTTTATCATCTGCGTGTTGACATTTCGTTTTCTTTATTTTCTATTTCATTTTCAGTTGAAAAAGGGTTGAAAAATTGGGTTATTCAACAATATCTTACATGTTCGTGCTTTCTAAAGCAGGCATATTATCTATAGATAACGGTCCAAATTGTTCGTCAACAATGATTGCGTCTGCGGCTTTCAACATCTCCTCCTCTCTACTGTGCCGTTATACGCTTTTATTTATTGATGACGAAATGGACGACTGAGGCTTTATAGGTTTTGATCACGTGGTTTGCCGAACATCTCCGTAGATATTACGCAATGCATTGTAATTTTTTTACAAATTTAGTGTGAAAGGTTTGTTTCTTTATAAAATCGACGATGAAATTAATAAATCAAAAATGTATCTTTATCTAAAATTTATACAATAATAATAAAATATTCAATACGCCTAAACGACCACTAGCCAAATCGGCACGAAGTCGAAGGTTTAGGCTTAGGTCTAGTCTTACTGTAAATATTAACTGACAGATATAAAATTTCAAAATATCTGAGTGATAGTCGCCAAATTATTGACACGATGAGTTTAGACTAGGTTTAGTTCTTCTTCTTCGCGTAGTTCAAAAGTCAGTCCAACTTGGTATGTGACCGTTTTGTCAAAATTCTTCAAAGGTCAAGGTTATTCAACATGGCGGCTGTCAACAAGGGCAGGTGAGTTGTAAATAAAAATGAAAGCAAGATATTATCGTGATTACTTATCAAATAGGGTTTTAATCAACTTGACCCCAGACCAAAAATGTCATTAAGTTTAGGTTTGAGTGTTGGTCTAGTAGTACTAGGCCTAGTAGTGGTGGTGGTGGTGTGTATCCACTAGCCTATCCAGAACAGAACTGTCACAGTCTCACCACGGGACCACAGTGTCAGGCATAGATAGGCGTATGGGGCGTTAGTTGAGCGTGGGGCAAAAACAATTTGCCTGACAACAAAATATATATGCCCGACGGCGACAAGTCGACCCCTACCCCAACCCCTAATTCCTAATTCCTAAAACTTCTCGCCATCTGCCTGATCATTTCCGAACAATTTTATTTATCTAAATTTCCTTCTTCATGAAAATCACTGGGGGGATAATTGCTCCCCCTGCACCCCCAGCCCGTACGCCTATGCTGTCAGGTCAGAACATCAAACAAATGGCTCAAACACCATCCATGTCAGGTGTTAACACTGACCCCTACACGTGGGAAACACCTCAGACAAGCTAAGCGTTTTACGGACTGTGTTTCGGATGTAGGTAATTTGGTCACAGTAAATTTGGTCACCGGAAAAATGGTCACAGTAATACGGGCACAAGGTATTTTGGTCACAGTAATACGGGCACAGGGTATTTTGGTCACAGTAATACGGGCACATGGTATTTTGGTCACAGTAATACGGGCACATGGTATTTTGGTCACAGTAATACGGGCACAGGGTATTTTGGTCACAGTAATACGGGCACAGGGTATTTTGGTCACAGTAATACGGGCACATGGTATTTTGGTCACAGTAATACGGGCACAGGGTATTTTGGTCACAGTAATACGGGCACAAGGTAATTTGGTCACAGTAATAAGGGCACAAGGTATTTTGGTCACAGTAATACGGGCACATGGTATTTTGGTCACAGTAATACAGGCACCGGGTAATTTGGTCACAGTAATAAGGGCACCGGGTAATTTGGTCACAGTAATAAGGGCACACGGTATTTTGGTCACAGTAATAAGGGCATACGGTAAATCTTTAGTCTCAGAACCTGGAAGTTTTTGCCTATCTAACCCGTGATAATGTTCACAACTCTCTCGAAATTTGAGCCTTCAAATTCCAGTGTATCCATAGTTATCAGCGTTAAAAAGTCAAAATTACAACTCATAATTAAGCGAGACTATGCCTTATATAGAAAACATATATATAAAGAAAATGAAGGATAAATATTTAATAAATGGGTAAAATTGCAGCATTTATCCTTCATTTTCTGTATATGTGTTTTCAATATAACCATAGTCTTACTAAACAACGAGTCGTATTTTTTACTTTAAAACGCTGATAATTATGGGTGTACACATATTGTGATCGAAAACTTAAATTGTGTAGGAGAGTTGTGAACAATGTAACGGATTAGATTAGAAAAACATTTTCAGATTCTGAGAATATGTTTTTTTGGTCGAATAGTTAGAGAACATATCCCTTTAAATCCTATAGACTGTATCCATTTTTTAAGTTACGATCTGTATCTTGGAATTAAATAGCAACATTGATCTTTATTTCTACAAGAAACACCTCAGATAGATGATTTTCCCAGTATCTTGGCACCAAAAGTTTGCAAATAGTTTTGCCTGCGGACCCCACCCGCACGCAAGGTCAATAATACGATATATTCTGTCGGGTTTCCAAAACCAAAATACTAGGTGCCTAGATTACTGTGACCAAAATACCTTGTGCCCGATTTACTGTGACCAAAATACCCTGTGACCATATTACTGTGACTAAAATACCGTGTGCCCGTATTACTGTGACCAAATTACCTTGTGCCCTTATTACTGTGACCAAAATACCTCGTGCCCGTATTACTGTGACCAAAATACCTTGTGCCCGTATAACTGTGACCAAAATACCGTGTGCCCTTATTACTGTGACCAAAATACCTTGTGCCCTTATTACTGTGACCAAATTACCTTGTGCCCTTATTATTGTGACCAAAATACCTTGTGCCCGTATAACTGTGACCAAAATACCTCGTGCCCGTATTACTGTGACCAAAATACCTTGTGTCCGTATTACTGTGACCAAAATACCTTGTGACCAAATTACTGTGACCATATTTCCGGTGACCAAATTTACTGTGACCAAGTTACCGTTCACCCTGTGTTTCAACCAACATCATTGAACTTTTTAACTTGCACAGACAGTTTTTCGACTTTGTCAAGTTGCTCCGATAAAATGTCATTTTTATACGTCCACAATTGCTTGTTAACACTCTACAGGTCACAATTCTTTACGGATTTTAACGAAACTTGCTGAAATTGTTTATTATCACCCAAGGATGAACCCTATTGAAAATCAAAAGAATCGCAAAATATTTGATATGAATTATTGCCCTTGTTCTTTAAAACGCGTTCGATTTTGAGCTTGTTAACACTCTACAAATCACAATTCTTGACGGATTTTGATCAAACTTGCTGAAATTGTTTATTATCACCCAAGGATGAACCCTATTGAAAATCAAAAGAATCGCAAAATATTTGATATGAATTATTGCCCTTGTTCTTTAAAACGCGTTCGATTTTGAGCTTGTTAACACTCTACAGGTCACAATTCTATATGGATTTTGACGAAACTTGCTGAAATTGTTTATTATCACACAAGAATGAACCCTATTGAAAATCGAAAAGATCGAAAAATATTTAATATGAATTATTGCCCTTGTTCTTTGAAACGCGTTCGATTTTTAGCTTGTTAACACTCTACAAATCACAATTCTTGACGGATTTTGATCAAACTTGCTGAAATTGTTTATCATCACTCAAGGATGAACTCTATTGAAAATCAAAAGAATCGAAAAATATTTAACATGAATTATTGCCCTTGTTCTTCAAAACGCTTTCGATTCTTAGCTTGTTAACACTCTACAAGTCACAATTCTTTACGGATTTTGATGAAACTTGCTGAAATTGTTTATTATCACCCAAGGATGAACCCTATTTCAAATCAAAAGAATCGAAAAATATTTAACATGAATTATTGCCCTTGTTCTTCAAAACGCGTTTGATTTTAAGCTCGTTAACGCTCTACAAGTCACAATTCTTTACTGATTTTGATTAAACTTGCTGAAATTCTTTATTATCACTCAAGGATAAACCCTATTGAAAATCAAAAGAATCAAAAAATATTTAACATGAATTATTGCCCTTGTTCTTCAAAACGCGTTCGATTCTTAGCTTGTTAACACTCTACAAGTCACAATTCTTTACAGATTTTGATGAAACTTAATGAAATTTCTTATTATCACCCAAGGATGAACCTTATTGAAAATCAAAAGAATCAAAAAATATTTAATATAAATTATTGCCCTTGTTCTTTAAAACGCGTTGATTTTTAGTTTGTAAATACTCTAGAAGGCACAATTCTTTTTCTATTAGATATGACTTATTGCCCTTCTTGTTCAAAATAAGTTTTAGTTTTTAGCTCATAAACAGAGACGGATTTTGACTAAACTTGATGAATGCTTAACCCTTGATGAAATCGAGAAAAAAATGTTTGGACGACACTTAATTTAAGTTCTGAATGAAATGTAGGCCTATGACTACAGGTTGAATATTTGATGGTTGCTATTTTCTGCCAAATGTTCTTTTTCAAACAAAGCTGCCAGTGGGCGTATATTACCTTGCCTGGCAAGCTATCTTAAATGATATAACCATACTAGTCAACAAAGACTCCTTGGTTTTTGACCAATCCGAGCAGCAACACCCACTTTAAAATCAGTTAAGTGTTTACCCCTAATCACACAGTGGCATAATTGAGGGACCAAAAATTTTGTTATATTTTCTATTGAAAATGGCAAAATTTGATCCACACCTTCCCTTGCCCTATAAAAAAAATTATTGTTATGCAACTGATTGGTAATATTTCATTATTCATGTATAATTCATATCGCAGTTTCTAAAAATAATTTAAAAATGGCCCTTTCCTTTGTAGTATAAAGATTGCCCCAGATGCTGTAGTTTGTGATGAATGTACTCTTATAGGAGATATAACTATTGGTAAGAAGTTGTTGATCATTCATTAAGTATTTAAAGGTTGTTTATAATGCATTTGATTTTTAATTTTCTGCTAATTTAATGGTTGACACAAATTGTCTTTACACAAATTATTTTTTCTGAATTGGAATATCAGAAATTAAACATTATTGACAATCTTTTTAGAAATATATTTTAAGGGGGGGGAACATTGTATCAATCAATCAATACTTTAAAGCTCTTTTATAAGATGTCAATTTGAACCAAAATTTATAACAATTTCAGTACTTAAAACTGACTGACAAATATGTGAAGATAGAAAGTTTGTAAATTGGTCATGATGCTGATAGAATTTCTGAAACATTTGTAATTTCCAATAAAGATTACATATTGTTAAATTTATTACGGTATCTCTTTATGTTTCTTGAATTCTTGAAGAAGTATTATTTTTATAATGTGCTAATGTAATATGCTATGTTATATTATTATATGTTCAGATATTTTCCATCTATTTTGATAGGATCAAGAACTGTTATTCATCCTAAATCCAAGATAATTGCTGAAGCAGGACCTATTGTTATTGGAGATTTTAATATCATTGAAGAGTTGGCAGAGATCAGAAACAGGTAAATATGCAATTTAAAAGGTTAACAAATTTCTGTTTGAAAGAAAACAGTAAACATTTTGAAAGGTTGAATTTATGTTCTTCCAAAGTTGTAAAATGAAAGGATACCATGCGGTAGTGGTATCTGTCAAATGATCTCTGTTGTGCATAAAAAACCTACCATTTCGATTTAACGCATGGAATCTTAGCTTAAGACTAAACATAAGCTTTATGTTACAAAATTTGACATATGTCTCAACATAAATTCATGATTTACCATATGCATATTGCTGTAGATATATGATTATTACTGTATATTAATTTTATGTCATGATCTCACTTTCAGGCCTCCAAATATAAATGAAGAACCAACTAATAAAGGCCAAGTACTAATAGTTGGAAATAATAATGTATTTGAAGTTGGTGCCAGTATCCTTTTTTACGTTATATGTTTCATAACACTGTAAAAAATATCTGAAAAAGTTCGCAATATTTTGTGACGTTACACAGGAAATCATATTATCAGTACTTGACATTTTAATTGATATATATCTTATAGATAGTCATTTTGCTAATTGATATTTGATTTATACTCTTAACTCAATGATACTGATATATAAAATATTGTAAATTAGTCAAAGAACTCCCTACAAGTATTTATTTTTCTTAACATAATTTAGTTGTTGATTCATTGAAGATTGGAGATCATAATATTATAGAATCCAGAGGTATGCTATTTTATGATATTGTTATACTTAATTTGTTCACAAAATATTTTTAAACTTCTGAAAATGATTAGGATAATATAATTTGATTTAAAATTACCTGGAACGGACAACATTTTTATACGCCCACATGAAATGTGGAGCGTATATTGTCGTCACCCATGTCCGTCGGTCCGTCCGTCCGTCCACAATTGCTCGTAAACACTCTACAGGTTACAATTCTTGACGGATTTTGACGAAACTTACCGGTAATGTTTATTACCGCCCAAGAATGAACCCTATTGAAAATCAGCAAAATCGGAAAATATTTACTATGAATTATTGCCCTTGTTCTTAAAAACGTGTTCGATTTTTGGCTCGTAAACACTCTACAGGTCACAATTCTTGATGGATTTTGACGAAACTTACTGGTAATGTTTATTACCGCCCAAGGATGAACCCTATTGAAAATCAGCAAAATCGGAAAATATTTACTATGAATTATTGCCCTTGTTCTTAAAAACGCGTTCGATTTTTGGCTCGTAAACACTCTACAGGTCACAATTCTGGATGGATTTTGACGAAACTTACTGGTAATGTTTATTACCGCCCAAGGATGAACCCTATTGAAAATCAGCAAAATCGGAAAATATTTACTATGAATTATTGCCCTTGTTCTTAAAAACGCGTTCGATTTTTGGCTCGTAAACACTCTACAGATCACAATTCTTGATGGATTTTGACGAAACTTACTGGTAATGTTTATTACCGCCCAAGGATGAACCCTATTGAAAATCAGCAAAATCGGAAAATATTTACTATGAATTATTGCCCTTGTTCTTAAAAACGCGTTCGATTTTTGGCTCGTAAACACTCTACAGGTCACAATTCTGGATGGATTTTGACGAAACTTACTGGTAATGTTTATTACCGCCCAAGGATGAACCCTATTGAAAATCAGCAAAATCGGAAAATATTTACTATGAATTATTGCCCTTGTTCTTAAAAACGCGTTCGATTTTTGGCTCGTAAACACTCTACAGGTCACAATTCTTGATGGATTTTGACGAAACTTACTGGTAATGTTTATTACCGCCCTAGGATGAACCCTATTGAAAATCAGCAAAATCGGAAAATATTTACTATGAATTATTGCCCTTGTTCTTAAAAACTCGTTCAATTTTTGGCTCGTAAACACTCTACAGGTCACAATTCTTGATGGATTTTGACGAAACTTACTGGTAATGTTTATTACCGCCCAAGGATGAAACCTATTGAAAATCAGCAAAATCGGAAAATATTTACTATGAATTATTGCCTTTGCTCTTGAAAACGTGTTTGATTTTAGGCTCGTAAACACTATACAGGTCACAATTCGTAACAGATTTTGACAAAACCTACTGATAATGTTTAATACCACTCCAGGATGAACCCTATTGAAAATCAGCAAAATCGAAAAATATTTACTATGAATTATTGCCCTTGTTCTTGAAAACATGTTAAATTTTTAGCTCATAAACACTATAGGAGGCACAATACTGGACAGATTTTGAAGAAACGTGATGTGAATGTTCTAAATCACTTTTCCTTTAACTGTCAAATATATTTGTTTAAAGCTGCCAGTGGGCGTATATTACCTTGCCTGGCAAGCTATCTTTTAACATTTTGTGAAATAATTTGATAGTAAAGAGATTTAGAAAGGGATTCTATTGTAAAGTTATAACACTTCACTGATGAATATAATTCTCTTATTGTCTAAGTTTGAGAACTGAAAGTTTGATGTGCATTCTAAGATTTTAAGTCTGAGAGCTGATTATGTAACCTGTTTTATAATATTTTCAGCCTATGTAGGTAATAATGTAGAAGTTAGTAATGGATGTATAATTGGTGCTATGTGTAATGTTACTAGTAATGAAGTACTAACAGAAAATACTGTGATATATGGTAGTAAATGTGAGAGGAGATTCCAAAGAGAAAGACCACCAGTAAGTAAAGTGGACATTTATATTAATTGAGAGTTTATATAATGTTCTAGAGCAGGCCTTCTCAATTAATTTTTCAAAAAGGACCAAATGCATGTTATGAAAAAAATATTAAGGCCAAATAGAGCCTAGCTAGCATAGCGAACAGAGCATTTTTATACGCCCACATGAAATGGGGGGCGTATATTGTCGTCACCCATATCCGTCCGTCGGTCCGTCCGTCGGTCCGTCCGTCCGTCGGTCCGTCCGTCCACAATGGCTCGTAAACACTCTACAGGTCACAATTCTTGACGGATTTTGACGAAACTTAATGGTAATGTTTATTTCCGCCCAAGGATGAACCCTATTGAAAATCAGCAAAATCGGAAAATATTTACTATGAATTATTGCCCTTGTTCTTAAAAACGCGTTCGATTTTTGACTCGTAAACACTCTACAGGTCACAATTCTTGACGGATTTTGATGAAACTTAATGGTAATCTTTATTACCGCCCAAGGATGAACCCTATTGAAAATCAGCAAAATCGGAAAATATTTACTATGAATTATTGCCCTTGTTCTTCAAAACGCGTTCGATTTTTAGCTCGTAAACATTCTACAGGTCACAATTCTTGACAGATTTTGATGAAACTTAATGGTAATGTTTATTACCATTCAAGGATGAACCCTATTGAAAATCAGCAAAATCGGAAAATATTTACTATGAATAGTGACAGTGTGTATTGCCCTTGTTCTTAAAAACGCATTGGATTTTTGGCTCGTAAACACTCTACAGGTCACAATTCTTGACGGATTTTGACAAAACTCAATGGTAATGTTTATTACCACCCAAGGATGAACCCTATTGAAAATCAGCAAAATCGGAAAAAATGTACTATGAATTATTGCCCTTGTTTTAAAAAACGCGTTCGATTTTTGGCTTGTAAACATTCTACAGGTCACAATTCTTGACGAATTTTGATGAAACTTGCTGATAATGTTTATTTCCACCCAAGGATGAGCCCTATAGAAAATCAGAATAATCAAAAAATATTTTCTATGAATTATTGTCCTTGCTCTTGAAAATGCGTTCGATTTTTGGCTCGTAAACACTATACAGGTCACAATTCATAACAGATTTTGACGAAACTTACTGATAATGTTTTATAACCACTCAAGGATGAACCCTATTAAAAATCAGCAAAATTAAAAAATATTTACTATGAATTATTGCCCTTGTTCTTAAAAACGCGTTCGATTCTTGGCCACAATTCGTTACAGATTTTGAAGAAACTTACTGATAATGTTTATTACCAGTCAAGGATGAACCCTATTGAAAATCAACAAAATTGAAAAATATTTACCATGAATTATTGCCCTTGTTCTTGAAAACGCGTTTGATTTTTTGCTTGTAAACACTTTACTGGTCACATTTCTTAACAGATTTTGATGAAACTTGCTGGTAATGTTTATTGGCACTCCAGGATGAACCCTATTGAAAATCAGCAAAATCGAAAAATATTTACCATGAATTATTGCCCTTGTTCTTAAAAACGCGTTTGATTTTTGGCTCGTAAACACTATACAAGTCACAATTCGTAATGGATTTTGATGAAACATACTGATAATGTTTATTACCACCCAAGGATGAACCCTATTGAAAATCAGCAAAATAAAAAAATATTTACAATGAATTATTGCTCTTGTTCTTGAAAACATGTTTAATTTTTAGCTCATAAACAGTATAGGACAATACTGGACAGATTGTGAAGAAACTTGATGTGAATGTTCTTAATCACTTTTGTTGTAACTGTCAAATATATTTGTTTAAAGTCAAAGCCAGTGGCCCAGTGGGCGTATATTACCTTGCCTGGCAAGCTATGTTAGTGAAAGTGGTCACTCATGAGGAGGCCTCGTGGGCCGGATTTAGCCTGCAGGTCGCCATTTGAGAAGGCCTGTTCTAGAGATATAATCCATCATCAGGCAAGCTGATTTGAAAATATGTCAAAATTATTATAAAGTTAACAAATTAATAAATAATATTTATTAGACAACAAATGAAAATACTGTATGTGTAATTATTCTAATTTTTGTTCTGCTTCTTTTTCAGGCTCAAGGTCTTCAAATAGATTTTTTATCTAAAATATTACCAAATTATCATTATCTTCGAAAACCACCAAAATCAGCAAAAGCATAGACAGGTACTCTAATTTATGAAAACTATCATGTTATATTATTGTAATCTCGCTGACCCCCAAATTTATTTTTTTAAAGTATCACCCCAACACAAGACAACTCAAAATTATATATTAAATTTGCTGAATCCAATCCGTAAGACTTACTGTCTGAGCTAGGAAAGCTTTTCTTCAACAACAGAACTTACAATCAATGTTAACCCACTGGATTGAATTGCAAACCCTGGAAAATAAATTTCATTTCTTTAGAATATGTGTTAACGGGATTGTAAAGAGGTTTTCTAAACTTTGTGATTTCCCAAATTGTGCACATGACCAAGTGTTATGAATAATTTAAATAATTTTATATACAATATTATTACAGGACTAACTAAATACAATTACAACTTAAAATTTACAAATTTTTTAATTTTTTTTTTCTTTTTTTCAGCAAATAGTGAAACATGGCTGTGCAATATGTCAACTGTAACAATACTATCCAGGCTGAAGGGTTTTCTCTATTCTTTATTTATTGAATTGTATATGAACATACATTCATCTTAATTTCATCATGTCTCATTTCATGCTTCCTGCATATATATTGCCATATTTATTTATTTTTAGGTTAAGAATTTTTATTGAACTTAAAATTCAGTTTAAAAAGACCAATATTTTTGTGTTCCCTTGATATGTGCCACATCACAAAATATTTCCCTGTGCGATTGAGTTTTTGGTTCAGAATAATATTTAATTCTTGTGGTCTTCTCTAAAGATGCATGCCATACGAAACTTCGCATCTTGCCTAGCTTTGTATGTGTCGCAGAAACTGCCCTTTTAACAGTCATCATTATAACCCATTCTGAACAACAGAGAAATTCTACCTATCTCCGAAAGGTAGAATTTCTCTGTTGATCAGAATGGATGCATGGATGATTGTTCTACATTTTATCCAATATCCAATTACATGTATCATGCTTATCATTCAGCTATATCAAGATATTTCTTATAAAAACAAGCTCACAGTGTGATTGACTTGGTGGCTGGATATTAACTCTTGTCAATGAGTTATACTTTTCTGCACTGAATATGTGTATATTACCTGGCAACAATTTTTGGAGTGACCAACTAGCTGGCATCACTATGGGCTTTTTATAACAACTGCCATGCTTTGAATGTACATGTGAAATACACATTGCCACAAATTGGATTCACAATGTTTTCAATGTAAGTTAAGATGGTGGTCCGGCTAAACAGGAACAAAATCCTGAAATATCAAATTTTAGTGGGTGCAATGTGTTTACTTTAGTAGGCTTAAAATGGTGTAAAGGCTTACTTTTAGAGTGTCTTGTCGTGTATGATGCAATTTTATTAATAAAGTAGACAATGGATGTAGCCATTATACAAGGTAGATATCTGAATATTATTTAAGATGTCATGTATTGTATTCATTTATTCTATTTCTATTTAGTACTAAATTAATAATCTTTCATTATATACCACCCTGGACACCATACTTTCTTATCATCTGGTGTTGGTTATGGAAGCCGGATACGGCCATTCGAAATCTCGTGTTCTCGCCTTAGTTTAGAGGGCGAGAAAGCGAGAACGCGAGAAAGCGAGAACGCGAGAACGCGAGAACGCGAGGGACGAGAACGCGAGAAGGCGACAACACGAGGAAAACAGCACGAGAATGCGAGAAAATGAGGGCGAGAAAGCGAGGAAAATTTTCCTCGTGTTCTCGCGTTTGTAAATTTTGATAACAGGGTGCTTTTCCTGGCGTTCTCGACCTTCGTTTTTCTCGCTTTCTCGCCTTCTCGCTTTCTCGCTTTCTCGCCTTTTCGTGTTCTCGTGTTCTCGCTTTCTCGTGTTCTCGCTTTCTCGTCTTCTCGCTTTCTCGCCTTCCGGTTTTACGACAATCATTTAATAAGCATGCGTATTAGGCTATTGCTCATTTTTCCTAAAAATTTATGATGGCACAAAATGAGCAAATGCGTATCCTTTAAATTAATTTGGTAACCTTCTGGGACAAGGAACTTTAATTTCATGAATTGAATAAAGCATAATAACTCTCATAGCAAATTAGCAATTTTGTATATCCGAATGTCGAGAGAAAAAAACTCAATTTCAGATTTATTTTTTCCGTCAAATTTTTATTTATTTAATTATTTATTTACTTTTCTGACAATTTTGATCAAAAGTTTTCTTTATACAAATCTCAAAATAAATCTAAATCTATAAGCCTAAAAATTTGTTTTCATCTCTCAAAGACCTTCTATTTTCATTGAGGCCTACTTAATTGAATATAGTCCAGGATGAGAGTAGGCCTACTGGCCATTTTTTTTTACAAAAATTTCCTTGAATATAAGGAATAACCCATAGCAATCGATAATAAAGCTCAGTTCTATCTTCTTACTCTGGCTATACCATTTGGAAAATAATGAACAAACAAACGCCTGAAAGGTTATGCGCCCAAGGGCAATATTCATGAATGCATTAACGAAAATTATCCAAAAAACACCCCTAAGATTTCTCATCAATATCAACAACATCTGCCAATTTTCATTACATGTATATAATAATGGGGCCAAATGCTTCATCAGCCAATATTTAATATTCCGTTTTGTTTCTTAAATTTTAACTAACAGTTATTTAAAATCTTTCTAGATATCAATAGTTAAATCTGTCAAAACTTTTGATTTTTCTTCTTTATATTACAATAATTACAATACCATATTCCAAATTAAATACCAGACTTGAAGGGATCGTTCGTCAAATTTTCAAAAATTACAAATCTATCGATTGGATTTCCTTTGTCCAGAAAAACAAATTCGAGTTGCAAAACAAAATATATAGCCTAGGTAATAAAATGTCTAGAAAAATATGGTAAATATATTACTTCTTCAGATTTTCTATTTTCCTTTAGTTGATAATTAGATTAAGGGGTGTGGTGGACGAAGTGGATCATGCTTACTCTTTTCGAAACATTATAAGACTACCAACTTTGTGGTTCATTGGTATTCTTCTTTCGATTGCTCTTCAAGATCTTCTACTCGCTCTCATGCTGTTGTATTTTTTTTTTTATAAAATCATATTTTATTCACAAATAATGTATGAATTGGATTGGGGAACAGGCTTGCGCCTATATGGAACCCCTCTCCTTTACATAGAAAATGTACAATAATTATAACTATATTTTACTACTAATTACAGATAGCTATACACACATTGATCTGTTAAAGATAGAGAAAGTTTGCTTATAATCGCTTTGTTAGATCCAAATATTTATGAAGTTTGTTAAATATCTCAATTGATGAAGATGTGCCATTAGTTCCATAAAGTAAAATGCTGTTGTATTTTCCGTAATTGGAAAATTTGAAAGTCTATAGGAGAATAAAACTAGTTTTATTTCGTTATGCGACTGAAGAAAAGATTTGATATGGAGATTATTCGGCTATAATATGATATAATTTGAAAAAGAAATTGAGCCACTCAGTCTCATAATGTGGTAATCAAGAGAGAAAAACTAATTTTAGTTCTAGATTTGGATAGAGAATGGCTTTCCAATAGGAATTATTGCACTGTAATCGATCCGTGAAATATATTTTCCAAAAAACTGGCAACAAAACCCATTCTTGTTTGATAAAGGACTTTAGAGTTTCCCAGCGCAATTATACAAAAACTCAAGTACGAAATTTGGAAATTTTTCGTTTTCTGTACATAGTGAATAGCATTTCTTACATTTATAGCAGCCATAAGCCAATATTTTTGACCACTATTATTGGCCTATTAGGCTGTTTAAGTGACGTTTGCTATCAATAGCCTATGTCATTGCGCATGCGGTTGCGGTTGCGTACATAATAAACCGGAAGGCGAGAACGCGAGAACGCGAGAACGCGAGAAAGCGAGAACACGAGAACGCGAGAAAGTGAGAACGCGAGAAAGCAAGAAAGCGAGAAAAACGAAGGTCGAGAACGCGAGGAAAAGCACTCTGTTATCAAAATTTACAAGGGCGAGAACGCGAGAACACGAGGAAATTTTTTCTCGCTTTCTCGCCCTCTTTTTCTCGCGTTCTCGCCCTGTTTTATCGTGTTGTCGTGTTCTCGCCCCTCGCTTTCTCGAGTTCTCGCTTTCTCGAGTTCTCGCTTTCTCGTGTTCTCGCCTCCTGATTTTCATATGCGAGAAAGCGAGAACACGAGATGGCCGTATCCGGCTTCCATAGTTGGTAAACTGTAAAATTGTCCTGAATAAAAAGCTTAAAAATGTTTGTTTGTTTTAATGTAATCCATATTATTGAGTCCCACTACTTTCTTTTCTTAATACAGCTAATCCAAAATAATGAGGATGAGAGGACATGGGTCAAGAAAATTTTGGGAAGATCTTTTGGGAGGCAGATTAGTCCAATAGTTTCCATCTCAAAGATTTTCATTGGTCATTCTTTTCCATGATTTTAGGGGAAAAATATTCGCATTTCACCACTTTAAACAATTTGAGATTCAGACTATGATATTCTAATGTGCCAAATGGACAATTTGACTAAGGCAATTGCATGATTACCCACATACATTCCTACTCTTATCAAGGGACCCCCACTGAGACATACTGGTCAGACTAGGCTAACTCTTAATATTCTTTTCATTCATAACTGATCAACCCCATAACAACCCTTGTATTCCATCTGAAGCAAATAAGAATAATGTTGCTTTTATTTAAAGTAAGTAGGCTTAATCATTTTAAAGAGTTTAAAAAATTTGAATTTAATTTTAAAGGGTCTAAGAGTTGCAAGATTCTTTAGTTTAGGTTAAAATGATCTGAAAAGATGATTGGACTTGATAATGATGGTGGATTTTTGGATGATCATAGGCTAAATATGGCCGAATTGTACACCCATAAACTTCCTATACATATATCTACGATTATTTTATTCAAGTATCTTCTTTTCCCATGAAAAAAAATTCAACATAGTGCAGTTTGCTAACGCATGCGTAAATGAACATCCGGGTTTCACAACCTACGCGCGAAATGGCGGAGAGGTAAACAGTGAACACGAATGAGGTGAATATTTTATTTTTTTATGGGGTTTGAATCCCTAGTTTTGTGTCTAAACCTTAAACACACTGTCGACTAATTATCTCAAAATGTTTCATATGATTCGATGGTTAGATAACTACCAATTTAATCAATTCCTATGTAGGACAGCAAAAAATATTGACCGAGCCAGAGTTGGAACGACTCATCGAATCGTCCAACAAGCCAAGTCGACATGAGTTGAGATTGTGTACAATCGTCTTTTGACACTGACAATTTGTGACAAACTTTGTAGGACACTTGTAGTAAGGGGGGTTGGCATCATTTGTATTGAGCCCATTTTAAAATGGTTTTGCTGGTTCATTTCCAGATACAACTTTTACTTTGAATGGTCAATTAAAATTACAGTTGAAATAGCTCAAGTACTTGAGCCCAATTGAATTAGACTAATAATTGTGCCATTAGGCTAGTATTGAAGCCTTGAAAAATTTGCAGTGACAGTCCAGTCAAGTTTATTCTTAACTAAAGAAAGGGCTATGTCACTAACCACTTGACCAAAAAACTCTCAGAATCTGGATTGTTTATTTAGCTCATCTAATTCTAATCCATAATAATTAATGTTCTAAACTTTCCCTACTAAATCCTAAAAGTTTAAGCCTTCATATCCCGGTGTATCCATAAAAATATATCAGTGTTTGAAAGTCAAAATACGACTCATCTGTAGTAAGACTATAGAAAATGAAAGATAACTTTAATTGAAGGAATTGTGCTAATTTTGGACAGTTCTAGTAAATCTGAAGGCTATTTAAACATAAATTTAAGTTAAGGCCTAAATCAATCTTTGAAAATGCTGAACATTCCTCTTTAAAGAATATTTTCAGCCCCTTTGCCACTACGCCAGAATTGAATTGGTACTGAGGCCTATGTTTGAGTGGACTGACAGGGCAGGTAAACTAGAAACCTGTAGAGTACATTTATTTAGATGATTATGAGGTGCCAATATCCCCATTAGACATTCATCTTTTTGGTTTTATAAGAAAGAAGCCTGCTAAAGCAGTGCTGAATATTTTTAGTCATACAAATTCACTACTGTATGAATTTAACAGTACTGCAATTTGTCTTAAAATGGATGGAGTTTTTTAGAAGATGTTTGGGGTGTGAAAAAAACTCTTCTTGCTAAGCCATTATAGACAATTACTATCCCATAAGAATTGAGTAAAAACTATGCTATTAAGTTTATTATGGTAAAAAGTTGGGTTAAACAAATTAGTTGAAATAATACTTGTTGAATAGTGAGATCTAATATACTATACATATAATAAGAGAATCTTTGGCACAAAGCCAATTTATTTGTTTGAAGGTCTGTGTAAAGCACTTCAGCAAATTATATTTAGCTCCCAACACACAAGTTATGTATCTAATAATTAGGTCTGTTCTTGGGTTTAATTTCAAGTAGTAATTTTCTGTGAATGGATGATATTTATCTTGAATAAGAAAGAAGACTGAAGTTATTATTTTTGTAAATAATGTATTGACCTAGATAATTTGAATCAAGGTGGTTGAATTAGTCAATATGATTCAGTCTATACAACCAACTAGTTATAGCAGGAATTAAGAAAGGCTGAAGTAAGATTCTATATTTAGATTATGTTCTAGACAAGAGAAAATGATAATGATTTTAATTGACTAGGATTAGTTGTCATTACTATAATCAGCTGTCTGGTTGGACTCCATTTTATTTTATGAGTCATGTCATAGTAACACTAATCAATAAGCTGACCGATTTTAAAATATTGATGTTCTTTCTGTGAACTGAGTGAATAGTAGATAACAAACCATTGATAAATATTGACCTTTTACTTTACTATTATTCCTTATAGCTAGACTCACGATTTCTGTTCATTATTACATACCTGTTAATTGACTAGGCCCATGTTTTAAAACAAAAATTGTTTTTCGAAATTTCACAACAAATTAACAACATTGATTGACATTTCAACTACCCTTTCACATCTTTATGTGGAATGATAAATGTATATCACAGGCAAAATTATGAATTAATATTGTAGAAACTACTTTGAGTACATCCTGAAGGTCCCTGGCTCAATCCTGGCATAGGTTGATATAATTCTAGGACTTTCAAATTTTTAACTTGATTTGCCCTTGTCAATGAAACATTTTGGAGGGGTTTACATGGAAAAGGCGCTTAGTCAGTTTAAAATCAAAAATAAGAGTAGGTAGGTTAATGAATGCTGGTCTAGCTGGCATGGTGTTAGTTCTCCTCATTTGTCAGAACAGGTGGAGAAAATGCAATTTATGTCAATAGATAATTTCAGTTACAAATTTTATTCACTACCCGGTACCGATATCTTAATGAAAAATGTTTCAAATTATGTATTTTTTGTGCTATCTGAATATTTGAAGTCTGACATGAAGCCGAGACTAGAGTAAATTTTAAAAGCTGTACAGGTAAAAATATAATAAAGATTTGTTTGTAATCAATATTTATTATAAAGTAAAAGTGATATGGGTATATTAAGAGAGTATAGCTATGGACAATTATTGATTAGTGCCTAGTAAAGAATAGAGGTAATGTTTATCAGTAAATCAATAGCAGCTGTATATAGTCTGTTATCAACACCTTATCATTGAAAAATCAACTTGTATGAAGGCAGTAAAATCAATCTGATACCTGTTACCTGTTCAATAACTTTGTCGTCTCAATGATAAGTTTACTCTTATTTTCACGCTTCAAGTAAATATTTTATAACTTAACTTTATATTAGATTTTTTTCCGTAATTGATGCTTAGCAAGTTAAGAATAAAGTAAGGTTTTTGGATTATGCTACAAATATAGGGATTAAATTAAATGTGTTGCTCTATCTGCATGAATTGTAATGATCTAATATGACTAAGAGAGGTTTCTGCCATCAGTGATCATCCTTTTTCAAAACTGCTTTTGTGACAAATAGTACTTTCAATGTGAATACCGGTATGTGGTACCGGTATAAGCTTATATAATTTTGCTTGCTTGTCACATTTTAATGTTAATGGTAGATAGAAATAGAAGATTTTAAAGATAAGATAAAGCTATCTTTAAGATAATGAAATTAAAGATGTGTTTTCTCATTGTTTTAAGGTAAAATTTAGGTCTATTTAACTTACCCAAATCAAAAGTGACTTAACGACCGAGACTTGTTAGGAAGGTAGGGAGAATTTTTTAGTACCCTAACACTAACAATGAAATCTGCGTCATAAACGAGTTAATTTTGAACTGGTATTTTTCTCTACTTTCTGTTTATATACCGGGTAAGTATTTATAGCGGTCCAATTCGTGTGCGGACATTTCACACCCAATTCATATCTGGACATGGGTGCGAACTGCCCGGGTGTGAAATTTCCAGGTGGCAGTTTTCCTGGATGTGAATCGTCCTGGTGTGAAGTGCACGGGTGTGAAATGTCGCGATGGGAAATTTTCCTAGGTGGAATTTGTCCTGGGTGCAAAGTGCCCGGGTGTGAAATGTCTCGGGTGGAAGTTGTCCTGATGCAAATCATCCTGGTACAAAATGTCCCGATAGGATTTGGCAGGAATTATCTGGATGTGAAACGCCCTACTACTGTGGATAAATGAAAATAGGGGAATATATCTTTAAAGAGATTGTCAAACCTTTTTTATGATTACCGGTATGGCGTTATCTGGAATACTATTCTAAATGTCTTTGAATGATTCCACTAAAACTACGTTATTTATAAAGTCAGCATCACAAAGGGCCTTAGATATCAATAACACATTTGTTTTAATGATGTCACAAAACATAGTTTAAGTCTGAGAATCTAAGTCTTCTGAATAAAAGTAAATTACCCCTCAATGTCTTAAAATAGCTCCATAGTCTGTAGATAAGAATTCTGCATTATTAAATCGATAGTTTTGATTATTACGTTACCGATAAGGTTTATTGATATATTGCACCTTACAAAAATAGATAATATGAGCTTAATAAGGGGTCTGATCAGATGCAGTAGCATTACATATAATTTTCACTTCTGTATTGAAAATCCCATATATCAAACACTACCTTGTCTATTTGCAGTTAAGTTTGATGGCTGGATGATTTCTAGAGGGGTACCATGATTTGAATCAACACTAAATTTTGAATTTTACACTTATTGACTCTTTGATAAACTAGTCCTAAAAGACTTATTTTACGTTGTAGAGTACACTAGGTTATCAAATTGTAAAAAAGTTGTAAGTTGTGTAGTGTGTAATATACTCACTGTATTCATATGGCTGTATTTACTTTGAAGACTAAAAATAGATTGGATCACATAGTAAACTAGCTGAATGTAGGTCTAATGACCTGTTTACAGGTAGTTTAATATAATACACTGTACTCTACACAGTTTATATACTGATACTGAAGACTTAGTGCACCTTCTGATGTCACTTTAGAGAATTCAATTACGGTACCAGTACAGTACCTATTCTGAAGTATGTCTATAAAGTTAAGATAGCATTATCTGTTTCAAAATAAATATGAAGCATTCATTGACCTGGAATGACCTGATCTTGTTTGTATTCACCTTATAATACTCACCCAGTTCAAGGATGTTACCTTGATATTTGATATGTGAATGTCTTTTCCTGATCAAATAATTACAGGAAGTCAAAAGATTAAAATCTGTCTTTAGTAATTTAGTGTTCATCAAACTTCATGTTATAGTTAAAAAAAACGAAATAGAATTTAAAAATCAGAACATATGTCATAAAATAAATTAAGTGAGGTCAATAAATCAGAATAATTTTTTCTTATCTTTTATCTATCAAAGATTTGTGTTGAAATTATTTCACTTTTGTAAACAACTTGTTTTTCTGAAAAATTGGTGCCCTGTTTTTTGATAAAATAGAATTTAATTGGTAAGCTTGCTCCTACAGAAATCAAATGTAAGATTTGAAAAATAGCTTTCTCTGATTGTTCAGGAATATGAAATTTATATTTAGCAAGTACCAGTATCTATTTATATAACAGAAAAGTCTTCAATTTTGAAATTTGTTTTCTTGTTTCAGACTGATCTGAATGTAAGATGCAGCTTCGACAGAAGTCAAGTGAAGCACCTCCCTCTCCTGTTAAAAATGCTGGAACAAAGAAACAGCATACAAGTCAACGTAAACGTGATATTGGATTAATGCACAAAAAAGAGGTTTGTGTTATTTTTAAGTCATATTTTATACATGTATCTTTTAAACAGAAAAACTTGTATTTTGAAAAGATTCTGTTTTGATAGCAACACTCAGCATTTTCAGGGATTGCTTTGATTCAGAAATACTTAAATAGCAGTTTTATCGCTAACCCTAAAGGTCAGTTATTCAAGTAAATCTCTAATTGATTCATCCCTTGCCAGGATTTCCTGTGGTCATAAGCATAGGCATAAAGAGAGAAAAGATGTGAAATAAAGTCCCTCCTAGCATTTTGTTCATTAAGATTACATCAATGCTTTAGAATAAGTGTTCTGGTCAGGCCAAAACTTACCATGACTACCAGAGTAAGGATGTAAAGATTTTTGATGCAGCATAAAATAGTAGAAACTAATCTTGTCTGGACCCATACACTGTGTATTCGCTTCTTATAATTATCAAACAGGCACTGTGAAATTAGAGTTTTGAAGCTCTTCTTTAAAAATCAAATGTTCTCAATTATTTTCATTATTGTGTGTAATATAGTAGGCTATTTAGCCTCAAAGTCTATGCAGCCTTGCTAAAATAGCACCACTTGCGTCCTCTTTTTTAGAAATTTTTTTATCGACGATGGAACTCAAAATCTTATAATATTATTATATTATCTTCTAACAACTATAATGACGTTTTAATGATATTAAAAGTGTATACATGCTTAACTAAATCAAATCATTCAGGTTGATTTATAAGCTTATAGATATCTTTTTATCAGTTGATATTTTATGATTAATTTGAGAATTATATTTGTAATAATGATTATGCTATGTTTTATTAACATCTGTTTTTATGACTCGTCCTATTTAGAATAATCAATAACCACATTGATTTGTTGACAAAATGAAATATGATTCATAATTTCAGCAAGGGAAGGTAACTCCTGAAAAGAAAGCCAAGTTAGATAATAATCATAATGGTGAATTGGGAGCTGGAGTTGAAAGTTTTATCACGTCAACACCTCAAATTAACATTTTAAAGAAAAAAGGTAAATTAATTTTTGAAACTAAACTAACAGGCAAAAGAAACTTTAAATCACCGACTTCATTTGACCACACTTCAAAGACAAAGGCATATATGTGAGATTTATGATGACTGATTTATAAACAATTAAAATGAAAATGCATTGTAATACCGATATTCAATTCTCCACAATACACAAAGGAAGGGTCAAAATTAAAAATTACACAAACCAGAGTTCTTTGCAAATATGCATAAAGAGTTTATTCCATGACACAGTAGACAGGCAAAACTTCATTAATAATGAGTGTCGCCACCCTGAGCAAACATGCACACAGACACACGCCTCCTCATTAACGTCGTTAGGCAGCGGATAACGTCAATAGGAATCCTGTTCCGTAAGTTGTATAGAGTCTGTTCAAGGTCCTTTTGGTTCACTGAAGGCTGTACATGTCTTCTGAGCTGACGATTAAGATGATCTTGAACATAGGGATCCGACTTGTCATGTCACTGCAATTGACGTACAGATCGTGCCCATTGTACGACGTAGACGGGTCGACGTCATTCCAAAGGAGGGTCGGTATGCTCGGTGTATCAACTGATCGAAGTCTTCGAAGGACTGGTCGTCTGCTCATGACATGACCGAGTGTTGTTGCTGCCGTCGGCGCCGCCGTCACCCATCTGTTTCGAAGATGAATCCGCCGGATGTAGCGGTCGTCGGCCGGTGTTATCACCCTCCGTTTTCCCGATTATGGTCGGTCTTGGGTCTGTCCTGTCTGTTGGAACCGAATTATCAAATTGCTGATGGTGATCTGGGAGCAGTTGAAGGTTCTGACTATCCGTCATTGAGAAGCTCCCATATTGGCCATACCGATCCCTGTTCTCGTTGCGCCCGCGTAATTCTTGGCACTTTTTTGGTGGTTTTTCACGTACAGAATGCCTGTCCAATTTAGGTATTTATGCCGAAATCGTGCACGTGCTTTTGAACCAATGTCGCAAAAACTCATTTTGCACATTTTTGTGCATGCCCTATTTGGAAAGCTACTCTCGATAATCTGCGTTCTGGTTATAATTATGTTGCATTTAGGTAAATATTTGCTGCTGAGGTTCAAACCTGTACCAGATTTTTTGTCTTTGATACAACGATTTTTAAAGTGATAAGTTGCTTTTGCCTGTCAGTTTATATCAACTGTTTTCAAAGCAACAGAAAATATTTAACAAAGCTCTAAGTTTTGTTTGGATGGTAACATAAAAGGCTACTTCTATGTTTTAATATGTATCAAGTAGATGGTATTATTAGTACGGTATACTAAAATATGGAATAGCAATGGATGGATTGTGCAATTTGTTCATGTAAAAGATTATTTTTATATCTTGTAATTTTAGATCATGAAGGGAACAAAACCATCTCCACTGAAACTGGTACCACCACATGTACAACTGTTCTCGGAACAAATTCTATATTTTCTCCCAGATATGACCAAACAGGTAAGCTCTAAATTTTTAGATCTAACAAAACTGGCCCTTACCTTCTTTGAACATGATATTCACACTTGAGAGTCAGACATCAATTGTTGAATTTCATGAGAGTTGTTCCTATCCATTTTTACATGGCTAGTTTTTGAGAATTTTCATATTTAAGCTTATACAAAGCTAATGCATTATTAGTCCATCAAGACATTGTTAAACTCAGAATATATTAGCTTGGTCTTGATATTTGATCACAAATACCCTGTATAATTTAGATTGTTATTTCATTGTAGTTTGGGATGTGAATGGAACAAATAATGAATATAAAACAGATTATTTATCTACAGTTGAATCTGATACTAGTTCAATATTATTAAGCACATGTAAGTTACTGAAGAATTTTTAAAATTTTATGCTTGACTCAATACAAATGGATTCTCTGAAGAATGTTCTAGCTTTAAGTCACATGGGATGATGTATGATTCCCAGTGTACATGCATACCAAAAAGCAATCAAAAGAGATTGGTCTTATGCCAGTATTATGACAAAATTTTAATTATTACATGCTCAATGTGGGGTATGTTATTTGATATGGTTAGCGATCTCCAGATTTTCAATATAATACATTGTAAATTCCTCATACCTGTGATCTTAATGCTGTGGTCGTACAAACACAAACTTGTCCAAATCAAATAGTCCAAAAAGATGATGTCAGTGATGTAACAAATTTTTTGAAAGTGTTGAGTATTTTGAATGTTTGATTATATTACAGGTAAAGACAATGATAATCCATACAAAGAGAATTATTGTGAAGTTACAGAAGATAATAATAATAATAGTAATAGTGTACAGTTACAGTATAATACCGTCCCTCCTACATCTAATGTAGAATGTGACTCAAACTATGTAGTTTGTGAAGAAGAGTGTGTTGAAGGAGAAACTTATGAATGGGAACAAGACCCGTAAGTTTCTGGTTTTAGTTTTGGCTGATCCAATCCTCTTGTTTTGCATCTATTGTCTTCCACAAGAAATATTTTCAATCAACATGAAACTGAATATGCAAGATTGAAAGAGCTCATGTGTAAAATAAGGTGTCATTTTTGTTGCCTGACAAATTATATCCAGCCTTTTTTATACGCCCACATGAATATGTGGTCGTATATTGTCGTCACCCCTGTCCGTCGGTCCGTCCGTCGGTCCGTCCGTCGGTCCGTCCGTCAACATTTCTTGTGGGCACTCTAGAGACTACAGTTTTCATCTGATTTTAATGAAACTTGGTATGATCCTTAAAATTGATAAGATCTTGTTCAAGTTCGAATTTCACGTGTTTTCAATGAACGGTTTTTGAGTTATTGCCCCTGACTTTGTAAAAACGCGTCAAAATTTGTTTGTGGGCACTCTAGCAACTACAGCTTTAATCTGATTTTAATGAAACTTGGTATGATCCTTAAAATTGATAAGATCTCGTTCAAGTTCGAATTTCACGTGTTTTCAATGAACGGTTTTTGAGTTATTGCCCCTGACTTTGTAAAAACGCGTCAAAATTTGTTTGTGGGCACTCTAGCAACTACAGCTTTAATCTGATTTTAATGAAACTTGGTATGATCCTTAAAATTGATAATATCTCAATCAAGTTCGAATTTGACGTGTTTTCAATGAACGGTTTTTGAGTTATTGCCCCTGACTTTGTAAAAACGCGTCAAAATTTGTTTGTGGGCACTCTAGCAACTACAGTTTTCATCTGATTTTAATGAAACTTGGTATGATTCCTAATATTGATAAGATCTCGGTCAAGTTCAAATTTGGAGATGGACGGTGTTTGAGTTATTGCCCCTGACTAAGTAAAAAAGCGTCAACATTTGTTTGTTGGCATTCTAGAGACTACAGTTTTCATCGGATTTTAATGAAACTTAGTGTGATCCTTTAGATTGATAAGATCTTGGTTAAGTTTGAATTTGACGTATTTTTTATGAATGGTTTTTGAGTTATTGCCCTTGACTTTTTAAAACGTGTCAAAATTTATTTGTGAGCACTATAGAGACTACAGTTTTAATCTGATTTTAATGAAATTTGGTGTGATCCTTAAGATTGATAATATCTCAATCAAGTTCGAAATTGACGTAGTTTTGATGAACAGTTTTGGAGTTATTGCCCTTGACTTTGTATAAAAACGCGTTAAAATTTGTATGTAAACACTGTAGAGACTACAGTTTAAATCTGATTTTAATGAAACTTGGTTTGATCCTTTAGATTAATCAGATTTTGGCCAAGTTTGAATTTGACGTATTTTCAATGGACGGTTTTTGAGTTATTGCCCTTCACTTTGTTAAAACGCTTCAAAATAGAAGTTACAGTTTTCAACTGATTTTAATGAAACTAGGTGTGATCATTGGAATTAATAAGATTTTGTATAAGTTCTAACCTGCCTAATTTTCGATGAACTTTTTTTTTTAGTTATTGCCCTTGTCTTTGTAAAAACATGTTAAAATTTGATTGTGAGCTCAATAGAAGTTACAGATATCATTCAATTTTGATGAAACTTTGTGTGACATTTGAACGTTGAGTCGTTGATAGAATAAAATTTGTATTATCATTAATTAAGATATTATCAATTCTGACAGCTGCCAGTGGGCGTATGTTACCTTGCCTGGCAAGCCCTGGTTTGTAAATGTTTCTTAATTTTGTTCCTTAGATATGCTATTATAAAGAACTTACCACCATTAACAGATGAATTACGAGCTAGAGTACCAGCTTTACCTGTTAAAACTAGAAGTTCACCTCAGTTTTCATTAGTGCTAGATTTAGTAAGTATTCAAACTTTAAACAATTGATATCTGGAATTCTTGGTTTTCTTTTTAGTTCACTTATATATATTGGAACACAAGTCATTATGGGTTTAAACTTTAAAAATTTAGAAAATCAAACTCAATTCTAAGACAAGGGCAGTATTAAACACAACAATTATTTGAAGCTGAACATTTCACATGTATAATTGAAACAATTGAACATATTTTATTTGGAACAATGTCTTTTTTTTTTCAGGATGAAACTTTAGTTCATTGTAGTTTAACTGAAATGGAAGATGCAGCTTTTTCATTTCCTGTTGTGTTTCAAGATGTGACTTACCAGGTTAGTATTATTTTATCATCTTAGTGATTATATTCTAAACTTGCCATAATAGTTGACACTGTTTTCTCTGTCAGGTCCACTTTCCCTCCAATCAGCATTGACTTAAGCTTCAGTGAAGTGGCTCACTTATTCATTAAAGGGACGGTCTGAATTTTTTTTAGGTCAAAAAATATTTTTCCTCAAATTTGTGAAAACTTTACATCAAAATCTGTAACTATGTGCCCTTTAATGTATCTGAAAGTTTTAACTAAAAAAAAACATTCATTTTTAAGCGCTAAAAACATGCTAAAATTTTTAAGAGATGTAGGCAACAATTGTTAGAACCTAACCCACATATTCATCCAATTAGAAGGTGCCTAAATTTGACTGATAGGTTCTTAGTCAGTTGGAAAAATGATAAATGTGTATTATTTAATTGTAGGTATTTGTTCGTACCAGACCAGGATTTCGAGAGTTTTTAGAGCGTGTATCTAAGTTATTTGAAGTTATATTATTTACAGCATCTAAAAGAGTTTATGCTGACAAACTTCTCAATTTACTTGATCCTCAAAAAAAACTTATAAAGTAAGTTATTTCATTATCTTTGTTGTACACAAAGCCATAGTAATGCAGTTGGAAAAATCAAGTTAAGATATCAAAATTAACAGGCGTTGACCATACACATGTTTTTGTAAAAAAATTTCAAGAAGCTGAAGGATCTATGTTTTCCATGTTAACGTTATTTGTAATGATGTTGTTAATTTTAACTAATTGTTGATTATAGGCACCGGTTATTTAGAGAGCACTGTGTTTGTATAAATGGTTACTATATTAAAGATTTGTCAATATTAGGACGTGATTTATCTAAAACACTTATTATTGATAATTCACCACAGGCCTTCGGTTATCAGGTGAGTCATCTACCTCAGATTGCAAAAATTGAATTAAAAACCTCATAATATTCTTCATGTTGAAATATATTTTGATTTTGCTTACTTTGCTCATAGTTAGTGATGTCCTTTTAAAATTCCATTCTGGGTAGTTAACAGACATTTAAATTTATGGTTTTGTTAAAGCCACATAAGCCCAGACTTGGACATTGAGAAAAAGTCTTCTCATCGTTTTTGTTTTAAAGTTAGCACTTAAAAATGAATATTGAAAAAAAAAAAATTCGATTCCCTTTCGTGGTTCCAATTCTACAGCCATTTGAAAGAAATTTCGTTTGTTTACAATCAACACGTCAATAACTCACAAGCTCCGCCCACTACTAGCACGCGCTACTGGAGATTGGTGTATGACGTCATTTTACTGACACGCCTCCCGCTTCGCCTCATTAGCATGTAATTTAATGGAAATCATTTTATTAGATCCCAACTTTAAATCCAGCAGCATCGAAGCCATCTGAGTACCCAAAGCCGTGAATTTTAGTTTTTTGACTTAATTAAACATCAGAGATTAAGCTAGAATGCCTTTTGTACCGAAATCCTGTTTTTTTCATTTTGTAAACAAACGAATCCTGCAATGTGGCTTTAAGGATTTTAATTACGAAACGTGACATCATTTTAAAATGAGCTCTTTGCTACTCATATAGATAATCTATTTCTCAGATTTCTTAGAAAACAATTTTAATATTCTGTTATTATTTTATTTTTTTAATCGTTTTAGCTTGATAATGGTATCCCAATAGAAAGTTGGTTTATGGATCAAGGTGATCAAGAATTATCTAAACTCCTGCCTTTTCTTGAAAGTTTAGTTGCAATGGTAAGTTTATGATTTGAAGTGCATACTTAATTTTCATTACAAAAGGACAAAATTAATAATAGTATAGCAGGGTTGGCTGATTTAAATCATGATTTAAATCGCGATTTAAATCACATGATTTTTTTAAAAAAATCATTGATTTAAATCACATTCTTTGAAACCCATGGAAAACATTGACAAAGATTTTTTCAAGGCAACTTTTTATTCTTTCAAACATAGCCGTAGGGGCCCACAACTAAACAGTGGGGCAGACCGAGTTATTGCCCGAATTTTTCATGATATTTTGCCCGATTTGGGTAATTTTTTGCCCGAAAACAGAATATTTGAGGGGGCAGGTGCCCCCCTGTCTTCCTGTCTCCTATGGCTATGCTTACAAGTTAACTTAACAATTTTAATTATCTCCCTCTCTCTTTGTACAAACAAACAATCAACAAATCTTCATATCTACTGTAAACAGCAACAACATTTAAATACAACCAGCTACATATGTTACCAACATAAAAAAAGTTAAAAAGAACAATTTTTTTCTTCTAAATTTTGCATTCACAGTCAGCCATTTAACAAATACAAAACAAGACCATGTTTTTTTTCTTAAAACTAACTACTAAGTTATTGTTTCATATATCGATACATAGATTTGAATAAAAACACCAGTTTTGCAGCTCTTATTATTAACTGGAATATCCAAAAGGGAACTTTCATTTTTAACTTTCTGGGAATTCCCAGATAATTTTCTACTAAAACCTAATGCATGCTAATGAATTGCAGATAATGCTCTTCCTATTTAGGCTACTTGGGGGGGCATTTGGGTTATTTTTAAGTGTATGTTTTAAAAAAAATCAAAAAAATCTGATTTAAATCAAATAAATCTGATTTTTTTGATTTTTTTAAAAAAATCACCAACCCTGCGTAAATTTCTTGAGCCCAATTGAATTAGGCTAATAATTGTGCCATTAGGCTAGTATTGAAGATAAGACAAATGGAGATATGTTTTGGAATTATGTGTATGTGTATTTTTTTTTTTTTTGCATCATTCAAAGTTTCTGTCCGCTATATGTGGTTCCTGTAAATGTAGAATTACATCACTTTTGAACAAATGCCCCTAATAATGTCTCTTTCTAATGAATGCATGCTTACTTTATTTCAGAATGAAGATGTTCGGCCATATATACGCAATCGGTACCGTCTACATACATTATTACCACCATAAAAGGCAACTAGTTCATACCACCACATACAGTCATAAAAACTAACAAAAGGCAATCACAAATCATTATGTTACAGAGATTTTTAAAATTATGTATTATATTGTTAGACAAATATTATGTTATTTGTGTACAAAGTGTTAACTATAATCTTTTATTACTTGTTGATTGTTTGTTTTTCTGTTTTATTTTCATTTACTACTTACTACAGTCAATATTTTGATATGAATTTCAAACTATCAATATTTTATGAGAAATATCAGCTTTGCTTTACTTAGTTTATAATCCAAGAAATATCAACGTCTGTTGAGTGTATTTTGATAAGGTTGTTTTTAAAATTATCTTTAATTGTTGAAAATTTCATTCTGTTAGCCCACCAAATTTATCATGCATTTTATATGTAAATTTTTCTACTTTTTCACGAGTTTAAATTCAATCATGTCAAAATACATACAGAAGAATGTCTCATTAAGATTAGGCAGCAGATCATCAAATTGTCCATATAATTTGTACAGTTTTAGCAATTTTATTATTAGGAGTATAAGAAAAATATCAATATTATAAAAACCATTGGTAATGATATTGTACTATTTGGTTATTAAGTATAAAGAATATAATTTTGTTTATTTGTTAAGATCTTTCTAGAAGTCATAGGAAGCAGATATTTATAGGTAATGGAATGTGGTAGAATATAAATTTTATACATAGATAAATAAATCTTGAGAAAATATAGTAGGCTATATATGAGGGGATAAGTTATGAAGTCATTTAAGTCATGATAGTTTTGATTTTTTGGAGACATTTCAAATTAGATTATATAAGCTTATACATGAAAATAGTTTGCTTCATTATGCCTTTCTTCATTCCTTTATTTCAGCCAAAGATAACAGTATAATGTGCTTATCTTTGTCAGAAAGCACATGAAACTTTAGTCTAAAACTTATTAGCTCTTAACTGAATCTTTTTCTGATGCTTCAAAGGATCCGAGTTGATAAGCACCTTGATGTCTCTTTTTACATTAACAATAATCCAAGCAAACTATCAGAAGAGTAGGTAAGAGTCTTTAAGTTTTGAACTAAAAAAATATCATGTTTAATTACACATAGCTTTATAGCTCTACAAGTATCTTTTTTAAAAGGATAATTGTAACAACAAAACAAATGTGCATTAATATTTTAAATCTACTATAAGCTTATAGTGCTGATACTTATTTCAATCTGTTGGTGATTTGTCATCAAATTTTCAATCAATTGATTAGAAAGCAGTATTGAAGTTAACATTAGGTAGTGGAATATTAAATGATCCAATTTATAGCCAAAAGTCAGAAATTGTGAGTCATTAAAAACAGCTATTAATTATGAATCAAAGAATGATGTACTTATTAAAAAGCTTTGTTTGTGATATATAGGGCAATAACTGTTTGTTAAAGATTTGTTTTTATTTCTTTTGTTAAAAGTAGCTAGTAAAATTTATAAATTTCATTTATTTTAAAATAATGCTCAATATTAAGCGTTAAGAGTTTTTTAAATGGAAAAGCAGTTATATTAATGTTTTGAAGATTTGGTATATGATACATTAGTTTATGATTTCTGGGAAACTAAAAACATCCCTTGAAGTATTATGTGTAGTTTTGGAACCCACCCAATATTAGATACAGACAATTGAAAGGAGTTTTGAAAAATGAATAAAATTAAGTCCAATATTATTTGGTGTGTAAATTTGTTAAGAGATAATGAATAGAATTAACTGTATATTTGTTTATATAAAATATAAAAATGATAAAGTAATAATTATAAAAGATATATTATTATGTAAATTTATATCATTATACAATAGATGTAAAGAAATAGATGATTGTATTTTGTAACTTTCTTACTTTTCAATATATTTAGATTTAGTGGGAGTGGTGGATTTTGTGAGTTTTAAGAGCTGGTTAAGATTTTATTTGTAAAGTTTTGTTTTGTTGCTGATTGATTGTTAAATGTTTTATCAAATTCTTAGCCTGAATTCCTTTTCGATTTTTAAATCACCTTCTTTTTATGATCACCAATGGTTATAGTGTGATCTACTTATATATGCAAATTTTTATAGCATGTTCTGTTAAATAGATTTATTAGTGCTAATAATCATTACTATGTTTTTAATCACATCATCCTTCTTTAGTAGACTTTATCTTCTTCTTTTTAATCTGGCCATATTTTTGACCATTACAAAATTTTTTATTTTAATTTAGTTTTATCACTGCTGAATGTATTTTATTTTTCTGGTGCCATATTTCTATCGTTCTATCTTTTTGTCTTTGTTAATCAAAGTAACTGGTAAAATACTGTCAAAAATACTTTACATTTCATTTACATCAGATAATTTGGCAATCTGATTAAAATACAGCTCAATAAAGCTCTTGTTGCATTTGTCATGGTTTATTTTTTAATGAGAAATATGTTTTCAATAATTCAACTAATGGAAATGGACATACATCACCAAATTTCTCACAAGTGATTGTCAAAATTTAACACAACAAATAATGTGATTTTTCTAGTTAAGAACTATAGACCCTGTGTTTTACTCAGATCATTATAATAATGTTATTTTAAGGGACCATTATGGTTATATTCAAACATATTACTTCTATTTCAAGAATTTTAAAAAAAAACTGAGTTCTTTTTTTCTTCTTATATGGAGTTTATTTTCAAAGTTTGGCTTTCAGTGTACTATTGTTTGGTTCCAAATGTCTGTTCCTTAACAAATTTTAATCTCTTGTCCTGTAAATTTTTAAGATTAATTCCATCCAGGAAAGACATTCAAAAGCAAATATTGATATTAAAGGCATTTATTGTAAGATGTCTATTCTAGTAAAAAAAAATATCTATTGTTTTGATAATATGTGCTGAAACCTTGTTAAATATTTTGTGAAATATGCAGATAAAATTCTTATTAGCAATTTGTTGTTTTCATTTGATAGAAGAAAAATCACTGCTAGATTACTGTTTACTGTGTTCAATCCTCATATTTTAACAATTAGTGAAAACAGCTGAAATGATGGGATTAAAAAGATTTTTGTAAATTATCACCAAGATTTATCCCTTCATTTTGTTAAAACTTGTGTTCTAATCAAAATCATTTTCTTGATTGACAACTTTTCTTGAAATAAAATGATATTCATATGAATCTAGGGAAACTGCTACATGTAAATTGTAGTCATTGACAAAATATCTTACACAGGAAAGGTAATAGAGTAAAACTGAAGAAAAGAATGACCAAAAAGTAACCAGAAAGAGTCCATTCATTGGAAAAATCTCTGTAATGAGCTGTGGTCTGTAATAGACGATGAAAGAAGAGTTGCTTCCCTTGGATTACGACGGATGTTGATTTCTGAAGAAAGACTGGCACGTGTTTGAATTGAGAAATATATTGACATTTACCTTGTTTATACATCAATGACAGTTATCGCAAATACAATAAAGTTAAAGTTTAAATACGAGACAAGATAATCCTCACATTTCTAGTGGTTAGTATGAATATCCACCTATGACTTGACGGTAAACAAAGAAAGGCAATGTGGCCTACTAAACTCACCTACTCTACTGTACTGTCAAACTGAAGTCTGAAGGAAGTGAATAACTGACAGAAGCAGGGGTACACTAAATTATTCCTTTGGCCTTGGCTTTTACTTTTATAGTGTTGGTTCCCAATTTCTTTTTAGATTTATGGTTGCAAAGTGACTTTGAAAAGTAGTATTGGACTATTCATAAACTCAAAAACTGTAGCATTGTCACAATGTTTCATATCACTAAAAAAGTTCAGCTCTCCACACAAGCCAAGGACACCTGTTAATTTTTAAAGTCAGTTGGTGTGATGTCATGTCTGTGGACTGTGGTGGTCTTGAAACTGGTAGTAGCCTTGGCTACTGTCAATTCCTTATATCTGTGGAAGTTAATGTGCTATATATTTGCCAGAGAGTAGGCTACCCGGTACTATAGTTATGAGCTAAACTTGTAAACTGTGATCACAAGTGCTATGGATCAGATATGGTTCCATCAGTTCCATTCCAGCCTCTTTGCTCTTATGAATATTTTGACAGATGTCAGCTGGAGGTGGGTCACAAAAAGTAAATCCTGTTTTACGGGGATATATCTGCATATCCAAATGTTATAGGCCTATTCCTCGAATCCACCAAACCCAAATCTATTTTTACTTCAGTCATACTATCATTATCTCTCTGCAAATGTCTTACCTGCGGTTGCATCAAAACACACAAAAATAATCTTTCCTTGGCCTACCACATTTGTCAGTTATGCAGGTCTGAGTAGCTATCATAGATAAATCCAATAAGACAATAAACTGACTTGTGAACTAAATCTCTACTCATTCTGCATGGTGTTTGCCCAGCCTCATAGCCCAAACAGGTGCAGAAAAGTAGGACGTATAAAAATTTATTTTAATTTTGATTTTACTAAAACATATATTTGATAACGTAGAAAGTAGGCTTTATTGTCAATGGTCAAATGTACTTGAAATTTTTTTCAAATGGGTTACTATATTGGAAGATCCATTATAGAATACCTTGAAAATTTCAAATTCACAAAAGAAATGCTAAGCTTAACCTTTCAAGTAATCTATACTCTGTATTACAAAAAAAATTGTTTTGCTTTGTTTTACCAATCTCAGTGTCAGTATAGCACTTAATAATTACAGATGATGACCTTCATGGTCAGTTAAAAAGGTAAATAAAAAATAACTATCAGTTCTACTAGGAGTAAACAAGAATTAAAAATAGCATGATGTGTTATTTCAGGTACAGTACTCATCAACCAATACTTCCAACATTCCTGTTACAACTCTCTGTGTAATTAAGTTTTTTTTTATTTGGGGTGTGTTTGTCAAAAAGGGGGCAAAGGTAAAATGAGCTTTTGGGTATAAAATCACTGTGTAAAGTAATAGTGATATGATATGTAGATTTTGTGATAATGATGGTAATAATGTCAGAATCTGATATTTGGCATTGACCTTTGCCAGGTATCTTATATATTCTGTAAACAAGTTGTTTGTATGGTGCTTATAATTAATGATATCGATGCTGAAATTTTTCATGGGTAGTCAAGGTATGATAAAAGATACCTTCATAGGACAAAATTAAAAAAAAACAGCAAATTACCCAATAGCATACCCCTTCTTTTTTATTAAATTTACAGTTATGACTGAATCATTTTAACAGAATGGCAAAATGTCAAATAAATATAGAAGAGAATATTCTAGATTTATTTCTGTTAAATAAAGGTCTTGTTGACACAATTTTAACCAGACATAAGTTTTGAACAGATGAATTAAATTAAAGGTATTGTAAAGACTAGAGGTTTTCTAAATTTGGAATTTTCAATCAGACATCTGTGTTTTCAGCAATACCATACTAAATGTGTTTTATGATCCCACACCCTTGAAATATTCTTTTATCACAGATTAGTTTCAAGTGTGTGACGTCATCAAATAACTAGTTTATGGGGATTTTTTAAAGTGAAACCTCAGATGTCTGTTCTCAAATTAGAATGGTACAAATTGATTTTATCCAAAATACATACAAATTTTTGAAAACCTGTTTACAATCTCTATTAATGTGTGTTTCTTTGATAAAATGTGTACTTTGATTAATCCTCCATCTTTGGAAAATTACTTCACAATCACATTTATTTTTATAAACCATTTTTAGTAGGCTATTATAACATTCTAAATTAGGTTATGGCAGGGCAGTCTAACCAGTCAATATAATATTTTGTACAATAGAAAGATGTACATTTATTGAATTACGCTACTACACTTCTGAATTAATCAAATGAAATTTATTACTCTTTTTCTCACTGTTATTTTATTGCCATATTTTGCTTTTTTTTTGTGATCATGAATAATATTAAAATGAACTGCAGTTGAAGTTTGGCAATTGATTTATATTGGAAGACTATTTATAATTTAATTTATAATGTTGTTTTTAAAAAGTAATGGTTATCTGTATCTATAAAATTACAGTTTGTATTCAGAATATAAATAAATTGTGTCAATATAAATAAGAGAATTTGACTAAACCCTGAATGTTTAATCCCCTAATTGGTTACACATCAAGTTCCATTTTGCAGATTTATTTTATACTTGTGAAAAGTTAAAAAGTTCCCTTGGAATAAAAATGATTAAGTACTAAAATTAAAAGATATACTGAACGGTTGAAGAAACATCACATTTTTTTACTTTTAAAAAGACCAGTTTATGACTTTCAACTGATTATATCAATTGCTGTCTGAATGATTTTTGCTTACTGTATGCATACTATGTGTATAAAATATAAATTTGAAAATTTTCAGTATGAGTTAAGATTGAAACTTATAAGTGTATAAGTGAACAGACTAATTTGAGATTGTGTAGATAAATATCTAACACTAATGATATAGTAAGGTAGAAATGTTATATGTAGTTTGGCACATAAGGTTGTATATAAGACAGATGTGTAAACTTTTGATGTAAGTTGGGTAAGAACTAGACATTGGGTGGTTATTATTGGTATAACCTTGAATGTTCTTGGAACCAACCAATAAAGTCAAATACTCAAAGAGGTGTCTGTTGAAGTAGTATGTACTTTGTAGGCTTTACACCTTGTTTCCTCAATTAGAATTTGAAGTTTCCACCTGTTCAAGATTTTTATGCATAAAGTGATAATATTGATATTAATAATATTTTTTTCTAATAGCCTTCATGATGACTTCAGTTGTATTTGACTTCTTAATTCAGAACTTTATTAATTGCCACATTTATTAATTGAATGGGGTAAGATGGGTGGGAGGTATAGATCAGTAAGATAATTTACCATGATAGAACTACGTGACATATTCATTATGATACCTGTATGATTGGACTCTTCCAATGTCTTTCATTGAAGGTAACCATGACTATATAAGATGGCGTCTAAAACTTTCTCTCTGTTTGCTTTTTTTTCGTGATGTGTGTAACAATTATTACCAGCAATATAAAAATGTAATTAATTAAAGCAACCTGAGAGGTGAGCCAATAATTTATTTCTTACAATATTCCAGTTTGTTTTAAGTAAAAAAATTATAAATCTGATTATCCGCCACTTTTAATTAACTTTCGAGTAATTGGCTTTTGATAATTTATGTCAATATGTAATTGCATATACATATATTTGCCTTTTGCAACTTTTTGATTCTGATTTTTTATTAGCCAATAGGGGCCTATTGATTGTAGTTTTTATACTACATAATTTTTTTTCCCTTGTGACTTAATTTGATATGATATAATGATAATGTGTAATTGCCATTTGATTTTTGTGTGCCAAGTGTAATTGTAATCATGAAATGTTGGTTGATCAGATTTGGTTCTCACAAAAGTCAAAGGTCATTGAAACAAATTTTGTTAATTTGATTTGGTGTTTGGATTTTACACTTGGTAAGATGATGTACATTACTTTGGAGGTGTCATATGATTTTGAGTATTTGCCCATAACTTAACTGAAATAAGCTTGTAAAGCAGAAAGAAACTACAGTTTTGATGAAGATTTAAACAAACAAACAAATATTTAAATGCATACAATTTTGGATTAGTTAAATTGGCTTACTACATGTTTCTTTATAAATATTTACGAACTTACTTAACTTGACTAAGCAAAAATGTGTTGAAAAATATGATGTGATAATGATTGAATGTGCAAAAGATATGATGCAGTTGATAATAGCAGAAGCAATTTGTATCCATACGTCCCTGTTCTTCAAATCACGGGTAGCTGGCACAACCTCAAAGGGTCGCAAAGTTGCAGGGGTTGTCTAGGGTTACATATTAGGTCTTAAGTAGACCCTTGTACCACCGCCAATTTCCTTACAGCAATTATCTGTTATGAAAAGAAAGCGCCGCCGATTTAAGTCAGCCGATTTCTGCCACTTTGTCTTGAATTCAAGACGATTGTCACTTAGACCTACCATGCTTAACATGATAACTTTCATTCATGATAATTTAAAACTATTACAGTTTGATTAAAATTTTGAATTGTAAGTCTATTATTCAGAAATAAATAACTTTATAACAAACACCAGTTGAATATGATGCCTGCAGTGTATAATGTATGTTCCTTTATTATAACTCAAATAATTTAAATACGTTTAATGAAAGAAATCCATTTAGCCGCTGAATAGCGCTGATTTTTTTTGCTAGCCAATTCAGCAAGTTCAACTAGCTAATTGAAAAAAAAATGGCTTTTTATACGCCCACATGAAAATGTGGACGTATATTGCCGTCACCCCTGTCCGTCCGTCCGTCCGTCCGTCCGTCCGTCCGTCTGTCAACAATTTCTTGTGTACGCGATAGAAGCCAGAGTTTTTATCCGATTCGAATGAAACTTGGTATATGTATTCATCTTGATAATATCTCGGATGAGTTCGAAAATGGCGCAATTCCAGTCTTCGGTTTATGAGTTATTGCCCTTGACTTAGTGAAAAAACGTTAAAATTAACTTGTGTACGCGATAGAAGCTAGAGTTTTTATCCGATTCTAATGAAACTTGGTATATGTATTCATCTTGATAATATCTCAGATGAGTTCGAAAATGGCGCAATTCCAGTCGTCGGTTTATGAGTTATTGCCCTTGACTTAGTGAAAAAAACGTTAAAATTAACTTGTGTACGCGATAGAAGCTAGAGTTTTTATCCGATTTGAATGAAACTTGGTATGTGTATTCATCCTGATAATATCTCGGATGAGTTCGAAAATGGCGCGATTTCAGTTGTCGGTTTATGGGTTATTGCCCTTGGCTTCATGAAAAAACATTAAAATTAACTTGTGTATGCAATAAAAGCTAGAGTTTTTATCCTATTTGAATGAAACTTGGTATGTATATTCATCTTGATAATAACTCGGATAAGTTCAAAAATTGCGCGATTCCAATCATTGGTTTATGAGTTATTGCCCTTGACTTAGTGAAAAAAACGTTAAAATGAACTTGGTATGTGTATTCATCTTGATAATAACTCAGATAAATTCGAGAATTGTACGTTTCTTAACGTCGGTTTATGAGTTTTCGCCCTTGACTTAGTGAAAAAACGTTAAATTAACTTGTGTACGGTACATGATAGAGACTACAGTTTTCATTTGAATTGATTCATCTAAATATCAGCTCAAATAAGTGCGATGGTGCAATCAACTTTTTCAAATGTTTAAATTTGCTGAAGTGGGCGTATGTTACCTTGCCTGGCAAGCTATCTTTTACAAAATAAAATTAATCGGGTCTAGTAGTAAGAATAGTGTCATCTATAACGAATTTCATGATAATTCTAATAGTTATAATATTTATGTTACATATAATAATAACATGTAATAATAAATTATGTTTGAAGACCTGATAGTATTCTCAATCCAGAATCCAGGGTCGCTGAACAGCTAACGCTGATAAAAATGAGTAAAAACTGGGACAATATGTATATATTGCTTGTTGATTTACTCTTCAGCTGTTCTAAAAATCACTATATCATTGTATCGATGTATTGCGATATGACATGCCACGATATGCATATCTTTCGTATCATGTATCAATACTTGACGATACCTCTCATTCCATATAAGTGTGGATTTTTTTTACAAGTCAGCGAAGGGAATAACAAATTTTTGTAACTGACTTGACAGAAGCTGTTGGAAAATATTTATTATAAGATATGGATATGAACCACTCTTATTGGCTTCATTACCAAATTCACAGTAATAAAGCTATGAATGGATAAAAATTGAAATGTTTAGATAATGTGTTATAATTTTATCACCTTTAACTCATGTTGCAATATGTATTGTATCGTGACCTTGTATTGCAATACGTATCATATCGTGTCATGATTGGCAATACATGGCACTACTAAAAATAGTATTTTATTTAAACACTATTGCTAGAACTAAAGAAAGGTGAACAGATCCAAATTCTAATCAGTGAAAAAAGATGTAACAAAAAATTCTATCAATAATGTTGAAAATGTCAGATATAAATAACCACCTGTATATGATAGTTACATATACTACATATAGTTCATAATCAGGCTTGTACCCAGTCTCCTCTAATTTTGAGTTTTTTTCAGGGAAAAATAGAATCACATGATCTGACTCATATCTAGGCTGATCTTATCTGATGCCAACTTCATATAATAATAGTGTATGCACATCATCTGTTGGTTTTTCCACATATATTTTATAAGTTTTGACCATGATGAAATAAAGATCTATAGTATTTTTAAAAAGTTCATGCTGAAATATTTGTACTTTGTGAAAACATGTCAGATAACATTTGCATTTGTTCACATTTTAAACAACCCAATTATTACTTTTTACAAGCTGATATTTCAAATTGGTTCAATAAAAATTCATCAAGTAAGATATTGTCACCTAATATTGAAAAGGGAAAAAATCATGGACTTTCTCATGTCTGTTCGTGGCATTTGAATATATCAGAGATATCCATGTTAAAATTTTTAATTGGCAAATTGTAATTGGCACATTTTAATTGACTCAATACTGTTACCATGATATACTTATAATTGGCAACCTGTTTCTGAATTTCTTTCTCAATAATAAACATCATTGTTTAACCATCTGATGGTCTTTAATTTATATCTATACTTAGAATAATGTGAAATCTGTTTGTTAAGAATACTGGTTTATGAAGGTGGTTCTTTTATTATATCATTGGAAATTCCATAAACTTTCATATATCTGGATCTTAGTTTGTGCAATAATTTATTTCTCCAGTATTTTTCACATAGGTATAAAGTTTGGTTATACTTATAGGTATTATTTAATAGTTAATTTATTCCATTTTGATTGCATTTTTTGGGGTTATTAATTAATTTAAACTAAGTTATTTTGACTTGTATGGTTGTTTCTTCAAAAATATTTTTCAGATCTAAAAAAAATAATTATTTCATGATTTTTTTCACCTTTCACTTATGAATTTCATTTTGGATTGAAACATACATATCATGTTTTATACTTAAGAAAAAATGATAGTTGGATTTCATGATAAAGAAATTATAAATTTTGAAATGTTTGTATTTTCAGGTTTTCGAGAGCTGAAAGAATCAGTATCCCCTTCATTGATTGTAAGAAAGTGACTGAAGATAAAAACATATCAATTGATTATTGATTATGTTAGAAATCAGTATAGCCGGAAAAGTTGCTCTATTTATTGCTGTCCCCTCCACATTTATATTATTTTACTGGTTATTACATCGTAATGAAGAAGGTAAGATCTTTTCTGTTTTACTTCAAGGGATTGTAAAGACGTTTTCTAAACTTTGTATGTGTATCAGGGACACTGATAGCATCAATTTTCGCCATTCCAATTTCCATTCCGACATCTGTGGTTCTTGCAATTCCACTTAAACTAACATGTTTTATGACGTCACCCCCACTGATCTGCATAGATATCAATAGTAGCTTCCGGTAGATCAGTGGATGTGACGTCAGAATTAAAATTTGAATGGCGCAAATTGATGCTATCAGTGTCCTCGATACACATACAAAGTTTAGATAGAAAACCTTTACAATTCCTTTAAGCTTTCATTAATTACAAATTTGGTTTTAGCATCCAAACCAGGATATCTCATGTATGATTTTTGCTAGTGTTATCTTCCAACAAAAAATGTCGTGGTTACAAAAAATCATGCCAACAAAGACGTAACAAAGTGTTCTCAGTTTAAAAATTGCCATAATTCTAGACCCCTATTAACCCCTTTAGATCACAACTATATGCTGTGATTACAAAACCTAAGATCTATAAGGTTACATTTCATTTGTGTTGAAATTTTAAGATTTGATGTTTTGAGCTACTATTTGTAAAAATAAGAGAAAATGTATAAAATATTGTTATTGGATATGTGATGAATGAAACAGAAGGTGTTATTGTATTAAAGTATTAATGGGGCTTGCTATGATAATAATATATAAAAATTTTATTAAAATATATAATATTTATCTTCTAGATGATGAAGACACTACAACAGATACCATATCTACATCGAGACAAACTGTTATTGAAGTACAGGTACCTAGATCTACTGTAGGCTCTATCATCGGACGTCAAGGTGCTAATATTAAAAAGGTAAGTGTATCTTATTTCAGGAGATTTTTTTTTTGTTAATAATTCAATCAATGTATCAATTTAATTAAAATACAACAAAGCTTAACCCTTCCTGAGCTGGTGATATTTATGTGAAATTCTCTGGAGAGCGAAGCCAAATTTACAAAATTAAAGACTTATAGTAATTCATTTCTCAACCCCCAACAGACAGTTTATTTGACTTTGCAGTACCTTGAAACTCCACACACATGTCAGACATAGACTGTATGTGTTTATGAACAATTTTTTTTTCCATAAAAAATTGTCGTTACCATGGTTACTAAATGGTAAAGAAAATTTGCGCAAAATGTAATTGTAACTTTGAAAGTTCGTAAATATTAGGGTGTATTTTGATTTAGAGATGGTCTGATTCAGTCGTTTGTGATATTTAGGACAGACTAGCAAATATTTCACACTTTTGTTCAGTTTTTGTTAAAATCGTATATATTTTTCTTGGAGTTGAAATCTTGGACGTAATCATGGGCTTTATTCAGCTTCAAACGCTTCGGTACTTTGGCCGAGGAGACGCCATTTGTTTTGGCTATTCCATCATAATTACACTGTAAATTAGACGCCCGTACATTATTCTATTTATAGATCAAAAATACAAGACGTTAATACCAATATGAATGGCTCATGGGTGCGCTAACTAGATGTAACGGCCGTCCCGACTATAGTCGGGAACCGCTCTACGTCATAGTATGACGTCACCGACAAAAGTCGGGATTAGCTCTGGAAGGGTTAAAGGGATTGTAAAGTGATTTTCTAAACTTTGTATGTGTATTGGGAACACTGATAGCAGCAATTTGCACCATTTCAATTTCCATTCCGCATTCAGACGTCTTTGGTCTTTGTAATTCCACTAAAACTAACACATTTTATGACGTCACCCCCACTGATCTGCAAAGATATCAATATAAGCTTGCGGACCTTGCGGTAGATTACTGTCATTGAAGTCTTAAAACGCGTTAGTTTTAGTGGAATTGCAAGAACCACAGATGTTTGAATGAAAATTGGAATGGCGCAAATTGATGTACCTGATAGGCCTACACATACAAAGTTTAGAAAATCACTTAACAATCCTTTTAATTTAAAACAAAATGGAACTCTTTAAAAAAATAAAACCTCAAATTACTCTAGTGGATTTCTGCTAAATCTTAACTGTTCAAAAACATATTTGATGAATTTATTTGGAAAATAACCTTAAAATCAGCTTTTAATTATGACAAGACAAGAAATGAACTCTTATTTTTTTATTGTAAATTTTCGAACTCATTGAATTGTTTGAAATAAAATTAAATGGGAGTTTTACGCTGACTATACTTTTATGTACCTCTTCTTGGGGTCAGGTTTAATGAGGTTATCACTATGGAACAGTTTTAGTTATCTATTCATAAAAAAAATACTCCTGTAATAATATCAAAATAGGTGATTTGTACCTTTCATTAGATCTCTGAACAATCTGTAAAATATTATGTCAGATTATTGTGGTATAGAGCAATGAGTTCATCTTCGACCATGAATTACAACAGATATTTGATATATAGGTGTTCTATTTATGAAAATATCTATTGGCGTCTGTACTTTGTAGTGAAAATCACCTGTGTATCTGTTGCCATTAGAAACATTTGATGAAGAATTTGTTCAAAGGTGAAAGTTATTCCATTCCTAGATAATGTCTGAATTGATCTCCGTCCAAAAACAATAGGTTTCCGCTGGTACCTGGGTATATACAATCAAACCGGTAATATTATCTCACCCACATGATATTAGACACACGTTCTGGAAGTTGAATAAAAAATAGTCTAAGTTTATTCACGATCTATCTTTGACATTCAATAATCAGGTAACCATGGCATGGCGTAATGTAACCTAAACCAATATGGCTGACAGGTGTGGGTTGGTTCAGTATTTGTTTATATGATGCACTCATGGGTTTAGGTTGAAAAGAAATGTCAAAATTCACTTCATTCTGTTTCTTATCACATCATATTGTCATGATTTTATACATGATTTTTATCTAAATATATCTGTTGCGTGACTTATTCATCGCATTATGATTTCTCTGGTTGGTTTTATGCCTTGTTTCCCTTCTTAGTAGAAATGAACTCTACGCAAGGGAAATGGAAACACTGACTTGGAATTCTTTGCAGGGATCAAAATGGTTTTATATAAATTCCACAAATTAATTATTGTCACTATGACCCAGGAAGCCTGCATTGCTCTTAAGAGTAAGGCAGCTCCACCTGTATCTTGAGGTCGAGGGAACCACGGTGGCTTAGTAAGTTAGACGCTTGCTTGTTAACCTGCCATGGGTCGAGATGATACCTTCGGATTTTTCAACCCTGTTTCCCCCTGTCAGTGATGCAGATCGGAGGGGCTGACATGGAAAATGGTCTAGTCGTTCAGATGTGACAATAAACCGAGGTCCCATGTGCTATTGGCTGTGCACGTTAAAGATCCCTCGACAGTTGGAAATCGATAATAAGAGCAGACTAATGCCGCTGTCTTGGCAAAATTTCCCTCATTGCACATGGCATTTGCCCGTCCTCAATTAGCCCATATAGGTGCAGAAAAGTAGGACATAAAACTCCATTCATTTTATTTCATTTTTTTGAAGTCGAAGGCTATATTTCAAGTCAAGTTGAGGGGTTGATATAACTTCTGACATTATTGTCTGGGTTTCCCTTCTGTCATTGATGAAGTTGTAAAAGCATTTAGTCACTTGGGGCAAAAAACAAAAGCTGTGCATTTACCAAAGTTGATTGTGAAAATGAGAAGATAAAACTCCATTTCCTTTCATTACAATATTATCTTGAAACAAACAGTCATCTTATAGACATTCTACTTGAATTAAAATTGTGTTTTTAATTATTAGATTTGTATAAAAATATATTGGAAACATTAATTGAAACACTCATAATCTTATAAAGTTTATCTGGGTTACATAGAAGGTTAATTAATCAAATTAGAAAAAAATATTTTCTCAGTTAACGATTTAAAAATGTCAGAGAATCCAAAATTATTTATAGATTACCTTTATCAGACGCAATACTGATAGAAGTTACTGGTAGGATTTCATCATGTTGGCAGAAGTTTGAATGTTTATTCAGTTGTTTCAGTATCCACCCTACGTTTATATCTAATAGAGCGTTTTGTAACGGGTTGTATTAATGTAATAAATATCATGTTTTAAGAACAGACATGAATAAAAGTTTGACATGCAGCAATATTCAATATGTCAGAGTTGATAGGCTTCAGAGTGCCCTTTTCATATGTATTCAAGCTAAATTTGTTGTGTGCTTACCCTATATATATATAACTTCTCAAAATATAAGCTTGAAAGAGGTTCTGGTATACCTCAAAAGTGATCCAAGAGGCTCTAAAATACAAAATTTTCTAGGGGTCACATAGTGCCCTTTATAACAAAGCTTTGCCCCCGCCCCTCATATTTCCTTCAGGCGACCCTGATAGGGTTTGTTCTGTATCTTTTCTCAGCTAGTGCTAAAGAATGGAAATATTATCATCTACAACCAAAGTTTTAAAGACACTATAAAAGATTCTTCTTAATTTTTGTTAAGAATTGGTGTTGGTCTTTGTAACTTTATATTCTTTAGTCAATATTTAAAAAGATCGCATAGTGATTATACCCTACCAAACAGATACAAACATTGCAATTGACATTGCAAAGATGTTTCACGAAATGTTGGATACAACTTGCAGACACAGACACAGTCTTAATCAATAGTATACTGTGATATCTGTTGGCAATAATTCATAATCACAATACAGACATAAACCTATGATAAATAGAGTTTGTATTTTATATTGTGAATCTGGCAAGGTTTGATAGCTGATAGTGAAAGATTGGTAATATATTTAGATATTTGACTACCACCTTTCTCTATAGATAAAACATAAAACAGTTTATGATCCTGACTATAAACAACATATTTTTACTGAACATAATTTGATATCCCACACCCACTCATTCACTCACTAAATCTAAATAACTTGTACAAATTTTTACTCTTTTTAGCATATTTTGGTATTTCACATTCCATTGTCTTTGATTTTGCTCCTTTTCTTCACTTTTATGTCTTTATATATGATCCTTTGTGTAGTTTTTTGAATTTAACAATTCAGAACAAATGAATGCCATTGACCTTGGAAATTGGAAATACTGTAGCTCTCCTAGTTTTCATTTCATGAAAATCAGTAACTAGAACCTTTTTTTGACAAGGCTCCTTTAAGTTTGTCTGTGTCAGTGGTGAAAGTTGTGAAAAAAAGCTGTCATCATTTAATGGGATGGGATTAAAATTCTGGATGTCTTTCCCATATATAATATGTGATGTGATTGTGATGTGATTGTCTGATCTCAGTTCCTAATTCACTATCAGTGTTTCTACTTACTCAGGTCTACAGAAGAACAGAGAGCACCTGTTGAATCCAATTACCATTTCCTTGAAATTTCTTTATCTTGGCATTAAAACATAAACATAGTTTAACTTGACTTTGATCATGTAATTTTGTTTCTAATTGTACTCAATGTTAATAAATATTAACTTGTTGAATTTAGATGTCATATGACCATGAACCATGATATTTTAAAAGTAAAAAGTTTCAGAGGCATCTGGTAAAAGTTCTGATGTCCAAAAATAGCCAAATGTCAATCAGACCAGATAAGCTACAGATTTTTAATATTAAGTTTTTAAATAGCAATAGTTGATTTAAAAGCATTAAAGCAATAAGCAATAAACACTGGTTTTGTAATACATCCAAGAAACTAGGCATTAATGTTTAGTTTATTGCATTTGGAACTTCCAACCTTGCAGCACCAATTATAAATATTTTGGAGAATTAAAAAGACATGTTAAACCAAATCACAGAAAAGTCTCAATGAAAATTAAATCAAATAGATTTCATTAATGACCATGATAAATCTTAATTTTTTTTTTTTAAAAAAAGTACCTTGTAGTTATATAGACATGATTTTAAAGCAGATTAAAGTATAAAAGATTTTATAATGTAATATTGAAGTATAAAAGATGTTATAATGTAATATTAAAGTATAAAAGATGTTATAATGTAATATGTAATATTAAAGTATAAAAGATGTTATAATGTAATATTAAAGTACAGGGTATTAAAGATGTTATAATGTGATATTAAAGTATAAAAAATGTTATAATATAATTAGATTATAAAAGATGTTATGATATAATATTAAAGTATAAAAGATGTTATAATGTAATGTATAAAAGATGTTATAATGTAATATTAGAGTATAAAAGATGTTAATAATGTTAAACTAAAGTATAAAAAGATGTTATAATGTTAAACTAAAGTATAAAAGATGTTATATATATAATATTAGAGTATAAAAGATGTTAAACTAAAGTATAAAAAGATGTTATAATGTTAAACTAAAGTATAAAAGATGTTATAATATAATATTAAAGTATAAAAGATGTTATAATGTAATATTAAAGTATAAAAGATGTTTTTATATTAAAGTATAAAAGAAGTTATGTTGAAATATTAAAGAATAAAATATGTTATAATGTAATATTAAAGTATAAAAGATGTTATGATATAATATCAAAGTATAAAAGATGTTATAATGTAATATTGATGTAATATATCCTATTGAACGTATTAATGTTAGGTGGAGACTAGAATAATGGTATAGAAAGGGAAGTAAGACAGTATGTAAGACATCTGGCAATGATAAGACTGGAGGTATCACAATCCTGATTACGTATACCGCCGCCACACCGTTTTCTAATACTATATAATCATCACAACTCTATTCACGCACATTTCATATTGTTTTTTCGTGCTCTACACTCCCTTACTGGCTAGTATATGGACAAGGACAGAATTACGGGCGGGGTAGGTGTACTCATATCATTTTACATTTTTTTTTGTGATAATTAATTTATCACAATGTCAGATATTGTGATCATTACATAATTAATTGTCATCAATTATATAATATTAAAATATTTAATTATCAATTAAAAGTCAATTATAGATTCATAAGTTTTTTTTTTAAGAATTTTTTTTCAAAGTTCATGTAGGTGGTATGTGTTTGTAAAGTACTTTCTAATTGACTTGAAGTAAAATGCCTTTTTGAGAGTTTTGACCTTTAAAAATTTGTTAAAGTACTAACAGAAATTTAGTAATGTATTTGACTTAGATTGTATTGAAACCAGTAACCTAACGATCTTAAAATGCTTTATATTTTTTTAATCATATACTCTGCTAAATGTCCAATGTCTTATATTTAATCATTTATTGATATACTTCCTCAAATGGAAAGTTCATTAGCTGATACCAATGTATTGCCAATGTGTTTACATGTATTTTAAGATCTGTTTTACAGTTGGGATCCTTCGTGCTTGGATTTTACTATTATATCACTTTGGACAATTGGATGATAAATAACTATTTCTATATTGTCTATTGCTGAATTGTGGTGAATCTATATTTTTCAGTGCAGAAACGTGTTATTTGTATATGAACTTAGTTAGTTCTCTTAATACTTTCTAAGATGATATGCATTACTTTTGAATAAAGACTCCATTGTTACAAAATATAGTTTCTGATATCTAGCCAGATGTACTTTTTATTGAACACATCTTCTTTATGTATGTCTATGATAATGATTGATATTGTTTTATTTTGAGGAGTTTTGTGTAAGACAATAGCAGCCAAATTTGTGCAGTTTTTAACAAATATTTGATAGAGTACCTGCCAGCTTAAAATAGACAGGAATTGCCTTAAATCTTTCATTTAACCTTAAAACTCTCATCTATAAATTATAAATTACCATTAACCTTTTTTTTTAAACCTTTTAATTACAACCCTTATAAGTTATATATCCTGTAAATTTGTCCACATTACCACTGGAGATAATGTTTTGTTTTATTTTGAACATTAGGATTATTAAATGATTTATGTTAGTTTTAAAAAGAATAGATTTTGATATTCAAGGTATTCAACAAAATGGTGCAGAGATGTATATTTCCAAACATAAGTTTTACGTTTGATGGCTAATATAGTGACTAGAAACATATGTAGAGATTGATTTTGGACTAGGGTTATATGAGATTTTGTTATTATAAGAAGTGTGATATATAGGTGGAGCCAATATTTTATAATGTCAGACAGATATAGTTTACCTCTGACTAATATATAATATATTCTATCTGGAGAATTACGTCAATAAGACTAGCTTAGTACATCTCAATTTGTTATCATTAAATATATTATAACTCTCCAACTTTCAAACTTGTACTTCCCTTTCATATCATAAAATATTCCTGATGATTTATATGATTAAAATAATAACATTGTCAGAGTTGATAGTTCAGTTTCGTTAGCACACTGCAAGATAGATAACATTGTATTCTTAAATTAGAAATGTTCACTTTTTAAAAAATTGGGTTGTAAAATCTTAAATTTAATTTGGCCTTTTAGAAATTTGAGGTATATGAAAAAATATCCCTTTATTCACTTGGTAACAGCTTCTTTCCCATCTGTTCAGTTTATATAACATGTACTTAATTGGTATGAATAAATTTTTTGATTACATTAAAAAATTTGTATCTTACCATTGAGATATATCAGCATTTGTATGAGCCAATCTAATGTGACCCGAACTTTCAAGCATTTTGCCAACTTATTTTGATTGGTTGAAGATGAAGTTGTAATCCAATTGTTAATTGTTTACTTCCAGTTACAAGAAGAAAGTGGTGCTAGAGTTAATTTTAAAGACGAAAGCAGTTTAAGTCGTCGTGGTGACGATAATAGAACTGTTATTATTCGTGGTACCTCAGCGTCTGCTCAACAAGCAGAAATAATGATTCGTAAAATAATTGCTGACATGCCCGCAATTCTGACTGAAGAAATTCAGGTTCCAGCAGTTGCTTTGGGCAGAATTATAGGTGAGTAAATTGGCATGTTAGAAATATAGCCTGATTGAATAGAACAACTTATGCTAAATTTTTAAGCGCTCATTTAACCCCCTACAAATAAGAGACACATAACATAGGATATCAAACAAATAGGGCTAGTTGTAATGTATGTGTAAGAATATTTTAAAGTTATAAAGTTTTTGGCAATAAGTTTCTAAATACAAAAATAATATTAAAGATTTAAAATGCAATATCTGTTGTTACAGGTCGTGGTGGAGAAAATGTTCGAGAAATATCTCGTATCTCTAAAGCCAAAATCTACATTGAAAGAACAGCAGATGATTTTAATAAATTAGGTTCACGTAAAGTGACAATTACAGCTTCCAGAGAACAGATTGATTTAGCAAAAGTAAATAGTTTCTTTTTTTATAGATTTAGCTATATTCTGTAGAATAAATTTTTAAATAAATAAGAAAAATGATAAAAAAAAGTGGATTCTTACCCTTGCCTCTAATGAAAGCTTTCTGATAAAAATTCTACACGTCTGTTTTTTCTTAAAGGCCTTAATTGATGAAAAAGTTCAGGAGGAAGAAGCATTCCGAGCAAAGAAATCTGTGATGGAAGCTAATCGTGAACAGAGAGTATCACATCGTAAAGATAGAACACCAGATCATGACACACATCACACATCTGGTGGGTCATCTCATTTAAACAACATATTACATGTATAATAAGAATATAGATTTTCATTTATATCATGTTGAAAACACAAAACAACATCATCTACTATCTGTTTCATATTCAAATCTAGATATTTTGTTTAATGTGTTTTTTATGCAGTTCACTCAAAATTCAGCTATCTGTAATGATAGCATAAGCTATCACATTAATGCTTAGCAATCATAAACAGTGTTAAAAATGGGCTAACAATACAAATTGATGTTTAAAAATGAATATTTAAGAATTAAATAGGGTTTTGTTCTACAAAAGATTAATTTTGTCGTATAATATTCTCCTACATGTACGACAAAATTGAGAGCAAGATTTTTTGTGAAACAAGGCCCCTTGTATTGCTAAGGTGAACTTGATGATACAGAAAACGTGATGTTTTAGTTTATAATGAAAATTTAACAATATTAGCTAAGTATTGGCTATAAAAAAGGAATTTTAAAATTATAGTTGTAGTAAAAGATGAAAAATGGGACAGCAGTAATAAAGTGACAGTGGTACCAGAACATAAAGATTATATGGAAGTATATATGTCAGCTCTAGAACATCCTGGTCATTTCTGGGTACAGATCCTCAGTTCAGAGGCTATGCAGTTAGATCGAATGACTGAGGAAATGAACAGATTTTATGCAACAGATGAAGCTAAATCAGTAAGAACCAATTCTTTCTGTTCTTGACTCATTAAAACTGATATGTGTACTCTGTTTGAATTGGCTTTTATTCAACCACAACAAAGTCCACAGCTGCATAGACTTTTACACGAAAAGCACCTTCACAAGAGGACGATGTAGAGATTTCTGAAGATCACTTATACCCTGATTCAAGGGATAGAAGAGACAAGTTCTATAGCATAGTGGTTAGCAAACATGACGTCATTTGCTTGGATACAAGCAAATGGTGGTTGTTATGTTTGAGAGTTCGGTTCTCGATCAGGGTGTGAAAGTCTGATGACCTTGAATAAGTCATCTTCACTCAAAATTCCAGTCCACCCAGCTGTAAATGGGTACGGATAATCCGGGGAGGTTTGGCCAAGGACCAGCTGGGAGAAAGGATCCTCACGGAACCTAAGTTGTTATCCTTGTAAGATCTAGATGTTTCTTTCTTTTTCTCATATCAAAAACTATTTTGATTTAAATGATGTCTTTGTTTTTCAGTCATATTCTGTGGCTGAAGTATCTATAGGTGATATAATTGCTGCACCATTTGAACATGATAATGCTTGGTACCGTGCCAAAGTAATTGGAATCCACGAAGATAAAGTGGATTTATACTTTGTAGATTTTGGAGATAGCGAATATGTGTGGAGAAACCAAATACGCAAATTACGGTGAGAGAGGATTTTCTTGATTCTTACACAGTTTGTTCTCTTGCCATGGGGCTGCTAGTTGTCAATTATTAAAAAGTAAACAAATATTTGGTTATGCCAATTTGATTTTGTTTGTACTAGGTCATCAAAAATGGCAGAAGGGCGAGTTTTCAGGAGATTGTGCAATATCTCATTTAATGATAAATCTGGTCGTCCCAAAAAATTGTAAACTTAAAAAAACTAAAGATATTTGTGGTTTATATTTCAGACCTGATTTTCTGAGTTTAAAATTCCAGGCAGTGGAGTGTAAATTAGCAAACGTGAAACCTGCAGGTATTGAATTATGATATAACTTAAAAACAAAACTATGTAAACTCTGTAAGAGATTGGCTTAAACTTTTTTTAAGTTTCAGACAGTAAAGAATAAGAAACAAGATATTTAATGATGGTTATGCTTATTTCTAAAAGAGCAATATACATCACATTCTCTTTGTTTATAATGCACAATTCGGCAACCCTGATCTGATTTGAATGATAGATTTAATTTTATTTAATTTTTAGGGGAGAATTGGAGTGAGGCAGCTATAGATTTTTTCGAGGAGATTACATATTGTGCCCAATGGAAAGTTTTGATAGCTAAAACATTGAGATATGAATCTACTCCCAGTGGTATGATGCCATGTTTACAGTTATTTGATACAAATGGAGAGGAGGTAAGCCTTTTTGTTATTCAAAATTAATCTGTTAGTGTATCCTAAAGTGAACTTAAAGGAATACAACCTCTTAGAATGAAGAACAAATCTAAATTTTCAAACTTGGTGAAAAAGAGTATTTATTCATCAGGAGACTTACCTGTTTGCATAACTATACAACAGGTTACCTAAATAATCTAATAAAACCAGAAAACTACCAGATGGTATCGCTTTAAGGGATTGTAGTGCGTTTTTTATGCGTATTGGGAACACTGATAGCATTGATATGCACCATTCCTATTTTCAGTCAGACATCTTTGATTCTTACAATTCCATAAAAGCCTTTTACGATATCCCTATCACAAAAGCTGGTAATAATATCTATGGATAGTGGTATCATAAGATGCTTAGTTCTAGTTTGTAGATCTGTTATTTCTCTCTCTTGATTAAATTTGTATTTTTTTTGACATATTTCTAGGATGTAGATATAAATGAAGAAATGGTATCAAAGAAACATGGTGTGATAGATGATGACTGGATGAAAACAGGCGAGGGAGCAATGGCTTCTTCTCTTGAGGTACACACCACACAAGCATGAGTTTGAAGTGAGTGCATGGCTTGGCATGGCCATTTTTTAGTTTATTTTGTTTAGTTGTCATGATTTTTATTTTATCATGTTTATTATATTCCATTCCATACCAAATTAGTGCCCTTTAGTATTTGCATGTTTTTATCATGTTTTGAAGTGATTTGCACTATATAATAATGGTGAACTGAAGCTAATTCATTTGTCAAACCATGTCAGTAAATTACATATGAAAATTGAAGTTGTCCAATAGTTCTTTTGGAGTTAGTTTCCTGAATATGCCTATTGTTTCTCATTTCACAATGCCCAAAAGTTTGTTATGCAAATATGTTGAAAAGCGGAAAATCATTGCTAGCGTCAAGGTTCATTACAAAAATATGTGGAAACATGACAGTAAAATCTATTTAGCCTTAAAATCATGAATATCTTCATGTCATTTGTTCTTAGAAACACCAAATTCAATTCTTCAAAACTGATTGAATCAAGGGTGTATTATTTGATTGAGGTATTTATTTGCTATTGGGTTATATTTTCCTACTGAAAATATCATTCTGGATCAGCTCATAGTATAATGTATATAAATGTTTGAACAAACCATATCATTCTGTAGCATTTTGTTATTCATCAAACATATAGTAAAGAATTACCTCCCATATTTTAAACATATCATGATCATAGCATGTTAACAAGTTATAAGATAGTAAGTTATTATAGATATTAAGTGTTTGTTTATTGCTTATATAAATTGCACTTCCATTTCTTCATCAATTTGCTTCTTGGCATAAAAAAAGATTTATTTACAATACAATTTATATACATAAAAAACATTTCAAATCGATTTCAAAGTGGCATTTTAAAAAGTTTTCATCACTGAAAGGCACTTATAGCATTCATTTGCAGCATTCCAATTTTCAATCAGACGCCTATGTTTTGTGCAATTCCAATAAATCTAAGCCTTTATATGACAACTGCTAATGACAAATAAGAGCCTATGCAGTAGTGACATAAAACACTAAAGGCGCCTTCACATGGAGAAGGGAGCCGCAGAGGCTCAGTGAATTAGACGCTTGCTCGCTAACCTGAAGGTCCAGGGTTCAATCCCGGCATGGGCCGAGATGATACCTTCGGAATTTTCAACCCGGTTTCCCCCTGTCAGTGATGCAGGTCGGAGGGGCGGGCATGGAAAAAGCGGTTAGTCGTTCAGATGGGACAATAAAACAAGGTCCCGTGTGCTATTGGCTTGTGCACTAAAAGATCTCTTGACAGTTGGAAATCGAAAATAAGATTAGTCTATTGCCTTTGTCTTGGCAAAATTTCCCTCATTGCACACTGCATGGCGTTTACATGGAGAGTAAATTGTGCAGCGCTAATTATGCTCGACTGTAAGTATATTGTGTGCAGGTCATTTTCGGTACACATTTGTCCACAAATTTTTGGCTAAGTGTGACAAATAGCAATAAAGAATGGCAGCACCTAGTGAAGTAATGGCAGTAGCAATCCTTGAGAAAAAATTATTCAATTTTGGCAAGATTTTTCCTCCTACAATATTCAATCACCCACATTCAAAGACAAACCCAAGCGTAACAGGCGCATTAAAAAATGCATCATCTTGAGTGGTTCTGACCTGACCTGACCTTCGATATGACTTATTGACCTTTCTGAGTAAATGGTGCATCGTGTACGGGGAGTTCTCTGATAAGCAGGTTGCACGGCCTTATGGGCGTGCCAAATTCTCTTACTGTGCGGAAACCTTTAGTTTAAGCAGTTTGCACTAGTATTTCATAAAATGCTAAATTTTAATGGAATCGAAGGAACCATAAATTAGTCTGATTAGTCAAATGCTATCGGTGCCAAAATTTACAATCCCTTTAAAATTACCTCTGATGCATCAGTACAAGTTTGACTGTTGCACTAAAGTAAAATATATCCTAGAGCAAACATCAAGACGTATACATTGCTTTTGGTAGCCTTTAATGTTTAAACAAAAAATCAGAACAAAATGAGACGTACTTTACAAGGACATTGTTGAAATAAAACAGATTGATTATAAATAGATTTCTCTATTGTTTCTACTAGTAAATACTAATCTGTTAAATAAAGAGTGAATATTTATGTGTGAACATGAACATCATTGAACATTGTCTCTTTATAGTCTTGTGGACACAGTGATGTCACAGTAACATTTTTTATTGACAAAAGACCATTTTGACCCACCCTCATCTCATGTTTAATATAACAGTCAGGTCTGCCTGCTTCAAATTGTTTTATATCTTAGTTATTTTTTATTTCCTTTCTAAATGGTGTCTGAAAAACTAATCATGGGGAATTTAATGCATGTAAGTAGGTTTTAAAAGTTGATATGTTTATTCATATATTCAAATACACATCTGGATGTTATTATAGGGATTGTATTACAATCATTGTAAAGAGGTTTTCTAAACTTTGTATGTGTATCGGGGACACTGATAGCATCAATTTGTGTCATTCAAATTTCCATTCCAATAACTGTGATTATTGATATAATATTTATATTTTATTATAAATCGTTAACATTGTTTAGATAATAAAGTCTACAAGTCATTGTTTAATTATGAATTCTTATATGTAGGATGTAGGAAGCAAATCTTTAATTGGAAAAAGTATTTAATCGGTTGAATTTAAAATTACTCAAACAGTAGATGTATGCCAATATCTGATTCTTTCTAGTAGAACAAAAAAACAAAGGAAAATTGAAAATTAATATATGTCACCATCACCTGTCATGTGTGTAGTAAAATTTCATATGACAACAAGAAATTCAGAATACAAATTACACATTTTCCAAAAAATTTATTTACAATCTTACAACCTAGACCGGTTTTACTATTTGTAAATATACATTTCAATTAAAAGTGTTTATCTGAACATTGTGACTTGTTGTTTTAATGAAAGTTACTTGTATAAGATGAAGTTCAGCTTGATATTAATTAATTATTTAACAAATAATAAGAACTGTCATTATTTGGATACGGATAATCCAGGAAAGATCAATGTCAAGAGTTTTGACCAAGGACCAGGTGGGAGAAAGGATCCTCACGGAACCTAAGTTGTTATCCTTGTAAAATGTAGATGTTTCTTTCTTTCTAAATTTATCTGTTTTCGACTAAAACAACTGTTCTATTTGTTTTAAGTTTGTTATGACATTGGATATGTCCGCAAAACTATTGCTTATACAAGAATATTGCTTATCCAAGAGTTAGGCTGACATGGTTAATATGTCACTGTCAGATAGAATAATATACCTAGATTCCCCTCTTCATTACTTGATTGTTAAACATTTCAGAAAAAATAATGAGGCATTGAGTAAATGGAGACAAATTGTTTCAAATGAATTGCATGCTTAAAATATTATTAAGGTTTTCCTAAAAGTCAATAATTCATTAGATTAGTGATTGCTTCCAAGTTAACAGTTTTTATACGCCCACATGAAAAATGTGGACGTATATTGCCATCACCATTGTCCGTCCGTCTGTCGGTCCGTCAACAATTTCTTGTGTACGCGATAGAAACCAGAGTTTTTATATGATTCGAATGAAACTTGGTATGTGTATTCATCTTTATAATATCTCGGATGAGTTCGAAAATGGCGCAATTCCAGTCGTCGGTTTATGAGTTATTGCCCTTGACTTATTGAAAAAACATTAAAATTAACTTGTGTAAGCGATAGAAGCTAGAGTTTTTATCTGATTTGAATGAAACTTGGTATGTGTATTCAATGGTGATGGTGTTTAAACTCATCAATTAAACTATCTGAATTAGTAGATTATTGATAGTGAGTAGTTTTCAAACACTACTCAGTAGGGTGAACTGTTTTTAAACACAACTCATCACTTAAATCATCTAAATTAATAGATGATTGATGGTGACTAGATTTCAAATACTACTCAGTAGGGTGAACTGTTTTTAAACACAACTCATCAATTAAATCATCTAAATTAACAAATTATTGATAGTGAGTAGATTTCAAACACTACTCAGTAGGGTGAACTGTTTTTATACACAACTCACCAATTAAACCATCTAAATAAATAGATTATTGATAGTGAATAGATTTCAAACACTACTCAGTAGGGTGAACTGTTTTTAAACACAACTCATCTATTAAACCATCTAAATTAATAGATAATTGATAGTGAGTAGATTTCAAACACTACTCAGTAGGGTGAACTGTTTTTAAACACAACATATCACTTAAACCATCTAAATTAATAGATAATTGATAGTGAGTAGATTTCAAACACTACTCAGTAGGGTGAACTGTTTCTAAACACAACTCATCACTTAAACCATCTAAATTAATAGATAATTGATAGTGAGTAGATTTCAAACACTACTCAGTAGGGTGAACTGTTTTTAAACACAACTCATCACATAAACCATCTGAATTAATAGATAATTAATAGTGAGTTGATTTCAAACACTACTCAGTAGGGTGAACTGTTTTTTTAACACAACTCATCACTTAAACCATCTAAATTAATAGATAATTGATAGTGAGTTGATTTCAAACACCACTCAGTAGACTGAACTGTTTTTAAACACAACTCATCAATTAAATCATCTAAATTAATAGATAATTGATAGTGAGTTGATTTCAAACACTACTCAGTAGACTGAACTATTTTTAAACACAACTCATCAATTAAATCATCTAAATTAATAGATAATTGATAGTGAGTTAATTTCAAACACTACTCAGTAGGGTGAACTGTTTTTAAACACAACTTATCACTGAAACCATCTAATATTAATAGATAATTGTTAGTGAGTTGATTTCAAACACTACTCAGTAGGGTGAACTATTTTTAAATACAACTCATCAATTAAACCATCTAAATTAATAGATAATTGATAGTGAGTAGATTTCAAACACTACTCAGTAGGGTGAACTGTTTTTAAACACAACTCATCACTTAAACCATCTAAATTAATAGATAATTGATAGTGAGTTGATTTCAAACACTACTCAGTAGGGTAAACTGTTTTTAAACACAACTCATCAATTAAATCATCTAAATTTACGAATTATTGATAGTGAGTAGATTTCAAACACTACTCAGTAGGGTGAACTGTTTTTAAACACAACTCATCACTTAAACCATCTCAATTAATAGATAATTGATAGTGAGTTGATTTCAAACACTACTCAGTAAGGTGAACTGTTTTTAAACACAACTCATCACATAAACCATCTGAATTAATAGATAATTAATAGTGAGTTGATTTCAAACACTACTCAGTAGGGTGAACTGTTTTTAAACACAACTCATCACTTAAACCATCTAAATTTAATAGATAATTGATAGTGAGTTGATTTCAAACACTACTCAGTAGGGTAAACTGTTTTTAAACAACTCATCAATTAAATCATCTAAATTTACAAATTATTGATAGTGAGTAGATTTCAAACACTACTCAGTAGGGTGAACTGTTTTTAAACACAACTCATCACTTAAACCATCTCAATTAATAGATAATTGATAGTGAGTTGATTTCAAACACTACTCAGTAAGGTGAACTGTTTTTAAACACAACTCATCAATTAAACCATCTAAATTAATAGATAATTAATAGTGAGTTGATTTCAAACACTACTCAGTAGGGTGAACTGTTTTTAAACACAACTCATCACTTAAACCATCTGAATTAATAGATAATTGAAAGTGAGTTGATTTCAAACACTACTCAGTGGAGAGTTTATGAGTCATTGCCCCTGACTAGGCGAAAAAACGTTAAAATTAACTTGTGTACGTGATAAAAGCTAGAGTTTTTATCCGATTTGAATGAAACTTGGTATGTGTATTCATTTTGATAATATCTCGGATGAGTTCGAAAATGGTGCAATTCCAGTTGTCGGTTTTCGAGCTATTGCCCTTGACTTAGTGTAAAAACGTTGAAATTAACTTGTGTAGTCGATATAAGCTAGAGTTTTTATCCGATTTGAATGAAACTTGGTATGTGTATTCATCCTGATAATATCTCAAATGAGTTTGAAAATGGCACGATTCCAGTTGTCTGTTTATGAGTTACTATCCTTGACTTAGTGAAAAAACGTTTAAATTAATTTGTTTACGCCATAGAGGCTAAAGTTTTCATCCGATTAGAATGAAACTTGGTATGTATCTTAATCTTGATAATAACTCGGATAAGTTCGAAAATTGCGCGATTCCAATCGTTGGTTTATGAGTTATTGTGAAAAAAACGTTAAAATGAACTTGGTATGTGTATTCATCTGGATAATAACTCAGATAAATTCGAGAATTGTACTTTTCTAGTCGTCGGTTTATGAGTTATCGCCCTTGACTTAGTGAAAAAACGTTAAAATTAACATGTGTACATGATAGAGGCTAGAGTTTTCATTCGAATTGATTCATCTAAATATCAGCTCAAATAAGTGCGATGGTGCAATCAACTTTTTCAAATATTTAAATTTGCTGAAGTGGGCGTATGTTACTTGCCTGGCAAGCTATCTTTATGACTAAGTGATGTCTCCAAAAATCTTTATTGACGTTCTCTCAATCAACTCGGTGTTGGAATGTAAACAATCAAAATTTCCTTAAAATGGCTGTAGAATTGGAACCACGAAAGGGAATCGAAATTTTTTTTGTTCAATATTCATTTTTAAGTGCTAACTTTAAAAAAAAACAATGAGAAGACTTTTTCACAATGTCCAAGTCTGGGCTTATGTGGCTTTAACCAATTTAATCCTTTTGGAACGTTTTCCGAGTTAACATTATTATGTGTTATAGATAAGACTAATTTATAAAAGGTTAAAAGCCTTTGATATAATAGGAGTGTGACTATCATGTTAGATTATGTTAGGTAGTGAATAGGAAACAGGACCTGGTAATCAAACTAAGTAAACAATAGAAGTACAGTATACAATTACTGTTAACAATAGAATTCCATCATTATTCTGTTAGATTACAATGTATTACTGATTTACTCATATTTACATTATATCAAATATATACGATACACATTCTCTATTCCTAATTTCATGATTTTAAATGGAAAATCAGCTTCAAAATAGTATCAGTATTCTTCTTTGCATTGATAGACATATTGATGTGTATACATATTCAAAAAACGAAGATCAAGTTTGAAATTGAGCTATTTTTGACTGTTAGAATTGAGTTCTTGCCCCAAAATCTGCAATATGCTATTACTCTCTTAGTTTTGAACCGATTTTGATGAAACTTAAAATGGATTTTATTGGACCTAAATCAAAAGGTTTGAGAAAGTTTACTTCTGATTAGATTTAAGGCTTTTTTGTTTTACCATCCGCATGCCGTGGTGGGCGTATGTGGCTGTGGTCCACTATCTGAAGGGGTTAAATTCATTGTTGTTCATGTTACATTGAATTATTTGGCAAGTTGATCCTTAGGATAGTCTGAATGGTGGTAGTGGGATATATTTATTTGTTAAACTGATATTCAGTAATTCAATATTGATACATCTAATGGATTCATGATTGAGTAAAACCCATTGATGAATGATAACTTTATATGTATCTGATCTATTACCTGCTTAGGTTAAAAGCTAAAAATGGAAAAATTCAGAGAGGAATTCGTCAAAATTACACAATAATTATGCCCATACACAGAGTCAAACTTGTACTATCAACCACCTGTGATGATCAGCGTAATCCTTCAATCAACAGTCGGAAAAAATTTCCCCATGCAAATTTTCAACTCTTACTTCTACAGGCTACAGTAATCTACTTCTATAATATCACAAGAACCCTGATTTTTTCACTCTCATCCCTTCAATGCCTTCTTCCAATTACACATTATTTTCGGAAGGAAATTAAACTCATAATGTGAAATTTTATATATTTTCAGAAAAACAAAGATAGCGAAGCAGATATATTTTTCCAAACTCCATCTCCAGAAAAAGAAGTTTTTGTTCCGCCTGTTGAAGAAGAATGGGCCAAGGATTTTCCTTGGGCATGGGCCTACAACGAAGAAACTCCCTGGCAGGATCCTACTTCTAATGAAAAAAGAAAACAAGACCAATATTTAACAGAGAGAGACAGCTTCAGCCCTCAAGATTCTCCTGAAGGGGAGAGAACTCTAGCTGGAGCTGACAATCTACTTAATTATGAAACAATGGCAATTTCTACAACTGTTACTTCAAGTGGAAGTAATATTGATGACAACAATCAACTGATATTTCGTACTGATATGACTGAAGAAACAAGTGTTAATACAATGAAATTTACAAGTGACAATAATGATAATTATGAAATACTCGATAACAGACCTGTAACACCTCTAAAGTCAGATAGAATTATGGACAATGAAAAGGAAGTGTTCTCTAGTGACAATGTTATCAGAAAAGACTCTTTAGAAAGTGATAAAGGTGTTGACTCTACTCTTACAACAACTGAGTCTGATGTTTCTGCTAGTGATGACACTGGACTCAATCTAAGCCAAGACCATAGAAGTTTATCTGAAATGACAATGTCACAATCTTCAGACATCAATATTTCGCAGTCAGACACCATGTCTGCTGGTGACATCATGTCTGATGAAGCCAGTGAAAACTTAGATGAGATGAATTATTTTGGCTACACAGATTTTAATTCCCCACCAAAAGAATTTGATTTAAGTTTCATGTCGGAAGGTGATAGTGGTTTCGAAAGGACATTGAATTTAAGTCAAGACATATTTAATACAGATGATGGTTCTTTATCTTCTACTCCAACCTTTTCTAATATGAATCTACATCAATCAGCAACTGAACTAAATCAAGATGACCAATTAATGGATTCATCAAATCAACAAACTGAGAAATCTTCTGAAACTGGGACCAATGAGATGGAAGAAGACACTGGTAATCTACCATTAGATGACATATCACTGTATGGAGGAGGGGAAGATGCTAATTCTCAAGATTTTGTTAGTCAAGGCTTTATTTACCAAAATAGAAGTGAATCATCTGTAGATGCAAGTGATTATGAAGGAATGAGTGAAGTGGAAAGTTTGGGTCACAGACAAGTTGGTAAATCTGATTCAAATGTTTCTGAAGCAGTATCAGATTTGTCTGATGAGTCTGCTACAGTTGGTGTTGGCTACTGTGAAATATCAGACAGTGATTACTATGGTAAACTCTCTACTGAAACTGATGTGGATAAACTAACCTTTAAAGACCTTCAGCCTGAACGAGATAAGTCAACTGGAGATCACACTTTTGCAGACCTTCAAGCTGGCACCTCTTCTCAAGTTGATTTGTTCGGCTTAACCCACCAGGATTTATCCAGAATGACACCTGAAGAATTTTCCAATTTTGTGGCTGAGCATGACCTTTCTGGAATTTCTCAACAAACACTATTGAGTATGATATCTGAAGAAGAAACTTCTGGCATTAGAATGTCCAAACAAAGTTTTCTAAATATCATCTATAACAAGGCTTCCCAACAACATGAATCAACTGGTTCTTCCCAACAATATGTATCAAATGGTTCTTCCCAACAACATGTATCAACTGGTTCTTCCCAACAACATGTATCAACTGGTTCTTCCCAACAACATGTATCAACTGGTTCTTCCCAACAACATGTATCAACTGGTTCTTCCCAACAACATGTATCAACTGGTTATTGTGAAGAAGAAGAAGAGCTGAGGACCCATCAAACTTATTCTGTGATATCTGAACAATCTTTCTTGGACACAACACTTACTGAGGAAGATATGTCTTCCTCTATAGACTTTACTAATGTTTCAGATGACATTTTGTTAACAGATGGTGGAAATAATCAACGACATAATGACCTAACAGAGGTAGATGCACCTAGCGTAGCACCCTCGACTAGCATTATTCAAAGTGACACTTCATTATTGGATGATCAAGCTAGTATATTAATAAGTGAAAGCAGTAGTGTTGATGGACAATTACATAGAGATTCTGGTGTTGATTCTACTGTACATCTGTTATCTAAAGACCAAATGAAAGATGAACAATCTCAGGAAACAATAAGTGAAGTAGAGGACTCTTCAGTTGATACCAAAACCTTCCAACAATCAGCTAGTGATATTAGCCATTTGAACTTAGTTTCATCTGTTGATGTTACTGATTCTCCAGTTGATGTGCAATCATCTTCAGTCCAGACTGGTAGTGTAATAGATACTTCCCAGGTACCATCTACAATAGAACCAACTGAATTAATGCTGAACACAACTGGAGAACAATTTATGCCTGTTTCTAGTGAAGATACCAGTATTGATCCATGTGATGCCCTGGCATTGGATCATCTTGGCAGTTCAATTGACTATCAAGGACAAGTGATTCCAGTTCAATACCGCTCATCACAACAAATAACAGAGACAAGATCAGAAATGGTTGTTCAAGATATAAGCCAATTTAGTGGACAGATTGATGATAATACAGCTGTTCATCTGATTGTGCAGGGAGAGTCAGAGAAATACCAAAGTTATTCCATTTCAAACCAGATTGAAACACTTACAAATTTTGAGATGGGTGGTGATGAAGGTACTGATATTGATAGCTTGGATTTGAAATCAGAGTTTTCAGAATTAAACATTCCATTGTTAGAATATGTATGTGAAATGTATGAGAAGAATGTTGCAGTCCAATGTGATAGTGTGATACGTTATGTGATAGTTGAACCCGTGACCTTAGTTATAGATGAGAGAACTTTTGAAGTTTTTATGAATTCCTTGAATACTCCCACTGAATTGTTTTCCAATCCCATTGAAGATAGTAAAAATATTGTTTATCCTGCTTCCACAGAAATGTTCCAGAGTTTTTTGTATGTCGATGCAACCCCTGCTGTCCTTACCAATATTATATCATATGAAAGTTCATCAATGTCATTAGGACAGTCTGTTGAATTCTCTGCCTCATCTGAACACATGCAGTCAAATGTTTCCATATCTGAATCATACAATAAAACTTACAGTGAAAGACAAAGTGTATTGACATCCGAGTCAAGTGTTGTTGATAGAACTATTAGTGAACAAAGACTTGTACTTAAACCTGGAGAACTTTCAGAAAATTTAAATCAATCTCATATGGCAAACAAGTTAGAATTATCATTATCTGATGGAAAGGAACCAACTATTGATGAGCAGTATTCCACAACTGTTGATCAGCATGTTGTTTTGAGACAGAATAGTCGTGAAAGTGGCTCTGAAAGATCAAGTTTATACAGTCAAGACAGTACAGATCAGAGTGAGAGTGTTGTGACAGTCATTCCAAACAACCAGGTACCATCCCAAAACTCACAAATTGGTGATTTGCGTGACTTTGAAGAATCTTTTTCTAGTTCTGTAGATGGATCTGTATTACATGATAGTTCAGAGGGAGATCAAATAACCCCGACACACAGTCCACCAGCTGAAGAAGAAGGAAGCTCAGTTGATGGACCCAAAGCTTTAGCACAGGAGGGACTACTTTATTATGATTTTGGTGATACTGATGAACCACAGTCAGCATTAGATGACAGTGTTGAAATTGTTGAAGTTGATGGTGTTTTAACCTGTGTTGCCAAAGAATTAACAACTGTAAATACTGAAACGGATGATTCAAGTTCTGAGCCTTCCAGAGATGATTCATCACTGATTAGACCTGGTGAACCAGATACTTCTGTAACTGATCAGGTTGAGATAGTCAAATCTGAATCTGTTGATGTTGAACATCCTTTATCTGTTCCTGTTGATATTGAACCAGATTCTTCTGTTCCTGTTGAATGTGTAACATCTGTACTTGTTGATGCTGAACCTATTACATCAACACTTGTGGATTCTGAACCTGTTACATTAACACATGGCGATGCTGAACCTGTTTCATCAACACCTATTGATGCTCAACCTGTTACATCAACACCTGTTGATGCTCAACCTGTTACATCAACACCTGTTAATGCTGAACCTGTTACATCAACACATGTTGATGCTGAACCTGTTACATCTACACCTGATGATGCTGAACCTGTTACATCAACACCTGTTGATGCTGAATCTGTTACATCAACACCTGTTGATGCTGAACCTGTTACATCAACACATGTTGATGCTGAACCTGTTACATCAACACCTGTTGATGCTCAACCTGTTACATCAACACCTGTTAATGCTGAACCTGTTACATCAACACATGTTGATGCTGAACCTGTTACATCTACACCTGTTGATGCTGAACCTGTTACATCAACACCTGTTGATGCTGAATCTGTTACATCTATACCTGTTGATGCCGAATCTGTAACATCTATACCTGTTCATGCTGAACTTATTACATCAACATCTGTCGATGCTGAACCTGTTACATCAACGCTTGTCGATGCTGAACCCGTAACATCAACACCTATTGATGCTGAATCTGTAACATCTATACCTGTTGATGCTGAACTTATTACATCAACACATGTCGATGCTGAACCTGTTACATCAACACCTGATGATGCTGAACCTGTTACATCAACACCTGATGATGCTGAACCTGTTACATCAACACCTGATGATGCTGAACCTGTTACATCAACACCTGTTGATGCTGAACCTGTTATATCAACACCTGATGATGCTGAACCTGTTACATCAACACCTGATGATGCTGAACCTGTTTCATCAACACCTGTTGATTCTGAACCTGTTATATCAACACCTATTGATGCTGAACCTCTTACATCAACACCTGTTGATGCTGAACCTCTTACATCAACATCTGTGGATGCTGAAACTGTTACATTAACACCTAATGATGCTGAACCCATAACATCAATACCTGTTGATGTTGAATCAATTGCATCTGTACCTGTTGATGCTGAACCTGTTACACCAACACCTTTCGATGTTGAATCATTCACACCAGCACCTGTTGATTTTGAACTTGTTTCATCAACACCTGTAGATATAAAATCATGTACATCTGTATCTCTTGATGCTGAACCTGTTACACCAACACCTGTTGATGTTGAACTTGATCAGGAAAACAGTGACTCATTACCTTCCCCTGATCTACAACTTGCAGAAAATGGTCCTGAAAATACCAATCAAGGTGGCCTGTTATATTATGATTTTGGTGATAATGAACCTATTCAAAATCTTGATGATGACATGGTTATTCTGGAGGTGGATGGTGTGTTGAAATATGTTCCCAAAGGACTTGAAGATCACAGAAAGGAACAAACAGATTCTAAAGAAGATGCTTCAGTAACAGATGTTAGTCAACTTCCTATCACAGAATCAATTAAATCTCAAGATGCACCAGAGGCTACAGAAAATGAGGATGAGAAGGTTGATCATCAGGATTCATATGACAGAAGAGACCAAAAAGAGTTAAATCAGTCAAGTTCAGAATATGGAAAACCATTTTCTGACTTTGCAATATCCAGTTCTGAATCAAATACATGTATTAAAGGTCAAGAAATTGGGGAATCTAAAGATGCAGATGATAAAGTATTTCCAGATTCAAAAGATAAACAGGATAAGAAAGATACTAAAGACTCATTTACACTGCATGGTGAAAACTCAGGTATTGAAGATTATTCTTCTACAGATGTAGGATCAACACAAAAAGCACATTCACAAGAGGACGATGCAGAGATTTCTGAAGACCACTTATACCCTGATTCAAGGGATAGAAGAGACAAAAAGGAATCCAATGACAAGAACTCCCTTATGGGTGGATGTGCAACATCAAACAACTTTTCTTCTGCTGATAATCCATTAGTTTTTAAGAAAAATAAAACAGAAGACAGCAAAGCAAATGAAAATATTTCTGAAGATGTTGATAAACTTCAATCAGATGAAAGAGAATATTCTTCAGTTGAGGACCGCCATTACAAATTGCATACCATGACAGATGCATCTAGTGAGGGTTTTGAAGTTAACAATGTTTCCTTGGGAATAAATCAGAAACATTTGTCATCACCAGAAGAAAACAATGTACAATGTACAGATGAAAGGAAAAGTCAACATTCTCTTGAAGACTTTGGACAGAGCACTGATGAAAATGGCAATTTCCAACCAGAATCTGTAGAAGCTAATGTCGATGAAAATGAAGAAAATGTTGAAGAAGAATTGAAAGATGTTAAATTGATATCATACAAATCTATTGATATTGAAGCAAGAACATCAGGTGAAAACCATGAATCTGATAATGTTGAAGACCAATTGATCTTGTCAAATGAGGAGGCTAATACACAGGAAACAAAACCATGGAATTCTTTCAGTGAATTGCCACTGACTGATGAAACAACAGATCAAGATGACAGAATTGATACTGCTGGTCCACAGCAATCTGGTGAAGAAGGATTGTTGTATTTTGATTTCGGTGAATCTGACAATGTTGATTCAACAATTAAGGAAGAAGACATGATTATTATGGAAATTGATGGAGTTTTGAAATTTGTACCAAAGGATCAAGGCCATATTGAAACCAAAACACTTACATATGATAAAGCTTATACAGAAAATAATGTTACAGAGAAAGCTGATGTTATTGAGCCAGATGATGTCGAAAGTATGCACAAAAGCAAAACTGATGGTACTGAACCAGTAAGTCAAGAAACCTATGATCTTGAACAAATGACAACAAAAACTGTTGATGTTGAACAAGCAACAAAAGAGACTCCTGATGATGAACAAGTTACACAAGAAACGGTTGATGATGAACAAGTTACACAGGAAAATACTGATGCAGAGGTGACACAAGAAACTACTGATGCTAAACAAGTAATTCAGGAAACTGTTGATGCTGAACAAGTAACACAAGAAACTGTTGATGATGAACAATTTACACAAGATACTATTGACGCTGAACAAGTAACACAAGAATCTGTTGACTCTAAACAAGTTACACAAGACACTGTTAATGTTGAACGAACAACACAAGATACTGTTGATGCTGAACAAATGATTCAAGAAACTGATGTTGCTGAACAAGTAATAGAAGAAACTCACAATGATGTTCAAACAACACAAGGAACCGCTGATGCTGAACAAGTTACTCAAGAAACTGTTGATGCTGAACAAGTTACACAAGAAACTCCTAATGTAGAACAAGTAAAACAAGAAACTACTGATGCTGAACAAGTTACTCAAGAAATTGTTGATGCTGAACAAGTTACACAAGAAACTCCTGATGTAGAACAAGTAACTCAAGAAACTACTGATGCTGAACAAGTTACTCAAGAAACTGTTGATGCTGAACAAGTTACTCAAGAAACTGTTGATGCTGAACAAGTTACTCAAGAAACTGTTGATGCTGAACAATTAACACAAGAAACTGCTGATATTGAACAAACAACTGTTGCTGAACAAATCACTAAAGAAGCTGTTGATGCTGAACCAGTTGCAATAGAAGCTGTTGATGCTGATCAAGTTGCATCTAAAGCTGAACTTGGAACATCTGTGGATGGACCAATGTCCTCGGGTCAAGATGGGTTGCTATATTTTGATTTTGGTGAACCAGAAACTGATACTTTGAATAAAAATGAAGAAGACATGGTAATTGTAGAAATTGATGGAGTATTGAAATTCGTACCAAAGAAAGATGTTCAAGAACAATCTGAAACTGTTGACTCTGAACAAGATAAAATGAAAATGGTTGATTCTGAAAAAGTAACACAAGAAACTACTGATGCTGAACAAGTAACAAAAGAAACTGTTGAGGATGATCAAACAACACAAGAAACTACTGATGCTGAAAAAGTAACACATGAAACTGTTGATTTTGATCAAGTAACACAAGAAACTCCTGATGTAGAACAAGTAACACAAGAAACTGTTGATGCTGAACAAGTGACACAAGAAACTCCTGATGCTGAACAAGTGACACAAGAAATTACTGATGCTGAAAAAGTGACCCAAGAAACTGTTGATGCTGAACAAGTAAAACAAGAAACTACTGATGTTGAACGAGTAACTCAAGAAACTGTTGATGCTGAACAAGTAAAACAAGAAACTACTGATGCTGAAAAAGTAACACATGAAACTGTTGATGTTGATCAAGTAACACAAGAAACTCTTGATGTAGAACAAGTAACACAAGAAACTGTTGATGCTGAAAAAGTGACACAAGAAACAACTGAGGCTGAACAAGTGACACAAGAAACTGTTGATGCTGAACAAGTGACGCAAGAAACTACTGATGTTGAACAAGTAACACAAGAAACTACTGATGTTGAACAAGTGACACAAGAAACTGTTGATGCTGAACAAGTGACGCAAGAAACTGTTGATGCTGAACAAGTGACGCAAGAAACTGTTGATGCTGAACAAGTGACGCAAGAAACTGTTGATGCTGAACAAGTGACGCAAGAAACTGTTGATGCTGAACAAGTGACGCAAGAAACTGTTGATGCTGAACAAGTAAAACAAGAAACTACTGATGTTGAACAAGTGACACAAGAAACTGTTGATGCTGAACAAGTGACACAAGAAACTCCTGATGCTGAACAAGTGACACAAGAAATTACTGATGCTGAAAAAGTGACCCAAGAAACTGTTGATGCTGAACAAGTAAAACAAGAAACTACTGATGTTGAACGAGTAACTCAAGAAACTGTTGATGCTGAACAAGTAAAACAAGAAACTACTGATGCTGAAAAAGTAACACATGAAACTGTTGATGTTGATCAAGTAACACAAGAAACTCTTGATGTAGAACAAGTAACACAAGAAACTGTTGATGCTGAAAAAGTGACACAAGAAACAACTGAGGCTGAACAAGTGACACAAGAAACTGTTGATGCTGAACAAGTGACGCAAGAAACTACTGATGTTGAACAAGTAACACAAGAAACTACTGATGTTGAACAAGTGACACAAGAAACTGTTGATGCTGAACAAGTGACGCAAGAAACTGTTGATGCTGAACAAGTGACGCAAGAAACTGTTGATGCTGAACAAGTGACGCAAGAAACTGTTGATGCTGAACAAGTGACGCAAGAAACTGTTGATGCTGAACAAGTAAAACAAGAAACTACTGATGTTGAACAAGTGACACAAGAAACTGTTGATGCTGAACAAGTAACACAAGAAACTACTGATGTTGAACAAGTAAAACAAGAAACTACTGATGTTGAACAAGTAAAACGAGAAATTGGTGATGCTAAACAAGTAACACAAGAAACTGTTGATGCTGAACAAGTGACACAAGAAACTGTTGATGTAGATCAAGTAACACAAGAAACGGTTGATGTTGAACAAGTAAAACAAGAAACAAAACAAAAAACTACTGATGCTGATGTTGTTGATGTTAAACAAGCTACACAAGACACTGTTGATTCTGAACAAGTAACACGAGAAACTGTTGATGCAGAACAAGTGATACATGAAACTGTTGATGCTGAACAAGTAACACAAGAAATAGTTGATGTTGAAGAAGTGACACAAGAAACTACTGATGCTGACCTTGTTGATGCTGAACAATTAACACAAGAAACTGTTGATGCTGAACAAATGAAAGACGAAACTGTTGATGCTGGACAAGAAACACAAGATACTGTTGATGCTGGACAAGAAAAACAAGATACTGTTGATGCTGGACAAGAAATACAAGAAACTGTTGATGCTGAACAAACGACACAAACTGTAGATACGGATCCAGCAACAAAAGAGTCTTCTGATTCTGGACAAGCATTTGATGATGGTGATGATGTCTGTGAAATTGGAACATCAGTAGATGGACCTTTGTCGTCTGGCCAGGAAGGACTGCTATATTTTGATTTTGGTGAACCAGAAACAGGATTGAAAGATACTGATGAAGAAATGGTTATTGTGGAAGTTGATGGAGTCTTGAAATTTGTGCCAAAAGATCATTCACAGAAAAATGAGGAATCTACAGAACCACTGACGTCTGAACTTGATGGTTGTCATACAATAACATCAAGCACTATTAGTAATGTTTCATCTGAAGCTAATAATGAACAATTAACATCTGAAGATAATAGACTAATGACATCTGAAACTAATGCTGATGATAAAGTATTGATGAATGAAAGTGATGTTTTTGAACAAATTACATCTTCAACTGTTGATGTTGAACCAGAACAAAAACAAGTGCTGGAAAAAGAAACTGATGATCTCCTTGACCAAATGACAGCTCAGTCTGATGCATCATTGCCATATGAACTAATTGAGGAATCAATATCATCTGTTCCTGATATGTATAAGGTTGATCAAGACATCACACCATCTGAACTTGATGAGGTATCTACAACACAAAATATTCCATCACTATCTAGGAAGGAAATACAGAATTCACCTGTTATCGAGGAAGAACTGTTTGAGAAGCTGCAACACTCTGTCAGAGATGATGATGTCACTGAAACTGATTCATGTACAGCAGTGGAAGACACAGTGAGCAATTCAACTTCAGATACAGTAATTGAAGTAGTTAAAGAAGCTGATACAAACACAGTCAACAATGAGACAGATGAAAAGCAAGTACCTAGTGGGCCTAGTGATTATGATGATTCTTTAATAGTCGGAGATGAAACACAAAAACAACCTTTGCAAAACAATGATGGTCCAAGATCTACTGAACAAGAAGGCCTATTATACTTTGACTTTGGTGAGTCAAATGAACAGCCAACAGAAAATATTGAAGATGAAATGGTCATTGTTGAAATTGATGGAGTTTTGAAATTTATCCCAAAAGACCAAGCTCGTAAGAAAGAAGATTTCGATACAAATGTACTGGATATTTCTTTAGAAAACAAAATTCAAGAATTGGAAACTGATGACATCACTCAATCTATGTCCATTGGAGATAATCTTAAAAATATAGTGGAAGAAAGCCTCATGACATCATTTGAAGAATCTGTTGGACTAGACAGAGAAGATAATATTGGTGGAATATCTGCTGAAAGATTATCTGATCAATTATTGTCTGAAAAGGCATCTTTACTTAGACTTCAAACAACTTCTGATCTCCACAGCATAGCTGGAGAATTGGAACAATGTGTTAACAATTTGCAAAAGAAAATGGAATCTGTACATCCAGCTGATGTAAATGACGATAGAAGAATTGATCAAGACATTGACAACATATCCAATGATATTGATGATTTAAAGGCTGTTTTGAATTATGAGAAATCTCAAAAACCGTCCACAGAAATAGATGAAATGGTTTTGGATGATGATGTTGATTTATTATCCTACAAGAGGATACAAGATAAAGCTGAGATTCATAGTTCATCAAAGAATGTCGAGTTTATCTCTTACCAAAAGAAAGCTGATGATAAATCCAGTGAAGAAAAGAGGAATACATACAGTATGATGAGATCACCTGGAATGGCATTTAGAGAAGTTGTAGAAGAAACACTAGATAGTGATGTTGAAACTACTGAAATTCCTGCACCAAGACTTGATGGTGATACTAACCTTCCTGTACAGAATGTTTCAGAACAAGTGTTTGGATTAGCCTATGAAGACTTTTATTCCACAAAATTAGACCAAAATCTGTTTTCTGCTTTTCAAGATGTTAACACTGTAGATCAGATATCAAAAACTGAAATGGTTTTGGATGATGATGAAAGACAATATGAAACAAAGGAAAACTATGAATCTGAATCTGATTTAAGTGTTCATCCTGGAGATGAAGTCATTGATGAAAGTAGGATGTATGTAGGGGAATGGTTAGATGGATGTAAAAATGCAGAACCTTTAGAGTATTCCAATGATCCTGTGGAAGCTGTACCTGATGATGAAGATAAAACAGATGTAACAGAGCCTTTTGTACACGATGAAGATGATGATGACTACATAATAAAACTCATTTACAATCCTGAGAGTGAGAATGATCTGAAAGTAGAAGCTAGTGAATATGATGATGAACCAATTGAGCAAGAAAAAGCAGAAGAACAATTTCAAACATTGATAGATGAATTGACTGAAATTGAAAATACACCTTCTGGTATGGTTCAAGAATCGCAGCCTAAATCATTATCAGATCTTGCTGAAACTGTTGTTCAAAATGAATTTTTTGCAATTGGAAAAGCTAAAGAAAACCTTAAGGAAACTAATGATCAAGAAGTGGGGACTGAAGATGTTCAACACAGCTTATCTGATGTTCCACAGAGTATCGGCTTTACTGTAAGTGATTCTTTGGGTGAGCACGACAAGAAAACAAGAGACATTTCTGCAGAGGAAGTTGTCATCTCTAAATTGGATCCTGTTCAACAAGAATTATTTGATAAGTTTGAGAAGTTATATCAGTTAGAATCAGATGATAGCATGGTGGAGTCTGAAGAAGATGTTGCACAACGTTCTAAAACTAGTTTTGACTCATCTTCCATTGACTCCTACCAAGGCTCTTTGGAATCTCTATATGTCACAGCTGAGGAAATGACGCCTTCAGAAGATGACCATTTTTCTTCTGGAAAAGAAACTGAACAGGACAGTCCTGATGAGGATGATTCTGAATCTGAACAGTTAACCTTGGGAATTGATGATACTTCAGTAGTGGTAGGTGGTTCTCTAATTGAATTAGAAGAGGATAATTCCACTGATGTTGAAGATGGGGAATATGATAACACTGATACAGAAGAAGAAATTGATGAGATGTTAGCAACAGAAGAGAAACAAATTTCGGCAATTATTCATAATTTTGAAGAAACTAACCTTGACGATAATCATGAATCTGAGAATTCTGAAGAAACTATCCTTGACAATAATCATGAATCCCAGAAAGTTGATGAATCTCATATGGACACAGAAGATATATCTGATGTCACTGGGCATATTCAGGAAGAAGAGAATATAAACTTGGATGATTCTCTGGAGCATCTTAAGCCCATCGAAGATATATTAAAAGTTGATGAAGAAGTTATCCCTGTATTATCAGCTGAAAAACCAGAAGCATCATCTGACAAAGAAGAAGTCAAACTTCTAGAATCATCTCAACAAATCACACTTCGAACTGAAGATAGACAGGACACCTATGACCAGTATTCACACGAAGAAAATACAATGGATCTTCTAACTCAATATATTTTACAACAAGATTCTGAACCATCAGTTAATGTTGATGATGAAGATTTACATGATAAGGAAGAAAAGGATGATGAAAATAAACAAGATACAATTCCTGACTCAGGTAGGTCTACAATTTCTTGCTCTGAAGTTTTAAATGTGATCTTCATATTTTAATTTTTGTTGATAAGGATGGCTACAGGAAAAGGGTGTGTGACAGGGTAGTCTAGACACCTGATACCATTTTCCATTATAAAATATTTATCGATATATCTCATATGAAAAGTTCATAAGTTACCAATGTATGTCCAATATCTTAACATCGATTTCGAGATTTGTTTTACAATTTGAACTGTTCATGCTTTAGTATTATTTAAAACATGGTTGTCATATTTGTTAAAGCAGCCAATATTTACAGAGTAACATTAGGTTTTGTTCTATTCTTTCAGACCATGTGGAAATTCTAGGTTTGGGATTGACAACAATATTAGAAGAAGATGAGGATCCAGACAGTCAAATTTTACCACAACTACGTAAAGCTAAGAGTGAAGGTGATCAAGAGGTGGAAGCTAATTTAGAACGACATCTAAAGGAACGATCATTATTGGAGGCTGAGATTGTTGAATTGATGACAGAAATTTTATCAGTGGTATCATCCAAGGCTACTGCAGAAGAAGAAAAAGTTGAAGCCCAAAAATTGGCAGAAGAAATTGAAGTTATTACTCATCAAATGCAGTATAGAAGACACATGGTGGAGAAGATACATGAAGAGTATGGCCAGTTCTCTGAGAAAATGGAAGCAATTAAAGATGAGAAAGAGCAGGTTGTAGATGAGATTTGTGACATAAGAGAATCCCTTGAAAGATTAACTGAAGCAAGTCAAGCAAGAATACCTGAATCAAAAGATTATAATTTAGAAAAACTGGGAAAGGTCGAAGTGAAGGAAGTTAAGCATTTTTCTCCATTTTTTGTCAAAGAAGCCTCAGAGGTTGATGAGCAATCTTACTGCACAGATGATTTTCCTAATACTGAGGATCTAGAAGATACAGAAATTAAGAATGGAATTTTACGTAAACAAGATGATTCTGAAATTATTATGATTTCTGAGAACCAAGAAAACCTGAATGTTTCAGAAGAACAAGCTGTTACTAGTCAAGAAATAGCTGAGTCATTACAAGATAGAGAAAATGTTATATCTCACTACGAGGGCTTAGTTGAACAAGACCAGTCTCTTCTTTACCAACTGGAAACACTTTATTTCATTGATCAAAATAAACAGAGAGAATCACAACTTGTCAAATCAGATGAACCAGTTCACCAAGATACAGAACTACAACTTGTCACATCAGATGAACCAGTTCAACAAGATACAAATCTACAACTTGTCACATCAGATGAACCAGTTCAACAAGATACAGAACTACAACTTGTCACATCAGATGAACCAGTTCAACAAGATACAGAACTACAACTTGTCACATCAGATGAACCACTTCAACAAGATACAGAACTACGACTTGTCACATCAGATGAACCAGTTCAACAAGATACAGAACCACAAATTGTCACATCCGATGAACCAATTCAACAAGATACAAATCTACAACTTGTCACATCAGATAAACTAGTTCAACAAGATACAGAACTACAACTTGTCATATCAGATGAACCAGTTCAACAAGATACAGAACCACAACTTGTCACATCAGATGAACCTGTTCAACAAGATACAGAACCACAACTTGTCACAACAGATGAATCAGTTCATCAAGATACAGAACTACAACTTGTTACATCAGATGAACCAGTTCAACAAGATACAGAACTACAACTTGTCACATCAGATGAACCAGTTCAACAAGATACAAATCTACAACTTGTCACATCAGATAAACCAGTTCAACAAGATAGAGAACTACAGCTTGTCACATCAGATGAACCAGTTCAACAAGATACAGAACCACAACTTGTCACATCAGATGAACCAGTTCACCAAGATACAGAACTACAACTTGTCACATCAGATGAACCAGTTCAACAAGATACACAACTACAACTTGTCACATCAGATAAACCAGTTCAACAAGATACAGAACTACAACTTGTCACATCAGATGAACCACTTCAACAAGATACAGAACTACGACTTGTCACATCAGATGAACCAGTTCAACAAGATACAGAACCACAAATTGTCACATCCGATGAACCAATTCAACAAGATACAAATCTACAACTTGTCACATCAGATAAACTAGTTCAACAAGATACAGAACTACAACTTGTCATATCAGATGAACCAGTTCAACAAGATACAGAACCACAACTTGTCACATCAGATGAACCTGTTCAACAAGATACAGAACCACAACTTGTCACATCAGATGAATCAGTTCATCAAGATACAGAACTACAACTTGTTACATCAGATGAACCAGTTCAACAAGATACAGAACTACAACTTTTCACATCAGATGAACCAGTTCAACAAGATACAAATCTACAACTTGTCACATCAGATAAACCAGTCCAACAAGATAGAGAACTACAGCTTGTCACATCAGATGAACCAGTTCAACAAGATACAGAACCACAACTTGTCACATCAGATGAACCAGTTCACCAAGATACAGAACTACAACTTGTCACATCAGATGAACCAGTTCAACAAGATACACAACTACAACTTGTCACATCAGATAAACCAGTTCAACAAGATACAGAACTACAACTTGTCATATCAGATGAACCAGTTCAACAAGATACAGAAACACAACTTGTCACATCAGATGAACCAGTTCAACAAGATACGCAACTACAACTTGTCACATCAGATGAACCAGTTCAACAAGATACAGAACCACAATTTGTCACATCAGATGAACCAGTTCAACAAGTTGCAGAACTACAATTTGTCACATCAGATGAACCAGTTCAAAAAGATACAGAGCTACAGCTTGTCACATCAGATGAACCAGTTCAACAAGATACAGAAACACAAATTGTCACATCCGATGAACCAGTTCAACAAGATACGCAACTACAACTTGTCACATCAGATGAACCAGTTCAACAAGATACAGAACCACAATTTGTCACATCAGATGAACCAGTTCAACAAGTTGCAGAACTACAATTTGTCACATCAGATGAACCAGTTCAAAAAGATACAGAGCTACAGCTTGTCACATCAGATGAACCAGTTCAACAAGATACAGAACCACAACTTGTCACATCAGATGAACCAGTTCGACACGATACAGAACTACAACTTGACACATCATACCAACCAGTTCACCAAGATACAGAACTACAACTTGTCACATCAGATGAACCAGTTCAACAAGATACAGAACTACAACTTGTCACATCAGATGAACCAGTTCAACAAGGTACAGAACTACAACTTGTCACATCAGATGAACCAGTTCAACAAGATACAGAACTACAACTTGTCACATCAGATGAACCAGTTCAACAAGGTACAGAACTACAACTTGTCACATCAGATGAACCAGTTCAACAAGGTACAGAACTACAACTTGTCACATCAGATAAACCAGTTCAACAAGATACAGAACCACAACTTGTCACATTAAATGAACCAGTTGAACAAGATACAGAACCACAACTTGTCACAGTAAATGAACCAGTTCAACAAGATACAGAACCACGGGCAGCCTCACAAGATACAGAATCACAAGTTTCTATGCAAAAAACAGAATCACAGGTTGACACACAAGATACAGAACCTTCTAGAGAAAAAGATGATAATGTACCATACATTATAGAAACACCATCCTCAACCTCACATATTGAATTCTTTGATTCAAAACCTATAGAGAAATCAGAGTTTTCTATGGCAATTGCTGATGAAGAACCAGAGGTTGAATATGAACTTGATGATGATAAACATTTAAGCATTCTGTCCTTTGATAAACCTGTTGTGTTATCAGAGGAGGACAGTTGTAATCCCAAACAAACAGTAAGCAGGCAGATTTCTGAAGTTTCTTTTGAAATGGGTGCAGCTACAAATAAGACATCATATGATGAACCTATTGTTACTGGAGTCCTTACATTTCCAGATGATCAAACAAAACCAAAGGAATTCTTCAGAAGTTTATCCACCCATAATGTTGAAATATTTGAGATTACAGATCTAAAGGAATCCCCAGCAATGGAGACAGCTGAGCATTCATTTTTCATGAACATGCCGATTGTGGAGATCCCAACAACTGATGAATGCAATATTAGTATTGCTCCTTCTGATATGGATGATAGTGTATTTGGTATGGATACTGAATCAGAATGTGGTGATAGAAGAATAGAGAGTTTAACAGGTGACACAGACTATGATGGTGAGCAACCAACATTTGACAGAGTTCCTTGGAGTAATAGGAGAGATTTATATGGATACAAGGATCCAAAAAGGATTTATAAATCTGAGTTTTCTAAGGAAATTACTAGCCCAACTTCTGTTATATTTAATGAAAACCAGCAAAGTTCCAGTGAACCTAATACAGAATTAATAGAGGAAGAGCATTCCAGTGATGTAGAAAAGAGTATAGATAGAATTGAAATGTTCATGAACCATACTGAGTTATGTACAAGCGAAAAGAGTTTATTGCAAGTAGATCCTCAAGAAAAGTTTCAAGAAATAGAAGAATCAAATAGAAGCGCTGAAAGTAAAGCAGATCAACTTGAATTCGCTCCAGATGACTTGATGAATGAAAGCAAAGGACTCCAGGAAGCAAATCTACAAGATACAAGTGCCACATCACAAGTCATTGTACAGCAAGATCCTGTAAAAGAGATAGATCAACAAGATACAGAACCACAATTTGTCACATCAGATAAACCAGTTCAACATGATACAGAACCACAACTTATCACATCAGATGAACCAGTTCAACAAGATACAGAACTACAACTTGTCAAATCAGATGAACCAGTTCAACAAGATACAGAACTACAACCTGTCAAATCAGATGAACCAGTTCAACTACAAACAGAACTACAACTTGTCACATCAGATGAATCAGTTCAACTACAAACAGAACTACAACTTGTCACATCAGATGAACCAGTTCAACAAGATACAGAACTACAACTTTTCAAATCCGATGAACCAGTTCAACTACAAACAGAACTACAACTTTTCAAATTAGATAAACCAGTTCAACAAGATACAGAACTACAACTTGTCAAATCAGAAGAACCAGTTCAACAAGATACAGAACCACAACTTGTCAAATCAGAAGTACCAGTTCAACAAGATACAGAACCACAACTTGTCACAACAGATAAACCAGTTCAACAAGATACAGAACTACAACTTGTCACATCAGATAAACCAGTTCAACAAGAAACAGAACCACAACTTGTCACATCAGATGAATCAGTTCAACTACAAACAGAACTACAACTTGTCACATCAGATGAACCACTTCGACAAGATACAGAACCACACTTTGTCACATCAGATGAACTAGTACAACAAGATACAGAACCACAACTTATCACATCAGATGAACCAGTTCAACAAGATACAGAACCACAAATTGTCACATCAGATGAACCAGTTCAACAAGATACAGAAACACAACTTGTCACATCAGATGAACCAGTACAACAAGATACAGAACTACAACTTGTCAAATCCGATGAACCAGTTCAACTACAAACAGAACTACAACTTGTCACATCAGATGAACCAATTCAACAAGATACAGAACTACAACTTTTCAAATCCGATGAACCAGTTCAACTACAAACAGAACTACAACTTTTCAAATCAGATGAACCAGTTCACCAAGATACAGAACTACAACTTGTCACATCAGATGAACCAGTTCAACAAGATACAGAACTACAACTTGTCAAATCAGATGAACCAGTTCAACAAGATACAGGACCACAACTTGTCAAATCAGAAGAACCAGTTCAACAAGATACAGAACCACAACTTGTCACATCAGATGAACCACTTCGACAAGATACAGAACTACAACTTGTCACATCAGATGAACCACTTCGACAAGATACAGAACCACACTTTGTCACATCAGATGAACCAGTACAACAAGATTCAGAAACACAACTTGTCACATCAGATGAACCAGTTCAACAAGCTTCAGAACTACAACTTGTCACATCAGATAAACCAGTTCAACAAGATACAGAACCACAACTTGTCACATCAGATGAACCAGTTCAACAAGATACAGAACTACAACTTGTCAAATCAGATGAACCAGTTCAACAAGATACAGAACCACAACCTGTCAAATCAGATGAACCAGTTCAACAAGATACTGAACCACAACTTGTCACATCAGATGAATCAGTTCAACTACAAACAGAACTACAACTTGTCACATCAGATGAACCAGTTCAACAAGATACAGAACTACAACTTTTCAAATCCAATGAACCAGTTCAACTACAAACAGAACTACAACTTTTCAAATCAGATGAACCAGTTCAACAAGATACAGAACTACAACTTGTCAAATCAGATGAACCAGTTCAACAAGATACAGAACCACAACTTGTCACATCAGATAAACCAGTTCAACAAGATACAGAACTACAACTTGTCAAATCAGAAGAACCAGTTCAACAAGATACAGAACCACAACTTGTCAAATCAGAAGAACAAGTTCAACAAGGTACAGAACCACAACTTGTCACATCAGATGAACCAGTTCAACAAGGTACAGAACCACAACTTGTCACATCAGATAAACCAGTTCAACAAGATACAGAACCACAACTTGTCACATCAGATGAACCAGTTCAACAAGATACAGAACTGCAACTTATCACATCAGGTGAACCAGTTCAACAAGATACAGAACCACAACTTGTCACATCAGATGAACCAGTTCAACAAGATACAGAACCACAACTTGTCAAATCAGATGAACCAGTTCGACGAGATAAAGAACCACACTTTGTCACATCAGATAAACCAGTACAACAAGATACAGAACCACAACTTGTCACATCGGATGAACCAGTTCAACAAGATACAGAACTACAACTTGTCACATCAGATGAACCAGTTCAACAAGACACAGAACCACAACTTGTCACATCAGATAAACCAGTTCAACAAGATACAGAACTACAACTTGTCACATCAGATAAACCAGTTCAACAAGAAACAGAACCACAACTTGTCACATCAGATGAATCAGTTCAACTACAAACAGAACTACAACTTGTCACATCAGATGAACCACTTCGACAAGATACAGAACCACACTTTGTCACATCAGATGAACTAGTACAACAAGATACAGAACCACAACTTATCACATCAGATGAACCAGTTCAACAAGATACAGAACTACAACTTGTCACATCAGATGAACCAGTTCAACAAGATACAGAACTACAACTTTTCAAATCCGATGAACCAGTTCAACTACAAACAGAACTACAACTTTTCAAATCAGATGAACCAGTTCACCAAGATACAGAACTACAACTTGTCACATCAGATGAACCAGTTCAACAAGATACAGGACCACAACTTGTCAAATCAGAAGAACCAGTTCAACAAGATACAGAACCACAACTTGTCACATCAGATGAACCACTTCGACAAGATACAGAACTACAACTTGTCACATCAGATGAACCACTTCGACAAGATACAGAATCACACTTTGTCACATCAGATGAACCAGTACAACAAGATTCAGAAACACAACTTGTCACATCAGATGAACCAGTTCAACAAGCTTCAGAACTACAACTTGTCACATCAGATAAACCAGTTCAACAAGATACAGAACCACAACTTGTCACATCAGATGAACCAGTTCAACAAGATACAGAACTACAACTTGTCAAATCAGATGAACCAGTTCAACAAGATACAGAACCACAACCTGTCAAATCAGATGAACCAGTTCAACAAGATACTGAACCACAACTTGTCACATCAGATGAATCAGTTCAACTACAAACAGAACTACAACTTGTCACATCAGATGAACCAGTTCAACAAGATACAGAACTACAACTTTTCAAATCCAATGAACCAGTTCAACTACAAACAGAACTACAACTTTTCAAATCAGATGAACCAGTTCAACAAGATACAGAACTACAACTTGTCAAATCAGATGAACCAGTTCAACAAGATACAGAACCACAACTTGTCACATCAGATGAACCAGTTCAACAAGATACAGAACTGCAACTTATCACATCAGGTGAACCAGTTCAACAAGATACAGAACCACAACTTGTCACATCAGATGAACCAGTTCAACAAGATACAGAACCACAACTTGTCAAATCAGATGAACCAGTTCGACGAGATAAAGAACCACACTTTGTCACATCAGATAAACCAGTACAACAAGATACAGAACCACAACTTGTCACATCGGATGAACCAGTTCAACAAGATACAGAACTACAACTTGTCACATCAGATGAACCAGTTCAACAAGACACAGAACCACAACTTGTCATATCAGATGAACCAGTTCAACAAGATACAGAATTACAATTTGTCACATCAGATGAACCAGTTCAGCAAGATACAGAACTACGACTTGTCACATCAGATGAACCAGTTCAAAAAGGTACAGAGCTACAGCTTGTCAAATCAGATGAACCAGTTCAACAAGATACAGAACTACAGCTTGTAAAATCAGATGAACCAGTTCAACAAGGTGCAGAACTTGGCACATCAGAACATCAACAAAAACAAATTAGCTTTGTCTCTGGGGAGGATGAACAGACTTTTCATGATATATGTTTTAAACAGGAAGAGATGAACAATGAAAGATTGCAAGAGACGGATAAAAAGGTACAGAAGACGGATGGGCCTGTTGATACAAACTGTTCCCGTCGACAAGAAATGAATGAGTTGTCGGAACAAAAGTCAACAGAATATTTGAAATCTGCTTCAAACGAAGGTCTGTTAAATGTCATGTATGGTGCTGTTGATGATGAAGTTGAAAATATCACAAGTAGTGAAGCTGCAAAACCCAGAGAAATTAGAGGAGAAACACCTCAAGATATAGTAAGCAGAATTCTTTTGGAAACCGAGGATATACTGAATGAATCGACTCTTGGTTATTCGAAAACGGCCGATGAATCCAGTAACAGCTATGAAATATCCGATATATCTGGAGCCCTTCAGGATATACAAATGCGTTCTGAAATTGACAAAGAACATTTTTTAGAGAATGTTACTGCCACGGAATATTCAACAGATCAGAGAACCCTTGGCAAAAATACAAACATTGAAGAAAAAGGTGACAAAGACATCGAAGTAGATGAAAGTATTTATCATTCAACCATACAGTATGGATCAAAGTCAAGTCAGCAGTCTATCATTTCAATGTTTGATCAAGAAATGTATGAAACAGCCAGAGATTTTGGACAGCTTACAGGATCGTCTGATTTGCAATTCACATCAGACGACATGACGGCGCCACAAGTATTTTGTACATCTTTAGAGGACGAATCAGCAGCAAGATCTTATTTTAGTGATGAAGATGATGATGACTTTGAAGCTGCAGAAGCTTGGGCAGAATATTCTGATGAACATGCAACCTCTGAACGTATGGAAATAACAACTACTAAAACAGTTTTGAAATCTTCTAAAGTCAGCGGCAATGTTCCTGATATAGTCATAACAGCAAGCACACCAAGAGATGAATCCATACACGGCTGGGGTTTCTTATCAGAAGCAGAAAGTGGCTGCTATCAAACATTAGAAGATGAAATGATTCCAGAAGAGGAGTTACAAAAGCAATTTTCGTCTTTCTTAGATGATACAGATGAAGATTCTAATCCAGAATGCGTCCAGGATGATAACCCTACAGATATTTCCTACGAATCGCACCAAGATTTTGAATCTGAAGACTCAAATCAAGAGAGAATAGATTTGGATCAACTTGTAGGTGAATTGAATTTACACCAAGAGGGTGGTTCTACTGATGGACCCACAGAAGAAGCACGTATTTCCAAATTAGCCGAACAGTTTGACCTTCTGACTCCAAGAGATTCTGAGCATTCTGACCAAACTGAATCGGATTCAGAGTCTGATTCAGATTTAGATGCGGAATATGAAATGGTAAATGTAAATGATACAGATGATGACTTCAAAGATGATGCCCATTTCGATGAGGACTGGGTTGTGACTGATTCAGTGGTGGATAAACCTGATACTGGAAATCAAACAGAACTACAAGAGGAAGAAAGACAACCACAAGAGAACGCTGATACTGTTGTTCAAGAAGAAGTAGTAACTTCAGAAGTTCGGGAAGATGCTAAGTCTTCACCACCTGTACCTAAAGTAAGACTTCCGTCACTCTATCAGAGAACAATGTCTGCTGCACTTTCTGGCGTTGCTGATAACCCGGAGTGGCAAGTCGATATGGCATCTGTTGTTCTGGAAGGTGATTATGTTCCTGATGAAGATGTATTTGATGAGAATCCCGAAGGATCAATTAAAACAGATGACGAGGGAACAAAGAGTGAAGCTAGCATCATCTCTCTAAGAAATCCATATGGTGCCCTTTACAGTGATTCAACTGACACAGCTTCGGAATGTGATTCTGAGGGAAAGCTGAAGTTTGAAAAAACCTTTTCTGAAGAAAGGCGGAGAGATTTACAGATCAGGTCGTCTGCCATCTCATTTGATCCCAGTGAATTACAGACCTCAAAGAAAAAGAAAAAGAAGAAAAATAAGAATACTTCAGAAGACGTTACTGAACAATTCGGTTCAACAGAAAAGTTTCCCGTTGCTCCTCCTCTTAATTTACCAGTTAGCACTTCACAGAAAAAGTCACGTTCACCATCAATCGAAAAGAAAGTTGGTTCATTCAAGCTTGGAGAATTAGAAAAGGAACTAAGCGAAACACTACAATCTCTTGAAACCAAAAAACTTAAAAAGAGAAAGAAGAAAGGCAAGTCAGTGGAAGCTTCTCAAACAGAAAACATTGCCGCACAGTTAGTGATGCCTTCTACAACCTGTCCAGTTCCGGTAGTAAAAACAACCTCAAAGACAGGCAAATCAATAACCAAAACAAAACCCACAGATGCCAAAACAATAGAGTCCGCAACTGAATCAGATTCTGATCGTCACGCTTCATCTTCTCGAACAGATGCAAAGTCATTTTATTCCCTTGGTTCACCAGAATTGACAGTTACAAGTCCTGAAAGTGATACTCTATTCGTTCCTGATGTAAAACCTAAACGAGAGAAGTCTGGAAATAGAGAGTCATCGAGGAAAACAACTCACGATAAAAGTTCATTGGATGTTCCCCTTAAAACTCGTAAAAGCAGAAGTAGAACATCTTCAAGATCAAGATCCCGATCTCGACGAAGACGAAATATAGTTGTTGTTGACAGTAAACCAAGCCACTAAAGTATGGATAGCATGAGCTATAGCACCTGATCATCCCTTTGTCTTTCATTATCGAGTTATTCATTTGTACATCATTGCAATAGGAAATTTATGGACCTACTCTATGGTCTTACGTGTAACATGTAGCTTAGTATTTTCTATTTTTTATACCTTGTGAATTTCTTGTATTTTGTAACATGTTAGTGCATAGATTTTACAAAATCCAAATTGAGATACCAGAATACATTCATGTACATATCAGTACCTTTGATAGGATGCCTTGACGAAAGTTCGTCGACGCCCAGACGTGCAAAATATCCGTATATATTATCTTTCAATTTGGAGAGCAAATGTTTGTGGAAATTGCCATCAATTCTCTCGAAGAATTGAACACCCGAATTTGACATTTTATCTATATGTTTTATTTTTGAGAATATTGAATTTGATGCAATAATCATGCTGAGATGCATATTTATGAGATGTGGAAGCCTTGAAGAAGCATTTTGTTATCATAATGTATTCCCTTCTTTGACCAATTTCAGCAAGGTGGTCGATTATGAATTGACATGATTCTCTGCTTATCAAAATGGACTAAGTTTTATTTTGTTTCTGGGGATAAGTAACCCTGAGAAAAATTATGTTAAAGATAATTATATTTAGATTATTATTTTGAATAAATGAAATAAATTATTCGGTGAGAATTTGTTTCCTTTTAAAGATTCCTAATCCTAGACTATAAAGGAATATGGCACCGATTAACGCTTGTAAGCCTCTATGGACTCTTCATCAAGAATAATTTGAAATTTTTTAGGCCTTTCCAAACTGATTTCTTGTGACCATGTGACTGTATATTTGTTCCTCATAATAAATATTCCTTTTGGAACAAACATTATTATAATAAATGATCTCAGGAACTCTTATAATATCAGGGTAAGGGTTAGGGTTAGGGCTAGTATTATAATAAAAGTACAAAATGGAACAATTATTACATAACAAATGTTCTTTGGAACAGTTATTATAGTGGAACTTGTATATCGTCACAACCAGTCCCCACCTCGTCAAATCGAACATAAGTAACTGAGATAAAAGCAGGGGCGAATCCAAAGAGGGGGCTCCCCCGGCTCGAAACCCCTACTCTCACCTCCCCCCCCCCCCTCCTATTTTCGACCGACTGATGGCAGAACCCTCTAGAAATTTGGAGCATGTTATAATTAAGAGCCCCCCCCCCCCTTCTCTAAATCCTGGATCCGCCTCCTAGCTGTCTCTTATGTAAATATCCAGAGTTCGATCTCGGCATATATGTCGAAAAAAATACATGTGACCTGACAAAATGTTGCACATAAATGGCTGTTTCAGGTCCTCATTAGACCAAACAGGCCCACAAAAGAAGGGCATACAACTTCAAACAGAACAGAATACTTCAAAATTTAGACTGATCCGAACGTCTATTGGGTGAAAATAATTATTTTAGTAAAATTTGATTTAAAGGGGAATGTACAGCATTTCCGAGGGTCGATTTGAGCCTTTAATATATTTAAATATCTCTTTAACTGTGAAATTTGTGCAATACACAGGGACAATAAAATAACTAATATGGTCGATTGAATATCATTACCACTCAAGGTACAAGGCTGGGATCAACATTCTGGACACAGTATTTTAGGCGTTTTTTCTTCATTACGATCACAACCAACACAGTGAAAACACACGAACAAATGTCTAGGATCATACTTTTTATACGCCCTCATCTCTCTATGAGGACGTATATTGTCGGCACCCCTGTCCGTACGTCCGTCCGTCAACATTTGCACGTAAACGCTCTAAAAACTAGAATTATTGACGGAATCAAATGAAATTTGATATGTGTGTACATATTCATAAAACGAAGATCAAGTTCGAATTTGAGTTATTTTCTATCGTTAGAAGCAGAGTTATTGCCCTTGCCCCAAATCTTGAATATTCTATTAGTCTATTAGTCTTAGTTTTCAACCGATTTTGATGAAACTTAAAATGGATGTTATTGGACCTAAATCGAAAGGTTTGAGAAAGTTTAGTTTACTCCTGATAAAAATTAAAGTTTTTTCAAGATTTAGGCCTCTTTCATCAGTTTTGAGAAGTTAGCGCGCTTTAACCGCTTTATTGCTCGTATATAAACACTCTAAAAACTAGAATTTTTGATGGAATCAAATGAAATTCGGTATGTATATACATATTCCGAAAACAAAGATTAAGTTTGAATTTGAGCTATTTTCGATCGTTAGTATTGCCCTTGCCTCAAAGTCTTGAATATGCTATAACTATCTTAGTTTTCAACCAATTTTGTTGAAACTTAAAATGGATGTTATTGGACCTAAATCAAAAGGTTTGAGAAAGTTTAGTTTATTCCTGATTAAATTTAAGGCTTTTCGTTAGGCGTATATGGCATAGTTTTCTTCACCCCAAAAAAAAATCTCCTTCCATCCAAGCATACATTCAGTGGACTGCTTTGCCATATTCCAGCAAATCGTTTCCAAATTCCCCTCGAGTTTGTTGTACAGACTCTGTTAGTTGAACTTTGTCCCATGCCAAATAACAAGTATGGAGACGATGGATGTCGGATAGGTACTGGTACTGGTTCTCGTGGCACCTTAAATAGAAATTAAAATTTATTCATTTAAAATTGTAGTTGTGTCAGTTTGATATGTTGATAAATGTAATGGTGTTTTACGTTCCTCTTCCAAATTGAATCAAAAGTAAGATTGCATATTACTTTACAGACTTGCTTCCTAAAAAGGTTGTTGTACAACCATAAAGTACACCACCTTCTGGATGAGCAGCCCCCCACCACCACCAGTGATTTTCATGAAGGAAATTTACAAAAAAATAAAATCGTTCGGAAATGATGTGGAGAAATAGATGGCGAGAAGTTTTTGGAATTAGGGGTTGGGGTGGAGGTCGACTTGTCGGGCATATATATTTCTATATGTTTCTATAGCATTGTCTACTTGGAGTGTTAAATAATCAAAGTTTTTATTTTCAATAATTCATTTCAAATCGACCATTCATCAAATCAGATCAAATCAACCCCAGAGCTCCATTCATACCCACGATATTCATCATACGGTCTTCAGTCACGAAAACAAAATACTTGCCGAATGCGAAATTGTCTTTTGAGGCTGTGGACTATTTGACCGTTGTCCGTCTTGGCAAATTTGTCTCGGTTATCCTGCCTCTTGTTCTCTGACAATTACGACCTTGACATTATAATGTCAACAACATCACACGTGCCAAGGACGTCAATATTTAGATCGGTTGATACCGGATGGTCTAGCACAACTTTCGATATTTTATTTCATAGTGTTAGTCCTTATTTGATGTCATGGCACTACAGTCTAGCAGGAGATTACTTGATTTAAAGTTAGTTAGAAGAATCTTAACACTGGAAAATGAAATGGCAATGTTCAGTACAACTGGACCAACTAATGGTAAAAGTTGTAAAGTTTTAGTTGTTGGTGGTGGTGCAGGAGGTATTTCTACAGCTGCTAGATTTGTGAAAAAAGTAGGAAAAGGAAATGTCATCATTATAGAACCTACAGATGTAAGTTTAATTGCCATGATGACTTTAATCTAGAATAACAAGAGCTGACAAAACATTTTGCAAAGTTTTAGCTTGCAAAAAGCTTTTAAGTTTAAGATTTAGTAGATTTGATGATTTTTTTTTTTTATAATAGTTTACCTGTAGATAAAAAGAATTGAATCTTGATGATCTTGTAAGTTTTATTAATGTAAAATCAATTTCATTTGTAGACACATTATTATCAGGCTATGTGGACATTAGTTGGTGGTGGTGCTAAACAATTTACAGACACATCTAAACCTATGAAATCTGTTATACCTAGTGGCTGCAACTGGATTCAAGATAAAGCTGCTAAATTTGATCCAGAAAATAATACAGTCACAACTGAAGGAGGGGAAACGGTAAGATTACTGACATGTTTTTATAACATTTTGATTATTTTTCATTAGAAAAGAAATTCAGCATTTACTTTTCTAGAATGAAGAAAAAGGTGTTGGATATACAGAATTGACAAAATGATGAAATAAAATGATGAAAAAAAAACCACAGAATCATGACACAGTCTTTTTTTAAAAAATAATTGATGACAAATACCTGTTAAGTGGAATTTCAAGAATTTTCTTTTAATGGATTTTACTGCAAATTTCATTCAATTTTTTGTCAACTCTTTCTCTTTATTTTTTAGGTCAATTATGAATATTTGATAATTGGTATGGGACTTCAACTTAATTTTGGAAATGTAAGTTACTATTTGATGAAGTTGATTGATAAAAATATGTCTATTAAATGATTTGTAATGTGATATGTTAATTTTCACCTTAATAAAGTCATGCGATTTAGCATGTGATTAATTACTTATCTGTCATTGTATTAGGAGAAATTTACTATAATTGGATATCCTTGAACAAGATGGAGTGCCAAGATGAGCAATTCTGATTTTAATGAAGGACAATCAATTGATAAACTTTATTTTACTGTGATTGGCAGTTTTCTCAATGTGGGCTTAAGTTACCTTGCCAAGCTATCTTTTTTCTTATTTTAGGTTAAAGGTTTAGTACAGGCTTTAAAATCTGATCCAAATGTGGTTTCTAACTATTCACAAGATACTGTTACTAAAACATTTCCAGCATTACAGAATTTAAAAAATGGTGAAGCAATTTTTACCTTTCCCAGTACACCTATCAAATGTGCTGGTGCGCCCCAAAAAATAATGTACTTGGCTGAAGATTATCTTCGAAAGGTATGTACTAGAAAGTAAAAGTATCTGTTGCTCTGTAAAGGGATGATAAAGCTTAGTTTCAGTAGTCCATAACAATTTTCAGAACAAAAATTTTGCATTAACGCTTGCAATATTTTTATGTGACATTAGTTTTAATTTGTATAATGTGGCAGACATTCTGAAAGATTGTAAAAAGGTATTTTAAACTTTCTTTTATATTTCCCCCAAATACACATTAAAAGTATATAAAAGCTCTTTATATCTTTATGCCAACAAAATTGTGATTATATGTCATATTTTGTTTTGTATTTTGTATTTTTGTGATAATATCTGACTAAGACATAACAATCTCTCTGCTTTGAAAGCAGAATCAAAGTGGCTTGGTTATGTCTGTGCTATTTGAATTTCAGAATGGTAGAAGAGATAATGTTAATATTAATTTTAATACAGCACTTGGTGTTATCTTTGGTGTACCAAAATATGCTGAAAAGTTAAGAGAGATTGTTACCAAAAGGTAATTCAAAATTGAAAGCCATGTTCATGGGAGGAAAGGTACCAAATCACTTATAATCATTAATGTCTTTTTGGAAATCTCAAGATTATCAGAAAGTGAAGAAAAATTGAGAAAAACTGTACTTATATTTTTTACATTCTTGTTTATATAGACCTACATTTGAATATAAAGACTAATATTTTTTACAGAAATATAACAGTAAATTATAGTCATAATCTGACAGCTATAGATGCTGATAAGAAGGAAGCTGTGTTTGATATATTAGGTAATGATAAAAAAGAAACCAAAACTTTTAAGGTATTTACAATATCTTTTTTATGATTACACAGGCTCCTAACACAAGACATTTTTTAAATCTTGCGGCAAAGATCTTATATCAAGTAGACTAGACTAATGTGCCATTTAACCTGTATATGATAGAGAGATCGACATATTGAAATAAAAGTTTAGCCTATCAAAACACTTTTTCAGACAGAGTTGTCTTTTCTTGGTAGAACTAAGCCAATCAAAATCATCCCTTTTGCAAGTGTTGTTTGTTCTTGCCCACCTACTGGGCAAGATGACTGCCTAACATAACCTCATGATATTGTTAATCTTGAACATTGAGGAAGCTTGAGTCAGGTTTTATGCTCTATTTGGTTAGTTTTGGTTTATTAACTTCTATAATAAACAATCATCTGACACCATCATACACATTAGTCTGTTAATTTCAGTATGACTTTATTCATGTTACACCACCTATGTCTGCTCCTGATGTATTACTTAATGCAAGTGAACTAGTTGATAGTACTGGCTTTTTGGATGTTAATAAAGAAACATTACAACATGTTAAATATAAGAATATATTTGGTATTGGAGATTGTACTAATGTGCCTACATCCAAGACTGCTGCTGCAGTTGGTAAGATATTTATTAATATTTGTTGTGAAAACATGTACTCTGTAACTGAGTATCCTATTGTAAATTTTCCATTCATGTGCAGTAACATACCTCAATCACCATCTTATGTCGTGTATGTTTCACAGCTCATCTGCTATGCCAGGCTTGTTCAATTTTTGAAGACTTTCTGACTAGAGTTTTGACTTTGAAATTAATTAAGCAGGGTTACTAAACACATAGACTTAAAACTTCATTTAGGAAATTTTATGGTCGTTATAACGAACTTCTCGACAAATATAACAAATTTGTCTCTTGAATGATAATGTATATTATAATCACATCTCTTTACTTACAGCTGCTCAAAATGGTGTATTATATAAAAATCTTTCATTGGTTATGAATGGTGGTAACGTCTCATCTAAGGTAATAACCTCTTTCTGAACAAATAACCTGGGAAAATATTAATAACTGATTTAAACTTTTCTAGCCCTTCAATGCCATTATTTGCAAAATTTGTGTACATCCGGGGAATCTTTCAAAACATGAACAAGACAATCCTGCCTCTTTAAATCTATTGTCAGATCCCAAAGGTAGAACATGAAACTTTATTCATTTGCAGAGTAATATTTTAAAAGATGGTATTTCTAATTTTAGTATGATGGATACACATCCTGTCCATTAGTAACATCTTATGAGAAATGTATTCTAGCTGAATTTGGATTTGATGGAAAAGTGATGGAAACATTTCCTGTTGATCAGGGAAAAGAAAGAAGAAGCATGTACTTGTTAAAGAAACATGTTATGCCAACAATATATTGGGAGGGTTTGCTAAGGTAAGTTATATACATATATAATCCTTTTCTTAACACTGCTTGGTTTAATTTTTGCAGCCCACTGGGTTCAGTTCAGATTTTTTTTAGGTTGATTTGGGTTTTGAAGATGTGTAAACTGTCATATATGGCATATAGTCTCCTTAAAAAAATTTAACTTTGAACACTGATAATTATGAAAACACTATAAACTATAAACACTTATACTGATTAGTTTACCTAAAAAAAAAACATATGATTTCTGAGACAAAATTTACTTGTAGAAGTTTGTAATACCTTCATATTGTAAAAAGGTTCTAAATCTAGGGTCTGCAATTTAAATTGATTATTTTCAAAGAAAATTCCACTTATTTTTCCGAACAAATTGAAGATTTCAAATTGTCTTTCAATAATATGTAATTCCAATCCTTTTCTCTTTTTAATTTCAGGGGATATTGGAATGGTCCAGGTGTTTACAGAAAATTGATGCATTTTGGACGATCCTAATTGCCATCAGCAGAAAACAGGACAATCGACAAACTTAATTTTCTTATCTATTCTATATGCATTTCTATACATGTTATTAATTTTTGAAAATGTAATTTTGTAAAAGTTTACTAAAAAATTATACATTTATTTTGCATTCAGAAATAAAACTTATTATACAATGAGTTTACTTATTATGGTAAGAGCAAGAGGCATTTGGATGGAACAGCTCTGACAGTGACAGTTGGAAATAAAAAAAAAAGAGTAGGCCAATGCCACCGTCTTAGCAAAATATCTCTTATATACATGTGTGAACTGTTTTCATATGCTCATGTGTGGAAAATCCACAATTTTTGTGGCTTAGTTTTTCTGACTCTCCCACAGCCATATCTTTCCAAATAACTAGTCTGGGAGTAAGTTCAGTAAGTTTCGGACTAGTTTTACATATAAAAGCTCAGGTTTCATCAAAACATCTTCCCTACAACCTAAGCTTTTTCAGTTCATTTTTCCCTATACACCTTTATCCATTCATCATTCTTTCGTGGGCATTGTTGTTAAAAGATTAGCTGCAATTATTACCAGTGGGCCGATTTGTCCACAGGTCGAATCTACTATGTAGGTGTGGCCTAACGGGCACCTGTTAAATTCTTTTATTTCCAGTCACACGTCAATAGATTTCGAATTAAAAAAAAAGACCTATAAATCGAGACTTATGCAAATTTATTTCAAATCGAGGTTACCAGCCATCTTGTATGTTGGCGGTTCTTACGAATGAAATGTATTGTTTACTTTCTAAATACGTAACGATTTATCCATCTTTGAAATGATAATGTATTTTGAAAAGGCAAGTTGAATTTATTTGTTTATGGTAGCTATTCTGTTGTGATCATCATGCTAGTATTAGAATATAAGAATGACAACCGGACAGTCGATGATGAGTCATTTCGTTTCACTAATAATATACCCAAGACAAATCGACCCAAACAGTAATGATCATGTGATCAAGACGTCCCCATTCTCATCCCTGTTGTACATTTGTTCATAGACTTGTCATTCTGTCACCTCAGTGAGTTAGGGTAAGGCAGTGGTTGAACATTTGGTCTAATTGTGTTTTCTTTATAATTGAATATTCCTAAACAACACTCAATAATTGAAAAATGGAGCTTCCTTTTGGTTTGTAGTTTGTTATTTATTAGTTTTATATTTTCATACCTTTAATTTTATACATATTTGTCAGATATTATATAATGATGTGTCATATGTGTGCAATTCATAACATAATAAGTATATCAGTTTTTGGCTGCTGATTTAGATTAATGATTTAATTGGTCCTAAGAAAGTTTTTTATTTATCTGTGCTATTAATGAATAAGTGAGCCAATTCACAGCGGATGGATGAAAAAGTTAATATGGTTCTATTGCTTATTAGAAAATTGTTCTTGTAGGTTACGACTTTTTAAAACAGCAGTTATCTGACGAATTTCAAATACAATGTATTATGGCTGATAATTCTGATACAGATGATCTGCTTAATGAAATCAAACGGTTAGAGACAGAAAAAGCTGAATATGATAGAAAGAAAGAAAAAGAAAGTCTGGTACAGAAATTAAAAGAACTAAAAGGAACTGTGTCAGCTTTGAAAGGGAATTCCCCGGTGGCTTCATCTCCATCTAATTCAGGTTCGATTAATAACAGAAGATCTAGAAAAGACTGTAGTCCTAATATTCAGGAATCGTTTAATAGAATAAAGAATAAATTGGACTCGTCTATACAATCTGATAATGATGAAAGTGGCAGTAATAATGAATCTGATAAATCATCATCAGAGGAAGAAGAAGGTATATAATTTTCAAATTTTAATAGAATAACCCATTGAAGACTGATACGGTATTACAAAAAAAAAACCTCCATTTTCCCTTTACATTAATTATAATCTAGAGCAGTGCTTCTCAACCACTTTGAGATTATTTCTCCTTGAAAGTTTTTTTCAAACTTAAATATTTATTGATTTATCAACAAGACAGTTATATTGGTAAACTTAACCCTAAATTTCAGACAGAGGGTAGACTAATGCTAAAAAAATTTAATTCTGAGTTTGAGGCATTTGTGGAGGAATTATGAGACTAATTACATTAAATCAAAATTTGAAATATTTATAGAAATTTATTGAAATAATATGTAAGAGTAAAGTTATTTAATAATGTAAAATATCCTCATTTCACAAGCATACACAAAGAGTTGAAATATTCAGGTAGATAATACAGGTATTTGATATGATGTACTGGTATGTCATACACCTGTATAACTAACGGTACATTCTATTATAGTGTCATGGTAACTAATACTAAGGGTCAATGACTACATTATCACTTATCAGTGGGCTGTATCATTAAAGCTCTACTATAAAGGTCTTTATTCAGTCAGCCCCCCTTGAGTTATTTGACACTATTGTTTGACCAGAGATATTTATTTTACATATTGGTTCTCTATAAGTCAGATATTAACATGCCTTATTTTAATTTCAAGCAAAGGATTTAAACATTTTATCTAGATATTAAATGTAATTTTATGGTTACCTTCACAATCCAAATGTTCAGACATATAGTAGGCCTATGATCTATGAAATAAAGTAGATCAATGAACAGAAATTGTGCAATAATAACATAAAAATATGGAGTTCTTTGCTGATTTTGATTGCTGTTCAAATATATGCAATCAGAGAATTTTGAGGTTTATTTCTTGAAAATTTGTGTAATTGTCAAAGATGATGAACTTATACACTTTTTATTGCGGTAAAATAGATAATAATTAAAACCATTATTAGCCATAATTATGTAAAATTTCTACTTTTTTGGTAGGCTACCTAAAATTAAAATGGTTTGTTTTATGTTTTGAGTTATAAATGTGCTGGACTGAGAAATCTTTCATTTTTTAGCTGAAGAAGTTATGACTGCACAACACAAGCAAAAGATACAGAAACATCGTGATACATTAGTTGAAAATATGATACCAGATGACATATTTAATGATATGATAGCAGGAAAGATTTTAACAACAGCAGACGTCAGTAGGATCAAGAAAAAGTCAACAAGAGAGTCTATCAATGAAGAACTATTAAATAATCTAGTGTTGAAATCTGATAGAGCATTCTTTGTATTCGCTAAGGCTTTACGCAAAACACTACAAGAGTATTTAGCCAATCTTATAGAACCACCTTCTAAAGCTAAGAAAAAGAAAAGAAAGAGACAGCAAAGTAAGCATTGAAATTTATTCACCATTTATAAGCTGTTGTATGATTTATTTTTTCATGACCATGTTGCTATAGTTGACTCTCAAAATCTCTATTTGGTAAAATGCAAAGCCTTAAAGACCAAATACTCATTATGTTGCTGATGTTTTGAAATAGTTATGCTGTTTGTCACTATTATATGATGACAATAGGATCTTAGAAATTTCCTATTTGTCTAATAATTTGATTGGAGCTATAAAACATCTAAATCTCAAACTAGCTATATTGTTTTTAATTGTGATCTGTATATTATTTTGTAGGAGAAATGAATTTAAGTTTAGATGTAGATAAAATAATTCCAACTAACAGAACTCCTCCAACCTGTACTTGTCAAGAAGTGGAAGAACAAATATTAATGATGTCTAAAAATGCTTATAAACATATCAGACGTCGGGATGAGACTGCTTCTGCCTTTGAACAATTCCGAAAAGAACTAGCTTCTACTAACACTGTCATTAAAGACTCAATGGAAATAATGAACACTCTTAAAATACTGTGTCGTCATGGTGAAGTGGCAGGAATTAATCGTGGAAGTGTGAAATATAAGTTAAAGTTTAAATCTATCGAGGACTTAGATAATATATGGAGATTGTATGAATCAGGAGAGTTGTTAACATTAATACAGTCTACATTAATAACACCTAGATTTTTACACTATTTTAAACTTAAAGACATACAACTAGGATTAAGAATATATGAAAGTGAATATGAAACTTGTCGGAAAGGTTTTAATGATGGGCACAAAGGTAAAATACTATGAGAACAATCGCAATTTTCATTCAATTAATGGAATTTAAAGAGATTGTAAAGTTTTTATTTCTTTTGACCGTAACGATGTATATTTGAGACACTTATCATCTGTGGTTCTTGCAATTCCACTAAAAATACATGTTTTATTACTTCAATAAATTAATAACTGGATGCATGTAATATTCTTGTCAACACTTCAGGGGGCACAACTAAGAAATATGTCATGATCTCTAATGCTATGAAACTTACTAAATCTGCCATTTTGTACTTTCAGATACCAAAAAAAGAAGTGTAAAAGAAAAATCAGGATCCCATGCACAGTCACAGGTATATATCCAATACTATATTTCTGAAGTGATTTCTCAAGGTCATTCAATATCACAGCTGCATATTTAGATTCATTAAAAGTTTGCTAAAATGAGGGTGTAATGTTATTCCTAGCATAGATCTAGATGATGGAGTCAAGTGTAAATCCCTGACTAGTGACTATAATGAACATATTTCTAGGTTGATAATGGTCCCAGTCTTGATGTAGAAAATTCACCATCACCCAAATCATTTCACCAGCTTAACTATAATGGTAGAAGAGTAGCTTTTAATGAATTGTAAGTATGATGTTTCAATTTATTTGAATCTTTACCATCTGATTAGGGCTGGGTCTAATAATTGAAATAATTGATTTAATTTTTAATCTGCTACATGCTTATCAGAGAAGTCACAATTTTATTATGATAATCATACAAAATTCTGGTCATTACTTCAGTTTCATTTGTCTTCGATACCTGATATTGATAAATAACAAACATTCAGGTATAAAAACGTACACAAACATATGAAGATAAGAAGATTTCTCAATTAAAATATGTTGATTAATCGATTATTGATTGGTAACCTGCCTTCGATAATCGATCTTAATTTGGCAATCGATACCCAGCCCTACATCTGATAGAGCTTAAATTTCCTATTTTGTATTGAAATCTGATGACTTTAAAAATTGCAAGATGAGCATTTTCATAATGGCCCCTTCCCTCGAAAATTTTTTCTCAGTGCCTCTGGGTCACCTGCTGTCATGTCTAAAGATCATTCAGATTGGATGGTAAACCTGTGTGCATGTTATGAGGCCAAGCTGTTGCACTAACAACTAGCATGGCAACTAGCATTATTCAATTGACTTTTCTGTTTTGCAGGCAAAGGAATCATGTCAACAACCATGAAACACATTGAAATGAGACAATACTAGTTATTTTAAGCTCAGTATGAATGAAATTTTTAAGCTTTAGTAAGAAGAATTTTGTTTATTTTTATTGCAAGTGGTAGTGCTATGAAATTGTATTTTAATACTATTTATGTTTTGTTATTGAATTTGTTTATAAGATAAATTATGAAGAGTGCTATTAAATCTTTAATTATTTTTACTGGATTTTGTCTATTTTATATAGTGATATTACAAAGTGTCCTCCAAATTTATCAAGTCTAGAAAATTTTTGAACATAAATAAAAGAAAAAAGGAAATTAATTATACGTATAATAATTTTTACTGATAATAAATGTACGGGTATATAATAATGTATATAAATAACAAAATATCACATTAACTAAATATCACAATAAACAGTAATATAACAGATTTTCTAGTCTTAGTTTGTGTATTGGGTACACAACTTCAATATGGAGCCTATATAAGCTACCTAATACACATACAAAGTCTAGGAAACCTCTTTAATAATATGAAAGAACTGGACAAAAGAAATGCTGAAATGGTAATTGTATACAGAATTCCATTATCACTGAATGCGGTTTGCAAGATATTTAACAAGTCCATTACAGTGTTCTTATTCAACACAATCACAACAAACAATAAAAAATTTAAACACATATTAATAATCTTCATCTGAAGTAGTAGCTGTAAAACCTGATGTTATACGTTTAGGTTTCATTTCTAACGTTGGAGACTGTCTAGAGGATGATGCTGGAAGAAAAAAATATATTTGATTGAAAACATAACAAATCAAAGTAATTATCATTGAACTGGAGTAACATTCACGTGTGCAAAACAATCGACATTTTGTATTGATCATTCTTTGGATATATAATTATTCATTTAAATAGTTTGTAATGCAACTTTTTCATTTTTTCGCTGTGATACACCTCTATAAAATTTAAATTCTACTAGAGCCTAGAAAAAGACCTACCTGAGAGATTTCTGTGTTTATTTATTGGTGGTAAGGGAGGGGTACTAGGTAATTTAGGTGGACTATTATTACCAGCACTAGTAACTACCGGTACTTGTTGTGGCGTAGAGGGTGGAGCACTAGAATCTTTCACACCTAATTTCAAAATCAAAATTCTATAACATTTGTACATTCATTAAGCTATCTTCAACAAGAATATCCTTAGCGATAAACCTTATCAATTCAAAATGATCTGCAGTAACAAAATTTAACGGTCCAAATCTCATCATTTGAACTTAAGAACTTTCTGTACAACAAAATCAGCTCGCAACTGCTGAGTATATGCAAACTCAATCCAATAGACGCAAGTATACCCTTAATCCTAACCCGTCCTGTGCCTATGCTTTCGCAACTTTGCTGCAAGTACAAAGTTACAACTTATAATCCCAAGCTAACATTTGATTGATACAATGTGGAATTGTACAAATTATTTTAGAAACATTCTATCCCTTTGACCTTGTATGACCAATATTGCCGATAACAGATATGGGTATGAGATGTCTCTTAAAAAGATAGGAAGAAGATATTCAAGGAAGTACCTGGAATGGATTGTGGTCTATCTATAGATTTAGGTTGTACTGCTGGTCTATTAACTGTAACATAGGTTCTTAATGTATTGTGTGAAACATTAGTTAGTTTGTCATCTGTTAGAGGGTAAGACAATCTGGTGCTGAAATATAATTCACACATTATACATCTATCTTAAATATATCATCAAAACCATTCATATCACAAGGGTTGTCAAAGAAAAAGCATCATTCACCTCTGATGCTTCTGTATTTGTATTTTGTTGTCATCAGGACCCCTTGTAGCTGATAGACTTAAATACTAGCATAATAATCCACCATAAATTAATAAGATTTACACTGTAAAGGGTGCACCATTTTCAATGCTAGTTGTATCCGATAATGTTAATTATATTAAAACCAACCTGATATTATTCTGTCCAATCAACATTCTATTAATATCTAGTTCTAATATTCTAGGTGTATTATGGAAGTTACTACTATCATCTTTAGATGGTCTAGATTGAGATAGGTTGACCTACAACAAAGCAATAACAATATTATAGCAATAATTACATTTAGTTCTTCAGGATAAAATTGTTACAATTTCATTTTTTTTTTTTAGGAAAATTGCCCAAAAAATTCTCTGTAGCAATCTGCATTCATATTAGTTGCCAGATCAGTGGGATCACTTCTTAAAACTAAATATGAAGTGATTGTGAAATCTTTCCTTGTCATTATTTAATTTCCAATAAATGGTGGTTTACTGAATGATGTCACAGTCTGCTAGCAACATGTTCTTGGTCCTTAAAGGGTATATAAAGGTATATAACTTACATTCCAAGTTGCATTTGAGGAATTTCCAACCCAATTTCCAGCAGTACCAGATACTCCAGTTCCAGATAAACCTACACCATCAGGTCCTTCAAATGTTGTTTTATTAATAACAGGGACTTGATTAGTTGATTCTCTACTCTAAAACAAAACATTGGTAATATTACATTGTATAAAATATAGGATTTTAAAATTCATTCTTTAATTAAATAAATGGGAATTTTCATACGAAAAATCTCAGAGGTAGGTCTGATTCTTAAAAAAGTAAAATAAAGACTTTATACCAAGTATGCTACTTTTTTTCAAAAAGAGGTTGAAATTTCCCTTTATAAACCAAAATTAAGATTTCAATCTCTATGTTCACCATTTTGAAGACCTACTCCCAAACCATTTATGAAAGATAGTGGACCACGGCCATATACGCCTAACGAAAACGTCGAAAAAGGAAAAAATTTAATCAGGAGAAAACTAAACTTTCTCAAACCTTTCGATTTAGGTCCAATAACATCCATTTTAAGTTTCATCAAAATCGGTTGAAAACTAAGAGAGTAATAGCATATTTAAGATTTGGGGCAAGGGCAATAACTCTGCTTATAACAATCGAAAATAGCTCAAATTCGAACTTGATCTTCGTTTTCTGAATATATATACACATATCACATTTCATTTGATTCCGTCAAAAACTCTAGTTTTTAGAGCGTTTACAAGGGAATAATGATGGACGGACCGACGGATTTGGGGCAAGGGCACTAACTCTGCTTCTAACGATCGAAAATAGCTCAAATTCGAACTTGATCTTCGTTTTATGAATATGTATACACATATCAAATTTCATTTGATTCCGTCAAAAACTCTAGTTTTTAGAGCGTTTACGAGCAAATGTTGACGGACGGACAGGGGTGACTACAATATACGTCCTCATAGAGAGATGAGGGCGTATAAAAAGGGAGATGACTCTACCTACCTGTAAAGTAATATCTCTGTGTAGGCCTATACTTCTAATATTAGAGGCTGGTGTATTAACAGGGCCCTGTGTACTATGATTATCTATTATCCCTACTGCTGATTTAGCCTTTCTAGATTTAATAGGTCGGCTTAATTTACCATTATATTTCTGTTGTAGTTCTCTACAGTACAAAATTATAGATATGAAAAGAAATGATTTTTAAACTGTCTATCAGCATATCACACAAAATCTCAGTTTAATATACAATCCAAGTGACAAAGATAATTTTTCTGTGTCAGAAGAGTATGAAAATCACAATTTCAGAAAAGAAAGTAACAAATATATTTTACAACAGCTCATGTTCAAATCCTTTATACCAGCTGGTTGCTGGCCGAACCTCTTGGCATTGGTCTTTCTCTGGATCATCTACAGCAGAAAATTAGAACCCACAATCACCATTTGTCCAAGAAAGCACTGTCATAGAAAGAATCAACTGCATGCTACAATAAGAAACTTACCTGTTACGATATGAATACATTGGTTTAATAAGGAATATTCCAGATTCATTTTCTATGCTATCTAATGTTTCCATTAACAAATTAGCCATACGTAATCTTTCTGTTCCCATTGCATCCATTTTCTCTCCCCATCTTTTAGCTCTCTAGAAAAAAAAAACATGAAAGGTGATGATCTGGATTCATGTCTGCTTACTGAGTTTGTTTTGTCATTCTTTTTTGAACCTTCAGTGATTATTTCTTTTTGGTTGGAAGTTTTAAAATCCATAAAATCCAAAGCACATGAAGATCATGTCACTTGAATAAATCTTGATTTACATATGAAATAATTTCTTACTCCAAAGTGAACTGTCTGTATACCAGGAAGACAGTCCATTTTATATTTTTCCCACAGACAAAAGCACTGAACAAGAATACTTCACAGGTGTGTGTCAAATGAATATTAGAATAAGAAATAAACTGGATAAAAGGACTAGAGTTATGTCTCTAGGATTAAGAAAGTTAATCTTATATTGGGGTATAATGATGTTATATCACAGTTCAATAGGATTATATGATATAATAATACATAATATCATTAATAACACCCAATCTAATATTTACATTTCTTTTACTGGGTAATTTGTCAAGCAGATGATATTGTGGTAGACACCCTCTTTTAGTGTGCAGCATGTGCTTTTTCGGGATGAGTCGTGTTAAAGAGTGTTTTACATGACTAGAATATGCACCGATAATATAACTAAACTTGTATCACTAATAATAGAACCAAATCATGTTAATGACAACTAAAAGCCAAGAAGAGTACTATAGTGACTTGCTATTTTATGACAAGAAATCTTGTGAGTTACTGTCATTTGAAACAAAGAAAACGTACTGTAGATATTCAAAAGAATGTGCCTTTCATACTCTCAACTACGCACTTCAGAATTTGTGCAAGAGAAAATCCATTATTTTGTCAGAAAAAAAGTATATGATCAGTGAATACAAAATTGAGACAAATAAGAAAAAGAAACTGAAAAATAGTTTCTTTTGTTTCAGATCTGGAATATTTTGAGAATTTGTGTAACTAAGCACTAAAGTAGGTCGGGCTTGTGATGTTAAGAAGTGAAGTTGACCTAAAAATGGAAATCTCACCTCATTTTGAAGATCCTCCATCTTATCTAGAACTTCAAATACACTATCATCTAAATTCTGATTCCTCTGTACATTTTCTTAAATATACAAAATCAATCTTTGTTTTCGAGATATGGAACACCACAGCAAGATACACCAACTATGGCATGCTAAGAGTTAAATTTAGAAGTAGAAGCTGTTATTTTATTTCATATAAATCAGTTAAAGAAAGCAACACCCGACTTTAAAACCAACCAATAATAACCTTTCTCAAAACAAAATTTTAACTAACAATAACTGACTAAATATATATTTACCTTCTATATATTTCATACGATTATGATGAACATATTTACGAACAAGATGGCCTAATCTCTGAGCAGGTAAACTGATATATTTATCCATCTGAGATACAGCTTCCTACAATTTCAACATAAACCATCTTTAAAAATGAAAAAAATTACCAAATCTATTTAATAAGATCTCATACTTCAGATATACAATCCTCATCAGGATCATTGAATAGTACAAACACCAACATTTTCAACGAGATATGTGAATTGCCAATATCTACATAATTCTTAATTCGAGTAACAATAACAAACCTTATATTTATTTTGATCAAGTTTCTCATCATTGACAGCTTTTTTCATAATCTTAGCATTTCGTTCAGCATCTAGTCTTGTAAACATAATAGATGTATCAGGTGATGGTGCTTGGTTTAACTTTAAAAAAAGAGGACAAGAAAAAATGAAATAAAATTGAGAACCAAATGGAAGATTCTAATACTGAAAAGTGAGACAGTCTTCAGAAAATCGTCTCCATCAGCTGAAAAAGTAATCATTTACGCAACTTGATTAATCTTAGATAGAAACATGCCAAAATAGTCTGATGACAACTTTTAAGTTAAACTAGAAGACAAATTATTCATGATCAGACCCAGAAAGGTGATATTTAGAAGCCTACCTGGAATGAAGGTGTAACAGAACGAGATCTTGGAGCTTTACCAAGGGTAGATAACTCTCTCTGTAAACCATTGATTGTCTCTTGCATTCCCATCATAACAACTGTATTGTGTCTGCAACAAAAATATCAATACTAGAAACTTAGGGTATTTATTTAACACTAGATCAACTGATTTGTTATGGAGAATTGACACCTCCATGAAAAAGTACCAAGTTTTAAGTTTTTACATATTGAGTAAAGAAATGTGAAAGAAAAAATACCTTAACTGATCTTCGTGTTTCTTAGTAGATTCTTCTAAATTCTTATGTCTAAAGAAAAAGACACGACAATATAAGTTCAATGGCCTACTTCTCAATAAAAAAAAACTTGAATCTGGTATACTTCATACCAATCATATATTGAAGCTGTCAGCAAATATCAGAAATACTTTTCTGTCCATGGTTGCAAATACCTGAGTATATGTTTATGACTTCTTAGAATAACACATAAAGGTAACAAAGAAAACTTTCAGATTGAAAATGAGAAAAAAATTGAAATACACTTACAATAAGTTACATTTATGTTGTAAATCTCTAACATAATCATTATCAACATTATCTAAATTAACATGACTTTCTCGTGTTGGTAATGGTGTTCTACTAGAATCTGGTGTTACCATGGTAGGATCACGTGATACAAGCATCACAGATGATACAGCTGGGTCCTGAAATATTATCATACAAACATTGATTAACTTAAACCAATTAGAACAAAGACACATAATAGTTTTTGTTGTATTTTTCAGGTAAAGTTTGATATTAAGACAGATATAGTGCAATGGGGCCTGCAATAACAGTAATATTATTTGGTCAATACTATTGGTCTGTCAAACTGTTTGGGTATAAATGATTTCATAAAAGTTAAAAGTCTTAAACAATTATCAAACTTACCCTGTCATTGACCAATATACTATTTAATAATGTTATAATATCACCAAGCACTGAAAAATATACATATAAAAATGCAGAAAATAAATTTTTATAAGGTCTTTTAATTAATCAATATTTATTTGGTTAATTTATGAATAACTAATTAATATAGGTCTACATCACACCCATAAATATTCTTTTAAATATCATCTTGACTGGTAAATTGGGTTTTTTTTTTCATGAATAATCTTAAATACATTAATATATCATTGAATCTACCACATTATTACCTGTGTTCAAGCTTTTAGTCATTTTCTCTAACTGTGGTAAAACTTTAGAATTATGACGGAATCTATGAACCTCAATATCTGATATTACTTGGCTAGCAGACATCATATCTGTAATTATAAAAAACAAATCATGATCATAATTCAGTATTAGCTGGTTATTTTTTAATGATCATAATTCAGTATTAGCTGGTTATTTTTTAGATGAATGTATATTTGTAAATTTTTTAAAATTGACCATTATCCATAACAACACAACTTTAATACACTAATTTATGCATCAAGATCATTTTTTTTTGTTAATTTCTCAATAGATTTTACCTTTATCCAATAATGTCTTTGCTAGTGCATCTTTGAAGCCCATTCCCATATTATAGGTTTTGATATATTCTTGTACTACTGGATGTTCTGGTAATAACTCTCTAAAAAATTAAGTAAAAAATGTAATCAGATATAAATGTAATTTTTGAAAATAAAAGTCAGTTTGATAAAACTATGCCTTATATGATATAATTCGGCAGTTCATTTTTTTTCAATTTTGGTTATGAACAAACAACAGGTGCAGACGGGCAGGGAATCGTCACTTAAAAGTTAAAACTTTAATCTTAATACTTCAATGGCTTTTTGATTATAAAATCTTACCCAGTTGCTGAGAATCCAAACCCTTTCAGATAATCTAAAAGAGAAAAAATGTTCAATATACATATGAAGATATCAGCAGTTAAGTTGAAATTATATTTAATATTTTCTATATTTGGGAGTAAGTTTCATTTGGCAATCATTCCATTTAAAAAAAACTTTTACACAACATAAGAAGAAATCCGGACAAACTATTTAGAGCTACATCATTAAAATTGATAGAATATTTCTATGGATTATTTAAAATAAATACCATCTTGGTCTTCATCAAACTTTTCTTCTGAATCTTTTACTTCTTGTATTGACTCCTTTAAAACTGCTGATTTATGTTTTCTATCTTCTGCCATCTTTTTACTTTCTTCAATTTTTGTTTTATACGTTGATCTCAAGGATTGACGACTTTTAGCAGAAGACAGTCTCAAGTCAGAGTCTGTACCATCATTTGGAATCTGTTGGATAAAAATATTGCAAAATTTCTATTACAGGTTTGCACAAGATTTACCCATTCAGCTAAAATTAAACCTATTAATGTTATCTTTCAAAACATTGTGCTATTTCTGATTATACCTAATTATCTTTGTGTTAAGAAAAACAAAAGCCTTCTCTTTTTCTATATTTCCAATGTCAAAAAACAAAAAGCATCTGTATAAATCAAGGGAACTGTATCATCTAACAATATAATACATAAGAAAAATTAAACAAAGAATAACAAAATATCAAATCACAAAAAAATTACTTTATCACAGCATTCAAGACTTGATTAAATTAGGCACAAAATTTGTTAAAGGTGTCAAATCTCTGCAAAAATAAAATGGTTTTAAAGCTATTATAAAAATTCAACAAAATTACAAAAAAAGATATACTTGGTTAACAAATGACTTTTTATTTCATTGCAATATAGGCACAAGTTTTATTATTAGACACTATTTTCTTTCAAAGCATATTTACCTAATTTTGAGTATATAATGTATATTTGAGAGTGAAACTAAATGGTATAAATTTTAAATCGAGCTTTATCTGTTGTGATGGAATTTGGATGACTATTTTCCTTTAAGGTAGATATGAACTTATGAGCAAGATGTGTGCACATCACAGACTCAAAACAGTACGGTTTTTGTAAAATAAACATAGTCAACAAAATAAGGTTATATTAATCATTTGGTAAGATTTAAAAACAAAACAACATTCAATGGTTAGACTTAGAGTTAGGGTTGGTGACTTCAACAACTGTTTACCTTGACAACAATAACATTTTGTTTTGATGATGGAGTGAAGCTGGAGTCCGTCTGGGAACCTCTACTCTGTTGATTTCTATAATCAGAAATATCTGAAACTGGTGAATTGGTTGTGTAACTTCTGTCAGATACAGCACTTGATTTCAATAATGACTTCCTCTCATAAATTTGTTCATCCTGATTTGAACTTTGTGGATCAGCAGTTTCTGTGTCTTCTACATCAGCAGAGTCTTCAACATCAGCAGTGTCATCTTCATGTTCTTTTGATTCAGTTGTAGATCTATCTGAAGATATACTGAAAGGAGATGATCCTTTATCAACCACTGCTTCCTCTTTAACAAATGTACCTTCTTGTTGAAGAGTTCTGTCTTCAGCATCAATGGCTGGTGCTGTCTGTTGTTCTGTTATTTCTATGTTTGGTGATGGAATTTTGTCAGTCTGTACATCTTTATCACTAACATCTTCCAGAATGGGTAGATCTCGTAATGATGCTAGGGAGTGTTCACCCTGTAGTGAAATTGATTAATAAAAATTTTATTTTCTAAACTGAGCAACTGTCCACTGATGAAAATTAAATTAGAACAAAAAAGAAAGATAATTTGTATAAAAAGCTATATCTTCAAGATAGACATTTTGATAAGAATATGAATAATTGAAACAAATTTGAGAACCACTTTTTTTTGACAATCAAGTTCTAAGAATAGGCAAAGAAATAGAAGTGGTCTGAGATAAATTTATGAAGCATAGAAAATGTACTTATTTAGTACTTAAATGTGCTCGTTCAAAAACAATTAGGGTTAAGCAAAAATGAACTCCTTATAGGGGATTGTAAAGAGGTTTTCTAAACTTTGTATGTGTATTGGGGACACTTATAGCATCAATTTGCATTCCGATGTCTATGGTTCAAAGTTTAGAAAACCTCTTTACAATCCATTTAACACAGTGTTTATTGTGATAAAACATTAGTATTAGAAATTAAAGAACTTCAAATTTTATGATGTTAAATATAGGCCTACATATGCAATACTAGAATCTTTTTACATTGTATTAAAAAGTGAAATGAATTAATTACTATCAAATTCAACACAGAAACACATGAATTGTTAGAATATAAAATGTCTGTAAAAACAATGTGTGAACAAATATGATTATTAAACAACAATGAAGACATTTCAAATACATCATTAAATAACAATAACTTGTTAGTAGTGTTGTAACATTTCAAATCTCTGGTGCCACAAACCTCTGTTCCACTTTCAAATGATATTTCACTAAACCCATCATCAACTGTACTGTCAAAAAGATGTCGCAATTCTAGCTCTTTTTCTTCAAGCAGACGTCTAGACACACTGGCTAATGTCTTAAATAAGCTGTCAGGACGTACACCAAGTTGCATAGCTTCATGAGTTAACTGACTAGCTAGACTAACAACTGATACAGATCTTAATAATTCTTCTTCTGCCAAATCCACCTTGGTATCATTCAAGACTTTCAAAGCCAGACGTACAGTTTCTAGTATTTTATGTTGATAAGCTGGTAGTTTTTCTTCAGGGTCGGCCATCATTGCTTTTAGATTCTTTATAACATATTGTTGTATTGGTGGTAAGTTTGATCCTGGGCTTAGAGACTAAGCAAATAACACAATACAATACACAATACATATATCTTTATTCTCTGAAGAAATTTTTTTTCCCAAAGTGTACCCCGATTTTTTAAGCTTAATTTATGTTAATGACATAAAGTTTGTAAAGGCAAAGAGTTCAAATCTTATGAGTATAAGTAAATCTCAACATAAAAGATTACAATTTGTCTGTATGTTTTCTAATCATCTGGTAAATGTCAAATAAAAAAAGTTATTGTTTACCTCTTTATTATCAATAGATTTATCATCAATTAATATATCTTCTCCTACTGTAGATGCTAGAGCCTGAAATAAAATATAATCCTAAAAGCACTGGCCAAGCCATATCAAACTTCAATGTCATGGTAAAATACTTGTCAAGCACCACTTTTCGAGCCAAAAAGTTGGGCAAATCCTCTCATAAATCAATTTCATGACAAATGGTAAAATCATACCTTAGCATCATCTGTTTGTTGCATGAGTTGTTGTATATCATTATCACTAGATGATGTATGAGATGTACCTGGTACTACTTTATTTAATGTATTAATAGCCATTGCCATCTCTTGTCTCTTTCTAGCTTCCTCTATTTCCTACAGTCAAATATCATATTAAACAATATTTATATAATTCAAAACATGGATGTAAGTTGAAAAACACTGCCACTTTCATCAATATCATATTATAACTTGAAAGATAAGGTAACATATGGCCACTAATAGCTTTGTTCGAATCATAAATTTTGCAGAATGGAAACCAACACAACCATGAAAAAAACCTTTTGATGATGTTTTGTTTTAAAAAAAATTGTTATTTTATTACATCTTGTAAACATTCCAATTCTGGATTATCAATAATAAAATATGACTGTAATAGTGTAATATATGTCATATATTTCATGTGGGTATTGTGATGTATTTAATGTTATATAGTGACTAGAGCACACATTTGATATTTAGTAGGAGATTGCTTTCCATACAGTATACTATCTAGTCACGTGATACGCATTTCTTAGTAACGTTAGTTCTTCTATGTAAGCCGCCATTTGTAATACACATGTATATGATTATGCCGAATAAATTAAGTCCTTACACTTGATGTCCACAACTATTAAACGTGACATTGGCGACGAGTGATAAATAAAAGGTTTGAGAACGTTTTAAAGACATTTTTACGTACGATACTCAACTTTTTAACGGTGAAAATGGCATTAAAAGGAACACTGTACGAGGAATTCGATGTCAAAGATGGCGACATTTCATGTTACTTAGCGAGGTTGGATCAATTTTTCATCGCAAATGATATTGAAAATACGAATGATACCGCAGCTAAACGACGTGCCATACTTTTAAGCAGTATTGGGGGAACGCCATACCAAGTTTTGACCGATTTATGTTTTCCTGCAGCTCCTCACGAGAAAACCTATGATGAATTAGGTACGTTATTGAAAGAACATTACAAATCGCCCAAGATTCCAGTCACAGAACGTTTTAAATTTCACAATTTTAAACAAAAGGAAGGACAGTCCATCACTGATTACGTCAAGGAATTGAATCATATGGCAACCTATTGTGAATTTACTGATGGAACTTTGGAAGAAAATCTGAAAGATAGATTTATTTGTGGTCTGTTAAACACTAGTATTCAAAAGAAACTTTTGTATGAAAATAAGAATTTTCATGACTCTGTTAAACTTGCTAAAGCAGAAGAAGCAGCAAGGGAGAATGTGAAAGATATGAATAAACAGGATTCCAGTAGTACCACAACTCCTGTAAATAAAGTTTACTCTAGAAAACCAAGACATGCTCCTTCGCAGCCTCAACATTCCAAACAGGATGGATATAGGTCACGATGTGACAGGTGTGGGTTATCTAATCACTCTAGAGATGATTGTTACTATAAAAACTTTAAATGTTTTAAATGTAAACAAACTGGACATTTACGTTCTCAATGTCGTGGGAGAAGTCAGAATGATTCTAGTCAACGAGGTGATAGGCCTACTCCTAGTCAACGTAATAGAAGTAAATCAAATCAACGACAAAGGATACGCTATGTAGATAGTTCAGAAGATTTTAACGACACGTCAGATGAAAATAGTAACAAAAATAACGATGACCTTAGTGAATTTGTTCATTCGGTTTATAAAGTGAACATGTTTAGAAACAGTAAACCAATTAAAATTGACATGTCTGTGTCAGGTGTTTTACTTACTATGGAACTAGACACTGGTGCCGCAGTGACACTTATTAGTTACGAAGATTATGTGAAATATTTTAAGAATCATAAACTTGAACATAGTAGTAAGCAATTGCATAGTTACGCCGGAACTGAAATCGAAGTGGTTGGTGAAATTATAGTGAATGTGAGATACGAAGATAAATTGTTTAAGAACTTGTCAATTTGTGTAACGCGAGCTAACTTTTACGCACCTCCATTGCTTGGTAGGGACTGGCTCAACATAATTAAAGGCACGATATGCTGAAGTTTTTACTGAAGAATTAGTAGGTGTTAAAGGGATAAAAGCTCATCTTTACATGAAAGAGGATGCACAACCAGTATTTTGTCGTCCACGTCCTGTTGCTTTTGCACTACGTCCACAAGTTGAAAAAGAACTCTTACGTTTACAAAAAGAAGGAATTATAGTACCTGTTGAATTTAGTGAATGGGGAACGCCTTTAGTTTGTATAGCCAAATCTGATGGAACGGTTAGAATATGTGGTGATTACAAGGTGTCAGTTAACCAACATATTAATACGGAACAGTATCCGATTCCAACGCCAGAAGAAGTGTACGAGAAGTTATCAGGAGGCCAAAAATATTCTAAAATAGACTTACGATGTGCATATCAACAATTAATTCTAGACGAAGAATCACAAAATGTTGTGACAATTAATACGCACAAGGGACTATTTCGTTATACTAGATTACCTTTTGGTGTTTCATCTAGCCCAGCAATATGGCAACGATTTATAGATCAAGTACTTTCGGGTTTAGACAATACCTGTGCTATTATGGATGATGTGTTAGTTACGGGAAAAGATGATGCAGAACATTTTGAGAATTTAGACAAACTTTTCCAACGATTCAAAAAGTATCAGTTACGTGTTAAAGTGGAAAAATGTAAATTCTTACAAGACAATGTTGTGTATATGGGTAGAATGTTATCTGCTGACGGTTTACAGCCTACAGAAACAAAGGTTGAAGCAATACGTAAGGCACCTACTCCCAATAATGTTACTGAACTGAGATCATGGTTAGGTATGGTTAATTTTCAAGGACAATTCTTACCAAATTTATCATCAAAGTTATATCCACTAAATGAACTATTAGGAAATCGTGAGTGGAAATGGACAAATGACTGTCAAAGATCATTTGACGCTGTTAAAAGACTAATTAGTTCTGATAAATTATTAGTGCATTATAATACAAACTTACCATTGGAACTTGCTACGGACGCATCACCTTATGGTGTTGGTGCAGTGATGTTTCATAAAATTGATGGTGTACGTAAACCTATTGCTTATGCTTCACGAAGTTTGCATAAACATGAACGAAATTATTCACAATTAGATAAGGAAGCGTTATCAATAATATTTGGTATAAGAAGTTTTCGGAATTATGTTTACGGTAGACATTTTACGATATTGAATGATCATAAACCTTTAGAACGTATTCTTGGATCAAAGACTGCTGTTCCTACACTAGCAGCACAACGTTTACAACGATGGGCAATTGAATTATCAGCTCTGGATTATGAATTGAAATATATATCTGCCAAAGACAATGTGTATGCTGACGCACTATCAAGACTACCACTACCAGCAACAGTTAGTACGCAATCAATCGATATGATATACAATATTCAGGATAAAATATTGGATAGTTTTCCAGTTACGAGTAAACAAATTTCTACAGTTACCAGGACAGATCCAGTATTGTCACGAGTTTTACACTATACGAAAACTGGATGGCCAGATGCTGTAGATGATGAACGATTAAAACCTTATTTCCAACGAAGATTTGATTTAACTATTGAGCAGGATTGTATTCTGTGGGGAATAAGAGTTGTGTTACCTACGAAATTTATTAGAGACATTTTAGCTGAGTTACATTCTTCACATCCTGGTATTGTTCGAATGAAAGAAATAGCACGTAGTCATGTTTGGTGGCCAAATATAGACAAGGACATATCTGATCTGTTACATAACCTTACCAGTTTTTCCTGTTCTGTAATAAAATTCTCTAATTGTGTTATAGTACTATCAGCTTCCTGTTCAGCATCTTTCTGTAAATCTTCAGCTTGATTAACTTGATTCATTAAAATCTTTCTTTCCTATAAAAAAAAATAATATTTACAACTTTAGCCTAGTTACATCAAAAAATGGAAACAATTGGTCTAGTGCTGGTTCTATAAACCAAGTTCGAACAGTACACTTTTTCAAATTAATGTGCAAACAGAAAAATACTCTGTTAAATTAAATCATGGAAGAAATATTTTCAAAGAAACTTTTTCATCTTATCATTTGACATTTATTAAAGATTATTGGTAATTTATCAATTTTGTTTTCAAATCATTCTGTAGGATATATTATTTGAATGCTAAAAAAAAAAAAATTGACTGTTGTTTCAAATCGTTAGCCTCGATCTTTCCTAGATTACAAAAGAATTAAGAATTGTGAACTACTTCAAGGTCACCAAATCTGATTGTAAACTCTAAGCCAATGGAATTAAAATACTTTAGAATTATAGAAAGCAATACATACAGTGTCCCATTTTGTCTTATGTTCCTGGAATTGGCCTTTTAAAGTTTGAACTTTTCTGTGCATTCTAGCCAAGGTCACTTGTAGTTTATCTTCAAGGTCAGCAACATGGCTCTGGGTCTAAAAAAAACAAAAAAACAATTTACTTTGACAAACAAAAGTTTTCAAAATTGATTTAACTAGATTACATTTAGTCAAATAATATTTTCTTTTATGGTTACATATGAATAAGTTTATAACTCACTAATTTACGGTACTGTTTAAATCTTCCTGGAACATCTGGTGCTGGAATTCTGGCCTGGTAAAACAAAAATTAAATTCATTAGTATCCACACTGATCTTCCATTAATTTTCAAGTAGCACTAGTATAGGTCAAATTGATTTAAAAATCATAAAGAGAGTAAATGGGCATGCATCAAAGACTAGAACTCAATGAAAAACAGTGTAAAATGAAGGAAAGTTTGCACAAACAGCATAACTCTCCTACACTTTTATTGTGTTACTGGGGAACATTGTTCTACATAGTCTAACACAGGTCAGGTATAGCATACAGTATAGCATAGCATATGGAACATTTCTAAATTGCTTATTCAAATTTTTAGTTACCGGTACATTTTCGATTGTAGGTTTAGAATCAGGGAGAAGGGCAAAAAGTCAGAACTTTACCCATGAGTCTTCATCTTTCAAATCAAAAACATTATCAAAGACGTCTGTTTCATCAACAGTTTCTAGAGTAGACTTTGATCTTTTATATTTACTCTCTGATTCAGCTACATCAGAATTTTCACGTCCATCTGTTAAATATAACACATCATATATCATTAATCTATTTTTAATTCAATAAACCGAGGCCCCGTGTGCTATTGGCTGTGCACGTTAAAGATCCCTCGACAGTTGGAAATCGAAAATAAGAGCAGGCTAATGCCGCTGTCCTGGCAAAATTTCCTTCATTGCACACTGCATGGCGGTTGCCCGTCCTCAATTAGCCCATATAGGTGCAGAAAGTAGGACGTAAAACTCCATTCATTTCATTTCATTTTTTCTATTTTTAATTAAAGTCAACTGTCAATTACTTTTTGATAAATAAGTTAAATTTTAAGTTTTATTTTGTGAAAAGTTATCTAAACAATTAAATGTTACTATTTTTTTTGCAATTACCTTGTTTACTTTTACTCTTTCCCTACAATAAAACATAAGAAAATTTATAACAAGATCACACACAATTAAGAATACATGTTTTTATTCCTGAGAGCACAAATGTTTGCTACATTCAAGGCATTGTAAAGATATTTTTTTGTTTTCTACCATATATCATGGACATTGATAGCATAGTTTGCACCACCCCAATTTTTAATCAGATTTTCATGATTTGTGCTTCATCAAGTATGATTGAAAATTGTTGCAAACCAATTACTCGAAATGATACTCATACAAAATTTTGAAAACCTCTTTACAGTTTCTCTAACAGAGATGACATATCTAAACCGGTTTAGTCTCATTCATAAACCAGTTTAATGCTTTGACACAACTTAAAGAAGTATCATACCTTAGATTTGCTAGCACCACTGTTTCTACTGCCAGCTCTACTGTCCTGTAAAAACATTGCCTAAATATTAAAACCAAACCAACCTATAGCAATTTGATAGAAATATAATCCTGACTAGAATATCCTGACTGACCCCTCATTCATATTACTGATTACTACTAATCTAGTTGCCGGCTCTATTGAGTATCATACAGTATTATTTTATTGTCGTAGGACAAAATATCAGATACAATCAGAATAGTAACAACTAATTCTAATAAAGATTTAATCAGTGAGAAGTAGTTTTTATTGTATTAAATATAATATAACATTGATCTTTCCTCTTTATATAAGAATATTAATATCAAATATAACTTAAAACAGTATAGCCATTGATTGCATGATGTATATGCACGACATGAAATTATTACATAAATATTCAAAAGTCGGGGATAAGGCGTTTTTATAAAGGTAAGGATTTAAAATTTCTATTTTGGGATATCTAAACACTAGGCAGGGTTTTTGTTATCAACTATCAAAAATAATACAATGAAATATCAAAAAAAATAAACTTTATTTGTAAATTTGGGACCGGAATAACTAAATCTAATAAGATTCACATAAAAAAAGGATTCCAAAAATTTTGAAGTCAAAACATCTAACAAATGGAAGAATTAAATTCTGCCGAGTCAATACCACAGGGTTCATACAGATCATCTGAGCAAATTTTCCCTGATATTTCCATGACTTTCCAGACAGTATTAAGTCATTTTCCATGACCAATTTTATTTTACCATGAACGGAACGGGTAACTTGAGATTATTCTGGATCATTATAGGAGAATGGTATGAATTATCATTTTTCCAGGTTATTTTGACAATTTTCCAGAATAATCATGATTTTCCCTGATATTCCATGTCAGCTTTTTTAAAATTCCCTGATTTTCCAGGTTTTCCATGACCTGTGCGAACCCTGATACCAAAAAAAGTCATTTTTCTACATAACAGTCTTACCTTAAATCTACGTAACATAGTTTCAGAGGACAATCAACCAAATTAATCAACGTTTTAGGAGGGAAATAGCTAATTCCTTATCTTTCGATTACATTTGTTGATATAGCTCTTATACAACAACATATTAAACATTATATTTCTTATGTTACCATAGCAACATAGATATGGTTAGAAAATGTTAGTTATTATATTTCAGCCACTAATATGGTCAAATTTGAATATCTTGGAAAAATTATGTCTATGTGACAAAACTCTTTTCTACAAAAATGGCAGGGTAGCAATTTACAGACTGATTTCATTGATTTTCATATCAAATAAGTATGCCAATATATCAACGAATCTGTGCTTAAGTAGAACATTTTTTTGATTATCTTAATATAAGGATATTTTTAACAATGAGATCCAAGTTCTAACATAAGGTTTTGGGAGAACTGTCTAAAAATCACGTAGGCCTATTGAAAAATAAGGTGGAATTTGGGTAGAACTTTTGGAGGGGTTTTTCATTCCTTATAGGTCATTCATTCAGAATTCAATTTTGGAAGTTTTCAAAATGTGCTCAAAAAGGTTTTCTTGCTATTTGACTATAAAATTGAATTCTGAACAAACATTTTTAACAAGTTATACCTTATGCATAGAATGTCCATGTTTTTTCACCTTTATTTTACGAACAATGGAAGGCTTTGTAAAAAAAAATTAGATCCATAAAACAGAATTATATATTTTTTATTAAATATGCCTCATTTATATCTCAAAATTGTAAAAATACTTTTGTCATTATGAAGAAAACTAACAGTACCTGTCTTGAACTTTGTCTTGAAGGATCCAAACTACTTTCTGTAGAAGTTGATAGATCAAAATGTCGAACTTGTTCTCCATCAGAAAAACTTCTCTGAAAAATTTCAAATAATTGTTAAAACTCAATTTTCTAATCTAACTTTATTCTTTTAGGAAAATCATTCTTTTTTTGTTGAAAAAGTTATAAAATAAAATGATGGTTTCCAAACTCATATTTGCATTAAACTTAAATCGTCTAGCAAAAATTAAATTTTGGCATGCAGTAATTTTATTGGCTATTACCAATAAAACAGAATTTAAATTGATTATAGTGATTGACCAATCAGAAAAGTAAGCACAAAAATACCAATTGTGACTTTTAGTGAAACCCTTGCCACGGTGAATACCAAAATCAAAAGTTTTTACAAGGTTAAGAAAACTTCACACATATCAATGAATGTTAAATAATGTTAAAAAAAATGTAAATTCTTCAAATTGTAGTTAAACATCATAAAAATATAAACTGAATTTTATTATCTCTATGTCAAGAGATCATACAAGAGACAACTTTTTTCCGAGACACAATTGTGCTGAAGGGGAATTTGGTGTAGCTTACTAACAATATAACTAAATCTCACCTCTGTTATTTCTTAAATGTGTTAAAGCGATTGTAAAGAGGTTTTCTAAACTTTGTATGTGTATCGGGGACACTGATAGCATCAATTTGAGCCATTCCAATTTCCATTCCTACATCTGTGGTTCTTGCAATTCCACATAAAACGCGTTAGTTTAAGTGGAATTGCAAGAACCACAGACGGCAGAATGGAAATGGAATGGCGCAAATTGATGCTATCATTGTCCCCGATACGCATACAAAGTTTAGAAAACCTCTTTACAATCCCTTTAAGAATTTTGGAATTATGACACAGTGTTTTGTCTCAAAATTTACTCTAGCATTCTAGCTGGCCCTTAAAAATTTGGCTCTGACAAGTTCCTCTGATATATTTGGATGGGATGTTTGTTGGACCATGAATTGTAACATCTTGTTGGACTCATAAAAGGTTCAGCATTGTAGAGATACAAAAAGTTATGCTAAATTTGCTTTATATTTATTCAGCAACCCAAAACTTGATCGGACAATATAATTATATTTCTGGCTCCAATATCCCATTCAAATATCACTTCGAAGAAACTGATCAGGGTCAAATTTTGGGCCATTATTAGCACTATCTATATGCTGTTTCTATCTAGTTTTCACTATCTACTGTTATAAAATTATTCCCATTGAAAATTTTGATATTTCATAAAGTTAACTTAGAAATCTTTCTTCGTATGCTATGCTTATATTAATAATGAAATAAATTATGTTGATTTGGTGAATTGTATTAAATTAAAAATGTAAAATAAAAATGTTAACTGTATTTCTGTTAGAGAAATTAAAAAAAATAAAAATCAAGAAATGAACCTCAAATTTAATTCTAAGAACTTGTTCTTTAAGTGAATCAATTTCCTCCTGTAAATAGAATGTATTGAAAATATTCAAATTCCAAAAATAAAAATCTTCTGCTGCTTCATGTGGGATGGTTTTGTTCGATTGCATCTATATCCCAAAGACTTCAGTATGCAGTAGTACCAGTATGCTTGTAAAGTAACCTATGAGAATATTTGTATCAGGGGCGGATCCAAGGGGGGGGGGGGACCCTATCATTTGCCAACTGATGTAAGAACCCTCTAAAAATATGCCGCTCAATTTCAAGCATGTTATATTTCAGAGCTCACCCTTTCTCTAAATCCTGGATCCGCCCCTGCATATTATTTTTGATTAAAATAATACAATGTCTCTTTCCAATGCGCAAACAAAGATTTTGGACAATGTATTGAGTCCATTTTGCTTATGGAATAATAATAATAAACTCTTTATTTTACATGGGTCAGAATTAGGCCCAATACCACGAGTGATAACAGAAATGGGAATGTCATGAGGAAGAATGGAAGGGGTAAAAAGAGTAAAAAAAAGAGAACTTCCAGTGTCTAGAATGAACAAATGATTTATGCTTGTTGTTAAATGAACAAAACTAAGTTACAATATCAATGTTTGTAATAAATTTAGAATATATATCATGTTATTTTGGGTTCAATGATTATATATTATAGGTTAAGTTTGTTTAAATATAAATTTAATATGCTGGGTATATTTAATAAGTATGTATTATAATATTATAATCTTTGATCTTTTGTATTATAACATTGACATGGTTCATATTACAACTTGATTAAAAATTAATATGCCTGGAACTCTTTTTAATTTACTAAATAAAAATCTTATGATTAATGTCTGTCATAAGTCTGGTATTTTTTTAAGTAAATTTCCTAACTTCAGGCTAATTTTGAATGTAAAAAGTATGAGAAACACCGATTTTCTAGCATTTCAATGATAAAAGAGAACAAATACAGCTTTTTGGGTACCAATTCACTTTATGAAACATTAAATGCTTAAAATCTAGCTTCATTATGGTCTATAGCTTGATGCAAAAGCCAAAATGCTTGCACACAAATTGAAGCTTTCTGGAACCAAGGTCGATTTGACCATAGTCTGTTTATCCTGGGATAGTGCTTACTTATACACCAAAAATTTAAATTCGCATACCTTTTTGCCAACATTCAAATCAATTTTACCAGCGCCATTATAAACATGTTGTAGTTTGTTGTAAAATTCTAAAGTTTGGAAACTTTTTCAATGGCAAAAAACATAAAAACAGGAACATTTTTAAAACATACCTTTTTATGAACATAATGATAGCGAGGTGGATTGTTGTCAATAGTGGTACGCAGATCTGTATAATGGATCGCTTTGGTTGACATGTTAAATTTTAAAATGTCTTTCTTTATAATCCTTTTATCAAAACATAACACATTTAAAACGATCCATTAAGTTGTTTATCTTTCCTATCATGTTGGTTCGTAGATTATAGAACGACTTTTAACACTTCACTGACTTATATCAAATCTTAATCTTGTGTTCTGTTTTAATCCACCATTGACGCGTTGCCAAGCTAGTTGACATCATAGTCAAGATTCAAGGTCACATTATTTCTCAAATTTATTTCAAATTCTTTTAAGTTTCGGTCAACATTTACAGACTACAGTTTTAATCTGATTTTAATGAAACGCGGTATGTGCCTTCAGATTGACAAGTTCGAATTTGATGAAAGTTATTGCCCTTGAATTGTAAAAACGCATCAAAATTTGTTCGTGAGCACTCTAGAGCAGGCCTTCTCAATTATTTTTTGTAAAGGGACAAATGCATTTTATGAAAAAAATACAAGGGCCAAATAGAGCTTAGCTAGCATAGCAAGCAGAGAGTTTTAGCGAAGGGAGTCACTCTTGAGAGGGCATTCTAAAGAGCAACCGGGCTGCCATTTGAGAAGGTTTGCTCTAGAGCCTACATTTTCCATCTGATTTAGATGAAACTTGGTGTGATACTTTAGATTGGTAAGATCTCGGTCAAGTTCGAATTTGACATATTTTCGAATCCTTATTTGCAGAACATCACATCAAATTGGTATTAAACAAGTAATTTTCAAAATATCTTCACCAAAACCTTCAATTTTAACTCTCTTTTTACCTTTAGTTTTAACTTCTGGTAAAAAAAATCCAAAAGATGCAGAAAAAAAATTCAAATGTATTAAAGTAAGAAAAGTCAACCCTAGACAGATATTTAATTTGAAGTCAGTAAATGCGCTGTATAGATTATTTAAGACATAGATACACTCTACATGTACACTCTTAATCTTCTACTTAAAAACATGAATAACATAAGTAGATTCTCGATTCTAAATCTCATCTTACATTAAAATACCATTAACTATGTTGACTTATCATGTATATCAAATTACTGAAGTTTAGTATTTAGTATTCAGACAATCAATAAACAAATAATGACTCAAGATATTTGCAATTGATTTATTCATTATTATGATAAAATTAGTTATCATTTTTCGTAAAATGAGTTAGGGGTGATGCAACTTATTTTTATTTCACCCATTCTGAATTTTTGTCTTGTTGTTTAATAGGTATTTGTGATATGCATAGGTGTCAAAAAGTTTTTTTGGCGTAACATACCTACATATAACTTTTCAATGAACGTTAGTCTTTTACACCAATCAGAAGTTATTATACTCTAAATGAGATCAAATGAATTGTTGGTTTTATTAATTAAAGAACTCAATCTTCAGAGAAAAGTCAAATAACAAGCAAAATGCTAACAGAATCACAAACATGGGTGACACCACTGTCCAAAAATAATTTATTGGGTGACAACACTGTTTTTTTCATACCAAATTTCTAATCAACAACAACCAGGTTGAAAAGGCTGGGGCTCTTCTTATTTCATTTCATAGGCCCTGGACCGATTGAAACTATAGCAGTTATCTCCCATATAACTAAAATACACACTGACATAACTTGAAATGAGGGGAAAAATAGATGTAAATGTAAATGTTTTATTTGATCAATAAAAGGAAACTAGCACTAAAACACATGCATTTAACATTTAATATGTAAATGAGAATTCGCAATAAATCCCGCCAGCGCGAGAATAAAGTCATGATATTCCTGATGACGATATACACATTCATTTGGATGGATAAAAAAAAATTGTGTTTTTATTGCATACATCTTGAATTGTTTCTAAGAATTTTTAGAAAAAAAATCAGATTAAGTTATGGTTTTAATTTTCGATGACAATCAAAATATCTGGTGCATTAAATTTCTTACACAACCCAAGTTATATTTTTTATCACTTTTCCATTTCAAGAAAATTTATAAATAAAGTTTACCCCATCACTTAAGAGTTTAAAGTATCCATATTTTTGGGATCAACAAAACCATAACATAAAAAATATATATTTGAATATCAGTCATCTTGTGTTCTTGAAATAGTTATGTCACCTAATATGGAATCACTGGAACTATGAATTCGGGAACTATTGTCTGCTGAAGCATTATTTCTAACATCTGAAAACAATTTAAACAGTTTTAACTCATGTTCCCTTTCATCACGTCTGCGTTTTTCTTCCAGTTCGGCAAAAAATTTCAGTCGCCTTTCCTCACATTCCATGTAGAATTTTCTCTCATCTCGAAGCTGTGTTTGTAATGTCAATATTCCTTCTTGAAATGTTGTTTCTAATTTATCAAGTTTCTTCATAACAGTTTCTAAATTCATTTTTTTTGAAGAGCCATTTTCATAAGATAATATTTCTTCATTGTCATCTTGTTCATAAGTTGGTATCATTCTCTGTCTTTTACCTAAACTATTAAATAATCCCTTATTGCATTTCTTGATATTTTTGGAACTAGTTGATGGGGCTGTATAAGATTCTGGAATAGTCTCCTGAAATATTTTGAAAATTAAAATATTGATTTCAGAATCATTTAATATTTAAAATTACATATCAAACAAGGTTTGTTTTTTTGGCAGCCGTTTTGTTATAATTTGGAAGTTGAATCTTTAAGACATCAAACTAAATTCCAATTAATTAATTATCTAGCCTTGCCAGGAAAATGAGAATTTATAACACTTAAATTCACTTATAAAAATCCATCACAAAGTAGAATTCTTACCATAGTACTAAATGAAAATGTCTGAAAATTCCTTTAAAATGCTCAGAATTTTATTAATTTTTCCATGAGAAACTTCTGTTGGCCCTACACTTATGGTTGTAACACATATTATTTCCATCATGAAAGTGTGAAAATATCATTATCAGTGATATATCCATTTAAAAACAATGACTTACTTCTGGCTCATATTCTTCTTCATCATCATCATCATGTTGGTGGTTGTGATGAGATTCTATTTTAATCAGATTATTTTGATCAAAACTGTCGTCTGCTTGGTTGTCAACAACATCTAAAACTTTATTAGTCAACACATTTTCTACAATGGTAAAAGCTGGACTTCGAATCTTCATCTTTTCCCATTCATGTGGTGATGTATTTTTTAATTTGGTATAACTTGATTTCAAATTCTTAATTTTCACCCGACATTGAGCTGCTGGTCTAATCATTCCTAACTCAGCTAATCTGCTTGAAATTTTCTCAAACACAAAAAAGTTTCTGTATGTTGAATCTATTTCGAGTTGCATTTGTGGTTCTGCCCAAATTTCCACAAGTTTTTCAATTTCATTATTTGTCCAATTTGCTGCCTTTGCATCATATACACTATCCTTTTGGGTATTCATTTTTCTTTTAAGCTCTAATCAAAAATATCTTAAAGTTCAAATCAAAATTATGTCCAAACTGTATCGAAACACAATACACTAGTACCCGGTATCAAATTTGATTGAGATGAAGGATGCAGAAGACGGCTAGGCCTCAGTTAAATTTAATCCTCAAGTTCAATCAGCTTACAATGTGAATTCAATATGGCTGCTATATATATACACTTGTCTAATATGAATCACATGTGACTTGACTAACAAAGCCTGTTCTAGTGTAATATAATACTACACTATAGAACAGCTAGGCCAGTTTACTGGTTTCTAGGTCAATGTGGATTTAATCAAGATATTAGAGCTGTATTGACTAAAGGCCTAGTAACCATGGTAATACATCTTTCTTTACTTCATACTAAGCCAGTTTTTCTATTTATAGACTCAATATAGCATAGGATATATCATACAAGCCTGATTACACTATTGTAACAAATAGAATGTTGTTATCTGCATTACAGAATCTTTATCTACTTCCTGATTCTACTTCAAACAAACCAATTTAATCCCGTGGACTCAATAATCAAATTCATTCATATTTGAGTATTAACAGCTATATTTTTGTGATATAGGAACTTATCACAAAACTTTTAAACATTTAAGGTCTGAAAAAATTAATGCATCTAAAAGTATGGCAAGACACATTCATAAAGCTGCTGAGAGAAGTGCAACTGAGTGAGAGTAGAGCTAAGTAAATAAGCTGAAAGTAGAGCAATTAAAAAAAGAACAAAGTAGGGCTGCTGAGAGAACAACAACCGAGAATGGAGCTGATTAGAGAGGAGACAAGCAGAGCTTTTGAAATAAGAGTAGAGCAGCTGAGAGTAGATCAGCTGAGAGTAGATCAACTGAGATCAGATAAACTGAGAACAGATCAACTCCGAGTAGAGCTACTGAGAGCATATTAACTGAGCTTAGAGCAACTGAGAGCAGATCACTGGAATAGAGCATTTGAAAATAGATGAAGTGAGAACAGGTCAACTGAAAGCAGATCAACTGAGAGTAGATCAACTGAGAGCAGAACAACTGAGAGCTCAGCAACTGAGAGCAGAGCAACTGAGAGCAGACCAACTGAGAGTAGAGCAAATTAGAGTAGAGCAACTGAGAGGAGATCCAATAGGAGTAAAGGAAATTAGAGTAGATCAACTGAGAGTAGAGAAACTGAGAGCAGATCAACTGAGAGTAGGGCAACTGAGAGTAGAGCAACTGAGAGCAGATCATCTGAGAGCAGAGCAACTGAGAGTAGAGCAACTGAGAGCAGATCTACTGAGAGTAGGGCAACTGACAGTAGAGCAACTGGGAGCAGATCAACTGAGAGTAGGGCAACTGGGAGTAGAGCAACTGAGAGGAGACCAACTGAGAGCAGAGCAACTGAGAGTAAGGAACTGAGAGTAGAGCAATTGAGAGCAGAGCAACTGAGAGCAGATCAACTGTGAGCAGAGCAACTGAGAACAGATCAACTGTGAGCAGAGCAACTGAGATCAGAGCAACTAAGAGCAGATCAACTGAGATCAGAGCAAATGAGAGCAGATCAACTGAGAGTAGGGCAACTGGGAGTAGAGCAACTGAGAGCAGACCAACTGAGAGCAGAGCAATTGAGAGCAGAGCAACTGAGAGCAGATCAACTGAGAGTAGGGCAACCGAGAGTAGATCAACTGAGAGTAGAGCAACTGAGAGCAGAGCAACTGAGAGCAGATCAACTGAGAGTAGGGCAACCGAGAGTAGAGCAACGGAGAGTAGATCAACTGAGAGTAGAGCAACTGAGAGCAGAGCAACTGAGAGCAGATCAACTGAGAGCAGATCAACTGACAGTAGATCAATTGAGAGCAGATCAACTGAGAGTAGATCAACTGTGAGTAGATCAACTGAGAGCAGAGCAACTGAGAGTAGGGCAACTGTGAGTAGGGCAATTGAGAGTGGGCAACTGAGAGCAGATCAACTGAGAGCAGAACAACTGAGAGTAGAGCAACTGAGAGTAGGGCAACTGGGAGTAGAGCATCTGAGAGGAGACCAACAGAGAGTATAGCAGATCAACTGAGAGTAGGGCAACTGAGAGTAGAGCAACTGAGCGTAGAGCAACTGAGAGCAGATCAACTGAGAGTAGGGCAACTGAGAGTAGAGCAACTGAGAGGAGACCAACTGAGAGTATAGCAACTGAGAGCAGAGCAACTGAGAGTAAGGAACTGAGAGTAGAGCAATTGAGAGCAGAGCAACTGAGAGCAGATCAACTGTGAGCAGAGTAACTGAGATCAGAGCAACTGAGAGCAGATCAACTGAGAGTAGAGCAACTGAGAGTAGGGCAACTGAGAGTAGAGCAACTGTGAGCAGAGCAACTGAGAACAGAGCAACTGAGAGCAGATCAACTGAGAGTAGGGCAACTGAGAGTAGAGAAACTGAGAGCAGATCAACTGAGAGTAGACCAACTGAGAGGAGACCAACTGAGAGTATATCAACTGAGAGCAGAGCAACTGAGAGTAAGGAGCTGAGAGTAGAGCAATTGAGAGCAGAGCAACTGAGAGCAGATCAACTGTGAGCAGAGTAACTGAGATCAGAGCAACTGAGAGCAGATCAACTGAGAGTAGGGTAACTGAGAGTAGAGCAACTGAGAGCAGATCAACTGTGAGCAGGGTAACTGAGATCAGAGCAACTGAGAGCAGATCTACTGAGAGTAGGGCAACTGAGAGTAGAGCAACTGAGAGCAGATCAACTGAGAGTAGAGCCCATTAGAGTAGAGCAAATTAGAGGAGATTCAATGAGAGTAAAGGAAATTAGAGTAGATCAACTGAGAGCAGATCAACTGAGAGTAGTGCAACTGAGAGCAGACCAACTGAGAGCAGAGCAACTGTGAGTAGATCTACTGAGAATAGATAAACTTAGATCAATTGAGAATGGAGCAGCTGAGAATAGAGCAACTGAGAGCAGATCATAAATAACTAGTAAACCCTTCGCAATGAGTTATCAATATCAAATTAAAACTCATTCTAGAGCTCCCTTCCATGTGAAATCAAGTTTTAAAGTTTTCAGGTGGGATATTTTTCCTGATAATGGCAAAATAATATGTTTGAAGCAATATGATTGGTAGAGAAAATAACTCTCCACCTATGAAAACTATAATGACAACGAAGGTGTCTCATGCAAGCAACGGTTAGATTGGTAAGATTTTTATACCATTGCTAAAGGAACACGTCATCCATAAACAAAATATCAATCATAAAATCAAAGTATAGATCATAGTATAGTCTTCATGATAATTATAATTAATCTTATAGTCAAAATTGTTTTTTATTTAGTGGATTGATTAATATGAAAACATGCCAATTCGTATTGCACATCCCAAACACAGCATAGTCGATTAAAAATATTGGGAACATGTGATCACTTCTGGGAAAACATGACACTAATCCAAAACTTCTGTTTAGTTTTTCTTTAATGTCGTTGCAATCAGGTCGTATTGTTTCTTTTGGACACTAGTTTATTTAAATGTTTATATAAAATAGGAAGATTAAAAAAAAATAAAAAACAGGTATATGGATATAATATACTTTTGAATAATGTATGTAATAAATTAAGAATTAGTATATCCATATCTCAATGTTTTAATATTGTTTTGTTTAACAAAATCTCTATCTGAAGTAAAATTTAAAACTTACTGTTAACTTTTCAATTTCTTCACCATGTTGTTGTTTTAAATCATCAATTTCCTGACTGTGACTTTTTAACATCTTTTTAATTTGAGATTCATGAATCTTCTCCATTTCTGGAATATGAAAGTGAATGGTTTGAAATGGACTACAGTCAAACTTGGTCCAATGGTCACCTGTATAATTACCAACAAAACTGGGTTCACCATACATGTACCTCTATTAAGCACTTTAGTAAGCAGCCACTTTTAAGCATTCCCTTGACTGGCTGCTTAATAAAAGTTTGACTGTATATATATATATATAAGTTTATAAAATTTCAGTCAACTTAAAGTTGGGGTATGCATTGATTTACAGGTTTATCTTTAAATATATTTATGATAGTAAATACTTAACACTATGGATAATAGTCAAGCTAAAATGTAACACTATGCTCCAATTATTTCAAAATAATTTAAAATTATGTAGTCTGAACTTTTTTATGAAAAACCAACTTACCTCTTTTAGCCTCGTTTGATTCCATTTTAGTTCCATCTACACCTTTCTGCAGTTCCAGTAACTTTTGCTGTAATGTAAAAAAATACTTCAGAATGACCTGTTCTTTGTAAATCAAAGTTTTGATAGTTATAATTAGTTTAGTCAAGTTTTCAACAGTCATAAACATCCCCAAGCACACAAATACTCAGATTCTTGTCTAATCCAGTTCCACGATTCTTTTCCAAGCAAATTCCTTTGCCTTCTGACAATAAGGTTGAGAAAGTGTTCTTAAGAGTTTGTAAAAACCTTACAATTCATCCAAAGATGCATTTTCCAAAAATTAAGTAGTTCCTTCAACTATAAGCAAAGCCTCCCATCTCCAACACTCACCGAAAAAAAACCAGCATGTGTGTTCATGGCAACAGAGAAATATGCTTGACATAAAATCAGTTCATAGTTGTCACAAGCACAAAGTAAGAAAGCTTTGTAGATTCATACCTGACTTTCCATACTAGCGTTATCTAGTCTGTTTTGACTTTGTTCATGACTATGTCTAGCTTGTGTTAGATCAATCTCTAGTCTACTAATAACTTGTCTCATATCTCGAATCTTCTCATCTCTCATAACAATATCATCTTTTAATTTCTCAGAATCTAGTAGATTTTTCTGGAATTAAAATACATGGATATATGTTATATAGCTTAACAGCTTAAGTTTAAGATTAGTTTAAACCTGAATGTATTTTGTATGAGCAGTTGATTAGAGCATTTAAATCTTTACATGACATCATTTGCATGGTAGATCATGGTCATTGCTTTGATAGAATATGTGAACCTCAGTTGTTATCCTGATAAAATTGGATGTTCCTTTCTTTCAATCTAAGAACATTCTAAGCAATGAATTCCTATGAGACATTTTCTAAAATTGAGGCTTAAACAAAAAGATATCCAAAATGTTTAATGCTAAAGTTGGAAAAAATAAAAAACAAAACCATATTATTACCTTAGCAACTTCTGCAGCAGTTCTATATTTTTGATTTTCTAATGTTTTAATTTCTAATTGTTTATAAAGTTGTTGCATTTTCTCATCTTTTTCTTCTAGATCTGTAGAGCAATAAGACAATAGTTTAATTATAATATTGTACAGAGAGATAAACATATTTCAATTAATAATATATTCACTTGAAATTGCAAATTAGTTAAAAAAGAAAAATTTGGCTTTGTAAAATACATGTATAAACAATAGGGATCAAAACTTTAAACTTTGTTTACAGACCTTCAGATATAATTTACTATCAATTTTAAACATGATATATTTTTACCCGATTGTACACCTAATAACTTCTCACTAAGACTACCAAGATCATCTTTAGCAGCTTGTAATGCCTTCTCTAGCTTCTTTCTTCCCCTAAAAATAATATGTATTTTTCTTATTTCTTGTTTACATCTTTGAAAAGCCGAAACAAGCACTTTTTTAAACTAAAAAAAGATAGTAGTCTCTTTCTTCTTGTCCGATCAGATTGATGATTACCCAAAATTCTTTCATTTCAAATGCCAATTTATCAAATAATTCAAATTCTTTTCTTTGGGACCTAGTGCTAAAAAGTTACACAATCTAATTGCATCGTAAGAATGGTATTTCTTTTAAACTTTAACACTAAATAATAGAAAAATTGCCCTGGCTCTTTTTTTTTTTTAATTTGCCTTTGATATAGCTTAATCCAAAAGCAAATCTGTAATGAGAAATAATATGTGAAGAAGTGCAAAGTGGTAAAATTTGTTGTGCAAAAAAAACCCAAACAATAAGACAAAACCAAACAATTTAGACAACAGAGTTAGAATACATCAATCTGTTAATTCCACACCACAATCACATGACTTACTTGCCTTCTCCTTCTTTAGCAGATCTTTTATAGAAATTAAAAAATAAAATTGTTTTTATAAAATTATCTCATTGAATAACATAGGGGAATATTGTACTCTGTTAGTTATTAGTCTAATCCAGAGCTAATCCCGACTATTGTCGGCGACGTCATACTATGACGTAGAGCGGTTCCCGACTATAGTCGGTACGACCGTTACATCTAGTTAGCGCACCCATGAGCCATTCATATTGGTATTAACATTTTGTATTTTTGATCTATAAATAGAATAGTGTACGGGCGACTTATTTACAGTGTAATTATGATGGAATGGCCAAAACAAATGGCGTCTCCTCGGCCAAAGTACCGAAGCGTTTGAAGCTGAATCAAGCCCATGATTACGTCCAAGATTTCAATTCCAACAAAAATATATACGATTTTAACAAAAACTGACCAAAAGTGTGAAATATTTGCTAGTCTGTCCCAAAATATCACAAACAACTGGTTCAGACCATCTCTAAATCTACATACACCCTAATATTTACCAACTTTTAAAGTTACAACTACATTTTGCGCAAATTTTCACCCTTTAGTAACCATGGTAAAGAAAAAAATTGTTCATAAGGTACTTGTTCAAGGTACTGCAAAATCAAATAAACTATCTGTTGAGGGTTGAGTAATGCATTACAATAAGTCTGTATTTTGGTAAATTTGGCTTTAGCTCTCCATGGAATTTCACATAAATAGCACCAGCTCCAGAAGGGTTAAGGCAATGTGGTATGATGCAGAAGATTCAATAATTAATCTCTATGATTTGCACCAAAGTTTTTACATGACTTAAATTATAGGTTCAGATTCCCACTAGAACCTTTTATCTTTCCTTTTGATAACATCATTATCTGGAATTCTTCAAGAAGGGTCTAAAATCATTGTTAAAGACACGGAACAAACAAACCATAAAATTTCAAATTTTAAAATATCAGAATTCTAAATAAACTTGAGTGGTCATAAAAAAAGTCTCTACTTACTTATTTTTAGCTTTATTTTCAGCATAATTTAGAAGATATTCTATAATATCTTGATTAATATCACCAAGACGACCAGCTAGTCCACGAGCTACATCTAATGATTCATCTATCTTACTAGAAACATCTTCTAAATCTATATCTGGTGTATTTGGTAGATCATCTTCATAATTTCTTATACTATCCAAGAAAAACTGTAACATATAGAAAATAGAGGTTTATAGGCATTCGGCTCAACCTTCATCATTGTTCGAGACTATGTTCAAGACTATATAATGACTCGGCCATGATAGGCGGCCATCTTGCCCGGTATTTGGGCAGGAAAAGACAACTCTTGTTTCAAGGTTGATTTTGATTGGCTGTTTTTTTCGCGAAAGATGATGATACATTCTGAAGAATAATTGTGATTGGTTGAACTATAATTTTTTCAATATGGTGACTACTGTATAGTATACGAGGTTATCTAGCATGTCTAGTTCCGAAGTTGATACAAGTGGTTTATAGGGTGTAGTTTGGTTGAAAAATACAAGGGAGGGGATTCTTCTATTTCTCAGCCATAATTCATCTAGAGTGGCATCAGGTGTTACAGTAGAGTGAATATATCCTGCCTCCCTCCTTATAGACATCCACCGCAATATTTTTTGCCTAGATTTCTATGTTTCAACAAAATAAACGACAAAGCCTCTTAATTCAACACAATCATAATTGTGATGTTCATTCAAATGTTGTGTATGCCAGTTTGCATATGATTATCTTAAAACCATACCTCATTGACCTGTTGTAACAATTTGAGTTTTTGTGTGGAAACTTCTTGAAAGCCGACAATAAACACTGTCACTTGGGCTTGATACTGAAAAATAAAACCAGATGATATTACTACATGTATTAGTATGGTAAACAATGACAGATTAAATTGTTCAGTTACAACATGTTATAACTAAGAATTTGATATAACCAGTGGCGTAGCCAGGTTTTCGAAACTGGAAGGGCAAGGGTAAAGATGAATCAACAGAAAATATTGACATTGCGAGCAGAGCTAATAATGGGTGGGGCCCAGGCAGATGGTGGGGATCCAGGGGGCAAAGCCTGCAGAAGCTCTGGGGTTTTAGCTATTTGACACACTGCAGAAAGGCTATTTGAAGCTATATTTTTCTTTTTTTTTTTGATGTTTATGCTTGCGGTTGGTTCGCTCAACTTTACCAATGGCTCTTTTTCAACTGACAGATTTCAAAGATTGGGGGGGGGGGGGGGGGGGAGGGGTGGGAGAGGGGGGGGGGGGGGGATCCCCCTCTCTAGCTACGCCACTTGATATAACCATGCTTACTGATATAACTTTCATAATTTTTGCTGCTGCTCTGCCAGTTTCTTATTGTCAACAATGCTTCTATTTTAGAGATAAGGCCTATGTTATCAAAATATATACGCAAGTACAATCTAGTGAAAAAATGAAAATATACAGTATGCAAGAATTTGTTCAACTTATGTATTACAACAAGCTATTTAGCAAAATATATCTAGGGTTGGAATATTTTTAAAAGGAATCCTTCAACCCACCTTTTTCTTCTTTACTTGATCTTGGAGCAATTCAGCCAGTTCAGCCTAAAATCCAGAAAAATACAGTTTCTTTATTTTATTTGCCACACATCGATTCAACATCTTAAATTCGAAAATGTTAAAAACTGTTAATCAAATCAATATGCTAAGAAAAGTTATTTATATCTGCTGTCCATTATCCATAAAACATATGGATTATCTGATAAAATTCTACTTACAATGTCACTGACAAATTCCATATTAGATCCAAAATCTGAATAGTATTCATTGGTCATTTCAAAATTCTCACATATCTAAAATAGAAAAAAAACTTCTATAAATCTATCTGTTTATACCTGGAACAGTCCTACACAAATCTTACTACTTTTTACAATGTTATTTCTTAAACAAAATTTTCAATTTCATAATATTTTTTGTGGTATTCTGAAACACAATCGAATATGCCCCATGTTAATAGAGGCAGAAGTAAAATGACTGTAAAAATGATATCAATCTACATATGATAGTCACCTAAAAAGAGACAGAATAGATCTTTATTCAAAAATTTATATTACTGCATATATCACATATTCCTAGGATGGTTACGTTAATCAAAATGTTCAACTTACATTTTCAACTCTATTCATCACTTTCTCCAACTCTTCCTTGGTCTCATTAGCTACTCTCTGAGCCAGTGCCCTAGAGTTTTTATCTATTACAGCCTGGGCAGGGGCATCCCCTCTCTCTAGGATCGACATTGTTCCTAAATAATTCATCTTGATGGTTTGTCTCTCACACTCTTAATTAACAAATACTAACAATTTAACATCTTCATGTAACATCATAATCCAAATTCTGAAGAAAAAAACAGTATATTGAAGAAAGAGTTAATAAAGGGAACAATCTGAAAAAGATAGGTACTGTATAAGTACTTTTCTGTTAAGTTTGTGCAATGTCTAAAATGCTGTATTTTGATTTGATCCACAAAAAAAATCATAAAATTCCAAAGTCTGTGTTTATCCTTTGTTCATAAATGAGTGTTCTAATAATATCATTAAATTATCAAGCACATATCCCATATTAAAGAACATCACCAATTCACATAACTTGAAGTCTAGAAATGGCTAATAACAATAAACAAATGATTCAGTTTAATTGTCCATTACAATATTTAAGTTGAGACATAAGCTTATATATTGTTTACCACACAAGAATTAAGGAAATATAAGCTAATAAATTGTACCATTCACAGTAAATAAATCACAAATATGCTTCCATATTTCTCTCCTGAATATATCAACTATATATTTTTAAACCTATCCTGTAATATTGTAACAACTATTTCCATGTGGATTATACCCAGAATACTAATCCCAGATCAATTATTCTGGATTAAGGATTAACTTAGATTCCTTGCCAAAACAACTTATATTATATTGTTTGTATCTATATGAACTATATAGTTACGGTACTTTAAAATTTTCATTTTATCATCACATCAATATCAGAAAAACAAATTTCAGTGAAGTCTTGAATTGAATGTAGTAATGTTTATTAAATCATTTTTTTTTATGCCTATCATTGTCAAGTATCATTACTCTAGGAGCATGTAGGCTATATTGTACAAATTCTAACATTTAGTACTGTATCTTTCAATATTCTTATCATTAGTTCTAATAAATCTGTGGAATAATTTATTTAAAAGTTTTAATCATGTCCACAGGTTCGCGAGGTCAATCATAACAAATTATAACAAAATCGATCGCGTTACTATCATAATATCATCCTTATTATGATAGTAACGCGATCGATTTTGTCATAATTTGTTATGATTGACCTCGCGAACCTGTGATCATGTCACCCTAACACAAATTTTTGTTTTATCAAAGGGTGTTCTCTTCAAGGAAATAATGCAAATAATTTCATTTCATTTTTCAAGGACTGTGGCTCTGGCTGGTTTTTATTTTTATTTTCGATGAGGTAAATTTTTATCTGTAGGCCTATGTAATGTTATTTGGGTGCGTCTTTTTACAGCCGAAGACTACCGAAGACTACCGAAGACCACCAAATACTACCGAAGACCCAAATTTTAAAGATAAATCCTTTATAACAGTTCTTTTTGTCATCTTTTCATCATATAAATGCATAATTTCCATCTAAACAAGCTCAAAGGTATGCAACATTCCATGGCAATGAATAGCGATCATAGAAACCATGCTCAATCTACCGATGACTACCGAAGACCTCAATTTCATATATAAATCATTTCCACTGTCAACTTTGGTTTGGTTGATTACATGGCATGTCAACACCTTAATCCCTAATCAACTAATCGTCGATGATCCCAGTGTGGCATGTTTTTTTCCCAGGATAGATATTATCATAGAACCCATCAAATGTAGCCTATTGTATACGTCTGCGAATATGATCGGGCAAATTGTAGAATATTGTTATGCTGTTATTGTGTTCAGGTAAGACAACAATTTTACAGAACTATACTCAACCAGAATATTGCTTAATCTGCAATCATGTATATTGAGCATGGTTTCTGTGTAATTCATTTGGTCGCTATTCATTGCCATGATGTGTTGCACACCATGGTTAGATGAATATTATGCATTTATGTGATGAAACATTGACCATAAGTTGCATAAGAACTGTAAGAAATGATTTATATATGAAATTGGGGTCTTCGGTGGTCATCGGTAGATTGAGCATGGTTTCTATGATCGCTATTCATTGCCATGGAATGTTGCATACCTTTGAGCTTGTTTAGATGGAAATTATGTATTTATATGATGAAAATATGACAAAAAAGAACTGTTATAAATGATTTATCTTTAAAATTTGGGTCTTCGGTAGTATTCGGTGGTCTTCGGTGGTCTTCGGTAGTCTTCGGCTGTAAAAAGACGCACCGATGTTATTTACAGTTCATTCTTGGGTAAAATAAGAAATAATATTTCACCAAGGTTTGTCAAAATCCATCTCAAATTCTGCCTTCTTAAGTGTTTTACACCAAGTTCATATAAAAATATTAATTTGACAGAGTATAGATAGCTATGGAAAGTGTAATAAAGAAGAAAGCTATTATTATTTATCAATTCAAAACGATTATGATTTAATGAAATTCATTCTTCATCAAATATCTGAGTCAAGCTGGACTTCCAGAATTCGGAAATGAATGGGTAAAGATCTTTTATGGACCTCTCGACTTGTTTGTAAATGTTGCTAATAACTATCAATTACCTATAAAACAAATCAAAACAATTGTTTATAACTTATCTTGGCCGCCATCTTGACGGGAACATGTTGTCACGTGATCTTGTTGCCAGTCAACGGACGCTAAAACGTACTTTCGTCTGGTTGAAAGAGACTTGTTTGTGTGGGAGTTTTAAATCTCTATCATTTAGTCCCAAAGAGACCATGATCACTGAATTGGATTAAAAATATAATTACCACAATAAATAACATAACTGGAACAATTGTAGATCTGTATTTGGTACAAAATGATATTTGTTGATGAAAATTAACAGAGCTCGAGGGCCTATAAAAGTTTTTAAGTTTCGAGTGAATTAAAGGGGACCAGTCTTCATTTTTATTGGTTGATTTGGGTCTTGAATATACTTAAGTATCCTTCAGAGGCACTAGAAATGTACGAAAATTGCATATTTCCTTCAAATATATCTTAAATTAGACATTTCTCCTTCTATTTCTATAGATGACTTTTCTATATAGTATCGCTAATGTGTAGTAGGGCATTATAACTTTCAAATGCTAATAATTATGGATGCACATGGATTTGAAGACTCAAATTTCAATGGCGAGTTGTGATAACCAGTACTAAATTGCTGAACTAAAAAAGTCCCCGTTTCTGAGACTTGGAAAAATCCACCCACGAAAATGAAGCCTGTGCCACTTTAATAATGAAGATTATGTGACAATGTGGGACAATATGTGATTATTTTTACTGGAATCGGGACCAGTCGGACCATTACTGAGTCGGACCACAAGTCGTTGACGTTCTGTCAATAATAATAAAATAGGGTCACTTATATTACGTAGACACTATTTTTCAACATTGACCCTATTTTATTAGTATTGACAGAACGTCAAAGACCTGTTGTCGGACCATTACTGGCTCGGACCACTGATTTTTTTTCTCACTACCGAACCGGACCACTTCTCATGACAGACTCATGTGATATTAGACATGCAAGGACAGATCCAAGGGGGGCGGATCCATCTAAACTGGTATCAAACCCAAATCCCCAGGTGGGTAGAGTATCGCCTCTACCTAAACTGGTATCAAACCAAAACCTCTAGGTTGCAAGAGTAACATCTCTAAGCTGGTAGTTGTTAGTAAACCCAACCCTTTAGGTTGCTTAAGTATCTCAGCTGGTATGAAACCCTAACCTCCAGGTGATCATTCATCTCAATCAAGCTGGTATCAAACACACATCCCTGGGTTGCAAGCAAGCATCTTTTTTGCTCATCCACTTCGGAAAACAAAATAAAAACTATTTACTGGATAATATTTATTGGAGAAATTGAAATAAATATTTGAGATAATAAATTACAACCCTATTATCTTATATATACAAAGCCAAATGTCTTAAATAAATACAGGTCGAATATTGTCAGATAAAGTCAATGTAACTATTAATTGAAATAATGATGGATGCTCTCTAAGATAGCTTATGGATAAACTAGCTTTGAATAACATTTCATGAACATATTCAGAGTGGAATATTGTTATGCTAATGAAATTATTTGCTTTGTATTTCTCACTGTATCTTGTTTAATGGGAACTGAATTTAAATCCGACATCATTATGGATGATAAGTTTGTTTTCAATTACATTGTATTAAGAATGTAAATGAAGTAAAGTGAAGTCTTATATTCCATCATATATTTCATTTAATTGTATGGGTACTGGAAATCATAATTAATAAGTGTTACCATAGCCGTAGGGGCCCACGACTCAACAGGGGGGCAGACTGACTATTTGCCCAAATTTTACTGAATTTTAATGATATTTTGTCCGATTTCGAGAATTTTTTGCCCGAAAACATATTATTTAGGGGCTGCCCACCTGTCTCCTACGTCTATGAGTGTTACAGATGTATAATGGTGCTTGTGAAGCAAATATTCAGTCAATGAGCTGACAGCCATAAAAAAAGTATTCAGAAATAACAAGAAACATAGAACAATGCTTTAAGGCATAAATATAATAATAATAATAATAATAACTGCTAAAATATATCACAAATCATCAATCTAATTTAATACATTCACATACCTATAGCTTTATATACATATATCACCATGGGCCAATATTAGCAAATATTACTTAATATTTGAGATGAATTGGGGTCTGTTGAACTCTTGGGATTTACACTGCTAATTCTCAGACAGTATTTCTGACTTCTGACAACAAATTCTTCCAAATATACAACACAATTTAAAAAAAACCAAAACCATTTTTGCAAGGTTCTCAATTATCCTTTCTACCAGCTGGTCGTAGACCAAATCTCTTTGTATTGACTATTTACATTTGGGTCGACTTTCATCAAAGGATGACTTAATCAGAGTTACAAGACCTTCGCATGCTGCACAAGATTTGAAACCAATGACCACCAATTGTTTGATGTAACCGAGCAAATGATGTCAATGAAATATTTACCACTCTAACCACATGAGTTTCAGCCACCACAAAAAATATACACAGTTAAATAGTATATGAAACTATGAAGTATGTGAATGAATATTAGACTGAATCACAGTTTTATCTCATTATAATAATTTTACATACTCCAAACATAATAATATCAACTTATAACAACCAATTCAACTTCTCTTTTCAATCTTTAACATTTCAACAATTACATCGTCAACTTAAGTTGTAAATACCCATATTATACCATCATATGTTATTTTACAACTCTACTCATTCAGGGATGTTATTACAACATGTTCAATCGAAATTTCAAATTTTTATGACCGGATATGATCATGACTGGTTTTTTTCTATTTTATTCCAACAAACCAAAATTTCATCATAATGATACGATTGCTACTACATTTTCATAAATTTCTGTTAAGGGACAGGATTCAGGCAGTTCTGGCAACATTCATAGGATGGTGCTAAAATGCAATAATGGAAAGGAGGGATTATATTCACAAGAGCAGTGAATGATTCAAATATTAAAAGTATAAATCTAAGGTTTACAAAAGTCCAATCACCACTTAAACCTACGACTAACAATATAATCTAATGTCAATTAATTCAAACTAAGATATTATTTTAACGTCATCTATGATGTCAATCGTATATACGTCGGCCATTGTGTAATAATAACCTTGTATGCAGATAGAATAAAACCTTCCAATATTATTTGGCCGCAATAGAATACGCGATAAAAAATAGTTCCTCAGCTCATGCTAGTTACCTCCCTCGTAAACAGAAGATGTCTGGTTGTCAGAGACTAGTCAGAAGTCAACTTAAAAGTAGTGTGCTTTATCCGCCAGCTGCATACAAAGTTATTGTCAGACGTAGCAAGAATGGCCGACATATTTACGATTGCTATGACGTTTCATATTCTTAAAGTGATAAATAAATAATAATATATGTGACAGGGACACTGAGAGCATCAATTTGCACTTTGCACCATCAGACATCTGTGGTTGGTTTCAGCAATTCAACTAAAATTGATGTCACTATCATAGAAGGCCATTTGATATAATTACCAACTTTTAAAATAGTTACATCAAAAATGGCTTATTTTCATTAGTAATGCAAGAACCACTGATGTCAGGAATGCAAATTGGAATGAAAGTTAGCGTCCACAATAAGTTCGGCAGAATAAAGATTAACCCACATGCTAACTTCTAACATACAAATGAAAAATAGTTCTTTAACAATCAAATAAGATTTGATGAAAAAGAAACTATTGAAATTATGAGAAAATAGGAAATAAATTAGGAATAAATAAATAAACTTAAATAATGTCAAATGTAGTAATACGACATGTGTAATTTGACTCTAGCTTGAGCACTGTCTGTCCCTTTAACTGGCCATTACAGGAAATAACAAATCTGTTTGCAGCTCATGGAAGTGTGCTTTAAATATGCAGGATTCTTATGTCGCCCCTTAACTACACAATAGAAACGGTATTTGAGACTTGAACAGCTGAAACCCTGTATGCATTGGGTTGTTCCATCAATGCCAAAGAAACAAATGCCAAAAACTGAATTGATAACAAAATGAAATTAATTTCTATAAATTAACAACTAGAATTAACCTAATGTCACTAAGGGTCACCTTTTAGGTGAATATTTTGGTTTAGTTGGACCTTCTGTAAAGGATCTTAATTCATACTGAGCTACTTTATTATCAAATTCAAATTTATCTCGAGCAAATATCAGTCGTAAATCTGTATGTAGGTAAACTTTACTGGATTTAGTACTAGCAAATCTGAAAATAAAAAAGAAATTATGATCATTAAGGCAAACAAAACTATAACAATTTCACAAAAATATACCAGAGCATTTTTTTTGAGAGGGCAACATAGACAACAGATTCAATTCTGTTGATACTCAAACATCATTTGCTTTCACAACAAAAAATTTGCTTTTTAACGTGTTTTACTTGATTTTTTGGTAAATGAACCAATAACTTGTTGAATATAACTCATTGCTAATCAAGTTGAACTCTTAGCTTATTGAACAGAACTTTTTAGTATATTGAACTTATCCATTTGTTTATTGAAACATATTTAGCACATGAATATTTGCTTATTTTTGGATCACAGTTTCTGCTCTATTATTACTACATACCGTAAATGTATAAGATATCGAAGATAAGATGGTTGATCACTGTCACTATCTACTGGCATATATAATGTTCTCTGACGTATAAATGTTTGACATCTAGGTGGCATATCAGTCATATCATACATCACTACAAACATCTTTACTACTGTTTTATTGGGATTAAACAACGTCTAAAATAGAGAAATAACAGATTAATGCTTAATTTTACATCTGAAACCACTCTATGGCTGGATTTGTCAACTTGTTCCTCCACAACCTAAAAATTAACTTTGTCAGACGTAAATTACCTATACATACAAAATGAAATAGAGTTTATATCCGACTTTTCTTCAACTATTGGACTCACTGTCAAGGGATATTTAACACAAGTGCACACAAATGATCAATGACTTACCACTTGAACTGTGCCTTTCTTTGGAATGTGATATCCTCTTTTACCAAGAGTGTCTAAATTAATATGGCCCTGAAAGAACAAATTATATCAATGAACATAGTTATATAAATTTTAGACTAGAGGCCAAGCTTTTGTGCTCACAAAACCAGTTCAAGACCAGGCTGACAAAAAATGATATAAATGGAGTTATACGTCCTGCTTTACTGCACCTAAATGGGCTAATTGAGGACTGGTAAACGTCATGCAGTTTTCTATAAGGAAAATTTTGCCAGGACAGCGGCATTAGCCTGCTCTTGTTTTCTGTCGAGGGATCTTTAAGGTGCACAGCCAATAGCACACGGACCTTGGTTTATTGTCCCATCCGAACGACTTGATGCTTTTTTCATGTCAGGATGTAAATAAGGAATTGAAAATTCAATCAGAACAATTTCTAAACAAGTATAAAGAAGATGCCATCTTATGAAGCAAGTATAGTTGACAAATCAGTAATGGTTGTAAAATAGAACAATGTACATACAAGATATGGTGAGGGAGCATTATCATCTGATAGTTTAAAGAAATAAGCTGATACTGGTAGAGATAAATGTTTTGGACAAAAAGAACCACTAGCACCAATTTCGGCTGTAAATCCATCAACAGCTCCACATGGTTCTATTCTACCATTCAATATTGACTCCTATAAATAAATGTACAGTATAAGGAGTTAAGACAGCCCTAATACTTTAGATCTATCTCCCAAATAAAAAGTTTAAAACTTTACAGCACTAATGAAATGAAATCCTTCTTTTATGCTTCAATTTGGATTGATGAAAATAGGTTGAAGTGGTATTAAAAATCCTCTTATTGCATTTCCTCTGTCTATTAAAGGGCAATAACTCTAATTGTCATGATTCTTGAGAAGAAAGGAAAACAAATGCAAGCCAAATATTCTAATGTGCCCAGAGACATTGATCAAAACATATGGAAGTGGATTGCACAGACTTAATAGAGAGACTCTCACCTCAAAATTTCCAAGAAGACAATTGGTAGAAGCTGGTGCACTAGTACTCAATATTCGTCCACTTTCTTCTAATATCTGTTCACCTTCACCCTCTGATGCCAGAGCTAGTTTAGAACATGATAGAGCACTGAAACAAAAAATATTAGTATTTAATACATTTCTTACAGTATTCAGTATTCGTCAACATTTTTTTGCATTTCCAAAGCACTATCAATCAACCTGACCATCTTCACAATGTCAATCTATTACACACATGTCAGGCATATCAACAAGAAATGATGTTCGATGCTCATGACTTTCTAACTTGATACATTGCCTAATGCGTGAAAGCAATGTTGTGAACCATAAAGCCACAATTCTTTTCTAATCGAGGTTCTATAACACAGTGGTTAGCTAGTCATTCTTGACAAAAATGGCGTTGTTTGCTTGGATACAAGTTCGATTCTTGATCAGGGTGTGAAAGTCCAGTGACCTTGAATAAGTCCACCCAGCTGTAAATGGGTATGGATAATCCGGGAAAGATATAGATGTTTCTTTCTTTTCTTTCTAATCGTTTGGTTTGAGAATCAGTACTTACTATTTGATTGCTTTAGTATTAGATAATGTACTATCATAATCAAATCTTCCTGACTTTCGCTTTGTTGGAGCCTGAAAAATATCAATAGCAAGGATTCTCTTACAAATTTATTCCTGATCAGTGAGTTTGACTCATTTGCTAAGCTGTCTCAGTCTAAATAACCATATAACCCCCAATACTAACACCAGCTGTTCTGATGAGGATTTCATTTCTGAAACATATGTCAACAGTAAGACATGATCTCTTATCATTTATTACAAGGCTATTAACTTCTATATCTGCCATTTATAGTCTGATCAAAATCAGAAGAAATATTTTGAAACTCTATAAGAGATGTCAGATATATTTGATGTATAATTTCTAGGCCTGACTTTTCATAACGGAAAAAGTAAATATGTCTGAACATCAAGATAAATTCTACTGCTGTCACTATCTCACATAATATCAATAATTTTCATTCAATCGTGGAAGAACTAGAAGCTGGTATTTCATTCTAGAAGGGCCTACAGATAGTTAGTTCTTAGTATCATCTAGCATTGAAAACAAATTATCTGTGTATGTATATGTTGAAAGAAAAAGTATAAACTTACAGGACTAGATTGTGAAGGTAGACCAGTTCTTTGATTAAACATCATAGAGGCACTTTTGGTCAGGTGACGTCGGAAGCTCATGATGTCCTCCATGGTAGGAGAATTCAATACTTTACTTAGTGGGCTCTGAAAAATATACATTTCACTTTAAAATTAACAGCTTTCACACATGGTCCAAGATCAAAACTAAGCTATCCGGGAATTTTGAACCTTACTGGACATGTCCAAAAAACCAACTGCATAAATGAAGCTATTGTTTGATTATAGATTAAAAGATTAATAGTATTAACAATATAGATTAACAATATCTAATCTCTATATTGTTTTATTAATTAATCTACTGATAATTATGTCATTGTTTCAAAACTCAAACCATATGTCAAAATATATAAACATTTGCCCATTTGAAAATGGCTGAAATGCATTGATTTGTTTACCCAGGTATACAATTTTTAATGTAAATTGTTTGAAAAGAAAGTAAAAAGAAAGAAACATCTATATTTTACAAGGATAACAACTTAGGTTCCGTGAGGATCCTTTCTTCCAGCTGGTCCTTGGACAAACCTCTTGGCATTGATCTTTCCAGGATTATCCGTACCCATTTACAGCTGGGTGGACTGGAATTATGAGTGAAGATGACTTAATCAAGGTCATCGGACTTTCACACCCTGTGATCCATGTACATTTCTTAATTTAGAACAGCAAATATCATTCTTGACACATCTATTGTTGTGAAAAACTCATATGGTCACTGTTACTAATACCAAATAATCTATGTGATGTTATTTGGTAAAGAAATTGTGGAACTACACACACAGACAGGAAATTCAAATGGTACAAACAGAAGGCACAAGTGCCCTCGATACAAATTCAAACTCTAAAAAAAAAGCTCAGCTATACAAACCTTGGTATCAACTGTATTGCATAGTGAGAAACCATTGGTTACAGCAACTTCATTATCTGAGGAATAATCAGGAACAGAAAATGCCCTTTTAGGGGAATTATGACACACATTATTGCTCTCATGTTTATTTGATGATAACTCAGTTTCATTTAATGATTGAGATTTATCTAAACAAGAATCATGTAAATCTATATGACTAGTATTACACAATTCTTTATCACAAGGTTCTTCATCAAAATGGAGTCCAGAATCTTCTAAAACATCTACATCCTTTGTATCATCAACAGAAAACTTATCTAACATATCAGTCACATTACGTATCCCGTTTTCAACCTCTTTGGACAATCCATTTGATATTTCTGTTCCATTTTGATGACCATTTTCAGAGTTTTCAGAAATCACAGAGTCATGGTGGCCATTTTTAATTTGTTTGTCTTCTTTTTTCTGTAACAATGTTTCTGATTGGTCAGTTCTGACGGCTGGTTGTATTTCACTACTGTCTGAAAGACTTGGTGCAAATAATTTACGGGGAACCTCCTCAAATGAGTAATTTCTCTCACGCTGTCGTTTTAGCGGTGTTTCTAAGTCGTCTGGGTTATGATTGCAAGGTTTATGATCACAGTATTCTCCGATATAGAATTTACATCGCGGTGTATTGTCGTCACTGGAATTATCAGATTGGGAAGAGAAAGAATAGTTCTGAAGGTTTGTCAAATATTCGTTAATATCCACAGGATTGATCTTAGCCGAGAGGTAGTCCTTCTCCCAATTTAAACAGTCATCATCACAATCTAAATTTAGATGTTTCTTCTTCTTGTATTCCACTTTAGTATTATTACTGGTTGATGCCAAGAGAATTTTTGGACTATGTAACCGTTTGGAGGTTGAGTCAGTAACTTGTAAATTATGCTCATTATATTCTGGTTGTAATGGCAGCAGATTGTCTTTAAATATCTGTCTTGATGGTGATTTATGTCTATTTCTATCACAGTCTGGACTATTTAGTCGAGATGTTGAAGCCACATCTAAACCACTAGGTGTTGAAATTGATTTGGCTCCTGGTGGGGAACTTGATGGAGACCTTCTCTGACTTTCTGGTTTGGTGTTGATGCATCCACAACCCAGTTCACTATTCTTGGAATCTTTTCTCTGTTCAAGTTTGGAATGTCTTTTTGGCTTAATGGAAGGTTCATAATTATTGTAAACTTTATCTAAATAGTTCTTCTTTGGAGGACTTTCCTTGTCGATGATTGCATCTTTATTCTTTGCATCAGATAAATATTTTGGACTAGTTCTGCCTTTCTTGCCCAATGGACATGTTTCTGGTAGGTCATCCTGAACCGCCGTCTGTTGACAGAAGAGTGTTGGTATGTCATTCTGTCTTGGTAGTGATTCAACAGAAATACATAACACAATGTCTGTTAATTCTGCTTTTGGAAAATTATGCACATCAGGATTTTTGTCAAATTCATGAAGTATTCCTTCACCTGGTGCTGAGAACCTGAAATTAGATTTAGATGGAATTATTCCTACAAACCTTTGAAAATGGTGATGTCTGAGTTTCCAACACATCCCTAACATGTCCTTTAAGATTGACAGAATATGGCAAAGCTGTTTAATATATACGAAGGGATGAGTGGAACCTTTAAATATATGTGAAAAATACTCGGGCATCTATGCAAGCAATCTAATTAAAATTAAATTACATTTCGTTTCATTTATTTTTTGATTGTCGACTCCATGTAATCTAAAGACTTGTATAAGGAGGTCATCTTCTGGTGACGAAAATTTCAGCCAATCAAACCTTCAAGATCGCGGGTCTATGCATTGATATGCATTGTGGGAAGACGAAACAGAAAGTAAAGCGACACAGCTGTCTAAATTATGACACAATCCAAAATATTCAAATATAAACGGTGTTCTGATTGGCAGAGGGGTGGCACGCGCTATAAATAGCTTATACAAGTCTTTAGATTACATGGAGTCGACATTCAAAATAACCGAAACGAAAAGTAATCTAATTTTAATTAGATTGCTATGCAAGTGACTTCAAGGTATCTGCAATTGACAGCGCATTGTGTGCTTCTGTCAGAACCCTATTTTTTTAAACAGACAACTTATTCCAATACGGTACATATTTATACTTAAAGAAGTGTTACCTATAGACAACACTAAGTTGTAAGGAACCAGATGATGACAATAACCAGGAACTAAGTTGGGAGAAATGTAGGTATGATCTTAAAGCTTGTATCAAAAAACTATTTGATACACTGCCTTCATTTCTATCATGTCTAAAATAATAAAACATATTCAAAACAATAAATAAATGACATGTTTTGTGTGACATGAGAGTTCAAATCAACACATTGCTGAAAGCTTAGGACTGTCTGAAAGCTGTAAAGCCTTATTTATTACCTTTAAAAGTGCCTCATTATCCTTTCACTTAATGAGAAATGCCTTTTCATATACACATATAAACCAGCAATTTTGCTTTCTCTCCATATTCAGGAATCCATGGCATTAAGGAGAGATCGTCAAGAGGTTTTCTAAAATTTTTATATGTATGAAGCACACTGATAGCACCATTCTAATTTTTTAATCAGATGTCTGTGGTTTCAGCAATTTCAATTACACATAGTGTTTCAAAAGAAGGCCTGCATAGGTGTGAAATAGATGTCAGAATGAAAATTGGAATGGTGCAAATAGATGGTTAAGTGTCCCCTTTCATACTGTGCTAGATTTGGTTGTGGTGGCTAAGTTTAGCCTTGGAATGGTTCAGTGAAAAACGTGGTTGACAATAATGAGAACTGTATTTTAATAAACATAAAACTTTTTCTACACAATAATATCATACTGTGACAATCTTGACTATTCAAGGGAGGTAAATGATAAGGGGAGATAATTGATCATGGATCAGACAACAATAATGCAATTCACTGACACTCCCCTCTGATGATCTGGGATAAATTCTGATCACAGTCATCACAATGCTCGTGGTCTACAATGTTCAAATGAAATGTTCACTATAATATAACAAAAGGTCTATAGCAAATCTGGTAACCAAGATTTTCTCTTCTCGTCAGCTATCTGTGCGGCTTTTCTTCTTGGTTTTGGGTCAATTACTGGTGGATTCATTACTTGTGGTGGATCAACTTCTTGTGGATTTACTGGTGATTCGGCACTGGATTGAATTTCTATTGGGTACAGCAACTGTATAGGACGATTAATTGTGGCTGGTTTTCCGGTATTGGTAGATGTTTTAATTGTCGCTCCTCTAATCATATCATCTGAGCTTTTAATTAAGGCTGTAATTCTGCCAAGTTTCCATTGCCCTCTAGGAAGATTTTCATTGGAAATCAAAACGACATCTCCTACAGAAATAGTTTGGTTCTGTTCACCTTGGTTGCAATGTGAAGATCTTAGCTCCAACAAATACTCTGAGCTCCATCTGTTCCAGAAGTGGTTTAGAATAGTAGATAAATGGGCCATCCTCGTGGTTACTTTATTATGAGTTGGGTTGAAATCTTCATCATCAGGTTCCTGTTCGATATCAGGTAGATTCAGAATTCGATGACCAGTTAAAAGGTGGGATGGTGTGAGTGGTTCCTCGAAGTCTTCGCTGGATACATATGAAATTGGTCTGGAGTTGAGTGTAGCTTCAACCTCACATACAACGGTTGTAAGTTCGTCGTACGTAAGCTTGCTCTTGCCTAAAACTCTTTTGAGACATCTTTTCATTGATTGAACCAGGCGTTCAAACAAACCTCCGCTCCATGGAGCCTTTTCTAAATTGAATGACCATCTTATGTGATTTTTGGTAAAATAGCTGTGGAGTTCTTGGTTGTCGAAGATCTTGTTTAATTGGTCTGATGCGGCTATGAAAGTTTTGGCGTTATCTGAAATTATCTGTTGGGGAACGCCTCTTCTAGATGTAAATCTTTGTAAACATCTTATGAATGTGGTAGTGGTGAGATCTGGAACAAGTTCAAGATGAACTGCTCGTGTTGAGCAGCAGGTAAATAAACAGATCCATGTTTTTGGTGATGTGCCTTGGACATAAAGCGGACCTGCAAAGTCGATACCAACAAAGCTAAAAGGACGACTTTGTTTGACTCGAAATTCTGGTAATGGTGGTGGCGCCATTTTCAGGTATGGTTTTCCATCAAATTTACGACAGATTCTGCATTGGTAAAGGATTTTCCGTACATGCTGGCGTCCCTTGATTATCCAATATCTGGATCGTAGTTCGGTTAAAGTTGATTTAACACCTTCGTGTAATACTCTCTGGTGGCATTGCTGTATGATGAGCTTGGTAATTGGGTGTTCCTTGTGGAGTAAGATTGGATACTTGGTTAGATCTGGTATGGATGCCTTTGAAAGTCTTCCTTTGCACCGAAGTAGGTTATTTTCATCTTTGTAAACACCAAATTGGGCTTCCCATTGATCGAAGTTCTTAAGACTGGTTAAGTTTCTCTGAGATTCAATCAACCATCGGGTTTCTGCCATATCAATATCTTTACTGGTTAGATTTGAAGACTTGGATTTGGATTTGAGCATTTGGATGAATTTCAAAACATGGGCTGTGCATCTTATTAGTTTGGTGAAGGAGCTAAATCTGGTGATGTCGATGACATTGCTCAATAAGCTGGTTGGTTCTTGGACGTTGACTAACGTAGTGGTTGTTCTGGTCTGGACTTCGCGTGGTTTGACTTTCATTTCAGGAAGACAGTCTTGAGGTGTGGAATTATTATCAAATGACTTTAAGTCACAGTTGGGTAACATGTTACATAGCCATGGTGGACCTTCCATCCATAATGTACTCTGGTGAAGATCTGTGAGGCTCATTCCTCTTGAGGGTAAATCTGCTGGGTTTTCTCTTCCTGGAATGTGGTTCCATATGTCTGGATTGGTTAAGGTTTTTATTTCGTTCACTCGGTTCTGTACAAATTGTTTCCAATCTTTGCCTTGTTGTTGGATCCAGTAGAGTGTGACCTTTGAATCGGTGTAACATGACGTCTGGTTAATATTAATCTCTTCTTCTAATGCATCTTTGATACTGACTATCAATCTTGCCAAAATTAGTGCAGATAATAATTCTAGTCTGGGAATGGTAGTTGTGGTGGTAGGCGCTACTCTTGTTTTGGATGCAACAAATCTTACGTAAGTATTAGTAGCTGTTTCGATTCTAAGGTAGACTACTGCTGCATAAGCCTTACATGAAGCGTCACAAAAACCAACTAAGGATATGTGACTTGGTGGTTCTTCTGAAGCTGATTGGTAATATCTTGGTATGGTTATAATGTTTGTCTCTGACATGGATTTTACTAGTTGGTTCCATTTAAAAAGCAAATCCCCTTGGACAGGGTCATCCCATTCTAAATTGGCTTTGCATATTTCTTGGAATAAGACCTTGAATTGGATAATGAACGGTGAGATGAGTCCTAGTGGATCAAAGAACTTGGATGTGATGCTAACAATATTCCGTTTGGTTGGTAAGATGACTCTGGCTTCTCTGGCAACTTCTTCGAGGTTAAATACAAATTCATCAGAAGAATAATTCCATTCGACGCCCAATATTCTTTGAGTTGGCATTTTATCGCTGCTGGATTTAGTGTGAGTTCCCAAGGCAGATTTCGTAAATGTTTGGTCATCTTCCCGACAGTCTGGACTGGATTTTGTATTGGTATACATGTACTTGGTTTCCTCCTGGTTAATTCTATCTTGAAGAGTTGGTGAATTGGTAATGAACTTTCTCAAGTTAAATCCACCTTGTGATAGAGATGACTTGGATAATTGATATAAATCAAATGCTTCTTCTTCAGAATAGGCACCTGTAGTTAGGTCGTCGACATAGATGGATCTCATAAAACGTTGGACGAAATCTGGATTTTGGTTAATGAACTGCTCCATATGGTACTTGATTGTGGCATTGAGTAAAAATGGCGATGAGTTGACTCCAAAGACTACTCTTGTAAATCTTAAGGTTATAATATCAGGATCTTTCTTGCGTATATCGTCAAACCAAAGAAATCGTAATACTTCTCGGTCTCCTTCTGGTACTTTGATCATCAAAAATGCTTTCTCAATGTCTCCGGTCAAGGCAACTTTATGTGATCGAAATCTAAGGATGATGTCGAATATTTTCTGGTTCAATGATGGTCCTGTATACAAACAGTCATTTAATGATGGAGTTGAATTCGTCTTTGCAGATGCATCATAAACAATGCGTATCTTGGTTGTTGACTTATCGTTTCGAATAACTGGGTGGTGTGGTAAGTAATGGATGGTTCCCATATCGTTGGATTTTGGTGACTTCACTATTTCGACAATTCCTTGTTGAAGTTGGTCTTGGATGATATTATTATAATCCTGAAGCAGCTTTGGGTCATTAAGTAATCTTTGGTAACATCCCTTCAATCTTTTTTGACAAATCTGGTAGTTGTCTGGAAGCATCGGATGTGGATTTTTCCAAGGGAGCTGGACTTGATAATTTCCTTCGGTGAAAGTTATGGATTGAGTTAGGTCGTCGTATATGTTTTGGTTTGGTTGAACTCCAATAGCTTCTAAGTCCCAAAATCTTTTAAGTTGTTGCTCGAGTCCAATGTGTAAAGTCGTGACAAGAGTATGCTCCTTGAATTCTTCTCCGAGGCCGAGTGATGGTCCTGACAGAATCCATCCTAGGGTTGTCTCTACTGCAATGGGACCTTCCTCCCCCCGTTTGACTCGTCCGGTGGTGAAATCCCAATAGTGGTCTGATCCAATAAGGATATGGATTGCTCCGTTTGATCTGGATTCTATATAATCAGCTAACCTTAAACCTGATAAATGCTTGTAGATGTTCTGGACTTTGGATAGATCATGGCAGGATAATGGTTGGCAGATAAGTGGAACAACAAATGCAGTTACAGTGATAGGTTTTCTTTGTATAGTTTGAATGGAGATTTTCACGACCTCTACTTCTTGCAAGGTTTCATCTGTGGATCCAAAGGTCTTCAGTCTGATGGTTTTTCTTCCAATAGTTGGTAACTTCAGGTTTTCCTTTAGTTCGGTTGTGACATAAGTTCTTTGGCTTCCGGTGTCGAAAAGAATTCTACAATTGGTCAGATTTCCGGTGGTGTCTGGGTTAAAGACATTGGCTCTAGCAGTTTGGAGTAAAATCTCATCATGGCTGTGGTTTGCGTACATTACTGACGATTGGGTTTGTTCATGTGCGTTGGCTCTGAGATCTTGTTTCTGGTGAGTTTGATCTGATTTTGTGTAAGTCATGGTTGATTCCCTGCTTGATTGGTTGTGGGCTTCTGGACAAATACTTATATGGTGACGTAAATGGCATTTTGGACAGGATCTGGTACAGTTTCTACTTATGTGATCTCTGCGTAAGCATATAAAGCATCTCTTGGATTGAATCAGGAATTGTTTTCTGTTCTCAATGCTGGATACAGTTTTGCATGAGTTGGAAGAATGTTGTCCATGGCAATATGTGCAGGTTGGTGTCCATTGGCTACTATCGCTGGTGAGCAGTGTTGCTGCCGTTGATTGGTTAGAATACTGTGGTCTTTTCTGGAATTGGTTTTGTTTTGCAAAGGTATTGGTTTGGTATGATTGGTGACAATAACTGGTTCTTTCTCTGGCTTCAACTTCTCTCTCGATAATTTCTAAAATTTCATCGAGATCCCATTCGTCCTCCTTTACCTTTCGACTTATTATCAACTGCAACTCACCGGGTAGTTTCTCAATTACAATAGGTGATAATAGACTTCCAAAAGATGATGAAGGTATGCCCATAGATTTTAGACTTCTTACGTTGGCTTCAATACTGTCATAGAGTTGGCGAATACCCTTAAGATTTCTCATGTCGTGGATGATTTGTAATTTGACTAAATTTTTCATGTGACGTCCAACAATCTGTTGTCTATTACCAAATCGTTTTAGTAGAATGGTTGTGGCTTCATGGTAATTTGATGATGTCAAGGCTAGTCCTGACACTGATTCAGCAGCTGGGCCCTCTAGAAGGGAGTTGAGGTAATTAAACTTGTCTATATCAGATAGTTTTGTATTTTCATGGATAGCTGTGGAAAACGTCTCCCAAAATGGTTGCCATAGTGATGGATCTCCTTTAAATTTGCGTAAATCTAATTTAGGTAACTTAATGTTGGGTGGTTTGGTATTGGCTTGGGCAGGAGTTTGGTTGGGAGTGGTTTCTGAAGTAGATGGATGATTGGTGGTTTCAACAACTGACAGGTGGTTGATAAATCCATCATTTGGTTCGTTGGTAGTTTTTGAAGGTTGGTTCAAATTACTAACTGTTAAGTCCAATTTTGACATCAGGGCATTAATGGTATACTTAATATCATCGGTTTGTTCTATCTCAGTTTCAATATTTTCTTCGTCGATAAATTCCAAAATATCTTGATCCAATTTTTTAATGGTTTCCAATTTTCCTTCCAAAGCTTGCTTTATTTGGGTAAGATTGGTTTTAAATTCTATAATTTCGTCTGGGTTTAATTCAGTCAATTTCAATTGTAGGAAGCTTTCAGCTTTTGCTTGGGTTTTCGTCAAGGACGACCGATGTCCTGCTCTTATTCGAATTTGTCTTTTTTGTTGAGCGTCTGCCATTTTGGTTTGGGTCTAGACTAGGCCTACGTGTCGTTGGCTTTGTTTTGGTTTTGATTTGGAAATGAAATGATAATTACGTGTGGTTGATACTTGGTTTGTTCTTGGTGTCGATTCGTGGGATCCGTCTCGTCTTTGGACCATGTGCTAGATTTGGTTGTGGTGGCTAAGTTTAGCCTTGGAATGGTTCAGTGAAAAACGTGGTTGACAATAATGAGAACTGTATTTTAATAAACATAAAACTTTTTCTACACAATAATATCATACTGTGACAATCTTGACTATTCAAGGGAGGTAAATGATAAGGGGAGATAATTGATCATGGATCAGACAACAATAATGCAATTCACTGACACATACTACTATTGGCAATGACACAATGGTTAATATAATCTTTTACCTTTTCTTGTTGTATCCAATATACCATCTTTCTAATAAGATATATTCTTCTTTTGTTATTTCAGTTGATCCTTCAACATTGGTGGTAGCTTGTTCTCCATGTTTACAGTTTGGTAACAACAACACATCAATATATGTTGGTACTAAATTCTGCCAGGAACAATACATATGATTCTTTACATTTCCTGCTACAGAACACTGAAAAATCAAACCAGATAATGTTAAAGACAACAGGTTATTCCTTAACAAAAGTCATGAATCAGTGGTCAAGCCTTACTCAAATTGGATATTTCAAACCTGTGTAAGTGATGATGGGCAGAGGAGCTGATAAAAAAAACATGTTTTGAAATTGGGAAAAAAAGCTGAGACCCCACGGCTATGTGTTACAAACTGTGAACATAAAAGATCTCTCAATTGCTGAAAATGAAATGGTGGACATAAACTGCTGGCCTGGTAACATTGACAACTGTATGTCACCATTAACCTATCGAAAAGACAATGATTAGGACATAAAACTCACAATGGAAGAATCAAATTTTGTATTATTGAAATTTCCATCAGAGATCTGTTTTAATAAAAAAAATTGTCAGTTTGTTGCCTTTCTGAAATCTTACCTCTTTTTTACCACTTTGACATAAATGACTTGTACCAGGTAAGGAAGTACAATGTGAACCTTCTCTACGACCTTTAACAGACGGATCAGGAGTTCTAGCTTCTACTATCAATAAACCAATCTCTTCCAACAACTCTCTTGGTTCACGTACAATAACATCCATATCACAAAACTCATCATCTACAAGTACATAATATAAGGAAATTGGTAACGTATCAAAATCCCTTGTCCACAATTATGTTGTCATACTTGACTTACTTTGAGAGAGAACAATCCACTCAGTAAATGTCTTTTATAATCTTTTCAGACACCAGAATTCAAGATGAAATGGAGATCTATGGAAGTACTAGGTACATGGATATTGATTTTTTAGAATTATTTATTTCTAGTCAGTAAAAGAGCACAAATATGTCAAAGACTGAGTGACAAGATTTATTGAAGACGGTTTCAATCAAAAGATTTTAGTCTACAAATTAAGGTATCACTGTCTATAACCTGTTGAAAGGAGTTTTTGCTAAACTTATATGATCTTGCAAAATCTTAATATCAAATTAAAAGTAAAATTTAAAGGGATTGTAAAGAGGTTTTCTAAACTTTGTATGTGTATCGAAAACAGTGATAGTATCAATTTGCCCAATTCAAATTTCCATTCTGACTAACGTGTTTCCTGACGTTACTTCCACTGATCTACCGGAAGCTACTATTGATATCTATGCAGATCAGTGGGGGTGACGTCATAAAACGCGTTAGTTTAAGTGAAATTACAAGAACCACAGACATCGAGATGGAAATTGGAATGGCACAAATTGATGCGATCATTGTCCCCGATACACAGACAAAGTTTAGAAAACCTCTTTACAATCCCTTTAAGTTAAACTAATGTGACAATGTGTACTCCAAAATTCATGTGAGAAACCAATACGCATCATCAAAGAAAATAACTTTCACATATAGGTTTACACTCCCTTGTAGTCATGTTACTGATAGAAGGATAGTAATTCTTCATAGACATGATTATCAAATAAAGTAAAACAGTCATAAATATAAGCCATAGTAGACATACGGTACAAAAAAAACTAGTTATATGACTTTTAACTAGAAGTAGACAGGCAAGGTAGTAAACATGATCTTTAAAGATTATGTCACTGACAATCACTAATAAAATACATCATCATTCACATGTCACTTAGAAATTGTTCTCTAGTTCACCTAGTGTCAATAAAATTCATTTAGCATTTAGTCTATCACTTGTATCAACTTTAGAACTAGACTAGCGTCTTCGTGTTCCTTAAAATCAGTCAATCAAAATCAATATCTGAATAAGAGTTGTCTTCCCTCTATCATAACAAAGTCATACATTCGGCTAAACCTTTGTCATTGTTTTAGACTATATAATGACTCGGCCATGATAAGCGGCCTGGTAAATAGGCAAGGGAAGATAACTCTTGTTCAGAGATTGATTTTGATTGGCTGTTTTTAAATCAAAAGAAGACAACACTCTCTGAAAAATGATTTTGATTGGCTTAACTTATTTTATTTAATTTATTCAATATGGCAATCACCATAGAGTACCGGTATATAAGATTATCTAGTACCGAAGTTGATAAGAGTGCAAGTCATTATGTTAGTTTATATTGGTAGTAGTCTTAGATAATAAGACAATTCAGTTTTTTTTCTACAATTTTTTTAAGTACAGTTTTGTATTGTTTTTACAAAAATTAAACAATTACTGACAAAGAGATCTAGGGTGGCTACATTAAAACCAAGATTTTTTACTTAATTTAAACAAGAACTTGCTCCCTACTCTCCTACAATCCTTATTGTAGATTAGGCCTACTGCTAAAACTGAAAATATCATTTGAAGCTATAAATAGTTTGTATTTATCTAGATTGAACTAATAATATATTATTGAAGTATGCAATATGTGTTGAGTCAGTACAACCTATCATTATCAATCTTCTAAAAGGTCATATTTAGTACCTAGTATTAAAGGGATGTACCCTCTTAATCAGCTGATGGAATTCAATCTCAGCTACAATTATCACTTATCCTTATCACAATAAAAATTTGACCTTAACGGGATTGTAAAGAGGTTTTTTAAACTTTCTGTATTGTGGACACTGATAGCATCAATTTGCGCCATTCAAAGTTTAAGTGGAATTGCAAGAACCACAGACGTTGGAATGGAAATTGGAATGGCGCAAATTGATGCTATCAGTGTCCCCAATACACATACAAAGTTTAATTAGAAAACATCTTTATAATTCCTTAAAGTTTGCATCTAGATTGTTTTCTATTGTTCATCTGATATAATGTGGTCAAATTAGTCAATTTACTGAAAGTAAAATCAATATGCGCTGTTAGGCAGCATGCATTAAATGTCAGAAAATGTCAGAATATAAGTTCACAAAATAATGCTTTATACCTTTAAGGTCTATTCAATTCAATTGCAACAATATCTGTTCAATCCATACACAATATAATATCAATACAAAAAATAACTGCAATGTAAACTCTTTTAAAGGCATACCCTGACAAACATCATTAAGCAAAGAGCATCAGTGTTTCAGAAGAATGAGCATAAGGTATTCTATCCGACCCACTGAGCAAAAAAAAAAGTGCTTGGACTTGTACTCAAATTCCCAGCTTATATGAGTGGTAAATAACCTCCAGAGAAATATATGAAGATTTAATCTTACACAGACATGACATAATCTATCTATATCCATACCTTTCACTGATGATAAACAACAACCCCTTGTATACACTATATCACCACTCACTGGGTACAAACTATCACTAAATTAATTACTTAGATGAGTCATTTGAAAATCAACACAAAGAGCCAGATGAGAAAAAGCTAACATAAATAGGAAAATAAATGAGGATACCTTATTATCCAATGGACTGGAGAAAATGATCAATATTAAAGTAAAACTGGCTAGCTTGTTGTTACAGTACTATATATTTTGTATTTGATAGAAACCACTGATGATAATATAGCCTGAGTATGAACAGGTGATGATAAAAATGCCATAAATTTCTCCACTAGTCTTGTACTAGTACTGTATATTCCTGATGTAATTATTACATGTAATCTCGACCTAGAAATATGTTGGCCACCATAATATATCCCAGTAATAGCAGACAACCACTATAAATACAGCAATGGCAGTAATCCAATGATTCAAAGTCAATAAGGTCTTAAGAGAAAATGGCAAACCACTAAGTAGAATTCAATCCACAATTCACTGATATTTCCACTGCGTCTGCTCTCTATTATTCTGAGTATTTTTATCCTGCAGTTTGATTTCACTCTGATGGTAATGTTTATTTTTCCAGCAAGGTAATAGCCTGATAGAGTTTGACCTATTTCTCAATCTTGTCCTATATTCTATGTTTAGTAACATGACCTATAAAATCACATTATCCATGAAGAAGACTTCAGGGTGTGGATGGTAAAAGTCAGTTAGGCTTATCTTAATGATCATTTAACCATATTAATTAAAGCTGTATAACTATTCACTAATCACCAATTAAAATACAATTAACTCTTGAACACATAATATTACAGTCCAATAAACCATCTTTCCTTAAAAATATCTGGCCTCAAATAACTTTTTTAATTGAAGGGAGCCTTTAAGAGATACGTAACCCAACCCCTACTCTCTCTCTAACCATACAAAAAGAGCTAACAAGGAGTTTAAAATTTAATACATTCCCATATGGTTGTAGCAACTGGTGCACTGTGCAAGTGAGAGATGGCAGGCAAATGCAATGCAGTGTGCAATGAGTAAAATTTTGGCAGAACTCAGCATTAACCTACTCTATTATCAATTTCCAACTGTCGAGGAGTCTTTAACATACAAAGCCTGTAGGACATTCAGTTTATTGTCACACAAAGATTATTAAAGCGATACGTTTTAGAATGAACAAACTTGGTCAATCAGAGTATATATTCATCAACGATGTCCAAACTATACAAACAGAATGCAAAAAAAACATGAAACTATGTAAATTTCCATATAATAACAGGTTATAATTGATAAACGCCTTAAATTTGATTAAGGGTTTTTCAATTATTGTATATAAACATTGTTTTCTGGATTTATCAGATCATTTAGGTAATCTGTTGTATAGTTATGCAACCAGGCAAGTCCCTTGATGAATATAAACTCCTATTGACCAAATTGGAAAATTGAAGATTTTGTGTTCATTCTAAGAGGTTGTATTCCTTTAAACATTTGAGTTATAGATGTTTCATTTGAAATACAAGTTCAACTACCATAACACCACAGTTGGTCTATAGGGTCATTAAACTCTATACATATACCTTAATCAGGGTAGTGGCTACTAGGGTATAAAATAATAATAATTCTGTCCATTATTATAGGATAATAACATCAACACACTGTACTTTCTTTAACAATCAATATCATAGGGCAATGTCCTTACAATATTCTTCTCCTTTCACCAACTCTTATTATAGAAGTGAATGACATGCTGATAGTATTACCATATAAGGTAATTAGTAATTAGGTTTTGCCACTGACTGCTGCCAGTAGTGTGAGTGGCTATTTATTTGTCTGTATGACAAGACTGGGCCCTGGGGTAAAATCAAAATCTTAATTCAGAAAGCCAAAACGGTACCAAAAATGTAACAGTTGCATTGACCCACAAATTGATTATTGCATCCAGCTATCTGCCATTTTCCAGGTTTGGACAAACTCATAAAGTCCATTCATCAATTTTTTTTTTTTGGTCTATATATTGTATATTGTATCTATGGTTGTCCCGGCATACCATGACGTCTATAAATAACCCAAATTTGGACCAATGAAAACTCACCTAGTAATTTGTCTCGAAGCAAGCAGAAAATGGCCTACAATGAAGCTTGGAACACAAAAACGGTAATTACCCCGTCGTAAACCAGTCTGTCATTCAAAATCTGCTTTATTTACCTAAATATATCGATTAGACCAAAGACTTGGACGTTTTTGAGGCAAAGAAAAGTGCCGAATTTCTATTTCTATTTTGACCCCAAAATCAGTGTCCTCCCTTCTCATTTCTCTTACCACCGTATAACAATATTTTTCTAAAATATAACTACGAGCCCCTGTGAACATATCCCTTTAATATATTATGTGCTGTACTAACTATTGATGAAGAAGTATAGTGTACTGGTATGTGGTATATTGAAACTATAACTAATATGAGATTACCTATTATCTGATATATATTGATTCAAGAGAGTATATAGAGTAGATTTTATATTATAACACCCTTGATAGATTATTACATATTCATTATTATTACAGCAACTCGTATTAATTCAGGCTCTTCAGTTTCCTAACAAATTTCCTAAAAACTCACTCCTTGCATTCCAATGATATCAAAATATCTATAATAACATTGTATGATAATATTATTAGCAACATGGAGGCAATGACAAGCAATGATATCTGAAATTGAACTCTATCAGTCTGTAAACAAATGATCTAATAACAATTGCATTTTCAATATATCCATAAAACAATGCTAACAGAAAAAATAATTGTTGGCATTAATTATTTAGTAAACAGAACAATTGTATTGTAGATATTTGTCAATTGAAGTCATTCATTATTCAACAGAAATTCACCATGAACTTGACCTTTGTTCCATTTTAACTTCAGTAGTACTGTATATTTCCATGCATAGTGCGCACTTTTTTACCCTGAAAAGTACCCGTCAAACAAGGGGTGCGCATTATACACAGTGACTAGAACATTTTTAATTGGTATGTTTTTCTAATGAACATACTTTTGGCTCTTTGTAAACAATATTCAACCTTTTTCAATTTCAAAATATGAAGACATTTCAACCTTATAAATAAGGCTTCACTGTGTATATATATAATACCTAAATGCTTTTGATTTGATCATTTGATTAATTTGATCCAAAGAAAACATCAATATTCCAGTTGTTTTGACCTTCAGTTATCTGAATTCATTGACAATGACAACGTACAAGCTGTTGTCAACTGATGTCAAGTTGGACAGCTTTTATCAATCTGTCACAGTACTTAAACAGAAAATCACCGATATTAAAACTTGCAATATCAGCATCTGCTGGAATCAAACATTAACTTGTCATCTACCAAATATTAAAACTAAGGTCAGGAGTATCATCAATGCATTAAATGTAAAATTTTGTATTTTCAGGAACGTCATATACTGTAATCTAAAAGATCTGAAATTCCTTCAAACTATACATTTGAGTAGATAAATCCTATTTTTCACAAATAAATGACAAAAGCTGCTTATTTTACAAGTAATTGTTTACAATCTTAGCTTACAATAAACAATGATTAATACATCTCAAATTCTAAGAACATTTGAACTGATGAACAAAAAGTTTTAAAACCATGCTTTGCAACCTCACTCAGATAATTCCTCCATTAAACATTTCTACCAAATCTATTCCTCCAAAAAAATATATCAGTCATTTAGAAACATATTTCACTCAAAAATACAAATTATACAACAAATAACCATAAATATGGATATAAAATCACACATATCTAGAAAGTTTAATATGGCACGTAAGATGTCTCCCATTCCTTCCTCCTCCAATAATTCTTCCCTATTTTTCCCAGAGCAATAATTCCTCCTCATGGTCTCCCAATTCCTCTCTTGGAAAAGAACTTCGCTGTCAAGAATCACTGTTTTAGATCATAAAAAAACATAAGAATGTACCTTCATATAAGTGTGTCTTCAACATATTTTCAAAATGTTACACATAATATGGTCTTCCTGGTAAATGAAAATAAAGATTTATGTACCCATTGCCCAGTTCCTGCCCTGTTTATCTTATAATACAGCTGACCACAACATAACTATACACAAATAACATTACATAATACACTTAAATACTGGACATTGTCCAACACTGGTCAAATATTAATCCTACTATACATAGGCTTCTGGAAGTTAACAGTTTTCTTAACTTATCAATGTATTTATGCATACAATCATGCATCATTTGTAATGCATTGCATCAACTTAAATCATTTTCACACAACTCTAGTTAAGAAACACAATGATCAACAAAAACCTACCAAACTTCCAGCATATGGAAATCTCTCATCAAATTCATACCAATACACCATATGTAATAATATATAGCAAGCCTGTCATTAACTAGCAAATAGATACACTATGTAAATGACCATAAGCTTGTTACTAGGGCTGACCAGCTATATATAGTACTGACCTCTACTTCACATGAAATGTACCTGCATGAAAAGAGATAATAGAGACCAAGAGAAAATGTATAATTAAATTAGTGAGTTATGTTCCAGCTGTTGGCTAGTATTTATTGATAATAGAACAATATTTGTGTACTGTAGTTTATGTTAGAAATAACCAAAATAATAAATTGATTAGACAATAAACTCAAAGTAAGCAATCATTCTATCAATAACATTATCAAAATACAGAAAGAGATTTCCTAATCTTGTTATATGTATTGGGAGCACGATAGCATCAATGTGCACCATTTCTATTTTCAATCAGACAACTGAGGTACTTTCAATGTAAGTAAGCGTTTTATGACATCATGATTGATTCATTGCTTGACAGGATGAATATTTCAATGCTTGACTTGATGATTGACTTGATGCTTGACTTGATGATTGACTGGATGCTTGACTTGATTTATGTAATGCTTAACTTGATGTTTGTTTCGATGCTGAACTGATGATTGATTTAATGCTGAACTGATGATTGATTTAATGCTTGACTTGATGCCTGAATTGATGATGGACTTGATGAATGATTTAATGCCGGACTGAATTGATGATTGACTTGGTGCTTGACTTGATACTTGACATGGTGATTGACTCGATGTTTGACTTGGTGATTGACATGATGTTTGACTTGGTGATTGACATGATGTTTGACTTGATGATTGACTCGTTGCTTAACTTGATGCTTGACTCGATATTTGACTTGGTGATTGACTCGATATTTGACTTGGTGATTGACTCGAGGCTTGACATGGTGATTGACTCGAGGCTTGACATGGTGATTGACTCAAGGCTTGACATGGTGAATGACTCAAGGTTTGTCTTGTATGCAGAAATGATCATTTCAAAACATCACAAGACATTTAAACATCTGAGCACAATTTTTTTCTTGAGTTTTGATTTAGAATTAAACAAATGATTTTTATATTATGAAAATATAATTAAAGATTTTACTTTCACCCTTGTTACACCTACCGTTCAACAAATGAAATTTAGTCTTGTAAACAAGAACATAATGCACAGTCAGTAGTTTAAAACACCATTGAGATTAACTCAAGATATTTAAATCATCACAGATATTTAACTAAATAAAGATTCAATTAATTCTTTAATTCAAATGCAAATCAGGATGTTTCATTTTTTATCAGATCATGAAAAACCTCCAGAAAGATAGCTTGTCCGGCAAGGTAACATACGCCCACTTCAGCAAATTTTAATATTCCAAGTTGATTGCACCACCATCACACTTATCTGAGCTGATATTTAGATGAATCAAATGGAATGAAAACTATAGCCTCTATCGTGTACACAAGTTAATTTTAACTTTTTTTTCACTAAGTCAAGGGCAATAATTCATAAACAGACTACTGGAATCGTGCCAATTTCGAACTGATCTGAGATATTATCAACAAATACAAATACCAAGTTTCATTCAAATCGGATGAAAACTCTAGCTTCTATTGCGTACACAAGTTAATTTAAACTTTTTTTTCACTAAGTCAAGGGCAATAACTCATCAACGGACAACTGGAATCGCACCAATTTCGAACTGATTCGAGATATTATCAAGATGAATACACATACCAAGTCATTCAAATCGGATGAAAACTCTAGCTTCTATCGCGTACACAAGCTAATTTTAATGTTTTTTCACTAAGTCAAGGGCAATAACTCATAAACCGACAAGTGGAATCACGCCAATTTCAAACTGATACGAGATATTATCAAGATGAATACACATACCAAGTTTCATTCAAATCGGATAAAAACTCTAGCTTATATCGCTTACACAAGTTAATTTAAATGTTTTTTCACTAAGTCAAGGGCAATAACTTATAAACGGACAACTGGAATCGCGCTGATTCGAGATATTATAAAGATGAATACACATACCATTCAAATCGGATAAAAACTCTGGTCTCTAAAGAAATTGTTGACGGACGGATTGATATTTTCATGTGGGTGTATAAAAAACACATTTAGATCTAAATTTTAATCAGATTGGATTTTAATCTGATCAGTGTAGAATTTGTTACCAGAAACATATTTCTTAAGTCACCACAGATACATGAAGAAGTTTAGCTTGAAGATATGTTTCTATATTTAAATCTGATTTATCTTGAGAACAAAGATCATTTGACTTATTTTCATACCATTTACTTTTTTAATACCACACCTACATTTTAAACAGAAGATTTCAAATCTAAATATAGAGCCTACACCAGTTAAAAATAGAATATCAGTAATAAGACATCATTATTTTACCAAGCTTTATGTTTAAATTTGAACATGTTTTTTATTAAGATATTTTTAAAACAAATTCCTTGAATTAAAAATAATTCCTTAAAAATTACTTTAAAAATAATTGCTTTTGATTTGACATAAGGCCTAGTCGAATTGTTTGTGTGTTTCTTGTCGCTCGCGCGATTAGCTTTTCAAACCCTCAAATCGGCCGCATAGCTCATTTTTCAAGCTTCAAAAAAAAAAATAAGCGAGAGTGTCTATTTGCCACGCGTGGTAAGCAAAGAAAGCCTCCCTCCCTCCTAGCTTTTTGAAGATTGTGGTGACAAGAAACACAGTATCAATTCTACACGGCCTAAAGAGTTCAATAGACAAATAAAATATTGTCTATTAGTTACACATAAAGAAAGTTAGCATTTTGGAATTGGACATCATTTGCTTGGTAACTTCAAAAGCAAATCTGCATTGTCATGTCATTCTTGTAAAATCTGGCTGCATCTTTTTCTTAAAATTTCAATTCTTTTTAAATTAGAAGCCATTTATCACAAATGACAGACATGTGAACAACAATCATACTTGAATATAGTGAAAACAACAGACCCAGATATACAGAATGTTATTTATAATCTAATATGGTTCATTTTGTCACACAGGGGAAGAAATGGTTTCATTTTGTCAGTAATAATAAGTGTGAATTTCACATTCAAAATCATAAATATGGGTGAATCATAAGGAAATAGGTCATCAACTACATACATGATAATATATAGGTAACAACTAATTGTTACTGTACTTTGTGAACTATTGGAAAACATCATTTTATGTTTTTGTTAACAACCAAAGGGAAATGAGTAAGATATATTTTGAAACAAAGAAGTTTTGACATATTCATCAATTAATATGTTTTAACATTATGAGTTACCCTTTATGACAAATATAACACCTATTGAGTGTAACCCTTCAATGAATGGTCACCCAAATATAATTTTCAACCAAGTTCACCTCTATTCAACATCATCCTCTTGCAGATATAAAGATTGCATGCTAGTTACAACAGTAAAATCTTACTTTAGGAACAGTAGAGTCACAGATGTCAACAACTTCCTGATCATAACAGTACTTCCGCCTTCCCTCCATAAATGATATTATAAAACCTCGATAGAGTGTTCTCAATTAGTGAAAATGGTCCTGTAGCCTTCTCTGGAGCTCTTGGTGCCTGTATTTTCCCAATTTGCTCCCCAAATACAGGGTAATCTAAAGCCCTATGTTGATGCATTATAAGGACATCCTTTTCTGGAGAATTACTGGTTTCCAATATGAAATAACAAGATATCCCTTGTTATTGTCCATCTTAAAGGGATTCTAAAGAAGTTTTTTAGCCTTTTTGTGTGTATGAAAGACACTTCTAACATCTATTTGGTGCAGTCCAAATTCTCATTGGGTGCCTGCCTATTTATAATGCCCTGTACCTGATCATCCAGTCTGACTTATTTCAAGACACTGATGTCACTTCCCGTTTTTCTTTCTGGAATAACAGGAACCACGGGCACCCAATGAGAATTTTGAATGCACAAAATAGATGTTTAAAGTGTCTTTCATACACACAAAAAGGCTAGAAAACCTCTTTCGAATCCCTTTAATATTTGGGACCATGGTACTAGACAACAAAAATCAATGATTAAACTGTGAAATTCTGTAAGCAATTTGAAAAGTAATCTAACAATCAAACAGGACTTTTGGATAATCTTGTTTAGAAAAATATATTTATTATCTATCTGACAGTCTTTTGTGACTGTAGCAAAGTGACAGGTGATAAATTTAACAGCGTAAAATTCAGAATAAATCTGTATCACCTGCCAAAATTAGCCATTATTATACAAAAGTTTTGTTACTGTAATAATTAACACCATGTAACCCACTGTGATTTATTTTTAACATTCAACAACAGTTTATATAAGGTTATGGTTACAGTGAGTGTAAAATTCCAAATTCCAAATTGTTCGAGATGGGTCAGAAATTACTAAAAAATCAAAACTAAATTTGTGCCAAAGGCTGTGCACTAATTCAGAAATTGAAAAAAATACACCAACCATTATGGTTAGGTTAGACTAAAAAGCAATAGGTTCACCATTCATTCAAACAATCATGACCTTAAAACTCAGAAACAGGAATTTTTAGCTAAGCTTATCAGCTGTATTGTTCACAGCTCTCCGTCAACATTTCACTTGTATTTAAGTAAGACTATGCCTTAATTACAGGGATATTTGAAGGGATTATGCAATTTTCATGCATTGCCTATACTTCTGAACATTACTGACTTGGGCTGGGTCAAATAATTGATTATCGATGCTACGAATTATATATTTCGATTATCGATTATCAGAATCGATTAAAATTCATAGTCAAATTTTCATTTAATATTATCTGTTACACAATTATCAGACAAGTCACAACCATTTTATCATGATGATCATACAAAATTCTTGACATTACTTCAGTTTCATTTGTCTTCAATACCAGATATTGATAAAAAACAAACATTCAGGTACAAAAACGTAAACATACCAAGATTAGAAGATTTCTCAATTAAAATATTTCAATAATTAATCGATTATTGATCGGTAACCTGCCTTCGATAATCGATCTCAATTTAATAATCGATACCCAGCTCTACTACTGACTTCCCCTTTAAATTCAAATGCAAAAAAAATAAATCTTGACTTTACAGGGAAATGATTTAATGATCACTTTCAGCATTTTAAATACACAACAAAGCACACTTTGTATAATAGGTCTAATTAGAATACATTTAACAGTTTTGAATCAACCTAGATACAAATCAACCATATTTGTTAAATAGAATTAACTGTTTCTCTACTTAGACTAGATTTGAAAGAAAAACCAGTTACATTTTTACCTCACCACTGGTAAAAACTATCATTACTGTATGGTAGTATATTTTATTTCTTAGCTAGACAACATTCTAATAGAAATGTACAGATATATAAAAATAGAAAGTGGTGCCAACAAAACTACTTGTTATATTAACAACAAGTTAGTGCAAAATGAAACTCAGCCAGTAAAAATAATCAAATTCTTGTAATAAGATCAAGCAAACAAAGATTTTGTTAATATTTTCCTGATCAGCATTTAACACCTCAACCTTTTTTGCTTATAATCTCATTAGTTCAAGTCTGAAATTAGGTACTGTATTAAAAACAGTTTGTGATAGCTTGATTGAGATTGTGAAGATGACACAAAAGCTACAACAGCTACCTTATTAGCTTATTACCTTGGCAGAATTGCAAACCTTGATTGAAAAATTAAAATGGTGCAAATTTATGCTATCAGTGTTAAAATAACCACACTAAGGTTAATCAATGTTGGGGAATCCTTTATAACCGATTTGAGGAAACACAGAAAAAGCAGACAACACCAAATCCTCTGAGAGTAGAAAATAGTATCATTCATATTTCACTTCCTACACTGGTGCATTGTGTATTTTTTTTTAAAAATCTAACAATACTATGACGTCTTTATTGCAATTTTTTGATAACATATGTAAACAAATGTAATATGTCATTTACTTAAGTAGCAAAAAAATACATTATAATGAGTCTAGTCATGAACTTTTCACCTTTTTCAGATACCTCATCAAATTTAACCTAAAGTTTAATAAATATGACAATAAAAGTAAGGGCCAAAATGCCCTCTAGTGTCATTTAACTTCGTAAAAAACATGAATTTCAAATTGGACATGTCCAGTGATTCGTAACATAATAAATTATAATCTAATACACTTAGAAACAGAGTATAGATATATTGGAAACCCTAGATATAACTACTGTCAAATGGTATTTAGACAAATATATTATAAATGTAAATAACAGATTAATGCATATACAGTAATACAAAAACAAAACTATTCCTAACAAACTCATTGTCAGGTTTAAAATTGATCAACACATCACCACCACCTATCAGAGACCCATATTGGGAATTATAGGTTATAACATTACGGTTAAGCAATGTTACAAAAGAACAGGCATGTGGGCATAACATCCGTTAAATAGTCAATTTGACACTATTCCTAAATGGTCCCAAATTTTGGTTGCAATGTTCCTAAAAAAAAGGTCAAAATGTCCCCTCATATTGTGTTCTTAGGGCTGTGAATAAGATTCAAAATAACCTATTTCTAATGATCTGATAAGGAGTTTTCATTTTGATAATCATTTATCAAATTTTTAATATAAGCAAGCAACTACAAGTCAGAGTCTTAAGCTAAGTACTTCAAATATCAGTCAAAAACCCGATGTTAAGTTAAATGCTTTATATATAAGCTTATCTATCTCTCCCCTGTCAAATAAAGAAAATTTTGTTGACATATTATTTCTATTTAAAGGCTGCTAAAATATCAAATCAGATGTACAGTTTACAGACAAAATCAATACATATATGTCATATACAACTTGTAAGTATCATTGGGAGGAAGCTGTGTATTCAATCTTAATTAAAAAATATAACATTGATTCTAGTACATATACATTATCACAATTTAATTCACAAAAAACACCCCATTATGTGATTGAGGAAATGACAATAAAATAAATACTAATCACATCAATCAACTTGGTTCCTTAGGTTGAATAAAATTGTCAAAATGAAAAAAATAATATTTTCTGTCATAGTCAATCCATTTGAAGGCAGTCACTCTGATGAATTCAGTTTTCAAAAATGCTTCTTAATGTTTTTTTGTCTACATTGAAGACTACTCATGAGGAAATATTGCTTCAACCACATCTGATTTTTATACACGTTTGTTAAAGACATTCAGCACAAGACCGGTATATAGAATGAAATGGAAATTCTTTTACCAAGTTCATTATAAAATATTTGGAAGATGAAGTATGACAAGCTCATATGGAAATTTCCATGATGAAGTATGGAAAAAAATTCTGGGAAACATGTCTAGACATACTTACTCCCATATTGATTTCAAACATACCTAGATACAACGAAGGCCACCCTTCCAAACATCTCATACCCTTTGTCAAATCGAAGAATCATCTCAGATCAATATCAACTAAATTGTGTGTATGTCACTGATCAAAATAGACAACAAAGAACCACCGATTACATCATGAGTCATAAGCCATTTGAGATCAGGAAAAACTCTGTCATTTAAAATAAAGATTCAACTTTTTGTTTTATCCATAGGCCTACCCCCATCTGAAGATTTATTATAAAACAAGTGTTTATAAATTCAGGTTTTTTCCTATTATGTACATATGTTGAATAAATGTATACCTGTTCTAATTATAGTTGTCAGCTTCAAGTCGACTGACTGTATTATTATGAGGTTAAATATCATCAGCTGATAGCTGTCAAATCATTTTTCAATAGAGAAACTTTCCATTTGTGCCTTAACTGCATTTCTCATCAATAATAATTGTCAGGAAGTGATTAAATAGTTTTTTCCACATCTATTCCAGGCATTTTTCTCATGCCAGATGGGTTTGTTATACTGCAAGGCGTTCGATAAAGCCACGAACGAAAGGCAATCTTGACGTTGCAATCTCAATCTCATGTGTTATTGAATGGTGGGCACTTACCTCTTTCGGGCTTCATACTCTTTATTTTATATTGTCGCCTCTATCTTAGCTCCCCTTTGTAACAATATATAATCATTGGTCATTTTCCAGGTAATCTTGTCGCTTGATAACGTAAAATCTCCGATTAAAGTAAGCAGACATCGCCCTTCCTTCCAAACCAATGACAACTTGCAAACTGCCCGACCCAAATGTTTATGAATAATGTTGTTCCCTAGTAGGTCACGTGGGAAATCAAAACATAAAATAGTTATATAATATGATAGAAGGGTGGTTCATTTTAAATCTTATGAAGATTCAATTCGAAAAACTGAAAGGAATTTGACAAAATTCAACTTTTTCATTCTTTTGGTGGTATCATTTTATCAGAAATATACAATGACCTCTGACCTTCCGACCGTGACCTTTTATCTGACACCCGTTAGAAAAAAAAATATGCACCAAACCAGTACAATTAAGACCACCGGTACTTTGATTTAATTTCTTTGGCTCAAAGTATAAGTTATCTACTTTGTTATTCTAGATATGCAGTCTTAACTTTCATTTTTAGAAAAAGAAAGAAGCAAGCTTTGCTTTGCAAAATATTCACAAGGGAAGGGAAACAACTCATAGTTTGTTTACATGTTGCTGCGAATGTAAGGTCAAAAAAGTAAGCTTGATTTTAGTTGAAGGGAGATAACACTATTTCTTATACGTTGACTATGGAATGGAGATGGAACACTAGGCCTAATATATTGTCAACATTTCCATGCCACTGACCAAAATTCTAGCCTGTTATTCTGGTGAATTTTTTATTGAATATTTTTCGAATTATGTTGTAGCTTACGTAGGTAATATTTTAAATTGTGTAAAAAATGGAATACTGATGTAAATAAAATATAACTATTTATTTGTAGTCTGAATTATCTCCCTTTGACCACAATGCACTTTTACAAGTTTAAATGTTGGCCCATGCGTGTATAAAGTTAATGATCAAATTGATTGATTCATCCATCAGGGGCGGCTCCGCCGGCTCGAGAGGCCCCCCTCCCCCCATCCCACATATTTCTGGCCGACTTAAGTCAGAACACTCCAAAATTTTGTCATTGCCATTATTAAATTTGAAGCATGTTATATTTAAGAGCCCCCCCCCCCCCTCTCTAAATTCTGGATCCGACCCTGTCGATTGCCTATAAACTTTGATTCTTTTCTGCTGTTTATTTCTTTGCATGAACGTTTTCAAGTTTTTACAAATTGGGGTAGGCCTAATTTTGAGACATTTCAATGGTAAAACGTTCACTAAATCCCTAAAATAAAATATCGAATCCTACCTTTCTTACTAACTACTCTACGACTAGTAGATTTCTAGCCTACCGTAGCCTACTATTCTTAACCAAACTTAAAGAATGGAATTCTTTTAATAATAGCGTTTGTAGGACCATTAGGCTATTGGAAAGAAATATAGCAAATAAGAAATATGCTACGAGCCAGAGATATTGCAGAATTTGTGACATCGGCAAAAAAGTATTCAGTTTGTAGCCTTATTTTCTAATATAGGTTTGAGACAAAAACTTGGAGCGACTGGACTTCCAACCAGGGGCGGATTTAGGGGGTGGCGTGGCGGGCGTGCGCCCCCCCCCCCCCCCCCCCACCCCCCTAAAATTTGCAAAGCATGGGTTGTCCGCACCATTTTACCACGAATGTTTCTTGCCAGACTTCGCTGGGCAAGATATCTATCTACATTGCACCCACTCTAGAAGAATAAATCATTAACTTTGATTATTTTAACCTCAAATAATTTTTCCGCTCGCTACGCTCGCCGAAATTATATTCTGAGCCCCCCACCCCCCTAACGTCAAATCCTGTATCCGCCCCTGACAACTGCTGCCTTTGGTGGCATCTGAGATAAAAGATGCCACAAGCTTTCTTTCGGCCATCCGTTTGAACGCAGTTGCAAGTACTCGATCATTTTCTCTAGAAACGGATCTGATGATGGTTAGTTAGTTTTAATCGCCAGGAGAGGACCTTTAATTCTAAAGTTTAAATTTCAATTACAAAGGACAGTGACCTAATTTGTCTTTCAGACAGAAATATGAAACAGTGATAGATATCATATCAAATTCAGCGAGTACAGAACAAACTTTTAAGAATTAAAGTCCGACGTCCGGTTGATCATGATTAATTTAATTGACTGTAATTATCTTGATATTTGATGCCATTCAGAATCATTTTAATTAAAGATTCTGGTTAAAACAGTCAAACTGGACGTCGAATTTCATTGTAAAACGGGTTACGGGTAGCTGAGATGTATTGTTAAATGTGAACTAAATCATTCATCAATCGACTATGTTTATATATCTTGTTAGTTTGCCTGAAAGCGATTGGATTTTTAAAAACCGCAAGTCACTGCGTGGTGGTGTCTGAGAGAAACGATTGGAAACATTGAGGATTGAATAATACACGCAGCTGCCACCAGTTGCTTGTTTTCTATTGTCGGGATCCGATCTGAATTTCCAACCATATGGTTGATTGCAGTTATCAGGAGTCAGTTATTTTTTAACGAGATTCTAGAAGTACCATTCAACCCGAAAATATCTTTAAATTCTGTCAACGACCTGATTTTTTCGATCAATTAAAAAATATAATATGTAACAGCTGATAGGTATTGCAATTCAAACCCATTTTCATTAAAACGTTTGGATGATTGATTAACGGTATTAGACTTCTGACTTGTATAGATTAATTAATCTTATAATCAATAATTCTTTTCTCAAAGTCGAATTTTATTTTTAAATCAAACAATATTGCGTTGTTCAACTACCGATTTTCAGTTTATTAAGAGTAAAAGAAATGCACGTTATATTTCAAATCAGTTTAATTTTTTCAACTTTAAATAATTAGGCTTATAAATAACAGATATATAATATAATTATAAAATATCACAGTTAATCATAAAAAAATAATTTCTTGATTAGGGAATACTATTTCTTATAATGAACACAAACTCTACATTCTAAAACTTGGTCAATAAGAGTAATTTTATTTTCTGGGGTTATTGGATTCTTTTGTATACTTTTAATGAATATATATTGGCCAAGTTTGAGAACTTAAATTTTTGCTCATTTTAAACGGTAGTATCGCTTTAATCAAATTGTCAAAAATAGATGGAAACATTCACAGAATGTAGAATAACCGCTAGTTTTACAATGGCCTACATTTACTGGATTGGGATAGACATGATCTGACGAAAGATTATTCACCGCGACACTGATGAACATCTAGCATGAAACCTACATATATTTTCCAAGTTAAAATACTAAATCAGCTTGTGAACAACATTCCAAATACGCGATAAGGATCAGGATATATATAAAAAACGAACAATATTGTTTTTCGTGAGGATCCTACGAGCGATGTCCTCCAAATACCACAATCATATTCATTATCAAAGATAATTTAAACAATACAAAGAAATATTTCACACACAAAAATTTGTTGATAGGATGCCTCATTTGGTAGTTAAGGGTTTTAATTTCTGTAACTTTCTTCTTGGAGATATTGTAGGACCTTGTGAAAACTGCATCACATTCGAGATATTTGTTTTAAAACTCCTACTCTTCTGTAAATAAAAAATATATTTGAAAAGATTCTAATACAAGCAATTCACATGGGATAAAATAAAACAGGCATTTTGCTACAACCTTATGCTTCTAAAAGTTAGTAGAGCCAGTGCGACTAATCTGCCCGTTCTTGCATTTTGTTTGCTAGTATCATTTGTAAAACTGATTCAATTTCAACATCCATGTAAAATACAACGAACTGATCTGGTTAAGGATGGAAGAGTTCGGCGGTAGGTTCCACCTCCATAGACGTCGCACCTGTCTAGAGACCTCTCTGGCGACCAGAATAAGAACTATATTATGCACTGTACAATGGAATCGCAAAGCGGCCATATTCCTCGACTATATCCTGATCGGCCGATCAAATTAGTTCTGATCAAAGTAGTTCCGTCAATCAAGTTAATTTAGATTATTGTATTTTGATACAATATAATGTTTGCAATGATATCCATTGGAATGGGTTTGTAACATATTTTTGCTCACCATTGTAAACCACTCACCTGTAATATTTGGCTCATCACAGTATTATGATGCGTCTTCATTTTAATTTCAAAATCTAATATGTACTTGGGAAATAATGATTTTTCATCAAAAGCCGTATTCAGAGCTGAAGAAGTAAAGAAATACATTGTCATAATATTATAATCTGATTACGCACGCACCAATATAAGCCTATTTGTCCTGTCATTTTATCTAAAAATAAAGTTAAATTTCAGTTTTGATGATGCCGTCATTCCTATATCATACAGCAGATTTCAAGGACTGTCGGAAAATTATTGTAACTAGTCCTTATGAGAAACATTCATAATACGCTTGTATAGAAATACTTACATTCAGATAATGCTTGTAAACGTGGATGCGCTTGTATAGACATACTTACACTCAGATAATGCTGGTAAACGTGGAAGATTTTCGGTACTTTCTGATCGTTCAACAAAATATTTTTCAGCGTCTGGTTTGACCAATGTTTCAACACTTGTAAGGTCCGACGTCTTTAATGCCTTGAAATATAAAAAAAGGAAAGATGTTAAGCTTCCAATCGTAAAACGGACAGATGGCAAATAAGATGACGCTCTGACAAATGAAAGAATCAGATATACCGGGTTGAAAAATATGATGGAAAATCTTGAGTTATGTCGTGATTGATACCCGGACCATCAGGTAAAAGTCAAGCGTCAAATTCAATGAGACACTTAGGCTAAGGTAATTGTACGAAAATTGACTGGGATATACCCTTCTGATATAAGAAATGTTGATTTTGGTCTACTATGCTCGGTGAACACAATTCCGGGCATCGTGAAGGGTTTAATTGCAATCCAGTAAAACAACAGGTAACGAATTCCAGATGGTCCGTAAATCGTTCCCCAGTTATTGATCGTCTCCATTATGGTTAAAGCTGACAACTGAAATTATCAAGTTATCAGAGTGATATTAGTTTATATAATAGGCTAACTTGAACTTTGACAAGTCTCTAAATATCAATGAGATAATGTGATGGCGTTTCTTATATCAGTAATGGGTGTTTCAACCCCTCACTTTACAATGAGCTCGTCCAAACTTCTCATATTATCACTGGCATAACCTCTGAAGTCGGAACTTAAAATACTCTACTAAATAACAATGGAGTCTGGAATTCCTGCAACTAATTCCGTTATTTTCAGATTATGATTGAACTCTAGTCGTGCACCAACGTTTCCAATCAATATAATGTTGTAGCGTTTATATTTAGAGACATAACGATGTTAGTGAGAAAGACCACTGAACCAGTCTACAGAATGTTTTTAAACCAGGAATAATGTCAGCATGGCACCATAATGGAATATATCATGTTTTCGTGTGAGTGTACTGAATAGTAAGTAATATTTTATTATCGTATACGATAGAGAAGTGTGTTATTTGATATGCAATGGTTATATCAATTATATTGCGTCCGTTACCGTTATCTTGGTTAAAGTATCACACTGATATACTTAATAATACTTGTGCACATTCTTTAAAATTAGCTTGCCAGATCAAACTTTGTTAATGTAAAAATTTGATTGAAATTGAATATTCCTAACCTATTTGGTAGCAAAGCAATCTGATTTTTATACAACTGTGAAGTCAACTTATCCTTTCATATGGAAATCTGTATTTTGTTCAAAGGGACAAATTGACACAGCTCAGTTATTCATGATAATATTTTCAGAATCAAATTCAAGGTTCTATTTCTACTTGATAATGACCCATATTAAATGCCTTGTAAGACTTTTAGAAAATATAAAAACACTATCATATTAAACTTTGGAATTTAAACGGTTTAATATGACAGTATTCTTCATGATTGGTTTGGATGTTCAACTATTATTAGTTTGATTGACTTTTGTCATTTATCAGATTTTAGATACCGGTATCCACTTATCACTCTCAATAAACTTTAAAATTTCAGAATGCTTTGTGTTGAAGTTCAGTGATAAAATTAAATAAAATTCTGGTATGATATTGAGTTATTAAATATACTCTCACTGTGTTTTATAAACAATAGATTGTATTTCAATTATTCGAGGTCATGTTATTTTGTTAAGAAAAATTGTTGCATTGAGTTTATTTTGGAAAGTTGACAACAAGGTTAAAAAAACACAGATAATATTCAAAAGGTTTAGGGTATGAAAAGAAAAGTTTTAAAGTGTATTGTGTCTATTTTCAATTTCACCTAAATGATTTTTTGTGGAAGAATTGATGGTAGTAAACAGGATGTGACAAAGTTAGCAAACATACAGGGGTGTTTATTTTCACAGTTTGGTCAACTTGGGTTATTTATTTTTGGCTGTCCTTCCAGCTGGCAATATCAGACAAGCTAGTGTTCTATAATTACCATGTAATCTTCTTGGCTAACAACATCATCATCAAAAGAATGATGTTGAAAGTTTCTGACAAAGTAAACATATGAACCAGATAACAATGGATTTAGAATTGTTCTGTAACAAATTTAAGTACAGTTTGTTAACAATATAATAGCTGCAGTTTTATGACTTATCTGAATTTTTAGCCACACAGAACTTTTCTCTTTGAAAATTGACTCCTTTTATGGACTTTTAACTGCAAGCAATACTGTTTTGGCCTGCTAGGCCTTATCAGTGCAGTACTGGTATAATATTTTTCACTTTCAAATGCCAGATTATCTATACATAATTATGGAATGTTTTCCTACAATTTACGAAATCTTTTATATCGCTTTGACATTTGGATCAAAATGACAATCATATGAAAGATTAGACAAATAATGCACGATTCAATAAAAAACAGCCTTCAGTTTTGCCATTTGGAAATATCCCAAATGAAAACTATGAGTCTTGATTTAACATGAAAAGGAGTCTTAAAATTTCTATCAAGTTTCGCAATGATAGCACAATGCATTAGTGACAATAATATTGTGTTATATTGGATTGCTATGGATAAATGTGATAAACGTGAAGAACATGAAAATTTAGTAACAATATTGATAACCAATGTGACACCATCAGCTGTAATAACTAGGCACAGTTTACAGCGGTAATACTAACAGCCAACACAAACATAATACATTTCATTAAATTGTAGGAGAACCAGGGATCTAATTTTAATTCTGAAAAGTGATACTTATAGCAGACATTGAGATCTTTCAGATGGTAAAAATAAAAAATTCAGTGATCACCTAATAAAATAACTCTAAATGAAGTCTTTTATAAGAATTTATTGTTATCAGATTCAATCTAGAATCAGTTGATGGATTGGTCTAATTACTTTCAGTCTCAAAGGAAGCATTTCATTGCCAAATGAATTTTTTCTCCAAAAAGTCAATAAATTTTTTGGGTCGAACGGAAAGTACAGAGTCTATGATGATAAAATGGCGTGAACAAGGGAATTAGTCTGATATTGACAATTGGAAAAAAATTATTGGATGAAGACAGTTTCCTTTCTAATGATGAAGTAAAGATAGTGGACCACAGCCACATACGCCCACCACGGCATGCGGATGGTAAAAACGAAAAAGTCTTAAATTTAATTAGAAGTAAACTAAACTTTCTTAAACCTTTCTATAACATACATTTTAAGTTTTATCAAAATCGGTTGAAAACTAAGAGAGTAATAGCATATTCAAGATTTTGGGGCAAGAGCAATAAGCTCTGCTTCTAACGGTCAAAAATAGCTCAAATTCGAACTTGATCTTCGTTTTACAAAGATGTATACACATACCGAATTTCATTTGATTCCATCAAAAAACTCTAGTTTTTAGAGCAAATGTTGACGGACGGACAGAGAGATGTGGGCGTATAAAAAGGAATGAGTAGAATCTAGTAAATGTGGAACTGTTGGTAATAGAAGGTTGTATATAGTGTAAGAGAGAAACAGAATATTGATCAATAAGAGAGGGTTAGGGGTGAACTATGTCTAGAAATCTTATATTATCTTCATACTGGATCAATCATGTCAAATAATAGGGCACTCATTTCTGAATATCAAGACTGACAGCTAAGAGGAATTGAGAAACTAGAAAGAGTTTATGGATGGAATTTTAAGCATGTTACAGATATTTGGTATTCATAATCAATACTGATAAAATAGAAACTAAATTAATCCTGGGTTATTCTCATCATAATGATCAGCACCAGAGTAGGGTTAGGAATTATTGTTACATCAGTTTCACAACTAAGACTATTGGAAATGTGATTTGATTTCATTTATGCTTATATTAATGAAATGAAATTTGATATGCAACTTCTCTTCACAACTAAGAAAATACTGAAAATGTGATTTGATTTAATTTATGCTCATATTAATGAAATGAAATTTGATATGCAACATCCCTGTTTTTTCTGGCTAATTGAATTTGCAAAGAAAAAGATTTAACAAGGATAAAAAGTTTTCTTTATTTTAAACTGAGGTGTTATGAAATGATTTTTTTGTCCTACTTTTCTGCTATTTGGGCTATATCAGATTAAAGGAATCTGCCTTAGTTTTTTTTTTATAAATCCTAATCCAGATATTTAAGACCGCAGTTAATTGTCCTATCCTTTTCCAGAACAGCCTCTAAGTTTATAATTCTGACTGTTAGGGTTAGGTGCAGTTTATTGTGGACTCATACTACTTTTCATACAACAAACTGTTTATCAGTTATCAGGATGTTAAGTTGATAATGAGCTAGTGTTATAACAGGGAATATCAAAGGTCAGACCTGTATTTGTGATAATTAGATATCTTATTATTTGGTCAATATATTATTTGACTAAAAAATAAGCTGATATTTTAGTCAAATAATATATTGACCAAATAATAAGATATCTAATTTTTATCTTGATATAGAACTTTATTTTTTTTATTATGAGGAAGATCATTATGTTATTATATTCTAAAGTGTTGAATATCAGCCCACTTTAACTAACTTCAACAATTTAATGATATTGACAAGTGTGTGACATATTTTTTCTACATATATTATATGTTCTAAAACTCTGGATATCATTTTAAAGTGACAAGATGTAGGAATTTTGTGAAAAGTGCCAAGAGAAAGTATTATTAGGCTAGTTGAAATTACCGGTATGTTTTATCATATAACAGTTATGTTTCCACCAAGTTCATAAAGTGGAGTCTGAAAATGATATGAACTTAAAACACTTTCATTCTCAAAAGTTTAAATGAACATGCTCTGATGTTAATACTTGAAATTATTTAAGCAATCTGAAATTATGTTTTCAGAGTTGATTCTGAAAATGATATGAACTTGGAACACTTTCACTCTCCAAAGTTTAAATGATGCTTTGATGTTAATGCTTGGAACACTTTAATTCTCAAAAGTTTAAATGAACATGCTCTGATGTTAATACTTAAAATTATTTAAGCAATCTGAAATTATGTTTTCAGAGTTGATTCTGAAAATTAATGAACTTGGAACACTTTAATTATCAAAAGTTTAAACAAACGTGCTCTGATGTTAATACCTGTCTCTTGCAGTTGTGGTGTCTTTACTTTTTAGACTGCTGAAGACTTCCCATCGTCAATATTTATTAAGAGTTATCTTGCCTTTTACAGTTGAAGTAGTTCTACTCAGAGTTGCAGAGGATATCGGAACTAAAATACTAACTAACGGTTAACTTTCTTCTTTCAGTTATAGTGTAGGTGGAATAGATGTCTGGACGAAGTACTTACTTATGGTCCTGTCTCTTGCAATTATATTTTGGCTGTTCCATCTCTTACAGATTTATTATATTTTGACATAACATATTTTAATTATTTCCCTTCCAGGTTTTCTATTTGGCATTATCATTTTTGGCAAACAATTCACACTTTTGGCAAATCTAAATTCATAACACACTGTCAGGGGATGAGTAAACATCCTTCAAGCTGGTCTTGAGCATGGATAAATCCTACCTCCCCCTCCAATTTAGAATAAGAACATTAATGGAGTAGGGTTGGGTAGCCCGCTCGCAGCACTTGCACTGACCTACCTTTGGCTTCACAAATTTTAATGAATTTTTTTTTTTTTTTTTTTTTTTTTTTTTTGTTTACAATTTGTCGCAATGTACTTAATCGCTTGAGGATAATATGTCCATTTAATACACATGGACTTGTGTATATTGCTATATTGTATATCTTAAAAAAATATCCAGTAGCCTGTGGTCATGTATTTGATCTCTAAATCATCAAATTCTGTACACTAATCGCTTGAGTATAATATGTCCATTTAATACACATGTACTTGTGTATATTGCTATATTGTATATCTTAAAAAAAAAAAAAAAAAAATATCCAGTAGCCTGTCATCAAACTTTGTACACAAATTTTTTTTTTTTTTTTTTTTGGTGTCTATATGTTGTATATTGTATCTATGTTTGTCCCCATGGGCTGGGTGTGAGACAGGACCGTTACCACTCGTGGTATAGGGCCTAATTCTGACCCATGTAAAATAAAGAGTTTATTATTATTATTATTATTATTATTATAAAATCATTTAAGCAATCTGAAATTTTGTTTTCATTCTCAAATATATCAATGTGTGCACAAATGTAAATTCATTCATTTGATGGTTTAAATATTATAAGAGAACATCTCTTTAAAATATAATGATCATAATAAAACACTTAATGCATTTATAAATTTAAATTCACCAATATTTATGACATCTCTATTTGTATGATTTGTATAGTAAACAAGGAAAGGATATGCATGCACATGTTGTTACAATTTATAACACAAACAATTCACTTTCTATTGCAATAAGATTATGTCATAATAAGGACACTGTCCATATTATTTAAATTTGAATGCTGGATGTGAATAAATATTTTTGCTGGATTATAGTTTGATAAATTACATAGGAGTTAAGGTACGATTTTGTGATTATGGGATTTTACTAGTTAATGAATGTTCGGCCGTAAAGCTTGTTTAAAGAAGTGTTATTTTAATTCTGCGTATAAAATTTTGTCTTTAAATATTTATATTGAATATGAGATATTGACACAAATCTAACATTTTATAATTTAATTTTTTTACTTTCAGGTTCGTAATAGAAAGTATCAGTAGAAAAGGAATTAATATATAGAATGTGATTGTGGAATATAATACCAAGGTAGAAGGTTACTTAAAGCAGACCTCCAAAATGTCCATATTACACAGAGCCAAAAGAAGATTTCTACTTGTATGTTTGGTGACTTGTGTTATTTTAATGACAGTTTCTTGGCATCTACTATCACAATCCTACGAAACATCATTTGTAAAAACATCACAACTAAAAACAAGAGAACCAGGATTAAAGGTATCACGACTTCAGATAAAGAATGGAAGCGATATCATAAGACAAGATCAAACAAATAGCACACACCATAGAAACATTCCAAATGAATTTAAAAATATTTTGATGAAAATGACCAATATGTTAGAAAATTCAAATCATCAAATTGGCAAGGAAGAAATTAGATATCTGAACATATTAAAAAGTCAACTAAACAGATTACAAAATGATAACAAAATGGATGACAAAACTAACATTGAGGAAAAACTTTCTCAAGTCCAAAAGAAATTAAATTTAACGTTAGATATTCCTAAAAAATTATCACAGAATACAGCCTCTACAGTGTCACAGATAAACAATATAGATAAATCCCCACATATCTTATCTTCATCAGAAAATGTGATAATTGATCAACCTTCAAATGATCAAAATATGCAACAATTGCATCCCAATGATGATAGTGGTAATCATGAAAATGTTAACAATGGTTTTACTATAAAACAGAGAGGCAGCAATAGTTTTCCAGTGCCAAACAATTTTTATAAAAATAATAACCAAGCATATCATCAGAGGAGTAACAAAATCAATCATGAAAATCATGATAATAACAATCATGATCAAGTAATTCCTGATATTAATTACAGAAAACCTAACCAAAGACAAGGTGTTTTCAACCCTGTTGAAGAAAATCCTGAAATTCATGATCGCCAGCTCAGTTACAATGATGGTGGTGGTAACGATGTTACTAACACTGAGAAAATCATCAACGACAACTCAAATGATCAACATGTACGAAAATTAACAGACATTAGTATGACTGATCTACAAAACACTTGGAATAAAATAAAGAGACGAAATACAAAGTATGAGAGTCTTAAAAGTCGGATGGTGATACCACAATCTGTATCCAATATGAATCAACCATATGATGAGGACACTAATGAACCAGCAGCAACTTACAGACCAGAATATTGCAAAGGATGTTTCAATTATAGTTTTCCACTTATTATCCAACAATCTCAACTATGCAAATCTAAAAATAGAATCAGACTACTAATGTTTATTAGTTCGGCACCGAACAACAGAGAATCTAGAGTTGTGATTCGGAAAACATGGGCAGCAAAATGTCGTGAACCTGATTCAGAAATAAAATGTGTGTTTGTGTTAGGTCGTTCTAAAAATAGTTCAACGAATATGAACCTTATAACTGAAAATAAAACCTATGGTGATATATTACAAATAGATTTCATGGATTCTTATAGTAATTTAACTTATAAAACTATGTCCAGTTTTCAATGGGCAGCCAAATATTGTTCAAATGCACTTTATGTGATGAAAACTGATGATGATATGTATGTGAATACAGAACTTATTACTCAAATGTTACAAGCTGCTCCAGGAGTGAAATTTGTAGGAGGTAACTGCTGGGGTCGTAGTAGGCCAAATCGTGATTTATCTTCCAAGTGGTTTGTGTCTTATAGAATGTTTCAGAAACCTCGTTTTCCTCCCATGTGTTCTGGAACGGGATATATTCTAAGTATGGATGTAGTACGTAAAATATTAATAGCATCACATAACGTTCCTTTCTTTCATTTAGAAGATGTATATGTATCAATGTGTTTACAAAAGTTTGGAATAATGCCTAATAATCTGATGGGATTTAGTAATATGTATACTGATTTTGATGCTTGTATATATAAGAATTCTGTTATGACATCTCATCAAATTCCTTATCAATTATTGGAAGATATGTGGCCTGTGATACAAGACTGTCCACCAAAAAATGTGGCTCCAATTGATTTGTATATTGTTATACCCTACCCAGCTCTTGAGTGATAAGGCAGAGAATGACATGTCCTACTAGCCTTTAATATTGTTATTAAACAAAACATATCTTAAACAGGGATCAAGTACTTGCTAATAATTATCCACTACAAATTTGTGGTTTATTTTACAAGTTAGACTCGAGTGGATTGAATTAAACCTGTTTTGTTAATTTGCAAACAATATTCATATGCTTTAAGTTCTGCATGTGTATTTGAAAGTTAACTACCATTTGAAACCAAAACATGTTTTGTCAGCACCAAACGAGCCCTTGTCAACCAGATTATTTTTTATTAAAAATAGTTAGATTAGAAGAATTACAATATATTTGTAATATCTGCCTTTTAAAGCTATTAAAATACTCCAAGTAAATATTTGATAGTCTCTCTAAGATTTTTTTGAATATTTAATTTTGAACCCACTTTAATGACATTTAGTTTCTACTCTTACCATGTTAAAGTGGGAAATGAGGACACGGTCTATTATCTTCCTTTTAATTGAATGCCAAATTGTAAATAAGCCAAATATTTTTGTAGCAATGATACGGCAGTACAATCGAATTAAAATTAGATTACATTGCGTTTCGGTTATCTTTTGATTGTCGACTCCATGTAATTTAACCACTTTTATAAGGCGAGCAAAATTCAGCCAATCAAAACCTACCTTCAAGATCGCGAGTCTATGCATTGCGATTTTGGGATAAACGTTGTTCTGATTGGCGGAAGGGTGACACATGCTATAAATAGCTCATTTCGTCACCAGAAGACACTCGCCTTATAAACCTTGTTAAATTACACTGAGTCGACAATCAAAAAATAACCGAAACGATATGTAATCGAATTTTAATTAGATTGATGGCAATATAGCTTCTCTTTAATATTTGCCAAAACATATTTTATTGTTTGAATTATTTATTTCATGCAGAAATATAAATACAGTGTAAATATGTCATACTTATTATATAAAATACTTCTAAATCTTGAACAATTGCAACAATTGTCTTCCATATGAAATAGTTTTCAATCTGTGTTTAATACTTCGTGTTCTTAAATGGTATTGCCTAAGAAAGTACCTTTGTAATGCACACTGGAGAGGGCAGAGAAATAAGGTTAGGTCAAGGGTCAAGTTGACAGGAAAATAAGAAGTTCATTGTTAGACCCTACTGTAGTGGCATGTTCGAAGTAGAGTTAAAAAAAAAGGCATACAAAACAGAAGTTAGGTTTTACTGTCTTTGAAATAAGTTTATTTATGATTAAACAAATTGAAATGGTATACACTGTATACTATACAGGCTTACTAAAATAGAGATTAGACTTGTTTGAAAAGGACAAAATGTAAAGAGATTAAATATAATCAATTTCTTTTATTTGTTTTTTGATATTTGATATTGGACTGAATAGAAATAAAAATTTCCATTTAAAAAAATGATAAAAGATATAATTTTTAAAAATATTTAAACTCCTTTCACTTTTACTGAAATACATTATGTGTTATAAAACTGCCATAGTACAAAATAAAAACATTTTACTCCTTTAAAAAATAGGGATATAAGTGGCTTCAATATCAGTAGTTATTTGTAAACAACATTTTATGTTTGATTGCATTATAAAAAGATAGTGGACAACAGCCATACCCAACGAAAAAGTCTTAAATTTAATCAGGAGTAAACTAAACTTTCTCAAATCTTTCGATTTAGGTCCAATAAAATCCATTTTAAGTTTCATCAAAATCTGTTGAGAACTAAGAGAGTAATAGCATATTTAAGATTTGGGGGCAAGGGCAATAACTCTTATACTTCTATGATTGCATATTGCAATGTTTGCTATTTTATACATTATTGGCACAAGATCACTGTCATTAAGAATACCCTTCATATTTGTGAAATCACAACTTGAAGATGGAGCAAATTGTCAATTTTCTTAGAAAAGATTTAACATGGGAGATCAGCATAAGTAACTGGGAATATCAGTCTAATTAAAATCAGACCCTAATTTCGTTCGTTCGTTTTTTTAACCACTACATTAGGGTCTGAGAACCAGGCGCGGCAACAGCCGTTCACGTTAACTTTGACCTAACCTGCTGACTCCTGGGAATATGGAACTTAATGCATAGCTTCTGTTCCGAAATTGACAAAGAAATATTTTTTAAAATTTTAAAAAAAGAGTTGTAGGAAATAAGAAATAAGGAAATGTGCTGAGACAATAAGTAGAAAAATGGTTGAAGTTTGCTTATATTTTTACTGTTTAAATCGTGCTCAACACAATAATTGTAGAGTAGTATACATGTATAAACTACTGTAAACTGTTAAGTTAACGATACTATTATATTTTATTGATAAAACATTAGCCAGATCATTGTTCACGTTTTTTATAACATCATATCATGTAGAAATTAGGTATAAACTGGTAACTTTATGTAATATATATTTGTAGGGTTTTATTCAAGTCTGCTGTGAATTGTACATATATTGAGTATTTAACATGTAAAATAAAAAGTATTTAATTAAGTTTCTTCCTTTATAAAATTTAACAAAAATTGTCTAGTTCTATCATTGATTTGTACTGCTGTCCTGTTACAAATTTACCTCATTGCAGACTACATGAAATCATAATATTGTACCTAAATATAATTTCCCTCATTGCACAATGCACGGTGTTGCTTCATTGACGTCAGATTGAAATTGACAACTGTGATATCGTGATATAATTGAACTGATCAAGGGAATTGTGATAATGTGCAAATTCAATACAACAGAAACTACAAGTTTAACTGACCAAAAAACTGTAATAAGATATACTATAGATGCACAGATTCTTGCAATTCCGCTAAAACTACCGTGTTTTATGACGTCACTGACAGTGATCTGCAGGTATCAAGAGTATCTTCCAGTAGATCACTGTCAGTGACGTCATAAAACGTGTTAGTTTTAGTGGAATTGTAAGAACCACAGAAATCGGAATGGAAATTAGAATGAAGCAAATTGATGCTATCAGTGTCCCCAATAAACATAATAAATTTAGAAAACCTCTTTACAATCCCTTTAAATATCTATATATCTGAGAGCTCTAGGGTACTAGAGCAGTTTAAGTTTTACATCTAATAAAATTTTGTGTAAAACTTGTTTTGATGAAAAGTTTCAAATTCAAATAGTACATATAAAAACACAGGGCTTTTGAATGTAACAATGAAATGTAGGGTAAAATACTGAAGTAAACATTAGCATCTTATGTCAACAAACTTCGGTCAACAACATTCTTATTTTAGTTAGTTTTGTCAATAAGTAAACATTAGCAAATTATGTCTTGAGAATTGTGAAGAAATATCATGCTATTTTTGCACATATTTCCAATTTGCAACTGTTATGCCATTAAGCTTTCTTTGAAAAAAAGAAAATCCAAAATTGACATATGCTTATGTAGAAATTCAAACTATACAGGGAAATCTGATATTTATGTTGAAGCGGCTATTGAAAATACAATAAAGAAACCAGAATATAAAATAATCAAATGAACCATTACATAATAGCATGTTGAATTTGAAAAGGAGTCTTGACAATAGATGTTTTCAATACCAACTAGTTTGACAGGTTTCAATCAGACATATTAAATCAATCCTTTCATTCATTTTTCTTATTACACATCCATGTAACTTGACCCATAAATAAACATCATGTACCATTCGAGAGTATATCTATTCAACTTATATCCACAAAAAAACACTAATCAAAAAAAGACTCTGAAATATGATATTTTAAAACAAAATTTAAAGGAATATTACCTCTAAGAATGATAAAAAATTAAGAGTTTATATTTATTAAGCAATTGTCTTGTGTCATTAACGATACTGTATAATCTGATAAATCCAGAAAACTACCTTATATATTATAATTACTTCAAGATATACAAAATATTAAGCGTCTTATTAAGCTTTTTTCATTAATAACCTGTAAATTTAAGGACAATTACTTAGTTTTATAGGTAATATGATTCTGTTTGTATACTGTAGACACCTTTGATGAATATATATACCCTTATTGACCAAGTTTGAGAATTTAAATTTTTTGTTCATTTTAAGACGTAGTAAAGCTTTGATGCAATCTATTATAATTAATGATGAAGACAGGTACCACCAGGCGGTAATGAAGGATATTGTACAAAGGCACAATCACCAACACTTTTTTTAGTTTCTATATGATTGGAGAAGTTATGGCACATAGGGCCTTGGTCTTTAATATCAGTATTTGGTGTGATAAAAACCCTTACAAGCAAAACAATTGCATTTATCAAACAGGGCTTTTAACTTTTTAAGCCACTTGTCATGTCGGGCAAGTACAGTGTACATTTCACTTGCCCGACAGTGTTAGTGTTGCGCCCTGTCAAAATGTCATCCAAATTATGATGAAATTGAGATAGTGAGCTCCTCCAAAAAGAAGTGAAATCCGATGTAAAATTCACAGGAGGCTTCTGGCCTAGTCAGGTAATAATACTGACTCTAGACTGTGCACCACAAAAAGCCCAAGGTCAGTAGTTGTGTACAAATTCTCAGATAGAATTTGATATTTTAATTGAAATTATACCCATGGCAAGGATATTAGCGATAAAGAAAGAAAATCATACATCAAATATGTTTATCTCTATATAGCCTAATACTGGATAAACATTATTTAGGTGGGATTAATCTTGTTAATTATTTGTATTACTAGACACGATTGATCATATTTATGCAAGGCCTAATGACTCAATTCTCTTTCAAATCATTCTTTCAGACCGTAAGAAGAGTCAGAGAGGGAAAGTAAAAACTAAAAGGTATTATCTCTTTGATCCACAACAATTCATCATCATTGATATATGACAAATTTATTACACATGCGTTAACTGTTCTATGACAAATTTATTACACATGCGTTAACTGTTCTATGACAAATTTATTACTTGTATTTATGCATAAAAACCTATTATAATTTATTATTATTTTATTTATAGAGGATTTCTACCTGAACCTTATTTTCAAGGTTGAAAAAAAACCCCACAATTCTGTGTCCAAAAATAATTGTTAATAATAATAATTGAAATATTTGAGAGAATTGATCTAGATAACATTAATATGGAATAGCCCAGACTGACAAATTTCAGCTTGAGATGTCTTGTATATCAAGTTTCATTCCTACCTGTGAAAATTAAAGTTTTGTAATATGAAAGATATAAACTTACTGAATATGGACCTGCAGGAGGCTGGCCTGTTTTCTCCCAATGCAAATATGGTAAATTGGGAATGGTACTGGGTTGGCGTCGCTCTCTTTTACATACTCTTAATTCCTGATAATCTTTACCTACATAAACAATATTGTAAGATGGAAGAGTTATTTCCCTTTAGTCTTCAAATGTGGAATGAGATTAAATATATTTAAAAATACAAGAAAAAGGATTCTTAGCCTTTATAGTCCAAATAAAAGATGTAGTGCATCAGATACACATACAAAGGCAAGACCTCTTTATTAATAACAACCCTTTAGCTTTGGAAGATATCATCGGGCATGTATATAAAGTCAGTAGACCAATGAAACAAAAGTGTGAAATTAAACAAAAAATGATTCTGAAAATAAAACTTTTAGATGCTATAATAAAGAGAAGCTACCAACCTAATACTGTTTTACTCCAAGAATTGACTCTGTAGTCTTGAGGATTATCTATTGCATTTTGATCTGGTGACCAGTTACTATATCTTTCTACATCTATAGACTTCTCTCTCTTAATCTCACTTCCCTCCTGTATATAGATTATAGATTAGGATTAACAGTCAACATAAATTTACAAACGAAACTTCTATATCAGGGGCAGATCCAGGATTTTTTTGGCTCTGAAATATAACATTTTTCAAATTCAAGCGTTGAATGCTTGAGCGACAAATTTTTTTAGGGTTATGACATCAGTCGGCTAAAAATAGGGGGGCTCTAGCCGGGAAAGTCCCCCCTTGGAACCGCTCTTGTATAATCTGTTTTTTCAAACCCAGAACTGATAGAAAAACCTGAACTGTACCTCATCTTCTTCAACTTCAACATTGTCTTCTGGTACATAGGGTTCTATCTTCCAATGTTCTTCCTATAATTATACACAGATTTTAAAATACAGCCTATTCAAAGATAGACTTCATTGCAATCAAATGAAATTAAGTATTATGTTCTGCCTTTCAACATTTAATTGGTCTAATGAAGAAGTCTACATGCAGTGTGAAGTGAGGGAAATATTTTCCTGGACTGGCATTAGCCTATCATAATATCCAACTGTAGAGGGATCTTTAATTTTAGGAGATTGCTGTGAGTTTCATTATTGAGACAAGGAATTTTAACACCTTCTCAAGTTACTCTGATACTTATTTTATTGAACTTTCAGAAATAAAAAATAAGCAATCGAGCAGCATTTAAAATTAAATCAGATATTTCAGTCAAATCTTCACATACCTGACCAAAAATCCCTATTTTATTACCAAAAACATCCCAGACGGCAATACTAGAGTCACAAGATGCTGAGATAATTAATACTCTTTCATTTCTTTCACATATCTCTATTGTATTTATCATATCTATATGTGGTTGGTACTGAGATATCAATGCTGAAAACAAAAATCAAGAATTTACTTAATTGTTTCTTAGCAATTTAAAATTTTTGGGGGATTCGGTAAAGGTTTTTTGTTAATTTTGTTCAAATGTACATGAAATGAAATGTTTTGACTAATAGAGTCAGAAAAGGTTACTACATCCAAAAACTAAACTATAGCCAATATGTTACACATTCTTAATAGATTATATTGAACCTTCTGTAACAAGTGTTACATATTCAATAAATTGAGTCAAAATGAACTGCATACTTTGATTTCACTTTAAAAAATATAGAAAAAACCAATATAGCTATAACACTTTCCTTTGATGTTAATTCAAACTAAAATATAGTCATGCAAATCATGAAATACACCCACATTATAACACCAAATATGAAAGGAATATTTCAAATTTGGCAAAAAAAATATTTGAGGATCAAATTTTTCCTAGTTTTTAGCTTAATCAAAATTTACAGTAATAAACATGATTATATAAGCGATTTAATGATATAAACATGATCATAAGCAATTGATATTATAAACATGATCATAAGCAAGTGAATGTTATAAACATGATTATATAAGCAAGTTAATGTTATGAACATGATCATAAGCAACTTAATGTTATAAACATGATCATAAGAAAATGAATCTTATAAACATAATCATTAGCAACTTAATGTTATAAACATGATTTATTTAGTTTAGATTTATTTGTATAGTTATTTGAAACATGATTATCATGATTATAAGCAACTTCAAGGAACAATTTATATGTTGGCAATACATCTATTTTGGAATCTATAAAATAACTTACGAGGGCATGTTTTCACTATTGAATCTGATTCATGGATACAATATTCTAATATATCCCATACTTTAATATTACCATCAACATCTCCTGTAGCTAGATACTGGTTATATTTATCAGTAGCCATCTTTATGCTACCAGCTAAATAAAAAACATTATTCAAATCATTTTCTTATGCTTCAAGTTCTTAACCATAAATCATCCGAATTAAAACTATAACTTTTTTGATACCAAATTCTTTAATGTCTAAGGTTTCCATAGGCTAGGGCAAATATTTTGTCAAACTACAGAGTGGCATTAGATGTAAAAGAAATAAGAAATGCAACTTCAGCAAGTCAAAACTTACCATGTTCATGAGCCACAAATTCAGCAATTAAAGTTCCATGGTTTGCATTCCAAAATCTCACCCATCCATTTCCACCACATGATACTAAATTAGCACCCCGGCTAGCAGAGTTACTTTTTCTTGATTCTAAAAATAGCAGTTTACATACTGCCCATCCAAATTCATTCTGCAAGAAACATATATATATATTGTGATAAAATTAGTTTGCTAAGAACAAGATCTAACTGAACATACTTATTACCTCAAAAATTTACTTTAAAACAATTAATTTATATTAAGCAATACATTTGTTTTACCGGTAACTAATCTTGTGTTATGGTCCAAAAAGTATAAAATGTTTCTCTATGGTTGCATCTACATCATAATTTGAGAGACCCAAATTCCAATGCATCCCCTGTTTTGATCAAAAAAAAAAATCAGAGATTTTATAACATTTGTATTATTTTTATACGCAAATCCAAGACAATGTTAAAATACATACATATGAATTTTTACATAGGTGTGTAAAATAGTCGCATGTACGCAATTGCACATATGTGTATAATTGCATACTGTGCAAATTTGCACCAAGTCCGGAGGTTGTGCAAAAGCAAATTTGCTCATGGACAAATTTGCATGGTATGCAAATTTACACAACATGCAAATTTTTGTCGCATGTACGAGATAAAGTGACATAAATTACCTGTTCATCTGTACTACTTTCACTAACTCTAGATAAACCTCGTGATTTACTAGGACCTGTTACTGGTCTAGTTTCATTGTTATCTTCTATATTTTCTTCTACTGTAACCTAACAAATATATCATTTATAAATTAGGCTGCCTATTGTAAGTAAGTATGTCCTTTTAAGCAAAAGAAAATCATTTGTTCCCAAGATCAGTGTGTCAAGAGTTGATTCTGAATCTCCTGAACCAAAACATTTTTGATTTTGAAAAACTGCAGGACATTAGAAGGAGCTATTAGATGGGAGATAACTCTTGTATTTGATATGCCTTATGGAATACCTTCAAAACACAAAGGTCTGGTCCTGCACAAGAAACATAAAAAAACATTTTTTCACTTTTATCATTTGTAAAGTAAGCATTCTTATCTAAACAGTCAGCCATCTTTACTACATTGAAAAGAACTGTAACCAATGATCATACCTCTTGATTGCCAAGTAGTGGTTTATTTCGTGATTTGATAACTTCCCGTTTTGACCTCTGACTTAAATGTCTGGTGGCTTGTTCTGAATTAGTATTCCATATAACTATATCACCATCATATGATCCACTAGCTAATGTATGGGGACCAACAAATGCTGCATTTAATACATCTTCAGTATGTGCCTAGAAAATAAAGAGATTTCATTACAATAAAAATTAATTCCAAAAAACTGAAAAGCTTGTACCATATATGTGAAGTACGTAAATGTTTCTGGAAATAAAATAATTTTCAAAGCCATTTTACATTTTGATAGCTAATAAAAAACAGATATAAACTCTACCTGTCCACCTTTCCAATCTGCAGGCTGTACATGATAATCTTTAAAACTTGTATTACGAAATACTGTTAGATATCTACAATCAGAACATAATCTTAGTATATTATCATTATTATATCATTAATTTTTGCTAAAATTTAAAAAAATAGGCTCACCTACCTTTTATACATTTCATGCATGCTTGGTTGTATTTGACGAAAATCTTATTAAGACACATCTTATGCAAGTCAAACTCTTATAGACTTTTTATTGCACTACATTTGAAGATCACAGAACAATCAAAACATTTACAAATTAAATTTCATTAAAAACATCAAAATAGACCTAAAATTGTTACCTTGTCCAACCTAAAACTATGACACTTCTTTTTAATATCAATATCTGACCTAAATCAGCAGGTTGTCCTCCAGCACATTCTAATACATGATAACAATGTCCATTAAAATCCCAAACCTGAATAATATTTCAAATAGAAAACATGAATTTCAAACATCTTTAAAGTCAAAATCTTTTTATCTAATACATGTGACCATGAAGTTAAATTTTCATTCTGAAAAGCGATACTAGTATGTGACACTGAGTTGGTAAAGATATAAAAAATACTTTGGCAAGAATGATGTGCGAAATTAAACAGCATTATCTCTTGAACAAATGCTACTAAGCAGCAGAAACAGCTTCATTCAAAAGGGTAATAAATAAATAACATACCTTTACACTGCCATCAGTACTACCAGTATAAATACGTGTTTCAGATGGATCTTGTGCTAAACACGTTACTTCAGAATTACCATGTACTTTATTAAACTGTTTCACTTTCTGTCCAGTATCTATCATCCACATTATTAATGTACCACCTTGACACAAACTTACAACCTGGTAATAATAATAATAATTAATAAGTTTAACTTTCTGTCCAGTATCTATCATCCACATTATTAATGTACCACCTTGACACAAACTTACAACCTGGTAATAATAATATAAGTATAACTTTCTGTACGGTATCTATCATCTACATTATTAATGTACCACCTTGACACAAACTTACAACCGGGTAATAATAATATAAGTATAACTTTCTGTACGGTATCTATCATCTACATTATTAATGTACCACCTTGACACAAACTAACAACCTGGTAATAATAATAATAATAAGTATAACTTTCTGTCCAGTATCTATCATCCACATTATTAATGTACCACCTTGACACAAACTTACAACCTGGTAATAATAATAATAGTAAGTATAACTTTCTGTCCAGTATCTATCATCCACATTATTAATGTACCACCTTGACACAAACTAACAACCTGGTAATAATAATAATAGTAAGTATAACTTTCTGTCCAGTATCTTTCATCTACATTATTAATGTACCACCTTGACACAAACTAACAACCTGGTAATAATAATAATAGTGAGTATAACTTTCTGTCCAGTATCTATCATCCACATTATTAATGTACCACCTTGACACAAACTAACAACCTGGTAATAATAATAATAAGTATAACTTTCTGTACAGTATCTATCATCCACATTATTAATGTACCACCTTGACACAAACTAACAACCTGGTAATAATAATAATAGTAAGTATAACTTTCTGTCCAGTATCTATCATCCACATTATTAATGTACCACCTTGACACAAACTAACAACCTGGTAATAATAATAATAGTAAGTATAACTTTCTGTCCAGTATCTATCATCCACATTATTAATGTACCACCTTGACACAAACTAACAACCTGGTAATAATAATAATAAGTATAACTTTCTGTCCAGTATCTATCATCCACATTATTAATGTACCACCTTGACACAAACTAACAACCTGGTAATAATAATAGTAAGTATAACTTTCTGTCCAGTATCTATCATCCACATTATTAATGTACCACCTTGACACAAACTAACAACCTGGTAATAATAATAGTAAGTATAACTTTCTGTCCAGTATCTATCATCAACATTATTAATGTACCACCTTGACACAAACTAACAACCTGGTAATAATAATAATAAGTTTAACTTTCTGTCCAGTATCTACCATCCACATTATTAATGTACCACCTTGACACAAACTAACAACCTGGTAATAATAATAATAAGTATAACTTTCTGTCCAGTATCTACCATCCACATTATTAATGTACCACCTTGACACAAACTAACAACCTGGTAATAATAATAGTAAGTATAACTTTCTGTCCAGTATCTACCATCCACATTATTAATGTACCACCTTGACACAAACTAACAACCTGGTAATAATAATAAGTATAACTTTCTGTCCAGTATCTATCATCCACATTATTAATGTACCACCTTGACACAAACTTACAACCTGGTAATAATAATAATAGTGAGTATAACTTTCTGTACAGTATCTATCATCCACATTATTAATGTACCACCTTGACACAAACTAACAACCTGGTAATAATAATAATAAGTTTAACTTTCTGTCCAGTATCTATCATCCACATTATTAATGTACCACCTTGACACAAACTAACAACCTGGTAATAATAATAATAATAAGTATAACTTTCTGTCCAGTATCTATCATCCACATCATCCACATTATTAATGTACCACCTTGACACAAACTTACAACCTGGTAATAATAATAATAATAAGTTTAACTTTCTGTCCAGTATCTATCATCCACATTATTAATGTACCACATTGACACAAACTAACAACCTGGTAATAATAATAATAATAAGTATAACTTTCTGTCCAGTATCCATCATCCATATTATTAATGTACCACCTTGACACAAACTTACAACCTGGTAATAATAATAATAATAATAATAATAAGTATCTATCATCCACATTATTAATGTACCACCTTGACACAAACTTACAACCTGGTAATAATAATAATAATAATAAGTTTAAATTTCTGTCCAGTATCTATCATCTACATTATTAATGTACCACCTTGACACAAACTAACAACCTGGTAATAATAATAATAAGTTTCACTTTCTGTCCAGTATCTATCATCCACATTATTAATGTACCACCTTGACACAAACTAACAACCTGGTAGTAATAATAATAGTAAGTATAACTTTCTGTCCAGTATCTATCATCTACATTATTAATGTACCACCTTGACACAAACTAACAACCTGGTAATAATAATAATAAGTTTCACTTTCTGTCCAGTATCTATCATCCACATTATTAATGTACCACCTTGACACAAACTAACAACCTGGTAGTAATAATAATAATAAGTTTAACTTTCTGTCCAATATCTCTAAGTAGGTCTTGGATGCTTGTTATAAAACTAAATAAACTGCATTGGAAAACACTAAGTATCAGATATATAGGAAACAAAGTTTTGATTTAATTTTGAATAGATTGGGATGCATACATTCAATCGTTTGTCAATCTCTTTCTGATCATGCGTTAAAAAATATTGTGATGGGGTAAGGAAGGGGTGCGCATTATACAGGGGTGCGCATTATATTCGGAAATATACAGTAGTTAGTACTAACCTGATTAAAGACTGTATTATATATAGCTGAGACAACAGGTTTATCATGACTTACTACTCTATTCTTAATCTCAACCTTCATCTCCATCATAGTTATCTGATAATTGAAGGTTATAAATAACCTATTTCTTTCTAATCCATGACGATCTCTACTATCATCAAAATATAACATTGTATTCACTGAAATATTTCAATATCATACAATGTAAGAGCAAAATAGATGTTTAATACATGTTATTTATGCCAGTTACTTGTCATCCAGTATCAGACAAAAGTCTTTTTTTAAAGGACGTTCAGTTTAATTTGTGAGCCAATAGCATCAAAAATTGTAAAAATATATTTCAACCTATCAAAAACATTATTGAAAGTTGGTAGAAGTGTAAAAAATCATTTTCCACAGATTAATTATACCTTGAGGCTTCTTAATCTGATTGTGCTCTACATGTATATTCTTGAGTAAATACCTTGCTCACTAAACAAACTATTAAGAACAATTGGGAGCAAGAGAGTATTTTTAATCAAATTAAAATCATACACATCTATCAAAGTCTAAATTATTCATTATAAACAAAATGTGCAGACAAAAAAATAAATAAATTGTGCAGAGACAAAAAATACATTTTTTTTTCACTTATAACTAAACTAAATAGCACAGTTAAATTAGTGACTGTTTTTAACTACTTATTTTAATGCTTGCAAGAATTATCAAATATGAAATGTGAACTCTTTGAAAGAGATGCTTTGTTGAAAGGTGTTTAAGGAGTGTCGGCATACCCTCCCTAGTAACACCTGCCACAGTATTTATCATAGTGAAGCTGATTGTCAATACAAAACGAACAATTTGAACTGAAAAGCTTATTAATCGTTTTAAATAAATTATTGGAGTACTAAAATATAGTTTCATTTTTCATGGAATAACATTCCAATTGCAGTAAAAGTTCTTGTCAATTTAAAGTTTTAATTCTAATCCAGCTACTTTGTCCTGGGCTATCCACTACAAGCAAAACTTGTTGTTGACTGTGAACCTAGTGTTCAAGTTACCTTTAATAACTTGTTGACATAGTTTACATTTACCAGGTTCTCTACCTGATTTACTATTCATATAATCTGTAGATTTATAAACAATCTTAATATACAAATTCATGGCATTGAAAAACCAATTTTAACAATGTCAAATTGGCATGGATATTATTTAATTTGCAATTCTGGGGTGATTAATACAATTTCAATGGTTGACAATTAAGGATGATAACTAATAATTCATTGAAAAAATATCATACACACAAGCAAAAACTAAATAAAATTGGTGAGCACAAATATCTTTTAACAGGCATCAAGCATGTTATAGTAGCAGGTATTTCACTTTCATATAGTGGCAAAAAGCAAATATTTTTGTTTAATACTGAAATATCATTTTAATTGAGGGGGTCTGAAAGCTTTTTATGTGTACATGTACATGTATTGGGAACACTGAGAGCATTAATATGCCTATTTGCACCATTCAAGACTTAAAATTCCTAATTTATTACCAGAATCAATTTATTTATGGGCAATGGTCAATTACCAATTGTTTTTATTCAGTAGAAATGAAATTTCAAATTGCCATTTTTAAGATAAAAATATCAGAAAATTGTTCACGTACCTTCTGGACCTTTAGGAAACATGCCAGCTAATCTCTGTATACACACTTGTAATTGTACATCCCAAATACGTAATACTTTATCTTTAGAAAAACTAATAAGTTGACCTCTATTCTTTATAAATTGTACCTTTACTACGCCAGCCATATGTCCTCTTAATACCTATAAAAAACATAACATTATAAACTAGTTATTAAACATAATGATATTATATTGTTTATATTGTACTTTATAAAGCAGGCATGTCCATCTCAAAAGCTCAGCAAATAAAATTATTGAAACCATAGGATAAATACTGTCTCTACATTGATTATTTAAAATTTAACAGTTATATAAATGACTGAGACAGTGCTTGAAATGCTTACCCCATTTGGTTTAGAAACTACATAAGGATTCCATAAACAGACATGATTGTTAACCCCTGCAGTAGCTAGAAGGAAAGAAAAACAAACTCATAAAATAATATTTTAATGTATCTTACAATTTTTCATTTAGTTATCTTGAACATTTTTTTTGCTTTAATTTATGATGTTGCTTTAACAGTGAATTCATTCCTTAGTTTATACAAATCAAAAACACTTACCAATAAGATTGAGTTGTTCATTGTAATCAAACGCATTTACACCTTGTGATATGTTAAATTCACATCTAAAATATTGAAAAACAGATTGAAGGTTTTAATTTATTGCATATAAATATATTTATAAGGATGATTTCTTTGTTATTCTAATTTAATTAATTATATCAGCCACTCCTTTCAAACAGCAGAGCACAGTTATTTTAAGAATAGAATACAAATTCACTTCTTGTAGTCAAGTGGTCAACTTAATTCTTTTAAAAATGATACTTACGTTCTTTGTATATGTTTCTTTGGTGGCTTGGCTCCACTACAAAATATAAATGTGAAATTGTTATCATATTTCAACCATGTGTATGTGTTCATTCTACTGTATGAAATTCTCAAACATTTCAATCAGTATAACCAATATGATTCAAGCAGTTCAATTCATTAAGTTAGAATATTGCTTTAATGAATTCTTATAAACTTTATCATTTTGAAGCAATGGATGTTGACATTGAAGCCATAAGAAAAGAAATCTCCAAAACCTACTGTGATAATTTGATATTTTCATTAACTGCACTATGTTTTTCCATCCAGCCAATAACTACAGCACTAGTAGACATAGTAGCACAACTTATAAAACATTCTAAATAATGGGAAAACATCACTGAAATAAACAAATACATATATGTTTATATGAGAACACTTTATGTGTTGTTTCATGTTTTATCATGTCATTTTATTGTCATATTGTATTATCATGGTCTAACATATTGTTATATTGTTGCATGTCTGTATGAAGAGTTATCTCCCTTGAGAGATAGGTGGCTAGCCTAAATAAAGATGGAGGTCTAAATTACAATGACTGTGATTTATCTCTTAATCCATGCCATCCACTGAAACACACACCCCAACAGGACATTATTAAGAATCGATCCATCATGCATGATAGTGGTAAGACATCTAGTTGTTTGGATGTTTCAATATGCTACAGGTTGTGCAAATTCTTAACAGTTAAAAATAAAAAATGAATAAGCTGACAAAATTTTCCTCATTGCACATGGCATAGTGCTGTCCATCTTCATAAACCCAATCGATATTAGGATGTGAATTTTTCATTTCAACACAACATAGTTATATAACAATTATAAAAAAAAAGTGAAAGTACCTTGTCTAACCCACTCTACTTTATCTTTGAGATCTTTATGTGCTGTATAAGAAGCATACGATGCATTTTTAAACTGTCCATCTGCTACATTAGATAAGGTCACTTTTAAACAGGGATCTGTTAAGAGAACATAAGATATAAATAGTTACAACCAAATTAATGGAAAACATAAAACAAATATGGCTAGTGAACAAAAATTTTGATTCATTTACATAAAACTATGCACCAAAACCTAACAAATGTTGCACTATTTTTTTTTGGTGAAAATTTTGCACACCACCTCTTTAAGGATAAAAATTTTGGCTTTTACCCCCAAACCATATCGATTAATATGTTATTTTGATTTATTTAGAGATTTTAAGAAACATGATCTGTTCCATTATCTTTATAAAAAAATTATTTCAGTAAGACCCTAAGTATAAATCCTTTGTTGGCAAAAAAGACAAAGAATTGAGACAAATTCACAGCAATCAAAGGATACCCAATCACCAAAATTGACTATCTAACTCAGAAATAAAAATATAAAATATATGTCTGCTTGACGAGAGAAATTGACATTTTATATGACTATAATACCAGTAATACAACAGTTTCACAACAATCTTTAAACATAGAACTTAATAATCAGTCAATTAATTTTTTTTAATATTTTTTTAAAGTTTGCAGGCCACTCTAAAAGGCATCGAGGGTTGGATTTGGCCTGCTGGCCGCTATTTGAGAAGGCCTGCCTTAATAATATTTAAATACATTTTTACTGGAAGATCAACATGGTGTCACATGTATTTAACTGGAATTATTTGATTGACATCACAGAAAACTATTCTCTACTAATGAACATTTTTTGTAGAAAGATAAGAAGGTTGTACTTTATCATGTATATCTAATGCCTCTACCAGCGAAAAAAAATCTAAAATGTCTAAGACATTTCTAATGATACATTTAAACTATTTACTACATAACTCAAAATAGAAACTTCTTACCATAAGCTATAGTAATAAAAAAAAGTCAAATTTATGTATTTAATAGATCTTCAATGTAATTACAGGATCTTGCTTTATATAGGAAAAAATGAAATGAAATGAATGGAGTTTTACGTCCTGCTTTCTGCACCTATATGGGCTAATTGAGGACGGGCAAACGCCATGCAGTATGCAATGAGGGAAATTTTGCCAGGACAGCGGCATTAGCCTGCTCTTATTTTCGATTTCCAACTGTCGAGGGATTTTTAACGTGCACAGCCAATAGCACACGGAACCTTGGTTTATTGTCCCATCCGAACGACTAGACGCTTTTTCCATGTCAGCCCCTCCTACCTACATCACTGACAGGGGGAAACTGGGTTGAAAATTCCGAAGGTATCATCTCGACCCATGCCGGGATTGAACCCTGGACCTCCAGGTTAGCAAGTTTTATATAGGAAATAAGCCATGGCTATTTTAGCTAATTAGCAATGAAGTCATTTATATTATTATATGTATTATGTGATGCACAAGCTCTTTTTAAATAGCAATTTGTCCTGTCACTTGTCCTACTCAAGTGATAGGTGCATCCTATTTTTAGCAATGTGATTCACTTCAGCACACAAAACTTTCCAATCTCCAAAAATAATTATCAAGACATTCCAGACATTATCAAAACATTTTTTTTAAATTGGCAGTTAGCTGTGCTGTGAAAGCAGTGTTCTTAAAAAATCTTATTTGTGCAATAATAAAACAGTAGTGTATAATCAAATTAAAAATCTACCTTGTTTATCGCCAGCAGGTGCTGTAGGACGTTCAAATAAGGCAATATTAGCAGAATTAAAAAATAATATATTAACTACACCACCAACATCACCCCATACTAAATTAGCTTCATTAGGATTATCTGGATTATACCTACAAAATACATAATGAACAGAATAGCAACAGAAATTTCACAATGCAATCTGCTTGTTTTGATTCCTATATCATATCAGACTAGAGAACATGGGCAATGCAGGAAACAAGAGAATTTTGTAAGATAATAGTGTAATAATTTGACAATATTGACTTTCATATTGATTTGCAGTGTATCAAGCAAAGACTAAGTATTCAAATATTTTATCATCTATAGTATATCATTTTGTTGCAGTTTTGTGCCTGGATTGCATATTGGGGACACGAAAAGCATTGATTTGCACCATTCCAATATTCAGTCAGATGTTTGTGGTCTTCTCTAACACATCATCAAGTTTATAAAAGAATAAGTAATAACATACCAGTAATCTAAAGATAAAGGTGTATAAGGTAAATCTTGTACTGTATATTGACATAAAAACTCCAGTTTACTACTTAAATCATATATTGCTGAAACAAAAAATTAATTTCAGTATTAAATATACTCATCCCAAAATAAAGATCTGCCAACACTATGCAATATGCATTAGAAGAATAGGACAGTAGCATTATTCTAGTGTAAGGTGGTGATGAGAACAGTCTCATAAAGGCACTGGCCGAGGTCACAAAGTAAAGATTTATGATGAAACAAAGTGCAAGTTAAAGGTTAAACATGACTAAATAGTCTTTAAATGCATGCTGTATCATTTCTTTTCTGGTGGAAATGCTGTAAATATAAGAATCAATCTAGTATTTTTCTCTTCCAACTATTGAGGGACTGTGAAATTCATTTCATGGTCCCCTCTAAATGATTAGACTATGTTACCAAATCAATCCATCAAACAAACTTTAAAAAGTATACATTATTATTGTCATCACAGCTATATTTTCATTATCAATCTTATAACATGATCACTAATTACCTATTTCTTTGGAGGTGAATGCTAAAGCTATCTTGTTTACATTTTGTAATAAAACAAAGTCCATAACCCATAAATCTCTAGCTCTATAAGCACCAGTAGATATCTTTAATGATTTCTGTAGTTTTAAATCTTGATTCCACATAGAAACACATCCTTCCTACAAAAAGTACACAAGAAACTTAGTAATCCAATATATTTACTATTTACATTTCAAGGGATTTCATATTATCTATTTTCTAGTATGAAATTTATCTTTAAATGGACAATTTCAATCAATCTCAGAAACAAGATTTTTAAAGTTAAGCTAAACAGCAAATAGTTTTCACGGCTCCCACTAATTTGAGTCTTCAAATCCATATGCATCCATGTCAGTGAGACTGTACCATATATAGAAATGACATAGAGAGATAGAAGGTGAAATTTCCAGTTTGAGGTAGGGATTATGCAATTTTACATCAATGTATAATAATAAATATATAAAACTTGTACAATCTTACCTTACTTATACCAACATATCTATTAGTATTTTTTATATATGATACACGCTGTACAATATCTTTATGTGGACTGTAAATATAAAACATTACCCTTTTAGATAGAAATACAAATAGTGCACAGCTTAGAATTGTCATTCACGTCTGGCAAAATTCAACCTGATACTTGACCAATGAAAAGTTTTGTCTCTGAAGAAGCAATTTTCAAGGATACTTTCCATTCCATCTAAATATCTTCATAATCTCATAACAATCCAATCAAAAATCAAGTTTATCATAATGTTTCCAATGCATCCCACCTAAGTGAAATCGATTGAACAGCAGTGGCTATAAAAGTGGAAGGGCCGAATAGAGGCTACAGATTTGTCAATGATGTACTACCAGTAGATAAGTTTACCTGAGTAAATTTTTAAGATCTTTCCACTGTGGAACTTGTGTTGATTTGACTCTGTCATCTTTTTCATAAAATTCGAGTAACATGTGAGAAGCAAATTTATCCCAGTCAACACTGCCTTCTCTCGTGACATCAATATTATCATATAATTCTCCATACTAGAATATAATATATAGCAAGTATATCATTTTTAATAAATATATATCAGTACTTACATTATGAACAAGGTAATCTATTGAAGAACTGTAACACATTAATTCAGAAAGATCATATAAATGATTGGGGACAAAGTTTTTTGATCATTATGGTACATACATATCAAACATATGCAAATTATAAGGCAATTATAGATAAACATAGTGTACTTTATTTCAAATGGTCATTCCGGTCTTTGAGCATATTAGATCCACTGCAAATCAATACACAAGTCAAGAATTTTTTTTCTTATAGAGTCACACTATGACTAGGTTTGTCAACTCATCATTCCTTTCTATGCATTTACAATTTACCTCTGCTTTGGTTCCCTTCTTCAGTATAAGTGATAAGGCTTCACAGAACTGATCTTTGGTTAAACTTAGCTTATTATCATAACCATCACCTTCTGTCTGTAAGGAGACAAAAACTTAATTCAACATAATCCTTTATCATTTAACGAAATTCCATTAGTTATTTTCATGACAATTTTCATCTGTTCTCTCTACTTCATTTCTACTAACATGCAAAATATTGTGACCAGCTGGCTAAAATTTTGAACAATCACAGTTTTCTGATCTCAAAATATTCTGCCAAATGTATCTCGAGTTGATAATTTGGTTGTTTATTTCCTTTAATGTAGATTATATTAAGAAATCCCATTCAAATTTTTCAAAAATAACTTTTTTTTTTACCATAAATGCATCTTGAAGTCTTTCCAAGTCTTTTATGTTTAATCTGTTTTCAAGTTTGGAATCAATTGGGTTTAACTTCCTAAAAGAAATGAAAAATATCATAAGTCTCTAGCTCATCTGCATAAATAAAAGATTTGACGGTTACCGTACTAAAGAATTAACTTGTATGAAGTTAAGGTTCTTCTTTTTCGGGATAAACGACCTCACTCGTACATTTATCAGGCAAAGTTGGGCTCTCCAGAGCTTTATCTCCCAAGGAAAAGGATATGGTTTACTTCATTTACAGTTGTAAGACACCTGATATAGGCTACTCTAACTCTGTGGAAGTGAATTTCCAGCTATTTTGCATAAGTGGGTTTGGTTTGTAGCAATTGATCAAGCTTCACATGCGCACTTGAAGTTCTGAACTGGCTTATAATCATACATCATCAGGACAAGCATCTGTATTAACTAAGAAGTGAAGAACTAAGACTGATCTACTCACCTGTCATTTCGTTCAGGACTCTTGCTGACCGATTCAACATCTTTGTAGGATCTAGTTGGACTAGTTGCAGTAGAAATTGATGTCATTGTTGTAAATCTTAATGTAAATCACAGTGAATTACAAATGAAATTTGCTTACAAAAATGTTCCAGAGAAGAAGCAAAAAAAAAAAATGTAAACAAACCAATAATTCAAGTCAACATAACTCGAATTCTGAACATCAAACTATGCCTACCAAAATGATTCCTAGTGCGTCAACTTTTAAATATGAAAAAGCATATTTTCTGATATTCTTACAGATTAATTTAATCCCATCAGCACTTTGGTGCTCAATTTTACAAATAATTCTTGCTTTCACCATAAAAAGTCGGCCATTTGTAAAGCATCGAGTTGCCAAGCAAGTGCCCGTTATTTGATTGGCTGATTTTTTCCCCTAGATCTAATACATTACGGATCAGTATCGGAATATGGGAACTTTTATTAAAGGGATCGCAAAGATTTTTTTAAAACATTTTTTAAGCCCTACTTTCTTTCTGATTAAATGGATAAATCGAATAATTTAGGTGTCCAACAGTCCCCGTTGAAATGATTATCTTGAAAACAAGTTCTGGAATATTTGACTGTCAAATTGAAAATTGCATTATCCAATCCGCGTTTGGCTTTCAGCAACTGAGTTAAAATTAGGAGTGATTGATTGATTGGTGATAATTGGTCTAATCATGCGGCACATTCCGGACCTCGGAGTCATGGTTTGTTCGGAATTACTCGCATCTACTTGGACAAAAATCAGTTATTTTATGAAAAATTTTATTGAATTGGAAACTGAACTTTTAGTGAACTGTTTCCTTGGTAATCCTTGCCTCTATCTTAAGAGATTGATTTTCACAGAATTAAAGTTCATGAAATATTTAACAAATTGTTCTTTTTCGTCGTCTTGCTGTGTGCGAGATAAAATCTGCAATATTTACCTACGTGTCTCGACTTAAATTGTATAATGATTGTAGAGCTTGGATTCTGATTGTCTTAAAGTCTGTATTATCCAGGCTGAATTTTATAATAGTAATGGTAAAATAGAATATAAAGGCCTATTTCAAATCAAAATGTAGGCCTGCAATTGAAAATGTGTGCTAATGAACAGATTAAACGAAATATAAGCCAAGTCTGAAATTTATTGTCAAAATCAGACCCGGTGTAGGCCTAATGTTGTTTTTTGTGGGTAAGGATTCCGTAAAATGTGGATTGTCTCCCCTAACTCAATTTTTCAAGTGTTATATAATAACAGATCCAAATGTAACAATTATTACATAACAAATGTTCTTTGGAACAGCTATTAAAGTGGACTTATATATCGTCACATTGCTTTTATATATTTAAAAACTCATTATTCACCAGTGGCCAGTTTCAAATCACTATCTCATACAGAGTTCTTGCCGTCACTGAAAGGAACCACAACACCACAACTCTGTAAGAGCAATTGATTTGAAACTGGTCACTGGTGAATATACTATGGTGAATAATGAATTAGGTGCTTTGCTCGCAGGTCTATTGGCCTTTGCACGTTAAATAAGATCCCCCAGAAAATCGAAAAAGAGTAGATATTAATGTCGTTGCTCTGACCAAATTTTCCGCATGATACTCTGGATGGTGTTTCCCGTCAGGTGCAGAAAAGTGGGAATTAAAACTCTATTATTTTAATTGCATTAGTCTCCCCCCAAAAATGACATTTTTTTTTTACCTCATAAAGATGTATTGGGGACACTTGAAAATATTCTTTGACCCTTCATCTGACGTCCATGCAGCACAGTTCCCGAAATTTCAGAGACAAAAATGACCAGATGTTTTGAAAACAGCAGTAAGTTTGCTGTACTGTCTTGGCAAAATATCCCTCCTCCCACATTGCATGGTGTTTTCTCGTACTAATTAGCAGGTTAAAAAAATGTAGAACGTATAACACCATTTCATTCAAATTTTATTTGACTTATATTCTGGTATTTTAAAAGAATATAAACCTTGTCTGTAACCCGTCCACTAATCCGTACTAAACGAAAGGGTTTTCTAATGACGTCATGGACAGCCATCTTTAGCCAAAACGAGGGTGTGCCGAACATCGCGAAAACAGAAAATAAACTGGTAAGTGACCCATTTATTTATCACACATTTAATTGTGCATTATGACAGCTATTCAGTCGTGCTATTGGCCGACTGACCGTGAAAAATATACACTGCAAAAGGCATGTAAACCGTATTACGATCATTGTTAATTGACAGGTGGAGTTCCCAAAACATCCCCAGTATCACTCACTGATTCAGTCAGCATCAAGTCAATGGATTCGCCTATTTCCTGATATGGTCAACATATTACATACATCATGTATATTTAATTAGTGTAGTATATAGGTGTCTGTTTTCGGAAGAAATAACCCTTTGCATAAATAAATTATCTTTCTGATCTTATGTGCCATAATTGATAATGAAATGAAGGTGTGTTGGCTGCATTGTTTGCCTGGCATTGATCTCCAGGAATTGTGTCAGTGAGGCTTGTTGCTCATTGGTGGTAATGCTATCATAGAACGGAAGCATTCTCATTCAACCTGTTTGACTCATAAGTTATACATTTCATAATAGAACAACCCTCCTATAGGCCTATCAATGAATATCTATTTCCATGACTAGGCCTATCATTGTCTATCATTGCCTATGTGATAAATAAAATTGATACTATATTTTTAAATGAATAAAATTCAATTTCTATTCATCGGGGGACTTTGCTTGTTTATTTTGTTACACTTTTCTTAAAAGTTTTTAGAAATTATTTTAGTCAAACTCAAAGTACTTAGCCATTATAGACCTATGAATTTTGAGGCTGAAATTTGATAATAATGAACATGCTTACATTGTTCAATGATATTGATAAAGGAATTTCCTGAATCTAATTGAAACTATTTAGTGTGGTTAACACCCACACCCATAAAATTTCAAGTATGTATCATCTGTAACATTAAATTAAATGATGCATGAGACTTGTAACTTAAGAGTGGTATCAAGGAAAGTGGATAGATATTAACCAAGTTATAAAAAATAGTCATGCATGAGTAAACACTGGTGGCTAATATAGCATCTAATTAGCCTATAATCTGAGAAGTGTGCCTAGTTAATAAAGTGATGGGGTATTAAGATAACAAGTAGGTTATGGCCACTGTCTGTATATCTTGTGTTGATTTGATTAGGATTTGAATCTGCTGTTGAACTATGGTGTTAATTATAAGATTTATCTCTATAAAGGAAGTAATTTGATCAGTGTGATAATAAATGACCAGTTTGTAACCTTTCCCCCTTGGTTACAATAGTTGCCCAAGATAGACATTGAAATGAATCTTGTAATGTAGCTGGGAGTTGACATGCGAAGCTTGTTTAACCTTAGCTAGTTTAGATCCAAGAATTTGTCTGCTTTGATAATTGTTTCTAAAAATACCACAGCTTATATTTTGGATTTTTTTATGAATCATAATTTCTAATGATTGATGTGATTTTCTACCTTGTTGATATTACTGTTATTCAAATGCAAATTCTAAAAATAAAATCCCATAATTTACATCATGCCAATATGTCATTGATGACAGCTTCTTATGTGGATTTTCAGATTATTGATGATTTCATTCTTAAACAATTTATCAGGGGATAAAGTCAACTACATGTAATTATTTACTAATTTTCAGCTCTATATGAGCCACATCAGCTGGTAATGCAAATGTTGAAATGAAGTTGATCAGGACTAAAAATGTAATTAAAATACAATTTTATCCACAGCCTATCACTAAAGTGAAGGAACGAACGGTTTTATTCCTCCAAATGGTCGGTCCCACATCATACGAGTGGTGTTTAAAGGTTGTGACAATATAACTGTACTACCATCAGTTGGAGGATGACAAGTTTAACCTTTACCTTCTGTCCTGTCAGTAAATATTTAGAACTGGTTTTAATTATATTACCAACTTAATTCATTCATAGCATCAAATATTGTTTGTATTTGAATAGCCATTTTTCATCACTCAAAATTATTATTTTGAAACGGTTTAAAATAACAACAATTGTTCGGGTAAAAAAAAGTATTTAAAAAAATTATTGAATCAAAGTGTCATGAATTAGTTGATTATAGAATAACTTCCTGTGAGGCCCATGACAGCTGTTGGATAGATCTTTAACCTTTAATAACAATTCCTGACTGCATCAGTGAAGACATGAGCAAAACCCCCACTTATGACCTGTGGAACATGATTCAGAGGTCACACTCAGCATTCGGGCATGATTAAAAAAGGCACCTAATATTATTAGGATATGACTGAAATTAAGTTAATAATATGAATTAAAGTTCAGAATATGAATTACACTAATCATATGACATTGTTAAATGACAAGAAATATAAATTTATACCATTTGTAATATTAATGAAAGTACCAAAGTGGTAGAAATGTTCAAGCTTAACGCGTTTCGTTAAATACAAGCTAAATATACAAATTCTATGTACAAGTTCAGCGTGTTGCAGCTGAATGTGAAAGCAATTGAAATGATTTTCCCACAATTGTTGAGTTTGAAAAGAATATTGTCGTAGATCACATTGATGTAATTTTAGACAGCTCTACAAATGTTCTGGCTTGATGTACCATGATTTGACATTCAAACAGATGAATTTATGCAAGTCTAGAAATGTCAGTACTCAACTTGAGGTATTCAGCTAGAGAAATAATTTGTACCCATACTGATAATGGCTTGTTAAATTATTACCCAAATTATCTTTAATTAGATAATTGACTATTTTCTAATAACTATCATTTATTTAACATTTTACCCCCATAATTCACTAATTTATATCAGAAGGTCAACTGGGCTATTATCCAATTTTTCGGTGACATTATTTAAGTGGATTAGTAATTTCGCTGACTTTTAGATAAGTTATATTTCCGTTAAACACACACTGCTATAAATTGGGGATGTCAAACTGCCATACTAACATTTTTTGTTTGGCTCAAAATTGACTTTTTTCCCAGGAGTTGTAATTATAACTGTATGTAAGATTGTAAGCTTATAAAAAAACAGGTAGTTCAAGGTCAGATGTATAGGGCATGGGCATGAAAATGCTTAAATCTTGCCATTTTAATTGAAAATAAAGCAAAATTAGCTCCCTTAATACGCCACTGAACTGCATACTATATAGTTGGGCCTATGCCTATATAGCGAATAATAATGTTAATAATGTAGATATTGTAACATCAAGGCTTTCAGTTGGATTCATGAGAGTGAGAGACTAGTTATATTATATACATAAAACCTTTATTGGAAAGTCTATATCTGAAACATATCAAGTTAAGGTTAATAATGGCTCTTCTTCAATAGAAATCAATAAATTAAACCTTATCCTACCCGTATTTGATTGTTTTATATACCTGTAATATGGTGAGAGAAATATTTTCATCACCTGTACATTCACATAAGTTTGTGACTTCAGTTTTGATACATTTCAATATACATGTACCGTAGTACGTTCAGGTATGTTTATACTGTTGTTCATAGAATGGCCGAGTTATTGATAAAGAATTGGAATACATAAGCCTAATCTTGTGTTTTCAGTTTTAAAAAAAAGACTCCTATTTCATTGAGACTATGCCTTTTATAAAACACAATCAGATAAATGTTTAAGTATAATGGAAGGGATTGTGCAATTTTTGTGCATTTCTAGTTTTCTCGAGGCTATTTTACACTTATATATATTCAAGGCCCAAATCGACCCTCGGACATGCTGAACATTCCATTTTAACGATGAATTGAGACTGATGACATAATGTCATATTTTCTTGGTTAAACAGTTAGTTGAAGGTCCTGTGTTCTAATCTCACTCAACACACAGTTAGAAGTCTTATAACTTTAAATAAGTCAACATCATTCATAAATCCAGTCGACTCAGCTGCAAAAGGTTATGAATGGTCAGATGGTAAAGCAGTTATATTAAGACTTCTTTATCCCTTTGAATAATTATTTAAAATAAGCAGACATCAAAATCAAATCAATTTTTTATCAGATTCAAAACTAGCAGATGCTTTACCTGTATCAACTTCAGTCAATGAATGGTATCAGCTTCTCAATAGTGGTACACATGTGGTGGGTTGAATCTATTTTGAGATGTAGGGGTGAAAGGTTGTCTGATATAACCAGAATATTGGCATAATGAATTTTCAGCATTCTCACTTCCTTTATTCACAGCTATGGTTTATTATTTTAAACAAACTGACAGAATAAATAAACAGTTTATAAAGTGAAAAGAAAGGCAGATTAGTTTAAATGTATGTAGACAATTTTGCAAGAAGTAAAAAGCCCACTCATCAAGAATTAAATGTATTTCACCAGCTAAATTTGGCCACAAGATGAAACCCGATCTTTGAAGTATGTAGCCATAACCCAGCATGACAAGTATGAAGTACCTTGGATTTATGTTACTACTACATCTTTACAAATAAAACATTTAGAAACTGAACTTTGTTGACATAATTTCAATGTTTTGTAGGTCATTGTTGACAAGAATTTGTATCTTAAATAGGTAGTCCTAGGTATCTTGAATGTTATATATACATTATACTTATTCTCTTAACACATCTTCTATTTATTGAAAACATTACCCACACATCTTCTTCTGATTACTTCTTTCTTTCACAATATATGACTTGTATTGGAATGATGTCAAAATGAAAACATGAAAGCAAATGTTAAAATTTCACTCTTTAAATTTATTAGTTTTAAAATAAGCTTATGCCTTTTACATTTAAAAACATGAAAAATATATATTAACCAATTCAAATTTGTTTCACTGATCTTTTAAAAGATTCAGCAAGATACAAACTTTATAAAAATGTTAAAATGTCAGAATTTGTCTTAAATAAGTTGAAACTTGATTTGATATTTTCACATTTTTACACACCCTCATCTCTCTTTGTGGACGTATATTGTCGGCACCCCTGTCCGTCTGTCCGTCAACATTTGCTTGTAAACACTCTAAAAACTAATTTTTTGATGGAATCATATGAAATCCGATATGTGTATACATATTTATGAAACAAAAATCAAGTTCAAATTTGAGCTATTTTCGATCATTAGAAGCAGAGTTATTGCCTTTGCCCCAAAATCTTGAATTACTATTACTCTAGTTTTCAACAGATTTTGATCAAACTTTGAGAAAGTTAAGTTTACTTCTGATTAAATTTAAGACTTTTTTGTTTAACCATCCGCATGCCATGGTGGGCGTATATGGCTGTGGTCCACTATCTGTACATTGAAAATTTACTTAGTTCTTTTAAATTCCATTCTAAGACTAAGACCGTAAGCTTACGTTTGTTGAGATGACTTGCAGCCAGTTTAATAACAAACTATGGAATATGAAACAGAGTACCGTAACTTGATGATTTCTACTAGTAAGTGTACTTATTACCTGGTATTAGTCTACTGTATAATATAAGTACCAACATAGAATAACATACACCTAGAACACAACATGTCTGACATCATCTCAGATTTACAACACGGAATAACTTATAATTAGAAATGGTTTTGATGCCAACATGAGTTATTTTTTCTCTCTCCACTAGTCTAATGTATAGGATGTTTATTAGTTGATATGTGTGATGAATCAGGCAAGGAGTGTATGTATATAAGTATTAAAAACAAAAACAACCATTGATTAATTGAGTAAAGTATAGGATATGACCCATCAACATACCATATGATAATGGTCTAACTGCACTGTCCATTTTTAGAATTATTTTGATAAAAAGACTAACCACAGTGGATTAATATAGTGTGTTATTTATTGTGTCTGTAATATATTTGGAAGTATTTCAATTTGTATTATTATAAAGGAAGTAATCAATATTTCAGTGGATATTTTATTCTATTTCAATATTTATCTTGGTAGGTTTATGTTTTTATTATTATATCAATCTTAAATCTTGTATGTTTTTGATGATCCTTCTATCCTCTCAGAATCAACAATCAAGAAAGAGACTTGATTTTTGGACAGTCTAGATCTAGGGCTGGGCGATATTGGTTAAAGTGGATATCACGATATTCATCATTAATATATCACGATATGGGTATATATCGCGATATTTTTAAGAAGGGTTTTTACTGGTTTTTGAAACAAAATGTTCATGTTTTGTTCTATCAAAAAATCTTAAATGTAAGAAAAACAGTAAATATCTGTCAAAAACAACCAAATCTTCAAAAGCATGCAAAAACACATCTTTTTCAAATATCTAAAAGTATTAAGTTATGTGTCAAAACTGTTAAAATGACTTTATCTTGACCAAAATTTGACGATATATCATGATAATTACATATATCACGATATGGCGATATTTCGGTATTTTTATTTGATTCAATATTACTAACGATATAAATTCCTATACTGGTATTTATCGCGATACCGGTATATCGCCCAGCCCTATCTAGATCTGGAAATACATTAGGCTGTCACATTTCACCTAGTCTTTTTGTGAATATATTGATCATACCGTTTTTACAAAGCAAGCTTCAATTCAGTCTAATTGAAATTAGACCAAAATTTCGATCGGCTTTTTAAATTCCATTTTTTTATCCACTACATTAGGGTCTAACTACGTCTTTAAAGCAATACTGTTAGGTTGAACTCTGACCTAAACTCAACTTTGACCAATCAGGGGCCTTATTCTCGAAAACTTAACTAAGATAAAATCCAGATTTTAAGAAATACAGTTATCTGATTGGATAATAATGTCAAATTTAAAATCAATTTTAGTCATTGACCAATCAGATGACTGAAACACTAAAATCATTGTAAGTTAAGTTTTCGAGAATAAGGCCCCAGATCTTTGCCCTCTCCACAGCGCTGGGATTTTGTGACACAAACAATAAGATACATTCTAAGGTTCCAAAGTGCTGTAGACTATCTTATCATGTCAGAGTTCAATCTGACGGTATTGCTTTAACAACTTGGTTAGACCCTAATGTAGTGGATAAAAAACCAGAATTTAAATCAATTTGAACTACCTTTGACAAGGTCTTATGTAATAAAATTATGACATTACCAGTAAGTCTTAGTTTTGATTTGAATACCCATTAAAATCAACTGTCACACCACAATTGTGTGAAATAATTTTAAAAATCATGGTTTTAGTTTAAAAAGAATTTTTGCTGTAAATAAATACCTATCTTACGTTGAGCTAGACAAGTTTAATTTATTGATCCTAAAATGGAAGGTGGTCATTATTCAGAAATTGAAGTATGTGAATAGTTCCAACCAGTCTTAAAACCATTTGGATAATATGAAAATGGCTTCTCCATTTTTTCGCGTAGACTACAAATAATTAGGAAATCACATTTAGGCAGCCATGCATGGTTATTTGTTGGCCTCTTTTAAACAAGGTGTCATGTGGATAAATCATTCTTATACAAAACACATTCTTAACATATTTTTTGTGAAATTAGGCTGACTAGTGAAAGATTGCAGGAGGCTCTGGAATACTGGTAATTTAATCAGTTTTCAGGAAATCAATTCCAAGTCAGTAGAATGAAGGCTGTGTTGATATTGACATACTAGTTAACTACAAATCAAGAATGCAGCAGACTTGAATTTTATCAATATTGGCATCATAATCACAAGTCTTTACTGGCTTAATACTAGGAGACATGGACATGATGACCAGCGGCTGCTATATAATACTAGAAATAATAGATAGGATGAGAGAGTTATATTTCATTCTGAATCAATCAATAATTGACAATTTAGAAGATTTGGGGGGTTTTTCCTCTTTAAAGCTCATGTATATTTTTCAATCCAAACAAATGCAAATACATACACGAAAACTTCAATGTGCATCAAATTTTTCTTTACTTTTAAAAGGAATCTTGATTATATTCTGGGTACCGGTATTTATCTTGATTTGTGGATAGACCATTTCGCTTTGGAAGCTATTTTTGAGTATAAAGTTGAATTCTTTAAAGACAGTAAATCAAAAAAGATTTACATCGATCTCATCTTACTTTGAGTTGATTATGGACATATGAGACAAACTGGTATTAGAACATCTCTACTTTCTAATCATAAATGATTTAGCATTTATATTTTCATAAATGAAAATGAGAAAACCCATCTTTGAAGTAGACTCTGCTACAACATGGGATCATCTTCAATATCTAATCAACAAACAGCTGATGCCATGGAGTAACAAGACATCTTATAAAATTTGAGTCTACAAGACTAGATTTTAAAACACCAATTGGTATTGACAGTTCTTTACTGAACATGTCTCTGATTTACAAAATGAATCCTTAAAGCTGTAAATTTTAATGGAACTGTCTGTCAGTAAAGATGAAGTCCAATGCTAAATGTAAGAAATGTATATTGAGAAAATTGTGGTGTGGTTGTTGACCTAGTCTTGCCAAAATTTGACCTATAAATATAGAGGTTACTGAAGGTATTCAATATATATTATGAGATCCAACTGATATATATACCCTACATATGAATAATACCTAGCTCTCAAACAGACAGCAAACAACAATAGAGTATTCTTATTTCATTTCTCATTTATTATTTAGCTCCAAAACTTGCTTACATGTTCAAATTCAAGATTTTTTATTTTCCAAATCTTGCATGATAACTTTCGAACAACAAATCTGGCTGAAGAGTAAAGAGTTGAAAAATATTTTTCTGAACGCATTTAATAGTTTTAGTAATGTGTTTGTTGAAATTTTTGCTATTTTGTTGATAATGGTGAAATACTCAGAAACTTGTGAATTGAATAAGAAACATTTAAAACAGGAAGTTCCTGTGTGAATGATTTGACAATTACCGCTGTTAAAACGGAAATGACTACAGCTTCAAGTTTTCCTCCATACCAGACCCACATTTATCATTTAACTAGTAAAAGCAATTTTAGTCTTGACACCTAATTACATGGATTATTCTTCTATTAAATAGATGATGATATCAACTCACTTGATTTGCTTTGTTAAATGGCCTTCAATTGAACACCAGATAAATTGGTGGTATGGATATGGGGAGGCTATTGTTATAAACAAATGAGAATCCAGTCAGTAATGTCTATCAAATTAGGATGGTATAAGTGGTTGTGATGTTAATCTATTACATTTGTATGAGGGTAGAGTAGTCAGAATTATTGATATTCCTGTTCCTATGAGATGTCATGGCAATTTATATTTCATCTAATAGCTAACTCTCAATTGTTTTATGCAAATGACTTGTAGAGTACGTAGCAATCATCAAATAGGATCCCAGTGGATGACATTTCAGTTAAAGGGTAGAGAACATGAGAGCGTGTAGTATTTATTGCTCACTTACACTCAGTCATGATGGTTGATTTGATGCATTTAAAAGTCTGAGTCAGAGATCATTAGGTCGTTGACAGTAATAGTCAGTGTTTCAGAAGAGGAAAAAGGATGGTGGTTATCAGTAAACTGTACCAGTGTACTGCAGTGTGCAGCATGGCTGTATATATTAAAGAAACTATCAACATCCTAAAGTTTGGTGTATTTGTTAACTATATAGATTTTGCGTCTGTCAATGTTGAGAAGTTACAGATGTGTAGAACGTCATCATTGATTGTAGTTAGGAATGGTAAGCTTGGTAAGCTAGTTTCTATTATTACTTTATTCTTTACACTGCTGTTATTCCATCTGTTTTTCTCTCCTATTTATATTCTGTTTTCATTCTTTGTCCTAGATTCTGTGTAAGATTATATTTGAGATTTCTTCATATATTGGCTTGAATTTACATTTACTAACACCTTGTGATCTAGATCCAGGGTTTAGACTTGAAATATGGATGCTATTTGCTGGGTTCCCAATTGTTGAAATCATCTGATTTCAAGAGATAGTCTTCGTCATTGATCATAGATGACACTATGAGTTTTCATTTTTCATTAAATTTTGAGTTTATACTTAGCAGACTCTAGCAAACCCTATCCGTATAAGTTCTCTATAGAAAATCAAACCATTGTATTGAAGACTATGCAAACAATACCTTAATTGAACATTGAATCTTATAGTCTGAATATGTATTGAGTTGCTCTGTAATGCCGTCTTTAGGATTTTTTTAAGATTTAAATTTGTATCAATTGACTTGAGCTATACCCGATAAGAGGTTACAACCCATTTCTAATTTTAAGTGCTGCAGAGCAGGTCAAATGATTCTAGTACTGTAATTCTGGTAATCCACAGAATTTATCTCGCATCATGGTTTTCTTCAGTTTAAAAATGACTTCCTAGTTAGATTGAAGAGATTACCCGTACCCAATAATTTAAATTGTTCAATTCAGATAACTGTTGAGCCTGAAATGTTTGATGTAAGATTATGCTTGTCCTGGTACAATGATATTCAACTTCCAATTGAGAAATTTAAAGCTACTCAATTACCAGCAATTGTTTCAAATATTTTCATCAGATTGAAAACCTTTCAAATCAATGTTAATCAGATCAGTTATTTTGAAAAAAGAAGCAAGCGAGGTCAATGTCTGGGGTTTGCATGTTTATTAGATTTCTGAAAACAATTTAATATACACAGATATTGTGAATTCCTAATTCAATTTAGTGTCAAAAATATTCTTTAGATATGTTCAGATATCTGAATTGATAAAAAACCAGAACAAGTTACTTTATTGGTATTCTGGACATTGACTGAGCGAGGAAATGAGAGTAGCTGCCCTTTGATACCTAAACTAACACAAAGGTGATTACCCGGTATATGTATGATCTATTGGTAGCGTGATCCAACATGATTATATTGTTTATATTCTGTTTGTATAATTGCTTTGTGATAAATGCCATGTCTTGTATGATATTCATGAATGATTCAGGAGATTGTAATGAACAATTATTCCCCTGCCTTAAGCTGATCAGCTATTTAATACACGGCTAATTGAAGCAATATTTTAAGAGAAAAATGGGAAATGTATATCCTACTAGACAAGTTTTTCCTTAACAAGGAATTATTCTTGCTTTCTGTCTGATTTTTGATTAGAGGATTATTGAAATGTAGTTTTCTCCTATCAAGACAGATAGATGTCCAAATATCAATAAATATTGAGGTTAAGGAAAATTAGTTATTCTGATCATTCTGAGATAATAGAAAATTATAATGTCTAGCTTGAGATGTTCTTCAAAGACGTCTTATTTTTCCAGAATACAAAATGCTGAATGTGCAATATTGTGTAGGATTGATTTGTCTGTTAATAATGTATTTTTTGAATTCTTGGTGAAAATCCAATCTTGGCGTGACATTTTGTCATTTATTTGTCATACATCATGCTAAGAATAATGACATTGATGCTTTAAGAACTTTCCCTACTTCTCATGCATTATTTTGCGTGAGGCTGATGTATCTTATGATGATATTATTAATGTACTTTTTAAATTCTTGGTGAATTTCTAATTTTAGATGAACTATTAAACATTTTGTCATTCAGTTGTCATTTAAACCACTAAGAATATTAACAAATATTGACAGTAAAAGAATATTCTTTGATTCCTGTATGAACTATTTGGCAGTTCTCGTAAATGAAACTTTGTAGTGATTTAACTATCAAATAAACTAGTAAAAATCTGGCTGAATAAATTTTCCATTAACCTCCCAGTTGGGATTATGTTATTATTGGGATGTTATATAAGCCTAGTTGATGACAGCTGCCATATTTATACTAGCATATTTACATCAAAATCATGTTGTCTTTTTGTTAGTGAATAAACATATTTGTACAGTTTGTAATATTTGACTGGACCTGCATTGTTGTGGTGTTAGAAGGTGCAAAATAAAACCAGCATATATCTAACATGTACAAAATTTTCCTCAAATAATGAACCATATGTAAAACTTTTTTTCTTCAAATAAGAAGACATCATGTTTTTCTTTGAATTACCACATAGTTTCTGTATGTGACTCATACTAGCATTTTTGCAAATACATTGCCGTCAGGAGCAAGATATTGATAAATGTAGAAACTGCCTTCAGCTGGAATGCCCAGGCTTCAGACAAGATCAAATTTATGTTTCAGAGAACATGTGCAATGTGCAACTGATTGCATGCGGTGTCAACTGGGATTTTTCAGTCATCTGAACAACCATATCTAGCAGTTGATAACATTCTGTTAGATGATGCCCGTCTGCTAATCCAGATGTTCTTGGAATCTGTCATCATAGTCGATCTTGGCTCCCTTTAGTCATAACGGTACTTTAACTAGAAAAAAAGACAATTCATTTCTATTTGCATGATATTCAAAATCTCGTAAGATGGGTTGTTTAAATCTAATTTAAAGATGATATTATGGACAGTAGTGTATTTAATAGTGTAATTTATTCTATAAAGAAACAATAGAAATGACATGTTTCCTGTCATAATAGTTTATAATCAGTATTCTAACAATGTCTTTATGTTATCACTATACCAATATTGAACTAGTCCATAGATTCCTGTATAAAGTAGCCATTAAAAGCCTTCTACTGTTACTGATAACAATCTGTCTTAAGGGACAGTTGACGGAACGTACTCTAGTGCTAAATCAATGAGTAGAGTTTTATTAACCTGGATTACAATATCAGGATAATGTGGTACTGAACTTGGAATAATATTGTAATAACAATATAATACTATCAACTATTATTACTGTACTGATTTCCAATTTATTTGGTACCATATGGAACTTACTGATAGGCCTGCTTATAATCGACCTATTAACCATGATTTGTATAGAGTTTTTTCTCTACAGATTTAATTCAAATTGATTTTGTCTAGTAGTTATTAAATTGTGATCTGTTTTTATTTATTTGTACATTTATATTGTATTGGTTTTTGAATTCTTCTTTTTTAACTCATTCCAGATCCAACGAGTTTCACTAACTTTCTAAGAAGAAAGAAAAAAGGAAGAGATTTTTTCAAGTCAAGGCGTCTACGCCTAAATAGAATGCAAGATGGCGACGCTATCGCTGAAGATCAGCGTTGTTCAGAGCAATGCAGTAAAAACTATGCAATTCGAACCCTCCACTATTGTTTATGATGCTTGTCGTATGATAAGAGAGAGAATTGCTGAAGCACAACAAGGAAATCGTAAGTATAGCTTTATATATTTTGTTTTTTGTAAAACCGGTCAGCTTTCCCTTTCCTAACACAGTTTTCAGAAAGCATTTTGTCTTCAACAACCTATTGATAATATGACATGCCTGTTTGTGGAAAAAGATTATCTTATAAAATTTATTGTAAACTGAATGCAGTTTTGGTTATATTCACAACATTAGCTTTGTGGTGTAACATATTTATCTTTGTCAATAATAGAATTATCTCTTTATTGCAAATTACGATTACGTCTGAACAGATCTATTAGTTCTGCCACAAAATAATAATGGGAACATATTTATGTAGCCAAGATACTTATAATACTCAAAGCTAGTTATGATAATGTTATAATATTTGATAGCTATATTTTGAAGAACATAAGATATACTTGCTGTGTGATAAAGACAATAGTATTTTGTCTCTTACTTCACACATGTGTGTAATTATCAGATAGATATGATTCATACAGTAGTCAGACTTTATTTTTTTTAGTAATACATTATTCTATTTCTCTCTATTATACTCATATTACTTATCTCATTGTATTGTAGACATGTACTTAGTTGTCCAATATCCAGGACATTCTCAGAATTTAAAAATACTTACACTTTTTCTAACCCATTGCATATTTTAACCAAAATATATTACAAAAAAATACAAAATTATCGTTCATTTCAAAATAATTTATAAAATTATAAAGAGTACAAATGAAAAAAAATCCATGTTAATCAAAGTAAGGTAGATACGTGAAATTTGAGTTTTTTTATCACTACACCAACTTCAATTTTTTCGTCAACAAGGGTTGCGCACTATACATTGGTAAATAAATTTTTCCCGATTTTGACGGGGTAAGGAATGGGTGCGCATTATACATGGTTGCGCACTATATTCGGAAATATACGGTAATGTGATTTAAAAAAGAAAATTTTTCTGTTTATATTTGTTAACATTTGTGGCAATAACAGCAGACTTGGTCAGTTGTTGGTTAGTGACAGAAAAAGTTTGACACATCCACGGGCGGGAACTATAAGTCAAGTAGTCGTCAGGGAATGCTGATGTCACATTGGAATTTTAAGTGAAAGTGTTTGAAACACATAAATTGAAATTACAAAAACACATATTGAGGAAAAAATCCAGCTAAATTTACGCCACATAAAAGCAATAATGATGTAATTTACATCCTAAAACTTATTGGGGAATTATTTGTAAAAAAACAAAGGTCACTTTATGAAATAATGAAAATTTTGTGGAATATTGTATAAATCTAAGAATATAGCTATGTGCTTTATCTAGTTCACCGGTTGACTGAAATATAATTAAAAGGAAAGATTACATGATTATATTGATTTAAAGAAGATATATCTAGAGATGATGAAGACCAGGTGATATCTCATCACTTTAATATAACATGATACTTTAAAACATAGATAATATCATAAATATCTTCATTACTCTACTTCATACCTCAACTTTAATTTATTTTTAACCAACAAGTATTTCAAGTTCATTTGTATGTTCTTAAAAACATAATTCAGTTCTTTTGACATAATTCTGTACTTCAATAGAATCTATTTAAAAACACTTTTGAACAAATAAAGTATGTTTGTGAAAAAATTTTCTTTCCAATATTTTAAGCCTTTGAATTACAACATTCATCAATTGTTTAAGTCAATTTAAAAAAAATGGTAAAGACCCCACTCACAAATGGATTTTAGGTCTTTTCTGACATAACTGGCTAGCACAGCTAACTAGTCCGTCTTAAAGGAAACTTATCTGTAAAATATTCATGAAAGCAATGGATATAGTTCTCTAAATATCTGCTTTTACTAGATATCATGCAAGCACATTAACCATTTAATAGTAATTCATCTTCAGAGAAAATTTGTATGTCATCTTTTCCTTTATCATAACTGAACAATTTTCTTAGTCTTCTTCCATTCAAGGAAAAAATTCAGGGGAAATTAATCCATATGTTAATAAAACAGACTACAGTTTTCAAAATCATTGAAAGATATTTTGATTGAGCTCATCTTAGTTTGTTAGGAAAAAATAAGTTAATCAACCCTCGTGATATTTTTTTTTAAACTAGAATATTAATACTGATATTAAGGTCTTGTGGTTAAAAGTGTTTATGTTTAAGGAAGTTAAAAATAGAATCTATAATCTTTAAACTAATGAATGTATGTAGGAAGAGGTGAAATATATAAACACAGATATCCCACCTACAAATATAGCCTACAGTTAATTAGTATTTTTCACTAATTAACCATATTTCGGTCAACATGTACCTATTACATATTATAACTAATCACGATCGATCGATTTTTTTAATCATGTCTGGATCGACTGGATCAGATTTTGAAAAAATGCATATCCTTAAATTAGAGAATTTTTTGGTCTGAAGTAAAGTGTTAATTGTCAATGAAGGATTTTGCGATTATTTTGAGAATATTGATCCCATTAAAATTTCATGAAGGAACGAAAACCATTATAGGTTCATATTGAATTCATGAAAAACTTTTCCTTAATTCTATTCTGTATCATATTAACTATGATAGGTCTAACAGACTGACTAATAATAATAATAATAATAACTTTATTTGGCAACCCATTTGGACAGAAGTCCAATTTTCAATAAGTCCCACAAAACTACAAAAATTATATACAAAGTAACATATAGAAGAGAAAAATAATATACATAAACATTTACAAAGGTCATTGATTATGAAATTAAACAGATATTTTAACGATTTCTGAAGACAGACTGTAGTTAGGTCGAATAGAGTGCCAATCTACTGGGGAATCTGCTTATAAATTCAAATATGAATTCTGGTTATTTCTCTACCAAATCACTTATACTGTTGTTTCCATGATCAAATGAGAGTATTCTTTCTAAATGTGAATTATGGAATTTAGATTGGATTAACTTAATCGTAATTTATGCTATCCAATTATTATACAGTAATCTTATAATACTAAGCAATTTATTGGATGACCCAAAACATGAGATGCATAATGATTTTGTCAGATCATGGAAGGCAAGTGGAATAGCCCGTAAAAAAATAATCCCATGAAACATTAGATCCATATGAATTTATATCAGTTTATCAAGAGATAACAAGAATAATTTATAAGATTTGTAATAGGTTTAACCAATAATAAGGTTTGAAATTTAAACAGGAATTGATTTACAGGGGACTTCCTACTTGATATTTAGAATTATATTAATTTGATTATTGTAACCTATATATACACTGTACAGCTGTACATTATTATCATAATTTTAATCTATTAACTTTCATTAACAAATTATTATAACCAGGACACACCTATAGTTGAATTATTGACCTTTTATTAGGAATTTGGTGTCAACCTCTTTAAAACATTGAGAATCCTATGAAAAGTTAACACGTTTTATTGTTAAATTTTGTATATGTATCCGGGACACTTTGTGCTTTGGCATCACTGAAATTTCCAACAATTAGAAAACCAAAAAGAGACAAAATTCCTAAAAGTTTACTGAAAATGGGTGAGACTTGCAATGCGAGCTTACGAAAAAGTGTCTGATCTCGCTAAACCAGTAAAAATTCTAACATGCTTGTCACAAGCCACACAGATCTGTGCGTATATGACAGTTTTTCTGTGTCAGAATATCATTCAAGAATTAAAAAGAGAGATTTGATACATTGAAAATATCACTCATCAATAAGAAATGTTAGGGTTTAACTGTATAATAATTGTACATTAATTTTAAGAACGTTATTCATTATGGGGGGGGAAACACCTCCACCTTTATTCTGTTCATCTCGGAAGTCTTTCTCCTGGCCTGAAGAAGCATTATATGCGAAAATTTGCCTCATTAAAATAAAAGTGAAAGCAAAAAAGAGAGATTTTGACTTTTTTATATTTAACCATTAATTTTATTTGATGTATGATTTTACATTATTAGTTGTAATTCAAGTCTTGTTATCCTTCCTTCTTGTTCTCTTTCCTTCCGTTATACATTGATAGCAACAAATCAAATAAAAATTACATTTTCTCTCACTTCCTCATTTCATCCAAAATTTCATAAAAATGCTAAATTTCAAATACTTAAAACATATCTTGTCCATTTTTTAAAGAAAATCATTTGTCATTCCAAATTTATATTACTATGGGTAGGTTTAGAATAATGGAAGCTAATCATATTCAATATGCAGGAATTATTTAAGAATTTAAAATCAGGAAACTTCTGCTCAGAATTCATCATAAATGTAGAATTTCATATTGAAATAAATCTTAACATTTTTTGCAACTGGATTTACATGTGCCAAAATTTCTAGAAGTTTGGCAAAAATTAGTATCAAAAAAGATTAAATATGATTCAGGTAGAATAATATGTTTTATCTCTTCAAAGAATCAAATCAGGAATTTAAATATATATTTAGTTGCAGGAAATCTATTTGATTAATATATCTTATTTTAGTTAAAATATATATCTGTTATCATACTATCTGATTATAGAACTATAAAACATGATAGGAGCTTCAATCTATGATAGGTGCTTCAACTTGAGATTTCATATCAATTCTTAATTACCAACTGTAAAGTGTAGTATTTCTTTATATCTCAGATACATTTGAAGCAAAATAACATTTGCTCTACTAATTTTGTTTCTTTTCCTATTTCAGCCTCAGAATTCGGCTTGTTTTTGGCTGATGAAGACCCTAAGAAAGGAGTATGGCTGGAACAAGGAAGAAGCTTGGAGTACTATCTCCTCAGAAATGGAGTAAGTTTTGTTCAATTCAGAAATCATTTAGTTTTAATTTCATGTGGATTTGCCAAATATTTTTATATGTTTTAGATTTATACTGACAAATTTTAAAGAAGGGTTACATCTAAACATTTTACATTTCATTTTAAGAAAGGAATATTCTTGTAATTTCAGGATTTGTTGGAATACAGAAAGAAACATCGTATATTAAAAGTAAGAACATTAGATGGTGCTTTAAAAACATTACAAGTAGATGACAGCCATACTGTTGGTGGTTTGATGGTAACTATTTGTACCAGAATGGGTAAGTCTTTTTCATATACATCCATACATATACAACCATACATATACAACCAGTGTTAAACTTGATTCAAACATGATATTTCCATAATGACTCTATTGAATATTTCTCCTTCAGAATATGCATTGCATACTCCTTATTATGCAATTTTTTTATGAACAATATGTGAGGTTTCACAGCACAGTTTGATACATGCAATTGGTGGTCTTTGTGTTTGAGAGTTTGGTTTTCGATCGGGTGTGAAAGTCCTATTACCTTGAATAAGTCATCTCCACTCATAATTCCAGTCAACCCAGCCGTAAATGGGTAGGGATAATCCAGGAAAGATCAATGCCAAGAGGTTTGCCCAAGGACTGAGAGGAAGGATCTTCACAAAATCCATGTTGTTATCCTTGTAAAATATAGATTCTTTCTTTCTTTCATTAATTTTTTTCATTCATTCATTTATTCATTCATTCATTTATTCGTAGGTATAACAAACCATGAAGAATATTCATTAGTAAGAGAATTAGCTGAAGATGAAAAAGAGAAAACTTTAACTTTGAAACGTGACAAATCAATAGCTAAAGATCAGAAGAAACTTGAAGAAATGAAGAAGAAACTACATACTGATGATGATAGTGAGTTGAATTCTTATTACAATGAATATAGTTCTATCAAAGATTGCAATGAATGCTTCAGTTGACAAATCAATACAGTCATTGGTTGACAATTTTTATGATGCTGTAGGAAATTAGATCTATGTTATTAGGACTGTTGGATGCTAATTTAGATATCAAATTTATTCATTTCATCCCGATATAACCTTTCAATTTGACTAATTCTGGTATCAGATTATTGTGCAACATCCAATTTTAGAGTTATAATTGACTGATGTGGTGGGAGGCAGTTGTCTTTCAATAGTTTGTATTAAAGGGGAAACTATTTATTTTCGCCTTTCTTAGTTCCGACATGATTTTTGTGCTTCCTGGTTTAATCTGAAAAAAAAAAATCTACTAGAAATCTAATCAAGCTTACAAATACTTATATTTGCCAAAGAGACATTTAATTGGAGTTTACTGGAATTCAATGATTCAAATGGATGTTGTACATAAGTGTCCCAAATATAGGAACAAGAGTTAAAAATGGGTTTTGAATCCCATGAAGTGGCCAATTTTTAGTATTTTCCCTTATTTTCAGTGAATTGGTTGGATCATTCTAAAACATTACGAGAACAAGGAATTGATCAAAATGAAGTTTTATTGTTAAGAAGGAAATTTTTCTTCTCTGATCAAAATGTAGATGCTCGGGATCCTATACAGTTAAATTTACTCTATGTACAAGTAAGTATTTAAATTTTTACAGTAATGAGCTGATGAATGATAACATGGAGGGTTTTGATGATCAATATTGCAGCCATTTTTAGAATTCAGTACACATTTTCAGCAGAGATGACTACAAGAATGAAGAAAGAAGAATTATTTTAACCAAACTTTCTTTTGATGTTTGTATTTGAAAAAAAAAATGGCCATATCTAAAGTGAGTAAAGTCGTTTGACAGGAAACAATTTAAAATATTATATGGTATTTTTCAGTCTCGAGATGCTATTTTGAATGGTACCCATCCTGTAAGTCTAGAAGAAGCTATAATGTTTGGTGGTATTCAATGTCAAGTACAGTTTGGTGATCATGTTGATTCTAAACATAAATCAGGATTTTTAGAGTAAGTGTAATTAATTATTGAATTAATAATTGAAACATCTTCTAATGGTCCTGTTTGCTGCTTAGTTATCAAATAGTTTTTATGCATGATTCATATGTCAATAGTTATTATTACATAAAAAATGGCCAAAAAATTGTCAATTTTCTTCACGTTGCATCTTCCTATACTCAATAAAATGTATCCATGATTACATACTTAAATTACCAGAAATCTTTTAAGATTTCTAATTTTTTTCATGACTTTATAAAACTGTCTTTTGTGTTACAGTTTGAAAGAATTTCTTCCTAAAGAATATTTAAAAGTAAAAGGAGCTGAAAAGAAGATATTTCAGGTAACTAAATTAATTATATTAATATCTTTATTCTTTATATCTATTGTTGATATTTACTTTTCTGAAAATTCATTTAGAATGATTAATTGATTATTTTTTAGTAATTGCAAATTGACTTGTTTTTTCAGGAACACAAGAAACATGTTGGATTAACAGAAATTGAAGCTAAAGTAAAATATACCCACCAATGTCGTTCATTAAAAACATATGGTATTACTTTCTTTTTAGTCAAGGTAAGATGGTGTGCCTAAAATAATTTGCAATTTCTTGGTTTTTTAAATGCCAACAAGCAATATTTGATTTCTAATTGTCAAGGGTTTGTTAGTGTGCACATTCTTGGTGCTTTGTCCCATTCAATCAATGGAAAGCCTTATTAAACATATAGACCTACAATCGTGAAATAGTTGTACTGTCCTGTAATGTTTTATGGTAAATAATGAATAATATTTAATAATTTGTAGGAGAAACTAAAAGGAAAAAATAAATTGGTACCTAGATTATTAGGTATTACTAAAGAAAGTGTAGTCCGCGTTGATGAAAAAACCAAAGAGGTAGATATTAATACCCTTATTTTCTGTATGTCTTCCCTTTTACTTTGCTGGGATTATGGAAAACCATAAGTTTGTTCAGCAATGTATGTTTTATATTAAAATTACACTAATAAAATACATGCAAATTTAAATGAATCTGTGCATTTATAGTGCCATGACTTTGACAATTTCTTCCTAAATATAGAAAATGAAATTGAATTACAGATCATGAAAACCTGGCCATTAACTACAGTTAGAAGATGGGCTGCTTCACCAAACAGTTTTACTTTGGTAAGTAACATCATTGATAATCTATTCTTAAATAGATGTGTACAGTTCACTATGTATTAATCAGTTAAATTCTTATAAATGCCTTCAACAGTTATGCTACTTTGCTCAAAATACTTATGACATGTCATGTCGAATTGAGTTCTTCATTTGTCGTTGTATTTTTATCTTTAGGATTTTGGTGATTATTCTGATACATACTATTCTGTACAAACAACAGAGGGTGAACAAATCTCACAACTTATTGCTGGTTATATTGATATTATACTGGGCAAGGTAAGAATTACTTAGTTTGTTATTAGCTTCATTCTTTAAAAGCTGTGAATCTTTTTTGAAATTCTTAACTTTCATGTGGTTTATCAGGAACATTATGTGATTTGTGATGCCATAATGGACAAAGACTCAATCTTGGGTCTCCTTTGGTTTCTGTCATCTATCATTTATGTAACAAAGGCATTGAATTTGAATATTTTACTTGTAGAAAAAGGCTAAAGATCATCTTGGTATTGATGGTGATGATAATTCTATGATGTTAGAAGACAATGTAGCACCAGCTAAGTAAGTTATCCTTGTTCATGTTATTTAAAAATGGTAATAATAGCTGCTTATGCTAAAGATCCATCATACTTAACCAGTCAAAGCAGTTTAAACAAAAATCTAGGGATCTTTTGTGTTAATGGGCCTGAAATGGGTTAGATTTATGTTATGTCACCTGATAGCACTTCAAATGGACAATTGGATTATGATTCTGAGCTTAGGTAAAGCAAATTTAACGGGATTTGGATGTTAACTTGTCATCTTCCAACTTGAATAAATATTTAGATGACTGTCACCCATCATTTTGATAACGTTTTATAATTATTTATTGTACAGGGCTACCATTATTCAACACAATACATCTAAAGTGAGCCATGCTAGTAGTGGTAATGTAGCTATACCAGCTGTTATTAGAGATGGTGGACAAGGAGAATCACAGTATGGTATTGGTTCCATGCAATCAACACAATATACACAGGTGTCAAATCAAGCTATTAGTGGACATTCTGCTGCTCACAGTGTTAGTGTTTTAACTGCTTGTCTTTTTATTAACCTTTTACTGTTATCTCAAACATTTTATACCGTAATTTTATTTTACATTTGATATTCTCTTCATTTAGACAATTTGAAATTTTAAAATCTTTAAAAAACTATCAAATATTCAGTCATTTCCCATGTTTTATCCTAGAATTTTGAAAGTAAAAATGTTTGAGGTACAGTATTTCTCGTAGTTTATGAAAGAATTTGCATTTAGAGATGGGACGATGCTGGGTCAATTAATGATGGATGAACTTAGGTCCATGATTGAGAAATAAAGCATAAATGAACACTCGTGCCATCGATCATAAGGGACTTTATTACCACTAATAATTGAACTAAATTGAGCTACTGGTAAATTTAAAGTGAAAAAACCCTGTATATGAAAAATATTTAGTCAGGAAGGGTTTAAGATGAGAACCAGACAAGGTAACCTCTGTATCTATAGCATACATATAGTAGTTTTAACATTGGTTTTAGCTGGTCTTTTTATATACCTAGCACTCAGAACATCTTCCAAGATTGTGAGCACATTGAACATTTTAAAAAGTTATAAAGGTGGATTTTATATCCACAACAAATTTTGATAACCGAAAATTAATTGATTGGAAATTAAAAAAAATCTCTCCATTCTGAAATGTCTGTCTATAATCTGATTGGTCAATCACAAATTTTGATTTTGAATTTCGTTCTATTGACCAATCAGTTAACTGATCTGACATTCTGTGAGTTTTGGAAGATGTTCATTATAACTAGTCAATCCAGCATTTAGAATGAGGTTGTGTGTGTTATTATCTCTCAATAATCTCTCTAAACAGATAATATACATTATACATACATACAGATCTGACATCAGTTGTTACTTCTATATTAGTATTTATCATTAGTTCATGTTATATATTAAGCCTTTAGACAAGGTCAAAGGGATATGATCCAATATAGCTCAATTTCAGCTAACATGATGCTACTAGTTTGAAGAGAGCTTTATAAACCTGTAAATTTCAAAAACAAACAATTTGATTAATACTGATATATGAACTCTTAGATTGTGTGTTACAAGCAAACTGTTCTTTAAAGGAATGAAGTTGGTGTCTTGGTGTTAAATAGCATGGTTTTTGATGAATAGATCTAAAATTGTTAATTTCCTTTCTTCTGAGTCACAAAATATTTAAGATTTTCATAGAAGTGGTTTCAATTTCGGTAGATTTGTAGAGCGCAATTTTAGTTTAGATTAGATTTTAATTCATTAGAATTGTTTTATTTTAATTCAATTTATAAACCAATAGGTCCTTTAATTCAATAGACATGAGACATTTCCAAACAAAAATTTATCATATAGGCTTATAAAAGTCCAATAATGGGCTGTTATGTTATACAATTATATAATGGTTCTCTCTAAATGGTTTGGTCTACTATCTATCATTTAGTATATATGAAACTTATTGAACAGAGATGAAGAATCTACAGGATATACTCTAATTTGATGTGCAATTTTGTAAAAACAAATGCATGTTGACATTTGGTTAACAATTATGACAGCATGAAGTGTTGTTCAGTTTACTAAATTATTGATTATATTATTTTCAATTTATTTCACAAACCACAATTTTATTTTCTTACGAAAACTGTAAATTTATTTTTGTTAAGCACATTATTCTTTGATTTTATTTTCATTTTTAATAAAACTAAGCTATTGTTGACATATTTGAATAGAGCAAAGTTATTCATATTTGTATATTTTAACAGGAAAAATCTAGAGAAGAGGTAGGATTAAGTAAATCTCAGAAAGCTTTATTGATAACTATAGAAGAAGGTTTATCATCTGTCAATGCTGCCCAGTCACAACTAGAACATCAGGCTGACTTACCTACCCTTGGTTCCGATCCTGTAAGTACTATTTCTACTCTTTAAGAAAATTCCATGTCAAAGTCTACTTTGTTGCCTTGTAAAGAAGAGCCGATTATATGGATATACCATTGTCTAAATTATTCACCTAATGTTTCACTTATACAGGTAGATTGTGTTAAATCTCTTGATAATGTGTGTATGTGATTGTGTTCTTTTCTTATGCCTTTTAAGACATTAACACAAAATGGGAAAAAAGACTTTAAAATATTTGTATGTTTGATTACTTCAGGCATCAAAGAAATGGAGAGAAGATGCATTAGATGTATCAAGACAGAAGGTTGGAAGTCAGTTGTCTGCTATGAATGCTGCTACAGCACAGTTAGTCACATTGACGTCTGGTAATCAAGATGAAATAGATTATACTGCTGTTGGTTCAGCTGTCAATCAAATGTAAGTTCTATTCTTTTTTAATACCAAATTATATAGACTTATCATATGTGCTTATGATGTGAACTTGAATGAATTAAGACTAAAATTCAACAGATTTGTTATGTGTTATTGCATTGCTCCTCCAATAAATGTTTAGACAAGAATACATACAAAAATATTATAGAATAATTACTTGAATTTCAAAATTAATACAAGATTTCTTTTCTTTCAGCTCATCCAATCTAAATGAGTTTAGTGGTGATGTTCGTATGTTAGCTGCTCTACAAGAAGATAATGGTAATAAATTGATGAATGCTGCAAGACGTTTGGCTGGTGCTTTCAGTGACTTACTACAAGCTGCACAACCTGGCTCCAAGGAGGTAATGACATATTTTAAGTTTTGTAGTCTCAAGTATGAATTATGCATTAAGAGGTATAAGTGGTGTCTACACGAAAAAAATAAGCCGCTTCCGTGCATCTATACGTGATAAAAGGTGTATTAAATGCCGAGAGAAAAGCCGCATTTGAAATAAGCCGCCTTTACTTGTGACGATCAAACTAGCGAGTTTAAACCTCCATTTGATACCGTGTAGACAGAATCCAAACTTAATCCGTCTTTTCTCGTTATGACAACAGAGCGCGCGAATTATCTTGTTGTTAAAAATGGCTTCCAGTGTTCGAGTGAAAAATTGGTCAACATCTTTGCTTCTTCTCAACTTGAGACTCAAGTACTGTATGCGCCGTTTCATTAAAATGAAAAACAGAAACAAAACTGAGCAGATATGCATGATAATAATTTAATGGTTTAGTTGCGCTTCTGATAAGAACATTGATTTATTTGTTTAAATTCGAAACGGATTGCGCAAGTCCGGGGACAGAGAAAAGCCGGATTAATAAAAGGCGTTTTAACTTTTTTACGTGCAGACAGATCGTAAGAAAAGCCGCCTCGCCTTTAGTAAAGGCGGCTTATATTTAGAGGCGCCTTTAATAATTGTACGTTTAGACACCACTATATAATTGATGAACATGACTAATCAAATATATATACCCAAAGGAGTACAAGAGTCTATTGCTTGATAGGTTTGAGGAAAAATTAATGCCAATATTTTGTGAAAATTGTGAGTGTTGATTGATTGTTGTTTTGTTTGTAGCCAAGATTAAACCTATTAGCTGCTGCTGGTAAGATTGGTGATGCCAGTCAAGATGTCATGGATAATGTTGGTGAAACTACAGAAGATATGGACAAAGCCTATCAGGTAAATAGATTCTACTATTGAGTTATTGTAATGAGTCATTTGCACCATACAATATGATAACATGGAATCGACGTATTGATGAAAATAAGCAAATATAGTCTTAAAGCATCAAAAACATCAATCATCGTATGTCTTTTTTGCTAATTTAGTGGATTTGTCATTTTTCAGGATACCCTGTTAGCTCTTGCTAAGGCTGTTGCTAATGCTACCGCAGCATTAGTGCTAAAAGCTAAAACTGTAGCTAATAAAACAGAAGATCAAGGTTTACAGAATAAAGTTATTAGTTCTGCTACACAGTGTGCTCTAGCTACTTCACAACTTGTAGCTTGTACAAAGGTAAGTGTAAATTAATTTAAGAGACATTCCTGCTCTATAGTTCTTGGTTTACCCCTGTTATGATGATGTCAAAATAATGAAGAACGTTGACCTGTTCAAGGAGGCCAGAACCGCAAACACCAACCAGGATTATTGCCCACATTTACCACTAGATTTCAGTGATATTAAAAAACATACTCGTAATTCAAACTTGAAGGATCTTAATATGGTTTGACTATTTGTATTGTAGGTTGTAGCACCAACTATTGGTCATCCAGCCTGCCAGGAACAACTTATAGAAGCAGCCAAACTAGTAGCTAAATCTGTAGAAGGTATTGTGGAAGCTGCTCAAGGAGCTTGTAGAGATGATTATGTTTTACAAGATTTAGGAGGTGCTGCTACAATGGTTACTAAAGCTCTTAATGATTTGTTACAACATATCAAGAAAGCTGCTGGACCAACCAAGGTAAGTGTCTGAGGTCTAGTTCTGCTATGAAAACCTAATAAAAATCAACAGACTGTATAAGCTTTTAATTAGAAAGCTGCACATCATAGAATCGTATAAAGACAGCAGTAATTGAGGTGAACAAGTTCTGGTGTATAATTTGGAAAATGCTGGATATAAACATCCAATGTATTATTTTAGGCTACAGAAGTACATGAAGAAGCTGTTGATCAGATTATTACTACCACTGATAAGTTATTTAGTAGTGTTGGTGATGCTCATGAGATGGTAAAGAATGCTAGATTGTTAGCTCAGGTAAGATGCCACCACTTTAGTTTTCTTTAGGGGAACTGAAAGTGAATTAAAATAGTCAAAAATGATGAAGAAAACAGGTTTTCTAGATTTGGGTTGCATTTAAGTCTTTGCTTTTATTTATCCAGGCTACATCACAACTAGTAACTGCTATAAGAGGTCAAGCTGAATCTCATCCTGATTCAGATGTACAGAAGAGACTTTTAGCTGCTGCTAAACAATTAGCTGATGCTACTGCTAACCTCGTTGAAGCTGCTAAGGTGAGTTGAGTTAATAAAAATTCAATTTCCTTTCCAATCATGCGTTTTATCTGCTTTAATTGATTGGTTATTTGAGTTAGTTTACCTTTGCAATCCGATTGATATAATTGAGACATGTTTGGATCACTTTACCATGTTTGACATATTGTAATTCTTTGGACTAATTTCCACTTACAGGGATGTGCTTCCAGCCCTAATGACTCCAACCAACAGATGATGTTAAGATCAGCAGCTGAAGAATTAAGATCTGCCACCAATACAGCTGCTAGTAATGCCTTAAAAAAGAAGCTTGTGAAACGCTTAGAGGTATTTATGATCAATGTTATAAAGTATAAAACTGTAATAGTATAAAGTCATTTGGTGGAGTCGAATTTGATTCTTTGCTTTCATTGAACAACATTGCCAGTGATGGTACCAGTATCATATTTAACAGCTCACCTAACACTGTCCACACATGTTTCAGAAAGAAACTTTAGTGCTCAAATCCAAGGGTTATCAACTATTATACATTTTAAAGATTATAACTTATTGATATCAAATTCTTTCTATTTCTCAGAATGCTGCTCGACAAGCTGTATCAGCCTCTACACAGCTTATTAATTCATCTAAACAAGCTAATAAAACTAATCGTAATGCTGCCTCCCAACAACAACTAGCAGCTCAATGTCAAGTTGTAGATGAAGAAGTACCTAATGTAGTACAGAGTATTAAAGCTGCTCAGAGACATTATGATAGTGCTTCAGCACAACTTGGTCTGATTAACGCCAGTCAGGAATTTATACAGGTAATTTTTTTTTCTTTCATTTGTGCTTTTGAAGGTGGAAAACCATCCTATTTTTATATCTTGAGTCCAATTTAAACAACTTAAGTAAGTTTCACTGCGTGTTAAAAAAAAAAGAAGGAGGATTTTACTTTTAAACACCCTTGTTCCTCTGTGGATGGCTGTATCAGCATCCCATTTCCTTGAAAAGTCCTCAAAGCTTATCCTGTATTTTCCTATAACTATATTTTGTTGTATATTCCAGCCCTGTAGTAGATTGATGGCCCAGGCTAATTCAGCAGCTCCAACTGTAACTGATCAGTCATCTGTTTTAACATTAAATAACAATATTAAAGCAATGGCTACAGCACTAGCTGAACTGAGAACTGCTGCTGCCAAGGTAAGTCATATCTTCTTTGACGTCTGATTAGAACAGCTTTTGATGGATCCATAGATTTATACTCAGCATCTTTATAGGAAATTGGGTACTGTTTTTTGCTCTAATAGATTCTGTCAATTTTGATTAAAGGTCTTTGACAAAGTCATCTGAAATTATGAGGTTACAGCTAACAGTTAGTCAACAAACCAACATATTGATGCCAAGATGGCCAATGCTTATGTGACATTCTATTTAGAATGATTTTAAACAAAACAGATCATGTCAAGTGTTATTTGTTTGTAAATTTCAGGCAGCTGAAGCTTGTCATTCATTAGAAGTTGACAGTGCTCTAGATCAACTCCATGCTCTAGATAAAGAGTTAGATGATGTTCAGAGATCAGCAGAAAGTGGTAATTTGTTGCCTCTACCAGGAGAGACAGCTGAAACAGCTGCTTTACAACTTGGTGCTACTTCTAAAACAGTAGCTTCATCAATGTCACAACTATTGACTGCTGCAGCTCAGGTAAAACAGGCTTTGATTTATATTATTTTGAATCCAAACAAATTGCTAAGGAATGCCTCTAATTTACATTTGCCGATAAGTTCTTATTGTTTAAATGAACTAAATATTCTAAATTATTAATGAGAAATGGACTTAACTATATTGTTATTTCTACAGGGTAATGAAGACTATGTTGGTATTGCCAGTAGAGATACAGCTAATGCTCTCAAAGTTTTAACATCTGCTGTACGAGGTGTAGCAGCTACTACCAATGATCCACAAATAAAACGTAATATTATTGGTAGTGCTCATGATGTCATGGATAAATCTATCAGATTGTTGGAAGAAGCCAAGTCTGCTTTAGAGAATCCTAATAGTCCAGAAAATAGTCAACGTTTGACACAGGTATTATAGTTTTCATTACTATTATATGGTCTGTTGTAGCATGAAAATAACACCGAAGACCAAAGTCAAAGAGGATTGGCCAGATTGTTGGTATTGAGGCTGCCCCATCGATGAGTGCCAAGTTTCAACAGAATGGAATATTTCATAGGATTGTTTGCCAATCTTGTTTCTTTAAGAATAAGCTTTTTGATGAGTCTGGGCTTTTAGAACAAAAATTTTCGTCTTTGTTCTCTAAATTCTGTACAATTAAGATCCTTTCCTCTGAAAATTGGAAATGGATTTAAAGTTAACAAAATTCTTCATTTGCACATTTTATGACTATGCTAGTTTTTAGTATATCTTAAAAGGAAGAAGTGGATAGATTTTTTTTATTTCATTTATAATCCTGTATTATTTATTGTAGGTTGCCAAGTCAGTAGCTACAGCTCTATCTAACTGTATTAACTGTTTACCAGGACAGAGAGATGTTGATAATGCTATACAACAAATAACAGCTAGTAGTCAAATGTTAGCTAATCCATCGGTAAGATTATAAACTGTATCGAAATTTTGAACATCACAAGGTCAGGGTTCAATCCTTGCATACCACGACATAATGACTTTGGACGTAGTTATTCATTGTTAGTTCAGAGAGACTGAGAATGAAAATATCTATAAACGAACTGAATCCCATGAATTTCCTAATTGCAAACTACATAGTGTTCTGTAATGCAGAATCAAATCAAATTCTATAAAAATCCTTGTTTTATTTCAGTTCCCTGGTACCAATAAGACCTATCCAGAAGTACAGACAGATATGAACAATGCTGCCGTCAATTTGAATCAAGCTGCTAGTGATATAGTAACATCATCTAGAGGTGCCACTAGTCAACTAGCTACATCATCTAATAGATATAGTGAATGTTACCAACAATTTGTACACAATGGTCTAACTATGGCTGGTTTAACCAAAGATTATGAAACTCAGAATCAAATAGTTGGTGGATTAAAGAGTGTATCTATGGTGTCTAGTAAATTATTATTAGCAGCTAAATCAGTTTCAGCTGATCCTAATGCACCAAATGCTAAAAATCTTCTAGCACAGGCTGCCAGGTTAGATTAAAATTTTATTTCCTACAGTACTGACAAAATTTCCCACATTGTACACTGCTTGAAATATTTAACATCAGGAAGTAATCCACTCAAAAAAAAAAATTTCTTACCCCCTCTAATTTATTGGTCATCTATTGTGGTTTATTTGGTAAATAAAATGATGATTGATTATTAGAAATGATTATTTATGTATTTAATAGAGCTGTAACAGAGAGTATAAACCATCTTATTAATATCTGTACTATATCAGCACCAGGACAGAAAGAATGTGATAATGCTTTACGTCAAATACAGGTAATGTTTTAGAGAATTTTTGTTTAAGTCACTAACCTACACAGTTGAAAACAACTTGATTTGATTCAATCAGTTGTCAGATCCTAGATTGATTGAAGAACCAACAGAAAAATTAACCAACAATGTAATTTAATTATTTATTCAGATATATGATTTCCTTATGTTGAAAATGTTGAAACATGGAAAAAAGACTTTTGTGTTAGATTGTTTTCTGTGTGATTTCTCTGAAGAGTTGCTAGTCATAAGGTGTTATTTAGTGTTCTCAGAGAGTGTGCATACCTTGCTTGGCTATAGTTTTTTCGGTCATTGATTTTAAACTGTTATATTATTATTTAGATGATGAGAAATGTATTAGATAATCCTAATGAACCAGTCAGTGATCAGACATATTTCGATTGTTTAGAAAGTGTCATGGAACGTTCAAAGGTTAGTCAATATTTATTTAACTACATGTTTGTACTAATGAATAATCACTAATGAAAAATCAAGTTTCTTCTTTCTATTTGGTTGTGGCATGATTTCAAAATAATCATCTTGCGAAAGCAGAAATGTTGTAGAGGCAACAAGTATTACCATAGTGTGCTGGACATCTTTAAATTTGATGGGATATTTGGATATACTAACACCTAACTCATGATTGAACATTATGGGTCAAGTCTTTTGGAAGATTTCTTTTAAATATGTGTATGTCTATACTCTTTGTACTAATGACACCCTAACTAATTTAGCAAACCCAAGGAAATGGACATTTAAAGGTGAGATATGTTGTAAAAATAAGCTTCTCTCTCAAGTAGTTTCTAATCATTCGCACAAAAAATAGAAGTGCAGCTTGAAAGGCAATGGACAGGAAATACTGTTTCTAGATTATTTTCATAATAATTTTATTTTGCGAATGTTTCAGGTGTATGTATGTATAATTTCTCTCAATTTTATGTTTATATACAATAATCACTTTGTTTTGTTTCCTCTTCACTTCTTATTTAAAGTTAGGTCATCTTATTTTTTAAATGGAATTTTAAATTATAGTACCAAAGTAATTTAATATGTAAATTTTAAAGTTTGCTTAAGATATAAAAAAAGATGCTTCTAGTGGTAGATGCTAAAAAAAAAATTAATTTTTCCGAAATAGAATTATGTCATTTGAAATTTCAAATATTCCTTCTTTTTCCTTTAAGCTTAAAAATCAATTTTTATCCAACAGTAATTTGCAAGATATATTATTTATTATCTTCCTGTATTATATGTTATACACTGTTTTTGCAATTATTTATGTTTCTAAACATTTCAAAATATATATCACTGTTTCAACAAATATATTGCACTGAACGCAAACTGATATATTTTGAAAATGGCAGGAAAGTCAACAATATTTTTGTTTTTTTCTTATGTATTTTGTCAGTTAAATCTGTTGATTTTGTCACTTTTATTCATAAGCATCGACACTCAATGAATGTTGTAAAACTCTATTTTATTTCAATTATAATCTGATATTCCCCAAACATTATTATGAATGCTGTGTTAATCTGTTTTACAGGCACTGGGTGATGCTATGACTGGTATATCAAATCATGCTAAAAGAAACGATATTGATGATTTCTGTGACTCTGTTAGAAATTTCGCTAATTCTGTTTGTGGCTTAACTGAAGCTTCAGCACAGGTAAAATATTATTTTAAATCAGCTTATTTAGAATAAAGAAGCACCCATACTAAGAAATCAAGTTTCTTTTTTGATTATGAGGAGGGGCTGTAGTTGATTTAATTAGAGTACTGACTTGTGATATCATTTGTGTGGTGATTTGCTCTTGTCAGATGAAAATCTGTTGTTGTAAGTGGACCTATCTGTAAATAAATACAGTAAATGAAATGCAGATGGGATGAATCTTGGATATTTCATACATTTATTTATTCATTCTCTTATTTATTTATTCATTTACTCATTCATTTATTCTGTGAAAAAATGAATATATAATGGTATATGTTGTATATTTTTCAGGCTGCTTATCTAGTAGGTATAGCTGACCCTGCCTCTGAGCCAGGTAGACCTGGTATTGTTGATCAGTCCCAGTTTTCACGAGCTAATCAGGCTATACAAATGGCTTGCCAGAATCTTACCAATCCAGCCAGTTCACAACAACAGGTAACTTTCTTTTTTTATGTACATATTGCTTTACATTATGGTTTTTATTTATAAGGGATATCTTAAGTCATATAAATATTTTCTCTACCAGCTGAAGAGACCTGTATCACCATTAAGAATGAAAATCTGTTAACACTTCTAGGAAATTATCAGTATTTTCGCATTTATGTCCTTATAACACCATAAGTCATAACCTTCTGGCATGTTTTAACATTCTTTAATTGCTAACGAACATGAAGTGAGATTTTAATTTGAAAAAAATATTATGGATAACTAAAATTGAGCTTTTCAGACTGGGAAAGCAAATGTTTAGATGATTGCATCGCTTTTAGGAAACGCTGATACATGACCTATTAACAGGGGCTTCAGACCTTTTTTTGGAGTTTTTTTTTATTAATATTTCAACATGAGATTGAGACTTTAGTCAATTGAAACAATGTGTGATCTAATTTTAAAAGAATATTAGACAGTTCTTTATAGCATGATAGAATAGTTATTGGAATATCTAAGTTGGATTGGCATGAATTCAAGATAAAAAGAATTGATTTCTATTAAAATTATTTGTTCATTTTCCCCAACTTTGATTAACTGAAATGCCATTTTATTCTTAGTTAAATTAGACCATCAATTTGAAGGAATTAGTTTTGAGTGTTCTTTATGATAAACATATAGCATTTTTGATGAAAAATTAGTAAACACATACAGATTTTGTTCAAATGTTTAAAGTGATCAAAATGGCCACCTCTTTACCAAAGTTTTCTTGGTTGCAAATTCATGACAGCATTTTTCTAGTGCTGAAACTAGTTTTAACCAGTTTTAACAGATTACTGTATTTCCTAAATATTTACAGGTTTATTGTCGGAATTTCAAGATTCTTAAAAATGCATTGTTCCAAATCTGGTTTGTTGAGTTTAGACGTTTTTTGAACCAATAAATCTCATAAGATTACTTAGTTAATTGGACATTTTTGAGCATATGTTTTATATTGGTTTCGAGAAAAGGTCCCAAGACGGTTCTTTGTAAGAGATGGCAATTTTGATTACTTTAATCTTAGAGTTGAAATATTAGCATGTCCACAAATATATCAATTTACAATTGTGAAATTTAAAACTTAGGTGAATGCCCAAGCGCAGGTATGTTTAAATGTTCCTCAAGATAACCACTTTATCATTTAACTGACAATTTTCTATTTATCTGCATAAACAAATATAATGATCAAATTTCAAAATATAACACTCCCTTATCTGATTTATTATAGTTTATAATTCCCATATATTTATGTTATAATCTTAGTTTTAGATTAGAATTAAAAACTAAGTTAATAATATAACAAACCAAGGATGCTGATGATTTTGCACGTTAATGATATTAATAACCAAAATTCTAAAAAAAATTGATAAAAACATGTCAGTTTGCATCCTAATAACTTAACAATTAACATTAAAACTTAATATTAAATATTTAACTCGAAAGCAGATAAATAAGTGAAATTGTGAGGTTGTCTTCAGAATTGATCTTTGTTTACTTTCTAACCTGTTTATGTATTTTGTTTTGTTTGTAAAGTATTACGAATCCTGGACCGTTCGGTCAATGGTAAGATACTGCATGCCAAATATGGCAGAATTTTTAGCGAGTCCTTTGTTTATATCTTGTCCGATTATTTCTACATCTGTTTATTTTCTATTATAATTTAAAAGATAGGTCTACGTTTAGCACTTTCTGTCTTGTCTTGTGAGAATTCATCACTAATTTATTTTGCTTAGGCTCCATGTCATTTTGTCTATTAATTTGCTGGTAATATTTGTGTAATGTGAGGTACGTTTATATTTTAACTAGGCTATGATTGGCTCTTGATCTTATTTAATATAATCATAAAGTTATTTTTCTTATGAAAGTGTATTGAAATATTAGATGAAAACCTAAGCATATATTTATTATATACCTGACCCTATCCATGCTGTGCCAGTTAAATTCCATTGTCCTGTATATCATTATTACTTCCAGAAAAACAGTAAACACCAAGTGAATTTTAAAGATTTTCTTTTGATTGATATATTGTATGAGATTTTTTTCAGATATTTTGTATGTTTGTATTGCTGATCATGTTTGGCTTGAATTAAAGTCATTATTTGAATGATGTAATATGTTTTAACGTGTTAACAATAATTTAACAGTTTGTTGTGTACATTAATAATAATCTAATAAGAACATGAAAACTATAGTTGTTCAGATCTGTAATCACTGCATGTTTCATATAATTTCTAAAAAAAATCTTATTCATATGTAATGCAAAAAATCCCTTTTTATCTCAAAATTATCCTAAAATTTGTCTTAAAGATGTAACTAAAAGTATTGAATTTTGTGCAGAAAATGTATTGTGATCTATGAACGAAACTTTACTAAAAAATGAGCTAGATCTCAAGGAATATTGATACATATGTATAGTCCAGTAAATATTTTTTGATTATTTAGTTTTTGGGAAGTTTGAATAGTATTTAAAACAAAAAACTGGATTAGTTTTGTGATCATTACTACTTGCTGTTGATTATATATGTATAACATCCCATAATATCAACCTAATGCAATAAATAGTAGATTTACATATAGGCCTTTTATACAAAATATATATAATATATATAAACTGCACTAAATTTGTATTGACCAAAAACTTAACATTGAAATTACTTGAAAGAATCTAAGTATTATGATTTTAAAAAGCATCATGATTTTCAGAATCATTAATCGTTAAATTGCATGATATACAGTTATTCATGAAGCATGTTCTATTTTCATTTGTTTAGAATTCAGCATGATTTATTTTTGTTTTGTTTTTATTCATGGTGTAAAAAATCACAACATATATCATTGTCACAGTTTTAAATTACTAAATTCAACAGGGCACTAAAATAGTTCAAGTTTAATAGAATATCGAGGATCAATTCTGAGTTTTTATGTTTAAAATTTCAGGTTTTATCTGCTGCCACAGTTGTCGCTAAACACACGTCTGCCTTATGTAATGCATGTAGAGTTGCCTCCTCAAAAACCTCCAATCCAGTTGCTAAGCGTCATTTTGTACAGAGTGCAAAGGATGTTGCCAACAGCACTGCTAATCTAGTCAAAGCCATCAAAGTAAGTATTGTTTTGGATTCATAATCTTTTAATAAACATATAAAAACATAATTTAACCATGCCCACTTGGATAATTTGTAAAATTTAGAACCTTAAACAATAATAACTTGAAAGGTATAAATTAATTATTCTAGCAGAGTTGGCATTGGTATGTTTTATTATTTCTTTTAAAGGCATTGGACCAAGATTTTACAGACCAAAACCGTCATAAATGTGCAGAAGCTGCTCGACCTTTAGTTGAAGCAGTAGAAGAATTAACCACTTTCGCTTCTTCACCAGAATTTGCCAGTAAACCAGCTAAAATTAGCCCTAAAGTAAGTTATGATCTTTATTTAAGTTATGAACTTTATGAACAGAACATGTATCAGGTTTGTACAAATTTGATAAGTACATAATTGAGATAGAATTGATACTTATTAAAATGTAATTGATACCTGCAAATTTGTAAAGTACATTATTGGAACAGAGAAGAAATTGATATTTTACAAATTTGATTACTAGTGATACACTATTTAGACAGCATTTGGGCTCCAGAAAATAAAGAATATTTAAGATATATATTTGTAAATAATTTCAGGCAAGACAAGCACAAGAACCTATAACACATGCTGGTAAAGGAATGATAGATGGAGCTAGTAGTATGTTACAAGCTGCTAAACAACTAGCTGTTAATCCTAAAGATCCACCTACATATCAAATGTATTCACACCATTCAAAATCTGTATCAGATTCTATCAAACAATTAGTTAGTTCTATTAAGTAAGTAGGCTATTAATTTATATTGACATTTCTAATATCACTTCCAGGAGCCCCAGTGGCTCAGTGAGTTAGACGCTTGCTCGCTAACTTGAAGGTCCAGGGTTCAATCCAGGCATGGGTAGAGATGATACCTTCGGATTTTTCAACCTGGTTTCCCCCTGTCAGTGAAAGGTCGGAGGAGCTGACATGGAAAAGCATCTAGTCGTTCGGATGAGACAATAAACCAAAATCGAAAATAAGAACAGGCTAATGCCGCTGTCCTGGCAAATTTTCCCTCATTGCACACTGCATGGCGTTTGCCCGTCCTCAATTAGCCCATATAGGTGCAGAAAAGCAGACCGTAAAACTCCATTCATTTCATTTAATTTCTAATATCACTTCAGTATAGATAAGTTCTGTCAAAGGGGGGATAAGGGGATAAACGATACTGTAACTTGTCACGTGCCAATATTGTAAAATATAAGTGGCAAATAATCTTGACCACTCAAATGATATAATGAAGTTTGTAATAATGGAAATATCTGAATTGAAAATCGGAAAGAAATTTTGGTCTCTATAGCATTATTGATATGTTTGGTTGCCACATGATGAATTGAAAGAGTATCTCTTGTTATTGTCTTCAACTACTCTGCCCAAGGTATACCAGTATTAATGAATATTACTGTACCTGTTCTTCCAGAGAATCAGCACCAGGTCAGAGAGAATGTGATGATGGTATTGAAAAGATTAATCAAGTTATACGACAATTAGATCAAGCTTCGTTAGCTGCTATCAGTCAGAATTTAGCTCCACAGAATGAAAAATCACTTAAGGTTAGAATATCTTTATATCATCCCAAAAGCAAAATAATTTAGAATGTTAATGTTTTATTAGCCATAATTCTGTATTAAAATCATAAACTTATAATCTCTGACCCTACTAGAAATATCTTTGTTGTATATTTAATGGATTCTTAAGTTTAATTTATATGTTTTAGGCCTTCCAAGAACAGTTGATAAACAGTGCTAGAGAAATATTAGAGAAGATAGACTTTGTTAGAAACGCTGCAAAGAGAGAACCTGAAAACCTTGGCCATCTTGTAAGTTACTGTTGAATGATCTTTTGCTAAAAGTTTGAAAAACTAGTATTAAGTCTTTCTGTGTATAATATCTTGCCTGGTTATTCTATTTCAATACAATTGGCATTTTTGTGCCTCTAAATTTATTACTACCATGTTCATGTATAATTATTGAAATTTTGTTTGTAGAGTACCACAATAGCCTCATATTTTGAACCACTAGCCTACAGTGCAATAGGAACCGCCTCCAGGAATTTAAATTCTAAACAACAAATGAATATATTAGATTTAACTAAGACTGTAGCAGAATCAGCTCTACAATTTTTATATGCTTCTAAAGAAGGTGGTGGTAATCAAAAGGTAATTTGTTCTTACTATTTATGTCTTGGAACATACTGTTGAGAAAGAATGGGCCATTGGCATTAGCTATTTGCACCATTCCCATTTTTCCTCAATGTTTCAAAAATAGGATGAAATCCAGTCAAGTCAAATGTCATTTGCAGTCAGGTTGTAAAGCTGAGAAAACTAAACAATCAATCTACAAAAATCTGATGAATGGATCCCAATCAAGTTTCAAATAAAAAATAGGACATATATTTTTTTCTTAATGATTAATTGAGAAGGTGTGCACACTAATTAATATTATAGCCTAAAGATATATATTGAAGTAAAGTATAACATTTATATTATAGGCAACACATGCACATCAACCTATTGATAATGCCGCTGATGATATGAAAGATGTATTAATTGATTTATTACAAACTATGGAAGAAGCTGCCTCACAAACTGGTGTTGTGTCCAGCATGATTGATAGTATATCAAAATCTATTGCCAAGGTAACTATTTTATCTTCTCATGATTCATTTCTCAAAAGTTTAAAAAATTATGCTTTGATTATATGTAACTGTTTTTCATAAGTATTATTAAACATGCGTGTAGATCTTTCTTTTTTGCTATGGTTTTTCTGAAATTGGCCTCTATTATTATCAAAGTGGTTAAACTATCCCCAGCAGTGGGATTGACTTAATGCTGCATTTTCCCTGGCTTTATGAAAGTTTATTAATTCAAATGATATTTGTTATACAAGTACTTACCTGACTAAATTTATTTATAGATTGATGAGAGAGTGGCAGTAGGAGAGAAAGCATCATTTGTTGATTATCAAACTGAAATGGTGAGACTAGCTAAACAAATAGCTAGATCTGCACAAGATATGGTAAGTTTGTCTGAATATACAATAAGTGTTTCAAGATATCATTCATAAGAATGCTTGTGGCATTTAAAACAAATATTTTTCTAATATCCATCTTTACTCAGGCCTCTCATCTGCTCTCTCAAGGGAGGCAACTCATAAATCAAACATGATTATCCTAGACCACAATATTGCAATGTCTTATTGGAATTCAATAAAGGATTACTGCTTGTGTGAGGTTTAAATTCCTTGAAGGATACAATCTTTACAAGATGTGTGGTTATTTTAGTATAAACTTATTGCTATTTTCTAGACTGGTAAATCAACTACTGATGTCAGTGAATTGGGACATCTAGCTAATCAAATGACAAGAGATTACAGTCAGTTAGTTAGTAATTCTAGAGGTGCTGTATCTTCTACCACTAATGTTGATGTAAGTTTGAAATTTCATCAGTCCAATGCCTTTAGTAACATAACACTGAATAATATGTAAATCGAACTTTTGAAATGTAGGCTCTTGATTGATTTCAATAATTGAATGAATTTTCTCAAATTTCTTAGTCATGTGTTTTGTATCTGAATATGAGTCAACGGTATAAAATGAAATGAAATTGAAATGAGTGTTTCTGCACTAAGTTAGGTCAATGAACAGGGGCAACACCATAAAGAAAAGTTACTAGGACATAACGTAATGTTGTTTATTGTCCCATTCTAACCTAGACACATTTTCCATATCTTTGATAAAATTTCTGTCAACAGAATAATGTAAAATCCTATTAATAAGAAATGGTGTAGCTCTTTAGAATCAAAAGCAATTATATTTATGTCATCAGAGACTTTATTATGTTTTATATATATGTTTTTTTTTATTTGTAGGTTTCTCATAGAATTCAATCAACAGTACAAGATTTAGGTAAAAGTTTAATAGAGATTGTACAGGATGCTGGTAATTTACAGATGAACCCATCAGATACCTACGCTAAGAAAGATTTATCAGATCATGCTAGATCTATCTCTGAAAAGGTAACTTTCACTTTATTATTTATGTGTCTTACAGGTATGACATGAGTTTTAAAAGTACTGCATTTTGTTGATTTAAGATATTAGCAGATAGTTTAGATATATACTGAAATAAATTATTACATTGAGTAGAATTAAAACTGTATTTTAATTGAATGCCTGTTTCATTTTTCGTGCCTTCGTTTTTGTAGGTATCATTTATTTTGGCTGCTCTACAAGCTGGTTCTCGTGGTACCCAGGCCTGTATTAATGCTAGTAGTACAGTGAGTGGTATTATTGGTGATTTAGATACTACTATTATGTTTGCTACAGCTGGTACACTCAATCCTGAAGGAGATGAATCATTTGCTGATCATAGGTATGTAGAGATTACTCTATGTTTATTCTTATACAACATTTGACACAATGAAAGGCATGAACATTTTCAAACTATTCTGTGAATTTGTGTTAAAAAAAAAGTATTCCCATGAAATTGACATGACATAAGTCAAATTTTTCCAGAGCTAACTTTTGGTTTTCTTTGATGGCAATTCTTATGGATTTAAGACCAGGAGTTATTTTTTATTAAAAGTATATCCACCCACAAAACTTAGTTTTTCCCATTTCTGGGACCATTTTCTTTGCAAATTGAACAACATCTGTTGAAAGACTTGTTAAAGTAGTAATATTAAAACATTCACAAGTAACTAAATTATTTTGTGTTACAGAGAGAGTATATTGAAGACAGCTAAGGCATTAGTAGAAGATACTAAAACATTAGTAGCTGGGGCTGCTTCAAATCAAGAACAGCTGGCATCTGCTGCTCAACAAGCTGTTAAAACTATCACTAAATTAGCGGATGTTGTTAAATTTGGAGCTGGTTCTCTTGGTTCAGAACAACCTGAAGCCCAGGTAATTATTGTCCTTGGTCCTTGCTGAAATCATTGAAATATCATTGGATTACAACAATTAATAAATCTTCTGTATTCTTTATTTTCGATGCATTGAGTAAACTTGCAAGTTAACAATGTTTTAGCAATTATGTGTTTTGAAAATTGAGCCACATATTACAATATGTACAAATTACAATATGTAGGGAAATGTACAAATTACAATATGTAGGGAAATGTACAAGGAAATATACAAATTACAATATGTAGGGTAAAGAAATTAATTGTTATGTTTTATGTTCCTAGGTGTTATTGATAAATGCAGTGAAAGATGTGGCGTCGGCTCTCTCTGATTTGATTAGTGCAACCAAAAATGCATCAGGAAAAGAGGCACAAGATCCAGCCATGCACCATCTTAAAGATTCAGCTAAGGTAAGACACAGTTATTTTATCCATCTGAAGTTCAAATGTACATCATAGCATGGACAGTGATTGCTTGCTATTCAGAATTGAGAAATAACAGAGTTTTAGGCATGATAGTTGTTGAGACATCAGATAATCTCCTTGTGTATATTTATTAAAAACATTCAAATGTGATTTACTTAGTATAAAGACAATACATAATGATCAGGGTCCAACTTCAATATCTCATATACAGCATTCATTTCTCTTAGTAACATACATATTTCAGTTACATCATATATATTATGCATTTTATATGTAGTGCAATTCCACTGTTTTTGATTTAAAATGAAATTCTAAATTGTTTTTCTCATGTTATATTGCTCTTTACATAATATAAAAAATGGGGTTTATTTAAAAAAAAGCCTACTTAGTAAACTCTACAAAAACTTGGTCACACCCAACATAAACAGAAAAAGCTTTTAATAGCATGAGTGTGGTTTGCTTATAAAAATCAACCATGAAAATCATAAATCATCAAATTAGTTTTGATTTAGGAGACAAAAAAGACCATGGTGCAATGATAAATGTACCTAAATAAACATTGTCTGTTTTGACTTCATGAATATGGCACCAAGTTTCAAGTCAGGTTGCAAAGTGACATCAAATGTTTTAAAATTAAAGCATGCTCTACAGTGCTAACCACTCAGCCATAGTAGTTATTAAATTACAATGTTCTTCAATGAAATATAATTGGAAACATATTACATTCAACAATTCTGGGCTTTAGATTACCTTAATTTGGGCAGAAACTGTATGCGTGGAGCAAAGCACAGGTTTGAGGGGCTGACATGGAAGAATCGTCTAGTCTTTTGGATGGGACAATAAACCGAGGTGCTGTGTGCTATTGGCTGTGCATGTTAAAGATCCCTCGACAGTTGGAAATCGAAAATAAGAGCAGACTAATGCCACTGTCCTGGCAAAATTTCCCTCATTGCACACTGTATGGCGTTTTCCCGTCCACAATTAGCCCATATAGGTGCAGAAAAGCGGGACGTAGAACTCCATTCATTTCGTTTCATTTCTGGCTCTGCAGTGCTAAAGTAGAATGAAGCTACACCTTTTTTTTCAATTTGTCATAATTTGAGTGCAGCTAATTTTGGTGCTGCTTATTTTGGAACAATTTTTCAATTTTAAGTAGTCTGTAATCTAAAGTCCTGAATTCGACCTAAACATGTTTGGTTTTTCCTCTACCGAGTTCATAGTTCCTAACTACCGACCAACATAAACAAACCCTTATAAAATAATAGTGATGCAGGCATGTTTACTAACAGCAAGTTGTGTGTTATGGTGTGATTAAAGGTATGATACCAGTTTTACTCTTTATCATGTCTGTTCAAATGATTGTTTGACAGTGTTTTTAACATATCATTTTCATTTTCAATTATAAAATGTTATCTTTAAATTTGCTTTAGACGGCTAGGTAGTGCTGGATTGTGGTTTTCTCTAAAGGTTATTTCTGTTCCAGTTCTGGCTTCAATCAAACAGTACATTTATTTCATGACTCCAGAACATGCAGAACTCACCAATCTAGCGTACCTTATGGCTTGCAAATTGGAGTTCCTTCCCCTTTTATTTAACTCTTGTTTCATTACTGTCAAATAAAATGAAAAAAGAAATCTGTTTTCAGTTTTCTTCATTAAAGGGATTGTAAAGCGTATTTCTAAACTATGTATGTGTATCAGGGACTCTAATAGCATCAATTTGTGTCATTCCAATTTCCATTCCAACGTCTGTGGTTCTTGCAATTCCACCAAAACTAACTCAATTTATGATGTTACTGAAAGTGATATGCATAGATATCAATAGGAGCTTCCGGTAGATTTCTGTCAGTGATGTCATAAAACGCGTTAGTTTTAGTGAAATTGCAAGAACCATGGATGTTGGAATGGAAATTGAAATGGTGCAAATTGATGTTATCCGCGTCCCCGATACACATACAAAGTTTAGAAATACATTTTACAATTCCTGTAAAGTTTTCTACTTAAACTCATCATTTCTTTGTAGTTTAGTTTCCATGAAATTTATATTTGCATATAGAGGTCAGTTTTAAGGTCAAACAATCATTTGAACAGGAGAGATTTTATCATTATCAATTGTAGTAGACTTAGGAATGTGTGACACTACTTTTCTTCATTTTCAAATATCATCAGTTTTATTGTTCAACTAACAAATTTGTTTATTTTTGTGACTGATGTTTTGTTATTGTTGATTCTATATGTAATTGAGCTGATTATGAAATAAGTTTTCTTGAGTCTGGCACACACTGTAATCTTCAAATGTTCTGCAAGTGTTGCTAGTATCTTCAGGTTGTTTCTGGAAGAATTTCATCTGATTGGGTTGTATGTCATTCCTTTCAGAGTCATTTGTACTTTCAACCTTCATCACGAAGTGGCACTCAGACACCGCAGTCTCCAAAACAATCTATTCAGATAATTAGACAAAACAGACCTGCACCACAACCATTACAAGTACAGAAACAAGTACAACCAAATAGAAATTTTCATATTTCACCTCCAAGCAAACGACGAGGCCCACCACCACCTATTATGCCTAAGACTAAACCAAACATGAACGGATCTACAACACCTAGATATGATTTTAGTTCTGATTTCGATGATGATTTTGAGGCACCACCCCGTCCACCGCCACCAGATTATGCTTCACATGATAACTGGTCTTCTGATTTTGATGATATACCTGAGAGGATTCCTCCAAGACCACCACCACCGACTATGCCAAAGGGGACAAGTAACCCACTTGGGTCTCCTGATTTACAACTTCTTTCGTCACTTTTGGCTTAGATAAAAATTTGTGTATATATAAGATAGACTATAGAGTAAATGTTCTTATTACTAATTTGTAATTAATTAATATCTTGGACAGTTTATTAATCATTTTTAAGAAAATTAAAAAAAAAGGCAAATTGTATATTGCAAACTAAGGCTTTAACTTCATAACTATTTGAATAACATATCAAAGTATAATTGTTGTATATGTGTTTGAGTTCTGTAATTGTCGTTTATTTTTAAAGATAGATTATAGAGTTTTGATATTGTATTTATATATTCTTATAGTTTAATTTTCTAGTATCCAATTATAGCTGATTTTTATTTGTTTAGTTCAATAAAATGGTAATGTCTCAAACGCGTCTTTGATTTCGTTTTATATTGGATATCATTCATTTTAACATTTAGATTTAATAACTTCATTATGTCACACATTCCTAGTTTACTATCAATATCTGCCCTTTTAAAGGTATCTGTTCCTCTAATCATATTTTCTGAGATTACTTGTATGTATGTGTGTCTTAGAAATATATTTCATCCTCTTTATGTATTGTATCTGAATAAGAATAGCATGTAACAAACTATCAGTGCTATGCTAATCTCTTTTTATCTGCTGAGATCAATACATTTTTGGATGAATTAAAATGGATGGATAAGTGTCCAAATTCATGAATTCTTCTAAGACGCATATACAAGTTTTGTCTCAAAAGCTGATTTAGTATATTTAGAGGAATGAATACCTTTATGATAATAAATTTATTGAATTTTGAACAGTATGGTAAAAAAAGATTTTTAATGTAGAATATAAAAGATTTCCTTCTTTATTTGATCATTTAATCTTTTTCTAACCCATTAATGTCTCTTATCAAAATATTTAATTGCACATAAGATTGAATAGTTTAGATATGAATGTTACTAGTATAGAAAATTGAATATTTATATCACTTTAGAGTCTACTTTTATAACATAGTAAGAAACAGTAGAATTCTAACAGGGCTGTTGATTTCACAGAGCTTGCCAGTCCTGTCTGAATAGATCTCAAAAGTGATGGCTATGGCATTTTGTATGTGATTGAGATAATTTATTCACTTTTAGGCCCTTTTCAAAGCGAAACTTACAACCTATTTAACTTTACATCTTATGTCCACTTATACAAATCTTAATATAATATCTCTTCAATGAAATTGTAGATATTTTTGGCTTGTGCACACTAATATCAGTTCATAGTTCATAAACTATGAATTGCTGAACATTTTTAGGTTAAATTTGATATAATCACTTTATTGAAGATATTTCATAAATTTGACCTATTTGCTATATCTGGTAATAAAAATTAAAAGTTATAAACTATTGACTTTTAGTATAGAAGGTCAGTCAATAAAGATAACTCAATCTTCAAGTACTCTATTTACCATGCTGTTCAAAATGTCTTTCAATATATAAATTGATTGAGGCTGGTATCATTACCCTTTATCATTTCATATTTTATACTTGGGTATAACCTTATCATACAGGAAATGGCTGCATAACTGTTATATTTCAAAGTACAATCATGCAGAATAACAACAAAATCGTGTTGGAAAAGTCAATGGCGTTGTGTCTTGACATCTCTTCTGAAAATTTAGTTTATTAATATGGGATTCATAATTTGTATTTTATATTTGAGACATATCACATAATGATTGATTACTTTGCACCCAAAGTTCATTATGATTGATGCACTGACATGTATCAAAGTTGCATTAATTTGATGTTGAATTCTATGTTTCTTAATGTTTAAGAATATGAAAATACATTAAAACTACATCCATCATACAAATTAATATTCAGAGATTTAAAGATGGAGTATGTGCCCATTTACTTGCTTAGCTTATGCTTTGAAATATTTCTTGTATAGATTCAAATTGATTTAAAGCAGAAATTCATGAAGTACTCCTTCTAAAGCATTAACAGAAGACAGGAATTGGATCAGTGTCTAAAGGGAGACATAATTTCTTAGTAATTATTGTTACTACTGATAATACTCCCTGTTAAATATGATTTGGTTTAAAATTTCACAGATAAAAAAAAAAGTCTCATGTTACATTTGTCTTGTTAATTATAACATCAGGTTACATATAAATCATACGTCATATTATTAATAATATTCTATTGTCATTAATGAGTGGATAGCGTCATATTGATCACTTGATAGCGTCATATTGATAATTTGATATCATCAGAATCACTTGAGAGCGTCAATCAGCCAATTCCTATTTATCTAGGATAAAAATTTAAGAAAAAATGAAAACATTAACTTAGTTTTTAAATATTCTGAATTCAATTAGTTGCTGTGCTACACAAAATTGGTCTTAACCTGTACAAATTTACCAAGGCATAAATGTTGGAAATTGACCCTCTATTGATGAACGACTTATATCTGAAAGTTGACTGAAAGCCTTTGAACTGTTCTAGATTTATTCTTGTCAATTCCAATAAATGAAATAATTAAAAAATGGTATCCTGATAAATTTAAACTTTCTCTTATTGAGCAAACAGAGGTTTTCTTACTATTTATAATACTTTTAAACAAGACATTTCACATAATTATTTTGAGGGATTAATAAGTCATCTTCGAATTCCACAAACAACAGTTAGTTTTTTTTTAGTAATTTATACTTTCTTGTGTAATACAAACATAACTTGATAAAAAACAATTCTTTATATATGTACTCCAAAAAGGATGGGAATTCGGAAGACAATCATGAAAAAGCTATGATACAGATTGACTATTGATGGTATGGACTACTAATTATTTCTAGGTTATGGTTACCAATGTAACATCATTATTAAAAACTGTTAAAACTGTGGAAGATGAAGCTGTTAGAGGAACTAGAGCATTGGAATCAACTGTGGAAGCTATCAATCAAGAAATCAAGGTACATTTTCTTATAAAACATTTAAACTTACCCCAATACAGGTGTCAAATTGTATTTGAATCTTGTCAAAATTGGTTCACATGATCAAATTTAAATATTTGGTAGTTAAAATTACTTAAATTATTAAACTTTTGAAATCTGTTGTCCTTCTTTTAGCCCTATGGAACTCCTGGAAATGACTTCTAAGGTATATTTAATTGATTTTCAGGCCTACGATACAACTGATACTTTTGGTAAGAAAGCATCTGCTGAAGATCTCATAAGATATACTAAACCTATCACAGCAGCAACTGCTAAAGCTGTAGCAGCTGCTAATAGTATGAAACAAGAAGATATTATTGCTGCTTCTAATATGGGAAGAAAAGCTATCATGGATCTCTTACATAATTGTAAAGTAAGTATGAAGTAACTTATGAGTAATGTATAAGAGCCAGAATTAAAAATGTCCATGCTTGTTTTATGCCCATGAAATTTATATAAAATCAGAATTAGTATACAAAGTACATTAATATTTTGTTCCCTTTCATACAATGTGATGATTTTGTGCATTTATTTTGTGATTTACAAAATGCTTTGATTTTTCAGGCTGCTGCAGCTACAGCTGAAACAGCTGAAATTCGACAGCGAGCTATCAATGCTGGTAGAATGTGTGGTACAGCTTATAAAGAATTATTAGAATATGTTCATGTGGTAAGTTAATTATTCGCTTAACTTTTAAAAATGTATTTCTCTGTGTAAGATAATTACAGGAATTCTGAAATAAGATAATTATTTTTTTCCATAAATTTGATTGTTATTTCAGGCAGTGGCTAAACCATCTCCAGAAAGTCGACAGAACCTATCTCTGGTGTCAAGAAAAGTTGCCAATGCTGTCACAGAATTAATTCAGGCAGCTGAAGCTATTAAAGGTAAATATGCCTTGATTTCACTGTATTTTTATCTCCCTTTTTCTTTATCACACTGTGTATAGCTTATGGTGACATTACAAGCATCTTGCTTACAATTTAGTGTTTTTAAAAGATTTCAATACTACAAGATTGAAAACACATTTTGTGTTCTTTTAGACCAGTTCTAGTTAGGATTTGAATTTTGCTCTGCTTTGTGGTTTTAAGACATTCATGTGATGCTTGTGCAAGTACTTGGTCAACATAGATTTACTGAGATTTTTTTTCTTTTTTGAAAGTTCCAATTGTCTAGATATCAGATCCTTGATACCTCTTCAGTTTCTTTCCATTTCATATTATATATATATTTATAGTTGTTATAGTCTACATCTTACTATTTCTCTTGTACGAGTTTGCCCTTTTATGCCACGCTTTTTTAGCACTAAATACTAGAATTTAAAAGATATTTGTTTTATCAAGTTTTCAAAACTTTGTAAGTGTATCGGGGACACTGATAGGATCAATTTGCGCCACTCCAATTTCCAATTCTATGTCTGTGGTTCTTGCAATTCCACTAAAACTAACTCGTTTTATGACGTCACTAATAGTCTTCTGCATAGATATCAATAGTAGCTTCCAGTAGATCAATATTTGTGACATCATAAAACGCGTTATTTTTAGTCGAATTGCAAGAACCACAGACGTCTGAATGGAAATTGGAATGGCGCAAATTGAGGCTATTAGTGTCCCCGATACACATACAAAGTTTAGAGAACCTCTTTACAATCCCTTAAGGATTGAATTGAAAGTGCACTTTTATTTTTACATGATCAAGCTTGTAAATATAATGGAAAAAAACATTTTTCAAATATATTTTTCAAAAGATATCTAACTTTGAATATTAATTTTTGAATCCATCTCTGAATGGTAATTTAGTTTATGAAGATTGAACAGTAGCTGTTGATATGTAAGCACATTAAAATACCTGGCAAATACGCGACAAGTATAAGAGATAGACTAAAACAACTATTATCATCACTCACTCATTATTTTAGATACTGTAGGATACTAGTGGAATGTATATCAGACACATTTATTCATACTATTTATCCTTTATATTAGATATTTATCCATTATTCATATTAGATATATATATTTTATTATCAGATTGCATTCCGCGATTAAGAAGAGGTCTGTTAAACAATGTTTTCAATGTTGTTTTCTTTATTTGCTTTTATTTAGTTGCACAGTTTTTGTGGTACATTCTCCTTTATTCATATTATTTTACGTTTCTGTGCAAATTATGGCTTATTTCTTAGTTGATAAGGAACTAGCTTCTACTATTGTAGTAGGCAAATAAGGAAAATACCACTTCACATTTTAGCAAGTGGTTTATAAGTTTACTGACCCATGTAAACTTATCTTTGTCTCCTGGTTATTTCTTTCTTAATATACCCTAAATAAATTTTAATCTTGAGGTCTCTGGTTCTTTTTTTCCCCTAAAAATATGACAGTCTCTTTTTTAGGTCTTAAAATCATTGACAATTTGAATTGGACTATGTAATCATTCTCTCAATATTTCTTCATAAATTTGGACATTCTTATAACTCTATGACATTTCTATATAAAATTGACATTCTCATTACTCAATGACCATTCTATAAGACCAGACATTCTCAAACTCTGACATTTCTATTTATACCAGACATTTTCAAAATCTGACATTCTTTTTAGACCAAACATTCTCAAAATCTGACATTTCTATTTATACCAGACATTTTCAAAATCTGACATTTCTATTTATACCAGACATTCTCAAAATCTGACATTCTTTTTAGACCAAACATTCTCAAAATCTGACATTTCTATTTATACCAGACATTTTCAAAATCTGACATTTCTATTTATACCAGACATTTTCCAAATCTGACATTTCTATTTATACCAAACATTTTCATTTGGACCATGAAATTTATCATAAATCTATGGCAATTCTATTACCATTTCTAAAAAAGAAATGTAGAACAATGTTTCAATAGTTCCTTATCATGAACTGTATCAATATTTAAAATTTAGACTTTTATTTGTAGTTAAATCATTTAGTCAGACTTTTTTGTTTTTACTTCATTTCATTAGATATTGTCAGCTTATATTTATTTCAGAATTTGCCCCTCCCTCCCTCCCTCCTTCCCATTTCTTTGATAAAAAAAATACTTCTTTCTATTGAATTAAAATGTTTGTGTCAACCCTTTTATTCTCAGATTCAATAGAAATTCGGTGGTCGTATTATATACCAGGTAAATGAAAGCTTGTTTAGTGACAAGAACTGTAACTAATAAATAAAATTAATGATAACCAATATTAGTATAGAATTAGAGATCAACCGAAATTTGCAATATTATCATAGACCAAGTTACAACTTGACTTGATATATCTTGTTGCAGCATGTCCACATTTCAGCTTAATACCCTCTGTACTCATTAGAAACCACCTTTTAAAGGAGGTCTAAATGAGATTTTGATATGACTGTAGTTTACTTGTGTTTATTGTTATGTTAAAAAGTGTGTGTTGACGACCATTCACAAGTTTAACTGTAAATTCTTTCTATTATTGAATTAGTCTCCCTTCCCTCCTCAAATACTATAGAAAAATGATATGTGGCAAGTTAATAGCTTGCGGCCCTCAAGTATTTTTCCCTACCAGCTCTTCACGTTGAAGTTAGTTTTCTGCATGATAATTGATCCTTTATGAAATAATGTGTTTATGTTTTGATATTGTGTGAGATGACAATCTAGTTTATATAGGATCATTTGTAAAGATTAACATAGTTTATAACCCTTCCTAGCATGGTGAGTCGGCATGACAATCAAACCTTAGTAACAATTTCATTCTAAATAAATACTGAATAGGAACTGAATAATCTCAAGATCTACATAACAAACATTAGTCTCAATACCCATATAAAATATCAATTTATTCTCTTGATAAATACTAGACAAATATAGGTGAGAAACATTTATTGGAAAATTACTTTTTACTGGATTGATAAATCTCTCGTCTCAATCTGTATAATAATAAAGTTAAAGACAAGAAAAGAATGATATGATGATTTATAAGATATTTATTTCTGAAGTTAGTCGTGATATATTGAGGCTAGAAAATCTTTTATACACATTAATACTTAGACAATATAGAGTATACCTGTTATAACATGTTTAACAGAGCGTGTATGATCCTGATATCTTTAAGAAGACATTGACACAATTATACTTGACTTATCCAAATACCTCTTTTATCACCCACGCCTTTTATATACGGTCTTATTTTAAGTACTGTGGCTAATTGATTATTTCATGCTCATAATCGGTGTTCTACTCCTGCCCAATCCTACCCCATTTAGAATTTAGTTGTATTTTATTTGGTTAGTGGTTGCTTAGATTTCTGCAGCACTATTTTAGGAAAATTATATATCATATACATGTAGTTTGTTTTTCACATTTTATTTTTTCAATTTTGACACCCATAAAAAAATCAAATCTAAAGGGCAGAAGTTTATATCCTAAGAAATTGGAAGCACAAATTATTCAGTTGTAGAGTATTTATATGTGTACACAAGTAAATAAAGTACTAAAACCATGTGAACTAGTAACGGTAGATAAGTAATTTACTAGGTTTATGTCATTAGTATGGAGTGGTGTGTTAACAGTCTATGTTTGTTAAACTTAATGTACTTTAAAATATTTTCTTTCATCCATACATGCAATAGACAAAGTATGCAAATTAGGTCAATGTTAAATCCAAATACAGTTTAGATATGAGATCAACTAAACCTCCAGACTTGTATTATGTTTCACAGCCAAATTATTTCACTTACAATTTACATTCTCATTTTGAGGATCTTGTGCAAAATGTTATTATCATATACCAGATTTTATGGCAATCTGAGCACTACTTTGTTGCAAATTCTGTATCATATTTTGACTATTAACTCAAATTATATCATAAATTCTTCCTGGCATTTGTCAGTATATGAGTTATTAGAATGTAACATTAACATTAACTTTGTTAATATTGTCATCAGGTCAAGAATGGGTTGATCCAGATGATCCTACAGTAATAGCTGAAAATGAATTGTTGGGTGCTGCTAACTCTATAGAAGCTGCAGCTAAGAAGTTGGCAAGTCTTAAACCAAGACAAGCTGCCAGAGTAAGTTAAATTTCTGCACTGTTTTGATAGTTTGTTATTTTGCCTGTTTAAAATTATTATTATACTTTAAATATCGTTTTCAATTGTTTTCAATGTTATATGCTGCAAAGTTGACTGAAAATCTAAATTCAAGAGATAAATATTCAAATCTTAATGTTCAATGTATATCGGGTGTCCCAAAAAAAACGTCCCCAACTTTGACGAAAAGTATCTCAGCTGCTGATGAGCCGATCTCTTTCAAAATTCTTACAAATTTACTTCAACATGTCCTTGCTAAACCCTGAAAATATGAAAGTCATCGAACAAAAATTGTACGAGTACGGCCTCGAACACAATAGCATGTCAAAAAATTCAATATCAGAGCAAATAACATATTTGAATTTCTGTCCATTTTGCCATCACCACAACCGCCAATGTCCAACATTTTCCATCCTGATAAACTCTCTCGGATCACATCTAAAGGTACCACTTGAGAAGCGACCATCCGGCATTTCAGTTCTTGTTTAATCAGTGTGTCCCTCTAACCCGGGCAGTACAACTGTTTCTTAAGAGAATCCCTACTGCCCGGAGTCATTACCATCACCGGTGAAACAAACTGGATGAACAGTAACTTAACGGCAGGAAGGTTGCTTTTTGGGAGAAAATATCTTAAGATGAGATCGGTGAGAGCATTTCAGGATGGAAAATGAATGATATTGGTGGTCGATGTGGTGAAAGCACAATAGAAACAGGTTGAAATGTGTAGTTTGCTCTGATATTGAATTTTTTGACATGCTATTTTGTTCGAGGCAGTACTCGTACAATTTTTGTTCGATGACTTTCATATTTTCAGGGTCTGACACAGACATGTTGAAGTAAATCTGTGAGAATTTTGAAAGAGATCGATTCACCAACAGCTGAGATACTTACGGTCAAACTTGGGGACGTTTTTATTGGGACACCCGATATAATATACAAATGTTACTAATATGTTTTGCTGTGTTGTGTGGTATTTTGATGTCTGCTAGTCTGAGATGTCTAGCTTGTATTGTCTAGTGATAAAGCCTTGCACCAAGGGCAGACGAATGAAGAGTTTGCTGATCTCTGTTAGATATGTTTGATATAATTGGTGGTTAATGGTTAAAAGTCCACCAAGTATCAAACATGTCACTACAGAGGTCTGTCCTTTCACCTACCAAACCACCATCATATGATGCACCACCAAATTGTGTTTCTGCTGTAGCACCAATGTAAAGCTTCATGTTTATTCCTGTCATGCTTGTGGGATATAACTTACGTATATATATATAGTCATTCCTTTGGGACAATTTTAACTTTATTTCATCATCTATACCTATTTAACTTTTGTGTTAGATCAAAAATTAAATGATAAACTAAAAGATTCTTTATTGGTGTTTGTCAAGTGCTTAAATTATGATATTTTCACTCTTTGGTTTTATAGCAAGCTGATGAAAATTTGAATTTCGAAGAACAAATTTTAGATGCTGCAAAATGTATTGCAGCTGCAACAGCTGCTCTTGTCAAGTCTGCTTCTGCTGCACAAAGGGAATTGGTTGCACAAGGAAAGGTGGGAATATGTTTCATTTACTTTGAATGTACCAGTACTGCATTGTTTCTGCAATTCCATCATTTTCATTCAATTAACCTTCAGACCTGTTACACAGTGAGATATGAAAACCATTCTATAGATTAGAAAGATAGTTTTTGATGTGCTTTCTGAGTTTGCAGTTAGTGTTTTTGTTTTGTTTTGTTAATGTGATGTTTACTGTGATTGTTTGACTTTGTTTCAGGTTGGATCTACGTTCCATCGTCATACTTTAGATGAAGATGGTCAATGGTCACAGGGACTGATCTCAGCTGTAGGTTTCAATGATTTAATATTTTCCATAGTTTAATTTAGCAGTTCACTACTGTGTATTCACAGAAAACTGGTCATTTGCAAGTGATTTAGAATGATTTTGGTAAAATAAATATTCCAAATTAAGAGGCTTGAGCATTTTGAATTTTACATCAGGAATTGCCTGGCTACATTAAACTCTTATTTCTATTGTCATTTAAAAGCTAGTGACCAGAAAATGAATTATTCCTCTTACTCAGCTGTAAATAAGTTGTCAAGATGATGGACAACCATTTTCAATGGTTTCTATAATGATATATAATTTTCAGGCCAAAATGGTAGCAGCAGCTACACATAGCTTGTGTGAATCTGCTAATGCTATGGTACAAGGTCATGCTACAGAAGAGAAATTGATAGCTTCAGCTAAACAGGTAGCTGGTTCTACTGCCCAGTTGTTGATGGCTTGTAAAGTGAAAGCTGATCCAGGATCTGTTGCCATGCAGAGATTACAGGTGATTTATTTTATTATTATGATGGACAAACCAGATCCCTAGATATTGATACAGATCAGGATATCAGATCTGGTTAAGTAGTGTTGATTACATGACATAGATGGCTTTTATTGTATCAAGGAGCATTTAGTTTATGTGTTCAATCATATGTGTCAGAGGTGTAAGCATGCCACACAGCAATTAAAACTGATTTAACCCTGTATGTTTATAAGGAAATTATTTTCTAGGCTGCTGGTAATGCTGTTAAAAGAGCAACAGAAGCTTTAGTTAGATCTGCCCAACAAGCACAAGATTATACTGATGTTACTGTTACTGTTGATAAACGTTTAGTTGGTGGTATTGCTAGGGTGAGTAGAGTATTGTCTTGCCAATCCAATTGAAGTATGAGTTTAGATTTTCCAGACGGGCAAACATGAACCATTACACTTTAAATTGTGGGAGCTCTCAAAGTGTTTAGTGTTTTGGCCTTTGAATCAAAACCTTAAAAGCTACACCGTAAAAAAAAAACTCATCAATTCAAAGAATTATAATCATTATTTCTGTAAAGCAAATTTTTTTTAAAGCAAAGTTCTTTATAGGATTGTTCATTATTGTGATTTCATTCGTTTTCCAACAAGTTTTGTTTGTCATCATTTCAGGACATAATGGCACAAGAAGAAGTTTTGAGAAAGGAAAAAGAATTAGCTGATGCACGAAAGAAATTAGCTTTGGTTCGTCGAGAACGTTATAAGGATAGACCTGACGAATATGATTCATCATCATCATTCTAAAATATTGTATATCACATCTTCATTAATCATCATGGTGCCTCATTATCACATGCTTCCTACGCAATGTCATAATAGTTTAAATCACTGTAGATATAATATACACTTAGAGCTAATATTTATGACAATAAAATTATTTTCATATTCTACGTAGACCAATAGACATAGTAGTTCAAATAATCAAATAGCAGTGCTAAATTACATTATTTTCATATTTTTTTGTATGGAACGAAGTGACTTGAATGTTAAGAGGACATAAACAATGGTTGTCATAGCAACTAGCAGGAGTAGAAAAATAATGAATTGTACATTATAAGTTGTATAGTAGCCAATAAATCACAAATTAATTATTATTATTAATATTCATAATATATGGACTTATTGTATGGTTTTAAAACTATCTTATGTTGATGTGTATTTAATTTGTTATTTTCTAGATAATGTTATTTAGTTTTTATCTTTTTCTATCAAAGTTTTCTGGGGTATTTCTTTGAATTTTTTATATCTATGCTTCAATTATTCATATATCAGTTATCACTGAATGGGATATTTTCTCTAAATTGTTCATGGGAATAAATGGAGTTATTTGTTTAAGTTAGAGTGGAATTGTGAGGACATATCCCTTTTGAATGAATTTACGCATGGGAAATAGTGACATCTTTAATTTATTATGGTAGAAATTGATCTAGTGTTGAGGATCTGAGGAAATAGACAGTAGCTTAGCTTTTGGTGTGTTTTGATACAGAAGATATTTTGAATTTTTTGCATTTAGTTTCTAGGTATAATGAAATATGGAAGATTGTTAACTTGCCATTTGTCAAATTAATATAACTGCTTTAATTAATTTAATACTCAATGTATTCAACTGTTTAAACAATACTAAACATATCTTATTTATATTCAGTATTGCTTACATTTATATTCTTTATTTTTCATAACATTTATTTAGCTATTTGGCTATGAGTGCTGCGATATCATAAACCAGGCCTTCTCAAATGGCGGTCTGCAGGCCAAATCCAGCCCACGGCCCCTCAAGAGTGGCCCCTCAAAAATGACCCCATTCCGCTTAAACGCTATGCTTGCTATGTTAGCTTAGCTCTATTTGGCCCTTATATTTCATTCATAAAACGGTTTTGGCCCTTTACAAAAATTAATTGAGAAGGCCTCTCATATACCATACAATTGTGAGTATAATGCGCACCCAATCTAAATCACAATCACAATCTTGGAAAAATCTTTTAAAACCTACATTGAATTACACCATTGTTAATATTATATTCCTATGATATTCCTCAGTATATTTAAAGGATAATATGTATTTACAAAATACAGCAATATTCTTTTTAAATAAATTCAGTTGTTATGTTAAGTAAAATCCATGCAGTGCATTTGAAGAAATAGGATCAATTTATTTATTAAGGCTAAAATACATATTATTGTATAAAGCATATTTGCATATCAATTTTTATGTAGCTTAGTTGTCTTTGTACAATAAAAAATATATACATATTAAATGTGTTGAATAATCTTCAGGACCTGTAGAAAGATTGGTGGAAACTGTGAAAATAGGGGTCTCTTGATAATTGAAGCTAAATGTTTATGTCAGGCTGTCCAGAGACTCTAAAATTCATAAAAAAAAAATTCTAGGGGACATCTAAAAAGGCCCTTATTTTTCACATTAATCTTATTTTTTTTTTACTATTTAAAACACAGTCAACCAGTGAATCCATATATGAAGGCCTGTAGCCAGACAACTACTTTTGGGGGCCAAACGCCCAATCAATGGGGCACCCCTCCTTCCCCCCACCTGTCTTGAAAACTTTGTGAATTACAGCGGTACTCTCTTTAGAGGACGAAGACGCCCATTGGAAGCCTGGAAACACAACATTTGAAGTTTGGGAACCTCCGCAAATATTTTTAGAGAATTTTACTCCCTGAAACTCTATTTCCTGAAAAATGGGTTATCTGTATGTGACTGTATATTTGTTCCTCATAATAAATATTCCTTGTGGAACAAAAATTTCGATAATAAATGAACTATTATCATATAATATCAGGTTTAGGGTTAGGACTATATAATAAAAGTTACAAAATAAAACAAATATGTCATAACAAATATTCTTTGGAACAGTTATTATAGTGGAACTTATATATCGTCACATGTATAGGGACTGCGGAACCAACCAAAGACAGTGAAGTTTAAGGACCAAAAAGTGGTAACCTGGTGATTGTGGTATGTTACTGCACATAAAGGGAAAATTAACAATGGGAACATACAAGTCGTCACTGAGACAGATAATAATTTTCTCAATGTCACATGATTTTCAAACCCACCGTTCAACACCCTCCTATATACATACACTTTGTTTTGTAAATTTTAAACACACACACGAAACTTTTGAATAAAGTAGCCTGAGGGTGTTATGAAAAGGGTCGTTTTGATTGGTTACAATTCCCGCCTCATATGAAGCTACATGTATATTTGGCGAGGGCCTTAGACCATTGGGCCTAGGCCAATAATTGAAAAGATTTTTAAAATGTGAAATTTTGACGCATTTTTATAAAGTCAAATGCATTCTCAAAAACCGTTAATCGAGATTGCATCAGAATCGGTTGTAAACTGTAGCTTCTATATCTTGAGCCCAGAAACCCAATTTGGAGTGTTTTTACAAAGACCATGACAATATAGCTCAGGCCTTCTCAAGATGATTTCTTGAAACGCCATTTTGGCCAAAATATTTAGCATAAAGCGCCACTAATCCATTCATATTGTAAGGAAGGAGGTAATCAAATAAACTAATGTATCTCCTGATAGACGATTCCGGTTAATTACTGTAAAAACTTCATTAATACTTGAAAATACATTACACTTTTAAGGATCCGTATATTGGGCATCAAAGATTCATATTGACTTCTGAATAAAAATCCGAACAAGAAAAACAATTCCGTTAATCAAAATGGCATCAAACACTAAAACTTTCATAAATTTCGGTTGAAAACTGTTACTGTTACTGTGAGCTACATAGGCCTACTCACAAACAAATTTTTTGACGCATTTGTACAAATCTAAGGAAGGGCAATAGCTCAAAAATTTTCTAAGCGAGATCCCTAAGAACCTAAACAAATAATACCTTAAAATTGGCTGGAAAATGTCAAGAAATCGCGTTTCTGGACATCTATAATTCTCCAAATTTTAAATGCGACATAGACCTCAGATACAAATAATTTAGGCCTAAATGTCAGGAAATTTATAAGTTTCCAGGCGTCTTAATTTCTCAATTTTTTAGGCAATATTCCTCAGACCCTAAACAAATAATCTGAAACGTTAAATTAGCTGGAAAATGTCAAGAAACCGCCATCTAATTGATCAATTAACACAAGTAAACCCTAAAAAATGGAAATCCTCGTCGGGAAAGGGGGTGGGGGGGGGGGGGGGGGTGTGGGTGAGGGAGTGTACTTAAGCTGATGGACCTGACCTTTTCTCCTTGGCTATGGGTCTGCAGGTATGCCTAGGATCAGGGGCGGATACAGGATTTGACGTTAGGGGGGGTTAAAATAATCAAAGTTATCTTCTAGAGTCGGTGCAATGTAGTAGATATCTTGCCAAGCGAAGTGTGGCGAGAAACATTTGTGGTAAAATGGTGCGGACAACCCATGCTTTGCAAATTTTAGGGGGGGGGGCGCACGCGGCCGCCACGCCCCCGAGGATAGCCTACAATAAGAATATTATAGGCCTAATAATGTTATTAAAAAGGCCCAGCGGCCTACGTGGATAATGTTATAACGACAAGTGTTATCTGACTAACGTGGATAATATTTAGAAACGCAAATTACCATATTGTTTGCTTCAATGACACTACAAAATAACGAAACTCATCTTTAAAAGAACTAAAAATATATTTTTCTTATTCTAAATTTTATTTAAGAAATAAATCGCCCCGTTTCGATGCTGTTATGAATAGGGTATAGGAACAGAGCTCTAGTAGGAACAATGATGTAGAAACTCGTGTGACACGCGCGAACAGGTGAATGACAACGCTGTGCATTATGGGAAAATTGAAGTCCACATGTCACGGACGCCATTACACATGTTAGAAAACTTCGCGGGAAAGTTTTTAGAGTTTGGAAAGTTTTGGTTCTAATTGAAATTCACGATTGACCCTATCACAATTACAAACCTTAAATTCCATAAGATAATTAGAATGATTGGTAAGGTTGTCGTTGTTGTCAGTGTTAATATTATACGAAGAAATGTCAAGTGGTAAGTAGGACAGTTCGGACTTGACAAAATGAAGATTGCCATCGGCATCGTCTGTTGGTGAGGCAAGTGGACTGTCCTCAAGTCAGGCGGAAGTGAAAATTATATTTTAAGTTGATTGTTTTTATGGTGGCCTATTTATCAGTGTTATATTCAACTTGCCGTTACAGTTTTGCTAAATATAACCTATCACTTTAAAAAAAAAAAAAAGTGTGTCGTCTGCAGCTGATCGACTGTAGCCAGTTGGCAGTAGTGTAGGCCTAAGTACTAGCTAAAATGAACAGAGAAGCATTTTATAATAAGCCTGGCATTGTAACTGTCAGTGTCACTTTTTATTGAAAATGTGTTAAATTCTAAATGGAATAATGGTTTTATATAAGCTTATATATATTTAATCTTGATGATTTAAGCAATATTTTATTTCTCAATTTCATGCTTTTATTTTTACAGAAAATGATTAGGCCTAGACTAGGCTATGTTAAGGAAACAAGCCAAAGCTTAAGTTAATCTGGCACCCTGATATAATCTTGAATTTGATACTTATAATTATAAGAAGCATTATAATTCAGCAGTCAGCAACAATAGCCATTGTCTACAAATAGCCTCATATGCAGATGGAAGAAAACCTCATTATATGATGGCTGAAGTTATATCGAGTTTGTCAGTTGATGCCAGTTTCCTCCCTTGAATTATGCGTAGACCGGAGAAGTTTGCTTGTTAATACTGTTAGGCTAGTGATTAGAATTTATTGTCCATATTATTGTTTGCTTGAAGTTATTGTCAGACGTAGAAGTATGGCCGAAATATCAGGGTTTGATTTGAATTGTGAACACTACCGTACCGTACCATACGCTTAGATAAAAAAATCAAGTTGCTGAGACAAAGACTAAGGTGTGATCCCTAATTGGTGGCATGGTTGGTAAATGTATCCCTTCAAGAAATTTTAACGAAGATTAACAAGAAATTGATGGATGGACTGGAACTTGTGCAATGCAGAAATTGATGTGTATTGCACTTGTCCCGGCCTTTCTACAATTTTCATTCTTCACCTTATTTGTTTCCCTTGTTTTCTAAAGTAAAAGCCAGGTAGCAATTAGAGAATTGCATGAAAACTTGATGAATGTCTGTTGTGAGTCAATGTGGTTTTGGTGTACTCCTTTTCAGCAGTCCATTGACCGACAGTAACAGGTATAATTGGATTATATAAGGGCTAATATATGCCTTGACTTTTCCAATACATTTATATTGGATGTACATGTGATTGGACTACAATTTTTCCTTTATCAAGTTTGCTTTTTGTTGTAGTCCCAATCAATCTTCCTTTTGAATGAACCATCTTAATGCCCCTGTGCCTTTTTGTAAGCATGCTTGTGTTCAGGTCTTATCATTTGTTTATGGAGGGTGAAGTACAAATTTTATCCTTTAAATCCATGTGAATCCATAATTATCCTTGTTTGAAATTGAGCACAGCGAGTTTAATTTAAATGAACCGCCATATGCTTTCAAATATTAAGTTTGGATTATCCAGTCTCATACCTTCACGATGATTTTATACTGAACTTAATCAACAAGACGTACAATTTTCCGGTTGCCCAAAGTTTAGACTGATGAGAAGGTTGTGAACGAAAAAAGATACAAGAATTTTTTTTTCCATAAGGCCTTACAGAGACGATTTTTGTATTTTAGTAAAGTTTTATTTTTTCTGAAGACTGTTTAAATAGGTTTAAGGCTCAAATCAACCTAAAAATTGTTGAACATTCCCCTTTTTTATGCAAACTTGTGCAGATTTGGAAACTATTGTTTTGCACTTCTTTCTAATGAAATCTTAGTACCGTAGTTTAGTTTAGTTTCTCATTTATGGATAATATATTGTATGTTGGCCGTTATATTGCACATTTCTATTACCTAGTGTGGTATAAAGACAGTGAAAACTATTGAAGATGTGAGATATGAGTAAATAACAGTACCCTGTGGTAATATATGACCCTTACTTGATCAAACTGTATAAACAATAGGCATAGTTAAGTAGTTGACAAAGACGTTTTCTAGTAGTGGTTTTATTACATGGACATTCAAATATTGCAATAGACAATGTCACGGTTGACCAATCTTTTACAATGCACTATTTAACCCTTTTATGCATTCTGATAAATAGTGGGGTATAAAATCATTCAATTCAAGCCTTTACAAGTAATGACACTACTATCGAAATATATTGAATATCTTCACTAAGGTAATAATCTTTCGCAAAGAAACATCTTGGTTTTAAGGAGATTAACTTTAGTTACATTCTGATAGGAAAATGTGCAAGAAAAATAACAGTGAGATGTCATCAGTACAATACCAATCAAATATTTGATGCTTGAGGCTATTACATTATAGTACAGTAGTAAAATAGTTTTTTTTTTTTTCAGTGAACATTTGGAGAACTAAGGTGATTGTGTAAGTTGGTCAACTAAAGCCTTCTGGCTCTATTTTTATTATGCTGATATCACAGATACCTATTTAAAGTAGTCCTGAGATTGGGACATGTAGTTTTGATTGTGAAACTGTTTGGTGTCTAATGGATATTATATTGTGAAACATTGGATTTTAAGAATGAATTATGAAGTAAATGAACATAATAGATTGGATTATGTTTATGGATTATGAAACAGATCTGTTTAGGTGAGTCTTAAAAAAGAATCTAAAGTAAAAAAGATTAGTTAATTATTACGGTGTATACAGAAGCCTGGATTAATTGATTAGTGATTCTGTTAATCTCAATAATCTGTAATAGGATATAGATAATCCTGTTAAATATGTTCAATATTACTCAATTAAGTGAATTGGATTGAAAGAGATTTGTAAAACTTGCACAAATCCAGATTTTGTGTTTGTTGACATTGGTCACCTTGATTGGTTACTACATTTTGGACATTATTAATACAAGTGCATATGGTGTGTTCATGTCATTCTTGTTAGATTATTCAATGTTAAATGAACATGTATAATATGTCAAGTTATTGGAAGTATTGTTGTGTGGAACAAGTTAGTGGCTAGTTTATGGCTATTTTGAAAACGGTATGGTTGATTTTGGTTTGATTTATGACATATAAAAGTGTGAAGAGGAATTTACTGTTATTTCAGTATATGATAAATTATATTTCCTCAATAAATCTCAACTTGAACATGACCTACATACCTGGAGTTTGCTAATTGTGATCTGAATGGCACTTGATTTTTTTTTGCAAAGTGAACAAAATATAAAAGCCAAATGGAACTTGATATGGTTTCTCCACTAAATTTTCATGGTTTCTGTGCAAAATGAAAAGACATGTCCTGTCGTTGTTCATATGAATTGTTCACTGTATATAGTTGAAGTATATTACATAGTTTCTTTGCTATGTAAAGCTGAAAGGTTTTGTTTCTGAATCTGTTTGTTTGCTTGTTGTTTTTTTTTTCTCAACAGAATGTGACCTGGCTTGCATTTTGGGTTAAAATTTCTAGGCAGGGAAGTAGATTAATGTAACATGTTTTTTTAAAAAAAAAAAAAAAAAATACATGAATTTTGAGACTACTAATTTTTTACTACTTTTCGGAGGTAAATATATTTCAATTCAAATAAATATTGATTAATTTTTACCTACACATTGAGCATTTTTGTGTACCAGGATGTCCAGAAGATATATTAATAATTTCTGACAATATATACATTTCATTGATATCAACAAGACTTTTCATAATTCATGTTAATATGGTATGATATGGTTAGATATTAAAATTTACTGGTATTGATGGTAGAAGGTATTTGTAGATTATGCACCTGTGTGGGTGGGCTGTGTAATGATTGTGAATTTTGAAACTAGATTGGATATAGCTGATAATTTTCTAGACTGTTGATATAAATCTAGTATAATACTGGTATTGAATACTAGTCAAGAGATAAGTAATGATATATTTCAACTCATTATAATAGAAATAACATAGTAACTAGACAACCATTTCAATCAAAAGAATGTAGACTGAATTACTCTAATTTCTGCCCTGTTTATTTAATATCACCATTATTCTTATAATGTTATTTATATATGAGAAAAAAGTTAAGCATTCTGACATTGAGAATAAACTTATTATTTATACTGTAGATTGGCATTATAACTTACTCTCTGTACTCATCAATACACTCCTTAGTACATGGTAATAAAACATGTGCTATTCTATTGAAAGCAGAATTTCAGCTATCCATACAACTTTTCAAAATGAAAATTTTCAGTTTGACATGAAAAAATCATAACTGCCACCGCCAGTTTGTTTCCTAATCAATTTTAGAACTAATCTTTCAAATGTGAAATTGTTTGCATGGATTTATGTGTTATTCAGGTCCAGAAGATTAAAATATCTCTTTTTGTAGTTTTAGTATACAGTCAATTAAAACATACTGGTATCTCATTTTGGAACATGACTTTTTTTATCCTTTGACAAATCTTAGTTTCATATTGAAATTTCTAGATATACAAGTTATTTCGTAATGAAGAAAGATGAGTTGCAGGTCGTGATATTTGCAATATGGAGTAACAAAATCAAATTGCACTTGTCCCGGCCTGCTGCAAAGTCTACAGCTCAACTTAATCAATTTATATACCGGGTAGAAGTAACCAATAGATGTATTTTCATAATCTTGACTTGTAGGCTGGAACTTGAGCAACTATGGTTAAATTTAATCCAATTGCACTTGTCCCGGCCTGCTAGTTTTGATTTTTCACAACTATGGAAGTATATTTGGATTCTGGTCATACCTGTAACTTGCAAGCATCCTGATTTCTGTAGACTGTTTAGGTTGTGACTTTTGCAATATGTATTTACAATATCAAATTGCACTTGTCCCGGCCTTCATAACTACAATTTATACGACTATATTGAATATCTGGATGTGTATGATGTATAACAAGGAACAGAATGGATGTTTTCAGTTTGATTGAAGGGAGATAACTTGCATATTATAGATTTCATTAACCTGTAAGTGATGGTTTAGATTTTGGCTATGATGAACGTAAATTTACAAGCTAAAATTAATGTACATTTTTTTTTTAGATTTGCAGACTTATATAATGTATTATTTTTAATCTGACATGAATAGAACAGAATGTAGAAGTGGGCCACTATCTTCTGTCTATGTATTTCCTATATCAAGCATAGTTTCACTAAAATACAAGTCTTATTTTTGACTTTCAGAAACTGATAATTATAGATACACAAGAATTTGAAGGCTCAAATTTCAAGGGAGAGTTATGAACATTATTACAGATAAGATTAGCTCAAGAATTCCAGGTTCTGGGACTAAAATATTATTGGTGGAACGAATGGTGAACATATATCCCTTTAAATATCCAACTGTATTAATGTGACATTGACTTAACTATGGTAATATTGCTTCATCAAAAGATAAATAATGGAATATCAAATAAAATAATGAAATGTAGTGGTTTGTTAGCATTTATGGTATTACATTTGAAATTAAATTTTCACATTATTCCAACTCATTAATATCCTGCAGAAGCTAAGCAGAAGGTTTTGACTTTTAACCACACTGTCAGCAGGTTTAATTTTTATACGCCCACATGAAATGTGGAGCGTATATTGTCGTCACCCATATCCGTCCGTCGGTCCGTCCGTCCGTCCGTCCGTCCGTCCGTCCGTCCGTCCGTCCGTCCACAATTGCTCGTAAACACTCTACAGGTCACAATTCTTGACGGATTTTGACGAAACTTAATGGTAATGTTTATTACCGCCCAAGGATGAACCCTATTGAAAATCAGCAAAATCGGAAAATATTTACTATGAATTATTGCCCTTGTTTTTAAAAACGCGTTCGATTTTTGGCTCGTAAACACTCTACAGGTCACAATTTTTGACGGATTTTGACGAAACTTAATGTTAATGTTTATTACCGCCCAAGGATGAACCCTATTGAAAATCAGCAAAATCGGAAAATATTTATTATGAATTATTGCCCTTGTTCTTAAAAACGCGTTTGATTTTTGGCTCGTAAACACTCTACAGGTCACAATTCATTATAGATTTTGACGAAACTTACTGATAATGTTTATGACCACTCAAGGATGAACCCTATTAAAAATCAGCAAAATTGAAAATATTTACTATGAATTATTGCCCTTGTTCTTGAAAACGCGTTCGATTTTTGGCCACAATTCGTTACAGATTTTCATGAAACTTGCTGGTAATGTTTATCACCACCCAAGCATGAACTGTATTGAAAATCAGCAAAATGGAAAAATATTTACCATGAATTATTGTTGTTCTTGAAAACTCGTTTGATTTTTGGCTCATAAACACTATACAGGTCACAATTCATAACGGATTTTGATGAAACATACTGATAATGTTTATTACCACCCAAGGATGAACCCTATTGAAAATCAGCAAAATAAAAACATATTTACTATGAATTATTGCTCTTGTTCTTGAAAACATGTTGAATATTTAGCTCATAAACACTACAGGACAATACTGGACAGATTGTGAAGAAACTCGATGTGAATGTTCTGAATCACTTTTGTTGTAACTGTCAAATATATTTGTTTAAAGTCAAAGCCAGTGGCCCAGTGGGCGTATATTACCTTGCCTGGCAAGCTATGTTTCTAAATAAAAGAACTTCTGATAACACAAAATTTATTTTCTAGTTCGTAATCAAAATTTCATGTTCATTTAGCACAAAACAACCCTTCAAGTCTCCATTGGGTGAGGTCAAATCCGTGTTAGTGTTAACACTGGTGTTAGTACAGAATTTGGACTGGGTTACATGCAAATATTTCCTTATTTGTCGATATTGAAAAGCTTCACCTATGTAAAGGACACACTGTGATTTCCCGTGTGCACACTCAATAGTACTATATTACTGATTTCCCTTGTTCACACCCAATAGTACTATATTAACACGAAAAATGAGTTCAAATGTTTCGTTATATGTTGCTACTAACACGGAACGCCAACACAAGATTTGATCTCACCCATGTGATACTGGATGTTGGAATATAAGGTAAAGCCCATCGGCCACCTACAGGAGTTGCAAGCCAAGTAGGCCGTATGATTTGGATACAAATTGGGGAAACTCCTAATATCAAAACTGATGGTCAACTAGCCAAATTTTGGTTTTAACTTGGCTGTACTCAGGGACAAATATGTTGAATTGACCAGGAGGATATTAGGGATTTCCCGTACTCAAGACAATCTCAGATTGCAACTCCTGTATGTAAGAAAGGGGCTTAACTTTGTTTCGTTGATATTGCTTTGTAATTTGAATACAATGGGGATTAGAAACTGCATATTTTGTCTCTAAAGGTATGATTACATGTACTTGAAATTCATTCTGAACTAGAAAAATTTGAGGTTTCTAACATGCAAATAAGCGAAGGATGTCATGTCATGCCATGTTTCAGGCACCAACCCCCATTAATAATACTAATAATGGGCCTTAAAAACTTCTATAAGGCTCTTAGACCTAGATATTGTGTTTAAAAGATCCCAGTTGACATTTTCATTTTTTAATTGAAAATTAAGACATTAATAATAGTACACGATATATTTTCAAAATTTTGATATAGATCAAATCACATAAACATTTTCTTACAATATAAATTTCATAAAAATCAAAATATACAATTAAAACAAATTTAACCAAGTAGGCCTACATTGCATTAAAATTTATCAACATTTAAAAACAACTTGAAAAGAGACAAGCACATTAATCAATATAATGTAAGGTTTCAAAACTGTTTTGTTACATTTGTTGCACTTCTTTCTTTCTTGCACTTCTGGAATCATTGATTTTGTGATAACTTATGGTCACTTAACAGAGAAAGTAAAACATTTTAGGGTACATGATTAAGAAATCTTAGGGCATCCACCACATAATATGCATGCCCTCGATTGATTTTTTCCACATTGCCAGCCCAAAAATATTTCAGGGTCAATTTTTACTAACAAGATAAAATGAAATATGTCTTGGAAATTTGAGCATATAACTAGTTTTAGTTTTCATCATGCAAGTGTAATCTTTTCTCTTGCTAAATTTAAATGCATGTTACTTGTTAAATGTAACAATTCATTTATTCTTTCATTATTTGTGCATATCCGTTGAAGATTCATAGCATATAAACGAGCCTACTAATTTTTTTTCTTTATTTAAATAACGAGTACTTTTAGATTTACAGATATCTTTGCCTGACTGTTAAATATTGTGGAACATAAGCAAAAGTATAAACAACATACATATATCTACTGTAAATATAAGAACAAAATTCTAAATGGTAAAATCTCAAAAAATGTTCCTAAACTAATTCGGTGACTAGTATTTGATATCTATCATAACTAAACTAATTAACAAAATTATACACCATACAAAAAAATAATGTTTCTTTAAACTTCTTGTTGAAGCACTGCTTCATAATCAAATTGCTTGTAATTAATCAATGATTTTGATAACATATTTTGATTACTGAACATAAAGACCATAATTATGATAACGTGTAGGAATTTGTCATTGAAATGGGCAGTCCCTGAATAGATATTATAAACAAAACGTGTTACTATAGCCATAAAGACAATATGAAAGAAGAAAGCTTAGCATAGAGAATATTATGAACTATCATACGCTTGCGTAATAAAAAAAAGCCTTAAAATCTTACAAAAATCCTCTTAAGTGGTAAAAATTGGATGTGAAAATTTTGTGATGAAAGTTATTGAAGCCCAAAGACAGATTTAACATGATATAAAAGTGAGTAAGCCATTTCAAAATGATATTCAATACTACCTCTTGGAATGATCATAAAATTGCATCCAACTCATTGTACTGTTATTATTATTGAAAACTCTATAATTTCTATGGATTAATACAGAGATTATATTGTAAAGTAAGGACACCAGGTCAGTCCTCTGATGAATATATACTGACCAAGTTTAACAAGGTTTGTTCATTCTTAAAGGTAGCATTTCTTTAATAGTAGGACTACATCATTTTCACACATAAATAATCACTTGGAAAAAAAACCCCACATATATTATTGAAGTGTAATGCTGCAGGTTCAGGTTTAAACTGTATTCAATAATTACTAGCAAATTTACTTTTTTGAATTTAGGCAAAAAATTATTACTATTAAATAAAAATTGAGAAACAGAGCCATAAAGAAAAAAAATCTGCCTATATAACAGAAATGGTGGGATTTGTAAGGGGATTTTGAAGTTAATTTTGAAACTGGCAAACATTTTGGGAGCTACTAGATTTAATATGGACAATCTGATTACTCGTGGGTTAAAGAAAACCGACCTCCACTGAAAAATCACAGTAGCCACGATCTGGAAGTTTGAAATGTCCAGTTGATGAAAGTTTGCAGATACAAGGCTCTGTCATCTACATCCTCAAATATTTGTATAATCTGAACACAAGTAAACTTGAGCATATTTCAACCATTTATAAATCACAACACATCTCATTCAAATAATATAACCCATTACCAATAACTTAAATGTCTTGAGGTAAAATAATCCTTGAATTTATTTCTTCTTAACTTTCTTCTGTAATTCTTTATCTTTCCTTTGCTGTTTCATTTTTTTCTTTTCTTCTTTTAATTTTTGTTTATTTCTTAAACTGGAAACCAGTTTATATGTAAAAAATCCTGAAATGATAAAACCGATATTTTTAGTCTTTCATACCTTGTCTGATTTTTAACTAAAGTTTGGATACTACAACAATAAAGTCTGTATGAGTTTTTGATAGGTTTATTTTGATGAACAAAATTTTCTTTAAACAATTGTAAAAGAGTTTTTCTAAATTGTGTTAAGTAAAGGGACATTTTAACAACAATTTGAACCATTATTTTCAATCAGATGTCTGTTGTTCCAGTAATGCATTAATGAATAAGGGCAATAACTCATGAAATATTTTTTTATCTGTCTGAAATCCATCAAGAATCAAGCTCATTGTGTCCACAAAATATTTTTAAAAGCAAGGGAAATAACCCATGAAATATTTTAAGATTTGTCTGGTATTCAATAAAGTTCATCAAAATCCATCAAGAAACCAGCTCTCTATCATGTCCACAACTGACATGGCTGGCTGGCTGAAAAAGTAACGTGTTTTAAAGAACAAGGGCAATAACTCATAAAAATATTTTTCAATGTTTCAGATTTTTTATAAGGGACGGTTATCCTAAGGTCAATACAAATAGACCCTTGCGCCGATTTATTTTGTAAAAAAGTGATTGGCTAGCAAAAATAATTGGCGGTTTTCAGTGGCTAAAACAGATTTCCTTCATTAAACGTATCTAAATTATTGCATGAGTGATGCACCTGTGTGTAACCACTTATATCAATCACGTGATACACATAATACATTATGCTATCTATCACGTGTTCGCGATTGTAGTTTATATCGACAATTGTGGGTGCATAAATGTTTTTACAAACTACATAATAACTGGGGTTATATGATGATTACATTTATAAAGTGGCAGAAATTGGCTGACTTAAATCGGCGGCGCTTACTTTTCACAACTGGCAGAAAATGGCTCTAAAGAAATCGGCGGTGGCTAATGGCGGCGACACAAGGGTCTGAATACAAACACTCATACCAAGTTTATCGAGAAACGGCTCTATCGTTTCAACAACATATTTTCAAAAACAAGGGCAATAACCCATCAAATACATTAAGATTTGTCTGATTTTCCATAGAGTTCATCCTGGTGAGATTATGAACACTCACAACAAGTTTCATCAAAATCGATCAAGAAACCAGCTGTTTATCATGTCCACGACTTTAAGATTGTGTTACAGGCTGAAAAAGTAACGTGTTTAAAAGAACAAGGGCAATAACTAGGGTTTATCCCAAGGTCAATACAAACACTCATTTTCATCAAAATCCATCAAGAAGCCAGCTCTGGGTGGTGTCCACAACATATTTTCAAAAGCAAGAAACCCCGTTTCTCAAAAGATCTTACGATAAATTTTGTCCTAAGTTGTACTAAGTACAGCATTTTACAATGAATAATTCCACACTTATGACAATTTTTAATCGTAAGACTTTTTGAGAAACTGCCTCAGCTCTCTGTCCAGAACAAATGCATATGGACAGACAGGGGTGACTACAATATACACCCACATTAATGTGTGGGCGTATAAAAAGTGGTCAAACTGGGCTTTCACAAAAAAATGCATTAAAACCAATTTCTAAACTCGTTTCTGGAATCAAACTCTTAAATAATTTCTTAGCAAATTTCCTTGTTTCAAACAAATTCAGGGGTAAAAAAGTTGTTTATTGGTGTAGGTAAGGATGTCAATATTCCTATAAAAATACTATTGTTGAAGAGTAATAAAACATAACATTTGAGAGACTAAATCACTTAACTCAAGGGTCTTTTCATATTCATAAAAATTTCATTTATTTTTAGCTTACCTAAAACTGATCCAATAAGTAATGTAAATATTAAAAATATAACAATAGTTGATGTTGCATCACTAACTCCTACTTTACCAAATTCTTGTTTTGTATCAGTTTCTTCTTCCATATTGTCTATTGACTATTCTTAGTTTTATAAACAGAAAATAATATTATAACCTTTGATATTAAAAGTTGTCGATTTGAATATTCAGAATATATAATTGCTAAAATTAACTAATTTTCCATCAAAAGCATAGCACCATATAGAGATCTTGACTCAAAATATATAATTGCTTCTATTATTACTGTTTATATAGTATCAAATTCATTGCATATTTTGATTAGAATTCAAAAGTATTTATTCTCAAAAAACGTTAAAAGATTGAATTTAATCTTACCTAATTTTTAAAGTAATTTAATCAAATTTATCCTTTTTAGAAGTATATTAAATGTTACCATATGGTAGATAAAGTTAACTAGACCAATATATGCTTGCCTAGTTAAGTGATTGACACGGTATAACAAATAGCATGTAAACAGATGACATGTCACACCAAGTATATCAGGTCATTTCAGTTTTGTGAATTTTACCATATGTTACTGAGAATCCTGTTAATATGTTAATGCTATATTTTGATTAAAAAGGCATTTTTATAAGGATATTTTACAAAGTAAATATAAGCTTATTTATTCAAACTTTTAAAAATTAAAGGAATACAGATAATTTGTAAGTCTTTAACTTGTATCTAAGGCCTCGATGTTTTTAATGTGAAAATGAGTCCACACAATTTAAAGGAACTCACTGATTTTTTTTTATATACTGAGGCCTGTTTCACTATCTGAAAGTTTTAACTAAATATATCTGATTCGAAAGTCTCATTATGAATCCTAACACTTTGTTGAGTCAAACTGTTAAAAATTATCTCTTTACAATTATCTCTCAAAAGCTTAAACGATCAAAGGTCAATGATAAACAAAATCTCACCTAAATTTCATTAAAATCATTGCTTAAAATAATTTTCAACTAGAACAAAATGCTTTTGAGAAGTTTTCTAAAAAAAATTGACATATAGTGACCTGTCATTTGTAATAAAAGACTATGTGCAATGAGAGAAACGGAATACTAGGATGTAATCCCAGATGCGCAGGTTTAATACAAATATATGAGTAAATTTTTATCTTGTAAACACTCTAGCAGACACGGTTCTTAAGGATTTATATTTATACAATATACACCCACAGCACATAATGTTTTTCATTTGAATATCATCATTCAAACAGCTAATAAAATTAAATTTAATAATATTGCAGTGATAAAAATATCAAGTTAAAGTTAACACTTAAAGAAAAAACGTCCCTCCTACAAATTACATGTGAGAATGTGAGTTAAAAAAAAACGTATAATGCTACTTAAGCACTGAATAGCCAGAGATGCCAGCAAAATAAAAGGCCTGATAATAACACCCGATATTGTATTGAGAATTTATCGCGTTCCAGGCACGTCATTGGTTCCAGTATAGAGTTATAAATAGAATATCGTAACTTTTTTTAATTCCATTTTAGATACTTCTTAGAACGAAATGGCTGCTTTCATACCTTAAAACTCTTATACCCTATAACTAATACGATTTCTTTTTTTTAACCAGAATCAGGTGCCTGTGGATAATAACTGTATTACCCCGAATGAGTTCTAAATTATTGAAAATCCTTCCTGTAGGAGATTTTGTCTTATATTTATACGCCCTCATCTCTCTATGAGGACGTATATTGTCGGCACCCCTGTCCGTCCGTCAACATTTGCTCGTAAACGCTCTAAAAACTAGAGTTTTTGACGGAATCGAATGAAATTTGATATGTGTATACATATTCATAAAACGAAGATCAAGTTCGAATTTGAGCAATTTTCAATCGTTAGAAGCAGAGTTATGGCCCTTGCCCCAAATCTTAAATATGATATTACTCTCTTAGTTTTCAACCGATTTTGAGGAAACTGAAAATGAATGTTATTGGACCTTAATCGAAAGGTTTGAGAAAGTTTAGTTTACTCCTGATTAAAATTAAGGCTTTTTCAAGATTTAGGCCTCATTCAGCAGTTTTTAGGAGATTTCGCCCACAGTAAGTGCTATACAGTAAGTGCTTCTATCAACATCAATTGCTTGTAAACGCTCTAAAAACTAGAGTTTTTGACAGAATCAAATGAAATTCGATATGTATATATACATATTCAGAAAACAAAGATCAAGTCCGAATTTGAGCTATTTTCGATTGTCAGGAGCAGAGTTATTGCCCTTGCCCCAAAGTCTTGAATATGCTATTACTATCTTAGTTTTCAACCAATATTGTTGAAACTTAAAATTGATGTTATTGGACCTAAATTGAAAGGTTTGAGAAAGTTTAGTTTGATCCTGATTAAATTTAAGGCTTTTTCGTTTGGCGTATATGGCCGTGGTCCACTATCTTTTCTATCCTACCACCAGCTCAGATCAGCAAATACAGGGATTGCCAAAATTAAGGTAATCTAAAGCCCTATGATCAACAGGCTAACAATCAATACCGGTAATCAATTAATAATATAAATTTCTTGATTGAGAAATATTATGAACTTTGACTGTCTGTTGAAATAAAGATGAAGTATGCTTTGCCTTATAATGTAAGGAATTATAATGATATAATCAGATGTAATTTGGCCAATCATTTATGTAACAGCTGATAATTAATGAAAATTATACTTGAATTTAAATTCATAAGGGAAATTGCATCAATAATTTTACCCAAGCCACCCGAGAAGGGTAATCAATAGTTAGAGTGGTCCTCTTGTAAAGTCAAGACACAATTCAATAAACATTTAAAGATGGGTTTTCCCATTTTTGTTGGTCAAATCAAGCTTACTAATTGATTAATTGGTGTTTTTAATGAACAATCCATGTATTTGTAAGTTATTTAGCCGTATGTGGACGTAGAAAGGCATGGGGAATTCATTTGACTTCAACAGCTTCAAAACGCTAAATTTAGACTCCATGTTTGATCACGTGACCAAATGATGTCATATGACGTCGTGTGATTGAAGCTGTATAAGAATTAATTTTCGTATTTTATTATCATTAACTAAATCTATTCAAAAGGAGAAATGGTGAGTTTAAACTGATTTAGTTTAATTAATTATCATTTGAAAAATGATATTTGAATAAATCATTTCTTGTTGCTGGAGAAAATAAATGGAATACCAAAATACACGAGAGGATATCGGCACATTCTTTTAAAAATAATAGCCAATCAAATTGAATATTGGAAATTGGGCCGATCGGAAATGTAAATATGGGGATTCCCTCGGTAATTAGATAATAAAGAGTTAATTAAGGACCGCACAGATTAACTGGCCAATCGATTAATATAAGAGTTTGACACAAATTTGAAACAAAAATGAAGGGAACCATCTTTAAAACATTAAATTTAAATGCTCTGTTCTGTCAAACTAGACTACGTAATATAACATATGTTTAAGCGTTAATGATATTATACTGCTAATCTGTTGTTAAGTAATGACACCAGGTAAGTACACTGATGAATAGTACAGTACAGTACCGGGTACGGGTAGTTCAGTGAGTCGAGTGTCAGTGCTGTCGAGTGTCGTGGACATCTGCCCTCCTCCTGGCTATTTGAAGAAACATATTACTCTACCAACCTACTAATATAGCTATTATTATGCCTGGAATAATAAAAACTGTATTGTCTATTGTCTCTTTCACTGGTCCCGAACCAAATTCAACCATTTTGGTATACGAAGTCTTTCAGAAAGGCCAAAATATTGGCAAACTTTAAACTTTGCTACACTGTTATTGTTGACCGGAAGTTATTAACATCAACATTTATTTTGTAAAGGGACTGAACTCACAAACTGTCAGACAACAACTAATTCTTGGACTGTAACACAGAACCGTCTATACCATGGTGTTACCTTTTATGATTTTTCCAGCCCACAATGCATAAATAAACACTTGCAATCATATGGCAGGCACATGATTTGTTGAAGAAATCTTGCAGGTGACTTAGACTACACCTTCCATTAATATTTTCTTTTCATTAAATGTTATCGCAAAATCAAAAATATTATACATGTAGCCTATTTTTCGAAAGAAATAAGCAATAGGACTGCGCGTGTATCCAGAGCTGTATATTCGTTAGCGTACAAATTCGCTGCTCGATAGGCCTACAAGTGAATACTAATATATATTAGGAATTCCAATGCAATAAAACATTTAAATATAATAATATACAATCATGTTCCATCAAAAAGACATCAGGAAACATTAATCAATAAAAAATTATCACCGACAAAATTTATTTTGGATCGATTAGGTTATCTTGACGAAAATTTCTTTTGGTCTTATTAAAAGACAGTTGTAATTGTACTCTTAACAATTCATATTTTTAATAACAAGGTTGTATTTTATTGTTAGACCGTAAAGAATATATATTTTTAATCTATAAATTCTGTCATGCAGATTATCATACACGAACATTATACAAAATAAATGATAGAAATAAACATTTTCACCAATACACCACCGTTATCTTATATAAATAATATATTAATATTCTATGGCATTGTTTTTCACTTCCCGTTTCGTGACTGCAATCAGCACGCAATATAATTAATATTAGAAAATACATTTTGGTTTCGAAAAGATACTTTGATGTTTATTAGTATTTTAAAAATGTTGAAACTTGGAATAATTCACGTATTTTTGGAATTTCTTATTTTAGGTAAGTAGGATTGAATTTATGTCCGAAATATGCTGTAATAATTTACCCGATCAAATTTTAGAGAGGAGAGATATGGGTATTCAGATTTCATTTCGACAATTTTAGTTCAGCAATTTGCCCGACACAGGATTATATCGGGTGTACCAATAAAAACGTCCTCAAGTTTGACGGTAATTATCTCAGCTGTTGGTCAACCGATCTCTTTCAAAATTCTCACAGATTTACTGCCCAGAACAAAATAGCATGTCAAAAAATTCAATATCAGAGTAAACTACACATTTCAACCTGTGTCTATTGTGCCTTCACCACATCAACCACCAATATCATTCATTTTCCATCCCGAAACGCTGTCACCGATCTCATCTTAAGATATTTTCTCCCAAAAAGCAACCTTCCTGCCTTTCAGTACCTGTTCATCCAGTCTGTTCCACTGGTGATGGTAATGACTCAGGGCAGTAAGAAACAGGTGTAGGCCCTACTGCACTTAGGTTAGAGGGACACACTGATTAAACAGGAACTGAAATGCAGGATGGTCGCTTCTCGATTGGTACCTTTAGATGAGATCCGTGAAAGTTTATTAGGATGGAAAATGTTTGATATTGATGGTTGATGTGGTGAAGGCACAATGAACACAAATTCAAATATGTAATTTGCTCTGATAATGATTTATTTGACATGCTATTTTGTTCGAGGCAGTAGGCCCTACTCGTACAATTTTTGTTTGATGATTTTCATATTTTCAGGGTCTGCCAAGGACATGTTGAAGTAAATCTGTGAGAATTTTCAAAGAGATCGGCTCATTAGCAGCTGAGATACTTTTCGTCAAAGTTGGGGACGTTTTTTTTTGATACACCCGATATATGCCCGACAAGTCGACCAATATTCCAACCCCTAATTCCAAAAACTTCTCGCCATCTGCCTGATCACATCATTTCCGAGCGATTTTAATTTTTCAAATTTCCTTCATGAAAATCAATTGCCATTTCCTGGCGAATTTAGGGCTTAACGGTTATTTGAATAGGATCAAAGCATCTGAGGTAATATGTCACTAAGAAAGTTTAGAAATTTACACACTTTTTTTGCTGTCGAGAACGCCAATTGGAAGCCTATATAGAAACACAATTTCCCGAAGTCCGGGGAAATCTTCTGGAAAATTTAGAGAATTTCCGCGATTTCCTGATGAATTTAAGATTGACTTGTAAATGAATGAACCGGGGGGTGAGGGTGTGCAAGACTTAAATTAGATCATGTTCAATTCAGTAGTACGATATTTTTTAACCTGTTCACGAAGAAAAAAAAAGTACAATTCTTTTCAACGGATTTTCATGAACTTTTGTAAATATCTCTCAGAAATACAGTTAATATTATATTACGTTATGGTATAGGTATGCTATCTTTTCAGGGGAATCAACAATCGCAGCTGATCCCTTACGAGTGTGGCAACTTTCAAATAATACATACGGATACAGATCTGATGGAGTTCCACCGGTATATCCACAGGGAAATTTCTGTGGTCAGTTTGGTGAAGGGCCATCAGATATGAACTTCCCATTTCAGGCTATTTCTTTTGATGGGACACAGTCGTCTTATATTGAGGTTGAGCTGAGTAACTCAGATATCGGCGAGGACTGGTCGTTGTCACTTCATTTGTATCCTAGAAGTTATGGTAACAGTGGTGTATTCAGTTATTCGTCACCTGGAGATGGTTTGACAGAAATGAGACTGTTCTTGTCAAATGGGCATCCAAAATTTACAATGAGTTATAATAACGCAGTTTCCTGTGGTACTGCAAAATCCACGACACAATTGCCTTTAAATACCTGGTCATTTTTAAGCTTACACAGAAGTAATGGACGACTGCATATTTTGGTGAACATGACTCGCTTTCCAGGTACCGATAGCTGTCAATATGGCTCAAATGGTCCACCAAACGGAACATTTAAAATAGGTGGTCATCCTACTTCTCCATACCAAGTTGACAATTTTGATGGAATGATGGAATGTTTAATTGTTTATAATGAATTTGTTCAAACTCAAGAGGTAAGCAGAGGAGAAACAGCATGTAATTCAAGTTCAATTCAACAGCCCACAACAAATAGTAAGTATATTATAAACCTTTTATGTTTCAGTTAAATTTGTCCCATCATAATTCACACATGTATAAATTCCACGGAACCTGACGGCAGTTAGTCTTTGCTGATCTGGCAAAATCCTTGTGGAATAACAGGTATATACCAGATCCTGATTCCTTGAAACCAAAGTTTCATTTTGTATTTCAGGTTTTCATTCATGTGGACAGACGAGTATATCAGCAGCTCCAGGACATTATATTCTGGATCATATCAACTCATCACCAGACTTCACCATCTCCAGTCAAAATATAACAACACGCTCTACCACAGAATGTGCCAAATTCTGCTCCAGTTCCAACAGTTGTAGTTCATTCTCCCTAAACAAAGGGACCACCGGACATAACTGCTTCTTATTTGACTTCATAGCAGATGGCATGTCACTGTCGTTGATTCCTGAGTTTCGTTATTATATCGCACGATATTAATGGTGATTCAACTAATTTCGATTTTTGATTAGTCATTTGAGATCTACATTTTGTAGTCATGCTAAATTACAAATCTCCATTAATGTTAAATACCATTTACAACAAAGTGAAGGGCAATAACTGAAAAAAACATTCATTGGAATAATGCCATATTGGAACTTAACCGAGATCTCGTTCAAATATGCAGGCATACCAAGTTTCATCAAGATCAGATAAAAATTGTAACCTCTTTTACGTCTATATGAGCCAAATTAATCTGTTTTACCATACCAAGTGAAGTTAATTGAGTAGCTCTTTTGCTTCCACAATTTTATTAGTTTATTCGCTGAAATCTGTAGTCTCTATTGCGTTTACAAGAATTGTGTTAAGACAGAATGAGAGACGGACAAACCGTCCTCAAATGGGGATAACAAAATAAAAGTTTATCGACTAAACAAACACCTATACATAGTGTGTATAAGTCATGTACCAAGTCCCATCCAACAAAAAGTAAATTGTAAACGGACAGGACTAACTATTTATCCAATTTAAAAATGGGAAAGGCTACAAGTTAAGCTAAGATTCCATATTATACGCGTCGTGCGTTAAAAATCGAAATGGTTGGTTTTTGACTTCTATGGTTTTTGACGCATGACGGAGACCATTTGACGGATACCGCTACCGCATCATAATACTAGTATATGGAATCATACACCAACCATTTCGATTTTTAACGCATGACGGATCCGCATGACGCATATATGGAATCTTAGGTTTAAATCTAAACGTCAAGTTCTTGAAAGTGTTATATTTGTGTTTGGGGGGTGAGAGTGACCACGTGTAAATAATAGTAAGCCATCTTGAGTTCCATTACTATCCCAGAATTCTTTGGGAACAGCATGCTTTTATTTATATATAATGGGAGATAACTCCTGAACAGTTAAAGTAACATTAAGACCATAATGATTTAACCTATATGACATCCCTCCGGTTAAAGGTTAAGATGCATATCTTAATACAAAAAAAATAAAATGTAACATATTTATACCTTAATTCATTCACACACTTTCAGACTGGTATTGATTAATAAACATACATGTTATGTCTTCTAAAGACTATGTAAGAACTCTAATACTCAAGTCAAAGATTCTAAGCTTAATTCGTCATACGAATAAGGAACTAGCAAAACATTTGTGTGCAAATACAAATCTAGTTGTTCTATCTCATATCTATAATATGAATGAATAACAACATAAAATATTTATCAATAATAAGCTCTTAGTAAAGATATTGAGTAATTTTTCTAGCAGTAAAAGATGATTTCAAAAGAAGAATATAAATTCTTAATGAATGAACATATTAATGTACTGACTAAGATATCTCATAATAATCTCTAAGGCGAAGTTATATAAAATGGAAAAGTATTCAAAAACATTTGTACATTAAACCTTAAACTTTTAAAGAACCTTTAAAACAATTATAACGTATCATACATAGTAAGAAATCTTTTCAAATTTCCAACAACTTGAATACAATTTGACTGAATCAAATCTTGAGCAATGCTTAACAAATCTTTATCATTATGAACATTTATCCAATCTTGAATATGTGGTATTTGCTTATCAAAACAAACTAATAATTGTAATCTTCCACATTTAAATCTGGCTTTTGAGATACTAATATCTCTTGACATATTTACATCATTCATAAAATGCAATTGATTAGAAAATTGAAAATTACTTAATTTACACATAGAGGCAATGTAATGATTACTATCTACATTATCATATAACTTGGATACATCTACATTTTGAGTATAAGTATAACATAAACTAGAATTGTCATAATCTGGTAATATTATATCATTAGCATCAGTAAATACTAACAATTTCTCTTTATCCTTTAAGTTATCTTTATCATGAGATTCTAGGTATGATTTCAATTTATCAATATTACCTATTTTACCAATTGGATTATTAACTCTAATAAAACATGGTTTTAATCTATTTATAGAATATATATCAGGTAATACTTGTCCTTCTAAGGTACACAATATATAATGTGTCCTGTCTAATATTTGGTGAATACATAATGGACCACACCAATTAGCTCTTAGTTTCTTATTAGTTGATTGAAATGAAGATGAGCTAGGTTTTAATACATATACAAGTTGTCCTAAACTGTAAATAGGATTTTTAGCAAGAGAATGTGAAATACTTAAATTTTGCTTTTCTTGCTGACTTTTCTGTAATTCCAATGCAAATTTTGAAATATTACTAAATTTCCTTTGAAGGTGTTCAAAATATTCTTCATAAGAAGTACATACATTTTGATCAAATTGCCAATGAAGAGAAGTTAAATTACAAGGCTCTTTTCCAAATGCTAACTGATAAGGGCATAAATTACCTAATTGAACTGATGAAAAGGAATTATAAGCATATGTGGCTGTAGGTACATATCTTACCCAATCAGTTCCATAAGTGTTTAAATTAAATTTGAGAAGATCAGAAATTGAACGAATATGTCTTTCTACAAGTAAACTTCCATGATTTGATACACTTATAAGTTTATGACTAATTTGTAAAGCGTTACACAAATACTTAACTAAACTACCTGTAAGTGAGGATTGTGCATCAGTTATTAACAAACTTGGAGGTCCAAATATACATACAATCTTTTGGATTATTGCTTCACAAATAGTGAGAGCATCTAGTGTCTTTAATGGAATACAAATCATAAATCTTGTAATTTCGTCACAACAAACAAGTAAATGTTTAAATCCTGTAAGTGATGTAGGTAATGATTTAAAATCTAAACATAATCTATCAAATGTTCGATATTCTACAGGTATGCGTGGATGAAATAATCTTACTGTGTCAGTTTTAGGTTTGAATTGTTGGCATTTGTGACATGAAAGTATGTAATCTGATATTGTTTGGTACATATTAGGTATGTAAAATAATTTTCGAATAGTTATGTATGTTTTGGTAATGCCTTGATGGCTACTTAATAATCCATCATGATATAAGCTGATAAGGTTTGCAGATAAATTCTCTGGTATAGCTAACTGAAATGTTATGTCATTATTTTTGTGTATAATAAGTCTAAACAACAATTGGTTGCATACAATGTATTCTGAACTTCTATTTTGTACAATTTTTGCTGCTTTCTTGTTGTATGGAAGTATGTTGTGTACTAAGTAATCATATATTGGTTTAAAGAACTTTGAACTTTCTTGTTCTAATCTAAGTTTATTGTGATCTAAAGGTAAGTTATAATCACGTATGATCTTTCTCTTTAAGGTGGATACAATTTTATCTAGATCTTTTTGTTTAGGAAAGTGGTTAGATATGATTACATCTGGGTTATGTATAATAGGTTTTGGTGGACCACTAAGTTCTAGTGGAATTTCTATACTGTCTGTAATAGTTTGATCAACTAAGCGAGGCTCTTCATTTTCAATTGTTTGTTCAATTATTTGTTCTGGTATATATTTTGGTGTTGGTGTATGTTGTGTTTGTTCTACAATATTGTTTCTATTACTAGTTTGAGTTTTATGTTTGGATGTAGATTTTTGTGCATGTTCTTTTGTGCGTTTTGGTTCATTTTCATTATTACGTGTTTTAGACTTGTTTCGGTTAGGATACAATTCTTTAACGGGAATATTTTCCTGTTTAGCATATTTTCTTGTTACTGGTCTTTCAAATGGTTGAATAGGAAAACATGTAGGTACTATAGTGTCTATTTCTGAATCGTCTTCTAGTGGGTTACGAGATAAGTAGTCTGCTAGTATTATGTCTCTCCCCTTCTTATATTTAATTTTAAATGAATAGTGTGAAAGTTTTACAATTAATTTCTGAAGGCGATTTGTATGTGGTCTATGTTTGGCTTTAAGAATTTGTACAATAGCAGAATGATCAGTGTATACATCAAATTCTACTCCTCTAAGTATGTATTGGAAATTAGATATATTAATATAGATTCCAAATAATTCGAGTTCAGTAACTGAGTAGTTGGCACAAGCTTTTGGTAAACGTTTAGAGTAGTATGCGAGTACTCTCTCTTTGCCTTTTATTATCTGAGTTAAATAAGAACCTGTTGCTATACGTGATGTGTCTGAATATAGTGTAATTCGACCTGTTGCGCATGGAGTATATAATATTGGAGGTTCAATTAATAAATCTTTAACATTATTGAAGGCTAGTGTGTGTTCATCTGTCCATTCAAATTTTTCATTTTTGTTATTAGCAATTTGATGCAATGGCTTTAATATTTCTTGTAATTTGGGCAGAAAATTTGCAATATATGTTACTGCACCTATGAAATGCTTTACTTCTCGACTAGTTTTTGGTATTGGTAAATTTAAGATCTTTTTACGTCTATCTGATAAAGTTTGAACAGTTAGTAGATTTTCATTGTTAATTGAAAGGTAATGACCCATGTATATGACAGATTTCTTAAAGAAATTACACTTGTTTGGAGCGATTTTAAGTCCATATTTTATGAGAGCTTCTAATACTAAGTGAATGTGTTGTAAATGCATGTGTGTATCTTTGGAAAATATGATGATATCGTCATGATGTGCTATGCAAAAGTTAATACTATTTGGTATGGTTGAGAGAACATCATCAATTGTTGATTGAAAAATTGCTGGTGAGATTGATAATCCTTGTGCTAGTCTCTTAAAATAATAGTGTTTTCCTCCTGTGTATGATGAAATACCAGTGTATTGTTGCGCAATTGGGGAAAGTGGCAGGGAAAAGAATGCAGATTTAAGATCTATACAAGATAAAACTGTAGGGGAAGAATGTCCAATACGTTGAAAAGTTTCACTGACCAATGGAAATGGATGGTTATATCGTTTGATTTTAGAATTAAGATATCGAAAATCAACAACAACTCTTTTGTCGTTTGAGTTCTTCTTAGGAAGTACTAAGACTGGACTTGTGTATGGCTGATGACCAATAGCTAAAATACCTAATGATACTAGTTTCTGTAATTCCTTGTCAATAAGTGCTCTTTCAGACTCTGTAGCTGTAAAAGGACGAATGTAAAATGGATCAAGATTATCCACTTCAATATCTACTTCAACATGAGGGCAGTGACCTATTTCACCTTTGAAACTGAAAGCTTCATGATTTTTATGTAATATTTGATAAAATGTTTCTCTTTGTTGTGTATTTAAAACTGACTTAGATAGATCAATAGATTCACTAACATTTTGATATGTAACGTTGTTAGTGTCAGTAGTAGTGTTAGAGTGAGAATCAAGTTTGACGGCATTACAAGCTAGAATATCAGTTGGTTGTGCATAAAATAATGTCTCTGATGCTTTAATATGTATTGTCTTATTAGTGGTATTGGTTATAGGAATAACTGTCTTATTCCGCTCTAAACGAGATAAAAGCAAAGGTGGGCATGGCAGATTTACATCTGAATACGTATGTAGCAAAAGATCTTGTCCACGAAAAACTGGAGGAACTTTACCTTGAACGGTTATAAAGTGAACAGCATGAGGCTTAACGTATGAATTAGCTGTTGTTTTAAAATTAATCTTAGGTGGTATGCAATCTGTGTTGTAACGAAAAACGTTATCTTTAAAATCTAGTGAACCTTGTAGTGAGGCTAACGTGTCTTGTCCAAGAATAAGATCAAGTCCTACCAAATTATTAACTACACAAGCAGTAATGATAAATGTCTGTTCTTGAATAGAGATAGTTATACTAACTGACTTATTGCTAGTTATTGTTTCACCATTACCTAAATTTAAGTTGAAAGGTTGAGGAAATGGTTGGCATTGTAAACCACGAAGATAATGTGAATTGTTAAAGCTAAGGGACGAAAGTAGAGTAGTTGGTGATCCACTGTCAATTAGAACTATAGCAGATGTTGAATCTGGAAAATGACCCTTACAATAGTTAAGACTATTTAACTGTACTTTACCTGTTGTTCTACTGGTTACTGGTAAACTTACCGTATAAGTACTGTTGTTAGGAGAAGGGAAACCATGCATGTTGTTATGAAAATCTAAATCTCTGTCTTGTAAATGCTGTTGTCTAAGTCGACAATCTTGCCAATCATGATAAGGCTTTAAGCAATACTTACAAAAGATAACATGTCCATGTCTACCATTACTGTCAGAACATGTAGGAGACCTATCAGAATTAGACCGGTATGGAGAACGATTACCATAAGGTGAATCATTACGATTTCTATGAGGCGAAGCATTACGATACGGTGATTTATCATGATATGGAGATCTATTACGATAAGGAGATTTATTACGATAAGGAGATCTATTACGTGAAGAAGATTGATGTGCACTTGGAGATCTACTTCTTTCATATGCATGTTTTGAATGAGGAATATCTTCATTGTCTTGTTTACAATTAGCAAGTTGTAATTTTAGATTTGACATTTCATTTTGTAATGTATGTATGTCATGTGAAGCATAAAATGTAACTTCTTTGTGTGCGGCATTGTTAGCATGAACATCAAAAAAACATTGAACTTTGTTAAGAATTTCTGTTATAGGTGTTGTGTCATTAACTGACAATGCGACTACTTGTTGACATGTTTTAGGTAATATACTTAGAAATTTCTGTCTGGCAGGTCTGTCACCTATTCCAAGTTGTGTTGCAAGTTTTTGTAATTTTTCGTAATTATCTGTAGGTGTCTTGTCTGTGTTGTACTGAAATGATGTGAAATCATTATTTAAGCCAAAGGAAGACTTGTTTTCAGAAAATCTATCTAAGAATTGCTTTTTAATGTCTCTTCTACTATTGAATACACGACCTTCAATCCACAGTCTTGCAGGTCCATTTAATGTCTGTTTAAACAATGTAAGATATCTGTTAAGTTCTGCAGCTGATTGAGGATTAACATTTTCTTCAGAACATTCTAAAAAGTCTTCAAAGCAAAGATAATGAGCTAATGCAGTATCTCTAGATAATACAGAACCATTAAATTTGTCTATTTTAGAGGGTTTGAGACTGGCGGCAGCCATATTAAATGTTAAATTGAGAAAAAATATTGATAATAATACTAGATACTGTAACATTCACACTTACACAGTCATACTCATTCAGTTAAGGTATACAAACCTAATTAAAAGTAAAAAAGGAACAAAAAAAACTGGGAAACTGGAAAGAGTTCATATTTAAGCTTAAAAACGTCTTGTAAAAGCTGGAAAAAGTTCACATCAAAGCTAAAAACTTCTTAGCTGGAAAGAGTTCATATCAAGGCTAAAAACTTCTTAGCTGGAAAGAGTTCATATCAAGGCTAAAAACTTCTTAGCTGGAAAGAGTTCATATCAAGGCTAAAAACTTCTTAGCTGGAAAAAGTTCATATCAAGGCTAAAAACTTCTTAGCTGGAAAGAGTTCATATTATCTGGTTGTTACAGCTGCAAATTTGAAATTGCAACCACGTGGCTAGCACCATTTTGGCTATCTTCTGTCTGGGCTTAGCTTCATTCATGTCTAGATTATGGCCTATTCTTCTGTGTTGCTGTTGGGTTTGCCTTGGTTTGTACTCCAATTGTTTGTAGCTTGACTGTTTATTGAGAAGTCAATTCCTAACTGCAATCTCGTTGTATTGAATGATTGATTGAGTTCTAAAGTTCTAGAAAGTTCTAGGCTAGTCTACACTGGCTACACGATCTCACAATGTTGAACTGGATCACAGGAAAATGAATAATAAGTCAATTTTCCATCAAGTCACCCTTTTCATTAGTTTAAACACGGTACCTGAGGATATTATAAGTTATTACACTTCAATCCGGATCTCCACCATGTTATATTTGTGTTTGGGGGGTGAGAGTGACCACGTGTAAATAATAGTAAGCCATCTTGAGTTCCATTACTATCCCAGAATTCTTTGGGAACAGCATGCTTTTATTTATATATAATGGGAGATAACTCCTGAACAGTTAAAGTAACATTAAGACCATAATGATTTAACCTATATGACAAAAGAGACAATGTTGTTTAAGTAAGAAACTTTAATATCAATAAGTGCAACAAGATCACAAATATTTGGAAGCAATCTGGTCATATTCTGCTAACAAAAACTATGAAATCAGCAATTATTTAAAATAAAAACATTTACAATATATTGCACTTGTATAATCTTTACATATTGATAGCAATTTTATACATTTACTAAAGCGCTTGCTCAATGACATGTATCTTTATCATGCTTATGTATCATTAACACATATTTATTAAATGTTTATGTACCGGTATTCACTACAGGTTAAAGTTTTGCTGTATTATTGACCAAGTATAGTGGATCAAGAATAGGAATCATGAACCAAGAAAATATTGAATAAATTACAAGATACCGTATTTATACTGTAAGCTTTTTCAGCACATGAATACAATTAAAGCTTTTTTGATTTGTTGTAATGTAAATATCAAAACTACATGTACTTCATCTTATTTATATAAAGTTAGTTATATGGATTGCATCGGATTTTTAAATGACCCAAAACCCAAGATATATATTTATATATATAAATCATTTGTAGCAATGTTACTTAGTCCTATTAATTCAAATTTAGATGAACATAAGCAAATTTCTTGAAAAAATCCTATTCCTTTGACCTTGTTTATATAGAAATTCAATAATTGTACTAATTCACAACATCCAAGTTATATTAAAGCTATCACATTGTGCTGTTTATAAAAGTTGTTGAAACAGGTATTTAAGGTTTTGGTACGAAAATATTATTACAATCAAGAAATGGGAACACTTTGCACCATACATTTTTCTGTCAATGCTTTTTAAAGCTAATGAACTATTATACTTAATGCAGAAACTTTATTAAAACTGACCCTGTATTTGGTCTAACTTGGAACTTGTCTCTACTCTGAACAGTTTATACTGAGATTTACAATTGGCACTTATGACTTGTCTAGTAATTTACAGATTATATTTAATGTCTATTAGACAGCACATTTTTATATACAGGTACAAACTATTCACATAATAAAGTCTACCAATAAACAACTTACAACATCAATGATATTAAACTGTCAATCACATTGGACTAAAGCATGTGTCAATCAAAAGTCAGCTGACTTTCTTGGTATTAGATTACTCCCATTTTTTTTTTCAATAACAGAAAATTGTGCACTTATACTGTAATAATTATAACAAGGGTTCAGTACCTTCCACTTCTAAGGCAACAGCGAAGAAAAGAGGTCTATAAAAAGAATTTGAGGTTGAATGAATATATTACACAGGCTATATACTGAATACTTTTCTAAAGAAAAAATATTTCTGGAATCCGAAAAAGTCATAGATATTGGAGGGGTCATGGGTTAGATTTCTTCTTTAAATTAGAAGATCCCTTTTAACATACAATTCTTAGATTTAAAAGCACACAAGGTTTTAAGCATTTACTTTCTGTAACATAATGCACTATATATCAAAGTAACTTATTAAGGGTGTTAATTGGGCTATTTCACGTTATGAAAAAATGGAATAAGTATATGAAATAATGATTTCTTGAGACTTGTTGTGCATTTGTTGATGATTTGGGGTCCTTCACGATAGTTTAAGGTTGATTTCATGTCAATCAGATTTTTTTTAATGAGTTGACAGCCCTTTCAAACATGTCATAAAAATTGGACATTTCAAACCTTTGATACAAGTTTAAAAAAATGTGAATGGATCAATCTACATCAAACTTGGCATAAATGTAGACAATTACATTGCCGAGAAACGTACAGAGCGATTTTCCAAAAAAAAATATTATTTTCGTGGTTACCATGGAAATACGAAAATTTACGAAAAGTTATTTGTAGGTATGGCAAACATTTTCCAGGGGCCAAACTAATTCGAATTTTCGAAAAAACTCTCTGTACGTTTCTTCCTTACTGAATAAGCTTTCAATCAAGACCAAGATCATAATTTTCCAATAAAAAATGGCCGAGAAATCTTGTATCAACCGGGACACATTTTGCTACTTTTTCCTAATTTTTTAGCAAAAACTAACGAAATACCGAATTTCTTGTCGTTTTTTTTCATTCTATATAGTTTACAAATAAAGTAATAATAATTATCTACAATCTGAGCCCAAAAATAATAAGTAATTTGCAAAACTTCCATCTCGTGGTTTTTTTCTCGAACGCTAGCCCAATCAATACCCTTAATAATATAGGTAAACTAAGTCAGTTATTGGAATATGATAAATATAGTATACTAAACATATAGTAGAATAAATATGGATTTTTACTTTATGTACATAAATAACATAATTAACAAAAAATATGTACATAACAATATTAAAAGCTACATTATATATATACTTTTAAGCCTGATGCAAATGACAAACTTTTGTCATTACAACATTGTTTTGTTTCAACAAATGTGCTTAAGTCTGTCCTGTGCGTTGAATAATTTGTTTTTAACAAAACATTTTAAATTCTTAACCAATCAGCACTGTTTTTTTAAAACAATGTTTTCAGTTTTCAAATGACAAAAATCAATCTTCTGCGTTTGGCTTCAATCTAACCATTGGATTTTAGAACAGAATTAAAAAGATTTTTATTTATTATTTAAGAGATAAAGTGTTTCACATCCTACGCATTTTGTTAAGAAATAAAGTGTTTCACATCCTACACATTTTGTGTTTAAGAAATAAAGTGTTTCACATCCTACGTATTTTGAGTTTTAGATTCTACATTTTTTTCCTGAGTGGGCTAGCAAGGATGGGTAATACCATGTAATGTGCAATAAGAGATTTTATCAGTACATTGGCCTACTTTTTAAAATTTCCAACAACCAATTTCTTGCACAACCTGCAACATCTCCTGCTTTTATCATTGACAGTGAGAAAGGCTTAGCCTACACTTGAAAAGCACTTTTAGCTACAAGGCTAGCAAGCAAGTATCTAACTTTTTATGCATTTAGAAATTTAATTTTTTAAAGAATTCTTTCTTTCATGAATAATAACATGTGACATTTATAACACATGAAATTTCAACATTGGATATATCTAATATGATGCTAATTCCAAAGAATGCTATTTTTAGCTATTTAAAGCACATTTACATGAAAATATTAATGAAATACTCATAGAAGCTAGCATTTTACAATACAATAAGCTTCTTGATATTAAACAAAGGTGAACAATTGCATTAAAAATATACCCACGGAATGTATTATTGGCTAATATATGTGACTTTTTTTTATAAAACAATCAAAATATCAATGTCCCTTTCTCTAAATATTTGATAAATGAATATAAATGGTTATATAATTTTGAAAGTGAAGTTAACAGACAAATTAAGTTTCAAATAAATCAATCAATGTTATTATGTTAGGTGTAGTATGCTTCTGTTGTATCATTTCAGATTGACCTTTAGCAAAGGTCACAAAGACTGCCAAATTATTTAAGTTATACATTCCAGGACGACAAAATCCAGCTCGCAATTGAACTTGTTTACTTTCACCAACCTCTAATGATAATTGAGCTAAAGTTTGTCCAACCCAATTAAAACTAGTACTAATAGGTACTGAGTGTCTTTGTGGAGAATCACCAGTATGAGTTGTACCATGTCTACAATAAAAGCAAGGAAAACTTTATCTTTTTTATCCTTGTTTGCAAATATTACCAATCAATTGATAATTTACCAGTAGGTATTAAAGGGATATGTTCACTAACTATTAGACCAATAAAATTTTTGTCTCAGAACCTGGAATTTTTTAGCTATTCTAATCCATAATAATGTTCACAACTTTCCCTCGAAATTTAAGCCTTCAAATCCCTGTGTAGCTATAATTATGAGCATTTGAAAGTAAAAAATACAACTCGCCGTTTAGCAAGACTATGCATTATATAGAAAATATAAATACATAAAATGAAAGATAAATGTTAAGGTAGGGATATAATTGAAGGGATTGTGTGATTGTTGTGCAGTTCTAGTACTTCTGAAGGCTAATTACATATATTAAAGGCTTAAATCAACCCTCGAAATTGCTGAACATTCCCCTTTAATGCATTTGACATTTGACAAAATATATATTGACTATGGAGATAAGAGGATGACTATATCTTTTATAATCTTACCTATCACTAACTTGACTGGTATCTATTAATATTTCTGTTTTAACACCACAATGATTCTGTAACAAGAGACTAACAGGAACAATACACAACCTACAAACAATAGAGAAAGAAAATTTTTTATGTCAAAATCACTTAAAGCTTTTGTTAAGTTATCAGTTTTACTTTTGAATATGAAACAAAAAAATCATATTCTCAATTGTTAATTTTTTGCCTACAACAGAAAACATGACTGACTACCACAGCAGCTGTTAAAACTATAAATGGACATGAAATAGAGTTTATTTAAAATATTTTTTAGCTCTATGTTTCATTTCAACAGCAGTATTCAATAGATTGATAATTCTTACCCTGAATTGAAGTCATGTTTAATACTACCAGTATAAAGAAAGGAATAACTTATTAATTTTGATGTCACTTCTAAAGGTGGATTGAGGTCATCATCTGGTTCTCTTTCTCTTCTAAACTTTAGCTGTGGTTGGTCTGTAGGAGCCTGTATATAGATCAAACAATACATTTTTATCAATTTGTTAGAAGATCTTATTTGTAGAACATAAGTTCTGACTCCTGAGTCCATTATCAGATCCTTAGGAATAGATTTTTTTTTTTTTAATGTGGACCCCTCTGAGCTTTAATTAAATAGGGAACCATTTAGGAAAATCCCATGATGAGATCCTAACCTAACTAGGGTCAACCCTAAGACCTCTATGACAACAAGCACACCATTTCTCTTCCTTTAACTAAATACTACTTTTAATAATAAACTTATGTGTGAGATACAATATAGAAGTTATATACATATGTATAAGATTAATTACCACAACTAAAGGATATGAAGTCACTAAAGAGTTGACTGTATCCACATGTAAATGATGTTGACCAACCAATATCTTCATTTGACCATTTTCTTGAGCTACAAATGCCTGCAATGAAATGATGTATATACACAATTAAAAAAGTGCACGCAAGTTTGATATCACATGCTTATCAATTGAGATGATCCAAAAGACATTTAACGAAAGGAACAAAAAAAAAACACCAGAAATTAATTGACTGTAAAAAATGCAATACATTCCACCAAACAATTGAGCAAGTGTTTTGGCTGATGAGGCAAACATCATGTAGTGTGTAATGAGGGAAATTTGTCAGGACAGTAGCATAAGCATACTCTTTTTATTAACTGTTAAGGTATCAAACACAGCTTATCTCACAGGGCTCCAGTTATTTTCCCATCCAAACCACTAAACACTTTTTCCATGTCCCACCGATCTGCATCAATGAGAGAGGGGCACAAGATTGAAAAACTGAAAATAATTACCTTCCATAAACAAACTAAAACCATCTGTACACGTAATGCTTCATTTAAATTATCTAATAATTCATCAGATTTAGTTCCTGGTTTGACACCATTTTTATTATGACAGAGTTGAGATCGACAATAAAAATCACAACATGGTGTTGATACACTATTTACCTGGAAACAAAAACAAATTTTTAAAGGAGAATGTTCAGCATTTTCAAGGATCGGTCTGGGTCTTGAATTTATGTATAAAATTGCACCATTCCTTCAATTATACCTGTTCCTTAACAGTTATCTTTCATTATCTGTATATGTGTTTTCTATATAAGTCATAGTATTACTTTAAACAACCAGTTGTATTTTTTTATTATCAAACACTGATATTTATGGATACACAGGAATCTGAAGATCAAGATTTTGAGGGAGAGTTTGAAACATTGTTGCTGATTAGATGAGCTAAAAAAATTCCTGATTTTTAGACTAAAAGTTTTTTTAGTCGTACAATTAGTGAACATATCCCTTTATATACAGGTTTAAATAAGTTCTTAAAGGGGTTGTAAAGAGTTTTCAAATCATGTTATATGTAACGGGCCCTTAATGGTTTCAACTTGCACCATTCCAGTTTACTGTAAGATGTCTATGATTTCTGTGGAGTGTTCACATAGCTAATGATGTTTATTTAATATATGTATTTACCTGTTCCATATCAAATGGTACTTCACTAACAACAAAATTATCACCTGCAAAAGGGAAACATAACATTTATTTTTGTTTTCATCCAAAAAAAATAATAAAACAGCCAAAGGAAGTCAAGTAAATATTTTAAGTCACAAAATATAATTTTATGGTTTACTACTCCTTAGTTTTTTTGCACACAAGGTTTAAACAATCTACATTGTCATCATCAGGTGAAATACCATTAAATTAAGTTCCATTATTTAATGTTATCTCTTCCCATGAATATCGCTTAAAAAATTAAGTAGACTGAATTAACTAGTTCAGTTGTTTACTACTTCAGAAATGACCTATTTCTATATTTTGTGCTTCTAAATTCTGCCTTTTTTGTATCTACCTAGTACAAATTCTATTAATTATAGTACAAATATCATACCTTTTGTTTGATTAGATTTGGTTCCTTTTAACACTAATTGTAAGCTTTCTCTACTGCCTATTCTAATACCTGGAAACAGACACAGTGTATACATTTTACATCAAATCAATGATGTCAATGATATCAATAATAATTGATTTAATACAAAGGGTTATAACACAACAATCTCTTATCAAAAATCAAATTTGAGATCTTATTAGTACAATAAGCATTTCAATCAAAAATATCTGTGCTATTGGGACCTTCCATTACGAAAACTACGCTCCAGTCCAATGAGTTAAATTCTTTTGATCATACAAGTATTTTTGAAATATAGCTCTCCAATGTCTATACAAGCTTTCCAGATAAGATGACCGTGGCATTAACTGAGCTCTTGCCAATAAATAAATGTGAATAAATATCTAACCTTTTTGGTCTGATGTACTTAAACTACTAATACACCATACTGGACTTATACATGATACTTGCATTATTTGTAATTCCTGTATATGTGGTCTTTGATATTGTACCTAAAGGAAATTAAGATAATCAGTGAACACCTAGCTCTATTATTTACAAATTGACAAATACCCTCACCAAAATCTATTATGTGGCTTATTCAATAATTGTTTGGAAAGGCTTAATAATCTACATATTCTAAGGAACAACTTAATCTATAATTTTTGTCCCATTTCGCTAAATGATTTCACATTTCAATAATATAGTTCAACACATCAGGAACCCGTTTCTCAAAAAATCGTACGATTAAAAAGTGTCGTAAGTGTGGAATTATTCATTGTGAAATGCCGAAGTTACAACAAAATTTATCGTAAGATTTTTTGAGAAACAGGCCACAGATTCTACACAAAACTAAAGCCATACCTGACTAAGATTCTCCAGTTCACAAGTTATAGTACAAGAATTAAGTTGTTTGTCATCATGACTAGCCGTACGACAACTAGTTGATTTATAAGCTGATACACGAACACTTAATGATTCTACAGTATTCACTATTGCACGATGACGTAATATTCTATACCTGAAAATAAAACACAATATTAATTATAGGTCATGAAGAGCACACTGAAACTTTGGTTACTCCTTTATTTTCCCAGAAGTTGAAGAATCATATGTTGACACAATTGGATGAGAATCACAAAATACTTACCGTTAATCATTATTAATTTCAAAATAATTCTTAGAATTATAAAGAGTACAAATGAAGCCTGTATTTTAAAAGAATTCCATGTTAGTCAAAGTAAGGTAGATACACGAAATTTGATTTTTTTATCACTCACTATTTTGGTGTCTGTGTTATGCCAACTTAAATTTTTTCGTCAACAAGGGGTACGCACTATACATGGATAAATGAATTTTTCCTCGATTTTGATGGGGTGCGCATTGTACATGGGTGCGCATTATATTCGGAAATATACTGTAATAAAATACAGCCCTCTATGTTAATGAAATCTTTAACCTACTAAGACTAATCTTATTATTAAAACTGTCATCTACCTTTGTTGTTTTCATGAGTTTTAAGTTAGTGTGCACCAAAAGTTTGGCAAACTAAGCAATTAAAATGAAATCTATTTTAGTCACTGTTTTCTAAGTCATCTAAGCTTATATTTTACACTAATTAAACATTTCATTTTGAATTTATGTATTGTTTAAAACTATAATGACTTACTTGACTTTTGACTGATGAGCTAATGGTTCATAATAAAATAAAAAATCTACTTCATGTACACCACCAACATCGTTACCACGTACCCACATTGGTATTGATAATGTTTCTCCTGGTTTTAATATATTATCACATAATGGAATGTCTAAAACATTGGATACATGGAGATAGTCCTTTAAATTAACATTATCACATAGTAAATTTTCTCCTTTAATCTCTCTCTGTTGATACACGTAGGGGTATTTGGGTAATTCTGACCCAACACCAAATGTACAGAATTCAGGCTGACTAGATGTTAACTGTAGTTTTTGTAAAGGACTGCGACCAGAGTTAGTAAATTCTAGTTCTATACAGTGAACTTCACCACACAATAATGTTTCTGGGAAATCACAGAAATTCACCTGAAAACAAATAATGATAATCAGCCATGTGGATTGTGCTAAAAGGTTGCAAAATTGACAATGTTGGTATTCAGTGTTTTTCAAGTCTGGGCATGCCTGGTCTGGCTAAGGACACTCCCAACAATACAATTTTGAGTACAGACGGTTTATTTGGTTAGCATGTTGGTATCTTAATGACATTAAAGGAATATTCAAAAGAGAATTCAAAACAGATCAACGCCAAATAGTTTACCCAGAGACCATAAGTAGACAATACATGTAATCTAAATGCATTTGGTTATTCTTGTAAAATATGTTAATTTTCTTTCTACTAATGAATTATCTAATAAAATATTCACCTCTAAAATGGGCATCTCTTCTTGAACAACTAAATCTAAACGTCTATCAGGACCATAGACTTTGTTAATCTTTTCATCTTTAGTATTATTTAATCTGGGTCCTTGAACTTCTAATCTTTGTTTACCACGGACAAACACACTATTAATATAATTAGATTTACTGCCATCATTAGACATAGATTCTGTTTGTTTTGAGGGCTGTGGAGTGGTCCCTAAATTATATGCTAAACCTACAATACGTAATTCACCAGGTTGTCGTGGCACCAGGGTCAGATGGATCTGAAAAAAAGACATCCATCATCATTATTATTCATTATTGTGCGCAATAAGTATTAACCCTTTGGCAGGCAGAGCAACATTTTTGTCGTCATTGGGCTGACAGGCAAAGCGACATTTTTGTTGTTTTAACCAATGTTTTTTGTAAAGTTCTCTCATTGGCTGATTGGGGCAAATCCCTAGGTTAATAACACCATTACCATTGGCTGTCTCTTAGCTTCCCTCACAGTGTATTTTTGGCATCAGATTTTGATTATCCAGGGAGTGGAAGTGATTTGGATTTATATTTAATAACAACAATTTTCTTGTTATGACGTCATATTAATTTGCCCTTCGGGGTTTGTGTCTAGACCAAAATTTGCCTGCAAGATGGTTTAGTATTTAGATTTTTTTCTATTTACAAATACATGTAACATAATCGTAATGTCAGATATCTGACTGAAAAATGGTAACAAGGCATAGTCTCACAAAAATACAAGTCCTATTTTTGAATGATATTATTATTGGATGGATTTGAAAGCTTAAATTTCAACAGTGAGATGTAAACACTATTGTTCATTAGTTAAGCCAAAAAATATCTCAAGACTAATGTATGATTCCTCAAACAGAAAGTAAACTAGCTTCTTAACACCTTCACAACCAAGCACACATTTCTTGTCAGTAAATATACAATACATCTCTCTTAATAAGTTCGCATTGGATAATAAATAAATGTTGTTTCAATATACACATATTTTTATACGCCCTCATCTCTCTATGAGGACGTATATTGTAGTTGCCCCTGTCCGTCCGTCAACATTTGCTCGTAAACGCTCTAAAAACTAGAGTTTTTGACGGAATCAAATGAAATTTGATATGTGTATACATATTCATAAAACGAAGATCAAGTTCGAATTTGAGCTATTTTCGATCGTTAGAAGCAGAGTTATTGCCCTTGCCCCAAATCCGTCGGTCCGTCCATCAACATTTGCTTGTAAATGCTCTAAAAACTAGAGTTTTTGACGGAATCAAATGAAATTTGATATGTGTATATATATTCAGAAAACGAAGATCAAGTTCGAATTTGAGCTATTTTCGATCGTTACAAGCAGAGTTATTGCCCTTGCCCCAAATCTTAAATATGCTATTACTCTCTTAGTTTTCAACCGATTTTGATGAAACTTAAAATGGATGTTATTGGACCTAAATCTAAAGGTTTGAGAAAGTTGAGTTGTCTCCTGATTAAATTTTTTCCTTTTTCGACTTTTTCGTTAGGCGTATATGGCTGTGGTTCACTATCTTATCTATTTGTACCAATCTACTTACTGGTTTACTTTCATTGCCTTGTAATATAACTTCTTTTATTACAGCTGTCTGTATTATTTCATCAGCTAAATTATTCTAGAAAATATAAACAATAGCTATAGACTTTAGACTGATAATCAACATGTATGCACTATAAGTATTAACCACACCCATTACTGGCTTATAATTTGGCATAACCTTGATCACAAAATGACATTGTAAGTAGAAGTGTGAATTTTGTTATTGGCAGTCGCGTTTCAAGGATTTGGAATTTTTTTATTGAGATCTTAAATGCCTTTTGCTGTGAAAATAGACCTTATTCACGCATCGGCCATCTTGGATCCATAGCGAGGTACATGTAACATAACGCAAAAATAACCCAAAGCAGCATCTTGCCACTGCATTAAAATCGCCACCCTGACGTCTTTAATGCCTCCTTCTACAACCAACTAACTAAAGCCTAATGAAATTTTACATTGTCAAAAGCGGAATTAAGAATGCTATTTAAAAATACTTTCAGATGACGTGTTTTTTCACATATTTCTGAGAAAATGGCAAAAATAGCAGTTTTTTGCCCATTTTCTCGTTGTTAATATAGTGATTAGTGATGTCATATCATTATCATTTGACGTCCCATTTAAGGCATGGATGACGTAATTTGCGTTATGAACCTCCGTTTCGAAACAGGATGTGAATAAGGTCTATTCAGTGGTTCTTAACTGACCCAACGACCTTATGATTCCAAGAAAGGCCACTAGATATGAGAAAGTAAAATAAGAGTTGAGACTCACCTTAACTCCAGTAGATATTTCATTAGATATTAACTGAGGTTTATCAACACTTCCCACTATACTAGGTAAAAAACTCCATAATAACATCACTTCTGATAATACTAACGTAACTTGTAATGGATTCTCTACATAAACTTCCACTGTTATAGGTTCTACATAAACAAAATAGACATGAAAACAAATGTTGAAAATACCTTACAAAATTGAATAACTGGGAACTTTAGGCACTCAAGCAAATAGACCTTGTTGTAGAGTGAAATTTTGCTATAATAGCATCCAAGACCTGCTTCCTTTTTGTCAATTTCCAACTGTTAAAAAGATTCAGAGCCTGTAACACACACATTCTGTTCAAGAGTATATATATATATATACAATGTTCAAAATTAGTAAAAAATCATTAAGAACTAAATTGACATATGTCAATGCCAAGATAGAAATCAAATGACATTTGTAAAGTATTGATAAACATTTTGTAATACATACCTCCAACGAAACCAGTAGGACTATATTTATTTTCAGTTTGATTAGTAAAACACTGTATAGTTTGTTGATATTTATTAGGTAATGTACCATTATTAGCTGATCGTACTAACTTTTCTTCTAGAATCTGCCATACTCCATTATTATCATCATCACTAAACCATATACCTGATGCATTCGTCTTACGTACATTTTCTATAAATATAAACAGTTGTTGATATCTATTTTAACAAACCCATTATAACAAGACCCTAGATTAATCATCATGCCTTCAGGTTCAATTAGGGCTTGTTCTAGGTTAAATGGATTGTAAATAGATTTTCTAAACTTTTTATGTGTATCAGAGACATTGGCAGCATCAATTTGCACTAATCAATTTTCAGTAAGTGTTTGTTTCTTGCAAATTTCCTAAAGCAAAGTGTTCGATGACATCATTATCATAAAGGCCTTTAGTCATAAATAGCACCTTTTGTGATATTGATGTACTGAACATTTTGTGTGACTGTGTTACTGAAAATTGAAATGATCAATCAACTAAGAATCATTAGTAACAATACAGATCATTTTTGAAAATATAACACATGAATAAGGTTTGGGCAAGACAAGCCACATCTATACATACCTGAAGATATGGACTTCTTGCCTAATAAAACTTTAGTTAAATTAGCATTAACATTAGGTAGAGGTAATTCTGGTAATCTACCATAGGAACTATTCTCCCCAGCTTCTTGGCTTAGTAATTGCTGAAAGATGATATCGCAGACATTATTTCATGGACACTGATATTCATAGACAATAAAATCAGCCAAAACATTAAATTTTAAATAATCTTTCATTAAGATTGCAGTCTAATTTAAATCTGCCTAAAAAAAATTTTGTGTACATAATCAATAAGTTACTAAGGTAGCAGCAATGGATATCCATGACAGATTATAAAAGTTTTCATAAGGGTGAATAAATGAATTCATTTTTTCAAATGTGTCATAAAGGATTAACTTTAATGAAAATTTGATCTGGAAATTCGAGATATAATTACTTTATTTATTCCTAACAAAGTATTATTACTTAAACAGATTCTTCAAATCAGAACTTTAAATAGAATATCAAATTAATTCTAAATAAAAGTTAAATTGCTGCAGGGTAATAGGTATTAGGGGGTGAAAGCCGACAACAGGCCAACTTTCGAAAGCACGGGCACAGGCATCAGAATTTTTCTTACCTTGAGGGGGATTCGAACCCACGGCACCTAATCGCCTAGCAGACGACAATCCAACTCTCTACCAATTGAGCTATTCCACTGCCACAAAAAGACAGTGTTCCAACCCAGCGTTAGAGAGAAGTATTGACGTTTACACAGTTCGAAAGTTGTTAACCCCTCCAAGGAGATATTGGGTAATAGGGTTAACTTACCTTGTAAACAAATAGATACTCTCTAAGAAAAGAGTTTTGTTGAGATGGAATCTGTCGGCTGTCCTCACTCAGTAGATGTTTAAAAGCAGCTGTAGCATTCTCTAATTGTTTTAAATTAAATGATTGTCTACCAATTGTAAAGTGGATATGATCCTGAAAACAGCCAAAGAACATGATTTGTAAATTTCTTAATGTTCCTCAATGCTCAGTATCAAATAAATATTATGTTACATAAAAGAATCTATGACAGCATCTACAAAACCTTAAAGCGATACAACCTCTAAGAATGAAAAAATAAAATTAAGTTGTCAATAAGAGTATATATTCATCAATGCTGTCCAAAGTATACAAACAAAAGCAATTAAACCCATAAAACTATGTAGTTTTCCATACAATTACTAGTTATAATTGAAAAACGCTTAAAATTTCATTAAGTATTTTTCAATTATTGTATATAAACATAGTTTTCTGGATTTATGACGTTATTTAAGTAATCTGTTGTATAGTTCTGCCACCAGGTAAGTCCCATGATGAATATATACTCCTATTGACCAAGTTGAAAATTTTGATTTTTTGTTCATTCTAAGAATTCCTTTAAGTAAAATATTCAATGAAAAGTTAGTGGAATAATATCAAAAGAAAATTTACCTCAGCAATGGACCAATGTTTGCCTTTATAAATCTGTAATGCTTGAGAGTAAGCTCGTAAAGCATGTTTCCTCTGAAAACACAACAATATTTAACAATATAAGAATTTAATAATGAACAGTCAACAAGATTCAATTTTACAAGAAAGTATTTAAGCCATCAAATTCAGTGTGAACAGCCTTTAGTCAGAATCATTAACTGGTTGAATTCCATGACTTTTCCATGACCAATTTTATAAAAATCATGAACTGAAGGGGTAACTTGAGACTATTCTGGATCCTGATTTTTATATTTCATATTGCAAAAATAGGAGAATGGTATGAAATATCATTTTTCCAGATTATTTTGACAATTTTCCAGAATAATCCTAATTTTCCCAGATATTTTTTTTAAAATTCCATGATTTGCCAGGTTTTCCATGACCTGTGCGAACCCTGTGAATTATCTAAACTTAATCCAGGATGAAACCTCCAACCTTCAGGACAGCATTTGTGAAAACGACTCCAGATTAACTTACCTGTACAGCTTTATTATATCTATGACCAGCTAAAATCATATGAAATGAATATCTCCTCACTAAAGGTGACTTCATATTTATAAAACAGTGAGCAGATTGTTCTAGAACTAGAGCACTAATTAGGTCAGATTCCTGCAATAGATAATAACAATGTTGTGCCTTCAATATTTAACCCTTTACGAATCATCACACAATCTTTCAGCATGTGGACAAAATATAATTTTTCATATTTTTAAAGAATAAATATGTTGATAAAGAAAATCTCATAGTGTTAAATACAATTATACAGTGTATGCTGTATACAATTTTGGAAATATTAACTTAAAAAAGACAGAAAATTTGAAAGAAGAATAAGGAATTATCACATTTATTACTGAAATTTCTTTTAAGAGTTCTCAGATAAAATCTTAAAACAAGTATTCCTCACCTCACAAATGAGTTTAAAAAACTGTGTAGCTGCCTCATTGAACATTCCTCTACTTTTTAATGCTTCTGTACTTGTTAATGTTGCTCTAGTAGCAAACTGTGGATTTCTATAAATAAAGAGAAAATCTTGAATGAACACTTTTCAGAACATCATCTCTGGGACAGAATAGCTATATGTTACAGGTAAACAAGTTCAAACAAATCATTGAAAGAAAGAATGCCAGAATCACCAATTTGAATGTTCTAGGTAAAGTTTCTGAAATTTGACGCTCTTAGAGCTGGCTAGTTCTATAGCAGGCTTTCACTAACCTTTGACAAAGCAACATATATAAGATTAGAGCCTAGTAAAATATATATACATTGCATGTGACTTACCTACAAGACGCTATATATGTTGTTATAGCTGATTCCATATAATGATGTGGATAAGGTCTTTGAGCTTGATTACCTTGCATAAATATAGATAAACTGGCCATTTCCTAAAAATTAACACAATTTCAACTTAATTCAAATGCATGATTTACTATAGCTGACTAAATTCAAGTTATTATTACAAATTTCCATTAAGATATTTTTGCAAAATAAAGTAACTCATTATCAAAAATTACATTTTACATAAGATCTCACAAGTTTTAATTTTGACATATTGAGGGAAATAGACACACCGGTAAGATAGATGCTCAAAATTATAAAGTATGCTTACAGGAAAAGCTGTAACTTACCAAAGCACCAGCTAAATGTAACCAAGCATGATCATTATTAAAATCTCTTTTAGCAGTATGATAGGTTTGATAAGCAAATTCATACATTTGAAATAAAAATGCCAAATCAGCCATTCTTCTTAGTTGAAGTTCAGGGGCATCTGATGTATATCTAAAAATTGAAAGATTTTAATATTTAACATGCTAATATGGTTTGAGATAATGGCAAATGTAACTGTATTACCAATATTTTGGTATCAGCTGGAACAAAGGTTTGTTTACCAAGAAAAAACAATTGAAAAGGATTGTTGAATCAATATTACAACTGCATTCTGCCCGTGTTCTTTGTGATTTTGGTTTTGCATAAGTGCAACAGAAGGCTTAATTATGGTCACTATTTATGGTTTTCATTTAATTGAAGATAAAAACAGATGAAAATCAGAGCTACTTACACAACGGTTGTATTTTGATTAGCCTGTACATAACCTGAAGGTTTATTACCACCAAACCATTTCTTAGTAGCACTAAATATAGACCTATGTATGCCTTTACGTGAAGCTAACTGGAAAATAAAAATTTTAATTTTGATTTAGATGATGAAGACAATATGAAGATTGAAGATCTTTTCGTGTCTAGAAAACAATTTTCTGTGATCAGAAATTGAATGCCTATTCTTTGTGCAAAAAGACTTTGAATTGGATTGTTTCTATTATACCAATACCCTGTGTTTGAAAGAGTACAATTGCAACAATTAGGCAGCTCATTTTGACATGAAAGGTCTGCACGAACCAGATGTTCTTGACCTGTTCTAAACAGACAGGAAGTGGACCTTATATCTGAGTAGCTCTGGACAGGTTCTGGATAGGAAATGACTACTATCACTGCACTGAAAAACGGTTGCAACATTTACCACCATCTTGATTTCGTCACTGTTTCCGCTGCACCACCTCGTTAGTTGGGACAGAAAATCTTTGTCCGGAAAAGTGTTCCAGTTTACTGAATCCAGTTTCAATACTTCTGGCTGTTCTGGACTAAGATTCGTGCAGACCTGAAGACATTCCAAGATGCCCAGACCTTTGACTTTGACTTAAGATACTAAAGTAAGAAGAGTTACCTGGTCACTGAATATTTTCATCTGTCTCTCAGCCCAAGGTATTAAAGCTTTCACAACAAACTCATGCATAAAGATACGTAACCTATCCATGTCACTACTTGTTAGACATATACCATGTCCCTTATGTTTATTTTTATCAGTATTGATAGAGGAAGAACTTCGGCCATCTTGGTAACCATTGGCAGCAGCAGTTGGATCGCCATCTACTGGTGAAGATTCACCAATAGTATTTTGAACTTCTGTGTGCGAGAAAGCTAGAGGATGATCCATTAAAGGATTAGCCAGGTTTGACATAGAACCAGGTAATGAGGATACTGAACCAGATAAAGATGGTATTGATCCTGACAATGACCCTCCTAAAAATATATGACAATGATAGTTTTAGAAACGATAAAAATTCTTTTCATAAAAATCAGTAGAATTAACAACCAAATACACCGAATACAAAAATTAGACATCTTCCTCTTTCACTTCACTGCTTTATGAAACAGTCTGAATAACAAAGTTTAGCTGTCACAACAAGGTCATTTAGGTTTTACTAATAGCAGTTATAATAATTATTTGATGGACATCACATTCATGCACTATCTTTGTCAAAACCATCCTTTTCTCCATAGCCTGACTTTTCAGACAATAATACTTGCATTTAAAAATGTAGACTTTGCTTTATGTCACATAATCATTTTAGTACTACCTACCTAAATTTGATCCTCCTTGAAGATCAGCTGTTGAATCTAAAGAGCGTTTGAGAATAGCTTCATCACTGGGTTGATCAGTACCTTCTGATAGATGAGTAGGGAAGGCTGTGTCATCAACACTGTCATTGTAATCATAGTCCACACCCTCCTGTAAATAGATCATGTCAAATAATCATTCTTCATTAATATATTAGATTTGTTGATAATAATATTGTTAGTTGTTAATCAGAGTTATATCAAATATTTTCATAGTTACTCGATAGCATAAACATGTGAATAGTTTCAGAGATGATTTCAAGTAAAAAGTGATACAGTCTTCTAAATATTTGATTTACAAACAGAAAGAGTTCAACTTTTTACAATTCAAATCTGATATTTGGTAATCAAGACAGTCCAACAAAATTGTTGCAATATATATCCACAATTCAGATATTCAAATGTGTCACCAATGACATATCAACATATAGAATGAAGCTGTAACATTTGTTGAATTGTAAGTCATCCGAAATCAAGCTTTATCAATTTATCAAATATTTTATGAATTATGCTTCCCTTAAACTCAATAGAAATATATATTACAAGAAAGCCTTTAATTGTATTACACCAGTGCAATTTGGAAGGTAAGATCATGCCTAAAAAGTTTTAAATTAGAGCATGCTCCTAGAATGGATTATTACAGAAGGCATAAATAGTTTTCACAAAGAAGGTATAAATGTAAAATTCAAAAATCCAAAGCAGAATGTGTAGTGCTAAAAAAAGTTTGAACATCTATTTTGACAGAATAGCATTAGTGATAAAAATGGTTTTATTTGACCTCAATTTTAAACAAAAGGTCAGAAGTAGCAAAGTATTTAAAAGCAGCAACCAAAATACCAAAATGATATTTATCATTTCAGATAAAAGTGACAGTGGATTGAAATGGACGTGTAAAAAGACATTTGAATAACATGGTTTCAGAAGTAAATTAGAAAAATAATATGATAAAGCCAACATTGATAGCTAAAGATATGGTGAACATTTCCACTATTCTTACCCAGGCTATGAAATAGCGAGGTTTGTGTACATATTGGATCTGTAATAAAGTATTAGTGGGTAAAGATAGGTATTGTTAATGGCAGGGCTAGATACTAAAAGCTTAAATACAGGAATGATATATATATATATAATGTTAGTTTTACTAATAGCTACAGTACCGTGCAATATATATTCGTACAAAGAAATGGGTTGCCTTCCTCGTCTCGGGTGTATACTATCTACCCCCTTCGTTCTACACGCTTCTTAAAACTTGCTAATTGTACACCTGGACATGTCCAACGTTTCTGATACATAGATGATGGTTTTCCCCCTTAGTAATAATTTCCAAGCGATGTCCAGTATGTAAGGTCGTAGTGCGAATGTAACCACGCTGCTATTTTCTACGAATATTTATTGCCAATTAAACATTTATAATATATAAGCCATGATGTTTCTTTTGCCTCATAAATAATGTTTTATGTTAAAACTTTGTTCACTTGAAATCATAGATAACCAATCTTGATGCAAAATAATGACATCACTCAACCCATTTATATACAATAATTGTTATATTGGGTCTTGTGATGTACCGTAATTCCATATGAAACGGGATTTAAGAATTGCATAAGTCCTCATTTTTAACATTGTTACACAACAAAATCTAATCTTTTAAAAATTACTATAACATGTTTAAAAATAGTCATTTTCCTAAATTGTGTATATTTTCATACAATCATATCATAATCACTATACAAAAGAAAAGTAATTTACCACTGGTTCGGGAGGTTTAGGTATAAACTGGCTCCATGGATCAGGTAGGGTAGTCTCTGATTGTAATGTATCTATTGTCTGTAAGGACCGCGAGTTAATCTGTAGTAAATGACAGCAGTGAGGCGGGAATGTTGATTTCATGATTTGGTAAATTGATTCAGCTCTGAAAAAACAAAATAAATATAAACTTTATGTAAAAGATAGTGGACCACAGCCAAATCAACAAACGAAAAAGCCTTAAATTCAATCAAGAGTAAACTTAATTTTCTCAAACCAATAACATCCATTTTAAGTTTCATCAAAATCGGTTGAAAACTAAGAGAGTAATAGCATATTCAAGATTTTGGGGCAAGGGCAGTAACTCTGCTTCTAATGATCGAAAATAGCGCAAATTCGAACTTGATCTTTGTTTTATGAATATGTATACACATTCCAAATTTCATTTGATTCAATCAAAAACTCTAGTTTTAAGAGTGTTTACGAGCAAATGTTGACGGACGGACAGTTGTGCCGACAATATACGTCCTCATAGAGAGGACATCACATATTTAGGTATTCAAGAACCATGTCTATCTACTGATCCATTTTAAAACAAGCAAAACAGTAACAGGGTAAATATGCACTGCCTTCAAAATGACAATTTTTTTATGTAATAACCTATTCCAGTTAAAATAACAAGGATTCGCTCTTTCAACATAGAAAATACATACCTAGCTTGCTCCCCTTCACTAACATCGTGTAATAATACAAAATAATGTAAAATTCCCTGACAGAACCAGCGTGGTGATTTATTAGGGAATTGTTGTTGTTGTTGTAATTGTTGGTTACCTAAACCTTGAAATGTAGCTATTGGATCATTATTACTAGATGATACAATAAATACACCTAAATAATAAGTTAAGGTTATTAAGACAATGATAATAATACTTGATGAGCCTTTTAATTGCGCAGATCACGGAAAATATAGGACTTAAATGCTCCTGAGAAGGCTGCAGAAGAATTTTCACTTATTTAGAACTCTCAAAGTGTTGAATTAATTCATTTAAGGAGGTGGATTACTGTTATGATCAGAGCTTCAAAAGTGTTGGCATCTCTGGCTCTGCAGTGTTGAAGTAGCATGAAACTTGATTTGATTTTTTTCCCAATGATTTGGGTGCGACTTTTACATTTGTTACTAGCATTTAATTTAAAGTTCTCATAAGGGAACATACCCCAAATCCCAACAACAATTATTAAATCTATCAATTGAAATTTTGAAAAAACTTCAACTTCATTACCAAGTTATCTTAGAATATGTCATATCTCAATGAGGGGTATTTTCTGGGCATCTTTATTCAGTCATTGTCAGTAGGCTGTATGATTAAAATATGTATTCCTCAAGCATTCAGGTATTCACATCATCAGCAGTAACTGTCTAAATCTCAAATGCATACTTGAGACCAAATGTAGTGCAACTGGACGACAGATACTATTTCTGATAGTACCATGGATATTGGCTTGAGCTTTATTTCACCACCAAGAGAAATATCAGGTTATGACAAAGGATACAAGCTAAACAATTATTCAGGTATTCATGATCTGATGCTGGCATGATTTTCAAATACATATCACGATAAGATTCAAACCATGGTGTTGAAGCTGAAAAAAAAACAATTGTTTGGATATAATAGGTACTATATCATGTAAATTTCTAATGCAGAATTATAGCTTCCTTAATTGGCAGAACAATAGATCCTTTTAAAAAACAACAGCAGTCTGCTAAAAATATGGCAACATAATGCATACAAATCAAAATCCATATTCTGTAATTTTTCTGCTTTGTATTTAAAGTGACTAAAATTAAAATGAGATAAGGTGCATAATTTGATATTGGGGATTTAGATTACATTAATTTGGGCACGTCCTGTATTCACTGAGCCGCAAGAGCTCCTGGGAAGCTTACAGTAGCATTTTCACTTATTTAGAACTCTCTGGGTGTTATATCATTTTATTTTTGGAGGTAGGCCTACTGTCATCATGATCAAACAGGAATTTCAAAGATGGAGGCATTTGTTTTCTCTAATTTCGGTGTGCTGTTAATTTGGTAATGTTGTATGTTACCAGTGTAACTAGCATGTGATCTAAACTATTTATTATAAGCTTCTACTATTTCCTAAAGTTTCTTAACTAATACTTACAATTTAATTGTAGATCATAGTTTCCTACTGATAATACATTAGATTTGCCTCCATCTCTAGAAGGTAACTGTGTATTAGCGACAGAATCATTTAATAATTTTCTTATAGCTGCTGGTTGAGTAGGATAACCAGGATTGGTCATATCACATACATTTAGACGTAAATTTCGGATAACATGAGGAAGATTATTTGGATCTCTGGTATGTACTGGAAAGAAAATTAATAGTCATTATTCAATGAATAAGCTAAAGCACTACGAATTATTCAATAAATGTAAGATTTTCTTATGGGGCACATTAGATCTGAGTTTACACTGTAATATGCTTTAAGACCTTTACATATAGCAAAACGACATCAGGCTTAAAGTATGTACACTTTCTTGCTACCAGTATTCCTTATAATCTTTTCGAGTGGCTAGAAATGAAATGAAGTTTTTCTTCCTGCTTTTTTTAAGCTGTATGGGGACTAATGAAGATGGGACAGCAGCATTACCCTACTCTCATTTTTGATTTCCAACTGTCAAGGAATCTTTAACAAATTTCTGTCATAAAATGCCAGTTTGTACGAGCATTTTCTATTGAAAATATCTTTTTTTATGTCTATTCACTTGTACCAGACAAATTTTTGGAAATATTTTATTATTCTTTGTTACACACTCTCTGTCAAATAAAATTATGAATAAAGGCAACTCATGTGTAAGAAAAATAAACAGTAACACATGAGTTGCTGCAGACAGAATTGATTTTTTCCGAACTTTCCACTAAACTACAGTTGAGTTACATAGAAGTTGAAGTGATACTTTCTCAAGCGATAAGTACTACGGTAAGTGTTTTTCAATAACCATTTATGAGGTAGTTTTCTGGATTTATCAGATTATACAGGTAATCTGTTGTATATTTATGACACCAGATAAGTTGCCTAATGAATATAAACTGTTATTATTATTGTGATTGTTTGAGAATTGTTTTTTTTTAAGAGGCGGTACTGGTATCACTTTAATGTTTAATGTGGCAGCTAGTAGTACTAGTTAATACATTGGTAGTCCTATGACATCTTTCATTCCTTATTTAATTATGGTTGCCATTAGAAGATATCATCCACATCATGCCAATGCAGGAGGCTCAGGAGTGATACTGATGATAACAATTAATGAATAAGCACTAGGCCTATCCTATCAATATCATGACTGTGACTATCTTAATCTCATTCACAAGGTCAATGCCATCAACATTATCTCATGCAAAGTTTACTATATCTACTGTATCACTATCATAACATTTGCACATTACAGCTAAGCAGGTCCCATTAGATTACTATCAACAAAGAATTACCTTCTGTTGGCAACCTGCAGAATGGTTGAATCAACTGCACAAAAGTCAAATTATTTTTTTGACAGATAAGTTCTGCTTCAGCACTACATAACACAGCTACGTGTGGGCTGAATGTGTTCTGGATGAACTCTTCAGCTGTTTGTTTACACTTGGCCATTGTTAAATCTAAAAAATTCTCATTTCATTTAAAGGTATTCTACATAATTAGTATAATTTTATCTTTTATCCTTCGTTATGTGTCAAGTCATGCGCCATATTGATATTATGGTATCCACCACTTCCGGCACAGAAATAGAGTTCAAGGGAGGAAACTCTTGTTAACGAAATTACGAAATGAATAGATAAAAAAAAAGTGCAGTGTAAAGGCCCTGAATTATGGTGTCTATAATAGAAATAAAACTTTTTCTTTTCAAACATAGAAATATTGAATTTCGATGTGAAACTTTAAAAATTAGTAGAAATTTATTACAGGAATGATTTTAGTGTTCAAAGCCTAGGCCCTATCAGAACCAGATTTCTGTCTCACGACCCGTATTATTCCATACAACTTCTTGTCACAATATGTGGATATTAATATTAATTAATATAAATATATGGCCATATGTTTCTTTGAAAAACTTTTCACTAGTCAACATTTAGTCAAATTACACAATAAATTATTCTATTTTTTCAATTGATTTTAAAAAATTAAAAAAAAAAAAACTGAATTATTATTATTAGGCTAGATTAATTTTTAACTGTAATGTTCTCTAAGCTTACTGCATTTAAAATTTTTAATGTAGGATTCAATGTTCCAACTATTTTATAAAAATCCTGCAACCATTAGACACATAACGTAATAAATAATTGTATTTATAAAATACTGAAATTTTAATTTTTGAAAGGAACGGTATAATTAAAAAGATTATTTTGAAACTTTTCATTTTAATTTTCTTAAATATTAAGTTTTCCAGTTTTACATTTCAAATGAACAATTATCAAACCTACATAAAATTGGGTGAAATTTATGAAGTTACCCAAAACTCACAGTTTGATTTTTTTCTAGGTCCAATTTTTTTTTTTGCTCAACTTTGTGAAAACTTTATACACCAAAAATACAGAGATATGTGATCTTCAAAGTAAAAGCCCTTAATTTTTAAACGATAAACATATGCTAAAATATTTAAAAACCTCACATAAGGTTTAAAAATTCGCTATGCTTTTTGAACGCTGTTAGAAAACTAGGCTACTGAACGGATTTGAGTAAAATAAAAGCCTAATTATTGTAGATAGTAATAGAAAAATATAGCTTAGTTAGCATAGTGAGGGGGCGTTTTTAGCGGAAGGGGTCACTCTAGAGGGGCAATTCTGAAGGGCGTCGAATGCCTTCTTTAGAATTACTTTCAGGTAACGACGTTATTGTTAATGAACACTTTTTTCAAAGACGCCCTCGACAAAGCTAGGAAACTCGACTTCTCGCTCACGAGAAAGCTAGGAAAAGGGCGAGAAAAAAGGCGAGGAAAAGCGCGAGAAAAAGGCGAGAAAGCGAGGATAAAAAAGGCGAGGGATTTGGAGGCCTATATTTCGAGGGAGGGTTGAGAACATTATTATGGATTAGATTAGCAAACAAATTGAGGGTTCTGAGACTAAAATTTTATTGGTCGAACAGTTAATGAACATATCCCTTTAAATCATTTACACTTAACTAGACCCTTGCGCCGCCACCATTAGCCGCCGCCGCCGCCAATTTCTTTACAGCCATAATCTGCCAGTTGTGAAAACAAAGCGCCGCCGATTTAAGTCAGCCGATTCTGCCACTTTGTAAATGAATTTAAGACGATCGTCACTTAGACCTACCATGCTGAACATGATAACTTTCATCAATGATAATTTAAAAGTATTGCAGTTTGGTTAAAATTTTGAATTGTGAGTTGATTATTCAGAAATAAATAACCTGATAACAAACACCAGTTGTTTATGATGCCTGCAGTGTAAAATGTATGTTCATTCATTATTCATTATAACTCAAATGTTTAATGAAGGAAATCCGTTTTAGCCGCCGAAAACCGCCGATTGTTTTTGCTAGCCAATTCAGCCAGTTCAAAACCGACTAACCGAAAACAAATGGCTAGCCAGTCGGTTTCATCTGCTAGCCAGTCATTTTTTACAAAATAAATCGGCGCAAGGGTCTACACTTAACTATACTTTCAATTGACTAAACATAATCCGATTCTGACTTTTAATACTCTCAGCTAGTTATCTGCTAGCTAGAAACGTATCAGATCCCGGCAAGTGTCAGTGGTTACGAACAAATCATTGGTTCTCACAATTATTATTGATTTAAACCCTCTTTGCACCATTTGCAGGTAAGGAGAAACTTAAAACTGACCTATTAAACCTCCCTAAGATCATTTTTTCGGTACCAAATTGCGTTGGACGTGTGCGCTACGACGTGCTCTTTCATTTGGTATGCGGAAGTCCTATATTTGAGCAAGCTTTCACCCTTTCCTGAGCTAACCCTAGTTTGCATTCCAAAATCAAGAGTTACCCTTAGGGTTAACCCTAGCTAACCCTAGGGTTAGTGTTGGGGTTAACCCTAAGTCTCGGTAGCCGAGTGGTCTCCGTAGCTTTTTGTCAACTTTGAGGTCCCAGGTTCGATTCCCACTTGCAGCATTGGTATTTTTTTTATTTTTTTCAAGTCAAACACTGTCTCCTGAATCATTTTCAGACAACGAAATAATTTTATCAAAATTGGGCAAGGCTGTGCATAGCTAACCCTAATTTGCTTTCTACCGATTTAAACCCTCTTTGCACCATTTGCAGGTAAGGAGAAACTTAAAACTGACCTATTAAACCTCCCTAAGATCATTTTTCGGTACCAAATTGCGTTGGACGTGTGCGCTACGAACGTGCTCTTTCATTTGGTATGAGGAAGTCCTATATTTGAGCAAGCTTTCACCCTTTCCTGAGCTAACCCTAGTTTGCATTCCAAAATCAAGAGTTACCCTAAGTCTCGGTAGCCGAGTGGTCTCCGTAGCATTTTGTCAACTTTGAGGTCCCAGGTTCGATTCCCACTTGCAGCATTGGTATTTTTTTTATTTGTTTCAAGTCAAACACTGTCTCCTGAATCATTTTCAGACAACGAACTAATTTTATCAAAATTGGGCAAGGCTGTGCATAGCTAACCCTAATTTGCTTTCTACTGATTTAAACCCTCTTTGCACCATTTGCAGGTAAGGAGAAACTTAAAACTGACCTATTAAACCTCCCTAAGATCATTTTTTTCGGTACCAAATTGCGTTGGACGTGTGCGCTAGGACGTGCTCTTTCATTTGGTATGCGGAAGTCCTATATTTGAGCAAGCTTTCACCCTTTCCTGAGCTAACCCTAGTTTGCATTCCAAAATCAAGAGTTACCCTTAGGGTTAACCCTAGCTAACCCTAGGGTTAGTGTTGGGGTTAACCCTAAGTCTCGGTAGCCGAGTGGTCTCCGTAGCTTTTTGTCAACTTTGAGGTCCCAGGTTCGATTCCCACTTGCAGCATTGGTATTTTTTTTATTTTTTTCAAGTCAAACACTGTCTCCTGAATCATTTTCAGACAACGAAATAATTTTATCAAAATTGGGCAAGGCTGTGCATAGCTAACCCTAATTTGCTTTCTACCGATTTAAACCCTCTTTGCACTATTTGCAGGTAAGGAGAAACTTAAAACTGACCTATTAAACCTCCCTAAGATCATGTTTTCGGTACCAAATTGCGTTGGACGTGTGCGCTACGACGTGCTCTTTCATTTGGTATGCGGAAGTCCTATATTTGAGCAAGCTTTCACCCTTTCCTGAGCTAACCCTAGTTTGCATTCCAAAATCAAGAGTTACCCTTCCTAGCTAACCCTAGGGTTAGTGTTGGGGTTAACCCTAAGTCTCGGTAGCCGAGTGGTCTCCGTAGCTTTTTGTCAACTTTGAGGTCCCAGGTTCGATTCCCACTTGCAGCATTGGTATTTGTTTTATTTTTTTCAAGTCAAACACTGTCTCCTGAATCATTTTCAGACAACGAAATAATTTTATCAAAATTGGGCAAGGCTGTGCATAGCTAACCCTAATTTGCTTTCTACCGATTTAAACCCTCTTTGCACCATTTGCAGGTAAGGAGAAACTTAAAACTGACCTATTAAACCTCCCTAAGATCATTTTTTCGGTACCAAATTGCGTTGGACGAGTGCGCTACGACGTGCTCTTTCATTTGGTATGCGGAAGTCCTATATTTGAGCAAGCTTTCACCCTTTCCTGAGCTAACCCTAGTTTGCATTCCAAAATCAAGAGTTACCCTTCCTAGCTAACCCCAGGGTTAGTGTTGGGATTAACCCTAAGTCTCGGTAGCCGAGTGGTCTCCGTAGTTTTTTGTCAACTTTGAGGTCCCAGGTTCGATTCCCACTTGCAGCATTGGTATTTTTTTTATTTGTTTCAAGTCAAACACTGTCTCCTGAATCATTTTCAGACAACGAAATAATTTTATCAAAATTGGGCAAGGCTGTGCATAGCTAACCATAATTTGCTTTCTACCGATTTAAACCCTCTTTGCACCATTTGCAGGTAAGGAGAAACTTAAAACTGACCTATTAAACCTCCCTAAGATCATTTTTTCGGTACCAAATTGCGTTGGACGTGTGCGCTACGACGTGCTCTTTCATTTGGTATGCGGAAGTCCTATATTTGAGCAAGCTTTCACCCTTTCCTGAGCTAACCCTAGTTTGCATTCCAAAATCAAGAGTACCCTTCCTAGCTAACCCTAGGGTTAGTGTTGGGGTTAACCCTAAGTCTCGGTAGCCGAGTGGTCTCCGTAGCTTTTTGTCAACTTTGAGGTCCCAGGTTCGATTCCCACTTGCAGCATTGGTATTTTTTTTATTTGTTTCAAGTCAAACACTGTCTCCTGAATCATTTTCAGACAACTAACTAATTTTATCAAAATTGGGCAAGGCTGTGCATAGCTAACCCTAATTTGCTTTCTACCGATTTAAACCCTCTTTGCACCATTTGCAGGTAAGGAGAAACTTAAAACTGACCTATTAAACCTCCCTAAGATCATTTTTTCGGTACCAAATTGCGTTGGACGTGTGCGCTACGACGTGCTCTTTCATTTGGTATGCGGAAGTCCTATATTTGAGCAAGCTTTCACCCTTTCCTGAGCTAACCCTAGTTTGCATTCCAAAATCAAGAGTTACTCTTAGGGTTAACCCTAGCTAACCCTAGGGTTAGTGTTGGGGTTAACCCTAAGTCTCGGTAGCCGAGTGGTCTCCGTAGCTTTTTGTCAACTTTGAGGTCCCAGGTTCGATTCCCACTTGCAGCATTGGTATTTTTTTATTTTTTTCAAGTCAAACACTGTCTCCTGAATCATTTTCAGACAACGAAATAATTTTATCAAAATTGGGCAAGGCTGTGCATAGCTAACCATAATTTGCTTTCTACCGATTTAAACCCTCTTTGCACTATTTGCAGGTAAGGAGAAACTTAAAACTGACCTATTAAACCTCCCTAAGATCATGTTTTCGGTACCAAATTGCGTTGGACGTGTGCGCTACGACGTGCTCTTTCATTTGGTATGCGGAAGTCCTATATTTGAGCAAGCTTTCACCCTTTCCTGAGCTAACCCTAGTTTGCATTCCAAAATCAAGAGTTACCCTTCCTAGCTAACCCTAGGGTTAGTGTTGGGATTAACCCTAAGTCTCGGTAGCCGAGTGGTCTCCGTAGCTTTTTGTCAACTTTGAGGTCCCAGGTTCGATTCCCACTTGCAGCATTGGTATTTTTTTTATTTTTTTCAAGTCAAACACTGTCTCCTGAATCATTTTCAGACAACGAAATAATTTTATCAAAATTGGGCAAGGCTGTGCATAGCTAACCCTAATTTGCTTTCTACCGATTTAAACCCTCTTTGCACCATTTGCAGGTAAGGAGAAACTTAAAACTGACCTATTAAACCTCCCTAAGATCATTTTTCGGTACCAAATTGCGTTGGACGTGTGCGCTACGACGTGCTCTTTCATTTGGTATGAGGAAGTCCTATATTTGAGCAAGCTTTCACCCTTTCCTGAGCTAACCCTAGTTTGCATTCCAAAATCAAGAGTTACCCTTCCTAGCTAACCCTAGGGTTAGTGTTGGGGTTAACCCTAAGTCTCGGTAGCCGAGTGGTCTCCGTAGCTTTTTGTCAACTTTGAGGTCCCAGGTTCGATTCCCACTTGCAGCATTGGTATTTTTTTTATTTTTTTCAAGTCAAACACTGTCTCCTGAATCATTTTCAGACAACTAACTAATTTTATCAAAATTGGGCAAGGCTGTGCATAGCTAACCCTAATTTGCTTTCTACCGATTTAAACCCTCTTTGCACCATTTGCAGGTAAGGAGAAACTTAAAACTGACCTATTAAACCTCCCTAAGATCATTTTTTCGGTACCAAATTGCGTTGGACGTGTGCGCTACGACGTGCTCTTTCATTTGGTATGCAGAAGTCCTATATTTGAGCAAGCTTTCACCCTTTCCTGAGCTAACCCTAGTTTGCATTCCAAAATCAAGAGTTACTCTTAGGGTTAACCCTAGCTAACCCTAGGGTTAGTGTTGGGGTTAACCCTAAGTCTCGGTAGCCGAGTGGTCTCCGTAGCTTTTTGTCAACTTTGAGGTCCCAGGTTCGATTCCCACTTGCAGCATTGGTATTTTTTTTATTTTTTTCAAGTCAAACACTGTCTCCTGAATCATTTTCAGACAACGAAATAATTTTATCAAAATTGGGCAAGGCTGTGCATAGCTAACCATAATTTGCTTTCTACCGATTTAAACCCTCTTTGCACTATTTGCAGGTAAGGAGAAACTTAAAACTGACCTATTAAACCTCCCTAAGATCATGTTTTCGGTACCAAATTGCGTTGGACGTGTGCGCTACGACGTGCTCTTTCATTTGGTATGCGGAAGTCCTATATTTGAGCAAGCTTTCACCCTTTCCTGAGCTAACCCTAGTTTGCATTCCAAAATCAAGAGTTACCCTTCCTAGCTAACCCTAGGGTTAGTGTTGGGATTAACCCTAAGTCTCGGTAGCCGAGTGGTCTCCGTAGCTTTTTGTCAACTTTGAGGTCCCAGGTTCGATTCCCACTTGCAGCATTGGTATTTTTTTTATTTTTTTCAAGTCAAACACTGTCTCCTGAATCATTTTCAGACAACGAAAGAATTTTATCAAAATTGGGCAAGGCTGTGCATAGCTAACCCTAATTTGCTTTCTACCGATTTAAACCCTCTTTGCACCATTTGCAGGTAAGGAGAAACTTAAAACTGACCTATTAAACCTCCCTAAGATCATTTTTTCGGTACCAAATTGCGTTGGACGTGTGCGCTACGACGTGCTCTTTCATTTGGTATGCGGAAGTCCTATATTTGAGCAAGCTTTCACCCTTTCCTGAGCTAACCCTAGTTTGCATTCCAAAATCAAGAGTTACCCTTCCTAGCTAACCCTAGGGTTAGTGTTGGGGTTAACCCTAAGTCTCGGTAGCCGAGTGGTCTCCGTAGCTTTTTGTCAACTTTGAGGTCCCAGGTTCGATTCCCACTTGCAGCATTGGTATTTTTTTTATTTTGTTTCAAGTCAAACACTGTCTCCTGAATCATTTTCAGACAACGAAATAATTTTATCAAAATTGGGCAAGGCTGTGCATAGCTAACCCTAATTTGCTTTCTACCGATTTAAACCCTCTTTGCACTATTTGCAGGTAAGGAGAAACTTAAAACTGACCTATTAAACCTCCCTAAGATCATGTTTTCGGTACCAAATTGCGTTGGACGTGTGCGCTACGACGTGCTCTTTCATTTGGTATGCGGAAGTCCTATATTTGAGCAAGCTTTCACCCTTTCCTGAGCTAACCCTAGTTTGCATTCCAAAATCAAGAGTTACCCTTCCTAGCTAACCCTAGGGTTAGTGTTGGGGTTAACCCTAAGTCTCGGTAGCCGAGTGGTCTCCGTAGCTTTTTGTCAACTTTGAGGTCCCAGGTTCGATTCCCACTTGCAGCATTGGTATTTGTTTTATTTTTTTCAAGTCAAACACTGTCTCCTGAATCATTTTCAGACAACGAAATAATTTTATCAAAATTGGGCAAGGCTGTGCATAGCTAACCCTAATTTGCTTTCTACCGATTTAAACCCTCTTTGCACCATTTGCAGGTAAGGAGAAACTTAAAACTGACCTATTAAACCTCCCTAAGATCATTTTTTCGGTACCAAATTGCGTTGGACGAGTGCGCTACGACGTGCTCTTTCATTTGGTATGCGGAAGTCCTATATTTGAGCAAGCTTTCACCCTTTCCTGAGCTAACCCTAGTTTGCATTCCAAAATCAAGAGTTACCCTTCCTAGCTAACCCCAGGGTTAGTGTTGGGATTAACCCTAAGTCTCGGTAGCCGAGTGGTCTCCGTAGTTTTTTGTCAACTTTGAGGTCCCAGGTTCGATTCCCACTTGCAGCATTGGTATTTTTTTTATTTGTTTCAAGTCAAACACTGTCTCCTGAATCATTTTCAGACAACGAAATAATTTTATCAAAATTGGGCAAGGCTGTGCATAGCTAACCATAATTTGCTTTCTACCGATTTAAACCCTCTTTGCACCATTTGCAGGTAAGGAGAAACTTAAAACTGACCTATTAAACCTCCCTAAGATCATTTTTTCGGTACCAAATTGCGTTGGACGTGTGCGCTACGACGTGCTCTTTCATTTGGTATGCGGAAGTCCTATATTTGAGCAAGCTTTCACCCTTTCCTGAGCTAACCCTAGTTTGCATTCCAAAATCAAGAGTACCCTTCCTAGCTAACCCTAGGGTTAGTGTTGGGGTTAACCCTAAGTCTCGGTAGCCGAGTGGTCTCCGTAGCTTTTTGTGAACTTTGAGGTCCCAGGTTCGATTCCCACTTGCAGCATTGGTATTTTTTTTATTTGTTTCAAGTCAAACACTGTCTCCTGAATCATTTTCAGACAACTAACTAATTTTATCAAAATTGGGCAAGGCTGTGCATAGCTAACCCTAATTTGCTTTCTACCGATTTAAACCCTCTTTGCACCATTTGCAGGTAAGGAGAAACTTAAAACTGACCTATTAAACCTCCCTAAGATCATTTTTTCGGTACCAAATTGCGTTGGACGTGTGCGCTACGACGTGCTCTTTCATTTGGTATGCGGAAGTCCTATATTTGAGCAAGCTTTCACCCTTTCCTGAGCTAACCCTAGTTTGCATTCCAAAATCAAGAGTTACTCTTAGGGTTAACCCTAGCTAACCCTAGGGTTAGTGTTGGGGTTAACCCTAAGTCTCGGTAGCCGAGTGGTCTCCGTAGCTTTTTGTCAACTTTGAGGTCCCAGGTTCGATTCCCACTTGCAGCATTGGTATTTTTTTATTTTTTTCAAGTCAAACACTGTCTCCTGAATCATTTTCAGACAACGAAATGATTTTATCAAAATTGGGCAAGGCTGTGCATAGCTAACCATAATTTGCTTTCTACCGATTTAAACCCTCTTTGCACTATTTGCAGGTAAGGAGAAACTTAAAACTGACCTATTAAACCTCCCTAAGATCATGTTTTCGGTACCAAATTGCGTTGGACGTGTGCGCTACGACGTGCTCTTTCATTTGGTATGCGGAAGTCCTATATTTGAGCAAGCTTTCACCCTTTCCTGAGCTAACCCTAGTTTGCATTCCAAAATCAAGAGTTACCCTTCCTAGCTAACCCTAGGGTTAGTGTTGGGATTAACCCTAAGTCTCGGTAGCCGAGTGGTCTCCGTAGCTTTTTGTCAACTTTGAGGTCCCAGGTTCGATTCCCACTTGCAGCATTGGTATTTTTTTTATTTTTTTCAAGTCAAACACTGTCTCCTGAATCATTTTCAGACAACGAAATAATTTTATCAAAATTGGGCAAGGCTGTGCATAGCTAACCCTAATTTGCTTTCTACCGATTTAAACCCTCTTTGCACCATTTGCAGGTAAGGAGAAACTTAAAACTGACCTATTAAACCTCCCTAAGATCATTTTTCGGTACCAAATTGCGTTGGACGTGTGCGCTACGACGTGCTCTTTCATTTGGTATGAGGAAGTCCTATATTTGAGCAAGCTTTCACCCTTTCCTGAGCTAACCCTAGTTTGCATTCCAAAATCAAGAGTTACCCTTCCTAGCTAACCCTAGGGTTAGTGTTGGGGTTAACCCTAAGTCTCGGTAGCCGAGTGGTCTCCGTAGCTTTTTGTCAACTTTGAGGTCCCAGGTTCGATTCCCACTTGCAGCATTGGTATTTTTTTTATTTTTTTCAAGTCAAACACTGTCTCCTGAATCATTTTCAGACAACGAAATAATTTTATCAAAATTGGGCAAGGCTGTGCATAGCTAACCCTAATTTGCTTTCTACCGATTTAAACCCTCTTTGCACTATTTGCAGGTAAGGAGAAACTTAAAACTGACCTATTAAACCTCCCTAAGATCATTTTTTCGGTACCAAATTGCGTTGGACGTGTGCGCTACGACGTGCTCTTTCATTTGGTATGCGGAAGTCCTATATTTGAGCAAGCTTTCACCCTTTCCTGAGCTAACCCTAGTTTGCATTCCAAAATCAAGAGTTACCCTTCCTAGCTAACCCTAGGGTTAGTGTTGGGGTTAACCCTAAGTCTCGGTAGCCGAGTGGTCTCCGTAGCTTTTTGTCAACTTTGAGGTCCCAGGTTCGATTCCCACTTGCAGCATTGGTATTTTTTTTATTTTGTTTCAAGTCAAACACTGTCTCCTGAATCATTTTCAGACAACGAAATAATTTTATCAAAATTGGGCAAGGCTGTGCATAGCTAACCCTAATTTGCTTTCTACCGATTTAAACCCTCTTTGCACTATTTGCAGGTAAGGAGAAACTTAAAACTGACCTATTAAACCTCCCTAAGATCATGTTTTCGGTACCAAATTGCGTTGGACGTGTGCGCTACGACGTGCTCTTTCATTTGGTATGCGGAAGTCCTATATTTGAGCAAGCTTTCACCCTTTCCTGAGCTAACCCTAGTTTGCATTCCAAAATCAAGAGTTACCCTTCCTAGCTAACCCTAGGGTTAGTGTTGGGGTTAACCCTAAGTCTCGGTAGCCGAGTGGTCTCCGTAGCTTTTTGTCAACTTTGAGGTCCCAGGTTCGATTCCCACTTGCAGCATTGGTATTTTTTTTATTTTTTTCAAGTCAAACACTGTCTCCTGAATCATTTTCAGACAACGAAATAATTTTATCAAAATTGGGCAAGGCTGTGCATAGCTAACCCTAATTTGCTTTCTACCGATTTAAACCCTCTTTGCACCATTTGCAGGTAAGGAGAAACTTAAAACTGACCTATTAAACCTCCCTAAGATCATGTTTTCGGTACCAAATTGCGTTGGACGTGTGCGCTACGACGTGCTCTTTCATTTGGTATGCGGAAGTCCTATATTTGAGCAAGCTTTCACCCTTTCCTGAGCTAACCCTAGTTTGCATTCCAAAATCAAGAGTTACCCTTAGGGTTAACCCTAGCTAACCCTAGGGTTAGTGTTGAGTTTAACCCTTAGTCTCGGTAGCCGAGTGGTCTCCGTAGCTTTTTGACAACTTTGAGGTCCCAGGTTCGATTCCCACTTGCAGCATTGGTATTTTTTTTATTTGTTTCAAGTCAAACACTGTCTCCTGAATCATTTTCAGACAACGAACTAATTTTATCAAAATTGGGCAAGGCTGTGCATAGCTAACCCTAATTTGCTTTCTACCGATTTAAACCCTCTTTGCACTATTTGCAGGTAAGGAGAAACTTAAAACTGACCTATTAAACCTCCCTAAGATCATGTTTTCGGTACCAAATTGCGTTGGACGTGTGCGCTACGACGTGCTCTTTCATTTGGTATGCGGAAGTCCTATATTTGAGCAAGCTTTCACCCTTTCCTGAGCTAACCCTAGTTTGCATTCCAAAATCAAGAGTTACCCTTCCTAGCTAACCCTAGGGTTAGTGTTGGGGTTAACCCTAAGTCTCGGTAGCCGAGTGGTCTCCGTAGCTTTTTGTCAACTTTGAGGTCCCAGGTTCGATTCCCACTTGCAGCATTGGTATTTTTTTCATTTTTTTCAAGTCAAACACTGTCTCCTGAATCATTTTCAGACAACGAAATAATTTTATCAAAATTGGGCAAGGCTGTGCATAGCTAACCCTAATTTGCTTTCTACCGATTTAAATCCTCTTTGCACCATTTGCAGGTAAGGAGAAACTTAAAACTGACGTATTAAACCTCCCTAAGATCATTCTTTCGGTACCAAATTGCGTTGGACGTGTGCGCTACGACGTGCTCTTTCATTTGGTATGCGGAAGTCCTATATTTGAGCAAGCTTTCACCCTTTCCTGAGCTAACCCTAGTTTGCATTCCAAAATCAAGAGTTACCCTTAGGGTTAACCCTAGCTAACCCTAGGGTTAGTGTTGTGGTTTACCCTAAGTCTCGGTAGCCGAGTGGTCTCCGTAGCTTTTTGTCAACTTTGAGGTCCCAGGTTCGATTCCCACTTGCAGCATTGGTATTTTTTTTATTTTTTTCAAGTCAAACACTGTCTCCTGAATCATTTTCAGACAACGAAATAATTGTATCAAAATTGGGCAAGGCTGTGCATAGCTAACCCTAATTTGCTTTCTACCGATTTAAACCCTCTTTGCACCATTTGCAGGTAAGGAGAAACTTAAAACTGACCTATTAAACCTCCCTAAGATCAATTATTCGGTACCAAATTGCGTTGGACGTGTGCGCTACGACGTGCTCTTTCATTTGGTATGCGGAAGTCCTATATTTGAGCAAGCTTTCACCCTTTCCTGAGCTAACCCTAGTTTGCATTCCAAAATCAAGAGTTACCCTTTGGGTTAACCCTAGCTAACCCTAGGGTTAGTGTTGAGGTTAACCCTAAGTCTTGGTAGCCGAGTGGTCTCCGTAGCTTTTTGTCAACTTTGAGGTCCCAGGTTCGATTCCCACTTGCAGCATTGGTATTTTTTTTATTTTTTTCAAGTCAAACACTGTCTCCTGAATCATTTTCAGACAACGAAATAATTTTATCAAAATTGGGCAAGGCTGTGCATAGCTAACCCTAATTTGCTTTCTACCGATTTAAATCCTCTTTGCACCATTTGCAGGTAAGGAGAAACTTAAAACTGACGTATTAAACCTCCCTAAGATCATTCTTTCGGTACCAAATTGCGTTGGACGTGTGCGCTACGACGTGCTCTTTCATTTGGTATGCGGAAGTCCTATATTTGAGCAAGCTTTCACCCTTTCCTGAGCTAACCCTAGTTTGCATTCCAAAATCAAGAGTTACCCTTAGGGTTAACCCTAGCTAACCCTAGGGTTAGTGTTGGGGTTAACCCTAAGTCTCGGTAGCCGAGTGGTCTCCGTAGCTTTTTGTCAACTTTGAGGTCCCAGGTTCGATTCCCACTTGCAGCATTGGTATTTTTTTTATTTTTTTCAAGTCAAACACTGTCTCCTGAATCATTTTCAGACAACGAAATAATTGTATCAAAATTGGGCAAGGCTGTGCATAGCTAACCCTAATTTGCTTTCTACCGATTTAAACCCTCTTTGCACCATTTGCAGGTAAGGAGAAACTTAAAACTGACCTATTAAACCTCCCTAAGATCAATTATTCGGTACCAAATTGCGTTGGACGTGTGCGCTACGACGTGCTCTTTCATTTGGTATGCGGAAGTCCTATATTTGAGCAAGCTTTCACCCTTTCCTGAGCTAACCCTAGTTTGCATTCCAAAATCAAGAGTTACCCTTTGGGTTAACCCTAGCTAACCCTAGGGTTAGTGTTGAGGTTAACCCTAAGTCTTGGTAGCCGAGTGGTCTCCGTAGCTTTTTGTCAACTTTGAGGTCCCAGGTTCGATTCCCACTTGCAGCATTGGTATTTTTTTTATTTTTTTCAAGTCAAACACTGTCTCCTGAATCATTTTCAGACAACGAAATAATTTTATCAAAATTGGGCAAGGCTGTGCATAGCTAACCCTAATTTGCTTTCTACCGATTTAAACCCTCTTTGCACCATTTGCAGGTAAGGAGAAACTTAAAACTGACCTATTAAACCTCCCTAAGATCATTTATTCGGTAACAAATTGCGTTGGACGTGTGCGCTACGACGTGCTCTTTCATTTGGTATGCGGAAGTCCTATATTTGAGCAAGCTTTCACCCTTTCCTGAGCTAACCCTAGTTTGCATTCCAAAATCAAGAGTTACCCTTAGGGTTAACCCTAGCTAACCCTAGGGTTAGTGTTGAGGTTAACCCTAAGTCTCGGTAGCCGAGTGGTCTCCGTAGCTTTTTGTCAACTTTGAGGTCCCAGGTTCGATTCCCACTTGCAGCATTGGTATTTTTTTTATTTTTTTCAAGTCAAACACTGTCTCCTGAATCATTTTCAGACAACGAAATAATTTTATCAAAATTGGGCAAGGCTGTGCATAGCTAACCCTAATTTGCTTTCTACCGATTTAAACCCTCTTTGCACCATTTGCAGGTAAGGAGAAACTTAAAACTGACCTATTAAACCTCCCTAAGATCATTTTTCGGTACCAAATTGCGTTGGACGTGTGCGCTACGACGTGCTCTTTCATTTGGTATGAGGAAGTCCTATATTTGAGCAAGCTTTCACCCTTTCCTGAGCTAACCCTAGTTTGCATTCCAAAATCAAGAGTTACCCTTCCTAGCTAACCCTAGGGTTAGTGTTGGGGTTAACCCTAAGTCTCGGTAGCCGAGTGGTCTCCGTAGCTTTTTGTCAACTTTGAGGTCCCAGGTTCGATTCCCACTTGCAGCATTGGTATTTTTTTTATTTTTTTCAAGTCAAACACTGTCTCCTGAATCATTTTCAGACAACGAAAGAATTTTATCAAAATTGGGCAAGGCTGTGCATAGCTAACCTAATTTGCTTTCTACCGATTTAAATCCTCTTTGCACCATTTGCAGGTAAGGAGAAACTTAAAACTGACATATTAAACCTCCCTAAGATCAATTATTCGGTACCAAATTGCGTTGGACGTGTGCGCTACGACGTGCTCTTTCATTTGGTATGCGGAAGTCCTATATTTGAGCAAGCTTTCACCCTTTCCTGAGCTAACCCTAGTTTGCATTCCAAAATCAAGAGTTACCCTTCCTAGCTAACCCTAGGGTTAGTGTTGGGGTTAACCCTAAGTCTCGGTAGCCGAGTGGTCTCCGTAGCTTTTTGTCAACTTTGAGGTCCCAGGTTCGATTCCCACTTGCAGCATTGGTATTTGTTTTATTTTTTTCAAGTCAAACACTGTCTCCTGAATCATTTTCAGACAACGAAATAATTTTATCAAAATTGGGCAAGGCTGTGCATAGCTAACCCTAATTTGCTTTCTACCGATTTAAACTCTCTTTGCACCATTTGCAGGTAAGGAGAAACTTAAAACTGACCTATTAAACCTCCCTAAGATCATTTTTTCGGTACCAAATTGCGTTGGACGAGTGCGCTACGACGTGCTCTTTCATTTGGTATGCGGAAGTCCTATATTTGAGCAAGCTTTCACCCTTTCCTGAGCTAACCCTAGTTTGCATTCCAAAATCAAGAGTTACCCTTCCTAGCTAACCCTAGGGTTAGTGTTGGGATTAACCCTAAGTCTCGGTAGCCGAGTGGTCTCCGTAGTTTTTTGTCAACTTTGAGGTCCCAGGTTCGATTCCCACTTGCAGCATTGGTATTTTTTTTATTTGTTTCAAGTCAAACACTGTCTCCTGAATCATTTTCAGACAACGAAATAATTTTATCAAAATTGGGCAAGGCTGTGCATAGCTAACCATAATTTGCTTTCTACCGATTTAAACCCTCTTTGCACCATTTGCAGGTAAGGAGAAACTTAAAACTGACCTATTAAACCTCCCTAAGATCATTTTTTCGGTACCAAATTGCGTTGGACGAGTGCGCTACGACGTGCTCTTTCATTTGGTATGCGGAAGTCCTATATTTGAGCAAGCTTTCACCCTTTCCTGAGCTAACCCTAGTTTGCATTCCAAAATCAAGAGTTACCCTTCCTAGCTAACCCTAGGGTTAGTGTTGGGATTAACCCTAAGTCTCGGTAGCCGAGTGGTCTCCGTAGTTTTTTGTCAACTTTGAGGTCCCAGGTTCGATTCCCACTTGCAGCATTGGTATTTTTTTTATTTGTTTCAAGTAAAACACTGTCTCCTGAATCATTTTCAGACAACGAAATAATTTTATCAAAATTGGGCAAGGCTGTGCATAGCTAACCATAATTTGCTTTCTACCGATTTAAACCCTCTTTGCACCATTTGCAGGTAAGGAGAAACTTAAAACTGACCTATTAAACCTCCCTAAGATCATTTTTTCGGTACCAAATTGCGTTGGACGTGTGCGCTACGACGTGCTCTTTCATTTGGTATGCGGAAGTCCTATATTTGAGCAAGCTTTCACCCTTTCCTGAGCTAACCCTAGTTTGCATTCCAAAATCAAGAGTACCCTTCCTAGCTAACCCTAGGGTTAGTGTTGGGGTTAACCCTAAGTCTCGGTAGCCGAGTGGTCTCCGTAGCTTTTTGTCAACTTTGAGGTCCCAAGTTCGATTCCCACTTGCAGCATTGGTATTTTTTTTATTTGTTTCAAGTCAAACACTGTCTCCTGAATCATTTTCAGACAACTAACTAATTTTATCAAAATTGGGCAAGGCTGTGCATAGCTAACCCTAATTTGCTTTCTACCGATTTAAACCCTCTTTGCACCATTTGCAGGTAAGGAGAAACTTAAAACTGACCTATTAAACCTCCCTAAGATCATGTTTTCGGTACCAAATTGCGTTGGACGTGTGCGCTACGACGTGCTCTTTCATTTGGTATGCAGAAGTCCTATATTTGAGCAAGCTTTCACCCTTTCCTGAGCTAACCCTAGTTTGCATTCCAAAATCAAGAGTTACTCTTAGGGTTAACCCTAGCTAACCCTAGGGTTAGTGTTGGGGTTAACCCTAAGTCTCGGTAGCCGAGTGGTCTCCGTAGCTTTTTGTCAACTTTGAGGTCCCAGGTTCGATTCCCACTTGCAGCATTGGTATTTTTTTTATTTTTTTCAAGTCAAACACTGTCTCCTGAATCATTTTCAGACAACGAAATAATTTTATCAAAATTGGGCAAGGCTGTGCATAGCTAACCATAATTTGCTTTCTACCGATTTAAACCCTCTTTGCACTATTTGCAGGTAAGGAGAAACTTAAAACTGACCTATTAAACCTCCCTAAGATCATGTTTTCGGTACCAAATTGCGTTGGACGTGTGCGCTACGACGTGCTCTTTCATTTGGTATGCGGAAGTCCTATATTTGAGCAAGCTTTCACCCTTTCCTGAGCTAACCCTAGTTTGCATTCCAAAATCAAGAGTTACCCTTCCTAGCTAACCCTAGGGTTAGTGTTGGGATTAACCCTAAGTCTCGGTAGCCGAGTGGTCTCCGTAGTTTTTTGTCAACTTTGAGGTCCCAGGTTCGATTCCCACTTGCAGCATTGGTATTTTTTTTATTTGTTTCAAGTCAAACACTGTCTCCTGAATCATTTTCAGACAACGAAATAATTTTATCAAAATTGGGCAAGGCTGTGCATAGCTAACCATAATTTGCTTTCTACCGATTTAAACCCTCTTTGCACCATTTGCAGGTAAGGAGAAACTTAAAACTGACCTATTAAACCTCCCTAAGATCATTTTTTCGGTACCAAATTGCGTTGGACGTGTGCGCTACGACGTGCTCTTTCATTTGGTATGCGGAAGTCCTATATTTGAGCAAGCTTTCACCCTTTCCTGAGCTAACCCTAGTTTGCATTCCAAAATCAAGAGTACCCTTCCTAGCTAACCCTAGGGTTAGTGTTGGGGTTAACCCTAAGTCTCGGTAGCCGAGTGGTCTCCGTAGCTTTTTGTCAACTTTGAGGTCCCAAGTTCGATTCCCACTTGCAGCATTGGTATTTTTTTTATTTGTTTCAAGTCAAACACTGTCTCCTGAATCATTTTCAGACAACTAACTAATTTTATCAAAATTGGGCAAGGCTGTGCATAGCTAACCCTAATTTGCTTTCTACCGATTTAAACCCTCTTTGCACCATTTGCAGGTAAGGAGAAACTTAAAACTGACCTATTAAACCTCCCTAAGATCATTTTTTCGGTACCAAATTGCGTTGGACGTGTGCGCTACGACGTGCTCTTTCATTTGGTATGCAGAAGTCCTATATTTGAGCAAGCTTTCACCCTTTCCTGAGCTAACCCTAGTTTGCATTCCAAAATCAAGAGTTACTCTTAGGGTTAACCCTAGCTAACCCTAGGGTTAGTGTTGGGGTTAACCCTAAGTCTCGGTAGCCGAGTGGTCTCCGTAGCTTTTTGTCAACTTTGAGGTCCCAGGTTCGATTCCCACTTGTAGCATTGGTATTTTTTTTATTTTTTTCAAGTCAAACACTGTCTCCTGAATCATTTTCAGACAACGAAATAATTTTATCAAAATTGGGCAAGGCTGTGCATAGCTAACCATAATTTGCTTTCTACCGATTTAAACCCTCTTTGCACTATTTGCAGGTAAGGAGAAACTTAAAACTGACCTATTAAACCTCCCTAAGATCATGTTTTCGGTACCAAATTGCGTTGGACGTGTGCGCTACGACGTGCTCTTTCATTTGGTATGCGGAAGTCCTATATTTGAGCAAGCTTTCACCCTTTCCTGAGCTAACCCTAGTTTGCATTCCAAAATCAAGAGTTACCCTTCCTAGCTAACCCTAGGGTTAGTGTTGGGATTAACCCTAAGTCTCGGTAGCCGAGTGGTCTCCGTAGCTTTTTGTCAACTTTGAGGTCCCAGGTTCGATTCCCACTTGCAGCATTGGTATTTTTTTTATTTTTTTCAAGTCAAACACTGTCTCCTGAATCATTTTCAGACAACGAAAGAATTTTATCAAAATTGGGCAAGGCTGTGCATAGCTAACCTAATTTGCTTTCTACCGATTTAAACCCTCTTTGCACCATTTGCAGGTAAGGAGAAACTTAAAACTGACCTATTAAACCTCCCTAAGATCATTTTTTCGGTACCAAATTGCGTTGGACGTGTGCGCTACGACGTGCTCTTTCATTTGGTATGCGGAAGTCCTATATTTGAGCAAGCTTTCACCCTTTCCTGAGCTAACCCTAGTTTGCATTCCAAAATCAAGAGTTACCCTTCCTAGCTAACCCTAGGGTTAGTGTTGGGGTTAACCCTAAGTCTCGGTAGCCGAGTGGTCTCCGTAGCTTTTTGTCAACTTTGAGGTCCCAGGTTCGATTCCCACTTGCAGCATTGGTATTTTTTTTATTTTTTTCAAGTCAAACACTGTCTCCTGAATCATTTTCAGACAACGAAATAATTTTATCAAAATTGGGCAAGGCTGTGCATAGCTAACCCTAATTTGCTTTCTACCGATTTAAATCCTCTTTGCACCATTTGCAGGTAAGGAGAAACTTAAAACTGACCTATTAAACCTCCCTAAGATCAATTATTCGGTACCAAATTGCGTTGGACGTGTGCGCTACGACGTGCTCTTTCATTTGGTATGCGGAAGTCCTATATTTGAGCAAGCTTTCACCCTTTCCTGAGCTAACCCTAGTTTGCATTCCAAAATCAAGAGTTACCCTTCCTAGCTAACCCTAGGGTTAGTGTTGGGGTTAACCCTAAGTCTCGGTAGCCGAGTGGTCTCCGTAGCTTTTTGTCAACTTTGAGGTCCCAGGTTCGATTCCCACTTGCAGCATTGGTATTTTTTTTATTTTTTTCAAGTCAAACACTGTCTCCTGAATCATTTTCAGACAACTAACTAATTTTATCAAAATTGGGCAAGGCTGTGCATAGCTAACCCTAATTTGCTTTCTACCGATTTAAACCCTCTTTGCACCATTTGCAGGTAAGGAGAAACTTAAAACTGACCTATTAAACCTCCCTAAGATCATTTTTTCGGTACCAAATTGCGTTGGACGTGTGCGCTACGACGTGCTCTTTCATTTGGTATGCGGAAGTCCTATATTTGAGCAAGCTTTCACCCTTTCCTGAGCTAACCCTAGTTTGCATTCCAAAATCAAGAGTACCCTTCCTAGCTAACCCTAGTGTTAGTGTTGGGGTTAACCCTAAGTCTCGGTAGCCGAGTGGTCTCCGTAGCTTTTTGCCAACTTTGAGGTCCCAGGTTCGATTCCCACTTGCAGCATTGGTATTTTTTTTATTTGTTTCAAGTCAAACACTGTCTCCTGAATCATTTTCAGACAACTAACTAATTTTATCAAAATTGGGCAAGGCTGTGCATAGCTAACCCTAATTTGCTTTCTACCGATTTAAACCCTCTTTGCACCATTTGCAGGTAAGGAGAAACTTAAAACTGACCTATTAAACCTCCCTAAGATCATTTTTTCGGTACCAAATTGCGTTGGACGTGTGCGCTACGACGTGCTCTTTCATTTGGTATGCGGAAGTCCTATATTTGAGCAAGCTTTCACCCTTTCCTGAGCTAACCCTAGTTTGCATTCCAAAATCAAGAGTACCCTTCCTAGCTAACCCTAGGGTTAGTGTTGGGGTTAACCCTAAGTCTCGGTAGCCGAGTGGTCTCCGTAGCTTTTTGTCAACTTTGAGGTCCCAGGTTCGATTCCCACTTGCAGCATTGGTATTTTTTTTATTTGTTTCAAGTCAAACACTGTCTCCTGAATCATTTTCAGACAACTAACTAATTTTATCAAAATTGGGCAAGGCTGTGCATAGCTAACCCTAATTTGCTTTCTACCGATTTAAACCCTCTTTGCACCATTTGCAGGTAAGGAGAAACTTAAAACTGACCTATTAAACCTCCCTAAGATCATTTTTTCGGTACCAAATTGCGTTGGACGTGTGCGCTACGACGTGCTCTTTCATTTGGTATGCAGAAGTCCTATATTTGAGCAAGCTTTCACCCTTTCCTGAGCTAACCCTAGTTTGCATTCCAAAATCAAGAGTTACTCTTAGGGTTAACCCTAGCTAACCCTAGGGTTAGTGTTGGGGTTAACCCTAAGTCTCGGTAGCCGAGTGGTCTCCGTAGCTTTTTGTCAACTTTGAGGTCCCAGGTTCGATTCCCACTTGCAGCATTGGTATTTTTTTTATTTTTTTCAAGTCAAACACTGTCTCCTGAATCATTTTCAGACAACGAAATAATTTTATCAAAATTGGGCAAGGCTGTGCATAGCTAACCATAATTTGCTTTCTACCGATTTAAACCCTCTTTGCACTATTTGCAGGTAAGGAGAAACTTAAAACTGACCTATTAAACCTCCCTAAGATCATTTTTTCGGTACCAAATTGCGTTGGACGTGTGCGCTACGACGTGCTCTTTCATTTGGTATGCGGAAGTCCTATATTTGAGCAAGCTTTCACCCTTTCCTGAGCTAACCCTAGTTTGCATTCCAAAATCAAGAGTACCCTTCCTAGCTAACCCTAGTGTTAGTGTTGGGGTTAACCCTAAGTCTCGGTAGCCGAGTGGTCTCCGTAGCTTTTTGTCAACTTTGAGGTCCCAGGTTCGATTCCCACTTGCAGCATTGGTATTTTTTTTATTTGTTTCAAGTCAAACACTGTCTCCTGAATCATTTTCAGACAACTAACTAATTTTATCAAAATTGGGCAAGGCTGTGCATAGCTAACCCTAATTTGCTTTCTACCGATTTAAACCCTCTTTGCACCATTTGCAGGTAAGGAGAAACTTAAAACTGACCTATTAAACCTCCCTAAGATCATTTTTTCGGTACCAAATTGCGTTGGACGTGTGCGCTACGACGTGCTCTTTCATTTGGTATGCGGAAGTCCTATATTTGAGCAAGCTTTCACCCTTTCCTGAGCTAACCCTAGTTTGCATTCCAAAATCAAGAGTACCCTTCCTAGCTAACCCTAGGGTTAGTGTTGGGGTTAACCCTAAGTCTCGGTAGCCGAGTGGTCTCCGTAGCTTTTTGTCAACTTTGAGGTCCCAGGTTCGATTCCCACTTGCAGCATTGGTATTTTTTTTATTTGTTTCAAGTCAAACACTGTCTCCTGAATCATTTTCAGACAACTAACTAATTTTATCAAAATTGGGCAAGGCTGTGCATAGCTAACCCTAATTTGCTTTCTACCGATTTAAACCCTCTTTGCACCATTTGCAGGTAAGGAGAAACTTAAAACTGACCTATTAAACCTCCCTAAGATCATTTTTTCGGTACCAAATTGCGTTGGACGTGTGCGCTACGACGTGCTCTTTCATTTGGTATGCAGAAGTCCTATATTTGAGCAAGCTTTCACCCTTTCCTGAGCTAACCCTAGTTTGCATTCCAAAATCAAGAGTTACTCTTAGGGTTAACCCTAGCTAACCCTAGGGTTAGTGTTGGGGTTAACCCTAAGTCTCGGTAGCCGAGTGGTCTCCGTAGCTTTTTGTCAACTTTGAGGTCCCAGGTTCGATTCCCACTTGCAGCATTGGTATTGTTTTTATTTTTTTCAAGTCAAACACTGTCTCCTGAATCATTTTCAGACAACGAAATAATTTTATCAAAATTGGGCAAGGCTGTGCATAGCTAACCATAATTTGCTTTCTACCGATTTAAACCCTCTTTGCACTATTTGCAGGTAAGGAGAAACTTAAAACTGACCTATTAAACCTCCCTAAGGTCATGTTTTCGGTACCAAATTGCGTTGGACGTGTGCGCTACGACGTGCTCTTTCATTTGGTATGCGGAAGTCCTATATTTGAGCAAGCTTTCACCCTTTCCTGAGCTAACCCTAGTTTGCATTCCAAAATCAAGAGTTACCCTTCCTAGCTAACCGTAGGGTTAGTGTTGGGATTAACCCTAAGTCTCGGTAGCCGAGTGGTCTCCGTAGCTTTTTGTCAACTTTGAGGTCCCAGGTTCGATTCCCACTTGCAGCATTGGTATTTTTTTTATTTTTTTCAAGTCAAACACTGTCTCCTGAATCATTTTCAGACAACGAAAGAATTTTATCAAAATTGGGCAAGGCTGTGCATAGCTAACCTAATTTGCTTTCTACCGATTTAAACCCTCTTTGCACCATTTGCAGGTAAGGAGAAACTTAAAACTGACCTATTAAACCTCCCTAAGATCATTTTTTCGGTACCAAATTGCGTTGGACGTGTGCGCTACGACGTGCTCTTTCATTTGGTATGCGGAAGTCCTATATTTGAGCAAGCTTTCACCCTTTCCTGAGCTAACCCTAGTTTGCATTCCAAAATCAAGAGTTACCCTTCCTAGCTAACCCTAGGGTTAGTGTTGGGGTTAACCCTAAGTCTCGGTAGCCGAGTGGTCTCCGTAGCTTTTTGTCAACTTTGAGGTCCCAGGTTCGATTCCCACTTGCAGCATTGGTATTTTTTTTATTTTTTTCAAGTCAAACACTGTCTCCTGAATCATTTTCAGACAACGAAATAATTTTATCAAAATTGGGCAAGGCTGTGCATAGCTAACCCTAATTTGCTTTCTACCGATTTAAATCCTCTTTGCACCATTTGCAGGTAAGGAGAAACTTAAAACTGACCTATTAAACCTCCCTAAGATCAATTATTCGGTACCAAATTGCGTTGGACGTGTGCGCTACGACGTGCTCTTTCATTTGGTATGCGGAAGTCCTATATTTGAGCAAGCTTTCACCCTTTCCTGAGCTAACCCTAGTTTGCATTCCAAAATCAAGAGTTACCCTTCCTAGCTAACCCTAGGGTTAGTGTTGGGGTTAACTCTAAGTCTCGGTAGCCGAGTGGTCTCCGTAGCTTTTTGTCAACTTTGAGGTCCCAGGTTCGATTCCCACTTGCAGCATTGGTATTTGTTTTATTTTTTTCAAGTCAAACACTGTCTCCTGAATCATTTTCAGACAACTAACTAATTTTATCAAAATTGGGCAAGGCTGTGCATAGCTAACCCTAATTTGCTTTCTACCGATTTAAACCCTCTTTGCACCATTTGCAGGTAAGGAGAAACTTAAAACTGACCTATTAAACCTCCCTAAGATCATTTTTTCGGTACCAAATTGCGTTGGACGTGTGCGCTACGACGTGCTCTTTCATTTGGTATGCGGAAGTCCTATATTTGAGCAAGCTTTCACCCTTTCCTGAGCTAACCCTAGTTTGCATTCCAAAATCAAGAGTACCCTTCCTAGCTAACCCTAGTGTTAGTGTTGGGGTTAACCCTAAGTCTCGGTAGCCGAGTGGTCTCCGTAGCTTTTTGTCAACTTTGAGGTCCCAGGTTCGATTCCCACTTGCAGCATTGGTATTTTTTTTATTTGTTTCAAGTCAAACACTGTCTCCTGAATCATTTTCAGACAACTAACTAATTTTATCAAAATTGGGCAAGGCTGTGCATAGCTAACCCTAATTTGCTTTCTACCGATTTAAACCCTCTTTGCACCATTTGCAGGTAAGGAGAAACTTAAAACTGACCTATTAAACCTCCCTAAGATCATTTTTTCGGTACCAAATTGCGTTGGACGTGTGCGCTACGACGTGCTCTTTCATTTGGTATGCGGAAGTCCTATATTTGAGCAAGCTTTCACCCTTTCCTGAGCTAACCCTAGTTTGCATTCCAAAATCAAGAGTTACTCTTAGGGTTAACCCTAGCTAACCCTAGGGTTAGTGTTGGGGTTAACCCTAAGTCTCGGTAGCCGAGTGGTCTCCGTAGCTTTTTGTCAACTTTGAGGTCCCAGGTTCGATTCCCACTTGCAGCATTGGTATTTTTTTTATTTTTTTCAAGTCAAACACTGTCTCCTGAATCATTTTCAGACAACGAAAGAATTTTATCAAAATTGGGCAAGGCTGTGCATAGCTAACCTAATTTGCTTTCTACCGATTTAAACCCTCTTTGCACCATTTGCAGGTAAGGAGAAACTTAAAACTGACCTATTAAACCTCCCTAAGATCATTTTTTCGGTACCAAATTGCGTTGGACGTGTGCGCTACGACGTGCTCTTTCATTTGGTATGCGGAAGTCCTATATTTGAGCAAGCTTTCACCCTTTCCTGAGCTAACCCTAGTTTGCATTCCAAAATCAAGAGTTACCCTTCCTAGCTAACCCTAGGGTTAGTGTTGGGGTTAACCCTAAGTCTCGGTAGCCGAGTGGTCTCCGTAGCTTTTTGTCAACTTTGAGGTCCCAGGTTCGATTCCCACTTGCAGCATTGGTATTTTTTTTATTTTTTTCAAGTCAAACACTGTCTCCTGAATCATTTTCAGACAACGAAATAATTTTATCAAAATTGGGCAAGGCTGTGCATAGCTAACCCTAATTTGCTTTCTACCGATTTAAATCCTCTTTGCACCATTTGCAGGTAAGGAGAAACTTAAAACTGACCTATTAAACCTCCCTAAGATCAATTATTCGGTACCAAATTGCGTTGGACGTGTGCGCTACGACGTGCTCTTTCATTTGGTATGCGGAAGTCCTATATTTGAGCAAGCTTTCACCCTTTCCTGAGCTAACCCTAGTTTGCATTCCAAAATCAAGAGTTACCCTTCCTAGCTAATCCTAGGGTTAGTGTTGGGGTTAATCTTAAGTCTCGGTAGCCGAGTGGTCTCCGTAGCTTTTTGTCAACTTTGAGGTCCCAGGTTCGATTCCCACTTGCAGCATTGGTATTTGTTTTATTTTTTTCAAGTCAAACACTGTCTCCTGAATCATTTTCAGACAACGAAATAATTTTATCAAAATTGGGCAAGGCTGTGCATAGCTAACCCTAATTTGCTTTCTACCGATTTAAACCCTCTTTGCACCATTTGCAGGTAAGGAGAAACTTAAAACTGACCTATTAAACCTCCCTAAGATCATTTTTTCGGTACCAAATTGCGTTGGACGAGTGCGCTACGACGTGCTCTTTCATTTGGTATGCGGAAGTCCTATATTTGAGCAAGCTTTCACCCTTTCCTGAGCTAACCCTAGTTTGCATTCCAAAATCAAGAGTTACCCTTCCTAGCTAACCCTAGGGTTAGTGTTGGGATTAACCCTAAGTCTCGGTAGCCGAGTGGTCTCCGTAGTTTTTTGTCAACTTTGAGGTCCCAGGTTCGATTCCCACTTGCAGCATTGGTATTTTTTTTATTTGTTTCAAGTCAAACACTGTCTCCTGAATCATTTTCAGACAACGAAATAATTTTATCAAAATTGGGCAAGGCTGTGCATAGCTAACCATAATTTGCTTTCTACCGATTTAAACCCTCTTTGCACCATTTGCAGGTAAGGAGAAACTTAAAACTGACCTATTAAACCTCCCTAAGATCATTTTTTCGGTACCAAATTGCGTTGGACGAGTGCGCTACGACGTGCTCTTTCATTTGGTATGCGGAAGTCCTATATTTGAGCAAGCTTTCACCCTTTCCTGAGCTAACCCTAGTTTGCATTCCAAAATCAAGAGTTACCCTTCCTAGCTAACCCTAGGGTTAGTGTTGGGATTAACCCTAAGTCTCGGTAGCCGAGTGGTCTCCGTAGTTTTTTGTCAACTTTGAGGTCCCAGGTTCGATTCCCACTTGCAGCATTGGTATTTTTTTTTATTTGTTTCAAGTCAAACACTGTCTCCTGAATCATTTTCAGACAACGAAATAATTTTATCAAAATTGGGCAAGGCTGTGCATAGCTAACCATAATTTGCTTTCTACCGATTTAAACCCTCTTTGCACCATTTGCAGGTAAGGAGAAACTTAAAACTGACCTATTAAACCTCCCTAAGATCATTTTTTCGGTACCAAATTGCGTTGGACGTGTGCGCTACGACGTGCTCTTTCATTTGGTATGCGGAAGTCCTATATTTGAGCAAGCTTTCACCCTTTCCTGAGCTAACCCTAGTTTGCATTCCAAAATCAAGAGTACCCTTCCTAGCTAACCCTAGGGTTAGTGTTGGGGTTAACCCTAAGTCTCGGTAGCCGAGTGGTCTCCGTAGCTTTTTGTCAACTTTGAGGTCCCAAGTTCGATTCCCACTTGCAGCATTGGTATTTTTTTTATTTGTTTCAAGTCAAACACTGTCTCCTGAATCATTTTCAGACAACTAACTAATTTTATCAAAATTGGGCAAGGCTGTGCATAGCTAACCCTAATTTGCTTTCTACCGATTTAAACCCTCTTTGCACCATTTGCAGGTAAGGAGAAACTTAAAACTGACCTATTAAACCTCCCTAAGATTATTTTTTCGGTACCAAATTGCGTTGGACGTGTGCGCTACGACGTGCTCTTTCATTTGGTATGCAGAAGTCCTATATTTGAGCAAGCTTTCACCCTTTCCTGAGCTAACCCTAGTTTGCATTCCAAAATCAAGAGTTACTCTTAGGGTTAACCCTAGCTAACCCTAGGGTTAGTGTTGGGGTTAACCCTAAGTCTCGGTAGCCGAGTGGTCTCCGTAGCTTTTTGTCAACTTTGAGGTCCCAGGTTCGATTCCCACTTGCAGCATTGGTATTTTTTTCAAGTCAAACACTGTCTCCTGAATCATTTTCAGACAACGAAATAATTTTATCAAAATTGGGCAAGGCTGTGCATAGCTAACCATAATTTGCTTTCTACCGATTTAAACCCTCTTTGCACTATTTGCAGGTAAGGAGAAACTTAAAACTGACCTATTAAACCTCCCTAAGATCATGTTTTCGGTACCAAATTGCGTTGGACGTGTGCGCTACGACGTGCTCTTTCATTTGGTATGCGGAAGTCCTATATTTGAGCAAGCTTTCACCCTTTCCTGAGCTAACCCTAGTTTGCATTCCAAAATCAAGAGTACCCTTCCTAGCTAACCCTAGGGTTAGTGTTGGGGTTAACCCTAAGTCTCGGTAGCCGAGTGGTCTCCGTAGCTTTTTGTCAACTTTGAGGTCCCAAGTTCGATTCCCACTTGCAGCATTGGTATTTTTTTTATTTGTTTCAAGTCAAACACTGTCTCCTGAATCATTTTCAGACAACTAACTAATTTTATCAAAATTGGGCAAGGCTGTGCATAGCTAACCCTAATTTGCTTTCTACCGATTTAAACCCTCTTTGCACCATTTGCAGGTAAGGAGAAACTTAAAACTGACCTATTAAACCTCCCTAAGATCATTTTTTCGGTACCAAATTGCGCTGGACGTGTGCGCTACGACGTGCTCTTTCATTTGGTATGCAGAAGTCCTATATTTGAGCAAGCTTTCACCCTTTCCTGAGCTAACCCTAGTTTGCATTCCAAAATCAAGAGTTACTCTTAGGGTTAACCCTAGCTAACCCTAGGGTTAGTGTTGGGGTTAACCCTAAGTCTCGGTAGCCGAGTGGTCTCCGTAGCTTTTTGTCAACTTTGAGGTCCCAGGTTCGATTCCCACTTGCAGCATTGGTATTTTTTTCAAGTCAAACACTGTCTCCTGAATCATTTTCAGACAACGAAATAATTTTATCAAAATTGGGCAAGGCTGTGCATAGCTAACCATAATTTGCTTTCTACCGATTTAAACCCTCTTTGCACTATTTGCAGGTAAGGAGAAACTTAAAACTGACCTATTAAACCTCCCTAAGATCATGTTTTCGGTACCAAATTGCGTTGGACGTGTGCGCTACGACGTGCTCTTTCATTTGGTATGCGGAAGTCCTATATTTGAGCAAGCTTTCACCCTTTCCTGAGCTAACCCTAGTTTGCATTCCAAAATCAAGAGTTACCCTTCCTAGCTAACCCTAGGGTTAGTGTTGGGATTAACCCTAAGTCTCGGTAGCCGAGTGGTCTCCGTAGCTTTTTGTCAACTTTGAGGTCCCAGGTTCGATTCCCACTTGCAGCATTGGTATTTTTTTTATTTTTTTCAAGTCAAACACTGTCTCCTGAATCATTTTCAGACAACGAAAGAATTTTATCAAAATTGGGCAAGGCTGTGCATAGCTAACCTAATTTGCTTTCTACCGATTTAAACCCTCTTTGCACCATTTGCAGGTAAGGAGAAACTTAAAACTGACCTATTAAACCTCCCTAAGATCATTTTTTCGGTACCAAATTGCGTTGGACGTGTGCGCTACGACGTGCTCTTTCATTTGGTATGCGGAAGTCCTATATTTGAGCAAGCTTTCACCCTTTCCTGAGCTAACCCTAGTTTGCATTCCAAAATCAAGAGTTACCCTTCCTAGCTAACCCTAGGGTTAGTGTTGGGGTTAACCCTAAGTCTCGGTAGCCGAGTGGTCTCCGTAGCTTTTTGTCAACTTTGAGGTCCCAGGTTCGATTCCCACTTGCAGCATTGGTATTTTTTTTATTTTTTTCAAGTCAAACACTGTCTCCTGAATCATTTTCAGACAACGAAATAATTTTATCAAAATTGGGCAAGGCTGTGCATAGCTAACCCTAATTTGCTTTCTACCGATTTAAATCCTCTTTGCACCATTTGCAGGTAAGGAGAAACTTAAAACTGACCTATTAAACCTCCCTAAGATCAATTATTCGGTACCAAATTGCGTTGGACGTGTGCGCTACGACGTGCTCTTTCATTTGGTATGCGGAAGTCCTATATTTGAGCAAGCTTTCACCCTTTCCTGAGCTAACCCTAGTTTGCATTCCAAAATCAAGAGTTACCCTTCCTAGCTAACCCTAGGGTTAGTGTTGGGATTAACCCTAAGTCTCGGTAGCCGAGTGGTCTCCGTAGTTTTTTGTCAACTTTGAGGTCCCAGGTTCGATTCCCACTTGCAGCATTGGTATTTTTTTTATTTGTTTCAAGTCAAACACTGTCTCCTGAATCATTTTCAGACAACGAAATAATTTTATCAAAATTGGGCAAGGCTGTGCATAGCTAACCATAATTTGCTTTCTACCGATTTAAACCCTCTTTGCACCATTTGCAGGTAAGGAGAAACTTAAAACTGACCTATTAAACCTCCCTAAGATCATGTTTTCGGTACCAAATTGCGTTGGACGTGTGCGCTACGACGTGCTCTTTCATTTGGTATGCGGAAGTCCTATATTTGAGCAAGCTTTCACCCTTTCCTGAGCTAACCCTAGTTTGCATTCCAAAATCAAGAGTACCCTTCCTAGCTAACCCTAGGGTTAGTGTTGGGGTTAACCCTAAGTCTCGGTAGCCGAGTGGTCTCCGTAGCTTTTTGTCAACTTTGAGGTCCCAAGTTCGATTCCCACTTGCAGCATTGGTATTTTTTTTATTTGTTTCAAGTCAAACACTGTCTCCTGAATCATTTTCAGACAACTAACTAATTTTATCAAAATTGGGCAAGGCTGTGCATAGCTAACCCTAATTTGCTTTCTACCGATTTAAACCCTCTTTGCACCATTTGCAGGTAAGGAGAAACTTAAAACTGACCTATTAAACCTCCCTAAGATCATTTTTTCGGTACCAAATTGCGTTGGACGTGTGCGCTACGACGTGCTCTTTCATTTGGTATGCAGAAGTTCTATATTTGAGCAAGCTTTCACCCTTTCCTGAGCTAACCCTAGTTTGCATTCCAAAATCAAGAGTTACTCTTAGGGTTAACCCTAGCTAACCCTAGGGTTAGTGTTGGGGTTAACCCTAAGTCTCGGTAGCCGAGTGGTCTCCGTAGCTTTTTGTCAACTTTGAGGTCCCAGGTTCGATTCCCACTTGCAGCATTGGTATTTTTTTCAAGTCAAACACTGTCTCCTGAATCATTTTCAGACAACGAAATAATTTTATCAAAATTGGGCAAGGCTGTGCATAGCTAACCATAATTTGCTTTCTACCGATTTAAACCCCCTTTGCACTATTTGCAGGTAAGGAGAAACTTAAAACTGACCTATTAAACCTCCCTAAGATCATGTTTTCGGTACCAAATTGCGTTGGACGTGTGCGCTACGACGTGCTCTTTCATTTGGTATGCGGAAGTCCTATATTTGAGCAAGCTTTCACCCTTTCCTGAGCTAACCCTAGTTTGCATTCCAAAATCAAGAGTTACCCTTCCTAGCTAACCCTAGGGTTAGTGTTGGGATTAACCCTAAGTCTCGGTAGCCGAGTGGTCTCCGTAGCTTTTTGTCAACTTTGAGGTCCCAGGTTCGATTCCCACTTGCAGCATTGGTATTTTTTTTATTTTTTTCAAGTCAAACACTGTCTCCTGAATCATTTTCAGACAACGAAAGAATTTTATCAAAATTGGGCAAGGCTGTGCATAGCTAACCTAATTTGCTTTCTACCGATTTAAACCCTCTTTGCACCATTTGCAGGTAAGGAGAAACTTAAAACTGACCTATTAAACCTCCCTAAGATCATTTTTTCGGTACCAAATTGCGTTGGACGTGTGCGCTACGACGTGCTCTTTCATTTGGTATGCGGAAGTCCTATATTTGAGCAAGCTTTCACCCTTTCCTGAGCTAACCCTAGTTTGCATTCCAAAATCAAGAGTTACCCTTCCTAGCTAACCCTAGGGTTAGTGTTGGGGTTAACCCTAAGTCTCGGTAGCCGAGTGGTCTCCGTAGTTTTTTGTCAACTTTGAGGTCCCAGGTTCGATTCCCACTTGCAGCATTGGTATTTTTTTATTTTTTTCAAGTCAAACACTGTCTCCTGAATCATTTTCAGACAACGAAATAATTTTATCAAAATTGGGCAAGGCTGTGCATAGCTAACCCTAATTTGCTTTCTACCGATTTAAACCCTCTTTGCACCATTTGCAGGTAAGGAGAAACTTAAAACTGACCTATTAAACCTCCCTAAGATTATTTTTTCGGTACCAAATTGCGTTGGACGTGTGCGCTACGACGTGCTCTTTCATTTGGTATGCAGAAGTCCTATATTTGAGCAAGCTTTCACCCTTTCCTGAGCTAACCCTAGTTTGCATTCCAAAATCAAGAGTTACTCTTAGGGTTAACCCTAGCTAACCCTAGGGTTAGTGTTGGGGTTAACCCTAAGTCTCGGTAGCCGAGTGGTCTCCGTAGCTTTTTGTCAACTTTGAGGTCCCAGGTTCGATTCCCACTTGCAGCATTGGTATTTTTTTCAAGTCAAACACTGTCTCCTGAATCATTTTCAGACAACGAAATAATTTTATCAAAATTGGGCAAGGCTGTGCATAGCTAACCATAATTTGCTTTCTACCGATTTAAACCCTCTTTGCACTATTTGCAGGTAAGGAGAAACTTAAAACTGACCTATTAAACCTCCCTAAGATCATTTTTTCGGTACCAAATTGCGTTGGACGTGTGCGCTACGACGTGCTCTTTCATTTGGTATGCGGAAGTCCTATATTTGAGCAAGCTTTCACCCTTTCCTGAGCTAACCCTAGTTTGCATTCCAAAATCAAGAGTTACCCTTCCTAGCTAACCCTAGGGTTAGTGTTGGGGTTAACCCTAAGTCTCGGTAGCCGAGTGGTCTCCGTAGCTTTTTGTCAACTTTGAGGTCCCAGGTTCGATTCCCACTTGCAGCATTGGTATTTTTTTTATTTTTTTCAAGTCAAACACTGTCTCCTGAATCATTTTCAGACAACGAAATAATTTTATCAAAATTGGGCAAGGCTGTGCATAGCTAACCCTAATTTGCTTTCTACCGATTTAAATCCTCTTTGCACCATTTGCAGGTAAGGAGAAACTTAAAACTGACCTATTAAACCTCCCTAAGATCAATTATTCGGTACCAAATTGCGTTGGACGTGTGCGCTACGACGTGCTCTTTCATTTGGTATGCGGAAGTCCTATATTTGAGCAAGCTTTCACCCTTTCCTGAGCTAACCCTAGTTTGCATTCCAAAATCAAGAGTTACCCTTCCTAGCTAACCCTAGGGTTAGTGTTGGGATTAACCCTAAGTCTCGGTAGCCGAGTGGTCTCCGTAGTTTTTTGTCAACTTTGAGGTCCCAGGTTCGATTCCCACTTGCAGCATTGGTATTTTTTTTATTTGTTTCAAGTCAAACACTGTCTCCTGAATCATTTTCAGACAACGAAATAATTTTATCAAAATTGGGCAAGGCTGTGCATAGCTAACCATAATTTGCTTTCTACCGATTTAAACCCTCTTTGCACCATTTGCAGGTAAGGAGAAACTTAAAACTGACCTATTAAACCTCCCTAAGATCATTTTTTCGGTACCAAATTGCGTTGGACGTGTGCGCTACGACGTGCTCTTTCATTTGGTATGCGGAAGTCCTATATTTGAGCAAGCTTTCACCCTTTCCTGAGCTAACCCTAGTTTGCATTCCAAAATCAAGAGTACCCTTCCTAGCTAACCCTAGGGTTAGTGTTGGGGTTAACCCTAAGTCTCGGTAGCCGAGTGGTCTCCGTAGCTTTTTGTCAACTTTGAGGTCCCAAGTTCGATTCCCACTTGCAGCATTGGTATTTTTTTTATTTGTTTCAAGTCAAACACTGTCTCCTGAATCATTTTCAGACAACTAACTAATTTTATCAAAATTGGGCAAGGCTGTGCATAGCTAACCCTAATTTGCTTTCTACCGATTTAAACCCTCTTTGCACCATTTGCAGGTAAGGAGAAACTTAAAACTGACCTATTAAACCTCCCTAAGATCATTTTTTCGGTACCAAATTGCGTTGGACGTGTGCGCTACGACGTGCTCTTTCATTTGGTATGCAGAAGTTCTATATTTGAGCAAGCTTTCACCCTTTCCTGAGCTAACCCTAGTTTGCATTCCAAAATCAAGAGTTACTCTTAGGGTTAACCCTAGCTAACCCTAGGGTTAGTGTTGGGGTTAACCCTAAGTCTCGGTAGCCGAGTGGTCTCCGTAGCTTTTTGTCAACTTTGAGGTCCCAGGTTCGATTCCCACTTGCAGCATTGGTATTTTTTTCAAGTCAAACACTGTCTCCTGAATCATTTTCAGACAACGAAATAATTTTATCAAAATTGGGCAAGGCTGTGCATAGCTAACCATAATTTGCTTTCTACCGATTTAAACCCTCTTTGCACTATTTGCAGGTAAGGAGAAACTTAAAACTGACCTATTAAACCTCCCTAAGATCATGTTTTCGGTACCAAATTGCGTTGGACGTGTGCGCTACGACGTGCTCTTTCATTTGGTATGCGGAAGTCCTATATTTGAGCAAGCTTTCACCCTTTCCTGAGCTAACCCTAGTTTGCATTCCAAAATCAAGAGTTACCCTTCCTAGCTAACCCTAGGGTTAGTGTTGGGATTAACCCTAAGTCTCGGTAGCCGAGTGGTCTCCGTAGCTTTTTGTCAACTTTGAGGTCCCAGGTTCGATTCCCACTTGCAGCATTGGTATTTTTTTTATTTTTTTCAAGTCAAACACTGTCTCCTGAATCATTTTCAGACAACGAAAGAATTTTATCAAAATTGGGCAAGGCTGTGCATAGCTAACCTAATTTGCTTTCTACCGATTTAAACCCTCTTTGCACCATTTGCAGGTAAGGAGAAACTTAAAACTGACCTATTAAACCTCCCTAAGATCATTTTTTCGGTACCAAATTGCGTTGGACGTGTGCGCTACGACGTGCTCTTTCATTTGGTATGCGGAAGTCCTATATTTGAGCAAGCTTTCACCCTTTCCTGAGCTAACCCTAGTTTGCATTCCAAAATCAAGAGTTACCCTTCCTAGCTAACCCTAGGGTTAGTGTTGGGGTTAACCCTAAGTCTCGGTAGCCGAGTGGTCTCCGTAGTTTTTTGTCAACTTTGAGGTCCCAGGTTCGATTCCCACTTGCAGCATTGGTATTTTTTTATTTTTTTCAAGTCAAACACTGTCTCCTGAATCATTTTCAGACAACGAAATAATTTTATCAAAATTGGGCAAGGCTGTGCATAGCTAACCCTAATTTGCTTTCTACCGATTTAAACCCTCTTTGCACCATTTGCAGGTAAGGAGAAACTTAAAACTGACCTATTAAACCTCCCTAAGATTTTTTTTTCGGTACCAAATTGCGTTGGACGTGTGCGCTACGACGTGCTCTTTCATTTGGTATGCAGAAGTCCTATATTTGAGCAAGCTTTCACCCTTTCCTGAGCTAACCCTAGTTTGCATTCCAAAATCAAGAGTTACTCTTAGGGTTAACCCTAGCTAACCCTAGGGTTAGTGTTGGGGTTAACCCTAAGTCTCGGTAGCCGAGTGGTCTCCGTAGCTTTTTGTCAACTTTGAGGTCCCAGGTTCGATTCCCACTTGCAGCATTGGTATTTTTTTCAAGTCAAACACTGTCTCCTGAATCATTTTCAGACAACGAAATAATTTTATCAAAATTGGGCAAGGCTGTGCATAGCTAACCATAATTTGCTTTCTACCGATTTAAACCCTCTTTGCACTATTTGCAGGTAAGGAGAAACTTAAAACTGACCTATTAAACCTCCCTAAGATCATGTTTTCGGTACCAAATTGCGTTGGACGTGTGCGCTACGACGTGCTCTTTCATTTGGTATGCGGAAGTCCTATATTTGAGCAAGCTTTCACCCTTTCCTGAGCTAACCCTAGTTTGCATTCCAAAATCAAGAGTACCCTTCCTAGCTAACCCTAGGGTTAGTGTTGGGGTTAACCCTAAGTCTCGGTAGCCGAGTGGTCTCCGTAGCTTTTTGTCAACTTTGAGGTCCCAAGTTCGATTCCCACTTGCAGCATTGGTATTTTTTTTATTTGTTTCAAGTCAAACACTGTCTCCTGAATCATTTTCAGACAACTAACTAATTTTATCAAAATTGGGCAAGGCTGTGCATAGCTAACCCTAATTTGCTTTCTACCGATTTAAACCCTCTTTGCACCATTTGCAGGTAAGGAGAAACTTAAAACTGACCTATTAAACCTCCCTAAGATCATTTTTTCGGTACCAAATTGCGCTGGACGTGTGCGCTACGACGTGCTCTTTCATTTGGTATGCAGAAGTCCTATATTTGAGCAAGCTTTCACCCTTTCCTGAGCTAACCCTAGTTTGCATTCCAAAATCAAGAGTTACTCTTAGGGTTAACCCTAGCTAACCCTAGGGTTAGTGTTGGGGTTAACCCTAAGTCTCGGTAGCCGAGTGGTCTCCGTAGCTTTTTGTCAACTTTGAGGTCCCAGGTTCGATTCCCACTTGCAGCATTGGTATTTTTTTCAAGTCAAACACTGTCTCCTGAATCATTTTCAGACAACGAAATAATTTTATCAAAATTGGGCAAGGCTGTGCATAGCTAACCATAATTTGCTTTCTACCGATTTAAACCCTCTTTGCACTATTTGCAGGTAAGGAGAAACTTAAAACTGACCTATTAAACCTCCCTAAGATCATGTTTTCGGTACCAAATTGCGTTGGACGTGTGCGCTACGACGTGCTCTTTCATTTGGTATGCGGAAGTCCTATATTTGAGCAAGCTTTCACCCTTTCCTGAGCTAACCCTAGTTTGCATTCCAAAATCAAGAGTTACCCTTCCTAGCTAACCCTAGGGTTAGTGTTGGGATTAACCCTAAGTCTCGGTAGCCGAGTGGTCTCCGTAGCTTTTTGTCAACTTTGAGGTCCCAGGTTCGATTCCCACTTGCAGCATTGGTATTTTTTTTATTTTTTTCAAGTCAAACACTGTCTCCTGAATCATTTTCAGACAACGAAAGAATTTTATCAAAATTGGGCAAGGCTGTGCATAGCTAACCTAATTTGCTTTCTACCGATTTAAACCCTCTTTGCACCATTTGCAGGTAAGGAGAAACTTAAAACTGACCTATTAAACCTCCCTAAGATAATTTTTTCGGTACCAAATTGCGTTGGACGTGTGCGCTACGACGTGCTCTTTCATTTGGTATGCGGAAGTCCTATATTTGAGCAAGCTTTCACCCTTTCCTGAGCTAACCCTAGTTTGCATTCCAAAATCAAGAGTTACCCTTCCTAGCTAACCCTAGGGTTAGTGTTGGGGTTAACCCTAAGTCTCGGTAGCCGAGTGGTCTCCGTAGCTTTTTGTCAACTTTGAGGTCCCAGGTTCGATTCCCACTTGCAGCATTGGTATTTTTTTTATTTTTTTCAAGTCAAACACTGTCTCCTGAATCATTTTCAGACAACGAAATAATTTTATCAAAATTGGGCAAGGCTGTGCATAGCTAACCCTAATTTGCTTTCTACCGATTTAAATCCTCTTTGCACCATTTGCAGGTAAGGAGAAACTTAAAACTGACCTATTAAACCTCCCTAAGATCAATTATTCGGTACCAAATTGCGTTGGACGTGTGCGCTACGACGTGCTCTTTCATTTGGTATGCGGAAGTCCTATATTTGAGCAAGCTTTCACCCTTTCCTGAGCTAACCCTAGTTTGCATTCCAAAATCAAGAGTTACCCTTCCTAGCTAACCCTAGGGTTAGTGTTGGGATTAACCCTAAGTCTCGGTAGCCGAGTGGTCTCCGTAGTTTTTTGTCAACTTTGAGGTCCCAGGTTCGATTCCCACTTGCAGCATTGGTATTTTTTTTATTTGTTTCAAGTCAAACACTGTCTCCTGAATCATTTTCAGACAACGAAATAATTTTATCAAAATTGGGCAAGGCTGTGCATAGCTAACCATAATTTGCTTTCTACCGATTTAAACCCTCTTTGCACCATTTGCAGGTAAGGAGAAACTTAAAACTGACCTATTAAACCTCCCTAAGATCATATTTTCGGTACCAAATTGCGTTGGACGTGTGCGCTACGACGTGCTCTTTCATTTGGTATGCGGAAGTCCTATATTTGAGCAAGCTTTCACCCTTTCCTGAGCTAACCCTAGTTTGCATTCCAAAATCAAGAGTACCCTTCCTAGCTAACCCTAGGGTTAGTGTTGGGGTTAACCCTAAGTCTCGGTAGCCGAGTGGTCTCCGTAGCTTTTTGTCAACTTTGAGGTCCCAAGTTCGATTCCCACTTGCAGCATTGGTATTTTTTTTATTTGTTTCAAGTCAAACACTGTCTCCTGAATCATTTTCAGACAACTAACTAATTTTATCAAAATTGGGCAAGGCTGTGCATAGCTAACCCTAATTTGCTTTCTACCGATTTAAACCCTCTTTGCACCATTTGCAGGTAAGGAGAAACTTAAAACTGACCTATTAAACCTCCCTAAGATCATTTTTTCGGTACCAAATTGCGTTGGACGTGTGCGCTACGACGTGCTCTTTCATTTGGTATGCAGAAGTTCTATATTTGAGCAAGCTTTCACCCTTTCCTGAGCTAACCCTAGTTTGCATTCCAAAATCAAGAGTTACTCTTAGGGTTAACCCTAGCTAACCCTAGGGTTAGTGTTGGGGTTAACCCTAAGTCTCGGTAGCCGAGTGGTCTCCGTAGCTTTTTGTCAACTTTGAGGTCCCAGGTTCGATTCCCACTTGCAGCATTGGTATTTTTTTCAAGTCAAACACTGTCTCCTGAATCATTTTCAGACAACGAAATAATTTTATCAAAATTGGGCAAGGCTGTGCATAGCTAACCATAATTTGCTTTCTACCGATTTAAACCCTCTTTGCACTATTTGCAGGTAAGGAGAAACTTAAAACTGACCTATTAAACCTCCCTAAGATCATGTTTTCGGTACCAAATTGCGTTGGACGTGTGCGCTACGACGTGCTCTTTCATTTGGTATGCGGAAGTCCTATATTTGAGCAAGCTTTCACCCTTTCCTGAGCTAACCCTAGTTTGCATTCCAAAATCAAGAGTTACCCTTCCTAGCTAACCCTAGGGTTAGTGTTGGGATTAACCCTAAGTCTCGGTAGCCGAGTGGTCTCCGTAGCTTTTTGTCAACTTTGAGGTCCCAGGTTCGATTCCCACTTGCAGCATTGGTATTTTTTTTATTTTTTTCAAGTCAAACACTGTCTCCTGAATCATTTTCAGACAACGAAAGAATTTTATCAAAATTGGGCAAGGCTGTGCATAGCTAACCTAATTTGCTTTCTACCGATTTAAACCCTCTTTGCACCATTTGCAGGTAAGGAGAAACTTAAAACTGACCTATTAAACCTCCCTAAGATCATTTTTTCGGTACCAAATTGCGTTGGACGTGTGCGCTACGACGTGCTCTTTCATTTGGTATGCGGAAGTCCTATATTTGAGCAAGCTTTCACCCTTTCCTGAGCTAACCCTAGTTTGCATTCCAAAATCAAGAGTTACCCTTCCTAGCTAACCCTAGGGTTAGTGTTGGGGTTAACCCTAAGTCTCGGTAGCCGAGTGGTCTCCGTAGCTTTTTGTCAACTTTGAGGTCCCAGGTTCGATTCCCACTTGCAGCATTGGTATTTTTTTTATTTTTTTCAAGTCAAACACTGTCTCCTGAATCATTTTCAGACAACGAAATAATTTTATCAAAATTGGGCAAGGCTGTGCATAGCTAACCCTAATTTGCTTTCTACCGATTTAAATCCTCTTTGCACCATTTGCAGGTAAGGAGAAACTTAAAACTGACCTATTAAACCTCCCTAAGATCAATTATTCGGTACCAAATTGCGTTGGACGTGTGCGCTACGACGTGCTCTTTCATTTGGTATGCGGAAGTCCTATATTTGAGCAAGCTTTCACCCTTTCCTGAGCTAACCCTAGTTTGCATTCCAAAATCAAGAGTTACCCTTCCTAGCTAACCCTAGGGTTAGTGTTGGGGTTAACCCTAAGTCTCGGTAGCCGAGTGGTCTCCGTAGCTTTTTGTCAACTTTGAGGTCCCAGGTTCGATTCCCACTTGCAGCATTGGTATTTGTTTTATTTTTTTCAAGTCAAACACTGTCTCCTGAATCATTTTCAGACAACGAAATAATTTTATCAAAATTGGGCAAGGCTGTGCATAGCTAACCCTAATTTGCTTTCTACCGATTTAAACCCTCTTTGCACCATTTGCAGGTAAGGAGAAACTTAAAACTGACCTATTAAACCTCCCTAAGATCATTTTTTCGGTACCAAATTGCGTTGGACGAGTGCGCTACGACGTGCTCTTTCATTTGGTATGCGGAAGTCCTATATTTGAGCAAGCTTTCACCCTTTCCTGAGCTAACCCTAGTTTGCATTCCAAAATCAAGAGTTACCCTTCCTAGCTAACCCTAGGGTTAGTGTTGGGATTAACCCTAAGTCTCGGTAGCCGAGTGGTCTCCGTAGTTTTTTGTCAACTTTGAGGTCCCAGGTTCGATTCCCACTTGCAGCATTGGTATTTTTTTTATTTGTTTCAAGTCAAACACTGTCTCCTGAATCATTTTCAGACAACTAACTAATTTTTATCAAAATTGGGCAAGGCTGTGCATAGCTAACCCTAATTTGCTTTCTACCGATTTAAACCCTCTTTGCACCATTTGCAGGTAAGGAGAAACTTAAAACTGACCTATTAAACCTCCCTAAGATCATTTTTTCGGTACCAAATTGCGTTGGACGTGTTAGCTACGACGTGCTCTTTCATTTGGTATGCAGAAGTCCTATATTTGAGCAAGCTTTCACCCTTTCCTGAGCTAACCCTAGTTTGCATTCCAAAATCAAGAGTTACTCTTAGGGTTAACCCTAGCTAACCCTAGGGTTAGTGTTGGGGTTAACCCTAAGTCTCGGTAGCCGAGTGGTCTCCGTAGCTTTTTGTCAACTTTGAGGTCCCAGGTTCGATTCCCACTTGCAGCATTGGTATTTTGTTTATTTTTTTCAAGTCAAACACTGTCTCCTGAATCATTTTCAGACAACGAAATAATTTTATCAAAATTGGGCAAGGCTGTGCATAGCTAACCATAATTTGCTTTCTACCGATTTAAACCCTCTTTGCACTATTTGCAGGTAAGGAGAAACTTAAAACTGACCTATTAAACCTCCCTAAGATCATGTTTTCGGTACCAAATTGCGTTGGACGTGTGCGCTACGACGTGCTCTTTCATTTGGTATGCGGAAGTCCTATATTTGAGCAAGCTTTCACCCTTTCCTGAGCTTTTTTTTTTTTTCTTTGAAATAGTTTTATTCATATAAAATACATTAATTGATTATTAAATCAATCGTAAAATTGTAAAAATATCACAGAAAACATTGTTAATCACAGAAATCACTCATTGAAGAGAAGCGAAACATTACTTCCTTCAATCTTGATATAATTGTTAAAATTAAATTTACTCATGAAATATGCATGTCCAAACTTAAATAATATATACTTCAAATGAGACTTAAAAATCTTTGAAAACAATGTGTACAAGTGTATATCGGTATTATGGGATGTACAATGAAGTCGACGTTTAATAATTGCCAGTCTTGCCGATGAAAATAATACAATCAAAAATAAAGAATTTTCCGATTTACTAACAGGATAGCCAAAGAGCATCCAGTATTGAAAGTCATAATTTGTATATCCTACACTTAGAAATATGGTTGTAAGTATATCATTTAAACTTTCCAAGAAATCATGTATAGATGGACACAAGCAAAGGGCATGAAGTAAAGTTTCGCTCTGATTACAAGAACATAGGGTACAACAAGGACTACTGATTAGCTTAGAGATGTATTTTCTACTGTTTGTCCAAATAATATTATGACATATTGAGTAATCATTACAAATCATTTCCGCACTTTTAAGATTATGAAACACCGATGTCCATATCTTCTCCAAATCCTTGCTGAAACCCATGTTTCTAAAATAAGAGAACGATGATGGTTCCATAACTAAGTGGGACCGAATTACAGAATAACATTTCTTAGCAGTAAAATTAATGACAGATAAAATAGTTTCATTTATAGATGAAACACTAAAATCACAAAAACCCTCAAAGGGCATATAAGTTGTACCTATAACAAGTTTCCAGGACTCAGGAACTTCAGAGATTAACTTATCATAAGCTTTAGAGATAAACCCACCTTTAGACCCAGGAACTGAATCTCGAACCATTTCAATGACAGCAGATCGTGGAAGAAAACCAGCCTTATGACCATAAATAATATCAGAAATTTTAACCAGACCAGATGCCTTAAAATAACTTGACATTCTTTCAGAGATTTCTGTCGTCAAAAATGGATTCGAAAACAAAGGCTGATTTATAATGAACTGATAATCATCAGAAAACGTTCGTGAGCCAGCATTTATACAGTCCCAAGCACATAAAACTTCCCTATGGAAAGCTGGTAATTGGGCCAATACTTTTTTACTATATCTATGCATAAACAAAAGCTCGTAAGAGAGATGCAAGTTTTCATACCGCCTAAGAAAATAAGTCATAAAATACTTCCAATAACACTTGATTTCAGGGTTAACATATTTTGATAACCAGCACAATCTAAAAGAATCTCTCCTTGCTTCAATGGTGGGAATATTCAGACCACCTTCTTTTTTGCTTCCAATAATCGTTGCTTTCTTAATTAGGGACGGTCTGTTGGACCAAAGAAATGATTTTATAGCTAATTGAATAGTATCACAAGCCCAGGTTGGAATGCTTATGATTCTAAGAGCATACCATAACAATGACAGGCACAGAGTATTAAGGACAACACTCTTACCAACTAAAGACAAACGTCTTGGAGACCACATATTAAGTACCCGTTTGAACTTATTTATCTTATTATTCCAGTTCAATTGTTCACATTCTAATTTATTTGGACCTAAATAAATACCTAGTATAAGAATACTGTCATATGACACATTAAGAGGCAAATCTAACATTCCAGGTGTGCAATATGCACTACCAGCCACCATGAGTTCCGATTTTTCAACATTTACCTTTGCTCCAGATAACTTGCAATATTTATCTAAACTTACAAAAGCCTGATTTACCGAGTTAAGATCTGTAAGAGTCAGTGTTACATCATCAGCATGTTGATAGATAAGAGATGTTTCATTAGATAGGGGAATAGGAATACCTTTAATTCCAGGATTAGAAAGAATCAACGAATTGAGAGGCTCAACAGAGAGTACGTATAAAAGAGCTGCAATGGGACAGCCTTGTCTTACAGATCTCAATACAGGGAACGACAGGGATATGTGACCATTAACCTTCACACAGCTTTTAATATCTCGGTATAAGATTTTCACATAATTTTGAAAATTAGATCCAAATCCCATTAGTCTAATGACATCAAACAGGTATGCGTGGGAGACCCTATCAAATGCCTTTTGGGAATCAATTTTCAGTAGATACAAAGGAAGATCTTCAACGTCAACATAATCCAAAATGTCTCTTATTGCACAAACATTAAATGCTATATCCCTACCTGGTATACATGATGTCTGATTAGGTGACACTATTGATGATACAACATTCTTAAGGCGTAATGCAAGGCTGCGGGAGAGAATTTTGTAGTCCACATTAAGTAGGCTTATTGGCCTATAATTCTTAAGATTGTTTCTATCTCCCTTGTTTTTATAGAACACAGATATCATGCCACGTTTCATGCTGGAAGAGAGTTCTGAGCTAGTTAATACATCCATGATAACCCTATAGTAAATATCACCTATCAAGGGCCAGAATCGAACAAAGAATTCAACTGTTAGTCCATCACTACCAGGTGATTTTCTCCTAGACATACCATTAAGGGCAGTATAAAGTTCTTCCTTGGTTAAATCAGCATCACAGGAATCACTATCTTCTTTCGAAAGAGTATTGTGAATTAATGGTTGTAAAACGGTTACATCATAATCCAAAGAAGGCTCAAGAGAGTACAAATTTGAATAAAATAACCGCGTTTCCTCCAAAATTTGAAATGTGTCACTCGTACTAACACCGTCGCTTCCAACAATTTCAGTGATTGCACTCACATTTTGTTTCCGCTTCTCAAGATTCAGAAAATACTGCGAATTTCGCTCCGAATCAAGAGCCTCCACTGATTTCGAACGAAGAATTGCGCCTTCACACACATGAGTCTCAAAATCTGCAAGCTCAAACTCCAGCTCAGTAAGGATTTCCAAATCATACACTAAACCACGTGATGCTCTATCATATATAAACTTAAGACGCTTTTGAACGAACCAGTAGCATTCCAAAGTCTTTCGTCGGACTTTCGAGGCATAGATAATCGTTCTTTTCTTAATCTGGTACTTCAGATTATCCCACCACACAAGCAATTCAGTGTTATATAACGAACATTTAAGAGATTCTTTCACAAGATTTTCTATTACAATTCGATATTCATAATCATTTAGGAGTGAATTGTTCAGTACCCAGCAACCAGGTCCCCTGTCAATTTTATTTAGGCCCAACGAAAGAGTAACGAAACTATGATCGCTAAGGCTTGTATGGGATATAGTAGAACGTTGAAGAAGATGTCGAAGATTTCTCGAGGCAAATATAAAATCGATTCGAGACTGTTTAAGGATGCTATCAACGGTCATACTTCGAGTAAAAACCCTCTTATTCGGATTGAAAAAACGCCAACAATCTATCAGTTCACATGTTTCAACAAAGGCCGGGAGATTTGGCAATTCTGCTCCATACGATGCTTGAGTTTTTGAGCGATCCAGAAAGGAATTGATAACATCATTAAAATCTCCACAAAGTAAGTAGGATGTATCATTGCAAAAAATACTTTGTAGATGGTCCAAAAACACCAATCTTTGGATTTTCTTATTTGGCGAGTAACAAGAAATAATATCAAATTTAACAGAATTACACTCATATGAACACTTCACAAAACGACCAGATTCATCTGATACCGGATTCGACACTTTCGAAGAATACTCTTTCGAAATAAGAATAGCACATCCTCGACGATGACTATTGCCATCACAGGAATATAAAATAGTACCATCCCATAAATGTTTGTATTGCTCAATAAATTCATCATCCCAGAATGTTTCTTGGAGACACAGAATTCCTACAGACAAAACTTTAGCCAGTGCAAATAAATCGTTCATTTTCTTAATGCTACGGAGTCCACAAATATTGAGAGAATAAATCAACATAATCAAAATTATTAATTTAAGTTTTAGAATCATTTTGATTTTTCAACATTTCACGACGAATACACAGTTGCTTTAAATGTTCTTCATTTGGTTTAATTGTCATAGATCGTCTATAAGGAGTTGTTAGACTCCGACCACGCATAAATTTTTTCTTGATATTAAACGAGGAAACATTGTCAGCTCGCGACCTTCTAGAATCATCAGAAGGGTCATCAGGAAGAGATCTCTTAGCCGTGACTCTATCGCTGCAGTCAGAAATATCTTCGTTAGTCAAAGCATCAGCAATACTACCAGGAATATCAGCAACAATATCTTCAGCAATTTGATCAGAATCATCACGAGAAACAGATTGGTCAACATCAGGAATAATATCATCATTACAATCATCAACAGAATTAACAGCAGTATCTGTTTTCTCTCCAATTACTTGGTTAGGGACATCAGTTGCCCCGAAAGGCCAAATTGCAGGAGGTATACAAGAACAATTCGTCGTGAATTCATCACATCCATTACATACTACAGCCGGGCAGTTCCGCTGAATATGTCCACCTTGGTTGCAGCGTCTGCAGATTCTTCTTGGACAAGATGCGTTAAGATGATCATGCGACAAACAATTGAAACATACCTTCTCCTGATGGTCATGGCGCACATTATAGTATTCGACGCCAGCCACAGATTGAAAACCCACAGTATAAGGCAAAGATGATCTTTCTGGTGGAAAGCTGACCTTCATAAACCTCGTGCCATCAAACACACCATCAAACTCATATCGTCTTCTCTTAATAGGACCAACCAATTCTACACCCCAATCATTCAGCTTTTCTTCAATTTCACTGTCAGTTATCAAAGTAGACAGGTGCATGAAAGAAACCACCTTTACTCTTGAAGTAACATGACGAACGACGACAGGCTGCCCATCAATGACACATCCAGATTCTATTAAGCTTTTGGCACACTCAGGATCAATAAGAGCTACTTCATACATATCGCCACTTTTAGGTACACATGACAAGATAGAATCATCACCACAGAAATCTCTAACGGCTTTAATAATCTTCCCAGCAGGAGTTTCAAATTTATTCTTTACAGTAACATGAACAGTCGATTCTTTCGAAAAAATTGGTTTCCAAACTTTTTCATTAAATTTGGACCGATTTTTACCACCTTGGTCCGATTTGACACCACTTTTGTCCGATTTGACACCAGTGTGTCCGATTTGGACATCTGCCATTTTGGCAGATTTCCTGGGGAAAACTCCCCAAAAGTCAATTAAATCAAAGTTTTTCCAAATTAAACTTATATTATTGTATAAACATATATCTAATAATAAAGATAGAACAAGTTTAAAGTTCAGATGGCTTACACTTTTTCGGATATATACGGATTTTGTCACAGTAAACACACACCGTCCATATCATACAAATGGCCGACCATCAACCATCATGTTTTCGGTACCAAATTGCGTTGGACGTGTGCGCTACGACGTGCTCTTTCATTTGGTATGCGGAAGTCCTATATTTGAGCAAGCTTTCACCCTTTCCTGAGCTAACCCTAGTTTGCATTCCAAAATCAAGAGTTACCCTTCCTAGCTAACCCTAGGGTTAGTGTTGGGATTAACCCTAAGTCTCGGTAGCCGAGTGGTCTCCGTAGCTTTTTGTCAACTTTGAGGTCCCAGGTTCGATTCCCACTTGCAGCATTGGTATTTTTTTTATTTTTTTCAAGTCAAACACTGTCTCCTGAATCATTTTCAGACAACGAAAGAATTTTATCAAAATTGGGCAAGGCTGTGCATAGCTAACCTAATTTGCTTTCTACCGATTTAAACCCTCTTTGCACCATTTGCAGGTAAGGAGAAACTTAAAACTGACCTATTAAACCTCCCTAAGATCATTTTTTCGGTACCAAATTGCGTTGGACGTGTGCGCTACGACGTGCTCTTTCATTTGGTATGCGGAAGTCCTATATTTGAGCAAGCTTTCACCCTTTCCTGAGCTAACCCTAGTTTGCATTCCAAAATCAAGAGTTACCCTTCCTAGCTAACCCTAGGGTTAGTGTTGGGGTTAACCCTAAGTCTCGGTAGCCGAGTGGTCTCCGTAGCTTTTTGTCAACTTTGAGGTCCCAGGTTCGATTCCCACTTGCAGCATTGGTATTTTTTTTATTTTTTTCAAGTCAAACACTGTCTCCTGAATCATTTTCAGACAACGAAATAATTTTATCAAAATTGGGCAAGGCTGTGCATAGCTAACCCTAATTTGCTTTCTACCGATTTAAATCCTCTTTGCACCATTTGCAGGTAAGGAGAAACTTAAAACTGACCTATTAAACCTCCCTAAGATCAATTATTCGGTACCAAATTGCGTTGGACGTGTGCGCTACGACGTGCTCTTTCATTTGGTATGCGGAAGTCCTATATTTGAGCAAGCTTTCACCCTTTCCTGAGCTAACCCTAGTTTGCATTCCAAAATCAAGAGTTACCCTTCCTAGCTAACCCTAGGGTTAGTGTTGGGGTTAACCCTAAGTCTCGGTAGCCGAGTGGTCTCCGTAGCTTTTTGTCAACTTTGAGGTCCCAGGTTCGATTCCCACTTGCAGCATTGGTATTTGTTTTATTTTTTTCAAGTCAAACACTGTCTCCTGAATCATTTTCAGATAACGAAATAATTTTATCAAAATTGGGCAAGGCTGTGCATAGCTAACCCTAATTTGCTTTCTACCGATTTAAACCCTCTTTGCACCATTTGCAGGTAAGGAGAAACTTAAAACTGACCTATTAAACCTCCCTAAGATCATTTTTTCGGTACCAAATTGCGTTGGACGAGTGCGCTACGACGTGCTCTTTCATTTGGTATGCGGAAGTCCTATATTTGAGCAAGCTTTCACCCTTTCCTGAGCTAACCCTAGTTTGCATTCCAAAATCAAGAGTTACCCTTCCTAGCTAACCCTAGGGTTAGTGTTGGGATTAACCCTAAGTCTCGGTAGCCGAGTGGTCTCCGTAGTTTTTTGTCAACTTTGAGGTCCCAGGTTCGATTCCCACTTGCAGCATTGGTATTTTTTTTATTTGTTTCAAGTCAAACACTGTCTCCTGAATCATTTTCAGACAACGAAATAATTTTATCAAAATTGGGCAAGGCTGTGCATAGCTAACCATAATTTGCTTTCTACCGATTTAAACCCTCTTTGCACCATTTGCAGGTAAGGAGAAACTTAAAACTGACCTATTAAACCTCCCTAAGATCATTTTTTCGGTACCAAATTGCGTTGGACGTGTGCGCTACGACGTGCTCTTTCATTTGGTATGCGGAAGTCCTATATTTGAGCAAGCTTTCACCCTTTCCTGAGCTAACCCTAGTTTGCATTCCAAAATCAAGAGTACCCTTCCTAGCTAACCCTAGTGTTAGTGTTGGGGTTAACCCTAAGTCTCGGTAGCCGAGTGGTCTCCGTAGCTTTTTGTCAACTTTGAGGTCCCAGGTTCGATTCCCACTTGCAGCATTGGTATTTTTTTTATTTGTTTCAAGTCAAACACTGTCTCCTGAATCATTTTCAGACAACTAACTAATTTTATCAAAATTGGGCAAGGCTGTGCATAGCTAACCCTAATTTGCTTTCTACCGATTTAAACCCTCTTTGCACCATTTGCAGGTAAGGAGAAACTTAAAACTGACCTATTAAACCTCCCTAAGATCATTTTTTCGGTACCAAATTGCGTTGGACGTGTGCGCTACGACGTGCTCTTTCATTTGGTATGCGGAAGTCCTATATTTGAGCAAGCTTTCACCCTTTCCTGAGCTAACCCTAGTTTGCATTCCAAAATCAAGAGTACCCTTCCTAGCTAACCCTAGGGTTAGTGTTGGGGTTAACCCTAAGTCTCGGTAGCCGAGTGGTCTCCGTAGCTTTTTGTCAACTTTGAGGTCCCAGGTTCGATTCCCACTTGCAGCATTGGTATTTTTTTTATTTTTTTCAAGTCAAACACTGTCTCCTGAATCATTTTCAGACAACGAAATAATTTTATCAAAATTGGGCAAGGCTGTGCATAGCTAACCATAATTTGCTTTCTACCGATTTAAACCCTCTTTGCACTATTTGCAGGTAAGGAGAAACTTAAAACTGACCTATTAAACCTCCCTAAGATCATGTTTTCGGTACCAAATTGCGTTTGACGTGTGCGCTACGACGTGCTCTTTCATTTGGTATGCGGAAGTCCTATATTTGAGCAAGCTTTCACCCTTTCCTGAGCTAACCCTAGTTTGCATTCCAAAATCAAGAGTTACCCTTCCTAGCTAACCCTAGGGTTAGTGTTGGGATTAACCCTAAGTCTCGGTAGCCGAGTGGTCTCCGTAGCTTTTTGTCAACTTTGAGGTCCCAGGTTCGATTCCCACTTGCAGCATTGGTATTTTTTTTATTTTTTTCAAGTCAAACACTGTCTCCTGAATCATTTTCAGACAACGAAAGAATTTTATCAAAATTGGGCAAGGCTGTGCATAGCTAACCTAATTTGCTTTCTACCGATTTAAACCCTCTTTGCACCATTTGCAGGTAAGGAGAAACTTAAAACTGACCTATTAAACCTCCCTAAGATCATTTTTTCGGTACCAAATTGCGTTGGACGTGTGCGCTACGACGTGCTCTTTCATTTGGTATGCGGAAGTCCTATATTTGAGCAAGCTTTCACCCTTTCCTGAGCTAACCCTAGTTTGCATTCCAAAATCAAGAGTTACCCTTCCTAGCTAACCCTATGGTTAGTGTTGGGGTTAACCCTAAGTCTCGGTAGCCGAGTGGTCTCCGTAGCTTTTTGTCAACTTTGAGGTCCCAGGTTCGATTCCCACTTGCAGCATTGGTATTTTTTTTATTTTTTTCAAGTCAAACACTGTCTCCTGAATCATTTTCAGACAACGAAATAATTTTATCAAAATTGGGCAAGGCTGTGCATAGCTAACCCTAATTTGCTTTCTACCGATTTAAATCCTCTTTGCACCATTTGCAGGTAAGGAGAAACTTAAAACTGACGTATTAAACCTCCCTAAGATCATTCTTTCGGTACCAAATTGCGTTGGACGTGTGCGCTACGACGTGCTCTTTCATTTGGTATGCGGAAGTCCTATATTTGAGCAAGCTTTCACCCTTTCCTGAGCTAACCCTAGTTTGCATTCCAAAATCAAGAGTTACCCTTAGGGTTAACCCTAGCTAACCCTAGGGTTAGTGTTGGGGTTAACCCTAAGTCTCGGTAGCCGAGTGGTCTCCGTAGCTTTTTGTCAACTTTGAGGTCCAAGGTTCGATTCCCACTTGCAGCATTGGTATTTTTTTTATTTTTTTCAAGTCAAACACTGTCTCCTGAATCATTTTCAGACAACGAAATAATTGTATCAAAATTGGGCAAGGCTGTGCATAGCTAACCCTAATTTGCTTTCTACCGATTTAAACCCTCTTTGCACCATTTGCAGGTAAGGAGAAACTTAAAACTGACCTATTAAACCTCCCTAAGATCAATTATTCGGTACCAAATTGCGTTGGACGTGTGCGCTACGACGTGCTCTTTCATTTGGTATGCGGAAGTCCTATATTTGAGCAAGCTTTCACCCTTTCCTGAGCTAACCCTAGTTTGCATTCCAAAATCAAGAGTTACCCTTTGGGTTAACCCTAGCTAACCCTAGGGTTAGTGTTGAGGTTAACCCTAAGTCTCGGTAGCCGAGTGGTCTCCGTAGCTTTTTGTCAACTTTGAGGTCCCAGGTTCGATTCCCACTTGCAGCATTGGTATTTTTTTTATTTTTTTCAAGTCAAACACTGTCTCCTGAATCATTTTCAGACAACGAAATAATTTTATCAAAATTGGGCAAGGCTGTGCATAGCTAACCCTAATTTGCTTTCTACCGATTTAAACCCTCTTTGCACCATTTGCAGGTAAGGAGAAACTTAAAACTGACCTATTAAACCTCCCTAAGATCATTTATTCGGTACCAAATTGCGTTGGACGTGTGCGCTACGACGTGCTCTTTCATTTGGTATGCGGAAGTCCTATATTTGAGCAAGCTTTCACCCTTTCCTGAGCTAACCCTAGTTTGCATTCCAAAATCAAGAGTTACCCTTAGGGTTAACCCTAGCTGGTTAACCCTAAGTCTCGGTAGCCGAGTGGTCTCTGTAGCTTTTTGTCAACTTTGAGGTCCCAGGTTCGATTCCCACTTGCAGCATTGGTATTTTTTTTATTTTTTTCAAGTCAAACACTGTCTCCTGAATCATTTTCAGACAACGAAATAATTTTATCAAAATTGGGCAAGGCTGTGCATAGCTAACCCTAATTTGCTTTCTACCGATTTAAACCCTCTTTGCACCATTTGCAGGTAAGGAGAAACTTAAAACTGACCTATTAAACCTCCCTAAGATCATTTTTCGGTACCAAATTGCGTTGGACGTGTGCGCTACGACGTGCTCTTTCATTTGGTATGAGGAAGTCCTATATTTGAGCAAGCTTTCACCCTTTCCTGAGCTAACCCTAGTTTGCATTCCAAAATCAAGAGTTACCCTTCCTAGCTAACCCTAGGGTTAGTGTTGGGATTAACCCTAAGTCTCGGTAGCCGAGTGGTCTCCGTAGCTTTTTGTCAACTTTGAGGTCCCAGGTTCGATTCCCACTTGCAGCATTGGTATTTTTTTTATTTTTTTCAAGTCAAACACTGTCTCCTGAATCATTTTCAGACAACGAAAGAATTTTATCAAAATTGGGCAAGGCTGTGCATAGCTAACCTAATTTGCTTTCTACCGATTTAAACCCTCTTTGCACCATTTGCAGGTAAGGAGAAACTTAAAACTGACCTATTAAACCTCCCTAAGATCATTTTTTCGGTACCAAATTGCGTTGGACGTGTGCGCTACGACGTGCTCTTTCATTTGGTATGCGGAAGTCCTATATTTGAGCAAGCTTTCACCCTTTCCTGAGCTAACCCTAGTTTGCATTCCAAAATCAAGAGTTACCCTTCCTAGCTAACCCTAGGGTTAGTGTTGGGGTTAACCCTAAGTCTCGGTAGCCGAGTGGTCTCCGTAGCTTTTTGTCAACTTTGAGGTCCCAGGTTCGATTCCCACTTGCAGCATTGGTATTTGTTTTATTTTTTTCAAGTCAAACACTGTCTCCTGAATCATTTTCAGACAACGAACTAATTTTATCAAAATTGGGCAAGGCTGTGCATAGCTAACCCTAATTTGCTTTCTACCGATTTAAATCCTCTTTGCACCATTTGCAGGTAAGGAGAAACTTAAAACTGACCTATTAAACCTCCCTAAGATCAATTATTCGGTACCAAATTGCGTTGGACGTGTGCGCTACGACGTGCTCTTTCATTTGGTATGCGGAAGTCCTATATTTGAGCAAGCTTTCACCCTTTCCTGAGCTAACCCTAGTTTGCATTCCAAAATCAAGAGTTACCCTTAGGGTTAACCCTAGCTAACCCTAGGGTTAGTGTTGGGGTTAACCCTAAGTCTCGGTAGCCGAGTGGTCTCCGTAGCTTTTTGTCAACTTTGAGGTCCCAGGTTCGATTCCCACTTGCAGCATTGGTATTTTTTTTATTTTTTTCAAGTCAAACACTGTCTCCTGAATCATTTTCAGACAACGAAATAATTTTATCAAAATTGGGCAAGGCTGTGCATAGCTAACCCTAATTTGCTTTCTACCGATTTAAACCCTCTTTGCACTATTTGCAGGTAAGGAGAAACTTAAAATTGACCTATTAAACCTCCCTAAGATCATGTTTTCGGTACCAAATTGCGTTGGACGTGTGCGCTACGACGTGCTCTTTCATTTGGTATGCGGAAGTCCTATATTTGAGCAAGCTTTCACCCTTTCCTGAGCTAACCCTAGTTTGCATTCCAAAATCAAGAGTTACCCTTCCTAGCTAACCCTAGGGTTAGTGTTGGGGTTAACCCTAAGTCTCGGTAGCCGAGTGGTCTCCGTAGCTTTTTGTCGAGTCTAGCTTCAGTATTCAAAGCGATCGGACGTGTTTTCCTGAGCTGCGAAATCTACCCAAGCGAGACAGTTTTGAGCTGTGTTCAGCTGAGTTTTGTTTATAGTTATCGTGTACATAATAACTCTATACATAGTGTAAATTTGTATATAAACTGACTTCTAGGGGCCTTTTGGCCCCAATAACTGTGATATTTTACCTGTGATACTATTTACTGTGATATTTTACTTTTATACCTGTTTTCTGTGATATTCTCCGCCCCGCATAGGATAGCGGAGGTGCTTTCTGGATTAACAATGGCGGCGTCGGGACGACGTTTCGCCAAGGAAAACACAGTAAAGGTAATTGATGTTAATTTGAAAAAAGCTCTAATGATTGATTTTATTGAAGCAGCAGAGAGATGTTTAGGTGAAGCCTCAGTATATGCATGTGTACCCAGAACAAATAGTGTAGAAATAACTTTAAATTCTGTTGAAAATGCCGTAAAATTATGCGAAGAAGGATTGAACGTTAATGATGAGAGCTTCTCAGTTGAGTTGTCTTTTACTAAAAATGTAGTTGTGTCGATTTTTAACCTCCCAAGCCATATTGAAGATGATGTAATCACTGATAAATTAGAAGAGTATGAGATCGAAATTGTAGATAGGGTTGTAAGGCATTACTATAAACAGAGACCAGACATTGCAGACGGGACAAGGCATGTTAAATGTAAATTTCCCCCCAATTTTATTTCATTACCCTGGATGTTACCGTTTGATACACCTGATGGCCCTCAAAAATTTAAAGTGGTACACAACAATCAATTAAAAGTATGCTTTAAATGCCTTTCTCCTGACCACGAAAAGAAGGACTGCCCAAAAATACAGTGCCGTAAATGCAGAGTGTATGGCCATATGGCATTTAACTGCGAAACAAATAAGTGCGATAAATGTGAAAGATACGTAACATTATGTGCATGTGAAGACGACTTTTATGATACTTACGAAGGAACAAATAATGAAAACACTGATAATAATATTAACCAAACTGATAAGCCTACTAAACGCGACTTAAGTCTGTCCCAAGACGACACTCATTTTGAGAAAAAACAACGTCAGGAAAACCAACCAACAGAATCTACGAGACAGGAAGATACATTTTTACATGACTTTTCAATCATCAACCAACAATCCCCAGTCGAACCCCGAAACCCCCCCACAGAAACTAATGACAATAGAGAAAGTGAAACAGATGTGACCTCCAAACAAAATGACCTTCAATCGAAAACCGACGATAGACTTAATGTTAAATTAACGGTTACAAAAGGCAGTGACGGTAAACTCAAACGTACCGCGATTCCAAAGGTAAATCCTCCCCAAGTAAATTAAATAAATTTGACTCTAGAAAAGATGTGCCCTTAGAATCCACTCCACTTCCTAAGATCAACTCCTCTAAGAAGTAGTTTTAACATTCTTAACATTTTACCTCCTATGCGTGTTTCAACTTTTATACTTTTTTATTATATACTTTTAACTCATATGCTCAATATCAAAACCTGGAACGTAAATGGCCTACTAAATAAACAGAACTTGGAAAAAGTAATCGGCCAATTAAAAGATAGTAACTCTGATATAATTGCGCTTCAGGAAACATTTTGGAATGACGATTTTATACGTAATGTGGAAAAACTGTGGGATGGACCTATTTTTACCAGTAACTTTAATAACAATCGGCGGGGTGTTGCCATTTTGTGTAAAAACAATTTGAAAGGTTCTATTTTAGGTAATTTTAAAGACAATGAAGGAAGAATTGTAAGAGTGGATTTTTTAATAGATGATGTAATTTTTAATGTTTTAAATATATATGCTCCAAACAAAGAAGTAGAAAGAGATGAATTTTTTAAATCAATTTTAACTTTTTTAACTCCAAGTTCTATTTTATGTGGAGATTTTAATAATATTTTAGACCCCTTTTTAGACAGAGCTAAAGACATGTATTTTAGCAAAAAGAGCGTATCTATTTTTAATAATTTTATTTTACAGCATAATCTTTGTGATATTTTTAGACGCAGAAATCCTGATAAAAGGCAATATACCCGGACCAATTATCTTAATAACGTTTTAAAAGCTAGTCGTTTAGACTATATTTTTACTCCTTTTAATTTTATACATCACGTTTTTAAGGTTTTTATTACATATACTTCACTTTCGGATCATAATCCAGTCAATATTTTAATTGATTTTAATGATGTAGAAAGAGGTCCGGGTATATATATTTTTAATAACATGCTTTTAAAAGATGAATATTTTACTAATTCAATTAGAAATATAATTAAGCAGGAAAAAGATAGTCTCTTGTATTCCACTGAGATCCTAGTTTGGTGGGATAATTTAAAATACAAATTGAAGAACTTTTCACAAAGATATTCAAAGAAAAAAAAGAAAGAAGAAAGGGAGAAATTCTGGACCCTCCAAAATAGGATCTCTAGGGAATATGAGAGACTATCTAAAATAATGGCCCCTGATCTTACTTTAATAAAAGAATTAGAACTGAAGCTACAAGAAATGGATGAAACAACATGTAAAGGGGCCATTTTAAGAAGCAAATTTCAAAATGCTACCCAGGGTGACAGGTGTACCTCTTTTTTCCTAACATTAGAAAAACAAAGACAGAATAAAAATGTTATTAAAGAATTACAAAGTAATAATGGTACTATTTTAACCCAAACCAAAGATATTTTATATGAATGCTCAGATTTTTATTCTAATTTATATGCAAAAGAAGACCCGGATGATTTTAATTGTATATCTGAAGTTGGTAATGTTTTAAATTGTACAATAGACACTGTTGATAGAGATATTTTAGACTCCCCCATTGTCTTACAAGAAGTTTTAAATGCATTAAACTCCATGTGTAAAGGTAAAAGCCCTGGCTTAGATGGTTTAACTACAGAATTTTATATATTTTTTAGTGATATTTTAATGCCTCTATTTTTAAATGTTTTAAATCATATTTTTCAAAGTAATATTTTATCAAAGTCAATGAGGAGAGGAGTTATAGTTTTAGTTTATAAAGACAAAGGTGATAAAACTCTTTTACAAAATTTTAGACCAATATCTCTTTTAAATGCTGATACAAAGATTTTATCCAAAATTTTAGCCTCAAGACTTATAAAGGTTCTAGAGTGTATTATCTCCCCTGAGCAATCATGCTCTGTCCCAGGAAGAAGCATTTTAGAAAATGTTGCAGGTATTCGAGATGTAATTGATTATGTTCAAAATGAGAAAGAAGACATGTGGCTATGCCAAATAGACGCACAAAAAGCGTTTGACCGAGTCTCTTTCGAATACCTGCAGCATATTCTAAAATGCTTCGGATTTGGCCCAGTCTTTAGAAACTGGATTCAAATACTATATAATGATGTTAAAAGTACAGTCAAAGTAAACGGTCACCTGTCACCCTATTTTCCTATAAAGCGGTCAGTACGTCAGGGTTGTCCATTATCCGCATTGCTATATGTTATATGCGCCGAGCCTCTTAATCAACTTATTAAGCATTCCCCTGCTCAAGGTATTGCAATTAAAAACTCAGAGGCTCGGTCATTAATCTATCAGCATGCGGATGATACAACCCTGACACTGGCCAACTTAGAATCTGTTCAAGAAGTTTTTGTATGTTTAGACAAATATTGTAAGGCTTCAGGTGCCAAAATAAACATCCAAAAATCCAAGATTATGCCATTTGGAAGTGCAGTAGAAAAAACCATTAATATAAACCTTCCCTTAACCATTGTATATGACATAATCTTGATTTTGGGTGTTTATTTTGGCAATAATGTTAAGGAATGTGTGAAGAATAACTGGGAATCCAAAGTAAGAAAGGTACAAAACTTATTAAATTTTTGGAGAAAAAGGCAGCTGACTCTCCTTGGCAAAGTGACTGTAATCAACTCACTTCTACTTTCTAAATTTTACTATACAATGTCTATCATCCCCATGCCTGACCATATACAACAGCAGTTAAAGGTAATTATCACAAATTTCCTTTGGAATAACAAACCTCCATAAAATATGATGTTATGACATCCAAAAAGTCTAATGGGGGCATGGGGTTGGTAGACATTAAGCTAAAAGGACAATCACTTTTATTAAAATGGATCCAACAATATTTTAACCCCTTAAAATGCACGTTTTGGAAATATACCATGACATATTTCTTAAATATATATGGTTCATATGGATTAGATAAAGATATTTTTAACATACATTTTAATCATAAACTTTTAAATTTTCTTCCATCATTTTATAAACACCTTTTAATAGCTTGGAATAATTTAAACAACAACTCTAGATTGGAACCATGCACTTTAAATGATATTGCTATACAGCCTATTTTTAATAATGTTTTACTTAGTCATAATAATAAAGTTTTAGCATATAAATATTTTATACAGTCAGAAATTTTAACTTTTTATGATATTTTATACTATGTTATACCAGGTTTCTTACAAAATCACTCTATCATTGACATTATTGAAGAAAAATTCCCTGAACTGGATGAAAATAAAATTATTAACACTTTTGAGCATATCAAAGCATCAATACCAGCAGCCTGGAGGGAAATTATAAATTCCAGCTCTTTTATTGTTCATCCAGGGGAAAATTTCTTCAATATTGACAATGATAGAGTGTCCAGTGACCAGCTCACATCCAAATTCTGTTATAACATATTAACAAAACTTAAAGATACAACACCTACAGCTGTGCATTATTGGGAGAAACAGAATTTGGATGTTAACTGGCCACTCACTTTTAACAATATTTTTAAACACTACAAAACACCCAAAATGATCGACTTGGATTTTAAAATTGCCCATAATGTCATATGGAACCGAGTTAAACTAAAACGCATAGGTAAAGTAGAAAGTGATCTTTGTCCTGTTTGTGGTGAAGAGCCAGAAACCACAGAGCATTTATTTGTAGATTGTCTGGATTTAAGCTTTTTTATGTACCTTATACAAGAAATGTTAAAGGATATTTTACCTTTTAATTTTACTGACACTGATTTTAAATGTTTTATGCTTTTTGGTTTACAAAATTTTAACAAATCTGTACCATCCGAGCTTTTAAATATTATTTTATCGTGTGCTAGACAAACAATTTTAACTAGAAGATATGTATATATTGATAAACCAAACTCAAATATAGATTTAGTCATTTTATATAAGAATATTTTAGCAAGTGCCCTTATATATCTGAAACAACTTTTTCCTAAGCATGTTTTTATACAGAAGTTTATTTTACCATCATGTTTTATTAATATACAATTAGACAATTCAATTAATATTGAATTCAATTAGTTTTAGCAATGAAATAGATATTATTATTTTAAGTGGATTCCCTTCTTTAAGTATAGTATAAAAACCACGTGACTTCACACATTCCTAACAGTTCATTGTGTAAACAAATATAGCAGACGATACAGACTACCCTAGTTTTATTTTAAACTAGGGTCTATTTTACATCATTTTTATATGTTTAAGGGATATTCTTTTGATCCTTACATTTTCGGTTTTGTCCGTAAGGGTCATACATAAAGAATATCTCTGTATCATACCTTATTTTAACTGTACATAGACTTGTATTTTTAGTAGACCGTTATACCCGCTTTGATAGTACGTCACGTGATTTCATCTGCCGTAATGTCAAAGCGTGAATAACAGTATTTTTACTCTTTTTTATCCAGCCCTTTTCACACAATTTAGCGATGAAGACTTTTCATTTTACCTTTTATTACCCAGTATTTTTACTCTATCGTAATAGAAACTTAGTTTATTCTCTTTTATCCAGACACAATATAGTGTTTGAGCTTTTAACAAATTTTATTTTCAATTGTCTAAATTTTTTAACTAGTTTTATTTCAAAACGTCACTTTAGTCTATATATAAACCAAAATTTTATTCTCAAAATCTATCTTGCCTGTCAAACTGTAGTTTTGTTTACACAATCTGAAGCCTTACAATATTTGTATTATGAATATTACATTGAAATTCAATTCAATTCAATTATGTTATAAATGCTTTTCAAAGCATCATTATTACATTTTCAATTTCAATATTTTAATTATGGAGCATTTATCTGTGATAATGAAATAACATACATTTTAACTGTATTCATATTTACTGTGATAATTTCTTTTTTGATTATATATTGTAGTGTATATTTATTTATGTATAATAAATATTTACAAGATAAAAAAAAAATCCGTAGCTTTTTGTCAACTTTGAGGTCCCAGGTTCGATTCCCACTTGCAGCATTGGTATTTGTTTTATTTTTTTCAAGTCAAACACTGTCTCCTGAATCATTTTCAGACAACGAAATAATTTTATCAAAATTGGGCTGTGCATAGCTAACCCTAATTTGCTTTCTACCGATTTAAACCCTCTTTGCACCATTTGCAGGTAAGGAGAAACTTAAAACTGACCTATTAAACCTCCCTAAGATCATTTTTTCGGTACCAAATTGCGTTGGACGAGTGCGCTACGACGTGCTCTTTCATTTGGTATGCGGAAGTCCTATATTTGAGCAAGCTTTCACCCTTTCCTGAGCTAACCCTAGTTTGCATTCCAAAATCAAGAGTTACCCTTCCTAGCTAACCCTAGGGTTAGTGTTGGGATTAACCCTAAGTCTCGGTAGCCGAGTGGTCTCCGTAGTTTTTTGTCAACTTTGAGGTCCCAGGTTCGATTCCCACTTGCAGCATTGGTATTTTTTTTATTTGTTTCAAGTCAAACACTGTCTCCTGAATCATTTTCAGACAACGAAATAATTTTATCAAAATTGGGCAAGGCTGTGCATAGCTAACCATAATTTGCTTTCTACCGATTTAAACCCTCTTTGCACCAGGTAAGGAGAAACTTAAAACTGACCTATTAAACCTCCCTAAGATCATTTTTTCGGTACCAAATTGCGTTGGACGTGTGCGCTACGACGTGCTCTTTCATTTGGTATGCGGAAGTCCTATATTTGAGCAAGCTTTCACCCTTTCCTGAGCTAACCCTAGTTTGCGTTCCAAAATCAAGAGTACCCTTCCTAGCTAACCCTAGTGTTAGTGTTGGGGTTAACCCTAAGTCTCGGTAGCCGAGTGGTCTCCGTAGCTTTTTGTCAACTTTGAGGTCCCAGGTTCGATTCCCACTTGCAGCATTGGTATTTTTTTTATTTGTTTCAAGTCAAACACTGTCTCCTGAATCATTTTCAGACAACTAACTAATTTTATCAAAATTGGGCAAGGCTGTGCATAGCTAACCCTAATTTGCTTTCTACCGATTTAAACCCTCTTTGCACCATTTGCAGGTAAGGAGAAACTTAAAACTGACCTATTAAACCTCCCTAAGATCATTTATTCGGTACCAAATTGCGTTGGACGTGTGCGCTACGACGTGCTCTTTCATTTGGTATGCTGAAGTCCTATATTTGAGCAAGCTTTCACCCTTTCCTGAGCTAACCCTAGTTTGAATTCCAAAATCAAGAGTTACCCTTAGGGTTAACCCTAGCTAACCCTAGGGTTAGTGTTGAGGTTAACCCTAAGTCTCGGTAGCCGAGTGGTCTCCGTAGCTTTTTGTCAACTTTGAGGTCCCAGGTTCGATTCCCACTTGCAGCATTGGTATTTTTTTTATTTTTTTCAAGTCAAACACTGTCTCCTGAATCATTTTCAGACAACGAAATAATTTTATCAAAATTGGGCAAGGCTGTGCATAGCTAACCATAATTTGCTTTCTACCGATTTAAACCCTCTTTGCACTATTTGCAGGTAAGGAGAAACTTAAAACTGACCTATTAAACCTCCCTAAGATCATGTTTTCGGTACCAAATTGCGTTGGACGTGTGCGCTACGACGTGCTCTTTCATTTGGTATGCGGAAGTCCTATATTTGAGCAAGCTTTCACCCTTTCCTGAGCTAACCCTAGTTTGCATTCCAAAATCAAGAGTTACCCTTCCTAGCTAACCCTAGGGTTAGTGTTGGGATTAACCCTAAGTCTCGGTAGCCGAGTGGTCTCCGTAGCTTTTTGTCAACTTTGAGGTCCCAGGTTCGATTCCCACTTGCAGCATTGGTATTTTTTTTATTTTTTTCAAGTCAAACACTGTCTCCTGAATCATTTTCAGACAACGAAAGAATTTTATCAAAATTGGGCAAGGCTGTGCATAGCTAACCTAATTTGCTTTCTACCGATTTAAACCCTCTTTGCACCAGGTAAGGAGAAACTTAAAACTGACCTATTAAACCTCCCTAAGATCATTTTTTCGGTACCAAATTGCGTTGGACGTGTGCGCTACGACGTGCTCTTTCATTTGGTATGCGGAAGTCCTATATTTGAGCAAGCTTTCACCCTTTCCTGAGCTAACCCTAGTTTGCATTCCAAAATCAAGAGTTACCCTTCCTAGCTAACCCTAGGGTTAGTGTTGGGGTTAACCCTAAGTCTCGAAAGCCGAGTGGTCTCCGTAGCTTTTTGTCAACTTTGAGGTCCCAGGTTCGATTCCCACTTGCAGCATTGGTATTTTTTTTATTTTGTTTCAAGTCAAACACTGTCTCCTGAATCATTTTCAGACAACGAAATAATTTTATCAAAATTGGGCAAGGCTGTGCATAGCTAACCCTAATTTGCTTTCTACCGATTTAAACCCTCTTTGCACTATTTGCAGGCAAGGAGAAACTTAAAACTGACCTATTAAACCTCCCTAAGATCATGTTTTCGGTACCAAATTGCGTTGGACGTGTGCGCTACGACGTGCTCTTTCATTTGGTATGCGGAAGTCCTATATTTGAGCAAGCTTTCACCCTTTCCTGAGCTAACCCTAGTTTGCATTCCAAAATCAAGAGTTACCCTTCCTAGCTAACCCTAGGGTTAGTGTTGGGGTTAACCCTAAGTCTCGGTAGCCGAGTGGTCTCCGTAGCTTTTTGTCAACTTTGAGGTCCCAGGTTCGATTCCCACTTGCAGCATTGGTATTTTTTTTATTTTGTTTCAAGTCAAACACTGTCTCCTGAATCATTTTCAGACAACGAAATAATTTTATCAAAATTGGGCAAGGCTGTGCATAGCTAACCCTAATTTGCTTTCTACCGATTTAAACCCTCTTTGCACTATTTGCAGGCAAGGAGAAACTTAAAACTGACCTATTAAACCTCCCTAAGATCATGTTTTCGGTACCAAATTGCGTTGGACGTGTGCGCTACGACGTGCTCTTTCATTTGGTATGCGGAAGTCCTATATTTGAGCAAGCTTTCACCCTTTCCTGAGCTAACCCTAGTTTGCATTCCAAAATCAAGAGTTACCCTTCCTAGCTAACCCTAGGGTTAGTGTTGGGGTTAACCCTAAGTCTCGGTAGCCGAGTGGTCTCCGTAGCTTTTTGTCAACTTTGAGGTCCCAGGTTCGATTCCCACTTGCAGCATTGGTATTTTTTTTATTTTTTTCAAGTCAAACACTGTCTCCTGAATCATTTTCAGACAACGAAATAATTTTATCAAAATTGGGCAAGGCTGTGCATAGCTAACCCTAATTTGCTTTCTACCGATTTAAACCCTCTTTGCACCATTTGCAGGTAAGGAGAAACTTAAAACTGACCTATTAAACCTCCCTAAGATCATGTTTTCGGTACCAAATTGCGTTGGACGTGTGCGCTACGACGTGCTCTTTCATTTGGTATGCGGAAGTCCTATATTTGAGCAAGCTTTCACCCTTTCCTGAGCTAACCCTAGTTTGCATTCCAAAATCAAGAGTTACCCTTAGGGTTAACCCTAGCTAACCCTAGGGTTAGTGTTGAGGTTAACCCTAAGTCTCGGTAGCCGAGTGGTCTCCGTAGCTTTTTGACAACTTTGAGGTCCCAGGTTCGATTCCCACTTGCAGCATTGGTATTTTTTTTATTTGTTTCAAGTCAAACACTGTCTCCTGAATCATTTTCAGACAACGAACTAATTTTATCAAAATTGGGCAAGGCTGTGCATAGCTAACCCTAATTTGCTTTCTACCGATTTAAACCCTCTTTGCACTATTTGCAGGTAAGGAGAAACTTAAAACTGACCTATTAAACCTCCCTAAGATCATGTTTTCGGTACCAAATTGCGTTGGACGTGTGCGCTACGACGTGCTCTTTCATTTGGTATGCGGAAGTCCTATATTTGAGCAAGCTTTCACCCTTTCCTGAGCTAACCCTAGTTTGCATTCCAAAATCAAGAGTTACCCTTCCTAGCTAACCCTAGGGTTAGTGTTGGGGTTAACCCTAAGTCTCGGTAGCCGAGTGGTCTCCGTAGCTTTTTGTCGACTTTGAGGTCCCAGGTTCGATTCCCACTTGCAGCATTGGTATTTTTTTTATTTTTTTCAAGTCAAACACTGTCTCCTGAATCATTTTCAGACAACGAAATAATTTTATCAAAATTGGGCAAGGCTGTGCATAGCTAACCCTAATTTACTTTCTACCGATTTAAATCCTCTTTGCACCATTTGCAGGTAAGGAGAAACTTAAAACTGACCTATTAAACCTCCCTAAGATCAATTATTCGGTACCAAATTGCGTTGGACGTGTGCGCTACGACGTGCTCTTTCATTTGGTATGCGGAAGTCCTATATTTGAGCAAGCTTTCACCCTTTCCTGAGCTAACCCTAGTTTGCATTCCAAAATCAAGAGTTACCCTTTGGGTTAACCCTAGCTAACCCTAGGGTTAGTGTTGAGGTTAACCCTAAGTCTCGGTAGCCGAGTGGTCTCCGTAGCTTTTTGTCAACTTTGAGGTCCCAGGTTCGATTCCCACTTGCAGCATTGGTATTTTTTTTATTTTTTTCAAGTCAAACACTGTCTCCTGAATCATTTTCAGACAACGAAATAATTTTATCAAAATTGGGCAAGGCTGTGCATAGCTAACCCTAATTTGCTTTCTACCGATTTAAACCCTCTTTGCACCATTTGCAGGTAAGGAGAAACTTAAAACTGACCTATTAAACCTCCCTAAGATCATTTATTCGGTACCAAATTGCATTGGACGTGTGCGCTACGACGTGCTCTTTCATTTGGTATGTGGAAGTCCTATATTTGAGCAAGCTTTCACCCTTTCCTGAGCTAACCCTAGTTTGCATTCCAAAATCAAGAGTTACCCTTAGGGTTAACCCTAGCTAACCCTAGGGTTAGTGTTGAGGTTAACCCTAAGTCTCGGTAGCCGAGTGGTCTCCGTAGCTTTTTGTCAACTTTGAGGTCCCAGGTTCGATTCCCACTTGCAGCATTGGTATTTTTTTTATTTTTTTCAAGTCAAACACTGTCTCCTGAATCATTTTCAGACAACGAAATAATTTTATCAAAATTGGGCAAGGCTGTGCATAGCTAACCCTAATTTGCTTTCTACCGATTTAAACCCTCTTTGCACCATTTGCAGGTAAGGAGAAACTTAAAACTGACCTATTAAACCTCCCTAAGATCAATTATTCGGTACCAAATTGCATTGGACGTGTGCGCTACGACGTGCTCTTTCATTTGGTATGCGGAAGTCCTATATTTGAGCAAGCTTTCACCCTTTCCTGAGCTAACCCTAGTTTGCATTCCAAAATCAAGAGTTACCCTTCTTAGCTAACCCTAGGGTTAGTGTTGGGGTTAACCCTAAGTCTCGGTAGCCGAGTGGTCTCCGTAGCTTTTTGTCAACTTTGAGGTCCCAGGTTCGATTCCCACTTGCAGCATTGGTATTTTTTTTATTTTTTTCAAGTCAAACACTGTCTCCTGAATCATTTTCAGACAACGAAATAATTTTATCAAAATTGGGCAAGGCTGTGCATAGCTAACCCTAATTTGCTTTCTATCGATTTAAATCCTCTTTGCACCATTTGCAGGTAAGGAGAAACTTAAAACTGACGTATTAAACCTCCCTAAGATCATTCTTTCGGTACCAAATTGCGTTGGACGTGTGCGCTACGACGTGCTCTTTCATTTGGTATGCGGAAGTCCTATATTTGAGCAAGCTTTCACCCTTTCCTGAGCTAACCCTAGTTTGCATTCCAAAATCAAGAGTTACCCTTAGGGTTAACCCTAGCTAACCCTAGGGTTAGTGTTGGGGTTAACCATAAGTCTCGGTAGCCGAGTGGTCTCCGTAGCTTTTTGTCAACTTTGAGGTCCCAGGTTCGATTCCCACTTGCAGCATTGGTATTTTTTTTATTTTTTTCAAGTCAAACACTGTCTCCTGAATCATTTTCAGACAACGAAATAATTTTATCAAAATTGGGCAAGGCTGTGCATAGCTAACCCTAATTTGCTTTCTACCGATTTAAACCCTCTTTGCACCATTTGCAGGTAAGGAGAAACTTAAAACTGACCTATTAAACCTCCCTAAGATCAATTATTCGGTACCAAATTGCATTGGACGTGTGCGCTACGACGTGCTCTTTCATTTGGTATGCGGAAGTCCTATATTTGAGCAAGCTTTCACCCTTTCCTGAGCTAACCCTAGTTTGCATTCCAAAATCAAGAGTTACCCTTCCTAGCTAACCCTAGGGTTAGTGTTGGGGTTAACCCTAAGTCTCGGTAGCCGAGTGGTCTCCGTAGCTTTTTGTCAACTTTGAGGTCCCAGGTTCGATTCCCACTTGCAGCATTGGTATTTTTTTTATTTTTTTCAAGTCAAACACTGTCTCCTGAATCATTTTCAGACAACGAAATAATTTTATCAAAATTGGGCAAGGCTGTGCATAGCTAACCCTAATTTGCTTTCTATCGATTCAAATCCTCTTTGCACCATTTGCAGGTAAGGAGAAACTTAAAACTGACGTATTAAACCTCCCTAAGATCATTCTTTCGGTACCAAATTGCGTTGGACGTGTGCGCTACGACGTGCTCTTTCATTTGGTATGCGGAAGTCCTATATTTGAGCAAGCTTTCACCCTTTCCTGAGCTAACCCTAGTTTGCATTCCAAAATCAAGAGTTACCCTTAGGGTTAACCCTAGCTAACCCTAGGGTTAGTGTTGGGGTTAACCATAAGTCTCGGTAGCCGAGTGGTCTCCGTAGCTTTTTGTCAACTTTGAGGTCCCAGGTTCGATTCCCACTTGCAGCATTGGTATTTTTTTTATTTTTTTCAAGTCAAACACTGTCTCCTGAATCATTTTCAGACAACGAAATAATTGTATCAAAATTGGGCAAGGCTGTGCATAGCTAACCCTAATTTGCTTTCTACCGATTTAAACCCTCTTTGCACCATTTGCAGGTAAGGAGAAACTTAAAACTGACCTATTAAACCTCCCTAAGATCAATTATTCGGTACCAAATTGCGTTGGACGTGTGCGCTACGACGTGCTCTTTCATTTGGTATGCGGAAGTCCTATATTTGAGCAAGCTTTCACCCTTTCCTGAGCTAACCCTAGTTTGCATTCCAAAATCAAGAGTTACCCTTAGGGTTAACCCTAGCTAACCCTAGGGTTAGTGTTGGGGTTAACCCTAAGTCTCGGTAGCCGAGTGGTCTCCGTAGCTTTTTGTCAACTTTGAGGTCCCAGGTTCGATTCCCACTTGCAGCATTGGTATTTTTTTTATTTTTTTCAAGTCAAACACTGTCTCCTGAATCATTTTCAGACAACGAAATAATTTTATCAAAATTGGGCAAGGCTGTGCATAGCTAACCCTAATTTGCTTTCTACCGATTTAAACCCTCTTTGCACCATTTGCAGGTAAGGAGAAACTTAAAACTGACCTATTAAACCTCCCTAAGATCATGTTTTCGGTACCAAATTGCGTTGGACGTGTGCGCTACGACGTGCTCTTTCATTTGGTATGCGGAAGTCCTATATTTGAGCAAGCTTTCACCCTTTCCTGAGCTAACCCTAGTTTGCATTCCAAAATCAAGAGTTACCCTTTCTAGCTAACCCTAGGGTTAGTGTTGGGATTAACCCTAAATCTCGGTAGCCGAGTGGTCTCCTTAGCTTTTTGTCAACTTTGAGGTCCCAGGTTCGATTCCCACTTGCAGAATTGGTATTTTTTTTATTTGTTTCAAGTCAAACACTGTCTCCTAAATCATTTTCAGACAACGAACTAATTTTATCAAAATTGGGCAAGGCTGTGCATAGCTAACCCTAATTTGCTTTCTACCGATTTAAACCCTCTTTGCACCATTTGCAGGTAAGGAGAAACTTAAAACTGACCTATTAAACCTCCCTAAGATCATTTTTTCGGTACCAAATTGCGTTGGACGTGTGCGCTACGACGTGCTCTTTCATTTGGTATGCGGAAGTCCTATATTTGAGCAAGCTTTCACCCTTTCCTGGGCTAACCCTAGTTTGCATTCCAAAATCAAGAGTTACCCTTAGGGTTAACCCTAGCTAACCCAAGGGTTAGTGTTGGGGTTAACCCTAAGTCTCGGTAGCCGAGTGGTCTCCGTAGCTTTTTGTCAACTTTGAGGTCCCATGTTCGATTCCCACTTGCAGCATTGGTATTTTTTTTATTTTTTTCAAGTCAAACACTGTCTCCTGAATCATTTTCAGACAACGAAATAATTTTATCAAAATTGGGCAAGGCTGTGCATAGCTAACCCTAATTTGCTTTCTACCGATTTAAACCCTCTTTGCACCATTTGCAGGTAAGGAGAAACTTAAAACTGACCTATTAAACCTCCCTAAGATCATTTATTCGGTACCAAATTGCGTTGGACGTGTGCGCTACGACGTGCTCTTTCATTTGGTATGCTGAAGTCCTATATTTGAGCAAGCTTTCACCCTTTCCTGAGCTAACCCTAGTTTGAATTCCAAAATCAAGAGTTACCCTTAGGGTTAACCCTAGCTAACCCTAGGGTTAGTGTTGAGGTTAACCCTAAGTCTCGGTAGCCGAGTGGTCTCCGTAGCTTTTTGTCAACTTTGAGGTCCCAGGTTCGATTCCCACTTGCAGCATTGGTATTTTTTTTATTTTTTTCAAGTCAAACACTGTCTCCTGAATCATTTTCAGACAACGAAATAATTTTATCAAAATTGGGCAAGGCTGTGCATAGCTAACCATAATTTGCTTTCTACCGATTTAAACCCTCTTTGCACTATTTGCAGGTAAGGAGAAACTTAAAACTGACCTATTAAACCTCCCTAAGATCATGTTTTCGGTACCAAATTGCGTTGGACGTGTGCGCTACGACGTGCTCTTTCATTTGGTATGCGGAAGTCCTATATTTGAGCAAGCTTTCACCCTTTCCTGAGCTAACCCTAGTTTGCATTCCAAAATCAAGAGTTACCCTTTCTAGCTAACCCTAGGGTTAGTGTTGGGATTAACCCTAAATCTCGGTAGCCGAGTGGTCTCCTTAGCTTTTTGTCAACTTTGAGGTCCCAGGTTCGATTCCCACTTGCAGCATTGGTATTTTTTTTATTTGTTTCAAGTCAAACACTGTCTCCTGAATCATTTTCAGACAACGAACTAATTTTATCAAAATTGGGCAAGGCTGTGCATAGCTAACCCTAATTTGCTTTCTACCGATTTAAACACTCTTTGCACCATTTGCAGGTAGGAGAAACTTAAAACTGACCTATTAAACCTCCCTAAGATCATTTTTTCGGTACCAAATTGCGTTGGACGTGTGCGCTACGACGTGCTCTTTCATTTGGTATGCGGAAGTCCTATATTTGAGCAAGCTTTCACCCTTTCCTGAGCTAACCCTAGTTTGCATTCCAAAATCAAGAGTTACCCTTCCTAGCTAACCCTAGGGTTAGTGTTGGGGTTAACCCTAAGTCTCGGTAGCCGAGTGGTCTCCGTAGCTTTTTGTCAACTTTGAGGTCCCAAGTTCGATTCCCACTTGCAGCATTGGTATTTTTTTTATTTTTTTCAAGTCAAACACTGTCTCCTGAATCATTTTCAGACAACGAAATAATTTTATCAAAATTGGGCAAGGCTGTGCATAGCTAACCCTAATTTGCTTTCTACCGATTTAAACCCTCTTTGCACCATTTGCAGGTAAGGAGAAACTTAAAACTGACCTATTAAACCTCCCTAAGATCATGTTTTCGGTACCAAATTGCGTTGGACGTGTGCGCTACGACGTGCTCTTTCATTTGGTATGTGGAAGTCCTATATTTGAGCAAGCTTTCACCCTTTCCTGAGCTAACCCTAGTTTGCATTCCAAAATCAAGAGTTACCCTTCCTAGCTAACCCTAGGGTTAGTGTTGGGGTTAACCCTAAGTCTCGGTAGCCGAGTGGTCTCCGTAGCTTTTTGTCAACTTTGAGGTCCCAGGTTCGATTCCCACTTGCAGCATTGGAATTTTTTTTATTTTTTTCAAGTCAAACACTGTCTCCTGAATCATTTTCAGACAACGAAATAATTTTATCAAAATTGGGCAAGGCTGTGCATAGCTAACCCTAATTTGCTTTCTACCGATTTAAACCCTCTTTGCACCATTTGCAGGTAAGGAGAAACTTAAAACTGACCTATTAAACCTCCCTAAGATCATTTATTCGGTACCAAATTGCGTTGGACGTGTGCGCTACGACGTGCTCTTTCATTTGGTATGCGGAAGTCCTATATTTGAGCAAGCTTTCACCCTTTCCTGAGCTAACCCTAGTTTGCATTCCAAAATCAAGAGTTACAATAGGGTTAACCCTAGCTAACCCTAGGGTTAGTGTTGGGGTTAACCCCAAGTCTCGGTAGCCGAGTGGTCTCCGTAGCTTTTTGTCAACTTTGAGGTCCCATGTTCGATTCCCACTTGCAGCATTGGTATTTTTTTTATTTTTTTCAAGTCAAACACTGTCTCCTGAATCATTTTCAGACAACGAAATAATTTTATCAAAATTGGGCAAGGCTGTGCATAGCTAACCCTAATTTGCTTTCTACCGATTTAAACCCTCTTTGCACCATTTGCAGGTAAGGAGAAACTTAAAACTGACCTATTAAACCTCCCTAAGATCATTTATTCGGTACCAAATTGCGTTGGACGTGTGCGCTACGACGTGCTCTTTCATTTGGTATGCGGAAGTCCTATATTTGAGCAAGCTTTCACCCTTTCCTGAGCTAACCCTAGTTTGCATTCCAAAATCAAGAGTTACCCTTAGGGTTAACCCTAGCTAACCCTAGGGTTAGTGTTGAGGTTAACCCTAAGTCTCGGTAGCCGAGTGGTCTCCGTAGATTTTTGTCAACTTTTAGGTCCCAGGTTCGATTCCCACTTGCAGCATTGGTATTTTTTTTATTTTTTTCAAGTCAAACACTGTCTCCTGAATCATTTTCAGACAACGAAATAATTTTATCAAAATTGGGCAAGGCTGTGCATAGCTAACCATAATTTGCTTTCTACCGATTTAAACCCTCTTTGCACTATTTGCAGGTAAGGAGAAACTTAAAACTGACCTATTAAACCTCCCTAAGATCATGTTTTCGGTACCAAATTGCGTTGGACGTGTGCGCTACGACGTGCTCTTTCATTTGGTATGCGGAAGTCCTATATTTGAGCAAGCTTTCACCCTTTCCTGAGCTAACCCTAGTTTGCATTCCAAAATCAAGAGTTACCCTTCCTAGCTAACCCTAGGGTTAGTGTTGGGGTTAACCTTAAGTCTTGGTAGCCGAGTGGTCTCCGTAGCTTTTTGTCAACTTTGAGGTCCCAGGTTCGATTCCCACTTGCAGCATTGGTATTTTTTTTATTTGTTTCAAGTCAAACACTGTCTCCTGAATCATTTTCAGACAACGAACTAATTTTATCAAAATTGGGCAAGGCTGTGCATAGCTAACCCTAATTTGCTTTCTACCGATTTAAACCCTCTTTGCACCATTTGCAGGAAGGAGAAACTTAAAACTGACCTATTAAACCTCCCTAAGATCATTTTTTCGGTACCAAATTGCGTTGGACGTATGCGCTACGACGTGCTCTTTCATTTGGTATGCGGAAGTCCTATATTTGAGCAAGCTTTCACCCTTTCCTGAGCTAACCCTAGTTTGCATTCCAAAATCAAGATTTACCCTTAGGGTTAACCCTAGCTAACCCTAGGGTTAGTGTTGGGATTAACCCTAAGTCTCGGTAGCCGAGTGGTCTCCGTAGCTTTTTGTCAACTTTGAGGTCCCAGGTTCGATTCCCACTTGCAGCATTGGTATTTTTTTTATTTTTTTCAAGTCAAACACTGTCTCCTGAATCATTTTCAGACAACGAAATAATTTTATCAAAATTGGGCAAGGCTGTGCATAGCTAACCATAATTTGCTTTCTACCGATTTAAACCCTCTTTGCACTATTTGCAGGTAAGGAGAAACTTAAAACTGACCTATTAAACCTCCCTAAGATCATGTTTTCGGTACCAAATTGCGTTGGACGTGTGCGCTACGACGTGCTCTTTCATTTGGTATGCGGAAGTCCTATATTTGAGCAAGCTTTCACCCTTTCCTGAGCTAACCCTAGTTTGCATTCCAAAATCAAGAGTTACCCTTCCTAGCTAACCCTAGGGTTAGTGTTGGGATTAACCCTAAGTCTCGGTAGCCGAGTGGTCTCCGTAGCTTTTTGTCAACTTTGAGGTCCCAGGTTCGATTCCCACTTGCAGCATTGGTATTTTTTTTATTTTTTTCAAGTCAAACACTGTCTCCTGAATCATTTTCAGACAACGAAATAATTTTATCAAAATTGGGCAAGGCTGTGCATAGCTAACCCTAATTTGCTTTCTACCGATTTAAACCCTCTTTGCACCATTTGCAGGTAAGGAGAAACTTAAAACTGACCTATTAAACCTCCCTAAGATCATTTTTTCGGTACCAAATTGCGTTGGACGTGTGCGCTACGACGTGCTCTTTCATTTGGTATGCGGAAGTCCTATATTTGAGCAAGCTTTCACCCTTTCCTGAGCTAACCCTAGTTTGCATTCCAAAATCAAGAGTTACCCTTAGGGTTAACCCTAGCTAACCCTAGGGTTAGTGTTGGGGTTAACCCTAAGTCTCGGTAGCCGAGTGGTCTCCGTAGCTTTTTGTCAACTTTGAGGTCCCAGGTTCGATTACCACTTGCAGCATTGGTATTTTTTTTTATTTTTTTCAAGTCAAACACTGTCTCCTGAATCATTTTCAGACAACGAAATAATTTTATCAAAATTGGGCAAGGCTGTGCATAGCTAACCCTAATTTGCTTTCTACCGATTTAAACCCTCTTTGCACTATTTGCAGGTAAGGAGAAACTTAAAACTGACCTATTAAACCTCCCTAAGATCATGTTTTCGGTACCAAATTGCGTTGGACGTGTGCGCTACGACGTGCTCTTTCATTTGGTATGCGGAAGTCCTATATTTGAGCAAGCTTTCACCCTTTCCTGAGCTAACCCTAGTTTGCATTCCAAAATCAAGAGTTACCCTTCCTAGCTAACCCTAGGGTTAGTGTTGGGGTTAACCCTAAGTCTCGGTAGCCGAGTGGTCTCTGTAGCTTTTTGTCAACTTTGAGGTCCCAGGTTCGATTCCCACTTGCAGCATTGGTATTTTTTTTATTTGTTTCAAGTCAAACACTGTCTCCTGAATCATTTTCAGACAACGAACTAATTTTATCAAAATTGGGCAAGGCTGTGCATAGCTAACCCTAATTTGCTTTCTACCGATTTAAACCCTCTTTGCACCATTTGCAGGTAAGGAGAAACTTAAAACTGACCTATTAAACCTCCCTAAGATCATTTTTTCGGTACCAAATTGCGTTGGACGTGTGCGCTACGACGTGCTCTTTCATTTGGTATGCGGAAGTCCTATATTTGAGCAAGCTTTCACCCTTTCCTGAGCTAACCCTAGTTTGCATTCCAAAATCAAGAGTTACCCTTAGGGTTAACCCTAGCTAACCCTAGTGTAAGTGTTGGGATTAACCCTAAGTCTCGGTAGCCGAGTGGTCTCCGTAGCTTTTTGTCAACTTTGAGGTCCCAGGTTCGATTCCCACTTGCAGCATTGGTATTTTTTTTATTTTTTCAAATCAAACACTGTCTCCTGAATCATTTTCAGACAACGAAATAATTTTATCAAAATTGGGCAAGGCTGTGCATAGCTAACCCTAATTTGCTTTCTACCGATTTAAACCCTCTTTGCACTATTTGCAGGTAAGGAGAAACTTAAAACTGACCTATTAAACCTCCCTAAGATCATGTTTTCGGTACCAAATTGCGTTGGACGTGTGCGCTACGACGTGCTCTTTCATTTGGTATGCGGAAGTCCTATATTTGAGCAAGCTTTCACCCTTTCCTGAGCTAACCCTAGTTTGCATTCCAAAATCAAGAGTTACCCTTCCTAGCTAACCCTAGGGTTAGTGTTGGGGTTAACCCTAAGTCTCGGTAGCCGAGTGGTCTACGTAGCTTTTTGTCAACTTTGAGGTCCCAGGTTCGATTCCCACTTGCAGCATTGGTATTTTTTTTATTTGTTTCAAGTCAAACACTGTCTCCTGAATCATTTTCAGACAACGAACTAATTTTATCAAAATTGGGCAAGGCTGTGCATAGCTAACCCTAATTTGCTTTCTACCGATTTAAACCCTCTTTGCACCATTTGCAGGTAAGGAGAAACTTAAAACTGACCTATTAAACCTCCCTAAGATCATTTTTTCGGTACCAAATTGCGTTGGACGTGTGCGCTACGACGTGCTCTTTCATTTGGTATGCGGAAGTCCTATATTTGAGCAAGCTTTCACCCTTTCCTGAGCTAACCCTAGTTTGCATTCCAAAATCAAGAGTTACCCTTCCTAGCTAACCCTAGGGTTAGTGGTGGGGTTAACCCTAAGTCTCGGTAGCCGAGTGGTCTCCGTAGCTTTTTGTCAACTTTGAGGTCCCAGGTTCGATTCCCACTTGCAGCATTGGTATTTTTTTTATTTTTTTCAAGTCAAACACTGTCTCCTGAATCATTTTCAGACAACGAAATAATTTTATCAAAATTGGGCAAGGCTGTGCATAGCTAACCCTAATTTGCTTTCTACCGATTTAAACCCTCTTTGCACCATTTGCAGGTAAGGAGAAACTTAAAACTGACCTATTAAACCTCCCTAAGATCATTTTTTCGGTACCAAATTGCGTTGGACGTGTGCGCTACGACGTGCTCTTTCATTTGGTATGCGGAAGTCCTATATTTGAGCAAGCTTTCACCCTTTCCTGAGCTAACCCTAGTTTGCATTCCAAAATCAAGAGTTACCCTTCCTAGCTAACCCTAGGGTTAGTGTTGGGGTTAACCCTAAGTCTCGGTAGCCGAGTGGTCTCCGTAGCTTTTTGTCAACTTTGAGGTCCCAGGTTCGATTCCCACTTGCAGCATTGGTATTTGTTTTATTTTTTTCAAGTCAAACACTGTCTCCTGAATCATTTTCAGACAACGAAATAATTTTATCAAAATTGGGCAAGGCTGTGCATAGCTAACCCTAATTTGCTTTCTACCGATTTAAACCCTCTTTGCACCATTTGCAGGTAAGGAGAAACTTAAAACTGACCTATTAAACCTCCCTAAGATCATTTTTTCGGTACCAAATTGCGTTGGACGAGTGCGCTACGACGTGCTCTTTCATTTGGTATGCGGAAGTCCTATATTTGAGCAAGCTTTCACCCTTTCCTGAGCTAACCCTAGTTTGCATTCCAAAATCAAGAGTTACCCTTCCTAGCTAACCCTAGGGTTAGTGTTGGGATTAACCCTAAGTCTCGGTAGCCGAGTGGTCTCCGTAGTTTTTTGTCAACTTTGAGGTCCCAGGTTCGATTCCCACTTGCAGCATTGGTATTTTTTTTATTTGTTTCAAGTCAAACACTGTCTCCTGAATCATTTTCAGACAACGAAATAATTTTATCAAAATTGGGCAAGGCTGTGCATAGCTAACCATAATTTGCTTTCTACCGATTTAAACCCTATTTGCACCATTTGCAGGTAAGGAGAAACTTAAAACTGACCTATTAAACCTCCCTAAGATCATTTTTTCGGTACCAAATTGCGTTGGACGTGTGCGCTACGACGTGCTCTTTCATTTGGTATGCGGAAGTCCTATATTTGAGCAAGCTTTCACCCTTTCCTGAGCTAACCCTAGTTTGCATTCCAAAATCAAGAGTTACCCTTCCTAGCTAACCCTAGGGTTAGTGTTGGGATTAACCCTAAGTCTCGGTAGCCGAGTGGTCTCCGTAGCTTTTTGTCAACTTTGAGGTCCCAGGTTCGATTCCCACTTGCAGCATTGGTATTTTTTTTATTTTTTTCAAGTCAAACACTGTCTCCTGAATCATTTTCAGACAACGAAATAATTTTATCAAAATTGGGCAAGGCTGTGCATAGCTAACCCTAATTTGCTTTCTACCGATTTAAACCCTCTTTGCACCATTTGCAGGTAAGGAGAAACTTAAAACTGACCTATTAAACCTCCCTAAGATCATTTTTTCGGTACCAAATTGCGTTGGACGTGTGCGCTACGACGTGCTCTTTCATTTGGTATGCGGAAGTCCTATATTTGAGCAAGCTTTCACCCTTTCCTGAGCTAACCCTAGTTTGCATTCCAAAATCAAGAGTTACCCTTAGGGTTAACCCTAGCTAACCCTAGGGTTAGTGTTGGGGTTAACCCTAAGTCTCGGTAGCCGAGTGGTCTCCGTAGCTTTTTGTCAACTTTGAGGTCCCAGGTTCGATTCCCACTTGCAGCATTGGTATTTTTTTTTATTTTTTTCAAGTCAAACACTGTCTCCTGAATCATTTTCAGACAACGAAATAATTTTATCAAAATTGGGCAAGGCTGTGCATAGCTAACCCTAATTTGCTTTCTACCGATTTAAACCCTCTTTGCACTATTTGCAGGTAAGGAGAAACTTAAAACTGACCTATTAAACCTCCCTAAGATCATGTTTTCGGTACCAAATTGCGTTGGACGTGTGCGCTACGACGTGCTCTTTCATTTGGTATGCGGAAGTCCTATATTTGAGCAAGCTTTCACCCTTTCCTGAGCTAACCCTAGTTTGCATTCCAAAATCAAGAGTTACCCTTCCTAGCTAACCCTAGGGTTAGTGTTGGGGTTAACCCTAAGTCTCGGTAGCCGAGTGGTCTCCGTAGCTTTTTGTCAACTTTGAGGTCCCAGGTTCGATTCCCACTTGCAGCATTGGTATTTTTTTTATTTGTTTCAAGTCAAACACTGTCTCCTGAATCATTTTCAGACAACGAACTAATTTTATCAAAATTGGGCAAGGCTGTGCATAGCTAACCCTAATTTGCTTTCTACCGATTTAAACCCTCTTTGCACCATTTGCAGGTAAGGAGAAACTTAAAACTGACCTATTAAACCTCCCTAAGATCATTTTTTCGGTACCAAATTGCGTTGGACGTGTGCGCTACGACGTGCTCTTTCATTTGGTATGCGGAAGTCCTATATTTGAGCAAGCTTTCACCCTTTCCTGAGCTAACCCTAGTTTGCATTCCAAAATCAAGAGTTACCCTTAGGGTTAACCCTAGCTAACCCTAGTGTAAGTGTTGGGATTAACCCTAAGTCTCGGTAGCCGAGTGGTCTCCGTAGCTTTTTGTCAACTTTGAGGTCCCAGGTTCGATTCCCACTTGCAGCATTGGTATTTTTTTTATTTTTTTCAAGTCAAACACTGTCTCCTGAATCATTTTCAGACAACGAAATAATTTTATCAAAATTGGGCAAGGCTGTGCATAGCTAACCCTAATTTGCTTTCTACCGATTTAAACCCTCTTTGCACTATTTGCAGGTAAGGAGAAACTTAAAACTGACCTATTAAACCTCCCTAAGATCATGTTTTCGGTACCAAATTGCGTTGGACGTGTGCGCTACGACGTGCTCTTTCATTTGGTATGCGGAAGTCCTATATTTGAGCAAGCTTTCACCCTTTCCTGAGCTAACCCTAGTTTGCATTCCAAAATCAAGAGTTACCCTTCCTAGCTAACCCTAGGGTTAGTGTTGGGGTTAACCCTAAGTCTCGGTAGCCGAGTGGTCTACGTAGCTTTTTGTCAACTTTGAGGTCCCAGGTTCGATTCCCACTTGCAGCATTGGTATTTTTTTTATTTGTTTCAAGTCAAACACTGTCTCCTGAATCATTTTCAGACAACGAACTAATTTTATCAAAATTGGGCAAGGCTGTGCATAGCTAACCCTAATTTGCTTTCTACCGATTTAAACCCTCTTTGCACCATTTGCAGGTAAGGAGAAACTTAAAACTGACCTATTAAACCTCCCTAAGATCATTTTTTCGGTACCAAATTGCGTTGGACGTGTGCGCTACGACGTGCTCTTTCATTTGGTATGCGGAAGTCCTATATTTGAGCAAGCTTTCACCCTTTCCTGAGCTAACCCTAGTTTGCATTCCAAAATCAAGAGTTACCCTTAGGGTTAACCCTAGCTAACCCTAGGGTTAGTGTTGGGGTTAACCCTAAGTCTCGGTAGCCGAGTGGTCTCCGTAGCTTTTTGTCAACTTTGAGGTCCCAGGTTCGATTCCCACTTGCAGCATTGGTATTTTTTTTTATTTTTTTCAAGTCAAACACTGTCTCCTGAATCATTTTCAGACAACGAAATAATTTTATCAAAATTGGGCAAGGCTGTGCATAGCTAACCCTAATTTGCTTTCTACCGATTTAAACCCTCTTTGCACTATTTGCAGGTAAGGAGAAACTTAAAACTGACCTATTAAACCTCCCTAAGATCATGTTTTCGGTACCAAATTGCGTTGGACGTGTGCGCTACGACGTGCTCTTTCATTTGGTATGCGGAAGTCCTATATTTGAGCAAGCTTTCACCCTTTCCTGAGCTAACCCTAGTTTGCATTCCAAAATCAAGAGTTACCCTTCCTAGCTAACCCTAGGGTTAGTGTTGGGGTTAACCCTAAGTCTCGGTAGCCGAGTGGTCTCCGTAGCTTTTTGTCAACTTTGAGGTCCCAGGTTCGATTCCCACTTGCAGCATTGGTATTTTTTTTATTTGTTTCAAGTCAAACACTGTCTCCTGAATCATTTTCAGACAACGAACTAATTTTATCAAAATTGGGCAAGGCTGTGCATAGCTAACCCTAATTTGCTTTCTACCGATTTAAACCCTCTTTGCACCATTTGCAGGTAAGGAGAAACTTAAAACTGACCTATTAAACCTCCCTAAGATCATTTTTTCGGTACCAAATTGCGTTGGACGTGTGCGCTACGACGTGCTCTTTCATTTGGTATGCGGAAGTCCTATATTTGAGCAAGCTTTCACCCTTTCCTGAGCTAACCCTAGTTTGCATTCCAAAATCAAGAGTTACCCTTCCTAGCTAACCCTAGGGTTAGTGTTGGGGTTAACCCTAAGTCTCGGTAGCCGAGTGGTCTCCGTAGCTTTTTGTCAACTTTGAGGTCCCAGGTTCGATTCCCACTTGCAGCATTGGTATTTTTTTTATTTTTTTCAAGTCAAACACTGTCTCCTGAATCATTTTCAGACAACGAAATAATTTTATCAAAATTGGGCAAGGCTGTGCATAGCTAACCCTAATTTGCTTTCTACCGATTTAAACCCTCTTTGCACCATTTGCAGGTAAGGAGAAACTTAAAACTGACCTATTAAACCTCCCTAAGATCATTTATTCGGTACCAAATTGCGTTGGACGTGTGCGCTACGACGTGCTCTTTCATTTGGTATGCAGAAGTCCTATATTTGAGCAAGCTTTCACCCTTTCCTGAGCTAACCCTAGTTTGCATTCCAAAATCAAGAGTTACCCTTAGGGTTAACCCTAGCTAACCCTAGGGTTAGTGTTGAGGTTAACCCTAAGTCTCGGTAGCCGAGTGGTCTCCGTAGCTTTTTGTCAACTTTGAGGTCCCAGGTTCGATTCCCACTTGCAGCATTGGTATTTTTTTTATTTTTTTCAAGTCAAACACTGTCTCCTGAATCATTTTCAGACAACGAAATAATTTTATCAAAATTGGGCAAGGCTGTGCATAGCTAACCATAATTTGCTTTCTACCGATTTAAACCCTCTTTGCACTATTTGCAGGTAAGGAGAAACTTAAAACTGACCTATTAAACCTCCCTAAGATCATGTTTTCGGTACCAAATTGCGTTGGACGTGTGCGCTACGACGTGCTCTTTCATTTGGTATGCGGAAGTCCTATATTTGAGCAAGCTTTCACCCTTTCCTGAGCTAACCCTAGTTTGCATTCCAAAATCAAGAGTTACCCTTCCTAGCTAACCCTAGGGTTAGTGTTGGGATTAACCCTAAGTCTCGGTAGCCGAGTGGTCTCCGTAGCTTTTTGTCAACTTTGAGGTCCCAGGTTCGATTCCCACTTGCAGCATTGGTATTTTTTTTATTTTTTTCAAGTCAAACACTGTCTCCTGAATCATTTTCAGACAACGAAAGAATTTTATCAAAATTGGGCAAGGCTGTGCATAGCTAACCTAATTTGCTTTCTACCGATTTAAACCCTCTTTGCACCATTTGCAGGTAAGGAGAAACTTAAAACTGACCTATTAAACCTCCCTAAGATCATTTTTTCGGTACCAAATTGCGTTGGACGTGTGCGCTACGACGTGCTCTTTCATTTGGTATGCGGAAGTCCTATATTTGAGCAAGCTTTCACCCTTTCCTGAGCTAACCCTAGTTTGCATTCCAAAATCAAGAGTTACCCTTCCTAGCTAACCCTAGGGTTAGTGTTGGGGTTAACCCTAAGTCTCGGTAGCCGAGTGGTCTCCGTAGCTTTTTGTCAACTTTGAGGTCCCAGGTTCGATTCCCACTTGCAGCATTGGTATTTTTTTTATTTTTTTCAAGTCAAACACTGTCTCCTGAATCATTTTCAGACAACGAAATAATTTTATCAAAATTGGGCAAGGCTGTGCATAGCTAACCCTAATTTGCTTTCTACCGATTTAAACCCTCTTTGCACTATTTGCAGGTAAGGAGAAACTTAAAACTGACCTATTAAACCTCCCTAAGATCATGTTTTCGGTACCAAATTGCGTTGGACGTGTGCGCTACGACGTGCTCTTTCATTTGGTATGCGGAAGTCCTATATTTGAGCAAGCTTTCACCCTTTCCTGAGCTAACCCTAGTTTGCATTCCAAAATCAAGAGTTACCCTTAGGGTTAACCCTAGCTAACCCTAGGGTTAGTGTTGAGGTTAACCCTAAGTCTCGGTAGCCGAGTGGTCTCCGTAGCTTTTTGACAACTTTGAGGTCCCAGGTTCGATTCCCACTTGCAGCATTGGTATTTGTTTTATTTGTTTCAAGTCAAACACTGTCTCCTGAATCATTTTCAGACAACGAACTAATTTTATCAAAATTGGGCAAGGCTGTGCATAGCTAACCCTAATTTGCTTTCTACCGATTTAAACCCTCTTTGCACTATTTGCAGGTAAGGAGAAACTTAAAACTGACCTATTAAACCTCCCTAAGATCATGTTTTCGGTACCAAATTGCGTTGGACGTGTGCGCTACGACGTGCTCTTTCATTTGGTATGCGGAAGTCCTATATTTGAGCAAGCTTTCACCCTTTCCTGAGCTAACCCTAGTTTGCATTCCAAAATCAAGAGTTACCCTTCCTAGCTAACCCTAGGGTTAGTGTTGGGATTAACCCTAAGTCTCGGTAGCCGAGTGGTCTCCGTAGCTTTTTGTCAACTTTGAGGTCCCAGGTTCGATTCCCACTTGCAGCATTGGTATTTTTTTTATTTTTTTCAAGTCAAACACTGTCTCCTGAATCATTTTCAGACAACGAAAGAATTTTATCAAAATTGGGCAAGGCTGTGCATAGCTAACCTAATTTGCTTTCTACCGATTTAAACCCTCTTTGCACCATTTGCAGGTAAGGAGAAACTTAAAACTGACCTATTAAACCTCCCTAAGATCATTTTTTCGGTACCAAATTGCGTTGGACGTGTGCGCTACGACGTGCTCTTTCATTTGGTATGCGGAAGTCCTATATTTGAGCAAGCTTTCACCCTTTCCTGAGCTAACCCTAGTTTGCATTCCAAAATCAAGAGTTACCCTTCCTAGCTAACCCTAGGGTTAGTGTTGGGGTTAACCCTAAGTCTCGGTAGCCGAGTGGTCTCCGTAGCTTTTTGTCAACTTTGAGGTCCCAGGTTCGATTCCCACTTGCAGCATTGGTATTTTTTTTATTTTTTTCAAGTCAAACACTGTCTCCTGAATCATTTTCAGACAACGAAATAATTTTATCAAAATTGGGCAAGGCTGTGCATAGCTAACCCTAATTTGCTTTCTACCGATTTAAACCCTCTTTGCACTATTTGCAGGTAAGGAGAAACTTAAAACTGACCTATTAAACCTCCCTAAGATCATGTTTTCGGTACCAAATTGCGTTGGACGTGTGCGCTACGACGTGCTCTTTCATTTGGTATGCGGAAGTCCTATATTTGAGCAAGCTTTCACCCTTTCCTGAGCTAACCCTAGTTTGCATTCCAAAATCAAGAGTTACCCTTAGGGTTAACCCTAGCTAACCCTAGGGTTAGTGTTGAGGTTAACCCTAAGTCTCGGTAGCCGAGTGGTCTCCGTAGCTTTTTGACAACTTTGAGGTCCCAGGTTCGATTCCCACTTGCAGCATTGGTATTTTTTTTATTTGTTTCAAGTCAAACACTGTCTCCTGAATCATTTTCAGACAACGAACTAATTTTATCAAAATTGGGCAAGGCTGTGCATAGCTAACCCTAATTTGCTTTCTACCGATTTAAACCCTCTTTGCACTATTTGCAGGTAAGGAGAAACTTAAAACTGACCTATTAAACCTCCCTAAGATCATGTTTTCGGTACCAAATTGCGTTGGACGTGTGCGCTACGACGTGCTCTTTCATTTGGTATGCGGAAGTCCTATATTTGAGCAAGCTTTCACCCTTTCCTGAGCTAACCCTAGTTTGCATTCCAAAATCAAGAGTTACCCTTCCTAGCTAACCCTAGGGTTAGTGTTGGGGTTAACCATAAGTCTCGGTAGCCGAGTGGTCTCCGTAGCTTTTTGTCAACTTTGAGGTCCCAGGTTCGATTCCCACTTGCAGCATTGGTATTTTTTTTATTTTTTTCAAGTCAAACACTGTCTCCTGAATCATTTTCAGACAACGAAATAATTTTATCAAAATTGGGCAAGGCTGTGCATAGCTAACCCTAATTTGCTTTCTACCGATTTAAACCCTCTTTGCACTATTTGCAGGTAAGGAGAAACTTAAAACTGACCTATTAAACCTCCCTAAGATCATGTTTTCGGTACCAAATTGCGTTGGACGTGTGCGCTACGACGTGCTCTTTCATTTGGTATGCGGAAGTCCTATATTTGAGCAAGCTTTCACCCTTTCCTGAGCTAACCCTAGTTTGCATTCCAAAATCAAGAGTTACCCTTCCTAGCTAACCCTAGGGTTAGTGTTGGGATTAACCCTAAGTCTCGGTAGCCGAGTGGTCTCCGTAGCTTTTTGTCAACTTTGAGGTCCCAGGTTGGATTCCCACTTGCAGCATTGGTATTTTTTTTATTTTTTTCAAGTCAAACACTGTCTCCTGAATCATTTTCAGACAACGAAATAATTTTATCAAAATTGGGCAAGGCTGTGCATAGCTAACCCTAATTTGCTTTCTACCGATTTAAATCCTCTTTGCACCATTTGCAGGTAAGGAGAAACTTAAAACTGACGTATTAAACCTCCCTAAGATCATTCTTTCGGTACCAAATTGCGTTGGACGTGTGCGCTACGACGTGCTCTTTCATTTGGTATGCGGAAGTCCTATATTTGAGCAAGCTTTCACCCTTTCCTGAGCTAACCCTAGTTTGCATTCCAAAATCAAGAGTTACCCTTAGGGTTAACCCTAGCTAACCCTAGGGTTAGTGTTGGGGTTAACCCTAAGTCTCGGTAGCCGAGTGGTCTTCGTAGCTTTTTGTCAACTTTGAGGTCCCATTTTCGATTCCCACTTGCAGCATTGGTATTTTTTTTATTTTTTTCAAGTCAAACACTGTCTCCTGAATCATTTTCAGACAACGAAATAATTTTATCAAAATTGGGCAAGGCTGTGCATAGCTAACCCTAATTTGCTTTCTACCGATTTAAATCCTCTTTGCACCATTTGCAGGTAAGGAGAAACTTAAAGTGTGCGCTACGACGTGCTCTTTCATTTGGTATGCGGAAGTCCTATATTTGAGCAAGCTTTCACCCTTTCCTGAGCTAACCCTAGTTTGCATTCCAAAATCAAGAGTTACCCTTAGGGTTAACCCTAGCTAACCCTAGGGTTAGTGTTGGGGTTAACCCTAAGTCTCGGTAGCCGAGTGGTCTTCGTAGCTTTTTGTCAACTTTGAGGTCCCAGGTTCGATTCCCACTTGCAGCATTGGTATTTTTTTTATTTTTTTCAAGTCAAACACTGTCTCCTGAATCATTTTCAGACAACGAAATAATTGTATCAAAATTGGGCAAGGCTGTGCATAGCTAACCCTAATTTGCTTTCTACCGATTTAAACCCTCTTTGCACCATTTGCAGGTAAGGAGAAACTTAAAACTGACCTATTAAACCTCCCTAAGATCAATTATTCGGTACCAAATTGCGTTGGACGTGTGCGCTACGACGTGCTCTTTCATTTGGTATGCGGAAGTCCTATATTTGAGCAAGCTTTCACCCTTTCCTGAGCTAACCCTAGTTTGCATTCCAAAATCAAGAGTTACCCTTCCTAGCTAACCCTAGGGTTAGTGTTGGGGTTAACCCTAAGTCTCGGTAGCCGAGTGGTCTCCGTAGCTTTTTGTCAACTTTGAGGTCCCAGGTTCGATTCCCACTTGCAGCATTGGTATTTTTTTTATTTTTTTCAAGTCAAACACTGTCTCCTGAATCATTTTCAGACAACGAAATAATTTTATCAAAATTGGGCAAGGCTGTGCATAGCTAACCCTAATTTGCTTTCTACCGATTTAAACCCTCTTTGCACCATTTGCAGGTAAGGAGAAACTTAAAACTGACCTATTAAACCTCCCTAAGATCATTTATTCGGTACCAAATTGCGTTGGACGTGTGCGCTACGACGTGCTCTTTCATTTGGTATGCAGAAGTCCTATATTTGAGCAAGCTTTCACCCTTTCCTGAGCTAACCCTAGTTTGCATTCCAAAATCAAGAGTTACCCTTAGGGTTAACCCTAGCTAACCCTAGGGTTAGTGTTGAGGTTAACCCTAAGTCTCGGTAGCCGAGTGGTCTCCGTAGCTTTTTGTCAACTTTGAGGTCCCAGGTTCGATTCCCACTTGCAGCATTGGTATTTTTTTATTTTTTTCAAGTCAAACACTGTCTCCTGAATCATTTTCAGACAACGAAATAATTTTATCAAAATTGGGCAAGGTTGTGCATAGCTAACCCTAATTTGCTTTCTACCGATTTAAACCCTCTTTGCACCATTTGCAGGTAAGGAGAAACTTAAAACTGACCTATTAAACCTCCCTAAGATCATTTTTCGGTACCAAATTGCGTTGGACGTGTGCGCTACGACGTGCTCTTTCATTTGGTATGAGGAAGTCCTATATTTGAGCAAGCTTTCACCCTTTCCTGAGCTAACCCTAGTTTGCATTCCAAAATCAAGAGTTACCCTAAGTCTCGGTAGCCGAGTGGTCTCCGTAGCATTTTGTCAACTTTGAGGTCCCAGGTTCGATTCCCACTTGCAGCATTGGTATTTTTTTTATTTGTTTCAAGTCAAACACTGTCTCCTGAATCATTTTCAGACAACGAACTAATTTTATCAAAATTGGGCAAGGCTGTGCATAGCTAACCCTAATTTGCTTTCTACTGATTTAAACCCTCTTTGCACCATTTGCAGGTAAGGAGAAACTTAAAACTGACCTATTAAACCTCCCTAAGATCATTTTTTTCGGTACCAAATTGCGTTGGACGTGTGCGCTACGACGTGCTCTTTCATTTGGTATGCGGAAGTCCTATATTTGAGCAAGCTTTCACCCTTTCCTGAGCTAACCCTAGTTTGCATTCCAAAATCAAGAGTTACCCTTAGGGTTAACCCTAGCTAACCCTAGGGTTAGTGTTGGGGTTAACCCTAAGTCTCGGTAGCCGAGTGGTCTCCGTAGCTTTTTGTCAACTTTGAGGTCCCAGGTTCGATTCCCACTTGCAGCATTGGTATTTTTTTTATTTTTTTCAAGTCAAACACTGTCTCCTGAATCATTTTCAGACAACGAAATAATTTTATCAAAATTGGGCAAGGCTGTGCATAGCTAACCCTAATTTCCTTTCTACCGATTTAAACCCTCTTTGCACTATTTGCAGGTAAGGAGAAACTTAAAACTGACCTATTAAACCTCCCTAAGGTCATGTTTTCGGTACCAAATTGCGTTGGACGTGTGCGCTACGACGTGCTCTTTCATTTGGTATGCGGAAGTCCTATATTTGAGCAAGCTTTCACCCTTTCCTGAGCTAACCCTAGTTTGCATTCCAAAATCAAGAGTTACCCTTCCTAGCTAACCCTAGGGTTAGTGTTGGGGTTAACCCTAAGTCTCGGTAGCCGAGTGGTCTCCGTAGCTTTTTGTCAACTTTGAGGTCCCAGGTTCGATTCCCACTTGCAGCATTGGTATTTGTTTTATTTTTTTCAAGTCAAACACTGTCTCCTGAATCATTTTCAGACAACGAAATAATTTTATCAAAATTGGGCAAGGCTGTGCATAACTAACCCTAATTTGCTTTCTACCGATTTAAACCCTCTTTGCACCATTTGCAGGTAAGGAGAAACTTAAAACTGACCTATTAAACCTCCCTAAGATCATTTTTTCGGTACCAAATTGCGTTGGACGAGTGCGCTACGACGTGCTCTTTCATTTGGTATGCGGAAGTCCTATATTTGAGCAAGCTTTCACCCTTTCCTGAGCTAACCCTAGTTTGCATTCCAAAATCAAGAGTTACCCTTCCTAGCTAACCCTAGGATTAGTGTTGGGATTAACCCTAAGTCTCGGTAGCCGAGTGGTCTCCGTAGTTTTTTGTCAACTTTGAGGTCCCAGGTTCGATTCCCACTTGCAGCATTGGTATTTTTTTTATTTGTTTCAAGTCAAACACTGTCTCCTGAATCATTTTCAGACAACGAAATAATTTTATCAAAATTGGGCAAGGCTGTGCATAGCTAACCATAATTTGCTTTCTACCGATTTAAACCCTCTTTGCACCATTTGCAGGTAAGGAGAAACTTAAAACTGACCTATTAAACCTCCCTAAGATCATTTTTTCGGTACCAAATTGCGTTGGACGTGTGCGCTACGACGTGCTCTTTCATTTGGTATGCGGAAGTCCTATATTTGAGCAAGCTTTCACCCTTTCCTGAGCTAACCCTAGTTTGCATTCCAAAATCAAAGTTACCCTTAGGGTTAACCCTAGCTAACCCTAGGGTTAGTGTTGGGGTTAACCCTAAGTCTCGGTAGCCGAGTGGTCTCCGTAGCTTTTTGTCAACTTTGAGGTCCCAGGTTCGATTCCCACTTGCAGCATTGGTATTTTTTTTATTTTTTTCAAGTCAAACACTGTCTCCTGAATCATTTTCAGACAACGAAATAATTTTATCAAAATTGGGCAAGGCTGTGCATAGCTAACCCTAATTTGCTTTCTACCGATTTAAATCCTCTTTGCACCATTTGCAGGTAAGGAGAAACTTAAAACTGACGTATTAAACCTCCCTAAGATCATTCTTTCGGTACCAAATTGCGTTGGACGTGTGCGCTACGACGTGCTCTTTCATTTGGTATGCGGAAGTCCTATATTTGAGCAAGCTTTCACCCTTTCCTGAGCTAACCCTAGTTTGCATTCCAAAATCAAGAGTTACCCTTAGGGTTAACCCTAGCTAACCCTAGGGTTAGTGTTGGGGTTAACCCTAAGTCTCGGTAGCCGAGTGGTCTCCGTAGCTTTTTGTCAACTTTGAGGTCCCAGGTTCGATTCCCACTTGCAGCATTGGTATTTTTTTTATTTTTTTCAAGTCAAACACTGTCTCCTGAATCATTTTCAGACAACGAAATAATTGTATCAAAATTGGGCAAGGCTGTGCATAGCTAACCCTAATTTGCTTTCTACCGATTTAAACCCTCTTTGCACCATTTGCAGGTAAGGAGAAACTTAAAACTGACCTATTAAACCTCCCTAAGATCAATTATTCGGTACCAAATTGCGTTGGACGTGTGCGCTACGACGTGCTCTTTCATTTGGTATGCGGAAGTCCTATATTTGAGCAAGCTTTCACCCTTTCCTGAGCTAACCCTACTTTGCATTCCAAAATCAAGAGTTACCCTTTGGGTTAACCCTAGCTAACCCTAGGGTTAGTGTTGAGGTTAACCCTAAGTCTCGGTAGCCGAGTGGTCTCCGTAGCTTTTTGTCAACTTTGAGGTCCCAGGTTCGATTCCCACTTGCAGCATTGGTATTTTTTTTATTTTTTTCAAGTCAAACACTGTCTCCTGAATCATTTTCAGACAACGAAATAATTTTATCAAAATTGGGCAAGGCTGTGCATAGCTAACCCTAATTTGCTTTCTACCGATTTAAACCCTCTTTGCACCATTTGCAGGTAAGGAGAAACTTAAAACTGACCTATTAAACCTCCCTAAGATCATTTTTCGGTACCAAATTGCGTTGGACGTGTGCGCTACGACGTGCTCTTTCATTTGGTATGAGGAAGTCCTATATTTGAGCAAGCTTTCACCCTTTCCTGAGCTAACCCTAGTTTGCATTCCAAAATCAAGAGTTACCCTAAGTCTCGGTAGCCGAGTGGTCTCCGTAGCATTTTGTCAAGTCTGGTTTATGTTTTCAAAGCGAAAGGACGTGTTTTCTTGAGCTCTGAGATTCAACCAAGCGATACACCCTGAATAGTATTCAGTGAGGACTTGTAAATAGATATAGTGTAAATAACAACTTTATAATATAGTGTATATTTGTATATAAACCGACTTTTAGGGGCCTTTTGGCCCCAATAACTGCTGTGATATTTAAACTGTGATATATAACTGTGATATTTTTGTGATAATTTAATTTTCTGTGATATTCTCCACCCCGCAAAGGATAGCGGCGGTGTCTTTTGGATTTAAACATGGCGACGTCGGGACGACGCTTCGCAAAAGAGAACACTGTTAAGGTAAATAATGTTGACGTTAAAAAGGTATACATGATCGATTTTATTGAAGCAGTTGAAAGTTGTATTGGTGAAGGCTTATGCTATGCATGTGTCCCACGCCCACTTATTAATAGCATTGAAATTACAGTTAATAATGTTGAAAACGCCGTGAAATTATGTGATGAAGGTTTAGCCATCAATGATGTGAACTATTCAGTTGAGCTTTGTTTTTCGCAATATACAGTAGTGTCTTTTTTCAATCTCCCGAGTCATGTTGACGACGATGTTATTACAAATAAACTTGAACAATATAAGATCGAAATAGTAGAAAATGTGGTTAGACATTATTACAAACAAAGACCTGATGTAGCCGACGGCACACGCCATGTTAAATGTAAATTTCCCCCGAACTTTCATTCGCTTCCATATGTCTTGCCTTTTGACACTCCAGATGGACCCCAAAATTTTAAAGTACTCCATAATAACCAAACAAAAGTATGTTTTAAGTGCCTTTCTCCTGACCATGAGAAAAAGGAATGCCCGAAAATTCAGTGCCGAAAATGTAAGATCTACGGCCATATGGCTTTTAACTGCAACATCGAAAAATGTGAAAAGTGCGATAGATATATCAATCAGTGCAAATGTGAAGAATTCTATGACACTAATGAAGGAAATGACGAGGATTTGAGGACTGATAAGCCTAGCAAGACGCAGGCCAAGCGCGACTTAAGTTTGTCCACAGAAATTACACACGATGACAAAAAACAACGTAAAGACAACAACGAAGAACAAACACCCCCCACAGAGTTAGCCCGTTATGATCCCCACTCTTTTCTAAACGAATTCTCTGTTATTGAAAATCCAGAAGACAGACCCTCTAGTGCAGAAACACCACAAGAGGCTCCCCATCCCGACAGTGACACAGAATTTCGCGACGCAAAGAACACAAATGACAATTTAAATGTTAAACTTACTGTAACTAGAGGCAAAGATGGCAAAGTAAAACGCACAGTAATTCCGACAGGAAAATCATCCCCAAATAAACTGAATGTGTTTAATTCCAGAAAAGATGTACCGGTAGAATCCACCCCCCTGCCCAAAATAAACACTCCCAAAAAGTAGTTTTTCTACGTTTCATTACATTTTACCCTTTATGGGTGTTGTGACTTTTACTTTTTATCTATTTTTATTCTTTTTAAACCACCCTATGCTTAAAATTACAACCTGGAATGTTAATGGTTTACGTGACATAAATAACCTTGAGAAAGTGTTCAGTCAATTAAAGAATAGCAATGCAGACATAATAGCGCTTCAAGAAACTTTTTGGAGTGAGGATTTTATATTTTATGTGGAAAAGCTATGGGACGGACCTATTTTTACAAGCAATTTTAATAATAATCGGCGGGGTGTCGCCATTCTGTGCAAAAATAATTTGAAAGGTTCAATTCTAGGTAATTTTAAAGACAATGAAGGAAGAATTTTAAGAGTTGATTTTTTAATAGATGATGTAAATTTTAATGTTTTAAATATATATGCTCCAAACAAAGATATGGAAAGAGACGAATTTTTTAATTCTTTTTTACCTTTTTTAACTCCAAGTTCTATTTTATGTGGAGATTTTAATAATATTTTAGACCCCTTTTTAGACAGAGCTAAAGACATGTATTTTAGCAAAAAGAGCGTATCTATTTTTAATAATTTTCTTTTACAGCATAATCTTTGTGATATTTTTAGACGTAGAAACCCTGATAAAAGGCAATATACCCGGACTAACTACCTTAATAACGTTTTAAAAGCTAGTCGTTTAGACTATATTTTTACACCTTTTAATTTCATCCATCATGTTTTTAAAGTTTTTATTACTTATACGTCATTTTCTGACCACAATCCAGTAAGTATTTTAATTGATTTTAACGAAGTAGAAAGAGGTCCGGGTATATATATTTTTAACAACTTACTTTTAAAAGATGAATATTTTACCAATAACATAAAGAATTTAATTATTAAGGAAAAAGATAGTCCCTTATATTCCTCTGAGATCCTAGTTTGGTGGGATAACCTTAAATATAAATTAAAAAGCTATGCACAGAGATACTCAAAGAAAAAAAAGAAAGAAGAGAGAGAGAAGTTTTGGTCCCTCCAAAATAGGATCTCCAGGGAATATGAGAGACTATCTAAAATAATGGCCCCTAATCTTACTCTAATTAAGGAATTGGAATTAAAACTACAGGAAATGGACGAGGTTGTATGTAAAGGGGCCATTCTAAGAAGTAAGTTTCAAAATGCTACTGAGGGTGACAGGTGTACCTCCTTTTTTTTATCTCTAGAAAAACAAAGACAGAATAAGAACTGTATTAAAGAATTACAAGATAGTACAGGAAATATTTTAAATCAAACTAAAGATATTTTATATGCATGTTCTGATTTTTATTCCAATTTATATGCTAAAGAAGGCCCTGATGATTTTAATTGTATATATGAAGTTGGTAATATTTTAAATTGTAATATAGATACTGTAGATAGAGATATTTTAGATTCCCCCATTATTTTAGAAGAAGTTTTTAATGCTTTACAATCTATGTGCAGAGGGAAAAGTCCTGGCTTGGATGGCTTAACTGCAGAATTTTATTTATGTTTTAAAGATATTTTAATGCCTTTATTTTTAGATGTTTTAAATCATATTTTTAATAATAACATTTTATCTAAGTCTATGAGGAGGGGGGTTATTGTTTTAATCTATAAAGACAAAGGTGACAAGACACATTTGAAAAATTTTAGGCCCATATCTCTTCTTAATGCAGACACCAAAATATTGTCTAAAATTTTAGCCCTTAGACTGAAAAATGTATTAGAGTCGATTATCTCCCCTGAACAGTCATGTTCTGTTCCAGGAAGAAGCATTTTAGAAAATGTTGCAGGTATTCGAGATGTAATTGATTATGTAAACACAGAAGACGAAGACATGTGGCTGTGCCAAATAGACGCGGAAAAAGCCTTCGACCGCGTCTCGTTCGAATACCTGCAACATATTCTAAAATGCTTTGGTTCTGGTCCAGTCTTCAGGAACTGGATAAATATTTTATACACTGATGTTAAAAGTACAGTAAAAGTTAACGGACACCTGTCACCCTATTTCCCCATAAAGCGGTCAGTGCGTCAGGGTTGTCCATTATCCGCATTGCTATATGTTATATGCGCCGAGCCTCTCAATCAACTAATTAAGCATTCCCCTGCTCAAGGCATTTTAATCAAAAACTCTGAGGCTCGGTCATTAATCTATCAGCATGCGGATGATACAACCCTGACACTGGCCAACCTTAATTCTGTCCAAGAAGTGTTTGTATGTTTGGATAAATATTGTAAGGCTTCAGGTGCCAAAATAAACATCCAAAAATCCAAGATTATGCCATTTGGCTCTGCTGTAAGTAAAAATATTAACATAAATCTCCCTATAACTATTGTATATGACATAATCTTGATTTTGGGTGTTTATTTTGGCAATAATCTTAAGGAATGTGTGAAGAATAACTGGGAATCCAAAATTGTAAAAGTGCAAAGTGTGTTAAATTTTTGGAGAAAAAGGCAATTGACTCTCCTTGGGAAAGTCACAGTTATAAATGCACTTTTATTGTCTAAGTTTTATTACACAATGTCTATCATCCCCATGCCTGACCATATACAACAACAGATAAAGACCATTATAACTAGCTTCCTATGGAACAAGAAACCACCCTTAATCAAATATGATGTGATGACATCAGAAAAGTCTAATGGGGGCATGGGGTTGGTAGACATTAAATTAAAAGGTCAATCACTTTTACTTAAATGGCTAAAGCAATATTTTAATCCTGTAAATAATACTTTTTGGAAATATACAATGACCTATTTTTTAAATTTATATGGTTCATATGGGCTAGACAAAGATATTTTTAAAATACATTTCAATTACAAACTTTTAAATATTTTACCTTCCTTTTACAAGCACCTTTTAATAGCCTGGAATAATGTAAATAGCAACTCTAGAGTGGAACCATGCACCTTAAATGATATTGCTGTTCAGCCAATTTTTAACAATATCTTACTTAACCACAATAATAAAGTTTTAGCATATAAATATTTTATACAGTCAGAAATTTTAACTTTTTATGACATTTTATATTATGTAATACCAGGATTCCTCCAAAATCATTCTATTATTGATATTATTGAAGAAAAATTCCCTGAATTGGATGAGAATAAAATAATCGAGACGTTTAACCATATTAAAGCATCAGTACCAGCAGCTTGGAGGGAAATCATAGACAACAACTCCTTCATTGTACATCCTGGGGAAAATTTCTTCAATATTAACAATAATAGAATAAGTAGTGACCAGCTGACCTCTAAATTCTGTTACAAGATATTATCAAAACTTAAAGACACAACACCTACTGCTGTTCATTATTGGGAAAAACAGAATTTGGATGTTAACTGGCCACTCACTTTTAATAATATTTTTAAATTCTACAAATCACCTAAAATGATTGACCTAGATTTTAGAATAGCCCACAATGTAGTATGGACAATGACCAAATTAAAACGCATTGAGAAAGTTGAGAGCGACCTTTGCCCGGTTTGTGGTGACAAGCCAGAAACCGCAGAACATTTATTTGTAGATTGCCTAGATTTAAGTTTTTTTACATACCTTTTAGAACAAATGCTAAGGGATATTTTACCTTATACTTTTTCAAATCAAGATTTTAAATGTTTTATGTTATTTGGTCTCCAAAATTATGATAAGTCAATCCCCTCTGAACTTTTGAATATTATTTTATCCTGTGCAAGGCAAACCATTTTAACACGAAGATATGTACATATTGATAAACCTAATAGTAACATTGATTTAGTAATTTTATATAAGAGCATTTTAGCAAATGCCTTAATTTATCTTAAACAACTATTTCCTAAACATGTTTTTATTCAGAAGTTTATTTTACCCTCCTGTTTTATAAATATTCAGTTAGATAATTCAATTAATATTGAATTTAATTAATTTTATTAATGTAAATAGTTATTTTTCTTATATTTTTTAAATGGATTCCATTCTTTAACCTTAAGTGTAGTATAAAAACCACGTGACTTCACACATTCCTAACTGTTCATTGTGTAAACAAACATAGCAGACGAACCATTATGCCCTAGTTTTACCTCAAACTAGGGTCTTAACTATTTTATTTTTATACGTTTAAGGGATATTCTTATGATCCTTACATTTTCGGTTTTGTCCGTAAGGGTCATATATTAAGAATATCTCTGTATCATACCTTATTTTAACTTTATATAGACTCATTTCTTTTAACAGACCGTTATCCCCGCTTTGATAGTACGTCACGTGATTTCACCTGCCGTAATGTCAAAGCGTGTATAACGGTACCTTTTTTCTTTTTTATCCAGTCCTTTTCACACAATATAGTGGTGAAGACTTTCCATTTTACTTTTTATTATCCAGTATTTTTACCCTACTGTAATAATATAAAACTAATTTTTACTCTTTATTATCCAGGCTCAAATAGTGACTGAGCTTTTTTACAATCATTTAAATTTTTTAACTCGTTTTATTTCAATAAAGTCTATATATTATCCAAATTTTAATTCTCGCGTCAATCGTGTCTGTTAAACTGTAGTATTGTTTACACAATCTGAAGCCTTATAATATTATTAAAATTTAAACATAAGCTGTTTTGTTGTAAATACTTTTTTTTAAAAAATATCACTACATGTATATAAATTTTCACATTTTAATCGTAAAATTTCATTATTGTGCATCTATCTGTGATATAAATAACATATATTTTAATTAAATTTATATCTATCTGTGATATTATCATTCTGATTATATATTGTATTGCATTTCTATAATTTATGATGATATTGTATTGTATATTATTTATGTTTAATAAATATTTACAAGATAAAAAAAAAATCCGTAGCATTTTGTCAACTTTGAGGTCCCAGGTTCGATTCCCACTTGCAGCATTGGTATTTTTTTTATTTGTTTCAAGTCAAACACTGTCTCCTGAATCATTTTCAGACAACGAACTAATTTTATCAAAATTGGGCAAGGCTGTGCATAGCTAACCCTAATTTGCTTTCTACTGATTTAAACCCTCTTTGCACCATTTGCAGGTAAGGAGAAACTTAAAACTGACCTATTAAACCTCCCTAAGATCATTTTTTTCGGTACCAAATTGCGTTGGACGTGTGCGCTACGACGTGCTCTTTCATTTGGTATGCGGAAGTCCTATATTTGAGCAAGCTTTCACCCTTTCCTGAGCTAACCCTAGTTTGCATTCAAAAATCAAGAGTTACCCTTAGGGTTAACCCTAGCTAACCCTAGGGTTAGTGTTGGGGTTAACCCTAAGTCTCGGTAGCCGAGTGGTCTCCGTAGCTTTTTGTCAACTTTGAGGTCCCAGGTTCGATTCCCACTTGCAGCATTGGTATTTTTTTTATTTTTTTCAAGTCAAACACTGTCTCCTGAATCATTTTCAGACAACGAAATAATTTTATCAAAATTGGGCAAGGCTGTGCATAGCTAACCCTAATTTCCTTTCTACCGATTTAAACCCTCTTTGCACCATTTGCAGGTAAGGAGAAACTTAAAACTGACCTATTAAACCTCCCTAAGATCATTTTTTCGGTACCAAATTGCGTTGGACGAGTGCGCTACGACGTGCTCTTTCATTTGGTATGCGGAAGTCCTATATTTGAGCAAGCTTTCACCCTTTCCTGAGCTAACCCTAGTTTGCATTCCAAAATCAAGAGTTACCCTTCCTAGCTAACCCTAGGGTTAGTGTTGGGATTAACCCTAAGTCTCGGTAGCCGAGTGGTCTCCGTAGTTTTTTGTCAACTTTGAGGTCCCAGGTTCGATTCCCACTTGCAGCATTGGTATTTTTTTTGTTTGTTTCAAGTCAAACACTGTCTCCTGAATCATTTTCAGACAACGAAATAATTTTATCAAAATTGGGCAAGGCTGTGCATAGCTAACCATAATTTGCTTTCTACCGATTTAAACCCTCTTTGCACCATTTGCAGGTAAGGAGAAACTTAAAACTGACCTATTAAACCTCCCTAAGATCATTTTTTCGGTACCAAATTGCGTTGGACGTGTGCGCTACGACGTGCTCTTTCATTTGGTATGCGGAAGTCCTATATTTGAGCAAGCTTTCACCCTTTCCTGAGCTAACCCTAGTTTGCATTCCAAAATCAAGAGTACCCTTCCTAGCTAACCCTAGGGTTAGTGTTGGGGTTAACTCTAAGTCTCGGTAGCCGAGTGGTCTCCGTAGCTTTTTGTCAACTTTGAGGTCCCAGGTTCGATTCCCACTTGCAGCATTGGTATTTTTTTTATTTGTTTCAAGTCAAACACTGTCTCCTGAATCATTTTCAGACAACTAACTAATTTTATCAAAATTGGGCAAGGCTGTGCATAGCTAACCCTAATTTGCTTTCTACCGATTTAAACCCTCTTTGCACCATTTGCAGGTAAGGAGAAACTTAAAACTGACCTATTAAACCTCCCTAAGATCATTTTTTCGGTACCAAATTGCGTTGGACGTGTGCGCTACGACGTGCTCTTTCATTTGGTATGCGGAAGTCCTATATTTGAGCAAGCTTTCACCCTTTCCTGAGCTAACCCTAGTTTGCATTCCAAAATCAAGAGTTACTCTTAGGGTTAACCCTAGCTAACCCTAGGGTTAGTGTTGGGGTTAACCCTAAGTCTCGGTAGCCGAGTGGTCTCCGTAGCTTTTTGTCAACTTTGAGGTCCCAGGTTCGATTCCCACTTGCAGCATTGGTATTTTTTTTATTTTTTTCAAGTCAAACACTGTCTCCTGAATCATTTTCAGACAACGAAATAATTTTATCAAAATTGGGCAAGGCTGTGCATAGCTAACCATAATTTGCTTTCTACCGATTTAAACCCTCTTTGCACTATTTGCAGGTAAGGAGAAACTTAAAACTGACCTATTAAACCTCCCTAAGATCATGTTTTCGGTACCAAATTGCGTTGGACGTGTGCGCTACGACGTGCTCTTTCATTTGGTATGCGGAAGTCCTATATTTGAGCAAGCTTTCACCCTTTCCTGAGCTAACCCTAGTTTGCATTCCAAAATCAAGAGTTACCCTTCCTAGCTAACCCTAGGGTTAGTGTTGGGATTAACCCTAAGTCTCGGTAGCCGAGTGGTCTCCGTAGCTTTTTGTCAACTTTGAGGTCCCAGGTTCGATTCCCACTTGCAGCATTGGTATTTTTTTTATTTTTTTCAAGTCAAACACTGTCTCCTGAATCATTTTCAGACAACGAAAGAATTTTATCAAAATTGGGCAAAGCTGTGCATAGCTAACCCTAATTTGCTTTCTACCGATTTAAACCCTCTTTGCACCATTTGCAGGTAAGGAGAAACTTAAAACTGACCTATTAAACCTCCCTAAGATCATTTTTTCGGTACCAAATTGCGTTGGACGTGTGCGCTACGACGTGCTCTTTCATTTGGTATGCGGAAGTCCTATATTTGAGCAAGCTTTCACCCTTTCCTGAGCTAACCCTAGTTTGCATTCCAAAATCAAGAGTTACCCTTCCTAGCTAACCCTAGGGTTAGTGTTGGGGTTAACCCTAAGTCTCGGTAGCCGAGTGGTCTCCGTAGCTTTTTGTCAACTTTGAGGTCCCAGGTTCGATTCCCACTTGCAGCATTGGTATTTTTTTTATTTTGTTTCAAGTCAAACACTGTCTCCTGAATCATTTTCAGACAACGAAATAATTTTATCAAAATTGGGCAAGGCTGTGCATAGCTAACCCTAATTTGCTTTCTACCGATTTAAACCCTCTTTGCACTATTTGCAGGTAAGGAGAAACTTAAAACTGACCTATTAAACCTCCCTAAGATCATGTTTTCGGTACCAAATTGCGTTGGACGTGTGCGCTACGACGTGCTCTTTCATTTGGTATGCGGAAGTCCTATATTTGAGCAAGCTTTCACCCTTTCCTGAGCTAACCCTAGTTTGCATTCCAAAATCAAGAGTTACCCTTCCTAGCTAACCCTAGGGTTAGTGTTGGGGTTAACCCTAAGTCTCGGTAGCCGAGTGGTCTCCGTAGCTTTTTGTCAACTTTGAGGTCCCAGGTTCGATTCCCACTTGCAGCATTGGTATTTTTTTTATTTTTTTCAAGTCAAACACTGTCTCCTGAATCATTTTCAGACAACGAAATAATTTTATCAAAATTGGGCAAGGCTGTGCATAGCTAACCCTAATTTGCTTTCTACCGATTTAAACCCTCTTTGCACCATTTGCAGGTAAGGAGAAACTTAAAACTGACCTATTAAACCTCCCTAAGATCATGTTTTCGGTACCAAATTGCGTTGGACGTGTGCGCTACGACGTGCTCTTTCATTTGGTATGCGGAAGTCCTATATTTGAGCAAGCTTTCACCCTTTCCTGAGCTAACCCTAGTTTGCATTCCAAAATCAAGAGTTACCCTTCCTAGCTAACCCTAGGGTTAGTGTTGGGATTAACCCTAAGTCTCGGTAGCCGAGTGGTCTCCGTAGCTTTTTGTCAACTTTGAGGTCCCAGGTTCGATTCCCACTTGCAGCATTGGTATTTTTTTTATTTTTTTCAAGTCAAACACTGTCTCCTGAATCATTTTCAGACAACGAAAGAATTTTATCAAAATTGGGCAAAGCTGTGCATAGCTAACCCTAATTTGCTTTCTACCGATTTAAACCCTCTTTGCACCATTTGCAGGTAAGGAGAAACTTAAAACTGACCTATTAAACCTCCCTAAGATCATTTTTTCGGTACCAAATTGCGTTGGACGTGTGCGCTACGACGTGCTCTTTCATTTGGTATGCGGAAGTCCTATATTTGAGCAAGCTTTCACCCTTTCCTGAGCTAACCCTAGTTTGCATTCCAAAATCAAGAGTTACCCTTCCTAGCTAACCCTAGGGTTAGTGTTGGGGTTAACCCTAAGTCTCGGTAGCCGAGTGGTCTCCGTAGCTTTTTGTCAACTTTGAGGTCCCAGGTTCGATTCCCACTTGCAGCATTGGTATTTTTTTTATTTTGTTTCAAGTCAAACACTGTCTCCTGAATCATTTTCAGACAACGAAATAATTTTATCAAAATTGGGCAAGGCTGTGCATAGCTAACCCTAATTTGCTTTCTACCGATTTAAACCCTCTTTGCACTATTTGCAGGTAAGGAGAAACTTAAAACTGACCTATTAAACCTCCCTAAGATCATGTTTTCGGTACCAAATTGCGTTGGACGTGTGCGCTACGACGTGCTCTTTCATTTGGTATGCGGAAGTCCTATATTTGAGCAAGCTTTCACCCTTTCCTGAGCTAACCCTAGTTTGCATTCAAAAATCAAGAGTTACCCTTAGGGTTAACCCTAGCTAACCCTAGGGTTAGTGTTGGGGTTAACCCTAAGTCTCGGTAGCCGAGTGGTCTCCGTAGCTTTTTGTCAACTTTGAGGTCCCAGGTTCGATTCCCACTTGCAGCATTGGTATTTTTTTTATTTTTTTCAAGTCAAACACTGTCTCCTGAATCATTTTCAGACAACGAAATAATTTTATCAAAATTGGGCAAGGCTGTGCATAGCTAACCCTAATTTCCTTTCTACCGATTTAAACCCTCTTTGCACCATTTGCAGGTAAGGAGAAACTTAAAACTGACCTATTAAACCTCCCTAAGATCATTTTTTCGGTACCAAATTGCGTTGGACGAGTGCGCTACGACGTGCTCTTTCATTTGGTATGCGGAAGTCCTATATTTGAGCAAGCTTTCACCCTTTCCTGAGCTAACCCTAGTTTGCATTCCAAAATCAAGAGTTACCCTTCCTAGCTAACCCTAGGGTTAGTGTTGGGATTAACCCTAAGTCTCGGTAGCCGAGTGGTCTCCGTAGTTTTTTGTCAACTTTGAGGTCCCAGGTTCGATTCCCACTTGCAGCATTGGTATTTTTTTTGTTTGTTTCAAGTCAAACACTGTCTCCTGAATCATTTTCAGACAACGAAATAATTTTATCAAAATTGGGCAAGGCTGTGCATAGCTAACCATAATTTGCTTTCTACCGATTTAAACCCTCTTTGCACCATTTGCAGGTAAGGAGAAACTTAAAACTGACCTATTAAACCTCCCTAAGATCATTTTTTCGGTACCAAATTGCGTTGGACGTGTGCGCTACGACGTGCTCTTTCATTTGGTATGCGGAAGTCCTATATTTGAGCAAGCTTTCACCCTTTCCTGAGCTAACCCTAGTTTGCATTCCAAAATCAAGAGTACCCTTCCTAGCTAACCCTAGGGTTAGTGTTGGGGTTAACCCTAAGTCTCGGTAGCCGAGTGGTCTCCATAGCTTTTTGTCAACTTTGAGGTCCCAGGTTCGATTCCCACTTGCAGCATTGGTATTTTTTTTATTTGTTTCAAGTCAAACACTGTCTCCTGAATCATTTTCAGACAACTAACTAATTTTATCAAAATTGGGCAAGGCTGTGCATAGCTAACCCTAATTTGCTTTCTACCGATTTAAACCCTCTTTGCACCATTTGCAGGTAAGGAGAAACTTAAAACTGACCTATTAAACCTCCCTAAGATCATTTTTTCGGTACCAAATTGCGTTGGACGTGTGCGCTACGACGTGCTCTTTCATTTGGTATGCGGAAGTCCTATATTTGAGCAAGCTTTCACCCTTTCCTGAGCTAACCCTAGTTTGCATTCCAAAATCAAGAGTTACTCTTAGGGTTAACCCTAGCTAACCCTAGGGTTAGTGTTGGGGTTAACCCTAAGTCTCGGTAGCCGAGTGGTCTCCGTAGCTTTTTGTCAACTTTGAGGTCCCAGGTTCGATTCCCACTTGCAGCATTGGTATTTTTTTTATTTTTTTCAAGTCAAACACTGTCTCCTGAATCATTTTCAGACAACGAAATAATTTTATCAAAATTGGGCAAGGCTGTGCATAGCTAACCCTAATTTGCTTTCTACCGATTTAAACCCTCTTTGCACCATTTGCAGGTAAGGAGAAACTTAAAACTGACCTATTAAACCTCCCTAAGATCATGTTTTCGGTACCAAATTGCGTTGGACGTGTGCGCTACGACGTGCTCTTTCATTTGGTATGCGGAAGTCCTATATTTGAGCAAGCTTTCACCCTTTCCTGAGCTAACCCTAGTTTGCATTCCAAAATCAAGAGTTACCCTTTCTAGCTAACCCTAGGGTTAGTGTTGGGATTAACCCTAAATCTCGGTAGCCGAGTGGTCTCCTTAGCTTTTTGTCAACTTTGAGGTCCCAGGTTCGATTCCCACTTGCAGCATTGGTATTTTTTTTATTTGTTTCAAGTCAAACACTGTCTCCTGAATCATTTTCAGACAACGAACTAATTTTATCAAAATTGGGCAAGGCTGTGCATAGCTAACCCTAATTTGCTTTCTACCGATTTAAACCCTCTTTGCACCATTTGCAGGTAAGGAGAAACTTAAAACTGACCTATTAAACCTCCCTAAGATCATTTTTTCGGTACCAAATTGCGTTGGACGTGTGCGCTACGACGTGCTCTTTCATTTGGTATGCGGAAGTCCTATATTTGAGCAAGCTTTCACCCTTTCCTGAGCTAACCCTAGTTTGCATTCCAAAATCAAGAGTTACCCTTCCTAGCTAACCCTAGGGTTAGTGTTGGGGTTAACCCTAAGTCTCGGTAGCCGAGTGGTCTCCGTAGCTTTTTGACAACTTTAAGGTCCCAGGTTCGATTCCCACTTGCAGCATTGGTATTTTTTTTATTTTTTTCAAGTCAAACACTGTCTCCTGAATCATTTTCAGACAACGAAATAATTTTATCAAAATTGGGCAAGGCTGTGCATAGCTAACCCTAATTTGCTTTCTACCGATTTAAACCCTCTTTGCACCATTTGCAGGTAAGGAGAAACTTAAAACTGACCTATTAAACCTCCCTAAGATCATTTATTCGGTACCAAATTGCGTTGGACGTGTGCGCTACGACGTGCTCTTTCATTTGGTATGCTGAAGTCCTATATTTGAGCAAGCTTTCACCCTTTCCTGAGCTAACCCTAGTTTGCATTCCAAAATCAAGAGTTACCCTTAGGGTTAACCCTAGCTAACCCTAGGGTTAGTGTTGAGGTTAACCCTAAGTCTCGGTAGCCGAGTGGTCTCCGTAGCTTTTTGTCAACTTTGAGGTCCCAGGTTCGATTCCCACTTGCAGCATTGGTATTTTTTTTATTTTTTTCAAGTCAAACACTGTCTCCTGAATCATTTTCAGACAACGAAATAATTTTATCAAAATTGGGCAAGGCTGTGCATAGCTAACCATAATTTGCTTTCTACCGATTTAAACCCTCTTTGCACTATTTGCAGGTAAGGAGAAACTTAAAACTGACCTATTAAACCTCCCTAAGATCATGTTTTCGGTACCAAATTGCGTTGGACGTGTGCGCTACGACGTGCTCTTTCATTTGGTATGCGGAAGTCCTATATTTGAGCAAGCTTTCACCCTTTCCTCAGCTAACCCTAGTTTGCATTCCAAAATCAAGAGTTACCCTTTCTAGCTAACCCTAGGGTTAGTGTTGGGATTAACCCTAAATCTCGGTAGCCGAGTGGTCTCCTTAGCTTTTTGTCAACTTTGAGGTCCCAGGTTCGATTCCCACTTGCAGCATTGGTATTTTTTTTATTTGTTTCAAGTCAAACACTGTCTCCTGAATCATTTTCAGACAACGAACTAATTTTATCAAAATTGGGCAAGGCTGTGCATAGCTAACCCTAATTTGCTTTCTACCGATTTAAACCCTCTTTGCACCATTTGCAGGTAGGAGAAACTTAAAACTGACCTATTAAACCTCCCTAAGATCATTTTTTCGGTACCAAATTGCGTTGGACGTGTGCGCTACCACGTGCTCTTTCATTTGGTATGCGGAAGTCCTATATTTGAGCAAGCTTTCACCCTTTCCTGAGCTAACCCTAGTTTGCATTCCAAAATCAAGAGTTACCCTTAGGGTTAACCCTAGCTAACCCTAGGGTTAGTGTTGGGATTAACCCTAAGTCTCGGTAGCCGAGTGGTCTCCGTAGCTTTTTGTCAACTTTGAGGTCCCAGGTTCGATTCCCACTTGCAGCATTGGTATTTTTTTTATTTTTTTCAAGTCAAACACTGTCTCCTGAATCATTTTCAGACAACGAAATAATTTTATCAAAATTGGGTAAGGCTGTGCATAGCTAACCATAATTTGCTTTCTACCGATTTAAACCCTCTTTGCACTATTTGCAGGTAAGGAGAAACTTAAAACTGACCTATTAAACCTCCCTAAGATCATGTTTTCGGTACCAAATTGCGTTGGACGTGTGCGCTACGACGTGCTCTTTCATTTGGTATGCGGAGGTCCTATATTTGAGCAAGCTTTCACCCTTTCCTGAGCTAACCCTAGTTTGCATTCCAAAATCAAGAGTTACCCTTCCTAGCTAACCCTAGGGTTAGTGTTGGGATTAACCCTAAGTCTCGGTAGCCGAGTGGTCTCCGTAGCTTTTTGTCAACTTTGAGGTCCCAGGTTCGATTCCCACTTGCAGCATTGGTATTTTTTTTATTTTTTTCAAGTCAAACACTGTCTCCTGAATCATTTTCAGACAACGAAATAATTTTATCAAAATTGGGCAAGGCTGTGCATAGCTAACCCTAATTTGCTTTCTACCGATTTAAACCCTCTTTGCACCATTTGCAGGTAAGGAGAAACTTAAAACTGACCTATTAAACCTCCCTAAGATCATTTTTTCGGTACCAAATTGCGTTGGACGTGTGCGCTACGACGTGCTCTTTCATTTGGTATGCGGAAGTCCTATATTTGAGCAAGCTTTCACCCTTTCCTGAGCTAACCCTAGTTTGCATTCCAAAATCAAGAGTTACCCTTCCTAGCTAACCCTAGGGTTAGTGTTGGGGTTAACCCTAAGTCTCGGTAGCCGAGTGGTCTCCGTAGCTTTTTGTCAACTTTGAGGTCCCAGGTTCGATTCCCACTTGCAGCATTGGTATTTTTTTTATTTGTTTCAAGTCAAACACTGTCTCCTGAATCATTTTCAGACAACGAACTAATTTTATCAAAATTGGGCAAGGCTGTGCATAGCTAACCCTAATTTGCTTTCTACCGATTTAAACCCTCTTTGCACCATTTGCAGGTAAGGAGAAACTTAAAACTGACCTATTAAACCTCCCTAAGATCATTTTTTCGGTACCAAATTGCGTTGGACGTGTGCGCTACGACGTGCTCTTTCATTTGGTATGCGGAAGTCCTATATTTGAGCAAGCTTTCACCCTTTCCTGAGCTAACCCTAGTTTGCATTCCAAAATCAAGAGTTACCCTTCCTAGCTAACCCTAGGGTTAGTGGTGGGGTTAACCCTAAGTCTCGGTAGCCGAGTGGTCTCCGTAGCTTTTTGTCAACTTTGAGGTCCCAGGTTCGATTCCCACTTGCAGCATTGGTATTTTTTTTATTTTTTTCAAGTCAAACACTGTCTCCTGAATCATTTTCAGACAACGAAATAATTTTATCAAAATTGGGCAAGGCTGTGCATAGCTAACCCTAATTTGCTTTCTACCGATTTAAACCCTCTTTGCACCATTTGCAGGTAAGGAGAAACTTAAAACTGACCTATTAAACCTCCCTAAGATCATTTTTTCGGTACCAAATTGCGTTGGACGTGTGCGCTACGACGTGCTCTTTCATTTGGTATGCGGAAGTCCTATATTTGAGCAAGCTTTCACCCTTTCCTGAGCTAACCCTAGTTTGCATTCCAAAATCAAGAGTTACCCTTAGGGTTAACCCTAGCTAACCCTAGGGTTAGTGTTGATGTTAATCCTAAGTCTCGGTAGCCGAGTGGTCTCCGTAGCTTTTTGTCAACTTTGAGGTCCCAGGTTCGATTCCCACTTGCAGCATTGGTATTTTTTTTATTTTTTTCAAGTCAAACACTGTCTCCTGAATCATTTTCAGACAACGAAATAATTTTATCAAAATTGGGCAAGGCTGTGCATAGCTAACCCTAATTTGCTTTCTACCGATTTAAATCCTCTTTGCACCATTTGCAGGTAAGGAGAAACTTAAAACTGACGTATTAAACCTCCCTAAGATCATTCTTTCGGTACCAAATTGCGTTGGACGTGTGCGCTACGACGTGCTCTTTCATTTGGTATGCGGAAGTCCTATATTTGAGCAAGCTTTCACCCTTTCCTGAGCTAACCCTAGTTTGCATTCCAAAATCAAGAGTTACCCTTTGGGTTAACCCTAGCTAACCCTAGGGTTAGTGTTGAGGTTAACCCTAAGTCTCGGTAGCCGAGTGGTCTCCGTAGCTTTTTGTCAACTTTGAGGTCCCAGGTTCGATTCCCACTTGCGGCATTGGTATTTTTTTTATTTTTTTCAAGTCAAACACTGTCTCCTGAATCATTTTCAGACAACGAAATAATTGTATCAAAATTGGGCAAGGCTGTGCATAGCTAACCCTAATTTGCTTTCTACCGATTTAAACCCTCTTTGCACCATTTGCAGGTAAGGAGAAACTTAAAACTGACCTATTAAACCTCCCTAAGATCATTTTGTCGGTACCAAATTGCGTTGGACGTGTGCGCTACGACGTGCTCTTTCATTTGGTATGCGGAAGTCCTATATTTGAGCAAGCTTTCACCCTTTCCTGAGCTAACCCTAGTTTGCATTCCAAAATCAAGAGTTACCCTTAGGGTTAACCCTAGCTAACCCTAGGGTTAGTGTTGATGTTAATCCTAAGTCTCGGTAGCCGAGTGGTCTCCGTAGCTTTTTGTCAACTTTGAGGTCCCAGGTTCGATTCCCACTTGCAGCATTGGTATTTTTTTTATTTTTTTTCAAGTCAAACACTGTCTCCTGAATCATTTTCAGACAACGAAATAATTTTATCAAAATTGGGCAATTCTGTGCATAGCTAACCCTAATTTGCTTTCTACCGATTTAAACCCTCTTTGCACCATTTGCAGGAAAGGAGAAACTTAAAACTGACCTATTAAACCTCCCTAAGATCATTTTTTCGGTACCAAATTGCGTTGGACGTGTGCGCTACGACGTGCTCTTTCATTTGGTATGCGGAAGTCCTATATTTGAGCAAGCTTTCACCCTTTCCTGAGCTAACCCTAGTTTGCATTCCAAAATCAAGAGTTACCCTTCCTAGCTAACCCTAGGGTTAGTGTTGGGGTTAACCCTAAGTCTCGGTAGCCGAGCTAACCCGTAGCTTTTTGTCAACTTTGAGGTCCCAGGTTCGATTCCCACTTGCAGCATTGGTATTTTTTTTATTTTTTTCAAGTCAAACACTGTCTCCTGAATCATTTTCAGACAACGAAATAATTTTATCAAAATTGGGCAAGGCTGTGCATAGCTAACCCTAATTTGCTTTCTACCGATTTAAACCCTCTTTGCACCATTTGCAGGTAAGGAGAAACTTAAAACTGACCTATTAAACCTCCCTAAGATCATTTTTTCGGTACCAAATTGCGTTGGACGTGTGCGCTACGACGTGCTCTTTCATTTGGTATGCGGAAGTCCTATATTTGAGCAAGCTTTCACCCTTTCCTGAGCTAACCCTAGTTTGCATTCCAAAATCAAGAGTTACCCTTTGGGTTAACCCTAGCTAACCCTAGGGTTAGTGTTGAGGTTAACCCTAAGTCTCGGTAGCCGAGTGGTCTCCGTAGCTTTTTGTCAACTTTGAGGTCCCAGGTTCGATTCCCACTTGCGGCATTGGTATTTTTTTTATTTTTTTCAAGTCAAACACTGTCTCCTGAATCATTTTCAGACAACGAAATAATTGTATCAAAATTGGGCAAGGCTGTGTATAGCTAACCCTAATTTGCTTTCTACCGATTTAAACCCTCTTTGCACCATTTGCAGGTAAGGAGAAACTTAAAACTGACCTATTAAACCTCCCTAAGATCATTTTGTCGGTACCAAATTGCGTTGGACGTGTGCGCTACGACGTGCTCTTTCATTTGGTATGCGGAAGTCCTATATTTGAGCAAGCTTTCACCCTTTCCTGAGCTAACCCTAGTTTGCATTCCAAAATCAAGAGTTACCCTTAGGGTTAACCCTAGCTAACCCTAGGGTTAGTGTTGGGGTTAACCCTAAGTCTCGGTAGCCGAGTGGTCTCCGTAGCTTTTTGTCAACTTTGAGGTCCCAGGTTCGATTCCCACTTGCAGCATTGGTATTTTTTTTATTTGTTTCAAGTCAAACACTGTCTCCTGAATCATTTTCAGACAACGAACTAATTTTATCAAAATTGGGCAAGGCTGTGCATAGCTAACCCTAATTTGCTTTCTACCGATTTAAACCCTCTTTGCACCATTTGCAGGTAAGGAGAAACTTAAAACTGACCTATTAAACCTCCCTAAGATCATTTTTTCGGTACCAAATTGCGTTGGACGTGTGCGCTACGACGTGCTCTTTCATTTGGTATGCGGAAGTCCTATAATTGAGCAAGCTTTCACCCTTTCCTGAGCTAACCCTAGTTTGCATTCCAAAATCAAGAGTTACCCTTAGGGTTAACCCTAGCTAACCCTAGGGTTAGTGTTGATGTTAATCCTAAGTCTCGGTAGCCGAGTGGTCTCCGTAGCTTTTTGTCAACTTTGAGGTCCCAGGTTCGATTCCCACTTGCAGCATTGGTATTTTTTTTATTTTTTTTCAAGTCAAACACTGTCTCCTGAATCATTTTCAGACAACGAAATAATTTTATCAAAATTGGGCAATTCTGTGCATAGCTAACCCTAATTTGCTTTCTACCGATTTAAACCCTCTTTGCACCATTTGCAGGAAAGGAGAAACTTAAAACTGACCTATTAAACCTCCCTAAGATCATTTTTTCGGTACCAAATTGCGTTGGACGTGTGCGCTACGACGTGCTCTTTCATTTGGTATGCGGAAGTCCTATATTTGAGCAAGCTTTCACCCTTTCCTGAGCTAACCCTAGTTTGCATTCCAAAATCAAGAGTTACCCTTCCTAGCTAACCCTAGGGTTAGTGTTGGGGTTAACCCTAAGTCTCGGTAGCCGAGCTAACCCGTAGCTTTTTGTCAACTTTGAGGTCCCAGGTTCGATTCCCACTTGCAGCATTGGTATTTTTTTTATTTTTTTCAAGTAAAACACTGTCTCCTGAATCATTTTCAGACAACGAAATAATTTTATCAAAATTGGGCAAGGCTGTGCATAGCTAACCCTAATTTGCTTTCTACCGATTTAAACCCTCTTTGCACCATTTGCAGGTAAGGAGAAACTTAAAACTGACCTATTAATCCTCCCTAAGTTCATTTCTTCGGTACCAAATTGCGTTGGACGTGTGCGCTACGACGTCCTATATTTGAGCAAGCTTTCACCCTTTCCTGAGCTAACCCTAGTTTGCATTCCAAAATCAAGAGTTACCCTTAGGGTTAACCCTAGCTAACCCTAGGGTTAGTGTTGGGGTTAACCCTAAGTCTCGGTAGCCGAGTGGTCTCCGTAGCTTTTTGTCAACTTTGAGGTCCCAGGTTCGATTCCCACTTGCAGCATTGGTATTTTTTTTATTTTTTTCAAGTCAAACACTTACTCCTGAATCATTTTCAGACAACGAAATAATTTTATCAAAATTGGCAAGGCTGTGCATAGCTAACCCTAATTTGCTTTCTACCGATTTAAACCCTCTTTGCACCATTTGCAGGTAAGGAGAAACTTAAAACTGACCTATTAAACCTCCCTAAGATCATTTTTTTCGGTACCAAATTGCGTTGGACGTGTGCGCTACGACGTGCTCTTTCATTTGGTATGCGGAAGTCCTATATTTGAGCAAGCTTTCACCCTTTCCTGAGCTAACCCTAGTTTGCATTCCAAAATCAAGAGTTACCCTTCCTAGCTAACCCTAGGGTTAGTGTTTGGGTTAACCCTAAGTCTCGGTAGCCGAGTGGTCTCCGTAGCTAATTGTCAACTTTGAGGTCCCAGGTTCGATTCCCACTTGCAGCATTGGTATTTTTTTTTTTTTTTTTCAAGTCAAACACTGTCTCCTGAATCATTTTCAGACAACGAACTAATTTATCAAAATTGGGCAAGGCTGTGCATAGCTAACCCTAATTTGCTTTCTACCGATTTAAACCCTCTTTGCACCATTTGCAGGTAAGGAGAAACTTAAAACTGACCTATTAAACCTCCCTAAGATCATTTTTTCGGTACCAAATTGCGTTGGACGTGTGCGCTACGACGTGCTCTTTCATTTGGTATGCGGAAGTCCTATATTTGAGCAAGCTTTCACCCTTTCCTGAGCTAACCCTAGTTTGCATTCCAAAATCAAGAGTTACCCTTAGGGTTAACCCTAGCTAACCCTAGGGTTAGTGTTGATGTTAATGCTAAGTCTCGGTAGCCGAGTGGTCTCCGTAGCTTTTTGTCAACTTTGAGGTCCCAGGTTAGATTCCCACTTGCAGCATTGGTATTTTTTTTATTTTTTTCAAGTCAAACACTGTCTCCTGAATCATTTTCAGACAACGAAATAATTTTATCAAAATTGGGCAAGGCTGTGCATAGCTAACCCTAATTTGCTTTCTACCGATTTAAACCCTCTTTGCACCATTTGCAGGTAAGGAGAAACTTAAAACTGACCTATTAAACCTCCCTAAGATCATTTTGTCGGTACCAAATTGCGTTGGACGTGTGCGCTACGACGTGCTCTTTCATTTGGTATGCGGAAGTCCTATATTTGAGCAAGCTTTCACCCTTTCCTGAGCTAACCCTAGTTTGCATTCCAAAATCAAGAGTTACCCTTAGGGTTAACCCTAGCTAACCCTAGGGTTAGTGTTGGGGTTAACCCTAAGTCTCGGTAGCCGAGTGGTCTCCGTAGCTTTTTGTCAACTTTGAGGTCCCAGGTTCGATTCCCACTTGCAGCATTGGTATTTTTTTTATTTTTTTCAAGTCAAACACTGTCTCCTGAATCATTTTCAGACAACGAAATAATTTTATCAAAATTGGGCAAGGCTGTGCATAGCTAACCCTAATTTGCTTTCTACCGATTTAAACCCTCTTTGCACCATTTGCAGGTAAGGAGAAACTTAAAACTGACCTATTAAACCTCCCTAAGATCATTTTTTCGGTACCAAATTGCGTTGGACGTGTGCGCTACGACGTGCTCTTTCATTTGGTATGCGGAAGTCCTATATTTGAGCAAGCTTTCACCCTTTCCTGAGCTAACCCTAGTTTGCATTCCAAAATCAAGAGTTACCCTTAGGGTTAACCCTAGCTAACCCTAGGGTTAGTGTTGGGGTTAACCCTAAGTCTCGGTAGCCGAGTGGTCTCCGTAGCTTTTTGTCAACTTTGAGGTCCCAGGTTCGATTCCCACTTGCAGCATTGGTATTTTTTTTATTGTTTTCAAGTCAAACACTGTCTCCTGAATCATTTTCAGACAACGAAATAATTTTATCAAAATTGGGCAAGGCTGTGCATAGCTAACCCTAATTTGCTTTCTACCGATTTAAACCCTCTTTGCACCATTTGCAGGTAAGGAGAAACTTAAAACTGACCTATTAAACCTCCCTAAGATCATTTTTTTCGGTACCAAATTGCGTTGGACGTGTGCGCTACGACGTGCTCTTTCATTTGGTATGCGGAAGTCCTATATTTGAGCAAGCTTTCACCCTTTCCTGAGCTAACCCTAGTTTGCATTCCAAAATCAAGAGTTACCCTTAGGGTTAACCCTAGCTAACCCTAGGGTTAGTGTTGATGTTAATCCTAAGTCTCGGTAGCCGAGTGGTCTCCGTAGCTTTTTGTCAACTTTGAGGTCCCAGGTTCGATTCCCACTTGCAGCATTGGTATTTTTTTTATTTTTTTCAAGTCAAACACTGTCTCCTGAATCATTTTCAGACAACGAAATAATTTTATCAAAATTGGGCAAGGCTGTGCATAGCTAACCCTAATTTGCTTTCTACCGATTTAAACCCTCTTTGCACCATTTGCAGGTAAGGAGAAACTTAAAACTGACCTATTAAATCTCCCTTAGATCATTTTTTCGGTACCAAATTGCGTTGGACGTGTGCGCTACGACGTGCTCTTTCATTTGGTATGCGGAAGTCCTATATTTGAGCAAGCTTTCACCCTTTCCTGAGCTAACCCTAGTTTGCATTCCAAAATCAAGAGTTACCCTTCCTAGCTAACCCTAGGGTTAGTGTTGGGGTTAACCCTAAGTCTCGGTAGCCGAGTGGTCTCCGTAGCTTTTTGTCAACTTTGAGGTCCCAGGTTCGATTCCCACTTGCAGCATTGGTATTTTTTTTATTTCTTTCAAGTCAAACACTGTCTCCTGAATCATTTTCAGACAACGAAATAATTTTATCAAAATTGGGCAAGGCTGTGCATAGCTAACCCTAATTTGCTTTCTACCGATTTAAACCCTCTTTGCACCATTTGCAGGTAAGGAGAAACTTAAAACTGACCTATTAAACCTCCCTAAGATCATTTTTTCGGTACCAAATTGCGTTGGACGTGTGCGCTACGACGTGCTCTTTCATTTGGTATGCGGAAGTCCTATATTTGAGCAAGCTTTCACCCTTTCCTGAGCTAACCCTAGTTTGCATTCCAAAATCAAGAGTTACCCTTAGGGTTAACCCTAGCTAACCCTAGGGTTAGTGTTGATGTTAATCCTAAGTCTCGGTAGCCGAGTGGTCTCCGTAGCTTTTTGTCAACTTTGAGGTCCCAGGTTCGATTCCCACTTGCAGCATTGGTATTTTTTTTATTTTTTTCAAGTCAAACACTGTCTCCTGAATCATTTTCAGACAACGAAATAATTTTATCAAAATTGGGCAAGGCTGTGCATAGCTAACCATAATTTGCTTTCTACCGATTTAAACCCTCTTTGCACTATTTGCGGAAAGGAGAAACTTAAAACTGACCTATTAAACCTCCCTAAGATCATGTTTTCGGTACCAAATTGCGTTGGACGTGTGCGCTACGACGTGCTCTTTCATTTGGTATGCGGAAGTCCTATATTTGAGCAAGCTTTCACCCTTTCCTGAGCTAACCCTAGTTTGCATTCCAAAATCAAGAGTTACCCTTAGGGTTAACCCTAGCTAACCCTAGGGTTAGTGTTGGGGTTGACCCTAAGTCTCGGTAGCCGAGTGGTCTCCGTAGCTTTTTGTCAACTTTGAGGTCCCAGGTTCGATTCCCACTTGCAGCATTGGCATTTTTTTTATTTTTTTCAAGTCAAACACTGTCTCCTGAATCATTTTCAGACAACGAAATAATTTTATCAAAATTGGGCAAGGCTGTGCATAGCTAACCCTAATTTGCTTTCTACCGATTTAAATCCTCTTTGCACCATTTGCAGGTAAGGAGAAACTTAAAACTGACGTATTAAACCTCCCTAAGATCATTCTTTCGGTACCAAATTGCGTTGGACGTGTGCGCTACGACGTGCTCTTTCATTTGGTATGCGGAAGTCCTATATTTGAGCAAGCTTTCACCCTTTCCTGAGCTAACCCTAGTTTGCATTCCAAAATCAAGAGTTACCCTTAGGGTTAACCCTAGCTAACCCTAGGGTTAGTGTTGGGATTAACCCTAAGTCTCGGTAGCCGAGTGGTCTCCGTAGCTTTTTGTCAACTTTGAGGTCCCAGGTTCGATTCCCACTTGCAGCATTGGTATTTTTTTTATTTTTTTCAAGTCAAACACTGTCTCCTGAATCATTTTCAGACAACGAAATAATTTTATCAAAATTGGGCAAGGCTGTGCATAGCTAACCCTAATTTGCTTTCTACCGATTTAAACCCTCTTTGCACTATTTGCAGGTAAGGAGAAACTTAAAACTGACCTATTAAACCTCCCTAAGATCATGTTTTCGGTACCAAATTGCGTTGGACGTGTGCGCTACGACGTGCTCTTTCATTTGGTATGCGGAAGTCCTATATTTGAGCAAGCTTTCACCCTTTCCTGAGCTAACCCTAGTTTGCATTCCAAAATCAAGAGTTACCCTTCCTAGCTAACCCTAGTTAGTGTTGGGGTTAACCCTAAGTCTCGGTAGCCGAGCTAACCCGTAGCTTTTTGTCAACTTTGAGGTCCCAGGTTCGATTCCCACTTGCAGCATTGGTATTTTTTTTTATTTTTTTCAAGTCAAACACTGTCTCCTGAATCATTTTCAGACAACGAAATAATTTTATCAAAATTGGGCAAGGCTGTGCATAGCTAACCCTAATTTGCTTTCTACCGATTTAAACCCTCTTTGCACCATTTGCAGGTAAGGAGAAACTTAAAACTGACCTATTACACCTCCCTAAGATCATTTTTATTTATTATTTTAAAATTTACATCAGATTTATGGTGGTTAAACAGCACCCTTAATGAATTCAATGTTTCACCAACATATTGTTGATGACATCTTGTACAAGAAATCAAGTATATTATATTGTTGCTATTGCAACTTAATTTTTCATTTACTTGAAAGACAGAATCTGTTCGTGTGTTTCGAAATGAATTAGTAGGTATGATTAATGGACAGGTTTGACAGCGAAGGTTATTACAAGGGTGAACTGAAGAATTTGGTAAGGGTAAATTGTTCGAATTGTTTTTAGCAGTGATTTCAGCAACTCAACTATTGAGCTTTTGATACCTCTCAAAAATCTCTTAGAGTAACCTCGTTCACGTAACTTTTGAAAACAATAGAACAAGCCTCCTCGAAGTCCTCATTGCGCGTACAAATTCGGTGAAATCTCAAGACTTGTGACTTAATAATTCCAGAAAAAGTATGTTTCGGATGAAAAGATGATTTGAATAAAAGTTGGTGGGTGTCAGTAGGCTTGAAAAAAACTTGAGTATCTAATTTATTAGTTTCATGAGTATCTTTAAAAACGTGTGTATCTAGAAAATCAATGTGCGTGTCGCTAATATTAGAAGTTAATTTAACAGAAGGGTGGTGATTATTGAGAATATTACAATATTCCCAAAATTCGTCTATTGTATGAGTCCAAATTAAGAAAATATCATCGAGAAATCTTCTGGGGAATGTTCAGCATTTTCGGGGATTAATTTGGGACTTGGATTAAGGGAAAAAATATTCCGAAATATAGAATACTAGAATTGCGTGAAAATAAAAAAATTCATGCAAATATTCATTAAATTAGAAAAAAATCCCTTTGTATGCCTACATACGAGTCGTATTTTCCATTTTTGAACGCGGATCTATGGATACTAATGGATTTTGTTTTAATACTATCAGGAGCAAATGCAAAATGAAAATGTTAGATAATACTTTTGAAAGGACTAATGTAATTTATGTTTTGTTTTTTAATAGGATCGGATCTAACCGAAAAGTGTCCAATCGTTTGAGATTGATTTACATGCTGCAGAAAAGAAGGAAGTAATTATATTTAACTTTGTTTAAAATTTTACCCTTTATGATGTGTTTAGTCCACCATACTATTTAAAAATTAGCAGATGTTGGTGTCACAGCAATCACGATAATAAACGTCAATATAAGATTAAAATGGAGGTAAGATTTTTGAACGTTACATCCAGGTTGGATCGTTTGAATACATATTGGGATGAATTATACATCGATTCAGCCTAAGGATATCCTTGTCATTGAAAACAAATAATTTTTCCCTTCATTTCCGTGTTTCAGGGGACCCCATTCCCTGGCAAAAGCTGAAACCAACGAATTACATGAGCACAAAAGTTTTCTCAGTGTTTGTTACTCACAAATAAAAAAAGTGGACATAATTATCACTCTTTCCTGCTTGTTGCATACATCAAACCTATTAATACTTTGTACATGTACTGTACATGTGTACATTTGATCACTAGATTTAATGTTGACCTATTAGCTAACAGAATAGTTATTGGTAATCTCTCCAAAATGACAATCGTGAATCAAGTTTGAATAAATTAATTTTAGCGACGTAAAATAATTTACGTAGTGCATTAATATGTATCAAAGGTCAGATGTCAAGGTAGACCGCATTCCTTGAGAATTATATAGTAATAAATGATTTTAATACATTATTATGTATTAAGTTTCAGGTCTTACCAATTGTGACTGTTTCGTTTTTGCTTTATGGGTGTTTAGTTTTAACTATGGAAGCTGCCAATGGTAAGATCAAAGTCAATATAAGCATAATATAGCCGAACCATTCTATTGGACGCATTTTATTACAATTTTAAATACATATCTTACGAACTGTTTGTTTTGATTACTTATACTAATGGTAGTCTCTAATGACCAGTCTCTGATGTTTGAACTGAATTGATATAGTCCGGTCAAATACGGTCGCTATGACCGTGATATGTTGCAGAGTGTTAGAGTAACTTTCACGGAGACCGTTTGGTCCAGAGCATGAAAAACTCGGACGTAATACTTGTATAGTAGTGGACTTTCCATATGAGAAGTACCATCAGGTGTTTTAAAAAAGAGTAAACACGGTCTGCTTCGCGCCTGACAACCGTCACTACTATAGCTGATCAGTTGTGAAATGTATATGCCATAAGCTGGAGATTTTGGTATGTTACTGCACAGTGAAAGAAAAAATAAAGTTGCCATGTTTGTCATACAATATGACACAATGATTATGGTTGTTTTCATTTTCGAGAAGCAAATCCAAGTAGGTCGCTTTAGTCTTAGAATCAGTGATGTTTTTTTTTATCTCCAACTGGGTAGATTTTTCAAAAGTTATTCAGTGACAAAAAGTCATCTATGAATCGGAAAGTGGAATTGAAAGAACGAGCTAGTTGTTTATTGCCTTGCTTTGGTGGCCTTGAATAGGTTATCTTATAAGAAAACAAACTATTTCAATATATAATATAAATACATATAAATTCACTAACAATTACCTTCAGAGGTGAATGCATTTTTACAGTGTTGATTTATTTACGCATTTGTTGGAACTTTACATGTAAATTTGGTAGATTCTACAGGTGAATTCTACAGTCATGCAAGTCATTCACCTACACTTAAAAACAAATACTGATCACATCAACTGTCACGTTACACATCGATTTAATATCTGGGATAGTTTATATTTGGCATATAGTCATTAATAACATTGTCTTTGTCTCAATGATTGCACTTAACTTGACGCATATCTTTTGAATACTATATTTGAAACAGTTTAATCAAAGGATACGGTCACCATTGGTTTAACTTCGTTCAATTTTCGGATACGAGAATTTTTAAGCTTAGCATTAATATTTGCCTTTAAGTTAAGAAAAGACAAAAAGTACTTCTGAGGTCTACGTAAATCCAAGTCACAGAATGCCGAATGTTCCCTTTTAATAATGTTCAGAAAATATATAATGTACAGAGCATCTGTTAAAATAAAGTCTGTATCTTATTTTCATAACAATTGATAATATATTAAAGATGAACAGTCAGTATTTTTGCAATTTCTCTGAAAAGTGGTCATTTTTTTTTATTGATATTCTGAATAAACCATGACTTGTTGGTACAGAATGTATGATTAGACCAGTAAGTTATCAGTAATCAATTTTATTCAGATTTAAATTAAATGCAATTTCTGAAAATAACCATCTATGAATAACACCTTCTTATCACAAGTAGGCTACGATTCTGAAAAATTAAAATTCCTCATGGACCATGTTGCATTGCATTACTTTGACTGTTTACTGCATTGTATACTAACTTGCGTATTTTCGTTATCCAAATTCCACCCTTATTAGGATTACTGTAAATATTCTGCAAATATCGGTACTAGCTGTAATTTCTCCATCGTTGATTGATCGTCTGTATCTTGTATGAAGCATTGAGCTAGAACGGTTTGGTATCACAACAGAAACAAATTTACTTGTTTCGTGAAGTTTCTACGGATTACTGGATTTGTAAAGAATTAGTGACAGTTACGATACTGTTTTATTTATTTCAGTTCAGCTTTCAGGGTGTCCACAAATTATCACCCGATCTGAATGGAATGCCAGACCAACTAGAGGTCAAAGTTCACTACCAGGTTCAGTGGATTATGTATTTATTCATCATGGTGCCATGGGTGACTGTTTCACTACCGACGACTGTAAAAATACTATTCGAAATTACCAAAATTATCACATGGATTCCCACAGTTAGTACCGGATATTATATCTTACAATATAATGTTGAAATAAATTAAGTGACAAGTCCAAGTCAACCCAAATTATTGCAGTATGCTTACTATGTCATGCATTATTTTAAGTCTTCGGAAGGTACATCCAACAGAAAAATTGTAAACCAACAGTGGGACCAACAAAACTGTTGACAATATACAAAGCAATTTATTGGCAATAGTTTGTATATGTGTACGACAAGAGCACGAGTATTTCCATGTTGCAATGCACACACTTCACATGCCGATCACACCCATATGTTCCTGACTTTGTAAAGGGTTCCATTTAATAATAATATGCGCATATTGAATGTAAGACACGTCATCCATGGTCAGAAAACATAGCACCAAAAAGATCTAAGTATTTGCGATCTCAACCATACAGCATGTAACAATTTACGCCAAGACATTATTTTAAATCTGAAATGACTTTTTTCAGAATGGGATGATATAGGGTACAGTTTTCTAGTTGGTGAAGATGGAAATGCTTATGAAGGACGGGGATGGGATCGAGTTGGTGCTCATACTAAAGGATATAATTCTGTTGGACTTGGTAAGGAATTCTGAATCAATCCATGCAGTGAAGCATTTATAGTCCAGAATATAAGAGTTTTTGAAACATTTGAAAATGCAGTCTGTGGACGTTAGACGCTTGCTCGCTAACCTGAAGGTCCAGGGTTCAATCCCGGCATGGGTCGAGATGATACCTTCGGATTTTTCAACCCGGTTTCCCCCTGTCAGTGATGCAGGTCGGATGGGCTGACATGGAAAAGCGTCTAGTCGTTCAGATGGGACAATAAACCGAGGTCCCGTGTGCTATTGGCTGTGCACGTTAAAGATCCCTCGATAGTTGGAAATCGAAAATAAGAGCAGGCTAATGCCGCTGTCCTGGCAAAATTTCCCTCATTGCACACTGCATGGCGTTCGCCCGTCCTCAATTAGCCCATAGAGGTGCAGAAAGTAGGACGTAAAACTCCATTCATTTCATTTCATTTATCTTAAAAATATTTATGTCCATAATTTAAATGCAGATTTTGGTACAAAATTATTTATATTCCATGAATGTTTTTGTTATAGGGTTCTGTGTTATGGGAAATTTTATGGAAAGATTGCCCAACGAAGCTGCCAGAAATACTTTGAAACAGTTGATAGCCTGTGGAGTTCAGAATGGAAAAATCAAAACAGATTACACACTTCGGGGACATAGAGACATGGGAGCAACTGCTTGCCCTGGTACAACATTCTACAACCTGATCAAAACATGGCCTCATTATTAATTCATCCTATGAAATAAAACTAGAACGGTGTCTTTTGGTTTTATCTTTGTCCGAGGTGAAAATAGACGAGGCATGTTTCCCGCGTACGGCGTTCGTTCAGTGGATGGTGAAGGATAATCGACGTACATAGTGAAAAGTGTCATGTTAACAGTTTTTTCATCAAGAAGAAAAAGAGAGTACACCATCAAATACACAATGTTCATCCACTAGGTTTACTAGATTTTTTTTTAATACAATTATATTTTAAACATACATACATGTATTCTGCATCTGTAGACACCGAGTTCGGATAAAAACAACAGCATAGGTCTAGCTCTCTGCTTCCATTCATACATCTACATAACGGGAGTCATTTTTTATTATTCGAGGGTAAAGAGGCGGTTCGGGAAAATGTATGCAGGGAAAATTACGCAGTCTTAAGGATCAAAAGTCGTATGTTAAATTTAAATGAAATTTAAAAAATCTGAAGTTGCCTTATGAAGCAATTTCTACCGTGACGAGGCTGACTATCTCATGAAATACAAATACATATAGAATATTATGATCCTCTTTCAACAGCATTAAAAGGGAATGTTAAGCATATTTTAGGGTCGATTTGAGCCTTGAATATATGTAAATTGCCCCCAAGAGTACTAAAGCTGCACAAAAATCCAAGAGCTTCAAGAAACAACCCTAGAACGAGTTTTGCTTTTGGCACTATTTGTATGAAATACGATTAAAATATTTATCTTATCGTACGAAAGATTGAATTTCACCATAACTTCAATGTGGTTTGCAATCATCTGTTCTAGTTCCCAGGTCTTCAGAGTATAAATCACCAGAAAACCAGTTTTAATTTTTAATTTGAGAATATTTCCAGAAAGAAAAAATAGAAAGTTTCACGTTTGATTAAACACGTTTCTCTTAATTTTCGTAATGCGATTTTTTAAAAAAATAGACTATTTTTATTCATGAAGACTTGATGTTGCATTTCAACATAAAAAGATGTATTTCCAATTTGTATTTTACTGTCGTCCCACAACATTCAATATGTAGCCGGTTACTTTTTTTTTATTAATATCAGGGGAACAGATGTTTTTTTTTCGGGGGATAGATTGGTTTTGATTGTAGGCCTATGTCAATAATTTGTAATAAAGTACTAGAATTGCAGAAAAAGCGCACAATTATTATACCTTATGACGTAGTCTGACTAAAGTACACAATCGTGTTTCATGCTTTCAAAAATGGATTTGAAGGCTCAAATTTCGACGGTGAGCTTTACTATACAGACTTTAACTGATATAGTAAGCTAACAAATCACGCTTTTATGACACAATTTCTTTTTGCCTTAGAAAATGTATATAAAAAAATAAAACTACGAGTCGACTTGTAATAAATGCAGGAAAAAATAAATCGCACGATAACGTGCAATAATTAGGTAAAAAGTCGATATACTGATACTAATGTATGACGTTTCTAAACAGGAGAAGTCTATTTTTAAAAGTCACACACTTTTTACGCAGCTAACCCTACTTAAAGACCCTAATCGGTATTATTTATTTCCTTTAAAGGGAAATCATATGAAAACTCAGTTCAAATATTGTTATAATTCATATTTCAACTTGTCATGTAATTTCTTACATTGACGGACCTCGTGTATTCGCTTTCCCGGACGGAAAAGCGCCCGGACCGATCTGAGGTCGGACCACCTCTTTATTTTCAGCTGATATCAACTAATCATCATAAACCGAATCGTGCAAACATGCTTTAAAGTACATCGATCCAAATGCAGGCTGTTGTTACTTTCAGTAAATCATTTACGTTTTAACATTAATTTCGAATATTACGGATGGTGTAATAAATTGTAATAAAATAATTTGTAATATATAATATAATATCGTCAATGACAATTGAAATTTACAATTTATGCGTATTTATTTGCTTTATTAAACAGGATGTTGAAATTTGTCTATTAAATTTACACGAGACTATTGTATTGACATACAAAACTTAAAATATCATTTCATAATATTATGTACCCGGACGACTTCTTAAATTGCTATATCTTTCCATGTTAAATCAAGAAATTCAACATTTTATAACTTCCCCAAAATATCTGGTTGATAACTCTACTTTATGTGACATAATAGACTGTCTAATACCTAATATTTGGTCAAATCCTATACCATAACAGACAAATCATATCGACATACCATATAGTGATCAGCATAGATATCAATAGTAGCTTCCGGTAGATCTGTAAGTGACGCCATAAAACGCGTTAGTTTTAGTGGGATTGCAAGAACCACAGACGTCGGAATAAAAATTGGAATGGTAAAAATTGATGCTATCAGCGTTCCCATTACACATACAAAGTTTAGAAAACCTCTTTAAAATATCTTTAAATTGTCCGCTTTTCATACACAGACACCTGGAATTGAATTTCAAAAGAGGTAACATCTGCAATATCATGAAATTTGCTGATTGGTTTGGTTATATCCTTTCCTTATCCGATGTTCGTAGTATAACAGACGAACTAGGTGTCGGATGGATAAGAGAATGTACACCCAAGTCGCTATGGTAGACTCTGTTAACAATTCATAGATAGTAAAAAAAAGTGAGTTAGATTACGAATTATGCTTTTTAAGTTGACAAAAGAAATAATGAATAATCAGTATTGAAAATCCAAACACATTTAATGATTGAAAAGAAAATGAAATGAAATGGAGTATTACGTCTTACTTTTCTGCACCTAAGAGAAATAAACCCCGACACAGAAAAAGATATAATTTAAAACTTATGTCAAGGTTGTCAGTATTTGGGTTTGATTGTATTATATAATCACCATGTGAACACTTCAATACATGTATTATGAATAGTAACTCAATAAGGAAATATAACCATGGCAAAACATGTGAAGGAAGAAAATATAGTTTCGGTTGATATCACGAGTTTAAAGTGTTTCCTTTTAATGATATGATGAACCTATAGAGAGTTTTAGAGATAAATTAGATAAGACTTAATATCTACACTGACTGTGAGCAGAAATGTTTCTCACAAGAGTTGTAACATTGTGTTGTTTCATTTGGAGTATCTCGGCGCACGTCGATGATAAGAAATCACTTCTACAGCAAAGAGGTATTGGAGTACCATGTGTTTGGGATGGAAATTCTTTTTTGTGTTTGTGTTCTAAAAAGCCTACATGGACAAAGACAAATTGCACTGGACGCAATCTTAATTACATACCAAAAATACCTACAAGTACAACAGTCTTATATCTTAATAACAATAATTTGACAACACTCACTTCTGATATGTTAGTGAATATATCATATAAACATTTAACACATTTGGAAATACAATCAAATAATATGCATTTTATTGAAACGGGACTTTTCAGTGTTTTCAAACAATTGAAGATCTTGGATGTCAGCAGTAACCCTTTAACAGACAATGTATTATTACAGTCATTCAGTGGTATTTCTAAATCAGTTCGACACCTACACCTGAACAACGTTTCTTTACCACAGACAGTTTCAGATCAACTGTTTCTGCCTTTCAAAGACTCCGAAATGGAATTAATTCATCTGAATTACAACCGCATCATTTTCTTTGATTCTAATCGGCTTTTTGAGTACTTACCTAAATTGCGTTATTTAGATCTAGCGTTTAACTATTTGAAGTTAGTAAATTTTACTTCTTCTACGTCGCTTACTCACCTTTATTTGTCGTACAATGACTTAACAATGTTTCCCGAGTTTTGTAAGAATAAAACTTCATCATTTTTTCCATCACTGAAAAATCTGCAATTAGACCGAAACTGTTTGAGCACCTTAGAAATGAGAAAAGTGAATTGCTTAGAAGAATTGGAAATTTTCAATGTTTCGCAAACTAGGATTAATACATTACATACTAATACATTCCGAAATCTGAAATCGATTGTAACAATTGCTGTGGAAAATATTGCAAGTTTTGTCTCTATTCAACCATATGCGTTTCGAAGTAAAACCCTACGGTATATTTCCTTAAAAGATAATTATTTAAGTTTTAAGACTATAGAAGTCAATATCAATCACGTTTTTGGTGGATGCCCGCAACTTACAAAACTGGACATATCTGGGAATTTTGTTGGCAAACTGAATACTAGCGATTGGGAAATAATGTTTAGTGATATTCCGAACTTATTATATATGAATGTCAGTAATTCTGGATTGTTATATATACCCAGATCCTGGCCAAGTGTAATACCTCACCTCATTGGTCTTGATGTTGGTAATAATGGCATCGATCATATTCATAAGGATTATTTTGTACCGTTTAAAAACATGTCATATCTGTCCATGAACCGTAATCAGTTTACTTCATTCCAAGAGGACCAGTTACCCAAACATTTAATAAGATTGAACCTGATTCAGAATCCATATATTTGTGACTGTGATCTGCTGTGGTTCATTAAGTTTGTGATAACAAACCATTCTATTTTGGAATACTATCCTAGGGAATACACATGCCGAGGCACAAATCATACTTTTTCTTCAATAAAATTAAGAAAAGGGGCGTGTTCCATAAGTCGCGAAATAAGTATAGTGATATCAACAACTTGTTTTCTCTTAATAATTTTACTCTTAGTGTTAGCAATAATATATCGATATCGCTGGAGATTACGATATGTCATCTATTTATTCACTTATCATAAAAGACAAATAAACTTGACATACGAATCTGATTATCAGCACGATATATTTGTGAGCTGTGCTCGAGAACAATATGGCGTCGTTTTGGATTCGATTGTGAAAAGACTAGAAGAACGAGAATCCTTCAGAGTGTTCATTACTGAGAGAAATGTTCAAGCAGGCGAATCTAAAATGGGTAAAACATTAGCCAACTTAGATAAAAGTAGATTTTTTATGATATGTCTATCGAATAATTTTTGTGAAGATCAGTGGTGCGAGTTTGAAACCAATATGGCTATGCAGAAATCTCTGTATGAAAACACTGGTAATGTGATTGTCGTATTATTAGAGGACATTTCTATTGAAAATATGAATAAACAATTATGGTGGTTGGTAAGAAATGATGATTATATTGTTTGGGATAAAAATGAGGACACATGTGAATTATTTTGGATAAAGTTGATATCAAAACTTCGTTCTCATAACAGTAATGGTCAAATTATTCCTATGTCAAATCTTAGACGATAAAAACAATACCAATGAAATTATCTAAAGGTTCTTGGTTCAAAAGAAGTTTTCTGTTGTCAAGAAATAATATTGGAAATAAAAGCAAAATTATGATTATATGTTAATGATAATTACAATGTCTAAACCGTTGTTTATTTAAATTAAAATCTTCGTTGAAAGCAAAAACAGTAACGACAGACACACAAAACTTTGCCCCCGTTTTTTTTTTCGTGTGCGCTAGTTTGGAGCTTTCTATATAGTCATGCATTTAAAGGCTTTATTATGCTTCTTGTATATATGTACGAACTGGAATTAAAAAAATGTTCTGCAATTGTAATAATTGATATATATTGGTTATCGATTTTCATATTACGATCCGAAAATACTAATTTTGAAAAAATTTGTGACATCACTATACAATCATGTAGTATCAAAGATTTTGAAAATATACTGAAATAAACAAATTATGCATATTTCTTTTTCAATAAAGAAGGTTTTATTATCAGTGATTATTCCCCAAACTGCAACGATTTCGGTCATATTATTATGAACTTCTCGAATAATAGCGAGTCTTTGTTGAAACAATAATGGTTGAATAAGTTTGGTTTAGTCATTTAATAAATATGTTTACCAGTTTCTATTTATGCACATTTCGTAACAATTGAGAACAGGAAGAACAGTCTATTTGCTTTTAGTGTAGAGTAGAAACTAAGTAGTACACACTGACAACATTTTCGACAACTTGTTGGTCAACATGTTGCCGAAACACCTGAGAAAACACAAATTTTGTCCTATACACACACGACAACAGTTCGACAACATGTTGGGCAACTTGTTGCAGAATGTTTCCAAACTGTATACACTAACAGCATTTTCGACAACGTGGCATATCGACAACATATTGTCGAAAATGTTGTCAGTGTGTACAGTAGTTTAGTCAATTATTTTGTGCATTGTTATAAAGTGTAGGCCAGTATTCATATTAGTGAATAACATCCTCAGTGTAAATGTAAAATAACAATGTCATCTTTAATAACTAAAGTGAGTAGCGTGTATACAAGGTGTACTAAGACTCGATCAGAGTAGTATCTCATAGGATTCGGCCAGAAATAGCGAAAAATTGACCAAGATTCTGAATTGTTCAAGGGCACATGACAACATTTTCGACAACTGAGGCTCCGTTGGCTATAGATTGTGCAAGTTAAAGGTATTTGAAAATCGTAAATTAGAGTTGGCTATTACTGCTGTCTTTGCAAAATGACCCTCATTGCATGTATTGTAAGCAATTTGCCCGTCCCCATTAGCTCAATAGGTGTAAAAACGTTGGACGTAAAACTTCATTTTCCATCAAGTAGAGAAGGTTCTTCCATAGATTTATACATTACTTACACAGCAGATTTACGAAACAAAACGGTAAGGGTTTTATAAGATTTTTAAAGGAAATTCTCAATTTTCCGCTATATTTATTGCAAACATATTACCAGTACTATAAAATATCTAGAATATAATCTTTCTAAGTACAAATAACAAATAGCTTTTATCAAAACTCTATATAAAGCTAACAAAACCACCTATCATAACAAAAAACAAGGCATGTATCTTTTAATTACGTTATATCCGATATTTGGATACATGAAATTAAATGGGATAGTTTTCCTTTTCTCAATGATAAAACGTATACATGTAATTGAAAAAACAAAGACTGATTTCCAAAACTCACGTGAAAATAAGTTTTTAAAGGGAGTGTTTTCTCCACATACAAGGGAATTGGCTTTTTTTTTTTTTACTCCTTTCACACGTACAAGGCTCATCCAAAACATTCGTAACAGAAAGTGAAATCAGCACTGAAGGGATTCTTACATCATTGGCCGTGACATCATAAAATGTTACGGAATGTTCCAACTGGAATTTTCATATTGTTCAGTGTAACATTAATTAATGGAATGATAACTGATATGATCCGATGTTCAACATCCAATATAAAGTGTATATCTATTAAACAATACACGTATCTGCTCATTTAATATCTAGATGGCGAATTCGTTTCAAACTCTCATGATACTTCAGAACTCACGAAGAGGCAATCGTTACCTATGGTGATAAGATAACTGCTCAAGAGATTGTTAAAACATCTTTGAGTTAATTAATCAAATTTCTACGTAATATTTGGTCCGTTCTGGTCACAATTTGCTTGACAGTCTGCCATCTAGTTGAAGACGATGAAGTAAAATGATAAGAACCTGACGGCAACTGAAGTTGGGCTATATTAGCAAACACTCAGTCGACTTAAGGTATATCCTTTTAATTTTCTCCAGGACACAAGAAGCATAAATCAGAGTCAATGTCTCTCGCGTGTTATCCAACGATTATTCACATAACCTCGAGCTTATGACTTAGGTGATTAAATCACGTTTCAAACAGAATCGAATGGTAGGCCTATTGATCACAACAAAACGATGAATGGACTAATGAGAATATGATATGATGATATCGTTGTAATTTTAATCTCTCTCGTTACTGGATATATTACACATAATTTATGATTTATTGGCATATGAATACACTAGATTGTTTTATCACAGAACTGGACTTTGATTTGGCTTGGCAACCCGACGATACTTTTCGATTTAAAAAGAATACTTATTGTTCTATTGGCTTTACCAAATCCAGGCTTATCACTAATTATAAATCTTTGGCCCTCTTAAACATTTTTCTGCGCCTTGTCCAAATCACTAGGTGATTTTACCAATCTTGCGCCTTTAGGTCGAACAGATTTATCTCCCCTGAATGTTGGCGAGAGTGGAATGTCTAAAGATTCTAATGTTACTTTAGGTTTTTGTCCGAGAATACCCAAGATGGCGTCGACTGTTGTAAAGAGGTCGTTTTCAAAATTATGCATTCGCCTGAAAAGACACAAAGGGATGCAATATATTACAGTAGTTTATTTTTTGATACTTGATACAGACAGTATAAAATATAAAATAGGCTAATGTCGCTTTTTTGGTTTAGCCTGTCTTCTTAGTTAGAACGAGACATATCATAGTATGGACAGGGGGCGTGAGGTTTTATATCATATTATGATAAATAAAATAAACGAGAACTCAAATAACAAGCGAAACAGCGTTTGATACTTATATGATACTTACTCGTAAAGGTTTTCAAGTTTGTGGTCTATATCTGACAAGGAATGTATGCTGCCCTTCTCCGTATGGTGTTGTCGTATTTCATATTCTATATTTTGAGAGTATTTCCACATTTGCCCAGTACTAGAGGATGATTTTGGAGTATAAGTTGTACCACTAGATGTTGTCATTGGTGAAGGCCCTTGTTGCCCAGCTAAACTATCAGATGTCAGATCTTTCCTGGGCAAACCATGGGCTGTTTTAGGTAAAAGTGGTCGAGATTCTTTACAACTGGCGTGTTTGTCTTTTTTAGACTTTCCTGATACCACATTGATTAAATTCGATACGGCACCTGTTTAATAAAAAGGCAATTGGGCATGATTTCTTTACAAAATAAATACCTATGATCAAGGTCAGAGTATGAAGACAATTGAACAACGCTGCCATGGAGTGAATGATGAAGGTCTCTCGATCGCAAAACAATCACATTTAATTACACGAATAAATACGAATGCATAATTTGGCATTGTCAGTTTCCTCGAGAAATATGAACATTAATCTTTACCTGCAATGGACGACTGTGAACTTTTTCGAGGCATTTCAGTTTTTCTGGCGAAGTCTTCGTCGGTTATTTCCTCTGTGGCAGCTGTAGGTGATAGTTCAAGAATACCAGGATCGTCATCATCACTATCAGAATCTATCAGATCTCTACTACCTCGTCTTCCTTCTGGTCCTAGAGCTCGCCCTCTTCTTAAACCTCTTCCTGTTGGTCAAATTTAATTATGAGATAATGAAATTGGGAATATGCTTTATATGCTCGTGATTCCGTAAGCTTATTTTTTATCTATGATCGTAAATATTTTGATCTTTCAAGAATTTAAAATTTGCCTTCCGTAGAACACTGGACTGCTTCGTGTATAAGTGTAACCTACCATCTCCATCAGTGGCTCCTCTTTTACACTGCAATCTCGGTCTTCTCTGCCTAATGAACCTTAATGTTTCATCCTCCATTTTAGCTTTAACTTTTCGTTGTAGTAGTGTTCCCTGCAAATAAAACAGAAATTCAAATCAAAGCTAGGTTGATCTAAAATATAATTCATCTAAATTTAGAAACAAGTCAACGATTTTTTTTCTATCTTGTGGTAATACTTTCAAATTTATGGGTTTTTTTTATGTTTAAGGGTATAACAAATTGCGTTGCTTCAAATGTAAATTCATTGTATTCCAATACATTACAATGACTGAATAATTTTGGATTGTTAATATTTTTTAGTAGAACTTTAACTTTATGATCACAATATTCATTGCTAATAATAGTGTAGTTTAAAAGATGGTGAACAAATAAGTCATAGTATTATTGTATAGTTGTGATATTTACTATAACAAGTTTTCCAAAGTTGATAAGCAGTTTTCAAAGAAAGAAAGAGATACAAAAAAACAAAACTAGAAAGTAGGAAAAAGTCCTGAAAAAGTATGTGTTTCCAAAACATTTATAATAAGAGTGACAATATATATGTGTATACAATCATGAATTAATGGATACGACCTATTTTGTATTCACCAAATGCTTCAGTGCAATAAAAAGTAAAATACTGTATAGCAAGCCCATAAATAGACGGGGCATTGCGTAATAAGTTTGAATTCGACACGCTGCACATTAAATTATCCCCCCTTCCCACAAATATAAAATACAATATGTTACAGAAGGTTGACAACATTTGATGACCAATGCCTTAACTGAATACAATGAAAAAACTTACCTCTGCCTAGAGTAATAAATAAAAAAAATGGTACAATATATTTATTATACAGGTCTTATTACATCAGATTTACCCATTTGGTACATGCAAGTGCCGTGAAGGAGAGAAATCAAAGGCAATGCGTTCAAAAAAATAAATAGTAAGCATTTTGGATATAATGAAATAACACAAACAATTATAAGCCCAAGCTATTTTTAACAGTCAAACTCAATTTTGGAGAGAACTTGGCGACAAAGCAACTTAAAATCAACACTCAGCCACAAAAAGACTCATGCGTTCTAATAGTTATTATATCAAAAATCGGAAAAGTAACGTAAGGAATGTAATAATTGGGATCGATACATTTAAACGAGGAAACACTACTGACCTTACGTAGGTTAAAAGTAACTTGAAATTGTTGCTTAAAAGTTTCTGAGAATTCAGGATATGTTTGAAGAATTTCTTTAAAATCGTGAAGTTCGATTTTGTTTATATCACAGTAAGATAAAGCTCTAACACTATACATTGACTTTCCTACTCCCACACTGTTCTTTATGTCTTCACCAAATATATCATCTTTACCTAGAAGGTGAACAGATTAATAACAATCTATATACAAGGCAAGTAGAAACTATGCACAAAATGAGTCGGATTCATTAAGTATCTGCCTAAGCTCGGTCCATTGACAGAAGAAAGCAAATCGGTAAATACGTCGTGAGGAGGAATATTCGCCCTTCATACTGTGCGAAAACAGTTACATTAAATTGTCCAATTGTTTTTTCTGCCCAAATTCAGCCCCTCTATTAAACTTAACTTTATACGGGAAATGAATGAATGATAGATTAAAACACATTAGAAGGACATATTCAAAGGAAAAATGAGCAAAATTAATTCAAATGCCGTATCAAAAACACAGAGCGCCTGGTGTGGTCAAATATAGGGGAAGAATCGATATTCAAGGAAAGTTTAAGCAAATAATGAAGGACGAAGTTTCTAGGTTTTTTTTGCACTGCACTGAATCAAAATCAATCAAAATTGTTGTTTTTTCGTTATCAAATAAAAGGGATTAATCAAAAGCCTTGCCAAAGTCACCAAACGTAAAACATCTATTTTATCTATTCTTGATTAGTATAGGTCTGTAACAAGACATAAAGAATATTTCTTTTCCTTTCATGTATATTATTGAGCCCACATATTTATCTATATTGAATTCTTTATGTATCATCTAAGACGTTATTTACCTAATATAGCCATAACAATATCGTCTTTTAATATTTCTATAGAGCCACGAGCTATAAAATATATTGCTGTTATAATATCACCAGGGTGAACCAGTGTATCTGCTGGTGGCGCGTGTGTTGATTTGAACTTAAGTGATAGAGCTCGCAAACAACCTGAAATCATAAATTATAAAGTATGCGAAAATATACGATAGACTACGGATTAGGACTACCGTTAATACTTTTTGTAGTAAAAAACAGTTTTTCATATTAAAATGTTACACTGACAGAAAATTGCCTTTCACAAACTAGGGTGTGCATGCTTCTTCATCAAACAAAATGGGATCTGCACCCTACGTTTATAGAACAGCAAATGTCAAAGTAGTTATATGTAAACGACTGGTATGCAAGCGGTAAAATCACTATAACTTGAGGGATTGAAAATTGAGTTATATGACTTTAAGACGTACCTGGACTGGCGCCTTTAAATGCTGAACAGTTATTTAATAAATTACGGTTTAGATGAAGACATATATCAGCTTGTAAACAATCTGGAAAACCTTTTAATACCTGAAATATATAAAGTTTACGTATTATGGTAAATAATACCTATCTGGTCCTGTGAAATTATGATGACCCTGGACAGCCCCCCCCCCCCCACCTCTTATTTCCAGTCGATCATAGTGTACATGGGTATTATTCCGTGAATGGAATATATTATTGACTTGGTCATAGAATAATCATTGAGAACCTAAGGTGTTGTCGATGTATAATTGCTCTTTTTACTAAGATGGTTCTGTTGTCTTTGTCTCGAAGTTTGCATATCACGCTCGTACACGATGTGATTTTGGAGACCAGATGATTTGTGCTTATGGACACCCATTCTTCAATATTATACTCGGCAAAAGACGAAGACAAAACTAATTTGAATATTTCAAACCAAGACAAAGTTGACATAAGTTTAAATTAAAGACAAGTATTAGATAAAGGATTAGTGTGCCTTGGTATTAAATCTTTTTATCTAACAAAGTTGAAATCTGGGCAGAAAAGTAATTTCCTTTTGACAAGGAAATGTTGACGTAGTCTGTATATTAATTGAGTCTTGGGGATGTAAAGACGTGTGATTTATTAACCAAACGATTTTCAGAATCGGTAGATATAACTGACAGTTTTAATATTGACACAAAGCGGCTAACAACGGAAGCTCATGTCGTCTTTCTCTGACAATCTTCTGATTAGGCGCCAGACAATCCACCGAACTTCTTCAATAATTTTCACTGTTATAATTACACAAGATTACGTTTGTTTTCTCATAATAAGTTCTTGGTTTATTGTTCTTCAGCAATTTCCTTACAGCTTCTATATTTTAATTACACTCACTGAGATATAGTTGAATTATTAAACCTTCCAGAAATGCTAATTAAAATGACACCCGAAGCTCAAATGAGTGATTTTCTAGTTTGAATTTTAATGAGGTGCACGGTATATATACCAATTATTCTGTAAAGCGTATTCAGACCAAAGAAATAGCCTTCATGTTCCCTAAGACTGCAATACATTTTTAACATAAAATGCAACCAGTTCCTTTCAAAGGTAAAGATAGCTGTACGACCATTAACCATTTATCTGAAAAGCTCGGAAAAGGCGTGTTGGTTGAACCATAGCCTGAATTCACCAACGAGCTGATGTTTTTCAGTAATAAATAAGTGGCCGCAACCTTGAATAGACAACTGCAAGGGTGCATTGACTTTCCCTTTTACTCTAGTTTCTTCCATCAGTATTCTGGAAGTGTGATCTCACTCTACCTCCGCTGGTACTGAGAATCTGGGCAAATATACATCTACATTGTTATACAAAGTGCTTTGTAATATAATATTTTGTATTAGCTATTTATAAAGCTGTTAAGCACTTGTTAGGATAGCATAAGATTTCAAAGCATAAATTCAAACTTACATTGTTCATATCAATACCATTAGTATAAGTCCAAGAATGTTGAAACGATTCTTGAAGACGGTTGGCGAGGGTTTTTGGAATTTGGTGAAATGCTATAAATTCTTTAATACTTTGAACATTTTCGTGATATTCATCTGAGCCTTGATACAACCTCAACATAATGGAAGAAACGTTACCAAAAATAGCAGCACTCAACAGGGCTGAAAAACACAAGACAAAACATATTTAAAACACATCAAAATCAGACTATGTTAGTATTCTGTGCCCTTAAAAGTCGTTTATTTTCAATTATTTCATTAGGAAATCAGTATAAAATCTATTTGTGTAATGTGTCTGTTCCAGCTTGTCTAGATTCATAGTGTGGCAATTAACACATTATACAAGAAACAGGGTTTCAGTGAGGCTAATAGGTTTTTCTGATTGAAAACGATATCTTTTCCACCAAAAAATTCCGAACAATGTAAATGGGTTATCTGAAATTTGCATACATTTCATATATTTTTTTTGTATATTACAAAAATTTTACATCTAAAGACCGATGCTTGTACCATTTTAAAGTAATAATAAACTTCTTATATTCCCAATACCACAGTACAGAATTAGAATCTGACTTTCGGCATTCAACAAAAATTTAAACCGTTGTAATTTCATTTTTTTTATGAAGAGTATAACAGAAAATCTTTTACACCACATCGAGTGTAGATTTCAGTCAGATTTTCTTAACAAAAAACAACGAAGTTGACATCGTGCATTAATTTAGTTGTAAAATAACACTTTTAAGGTTATTTCGACAAATTTCGTTACCCTTGATCGATGATGGAGCATGATAATTATTTCAGTGTTACGACTTATATTAAATTAAATCGCTCAGTAGGAAATATTTCTTCTACATCAAATAGAATCGTGGCAGAAATCGTGGTGGAAGGTTCATATTGTCGTTCATATCCACTGCGCTCTAATTGTACTTTATTAAGTTATTAAAATCATCAAAGACAAATTATACATTAAATCCAATATTAACATGCATAATAAAGACATTCTGTGTAAACTGTATAGATTCTATTGATATTATCGGCGTTAAAATAGAAATTTGTATAACATTTCATAAATAGATATTGAATTGCGCAATGATAGCTGGAGGCTACACCATGTTGGTTTTACTTCTATGGCCGATGATTCTGCATTAGAAAGTTTTTGTGTTATTTTCAGACTTTCATCCTACGCAACTAATGCAGATACGCATTTACTGTTTTCATAATCTCTACTTTAAACACGTGTCATCTCTGTCTTTTAAAACACATTTCATTATTATGGATTTGCAGTCAGTAATAACTACCAAGGCACAAGGCAAAAGGTATATCAAATTAAAATTCTAGCAAAAATTAATGAATAAGGTAAAAAAAAAAAAGCATGCACGCTTTTTTTGTTTAAAAAAATATGAACAGTCTCAAAAACCATCAATATTATCAATTAATTTATTTACTTTTAATACAATATGTATTTATATAAATAAAAAATTAAAACAAAATTGATTTTATGGTCATAACTAACATAAAAACCTATTTGATAAATGAGATATGATGTTCTAATTAACTCTTTAAGAACACAATGCATCGCCAAATGATCAGACCACAAGAACCTAAGTCAGTATTCAACCATACAGCTCTCTAGTAATTTCCTAAGGAAATTGAACACGGCAATGATCTGAAGATGGCCACGGGAAATTAGAAACTCAGTGTCAGGCTTTGAATGAATTGAAATGAGAGATCATTCGGATTCCTATTATCAATATAAATCTTAAAACGGAATTACGTTTTCTATTAAAGCCTTAACAGATAGGAAGCCATTTTCGTGTTAAGTTGCAGAAAGCGAAGCTAAAAGGAAACATAATGAAAAGTGAAACATAAGAAAGATAATCTTGGTCGCTTTACGCAAAGATCTTGTCAGGATTTCCAATGAAAGGTTATTCGTAATGTGTTTTTATCATTTCATTCGAGAACATTGTTTACGATTGATAGACAACACTAGCCATACTGCAATTCTAACGTTTTATTCTACCCCCAAAACCTTTTAATTTTCACTCAATGTAATTTGAATGAAACGTTATCAGATTAGAAATAATTATGCATGTTATTGATTAAAAATCTTCAAAAGCTTTTTTCTGTTAAAGTCAACAAAAGCTTCAAGTCACAGTTTAACTGATAAAGGATTTAAATGAAAGGTTTGCATTCAAATTATGCCAAATTTAGACATGGACAATTCGACGATTGATATTCGATAAATGAGTTGTCAGAGTAACATACGACAAAAAGTTTTTACAAACAAAATAATTTTGAATTGTTAGTTTGAAGTTTGATGAAAATTTATTGTCTAATGTACATGAAAATTTATCAATTACTGATTTAATTCAAACAGCGTCGGAAATTCGGCTATATGTGAGGGGAGAGAAGAAATGGAGTTCAAACATTAAGATAAGAAAACTATGCCATCAACAATACATTTCAAGAAAATCTAACAAAGAATGTGATAATGTGACGATCCTGCTTGTTTTTCGAGTTCAAAAACTGAATATACTGCTGTTGAGATCACTTTCAATTGGAGCCCAATTAATACAATTAGTACAATTTGGGTTGAAATAAAAGAAAAGTAAAGCACAAAGAAAAGGTATAAACCACGAAGAAGAAAAAATAAAGCTTTTAACGACAGCATGATGAACAGATAATTAGACAGTGTTTTATAATAACAGGGGAGTTTTAGACTGTTAAATAAGATATAATAATAGATAATTGGTGTAATTTGTTGTATACGACAATCTCTATAATTATCATGTCATTAAACAAAACATCTTACATTATCCTGATAGCGTGACTAAATATTGACTAAACAATGCCATTTCATTCCAATTAATGTCTATTACTAGGTTTAGTTCCAGTCTCCGATGATGTTTAAATGCCAGTGTACTTCTTCCATTCAATCGAATGCATTTCTTAAAGTATAACGGTCCGAAAACATTTGATAGTATTCCATTTATTTGCCAGTGTACCTTTACCAATGGGTTAAAAGCATGAAGAGCTAGGCGATCGAAAAAAATCGAATTCAGTACCATTTGGTACATTTCAAGTGAAATAAGTACAGTCTTCTGTGCTGGATTCAGACAGTATTGTATGGATCAGATGATGTTATGCATATTCAATACGATGGGTTTGTCAGCGCTATTTATACTGAAACTTTGTGAGACAATGTAAATATCTATACTGTTTTATTAGAACGTTTCAATCAAGACAAAATATATTCAATCAAGACACTGTATATCTATATACTTTTTTAAATGAAACTTTAAATCAAGATATGATGTATTTATCCATACTATTTTAACAGAAAATTTCGCTCAATACACAAATATTTATCAGGACTATTTAACCAAAACGTTTGCTCAATACAGTGTATTTATCAACATTATTTAAAAATTGGACTCAATATCTTGTGTTTATCAACATTATTTTAACTGAAAATTCAACTCAATACCCTGTATTTATCAACATTATTGAAAGTGAAAATTCGACTCAATTAGCCTGTATTTATCAACTTTATCTAAAGAGAAAACGCTAAACAATCTTGCTTTAATTAATGCTGCAGTAAACACTTAATGTATAAGTCAGAATCTTTGACCTCAAATTTTATTCATAAAAGAAACATGGAAATAAAAATTAACAGCTTCAATACACTTCAATGCTATTCAGTAATTGACTTAATGATCGTAAGATGAGCTATTAAACGCTAGGCAAAATTTCACAATGGAATGTAAATTTTCTGTTAAAGTCAGAAAAGGGTTGTCTGAATTATAAACCAACGTAAACTTATAACCATGCAGAACATGCTTGTAATCCATCCGTGATGGTCGGACAAATTTTTTAAGTGCGATCAGTCACAATTCGACCAGTTTTTGGAAATAGATGATGCTCTATAGAAGAAGTTTTTCTCATTTGTCCATATAAGTACATGTGTATGCTGTTTTTCTTACAATATTTTATATTTTTTGTGAAGACAGGAAAAACTAATTCTTTTGCAGTTTTTATATTTAGGAGAAGGGAAAGATAGACACTTCAAAGAATAAGTTGTGAACATTATCTACAATACATCCATCTGAGATGGCTTCTGTAAGCATCATGGTTTCGAGTGGTTTTAGGAAAATCCTAGATGCTACGATATGAAAAGCATCAAATTTCGACCTAAAAAAGTGCAGCAATAATGGGCAGAGAAAAACACTCTACGTCAGTTGTAAAGTAGGGCACAATGCTAAATGTCATTCCAACTCCAACATATTTGAAAATTACTTGAAGAAGACATGGAATAAGAGCAGTTCTTGAAACATACTGTAATCACCTCAAGTGCAATACATCAGTTTCAAGTAGCAAAATTTAGAGAAACTTCTTTCTTGTAATAAGCCCAATTTATTTCAAGATGGCAGTAATTGTGTTAGGGTAAAGACAATTTCAACAACTCCATCACCAATACGAACTCCATTTTGATAGATAACATGTCATTTTAAAGTCTTCAATTACATGGTCGCAGTCAGAAATATCTTTAAAATCAGCATTATTAGCAATCCGATTAAAGAGCGAGCCTTCTTACTTCCTTTTTGCCCCTAGTCTACAATCATTTCTAACTAGCAGTGACATTTGAAAATATAAAAATCTTTCTTCCGATCAGTTCTCTTATCAAAACATCATAGGTTTTTGTTACAAATCAATACATTTTCTTGATTACTCTTTGCTCTTTTTATATACAATACACTTTGATTCAGAATTTTTTATTGCTTTATGTTTTAGAAAATGTTTTAGTGATTTATAAACAATCTACAGCGTATGTAAACAACACAATAGATTTCCGTAAACCAAAATTTAGATGCCGTTGTGTCTTCTGGAACCTCCAGGGGCCTTATATTCTCGGAAACTTAACTTAAATAAAATCCTGATTTGAAGAAAGACAGCAATCTGATTGGATAATAATACTTAATTTAAAACTGATTTTAGTAACTGACCAATCAGAAAACTGGATCACTAAAATCAGCATAAGTTAAGTTTTCGAGAATAAGGCCCCTGTATACTACAGACTGTTATCAATTGTTTGTCACATGATTGTAACCTTATGGATTTCATATTATTATGTCCATTATAGCTTTAGACTCTTTGGGAGATTATTCTGACACTTACTAATGCTTTATGTCGAATTGTGAAAAGTGATTATTATTTGATATGTTACGAACTGTTTGTTTTAATGGGTTTTTTTTTTTTTTAAAAATGTAACACTTGACAAAATATGTAACACTTGACAAAATATGTAACACTTGACAAAATATGCAACACTTTTTGTTCCGAACGATCAAGTTACATGTACCAGAAACAAGTGATCACGTAACAATATTTGGTAAAACTATGGCCGCTTTTAAATTATATAAATATGAAGTATCGGGTAATGTTCGTTACGTAGAGAGTCATGTCACTACAATGCAATACAACAGGGAAAGCTCACAAGACACAACACAACCTGAACAAGCTATCCCGATGTTGATTGTGCTGTGAGCTCTTTGCGTTACCGATATGGTATTGTTAAGCATCTTTGAACTTTCTCATTTAAATCAATGTATTGCAAGCATAAATTTGTCGTATATTTGCCATTCTGTTACAATTGATAAAGATTTTTGAGGTATATACTTACATCCTAACATCATAGCAAATATAGAAAATATCTTCTCAGCATTGGTATTAGGTGCCACATTACCAAAACCTATACTGGTTAAACTTGTAAATGTGAAATATAAAGCAGTTATATATTTTGACCTTATCGTAGGTCCACTTGTAGTGTCATTGGGAAAATAAGGTCTTTTAGTAGTATCAGCTAGACCATCTAACCAACTTATCCTAGCATGAAGATCAGCACGTTCCATATTAGCTATAGCATAAAATATACAAGCTAACCAATGTCCTATCAGTGTAAAAGTCACCATTAACAGCAGTAAAACAGCCACACCATATTGTGCAAATTGTTCAATTCTTCTTATAACACGTAATAATCTCAACAACCTGGCTGTTTTTAAAACACCAGTCACTGTCATTGTCTGAAATAGAGAAACACAGAAACATTATGAACATAAGATGAATGAATCAGTTAAAAGAATTTATTAAGTTGACCAAAATGGTCAATTCATTGAGGTTCAGATATATTTTCTTAACCCCTGTTACGTGTAAATGGATTCTTTGTTACTGTGTACGCTATATCATGTATACTTCTATAAGACTATGTGGAGGGCTTTACAATGGAGAGTTGCCAGTACAAAAAATATTGTTGCAAAATTGTACCAGTTTCTGATATATATAAAAATCCTTTGTGGTTCATAGCCAGTTTCGGAACTGGGCTACCAACAAACCCAAAAATATTTCCATTTCACAACGTAGAAATGAAAATTTTCAGCGTGTTTGAACAGTTGATGAGTTAACATTACAGAAGAAAAATTCTTTTCACTATTTTTATTTATGAAGATAGATATGTTTCGATTTGAAGCGAGTATAAAAATCACTAGGGTAGAAGTAATTGATAGTTTAGTTTGTTTGTGCTCCAGTAGACAAGACATCATCTAACTAATGTCAATCACCTATTTAACAAATTGATTTTACCTAATAAATCAAGCCAATCTTGACATGTTTGTTATGCAACTTAATCCATTTCATTTTCTTCAAATAAGAAAATTGAAAACTTTGGCTCGATTCAACAACTTGAGTTAATAAATCAACCGGGGAAAAATCATGTAAAAAGTCTTCTGTTGACAACCGACCCAAAAGACTTGGCTTCAAATGAGGAAAGAGATTTTAATCCAATAAGATTTCCAATTCTTTAAAAGTATAAAAAAAATATGGCATCTATTTCAAGTCCACTTATCACAATTTCGGAAATTGATTTCCATCTTGAAATTCATGTTCCATACGTTTTTAGCATTCTCAATATGGAAGTATTTGATTTACCCTTCAGTTTTATTCATCTGAAGTAGTCTATAGAGAATGAAAGAGAATTCCCGATGTATTCAGATAATATTGTTTTATTATTCATGCTGAATTCCTATTGAATTGATGATGTTTTCAAATGAACTCATCTTCGGTATATATGTCTATCACTACATGCTAAGAACAGTTTATGCTAGAACTGTTCACAAACTCTCTTAAATGGGAAAAATCGGCATTTAGGGAGTAGATTTGGTCTGATTGGTCAACAGACTTCAAAAGTACTAAATCTATACGAAAGTCTCAAAATCTCTTCGGATAAAATCTGAAACAGGGAATTTTTTATTCACATTTCGTCCACTATTTATCTCTGCCTAAAAAGTTGGTTACCCGATAATCATCTTATATGATACTTATATATGGAAAGATAATAAGAATGGATGTTAAAAAAATACAAAATATACTCTTTTGCGCATTGCTGTAATACTGAATCTCTATTCGAAATCAACAATTCCAGGTAATAATGGATTCACGTGGATTTAATGGCTTAAATTTCAACAAGAAGGTGTTAAAACTTTTACCTATTTAAAGCACGATTATCAAACCAAATAATGAAATATTCCCCTTTAATGTCTTGTATTTTGATTTTACAGATTTATTTTTCTCAAATGTCAAACATTAAAAAATATGAAGCTTAAAGAAATACAACCTCTTAGAATGAACAAAAAATCTAAATTTTCAAAATTGTTCAATAGGACTATTATTTTCATCAGGGGACTTACCTGGTGGCATACAATAGATTACCTAAATAATCTGATATATCCAGAAAACTATGTACAATAATCGAAAATTATAATAATAATAATAATCGGGTTTATTTGATTCTGTTTGTATACTTTGGACACCGTTGATGAATAAATACTCTTATTGACAAAATTTTTTTTTATTCTAAGAGGTTGTATCGCTTTATGCAGACTGTTCTTACAATCATATTTACATGTATGATTGGTTAAAAACTCTAATAAGCATAGTTATATTATTCTAAATAAATGGATTATTCATTAGAAATATTAAATAAGGTTGCTGAATTTGACACTAACAATAAGAAAACCCATCTTGAAATGCTCCCAGATCGTCAGTCTTTGAACTGAAGCACTGAGAAGATGAACCCAGGCTGAAAATTTTAAGAAACTCTTAACTCTTATCGTCTACATTACACAAAAACCTACCTAATGGATTGAAATATAATAAAAGATAAACAGTTTAATTTAATTTAAATACAATCAAAATAGGAATCGATATTGAAATCGAAAATATTTAACGATAGGCGCCATTTATTCACCTTATCAATCACTTGCGAGTTAGTGATACCCTAAGGAGTTGATACCATATCAAGTCTATTGATAATGTCTGTATAAAATTAACCAAGGTTTTTTACTGATTTGTAGAAATAAATCAATTTCTATTCAGGTCTATAGGGTACAGAGAAAACTTATGTCTGATTCTGTATTTCTATTTGTATTTGACATTTAACAGTATACATAAAAATACCTTTTGGCTTGAATTTAATTGTGATTGACTGGTATAGCTTTACATTTATAAGCTCACGATAAAACTTCCGCTTTATGCATCAATTGACTAATTGATAGAATTCAAACCTGTTACACAATTCGATTTAAAACATTCGAACATTCACCATATAAATAGTTTAGAGATTCATGTAAAATAGTTGGTTAAAAAAATCAACAAAGTACTTTTGGGTCACTTCAACTTGTCAAATCTAGCATATAAACATTTTTAATACGATTCAGAACAGAAAAAATGTATAAATGTACTTTCAATGCTTGAATGTTGTCATTTTCAAACTTTTCGAGCATCTATTTCAGTTATTTACACTAAATAAAGCTATATTTTTGTTTTAAAAACGCCCAGGTTGGTAATTCGTAACTCCAAAGAACGTTCAGGAAAATGTAGAGGACAACCCCTTTAATATCACAAACTCATACATTATATGATATTTCAATTATTTTAAAGCCAGACAGATTGGATTGTGTTGGCGTTGAGCATGAAGGAATAGCAGAATGAAAAACGAGACCTGGAGACAGAGAACTATCAAAAAAAGAATGATTACTTACGTCACTGGTTCCTGAACCAAACAGTAGTAAATCAAATGGTATAGCAGCAATGGCGTCAATAACAAACCACCCTTTAACATATTGTATGGCGATTTTTTGAGGATCACTAACAACTTCACCATTTTGAATGTATGTAGTTCGAAAATTAATTAAAATATCAGCTATAAACATGATATCCACTATTAAATCTACTATAACTAAAGGGTCAGCCATAGTTTTATCGGCATTCTGATTTCTAGTAGCAGCATCACGGTTCAGTTTCATACGAATTTCATCCTCATTGAGAAGAAATGCAGCAGAATACGGTGTTAATACTGCCGTATATAATACTAATAATAATATAATCCAATCCCAAACGGCTTTAAAGGGAGAATAATGTAGAATGATAAATTTCTGTTGTCCACCACGGTTTTTAAACATTTCTGGATCTGGTTCTGGTGAACTGGCTAATTCATCAGTGTCTTTATCGTCACTTTTAATAGATAACTGAAAAAATAAAAATAGATTTCCATTTACGTATGTCGGGTTGCTGCTCATTGTATCTAATACTAAGTGATATTCAACCCATTTAACCTTTAAAATAGGCATATAATATGAAAAAAACTCAAATCCAAATTAATTATAAAAATCATAATGTATTAAATGAATAATAATTATCCAACCACAAAAAAAAAACAGAAGAAGAACAACTGTCGCCTTATCACAATATCATCCTTACCACAACAACGAACAAATGGTCAGAAATAGTGTAAGATAAGAATTCAAGAAAAGGGTGCACACTCTTTCAATCCAATGCTCAGACAGTCTGCTTTCAAACTAAAAAAAATAAAAAAATACTACGTCCTAATCTTCAACAACCTCATAATTCCACATCAACAGGATCTTTTTAATGTCACTGCCATATTTAGCAATAAGCTTACGATTAGGAGAAAATCTGGGTGATTATGGATCTACTGTACAGGTTATTATATCAAGAGACGATGTAATTAATACAATCTGATGGTAAATACATTCATGGTTTACCTTCATCTTTCTTTCAAGGGACAGAAATCAGTTTATGTTGACACCTGACATATTGTTATTAGCTCCATGCTTAGGATTACCTGAAGTTACCTAGACATTAACAGCAGTATGTAGATTTTAATTAGATTCTCTGTCAAATCTAGCCATTCAAGATTCCAGGTGCGTTAAATTCTTTAGACGTGTTATAATATATTGTAAATGTTACTTAGATTCTACACATGTGTTATATACGGTCAGTATTTCTATCTACTGTATTTTACATAATGCTGTATTGTATATGCTGTCAGTATTATCAATTAATAATCAACTAAACACATAAACAGTATAAACATATTATGTTATTTACGGTGCTACTATTTATTGTATTCTACAGAATAATGCGTCGTATATTGTCAGTATTAATACCTCCTAGATGCTACACAATAATGTGTTATATACTGTCAGTAATACTAACTACAAGATTATACACATGTGTATTCTACAGATGGATGTGTTATATACGGTCGGTATTACTATCTACTGTATTCTACAGAATTACGTGTTATATACTGTCAATATTATAAACAACTAACTTCTACATGTGTGTTATTTACGGCGAGTTTTACTATCTACTGTATTCTACAGAATGATGTGTTATATACGGTCAGTATTATTACCTACTAGATAATGCACATGTGTTTCATATTGTCAGTATCACCATCTACTGTATTCTACAGAATGATGTGTATATTCGTTCAGTATTACTATCTACTATATTCTACAGAATGATGTGTTATATACGGTCAGTATTATTACCAACTAGATAATACACATGTGTTTCATATTGTCAGTATCACTATCTACTGTATTCTACAGAATGATGATGTGTTATATACGGTCAGTATTATTACCTACTAGATAATACACATGTGTTTCATATTGTCAGTATCACTATCTACTGTATTCTACAGAATGATGATGTGTTATATACGGTCAGTATCATTACCAACTAGATAATACACATGTGTTCATATTGTCAGTATCACTATCTACTGTATTCTACAGAATGATGATGTGTTATATACGGTCAGTATTATTACCTACTAGATAATACACATGTTTCTTATTGGCAGTATTACTACCTACTGTATTCTACAGAATGATGATGTGTTATATACGGTCAGTATTATTACCTACTAGATAATGCACATGTTTCTTATTGGCAGTATTACTACCTACTGTATTCTACAGAATGATGATGTGTTATATACGGTCAGTATTATTACCTACTAGATAATACACATGTTTCATATTGTCAGTATCACTATCTACTGTATTCTACAGAACGATGTGTTATATACGGTCAGTATTATTACCTACTAGATAATGCACATGCGTTACATATTGTCAGTATCACTATCTACTGTATTATACAGAACGATGTGTTATATACGGTCAGTATTATTACCTACTAGATAATACACATGTTTCATATTGTCAGTATCACTATCTACTGTATTATACAGAATGATGTGTTCTATACTGTCAGTATTATTATCTACTTGATAATACACATGTGTTACATATTGTCAGTATCACTATCTACTGTATTATACAGAATGATGTGTTATATACGGTCAGTATGATTACCTACTAGATAATACACATGTGTTTCATATTGTCAGTATCACTATCTACTGTATTATACAGAATGATGTGTATATTCGTTCAGTATTATTTCCTACTAGATAATACACATGTGTTACATTCTGTCAGTATCACTATTTACAGTATTCTACAGAATGATGTGTCATCTAATATAGACATAATTAACAATTAAATTCTATAAATGTGTTATGTACTGTCAGTATAACTATGTATATTATGTAAAGAAGCAATAACAAGTCTTCCATTTTACTTTACTCGTAAATATTAAAGTTTACAATACCTTAAATTAAATATCAAATAAACCTAAAACTCTCAAGCTGCGAATCTGTAGAAACCAAAAAGTTTCACACGAAAAGTAACCAAACATGCCAGAATTTCTTGACTTATTTAACTTTTATAAGAGGAGTGAATAATGGATGTATAATTGATACGCTAATATATCAATAGAGTTTAACACCACACTCCTCTTGTACAAACTCTTTATTTCCAGTAACTCTATCACCATCCAGTCAAACAACCGGAATGAAATAACATCAAATTGATTTAAGATAATGGACTTTATTTAAACTTTGAAGATAGACTCTAAACAATCATCTCTTGCCATTTTTAGCATTCAATTGTTTAACAGTCAGGTATCAAAGAAGCACACAAATAATCCATTTTTTCTGTTATTTTAGAAACAAATCGATAAAAACAAATAAAGATACTGAAACTGTTTCCAATTTACTCCAAGGAAGAAGGGAATTGAGAACAGACGTTGAAATGTTTTCTTTAAAAGCATGAGTTTCTGAAAACAAATATTATTTTTTGTCATGAATTGTCATTTCTTTTTATTACGTCGATAATATAGGTTTTCTGTTGTTCAGAGCTCAATATGATGGAATACTCAATAATGTTAGCCAAGAGCGATAACCCACATCAACATAATAATAGCAATGCATTTATACATTGTAGTTTTGTTTTATCAGGTCATGATTTAGCAGATAATGGCAGTAAATAGAAATTTCATGACGGCATTATTCCCGAAATAAATGAATTGGAATTAAAATTTAACTGTGTTTTTTTTCAGGAATTTACAGAACAAATAAAATAGTCTCTACTCTCTCAATGGCTTTCTTGTTGAATTATTTCGGAGAACCGTCAAATGTTTTAAATGATTTTCGATTAAGAAAGAAAACTGGAGGAGTCCAAACTGCGTTTAAACACAATTAATTTGACATCTCCTTCAAAAATATAGAGCATGTTACTTTAGGAATAAGACTATTATATATTAATACAGACAGTTTTTACTCAATAATTAAATTTGGACGCGACCGTTTTTGTTCACAAACCTCAAGTGATTCGCCAGCAGGTCATTGTGAACCTTGGCAAACAATGATCATGGCAAAAAAATTGACATTGTTACAATTTGATATATGAAAGCCAAGCAATTATGAATTTTCTATTATTTCAGCATAAAAACGGAATTTGAACAAAAAATCAATTGGTTGTTTCATAACCAACACAGAAAAAATGTCACAGTATCTTTGACCGAATATTACATAATTAGCCCATAATAAGAGCTTTCTTCAATATTTGTTTTCTAAAGAGTGTATATCTAATTGATTATCACAATGGGAAAAAAAGAAATAATTCTTTTTTGCTGAGAAATTACATATAATCACGATTCTTTAATTGATACACATGCATTCTGATTGAAATCGAAATGTCTCATTATTTGTCGATTCGTAACAAAATTCTAACTTGACCAGATCATTTGCTACACACAGAATTGTATAAAAGTCTGACAAACAGAAAGTAACGGCATATAAATGTGAAAGCAGAAACTTACTCAGTGTCCTATACATAAAATCCATGTAATATGCAAGTGGGTCACAATTTGATTAAAAATAGATGGCAATTTTTACAGACAAAATACAGGCTAATGACCCCTACTACAGTATATAACGTCGTAGTCATAGTAGTTTTTAGCATATCATATATCGATATAGCCACCTTTTTTCAATAGAGTTTAAAGATAATAGAAGGAGAGAAAGATCGTTTCTATGTAATGTATTGTTTAATGATTCCTAGATTAACAGAAGAGACAAAAAGAACAGTAGAATCTACTCTTAACTTGCCAACCTACTACAAGCCTTTATAAAAGATTTCCATACAGAATATTAATTATACACTACAAGTAAGATGTCTGAAGGCATTTCCGGCCTGCTGGAGCTTGGTATTAAATTGTTTTCCTCAGTAAAGCAAGACGTATGAATGTGGATAATAGCTGTAAGGAATTTCATGTACTTAACATCGAATCCTATTGATCATGAAGAATTAACAGTCGATAACTGTGCTGGGGAAAGACAATTAAGCATTACGCTTTGTCAACATAAACTGAATGCAGATCAAATAGTCGTTAGATGGGTCTAGTTAGTCCGAGACACTGTTTCCAAATTGGTTGAGCGTTTTTGGTTTTTTTTTTTTGATGTAGGTTGAGTTGGTCACAGGAAATTTGTTCAGCGGAAGAATGGACACAGTGATATGGGCACAAGGTATTTTGGTCACAGTAATACGGGCACACGGTATTTTGGTCACAGGAATAAAGACTCAAGGAATTCGGTCACAGTATTAAGGGCATGCGAGTAATAGTCAGAGTAATAAGAGCAAGAGCTCATATGATTATAATAAACTACATATGTTCTCAGGTGGAGGCTCTTGCCACTAGGATACCTTGGACGGTGTATCATATTCACCTTTCCTTACTGCAGGAGAATTCGATAAATTCAGAGAATCGGGATGGTTAATCCTATCATCAGTTGGGGAGTAAACTGTGACCAAAATACAATACTGCGTCCAAATACCGTGTGCCCCTATTAATATCACCACAATTCCGTGTGCCCATATTACTACGACCAAAATACCTTTTGCCCTTATTACTGTGACCAAAATATAGAGGACCAACATCTAGATCCTGGGTTTTCAACTAATTTTCTCATGTGTCCCCGATTATTCATTAGTTAATAATTATGTCCCCTGAATTGTAAACATGCAAAAAGTATAATAAAGTCACAGCATTTTGCTTGTTAATATAAGTAAGTGATTTTTTTCAAACCTATATCTCAGATTGTGTCCCCAGGAAAATGTCCAAAGGTCCTCAGTCTGAAACATCTCCCTCAAGTTGAAAACCCAGGATCTAGATAATGAGAATTATATAAAGCAGAAAAGCATAGATCTATCTAACTTTGAGCTGGAGGCTTGGTTCCATGTTGATTAAAGAGACTGTGCTATGAAAATGTCAGTTAGTTTTACGGACTTTACGGAACATATTAGAAGTTTTAATATTAAGACACATTTTTTTTCAATCATCAAAATGTCTAGGAATTTACATTTTGTATTAATTCAATTCACAAGAAAATACATTTTATTTTTATAATAGAATCGTAAATAGATTCTAGAAAAGTCAATATGCTTTCTATATGAAGTTAAAAGCTGTTTGATTTTCCATCAAATTTAAATAAATATTATCTAATCTACTGTTAAATTAAACATGGAAACTTTTCAATAGAATATCACGGACACGCGCAAGTACTCGCAAAAATAATGCCACTTACATAAAATCTCTTTTAAAAGTTTAAAAATTAATGAGATATTATATTATTATGCCTTTTAACGTATTTGCTAAAGCGAACCTCCGGGTAGAATACGTTCAATTCTTTTAATTAGAAGAGTAAATGCTTGGATGCTTGTGAATATATAGAAAACAAAGGCGATTCTGATGAGTATATATTGCTTATTCAGCTATTGTCGACTTTTTCAGCATGAAAAGAACATAGAGCAACTATATAGCAAGTGACAATTTAATATTATGATCTTAATTTTTCATAATTTCTAGAAGAGTACATGTAAATATGTCTTTGAATTGCTGATGAACCTGACGTCGAAAATTTATTATATAGATGTCTGGAAGTGCGATATATTTAAATTTTATGTAAGCCAGATAAAAAAAAGATTTTGATTCTCTTTTTACTTTTTTCCATAAGCAAAGCTAAAAACCAAAAAGAAGGCTTAAAACTCTGACAGATGCAAAAATCTGAAGAAAAATATTCTCAGATTGTTTTTAACAAATCGACTGTGGTTTGATAGTAAGCATCAAACATAACATACTTCCCAAGACCAACAACCAGGGCTATGATTATATAATGACAAAATTGTGGCTACTCACAGAATCTTTATCCTTGTCCATCTTCATCTTGGCTGTTTTATCTTCTATCGGTCTGGTCTGTGATCTTCCTCGAAACTCCCTTAGTACCTTCAACATGATGATCTTACTTTTAGCCTGAAATACAAATGAACCATGTCACAGGGATCGAGACCAAATGGTATTGAGTACGTGATATCATATGGCTTTCTTTACCATTAACACCGATCAAGAAATTCGATCAGAGCAAACAGAAGAACATTTTTGTTTTCCTGTATTTGAATTCTAAAAACTTTTGATACCAATTATTTACTAATACAAATACCGGTATGTTTCAGTATGCTGCAAATCGAATATAAATCATCTGTTAAAATAATTTCGGTTTCAAAAAGATCATTTTCTTTTAACATCCTGTGTGATGTTGACATTTTATAAGAATCATGGGGGTGGTGCACGTTTTAAATTGGAATATTATCTTCTTATATCTATTAATTTTTCAATATGACGGTTCAGAAACTTTTTTTATTTCCAAATTCATCAAGACTGACATGTTTATAGTTTATTATAAGTACTTGAATAAAATAAACATTTCTCTGGAAACATCAGTAGGTGGAACTTCCGATCAAATGTCTAATTGTTTCCTTAATCATATTCTATCGAGAAAGTTTCTATTTTAAACAAAGATCAGATTGACGTACATTTAAAAAAAAAATAGGCACATTTCTAATCTATCAACGTGTAAATTTCTCGGAACGACAATAGATCCATATTTCTGATTTTATTACTCGATTGTGTAGGCTGAAATAAGATAAGAAACTGGAGCCCCGATATCGTGTGCTACAGGCTGTGAAAAATGTGTAGACTTTGGTAATTAAAAAAGGTTCGTGCTGACATCTTATTGCACCCATCATGATGTCTGTCTTCACTCTTCCATAGCTTGAGCAGAAAAGTAGGACACGAATTAAATACTTGATTTAATTTCAAAGAGATATCATTAAAGATGGTATTCACATTTTTAGACTCAAATCAAGCCAACTGATTCATTTATTAGTGTTTCGAAAGAATTATCCATGTAACATGTGGATGTAGAAAAGTTTATATTATCCAACCCCAAATCTAAATTTGGACTCCACGTTGGTGAATTAATCCTTTATATTTTTGTAAAATGAAATTTAAGTATATTATGTCCAGTTACCTGAGATAATAAATGGAATACCAAAATAAACGAGTATAGCTGTTGCATATAATTAGGAATTTAAACCAATCATAGATGTGCATGCAGTTACAAACTAGATAATCCAAAAAAGATTGAACGTCGTTTCTAGCGTGGCCACATAAGGGAAAGTTATATTAGTAATGAGTAAATTGCGATATAATTAGGTACTTCTGAAACAAAATGGTATTTTTCCTTATCGTTAGGACACTTCATCTACTTCCGATTGGTATCAGTATTAGCCATCGATAATCGACTGTATAAATGAATAAATGAAAATGAGGAAATTCATCTTTAATGTTTTATGAAGCTTTAATAATAATATTCAAAATTATCCCTCACTGCATAATGTATGGCGATGTGCTTTAGCATTAGCCAAGTTACAGTTGGTCTTCTCGGTAGTCAGTTGAGACAACTCTAGCACTAACTGGACCATGGTTTCATTCAAGTGAATATCTCTATTCGACTGTGATAAAAGCCAGGAATGTGGTTTTCTATCAACCTAATTAGTTATTGTCTATGACATACTGATCCATATGTCCATATTTTGTAATGAAAGACGAGAGCAATCCGTCTCAAGATGAAATTGAATCAAGAAACTAAGACGTTTTGTTTAATTCTGATCACTCACTGTCAACAATCATGTGTGAAGGATTTACACGTTGGAAATTGGAAACTGTCGGAATTGAGCTTTCAACCATCTTTTTTCAAATAAAATTGATCAGCTATAAGAACGTCTGTAATTTGTTTTACAACTTTTTCTGTTTCAGTTTTGGCTTGCTCCATCAAGTTTGTTTAAAATAATTATTTCTTTTACACTTACGAGGCGTTAAAGAGAAACGTTATTGCACGCAATAGGTGTAAATAGTTCAGATAGAAAAAAATGTTAAAGATCCATTAACGTACCAATGAAACATATGTACGAGACTCAAGTTTAAGCAATTAAAGCTTGCTTAATACACTTGTAGTTACTGAAGAAAGAACTTGACAAGTGCAATAGACTACAGACTCCCAGAAACTTAAAAACACCATCAATCCTTTGTAAGAGTACAATCTAGATATGTACCACCTAGCCTAGTTCCAACATATCGTACGATTATCACGTCGGTTAAACTGGGCAAGGCTAGGTGGTACATATCTAGATTGTACTCTTATAAAGGATTGATGGTGTTTTTAAGTTTCTGGGAGTCTGTAGTATATAGCACTTGTCAAGTTCTTTCTTCAGTAACTACAAGTGTATTAACCAAGCTTTTATGATGAACTAGGTAGAGTTAGATGCACATGGTAGTTTTTCCTAAAGTTACAAACACACATCAGCAATACTATGACTATGCTGCAGCCAATTATAGTTTACTTAGTATACAATTATATAATATAACTTTTGTAATGTAAGACGGAGCATAATGATGAACAAGATAGGTTTGAATCAAACTCATCTGATTTATTGTACGTTTAGTACACGTAGATTCTTAAAAATGGTCAGTGAAGACATGGAAGAAGAATGTTACCTGAAAGAGCTCAAGGTAGTATTCTTTATGAATAGTGAATACTCAATATTCCTTCATACCGATACAAAACACAATAGAAGGTTATAAAAACCTGAAGACAATACATGATTCCGGTTTGTTCTATTGACAGGAGTTTTGTTCCAATACACTATCAAAGGCTTATTGATTTGAAAATATTCTTACCATAAAATATGACACCTATTGGGTTGTATTGATCTCTATAACTAATGTCGTATTATTACTTCCAATTGTTTTGTTCTTCTAAAACAAATCCATGAGGTCACGATATAGATTGCATGTAGCTTGATCGGATTTCCACATGTTTATCATGTTACAGTACTTTAATCCCTGGCATTGGCATTATCCTTTAATTTACACTGTAGTTATAACTATACAAGTTAAAGTTCAAAATTGTCAATGCTTCTCAAATTTACATGAAAGCAACCTTGAGAGCGGATATTCGTGGCATCCTCTGAATTCCTACTAAATTATTCTTAAAATCAAGAATGAAATTTTTCCAATGCACGTTAAATGACATAAACAGTATTACCGTTCAAAACTTGTCATTAGTATCCATACGGGCATTAACAACATTCTACTGAAATTGCTGATGCACCTTCGACATACATCAAATAACATGCTCTATCACTAGCGAACACAAGAAACTAAGAGTTGGCGAATAAGTAGAATTTCCATCACTAACATATGTTATGTTTAAATAAATGTTCTGTTTGATTTCCTAGTCTTTATAACGAGAAAAGGAAATGGAATCATCGCTACAGATTTGTATCAACATAAGTCCAATTAGTAAAAGAACATTAATACACATTTAAAACCTATTAACCACAAGCCTTTTTCATCAATATTTATAACTTGAACATGTTTATATAACCTTATCTTTTATTAAACCGCATCTAATTTTATATGTTCTATAATAAAAAATAAGTTACAGACATCGCTAGACAAATATATATTGATTTCTTTATTGTTATATAAAATGATGATATTTTCATGCTGTAGAGAATAATAATTATTATTATGTTAGTCGTAATCAAAGTGATAGCATGAATGACAGTAGGAATATCATCACTCATATCGTTTGAACAATTGCAAATGAAATTTGTCAAGAAATACGAAAGTTAAAGGGATATATCCGTTTAAATAATATATTCTTTTCGTGTCAATAGAATACCTATTTTACAGAGTTATATAGCTCCCTTCCGGTTATTAGAAACGAACTGTCACACAAAGGAGACATAGGTTAGACATCTCCCTGTCAGTGATGCAGGTCGAAGGGGCTGACATGGAAAAAGCCTCTAGTCGTTCGAATGGGACAATAAACCGAGGTCCCGTGTGTATGTTAAAGATCCCTCGACAGTTTGAAATCGAAAATAAGAGCAGGCTAATGCCGCAAAATTTGCCTCAATGCACACTGCATGGCGTTTGCCCGTCCTCATTTAGCCCATATAGGTGCAGAAAAGTAGGACGTAAAAAAACATTTATTTAATTAAGTAGGTCAATATTATGTCCTCGAACCACAGTTTATTCAAAGTTTCGATGAGGTAACATTACCTATTTCAAATTAGAATCACCAGAAATTTAAAAAAACAAAAAAATCATATTTTGACAATTTCAACTGTCAAGCTTCTAAATCAACTTTAAGCAGCATCTAATACCAGCGCCATTTAAAGTTTAACATCCCACTGCCGACATATTCTAGACCTAAACTGTGTCAATACTTATCTACATTGTGTTTCCCTATAATTAGTCATGAATAAATTTACATTTTTACACTAGGCTGTAAATAAGGTTATAATGAACTTGTTTAAGACGTGTAGCTATAGCTTTCAGTATGAACTTCTCAATTATCTGAGAACAATGAAGCATCGTTTTGACATAGCCCTAGACGTTACTGTAATCGAAACGAAGTTTCAAATCACATGAAAGTACAAATCTATTGCGTCATGATGTCGACCATACAACTTGTTAATTGAGGATTGCATTAATATATCAGAAGAATGATACAATTTCTGATATCAGATGAGAAATATATACATTATTGGCTATTGAATGAAGAAAGTAGTTTGCTATTTGTGCATTAATGACCCTCTATGTTTTAATCCAAATTGTTGTGGTCAATATAACTTTCTAAGATGAAAATAAACATGTACTGTGGATTCGAAATCCTGGCATACATTGCGTGATTATTAGGATGTCATATCCTATATGCAATATTAAATAGCCACATATTTTGACATCTTGACAACATTTGACACGTTTAACTATTGCATATCCTTTGGGACTTGCTGAGAATTTCATAAAACATTTCGTAATTTTTAAAAATAAATATCGATGGTTGGGCTAATCTACACGAATTTCAGGTTTGTCAATATTGGTATAGGAGGAAGATAACGAAGAAACAATAATGTCTTGTTTTGATGAAGGATGGTTAATACAGGTTGCAAAATAACTACAACATTGAAAATACTTAGTATGACGAAAGGTGTTGTACAGCAAAAATCCCAGGAATAGTAACCCATACAAATGGATGTAGATGTAGAATTATATTTATTACTTCAGCACAGCGTTTCGTTACACATACATGTACATGTAAGGTTTTAATTTTACCTCTAAATGACACTATTATAGATTATATCTCATGATAAAGATTCATAAAATAAACTTTTTGAAATCATCGTGTATTGGCACATCGTTTACAAAGATAATAACGATATGTTATCCCTGTCATATCATGAGGTCATTGTGTCAGTGGAACCAAACTAATAATAACATTTAAATCTACTTATTGATATTGATATACCTAATCCTCAAGAGGAACAAACACATTTCAGATTGACTAACCATCTCCATGTTATAATATAGAATTATACTAGTCATTGAGCATTATAGTCTAATCCTAAAAAGAGTGTGGAACAGGTCAGCAAAGACAACTTTTCGAAGTATTGCAATTGGTAAACATATTTTTTGTCTAATTACGTTAGCCAATGCGACCTAGCTTGATAAAACCCCAACATCAGTAATGACTGAATTCATGTCTCAAAGTATCGGTACTTGAAGATGACATATTGAAACCATCTCGTTCCAATTCAATACTAGTTGACGAGTAATTCATTTACAAGAATTTTCCAATAAAAGCAGAATCTAGTAATAGATGTTTACAGCTAAAAGCAGTTTAAGATTTATTTGATTTGGCTTCATGTTACCGTACAAGTTACAACACATGTCAACATATAATTTAATATCGGTCCTCGAATAAACCATCATCAATTCTCTCATCTACACTTCTTTTCTTGTTCAGCCGTAAGCCAAAACACTCCACATCGGAATGACCAAGAGAAATTGTTCACTCTAATGGTGTTTTCTCTATGGAGAATGTTTCAAGAGCAGTCCTCATTATCAACTTGAGAATGGAACTAAGAAAGTGTTTCAGCATGAAGTGTGTGTCTTGTAAAACATATAAATGTCATTAAAACTGAGATGTCGGAAATAGCACCTCCAGGAGGTATTCAAAATAGACCTTTCTGTTTTATAAACTAAGAACAATTTTGCTTATAATTTCATTTATTTATTTCCAACAATAACTTGAATGTGGTGGATATCTACGTAGTATTACTAACATGTTCATGGTAACAAATCATGGTTTTTGTTATTTTTGTTTATAGTTTGATATCTGATCTAAGGATATATCTGAAATACCAAAAGTGGTCCTTTTTTCAAAAATTTATCTCAGTCCATTTAGCCAGCCTATATTCTAGTTCATTGAAGTAAAACTTCATTTCGTTAAGATATCTTCAAAACATAATTCGACGACCTTCATTTATATAAACTTTTATGTAATATCCATTAGTTAAGCATCTTTTTTTCTGTTATAGCTATTGGAAATAGCATCAAACAAAAAATTACACGTTACACGAAGGTTACAAAATAGTCATCCCGTGAGTACATAACAATTCAATTTATATTATCAAATACAACATTCAATCAACAACAACTTTATTTTCACAAGCGTTGTACAATAAGAAACGGTAATTGGTGTTTGAGGATTCCAAAGAAACTCATATTCGGTAAAGAAAAATCGATGTTAGAGACATGCAGTTTATTGAGAAAAGAAAACATTGGTTAAGTTGTCAGAATAATTGACGGGTTCATGTTTGTTAAAGAATTTACCCATAAAGTGTCAACAAATTTCTTCGCAAACGACAGATTTTTAATGAATTTACGAGAAAGAGAGAACATTATCATTTATAACACAGTGGAAACTTAGTCAATACAAGTAAACACATTGCTCAATAATAAACTTTAATTTATTTCTCATAAATAACAATCAAGTTCTTCAGGACGATCTGACATTCCATGATTGACATATACAATAAATAATTTCCTTTTCTAGTTCTACAAATGATAACCAGCATGGGGAGAGGAAGCTGATAAATTATGACTTGAATTTTAACAAAAAATGCTATATTAAATGTATTAGGAGATAGGAGATATTTTATGATTAAAGAATCCATACAGTTTATAAAACAATAAGGGGAAATTGAATCATTTGCATTTGTATGGTCATCAAACACACGAATTGCGTCGTCAAGTTTTGATCAACATTATAAAGAATCAATTTAAGTTCTTTAAAACTATGCTCAGTATGAGATCGAAATAGACATTCTGGTTGGAGGAAACACAAAATCTGTTTGCAATTTACTTACAAAATCATGATTTGTGTGTATTGCTTCATATTCATTGAGATAAATCCCACATTGACTCATGCAATTACGTCACGTGTACGAGGTGTGGTTAAAGAACTGGTTGGATTAGTTAAAACATGCGATTTATACACCGTTAGGTCAAAATGACCACAGAAGATACTAATCTGATGTGGAACGGACATTGATGGACTCTTGTGATTTCTATCTTCATATCAATGTCACTGATAACCATTAAAGAAAGTAACACGTGAACTGAAAACATAATGCAGTCTAGCCTAAATAAGGAAAATTGATCCTGCTTGTTCAGGCATGTTAGTGTTTATCTCAACTTTTGGTCTTGAATATTTCCAGACTGACAGTTCTAGTTCCCGGAATTCCAAAAGACAACAAGGTTGGTCAAGCATCTATTTTCACATCCAGTGTTGTGAAAGGGAAATTCATTAAAGAGATGATGTGGAGTTGATGAGAATAGTATGTTTATCACCCATCAATCACACTTACTACCAAGATACTTTTACATCTACTAACTTTCTAGTCAATATAGTCATTAACTACAACTTATATTAACCAGGTTTCTCCCAACACAAAGACATTGAGGTAAATCATATCTGAACTCACAAATCATCAGTGAACGCCTCATCATCACGCCAATAGTTTACGGTTTGTCACCGTCACTGTCACCTTATATTACAAAACCTTGTGTGCAATTGGTCACCAGGTATAATTCAATGGTATCAGAGGCAAAATATATTTAAGTTTGAGGAAAGTGGAAAATCGACATTAATATTAAAGGGCCATTCTGCTTTTTTTTGAAAAAAGTGTTCATTAACAAAAACGTCGCAAATGTTACTTGGAAGTAATTCTAAAGTATGCTTATTGTATCTCTGTATCTTCTTGGTCAAACTGAATTTGTTTTTGAAGGGTTAATTAAAAACAGGGAATACTTATTGTGAATTAAGTAGTTTGACCTAGTTTTGGAGTTTGTCTTCAGAATATGGTGTATAGTTTTCACAAATTTGAGCAAAAAATATATTTTGACCAAGAAAAAATTCAGACTGTCCCTTTAAGCGAATTGCAATGGAAAGAACTATTGGAAATGGTGCACGTGGATTTAGACACCATGCATGCAGTATCAAGGAAACAGTCTGAAATGCAACTCAAAGAGTTTTTGTTGTTTCCAGTTCTTTGGATGGAATACCATCGCAACTTAGTAACAGTTTGATAATATACTGAAACAAAAAGAGTAACGATCGTGGAAGCTCATCATAAGAATCATTTAAACTGAATCCTTTTAATACAAGATAAACAAACAAGCAAATCTATCAGTACTCAATCAAATACTAGGGTTTAAATCATTATTTTCAGAGACAAGTGAAGAGTTGAAGTTTTAATTGAAAGAATAATTATGATGGGTTAATGACAGAAGGGAGTCTTGTTTAATAATGGAACCAATTTGATACAAGTACAGCGTCTAGACTTTCTACGCTCTTCTTACCGTGTTTAATAGATAGAATGTATTGAAAACCACGTAAACACAAATAAAAGCCTTCTATTGAAAATCAGATCGGTATTTCAACAGTCAAGCTTCTGAAAGCTGATGAACTGAAAGTTAGTGGTAGAATATAAAAGAATTAAATGTGATTAACTAATGATATCTTTATAGTCGTCTCAGCTTTCTTTCTGGCTTTCTTCTATCTATTGACGATAAAACGTTCAATAGACTTGGGTGGAAATTGGTTATTAATTAGGTCAAAACAGTATTGGTGGTATTGTAACTTGTCACGAAGTGCTTGGCATAAGGTTATTATATCTAACACGTTTATATTAGACCTTTCTTAAGTCACGAACATTGTTTCACACACAGGCTTAACAGATTCATTGAACTTTGGAAGGACAAAAACAGGTGATCTATTAGTCGTACAGATGCTTGGTAGAACATATTTACTAGCATGCATGACAACCACTACTAATGCATGTGGCGTTGGAGATGCAACTTAAATGATGCCTTGAAGAACAAATTATGTTTAACTCCATCGCTTAAGACGGATTTCTTAGGAAGGGTCATCTGTACTGGGCTATAGACTCCGTCAACACACTTCAAAGATTGCTTATCTGGCTTTCCTACATTGCGTAGAATTATCCCTAAATCCAGCGCTAGTAGCCAATAAGAAATATTTACTGTTGTAGCCTTTTATGTAAGACACAAGTGAGCTAGCTGTCCAGGCAAATTGTCCTCATCGTATCATGCTATAATAAGGTCGGTCATGTGAGCAAGATGAAATTTCTATCCTTAAAAAACACATAATATTTCCATTCGACAGTGTGAAGATCACATAGTAATTTGTAAATGGTGGGACGTAAATTTAATTTTATTTTCAAGTGAGCAAGATGAAATTGCTCTTTTATATGTTCCTATTTAACAAAATAATTTAATATATTGCGTTAGAAAAAACACATATTTCCATTCGACAGTGTGAAGATCACATAGTAATTTGTAAATGTTGAAAGGAAACAGAATGATTTCTGAGCAATTATAATATAGTAGACAATATTACAGTCTCCATATTCTATATCAATAATGATAAAACATAAATTACATGTCATACAATAACCATTTCATTACTGCTGAAAATAACAATATTCCCCATGTGTCATTGTGAATTTGTAATGTGTCTAGTGATCATACGTCTTCGACCTCATGATTTTCAAGAGATATGGAATTAGATTTAACGAAATATTGGATTTCCGTGATAACGACATAAGGAACGAAAATGTGCAAAAATATCATCAGTGTTTGTCATATAAGAGTCTTTTCTGTTGTGGATCTATACCAACGCCATCTTTACATGTATTTTATTTTACGTTTTGTTAAATTTGTTTTTAAACAGTTTGTGGAGGAAATTCGATAGTAGTTTGCAATGATTACTGAATAAACACCGTCACATTTCTTTATTCCATCTAAGATATTTGGAATCAAATATACGCATTGCAAAACAATTTTTCGAAAAATGAAAATACATGTAGCCTATTGCCATTCTACCTTTTCTGTTTTGTTTCATTGTCGCGTCTTATCTATTTTTAAAATGCCAACTGGGACTATAATTCAAGTTATATGAAATTGAAAACGACATTAAAGCGATACACCGCATCTTATATCTATTCGTCATGAATATCTAAAATTTTAGTTAATCTGTTTTCATTGTCATTCTCAAAAGATAGGCATAAACGTTCGATGCAAACTAAATTATAGATGTTAGACATTAAGAACTTAAAGGGATTGTAAAGCGTATATCTAAACTTAGTTTGTTTACAAAATAAGCTTTACAATCCCTTTAATTGTTTAAAAATACTATTAAAACCTGTCAGATTACATTTTTTTTAGTTAAATTTAGATTTTCTTGGTTCTATTGGTTTACTGGAGATGCTATTTAGGAAGGCAGGTGACGTATTTCGCAGAAATTTGACTATCGTCCGCACCTGAAATGTCCAAGGATTTATTTTTTCTCTTGATAACGATGCCTGTATGAGCATGTGAAACGTTGAGTTAATAAATGCCAAAAATAGTATATCCATATATCTTCTGCTTCATGATTTATTTTTTGTTCACTTTTGATACGTTTCTGTGCTTCTGGATTTGAACTTTGGGAATGCGGTTTGGATTTGTATACATGTGTTTGTCAATGTTCTCTTTCCTCCTTGTGCGAATCTTTTAAAACTTTTTTTTCTATTTTCCTTTTAATATTATCAGTTAGACCACATTCGTAATTCCCAATTCAACTTCGGGTTGATCTAATTGATAAGAACCTTATGTTTAAAGTCTTCTAGGACTTGAACGACTATCAATTAAAAGGATCGTCTCGGAATGCGGTCTCTGTTAATTGACAACCACCAACTTTACAATTTGAAGGAAGGAACGGTCTAGAAATAGTAGTAAATGAGGTTGGACCACGTAACGGAAATCATTACAACTTTGTCAATACGTCATGAGAGATGAAAGGGAATTGGACTGTAAAGTAATTAACTTGTGATTCTCAGGGTTCAGATTGCTGAATACTGTATCATTAAGACTAATTTTATTTAGTAAACTAACTCGACTCAACTATACACAGTTTAACATGAAATTGCCGAGTATTTAATCATTGCTTTAATTTGTTTGTAGATAGATGAAAAGTAAAGAAATCTAAGCAAAGTATAAGCTTCATTTCTATACATAAATGATATTATTTTATCCCTTTTTATCTCTGTTTATATCCTGAAGTGTACGTTATCTCATGCCATGTTTGTGCCGTAGGCCGATAAGTTATATGTATATGGTTGAATAATTAAATGATGCAACGGAACAAAATTTTATGAAACAATACTTCTGCATTTTTATTGTTAAAAACATTTAAAGACAACTTTTCAACAATTGACATTGTCAATTGTATAAAATAAACAAAGACCTAAAAAAATGTTGAAACGTTGTGTACTATAAAGTGAAAGTTACTAGCAGCCTTGTAACCCCTTAGGGGTACCAGCGAACACCACAAGGGGTACCTGAGAAGCCTCTTAGACATTTTTTAAAAGTATGGAATGGTTTAAATATCAAACAGCATAAACCGACAATTTATTCTTCGACTTTCATGTTAGCTCCTAATGTTACTTAGGGTAGGAGAAGGGGTTCCAAGGGATTTTGTAAAAGAAAAAGGGGTACAAAGAGTCCAAAATGTTGAGAACCAATTAGGGAGTTACAGTATATCATAAAATTGTGTAAGTTAAAGGGATATGTTCAACCAATAAAATTTTAGTCTCAGAATCTGGAAATTTAGTAATTGTGTTGACAACTCTCCCTCGAACTTTCAGCCTTCAAAGTCATGTGTATCCATAATTACCTGTTTTTGTAAGTCAAAACTATATAATATTAGTATATTTAGCCCTGTTCAAAGCAACTGAAAGTAAATCCATCAATGTAATGTGATATTAGGCAGATAGGCTTTGTTATAGTTTCACTAGTATTTACTGTTACTATCAAATAAAACGTTTTTCTTGTTAGGGACTTATCTCTTTATGGTTAAATGCTTCGTATAATAATATGATACTCATAACAATAAATAATAATAATAATAATAACGATATTTATTATTGCACAGCAATTAAACCCTCGAGGAATTTCTCAAGGCGCGCACCAAATCTTACAAATGTTACTGATGTGGTCATTGAAACTGAAATCAGAATCAAACAATTTTACTGAAATTAACTTATAACATAGGCAGTGGTGTACTTTGGGGTGAAGCCATGGTGCTACTTAAAAACACAAAATTTGAGAATTTTCGTGCCAATGCTCCCCTCACTCGTCTCTGTCTTTAAAAAAAAATATTTTAAGCGACTAAATGTAGCATGAAATCGACAGAATCACACAAAGTACTGTGGGAAATTTGAAATGTGTTATACATTTATGCTCCGATCATGATAACAGCCACCTAAAAAACGTCCAAGCATATGTGGCATTCCTATAGTTCCTTTATTCATTTTAAGTTCAATTGATCCAATTAATTAAGCGTATTTTTTAAAATTCACAATGATTTTTATTAATACTTATGAAAATGTTTGCTCAACTGAATAAGCAGGTTTTCTTATGCATGAATCAAACTTTATTTCATGATCTGGTAATTTCACTTGACCGTTGTTACAAGTTTGACTGTATCATTATAAGCATCGGTATTGCATGCAGAGAAAGAACTGCTATCATAATGTAAAAGAAAACAATCCAATTAATGAGCCCCATTATACCCAAATCTAACTTTGAACTGCCGTACCAGCATATTATAAGTTTAGTATTAAAGTTTTGGTACAGAAGGTCAAGAAATGCCTTATCCTGCTATCTATTTCTAATAAGCATTAATATATAGATTTATAAAAAAATATTCTTACCGATAATGTTTGAGTCAATCATGAAATACAATTATTTTTATATTTGTTTAATTATATCGATATCATTCATATTGATAATCAATATTTATGTTTTTTAAAATAGCAAATTATAAAACATCGTATAATGGCTATTTAAATTCAACCCTCAAAATGGAGGAAAGTTTAACTAGTTTTCTGCCACTGATTAGGCATAGAAGGAAGGCAACGCCATAATATGGACCATAAAAGGACGATTATATCAATTCAATTTCAGTATTAGCCTATACACTTTCTCTCTATGGCCTTGGTTCCCTACCTTTTGGAATCTCCGTACCCCTATTTTTCGGCCACCGTAAGTAACAATAAGAGCCAACATGAAAGTCATAGGTTATTAGCCACTATTACAGTTGTTGGTGATTGGCGTATGTATTTATAGTTAAATATAAGATGTTATAATTATGTCAATTCAAGGTGAAATAAACTCAAATAGGATAGGGATAGATTGATTATTAGTATATAACACTACTTTTTAAACTTTTCTAAGAGGCTTCTCAGGTACCCCTTGTGGGTGTTCGTTGGTATCCCAAATGGGTACTAGTACCCCTAGTTGGAAACCGAGGCATGGGGACCTATTAAGTGCAAAAAATCTCAAGGGATCTATAAGGATTGGCGATCAACTCTTGCAAAATCAATATATTTACGTATATCAATATATATGTATGTCAATAATATTTATAATTGATGAAAGGTAAAAGAAAAGACAGTATATAGATTATCGAGTGGTATGCAATATCTCATCCAATAGGGCGATTTAAAGTTTTATTTTTGCTTTTAAGAAAGCACAATATGCTTTTAAGAACCGCATACCGCAAAACCATTCTATCTGTTGACCGATCTCGTGACTTTGAATATATTTATTAAACTATTTATCTTATTTTTAGCGAACTACTTACATTCAAATCATATTACATCACAAATCTACCTTCTTTAGGGACTTTAGCAATTGTTCGATTATGGAAATATTGCTCAATATTAATAATTAATGCTATCGTATTGGAATTTTGAGATATGCAACCCAATATTGATAAAGAGATATTTTTTAATTTTTTGAACTATCAGATATATTTAATATATACATGCATATCATCAGAATCAGTGGTACTAAACACTGTAAATCAAAACAAATTCCTTTCTATTTAACTGACAAACGTACCTGTCAAGGAAACTAAAGAATACCAAATTATTCCGCTATTCTATCTTAACCAAACATACACTGTAATAAATCTGTCATGTAATCCATAATATGCATAAACAAAATAAAGTAGTTTACATGTCAGGAATTTATTCCAAACTCTTTCCGTTTTGTAAAATCTTCTAGATTACTTACCTGTCAACTAAGGTACAAAATATTTTAATATTCCACTAAACTGCTTTGTCACAAACTTTCGACATAATAAATCCGTCAAATTATCCAATGTAATGATTTAATATGCTGCTAACATGCAATTCACTGATTTAAATGTGTAATTCCATCACTAAGATATCGCCTCTTATCGTCAGATGTTCGTGGATAAAAAAGGGTATTTGAGGAATCACCTAGAAATCTTACAGATTTAGCATACTGAATAATGTGTGAGTTGAGTCCACTGAGGTATTGATCACTAGACATTCTTAAAGAAACCGATCGCTTGCTTCTGCTTAACTCCCATTGATCCTAAGGCCATAATGTGTAGACCTAATCAAATGCCATCTGAATGAAAGAAAAGCGAGTAAAAGCTTTTGGCACTAACATATGTGTAGTTCCCACGAAGTAATTTTAGATCTTCGCTTTTCTGATTATGTCGGAATCAGAGACAAGCTCTTTGCTCAATATTGAAGTATACTCTCACTCAAGTTACCAGGCCAAAATGTGAAATTTGAATTGATTATAATAGATATTTGTAAAGACGTAAGGTGATATGGTTGGGTTTTTGTCTCGATCATTTGCCACTTATTGGGATGTATGTCTTTAATGCACTCGTATCAACTTTGGAACTAAAATAGTGGCTAGATAACCTCGAATACTATACAGAGATCGCCATATTAAATAAATCATATTATAGTTCAGCCAGTCACAATCATTCTTCAGAGAGTATCATCATCTTTCACGGTAAAAACAGTCAATCAAAATTAATCTCCAAACAAGAGTTGTTTTTCCTGCCCATTTACGGGCAAGATGGCAATCTATCATGGCGGAGTCATTACATAGTCTCGTACAAAATGACGAAGGTTGAGCCGAATGGTCTTTAATGCTGTCTAAAGGGTGTTTTCACTATATTTCATAACAACTTTTCATTGACATGGAAAAACAAGGAAAGGGTATGCTTTTCATTCGAAGTAATTCGTCGATATCAAAGACTCCTTGGGTGAGAAGGATTGACCAAAACCGTAACATGGTTTTAGCCATAAGTATAGTATAAGAATCGGTAATCAGATCTTAAAACCTCGTATTTAACTAATAAATTACGCAAACAGAAAGCCTTACATAATTGTATTAAAATGACTTTTAAATGGTTTCACTATTTTTTCGAATAAAATCATCTTGAATATTGAAGAAGCCATGAAAATGCTGATGATATTAATAGCATCTTTCTTTTACAAAATATCAAATGGATATTACTCATACGAACTTTTTAGTTAACTTCTAAACGCTTCTACAGCACGAATTAGAAAAATTAAAAGAAGATTAAAGTGTGAATTGTCAATAGTTTTATGGCTTGACAGGCATCTTAAATAAACATGTGCAGCTCTTACAAAACATGCAATGTGTAATTTTCTTGAATTATTTATTAAGTAAGACTTTTGTTTAAGAATGCAATAATCCATAACTGTCTACTAATCAATACAAAACAGATATATTCCATTTTAAATGAAAAACCGAGTGTTGAAACAAGAAGCCACGATGCAATTACTGAATATTTTTCTTTGGCTAATATTTAAATAACGATGGTATTAAATATTTAATTGATCAACAATGAATGATTTAAAGTAGGATTGTCTTACTTCTCTTGACCGAATTTATTTGTTTTCTGGCATTGAAAAAGCTCAAAGACATTTAACAAGAATCCTTTCAATAACAACTGTATAACATACCACAATAACTGTTAAGTTTAGTTTTGTGTTAATTTTGATATTAAAGACATTTTAGTCCACGTAAGTCATAAAGTAAATGAATTCTATCGTGATACGTGATGTTCTATGCAGCTATATGCAGCAATCGATTGCTCGCAATATTCCAACCGAAGAACCAATGAACGATATAACAAGACTTTAATAAAGAACTATCAATACGTTTTCCCTATATCCAAATACAGATGTTATCTTATACAATAACTCAATATTTCATCGTGAATAGCATTAATGTTGTCTCTTATATGGTAACTAATTTGGCCATTTCATCTAGAATTACGTTACCGGATATAGTAATACAATCTTTACAATGACATTATCAATAACTTAACGAACCAAATAATACAATCTGGAACTATAGGCATTCATTTTAACCATTTAGTGTTTCTTTACGGAAATGTACTTTCACAATCTACAATATTAGTATACATCAGGCTTTCTCAAATGGCGGCCCGCGGCCAAATCCGGCAAGCGAAGCCCTCAAGAGTGACCCCTCAAGATTGACCCCTTCTACTAAAACGCTCTGCTCGCTAGATTAGCTAAAGCTCTATTTGGCCATTATATATTTAAATTTAATGCATTTGGCCCTTTACAAAAATTAATTGAGAAGGTCTGGTATACATACTCTTTAACATTATGAAAAAAACATACAGTAATATCAATAATATTGGTCAATTGAATCCCCCTAAGAGATGTCTTGTAGACAACTGACCGTGGTAAATAATAACACCTATCAAAGTGGATTGTACTTGGTTGAAATTGAAATTATGTTTCGGTTCTTCAAATCTGTGTAACCATGCAAGATTACAAGATTTCGCTTGAAATTAATTGGACCCAATGCAGTTAAAATTCTAGATGCAAAATGGGTGCCACAGGGTGTGTTGACAGAGGAACGTGGCCTTCCTTGTAATTAACCGAGGTATAACAAAACAGCAGATATAAATAATGAATTGCATATTGAAAAACATATTAACATGGACACATTATATAATTTAGTTCAAATCATGATATGAAAATTGCAATTCTCTCGGATTAAATTATTGCCTTTAGCTTAGAAAATATTGTTCTCATAGTGTACTGAATGCATTCCATTTCAGACCAATAATACCAAGTAAGCGAGAGAAGATAACTTAATTAAGTTTTTCAAGAAGACGAATAAAATATCATAAAAAGTTGATGAAAAGTATTTGCTGAATGATTAGCAAATTAGAAGATATGGTTTCTTGAAAGCCATAAGATAACATCAAACAAATACATCTCTTCAAATCGACAAATAAAATACTGAGCAGTTAATTAGGAAAATGAAAAATGGTTGGAAATAGTTCTCGTAACCTTCTAAAAACCTTTTTATAATTTTATTAGGCTGTAGATTGATGAGAGCTTTTCATATTCTTTTCTCGGCTCAATGATAGAATAAAATTTGATACTGTAGATAAAAGCCTTCGATTTTACCCTTGTCTGTCCAAACATCATATCTTCTAGGATGAAATGAGAAGCTATTGACAACAAACTTCGGCGTATCGTCGGATTTATTTAAACGAAGTCTTGTAGAAAATTTGGATCGAATTTATCCGTAATGCCTTCAGAAATCTGGGGTGATAAGGGTGTAGAAATTCGATTTGGCTATTTACTGAATACCGTATTCACCAAAATCAAATAGCCGTTTTGATACGGACATGACTGTTAATAGAATCAGACTTCCTCTGACATGTTTCTCTTGTTTATTTTCAATTTTAAGTCTAGCAAGGATCGAAACTTATTCAGCTTTTCATCAATATTGAAGTTCTTGTGAAGGAATGTATTTAACGTCAAGAAGTGCCACTAGGCAAACTGTTTTGGTGAAAGCCTAGACAAGATTATCATTCTGAAGATTACAAGTTCCTAGGGTAAATAATATAGAATTTCTTCTAACTAGGATGAATTGAGCAGGGTTCCAACATCGTGTAATTAACTTATATTAGTCTCAGTATATCACCAGACTTTCAAATCTAGCAAAAGTTATTTCAGATCGCAGGAAGAAAGATAGTCATGTCAGTTCTAGAAGAAAATTGAAGATAATTTGACATGATTATCTGTCACGATGTTTTCAACTTGTCACAAATTTAACTTTAACATGTAAACCAATATATCAGAAAAAAGATTTAAACATTACTCATTTTAGAATAAAAAGATTAAACATAAGCTATTTTAAATACACAATTGATATCTGTACATCATCACGAATGACTTTTTGAGGAGTCAAGAATCAAATTTTCCTACCGAAAGGTATTATGAAAAAGGATTACATGGAAAGGTTAATATGTTTCGCTTCTCCTTGATGAGGTCTTTAACCAAAAAGTTGGAATTGAATTGATAAGATACAAATATTGCAAAAAAAGAAAATTCGGCAATTAAATCAGTACTTCATGAATGCAGATAGCTTCAAGAAGGTTTACCTGATCAGAGAGACCCATCTATCAAATGAACGCGTTAATACAGAATAAAACTTTGGCCAAAATTTTCTTACATATTTATACTTATGGTTTTATATTTAAAATGACTCAATGCAATCGGTCAAATATTCCCTTTATAAGGGCAGCATGTCTGAACAGACGGAATAGCATCAGCAGCTAAAAGTTCAATCCATTTAGTTCTGAATTGACATTACATTAGTGAGTATATAAATATGGCGGAGATCGCAGATATATCATAGTTTCATATCAATCTTAAAGCACGATAAATAATCATTTATCTTTCAATTATTGAACATAAATCTCTAGTAATTTTTATTTAATTCTCGCTCAACACTTTAATGTCATCTTCTTCACGTCTGTAATAGAATAAAGTGGAAAGGTCGAACAAGTAATATAAGGCTTTAAACCGTAAGATAATGATTTATTCCCACCTTTCAGTAAAACCTGCAGGTTTAGATGTATCTGTCATTGGTGATAAGATTTTTTTTTTTAAATATTAGCTCTATTTAGAAAATCTCATTTAAAATTGGGAAATAAGTTTACATCACTTTCGCTGATTATATTTCCTACGACATTGAGTTCCTAAATAATACTCTTTGAAAGTCTTTGGAAATTTTCAACAAGTTCTCTGGCCTGTGTATGTATATACATAACACATTTGTAGCATCAATCCGATTTTTATTCTGTGGTTCCAATTCGTCCAAATCGGGAAGAGTATTTTCAAAAAGAAATTTTATAGGTTACACATAATTATTTCTAATAGAGGTATACCTCATTTGATTCCTTCTCTGATGATTTGTCGTATAGTGCGTTTGTCTAATATAGATTACTGCTAACTCAGTGTTTATTTTCATCATTGGTTTTGAACCTCTCAACCTTTTCCTGTCACATCTCAGGATTTGAAGATAATTGAAGTGAAGACTGAGATAATGACATCTGATCTGATTGTTGACATGGTATTGATGACCGGATAGAACTTCCCATTTCCTGTAACTCCAGAGCAGTAAACACCGGTTTTGTAACAAACAACCACGTATAGCGGTTGCTAATTTCACGTTTTCAATGTAATCAAGGGGAGTTCGATCTAGCTTCCGCGATGAACTAATAGTAACAATTTACAAGCTGGACTAATGGGGTACCTTTTCAAATGAAATGACAAAATGACACCTCCTTCAGTTCGAACTAGGAAAAAAAGCGAAAGCGAACATCTTTATTTTTATACAATATGAATTGAGATAGACCAGTAAATAGTTTTCCAAACAAAATTTAAAAAGCAACCATATTAATTCTGTTTGAAGAGGGGTTGAAGATATCAGGATACAAATTTGTCTGGAAGCAACAGACTGAGAAGAACTGAATATGTAAAACTATTGTCAAGAATCGATATATATTTCAATATGTAAACATGTATATAGAGAATAATAAGAACCCAGGCGACCTCTTGATATTTTGGTAATCATTGTGAAGTATAGAAACCTTTCATCACAGAAATGAAGTGTTTATTTTAGTAGCTATTTATCTATAAAACCAAGTAGCTTATAGAATACAGTAGGATATATTACCCTGATACAAACATTGATCTACAGGGCGCCATTAAACTTTATATTCCAAAGTTCTTTTAAAGGAATTAAGCTTTGTAATTGTACATTTAGTACGTCAATATCTATTGGTTGTTTTGTTTTCGAATGAATAATCTTACACATTGACCATACAATTTTGCTAAAAGAGTGGCATTTATTTATACATTTTAGGAGTCTTTGATGTGCTCAGACTGTGGAACATCCCCTCATTCGCTTAACTGTCATGAAAACATAATTTCTTTGTAATTGTAAATATTACTATCAGTTTCTTGCTTTTCGATCTAAAAAAAAACAATTGACAGTGAAGTGTGTAGTTTTGCCAAAAGAGTGGCATTAGTGCTTATTATGGAGGGTTTTGGATATGCTGTACATTGTCAATTTCAATACCCTAGTTTTGCTTAAATGTCTGTCAGGATAAAGCGGGTTGCAAAATTAGAAGGAACACTCTTTCGACCTATGCCGAGATCGAATCCTCGACTTGTAAGTTGGTGTAATAGTTATTACTTTCTGAGTTGCTTCAGTCACATGATGAGTGAGGTACACAAGTACCCAATAACATTCATGTAACTATTCTGAAGACGTAGGCCTTTAAGATTCATATGGTGGTATAAAATAGGATTCTTCTGTCGCCGGTTAAAATTTATTGTCGTAATTCCATCACAAAAACCGCATGAAAGTCTGATATTGAATGATTTGAGAAAGTCTCCAGTAATATTACCAACAAACAATCTAACAACTTTATGGGCTGTATATAATTGAATAAGTGTGGTTTATTGGGAGAATTTATCTTAATCTATTGTTATGACCATTGCAGACAGAAGACGGCTAGTTCCTATCAATTCCATCTGATTTTTAATATCTGAAGATCTTGTCGGATAACGCTATAGTGTTAAATATAATCTTCATATTAGGCTGCTTGAAAGGAACATGTCAGATTATAATGGCCGATATGCACTGATAGACAGTACTTGCACTTAAGGCAATGAATATGCTAATTATTGATTAATGCACACTGAAATTAACTGTACAATATTTAATTTGATCAAGCAATTTGATAACAAATTAACAAACCTAGATAATTCCAATACGAATGTCATAATATACGATCTGCGAGATGCATTATTAAGATGTCTGTTTGTGACATTTTTTTCAAACTTTTGTCTGTTGATGATGTTGAAAACTAGGGGTCCGCAGTTGCATACATTCAACCCTAACTCCATGTCCAAAATACCCCTGTCAGTGACGCAGATCAGAGGGATTAACATGCAAAATGCATCTTTGAGACAATAAACTGAAGTCTCGTATGTATCAGGCTCTGCACGTTACAGATCCTTCGACAGTTGGAAATAGAAAATAAGAGTAGGCTTATGACGCTGTCTTTCTCTCATTGCACACTGCATGGCTTTTGCCAGTTCTCATACAGGTGCAGAAAAGCAGGATGTTAAACTCGATTTTATTTCATTTCTTATATCCAAACTGAACATTTAGTAACAACTAATAGGGACCGGATCACACAGTAATATAATTATAATGAACCAATATATTAAATTGTTTATTAAATGAAACATTTCATGCATTTGCTTGTTAGAGTTGGCATGGCATAAAAGCGATGTGTACAGTTCACATTATAAACTTTACTTTGGGAAACTGAGATCTTTCGAAAACCTGTCAGATGAGTCTCTCTGTAAGGTTTATGGACTATTAGAGATAATAAATACATAAGAAGAGACATACAAATACTATTTTCATCTTATTTAAGAAAAAAATCGAATGGTCGATTTAGACTTATTGATTCCCAACCTTTTCCCTTCACAAATGAGCAACTACCAAAAGATGCTTATAAGTAGAACACATCGACTAAATATAACCAGTATTTACCCTACCAGATGAAACTGTTAGCCTTCTGGACACTCTAAAATCATTAAACGATAGAAGATAATGACTAGTGAGTTATTGTTGTGGTAAAGAGGTGAGTAATCATGTGAAGCTATATCTATTGTGTTATCAACAATAAGATCAATGTATGATCATTAAGCCTATTATTATCCACAATATTACTGGATAATGTTCAGATTAATACACTTCGATTTTCTTCTCCTTCAGCGAGCTTGGACAGATGCTACCGAGCATGACATCCTTCAGCGAGCTCGGACTGATGCTACTGAGCATGACATACGTCAGCGAGCTTGGACTGATGCTACTGAGCATGACATACTTCAGCGAGCTTGGACAGATGCTACCGAGCATGACATACTTTACCAATCATCTACCAGACACCTACAAAATACCTCAAATACCGTTCCCTTCGCTTATTATGTTCAGCTTTTCATTGCACATATTCTGGCAGTTTTTTTTTGGCAAAAAATATTGTTTTCTCCGTCAATTTGTTTACGTACATCAATTTGACGAACTCACATTTCATTGATAAAGTGTCATCTTGAAAATACGATGAGCAATATTGTAAGTAGCTCGCTTAAAATAGTTTAATTTTAAAAAATATGAGTGGGAAGTTGGCCGGTCCTGACAAATTTTGCATGGAAATTATATTTATGTTACGCAAAAGGATATTTCACTAGATACTTTCTCTTGTGGTTCATCTGCACCACAAATACCACAAAGAAGTACACAATCCCCAACTTGCATAAATTATTGCTGAAGTCTTGAAATTGTGAAGGGTCTCGATTTGTTATAAAAATTCTAATTACATGTCATTATGTGACTTTAATGCTCTTCTGATTTTCCTATTTTGTTCTGAAATGTTACATTTATATTCATGGGCGATGTTTTTATTTGCTTGTCTTGAGTCTTATGCATGTCAATTACATTAAAATGGCTTCCGTGTCTCTTAAAATCCACTGATTATCGTGATTCCAGTAGTTGGTAGAAAATTAGAGAGACAAGCGTAAGGAAACTTGTCTTAATTACAGGAAAATCGGTATTGGAGATCGATAGTGACATGATGGGAAAATATTACTTTCTTCACCTTCTTCAGACTATCGGAGATTTGTTAAATGGATTGAGTTTTACCTCCTACTAATTTTTGAATAGCAACGTACGTGTATTACATCGCACATTTAAAAAAAAAAACACACGCTTATAGAAATATGTTGCATCTCTTAAACTTCCATGTGTTACACATTTACAAATATTCACATTATATGTATTAAATCGCATTTTTTTTTTAAAAAAGACACAGGAATCTGTTGCATCTCTTTAACTTCCATGTGTTACACATTTAAAAATATACACATTATTTATGGATCTGATTTTAATGAGAAATTGGTCCAAATTAAAAGTAACCTATCATAGTGGAATAAGACACATTATTTGGTAAATGCTTCTATTACTCTAAGCGAAGACTTGAAAGTGTAGACAGATTTCATTCTATAAACTAAATTTGAATTAAATCACGGGGATATATTCCATATCTAGACAGCAGATAAGAAGAGGTTGTGATCTCATTTAACTCGTGTCAATCTACCAAGTTGAACATGTCTTTAAAATGTCGAAATAATGACAGTGAAAAACTTCCATATGGAATAATCACTCTAATGAGATACCGAGACATCCCGGGATTTTTTTTAGCAAATAGATAAAAATAATATAGAAATTTCACCGTCTATTTCTATATGCACCCTGTTTTCTATATGTCTCAAGAAATTTCGCCATTACTTCTTTTTAACACGGATTATTACAGCTATAAACCATACAGTTCTCATTAGCTTGGCTTAAAAAATATCGTTTCTGAGACTAGGTTATAATATATTTAACAGTTGGAAAACGTGCCACTTTAAGTTGTTTTCGTTATTGAACCGTAAATGCTTAATGTTCGATAGACATAAGTTTCAATATGGTCGTAGAACCAGCTACAACAATCTGCACAAACCTAACTATCACAAAAACAAAATATAATTACTCAGCCAGCTTGACTAAGCAATATGTAAAGTACATTCCTTATATAGTAAGTGACATTTTAAGGATCTCCAACTAGTATAAGAAAAAGGGGAAATTAGTCTGATCTCTGACCGGATATGTAATTCATTAACTGTCTGTCAGCGAGTAGTTAGTTAATTACCATCAAAACATGGAAACGGCTATTGTACGTGAAACCTATCAGCCTTTCAACAACACTCGTACCATCTAGAAGCATCTATTAGCTCGGGAAGAAGTTCCAGAAAGGCAGTTCATTGCCATCCATATTCAGTTTAATGAGATATACGCTAGTCGACAAAAATTCAAAATACAATCATTACATAAGTCCAATAGCTTTCCAGGATATAAATGGGATTGTAGATCGCAGAAAGAGTAAGAGATTTTTCTGTAGTTTCGGAAATGCTTGTCTGCGAATGGAACACAGTCTTCATGTAAGCTCAGTAAGAATCCGAGGCGTTTATAGGACCATTACGGTACTGCATCGTTGTGGATACTTTTGAAAGATTCAAAACAATTTTAATGCCACGGAAGAAGTCGACCACTGTAATGAGTCGAAAGAGAACACTGATTTGTCAAAATCACACCTAGTTATGTCATGAAATGGCCCAATCTAATTAAAATTAGATTACATTTCGTTTCGGTTATTTTTTGATTGTCGACTCCATGTAATCTAAAGACTTGTATAAGAAGGTCATCTGCTGGTGACGAAAATTTCAGCCAATCAAAAACTACCTTCAAGATCGCGGGTCTATGGATTGATATGCATTGTGGGAAAATTATGACGCAATACAAAATATTCAAATATAAACGGTGTTCTGATTGGCAGAGGGGTGGCACGTGCTATAAATAGCTTATTCGTCACCAGCAGATGACCTTCTTATACAAGTCTTTAGATTACATGAAGTCGACAATCAAAAAATAACCGAAACGAAATGTAATCTAATTTTAATTAGATTGGAAATGGCCCGAAGCCTCTTTGGACGTCTCGTCTACTTGTGATTTGTATGAACAATCAACAGTAAATACCACATCAATACGATTTCTATACGATATGGAATATTAATAGAAATATGAATAATATTACAGAGTAGAGTATAAAGACATCATTGCTAAATCAGTCTTGATTTCCAGCTCTCAATTCTAAATTAACTCAGCTTAATTTTAACGTCAAGTTGATTTGTCTTTTCAGACTTAACCTGCCCAAGGCTGTATGATTACTGAAATGAGGTATGACTGATTCTCTCCAATCAATGAAATATGAATAATCATATCATAAAACTGATATATTTTAGATTTCTGATTTGATGGAACAATTTCGATGTATTTCTTTGAGAATTGCACTTCATTATAATCATCGGGAATGCATTATGCAATATAATACAATGCAATGCAATTTTGTGCACCATGCAGGAATGTATTCCACTAAAACATCCTGGTCTTAGATCTCCAACTTGCCGAGTCTCAAGTTATGACCTAACCGAAAGCCTTTCCCTCATATGCATCCTGCATTAACGATGTCGCATGTTTTACATTTGAAACAGCGTATCCTTTCTGATTCTGATTAGCAGTGAGGAAAGGAAACTTTTTCAACAGTAACATTCCCTTTTCAAAGTACATTATGTAGTAAGATATCTTTAAAGTGCTGAACATGTAGCTCACAGTTTCCTCGAGTATGGGATGTACGGACAATGTTTACTACTCCAAGGTATTAACAAGTCGGTGTTCTGAATTGTAGAAAATTGCTTTCAGTACAAGACGTACTTGAGAACTGACATGTCAGTACTATTAAAAATATTAATACAAGTCATCAAGGCAATGAGACAGTCAGTGTCGCCGTATCATTGTCCAGCTTGACAAACTGTCATTACTATCTTGATAGTGTCCACTTCATTTAATGTTTTCGTATTCATCGTTTATAGATAATCCAATTAAGCGTATTATATTGCCTCGTATTTACTATTCTTTAAACGTTTCTGGCTAGTCTTGATCACCTTACATGATGACTAGCGATTCGATTTCATTGTACATTGTTAAAGGTTACCACCGTAAGGAAAGAAGACCTTCAATAAATTGCATATTGTCAGCGTAAAAATACCTTGAAATTCATACGAATTAGTATACAAAGAGTGAAAATGAAATGCATAAAAAATCCTAATATATCTATAACTCTTAATATGGGCTGAAAAAACCCTTGTAGTCATGACTTACTGCTCAAACTTATAACATTTCAGTATGGATACAAAAACCAAGACCTAAAAGAGACATTAACAAAACGAGATAGTTTGTTTAAAAAAATTTTTGATTATGGAACTGAGTTGTGATAAATATTTCAAAATGTTATCAGGACTAACGATTTAGGACTCGATGATAGTGAGTAGCCTACTTGGACTAAGAATGGAGAGGATACTTTCCTTTAACATCTTGTCAGGCGTTCATAATGAAGGGTTGAGGTCAACCTTCCAGATTGGATTAATCAAGATCTGTGTGTATTTTGTGTAAGAATTTATTGGTACGTCCATGTTTATTGACAGAAATATGGGATGCTGACATGGTGAGGGTACCAATATTAATCAGTCTATATGTTCTTACTGAATGGTTTATTGGACAGGTCTAATATCGCATTTGTTCAAACTGCCAAACTTTCAATTCATCAGAAGTATAAGTGATCAAGTGTAGGTCTAGGAATTCCCATACTGACGCTGCTTTAATAAATGAGGCGAAAAGATGTTAGAATATTAATTCCAAGGTCCACTTATTTTAAATGAAAGACATTAATCAAATGAAATTCTATTAGCTTATACTGAACTGTATTGTAGACGGGAGAAAAATGATAGAATACAAAAACTTTTATATTAAAAAACATCGAAAATATCTTAAAATATCACATCAGTGATCGATATGACGGGGCTATAGACGTGATAGTTATGAGTAACTTTTCAGACTTATAACATGATCGTTTTAAATACATCTTTAAGTTTCGTAAAGATTCGTACAACAGTGGATGGGTGCATCTCAGGTACACTTACAATTCGCAATATCATTAAATAGACCGACCTCATCTCAAATATCTGATTTATCAACAGAAACACAATAGCAGCTGAAGATAATTTCGATTTGCCAGTCGTTGGACGGTAAAATTTAACCTACACCTTAATAATCGTTAAGAGTCGTTAAAAATCTAATAGCCCTCGCATTTTGCTAATTACACGTTCAAACTTTCTGAGTTCTGAGTAAGTTCTAAAGCTCTTAGTAACATCATCTGCGAAATGACGAAACCAAACAGTGTTATAATTCTGCTACAAAAGTGGCGTGAATAATTTAAAGGGTTACGTCATATATCGATTCTATGGTTAGCCATCACCATTAGGCATTTTGAAATACAGCGATATCCAAGAAGGCTATCAAATGTTATTATGACGGTTTAGATTTAAAAGGGAATGTTCACCATTTTCGAGGATCGATTTGGGCGTTGAATTTATGTAAAAAGCCTTCAGATTTACTGTAACAGTCCAAAATCACACAATACCCTTACCTAAACATTTATCTTTCTGTATGTGTTTTCTATTCTATATAATGCATAGTCTTACTAAACGGAGAGTCGTATTTTTGACTTTCAAACACTCATATTTACGACTACACGGGGATTTAAAGGCTTACATTATGGATTAGAATAGCCAAAGTATATCAGGTTCTGCGATTAAAATTTATTGGTCGTATAGTTAGTGAACATATCCCTTTAAGTGTTCCTCCCCCTTTTCAGGCTTGCAGGTCATTGTCAATTTTTAGTTTAACCTGCTATTTATAAACTATGATATCATGTCATGAACTAAGAAAATTAATTGCGGAAGTGACATAGCTAGAAGGGTTTACCCTAGGGTAATCAGTCTAAAATAAATATAGCAGGTCTTAATGAGGTACGTGATCAACAATTACAATCAGAGAGCAAGAGAGACAGTAGGAAAACTGTGTTATATGAAAGGACAAGCGGGAAATAAGAGGGATTATTTAGTAGAAAGCCTGGTCCTTTATCATTATCATCTATAGCCTCGTACATGCGACCTTGTTTGCATACATATGCTAAAATACATACATATGCATTTTTACATAAGTGTGTAAAATAATCGCATGTACGCAATTGCACACATGTGTATAATTGCATACTGTGCAAATTTGCACCAAGTCCGGAGGTTGTGCAAAAGCAAATTTGCTCATGGGAAAATTTGCATGGTGTGCAAATGTGGCGCATGTACGCATCCCTAGATTTACTTAGGTGGGAATCTATAAATAGGACTAGAAAAAGATTTGCGACAGTTCTATACTCTGCTGTCGTAGCTAGCCAGTAAATGGTGATGCCCACCTGGTGATTGACATCCAGAGGTTTATTGTTGTTTGCTTGTTTCTCTAATGATCTGGATAGCTCTGTACAAATGAAATCAAAAGTCGTTCTGGACATTCAGAAGTTTTCTAACCACTGCTCATCCCCAATGGAAACCTGAACAATATCATCCCACCATACCCTACTTCTCTGTCTCTGATACACTTTTCTCTCTTTACCATGACTGATCACGATCCCTGCGCCATCATCATATAGGGAAAACATCTTCTTTGTCTCCTTCGAAGGTGCATAAGTGTTTCCATCTTGAAGATTGAACTCAGAATAAGAAGATTTTAGAATTTACTGCGCTTAATTTGCATATGATTCTTATGTCGCATGTACGCATAGCAAATTTTGCTTTTACACACGTGTGTAAATTTGCATGGTATGCAGAGTTATAAAAAAAGCAAATTTTTGTCGCATGTACGAGGCTTATGTGAATTAAATATTGTTTAAAGGGACACTCCGCATTTTGTTAGTGCTTTAATTGGTGAAAACAATACACCTAAGTCAAAATAAATATGTGCACTTTAACGTATCTGAAAGTTTTAAATAAAAAAATCCAGCCATTATATTTTGGACGCTAAAAATATTTAAAAAAACATTAGGTAAGATTTTTCTTCAGTTCAGTATGCTTTTTGTTCGATGTTAGAAAACTACTAATAGAAATATTGAGCCATAATAAAGCATAACCTCAAAACTAGATCAAACTGCTTGATTAACAATCGTTTTAAATTAACATACTATAGCACTATTTTCAGGTAGGTTTACGACGTGTTTGATAATGATGAATAAACATGATAATCTAAGTGGACTCTCCAAAGGTGATGTCAAGGGAACAGAGTTTCACCAGCTGGTGTTTTCGAATGAATAACTTGCCCATCATCTCTTGCGACAGTGGCTGCATTAATTGTTGTAGAGCTCACATTGTTAATGGAATTTTGTTTGTGGAGACATTAAGCCTAGAGATAAGTCGAGGAATGATGCTAGGACCTTACCAACCAACAGAATCGTCAACCCATTTGCCGTGAAATAATTATGCGTATACCGAAAATAAGAATCATAAAATTGGATATGATAAGATTTCGAAAGAAACTTTGTAAATTTCACCTGGGATATTAATCACATTAGTTTTGCTTTTAAAAATAAAATATTTGAATTGAATAGACAACCACCTCAGAATGAAATAACCCAGTACGTGATATCGTATTTAGGAGTGTGACTTCAGGGAAATATACGGTCTTTATCTTGTATTAGAACACGGCACGTATCTTGATGATTTCAAATTATCCCAAATCATTCTACAGACTGCTTATCTTTACAATAATTTTATAGATGTCCATCCCTTCTATTATCTTGAAATTCTAAGCACAACCTCATAATAATTAGAAAGACCCAGGCTAACTTTATGTACTTTAAGATTAATAGACTTTCTCTTATTTGTAATGTTAGAGGTTAATCAATCGTTTAGATATACAGAACGATTTGTTGATCTTAGTAATTACATCGTTTATCTTATTTATTTTAGAACAAATGCAGGAAAACGTGGTAAACTGACATATAATCTACTATCTACTAATCTGCTAAGAAATGGTTGTCTAATACCCATCCTATCGCGTTTAACCTACACTTTCATCAAAGGAACCAAGAGAAAGTATGGGTATAATATGAGTTATTGCCCTTATTGTTGGTAATATTTCAGTGACTTATGATATTGTTTTCCAGAAAACGTAAAACCATGATGAATTTGAATCAAGGAATATGTAAAAGTACACAAGAGATTTTAATTTAAGCTTGACAGTTTTAAGTTTATCAACCCAAAGAAAATCTTGTAATAAAAAATTACTTTCAGAATTTTTCATTTACTGACAACTATTGTCAACTTCCCGGACGAATTCGTCGCAAAAAGAATTGGGTGTATTACGATGGCCATCGTTATTTTTCATGAAATATTTTTACTCGTAAAATAATTTTTGTCCAGGAAGGCTATATTTTGGGCTGGATTACTATTGGCTTGTTTCTGAAATCCTTTTCTAAAAATTATACAATATGGATGACATAAAGAAAACATTGTGAAGAGTCAGTAGAAATTTCTCAAGATGTTGGAATATGGGACATAACTCTACATAAAATAAATCATTCAATTCGGGTTCCTTCGACTTTCTCAGATTCAGACTTGTTTGACTAAACCAGGCCCGTAGGAACAGGGGGGGGGGGCAAGGGGGGCATGTGCCCCCCCAATAATTTTGACATTAATGACTGAAGCAATACAAAAATTTTTTTTTAAAGATATAACAAGTAATAAGTGGTATGTTGTGCAGAATTCAAGGCTGCTCCTGCCTATATAAAGCAATTTCGCTTTCACTAGCCCTAACAACCTAACAACACCCTTGAGAATGAGTTTTTGAAAATTTTGCCCCCCAATCTGAAATTGCTTCCTACGGGCCTGTAAACTATTTTCTAAAATATCCCCAAAAATTATCACGTGACAAAATCCAACATATATGAATTTGAATTTGAAGAGCACATATTTTTTCACAATCCATAAAGTAGCAAATCCTAATGTTGTATGAAGGATTGTCTGACAATTTATAAAGAGTAATTGTCTCCCTTTGTCTATCTCCAGTCAATGAATGTTGTTAATGTTAGTCTGAAGATTTTGAAATACAAAAAAGGTTTAATTGTGTACAAAATCATGGTGCCAGTAGAGCGAAACAAATCTATGCGAATTATAAAGTGTTTTTTTAAACTTTGTATGTGTATCGCGAACACTGATAGCATCAATTTGCGCCATTCCAATTTACATTCTGACGTCTGTGGTTCTTGCAATTCAACTAAAACCATAGAACTGTAATACATAACAGTTCTATGTTAAAACTAACGCGTTTTATGACGTCACTGACAGTAAACTACCGGAAGCATCCGAAACTATCGCGTCGTTTTACGTGAGGGGTGCGTTTCGTATGCTACCGGAAGCGGCTATTGATATCTATACAGATCGCTGTCAGTCACGTCATAAAACGCGTTAGATTGAGTGGAATGGCAAGAACCAGTGTTCCCGATACACAAACAAAGTTTAGAAAACGACTTTACAATTCCTTTTAGCATAATAATAATAATGTATGGAAATTTAAAAAGCATCCACATCATGGAAGAACATACTCAGAGCGCTTTAAAACTTCTTGAAGGAAGTGACTAAACGAAAAAACAATACATTGTTTGTCTTCTAAAATATTATTGTGACTATAACTAAACTTTAAGAGAAATTATGCAAAGAAAGATGCGGCATCCAAGTCTTATTCAATTTCTAGTTTGAATAATAAAACCCAAGCACGACCGATCCGAACCGTAAAACAAATCTCGAAATCCATGTAAACACATTGGTTTATACATAGGTAGCAGTTGATAAAGTATATCAATAAATGAGGAAATATTCCATAATGAAAAGTGGTATCAGGTGTCTAGAAGAGTTAGCATACAGTTCTTGGCGCCACATCCGCCACTGCTGCTCAATAATATTAGAACAATAGGTTATTGATTTCTGATTTCTGTCATAAAATCAATTTTAAAGTTTAACTTTCAAGGCAGTTAATTTAATAAATTTCAACATTTAGGAAGAGACTCTGTCCATTTTTTTTTTGTTAACTGTTAAGCGATTTTATTTTGTATTTCTGTGATGTCATGCCAACCCACAGACAATACAAAAGCTTCTTTAATTTTTCGAGAAACAATTTCATGAATGTTTCGATTTACCACGGTGTCATGCTACGCTTTAGAATACAACGTTCAATTTCATGATGATTTTTTTCGGATTTAAAGCATCAGATTGCAGCTGTGGGAAAATATATTATATGGGCGCCATATAGTCCAAGAAAAATTCCCTTTTGAATAAATTGATATCCGATGCTATCTTTTATTTTCAAATTGAAATAATATCGTATAGCTGCAAAAACAACATGAGAAAATGACTTTTTGTTTATTAAGCGTTAAATATGCATGAGAAATGAAATGAAATGATATGTGTCGATAAGAAATACCCTATATTCAGTCCTTTATAAATTCAATGATGAATAAATTATGAGCTGAAATGAGTTCTAAACTTTAATAGTAAACACATTGTATTTATTTTTGTCGACCAAAGACCGAAGGATTTCTGACACTGTTCAGACTGACGACATTTTCTGTAAAATGTAATTGTTGCTGAAATGTATATATTATATAAGCTTAATTTTGTTGTCCAGATGTAAATGATTATGCAAAGTTTTATCCAATGAGGGAAGTACTACATGTATAAATTCCATGATCTATTTGAAGTCATGCCATGAAAAAAAAATTCGAACAACCACAAATATACATAGAGTACAATGTGTTCAAGATGTTGTTTTACTGTTGCCTTGAATATACAGGAACACATTTGATGCGAAGATATGTTGCTGAGATGCTACGTATCAGTTTTGCTTATTCTGAGCTGAAATTGTATTAACTATCATGAATCAACCAAATAAAGTTCTTTTTCCACACTGTCTCAGTAATCCTAACTCTTTAACTACCACATGAATATTAAATTGGAACCGGATTCGGACTCGATTTATTGACTGAGATCGAGTCCGACCAGCATTGATATTTTTCAGAATGTTTACTCCTCATTGCGTGTATATTAAAACCTGTATATTCATTTAAAAAAAAAAGAAGTGTTAAATTTGTGTTCGGTTGTCTTAGCTTTGACAGAAATTCAAAATGTATCTTGTTCCTTTGATTTTTTTGTATATCTGGTTTAACAAGAAGAGCCATTATCACATCAAAGAAATTCTGCTGTCTATCGAATATCACATAAACCAAGAATTCTGTCTTTTATCAAGCTCAATTGATTTCTAACTGGTAAAATATCTTCAAACCCAACAATAACTCCATCAGCTATTGAACAAACTTCTTACCAAAACACATCAAAGTGCACATGGAAAGTCTTCATTTATCAAGCTTAAAAAGAGACAAGAAAAATCGAACTCCTGTCCAATGTTTTAGTTGTTGAAAATAAAGTAATAAACGATTGAATATATAGAAAAGATGTCCCAGTTTTATTGAAAAGCTCCTCGAAAATCCATTTTCTTTCAATTTGTTTGCATGAAGAGGAATAAATGACCTCATACAGTCCAATATTATTTCCAATACTTGATAGTCAAATAGGATTTTCTTTCTCTATCATCGACGTCAATTATAAATTCATCGGCTGTCGAATTGAGTTAAATTTCATTCAGATATTGCAGTTACTACACTTGACTTGTCTGAACATCGCATTATCATCAAATAAATAATAGAGTTTTAAGTACATCTACGATGCCGAGCTCCTTTCTTTTCATGTCATCTCCCTAAATCGAAAAGACACACACATATGATAACTCATTTTCGTTGATAAGATGCGTACATGTGTTTTAAACGTTGTAAAATTTAATTTAGCGGAACCAAACGAAGGGAACAGAGGCGTTATGTCATGTGATTGACAGAATCTTAGAACAACGTAATTTCCGTGTTACTAGCAAAAAGCGAAACTTCTCGTCGACGTCAGCCTCTGAAATACTTTCCACTTCATATTCAGTTTCTATGTAGTCAAGTTTTTAAGTTTTACCAATCGAGCATTCGCCTAAAGGGACAGGAATGATTAACGATAAGGAACAGCTGGAAGAACTCACGGCAATCTATGGACAGATTTTAAGATTGAACGTTGTTGACATCTAGTTAGTACCGTTTGAAATTTATGTGTTCCACCACGGGCATAGTAATCATCGTTATCATTTACCAGGATTTTTATGCTTGTATCTCCGGGGACACCCGTTATCACAGAACGTGTATTCTTCAATTAGAGCCAAATCACACTATATTATACATCATCAACTCATAATTGTCATAGGTTTTTCTTATCTGATGTATTGCGAAGCTTGTATGATCTCACTAATTGATGATATGTCAAGGAATGTCAGAAAACTGTGAGAAGGTCACCAATCAATATATCATCTTTCAACTACCAATTTTCTTTAATAAACCGTACTGAGAATTCAATTACTAAAATATCGACATCAAGAGAAAATAAGTTTCGCGAAGTTGTCAATCTATGAGAATTTATCGTCATAATTCACTGCCGCTGTTATTCAATATCTCGTCCATTCGGAAAGTGTTACACTATGTAAATCGTAATAATTAGTAAATGAAAAACATGAATTCTGACCAATTTGCTCCCCTTTCACTAAAATGAGCCTTTCATTAGAATGTTGTACGCAGTGAATAAATGACACGGCACGACATACTGAGCTACCGTTTCACGTCAACAGTAAACGCATGGTAAACAGCGCATAAATAAATACCCACAGACGGTGAGATTTTAGTTACTCATTATGAATGGCTTGACACGTGTGTTCCGACCTTAAGGTGTTGCTAGTCATGTCCTGTAATGACAATTGCTTTAAGAAAGGTTTATTTTTTAAGTAAAAATCCGTTAGATTATGGAAAATACATCATGGATAGTTAATTTCCCATGCCAAATACGAGAACATAAACACATTTTCAGTACAAGTATGGCATAACCACCGCCTTTTGGTTCAAGGTCTATGTAATCAAGTCTGATATACATTTCTCTAGACGCTATTATGGTGTGAAAACTAATCTTTTTTCAAAGTGTTTTTGTTAACTGCAGATTAAAGATGCTTTCAACATGCTGTCAATAAGAACTCACCAAGAATATGTTCATGATACATGTTGGTAATTACTGAATATTGACATTGTTTTAAACTGAACTAGCCATGTTCTACTTAAAGCGTTACCACCTCTTAAAATGAACAAAATAAATTAAGTTCTCAATCTTGGCCAATAAGAGTCTATATTCATCAAAGGTGTCTTCAGTATACAAACAGAATCCAACAAACCATAAAACTAAGTAATTTTCAATTCACCGAGTTTGAGAATCATAAGAGGTAGTATTCCTTTAATGAAGATAAATAGATGACGATGTGTCTTTAACTGGCGAGAAGCAGGTTTTTTGATATCTCATTTGAAAGAATATCAAACACTCGACCTTACGCGAAGGAATACGTAACGTCGGAAGGTGGGGACGATTGATTTCGTGGCAGTGGTATGAGCGAAGAAGTAGGAAGCTAATATAGATAAGTTGCCCTCAGATTTTGCCAGTTGTAAGAAAAGTCGACAAAGGTTAATCAGTTGACAAATATTAAACTACTCACTTGCATTAGTTATGATCTTTTGAGTAATTGGATTACATTGTGCATAATAAACTTGACATTAAGTTTTGTAGCGTGTATGTCGCTAACAAGTTATTGTTTTGTCGCTATTCCCTTGAACCTAATGGGTTTTAGTCTGCATGTCATTATAGACTGTGTCAGCGAACTATTCCCGAATCACACGTATTTTGACTGGAATTGTGAAAGCTGTGTCATATGATATTATATGTCTGAATGTTTTAAAGCAAACTGATAATTTATATTTGTCCTTGAGGAAATTCCTCATAACAAATATTATCGCTATTATAATTATATTAAATATTGCCCGATGTGAAAATGCCCCATAATATCTTTAAAGTAAGGTTACCGCTAGAAAATTGGGAATTAATGTTTTTGTAGGTTTGTATTAAAATGTATACATGCCTAACGTCTTGTATATCACAATATATGGGTTCCTACCAATTTATATATACCGATATAAATGTATCCAGAAAATCTTGATACGGACTACTACTCATTTTCCCATTCAGACTTTTATTATTAGTATTTCTTACCATTACATGGATGTCTAATTACATTTATTTATAATAACAGACAATAACTCAATCTGGAATCCCGCGTGTATACAACGTAATAAGATTTATACATATAATCTCCCAGTAGATTTTAACATCAATTTTACTCGGGAATTGGCTGTAGTTGACAAAGTGGTGCTAATCGGAAATAGTGTGATAATTCTTTAGATGAGACATGCCATGTTTTGTATCGTAGTGTCGTTTTGAACTGAACGAAAGAAAGAATTTCGTACAAGGATAAGGCATTAGATTTACGGGGATCCCTTCCACGAGCTTGAAATCTGACTGAACTGAAAAGCAACTAATTCAAGGTGATCAGAATTTATAGATTGATATTCGAATCCACGACCCCATTTCTTTGTGACAAACCGATTGTGTCACAGCTCTTCACCAAAGAGATATGTGTTATTTGTAGTTCCGCGACCCAAATCCTAGACTTAAGTACGGGCAGTTACGAAATATCATAGGCGTACGGGAGGGGGGTGCAGGGGGGGCGACCGCCCCCCCCCCCCCCCAAAATTTTCGGCTCGATCATATTCGGGCAAAATTCTCGACATATTCGGGCACTGAAAGTTCCCGAGTCTTCTTGTTTTTATTTAGAAAAATACCCACTAATATTGCCGGGAACCGATTCCTGCCCGAATCCCTAGATTCTATTGAAACAAAATACCCGAATATCGAGATATTCGTGTGGAAGCCTTGTGGGCTGGTGTAGTTACAATGGTTGTTCGGGCACTTTAGGATTCATGGAGGTTTCGGATTTGATCACCGGGCATCGTCAAGGTCATCATAAGTACCGATTTAGCTCGCGAAATAACAGTTCACTGGGCCAGTGTATTGTTTATGATAATTTATCAATATGAGTATTTCGGTATTTTTGGTATCAAATTAGTAACCCTTCATGATCACTTTTGTGCATCAATTCCGACATTGTGAGCATATTTCATGTTTTTTTTCTCATCTCGTCCAATAATCAACCCCCAATTATGTCTCAGAAGTCAAAATGCAACAGATTGAATGTAGATTTTCAAAATTTTCTGGGGGAGGACCTTCCGCCCCGCTGCAGCGCGCTTGCGCCTTCAGTGCTTCTCGTAGTCGGGCTTGACCCGACGCGGCTCCGCGTTCAGTAGAATTCGGGCAGAGTTTGAGATTCGGGCACAAATCTCTCCCGCACCCCCAGTTTCAAAACCTCCCGTACGCCTAAGCGAAATATTTTAATAAAAAAATGTTCAAAGAGATGGTGGGGATGTTTTATGTACTTATATAACTATAAAATCTGCACTTTAATGTCGACCAGCCTCAAAATTCAATATAATTTTAATGTATGTTTATAAACTACCACGAGAAGATGATAGAGGGAAATGACTGCTGAATAGGCCGTCTATGATCGTTATACATAAGCAGTGTTATTCACCTACCTTCTGTATAAGTAAAGCTTTAGTACCACCAGTTCTTTTCTTATTAACATCAGACTTATCATCAGGTGTAGTGGCTGTACTGTTTAAACGATCAGATGGTGTCGTAATGGTACTACCAGGTGTCTTCATCAATTGAGAGTCTCGGAAAAAATGTTGCAACGACTTAGACAATGGTAGAGATATACGTGACCCTTTCTTAACTTTACTTGTTCCAACGTTCTCCTTCCCCTTTCCTTTGTCTTTGAGCTTTTCACTGTTTGAGCGGAAACAGGAACTGACAGAGCTTAAATTTCCACTCGACATGCGTTGCTTTAAGCTTTTCATAGAATTTTGGCTCTTGCTATGAGATAAAAACGATTCAGAAGCAAATTTTCCATTAGTCAAAGCAGCACTTTTGACAGTTTGTTGAGAGTCCGAGGAATCACGAAATGTCTGATCGTCAGGCACGTCATCAGACGATGTTCTCGTTATCGACCGGGGTAATTCTTTCACCGCATATCTACTCCTTGATGTTTCCGACGCTGGCGGAGTAGTAAACGTATCAGTAGAAACACTCCGGAAGCTCTCAAATGTCATACTTCTAAACTGATCAGAACATATCGTGGAACCATCATTGGCCGTCACAAAACTGTCAGACAAAGAAAGATTGAGGCTTTCAGAGTGAGCCAAATCACCATTACTTCTAACGGGTTTCGATTCTGCATCATCAAATGGAGGAAAGGGAATTTCCGGTATTCTTTCCATTTTTAAACTTCAACAGCTGAGAGTCATTTCCGGGACATCAATCTGAAAATAAAATGAATGACTTTTATTGTACTGAAGACAATTGGAAGTAAAGAAACTGACGAGATAAATATAGCGTGTGGTAAGAGAATTCTTTGCCACTTAACTTTGTATGGTCTGATATAAAATACATGTATATTATACATCTCGTGAGCCATTTATATATTAAAGTACATTATCCGCCCAGTCCAGTCAATGGTCAAAAAATCTAAATGATCAAACTTGGTCAGTAAGAGTAAATTTCCATCAGTGGTGTCATAAGTATAAAAATAAAACCCATGACATCCATCAAACTAAGTAATTATCCATTAAAGTATAAGATATTATTGAAATAAGTTTGTAAGGGTTTTTCAATTTTATTTAAACTATGAAAATATACAGGTAATCAGTAGATATATAAATACTCTTTTTGGCCTTTATTTGAGAATATAAGAGATAATATTCCTTTAATGATAAAAGAATCTTGACACAAAATAACGAATAAACGAAATACATGAAATTAGAATGAATGTACCATAAAATTCAAAATATTAAACTTGACTAATAAATGTTTATATTCATCAATGTCCTTACCGGTGTTCCTGTATAATCTGATAATTTCATTGATCTAAGTACCTATGGATAACAACGTATTTGTTTTTGTTTAAAAAAAAATATAGAAGGATTTGGTTATAATGACATCAGATATATCCACACATGAATCTATACACAAAACCAACAAAACTGATATTTTTTTAACTGTTATTCAACACTGAGCTGACAACACGCAACGCCTTCTTAGAATATGTCAATGGCTTATCATTACATTTGTGCTGACAATGCATATGAAAGCACTGTTTCAACAAGTTCTAACAATTCATTCTCATGTTAATCAGAAGTGTAACACTAGAACCACGCGTGTTATATTGATGTTACAGGTAATGAACTGGTGAGAAATACTAGTACTACATGTTGCACATATCAGGTGTGAAGTTAAATACATACAATATAAATTATTCAACATTTACCAAGTTGAAAAACCAATTAACCTTGATATCTCCGGTGTAATGTCACTTTGATATGCTTCATGTCGAATCAACAGTTTATACCCTGTACATCTAATAATAAAAGTAACCCTAAATCGCTTTAACCAAAGGAACACTGAATAGTTTTCGATCTGGTTCGAAAGATGGTAAAAAAATAATTTTGATCTTAAATTGACGTAAATAAACGTTCATTTACAATAGTAAAGTGGAAAGTGGCAACTTAAAGCTTCACAGATTCAAAAGAGCACACACATTTGCAACATCTCGACATCTTAAAACTTATAAAATACGTACTTTGGAATTTACTTTTTATACGCCCACATGAAATGTGGAGCGTATATTGCCGTCACCCATGTCCGTCGGTCCGTCCGTCCGTCCGTCCGTCCGTCCGTCCGTCCGTCCGTCGGTCTGTCGGTCCGTCCGTCCACAATTGCTCGTTAACACTCTACAAGTCACAATTCTTTACGGATTTTGACGAAACTTGCTGAAATTGTTTATTATCACCCAAGGATGAACCCTATTGAAAATCAAAAGAATCGAAAATTATTTAATGTGAATTATTGCCCTTGTTCTTTAAAATGCGTTCGATTTCTAGCTTGTTAACACTCTACAAGTCACAATTCTTTACCGATTTTGACGAAACTTGCTGAAATTGTTTATTATCACCCAAGGATGAACCCTATTGAAAATCAAAAGAATCGAAAAATATTTAATATGAATTACTGCCCTTGTTCTTAAAAACGCGTTCGATTTTTAGCTTGTTAACACTCTACAAGTCACAATTCTTTACCGATTTTGACGAAACTTGCTGAAATTGTTTATTATCACCCAAGGATGAACCCTATTGAAAATCAAAAGAATCGAAAAATATTTAATATGAATTACTGCCCTTGTTCTTAAAAACGCGTTCGATTTTTAGCTTGTTAACACTCTACAAGTCACAATTCTTTACTGATTTTGACGAAACTTGCTGAAATTGTTTATTATCACCCAAGGATGAACCCTATTGAAAATTAAAAGAATCGAAAAATATTTAATATGAATTACTGCCCTTGTTCTTTAAAACGCGTTCGATTTTTAGCTTGTTAACACTCTACAAGTCACAATTCTTTACGGATTTTGATGAAACCTACTGACTACTGAAATTGCTTATTATCACCCAAGGATGAACCCTTTTTGAAAATCAAAGATATTTAATATGAACTACTGCCCTTGTTCTTTAAAATGCGTTCGATTTTTAGCTTGTTAACACTCTACAAGTCACAATTCTTTACGGATTTTGACAAAACTTACTGAAATTGTTGATTATCACCCAAGAATGAACCCTATCGAATATTAAAAGAAACAAAAAATATTTGATATTAATTATTGCCCTTGTTCTTTAAAACGCATTGATTTTTAGGTTGTAAATACTCTAGAAGGCACAATTCTTTTTCGATTAGATTTTAATGCACTATTGAAATAGTTTATTATCATACGATAAACCCTATCGAAAATCAAAAAAATATTTGATATGACTTATTGCCCTTCTTGTTCAAAATAGGTTTTAGTTTGAAGCTCATAAACAGGATTTTGACTAAACTTGGTGAATGCTTAAACCTTGATGAAATTGAGAAAAAAAAATGTTTGGAAGAAACTTAATTTATGTTCTGAACGAAATGTAGGCCTATGACTACAGGTTGAATATTTGATGGTTGCTGTTTTCTGCCAAATGTTCTTTTTCAAACAGAGCTGCCAGTGGGCGTATATTACCTTGCCTGGCAAGCTATCTTTTAACATGACAACATCTTGAACCATTCTTTGTTATTATCTGTCTTATCGTTCATCTGAAACAGAGAATTCAGCATCTTGAATACTTATTAATGCTCATGGTTTCTTTCAGGAATATGTACAAGATCAACACTTGATAAATATATAACGCACATAGATAGAATCAATCCATCTCGATTATTCACCGACACAAACAAAACTTCACGATTAAATCAACACAACTAGCAGTGATCACAAATATTCAAGAAGCCAATTTTATTTACTTTTGAAAAAAAAAATATCTTTCAACCTTTTCCACGTGACATGTTTAAAGGAAAATGTGAATAAGAAGACATGCTCAGTTTTCAGAGAGAGCCATTGTCTTCCATGTCACGTTTTATCGATATGTATCTTATATTCACTAATCCCATCTTCCAGTTCAGAGCCAAACAATTCATGAAAATGTACCCAATTGTAATGAACAAGCGTGTGTCAGCATTTAGATTGAAATATGTCTTATCGTGTCCATTAAGTGCAACCAAGTCTTCTTTAAATATCAGTTAATTTTGATATTTTAATATACAATGTACGGGGAAATGAACAGCTGTATTATTACTTGTTCAACGTATCACATGCTTGTATGAACTCTAATAAAGAACGAAGAATATCTTAAAACTTAGTTGTTCTTAAAATGTCATCCTGTTTCACATCTGGGTGCATTTCAATCATATTAAAATTGTTGAAACATTTTTTCTCTCGGTTAAAAACGCTCCATTATGTTTCTATGCGCTAATATTTTATGTTGCCATGGGACAAAGAAAATATCGATATCTCATTCCATCATAATCCTGCAAGTTTTAAGATGCCCTAGAGAAATCTTTTTAAAAACTTGTAGTTTAGGTTCATCTTTCTTGTGCCTCATAAATCGTTTTAAGTAGCGCAGATATTGCATCTGTGGAGAGGTTTTCCAGATTAAACACCTCTTCTGGGAAGTGGAAACCACAGTAATATTATCCTCAGTGCCTCGACTAACACTGTGACTAGGCGGCATCGCTGCCGCCCAGTGGCGATATTCTGCCGCCCAGTGAACACAAAAGTCAGCCGCGGTCGGCAGTCCTATATTGTTAAAATATCGGTAGCAATCTAAATTCTAAATAATATAAATATGATAAGGATAATATGTTGTTGCTGGATAATTCTTCTGTTGTTTTTTTCGCCATGTTTAGTTTCAAATTATTATCAAATATCGCCACATTTCATAGAGACTATTTGATGTCTGTTTCACTGATTGCATTTCCGGCGATCCAGTTTTCAACTTCGCCTGTTCAATTAACTCCCGCCCAGTAACAATTCCTTAGACGAGGCACTGATTATCCTTTATATAAAAGCAGACTCCATAACTTTGTCATTTACTGTCGAAGTTGAGCCAAGTTTCCTACACAAATGATGGTCTCTTGATGGTTTGTAGACGAAACAGGACTGTATTTAATAAGTTTATAATGATAATAACTACCCAGTCTACATCAATATATCATATCATAATGATACACCTTCAGAGGTTAAAGATAAGCTAGCATCACGATTTGTGACATACAAATTATACGCCATTGTACTGGCATATTGTTATAGGACACCTGATGCCAGTCTGTGATTGTGGTTTTGAACATTTCTTTTAGTGAGAAATAAAGAAAACGGAATCTCTGCAAAAGGAGCAACACCAATTCACTTGAAGTCACATAACATAAAAATAACAAAGCATATGGATCTAAAGCCTCTTTTAAGAGGAGTGCTTCACTTTAAAGGAATACAACCTCTAAGAATGAACAAAAAATCTAAATTTTCAAATTTGGTTAACAAAAGGAGTTTATATTCATCAAGGGACTTGCCTGGTTGCATAACTATACAACAGATTACCTAAATAATCTAATAAATCCAGAAAACAATGTATATACAATATCAAATTTAAGGCGTCTATCAATTATAACCTGTTATTATATGGAAATTTACATAGTTTCATGGGTTTTTTGTATTCTGTTTGTATACTTTGGACATTGTTTATGAATATATACTCTGATTGACCAAGTTTGAGAACTTAATATTTTTGTTCATTCTAAGAGGTAGTATTGCTTTAAATATCTAACCGACAAATACAATCGATAGTTAGACAATAAACAGGATCCTGTCGCTAGTTCACCGTTACTATCAACAGCCTATCAATATTTCAAGTTGAAGATTTTAATTTGCTACCTATTATTTATTGACTTACTGAAAATGAAACGTTACATTAAGCTTTCATCAATTTCACGCACTAAGAGATTAAATAAAACATGTCTACTTCATTAAAAACAAAGTGTATTATAACAACCAATAGTATAGTAGTTGTTCGCAATGTGATCTAAAGATATTTTCAATAATCAGTCAGTTTTTCTTTTCAATAATTCTTTTTTCCTTACAACACCTTGACATCAATAAATTCAATATTAACTATACATTAAAAAGTGCACAGATAAAAAAGAATGTTGTTAGAAAATGTCTTTCAGAAAGTCAATTTACCTTCTCTTTGAATTCCTATAGATCCATTGATTACCGCCAGTACTTCCCTAAAATAAACATTATATTTGAATCAAATACTGAAAGCATAAAGCCTCATTCTTCTATAGATCGATGGATCTTGTTAAGTTTATATTCTTCTATTCGTTGAGATTTTTCGAATTTCTACAATAACGATGTACTGATTGTATCCCATGATGTTGAACTATAGAGTAGTGGTGGGTGTCGCGCGCGAAGCAGACCATACTTACTCTTTCTGAAACACTATTTCTATCGATTTTGCCATGATTTTGGACGAGATTTTTGATTAACGGAATAGTTTTGCTTGTACGGATTTGTATTATGTATATGTTTCTGTGAACCATGAGATGAATCTTAGCAAAAAATAAATATGCAAAATGAAGTTAATGAGCAACTTTTACAACTATCTGATTATTTTATTTTAAACGTTTACATTTGATGACCTCAAGAAAAAAGAGAATCTTGGACAAAAATTACCGTATAGTGTACGAGGTTGATACGAGTGGTTGATATACATCATTCTTTGCGATCAAAATAAAATGCCAAATGATTGAAAAACTCTAAATGAATAAATGAGCCTTCTCAGCAAATGCAATATAATGACAAAAATAAGATTACGATGCGTTCTAACAAACCTATTATAAACATCTACAGAGAATCTTCGAGTGAATTTTAAATCTGGATTTTATCAATTCTAGCAAAATATTGTACGACAATTTTCTCCAAATGTCGAGTTGTTTTCATTAATTCTAATAACAGAGTTTCATTTAATAAAAAAACACTAACAAGTTTCTTGACATTATTTTGTTTTCTTTTGTCACTTCATTCGTCATTTCATTTCCAAGCAGTACAAGATTGTTATTGTTCCATGTTCAGCAAATTGTTCTTCCTTACAACATATTCAAATCTAGGTGTGTCAAATATCGCATTGCGTAACCTAATCGATAAGTGCTCTCATAATTTAAGATTTAAGAAATGTGAATTTATGAGACTAAAAAGCGTATAACGATATTGAAAATTACATAACAATAGTCTGAGACTGTCTTGCCGAGATCAATTGCCTCAACCTTTCAAACAATTCATCAATCTAAATAGAAAGAAAAATATAGTTTCTCAACAGGTTATCTATTTGTATAATTTGACAGGTATTAAACTTGTTACATGGAATTAATATGGTAAAACTGTTTCTTACAGCGATACTATGTCTTAGAATGAACAAAAAAATTAAATTGTCAAACGTGGTCAATAGGAGTATATATTCATCAGGGGACAAACCTAGTGGCATAACTATAAAACAGATTACCTAAATAATCTGATAAATCCAGAAAACTATGTTTAAATACAATAATTGATAAATGTCTTAATCCAATTTAAGACATTTATCAATAATAATCTGTAATGGTATTGAAAATTACATAGTTTTAGGGTTTATTTGATTCTGTTTATATACTTAGGACACTGTTGATGAATATAATATACTCTTATTGACCAAGTTTGAGAACTTAATTTTTTTGTTCATTCTAAGACGTAGTATCGCTTTAAATATATCTAAGGAGAAGGCAAAATGGATCATCAACGATATTGGTGAGTTCCATCAGTTTCATTTACCTTTCACTTGAACACGCATGTTTCATATCAAGATAAAGAAAGAAATAGCAATTTTAAGAAAGATAACAACTTCCTTTCTACAACATAGAAGCATCTTGACATTGATATTTTCAGGTTTAGAGTTGATTCGACTGAGATAATGAACAACTATAACCAAACAAACGTTGTTATGTTAAGTTTTTAAAGCGATACAACCTCTTAGAATGAACCAAAAAAAATAAGTTCTCAAACTTGGTCAATCAGAGTATATATTCATCAACGATGTCCAAAGTATACAAACAGAATGCAAAAAAAAACATGAAACTATTTAAATTTCCATATAATAACAGGTTATAATTGATAAACGCCTTAAATTTGATTAAGGGTTTTTCAATTATTGTATATAAACATTGTTTTCTGGATTTATCAGATTATTTAGGAAATCTGTTGTATAGTTATGCAACCAGGCAAGTCCCTTGATGAATATAAACTCCTATTGAACAGATTTGAAAATTTCGATTTTTTTTTCATTCTTAGAGGTTGTATTCCATTAACACTGTTAACGAATGTGCCACAGAACCCTTAAAGAATACATCAACCTTGGTTTCGAATCATTGGCTCGTTGATTTTGAATTGTTAGAAATAAAACGAAAAGATGAGCTGATCAGAATAAAATCGAATTCGGTTACTTCGGTACAAAAATAATCATCATGGTAATATTTCAAATAAAGACTATAAATGGTAAAAATGATTCAATTTAGACCGGAGTAATTACTTAAAATGAAAGGAAGAAAAAGTGACAGCGACATTAAAGCAAAAAAATTGTTCCGCATTGAACGCGTTGATTAAATCTTCCTTCATTAAACGAAACATTTCTAATCGCAGAGGAACTCAAATCACTGCAAATCAGTCCAAATTACCCTCATATTTTGACTCAAATTATGATTGAGTAAAGTCCCTAAGGAACCATAATATTTAGTTATACGAAATTTGAAACCGATAAATATATAATGCACACAATTTGTATTCTCATCTCTCTTGTTTTGGTTTCTTTATATGCGAAGCATTATAATACGACCTGTAATCACTCTGCCCCAATGTGTACCATCCAAAACAATAAGGTGCTTTCCGACTTACATAAAATATTTTGTATTCTCAACAAATTTAAATTATATAAAAAGTTCCATTTGGAATAAATCCCTATTCAACTTAGTTTAGATCAAATAAACCTAAAAAAATTCAACACCTAAATAAAACTAGAGTGAGAGAATATATAAGGAAGAGTAATAAGGTTATATCTACTCAAGAATCTTTGATCTAATAACAAATAGAATTTAGGTCCCCATATTAACTCAGAAAATACTGGTAAATCTAAGATAAGCCACTAAACATACAGTCTAAAGATTGGTATTTGGCATCTTCAGGCTATTATTGATTGTGTATTTTCCATAAGTCGTATTCACACCCGCATATCTCGAGATATTAATTAAGAGAAAATAAATCTATTTAATAACTTCAATATATTGGTATTATTGTCCACATAAATCAGGACACTGGGGTTAAAAGAACAAATATATAGGTCACTAGTACAATCAGAATAATGCTTGTCAGGTCTGGTGTTTCTAGCTTATTCACGTGTTGACTTAAAAAATCAGCTTTCTGCATAACAAATAACCTATTTAAAATGTATTTTACAAAATACAACACAAGAACGATTCAACAACAGAAATGAATTATAGAACAATACCTTCTGGGTACATTTGTATGTAGCTTATAACCAAACTGTTCGTACTTAGTAGAAACCATTAAATGTTTCAATATAATGATGGAAAAAAGCTTTTATAAGTACTATTTGAAAAGTCATAGTCCAAATTGAACGATTTTCTAAATTTCCATTACGTTGGTAGTCGGAGCATGCACAATTATCTTAAAATTACTGACTATTGACTGACGAATGTGATAAAAATCATTTCAATAGAAAAAAATCTTAATTATTTCATTTTACTGACACGCAACGAATTTTCAAAAAAAAAGGTGACAGACGAAGGCAAAACCGAGTTACAACTGAGTGTGTCGAGTTGACTTGGAGTTTCATACGAGTTTTTTCCCAGGATATTAGGAGTTTCCAAATCGTACTTTAGACGTACTCGGCTTGCAACTCCTGTAGGTGGGATAAGGCCTTATGTTTTAATGTTTTATGGCTTAACAGTTAAAGGTATAAGAGGGGCCTGCAGAATAGTGATGTCAGTTTGACTAATTTGTACGCTTTAGAACTACATATATAAACAAATAACTACATCATTAAACAACCACAAAAACCAAACAAACAAAAGAAAAAAATGGCTTTGTGGATTTTCAATGTTGAAAGGTCAGTAAAGATCACATCATTTATTTTTAAAAAAAGATCAAACATTTAATTTGCTTCAAGAAAGGGCGAAATGTATTTTAGCATAACGATTTAATTTGATACCGAAAGGTTTCAGGAATGGTTTAGGTGCAAAGAAGGAATTAACTGACTATTTAAAGTAAACAAAAAAGTAATACAGTACAAACATGATTAAAAATTCAAAGGTTTGAGGTTGTAATAAGAGTATTAGATTGCTGATTAGACAGTTGGGTAATTCCAACTAATCTAGGCTTTGTAAATGTCAGCAACATGTTTAATTGATTTTTTCTCATCATTTATTTATAACCGTGAGCTAACAGTTGCAACAAAACTATCTTCTAAGTTATGAAAAAAAGAACCTCCAAGTTTTAAAGATGAAAATTGTAATGACATAGTGCCTTACTTTCTTATCTGAAACATGTAGTCTGTAATGAAAATGTTACCATTAGTTTACTCTTTAACGATATCCATCTATAGCGAGACATTTTAGCATTTACATTGTTACAAGTCAATCAAATAGCCATCACTGTTGAAAAGTACTTGAATATTTTTGCTCTTGGAATGGAAAATGTTTAAAAGTCCAGAATTGCTTTCTATAGTCCTTATGCACTAGTCACTAAACGGTGCCCGAATGACAGCAATTTTTAAGAATTCAGATAACCTGATGACTTACTTGTAAATCAATTATAGTTATCTGATGTTCGACATGGTAACATGCTATATTATATGTTGCTCCGAATGGTAGCAAAGTGTCATATAACTTTTAAAACTTTTTATCCCAATTTTGTCGTGTTGGCTTGCAAACATGAAGGTCTCGGGTTCAATCTCGATAAAAGATTAAATATGAATTTTAAAAACAATATGATGTCAACGATGCAAGACAAGGGCATTCTGTAACCGTTCGGCTATTTCCGTAAAAATTTCCGTACTCCAATTTAGCCTCAGGATTGAATAGACGTAGGGATTTGTTCCAAAGTTTGCTGATTGGTTGAATACCTTATTACTGTCTATTATCCGTACGCGCTAAAGAGTCCGTTTGGTCTGAAGAAAAAGGGGAAGATAACTCATTTGTCTAACATTACTTCTTATGAAACGCTTTTGGACAATCGAGACTATCAAAGATGGCAGACAAAGTTGATATTTTTTCCACTAGGTTAGAAAATGTTTGGTGTCAGCTTTGAATTAAAAGAAAAACAGCTGGAAATTTTGGAAAATTTATATTCTGGGCGGTACTGTATCTCTGTGCTGCAGAAAATACATTTATTTGCGGTTTCTTCACTAAAGCGAAAGCCTGTTTCTTTCGGTGTTTCGGCCATTTTGTACTATCACGTGAGCAATATATCACGTGAAATATGACGTAGTAAAAGTAGTCCAGAGAATTATCCAGACGGCAAGCTCCCATTCAAGGCCGTGATCTAAAAAACAATTCAAGGCCGTGATCTAAAAAACAATACAATACGATCACGGTGGGCCGTATGAGACAAGGGGACACGGGGTAAGAAGAAGAGACAGGGGTAGGGGAGTAAGAGAGAAGAGACAAGGGGTAGAAGAGTAAGAGAGAAGAGACAAGGGGTAGAGGAGTAAGAGAGAAGAGACAAGGGTAGAGGAGTAAGAGAGAAGAGACAAGGGGTAGAGGGAGTAAGAGAGAAGAGACAAGGGGTAGAGGAGTAAGAGAGAAGAGACAAGAGTAGAGGAGTAAGAGAAAAGAGATAAGGGGACTAGAGGAGTAAGAGGGAAGAGACAATGAGTAGAGGAGTAAGAGAAAAGAGACAAGGAGAAGAGGAGTAGGAGACAAGGGGTAGGGGAGTAAGAGACAAGGGGTGGAGGAGTAAGAGAAAAGAGACACAGAGTAGATGAGTAAGAGAAAAGAGACAAGGGGACTAGAGGAGTAAGGGTGGAGGAGTAATAGACAAGGGGTAGGGGAGTAAGAGAGAAGAGACAAGGGAACTAGAGGAGTAAGAGAGAAGAGACAAGGGATAGAGGAGTAAGAGAGAAGAGACAAGGGGTAGATGAGCAAGCGAGAAGAGACAAGGGAACTAGAGGAGTAAGAGAGAAGAGACAAGGGATAGACGAGTAAGAGAAAAGAGACGTGGGGTAGATGATTGTGAAAGGAGAGACAAAGGGGTAGAGTAGTAAGAGAGGAGAGACAAGAGATAGAGGAGTAAGAGAGAAGAGACAAGGGATAGAGGAGTAAGAGAAGAGAGACAAGGGAACTAGAGGAGTCAGAGAGAAGAGACAAGGGGTAGAAGAGTAAGAGAGGAGAGACAATGGGTAGAGGAGTAAGAGAGAAGAGACAAGGGATAGAGGAGTAAGAGAGAAGAGACCAGGGGTAGAGGAGTAAGAGAGGAGAGACAAGGGGTAGAGGAGTAAAAGAGAAGAGACAAGGTGTAGAGGAGTAAGAGAGAAGATACAAGGGGTAGAGGAGTAAGAGAGAAGAGACAAGGGATAGAGGAGTAAGAGAGAAGATACAAGGGGTAGAGGAGTAAGAGAGAAGATACAAGGGGTAGAGGAGTAAGAGAGAAGAGACAAGGGGGTAGAGGAGTAAGAGAGGAGAGACAAGGGGTAGAGGAGTAAGAGAGACGAGACAAGGGGTAGAGGAGTAAGAGAGAAGAGACAAGGGGTAGAGGAGTAAGAGAGACGAGACAAGGGGTAGGGGAGTAAGAGAGAAGAGACAAGGGGTAGTGGAGTAAGAGAGAAGAGACAAGGGGTAGAGGAGTAAGAGAGACGAGACAAGGGGTAGGGGAGTAAGAGAGAAGAGACAAGGGGTAGTGGAGTAAGATAAAAGAGACGCGGGGAAGATTATTAAGAGAGGAGGGACAAAGGGGTAGAGGGGTAAGCGAAAAGAGACAAGGGGTAGAGGAGTAAGAGACAAGTGGTAGAGGAGTAAGAGAAAAGAGACAAGGGGTAGAGGAGTAAGATACAAGTGGTAGAGGAGTAAGAGAAAAGAGACAAGGGGTAGAGGTATAAGAGACAAGTGGTAGAGGAGTAAGAGAGAAGAGACAAGGGGTAGAAGAGTAAGAAAAAAGAGACAAGGGGTAGATGAGTAAGAGAGAAGAGACAAGGGGACTAGAGGAGTGCGAGGGAAGAGACAATGTGTAGAGGAGTAAGATAGAAGAGACAAGGGGTCTAGGAGTAAAAGAGAAGAGACTAGGGGTAGAGGAGTAAGAGAGAAGAGACAAGGGGTAGAGGAATAAGAGAGAAGAGACGTGGGGTAGAGAAGTAAGAGAGGAGAGACAAGGGTTAGAGGAGTAAGAGACAAGGGGTAGAGGAGTAAGAGAGGAGAGACAAGGGTTAGAGGAGTAAGAGACAAGGTGTAGACGTGTAAGAGAGAAGAGACAAGGGTTAGAGGAGTAAGAGACAAGGGGTAGATGAGTAAGAGAGAAGAGACAAGGGGTAGAGGAGTAAGAGAGAAGAGACAAGGGTAGAGGAGTAAGAGAAAAGAGATAAGGGGACTAGAGGAGTAAGAGAGAAGAGACAATGAGTAGAGGAGTAAGAGAAAAGAGACAAGGAGAAGAGGAGTAGGAGACAAGGGGTAGGGGAGTAAGAGACAAGGGGTGGAGGAGTAAGAGAAAAGAGACACAGAGTAGATGAGTAAGAGAAAAGAGACAAGGGGACTAGAGGAGTAAGGGTGGAGGAGTAATAGACAAGGGGTAGGGGAGTAAGAGAGAAGAGACAAGGGAACTAGAGGAGTAAGAGAGAAGAGACAAGGGATAGAGGAGTAAGAGAGAAGAGACAAGGGGTAGATGAGCAAGCGAGAAGAGACAAGGGAACTAGAGGAGTAAGAGAGAAGAGACAAGGGATAGACGAGTAAGAGAAAAGAGACGTGGGGTAGATGATTGTGAACGGAGAGACAAAGGGGTAGAGTAGTAAGAGAGGAGAGACAAGAGATAGAGGAGTAAGAGAGAAGAGACAAGGGATAGAGGAGTAAGAGAAGAGAGACAAGGGAACTAGAGAAGTCAGAGAGAAGAGACAAGGGGTAGAAGAGTAAGAGAGGAGAGACAATGGGTAGAGGAGTAAGAGAGAAGAGACAAGGGATAGAGGAGTAAGAGAGAAGAGACCAGGGGTAGAGGAGTAAGAGAGGAGAGACAAGGGGTAGAGGAGTAAAAGAGAAGAGACAAGGTGTAGAGGAGTAAGAGAGAAGATACAAGGGGTAGAGGAGTAAGAGAGAAGATACAAGGGGTAGAGGAGTAAGAGAGAAGATACAAGGGGTAGAGGAGTAAGAGAGAAGATACAAGGGGTAGAGGAGTAAGAGAGAAGAGACAAGGGGGTAGAGGAGTAAGAGAGGAGAGACAAGGGGTAGAGGAGTAAGAGAGACGAGACAAGGGGTAGAGGAGTAAGAGAGAAGAGACAAGGGGTAGAGGAGTAAGAGAGACGAGACAAGGGGTAGGGGAGTAAGAGAGAAGAGACAAGGGGTAGTGGAGTAAGAGAGAAGAGACAAGGGGTAGAGGAGTAAGAGAGACGAGACAAGGGGTAGGGGAGTAAGAGAGAAGAGACAAGGGGTAGTGGAGTAAGATAAAAGAGACGCGGGGAAGATTATTAAGAGAGGAGGGACAAAGGGGTAGAGGAGTAAGCGAAAAGAGACAAGGGGTAGAGGAGTAAGAGACAAGTGGTAGAGGAGTAAGAGAAAAGAGACAAGGGGTAGAGGAGTAAGAGACAAGTGGTAGAGGAGTAAGAGAAAAGAGACAAGGGGTAGAGGTATAAGAGACAAGTGGTAGAGGAGTAAGAGAGAAGAGACAAGGGGTAGAAGAGTAAGAAAAAAGAGACAAGGGGTAGATGAGTAAGAGAGAAGAGACAAGGGGACTAGAGGAGTGCGAGGGAAGAGACAATGTGTAGAGGAGTAAGATAGAAGAGACAAGGGGTCTAGGGACAAAATAGCATGTAAAAAAAGCTCAATATCAGAGCAAATATATTAAACCTGTGTTCATTGTGCTTTCATCATAGCGACCACCAATATAAACCATTTTTAATCCTGAGATGCTCTCACTGATCTAATCTAAAGATATTTTCTCCCATCTTCCTTTCTTTCAGTCGCTGCCAGTTTGTCCCACTGTAGTTAATGACTCTAAGCAGTATGGCATTTACAAGGAACAGATGTACTTCACTTGAGTTATAGTGGGACACACTGACAGGAACTGAAAGGCAGGATGGTCGCTTCTTGAGAGATGATACCTTTAGTTGAGATTCGGATGGAACATGGTTAATATAGTTGCTCGGGGCATTACTTGTATATTTTTTTTGATGACTTTCATATTTTAAGGGTCTTACAAGGACATGTTGAAGAAAATCTGTGAGAATTTTGAAATAGAGCGGTTCATCAGCAGCCGAGATACTTATCGTCAAACCTGAGAATGGTTACTTTTGAGGCACCCGATATATAGTCAAAAGAATAGACAAGACAGGAACCAAGATAAGGAAAGTAGAGTTAGGGGAAAAAGACAGGTTACCAGGCAAGATATAGAAATAATTGTAGAAAATTCTAAATTCTTCTCTGAGTAAAGTACTGTACACACTGATGTTGCCTAAAAACCATGTTGTCGAAAATTTTGTTAGTGTATACAGGTTCGAAAACATTCAGCAACAAGTTGCCCAATATATTGTCGTGGGAGTACAGGACCAAATTTGTGTTACCCAGGTGTTTCGGCAACATGTTGGCAGTGTGTTCAGTACTTAAGTCATATCCACAACTGTCAATCGGATGTGGAATAACACTGATGTTGTCGAAATGCCATGTTGTCGAGAATGTTAGTGTATACAGGTTCGAAAATATTGAGCAACAAGTTGCCCAATACGTTGTCGTGAGGGTATAGGACCAAATTTGTGTTACCCAGGTGTTTTGGCAACATGTTGGCCGTGTGTTCAGTACTTAAGTTACATCCGCAACTGTCAATCTGGTGTGGAATAACATAATGTGTTTAAATTGTTCTTCCTTAACGCTAAGTTAGATGACTCGAGTAGATCGACATTTTTATATTCAAATATGAACACGTACTGCACATATAGTCTTCCGTTCCATAACATGGTACTGACTTTTAATACTTCAAGCACTAATCAACCGTAACCTATTGAATACTTCTTTATTTTATACCTTGTAATGTATGCCCTTATTCACACCTCCATAGAATGGTATTATGTTAGTCTGAAAATAGGCTTACCTGGTATAATAATTACAATGTGAGATCCGATAACTTCCGTTTAACTACGGAAACCTATTTATGTACTAATATATATAGGCTATAAGCTATTTCCCAAGAGGATAAAGGGAGTTTAATATAACTTTGTAACATTACAATATGTTTGAAAGAAACTAGATCGATATTTCAATACGGAATCAATGTATTGGTCCTCTGAGATACCATGATGGTTCTTTTGATTGTTTGGACTATCGTGTTCTTAACAAATAGGTCATTATCTATATCTAACGTATAATAATGGAATTGTTTCACAATGGTTACGGAACAGATATGAAACAAGAGCTACTTAAAGCATAGCCGTAGGGGTCCATGACTCAACGGGGGGGGGGGGAGACCGACTTATTGCCCGAATTTAAATGATATTGTGCTCGAAAACATAATGTTTGGGGTGGGAGGGGGGCAGCTGCCTCCCTTTCCCATCTGTCTCCAACGTCTTTGACTTAAAGTAAATAATGTCAAAGAAAATGCCAATTTTTTTTATGATCTTGTCGGTGTATTTAAAAATAATATTCGCCTAATCAGCTTAAAAATTACATAGAAATCTAGCCATGACATAAAAAAGAAATATATCAAGGGGAAATGTGAATAATTCCTTTTGTACATTACACCTGAACAAAACCGATTTGTTATTATAAATCATATAATAATGACGCCTTTACTTCCTTTCAGAACATTTGATAGCATGATACATGAACGATCATTATTTTCATGATTACTCAGGGAGAATGTGTTGAAATCGTGCGTTAATTTGTTCACATGAGAAAGCTTGAAACACAAGATTTTGATTTGTTACTCGAGATTCTCGTCTATGTCTTTATTAAGGTTAACCCTTTCAAATCACAAAGTATATCATGATATTTCAAGTTTGAAATAAAAAAAAATAAAATACACAGTTAAGATCCTACAGATAAATGGTAGACAGGAAATCGAAAAGGTACAATCTGACAATCATTCACCTGATTTGCCTTAAACTAGATCTCTTTCGAATTGTTTCCGTAATCAAAATAATTTTACATTGAGATAATACCACTATATTCGTTTGCAATCAAAGGGGGTATCTGATATGCCCCCTTTGATTGCAAGCAATATAGTTTAATCAAAATGAAATCAAGTTCTACATCCTTTTCTTTCTTTTTATACTGATGAAGATAGTAGACGGACAAAAACTATGATGCAATTTTTCACCAGGACAGGCTTTCAGCATTGTCAGAAAAATACATCGGTACGCAAATCTTAAATATTTATTGGGAATAATTATTTTAGAATTTGAAAAGGTGGGATCTGTTACAAAAAAAAAATTAACCCTCCTCCTCCCACCCCCCTAAAAAACCAAAAAAAAACCCCAACTGATTATTTGATTACGGGGCGAATCTTATGTAAAAATACAAAGTACTGTAATATACTCATCAAAGAATTATATAAGTCTGTGTGTATGTTAAGCATCACTACCAATAACGACAATTATAAATGTGAATCAATAATAGTATACTTTAAACCTATATTCAATATTCCAATGGTATAATCGCAATAATGCTTTTAGCATTAACATTAATAATTAGATTACTATGTAAATCTAAATACAACTTGGAGATAACTATGAGAGTTGGAGTGCTATTAATATAGAAACTATTATCAACTATGTTTATCAGACCTGTATCAGACAAAGAGAAAATATCATGGAATCCCAATAGTTTTGAAAGCTATTAGTACAAGGAATAATCATATTTTGATAGATATAGATGTACTTTTCAGCATTTCATACATGTAGTGGGTTAGTATGCGCGATTGACGAAATCTTGTCGTCGACTCCCAACATTATTTCAGGGACTTGTTAACTATGTTATATGGGGAATACCAATTTGCCAATTCAGATGCTAAAAGATCCGAGATATTACAATTTAAAACTGCAAACTTTGCTACTTTTCATTTCATACAGAATACTACACAGCTTCATTTTATGAAAAAAAAAATCAAATATTAGTTTATTTGTGAATTTATATGTTGTTATGCAAACAGAACTTTAATATTTTTCGATTTGACGACCCTTATATTTTTCGGTGCATATGTAGATATACATTTATCTTAAAACACTGTTAATCTACGAATATATTCGCCGACTTGGTGGTGTTAATTTAAGTAATAAGATGTAGAACGTTAGGGAATATCAGTAATAATACAGTAGTCCAGTCGAACAATACAATACTCGGGAGACATTTAACTATATGATTGGTACAAATGACTGTCAAATTAATATTTTATTACAAAACAAACAATCTAGTTAACTTATATTTTTATTACCATAGCAAACGTGACAAGAATCTTTTGTTTATATGCCATGCGTAATCGTTTTCCACCCGTTTATGTTGGGGGATTTTGAACTATAAACACTGACTGTAGTTAGGTAGATGACAAGTTAACATTCGCTTCCAGCATCAGCTGATACTGACTGTTACGGATTTTCGTTATATACCTGATCAATCGAAGTGTTTTTTTTTTCAATCAGATTTATTAGAACGGTTCAAATGATCTCAGTGACTGATAATTGGCTGATTGGATTCGACCGAAAATAATATAATTATATTTAGTAATTAATCTTAAGATTATATAATTTGGTTACTGTTATGCTGAAAAGTGCTGATTTATCATTCAACTGATTTATCTGACAAGAAAATAACAGACTGATTTAATAACATTCAACTGATTTGACTGACCAGCAGGTCAGGTAAAATAACAAAATGATATTATAACGTTCAACTGATTTATCTGACAAGGAAATAACAAAATCATATTAAAACATTGAACTGATTTGATTAACCAGGAAATAACAAACTGATTTAATAATATAAAACTGATTTATCGGACAAAGAAATAACAAAATGATATAACATTCAACTGATTTGTCTGACAAGGAAATAACAAACCGATTTAATAATATTCAACTGATTTATCTGACAAAGAAATAACAAAATGATATTATAACATTGGACTGACTTGACTGACCAGGAAATAACAAACTGATTTAATAATATTCAACTGATTTGACTGACCAGGAAATAACAAACTGATTTAATAATATTCAACTGATTTGACTGACCAGGAAATAACAAACTGATTTAATAACGTTCAACTGATTTGACTGACAAGGAAATAACAAACTGATTTAATAATATTCAACTGATTTGACTGACCAGAAAATAACAAACTGATTCTATAACGTTCAACTGATTTGACTGACCAGAAAATAACAAACTGATTTAATAACGTTCAACTGATTTGACTGACCAGGAAATAACAAACTGATTTAATAATATTCAACTGATTTGACTGACCAGGAAATAACAAACTGATTTAATAATATTCAACTGATTTATCTGACCAATAATTAACAAAATGATATTATAACGTACAACTGATTTGTCTGACCAAGAAATAACAAAATAATATGATTTATCTAACCAAGAAATAACAAAATGATATAACATTCAACTGATTTGTCTAATCAAGAAATAACAAAATGATATTATAGCATTCAACTGATTTGTCTGACCAATAATAACAAAATGATATTATAACGTTCAACTGATTTGTCTGACCAAGAAATAACAAAATGATATTTAATAATATTCAACTGATTTATCTGACCAAGAAATACCAAACTGATTTAATCATATTCAACTGATTTATCTGATGTTATAACGTTATAATATCATTTTGTTATTTCTTGGTCAGTCAAATCAGTCCAATGTTATAATAGCCTATCATTTTGTTATTTGCTGGTCACATAAATCGACTGAACGTTGTGATATCATTTTGTTATTTTCTGGTCAGATAAATCAGTTATGACCAGGGAATAAAAAAATGATACTAACGTTCGACTTTTTAAGCTATCCAGGTCATAACACCTTAGTTTTAAAAGGATTTACTACCTTTTTTGATTAGAAATAAGACAAGAAAATCCCATAGTTTGAATATACGTGAACTTTAACTAACAAGCACTATAATATGGGAGCTAGCCTTTCCATTAAAAATGTATGCACCGTTTATATTATGTTCTATTAGGTTCAGAAAGAATTGCGAGTTAAAAAATCTGATTATAGCATCCTGTGTACCGGAAATGTAAACACGCTTCCTTGATGGTTACACCTGTCGCAGCAATAACGTTTTAATATAAAATGTATTTTAAGCCTGTATTGCCTGTTGGGACCTTTTTTTTTTTGCGATACTACGACTTAGAATGAAAAAAAAAATTAAGTTCTCAAACCTATACTCCTATTGACCACGTTTGAAAATATAATTGTTTTGTTTATTCTAAGACGTAGTATCGCTTTAAACGTTTTTTCTCTCCATAAGGCCCACTATAAATACTCATATTATGAAACAAGCACTTAATAAAATAAAACGTATCTTACCTTTTGAAGCGTAAAATAATCCTTTTACATCAGAATTTCAAATAATCCCAATTATAACAAACGCCTTCTCACAAATTGAATATAAATACATCTCACTCATGAATTGGCTTATTATTTCACATATTTCATGTGATACACATCATACTTAATTTGACAAATTACATCTGATAGGCGCCTTATGTTATTATTATATCGATCTTTTCTGGTAGATTTTCAGGAACTTCAGTATTTATCCACCGACTAATAACTGTACTTATATACTAATAACATCAGAATAGCTGACAGCCATTGCTTTACACTAGTATTTTTTCTTCCGATCAATTACCTTAATGTATTTGAAAAATTCGTTGATACGTCGGTTAATGTTAACAACTGGAAAAGTTTTCTACTCAAGAGCATTCTTCTAAAGACATATCTGTTCGGATTGTTATTTGAGCCGTTGTTGTAAAAACTGATTCGATGAAGAGACAACTCTGCTCTCAGATGATGTCTTTCCAAGTGATCTGAAATGAAACAATGGAGACTTTTATAACAACCGACATCTATTGATAGTAAATGAAGATGACTATATAGGAGTACATAAATAAATCAATAACATATTTATGCATATAGTTATATTCACAGTAGCATTATCATCGATATAGATGTTTAGTTACCATTATAATATGCAGCTTCTCTTTTAAATGTGAAGAAATATACACATGTCAATCAGGAAATAAGTCAATCAGCTTTGATAGCATCAGGTATTGGTATGGCTGGGCGCTTCTTACCCCAAGCTTACAGCCTTAGCACTGAAAGATGATTATGCGTTTCAAACTTAAAATTCAAACTGTCTGAAAATAAAGGTGAACAGTTTCTGAGACAATGGTATGAATGGTCAAACGATGGTTAAAGGTAAATTAAGACAGAAATCATGATTTGAAAATATTTATTTAGCTTTTAAATTTCTAGAAATGGTCTGATTTTAATTCGATAGGAAATTAGACTGTTCAATATACATGTATGCAAAGTAAATTGGCACATACTCCCACACCAAGGTCCCATGTGCTAATGGTTGAGCACGTTAAAGATCCCTCGACAGTTGGAAGTCAAAAATAAGAGCAGGCTAATGCCGCTGTCCTGGCAAAGTTTCCCTCATTGCACCCTGCATGGCGTTTGCCCGTTCTCAATTAGCCCATATAGGTGCAGAAAAGTTTGACGTAAAACTCCATTCATTTCATTTCACAGTTTTGACATCGATGATATTTGAAGAGCAAGAAAATAGATTTGAAAAAATATGTCATTACTATGATTTGATCTAAAGGAGAAGTTTTAAGATTAATACCAAGGGTGTACGTAGGCTTTCTATTACAACAGAAATGATTGACAACGTATCTCTGTTGATAAAGAAGATATTGGATTTATGGTCTATCGTAACAAAGAAATTTCACTAATAAATTTGAAAACTAAATTGTTCTCGTAAAATCGACAAAGTTATCACAAGATAATCTGATGATGGAAGAAATGTTGACAGAAGAGGCCAAGGACGCTACATTAACGAAATAACGATTTTGATCGAAATATTAATAATAACTGTCTTGTTTACAGAAAGAAAACTGCTTTCACTCAGGTGTTTACAAGACAAAATACATGTACGCTTTGTCGGGGTTTATTGTATAGCATAATGAATTTTTGAAACTTTTTTGACAAAACCTATTGTATGGGAAGTTCACTATTATACAATTATTGCGCTCTATTTTGTCATGCTCTTGACGAGGTATTTGATTATAAAATCGTTTCTAATCATGCTACTAAGAACAACTAAACTAAGAATACTAATATGCATAACGAATCTAAGAAATACGGAGCCTGGACCAAGAGAGATAACAATACCAAATCTGAATCTCTTGTGGCACGATGTAACAGCCATATCCCTACAGAATACTGAATACATGCACTATGTTTTACAACTTATTCTGAATGCAAGACACGTTTGTTGTCACACATTTAGTGTTTAACCAAAACACCAGAATGCAATATTAATAGATTCATACCATTTGTACGTAAACCCTGATGTACATCTTTTATGATCGGAGGTCATATGGCTTTGGACTCGTGGAAAGATATCCTGGTCGCAGAGAACGCGCAGCGGCAGTCGTCTTACTTAAACATCAGTATTTGTTTAAATGAATTCTGAAGTCATTGTACATGGACCAAAATGTTTAATCAAATCGTCAAAATTTTAGATTAATATCATCTGGGGTTCAGTTCAGTAAGCTTATCATCTGGGGTTCAGCTTATCATCTGGGGTTCAGTTCAGTAAGCTTGTCATCTGGGTTCAGTTCAGTAAGCTTATCATCTGGGGTTCAGCTTATCATCTGGGGTTCAGTTCAGTAAGCTTGTCATCTGGGGTTCAGTTCAGTAAGCTTATCATCTGGGGTTCAGCTTATCATCTGGGGTTCAGTTCAGTAAGCTTGTCATCTGGGGTTCAGTTCAGTAAGCTTGTCATCTGGGGTTCAGTTCAGTAAGCTTATCATCTAGGGTTCAGTTCAGTAAGCTTATCTTTATTTTCCTTGGGCTGACGTGTCTGAAACTTAAACTCCGTGACTTTATTACAGTATAATTGTAGTTTTATGATCATGAATAGTTGAGGAGATCATTAATGCATGATGTGAAAATATAATCAATCTATTGAAGTGAATTATGATCAATGTTGAAACATGAATCCTTATTTTGAATGTATTGTTGATGATAATATAACAATATTCAATCGATTGTAACCTAACATGGTCTGACGACGTGAAAGCAACCATTATTCATGTTACCCCGATTTAGATCATGTTATCATCATAGTATGAATGTAACCTCAAGGTACATATAATAAACATCTTCGTAATGCCAAGATTCTCTTACATTATAGTATTATCTGTTATCTTTCTTGGCTTAGTAGTAAGATTTCTAGCGTTGGCATTGGATCTTTATGTCTTTGTGTGATGTATTAATACTAGAAATCTTGCGTTCGGTGTCATATTTGAAGTGGGGATAGGATAGGAACTCGTAAAGTGGGCCTGTTAACTGTTTTGAGGGATACATGTGAACAAATATGATGATAGTCAATATATTATGAACTTATTTGGTAGAACATTATGTAGTGATATAGTCCTAGCATTAAATGTATATCCGCCTTCCAACGTAACACACTGACGTACAAATTAAACTGTCATCTGTCTCATTTCTGATCAAAACCTATACTCTGTGAAGTTGCTTCTGATGCGATATGGAATTCTATCTGACTTTGCTTTTAATGAACATGATCATTTTTCATACATACATGTTCAATTAATTTCATCAACATATTTTATTACATGTACAAGATAAGGTTACCAAGGTGAAGCGCTAACGGGAAAAGAAAGAATCGAGATAAGAAATTTATTACAATCCATCTCTCCTGAATATAAATAATTTCCTTTAGTAATTTTGTAATGACTGAAATTGATAAGCTAGGTCAACGATACTCTTGGTCATCTCAGTAGAATGTTAAACCTGTGTGTTAGACCCAGGATTCTGCGCCAGTGACGGATGTCGAACGTTCATTCAAAAGGTACAGTAAATCATGCAGTCTCGATGTTCAACAGTTGGGAGTTCATCCCGATCTTCTGTCAAATATACAACATGTTCCATGTCATCAGTATGTTCAGTTTCTCGGTACAATCGGGTCGTGTAATTCATCAAGTGCTTTCGTTTTTAAGTGTAATTTTCCAAGGACAAATATTAAGTAGAGGTGAATTCCGGGTACCACTCCAGAACTGTCAAGAAGTAAATCAGAATACCCTAAGCACCAGAAAAACAAGACGAGCAAAAAGTCAAGTGTATCTTAATTGTAAGAATGATAGAGATCGAGGGCTACTCGAGTTAAATCCCTCCATCTACTTGAGGGACTTGGACACTTGAACTATTGTAGGTTTTTATTGACCTTATAATAATTTGATGCCTAATAGACATGAAGAGATCTAATGAATCGTCTTTGTTATACTTAACATGGCCATCTTGTCTAGTTCAGATTAATTCAAATGGTAATACATCTGCCTACACATTTAATGATATGGTTTTAGTCGCCCGTGTTAATAAGCTTAATCAATCGACCCAGCTGTAAACTGATTTGTTAAGGCTTGTTGTTTCTCTCTTTAGTCGCCTCAATGCACCCTGCCGGTATACCGTTTACAAGCCACAGGATGGTTCACTGGATGATGTGTCACAAGAAAATACCAAAAACCATGACACCAAATAATAACAATATTCTCATTCGTATTCATCTAATTAGCATGGTTTGATTCCCAACGTCGATAACCAATAGGCATAATTTATTTGCTCATCACAAACATCTTGTAAATTTCAGTATACCGTGTATAACCTTCAATATTTTCGGAATTGAAAAATACTTCAACTGCATTTGATATACGGTTCTTTTTGTTGTTGGCATGTACGTTGCCCTAGGCCTAAAAGAAACCTCTCATTAACATTTTTGTTTAAATATAATTTCGAAGGATTCCTTATAAAACTGATGACTATAATACTTGTTCATTAAAAGATAACATTGAAGAAGATGAGAATTACCTGGAAATAACAAAATAATTAGGAAGTCGCAGAACTGTTAGAGCAAAAGTATAAAATCTATAAGGGAAATCGGGAAATATAGATGTTCGGGCCCGTAGCCAGTAAACTTGATTTTCAAATTCGCTGGGAAATGTCAGGAATTTGCGTTTGATTCCCAAAATCTTCTTGTGTTAATGGTCCAGCAGTACCTACACAAATAAGTCACGCAATGTCAAGAATTTGCATTTCTAGGCGTCTAATTCCCAAAATTGTCTTGTGTTGATCTCGCAGTGCCTCCACAAATATGTCGGGAAATGTCAGGAATTTGCGTTTCTAGGCGTCTAATTCCCAAAATAGTCTAGTGTTGGTCCCGCAGTCCCTACACAAATAAGTCAGACAATGTCAGTAATTTGCGTTTCCAGGCGCCTTATTCCCAAAATTTTCTTAATTTGTCCTACAGTCCTTACACAAATAAACCTTTTGTTCTTCAGGAAATGTCAGGAAATCGTGTTTCGGGAAGTCAAACTCAAAATTTTCTAGAAAAGGTCCTTTCTCGCCTCCAAAAATCCATTTTCCAGGCGTCCTCTGCAGCAATAAAGATAGCAGCAACACTATAGAGGTCTTTACTGTACAATGTGGAAAAAGTTTTTCGAGTTTTTCCGGCACTGAATCTCCGAGGGCCTCGTCGGTGGGAAAAAAAATGTCACGATTTTATATGGACGCCCCGGTATGACAGCATGACAGGATGGTAAACGGTAAATATTGGCAATTGGAGGGCACATTGAAATAGGTAATTTGTTCCGATATTTAAAAAACATGTTTTTTGAGAACGCCTCAAAAGAAAATTTCAATTGTCGAAAAAATCTTGTTTGATGACTTAAAACATGTTCTTAATAATATAGTCACTGACATTTTGCTTTCTTTTGAAGAATCAATCAGAAGAGTTATCACAAGGGAAATTAACATTGACTGTTCATGTCTAAAACACTACAAAACATCGTACAGATCGTTCAAAATTTAATTTAACGGAAGCTAGTTCAATAGCATAAATTGACAATCTTTAGCAATTCAATTATAGTCGACTTTCTGTGATTAAATATCAACATTCAACCCATAATTTTATTTTTAAAAAGTGTAATTGTTTAACCTGGTAAGAAAGGTCTTGCAAAACTTTTTTTATAATTGCCAATATTCAAAACGAATGTTTGTAAGAAAAAAATATGTAACAGTTTTTTAATCCTTATTCAATTATATTGTGAAGAATGATTTTCGTTTTTGTTATAATTATTTCTAGCAAAGTAGTGGTAAAAAAGTTGAATATCACGTGGTATTATATAACATCCAATAAAAGTAGCTCATCTTCGTTTACGCGTGCTTTACAGGACGGTTTTATCACGTGATACACAAATTGAATTATGATTACGAATGTAGATGCAAATGGCTAAAACGGATTGAAATTAATAATTATTTATCTTGTCATGCTGGTATATTTTCCCATTTGAAAAGCAGTCAGCTTTTTTTTTCAAGGATGGAACAATCGGTTGAGTTTAAGAACATTGTTAAAAAAAAGTAAGAAGTTAGCTTTTGAACACTAAATTGACACGATGTAACCCCAGACTAATCAACTTATCATTGCACTCAATTCACCTGATGCATAGAAAAAAGGGTTATGTTCTATACGCTGCATCGACTGACCGCAAACCTCTGATTCACTTCGTCCTATTTATGTTATCAATACTTCAATCACAGACTGACATCAATATAAAATAGAAAATTGGTTGGAAGTTAAATGAACTCCAACTGACCATATCTTAACCAATATGTTCTGGATTTTCATTACTTAATTTAGACCATTTCAAATCCCCAAGGAAATAAAAACTAACTTAATGTGTCTTCATATAAATTGAATGATGTTGGCTGTAGACAAAATAGATGTTTCAGTAATTTAGAAAGGCTTTATACGGTTTAGATTTGAAACACGACTTTCATATATAGTAATGATATCTGTCTCGATTCACTGATACTTTCACTTTCCATTAATATATTTTATTTTTCCTTCTTCCATTCTTATATCAGATTTGTTATTCCATACCTTTGACATTTAAAAATCATGACTTTCCTAGACTAATAGAAAGATACAAGACAAGATTGTGTCAAAATCTTCGTTTAAATTTGACAACATATGAAATAGGTTTTACCTTATGTTAAATGTGATATAAATCATAATGTTATACCAAGACTTTGACTTGACAAGATACGGAGTGGATTTGACAAGATTATGTAGTCGTGTTACCTGGAGTAGAATATGTTAAGCTATGGACACCTTACGCTTAGCATAGCATCTCAACATCTCCACATGTCACAGTCACAAGTCAACAAATACCAGGGAACTATGTTAATATTACAATACAATTTTAGAACATTTTTATTTTACTTGATAACGTCACCTGTATGAATTCCGAAACGTATACGTATTTATGTAATAAATTCAGAAGAAGTATATCGATATAGGCCTATCTTAGTGTTTAAAAGTTAAAAACCGTTTCTTCGTTGAAGATAAACAGATAACAATAAAATAAAGGTTAAATGGAGTCCGTCAGGAATAGAAATTATTTCCGACTCGAATATTGCAATTCCTAAAAAATAAATGAAAATCGACGTTTTTATTGAAACTTACAGAAAAGCTAACCGTTTGATTGACATGTGCCTTATTTTACGTTGCTGTACTTAATACAACTAATTTCACGTTTGAGATCTGCAAACCGTTCATTGTCACAAGAACATAATGTAATATAAAGGCAACCGTCATGGTAAATTTAAACTACGAGAATAGGGCATGGTAAAACTAAAACCCGGGGCACTTGATTCCAGTAGATACAATGTGACACAGAACCAAGATTAATACATATCACCAAACAATATATTAAATTTGAAAACATAATCTACATGTATAATGCGCCGATTGAAAATATACAGTTCATATTTCATTTTTAAAACCAAAGATAAAGCATTTACTCAGAAAATGAGTAAATGTTTTTATCGAAATCGCCTTAAAACTTGTGTCACAGGCTGTAACTAGTGATCAGAATGGTGTTTTTTCAGATGGAAATTTAAGAAATCAATTTGTACGCCTTAAATGTACATCAACTAGTGCCGTTATGTTTGGATTAATACAAACTATTGCCTCAACCAAAGTGGTATTCTTAGGTAAAGTGAAAACGAACCAAAGAAGATGACAAATTAACAAAATAATTGATGGCTATACACCTAAAGGAAACGTTCATCGTGGAAACTACTCTCCTTGAAAATTAAATACAGAATATTGGTGAGAGGATTGAAGAGGTAGAAGATAGATGGCCCAGTAAAATACAAACTGTAATCAGGTTTATGTCTGTATTATAATAGATTGATATAGAAGGGAATAATTGAAAATAATCTATCAAATTGTTACAAAACGTTTACTCACAGTGTAAATATATTTTAACACAGAAACAAATTCAATTTACGATCAAATTCAACATTGATATTGTCGATCGTGTTTCGTTATAAGCTATATTAAGAGAAACGATCGTACATCATGATATCAAAGACTTATTATATCAAAACAGTCAAGAAAAGACATATACATTGCTTATTTAGTATGACAAAACATTCATATAATTTAAAATTATTTTTAACTTGGTTCGTACTTAGATTAGGTAAAAATCATTTATACACACAGATCCAGTATTACCTATAGTTATATAACAAACCAAAATATATCAACACAATACTAATGGGGGAAATATACGTGATATGTCGGTACCAATACGACAATTCTTTACTATTACAGTTATAAAGCCTGAAGACAGACGATACAGGACAGATTAAAGTCATCTGGTTATGGTAATGGGTCAATTTTTTGTTCGTAAATCAAACTCCAGACACCAGATAAAGTCAAATCGTTTTGCTCATTGATTTTTTAAAAGATGTTATGTGGACTGTTTTCATGTTTTGGTTAAAATTAATCAGATTTTACTTTGATCATTTGAACTAGACTTGTGTGAAATTATATTTCCTGGTTTGTGCTATGTAAAAGATTTGAATCTGTTTCAGGCCGTGGAATAGTCATTAAATCTGACGTATTTTCACTAGAAAAACTATAAAGTCGCAATTATTTTCTCCATATATGTTTCTGTTTAATGTTATTTTTCTCTTTAAACTCTAATTAATTTTAATGTAAAGTGACACAATATAAAGTTGGTAAGAGTTGCAACATACACCGATAACTAATGTTCTAACTTTTTTACGTGGGCCTATTTGATATATAGAATGAAATTATGTTTTTACTTTATTCGCCCAACTGAACAAAATATTACTAGGGCTTGCCAGGCAAGGTAACATACGTCCACTGGAAGCTATCCAAATTGATAATATCTTAAAACTCAATAAAGTTCACCGAATTCTTATGATCACACGGATTTTATTTACATGTATTGTACTCACGAACAAAATGTGACGCGTTTTTACAAAATCAAGGGCAATAGCTCAAAAACTGTTCATCGAAAATACGTCAAATTCGAACTTCACCGAGATTTTATCAATCTTGGGTATCATACCAAGTTTCATTAAAATTTTATGAAAACCGTATAGTCTCTAAAGTGCTCACAAGAAATGTTGACGGACGGACCGGGGCGACAATATGTGGGCGTATAAAAACGGACAACGCCGTGAACACGAACAAAAATCAGATCAATGCTAATTTGATTGATTATCACCTGATGGGATCCCGATTTACTATCCACTGATCTCTCTCAAAATAACGGTTTGAAAATTTGGAAGTACTTCAGGGAAGGTGATTTAAAGGGAATATGTGATATCTGAATTCTCTTCGTGTAAAAGCATTTTAAGGCATTCTAAATTGTATTTTATCTAATGAAACCAGAGCAGAAAATGCAATACGTAGATAATCATAAGAGAAGACAAAATAATTACTTTCTTTCTTTACAACATTTTTACTTTTCACAACAATGGCATGGTTGCAAACAGATGGTTCATTAGATTAGTTCTATTTGACTAAAACCATTAATATGTCGTGTAAATGTTGACGTGTGTTCATTTGATCACGAATTCCACATCACGTTAAATATAATTATATTATTTATCCATAATGAAAACATCTAAGGCAGGACATGTCTGAGAATTTGTAAGCATTTCTTCTTGATCAACCATATTTATAAGACATTTTTTTTTTAAATCTTGAAGATCAATCAATTAATCAAGATAAGGTTTAAGTTTTTTCCTACAAGTGTCTCTTAAATTGCCTAGAAACATGCAACCACGTCCCAGATACATTTCCAGAATTCAAGAAGTCAAGGGCAGTAACTCAATAAAGGTTAATGTTCTATTCACAAACAAATTTTGACGTAATTGTGTTACGTCAATGGCAATGACTCAAAAACCATTCGTGGAAAGATCGTCAAATTCGTCTAAGATTTCATCATGATAAATAATCATATAATATTATAAATTAAATCTCATGAAAAATGTGGACTACATTCTGTTCACTAACAAATTTGCAAGCATTTTTGTTAAAAACATTCATCGAAAGATCGTATAGTTCAGTGGCGGATCGAGGGGTGGCGCATCATGGCACCCAAAAGTGTGCCGCGTGGCGTCCAGATGCATTGACGTAGACTACTGTAGTCCCTATTGAGACGCGTTTTTCTTGTGTCAAGGGCAATAATTAAAAAAACATTCAAGATCGTCAAATTTGAACTTGTTTAAGATCTCATCAATATTAAGGATCACATCAAATTGCATATAAATCGGATCAAAATTGTCTATTGTGTTAAGAATTGTCCAAAGCAGTTTATGACAATTTTATTATATGCCAAGTATTTGATGGGATATTTAGTTTTTTATTTTATGAATGGTTAAAATAAAAGGTTCGCTAGCTCACACAATAAATAACATAGAATGATGATATTCGTGTCAAAGTAAATATTGTGATGGAAATCAAAAGGTGACTAAATAATAGGACATTAATTTACTTCAATCTATTACTCAATAAATAAATAATGGAGTCTATTCGTGGGATATTTTAATCATCTATTGAATTATATTGAATAACATCAAACGCTATTGACAATTTATTTTTATATATTATGTGAAGTAATGTGAGATAATTTATATTACAGATCGTGAACATTCAATTATACTAAAAAAAAACGGAAATTCAAATTGTAAAAATAAAACTTTTTTTTATTGAATTATGGCAATAGAACGATGGAACACAGCTTAATTTTGTCATGTTTTTAAATTTGAAATGAATTTTCAATTTTTCTGCACTTATGAGGGCCCATGTATACGTGAAAACGACATGCAATATTGTCAGGACAGTGGCATTCGTTTACGCTTATTTTCTTCTATTATTTCGATTTCGATGGATCTTTAATATATGGTCTTTTGGGATTTTCGTGCAGTTCTAGTTCTTTTGAAGGCTTTTTCATTTCGAAAATACCAAATATTCTTGAATCTTTGAAAGAGGTGTTTTTTGTAAACATCTTAGAAAAAAGGAAGAAACAATTGTATAAACTAATACTAATATATCTTATAGCAGTGGTTCCCAACCTGGGGGTCATGGCCCTCTAGGGAGCCATGGAGTGTTTGTCAGGGGCCATAGCGCAAGAGGATGTACTTTTTTTTTCTCTAGCCCATCTTTTATTTAACTATATGTCGATGTGTAAGGTCTGTAGTTGCTTGTGGTCAAATTCATCTGACCTCATGCTGATGAGGAAGCACAAGACGACAACTTTTGCGCTATATTCCCTAATTTGTCTTAGTTTGGAATAGAACATGGGGCCATGGCTCTCAGAGCTTCGTAATTTTGGGCCACAGCTTGCAAAAAGTTGGGAACCACTATAGCAACCTGCTATATCTATCTTACATAGAAAGCATTTTTATTGCAAACAGTTGAGATCAACAGGAAATAAGTCATTGTTTAATTTTAAAACAGTCACTATCTTGGTCGATGTATAATTGATTGAAAACTGTCTGCCAAATTTTTATCAATATTTCAACTAGTCATTTGTTTAATTTATTCATAGGTGTTCTCATCATAAGTGTGTCGAAAGGCTCATAAAGCAACATCCAATTTAAGTATGTAGGTCTACCATCGCAAATCATCTATTACTATGTGGTTTTGTCCTTAAAGGGATATGTTCACTAACTGTTCGACCAATAAATCTGTTGTTTCAAAACCTGGAATTTTTTTAGCTATTCTAATCCATAATAAGGTTTACATCTCTCCCTCAAAATTTAAACTTTCAAATCCCCGTATATACATAAATATCAGCGTTTGAAAGTCAAAAATACGACTCGTCGTTTAGTAAGAATATGCCTTAAACAGAAAAGACAAAGACAGAAAATGAAAGATAAATGTTTAGGAAGGGATATAATTGAAGGGATTATGCGATTTTTGTGCAATTCCCGTATTTCTGGAGGCTATATACATATTAAAGGCTCAAATCGACCCTCGGAAATGCTGAACATTGCCCTTTAATGATTTTACCAATTCATTCAATTGGCATATATAAGAATTTTGACAACATCTTATATGAAAATGCTTCCTACGTGTAAGAGCATTTGGTAGAGCTACATGTATAATATTTAACCGCTTTATGCCTATTGTTGTACAAGTCAAACTTTTGTCTTTCATGAAAGATTAATCCTAATAAAAGACATTCATAGTAAATGCTTACGAATTATGTAGAAAAATAGTGGCAGATGACATTTCTCCAGCCATATGGCTATTACTGTAGGCCATATACATGTAATTTAACGTATGTTCCATAGTCTGCTATTGGTTATTAATAATAGGAAGACTTGGTAAGAAGAAAACAGTCTAAAGATGGAGACCACTCGATGTTTTAAAAGACTGAATTCCCATGAATGCCTGAGTAACAAGTGCTAATTATGAGACTGGAGATATTCTTGTCAATGTATTGTCTCCGGGCCTCATACAATTCACATGTCTTAAAGGCCTTGTTAACCTTATCATATAAATTGATCCTTTCAGCAAAACGTTTGTCATTTCCGCTATACAAAATAAGAGTTTTAACGAGCCTGTATTATTTTATCTAGTTAAAGCAAATAAATTGGCAAGTGCTGAACAAATACGTCATTCAAATAAAAATTCCTATGAAGTTAACTATTCAACATGGCCATTACAATTAACTTATTAAATCGTCATGCACAATTATAGAAAAATTATTTATAGGTAAAGTACACATAAACACGACACAGGTAAGCAAGCAATTATGTCATAGAATTTGAAGAAAAGAATGTTAAAACTTATGTGTACTTCTCATACTAACGAAAATGCGTGGTCGATAGGTCAAAGAGGAACATGTTCTCTGAAGAACTTTAATAGGCCTGTAAAATCAAGGAAGTTCAAATGGGTTATTCGGATTCATCAATTAATTTTTACAATGCTTTTTCATGGAAAAAAGCTGCGATCGAGTTCATAAAAAGTTTCCTAAAGTATCATTTACCCCTTACTTAATTTGAATACTTTAAATATATTTGATGAAATGGTAATTCAAGCCAGTCAAATTTTCAGAAATGTGTTCTAATTGAACTAATTAAATTCAATCTTCAAATGAATTTATGTCTTCCAAGGAAAGGTGAACATTATTAAATATGCAAGTTCTACATAGAATGAGTACATCTGAAAGGGTTCTGCAGTTTCAAATCATTGATAAAAAAAAGGTCTTTGCTATTTATGTAGAAAAATATGAATAATGCTGTTGAATAACATCAGCCATTAAGACATTATCACGCCACATAATAGTTTTAAATGTTTCAATGTCCCGACAATATAAAATACCTTACGAAAAAATAATATTATGTTACTGATTTAATTAAGGCTATCGATAACTCTTCAAGAGTAATGACTTTTATATGTAGTCTTTAATTGTTGCATGAATAATATTGACTATAGAAAAATAACTAATTTATTGTCTATATACATAGTAGTTATTTGTGTTTTATTTATATAAAGAGATAATATATATTGAGATCCTAATATTGACACAAGTCTAATTTGTCTAGTGACATATATGAATCGTTTTAGGGTTGAACGATTTAATTTAAATGCAACTCTACACCAATGTTTGCCCTGATGAAGGCTATCATGTTAAGAAGGACGGGTAGTGCTCTTCAGTCTGTGTATGAACAGATGAAAACATGAAAACAGATTAGGGTCCGACTCTCTAGGTCCCCCTTCACACTGTACGGTACAGGTTAGTGTCATCATTACCTAGCCCACATATCATAACTATAGGGGCTAACGAACCCTGACCAAGGGCGAACGGGACCTGACCAAGGGGCGAATGAACCCAGGCGAACAGACCCAGGGCGAACGAGTAATAGGGCGAACGGACCTGATGCCATTTCATGTGGATGGCGACGATTATCAGCAAATCAAAAGTAGATGATTCTATATACCTATGTGTCGGTATTCGACTTTGTATTTCGTTATCCAAACAGACATCTTGTATTTATGAGACATATTTTGGTAGAATTAGTAAGGCATATATCTATATCTGGGACGCAATGGAGACGAATACGTCTCGTTTCAGAAGACTTGTTGGTCCAATAAAATAATATTCTATACACAAACATAGAAATCTGATATTCCCACAGACAATCGAACTAGTTAGAATTAACCAAGAAATACTGAATCTCTAAGCGCACCAACTATTACATAAATACATGTACAGAAAACATTAGAGCAATTTTCAAAAAAAAGGCTTATAGCATCAGTCGACAGTTTTGATGGATATTCATAGCGAGAAAAACCTTCAATATCATCCTAGAATCCTAGAACTTTGTATGGTATCAGTTGATGACTTTGGCAAAGTTAATCTATTATAACCGGAAACAGCTGCATCGCTGTTTTCTATGGATTCGGATATTGGATGTCATTTTCATAGATAATAATGATGGCATAACAAGGGGAATATTTTGGTTTCAACAAAATTTACACGTGTCCAAAGCACATAACGTGTTGAAACGTTATGTGCTTGTTATTAAAGAAGTAAGTTATACCATATTCCCTTGGTGTTTTTGGTTATATCTGCTCTCCACTTCTAAAAGTCGTTCAAATATTATCCCAATAATGATGGCATTAGACAACTGGTGCTGCAAGGACTAGATCATATTATGAAGTTCGTGAATTGAGTATGGGTGAGTTTATTAAAACCACTTTCGTTTAGAACTAGTGAAAAACAAGCTGGAAGCGGACGTGCGGTGACTTTAGTTAATATTAATAATTACTTCTGTCAAGTCCATTTATTAGAACTGAGTACAAACGCCTTGATCAAGAAGTGCTAATAGTTTATCAACGCCTCACTGATCAATAGAAGTCTTATTGTGTAATGATTTCAAGCCAGTGTAATTGAGAAGCAACCACAAATTGATTTCTCTGAGAGTATTGTATTCATTCACCAAATAAAAATACAACTGACTTTTGTTACTCAAAGGATAGCAATTTTTTTTTTTCCTGAAATAAATTTCAAATATAATCAATTGTAGTTTTAGCTCGTGATAAAATAATGAGTATTAATACCCCATCCTTTATGTTAATGTTTCTTTATGGAAGGTGTTATTCTTGGAAAGGATGAAATGATTTAGGCCCAATGTTATCCATGCAGCATAGAGTTATAGGCCCAATGGTATCAAATCTGTAATTGAGTTTTAAATGATTGCTTTATCATAGTCTACACAATTAGACAGTCGATAAGGAGTAAAATGGGATAATATGCTAAAAAGTCATTAACAGACAAGCCACGGTTCAACCTATTGCATGATATATGTCAATTGAACCCTTTCAAAATTACAATAAAAAAAGTCACATTCTGAAGTCCATAAATGGTATAAATTAATCAGATTGTAAAGAATATTCTGTTGATTGTACATTTAATAGTCAGTTAGGATACATGTTTGTTCTGTTTAGAAACCTAAAAAAATGGCTCAGCAACAGCATTGCACTTTATTTAACTTTAACCTTAAAACATCCTTTTAAATAAAGTTATCTCTTAGGAGGATTAAGTTTCAAACCAAACTATTCTATTCCTTAACTATTCTCTAACTCGACTCTAAATCGATCGACATGTGTAAGTGGAGAAATCTCTGAAGATATTTAGATCTAAGAAAAAGTTAGAAGACCCATCTGTAACTAGCTCATATAACTCTCATATCAACAACCTTCTACATGTATCTTAAAACGGAAACAATTTCCACAAGAGATCTTAAAGTGAAAGTTTCTTTCCGTTGGCTAATCGAATTGCCCTGAGTTTAATAGTAACATTATCTTGTTCTATTGTAAGCTATTCAATCTTTATTAAACTGATTCCATGGAGCAGGCAGATCAGATAATGTCATCGTTTGGGTCAGAAGAAGAAAATCAATATTTGACACTTTACGATATAATCACACTATTATATATTTTATAGACCTCTTGGGTCATAGGAATCATTAAAGAGTATATTCCGATATTTTATTCCTCAATGGTTATGTATAGTTCTTGGTGAAAGCTGGCCCGTAGCCTGCATAGCTGGAAAGGGCGAATTATGGCGGCCATTTCAATGATATCATCACTGCATTGCCCTCTCGCCCCCCCCCCCCTCCCCCTCGAAATATTACTTGCCCCTCTGAACAATCAAGCATGTTTACGGACCTGGGTGGTGAAAGAAATTCTTAGTAAGTTGCCGACTTTATTTTCAAGAACATTTCTTGGAACATTCCCAAAAATATAAGAGCAATTGCCTGCAGCGGTATAATCAGTCAGTCTAAAAGTAGAAGCTCATAATTATAATGGTCAAAGCACATACAACCTTTAAATACACTAATGAATTGATAATTTCGAAGAAATTATTATAAGCCGTTTCGATAACTGCCAAAAGCGTATTGATATTGAGCTAAAATTTGCATTATAGTGGTCAATGGTCATATTTGCATTACATACTCCCACACCTCTAATATTATCCATATTTTCGATAAGTGCATGTATACTCATTCCTGAAAAGTCTGTAAACTGGTTTTAATTCAATTCGTATCACGATCATCGAGTATCATCTTAAAAACCTCTCGGCCATTTCAGGAGACCTCTGTGATTAAAATTCGCTCATTATTCTATATTCTTTCGTCGTTAAGTCTGAAAGGCAGTCATGATTCACTTTAAAAGCGCAAGAATAGTGACAAGAAAAACTCAATTACATTTAGAAACTCGTACTTGAGACTTTTGATATTATTTTAACTCAAAATAGGCTGCTTTATTTTCTCATATTTCTGCTTTCTGAGATACAATTTAGATACATGTAATCCAATTGCGAGCTGTCTAGTAGTTTATACAATAAAAATGTGTCAAGAGCTTTATCATTTGCTCTATTTTAAAATAAAGTCAATTCGCCTGTTCTAGTCTACAATAAAAACACATGCCACCGCGAACAACTATGATAAGGCTATGTATATTAAGTAACGATGCTTATGTATATTAAGTAACGATGCAACATCAACCAATTGGGAGAGAAGGGTCTGTACTTGTACTATAATATATAATAGCGAAAATCAATGTCATTAATGTCTATAGATTAGGACTCAAGACTTAAAGGCTTATATTAGATTGAAGAATCAATCGAGGGTAGTCATGTTCATCAGCAGAATCATTTTTCGTACAAGTGTATTTCATTCAGCTTGGCACAATAAATATATACTATTAACACGAATGAAAACAATCCTTATATAACTAATAAAATAACTCAAAGGTACAACAAATTTATCTAGTATTATTTACTACACACAATTTTAAAACTGTACCATTTGTTCCAATATAAGACTGAATTTAAAGCGCTTCAGGGACATCTGGCATTGGTACTTCAGCGACACGCTTTCATTGTCATTCGAAGTACCAGAATATTGAAACACTTAATGTGTTTTGTCCAGTTCAAGAGTACTTATTCACTCAATTGTCCACTGAATCAGAACTCCTCTAAACCAAATAACGTGCGTGCTTAATCGGAAAAGAGCGTGATGTTCAGGTCGATGTCCTGCCATTTCAGCATTGGCTCCGGAAATTTCTATATCTAACCTTCTAGAGTAAGTCAATGTAACGCGATTGCCAAGAGATAAATACTTTAGATGGTACATTGATGATATCGACATAAAGTCATCTTTCAAGGGGAATGGTTGTTATACATTGATGTAGTCTTTAATTGTTTCAATAATAATATTGACAAAAGAAAAGGAGTTAATGCATTGTCAATATACATAGTATGTATTTGGTTGGAAGAACGGGAACATAACGACCGCCAGAGAATTACAGAAATAATGTTCTATCAACTTGGTCAATAGACTGTCACTAGAACTACAAGCTTCTGGTATTGACTAAACCTGATTTCAATCAACCTTCATGCTCCAACAGAGAGATGTTCATTTATTGTAGGTTTACTACCTAATGAAGCGCGGATGTTGACACATCTCTAACTGTACTTAGTAGGTTGCTGTTAATTATGACACTTGATCACACAATGAAATGAAATGAATGGAGTTTTACGTCCTACTTTTCTGCACCTATATGGGCTAATTGTGGACGGGCAAACGCCATGCAGTGTGCAATGAGGGAAATTTTGCAAGGACAGCGGCATTAGCCTGCTCTTATTTTAGATTTCCAACTGTCAAGGGATCTTTAACGTGCACAGCCAATAGCACACGGGACCTCGGTTTATTGTCCCATCCGAACGACTAGACGCTTTTTCCATGTCAGCCCCTCCGACCTGCATCACTGACAGGGGGAAACCGGGTTGAAAAATCCGAAGGTATTATCTCGACCCATGCCGGGATTGAACCCTGGACCTTCAGGTTAGCGAGCAAGCGTCTAACTCATTGAATCACACAATGAAAGGGAAGATATAACAACAACGTCACCAAGGCTTAAATTAAGGATTAATATGATTTATGCATTCGTTAACACTATTAGACAACTAGACGATCTGTTGTTTTTGGGAGGTTTTAATGATACTGAGACGCTCTTTTAGTGAGTTCACAAGCAATGAATCTGTGAATTCTAGAATATGTTCTATATAGTGATTTTTAATTAATCAAAATCGATGAAGTAGCGGAGCACTCTGTTCAATCTCATTGGAAAGCACCTGTTTAAAGCTATCCCATTCAATATAATCAAAAATATCACGAGCTAAATGAGGAAAGTGAAATTGCATTACTCTCATTGATTGACTTTTTAATAGAAAAATAATGCTATTTCATTTCTTCTGGGAATACGTCAACTGTAAAGTCTATTTTATAGTCTGTTGCAGACTTGGATATCTAACACAGTGAAATGTTCTTTAGTCTTGTTCACGTTATCAAAGTAAACACTACACACAAATAGGACATAAATAAACAAGAAATTAGTCTTAAGTCTTAAGCATTGCTTTGAACGCTTAGATTGTCCGAATTGATAGTTACATTCTGACGCATTCCAGTGATAGTGGAGTGACAATTAGAAACAGTTTTAAAACGATATTTACGTTCTTATAAAAATCTATCCGGTCCTTCATCGAACCCAGTCTCATACCACAATAACTGTATGGCCTCAATAGGAACTGCAATTGTACAAGCTCTGAAATCATGGCATGCACAAGTCTGTTTCAAATCAAATGCACGTTTGGCATCAAGAAAATGAGAAATTGTATTTCATGACCTATTTTGTCGTAATGCCAGTTTACTGCAAGCAGAATTTTGACGTCTTCATTATCACTGTGTCACTATTATTACCTTCACCAAGACCAAACAAATAACTGACTGGTTAATTCCACAAGCAGGAGAGAATTTAAATTAAGCATCTAATAGTGAATCAATAGTATTCCAATGGTCTTTAAATTGTTTTCATTTCTGCTATTGGCAATTGATTCTGTTATTAGAGTATTGAGTGTTTCAATGTTACAGAAATATTTCAGTATCGTCTTTTCATGATTTAACTTATTTTTCATAGTTAGGCTAGAATCGTTGAACGTTAGCTGGGGTTTTTTTGCCACTTGAGTAAATTCAGTAAAAGATATCTTGTGACATACCATATGCTACTGACAACTGAACGCCTTCGGATGATTGACTGGTTTTAGCTTGAAGAAAGTGTATCCTTGGCATACCGGAAGAAATTCTATTTTTCTTATATTATAGTGGCCATCCAAATAAAAAATAGTCTCATTTTCTCTTAATTCGAATTCATTTACTTGATTCCTCTTTTCATTTTGAAAATTACAAATGGACATTTCAGACTTAGATACATGAACATGTATAATATATAATTGCCTCTTTCCATTTGGTAAGTATTTAATATTCCACGACAACTTGTGTGTATATGTTGAAAAGATATGAACCATGTTATTGAAGAAATGTTATATTGTATATGCTCTTCTCTTCCAAATGTTGGCCAAATCATATACCATCCAAACATGAAATATAACCTACCAATAATCCTGCTTATGAAGTGATTTGTTCATTATTAGCTGAAACCTATATCATGGTATATTTTCCGTGATTAATTAAATACTATTGGCCACTAATAACTTAGTATGAAAGAGAATCCAAGAGTTATGATGATGGAAAATAGCTCATTATGTTTAACCTTGTTTCTAGATTAATATAGACATCCAATTGATACATGTTGATGATTGGTTCTCTAATCATTAAGGCTAATTGAAAACTATAAACCTAATTAGACTACTTTCCTCTCCGTTGGAATATCACGAGAAGCGTTATTTTTTTTTAATGCACACATTTTCTTTCGATTCAAAAATAACCATGGCCATCGTAATACGCCCACTTTTATAATCGCAGCAAATTCGTCCAGGGGTTTGGCAAGAGATGTCAGTAAATGAAAGATTCTGAGAGTGACATTTTACTATTACAGGAGTTTTGTTTACAGCTGTTTTCTGTGTGATAATAAACTTTTCATGTCCAAGTCAAGTTTCATTTCAAATCTCTTCTGCCTCTCTTTTATAAACTTCTTGATTCAAAATGGAAAAAAACAAACGTATCGCTGAAATATGCATAAAACTAGGGCAATAACTCGATTACTGGGGTAAGTCTCTGAAATATAACAAGCTTCAAATTCAACGGCACCCTGAGCGTCGAAGGCGCGAGCGGCAAATTTTTAGAGGGGTCTGACATCAATTACTTTTTGATGTTTCTGATTTTCAATAGGTTCTACCCTAAAATGATTAAGGACACTCATACCAAGTTTCATAAAAATCCATCAAGAAACCAATTGTCTATCGTGTCCACATCATATTTACAAAACAATTGTCTGATTTTCGACAGGGGGTGATTATGAACATTCACATGAATTCACCAAAATTCATCCTGAAATCAGCAACCTTGTGTCCACAACTTTGTGTGTTACGGGATGAAAAAAATAACATGTTTTAAAGAACAAGGGCAATAACTCATAAAATAGCTTTCCATTTGCAATATGATTATCCCAAGGTCAATAGTTTTCGATGTTTCTGATTTTCAATAGGTTTATTCCAAGGTCAATACAAACACTCACACCGTGTCCACAATATACTTTCTACAGCAAGGGCAATAACCCATGAAATATTTTCGATTAGTCTGATTTTCAATAGGGTTCATCCTTGGGTGATTGCGAACACTCACAACAAGTTTCGTCAAAATCCACAACGTGTTTTAAAGAACAAGGGCAATAACTCATAAAATATTTTCAATGTTTCTGATTTTCAATAGGGTTTATCTCATAGTCAAAACAAACACTCATTCCTAGTTTCATAAAAATTCATCCAGAAACCAGCTATCTATCGCAACATATTTTCAAAAGTAAGGGCAATAACCCATGAAATAATTTAAGATTTGTCTGATTTTCAATAGCCTTGGGTCTAACCTTGGTTGTAAGTAGATTTATTCTACAAACTAACAATGGCAGCTGTAGAAAAATAAAGATGGATTCAGGACTCTTGGTGACATCATAACAACTTGTGAAAATGACATCCAAAATGTTGGAATTCGATTCGATAACAGTTTGGCCAGAATGGAATTTGACGAATTCGTTGTTTATATTGAGATTCGTTTATTGGGATTTATTTTGTTAGATACTGAAAATGTTTGAACTCTTTATAGATATTTAGCATGCAGGTCTGCTAATTACAATACTTTTGTTAATTTCAATTATTCTCGATAGCTATATTTAAATTCTCTGCTATCAAGAATATAATATAGATTGACAGTGGAAGACTATAAATTTCAAAGTTAATATACGAACTTAGCCCAGACGCATAATTGTCATATTTGACTGTCTGATCAGATGATAACAATTTTCTATTTGAATTATTCTGTGTAGTAGGACTTTTTACTTCGTTATAACACACGGCTAACAGGGCGGATCCAGGATTTAGAGAAAGGTGGGGGGCGGGGGCTCTGAAATATATTATGCTTCAAATTCAATGGCACCGCTAGCGTCGAAGGCGCGAACGGCAAAGTTTTAGAGGGTTCAGACATCAGTCGGCCACAAATAGGGGGGGCGAGCCGGGGGAACCCCTTCCACCCTCTTGGATCTGCCCATGCTTGGATTCTCAAAGATATAGTCGATGTCGTATTTTCTGAAACATGTTCCAGGTATTCATTAGTGGGGGGAATTGATGATTTGAAAAGCAACTAGGCTGCTGTCCTTACTCGTTATAATTTTAAAAAATAGGACGTATAACGATCCATTTTAAATTTTTCCTCACGAAAGTACGTCGAGTTGTCACCTTATTGTTATATAATTTTACAAGACACTACTTTTTGTTTTGCCTCTCTATTTTATATGTAGTATTAAGCAGCTATTACCGGTGTTCTATACAGTGTTTGCTTACTCTTCTGGTCACTTTTTATCATTAAATGCTTCCTCATTGATCAATTATTATGATGAGTTACGTCCCTTGAATTATCGAAATTGGACATTAATGTATTTTTTGTTTATCAGTTACGTCCCTTGAACTTTTGTCGACAAGTCACTATTTTTTCAGTAGGCGTTTTCTTCATGTTTTTGTTTTGTAGTTAGTTCCGTGAATGATTGTAGCTAGGACGGGTGTGGCTCCAGGCAGGGTAGGCTTATTCTTCTAGACACCTGATTCCACTTTTCATTATGAAATACTTACAAATGTATGATTGATATAATTCCTCATGTGAAAAGTTGATAAACTGTTACCTTATTTGTATCGCCAAAATGTCTTTTTGGATTCCGTGTTTCGTTTTGCGGTTCGGATCGTAGTACGTGGTTTCTTTATTCTTTTAATTCCTGGCCTCTGATTATCAGAATACCGCCATGAATTAGTTATCTGTAAGTTTTGGACAGGGTTGAGTTATCTGTAAGTTATGGTCTGGGTTGAGTTATCTGTAAGTTATGGTCTGGGTTGAGTTATCTGTAAGTTATGGACTGTGTTGAGTTATCTGTTAGTTATGGACTGGGTTGAGGTTATTTTCACATATTGGAATACCAATAATGGAATGACAATTGAAACGAACCCTAGACAGTTAATTGTTATATGTTCAATCTTTGACATATTCGCTGTCGCAAATCTCGACACACATGACTGTAATCACATATAATATCTGTCTGAAGATGACAAATAGCGTCTTAGATTAAGATATCAATAAGCACAGACGATTATAAGAAGAATAGACATAAAAGGAAATACTTTGTATAGCAAGAAAAGTGAATCTCTGTGAAATATATATACAGTACGGGGTATGGAATAATATGCTTAACAAAGTCACTAATGAGAAAGCGAAGTTCAAAAGATAACATCAATTCAACACTGAACAAGCATTATATTAACAGGTTAGTTTCTGAACATGCACAATAAAGGAATGTTCATTCGTCTCATTATAAAAGGCAGGCAATGATGTTATATGGGGGTTCGATAATGATCGATACAGTGTGTCATTATGAACAATTTTAACATTTAAATCAAATTACTTATATATTATTTGTTTAAAATCATTATTTCAGTTTTTTCCCCTGAATGCCTTATCTTGCACAGGGTTAACACGATTTACTGTTAATCCCTTTCAACCAATATAACAACGGATTCCGGATAGTATTTTGGTGTCTGCAGCATATCAAATGAATAGTCATGGGGAAAATAATGAAAATATACAGTTGAGCAAAAGTTATACTAGTAATCTGGAATATTATGAAGGTAAATTTGTGTCAATGTATACATCACCTGTGAAATCCTGAAAACTAAACTGAACTAAAAAAAGAAGAGTATGCGCTAATACGGAATGGAACTAACACTTCATAATAAAGTGGACTGGATGTGCTTAACTAAGTGTATCTTTGCTCGACTCTATCTTTGCTTGATGACTTTAGGTTAACATCTTTTAAGTTAATTGTTTAAAAATTCTTGACACAATTCTGCCATGATTTCGTATTCCGAAAAAGATCTTATTACATATTTGTTTACATATTTGATTCGCACATTTGTTGCATTCTACTGACACAATCTTTAAACGGTTCAATTTCTAGCTGAAGATCAAAGGTAAAAGATTCGACCTTGATCTACATTTCGCCAACACTTCCGTCTTGCTGGCACATTTAGATTAACAATAATCTCATTAATCAAGTTGATTCAGAAAAAGAAGTAGGTCTGAAGATAGAACTAGAGTACTATATAATAGGCAGAAATGTCCAATTTTCACCATTTCAAGAGACATTAGACGCTTATGGAAAAATATAAATGTCAAGTTCCTCAATTAGCTTGAATTACTGTTTCACGAGCATAGATCTCGAGTTTTACATCACCCATACCTATCTCAAATTACAAAATAAACCAAGTAATAATTTAAAACGTTTCTATACGCACCAAGTGTGGTTAAGTAACTGAGATTTAATTGTGCATTATGTGTTTCAGCCTCTGATCATTATTGAAAAACTAAATAAATATAATTAAGAAAAAAACATAACTTTTTCACCAGATTTTTGTTAACGAATAACTACATTTAAGACAATAACTACATTTAAGACGTCGCATTAACACTAAAGTAGTCCCAAAACATTTTTTTGATTTTATGATGAATCCTTGTTTTGTTATACCTTTCTTTGTAAACTACAGTACTACAGATATTGACATTTGTTAATAACGTAAATTGCCCCTCATTGAATAATGTCTTAGTAGGACATTAAACTCAAATATTTTATAATTATAACCATGAAATTATATGAAAATCGTTAGTTAAAGAATTCGGTCAATATACAAACAAAGAAAACAATATTATTGATTTGAAGAAAACCATGATTAAAATTATGTAATCTATATAAATCTATACTTTACATGCAATCAAAGACGATTAAGACGAACCTGTGTCTTGTTTCGTGATGTGTATTGTTAACTTAAAGGGGTTGCATAGAGAATTATGTTTGTTTTAAGGAAGTCGAAGGGTTTGACATCATCAAACATTTATTTCAGGTCAAATTACTGCAACCATAAACATTTGATTGAAAATTGGAATAGTGCAAATTGATGCTTTGTGTGTCCCCGATGCACATACAAAATTTAGAGAACCTCTTTACAGTCCCTTTAACAACTGTATATGGTATATGGTATTGTGTTGCTGAATATCTACGCGATGGCCATCATCCCAATGTCATACCTTTCTCCTTTGGTTCATTCCCACGAAGTCACCGCTTGGGTCATAATTAACCACCCAAAAATGTAAAACGGTGACTTCCCGGGAATTTTTTAAAAATTTGGATTTCGGAAACAATAGGGTTATTTTGTGTTATCTTATCAGACTTAAGCCTACTTAATCGGGTTATAGCTTATTAAACAAAAAATTCTTCAAATAATTTATTTAACATTTTAACAGAACAACTTTAATTTTAACAAATGAGAAACAGAATCAGCAAATTCAAACACATTTACATTATTATTAGTGAATTGTTGTCTGGTCTGAAGCGGGCGGGCTTCGAGGGTCCTGTATTTTCGTTTCTTGGGAGAACCACCGGCATACTGCATCATTCTTATTTCTAATACATTCTGTTCGTCTTTCAAGAAATTAATTATTTCAAATATATTGGTATAAGCTTTTCGAACAAGTTTTTTGACGCGACTGTGCCAACAATCTCAATTGTTATTTGTTCTGGGAGCTTCGGATCCATAGTTTTTCCATTCATCCAAGCCATAAACTCCTTCCAATCACCGATAAAGGATGTTCTTCTTAGACCAGAATGTAGGCATTGATGATATTATTTCTATGTTGTCATGAGAAAAAATTTCTTTTGGATTGCAAATGCATGTATCAAAACAGTATTAGTCATAAACTATGTCCATGCGAGCATCATCATGGTTGTGGTCGCCATTTACTGTTATCAAGATATCGTTAGATGTGATGGCAGTTGTATTGCATGTTTTGGAAGTACATTTCCAAACATCAGTATCAGTCTTCCTTTTATTTATACGATACTTGTAACAACCTTCTACCAAGTATCGGCGTTTCGTGATGTCGGTATAAAGGCGTAAGCGAGCTGTGCGTTTGCCATTTTGAATAAATATGCATTTCCTTGACATAAACGTCTTTATATATATCAAATGGTGAATAAAGTTCAATATTTCAATCACAGATGCCAAAACGAATGATATCGTTAAATTTTAATTAATGTAACGATTTTCATGAATTTTTGTCACCGTTAATGAGGACTTAACACCTTTAATCTCTTGGCGGCATTTACCTCAAATCATCAAAGAAAACAAAACGGTGACTTCCCGGGAATTTTGAAATTCGTACTGGTGACTTCCCGGGAAGACACCTCTCCTTTACTATGTACGTCAAAAGCCATGACCGATAATAGTACTAGAAATACGGACAATTTTGATTGGCGACAATATCCTACACGTACCAATGAAAACCTCTGTCACAAATAACCGACCTTTACGCATGCAAGCTATTTATTTCTTATCATCCAGCCGTCGAATGAATTGCAAATTTTATTCATTGGACTACGTTGTAATAGTCGCCATATATAACTCTATGGCCATAACTCGATACTACAGTACATTTGATTGGTTGCTATTATTAGTTACACTGTAATGGATTGACAACTGTCCGAGATTCACTCGGGGTTATCTGTCAAGGTATTAGATGTACGGTAGTTAAAGAAAATAACTTGACCACGGGAAGATGCGCGATGGCGCGACTTCAAACTTTAAAAACTTACCTATCTAAACACCTAAAATTGATCACGTTTATATATCGGGTGTCAAAAAAAGTTTGATGGTAAGTATCTCAGCTGTTGGTGAACCGATCACTTCAAAATTCTCACAGATTTACTTCAACATGTTTTTGTCAGACCCTGACAATATGAGAGTCTTCGAGTAAAAACTGTACAAGTACTGCAACGAACAAAATAGCATTTCAAAAAATTCAATATCAGAGCAAACTACACATTTCAACCTGTGTCCATTGTGCTTTCACAACATAGACCACCAATATCATTCATTTTCCATCCTGAAATGATCTCATCGATCTCATCTTAAAATATTTTCTGCCAAAAAGCAAAATTACTGCCTTTCAGTTCCCGATCATCCAGTTTGTTCCACTGATGATGGTAATGACTCCGGGTAGTATGGGATTCTCCTAAAAAACACACCGATTAAACAGGAACTGAAATGCAGGATGGTCGTTTCTCGAGTGGTACCTTTAGATGAGATCCGTAAGAGTTTATCAAGATGGAAAATGTTTGATATTGGTGGATGATGTGGTGAAGGCACAATAGACACAAATTCAAATATGTAATTTGCTCTGACATTTTTTTGGACACCCGCATTTAATTCAAGTTGATTTTCAGTATTGGAGAACAGAATTTCTGAAGAAAAATCAAAACGGTGTATAAAAGCTAATTTATTCTTTTTTGGTAACTATAAACTCTATGTAAGATAAACTAATTATGTTGGAGATATTCTCGTCAATGTATTGTCTCCGGGCCTCATACAATTCACATGTCTTAAAGGCATTGTTAACCTTATCCTATAAATTGATCCTTTCAGCAAAACGTTTGTCATTTCCACAATCATAACTAAGTATTTAATCAGTCTTTCACTGGATGTAACATGAAAGTAAATAATGCAGAAAGTGATTCGAAATGATTAACTACTACAACAAATTATGACAAACAGGTGTATTTGACTGGCTCACTAAATTTTGTGCATCTTTAAACTTAGATACTGTGAGCTTCAGGCTGTGCAGTTTAATACCCCTCTACATAATGAAATGGAATATGGTGAAAAGAGAAAATGACATAAATCTGGTATCGTCAGTTGAACGATATTTTTATCAAAAATAGCGATGGCCATCGTAATACGTCCACTTTAATAATGGCAGCCAATTCGTCCGGGGGGTTGACAAGAGTGATCAGTAAATGAAAGATGCTGAGAATGACATTTTCTCTTTTTACAAGTGTAAAACCATGGGTTAAAGTTTCCTGTTATGTGCCTAACTGTATTAAAGAAGTGTGTTATATTCCATAATAGTGTCTTGTGTTTTGTTATATGTGCTCCTCGCTTCTATATGTCGTTCAAATCTTATAACAAATATGTCACTGAAATATGCATAAAACAAGGGCAACCAACGTTTAGGTTCCATCCTTAAGGGTATTGATTGGGCTAGCGTTCGAGAAAAAAAACACGAGATGGAAATATTGCGAATGACTTATTATTTTTGGGCTCAGATTGTAGATAATTATTATTACTTTATTTGTAAACTATATAGAATGAAAAAAAACGAAAAGAAATTAGGTATTTCGTTAGTTTTTGCCAAAATGTGTCCCGGTTGATACAAGATTTCTCAGCCATTTTTTACTGGAAAATTACGATCCTGGTCTTGATTGAAAGCTTATTCAATAAGGATGAAACGTACAGTTTTTTCGAAAATTCTAATCAGTTTGGCCCCTGGAAAATGTTTGCCGTACCTACGTGTAAATTTTCGTATTTCCATGGTAACCACCAAAATAATAATTTTTTTTGGAAAATCGCTCTGTACGTTTCTCGGCAATGTAATTGTCTACATTTATGCCAAGTTTGATGTAGATTGATCCATTCACATTTTTTTAAACTTGTATCAAAGGTTTGAAATGTCCAATTTTTATGACATGTTTGAAAGGGCTGTCAACTCATTAAAAAAAATCTGATTGACATGAAATCAACCTTAAACTATCGAGAAGGACCCCAAATCATCAACAAATGCACAACAAGTCTCAAGAAATCATTATTTCATATACTTATTCCATTTTTTCATAACGTCAAATAGCCCAATTAACACCCTTAAATGATTAAGAGCAGTCACATAGTTGATGATGTTTCTGATTTTCAATAAGGTGTATCCGAAGGTCAATACAAACACCAACAGCCATTTTCATAAAAATCCACCAAGAAACCAGCTCTCTATCGTGTCCACAACTTTGAGAGTGTAACGGCTGAAAATTAACTTTGTTCAAGAACAAGGGCAATAACTCATAAAATATTTTTTAGATGTTTCTGATATTCAATAGGGTTTATCCCAATGTCAATACAAACACTCATACCAAGTTTCATCAAAATCCATCAAGAAACCAGCTCTCTATGGTGTCCACAACATATTTTCAAAAGCAAGGGCAATAACCTAGGAAATATTTTTCGATTCGTCGGATTCTCAATAGGGTTCATCCTTGGGTGATTACAAACACTCGCAGCAAGTTTCATAAAAATCCACCAAGAAACCAGCTCTCTATCGTGTCCACAACTTTGAGAGTGTAACGGCTGAAAAATTAACGCGTTTTAAAGAACAAGGGCAATAACTCATAAAATATATTTTAGATGTTGCTGATATTCAATAGGGTTTATCCCAACGTCAATACAAACACTCATACCAAGTTTCATCAAAATCCATCAAGAAACCAGCTCTCTCACATTAATGTGTGGGCGTATAAAAACCCACACATTTCAAGAAAGCTGGAGATTTTCAGCATTCGTAATGACCACATCACGTAGGCGAATCTGATCTACGATACTCCAGCTGAAGGTTTACGGACTTGAGTACCATCAAATAGAAATCATTGGTCTGGATTGTCCTGGTCAAGTGTACTTGTTAAAACAATTTGCTCCTTAAAGTTGTTTTTTGTCTAATCAGTTTGATCTATATTATTCTTATTGGTGGGTGTAAAAGGATTGTCGTATTATTTGGCACATAATGTAAGTTGTATGAAGTTCTTTTTACGGATCGCATTACTATGACAGGGTCGTAGAAAGTAAATGAACACTAGGGGAGGAGCTGATTTTTTTTTTCCTTTTACAGACCCTCAATCCTGTAAAGGCTTGCCGCTGAAAGAACAGAATTCTGGTTTAGAACGCCCACTTCTTGAAAAGGGTCGGCGGCACTGTACACCCAAGACAATTTTGAATTCAGGACGGATTTCCTCGCGTCTAAGACTTTTCAGATTTTTTTTTTATTTGAGAACAATCACCCCTTGATGACCCTATGGCCCTGTATGAAAACAGTCCCACAAAGAATTGTTATCATGCTATATACAAAAACAAAATACCAACAACGTACTACAAATATCTTTGGTCAACATCAGAATTTAAACTTTCGTTTCAGATTGTGATTGTGACGAAGTATCACAAGTGATTCATTAAATATTCTAGCCTCCTATTACCGTTGCCTTTGTGATGGAGACATTTTAAAATTAAAATATTTGCAATTTCTCCATATTTTATGAATAAAGATTGGTACAGTGTAAGTATGTTGAATTAGTATTAATTACCGTAATGGCTGAAGTTCCTTGGGTTGTGTAGAAAGTATTTTCACAACTAAAAGATGACTATCGGGGTCTAACTATTGTGATCTTCGCACTATGACAAGAAATATCAATATCACAAGGGACTCGTTCAATTACAGGTTTTCTAGCAAATTATCAGCCAACATGATAGATATACGTCTAGCTATCAAACATCACTTGATTAAATACTTTATATAGACAGATTACAGTCAGTAATTATAGATCCCAAAAAACAAACCAGTTCTTTTACCACAGTTCGTCTGAAGGTTTCTGTCACCCCTGACACTTACCATATAAATATCACACAATCGTCTGGCCTTCAACCGTAAATCCTTCACTTACATTAGCTTTTTTTAAACCGGAGAATGATAAAAGATTTAATTTCGGAATTTTCATTAAAAGTTTAAAGAGTATCGTGAATGAACTGGTTGCAACCGTATCTGTATGCAATTGAGAATCAAATAATATTTAAAAAAAAAATTCTTCATTGCTTAATTTTGGAGGCCATTACAAGCTAATAAGTCATACACGTTATGCCGTTAAATGTGAAAAGAAATGTTTGCTTCTGGCCCGGAATCGACTAAGACTTGCAACGAGATGAATTTTGATTAAATTGCTGTAATATGGAAGGCCAGTGTACTAACGTTATGCCTGACATTTGTGATCTTACAGTATTAATGATTCTTAATAAAAAAGAAGTACAGTTGATTTAAGGATATTTATTGTCTGAAACGTGCTTAGATCTTAATTCCAATGAACTATTGCTAAGCAGTAATGATTTTAATATAGTTATTGATGTTATAGTTTACTTTAATGAAAATATTAATATTAATGTTATATGATCTCAGATATTATCGAGGTGTTGCATAGCATCGTCCTATGTTGTCATGGAAAAAAGTTCGTATAATCATGATCGGAGTCATGCTCTTTCACGGATTTTTCTTTCTATTTCTATGGTGTAAAAGAATTATCCTGAATTACGAATTACGATGTATACGAATGATTTAAATAGGAATTGGTATCCAGAGAACAATCAACAATCAAAGGCATCACTAGCTAAAAAATATCAATTCATGAGATTTCATTCCTTTAGAACATTTCAGAATGCAGAAGTTTCAAGATAACCAAGTTTGAAGACAATATACACATGTAGACGTTTACTCGAAGGAATACGAAGGAAAAGAGTATTTAAGATGGGTTTTACTCTTATTTTTGCATGATTTGTTGAAGATAAGAATTCATTTCCGAAAATACAGTTGACTTCATGTTATCAATTTAATGTTATGTGGTTCTTGAATTATTATTTTAGCTTTGTTTGGGCTGGAATGTTAAAAGCAGCATGCATTACATTAATCCTCATTCAAGTAAAACATTATATTTACCATGACACGTTAATGATATAATCGGTAAATACATTGTGTACAATGTTAAGTGGAAATACAGATAGTCGGATCTACATTAAAAAAAAAAGTCGTTGCATTAATTTTGTTTCCAGAGTCACTTTGACATTGACATAGATCTGGTCAATGTTTAATAATACATGGAGAAAAATATTGATCTCAGAAACCTGTAATTAAAGTTGCGCAATCTTTATAAATATATATTCGACATGCAATCAGATCATTCTTACACGAACATCAGTCTATCAGCACAGCTATGCCCGTGGAGTTATAGAAGGTTAACGTTCAAAAGGTTGAATGAAATTGTCAGGGGTTCTTCGGGTTTAACCACAGGGTACAATTATGAAATCAAATTGCTATATACATGTAGATGAGTTAAGCTGAGCATGCTCATTTAGCGTAATTGTAAAATTATTCGATGCTCAAGTCGTAATAGGTAACAGGGGTGGATACAGCATTTGACGTTAGGGTGGGGTGGGGGTGTGCAGAATAAAATTTCGCCGAGCGAAGCGAGTCGAAAAATTATTTGAGGTTAAAATAATCAAAGTTATTGAAATATTCTTCTAGAGTGGGTGCAATGTAGATAGATATCGTGCCAAGCGAAGTGTGGCGAGAAACATTTGTGGTAAAATGGTGCGGACAACCCATGCTTTGCAAATTTTAGGATGGGGGCGCACGCCCGCCACGACCCGCCTAAATCCGCCCCTGGGTAAGGTTTTTAACCGATTAACGTCTAATTTTTATATAAAGCCGAAATTCTTCTACCATTAAAGTTCAGGATCGCTTCTATACATTTTCATTCTGTTATGAATGGTGTGTAAGGAGTCAAATGCATTAACAAATGAAGTTTTACGAACAGTAAATTATCATTGGCTAAGTATTTTTATTTCAATAACATCAAATATCAGAGTACACGAATGAATGAAAATCAATTTGTTTTGGGCTGGTAACATATTCAATCTTTCCAATTTGATAGATTGAGATTTACTACTGTAAACATTATAATACATTGCTGGGAGAAACCAGACGGTATATTGTTGTACACGACAATAAACATAACTTGAAGAATCTAAACTTCTTTATAGAGTGCCACAAAATGAATAGACTTGAATGATGAGATCGGTGAAAAATGAAATGATTCTTTACTGAAGTTGTTTGAAATCGATATACAGTCTCCTTGAAAGGAAGTACCACCTTTCCAATTTATATTCAGAGAAATTAAATATCTGATCATTAAACGTTCAGCATTATTTGGATGGGAATGGAAAATAGAAAAACAAGTAAAATGTAACCTTTCGTAAAAACTTTTTATGTGTAGTTTTCACAAAAGTGATTTTGAAGAGAAGTTAGTTAGACATTGCTTATATTACATAGTACAACTACTATTACCAAATACCTCAATACGAAATGAACTCAATACGTTACGTTCATCCCAGGCCATCAAATGTCTTTGAACAACTTCAGAAGACTCTTCCCGAAGACATTTCGTGCAGTACAAAGTTGCTAGGTTTAAAATATTAATGGTATAGATCAATCGTATTAAAGAAAAGCAACGATTGTTTACAGCTGGCAAAAGGTTTGCGGGTGTATAAAAAAGTGACACTTTGATCAAACTACAGTCGCCAATCGATGAGATTACGTTACAAAAGCTCCAACATGAAGTTATTTAAAGGAAAGAAAACCAGATTGATTTCCAGATAGATATTGATCGTTTGAACTTATAATTCTATTATCAATATTTAGTATTCTATTACGAACGTGACCCGAGTCACGGCAAATCTTTACCAAGTTTTTATCTGTCTTGTTGACATGAAAGTAATAATAATCGAGTTTCCCTCCAATGATTTCTCTTCTCAAACTCTTTAACTTTCACGCCTGGGTGATCGATATCACTAAATGATCGACTTTGAGGTAATTTAATCTTCATCTAATGGGTTTCAGAGCCAATGAGGTGGTAGCAATGTCACTTTTATGGAACTGATGTTTCACATTTTGCACCATGCTGAAATTAACCAACTGCAAATGATGAGCTACCAAAAAGGTTTGAATAGAAATACACCTCTTTATGTAAATTACACACTACCCCATGAAATATAATGTCATGGAAAGAAAATCAATGCAAGTTTATGAAGAAAAGTCATATCAGAGTTTTTGACGAACTTTCAGAATAGGTAAATTGGTTGGTTGGTTGGTTGGTATATAGATGGCAAGTTAATTTCAGTTTCCAAATAACTTAAATCACAGACTTTAAGGTGTTTATTTTAAATTAAATTTGGTATAGCAGACCAGAGGTCAGTGGAAACTTGAAATAAAAGTCCGTATTAATGCGATAGGTTTGTACGACAAATATTCTTGAAACTAATACTATTGAATGCTAGATATACAGAGTGACTCTAAACGAGACGAACTCAGTGATAGATAACCAACTAATCTAGTAATATAGAGTGACTCTAAACGAGACGAACTCAGTGATAGATAACCAACTAATCTAGTAATATAGAGTGACTCTAAACGAGACGAACTCAGTGATAGATAACCAACTAATCTAGTAATATAGAGTGACTCTAAACGAGACGAACTCAGTGATAGATAACCAACTAAACTAGTAATATAGAGTGACTCTAAACGAGACGAACTCAGTGATAGATAACCAACTAAACTAGTAATATAGAGTGACTCTAAACGAGACGAACTCAGTGATAGATAACCAACTAAACTAGTAATATAGAGTGACTCTAAACGAGACGAACTCAGTGATAGATAACCAACTAATCTAGTAATATAGAGTGACTCTAAACGAGACGAACTCAGTGATAGATAACCAACTAATCTAGTAATATAGAGTGACTCTAAACGAGACGAACTCAGTGATAGATAACCAACTAACCTAGTAATATAGAGTGACTCTAAACGAGACGAACTAAGTGATTGATAACCGACTAAACTAGTAATATAGAGTGACTCTAAACGAGACGAACTAAGTGATTGATAACCAACTAAACTAGTAATATAGAGTGACTCTAAACGAGACGAACTAAGTGATTGATAACCAACTAAACTAGTAATATAGAGTGACTCTAAACGAGACGAACTAAGTGATTGATAACCAACTAAACTAGTAATATAACCAGGAATTAATGCAATTTGTTTTAGTTACTTTATTTACCATACTTTGTAAGTTTAAAAAAACAGATGCTGACGATTGACTTTCGTGACTGCATAAATATTACAATTGATTATATAGCCGTATATGCCACCACATCTTTAGACTACTCAATTGCTGTTTGATAGCATATTTTACACCATTACACTTAAATCATTGATGATTTCTGCGACTCTCTCTGCTCCAATGCCTTATTGACACTATATCATGAATATACTTGTAAAATAATTATTCGGATTATGTTCATGTACCGTCTAGAGGCCACACAGCCAAACTTTTCCTTGGTAGTTTTATGGGTTTTTTTATAATTTCATACACAGGACGTAGTGGTTAAGTACAGATTCGATCAACTAACGTTAAAAATAAGAATTGGTGTATTTTAGCGTGAATTGAATGTTCTTGTATTTATCGGATATAAAACGGAAATGTCGATCAATAAACTTTCTCCAATGGTCAGTACATTATTGTTTATTGCCAATTGATTCTACGATGAGCTTTGATATGGACCTTCAAGGTTAAAGCATGTATGATTGATCATGCCAATTATAACACTTTATCTGTCATATCAGTCTGGCCTGACCATTGAGTCCATGTCTTAGTAATATATCGTACGATAATCAAACTAGATGACGTCCAATGCAAATAGTTCTTCTTTTCATGTACTTTTAAAAGTATCACCATAGAGTTTGTTTCTGTCTTTTAAATCCCAAAGCAGACGGTGAATGAACTGATAGGAACATTTTTTTTACGATTGTTCGCCTAAAACTGTTCCTCGTCTGCGTAGAACTTTACATCAATGACAGAGTCATGTAATTTTCAGAAGAATATATTAACATTTAACAAGCTCCAGTTCGGAAGAATGATTACTCCTGAACTGATGCTTAAAAGTGTTTGCATTATACATATGTATTTGAACAACCATTGACATAGTATTTTGTTTCTGGAACAGAATCCCTGATGGGTTGTACCATCCTTACCAATCATGTTAATCCATTTATTATATGCCATCATCATTTAACTTGGAGGATTACGCGGACAATAATGATACTCTGAAGAACTGGGCTACATCTCACATCTATGGCTAATTAATAATATCAAGGAGACCAACGAACTGCTTCAATTGACGATATTTCTAGATTAATATGACAACCAATTAATATACCAATAGACTAAGCTTCAATCATTAGAGAATAAGTGCCAATTACTTATATTAATAATAACCAATTCCAAAGAGAATCTTATTCATGGAAAATTTTAGTATCATATCTTAATTGCCAGAGCTGCTTCGTTATTCACTTTATAAGTAAAGCGAACAAACTCAAGTGGGCAATTTCCTTGCTAGTTACATTAATCTGAGGACGTTATTTGACGTATCCAAAGAAACAATGGAAAGACAAGAACATATTTTTATATATATATTTTAAAGCTGGTGGAATACAATGTTTTTGACGCATTGCATCTCGAATAGATATTTTTGACATTTCCTAGGGTAAACCTAATAATCAAATCTTGTGATGGTGTAATACTAACTACTAAGTGGACTGATTGGGAAAAATGGTTCGGTTTAGAAAGATAGCTTAGCACAGAAGGGAACTCACACTCAATGACACCTTCGTTTGAATACGAACATTTGTCCGAACGACAACCATCCGGACAATGAAGTATTCGACAGTAAGTCAGACTTTTGTATCGTTTTTGGGTTTTTTTCGATAGTTATAATTATTAATTTCATAGTTTCATCATGAGTTTTTAAGTATTTCTAGGCAAAAATAGAACACGGTTTAAAAAATACTGGCAGTATGATGAACAAATGATAAAAAATTGACACAATTTACAAAAAGTTCCGTCAATGTCCGTCAAGAATTATCCCTTATAAAGTGGTTAAGAGCAATTTAGGACCGATGGATGGACACGGGTGACGGTAATATACGCTCCATATTACATGTATATGTAAGTGAGAGACTATTAAGACGGATACAATCCACATTTATCACAAGAAAGTGATGTTCATTACACAAGGCAAACCAATTCAATGACCGACAATCACAGACCAATCAAATTGACAATTCGTCAAAGATATGCGAGATAGAACGTATTACTATGGACTCAAGGAAAGTAAATTGGTTATTGTCTCCATCTAACGAACTAGATAAGCAATCTGTGACTAAAGGGCTTCTATTGAGCAGAACACCTATCTCTTTAGCGTCAAATAAAATTAAGTTACTACAAAAAATAATCGAGTTTTCCAGGTCAGTGGGAGAATAATTGGGTTCTGGAAACTAAACGATCCTCTTTAATCGATAAACATCACATTCTGTTTTACTGTGGAAAACTTTTTTATATTTTGTTTGTACTAACAACTGATGGTTCAGTGAATTTTCCCATCAAAATCATTTCAATGATCGCATTTTCAATACTCCAATTCCAAATAGACATGTTATTTCTAAGCAAATATTGCTGGTATTTTCTTACAGACTGGATTGAAGAAAGAAAATTTATACTCTGGCTTATGGGTATATTTACGATCAAAGTCAATGCCGAATACGTGCTTAAACAAGACTTGTGGTACACAGATGAATAAAAATGATTTCAATCAAGTTAATGATATTTTGACTTTCTGAGAATATTATTGTATTTACATCTAAAAAAAAACGTAGCGTTTGTTTTATTTTATGGTATTGGTATTCTAGGCCTACAAAGTGCAGTCTTATAGTTTTCTTATTGCGTGTGCATGTACTAGCTTGAATGATGCATCCTTGGCTATTTTTAAAAATCAGTTAAAAAGCAAAAACATCCTAAATCAAAAATCTCGTTTAGATCATAAGAGATCTTGTAATTGTAATTGTAATAATTGTATGGTGAACTTCCCAAGTACCATCAGGTGTTTCGAAAAAAATAAGCATAGTCTTTTTCAATATGTGTAATTTACATACTTTATACTAAATCAAATACCAAAAATAATTTTGAATCGTCCCTCACATAAAGTGTTTGTTTAAAACTGTTACATTAGTTAATCGTCCTCCTGCTTTCGCTTACTTCACAGAATTGCATTTACTAATCTACCTTTTGTTTTACTAAGGTATACATCCATTGTTTTCTTAGTTTGATTCTATAGTGTTTGAATATAGTGTAATATCATTATAAACCTGAAATACAATAATATACATAGTAACTTACCCTAGACGTAGTATAACTCTGTGATATAGTTCCTGTCACAATTCCTGACACACTGAGATATAATCACCTGGTGGCCTAGTATCATTTCAGATATGACAAATAATGTCTGAGTCTGAGATAAGCAATAACAAAGTTTGTGGAACTTTTGTTACGAAGTTAACTTGCTTTACTCATATATAGTGTGAGCGAATAGTTCTTGCTTGATTAAATTGCTATTGATCTGAAAGAGAAAGACATGAGAGGCCTAAATTCCTGAAAGAACAATTCTTTCGCTGAACTGGAGTATTCTTTCATACTAACGTAATGTAACCGGTTCGACGAAATTTCAAGTTATGGAATGCATTATGTACTGTACAAGCAAGGAATGGAATGAATTATGCATTGTATATACATGACATTTCACAGATGTATTGTTACAAATATGACAGCAGTAACCGTTATCTTGTATATAGATGGTTTTTCTTTAACAGTATATACTGTTCTAGTAATTTAAATTTAAAATAACGGAAATTTGGTTGCAAAATTCACCGTTTTGACCTGTGGGAAAGGGTATGTTCGTTCTCTGACTATTTGGTACCTGACTGATATCATTTTTATACGCCTGCATAAAATGGGGGCGTATATTGTCGTCACCCATGGCCGTCTGCCCGTCCACAATTGCTCGTTAACAATTTTGACGAAACTCGGTGTGAGCGTTCGTAATCACCCAAGGATAAATCCTATTAAAAATCAGCAAATTGAAAAATATTTTCTATGAATTATTGCCCTTGTTTGTGAAAACGCTTTCAATTTTTAGATCGTTAACTCTCTAGAAGGTACAATTCTTGATGGATTTTGATGGCACTTTGTGTAAGTGATCGTAATCACCAAAGGATACAGGATACGACCTATTGAAAATCAGCAAAATAGAAATATTTGCTATGAATTATTGCCCTTGTTGGTGAAAAAGCGTTAAATTTTTAGCTCGTAAACAGTCTAGAAGGTTTAATTCTTGATGGATTTTGCTGAAACTTGGTGTGGGTGTTCGTAATCACCCAAGAATAAATCATATTGAAAATCAGCAAACTAAAAAATATTAACTATGAATTATTGCCCTTGTTTGTGAAAATGCGTTCAGTTTTTATACGCCCACACATTAATGTGGGCGTATATTGTAGTCGCCCCTGTCTGTCTGTCCGTCCGTCCGTCCGTCTGTCCGTCTGTCCGTCTGTCTGCCTGTCCACAATTGTTGTGGACACGATAGAGAGCTGGTTTCTTGTTGGATTTTGATGAAACTTGCTGTGAGTGTTTGTTATCACCCAAGGAAGAACCCTATTGAAAATCAGACGAATCGAAAAATATTTCATGGGTTATTGCCCTTGCTTTTGAAAATATGTTGTGGACACCATAGAGAGCTGGTTTCTTGATGGATTTTGATGAAACTTGGTATGAGTGTTTGTATTGACATTGGGATAAACCCTATTGAATATCAGAAATATCGAAAAAATATTTTATGAGTTATTGCCCTTGTTCTTTAAAACACGTTAATTTTTCAGCCGTTACACTCTCAAAATTGTGGACACGATAGAGAGCTGGTTTCTTGGTGGATTTTTATGAAACTTGCTGTGAGTGTTTGTAATCACCAAAGGATGAACCCTATTGAAAATCAGACGAATCTAAAAATATTTTCTGGGTTATTGCCCTTGCTTTTGAAAATATGTTGTGGACACCATAGAGAGCCTGTTTCTTGATGGATTTTGATGAAACTTAGTATGAGAGTTTGTACTGACATTAGGATAAACCCTATTGAATATCAGAAACATTGAAAAAATATTTTATGAGTTATTGCCCTTGTTCTTTAAAACACATTAATTTTTCAGCCGTTACACTCTCAAAGTTGTGGACACGATAGAGAGCTGGTTTCTTGATGGATTTTGATGAAACTTGCTGTGAGAGTTTGTTATCACCCAAGGATGAACCCTATTGAAAATTAGACGAATCGAAAAATATTTCATGGGTTATTGCCCTTGCTTTTGAAAATATCTTGTGGACACCATAGAGAGCTGGTTTCTTGATGGATTTTGATGAAACTTGGTATGAGAGTTTGTACTGACATAAGGATAAACCCTATTGAATATCAGAAAAATCGAAAAAATATTTTTATGAGTTATTGCCCTTGTTCTTTAAAACACATTAATTTTTCAGCCGTTACACTCTCAAAGTTGTGGACATGATAGAGAGCTGGTTTCTTGATGGATTTTGATGAAACTTGCTGTGAGTGTTTGTTATCACCCAAGGATGAACCCTATTGAAAATTAGACGAATCGAAAAATATTTCATGGGTTATTGCCCTTGCTTTTGAAAATATCTTGTGGTCACCATAGAGAGCTCGTTTCTTGAAGGATTTTGATGAAACTTGCTGTGAGTGTTTGTTATCACTCAAGGATGAACCCTATTGAAAATCAGAAACATCGAAATAATATTTGAGTTATTGACGTTGTTCTTTAAAACGCTTTAATTTTTCAGCCTTTAACAAAGTTGTGGTCGCGTTAGAGAGCTGGTTTCTTGATGGATTTTGATTAAACTTGCTGCAAGTGTTTGTAATCACCCAAGGATGAACCCTATTGAAAATCAGACGAATCGACAAATATTTCCTGGGTTATTGCCCTTGCTTGTGAAAATATGTTGTGGACACCATAGAGAGCTGGTTTCTTGATGGATTTTGATGAAACTTGGTATGAGTGTTTGTATTGACATTAGGATAAACCCTATTGAATATCAGAAACCTCGAAAAAATATTTATGAGTTATTGCCCTTGTTCTTTAAAACACGTTAATTTTTCAGCCCGTTACTCTCTCAAAGTTGTGGACACGATAGAGAGCTGGTTTCTTGGTGGATTTTTATGAAACTTGCTGTGAGTGTTTGTAATCACCCAAGGATGAACCCTATTGAAAATCAGACAAATTGAAAACTATTTCATGGGTTATTGCCCTTGTTAACTTGTAGTTGTAAACACTCAAAAATCGTTCAATTTTGTAAACATTCTTGATGGCACGGTTTTTGACAGATGTTTCATTTACTGATAGTTCTTGTCGACCTCCAGGACGACTTGGCTGCCATTTCAAAAGTGGGCGTATTACGATGGGGCATCGCTATTTTTTAGCTCGTAAGCACTCTAGAGACCACAATTCTTGACGGATTTTGACGAAACTTGGTGTGAGTGTTTGTAACCACCAAAGGATAAACCCTATTAAAAATCAGTTAAATCGAAAAATACTTACTATGAATTATTGTCCTTGTTTGAGAAAACGCGTTCAATTTTTAGCTTGTAAACACTATACAGGTCACAATTCTTGATGGATTTTGATGACATTTTGTGTGAGTGTTCGTAATCAAGGATAAACCCTATTGAAAATCAGTTAAAACACATATTTATTATGAATTATTGTCCTTATTTGTTAAAACGCATTAATTTTTAGCTCGTTAAAACTCTAGACGGTAGCCTACAGAGTATAATTATTGCCCATGATGGTTAAAAGTCAGTAAAATAAAGAAATATTTAATAATCAATATCTAATAATTTATTTTTGCACGTAAACACTCTTCAACCATATTTAACATTTTTTTTAAATTTAAAAATGGTATGTGTAGTGTTGTAGTTGTAAAAGCTTTAGTTCTTAAACTATTTTGTCAAATTCAATATTATGTTCTTTTTCAAACAAAGCTGTCAGTGTGTTCTTTTTCAAACAAAGCTGTCAGTGGGCGTATATTGCCTGGCAACCAATTTTTTTCATATACCGTACAAAATGTGAGTTCAGTTGATACAATATCTTTTTTCACTGAAAAGGATGTTATTTGACAAGGTTGCCCTTGGCCTTTTAGTAGTAACATGTTTTTCCATGTTGAAAATCCTCAAAATCTATCGAGACACTTGTATTTGCCAGTATCAATTCAAGAGCAAACACTCATCCTGGAAACCTGTCTTCAGATCAGAATCTTCGTGAAATATGATCAATATTCCCCAATGGCCATGAACTTTTACCCATGTTTGACTTGATACCAAGTACACAAATTTATCAAAAATAGTGGAAATAAATGAGATTATCAGTCAAAATGTCGTCAGTTGTTTCCAGTGGTGATATATTAAATGTGACCATCGTCAACTACCAAGATACATTTACTCTTTGATGCTGTAAATCATCTGAATATTAATCACATCGACAGTTAAACACATCTCTAACCTTTAGATATATTCTGCGTATTTTGGACTATTTTGTGTGGTTATCTGTATGTACAAAATTGATGTATTTTGTGATACATTTCATTTAACATATCCATGCAAACCCTGATATTTTGATACTTTGAAAATTATAAACTTTGCCGATATCTTAAAGGTTCTGCGTCCAATTGTTGAGCACTTCGACCAACATTAGTCTCATAATTGCTGTTAATAAAAAAAAAACCACAAAGCCTTTCCGTTTTTGAGATAGTGATCTTTGTATAAACCGAATTTGAAGATGTGTTGATTGAGTTAAAGAAAATGTATTAAGTTTAATACTAGAAATCTCGTTTTAAATTAATTATTAAAATAAGATATATACAATTTGCATTGATTTCAAAGATTAGAGATAGTAGGTGGTTGTAAATATGACAGTATTCGACAGCGGTGATAGATTACTTTTCAAATCACAACTGAAACATTTGGTAAGATTTATAAAACAATATGTCAACTTTTACGGCATATTTATAGAGATTCTTAAGGAGTGTTATTAACTAACTAAATCCCTATTATTCGCTTTTGTGGTCGTCTTCAAACGCTCAGCCGAAAGGGAATTGGAAGAAACTCAGACTGAAAATTTAAATGGTGCGAATCGATATTAAGAGTGCATCAGTCGATACACATGAAAGTTAAGAAAATTTCTTTGCTATCCATTTTATTGTCATTTATACAACATATTGTTACCTAACTTTAATTATTCGAATTTGACAAATGGGGCTGAGACATATTGAAGGTAATCAGTATTCAATTTTTAACAGATACATCAAAATGCGATGTGTTGATATTGAGACTAGTTAAACATATAATTTTGGTATTTCATTCACTTAACTCTTATTGGGAAGTTTAAATCTAGAATACATGTAGTAATTCATAATATACTTATTTTCGGGATCTTTTGTTAATAGAGCTTCCATAATTGCTGGCATTTCTGAGATGCCATCCCAAAGGGGAAATCAGATTTAAAAATTCCATTCACCATCTGTTCTATGCCAGGATTTAATGCCCAGTGGCACCTTTTTTGATACGAGTTCATTGCCATATTGGGTATAGTGAATATAAAACTAGAGAAAAACTTATATTAAAGAAAATCGATAATTAAAATTAATATGTCATACAGAAAATTAAATTCAACATGCAATCCGATCATTTTATAAAAAAAATACAACTGTCATTGCAGTGGTATGTTTGGGTACATTCGGCTCAACCTTCGTCATTGTTCGAGACTATGTTCGAGACTATAGAATGACTCGGCTATGATAGGCGGCCATCTTGCCAGGTATTTGGGCAGGAAAAGACAACTGTTCCGCGAAAGTTGATGATACATTCTGAAGAATGATTGTGATTTGTTGAACTATAATTTATTCAATATGGAAACTACCTTACAGTGTATGAGGTTATCTAGCCAGTCTAGTTCCGAAGTTGATACGAGTGGTTTGGGTACTGTAGATTTTAAACCAAATTAAAACCATCCAGGGTATTTTCTGATCAAATCTGTGACTCAGACAATATTATATGGTCTAAAAGAGCATTGCGGGTGATCTCCAGACCGACTTATAGAATAATGGCGATGTCCTCATTTTGAGAAGATAATTCCTACAGCACATTTGCATTGTTTTTTTGTAATTCGAAACTTTATTTTTACGATGACCTGTGAATGTTAAACTAACTAGCCTACCTATAGGAATACTACCGCATAGTGAAAAAAAAATCTTAATTCTCAAACTTAGCAAAAAAGAGTAGATATAGGCCTATAATTATATTCATCAGTGGACATATCTGGTGCCATTATCAAATGTTACTTCAACCAACAAGTGACATTGCGATATTTTGTCACTATGGCCAATATTTGGAGCCAGAGTAGTTATAAAATCCGTAGAATAAAATGCTCCTTTTTTATTTTTGTGGTGATTACGTAGCACAAGGTCAGTAAAACATATTCAAATACTAAGGGTAAATTAATATTGATCTCTCTGATAGAATATAGGCCACATACTGCCAATTCAGACAGATTATATCAATCTATATTACCTAAATCTATATTTAATCCTCCTATTGTAATGAAATTTTAAATTTCTCCTCCCGGGTCTGTCTGTTGCTGATTACATAACTTAGTTTCATCTGAAATAATCAGAGCTTTGATTTGAAGGAATTGTTCAACATAACTTTTATTTAACATAATGCAGCAAATCAATTAGATTTTACATTACAAAATATTCATGGTAGAAAATACGCTCAGATTCTTCAAATGTTTCCCTAATGGAATCTCTATTCCCGAACAGAAATCCAATTGTCAGTCCGGCCCCTATTTTTACCAGCAGTCGACGCCTCTACTTCCTACGAGGATATGTGCCCTATTTTTTTGTTTCTTCAGCACGTAATATGTCTTGGTAGCCTATATCTTCGACCTGAAATCCGGGGGGTGTGAACAGTTTTTTCTAGTTCGATATTGTATCGATAAATTAGATTCCTGAGTAGTCATCTACACAGACTGTTACATGTACAACCATATATTTGATTGCGGACTCTGCAAGTAAATATTATTAAAATTACAGACGAATTGAAGATGTTTTAAATATTGACAAGTTTCATTTGATTTTTAAGTCTTCCACAATCAGGCCCGTAGCCAAGGGGGGGCTTGGGGGGGCTTTGCCCCCCCTAATTTAAATCTTGCCCCCCCCCCCTAAAAAAATCTCAAGTGTTATTTTTAAAAGATACATTCACTTTACTGAGCCAAGGGGTGCCTTTATAGCAGGAAATGTTAAGAATTTTGCGTGTTCAGGTATCTGATTCTCCAAATGTTCCAGGGTTCGTCCAGCAGTCGCGTTTCCTGGAGTCAAATTCTCTAAATTTTCTAGAAGAGATCCCGACTTCAGGAAATCGTGTTTCGAGGCAGCTCAGACCCTATTTAAATAAGCCTAACCCTGTCTGAAATTCGCGTCTAAATCTCTTTTTTTTTTTTTAGATAGGATCTCCTTGACCCTTTAGAAATAGTCTTGAACCTTAAATTCGCTGGGAAATATCAGGAATTTTACATCTTTTTCTTGATTTTGCTATGTTTTAGTCACAATATTCCTCTACAAGTAAACCTTAAATTTATCAGGAAATGTCAGGAAATCGCGTTTCAGAGAGTCAAATTCTCAAAATTTTCTAGTAGAGACTTTAGGAAATCGTGTTTACAGATTTCCAATTGGCGTTCTCGGCAGCAAAAAAGGTGTGTAATTCTCAAAATTTTCTCAGTGACATACCTCAAACCTTATTCAATTAACCTTAGACCCTAAATTCGCCGGGAACTATCTTTAATTGGCGTCTAAATCTCAAAATGTTTTCAGACAAGAATCCTTTGAACCCAGAGAATTAATCTTGAACCTTAAAATATCAGAATATCGCGTTTCAAGGAGTCAAATTAACTAAATTTTCTAGGGGTCCCCAAACTTCAGAAATTCTCATTTTCAGGCTACCGACTGCACCAATACATGTAGAAATAACTCTACAGATGGCACTGTAATGGCGTAACAATGCATTGCAATAACACAAAGTTTTCCATAAAGGGGTGTGGGGGTGTTTTTGGGTGGATATCTAAACTGCCCCCCTTGATTGGACGTTTGCCCCCCTAAAAGTACTTGGTAGGCTACGGGCCTGTCCACAATCTGCCCATGTTCCTTTAGCAACGAATATCATTTTATTTCATTACATTAATCTGTTGCTATCATGATAAGACATTCTCGTCATTAATTTTGATTGGTCGAACGATTATTGTTCGACCAGTTATATCCCTTGTAACAAATTATTGCGGGAAAACTTTCGAATGACCAGACGCCAGATTTTTTGTAGCAAATTTACCTTGTTATAATCGAGTTTCAAAGGTCAAGGCCGAATTGATACCAATCGTACACGATTTTTTCGGCTTTACAATGGAGGAAAGCTTCCTTCAATAATAAATAAAGTGTTGAGGTTGTGTGAATTTTCCGATTACGGAAAAATGCTAAGAGAAATTAACTCTTTCGTCTAGTCGAACTTACTTTACAAATCATTAAGACCTAAACTCAAAATGTTACGAAATCGCTTATTGGATAAATAAAATGTGACGTATAGTGTTTTTAAAACGAGGTTATTAGTTGATAATGACGAGAAAACCCCGTCAATCCAGCAACTGTTGATAATGCCAATGTCTAACGTTGATGAAGGAACATGTAATCTGCCAGGCTGTGTGCAATTATTTCCAAAAGTCACCAGTCTGACAGACAGACTGTCGGTTTATTGCCCCATCCTGTATATAGATGTATAAAAAAAGAAGATCAACGCTTGATACTCAACAAAACGCATTGTTTTAGCTGTACATAATTTAAATTAAATGTACATCTATAGAAATATGTCACAATTGTAAGAAAACCATAAATGAGTGGTACTCAACTCTCTATTAAAACGGTCTGCTTGCTTCCTCGTCTGCATTATTCAACAATCCAATCATTGGAATTTGGATTTATCATGTGGTCTTTTGGGAACTGTTTAAATGAGAATAAAAATCACAGACATATTTACCTAGAAATGGTCAATAGAAATAAATTACTTCAAATATCCAATTTCTCTTATATTTATTGACAGAGACTCACCAAGGATTTGGAGTTTGACCTAATTAAAGTGAGCTCTCATCACAGAAACCAGTCGAGTTGAAATCAACCGAGACTTGGAAGGATTACATAGCTTAAAAGTTATTAAATGTTATATCCAGCTGAAGGCCACAATTGAATGGCTCACAAAATCTGATAAACTCGGTCTGTATTTCAGAACTGTTTCACACAATACATACTTCTTTTAACATTCGAGTATGGTGCAAGAGGGGATATATGTTTTCAAACATTCTTGGCTTCTGATACGATTACTATATGGTTAAAGGATATACTCATTGGGAGACAACCTATACTCATAACACAGTGGTTCCCAACCCGTTTCATACCGTGGCCCAAAATTCACGAAACGGCCCCCTTATTAATTTGAAATATCTCCCATCGGAAGGCCAAATGCGTTTGACCACAAGCAAATACAGATTTAATATAGTTAAATAAAATTTGGGCTGGTGAAAAAATTATACACATCTTCATGCCTCATGGCCCCCTGACAAATACCCTATGGCCCCCTAGGGGCCATGACTCCCAGATTGGGAACCACTGTCATAACACAACATTTTCTGTTGAATCTTCAGTTTGTGGCAAGGAGGTAAAACGGGGTTTTGTTAATTATATTTTAAAATCTGCCAATATTACATACGAGGATGATTTGTGCGCCCCCATCCCCAATAATCAAAATACAAATGATGTTCCGATAATCTGAAACCTTCGTCAGTTAGTATTACTCCTACGATTAGAAAATTCATTACCAGCTTAAAGAACTCTTTGCTATAATCTAAGTGACACTATTTAATATGTTAAAGAGTGTTCAATGTATCTATCAATTTATCTCCATCAAACAATGCTTGCCTCCCTTTCAATTAGTCCATTTGATGAGTATAAAGTTTCGTGACGTTACTCGATCTAGAAGTGTGGTGAAAAACTGAAGTCGTTCATCTTTGGATAATTGACGGTCCATTGATCTTACTTGTTATTACTATTGGTACCTTGAAACACAATAATTAATTATCTATCAACTATGATGGAAACCAAGTATCGTTGGAAAGCTTTTATTTTCTCTGATAAACGTTAGTCTGTCTAAGGTGTCACGAGAAGAAAGAATTACTTAATCAATTTCTCTAAAACAAATGGTTTCGTTTAGACTCACAATTGGCATGTTATTTAATGGGGTAAATACCGACTACGTGATCAGCAATAATAAAGTGCCTATTCGTTTTAATTTAGTTTATAAGAAACTATAAAATTGTCCCAGAGGCAAGGGAACAAATGTCAAGACGAGATGAGGCGAAGGGCAAACACATCCTGCATCATGAGCATACCAAAGGTTTTGAGAAGGTTTACTATAGGACTTAGATGCAGAATACAATTTGTATTTAATACAAGATTGTTCAAACTGCAATTGCGGAATTTCAAATGAGAGTAAAAATAATCACAGCTTGTACCATGTACAATAAAGTCTTATCTTATCTTATCTTTAAATATGTTTTACAGACGCTTACATACACTGTCTCTTCCATACAACAAAAACAGAAAGCCATCCTTATGTTGTAGTAGATTCGGCTTATACCCCGTCACACCGGAAAGGCGTCCTTACTGCGCTGCTGCGGTCTCAGAGCGCGTTAAGGTCGGCATAAACGTGTTATTAGCGTGGTGGAAACGCCAGACATCATTCTGTGGTCGCCATGATCGCCAATCATCGCCGAACAAACGCCAAAACAAACGCCAAGGTCCGGCGATCGGTCCTGGAACGCGTTGAGAACTCGGTGGGATCGCAAAGGTCGTGAGACAAACGTCGTAACATTTCCACGAACGTAGTAGAAGCGCAGTACACTTGTGGCAAAGACACTACGAAAACGGTAACACTTGAAACGGCGACATCAAGGCGTTCTCACCACGACCCTCGGGTTTCTGATACGACTCTACTACGTCATGAGGTCCTCATGCAGTCGTTAGACACATGGAAGACCCCCTGGTAAGAACCTCATAAGCGTAGTGAGAGCGCCACGGGAACTCCGGTGAACGCCGTTTACAAGCACATAGATCTTAATATAAGCGCTGTGAGAACGCAGTATGATCACATAGGTCGTGGTAAGAGCGCGGCTGTTTTAGAGTTTGGATTTTTTTCGGAGTCTTTTTCTCGTGTTTTTGTCACGTTTCCCGGTAAATTGTTCATTTTATGGTCGCCGTAAGATCGTAGATGGTCGCAGTCCGGTGTGGTGGGGCTATAAAGAGTGCAGCAAACAATTTCAGATAAATAATTTATTTAACAAACAAAGATAGGTATATCACAGTTGTAAGTAATCAATAGAAACGGAATAATCCCTTACGGTAACATTGGATATGTACTAACGATATGCATTGAACAAGTTTAAAATAATGGCATTGGTAACTCTTATAATCTATGAAACCTGAGATTTTAGCACTTCAAACACAAATATCACTCCAGGCTTCTTGTCTAAATATGACTCTACACGAGTTCGCGATACTCTTTCTAAAATCCCATCACCAATATATTTTTCCATGAGAGGTTCTAATCGTCCCTTGTATTCCTCGACCAATGTAAAGATATATTCAGGTACACTTATTACTATAAAACCACCTGAAATAAACACCAAAGAGCATTTAATATCTCCTTCAAATATAACTTAATCGTAATGCCAACTAATATCATGTCTGAAACGTTTGGACACTCCAGCTGCTAACTTACAGCTAAAAGGGGAATGTTCAGCATTTTCAAGATCGATTTGAACCTTGAATTTATGTAGATAGTCTTCAGATTTACTGGAACTGCCAAAAAATCGCACAATCCCTTCAATTATACCCATACCTTAACAGTAATCTTTCATTTTCTGTACATAAAATATATGTATTTTCTATATAAAGCATAGTCTAACTAAACGACGATTTGTAGTTTTGATTTGACTTTCAAACGCTTTTAATATAGATACATGAGGATTTAAAGGCTTAAATTTCAAAGGAGAATTTAGGACATTATTACTGATTGAATCAGCTGGATTCAAATTTATTGGTGAAACGGTTTGTAACCATATCCCTTAAAGTTTTTGTTTCTGACACTGCTTCCCCACTTTAAAACTACCTTCTATAGAAACAAAGATACACCCAACCCTCAAACAGCTTCTCAATCTAATAAGTGTTCTACTTTACCTGGTTTAACAACTCGAATGAATTCTTTTAAAGCTACACATGGCATCAATCCAGGAGCAAAGCCACCAGAGCTAACTGCGCAGTCATATTCATCTGAAAAATAATGCAAACTTGTTCCCGTGAATTGTTGAATGGTTGAAAACTATAACAAAAAACTATCTATTTTAGACAAGCTTCTATATAAGTTGTAAGATAACATATTTTTTAAAGTGTAATCGAGCTCTGGTGTGGAATTTGCGCGATAAATTAAACTGTATATTTTTTACTTACCTTTACAAATACCCAACGTTCAGGTCACTTAAAAGAATACAACCTCTTAGAATGAACAAAAAATCTGTTATTATATGGAAAATTACATAGTTTCATTGGTTTATTTGATTCTGTTTGTATACTTTGGACACTGTTGATGAATATAATATACTCTTTTATTGACCAAGTTTGAGAACTTAATTTGTTTGTTCATTCTAAGAGGTTAGTATCGCTTTAAATAGCTTGTCAACTACCTACTAGAATTCAAAAGGCCGTAAAAGAACTTACCTGTTCTGATTTTAAGATGTCTATCATCCACAAAGTCTACAACATATCTCCCGTACAGATTCTTTTCCATTGCTGCCTTCTCCGATGCTGAACTAGGATCTACTCCATCTATTTGTTTGAAACCATACTTTCTTAGCTAAAATCAATGAGAAAATACCCTCTTAAAGCGATACAACCTCTTAGAATGAACACAAAATTAAGTTCTCGAACTTGGTCAATCAGAGTATATATTCATCAACGATGTCCAAAGTGTACAAACAGAATGCAACAGAGTTTATCAGATTATTTAGGTAATCTGTTGTATAGTTATGCCACCTGTTAAGTCCCCTGATGAATATATACTCCTATTGACCAAATTTGATTTTTTGTTCATTCTAAGGTTGTATTCCGTTAAGCTTTCATTTATATTGAGAGATGACTTTGATTTATATCTATTAAGTAATCAAAAATGCTCTTAAATTATATATGAATATAATATTTATTGAAATGTTCAGTAATACTTACTTCGACTGATAATAACCCAGTTCCAGCAGCTATATCAACCATTCTTATATTCTCTCTATTCTTTGGAAACAGGTCAGCAACAACCTCTGCTGTCATCTGAGGTCCCTGGTAGCTTAAGGCATTGACATCCTGAATTAAGCATAAAATATTAACATGTCTAACAATGCTGGATATAATGTGACAGGCAACATCCCTAATTTTAGAAATGAACTCCTCTACTGTCATTTTGGTAGAAAGTATGCATGTGCAGAATAGTTCACGCAAACTTGAGGGGTGTCAAATATATGACTGGAAAACTATATCCAGCCTTGACGTCTAATCAAATACGGATCCTATCAATTGTACATGTTGAGTGTAGTGAACTCGCATAACCTCCATAGATCAAGTTCGTAAGGAGATTACTATATCACTACTTTGAAAATTGCTATGTTCAATAAATGACTATAACTATACACTTATATGAGGAATTCTGAAATATTCATTGTTATACCAGTCTAATTAAAATCAGACCCTAATTTCGTTCGTTCGATTTTTTTTTTAAATCCGGTTTTTAACCACTACATTAGGGTCTGAGAACCAGGCGCGGCAACAGCCGTTCACGTTAACTTTGACCTTACCTTGATAAACATGACCTGATAAACTAGTCTACAGCACTTAGGAATCCTAGAATGCACCTATTGTTCGCGAACAAAATCCCAGCGCGGGAGAGGGCAAAGATCTGATTGGTTAAAACAAAGGTCATTAAGGTTAAGTCAAAGTTAACATGAACGCCTGGTTCTCAGACCCTAATGTAGTGGTTAAAAAACCGGATTTAAAAAAAAAACGAACGAACGAAATTAGGGTCTGATTTTAATTAGACTGGTATAACAATGAATATTTCAGAATTTTGTTTTTGATCAGCACAATGTATAACAGCGATATACGCCAATGAGTCCAAATTTCCATGAACATGATATAAACATATAAGAATTTCGTTAGATCTCAACAATTTTCCAAGTACTTACTTCTTTGTAGGTCCCCTTTTCAACCCATTTATCAAAAGTACCTGCAATCTCCTCTCGTGTCATCCCTTCCCGTTGTTTAATAGAGTTCATGTAATGTAAAGATCCATTATCTTCCTGATAAAATTTCTTAAATGCTGCTGCTTTGATCTCTTCAGTTGACATGATGAGAGTTAATAATTGTCAAGAACTGAAATTGTAATAAATTTTATAAAACGAAAATAAAGCAACCGATAATTAATGTGCAGGCACAAAAATAAATTTTGGCTTCACACTCGAGATGGAGTTTCGAAACGCTTTCCTTACTTACTTGTTTTAAGTACACAAACTAGAGCCATATATTATGTGTTCTAGTCATAACAATACAGTCATTGGCTCAAAGGTAGACATATGTTACCATATTACGTATGTTAAAATGTGTACTGGTGTACTATGAGGTCATTGTCCGCTTAGTGTGTTGAGTATATTATATATCCATGCAAACTTCCACACCGCTGTTGCACCACAAATGCTTAGTAAAATATAATGCAATTATATGCATCATAATAATCTACATACCTTTTGTTGAAGTGAGGTGTCACTAAATGAACAAAGTGTAGGTTTCAAGTGGTTTTTAAAAATAATTTGACATATCACGGCTGATCTTCATGACCTAGTAAATTTGCATAAAGATTACAGAAACGTAATAGACATGTATGGAAAATTACAGAATGATCGGGGAATATTTAATTAGAGACGTAGAACAGAAAGTCGTCTTCCTTTCCTCGGAGGGGCTGACATGGAAAAGCGTCTAGTCGTTCGGATGGGACAATAAACCGAGGCCCCGTGTGCTTTGTTCGTCTATAGTTAAATTTAATAAAGGGATTGGATTGTAAAGAAGTTTTCTTTTAAAAATACATAAACATAAGACCTTACGAGTGTGACGACATCAAGCGCGTTGCAATAATTTAAATCAACTACGAAAATAATCTTTGCTGTTAACCGTAACTAATATAGCTGATATTATAGCTGTCAGAACAAAAAAAAATCATGTGCAAATGATTGTATACGAATAATATAGGAAAAAATAAATACACGAAAATGTGAAAACAGTAGGTAAAAAGTCGATATAATAAGAGTAAATGTATATCGACTTTTTACCTACTGTTTGCACGTTTTTGTGTATTTTATTTATATACGAATAATATAGTCCTTTGTATTTTCCGATATCGCCTCTCTCCCCCTTTTAATCGTTTCCAATCTGTATGCCTATTTTTGGTATAGATTTGAATTTTGATGTGTTAAATTATCATATTTTTCAGATTTTGTTAAAGGGCCATTCTGCATTTTTGAAAAAAGTTTGCATTGTCCAAAAAATCGCAAATGCTACCTGAGAGTATTTTTAAAGTATGCTCATTGTATCTCTATATCTTCTTGATCAAACTGAATCAATGAATTAACAGACTGAGTTAATATTAGTACATCAAGGGAAACAACTTCAATGAAAAGTAGTCAATGAAATATTAGAACTTTCAGACCACAACTATGAAATTGTTAGATATTATTCCCTTATCTTTCCCTTTCACATTAATAACAACTTATTTGAATATAAAAAAAAACAGTACCGATTAGTCAAGTTTATCTCCATACGAAACTTCGCATCTTTCCTAGCTCCGTATGGGGTCGCAGATAATATCTCCGATAGGTAGAATTTATCTGTTGATCAGAACGGTTTATCTCTTGCCATTATGACGAATTATTGTCATTTCATTTCACAACGGATTGCTTTGAAGTTCTCGTGTGAGATTCGGGAAAGTTTAGCCATTTTACTGGAAAAAATGAAATGAATGGAGTTTTACGTCCTACCTTTCTGCACCTGTATAGGCTAATTGAGGACGGACAAACGCCATGCAGTGTGCAATGAGGGAAATTTTGCCAGCTCGGCATTAGCCTGCTCTTATTTTCGATTTCCATCTGTCGAGGGATCTTTAACGTGCACAGCCATTAGCACACAGGCCCTTGGTTTATTGTCCCATTCGAAGGATGAGACGCTTTTCCATGTCAGCCCCTCCGACCTGCATCACTGACAGGGGCCGTTTTACTGGAAAAAGTTATAAAAGGTTGAATTAGTGGAGTAAGTCCATAATCAGAAACTTTGACGTCTTTAATAATGTTATCTTTAATAACTTTAATGAACTTTTGTTAACTTAGATACGTTATCTTTATCATAGTCATTCATTTAATATTTTATCAATGACTGATAAATAGTTAATACATAACAGTATTATCCCATTTATTATTTAGCGATTTCTTAATTACATTTGTTATAGGGTAAAACTGTTTTAATCAACTTTCTGGTTTATCAAGCTCGGATGCATTTACTTCCTTTTCACAAAATACAAACTATCCTAAAGGGAAAACGTTCATTAACCACCTTAGTGTCAGAAACTGGAATTTCTTGCTAAGCTAATCAATATTAGTATTCACACCCCACCTTTAAAATTTCAATGTTAAAGCGATACAACCTCTTAGAATGAACAAAAAAATTAATTTCTCAAACTTAGTCAATTAGAGTATATATTCATCAACAGTGTCCAAAGTATACAAACAGAATGCAAAAAACCCATGAAACTATGTAAATTTCAATATAATAACAGGTTATAATTGATAAACGCCTTAAATTTGATCAAGTGTTTTTCAAATATTGTATATAAACATTGTTTTCTGCGATTTATTAGATTATTTAGGTAATCTGTTGTAGAGTTATGCCACCAGGTAAGTCCCCTGAAGAATATAAACTCCCATTGACCAAATTTGAAAATTCAAAGGTAGTATTCCTTTAAAATTTCATATTTAAATGGATTATGCTACTTCCATGCAGACATTGCATTTCTGAAAGCTAATAACTTATATTCAAGATCAAAATCAACCCACAAAAATGCCGACGTTTCCCTATAAAAGTTCTCACTTTTAACTGCAATTTCTTCATGACATATATAAAATATCCATTGTTCATGGTTAAATTTAGATCATTCATGGTACTTTTCAACTGGAAAGCGGTCAGTTCCACCCTATCAGCCTGTTATTATCTCACAGATAACACAAATGATAAGACAGTACCCATTATAAAGTTTTGGTGTAAAATGATCTACTTATTTCCTAATCATTAAATAGTGAAAAATGTTGAGATTATCTGTGTTGCTGTTTTTAGCTCTTCCACAATGTAAGATCTTGATAGAAATTTTATAAATTATGGATTTTGGATAGCTTTTTAGCGTTCGAAGTGATATGAAAATGTGCACGATGCCCCTGAAAAAGGGTGTCATCAATTCCTTTCTCACATCTGACTAACAGCTTTTGTTCCGGATTAACGTACTTTGAAGTCACTGATAATGTTTTATATTTTTTATTATAGATGTATATGGTTGTCCAAATGGTTATCAATCACATAGTGGTTCTTGTTATGCAGCGATAGGAGTCAGATCTACCTGGCCCAATGCTTACGTAAATTACATTTCTACATTATCTACATCACTGCAAATATTATTTAAAACTTATGTTATCGGCAACACTGATCTGTACTGTGTGTCTTATTGATCTTTTTGTATTTTAGGCTTTTTGTAAATCATTGAATGGTAGCTTGGCCATTGTTGATACAGAATCCGAGAGAAACTATCTTCACCAATTTCTCAATAATAGATTTGGTAGGTACACTATACCACGTTAACTTGCTTGACGCCCCCTAAAGATTATCGGACTAACCCCTTAAAATAGAAAAAACTGAAATGTACTGATGGAAAATCATGAAAACGATGACTTTTAAAGGGGACCAGTCTTCATTTTTATTGGTTCATTTGGGTCTTGAATACACTTAAGTATCCTTCAGAAGCACTAGAAATGCACGAAAATTGCGTATTTCCTTCAAATATACCTTAACTTTTAAATGCTAATAATTATGGACGCACATGGATTTGAAGGCTCAAATTTCAATGGTGAGTTGTGATAACCAGTACTAAATTGCTGAGCTAAAAAATCCCAGTTTCTGAGACTTATCCAAATCGACCCGCGAAAATGAAGCCTGTGCCCCTTTAACTTTTTATTAATGTTTTGTGTTTTAGGTTCTAAATTTGTGTATTATTGGGTCGGTGCTACTAATCTTGCCGATGGATCATGGATGTGGGCTGATTCTACCCGACCAGTAGACAATCTACAATGGAGCTCTGGATACCCAACTGATGGTTCCAATTCTCAGCATTGCTTACAGATGGTTGTAGCTCACAATTATTATTTTGGCGATAACAACTGTGAAGCCAAAAACGCCTTCCTGTGTGAAACACGGTAAGTTTTATCCAATTAAGCAACTCCTGATCTTATGGAAAAACAGAGTTTACATATAGCGTAATTTGATCTTAATATTGAATGTTGTAGTAAACTAAGTATGATGATTTAATGGTTTTAAAACTCAAACAAAAAAGAAATAGCAAGTGAAGTTTCCAGATCGATTTTTTTGAACGGATTATGTCGCTATTTTTGAAAAAATTACTTTAGTCACTCTTAAAAGGTGTCATCTTACTTCTTTTATCATACAACAACACACAGTGTAGCACTTCTTTCAATTATATCGAAGACTATTTACATATATTTAAGACTGAAATCAACGCCACATCAAATCAATTTCTGTTTTATTTTCTAATTTTGCTGTAATTTGTTTTTCAGAGATTCTTAATAGTCGTCAGATTTAAGGATAAATAAACTAAATAATGAGGTTCATGGTGTTTTATTTTTTCTGATGAAAAGTGGTTCATTTTTTTATCACCTGGGTTATGATATTATGTAATGGATTGCATACATGTTCCGATTTCAGAAAGAAATGATATTTTTCACACTGGAATGTTAGCAAACTTGACCTTGATTACTTATTTTAGTCTCCAGAAATATTTCAAAAAGGCCCTGTGGTCTAAATAATTGTAGGCTACTCTAGAATACATAATAAATGAACATCATACTACTAATCTTCACAGAAAGAAAGGATCCCTAACATTATTTAGTGGATTGTTTACAAGATTATTCATAAAATACATGGATCACCATTGTCCACAAACACATCATTCTCTTTACGTCGGTCTTTTGAGACGATGCATGCATGCTACCAATACCCATAAAACAATACTACAATACTTTCAGTCTACAAAATATATTAAACCACCCCAAAAAATAATTTCCAAAAAACGTAAGTTACTATGGTGGTTGTGGAACTACAATTACATGAAAACACCTTCAAGATTTCAAAGATGATTGGCGTCTTTCTTTTTTTTTCTTTTTTTTTTTTGAAGATTCTCATAATGATTACTGAGTTCTTGTTAACAATTCACTTTGTAGTTAACCTCAAATGCATAAAGGCTTGTGTGCATATTCGCGTTTTACGTAGCGTTATAACGCCGCGTAATACGCGTCATGAAAACGCCAAGAAACCCTATAGAGAGCCTTATAATAGTACCTTTTCCACCACATAGGCGTTTTGTAAAACACGCCCCGCTTTGCCGACGCGTAATACGCTCATAAAAAAAGGTTTTTCGGGTGTTATCGCTTGGCGTAATACGCGTCCCATTCATAGTTGTCAACCAATGAAATTGCACATAAACTGTCATGTGGGCATTGTTTAGCGACCTTCAGTATTTCGGAAACAGGGTTTTCATGACTTCTTTTCTCGTTTTTGCCGTTTATTGTAAATTTTCACTGTCAAATTTACCTGGCATGATATATTCCTCTTTAAAAATTACACCTCCAATTACGCTTATGTGGACATAGTACAACGAAGCGTATTACCCCGCGTAATTTTGAGGCGTATTTCGACGCGTATTACGCGACGTAAAACACGAATGTGGACACAGGCCTTAAGACACCAATGTAATGACTCACTTATAGATTTTAAACACCTGCATCATTATACCATTTGATTTTTGTGAATGGATGCCAAGTAGCAGGACAGCAAAACGGGATAAATAGCTACCACTAAGAACTATTACCTTGACAACAATTTGACGGATTAGATAAACTAAAAAAATAGACATGCAAGGATGCGACGGTACCAAGCAGTGAACATCCGGTTTCTTACATTGGTGAAAAGTGATATTTTCAATAAAAACCGGCATATGAATTGTTTACATTCGGTAGTGAAAAGTAAAATAACCAGTTCACGTTCGGTAGTGAAAAGTGGAATAACCTGCGAATATTCGGTAGTGAAAAGTCACCTGTTTATTAAAGTCGTTTTTATATTTATGTACATTTTTATACATCATTAAGTATAATACTTAAAGAATATTTATTGATACATTTCATATGCACTACCATACATATGAAAGCCAATTCTAAACATTAGGAAATTGAGTGCTAACCTCCATACCAGTATTTTCGCAGTACAGCTTGAATATTAGCATTTTAACAGAACCAGATTTTTAGAACGGATTTTCTTCTTGCATCGGATCGTTATCTACTACAATTAGATTTATTTTTTATCTTTTTTACTACATAATTTAATACGTTAAAAACGCAAGTTACAATGTCAGAAAGTCATGTTAAGCATGAAAGTGCAATTGTCAGTTGAAGGGAGAGAACTGCATTTAAACATACAGACAACAAACATGTAAGTTTTAATCTTATATTTTGCAAGCAAATGTTTTTTCAGATCATTTGAAAAATTCTAAATGTAGTTTAGTACGATACAATTCCTCCCAAAAAAAATTTCATTCTTGTATTTTAATTTTGTGATATTATAAAAAAAAAAACATTTGAAAATACTGCGTTCGTTGTACATTATATATTAAAACATTGACCAGTGAGAAGCGTTTAAAGAAACAATATGGTATCTTGTAACTTTCTAAAATGTCGGTACTCTGGTCATGAATGGTATGACGAGCTGAGGGGATGATACGTTGTAATACGACAACGCAGACTCTCACATATCTTCAGATAAGGCAGTATAGTAAGACCCTCTCGATGTGTGATGCACATACAAAATAATTGTAGGTGATGATTTATCATCACGATTACCCGTCAGTGTTGCAGTTTTTATAGTATTTTTTTAAGGTCTATATACCCCCGGTCTTCACCCATTTTCCTCGGCGACTCAAATCAAGCTTAGTAGCAGTTCATCAACCCTGAACTATGCCAGATTTTGAATCAAGAACACTGCCAATGTGTTAAGAAAAACACTGTTTATTATCATATAAAGTTATGCAACATCAACATTATTACTTCTTAACTGTTAAAATTATCGTAAAAATCGTTATAAACACTGCACTGCGTGGTACTAACCCATAAATGTTCTTTCGATCCATGTGACCCTCGACAACCCCTGCGACCCTTTCAGATAGTGTCATCAGTACGTTTTAAGTTGATGCATGGAAGGTTTACACCATTAAGTCTTCAAATGGCGTGGACAAGCTGGATACCAGTATACTAAGGTGGATGTAATCAGTAACGACGCCCAGGAATTTATCTTTTCGATTACCGTATATTATTTCGATTTCCTCTCGGAATAAATGCACTGATCACTATTACCTTATTCACTATGACATAGAATAAACAATTGAGTCCGCAGACTTTTTTTTAAGGAGTCAGGCCCAGGGGCGAAGAAAATTTAGGAACCAGAAAGCTTAGTTTTGCACGTTTTTTTGATTTTCATATTTTTATCTTTTTTTCCAGGGGAAGGGGGATAACAGTAGGACACAAACACTTCAGCTAATATTGATAGCCGCCATCTCGTAATGTGTTGTTCTTTATTCTATCGACGAAATCTGATTAGATGTGCGGGTTCTTTTCCACGGAGTCACTGCTTAGGTCAAAACAAACCCTGTAGAAACGAAAAACGGTGACTTACCGGGAATTTGTTAAAAAATTGGATTTTGAAAACAATAGGATTATATTTTGTTATCTTAGCAGACGAAAGCCTTCTTAATAGGGTTAAAACCAATTAAACAAAAATGTCTTCAAATAATTTGTTTAACATTATAAAAACATATAACAAATTATACTTTAATTTTAACAAATGTAAAACGGAATCAGAAAAAAACTAGAACATTTGATCTAAAAATATTTGATTGATATCAAATGGATTTGGATACAAATTTCGAGAACTTAGTAAAAAAAAATCCTATCCATAAAGAAATACATACTAATTATTACAGATGGGGCAGACAATATATATATTATGAAAACAAAAATGTAAAAGGTGCACAAAACAACAAAAACACGAAGTACAATGTAGAGAATGGTCGAGAAAAGAAGTAAGAAAAAGACATTATTTAAAAGATAAGATAATACCTAATCACCCAGGAAAACCACAAAAGTGTTCAAAAAAGTTTTTTAGATTGATTCCAAATTGAGGATATCAGATAAATTAGGATCACCCCAAGGAATGCATCTAAGTCAAGGTTAAAGCAATGAGACGAATTACTAAGTAAATGTTCCCTAGAACATTTACTTATAGTAATTCCTTCTGTAATTTTATACAGATTATACTTAAAGAAATAATGATAGGCGCCTATCATGACTTCTTTGAGTTAAAACTGTATAAAATTGAGAGGGAATTACTAAGTAAATGTTCCCTTATACATTTAACACTCAAAGAAGTCACGATAGGCGCCTATTGTGACTTCTTTGAGTGTAAACTGTACGAGGTGATATTTACTTAGTAATTCGTCTCATTGCTTTAACCTTGACTTAGATGCATTCCTTGGGGTGATCCTAATTTATCTGATATCCTCAATTTGGAATCTAAAAAAACTTATTAAAAATTCGAAACGTTTTTGAACACGTTTTATGGTTTTCCTGGGTGATTAGGTATTATCTTATCTTTTAAATAATGTCCATTTCTTACTTCTATTCTCATTCTCTACATTGCAATTGTTTTTGTTGTTCTGTGCACCTTTTACATTTTTTTTTCATAATATATATTTTAATTTCTGTCTAATCTGTAATAATTAGTATGTATTTCTTTATGGATAGGAATTTTTTTTTATTAAGTTCTCGAAACTTTTATCCAAATCCATTTGATATCAATAAAATATGTTTAAATCAAATGTTCTGGTATTTGCTGATTCCGTTTTACATTTGTTAAAATTAAAGTATAGTTTGTTATATGTTTTTAAATGTTAAATAAATTGTTTGAAGAAATGTTTGTTTAATTGGCTATAACCCGATTAAGTAGGTTTTAGACTGCTAAGATAACAAAAAATAATCCTATTGTTTTCAAAATCCAATTTTTGAACAAATTCCAGGGATATTCCCCGTTTTTCGTTCCTACATGGTTAGTTTTGACCAAAGCAGTGACTTCGTGGGAATGAACCCGTACATCTAATCAGATTTCGTCGATAGAATAAAGAACAACACATTACTAGATGGCGGCTATCAATATTAGCTGAAGTCTTTGTGCCGTACAGTAATCCCTCCTCCCCTGAAAAAAAAATAAAGATATCAAAATCCAAAACGTGCGAAACTAAGCTTTCTGGATGCTAAATTGTCTTCGCCCATAGGCCTGACTCCTAAAAAACAAATCTGCGGACGCCCTTGTTTAGTCTGTGTCAAAGTCAATAAGGTTATATTAATCAGTGCATTTAAATTGGTGTTGCTTCTTGTAACCTTCTGGCTTGGACGATATTTTTGATTAACGGAATTGTTTTGCTAGAGAAAAAATGATACACGTCCTCATGCCCCATGCCCCTACAAAATGTAAGGTGTGGGTATGGGTTGACTATATGTCTACAAAGGAATGGTGTGGGTACACTCTATGTCTACAAAGGGTATGATGTGGGTACACTCTATACCTTCAACGGGTATGGTGTTGGTATGCGTTGACTCTATGCCAACAAAAGGTGTGGTGTTGATATGCGTTGACTCTATGCCTACAAAAGGTGTGGTGTGGGTACACTTTATACCTTCAAAGGGTATGGTGTTGGTATGCGTGGACTCTATGCCTACAAAAGGTGTGGGGTAGGTATGCGTTGACTCTATGCCTACAAAAGGTGTGGTTTGGGTATGCGTTGACTCTATGCCTACAAAAGGTGTGGTGTGGGTATGTGTTGACTCTATGCCTACAAAAGGAGTGGTGTGGGTATGTGTTGACTCTATGCCAACAAAAGGTGTGGTGTGGGTATGTGTTGACTCTATGCCTACAAAAGGTGTGGTGTGGGTATGTGTTGACTCTATGCCTACAAAAGGTGTGGTGTGGGTATGTGTTGACTCTATGCCTACAAAAGGTGTGGTGTGGGTATGTGTTGACTCTATGCCTACAAAAGGTGTGGTGTGGGTATGTGTTGACTCTATGCCAACAAAAGGTGTGGTGTGTGTATGTGTTGACTTTATGCCTACAAAACATGTGATGTGGGTATGTGTTGACTCTATGCCAACAAAAGGTGTGGTGTGGTGTGGGTATGTGTTGACTCTATGCCTAAAAAAGGTGTAGTGTGGGTATGTGTTGACTCTATGCCAACAAAAGGTGTGGTGTGTGTATGTGTTGACTTTATGCCTACAAAACATGTGATGTGGGTATGTGTTGACTCTATGCCTACAAAAGGTGTGGTGTGGGTATGTGTTGACTCTCTACAAAAGGTGTGGTGTGGGTATGTGTTGACTCTATGCCTACAAAAGGTGTGGTGTGGGTATGTGTTGACTCTCTACAAAAGGTGTGGTGTGGGTATGTGTTGACTCTATGCCTACAAAAGGTGTGGTGTGGTTATATGTTGACTTTATGTCTACAAAAGATGTGATGTGGGTATGCGTTGATGAATCAGTAAAACCTGTCATACATTCACACAAGCGGATTCCATTTTATTTCACCAAAGTTGACTAACAGATCACATTCACCAAATCCAAACACCATAACTCATTTAGAAACGTTGTTTTTTAAAATGTTCAAGATTATAAAAAAAAATACTCTTTGGTTCTGAAATAAAAGCTCTGGCCACTTGTTTAAAGCGATACCACCAAATGAGCTTAACTTCTTAAACTTGGCCTATAATAGTATTATTCATCATTGATGTCAAAAGTATGCAAACAGAATCCAAGAAACCCATAAAACATGAACTTAATTTCCCTAAAATTACAGGTTATTGATGAAAAACGCTTAAAATATCTGTGAGCGTTTTTGAATTGTTTCTATATAACATGCTCTTTTGAATTTATGGGATTATACAGACAATGTATGATTATGACACTAGATAATAAAAATCCGTACAAGCAAAACAATTTCGTTAATCAAAATCGCATCCAAAATCCAAAATAAATTGCCTAATGAATATAAACTTAAATTCACCAAGTTTGAGAATTTTGATTTTTTTTTTTTCATTCTTAGAGGTAGTATTCCTTTAAAATGGTTTATTGTGAATCATAATTCAGAACTAACCCCCAAGACGTAACAGGTTAGAACGAAAATCTTCTAAAGAACTCATGGATTGAAAGTACCTAAAAATAATGTATCATACTTTTTGACGATGCCTTTATCAGAAGCATAAAATACGAGATAAGAAAGCCTTGGCGAAATTGCAATGCCAATGTTTGGTGAATTTCAAATGGGTTGGGATAATGTTGTTATTCGCTATAATTATCTAAAATAATGCTACCTTAATATATTTTGAGTACTATGAGGGTTTCATTCCTCGTTTTCAGATTTTTCTGATGTGGATTTTTTTTGACAATAATAGAAATAAATGGGGAGCAGCCAAACAAGTGTTTTCTTTCGTTTCAACTCACTATATCACAAGATATCATTATTTATTCCAAAACCTTTCTATCTTCTGTCTATCTATTCATGAATGAACGTAATAAAAAGTTAAAAAAAAGGGTTATTTTTACTAGAAATTTTGACATACCAGAATCAGTCCTTAGATGTTCCTTCATACAACAATAATACAGATAAATCCTTGATACCAATATATTTAGTTTGTCTTGTAGAAAGGAGTTAATTTGGATCTTAAAATAAAGTTTTTCTGTAACTGAGGCTGAATTTGTCTAAGAAAATTTCTTTTTAAGCCCCAGATGGTCAAGTGTAGTGACTAAAACTTTCAAGAAAGCATTGCATACGGCATTTATTGTTCAAGCTGACAAAAATAAATAATTAATTTATAATTTGGAATGTAAAAGTAAATGAAGGGAAGACATCCAAGATATAAACCAAGTTGCCAGTCCTGTCTATTCCATTCTGGAAATTTATATAAGGACTTCTAAACACAACTTGGTGATAATAATTTTTAATTCCGGACACGACTAAAGCGGGATTAGATGCTATCAACTAGGATTTGAAGTAGCTCAACTTTCCGGACAGCGTCCAAGGTAGGAGAACCTTAAGGGAGGTGTACAGCTTTCAGGACCACGTCCTAGGTAGTGGAACCAATATCTAACTAGCAATAAATGATGTTGCTTACTTCAAAGATCAAGGCCAGGAGGTCTTATTGACCATCTCTAGATACCAAGACCCGGAGCTTGTTGACCTAGCTCCTATGCCTCTTTTGGGCTTTATTATTGTTATTATGTGATCCTTAAAGGCTGTCCTAGATATCGTAGACTAAGACCTAGTCTACACACCAGCCTGGTTTAATCCCAACCATAATCTATTTTCTTCCCTTCAGTGACCAATGATCAAAAGTAAAGTTTTTGTTACATTCATTATAAATTCTATAATTATCAATAACGGTGAAATATTCAAATAAGGGTTGTGCATATCGTTCTTCTAAATCCAAATGTCAACTACATCTTAACTCATTCAGTCTTTAAGGTATGAATCTTAGATACATTCAGCTCAAAAACTTAAAACACTATTTTAAAACTCAAACGAACTGAAATCTTCAAGACGAACTAAATATATTGCTATCAAGGATTTATCTGTATCAAAGACCACGAAGTATATAGTATTGTATTGTAACTATACTATCTCTTGTCCATTTTTAACTTCTCATTTCATCCTGCCGCTGGTGGATAGACAGACGATGGTTTTGAATGAATGAATGATAACTATGTAATTTAAGAATGAATGAATTGTATTAGCAGGTTTTGAAAAGCAATATTTGTAAAAATCAATCTGACTTTTATGAAATTGAGAACAATATCGATATCATAAATTTCAATGGATTACTCATTTTAGTTATTTTATGGTCTTGAAATATAGGCAATTAATAGATAAAAATAAGGAATAAACATTACCAGTTAAATCAGAACTATATGGTGACAAAATTTAGAAGTTCGTATATCCACAAGTACTCTCATTTTTACAAGGGCGTGGATTTGTCCAAAAAGTAATTTTGGGGACGATCTAGGATGGATGGAGTCGAAGCGCCGCAACCGCAAGCCCAAACATCTGGTACATTCTCAAAGATATTTCGGAATTTGAATTGCAATAGGAACTTCCTACTCTGATTTTCGTCTGATCGATTTTGAATCTTCAAAAAATCTTTCTTGCAAATCAAATTGTGGATTCTGAGAACCTAACCTATTTTCTTCCAATCAGCGTTGGTTAAATCTCTTACAAAGTGACTCAATTATTAATCAATTGGTATTTTGGTTGACAGCAAATCTACAAATCTATTATGTATTACTTAGTAACATTAAATATTATAACGGAAATTATACTTTTTCCATTTGTCCATTTTAACTACATTGCACTCATAATGCGTTCAGACAGCTTCTTCGAAGCTTCTTGAGGTTTGGGGTAGCTAAGGTTGTAACCTTGCTATAAGGCAACGCCACAAAAGCACTTTTGGGGTTATCTCGAGAAAAAACAGGGGTTCAAAAGATTGTGAAATTTATTTTATGATCAAAAACATATTTTCTTTAAAAAACATTATTTCGGAAAATGTTACTCTTTCATTTCGCCATTATTAGGAAAATAACCCACCTGAAAACTTTGAAACTTGATTTTAAATGGAAGGGAGCTTTAGAAATGGGACACACAGTGTTACGTTTTTGTCAAGTTTGAAATCGATAGTTCAATACGAAGGGTTTATTAGTCATTAATGACTAATGAAATATTGTGTCATGGGAGCAACGGTTAGATCGGTGTGATCGTATACCGTTGCTACAGTAACCTGTTCTTACCATGGATATTTTTAAAACAACGTGTCTGGAGTAACTCATTTCTATTTTAGTTTCTAGAAGTTATATTGCAAATACTTTACTGACCTTGAACATTTTAAAACAACATGTCTAGAGTAACTCATTTCTATTCTAGTTTCTAAGAGTTGTATTACAAGTGCTTTACTAACCTTGAACATTTTAAATACAGCATGTCTAGAGTAACTCATTTCTAATCTAGTTTCTAGAAGTTATATTACAAGTTTAGTACTAACCCTGAACATTTCAAAACAACATGTCTAGAGTAACTCATTTCTATATGTACTAGTTTCTAGAAGTTATATTACAAGTGCTTTACTGATCCTGGACATTTTAAAAACAACATGTCTAGAGTAACTCATTTCTATATTAGTTTCTAGAAGTTTTATTACAAGTACTTTACTAACCCTGGACATTTTAACTGACCCTGGACATTTCAAAAACAACATGTTTGGAGTAACTCATTTCTATACTAGTTTCTAGAAGTAATATTACAAGAGCTTTACTGACCCTGGACATTTTAAAAACAACATGTCTAGAGTAACTCATTTCTATACTAGTTTCTAGAAGTTATATTACAAGTACTTTACTGACCCTGGACATTTTAAATACAACATGTCTAGAGTAACTCATTTCTATACTAGTTTCTAGAAGTTATATTACACGAGCTTTACTAACCCAGAACATTTTAAAAACAACATGTCTGGAGTAACTTATTTCTATTCTAGTTTCTAAAGTTATATTACAAGTACTTTACTAACCCTGGACATTTTAACTGACCCTGAACATTTTAAAAACAACATATCTAGAGTAACTGACTTCTCTTCTAGTTTCTAAATTTATATTACAAGAGCTTTACTGTCCCAGAACATTTTAAATACAACATGTCTAGAGTAACTCATTTCTATTCTAGTTTCTAAAGTTATATTACAAGTACTTTACTAAACCTGGACATTTTAAAAACAACATGTCTAGAGTAACTCATTTCTATTCTATTTTCTAGAAGTTATATTACAAGTACTTTACTAACCCTTGACATTTCAAAACAACATATCTAGAGTAACTCATTTCTATTTTAGTTTCTAGAAGTTATATTACAAGTGCTTTACTAACCCTGAACATTTCAAAACAACATATCTAGAGTAACACATTTCTATTCTAGTTTCTAAAGTTATATTACAAGAGCTTTACTGTCCCAGAACATTTTAAATACAACATGTCTAGAGTAACTCATTTCTATTCTAGTTTCTAAAGTTATATTACAAGTACTTTACTAACCCTGGACATTTTAAAAACAACATGTCTAGAGTAACTCATTTCTATTCTAGTTTCTAAAGTTATATTACAAGTACTTTACTAACCCTGGACATTTTAAAAACAACATGTCTAGAATCTTTAAATGGCATTATTTTAGATATGTATAATAAATATTTGTTTGGGATATGTATAATGAATATTTGTTTGGGATATTTATAATAGATATTTATTTGATATATGTATAATGGATATTTATTTTAGATATATATATATTTGTTTGGGATATGTACAATAAATATTTGTTTGGGATATGTAAAATGGATATTTGTTTGGGATATTTATAATAGATATTTATTTGATATATGTATAATGGATATTTATTTTAGATATATATATATTTGTTTGGGATATGTACAATAAATATTTGTTTGGGATATGTATAATGAATATTTGTTTGGGATATTTATAATAGATATTTATTTGATATATGTATAATGGATATTTATTTTAGATATATATATATTTGTTTGGGATATGTACAATAAATATTTGTTTGGGATATGTATAATGAATATTTGTTTGGGATATTTATAATAGATATTTATTTGATATATGTATAATGGATATTTATTTTAGATATATATATATTTGTTTGGGATATGTATAATAAATATTTGTTTGGGATATGTATAATAAATATTTGTTTGGGATATGTACAATAAATATTTGTTTGGGATATGTAAAATGGATATTTATTTTAGATATGTATTAAGAATATTTGTTTAATTTTTGGTCTTTTTGTTGGTGTTTCAGGAACTATAAAGCTTCTATTTTTACTTTTTCAACACTGTCTTATATTCCTGCAACTCTTATAACGGACAGAGATTTAGGTCCTACTTTAAAGAGATACTACCTCTTAAAATGAACCAAAAATTTAAGTTCTCAAACTAAGATTATAATATTCAGCAAAGGTGTGTACAGTAAACAAATAGAATCAAATAAACTATAAAGTAATTTTCTATAAAATTACAGGCTATTATTAAAATAATGTATGTACTGTAATGGACCTCATCAGGCAAATGGAAAGTTTTATGTCACACTGTACTGTGAAACATTGGGCAAATGGAAAGCAACCAAGTTTTATGTCACACTGTACTATGAAACATTGGGCAAATGGAAAGAATCCAAGTTGTCCCACTGTACTGTACCTAATTTGGCAAATGGAAAGCTACCAAGTTGTCCTACTGTACTGTACCTAATTTGGCAAATGGAAAGCAACCAAGTTGTTTACTGATTTGTAGGCTACATTAAACGATTAATGAAATGCCATGGTTGGTGGTTTTTTTTAGATTATGAACCTACATAAGTATAACCCACATCAAAATACAACAATATGAAACAGGCAAATATGACAAGATTAATTATCATTATAGAATAAGAGCAAACTTACAACAACGGTAACGGTCTGTGACTTCTACTGTATTGTGGTATTTTTTTCTCACTTGTCATATCAACTGTATCTTCTGTGTAATTTTTACTTTGATCACATTACGTAGATATGAAACAAAAATATTTGAATTGTGTATTTAAAATGAAATCTGACTTCAAACTATTTTACGGCTTCAAGGGGAATGTTCAGTATTTTCGAGGGTCGTTTTGAGCCTTTAATATTATGTAATAGCCTCCAGAAGTACTAGAACTGCACAAAAATCGCTTAGGTTTGCCACGTAAAGTAATGGTAGAAGCTCTTTTAAAATAGTGACACAATGATTAACTCGACTCAAGAAGTTTTCAGGAATAAAATATCATGGTTTTATTTCAAATTAACAAAATATAATCATTCAACTTACCTTAAATTTCAATATTTGATTTTGTTGAGATCCTTAATGACCAGTTTAAACTACCTGTACAGTCAAGGATTAAAATTTGAATGTGTAGAAACAAAAGAACAGGTGAAAGGTGTTCAGTTATAACTCACCGGTCTGAAAAGTGTTCAGTTATAGCTTTAACTCCAGGTTACTATTTGAATGGTAGAGATTGGTGTTCAGAAAGCCTGTTTGAAAACGGATTCAGCTAAATTCGGATTCAAACACCGCAATTAAGATTTGAGGATATTTTTAATTTCATCCAATCAGATTTAAAACTTTGTGTACCAGGTTCAGTTTCTGAAGCAATCAATCAGGGTGCATTGAGGAAAACAGTTAAAAGATTAGAGTGCCAATTTCCCAACCAATTTAAAAAAAAAATGAAATGAAATGAATGGAGTTTTACGTCCTACTTTCTGCACCTATATGGGCTAATTGAGGACGGGCAAACGCCATGCAGTGTGCAATGAGGGAAATTTTGCCAGGACAGCGGCATTTGCCTGCTCTTATTTTCGATTTCCAACTGCCGAGGGATCTTTAACGTGCACAGCCAATAGCACACGGGGCCTCGGTTTATTGTCCCATCCGAACGACTAGACGCTTTTCCATGTCAGCCCCTCCGACCTGCATCACTGACAGGGGGAAACCGGGTTGAAAAATCCAACCAATTTTAAAGGAATACTAGCTACCCTTTAGAATGATCAATAAAGCAAAATTCTCAAGGTGAATAAGAGTTTATTATATTCATTAGGCAACTTGTCTGGAGTCATAATGATACTGTATAATCTGTTAAATCCAGAAAACTACTTTATATATTTTAATTACGGTGGGTGTAAAATTCAGAATTCCCGAATTCTCCGAATTCTCCGAATTGGGTCAGAAAAGACTAAAAAATCAAAACTAAATTTGCGCCAAAGGTCGTGCACAAATTTGGGATCAGAACAATTTTACATCAAAAAACGAATATTTTAAAGCTTTCTTTGGTCAAATCAAAATTTATATTCGTTTTTTTTCGTGTAAAATTCATAGTCCAAATTATGAATAAAAAGAAAATCGATGCGTAACAAAAGATTGAAAAATTTTGTTTCATGTAAAACAAATGTCCATTTCGGGTTTTACAAGTCGACGTTGTGCAGTGAGCACGATGCAGCAAGTTGGGCAATGCCAATGCCACCTTTGGGACCCTGTGTGCGGGACCCGGTTGAAGATAAATATAAACTAGAATTGTGAGACGATACTGGGCTGTGCGCATCCAAGTTTGTGAAAGGTTGCATTAACTTCATCAAATCTCTGTGAATTATATATTTTATAATCCACATCATTTATGAAGTGCTATAAGGCTAGAAGATAATTTCTAACGTATGTAATAGCTTACGTGTTACCCTTTTGACTTCTTACCCTTTTGACTGGTATTCGTGACAGCTGCTTACAGTTAAAATATAGTTTGTAAAATGACTATTTAATCGGAACTAAACACTGGACAAGTAACATAATATCACTGGATAGATCTCATCAAGAGATTTATTGCATGTCCCAGACCCAAGGTCGCCATTAGTCAACGTCTTGAGATTCCAGAAGTTACAATGTAAGAAAGTCATTTTAAGCATGATAGTGCAATTGTCAGTTGAAGGTAGAGAACTGCATTTAAACATACAGACAACAAACATGTCAGTTTTAATCTTATATTTTGCAAGCAAATGTTTTTTCAGATCATTTGAAAAATTCTAAATGTAGTTAAGTACGGTACAATCACCCCCCCCCCCCCCCCCCGATACGTTGTAATACAACAACGCAGACTCTCAGATATGGCAGTATAGTACTACCCTCTCGATGTGTGATGCACATACACGATGATTGTAGGTGATGATTTATCGTCCCGATTACCCCTGTCAGTGTTGCAGGTCGGAGAGGCTGTCATGGAAAAGGCGTCTAGTCGTTCGAATGGGACAAACGCGTGTTAATTCAATTACCGGTTGAAGGGGGAGAACCTCGCATTTAAATGTAAATATATTTTTAACGGGTGGGTTTAAAAAGCCAACCGCCTACCGCTGCCTACCGACCAACCGGAAATAAAAAAAAATGCGCTAAAATGAGTATTGTTAAATTTAGGGATCGTTGATTTTTATACTATTCAATTAGGCGGAATTTTTTGTGGACGTTAATATTGCGGAATCAAAATTATTTTAAAAATGAAACGAAACAAATAAATATTTCTTTTCTGAGATGTTTTTCTTCACATTTGCTGATTCAATTCAGGCTCAAAATAGCAAAGGTCTATTTTAAATAGAAATACAAGATCCCCTATTTATTTTTTAGATTGCCAGATGGTTTTATTGTCTTTTTTATTAGCGATGGTATCTTAAACATGGTCAGTTTTAGCTTGATCTATTAATTTCTTAGTTTTATTACACCATTGTTTGTATTGAGTTTCATTTCCAATCAATTTGTAACAATCACGCCTCTTTCTTGCAGCTTTAATTTCATCATTAAACCACAGGGGTTGAGTAGGGTACTTGACCCGTCTGGTTTTGATAGGGGCGTGTTTATTTGGGACTTTAAGAATGATATCGTAAAAAGCTGGTAAAACATCTTCAATGTCATTTACTTGTTCTATTTCATAGAATGGCGAATTTCTCAAGTCATGAATGAAGTCAGAATCCTTAAAATTCTTGTATGGCCGATATTGAAACAGCGTATCACTTAAAAGAGCAGATTTAGCATAGTAAATATGTCTAAAAAATTGTGACGTATGTTAATTAGGTCACGTGACAGAGCTCTTTAAAGTTCAAAATTGCAATTTTCAAATAGCGGTAAAACCGGAAGTAAACATCAGACTACCCAAATCGTGCGCGGACATTTCACATCCAGAAAATTCCCGCTCGGACAATTCTCGCCCGACCAATTCATATCCGGACATTTCGCATCAGGATGATTTGCATCAGGATAACTTTTACCCGAGACATTTCACACCCGGGCACTTTGCACCCGGGACAAATTCCACCTAGGAAAATTTCCCATCGCGACATTTCACACCAGGACGATTCACATCCAGGAAAACTGCCACCTGAAAATTTCACACCCGGGCAGTTCGCACCCATGACGATTTCCACCCATAAGAAACTACGCATGATTTGGTACTTACGAATTTTATTGGAATGGACCCCATGTAGATTGTTGTTTGTGTAAGAGACGCGAATGCGTTTCTTATGGGTGGAAATTGTCATGGGTGCGAACATCTTCCCGTGGTCTTTCTTTTAAAAAAATGCATATGTCTATGTAACTAAAAGGTTTCAGATCGATCGAAATAAAATTGCCAAAGTTACAAAAAATGCTTTAAAAAGTGCTCCAAAAGTCAGCTACAAAAGTCAAAATATGAAATATGAACTACATTTATGTCGCAACCTTGCAAACGAGTGGTAAAGAGTCTGGCCCATGAAGACACAACGAAATACACCATTCATTATCGAGACAGATAATGGCTCATGAATACACCACGAAATACACCATTCATTATCGAGACAGATTGTGGCTCATGAATACACAACGAAATACACCATTCATTATCGAGACAGATTATGGCTCATGATAACACAACGAAATACACCATTTTTTATAGAGACAGATTATGGCTCATGAATACACAACGAAATACACCATTCATTATAGAGACAGATTATGGCTCATGAATACACAACGAAATACACCATTCATTATCGAGACAGATTATGGCTCATGATTACACAACGAAATACACCATTCATTATAGAGACAGATTATGGCTCATGAATACACAACGAAATACACCATTCATTATCGAGACAGATTATGGCTCATGATTACACAACGAAATACACCATTCATTATCGAGACAGATTGTGGTTTACGGAAACTGCCGAGGATTGCCGATTGGGTCACTAATAACCTCTACAAACTCGATGGTTGTTTTTTTTTTTTGTATGATTAACTATGACTATGAATCTTTCCAAATTGACCCATAGCAGCATTTACTTAATGTGTGGTGCCAGGCAGTGATTGCTTATTCTTATAGAGACCAATTAAATACCCCAATTATTTTGAAATACTTACTCATTTACACGTAAATAGTTCATTCGTTGTTATGAAATGTATTGCCATTTGCCAAACTATTTATTGGATTTCAAGTTTTCTTGTGTGGTTCTTTTTTTCTTTTTTTTAAATAAATAAAATTGTACGTGTATCCGATTTATTGAATTTTAGTATGCTTTTGTAAATTAAAGCGATACAACCTCTTAGAAAGAACAAACAAAATAAGTTCTCAAACATGGTCAATCAGAGTATATTATATTCATCAACGATGTCCAAAGTATACAAACAGAATGCAAAAAAAAACCCATGAAACTATGTAAATTTCCACATAATAACAGGTTATAATTGATAAACGCCTTAAATTTTTCAATTATTGTATATAAACATTGTTTTCTGGATTTATCAGATTATTCAGGTAATCTGTTTTATAGTTATGCAACCACAGTCCCTTAATGAATATAAACTCCTATTGACCCAATTTCAAAATTTAGATTTTTTGTTCATTCTAAGAGGTTGTATTCCTTTAATAAGATCCTGCGTTTAGTTGTTCTTATTTTTTCCAGTTTACTTTTTGAGTTTGATCAGTGCAAAAGTTAAACGTGATCTTAGTCCAATGATGAGTTGGCATTTTAAATGTCTTATCATTAAAGAGGTCAAAGAGTATATCTGGATCAATTGTATGATAAGAAATTCGTTGTATTCCTCTCAAAATGGCGTCTTTCAAGTTTGTTGTGGCCTTTCTTACTTTGCAAGGTAAGTAAACAAACTTTGTAATAATTATAAACTTTTTATTTTACATGGGTCAGAATTAGGCACAATTCCAAAACTGATAGGGTCCTGTCTCGCATTCAACCCATGGTAGTCAATGTAGTTTAGTAGTTTTCGGTACTAAAAGTGTATTTTATCTACGGTGCTGATAAGATTCAATTTTCGTTTTCAGTTGTATATTCCTGTCCGAATGGTTATCATCAACACGATGGATCTTGTTATGCCGTAGTACCTATAGAAACAACTTGGTCGAACGCTGTGGTATGTTTCATATTTTCAGTAAATTTTCAGTTGTATTCATAGCTATTTGACTTAAAAAATCCATACAAGCAAGACAATTTCGATAATCCAAAATAATATATAGGTCATAATCTTGAGACGAAACCAGATCAGTTTATGCTCAACAAATCTGGCAAAATGCAAGAAGCAAACTTTTAATTTATTAGTAGCTCTGCGTAACGAGAATCAGTCATATTGCATAACTATGAAAGTTATATTTATCTATAACTATCTTACGAATTCATATACATATTCTGAAACTATGCATTGTTGTTTTTTTGACAAATTTTTAAGACATAAAATATGATAAATATAGTGAATATGTGTTTAAAATGCTATAGCTTTAAATTATAATTTCAGATTTACTTCAGTAATATTATATTTTTTCAGACGTATTGTAAAGCTATAGGAGGCTATTTATCAGTAGTTGATGGAGCTGTTGAAAGAAATTATTTAAAACAATATATCAACAATAAATATGGTAAGAAATTAAAACCCGATATTTCTATTGCCAGTCTGATTTAATCGTATAATTTCCAAATTTCATAGAAAATAAAATTTTATCAATGAACTGCACATGGTTTAATTTTGTTTGCAGGTTCTCAATTCAAATATTACTGGATTGGTGGTTTGAATTATGTGGATGGTTCTTGGGTTTGGGCAGGATCATTAAGAACCATTGATCCTTTGATGTGGTACCCAGGTGAACCCTCTGGTAGACCTGATGAAAGATGCTTAATGATGGTACAGAATAATAATTATCTCTTTGGAGATTTAGGTTGCGACTCCAAGTACCCTTTTGTATGTGAAGTAAGGTAACGTAAAATAAATCTTTTTCGTTTACAAACTTCTTAAACTATGTTTGGATTATTAGGATAACTTCTAGGCAGCCGACATAGACCAAAATGAAAATAAGCTAGCTTATAAAAAACGGACATAGTTGATACTTTGGGCATTGGATCACCTCAGAGCGAAACGAATAACTGTCAAATTTTCGTTGAAACACGTTCTAATACATATCATCTTTGATCATATGATGATAAACAAAATAATATCTGCATCTCTATGATTCAGCATGTATGATACTTATCTTTTTAGTATTCTAACTGGTACCGTCTTGTCGAATCCCAGTTTAACCTTTTAATAAATATTTTTCAGACCTTAAGAAAGTGGAAATGGTTTGAAAAAGTCGGAATGTATGGGAAATATACTCAAATAATATACCCAAATATGCTTATTGTGTGCCGAAATAAAATATTAAATCTTAATTTTACTATATTGTTTTATTCCTTTCATCCTTTATTTAAGCTATTTATGTACTAAACAAAAATATAAGTTATTGGTCGTCCATAATTTGTGTATTAAATTTAAACACACAGAAGAACGGATATAAAATACAATTCACCCAAACCGTTATCTATTTCCAAGCTGATTCCAAACTGATCGAAGTTAGTTGTAGTCAAAACTTTCTTTAATGAAGAATTTCTAATATGATGAGTAGTAGGGAAACTACCGGTTCTGGCTGCTCACTTTTGCTAATGTTAAACCTATGGAGAAAAGGTAGCCTCCTGAGAGGTAGCCTCTCAATATTGAAGCGTGTTTAAACTTGTCCATTAGTGTATGTAGTGACCTTTTCAATACTTTCTGTGGACCTCAATAACCTGGTGTGATTAAGTACCTGGGGTGAACATCTTCCCGTGGTCAGGTTATTCTCTTTAGTAGTGCAATACCATTACAGTGTAACTAATAATAGCAACCAATCAAATGTACTGATCCCCGAAAACGATCCGGGGTGTTTCACATCGAAGTAAATTGATTTAAGATAGGTATCCATTGACTGATGTGAAGAAGTAAGATTTTGAAGAAACGTCGAGTGTTTTAAGTAAGATATAATAAGCAAACACCTCTAGTCAAATGTCATGTCAATTATGCGACAGTAAATACTAGACTACGTTTTTATTGAAGTAGATTTACTTAAACTAATGTTTGATCAAATTACAATAACATGTTATTCTGGCGACTTTTTGCTCATGTTAAACCTATGGAGGGATTACGATGAGGATACCCAGTAAATGACGTCATCATTAGGTATTACGACCAATGACATACCTTAGATTCTATACCCATTTTTCTCTACTTTGATCTTGCCTTCGAGTAAGTCTAGAGTAAACATTTACCAACGAAAGGACGTTACAGTTAAACAAACAATACAAGTGATGAATGTTCGCTTCACGTAATTAGATCAAATACTATTAGGAGATCTTTTCTTAACAGTTAGTCGTTATCGCAATGTAATCAAACACGTGTATTTGAATATTCATAATCGAATTAGTCATTTTATCGAGAGTGATTTGCAAGCTAGGATTTTCCTTAAATTTCAAGTACTCCGTCGCTAACTTCTAGCATAACAAGAGTTACTTCCATACTCCCTTAGAAAAAAAAATCCTGTCTCCAACTGGTTGCCAAAGCTCTAGGCATTGATCTTTCCGAGATTATCCATACCCATTTACAGTTGGATGGACTTTCACACCCTGATCGAGAACCGAACTCTCAAACATATCAATCCTAGCAAATGACGTCATGTTTGTAAAGGTCTATTAATAGATATCGAAAAACCTGATCTAAGTATGTATTAACACATTCAATATTGAAAACGTGTTTAAACTTGTCCAGTATTGTACGTAGTGACCTTTAACATGTTGATACCTTTAATCCTTGTACCTTGTACCTTGTTGATACCTGTCAAATATAACTGGGTTAAAACAACTTATCCTATCGGTCATTTTAAAATAAATAAATCGTAATATTATTGGAATGAAATAGTATGATACATCTAAATATTTAAGGGATTTCTGCTGAAATCTAAATCGATTATTGGGCGATCAAATGTCCATACTGCTTACATGGATTTACAAAAAAAAAAAAGAATATTAAGCAACCACCTACCAAACTGACAGACCCACGATTTAAACAATATTTTATTTCTACATTACATATAATGTTTTACAGAAATTAACTAAAGTTTCGGAAACAAGCCGAAGCCTATGCTAATCCGGCACCTGATACAAATAAAAGATACAATATAGTAAATATGAATTATGTCAATAAATAATGGTTATCAATATTCAATAATTAATTATGTATATTTAAATATATGAATGAAAAAGTGCGAAAGTACATAGGTGGCCAACTATATGGCGGGGGAAAGCGGCAAAAACCTGATGCTATGTAGAAATGTCTAATTCAAAACGCAAATGTAACATAATTTAATACCAAATACCTAAAACGTCTAATGCAAAAGACAAAATACAAGAAACCTCTAATACATAATACCTCATACGTCTAATTCAAAAGACAAAGTACAAGAAACCTCTAATACACAATACATTTAACTTCTTATGCATTATTGATTTTACAATGTGAAACACCGTTAGCATTAGACGACATATCTCGATAAACTTACTTACATTTCTACATTGCAATATCTTTATTTGGGTCAAAGTCAAGGCCAAAGTATTTGGCTATGTTTGTTTACTGTCTTCCCGTTGAGCTACAGTTATCAAAGTTGGCAAATATGTCCTATTATGTATCCTGAATAATTATTGAAAATTTCAGATGATTCTGAAGCTTTTTTCCTCTATCTTCAGGGCCGTAGGAAGCAAATGAAAACTTTGTGGCTGATTTTTTTTTCCTTTCACAGACATCTAATCCTGTAAAGGATACGGCATCGAACATCAAAACGCTTGGCGCTGAAGGAATATTTAAGGGATTCTCCCATTCAAAAATTTTTGAAAGTTTTGGGTTTCCGAACAGAATCTCGTTTAGAACACCCACCCACTTTTTGAATCTTTTCTTCGATGTCTTCCTTAACTCTTCAAAAGATAATAGGACCGTCAGTCGAGCGTCGCATGAAAGGAAATTAATTTTAATTTTCAAAGTTTCCTTATAGGGTGCCAATTCTCCAAACCGCATGCAGTTTTAAAGGTCTGGGATGTAAGGAAATTTTTCTTGGGCTACTATCCCCCAATAAAACCTACTACAGATGCAAGGAATCAATTTTTTTTTTTTTTTTAATATTCTGAGGGTGCAATCCGTCAAAATCGTTTGCTATTCGGAAAGGTCTAATATGCAAGGAAATAAAATTTTATTTTCAAAATTTTCTTGCTGTAGAGGCTATATGCCCAAAGTCTTATTCAAGAGTTAGGTATTCTTTAACGACAATTCTGTTCGGAAAGGTATCATAACAAATGTCCTTCTTCAAAGGGGCAGAGCGGGTTGGTTCTTGCCCGAATTTTAATGATATTTTTGGATTTTTTGCCCGAAAACATAATATTTGGGGAGTGTGGGGGGGGGGGGGGGGGTAGCTGGCCCCCCTGTCTCCTACGGCTATGCCTTAAAGCTTCCTTCAGATGTTCAATGCCGTATCCTTTATAGGATTGGATGGCTGTACAAAAAAAATCAGCCCTAGTTTTCATTTGCTTCCTACGGTCCTAAAGAAGAAGGAATAAAGTTTCAGAATTGTCAATGAATATTCAGTATGCATAATAGGACATATCTGCCAACTTTAATAACGGTAGCTCAACGGGAAGACAGTAACCAAACACAGCCAAATACTACGGCCTTGGCATTGACCCAATGACCCAAATAAAGATATTGCAATGTAGAAATGTAAGTAAGTTTATCGAGATATGTCGTCTAATGCTAACGGTGTTTCACATTGTAAAATCAATAATGCATAAGAAGTTAAATGTATTGTGTATTAGAGGTTTCTTGTACTTTGTCTTTTGAATTAGACGTATGAGGTATTATGTATTAGAGGTTTCCTGTATTTTGTCTTTTGCATTAGACGTTTTAGGTATTTGGTATTGCATTATGTTACATTTACGTTTTGAATTAGACATTTCTACATAGCATTAGGTTATTGCCGCTTTCCCCCGCCATACAACTAACGCTATATTTATCATACAATTTCTTTGTTCAAAAAGAAAAATATTAATTATAAAAATGTATGTATTCTGTTTGTTGTAAATTTGTCATTAATACAACGTCTACTACTTGTGTCTGAAAATCATAATAATTTTGACGTTTCATCAATTCAAAAAGTTTAGTTTAGATCTCTTTAATTATTATCACGGAATAGTGCAAATCAACCTTGTACCATATTTGTAGAAATATATTAATATTTGGTCACACAATTCGAAGTGATAGGACAAAAAACACAGCCATCATTTCAATGTCCAATATACTTTTACATGTGAACAAAATATATTAATGCTAATTGCACTATCTGACCTGAAGAGATATATTTATAATCTATTTATGTAATGAAATGAAGTTTTACATCCTGTTTTTTTTTGGGGGGGGGGGGGGGGGACAATGATATCGGGCCAACGCCATGGAGTGTACAATGTGGAAAGGTCTTGCACAACCCTTTGTTTTCAATTCCAATTGTAGAGAAAGCTTTAAAGGGATTTTCTAACAGCGTCCAAAAAACCATAACGAACTTTAAAACATTACGTAATGTTTTCAAATATTTTAGCGTTTGAAAATTTAACTGCTGTTTTTTTTTAGTTAAAACTTTCAGATATGTTAAGGGAACATATTTCTAGATTTTGGTATATAGTTATCACAAACAAGAGCAAAAACTAAATGTCGACCTATAGAATAAAGCGGAATGTCACTTTAACGTACACTCCGTAGCAGTCCGAACGACTATATATTTTTTATCAAAGGGAAACCGAGTGAAAAATAGTTTTATCTTGACCCATGACGGGAATCTATTTCGAGGTGTCTTATCTTTTCAAAAGATCAGAGGCTAAACCAGGATCAATTTTACAATAAGATAGTAATTTTGATTCCGTTCAAAATGACGTCTTTATTGGTCGCGGTGATCTTTCTTGTTCTGCAAGGTATGTATGAACTGTTTAAATATAAATTTAATTAGGAAAAGAAAACGATAATGAATTATAAACAAGAGTAAAAACTTTAAAAAAAAATTGCAGCAGAAGCAATAACCCGGCGTTCATGTTTTATGTCTTCCAAATCATTACTACAGTATATATAGCATTCACTTGTATACTGATGGACATATTTTTTTCAGTTGTATATTCATGTCCAGATGGTTACCATCAGCATGGCGGATCTTGTTATGCCGTAGTTCCAATTAAAACAACATGGCCAAACGCTATGGTATGAGTCGTTTATATTGTGTTATGTATGTCAGCATTTTTATCTAAAATTTCATCATTAGATTGAACAAATATCAGAATGTGCTTTATTTTTTGAGAATATTGTGGAACCAATTGTATTATAATTTCATTGAAAATCTATTTGTAAATCGATGATCGTAAACCTATGTTTTGATTTCAGATATATACTAGTAGTAGAGCTGTATTGAAATATCCGACGTATTGAAATGAAATTTGTTATATTAGTAAAGACAGGTTTTACTCCCAGCCATAGAGTAAAGTACTGTACACACTGACAACATTTTCGACAACATGTTGCCGAATAACCTGGGCAACACAAATTTGGTCCTGTACACACAATGCAACAGTTCGACAACATGTTGTTTCCGAACCTGTATATACTAACAACATTTTCGACAACATGGCATTTCTGCAACATGCTGGCTAAAGAAGTTGTCGAAAATGTTGTCAGTGTGTACAGTCTTTTAAGCTGTGTTATAATTGCAGTGCGTTCGATTCTTCGAACGCACTGCATTGTTTTGCAAATGACTTTTTTTTTTTTTGTCTACTTCTGGTCACGCTAATTCGGTATGAAGGGAACATATCACACAATATCTCAAATTATCACCTACTAAATCTAACTGCACGGTGTTACGCGAATGTAAAATGGCGCTTTTTTGTTTAACCGGAAATGACGTATGACAGAAAAACCCATTTTAAGTTTTTTACCATTTTCACCACTGTTTTTCAACCGATTTTGATCGGACTTTCTTTGTTACATTCTCTAATCGATTGTCCACAAGATAGGTGTTTAAAAACATCCACTTTGAAAACTTTGTCGCTGACTTTTTGAGCACCTTTTTTGACCATTTTTTCAACTTTTTCAATTTTATTTTCATCAACCTAAAAACTCGCATATGCATAGAGCTTTTGATTGCAAACAATTAGCAATTTTCAAAATTTCGATATCACTTCCGGTTTTGACGTCATTCGCCCTCAAAGTTGAAATTTTAACTTCCGGAATTTTGAAGATATTCGAAAAATTCTTTTTGCAGTATGTTTGTTATGTAGACACAAAAGTATACAAATCATAAAATTTGACCCGGATGTAACAGATCAGTCGCCATCTTGAAATGGTATATTTTCATAAAACGCAAAATGGGGCCTCAGGGTGTTATGGAATTTGCATAATATTTATGTCTATGCAATCTACAGTCGACTGCGACCAAAACATGGGAAGCCGATTTTTGATTTTCAATTCTGAACTTTTCTTATTTCCGGTTAAAATAAATCAATAATTGTCAAAACTTTCAAGGCCCATATTTTGTGACCTTGACCTTTTGTGACTTAGTGACCTGTACAAAAGTTATTGCCCTTGATTAGATGTATCCAATGACATATTGTTTTCAGATGCCCACTGGTTACTTCCGGTTTTATAGCCGTTTGAAAATTGTAATTTCAAACTTTAAACAGCCCTACCACGTGACCTAATTTACATATGTATTATTTTCTTTCACCGTCTTACTATGCTCTGTCTGCTCTTTCCAATGATACACAACACAACACATATGAATAAAAATTCCGCCTTTTAAAGTTTGAAAAATTTGTGCCTATTTCCATTGAAACTGTGCGTGTTTTTTTCAAATTTTATTTCGATCGTTCTGAAAACTTACAGATAGATAGACATTTTGAAGACGAACAAAAACATGTTTTCAAAATGTTTGTATCACTTCCGGTTGTGACGTCATTTGCTCTTTAAGTTAACATTTCAACTAACGGAATTTTGAAGATATTCGAAACATTCTTTTTGCAGTATGTTTGTAATATAGACACAAAAGTATACAAATAATAAAATTTGACCCGGATGTAACAGATCAGTCGCCATCTTAAAATGGTATATTTTCATAAAACGCAAAATGGGGCCTCAGGGTGTAATGAAATTTGCATGATTCTGATGTCTTTGGAATCTACAGTCGATTGCTATCAAAACATGAGAAGCCGATTTTTGATTTTCAATTCTGATTTATTTTAATCTCCGGTTAAGATAAATCAGTAATTGTCAAAACTTTAAAGGCTCATATCTCGTGACCTTGACCTCTGGTGACCAAGTGACCTGAAACAAATTCATTGCCATTGATGATACCAATGCATGGATACTTTCATTTAGGTTTTCCGATGTTTACTTCAGGTTTTATATCCATTTGAAAATTGTAGTTTTTAAACTTCAAAGAGCTCTGACACGTGACCTTATATGCGTCACAAATTCTTTCACAGTCTTATTATGCTAAATCTGCTCTTTCAAAGGATATGCAAAACAATATTTTTAAATAAAAATAGCGCCTTTTGAATTTTGTAAATTTATTATTCCATCTGCTTGTAAAATATTTAATTCGAACTTCAGTTGAAGGGAGAGTACTACATTTAGGCAGTTTCCCCTCAACTGCGTTTGGGCGATACTCCATGTTAATATATAGTTCTCTCTTAGTATACCTTGCGTTTGGGCGATACGATTATCATTAGTGTACTTTTTTACATTGTAATTGTATGCAGGGTTTTTTTTACGTATGAAATAATGTTACATAATGTTGACCATTGAAAAGTTTTCAAAGAAACATTAATATATTTTTTCTTTGAACAAATTATCCAATGATAAATTTCGATCTGCATTTCAAACTATGAAGTATGAATGCTGTGCAGTCAGGTTCTAAATTGAGATTGGACTCTTCCATGTGTCCTATCTTGCATGTTAGAACTTATTTATAAATCTTAGAAAGTTTTTGATATTCGCTTTCCTCTAATGTATAACAAACTGTGATTACGCCTTTTAAAGACTTTTTTCATCAGATGACTTTTTACTTTTACAATGGTATACCTTCCGCATTTTTCCAATAACGAATGTAAAACATGCTTTCTTCTGTAAACTAGACAACATGGATTGAAAGATGTCACTTTTCACCAATGGAAGAAACTGGATGCGCACTGCATGGTACCATTCATGGTTCTAGTTTTAATTATGTTTTAAATTTCAGCATAGGCGTACGGGGTGTAAGTTGAGCGGGGGGGCAAAACCAATTTGCCCGACAAGTAATGCTAATTTGCCCGACAACGAAATATAAATGCCCGACAAGTCAACCCCCACCCAACCCCTAATTCCAAAAACTTCTCGCCATCTGCCTGGTCACATCATTTCCGAACGATTTTATTTTTTAAAATTTCCTTCATGAAAATCACTGGGGGGGGCAATTGCCCCCCCTGCCCCCCGGCTCGTACGCCTATGAATTTCAGTTTCATTATATATATATATAATAATTTCAGACATATTGTAAAGTAATATACTGTAATTTCAGTTTTAGATGAAGTGTTATATCCTAAATTTCAGACATATTGTAAAGCTATAGGAGGCTATTTATCAGTAGTTGATGGAGCTGTTGAAAGAAACTATTTAAAACAATATATCAACAATAAGTATGGTAAGATGTATTAGAGTTATTCTGGATTTTACAAGAATTTGCCACTTGTAAGCATATTCCGATAAAACAATTGGTATTGTTGACATTCAAAAATGAGCTATGCAGTACCTGCTTTGGTTAAAAAAGCAACAGTTTTATCAATGATTGTGCGTGAACGACGATATGAAACACTTAGATTCACATTTTATTACAGGTTCTCAATTTAACTATTACTGGATTGGTGGGTTGAACTATATAGACGGTTCCTGGGTTTGGGCAGGATCAGTAAGAACTATAGACAAGCTCATGTGGAATCCGGGAGATCCATCTGGTAGACCTGGTGAAAAATGTTTAATGATGGTACAAAAGAATGACTATCTCTTCTCAGATTTTGAATGCGATGCTCACAACGCATTTGTGTGTGAAGTAAGTACACATTATAGGAATTTAAGGATATGCATTTAGAACTGTTTATTCCTTGGTATAACATATTTTAGTGTTTCAAGCAGTCAGTGGTTGCCTATGGCATCAATAGGTTTGATATTGTTAAAAAAAATCTATCAAACTATCTATCAGTAATAATAATTATTATGGAATGTGATAGAACAAATCGGTAGAGATCAATGTGGGCTCATTAAACATTCTCTATCTTAGAAAATACAAAATGTGGGAGATTAGGTTCTCTGAACACACCCCCCTTGTCTTCCTCACGTATAAATGCCCATCGTTTAGCCAATTATACACAGCTAATGATATGACAATTCCATTCCAGACTCAAGACAAAAATAAAATGACTCGAGGTGTAAAATATCTGCATTAAAAGATGAACTAGAATCGTGAGACGATACTGGGCAGTGCGCATCCGGTTTCGTCCATGGGTGAAAAATGGCATTTTCAATCCATACTGCGAAATTTACAGAACATAAAAATCGGCATATAATTTTTTTATATTCGAGAGTGAAAAGTAAATAACCATTTCACGTTCAGTAGGGAAAAGTCATCTGATTAAAAAGTCGTTGTTTTTACTAATGTACATTTTTATACCATTGGAAGTGGAATACGCCATGCAGTGTGCAATGAGGGAAATTTTGCCAGGACAGCGGCATTAGCCAGCTCTTATTTTCGATTTCCAACTGTCGAGGGGTTTTTAACGTGCAAAGTCAATAGCGCACGGGAGCTTGGTTTATTGTCCCATCCGAACGACTGGGCGCTTTTTCCATGTCAGCCCCTCCGACCTGCATCATTGAGAGGGTGAAACCGGGTTGAAAAATCCGAAGGCATGCGACCCATGCCGGAATTGAACCCTGGAACTTCAGCTTAGCGGGCAAGCGTCTAATTCACTGTGCCACCGCAGCTCCCTACTTGATAGAGCTAATTCTTGATATGTCAAATAAATGACATCAGAATACTGAGTGTTAACCTCCATACATGAAAGTTCGCAGCACAGTTGGTAAATTGTCATTTTAACATAAACCTTGCAAAAAATCTATATTATTATTTTTTGAGAAAACATTTTAATGGTCAACGTTTTTAGACATGCAATTTTAATAAATGACAGAACCAGATTTTTAGAACGGATTTTCTTCTTTTGGCATTGGATCGTTATCTACTTCTTTTTGCTTATCTTTTTTAGTACATAATTTACAACGTTAAACATGCAAGTTACAATGAAAGAAAGTCATGTTAAGCATGGTGCAATTGTCAGTTGAAGGGAGAGAACTGTATTTAAACATACAGACAACAAACATTTTTCAGTTGAAGGGAGAAAACTGTATTTGAACATTTTAAAATACTACTCTGACCAGTGAGAAGCGTTAAAAGAAACACTATGGTAAATTGTAACTTTCTAGTTGTTGGTATACTGACCATGAATCGTATGATGTGCTGAGGTTATAATACGTTGTAATATAACAGCGATGACTCTCACATGTTAATAGATATAGAATCTAAAGCTGCTCCTCTCGAGGTGTGATACACCTAATTGAAGATTACAGGCAAATAATACTTCCTGGTCATTTGAACTAATTGATTTAGAAAAATGAGCATTGAAAATTACAGTCTGAATTATAATTCTTGTTCCAGAAATATAAAGAAATCGAAATTAAAAAATTAGTTGCCACAAGGTTGTTGGCCATCGACTAAGGATTTCATAGACACCGGTATTATGCAAATCAGATTATCCCCTGAGGTCCCATTTTGAGGTTTATAAAAATAAGTCACAACAACATGGCACCTGACATAGTACTTCCGGGTCGGATTTTATCATTTATATCTTTTCTGATGATCATTTCTAACATGATGCAAAAAGAAACTTTCAAATAATTCGGGCATTCCAGAAGTTAGAATTTCAAGTTTACAAACAAATGACGTCAAAACCAGAAGTGATATCAAAATTTCAGAAATATTGTTTTGTTCATTATCAAATTGTTTATCTACTTGTAAGTTTTCAGATAGATCGAAATCAAATTTCCAAAAAACACGCACAGTTACAATGAAAATTGGCGCAAAATTTGCAAGTTTTAAAAGGCGCAATTTTGATTCAAATATTTTGTGTTATATATCATTAGAAAGAGCAGATTTAGCATAGTAAATATGTCTAAAAATTTGTGACGTATCTTTATTAGGTCACGTGACAAAGCTCTTTGAAGTTAAAAATTCCAATTTTCAAATGGCGATAAAACCGGAAGTTAAAATCAGAAATCGGAAATGAATATGTCATTTGGTAGATCTCGTTAAGGGCAATAACTTTTGTGCAGGTCAAAAGGTCATCAAAGGTCAAGGTCACTAGATATGAGCCTTGAAAGTTTCGGTCATTACTGAAATTATTTTTCCGGAAATAGAAAAAAAGTCTAAATCGAAATTTAAAAATCCGCTGTCATAAGGTTGGTGGCAATCGACTAAGGATTTCATAGACACCAAAATTGTGCAAATCCGATTATCCCCTGAGGCCCCATTTTTAGTTTTATAAAAATTACTCACAACAACATGGCGCTTGACATATTACTTCCGGGTCAAATTTTATCATAAATATCTTTCATGATAACAGTTTCTAACAAATTGCAAAAAGAAATTTTCAAATATCTTCAAAACTCCGGAAGTTGAAATTTGAAGTTTACAAGCAAATGACGTCAAAACCGGAAGTGATATCAAAATTTTGAAAACACATTTTTGTTCGCAATAACAATGTCTATATGCCTAGAAGTTTTCATAGTGATCGAAATAAAACTGTGGAAGTTGAAAAAAACGTCAAAAAATAGTTTCAAAATTCAGGGTCAAAAGTCAACAATTATAAGTTTTTAAGTGGTTATCTTGTAGAAAAGACACAACGGAAATAAACAAAAAAATATTCATCAAAATCGGTTGAAAATTGTAAGTTAAAATGATAAAAAACCGAAAATACACGTTTTGTCATACCTCATTTCCGGTTGGACAAAACTGCGTCATTTAACCTCTAAGCCACAATGAGCAGCAGTTTATCGTGGGAAATCGTGTCAGATTGAGCGTGACAAGCTCCCTTCATACCGAAATAGCGAGACCAGAAAACGAAAAAAAAAAAAAAAAAAAAAAATAGTCAATTGCAAAACAATGCAGTGCGTTCGAGAATCGAACGCACTGCAATTATTAGCTTGAATTATATTCTTTTGTGTTGATCTGCTCCCCAATCAAAACAACAATTGCAATTTTCTGGAAAACTAGGGGCGAAAAGTCGGTTTTCCTATGCAAAATACAGAACTGCGAAACCAATTGTTTACCGTTAGCAACGGTTAGAAAAAGTAAGCCTACTCCCAAAGCCGAAAATGATTCAAAATCCGCCATTTTGGTCGATTTGGTCAGAAAAAATTAAGTTTTGGAGAGGCCAATATTCAATTCGCAGGTTTTTTTTGCAATTTTCTGAAAATCTATATTAGGCAAAGAGATGGTCACGAATTGGCTATTGTGCCAAAATTTGGGTGCTGTAGCTTCTCGAGATATGAGCATTTTGGTCTCTCGTAACGTAGCCATTGTTAGGCTATTTCCTATGCAAAACACAACTCCGAAACTCACTGTTTTTTTCTTTAGCAACGGTTTGAAGAAGTGGTTTTAAAGCCGAAGATGGTTCAAAATCTGCCATTTTTGATCGATTTGGTCAAAAAAATTCCAGTTTTGGACCAACAAATTTTTTTTTGGTTTCGCTCAATTGCAACTCTTAGAAACTTTTATTTGATGCATACGGGCCATTATTTTTAATCTGATGTTCCAATTTTATCTAGCTCAGTCATGCATGTTTGTAATAAACTAAACAAATCAATAAGAAAGATTCAAAACTAAAATCAGTAATTACAATCTAATTCATCGATATCTATAACATTTTATGCTGTAAGTACGTGGTCATAGGTATATCATTTTATATCTAATTTGGTATGTAGTCTAGAATTAATTTTAAAATTGGAAATCAGAAAAGAATTGACATCAGCATTTTTTAATTTGAATGAAAGCGCATTCTGTTTCACTTGCTCAATAAGGTGCATAAAATAAAGACGAATATCACCAATACATTTCATTTCCAATTTTTAATTCAAAATTGTGCATAGATAACAACATGTGGTCAAAGGGGGATAATTTCATACCAGTGTGGCCTGTAGTCTAAGATACTCAAAATCGTAAATAAAAAAACTCACGCAAGTATTGTCAATATCGCAGCAACCCTTTTCACTCACAAAATAAGGAACATCCATATATCTTTGATAAGAATAAAAAGTGAGTAGACTGTAACACTTAATTAATATATAATATATAATGGCTTCCCTTTTGAATTTATTGATAATGAGTTAGTTTTAGAATATTCAATATGCGTCCAATTAGTGATACATAATGTTGGAACAGACAATGCAATACTGTACTTGGTTTTTCGGTCACAGATACAGGGTTCATACAACAAACTCCTATCAATTTTCCAGTTCTACTGGAGGCATATCAATGCAATCCCACCAAGTTAATGACACTTATAGAAATGTTGAATTTTACATGTTTAAAGATGGGAATTAAATTTTGATTTTTAAGGGTTTGAATAAGATGGTGCTAAAGTCTGATGAGACCTTTAGTGTTAAATATAGCAAAGTAGCTGAAAACAAGGTTTAGGCCTGTTCAAAGATAAGCTTTGTAGACTCTGTAGGTGTCTAAATGTTTAATACAGTGTAAAATACAAGCATCTGTATCAAATCAAAATTGCATATCCTATTCATAAAAGGAAGTAAACAAAATATTTTTGTGCATTTTATTTCATCTTATAAAAAAAAGCACATTCCTGGAAAAACTAAGGATGCTTACTTAATATACAATTAACAAACAAATGACATTTTTTCTACAAAAAGGGAACATTAACACATTTCAAAATAAAAAATAAAACATGTTTAAATAAGGTACTATACAATTGAAAAAGGCTATACACTAAACGCAATCATTATAACAAAGTCATAAAAGTGACTATAATTAACAAATGTTAAATAAGGTACATTATATATTCTATTGAGTCAAGCAAATAATGTTTTTTTTTTTTTAAAGAAAGCATTTTATTTTTGCAACAGAAATCTTTTAATATGTTTTGTTTATTTGGGTTATGTGAGGCCATGACTCTATTTTTCAATAGTTAGTCTTTGAAACCCACATTTCTTCTTTTGCCTTTCTTTAGAAATATTTAATATTATCTAATATGGCTCAAGATTGAATTCTAACAGCTAAAAAGAACCAGGATGAGTAATGGCCATTTCTTTAAATATCAAATTATTTAAAGCACACATTTCTTGTACACAAGGTAAATTCAAAACTCTTCAGTGGTTTTATAATGTCCAAAATTTTAAGGTCAAGTATTATATTATAACAGGAACTAATTTTCCATTTGTTTATAGTCTGTGACAACTGTCTTTGACAAAGCTCTACAGTAATAAGCATATAGCACGGTATACAAATTATTTTGTACATAAAATACAATAAGCAACATGGCATTAGCACATTTATATTGGACAAACCAATTCACACTTTACATTGCACTATTCAAAACGCAATACATAATATTGCAATTTGAAGTATTCTTTGTGACTTCAGCATTGTTGACACAAGCCACAATTTTCTTCAAAGTACCTTTTCTTTAAAAGCATGTTTCAGCCCAAATCTAAGGATTCTAATTAATACTTGCATTGAAATTCTTACTATGTATATTTTTCTTTAATGGCATGTGTAATTTCATTTAGTTTTTAGAATTCAAATTTCTTTATGAATTTAGAAATATCAGAACTGAACCTGAAATTTTATGTTACTCAAAAAATTGAGAATGAAACTTGTGTCTTAAATAAAATGATATTTGGACATGAATCTTGATAAAAAAAAAAATTTCTAAATAATCAATCAGGTGCAATTATTTAGAACTAAAAGACTAAATAAAACTGGTTATTTGGCGTCACGACTTGTTTTATACAAAATAAAAACACAATGGGTATCACTTCCTATGATGATCCACCAATTCTGGCTTTCCTCACTAAAGAAAAAAAAACATAAATATGAAGAATTAACAACAATAACAACAAAATCAATATAATATGAAAAATAAAATTCAGTATTATTTTATATTATTTACCAATCTATTTCAGTAGTATAGAAATAAATTTACTTATTCACTTTTCATAGAAAGACATTACTTAAACTATGCTTACATTTATCTATATTTTGTTGTATCTTTTCTGTAACTTTGCCACGAACTCCAGGATATTCAAATAGAATACCAAATCGTATCATAGTGTCATTTTCTAAGATCAACTTCTGTATATTCATTTCAACTTTGTTTCCTAACACTTCTGGTTTCTGAAAGACAATATAGGTAAGTACAGTTTAGTTAAGTACAGTTTAGGTAAGTACAGTTTAGGTAAGTACAGTTTAGGTAAGTACAGTTTATACCACTACTACAATTACTGTATAAATGTGAATATAAAATCACAGCCATGTGAAATACCCCATCTCTGTGCATCTCAAGAAAAATATGTTTCACTGCCAATAATTTGCCAATGAAAACATGGCAAAGTGGCAAAATACAGACAAAATAATGACCGCTTTTATTTGTCCTGTGCATAACGTAGTGTTGACATAAAGTCAATGAGACTTAATGAAGGGACTACAGGATGGGTCAAAAAGTACAATAACAATTGCATCAGAATATGATGAGTTATCCTTGTGCAGGAATTTAAAAGTTCTAAATTTCTGCTTTGTAGACCATCCAAGTGATAAAAAAAATAATTTATTTAAGAATGGAAATAAGTATAAAATTTTCTGCTGTACTTACCTGGTTAGTGACATGAAAATGTAATACTGACTGATTAATATTGATAGCTTTTAATAATGTTAATATAGCTTCTCCAGTTAAATAATTAGATTCTACATTCAATGTCTTTAATGTTTTATTACTTTCCAAAGCTTTAGCCAGTGCCTGAAATTATAAAGATACACATACCTGTATACATATTTATATGTATGTAAATACATGGGGGTTGAGAATACAATGGTAAATATGTCAGCCATTCTCGCTACGCCTGACAATAACCTTGTATGCAGCTGGCGGATAAATCGCACTACTTTCAAGTCGCCATTTTTCTTACTTCTGACTAGTCTCTGACAACCAGACATATTCTGTCTACTTAATATAATGTACAAGGGAGGTAATTAACATGAAGAACTATTTTTTATTACTTATTCTACTTCTGCCCAATAATCTTGGAAGTTTTTTCTATCTACATACAAGGTTATTGTTAGAGACAATGATTGGTTGAGAATAATAATAAAATAATTTTTGTGGTATTATACTTTGGCTTCCTGTTTAACAGCTTATTCTAATGTCAATCATAAAATTAATGAAAATTTTCCTAAATTACTTGTTTAGTCCACATAGATTATTGAAAGAAAGGCCCTGCTCGATTATAAAAAAAATCTGAAACTGGTTTGGTACATCAGATTCGCTTTGTAAACGAGTACAATTTACAAGAAATTCGAAACCGGTTAAGTATGCTAGGTTAGTTTTGTAAAAAAGTGGCACAGATTCGGAATCCATGATGGCTGCGCCCATAGATATTTTTAAACTTACGAATTTCCGCTGAATGACGCCATATTGAATCCGAAGAATCTGTGATATGAGGCAGATTCACGGATTCGGCATCCGGATTTGGATTCAGACAAACCGTTGTAAACGAGTGACATGGATTCGGAATCCAGTTTCAGATTAGTTGTAATCGAGCAGACCTTAAGTAATTGCCATGCATCATTATCATATCAAAACAATGTGAGATACTGTACAAATCAAACAGTCTTTCAGTCTCAAAGTCACTGTGAATTATTCATTGGGAAAAAATTATATAAGTTCTTACCCTAGCAATTCTATCATTAGCAGCCACCCCAGCCATCTCGAGCTTCTTTAAATGAGTATTATCTTTCAAAGCATCTGCTAATTCTTCTAATCTTTCTACAGACATATTCTGTTAAATAAATCAAACAAGATTTTTGGTTAAATTGTATTTTTTGATAACACAAACAGTTTCCATACTGTTGTCACTTCTACCTGTACAAGATTTAATTCTGAAAATTGCTACAGAAATTAACCACTATCGGCTGATATTTTGAAGAATACCTTTGGCGACTTTAAATTTTAAATGAAATCAATATATTTTGCCAATGATATAAATTAAAAGCATGACATTGCCAATATAATTTACCCACCTTAATGTTATTGAGATTCAAAGACTTCAATTCAGGATCATTGTTCTTTAATTTTTCTATACTTCCTTCAACATCTGTTGTATTTGGAGGTTCCCTGGGCAATGGGTTTAATTGCTGTGCATGAGCAGCACCTATTCAAATTAAAGTAAAATTGTTTTCAGATTTTTTTGTAGAGTTGTATCTTAGAAATATAATAGACTGGAAGTCTTAGTCTTCTCATCGTCTATTGAACTTCTGTTTGAATTCATGGTTGACCTAGTTTCTCGTCTGGCTACAAGTTGACTCTAAGTAATACTGTGGCAGAGAGACTGGATGTCTCGGTCTAATTATATCCTTTTATATGACTTCTTGCAGAAACCGGAGATTAAGTGATTCTTCAAAATTCAACGCATGCGTGCCAAGCATAAATCTTGTGTTATCATTCCCTAACTTTCAGTTATATGGTTATATACTTAAAACACGTTATGTAATATTGGGTCTTGTATAAATTGCAATAAATTAATTATTTTTTAAGACTTAATAAGGTCTGTAAATTGAAATTTTCAAACACAATTTAATATCCAACTAAAATTTTTTAGAAAATAAAAATAAAGGTTTACCTGTGAAGCCGCCCTCATGAATTTTTCTGTCTTCTAAAGAAGCATAATATTGTGTTTGTGTTAACATACTGTGAAATCCGAGTACAGCTAAAATATACAAATCAATCATAGTTAAAATACTTGTTTTACCAATTAAAAGAGATTAATTTCAGCCATTTGTATCATTTTTCCCTGCATTTCTACAAAAACGTTGATGTTACAGTGGAACATTCTGCAATTAAGAGTTGATTAAAGTTTTTAAAAATTGCCCACCCCTCAAAATATAGGTTACCTCTAACTAAACATTTGTATTTCAATTTCATGTATTTTCTATAGGAGTGACAGTATGAGTTGGATTTTTTACTTTCAACCACTGATAATTATGGATTCACATTAATTTCAAAGCTTAATTTCCGAAGGACAGATGTTAACAATATTACTGATAAATCAGCTAAGATATTGTTTCTGAGAATAAACAATTATTGGTTGAACGAATAGTGAATGTTCCTTTCAAAAGTTTGTTAAAATTGACATGTTATGGACCTCCAATATCATATATTAACAATATGTATCCGTAGGAATGTAAAATACTATTTACCGGCTAGATCAACTAATTCCTCTTCGGAAGCTTGTTGTAAAATATCATCCCATTCTGTATCAGTTGTACCATCATCATTAACTTGTTCTTCTTTTTTATTTTCTATCTTTTTTGGCACAAATACCTTTCCTAAAACAATTTTTAGATTGAAGTAAAAAATCAGATGAAGAATAGGTAGTTGAATGTATCACAGATCAACATGTACTTTTGAGAGATCTTGATTAAATGTTTTTGTTGACAGATATATACCACTACGACTCAGTAACGTTTCTAGAAATCTTTAGGTGGAGTGGCCGAGTTGGGGCCAAATAATTGTCAGGGGGGGCTACAGATGTTTTCTATCCGTATTTAACATTATACAAAATTTCAAAGTAGGGGGGGCCAAGACTGGGCCAGCCTCACCTGGCCCCTTCGTAGAAACGCCACTGCTAAGACTTCTAGAAACTGAACAGCTTATGTCAGCTGGAAACAGTCAGTATATGACATCCAAGATTTTCTCTTAAAGGGCCATTCTGCTTTTTTTGAAAAAGCCTTTTTTATCAAAAAAATCGCAAATGATACCTGAGAGTATTTCTAAAGTATGTTTATTATATCTATGCATCTTCTTGATCAAACTGATTTTGTTTTTAAAGGATTAATTACAAACAGGGAGTACTAATTGGTAATTAAGCAATTTGACCTAGTTTTTGAGTTTGCCCTTTTAAATGGCTCAATATTTCTAGCTGAAACCTTTTGAATATACAACAGGGACATTTCTCTACAATTAGAAGTTTATTTTACTCAAATCTGTTCAGTAGTTTCCTATCAGCATCCAAAAAACATAACACACTTAAAAACCTTACGTAAGGTTTTTTAAAAATTTTAGCATGTCTTTAGTCTTTAAAAATTAACGGCTGGATTTTTTTAGTTAAAACTTTCAGATACATTAAAGGGCACCTAGTTACAGATTTTGGTGTAAAGTTTTCACAAATTTGAGCAAAAAAATTTTGTGACCTATAAAAAATTCAGACTGTCCCTTTAAATACAAATACTTGTTTTGTTTATTTTTACTTCAAGACTGTCAAATAACTGTTAGATGTAACCAAATGTTCACTCACCTTTTGTTTCTTTAACGTATGTTTTGTTTTGTTCCCAGTCTTTTTCTTCTTTAGCTTTCTTCTCTAAAAAGTCGAGTAACATTTGACGTTTATATGGTCCCGTAGGACTTTTATCGGTTTGATTCTTTTGTCTTTGACCAGATGGTAACAAGGAATTCTGAAATTTAAAAAAAATATAAGCATTTGAAAAAAACTATTCAGTAAAAATCTTAAACACATTTGTAGGGTCTTTTGTGAAGGCTTCAATTATGGATTACAATTGCTTATATATCATATTTTCTCGCAATAATTTGTTACAAGGAATATAACTGGTCGAACAATAATCGTTCGACCAATCATGATAGCAACAGATTAATGTAATGAAATGAAATGATAGCCGTTGCTATTTAAGGAACATGAGGTGAATGGGTCATTTTGATCTTTCTGAACATCAGAACATTATCTGGTTTGTAAACTTTCCCTTACAGAGGGCACATATAGTTATTAATAACATTACGGTAGTTAAAACCAGTATCAATACATTTTACACTTACATCAGGATCAAAATCTCCATTAAGTTCTTCTAATTCATCTTGTGTTAACTGTGCTAGAATATCTTCTAGATCATCAAAATCTATATCTGGAACATCTTCACTTTTAGATTTAACGAAAGTCGACATTGTGATACTCTAGTTCTCTTCACACTAAAAATATACATATCATTTGAATTAAAAAGATACGGACTTCTAACAAATTATTGCTTTTGAGTGTTTACAGCTAATTGGGTCTGGAACCTGATTTGATTGATCAGGTTTGGTCAATGGGATTGTATGATGGTGATTTACATAAACAGGACATAACATAATATTGTGAATTGTCCAAAAAGAAACTTAAATTGTGTTGAAACAAAAACTTGAAATCCTTTTTTTCTTTTTTTACTTGAAGAAGAATTTCAAATTACTACTAAATAAATACAGATAAAATATATTCTTATCAGGCATAGGTCTACTGTCTCTACTCATTCTGTTTATAGTCAACTGAATTAATTCAACTTTAAACAACTTAATTTGTATTCTCTCTTAAATCACAAAACAAGTTTTAGCAATGACTCATAATTACTGATTGACTCTTAAAGGGATTGTAAAGAGGTTTTCTAAACTTTGTATGTGTATCGGGGACACTGATAGCATCAATTTGCGCCATTCTAACTTTCAGTCCGACGTATGTGGTTCTTGTAATTCCACTAAAACTAACCCGTTTTATGACGTCACTAATAGTGATCTACCGGAAGCTATTGATATCTATGCAGATCACTATTAGTGACGTCATAACACACGTTAGTTTTAGTGGAATTGCAAGAACCTCAGACGTTGGAATGGAAATTGGAATGGCGCAAATTGATGCTATCAGTGTCCTCGATACACATACTAAGTTTAAAAAACCTCTTTACAATCCCTTTAACAAAAGATCCTTTCTTTATAAAAAGGTAATTATAAAAGAGGTCAAAATTTTAGATAATCAAACTTTGAACATTATTTTGTTTAGAATAGAAGGGATTGAGATTACAATAACCTTTATAAGAGAAAAGGAATCTTGTATTATATGGTATAATGACCTGGATTAATATGTATTACATGGTAAACTGTACATGATTGTAAAGTGTGGAATGTTATTAATGAGATAATAATCTGTATTATATGTTTATATAATTTACATTCAACATAATACAACACCTGTTACTTATACCTTCAGACATCAACTAATACCAGATTTCATCTTTCTGTACTTATTATACTAAGAAATTGTATAGCCACAAAAACCTTTCCACACCTTGCGTGTGCAGCATTCAATGGCGACCAATTGATTTTATTTCTTAGGAAAAAAACTTTATGGTGTAGGGGGATAATGGTGGTATGATTGAACTACAAAATCATCCATCTTTCCAAATATATCGTTTTGTGGATTCAAGGTAAATAAATACGTTTAAAAAAAACCACACCCCCGGAGGTGGGGAAAAGTTTTTGGGGCATAGTTTTTCTGACTCTCTCTCAGCCATATCTGTCCAAATAGCTATCAGAGGCTGGTGAAAGAGTCAGCAAGTTTTGGACCAGGTAATAGCAATAGGGTAACTTAGGTCTACACAAGAACTTACTGCTGAGAATTACAATGTTCAATAATATTTAATAAAAATCAAACTAACAGGAGTACCGGTATTAATTTTTTTTTTTTTACAATAGCTACAGGTATCAGTTTGACAAAGTGTGTCATTCTACTGGTCGAGGAGTGTTTGTAAATGGTTAAGAAACTGGTTTCCAAAATGCCTTATGGCTAACTAGATACAAGTGACCAATGTCCATTACACTCAACATTACAAGTATTACTAAAACTAGGTCAAAAGTACAAACTACATAATAAGATATATACTCATAAGTAGAACATAAAAGAATATCTAATCAAGGACTAGATCTGAAGTGATATTCCATCTAGAAAACTAAAGAAGCCCTATATAATATTAAGAAATCAAGAAATCAAGATCAAATTGAAAAATTGCTACTTTTTCTTTAAGCAAATTTAACTTTTTTGAAGCCGATTTAGCTCTGGATATATCAGGCACAAAAATTTTAATTATTGTGAAGGGAGAAATACATTTAAATATTTATTATCTCAGAGTTTTATTTTCTCTTCTGCAAATGTTTTATGCAGATTTATTACTAGTGCTGGCACGATATATATCGCTGTATCGCGATACGGCATGCCACAATACGCGTATCGTATCGCAAGGTCGTGGATCGATACTTGATGATACCTCTCATTTATCATTTCATAAAAAGCGATTTTTTCTTTATAAATCGGCGAATGAAATCACTATTTTTTCGAACTTACTTTATTTAATATTTAAAAGACGTTGATATGGACCATTCCTTACAGCTAAATTACCAAATTTCACATTATTACAGCTATACAAATATTGATCTTGGAACTTTGAAGATGAAGTTTTAATTATTGGCCCATTACCCCATATCGCGATATGTATTTTATCGTGACCTTTGTATCGCGATGCGTATTGTATCGTGGCATGATTGGCAATACTCAAGCACTATTTATTTATTACTATATCTTGTAAAGAATATCAACAATTGTTTTATATCAAGGATTATCTATCACTTAATAACAGATCCAAGTGGCATCAGATCATCACAAATTTTACATAATTGTAAGCTCAGTATTAGACAAAACTGGAAATATTGGAACATCAGCTTACCTTTTAAAAAGAATCCTAAATGATTGGCAAATCCAATGAAACTGACCATTGTACAGTAAATAAGTTCACATGTATCTTACACATTCCACACAGATTTAGCCAGACTGGCATGTCAACATTCTCAATCTTACAAGTCAATATATCTGGCTTACATACTATCTTCTAGTTGCCCTAAAAAGCCCTCAACCTATTTACAAATAGCTACAAAACATCTTCTAATCTGAACACAAAAAACTTAGATTTACCGTGAGAGAAAAACTCAAACAGCTCTACAAAACATGACAATTGTCCTTTTTCAGACATTGCCTATATTAATATCAAACTTAAAGGGAAATTATCACTAACTGTTTGACCAAGAATTTTTTTTTCTCAGAACCTGGAATTTTTTAGCAAATCTAATCCGTAATGAATGATGTTCACAACTCTCCCTAAAAATTTAAGCTTTCAAATCCCTACGTATCCATAATCATCAGCGTTTGAAAACATGTTTTATAGAAAACATAAAAACAGAAAATAAAAGATATATGTTTGGACAGGGTTAGAATTTAAGGGATTGCGCGATTCTTGTGCAGTTAAAGTACTTTTGGAGGCTATTTACATATAATAAAGGCCCTAATCGACCATCGAAAATGCTGAAAATTCCCCTTTAAAGGCTTAAATTTCAAGGGAGAGTTTGGGACATTATTAGATCTACCGGTGAGCGATGTACGAAGCTTAAATCACCAATTCCGTAGGTCGTATCAAAGAGCTACGAGATTTTGTGATGAATAGCTAATTTGTATAAGAAGAGGTATTCTCACAATAGTTCGAATTGTTCATACCTGCAGTTTTGATGTAATATCCAAATAAAATTGGGACTCTTTGATGTCTCACGCGTAGGGGGAAAACGAAGTAATAGGGCCATATTCCAATGATAACGTCAATATACGACGCCTTCCACGGCTAATAATAAACACCAAATCATTTGATTGGTTGACCTCTTGGGTTTCCCAAACGTTTCCACCAATCAACGACGATCACGCGGGAAATTTAATAAACAACATTCCATTGAATGGATGAACGTTATGTGACTACAGAGTTTTTATCGATATTTTCTGCATATTTTACGGATAAAATAAGCTGAATTGAGGTGTGTGAATTTGGATTACATCGTTCATTATAAGCTGCAGAGAATAGTGTCTTAGAAACAAAGTGTTTTGAGTAGAACGAAGTGTAGAAATTTTAATAGTTTTGAGTAACGGAACGGTCTATTCACACTTATTGTGGAGCTTCCAAATCTTATCATAATCATTTTTGTAGCTGCCCTTGAGGGTATTCAAATCATTTGCTGTCTGTAAGGCAAATCTAAGGCATACACATTATTTTCTCCAGAAATGATATGAAATGAATTGAGTTTGTCGTCCTACTTTTCTGCATCTAAATTGAGGACGGGCAAACGCCATGCAGTGTGCAATGAGGGAAATTTTGCCAGGACAGCCTGCTCTTATTTTCGATTTCCAACTGTCGCGGGATCTTTAACGTACACAGCCAATAGCACACGGGGCCTCGGTTTATTGTCCCATCCGAACGACTAGACGCTTTTCCATGTCAGCCCTCCGACCTGCATCACCGACTGGGGGAGTGGTTTTTTTTTTGGTTTGTTGAAGTATATGTTATATGTATAATATATTGATTTTGACGTAAATAGGCCCATATTTCATGTTATTTTTGATACTTACGATATATTGCAATTGTTTATTTGTTGATTGTTCCATTGCATTATCTTCTGGAGAAAATAGGGAGCCGCGGTGGCTCAGTGAGTTAGACCCTTGCTCGCTAACCTGAAGGGCCAGGGTTCAATCCCGACATGGGTCGAGATGATACCTTCGGAATTTTCGACCCGGTCTCCCCCAGTCGGTGATGCAGGTCGGAGGGGCCGACATGGAAAAGCGTCTAGTCGTTCGGATGGGACAATAAACCTAGGCCCCGTGTGCTATTAGCTGTGTACGTTAAAGATCCCGCGATCCCGAAATCGAAAATAAGAGCAGGCTAATGCCGCTGTCCTGGCAAAATTTCCCTCATTGCACACTGCATGGCTTTTGCCCGTCCTCAAATAGCCCATAAGATAAGTGTGAATAGACCGTTCTGTTACTCAAAACTATTAAAATTTCTACACTTCGTTCTACTCAAAACACTTTGTTTCTAAGGCACTATTCTCTGCAGCTTATAATGAACCATGTAATCCAAATTCACATACCTCAATTCAGCTTATTTTTCCGTAAAATATGCAGAAAATATCGATAAAAACTCTGTAGTCACATAACGTTCATCCATTCAATGGAATGTTGTTTATTAAATTTCCCGCGTGATCGTCGTTGATTGGTGGAAACGTTTGGGAAACCCAAGAGGTCAACCAATCAAATGATTTGGTGTTTATTATTAGCCGTGTAAGGCGTCGTATATTGACGTTATCATTGGAATATGGCCCTATTACTTCGTTTTCCCCCTACGCGTGAGACATCAAAGAGTCCCAATTTTATTTGGATATTACACCAAAACTGCAGGTATGAACAATTCGAACTATTGTGAGAATACCTCTTCTTATACAAATTAGCTATTCATCACAAAATCTCGTAGCTCTTTGATACGACCTACGACAAATCGACTTTTTCTCACTCACCGGTAGATCTATATTACATATTAGATAAAAATTCTATATTCTGAGACTAAAAGTTTTTTGGTCGAACAGTTAGTGAACATATCCCTTTAAAAATCATTAAAGATTGAACCTGTGTTTTTCTCATTCTGAATACTAAATATTTGGCAGTTGATCAATATTGGTTAAACATAGATAATCCTGTATTAAACTCCCCTCATATATAATATATCTTAGTAGATACAAGACATAGCCAGCCAGATGCTGCCAAATATAACTGTTTATCATAACATTACCCAACAACAAGGTCATGGCTACCTCAATAGAAACCAAATAGACATAGAGATTCACCTTGGTATAAGCCATAATATTTCCTCTAATTCAAATATCACAAATATCAATAACCAGTCTATTCTGACCAATTCTTTATTGCCTTCGACACTTCTACAAATATTATCAAAGATGTCACTTTTGTAGCATTCCTTTATTGGCTATTTCTATTAAATTTTTGTCAACCTTTTAATGTGAATAAAAATAGTAAAACAATTCAAGTCCTTCTAATTTTTAAAAACAAACTTTCCCCATCTGGACATCTAAAGAGAAAATTTCATTAACCTTAACAAGAGCGACTTTCAAAGACTTGTCTTTATTTCACACTAAATAAACTTAAATTCATCAATCAATTACAAATATTTTAAATGTAATATCAAAATCACTAATAAATCAAGTTAGTGTAAATTTTATAATATTAACTAGATAAAAAAAATGAAATATTAGTACGGTATATTATGATTCATAGAGTTACACTCATATTATTCATTTCATTGACTTTCAATAGACTTTCTGTTTTCATATTCAAAAGACCTATTCATAGTTTACAAAATAAGGATATATTAACTGACTACCTTGTGAGTCTCTTGAATATAATAATGTTATTATTATATATGTAGGCTACATACATGGTTACCTTATTACATTGAACATGCTATTAACAGACTGATAAACTGAGGAAAAGTTTAAATTTGCGTTGGTGATTTGTGTCTTGAATAATAGTCTTCAGAAGTACTACAATAATTCTTATGCAAACATGTTTTCCAGTAAAACAGTCCCCAATCCGAACCCCAAAATATCACAACACATATTGGGATTACAATAAATTAAGTACGGAAACACTTATCGGCAACGATAAGAAATCAATTTCCCTCTAATTCCCTAGTCAAACGAGGGAAATGAAATTTGCACAATGATAGTATAATTAATCTCTTCAAATGTACCTCAAATTTAAAATTTTTATTTCCATATCTTTCCTAAGAAACTATGGCATAGTCTCATTAAAATAAAAATATTTCTAACTTTCAAACTCAAGTCATTGTTAATACCGGTACACATGAACTTGAAGGCTCAAAAATAGGTTAAAGCTTTAAAATTGGCGGTTAACCGACAGCTAACTGGACAATTTCAGATTTGAAATATAATCTAAGGATGAAAACTGAAAGTTGCAGGAAAACTATTCAAATATATGCCTAAAAATGAATAAGAACTTTGTCCAGTTCACTTGACAGAAATTTTGTGACTTGAGATTCTAAAAAAAACACTTTTCAACATATGTCGTACTTCACAAATTTAAAGAGTTTGATAAAGTCTTTAAGAGTGGTCTTAACAATATCATAGTGACAGTCAAGTTGATTGAGGACAAGACAATAACTTACACAAGACAAAAAGGTTTCTGTAAGGTGAAAAGTAAACAAACCAGTTCTATGTCAAATGAATTTTAACTGTTTGTGAGGTATATGTATGAGTGAAGACTAATCACTCTAGGAAATGAATGATAAGTATACTGAATAAATCATCGCCCTTTAAACTAACATTCAAACCTCATAACGATAGATCTTTATAAATAGAAATTACTAGTTTGACAAATTGCTTTATGTAAATTTCAAAGTTTGAACTGTTTTTAAGGACCTTTAAGGGAAATATAACCAGTAAAAAAGTTGAATTTCAGATCTTTATATTATACCTTAATTTGAGAAAACCCTGTTTTCTCAGAGCGGATAGGAAAATATAGGCACCAAGAGCTCTGGAGTTTTGTGATTTTATCGCATCCTGATCTAGACCGAGAACGGAAAACTTCTGATAGTCCTAATGTAAAGAGGGCTATAGAACAGCAGTCATTTCTAGAGTGTAAGCAAACTAGACTATGAGCTAATCCAGTCTATGAAGGGGAGCGCAAGGTTCAGTGAGTTTGATGCATCTTACTAGCTAGTACAAAACTTGCTGACTCTTTCCCCAGCCTCTGAGGTAAATAAATACGTTTAAAACCACCACACCCGCTGAGGTGCAAAAAATTGAAAGTTTTTGAGGCCTAGTTTTTCTGACTCTCTCTCTCAGCCATATCTGTCCAAATATCTGTCAAAGACTGGGAGAATAGAGTCAAAGGTTTCGGACTACTTACTAGCCATAGTTTAACCCTGACATGAGTCATTAAGTTGATACCTTACGATTTCTTCAAATCAGTTTCCCTCCTGATCAGCGATGCTGGTCAGGGGTAGACATCAGAAAAGTAGGACGTGAAACTCAAATTCATTCATTATTTCCAGTCTGCCTCCCCAGTTTTAGTTTAATAAAGTGACTTGAATTTGATTGATGTGATGATAATGATATTGACAGTGTGTTTGTATGGAAATAGTCTATTAATTACTAATAATAATGTGTAATTAATTTTAATTTACTTTAACTTTTTTTTAAACAATACCGGATTCTCTAATAGTAATAGTGATAGACCACTCTTACCCTTTACCATAGTCTACATAACATACTAACATAATCACAAATTCCATATTGACTAGGTTTATATTATTAACTGTATATAACTGTATTATTATGTGTCAAAATAACAAACGAAAATTTGCCAATGAAAGAATACATTTGCAACAACATTGTCTCTTTCCTTATCATCTCCAAGATATCAAGCTCAATGGACCCTTTCATCAGTGTGAAATGTTTGATTAAAAGTTCAAATATTTATACCTCCTAAGACGTCTATTAAAACAGGAATTCTCTAGCTGTTCTCTTTCCTAAAAGTATCCGACATTTACCTTTCAGTGCAACTCCGATTAACCAGACTTTCCCCATAATAGCATTTTCAAACAACAATTTAAAAGGAATGGTCTTTTCTATAGAATTTTCAGTCTGGATATTCAAGAAGCAAGATAGCCAGTGCTTCTCACCTTAACGAGAATACCTGAGAACTGTAATGATTCGAAAACATAGAAATTATTGTCAATTTATCAGATACAAAAGTTTAGAATGTAAATTCATGAAAATCTAATGTGATAAACAAGAAAAAATATAATCAAAAAAATTTGAACTAGAGTCGAGAATGGTTCGTAATTGTTCGGTAATTTCCGTGTTGCTGTGGTGATTGAGGAAGCCAAGATGGCGGGTTAGTTGCGTGAAAACAAGATTGGAAGATGAATTATTAATAATAAACAGTTCTCAGCTAACTTTCAGACGCGACTCACTAATTGGTCAAATTAAAAATAGGTAAGAATGATTAAACGGCGTGAATTAATTGGATTCAATCACGAAATAACATGAATATGGATAATTTAAAGCGAAATTGTTTGTTTTCTTGTTTGTTTCCATTTGATTTATTTGCGATCTCTCTGATCTGCAATTTTGATATTATTTGTTTTGTTATTTTAGATCTACAGCTACATATATTTTTTTTTGATAAGACAATTATTGTTTGCAATGCAAGCTACACTTCTTACATTTAGTGGATCAATTCAATGTCCCATGGATTCAGATAAATTATTTACACTCTATGACTGAGTATGACCCTGAAGTCAATTTGGCCGCCTATTCGCTTAGCCGTCTTTTCGAGCTGTCAAGCTGGCCGCACATTCCCAGCCGTCAATTCAATATAGTGATATCAAGTCGCCCAAACGTTCCTTATACGTCTCAACCAATCACTGCCTTGGATACACTGTATAAAATGAAAGTAGATCTAAAAATAGCACAGTACATAAATAAACGACTTGCGCAAAGAATGGTGACAATATTCATTCATCAATTCTAATTTAACTCGGATAACAATCCGTCGTAACAAAAAACTCAATACCGGGTATTCAATTTGATATATTTAAAAAAAAAAAACAATATTTTTTTTAAGAATTTTAAATTAAAGGGGCACAGTTGGCATTTTTTTTAAAGGGATGGTTAAGATTTCTTAACAATGATATTGATATATTTCAAAAGCACATGAATGGAGGATTCCGAAAATCTGCATAAAAATTAAATTAAAGGGTGCTAATCTCTCTGTAAACTAAAATATGATTCGTCATTTTTCAGTCTTAATTAATTATGGTCAGGCTAAAATTACGATTCATGGTACATAATTCTCAACATTAAGACTTACATATTTCAAAAGGACATAATAAGATGTTTCCGCAAACCTAGGATAAAAGTCGGCAAATTCATATTAAAGGGTACTGACCTCTCTGAACTAAGATATGCTTTCAAGTTTTTCAGTCCTTATTATTATTTGTACACATTTTCGGGATAATATTACGATTCATCGTACAAAATTCTCAACATTGACAATATATATTTTAAAAGCACATGATTAGAGATTTCAGAAAACCTAGGTTAAAAGTTGGCACAATCATATTAAAGGGTACTGACCTCTCTCTATACCATAATATGATTTTTATTTTTTATTATTCGTACACATTTTCGGGCTAATATTACGGCCCATCGTACACAATTCTCAACAATGACACTTATATATTTCAAAAGCACATAATTAGAGGTTTCAGAAAACCTAGGTTAAAAGTTGGCACATTCATATTAAAGGGTACTGACCTCTCTTTAAACCATAATATGATTTTTATACGCCCTCATCTCTCTATGAGGACGTATATTGTCGGCACCCCTGTCCGTCCGTCGGTCCGTCGGTCCGTCCGTCCGTCGGTCCGTCCGTCGGTCCGTCCGTCCGTCCGTCATGCCGTCCGTCCGTCCGTCAACATTTGCTCGTAAACGCTCTAAAAACTAGAGTTTTTGAAGGAATCAAATGAAATTTGATATGTGTATACATATTCATAAAACGAAGATCAAGTTCGAATTTGAGCTATTTTCGATCGTTAGAAACAGAGTTACTGCCCTTGCCACAAATCTGTCGGTCTGTCAGTCAACATTTGCTTGTAAACGCTCTAAAAACTTGAGTTTTTGACAGAATCAAATGAAATTTGATATGTGTATACATATTTATAAAACGAAGATCAAGTTCGAATTTGAGCTATTTTCGATCGTTAGAAGCAGAGTTATTGCCCTTGCCCCAAATCTTGAATATGATATAACTCTCTTAGTTTTCAACCGATTTTGATGAAACTTAAAATGGATGTTATTGGACCTAAATCGAAAGGTTTGAGAAAGTTTAATTTTATCCCGATTAAATTTTTCGTTAGGCGTATATGGCCGTGGTCCACTATCTTTATTTTTCATTATTAGTACACATTTTCGGGCTAATATTACGGCCCATCGTACACAATTCTCAACAATGACACTTATATATTTCAAAAGCACATAATTAGAGGTTTCAGAAAACCTAGGTTAAAAGTTGGCACATTCATATTAAAGGGGACTGACCTCTCTCTAAACCATAATATGATTTTTATTTTTCATTATTAGTACACATTTTCGGGCTAATATTACGGCCCATCGTACAAAATTCTCAACATTGACACTTATATATTTAAAGAGCACATAATTAGAGGTTTCAGAAAACCTAGGTTAAAACTTGGCACATTCATATTAAAGGGGACTGACCTCTCTTTAAACCATGATATGATTTTTATTTTTCATAATAAGTACACATTTTCGGGCTAATATTACGGCCCATCGTACAAAATTCTCAACATTGACACTTATATATTTAAAGAGCACATAATTAGAGGTTTCAGAAAACCTAGGTTAAAACTTGGCACATTCATATTAAAGGGGACTGACCTCTCTTTAAACCATGATATGATTTTTATTTTTCATAATTAGTACACATTTTCGGGCTAATATTACGGCCCATCGTACAAAATTCTCAACATTGACACTTATATATTTAAAGAGCACATAATTATAGGTTTTATTAAACCTAAGTTAAAAGTTGGCACATTCATATTAAAGTGTACTGACCTCTCTTTAAACCATAATATGATTTTTATTTTTCATTATTAGTACACATTTTTGGGCTAATATTACGGCCCATCGTACAAAATTCTCAACATTGACACTTATATATTTCAAAAGCATATAATTAGAGGTCTCAGAAAACCTAGGTTAAAAGTTGGCACATTCATATTAAAGGGGACTGACCTCTCTCTAAACCATAATATGATTTTTATTTTTCATTATTAGTACACATTTTCGGGCTAATATTACGGCCCATCGTACAAAATTCTCAACATTGACACTTATATATTTAAAGAGCACATAATTATAGGTTTTATAAAACCTAAGTTAAAAGTTGGCACATTCATATTAAAGGGTACTGACCTCTCTTTAAACCATAATATGATTTTTATTTTTCATTATTAGTACACATTTTCGGGCTAATATTACGGCCCATCGTACAAAATTCTCAACATTGACACTTATATATTTCAAAAGCATATAATTAGAGGTTTCAGAAAACCTAGGTTAAAAGTTGGCACATTCATATTAAAGGGGACTGACCTCTCTCTAAACCATAATATGATTTTTATTTTTCATTATTAGTACACATTTTCGGGCTAATATTACGGCCCATCGTACAAAATTCTCAACATTGACACTTATATATTTAAAGAGCACATAATTATAGGTTTTATAAAACCTAAGTTAAAAGTTGGCACATTCATATTAAAGGGCACTGACCTCTCTTTAAACCATGATATGATTTTTAGTTTTCATTATTAGTACACATTTTTGGGCTAATATTACGGCCCATCGTACAAAATTCTCAACATTGACACTTATATATTTCAAAAGCATATAATTAGAGGTTTCAGAAAACCTAGGTTAAAAGTTGGCACATTCATATTAAAGGGTACTGACCTATCTCTGAACTAAGATAGGATTTCGATTTTTTCATTATTCGTACACATTTTCGGGCTAATATTACGGCCCATCGTACAAAATTCTCAACATTGACAACTATTTATTTCAAAAGCACATAATGAGAGGTTTCAGAAAACCTAGGTTAAAAGTTGGCACATTCTTATTAAAGGGTACTGACCTCTCTCTAAACCATAATATGATTTTTATTTTTCATTATTCGTACACATTTTTGGGCTAATATCACGACCCATCGTACAAAATTCTCAACAACGACAATTATATATTTCAAAAGCACATAATTAGAGGTTTCAGAAAATCTAGGTTAAAAGTTGGCACATTCATATTAAAGGGCACTGACCTCTCTTTAAACCATGATATGATTTTTAGATTTCATTATTCGTACACATTTTTGGGCTAATATTACGGCCCATCGTACAAAATTCTCAACAATGACACTTATATATTTGGAAAGTACATAGTCAGAGGTTTCAGAAAATCTAGGTTAAAAGTTGGCACATTCATATTAAAGGGTACTGACCTCTCTCTGAACTAAGATAGGATTTCGATTTTTTCATTATTCGTACACATTTTCGGGCTAAAATTACGATTAATCGTACAAAATTCTCAACAATGACACTTATATATTTCAAAAGCACATAATTAGACGTTTCAGAAAATCTAGGTTAAAAATTGGCACATTCATATTAAAGGGTACTAACTGACCTCTCTCAAAACCATGATATGATTTCAAGTTTTTCAGTCTTTATTTTTATTTGTATACATTTTCGGGCTAATATTACGACTCATCGTACACAATTCTCAACATTGACAATTATATATTTAAAGAGCACATAATTATAGGTTTTAGAAAACCTAAGTTAAAAATTGGCACATTCATACTAAAGGGGACTGACCTCTCTCTAAACCATAATATGATTTTTATTTTTCATTATTTGTATTCATTTTCGGGCTAATATTACGACTCATCGTACAAAATTCTCAACATTGACAATTATCTATTTCAAAAGCACATAATAAGAAGTTTCAGAAAACCTAGGTTAAAACTTGGCACATTCATATTAAAGGGTACTGAACTAAGATAGGATTTCGATTTTTCATTATTCGTACACATTTTCGGGCTAAAATCACGATTAATCGTACAAAATTCTCAACAATGACACTTATATATTTCAAAAGCACATAATTAGAGGTTTCAGAAAATCTAGGTTAAAAGTTGGCACATTCATATTAAAGGGTACTGACCTCTCTTTAAACCTTGATATGATTTTTATACGCCCTCATCTCTCTATGAGGACGTATATTGTAGTCACCCCTGTCCGTCCGTCCGTCCGTCCGTCCGTCGGTCCGTCCGTCCGTCCGTCGGTCCGTCCGTCCGTCAACATTTGCTCGTAAACGCTCTAAAAACTAGAGTTTTTGACGGAATCAAATGAAATTTGATATGTGTATACATATTCATAAAACGAAGATCAAGTTCGAATTTGAGCTATTTTCGATCGTTAGAAGCAGAGTTATTGCCCTTGCCCCAAATCCGTCGGTCCGACCATCAACATTTGCTTGTAAACGCTCTAAAAACTAGAGTTTTTGACGGAATCAAATGAAATTTGATATGTGTATACATATTCATAAAACGAAGATCAAGTTCGAATTTGAGCATTTTTCGATCGTTAGAAGCAGAGTTATTGCCCTTGCCTCAAATCTGTCGGTCCGTCCATCAACATTTTCTTGTAAACGCTCTAAAAACTAGAGTTTTTGACGGAATCAAATGAAATTTGATACGTGTATATATGATCAGAAACGAAGATCAAGTTCGAATTTGAGCTATTTTCGATTGTTACAAGCAGAGTTATTGCCCTTGCCCCAAATCTTAAATATGCTATTACTCTCTTAGTATTCAACCGATTTTGATGAAACTTAAAATGGATGTTATTGGAGCTAAATCGAAAGGTTTGAGAAAGTTTTGTTTTCTCCTGATTAAATTTTTTCCTTTTTCGACTTTTTCGTTAGGCGTATATGGCCGTGGTCCACTATCTTTAGTTTTCATTATTCGTACACACTTTCGGGCTAATATTACGGCCCATCGTACAAAATTCTCAACAACGACAATTATATATTTCAAAAGCACATAATTAGAGGTTTCAGAAAATCTAGGTTAAAAGTTGGCACATTCATATTAAAGGGTACTGACCTCTCTTTAAACCATGATATGATTTTTATTTTTTCATTAGTCGTACACATATTCGGGCTAATATTACGGCCCATCGTACAAAATTCTCAACAATGTCACTAATATATTTCAAAAGCACATAATTAGACGTTTCAGAAAACCTAGGTTAAAAGTTGGCACATTCATATTAAAGGGTAGTGACCTCTCTCAAAACCATGATATGATTTCAAGTTTTTCAGTCTTTATTTTTATTTGTACACATTTTCGGGCTAATATTACGACTCATCGTACAAAATTCTCAACATTGACAATTATATATTTAAAGAGCACATAATTATAGGTTTTATAAAACCTAAGTTAAAAGTTGGCACATTCATATTAAAGGGTACTGACCTCTCTTTAAACCATAATATGATTTTTATTTTTCATTATTAGTACACATTTTCGGGCTAATATTACGGCCCATCGTACAAAATTCTCAACATTAACACTTAGATATTTCAAAAGCATATAATTAGAGGTCTCAGAAAACCTAGGTTAAAAGTTGGCACATTCATATTAAAGGGGATTGACCTCTCTCTAAACCATAATATGATTTTTATTTTTCATTATTTGTATTCATTTTCGGGCTAATATTACGACTCATCGTACAAAATTCTCAACATTGACAATTATCTATTTCAAAAGCACATAATTAGACCTTTCAGAAAACCTAGGTTAAAAGTTGGCACATTCATATTAAAGGGTACTGACCTCTCTTTAAAACATGATATGATTTTTAGTTTTCATTATTCGTACACATTTTCGGGCTAATATTACGGCCCATCGTACAAAATTCTCAACAACGACAATTATATATTTCAAAAGCACATAATTAGTGGTTTCAGAAAATCTAGGATAAAAGTTGGCACATTCATATTAAAGGGTACTGACCTCTCTTTAAACCATGATATGATTTTTAGTTTTCATTATTAGTACACATTTTCGGGCTAATATTACGACTCATCCTACAAAATTCTCAACAATGACACTTATATATTTCAAAAGCACATAATTAGAGGTTTCAGAAAACCTAGGTTAAAAGATGGCACATTCATATTAAAGGGTACTGACCTCTCTCTGAACTAAGATATGATTTCTATTTTTTCATTATTTGTACACATTTTCGGGCTAATATTACGGCCCATCGTACAAAATTCTCAACATTGACAATTATATATTTTGAAAGCACATAATTAGACCTTTCAGAAAACCTGGGTTAAAAGTTGGCACATTCATATTAAAGGGTACTGACCTATCTCTGAACAAATATAGGATTTCGATTTTTTCATTATTTGTACACATTGTCGGGCTAATATTACGACTCATCGTACAAAATTCTCAACATTGACACTTATATATTTTAAAAGCACATAATGAGAGGTTTCAGAAAACCTAGGTTAAAAGTTGGCACATTCATATTAAAGGGTACTGACCTCTCTCTAAACCATAATATGATTTTTATTTTTCATTATTTCTAATTATGTGCTTTTGAAATATATAAGTGTCATTGTTGAGAATTTTGTACCATTAATCGTAATTTTAGCCCGAAAATGTGTACGCATAATAATGAAAAATAAAAATCATATTATGGTTTAAAGAGAGGTCAGTACCCTTTAATATGATTGTGCCAACTTTTAACCTAGGTTTTCTGAAATCTCTAATCATGTGCTTTTAAAATATATAATTGTCAATGTTGAGAATTTTGTACGATGAGTCGTAATATTAGCCCGAAAATGTGTACAAATAGTAAAGAATGAAAAATCAAAATCATATTATGGTTTAGAGAGAGGTCAGTACCCTTTAATATGAATGTGCCAACTTTTAACCTAGGTTTTCTGAAACCTCTCATTATGTGCTTTTGAAATATATAAGTGTCAATGTTGAGAATTCTGTACGATGAGTCGTAATACTAGCCCGACAATGTGTACAAATAATGAAAAAATCGAAATCCTATCTTTGTTCAGAGATAGGTCAGTACCCTTTAATATGAATGTGCCAACTTTTAACCTAGGTTTTCTGAAAGGTCTAATTATGTGCTTTTAAAATATATAATTGTCAATGTTGAGAATTTTGAACGATGGGCCGTAATATTAGCCCGAAAATGTGTACGACTAATGAAAAAATCGAAATCATATCTTAGTTCAGAGGGAGGTCATTACCCTTTAATATGAATGTGCCAACTTTAAACCTAGGTTTTCTGAAACCTCTAATTATGTGCTTTTAAAATATATAGTTGTCAATGTTGAGAATTTTGTACGATGAGTCGTAATAATAGCCCGAAAATGTGTACGACTAATGAAAAAATCGAAATCATATCTTAGTTCAGAGAGAGGTCAGTACCCTTTAATATGAATGTGCCAACTTTTAACCTAGGTTTCCTGAAACCTCTAATTATGTGCTTTTGAAATATATAAGTGTCATTGTTGAGAATTTTGTACGATTAATCGTAATTTTAGCCCGAAAATGTGTACGAATAATGAAAAAATCGAAATCCTATCTTAGTTCAGAGATAGGTCAGTACCCTTTAATATGAATGTGCCAAGTTTAAACCTAGGTTTTCTGAAACTTCTTATTATGTGCTTTTGAAATAGATAATTGTCAATGTTGACAATTTTGTACGATGAGTCGTAATATTAGCCCGAAAATGAATACAAATAATGAAAAATAAAAATCATATCATGGTTTAGAGAGAGGTCAGTCCCCTTTAATATGAATGTGCCAACTTTTAACCTAGGTTTTCTGAAACCTCTAATTATGTGCTTTTAAAATATATAATTGTCAATGTTGAGAATTTTGAACGATGGGCCGTAATATTAGCCCGAATATGTGTACGACTAATGAAAAAATCGAAATCATATCTTAGTTCAGAGGGAGGTCATTACCCTTTAATATGAATGTGCCAACTTTAAACCTAGGTTTTCTGAAACCTCTAATTATTTGCTTTTAAAATATATAGTTGTCAATGTTGAGAATTTTGTACGATGAGTCGTAATAATAGCCCGAAAATGTGTACGACTAATGAAAAAATCGAAATCATATCTTAGTTCAGAGAGAGGTCAGTACCCTTTAATATGAATGTGCCAACTTTTAACCTAGGTTTCCTGAAACCTCTAATTATGTGCTTTTGAAATATATAAGTGTCATTGTTGAGAATTTTGTACGATTAATCGTAATTTTAGCCCGAAAATGTGTACGAATAATGAAAAAATCGAAATCCTATCTTAGTTCAGAGATAGGTCAGTACCCTTTAATATGAATGTGCCAAGTTTTAACCTAGGTTTTCTGAAACTTCTTATTATGTGCTTTTGAAATAGATAAGTGTCATTGTTGAGAATTTTGTACGATGAGTCGTAATATTAGCCCGAAAATGAATACAAATAATGAAAAATAAAAATCATATCATGGTTTAGAGAGAGGTCAGTCCCCTTTAATATGAATGTACCAACTTTTAACCTAGGTTTTCTGAAACCTCTAATTATATGCTTTTGAAATGTATAAGTGTCAATGTTGAGAATTTTGTACGATGGGCCGTAATATTAGCCCGAAAATGTGTACTAATAATGAAAAATAAAAATCATATTATGGTTTAGAGAGAGGTCAGTACCCTTTAATATGAATGTGCCAACTTTTAACCTAGGTTTTCTGAAACCTCTCATTATGTGCTTTTGAAATAAATAGTTGTCAATGTTGAGAATTTTGTACGATGGGCCGTAATATTAGCCCGAAAATGTGTACGAATAATGAAAAAATCGAAATCCTATCTTAGTTCAGAGATAGGTCAGTTAGGTCAGTACCCTTTAATATGAATGTGCCAACTTTTAACCTAGGTTTTCTGAAACCTCTAATTATATGCTTTTGAAATATATAAGTGTCAATGTTGAGAATTTTGTACGATGGGCCGTAATATTAGCCCGAAAATGTGTACTAATAATGAAAAATAAAAATCATATTATGGTTTAAAGAGAGGTCAGTACCCTTTAATATGAATGTGCCAACTTTTAACTTAGGTTTTATAAAACCTATAATTATGTGCTCTTTAAATATATAAGTGTCATTGTTGAGAATTTTGTACGATTAGTCGTAATATTAGCCCGAAAATGTATACAAATAATAATAAATACTGAAAAACTTGAAATCATATCATGGTTTAGAGAGAGGTCAGTAACCTTTAATATGAATGTGCCTACTTTTAACCTAGGTTTTCTGAAACCTCTAATTATATGCTTTTGAAATGTATAAGTGTCAATGTTGAGAATTTTGTACGATGGGCCGTAATATTAGCCCGAAAATGTGTACTAATAATGAAAAATAAAAATCATATTATGGTTTAAAGAGAGGTCAGAACCCTTTAATATGAATGTGCCAAATTTTAACTTACGTTTTATAAAACCTATAATTATGTGCTCTTTAAATATATAAGTGTCAATGTTGAGAATTTTGTACGATGGGCCGTAATATTAGCCCGAAAATGTGTACTAATAATGAAAAATAAAAATCATATTATGGTTTAGAGAGAGGTCAGTCCCCTTTAATATGAATGTGCCAACTTTTAACCTAGGTTTTCTGAAACCTCTAATTATATGCTTTTGAAATATATAAGTGTCAATGTTGAGAATTTTTGTACGATGGGCCGTAATATAAGCCCACAAATGTGTACGACTAATGAAAAAATAAAAATCATATCATGGTTTAAAGAGAGGTCAGTACCCTTTAATATGAATGTGCCAACTTTTAACCTAGATTTTCTGAAACCTCTAATTATGTGCTTTTGAAATATATAATTGTCGTTGTTGAGAATTTTGTACGATGGGCCGTAATATTAGCCCGAAAATGTGTACGAATAATGAAAACTAAAAATCATATCATTGTTTAAAGAGAGGTCAGTACCCTTTAATATGAATGTGCCAACTTTTAACCTAGATTTTCTGAAACCTCTAATTATGTGCTTTTGAAATATATAAGTGTCATTGTTGAGAATTTTGTACGATTAATCGTAATTTTAGCCCGAAAATGTGTACGAATAATGAAAAAAAACGAAATCCTATCTTAGTTCAGAGATAGGTCAGTACCCTTTAATATGAATGTGCCAAGTTTTAACCTAGGTTTTCTGAAACTTCTTATTATGTGCTTTTGAAATAGATAATTGTCAATGTTGAGAATTTTGTACGATGAGTCGTAATATTAGCCCGAAAATGAATACAAATAATGAAAAAATAAAAATCATATTATGGTTTAGAGAGAGGTGAGTCCCCTTTAGTATGAATGTGCCAACTTTTAACTTAGGTTTTCTAAAACCTATAATTATGTGCTCTTTAAATATATAATTGTCAATGTTGAGAATTTTGTACGATGAGTCGTAATATTAGCCCGAAAATGTATACAAATAAAAATAAAGACTGAAAAACTTGAAATCATATCATGGTTTTGAGAGAGGTCAGTACCCTTTAATATGAATGTGCCAACTTTTAACCTAGGTTTTCTGAAACGTCTAATTATGTACTTTTGAAATATATAAGTGTCATTGTTGAGAATTTTGTACGATTAATCGTAATTTTAGCCCGAAAATGTGTACGAATAATGAAAAAATCGAAATCCTATCTTAGTTCAGAGAGAGGTCAGTACCCTTTAATATGAATGTGCCAACTTTTAACCTAGATTTTCTGAAACCTCTGATTATGTACTTTTCAAATATATAAGTGTCATTGTTGAGAATTTTGTACGATGGGCCGTAATATTAGCCCGAAAATGTGTACGAATAATGAAAACTAAAAATCATATCATGGTTTAAAGACAGGTTAGTGCCCTTTAATATGAATGTGCCAACTTTTAACCTAGATTTTCTGAAACCTCTAATTATGTGCTTTTGAAATATATAATTGTCGTTGTTGAGAATTTTGTACGATGGGTCGTGATATTAGCCCGAAAATGTGTACGAATAATGAAAAATAAAAATCATATTATGGTTTAGAGAGAGGTCAGTACCCTTTAATATGAATGTGCCAACTTTTAACCTAGTTTTTCTGAAACCTCTCATTATGTGCTTTTGAAATAAATAGTTGTCAATGTTGAGAATTTTGTACGATGGGCCGTAATATTAGCCCGAAAATGTGTACGAATAATGAAAAAATCGAAATCCTATCTTAGTTCAGAGATATGTCAGTACCCTTTAATATGAATGTGCCAACTTTTAACCTAGGTTTTCTGAAACCTCTAATTATATGCTTTTGAAATATATAAGTGTCAATGTTGAGAATTTTGTACGATGGGCCGTAATATTAGCCCGAAAATGTGTACTAATAATGAAAAATAAAAATCATATTATGGTTTAAAGAGAGGTCAGTACCCTTTAATATGAATGTGCCAACTTTTAACTTAGGTTTTATAAAACCTATAATTATGTGCTCTTTAAATATATAAGTGTCAATGTTGAGAATTTTGTACGATGAGTCGTAATATTAGCCCGAAAATGTGTACGACTAATGAAAATATATAAATCATATCATGGTTTAAAGACAGGTTAGTGCCCTTTAATATGAATGTGCCAACTTTTAACCTAGATTTTCTGAAACCTCTAATTATGTGCTTTTGAAATATATAATTGTCGTTGTTGAGAATTTTGTACGATGGGTCGTGATATTAGCCCGAAAATGTGTACGAATAATGAAAAATAAAAATCATATTATGGTTTAGAGAGAGGTCAGTACCCTTTAATATGAATGTGCCAACTTTTAACCTAGTTTTTCTGAAACCTCTCATTATGTGCTTTTGAAATAAATAGTTGTCAATGTTGAGAATTTTGTACGATGGGCCGTAATATTAGCCCGAAAATGTGTACGAATAATGAAAAAATCGAAATCCTATCTTAGTTCAGAGATATGTCAGTACCCTTTAATATGAATGTGCCAACTTTTAACCTAGGTTTTCTGAAACCTCTAATTATATGCTTTTGAAATATATAAGTGTCAATGTTGAGAATTTTGTACGATGGGCCGTAATATTAGCCCGAAAATGTGTACTAATAATGAAAAATAAAAATCATATTATGGTTTAAAGAGAGGTCAGTACCCTTTAATATGAATGTGCCAACTTTTAACTTAGGTTTTATAAAACCTATAATTATGTGCTCTTTAAATATATAAGTGTCAATGTTGAGAATTTTGTACGATGAGTCGTAATATTAGCCCGAAAATGTGTACGACTAATGAAAATATATAAATCATATCATGGTTTAAAGAGAGGTGAGTAACCTTTAATATGAATGTGCCAACTTTTAACCTAGGTTTTCTGAAATCTCTAATTATATGCTTTTGAAATATATAAGTGTCATTGTTGAGAATTTTGTACGATGAGTCGTAATATTAGCCCGAAAATGTGTACGACTAATGAAAAAATATAAATCATATCATGGTTTAAAGAGAGGTGAGTAACCTTTAATATGAATGTGCCAACTTTTAACCTAGGTTTTCTGAAACCTCTAATTATGTGCTTTTGAAATATATAATTGTCAATGTTGAGAATTTTGTACGATGGGCCGTAATATTAGCCCGAAAATGTGTACGAATAATGAAAAAATCAAAATCATATTATGGTTTAGAGATAGGTCAGTGCCCTTTAATATGAATGTGCCAACTTTTAACCTAGATTTTCTGAAACCTATAATTATGTGCCTTTAAAATATATAATTGTCAATGTTGAGAATTTTACGATGAATCGTAATATTAGCCCGAAAATGTGTACGAATATTGAAAAAATCAAAATCATATCTTAGTTCAGAAATAGGTCAGTACCCTTTAATATGAATGTGCCAACTTTTAACCTAGGTTTTCTGAAACCTCTAATTATGAGCTTTTGAAATATATAAGTGTCATTGTTGAGAATTTTGTACGATGAATCGTAATATTAACCCGAAAATGTGTACAAATGATAAAGACTGAAAAAGTCGAAACCATATCATAGTTCAGAGAGAGGTCAGTAGCCTTTAATATGAATATGCCAAGTTTTAACCTAGGTTTGCGGAAACATCTAATTATGTCCTTTTGAAATATGTAAGTCTTAATGTTGAGAATTGTGTACCATGAATCGTAATTTTAGCCTGACCATAATTAATTAAGACTGAAAAATGACGAATTATATTTTAGTTTACAGAGAGATTAGCACCCTTTAATTTAATTTTTATGCAGATTTTCAGAATCCTCCATTCATGTGCTTTTGAAATATATAAATATAATTGTTAAGAAATCTAAATCACCCCTTTAAAAAATGCTAACTGTGCCCCTTTAATTTAAAATTCTTAAAAGAAATATTGGTTTTTTTTTAAATATATCAAATTGAATACTGAGATTTTGTATGACGGATTGTTATCCGAGTTAAATTAGAATTGATGAATAAATATTGTCACCATTTTTTGCGTAAGCCGTTTATTTATGTAATGTGCTATTTTTAGATCTACTTTCATTTTATACAGTGTATCCAAGGCAGTGATTGGTTGAGACGTATAAGGAACGTTTGGGCGACTTGATATCACTATATTGAAATGACGGCTGGGAATGTGCGGCCAGCTTGACAGCTGGAATAGACGGCTACGCGAATAGGCGGCCAAATTGACTTCAGTGAGTATGACTGTGAAAGTTGAAAAGTTTTTTGAATTTTTGTGATTATTTTTTATGAGAATTGACAATGCTACTGTTAGGTTAGTCTTAGAATGTCTTTGCTAAGATAAAAAAAATTGTATGTTTACATTAAATGGAAAATCATTTCTCTCCTAGAAATTTCAACCCAAAAAGATCACTAATTTTGTCTGAAATTTGTCTGTAAAAAGAACTAAAAATATTAAATTGAAGCTTCTGTTCCAGTTCTAAAAAATTATTAAGGTAAAATTTAAAAAAACTTTTCAACTTGCACAAACAGTAATTATGAAATTGGCCCTGCTTGGACTAAAGTAGAGTCATACTAAACATAGGCATATAATATAGCCTATAGATAGGCCTAACGTAACCTATCCTAACTTACATATATAAGAAAAATATATATTTGCTTCTAAATTCTATGTAAGCTAATCTACTTAACAAATGTAAATCTGTTTTATAAGAGTAAATGAAAAACGGTGTTCGGTCAACTCGGAGACACGTCAACTCGGAGACAATATTTTGTCAGTTAACTCGGAGACACAATCCAACTTGGAGACAATAACAGCAGAGTCGACTCGGAGACAATATACAACTCGATCGTCGGTAGCAATATTTTCCGTTATGAAATTTGATACCGGTACACCAATGGCTAGATCGATGTATAAAATCAAGCCGTCACCAATATTTGTCATGCCATGTCAGAACAATAAATTATGCATAGGCCAACTAAGACTATTGAAATTTAATACAATAACTATGTTGTAAACAAATTGAAAGTATTGCATTGGTTCATTATTTATGCATAATTTGAAGGACAATCAAAATCAAATTGATGACAGCAAAAAACATCCATTTTGGGTTTGACAGTAAAGACTCAAACTTTATCGGTCCACTAAATTTATCGACTAGTTTTGCCTTTTGTCAATCGAGATTCATACGCGTGCGACCTTGAGTCAATGTTATAACGGGAAGATTGGTTTATTAAATTATTAAAATAAAGTTTTGATCGTTTTGATCAGTATAAAATCTAAACCTCTAATAATTTATGATAGGAGAACAAAACAATGTTTTAAGATATCATTTTTATTTCAATAATATGTTGTCTCCGAGTTGACTCAAACTTGTCACCGGGTTGGCTCGAATTTGTCTCCGAGTTAACTCACGTTGTCTCCGAGTTAACTGTCTCCGACTTGACATGTCTCCGAGTTGACTGGTATTCTGAAAAACAACCCAAACAGTCGAGTACCTTAAATATGTTAAGCTTATAAAGCAAACTAGTTTTGGTATTGGGTACGTTACGTATTAAACGGTGGTTCTATGGTTTTTCCTTGTAATTCGGGCTCGGTCAAATAATTGAAATAATCGATTAACGACGCTACAAATTATATATTTCGATCATCGAAATTCATAGTCAAATTTTCTTTTAATATTATCTGTTACACAATTATCAGACAAGTCATAACCATTTTATCATGTTGATCACACAAAATTCTTGACATTTCTTCAGTTTCATTTGTCTTCAATAAGCTTACCAGATATTGATAAATAACAAACATTCAGGAACAAAAACTTAAACTAACAGACGAAGATTAGAAGATTTCTCAATTAGAATAATTAAATTATTACTGCCTTTGATAATCGATCTCAATTTGGTAATCGATACCCAGCCCTACTTGTAATTGCATACTTGCAAAGCAAATGATAAGTTTTATTATTGTTAAGATTATTTTGAGTCTGTAAATAATTTCTTTCTATACAATATTTATTTTGTCAAATTTTATTTCAGTTAGTGAGTCGACACAATGGAAACAGATAATCCAATTACCCCCAAAGAGGGTTTGAATAACCAGTTTAATATGGATCATAACATGAACAGTTTTGATGGTTCCCCAGAGAATCAAGACATGAAGGAAATGCCAATTATTGATGCTGCTAGATTAAAAGCCAGACTCTACTCTTATGCTCCTCAGCAAGCCCCTGTTAACACAAGAGCTTTAGTTTTTAAAGGTGTTACACGAAGCCAGGCAAAGAGAATAAACATTCCTATTGCTCCTAAAATAGAGCCATTGGTGAGTTTAATTCATTTATTTCTAATGCTTTAAAATGCAACTACTGATAGTTATATACTGAAATATGTTCCCTTGTTTAACCATAAAGTTCCAGATTCAACTTAGTTATTTCCTTTACCAGTTTCAGGTCTACTTGTAATCTTTTAGAAAAAATGTTGTATTCAGGTGGGGAAAATCTGAAGACCTGAAGGGTTTCAAAGATTGTCTCATAGAGATTGATTATGATAAATAATTTACACTTACAGCCCAGTTTGGGAGCCGCGGTGGCTCATCGAGTAAGACGCTTACTCGCTAAACTGAAGGTCTAGGGTTCAATCCCAGCATGGGTCGAGATGATACCTTTGGATTTTTCAACCCGGTTTCCCCCTATCAGTGATGCAGGTCTGACATGGAAAAAGCGTCTAGTCGTTCGGATGGGACAATAAACTGAGGTCCCGTGTGCATTTGGCTGTGCACGTTAAAGATCCCTCGACAGTTGGAAATCGAAAATAAGAGCTGGCTAATGAAGCTGTCCTGGCAGAATTTCCCTCATTGCACTCTGCATGGCGTTTGCCGGTCCTCAATTAACCCATATAGTTGCAGAAAAGCAGGACGTAAAACTCATTTCAATTTTTTACAGCCCAGTTTACAGAGACATCAAGAACGAAATCAACCCAGTTATATACAGAAAAAGAATAGAGAAGCATTAGAAGCTAAAGGAGTTGTAGTTAAAGATGAAGTGTCTTCTGCTAAGAAAATGAGAAGATCTGGATCAGTTGAACCATTAGAACGGCCTGATGGTACTTCTTCACCACTCCCAAATCTACCAAGTGATTTGAAATTTAAACAAGTAAGTTAGTCCTATTGAAATATAGTTCTCTTAATATCTTTACTTGCTGAAAAAATCTTTTAACTTGTTCTGATTAATGGCATGGGATTAAAAATTCATGGATAGTGAAATATTACTACCTTGTTAATTTAGACTCAATGTCAAGGGAAAAAAATAAAAAAATTATCTTTAATTTTAAGATGATTTATAAAATTATAAAGAGTAAAACAGAAGCCTGTATTTTAAAAAAAAATCCATGTTAGTCAAGGTAGATACGTGAAATTTGATTTTTTATCACTTTTTTTATCACTTTTTGGTGTCTGTGTTATGCCAACTAGAAGTGCGCACTATACATGGGTAAATGAATTTTTCCCGATTTTGATGGGGTAAGGAAGGGTGCGCATTATATATTCGGAAATATACGGTATTTAAATGTCAAATAGATTTAGCATTTACTTGATAGCATTACTTTGACTTTTACTAAAAGAGTTTTCAACATAAATTTTTATCTATTTAGGATCCAGTTATACCCAGAATACCTACACCACCTAAAGAAGACAAATCACCTAGAGCTAAAGTATTTACTACTGCTCCTTCTGTTCCTGCTTCAACAAGACCTAAATGTAAGTTTTATCTTCTTATAATGAATATAAAATGACTTATTTACGCTAGTGTCTTATATTCATTTATCTTTATTCAAAATTGGTGTGCCAGTAAGTTCCTTTTATTGCTATGGTTAGCCTACTTCTCTATCAAAAGTTAGTTTACTTATTTTTCTCATGATTAAGGCACAGTTTGAAATTTAAAGGGGAATGTTCAGCATTTTCGAGGATTGATTTGGGCCTTGAATAAATTGCCTTCAGAATTACTGGAACTGTCCAAAAATCTCACAATCCCTTCAATTATACCCCTACCTTAACAGTTACCCTTCATTTTCTGTATATGTGTTTTTTACGACGAGTCATGTTTTTGACTTTCAAACATCAATATTTATGGATACACAAGAACTTGAAGGCTTAAATTTTGAGGGAGAGTTTGAAACAATATTACGGATTAAGTTAGCTAAAAAATTCCAGATTCTGAGACTAAAAGTTTTTTGGCCGAACAGTTAGTGAACATATCCCTTTAACCTCTATTTTACAAACTTGCTGTGCATTATTTTGGTTAGGCAAACTTCATATCAGTTTATAGTCTATTTAAAGTTTTTATTTTTGTATTTTTAGTTGGTGATACCTATGAAGGCCTCAAAGATCCTCACAAGATCATCAAAATAATAAAAGAGAATCCTAAAGTAGGATTTTTATATCTAAGTCCAGCTGTACCCAAATCATCAGTCAATTCTCATTATTACAATCTTAAGTAAGTCATTTATCCTAATTTTTACTATTATATAGTATATGTTTAACATAAAAACACTAAAATATATGGATATACTACTTTTGCATTTATTACATACGTTTCGAAACACATACAGGTAATGTTATCAAGTTCATTTTACTTGATAACGTTACCTGTATGTGTTTCGAAACGTAGTATGTAATAATTGCAGAAGTAGTATATCCATATATCTTAGTGTTTTAATGTAATCTTCCTACTTCTATATGTCTTATAAACAATATGTTTAACATATAAATATATGAGTTACTTATCCTCATTATTACAATAAGTTAGTTATTTGTCTTAATTTTTGCAGTGATTTATGATTAATCCATATCATTGCCATCTGTAATAAGTATTCTGGAAATATTTTGACCTCGCTTTTATCTTCAGTGTTCGCACAGGTCATGGAAAACCTGGAAACTCTGGGAATTTTAAAAAAGCTTTTCCAGACATGGAATATCAGTGAAAATCATGAATTATCTGAAAAATTGTCAAAATGACCTGGAAAAATGATATTTCATAATAGCCCCTAATTTTATTAATCTTTTTTCATAATTAAATTTAAAAGTTCTTGATCGAGAATTTCCAAATTTCCAGTTCCGTCCAGGATTCTTATTGAATTGGTCATGGAAATGATCAAATACTGTCTGGAAAGTCATGGAATTATCATGGAAAATTTGCTCAGAAGATCGGTAAGAACCCTATATCTTGTTTATAGTGTTCACAGTAATAATTTCCTAAGATATATGAATATTATAATTGTTTTCTACTTGTAGAGTTGTGAATCATGAACATGTCAACAAACAAGATCACTGTACAATTAGTAAACAAGGTGTGACCAGAATGAGAGCTGATGATGAAACAGAATTTATCACATTAGATAGATGGCAACAAGAAGTGAATTACTTTCAAAAATTAACCAAGGTAAGTATTTTTGGTTTCTTTAGCATTGTGAGAGGAGCTCACTTGAAAGTCTTAAAAGTGATAGATAACAGCAAAGGGGCTGACAAGGATAATGTTTTTAGTTGTTTTGATGGAACAATTGACTTTATACACTGCATAACCATCTTCATGATAAATTTACATTACTTTTTCAGATTCCAGTATTTTCATTGTTTAGAAAATGGAAGGCATTTAGTGTATGGCGTAAAAATGTTCGTACAAAGAAAATACAAAATTGTAAAAAATCCCTCAACAGTAATCTATTTATTGTTAATGCTGTAAGTATTTTTATGTTCATTACTAAAAAATTTGGTCAAGTTAGCATATGGATGTTCAACAGAAAACATTTTAAGGTTTCAATACCGAAGCAGAAATATAAAGCATTGAGTTAGAGACTTGAGTTATGCTTTAACAGTTTATGCTTTATGTGATAGTTTAATGAAATTAACACTATTGTTCGTAATATTTACCAAAACTTGTGTCAATATAGATTAAATAATTTGTTTATATTTTGCCAGTCATTGCGACCAGCCTTATTAAATGTACGAGAGATGTGTCATCGTATTAGTGAGATGGGATTATGTCAAATAGATAAAGATCATACTTATGCTCTAAATGATTTTAAAGAAGCACAGTTTAACCAACTTAATGATGTAAGTAGCTTATTAGTGGAATAGCATTTGGCAGAGAAATGGACCTTAATTGTAGGGCTGTATGACCAAACGATCAAAGTGGCAAGAACTTATTGTATTGTCTGCTTTAAGGGAGATCCCTGATCTCTCAACTACCAATCTTATCATTTAAGCACAAATGTCTTAGACACAGTATTTAAGGCAAACCTTTTTAGGCTCTCTACTAGTAATGCACAGGCTTCTTGATTTCGGCATATTAAATATTGATTGAACTAGAAGTAGAAGTACACTATATATGATGTTATTTTGTAGGTTGCTGGTAGACTACAAGATTTCCGTGAGTTAGTAAAGGAAGTAGTACGAAGTGCCTGTAGGACAGCGTTATTAGAAGCTGGTTTTACTCCTGATGATTATTACTATGATGGTGTAGAGAGCCCTGGATTTTACGGTTAGTAAGACCTGTTCTTTTATTTTGACTTGGTTACTTTCAATTTTTTATTTTTTTTTTTGTCTATACATTGTATATTGTATCTACTATGTTTGTCCCCATGGGCTGAGTGTGAGACAGGACTGCATCACTTGTGGTATTGGGCCTAATTTCTGACCCATGTAAAATAAAAAGTTTAATATTATTATTGTTAATTGGGAAGAAAAGCATCTAGTTGTTTAAATGTAAAATGAAGGCTTGGTTTTTACTGTGCAGAATAAAGCTCATTAGTTGGTGCCACTTTTTCATGCAAAATTTCTGCAGAATGAATGGCACCAATTAAGTGTAGAACAGTTGGATGTAAAAATTTAAATCATATCATCAGATATTAACAGAGTGATTAAAGTTCCCATAGGCTGTCCTTTTTGATAGCTCACTTTAGGAATCAAATTATATTCGTTGCTTGGTGGAAATGTCTATGCATAATTAATACTTCTAGCTCACATTCAATAACAATATTGTTTTTAGGTGATAATATGCCAGGTACAGCCTCAAGTTATTTAATTTAGAGTAATGTTTTATATTTTCTAGGTGATAATATGCCAGGTACAGCCTCAAGTTATTTAATTTAGAGTAATGTTTTATATTTTCTAGGTGATAATATGCCAGGTACAGCCTCAAGTTATTTAATTTAGAGTAATGTTTTATATTTTCTAGGTGATAATATGCCAGGTACAGCCTCAAGTTATTTAATGCAGAGTAACTATGATATGGATATATATGGTGAAGCCCCTGATAAAATGAATTACACTGATCAAGCTAATAAACGGGCTGAATGTAAACGGCTAATGTGGTAAGTGGCTTTTAGTCTTTTATTACTGCAATTTATATTTTACTACATATCTTTGGTCAGAGCATTCCAATCTGCCATGCTCATTAGTTTTAAGTGTTTTTTCTCATATAAATGCTGCAGAAAGAAAAATGTATTGAAAATGTACTTGTATATTTCAGTTTTATACGATTAGCTGATTATTTGATAGTTAATACTATGCATGTATTAGCTGTTAATTCAGTGTCTACCTTACTGAATTATCTAACTGAACAACTAGCTAATACCCCAACATTAGCTCAGATACAAGGTAACGAACCTGAAGTTGAAAAACCTAAAGATGAAGAAGACAAGGTTTGTGATATTTTTCTTCTTCAAGAAACGTTAATTGTTATTTTCAACCACCCTAATCTCTAATAATTATCATAAATGTATCATGAGAAATACATAACTATGTAAAATATATGAAATACATTTAATATATAATATTTAATAGAATTATGATATGTTTATACAATATTGATATATAGGTCAATTGAGGAAACAAGTTTGTATAGGCCTACTATTGTCTAATTTCTTGATGCTCAGGGCCCAATTAATTTTTGTAAATGGCTAAATGCATTTTATGAAAAAAATATAAAGGCCAAATAGAGCTTAGTTAGCATAGCGAGCATAGCATTTTAGCGGAAGGGGTCACTCTAGAGTCGCCATTCTAAAGGGCGTTGCAGGCTGCCATTTAGAAGGCCTGATTTAAGCTTACAGTATTATTGTAACATTGGTGAAATTCCAAAGATATAAAATATTCAGTTTCATCTCAATAATCATTGATTTTATTGCAGGAAGAGGAAGATGAGGTTCCAAAATTACCTCCACTCTTTATAACAGAGTTTGTCTTGGAACCAACACAATTATTATTCGCTCCTGATTTAGACGATTTCCAGGAAGGACTTCAAGAAGTCATTAAAAGGTTTCAGGATGCTGTTCTTAGTGTACAGAATTTAGTTCCTGATGCTTACTTTGATGCTTTTACTAGGTGAGTTTAGGAAATTTAACTAATGGAATTGTATTGAAAAATTCATCTAATGGCATTCATTTGATGTTTGCAAGAGTATTCAAGACAATTTGTTCATTTTCATATTTATAACATAATAGAAGCGTTTTCACCACACTAACATGAAACCAAATTACTAAATCGAATTCAACAAATCACGTTTACGAACACGAGTTACTGAATCGGATTCAGTAAATCTACACGTTTACGAACGCCTTATACTAAACCGATTTACTGAATCGACTAACTTGCTCCGCGATGAAGTTAGTCGATTCAATGTTAGTAACCAAGATGGCGTCCTTAGATGAAAGTGACGAAAACACGTGACTTCTATATATTGTCGCCATTTTTTAAATCTCTGCAAATCGACGCTTTTACGAGAATGAGTTAGTTTAGTCAATGTTCCCTTTGCGCATGACTAACTTCGATTAAATCAACTTGAAACCGATTCATTGTGGTGAAAATGCTTTAGATATTGCACTAGCAGATTTACATTAATGGACAACTTTTTTGTCATTTTCAATTTTGCTAGAGAGCATAGTTTCTGTTATCTGATTCACTATCAGTCATTAAGGTGTAGGATTAGCATAAGCCTTGGCTTTGTTTCCCAAACCTTTGTTACTAAAATGATATGTATTGTAGAAATAAAATATTGTTTTAATCAGAAAAATAAGTTAAGTTAAGTTAAAACCATATGATTTTTCATTTTGCAGACCTATAATTAACAATAAGTTTGAAGAAAAGAATGTTGGTGATGGACCTAGCCTATCCACCATGTTTGAAGATGATAAACATTTACAAACTATTATTTACAACATCAGGGTATGTATTTCTAGATTTTGACATTGAGACTATTGATTTATTGAATGACATGGTGATTATTATTTCAATTTTAATGCAATATCAACCAATGAAATTTATTGGTTGAACAATGTCCTTGTGTTTAGTTGTGACGTTTACATTCTTAAAATGTAGTTGCTTATGCGGCTAGATCATATGAAAAAGATTTTAGATGTAAAAAAAAATGTAAAAAAAAGAAAAAGATTTTGAATGTAGATCCAAATATTTTTTTTTTTGGAAAATAATAATAGCATGGCTGAATACTTATAGCTATTGCATTCGACACAACTGAGAATGTAAGGTTCTCCAGAATTATCTGACTTCATTGGAAGACAATCTGTTAACAGCCACAAACAGATTTTTCTGTATTGTGATTTATGATTGAATTTAGAAGTGCTGCTAATATCTCAACTTGCTTTGCTTATGTATTGCTTTTATTTTCAGGATGCCATTAATGCTGCATTCAATGCTGCCAATCAATATGCTGATACTTTTGAACCATTCCGAGAATTTTTCCGTGAAAATGAACATATGGATTTAGAAAGTGTCAAGAGAGAAGAACATGGTATGTATTTTCAAAATGGATGCCTGACTAGGGCTCTGAAAGGAGTCAGCTTGTGTCTGGCTAAAATATATCTCCTTGAACATCAAAAGAAAGTTATTGTATTTCTTAAGTGTTTGTGCTGAAATTTTCTTTCTGTAAGAATTTTAAAGCTGTTATATGTTGACTTAATTTCTTTCATCTATTACAGAGGTTTCATTCTTTGCTGAGCACCTAGAGAAATATCATAAACAACATAAAATGGGTGAAAGTATCGTAGAAAAACGACCAATAGGAATGTTGTTAGTAGATGTTGTTAAAATGAGGAGCCTGCTCATCCCGTCTCCCCTGCGCTGTCTTGATGTAAGTTTTTTTTACTAATTAATGAGCCCAAAAACTGCAGATTTATGGCTCAACAAATGCTTAAAAATTTGAGTCTATTGATAATCCTTGCATAAGTCCTAAATTTTTAAATTTTGCATTTAAAAAATTTGATAAAAAAAAAGAAGAAAAAAAAGTGTTACTGTCACAGCAAATTTGTTATTGTATTTTACAGATTAAATTTTTTTAATTAAAAAAAGGAAGCCAAAGAGACTCATTTTTATACTTTGATTGTATCTTTTGTAGGTAATAAACAACTTATTACCAGTTAAGGCTCGTAAGGAAGTCGATCGGTTAATAGCTGAATTACAGGATGGTCAGTTTAAATTAGAGATAGCTCCTACCACTACTATAGAATTTGTTAAAAATCTCAACTTCTTGGATGAGATACAAGTCAGGGTAAGTACTTATAAACAAAACATTATGATATATTCCATTAGCATGCCATTTTTTGGTAAAAGATTAACTGCAAAACTAGCTGTACTGATAAGGATTTTGTGGTGAAGTCAGCTTTAGCCTAATAGATAATCCTTAGTACTGTAAAGTTGAGTACAGAACCAACTTGAAAAAATACACAATTCAATGCAGAGTCTGATTTTCTACAATCAATAAACCAATGCTGATTAATTAAAACAGTGTGATGGCAGTGGCGTTGAAAAATCCGGTTGAAAAAGTGCCATCGGTAAAGTTGAGCCGATCGGCCGCAGGCATAAACATAAAAGAAAATAAAAAATATAGCTTCAAATAGACTTCTTGCAGTGTGTCAAATAGCTAAAACCCTAGAGCCTCCAGGGCAAACCCCCCTGGACCTCACCCTCGCTTGCAACGTCAATGTATTCTGTCAGTTCATCTTTACCATTGCACCCCCTGGTTAAAAAATCTGGGTAAGCGACTGTGTGATATGGAGTTAAATGTGTCTAAGAATGATAAATTATTATTGCAGATTGATCCACTAGAAAAAGAAGCTATGGTAGTAAAAGAAATGTATGAATTAATAGAACAGTATGATGTACCAACTCCACCAGAAGATTTTGCTGTCTATCAGGTACAATGATATATTTTAGATCCAATGTCCATGTCAATATCAATGTATGTAGTCCAATATTTGAAAACCAACCTCCATTTTAAATCAATGGTTAGTATACAATTCTAATAATAATGCTTAATTTTGATATATTTTAATTTTTCAGACATTGGGACCATCTATAACTAATGTACGTAATGCTATAGATAAAGCATTAACAGAACGAGATGCTAATATAGATAAATTCTGTAATCATCTAGATAAAGATATAGCTGAACTAGCTAAAGATGTGAAAGAAGTGAAGAGAGAAGCACAGGTAAATACAAATACATCTTCCATACAAGAACATTGTAGGGGTGCGCATTATACATGGGTGCGCATTATATTCGGAAATATATGGTATTTAGACTCTTCAAAATCTTGAAAACTTTTTCAAATTATGAAATTATTATCACAAATACCATGTATGATATTAAAATTCTGTAATTTTTAAACCAATTTGACTTAGAATAGAAGTTTCCCTTCTCCCATGTGTCTGGATTTTTTAAAATGTGTAATCAATAGCAACGATTTTTACATTGCCAAAGATTAATCAAGTGCAAGGCATGAAATAAGCGTCCGGACACGGACATTGTCCGGTACAATTTCGGCTCATGTCCGGTACAATGTCATTTGAGTCGGACATTTTGTCCGATACAAAATTAACGAAAGTTAAATATTTTTGTTACGTTTGCTAACGTAAATATATACAAGTGGATTCAAACATAAATTTATTCAGGCAGACATTCTTACAACAACATTACACAGAGTTATCTTATCTTGATATATATAGTAGTCTCTATTATCTAGACACTCAATAGTACTTAATCATAACTAAACATCTAAGCATCATATCGTCACATCCCCCTTTCAACAACTAAATCTTTTGAAGATCCGAACTTTGGAACCATTATGATTAAAACCTTACAATTCAAAGTACTATGATTTTTTACAGCAATTATCAAGCAACATTATTTCACTAATCATAGCACTTTGCACAGAACATAATTTGCATAAAACAAAACTTTAAAACGTCTAAATTCTAATAGTAATAAAAGTCATTTTTCCTAGTTGACTTAACGGCTCGACCTGATCTAGTAAAATGTCTATTATTGTTTCTATCAGGTTGAGGGATAGGCAATGGATTTGGATTAACAAAATCGGGATTATTATCAATCTGAGGTTGCACTAATTGTCTATGATCATTTACAACAGGTTCGTCAAAGAAATCATCATCATAAATTACTTCAGGTTGATTCTCATTGGTTAATCTTAAATGCTTTCGATTTCGCCTATACACTACACCATCATCAGTCTCTATCAAATACGATCTAATATTCACTCTAGACTTCACTTCAGCTTTTCTCCAATAGTTACTTCTTCCAAACGGACGAACTCTTACAATATCTCCCCTCCTTAAAGGAATTAAATTTCGTGTTCCTCTATTATAGTAATTAGCCTGTTTCTCCTTCCTTTCATTAAGACGTTTCTGAACATTTCTTTCAGTTTTCGGATTAAGCAATCTACTTGCAGTAGGTACTAACGTTCTTGTTCGACGTCCAAACAATCTCTGAACAGGACTACTACCAACAGTTTCGGAAGGAACATTACGAGCATCCAATAGTGACAATAAAGCATCTTCACCCGAACGATGAGCTTTACCAATTAACTTCTTAGCTTGCTTTACGGCATTTTCGGCTTTACCATTACTCTGTGGATAATGGGGCGAACTCGTTATATGAGCAAAATCATAGTCTTTAGCAAAGTTCTTAAAACTCCCAGAATTAAATGGCGGTCCATTGTCACTTATGATCTTTTCTGGTAAACCATGACGAGCTAAATGACATTTCAGTTTGCCAATAACTTCACTCGCAGTTTTATTCCTCAATTTATCCACCTCATAATAATCAGAATAATAGTCAACTAAAATCACATAATCATGACCATCCAATTCAAATAAATCAGTTCCTAGTATTTGCCAAGGTCGCTCTGGAACCTGGTATGAAATTAAACTCTCTCTCTGCTGTTCACTTTTAGACTCTTGACATGTTCCACACTGTGATGAATAATCAGTTAATTCTTTACACATATTCGGCCAATAAACAGCTTCTCGTGCTCTTCTCAATATAGCTTGAACTCCTAAATGACTAGCATGTAAAGTTTTCTTGATATCTTCGCGACAACTTTCAGGAACAATAAGTCTATCATTTTTAAATATTAACCCATTACTAACAGTAATTTCTTCTCGAAATAAAAAATAGTCTCTTATATTATTAGGAACATTAGTTTTATGTATCGGCCATCCTTTGTGAACAACTCGAGCTAAAGTTACCATTACAGGATCAGTCAAAGTTGCTTCTTTGATTCTCTGAACTCTTTCAGCACACATTGGTAAATAGACTACAGCATCAACATATTCTATTTCCTTTTCAATTTCACTTCGATTGTCAATCATCATAATTTGGTCAAAATTGTTTTTCTTGGCTTCAGTTCTAGAAAGGCAGGCTCTACTAAGTGTATCTGCTAAATATAATAAAGATCCCTTCTTATAAATAACTTCAAAGTCAAATTTCTGTAAACGAAGCATCATTCGTTGTAACCTTTTAGGTGCATTTGTTAAACTCTTCTTCAAAATTGTTTCTAGTGGTTTATGGTCCGATTCTATTGACACTCTTCGTCCATAAACGTAATTTTCAAATTTCTCCATTGCAAATACAATTGCCAGCAACTCTTTTTCAATTTGGGCATAATTGCGCTCAGTGTTTGTTAATGTTCTCGAGACAAAAGCTACAGGTTGTCCCTCTTGCATGAGACAAGCACCTAGTCCAAAATCACTCGCATCACATTGTATAGTTGTTTCACAGTCAGTCTCAAAATACTTCAAAACAGGAGCTCGGACTATTATATTCTTTATCCTGTCAAGACATTTGTCGTGAACTTCATCCCATATAAATTCATTTTCATCTTTTATCAATTCTCGAAGTGGTTCTGTGGCATCCGATAAGCACGGTGCAAATTTCTGGAGATAATTTACCATTCCCAATATTCTCTGTAATCCTTTCTTGTCATCAGGACGAGGCATTCTTTCTATCGCTTCTATTTTCGCAGGATCTGCTTTCAACCCTTGATTCGACAAAACATGGCCCATATAGGATACTTCTTTAAGTCTTAGTTTTAACTTATCTCTATTCAGCTTAATGTTTCTTTCTCTACACCTTTCGAATAGAGCTTTTAATTTTCTGTCATGATCTACAGTGGCTTCCTCGTCAGTTGAACCATTACCATGTATAATAATATCATCATGAATAGCATGTACTCCTTCTAAACCTTCTATAGCTTGATGAATTCTTCTCTGAAATTCTTCAGGAGCAGGACTAATTCCAAACGGCATTCGTAACCATCTATATCTTCCCCACATTGTACTAAATGTTGTTAAATAGCTACTTTGGTCATCTAACTCCACGTGCCAAAAACCATTACGGACATCAACAACGCTGAATATTCTACTTTTAGATAGTACAGGTAATATATCATCAATTATTGGGGTGGGGTAGTTGTTTCTCTTTAATGCTTTGTTTAGTGGCTTTGGGTCTAAACATACCCTCAATTTACCATTTGGTTTTACCACTGTGACTAAACTTGAGATCCAATCAGTAGGTACTTTAACTGGTGCAATAACTCCTATTTTACAAAGTCTATCTAATTCTTGCTTATATTGATCTTGTAGTGCTAAAGCAACTTTTCTTGTTGGAAGTTGTACTGGTTGTACAGATTCATCTACTTCTAAATGTAATTTACCATGTAACTTTCCTTCACCAACAAAAATATCTTCATATTGTTTTAATATGTCAGCTTTCTCTTCTATCTTCATAATATTTTCTCTATTAACAGTTATCAAATTCATAGATTGTATAGCTCTAGCTCCTAAAATTGGTTGTAATTCTTCTCTAACTACTACAAATTCCACAGTATATCTTCTTTTATTCTTGGGATTCTTCACACTAAGTCTTCTCTTTCCCAGTGCATTCATTTTTGTACCATTAAACATCACCAATGTTATATCAGATCTCTGTAGTTTTCTCAAATTCCAATCACCATACACCCTTTTATATATCTTCTCTGGTAGGGCATTAACTGTAGATCCACAATCTAACTGGAACCTAACAGGATTGTCTATTAGTTCTAACATGGCAAATATTCTTTTAGGATAATCATCATTTATTGAATATAAATCTTCTGATTCTACCATTAAAATATCATTTCTTTCACCATGATCTTCATATTCATCTATTGTGTGTATTTGATTTCTATTGCTACCACCAAACTGGTAATTTCTTCTAGATTTTTTAAAACATTTCTTTTGAAAGTGATTGGCTTCTCCACAATTATCACAAACTTGACCCCATGCTGGACATGATTCTTTCTTTCTTGCATGTCTATAACCACAATATTTACATAAAGATTTAAATTCTTCTCTACTCTGTCTCTGATATGGTCTATCTTCTTCTTTTCTTTTATCAGGGAATGGTGTCTGTCTATTTACTCTTGATTTCCAATTCTGTTGTGGCCTTTTCTTCACCATCTTTATTTCATCAGCTTCATTTCTAGATTTTACAGGTTTATCTGCATTCATATCCTTCATCTGTTTAGTTGTTGACTACAAATATCTATACATTTCTTCAAAGTTAAATCAGCTTTCTGTAATAACTGTTTTCTTGGTGCATTATCTTTAATACCAGTGACTATTCTATCTCTTATCAGGCTTTCTTCTAGTACACCATAATTACAAGATTTTACCAAGGTTTTTAAAACAGACAAGTAAGAGTCAATACTTTCTTCTGACAGCTGATCTCTTTTATTAAATACATATCTCTCATATATCTCATTTATGGTACCAATACAATAATCTTCTAATTTCTGTATCAAAACATCAATATCAGATTTGTCCTCATCATCTGTAAATGGTATAGTATCTATAATCTTCAATGCTGCAGCTCCAATTACAGTTTTAAATGAGGCAGTTCTAAATCTACTAGGCTGTTCAGCTATTCTGGAAGCTATTTCATAATTCTGCCATACTGCCTTAAAATCCTTCCAATTTGTGGACAGGTCACCCTCTAAATCTAATTGAGGAGGTATAGGTAAATTTACAGGGACAAAAATCTGCTGTTGTGGTCGGACTACATTGACATTGTTGCCTGCTTCATTTTCATTATCCGACATTATTTAGGCCTACTTAACTTTTATCAGTCTATTTTCACGGAAAAATATTAACAGGACTTTCTTCACAACTTTATGGTACCATTTCAGCCACTTCTGACACCATGTTACGTTTGCTAACGTAAATATATACAAGTGGATTCAAACATAAATTTATTCAGGCAGACATTCTTACAACAACATTACACAGAGTTATCTTATCTTGATATATATAGTAGTCTCTATTATCTAGACACTCAATAGTACTTAATCATAACTAAACATCTAAGCATCATATCGTCACAATTTTCTCTTTGGATGATCGTCTGTTTTAGTCAATCCAATCGTTTTTAACAGACTGTAGAATTTTTATGTCCTTCAAACATGTTTATTTTCATCCATCGCATTGACTTCAAATCGTAAAAAGAACGGCATAGGAATGTCAGATAAAACGGCAACGAGTCAAAACGGTAACGAATTTTAAGTCAAAACGGTAATAAATTTTAATAGTCAAAACGGTAATAAAGTTTAATAGTTAAAACAGTAACAGATCTACTAAATCGGGAACAATGCATTTGCCAAAACAATAAGTAAAGGTTAAAAGATTAATGAAATTTCATATTTATATGTCATTGTAATTTCATTTTCCCATTTTAACATTGACTCAAGGTCGCACGCGTAAGAATCGAGATTGAAAAAAGGTCGAATAAGACTAAAGGGAGCGTCTGGATAATCAAGTAAAATAACAATGGGGCGGTGTAGACCCAAATTAGTACAAATTTTTTCACGAATTTTGAAGTAGTTTTATTTCTATAATTACCATATAATATCAGAATAAGACACGGTAATCATTTGTATAATATATTATGGCGAAATTCAATCACGTTTTTACTTATATTTCAAATATAAGGTAAGGATTTTATACATTGATGTACTCTGACTTCCGACCCGGATTTTTTTTTAGAAGCATCGTGTTAAAGAGGCACCGCTGGATAGACTCCGCCAGATTGTCAAAACCGAAAGTAGAAAAAATGAAAGGGCGAAATTCATTGGCTTCTATAAATAAGTTTCTCTTATTGTCCAATCAGATAATAGAAGACGTTCTGTTCTTCAATTTTTATCGGTACCGATTTCCTTTTTTACGGCTTGACCATTCTTTGAGAAGTAGCTTATCGGGAATATAAATAATGTCTTTTCCAGTGACATAAATTAATATTTGCTAGTTGGTAACCTATGTAACCTATGTACAGGTGAGAGAACGGCGAATTTCTGTCATATAACGCCGTTTTTGGCATACACTTTTATAAAAAAAAAATATGTCCGGTACAAATTATCCGATGTCCGGAACAAATTGATTTGTGCCGGACAAACTGTCCGGCCCGATTTGTAGAGTTATTTCATGCCTTGATCAAGTGTTTTTTTTTGTTTGAGAAACATATTAACAAACACAATAGGAACATGGAACATAACTGCTTTAATTATTACATCTAATAATATTTCTATTACAGAATCCTATGATATTAGATGCCAATGCTGAGAAAGAGAAAGTTAAAGGATTATTAAAGAAATTGTTAAATCAAATGGATGAGTTACAGAAGAGTGCCTTTACTTACAAATCATATCAGAAAAACTTTAAGGTAAGTGAAAACAATGAAACCTGAAACATTGGTCTGCGCAATTACAGCTAATATTTTGCCATATGACATTTTTCATGAAACATTAATACTTGCAAAAAATTCATATCCATATTTTTTGTTATGAGAAAGAGCCCTGCCTTTTATTATACACCCTCATCTCTCAATGAGGACGTATATTGTCGGCACCCCTGTCCGTCCGTCCGTCCGTCAGCATTTGCTCGAAAATGCTTTAAGAACTAGAGTTTTTGATGGAATCAAATGAAATTTGATATGTGTATACATATTCATAAAACGAAGATCAAGTTCGAATTTGAGCTACTTTCAATCATTAGAAGCAGAGGTATTGCCCTTGCCCCAAATCTTAAATATGCTATTACTCTCTTAGTTTTCAACCAATTTGGATGAAACTCAAAATGAATGTTATTGGAACTAAATCGAAAGGTTTGAGAAAGTTAAGTTTACTCCTGATTAGATTTTAGGCTTTTTCGTTAGGCGTATATAGCTGTGGTCCACTATCTTTTTAACTAGTATGATATTCAGAAGTGATTGTGGTTGGATTGGCAGTTTGCAACTTCCACAAGTGATCATAAAGCTATAAGTTGGTTTGAAGTAATAAATACTCATTACTCATAATGAGGCTTTATGTTGGCAATTCAACATTGATTTAAGTTCTTATACTTATTTTTCATAGGTCGAAGTGACTAAATTTGATGCTCTAGAAGAAGCCCATGCTGAGCTCAAGTTGAAGGAACAGCTTTGGAATGATATAGATGAATGGGATAATCTCTTACAAGAATGGACTGAGGTAAAGATTTGTGGTTAACATTCTGATATGATTTGGTTCACTTGTCTGTTATCTTGATTTATTTGTGCGTTGATCAGAAGACATTTACATCCAATCCTTTGATGCAACTAGTTTGTTTTTTTTTAGGTTTGAAATACAGTACCAAGTAAATTTATTAGATTTCACTAACATACTTATTTGATCTTTAATTGTCTTAACAACTTTTGTTCTATTTTACAAAAGGAATGGATTCAGTGACTGAATTTCAATTCAATATTTAAGATTGTAGGACTAAATTTCTTATATCAGTATCACTTTCAAGGCTAAAATCACATTGAGATACAAGAAATGCATCAGCATCAGATAGCCCAAAACATACCTCTTTTTACAAAAATTAATCTACTAATGTCTCTTGGGTATTTTTATTTTGTAGGCTCCATTTGAACAGTTGAATCCAGAAGAGATGAATACCACAACAACTAAATATTCTAAGTCTGTCCTTCAATTAGAAAAGGGTCTACCCCCTAATGGAGTAGTACCTAAGCTCAAAGAGAAGGTAGAAGTTATGAGAGAAAGGGTATGTGTATATATTTTTTATATATGGTCTAAAAAAAAAAATGTTTGTGACTTAAACTTAGGACTGAACTAAAATAAATAAAGATTTTCTTGAGTGAATTATTTCCTCTTTATACATCCTAAGTTTTGCCATTGAAGCTAACATCCAGTTGTTAATTTCAGAACTAGAAGTGGTTGTCTGTTTATTTTTTTGACCTGTATATTTCAGATGCCAGTCATTACTGATCTTCGTAACCCATCTCTAAAACAACGTCATTGGGAAAGTATTGAGAATATTCTAGATCATAAATTTACCCCTGATGAACCTCTAACTCTAGGAAAACTATCAGAGATTCAAGCCTTTAAATATGGTGAAGAACTTCAAGAAATTTCAGGACAAGCCTCTTCTGAAGCCAGTTTGGAAGCCATCTTGAAAAAGGTGGGTGTTGGTCTTATTAATTTATTTCATTTTTTTGTTGGATTTCTAAAAGAGTCCTAATTCAAATTGAATTTTCTGGACTAATCAATATTGAGCATCAATTTTTACTCAAAAAAAGGTAAGGGAGTGGTAAAGGATTTAACCAAGAAAAATCTGATAGGGTGTAAAAACGAAGACTATTAAATTTTCTCATTTTACTTAATATTTATGCATGTTAACCTAAAAGTAATATTTCGTAGTGAGTCTATACTCAGGATTCAGGGGCCTGTTTCTCAAAAAATCTTACGATAAATTTTGTCGTAACTTTGGCATTTTACAATGAATAATTCCACACTTAATTTTTAAACGGACCCCAGTGCCTCAAATTATTTCAGTAATTTCATAGTATTAGATTTAAAATGTTTATCTACTTCTGTATGTTATTAAAGGTTGAAGATTCGTGGAAGTCTACAGAGTTTATGGTATTAACTCATAAAGATTCTAAAGATATCTATATATTGGGTGGTACTGATGATATACAACAGTTACTAGATGACAGTAATATTAATGTAGCCACCATAGCTAGTTCACGACATGTTGGTCCTATCAAATCACGAGTTGATGATTGGGTCAAACAACTAGATCTCTTTGGTAAAACATTGGTAAGTCTTAATTTAGACTTGGATTTTTTGTGTTGTTCATGTTATGTTTAGATCTTGTAACTGTTTGAGGCAACATTCTCCTAAATAGACTTCAAGCTACATATCCCAGTAGCAGAGTGGCTCAGGTTCTATTAAAAAGAATAAAGAAATATCTGTATTTTACAAGCATAACAACTTATGTTTCCATGTGGATCCTTTCTACTAGCTGATCCTTGGCCAAATCCATTTACAGCTTGGTCATCGACTAGAATTATGACTTATTCTAGGTAATTGGACTTTCACCCTGATAGAGATCCAAAACTCACAACCTCAACAACCACAATTCGCTCATAACTAAGCAAAGGAATAATGATCTTATACACCTTTTCTAAGAAAATACCTATTATTTTATAGGATGAATGGTTAACTTGTCAAAGAAGTTGGTTATATTTAGAAAGTATATTTAGTGCCCCAGATATTCAGAGACAGTTGCCAGCAGAAGCTAAGATGTTTATGCAGGTTGATAAATCTTATAAAGATATTATGAGAAAAGTCAATAAGGTACCACTAGCAATTAGAGCTGCTACTCAACCTGGTAAGTCAACAACTGTCTTTAAAATTACCATCTAAGTGACAGTTTTACCATTTGCTGCAGCTAGGATTTGTCAGAGCCCTTTTATAGATGGCTCTAGGATTTGTATAGCTGGATTTACAGGATTACCGTTACAAGTTTACTGATAATCTGTTTCTTTGTAAAAATGTGCCTTTCAGAATGTTAGAGGCCTGTTTCTCAAAATATCTTACGATAAATTTTGACGTAGCTTTGGTATTTTACAATGAATAATTCCACACATACATTAATTTTTAATCGTAAGATTTTTTGAGAAACTGCCTCAGGTCTTGTTCGTAAAATTACTGAAGGTTATTGGTCTTGATATTGATCAAGATAAAAGTCTGATATTGAAGCCTGATTAAGATTATATCAAGCAGGGGTCTTATTCATGAAAATTTAACGTTATATGATTTTCATGTTCCAGTCATCTGATTGCTTATGGTCAATAACCAAAATCAATCTTCAATTTAATTTTATTTTTCAAACTTAGAATTTTTCAAGATCATTAGCTCAATTGGAAATGTTTATACTCTTTATCTTTTTTTTAGGTTTATTGGAAATATTCCAAAACAACAACACATTGTTAGACCAGATCATGAAGTGTCTAGAGGCTTATTTAGAATCAAAGAGAGTCATGTTCCCTCGGTAAGTAGTTTGATCTAAGAATTCCATATTAGAATTTTAATCATTACAACATGCAATAATATCGCTTTGATATCTAAACTCTTTGTTATGACCATAAACAATATTTAAAAAAAGATATTAATACTAAATTGACAACACAGTTGAAGAGTGATACCTGGAGCTTTATTCTTGAAAACTTAACTTATAATGATTTTAGTATTCTAGTGTTCTGATTGGACAATCACTAAAATTGATTTTAAATATAGCTTTATTATCCAATCTGATAACTGTATTTCTTAAAATCTGGATTTTTATCTAAGTTAAGTATTCGTGAATAAGGCCCCTGCTGTTTTGGAAGATTAAGAAAACTCTACTAAAATATTTTAATTTTGATTATCAAATTGTACCTTGTCATTGTAGATTTTATTTCTTGTCCAATGATGAGTTACTGGAGATCTTAGCTCAGACACGTAATCCATTGGCTGTACAACCACATTTACGTAAATGTTTTGATGCGATCCAGAAACTAGAATTTGGAGTTCAGTCATCATCAGATGGTAAAACCAGCCCTGTTGAAGGTATGTTTATAATTTTGAATATCCACTTTGAATTTGAGGGCAAAGATTTGTACACTACAACATTTGTCGTGAGTTATTGGGAAATTTTATGTTGAAAAAATTAACTCAAACATTCAGAATGGTGGTTAAAATTTCAAAGAATTAGAACGATTTTGGCACGAATAAGCCTTGACCTAAATATTATCTTTGGTTATCTCAACATGATTTTTCACCCTAAACAGTTATTCAGTCTAGAGAGGCTTGTAACTAGAATGCAATCTTTTAAGATTTTAAAAGGGATATTTTTTGTTGTTGTAATTTGAATAATATCAAGATCTGTTACTTATTTTTTAAGGTGAAGAGAAAGAGATACAATATACTAATGATATTCTAGCTATGATATCACCTGAAGGTGAAAAAGTCAGTCTAGGCAGGGTAAGTTTTTTTTTTTTTTTTTTTTTTTTTTTTTTTTTTTGAGTATTGGCTTGAAGAAAACTGAAAATATAACTCCAAGAAAGTTGAATAGAGAACCACATTTGATGACGTTAGATATGGTTTGTGTTTGCTCATAACCAATATAAATCAAGTAATTTTTGTAGTTTTTTTACTAAGTTCTTGGAAATTTAGCCTTGTTATCCAAATCTGATATCTGATTATGATCTATTGTCAATTATTTACGTATCAGGGATTAAAGGCTAGAGGTAATGTAGAAGATTGGTTAGGAAAAGTTGAAGAAGGTATGTTCTCCAATCTCCGTAAATTAACCAAGGCGGCCATTACAGATTATGAAAGAAAATCAAGAGAAGAATGGGTTGTCTGTCATGCATCACAGGTTTGTTAAAAGATTTATTTTGATTCTCAGTTAGCTACATCTAAAGAGGGTCTAAAGTTGGCTCTGTATGTTGGTGTTGGCTAGTTAACCTGGGCCCAGTTTTACAAAATTTTAACCAAGACAAAATCGAGATTTTAAGAAATACAGTAATCTGATTGGATAATAAAACAACATTTAAAATCGATTTTAGTGATTGACCAATCAGAAGACTGAAACCCTAAAATTATCCCAAGTTAGGATTTTGTGAAACTGGCCCCTGGCTCTAGGTTTTGATACTGACATAAGTCAAGATGATACTTGTGGATTTTTTAACCGGCTTTTCTTGTCAGAGCTGTCATGGAAAAGTATCTAGTCACTCAGATGGAACAGTAATGAGTAAACCGAGTACCTGTGTGCAACTGGCTTTGTACATTAAAGACTCTTGTCAGTTGGAAATGAAATAAAAAAAGTAGGCTGATGCCACTGTCCTGGCAAAATTTAAAGTTAATTGAAAAACAAAGCTTATACCGTATAATTCCGAATATAATGCGCACCCATGTATAATGCGCACCCTTTTTTTACCCCATCAAAATCAGGAAAAATTCATTTACCCATGTATAGTGTTGACGAAAAAATTGAAGTTGGCATAACACAGACACCAAAATAGTGACTGATAAAAAATCAAATTTCATGCATCAAAAGATCTCTTAGTAGTTCCCTTTCTCTACTTATTTATTCCTACTTACAGGTAGTATTAACAGTCAGTCAACTCGTATGGTGTAGAGAAGTACATGAAATATTGGAAGGTGATTATGATAGATTAGAAGGCATGAAAGAATTTGAAGAAAAGAATTTCAAGGTGATTAATTAATTCTCACTTAGAAATACAAATCAGAATATTCCAAGTTGTCTTTTAGTTAGAGTTTCCTGATATTGTATGATTTTTTTTTTATTCAAACTAACTTTTCCATTGTTCTGATTGTTGTCACAAGCACAATTTTGCCTAACAGAGGGTCTGGCATAAGGTTCTTTTGGATACATAAAAAATAGATTAATTAATTTTTTTGCCTATTTTGATGGCATTTTTGTTTTGGATAATCACATATGAATTGTTTTTCACTAGGATTTGAATGCATTAGCTTGTATTGTACGTGGTGAACTAACTAAATTAGCTAGAGCTGTACTATGTGCTCTGATTACTATAGATGTACATGGTAGAGATATGATTACAGAAATGGTCAAAGTCAAGGTAGGAGCTGCAACAATCTATCAATTTAACACAGAATTTTGGTGGGAAATCTGCTTGAAGTCCAAGAATAATGTATCTTATTATACCAGAAACGAAACAGATGTCATGTTAAGTTTGTATTTCTGGGACCAGTTTCACCAAATCCTAATTTAGGATAATTTTAGTCTTCTGATTAGTCAATCACTAAAATCGATTTTAAATGTTGTATTATCCAATCAGATTACTGTATTTCTGTATTTATCTTAGTTAACATTTTCTGAAACTGGGCCCTGGCACCAAATTTTAAGATATGTGATTATGAATATAGAATGCAAAAGGTCACAAAAACAGTGCACTTTGACCTTTTTCAGAGGTTTGAGATATCCCAAAAAAAAAAAACCCATTGTCTAAGAATACAGACAATCACAGAATTTAAAGTAATTTGTTTATAATATACAGGTAGACAGTGTTAGTAGTTTTGAATGGCAGAAACAACTGAGATATTATTGGGATAATGATATAGATAATTGTGTTGTAAGAATGAGTAATTCTGTATATGACTACGGGTATGAATATTTAGGAGCCTCACCCAGATTGGTCATCACACCACTTACAGTAAGTCATTTTTTTAAGCTTTGTTTTTTTTCTTGGTTTTGTTCCTTCCATAACAATGAAATGCCTTGTTCTAGTCTTCACATGTATATATTTATAGAACACACTTTAGAAAATATGCGTGACATGTATTTGCAAAAAGAAGCTTCAAGGGATTGTAAAGAGGTTTTTTAAACTTTGTATGTGCATCGGAGACACTGATAGTATCAATTTGCACCATTCCAATTTACATTCCGACGTCTGTGGTTCTTCCAATTCCACTTAAATAACACGTTTTATGACATCACCCCCACTGATCTGCATAGATATCAATAGTAGCTTCCGTTAGATAAGTGGGGGTGACCTCATAAAACGAGTTAGTTTAAGTGGAATTGCAAGAACCACAGAAGTGGGAATGGAAATTGGAATGGCAAAAATTGATGCTATCAGTGTTCCCGATGCACATACAAAGTTTAGAAATACGCTTTATAGTCCCTTTAATTAATGTTCTTAAGCACAAACAAGGATTTGAAATCTTCTGAATCCTCTCTATTAGCTCCTGATTCATGCTTATCATCTCCCACCAATTCTTCTGCTTTTAGGACAGATGTTACCTGTGTTTAATGGGAGCCTTACAGTTAGATTTAGGTGGTGCTCCTGCAGGTCCAGCTGGTACAGGAAAAACAGAAACAACCAAAGATTTAGCTAAATCACTTGCTAATCAGTGTGTTGTCTTTAATTGTTCAGATGGTCTGGATTATAAGGTAAATTTGCATTAAATGTTGTAGGCAGGGTTTGCCCTGACGCAGAAAACCTGCGTATTTGACGCCTAAATTTTCTAAAATACGCTAAATTGTAATGCCGCTGCGTCTCTTTTGACGCAACTTGAAGTATTATAGTCGCTTTATTTTTCGTCCGTTGCGATTTCCAAGTCTCCCTGGTATTTACAAGTTTATTTTTCTCAAAGGAAATTAATTTTCAAAAAGAGTTTCTATTTACTTTTCTATTAATAGTTTAGTATGAACGGTTATCAAGACTCAAAACGTTGTTACCTTTTTGTGTTGTTTGATAATCACGACTATAATTTAAACCAATAGAATTTCTGTAAAGCATTTGATGCCGGTCCTATTTGACTTTTAAGTACCGAAATATGCTTTGACTACCAACCAGCTCATTGAATGAAAGCCATTTCCTGTCCTTAATATTTCCGAATCCCGATGATCGAAAAAAAGTTTTATCTATGAATATCTCTAATTTAATCATATATATTTCAATAAAATAAATAAACAGCGATTAAAAGCTGCTGTATAAATAATTATTATGCTGTTTGACTGTGTTTTCGTGATGAGAAAATTGTCGCAAAAACAATGGATCGAGAATGACTCCAATGAGTGTTGTTTGAAAAGGGATTAATATTATGAAACAAATGATGGTACTGATACGGTTTCACTTCTATTGTTCTATAAATCAGCTATACGTAATTAAACTGAAACAACCTTTTATACGCAATTGTTTTAAAGTTAACATTTGTTGTTTGGGAATCAGGACCGCTCAGACCATTACAGATTCGGACTGATACCAAATTGGACCACTTTTTTTCTCACAACCGACTCGGACCACTTTTAATTAAGTATATTTTTGGTTTAAAATATCTGCTTTTTTTGACCCCCCAAAAATACAAATGACTCCTAATTAGCAATGTAAGGGGTCATGGTGACCCCCAAAATTTTATGTCTAGGGCAAACCCTGGTTGTAGGTGTAGAATTACAATTAAAATCTGAGAAATTTATTTCTGAACACAATATGGATAACTTGGAAATGACCCTGTTTGGGATGTAAGATCTTAAATTTTAAATAATATTAAAAGTCAAACAGAAGAAGAGCTTATTTAATGCTGCCTATTCTAACAATAATTTGTTTTTCTTTGTAGATGATGGGTCGATTCTTCTCAGGTTTAGCTCAATCTGGAGCTTGGTGTTGTTTTGATGAATTTAATCGTATTGATATTGAAGTATTGTCTGTCATTGCTCAACAGTTGATTACTATCAGAAATGCTAAATCACAGAAGGTAAGATTTCCATGATATCGAATAACATTTTTATTTTAAGAGCAAAATAAAAGTGTTCATTACAATATGATTTTTTGCCGTTTGTTCGAGTTTTCTTTAAGTGGCAATTAATATAAATATGTCCTTCTTGATGTTAAGAAGTCATCAAAAACCTATTTATTAGTTGAAAACTTTTCAATGTTTAACTTTCTGATGTAAATTGTTTTTCAGTTATCAAGATTTATGTTTGAAGGACGGGAGATAAAACTAGTAAATACTTGTGCAGCTTTTATTACTATGAATCCTGGTTATGCTGGACGAACAGAATTACCCGATAACTTGAAAGCTTTATTCAGACCTATTGCTATGATGGTACCAGATTATGGTAAGAAATTCAATCTTATTGTGTTTACTTCTCAGGCCCTACTCATTTACACCCAATCTGTAACTGGATTTCGAATCCATGTCACTCCGTTACAATGGTTTGCCCCGAATCTGAATCCGGATTTCCAATCTGTGAATCTACCTCGTAGGACAGATTCGACAGATTTAATGAGGCGTCATTCCACGGAAACACTAGTCAAATACAAATTTTTTACAAAATTAATCTGGTTTGAGATTTTTGTAAATTCACACTCGTTTACAACACAAATCTGATGTACCAAGCCAGTTTCGAATTTTTTTAGATCTAGCAGGGCCTCAGTATGGCTTTTGAAACCAAGAGGAGTTTTATGTGCTACATAGTACATAGGTACACAAACAGTTGGAAAGAGTAGGCTAATGCAGCAAATTTCTATTCAACTGCATGATGTTTTTCAAACTAAATTAGGTACAGAAAAGTAGGATGTAAAACACCATTTCTTTTTTGCTACCTTAATTGCAAAGATATAACCTGATATGTTAAATTTTCATGTTTTAAAATAAGAATAATTTTTTTTATAGGTTTGATTGCTGAAGTCATTCTATACTCAGAAGGTTTTGAATCATCTAAAACTTTGGCCCAGAAGATGGTACAGATGTACAAACTGTGTTCTGAACAATTATCTCAACAAGATCATTATGATTTTGGTATGAGAGCAGTGAAATCTGTCTTGGTGATGGCTGGTGCCTTAAAACGACAGAATCCTGATAAACGTGAAGATGTAGTGTTAATCAGAGCCTTAAGAGACAGTAATTTACCTAAATTCTTATCTCAGGATGCTATACTTTTCCAGGTTTGTAGCAGTATTATGTTTGTATTTTTGTGTTTGAGTTTTGTTCATTCCATGTCTTTGTTTATGCTAATGAATAGCTGAATGTCTGCACCCAGTTACTGATATTGTAGACTTAACCTAGGTTTTCAACTTAGGGGACATGTCCCAGACTGGGGACATTTAGATATTTTCCTGGGGACACAAAATGAGCTATAGGTCTGTAAAAATGTGATATTTTGTATTATCTGAGTGTATATGCATCCAGTTTTCACTGCCCTCAAGGACTCTTCATGGATATATATCAAATAAGAGAAAGTGATAGTCTAAAATGCACAGTTTTATGACTTCTGCTGACAATTTCTGTTCAGAAGACATGGTCATTTCCTCGTACATAATTGGGGACACTTGAGAAAACAAGTCGAAAACCCAGGACTTAAACAGAAAGCTTATTATATTATCTAAGTAGCAAGAAAGAAAGCTTGTGAAACTATAAGAAAAATTTTACTGTTGTAAGCAGAGGTAAATTTACCCTTCAGAATCAGATATTGTTGATCATCTACCAACATGGTTTATTCTTCTCTTATTGTAGGCTATTCTATCTGATTTGTTCCCCAATGTTGAAATCCCTGAACATGATTATGGTATATTACAAGAAGAAATGATTAAAGTACAGAAAGGAATGAAGTTACAACATGTTGAAAGTCAGATAAAGAAAGTGATAGAGTTCTATGAGACTATGATAGTCAGACATGGTGTTATGTTGGTAGGACCCACTGGAGGTGGTAAAACAACTATATACAAGGTAAATTTTGAAACAATTCTAGTTCATGACATAGATCAAGATAATATATATACCTTTGGAAGAATATCTTATTGTAAGACCATAATAAGTGGTTGCACCATATGAACTTTGGATTGCTCAACAGTTAAAAAGGATGCTGATATTGCAAATTACTTATGGCAATTATAATGGCAGAAAATAAAAACATAAAACTCCATTTTATTTTGTAAGAATTTTTTTTATTTTACAACTTAAATGACCAAGAATTGTAAATATTTTAGATATTGGCTGAAACCCTGACAAATCTACATGAAATGGGTGAAAATAATTCATTCTATCAACCAGTACATACCTATGTATTGAATCCTAAATCTATTACTATGGATGAACTGTATGGTGGAGTTAATAAATTAACATTAGAATGGCATGATGGTTTAATGGCTCTAACAGTACGTGGTTGTGTACAGGTATGTTGATAAGGACTTTATTGTTCTCAATTTAGTTTACATCTGAAAAACTCTGGTGGCTTGTTCGCTAACCTTAATAGAATCGTCAACCCAAATTTTACGTGTTAGTGATGGATTGCCGAAGGACAGACATTAATTTTTTTTTCTCGAAAATAACATCTCAAAGCCCTGTGTTCTATGGCTGTGCAGAAGTTAATGTCACAGTTTTGACTTTCTTTCTAAAATAATAATGTAATTTGCAAAAGTGTGAAAATGATGCACAGAATCTTTAAGTAATGGAACTCAATAACTCAAACGATCATGACCACATGAGAACGGTAATGGCCGATTGGCCGATAGCATAGACATTTTTTATAGTGGATCTTGATTAACTTTACAGCATCGCCAATGTGCGTTTTTTAAGGTTGGCCGGTCTTCAGGGTGTGCAATCTTCAGGGTTACCACTTTAATTGTAATAAAAAAAACATGAGTTATTCGTGTTGTAGGATACTACAGAAGATCATCAATGGATTATATGTGATGGACCAGTAGATGCTCTATGGATTGAGAACATGAATACAGTATTAGATGATAATAAAATGTTGTGTTTAGCTAACAGTGAACGTATTAAATTAACTCCATTTATTCACATGTTGTTTGAAGTACAAGATTTAGCAGTAGCTTCCCCAGCCACTGTCAGCAGGTAATTTATAGTGTTCACAAGCAGTTCCACGCGTGGGTTCGGATCCCATCCTTGTCGCCAATTATGTTGTATCGTGGGTTGAAATACAGGCTAATTTACAGTACATGCTTTTATTATCGTTCCATGATAAGCGGAAGTCTACATTCATATATATGGCTACATGCACAACAATAACGTGAATATAATAATATATAATGCTATTAGAACGACAAGTACGTCGATATAACATAGTGCAGTGAGGTGTTTGAGTCCATTATTAATAACACTCATGCCATATATCAAGTCTGAGGTTTTTTTTTTTTGTGAAATTTTAACCCGCATGCTTGGGCAAGAAAGAAAACAAATCAATTGCACATTGTATTCAGTGATGATCTACAACAAAAAATAAACCCTTGCATGATCAGAGCAGGCCTTATTCTCCAAAACTTAACTGAAGATAATTTTAGTGTTTTAGTCATCTGATTGGTCAATCACTAAAATCGCTTTTAAATTTTATTATCCAATCAGAATACTGTATTTCTTGAGAATAAGGCCCCAGAACAAAAAAAAAAAACCTTTTTTAAATAGCTACATAAACTGCTCTTTGTAAAAATGGTCTTAAAGTATTAACAATGAAATGATTTTTTTTGGTTAGATGTGGTATGGTATATATTGATGCAGATGAATTAAGATGGATGCCGTCTGTTTTAACTTGGATGGAAAGTTGGAAACATAAACTAACAGAAGAAACTAAAGAATATTTATTAGATTTATTCAGAAAATACATTGATGATGGTTTGAAATTTGTTGAAAAAAAATGTACTCAGGCCATTGGACAGGTATGTTAATTACATAGCTCAAAAAGAATCTATTTTTTGTTGTTGCAATACCAAAAACAATGCCACACATTGTCACTATCATCTTAACAATATCAACATCACTGAAAACAATCAACATCATAAACATCAAAGACAAGGTTTATCATTACCATCAAAAACAAGGTTTATCATTACCATCAATAACAAGGTTTATCATCACAATCAAAAACAAGGTTTACCATCATCATCAAAAACAATGTTCTGCATCATCACAATCAAAGACAAGGTTTATCATCACCATCAAAAACAATGTTTATCATCGCCATCTAAAACAATGTTTACCATAAACCGTTGTCAAAAACAAAGCTATGGTCACATCTGAAGAGTGAACTAAGATACATTTGGAAGATGACTTAATCCTTTACTGTAAAATTGCCAATAAATGTAATTTTTATCAACCCATTTTTGACAAGTTTAGCTCATTAATTAATTTTGATCAATTTTTCAGGTTGACATCAGTAAAGTAACAACAATATGTAAACTGATAGAGTCCTTACTCTTTCCTCATCGTGGTGGACCAGATTTATCTCAAGATCCTAATAAATTACATCCTCTAATCTGTACAACCTTTGTCTTCTCCTATCTATGGGGTATTGGTGGTAACCTCACAGAAAACTATTGGGATGCCTTTGATACATTTATGAGAAACCAGTTTGAAGACAATAGTGATGCTAAGGTAAGAAAGAAAGATAGAAACATCTATATTTTACAAGGAAAACAACTTAGGTTCCGTGCGGCTCCTTTCTCCCAGCTGGTCCTCGGCCAAACCTCTTGGCAATGATCTTTCCCGGATTATCCGTACCTTTTTACAGCTGGGTGAACTGGAATTATGAGTGAAGATGACTTATTCAAGGTCATCAGACTTTCACACCCTGATCGAGATATACCAAGAGAAGACTATATTTCAGTACTGTGGTATTTGGCTAAATACATTCAATCAAACTGTCTTGATAAAAAAATAAATTATCAATGGCCTCAGAACTTAAATGATTTTGCATGGTGTTGAGCCGTCAACCCTCACAACTGAATGTTAGTTATTATATGATGATGCCTCTGAAGCATATTCAGTTGCATCAAACTAGACAAAGTTAAGGCAATCGAAGATAACCATGCTTTTTGTTTTTGTAGATGCCATCAGGAGGTGATTTATGGAGTTGTTATATGGATTTTGAAACTAGAAGATTAGATTCGTGGGAGAAGATAGTACCACAGTTTAAATATAATAAAGAGGTACCATTCTTTGAGATGTTGGTACCAACAGTAGATACTGTACGATTTGGTTATTTATTAGAGAAATTGATAGCTGTTAGAAGATCTGTATTATATACTGGTGGTACTGGTGTAGGAAAGGTAGGAATCCATTTATGATATTTTCTACTATTTGTTGTTTTAAAATTTCTCCAATGCAGTTAGAAATAAATTATGTTGCCAAATTTGACTGTGGATGTGATGAAAATATCTTATAACGTAAAACTCCATTTTCATTTCATTTGGGACATTAACTCTGTGACATACCAGTATGTAATTATACTAAAATCTTTCTTGCTCACGCAACTTCATGATGTAAATGGTTAACACTGATCCTTTAACCAAGACACTGGGTGCTCAAGACTGTGCATGATTCTTTATCAGATGCCACTTTCCATGCCAAATCCCCCTCATGGAACAAGGCATTCTTTATAGGCTTAATCAAATATAAAACTCAAAAATATATATATTTTTTATTTTAGTCTGTGATTGCTAGAGGATTATTGTCTGGTATATCAGAGAGACAGAATTATGTTCCTATCTTTATCAACTTCTCAGCTCAAACCAGTAGTCAGAGAACACAGGAAATGATTGAAGGAAAACTTGAAAAACGTCGAAAGACTGCACTGGGTAAGTAGATCTTTCTGAAGCTCTGATACATGCTTTTATGAGGAAAAAAATCTGGAAATGATTTAGTTTGAAGCTCAAAATGTTGTAAAAATATAACAATAAAAAAAAATCTACAAGCCCTGTTAATTAATGCACTCTAATGCAAAAATAAAAAAAATTTTGTCACCAGAATTTTGCAGATTCTTTAGTGGTTAGTTGAACCATATCATATCTTGATACATTTTGTCTTTGTGTCTGAATTTTAGATTTTTTGCTAATTTTGTTAAAATCTTTCACATTACAGGAGCACCAATAGGAAAACGAGTGATCATATTAATTGATGATCTGAACATGCCTAAACAAGATACATACGGTTCTCAACCACCCATAGAATTATTACGTCAATATCAAGATTTTGGTGGATTTTATGATAGAGAGAAGAATTTCTGGAAAGACATTCTGGTGAGGCATTTAAACTTTATTACACATTTTATAACGATATAAAATGACTTCTCTTATACTTATAGGAACCGCGGTGGCTCAGTTAGTTAGACGCTTGCTCGCTAACCTGAAGGCCCAGGGTTTAATCCTGACATGGGTCGAGATGATACCTTCGGTTTTTCAACTTGGCTTCCCCCTGTCAGTGATGCAGGTCAGAGGGGCTGACATGAAAAAAACGTTTAGTCGTTCGGATGGGACAATAAACCAAGGTCCCGTGTGCTATTGGCTGTGCATGTTATAGACCCCTCGACAGTTGGAAATCATTGCACACTGCATGGCGTTTGCCCGTCTTCAATTAGCCCATATAAGTGCAGAAAACCAGGATATAAAACTCCATTCATTTCATTTCATTTTCTCTTATACTTATTCATGAAGCCGATTGTCTACTAAGGATTCTTGATTGTTCGATATATCATATCAGAATTGTGCTTAATGGCTTAAGTGAAGTGAACATTCTTTTAGAGTCTTTTAGATATTAGATTCAAATTGTGGCCACCAAGATGAAATAAATATTAATTGCATGTATTTTGACATTTTGTTTATTTTCTGCAGGATGTTACACTGACTGCTGCCTGTGCTCCCCCTGGTGGTGGACGTAATCCAGTCACACCTAGAATGATGAGACATTTCAGTATGTTATGTATACCATCACCATCTGAACATAGTTTAAAAATTATGTTTAATGTAAGTATAATATTTGAAGGAGAAAATTAAATTTAACAGTGTGTCCACAATAAAAAACTAGAGCCACACGTGACACAGAGTGGGACTTTGCAAATATGCAAATTGCTAAGGGGAATTTAGAAAAAATCGACCCTGAACGTAAATCCGAAGTGCCAAAGAAGTCGACAAACTTTTAAAATTTTTTGTTTTTTTTGAAAGGTTGTGAAACCTGAAGTAGTCATCAGACCTAGCATTTGAACATACCAACTGAAAACCTTTATCAATAACCTTCAACCTACTAAAGGTCAAGGTCACTCAAGGTCAAATTCCCGAGAAACAAGTTTTTAAAATTTGGAAATGCATACAGTAATAACACCGGAAGTTGAAGCTAGGCTTCAAATATGAAAGTATAAATGAACAGCCAAAGTCAATGACCTTTGATCCTTAAAAGGTCAAGGTCAACAAAGGTAAAGGTCAAAAACGAAAAAAAATATATTTTTTTTAACCTTGTTCCCTTTTATGAACTAGAAAGCCGAAATCAATGAGCCTTTAACATAAGCTGAATAAAACAATGCCGTAACTGTATGCAAGGTCATTTTTTGAAAAAAAATTAAACTTTACCTTTTTTTTAGATAACCAAAATTTTGACAAAATTTTTTTTTTACCCGGATGTGCCACGCCCACGTCAGATTTTTTTATGTGACTTTATTTATATTAATAATATCTTACTATGGCTAAATTATCAAGCCTTTACATCTATTGGTTAACGAGATATACAATCATAAATGTCAAAAAAGGTCAAAATCTATTATCGGAAATTTTGAAATTAATAAACATTGTTCCCTTTTTTGAACTATACAGCCGAAATAGCTGAGATTTTGATATAATTGAGACAAAGTAATGAGGTTGGTGTGTGCAGAAGCATTTTTCAAAAAAAATGTAGTCTATACGTTTTTTTCCAGACAAAAAGAATGTTAACAAAATTAAAATTTAACCCGGATGTGCCACGCCCATGTCAATTTTTTTTTATGAATACATTTATTTGGGGTATGTTCAATTATGTTCCAATTTTAAAGCCTCTAAACTTAACAGATCATAAACTATGCATATATTAAAGTAAAAAAATTCAAAATATCGGGTAAAGGTTTTCAAAATTGCCAAATTTAAAAAAATAATAATTTTGCATTACAATGCATTGTGATATATCGTTGGAAAGAGCTCATAAAGCCCATTCAGAATATGCAAAAATAAAGTCTTTAGGTTAATTAGGTCACCTGTAGGAGCAGTACAAAGTTGCGAATTTGGCTATTTTCGGACAGCTATAAAACCGGAAGTAGATGTCGGAGGTCAAATTTCAAAGTATCATCTGATAGCCAAGGTCAATGACCTTTGACCTACTAAAGGTCAAGGTCATCAAAGGTCAAGGTCACGAGGTATAAGCCTTCAAAAATTGAAAAAATTCGACCGGAAGTTGCAAAAAAGTAAGAGTCAAATTCAAAAATCCATTCGCAACATTTTTGTCGCCATAGACTTAGGTATACACCAACATAAAAATTTGACAAATCCCATTCTCCCCCGAAGCCCCATTTTGAGTTTTATGAAAAAGTGTCAAATCAACATGGCGGCCAAAGTATTTTTTTCGGACTAAATTTTATTTTAAAATCGGCTGTAGAATTATGATTAATAACGATAAGCATTATTTCGTTGAAATATTTCAATTACACCGGAAGTTATTCAACCGGAAGTTAAAATCGATTTTTCACTTAAACCGGAAGTGACGCAAAAATTTTAAATATGTCAAATTGTTTACATTAGTGACATGCAACTTATATTAAAATTTCAGATTAATCCGAACAAAACTGAAAAATAGTCCGAAAATTTCGAAAATCGGCCAAAAAATGTATACTTCGAATTTTCGAAATTTGATTTTTTTTAACTTTAGTGGGATTAGAATTTCGTCACAGATTTAAAAAATGAAAACCCGAGCAAAATCGGCCCATAAATGTAGCTTCCAGAGTCACAAAACCGGTTTTTGCTCATGTTGCAATGTGCAACTTGCACTTTTGCTAAAATGTTTCAATTTATATTCATTAAGTACATCGCCAAAAATTGACCTCAGAAGTTGTAAAAAAGTTGCTGCAGCAGTTGCAGTTTAGGCTGTGTGCCCTGTGTAAAAAACGAAAAAAAAAAAAAAATGGAAACATTTCGAAAACAAACTGGGACTTTGCGGAAGCAAAGTCCCACAAAAAGTAAAAATCAATCATGGTGTTTCAAGAATTTTTTTGATTACAAATTGCATACCAATTGAGAGGACAGGATTGGCATCATATAATTTTTAGGAAATGGTTTTTTACCTTAACTTTGTCACAATAAAGTTTGTGATGACTGGCATCGAAATTTCTTTGCTTGTCTATTAGGCTTTAATACTTCGTAATTTTGTAATTTGTTGGTCATGATTTTGAGCAAGGTTATTAATCTTCACATGTATTCATTTATCCATCTTTTTTCCAGTCTATTTTGAGTGGATTTTTAATGGATTTCCCCCACTCTGTACGTCAGACAACAGAATCTATTGTATCAGCTGCTGTAGAGATGTATTTTAAAATGAAAACAGACTTGTTACCTACACCAGCTAAATCTCATTATGTATTTAATTTGAGAGATTTATCGAAATGTGTACAAGGTAGGATCTGTTCTATTTCACTCAATTTGGTGTCTTCTTGTATGTATGGCAAACAGTATTTAAATCAAATTTATATTTGAAAAAGTAGAAAACAAGAATGTATCCATTACAAAGGAATAGCAATGCATAAGAATATACAAATGTTTTTGTATGCAAGATGTATGTAATGTTTTTAAAAATTGTATTATTTCCTGATACAAAAATATGTTGCAATGTATTTTGCAGGTATCCTACAAGCTGATCCTGGTGTTATAAGAGATAATAAACAGATATTCCGTCTGTTCTGTCATGAATCACAGCGTGTTTTCCATGATAGATTGATTAACAGTGAAGATAAAATGTATTTCCATCAAATCATGTCAGAATTAGGAAACAAATACTTTGGCGAGGTAGGGATTGTCCTTATATTTCAATAAACCAAAAATAGTTGCCAGATTATATAAAATTGTCCCACAATAATATGTCAAGGTGTATGAGTCAGATGAAATCTAACCTTTGATTTAGCAGTATGATATTCTCATAGATATACATAATAATTCAGTTTTATCTGTTATTAGTGATCATGTTTAATTTGTAAACTCTTTAGAATTTCTTTATATTTTGACTTCATGAAGTTTAGACTTGGCACTTGACTGGAGACCAGAAATCTCAGCATTTTTTGTATATTTCCAGAATATAGATCCAGAATCATTTGTGACCAATCCTATATTATTTGGAGATTTTATGAAGATGGGAGCTAACAAAGAAGATAAAATGTATGAAGAACTGGATTTAGTTAAAGTTAAAGCAATTCTGGAAAGTGTAAGTTACAATGTAGAAAAACTAATCTTTCTTGTAGAATAGTCTGTATACTCATTATGGCCATCTGTCCTGTTTAAAAGGAAACTGAGTGAGTAAGTTCCTTACAGTTGAATGACTTATTCGATCAGACATGGGCTGAAATTGAAGAACAATGTATGTGTTCATATATGAATTACTTTTAAATTGTACGATTTGTTTGCAGCATTCAAATATCAAGTAACATAATGTCATTTTCATTTCAGTATTTAGATGATTTTAATCTACAGTCATCTAAAGAAATGAAGCTAGTATTTTTCTTGGATGCTATAGAACATGTAACACGTATTGTACGTATGATAGAACAAGAACGGGGTAATGCTTTATTAGTAGGTGTTGGTGGTACTGGTAAACAATCACTGACTAGGTAAGGTTTATTTATCTTTTTCTCTTTCCCTTCGAGATGATGCTTTTGGATTTTTCAACACGGTTTCCCCCCCTGTTAGTGATGCAGGTCCGAGGGGCCGACATGGAAATGTGTCTAGTCGTTAGGATGGGACAATAAACAGAGGTCCCGTGTGCTATTGGCTGTGCACGTTAAAGATCCCCCGACAGTTGGAAATCGAAAATAAGAGTAGGCTAATGCCGCTGTCCTAGCAAAATTTCCCTCATTGCACACTGCATGGCGTTTGCCCGTCCTCAATCAGCCCATATAGGTGCAGAAAAGTAGGACGTAAAACTCCATTCATTTCATTTTTCCTTTTGCCCTGTCCTTATTAGTCCAATGGGTGCAGAAAAATTGGTGTAAAATTTAATTCCGTTTCGTTTCTCTTCATTTAAAAAAAGAAATCAGTGGTGTATCAATAATGGGCTGTTAAGAGATTTATTAATCATTGCATGTGTGATGTGTTAGCAATTTTAAATCTATTAAGAATTAAAGAAAGTGTTTAGAATAATGTTATTGAGTGATTAAGTGTTTATATATAATATTTAATAATTTTAGATTAGCTGCTAGTATTTGTGGATATCAATGTGTACAGATTGAACTATGTAGAGGCTATGATTACGCTGCTTTCCATGAAGATTTAAAGAAATTATATTTCCTAGCTGGCGTTGAAAATAAGAATACAGTTTTCCTCTTTACTGATACACAGGTAAAAAATATAGATATTTGATAGTAAAAACTTTATATCAAACAGTTTGAAAACAATATTTTATGTTCTACTCTTAAGCCCCTCTCCAACCCACAGGAGTTGCAAGACGAGTACGTCCCAAGTAAAATTTGGATGAAAATCAGAAACTCCTAATATTCTTGGAAGGAACTCGTAAAGAACTCTTGGTCAACTCGACACACTCGGTTGTAACTTGGCTGTACATACTCGTGAACACTCGCAGCTCTAGACAAAAATTTTAAACATGAGTGTCCACGAGTACAGCCAAGTTACAACCGAGCGTGTCGAGTTGACCAGGAGTTCTTTACGAGTCTATAACACCACTTATATGTGGTATCATCATACCATGTTGAAGTTCTCAAACTTGCAAAGTAAGCTAGCCTATAAAGTTGATGTTGTTAAGCCATGCCAAAATATGGCCGTTCAATTGCTGAATTTGCATCTTTTGTGTTTCAATCAGAATTTTACTCTAAAAACCCAGTCATGACATGTTTTCCCTGTAATTTAGATTGTAGTAGAAGAGTTTTTAGAAGATATTAACAATATATTGAACTCCGGTGAAGTACCTAATCTATTTGAACCTGATGAATATGAGAGATTGATCATAGGATGTCGTCCTGGAGCTAAAGAAGCTGGTATACCAGAAGGCAACAGAGATTTGATTTATGAATTCTGCATCAATAGAGTTCGGTAAGTTTGAGTTCTGAAAAATACATTTTGTATGTTTTTCTGGATCAGTTATAAATGAATAAATTCGCATCGTTCCAATTTTCAATAAGATGTCTGTTTCAGCAATTCCACTTAAAGTGTTTGATGATGTCACACCCTCGAAATGCTTGAATCTCTTATTGGTTGGTAGTTTGAAATTTCATAAAAAGAGTCTTCAAACAGTAGAAAATGTAATTAGCTTTCCTCATTAACATTATGTGTCATATCTTCTATATAATTTGTTATTTCAGAAATAACCTCCATATTGTACTATGTATGAGTCCAGTTGGTAGTGCCTTTAGATCAAGATGTAGGATGTTTCCATCTTTAGTTAACTGTTGTACTATAGATTGGTTTATTGAGTGGCCTAAAGAAGCTTTACTTGGTGTATCCAAATCATTCTTTGAATCTGTTGAATTAGGCTCTGACGATTTGAAGGTAAGGAATCATTTTTTCAACTCTGATAAAAAAATTAAATTTGTAGAAATTTTTCTTTTGTATTCTTTCAACATTACAGTAGTATGATAAAATGTTGTTATTAGTTGTTGGTTAAACGATTTGCAGAAAAAATCTTTTTGATGAAAAACCAATTTGTTATGCTTATTTATCCTAGAAAAATGTGTTGGACTGCTGACGGAAGCGTACCTAAGCCTGCCTTTTAAGCTACTTTTCAAAAAGACTTTTTTGTCAAAATTATTGTTTTTAAGAAACAAAGAAATATTATATCAATAATTGACTCAACGTGTGTAATGTGATTATATTTTAGGAAAGAGTATCAGAGATGTGTGTAGAAATACATACTAGTGTTAGTCATATGGCTGATAGATTTTATTCTGAATTAAAGAGAAGATATTATACTACACCAACATCTTATTTAGAATTAATTAACCTGTATTTAACCATGTTATCAGAAAGAACCAAGTAAGCTATCTTTATTTTTATACGCCCACACGAAAGATGGGCGGATATATAATCACCCTGACGGTCCGTCGGTCTATCTGTCAATCCGTTCACATTTGGTTCGTGCTCATTTTACAGGCTACAATTCTTTACAGATTCTTTTCATTTTGATTATGTGTGTCAATGTCATATAAAGATGATCCCTATTGATTTTCGTGATGATCAGATAATTTTTCACCGAAATATCGTGTCTGACTTTAGTGCTCACACTACAATCAAAGCTACCAGTGGACGTATGTTATCTTGCCTGGCAAACTATGTTTTAATACATGTAGAACCAAACTTTTTTTTTCAGTAACAAATTTTGACTGACAACTTGTTTCTTTTCATACAAAACTTCAAATGGATCAACTTTTATAGCAGAAATGTAAATCTCACACAAAAGAAAAGTTTTTTTTGTAGCATGTACATTGTAAACAATAATCATTTTTAAACCTATTTTCAGAGTATTAAAATCAGCTAAAGACAGAGTAAAGAATGGTTTGTTAAAACTGTTAGAGACTAATGATGTAGTCGATAAAATGCAGATAGAATTAGTCGGACTAGAACCGGAATTAAAGAAAAAATCTGAAAGTACACAAAAATTAATGGAAACATTGGTTATTGATCAAGAAAAGGCTGATAATGTAAGTTCAAAATCATAAGATCATTTCACAAATGTCATTTATACCACTTTGCAATGCAAATATCACACTGTCTGCACTAGCTTATGCCGAGGTCCTGTGTGCTATTCGCTGTGCACATTAAAGATCCCATGACAGTTGGAAATCGAAAATAAGAGCAGACTAATGCCACTGTCCTGGCAAAATTTCTCTCATTGAACACTGCATGGCGTTTGCCCGTCCTCAATTAGCCCATAAAGGTGCAGAAAAGTAGGACGTAAAACTCAATTCATTTCATTTTTTTCATTTTTTGCACTAGTTTATGTTGACCATTAATTTTGATTAAATGTAACTATTCCAATGTGATTGTGTATTTTCAGGTACGTAAAGTTGTTATGGAAGATGAAGCTGTAGCTAAAGTTAAAGCAGAAGAAACACAAGTTATAGCTAAAGATGCTCAGAAAGATTTAGATGAGGCTTTGCCAGCTTTGGAAGCTTCCATACAGGTAAAGATAGATATTATTCTATTTAATGTAATGACATTCAGTTATCTGTCAGATTCTGCATAAGAGCTACCGTTATCTAGCCAAGGCTGTTTCGAACAGACATGATATCTTTGATTTTCAAAGGGATGGAAAGGTCTGTGGTGAGGTTTACAAATTAGTTTTTATTTTCTATAAGTTTAATTGTTCAAAAAGTTATTTTTAACCCTTTCAACCAGACAAGCTGGTATTCCAGCCCATTCTTACGTTATATATACCCGACAAGCCGATAAACCGGCCGATGTCAAGTGACGTCATCAGTCTAATTAAAATCAGACCCTAATTTCGTTCGTTCGGTTTTTTTTTAAATCCGTTGTTTTAACCACTACATTAGGGTCTGAGAACGAGACGCTGTAACAGCCGTTCACGTTAACTTTGACCTAACCTTAATGACCTTTGTTTTAACCAATCAGATCTTTGCCCTCTCCTGCGCTGGGATTTTGTTCTCGAACAATAGGTGCATTCTAGGATTCCTAAGTGCTGTAGACTAGTTTATTAGGTCATTTTTATCAATGTTAGGTCAAAGTTAACGTCTGTTACAGCGTCTCGTTCTCAGACCCTAATGTAGTGCTTAAAAAAACGGATTTAAAAAAAACGAACGAACGAAATTAGGGTCTGATTTTAATTAGACTGGTGACGTCATACAATGTTAATGTATTACACTTTCAGAAATATTGCTGGGAGTTCAGGGTATATGACGTTTTAGCCAAAGTAATGTCAGGGTTCAAAGGGTTAAGCCCTTGACCAGAAAATTATGTTACATCAGCTCCTTCCTTGAAGACATATTTGATATTCTTGTAATTGTTACATTCAGGCCCTGGATTCTCTAGATAAGAGTGATATTGCTGAGATTCGTGTATTCTCTAAACCACCAGAATTAGTACAAACTGTCATGGAGGCTGTTTGTATTCTCATGGGTGCTAAGTAAGTGTTAAACTATATTTAATTTGGGGTTGAGCTCTTTCTGGGTGTTTGAGGTAGGTTTGGACAAACATTAAACAACCAAGACCTGTATACTACAGACTGTGCACAGCAGCATTTAAAATTAAATACAAAATTATCGTTAATTTCAAGATAATTTATGAAATTATAAAGAGTAAAAATGGACCCTGTATTTTAAAAAAAAAATCCATGTTAGTCAAAGAAGGTAGATATGTGAAATTTGGTTTATATTGTAGTCTCCCCTGTCTGTCTGTCTGTCCGTCTGTCCGTCTGTCCGTCTGTCGGTCCGTCTGTCTGTCTGTCCACAATTGTTGTGGACACGATAGAGAGCTGGTTTCTTGATGGATTTTGATGAAACTTGCTGTGAGTGTTTGTTATCACCCAAGGGTGAACCCTATTGAAAATCAGATGAATCGAAAAATATTTCATGGGTTATTGCCCTTGCTTTTGAAAATATGTTGTGGACACCATAGAGAGCTGGTTTCTTGATGGATTTTGATGAAAATTGGTATGAGTGTTTGTATTGACATTGGGATAAACCCTATTGAATATCAGAAACATCGAAAAAATATTTTATGAGTTATTGCCCTTGTTCTTTAAAACGCGTTAATTTTTCAGCCGTTACACTCTCAAAGTTGTGGACACGATGGAGAGCTGGTTTCTTGGTGGATTTTTATGAAACTTGCTGTGAGTGTTTGTAATCACCCAAGGATGAACCCTATTGAAAATCAGACGAATCGAAAAATATTTCATGGGTTATTGCCCTTGCTTTTGAAAATATGTTGTGGACACCATAGAGAGCTGGTTTCTTGATGGATTTTGATGAAACTTGGTATGAGTGTTTGTATTGATATTGGGATAAACCCTATTGAATATCAGAAACATCGAAAAAATATTTTATGAGTTATTGCCCTTGTTCTTTAAAACGCGTTAATTTTTCAGCCGTTACACTCTCAAAGTTGTGGACACGATAGAGAGCTGGTTTCTTGGTGGATTTTTATGAAACTTGCTGTGAGTGTTTGTAATCACCCAAGGATGAACCCTATTGAAAATCAGACGAATCGAAATATATTACCTGGGTTATTGCCCTTGCTTTTGAAAATATGTTGTGGACACCATAGATAGCTGGTTTCATGATGGATTTTGATAAAACTTGGTATGAGTGTTTGTACTGACAATAGGATAAATAAACCCTATTGAATATTAGAAACATCGAAAAAATATTTTATGAGTTATTGTTCTTTAAAACACGTTAATTTTTCAGCCCGTTACACTCTCAAAGTTGTGGACACGATAGAGAGCTGGTTTCTTGGTGGATTTTTATGAAACTGGCTGTTGGTGTTTGTATTGACCTTCGGATACACCTTATTGAAAATCAGAAACATCATCAACTATGTGTCTGCTCTTAATCATTTTAAGATGGAACCTAAACGTTGGTTGCCCTTGTTTTATGCATATTTCAGTGACATATTTGTTTTTTCCAGGAAACTTTAACCCATGGTTTTACTCTTGTAAAAAGTGAAAATGTCATTCTCAGAATCTTTCATTTACTCTCCCCTCTTGTCAACCCCCCGGAAGAATTGGCTGCCATTTTAAAAGTGGGCGTATTACGATGGCCATCGCTATTTTTTATCACTATTTTGGTGTCTGTGTTATGCCAACTTCATATTTTTTATCAACAAGGCTCGCGCACTATACATGGGTAAATGAATTTTTCCTGATTTTGATGGGGTAAGGAAGGAGTGTGCATTATATTCGGAAATATACGGTAGAATAGACTAATGTCACTGTCCTTGCAAAATGTTCCTCATTGCACACTTAATATCATTGCTAGTCTACATTGACTCAACCATGTGCATAAAAAGGGCTGCAAAACTCAATACCATTTCAATTGCTTTGTATTTTGATAGACTGCAAGATATTTGAACCATACTAAATGTTAATTCTTTAATTATTCTATTCAGGACTGATTGGGCCACTGCTAAAGTACAACTAGGAGATCCAAATTTCCTAAAGAAACTTTATGAATATGATAAAGATAATATCCCTGATGGAATTTTAAAGAAATTGAAGAAATATATGGATAATCCTAGATTCATACCAGAAGCTGTTGAAAAAGTCTCAAAGGTAAAAGTTAAAGCATTATATTATCATATAGATCGCTATAAATTCAAGCTTACTACTTCTTGTTGGTAGAATGACTTAAACTTAATTTCATCATTGAGAATTAATTGTGAACAAAAATATGTGAAAATTATTGAAAAATGGATATATTTTGCAGGCTTGTAAATCTATGTGTATGTGGGTTAGAGCTATGGATATATATGCCAGAGTCTTCAGAACTGTAGAACCAAAAAGACAGAGGTGAGTTCAGTTTTTCTTGTATATATATATATATTGATATCTTGTAAGATATTAAAACATGCCATGATGCCATAAAACAGGCCTTCTCAATTAATTTTTGTAAAGGGCCAAATGCATTTTATGAAAAAAATATAAGGGCCAAAATAGCGAGCAGGACATTGAGGACGTTGAGGGCCGGATTTGGCTATTCCACCATTTTAGAAGGCCTGCTATAAGATTTTCTTGCCAAGCTACATGCTTCTACATTATATTTTTTTCAAAACGAACCTATTTGAGGAAAACAATCAACAGTTCTATCTATTGTTTGTTACTTGAAATATGTCATAAATACTTTATATGGCTTCACTCTGAGAATGGAAAAAGTAAGATGTAAATCTTGGACATAGATTTCTAAACATAGTTATTGTTTGATTTCAGATTGGCTGCAGCAGAAGGAGAATTGGCACAAACTATGAAGAAATTAAAAGAGAAACAAGATCAGTTGTCAGAAGTTGAGAGTAAAATAGCGGAGTTACAGAAATCTTATGATAACAGTGTCTCAGAGAAACAGAAATTAGAGAGAAATATATCTACTACTGCTGCCAGATTGAAGAGAGCTTCTAAACTAACTACAGCCCTCAGTGATGAACAAATCAGATGGGAAGAGAGTGTCAAGGTAAGGGCTTCAGGGATCTTTTTTTTATTATTAAGTTAAAGGGGAATGTTCAGCAAATTTTAGGGTCAATTTGGGCCTTGAATAACTAATGCACAAAAATTATATAATTCCTTCAATTATATCCTACATTTATCCTTCATTTTCTGTATATGTGTTTTTATACGCCCACATTGAAATGTGGTCGTATATTGCCGTCGCCCCCGTCCGTCCGTCCGTCCGTCCGTCCGTCCGTCGGTCTGTCTGTCCACAATTGACTTGTGAACGCAATAGAGACCACAGTTTTGGTTGGATTTGATTAAAATTTTGTATGTGGATTATATTCATAAGATCTCAGACAAGTTCGAATTTGGGTTCGATTAGACAAAAATTCATGGAGTTTAACACCCAAAATACGTTAAAAATGGCTTGTGAACGCGATAGAGACCACAGTTTTGGTTGGATTTGAATAAAATTTTGTATGTAGGATTATATTCATAAGATCTCGGACAAGTTCGAATTTGGGTTTGATTTGACTAAAATTCACGGAGTTTTACACCCAAAATATGTTGAAAATGGCTTGTGAACGCGATAGAGACCACAGTTTTAGTTGGATTTGAATAAAATTTTGTATGTAGGATTATATTCATAAGATCTCAGCCAAGTTGGAATTTGGGTTCGATTCGACAAAAATTCACGGAGTTTTACACCCGAAATACATTAAAAATAGCTTGTGAACGCGATAGAGTCCACAGTTTTGGTTGGATTTGAATCAAATTTTGTATGTAGGATTATATTCATAAGATCTCGGACAAGTTCTAATTTGGGTTTGATTTGACTAAAATTCATGGAGTTTTACACCCAAAATATGTTAAAAATGGCTTGAGAACGTGATAGAGACCACAGTTTTGGTTTGATTTGAATAAAATTTTGTATGTAGGATTATATTCATAAGATCTCGAACAAGTTCGAATTTGGGTTCAATTGGACAAAAATTCATGGAGTTTAACACCCAAAATGTGTTAAAAATGGCTTGTGAACGCAATAGAGACCACAGTTTTGTTTGATTTGAATAAAATTTTGTGTGTAGGATTATATCCATAAGATCTTGGACAAGTTCGAATTTCGGATCGATTCAACAAATATTTACGGAGTTTTACACCTAAAATATGTTAAAAATTACTTGTGAACATGAAAGAGACCACAATTGTGGTAGGAATTTAATAAACTTTTGTGTGTAGGATAACATCCATAAAACTTTGGACAAGTTCGAATTCCGGATCGATTCAACAAATATTTACGGAGTTTTACCCCTAAAATATGTTAAAAATGACTTGTGAACATGAAAGAGACCACAATTGTGGTAGGAATTTAATAAACTTTTGTGTGTAGGATAACATCCATAAAACTTTGGACAAGTTTGAATTCTGGATCGATTCGACAAATATTTACGGAGTTTTATTAGTTATGAAATTAGATGCTTTATATTAACAAGATATTGGATGAATACAAATCTGAACACCATCCAACAAATATTAAGATAGTACCGTAACATTCCTTGATATATTGACAATTTATGTAGTGTAAGTGGGCGTATATTGCTAGGCAACCACTTGTCTATATAACGCATAGTCTTACTAAACGGCGAGTCTAAATTTTTTAGTTTCGAACGCCGATATTTATGGGTAGGCCCTACGCATGTGTTTGAAGGCTTAAATTTTGTAGGACAGTTGTGAACAATATTACGGATTATATAAGCTAAAAAATTCCAGAATTTGAGACTAAAATTGTTTTGGTGTTTGTTTTTTGTTGGGCTTTTATGTATTATTCTCTAAAAATTCTTATCCAAATGATGGTCAATTCAATTTTGGTACATATAGATCAGGCAACAAATCCAGGATTACAGATGGAACCATAGTGACCCTTTTACTTCATATTTCAGGAATTTGAAAAAGAAATCGGTAATGTAGTTGGAGATGTCTTTATATCTGCTGCCTGTGTGGCCTACTATGGTGCCTTTACCAGCACCTATCGTCAAGAATTGGTCTCAAACTGGACTCAAAGATGTCAAGAGCTAGAAATTCCTGTCACAGAAGGCATGACTCTAGAGAAAGTTCTAGCAGATCCATTTGAAATTAGACAATGGAATTCTGATGGATTACCAAGAGATCAAGTCTCAACTGAAAATGCTATTTTAGTGACACGTGGAAGACGTTGGCCATTGATGATTGATCCACAAGAACAGGTATGACATAACAATTGGAGTGATTCAAAAACGTTCATGATTTTCATTATACAGTGAAACCCCTCAAAACCGACAGTGTGTGGGACCAGGTAATAATGTCGGTTTAGAGGGGATGTCGGTTTACCGTTGATCCGCATTTTCGTTAATTGGAGTTACTTCCCTTTGTTATAAAATTCAATTACTTCCGGTTATCAACTCCATCGATGTACGTAGTCTACCCGTACCCCAGCGATGTTTATAGAGAGAAATTTAATAAAATATTTTATAATGACATTTATTTAGACATAGCCTATAATAACAATAACAATACAACGATTTATTTCTTACTATCTCGAAATATCGTAGGCCTAAAAAATTCACGTGAGTCTCCGAATCTCATTCGCGCCAAGATGATTTCAACTTTCATTTTCGAAAGTAGCAAATCATTGCGGGATACGTTCGATTCACGTTGCTTTCAGTTCACTCGTGTCGTGTTCTATTATTGAAATCATATTAGAGGTGTATGGAACAAGAAATCGAACAAACCCGGAAACGCGCTGCTTACACTACATCCAATAAAATAAATTAATATATTTAAAATGAATGTATAATTCATAATAGCTTGGTATATGATCAGTTATCGGCAAACATGAATGCAGATGTCAATTGATTAAATAACACGTAATCAATTAAGAACACAATGGATTGCTGATAATTACTTTTCTTGATATTTGGTCACGTGTCAAAACAATGATAGGTGAATACACTGTCGGTTTAGAGGGGATTAATTACTATTGTTTTACGTGATCGGGACCGAATTATGATGTCGGATTACGGTTTTGAGGGGTTTCGGTTTATAGAGGATTTCCTTGTATGGATTATATAGTGATTTGGCCAGGACTTTTTGAAACTGTCGGTTTTGAGGGGATTCCGGTATTCAGAGGATTCGGTTTTGAGGGTTTTCACTGTATACAGTACCGTGCAATATATATTCGTACATAGAAATAGGTTGCCTTTCTCGTCTCGGGTGTATACTATGAACTCCCTTCGTTCTACACGCTTCTTAAAACTTGCTAATTGTACTCCTGTACAAGTCCAACGTTTCTTATACATAGGTAATTTCCAAGCGATGTCCAAGTATGTAAGGTCATAGAGCAAATGTAACCACTCCGCCATTTTTGTACGAATATTTATTGCACGGTACTGTAGGTATGTAAAAGCACCAAATGCTTCCGAGGAGAGAAAAAAGCAGCTTATAAGCAAGTCCAACAGTAGAAGATATTAAAAAGGTTAAAGGATATTTATATGGCTTTGCCCTGGCAAAACATTTTCTGCTTAAACATTATTTGCTTTCATTAGACCAATGCAATGCAAACATTTAATTTTATTTTTGCAGGCTAATAGATGGATTCGTAATAGAGAGTCTAAGAATGGATTAAAAGTAATAAAGTTATCAGATGGACAGTTTTTACGTACATTAGAGAACTGTATACGTATTGGTATGCCTGTATTATTAGAAGATGTAGAAGAAACACTAGATCCTGCTCTTGAACCTATTTTACTCAAACAAACATTTACTTCTGTAAGTATTTTCTTATATAATTATTAGATACTCTCTGTGTGCTGTAGAATTGAGATTGTTCTGAGTAGATATTTGGAAATGTTTAGTCGCAATTAAGGCTATAGGACAGTGCTAATTTCACTGAATGAATGCTGTTCAAGAGTGTGTTAAGATTTCAATGTTATTTGATAGTAAATTATGTAAAGCTCGCTCAGAGAGTTTAGAGCAAGGATTTAGAGTTTTAGCAAAAAAGCTGGAGGCTCATTCGTTTATCAATGACACTCTTTCAACAAAAATCACAGCTTCCGGGGACTTATTCTCAAAAACTTAACTTAGATAAAATCCAGATTTTAAGAAATACAGTAATCTGATTGGATAATAATACCAAATTTAAAATCAATTTTAGTGATTGACCAATCAGATGGCTCGATCACTAAAATCATTGTAAGTTAAGTTTTAAGAATAAGAAGTGTGATTTCAGAAGTGTGATTGGAGAAAACTTAATTACATTATCCCAATTTAAAACCCCTGGAATATTTGATTTATTTTATGTTTCAGGGTGGAAGATTGTTGATACGTTTAGGAGATAGTGATATAGATTATGATAAGAACTTCCGATTTTATATGACAACTAAAATGTCTAATCCACATTATTTACCTGAAATCTGTATTAAAGTTACTATTATTAACTTTACTGTTACTAAATCTGGATTGGAAGATCAGCTACTTAGGTAAGTGACCTTTATACGTACATATCCTTTTTTTTTTAGTAACTCACCTCAGTGTTTTTAGTCACTACTTAATCCTGAATTTTATTATTTTAAGACTTAAGATTACGCTCTAAGCTTTCTTACACCATTGAGAATGCAAATTGCTTGTTAATCATAATGGTCTTTGGCCCTACCAAATCTGAAAACAGTTTGCCCCAAATCCAAATCTAGATTTTGAATCTGTGAATCTGCCTTGTAGGTCGGATTTGACGGATTCAATATGGCGTCATTCAGTGGAAACACTTGTCAAATACGAATTTTTTACAAATTTAGTCTGGTTTCGGATTTTTGTAAATGCAGTTGTTTCTGATGTACCAAACCAGTTTCAGATTTTTTAAAATCTAGCAGGGCTTTCTTAAAATAAAAATATGGCCAAATTGGTGACAGTATTTGTCCATGCTGTAATTAACTTTTTTATGAAAATTTACCTGATATCCTTCTAAATTGTTTGAAACTCATGTCATGTGGTTGAAACATGTTTTTTGGGTATACAACTTTTGGCTAATGTTAATTTCTATATTTATATAGTGATGTAGTGAGATTAGAGAGACCAGATTTAGAAGAACAAAGAAATCAGTTAATAACACGTATCAATGCTGATAAAAATCAACTCAAGGCTATAGAAGACAGAATATTAAAACTGTTATTTGAATCAGAAGGAAATATTCTGGATAATGAAGAATTGATTAATACTTTGAATGAATCCAAGGTGAATGTCTTGAATTTTTTAAGACGTTTTATATCACTATACATAATCAATATCACTCTACATAATCACTATCACTATACAAAATTTTCTTCATTGCACACTGCATGATGTGATCTTTAATATTTTTCACAGAGAAGTATAATGATCTTCATTTCACTTACTTTGTAATAAACAATGTGTGATGTCATATGAAAATTTGATATAGTTCTCCTGATTTTGATCAGAAAGGGGATGTAACATTGTATTTCTTATTGTTGAGGATGAATGAAAACTTGAGACCAAATATACTACAGACTGTCATACATGTGTACAGGTCAGGGGAAAAAATCGGAAGCCAGGCCATAAAAATCGGGAGATGGGGTAAAAAAGCGGGAGTCTTTATCAAAGCGCGTAAATTCATGAAATTTCAAGAAATGAACACTTTTGACAGCATGGCAGCAATACCAATGATGACTGCAGACTAGAATGGTTCTTGTAGATTTTGACCTCCCGCCAGTAGATCGGGAGATGGTATGCAAAAGCGGGAGATTACACATGTATGCAGACTGTGCACAATGCTACATTTTTATCTTGCCTTTGCACAATGTACGCACAAGTAGGACATAACCACTCTTAAAACGAAATCAAAATGATATATGAAACTAAGAGATTGCTGTTTGTTGTAGGTGACATCTGGAGTTATAACACAGAGATTAACAGAAGCTGAACAAACAGAAGCTAAGATCAGTATTGCTAGAGAGAAATATAGACCAGTTGCTACTAGAGGTTCTGTTATGTATTTTGTGGTAGCTGATATGGGAGAAGTAGATCCTATGTACCAATTCTCATTGAAGTACTTCAAACAGGTTGGTTTTACAAAATAGATTAAAGGGATATGTCCACTAACTATTCGACCGAAAAAAATTTGGTCCCAGAATCTGGAATTTTTTTAGCTAATCTAATCCATAATATTGTTCACAACTCTCCTACGAAATTTAAGCCTTCAAACACACATGTACCCATAAATATCGGCGTTTGAAAGTCAAAAATACGACTTGCCATTTAGTATACTTATTCATATTATCAAATAACATTATCAGTGCAGATAGTTGAAATTTGATTCTATCAGTTAGTCAAGAAAATATTTTGATGCATATATTCCTCTTGCCCGGTATCTGAAGTCGGAAATAGAAAACAGTAGTTGAAAATCAGTTTTATTCAGTAGTTTTTTTTATTCTTTAATACTGTGTCCTGCAAGTTGACTGTTATTGTTTATTGTATTTTTCAGTTATTTAATGCTACAATAGAAACTAGTGAAAAGAATGATGATTTAGATTTAAGATTACAGATTTGTTTAAATCAAACTACTATGTGTGTTTATAAAAATGTAGCTAGGTATGTAATCTTTTGGTTTAGGATTCAAACAAGACATAAAGCTAGGATGGAAAAAAATAGAAAAAAATCAAAATTTACCCTTCTATTTTTTCTAAAATTAAGGAAAGAATTCTGTCAATTGCTCATTATTGTCTGGGGAACAGGTGGAATGAGGAATGCATTCTGAACTCCAGTTTGTTTCATTAACCATCGGGTTGATGCTTTGAATTCAGAGTGAGCCGCGGTGGCTCAGGATTCAATCCCGGCATGGGTCAAGATGATACCTTCGGATTTTTACAACCCAGTTTTCCCCTGTCAGTGATCCAGGTCGGAGAGGCTGACATGGAAATAGCGTCTAGACGTTCTGATGGGACAATAAACCTAGGCCCTGTGTGCTATGGGCTGTGCACATTAAAGATCCCTTGACAGTTGGAAATCGATAATAAAAGTTGTCTAATGCTACTGTCCTGGCAAAATTGCACACTACAAGGCGTTTGTCTGTCCTCAATTAGCCCATATAGGTGCAGAAAAGTAGGACGTAAAAACTCCATTCATTTTTCAAGATGAGCTTTATGAATGCAGTTTTAAACACTTTAAACTATTAAAGCATTACTAATGCTAATAATAAGTTTTTATGACGGTAACTTTTTTTTCTTCTAGAGCTCTATTTGAGAAAGATAAACTGGTATTTTCATTCATGTTATGTGGTGAGATAATGAAGACAGCTGGATTAATAACTCTAAATCAATGGAACTTTTTCTTACGTGGTGCTGCTGGTATGGATAAGGTCAGTTGATTTTTATAATAAAAGATACCACATAAAACTTTGAGGAGTCTCTGATATAGATTTCAGGTTGACAAAACATGTTGCATCAGGGGATCTAAAAGAAGGAGTAATATTCTAATGACCCCCATCAATTTCAGTGTTGTTATGTATCTCAAAATGTCAAGATCAAAATAGATGATTATCCTTATAAGAATAGTGATCATGGCAATGAAGACTAGAATGAAAACATGAATAAAACTTTAAAGAGCACTATTTTGTTTCTAAATTTACTAAATTTAGTTAGAGATTGTTAAATTCTTCCTTTAAAAAATGTCATACTATTACTTGAATCAAGGAACCGTGTATATTTAGATCTTTTCTCAATAAATTGTGTTTTTGTTACAGGAAAGACCACCTAAACCTGATGTACCCTGGTTAACTCAACAAACATGGAATACAGCTTGTGATCTTCATGATAATTTACCATTATTTAGAAATATACATCTAGAATTAACTAAAACACCAGTCTGGGTGCGACTTGGTGAAATAGAGGTTAGACATCTTTCTTTGAACTTTTTACCATAAAAATGTTGTCACTTTATATAATGTCAATGTTATGCACTTTAGTTTACATTTCTAGGAACTTGAAAGCTCATTTAACTATCCATGTCCAAGCTTAAAAATAAGACCTCAGTTTTTATCTAAAATTTTGAATTATTGAAGTTATAATATTAGCAAAGAGATTACAATCTTTCTATTGAGAGGTCCAATTGAGATACTTTATCCTAGAGTGTTCAGGTATCTTGCTACCACTCTGTTACAGTGATCTTTTTTTTTTAATTCTGAATCTGACTTTGATGTTACATGTATTATAGGTGCATGCTAATCCTGATGAAAGTGAACTATATGGTCCTCTACCACCAGAACCTGAACAAGCTATTGAAGGTCAGGATTCAACTCCTGCTGAAGGTGAAGAAATCAAGGGACATTGGAATAGACGTTTAACAACATTCCAGAAACTCATGTTTATCAAGGCTTTTTCTGAGGAAAAGGTATGTATGCTTACTTAATTATAAGTGGAATTATTGAAACCATTTTTGGGACCTGTAAGTTAAATCATAGAAAAACTAAAAAAAAATTACAATCATAAATGGTTCTAAAATTTTGTCTAATTGATGCTGTAGCACAGACCTTCTCAAATGGCGGCCTGCAGGTCAAATCCAACCCGCGACACCATTGAGAGTGGTCTGTAGACATTACTCCCAAAAAATAAAAAAAAATATCATAATGACATATCACTGGCTAAGTTTTAATTGGCCCTTTATTTCATGCATAATATGAATTTGGCCCTATTCAGAAATTAATTGAAATGATCTGCTAATATGAAACATTTGAAAATAAAAATGGCCTTTTTGCCATCTGCAGTTATGATGAATTGTTATATTTTTCAGACAACTTTTGCCACAACAGATTTTGTGAAGATAAATCTGGGACAACCATTTGTAGAAAGTCCACCTATAGGTTTAAATGAGTTATATGAAGATATGACTAAAATTATACCACTAGTCTTTGTCCTCAGTCCAGGCTCTGATCCCATGGGAAACTTCCTTCGATTTGCTAAAGAATCTGGCTTTCAGGACAGGTTAGTAGTTTATTTTATTTGATCAATGTCATAAGAATTGACATGTAAATATCCTTACAAGATTTCTCTCATTGCACACAGCATGACACCTGTCATCAGTACCTTAATTATGAACAGAAGGGGAATGTTCAGTATTTTCAACCGTCGATTTGGGCCTTGAATATATGTAATTGTAACATAAATGATGTTTTTTCCTTTGATGTTTTTGAGAAATAATTTGCTTAAAATGTGTGTTTGAGGAAAACTGTGGTGTATAAACAGCAAATTTGTGTTATTGCATTCTTGGGTAATTTGACATGAAAGCCATATAGAATCTAATAGGAAAAAATGAGTGAAATAACCAACTAAGTTATTGCACTCGCAGTAGCTCCGCCCCTTTTTGGAAAGACATCCCCTTTGCAGACGAAAATGAAACGTGCACGAGCTTCAATTTCATTGGATTAAAGAGTAACGTGATCGATGCTGTCATAACTTTTAAGCTGTCAATCATATTTATGTTACAACTAATATATACCACGTGACTTACTGGGTGTGTTTCAAAAGTGGTCTCACCTAAACTTGATTTTTTTCATTCCTAGATTTTAAAGGACTTTGGTGTTTTTATATTCAACAATATACCTACTAATGAACTACAGTTAAATTTTAGAAAAAAAATCATATGCACCTCGGATACAAACAATTTACTTAACGACTCTGGCACTATTTTGGTGTCGGATGGAAATGGTTTGATGGTGGCTTACTAAAAATTTTATCAAAAGTTTTTTTTTTACAAAGTTAATTTTGTGTCAGATGTAGCTAAGTTATGCATTGCATATCAAAATTCTATGATTCCAAACTATTTTTGGAAAAAAATACACTATGCAAGTGAAATTTCAGAAATTTGGTTCCAACTACAATTTGTTTAGTCCACTATCTTGCATTAATACAATTTTTACCATGTAAAATGTTGACCAACTATCAATTTTCAACTTGTATTACTATTAAATAAACACCAAATTATTCAACAAAACTTTGTTAAACTTTGGTGCCTTCTTGAAATATTTTCCATCCGACACTTAAATGATTTCCATCCGACACCAAAACCCAAAAGACAGAGAAAATTATCAGAATTTTATGATTTTCAGTAGTTTTATGGTTTGTATTGCATTTAAGACTTTGTGAAAGTTTGACAATGTTATAAATTTGCATAAAAGCACTTTTTGGGAAATTTGGTAAAATGACCAATAATAGGTTTTCCTTCATGAATTGTACAACAGAATATAATCATGATGCCACAATCAAAATAAGCGACAATTACGACCTACCAAAAATGTTTTTTAAAGCTGAAGCAAGAAAAATCTTTAGAAGGCTTAATAACAATGTTGAATTTTCCTTAAAACAAGTGAATTAACCAGATATTGTACAATTTTGTATCAAAACAGTTGGAAAATAATGTATTAATTCAAAGCCATCAAAGTAAATTGTCATAGACCAAATAAAATCTCATTATTTAAGTCTTTAACTACTACACCATAATTTAATCTGTAGACTTCATAATCTTGGCATAAAGTGATATTTTATGAAAAAAACACCATTTTCACCTATATTTCCATCCAACACTTTTACATTTCCATCCGACACCAAAACAAAATCAAATTGCAAGCAATAATACCACAAGACAAATGTAAGAATTGTATCATACTGCTTTACAATGTGTAGCAAAATAGTTAAATGAATTGTTCAAATGCCTTTTAGGACATAATCAATGTAAAATTTGATAGAATATACCTTCAACCAACATGGATTGAAAATTGTCATTTCTATCGTTCCATCCGACACCAAAATGAAAATGTCTATTTTTTCAAATTTTGAATCCAAATCAAAATTGGTATGATGCAAACTGAACAACACTAAGCTTATATGACAAGCCTAATATATATAAGAAGTTTGATTCCATAATAACCAGCAAAATTTAGAGAGAAAATAATCTATCGAATCCATCCGACACCAAAACTTGACTTTTGAAACACACCCTACTCATTAACATATTTAAACAAACTCATCCTAACGGATTCGTTTGTTTAAATATGTTAACTCGTAAGCACCGTGGTATATATAGTACATAGCCTTCAGAATCACTAGAACTGCACAAAAATCACATCATCTCTTCAATCATATCCCTACCTTAAGTTGCCTTAACATTTATCTTTCATTTTCTATAATATATGAGTTTTCTATACAAGGCATAGGCTTACTAAACGACGAGTCGTAGATTTGATACAGATTAGATTAGCTAAAGAATTCCAGGTTCTGAGACTAAAAGTTTTTTTGTCAAACAGTTAGTAAACATATCCCTTTAAACTATAATTCATAATATGATGCTTTTTTTTTCAGGATCCAGTCAATATCCTTGGGTCAAGGTCAAGGTCCAGTAGCAGAGAAAATGATATTAAGTGCTGTTAAAAATGGAGATTGGGTTTTCTTACAGGTAAAATTATGCTTTACTGGTTTTTCGTTGTATTTCCTATGCAAACTATGTCGAACAAGTATTTTTGTTTAGTCCCCTGATGCTATGCTTTAAACCCTTATTTATCGGTAGAAATTATGTATGCTCCCACTCTCCCTAATTTTTTTTGTAATTTATTTCTTCCCCTGATGAAGTCAAAAACAAATTGACGAAATTTTGGGTATTAAAGGATGATATTTGATATTTGATGTCAAGTTTTATTATTTATTATCCCTCCCTAAACTAGTCATAGATTCAACACAGGTTTGTTTTCAGTTCTGTATGGCCTTTAATTACTATCTTTCTCTTTGTTTTTTAGAATTGTCACTTGGCAGCCTCATGGATGATATCAATGGAGAACTTAGTCAAGAATCTGACAGAAACACCTAGTGAAATACATGATGAATACAGACTATTCTTAAGTTCTATGCCAGCTAAACACTTCCCAGTTAGTGTACTACAGAACAGTGTTAAAGTCACCAATGAACCACCTAAAGGTCTTCGTGCCAATGTGAGAAGAGCATTTGGTGAAGTTACAACTAGTTTCTTTGAAGAAAATGGTGAGTGTTGAAACAGTGGGTTATATCACAGAAATATTGTCTTGAGTTTTAAAAATAACATCAGTAATTGCAGTATTCCTGTATATACATGTAATTTGTCTTGTTATAATTTTCAGTGTTGGGTACAGACTGGAGAAGAATGATATTTGGTCTCTGTTTCTTCCATGCTATTATATTGGAAAGAAAGAAATTTGGTCCCCTTGGTTGGAACATTAAAGTAAGTATACATAATTTTCAATTTGTATTTTTGTGTTTGTTTTGGGCCGAAAATTTTGCTTAATTTTCACTTAAAAAGTGAAAAATTTGAGCATTATCATGCCATGCCATCCCCCCAACCCCTCAAATAATTTTTCGCTATGCCACTGATACTATCTATTAGTTCCATCATAGGCGTACGAGCTGGGGGTGCAGGGGGGGCAATTGCCCCCCCAGTGATTTTCATGAAGGAAATTTTAAAAAATAAAATCGTTCGGAAATGATGTAATCAGGCAGATGGTGAGAAGTTTTTGGAATTAGGGGGGTCGACTTGTCGGGCAAATATATTTCGTTGTCGGGCAAATTAGCATTAGTTGTCGGGCAAATTGGTTTTGCCCCCCCGCTCAACTAACGCCCCGTACGCCTATGAGTTCCATGAATATAATTTGGTAACAATTATGCTATGACAACAAAGGTTATTGTATTGATTATTTGTTTTTCAGTATGAATTCAGCGATAGTGACCGAGAGTGTGCCTTACTGAATCTACAGATGTTTTGTAGTGACGGTGTTATGCCCTGGGACACTCTAGTTTACATTACCTCAGAGGTAGGCTATTTTAGCTTTTTCATTATATACAAAACATAGGAATTAACAATTTTTCACTTTATGCAAATAGAATTTCTCTTTTTTTTCTCTTTCATGCATTAGTGCAAAATCCAATTTACATTTGGTTTTTAAAGACAATTTAAATATGGCAGGTGTAGGTAATGACTCTCTACGCCTATATACATACATAGGTTTATAGATCAATGTAGATGCTGGTAGGCCTATGTATTTTTGATTTCTGACACTATCTTTCAATTGTCTGTCTAATTGTCCAGGTCAATTTTAGTAAGCTGATAACTCATGTTAACAAACCTCCCTATCATCTATTATATTGTTATATTATAGATTACCTATGGAGGTCGTGTAACTGATTTCTTAGATCAAAGATGTCTACGTACTATATTAAAAACATTCTTCACAGAAAAAACATTACAAGAAGATTATAAATATTCACCATCAGGTTAGATTTAGTTTCTTATAGTGGTGCTCTCAATAGATAGCATCTTTTAAAATTTGACATCAATCAAATAGTATGGAATTCAGGGGTCTGCACGAATCATTGTCCAGAACAGTCCAGAACAGTCAGAACTGTCAGAACTAGATTTGAGTGAACTGAAACACTGTTCCTGACAAAGATTTTCTGTCCAAACTAACGAGGTGGTGCAGCTGGAATAGTGACGCAATCAAGATGGCGGCAAATGTCGCAACCGTTTTTTAGTGCAGTGATAACAGTCACTTCCTGTCCAGAATAATTCCTGAATTACTCAAAAGCTTGTTCGGAACAGAACATCTGGAACAGGTCAAGAACACCTGATTCGTGCAGACCCCAAATTTAACCCTCCTTTAATCACTCCTTTTGATTTTCCTTGATTGACAGACAGATTTTGGGGTAAAAATGTGTGTATTATATTCAGAAATATACATATCTGTTTAAGATAAACTTTAATATTTCTTCAATAAAGAAAGGGCAAAAATAATAATGTGAATGAAAAATGAAATCAAGTCTTGTTAAAAAAAATCTTTGAAAATAATGAATAGTGTTCATAACTAACAATTTTTTGTCTCATTTCAGGAATTTATTATGCACCATGTTATGATACACTAGCAGAATTTAAACAATATATAGAAGATCTACCCTTGATAGATTCACCAGAGATATTTGGTATGCATGAAAACGCCAACATTGCCTTCCAAACAGAGGAAACTAATAAACTGATCCACACTATATTGGAGGTACAACCACGTCTATCTACAGGAGGAGGTGGTAAATCTAATGATGATATTGTATATGAATTAGCTGAAAGTATACTCAGTAAACTAATGGATAAGTTAGATATTGATGAAGCTGGTAAAGAAATGTTTGAGGTAAAAATTATATTCATTTACATCATAATCAAAATGGCTGATCCTTTATAGTTCATTAGGATATCCACATTTTTCCAGTGAACTTGCTGGATTGTTTTGCCTTGTATTTGATAATTCTTTACTTAAGGCGTTTTTGTGGGCCGATACGTTATGGTTTCGATTTACTAGTACGATTTGGTGTAATTTGCTGTGGTCCACAAATGTACCTGCAATTAGGCAGCCTTGACTGTCAACAAAAGAAGGTCACATGTATGTTATATATGACGTCATTGATATATCAGCCAATAGTATTACGAAGTGGCACATTCCACCATCTTATAACACCAAATGGAATCGCCTAACCACCTCTTGGGACGGTTAGGTCGATTAGCCTAATCAGTTTAGGTAAACGGTCTCACAAATGCACCGATTAGCCTAATCGACCACAAAAACACCTCTTTATTCGATTGTTTTGTATCACATCAAGTAATATCATGACATCATTTTAACTCCTGAATGATCATCCAACTAACTGAGAATCTATTTTTCTTTTATACAGAAAGATGAGAAGGGAAGAGTGAATTCATTAACAACAGTGCTAACACAAGAAGTTGATAGATTCAACAAATTATTGAAGGTCATAAAGGTATGTCATGTCTATGGTTAATATGATATGCCTTTTGTATATTTAGGCATGGTAATGTCAAATTTGTTCACCAATATTATTGTTTTTTAAAATCATGAAATGAATTGAGTATATCTATATTTGAATAATGGTTAATTAAAATATCTGATCTATTGGTAACCAGGTAAGCTTTAGAACAACATCATTGCACAGCCTGGCACTTTATCAAGCAACCACCTCAACTCAACTTTTAAGAATGCCCCTGCTTTCCTGTGTCTTTCTGCAATTGCGTCGATCACATGAAAATCATAGCAGGAAGTCTCTATTATCAACTCAAAACCTGGAAATATCTGTCAGAATGCACGAAATTGACGTCATTTTCCATTTTTTCTCTAGGACGAAGCGCCGCAACCGCAAGCCTAAACAAAAGGTCCTCGTCGAGGACCTTTTGTTTAGGCTTGCGGTTGCGGCACTTCGCGATTTGGACTCTACAACCCATCAAAATTTTTTGACAAATCCACACCCTTGTCTTTCTGAAAGAATTCACTGAACCTTATTAATAATATTTTAGCATGCAATGACATGACCACATAAAGTGACATCAATACTTTTATTCACAGGAATCTCTTCAAGAACTACAGAAAGCAATCAAAGGTTTTGTTGTAATGAGTGAAGAATTAGAAAGAATCTACAATGCCTTCCTCAACAATCAAGTTCCCAATCTTTGGGGTAATGCTGCCTACCCATCATTGAAACCCTTGGGTAGTTGGGTACAAGATTTGGTGTACAGATGTGCTTTTATCAATAACTGGATTCAACATGGTCAGCCTAAATCATATTGGCTTTCTGGATTCTTCTTCCCTCAAGGTAGGTTATACTGAAAATCTAGATCAAGGTTTCTTAATTGCATCCATTCCAAATATGAAAAGTGACACTTTAGCTAATTAACTTGAGAAATCCTGAACTAGAGGTAACGTCTGTTGATATATTACCTGTTAGTCAGTCTTAATTGAATGATAAGTCAAAATAGGCTCACAAAATCAAATTAAACAACAAAATTTTGTGAGCAAATAGAATCACAACTTTACAGAAGAAGACACGCCGTTAGACGCTTGCTCGCTAACCTGTGGGTCCAGGGTTCAGGCATGGGTTGAGATGATACCTAAGCTATTTCAAACCTGTTTCCCCTGTCAGTGATGCAGGTCTGAGGAGCTGACATGGAAAAAGCGTCCAGTCGTTTGGATGGGACAATAAACCGAGGCCCTGTGTGCTATTGGCTGGGCATGTTAAAGATCCCTCGACAGCTCGAAATAAAAAATTAGAGTAGTCTAATGCTGCTGTCCTGGCAAAATTTCCCTCATTGCGCACTGCATGGTGTCTGCCTTCCCCATTAGTCCATACAGGTGCAGAAAAGTAGGACGTAAAACTCCATTTCATTTTCCACAATTGCATCACTGTCCAGCAAGTTCTACAAATGCCTCATAGGAATATTTTCTTCTACTTGCAGGTTTCTTGACTGGAACTCTACAGAATTATGCCAGAAAATATAACTATCCCATTGATCATCTTACTTTTGATTACCATATTCTACCAAACTACAGAAATCAGAAAGAGGTGACTAAACAAATGGAGGAATTGAAATTTGGAGAGGAGATAGAGTTAGATAAAGAGGTATGTATGGCAAGTCAAACATATGGACTTATAAATGTGTCCCTGTTTTGGTGAACATATGTTAAGCTTAATTTGATTTGGTATTTGACTATTTCTACAGAATCTCTTAAAAAAAAGAAACAAACAACTATATTTTAGGATAACAGCTTAGGTTCCGTGAGGATCCTTTCTCCAGTGATTTCAGAATTTATCAAGAATAGAGTACATAAACAATATGCAAAGCACCCATAATTTAGAAATCTTTGTATTGAAGTAATGTAAATGGCTTCTATATATGTATTTTAAGCTTATACATAACATGTATATTATTTACAGATTGAATCTCCAAAAGATGGTGTATTAGTGCATGGATTGTTTACTGATGGTTTTGGATTTGATGTTGAAACCATGCAATGTCAAGATTCACTTCCTGGGGTCATGAACTCTGTTCTTCCCATGATGCATATGGAACCTAAAATGGATTTCATTCCTGATCCCACAGCCTACTATTCACCATTATATAAAACTTCTGCTAGAGCTGGTGTCCTTTCAACCACAGGTAACAAAGTTCTCTTGATTTTGTTTCATTTGCCAACATGCTAGTCAAAGAGTAGGTTGGACAGACATTGAACATAAAGTGTCAAACTCATTGACAGACATTGGACATAAAGTGTCAAGCTCATTGACAGACATTGGACATACAAGGCATATTTAACGACATACGATTTGGCTAACCGATTTGGTCTATGACTGAAAAACGTATTTAACGACCACCAAATCCAAAGCGATGTAGATTTGCTGGATCTTTATTCAACCCAAATCTAAAGCGGTTTGCACCTAATCGCCAAATCGTCTTGAAAATTGTAATTTAAAAAACTGACATTTTTCCTGTTGTATTTTTTCAGGTCATTCTACAAATTATGTGGTTGCTGTTTACTTACCATCCACAATGCCTCAAGATTACTGGATTGCCAAAGGTGCTGCTTTACTCTGTCAATTATCAGAATAAAATGCCAAAACATTCCAAATATATTGCCAGCATTATCATTTATAAAGACTTATTTTTTTTATGAACATTTTTTGAAACATTCCAAAGTCATTGTCAAACTGCTGATATTTTCCTTTACAAAACATTTCTTCCTTTAAATACATTATTTTTTGTATATTTAAATGGCTGGTAATATTAATTGTATATTGGTTTATGTTTGTATAATTTTATACAATTATACTGTACACAACAACATATACAACAGGTCTTAAGTATACAATAAAATTGTGTACATTATTAAATGTGCTGTTAAACTGATCATTATGAGATACTGCTGGTATTGTATAGTAACTGCTGATAATTATTGTATATTTTTGATGATTGTTTTTATTTATTGTATATAAATTATAAAGTGTTTAGATTGAAACTGTGATAGCTAGTTTTAGGTTGTTAATATATCATATATAATTTATTGTTCAATCTTCTGTACAAAAATAGTTTTAACACATGCAAATCCTATTGCAGCATTAGTTTTGTAACAGTTTTTATGAAGCATTTAGATGTTTAGTTATCAACCTTTCTGATCCCTGAACCATTTTTTCATCCAAATCCATGATTGTAAATGGATTACCTAAACCTTTTTATAAAGCAAAGCTGTTCTTCTGTAAGCATCGTCCTTTTGTTTATTTTTTTTAAATACACTTTAGTTTACATGCCAAAAGTAGTATCAGTTTAATGTGCCTATTGTCTGAAGTGAATTAATGATATATTGTGTTTTCATTTGAATTCCCTCCATATCCAAACTGTGATAATATTAAATTATAATAAAAATTTTAAGCAGATAACAGAATAGTCTTTATTTTTAAGATTAAAACTGATTTGTCCCAATTCAAATTTAAACTGATCATTTTTTTTCTCTCAATGTGGATGTATATTGTTGGTACATGCGCATGTCCATACATATACATTATACATTTCTCAAGCCCCTCTCCCGATAAAATTCGGGAAACTACTAATATCCTCGGAAGGAACTCCTGGTCAACTCGACACACTCAGTTGTATCTTGGCTGTATTCGTGAACAGTTGCGGCTCTAGATATAAATTTTAAACATGTTCAAAAACATTTTAGTACCACAAGTGTAATCAAGTTACAACCGAGTGTCGAGTTGACCAGGAGTTCTTTACGAGTTCCTTCCGAGGATATTAGGAGTTTCACTTTTATCCAAATTTTACTCTGGACGTACTTGGCTTGCAACTCCTGTAGGTGTGAGAGGGGTTTCAGTCAAATCTTCATTGTCTTTTCAAATTAAGTATGTGCAAAATCCTAGTGAATAATCCAAAGCAAAGTTTTCAGACAAGTGCTAGGAACCTATTCTAAACTTCCATACAATTGAAAGAATGTAACAAATTATTTTTCCCAATTATTCAAGATAACAAAATACAAATCAAACTTCAATTTATTAAAAATTAAATCAATAACATTTTGGTTGAACACATCTTAAAAAATACAACAGTATTTATCAGTAAACTTACAATTTGAATATTGATATCAATTTTAAACAATCATACTTGCACATTATTTATTGTGACATATTGATAAAATGTACCGTTTCAATACCAACTCAAATGTAATTTAAATGAAACTCTCATAGTTCAAGTGTGACGGTATATAAGTTCCACTGTAATAACTGTTCCAAAGAACATTTGTTACGTAATATTTGATCCATTTGGAACTTTTATTATATAAAACTAGACCTAACCCTGATATTATATGATAATAGTTCCTGAGATCATTTATTATAATAATTTTTGTTCCAAAAAGAATATTTATTATGAGGAACAAATATACAGTCACACTAGCAATACAATAACAGTCATTGCCAATAAATTTTGATCATTTTTTTTGCATCATAAAGAACAGGTCGCGCACAAAGTTTTGCATAAGTTATCCTTAAAAATTCAAATCAAAGGGGAAATTAACAAAAATAATTGCACATTGTCACACTTCTTATCATCAACAAACAATTTCATCTAATTCTGATGTAGATACAACTAAAATAGAGTCATTTATTATTCCTAAATCACGAATAGATTTATCTTCATATAGAATTTGTTCCTGAAATCTCACAGTCAATACAGTGTCGTCTGCTATAGATAATGTGGTTTTTACACTCTTCAAAATGGTGGATAATTTGGTATCTTTGGTAACCATTATATCTAAGTTTGGTTGTCTCTCTGTTGCCTGGCCTATCAAACCACTGAAAAGAAATACAAAATAGTCCATCAATTTCATAGATTACCATTACCAATCTTAGTATATTTACTAATGCTGATCTCTTGACAAAATTTACCTCATTGCACACAGCATGGCATTTGCCTATCTTCATTAGCCCAGTGCTGATATGTTGGACATGAAACTCTTATTTCATTTCTATGAAGATGTCTAGATAATACATTAAATAGGTTGTATTTTACGAAAATTATATATTTAAGAATACATTTATATCTGTAATACCAGAATTGAATCAGAAGAAAAATAACAAACCTGTGAATTTCTACTCGAACGTTGATTTCTCGATCATGGTAGCGTGGAGAACGCATGGTTCGATAAACTTGTACACCCTCCAAATCTTCTTGTCTAGCTTCTAGTTCAAATATTCTATCTTGTAACTGTTCATTTCTTTCTATTGCTTTTTCTAGTTCACACTTCAAAACTTTGACTTGTTCGTTGACTTGTGACTCAATTCTGTTCAGACGGGTTTCTAGTCTTTTGGTCTCATTTGCTTGATAGTAGTAATCACGTAACTGCTGAAATAACTCACTGATTGTTTCCTCTTTACTTTTTATTGGTTCTTCAACCACTAATCTGGGTTTTACACTCAACTGAAGTTAAAATAAAACAAAATGTATCGAAACTTTTCAGTTGAGATTGAGCTAAACCAGATAAATAATTCTATGAAAGTTTTCAATGCTGAAAAAGATCCCATAGCCTAATCACACAAAGTCAGTCAAGTCCTTAAGTTTTAACTCTTAAAAGTCAATGCCCATTATAATCATAAGAATTTATGGAACTGGCACCCAATATGCACATCAAGCCTGTTTCCTTATACAGAGCAGAAATAGCTTTTCAAAAAGACACGTATCTAAAAAAAAAAATCATTATATTCATAGTTGCATCTGTCTAATAATTGCCGAACTTTGGTCAACTACCAATGGACCAACATCCATTTGATGAACTCTATAAAAGACTAAATAACCCATTTACTAATTGTACGATATGATCTCGGTATCATCTAAACCGACAGAGTGAACTTACTAATTCCGATTTGTTAGATTTCTCCATTATCTGGACTAAATCCCACAATGATTCCAAACTATGGATACAAACTAAAATTTTGACCGACTGAACTGGAAACCCCCTTCTGTTACTAAAAATAAAAATGCAGAATTAACCTCATTTTATTGTAATCTGATTGGCTCTCAGCCGAACTGTGAATGACGTAATAAATTTCCCAGTTAAGCCTAAAGTTCGGCAAATGTGTGTCTTTTTACCTCAATCTCTTATAAGTGACATTAATCTGCCAAATTAATGATTTGGCCTATAAACGCTGGTAAGTCACCTTGAGAACGGTTTTAAGAGAAATCAAATATTTACACTTTCATACTAATGCCCTTATATATGATTAAATGTGAATTGTTTTCTGTTGATTAAAGCCACTGAATTAAAGATTTAAAGTAGTGAAGAAAGAAAATTTGTACACAAATTATAATGGAAAGTATTTTTAAAAAACTACTCTGGGGAGTTAGTACCGGTATCTCAAAGAGTTTTACGTACAGCTCTTCAGCCAATAGCACACGGGACCTGGATTTATTGTCCCTTCCGAATGACTAGATGCCTTTTCCATGACAGCCCCTCCAACCTGCATCACTGACAGGGGGAAACCGGGTTGAAAAATCCGATCATCTCGACCCATGCCAGGATTGAACCTTGGACCCTTAGGTTAGCGAGCAAGCGTCTTACTCACTGAGCCACCGCGGTTCTTGTTTCAAGTTTAACCCTGCTTTCGAAATAAAAACTCATTCTCTGCATGGACAGTTTAAAGCAGTGTTATATATTTAAAGGGGGTAGGGCCAAAATTTTGACTTGAAAATTGTAAAATTTGACCTTTTATATAGCATAACATGATTGAGGTGATATAAATAGTTTATATGTGATTTCCGTACCACCAATAAAATTTAAGTATCCGAACCCTGGATTTTATTGCCTGTCTCTTATCCAATCCATAATATATAATGTTCTCAACTCCCTGTAAGCCTTCAAATCCCTGTGTATCCATAATTATCAGCATTTGAAAGTCAAAAATATGACTCGTATTTCATTGGGACTATCAAATAATAAAAAAATCCGTACAAGGAAAACAATTCAATCAAAAATCTCGTCCAGTGCATGACAAAATCTGGTGTTTCGAAAAGAGTAAGCATTGTCTGTTTCGAGTGCGAAACCCGTTATTACCATAAAGGTCAATCATGAGGTACAACGAAATCAATTCACGCCTGATTAACCAAACTGCCAATAATTGCAAGAAGCAGATTTATCATATTTGACATGTATGACCCCTTAGTTGGGGATCCGGCCTATTAAATCCCATAGCGGTTGTCCGGATACCAGGGTCCCCGGCGTTTGAACGACTCTCAGGTCTTAACGAATTGGCCTACCTTTAAAATTTTACGTTTTTCGGAAATTTCGAAGAATTTTCTTATCGATGGAATACAAAAACTTCACAAGAAACTCTCAAAAGTGCCGTCTTACGCCGAAACAAAATTTGAAGCAGTCCCAGATCGACTTGGACCGCCATTTTTGTTTTTTTAACTGTTGGCGGATGTGGGCGGAGTTTACATGTTTAACCAGAGATAACTCGCTCACAACCTGTAAGCTCCGCCTTTATGGCAGCCATCACTGATAGAATTCTCGCTTGGAAACTTTCGATCAAAATAAAAGGTATTAATTGAGCTAGGAGATCATTTAATTTACATTTTTAATTATTATTTTATGAAAATGTATCGAGATGTGCCGAGTTTGAAGGACACAGGGACTTAATAAAGGATTTGAATTTCCGTAATGAAACGATAGAGCATGGCAGCCTGACGTTGACCCCTCAACGGCAGGTTTTATCTGACTCAACGGCAGGTTTTATCTGACTAATTTGACATGGAGTTTTCGAGAACGAGTCAACAACCATAAATTTTTCTACAAGAAATTTCAAGTTTGTGTGTCAATGAACCCTGATTTGGTAATCAATTTCACGGTTAATATTCTACCTCTTGTCAGAAAGTCCTTATAAAGAGAACTAGCTCTAGCATAGCGGATCAGTTGTGAAATGTACAAAAGCCGGAGAATGTGATATGTTACTGCACATGAATGGAAAATTGGCAATAGTAAAATTAGAGTTGTCACGTTTGTCATACAATCCAAAGAGATGTTTAGGAAGGGATTGTGCGATTTTCACGCACTTATAGCCTACTGGCTATTTACATAATATTCAAGTCCCAAATCTACCATCGAAAATGCTGAACATTCCCATTAAAAAAAAGTCGTTCAAATGTCTCAAAGTATTATCCTAGTTTTCTAAAAAAAAAAAAAAAAAATGGGTATAGTGTAGCTTTAATTTCCCACGTGTTAACTTAGTGTTTCTACAAATTTTATTTACATCGACACCGTTATGTAATTGTAGGATTAACCAGACTGATTTAAATCAATCACTTTCTGTGCTTAATATTTACGTCTGGAAACACGGGATGCAAGGAGAAATAGTCGTGACTGTTGAGTCACATTCTGTGTGATCATTATAATGCATTGTCTAAAATACTGGAAAATCAAGAAAAATTTAGATTTCATCATTGTCGTGTATGTATCGCCGTTACCTTCGTTTTGTGAAAATTTTGTGAGGTATTGTATGAATGTGTTGTATCTCTGTATATCTACCCCATATGTTGAATTATTAGATCATGTTTGAATATCTAGTAGTATAATAGGCCTAGATTTGTTGCAGTTTCGGCAAAGTCAACCAATGGACCTGTGCTGTGCGCCATGATACTTATGCCATATAATAGTAAACAACTTATTTAAAATCTAAAGTAAATTAAAGGGGAACGATCAACATTCGCACAACCAATGAATCATACAGGTCTCAGAAACAGAATCTTTTTTAGTTTATGTAATTACTAATTAGGCCTATTGTTCAATGTTCACAGCTCCCTTTATAAAGTTTAACTTTAACTTTATTAAACCTTGAAATGTTGAAATCCATGCCATATATTATGTATCCATGATCCATGTGCAGTATTATTCGGCCCCTATACGTTCTAATAGCATAACATGAAAGTCAAAAATTTGTAGGCCACTTATTTCAGTGAGGATATGCCTTATATACAAAACACACAAACAGGTAAATGAGAAGGGATTTCCATCATTTTCTTGCAGTACCAGTACGACCCTCAAAAATGCTGAATGTCCCCCTTTAGGCCTACATACATTTTTTATATGCCCACATCTCTCTATCTATGTGGATACGTGTATGTGTAGGCCTATACATATTCATAAAATGAAGATCAAGTTTGAATTTGAGCTATTTTCGATCGTTAGAAGCAGAGTTATTATCCCTTGCCCCAAAATCTTGAATATATGCTATTACTCTCTTAGTTTTCAACCGATTTTGATGAAACTGAAAATGGATTTTATCGGACCTAAAAGAAAAGGTTTGAAAAGTTTATTTTACTTTTGATAAAATTTAAGGCTTTTTCAAAATTTAGGACTCTTACGCCAGTTTTGAGAAGTTATCGCCCTTAAACCTCCATACATTTAAGTGCTTCTATCAGCATCACTTGCTTGTAAACGCTCTAGAAACTAGAAATTTGATATGTGTATACATATTCATAAAACGAAGATCATGTTCTGATTTGAACTATTTTCGACCGTTAGAAGCAGAGTTATTGCCCTTGCATAAAATTCTTGAATATTATGCTATTACTCTCTTAGTTTTCACCCGATTTTGATGACACTTAAAATGCATGTTCTAAATGGAAACATTTGAGAAAATTAAGTTTACTTTAAGGTTTTTCAAATTTTGACCTCTTACGTCAGTTTTGAGGAGTTATTGCCCGATGAGAAAGTTTAGTTTACTTCTGATTAAATTTAAGGCTTTTTCATTTTACCATCTGCATGCCGTGGTGGGCGTATATGGCTGTGGTCCACTATCTTTTAATTAAAAGATTAACTATCTATAATGAAAATAATTCATTACAACTTATGAGTATTTATAATATGAATATTTTTGAATATTATTAAGAAAAAAGAATGTTAACCGTTTTCTGTCTACTAAAGTAAGGTCAGAGTCGGAGTCCTATTTGCATTTAAGATTTATCTGTTTGTTGCAGACAGATATTTATTAGCTATAAACTATTGCAAGGTTTGGACTTTGATCTTCAAATACAGGTATATAACAACACTCTTCTTGCATGAATTATGCAGATTGTATTAAATGTTATTGTAGGGCCTATATACAGGTGTATGTGCCCCTTTAATCTATTGACTGGTAAAGCAGTGGTATTTTTACCACTGAAAGGGATCTTAAAGCTTATTTCTAAACTTTGTATCATAAAACGCTTTAGTTTTTGTGGAATTGCAAGAACCACAGATGTCAGAATGGAAATTGGAATGATGCAAATTGATGCTATCAGTGTCCTTGATATACATGCAGAGTTTAGAAATACTCTTTACAATCCCTTTAACTTATCTTTAAACTGGGTTAACTGTGTGGTAATTAATTTTTTAGGACTTCTCTGAGTTATAGCAGGTGAAATAAAAACAAAATGACCAAAAGGAGTTTTGATATAGGTGATAATAATGAGGAAGGTACAGCTATTGACCGCTCCAAAGGTGAGTATCTTTTTACCTTTTTGCGTTCATGTTTATTGGAATCTAATATAAAATTCTAATTTCGCCAAAACTTGTCCAATAACAGTATACATGTATATCCATAAGTGGATTTACCTAGTGTCATAACTATACATCAGAATCCCTCTATAATCCGTTAAATCCACAAAATTAAGTTATTAATGATAAATGATTGAATCTGGAGTAAAGATTTTAGTAATCTGTAAGGGGAAGTAACTCTCATACAGGGTATCCCCATATACATACTATTTAACATAACCTGCGTCCTTGAACTCATTGATGGAATTTTCTCTTTGCCTGTTTAGCGTTGATTAACCAGCCACTTATTTTCTCAAATTGAACGGATTCATCTCTTGCTCTCTTGGTTTTTTAAATTATAAATATAGTTTTAAGTTGATAAAGTGTAGGATGCATACTTATTTAACTAATGGTCACTATAAAACACAAATATTATCTGTAGGACGAGTGTATAAGACATTCTATCCCTTTAAATATTTGGTCAGTTATTTACTTTTTTGCTTACTTTTTTTTGGGAAAAGGTAGACTGTGCATCAAATCAACGCCTCAGGCTATCTTCAAAATCTACTGTCATTATACAAGCCTAACCGTTTATTAAAGGTATTGATTGGGCTAGCGTTCCTGAAAAAAACCACGAGATGGAATTTATGCGAATTACTTATTATTTTTGGGCTCAGATGGTAGATAATTATTATTACTTTATTTGTAAACTATATAGAATGAAAACAAAACGAAAAGAAATTAGGTATTTCGTTAGTTTTTGCTAAAAAATTAGGAAAAAGTAGCAAAATGTGTCCCGGTTGGTACAAGATTTCTCAGCCATTTTTTATTGGAAAATTACGATCTTGGTCTTGATTGAAAGCTTATTCAATAAGGATGAAACGTACAGAGAGTTTTTTCGAAAATTCTAATCAGTTTGGCCCCTGGAAAATGTTTGCCGTACCTATGAGTAAATTTTCGTATTTCCATAGTAACCACCGAAATAATAATTTTTTTTGGAAAATCGCTCTGTACGTTTCTCGGCAATGTAATTGTCTACATTTATGCCAAGTTTGATGTAGATTGATCCATTCACATTTTTTAAAACTTGTATCAAAGGTTTGAAATGTCAAATTTTTATGACATGTTTGAAAGGGCTGTCAACTCATTAAAAAAAAATCCGATTGACATGAAATCAACCTTAAACTATCGAGAAGGACCCCAAATCATCAACAAATGCACAACAAGTCTCAAGAAATTATTATTTGATATACTTATTCCATTTTTTCATAACGTAAAATAGCCCAAGTAACACCCTTAAGAGGCAAAATGTTACTTGAGGTTCCTTTATACAATCTCAAAAAATTTGGCTCCAGAACTTTCCATTACAGTGCATCAGTAATTTGGAATAAATTACCGAAATCAATTCGACAAAGTGAATCTGTGTCTATATTTAAATGTAAAGTGAAAACCTGGTTGTTTAGTTATTATCATTAACTCGCCAATTGAGATCACTGGAGTGCGCCTTGAGAAATTCCACGAGGATTTAATTGCTGCGCAATATAAAAAATATCATTACTATTTATTATTATTAACAAATTTGGATGAAACATAATATAATTGTTTATGATTAACCAAATATAAATCCAATCAGAACAGACACATACAATGATGCAATATGACTTCAATCATGTGATCCACATTTTAATATAGACTTACAAATTACAATTACAAAAATGTACTTAGAAAAAAAAACGTAACCTTTCTCAAATTACATGCCTTGTATCCACATTATATTGCTTAAGTAATTTTAAGCGTTGATGTTCAAATCAGTCAAAATTTCGTATTACTGAGATTTGATTAGATTTTCTCAAATTTTGCTTAGTTGATGAGTCATATAAATAATTGATAATCAATGCTACCATGACATTTGCACTGATTTGACAAAAGATTCTCTACATTCCTCACATTGATATCATTTTAAAATGGAAATTGACATTAATTTAAATAACAATTTTCATTATACACATAAAGTGGATGTTTTAAAAAATGAAAATCAATAATAATAATATGTAAAAATTAAAAATATTATACACACACTTTCTATTATTGTAGATGAAATTCTTTGTATGGAAATGTTATAACATTGTCAATTTTTTATATGATTTTGATGTCATCAACTAACTAATTCATATTGCTTAAAGGAATACAACCTCTTAGAATAAACACAAAATCTAATTTTTCAAATTTGGTCAATAGGAGTTTATATTCATCAGGGGACAAACCTGGTGGCATAACTATACAACAGATTACCTAAATAATTTAATAAATCCAGAAAACAATGTATGCATATATTGTTATAATCAAATTTAAGGCGTTTATCAATTATAACCTGTTATTATATGGAAATTTACATAGTTTCATGTTTTTTTTTGCATTCTGTTCGTATACTTTGTACATCGTTGATGAATATATTATACTCTTATTGACCAAGAGAATTTATTTGTTTTGTTCATTCTAAGAGGTATCGCTTTAGATATGGGACAATGAGCCTAATCAGTTTTGGTAAACTTTCTCACAATTCTCTTGCAATTCCACTAAATAAAACTAATGCGTTTTATGACGTCACTACCAGTGATCTACTGGAAGCTGTTATTGATATCTATCCAGATCACTTGAATCGCAAGAACCACAGACGACGAAATGAAAATTTGAATGGCGAAAATTGATGCTATCAGTGTCCCCCATGTTCATACAAAGTTTAGAAAACCTCTTTACAATCCTTTTAAAGAAATGATGAGTTACATAATTATGGGTTGAATTACTTGTAACTGGGTATCAGTAAATGGGCTTTACAGATTATATCAAAATTTTCGTATGCTGACAAATCGCAAAAAATATTGTTGTCATTAATTTGTCTTTTAAGGGGGTCTTGCGTGACATGTGATTATAAGAAATGTTTTCAAATATATTAATATCATGAATTTAGGTTTGATTTCATTCTCTAGACTAGGAGTAGAAGTAAACAATTTTTATAATTCTTTAATGTTGTCTGACATTTACTTCTACTGTTACTATAAAATTTATTAACTTTCTTTGACAAACACCAGATTAAAGCCAAATATCTGATAATTAATTATTCATAAAAGGAGTGAAAGTTATTCAATCAGTATGATACATAAATTGCTGCATGAAATTCATTACAGACTTTTTTTTAAGCTACCTTCTCATTCTGTTAAATCTTCGTCAATGGTCGAGATTAACATTATCACTTGGCCGTGATAGGCAGCCATCTTGCCTGGTAAATGTGCAAGAATAGACAACTCTAGTTTGGAGATTGATTTTGATGGGTTCGAGGACAACCCTCTCTGAAGAATGATTTTGATTGGTTGAACTATAATTTATTCAACATGGCAATCTCCTATAGTATACAAGGTTATCTAGCACGCTAATCGAGTTCTGAAGTTGATATGAGTGCTCTGCTAAGTATTTGTCTACTTCTGCCATTGATCAAGAAGTGTAAACAAGAAAGTCTTACTGATTGAAATACTCTCTCTTATTTTATAATTTCAGTTCCATTTTGGACGTCTTCCCGATTGGGTTTATCAGTCATAGGATTCTTTGGCTTTGTATATTTGTATGCATTAAGAGTGAATATGTCTGTAGCTATAGTATGTATGGTAAATCACACTGCTGTTAAACTCATGACAACCGACCAAACTAATGAAACAGATAATTCTGTGGAAGCAGCATGTGAAGCTAGACTACAGAATACAACCATAGATATATCAGTAAGATTTTGTTTTTATCATGAATAAATTGATGAAGAGTGATGCAAAAATCTTGACACATTTAATATGGAAAGAATTTTATTTTGAAATATTAAATCATTAATTGATATACTTCCTCAAATGAAAAGTTCATTAGCTGCTGCCAATGTGACATTGTTTTTACGTGCATTTCGAGATTCATTAAGCTTATGCAGTTGGGATCGTTGTGCTTGGGCTTTATTATTTGAACTGATTTTCTTAGTACCGTACCTTCTTATTTTACCTACCAAAATGGACTTTGATTGGCCTTTGATCTATTTTATAACTTTGTCTTATATAATTTTAGGATGGAGATTACGAATGGAATAAGAACATACAAGGATGGGTTCTAGGTTCATTTTTCTGGGGCTACCTGGTTTCTCAAATACCAGCTGGATTTCTGGCAACAAAATTTGGTGGAAAAAGAGTTTTAGGATGGAATATGTTTGCTGCAGCAGTACTAACTATACTGACACCAATAGCAGCTGACACCAGTTATATATTTCTTATTGTTGTTAGAATTTTACTGGGTGTTGCTTCAGTAAGTTTTACTAATGGCGTTAACACACAAGGCAGTTATTGCCAGTAAATGATAAATGCTGTCAAAATATTCTATATGCAGCAAACCAGGGGCCTTATTCTCGAAAACTTAACTTAAAATGATTTTAGTAATCCAGTAATCTGATTGGTCAGTTACTAAAATCAGTTTTGAATTAATTATTATTATCCAATCAGATTGCTGTATTTCTTCAAATCTAGATTTTATCAAAGTTTTTGAGAATAAGGCCCCAGACTTAAAAAGGCGGTAAATATGGACACCAAGTACGGTACTACATAGTAATATTGCAATTGATTTGAAAATGCTAAGCATTTACACTTAGTTCAATTACAGGAATTTGAATTTGGTCAAAATATTAATTATTCTGAATGTCAGCAAGAATTGTTTAGAAAAAATGTACAAGTTTCCTTCATTGTAAGCAAAAATTGCCGTGTGTGTTGCCTCCTGAACAAAAACTAGGCTTTATTTTTAAATCGGCATTATTCCTGGCAGTGGTTGAATAAAGTTTGGTTCTTTTCTATTTACTTTTCAGTATTATATTTGAGAGATTATCAAATTGCATGAATTCATTATTTTCAATTACAAAGTCATTTGAATATGTTTGCTTAAGTAACAAAACATTTAAGGGATGTATTCTGGGTAATTAACTTCTGCTTCTATAATATCAAGCCCGGCACGGGCCGAGATGATATTTTGGGATTTTTCAACCCGATTTCCGCCTGTCAGTGATGCAGGTGTGAGGGGCTGGCATAGAAAAGCGTCTAGTCGTTCGGATAGGACAATAAACTGAGGCCCTGTGTGCTATTGGCTGTGCACGTTAAAGATACCTCAACAGTTGGAAATTGAAAATAAGAGCAAGCTATTGTCGCTTTCCTGTCAAAATTTCCCTCATTGCACACTGCATGGCGTTTGCCCATCCTCAATTAGCCCATATAGGTGCAGAAAAATAGGACGTTAAACTCCATTCATTTCATTTCTATAATATCAAGGCTTCAAAACAATTTACATGTATCAGATGAAATGAAAATTGGAAGTAAACATCAGAATACAGCATAACGGAAGCCATCTGGGGCCTTGTAAAGATGAAAGAAAACAAAATATATAGAGTTGTATTTCAATCAAATTTATAATACAATCATACCAAATAACCTGTTGTTCTTTTCATCAGATGATGTTGTTACATACAGTCCATACACCTTTAAACTTTAATTTAAGATAAAATATCAGTGACAAAATCTAAAATATCATATTGTATTAACTTTGAATAAGAACAATGGTGAATATTAATCCTCTTTTAATTATTTTGTAAAGTTAAAGGGATATGTTCACTAATCATTCAACCAAAACACTTTTGGTCTCAGCAATTGTTTTAGCTAATCTAATCCATAATAATGTCCGAAACTCTCCCTTGAAATTTAAGCTTTCAAATCCCCATGAATCCATAATTATAAGCTTTTTAAAGTCAAAAATAGGACTCTTCGTTTAGTAAGACTATGCCTTATTTAGAAAATATACAGATAATGAAAGATAATTGTTAAGGTAGGCGTATAATTGAAGATTTGCACGATTTTTGGGAATTTCCAGTAAATCTGAAGGCTATTTACATAAACTCAAAGCCAAAATCGTGAACATTCCCCTTGAAATACATTGATACCTTAATGATTATCCAGTAATAAGTTTGAAAAAATAAACTGAAAGTAGACCTAAATACCAAGATACATGATGATTTCCATGGCAACAATATGACAAGTTTGTTAGAAGTGTATTGGGTATGAAATAGGTTTCCTCTAATTCACAGTAAGTAGTTGGACAAGTTCTATTCTTGGATAGAAGACAAAGCGAAAATTCACCTCTGTATCGTTCTTCTGCCAAACGCCTTCTGACATATTCTGCAATTCTTGACTGTTCAATTCCAATTGAAGTTATATTTTCCTTAGGTACCATGTTGATTTGAATTTGAAGTGATGTTTCTGTTCTGTTATTTAATGACTGTGTATGTGTCCATTCTAAAGCTGCACAAGAATTCTGAAAATAATCCACTAAAATGGTAGGAAGGATACTGGTAACTTCTGCGTCTATTTTGAAAATTTTATGCCAGTCAATTTCAATTTGGAGACAGATAATGTTGTTTTTCGGATGGCATGATCCATTCAGAAGCACATTTAACGTTGTGTAACATTCTGTTATGATGCATTTCAGAGATGACTGATCGTATAATTCCCCTTTACATTCCATCTGACTCCATCTCATTTTTTTGTTACTAAGGATAACGCCACCCTTTTCACCATTAGAAAATGGCATCCATCTTAATAGCGATGACATTCCTGATTGTAGGCCCGAGTCAAACTCCATAACATTTAGTGAACGACATTTTGTTTTGTGCCCAAGGTTACATGCTACACAATATCTATTACCATAAATAGTAACACTTGCATTTGTCTGCACCGCAGCAGAGGCTATGAAATTTTCGCATTTATTTTTCAATGATAAATGTGTGTCATCTGGACAGGTTCGAATGATATCTCTTGTACAGATTTTAGTGAACAATGGGGAAATCCAAACTTTATTAGTGTTTAATGTTAGAAAGTCATCTATAAATGCAGGTCCACCCATCCACATTTCTTTGAAATTTGTTTTCAACTGAATTTGAATATTCCAAAGTGTTGCTTCAGATTCGTTAAATCCATTGCAACGGAGACAGTTTAAATTCTTGAAATGAAAATGTCCTATGGAAACAGGTTCTTCAAAGAATGAGTTTTCACAGTTTTTTCGGAGGTCATTAGAAATTAGAAGATCTGTCCTGTCTGAACAGCTGCTAATAACTAAATAACCAACAGGGAATCTAGACAAACATTGAATGTTTAAATTTGTCAGATGCCCGAACTTTGCGTGAGATTCTCTATGTACTTCTGGACAGGATGTAACAAAGTCTTCACAACATGTTCCGTATATCTGGCAGTACAGATCACAATCACACACAGTCTTTTTCCACAATACATTTATAGAATTATTTCCACAAATAATTGAACAAGATGATCTGGGAATTTCACAAGCTATATCATAATATTCAAAACTAACATTATTGTTAATGGGTTGTGGTCTTGACAAAAATTTATTTGACTTTTTTATTCCTCGCAATTTTGAATTTGATACAGATTGTGTTATTTTCATGTTGGATTGAATGTTTTCATCAATTGATGACACTTCTTGATGTGACATTTTCTGGTAGGAGTTGGAACTAGGTTTTACCGTAGACTTGAATATATTCAATGCAACTGTTGGATGGATCTTTTTGTCTTCACTTTGAAATGATGATTTGAAAAAAGGCTCTGCTCCAATAGCACTTGAATCAAAAGATGTTTCTAAAATCAGATTATCCTTGTGTCTAAATGGTGATGTCCATTTAATCTCTGCTTCAATCACGGAAGATTCAATATCTCTTTGTGTTGAACCAAAAGATGTTTCTAAAACCAGGTTATCCTTGTGTTGAAATGGTGAGGTCCAAATAGGCTCTGCTTCAATCATGGAAGATCCAGTTTCACTTTGTGTTGAACCAAAAGATGTTTCTAAAACCAGATTATCCTTGTGTTGAAATGGTGAGGTCCAAATAGGCTCTGCTTCAATCATGGAAGATCCAGTTTCACTTTGTGTTGAACCAAAAGATGTTTCTAAAACCAGATTATCCTTGTGTTGAAATGGTGAGGTCCAAATAGGCTCTGCTTCAATCATGGAAGATCCAGTTTCACTTTGTGTTGAATCAAAAGATGTTTCTAAAACCAGATTATCCTTGTGTTGAAATGGTGAGGTCCAAATAGGCTCTGCTTCAATCAAGGAAGATCCAGTTTCACTTTGTGTTGAACCAAAAGATGTTTCTAAAACCAGATTATCCTTGTGTTGAAATGGTGATGTCCATTTAATCTCTGCTTCAATCATGGAAGATTCAATATCCCTTTGTGTTGAACCAAAAGATGTTTCTAAAACCAGATTATCCTTGTGTTGAAATGGTGAGGTCCATTTAAACTCTGCTTCAATCATGGAAGATCCAGTTTCACTTTGTGTTGAATCAAAAGATGTTTCTAAAACCAGATTATCCTTGTGTTGAAATGGTGAGGTCCAAATAGGCTCTTCTTCAATCATGGAAGATCCAGTTTCACTTTGTGTTGAACCAAAAGATGTTTCTAAAACCAGATTATCTTTGTGTTGAAATGGTGAGGTCCAAAAAGGCTCTTCTTCAATCATGGAAGATCCAGTTTCACTTTGTGTTGAATTTATAAATGTTTTCATACGTGGTTCTGTTTCTTGATTTTTTTCTGATTCCAAAATCGGCTCTGTATTAATCATAAAAAGGCTACTTTTAGTCACATTAGAATTTGTTCCTGGCAGCAAAGATACATTAATATTAGTTTGTGTTATATCAAAAGACAGATATATCAATAAGAACTGTAAGAAGCACTGTATATTCATGATGGTTACGAAGAGACAACTGAAGTAATATATCGCTTAGTGTCTGTATTATATATGGTTGAGGTTGGGCACAGTGGTATTTAATAACTGTTCCTTGATTAACTTTAGTCACAAGCCAATTGATATCCATTGTCATTATAATATCAATATACTTTCAAAAAATAATTAAATTTGGATATTCTTTCAAAATATTTACAATGTTTGTGTTTTGATGCTTTTCATCTAGATTTTATTTTATCGCATCATGAAAAGGCTCACTTTTTTTGTAATTTTCCACTGAAAAAATTAACAAAATTAAAAAATTGCATGTCTGCAAGCGGCTGAGAATAACATATGAGGATTACAGTGGAACCTCGTTTATCCGCACATTTGCGTTCCCGATAACTTCGTGCGGATTATCGATATTCCGGATAGCTGAAAAATGTCATTTTGCTCAATAGAGTTATGTCCCTTTCTTATTGACCAGCTGTCAATAGCTACCTGTCGAATGTCACGTACACAATAATACATATAATAGCCATACGTGAGTACGGTAGTACAATACGATGGACAACCCTAGAACCCCGTGATTTTGGTGCTTACTTGTTATATAATTAAATAAATAAGATTTTAACTAATTTTGAAAATGATATAGGACATACAACGACAGTTTCAAACAAAGTTAAAACATTCCTGAGGTAATGTAATGTCATTGAGAAAACGAAACACGTCTTTGATATGATACTAATTTAGACTTTCTAGATCCCGTGATTTTGGTGCTCACTTTAATTATTCTCATATAATGCCTTCGAGAATGGGAGAAAGAAACACAGCATTGATATGATACTAATTTTAGCCCATATACATTTATGGCGGGAAATATCAACCAATGAAAATTGGGTATTGAATAAATATGACCCCAGCGTTCTATATTTAGTAATTTTAACTTGCCATCTATCAACCATCCATTATTGAAATCGATAATTTTGTTTTAAAACATCGTTTACCAGGGATGCATACGAGAGCTCTGTTCAACACCAAGTCACGCGGGTATCGGTACCAACACGAGGTCCAGATAGAAATTTTTCATTGTGAATTGCAATACCGTATCCTATAACTCGGATTAGATCTAATTAGAAGTTTCGTCATGGCCAATTAACTACAGTATATAGCCTACAATATGGATTAACGTAATCCCTAAATTTTGGTTTATGGAACACAGATGACGACAAAAAATTATTCCCGAGTCAATTATTAGTGACACGCGATCGGATTAGTGAGTATTAATTACTATAGAATTTGTTAATTGGTAGTCAATCAGAGCTGTGCGGAAGCGAAAACCGAATCATCGGTTTAACGGGTATTATTACATAGGAAATATTCCGTTCCCGGTAAAAAGCGTGCGGATATCGGGGTTTCCGGATTACCGATGGACGGATAAACGCGGTTCCTATATCACAATATTTTTGGGACTGTATATTTGTTTCTCATAATAGATATTCTTCATGGAACAAAAATTATTATAATAAATGATCTCAGGAACTTTTTTCATATAATGTTTTCTCCAGTTGAGGGTTAGGTGATAGGGGGTGAAAGCAGACACTGAGCTGACTTTCGAAAGCATTGGTGTTGGCATCAGAATTACCTTGAGAGGGATTTGAACCTACGGCATCAAAATATGCCAGTGACATTTCAGGAATTTGTTAAAAATTTGATTTTGAAAGCAATAGAATTACTCAATGTAATTTATTTAAGTTTTCTTATTATAGCAGATTATATGTTTTGACTGTTAAACATATATTAATACCTACAAATTGTGCTGTAGAAAATCAGTAAACGTATACCCCTGAGTGTAAAGTTATATGGAATTGGATTTTTTCAATGCTAAAATAGTATTCAATATAGCTAAATAGAACCTGAGATTAAATGAAATGTGGAGCGCATAATATGATGAACCTTATTCAAAATCAGCAAAAACTCGTTCAATTTCATAAGCACTTGCAAGGCACAAATCTTGATCGATTTTGACGAAACTTGGTAATATTGTTTAGTATAATCCCCAAAAGTTCTAAAGAGGTGTCAAATATGTTTGTTTAAAATCAAAGCTGCCAGTGGGGGTATATCACCTTGCCTGGAAAGCTATCTTTTTGTTTTAAACAATATTTATTCATATATATGAAAAGGATTAGGGAACAGGCTTTGGCCTACCGGTATATAACCCCTCTCCTAGATAAGTTCTTTAAATCATGTTCATCATAACATGTTCAACATTTGATATGCAAGATCCACACAAGAAAAAACTCTTTAGATATTTATGTATTTTATCAGATTGCAAATATTTCTTTTTCAGGGTGTTGCATTTCCGGCTATGCATAGTTTATGGGGACATTGGGCTCCTCCATTAGAAAGAACAAAATTAACATCATTTACATATGCAGGTAAACAATTATTTAAATGCTGAAGTAGCCATACATTTCATCTTAGAAATGATTGTGTGTCTGAAATCCAAACTTTCATTATTCATATTTTTATTTCTTGATAACATTTGTGTCAGTGGACTTTTCTTGATATTAGATACATCTTTTTAATACATGATAATTAATGCCCAATATCACAGCAAAAGTCTAAAATGAAGAAGATCCAGTGTTGGATTAATCGAATGAACATACTTCAATAAGTGATTTTCTAAATGTTGTATGTGTATTGGGGACACTGATAGCATCAATTTGTGCCATTCCAATTTCCACCCCGACAGCTGTGGTTCTTGCAATTCCACTAAAACTAACACGTTTTATCACGTCACTGACAGTGATCTACTGGAAGCTACTATTGATATCTATGCAGATCACTGTTAGTGACGTCATGAAACGCGTTAGAAAATCACTTTTCAATCCCTTTAAGTTTAATGTTGAACATGTCAACCAAATTATCAGACAATTTCATATTTTGACTTACCTTTTGTAACCTTCTGTTCCATTCATAAATTAATTCTCTTTAAATGTCTTGAATGTGATTTGTTTTGATTAAATATAATGTATATATAACAATTTCAGGTACACAAGTTGGTAATGCTATAACCTTCCCTCTAGCTGGTGTACTATGTAAATATGGGTTTGCTGGTGGATGGCCATCAGTTTTCTATTTAATTGGTAAGTAAATGTTTTTGTGTATCTAAATTGGTTTAATTTCAAGCATGGTTTGTTTGAATTCATCCCTGTGTGTACAGATGCTATAAAGCATCTTTTTTAGTTTTCAATTTGATTTGATGAAACTTGGTAACCTAATTATATGGTCAAAATCAAGTTAAATGCATTTTCAGAATTCAAAAAAGCTTGAATATTTTCGACAATTTATGTCTTACAAAATTTTAACTCAAATAATTATGGATACATAAAATCTAATACAGATAAGCTTAAAATCGAAAAAATTCCTTTTTAAAGGCCAGAGGCCTTATTCTCGAAAACTTAACTTAGTTAAAATACAGAACTAAGAAATACAGCAATCTGATTGCATAATAATACTTAATTTTAAACTGATTTTAGTAACTGGATTACTGGATCACTAAAATCATCTTAAGTTTTTGAGAATAAGGCCCCAGGATATGTTTGATCAAAGAGATGTTGAATGTGTCGCTTATAGAATTGTAAATGTATTGTTTACCATAATAGAATATTGTACTATATATTTACAGGAATAGCAGGTATTGTGTGGTTTGTGTTGTGGATGTTGCTAGTGAGTGATTCACCTAAAGATCATAAAAGAATATCAGATATAGAAAGAAAGTATATAGAAATGTCTTTAAGTGATGCCAAACAACAAACTCAAGAAGTATGTACACAATTTTTTTAAATTTTTTCAAGATTTGAAAAAATCCTTTTGTTAATTGTGTCAGTGGTGTCATAAAAATCGTATTTATATTTTTAAGCTTTCAAAGGGCTTTTTAAGTTGGTATATAAACCCCCTTTACTTGATCCCTAATGATAAGAACAGCAAATCAAAATGATATAAAAAAAAGTTAATTTAAGAATAATTCTAACAATTTCTGATCTGGGACTTAAAGGAGAATGTTTAGCATTTTTTAGGGTCGATTTGGGCCTTGAAAATATGCAAATAGCCTTCAGTTGTACTACTAATGCATAACATAATTCCTTCAGTTATACCCCTACCTTAACATTTACCCTTATTTTCTGTATATTGTGTTTTTATACGCCCACATTGAAATGTGGTCGTATATTGCCGTCGCCCCTGTCCGTCCGTCCGTCCGGCGGTCCGTCCGTCCGTCTGTCCACAATTGGCTTGTGAACGCAATAGAGACCACAGTTTTGGTTGGATTTGAATGAAATTTTGTATGTAGGATTATATTCATAAGATCTCGGACAAGTTCTAATTTGGGTTTGATTCGACTAAAATTCACGGAGTTTTACACCCAAAATATGTTAAAAATGGCTTGTGAACGCGATAGAGACCACAGTTTTGGTTGGATTTGAATGAAATTTTTTATGTAGGATTATATTCATAAGATCTCGGACAAGTTCGAATTTGGGTTTGATTCGACTAAAATTCACGGAGTTTTACACCCAAAATATGTTAAAAATGGCTTGTGAACGCGATAGAGACCACAGTTTTGGTTGGATTTGAATGAAATTTTGTATGTAGGATTATATTCATAAGATCTCGGACAAGTTCGAATTTGGGTTTGATTTGACTAAAATTCACGGAGTTTTACATCCAAAATGTGTTAAAAATGGCTTGTGAACACAATAGAGATCACAGTTTTGCTTGAATTTGAATACAATTTTATGTGTAGGATAATATTCAAAAGATCTCGGACAAGTTCGAATTTGGGTTCGATTCGACAAAAATTCATGGAGTTTTACACCCAAAATACGTTAAAAATGGCTTGTGAACGCGATAGAGCCCACAGTTTTGGTTGGATTTGAATAAAATTTTGTATGTAGGATTATATTCATAAGATCTCGGACAAGTTCGAATTTGGGTTTGATTTGACTAAAATTCACGGAGTTTTACACCCAAAATATGTTAAAAATGGCTTGTGAACGCGATAGAGACCACAGTTTTGGTTGAATTTGAATAAAATTTTGTATGTAGGATTATATTCATAAGATCTCGGACAAGTTCGAATTTGGGTTCGATTCGACAAAAATTCACAGAGTTTAACACCCAAAATGTGTTGAAAATGGCTTGTGAACGCAATAGAGACCACAGTTTTGGTTGGATTTGAATAAAATTTTGTGTGTAGGATTATATCCATAAGAACTTGGACAAGTTCGAATTCCGGATCGATTCAACAAATATTTACGGAGTTTTACACCTTAAATGTGTTAAAAATGACTTGTGAACATGATAGAGACCACAGTTGTGGTAGGAATTTAATAAACTTTTGTGTGTAGGATAATATCCATAAAATCTTGGACAAGTTTGTATTCCGGATCGATTCAACAAATATTTACGGAGTTTTATTAGTTATGAAATTAGATGCTTTATATTAACAAAATATTGGATGAATTCAAATCTGAACACCATCCAACAAAAATTAAGATAGTAACATTCCTTGATATATTGACAATTTATGTAGTGTAAGTGGGCGTATATTGCTAGGCAACCACTTGTCTATATAACGCATAGTCTTACTAAACAGCGAATCGTAATTTTGACTTTCAAACGACGATATTTATGGGTACACGTGTGTTTGAAGGCTTAAATTTCGTAGGAGAGTTGTGAGCAATATTATGGATTAGAATAGCTAAAAGATTCCAGATTCTGAGACTAAAATCTTTTTGGCCGAACAGTTAGTGAACATATTGTAAGCAAAAATAATGTCCGGGGGTATTTATGTCCGGGTTGGACATAATACGCTAGATAGAACTGTCCTTTATTTAGTTATGGACATTAATCACTAGTTGAAAATGTCCATTGGACATTTTTCACTAGTGCAAAGTGTCCAGCGGACATTTTCCACTGGCGGACATTGTACACTTTTACAATATCCCTTTAAGGACAAATCCACAAAATTTGTTACCCACACAGTTTAATACCGGAGCTCATTTCATGAATGTTGGCCTGATCTAATGTATTATTATATTATAGAACCTATCAGTTCCATGGAAAGCTATCTTCACCTCTTTACCAGTCTATGCTATAGTAGTTAGTAATACAACCTCAGATTGGGGAGCTTATACTCTTCTAACAAACATACCCACTTATATGAAAGAGGTCCTCAAATTTGACATAGCTTCCGTAAGTATAATATATTAAAATTAAGTATTAAACGTGTCTTAATGAAACTGAATCAAAACTGATAACATTGATTTTCACAATTCCAATTGTCAAATGATTTAATGATGTAGCTTTTGCTTAAGTGACAACATATTTGAAATTTGTTACATGTGGAATCAAAATTAGTCATTAGACTGATCAGTGTGGATCTTTATCTGTAACATTAATTCTGTTGAAAGTGGTAGAAAGTGATTGTCTACCATGGTAGAAAGTGATTGCTTTCCTTGCTAAGAAGTGATTGTCTTCTATGCTAGAAAGTGATTGTCTTCTATGCTAGAAAGTGATTGTCTTCCATGGTAGAAAGTGATTATTTTCCATGGAAGAAAGTGATTGTCTCCCATGCTAAGAAGTGATTGTCTTCCATGCTATAATGTGATTGTCTTCAATGCTATAAAGTGATTGTCTTCCATGCTATAAAGTGATTGTCTACCATGCTACAAAGTGATTGTCTATCATGCTAAAAAGTGATTGTCTTCCATGCTAGGAAGTGATTGTCTTCCATGATAAAAATTGATTGTCTATCATGCTAAGAAGTGATTGTCTACCATGCTAAAAAGTGATTGTCTACCATGCTAAGTAAAAATTGATTGTCTATCATGCTAAGAAGTGATTGTCTACTATGCTAAGAAGTGATTGTCTACCATGATAAAAATTGATTGTCTACTATGCTAAGAAGTAATTGTCTACCATGCTAAAAATTGATTGTCTATCATGCTAAGAAGTGATTGTCTACCATGCTAAAAAGTGATTGTCTACCATGCTAAAAATTGATTGTCTATAATGCTAAAAAGTGATTGTCTACTATGCTAAGAAGTGATTGTCTACCATGATAAAAATTGATTGTCTACTATGCTAAGAAGTAATTGTCTACCATTCTAAAAATTGATTGTCTATCATGCTAAGAAGTGATTGTCTACCATGCTAAAAAGTGATTGTCTACAATGCTAAGGAGTGAGTGTCTGCCATGCTAAAAAATAAATGTCTGCAATGCTAAAAATTGATTGTCTACCATGCTATAAAGTGATTGTCTACCCATGCTAGGAAGTGATTGTCTACCATGCAAGGAAGTGATTGTCTACCATGCAAGGAAGTGATTATTTTCCATGGAAGAAAGTGATTGTCTCCCATGGAAGAAAGTAATTGTCTACCATGCTAAGAAGTAATTGTCTACTATGCTAGGAAGTGATGGTCTACCATGCTAAGAAGTGATTGTCTACCATGCTAAAAAGTGATTGTCTGCCATGCTAAAAAATAAATGTCTGCCATGCTAAAAATTGATTGTCTTCCATGCTATAAAGTGATTGTCTTCCATACTAGGAAGTGATTGTCTACCATGCTATAAATTGATTCTCTTTCATTCTAAAAAGTGATTGTCTACCATGCTAGGAAATGATTGTCTACTATGCTAAGTGATTGACTTTTATGCTAGAAAGTGATTGTCTTCCAAGAAAAGTTGCTCCTTGTGAATTCAATAGTTGCTGGTATCTTTTCTTTTTTAGAATGGACTATTCTCTGCCCTGCCCTATATAGCATTCTGGCTTTGTATTAATGTATCAGGATTCCTAGCTGATTTTGTAAGAAGAAAAGGATATTTAAATACAACATGGACCAGAAAATTATTTGATGCTGGAGGTAAGGTATTTACTGTGGCTTGAAAAATCTAAAAACTTGACATGAAGGCTGGCACATTAAAAAATGAAGGCTTTATTAAATGAGGACTGATAAAAAAATATTTTTCATAAAATGATCCCTTAATTCCTCGGTTCCCAACCAGGGGTACTAGAGCCCCTTGGGGGTACCATCGAACATCACAGGGGGTACCCGGTACCTGAGAAGCCTCTTAGACAATTTTAAAAAGTATGGAATAGTTTAAAAATCAAACTCAATCAACCTACAAATATTTTTTGTTGGTTCTAAATGTTACTTAGGCTGGGCGAAGGGGAACCAGGAGATTGCTAGAACAAAATAGGGGTACAAAGAGTCCAAAAGGTTGGAAACCGAGGCCTTAAGGGTGTTAATTGGGCTATTTCACGTTATGAAAAAATGGAATAAGTATATGAAATAATGATTTCTTGAGACTTGTTGTGCATTTGTTGATGATTTGGGGTCCTTCTCGATAGTTTAAGGTTGATTTCATGTCAATCAGATTTTTTTTAATGAGTTGACAGCCCTTTCAAACATGTCATAAAAATTGGACATTTCAAACCTTTGATACAAGTTTAAAAAAATGTGAATGGATCAATCTACATCAAACTTGGCATAAATGCAGACAATTACATTGCCGAGAAACGTACAGAGCGATTTTCCCAAAAAAATTATTATTTTGGTGGTTACCATGGAAATACGAAAATTTACGAAAATTTAAACGTAGGTACGGCAAACATTTTTCAGGGGCCAAACTAATTAGAATTTTTGAAAAAACTCTCTGTACGTTTCATTCTTATTGGATAAGCTTTCAATCAAGACCAAGATCGTTATTTTCCGATAAAAAATGGCTGAGAAATCTTGTATCAACCGGGACACATTTTGCTACTTTTTCCTAATTTTTTAGCAAAAACTCACAAAATACCTAATTTCTTGTCGGTTTTTTTCATTCTATATAGTTTAAAAATAAAGTAATAATAATTATCTACAACCTGAGCCCAAAAAAATTAAGTAATTCGCAAAACTTCCATCTCGTGGTTTTTTTCTCGAACGCTAGCCCAATCAATACCCTTAATTGACTTTTTAAATTTTTTTCAGGAAAAATTGTTCCAGCACTGATGTTAATAGCATTAGGTTATATAGACTGTACACAACCCTATATAGCTGTTGTATTATTAATATTAGGTGTAGCCTTAACAGGTCCACAATACAGTGGTTTTACAGTCAATCATGTTGATCTGGCACCTGCCTATGCTGGTATCTTATATGGTTTCTCTAATTCTGTAGCTGCCATCACTGGTTTCCTATCTCCATTAGTTGTTGGTGCTATAACAAGCAAGGTGATTAAACTTTTTGCTTTCTGAGTTTGATACTTTTATAAAAATGTGACATCTAACATGCCCTGTAGGCGTTTTGTCAATTGTTAAAGACTGTTGGCATGAATGCATTTAATCCTGTTGGATGATATTCTCGTGTGCCATCCTAAAAATAATGAACATTGTCCACTACATAAATGAACATTTTAGTTGACATGACATGAGGTTTTTATTTGCCCTTGTTTTCTTCTTTCATTGGAATTATAACAACCCATACCAGCTATCCTTATGAATATTTTATATCTAAAATATGTTTAAATAAATATAAAATGGATCTGTTATTGAGTAACATTGAATTTCATGGGCAAAACAGCTACTTAGAGGAATTATCAATGTACAGGAGAGACCTGTTTAACAGCACATTTCCATTCCTGATAAATATGTGCTTTCTGGTTTGTTGCATATCAGATATAATTAGTGTTCCTTCCCACTTGGACATGCCTGATAATGCCCGACATAAAATCTATGTGGAATGGCTAGAACCACAGACGACTGATTGAAAACTGGAATGGGGTAAATGCAATACAAAATTTAGAAAATCAAACAATTCCTTTCATTGTATCTTGATTGAATTTTACACTATTTCAGGGTCAAAGTCGTTCAGATTGGCAGATTGTATTCTATGTAGCAGCTGGAGTCTATATATTTGGTGCTGTATTTTATTTACTATTTGCGTCTGGTGAGTTACAGGAATGGGCCAAGGAAGAAGAAGATGGTAATAGTACTGAAATGAAGGATTTAAAAGTTCCATTGAAAGAAGAAAAGTCTGAACTGTAGGTTAATTGACCAATATATGTTTGTTTTGTTTCAGAGAGTTGTGTATATCACGACAGTTGATCTGAATCTATTTCTCAGTCATGTCCACTTTTGGTGTTTAGTGATTGTGAACAGCATTTTTTGTTAAAATGAGTCATTCTTACTGAATTTTCCACTCATTCAGAAAAAAATGGTAACAAATCACAATGAAAAAATTTTTTTTGTGAATATTTTAAATGCTACAGCCTTGCAATAAATGTATCTTAGATATATGGAAGCTGAAATTACTATATCCAAAAGCAGTGTACATTACTTGGGTTAGTGTAGATATTATAAGCTTTTGGAAAGGTATCCTTTATTGTTCATTAACTGGGATTTTTTTTAAAAAAAAATTCAGATATATTATTATTGATCTGATGGAAATGAACAAATTCGTGTACCAAAATGATACTGTCATTGTTATATAAATAATTGATAGTCACAAGTTATTGTTTGTTAAAGTTTTGTTGTTATACATGTATTCAGTTTGTTGGTTGTTTTAAAGGGATTGTAAAGTGGTTTTATAAACTTTGTATGTGTATCGGGGACACTGATAGCATCAATTTGCGCCATTCCAAGTTCCATTCTGACGTCTGTGGTTCTTGCAATTCCACTAAAACTAACACGTTTTATGACGTCATTAATAGTGATCTGCATAGATATCAATAGTAGCTTAGTTTTAGTGGAATTGCAAGAACCACAGACTTCGGAATGGAAATTCGAATGACGCAAATTGATGCTATCAGTGTCCCTGTACACATACAAAGTTTAGAAAATCACTTTACAATCCCTTTAAGAATATTGTTGAAGGAATGCTGTCTCAGTATTGCTGTTATTGAATTACAATGTAGTCAGTTGAGGGTGTTTGATTTTTGCTTCCCAGAATGAAAAACCAAACTAAGACTAATTATATGAATTGCTGTATTTCTAAATTTGTGTTGAATTTAATTTTCAACATCCAGAAACTTTGAAGATCATCCAGTAGAAAATTTAGTTTTTATACGCCCACATTGAATGTGGTCGTATATTGCCGTCGCCCCTGTCCGTCCGTCCGTCGGTCCGTCCGTCTGTCCACAATTGGCTTGTGAACGCAATAGAGACCACAGTTTTGCTTGAATTTGAATACAATTTTGTGTGTAGGATTATATTCAAAAGATCTCGGACAAGTTCGAATTTGGGTTCGATGCGACAAAAATTCACGGAGTTTTACACCCAAAATACGTTAAAAATGGCTTGTGAACGCGATAGAGACCACAGTTTTGGTTGGATTTGAATAAAATTTTGTATGTAGGATTATATTCATAACATCTCAGACAAGTTCGAATTTGGGTTCGATTCGACGAAAATTCACAGAGTTTTACACCCAAAATATGTTAAAAATGGCTTGTGAACGCGATAGAGACCACAGTTTTGGTTGGATTTGAATGAAATTTAGTATGTAGGATTATATTCATAAGATCTCGGACAAGTTCGAATTTGGGTTCGATTCGACAAAAATTCACGGAGTTTTACACCCAAAATGTGTTAAAAATGGCTTGTGAACGCAATAGCGACCACAGTTTTGGTTTGATTTGAATAAAATTTTGTGTATAGGATTATATCCATAAGATCATGGACAAGTTCAAATTCTGGATCGATTCAACAAATATTTACGGAGTTTTACACCTAAAATATGTTAAAAATGACTTGTGAACGGGATAGAGACCACAGTTGTGGTAGGAATTTAATAATCATTTGTGTGTAGGATAATATCCATAAAATCTTGGACAAGTTTGAATTCTGGATAGATTCGACAAATATCTACGGAGTTTTACACCTAAAATATGTAATAAATGACTTGTGAAGGCGAAAGAGACCACAGTTATCAAAAGATATAAACTATATTTTTGACAGGGTATATTTTTGATACGATTTAACACCATTTGGGAATGCTCTTGATATACTAAAAAAATTTATAAGGAAGGTGGGCGTATATTGCTAGGCAACCACTTGTTTATTTAAATGGCTACAGCAATATTTTTATTGTAGACAAACCAAATCACATTTTATTTTATTTTTAAGCCAAAAATAAAATTTAACAGCTGGTAAATGAAAGAAAACTCTCTCCAATTCGAACTAAAAATCAATATTTTGGCTCAAATGAATTTCTGTGAAGCTATGGTCATTCATTGAAATTCTGTCAATTTTTGCGCAAAAGCCTTAGTACCGCTCATAAAGGTATACACATACATATCTACTGTGGAAAAACAGAAGTTAATTTCACTAAAACTCTTTATCACAAATATGAGAGATTACAAATAAATATCAAGCAATTTTCATATATGTTCAGTTTTTGGACTGGCATGTATGATGTTCAATTAAAACCAAAGAGATAATGCATTATGATATAATGTCCATTGTATATTCACAATACTGTTACGGTTGTTTAAGGATAATTATACGCCCTCATCTCTCTATGAGGACGTATATTGTAGTCACCCCTGTCCGTCCGTCCGTCCGTCCGTCCGTCCGTCCGTCCGTCCGTCCGTCCGTCCGTCCGTCCGTCAACATTTGCTCGTAAACGCTCTAAAAACTAGAGTTTTTGACGGAATCAAATGAAATTTGATATGTATATACATATTCATAAAACGAAGATCAAGTTCGAATTTGAGCTATTTTCAATCGTTAGAAGCTGAGTTATTGCCCTTGCCCCAAATCCGTCGGTCCGTCCATCAACATTTCCTTGTAAACGCTCTAAAAACTAGAGTTTTTGACGGAATCAAATGAAATTTGATATGTGTATATATATTCAGAAAACGAAGATCAAGTTCGAATTTGAGCTATTTTCGATCGTTACAAGCAGAGTTATTGCCCTTGCCCCAAATCTTAAATATGCTATTACTCTCTTAGTTTTCAACCGATTTTGATGAAACTTAAAATGGATGTTATTGGACCTAAATCGAAAGGTTTGAGAAAGTTTAGTTTTCTCCTGATTAAATTTTTTCCTTTTTCGACTTTTTCGTTAGGCGTATATGGCCGTGGTCCACTATCTTTTTATTTTTAATATAAGGGTTAAGAAATATGGCCAATTTAACTTACTGAGATTTGAACACATGTTTTATTGTTTTAATCATTTTATATTATATATTTTGCTCATTTATTACACTATACATCCTATTAAGTTGTAAGTGTATTTTATTTTGGTTTGTACCTACAATTCATCTTGTTTGTATAACCAGTTTGAATATTTCTAAATTTTATGCCACAGTCCATTCTGTTATTGTTAAGTCTTCTCGTTATCCGTGTATTTTCTACCTTTTCTAGTAAATTTATCTAAAGAATCAAGAAATTATGGAAACAATTTTTTTAGAATCACTTGATTTTGGGAGTTCTTTCTGTTTTATCCATGTCAATTGATTTCTATCTAGAATTATCTCTCTGTTGTCCATGTCAATTGATTTATATTTAGAATTCTCTCTGTTTTATCCATGTCAATTGATTTATATCTAGAGTTCTTTCTGTTTTATCCATGTCAATTGATTTATATCTAGAGTTCTTTCTGTTTTATCCATGTCAATTGATTTATATCTAGCATTATTTCTCTGTTATCCATGTCAATTGATTTATATTTAGAATTCTCTCTGTTTTATTCATGTCAATTGATTTATATCTAGAATTCTTTCTGTTTTATCCATGTCAATTGATTTATATCTAGAATTCTTTCTGTTTTATCCATGTCAATTGATTTATATCTAGAGTTCTTTCTGTTTTATCCATGTCAATTGATTTATATCTAGAGTTCTTTCTGTTTTATCCATGTCAATTGATTTATATCTAGAATTATCTCTGTTTTATCCATGTCAATTAATTAATATCTTGAATTATTTCTGTTTTATCCATGTCAATTGATTTGTATTTATTGTTCTTTCTGTTTTATCCATGTATTGATTTATATCTAGAATTATTTCTGTTTTATCCTTGTCAATTGATTTATATCTAGAATTATTTCTCTGTTATCCATGTCAATTGGTTTATATCTAGAATTATTTCTGTTATCCATGTCAATTGATTTATATCTAGAATTATTTCTCTGTTATCCATGTCAATTGAATTATATCTGTCCATGTCAATTGATTTATATCTAGAATTCTTTCTGTTTTATCCATGTCAATTGATTTATATCTTGAATTAGTTCAGTTTTATCCATGTTAATTGATTTATATCTAGAATTCTTTCTGTTTTATCAATGTCAATTGATCGATTTCAATGATTTTTATATCTCAATTTTTTTTGTTTTATCCATTTCAATCAGTCTAATTAAAATCAGACCCTAATTTCGTATCGTTCGTTTTTTTTTTTAACCAATCAGATCTTTGCCCTCTCCTGCGCTGGGATTTTGTTCTCGACAATAGGTGCATTCTAGGATTCGTAAGTGCTGTAGACTAGTTTATTAGGTCATTTTTATCAAGGTTAGGTCAAAGTTAACGTGAACGGCTGTTACAGCGTCTTGTTCTCAGACCCTAATGTAGTGGTAGAAAAAACAGATTTAAAAAAAAAAAAACGAAACGAAACGAAATTAGGGTCTGATTTTAATTAGACTGCATTTCAATTGATTTATATCTTGAATTAGTTCAGTTTTATCCATGTCAATTCATTTATATCTAGAATTCTTCCTGTTTTATCCTTGTCAATTGATTTCTATATTGAATTAGTTCAGTTTTATCCATGTCAATTCATTTATATCTAGAATTCTCTCTGTTTTATCCATGTCAATTCATTTATATCTAGAATTCTCTCTGTTTTATCCATGTCAATTGATATATATCTAGAATTCTTTCTGTTTTATCAATGTCAATTGATCTATTTCAATGGTTTTATATCTCGAATTTTTTGTTTCATCCATGTCAATTTATTTATATCTAGAATAGAATTATTTCTGTTTATCCATGTCAGTTGAATTACATCTTGAATTGTTTCTGTTTCTCCAAGTCATATCCATGATTTTATTTTAAATTTATATTTCACTCAAATATTATTTTCTCAACTTTATTCCAAGATCTGTAAACCTCAAGTTTTTTACTCTCATTTAATCTGTGCAAATTATCATAATATGTATATGCTAGGTTTAGGGTTTAGAAAACAAGGCATTTTAACAAATTTTAAATATTTCATTTTTTTTACTTCATTTTCATTATAATTATTTCATTTGTTTCAAGACCTTTTATGTTTCTTTACCATTCAATTAAAGTTATAAAATGTCGAGTCTTTTTATGAATATTTTTCATGTATGTCGCATTGATAAACAAAAGCTGCACTGTAAAATCTATTTCTTTACCCCAAAATTTTTAGATGGTATAGATTTATTCATATATCTGTGCTCGGTGTCTTCTCGGGAAGTCACCAGAAAAAATTTCCAAATTCCCATGAAGTCACCGTTTTGTTTTCTTTGATTATTTGAGGTAAATACCGCTAAGAGATTAAAGGTGTTAAGACCTCATTAACGGTGACAAAAAATCATGAACATTGGTACATAAATTACTATTCAATGGTGTCACTCACTGTAGGTGATGAATGAAGCAAAATTTACCCGTTTTATACGAAGATGTTTTGTTTTGTCAATGGTAACATCCAGATCTTATGATCAAAGTTAATAGTAATTATGAAAAGTAACATATATTTACCCATAGTATATGTTTGAGACGGTAAAAAACTTTCCCTTCAGTGCTTTGACAGTCACGTTATCATCAATGTACATAAATGTTATCATGAGTGTAATCATCAATGTGTATAAATGCAATCATCAGTGTATGGAAATGTAATCGTTAGTGTTCATAGTACAAACAAAGTTTAATTGGATCACTGTTAAATGCTTCCGTTTAAGACCTTAATTGGAGCTCACTTTCCATCTTGAAATGAACAGTTATATAATCAACATTGCTTATTATAAGACCCATATATCACTCTTATTAAATAGTTATCACAGAACATTATATTATAAATTCAAGAGATATAGCTTGTGAAGGTATTGCTCCTCGTAAAATGTAGAACTTCTCTGTATTTTCAGGAAACATTTATAATACGAGCATATTCACAAATCGATGAAATAAAATGGTATCTTTTTTGACTCTTTATTCACTTTAATCTAGTCATCAATCTCATTTGTCAGAATGAGCATCTGGTGTAAGATTGTGTTCAGTCGAATTGAACACGTCATAATATTTCCAATCAATCTGTTGTTATTTCAGAATTTAAGTTCCAAATCAACTCAGTTACCTCTTATTATAAGTTTTATCATTACAATCCTTTATAATATCGTTACAATGTTCAAATGGAAGGTTGTTATGTTTGAGAGTTCGGGAAAGATCAATGCCAAGAGGTTTGGCAAAGGACCAGCTTGGAGAAAGATCCTCACAGAACCCATGTTCCTTCAGCAACGTTAGACATTGGCATTATCTGATTAATGAAATGAAATGATAGCCGATGTTAAAGGAACCTAAGTTGTTATCCTTATAAAATATAGATGTTTCTTTTTTTTAATTTGTCCAATTTGCCCAAAAATGTTTTAAATATATATTTTGTTTAATAAAGGAATATTAAGAGTAGTTGGTAGTATTAGAATTTTCCGGTTGGATTTCAGTCCTATCTGATATGTAAGAACGACACGTAACAAGCCAGATGTGGAACAGATTATACGTTGTGCATTGGAACGGTTGTCATGCTTTTGTAACGCTCAAACAACAGCAAATTTTTTGCCAAAAGACAGGAAAGTCGGAAAGGAAAGCGGACCTCGCAATGTTCATGCCTGATAATTTACTATTTCCCATGATAACGGAAGTGTGGGGAGATAATATGGATGTGACTACAGGTGGGATGGGTTTTTCAGACGTAAATAAAACTTGAGTTTTATGTCCAACTTTTTTGCAACTATTAGGCTATATAATGAGGACGGTCAAATGATAATAATAGCTGAAAAGAGAAAAGTTAAGATTTGCAATAAATCCAACGTTTTTCTGCTCTGCTTTCTTAAATAGAGACTATTTGGGGCCTTTCTAGAGCTATTTTCTATTTAAAGTGCTAAACTCAGATGCGTCACTTTTATGGAACGACTATACGCGCTTTCTCCATGTTTGCCCCTTCGACATGCATACTGATGTCCAAATTAAGGTATCATCTCTCGACTCGCGCAGGGATTGAACCCTATACATTCAAGCGCATGAATAATCACAAGTTAACATATTATTTTATTTCCAGAAGCGTCAGTCCATTCAGCAGTACATCCACAGCCTTGTCTGAAACAAAAAACATACATATATTATAATAATGTAGTGTAGTTTGAGGTGAAGATGCTTTCAAAGCAAAACAATTTGACGATGGATTAAACACAACACTAGGCCTATAGGTTAAGGAAACAACAAAACCCTTGTAAATTGCTTTTGAGACCAAAACATAGCTAGTACAAATTGAAAGTATACGTGTTTTACTTGAAATCTCGAAATGATACATGTCCAGAGTTTATTCTTAAATTTTATTTACCTGCATGTAGCTCCGGGGTGTGATGCACACATAGACACCATACATGGATTAACAAAACACATTACTTGGAATGCACATTTTGATCCTCCTACAAGTTTAAATAAGATATCAAATTGTTATAAAAATAATCCGAGAAATACCAAACAATGTTATAGCAATACTTCAACAATAAGTTAGTGTTAATTTCCAGCAGATTGTGCTTTGTGTTCGTGTCCGTATTCAGTGTGAAAATTGCGCATGCTGTTTAGTAACAAACGTTATGATCTAAATGTCGATGTCAGTGCTAAAAAGTTACTTGAGTACCACCGCTCTGTTTTACTACTCATAGAAATTTATTCACTGTGGTGAACGACTTCACGGTCTACGTTTCTACTGAGTTCTTTTTCATATTAAAAAGCAGAATACGATCAACGAACATGAATTAATCTTGTGTATCATCTAATAATTATAGCATTCGTTAAAAACCCACCTCGCACTCTCCAAGAGTTAGGCTATCCCGTTCTAATATTATTCGTATTATTATATCGTGCTAATGATCAACAAAAATTAAAATCCCTTATTCCTTACCTAGAGATTCAAGAAATCTTCTTTCTGGAGCAGCTGAAAGAGTCAATAAAGGTATATATTTTAATTAAAACTATACTTTCATTTGTTTTCAAATACATGACTTACTGTCATTTAGAGGATCAAAACCATGTTGGTTTTAAACAGAAAGGGAGTTTGAAAGTGAGGCAATAACATTGGGCACCCTTCACAAATTTGAACTATAGTGGTCGAAGCAAATACAACAATAATTCTATTCATGTAAATATCTATCTATCTTACAATTTTAAATACTTACCACTAACTGCAACAACACAAAGAACGAGAGCAAGGACACAGGCTTTCATTGTAAGTTCTTAATAAAATTAACAAAATCGAATAGAACTTGATTTTATATGGGATACAAAACACGTGTTATTTCTTTATCAAGATAAAAGATAATATGGAATATTTTTTCAGAATAAGGTGTGATTTCGTTCGATTTCCTAACGCATGTCACGTTGTCATTCTCTTTAGTATTCTTTAAGACTTTCAATCAATTATTGTCTTTACAAGGAACTATAAAAGGGCCCAAAGATCAACAACGTTATATAACCTTCCATCCATGACACCCATTTTTGTAATCGACGAACCAAACAACCAACCTTTTCTGATAGTTCATCTTAACAGCAAGCAACTGTACCAGTTCATAACACATCAACCAACATTAACAGTTCATCAACTTTGACACTTCTTCTTAAACCATCTATACCAGTGCTTCAAAACATTTACCAGTTCAGACATAACCAATTCTTCCAGTCCACCTAAACATCTACCAACTTTACCAGTTCTTCTAGACATGAACCAACTTGACCAGTTCATATAGACATCAACTATACTTTACTAGATCAGATCTTCAAAACATCAACGAACTTTACCAGTCCATAAAAACATCAACCATCTGTACCAATTCTTCTAAACATCAACCAACCTGACCAGTTCTTCTTAATGAACCAACTTTACTTGTTCATCTGATTAAAAACACACTTTACAAGTCCTTAACATCAACCAACATTGCCAGTCTTCCTTCAAACACTTACGTTCCAGACATTCTTTATCAGTTCATCTTATCATCAACCTACCTTAACAGTTTCTTTTTTTACGCATAAACCAATTCATCTAAACATCAACCAGCTTTACTGATATTTCTAGACTTCAGCCTATTTTACCAGTTCTCTTAACTGTTGGGGTTGGGATTCCAATCATGGAAAGCCTATATATCAAATTTTCAAGCCACGGCATTGTCTTATAACAGTCATCCCGGAGACGTCAACACGGAGACTGTTAACCTGGAGACAAAGTCAGTAACAAAAACCACACAGACAACTTTGAGTTATTAGTGAAATAAAGATGATATTAATAATATTGTTTTGTTTTCCTTATTATAAATTATTAGTTGTTTCGATTTTATACTGTTTACACGATCAGAACATTATTTAAACACATCAAGGGTTGACACTTTTACCTATTTTGTGTTGAATCGTCATTGGTCTTGTAGTAACAAAAATCGTATAAAAGCTGTTGCCTCCATCGCTTTCGTATACCAATTGTGGACGTCCCCCCGTCCCGATGGACATACGGACAAAGGAGACAATATGTACTCAAATTCCATGCTTTGGCAATCTGGATTTTAGGATAAGATCACTAAGGGCTATATTAAATGATGAAATAATGATTTGTTCTTTTTCAGATTTCAGTTTATTCTTCTATACAACTCAATCACTGATATACATAATTAAATTTAAGACGGAAACTTAGTAAAAATATTTGTTATTGTAAGAGGGAAACTAAACAATTATCAGTATTATCCATTATAATGATAAAAAGAACACAAGATTATATATTATGTAACATAGTCCTTCAGTCCCTTGTCTTGTTCAATTGAAATACCAAGTTGTTTTTCTTAACTTTCTAAATTAAAACGATTAATACATGAATGCATTAGAAAAATTTAGCAGGATATGCCATTTAGTGCATTGATTTTGTACTATTTAGTTTTATAGCTGCAGTCCTATCTATGAGGTAGATACATTTCTTGTTGGGTGCTGTGTGACACCTTGAAAATTATATGGCTTCTTCCCCTCCCGATCCATAGAACTTGTCAACTGGTCTCTTATACATATAAATTCATTATTACTATTTACTAGATTATATTGTGTCCTAATTTAGATGTAAATTGAGAGCTATTCCATTAATTTGTCAAGGATCATCAATCTTTCAGGGCATATAGTAATTTCAAATTATTCAAATTGGACACAAAATTCGTTTTGTTCTGCCTATTAGGTTTTTTTAGTCACTAAATTAAATTTGAGTCTAATTTTAATAGAATAAGGAATTTTAAGGAAAAAAAATCAACCTGACCTTGAATATTTATGAATAGATACTTAAACATACATATTGAATTACATTTGTATAGTGCATTTCAATTGCCCTATAAATAAAATGGTAATTCAATAACAACATAATATGAAAGACACTTCAAAAGTAAAAAGCCCTATAAATATAACAAACTAATAAGTGAAAACTGCACACAATTGTAATGCTGTGAATAGAAGCTTTTGAATGACACAGTGAATAATCTTAAAATTTCAACTTCAGCTTTTTGTACTACGGTAGCCTACTTTTCAAAAAATTATTACTAGTCAACAGAAGATCTTCTTATTGTGAATGAACCACATATTCATATTCAAATACTAATTTTTTAGATGTAAATACATTCAGTAAAAAAACATTTCTCAATTTTAAAACAATTTGTCAAAATGCTCGAGAGGATAATTTTCTTTGTACTGTTTCACATGAGCTTTCATTTCATTCTTTTGATCTTCTAAATGTTTTGGTAAAGTATCATAGACATCATTAAACATTTCTTCAGGGTTAGGTCTCTTACGATTTTCAGCTTCTGCAAAAGATTTCATGACCAATTTACGTGCTTTAAGTTTCCAAGCCTTTTCTTTTTCTTCATCCCAGAAATTATGATTTGTCATATAGTTTCTTAGACGTGAAATTGGATTGTCCTGCTTATCCCAATAACTAACTTCATCTACAGATCTATAAGCAGAACTATCATCTGATGTACTGTGATGTCCAATACGATAGGTCATAGCTTCTATTAACACTGGTCTATTTTGAGAAACACACATCTCTCTAGCACTTTTCACAGCATTGTATACAGCAAACACATCATTGCCATCAACTCTCACAGTTGGCATGCCATAGCCTATGCCTCTTGATGCTATGCCATCTCCTCTGTATTGATCTTTGACTGGAGTAGATATGGCATATCCATTATTTCTACAAAAAAATATGACTGGACAATCTAATACTGCAGCAAAGTTGAATGCAGCATGAGCATCTCCTTCAGAAGCTGCACCTTCACCAAAATAGCAGATGACACATAACCCATTCTTTGCCATTTTGTATGCATAAGCTGCACCAGCTGCTTGTGGCATTTGTGTGGCCAATGGAGAGGATATTGTCATAAAGTTCAATTCTTTGGAACCATAATGTACAGGCATCTGTCTTCCTTTACCCATGTCATTCTCATTACCATAACATTGGTCCATGAATTGATCCAAAGTAAAGCCCCTCCACATTAGTACACCAGCCTCTCTATACTGGCCAAATACCATATCTTTTGGGTCAAGAGCAGCAGCAGAACCAATATGGGTGCCCTCCTCTCCATAATTTGTCATATAAAATGAAATTCTTCCCTGCCGCTGAGATTCATATAATATTCGATCCATAGTATTTAATAAAGTCATATCTTTATACATTTTGATGACAGTTGAAGAATCCAATTTCGGATCTTCAGTGTCTTCCAGAATTTTACCATCTCGACCCAATGCTCTATACACAGGAATTCCTTCAACTTTGTCAGGATCAATGAACTTTAGTTTGCTGACAAATTCCGACTTTGACCCAGGAAATTCTGGTCTCTCGTCAAATTTCGAGGTAGTTGGGTTCTGAGAATAAAGGGTGGCACTCAATCGATGAAATAAGCGTCTGTTAACAAGATGACAGGCTTGCAAACCTTTACATTTTAGATACATCTGAAAGAACTGTCTTTGCATGACCGACATTTTGGAATAATTATCATGAGTAGCTTCCCTTTAGTTAAAGTTGCACTGAAAAGATGGCGTAATTCATACCAGTGGAATACATTTCACATTAAAGACAGTTTTAGTGATTTATATAATAATCTAAGCTAAAAAACAAATCATTTATGCTTCTTAAAAATATTTATCACGTTTTATGTAAAAAATAAAGTCTATGTAATTCGATTTCGGTTAATCAAAAATGTTCGAAAAAGATCCAAGTACAAGGTTTAGGCCACACAACCGCATCACTCAAGATCATTTGCACTATATTAAATGACATGTAATAAATTATATTGGACATCTTTGGCATCATTGTCACACCATTTAATGTTCCATTTGTCACAATCTATGTTTGTCTGTTCTATTTTCCATATCAATTTCATGTTTAAATAATCGTAAGCGATTTTGTTTCAAGCCACAGTTGCGGAAGAATACATTATCAATATAGTTTGTTTACATTTTTTCACAAGCACTAAACTACAACAACATAAGAACAGTAAACGGCTCAGTTGCGCTGAGAGACAAAATGTAAAGTACCGTAGACTTTATATTCTAAGAGTCAAGTACATTTTCTCAAACTTCAGTCTGATAGTTTTTTGAGAAGTGGTCGGGTGTTTCTTTTCGGTCAAGTTGTAAAAGTGTACTATGTCCGCCAGTGGAAAATGTCCGCTGGACATTTTGCACTACTAGTGAAAAATGTCCAATGGACATTTTCAACTAGTGATTAATGTCCATAACTAAATAAAGGACAGTTCTCTCTAGTGTATTATGTCCAACCCGGACATAAATACCCCCGGACATTATTTTCGTTTACAAAGTAAGGCATGAAAATCATGAATAAACTCTAAACTGAACAACTCAAGTTGATTCTGGCTGGTCTCTCTTGATTTACTTTCTAGTTTTCTTTCTTCAGTTTCTACAGCAGTCAGCAGGGTTTAATATTGACTGCAATTTAACAATTATTCATAATGATTAACTACAATTTGCATGTCATTTGTTTAGCTTTATTAGTGTTGGCCATTGAAAAGTATAAAATAAGATGACAGTTTTATCATTTCAAGTGATGTGTTTCTGATTTTACCATTATGATATTAGCCTTTCTTTCTGTTTCAGCTTTATGCCATGGCAAGTATGACATCTTGTAAGGAAGTTTTACCCAAAGTAGGATTACTGTATCATGAGGACATGCCTACTGTTGTATTATGTAAACCAAAACTTTTACCATTAAAAAGTGTAACATTGGAAAAGATGGAGAAAATGCAAAAAGATGCTCAAGAACTTATTAAAAAACAAGATTTGGAAGCAAGATCCTTTGGAAATACCAACAGTGGATTTTCGTAGTGGAATATTTGGTTTAATAATACTATTTAAATAATTTATCCGTCCTGTATATTGTGTAATTTTATATATTGTTAATGATAAAATATAAAATAATGGTGTAGAAACTGTTGTTGTAGTGTTGTTTCAAAGGTTATAGTCAATTCAGCCCCTAGCTAAACAATTGTCCCACTTTTTACCAACATCTTCTGTCTATACTTCTAGATGTGAAGCTGTTGCTTCATTTTATTGATCAAATGAAATCAAGTTGGCATCACATAATCGGTTTGATTTTGACAGAATGTTTGCAGGGACATAAGAGGTCTGGCATCTCAGTTATTAGAGATACAATTTTCAACAAAATGCAATGAAATTTTTGCCAGTAGAGTACATAATATTTTATAATACTGTAATATATATCAAATTTAACTTATTTTAAGATTGGGAAAACAATGAGAATCTGTAAATTTATTGCACCTTTGATTAAAATTTCTGGAGGCCTGAGATTGAGAATCATACCTGTAGGACCTTGGAAATTTAGCCTTGATGTCAAATAAGGAAATAACTATGACAAATGAAAGTATAGGTCACTTCAAAAATAACATAGAAAATATCAGGAGTATAAGAAAAGCCATAACAGGTCATATATGCACATAATGCAAGTGGCCTGAAAGTATAGAAATATATGTCTAAGTGGTTTCATTTAGTTATCAATAGATTGTGGATAATTTCAGGTTTCCATTGCAAAATCCAGTAGTTATCTCCCGTAATGTATTGACCTAATTATTTCAGTTAACAAAATTCTAACAGAGTTCTCTCCCTTGATGTTGAATTAAGTGACTTTTATAAAATTAACTCCCTTGAAAATTGAACTTGACAACAATCGAGCAGCAGTAGAGAATGTGCCGCCAATGCTAACTGTTCTAGAAAACCTTATACCACTTTCATTATGAAATATTTACTATTTACTTTTAAAATTTAGAAAAAAAAAGTTAATGGGTTATTATTGTCCTTATTTTTATACGCCCACATGAAAATGTGGACGTATATTGCCGTCACCCCTGTCCGTCCGTCCGTCTGTCTGTCTGTCCGTCAACAATTTCTTGTGTACGCGACAGAAACCAGAGTTTTTATCCGATTCGAATGAAACTTGGTATGTGTATTCATCTTGATATTATCTCGGATGAGTTCGAAAATGGCGCAATTCCAGTCGTCGGTTTATGAGTTATTGCCCTTGACTTGGTGAAAAAACGTTAAAATTAACTTGTGTACACAATAGAAGCTAGAGTTTTTATCCGATTCGAATGAAACTTGGTATGTGTATTCATCTTGATATTATCTCGGATGAGTTCGAAAATGGCGCAATTCCAGTCGTCGGTTTAATTAACTTGTGTACGCGATAGAAGCTATAATAGAGTTTTAATCCAATTTGAATAAAACTTGGTATGTGTATTCATCTTGATAATATCTCGGATAAGTTCAAAAATGGCGCGATTCCAGTCGTCGGTTTATGAGTTGTTGCCCTTGACTTAGTAAAAAAAACATTAAAATTAACTTGTGTACGCGATAGAAGCTAGAGTTTTAATCCGATTTGAATGAAACTTGGTATGTGTATTCATCTTGATAATATCTCGGATAAGTTCAACAATGGCGCGATTCCAGATGTTGATTTATGAGTTATTGCCCTTGACTTAGTGAAAAACGTTTAAATTAACTTGTGTACGCGATAGAAGCTAGAGTTTTTATCCGATTTGAATGAAACTTGGTATGTGTATTCATCTTGATAATATCTTGAATGAGTTTGAAAATGGCGCCATTCCAGTCGTTGGTTTAAGAGTTATTGCCCTTGATTTCGTGAAAAAAAAACGTTAAAATGAACTTGGTATGTGTATTCATCTTGATAATAATAATTCGAGAATCCTGCATTTCTAGTCGTGATTTATGAGTAATTAACTTGTTTACACAATAGAGGCTAGAGTTTTCATTCGAATTGATTCATCTAAATATAAGCTCAAATAAGTGCGATGGTGCAATCAACTTTTTCAAATATTCAAATTTGCTGAAGTGGGCGTATGTTACCTTGCCTGGCAAGCTATCTTTTTAATATGATGCGGCAACGCTGACACGATAGAAGGATGGTTTCTCGATGAATTTTGATTAAATCTTTTGTGAGAGTTCTCAACCAAAGATGAACCTTATCTATATAGTAAGTGTTCTAAAGAGTTTCAAAAAATTCTATAATGATCCACAAAATTAACCGCTATAACCAATAGAGCAAACAAAGTAATTTGTGTCCACTGGCTCTCAGGACCTAAGGACCTAATTTGTACACTGTGTTTATGAAAAGTTGTAAACCTTTTTTTCAATCTCATTCCAACAATTCTTTAATAATTTCCAAGAACGACTACACCTGTCAACATTTCCTCAACATGGTGTTAAATGAACACATGAGAGAAATGTTGGAGAGGGTCAAAACACTATAAATCCAACTACATGTATTAGTTTTCAAACACCAACCAAAAGCATAAACTGTCAAAACTTTTATTTATAAATGACCAGTCATCTTGATATGGCCTGGGTTTTCAACTTGGCGCACATGTCCCAGCAAATACATCTTGAAGTGACACAGCAAACTTCATATCAATCTTGATATGCCACAACATCTAACCACAAATCATCTGAAGTGGCACGACACCCAACAACAAACACATCTTGAAGTGGCACAAAAACCAAACATACCCCATTCTTGGTGTGCCACAACAACTAGCCATAAACCTAATTGATGTGCCACAACATCCAACCTCGTACCAATCTTGGTGAGCCACAACATCTAATCACAAACCAATCTTGACGTACCGCAATAATCGACCACAAACCAATCTTGATGTGGCATAACATCCAACCTTATACCAATCTTGATCTGCAACAACATCTAACCACAAACCAAACTTGATGTGCCGCAATAATCAACCACAAACCTATCTGGATGTGGCACAACACCCAACCTCACACCAATCTTGATGTGGCACAACATCCAACCTCAAACCAATCCTGATGTGGCACAACACTCAACCTCATGCAAATGCTTACACCCAAGATTACAGGGGCACCGTGTGATTGATCTTCAAAATAAACGGTAATGACTGAAATATAAATCCTGCGTGAAAACGTGTGAAAGGCCTTTCATAAAGTTGAATCATATTATTAGATAACTGTGTGTCTATGCCTAACCCCTAATAAAACGTGCCAAGTATCTGATAGACGTAGTGACCGATATTTGTAATATTTATATAGTACGACTATATTATCATAACAAAGATTATTCTTATGGTTCAGATTAACCTAAACCTAATTATGAACTTAATAAATGGCACCTTCAGTAGGTTTATAGTAACCTACACAAATATTTTGTACAGGGTGTCCTGTCGTGACCTTATAAAGATCTCGTCCAGTGGGGTTGATTATATAAAGGGGTCGTGGGTCATGGTGCGAAGAGAGTTTATGGGGGGGGGGGGGAGGTGAGGGTATAGTGGATGGAGGAATCACCAGACAATTGAATAAACCAAGATCGACAGGTTCATTTAGATTGATAAAAAGAATATCCCTTTTGGTTAATCAATTCAAACATTGATACACTCTGATATGATCATAATCATATTGTAACATCACTAGTCAGGGGCGGATTTAGGGGGTGGCGTGGCGGGCGTGCGCCCCCCCCCCCCCCCTAGAATTTGCAAAGCATGGGTTGTCCGCACCATTTTACCACAAATGTTTCTCGCCATACTTCGCTTGGCAAGATATATATCTACATTGCACCCACTCTAGAAGAATATTTCAATAACTTTGTTTATTTTAGCCTCAAATAATTTTTCCGCTCCCTCCGCTCGCCGAAATTTTATTCTGCGTCCCCCCCCCCCCCCCTAACATCAAATCCTGTATCCGCCCCTGCTAGTTTTATAGAGAGAAGAAAAGATATAATAGTACACAAAGACTTTAGAATTATGGAGGAAGGAAGATGAGACATGGTTAGAATGTTCCTATATAGTGATTTATTACAAATTATAAACTTATTGTATAAAATTTAGTGTTTTGACCAATCATTACACTCGTATCAACTTCGGCACTGGATTAGCGGCTAGATAACCTCGTATACTATAAGATAGTCGCCACATGGAATAAATTATAGTTCAGCCAATCACAAACGTTCTTTAAACAGTGTCGTCTTCTTTCGCGGAAAAAATAGCCAATCAAAATCTATCTCCGAACAAGAGTAGTCTTTTCCTGTCCATTTACTGGGCAAGATGGTAACCTATCAAGGCCGAGTCCACCCGTATCAACTTCGGAACTAGATAACCTCGAATACTATACGGTAGTTTCCATGTTGAATATAGTTCAACCAATCACAATTATTCTTCAGAATGTATCATCATCTTTCGCGAAAAAAACAGCCAATCAAAATCAACCTTGAAACAAGAGTTGTCTTTTCCTGCCTAAATACCGAGCAAGATGACCGCCTATCGAGCAAAAAACCTAGCCTAAAAATTCAGACCTTTATCATTTAAATCTATAAATTTTGCACCAAAGAAGACATTGAGATTCTCCAGTCCCTTTTTATGTGACACGACCCCTAATTTGCGATCGTAAGTTTGATAAGATAAATTTATAGCACTGAGCCATTTCTAAAACGTGCACTTAATCATTGTATACAAACATAGGGGGCACTTGTTGTCACGTGACTTAGCTTGCTGACGTCACGGTAAATAAACCAAAACATCAACAAAGTATCGTGACAGCTTGTGGCTAGCAGTCGAAAAAACGTTACTGTCTTTATATCACCAGATTTAATACGGATAAGACCAGCATGGCATCTCTATCTAAACCAGATAATACAGACGACTTAAATGGTAAGTATATTTTCTTCAAATTCTACTCACAAATTGCGATTTAATCGAAACTGGGTCAGTTGTTTCATTTGGCGTCTGAGTTTGCTGCTTATAATAGAATAAAGCCACTGTGGATTGGTCGATATATCAGGCGCAGATGAATGTCATTATCTGCATTTAGACACGTAAAATTGGACTACATGATTTGACAGATTTCGTGTATAAATGTTTAATTTAGGTGTGACATGAATGAAATTCTATATATTGCGTCTGAATAAATCAAATGTTTGTGATGAGGATACCTTTTTCCCTGATAAAATGTAAACAAAAGAAAGAATGTTTGGCCACACAAGCTGTTGTATTAGAGTTTGACAGTTCTAAGTTCTGGGAGAAATTCATGAGTGATGCCACAATTTAGTGCCACCCCAAATAATTCCATTGAAACCTTATTGGGGAAATGGGTCTATTGGTTTTATACCTTGATATTTATAAAGGCTACTCTGACATTTAACCCAGATTTTTATAGATTTTTCCACCATAAACAATGAAGTTCATTAAAATGTAACTGAGGTCGGAGCTGTCAAAGAAAATCAATATAATGCTCATAACTAGTTATTATCATCAGCTGTAAACTCCAAGTACTAAAACTAATCATACCATTGTCCAGTCAGTGAATTCTGAACATTTATCTTGAACAACATTCACAAATTAGAAAGGCCCTAAACTTAAGGTTTACTTCAAACAGCATATTTATTTGGAGATCTTGATAAAAATGAACATTTTTATATTTTAATTAACACTTTCTACAAATTTTTGCTAAAAGTGTCCATTAAACACAGAATTACTAATTGCAGTTAAATATCATCTGATTGACAAAGTGTGATCGTAAACTGATGTTGTCACATGATAATTTAAGCTTAGTTAGACCATGTAATATATGTCCATCAATGATGTGATTTTTGGTTATAGTACCATTCTTTTGCTGATTATGTAGGCCTCGATGTCCCTTTTTTGGGACTTGTGATAATTATGCCAGTCTGTGTTTTGCTGGGGTAACTGGGTGATATCTGTAAAGAATACTGTTTTTAGAGGCATGCAAGACTATGACCACTACAAGAAACAAGACCTATTTACTGGACCAAATAGATAATTAGACATTGAACTTTATTTGAACTATTGCACTCTGAAACATCTTGTTTGTTTTGATTTATGTTTTTCACAACAAAAAATTTTCTTATGAAAAGTTATGAATGAAATGACTAAATGTGATTAAATGAAGATAAATCATGATGATATCTAGGTTAACCAAGTATGACAAATAAACAAAGTTTATTGTTCTTAAATTAAATTAACACAATAGTCTAAAAATATTCAAGTTTTTTATGCCAAGTATATAGGGTTGATAGGCTCAATATTCTTTTAGGAGAATTGGGATAATAAATAATTAACCTTGTAGGCCTACAATGTTACCCTTATCCTTTATCAAAACGATACATAGTATTTCACATCAGGTTATTATGGGCTGTAGAATCCTGTGTCCAATTGTCAGTCTGTTATTGGCATTTTTATCTATTTTATATCAAAGATGGAAATTCCTGTGATGCATGACACACAAATACCATACACAATTTTAACTCTTGCTTGCAATTTGTAAACATTCTTAGTTGTACATGGCACTTTGAACTCTGATATTGGCACATATAAACATTACCTAGTATATTAGCTTATTTAGACTAAACTATGTTTCAATGTTTTGATTAAAGAAGTTATTGGACTATAAAAGCTGATAATTTAATTTAGCCTACATTTGTTAGACAGTTAAGTGCAATAATGTCAAATTACTCCAAGAGAATGGAGTAATAAATATACTATCTACATTGACAGTCTTATATTTACAGTACCTGTAATATTGAATTAAATTGTTAAATTTGAATTTATAAAATGATATATATGGTCTATCTATTATAGATAATCTATAGTATAATTCATTAAATAGGTTAAATTCATTTGTTAGAAGTCACTTTAAACTTGGAGTAATGATTGACTGGAGGAACATCGCCTCGTCTCGTAACGTTACCGATCAGTGCCGCTGTCAATCAACGCGTCACGTGATTTGACTCTCTCAATGTCTTACAACACCATTGTTGAATTTCAGAAGAATATCCATCCATTTTACTCCATATAGCTAAAAATGACCGCACCGGTTCGCAAGGAAAATTCACTATGTTTTGTTTACAGAACACTTTCGATTTTCAAAATATCGTTACCATTAATTCAGGTGATCACAGGAAGTCACATAAATGAATGTTTTAATGCACCTTTATCAAAATATATCAAAGAACTGTTTTAATTGTAAATCTCATCGTAAAAATGTTAGTTTTTAATCGATTTAAAAAAAAAAATCACGAAAATCCATTTTTCGCGGGAGCCGACATCTTGGATTTCACTGCGCACGCGTGTTGATAAAACATAAATGGGCGTTCGACTGCGCATCTCGGCTACAATCATAATGTCCGCTTCAGACAATGGAAGTGATCGAGATGGTTACTACGTAATGTCAAGCGGGTTGCTACGCAGGGTCGAGCGGCACTGATTGTCGACGCGCGCTATCGATTTCTATAGGCGATGTTCCTCCAGTCAATCATTACTCCAAGCTTTAAACAACATACTTTAAATTTTAATATTGAGAAGCTTACAGTGCAGCTGCATTTATCTAGATGATGATCTAAAATGAGGCCTTGACACTTATCATAATATATGACAATGTTAAAATAATACACACTGATAATCTACATTATTTTTTTTCTTCTCAAGGTCTCGAAATAAACATTTATTTTTTAACAACTACTGATTAGAGAAACAGTCTGTTTAAATATATTATATAACCTTAGAGTACTAGTGTAAGGGTGACATGAGAATAAAAAACCCCATAAAAAGCACTGGTATTAGAGTACACAGTATGAATCATAGGCGATTCATAGAAGGCTATATTGGACAATGGGGTTAAAATAAAAAGATTCTTATACGGTCAAGTTTACCTAACCCTAACTGTCCCTAACCTTACCTAACCCAAATCAAGTCCTGAAAATTATTATTGATTGGACCAGGCCTTTAGATTACATGCTAGTTGCAATGGTAAACGTTGTGCCCAAATTAACAGTGAACCCAAATTAGAGAAAATAAGATGTTGTGTCATGCCAATAAAGCACTGCAGAGCAAGAGATTCCAACATCTGCGAAGGTCTGTCTGATCATAACATTAGTCTTTCCTCCCAAAATGAGATTCTATACCGGTAACACCAAGAGAAATTAGTGAAAATGTTACCTGTAGACTTCTCAGGAGCTCTTGCAGCCTATATATCCACATTGCTCCGCGAATATAGGGTGTGCCCTGGATCCCCTTATCATTTTAAAATTGATAAGAGTAGACTAATACTCCTGTCTGGGCATATTTATTTTTCACATCTTGAATTCAGATGTTGTCAGTCCTCATACTTCAGGACAAAAAAAAATATCCATACATATTTCAGTTTAAATTTCTTTCCTCTCAAGTGGTACATTATATAAACAGTCATTGATTAAACCTGAAATACGTTTCTATGCCATCTATTTCTGTTGGCATTTCCGTAACTATACAATTAAGAGAAGATTTTGTCAACTTGACACAGAGATTATTCATTTTATAGTTCTGTCTTAATAAAATGTTTATGAGCATACTGTCTACATGCTATAAGATAGTGGACCACGGCCATATACGCCTAACGAAAAAGTCGAAAAAGGAAAAAATTTAATCAGGAGAAAACTAAACTTTCTCAAACCTTTCGATTTAGATCCAATAACATCCATTTTAAGTTTCATCAAAATCGGTTGAAAACTAAGAGAGTAATAGCATATTTAAGATTTGGGGCAAGGGCAATAACTCTGCTTGTAGCGATTGAAAATAGCTCAAATTCGAACTTGATCTTCGTTTTCTGAATATATATACACATATCAAATTTCATTTGATTCCGTCAAAAACTCTAGTTTTTAGAGCGTTTACGAGCAAATGTTGATGGACGGACCAACGGATTTGGGGCAAGGGCAATAACTCTGCTTCTAACGATCGAAAATAGCTCAAATTCGAACTTGATCTTCGTTTTATGAATATGTATACATATATCAAATTTCATTTGATTCCGTCAAAAACTCTAGTTTTTAGAGCGTTTACGAGCAAATGTTGACGGACGGACCAACGGACGGACCGACGGACGGACGGACAGGGGTGACTACAATATACGTCCTCATAGAGAGATGAGGGCGTATAATGAGGGCGTATAAAAAGTGTTTTTTTCTCACTGTGAAGTAATATCATGATTATACAATACATGTATTACCTTGGTATCCATTGCCTTTGATCTCTAGACAAAAGATGAAACTGTAGGGTGTACACTATTGTAGGCCTCCTCAGTGAAGTGAAGCAACTGTATCCATTGTGCATGGTGATGGGAAAATGGAATGTCAAAAGAAGCATTGACCTGTGACCTGTAGTAAATCTTTTATAGGGTTTTAGTGATATAAGTGTTATTTTCAACATTTATTACATCTCAATTATTTCCTTCCTGCATCACTTGTTAAAATGACAATCAGAAAACGAGTTCATCTAAAAGTATTAAAGGTTTGCTAATATGAATGACATTTAGTCTAGGTCATTTATAGTAAAACAGATCTGATCAAATCTATGTTGAATTCTACATTTAGAATGCTGCATCCCTCTGATTTCCCAGGAAAAAAAAAGTTTTATGAATTGTATTGTTATGATAAGGTTTTGATATCTTTTTTTGCATTATAACCAAAACACTGATAAAGATATTAGGTGCACCTGTACCATGTAACCTTAATGAACTTTTTATACCGATATATGTACTTGGCCTACTAATGCATAGTTGATGCAAATGACACATTGATAAATAAAATCAACATAAAAAAGTAAACATAAATGAAATTAAAGGGGAATAAAGGGAAGTATTAGCGACTCACTGTCTAAATAGAAGCCTTCAAATCCATGTGTACCCATAATTATCAGCATTAATTGAGAGTAAAAAATACGAATTTTAGTGAGACTATGACTATGCCTTATATAAAAAACATTGTATATTTATAGAAATGGAAAGAAAATGTATAGTTTGAGGTACGTTTGAAGGAATTGTGTGATTTTCGTGCAATGTTCTAATACTTTTGGAGGCAATTTGCATATATATTCAAGACCCAAATTGACTCTCGAAAATGTTCCACTTTATCTCTTATGCAGCATGAGCACTTGATATGATTATTTGAAAAACAACTACATGTACTATTCATAGATGTTACATGATTTGGTGAATTCTTTTAGGCTTTATTAACATTTCAATACTGAATAGTAATGGGTGTTTATTGAAATTCAATTGATAAAAGAATCGTGACCCTCTGGTGAACCTACTTTGTAATTGGTATATACAAGTTTGACCCTAGAGTACACTTTTCCTAATTAGCTATTCTATGTTTACAACATGTATTATTTGTAATAGAGCTACATATATTTGATTTGTCAGTGTAAACTACTATTATATTTGGCATGTGTTTCAAAGAGTCTGGTGCAAAAAGTTGCAACTAATGCATAATTTAGTAAAAAAAAGAGGTTTTGTATATTGGAGACTCTTAAGTTATAGCATCAATTTGCATAATTTTTACTACTTTTTTATTTTGAAATATCTGGACAATATGATTCCATAAAATACCATCTATCTTTTCTTGGGCTGAGTTAAAAAAACAGGGTTAAATTCTGAATATTAAAGAAGGGAAATGAATATAAGGTGTGATTTTTGACCCAATTCTATTTGAGGAAATAATTCTATATGGGTCAGTTAGATATAGGTTATAGTATACAGTGTACACTACATAGGTCTATATATAATGTCAAAAATGTACTTAGTATGAGGAATAGCATTGAGCTAAAAAGACATATCATTATTAATTGACTTGATTTAGTTGTAATTTGACCTATTTCCCTTGGCAATACAACCCAGTGAAATTTCTTACATATTTTTAGGTTTTTTTCTGCTTGCCTGCATATTATCTAGGATGTAAAATGTTATTAATTTGATATTCTGCTCTTCTGGCTAAGAGGATATAGCCCAGGAATCTATTGAATCATATGATCAATTATTGTCTATCCAGATAAGAATGATTGAAATGCCACAAGTTACTTTTCACTAGAATGCACAGACTGGTAAAGGGTTAAAATTAAATCAAATCGGTTGACTTGAAACAAGACAATCCTTAATGCAGATATTTTACAAAACTCAAAAATTCCATAACCCAATAACAATGTAGCCTATGGCCCTTGTACACATGTTGCAGTTGCACAGCATCACATTAAGGGCATTCAGAAGTATATTTAAAGTTGCTGATATGGCACTTCATTATCTGTGAATGTATCATGCCAGAATATATTATTATCTAGTTAGATATTGTTTATCTAAGATAGGAAAGATAACTTCAGTATATATGCCTACTTGATAACTAATTATCTTTAATTACATACAAGTTATTATACTCCTTATTGAAGGTAACTCAATTAAAATGAATGTAAAGAGAAAACTTGTAGCTGATATTCTGACAAAAGTTCTCTCATTTCATAGAGCTTGGTTTTGCACCTGAATAATAAGCAGAAATAGGTTTAGAAAAGATATAATTGTTGCAATCTCAAGACATTTTAAAAGATATGAAGAATTTTTAAGAACATTTCATGTTGATGAATTTGGCTTACAGTACCACAGAGAAAATAGGTTTTGTTTAAGTTTTAAAAAATGAATGTTGAAAGTAAAGGCTATTTTTAATTGGTCAGCATATTTATTTGTCTTTTGATACTGTAATGCAGAATATAAAAAAAAAACATTTATTTTAGTATTATTAAGGAGAGAAGCCTCAAAGAGTAAGCAAATACAATGGGGTCTGTGGTTGGGGAGATATAGTGCATGAAAAGTGAGGTCTCATAAAATAGTTCCTGATTATGATTTTTATACGCCCACACATTAATGTGGGCGTATATTGTAGTCGCCCATGTCTGTCTGTCTGTCTGTCTGTCTGTCTGTCCGTCTGTCTGTCTGTCTGTCTGTCTGTCTGTCCACAATTGTTGTGAACACGATAGAGAGCTGGTTTCTTGATGGATTTTGATAAAACTTGCTGTGAGTGTTTATAATCATCCAAGGAAGAAGCCTATTGAAAATCAGAAAAATCGGAAAATATTTGATGGGTTATTGCCCTTGTTTTTGAAAATACTTTGTGAACACGATAGAGAGCTGGTTTCTTGATGGATTTTGATGAAACTTGGTGTGAGTGTTTGTCATGACCTTGGGATTAACCCACCCTATTGAAAATCAGAAACATCGATAAATATTTTATGAGTTATTGCCTTTGTTCCTTAAAACGTGTTAATTTTATAGCCCGTAACACTCCCAAAGTTGTGAACACAATAGAGAGCTGGTTTCTAAATGGATTTTGATAAAACTTGCTGTGAGTGTTTATAATTATCCAAGGAAGAAGCCTATTGAAAATCAGAAAAATCGAAAAATATTTGATGGGTTATTGCCCTTGTTTTTGAAAATACTTTGTGAACACGATTGAGAGCTGGTTTCTTGATGGATTTTGATGAAACTTGGTGTGAGTGTTTGTCATGACCTTGGAATTAACCCTATTGAAAATCAGAAACATCGATAAATATTTTATGAGTTATTGCCCTTGTTCCTTAAAACGTGTTAGTTTTATAGCCCATAACACTCTCAAAGTTGTGAACACAATAGAGAGCTGGTTTCTTAATGGATTTTGATAAAACTTGCTGTGAGTGTTTATAATCATCCAAGGAAGAAGCCTATTGAAAATCAGAAAAATCGAAAAATATTTGATGGGTTATTGCCCTTGTTTTTGAAAATACTTTGTGAACACGATAGAGAGCTGGTTTCTTGATGGATTTTGATGGAACTTGGTGTGAGTGTTTATAATCATCCAAGGAAGAAGCCTATTGAAAATCAGAAAAATCGAAAAATATTTAATGGGTTATTGCCCTTGTTTTTGAAAATACTTTGTGAACACGATATAGAGCTGGTTTCTTGATGGATTTTGATAAAACTTGCTGTGAGTGTTTATAATCATCCAAGGAAGAAGCCTATTGAAAATCAGAAAAATCGAAAAATATTTGATGGGTTATTGCCCTTGTTTTTGAAAATACTTTGTGAACACGATAGAGAGCTGGTTTCTTGATGGATTTTGATGAAACTTGGTGTGTTTGTCATGACCTTGGGATTAACCCTATTGAAAATCAGAAACATCGATAAATATTTTATGAGTTATTGCCCTTGTTCCTTAAAACGTGTTAGTTTTATAGCCCATAACACTCTCAAAGTTGTGAACACAATAGAGAGCTGGTTTCTCGATGGAATTTGATAAAAAATATTTAATGGGTTATTGCCCTTGTTTTTGAAAATACTTTGTGAACACGATATAGAGCTGGTTTCTTGATGGATTTTGATGAAACTTGCTGTGAGTGTTTATAATCATCCAAGGAAGAAGCCTATTGAAAATAAGACAAATCGAAAAATATTTGATGGGTTATTACCCTTGTTAACTAGTAGTTGTAAACACTCAAAAATCGTTCAATTTTGTAAACATTCTTGATGGCACGGTTTTCGACAGATGTTTCATTTACTGATAGTTCTTGTCGACCTCTCGGACGACTTGGCTGCCATTACAAAAGTGGGCGTATTACGATGGGGCATCGCTATTTTTTTTTTCATATAAAGATGTATAAACCATGTATGTACCATGTGTATGTCATATCTATGAACATAAAATAAACCATCAAGGGTTATTTTATGTTGGAAGCAGTCTCTAGGTAAAAAAAAATTATAAGAAGTAATTTTAAGTACTGCATATCTATGTTATTAAATGATATTCATAAAATAAAGAAAGAACATTAAATGTTCCTCAAATAACCCTTAAACAATTAATACAATTTCGGTACTTTTAAGTAGGCTCTACAATATATCAAAGTAAATGATACAAATTTTTAAGATCTCCTTAAATGAATGTAAACATTTGATTACCAGGTATCAAAAATCACTTCAATATTGAGCAGATAATTGTTGTAACATTTCCAATATCAAAGGATAGTAGTTGCGAAATTAATATACAACAAAAGATATTTGCATAACTTTAAACTTATAACAAATGAATATAAAATCATTTATTTTCCTTATCAATATTGTTTAATACCCATCCAAAATGCTCTGAGTTATCAAAAAAAGATTTGGCAGGGGGTATGCTTCACCACCTTTCCACCATAATAATGGTTTAAAATACCCTTACAAAATTGTTATATACCATCCTGGGTAATTGTAAGCTTGATGGACATTAAATACATACTAGGTCTATAATAATCAATGTTCATTCAAATTAATTCAAGTTCAAATGAAGGTGACAGACAGATTTCTCTTCAAATCTATTATGAAACTTAAAAAAAAATAAAACGAAATATTTTCCTTTTATATCTGAAGACAAGTGCAAAATTAGATTTTATGGTTCACTTCTTTAGAACATGTCTGTCAAGATACAGTTATATAAGAGGAGATATTTTTAAACTTGAATAAACTTGAAATAAAATACAGCTGTTAACGATAGTTAACTAACAAACATTAAACCCTTACATAACAAAAATTATCATTTTCAGAATGGAAAGGATGAATTTTATGTGATGTAGATATAGGCAAGCCTTCTGACAACTGTTCCAATTTATGGTCGACTCTAAGAGCTAGTCTTTAAACAGTGCTCAGAACAGATTTTTTTCTGTTCCATTGTTGTGTAGATCAGGGTGACTACAAGTACCTGATTCAATACTTCAAATTAAATAGTTCCACAAAAAATCACACTTCAATTGACAAACTTCTCTTAAACACTTTTGAATGTGCTGCAGCACATTTAATTTCCATCGAATCCAGAAGACATCATTTACATAGGCCTAATGTAAAGATGGCAAAGGCTAAGTCATTGATCACACCGAACAATTGACTTTTTTCCAATCGTTGATTTATAATCAAAATTTTCTGCATCCGTATTTGTGTAATAATACAGCACAATGATGAGAAAATGAAATTTCAAGGTACATGTTATAGTTGGCAAGAGACAGCATATGTTTTAGTTTAATATATTATAAGTCTAGACTTGTATAAAGGTGGTTCTACTTAAAATATATATTTCAATTGTAAATTAATTGTGCCTTTTGAAAGTTACACCTACTAGTTGGTGTTAACCTCCATTGAATTTGTTTAAAAAGATCTGGTTACTTACTCTCTTATTAGATTAATTTTGTAGGTTGTTTAAAGGTTGTAATAAAATTAAAGAAATGTAATAGAGATGCAGAATAAGGAAGTTAAATAATGTTAGAATATTTTTTTTTTTAAATTATAGTCTAGTCAATAACCCATTGATTAGACAAGTGACAATAATGTGTAATGGAAAGAAATTCTAATTCCACAAACTTAGCTACAAAATGGCATTACAATCACTCATATTTCATCAGTTTTAATTTTGTTTACAGAGTCCTGGGTTGAGTTACAACAGAATTCTTTATCGACACAAATAGATCCTGAACTACCCCGTTCTCAATCAGCATATAATGGCAACTTTGAAAAGTTATTACAGGAAGCACAACGAGAATCCCGAACTCCATCACGACCCAATAGTAAAGAATCCTCTACTAGAACTAGGTAAGTAATACTATATAACTTCTCTCAAAATGTTGTTTTTGTTATTAATATTTTGGAACACCAACAAAACAAACAAACACAGGCTTTGAACTTGGAAGTAGAAAAAGCATAGATATCTTGTGGATGAAACAAATTATTCTTAATTACTTGAAATTGAAACCCCCTTTTCCTTAATATGGAAATAAGATCCACCAGGGGTAGGATTTTAATGTAATGTGAAATCACTAGGTAACGATTGGTATGATGTGATCGGTATAGCAGCTACTATGAAAACATAACAACGCTTTATTAAAATGTTAATGAAATTTTGTATTATGAATTGTACCTTAATGTATTTTATTTATTTATTTCAGTCCAAAAAATCCAGGCAGTCCCACCAATGAATGGGTTAGTGGAAATTGGAGAGAAAAACAGGTACATTATCAAGCTCAAATATTTTATTCATATTTATTTACGTGGATATCAGAAAAACCCAATTGTCGGTCATATGTGAATAACAAAATACGATTTCTCAATATTGGCTTTGATAAAATTAATTAATTCTTTGTCTTCATTCGATAAAATTCAGAACTACAGCACTTAATTTCCTAGCAGATGAATTGCTAGCAAGTGATGCACTGAACTTATTTAAAAGTCTGGACATTTTTTCAATGATTTTGTCATTTTTATACGCCCTCATCTCTCTATGAGGACGTATATTGTAGTCACCCCCGTCCGTCCGTCCGTCAACATTTGCTCGTAAACGCTCTGAAAACTAGAGATTTTGACGGAATCAAATGAAATTTGATATGTGTATACATATTCATAAAACGAAGATCAAGTTCGAATTTGAGCTATTTTCGATCGTTAGAAGCAGAGTTATTGCCCTTGCCCCAAATCCGTCGGTCCCTCCATCAACTTTTACTTGTAAACGCTCTAAAAACTAGAGTTTTTGACGGAATCAAATGAAATTTGATATGTGTATACATATTCATAAAACGAAGATCAAGTTCGAATTTGAGCTATTTTCGATCGTTAGAAGCAGAGTTATTGCCCTTGCCCCAAATCCGTCGGTCCGTCCATCAACATTTCCTTGTAAACGCTCTAAAAACTAGAGTTTTTGACTGAATCAAATGAAATTTGATATGTGTATATATATTCAGAAAACGAAGATCAATTTCGAATTTGAGCTATTTGCAGAGTTATTGCCCTTGGCCCAAATCTTAAATATGCTATTACTCTCTTAGTTTTCAACCGATTTTGATGAAACTTAAAATGGATGTTATTGGACCTAAATCGAAAGGTTTGAGAAAGTTTAGTTTTCTCTTGATTAAATTTTTTCCTTTTTCGACTTTTTCGTTAGGCGTATATGGCCGTGGTCCACTATCTTTTATTTAATATTTGCAGGACCCCGGTACAGATTGGATTTGGGATTGGTCCAGTCGACCAGAAATAAACCCCAACAGGTATTTAGTTTAAACTATAATCTATGCAGTTTTGGGACGTTAAAAGTTAAATGATCATTTGCTCTGCCAATGTCAGCAAATTGTTTCAATTTGCAAAAATTTGACATTTTGTATGTCTTCAGTTAATGAAAGAAGTATCAATGTCAAGACTATGTATAAATAAAAGTTAAATAGAGCTCTCTATCATCACATTCGACTGTTTTCTCAAGTGTCCCCGAATACGAACGAGGAAATGACCATGTCCCCTGAATAGTCTGCGAAAGTCATTGAAAACATGCAATTTTAAAGCATGATAAGGTCACGGCATTTCCAGATAGTACGCAATATTACATTTTTTTTAGACCTATAGCTCAGTTTGTGTCATGAGGAAGATGTCTCCAAATGCTTCCAGCCCCCAAGTTGAAAACCCAGGACATTTAAAATACATCTATAAAAAGTCTTCAAAATTTAGAATTTAAGTGCATATAACGGTGTTTCTATGAACCATCTTTTTAGTCCAAACCATTAAATAATGAATTTGTATATTTCTAGTGATTGGAATGGTAGATTTAAACATCCTGGAGCTAAACCTATAAAACATACACTTAGTGTACGTCATTCTAAAGCTATGAAAAAAGATGGAATATTTCACTTTGAAAACATACCAACATTATTGCTGACACATGCTTGCACATTTTTCTTAGGAGCAGCAGTGTAAGTATTTCTGCCTTTCAATTATTTTTATATGAGAATTGAGTGAAATTTGAAATAATTAAGACGAGATCTCTGTCTTGCATTTTGCCAGCATGAGTCGAGGTGATATCTTCGGATTTTTCAATCTGGTTTCGCCCTGTAAGTGATACAAGTCAGAGAAGCTAACACGGAAAAAGTCTAGTCGTATGGATGGGACATTTCAATCTGGTTTCTCCTGTAAATGATACAGGTCAGATGAGCTAACACGGAAAAAAGTCTGGTCGTTTGGATGGGACATTTCAATCTGGTTTCTCCCTGTAAATGATACAGGTCAGAGCGGCTAACATGGAAAAAGAGTCTAGTTGTTTTGATAGGACAATAAACAGAGACCCTACGTGCTACAGGCTGAGCACGTTAAAGATCCCTCAATGCTGTCCTGGCAATATTTATCTCATAGAACACACAAACTAAAGAAATTATAGATAGAGGATTACTGCTTAGCTTAGCTAAAAAGAACAATAATAATTGTTTGAAAGAACAGATGGTGAATGTGCCCTTTTAATATTTAATTTGTCCATTTTATTTTTCAGTATGTTTGTATATGTGAAGAAATATTGTACAGGATGGACAATGGTTTCATTAGACTGACCTGATCATTTCAAACTTAATGGGATCTGAATGATTGCATGAATGATGAACGCATGTCATATATTTCTAGTTTGGGCAAACTGTATCTTTATATTATTTTAGTATAATCACATATTTATTAATTTATATTCTCAATCATCAAGAATAGCTATGCCTTTTTTTCGATTTTCTAAAAGCAAATTTATTCACTTTTTTTTTATTGGAATTTTAAACCCAAACCAAAGAACTATTATTTTCCTTCACTTAACTTTTTGAAACAAAATGATTTCATTTGAAATATAAATGCAAAGCATATTTTTTCAAATATATTTGTCACTGGATTCGGTTCTTCACAATCTTTAATTTGATGATTTTGTTATAAAAAACAGTGACTATTTAAAGTCAGTTTCAGTTGGTGATCTTTGTGAAATCATTTTGAGACACTTTAAAAATCATGCATTATAAAGTGACCTGAATTGTCCTTAATTCAAGCATTGTAGAGGATCATGGAAATTCAAATTGAATGGAAATACTAATTCCTTTCCCATCTATCATGTGATAAAATTTGCTTTTATTTCGATTTTTATTCTTTTATTTTTAAATATGTGCAATTATACCTTTTTGTTTATTTTTAAGACATATTTAATGGCTCTCAATATTTTTAACTTTGCTAATGTAACTAGAAATGTGAAACTTGAATTTTCCTCTAAAAGTTTCAGAACTTGATCTGTTTACAATGAACAGGCAGCAAAGTTAAAGAAATCAGGTCATTAAATATGTTTTTATATTAAGTTGAATCTAATTTTTTTTAAATTAAGTGCTGGTTTTATTTAGTGCTAGTACGCATTAAGCTTTTGATCATTTATCAATCCAAATCCAATAATCTTATAATTATTCGTGTATAATTCTTATAAATCAAATGTTTATTGATTATTATTGTTTTAGAAAAAAGCATTCAAGGTTATGTTGGTCCTTAATAAGAGCAAAAAAAAAAACCATAAAAAAAATATTTTTTTTTATGGTTTTTTTTTTTGCTCTTATTAAGTGGCTCTTCTTCTTTGCTCTTATGTTTATCTTAAAATACTATTCTTTGGAACAATGATGTTGTTGCCATTTATAGTCCAGGGCTGAACTGATAGAGTGTAAACAATAAAAATGCCCAACAGAAATGTTGATGTAAACTGGTTTGTTTTTGAGATATGATGTATTGTGTTTGTAATTATTATATTTTGTAAAAAAAACTGGAGTGACTGAGTGGCACTTTTTTTTCCTAAATTCATCCATGTTCTCTTTGTAATATATACCTTGCTCATTGAAATTATAAACACTCTTTTTACAGCCTAAAACTGATTTGTGAGAATTTTCAATGCATGACTTTCAAGTTAAAACAGGCATTTTGTTTCGAATATTGTTAAATTTTTAGATAAATTGCTCCGTTTAATATCAAATATGCGTGTAATTTTATTCTGCTCATTATTACGTTTCATTTTTCATTCAGAAACTTCCAAGATTGGTGTTGATTACTTCTTCTTAAAAGAGGTTGTTTGTGTTTCTAAGGTTTGCTTGGTCTTTTCTTTGTAAAACGTTGAAATTCTCTTATTTTAAAAAATAAAAAAAATTTGTTTCGATTTTCGACTACCCAATATTGCGAAATTGTCGTCTTCTGGACATTTTTTAAAGTAATGTTTTTGTGTTTTACTAAAATTTGACATAATTTGTCTACAAAACCTTAAAAATGAGGAACTTAAGATCAGATTTTAAGACATTGAAATAAGATGACTTCAAGATTTATGGCATCTAAAATCATAAAAATTTCAAGTACTTTTAATGTAAAAAAGAGACAGGGTTGAATTTTGTTGTCAAGAATGGATCTGTAATGATACATTTATGAGGTCATTGGATTATTTAATAATAATACATTTAATTCTTTGATAAAATCAACTTTAAGTCTTGAAAATTAACTTCACTTGACTTGAATCATTCTAAAGATGTGTATATCCTTCATCAGAGTATTAAGGACACAAAAGCTTATTTTTAACCAGTTAAGTAAGCAGGATTGAGCAAGTTTTCATTTGCTTGAGTTAACTATACAGCCCTACATGCTATATTACTATGATGTGATGTACACTCAATAATTTGTATTGTAGGCCTATTTATCTTGTATTTATGTACATTTTCTTATATATTCTCTATATCATTGTATTATTCAAATAATAATAAGGCTCACATTGATGTTATCTGTAACTGAGTAACAAATATCAGTTTTCTTTACCAAGATTAAAAAAGACATTTGAAAAATTGATAGCACTTTTTTAATATGTTTCATGGTTGATTTTAAGAAATCTTTGTAAAGATTGTTTGTATAAAAACAATTTGCATTAAGATAACTTTTTTGTGTGTTCATGTTTTATTAATTGGAAAATTATGTACATTCTAAATTGTATTTCCATGGCTTTTGCTTTCAGAATGGTGAACTCGAATTTTAATTTTAAATGTTTTAACGTTTCTTATTCATTTTTGCTTTACATTCACCTGAAGTGGCAGTATGCACCAATTTACTTCACAGTTCAAACTAAATTTTATGGAAAAAAACTTAAAAACGCTTTATAAACATGTTTAAATAAGCAAATAATACTCCTAAAATAATTGACAATTATAAAAATATCACAAATAATTTGAAAATGTTCAGTGAAAAATGGGAGACAATATTTTTTTAATACACTACTTGAAGTTGGTGCATATTCCCCTTTGAGGAACCGATATCCAATAGATTCTGCATTCCATTTAATAGATCAGCATTGAATTTTAAAGATATAAATAGACCTTTTTAAACTTGATGGTCGATTTTAAGATATACTTTCTGGTCTTCAAAATAATGGTAGGCCTACTAATTTCCTTAAAACAAACCTTCACATCTTTAATGCACTATGTAAATAAACATGGTAGACATATATCTTAGAAAATTGTTGGTGCTGGAAATATTATTCACCATTTTGTGTAGCGCTTTCTTCAATTCTATTTTCGTGTTCTTGATATGGAGAAATATGATAAATTTCTTTCATGTTAAATGTCTTATAAAATGTCTTTGATATTGTGATAAGGTGCATGATCTTATATGAAATAAAATTTAATTGATACAACACCTGTTATTGATGTCATTAAGTTGATTTCATGAAAAAAGGGGAAATTTTAATCTAGTCTGGAGCAAAAGATGCAAAAGAAAGTTCAAACATAGTGTAGGACTACCACAGACTAAGAGCAAGCCTTTTGCATCAAAAATGGATTTCAAGACTACTTTGAACTTCATATGCTCTTACAATTAAGTATGAAAGTGCATTATGCATATATAGTTGACCTTGGATCATTTATGCACAATGCTAAAATATAGATTAATCCAGAAGAACCCATTCAGCATCTATAAGTAATGAACTTTTGAAGAAATACATGTTTGAAATAAGTCAAAAGAGGAAAAAAATAAGTTGCTTAATATTCTGAGAAAAATAGTTTGGGCAATTTGGCCTTCCATAATCATGTTCAGAAAAGGTCAGAACAGTCAAGTCTATTGGATAAATAACAAGCCTCGATTATCACATGTAATATTTATCTATTAAATTCTATTTTTATCTTCCACGTCATTTTTGACAGCAAACCGGAAAAGCGCTGTCAAAATTTACGTTTTTTTCTTATAAAATGGAATGTCAAAGGCTTATCTTGCCATTTATGTCAATTTATATGAGTACATGTATTTAATTTCATATTGACTATAATCTAATACTAAGGAAGTGAAAACATAGAGAGAAGAGAATAGTCCTCAAAATGGGTCAGTTTATGTGTAAATTATGGAAGGCCAAAGAGGTCAGAATCCTTATGATGGGTAAGTCTTTTTTTCATACTTCACTTTGCAGCTAAAGACAATCTAAGTTTTTTTTAGGTTAATATTTCAATTAATCTAAAAATAGTAGGCAAAATTCTCAAACTTGGTAAATAGGAGTTTATATTCATTAGGCAACTTGTCTGGTGTCATAACTGCACTGTAGGCCTATAATATGATAAATCAAGAAAATTACATCATATGTTATAATTACTACAGGATATACAAAGTATTAAGCGTATTATTCAATATTGGCCAAGTTTGAGAACTAAAATTTTAATAGGTGGTATTGCTTTAATTGAATTCTGGAATGTGAAAAAACTAGTTTTGTATCATTTGTAGGTTTAGATGCTGCAGGTAAAACAACTATATTATATACATTAAAATTAGGTGAAGTTGTTACTACCATACCAACTATAGGTAGGTACTGGTACTTATACTTTCATAGGTGTCATAAAAATACTTAACTATTTATAATGGCTAGGCTCATGTTTCTTTAGAAATGGTATACAATTTTAATGGCTTATAAGATAGATAAATAATATGATTGGTCAAAAACTAAAACGAAAAGTTTGATTTGTGCAAGCAACGGTTAGATTGTATATCTACCTATTTATTACTTACTGTACCGGAATTTTCTATTATTCCCCATAATTTTCTTTTAGGCTTTAATGTGGAGACAATTCATGAAAAAAAGCTTGGTTTAACTTTCACTGCGTGGGATGTTGGTGGAAGAGATAAGATGGTAAGTATTAATTTAGATTCATGTCTTATTCAACAGATAGAACGGTATTCAGAAATTTTGTTCCTGCTAGCTTTAACCAAATTATGCATTTTGATATGCATTAGATCAATCTAATTAAAATTAGATTACATTTTGTTTGGGTTATATTTTGATTGTCGACTCCATGTAATCTAACCACTTTTATAAGGCGAGCATCTTCTGGTGATAAAAAAGCTATTTATAGCATGTGCCACCCCTCCAGAACAGAACACCGTTTATATTGGTATAGTTTGTATTATATAAGTGGTTAGATTACATGGAGTCGACAATCAAAAAATAACCTTAACGAAATGTAATCTAATTTTAATTAGATTGGCATTAGATAGGCCCTGATGGGTCAACTAGAACTTGTTGTACATTAGCAATGCATTCCCATTCCTTATGAAGTGATAACAGTGACACCAGCTATAAACAAGCTGTTATTTGGCCAACTTAATGTCTTGAGCCAAATAAATGATATTTGGTTGGCTTGGTGGAAACATTTGAAGCTCTCTTAACAATGTCAAGGTGTTACAAACTCAATTTAATCTCTTGACATCATTTTCCTTGGATTAAAGAGGTTTATAAATGCAGCTTTTTGATTAGATTGTATTTCAGCCTATACAGCCAATAACAGCCCATGATTATTTTTACAGCCATAATGTTTACAGTTGAGCATAGCCGTAGGGGCCCAAGACTCAACAGGGGGGGCAGACCGACTTATTGCCCGAATTTTAATGATATTTTGCCCGATTTTGTGGATTTTTTGCCCGAAAACATAATATCATACGGCTATGCAGTTGAGGGCTATGATGGGCTTATTCGTGTTTTATGTTTTAGTAGTACCCAATGATATCAAGGTTCAAAACATAGTTCATAATCTCTAATCTCTAAATATTTCATATTTCAGCGTCCATTACTGAGAATTTACTTTCAAAATACAGATGCTGTATTGTATATAGTTGATAGTACTGATGATGAAAGATTAGATGATGCTCTCAAAGAACTTTGTCAATGTTTATCTGCAGATGAATTACTTGACAGTGTTTTTATGTTACTCTGTAATAAACAAGACAAATCAAATGCCATGACAGCAGAAGACATTCAGAAAAAAATGATTGAAAAGTGCGGCACAAAGAAAGGTAATTTTATTTTAACCAAAAGATCTTGAAAGAATCGGATTACAACATGGCTGCTGATATGTGCATATGTTGAAAAGGAGCCACACATTGCATTTCTCATTTTTGTTGGATCAGCTCCAACTTGGTTTCATTTGAAGTTAAGAGCTTATACTCCAAATCTACAATCTGTAGTTGATCATTTTGGACTACAGTGTTCTTACTCTTGTTTTTACAGATATTGGTGTGTTTCCGGTCAGTGGAATCAATAGAGAAACTTTAATGGAACCGTTAAAATGGTTATCAGAAAAATTAGCCAATAGAGAAACATGGAATGCTGCCAAATCTTCTGTAACTGAAATAAAAGACATAGTAAAACCTGTAACCAATCCTGTTGGTTATTTAAAACAGGGCTGGTTTTATTTCACAAGCTTGTTCCGAGAATCCAAAAATTGAAAACTTGATGTGATGGAATGGAAATACATTGTACTCCATCTAGATTGATTTATAGTGTTTATACTATTTATATAATGTGATACATCACCCGATTCATACTGATTTATACTGTGATACATCCCCCGATTCATACTGATTTATACTGTGATACATCACCCGATTCAGACTGATTTATAATGTGATACAGCACCCGATTCAGACTGATTTATAATGTGATACAACACCCAATTCAGACTGATTTATAATGTGACATAGCACCCGATTCAGACTGATTTATACTGTGATACAGCACCCGATTCAGACTGATTTATAATGTGATATAATACACCATTCAGACTGAATTATAATGTGATACAACACCCGATTCAGACTGATTTATACTGTGATACAACATCCGATTCAGACTGATTTATACTGTGATACAACATCCGATTCAGACTGTTTTATAATGTGACATAGCACTTGATTCAGACTGATTTATACTGTGATATGTTATACTATTAAGACCAGTTTATAATGTGATACAACACTTGATTCAGACTGAATTATAATGTGATACAACACCTGATTCAGACGGATACAAGTGTGATATAACACCCCATCGAGACTGAATTACAATGTGATATAAAACACCATTCATACTGATTTATAATGTGATATTACACACCATTGACCATTCAGACTGAATTATAATGAGATATAGCACACCATTCAGACTGAATTATAATGTGATATAACACTTGATTCAGACGGATACATAGTGTGATATAACACCCCATCGAGACTGAATTAAAATGTGATATAACACACCATTCAGACTGATTTATAATGTGATGCAACACTTGATTCAGACTGAATTATAATATGATATAACACACCATTCAGACTGATTTATACTGTGATGTAACACACCATTCAGACTGATTTATAATGTGATGCAACACACCATTCAGACTGAACTATAATGTGATATAACACACCATTCAGACTGATTTATAATGTGATATAACACACCATTCAGACTGATTAATACTGTGATACAACACTTGATTCAGACTGAACTATAATGAGATATAACACACCATTCAGACTGATTTATAATGAGATATAGTACACCATTCAGACTGAATTATAATGTGATATAACACACCATTCAGACTGATTTATAATGTGATATAACACACCATTCAGACTGATTTATACTGTGATATAACACACCATTCAGACTGATTTATAATGTGTTATAACATACCATTCAGACTGATTTATAATGAGATATAACACACCATCTAGACTGAATTATAATGTGATATAACTAGGGCTGCAACGATTCCTGAAGTGGCAATTCGATACGCTAAACGATACACATTCAACGATTCGATTTATTGCGATTACAAATCGCGATTCTTGAGTTTGAAATCGGAAAGAAAAGAAAACCTTTAGTCAATAACATTTTAACACATTTTTGACATAATTTTCGTAACAAATTTATATGCTTAAGATCATCATCATTAAAAACAAAGATTTAAGATGATAATAAACATATTGATACATAAAAAGCAATTTTCGAAAATTTCGATACGAAATATATTATAAAATGCGTGAGGATTTCTTGTTCTCAGTCAATAAAAGAGTTAATTAAATGAATCAAAATCGGGGCCGATGCATCACGATTATTTTTTTCTTACACGATGCATCGATAAGGAGGAACGAATCGCGATTCATCGATATAACACACCATTCAAAGCGATTAATACTGTATAACACACCATTCAGACTGATTTATAATGTGTTATAACACACCATTCAGACTGATTTATAATGTGATATAACACACCATTCAGACTGATTTATACTGTGATATAACACCACATTCTGACTAATTTGTAATATGATATAACACACCATTCAGACTGATTTATACTTTGATATAACACACCATTCAGACTGATTTATAATGTGATATAACACACCATTCTGACTAATTTGTAATATGATATAACACACCATTCAGACTGATTTATACTGTGATATAACACACCATTCAGACTGATTTATAATATGATATAACACCCCATTCTGACTAATTTGTAATATGGTATAACACACCATTCAGACTGATTTATACTGTGATATAACACACCATTCAAACTGATTTATACTGTGATATAACACACCATTCAGACTGATTTATAATGTGATATAACACACCATTCAGACTGATTTATAATGTGATATAACACACCATTCAGACTGATTTATACTGTGATATAACACCACATTCTGACTAATTTGTAATATGATATAACACACCATTCAGACTGATTTATACTGTGATATAACACACCATTCAGACTGATTTATAATGTGATATAACACACCATTCAGACTGATTTACACTGTGATATAACACACCATTCAGACTGATTTATAATGTGATATAGCACACCATTCAGACTGATTTATAATGTGATATAGCACACCATTCAGACTGATTTATAATGTGATATAACACACCATTCAGACTGAATTATAATGTGATATAGCACACCATTCAGACTGATTTATAATGTGATATAACACACCATTCAGACTGAATTATAATGTGATATAACACACCATTCAGACTGATTTATAATGTGATACAACACACCATTCAGACTGATTTATAATGTGATATAACACACCATTCAGACTGATTTATAATGTGATATAACACACCATTCATACTGATTTATAATGTGATATAACTCACCATTCAGACTGATTTATAATGTGATATAAGACACCATTCAGACTGATTTAAAATGTGATATAACACATCATTCAAAATGATTTATACTGTGATATAACACACCATTCAAAATGATTTATACTGTGATATAACACACCATTCAGACTGATTTATAATGTGATACAACACCCGATTCAGACTGATTTATAATGTGATACAACACCCGATTCAGACTGATTTATAATGTGATATAACACCCGATTCAGACTGATTAATAATGTGATATAACACACCATTCAAAATGATTTATACTGTGATATAACACACCATTCAGACTGATTTATAATGTGATATAACACACCATTCAAAATGATTTATACTGTGATATAACACACCATTCAGACTGATTTATAATGTGATATAACACACCATTCATAATGATTTATAATGAGATATAACACACCATTCAGACTGAATTATAATGTGATATAACACACCATTCAGACTGATTTATACTGTGATATAACACACCATTCAGACTGATTTATAATGTGATATAACACACCATTCAGACTGATTTATAATGTGATGCAACACACCATTCAGACTGAATTATAATGTGATATAACACACCATTCAGACTGATTTATACTGTGATATAACACACCATTCAGACTGATTTATACTGTGATATAACACACCATTCAGACTGATTTATAATGTGATGCAACACACCATTCAGACTGAACTATAATGTGATATAACACACCATTCAGACTGATTTATAATGTGATATAACACACCATTCAGACTGATTAATACTGTGATACAACACTTGATTCAGACTGAACTATAATGAGATATAACACACCATTCAGACTGATTTATAATGAGATATAGTACACCATTCAGACTGAATTATAATGTGATATAACACACCATTCAGACTGATTTATAATGTGATATAACACACCATTCAAAATGATTTATAATGTGATATAACACACCATTTAGACTGATTAATAATGTGATATAACACACCATTCAAAATGATTTATAATGTGATATAACACACCATTCAGACTGATTTATACTGTGATATAACACTTGCACTGACCTTTGGCTTCAAAAATTAGAATATGTCCATTTAATACACATATTACTATATTATATATCTTAAAAATATCCTTTAATTAACATTGACTGTACATCATCACTAAATCATATTTTGTCCCATCAATTTTTTTTTTTGGTCTATATGTTGTATATTGTATCTATGTTTGTCCCCATTGAGACAGGTTTATAATGTGATATAACACACCATTCAAAAATGAATCATAATGTGAAATAACACACCATTCATAATGATTTATAACGTGATATAACACACCATTAAAAAATGATTTATAATGTGATATAACACACCATTCAAAAATGAATCATAATGTGAAATAACACACCATTCATAATGATTTATAATGTGATATAACACACCATTAAAAAATGATTTATAATGTGATATAACACACCATTCAAAAATGAATCATAATGTGAAATAACACACCATTCATAATGATTTATAATGTGATATAACACACCATTCAAAAATGAATCATAATGTGAAATAACACACCATTCATAATGATTTATAATGTGATATAACACACCATTCAAAAATGATTTATAATGTGAAATAACACACCATTCATAATGATTTATAATGTGAAATAACACACCATTCAGACTGATTTATACTGTGAAATAACACACCATTCAGACTGATTTATACTGTGATATAACACACCATTCATACTGATTTATACTGTGATATAACACACCATTCAGACTGATTTATAATGTGATATAACACACCATTCAGACTGATTTATAATGAGATATAGTACACCATTCAGACTGATTTATACTGTGATATAAGACACCATTCATAATGATTTATAATGTGATATAACACACCATTCATAATGATTTATAATGTGAAATAAAACACCATTCATAATGATTTATACTGTGATATAACACACCATTCAGACTGATTTATAATGTGATATAACACACCATTCAGACTGATTTATAATGTGATATAGCACACCATTCAGACTGATTTATACTGTGATATAACACACCATTCATACTGATTTATACTGTGATATAACACACCATTCAGACTGATTTATAATTTGATATAACACACCATTCAGACTGATTTATAATGAGATATAACACACCATTCATACTGATTTATACTGTGATATAACACACCATTCAGACTGATTTATAATTTGATATAACACACCATTCAGACTGATTTATAATGAGATATAGCACACCATTCAGACTGATTTATAATGTGATATAACACACCATTCAGACTGATTTATAATGTGATATAACACACCACCATTCAGACTGATTTATACTGTGATATAACACACCATTCATACAGTTAAAAATCTTTATCAAAATAAAAAAATTATTTCTCAGATGAGCCACCGTAATTTTTAACTTCCACGTCATATTTGACAGCTACTCATAAATGCGCTGTCAAATTAATGTCCTGCTGCTTCCAAATGAAGAAAATGTTTTTAACCTCAGTTTTACCGTATATTTTGTTGGAGCACTTTGATGTTGAAAGTTTAATATATTGATTGAAATTTTATAAGTGTCAGAGATGTGATGGGTCAGTTTTCGTCAAGATTATGGAAGGCCAAGGAGGTCAAAATTTTATTGACTGGTAATATTTTTCAATCATCAATTCATTACTAATTACAACTTTTCTGAATTAATGCATATAGATTTATTGAAACTGTTATGGTGATTTTATACATTATTCATTATTCACAAGCCATGCCCCCCCCCCCCCCCCCCCACTTTTTGGCAGTTAATTTTTTTTCTTTTTTCATCAAAATATTTTAGTCATTTTTATAATCTTTTTTAATTAATTTCCTAAATCTGAAGAATATTTGCATTCAAGAGAAGTATAGGTCAACAGTAAACTTACATGAAAATTTGAAGGGATTAAAATTTTGTGTATCAAGGACACTGATGGCATCAAACACTTAGAATTGCTGGAACCACAGATGTCTGAAAATTGGAATGGTGCAAATTGATACCATCAGTGTTCCCAACCCACATAAAAAAGTTAAAAAAAAACTTTTATATTCTCTTTAATTCTTTGTAACAAATATTGCCAACAAAAAGGGAGTGTGTGTCAGCTTAATCAAAACAGTAACTTGTACATTATGTCGTAAATTTTTCAACAAAAGTCAGCATTTTTAAATAAATTTCCATTAACTATGACTGATATAAAACTTCAAAACTGCTTCTTTAAATGTTCGAATTTAACAAAAGAACAACTCTTATTTCAAATTTCAGCGTCCATTGTTAAGGCACTATTATAGAGGCACAGATGCTCTGTTGTTTATAGTAGATAGTACCGATGAAGAAATACTAGATTATGCTCTGGATGAACTCTGCCAATGTTTATCTGAAGATGAATTACTTGACAGTGTTTTTATGTTACTTTGTAATAAACAAGATAAATCAAATGCCATGACAGCAGAAAACATTTATGAGAAATTGTTAGAAAAGGAACCATACAGAGCCAGGGGTAAATATTTCAATATATACAATTTAAAGCTATCATGCTCTAATTCATTTTAGCATATTTAGACATGATAGCTTTAAGAAAATGAAATTTTCTGAATATATCGGACAACTCTCTGTTCTGTTATGTACCATCTTATAAAAAAAAAAAAACAGTTTTTCATTAACATATTCCACCAATATAAGGTATGTTATACAGTCAAGATATTAAACCATACAAAATGTTCTTAACAGAAGAGTATTTGGTATAAGAATAAAAGACTAGATTTTGATATTACTCATCAAATTGCTTCGAAATTAAGTCAATACTTAATAATTCAAATCATGCTGTGAAATACTTCTTTCAATAGAATCAATAGAGAAACTTTAATGGAACCGTTAAAATGGTTATCAGAAAAATTAGCCAATAGAGAAATATGGAATGCTGCCAAATCTTCTGTAACTGAAATAAAAGACATAGTAAAACCTGTAACCAATCCTGTTGGTTATTTAAAAAAGATCTGGTTGTTTTTGACAAGTTTGTTTCACTCATCTTCTTAAACAGTCCTAATGAAACAATAAATCCCTTAGATGAGACAATAAATATCATAAACATTCCTATTGAACAATTCATTATAATTATTAAAGCTTTTGAATAGAATAAATCATATAGATGAGACAATAAATATCATAAATATTCATTTTGGATAATTCATTATAATTATTAAAGCTTTTGAAAGAATAAATCATATAGATGAGACAATAAATATCATAAACATTCCTATTGAATAATTCATTATAATTATTAAAGCTTTTGAATAGAATAAATCATAAAGATGAGACAATAAATATCATAAACATTCCTATTGAATAATTCATTATAATTATTAAAGCTTTTGAATAGAATAAATCATATAGATGAGACAATAAATATCATAAACATTCCTATTGAATAATTCATTATAATTATTAAAGCTTTTGAATAGAATAAATCATATAGATGAGACAATAAATATCATAAACATTCCTATTGAATAATTCATTATAATTATTAAAGCTTTTGAATAGAATAAATCATATAGATGATACAATAAATATCATAAACATTCCTATTGAACAATTCATTATAATTATTAAAGCTTTTGAATAGAATAAATCATATAGATGAGACAATAAATATCATAAACATTCCTATTGAATAATTCATTATAATTATTAAAGCTTTTGAATAGAATAAATCATATGGATGAGACAAATATCATAAACATTCCTATTGAATAATTCATTATAATTATTAAAGCACTTTAATCAATGTTTATTGTTTACAGTTTCCCAGATACACATACAAAGTTAAGAAAACTTCTTACATTCTTTAAAGGGGCACAGGCTTCATTTTCGCGGGTCCATTTGGATAAGTCTCAGAAACGGGGATTTTTTAGCTCAGCAATTTAGTACTGGTTATCACAACTCACCATTGAAATTTGAGCCTTCAAATCCATGTGCATCCATAATTATTAGCATTTGAAAATTATAATGCCCTACTACACATTAGCGATACTATGCAATATATAGAAAAGTCATCTATAGAAATAGAAGGAGAAATGTCTAATTTAAGGTTTATTTGAAGGAAATACACAATTTTCGTGCATTTCTAGTGCTTCTGAAGGATACTTAAATATATTCAAGACCCAAATCAACCAATAAAAATGAAGACTGGTCCCCTTTAAGGAAATATGATTATTTAATACTGTCACGTATCAGATGAATTTATCTTAGCTATTCCACAATTCAATCATGAATATTGCTGTAGATTAAAATGTCATTTTCAAATCAGTCACAATCACAAAATTAAATGAAAATTTGTAAGTTGATACTTTTTTTATCAAACCCAACAAAGCTTTTAAATCCCTCATTCAATACAAGAACCTCAATCAAGAATCACGATTATCTATCTGAATTGATTTTGATATTTTGTCTAGTAAAGCAAACTATTGTGCCTTTAGGATAAAATCAACAGCCTGAGCCAAATTATCCACAATACCATCAGGTTTAACTTCTGGGTGATTTTCATCTTGAATTCTTAAACAAAGAGCATTAATGGTTTTAAAGTTCCAGGCTTAAGATTTGGGAATATGGCTGTCATGAAATTAAAGCTTCATTGTCTGTTAATGCTTTGTCAGACCTCTAGTACCTTTATTGATACATGTATATTATATATTGAAATCTCATGTAAGTTAAAAGTTGTCAATAATTCCAGTGAAACTAGAAAATTACCAAGATTCTGAGCCAAATGAAATAAAGTTTTCGGTCTTTCAATCAGCATATGGTAGTCTTATTTTTGATTTATAACATTCAGAAGACCTTTAATGTGCAAGACCTGTAGCATACAGTACCTGTGTTTATGATCCTTTCCTAACAACTAGATTGAAAAAACTGTGTTATCTCATTGATGCCTGGATTCAACCCTGCGTAGGATTGGGTTAGGGAGCAATTAGCTTCTAACTTACTGAGCCACTGTGATACCCAAGGTCCCAAGGATTCAGGCACAAGGCTGTGCTAAATTAAATAAAAATATTGTACTACCTGTATTTTCCTGTTCTGACTAAAACACCTCTCATTCCACAAGATTGAGCTCCCCCTACATCATTTACTACATCATCACCAATCATCACCACCTACATGTATATGTAATTATTGAAAAACACTTAAAACATTCATTATTTTAGATTTAAAGAGAGGTTTAGTTATATATAGTAACTGAACCAGGTTAGCCCAATGATGAATATATATAATTATATACTATTACGGTATTAGCAAATTTGAGCTTTTAAGATGTTCAAATATTCAAAAATTTTCAAGATTAGATGTCAATTTAATTATGCAACACAATATAACCTTCACAACCCCTGGGTTTTATTGTACACAACCTGATGATTATGTAACTTATTAAAACATACAATAAAAAGGAGATGTATACCATAATATTGTGTTCAGTTAATTCATGTGATCTCTAATTGCAAGAAGAGTATGCACCAAAACCTTTCCATATAAATTACCTGATCTGCTGCCACTGACATATCTTCTAATGCAGCATTAAAAAAACTTTTGGATGGTTTCCCAACTATTTCAGCCTGGATATCACATGCATACTGAAATTGTACACTTGGCTATGAAGGTGACTTCTTGAATAAAAATAAAACATACCAATTTTCCTTCAAATGCATGTCTTAACATCTAATGTTCTTTGCAATTGTAGCATTGTTTAACATTACATATTAGTGGAAATGCAAGAACAACAGATATCTGACTGAAAATTGAAATTGAGAGTTTGAGAGAATAAATTTAGTATACTGTTTCTGGTATCATTTGCTGTAACATAAATCCATTGTCTATAATAATGACTTAGTGTTTTAATATATCAAAAGTTTACATGTATCTATTACTATCTAACCTCTAATGCTTTCATATAACATCCAACATCTAGACTCAGTTTATCATTCTCTTTATAATATTTACTGGAAAGAAATAAAACATGTTATATAATGTTCATCTCAGATTATCAGCTTTAGGGTTGTTTATAAATTTCATGAACAGCTATTTAGACGAAATGTTCAATTCAGCTTTATCGAACAATCTTGTTCCTAACATATAGATAGTTTGCTGTTTAACTAGTGTGAGGTAAAGATAACTTAACTTGTAAAATGTATGAAATTGTTCACTTTATAGCTGATTTTGAAAATTAATATATGCACAGGGCTAGGATATGCTCTTTTTAACATATAAATAAAGTGCAATGACTGCAATATTGATAGAAAGTGTGCAGGTGTGGATATTTTCAATACAAAGTTGGTGGATATCAAATATAAAACTGGCACACAACATCCAGCCTTATTTGCATAAATATTTTTATTTTTACTTCCAGTTGTTCAGTTCAAATCTATTACTTACCCTCTACCTAAAGAAAACAGTAATGGTTTCTCTAATGACATTAATAAATGGAAGGCTTTATTCAGGGTTTCATAAGAATATGCTGTGGTAGCATCTCCAATAACTACACAGTTAGGACTAGAACAATCTATCTCACTCATATCAGCCATTGCCTCTGAAAGAAAAAGAAAATTGTTGAAACATGATTAATAAAAACCACAAAACTTATAAAATTATGCTGCATAAGGCTACCTAAGATTTGATATTTGTCTAATAAACTTTGAGCTGGATTGTGAAAATTTTCTACCATAAAGTTTTTTCTAAGCTTTTTAAGTGTACTGTACGGCCTACGTGTATGTAATATGGTGATATTGATTGATAGCATTGATTTGCACCATTCCAATTTTAAGTCAGACAATTCCACTAAATCTAAGCTATCACTATAGCAAAGGCCCTCACTCTCGGCTCAGATATTATTAGTGCCATAGTGGCCTCTATGATAGTGATGTCATCTAACCAAGGCTTAAAGTTCTTTAAGTTAACACAAATATATGCACCTGGTTTTAAAATGGTAAAAGGTCGCAGTTTTCTCTGTTTTAAAATAGAACACATAGCTGGTATGGGAGGAAATACATCTTTTTCATCCATAGAAAATCCAAATTTATGAAGTTTCTCGACTAATGCTTTCCTTGTGCATGATGTTTCATTAGTACAAAATCGTACTGGTATCTTACTTTTCATCAATCTGAAAATTAGATAATGGAAACTGAATAACTAAGTTTAAAGTAAACACAAAAACCTAAATTTTTAGATAAATACATCTTCAACAAGACAACCTCAGAGAAGTTAGGAAATTTAAACGTGGTCTGAGAGAAGGAAACAAATCAGCATGGAGTTGTTTATTAGACAAAATCATGAGTACCTGGCCACAGCATCGAGTGAGCCATCAATAGCTTGACCTCCGCCATCTCCACTTTCATAGAGGACCCCTGTTATGTCTAACAAAATCCCTTTTATTGAATTTTTCGTCCAGTTTGTCATTATTAAATGGTATAGTAACGCAAAGAGTTATCCTCCCAAGTTTTACTTGGTTTGTTGTTATGCAATATTTGTTTTCAGAGACTGGAGTTTTCTAGAGTGGGCCTAATATATCTTTGGTTCTCTATAAGTATATTTCTCTTTAATCAAAGACTCATACAGTACAAACACAATACAAGATAATAAACGAAAGAGAAAATTTCTTAAAATATCTTCAGGTGTAAGAGTCCGACGTTCTTTTAATCATGTGCGCGATTCTGCGTAATGAGGAGAAATCTACTTCCGCTATTAGGAAAACGTGTTTATGTTATGATAGAGTTTTTGCAAGATTTTTTCTAAACAAATCACCAAACATGTTGCGGAGACAAGCTCGTCTTCGCCGAGAGTACATTTACAGAAAAACACAAGAAAATAAACTTAGGACAATTCAAGAGAACAAGCAGGCAATAAAAAATTCTTTGGATGAAAATAAAAGAATTCCAAGTCATTTGTCTGAAAAAGCTATAGACATTCAGAAAACCATTGGTTGGGACGATGAAGGAGGCGAGGGAGCAACAACAAATGAAGATGATGAATACAAATGGGCTGGAGTGGAGGATCCAAAGATTATTGTAACGACTGCCAGGGATCCAAGTTCAAAATTGAAAGAATTTGCTAAAGAGATGAAACTGCTATTTCCAAACAGTCAAAGGATAAATCGTGGTCATTATGATGTAAAACAACTTGTTGAAGCATGTAGAGCCAATAGTGTAACAGATCTTGTAATCATTTCTGAACATAGAGGAACACCAGTTGGTTTGATTGTGTCACACTTACCTTATGGACCTACTGCATATTTCTCACTTTTCAATGTTGTCATGCGACATGACATACCAGATGTTGGGACCATGTCAGAGGCCTATCCCCATCTTATATTTCAAAATTTTTCTTCAAAGTTGGGAAACCGAGTGAAAAACATTTTAAAATATCTTTTTCCTGTGCCAAAAGAGGATAGTAAAAGAATTATGACATTTATGAATGATGATGACTTTATTTCATATAGACATCATGTTTATGAGAAAGGTGAAGGAAAAGAAATCAAACTGAAGGAGGTTGGTCCTAGAATGGAAATGAAAATATATCAAATTATCCAAGGAACTATTGAAAACAAAGCTACTGCAGATATTGAATGGGTTCACAGACCTTACATGAACACTGCTAAAAAACGAAAATTTTTATCTGATGAAGTTTAAAATTGTAACATATTAAATAAACTGTAAAATCTAACTGCTTTGTCTATTTCTTCAATGCAGCAGCTGTCTACTTGGCATAATTTCACACATCGACACTTCATAGCAATTTTCTTATTTATTAATTTCACACATCGACACTTCATAGCAATTTTCTTATTTATATATATACATATTTCTTAAAACTTTCTCCTATCTAAATGGTAAAAATAAGACATTCCTATACAAATAGAGCTCATGCTTATTATACTCCTCATGCTTATTATACTCGCATAAAAATTATTACAAGGTTCTTATTAATGGGAGACAACACTCGAAAGAAGTGTCAAAATTAATAGTTAATTGTTGTCTGAATCAATTTATTCTTTACGTATGCCGTCACGTGACACATGTTTTGACAACATGGCGGCCAAAAATTCCGATTGGAATGGTTATTAGTGTAAATTTTGAATTTCATACGAAAAGATCAGTACAGATGTATTGAAATTTTTTACTTGTAACCTTGAATGTGAGTATAATTGTTACATTATCACGCACAGCCACTGTCATTGTTATTTTCTGTAAGCTTATACTTTCCTATCGTCCGGTTCCAACACTGTGTCAGTGTCCAGTGTTGTGTTTTGACAAGTTGACAATTAATGTCATGATGATAGTGACAGTGTCATCCAAAAATATTGGTTTTTATCATTCAGCGTTACAGGTAAATATTGTATTTGAAACAACAAGTATGTTAGTCATTTAGGGATTGAGATCACTTTGAAATAGGTCATTTCAGAGGAACATTTTCACAAACATATTATATAAGCTTATGATGCTTATACAAATTTATAACATTTATTTTAAATCACTAAAAACACAACTTGAAACAATAAACAAAATTATCGATCAAAAAAAGTGTGAGAATTTTCCACTATTCTTTTGTAGTTTTTTTTTTTTTTTTATTTCTATTTTTTGACAATATTATATAGGCTTGGCATCTAGACAGGTGAAAATGATTAACAACTGGATCAATTGAAACAAAATTTACACCATCATTTCAATTTCCCTACTATCAGTACTGTCTGTTTGTGATTGAATAGTAGGCCCATTGGTGTATTTACAAAAGTGGTGAAGGTGCCATGGCCCCCACTTTGGGTTCGAAAATTTTTCTATATTCATACTTTGGCCCCGCTTTAAGAATTTCTGGCCACTTTTAGTAATAAAACTGATGAAATTAAATAATTAAATTCTGGTATATATAGTAATCTGATAATCTGAAAGTAGTAAACATTCTAAATATAGAGGATTAGTAGAGCAATCAATAATTAGGTCAATGGTTGCTAATGTAAATAGTCTTCATTTTCTTCCATCAATTAATTATATTCTATATCAATATTGTACTACAGCATTATTGTATCAATTGTTCTTATTGATTCTTCACTTGCAAATTATAAGATACTTTTGTTAAAACATATAACTGTACATTTATCTAATTTTCTGGTCATTAATTGTTCAAGGATGTAGTTCTGGATGTAATATTTTTTTATTGAATGAAAATGATGTGGGGCATTGATTCTGTAAAGTTCACCTAGTTTTTATACGCCCTCATGAAATGAGATGTTTGGCTGAGGGTTAAACATTTTTTCTGTAACTGTCAAATATTTGTTTAAATATCAAAGGTGCCAGTGGGCAAGCTATCTTAATCATTATATTTGAATTGAATAATGACATGTCAATAAACATGCAGCCAATTTTTACAAAGATGATATTAACTTTAGTTCATGACAATCTTCTACCAGCTGGTCTTTGACCAAACAATTTGGATATGATTTTTCCTGGATTATTCATACCTATTTACAGCTGGGTTGTCTGGTTGTGGAAACACAAGTTTTTCAAGTTTAGTAGACTTCCATACAGTACATAAACAATGATTAGAATCCATGATCACCAAGATTCCAACTTTCTAATCAAATGTGTTACAGCCCAACCTAAGAGCTAAACGAGATTGGTGTATTGTTGTATCAACATGGTATATCAAAGTCTAGATCCTTGGTTCCCAACTAAGGGTACTAATACTCCTTGGGGGTACCAGCTAACACTACAAGGGGTACCTGAGAAGCTACTTAGACAATTTTAAAAAGTAGGCCTATGGAATGGATTAAATATCAAACTCCATCAATCGACAAATATCCTTTTACTTGCATGTTGGCCTTTAATGTTACTTAGGGTGGGCGAAGGGGTACCAGAGAGTCCAAAAGGTTGGTTGGTTGGTTGGTAGATGACAAGTGAACGTTTCCAGCAGCATCTGATACTACAAAAGTTTTGGATACACTGTATATATGTAATTGCGTGGCAAATCTTTCGATTTGTCACGCTTTGTTTTCGTTATGTTTATTTTTTTTTTTTTTTTTTTTTTTTTTTTTTTTTTTTTTTTGGGAAACTTTTTAGAGAAAATCGAAAATGGTGTAGCATAATTGTATCCACCAAACATTATTAAATGACCTGGAATCAAAAATGAATATCTAAAACTCAGTTTTTGCTAAACCGGAAGTGGGCTATTGCATAATATGCAATTATTTTGCACCTAGTCTGTAAGGTTTATTTATGAACCGATTTGGCTGAAATTTTCTTCAATATATTCATTGAAATAAGAAGTATCAAGTGCGGTTGGAAAAATTTCAATTTTAAAATATTTTTGTAAAAAAAAATTGAAACCAAAATTGTCAAAAAAGCTCAAAATTTTTAACTCAGCCGCTAATTTTTCGATTGACCTGAAATTCATAGGTCATGTACAGAATGTCCATAGAAATAAAATTAATCAATCAAAATGTTTCTATCACTTCCGGTTTTGACGTGAGAACTTCCGGTTTTTCAAAATCACGCCTAGCAGCCTCACTTCCAGTATAAATTTCAGATATTGACAAAAACTATATATATTGTCTGTCAGTCATAATTACAATGCACTCAGCATAAAAAATCCAAACCGGAAGTGCTGCATAAGCTGCCGTCACAGACTGACACATTTCAGCAAAAAATCAATAAGTCCTCTATTTGTTATTCGATTTTTATGATTTTGGTGTCTATCAAAACCTTGTAACCTTGTCTACAGTTTGTTGGAACAGAATTTTGAATTTCGAATTTGAAATTTTTTTATGTTCGTTTGAATATTTTGAAAATTCAAAAGGCCATATTATGTGACCTTGACCTTTGATGACCTTGAAAATTTCTATGAAGGATGTCCTTGACCTCAGCTATCCATAGGTATGCTGATATTAATTGAAAAATATTAACTTCTGGTTTTATGGACATTTGAAAATTGACATTTTTGTCAACTTTGGACATCTATATCTCATTCTCTAATCTATGCAGAGAATTAAATTTTTCAATTTTGTAATGCCGATTTGATTATCTTTTAAACGATATATGACAATAACCCAATAAAATATGTTTTCAAAATATTGCGTTTTCTTCGACTGAGGGTTCTAACTTACAATGCAATTATCTAATAGCAATATGGTGTGTATAGTCAGTATGTACTAAATTTTCTCTTTTCAACGACATATGACATGAGCAGTTTAATACAAAATCCATTAAAGTGAACATAGGCATAGGATACCCTTTTTCTGAGAAAAAATTAAGTAGAGAGGATTAAAATGAGTGACAGGGTTATAGCAGGTTATATAATACAGTAATAAAACTATTGGCATGAACTTTTCACATGGAGGTGTGAAGTATTTGAGGTCATAAACAGATTAATCTGATTATGTAATCTTTTAACACTCTAAAAAGTATAAAAAATTTATTCATTTTTTTAGCAAAATTTTCACTTATATTAATTTTACATACAATCGATTAGAGCAGTGAATTTTTGATACATTAACCTGTTCGAATTTTTTTTCTACCATTGACAGAACTCTTTCTACAAGATAAACACCAATTTTCTTTTTGTCGTCTGCTAAGGTTATTATAGGTCATAAACAAATTAGTCAGACTACATAATCTTTTAACTCTAGGGCTGGACTCTAGCAGACAGCAATTAAAACTGTTTACATGTATGAGCTAATCCGTTGCAATAAAAAGTGAGTGCTAAAACTGGTTTTTTTTATCGTCTGCTAAGATTATTATAGGTCAAAAATAAATTAATCTCATTACACATTGTTATAACTTTATAAAAATTAACATGTTTTTTCGAGTGTAGTGTTTGCTATATTTGATATATTATCAGATTTTTTCTTATTTTGAGGGTGATTCTTACCCACGGCACTAAATTTACTAACACACATCAATTCAACTGGCTACTGACTGCTCCAATCCATTGAAACAAAAGACAGTATTTCAACTCAGCATTAAAGGAAAATATTTACGTTTACACAGTTCGAATGTTGGGGAAGGGGGTATATCCCCTATACAAAATGGCCCCTAGTCAAAATGGCCATAACAGTTAAATTTGGTCAAAATGGCCATTCACCATGGCCCCCTTGACATGTTGGTCAAAATGGACTGGTCACCATGGCCCCTATTTTGGTCAAAATGAACTCTGTATTTATTCTTTGATTTCAACCAATTCTTTGGTAAAAATGGGGGCCATTAGCGTCTGCGATAATCCGTTGCAATAAAAAGTAAATGTTTAATCTTGCCAAAGTCAAAATGGCCATAAAGTTAAATTTGGTCAAAATGGCCAGTCACCATGGACCCTATTTTGGTCAAAATGGCCTCTGAATTCCCTCATTGATTTCAACCAATTCATTGGTTAAAATGGCCAAAAAAATAAAAGTCCAAGACATTCTAAGACTTACAATATAATTTGAAGTTCGGGTTCTCAAAAAGATTATACAAAAAATATATTATGTAGCACTTTATGTTTTGTTAATTTGTAACATCATAAATAAAAATATTATTTTGAGACCATTTTTATACGCCCTCATCTCTCTATGAGGACGTATATTGCAGTCACCCCCGTCCGTCCGTCCGTCCGTCCGTCGGTCGGTCGGTCGGTCCGTCCGTCCGTCGGTCCGTCCGTCAACATTTGCTCGTAAACGCTCTAAAAACAAGAGTTTTTGACGGAATCAAATGAAATTTGATATGTGTATACATATTCGTAAAACGAAGATCAAGTTTGAATTTGAGCTAATTTCGATCGTTAGAAGCAGAGTTATTGCCCTTGCCCCAAATCCGTCGCTCGGTCCATCAACATTTGCTTGTAAACGCTCTAAAAATTAGAGTTTTTGACGGAATCAAATGAAATTTGATATGTGTATACATATTCATAAAACGAAGATCAAGTTCGAATTTGAGCTAATTTCGATTGTTAGAAGCAGAGTTATTGCCCTTGCCCCAAATCTTAAATATGCTATTACTCTCTTAGTTTACAACCGATTTTGATGAAACTTAAAATGGATGTTATTGGACCTAAATCGAAAGGTTTGAGAAAGTTTAGTTTTCTCCTGATTAAATTTTTTCCTTTTTCGTATTTCGTTAGGCGTATATGGCCGTGGTCCACTATCTTGACTTTTTGGAAGGACCATTTTGACCATTTATCAGGGACCATTTTGGATACCAGAATTTAGGGGTTTGAAGTTCAAAAAGTCTTACAGCTATCAGGCAAAGTATCACGGGCCACGCTCAGTGCTGTTCACAGCTCTAGTTTATTTTAAAATCGAACATGTGTCTGGAGATAAAGAATAGATTCACCTGTTTTTATCATGTGTATTGTATATAAATTAATCATTTAACAAGGCACACTCTTTCATCTTTTTTACTCTTTGAAACTACATCTTATTCTGATCTTAATTACACAATTTAGTTGTGATAAACATACCACAAGATCTTTCTCAGCTTTTCTTGATAAATTTCACACTGTTTGACTCTCTATGATTGAAGTATAACTAAGTCAGTTGTTATTAGATTGTTATATTGTTCAAAATTGAAAAGATATGTTTTCAACATTTACATTTTTTTTGTATATATAAGAATTTAGTTCTAGAGTCTTGAAGTTGAAGTTAAAATATGATAATACAGTCAAACTTGGTCCAACGGTCACCTGTATTCAGCACCACCCTTTAATGAAAGGTCACCCAAATTACATCCCATGTAATTTTCAACCAAATTTACCTCTATTCAACACCACCCTCTTGACGCGGCCAGCGGTCACCCTTGACTGGCTACTTAATACAAGTTATACTGTATATTGGGGAAATCTTTTTCACTTGTATTTCAAATAATTTCTGTTCATTGCTAGTGAAATTATGCCATCACTATAGTTGAGAAATAGGAATTTCATTCTAATCAATATCTAGAACTAAAACTATGTGTAAGAAGCAAAAGAAAAGGAGCAGACCATGTGACATTATCCCAATCCATCTTTCTGAAACTCATAGAGCTTAAAGGGCCATTCTGCTTTTTTGAAAAAAGTTTCCATTATCAAAAAATTCGCAAATACTACCTGAGAGTATTTTTAAAGTATGTTTATTGTATCTCTATATCTTCTTGATCAAACTGAATTTAGTTTTAAAGGGTTAATTACAAACAGGGAGTACTTATTGTTAATTAAGCAATTTGACCTAGTTTTGGTGTTTGCCCTTTCAATGGCTCAATATTTCTAGCTGAAACCTTTTGAATACACAAGAGGGACATTTCTTTACAATTAGGCGTTTATTTTACTCAAATCCGTTCAGTAGTTTCCTATCAGCGTCCAAAAATCATAACACAATTAAAAACCTTACGTAAGGTTTTTAAAAATTTTAGCATTTTTTTAAGCGTTTCAAAATGAACGGTTGGATTTTTTTAATTAAAACTTTCAGATACCATAAAGGGCACATAGTTACAGATTTTGATGTAATTTTTTATAAATTTGAGCAAAAAAAAATTTTGACTTAAAAAAAATTCAGACTGTCCCTTTAAGTTGATTGCATCTAATATTTTGGTCTTTTTACAAAAGGATTTGTTGCTTGGTGTGGATAAATTAACAAATTTGATCAACACGAATCTTTCCCATATTTCAGACTAGTTAAGAAAATTGAAAGTTGATGCCTTTTGATGAATATTTATTCTGGATCAAACCAGTGGGAATTGGCATGAGATTAGAAAGGTGTTTGGTAGACGGTTTCAAGATGATTGTTTACTAGAGGGGTGAATCAATTAAACTATGTAATGATAGTAAGATGATATCTTTCTCAACCTCTCTAGTGTTGAAGTTAGACAAGGAGTAGCCAATCTGATGTATCATGCTACTCAGTAGGCTTTCAACAAGTAGATCTGTCTATCTCATTATCACCTCTTCTTACAATCTTATTATATATTAAAGGCATTGGTAAGACTTAGAGGTATAAATTACTTTTTATGTTTATTGAGACAAATTATAGCATCAATTTACATCAGACTTCTATGATTCTGCCAATTGAAAAATGAATTTTATGTCATAAGTGCCATTTGATCCTATGATTTGGTCTAACTTCAGTATGAATGGTGAAAATGAAAGTTGATAAGCTTACACTGTAGAGACAAGAAAACCTCTTAACAATGTTTTAAGTCCAAATGTGTTCGAATCAACTCACTTCAATCCACAAAGTTTTGAACTGAAGATGCTCCTTTGTTTCATCAAAAATATTTTTTTTATAAATTAGTACTGGTATTTTGAGGCACCCATTTTATCATGTTCCTTCAGCAACGTTAGACATTTGCATTATCTACTGTGCTGGATTGACGGGGTTTTCTCGTCATTATCAACTAATAACCTCGTTTAAAAAACACTATATGTCACATTCAATTTATGACCGTTGAGACTCGATTATCACAAGGTAAATTTGCTACAAGAAATTTGACGTCTGGTCATTCGAAAGTTTTCCCGCAATAATTTGTTACAAGGAATATAACTGGTCGACCATAATTGTTCGACCAATCAAAGTTAATGACGAGAAAAGCTTATCATGATAGCAACGGATTAATGTAATGAAATGAAATGATAGCCGTTGCTAAAGGAACATGCCATTTTATATGCCAAATCTCGAAGTGTATCAGAGTTGATATTTCAATTCATCAAAAATGTGATTTTATGCATTTTCTGTATAAAACTGTGTCGAAAACTGCACAATTTCTGTGAGATATTATTCATAGTAGAAAATAGTCTCGCAATGATAACCATTCTGACATCAGTTCTATATTAGCTGTGTATCTTTAACATATAATGGTTCTTTGACCTTTTATCAACTGGCAGACATCAGGATGTAGATGCTTTAACTTAATTCTTATTATTCCATGATAAAACATTATATAGAAACATTGAACTTTCTAGCCTATGATTGATTATATGGTTTGTTTTGACTGCCTTGTGTATTTAAGCAGGTATTTTTGATGATTAGTTTTAGTTGATCTTGCAAGTGATTTCAGTTAAATTGGAATTGTAAAGATGTTTCTTAGCCATTTTTATTACGATTTTAAAAATCATTAAAATTCCATTCGTTAGAAAAAATTGGGATTTTCGAAACTTTTGTAGGAAATGAGAATTATTGAAATAGACATTGTATGCTGTAATATGTGGATATGTGCAAAGTATTGTGAAAACAGGTACTTAACGTGTCAAGCCCTTAAGCCCCTCTCCCACCTACAGGAGTTGCTAGCCGAGTCTGTCCCGAATAAAATTTTGATACAAATCTGGAAACTCCTAATATCCTATTTTAATATTTAAAATTTTTGTCTAGAGCCGCAAGTGTTCACGTTGTAGGTGGGAGAGGGGCTTAAGTCAGAGGCAGTTTCTATTTTCAGAACTGAAGGTCATTTAGTTGTTGGTTATATTCAAGCTTGATTTCTTCTGCAGAGAAAGAATAAACCTTCCTTCATTTAACACTATTAATTCACAATGATAAAAAAAATGTTGCATATTGATTTTCTTCAAAAAAACATCATGTTCTTGTCTGGAATTCTGAATCTACATGGATATTAACTTAAATGTACTGCCATTAGGTTGAGATGACTTGGTTAGGTCATACACATGACTACTCACAGGAGATATCTTTTATTTTTAAAAATAACTTTTGCTTGATTTCTGCTATCTTTTTTTAGGGACATTTATTACATGGATATTCATTATTCCAATTTTCATTCTGATGTCTGTGGGCTTTACAATTCAACATTTATTAAAGGTATTGTAAAGAGGTTGTCTTATTCAAATTTTCTATCAGATCTCTGTGGTTCTTGCAATTCCACTAAAACTAAGTGTTTTATAGGATCTCTGTGGTTCTTACAATTCTACTAAAAAGTGTTTTATCAGGTTTGTGTGGTTCTAGCAATTCAACTTAAACTAAGTGTTTGTTGATGTGACCGTTGATGTCACAACTGCGAAATATGATTGTATTATAGAAGACCGTAAGGGGTGTGACGTCAACCTCTTAGTAAGTGGTATTGCGTAGCAGCCTTATTTTGTATTGATAAAACTTTACGTTTGATACACAAGCTTACACAAATATACACACCTCTCATGAGGTTCAGCATAAGTTATGTTTTTTGGGCCTCTGAAAGTTGTAGGCCTATTCAGCTCTGGGCATCTGAAAGTTTTATTCAGTTCTTTCTGAAAGTTAATAATTAGTGTGTAGAATTCAATTGTGTTGAATAAATTAAGTCATTAGTTGAGTTAAACTGTGTCATTGTCGGCTGCCATTAGATATATATCTCATTAAAGAAGATTTAACCTCAAGTTTTTATGTAGTTAAGCAGATGGTAGAAACAATAATCATTAGTTCTAGAATATCTTTTAAAATACATCAAATTGTCTGTAAAATAATAATCATCTTCCATTAGACAAGGCAAATTGTAGATTCTAGATCTAAAACAAGCTTTATTTCTAAGGCTGTAGTCTATTTGGATAATAGACAGGGGTTTATTCGTTGATCAAAACAGTACCTCAAGCAGCCATGTTGGAAAATAAGCCGTGATGATTAAATGAAGGTTGAAGTTACAATACACATTCGCGACTAACTGTTCTCAGATCTGTTCCACTCTACCTAGCCTGCTGGAATTGGAACTGTTCTCAGAACGCTCAACTGTTTAGGCCTACACACTACTTATTTTTCATCAATTCCATTCTCAGAAGTGTTCCAAAATGGATGATATTTGTAGTGTCAAAAGGGCTAAATTCAGTCTAAGCAAACACTGGAAGAGATTGAAGGGTGAAATTTAGATTTTGGAGATGGAGTTTGTAGTAAGATCTATTCAGGCTGAAATTTGGATTGCGAAGATGGAGTTTGTGGTAATATCTATTCAGACTAGGCAGCAGGTAAAACTGATTGAAGGGTGAATTTTGGATTGTGAAGATGGAGTTTGTAGTAAGATTTATACAGGCTAGACAGAAAGTAAACAGAAAGAGATTGAAGGGTGAAATTTGGATTGTGAAGATGAACAAATTCAGTCTGAGCAGCAGGTAAAACTAGAAGAGATTAAAGGGTACAGGTAATTATCTTGTCATTATAGTAAAATTTATAGACTTGTTGAAACTAAGATAGGTAATAAATTACACTATTAAAATACTAGCATCTTGTAGATTTAAACAACACACATAAACTCAATTATTCTAATTTCTTGTATGATTATTATGAAATGTAGGTCTTATGGTGATTTTTGAGTCACAGCATGCTGTGTCATCTGGAATTCACTTCACATTTAATCAGTACATCCTTTAAAAGTGGCAATAAAAAAAAGGTGGTATTCCACCATGATGTTCAGAAATCAAATTAAAAGAGTTTTTCCTTCTACTTTTATTGCATCTGTTTTGGCTAATAAGGACGGCAACACCATGCAGTATACAATTATAAAAATTTACCATGACATCACCATTTGCCTACTCTTATTTTCAATTTCTAACTTTAAAGAGATCTTTAACAATATAAAATTGTTGTTAAGAAAGTGATATTCCATCTTTAAGTAAAAAAAGAAAACTAGTTAAATCATAATCATGTTTTTTTTTAGGTAGAGTCTAAACTACATCTGTTGATGTAATAATAAAATCATGCTGATTGAATGATGTCATACTTTACCTCCTTACTGTCAGTAATTAAATCATTATGTAATAACAGTCATACAGTCATACTTTCTTTAATTAATACCAGCTGAAATAGTCCAAAACATACAGTCCAAACAGTGCAATTTTCAAATTTATGGATATTTTGTGACTTGCTGGTCAGTAAAGCCCAATGCAGACGAGAAACATTTCTGTCGACGAACAGAATAATCGGACAAATATTTTTTGTTTTCCGTTATCCGCCGCCGACGAACATAACCCGGCAGACGATCGAACTTTTAGCTTGAACAATACGCCATCGCCACAGAAATTCACATGACCTCAGATTAGCTCTGTCCATTTTGAGTGTCATGTGGTCTGACTTCGTCTAAAATGTTCCTTGTCTGCTTAATATTATACTTATGCCGCTTGATTCAAGTTAATCATTCACAACTGAGATAGCCATTCTGATTACACCTGACAAACTATATATTGAACATTTGCACTTCTTGCACTTTCTTCGCATCACAATTTACGAAGATTTACTAGCAGCTGCATACAAGGTTATTGTCAGTCAAGGACTGCTGTAGTTATAGGCCTACAATTAAATGCCACTAGTGCAATACAATTTATGTTTAAGCTATCTTTCATTTTCTGTATGAACAGTTATCTTTCATTTCTGTGTTTGTGTCTGTGATATGTGTTTTTTCTATATCAGTCTTATTAAACGACATGCCGATATTAATTGATGCACAGGGATTTGAAGGCTTAAATTTTGAGGGAGAGTTTTGAACAATATCAGATTAGCTAAAAAATTCCAGGTTCTGAGACTAAAAGTTTTTTGGTCGAACGGTTAGTGAACAATATTCCCTTTAACACTAAGGTTTGACAAAGATGAAAATGGATAACTTGTGAGATATTGAGAAATAGTTGTAACTTAGCCAGCTGTAGGAGTGAATATTGACGTATAAAGACCAGAGAGAAACACAATACTTGACTAATAGAGATATTAGAAGAAATCAGAGATTATGTCCTTCTTTATCAATAACTAAACTCTAGACTGGCGTGACCAAGTGAAATGGTGGCTGATTAAAGCACCAGACCCTATATTCAGTAATAATACTCCAGGGATGTTCTGATCAGCCATACTATTATTGAGTAAGGTTATTATAGGTTATGTATGACTAAGAATTCTTATTCTGTTGTAGCGTCACAAAACTTTATGTGAATTGAATTGGTAAATCATGGTCAGACATAAACAGTATTTATAATGTGCTCCATGTTCGAGATGTGAACAATATGCCTTGGTCATGAAAAGCGGACATCTTGCCTAGTAAGTAGAGAAGAGCAGACAAATCGTATACAAAGATTGATTTTGAGTGGCAAATTTAAAATCAAAAGACAATTTTGTATGCAAATGTCATTTTGGGTGTTTGAATTTGGATCAGATTATGTAATCTCTTACTTTATCTAATTACAACTAATCTGCAACTGGATTCCGAATCTGTGTCACTCGTTTACAAAGGTTTGTCTGAATCCGAATCCAGATACCGAATCCGTGAATCTGCCTCATATCACGGATTCTTCGGATTCAATATGGCGACATTCAGCGGAAATTCGTAAGTTATGGGCGCAGCCATCTTGGATTCCGAATCTGTGCCACTTGTTTACAAAACTAACCTAGCATACTAAACCGGTTTCGGATTTCTTGTAAATTGTACTCGTTCACAAAGCGAATCTGATGTACCAAACCAGTTTCCGATTTTTTGTAATTGAGCAGGGCCTGAGATAAAAACAAATAAAGTAAACTCTCTCTTTAAAAACTGAAAATCAGATTTTTAATTTAATCTAAAATATCTTTCAAGTTGAGTGATTAAAACATTACAGATATCAAGGTGTTTAAACATGAGATTTAATTAAAATACACTCAAAATAGATTTTATATCTATAAATACTACATCAAGTCAAAAATAGAATTTATGGCACCAGTAATTTTTCAAATTAAAGAGTGGTGAATTAGGCAATTTGATTTTGAATCAGACAAGTTATTGATAGTTATGAAATATGAAAAATTGCAATTGATCAGTTTATTATAAAAGCTTATATATTAGATCTGACTTTATAGATTGTAAAGATTGTGTTTTTTAAATTTTAAATGTATTGGGGACCCTTATACCATCAATTTACACCATTCCAATTTTCAATCAGATTTCTGTGGTTGTAGCAATTTGCAGTTGAATTGGTGAAAATCAATGCCAAAATAAAAAATTTGAAAAAATCTCTTTAAATTCCTTTAATGTTAAAGGGATTGTAAAGTGGTTTTCTAAACTTTGTATGTGTATCAGGGACACTGATAGCATCAATTTGCGCCATTCCAATTTCCATTGCGACATCTGTGTTTCTTGCAATTCCACTAAAACTAACGCGTTTTATGACGTCACTAATAGTGATCTGCATCTATATAAATGGTAGCTTCCGCTAGATCACTATTGGTGACTATTAGTTTTAGTGGAATTGCAAGAACCACAGACGTCAGAATAGAAATTAGAATGGTGCAAATTGATGCTATCAGTGTCCCCGATACACATACAAAGTTTAGAAAACCTCTTTACAATCCCTTTAAGTGTTTTATTTTAGAATGTTGACAGTCGTATTGTGTGATTGATTGTAGTTCTGGTTTAGTTTTCTGATTTACCAATTACTCAGTCAAAAAACTTATATCTGGTTTACGAATAGATAGACACAGACAGAAATGAATACTTGATGATGAGTACAGAATATTGGCACCGTTTCAAATAGTCATATGATGAATATGATAAAACGGACTTAGATTTAGTCTGAGAATTGTCAGGAATGTGTAGAATATCAAATGAATTAATATAATTAGACTATAGAAAGGATCAAATTTACTGTAATATCCTACTGTGTTGGAAACTGTTTTTAGAACTGTTAATACCAGGATCAACTTTCATGTATAGTTGGCACCACATGAGAACAGGATTAGATGACTGATTGTGAGTTTTCTAGAATTGCCACAGTAATCTACTGAATCTATGTTTATGTGCAATTGTTTCATATGCTGACCATAAAAACTTTTGAAAAATCTAGGTAAGAATGTTTTCATGCTTTTTTTGCAGATAACATGTAAAAAATTAATCAAAGTAGTTGCAATACTTTAGGTCATATTTTTTATGAACTGCTGCTGAACATATAGGAGAGACAGGAAGTGCATGTTGAGAATGAAAGTGTGTGTTTAATTCAGTAACTGTAAGGCCTGTATTTCAACTGATATAACCATCAGAGTTTAATTGATCACAGTTTGAAGAAAATGTGAAATGTTTATTTGTTTTGGCAACCAGTTTGTATTTCTTCTTAGAACTCTGTGTCTGACATATTTGCAGGAATTAGTTCTCAGTAAACCATATTCCATCAATATCTAAAACTAATCTAGAAATAATTGGAAAATATAACATTAAAAATTTTCATTTCATGTTTCTATAATAATTTGCTTAAAAACCAGACCGAATGCTGGAAGGTATTTTACGAAAGCCTTTAAGACACACCTAAAAAAAAATATTTATAATTTTATTTTTCTGAAAATATTTTTCACAAATCGAAATATGGGACTCCACAACTCGAAATTTCTGATTCCACAAGTCGAAATTTCGGATTCCACAAGTCGAAATTTCGGGTTCTGCTATCCTGATTTCAGAGCTGTTTTTAGTATAAAAAGTTGTTCTAAACCCACATGGAGGTTATTAGGACACATGTAGGCCTTAAGGAGAAAACACATACATGCGGTTCGTGGTCCGATTCGGCGATGCGATGCGTTAATTTCGCCACAACGATTTACCGGATCAAAACTAAAGGTGAAAACACATACATGCAGTTCGTCGTCCGGTGCGGCGATGCGATGCGTTCATTTTACCGCAGCGTTTTACCGGATCGAAACTAACAAGGGTATGCACTTGACATGACACATACATGCTGTTGCGGTGCGTTGTTATATTTCTCCACGCTTTTTTTATACTAAAAACAGATCTGATATCAGAATAGCAGAACCCGAAATTTCGAGTTGTGGAATCCGAAATTTCGAGTTGTGGAGTCCGAAATTTCGAGTTGTGGAATCCGAAATTTCGAGTTGTGGAATCCGAAATTTCGAGTTGTGGAGTCCGAAATTTCGAGTTGTGGAACCCGAAATTTCGAGTTGTGCAAAATATATTCCGAAAAATAAAATTATAAATATTTTTTTTTAGGTGTGTCTAAAAGGCTTTCGTAGTATTTTAAAAAATTGGATCATATATAATGATTTTATTATATTTATAGAAATGCAAAATATAAAATTGTGATCAGGGAATGAGGAATTATATCCAAATTTGTATTTATGATTAAAATGTAAAAAGAAATTGCTAGGAAATTAGATGCCTTTGGTTTGAATCTCCTTCAAGGTATGAACAATTCAGATTCCACGCCTTTCTTTCCCGTCAACGCATTAAATGAATGAACTATGGGATCCTTCGATACTAAATAATAACACTTCAATAAATGGTGTTAGTTTAATGGCCATTGTGTTTGAAGTCATGGGGAGATAATGGCCATTTTGCTTTTGGTTATGTTATTTAAAGTCAAATATTGATTAGACTGCATCTGTTAGATTGTCTGACAATTTCTGACAAGTCTTGTAGTGGTACCCCTTTGCATCAAAAAGGTTCTGTGGATATTTATATAACACAAACACTACACTAGATATAATAGAACAATACTGTACCAACCAATCTGGCCAAACTAAACCTCCATGATCTACATAGCTTCTAAAGCTTTCATTTGGCCCCTGATAAATTGCCAAACGCGAAAAGCTTCCATCGGTTCGACAATTTGTCAGTGGAAACACAAAAAAGCTAGCTTAAAGCCAGCTTTTTATGTCAGTGGAAACACAGTTATAATCTTACTGAGAAAGAGGGTGTGTTATCCCCAAGCCACAGAACATCAAAAGGATATTAGTAGATATTGAAACAGATATAATTCATAATAATGAGACAAAAATTGTTTTTGAAAATGAAAATTCTTTTCAGTATAAAAATTATTTAAAATCATCTTATCACCTGGGGAATGTTCAGAGACTGATATAATTCTTCTTTTTTTTTAATACAGATATTTATTTAAAAATTTAAAATATTAAATATAACATTTAGAAATGAAAATTAACATACAGAAGTCATATATTATCAATTTTCATTCAAAAATAATTGAGTTTGAAGAAGAAGTTATAAACATTGTTTTTTACGCAGTTTAAAACATTTTGATGTGTTTAATGGCTAGAGAGAAATATTAACAGTGACACCTGGAATGTTTGAAACAGGCAAAAAATTACAAGAGTTTTTGAAGTAATGCCAACTAGAATTAGAGCAAATAGAAGTTTTTTGTGATGTTAAGAGATCTAATTCTAGGAAACCTTGTCTCAATAATTTCAAAGCATCATGTTTGACGTCATAGAACAGTTAATATCTTTTTCCTCCATGTTTAACGTAGAAAGTTAATTCATTTGCATCCGATTTCCATTCAAGTCATTTCAGTTAGAAAGGAAATATTTATCCCACTGAGTTAGCAGTGATGTTTATTATGTCATTAGATTTTCCTCACAAAGTTATTGAAAGAGCACAATTTAGACGTGTCTTTAAAGTTTAATGGAAAAACTAATTCTTCATCAAAAAATGGTTTACTATATATACATACATAATATTTATAGTAGTGCTGGGTATTGCCAACCATGTCACGATACGATACGTATCGCGATACAAAGGTCACGATACAATACGTATCGCGATATGGGATATAGGGACAAAAAGTAACACTTTTTTTTCAAAGTTTAAATATTTATTTATTCAAAGCTTTAAAACTTTTTAATTTGGTAATTTAGTTGATAGTAGTGGTCCATATCCATGACTTAAAATATTTCCCAACAATTTCAATCAAGTCAGTTAGAAAAAAATTGTGATTTCATACGCTGACTTGTAAGTAAATCCTCACTTTTTATGAAATGAGAGGTATCGTCAAGTATCGATACACGACCTCGCGATACGATACGCGTATCGTGGAATGTTGTATCGCTATACAACGATATATCGTGTCAGCACTAATTTATAGGCGTTTAAATAACGGAACACAATTTTATGGTATACTACTCCTTAGTTGAAAAGTTGTGTGTAATAAAACTAAGGAGTAGTATACCATAAAATTGTGTTCCGTTATTTAATGTGATCTTTACCCCTAAATGTTGCTTACGGATTATAGGCTTTTGTGTGATACTTACTCATGTATCTACTTGATCAACCTGATTTTTATACGCCCACACGTAAGTATTCTGCTGGTGAGCGTATTCGCTTGGGGACTTACTGCAAGCCTATGTTTGTTTTAAGGTTAGAGTTAAAGTTGAGAATTAAAAGCGATTTTTCAACAACCTCTGCAAACATAGCAAATATTTTTTTTAATATAGTTTTGGTGTTTTGGTTTTTTTTTTATCGTAACAATTAGTGTGAGAGCATGGTGAGAGATATATTTCTGCAGATTTAAATCTGTAATTTGCATTAATTTGAGCAAAAAGTCAGATCTTCCCTTTAACTTAATTATGTGGTGGGCTGTTTGTACTTTTAACATAATGTATTTGTCATGTAACCTACACAAACTGAAACAAAAAAATAGATGAAAGTGGGTTGGAATAGATTATGTCAACTCAGCATCTATTTCGGACTGTCTGCTGTTAATTGACTTTTATCTGATTTTTATTCATTCTGACATTTATCCATATTGTAGAACAATCTCATCAGTATTTTGACTTTGAAAATTGATTTTGTATTTTTGATATTTATCTATCTTGTATTTTAACATTTATCCATAATCATGTATTTTTACATTTATCCATAATCATGTATTTTTACATTTATCCTTCTTGTATTTTTACATTTATCCATAATTTTACGCATTTTGAAATATGTTGATATTCATTTATCTTGTATTTTTACATTTATCTATTTGAAACATTTTGATATTTATCCATCTTGTATTTTGAAATATGTTTATATTTATCCATCCTGTTATTTGACAATTATCAATAAACAAAATGTGATTTGACATATTTATTAGCCTTGCATTTGTTTCTTATCGATTTGTAATTTCACATATTATCCTAATGTGATTTCAAGTTGATCTACATTTTTGCCCAAATCTACCTCGTATTTTGACATTTGTATTTTAACATGTTATCGTGTATTTGACAAAAAGCTCATTCTAAATTATATACAAATACACTTATCCCTCATGTATTTTGTGATAATTGACACATACCTGAATTAAATTGACATTTTTTTGTCCATTTGGTTATCATTTATGTATGTTTTGATGGAGTTTAAAATAGTTCTAAGATTACAAAGTAATTGATTCTACTTCCAACTCTGTTGAAATATGATACAGAATTGTTGAGAATTAATTGAAAAATGATAAAAGATTGAGTTATTTAATCTCTCTTGTGGGAAGTCATAGTGAAATTACTTAAAAGCTTAATGTCAGTCAATAGAAAGTTTGTTGTACTGTTTGAATTGTGGAAATTCCCGACATACTGTCTGATTTGCTCTATTGTACTATTAATCCATTACAGAACCCAATCTCTTATAGGATTTATATTCTGTTCATTCGTTCATTTGTTCATTCATTCATTCATTCATTCATTTATTCATTCTTTCATTCATTTCTTCATTCTTTCGTTCATTCATTCATTCATTTCGCTTGCTTGATCTTTTATATAATTTTCTTGTTAATTATTTTATTCTTTCTTTTATGTTCTCAAATATTTCCAAGTTCTAATTCATTCATTTATTCCCACATTTTCTTAGTTTTCATTCATTCATTCATTTTGCCATTATTTTTTCTTATGTGATTATTGCCAGAATGAAAAACTTTATATGGTATAAGAACCTTTCATTCATTCTATTACCTTTTCCTGATTCATTTTGCCATTATTTTTTCTTATCATGTGATTATTGCCAGAATGAACAACTTCATATAGTACAAGTGATAAACCTTTCATTCATTCCTTACCTTCTCTTCATTCATTCAATCCAGACAGTAATCTGTGTAGGTAATATATATGTGAAGAAGATTTAGACAAGTATAAGATAAGGTATATGATAGCCAGTCAGTGTGTGAGAGAGAGAGAGAGAATGTAAAGGAGTGGGACGACTATGTTAGAGTGTACTGTAGAAGATAAACAAGTCTTGAATTGCGTCTATTGACTTGGTGCCAATATTGGAACCTAGTATAATTACAGTAATGGTAAATGGATGATTCACATGAAAACTGGCAGTGTCCGTTTAGAAATTGATACACAGTGTATATATAATATCAGACTTTTTAGTGCCAATATTCTGTAGTCTGTGAGTTGATATCAGGATTATAATGTAGGATTTTGTATTAACCGATAATTGGAATAAGTTCCTAGTTTGATGTGGTATTAGGGTTACTTGATGTTTTCTATGGTAAGGTCATGTCATTTCTAATTTATAACAACTCCATTTATACTTTCTTATTGAATATATCAAAGATGATTTATGTCTGTTTACTGTTATAATACAAGAATTAACATACTGAAATTCTAGCATTTATATTTCTTGCTAGTTTTCATAAATGTCATATAGAAAGATGATAAAGTGTTGTATATTAGCATTGATAATCAATTTAGGGAATGTTTCATGACCTGTATCATATCATTCCTCCAAAATCTTATAAGAGCACTCTCATACATCAAAAATTCACACAAATATTTTTTTGAATCAGATCTTTTTCCAGGCATAAAACTGTATACAGCTATAGATATTAAATATACAAACACTGAAATGATATTTTTTTTGCCTTACAAGTTAAGTAGTGAGAATTGAGGACATTGTCATTAGCCTATGGACAAATTTTATGAACACAGCCCCGCGTCTAGGTTTATGTCCAGGTGCCTTGGTAGAAGCCCAACATTAGGAAAAATAAATGACTTGGTAGAATTGGTTTAAGCCTAACATTAGGAAAAATAAATGACTTGGTAGAATTGGTTTAAGCCCAACATTGAGGAAAAATAAATGACTTGGTAGAAGTGCAAAGCTAAAAATAGTACATGTACATTATTTAGAATGTCTAATAATGTGTTATAGTAGGATCAAGGTTAGATTGAGATATTTATTACAAACTATTTCTATTGATAATCCTTTATTTAGATAATCCATTCATGTATTAATCTTGATAATCTAAATAGGTTAATCTACAAGGACTCTTAATATAACTATATAAACTTAAAGGGGAATGTTCACCACCAACTTGGTGTATCGTAGGTCTATTTCAATGTGCAATTGGCTGTGCACGTTAAAGATCCCTTGACAGTTGAAAATCGAAAATAAGAGCAGGCTTATGCCGCTGTCCTGGCAAAATTTCCCTCATTGCACATTGCGTTTGCCCGCCCTCAATTAGCCCATAAAGGTGCAGAAAAGTAGGACGTAAAACTCCATTCATTTCATTTTTATTTAGGTCTATTTCAAGGGATTTACCGGAAAATGGTGAATTGTCCACTTTAATAAGCTTGTTATCAGAAACTGATTCATAGTGTGTTGATGATTAAAACTGTTCTATGTTTTATGAGGAATTTCTATGTTCCAATTTGTTTCTTTCTGGACAAATGGTTTACAACAATCTCACACCTGTCAGAAATGGTATTGAAAGATACACTGGGTATACTAGACTACAATAGTCTCTATCCTCATGTGATTTTATGAAAATAGGGTTACAATTCACCACCATCTTGACTGTAGTTCAACGCACATTGGTCGGATTCAAAACTACGTTTTTGACAACACGAACGCAGTTGACTACTTGAGTGCTCAGTTACGAACGCTGAAGATAATTTAAGAATTGAACGATATGGCCATAGTTTCACTTTCTTCTATGTTTATATGTGTCGCCATTTTGTATCCACCGTTCTTGTACTCCATTTCCGGCAAAATGGGGAGTGACGAGAACGACTTTCCAGTATTAGTTCTTAAGTTGATACATCATGTTTTATTTAGGATAGTTGTTCAATCCATTTCATATGTAGAAGTACCCATTGATGTACTTTTACTTCAAATGAACATATAGGCATATTTCAGTTTAATATTTGACTGAAATTCTGTTTCTATGTCATTTTTATACGCCCACATGAAAATGTGGACGTATATTGCCGTCACCCCTGTCCGTCCGTCCGTCGGTCCGTCCGTCCGTCGGTCCGTCCGTCCGTCGGTCCGTCAACAATTTCTTGTGTACGCGATAGACACCAGAGTTTTTATCCGATTTGATCGAAACTTGGTATGTGTATTCATCTTGATAATATCTCGGATAAGTTCGAAAATGGCGCAATTCTGATCGTCAGTTTGTGAGTTATTGCCCTTGACTAAGTGAAAAAACGTTGAAATTAACTTGTGTACGCGATAGAAGCTAGAGTTTTTATCCGATTTGAACGAAACTTGGTATGTGTATTCATCTTGATAATATCTCGGATAAGTTCGAAAATGGCGCAAATCTGATCGTCAGTTTATGAGTTATTGCCCTTGACTAAGTGAAAAAACGTTGAAATTAACTTGTGTACGCGATGGAAGCTAGAGTTTTCATCAGATTTGAACGAAACTTGGTATGTGTATTCATCTTGATAATATCTCGGATAAGTTCGAAAATGGCGCAATTCTGATCGTCAGTTTATGAGTTATTGCCCTTGACTTAGTGAAAAAACGTTGAAATTAACTTGTGTACGCGATGGAAGCGAAAGTTTTCATCAGATTTGAATGAATCTTGGTATATGTATTCATCTTGATAATATCTAGGATGAGTTCGAAAATGGCGCAATTCTAATCGTCAGTTTATGAGTTATGGCCCTTGACTTAGTGAAAAAACGTTGTGTACGCGATAGAAGCTAGAGTTTTCATCAGATTTGAATGAAATTTGGTATACGTATTCATCTTGACAATATCTCGGATGAGTTCGAAAATGGCGCAATTCCAGTCATCAGTTTATGAGTTATTGCCCTTGACTTATTGAAAAACGTTACAATAAAATTGTGTACGCAATAGAAGCTAGAGTTTTTATCCGAATTGAATGAAACTTGGTATGTGTATTCATCGAAAACGGCGCCATTCCAGTAGTCGGTTTATGAGTTATTGCTCTCGATAGAGGCTAGAATTTTCATTTGAATTGATTCATCTAAATATCAGCTCAAATAAGTGCGATGGTGAAATCAACTTTTTCAAATATTCAAATTTGCTGAAGTGGGCGTATGTTACCTTGCCTGGCAAGCTATCTTTAAGCTTAACACAGTTAGTGCAGCTAGGTTTATGGGTTTTCATCAGTTATCTGGTTACCAGTTATTGATTGAAGATGGTATTACTATATTCCAAGAAATAATGAATAAAGATATTGATCAAGAAAAACAGAAATAATTAATAATAGTTATAGGTGTAGAGGTATCTGATATCAATATCAGGTAATTTAACTACCACTTTAATCATCTATTATAAAGAAAAACAAGTCAGTGCTGTGCTCAAGGCTGGTTTAGTTCTCCTTATTGATAGGAATTTAGCAATGAAAGTGACATAATGCACTGATTTGGGATCTTTAATCTGCTCAGACAAGCTGTAGTTCTTCAGGCCTTAAAGGGGTTCTAAAGAAGTTTTCATAATTATTTATGTGTAGTGGGAACACTGATAGCACTAATTTGATGTTAAATTGGCAGTTATGTGTATAGCAGTTGTTGATATTCCTTTAAGATAATCGTGACCAAGATGGTACCATCAGATTTTTTTCTTACTTATTTATCTTAACCCTTTGAACCCTGACATTATTTTGGATAAAACAACATATACCCTGAATTCCCAGCAAGATTTATTAAAGTGCATTATGTTAAAGTTATATGATCTCACTTGACCATGGCTGTGTTTACCAGCTTGTCGGGTATAATTCACGGGTATATATCACTAATGATTGAGCAGCCGACTTTTAAGGTTAAAAGGGTAAATATACTAATAAACTAACTGTACTTTAAAATATATAGTTCTAAGTTCATGACCTGGTCCAGTGCTTTTTTATGGGAATTTTATTCTCATGTCACCTCACTGCTTTGCACCTTGCCAATTATGTTGTTCCAGCTATTCTGCTTTAACTACACCCACAATGGTCTTCTTTCAAGCATATTTCACAAGCAAAAACTAAATTCAAGTGAAATTGCTGGAACCTAGGTCGTCTGATTGAAAATTAAAATGGTGATCTAAATAACCTTGGCTAATAGATTTTACTATTGATTTGAATATTATTCTCTTGTAGCCTATTTTAACTGATAATTATTTCTGCCATTGTTGTCTTCAAAGAACTGCAGGCTGGTCAATACTCCTTTCTACTGTCTTCAATATTCTTAATGTCAGCATGTTTCATTGATTTCTAGCATATTTTTTTTTATACAAAACCTATTTAAGCTGTTGGATGGATTATGACTCGATACATTTTTTTGCATTTGTTTCTTAAAGGGATATGTTCACTAACTGTTCAACCAATGATCATTTTGTCTTAGTGTTTTTAGCTATTCTAATGTATAGTAATGTTCACAACTCTCCTACAAAATTATAGCCTTCAAATCCCAGTGTATCCATAAATAACAGCGTTTGAAAGTCAAAAATATGACTTGTCGTTTAGTAAGACTATGCGTTATATAGAAAAGACAAATACAGAAAAATAAAGATAAATGTTTAAGTAGGGATATAATTGAAGGGATTATGCAATTTTTGTGCAGTTCTAGTACTTCTGGAGGCTATTTACATAATAATATATTACATACTCTATGTTTGAAGGCTTAAATTTCGCAGGAAAGTTGTTACAATATTAAAGATTATTTAAGCTAAAAAAATCCAGATTCTGAATTATTTTTGGTCAAACAGTTAGTGAACATATTTCTTTAAAACCATATTTCTTAATCTTTATAGATATGTGATTGGGGGGCTTAGTTGAAATATATAATAGCTTATTAAGTTTGATCGTTCTGTTATTTAACAGAGTTGAATATTGAAAACTAAATTGACTAGTGCCATGGTGTTAGTTAATTTATATTATCTGATGCTCGAGAGAACTAGAAGTAGATCAATCAGGATGTAGTTGACATTTTAGTGCCAACACACCAATCAACATGTCACCTCACTTGTCATTTATTTTATTACAAATACTTTAACTTGGTTTATTACGATTTCCTGATATAGTTCTACTGAACTTGATGTTTTCAATGTAAAAGTAAAATGCTATAAAAGAGTTTAACAAAAAAAAGTTCCCCAGTGTGATTCAATAACAAATAGGCTTACATGTATCCCCCTAACCCTGTACCTTCCATTTAATACTAACTTGTTTCTTTTCAATCAACCAAATCACTTAATATTTTGCTAACACATTTTGTTAAAAAGAACATTAAACTTATACGTCCTGTGCCTGTGCTTTCGTAACTTTGTCATTAGTACAAAGTTACAACCTTTACTCCCTAAAATTTGAATTCACAATTTCTAATTTTTGCAGATTATTCTTATTTCTGAAATAAGAATTTATTTTTGATAGTTTTAGCAGTAACGAACCTGGCATAGTGAAAATGCTTTGAATCAGACTCAGACAAGCACACGTACATTTTGCTTTCTGATCCTCATTTTTCATTGTCTGTCTTTGCCTTTTTGGAGAATTTGATAAAAAAAAGATTCTGAATTTTTGAAATCCCTTTGGCCTTTTTGTATGTCAAAATTAAAAAGTTGTATTTGTTTTTTAAAATCAAAAGAAATTCTTTGTCTTTGTACCTTGATTTTGTTGTCCAAATCCTGAAATTTATTTTGTGAATTGAATCTTACATTGTTTTACATTTCAGGTCAAGATGTAGTAGTTATTAAAGAAGAATGTACGAACCAGACAGCAGCCATGTTGGAAAAAGTTCACACAGAAGGCGTCTGCCACCAATACAAGCTATTGGTAAGATGCAATCTGTGGATATGGAAGAACCACCTGATATTCCAATGGAAATCTTTGGTTATGAAGCTGATGGTGACTTGTCCTATTCATCAGCCCTTGAAACATTTTTCGATGCAAATGATGCTGAGGAATCTGTGAAACAATTACGCAAAGTTTTTCATGTAGTCAATCCGGGTCGATATGCCATTAAAAAGTCACCTGAGGCAGGTGGAGGACATTTTATCCACTGCCCACGATCGCCTGCTCTTGCCCGCCATTATGGAGAGCTGCGTAAATTAATGGAAAATCGTGCACGTATTGAATTTGTGCGGGATTGTATGAGTAAAATACGTGCTGCGGCAGCCTATGTTGAGGAACTAGAAGGATTAGTACATTGTGAATATCGAACTGCTTACGCAATACGTCATGGTTGTGCTACAGAAGCACCAGTGAGTAAATTATATTGTTTAAATGCGTTGTGTGAGGATCTGAGGATACATGTCAATCATTGGAATTCCATTAAACAAAAATTGAATTCAAACAAGTGGCTGCAATCTAATCTGGGTTTTCTATCAATGGAAGTAGACTATGTTAAAAGAATGTTGACTACACTTTGTGATAAAGCTATCTGGTGGTTAGATAAGTTAATCATTACAGGATTTGAAGTGTTCGCACATTGTGACATGGATAAATTAACGCCGGAAGTGTTATGGAATGTGACTAGAGGGTTAGAGGAGTTTAACACCATTGCGTTAAGTCTGCGATCAGTTAGTGTTTCCGAATGTTCAACAATTCTCCAAACTCTTCTACCTTCCAAAAATTTATTTTCAACTTCTTGCTTACATCTTGACCCTTCATTTTCCAATTTTCCTTGTAACCTCAGTCATTCAGTGAAAGGCATTCCATTTTCAAAAGTGCTCACACTTTTAGCTAAGGAACGTTCGCGCTATGCTGCCAGTCTTACCCATCGTTTTTTCACTGTCAACGAAGAATTTATTAAAATCCTCAAAAGTGGACATCTTCCAATATATTTGTGGAATGCAGATCAAGAAAATCAAAACCAGAAATCCAGCCAAATGTCAAAAAATCACATGATTCCTCAAGAGACATCATCAGATTATCATACTGAAACCGGTAGTAACACTAGTCTTAGTGCTACTTTATTATCAATAGGATCTATACATGCTCCCGATCTTTCTATTTATATGTCTCCTCTAGTAGATTTCTCTCGGAGAGAACAGGAATTTACTGAAAACTTTTTATTGGTTGTGTGTAACTCAACAAATTTACTCAGGAAAAATGAATCGACCAAGAAAGTGCGTCAGAAAGACGGAAAGGCTACGTTTAGTCCTGTTGTTGGACGACCTCCTCGTGTTCAGTCAGACATGCCTGTTGTATTATCTAGGTCAGATTCCAGGCGTAAAACTGTGTCATGGGGAGATAATGCTGATAGTTCTGTTCGGAACCAAATTGTATCAAAATATATGGATATTATGTGGGCATGCTTTGGTCAGAATTTAGATCTGTGTTTAGATGAACCCTCGTGGGAAATTCATAAAAATGTGTTAAAAAGTGAATTTGGTAGTGTGTTATTATCTAATGATACTTTGATAGCTGTATTAAGACATATGATGGAACATGTTTGTATAAAAGGTAAGCTTATGTATACGGATTAAAGGTTATCCTATTTGTCTACCTTTGACATGCCTTTGCATGAGAATGAGAGTAAATATAAATATATGGTCCTATTCAATGAAAATAGTAAATACTTGTATGCTAGTTTAATTGGATAGGCATCCCAGTTCCAAATTGCCATTTAATCTGATTTAAATCATCTATATTGATTTAACTGAATTCTATATAGTTAAAAACTAGTGGCGTTAATTACTGAATTTTCAATAAAGAGTCAATAACTGAATTTTTACTGAAAGATTAAACTAACTGAAAAAGGTCAAATTGACATAAAATGTGAAACCTGAAATGATGTTATTTGAAAATTTACGTTATGTATATTATGTATTAATATTAGATTATTAAATTTTATTATGTACCAGTACATGAAAATTAATTTAAATCTGCCAGAAGTAATCAGACATACAGTACCGTGCAATAAATGTTCGTACAAAATGGCGGTGTGGTTACATTTGCTCTACGACCCATACTTGGACATTGCTTGGAAATTATTACTAAGGGGGAAAACCAAATCACCTATGTATCAGAAACGTTGGACTTGTCCAGGAGTACAATTAACAAGTTTTAAGAAGCGTGTAGAACGAAGGGGGTACATAGTATACACCCGAGACGAGGAAGGCAACCTATTTCTATGTACGAATATATATTGCACGGTACTGTACAGTCGAGTGTTAGAGAAGTACCGTAATAGAAAGAAATATAGAAAGGTGAAAGTTAACTAGAATGATGGTGATATTAAGATAAGACAGGTGTAATATATAGAGGGTGTATCATACACTTGGTTACAATTGTTAATAAAACAAACCATCTGTTCATTACATAACTCATATATCATACCAGCTGATATACTCAGATTATAAACTTCAATATGGCCCTAGACGTAAATCGAAAAGTTAGGAAGCATCCCTTTGCTTTTTATTCGAGACAAAAAAAAACAACATAGCTTCCCTTTCCAATATTCAGCATACTTAACTATCAAGCTGATCCAACATGTGTTGATAAATCATTCATAGTTAAAATTTCTTAGCACCGTAAACAGGGGCTACATTGAACATTTTTTTCAGAAATAATTGATTTATTTTCAGACTAATTACTAAAATACAAAAGTTAATATTTTATTGTAAGGGCTTGGTATGAAGCTTTCGATATACCAAAGGAAATTTTTGTTTGTGTTCAATAAATAGTTATTTTTTTTTAAAATGTAGGTGTTCAAAGTTACTGGGTTAGTTGGGGTTACTTTGAATACTTATTGAAAACCTATCTTTTATCAAAGTTCAGCATCAACTGAGGCTTCATTGACCATTTTCTATGTTTTTAAAAAAATATCTTAACTTTCAACAATGAAACAAATTGAAATTGGTGAACAATCTAACATTTTTGAAATATGTAAACTAACAATTTTCAACTTTTAAAGAATCGAAACAAAACAATAAATGTCTACTTTGACATAGCAATAGAACATACTTATTAGAATTAGCCTTATCTTGTTATCTGTTCTTACTGTATTGTATCTGTATAGAGTTTCAAATACAAAGGTGGTACAGAGATTCCTCCACGACGTTCAATTACTGTATCTTTCAGATGCGAGACTATTTGATCAGAAGTTATAGTAGCAATCTCTTCAACATTCGGCCATGAAAATTTATTATCTCTTGGTTGGTTTACTCTAAGAAATTTTACTTCACAACAGTCAGACTGTTGGTCAAATGACAAAAGAGTTCCAACATAATGCTTTTTTGAAAGTTTTCCACAAAACTCTATTATGTAAAATTCACCACATATCAAACTTATATTTCTATTTGGATCCAATTTGTTAGTTTCTTTATCGTCTAAGTCGGAAGCTTCTTCTGATACATCAGATTCATTTTCAACAATATCATATAAAGCTTCTTCACTTTCACTTTCTGATATTCTTTGTGTTCTTGTTTTCTTCTTTTTTCTCTGCGGTTCTTCTTCTTCAGACGTTATGTCTCTTATTTCCTCTATGCTGATACTTTTACCAGGGGTCACGTTTATTTTAGATCTTTTATTTCTTTTTGCACTTTCACCATTTCGCATGGATTTCAACATATCTAAAACAGCACTTGAAACATTTGCCGGTTCATTTAGACTTGACTCACTTACATAGTCTGGCAATCTTTCTAAAACTCTTTGTGGGTTTAGTGGGAAAATTCCGCATTTATCAAATCCTGAAATGAGGTTCTGACTGGTTTCTTCTTCTGATGGATACAGCTTCTGATAGAGTTTCTTTAAAAGACTAGGAAAATAAGTTTTGTTTAACACACAAGAACTTCTTGATGAGCTTGATTTCCATTCATCTAATATACTTCTCCAATATTTTTTAAGCGGTCCATAGAAGGCAACATCTAATGGCTGCAATAAGTGTGTGCTATTTGGCACTAAACAGATAAAAGATATGTTATTGGCATTGGCCAATTCTAAGACTCGACTGCTAAAGTGGCTACTAAGGTTATCACCGATAATAACTTTCCTACCAGGAATAGATCTTACAAATTTGCAAAATACTGTTTCAAACCAATCTTCAAAACAATAGAGATCAAACCATCCACTCTTACTTCTGTTGAATCTTACGTTTGGAGGTCCTCCTTCCGTCCAAGAAGTCCACAAATGTTCTGATTTGTAAACTACATATGCTGGCGTCATATTACCAGTTGCAGAGCCGCAAAACATTATGGATACTGATGTTTTGGTGCTGTCTTTAACCCTTTCAGGATATTTCACCCCTCTTTTAAAAATACATTTTTTGCGCCCAGGGTCATCCGATAGGTTGGTTTCATCAAAATTAAAAATATTACTGGGTAGTATCTGTGTACCATCATCATTTGTTAACGATGTTCTAAGATTATTGAAATACTCTGTGACAGAGTCAGCTGATACTTTGGCTCGAGCTCTCTTTATGTTCTGTGAAGTGCGATTTGTTAGTCTATTTTTGTGTCTCTTTAAAAAGTTATGTGCCCATTCAGTACTAGGTAAATTATTTTTGAACTGCTTTATACGTATGCAGTTTTAGAGAGATAAGTGCGAACAAGTATGCGTAGATCAAATATATCGAACGGAAATCCCCATTCAGAGACTTTCTCAATGTGATCAATGATTGATTCTTCTTCTTCTAGCTCTAAAGCATTTGGATGACCAGGACTATTGTTATGTTTATTATTCAGTTTATTAAACAGTGCACCAATTGGAATTTTGAATTCTCGACTAGCTTTTCTCATTGACATTTGTTTAGATTGAATGGCTCTTAAGGCTTCCTGCAAGTTTGCTTCTGAATAGTTTTTATAAGATCTTGCCCCCAAAGATTTTTTATATGTACGAACCATTTTTATGTATTATAGAATATATATTATCTGAAAAAAGAATTTGAAAATTGTGAGAAATTGATAAATTATTAAAATTTTGTGTTATGAGGTTACTTTGAACATGTTCAATGTTACCCCGAACATGTGCTCAAAGATACAAGAAAGTCTGATTTTATTTTTCACAAAAAATCTGATAAAAAAATTGCCTTTTAAATCATACTAATCTCATCCTGGATGATTTTATGACAATATATCAGGAGGTGTATGATTTCTTAATTTTTAAAGTATAATATTCAGAGAGAAGTTTACACTACCTTGAAAACATCAAAATGACCACATGTCATCTAAAAGTTAACTGAAGGACAGACAAATATTGGAGTAAAAAATAATTTTGCGTCATAAAATTCTGATATATATATTAATTTGTTTTACTGAAAAAGTTTACCTCAAGGTATATAATAAAACTATTTTATAGCCCGCAATTTATTTTTTTTGAAAGCCGTTCAATGTTAACCCAAGTTTCAAAGTAGCCCCAGTTTACGGCAAGGCATTAAAACTAAATAAAATTTGGATATTTACCAGTCTAATTAAAATCAGACCCTAATTTCGTTCGTTCGTTTTTTTTTAAATCCGTTTTTTTAACCACTACATTTGGGTCTGAGAACCAGGCGCGGCTTTGACCTAACCTTAATGACCTTTGTTTAAACCAATAAGATCTTTGCCCTCTCCCGCGCTGGGATTTTGTTCACGAACAATAGGTGCATTCTAGGATTCGTAAGTGCTGTAGACTAGTTTATCAGGTCATGTTTATCAAGGTAAGGTCAAAGTTAACGTGAACGGCTGTTGCCGCGCCTGGTTCTCAGACCCTAATGTAGTGGTTAAAAAAACGGATTTAAAAAAAAACGAACGAACGAAATTAGGGTCTGATTTTAATTAGACTGGATATTTACAACTTCTAATTTTTTGCATTGACAAATTAAAATTTAACCCAAACTCTGGTTTAGTAGATGCCACTACATTAGGGTCTAACCACATCCTTGTCATCTTGCTGTCAAATTGAACTTTGACCTAACCTTAATAAAATGACATGTAAACTAGTCTACAGCACTTAGGATCCTTGGGAACATTCAGAATGTACCTTTTGTTTGCATCACAAAATCCCAGCGATGGAGAGGGCTAAAGCAGAGGTCATTGAGACGAGAAAGTCGTGGTAACACCCTTCTGTAGTGGCATCTACAAAACCAGAGTTTAAAAAGCCAAACAGAACAAAATATGGGTTTAATTTTAATTAGACTTTACAAATAAACTGCAACTAACTTGTTTTAGATTCAAGCAGTTCAGATGTTTTCAAATGTTGGAAGGAAGATAATCATGATCTTATTGCAACTAAAGTCTACTGATCCTTTTAGATCCAGGGACTTATCAGATTCTCAAAAATGCTGTCAGTTTTCATTTTCTGAAAATCCAGTAACGTCAGATTTATGCTAATGACAAGGTTGATATATCAAATTATTATAGTATAAAAGAGTATAAAATCCATAAACTGAATTTTGAGTTTGCAAACTTCACCAATTATAGTTTGTGATTTTTTTTATTGCACCAATTATAACTTAAGAGCTATTTTCATTCTTGGTGTGGATTAAAAACTTTCTGAACCTATTTATATTTTTAAATAAACATCTTGTTTTACTGTAAAACTAAATGTACTGAAACTTAAACCATCTGTTTTATGCCAAGATAAACAATCAAATCTGTTTTCTTTTGATGTCTGTTGAGAAGTTTATATATTTATATAATAATGATTAGACATAGCCATTTCACAGGTTTTTATTTTGAAACTATAAACCAAACCGTAGGCGTTAGAAATCATTTATTTAACACTGATATTTAATACTACATGTAAGATTAGTACAGAAAGGGATTTGAATAATGTATATTTAACTTTAATGTATACCGGTACTGGTATTAAAGGGATATGTTCACTAACTGTTCAATCAAAAAAATTTTAGTCTCAGAACCTGGAATTTTTTAGCTTATTTTATAATGTTTCAAACTCTCCCTAAAAAATTAAGCCTTTAAATCCCCCTGTATCCATAAATATTAGCATTTGGAAGTCAAAAATACAACTCTTCGTCTAGTAAGACTATGACTTATATAGAAAACACATATATATAGAAAATGAAAGATAACTATTAAGGTGCGGGTATAATTACAGAAATTATGCGTTTTTTTGCCATTTACAGTAAATCTGAAGGCTATATTTACATAAATTCAAGGCCCAAATAGATCCTCAAAGATGCTGAAGATTCCCCTTTAAATACTAACAATGTAAAATGTGCATTATACACACAAATATACAGTAAGGCGGTATAAAATCACTCATTCCTTCCAGTTATCCCACAGGTCAAATATAAACTCCTTGTTTTTATTTAGACAACAAGTTTAAAGGGCACATAGTTACAGATTTTGGTACGTGTAAGGTTTTTACAAATTTGAGCAAAAAAAATTTTTGACCTTAAAAAAATTCAGACTGTCCCTTTAAAGTTAAAAACAAAAATAAGTACCCGGTAATTTACCTGGCAAAATATACAAGTTTCATTTTGAATGTCTTCATCTGATACACCTAATTTCTCACCAGTTCTAAAAATCAAAAAAGACCATGGCACTAGTTAGATACGATAATTTCATCTTAAATGTCATTGTGAATATTAAGATACCGAAATCATATTTCTTAAATTCATAAATTTTCTCAGCATTGGAACATACACTATTAATTCTCTAATACAGGAGTCATTTCCAAATAATCCAATACATTGAGATAAAATGAGAGGCCTACTAAATTGATTAAAAAGTTTTGGTGGAACCTCAAAGCAGCAATATTCAGACTGGCATTAGAAATATGTCCAGATTGCATATGGCAATGTAGATCTATATTCTCAGAAATAATAGAAACATTAAAGGGTTTGTAAAGTGATTTTTCTAGACTTTGTATGTGTATCAGGGACACTCATAGCATCAATTTGCACCATTCCAATTTCCATTCAGACGTCTGTGGTTCTTGTAATTCCACTAAAACTAATGTGTTTTATGATGTCACTGACAGTGATCTGCATGGATATCAATAGTAGCTTCTGGTAGATCACTGTCAGTGACGTAATAAAACGCGTCATAAATCTACAAATAAAATCCATGCGCGTGGATAACCTCCATGAGGAACTCTACTTGGGTCATGAAAGATCTATAAACTATTAAATAATAATCTATATTATTTTCCGTTACAGATATATTTCCACAGGGTTCTGTTCAGCCATTATTAAAAGTAGCTCACAGATTAACTAATTTATCAGCTTATTCAGCATGGGATACTGGTAAGTTTCATGTTTTTTAAAATAATCTTTGTTTAGACAAAACCTGAATTGTTATCTGAAGGATGTAAACAAAAAAAAAAATTCCTGAAAGCTATTGTAATATATAGCATGCAACAGACTGTTCTGTCATGACTCTAAAATAACCTTGATTTGAAATGTCAGGCAATAGATAAATGTTATTTCTTTCATTCTTTCAGGCTAATATTGATAAATGTTTTCCCTGTCTGTTATCTGATATTTATTATATATTTGTCTATTCCAGCTCCGTGTAATGCTGTTATCCCTGTCTGTCAGATATTGATTAATCCTGTCTATTCCAGGTGTTATCCCTGTCTGTTATCAGATAGTCTATTTCAGCTCTGTGTAATGCTGTTATCCTTGTCTGTTATCATATATTAATTCATCCTGTCTATATTTCAGGTGTTATCCCTGTCTGTTATCTGATATTAATTCTATATGTCTATTCCAGGTGTTATCCCTGTCTGTGATCAGATATTTATTCATACTGTCTATTCCAGGTGTTATCCCTGTCTGTGATCAGATATTTATTCATCCTGTCTATTCCAGGTGTTATTCCTGTCTGATCAGATATTTACAATAATAATAATACAATATTTTTACTGTTAAAATAGTGCTCAATACATCAAATGTAGAGCTATATAGAAATATTAAAAATATTAAAACAGAACCTGAAACATGTTGTTACTCAGAGTTTCACGCTATGCGATCTTCAGACAACTGATCTATTTCAGCCTGCGTCCCTACTGAAGTTTGACAAGTAGAACTTGTTCTCATGTCTACACTTCGAGACAAGTTCAGAACGTTTGTTTAAGGAAGTTTTCATTGGGGCATTTATGATGGAAAGCTTTTCGGTTAAACACAGATTACATCGTTTGGATTTATTTGAGTAGGCTTTAGCTCTGCTATCAATTGACCATGACAATTTGTAATTGTTATTGTTTTGTTTAAGATGCCAAATGTGTTTTGAAAGTTCAGTGCTATTTTCATATTTTTGGTTTTTAAACGACTGCATGTGATTGTAAAATCTTTGTTTAAATGTGTTTTCAGTCAGTCCAATATATGTTTTACTTTCATTTGTGTCAGTGTTTGTAACATCAGCCTTGTATATTATATTATTAGTTTGACATTCACCATTTAGTGGACATAACTCTTTGTTCCTACAGTTACATGGTTTAGATGTGTGTTTGTCATCAGCTTCAGATAAACTTTTATTATGAGATTTTATTATAGTTTCTAAGTTTGGCATGCAACTATAACTAACCTTTACCGTATTTTTATTGAAAATTTTGTGAAGTTTTGAATTTTCAGGGAAGTGTTTAGAGAGGAGATTTAGGAATTTATGGCCAATATTTGTAGATACATTTTTACTGAATGGGGGGTTAAACCAGGTTATATTTCGTTTTCTATTTCTTTTGGTAGGAATTGAATTTAGTCTGTTGACATATGATAAATTTTCAGAAAAACCACTTGATTTTAAAGCATCTTCATAGCGGTGAACGGATTGTTTAAAGATTTCCTCATCATATGATATGTCGGATATTCTCCTACCGATGGATGCTGGAAGATTTTTTATAATATTTGGTGGATGGTTTGACTGTTTGTGAATGTAAACTGGTCTGTCGTTTGGTTTGCTGTAAGGGTAATATTTGCCGGTGTTCAAATTTAAAGTAATGTCCAAAAAGTTAACTATTTTGAGGTTGGTTTCAATCGTGATTCTCAGACCTTTTTCAAGAAATGTATTTATGATTTCTTTTTTAAGTTTATCTGCGCTACGACCAGAAATGTTTCTAAAGGCTGCCAAACCGTCATCCCTGTATAAGCCTATGTTGGATTTTTCAAATTTCTTAGCAAGTACATTGAGTAAGAAAAGTCCAACTAGTTCGCATACTTCAGCGCCATCGTAACTGCCCATGGTGACATCAAATAAACCTTTGCCCTCACGTTTTATCCATGGTTTACCTTTGTTGAAGAGTAGGGATTTTCGTGAATGGAAGATGGTGTCCAAATCGGTTTGTTTTATTGTGGAATACTGGCTTGCAAACTTTATAGCTTCTTGTAGCAACGTTTCGGTTATTGACGGGTAAAACTCAACAATGTCGAAGCAGATGAAGGTGTACTTGTCTTTGTTATTAAGGCTGCCAAACCAATCAATGACAGACAAGGAATTTTTCCATAAGTTGACACCGGTTTTTGAACGGACATTGTGAATTATGTTATCTAAAATTTGTTTGCTTACGATGCCCATTTCGCTTTTAGTGGGATTGATAAGTCTGCAAGGTAAATTATTTTCAAAGTTATCTTTATGGTCTTTCAATGTAATAAAGGCTTCTTTTTTGGCTATGATTTCCATTCTTTCAGCTATATTTAGATTTTCAGCTATTGCTTTAGCTTCAGAGTTGATTTCAGAATAGACTTCGTTGTTAGCATTTTTGTAATGTTTAGTTATGTTGTTAGTCAGAAGTTTTTCATATTGGGATGTTTCAAGAAGGTAAAGGTTTCTGGTTTTGTCTGCAGGCACAAGTATATCTTTTGAATTTCTGATTTGTTTGATGTCATTGTGCAGTGTATTCTGAAATTGGTCATATGACTTTTTAAAACTGATTTTCTCTATTAAATGTAGTAAGTCGTTTTCAAATGATTTTAGTTCATCAATTTGTGGTGGGCATTTTCTACTTTTGAAGCCAAATTTTTCTGCTGTTGGTGATTGATCCTGTGTATTATCTTCATCTTTAAGGAAGAAGAAAGCTCGCCATCTCATGCGTTTTATAACACTTTCAACTTTCTCTATTAAACGTTTTGTGTAAGTACTTGCTGTAGGTATAGGGATGTTTTTCAACGAGTAGTTAAAAGTTACTCGTTTTGGTTGTTCCATTTTAGTTGTAAAACAGTTAAAAGACAGTGCTCTACTAATAATAAGGAGCTTTATACAATAATAATAATACAATATTTTTACTGTTAAAATAGTGCTCAATACATCAAATGTAGAGCTATATAGAAATATTAAAAATATTAAAACAGAACCTGAAACATGTTGTTACTCAGAGTTTCACGCTATGCGATCTTCAGACAACTGATCTATTTCAGCCTGCGTCCCTACTGAAGTTTGACAAGTAGAACTTGTTCTCATGTCTACACTTCGAGACAAGTTCAGAACGTTTGTTTAAGGAAGTTTTCATTGGGGCATTTATGATGGAAAGCTTTTCGGTTAAACACAGATTACATCGTTTGGATTTATTTGAGTAGGCTTTAGCTCTGCTATCAATTGACCATGACAATTTGTAATTGTTATTGTTTTGTTTAAGATGCCAAATGTGTTTTGAAAGTTCAGTGCTATTTTCATATTTTTGGTTTTTAAACGACTGCATGTGATTGTAAAATCTTTGTTTAAATGTGTTTTCAGTCAGTCCAATATATGTTTTACTTTCATTTGTGTCAGTGTTTGTAACATCAGCCTTGTATATTATATTATTAGTTTGACATTCACCATTTAGTGGACATAACTCTTTGTTCCTACAGTTACATGGTTTAGATGTGTGTTTGTCATCAGCTTCAGATAAATCAGATATTTATTCATCCTGTCTATTCCAGGTGTTATCCCTGTCTGTTATCAGATATTAATTCATCCTGTCTATATTCCAGGTATTATCCCTTTCTGTTATCAGATATTTATTCATTCTGTCTAGTTCAGCTCTGTGTAATGCTGTTAGCAGTCTGGCTATAGATAAATGTTATCCCTGTCTGTTATCTGATATTAATTCTATATGTCTATTCCAGGTGTTATCCCTGTCTGTGATCAGATATTTATTCATACTGTCTATTCCAGGTGTTATTCCTGTCTGTGATCAGATATTTATTCATCCTGTCTATTCCAGGTGTTATCCCTGTCTGTTATCAGATATTAATTCATCCTGTCTATATTCCAGGTGTTATCCCTGTCTGTTATCAGATATTAATTATATCTGTCCATTTCAGCTCTGTGTAATGCTGTTAGTAGTCAGGCTATAGATAAATGTTATCCCTGTCTGTTATCTGATGGTGAATATTCAACTAAAACTGGTAAATTATTACGTGATTCCTATCGACCACTGTTATCTTTATTCCATGATATGTTACATGATTTGGGCATGATAGATATAGGTAAGTTTAGACAAACATAATTAAAGAGATTGTAAAGTGGTTTCCTAAATTTTGAGTGTGTTCGGAAGACACTTAGAGCATCGATTCGCATTATTCCAATTTTCAATTGAACGTCTGTGGTTCCAGCAATTCTACTTAAAAGAAACAATAGACGTCTGATTGAAATTAGAGTAGTGAAAATTGATGTTATCAGTTTTCCTTGAAAACATAACATTTGATCCCTCATAGTTAGTGGCACAAAACAAAATGTTATATTATTTCTTTAAAAGTGGTATAATAGTTGCTTTTATTTGCCTGAGCAGCTACATAGAGTTTGCTTTATGTACTCTCTGAGAGGCATCAATTGAAAAATACAGTTAAAGGGATTGTAAAATTGTTTTCTAAACTTTGTATGTGTATCGGGGACATTGATATCATCAATGTACACCATTTCAATTTCCGTCCCGGAGTCTGTGGTTCTTGCAATTCCACTAAAACTAACACGTTTTATGACGTCACTGACAGTGATCTGCATAGATATCAATAGTAGCTTCTGGTAGATCACTCTCAGTGACGTCATTAAACGAGTTAGTTTTAGTGGAATTGCAAGAACAACATACGTCGGAATAGAAATTGGAATGGCGCAAATTGAAGCTATCTTGTCCCTGATACACATACAAAGTTTAGAAAGAAAAAACACTTTACAATCCCTGAAAGCAGGTGTAAATCAATTCAGACATTTGCACTTCAATGCCAGTTGAAAAGATATTGTATTTTGAAAAACTATAAACTTGACAAAGCTTCTATTAAAATATCAAGTTAAATTGGATATTGCTAAGAGACATCACCAGGTTTAAATGTCAATAGCATCATAAAGATTGCCTGTAGACATTTCTATTGTATATTTACTACCATTACAAGGTCATTTGTCAGCGTTTAAGAAATAAACACAGATTATGTGCTTTAAATGTCTGGAATGATTGGCATAAACTAAATGGATATAATTTCGTCTTATACAGTTTTAAATGATTTGGACAGTTTTAAGTTCACTTTTGTCTGCAAATTTATTTTTGTATAAGATACTTCAAAATATAGTTTAAAGGAATAATACGTCTTAGGATGAACAAAAAATCTAAATTTTCAAACTTTGTCAATAGGAGTATATATCGGGTGTCCCAATAAAAACGTCCCCAAGTTTGACGGTAAGTATCTCAGCTGTTGGTGAATCGATCTCTTTCACAATTCTCACAGATTTACTTCAACATGTCTATGTCAGACCCTGAAAATATGAAAGTCATCAAATAAAAATTGTACAAGTACTGCCTCGAACAAAATAGCATGTCAAAAAATTCAATATCAGAGCAAACTACACATTTCAACCTGTGTCTATTGTGCTTTCACCACATCGGCCGCCAATATCATTCATTTTCCATCCTGAAATGCTCTCACCGGTCTCATCTTAAGATATTTTTTCCCAAAAAGCAACCTGCCTTTCAGTTACTGTTCATCCAGTTTGTTCCACAGGTAATGGTAATGACTCCGGGCAGTATGGGATTCTCTTAAGAAACAGGTGTACTGTACTTGGGTTAGAGGGACACACTGATTAAAGAAGAACTGAAATGCAGGATGATTGCTTCTCGAGTGGTACCTTTAGATGTGATCCAAGAGAGTTTATCAGGATGGAAAATGTTGGATATTGGTGGTTGTGGTGATGGCAAAATGGACACAAATTCAAATATGTTATTTGCTCTGATATTGAATTTTTTGACATGCTATTTTGTTCGAGGCAGTACTCGTACAATTTTTGTTCGATGACTTTCATATTTTCAGGGTTTAGCAAGGACATGTTGAAGTAAATTTGTAAGAATTTTGAAAGAGATCGGCTCATCAGCAGCTGAGATACTTTTCAGCAAAGTTGGGGACGTTTTTTTTGGGACACCCGATATATATTCATCAGGAGACAAACCTAGTGGCATAACTACACAACAGACTACCTAAATAATCTGATAATTCCAGAAAACTATGTTTATATTGATTTTAAGAGTTTTTCAATTATAATCTGTAATTGTATGGAAATTTACATAGTTTTATGGGTTTATTTGATTCTATTTGTATACTTTGGACACTGTTGATGAACATATACTCTAATTGACCAAGTTTGAGAACTTATTTTGATTATACATTACATGTACGTTATATTTGGTACATATGAAAATTCTGTATTAGGAGAGGGGTTATATAGGCGAAAGCCTGTTCCCCAATCCTTTTCATATTACTGTGAATAAAATATTGTTTAAAAAAAAAAAACTCATTATTTTTGTTCATTCTAAGAGGTGGTATCACTTTAAAGTAAATAGATATTTCCTTCAAAGCATTATAACATAATTTGGGCAGCAATTTTGATATAATGGCAATACATAACCACTGACTTGCAAATACAGCTGTATATGAACATTTCTTATGTTAAAAATATACATAACTTAATATTTACAGATAACAACAACTTACTTCCCAGATTAGAATTAGATAATGGCTTACAACTGGCTTCTGGGATAGCATGTCGTCTGCTTACTACCTGTCAATCATCCCATATATGGTGTACTACAAAAGTTGAACAATTCTTAGCTTCATGGTCTGTCAATCCATTTTTATTAGTCATTCATGCAGACCTGAGAGTAAGTTTTTTTTCTCAACAATTTATAGGGCTGCCACGGTTCACATATTTTTCGGTTCGGTTCGATTCGCTAAAGCTCGGTTTTCTTTTTTTTTTGGTTCGGTTCGGTTCGGTTCAATGGTAAAAAACAACGCCATGTTCTATGTCTGTTGTAAAGTCTTACTAAAGTGCATTGTGATTGGATAACACAAAGCAAATAACCAATCTGGGGCCTGTTGTCAGAAAGTTCGTATCTCTAAGATATCGTAAATGTCGTCATAAATGGTTAAGTTTACGACAATGCCGTTGTCAATAGATTCGTAACTTTATGAGAATCTGAACGTTCGGATATTTTAAAATCATAAATATTTAAGACCGCTCTGGACCGGTCTTAACTCTATGATTCTCGTAAATTTATGATAACTTTAACACATTTTGCGAATTGTCATGGAAACTTGACAAAATTGCGGCTGTTGTGTTGCTCCAAAGACCCCGAAGAAATCCAGAATCAATCATTTACACAACCGAGATGCCTTACACTCGTCGATTTACAATGGATTTTTTGAATGGTTTAACTGAGTGAAGTGCGTCCAAGTTTTCCGTCTCAGCAGAAACGGAATATTCATGAAATTTTAGAGCCAATTTTGACTAGGCCAACAAAGAGACATCGATCATTGGAATCTATCCACCAAGTATAAGTTTACTTCTGCCATTAGAATTGCCTCTTTTAGGGATTTCACGTTAATTTGAAATCGGTACCACTCGTAACATACATATGGAATACATGAATATATTCAGAAATCTTGCAATAGCGCGATCGAAATTTACATTTGACATTTGACAATGACTATATCTGATACCTCCAACACCCTTGAAATTTCATTAAAACAGCTTAGCTTGAAGATTTTTTTCAAGTAATGTTGAACTATATTTCAGGTAGGTGCCTAACTTAAGTTTGCAGGCAGTGGCTGTTATCTTAATGAAGCCGGTGAAGGTGGCGCCAGGGGCGCCGGGACCACGGGGGCCGAACATGTGCCCTTTTTGTCACGGAGACACAGACAATTTTTATGTCATAATAATTAAAGCCGACGGAGGCAAGAGACGGAAAATGGGGATTTTATCTGGACTGGGCTCACATCCCCCCAAAATAAGAGCCGGCGGATATTATAAACCATGCGGCAGCCCAGAGCTGCAGTCAGCTGGTGTTCACGGACCCTTCCCCAGCCCTCCATCCCCTTCCCTCTATTAACCATAAATCCAAGGAGCCCGACCAGCACGTTGGATCCAGACTGTAGGTGTACATGTACCCGTATTATATTTTTATATTGGTCTTGATGAATAAAAATAAGTGCCATTTTCGCCCAATTTTTTAAAAAAAAATACAACGCATTGATTCAAGCAAATTTGTTGTGTCCCTATGCCCCAAAATATAAGCATGGCGTACGTTCTGGTATACCTAAGAAGTGATCTAAAAAGCTCTAAAATACAAATTTTCTCGGGGGCTTACGGCGCTTACCCCCCAGACCAGAAGGTCGCTTCGCTCGGTCACATAGTGCCCTATATATCACAGCTCCGCCCCCGCCGCTAACATTTCCTTCCGGCGCCCCTGCGTATCGCGAATTGTGGCTACGGCGACTGGGCAGTACATCTTTATGCCATCCATTGCGAGGGAGTTAGACGAGGTATTATGCAAAAGTTTTTTTTAGACGAACCACTGGACCACTATCAAAGATCTTATACTACCACCCTGTCTCCGCCAGTAATTTTCCATTGATTTATTGACAAGTCACCAAACCACCAATTAATGGGCTACATACATAGAGTTATATAGTTGTTCTATTTATAACTCTATGGCTACATATCGCACCTTCGCTTCGACTTTCGCTTCGCTTCGACTTTCGCTGTCAACATTGAACCTCAAACCTCTCCAGATATTTCTGGTTTTTCGATCGATTTACTTCACAACATATACAAAATATCTATCTTGATCAAACTCGTGCCCCGAAAAGGTAAAACTACATAAAATGGTGGCGAATTAGGTACTAAGCGATGAAAATTAATCAAAAAGCGCCATTTTTTTATTCCGACTCCAAAGGTCATGACGCAATGGCCACGTGACAATTATCGTAAATATTGAAATATTTATGAGCCATTTACGATTTGTTTCAGGCAACGCTAATCTCGTAAAGTTATGATTATCATAAGTCGCTCGTATCTTTTCCTAGTTACGAGAATCTTAGACATAAGATATCATAAAATTACGAACTTTCTGACAACAGGCCCCAGATTCTCCGTTATATTAAAAACCAACGGTAAGGGAATTAACTCTGTTATACGCGAGCACGTTAACTTCCTTCATGATCAATCTTAGACCGACAAGTTGACTGTAAATAATACTGCGTATCTCTGCCAGCGGCATTGAGAGAGACAGGTATTCGGGTCTAGATCAATCTTCGCTATGAATATTATGTGACCGTGCTTTTATTTCAAGTTTTTAAATATAATGAATAAAATAAAATTAGTAACGGGCGCTGCAATATCAAACCGAACCGAACCGAAATTGAGGAAGGGCGATCTGAACCGAACCGTAGGATTTTGAACCGCGGTTAACCGAAATTTCGGTTAACCGTGGCAGCCCTACCAATTTATGTTCTTCTTCCCTTTTCCAATAGGTGAAACCTGCTTTAAGCTCGGAATACTAAAGCTAAGTGTTCCAATAATAATGTGACTTTTTGAGCAAGAATGATAAAAAAAAATTATCTCTACAAATTGTGCACATTTATGTTTCTGTGCTTCAAATTGTTAATGAGTTATCATTAAGCACGCCTTGGCCGATGCTTTCTTCTTCACAAGACATTACTGTGTCCTTGAGCATACATCTTCATTTTTTGGACACCTATTGGTAATCTAAATACAATTTTCTCCCTTGTCAGAGTCAAAGTTGAATATATAGCCAATCAAATGCCTTGTTATAAAACACAAATAAAAAATGGTGGCTATGACACCTGACGGCATTAACAAACTTCCATAAAACAAAAACATTTGTGATTGATATCAAGGTCCTTACATACTTTTCTATTATCTATAATGCTAAATAATGTTGTTCTCTGTTATAGATATTAGTAGATGAAACCAAACAAGCTGCATTTTACTTACAAACATTAAACTCTCAGTTAGGAGCTCAACATGTTTTATCTAACCATATATCAGCTGAACAGATTAACTACTTTTATAAAACTATAAATAAACTCAATTCACAGTTACAGGTAAGACACCATCTTGATCAGTCTAATTAAAATCAGACCTTAATTTCGTTCGTTTGTTTTTTTAAACACTACATTAGGGTCTGAGAACCAGGCTTGATAAGAAGCGTCTAAGTTAACTTTGAACTAATTTTAATGACCTCTGTTTTAACCAATCAGATCTCCATTTAATTCTTGAAAATTATGAATGCTCCTTTGAAACTTTTATGTTAAACCAAGATTTTTAAAGATTAAAGATTCAGATTTTTATAATCAACAATGAATCTAATCCTAACCATTCTTTGTTTCAGAGCTTATCTGGATCTTCCATGAAAACATTCTCCAAGAGATTGAAAGCTAAAGCTTACTCTCTGTTTGAAGAAACAATGCCACCTGCCAAATCCTGGAAGAGAAAAACAGCTTCTGGTAAGAACAATTCAAATTATTATCTTCTAAAACAGTGGTTCCCAACCTGGGAACAATGGGGTGTTTGTCAAGGGGCCATATGGCGCATGAGGATGTATATCATATTTTCTCTAGCCCAACTTTTATTTAACTACATTTCGCTGTGTAAAGTCTGTAGTTGCTTGTGGTCAAATGCATCTGACCTCCTGATGATGAGGAGGCATAGGACAACAACCCTTACGCTCAATTCCTTATTTTGTCCTATTTTGGAATAGAACAGTGGGCCATGGCTATTTGGAGCTTCGTGAATTCGGGCCACAGTTGGCCTAACACAGTCACCAAAATAGTGAGTGATAAAAAATCAAATTTCACGTATCTACCTCCTATGTACTAGTGCTGGGTATTGCCAACCATGCCACGATACAATACGAATCGCGATACAAAGGTTACGATACAATACGTATCGCGATATGAGATAAAGGCATACAAATTGAAACTTCGTCTACAAAGTAACGATATCTATTTTTGTATAGTTTTATTAATGTGAAATTTGGTAATTTAGTTGATAGGAAAGGTCCATATCCACGTCTTATAAATATTTTCCAAAAATTCCAACAAACTCGATTAGAAAAAATAGTGAATTGTAAAAAAAATCTACACTTTTTACGAAATGAGAGGTATCGTCAAGTATCGATACACGACCTCGCGATACGATACGCGTATCGTGGCATGATGTATCCCGATACATCGATACAACGATATATTGTGCCAGCACTACTATGTACTGTATAGAGCAAAGATTTTTTCTGTAACATTCTGAAACATTAGATTAACTGATTTTATTTTGTTTTTCTACAGATTTCCCAGTAGAAGCCAATCCATATGTGGAACAAGTTTTAGAATGTATATTAGAACCTGTTATTGAAGGAGTTAACAAACTCAAATTACCTTCACAAATATCAGTCATATCTCTAGCAACTAAGGCTATCTGTGAGGCATGGACAACATTTATACTCAAAGAAAAAATCAAATTTAGGTGAGCCTACTCCTGGTGTGTATAGTATTATAGGGGCACAGGGAATTGTGCAAAACCAGTATCTAGTATTGTTTTGATGGAATCATTAATGGCTTAACATTACATAGATACCCCCAAAAAGGACCATAATATGGCATTTGTCTTTGTGAAAATTCATAAAAAAGATATTTGGTCTTTGCCATGATGATGTCACATCTAAGGAACATGTATTGGGCCAGATTATTTGGGCCAGGTTTTTATAAAAGCTTACAACTCCTTTACAGTTGTGACTTAGAAATGTATCCATGTTTTTTTTATATTTTACAAGGATTTCAATATAAAAATTATAAAAAACAAAAATTCCCATTCCCCCATAGGTCAAAAAAGACAAATACTACTCGTTCCATGATGAAAAGAAAGAGAAAGTGCAAACCAACAACATTCATACAACATATATATATAGGCCTATATAAAAACTGTAATAGGTAACAAGTTTACCAGCTAGTCCTTGATTAAATATTATTATCCTTGTAAAATATGTTTATTTTTTACTTTCTTACCTAAAAGGTATAATATTTGTATATTTCAGTGTTACTGGTGCTCAACAGTTGAGTTCTGATTTTACCTTTTTAAAGACTTGGTTATCACATTGTATAAGTAATATAGAAGTTAAACAGAGTATTTTAGAATTAACTGTATTTAAATATTTAAATGGTGTGGTATTAATACTTAAAAAACAACCAAGAAAACGTGGTGTTAGTAGATTTAGAGATCCATGCTCTGTAGATGACTTAAGTAAGTATATATGTGGGTTTTATTCTCAGGACTAAATTCAACTATCTTTTTATTAGAAGTGGTCATATCATATACCTATTTTGAACAGATAAAGAAAGGTTGCATTATTAGATCTTTTGGGAAATTCGTGCATGATCAAAATTGTTATTTTTCTACATAAATATTATTTTTAGACTTTTAAACGTCCAGTGTATAAAATTCCACTGACAATACCAGTTGCGTTCTTGTAATTATGTAGATTTTTCACTGTATTTACTCTATGTTTTGCGTTGTTTCTTTCTCTGTTCAGTATATATATACGATTCCTGTGTTTTTGTTTCCTTTCTGTAAGATGTTGTCTATACAGGAATGCTTAAATTAAGGAGAGATCACAAGTGAAATCATTGATATTTTTTTATGTTTATCACACATTACAAATATTCTCTTACAGTTGCAAGATGGACTGCCCAACCCTTTGTACATTCTATTTTTAGCATATTATGACTACGTTGATCCCTACTTTTCAAATTTGAAAGAGAATTGGGAAAAGAAAGCAATTTGATTTAAACATGAATGAATGTTATGGTTTGGAAATTTCTGTTATCTGAAAGATAATTGAAATGCATGTATATATTATAGGGTGTGATGCTAGTAATTCTGTACCAGATGTTAATAGTTCACAGTTAGCTGTAGGTGGTTTAGATATGGACAATACACATGACGAATCCGATATTTACACTGTACCAAACATGGAGGAATGGATGGCTTTACGTGTACATGGTGGGTCAAGGAACTGGAGGCTGCCATTTTGTTTTAGTGCAAAAGTGTCGTAACTATTTCTCTTAAAAAGATTTTAAAGGTGATTGATTACTAAAGAAATTATTGACCAAAGAGAACATGTAGTGTACATGTGATTTTAAACCAATGCATATTAGGCCTACTATTTATTCAATTATTTTTGTTTTAATAAATTTGTTTCCTTAAAGTCTAGAGACAGCTCTATTACCTAGGAAATAATTTAATGACTACATACTTTTAGAAATATAAAAGGGTTTATCAAACCACAGTGTTAACTGATTTGAAGTTACTTTGTAACAAAAAATAATGAGCTTAATTTCGTGTGCCAAAATATGAGTCAACAGTCGTTGAAAGTCATATGTCACAATTGCACAGTTTACATAAGATGAACACCAGTTAAAAGTGGAGAGGATATATAAGAAAAACATGAAGTAATATAACTCACTTCTTTCTATTCCTTTGTGTTTTTCCTTATATCTCTTAAAATTGTTTATGATATAAGTGATTCTTGATTAATTATTGTATGATTTGAAACAACCAATTTGTATATGGAAAGAACTATTGACAAAAATTGTGAAAAAACAGGTGAAAAATGGCATGAAGTGAAGAGTGATATCAAGGGAAGTAACTCCTATTGTTTTTGTCTAGTCTTCTGTACAGTTCAATGTCAAGTTGTGTTTTACTGGTATAAATAATATTTTGATGTATGTGACTTTTTTCTTGTTATATTTTATCACTTTATGACAGAGCATGTTATTGCTGCATATTTTTTTTGAAAGAATGGTTGTAAATAAGAAAATGTAATACTATAACATGGGCTGAGGAGAATTTTTTTTATGTTAGGAAAGCTTTCAGTTCTGAGCTTTCAAAATTATTCTGTTGGTGTTTCTTAATATTTTTTTTAATTCTTTGTATTTTTATTGAATTAATTATTTAGTCTAAACATTTTAAATAGCCTACCAGTTGAACCTTATCTAAATATAGCTGTTATTGTTCAAATATTTTCTGTGTAAAGAGCAAGTTAAGTGTATTAAAAGGGATTGTAAAGAGGTTTTCTAAACTATGTATGTGTATCGGGGACACTGATAGCATCAATTAGCGCCATTCCAATTTCCATTCCGATGTCTGTTGTTTTTGCAATTCCACTTAACATGTTTTATGACGTCACACCCACTGATCCACCGGAACTTACTATTGTTATCTATGCTGATCAGTAGGGGTGACATCATAACGTGTTAGTTTAAGTGGATGTCCAAGAACCACAGACGTCGGAATGGAAATTGGAATGGCGCAAATTGATGCTATCAGTGTCCCCGATGCACATACATAGTTTAGAAAACCTCTTTACAATCACTTTAAATTCTAACAATTTGCAAATGAAAAATCACTCATATGAAATTGATATTAGTTGCCTTTGTTATAAAATATACTCTTTGTAAGGAATACTTAATTTAGAGGTGGTTGACTTTTAGATTTATACATATAGTTGAAGAGTCAACTTCCAGAAACTGTTATTTTTAAACTCTGTTCTGACACTAGAATAACACTCTCTGTATTTTAAGAAGAAAGGTAAAAAATAGTATCAAAGTTCCCATATTACTCTACTTTATATTAATGGAGTGTCAAATCACCCACTTGGATAACGAGGTCATGCAAACATTGTTAATTGAATTATAAAATGGAAAGATTGCGATGTAATAATAGAATAGGCTAAGGTGGTGACCTCTTCTCTTGTTTTTAGGCTTCTTAATATAATACAAATCAGGGGCCATGGACCGTTTCTGAAAGTGTGGGGGCCCTTGGTTGAAAATTTTCAAAATCCACCTCTCACCCCACCACAAAAACTCTTCAGATTTCGGCCACTCGATTTTCAGATATCGGAAATTAAAAAAAAAAAATTATGAAAATGACAAAAATATTTTGATTATATAAAAAAAAGAAATAACTGCCAAAAAAATGGGGGGAGGGGTTATGTCCCCTCCGTTCCGGCCCCTGCAAATATAAATAATAATATAAATATTAAAAATTCTTGATAAGAAATACTGAAAAATATACAAAAAGTGCCTTGATTTTATGTTATCTTTGAAAGTTTTATGTTTTAGCTTCTTAGCCCTGTGTCAACGTATACTTAAAAATTGTCCTTAAAATCAAAATATTTATTAAATAAAATCCTAATGCTACTTATATCATTTAATTCTTATTGTGCCATAATAAAATGTTTTTAATTTTTTTTCTTCATTATATGTTTATATTTGAATGTCTGTATATTAACTATATATTCTGTTATGAGATTTAGAAATGGTAAATTATGGCAGGCAGTCTATCTAGAAATAAATAAACTGCTCTGGTTAATGTTTTTTAAGCATCCTAGGTCTTTGCTCTGCTAAATTGATTATGATCTGATTAATTTTATCATACAAATTTTGATTATTATCTAAATTATCAGTCAAATTAAATGGGTTGTGCTTTGAAAATAGGGATGAGAATGGGATGAAAAGTAGGTTAGGTTCTAATATATATTAAAAGGGAAATGTAGACAAAGATATTGTGTTCAGAAGAGCAACTAGCCAAATTTTTTTAAATGATAAACACTGAAAGACAAATAAGAAGTATGAAAGTTAGCAATGCTTTATATAATATATAAACAATGCATATTTTTATGTTAATTTTTATGTAGTTATTAAAATCTTGTATTTTAGTTTGTCTCAGGTTCCTGAATCAATGCTTAAATAGATACTACCTCTTAGAATGAGCATACAATTTTTATTCTCAAACTTGTCAAAAAGATAGAAAGAAACCTTTTTGATAATAACTTGTACATGTATTATTGATAATCACTTAGTTTTATTACTTCGTTTTATGGATCTTTTGGCTTCTGTTATACATTAGGTAAATCCACTAATGAATTACATATGTATAACAGAAACCAAAAGATCCAGAAAACTAAGTAATAAAACTAAGTGATTATCAAAAAGGTTTCTTTCTTTCTTTCTTGAATTTTTTGTTCATTCTAAGATGTATTCTTTAAAGGAACTGAAGTTAGTCCATCCTTTTTTATTTTTTAAAGTACCTCTTTACATGATATTGAAGCTTTTAGTTGAAAATGTCTTTTTTCTATTTAAATTGTGCATAATATATCAGTTTTAGGAGAGAATCTCCAATGTTTATTAATTATGTCTGTGATAAATGTTTATTTATTTTATTTGTTTGTTTGTCAATGTTATTATTTTTATGTCCCCCTTCTCTTTAAATAAACGATATTCAATGGATTTATGTTGATCTTTTAAAAAGTACAATTCTTTAAGAAAGAAATCTTAAAAAATCATGAAACATGCTTCAACTCTACAGACCATCCTGGTTTGTCCCTCATCCCTCATCAAAAAAATAATTGGACAAATCCACCCACTTGTGTACATGCACTGAAACGTACCTATTACATTTTATGACCCTGATCCGAAATGACGACTAAAGAGTATGAATTAGTAAAAATTTTAGTAATTTTTTTTCATACATATTAAATATCATTTTCCCGAATGACCTTTCAAATCAAAACTGTACACCAAATCACCAACTTGGAACATCTAATCATCAGCGTTTAATTTTGATATTTAGATTTAATATCAATGTTAAAATACTTATATAATCGCCAATAATAACGAAAATATGCGCAGTTAAGCCAAGATTCCATATACGCGTCTTGCGTCATCCGTCAAGCGTTAAAAATCGAAATGGTTTGTTTTTGACGCATGGCGGAGACCATTTGACGGATACCGCGGAATCATACCCTCTAAAACCAACCGTCATGGGTTAAAAATCGAAATGGTTGGTTTTAGAGGATATGATTCCATATATGCGGAAGCGGTATCCGTCAAATGGTATCCGTCATGCGCATAGGCGTACGGGGCGTTAGTTGAGCGGGGGGCAAAACCAATTTGCCCGACAACTAATGCTAATTTGCCCGACAACGAAATATAAATGCCCGACAAGTCGACCCCCACCCAACCCCTAATTCCAAAAACTTCTCGCCATCTGATCTGATCATATCATTTCCGAACGATTTTATTTTTTTTAAATTTCCTTCATAAAAATCACCGGGGGGGGGGGGGGGCTGCCCCCCGGCTCGTACGCCTATGGTCATGCGTTCAAAAATGGAATCATACCCTCTAGAACACACCATTTGGATTTTTAACCATGACGGATCCGCATGACACATAAAGCTAAGATTCCATATATGCGTCATGTGGATGCGTCATGCGGACATAAATGGCCCATGCGGATCCGTCATGCGTCAAATATGCGTTATCTTTCTTTTAACGCACAGACCTCTAGACAGATAGATGCTTTGGAGGGAAAAACGATGGGGAATCCCCACAAAATACGTCACATTTGGGAGATCTCCGCGCGTCAATTCAATCTGATGCGTCAAAAATCGCTACACCAGGCGTTTTTTTTTTTTGACGCATGACGGAGACAATTTGACGGATACCGCTTCCGCATATATGGAATCATACCCTCTTAAATCAACCATTTCGATTTTTAACGCATGACGCATCCGCATGACGCATATATGGAATCTTAGCTTAATATATGGAATATGTTATCTGGATTTAGATATCTGATGGATGTTGATGTTGAAAAGTGGCATATATATTCTTTCAATATATTTAGCCATCAACTTTACGTTTTGTTTTTTTACCTGAGTGCTGCGAATTGATTAGCCAACGTTTTTGCGTAGCCTGGTTACTCATGCACTGATGTTTATTATAGACTCAATTATTGGCTGTAAACTGTAACTAGGCCATGATACATATGGGATGATGGGGATCTGATGTGTTGGAATTAGTTTTCCTCCAAAATTCTTTTTGATGACGAATTCGGATTGATGACGGAATTTTATTCTGGTTTCATACCAAAAATACCGAAATACTCATATTGATAAATTATCATAGACAATACACTGGCCAAGTGAACTGTTATTTCGCGAGCTAAATCGGTGCTTGATGATGACCTTGACGATGCCCGGTGATCAAATCCGAAACCTCCATGAATCCTAAAGTGCCAGAACAACCAAGGTAAATATCACCAGCCCACAAGACTTCCACACGAATATCTCGATATTCGGGTATTTTGCTTCTAGGGATTCGGGCAGGAATCGGTTCCCGGCAATATTAGTGGGTATTTTTCTAAAAAAAACAAGAAGACCCGGGAAGTGCCCGAATATGTCGAGAATTTTGCCCGAATATGATCGAGCCGCATTGAAAAAATTATCTACACCTATTGTGGGCCTAAATGTTTGCCTTATATTGATGACTCGTTTAGTGTATTGCTGTAGATCTGAATATATTGTATGAAGATATTGGTTACAAACATCAATTTACCTCTCCGCATGGGTTGAACCTTTACAACCGGAAACCCAATTGTACCTGCTATGATCGAAATTGACGACAATTTTCTGAAATTCTAGATTTTGATTTAAGTTTAATTTCTATATAAATACACATAAACGTTTTATTTTTAAGCCATTAAATTATATTGTCAATAGAAAACTTACATAAATTCAACATGATGGGAATATATTTATTTTTACTTTTTGGTAAGTAATTTTCATGGATTGTTTTCTCAGTATTTCGTCTACTCAATGGTTGTGTGATGCTTGAATTTTGTATGGGAACATTGATAGCATCAATTTGCGCCATTCCAATTACCATTCCGACGTCTGTGATTCTTGCAATTCCATTTACACTAATGCGTTTTACGCCGAAACTATCGCGACGTTCTACGCGTCATAGAAATAAAAGAATCTGTTAAACTAGGTCAGGTGCGATCTTGTATGCTGCATAGTATCAATAGTAGCTCCCAGTAGATCATTATTGACGTCATAAAACGCGTTAGTTTAGAAAACTTCTTTACAATCCCTTTAAAATTAAAAGACCCAGAGTTCTACCTGGATGAATACTTAATCTCAATAGATATCAGATTTTCAGTTGCCAAATAAATAGATATAGTTTTGGATTGTAGATTAGGTGAGCATCACATCTATAAAAGCAATCATGCTTTATGACACAGGAATAAACGTTAGAAGTACCAGTACTTACATATTGTGCATGGGGGATAGGCATTAGCCTAATGTAAAATTATTGCTACTTTACATTCCAGGTTCACTATGTGTTAAAGGTCATAGTTTGGGTTTAGAAAGCAATAAAATTGGACAATGTACTTATAAAGGAGAAGTATATAACGACGGAGAAATCATCCCTAGTGATCCATGTCAACCAAGGAAATGTGTCAGTGGTTATGTTCCTCTGGCGTTTGTTGACTGTATAAATCCACAGTGTGTAGATTTCGTCATCAAAGAAGGTGAATGCTGTGCAACTTGCCCCACAGGTGAGTTACATTAGCCAACGATTCTGCAATAGAATGTACATATATAAATAAATTAATTTATCATAATGCATATGCTTGTAATGTATATTTAAACTCAATCAACATCAGCATCGGCGGCAGAGAACACAAACCAGAAACGAAACTTCACCTGTATTATCAGTTATTGTATTCAGCATCGTCGCCTCTATTTTCAATGATTACCATCACTATCGCCATTTATCCAAAAGCCACCATCATCCTTCGGCTCCCTAACCATTCATCGACCCTACCTTACATATTTACTCATTTATTAATATTACTTCCTTGGATGAAAAAAAGTCATAAGCTGCTTCAAATGTATTGTCATTGTTTGATTCGTTTGTAGTTGGATTTTATCCGCCTTCCATCGTAGCCTCTTAGATACCATAGCCACCATCCCACCACAAAACCAACCTACATTCTTCATCCTTCACCATTTCCTTCATCATAATAGCCTTCAATCTTCACCATCCCACCACAAAACACGGCAACCATTGTACTATTCCTATCTTTGCTTCACACTTCCTTCACGCCCACCAGCAATCCTCTCCTTCACTTCCATCCCTTGATCTCTTTTGCTGCTCCCTTAATCCACGTCTATACTAAAAGTATCAACAACAGTAGAATCACCATTAGAGATTATACATCCACTATCGCCATCTTTAGCATTATCAAGATTCAAATATTATTTTCATTTTATATCTTCAGGAATGAATTGTCTCCTCCCTAATCGAGATATAATGCCTGGAAATGAAGTCAGAATTATGCCAGATGGGATGACATGCCGATGTGTTCATACATTTGGTTTTGGCAAGGAGCCTCATAACCCAGATGCAGTGTGCACGTTTTTAGACCGACAGATTTCCATTTAGGCTAGAATTATCATGAATAATGTATACCTACATGTATGTACTTAATAAAATGATTATATAATAATGATGGCATGTACTGGAATATTAAAATGAGATTATGTATTGGAATATCAGTGGAATTATTTCCCATACACCTTTGAATGCAAAATTCTTCAGGGGGTTTCGATAAATGTTAATGAAATTGTTTATTATCACCCAAAGATTAACTTCATTGAAAGAAAAGAAAACATTTAAAAATACTTATTTTAAGTTATTTCCCTTGTTCTTCAAGACGTGTTATGCCAAGCGTATTACGTCGGCCATTGTCAGGCGTAGCGAGAATGGCCGACATATTTACGATTGGTGTTTTCAGACTTATTTTTACAGAGGGCAAACTATATAAAAAACAAGTGTATTCCCATCAAATATTTCTCAAACAAAATATATCACTTTCTTTATCTCTTTTGTGTTTTCTATTTATGGAAGAATCTCATTACGAGTTTGTAAACGGGAATGATTATAGAAATATATGGATTCGAAAGCTCAAATTTAATAATTATGTGGACAAGGTACTATTGAAATGCTCTCTCTAACGCCACGTAAAACGCGAATGTGGGCACAAGCCTTTAGATTTGATTTATCGAACGGCTGATGAACCTGCTGTTTTGATATGAAATGTAAACATTCAAAGTGCAAAATTAAAGGTGAAGAGATTGCATAATGATGAAAAGCAGTGTGAGTTCAAATATATAGAAAAGTATTGGGAGATCTTTAACTTTTTGTATACAATGTATTTGTATTTCTGGACTATCATCCTTTAAACACATAACACTGTTTACCAATCTGAATAATCTACAGCTGTTTACTTGGGATGCACATTAACAGACTATTAACAGTTGAAAACAAGCGACATGATAAAATGTATATCCGATAATTTGTCACTATCTTATAAATACTTCCTAGAGTTAATGACGCCTAATAACTATATAAACCACACGCCATTTTCAGAATTTTATTGTCTGATTGATGAGAATGAAAATGATATTGTTTATTTCATTAATGTTAGGTGAGTTACTGTTAAATATATTCCATTTACTTGAAAAATAATTCTGATATTATACAGTCTTCAAATAAATTTTGTTATGACTGCAATTTCTTTTTCTGTATGAAAGTTCAACATCTGGTTCACTATACATTAGGGGGGGGGGGGGGGGGGGTTAGGTTGTGGTCGTTTTTTGTTCTGGTTTATTTAATGACCACTAATCTACCTCTCCAACTAATCCATCTCCACCCCCTTCATCCTACTCTCTACTCTTGCCCCCTAAAATGTCAATTATTACTGGCAGGAATTTGTGTTTCTCAAAATTTTCTAAGCCACACACCTCACATCCTATAATAAGGTTAAATAATGAACCTTTAAATTGGTTAGGAAATGCGTTTCCGGTCGCCTATTTCTCAAATTTGCTAATGGTGATCCCTGAACTTCGTAAAAATAAACAACCTCAAATCCGTCAAGAAATGTTCAGAAGTCGCGTTTCAGATAATCAAACTCTCTAAATAAGTCCCCAAACTTCAGAAAATCGTGTTTCTGGGCTTATAATGGCCGTCCTCCAATAAAGGTATACCAATAACTCTGTTGAAGGCACCACTGTAATACATAACAATTCACAAAGTTTTCAAGGAGGGAACCAAACTGACCCTTTTGATTGTAAGTTTTTATATATTTAGCTATTGTCTGTGTGGATGGTATGAGTGACTTACAATTGGATGGAAGCTGTACATTTGAAGGAAAGACGTACAGTAATAATGAGGTCATAGATACCAACCCCTGTCGACCATTAAAGTGTATCAATGGTTACATACCAAGGCTCATCATTGACTGTATGAGTGCACCATGTGTAGACTATGAAGTACGTCCGGGAGAATGTTGTGCATCCTGTCCCAATGGTAAGGAAATTTATATTGTATTTCTTCATTTATTATCAGCTTAATGTTAGTGGTAATCTTTTCCGTTGAATACTAATATACATAAGCACATATTTGGAACACCATAATTGGAAGCCTATAAAATCGTTTATTATGGAAGCCGACTGCGGACATTCGAGAGGCGACAAAGCGAGAGTAAAAAAAAGGCGAGGAAAAGGCAGAAAACATTATCTGATTTTTGCTTTTTCCATACGAATCGGTTATATTGACATCATTGTTTAATTTTATGCTACATCGTGACTATCTGTTCACCAAGTATGCATTTTATTATCATTTTTCATACATATATTAAACGATATTTGATTTTATTTCCCTTCGTTTACAAATACCTGTAGTCTCTAATGACCAGTCTCTGATGTTTGAACTACTACTTGCAGAGCGCTAGCGTATATAACTTTCACAAAGACTTATTTAGGCTTATTACTGTGACCGAAGTACCTTGTACCCATATTTCCTGTTGAAAACTATTGAAATATCATTGGTTCATCAAATATTTAATATCTCTGAACTTTTTTTTCATTCTAGGTCCAAATTGCCGTCTACCTGATGGAACTTTACTACAAGGAGATGAAACAAAAACCATAGATAATGGAAGGAATTGTTTTTGTTTACGTTCTCCTCGCTTTGGATTTGGACCTACTAACCCCAATGCCATGTGTATCAGCCCATTAATCCCACCCCCAGAAAGAATGGACTAATATATCTGTTTTCATTCCGTTTTTTGTCTAGATTTAACAATTCCTTAAAGGGGAACAATCTGCATTTTCGGGGATCACTTTTGGTCTTGGACATAATATTTAAAGAATTTTCAGAATATTAGAACTGATAATGCATAATCATTCCAAATATAAAATCAAAATTGATTTAAAGGCTTGAATTTCGAGGAAAAGCTGTAAACAATATTGCTGATAAGCTTAGGTGAAATAGTTACTTAGATTAAGGTATTATTTGTGGAACGAATAGTGAACGTTCCCCTTGGATATCATTCCAGAATACCATTTTAAAGATAGTTTATCAGGCAAGGTAATATTCGATTCCGTATAGCTGTCAGAAATAAAAGCCTCAGTCACCCCAAATAGGACGTATCAGCGTTGGTCTGCGATGGGTAAATGTGGAAAATTTTGCTCTGCCTTGTGATGTATAGCGACAAAACTGTCGTAAAAGTAGAGCAGTTCCATTATTTTCTTTCAAGTTTGCAATTGAAATGATTCCATAAAGGTCTGTTTAATATTAGGCAACAGCTTCGCCGACTTCTTCATTTTTGCAGTGAAGGATTAACACTGAGTGATAACGCCACCAACCCTTCTCGAGATCACACGGTTCAAGCATTACAAGGGATATGTTCACTAACTGTTTGACCCAAAAAACTTTTAGTCTCAGAAACTGGAATGTTTTAGCTATTGTAATCCGTAATAATGTTTCAAACTCTCCCTCAAAATTTAAGCCTTCAAATCCCCGTGTATCCTTAATTATCAGCGTTTCAAAGTCAAAAATACGACTCGCCGTTTAGTAACCATGAATTATAGAAAATGAAAGGGCTATATAAATTCAAGGCCGAAATTGATCCTCGAAAATGCTGAACATTACCCTTTAAAGATACGATTCTCTTGTATGTTTAAGCGTTATGTTATTACATTTAGGACGATTACGACCGTATTTATTTTGCACGTAAAATTAAGTATAAAATATTTTTCCTCGCACCACATCAAGGGCGATTTCGAAAAAAAAAGTGCTGCTGCGTTAGAATCGTGCAAGAGATAGTCGAAGATAAAAGTTCGCTACCTTCGGCATTAAGCTTCGTCTACACGATCAAACATTTGTTCAAAACATCATCATACATTTGTATGACGGTGTTCAAGCTTGTTGTGGATTTCTGTCTACACTGTCCAACATCGTCAAACATGATCCAACATTCGTATGATGATGTATGATGATGTATGACCAATAAAGGGTAATCATCATTTTTAGTGGGAAAATAATTCAACATGGATGCTCAAAACAGTCTGTTGAGTGGTGCTGCTGCATCTGTTATTGTTTTAACAATTCTTCTTCGTCAAAAGCGAAAGAGGGGAGCGCGAAAGGTTCGACAGTGGGTTAGGGACTGGATCCAAAGAAGAGGTCAGCATGTGGCTTATCAGGCCTTGTTGAGTGAGTTACAACTAACAGACCAGGCCAGTTGTTTGAAATTCCTCTGCCATTCGTTGCATTACTAACTTCCGTAATGGTTTATCCATAGTCTTTAATTAAAGTGTTATAAAGACACGGGTTTTCTTCATAAAGGCTACTTAACCTAGTTACATCGGACAGTCCAAATTTTGTCTGTGTTGGCTGCCATTTTGAAAGATGGGAAGGAAGTCACATGACGCCTATACGGCAGCTGATTTGTTAAATTTTGGTAACTAATTTAAATATTGCCAACAATTGTTGTAAAGATGAAACATGCAGCTAAAAATCATACATGTCTGACCATGTTCAACCTTGTTGGGAAAACGGTCTACACGATCAAACATTTGTCCACGAACACCGTCATACAAATGTATGATGATGTTTTGAACAAAATGTTGATCGTGTAGACGAAGCTTTAGGATAATTATATTGTTGGAAGTTGTGAGATTCATGGTCGTAGTAGATCAATGATAGGAAGCAGTGGGAGAATGAGTGAGGTCAGAACTCGGGGTTAGTGTTAGTATTAGAGTTAGTGTTAGAGTTAGGGCTAATCTAGTTACTATATCGTAACTTCCACTCCTTTACTCCAGTCGAAGAAATGGAAGACACAGTAGTGGAACATTTCTAGGACTAATCCAGTCACCATAACACTGCCATCAGTGTTAACACTTACAAAACACCAGCTTAACACCTGAATAACTCTCGAATTACTCTTGTGATATACACCAGTGTGTAGAGTGTCAGAGTGTCTAAACCACGTGACTGTCATCTGCTAAGTGCATCTGTCAAATACAAAAATTTCTTTCTTGGTTCTTCGCTTGAAGCAGTCTGTCTTAAAAAAGTATTCTGTCTAGCAGCCACTGCCTAGTAAACGGGCAAGAAAAACATAAAACAATAACACTACACTAATCTAATCTTGAGCTCTGTTTGTAAAAGGTATATGAAAACGCATGTTAAGCCAGTGTTCTGAAACCATTAGTTCGGATTAGTGTACCACTAGATTAACACTAGATTAATACTAGTGTTAAAGTCTTGAAAAGGCCTAAAAGTGTAGTGTTATCTCAGTGTCACCCTAACACTTTTCATCGAGGTCAGAACTCGAGGTTAGTGTTACACTTACGTACTAATCTAACACTAACCCTGAGTTCTGACCTCACTCATTGAATTTCGGGGTTTTGTTGGCAGGTAGGTTTAGGTTACAGAACCCAATTATAAATTGACATGAGTGAAAGTCCACGACCGTTGTACAAAGGGATCCGTTTAGTCTCGTACACAGGCCCGTAGCAAGGTCCATTGGTCGAATTCCTTCGTATTTGGCGCTTATATTAGCGAGGGGGGTTTGGGGTCCTCCCCCGGAAAATTTAAAAATCTAGGAAACCCGGAGAATACATCTGACGCGATTTTGTTATTCTTTTGCCCTCATGGTCAAAATTATCAATTTATGGGAAAAGTATTTGTTTTATATGACTTTTCGACCAATTCCATGTTTTTAAGTTCAGTAAAATTCCTGTTTAATGTAGACGCAGTTTACCGGTAACATCATAACCGACAAACGGTTTTACCGATTGATTATCGAAGATCCCAGCTTTAGAACTTAGACCAATTTTGTAAATTCAGTAATCCAATCTCGATACCAATCTCGATATAACCGTTAGACCTTACGATCAGTGTTTGAGTAGATGCCAGTTCCGCCCCATCCCCTCAAATGCCCTATAAATAAGTAGGCCGCTGGACGAAATAAGGAGATTTGGTAAAATAATCAGTATTAGTTTGTGCTAGGTGGGATGAATGTAGTTACATGTATACTCGTTGGGGATACCGTGCCTTATGACCAAGAGGAAATAATGGAGTTCAGACGCTGGGTATATAAAAAATAACGACTAAGTGGAGTACAGAAATAAATTTAAGCTTCGATTTCTTCTTCGACATCACAGGAACTCTGAAAATTAAAAGTATATGTACAGTATACTAAACCAGTCATTGTAAACAGAAATTAGACGTGTTAAACTGAGATTCGGTCTAGAAATAATCCAGTCCGCTTCTTTTATTACAAGGCAGGAAGTGTTTTATTGTTGCCGTGCATGTTCCGACCTTCTTGCTTTAAGGGTATTGATTGGGCTAGCGTTCGAGAAAAAAAACACGAGATGGAAGTTTTGCGAATTACTTATTATTTTTGGGCTCAGATTGTAGATAATTATTATTACTTTATTTGTAAACTATATAGAATGAAAAAAAACAAAAAGAAATTAGGTATTTCGTTAGTTTTTGCTAAAAAATTAGGAAAAAGTAGCAAAATGTGTCCCGGTTGGTACAAGATTTCTCAGCCATTTTTTATTGGAAAATTACGATCTTGGTCTTGATTGATAGCTTATTCAATAAGCATGAAACGTACAGAGAGTTTTTTCAAAAATTCTAATCAGTTTGGCCCCTAAAAAATGTTTGCCGTACCTACGATTAAATTTTCGTAAATTTTCGTATTTCCATGGTAACCACCAAAATAAATTTTTTTGGAAAATCGCTCTGTACGTTTCTCGGCAATGTAATTGTCTACATTTATGCCAAGTTTGATGTAGATTGATCCATTCACATTTTTTTTAAACTTGTATCAAAGGTTTGAAATGTCCAATTTTTATGACATGTTTGAAAGGGCTGTCAACTCATTAAAAAAAATCTGATTGCCATGAAATCAACCTTAAACTATCGAGAAGGACCCCAAATCATCAACAAATGCACAACAAGTCTCAAGAAATCATTATTTCATATACTTATTCCATTTTTTCATAACGTGAAATAGCCCAATTAACACCCTTGAGTATACTCACCCCATCACATTTCGTTGTACACAATAGAAATTCACATTCATAAGTAATGGAATCGTCTTCTTCGATTAGGAAGGACTTGAAGTAAGGACTGCGAACGGTTTTACCAACAGTTTTAAATCCGGCATCTTTTTCAAACACTAAACCATCACCACAGCCAGATCTCAGAATGCCATATTCATCACCATTAGAGTTCTTGGCGTAACATGAAACAGCTTTTAAACCAAGTTCGCTCACTGAAATTGAGAAACGGACACAGACCAATATTACTTCATTTTGTGGGGTTTAGTATCAACCAGAAATGGGGGTGGGGGAGGATTGTTAGCCGATGACGTGTCACGAGATTTGACCCCTAGTACCAGCTGAAGGCTTCCCACGGGGGTCCTAATACATGTCCCCCCCCCCTCCTTTAGGAAGATGAGCGGTCATCTCGTCAGAACATGAATACAATCTTAGTACTCACCATCTGCGGCAGATTCAGCATATAACGAAACCGTTTTATCCATAGGGATATTACCAGTAATTTCTACTCCACTGACATCTTGTAATTCTAGTGTAATTTTACCTACTGTAACGACACTTCCAACATTAGTAACCAATTCTTTATGAGCTACCCGTCTGGAATAAATTTAAAAGGGCATACTAAGAAACGTTTGTTAGTGAGATTGTTGTTGTAAAAAGCAATCGATGCGCGGTCTTTATTAATTTTTAATATGTGGAGGTTGAACAAAGAAACAAAAAAAAAAGCCCCAATTGTGACGGTGTGCATGTGTCAGTACAAAAGATTTCATTCTTTGCAATAGCAAACAGTCATGTTTAAGTCACCTACCCTAGTTGCGTGTTCAAAGTGGTAGAACTTTTAATTCCATTAGCATCCAAAGTACAGGATACCGTATAGACTAGCGTTTTAGTCATCATGTGACCACCAGTAGTACCAAAAAGAACGTAAACATCAGCTTCGTGCGTATCTTTAGTGTTCTGAAAAGAATCCAAACGGATGATTACCACTACAGGGCATAGTTCATTTCACTACCACGTTAAAAGTTCAGGTTTCTAATGAGAGGAACCGACTCTGGCAAAATAGATTATACAGCCATTAGAAAACAGTGAATTAATACAATTCTAAAATAATCACAAATAGAATATGAAAAGTACATACCCTTAGAATACAATTTGGACCAGCACCTTGTACTGTGTAAGAAGCAGTTACTTCATGATGTACATTATCGTCCGTTGCGAACTTGATCTCTTTCTCCACACAATGGGCTTCTGCTTTGATATCCAAATCGGACAGGATCTTAATAACCGGAGTATCAGATAAACTCGCTCCACAATCTATGCTCACTATAATGAAATTAAAGAGTTGCAAGAAGGGTTTTGTATACAAGATGGAATAATTCACGAGAAAAGAACTACGTGACTGCAAGATATGTTAGCACACAATATATTATATGAACATATCTTTTCTCTGACATTTATTAAGTCTCGTTCATTTCTCTTGATAAGGTTGCCTGTATGAGTATGTGAAACGTTAGTATATATATTGTGGCTCATTCTATGCCCATTTCTATCGACTTACATACAAGATAATGTTTCGAGATGCGAGTACATAGTTGAAAAATTAAGCAGATCGCAGAATTAACAATTTCTTACCATCTAAGATATAACCGGTTGGTAAATCAACGGCGGATACCGTCGCCTGCAAGAAATAAAATGTTTGTATACAGTGTGCTAATGAAGTGTTGAGAACAATTGAGATTGATAAATAGTCCCGTGATAATCGAACTTCATTTAACTTCAGAAAAGACAACAGACGGTGTCGTATCTTAGGGAGGGGGGGGGGGGGTGTCAATACTGTGGAAAAGGCTTATGCTGCGTAATATTTTAAATATGTATATAAGTTAATTAAAAAAATTAAATTACCCACCAAAAGCAGCAAAGCGGAGACTAAAATGACGGACATCTGAAATTATAAAGCACGTATTAATTAAATGAGCATTATTAATATATACCGGCTTCATGAAACCCCAATCTAACATTAGATTAAATTTCGTTGGTTATTTTTTAGAGAGTCGACTTTACAGAGTCCATGGAGTTAACAAATCAAAAAATATCCGAAACAATAATTGCATGAAACCCTGCAAGCCATGTATTTTCTTTAGGGGAATTATACATAATTAAAACAAGTATTCAATTAATTGAAACAAGTCTTGCCAAAAAAGATTCAAATGTTGAGTTTCATAAAGCAAACTGACGAGTAATTCTAAACAACCCGGAAAATGCATAGTCTAGATACCGCCTTACCTTGAATTCTTGCAGAACTAAATTAAACTGATAACAAAATAAATATCATTTTTTATTTATATAGGACAGCAGCACGTGCTGAGCATGCATACTAATATTGAGTTTAGGCGACTTGATTACTCTAGCTGTGTTGTATGTACCCGAGGTCTGCACGAATCAGGTGTTCTTGACCTGTTCCAGTGTTGTGTTCCGAACAATAAGCTTTCAAGTAATTCTGAAATTATTCTGGATAGGAAGTGGAACGTTATGTATGGGACTAATTCTGAATAGTTCTATAGACAGGTTCTGGACAGGAAATTTCAGCTATCACTGAACTGAAAAACGGTTGCAACATTTACCGCCATCTTGATTTCGGCACTGTTCCCACTTCTCCACCTCGCTAGTTGGGACAGACAATCTTTGTTCGGAACAGTGTTCTAGTTCACTCAAATACAGTTCCGATAGTTCTGTCTGTTCTGGACTGATTCGTGCAGAACCCCTTTTACAATGAAGGACTAATTATTCACGGCATGCACGAATCAGATGTTCCGGACCTGTTCCAGATGTTCTGTTCCGACCAAGCTTTCGAGTAATTCTGCAATTGTTCTGGACAGGAAGTGTAAAGTTCAGTACGGAACTAAAACCTGAGTTCTGGACAGGAAGTGACTGCTGTCAATGAACTAAAAACGGTTGCGACATTTGCCGCCATCTTGATTTCGTCACTCTTCCAGCTGCACCACCTCGCTAGTTTGGACAGAAAATCTTTGTTCGGAACAGTGCTCTAGTTCACTCAAATCCAGTTCCAACAGTTCTGGCCGTTCTGGACAATTATTCACGGCATCGTCTATTTCCTTCTCCTGACATTTACATTGATGTAGCTTTACTAAGAATAATACATTGTTGCCGACAATATAATTACATTTTATTAAATATTAAATCTTCAATTCTGCCAACCCAAGAGATATGCTGGAAATTAAATTCTTGTGGATGGTTCAACAGGTAAATGATGCGAATAGTATCGATTCAAAGGTAGCTGAAGTGGTGAACAACATCATAAATGACAAATGTTATCCTATAGCACTATAAGGCCAATCTTTTGAGCGATTTCTCGCTATCTTGAGGCCCTAAATTTAGGCAAAACCCAGATCCCCCCACCTCGTAGTTATGAACCTAAACCGGAACATTCTGTCCCTCAATTATTGAAATTGGGGGACAGGTAACCATTAATAAAATAACTTGAAATCGCGCAAACAATTTGGTTGATTTGAAATATTCTTCATCCTTGAGGTTTTTTCTATAAAAATCGACTGATTTCTTGTATGTCATGGGGCCAGCTCCATAACAGCCTTTTTTCGACAGAATAAACCCCTAATTGCTGTCTGTAATCTAAGTTCAAATATTCAAGCGGGGTCCTTTTTCTTTAGAAAGGTGGACGCCATTTTAGAGAAGCCAAATATATTAACTTAGATTACAGACAGTTATTGGTTTATTCTGTGGAAAAAAGGCTGGTATGGAACTGACATCATAACATACATGAAATCGGTCAGTTTTTATAGAAAAAACCTCAAGGAAGAATAGGGACAGGATGTTCAGGTCTAATATGAACCTGGCCGATGTTGACATATTTTTGAATAATTTATAATTCGTTTAAATCCTGGTTTTTCAACTTGAGGGACATCTCCCCAACCGGGGACACAAACTGACAAAATAAGTAATTCGTTTTCACGAAATAATTAAATCATTCAAAGGAAATAATTTTAAAAATATTGAAAATTGTGCCTTAGGGCTTCTGTGCTTTCTACATTCTTTTCGCATCAATTGAACTATTTTATTGGAATAATTTCTCGGTGGATTTGCATGCATATTTGTTTTTTATGATGTGAAGATAAACAATATTGTTATTGGTTAAAAGGTAGTCATGTAATACTCTCAGATCTTGTTGATGGCGGCGGCAACAATAAGGTAAGATCTATTGGTTATATAAAACAAAATATGAAGTTCTACCATCACTCTTGGCTAATGTTGACCGACCTTTTTGGTATGTTGATAAAAGTTTATTTTTTTTAAATAAGTAAACATTCCTAAATACGCACCGAGTTGCCGAATGTTGAAGAATATTAACTAAATGCGTATGATGTTCTCTTATGTTTCATGATATAATGCTACTATATTTCGTTGAAATCACAGGTGTATGGGGAGTGAGGACCCCGAAATTCTATCCATATGCAGAACACATTTTTTTTTCTTGAAAGAAGTTTATTGAAATTGTCTATTTGCTGGGAATTGTGTCGATTAGCACAATTTCCGGTAAATATACAATTTAAAGGATATGTTCACTAACTTTTAATCTCAGAATCAGATTTTTTTAGCTAATCTAATCCGTAACAATGCTTCAAACTATCCCTTAAAATTTTAGCCCGTGTATCCATAAATATCAGCGTTTGATCGTCGTTTAGTAAGACTATGACTTAAATAGAAAACACTTACAGAAAATGAAGGATAACTATTAAGGTACGGGTATAATTGAAGGGATTTTGCAATCTTTGGGCAATTTCAGTAAATCTGAAGGTTATTTACATAAATTCAAGGTCGAAATCGATCCTCGAAAATTCTGAACATTCCCCTTTATATAAACCTCTTTCATAAAAAAATAATGATTCTGCATGGTGATTATTCGGGGTCCTCACTCAGACTCATGAAGCACCAAAGGCTATCCTGTCCCCGTGTAGCCTACCTGTGGTTGAAATGTCTCAAAAAATGTTAATTGAAAACGATATTCATGGCAAGAACTGTTTTTATACCTTGGTAATTTGAATTGATAAATTAGTTGTGCTTGAACCGTTTTAGGTTTTATTTCATACAATTAAAAGTGACAGTAAAGCGAGTTTGTGGATGTCTTGGATGATTTGTTAAAGCTTGGATGACGTTTTGGGTATATGATTACTATAATTAAGAATGGCCCGTCAAGATCTTCAGGTCATAGGCTATTTCCCTTGAAATCCTTAATTATTTTGGTATTATTACCTCAGTATTGAGATGGTGAACATTAATATCGTGAACATGTATTTCTTTAAGCAAATATATGACTTAAATGGTGTTAGGATGATATGTCTTCGGAAAATTTCTTGCAGTATCAGATCAAATGGAAACGTTTGTTTAAAAATGTTCTGGGTTTTTGCGTTCACATTTTGTCTTCTCACAAACATTTGTCTTCATCTTAAACAGGACCTTAGCCGTGCTTTTCGTTATGATATGACAAAACTCTTACATATTATTATGCACAAGGGACGTAATTTATATATCCAAATATCTATAACAGGGTGAAATTTTATAGACTAGTTAAAGACTCTTTGAAACAAAACATATTTACAAAATATTCATGTTTAAGGTAAGGGTAGGAAAAAGACACATTAACGACCCGGTTTTCTATCTATTTTAGTCACAGAAGGAAAGTCATCGTTTTGCAACTTTGTTTGCTATGTATCAAAGTAGGTAGGTATTTGAAGGGTTATTGTGGTTGATAAGGATGAGCTAGTTAGAAATTTAGAAATCAAAAGCTCTTCTAACCGGATCATTTGTAACCGTGGGTAATTATTTTTTAAGACTTTTAAAATTGATTCATCGTAGATGAGCTTTTAAATTAACATGTAGTTTAGTCGTTCGGTGGGGACAATAAACCGAGGTCCCGTGTGCTACAGGCTGTGCACGTTAAAAATCCCTCAACAGTTGGAAATTGAAAATAACTTCCCCACCCGTCCTCATCAGCCCGTATAGGCACAGAAAAGCATGACGTAAAACTCCATTTCATTTAATTTGATTATTTTTATGTTAAAATCACAAGTGAATATTTATGGTCTACCAAGTGAAAATACGTTGTTTACATTGATTAATGAAACATATTCATGGAATGAAGCGAGATGTATTTGTGAACAAATGGGTATGACGTTATTGATAATGAATGATGAGGAGGCGAAGCTGGTTTACGAGTATATTTCTAACCAACCGCCATTGTCAGAAGTCGAGTGAGTATTTTTTAAGTGTCAGTATACCAGTAGCTCATTTGAGACGGACTTATTCGTTATGCTAGGGGCAGACGAGCGTATTTTTTCGCCCGATCGCAGCGAATTTTATAATCACCCCAAAAAATACGCTTTTTTGGGGTGATTATAAAATTCGCTGCGATCGGGCGAAAAAATATGCTCGTCTGCCTCTAGCATTACTCAAATTACAGTTCCGTATCGATAATCCAATATTTTACTGTCCCGAACATTATACCTATCTTATTTCCACTTATATTCGTCTTCTTTTCCCATTATTCAAGTCGATCAGGCTGTAAATGAGTACTAAGCAACGATCAAAGACCAACGTGAAAAACTTTGACCAAAGAGAATGATGTAGAAAGGATTCTATGAACCAAATAATTCTTTTGTTTTGTCAATCTTATCTTTATAAAAATGATGTAAAAATCATTAAATTATTTATAAGAGAAGAATTAAGTTGACGTAACAAATCGATTTTCTAGAATTATTATTTCCCCATGTGAAAATATAAGCGTGAAACTTATCAACAGCGTCATTGATAGCGTTTTAGAAAAAAATGAAGCTTTCAAATTCCTCATATTAAGACCAGTTTTTTTTTAATCGAACGATATTTTTGTTTCCATCATTTGTTTTTCATATAGTGACGTATTTATATCCCCATTTTCCCAAGGCTTTGTCAAATCGGCTCTATACAGACCAGATTGTCACTGATAAATCATTTTCTTGGTCGACCCGATTGTCTTTCTGAATCTTCTCCAATTGTCTTTTTTTTGCAGTGCGTTCTAGCGAACGCACTGCTTTGTTTTCATAATGACTATTTTTTTTTTTTTTCGAATTCTGGTCACGATCCCCAGCCAAAACTGCACATGCCACGCATAATCTGACATGATTTCCCACGATAAATATGTGCTCATTAGTGAATGAATATAAATTGACTCATTTTCACATAACCGGAAATGACGTATGAAAACAAAAGTGTTTTTAAATTTTTGCCATTATAACCTCTTCTTTCCAACCGATTTTGATGGGATCTTTTTTGTTTATTTCATTAATCGATTTTCTTTCAGATAAAAGTTTCAAAATATGCACTTTAAGAATTTTGTCGCTGACTTTTGGAGCACTTTTTTAGACATTTTTTTTAACTTTTGCAATTTTATTTTGAGCAATCTGAAAACTTACACGTTCATAGACATTTTGATTGCGAACAAAATGGTATTTTCAAAAATTGTATATCACTTCCGGTTTTGACGTCATTCGCGTGCAAAGTTGAAATTTTAACTTCCGGAATAATGAAAATATTCAAAAAAATCTTTTTGCAATGTGCTAGGAATAATCATTGACAAATTATGAAATGATAAAATTTGACCCAGATATTTCATATAAGCCGCCATCTTGAAATGACTGATTTTTCTTTAAATCGAAATTCAGAATCAGGGAATCATCCGATTTGAATAAAAATGATGTCTATGGAATCTTTAATCGATTGTTAACAAAACATGGGAAGCCGATTTTTGAATTTCGATTCAGAATTGTTTTTATTTCCAGTTAAAAATTTTCAGTAATAGTCAAAACTTTTAAGGCTCATATCTTGTGACCTTGACCTTGAGTGACCTTGTGACCTGAACAAAAGTTGTTGCCCTTGACGAGATCTATCCAATGATATAATCATTTTTACTTCCGGTTTTATGGCCGTCAGAAAATTGCAATTTTTGACTTTAAACAGCTCTGTCACGTGACCTAATTCATGTACGTCACAAATTATCTTCTATTATTATCACACTTTATCTCCTGTTTCCAAAAATGTATAACACTAGATATTTCGATCAAAATTGCTTTTTCGAATTTTGTTCTTTGTTCTATAGTAACTCTGCGTGTTTTTTTGGCGGGAAAAACACGTGTTATCTGAATTACGGATTTCATAATATAGGTAACAATTTCTTCTTAAGATATGGAAGAACATGACTAACTAAGAAAAAAAATTGATAAAATCGTAACCGGAAGTAACACGCTGGCCACCATCTTGAAATGAACATGTTTTCTTTAAATCGAGAGATGTGAACAGGGTATCATCCGATTTGTATAATATTGATGTCTAGGGCATTTTCAATCTATGGCCAACAAAATGATGACAGCCAATTTGCTAATTTCGATTATGATGTTTGCCTATTTCCGGTAAAAGATATTCAGAAATGGCAAAAATTTTCAAAGCTCATTACACGTTACCTTGGATTTGGGTGACCTTATGACCTGAACAAAAGTTATTGCCCATGATGAGATCTACCTAACGGTGTATTCATTTTTGTTGTCCAATATTTACTTCCGGTTTTATAGCCATTTAAAAATTGTTAGTTTGAACTTTGAACAGCTCTGTCACGTGACGTCACGTCACAAAATATCTTCTTTTCTTATTACGCTTTATCTCCTCTTTCCAGTGATATATAACACTAGATATTTTGATCAAAATTTCTATTTGGAATTTTGTTCTTTGTTCTATAGTAACTCTGCGTGTTTTTTTGGCGGGAAAAAAACACGTGTTATCTGAATTACGGATTTCATAAGATAGGTTACAATTTCTTCTTAAGATATGAAAGAACATGACTAACAAAGAAAATGAGGGAAGCTGAATTGCTAATTTCGATTATGGTGTTTGTCTATTTCCGGTATAAGATATTCAGCAATTATTGTAACACTTTTAAAGCTCATAACTTGTGACCTTGCCATTTGTTGACCTTATGATCCGAACAAAAGTTATTGTCCGAAATGAGATGTATCCAATGGTGAATTCATTTGTGTTGTCCAATATTTACTTCTTGTTTTATAGCCATTTGAAAATTGTCAGTTTGAACCTAATTCACGTACGTCACAAAAAATCGTCTTTATGCTTTATCTCCTCTTGATATATAATAGTAGATATTTTAATCATTTTGCTTTTCTTTTAATTTGGAAATTTTGTTCATTGTTCTTAAGTAACTGCGTGGCTTTTTTGGCGCGAAAAAAACACGTGGTTCCTAAATTGTGGATTTTTAAAGAGAGTCGACACATTCTTTTGAAGATATAAAATGACAAAACATTCATAGAAAAAAAAGGATAAAATTGGACCCGGAAGTAACTAGTAGACCACCATCTTGAAATGACCAGCTTTTCTTTAAATCGATATAAGTGATAAGGATTTCATCCGATTTACATAATGTTGATGTCTATGGCATCTTCAATATATTACTAAGAAAATGGTGACAGCCGATTTCCTAATTTCGATTAAAAGTTTTGTCTATTTCCGGTTAAAGAAATTCAGCAATAGCAAACACTTTCAAAGCTCAAAACTCGTGACCTTGACGTTTGATGACCTTTTGATCTGAACCAAAGCTATTGCCCTCGATAAAATCTATCAAATGATGTTTTACTTTGTGTTTTCCGATGTTTACTTCCGGTTTAATAACCGATTGAAAATTCAGATTTTTTAACTATAAACAGCTCTGTCACATGACCTAATTTATATGCAGGACTAAAATGCAACCGTTCAAGGATGTTTAAATTGCGCACTGCTCAGTACCGTTATCACGGTTCTAGTATTTATTTAGTCCCGATCATTGCGGTGGGGCGATTGATAGAGGTTTCTAGGTCGACCGACTTGGATACTGCACAGTCCCGGTATGGACCATGTTCCTTTAGCAACGGCTAACATGGGTATGGACCAGCAAATGAACAATATGAACAATTGAACAATAATTGCGCGTTGTTCGTCCTAGAATAGCCCCATGTAGATGTATCTCGACGCAGGGAATGCTAAAAAATCAACTGTATTTTGGTGAGACTATGTAATATATAGACAGTTTATATAATATGAGGTTTATAGTTTCTGAACACAATTACCAAAACCTTATATTATACAATACATATCTTAAGCTTCCTTGTATATCATTTAGGATAGAACATATATGGATCGGTCTGTATAACACCGGAGAACCAAAATATGTATGGACAACAGGAGATTCCTTACAATTCCAAAACTGGGATATCAACTACGACGAACCTAATTTGGAAACAACTAACCTATGTGTACGCTTATGGACTCATCTGTTCAGAACCATGTATTGTTCGCTTGGTTTTAAATCTATATGCCAGAAACCTAACGGTAACAATTTTTGTATTCATTACTATTCATATACATGTAATCACAATGGATGGAACATTGCTGTCATTGAGTAAGATATCCATATAGAATTTAAAAATAACAATGGACGGAACAAAAGAACGGTGTTTATTTTAAAGCTGAAAGGATTTATAGAAACAAATGCCTTTACTAATTTCAATCTACAAAAATGTAGGAGGTGTTTTTGAGCGTGCATACATGTCACAAATATGAGAAGGGGGAGCATATGCCCCTGTCCAACTCTCCCGGGACCGTCGCCCATGGTTGTATTAAATAAGCACACTACAAGATCCAAAGTAAATAGGTTGCAAAACAATCGAGCAAGCTCTTGTCTAAACAAATTTTCCATTGGAATAACGTTCTCTATCATATTTTTAGGTAGATGTTCCATGAAGTTAATGGGATATGGAAATATTCTAGGACCGGAAGAAGGGGTTCAACGCAGCACCGAAAGCCTTAATTCATGTCTCGAAATATGTCTGAAAGATGTTAATACGAAAAAGCAATGCTTTGCTGTTGAATACACACTGTTGAAGCAATGTACAATATTTTCTACGAGTAATATCACCAACTTTCTAGCCAATGTACAGTTTAGTACAGCCGGGGTCACGTTGACGGCAGTTTACCGAAAGATCTGCTATGAAGGTAAATTTCAATCAAGGTTTTAATTTGAAGTTACTCGTGCAGGCCTATTACTCGTATGTTTCAAAAGACTGATTGCTTTTTTTTTTTTTTTAGGAGCAATTAAGGAAGAAACTACGTTGACATATAGAGATTCTTCTTTAACACCACGGACAAGTTGTAAAGGTTATCTCCCTTTACAAGAGATGAGCACGACATCGTTAGATCCAGTTGAATCTACTTCTGTTCAGATACAAAGTGGAGAGTTTACGCAAGATTCAACACTAAGTGAAGACGAAACCACGTCTCCAATCTTGGACACATCTGAGGTAACATCAGCTTTATCTAAGGATCCAGTTGAATCTACTTCTCTTCAGATACAAAGTAGAGAGTCTACGCAAGATTCAACACTAAGTGAAGACGAAACCACGTCTACAACCTTGGACACATCTGAGGTAACATCAACGTCATCTAAGGATGCAATCACGTCATCAAACACTGCGTGGCCTTCAAATTTGAACAACCGGTCAACTCAATCTATGTCAGCAGTTCAACCATCAGAATCAACTACTCTAACTTACACCCTTAACAGCTCGAGTAAGTACATTAGCATGAATATGCCTATTCGGTGTTACCAAAATTTTCTTACATTACCATGTTATTTCCCTAATTCTATTTCTTATTAGTCTGAAAGCGTCTGCTTCAACACAAAAATATACAAGACCCAAAAAACAACGAGGGAAATATGCTGTTGAGCGAAAATTGAATTAAATTGCCACCGAATTAAAGGCTAATGCTCTTGAAGTCTTTAACAACCAGACTTGTCACGTCTGCAACGTTCATTGTCTGGAACTTACAGCTGAAATATTTTTATTTAAAATTATTTCCCTTTAAAATATAAAAAACAAAGCTTTAGTCTTTGCGATAAACCTAAATAATGTCTTGTACTAAAAAAAAACAAAGATAAATTAATTCAATTGACGTCATTTGTCAAAATTATAATGTAAGTTTATTATGTTAGATCTTACTTCAATTTTAAATTTATAATAAAAAAAGAAGAAAAACAACAACAGGTTTATTTTGTAGCTTGACATTGTCAGGACATAAAACCTGTTTTAAGGTGGGACTAAACAAAATATTTTGATGTTTGTTAGAAAGATTCAGGGGTGGATCCAGAGTTTAGATAAAGGGGAGGGGGGGGGAGGGGCTGGGGGTGGGCTCTGAAATATAACATGCTTTAAATTCAACGGCACCGCGAGCGCAAAATTTTTAGAGGGTTCTGACATCAGTTGGCCACAAATAGGAGGGGGGGGGAGGCTCCAGTCGGTGAAGCCACTGCTGTTCAATTATATTATATCGCCAACGTGAAAATTTCAGGGGATATTATTGTAAATGTCATGAACGAAACTTTTGGCGTTGGCGGTAGTGCCTATTTTGATAGCAGAAAATTAACCAAACTTATGAGGAAGAATATATAACTATATAAATTATTAATCCTATTTTCAGGTAATATATTTTGTAAATGTACTTGTGTAGCAGATTACATCTTGACTAGACAGATAGAACCAGAAGTACAGAAAACTAGACAACACCTTCAAGTATCGAGGAAAAACACATCTGCTGTCCGTCGTACAAAGACGTCCGCTGAAGATGACAGACCGTCTTGTAAAGCAATGGGTTCTCTTGGAATTATAATCGTAGTTAGTGTATTAATTGTAATAATGTTCGGGGATATAACCAGAGTGTTACAATGTATTTCTCGTACACCATCTCGAGAGTAAAAATGGATTTTCAATACAACATGCTCTGTGTTAAAGCGATACTACGTCTTAGAATGAACAAAAAAAATCAAATTTTCAAACTTTCTCAATAGCAGTATATGCTTCAGGCCTGGTTGTATAACTATAAAACAGATTACCCAAAGAATCTAATAAATCCAGAAAACTATGTTTAAATACAATAATTGATAAATATCTTAATTCGATTTAAGGCATTTGTCAATAATAATCTGTAATTGTATGGCAAATTACATAGTTTTATGGGTTTATTTGATTCTGTTTCTAGTATATAACTTTGAACACTGTTGATGAATATTATACTCTTATTGACCAAGTTTGAGAACTTATTTTTTTTTTGTTCATTCTAAGAGGTAGTATCGCTTTAAAGGGTCAGTTTTTTATTTCTTTTTTTAAAGAAATACTACTTCTTAGAATGATCTAAAAAGCAAAATTCTTGGCGAATAAGAGTTTATATTCATTAGCCAGTTTGTCTGGTGTCATAACTATACTGTACAATCTGATACATCCAGAAAACTACCTTATATAATATAATTACTACATGATACACAAAATATTAAGCGATTTTCAGAAATAACCTGTAGTCTAATGGAAAATTACTTAGTTTTATGGTGTATTGGATTTTGTTTGTATAATGTAGACACCTTTGATGGATATATACATGTAGGCCAAGTTTGAGAAGTTTGGATTTTTAACATTTTAAGAGGTGGTATCGCTTTAAGTTTTATACGTATTTTATAATTTATTTGTAAATAGTATGTCATAAGCCTGTCAGCAAAAATAGAACAATCCATAAATTTGAAGATGACTATAATAAATTTATAGATGTCAAGATAATAGTGCTCCTATTATCCTGAGTATGTACATTTGTATTAGAGATACGGAAACTATTTGATCTCTTAGGTTCTTTTGTACATTGATAAAAATGTAATTTACCTAAATCGAGTAAAAAATACAATGTACAACATGGCCCATCGAGTAAGTTTCCATATTGTCTAGCGTTAAAGATAAAACCCACGAGTTTTACTGGATACTCAGGCAAATTTGGCAAAAAACGCATTCTGAAGGGTGGTGGTACTGAATTCAATGTTGCTCCTGCATATATATAGCAATTTTGATTTTACTGGCCCTAACAACATACCAGTAACTTCTTGTTTTATCTTGAAAAATGTTTTTTTTATTGCTTCAGTCATTAATGTCAAAATTATTGGGGGGCAGATGTCCCCCCTGCCCCCCCTGTTCCTACGGGCCTGATTCTGGATTTATCATGGTCTAAATATCCATCATGATAATCAAATCATACCCAAAACAAAAGATAAATATGCGGTTTTTATACGCCCACACATTAATGTGGGCGTATATTGTAGTCGCCCCTGTCTGTCTCTCTGGTCTGTCTGGTCCGTCTGTCCGCCTGTCTGTCTGTCCACAATTGTTGTGGACACGATAGAGAGCTGGTTTCTTGATGGATTTTGAGGAAACTTGCTGTGAGTGTTTGTTATCAACCAAGGATGAACCCTATTGAAAATCAGACGAATCGAAAAATATTTCATGGGTTATTGCCCTTGCTTTTGAAAATATCTTGTGGACACCATAGAGAGCTGGTTTCTTGATGGATTTTGATGAAACTTGGTAGAGTGTATATCAGAAAGATCGAAACAATATTTTATGAGTTATTGCCCTTGTTCTTTAAATCACGTTAATTTTTCAGCCGTTACACTCTCAAAGTTGTGGACATGTTAGAGAGTTGGTTTCTTGGTGGATTTTTATGAAACTTGCTGTGAGTGTAATCACCCAAGGATGAACCCTATTGAAAATCAGACGAATTCGAAAAATATTTCCTGGGTTATTGCCCTTGCTTTTGAAAATATGTTGTGGACACCATAGAGAGCTGGTTATCACCCAAGGATGAACCCTATTGAAAATCAGATGAATCGAAAAATATTTCCTGGGTTATTGCCTTTGCTTTTGAAAATATGTTGTGGATACCATAGAGAGCTAATTGCCTGGTGGATTTTGATGAAACTTGGTTTGAGTGTTTGTATTGACATTAGGATAAACCCTATTGAATATCAGAAACATCGAAAAAACATTTTATGAGTTATTGCCCCTTGTTCTTTAAAACACGTTAATTTTTCAGCCGTTACACTCTCAAAGTTGTGGACACGTTAGAGAGCTGGTTTCTTGGTGGATTTTTATGAAACTGGCTGTTGGTGTTTGTATTGACCTTCGGATACACCTTATAGAAAATCAGAAACATCATCAACTATGTGACTGCTCCTAATCATTTTAAGATGGAACCTAAACGTTGTTTGCCCTTGTTTTATGTATATTTCAGTGACATATTTGTTTTTTCCAGGGAACTCATGATTTTACACTTGTAAAAAGAGAAAATGTCATTCTCAGAATCTTTCATTTACTGATCACTCTTGTCAACCCCCCGGACGAATTGGCTGCCATTATAAAAGTGGGCGTATTACGATGGCCATCGCTATTTTTTTTATCTGTCAACAAAATATTGTAAACAACTGCGGGATTAACTTCCTAATATTTTTACAAAACGATTGGTTACTTCCTTCAAACGGAATAGAAACCGTAATAATTTACTAGTAAATGGGAAATTAGAACCAATCCAGTTAGCTCCCTGAATATTAATTAGTTTATGCACCTTTACTAAGCTTTATATAACTTTTTTTCTTTTTCCATTTTCTTTGTAATGTAAATTGTATAATATTTATTATTCTAATCATTATTATTTGGAGTGATAATATAAAACAGTAAGAAGAGCAGTTTTGTGTATATCGGATGTTGATATTCCTTTTAGATAATCGTGACTAATGGGTACCATCATATTTTTTATACAACCTCCTATCTGTTTATCTTAAAATACTAATAAATTAAAGTGCACTTTAAATTTTATAGTTTTAGATTCATAAGCTAGAACAGTTTTTTTTAAGGATTTTTAATTTCATATCAGTCTTACCCAATACTAATAGCAAAAAGTCTGTAATAATAATATACTTTATTTGACAGGAAAACCAACTTGCCAGAGGCAAATCTTCCCTGGTATCCTCCTAAAAACTACACATACAGAAATGAACTATATACAAAAATATTCTACATGTTAAAAATACAGTTTCTGGCATGTACGGAATATTATGCTGAACAAAATCGAAAGAAAGTTACGTAACCTTTTCTTTACTTCATGCCCCATAATAAGAGTCGCACACGTATCCGTTTCTGCCCAAAAAAGCTCGCCCGGTCACTTTTTGGGGGTCCGTGAGGGGTCCGCTGGAGATCCTCAAGAGGTCCGCAAGCGGTCATTAGCCTAATTTTCATTTCCGCGCGAGTTTTGAACATGTTCAAAAAACTGGGGCGGTCGAAGCTACGCGAGAGGTCCCCATGAGCGTGGCGCCAAGTCCGCTTCAAATCCGTTCCTGACGTCACGCGGACCTTGGACCGCTCCGGATGTCTTCCGGTCTTTGCTCGGATCTCGCTCGGATCTCGTCCGTTTATAAGAAACCGGGCGAACCTCGCCCGGACGTGGCCATGAAGTCTCCCGGATGTGTCACGGAAACAGCCGAGCGGGAGAGCGTCCAACGAGCTCCGGGCATATAAAAGGCCGGTTTTGGTGCGGCGAGTCATTTCTATTCTGGGTGACTTCCTGGCCAAAGACGGGCAACCTACGGGAGAACTATACATATTTTTTTCAACAAACGGAAGCGTCCGCGACACTCCGGGCCAACAGATGACCGGGCCAGAGACGTTGCTAATAAACGGATACGTGTGCGACTCCTATGACTCCTGTTTACGTATAATTAAGTTCAGGAAAACGTGAATCTACCTGAATCCGGATTCTTAATAATTTCTTTCCCACGTAATATTTTAGCACTGAATTACTTTTGATGCAAGACGTGATGTCTACTCTAATGTTGAAAATAGTTGGATGAAAAAGGTTGATATAGGATGTGCACGACCTCGTACCAATAACATCCATTTTTAACTCTTCATTATCTCTTAAAACTTATTACTTTTGTTGGACGCGATGTTGTCTACTCTAATGTTAAAAATAATTGGATAAAAAGGGCTGATACAGCATGTGCCCTAGTCAGATAAAACCTGCCGTTGAGTGGTAGATGTGCCCGATAACATCCATTCTCAACTCTTCAAAGATAGCCCCAGATATTCCGCTATTTCTTTTATCCAAGCTTTCCTTTTGGTATAATGCTGTAAGATATGATTTAGAGGCATTCTAAAGGGATGGGTCTGTATGCATAAAACATAACTCAGGGTTAAAATCAAACTTTGAGTTAAACTAACCATTGATTTAAACAAGTTTTCAAGATTTAACTTGCATACGGACCCTGGAATGCCTCTATTAGTTTTGTTATCGTGACTTTCGCATCAAATTTGTGGTCAGGAACCACAGCATAACAAGCCAGTCTTGAACCACAGTCATCATTCGGAAACCTGTGGCAACGCAAATGTAAGACTTTGTGTAAAAGAAAATTGTTTTAAATCCAGAAATTGAATTATATGTTAGTAAAAAGGGATGTATAAATCTTTATTAGGCTAGATGGAAGTTGGTAACAACAATTAATACAGAGGTAGAATATCTATTGTCACAGGTATCTCAACAATACTTACTGTTACTCCAGATGTATTAATTTTGACTGGCTTTTCCCTCATTGCACACTGCATGGCGTTTTACGGTCCTCATTAGCCCGTGCAGGTGCATAAAGGCAGGACATAAACTCCATTTTATTTCATTGCATTTTTGATTGTTTTGTTCCTGCATCAATGTTTCTACGATACAGTCGCAATCTTTCGGATTAAGAAAACATCTAAAATTGGACAAATTAAGTAAGTCACGAGTGTATTATGACGTAGTGGTTTTCATTCATTCACTCTTACTTTTTGCTTAAACAACAAAAATGTCCGCAATTACTCGACTGTAACGAACAATCTCATAACCCACCTTTATGATGAAAATGTCTTACTTTTACTTACCAGGATATAGAAACCCGTTGAAGAGAAAAATCTACATTGAATTTTCTATAGTTTATAACTATAAGGATTTCATATTCCGTATTGTATGCTGTACGTAATGATGTACAAAAAAGCATATGTGTAACAAGCATATTGCTATTGTCTTTCTCTAAGTATTTATACCTATTTTGCAGCTGATTGAAATTAGAAACAAACACAACAAAAAGATAAAGCTAGAAGCTAATATTTGTCCCCAAAAGTAAAAACAATTTCCATGATTACACCACATTGAAAGTGTATACGGTCTAAAAGATTTCTTATTTCTTTAGTACTAACTGATTAAAAAATAATAAATATTACTGTTCATTATCAACAGAAATTACGATAATTGTAGCAGATTGATCATATTTAGATATATATAGAAACCACATTTACTGTGGAAAGTTCACCAACACCCAAAATAAGATCATTTTAATCAAAGATAAGTACCATTTTTTTTTAAATATAGCTTGCACGGCAAGGTAACATACGCCCACTGATAGCTTTGATTGTAAGTGCGAGTGTTTGTTTGTTGCCCATTCACATTTGGTTGAAAGAAAGAACTGTGAATATAAACTGAATTAACACTGATGAACACACTATCAAAATTATTCGATCATAACAAAAATCAATAGGGATCATCTTCATAATGACATTTACCCACAAAATCAAAATCAAAAGAATCTGTAAAGAATTGAAGCCTGTAGAGTGAGCACGAGATGCACAATATAACTAATAGAGTGAAACGTCAAGTCAGACACGATATTTCGATGAAAAATTATCCGATCTTCACGACAATCAATAGGGATCATCTTCATAATGACATTGACCCATAAAATCAAAATCAAAAGAATCTGTAAAGAATTGAAGCCTGTAGAGTGAGCACGAGATGCACAATATAGCTAATAGAGGGAAACGTCAAGTCGGACACAATATTTCGGTGAAAAATTATTCGATCATCACGAAAATCAATATGGATCATCTTCATAATGACATTGACCCACAAAATCAAAATCAAAACAATCTGTAAAGAATTGTAGCCTGTAGAGTGAGCACGAACCAAATGTGAACGGACCGACAGGGTGATTACAATATACGCCCATCTTTCGTGTGGACGTATAAAAATATGATACATCATCATTAATGTGATTCCGTTTGAAATTTCCAATCGAACGTAAACTTACAATGTAGACCTACATGAAATTATCTCAGAAAATGAGTCCCGAGCACCCCGCTATGTTTTCAGCAACGGGCCTTTTCGAAAAAAAATAATCGAACAGGATTTTCCATTGATAATATATTAACCAATCAAAAGCCATGACCTTAATACGTAAACAAATTATCCCAGGTAATAAAAAACAAAATTTTGGGTATAAATATAGGGAGATCTGACTATGTTTCATATCAACTTTGAAGAACAGAATTGGCTTTTGGTAATATTGGTAAGAACAGTTTTAATATAACAATATTTTTTGAAGAGTTGAAATTTTCACAGCTTTCACTTTCTTGATTTTGGATTTCTTGAATATGTTTATCATCAGAAAATATTTTATAATCCATGATGTAATATGTAGTGATGTTATATTGCACTGGAGTCCCATTCAGTTAATGTTTGAGTTAGAACCTCCGATATTTTCAGCGCAGTTTCATTTGTCAGTGTCCGAGGGATTGATATTGTACACTGCAGTCCATTTCCAAGTAATAACTTCATTAACTACAATTTGAAATCCTCGGTTATAAAATATTTACTGTTCTGTTTTAGATATACATACCAGAATAACAATGAACGTGTTTTTATCTCTCGCTCTATTTGCTGTACTGGCCATCGGAGGTAAGATAGCATTTACTCTTTTATATATATTTAGAAGAACCAATTTACTGCAAAAACTCTCTGATCAACTTTTATATAGATCAAAATATCACTTAAAGATATACGTGGTTGTTTCTTGGGTGGATAGAAATTCTGGTCATTAAAAAGATCATTTTTGTAAATTCTAAACAGAAATTGCCTGTATTATTTGTGTGCAGGTCCCTGCCCTATTAATTTTAAAACTTTGGGATACTTTTGAATTTGATCCACAGAATAATGTTCACATCGCAAAGTTATTTATAGAAATTAAAGAGGTTGACATTTAATAGTCTATTTTTTTTAATGAAAATGTCATAAATTGTAATTTGAAGGGGAATATGTTATATCAGTTTTGAATTTAATGTAAAATGTAAAAGTAACAGTGTTGACGATTTGTTTATACCATTTTCAGCTCAGGCAGACATAACAGGCTATGCTACCTGTGATGACAACATGAAGTTTTATGCTGATGGGGTATTGAAAGCATCGAACAATGCTTGGTCGACTGCTACAGCTGTGAGTATCCCCGACAACACTGAAGTAGTAGGTGTTTATTGTAAAGATTTAATTGTGGTTGGAGGCATTAAAGTTGCTCTTAGTAATGGTATTAAAACAGACGAAACTTGGAAATGTACAACCAAATATTACCCTAACTGGAACTTAGCAGGGTGAGTAGGCTTTTTTTCTATTTTACTGTTATAATTTTGACATTAAAAAAGAAGTTATTTTTCGAGGTTAGGTTTGGGTCTTGAATATGATTGTATGTATATAGCCTTCAAAAGTACTAGAATTGCACGATAATCCTCATGTTCCTTCATCAACGTTTGACATTATCTACTGTTGTTGGATTGACTGAGTTTTCTCGTCATTAACAACTAATAACCTCGTTTTAAAAATAATACGTCACATTTTATTTATCCAATAAGCGATCTCGTTACATTTTGAGTGTAGGTGAGAATGATTTGCAAAGCAAGTTCGACTAGACGAAAGAGTTAATTTCTCTTAGCATTTTTCCGTAATCGAGAAAATTCACGCAACCTCAACACTTTAAAAAATATTTAAGATTGAAAGAAGCTTTACTCCGTTGTAAAGCCGGCAAAATCTTATACGATCCTCTATTTTGGTATCCATTCGGCCTTGATCTTTGAGACTCGATTATCAAGAGGTAAATTTGCTACAAGAAATCTGGCGTCTGGTCATTCGAAAGTTTTCCCGCAATAATTAGTTACAAGGAATATAACTGGTCTAACAATAATCGTTCGACCAATCAAAATTAATGACGAGAATTTCTTATCATGATAGCAAAGGATTAATGTAATGAAATGAAATCATAGCCGTTGCTAAAGGTGCATGGATAATCCTATGATCATTTCAAATATACATCAAACTAAACATATGTCATGTGATTAATTTGCTGATTAAACTATCGTTTGCTAACCCATATTTTTTCATAAAATGGAAATGTCTTTTTAAGAACTCAAAGCTGACTAACCACACAGGGACTCGTAGACCCGTAGTTTTTTTTAAACATTGTTTTACGGTGGTAAGAGAAATGAGAAGGGAGGACACTAATTTTGGAACCAATGAAAACTCACCTAGTAATTCATCTCGAAACAAGCGGAAAATGGCCTTTAATAAAGTTATCCGAAACATGTTCGCTCTGTTTGGAACACAAAAACGGCAATAACTCCGTCTATCATTCAAAATCTGCTTTATTTACCTAAAAATATCGGTTAGATCAAAGACTTTGCCGGTTTTCGAGAGGAAGAAAGGCACCGAATTTCTATTTTGACTTCAAAATAAGTGTCCTCCCTTCTCATTTCTCTTACCACCGTATAACAATATTAAAAACAAAATAACTACGAGCCCCTATAGTATGTTCACAGTTTTCAATACAATTGTTTGCTTGATTGTTTTTTAGTTTTGATGATTCTGCATGGAGTGTTCCAACATTACCACCAACACCTAATTCCTACTGGGGAACTTCTCCTTCTCAATTAAACGGTAATTCCAATTGGATCTGGACCTCTGGCTGGAAGGGTCAAGATAGAGAAGTCTACTGTAGAAAAGAACTTCCAAAAATTGGTAAGAAATTTGTGTGATTATTTTACTCATTGTAAAACATCAATGAAAGCAAAGTTACCATTTGGATCATCTATGCAGTTGTATATAGTCAAACTAAATCATGAGAAAAAAAAGAAAGACCGTATGCTAAGGAGAACAAACTAAATTGAAACTGGAAAAATGTTCTGTCCTCAATCGTATATACTGCGGCCATTGTCTAACTGGCGTAGCGAGAATGGCCGACATATTTACGATTGGTTCTGTCCTGTGATGTATTGATCTAATTATTACAGTTAACAATTTTTTTTTGGACAGAGTTCTCTCCCTTAATATTGAATTTCATCTTTCATCATTTTTATAAAATTAACTCTCTTGAAAGTTAAACTTTAAATTTGACCTTATATCAATATGTAGGGCAGGGTATACTAACTCATCTAGACACCTGAAAATAAATAGTAATTCATTTATTGATATACTTCCTCAAATGAAAAGTTTATTTGCCACTACCAATGTGTTTACACTGATTACGAGATTTGATTTTGTTCGTCCAAGGTTTTTATTGTTATACAAGTTAACATTCATATCTCAAGTTTCGTTTTACAAATTGAATTTTATTATATTTACAGATTGCAAATGCTGCGAAGAATTAAAAGAAATAATCAGTACTATGGATTCGAAAATAGATAGATTATTAAAAATGGTGGGTATGTTGAGCGAACCTATCAGTCCTGTAGAACCTGTACGAGAAGAACCAGTTCTCATGAAACGTGTCTAAAATTAAGGATCGTTGTTGCTAGATTTTTTTTTTATTAATTTGTTTTCTTTACTCTATACTTTTATTTTTATCGAGGTTTATATAGAAAATATATATCCAAGTGTGCTATTTGTACGGATCATTCATTTTCCTGTATTTTGACATAATCCCAATTATACTTATTTTTGGTAAATAACATTTGTTTTTGTATTTTCTTTATTATATGAACCATGTCTTTCAATTTTTGTACCTTTTTTTTTAATCAATACGCTTATTAAATTGTTTTAAATTCTTGAAAAGTTTTTAATCTGTATGAAAATGTCTACACAGAAGGAATGCGCGACAACATCAGTCTCCCTATCGGCGGGTAAGGTCAAAAGGAATCATATTCTATGAATTAGATATTCTGTTGGTTGGCTCTGAGATGTAATATTGCTTCAGCTGACAATTTAAAGGATTGTAAAGTGATTTTCTAAACTTAATATGTGCGCCGGTGACACTGATAGCATCAATTTGGGCCATTTCAATTTTCATTCCAACGTCTGTGGTTCTTGCAATTCCACTAAAACTTATATACGCGTTTTATGACGTCACTGACAGTGATCTGCATAGATATCAATAGTAGCTTCGGGTAGATCACTGGTAGTGACAACAATCATAGTTTAGAAATACTTTATATAATCAGATACATAGGCGTACGGGGCGTTAGTTGAGCGGGGGGGCAAAACCAATTTGCCCGACAACTAATGCTAATTTGCCCGACAACGAAATATAAATGCCCGACAAGTCGACCCCCACCCCACCCCTAATTCCAAAAACTTCTCGCCATCTGCCTGATTACATGCCCCCCCCCCCCCCGGCTCGTACGCCTATGATCAGATATACAGACGATACACAATATAAAAGAAAACTATATAGAACTATACTTCCAACTTGATTTATGTTTTAAAAGGTTTAATTGAAAAGAAAGCAGTGTTACATTACATCCCTTAAAATAATCTTTTGACAAAAAAAAGGTTTGATGAATTGATATCAGACTTATTGAAATGAAGATATGTATCATATATAGAAGAGAAAAATATATTGTATAATAACTGCAATATGATAGGTCATATATGGTTTATACATCGGAGCGAACGGACCCAGGGCGAACATGAAATAGGGCGAACGAACCCAGGGCGAAAGTGAAAAGGGGCGAACATGAACAGGAGCGAACAGGTTTCGGGGCGAACGGACCCGGATTCCATTTTATGATTACGTTTTATTACAACTGTCCACCTAATTTACATAAATATTTACAATCTTCTAACTTACTTACAGGACACTTAATTTCTAATAAACCATAGCAAGGATCTGTCAGTCAGGACTAGCAGCAAGCCAAGGTGAATATGGATTAACAACGATCTCACAAGGATAAACATTACTTTAAAATCTTCAACCTGAAAAAAAAAAAACCACATATTTGATTTTATGATTGAGAATTGGTGGTTGTAATGTTCAATGATTTAAACTGCTTCTAATTATAGTTGTAAGGCTTAGCATATAATGATAGGCTATTAAGAGTTATCTCCCTTATGTTATTATTATCATCACGTTAATCAATATGGCTGTTAAATAAACAGGCTTTAAATCATACGACATATCTGTCTTTATTAATGAGGTTTATCAACCATCACATTGGCGACGAGGATTAAGGTGAATCATAGAACATTTTCAATGTACTTTGTAATGCGGATGGCATTCAATTGTTGTGATTAAAGTGGATTTGAAAACGGACTAATCTACACAGATATTATTCATTCTACAATGGCTGAACGCATGTCTCTTCCAAACTACCCTAAGTTTGACTGTAAATCATCCGAAGGAAGAAGTGTAAGATGGGCTAAGTGGGTCTCAAGATTAAAGAACAATGTATTTGTGGCATTTGTGTATTTGGTATGAGATTGATGATGAAGGCCGTGGACTGTGTCCCTCAAATGTGCTTAAAAAAGACTTTTTGTAGCACATTATGGAGACTAAATTTTTTCACCTGGAATCATTTAATATATGTTTTAGCTTGCCAAAAAACAATGTTCCCACTTTTAGAAAATGCCACAACTCAAAATTTTAGCTTTTAAAGATGCACATATTTTCAATACGGTACCTATCTCGATCTTTAATGGACTGTCAAAAACAATTTTCAAATCAGGGAAGCATGAATTTTTAGAATTTGTTGAATACAAGGTGTATTATCCCTTGATAGAATAAAAAATAATAATAAAAAAAACACACTTCATTCAATTCAGATTTAATAACTTCTATATTTGTAAAGGGAGATAACTCATAATTCAATACTACCATTTATTACCAGATTGCAATATGATTTAAAAGCAGCAAACATACACAGTTTCTATTCATCTGGAAATATTTCAAAGGTTTTTCCTGCATCAGTCAGTTTGTTATTTGAGTATGTTGATAACTAGCATCTGTTTGTTCACAACCTCTCGTTGATACAGCAGGATCCACAATTTACCCATCACAATATTCTGCGCTGAGGGTGGCATCCCGAAAATTAGCCCTTTAACAATGTAGCGACAAAATATATCGGATGGATTGAAAAGTTTGCACACTTGTGAAACATAAACTAAACATTAATTCCAAGCTTCTTCAATTTATTACTGCTTTGATGATAACTGAACTTTTATCTCTCTTAAAAAAAAGTACTAAAATAAAATGACATAGTTTTGAAAAACAATTCTTGATGATCCTTCACAGAGTGATTTTAGATGGGATTTCATAAGGAAACGTTTTAGTTTAGTTTGTAGCGTCCAAGTACCCCACAAAGCACCATAACCAGAAGGACAAACAGAAAGTCCTCGACCTAGAGAAAAAAAAAAAGAAAAAGACATCAACTATGTTCATTCTGATATTTCAGGATTTGAGTTGTCTAAAGACCCCACCTCCCCCCTACTCTGATTTTCTGATAATCTGACCGATTTTGATTCTCCTTATAATTTCCCTTTCTAATCAAATTAGGGGTGGGGGGGGGGGAGGCGAGACCCTTTCGTACCCCCCACCCTATTCCCTTTCTGAGTTCAAGGTGCCCTTGCCAACTACAGGTTTAAGATTATTAAAACAAGTTGAAAGCCATTGATCTTAGAGAAACATACCTTTACACATCAAAAAATTTAAAATAGCAATCAATTGTCATCTGATAGATTTCTTGGGGTTATGGGGATGTAAACACAACAGCAAATTTTGATATTGACAAGTTAGTTAAAAAAATAATGACATGCTTACCTGTAATTTGAAATATTTACTTCTTCCAACTAAGTTGCCAGTTTAGAAATTCTAACTATCTTTTCACGAGGTGTTTTACCCACAATCATATTCCAAATGTTTTCGAACATAACCTGAAAAGAATGGAAAATGACAAAGTACATCATGAACATGTATACAGAATATTGAATGAAAAACATTTTAAACATAGATAGGTGTCAGATCATTCAATTTCAAGGGTACACATTCTTTATTTTGTAATTGCATAGAAATTTCAACATCTGTGCAACATATTTTAAAGATTTTTTACTATGTAGACAATGATTTTTTTAATCAAACTGTAAATGGTATCATTGGCATTATTTGAACACTAACTGATCTGTTTTTAAATTGAAATTAAATCAGAAATAGAAGTCTTACCTAGACCTCACATCTGTTTAGCAGTCAAGTAAAATTGGCATAGACCATAGGCTTATGCTGACACCATGATTGTTATGTTAGTTTTGGTTGGTGGTAACAACACTTTAATTATTAATCTAAACAAATTAAATCTAGCTGGTCTAAATGGACATTATCTGTTGGAAAATGTCACCGTTTAATGTATTTCAGTTTTTCCAAATTACCGAAAATACCCAACGGGAGTTACCACCAAAATAATGTAAACAAACTTTTAGAAGAGGCCTGTCCACTTTCATTTTCTTACCTGTACTCTTGCTTTTCACATAAGCTTCTGTCCTCACCGTCCATGATAATCCATTGGGCACACGATACGGTTCTTGTACAAATGGTTTCCAAAAATCGAAAACCTTTTTAAGACCTTTAGGCTTTTGAAACCAAGTGAATTAAATAAACACCTTGCGTTGATCGCCATGTTGTCAACAGTTGAACTCGCCGAACTAGGAAAAGGTCAAACGGCGGTGTAATATCGGGTGGGTCAAAAGTAATGTCCCAACTTTTGACCTTCACTATTTTCCAAAGCATTCACTCAAATGGACTGAAATTTTGCATATGATTAGTCTATGATATTATCTACAATTGGTGTGAGTTTGAGTGATATCGCATTATTAACCTTTAAATGGCATACAAAACTAAATCAGAGGTCGAAAAATTTAATGCCGGAATGTTGTCATACCATTTGTTTCCTATAAGAGGTGATCATTATGACCTCCATCTTCATTCTGTACAGCTCTCAGTCGCTTTTTCCACGAGGCAATACATTTTCTGACTTCAGCAGTTGAAATGTGATCCCAGCATGTTCGAATTTTTACCTTGAATTCTGTCTATGTGAATAAAGTGCGACCTTAATAGACCTTTTCCGAGCGGTGAGGGTAAAATTCCGACTCGGCCGACTTGGCCGACCTGCCGACTCGCATCAAAAAGAGACTTGTTGATCAAGATGAAGATTTCTCCTAAATTCTGGAATGTTTCTTATCATAATCAGAAAACGAAAAATAAAATAATATAGCCTACTAAGATCAAAGGTTAAACAAATATTTTGACATATGAAATGTCCAATGTTATTCTTTTTTCTTTCGTGTAAATAGTCGCTTTTATTCAGAATGATTAATTACAGTGTCAGAAAGTGACCTGGATTATCTTGTCTATTGAAGACGTCTTCAGTCTAACAATCAATATGGCGACCATGTCACTAGGCCTATCATCAAACGTGGAACTTCTTCACAAGACTGATTTAAACAGTGACGAAAAGTTTGTACTTCTTGTTTCTGATGTGCCATACAATGAGGCGACATCTAATCCGCCACTTCAGCCAAGTAAATCTGAAAACTTTTTGATTGATAAGGGAGCGGCTGGCGAGGACTGGTTGATCACTACAACTGGCACATGGCGAGTGAAAAAAACAAAGATGAGACACTTCACGAAGTCCACAGACGAGATTTGGAAGCACAAAGAAATTTTGAAAAAATCCGAAATCACCAGTCTCCGTTCAGGGTATGTCATGAACACAACTTACTGCCAACATGCAAATGATAAATATAAGGAATGTAAACGAGTGGTAACTGAAGTCCAACTAATAAGTGATAATGGCGGTCCACCAGGTTAGTTAATTTATCTAGTTTCTAGGCTAGGCCTACATTTACATCTGATTTTTTAAAAAATAAATAGTTGGACTTCAGTTACCACTCGCTTACATTCCTTATATTTATCATTTGCATGTTGGCAGTAAGTTGTGTTCATGACATACCCTGAACGGAGACTGGTGATTTCGGATTTTTTCAAAATTTCTTTGTGCTTCCAAATCTCGTCTGTGGACTTCGTGAAGTGTCTCATCTTTGTTTTTTTCACTCGCCATGTGCCACTTGTAGTTGTAGGGATCAACCAGTCCTCGCCAGCCGCACCCTTATCAATCAAAAAGTTTTCAGATTTACTTGGCTGAAGTGGCGGATTAGATGTCGCCTCATTGTATGGCACATCAGAAACAAGAAGTACAAACTTTTCGTCACTGTTTAAATCAGTCTTGTGAAGAAGTTCCACGTTTGATGATAGGCCTAGTGACATGGTCGCCATATTGATAGATGGAAGACGTCTTCTCATCCGGGTCACTTTCCGACGCTGGATAATCCGATCATTCTGGATAATAGCGACTATTTACACGAAAGAACAAAAAAAAAAAAAAAAAACGTGTATAGATCTAATAAGTAAATACGACTAATTAACCCAAAAATGAGGGCTGAAAATAACTAAAAAGGATGAAAACCGTAACTAGAGAGAGGTTCCGCAAAAGGCCGGTTATCCCCACGCAGCAGGTTACGTCATCACTTTATGTGTAGCTTAGTCTTAGAAACTTGCTGACTCTTACACTCAGGCTCTGATGACAGCTAACTGTCAAAATAGCTATCAGAGCCTGAGTGTAAGAGTCAGCAAGTTTCGGACTATGTGTAGCTGTGACGTATCCGTAACCTGCACTCTCGTGTATATCCAGTTTTGTTGGATATGAGCTGTCATAACCGTATGTACCGGTACATATACGCTTTCGGCTTATTTAGGACAAAATTAATTCACTCGCATGTCAAAGATGTCAACTTGTCTATATGTATCTGTGGGGAAAAGTCCGTGCATGTTTGTCAGATTTGAAGCGAGCGCTGTATCCAGCCTCATTCCGCCAGTCGCACAGGCCTACAGTACAAGTATCATAACCAGCACGGACAGCGGAACGCACAATGGACCGGTCACATACGCTTACACTTAAGGATACGTATCAATCCAGTCAGCATATCCTGCCTGTTGCGGAACGTCTACTATCTCATGACCTCGGATATTAGGCCTATAGAATAAAATTAAATTTGTGGTTTTATTTTAATTTGAAATTACAATATTGGCGGGTGTGGCGCCAGGCAGGGTAAGCTTACTCTTCATGACACCTGTTACTACTGTTCGATACTAGTTTTCTCTATTGAATAGTCCACTCACTGTAACTAGAATTTGTCTAACGTTATATATGATGTTATATGATTTTGTCTTGCGGTTAGGATACTTCGTATTGGTTTGTTTATTTATTTACCCGTTTTTCAAAAGAACACTTTGGACATGTCAAAATAATTGTTAAACCTTTGATCTTAGTAGGCAAAACTATTTATTTTTTTCGTTTTCTTATTATGATAGAAACATTCCAGAATTTAGGAGAAATCTTCATCTTGATCAACAAGTCTTTTTTTGATGCGAGTCGGCAGGTCGGCCAAGTCGGCCGAGTCGGAATTTTACCCTCACCGTTTTCCGAGAGTGAGTCCCAGATGTTGTTAGTTAGGGGTATTAAATCTAACTGGGCAGTTTATGTTTTAACATCATCTAGGCCCTCTGCTCAGACATTTTGGCACCTCAAACCCCGGAACATCCCATATGACCCTTGATTGGCTGGTGACACCATGGCACCATGCACATGGAGGGATAATTTCAGAAGACTCCGGCATTAAATATTTCGACCTCTGATTTAGTTTTGTATGCCATTTAAAGGTTAATGATGCGATATCACTCAAACTCGAACCAAGGGTAGATAATATCATAAACTAATCATATGCAAAATTTCAGTCCATTTGAGTAAATGCTTTGGAAAATAGTGAAGGTCAAAAGTTGGGACATTACTTTTGGCCCACCCGATATATTAGAATAACGCCATTTGATTGGTCGATATCTAGTAAACGGGTCAATCTCGTCATGAGGCGCGAATATTGAAGTTCCATATTTTCAGTACGTTCTACAAAAAAACTGGCAATATTCCAGCTTGGGAACAATTCATTTCGTCTTAAGCAATTAAAAATGAAATGACTCAGCTAAAAATTTGTTAGTCCCGGTAAAATCTGATTTTTCTAAACGAAAAATGTCCAGAGTCCACCATCTTATGTGTTGGAAATCTTGGTGATCTTTTGAAGAAACTGCTATTTCTCGTCACCGTTTTTCCTCCTCTTTCGGCTGTTATCATTGATCCGTTCTTTGCTGTGATAACTAAAGGTTTAGGCTTATAGTAGGTCTTTGAGCGAGAAAGATCAGAGTTTTTCACCAGTACAGGATCACCAGTTTTCAGTTGTGATGGTACGATGTTGCGCTTGTTGTCGGCGTACTCGCGCATCTTGAGTTTTGATAGATCATCTCGAACTTTCATTTCCTCATTTTTAGTTGCAGTTCTGTATTCAGGTAGCAGGGTTCTCATGTTACGGTTGAACAGTGCTGTTCCTGGAGCAATACCTGTAGATGTATGAGGCGTAGCTCTGTAGGCGAGGAGAAACTTGTACATTTCTTGCTTCCAGTTGAGATTCTGTGCAACTGCGCCTTTGATTGTCCTCATGAAGCGTTCTGTTTCTGCGTTTGCACGAGGCCACAAAGGTGTGATTTTTCTATGTTTGAAACCTTTGTATTCTGCGAATTTTGCGAAATCGTAGCTGTTGAACGGTGGTCCATTATGAGTTTTCAATACATCAGGAATACCATATTCAGAGAAAACTTTATCAAATCGTGGGATGACACTGTTAGACGAAAGTGATGTCAGCACATCTACTATGACGAATCTTGAGTATTCATCATTTGTTATCATTAGAATGTATTCACCATTTGGAACGTTTCCGAAATCTGCACTTAACTGGAACCATGGTCGTTCTGGGAGTGGTGACATTTTCAGCGGCTCACGTGTGGTATCAGGTGTTGCAACTTGACAGAGAAAACATCCTTTGACTGTATTTTCTACTGCTTGTCGCATTCCGTGGAACCATATCTTCTCTCTCAGTAAGGAAAGTGTCTTTACAATTCCTTGGTGACCACTGAGTGCGAGATCAATTGCACGTTGATGTAGCGATGCAGGTAAGACTATTCTGGAACCTTTCAGAATGATGTGTTGGTTGTCAACGAAAACAATTGACAGCTCATACTGACATAACTGAAGGGCGTTGAATGTTATGGTATGAAGATTATCACCTGCTTCTGTCTTTGCTTCATACCATTTTCCAGATCGAATTGCATGAATTGCTGCTTTCAGGGTAGTGTCATTCATGGATGCATGAGCAACTTCTTGCTTGTTCATAGCTTTTGGAGTTGAAGTTTCAACAATGTACTGAATGTACTCCTCAGCGATTGTTTCTTCACAATTGCTGGGACTGTATGTAGTTGGGTGTCGACTCAGAAAATCAGCCGGATAACTTTGAAATTGGATTATTGAAGAGAGGGATCAGGGGTTTGTGGTCGGTGTAAACCTTGAACGGTGCTCCATACAGATTAATATGGAAATGTTCACATCCCCATGTGATTGCCAGGGCTTCACGTTCTGTTTGTGAGTAGCGTTGTTCTGTTGGTGTTAGAGCTCTGCTTGCAAACTGTATAACTTGTGGTGTGTCGTCTGTTGATTCACGTTGTGATAACACGGCACATATACCAACTGGACTGGACTGTTTGTTTATTTGGATCGAAATAAGCTAGAGTTGCTGCTTCACTCAGAGCTTGTTTGAGCTGTTTCAAAGCTGTACTATGCTTCTTGTTCCACTTCCATTGTGTATTCTTATGAGTGAGAACACGAAGATCATAAGTCAAGGTTGTGTAGCAGTAAGGACAGTAAGACCATTTACTGTGACATCAAAATGAGGCAACTTGCGTGCTTTGTCTTGGGCTACAAAGACATATTCATTTTCAGAGCTTGTCTCATTGTTTTCTGTAAGCATGTGACATACATCAGCTGTTTTCTTTTTCGGACCTTTATATTTAGCTGATACAGACATGCAGACATTTTCAAAGTGATGCATTTTACCACATTTCCTGCATTTTGAACCAAATGCTGGACAGCTACTTTGTCCTCCTTTATGCGGCCAGCTTCTTTCACAATTATTTTTGTGATTCTGTTTTTGGAGCTGTACTGCTGCGTCTTTTACCCTTTTGATGTGAATTTCGACTTCTGTTGTTGTGCGATGTATGCTTGTGTTGAATATTGTTGATAGAACCAGTATCAGTTTCAATCTTTTTAGACTGCGCCTTGGTTAATTCAAGAGTTCTTGCAAATTGAAGAAGATCAGGGAGGGATATATTTGGTGTACTGAGGCCTTTTTCTCTGACTTTGGCAGACTTGCATCGCGTAATTAACTGTGACTTTATCTCTTCATTTTGCCTGTTTCCAAAACCACATGTAGCTGCTACTTGTTTGAGATCGTTATAGAATAACGTTAGAGATAGAGTCAGTCTTTTGAGTTAGATGTCTAAACGAATACTTCTGGAACTCTATGTTAGCTTGATGGTTGAAATGATTACCTATAGCTTCTTTTAATTTGCCAAGATGAGTCTCACCATCGCCTGGGGTAAGCGATTCAGCAGTTAACGAATCTACAATGTAGTTGAAATCATCACCAGCATATGTCAATAATAGTAGACGCTGACCATTTTACGTTTAGAAAACCTCAATTGTACCGGGACTAACAAATTTTTAGCTGAGTCATTTCATTTTTAATTGCTGAATACGAAATGATCTGTTCCCAAGCTGGAATATTGCCAGTTTTTTTGTAGAACTTTGTCAAAAATATGGAACTTCAATATTCGCTCTTCATGACGAGATTGACCTGTTTACTAGATACCGACCAATCAAATGGCGTTATTTTAATATATTACTCCGCCAGTTGACCTTTTCCTAGTTCGGCAAGTTCAGCTTTTGACAACATGGCGATCGATCAACGCTTAGTGTTTATTTAATTCACATGGTTCCAAAAGTCTGAAGGTTTTTGACTTTCGGAAACCATTTGTACAAGAACCGTATCGTGTGCCTAACAGATTATCATGGAGGGTGAGGACAGAAGCTTATGTGAAACGTGTAAAGCAAGCGGTATGTACAGGTAAGAAAATGAAAGTGGATACAGACAGGCCTCTTGTACTCTACAGTTTGTTTACATTATTTTGGTGGTAACTCCCGTTGGGTATTTCGGTAAATTTGGAAAAAATGAAATAATGAAATACATTAAAAGGTGACATTTTCCAACAGATAATGTCCAGCTAGATTTAAATTGTAATAAATACAGATAGTTTCTGTAAAAGTGTTTTTACCAACCAAAACAAACATAACACTCATGGTGTCCGTATTAGCCTATGGCCTAGGCCTATGCCAATTTTACTTGATTACTATACAGATGTGAGGTCTAGGCAAGACTTCTATTTCTGATTCAATTTCCATTTAAAAAAAGATCAGTTAGTGTTCAAATAATGTCAATGACACCATTCACAGTTTGATTAAAAAAAAAATCATTGTCTACATTGTAAAAATTCTTTAAAATCTGTTGCACAGGAGTTGAAATTTCTATGCAATTACATGTACAAGGTAAAGAGCAAAAGCCTTATATGCAAATATAAGATAAAGTATGTGTACCATTGGAATTGAATGACCTGACTGACACCTATCTATGTTTAAAATGTTTCTAATTCAATATTCTGTATACATGTTCATGAAGTACTCTGTCATTTTCCATTCTTTTCAGGTTATGTTCGAAAACGTTTGGTATGTTTTGTATGATTATGGGTAAAACACTTCGTGAAAAGATAGTCAGAATTTCTAGACTGACAACTTAGTTGGGAGAAGTAAATATTTCAAATCAAAGGTATTCATGTCATTATTTTTTCAACAAACTTGTCAATACCAAAATTTGCTGTGGTATTTACATCCCCCTTTTCTCGAAAATTTATCAGCTGACAATTGACCTATATTTTAAAGGGGAACAGTCTTCATTTTTATTGGTTGATTTGGGTCTTGAATATACTTACGTATCCTTCAGAAGCACTAGAAATGTACGAAAATTGCATATTTCCTTCAAATATATCTTAAATTAGACATTTCTCCTTCTATTTCTATAGATGACTTTTCTATATATTGCATAGTATCGCTAATGTGTAGTAGGGCATTATAACTTTCAAATGCTAATAATTATGAATGCACATGGATTTGAAGACTCAAATTTCAATGGTGAGTTGTGATAACCAGTACTAAATTGCTGAGCTAAAAAATCCCCGTTTCTGAGACTTGGAAAAATCGACCCACGAAAATGAAGCCTGTGTCTCTTTAAAAGTCTTTTTTGATGTGTAAAGGTATGTGTTCCTCTAAGATCCATGGCTTTCAACTTGTTTTAATACCCTTAAACCTGTAGTTGGCAAGGGCACACTTGAACTCAGAAGGGGGGACAAAGGGGTGTCGGTGCCCTTACCCCCCCCCCCCCCCCCCGCCCCCCCCCCCCCAAATAATTTGATTAGGAAGAGAAATGCTTTGAACAAGTAAAATTGGGCAGATGAAAATCAGAGTAGGAGGTCTTATTGACAACTCAAATCTCTAAATATCTTTCAAAATGCACACAATTGATGTTATTTTCTATTTTGTTTTCTCTAGGTCGAGGACCTTCTGTTTGGGCTTGCAGTTGTGGTGCTTTGTGAGGTACTTGGACTCGAATAACCAAACCAAAATGTTTCCTTATGAAATACCTTTTAAAATCGCTCTGTGAATGGGCATCAAGAATTTTCTTCCAAATGACAAACTATGTCTTTTTATTTTTGTACTTTTTTATACAAGAGAAGATATAACACAAGGTCCTCATAGATAAAAGTTTGGTTATCACCAAAGCAGTAATAAATTGAAGAAGCTTGGAATGAATGTTTAGTTTATGTTTCACCAGTGCACAAACTTTTCAATCCATCCGATTATTTTGTCGCTTCATAGTTAAAGGGCTAATTTTCAGGATGCCATCCTCAGAGCAGAATATTGTGAAGGGTAAATTATGGATCCTAGATATTGAAATATTAAATTTAATGCACAGATTTATGTGAACTACTCAAATAACAAACTGACTGATGCAGGAAAACCCTTTGAAATCTTTCCAGATGAATAAAAATTGTGTATGTTTGCTGCATTTAAGATCATATTTCAATCTGGTAATGAATGGTAGTATTGAATTATCTCCCTTTACAAATATAGAAATTTTTCTTATTAAATCTGAATTGAATGAAGTTGTGTTTTTTTAATTATTTTTGATTTGTCTATACTATCATGGTATAGTACACCATGTACTCAACAAATCCTAAAGATTTCATGCTTCCCTGATTTGAAGATTGTTTTTGACAGTCAATTAAAAATCGAGATAGGTATTGAAAATATGCGCATCTTAAAAAGCTAAAATTTTTAGTTGTGGCACTTTCTAAAAGTGGGAACATCGTTTTTCAGCTTGCTAAAACATATATTAATTGATTCCAGATGAAAAAATTTAGTCTCCATAATGTGCTACAGAAAGTTTTTTTTAAGCACATTTGAGGGTCACAGTCCACGGCCTATCATATCTCAAGTTTCGGTTGTACAATTGTATTGTATTATATTTACAGATTGCAAATGCTGTGAAGACTTGAAAAAACTAATCAGTACTATGGATTCGATAAAAAAGATATATTATTAAAAATGGTGGGTATGTTGAGCGAACCTATAGGTCCAGTAAAACCTCTACAAGAAGAAGCAGTTTATGGTGTATTGGTTTCTGTTTGTATACTGTAGACCTTTGATGAATATAATATATACATGTACTTTTATAGGCCAAGTTTGAGAACTTTTAATTTTTATCATTTTAAGAGGTTGTATCGCTTTAAGTTTTATACGTAATTTATAAGTTATTTGTAAATAGTATGTCAACAAAAATAGTACAATCCATAAATTTGAAGATGACTATAATAAATTTATAGATGTCAAGATATATAGTGCTCCTATTATCCTGAGTATGTACATTTGTATTAAAGATTTGGAAACTATTTGAGATCTCTTAGGTTCTTTTGTGCATTGATAAAAATCGAGTGAAATATACGATGTTCAATATGTTATAATATATTATAATATGTTAGTGAAATACAAAATGCATAGCATACTCGATAAAGGTATATGATGACCGATGACAAGATAATCAGGATTAATGTCTAAATAAACGTGAGTTTTACACCCCAGTCCTCTACTCATGATTGAGGTAATGAAGACAGCCGGAGATTACAGATAAATCAATCGTTTTGTATTCATCCGCAAGTCGGGTGGTATTTTGATTGTGTACAAAACTAATTTAGAAAAACACCTTCAATTTCCAGATAATAAATCAGAGTATGTCAAATGGCTAAAGATATCTAAATCAATATTGAACTGTAAATATAACATTCTCTTAGGATGTGTATATATCCCACCAATCAACTCACCTTATGCAAGTCATGATTCTTTCGATGAGATTGAAAATGAGTTAATACATTTTTCGCATGATGATTCAAAGATAGCCCTAATTGGCGATTTTAATGCCAGAACTGGGACTAATCCTGATTATATTATCCCTGATAAAAATTTGCTCAATATTTCTAACATTGAAGATAACTCTGATTTATTAGCTTATATGTATGATTATGAAAATTTGTTAAGTAGTAAATATTAACCTCCCCGAGGTTGATATTAGAAATAACCACGAGGCCGAAGGCCGAGGGTTATTTCTAATATCTTACCGAGGGTAAGAGGGTAATATTTTACATACACATCGACATGATTTTTAATACATCCCTTATTCAAATCCTACCTATAATCTACAATGACCTCTTCCATATCATCCTGTGTTGATTTAGTAGATTTTCACTCACTGAGTACTATTATGCACGTGTAGATATAACACGTGACACTGTACAAACAACATGAACATGTAGTCAACAATTAATGGCTGTGATGTGAATTAGTTATTGCAAGCCAAATAATAGAAAAAGTGCTGGATTTACATCGAATTGGATTCGAATGAAATATGGACAATATTGGATTATATATTTAGAAAAACGGTATAGTTCATGGATACATCGAATGCAGAAGAAAATGTGCACAATCCTGGTCAAAGTTTTAGTTTCTTTGATATCAAATAAGCGGTTGAAATACACAATCAATGGCTGTCATAGTGAAATATACAAACAAAAACGGAAATGTGAAAATACAGCAAGATTGGGATTACATGAAAAACAAAGCGTGAATATTTTCCTGTGGACTGCTGTGAAATTGTATAGGGGAGATTAACCCAAAATTAGCATCAAAGCCCAAATATACAGGATGGAATATATATACCATAGTGAAAGAAAGGTTTGTGACAATCAATCCATGTGTCGCTTATAATTATTGAATTACATTCTATGACATATGGGAATATAAATCGAGAGCCCATGTGCTACGGACTGTGCACTTTATAGATCCCTCAGTATGAAAATGAGGGTGGACTCTCTGTCCTGGCAAAATGTTTCCTTATTGCACACTGCAGGTGTTTGTCCCTCCTAATTTATTTATCCCAGTAGGTATAGTGAGACGTAAATACCATTCAATTTCATGTTTGGTTTAAATTGTAAAATCTCTTGTTTTTGTGAACTGTTGATATAAAATAATGTACTCAAAATAAAGTTGACAAAACAGTGTTTAATTATTTCTTGATGGTGTCTCACAACATTGGACATATCACCCCAGTGATGACGTCATCAGCAGGTGATATCGGATATCGTCTACAGGGACGATATCAGATATCACCCTCTGATGACGTCATCACCGGGTTGTTATGTTCAATATCGTGTGACAACATCAAAGAGAAAACTTTCCCGAGGTGTGTATGATGTGATATTCCCCTTGATCGTTGTACTGAAGACAATAATGTCACAAATACCTATGGCCAAAGTTTACTCAATATTTGCAAATCAAATAATATGTATATTGTCGAGTGGGTGATGACAAGCTCATTGGAAGAACCACAAGTAATACGAAAAGTGTAATTGATTATTTGATTTTGGAATCATATTTATTTCAAATTATTACCAAATTTAAAGTACATGATCTCAACCCATTATATAGTGACGTACATTCCCGTCTAGAATTTTCTCTCGAGTGTCAACCAATACAAAAGAATAAAAAAAACGAAACCATAATAAATCGTAAATCTATTAAATGGGATGAAAAGAAAAAAAGTAATTTTATTATTAACATAAAGAAAAACGAAGCAAACGTCAGTACTATTATAGAGAATATTAATAAAATACAAGAAACCAATAATAAGATAGAAAATGATAAAATAATTAATAGTGTAATTGAAGAAATAAATAATATATTTAATAACTCAGCCAAGGAAGCCTTTAGTAAACCAAAACCGTTTAAATATTATAGTCAGAATACAATAAATAACAATCAATGGTTTGATAGTTCTTGTAGATCTTCCAGAAAATTATTTCATAAGGCTAAAAGAAAATATAAGAACCAAAAATCTGCTATCAACAAAAGCGAACTTAATTCAGCTGGTAAAATTTATAGAAGTAATTTAAATAGAGCCCATAATAAATTTGAATTCCAGACAGAGCACAAAATTAGAGAATTGTCGAAAAATAACGCGAAGTCTTTTTGGAAAATTTTAGAAGAAATAAACGGAAAAACAAAAAGTAAGAAAGCCAATATTAATAAAGATGAATTATATGATTATTTTAAAGATCTTAATACCATAGAAAATCCAAATGAACATGAATTTAATATATCCTTGAATGAAACTAACAATGAACTAATTGATGAAATATTGAATGCGCCAATAACAAACTTAGAAATTAAAGATTCTATTAATCAATTGAAATTGAATAAATCCCCAGGAATTGACGAAATATATAATGAATATATTAAAAACTCTGCTGATACATTTATTCCATTATATAATGTTCTTTTTAACAAAATTCTAAACACTGGAATTATTCCAGAAGTATGGTCAATAGGAGTAATAAGACCTATCTTTAAAAATAAGGGAGATAATAAAAATCCAGACAACTACAGACCAATCACACTTATATCCTGTCTAGGTAAATTATTTACGTCAATACTGAATAAAAGGTTAAATTTACTTTCAGACGAAATAAAACTTATCTCAGACTGTCAGGCCGGTTTTAGGAAAGGTTATTCCACACTTGACAATATGTTCATATTATATTCATTAATTCAAACATATCTGTCGTTCGGTGGCAAATTATTCGGACTTTTTGTTGATCTGAAAAAAGCGTTTGATTTTTTACCGAGAGCAAATCTTTGGCACAAGTTAATTAAAAGTAATATAAGAGGCAAAATGTTTAATGTAATTTATAATATGTATACCGATACTAAAAGTTGTGTAAAAAATGGTAATGACATCTCAGATTATTTTCCGTGTATGACAGGAGTACGTCAAGGTGAGAATCTTTCTCCGTTTCTATTTGCAATTTATATGAATGACCTGGAATCATTTTTTGACGAAAATGATGTAAAATGTCTTGAAGGTATAGGTAATTTATCAGTTGATAATCTAAAGCTTTATATAAAACTATTCTTGTTACTTTATGCAGATGATACTATAATTTTATCTGAAACTGAAGAAAATCTTAAAAAATCACTAGAAGTGTTCAGTAAATATTGCTCCAATTGGAATCTGACAGTAAATCTAGATAAAACTAAGATCGTAATTTTTTTCGAGAGGCAAGTTGAAAAACATACCAGAATTCTATTTTAATGATAAGCGAGTAAGTGTTGAACAATCTTATACATATTTAGGCTTACTATTCAACTATAACTGTAAATTTACGTTGGCTAGGAAACAACTTATTGATCAATCAAGAAAAGCTATGTTTGCATTAAATAGGAAAATTAGAAATATATCACTTCCAATAGATTTACAATTTAAATTATTTGACTCATTAGTGTTACCAATTCTATTGTATGGGTGTGAAATTTGGGGATATGAGAATTGTTCAGATCTAGAAAAAATTCATACACAATATTGTAAACGAATATTAAATATTAGAAATACAACGCCAAATTACATGGTATATGGAGAAACAGGCCGATTTCCTATCGTATTAACTATTCAACAACGTATGATTGTATTTTGGTCAAAGCTTGCAGATCCAAACTCCGAGAAATTATCACATAAATTATATAGTCTCGTCTCGCAGTTACATACAACAGGTCAGAAACAGTTTAAATATATTAAATTCATAAAAGAAATATTAGATGAAAATGGCTTATCTTATGTATGGTTGAACCAATCGATTTTAGCATTTAATACTAAATTCTTGAAATGCTCCATCAAACAAAAAACTCAAGACCAATTTATTCAAAAATGGAACAATGATATTTGTACTTCCTAGAGGAGAAATGTATTCCCTATTGAAACAAAACTTTGGTATTGAAGAATATTTGCTGAAATTGAACTCTTTTCAAAGAATTAGCCTATGTAAATTCAGAACCTCAAATTTAAAATTACCGATAGAGACAGGAAGATGGAATAAAATTCCCAGAAATGACAGAAAATGTCCACTTTGTAATAATGGAATTGGTGACGAATATCACTATCTTTTCCTCTGTCAACACCCATCAATCTTATTCTTCAGAATTAAATACATTCCTCAATACTATATAACATATTCGTCAAAATATAAAATGAAAACCTTATTTTGTTATAATAATATACGAGTCTTATCGAATATTAGTGTATTTCTGTATCATAGTGAAAAGACTATATTAAAATGTAAATAAATAATCAAAGACAAGATTTAAATATAGTATATTTGTTAACACATTGAATTCTTTTTATTATTATTGTGTAGAAATTGTTATATATTTATATTTCATGTAATCTCTTGTTACTCACGCTGTGGGTCTGAGTTAATAAATTTCTGTTTCTGTTTCTGTAAAAGTATTAGGAAATTAATCCCGCAGTTGTTTATAATATTTTGTTGACAGATTAAAAAAAAAAAAAAAAAAATACAGCATATTTATCTTTTGTTTTGAGTATGATTTGATTATCATGATGGATATTCAGACCATGATCAATCCAGTATCCAGTAAAATTAGTGTGGTAATTCTAATTAAGATAAAATCCAGATTTAATTAAATATAGTGATCTGATTGAATTGTAAAGCCAAAGTTACAATCGATTTTAGTCGAACGGAATAGAAACCGTAGTAATTTACTAGTAAATGGCAAATTAGAACCAATCCCGTTAGGTCCCTGATATTAATTAGTTTATGCACCTTTACTAAGCATTATATAACTTTTTTTCTTTTTCCATTTTCTTTGTAATGTAAATTGTATAATATTTTTTATTCTAATCATTATTATTTGGAGTGATAATATAAAACAGTAAGAAGAGCAGTTTTGTGTATATCGGATGTTGATATTCCTTTTAGATAATCGTGACTAATGGGTACCATCATATTTTTATACAACTTCCTATTTGTTTACCTAAAATACTAATAAAGTAAAGTTCACTTTAAATTTTATAGTTTTAGATTCATGACCTAGGACAGTTTTTTTAAGGAATTTTTACCAATACTAATAGCAAAAAGTCTGTTTCTGGCATGTACGGAAAATGCTGAACAAAATCGAAGAAAAGTTATGCTTTATATCTCCTGTTTACGTATAATTAAGTTCAGGTAAACATAAATCTACCTGAATCCGGATTCTTAATAATTTCTTTCCCACGTAATCATTTAGCACTGAATTACTTTTGATGCTAGACTTGATGTCTACTCAAATGTTAAAAATAAAGGGTTGATATAGGATGTGCATGACCTTGTACCAATAACATCCATTCTTAACTCTTCGTTATCTTTTTGCACTGAATTTCTTATAATGCAAGACGTGATGTCTACTCTAATGTTAAAAATAGTTGGATGAAAAAGGTTGATATAGGATGTGCATGACCTTGCACCAATAACATCCATTCTTAACTCTTCGTTATCTTTTTGCACTGAATTTCTTATAATGCAAGACGTGTTGTCTACTCTAAAGTTAAAAATAATTGGATGAAAAGGGCTGATATAGAATGTGCCCTAGTCAGATAAAACTTGCCGTTGAATGGTAGATGTGCCCGATAACATCCATTCTCAACTCTTCAAAGATAGCCCAAGATATTCCGCTATTTGTTTTATCCAAGTTTTCCTTTTGGTATAATGCTGTAAGATATGATTTAGAGGCATTCTAAAGGGATGGGTTTGTATGCATAAAACATAACTCAGAGTTAAAATCAAACTTTGAGTTAAACTAACCATTGATTTAAACAAGTTTTCAAGATTTAACTCCGTGTTAAGTTTTATGCATACAGGCCTTGGAATGCCTCTATTAGTTTTCTTATCGTCACTTTCGTATCTGATTTGTGGTCAAGAACCACAGTATAACAAGCCAGTCTTGAACCACAGTCATCATTCGGAAACTTGTGGCAACGCTTAAATGTAAGACTTTGTGTAAAAAAAAAACCCTGTTTTTAAATTCTTTTAAATCCAGAAATTGAATTATATGTTGGTAAAAAGGGATGTATAAATCTTTATTAGGCTAGATGGAAGTTGGTAACAACAATTAATCCAGAGGTAGAATATCTATTGTCACAGGTATCTCTGACAACCTCAACAATACTTACTGTTACTCCAGATGTATTAATTTTGACTGGCTTTGCATGTGTCCTGTCAAAATTTCCCTCATTGCACACTGCATGGCTTTTGCCGGTCCTCATTAGCCCATGCAGATGCATAAAGGCAGGACGTAAACTCCATTTCTATGAGGACGTATATTGTAGTCACCCCTGTCCGTCCGTCCGTCGGTCCGTCCGTCCGTCGGTCCGTCCGTCAACATCTGCTCGTAAACGCTCTAAAAACTAGAGTTTTTGACGGAATCAAATGAAATTCGATATGTGTATACATATTCATAAAACGAAGATCAAGTTCGAATTTGAGCTATTTTCGATCGTTAGAAGCAGAGTTATTGCCCTTGCCCCAAATCCGTTGGTCCGTCCATCAACATTTGCTTGTAAACGCTCTAAAAACTAGAGTTTTTGACGGAATCAAATGAAAATTGATATGTGTATATATATTCAGAAAATGAAGATCAAGTTCGAATTTGAGCTATTTTCGATCGTTACAAGCAGAGTTATTGCCCTTGCCCCAAATCTTAAATATGCTATTACTCTCTTAGTTTTCAACCGATTTTGATGAAACTTAAAATGGATGTTATTGGACCTAAATCAAAAGGTTTGAGAAAGTTTAGTTTTCTCCTGATTAAATTTTTTCCATCTTCGACTTTTTCGTTAGGCGTATATGGCCGTGGTCCACTATCTTATTTCATTTCATTGCAGTGCGTTCGATTTGTCGAACGCACTGCTTTGGTTTGCAATTGACTATTTTTTTTGCAGTGCGTTCGATAATCGAACGCACTGCATTGTTTTGCAAACGGCTATTTTTTGCAGTGCGTTCGATAATCGAACGCACTGCATTGTTTTGCAAACGGCTATTTTTTTTTTTTTCGAATTTTACACTCGCTATTTTAGTAAGAAGGCAACATGCCACATGCAGATTTGTTCAATTCCCTACGATAAATTGTTGACCATCAACTATTAAATATAAATTGGTGCCATTTTGACAAACCGGAAATGAGGTAGAACAAAAAACATAATTTTGGTTTTTGGAATCTCACAGCCCTATTTTTGATCCGATTTTTATCAAACTGTTTTGAACTGTTTTCTATAACTGTGCGCTACTAAATAAAATTTTTAAACTTCTCCAATTTTGACTTTTAGTTGACTATTTTCTTAATTTTAATGTTTGCGTTTTTTTCAACTTCTACAATTTTATTTCGTTCGATCTGCAAATTTGCAGGTGAATAGACATTTTGATTCTTAACTAAATGCAGTTTTCAAAATTTTGATACCACTTCCGGTTTTTACGTAATTAGCTTGTAAATTTAAAATTTCAACTTCCGGAAATTTGAAGATATTTCAAATTTGTTTTTTTCAATGTGTTATAATTTGTTATAACAACAATTTGAAATAAAAAAATCCGACCCGGAAGTAAGAGATCATCCTCCATTTTGATATGAGTAATTTTTATAAAATTAAAAATGGGGCCTCAGGGTTATGAGCGGCATCCGTAACTTTAGTATTTTTGGAAACTACAATCGATTGCTAAAAAGTCTAGCCGCCGATTTTTGAATTTTGATTTCAATTTTTTTTTTATTTTCGTTTTGATTTTTTATGCAATTACTAAAACTTTCAAGGCTCATATCTTTTGACCTTGACCTTTGGTGACCTTGGTACCTGAACAAAAGTTATTGCCCTTGATGAAATATGTCCAATGATGTATTCATGTTTGTGATCCGATGTATACTTCCGGTTTTATAGGCAATTGAAATTTGTGATTTTTGACTTTAAGCAGTCCTGTCACGTGACCTAGCGTAAATACGTCAAAAATGATTTAACAATCATATTATGCGTAATTTGCTCTTTCCAATGATGTACGACAATATACACTTAAATTAAAATTGCACGATTTAAAATGTGAACATTTTGTGCAAATTTCCATTGTAACTGTGCGTGTTTTTTTCAAATTTTATTTCAATCGATCTGAAAGTTTACAGATGGAAAGATATTTCGATTGCAATACAAAATCCGTTTTCGAAAAATTGATACCACTTCCGGTTTTGACGTAATTAGCTTGTAAATTTGAAATTTCAACTTCCGGAATTTGGAATATATTTGAAATTTGATTTTTGCAATATTTAACATTATGGTATATCAACAATTTGAAATAAAAAAATTTAACCCGGAAGTTACAAATCGGCCGCCATATTGATAAGACTAACTTTTGTAAAACTCTAAATGGGGCCTCAGGGTTATGAGCAGAAATCGTAACTTTGATATTTTTGGAAACTACAGTCGATTGCATTCATAGCATTGTTAATCGATTTTTGATCTTCTGTTTTGCCTTTCTTGCATTTCCGTTTTATTTTTTTCAGTAATTATAAAAACTTTCAAGACTCATACCTCGTGACCTTGACCTTTGGTAACATTCTAACCTGAACAAAAGTTTTTGCCCTCGATGAGATCTATTCGACTATGTATTCATATTTGTTGTCCGATGTATACTTCCGGTTTTGTGAGCAATTCAAATTTGCGATTTTTGACTTTACCAGCAACATCCAAGGTTTCGCTAGTTGTGGTAGCTTTTTTTGTCTAGAAATAATACCATTACAGACCCTTTAAAAAACAATTTTTAAGTAATTCCAAAACTGTTACGCACTGCTCAGAACCATGCAAAGCCTATGGATCTAGTTTTTGTCTATTTCTGGTCCCGCTCCCCAGCCAAAACTGCAAATACCACACATACCATGACATCATTTCATGCGATGATTAACTGCTCGGTGTTGCTTAAATGTAAAATGGCGCATTTTTGCCCAACCGGAAATGACGTATATTAAAAAGTCGTATTTCAGGGTTTTTCCATTTTCAACTCATTTTTCCAACAGATTGTGATCGGTCTTTTTCAATTCATTTGTTTAATCTAATAGCTACAAATTGCAATTTTGAAAAATTCATATTTTGACTTTTGTAGCTGACTTTTGGAGCACTTTTTAAAGGATTTTTTTTTAACTTTTGTAATTTCATTTCGATCGATCTGAAACCTTTCAATAACATAGACATATGAATTTCCAAAGAAAATCAATTTTTAAAGTTTCGATATCACTTCCGGTTTTGACGTCATTTGCTTCTAAACTTTCAATTTCAACTTCCGGAATATTGAAGATATTTGAAAAAAATGTTTTGTGTTATCATAGATTTGGTCATACATAAAAAATAAAATGATGAAATTGTATCCTGGTGTAAGGGATCAGCCGCCATCTTGAACTGACCTATGTGTCTTAAAATTTTAATTCAGAACCGAGGGTTAATCGGATTTTTTTAATTTTGAAATCTACGACTTCTGCAATCGATTGCAAAAAAAATGTAGGTTGTCGATTTTTGAATTTCGATTTCAATTTCTTAATATTTCCGGAACAAGAATTTCAGTAATGACCGAAACTTTCAAGGCTCATATCTAGTGACCTTGACCTTTGATGACATCTTGACCTGTACAAAAATTATTGCCCTTGACGAGATCTATCAGATGATATATTCATTTCCGATTTCTGATGTTTACTTCCGGTTTAATCGCCATTTGAAAATTGCAATTTTTAACTTTAAAGAGCTCTGTCACGTGACCTAATTTACATACGTCACAAATTCTTTTTCATTTTTACTATGCTAAATCATAGAAGTATAAGAGTATGGAATGCTAACTGATGACGTCATTGAAATATGTTACGGCACTGCCTCGTTATCGAATTCGTGCAACATTTACTTCCGGTCGTTCTAAAATGGCGGTGATAACTGCGTTATCGTGGGATGCTCTGCAATCAGATCAAGGCATAAAGGTTTATCATTTCATTGACTACACAAAAGTAGATATACAACGGAGAGACAAAATATTATAGATCTTACGAGCAACAAGAGCAGATAAAATTAGTTTGAATAATCTGTCCATTTGTTCGCTACATTTCGACAAAAGTTGAAGGGCTATCATCATCATATTCATATCATTGAAAATGATAATGAACAGCGACGATGAGTACCGAGATGCCGTGAGTACTGGTAATTTTATTATTAGCATCATCTAAACAACAGAGATTATTAAAAGGGCATTGTTTTGTTTCTCAACATTTTACTTTCAATTTGTTTACAAATCGGAGTTTGATAAAAAGTGAACCGCAACACCTTAAGCCTTAGTCCTAGGCCTACTTTCAATTTGTTTACAAAATTAGTCTTATATAATGAGCCCACCAAGTTGTCTTCAATGTTGTAGTTTCAATTTGTTTACATTATTATCCACATTTCGGACTGAAATTTCTTTTTTTATTATCAATATCAACTAAGATATCTTGCATAAGTTTGAAATTGGGATATGGAAAAGCAACTTTGAAATGATACTTTTAGAGGAAGACTTAATTAATAGTATTATAAACAGAACATTATCTCTTTGAAATTTGTTTTTACCGACGATTTTTTGGAATTCAGGACCTCTCAGACTGCTTATTGTGCCACAATATTTGCCTATTATTTTTTCTGAAAAAAATTATTAACCTCAAAATATTGCCTTTGGGTTTATGAAAATGACAACATTGACAACTATAAAAAAAACATTATTTGGAAATATGATTTTACAGAGGAGATTTTTCAGTTCAAAAGTGGGTCAATTTTAAGTGGAATTTCTGTGAGGGAAGTGTGCTTAATTTATATTAAAAATGTTCAAACCTTATATTTTCATGGACCCAAAGGCATTCTAAGACACATGACATGCAACTGAAAACCATGCAAGTTCAATAAATATCCTTGGAAATGTATATTTATATATGTTTTTATTTATATATATTTATTAGGTAATATTTATCATTCTTAACTATTTTCAGGAAAATGGAAATATAAGTGCCTAAATAGTTTGAGAAAAGAATAAATTTTGTGTTTATCAACAAATTTTGCTAAGATCCATTGGAAAAACACTTCAGTACCGTAAACAAAGGACTCTAGGTTGTAGAAAGAAGTGATAACCCGAATGTATATAAGTTTGGGTAGGTACTAACCTAGCTTTTAAAACGAAATCAAAGTTTAAATACGATACATAGTAGGTATTAAGCAGGGAAAATAAGGGACAAATAAAAAATTGCCATTATTGATACCTAACCCAGTCATGTATACTCTAATTCGAGTCGAAAATTAATTTTTTCTTTCTCTTTATAATCTTATCTTCTTAATTTTAGCTTCCAGTAAATAAGATACAGCTACATTGTACTCTGTGCAACTTAAACCAGGGGAAAACATAAAAAGAAGGAAAAGAGAGAAAATTGTGGTGGATGAAGAAAAAGAAGAACTATTGTCTGTGCAAGTTAAAAATTTTTTTAAAATTTTTGCCATTATTTTATTGTGAACTGGAATAAAAGCTTCAAATTAGTATTGTTAGTCTTAGAATGTCTTTGCTTTGATAAAAATATAAATAGGAAAACAATTTATATCTTCCAAATTTGTTTTTACAGATGACAATTTTCAGTCAAAATTAGTGACTTTTTGGTTGAAATTTATAGGAGAGAAATATATTCCTATTTAATTTTAATTATCAAAGCGAAGACATTTTAAGACTATCAGGAGCATTGTCAGGCTGATATTCCAATTCTCATATAAATAATCGCAAAAATTCAAAAAACTTTTTAACTTGCACAGACAGTAACTCTTTTACTCCTAGTCTGATACCTACCACTACTAGTTTGATACCTACCAACACCCAAAACTACTGCTGTAGCCTATCTTTTATGTGTATATTATATTTAACTGATACACAACATAGGATAATGCATTAATTGTTTACTTTCTTTACTTAAAGAGTTATAGGAAATTATAGGAAATTTATGCACAACAATTCTTATTTACAGTTCTCTTTCCTTTGAAAGTTTGTTTCATTATCATTGATTGTTTGGTGTAATAAATTTATTTTTAATTAGTTCAAATTTTATCTTAATCAGGAAATGTGGACTTTATCTTTATCAGGAAATGTGGATTTACTAAGCTGCATTGTATTTTTCATGGCATTCATTGAAAGGTATTTTTATATAGGATTTGCAGCCATCCTTAAAGCTGGTCTTGAGCATGGATAAATCCTACCACCCACTCCAATAAAGAATATAAGAACATTAAATAGAGTAGGGTTGGATAGCGCTTTGGCAGCACTTGTACTGATTTCTGATTTAAAAAATTTATCCTTGATTAAATCCCCCTGTAGCAACCACTTTTGTAATAACGAGCGCTTTTGTAATAGTTCACTACTTTTGTAATAAAAGTCAACCGCTTTTGTAATACTTACCAGTTTTGTAATAACATGCGCCCATTTTTGTAATAAAATGAGGTCACCACTTTTGTAATAAGCTCGCCAGTTTTGTAATACTGTCAAGGGTCACCACTTTTGTGGTAAAGCTTCCCCACTATTGTAACAGCCAAGTTTATTACAATATAGCTTGGCAGGTAAAGTAATATAAGCCAACTGGCGGCTTTGATATTAAACAAAATCAGTTACAAAAAAAATAAAACCTTCAGTTATAAGCTTACACCGCTAATTAACACAAAGTTTCGTCAAAATATATCAAGAATTGGCAGCTAAAACTTGAACACGTTTCCATGAACAAGGGCAATAATTCAAACATAATATTTTAAGATTTCGCTTATTTTCAATAGGGTTCATCTTTGAGTGATATCGAACACTTACACACAGTGCCCTCTAGAATGTTAACAAGCAATTTACGAGAAGGGCGGACCGACGGACATTTCATGTGGGTAACCGATATTAGTTTATTACTTTTTTTGGAACACATTCAATTAGGCACATATTCATTTAGGCACACCTATAGTCGGCACAATGTGATTTAGCCACACCTTCAATTAGGCTCATATTCAATTATACACACCTTCGATTAGGCACACATTCATTTAGGGGGTGGGTTCGTTTTGCCGCATCGTGTCTAAGTTTGGGTGGGTGAGATTGGGTTGCTTAACCTACATAACCCTAACAATTGGTCATTCCGGATTTTTTCAGAAACCTTTAGTTTCGTTTTACAAGTCGTTTTTGTGAAACCAGCTCTCTATTGTGTCCACAACTTTGAGAGTAACGGCTGAAAAATTAACGTGCTTTAAAGAACAAGGGGCAATAACTCATAAAATAGTTTTTCGATGTTTCTGATATTCAATAGGGTTTATCCCACTGTCAATACAAACACTCATACCAAGTTTCATCAAAATCCATAAAGAAACCAGCTCTCTATGTTGTCCACAACATATTTTCAAAAGCAAGGGCAATAACTCAGGAAATATGGTTAATCCTTGGGTGATTACAAACACTCACAGCAAGTTCCATAAAAATCCACCAAGAAACCAGCTCTCTATCGTGTCCACAACTTTGAGAGTGTAACGGCTGAAAAATTAACGTGTTTTAAAGAACAAGGGCAATAACTCATAATATGTTTTCGATGTTTCTGATATGCAATAGGGTTTATCCCAATGTCAGTACAAACTCTCATACCAAGTTTCATCAAAATCCATCAAAAAACCAGCTCCCTATGGTGTCCACAACATATTTTCAAAAGCAAGGGCAATAACCCAGGAAATATTTTTCGATTCGTCTGATTTCCAATAGGGTTCATCCTTGGGTGATTACAAACACTCACAGCAAGTTTCATAAAAATCCACCAAGAAACCAGCTCTCTATCGTGTCCACAACAATTGTGGACAGACAGGCGGACAGACAGGGGCGACTACAATATACGCCCATATTAATGTGTGGGCGTATAAAAACATACATTTCATGCAATTGGAATATGTGAAGGTGCTACTAGACCGATCCCTTGCTTTCTTCAACTATGAAGTAAACCTCGATTTAGAGCAAGATGTGCCTAAATTAAGTTGTGCCAAAAAATAGTATGCCTATTTGAATATCTTCCTAAACGAGTGTGCCGAATAGGAGTGTGACTGATGTGCCTGAAGCAATGTGCCTAAATAATACATGCGTAAAGGAAGTGTGCATAAAGTACTGTGTCTAAATGAGGTGTTCTTAAAGCGCCTAAATGACAACATACTGGACAATTACCACCGGACAATTACCCCCCCCCCCCCACACAATTACCCCCATACCGTCAATATTCCGGTATATAGCAGTACCCCAAAATGTCGCGAAAAATGGACAGAACGTCTCAAAATATGCGCAATTTAGATGCTGGCATAAATTCTGACCACTTTTGTAATAAACTACTATCGGTTACCCGCTTTTGTAATAAACTTGGCTGTTACAAAAGCGGGGAAGCATTACTACAAAAGTGGTGACCCTTGATAGTATTACAAAAGGTGTCGAGCTTTTTACAAAAGTGGTGCCCTACTTTTATTACAAAAATGGGCGCATGTTATTACAAAACTGGTAAGTATTACAAAAGCGGTTGATTTTTATTACAAAAGTAGTGAGCTATTACAAAAGCGGTCGTTATTACAAAAGTGGTTGCTACACCCCCTCTTAAAATGAAAAAAAAAATCTTGATGAATAAGAGTTTTTATTTCTTGTTACAAAAATATTTTTAAATTTTATAATATTGAGATAATTAGATATAGTTTATTCATTAAATAGTGAAATGCTGTCTGGTATTCTTGTGGCTGAAATTTATATTGTCTTTAATGTTTGTCACCAGTGAATAAAATAATATGGAGTTGAAATTAGGGTTAAAAAAAACCCGATACAAGTACATAGAGCAGGCCTTCTAAATTAATTTTTGTAAAGGGCCAAGGCCTGCCATAGAGTGTACAATGAGGGACATTTTACAATAAGAAACAAGTTTGCCACTTCCATCTTTCTAACTGTGGGGACTGAGGGGACTGTGGAGGGATCTTCACTACAGGGTTTTGTATCCTTTGATTTTTTCAACAGTTTATTTCTCCCTTTAACTCATGGTAGTTGTGTTTGAGAGTAAGTTTCTCCATCAGGAAGTTTTAATAATTAAATTCACTCAATCTCTAAAGGAGAAATTCTTCAAACCAATCAGTTGCAAAAAACTCCTAGAAATATAAAAAGATATCAAACTGATTATTATTGTATTTGACTGTGCTTTGAACTCCAGGAAATTATCATTGTTTACATTTTACATTTGAGTTATGACTTGCAACAATAGTACTGCCTTCACACATTCAACAGTAAATCAAATTTGCCATACAATAGGGGTCAAATGGCTTACAGTAGTTTGCGAAATTTGCACTTTGCGAAACGAAACGAAATAATCTGCACTTTGCGAAACGAAACGAAATATCAGCACTTTGCGAAATAAATATTTCGCAAATCAGTACTTTGCGAAATATATTTTTCGCAAAGTGCAGTGATTAGCACTTTGCGAAATATATATTTCGCAAAGTGCAGTAATCAGCACTTTGCGAAATCAGCACTTTACGAAATATTTGAATTAAATGGTCATACAGGGATGTAAAATATAATTCTAAAAAATGACATCCGGGCAGTGATTTTTATACGCCCACATGAAATGTGGAGCGTATATTGCCGTCACCCATGTCCGTCCCTCCGACCTCCGTCCGTCCGTCCACAATTGCTTGTTAACACTCTACAAGTAACAATTCTTTACGGATTTTGACGAAACTTGCTGAAATTGTTCATTATCGCCCAAGGATGAACCCTATTTAAAATCAAAAGAATCGGAAAATATTTAATATGAATTATTGCCCTTGTTCTTTAAAAAACGTTCGATTTTTAGCTTGTTAACACTCTACAAGTCACAATTCTTTACGGGTTTTGACGAAACTTTTTTGAAATTGTTTATTATCACCCAAGGATGAACCCTATTGAAAATCAAAAGAATCGGAAAATATTTAATATGAATTATTGCCCTTGTTCTTTAAAAGGCATTGATTTTTAGGTTGTTAACACTCTACAAGTCCCAATTCTTTACGGATTTTGACGAAACTTGCTGAAATTGTTTATTATCACCAAAGGATGAACTCTATTTAAAATCAAAAGAATCGAATAATATTTAATATGAATTATTGCCCTTGTTCTTTAAAACGCGTTCGATTTTTATCTCGTTAACACTCTACCAGTCACAATTCTTTATGGATTTTGACGAAACTTACTGAAATTGTTAATTATCACCCAAGGATGAACCCTATTGAAAATCAAAAGAATCGAAACAAATTTAATATGAATTATTGCCCTTGTTTTTTAAAACGCGTTCGATTTTTAGCTCGTTAACACTCTACAAGTCACAATTCTTTACGGATTTTGACGAAACTTGTTGAAATTGTTTATCAACACCCAAGGATGAACCCTATTTAAAACCAAAAGAATCGGAAAATATTTAATATGAATTATTGCCCTTGTTCTTTAAACGCGTTCGATTTTTTAGCTCGTTAACACTCTACAAGTCACAATTCTTTACAGATTTTGACGAAACGTGCTGAAATTGTTTATTTTCACCCTAGGATGAACCCTATATAAAATCAAAAGAATCGAATAATATTTAATATGAATTATTGCCCTTGTTCTTTAAAAAACGTTCGATTTTTAGCTTGTTAACACTCTACAAGTCACAATTCTTTACGGGTTTTGACGAAACTTTTTTGAAATTGTTTATTATCACCCAAGGATGAACCCTATTGAAAATCAAAAGAATCGGAAAATATTTAATATGAATTATTGCCCTTGTTCTTTAAAAGGCATTGATTTTTTAGGTTGTTAACACTCTACAAGTCCCAATTCTTTACGGATTTTGACGAAACTTGCTGAAATTGTTTATTATCACCAAAGGATGAACTCTATTTAAAATCAAAAGAATCGAATAATATTTAATATGAATTATTGCCCTTGCTCTTTAAAACGCGTTCGATTTTTATCTCGTTAACACTCTACCAGTCACAATTCTTTATGGATTTTGACGAAACTTACTGAAATTGTTTATTATCACCCAAGGATGAACCCTATTGAAAATCAAAAGAATCGAAAAAAATTTAATATGAATTATTGCCCTTGTTTTTTAAAACGCGTTCGATTTTTAGCTCGTTAACACTCTACAAGTCACAATTCTTTACGGATTTTGACGAAACTTGTTGAAATTGTTTATCAACACCCAAGGATGAACCCTATTTAAAACCAAAAGAATCGGAAAATATTTAATATGAATTATTGCCCTTGTTCTTTAAACGCGTTCGATTTTTTAGCTCGTTAACACTCTACAAGTCACAATTCTTTACAGATTTTGACGAAACTTGCTGAAATTGTTTATCACCTAAGGATGAACCCTATTTAAAATCCAAAGAATCGAAAAATATTTGATCTGAATTATTGCCCTTGTTCTTTAAAACGCGTTCGATTTTTAGCTTGTTAACACTCTACAAGTCACAATTCTTTACAGATTTTGACGAAACGTGCTGAAATTGTTTATTTTCACCCTAGGATGAACCCTATATAAAATCAAAAGAATCGAATAATATTTGATATGAATTATTGTCGTTCTTCTTCCAAATACGTTCATACAAGGCTAAACTTGATGAACGAGTTCTGAATGAAATGTATGTTTATGACTACAGGTTGAATATTTCATGCTTGTGATGCTTACTTTTTCAAACAAAGCTGCCAGTGGGCGTATATTACCTTGCCTGGCAAGCTATCTTAATTCTCCATTTCATGTTTTAGGTTTATACGCCCACATATAAATGTGGACGTGGACGTATATATTGCCGTCCGTCGGTCCGTCCGTCAACAATTTCTTGTGTACGCGATAGAGACCTGAGTTTTTATCCGATTTGGATGAAACTTGGTATATATGCGTATTTATCTTAATGATATCTCGGATGAGTTCGAAAATGGCGCGATTCCAATAATCGGTTTATGAATTATTGCCCCTAACTTAGTGAAAAATCGTTGTGTTTATCCGATTTTGATGAAATTTGGTATGTGCATTTATATTGGTAATATCCTTATGAGTACGCAAATGGCGGGATTCCAATAATCGGTTTATGAATTATTGGCCTTTTAACGTTATTGAAATCAACTTGTGTAGGCTACGCGATAGAAGCCAGAGTTTTCATCCGATTGGAATGAAATTTGGTATGTGCATTCATTTTGATAATATCTCGGATTAGTTTGAAAATTGCCCGATTTGAATGCAACTTGGAATGTATATTCATCATGTAGGCTTATCGGTTTATGAATTATTGCCCTTGATTTAGTGAAAAGACATTAAAATTCACTTGTGTGCGCAATAGAAGCTAGAGTTTTCATTCGATTTAAATAAAACTTGGTATGTGCATTCATCTTGATAATATCTCGGATTGGTTTGAAAATTGCCCGATTTGAATGCAACTTGGAATGTATATTCATCATGTAGGCTAATAACTGGGATGAGATAGAAAATTGTAAAATTTCAGTTGTCGGTTTATGAGTTATTGCCATTGACTTAGTGAAAAAGCTTGAAAATTAACTTGACTTGTGTACGTGATAAATACTAAAGTTTTCATATGCCCACATGAAATTCAACATGGAATATTCAAATTGCTGAAGTGTGCGTATGTTACCTTGCCTGGCAAGCTATGTTTTCTATATAATGTAATAACTCATATCAGTCTATATTTCAATTTTCAAATGCATACAATTATGTTTACAAATGGATTTGATGGCTCATGTCAATACTGAGCTATAAATGCCATTACTGAATAGCGTTGCTAAACCCTTCACATTTCTTATGATCATTACACAGAAATACCGACTGTTTACCTTTAAACCAGGCTTGTAAATACCGTAGCACTTAAGTTTCATTATAAATTTTGAACTTGTATTTTTATTTCTTTCATGAACGCAGCCCCACCCCCATAAAAAAACAGGGGAAATAATATATGCTTTCCTTTCCGTTAATAGCTAAGCTTGTTCAGGCTCGTAGCAAGCCAAGTACTTTTGGGGAGGCAAACGGCCATTCAAGGGGGGCAAGGTATCCACCCCTTTGTAAGGAAGGCTTCTGCAATGCAATGCTGCGCCATTAGATAAGAGTTATTTCTATCTTTATTGGTGTAATAGGTAGCCTGGAAATGGGACTCTATTCAAAGGGGCACCCGATTTACTGAAACAAACTTTTCCCATTTTTCAGGACTTAACCTCGAAATTTAGGTTTTAAGTCTATTTGATCAAAGCCTGATATTAAGAAAATTTTGAGAATTCAACACGTCCAAAAGCCCTCCCAAGACCGCCCCCATTCCATTCCACCCCATAAAAAATTTTGAAAATTAGACGTCTGTAAACCCAAATTCCCCATATTTCCCCGCAAAATTGATGCCCCTGCGGACCAAAAGCAGGCTCTGAGTCGTTTTGGTTCCGTGTGTGACCATTCAATTCAAATATTTCGCAAAGTGCTGATTTCGCAAAGTGCTGATTACTGCACTTTGCGAAATATACATTTCGCAAAGTGCTAATCACTGCACTTTGCGAAAAATATATTTCGCAAAGTACTGATTTGCGAAATATTTATTTCGCAAAGTGCTGATATTTCGTTTCGTTTCGCAAAGTGCAGATTATTTCGTTTCGTTTCGCAAAGTGCAAATTTCGCAAACTACTGTAAGCCGGGTCAAATGTATTATGAATTATACATAAGGGCTAAATAGAGCTAAGGTAACCATTCTAGGTTCAATCCATTATACGGTACTAGTTAGTAAAAGGGACATTTTGATTTCAATATCAACACATAAATTGATGGCATCAGTTTTATATTAACTGTGCAAAGCCAAAAATTCCTCCGTCCTTAAAGTAAAGCATACATACTCTGGCCACAGTGAGCCACTGAGGACTGAGGTCTGAATTGAATTTTTTTTCTCATATCACAAATATTCAAAATATCGTTGTCAATTGCATGTCATTTGTCTTAAGATGCCTTTGGGTCCATTAAAATATAAGTACACTTCCTTCAGGACTCCTAGAAATTTTATGTGAAAATGATCCACATTTCGGACTAAAATGTCACCTGCCTGGGTAAAATCATATTTCCAAGTAAATATTTTTTAAACAGTTGTCATTTTCAGCTACCCAATGACAACCTAAGACTCTTATATAAATACTTTTATGTTAATATTCCAATTCATAAAAAAATAATAAGCAAAATGCGATTCGGAACTCAATGAAAATGTAGGTAGGCTTACTAGGCTAGGCCTAGTGTCGTACTCGTAGTGAAGTGAGACTCGTCGTAACACGATAATATAAATTTCCAGAATTTAACATTTGTTTGGATGTATCGATAGTTCTTATATTAATCAATGTTTTGTGTCGAGTACAAATAAACCGGTTACATAACAATGCATTAATTTCAAATCCATCTTCAATGATAACTTACCTCTAAAAAGTCGTCAACGACGGTAAAGTTTTCTTCGGCCGCCTCGTGTCTGCTACACCGGAAGTAAACAATGCATGAATTTTTTGCGCATGGGCGTCATAACATAATCGACGAAAATAGAATTTTGACGTCAGTCAGCATTCCATAGTTTCTAATTCTATGGCTAAATGTGCTCTTTCAAATGATATATAACACAATATATTTGAATCAAAATTGCGCTTTTTAAAACTTGCAAATTTTGTGTCAAATTCCATTGAAACTGTGCGTGTTTTTTTTTTTAAATTTTTCGATCGATCTAAAAACTTACAGGTAGATAGACAATTTGATTCTGAACAAAAAAATATTTCTAGAATATTTATATCACTTCCGGTTTTGACGTCATTTGCTTGTAATCTTGTAATTTTAACTTCCTTAGTTTTGGAGATATTTGAAAATATTTGTTTGCATTATGTTAAAAATGGTCATCATAAAAGATATAATGTAATGCGAAAAATATATTACAGTGGAAGTATTATAAAAATTTCCAATTTTTGAAAAATGAAATATAATGAATAGAGTTTTACGTCCTGCTTTGCTTTTCTGCACCTATATTGAGGACGGGCAAACGCCATGCAGTGCGCAATGAGGAAAATTTTGCATTAGCCTGATATTATTATCAATTTCCATTTGTCGAGGGATCTTTAACATGCACAGCCAATAAGCACATCGGTTTATTTACATCCACGATTGAACGCCCTTGCCATGTCAGCCCCCCAACCTGTATCACTGACGAGATTCATCCCTGGACGTTCAGGTTGGCGAGCAAGCGTCTGACTCACTAAGCCACCGGGGCCCCCTTCTTATCATTAAACCTGCATCACTGACAGGGGGTATTAGTAATGGAAATTCATTATCTTTTAAAATCGCATAGGAAGGGTCATTAAATCCTCCCATACCTGATGGCAAGTGAGAGTCTACGTTGTTGTGTTACAATGTATCATCCCTTCAACACGTCTAACATTTCATGATCAGTGTACTGTGTACAGTGTATTGTTTCATTTAACGTTTCTCACTGGTCAATGTTTTGATATAATGTACAACAAAAGATTTTTTTTAATATCATAAAACTAAAAAACAACAATGAAATTTTGGGGGGAGAGAATTGTATCCTACTAAACTATATTAAGAATTTTTCAAATGATCTGGAAAAAACACTTGCTTGCAAAATATAAGATTAAAACTTACATGTTTGTTTTCTGTATGTTTAAATGCAGTTCTCTCCCTTCAACTGACAAATGTTTGTTGTCTATATGTTCAAATGCAGTTCTATCCCCTCAACTGACAATTGCAAGTGCTTACTTTCTTACATTGTCACTTGCGCTTTTAACGTTTTAAATTATGTAGTAAAAATGAAAAAATAAAATTTAAATATAGAAGATAACGATCCGATGCCAAAAGAAGAAAATTCGTTCTAAAAATCTGGTTCTGTCATTTATTAAAAAAAAAGGTTTTAAAACTGCATGTCTAAAAACGTTGACCATTAAAAAGTTTTTAAAAAAAAAAAAATAATATAAATATTTTGCTAAGTATATTAAAATGATAAATTACGAGCTGAACTGCGAATTTTTAAGTATCAAGTAATGGTGTTATGATATGAAGGGGGCCGCGGTAGCTCAGTGAGTATGACGCTTGCTCGCCAACCTGAACGTCCAGGATTGATTCCCGTCAGTGATGCAGGTCGGAGGGGCTGACATGGAAAAGGCGCCTAGTCGTTCGGATGGGACAATAAACCATGGTCCCGTGTGCTATTGGCTGTGCACGTTAAAGACCCCTCGACAGTTGGAAATCGAAAAAAAGAGCAGGCTACTGCCGCTGTCCTGGCAAAATTTCCCTTGCACACTGCATGGCGTTTGCCCATCCTCAGTTAGCCCATATAGGAGCAGAAAAAATAGGACGTAAACTCCATTCATTTCACTTCATTTCTTTCATATGTATGATATTACATATGAAAAATATTAATAAATTTTCTTTAACTATTCTACTTCCAATGATGTATAAAAATGTACATAAATAAAAACAACGACTTTTTAATCAGATGACTTTTCACTACCGATCATACGCTAGTTATTCCATTTTTCACCGAACGTGAACTGGTTATTCTACTTTTCACTCCCGAATATAAACAATTTATATGTATGGATTGAAAATGACACTTTTCACCCATAGACGAAACCGGATGCGCACTGCCCAGTATCGTCTCACGATTCTAGTTTTTACTTGTTTTGTTCCTGCATCAATGTTTCTACGATGCAGTCGCAGTCTTTCGGATTAACTAAAATTGGACAAATTACGTGAGTCACGAGTGTATTATGACGTAGTGGTGCATTCATTCACTCTTACTTTATGCTTAAACAACAAAAATGTCCGTAATTACTCGACTGTAACGAACAATCTCATAACCCACCTTTGTGATGAAAATGTCTTACTTTTACTTACCAGGATATAGAAACCCGTTGAAGAGAAAAATCTATAACATTGAATTTTCTATAGTTTATAACTATAAGGTGTTCACATTCCATATTGTATGCTTGCTGTCCTTTATTGTACCGTTATGTAATGATGCACTTAACAAAATCGGGAAAAAAACCATATTGTGTAACAAGCATATTGCTATTGTTTTTCTGTAAGTATTTATACCTATTTTGCAGCTGATTGAAATTAGAAACAAACACAACAAAAAGATAAAGCTAGAAGCTAATACTTATCCCCAAAAGTAAACAAAGTTTCCATGATTGAAAGTGTATACGATCTAAAAGATCTTTTAGTGCTGACTGATTAAAAAATAATAAATATTACTGTTCATTATCAACAGAAATTATGATAATTGTAGCAGATTGATGATTTCTAAATTAAGAAATATAAAGAAACCACATTTACTATTAAAAGTTCACCAACACCCAAAATAATTTTTTTTAAAAATATGATTCATCATCATTGATGTGATTCCGTTTGAAATTTCCAATCGAACGTAAACTTACAATGTAGAACTACATGAAATTATCTCAGCAAATGAGTCCCTGAGCACCCCGCTATGTTTTCAGCGACGGGCCTTTTCGAAAAAAATAATCGAACAGGATTTTCCATTGATAATATATTAACCAATCAAAAGCCATGACCATAATACGTAAAAAAATTATCCCGAGTAATAAAAAACAAAATTTTGGGTATAAATATAGGGGGATCTGACTATGTTTCATATCAACTTTGAAGAACAGAATTGACTTTTGGTAAGAACAGTTTTAATATAACAATATTTTTTGAAGAGTTGAAATTTTCACAGCTTTCACTTTCTTGATTTTGGATTTCTTGAATATTTTTATTATCAGAAAATATTTTATAATCTATGATGTAATGATGTAGTATTGCACTGAGGTACCATATTCCATTCAGTCAATGTTTGAGATAGATTGCGATATTTTCAGCGCAGTTTCATTTGTCAGTGTCCGAGGGATTGATATTGTAGGCCTACACTGCAGTCCATTTCCAAGTAATAACTTCATTAACTACAATTTGAAATCCTTGGTTATAAAATATTTACTTTTCTGTTTTAGATATACATACCAGAATAACAATGAACGTGTTTTTATCTCTCGCTCTATTTGCTGTACTGGCCATCGGAGGTAAGATAGCATTTACTCTTTTATATACATTTAGAAGAACCAATTAACTGCATAAACTCTCTGATCAACTTTTATATAGATCAAAATATCACTTAAAGATATACGTGGTTGTTTCTTAGGTGGATAGAAATTCCGGTCTTTAAAAAGACCATTTTTGTAAATTCTTAACAGAAATTGCTAGTTATTAATTGTGTGCAGGTTCCTGTCTTATTAATTTTAAAATTTTTGGATACCTATTCCTAATTCGATAGAAGTTTTTTAATTTGATCCACAGAATAATGATCACAACGCAAAGTTATTTATAGAAATGAATAATATTGACATTTAATAGTCCATTTTATTAATGAAAAATGTCATACATTGTAATTTGAAGGGGAATATGTTATATCAGTTTTGAATTTAATGTAAAATGTAAAAGTAACAGTGTTGACGATATATTTATATCATTTTCAGCCCATGCAGACATAACAGGCTATGCTACCTGTGATAACAACATGGAGTTTTATGCTGATGGAGTATTGAAAGCAGACAACAATGCTTGGTCGACTGCTACAGCTGTGAATATCCCCGACAACACTGAAGTAGTAGGTGTTTATTGTAAAGATTTAGGTGTTGTTGGCGGCATTAAAGTTTTTCTTGATAATGGTATTAAAACAGACGAAACTTGGAAATGTACAACCAAATATTACCCTAACTGGAACTTAACAGGGTGAGTATAGGCTTTTTTTCTATTTTACTGTTATGATAATTTTGACATAAATTTGACTAACATGGTTAGGTTTGGGTCTTTAAACGATAATCCTATGATCCCTTCAAATATACATCAAACTAAAACACTAAATTGCTGATTAAGCTATCGTTTGCTAACCTATATATTTGCATAAAATGGAAATGTCTTTTTTAGAACTCAAAGCTGACTAGCCACTCAGGGACTCATAGACCCGTAGTTTTTTTTTTCAAATATTGTTTTACGGTGGTAAGAGAAATGAGAAGGGAGGACACTAATTTTGGGACCAATGAAAACACACCTAGTAATTCGTCTCGAAGCAAGCGGAAAATGGCCTTCAATAAAGTTGTCCGAAACATGTTCGCTCCGCTTGGAGCACAAAAACGGCAATCACTCAGTCGTAAACCAGTCTATCATTCAAAATTTGCTTTATTGACCTAAAAATATCGGTTAGATCAAAGACTTTGCCGGTTTTCGAAACGAAGAAAGGGGCCGAATTTCTATTTTGACCCCAAAATTAGTGTCCTCCCTTCTCATTTCTCTTAACACCGTATAACAATATTTAAAAAAAATATAACTACGAGCCCCTGTGATTAGCCATAGTATGTTCACAGTTTTCAAATACAATATTTTGCTTGATTTTTTTTAGTTTTGATGATTCTGCATGGAGTGTTCCATTTTTACCACCATCACCTAATTCCTACTGGGGAATTGGGCCTACTCAATTAAACGGTAATTCCAATTGGATCTGGACCTCTGGCTGGAAGGGTCAAGATAGAGAAGTCTACTGTAGAAAAGAACTTCCAAAAATTGGTAAGAAATTTGTGTGATTATTTTACTCATTGTAAAACATCAATGAAAGCAAAGTTACCATTTGGATCATCTATGCAGTTGTATATAGTCAAACTAAATCATGAGAAAAAAAAAGAAAGACCATATGCTAAGGAGAACAAACTTAATTGAAACTGGCAAAATGTTCTGTCCTCAATCATATACTGCGGCCATTGTCTAACTGGCGTAGCGAGAATGGCCGACATATTTACGATTGGTTCTGTCCTGTGATGTATTGATCTACAGTATCTACATGTAATTATTACAGTTAACAATTTTTTTTGGACAGAGTTCTCTCCCTTAATATTGAATTTCATCTTTCATCATTTTTATAAGATTAACTCTCTTGAAAGTTAAACTTTAAATTTGACCTTATATCAATACGTAGGGCAGTTTATACTAACTCATCTAGACACCTGAAAATAAATAGTAATTCATTTATTGATATACTTCCTCAGATGAAAAGTTTATTTGCCACTACCAATGTGTTTACACTGATTACGAGATTTGATTTTGTTCGTGCAAGGTTTTTATTGTTATACAAGTTAACATTCATTTCTCAAGTTTTGGTTTTACAATTGTATTTTATTATATTTACAGATTGCAAATGCTGTGAAGACTTGAAAGAAATAATCAGTGCTATGGATTCGAAAATAGATAGATTATTAAAAATGGTGGGTATGTTGGGCGAACCTATCAGTCCAGTAAAACCTCTGAAAGAAGAAGCAGTTCTTATGAAACGTGTCTAAAATTGTTTTAATAAAGGATCGTCGTAGCTAGATTTTTTTTTTAATTTGTTTTCATTACTTTTATTTTTTTCGAGGTTCATATAATATCCAAGTGTGCAATTGTACGGATCATTCATTTTCCTGTATTTTGACATAATCCCAATTATACTTACTTTTGATAAATAACATATTTGTTTTTGTATTTTCTTTATTATATGAACCATGTCTTTCAATTTTTGTACTTTTTAATAAATACGCTTAATAAATTGTTTTAAATTCTTGAAAAGTGTTTAATCTGTTTTGAAAATGTCTTCATAGAAGGAATGCGCGACAAGTCTCTCCATCGGCGGGTAAGGTCAAAAGGAATCATATTCTATGCATTCGATATTCTGTTCAATCTGTTGGTTGGCTCTGAGATGTAATATTGCTTCAGCTGACAATTAAAAGGATTGTGAAGTGATTTTCTAAACTGAATGTGACACTGATAGCATCTGGACTGCAACGCAAGGGAAGATAACTCTGTGTAAGAGATGGTTGATATCTATGCAGATCACTGTCAGTGACGTCAGAAAACGCGTAAGTTTTTTGGAATTACAAGAACCACAGACGTCGGAATGTAAATTGAACTGGTCCAAATTGATAATTGTGTTCACTGAGAGTCAGAATACCGTCAAGTCACAGTTTTAGTCGAGGCACTGAGTCACTAACGGTGATCTACCGGAAACTACTATTGTTATATCAATCTCTCATACAGAGTTGTCTTCCCCTACAGTTCAGATTACACCCTTATAGCTACGCTACTGGAACGAGAGGAAGATAGTTGCTAAAGTAATCCAAGTTTCAAGAAAAATATTTAAAAACTAAAAAGCTGTAAAGTTTAATTATATCAGGATAATCAGGATATGGGCAAAAAGTATTCCATGTAAATAACACCCCAAGAAGACAAAACGAGTTAAGATATTGTTTATTTGTATGGAAATGGGTTCTTCAGCTGCAAATAAAAAACAAACCATGGTAAAATATTAACTATTTGCCAATTAAGGATCATAATCGGTCACATCCTGAAACCCTCATCAAGAGAAAAGCACCCGATGCAACCGCTTTCAACAGGCAATTAACTTCGATATATGATGCTGATCAAATGGGTCTGTATGATATGTATTCGTGGTTCGTGCAGTGCCATCTGAACTAAAAAAAAATTGGACTTCGATTTTTTCGGATGTCAAATGGTGCCTATTTAACATCCATACCAAATTCGCTACTGCCCCACCCATTCTCCAAAAAAAGAGAGAAAAAGCTACAAAAGTAATGCCCGGCTTGTAAGATGGTTGAACCTAGTTGTTATGTATTTTAAGTGGGCAAAATAGCCAGATAATTCGCCGGAACATATTTTATCATTGAGAAATGCATTTATACCAAAAGATGCCCAATAGTAAATTCGATTATTATCAGCTTCATTTCGTAATGAGTTGTATCTTAAAGTCATCGTTTTTTACTATAATTAGATTGAGGAGGAAATTAAATGGGCTATAATGAATTTATAATCAACAATACAAACACTCACCGTAATGTTATCTCAATATGCTCCCCTTTTTCACACGAACTCTGAAATATTTATGTTAAAACGTCTGTAAAAGATATCTAACGCACCAATTGGCATAAATAATTTCATATCATGAATACACACCAACGACAATCATAAATACAAATAAGCTAAACATAACCTCAAAAGCTGAAATACATTAACATTATATGAGTTAATACATCACAGATGACCAAAAAGTTTCATTAAACATCGAACAGAATATTTACCAATTTCTAGAAAGTAAACTTACTCCGCTACAATCTTCACAAATAACAAAGGAACATGCGTAGGTAATGGCTTCATCATTTTCTACATAGAAAGAAGTGAAGTATGGACTTCTCGCTGTTGTTTTATCAGTAATAAATCCCTCATCTTCCTTAAATACGACACCATCACCACAGCCGGATCTCAAAATACCATAATGTGCATCGCTCTTATCACCAATAGCAAAACAACACACGGGTCTGATCTGATAGCTTTGATCTGAAAATAACGTTATTTAGTAATTCGGCTCTATTCAGTCCCCGCCTTGGACTCAGAAAGGGGGAAGAAAGGGTCTTGATCACCTACATAACTTGGTTGGTAAGGATTTTTTTTTGGAAGAATTAAATGATAATCAGAAATCCTAAACCCGAAATATAGTTCAGAATGCACCAAATCTGAGTCATAGTGGAACTGGAGCCTTTGGCGCTTCGCCATGTACTTGGACTGTCGAAACCTGGAAGGGAAGAAAGGGTCTTGGTCCTCCACATAATATGGTTGGTAAGAAAGTTTTCTGGAAGAATTACATGTATATGATAATCAGAGTAAGAAATCTCGACTAAAACATCTCAACCCCGAAATATAGTTCAGAATACATAATAGAATCCCAGTGTGAAGTGTGATTCGAATAGCATGTTCTTAAATTTTTACAATTGGAGATATTTATATGGTAGCATAGAAAGTTATAAATGATGTTTTATGTAAAAACAAGAAGTGACAAATTCATAAAGACATTAACTACTCCTATTGGATTAATTATAGTCAGGGGCCAGAATTACCTTGGTAGAAAGTTACAGACATAATATATTATTCTGAATACTTACAAATGCCAATTGTTTTTGCTACCAAAGTGACATGTTTATCAATTGGAACTGGACCAGTTATTGGTCGATCTTTAACATCCCTTAGTTCGAGGGAGATGTAGGTGGATGGTACTTCGGTACCTACATTTATCAGTAACTCCTTTGGTCGGACCATTCTGAAAAAGTTTACTTGTATAACATCCAGCAGAGATGTCAGCGACTTGTAATTCGGGGCACAGATACAAGTACACTTATTAATGCGGACGGGGGACAACTGTTCGGGTTGATATACCAAATATGGAAGTTCAAAAAGCACAAACCTGTTGTTGGAGGTCTAAGGGATGGTTTAAAAAGATATGTTGCCAGGCAAGGTAACATACACCCAGTGACAGCTTTGTTTCAAAAAGAACATTTGGCAGAAAACCGCAACCATCACAACCATGAAATATTAAACCTGTAAATCCTTCTGTCTTGTAGAGTGTTTCTGTAGTGTGTTAACGAGCTAAATATCAAGCGCGTTTTAAAGAACAAGGGCAATAATTCATAAATATTTTTCGATTCTTTTGATTTTAAATAGGGTTCATCCTTGGGTGATCATAAACAAATTCAGCGAGTTTCGTCAAAATCCGTAAAAAATTGTAACTTGTAGAGTGTTAACAAGCTAAAAATTCAACGCGTTTTAAAGAACAAGGGCAATAATTCATATTTAATATTTTTCGATTTTTTTTATTTTAAATAGGGTTCATCCTTGGGTGATAAACAATTTCAGCAAGTTCGGTCAAAATCCGTAAATAATTGTGGCTTGCGGACCGACGGACATGGGCGACGGCAATATACGCTCAACATTTCATGTTTTGCGTATAAAAAATTCTTATAAATTAATTGGAGCACAAGTTAATTACTTGGGAGGGGGGTTAAAAAGAACTCTATGTGCTATTTCTGTGACCAACTGATCAAATTTCCTGTCAAAGCATTGTTTGCAATACATAAAACCTTTTAGTAAGTTTTGAATTAATTGAATATTTTTTTATGTGTATTTGGAACCATTAAAACATAAATTTTCACCATTTCCAACACAACACGTGTGTGTCCCTAAGTATTAAATGACTTAATATGTACCCCTCTTCAACATGTGTATTGTCCATGTCGATACCGCCATGATTAGCAAATGTACAAGATATGGTAAATTTCTTTATATCTGCCACTATTTCCGTGTCGGGTACACCCCAACCAACATTCACTTGTACTTGATGATCACCTTGTTTATTCTGTAAAATACAAATTTAATGTACATGTATTGTCAAAGAAATTTCCTTCGTTTTACATCTAAACATAAATATACGTATATATAATTTTATTTCGTGCTTTTCATCATCTCTTCGGGATCTTCTAAACTTAAAATGTATGCATCGTATTTCAATTTCAATTTTTGCGTTGACTTGCTAATTCCTTGCTAATGCTATAGGGCCTTTCGTACGACAGTAAAATCCAAGGGTCGTCTCCCGTTTTTACAAAGGTCGAACTCCAATTTATCCCGGGTGCAGCAGTTTATGCCGTATAATAATGGAAACACCACAATAATACCGACAGATGGCTACAACCATCGTCATTGGTTGCCCACTATTCGCTGTGACCTAGCAGACTGTCTTCATAAGTGAACAGAGTTGTCCCAGGAGGTTTTAACTCCGGTGAACGGTAACTTGGTCACAGTAAATTTGGTCACCGGAAATGTGGTCACAGTAATTTGGTCACAAGGTATTTTGGTCACAGTAATACGGGCACAAGGTATTATGGTCACAGTAATACGGGCACAAGGTATTATGGTCACAGTAATACGGGCACATGGTATTTTGGTCACAGTAATTAGGGCACACGGTATTTTGGTCACAGTAATTAGGGCACAAGGTAATTTGGTCACAGTAATAAGGGCACACGGAAGTTTGGTCACAGTAATACGGGCACAAGGTATTTTGGTCACAGTAATATGGGCACACGGTATTTTGGTCACAGTAAAACGGGCACAAGGTATTTTGGTCACAGTAATCTAGGCACCTGAAATTTTGATCAGTGGCTTAGACAGTATCGTACTATTGACCTTGCGGGTGTGGTCCACGGGCAAAACTATTTGCATACTTTTGGTGACAAAATACTGGGAAAATCATCTATCTGAGGTGGTTTTTGTAGCAATAAAGATCAATGTGGATACAGTCTATAGCAGTGGTTCCCATGGCGCACGAGAATGTATATCATTTTTTCTCTAGCCCAACTTTTATTTTGCTGTGCAAGGTCTGTAGTTACTTGTGGTCAGATACATCTGACCTCCTGATGATGAGGAGGCACAAGAAAGTTTGAAATTGTACAGGGGGCCATGGCTCTGGGGGCTTCGTGAATTTGGGCCACAGCTTGAAACACTGGTCTATAGGATTTTAAGGGATATGATCACTAACTATTCGACCAAAAAAAAATTAGTCTCAGAATCCGGAAATGTTTAACTAATCTAATCCGTAACATTGTTCACAACTCTCCTACACAATTTAAGTTTTCAAACACATGTGTACACCCATAATTATCAGCGTTTGAAAGTCAAAACTTAAGAGGAAAGTTCAGCATTTTCGGGAATAGATTGCACAATCCCTGCAATTTTACCGATTTATTAAACATTTATCATCATTTTCTGTTTATGTGTTTTCTATATAAGGCATAGTTTCACTTAAGTATGAGTTGTTTTTACTTTTTAACGCTGATAACTATGGATACACTGAGATTTGAAGGCTCAAATTTCGAGGGAGAGTTGTGAACATTATTACGGATTAGATAGGCAAAAACAATCCAGGTTCTGAGACTAAAGATTTACAGGTCGAACTGATAGTGAACATATACGTCATTTAAAGTGACCAAATTACCTTGTGCCCTTTTTACTGTGACCAAAATACCGTGTGCCCTTATTACTGTGACCAGAATACCATGTGCCCGTATTACTGTGACAAAAATACCTTGTGCCTTTATTACTGTGACAAAAATACCTTGTGCCCGTATTACTGTGACCAAATTACCTTGTGCCCTTATTACTGTGACCAAAATACCATGTGCCCGTATTACTGTGACCAAAATACTTTGTGCCCGTATTACTGTGACCAAAATACCTTGTGCCCTTATTACTGTGACCAAAATACCTTGTGCCTTTATTACTGTGACCAAAATACCTTGTGCCCGTATTACTGTGACCATTTTTCCGGTGACCAAATTTACTGTGACCAAATTGCCTACATCCTTAACTCCAGAGTTAACCCCTGTCAGTAAAATGCGCGGGTCCAAGTCCAGCAAATCTTCGTAGTTACTGATGATAAAATTGAACAAGTGTAACTTCTATTATTGTAAATTTATAACACTAGTTAACTTACGAAAAATACACATCCATCTCCTGAAGCGAAGTTAGTACCAGTCAACACGTACTCGATGTCTGACGTGTTAGTGAATTTAAAATCACCATTAGCACAGACAGCCATCGCTTCAATATGAAGATCTGATTTGATTGTTATTACTGGATTATCCTCCTCTGATTTACCACAGACATGAGTTACTAAAACATAAGACATAACTAAACAGTCCACACAAATTTTATTTATGATTTCGCAGGAACAATGGCATTAATCAGAAAACACAGCTAAAAATGATTTTGGTATTCTATTCATTGATTGGTGGCAGCTAAAATCAATTTAAAGTTTAGTTTCGTGTGAAAATGACCTCTGTTAAAGTTAAATGCAGGCCTTGGTCACTGGCCACCAATCTGTACGTATATCTTATACAGTTTTCCACAAAAATGGAACAAGATTTGATGGCTTCATAATAAAAATAAGGCATATATTTCATTACAGTTTCCTGGCTTACAACATCGAGAAGCAACTAATAACGCGATTTAGCTTAATATTGGAAATTACCATGAACAATAAATTGTTTACATACTCACCATCTAAAACATAACCACTTGGAATCGGAATGGCTGTTATTCTTAACTGAAAAGCGGAGTAAAATAAATTACGGGATGGGAATCTTTTTTCATTTCGTCAGAAACAAGGGCTTGCCAGGCAAGGTAACATACGCCCACTGGCAGCTGTCGGGAATGATTATATTTTAATTAACCATAATACAAATTTTATTATATTAAAAGAACAAAAAGTCAAGGGCAATAACTCAAAAACCGTTCATCAAAAATACGTCAAATTTGAACTTGACCGAGATCTTATCAATCTTAAGAATCCTACCAAGTTTCATTATCATCAGATGAAAACTGTGGTCTCTATAGTGCTCACAAGAAATGTTGACAGACGGACCGACGGACAGGGGCGACGACAATATACGACCACATATTCATGTGGGCGTATAAGAAAAACCCCAAAAAACCTATACCGCCATAATAAGACAAAAAAAAAAAAAAAATGAAATGAAAGGAGTTTTACGTCCTACTTTTCTGTACCTATGTGGGCTAATTGAGGACGGGCAGACGCCATGCAGTGTGCAATGAGGGAAATTTTGCCAGGACAGCGGCATTAGCCTGCTCTTATTTTCGATTTCCAACTGTCGAGGGATCTTTAACGTGCACAGCCAATAGCACACGGGGCCTCGGTTTATTGTCCCATCAGAACGACTAGACGCTTTTCCATGTCAGACCCTCCGACCTGCATCACTGACAGGGGGAAACCGGGTTGAAAAATCCGAAGGTATCATCTCGACCCATATCGGGATTGAACCCTGGACCTTCAGTAAGCCACCGCGGCTCCTATATTAAGACAAGAGATGAGATATTGCTGGATATTGAATGTTTTCATGAACTTACCACAGAATTAAACAATAAGAAATGAAATGAAATGAATGGAGTTTTACGTCCTACTTTTCTGCACCTATATGGGCTAATTGAGGACGGGCAAACGCCATGCAGTGTGCAATGAGGTAAATTTTGCCAGGACAGCGGCATTAGCCTGTTCTTATTTTTGATTTCCAACTGTCGAGGGATCTTTAACGTGCACAGCCAATAGCACACGGGGCCTCGGTTTATTGTCCCATCTGAACGACTAGACGCTTTTCCATGACAGCCCCTCCGACCTGCATCACTGACAGGGGGAAACCGGGTTGAAAAATCCGAAGGTATCATCATGCCGACCCATGCTGGGATTGAACCCTGGACCTTCAGTAAGCCACCGCGGCTCCCATAATAAGACAAGAGATAAGATATTGCTGGATATTGAATGTTTTCATGAACTTACCACAGAATTAAACAATAAGAAGATCTGTATAAAAACAGAACTGAAATATAAAAAATCAAATGGCTTCCAGTGATGTAAAAGATGCAGAATGGCATGGAAAATACCCCTTTGTTCATCAGCTGTATTTAAAACTCCGTTGTACATTTTGGTTTGAAATCTGTTGGTGTGTTTTTTTTTCTAATACAAAATTCTCAAACCTAATATTTTCATGGACCCAAAGACACATCCCATATGAAATAATTATTTACTTCTGAAAGGATACACTCGACAAATCAAGAATTAATTTCAATGACCCAACAGACAGTTCACAATTTTATATTCAAGATGTTCCTTACTGTTGTAAATAAATTATGTTGTTTTTACATGCAGATTTAACAACAAACAAACAAAAAAAACTAATGATATTAAACCTTATTTTCTTCATGTTGTCCATCTCTGTTCAGAGCAACGCTACCGATCAGAAAGTCCACAGTAAACAAATGGAGAGATTGGTGCATTCGACACCACGTTTTTCTCTAGGATGAAAAACGACAAGATTTTTGATCATCAACGTATACAGGATAGACTGTTCTTAGTAGTAGTCAATCATAGTGTTGGTATTTGGTACGTCAAATCCTTGATATTGCTTTTCATAGATATCAGTGCAACATTTAAGCTCCCAATAAAAGTTCAATGCTACATAATATTTTGTCTTTATTGTAAATTCATATGCAATATAAATACATTTTCCTTTGTTACGGAACAACATTTGTTGCTCGCACTCACAATTCGTAGACCTAGATTTCGAATACACCTTTCAAGTGCACGTGCATACAGTCTTTAGGGCCAAGTTTGATTGACAAGGAACGTTCTTTTCATCGTATTTTTCTCGCCTTTTCCCTTCATCTATATAGTATAGTTAAAAAGGGAGAGTCTGAATTTTTTTTAGGTCAAATTTTTTGTTTTCATTTAATGTATCTGATAGTTTTAACTAGAAAAATCTAGCCGTTAATTTTTATACGCTAAAAACATGCTAAAATATTTAAAAACCTTACATAAGGTTTTTAAGTGTATTATGTTTTTTGGACGCTGATAGAAAACTACTGAACGGATTTGAGTAAAATAAACGCATCGACTTTAAAGTTTCACCCAGTTTTGGAGAGGAAATCTGCATTAAACGGTGTTTGCAGGAAGTTGGCGACACTAAATCTGCTCTGTTCACGGTAGGAACTTGAAATTTGGCACAAAATAACTTCATATCGGTGGGCACAAATAGCGCAAATTGCAAGATTCTATCTCTGATAGTTTTTGAACAGCAGCCTGTCTTTGGCTTTTACCTGACGGGCTTTTGGTGGCCTAGTTCCCGTTTTGAAGCAGTGGTCCGGTAAAAGCCAAAGTTTTGACAGGCTGCTGTTCGGAAACTATCAAGGATAAAATCTCGCAATTTGCACTGCGTGTGCCCATCGATATGAAGTTATTTTGTGCCAAATTTCAAGTTCCTATCTCGAACGGTCTGGCTGCCAAAGCAGATTTAGTGTCGCCAACTTCCTGCAAACACCGTTTAATGCTGTTCGAAAACTATCAGAGATAGGATCTTGCAATTTGCACGGCGTGTGTCCATCGATATGAAGTTTTTTGTGCCAAATTTCAAGTTCATATCGCGAACGGTCTGGCTGCCAGAGCAGATTTAGTGTCGCCAACTTCCTGCAAACACCATTTAATGCAGATTTCTTCTCCAAAACTGGGGGATACTTTAAAGTCGATTTTCTCGAAAGTTTGAAAAAATACACTTTTTCTGTTTTCGCCTGAAATAGACGTAGGGAATGTTAAATTTGTATTCTGTACAAAAATTAGACCTCTAGGGTCAAAATTGGCCCAGCTATGGCCATTTTAGTTTTGGGGTGGCCTAGTTCCCGTTTTGAAGCAGTGTTCAGGTAAAAGCCAAAACTTTGACAGGCTGCTGTTCGAAAACTATCAGAGATAGAATCTTGCAATTTGCACGGCGTATGTCCATCGATATGAAGGTTTTTTGTGCCAAATGTCAAGTTCCTATCGCGAACGGTCTGGCTGTCAGAGCAGATTTAGTGTCGCCAACTTCCTGCAAACACCATTTAATGCAGATTTCTTCTCCAAAACTGGGGGATACTTTAAAGTCGATTTTCTCGAAAGTTTGAAAAAATAAACTTTTTCCGTTTTCGCCTGAAATAGACATAGGGAATGTTAAATTTGTATTCTGCACAAACTTAGACCTCTAGGGTCAAAATTGGCCCAGCTATGGCCATTTTAGTTTGGGGGTGGCCTAGTTCCCGTTTTGAAGCAGTGGTCAGGTAAAAGACAAAACTTTGACAGGCTGCTATTCGAAAACAATCAGAGATAGGATCTTGCAATTTACACTGCGTGTGTCCATTGATATGGAGTTATTTAGTGCCAAATTTCAAGTTCCTATCTCGAACGGTCTGGCTGCCAAAGCAGATTTAGTGTCGCCAACTTCCTGCAAACACCGTTTAATGCAGATTTCTTCTCCAAAACTGGGGGATACTTTAAAGTCGATTTTCTCGAAAGTTTAAAAAAATAAACTTTTTCCGATTTCGCCTGAAATAGACGTAGGGAATGTTAAATTTGTATTCTGCACAAAAATTAGACCTCTAGGGTCAAAATTGGCCCAGCTATGGCCATTTTAGTTTTGGGGTGGCCTAGGTTCCGTTTTGAAGCAGTGTTCAGGTAAAAGCCAAAACTTTGACAGGTTGCTGTTCGAAAATGTTAAATTTATATTCTGCACAAAAATTAGACCTCTAGGGTCAAAATTAGCCTAGCTATGGCCATTTTAGTTTTGGGGTGGCCTATTTCCCGTTTTGAAGCAGTGCTCAGGTAAAAGCCAAAACTTTGACAGGCTGCTGCTGGAAAACTATCAGAGATAGGATCTTGCAATTTGCACTGCGTGTGCCCATCGATATGAAGTTATTTTGGGCCGAATTTCAAGTTCCTACCGCGAACGGTCTGGCTGCCAGGGCAGATTTAGTGTTGCCAACTTCCTGCAAACACCGTTTAATGCAGATTTCCTCTCCAAAACTGGGTGAAACTTTAAAGTCGATTTTCTCGAAAGTTTGAAAAAATAAACTTTTTCGGTTTTCGCCTGAAATAGACGTAGGGAATGTTAAATTTATATTCTGCAGAAAAATTAGACCTCTAGGGTCAAAATTGGCCCAGCTATGGCCATTTTAGTTTTGGGGTGGCCTAGTTCCCGTTTTGAAGCAGTGCTCAGGTAAAAGCCAAAACTTTGACAGGCTGCTGCTGGAAAACTATCAGAGATAGGATCTTGCAATTTGCACTGCGTGTGCCCAACGATATGAAGTTATTTTGGGCCGAATTTCAAGTTCCTACCGCGAACGGTCTGGCTGCCAGGGCAGATTGAGTGTCGCCAACTTCCTGCAAACACCGTTTAATGCAGATTTCCTCTCCAAAACTGGATGAAACTTAAAAGTCGATTTTCTCGAAAGTTTGAAAAAATAAACATTTTCGGTTTTTGCCTGAAATAGACGTAGGGAATGTTAAATTTATATTCTGCACAAAAATTAGACCTCTAGGGTCAAAATTGGCCCAGCTATGGCCATTTTAGTTTTGGGGTGGCCTAGTTCCCGTTTTGAAGCAGTGCTCAGGTAAAAGCCAAAACTGTGACAGGCTGCTGCTGGAAAACTATCAGAAATAGGATCTTGCAATTTGCACTGCGTGTGCCCAACGATATGAAGTTATTTTGGGCCGAATTTCAAGTTCCTACCGCGAACGGTCTGACTGCCAGGGCAGATTTAGTGTCGCCAACTTCCTGCAAACACCGTTTAATGCAGATTTCCTCTCCAAAACTGGGTGAAACTTTAAAGTCGATTTTCTCGAAAGTTTGAAAAAATAAACTTTTTCTGTTTTCGCCTGAAATAGACGTAGGGAATGTTACATTTATATTCGGCACAAAAATTAGACCTCTAGGGTAAAAATTGGCCCAGCTATGGCCATTTTAGTTTTGGGGTGGCCTAGTTCCCGTTTTGAAGCAGTGCTCAGGTTAAAGCCAAAACTTTGACAGGCTGCTGCTGGAAAACTATCAGAGATAGGGTCTTGCAATTTGCACTGCGTGTGCCCAACGATATGAAGTTATTTTGGGCCGAATTTCAAGTTCCTACCGCGAACGGTCTTGCTGCCAGGGCCGATTTAGTGTCGCCAACTTCCTGCAAACACCGTTTAATGCAGATATCCTCTCCAAAACTGGGTGAAACTTTAAAGTCGATTTTCTCGAAAGTTTGAAAAAATAAACATTTTCGGTTTTTGCCTGAAATAGACGTAGGGAATGTTAAATTTATATTCTGCACAAAAAATTAGACCTCTAGGGTCAAAATTGGCCCAGCTATGGCCATTTTAGTTTTGGGGTGGCCTAGTTCCCGTTTTGAAGCAGTGCTCAGGTAAAAGCCAAAACTGTGACAGGCTGCTGCTGGAAAACTATCAGAAATAGGATCTTGCAATTTGCACTGCGTGTGCCCAACGATATGAAGTTATTTTGGGCCGAATTTCAAGTTCCTACCGCGAACGGTCTTGCTGCCAGGGCCGATTTAGTGTCGCCAACTTCCTGCAAACACCGTTTAATGCAGATTTCCTCTCCAAAACTGGGTGAAACTTTAAAGTCGATTTTCACGAAAGTTTGAAAAAATAAACTTTTTCGGTTTTCGCCTGAAATAGACGTAGGGAATGTTAAATTTATATTCGGCACAAAAATTAGACCTCTAGGGTCAAAATTGGCCCAGCTATGGCCATTTTAGTTTTGGGGTGGCCTAGTTCCCGTTTTGAAGCAGTGCTCAGGTTAAAGCCAAAACTTTGACAGGCTGCTGCTGGAAAACTATCAGAGATAGGGTCTTGCAATTTGCACTGCGTGTGCCCAACGATATGAAGTTATTTTGGGCCGAATTTCAAGTTCCTACCGCGAACGGTCTTGCTGCCAGGGCCGATTTAGTGTCGCCAACTTCCTGCAAACACCGTTTAATGCAGATTTCCTCTCCAAAACTGGGTGAAACTTTAAAGTCGATTTTCTCGAAAGTTTGAAAAAATAAACTTTTTCAGTTTTCGCATGAAATAGACGTAGGGAATGTTAAATTTATATTCTGCACAAAAATTAGACCTCTAGGGTCAAAATTGGCCCAGCTATGGCCATTTTAGTTTTGGGGTGGCCTAGTTCCCGTTTTGAAGCAGTGCTCAGGTAAAAGCCAAAACTGTGACAGGCTGCTGCTGGAAAACTATCAGAAATAGGATCTTGCAATTTGCACTGCGTGTGCCCAACGATATGAAGTTATTTTGGGCCGAATTTCAAGTTCCTACCGCGAACGGTCTGACTGCCAGGGCAGATTTAGTGTCGCCAACTTCCTGCAAACACCGTCTAATGCAGATTTCCTCTCCAAAACTGGGTGAAACTTTAAAGTCGATTTTCTCGAAAGTTTGAAAAAACAAACTTTTTCGGTTTTCGCCTGAAATAGACGTAGGGAATGTTAAATTTATATTCTGCACAAAATTAGACCTCTAGGGTCAAAATTGGCCCAGCTATGGCAATTTTAGTTTTGGGGTGGCCTAGTTCCCGTTTTGTAGCAGTGCTCAGGTAAAAGCCAAAACTTTGACAGGCTGCTGCTGGAAAACTATCAGAGCTAGGATCTTGCAATTTGCACTGCGTGTGCCCAACGATATGAAGTTATTTTGGGCCGAATTTCAAGTTTCTACCGCGAACGGTCTGGCTGCCAGGGCAGATTGAGTGTCGCCAACTTCCTGCAAACACCGTTTAATGCAGATTTCCTCTCCAAAACTGGGTGAAACTTAAAAGTCGATTTTCTCGAAAGTTTGAAAAAATAAACATTTTCGGTTTTTGCATGAAATAGACGTAGGGAATGTTAAATTTATATTCTGCACAAAAATTAGACCTCTAGGGTCAAAATTGGCCCAGCTATGGCCATTTTAGTTTTGGGGTGGCCTAGTTCCCGTTTTGAAGCAGTGCTCAGGTAAAAGCCAAAACTTTGACAGGCTGCTGCTGGAAAACTATCAGAAATAGGATCTTGCAATTTGCACTGCGTGTGCCCAACGATATGAAGTTATTTTGGGCCGAATTTCAAGTTCCTACCGCGAACGGTCTTGCTGCCAGGGCCGATTTAGTGTCGCCAACTTCCTGCAAACACCGTTTAATGCAGATTTCCTCTCCAAAACTGGGTGAAACTTTAAAGTCGATTTTCACGAAAGTTTGAAAAAATAAACTTGTTCAGTTTTCGCTTGAAATAGACGTAGGGAATGTTAAATTTATATTCTGCACAAAAATTAGACCTCTAGGGTCAAAATTGGCCCAGCTATGGCCATTTTAGTTTTGGGGTGGCCTAGTTCCCGTTTTGAAGCAGTGCTCAGGTAAAAGCCAAAACTTTGACAGGCTGCTGCTGGAAAACTATCAGAGATAGGATCTTGCAATTTGCACTGCGTGTGCCCAACGATTTGAAGTTATTTTGGGCCGAATTTCAAGTCCCTAGCGCGAACGGTCTGGCTGCCAGGGCAGATTTAGTGTCGCCAACTTCCTGCAAACACCGTTTAATGCAGATTTCCTCTCCAAAACTGGGTGAAACTTTAAAGTCGATTTTCTCGAAAGTTTGAAAAAACAAACTTTTTCGGTTTTCGCCTGAAATAGACGTAGGGAATGTTAAATTTATATTCTGCACAAAAATTAGACCTCTAGGGTCAAAATTGGCCCAGCTATGGCCATTTTAGTTTTGGGGTGGCCTAGTTCCCGTTTTGAAGCAGTGCTCAGGTAAAAGCCAAAACGTTGACAGGCTGCTGCTGGAAAACTATCAGAGATAGGATCTTGCAATTTGCACTGCGTGTGCCCAACGATATAAAGTTATTTTGGGCCGAATTTCAAGTTCCTACCGCGATTGGTCTGGCTGCCAGGGTAGATTTAGTTTCTACACAAAAATTAGACCTCTAGGGTCAAAATTGGTCCAGCTATGGCCTTTTAGTTTTGGGGTGGCCTAGTTCCCGTTTTGAAGCAGTGCTCAGGTAAAATCCAAAACTTTGACAGGCTGCTGCTGAAAAACTATCAGAAATAGGATCTTGCAATTTGCACTGCGTGTGCCCAACAATATGAAGTTATTTTGGGCCGAATTTCAAGTTCCTACCGCGAACGGTCTGGCTGCCAGGGCAGATTTAGTGTCGCCAACTTCCTGCAAACACCGTTTAATGCAGATTTCCTCTCCAAAACTGGGTGAAACTTTAAAGTCGATTTTCTCGAAAGTTTGAAAAAATAAACTTTTTCGGCTTTCGCCTGAAATATACGTAGGGAATGTTAAATTTATATTCTGCACAAAAATTAGACCACTAGCGTCAAAATTGGCCCAGCTATGGCCATTTTAGTTTTGGGGTGGCCTAGTTCCCGTTTTGAAGCAGTGCTCAGGTGAAAGCCAAAACTTTGACAGGCTGCTGCTGGAAAACTATCAGAGATAGGATCTTGCAATTTGCACTGCGTGTGCCCAACGATATGAAGTTATTTTGGGCCGAATTTCAAGTTCCTACCGCGAACGGTCTGGCTGCCAGGGCAGATTTAGTGTCGCCAACTTCCTGCAAACACCGATTAATGCAGATTTCCTCTCCAAAACTGGGTGAAACTTTAAAGTCGATTTTCTCGAAAGTTTGAAAAAATAAACTTTTTCGGTTTTTGCCTGAAATAGACGTAGGGAATGTTAAATTTATATTCTGCACAAAAATTAGACCTCTAGGGTCAAAATTGGCCCAGCTATGGCCATTTTAGTTTTGGGGTGGCCTAGTTCCCGTTTTGAAGCAGTGCTCAGGTAAAAGCCAAAACTTTGACAGGCTGCTGCTGGAAAACTATCAGAGATAGGATCTTGCAATTTGCACTGCGTGTGCCCAACGATATGAAGTTATTGTGGGCCGAATTTCAAGTTCCTACCGCGAACGGTCTGGTTGCCAGGGCAGATTTAGTGTCGCCAACTTCCTGCAAACACCGATTAATGCAGATTTCCTCTCCAAAACTGGGTGAAACTTTAAAGTCGATTTTCTCGAAAGTTTGAAAAAATAAACTTTTTCGGTTTTCACCTGAAATAGACGTAGGGAATGTTAAATTTATATTCTGCACAAAAATTAGACCTCTAGGGTCAAAATTGGCCCAGCAATGGCCATTTTAGTTTTGGGGTGGCCTAGTTCCCGTTTTGAAGCAGTGCTCAGGTAAAAGCCAAAACTTTGACAGGATGCTGCTGGAAAACTATCAGAGATAGGATCTTGCAATTTGCACTGCGTGTGCCCAACGATATGAAGTTATTTTGGGCCGAATTTTAAGTTCCTACCGCGAACGGTCTGGCTGCCAGGGCAGATTTAGTGTCGCCAACTTCCTGCAAACACCGTTTAATGAAGATTTCCTCTCCAAAACTGGGTGAAACTTTAAAGTCGATTTTCTTGAAAGTTTGAAAAAATAAACTTTTTCGGTTTTCGCCTGAAATAGACGTAGGGAATGTTAAATTTATATTCTGCACAAAAATTAGACCTCTAGGGTCAAAATTGGCCCAGCTATGGCCATTTTAGTTTTGGGGTGGCCTAGTTCCCGTTTTGAAGCAGTGCTCAGGTAAAAGCCAAAACTTTGACAGGCTGCTGCTGGAAAACTATCAGAGATAGGATCTTGCAATTTGCACTGCGTGTGCCCAACGATATGAAGTTATTGTGGGCCGAATTTCAAGTTCCTACCGCGAACGGTCTTGCTGCCAGGGCCGATTTAGTGTCGCCAACTTCCTGCAAACACCGTTTAATGCAGATTTCCTCTCCAAAACTGGGTGAAACTTTAAAGTCGATTTTCACGAAAGTTTGAAAAAATAAACTTTTCGGTTTTCGCATGAAATAGACGTAGGGAATGTTAAATTTATATTCTGCACAAAAATTAGACCTCTAGGGTCTAAATTGGCCCAGCTATGGCCATTTTAGTTTTGGGGTGGCCTAGTTCCCGTTTTGAAGCAGTGCTCAGGTAAAAGCCAAAACTGTGACAGGCTGCTGCTGGAAAACTATCAGAAATAGGATCTTGCAATTTGCACTGCGTGTGCCCAACGATATGAAGTTATTTTGGGCCGAATTTCAAGTTCCTACCACGAACGGTCTGGCTGCCAGGGCAGATTTAGTGTCGCCAACTTCCTGCAAACACCGTTTAATGCAGATTTCCTCTCCAAAACTGGGTGAAACTTTAAAGTCGATTTTCTCGAAAGTTTGAAAAAATAAACTTTTTCAGTTTTCGCCTGAAATAGACGTAGGGAATGTTAAATTTATATTCTGCACAAAAATTAGACCTCTAGGGTCAAAATTGGCCCAGCTATGGCCATTTTAGTTTTGGGGTGGCCTAGTTCCCGTTTTGAAGCAGTGCTCAGGTAAAAGCCAAAACTGTGACAGGCTGCTGCTGGAAAACTATCAGAAATAGGATCTTGCAATTTGCACTGCGTGTGCCCAACGATATGAAGTTATTTTGGGCCGAATTTCAAGTTCCTACCGCGAACGGTCTGACTGCCAGGGCAGATTTAGTGTCGCCAACTTCCTGCAAACACCGTTTAATGCAGATTTCCTCTCCAAAACTGGGTGAAACTTTAAAGTCGATTTTCTCGAAAGTTTGAAAAAATAAACTTTTTCGGTTTTCGCCTGAAATAGACGTAGGGAATGTTAAATTTATATTCGGCACAAAAATTAGACCTCTAGGGTCAAAATTGGCCCAGCTATGGCCATTTTAGTTTTGGGGTGGCCTAGTTCCCGTTTTGAAGCAGTGCTCAGGTTAAAGCCAAAACTTTGACAGGCTGCTGCTGGAAAACTATCAGAGATAGGGTCTTGCAATTTGCACTGCGTGTGCCCAACGATATGAAGTTATTTTGGGCCGAATTTCAAGTTCCTACCGCGAACGATCTTGCTGCCAGGGCCGATTCAGTGTCGCCAACTTCCTGCAAACACCGTTTAATGCAGATTTCCTCTCCAAAACTGGGTGAAACTTTAAAGTCGATTTTCTCGAAAGTTTGAAAAAATAAACTTTTTCGGTTTTCGCCTGAAATAGACGTAGAAAATGTTAAATTTATATTCGGCACAAAAATTAGACCTCTAGGGTCAAAATTGGCCCAGCTATGGCCATTTTAGTTTTGGGGTGGCCTAGTTCCCGTTTTGAAGCAGTGCTCAGGTTAAAGCCAAAACTTTGACAGGCTGCTGCTGGAAAACTATCAGAGATAGGGTCTTGCAATTTGCACTGCGTGTGCCCAACGATATGAAGTTATTTTGGGCCGAATTTCAAGTTTCTACCGCGAACGGTCTGGCTGCCAGGGCAGATTGAGTGTCGCCAACTTCCTGCAAACACCGTTTAATGCAGATTTCCTCTCCAAAACTGGATGAAACTTAAAAGTCGATTTTCTCGAAAGTTTGAAAAAATAAACATTTTCGGGTTTTGCCTGAAATAGACGTAGGGAATGTTAAATTTATATTCTGCACAAAAATTAGACCTCTAGGGTCAAAATTGGCCCAGCTATGGCCATTTTAGTTTTGGGGTGGCCTAGTTCCCGTTTTGAAGCAGTGCTCAGGTAAAAGCCAAAACTGTGACAGGCTGCTGCTGGAAAACTATCAGAAATAGGATCTTGCAATTTGCACTGCGTGTGCCCAACGATATGAAGTTATTTTGGGCCGAATTTCAAGTTCCTACCGCGAACGGTCTGACTGCCAGGGCAGATTTAGTGTCGCCAACTTCCTGCAAACACCGTTTAATGCAGATTTCCTCTCCAAAACTGGGTGAAACTTTAAAGTCGATTTTCTCGAAAGTTTGAAAAAATAAACTTTTTCGGTTTTCGCCTGAAATAGACGTAGAAAATGTTAAATTTATATTCTGCACAAAAATTAGACCTCTAGGGTCAAAATTGGCCCAGCTATGGCCATTTTAGTTTTGGGGTGGCCTAGTTCCCGTTTTGAAGCAGTGCTCAGGTAAAAGCCAAAACTTTGACAGGCTGCTGCTGGAAAACTATCAGAGATTGGATCTTGCAATTTGCACTGCGTGTGCCCAACGATATGAAGTTATTTTGGGCCGAATTTCAAGTTTCTACCGCGAACGGTCTGGCTGCCAGGGCAGATTGAGTGTCGCCAACTTCCTGCAAACACCGTTTAATGCAGATTTCCTCTCCAAAACTGGGTGAAACTTTAAAGTCGATTTTCTTGAAAGTTTGAAAAAATAAACTTTTTCGGTTTTCGCCTGAAATAGACGTAGGGAATGTTAAATTTATATTCTGCACAAAAATTAGACCTCTAGGGTCAAAATTGGCCCAGCTATGGCCATTTTAGTTTTGGGGTGGCCTAGTTCCCGTTTTGAAGCAGTGCTCAGGTAAAAGCCAAAACTGTGACAGGCTGCTGCTGGAAAACTATCAGAAATAGGATCTTGCAATTTGCACTGCGTGTGCCCAACGATATGAAGTTATTTTGGGCCGAATTTCAAGTTCCTACCGCGAACGGTCTGACTGCCAGGGCAGATTTAGTGTCGCCAACTTCCTGCAAACACCGTTTAATGCAGATTTCCTCTCCAAAACTGGGTGAAACTTTAAAGTCGATTTTCTCGAAAGTTTGAAAAAATAAACTTTTTCGGTTTTCGCCTGAAATAGACGTAGAAAATGTTAAATTTATATTCTGCACAAAAATTAGACCTCTAGGGTCAAAATTGGCCCAGCTATGGCCATTTTAGTTTTGGGGTGGCCTAGTTCCCGTTTTGAAGCAGTGCTCAGGTAAAAGCCAAAACTGTGACAGGCTGCTGCTGGAAAACTATCAGAGATAGGATCTTGCAATTTGCACTGCGTGTGCCCAACGATATGAAGTTATTTTGGGCCGAATTTCAAGTTCCTACCGCGAACGGTCTGGCTGCCAGGGCAGATTTAGTGTCGCCAACTTCCTGCAAACACCGTTTAATGCAGATTTCCTCTCCAAAACTGGGTGAAACTTTAAAGTCGATTTTCTCGAAAGTTTGAAAAAATAAACTTTTTCGGTTGTCGCCTGAAATAGACGTAGGGAATGTTATATTTATATTCGGCACAAAAATTAGACCTCTAGGGTCAAAATTGGCCCAGCTATGGCCATTTTAGTTTTGGGGTGGCCTAGTTCCCGTTTTGAAGCAGTGCTCAGGTAAAAGCAAAAACTTTGACAGGCTGCTGCTGGAAAACTATCAGAGATAGGGTCTTGCAATTTGCACTGCGTGTGCCCAACGATATGAAGTTATTTTGGGCCGAATTTCAAGTTCCTACCGCGAACGGTCTTGCTTCCAGGGCCGATTTAGTGTCGCCAACTTCCTGCAAACACCGTTTAATGCAGATTTCCTCTCCAAAACTGGGTGAAACTTTAAAGTCGATTTTCACGAAAGTTTGAAAAAATAAACTTTTCGGTTTTCGCATGAAATAGACGTAGGGAATGTTAAATTTATATTCTGCACAAAAATTAGACCTCTAGGGTCAAAATTGGCCCAGCTATGGCCATTTTAGTTTTGGGGTGGCCTAGTTCCCGTTTTGAAGCAGTGCTCAGGTAAAAGCCAAAACTTTGACAGGCTGCTGCTGGAAAACTATCAGAGATAGGGTCTTGCAATTTGCACTGCGTGTGCCCAACGATATGAAGTTATTTTGGGCCGAATTTCAAGTTCCTACCGCGAACGGTCTTGCTGCCAGGGCCGATTTAGTGTCGCCAACTTCCTGCAAACACCGTTTAATGCAGATTTCCTCTCCAAAACTGGGTGAAACTTTAAAGTCGATTTTCTCGAAAGTTTGAAAAAATAAACTTTTTCGGTTTTCGCCTGAAATAGACGTAGAAAATGTTAAATTTATATTCTGCACAAAAATTAGACCTCTAGGGTCAAAATTGGCCCAGCTATGGCCATTTTAGTTTTGGGGTGGCCTAGTTCCCGTTTTGAAGCAGTGCTCAGGTAAAAGCCAAAACTGTGACAGGCTGCTGCTGGAAAACTATCAGAAATAGGATCTTGCAATTTGCACTGCGTGTGCCCAACGATATGAAGTTATTTTGGGCATAATTTCAAGTTCCTACCACGAACGGTCTGGCTGCCAGGGCAGATTTAGTGTCGCCAACTTCCTGCAAACACCGTTTAATGCAGATTTCCTCTCCAAAACTGGGTGAAACATTAAAGTCGATTTTCTCGAAAGTTTGAAAAAATAAACTTTTTCGGTTTTCGCCTGAAATAGACGTAGGGAATGTTAAATTTATATTCTGCACAAAAATTAGACCTCTAGGGTCAAAATTGGCCCAGCTATGGCCATTTTAGTTTTGGGGTGGCCTAGTTCCCGTTTTGAAGCAGTGCTCAGGTAAAAGCCAAAACTGTGACAGGCTGCTGCTGGAAAACTATCAGAAATAGGATCTTGCAATTTGCACTGCGTGTGCCCAACGATATGAAGTTATTTTGGGCCGAATTTCAAGTTCCTACCGCGAACGGTCTGACTGCCAGGGCAGATTTAGTGTCGCCAACTTCCTGCAAACACCGTCTAATGCAGATTTCCTCTCCAAAACTGGGTGAAACTTTAAAGTCGATTTTCTCGAAAGTTTGAAAAAATAAACTTTTTCGGTTTTCGCCTGAAATAGACGTAGAAAATGTTAAATTTATATTCTGCACAAAAATTAGACCTCTAGGGTCAAAATTGGCCCAGCTATGGCCATTTTAGTTTTGGGGTGGCCTAGTTCCCGTTTTGAAGCAGTGCTCAGGTAAAAGCGAAAACTTTGACAGGATGCTGCTGGAAAACTATCAGAGATAGGATCTTGCAATTTGCACTGCGTGTGCCCAACGATATGAAGTTATTTTGGGCCGAATGTTAAGTTCCTACCGCGAACGGTCTGGCTGCCAGGGCAGATTTAGTGTCGCCAACTTCCTGCAAACACCGTTTAATGCAGATTTCCTCTCCAAAACTGGGTGAAACTTTAAAGTCGATTTTCTCGAAAGTTTGAAAAAATAAACTTTTTCAGTTTTCGCCTGAAATAGACGTAGGGAATGTTAAATTTATATTCTGCACAAAAATTAGACCTCTAGGGTCAAAATTGGCCCAGCTATGGCCATTTTAGTTTTGGGGTGGCCTAGTTCCCGTTTTGAAGCAGTGCTCAGGTAAAAGCCAAGACTTTGACAGGCTGCTGCTGGAAAACTATCAGAGATAGGATCTTGCAATTTGCACTGCGTGTGCCCAACGATATGAAGTTATTGTGGGCCGAATTTCAAGTTCCTACCGCGAACGGTCTGGTTGCCAGGGCAGATTTAGTGTCGCCAACTTCCTGCAAACACCGATTAATGCAGATTTCCTCTCCAAAACTGGGTGAAACTTTAAAGTCGATTTTCTCGAAAGTTTGAAAAAATAAACTTTTTCGGTTTTCGCCTGAAATAGACGTAGAAAATGTTAAATTTATATTCTGCACAAAAATTAGACCTCTAGGGTCAAAATTGGCCCAGCTATGGCCATTTTAGTTTTGGGGTGGCCTAGTTCCCGTTTTGAAGCAGTGCTCAGGTAAAAGCCAAAACTTTGACAGGCTGCTGCTGGAAAACTATCAGAGATTGGATCTTGCAATTTGCACTGCGTGTGCCCAACGATATGAAGTTATTTTGGGCCGAATTTCAAGTTTCTACCGCGAACGGTCTGGCTGCCAGGGCAGATTGAGTGTCGCCAACTTCCTGCAAACACCGTTTAATGCAGATTTCCTCTCCAAAACTGGGTGAAACTTTAAAGTCGATTTTCTTGAAAGTTTGAAAAAATAAACTTTTTCGGTTTTCGCCTGAAATAGACGTAGGGAATGTTAAATTTATATTCTGCACAAAAATTAGACCTCTAGGGTCAAAATTGGCCCAGCAATGGCCATTTTAGTTTTGGGGTGGCCTAGTTCCCGTTTTGAAGCAGTGCTCAGGTAAAAGCCAAAACTTTGACAGGCTGCTGCTGGAAAACTATCAGAGATAGGGTCTTGCAATTTGCACTGCGTGTGCCCAACGATATGAAGTTATTTTGGGCCGAATTTCAAGTTCCTACCGCGAACGGTCTTGCTGCCAGGGCCGATTTAGTGTCGCCAACTTCCTGCAAACACCGTTTAATGCAGATTTCCTCTCCAAAACTGGGTGAAACTTTAAAGTCGATTTTCTCGAAAGTTTGAAAAAATAAACTTTTTCAGTTTTCGCATGAAATAGACGTAGGGAATGTTAAATTTATATTCTGCACAAAAATTAGACCTCTAGGGTCAAAATTGGCCCAGCTATGGCCATTTTAGTTTTGGGGTGGCCTAGTTCCCGTTTTGAAGCAGTGCTCAGGTAAAAGCCAAAACTTTGACAGGCTGCTGCTGGAAAACTATCAGAGATAGGATCTTGCAATTTGCACTGCGTGTGCCCAACGATATGAAGTTATTGTGGGCCGAATTTCAAGTTCCTACCGCGAACGGTCTGGTTGCCAGGGCAGATTTAGTGTCGCCAACTTCCTGCAAACACCGATTAATGCAGATTTCCTCTCCAAAACTGGGTGAAACTTTAAAGTCGATTTTCTCGAAAGTTTGAAAAAATAAACTTTTTCAGTTTTCGCCTGAAATAGACGTAGGGAATGTTAAATTTATATTCTGCACAAAAATTAGACCTCTAGGGTCAAAATTGGCCCAGCTATGGCCATTTTAGTTTTGGGGTGGCCTAGTTCCCGTTTTGAAGCAGTGCTCAGGTAAAAGCCAAAACTTTGACAGGCTGCTGCTGGAAAACTATCAGAGATAGGATCTTGCAATTTGCACTGCGTGTGCCCAACGATATGAAGTTATTGTGGGCCGAATTTCAAGTTCCTACCGCGAACGGTCTGGTTGCCAGGGCAGATTTAGTGTCGCCAACTTCCTGCAAACACCGATTAATGCAGATTTCCTCTCCAAAACTGGGTGAAACTTTAAAGTCGATTTTCTCGAAAGTTTGAAAAAATAAACTTTTTCAGTTTTCGCCTGAAATAGACGTAGAAAATGTTAAATTTATATTCTGCACAAAAATTAGACCTCTAGGGTCAAAATTGGCCCAGCTATGGCCATTTTAGTTTTGGGGTGGCCTAGTTCCCGTTTTGAAGCAGTGCTCAGGTAAAAGCCAAAACTTTGACAGGCTGCTGCTGGAAAACTATCAGAGATTGGATCTTGCAATTTGCACTGCGTGTGCCCAACGATATGAAGTTATTTTGGGCCGAATTTCAAGTTCCTACCGCGAACGGTCTGGTTGCCAGGGCAGATTTAGTGTCGCCAACTTCCTGCAAACACCGTTTAATGCAGATTTCCTCTCCAAAACTGGGTGAAACTTTAAAGTCGATTTTCTCGAAAGTTTGAAAAAATAAACTTTTTCGGTTGTCGCCTGAAATAGACGTAGGGAATGTTATATTTATATTCGGCACAAAAATTAGACCTCTAGGGTCAAAATTGGCCCAGCTATGGCCATTTTAGCTTTGGGGTGGCCTAGTTCCCGTTTTGAAGCAGTGCTCAGGTAAAAGCAAAAACTTTGACAGGCTGCTGCTGGAAAACTATCAGAGATAGGGTCTTGCAATTTGCACTGCGTGTGCCCAACGATATGAAGTTATTTTGGGCCGAATTTCAAGTTCCTACCGCGAACGGTCTTGCTGCCAGGGCCGATTTAGTGTCGCCAACTTCCTGCAAACACCGTTTAATGCAGATTTCCTCTCCAAAACTGGGTGAAACTTTAAAGTCGATTTTCTCGAAAGTTTGAAAAAACAAATTTTTTCGGTTTTCGCCTGAAATAGACGTAGGGAATGTTAAATTTATATTCTGCACAAAAATTAGACCTCTAGGGTCAAAATTGGCCCAGCTATGGCAATTTTAGTTTTGGGGTGGCCTAGTTCCCGTTTTGTAGCAGTGCTCAGGTAAAAGCCAAAACTTTGACAGGCTGCTGGTGTAAAACTATCAGAGATAGGATCTTGCAAGTTGCACTGCGTGTGCCCAACGATATGAAGTTATTTTGGGCCGAATTTCAAGTTTCTACCGCGAACGGTCTGGCTGCCAGGGCAGATTGAGTGTCGCCAACTTCCTGCAAACACCGTTTAATGCAGATTTCCTCTCCAAAACTGGATGAAACTTAAAAGTCGATTTTCTCGAAAGTTTGAAAAAATAAACATTTTCGGGTTTTGCCTGAAATAGACGTAGGGAATGTTAAATTTATATTCTGCACAAAAATTAGACCTCTAGGGTCAAAATTGGCCCAGCTATGGCCATTTTAGTTTTGGGGTGGCCTAGTTCCCGTTTTGAAGCAGTGCTCAGGTAAAAGCCAAAACTGTGACAGGCTGCTGCTGGAAAACTATCAGAAATAGGATCTTTCAATTTGCACTGCGTGTGCCCAACGATATGAAGTTATTTTGGGCCGAATTTCAAGTTCCTACCGCGAACGGTCTGACTGCCAGGGCAGATTTAGTGTCGCCAACTTCCTGCAAACACCGTTTAATGCAGATTTCCTCTCCAAAACTGGGTGAAACTTTAAAGTCGATTTTCTCGAAAGTTTGAAAAAATAAACTTTTTCAGTTTTCGCATGAAATAGACGTAGGGAATGTTAAATTTATATTCTGCACAAAAATTAGACCTCTAGGGTCAAAATTGGCCCAGCTATGGCCATTTTAGTTTTGGGGTGGCCTAGTTCCCGTTTTGAAGCAGTGCTCAGGTAAAAGCCAAAACTTTGACAGGCTGCTGCTGGAAAACTATCAGAGATAGGATCTTGCAATTTGCACTGCGTGTGCCCAACGATATGAAGTTATTGTGGGCCGAATTTCAAGTTCCTACCGCGAACGGTCTGGTTGCCAGGGCAGATTTAGTGTCGCCAACTTCCTGCAAACACCGATTAATGCAGATTTCCTCTCCAAAACTGGGTGAAACTTTAAAGTCGATTTTCTCGAAAGTTTGAAAAAATAAACTTTTTCAGTTTTCGCCTGAAATAGACGTAGGGAATGTTAAATTTATATTCTGCACAAAAATTAGACCTCTAGGGTCAAAATTGGCCCAGCTATGGCCATTTTAGTTTTGGGGTGGCCTAGTTCCCGTTTTGAAGCAGTGCTCAGGTAAAAGCCAAAACTTTGACAGGCTGCTGCTGGAAAACTATCAGAGATAGGATCTTGCAATTTGCACTGCGTGTGCCCAACGATATGAAGTTATTGTGGGCCGAATTTCAAGTTCCTACCGCGAACGGTCTGGTTGCCAGGGCAGATTTAGTGTCGCCAACTTCCTGCAAACACCGATTAATGCAGATTTCCTCTCCAAAACTGGGTGAAACTTTAAAGTCGATTTTCTCGAAAGTTTGAAAAAATAAACTTTTTCAGTTTTCGCCTGAAATAGACGTAGAAAATGTTAAATTTATATTCTGCACAAAAATTAGACCTCTAGGGTCAAAATTGGCCCAGCTATGGCCATTTTAGTTTTGGGGTGGCCTAGTTCCCGTTTTGAAGCAGTGCTCAGGTAAAAGCCAAAACTTTGACAGGCTGCTGCTGGAAAACTATCAGAGATTGGATCTTGCAATTTGCACTGCGTGTGCCCAACGATATGAAGTTATTTTGGGCCGAATTTCAAGTTCCTACCGCGAACGGTCTGGTTGCCAGGGCAGATTTAGTGTCGCCAACTTCCTGCAAACACCGTTTAATGCAGATTTCCTCTCCAAAACTGGGTGAAACTTTAAAGTCGATTTTCTCGAAAGTTTGAAAAAATAAACTTTTTCGGTTGTCGCCTGAAATAGACGTAGGGAATGTTATATTTATATTCGGCACAAAAATTAGACCTCTAGGGTCAAAATTGGCCCAGCTATGGCCATTTTAGCTTTGGGGTGGCCTAGTTCCCGTTTTGAAGCAGTGCTCAGGTAAAAGCAAAAACTTTGACAGGCTGCTGCTGCTGGAAAACTATCAGAGATAGGGTCTTGCAATTTGCACTGCGTGTGCCCAACGATATGAAGTTATTTTGGGCCGAATTTCAAGTTCCTACCGCGAACGGTCTTGCTGCCAGGGCCGATTTAGTGTCGCCAACTTCCTGCAAACACCGTTTAATGCAGATTTCCTCTCCAAAACTGGGTGAAACTTTAAAGTCGATTTTCTCGAAAGTTTGAAAAAACAAATTTTTTCGGTTTTCGCCTGAAATAGACGTAGGGAATGTTAAATTTATATTCTGCACAAAAATTAGACCTCTAGGGTCAAAATTGGCCCAGCTATGGCAATTTTAGTTTTGGGGTGGCCTAGTTCCCGTTTTGTAGCAGTGCTCAGGTAAAAGCCAAAACTTTGACAGGCTGCTGGTGTAAAACTATCAGAGATAGGATCTTGCAAGTTGCACTGCGTGTGCCCAACGATATGAAGTTATTTTGGGCCGAATTTCAAGTTTCTACCGCGAACGGTCTGGCTGCCAGGGCAGATTGAGTGTCGCCAACTTCCTGCAAACACCGTTTAATGCAGATTTCCTCTCCAAAACTGGATGAAACTTAAAAGTCGATTTTCTCGAAAGTTTGAAAAAATAAACATTTTCGGGTTTTGCCTGAAATAGACGTAGGGAATGTTAAATTTATATTCTGCACAAAAATTAGACCTCTAGGGTCAAAATTGGCCCAGCTATGGCCATTTTAGTTTTGGGGTGGCCTAGTTCCCGTTTTGAAGCAGTGCTCAGGTAAAAGCCAAAACTGTGACAGGCTGCTGCTGGAAAACTATCAGAAATAGGATCTTTCAATTTGCACTGCGTGTGCCCAACGATATGAAGTTATTTTGGGCCGAATTTCAAGTTCCTACCGCGAACGGTCTGACTGCCAGGGCAGATTTAGTGTCGCCAACTTCCTGCAAACACCGTTTAATGCAGAATTCCTCTCCAAAACTGGGTGAAACTTTAAAGTCGATTTTCTCGAAAGTTTGAAAAAATAAACTTTTTCGGTTTTCGCCTGAAATAGACGTAGGGAATGTTAAATTTATATTCGGCACAAAAATTAGACCTCTAGGGTCAAAATTGGCCCAGCTATGGCCATTTTAGTTTTGGGGTGGCCTAGTTCCCGTTTTGAAGCAGTGCTCAGGTTAAAGCCAAAACTTTGACAGGCTGCTGCTGGAAAACTATCAGAGATAGGGTCTTGCAATTTGCACTGCGTGTGCCCAACGATATGAAGTTATTTTGGGCCGAATTTCAAGTTCCTACCGCGAACGGTCTTGCTGCCAGGGCCGATTTAGTGTCGCCAACTTCCTGCAAACACCGTTTAATGCAGATTTCCTCTCCAAAACTGGGTGAAACTTTAAAGTCGATTTTCTCGAAAGTTTGAAAAAATAAACTTTTTCGGTTTTCGCCTGAAATAGACGTAGAAAATGTTAAATTTATATTCGGCACAAAAATTAGACCTCTAGGGTCAAAATTGGCCCAGCTATGGCCATTTTAGTTTTGGGGTGGCCTAGTTCCCGTTTTGAAGCAGTGCTCAGGTAAAAGCCAAGACTTTGACAGGCTGCTGCTGGAAAACTATCAGAGATAGGATCTTGCAATTTGCACTGCGTGTGCCCAACGATATGAAGTTATTGTGGGCCGAATTTCAAGTTCCTACCGCGAACGGTCTGGTTGCCAGTGCAGATTTAGTGTCGCCAACTTCCTGCAAACACCGATTAATGCAGATTTCCTCTCCAAAACTGGGTGAAACTTTAAAGTCGATTTTCTCGAAAGTTTGAAAAAATAAACTTTTTCGGTTTTCGCCTGAAATAGACGTAGAAAATGTTAAATTTATATTCTGCACAAAAATTAGACCTCTAGGGTCAAAATTGGCCCAGCTATGGCCATTTTAGTTTTGGGGTGGCCTAGTTCCCGTTTTGAAGCAGTGCTCAGGTAAAAGCCAAAACTTTGACAGGCTGCTGCTGGAAAACTATCAGAGATTGGATCTTGCAATTTGCACTGCGTGTGCCCAACGATATGAAGTTATTTTGGGCCGAATTTCAAGTTCCTACCGCGAACGGTCTGGCTGCCAGGGCAGATTTAGTGTCGCCAACTTCCTGGAAACACCGTTTAATGCAGATTTCCTCTCCAAAACTGGGTGAAACTTTAAAGTCGATTTTCTCGAAAGTTTGAAAAAATAAACTTTTTCGGTTGTCGCCTGAAATAGACGTAGGGAATGTTATATTTATATTCGGCACAAAAATTAGACCTCTAGGGTCAAAATTGGCCCAGCTATGGCCATTTTAGTTTTGGGGTGGCCTAGTTCCCGTTTTGAAGCAGTGCTCAGGTAAAAGCAAAAACTTTGACAGGCTGCTGCTGGAAAACTATCAGAGATAGGGTCTTGCAATTTGCACTGCGTGTGCCCAACGATATGAAGTTATTTTGGGCCGAATTTCAAGTTCCTACCGCGAACGGTCTTGCTGCCAGGGCCGATTTAGTGTCGCCAACTTCCTGCAAACACCGTTTAATGCAGATTTCCTCTCCAAAACTGGGTGAAACTTTAAAGTCGATTTTCTCGAAAGTTTGAAAAAACAAATTTTTTCGGTTTTCGCCTGAAATAGACGTAGGGAATGTTAAATTTATATTCTGCACAAAAATTAGACCTCTAGGGTCAAAATTGGCCCAGCTATGGCAATTTTAGTTTTGGGGTGGCCTAGTTCCCGTTTTGTAGCAGTGCTCAGGTAAAAGCCAAAACTTTGACAGGCTGCTGGTGTAAAACTATCAGAGATAGGATCTTGCAAGTTGCACTGCGTGTGCCCAACGATATGAAGTTATTTTGGGCCGAATTTCAAGTTTCTACCGCGAACGGTCTGGCTGCCAGGGCAGATTGAGTGTCGCCAACTTCCTGCAAACACCGTTTAATGCAGATTTCCTCTCCAAAACTGGATGAAACTTAAAAGTCGATTTTCTCGAAAGTTTGAAAAAATAAACATTTTCGGGTTTTGCCTGAAATAGACGTAGGGAATGTTAAATTTATATTCTGCACAAAAATTAGACCTCTAGGGTCAAAATTGGCCCAGCTATGGCCATTTTAGTTTTGGGGTGGCCTAGTTCCCGTTTTGAAGCAGTGCTCAGGTAAAAGCCAAAACTGTGACAGGCTGCTGCTGGAAAACTATCAGAAATAGGATCTTTCAATTTGCACTGCGTGTGCCCAACGATATGAAGTTATTTTGGGCCGAATTTCAAGTTCCTACCGCGAACGGTCTGACTGCCAGGGCAGATTTAGTGTCGCCAACTTCCTGCAAACACCGTTTAATGCAGAATTCCTCTCCAAAACTGGGTGAAACTTTAAAGTCGATTTTCTCGAAAGTTTGAAAAAATAAACTTTTTCGGTTTTCGCCTGAAATAGACGTAGGGAATGTTAAATTTATATTCGGCACAAAAATTAGACCTCTAGGGTCAAACTTGGCCCAGCTATGGCCATTTTAGTTTTGGGGTGGCCTAGTTCCCGTTTTGAAGCAGTGCTCAGGTTAAAGCCAAAACTTTGACAGGCTGCTGCTGGAAAACTATCAGAGATAGGGTCTTGCAATTTGCACTGCGTGTGCCCAACGATATGAAGTTATTTTGGGCCGAATTTCAAGTTCCTACCGCGAACGGTCTTGCTGCCAGGGCCGATTTAGTGTCGCCAACTTCCTGCAAACACCGTTTAATGCAGATTTCCTCTCCAAAACTGGGTGAAACTTTAAAGTCGATTTTCTCGAAAGTTTGAAAAAATAAACTTTTTCGGTTTTCGCCTGAAATAGACGTAGAAAATGTTAAATTTATATTCGGCACAAAAATTAGACCTCTAGGGTCAAAATTGGCCCAGCTATGGCCATTTTAGTTTTGGGGTGGCCTAGTTCCCGTTTTGAAGCAGTGCTCAGGTAAAAGCCAAGACTTTGACAGGCTGCTGCTGGAAAACTATCAGAGATAGGATCTTGCAATTTGCACTGCGTGTGCCCAACGATATGAAGTTATTGTGGGCCGAATTTCAAGTTCCTACCGCGAACGGTCTGGTTGCCAGGGCAGATTTAGTGTCGCCAACTTCCTGCAAACACCGATTAATGCAGATTTCCTCTCCAAAACTGGGTGAAACTTTAAAGTCGATTTTCTCGAAAGTTTGAAAAAATAAACTTTTTCGGTTTTCGCCTGAAATAGACGTAGAAAATGTTAAATTTATATTCTGCACAAAAATTAGACCTCTAGGGTCAAAATTGGCCCAGCTATGGCCATTTTAGTTTTGGGGTGGCCTAGTTCCCGTTTTGAAGCAGTGCTCAGGTAAAAGCCAAAACTTTGACAGGCTGCTGCTGGAAAACTATCAGAGATTGGATCTTGCAATTTGCACTGCGTGTGCCCAACGATATGAAGTTATTTTGGGCCGAATTTCAAGTTTCTACCGCGAACGGTCTGGCTGCCAGGGCAGATTGAGTGTCGCCAACTTCCTGCAAACACCGTTTAATGCAGATTTCCTCTCCAAAACTGGGTGAAACTTTAAAGTCGATTTTCTTGAAAGTTTGAAAAAATAAACTTTTTCGGTTTTCGCCTGAAATAGACGTAGGGAATGTTAAATTTATATTCTGCACAAAAATTAGACCTCTAGGGTCAAAATTGGCCCAGCAATGGCCATTTTAGTTTTGGGGTGGCCTAGTTCCCGTTTTGAAGCAGTGCTCAGGTAAAAGCCAAAACTTTGACAGGCTGCTGCTGGAAAACTATCAGAGATAGGGTCTTGCAATTTGCACTGCGTGTGCCCAACGATATGAAGTTATTTTGGGCCGAATTTCAAGTTCCTACCGCGAACGGTCTTGCTGCCAGGGCCGATTTAGTGTCGCCAACTTCCTGCAAACACCGTTTAATGCAGATTTCCTCTCCAAAACTGGGTGAAACTTTAAAGTCGATTTTCTCGAAAGTTTGAAAAAATAAACTTTTTCAGTTTTCGCATGAAATAGACGTAGGGAATGTTAAATTTATATTCTGCACAAAAATTAGACCTCTAGGGTCAAAATTGGCCCAGCTATGGCCATTTTAGTTTTGGGGTGGCCTAGTTCCCGTTTTGAAGCAGTGCTCAGGTAAAAGCCAAAACTTTGACAGGCTGCTGCTGGAAAACTATCAGAGATAGGATCTTGCAATTTGCACTGCGTGTGCCCAACGATATGAAGTTATTGTGGGCCGAATTTCAAGTTCCTACCGCGAACGGTCTGGTTGCCAGGGCAGATTTAGTGTCGCCAACTTCCTGCAAACACCGATTATTGCAGATTTCCTCTCCAAAACTGGGTGAAACTTTAAAGTCGATTTTCTCGAAAGTTTGAAAAAATAAACTTTTTCAGTTTTCGCCTGAAATAGACGTAGGGAATGTTAAATTTATATTCTGCACAAAAATTAGACCTCTAGGGTCAAAATTGGCCCAGCTATGGCCATTTTAGTTTTGGGGTGGCCTAGTTCCCGTTTTGAAGCAGTGCTCAGGTAAAAGCCAAAACTTTGACAGGCTGCTGCTGGAAAACTATCAGAGATTGGATCTTGCAATTTGCACTGCGTGTGCCCAACGATATGAAGTTATTTTGGGCCGAATTTCAAGTTCCTACCGCGAACGGTCTGGTTGCCAGGGCAGATTTAGTGTCGCCAACTTCCTGCAAACACCGATTAATGCAGATTTCCTCTCCAAAACTGGGTGAAACTTTAAAGTCGATTTTCTCGAAAGTTTGAAAAAATAAACTTTTTCGGTTTTCGCCTGAAATAGACGTAGAAAATGTTAAATTTATATTCTGCACAAAAATTAGACCTCTAGGGTCAAAATTGGCCCAGCTATGGCCATTTTAGTTTTGGGGTGGCCTAGTTCCCGTTTTGAAGCAGTGCTCAGGTAAAAGCCAAAACTTTGACAGGCTGCTGCTGGAAAACTATCAGAGATTGGATCTTGCAATTTGCACTGCGTGTGCCCAACGATATGAAGTTATTTTGGGCCGAATTTCAAGTTCCTACCGCGAACGGTCTGGCTGCCAGGGCAGATTTAGTGTCGCCAACTTCCTGCAAACACCGTTTAATGCAGATTTCCTCTCCAAAACTGGGTGAAACTTTAAAGTCGATTTTCTCGAAAGTTTGAAAAAATAAACTTTTTCGGTTGTCGCCTGAAATAGACGTAGGGAATGTTATATTTATATTCGGCACAAAAATTAGACCTCTAGGGTCAAAATTGGCCCAGCTATGGCCATTTTAGTTTTGGGGTGGCCTAGTTCCCGTTTTGAAGCAGTGCTCAGGTAAAAGCAAAAACTTTGACAGGCTGCTGCTGGAAAACTATCAGAGATAGGGTCTTGCAATTTGCACTGCGTGTGCCCAACGATATGAAGTTATTTTGGGCCGAATTTCAAGTTCCTACCGCGAACGGTCTTGCTGCCAGGGCCGATTTAGTGTCGCCAACTTCCTGCAAACACCGTTTAATGCAGATTTCCTCTCCAAAACTGGGTGAAACTTTAAAGTCGATTTTCTCGAAAGTTTGAAAAAACAAATTTTTTCGGTTTTCGCCTGAAATAGACGTAGGGAATGTTAAATTTATATTCTGCACAAAAATTAGACCTCTAGGGTCAAAATTGGCCCAGCTATGGCAATTTTAGTTTTGGGGTGGCCTAGTTCCCGTTTTGTAGCAGTGCTCAGGTAAAAGCCAAAACTTTGACAGGCTGCTGGTGTAAAACTATCAGAGATAGGATCTTGCAAGTTGCACTGCGTGTGCCCAACGATATGAAGTTATTTTGGGCCGAATTTCAAGTTTCTACCGCGAACGGTCTGGCTGCCAGGGCAGATTGAGTGTCGCCAACTTCCTGCAAACACCGTTTAATGCAGATTTCCTCTCCAAAACTGGATGAAACTTAAAAGTCGATTTTCTCGAAAGTTTGAAAAAATAAACATTTTCGGGTTTTGCCTGAAATAGACGTAGGGAATGTTAAATTTATATTCTGCACAAAAATTAGACCTCTAGGGTCAAAATTGGCCCAGCTATGGCCATTTTAGTTTTGGGGTGGCCTAGTTCCCGTTTTGAAGCAGTGCTCAGGTAAAAGCCAAAACTGTGACAGGCTGCTGCTGGAAAACTATCAGAAATAGGATCTTTCAATTTGCACTGCGTGTGCCCAACGATATGAAGTTATTTTGGGCCGAATTTCAAGTTCCTACCGCGAACGGTCTGACTGCCAGGGCAGATTTAGTGTCGCCAACTTCCTGCAAACACCGTTTAATGCAGATTTCCTCTCCAAAACTGGGTGAAACTTTAAAGTCGATTTTCTCGAAAGTTTGAAAAAATAAACTTTTTCGGTTTTCGCCTGAAATAGACGTAGGGAATGTTAAATTTATATTCGGCACAAAAATTAGACCTCTAGGGTCAAAATTGGCCCAGCTATGGCCATTTTAGTTTTGGGGTGGCCTAGTTCCCGTTTTGAAGCAGTGCTCAGGTTAAAGCCAAAACTTTGACAGGCTGCTGCTGGAAAACTATCAGAGATAGGGTCTTGCAATTTGCACTGCGTGTGCCCAACGATATGAAGTTATTTTGGGCCGAATTTCAAGTTCCTACCGCGAACGGTCTTGCTGCCAGGGCCGATTTAGTGTCGCCAACTTCCTGCAAACACCGTTTAATGCAGATTTCCTCTCCAAAACTGGGTGAAACTTTAAAGTCGATTTTCTCGAAAGTTTGAAAAAATAAACTTTTTCGGTTTTCGCCTGAAATAGACGTAGAAAATGTTAAATTTATATTCTGCACAAAAATTAGACCTCTAGGGTCAAAATTGGCCCAGCTATGGCCATTTTAGTTTTGGGGTGGCCTAGTTCCCGTTTTGAAGCAGTGCTCATGTAAAAGCCAAAACTTTGACAGGCTGCTGCTGGAAAACTATCAGAGATTGGATCTTGCAATTTGCACTGCGTGTGCCCAACGAAATGAAGTTATTTTGGGCCGAATTTCAAGTTCCTACCGCGAACGGTCTGGCTGCCAGGGCAGATTTAGTGTCGCCAACTTCCTGCAAACACCGCTTAATGCAGATTTCCTCTCCAAAACTGGGTGAAACTTTAAAGTCGATTTTCTCGAAAGTTTGAAAAAATAAACTTTTTCGGTTGTCGCCTGAAATAGACGTAGGGAATGTTATATTTATATTCGGCACAAAAATTAGACCTCTAGGGTCAAAATTGGCCCAGCTATGGCCATTTTAGTTTTGGGGTGGCCTAGTTCCCGTTTTGAAGCAGTGCTCAGGTAAAAGCCAAAACTTTGACAGGCTGCTGCTGGAAAACTATCAGAGATAGGATCTTGCAATTTGCACTGCGTGTGCCCAACGATATGAAGTTATTGTGGGCCGAATTTCAAGTTCCTACCGCGAACGGTCTGGTTGCCAGGGCAGATTTAGTGTCGCCAACTTCCTGCAAACACCGATTAATGCAGATTTCCTCTCCAAAACTGGGTGAAACTTTAAAGTCGATTTTCTCGAAAGTTTGAAAAAATAAACTTTTTCAGTTTTGGCCTGAAATAGACGTAGGGAATGTTAAATTTATATTCTGCACAAAAATTAGACCTCTAGGGTCAAAATTGGCCCAGCTATGGCCATTTTAGTTTTGGGGTGGCCTAGTTCCCGTTTTGAAGCAGTGCTCAGGTAAAAGCCAAGACTTTGACAGGCTGCTGCTGGAAAACTATCAGAGATAGGATCTTGCAATTTGCACTGCGTGTGCCCAACGATATGAAGTTATTGTGGGCCGAATTTCAAGTTCCTACCGCGAACGGTCTGGTTGCCAGGGCAGATTTAGTGTCGCCAACTTCCTGCAAACACCGTTTAATGCAGATTTCCTCTCCAAAACTGGGTGAAACTTTAAAGTCGATTTTCTCGAAAGTTTGAAAAAACAAATTTTTTCGGTTTTCGCCTGAAATAGACGTAGGGAATGTTAAATTTATATTCTGCACAAAAATTAGACCTCTAGGGTCAAAATTGGCCCAGCTATGGCAATTTTAGTTTTGGGGTGGCCTAGTTCCCGTTTTGTAGCAGTGCTCAGGTAAAAGCCAAAACTTTGACAGGCTGCTGGTGTAAAACTATCAGAGATAGGATCTTGCAAGTTGCACTGCGTGTGCCCAACGATATGAAGTTATTTTGGGCCGAATTTCAAGTTTCTACCGCGAACGGTCTGGCTGCCAGGGCAGATTGAGTGTCGCCAACTTCCTGCAAACACCGTTTAATGCAGATTTCCTCTCCAAAACTGGATGAAACTTAAAAGTCGATTTTCTCGAAAGTTTGAAAAAATAAACATTTTCGGGTTTTGCCTGAAATAGACGTAGGGAATGTTAAATTTATATTCTGCACAAAAATTAGACCTCTAGGGTCAAAATTGGCCCAGCTATGGCCATTTTAGTTTTGGGGTGGCCTAGTTCCCGTTTTGAAGCAGTGCTCAGGTAAAAGCCAAAACTGTGACAGGCTGCTGCTGGAAAACTATCAGAAATAGGATCTTTCAATTTGCACTGCGTGTGCCCAACGATATGAAGTTATTTTGGGCCGAATTTCAAGTTCCTACCGCGAACGGTCTGACTGCCAGGGCAGATTTAGTGTCGCCAACTTCCTGCAAACACCGTTTAATGCAGATTTCCTCTCCAAAACTGGGTGAAACTTTAAAGTCGATTTTCTCGAAAGTTTGAAAAAATAAACTTTTTCGGTTTTCGCCTGAAATAGACGTAGGGAATGTTAAATTTATATTCGGCACAAAAATTAGACCTCTAGGGTCAAAATTGGCCCAGCTATGGCCATTTTAGTTTTGGGGTGGCCTAGTTCCCGTTTTGAAGCAGTGCTCAGGTTAAAGCCAAAACTTTGACAGGCTGCTGCTGGAAAACTATCAGAGATAGGGTCTTGCAATTTGCACTGCGTGTGCCCAACGATATGAAGTTATTTTGGGCCGAATTTCAAGTTCCTACCGCGAACGGTCTTGCTGCCAGGGCCGATTTAGTGTCGCCAACTTCCTGCAAACACCGTTTAATGCAGATTTCCTCTCCAAAACTGGGTGAAACTTTAAAGTCGATTTTCTCGAAAGTTTGAAAAAATAAACTTTTTCGGTTTTCGCCTGAAATAGACGTAGAAAATGTTAAATTTATATTCTGCACAAAAATTAGACCTCTAGGGTCAAAATTGGCCCAGCTATGGCCATTTTAGTTTTGGGGTGGCCTAGTTCCCGTTTTGAAGCAGTGCTCATGTAAAAGCCAAAACTTTGACAGGCTGCTGCTGGAAAACTATCAGAGATTGGATCTTGCAATTTGCACTGCGTGTGCCCAACGAAATGAAGTTATTTTGGGCCGAATTTCAAGTTCCTACCGCGAACGGTCTGGCTGCCAGGGCAGATTTAGTGTCGCCAACTTCCTGCAAACACCGCTTAATGCAGATTTCCTCTCCAAAACTGGGTGAAACTTTAAAGTCGATTTTCTCGAAAGTTTGAAAAAATAAACTTTTTCGGTTGTCGCCTGAAATAGACGTAGGGAATGTTATATTTATATTCGGCACAAAAATTAGACCTCTAGGGTCAAAATTGGCCCAGCTATGGCCATTTTAGTTTTGGGGTGGCCTAGTTCCCGTTTTGAAGCAGTGCTCAGGTAAAAGCCAAAACTTTGACAGGCTGCTGCTGGAAAACTATCAGAGATAGGATCTTGCAATTTGCACTGCGTGTGCCCAACGATATGAAGTTATTGTGGGCCGAATTTCAAGTTCCTACCGCGAACGGTCTGGTTGCCAGGGCAGATTTAGTGTCGCCAACTTCCTGCAAACACCGATTAATGCAGATTTCCTCTCCAAAACTGGGTGAAACTTTAAAGTCGATTTTCTCGAAAGTTTGAAAAAATAAACTTTTTCAGTTTTGGCCTGAAATAGACGTAGGGAATGTTAAATTTATATTCTGCACAAAAATTAGACCTCTAGGGTCAAAATTGGCCCAGCTATGGCCATTTTAGTTTTGGGGTGGCCTAGTTCCCGTTTTGAAGCAGTGCTCAGGTAAAAGCCAAGACTTTGACAGGCTGCTGCTGGAAAACTATCAGAGATAGGATCTTGCAATTTGCACTGCGTGTGCCCAACGATATGAAGTTATTGTGGGCCGAATTTCAAGTTCCTACCGCGAACGGTCTGGTTGCCAGGGCAGATTTAGTGTCGCCAACTTCCTGCAAACACCGATTAATGCAGATTTCCTCTCCAAAACTGGGTGAAACTTTAAAGTCGATTTTCTCGAAAGTTTGAAAAAATAAACTTTTTCGGTTTTCGCCTGAAATAGACGTAGAAAATGTTAAATTTATATTCTGCACAAAAATTAGACCTCTAGGGTCAAAATTGGCCCAGCTATGGCCATTTTAGTTTTGGGGTGGCCTAGTTCCCGTTTTGAAGCAGTGCTCAGGTAAAAGCCAAAACTTTGACAGGCTGCTGCTGGAAAACTATCAGAGATTGGATCTTGCAATTTGCACTGCGTGTGCCCAACGATATGAAGTTATTTTGGGCCGAATTTCAAGTTTCTACCGCGAACGGTCTGGCTGCCAGGGCAGATTGAGTGTCGCCAACTTCCTGCAAACACCGTTTAATGCAGATTTCCTCTCCAAAACTGGGTGAAACTTTAAAGTCGATTTTCTTGAAAGTTTGAAAAAATAAACTTTTTCGGTTTTCGCCTGAAATAGACGTAGGGAATGTTAAATTTATATTCTGCACAAAAATTAGACCTCTAGGGTCAAAATTGGCCCAGCTATGGCCATTTTAGTTTTGGGGTGGCCTAGTTCCCGTTTTGAAGCAGTGCTCAGGTAAAAGCCAAAACTTTGACAGGCTGCTGCTGGAAAACTATCAGAGATAGGATCTTGCAATTTGCACTGCGTGTGCCCAACGATATGAAGTTATTGTGGGCCGAATTTCAAGTTCCTACCGCGAACGGTCTGGTTGCCAGGGCAGATTTAGTGTCGCCAACTTCCTGCAAACACCGATTAATGCAGATTTCCTCTCCAAAACTGGGTGAAACTTTAAAGTCGATTTTCTCGAAAGTTTGAAAAAATAAACTTTTTCGGTTTTCGCCTGAAATAGACGTAGAAAATGTTAAATTTATATTCTGCACAAAAATTAGACCTCTAGGGTCAAAATTGGCCCAGCTATGGCCATTTTAGTTTTGGGGTGGCCTAGTTCCCGTTTTGAAGCAGTGCTCAGGTAAAAGCCAAAACTTTGACAGGCTGCTGCTGGAAAACTATCAGAGATTGGATCTTGCAATTTGCACTGCGTGTGCCCAACGATATGAAGTTATTTTGGGCCGAATTTCAAGTTCCTACCGCGAACGGTCTGGCTGCCAGGGCAGATTTAGTGTCGCCAACTTCCTGCAAACACCGTTTAATGCAGATTTCCTCTCCAAAACTGGGTGAAACTTTAAAGTCGATTTTCTCGAAAGTTTGAAAAAATAAACTTTTTCGGTTTTCGCCTGAAATAGACGTAGAAAATGTTAAATTTATATTCTGCACAAAAATTAGACCTCTAGGGTCAAAATTGGCCCAGCTATGGCCATTTTAGTTTTGGGGTGGCCTAGTTCCCGTTTTGAAGCAGTGCTCAGGTAAAAGCCAAAACTTTGACAGGCTGCTGCTGGAAAACTATCAGAGATTGGATCTTGCAATTTGCACTGCGTGTGCCCAACGATATGAAGTTATTTTGGGCCGAATTTCAAGTTCCTACCGCGAACGGTCTGGCTGCCAGGGCAGATTTAGTGTCGCCAACTTCCTGCAAACACCGTTTAATGCAGATTTCCTCTCCAAAACTGGGTGAAACTTTAAAGTCGATTTTCTCGAAAGTTTGAAAAAATAAACTTTTTCGGTTGTCGCCTGAAATAGACGTAGGGAATGTTATATTTATATTCGGCACAAAAATTAGACCTCTAGGGTCAAAATTGGCCCAGCTATGGCCATTTTAGTTTTGGGGTGGCCTAGTTCCCGTTTTGAAGCAGTGCTCAGGTAAAAGCAAAAACTTTGACAGGCTGCTGCTGGAAAACTATCAGAGATAGGGTCTTGCAATTTGCATTGCGTGTGCCCAACGATATGAAGTTATTTTGGGCCGAATTTCAAGTTCCTACCGCGAACGGTCTTGCTGCCAGGGCCGATTTAGTGTCGCCAACTTCCTGCAAACACCGTTTAATGCAGATTTCCTCTCCAAAACTGGGTGAAACTTTAAAGTCGATTTTCTCGAAAGTTTGAAAAAACAAATTTTTTCGGTTTTCGCCTGAAATAGACGTAGGGAATGTTAAATTTATATTCTGCACAAAAATTAGACCTCTAGGGTCAAAATTGGCCCAGCTATGGCAATTTTAGTTTTGGGGTGGCCTAGTTCCCGTTTTGTAGCAGTGCTCAGGTAAAAGCCAAAACTTTGACAGGCTGCTGGTGTAAAACTATCAGAGATAGGATCTTGCAAGTTGCACTGCGTGTGCCCAACGATATGAAGTTATTTTGGGCCGAATTTCAAGTTTCTACCGCGAACGGTCTGGCTGCCAGGGCAGATTGAGTGTCGCCAACTTCCTGCAAACACCGTTTAATGCAGATTTCCTCTCCAAAACTGGATGAAACTTAAAAGTCGATTTTCTCGAAAGTTTGAAAAAATAAACATTTTCGGATTTTGCCTGAAATAGACGTAGGGAATTTTAAATTTATATTCTGCACAAAAATTAGACCTCTAGGGTCAAAATTGGCCCAGCTATGGCCATTTTAGTTTTGGGGTGGCCTAGTTCCCGTTTTGAAGCAGTGCTCAGGTAAAAGCCAAAACTGTGACAGGCTGCTGCTGGAAAACTATCAGAAATAGGATCTTTCAATTTGCACTGCGTGTGCCCAACGATATGAAGTTATTTTGGGCCGAATTTCAAGTTCCTACCGCGAACGGTCTTGCTGCCAGGGCCGATTTAGTGTCGCCAACTTCCTGCAAACACCGTTTAATGCAGATTTCCTCTCCAAAACTGGGTGAAACTTTAAAGTCGATTTTCTCGAAAGTTTGAAAAAATAAACTTTTTCGGTTTTCGCCTGAAATAGACGTAGAAAATGTTAAATTTATATTCGGCACAAAAATTAGACCTCTAGGGTCAAAATTGGCCCAGCTATGGCCATTTTAGTTTTGGGGTGGCCTAGTTCCCGTTTTGAAGCAGTGCTCAGGTTAAAGCCAAAACTTTGACAGGCTGCTGCTGGAAAACTATCAGAGATAGGGTCTTGCAATTTGCACTGCGTGTGCCCAACGATATGAAGTTATTTTGGGCCGAATTTCAAGTTCCTACCGCGAACGGTCTTGCTGCCAGGGCCGATTTAGTGTCGCCAACTTCCTGCAAACACCGTTTAATGCAGATTTCCTCTCCAAAACTGGGTGAAACTTTAAAGTCGATTTTCTCGAAAGTTTGAAAAAATAAACTTTTTCGGTTTTCGCCTGAAATAGACGTAGCAAATGTTAAATTTATATTCTGCACAAAAATTAGACCTCTAGGGTCAAAATTGGCCCAGCTATGGCCATTTTAGTTTTGGGGTGGCCTAGTTCCCGTTTTGAAGCAGTGCTCATGTAAAAGCCAAAACTTTGACAGGCTGCTGCTGGAAAACTATCAGAGATTGGATCTTGCAATTTGCACTGCGTGTGCCCAACGAAATGAAGTTATTTTGGGCCGAATTTCAAGTTCCTACCGCGAACGGTCTGGCTGCCAGGGCAGATTTAGTGTCGCCAACTTCCTGCAAACACCGCTTAATGCAGATTTCCTCTCCAAAACTGGGTGAAACTTTAAAGTCGATTTTCTCGAAAGTTTGAAAAAATAAACTTTTTCGGTTGTCGCCTGAAATAGACGTAGGGAATGTTATATTTATATTCGGCACAAAAATTAGACCTCTAGGGTCAAAATTGGCCCAGCTATGGCCATTTTAGTTTTGGGGTGGCCTAGTTCCCGTTTTGAAGCAGTGCTCAGGTAAAAGCAAAAACTTTGACAGGCTGCTGCTGGAAAACTATCAGAGATAGGGTCTTGCAATTTGCACTGCGTGTGCCCAACGATATGAAGTTATTTTGGGCCGAATTTCAAGTTCCTACCGCGAACGGTCTTGCTGCCAGGGCCGATTTAGTGTCGCCAACTTCCTGCAAACACCGTTTAATGCAGATTTCCTCTCCAAAACTGGGTGAAACTTTAAAGTCGATTTTCTCGAAAGTTTGAAAAAATAAACTTTTTCGGTTTTCGCCTGAAATAGACGTAGAAAATGTTAAATTTATATTCGGCACAAAAATTAGACCTCTAGGGTCAAAATTGGCCCAGCTATGGCCATTTTAGTTTTGGGGTGGCCTAGTTCCCGTTTTGAAGCAGTGCTCAGGTTAAAGCCAAAACTTTGACAGGCTGCTGCTGGAAAACTATCAGAGATAGGGTCTTGCAATTTGCACTGCGTGTGCCCAACGATATGAAGTTATTTTGGGCCGAATTTCAAGTTCCTACCGCGAACGGTCTTGCTGCCAGGGCCGATTTAGTGTCGCCAACTTCCTGCAAACACCGTTTAATGCAGATTTCCTCTCCAAAACTGGGTGAAACTTTAAAGTCGATTTTCTCGAAAGTTTGAAAAAATAAACTTTTTCGGTTTTCGCCTGAAATAGACGTAGCAAATGTTAAATTTATATTCTGCACAAAAATTAGACCTCTAGGGTCAAAATTGGCCCAGCTATGGCCATTTTAGTTTTGGGGTGGCCTAGTTCCCGTTTTGAAGCAGTGCTCATGTAAAAGCCAAAACTTTGACAGGCTGCTGCTGGAAAACTATCAGAGATTGGATCTTGCAATTTGCACTGCGTGTGCCCAACGAAATGAAGTTATTTTGGGCCGAATTTCAAGTTCCTACCGCGAACGGTCTGGCTGCCAGGGCAGATTTAGTGTCGCCAACTTCCTGCAAACACCGCTTAATGCAGATTTCCTCTCCAAAACTGGGTGAAACTTTAAAGTCGATTTTCTCGAAAGTTTGAAAAAATAAACTTTTTCGGTTGTCGCCTGAAATAGACGTAGGGAATGTTATATTTATATTCGGCACAAAAATTAGACCTCTAGGGTCAAAATTGGCCCAGCTATGGCCATTTTAGTTTTGGGGTGGCCTAGTTCCCGTTTTGAAGCAGTGCTCAGGTAAAAGCAAAAACTTTGACAGGCTGCTGCTGGAAAACTATCAGAGATAGGGTCTTGCAATTTGCACTGCGTGTGCCCAACGATATGAAGTTATTTTGGGCCGAATTTCAAGTTCCTACCGCGAACGGTCTTGCTGCCAGGGCCGATTTAGTGTCGCCAACTTCCTGCAAACACCGTTTAATGCAGATTTCCTCTCCAAAACTGGGTGAAACTTTAAAGTCGATTTTCACGAAAGTTTGAAAAAATAAACTTTTCGGTTTTCGCATGAAATAGACGTAGGGAATGTTAAATTTATATTCTGCACAAAAATTAGACCTCTAGGGTCTAAATTGGCCCAGCTATGGCCATTTTAGTTTTGGGGTGGCCTAGTTCCCGTTTTGAAGCAGTGCTCAGGTAAAAGCCAAAACTGTGACAGGCTGCTGCTGGAAAACTATCAGAAATAGGATCTTGCAATTTGCACTGCGTGTGCCCAACGATATGAAGTTATTTTGGGCCGAATTTCAAGTTCCTACCGCGAACGGTCTGACTGCCAGGGCAGATTTAGTGTCGCCAACTTCCTGCAAACACCGTTTAATGCAGATTTCCTCTCCAAAACTGGGTGAAACTTTAAAGTCGATTTTCTCGAAAGTTTGAAAAAATAAACTTTTTCGGTTTTCGCCTGAAATAGACGTAGGGAATGTTAAATTTATATTCTGCACAAAAATTAGACCTCTAGGGTCAAAATTGGCCCAGCTATGGCCATTTTAGTTTTGGGGTGGCCTAGTTCCCGTTTTGAAGCAGTGCTCAGGTTAAAGCCAAAACTTTGACAGGCTGCTGCTGGAAAACTATCAGAGATAGGGTCTTGCAATTTGCACTGCGTGTGCCCAACGATATGAAGTTATTTTGGGCCGAATTTCAAGTTCCTACCGCGAACGGTCTTGCTGCCAGGGCCGATTTAGTGTCGCCAACTTCCTGCAAACACCGTTTAATGCAGATTTCCTCTCCAAAACTGGGTGAAACTTTAAAGTCGATTTTCTCGAAAGTTTGAAAAAATAAACTTTTTCGGTTTTCGCCTGAAATAGACGTAGAAAATGTTAAATTTATATTCGGCACAAAAATTAGACCTCTAGGGTCAAAATTGGCCCAGCTATGGCCATTTTAGTTTTGGGGTGGCCTAGTTCCCGTTTTGAAGCAGTGCTCAGGTTAAAGCCAAAACTTTGACAGGCTGCTGCTGGAAAACTATCAGAGATAGGGTCTTGCAATTTGCACTGCGTGTGCCCAACGATATGAAGTTATTTTGGGCCGAATTTCAAGTTCCTACCGCGAACGGTCTTGCTGCCAGGGCCGATTTAGTGTCGCCAACTTCCTGCAAACACCGTTTAATGCAGATTTCCTCTCCAAAACTGGGTGAAACTTTAAAGTCGATTTTCTCGAAAGTTTGAAAAAATAAACTTTTTCGGTTTTCGCCTGAAATAGACGTAGAAAATGTTAAATTTATATTCTGCACAAAAATTAGACCTCTAGGGTCAAAATTGGCCCAGCTATGGCCATTTTAGTTTTGGGGTGGCCTAGTTCCCGTTTTGAAGCAGTGCTCATGTAAAAGCCAAAACTTTGACAGGCTGCTGCTTGAAAACTATCAGAGATTGGATCTTGCAATTTGCACTGCGTGTGCCCAACGAAATGAAGTTATTTTGGGCCGAATTTCAAGTTCCTATCGCGAGCGGTCTGGCTGCCAGGGCAGATTTAGTGTCGCCAACTTCCTGCAAACACCGTTTAATGCAGATTTCCTCTCCAAAACTGGGTGAAACTTTAAAGTCGATTTTCTCGAAAGTTTGAAAAAATAAACTTTTTCGGTTGTCGCCTGAAATAGACGTAGGGAATGTTATATTTATATTCGGCACAAAAATTAGACCTCAAGGGTCACAATTGGCCCAGCTATGGCCATTTTAGTTTTGGGGTGGCCTAGTTCCCGTTTTGAAGCAGTGCTCAGGTAAAAGCAAAAACTTTGACAGGCTGCTGCTGGAAAACTATCAGAGATAATGTCTTGCAATTTGCACTGCGTGTGCCCAACGATATGAAGTTATTTTGGGCCGAATTTCAAGTTCCTACCGCGAACGGTCTTGCTGCCAGGGCCGATTTAGTGTCGCCAACTTCCTGCAAACACCGTTTAATGCAGATTTCCTCTCCAAAACTGGGTGAAACTTTAAAGTCGATTTTCTCGAAAGTTTGAAAAAATAAACTTTTTCGGTTTTCGCCTGAAATAGACGTAGAAAATGTTAAATTTATATTCGGCACAAAAATTAGACCTCTAGGGTCAAAATTGGCCCAGCTATGGCCATTTTAGTTTTGGGGTGGCCTAGTTCCCGTTTTGAAGCAGTGCTCAGGTTAAAGCCAAAACTTTGACAGGCTGCTGCTGGAAAACTATCAGAGATAGGGTCTTGCAATTTGCACTGCGTGTGCCCAACGATATGAAGTTATTTTGGGCCGAATTTCAAGTTCCTACCGCGAACGGTCTTGCTGCCAGGGCCGATTTAGTGTCGCCAACTTCCTGCAAACACCGTTTAATGCAGATTTCCTCTCCAAAACTGGGTGAAACTTTAAAGTCGATTTTCTCGAAAGTTTGAAAAAATAAACTTTTTCGGTTGTCGCCTGAAATAGACGTAGGGAATGTTATATTTATATTCGGCACAAAAATTAGACCTCTAGGGTCAAAATTGGCCCAGCTATGGCCATTTTAGTTTTGGGGTGGCCTAGTTTCCGTTTTGAAGCAGTGCTCAGGTAAAAGCAAAAACTTTGACAGGCTGCTGCTGGAAAACTATCAGAGATAGGGTCTTGCAATTTGCACTGCGTGTGCCCAACGATATGAAGTTATTTTGGGCCGAATTTCAAGTTCCTACCGCGAACGGTCTTGCTGCCAGGGCCGATTTAGTGTCGCCAACTTCCTGCAAACACCGTTTAATGCAGATTTCCTCTCCAAAACTGGGTGAAACTTTAAAGTCGATTTTCACGAAAGTTTGAAAAAATAAACTTTTCGGTTTTCGCATGAAATAGACGTAGGGAATGTTAAATTTATATTCTGCACAAAAATTAGACCTCTAGGGTCGCCAACTTCCTGCAAACACCGTTTAATGCAGATTTCCTCTCCAAAACTGGGTGAAACTTTAAAGTCGATTTTCACGAAAGTTTGAAAAAATAAACTTTTCGGTTTTCGCATGAAATAGACGTAGGGAATGTTAAATTTATATTCTGCACAAAAATTAGACCTCTAAATTGGCCCAGCTATGGCCATTTTAGTTTTGGGGTGGCCTAGTTCCCGTTTTGAAGCAGTGCTCAGGTAAAAGCCAAAACTGTGACAGGCTGCTGCTGGAAAACTATCAGAAATAGGATCTTGCAATTTGCACTGCGTGTGCCCAACGATATGAAGTTATTTTGGGCCGAATTTCAAGTTCCTACCGCGAACGGTCTGACTGCCAGGGCAGATTTAGTGTCGCCAACTTCCTGCAAACACCGTTTAATGCAGATTTCCTCTCCAAAACTGGGTGAAACTTTAAAGTCGATTTTCTCGAAAGTTTGAAAAAATAAACTTTTTCGGTTTTCGCCTGAAATAGACGTAGGGAATGTTAAATTTATATTCGGCACAAAAATTAGACCTCTAGGGTCAAAATTGGCCCAGCTATGGCCATTTTAGTTTTGGGGTGGCCTAGTTCCCGTTTTGAAGCAGTGCTCAGGTTAAAGCCAAAACTTTGACAGGCTGCTGCTGGAAAACTATCAGAGATAGGGTCTTGCAATTTGCACTGCGTGTGCCCAACGATATGAAGTTATTTTGGGCCGAATTTCAAGTTCCTACCGCGAACGGTCTTGCTGCCAGGGCCGATTTAGTGTCGCCAACTTCCTGCAAACACCGTTTAATGCAGATTTCCTCTCCAAAACTGGGTGAAACTTTAAAGTCGATTTTCTCGAAAGTTTGAAAAAATAAACTTTTTCGGTTTTCGCCTGAAATAGACGTAGAAAATGTTAAATTTATATTCGGCACAAAAATTAGACCTCTAGGGTCAAAATTGGCCCAGCTATGGCCATTTTAGTTTTGGGGTGGCCTAGTTCCCGTTTTGAAGCAGTGCTCAGGTTAAAGCCAAAACTTTGACAGGCTGCTGCTGGAAAACTATCAGAGATAGGGTCTTGCAATTTGCACTGCGTGTGCCCAACGATATGAAGTTATTTTGGGCCGAATTTCAAGTTCCTACCGCGAACGGTCTTGCTGCCAGGGCCGATTTAGTGTCGCCAACTTCCTGCAAACACCGTTTAATGCAGATTTCCTCTCCAAAACTGGGTGAAACTTTAAAGTCGATTTTCTCGAAAGTTTGAAAAAATAAACTTTTTCGGTTTTCGCCTGAAATAGACGTAGAAAATGTTAAATTTATATTCTGCACAAAAATTAGACCTCTAGGGTCAAAATTGGCCCAGCTATGGCCATTTTAGTTTTGGGGTGGCCTAGTTCCCGTTTTGAAGCAGTGCTCATGTAAAAGCCAAAACTTTGACAGGCTGCTGCTGGAAAACTATCAGAGATTGGATCTTGCAATTTGCACTGCGTGTGCCCAACGAAATGAAGTTATTTTGGGCCGAATTTCAAGTTCCTACCGCGAACGGTCTGGCTGCCAGGGCAGATTTAGTGTCGCCAACTTCCTGCAAACACCGTTTAATGCAGATTTCCTCTCCAAAACTGGGTGAAACTTTAAAGTCGATTTTCTCGAAAGTTTGAAAAAATAAACTTTTTCGGTTGTCGCCTGAAATAGACGTAGGGAATGTTATATTTATATTCGGCACAAAAATTAGACCTCTAGGGTCAAAATTGGCCCAGCTATGGCCATTTTAGTTTTGGGGTGGCCTAGTTCCCGTTTTGAAGCAGTGCTCAGGTAAAAGCAAAAACTTTGACAGGCTGCTGCTGGAAAACTATCAGAGATAGGGTCTTGCAATTTGCACTGCGTGTGCCCAACGATATGAAGTTATTTTGGGCCGAATTTCAAGTTCCTACCGCGAACGGTCTTGCTGCCAGGGCCGATTTAGTGTCGCCAACTTCCTGCAAACACCGTTTAATGCAGATTTCCTCTCCAAAACTGGGTGAAACTTTAAAGTCGATTTTCTTGAAAGTTTGAAAAAATAAACTTTTCGGTTTTCGCATGAAATAGACGTAGGGAATGTTAAATTTATATTCTGCACAAAAATTAGACCTCTAGGGTCTAAATTGGCCCAGCTATGGCCATTTTAGTTTTGGGGTGGCCTAGTTCCCGTTTTGAAGCAGTGCTCAGGTAAAAGCCAAAACTTTGACAGGCTGCTGCTGGAAAACTATCAGATATAGGGTCTTGCAATTTGCACTGCGTGTGCCCAACGATATGAAGTTATTTTGGGCCGAATTGCAAGTTCCTACCGCGAACGGTCTTGCTGCCAGGGCCGATTTAGTGTCGCCAACTTCCTGCAAACACCGTTTAATGCAGATTTCCTCTCCAAAACTGGGTGAAACTTTAAAGTCGATTTTCTCGAAAGTTTGAAAAAATAAACTTTTTCGGTTTTCGCCTGAAATAGACGTAGAAAATGTTAAATTTATATTCTGCACAAAAATTAGACCTCTAGGGTCAAAATTGGCCCAGCTATGGCCATTTTAGTTTTGGGGTGGCCTAGTTCCCGTTTTGAAGCAGTGCTCATGTAAAAGCCAAAACTTTGACAGGCTGCTGCTGGAAAACTATCAGAGATTGGATCTTGCAATTTGCACTGCGTGTGCCCAACGAAATGAAGTTATTTTGGGCCGAATTTCAAGTTCCTACCGCGAACGGTCTGGCTGCCAGGGCAGATTTAGTGTCGCCAACTTCCTGCAAACACCGTTTAATGCAGATTTCCTCTCCAAAACTGGGTGAAACTTTAAAGTCGATTTTCTCGAAAGTTTGAAAAAATAAACTTTTTCGGTTGTCGCCTGAAATAGACGTAGGGAATGTTATATTTATATTCGGCACAAAAATTAGACCTCTAGGGTCAAAATTGGCCCAGCTATGGCCATTTTAGTTTTGGGGTGGCCTAGTTCCCGTTTTGAAGCAGTGCTCAGGTAAAAGCAAAAACTTTGACAGGCTGCTGCTGGAAAACTATCAGAGATAGGGTCTTGCAATTTGCACTGCGTGTGCCCAACAATATGAAGTTATTTTGGGCCGAATTTCAAGTTCCTACCGCGAACGGTCTTGCTGCCAGGGCCGATTTAGTGTCGCCAACTTCCTGCAAACACCGTTTAATGCAGATTTCCTCTCCAAAACTGGGTGAAACTTTAAAGTCGATTTTCTTGAAAGTTTGAAAAAATAAACTTTTCGGTTTTCGCATGAAATAGACGTAGGGAATGTTAAATTTATATTCTGCACAAAAATTAGACCTCTAGGGTCTAAATTGGCCCAGCTATGGCCATTTTAGTTTTGGGGTGGCCTAGTTCCCGTTTTGAAGCAGTGCTCAGGTAAAAGCCAAAACTTTGACAGGCTGCTGCTGGAAAACTATCAGAGATAGGATCTTGCAATTTGCACTGCGTGTGCCCAACGATATGAAGTTATTGTTGGCCGAATTTCAAGTTCCTACCGCGAACGGTCTGGCTGCCAGGGCAGATTTAGTGTCGCCAACTTCCTGCAAACACCGTTTAATGCAGATTTCCTCTCCAAAACTGGGTGAAACTTTAAAGTCGATTTTCTCGAAAGTTTGAAAAAACAAACTTTTTCGGTTTTCGCCTGAAATAGACGTAGGGAATGTTAAATTTATATTCTGCACAAAAATTAGACCTCTAGGGTCAAAATTGGCCCAGCTATGGCAATTTTAGTTTTGGGGTGGCCTAGTTCCCGTTTTGTAGCAGTGCTCAGGTGAAAGCCAAAACTTTGACAGGCTGCTGGTGTAAATTTATCAGAGATAGGATCTTGCAAGTTGCACTGCGTGTGCCCAACGATATGAAGCTATTTTGGGCCGAATTTCAAGTTTCTACCGCGAACAGTCTGGCTGCCAGGGCAGATTGAGTGTCGCCAACTTCCTGCAAACACCGTTTAATGCAGATTTCCTCTCCAAAACTGGATGAAACTTAAAAGTCGATTTTCTCGAAAGTTTGAAAAAATAAACATTTTCGGTTTTTGCCTGAAATAGACGTAAGGAATGTTAAATTTATATTCTGCACAAAAATTAGACCTCTAGGGTCAAAATTGGCCCAGCTATGGCCATTTTAGTTTTGGGGTGGCCTAGTTCCGTTTTGAAGCAGTGCTCAGGTAAAAGCCAAAACTTTGACAGGCTGCTGCTGGAAAACTATCAGAGATTGGATCTTGCAATTTGCACTGCGTGTGCCCAACGATATGAAGTTATTTTGGGCCGAATTTCAAGTTCCTACCGCGAACGGTCTGGCTGCCAGGGCAGATTTAGTGTCGCCAACTTCCTGCAAACACCGTTTAATGCAGATTTCCTCTCCAAAACTGGGTGAAACTTTAAAGTCGATTTTCTCGAAAGTTTGAAAAAATAAACTTTTTCGGTTGTCGCCTGAAATAGACGTAGGGAATGTTATATTTATATTCGGCACAAAAATTAGACCTCTAGGGTCAAAATTGGCCCAGCTATGGCCATTTTAGTTTTGGGGTGGCCTAGTTCCCGTTTTGAAGCAGTGCTCAGGTAAAAGCAAAAACTTTGACAGGCTGCTGCTGGAAAACTATCAGAGATTGGATCTTGCAATTTGCACTGCGTGTGCCCAACGATATGAAGTTATTTTGGGCCGAATTTCAAGTTTCTACCGCGAACGGTCTGGCTGCCAGGGCAGATTGAGTGTCGCCAACTTCCTGCAAACACCGTTTAATGCAGATTTCCTCTCCAAAACTGGGTGAAACTTTAAAGTCGATTTTCTTGAAAGTTTGAAAAAATAAACTTTTTCGGTTTTCGCCTGAAATAGACGTAGGGAATGTTAAATTTATATTCTGCACAAAAATTAGACCTCTAGGGTCAAAATTGGCCCAGCAATGGCCATTTTAGTTTTGGGGTGGCCTAGTTCCCGTTTTGAAGCAGTGCTCAGGTAAAAGCCAAAACTTTGACAGGCTGCTGCTGGAAAACTATCAGAGATAGGGTCTTGCAATTTGCACTGCGTGTGCCCAACGAAATGAAGTTATTTTGGGCCGAATTTCAAGTTCCTACCGCGAACGGTCTTGCTGCCAGGGCCGATTTAGTGTCGCCAACTTCCTGCAAACACCGTTTAATGTTAAATTTATATTCTGCACAAAAATTAGACCTCTAGGGTCAAAATTGGCCCAGCTATGGCCATTTTAGTTTTGGGGTGGCCTAGTTCCCGTTTTGAAGCAGCGCTCAGGTAAAAGCCAAAACTTTGACAGGCTGCTGCTGGAAAACTATCAGAGATAGGATCTTGCAATTTGCACTGCGTGTGCCCAACGATATGAAGTTATTGTGGGCCGAATTTCAAGTTCCTACCGCGAACGGTCTGGTTGCCAGGGCAGATTTAGTGTCGCCAACTTCCTGCAAACACCGATTAATGCAGATTTCCTCTCCAAAACTGGGTGAAACTTTAAAGTCGATTTTCTCGAAAGTTTGAAAAAATAAACTTTTTCGGTTTTCGCCTGAAATAGACGTAGAAAATGTTAAATTTATATTCTGCACAAAAATTAGACCTCTAGGGTCAAAATTGGCCCAGCTATGGCCATTTTAGTTTTGGGGTGGCCTAGTTCCCGTTTTGAAGCAGTGCTCAGGTAAAAGCCAAAACTTTGACAGGCTGCTGCTGGAAAACTATCAGAGATTGGATCTTGCAATTTGCACTGCGTGTGCCCAACGATATGAAGTTATTTTGGGCCGAATTTCAAGTTCCTACCGCGAACGGTCTGGCTGCCAGGGCAGATTTAGTGTCGCCAACTTCCTGCAAACACCGTTTAATGCAGATTTCCTCTCCAAAACTGGGTGAAACTTTAAAGTCGATTTTCTCGAAAGTTTGAAAAAATAAACTTTTTCGGTTGTCGCCTGAAATAGACGTAGGGAATGTTATATTTATATTCGGCACAAAAATTAGACCTCTAGGGTCAAAATTGGCCCAGCTATGGCCATTTTAGTTTTGGGGTGGCCTAGTTCCCGTTTTGAAGCAGTGCTCAGGTAAAAGCAAAAACTTTGACAGGCTGCTGCTGGAAAACTATCAGAGATAGGGTCTTGCAATTTGCACCGCGTGTGCCCAACGATATGAAGTTATTTTGGGCCGAATTTCAAGTTCCTACCGCGAACGGTCTTGCTGCCAGGGCCGATTTAGTGTCGCCAACTTCCTGCAAACACCGTTTAATGCAGATTTCCTCTCCAAAACTGGGTGAAACTTTAAAGTCGATTTTCTCGAAAGTTTGAAAAAACAAATTTTTTCGGTTTTCGCCTGAAATAGACGTAGGGAATGTTAAATTTATATTCTGCACAAAAATTAGACCTCTAGGGTCAAAATTGGCCCAGCTATGGCAATTTTAGTTTTGGGGTGGCCTAGTTCCCGTTTTGTAGCAGTGCTCAGGTAAAAGCCAAAACTTTGACAGGCTGCTGGTGTAAAACTATCAGAGATAGGATCTTGCAAGTTGCACTGCGTGTGCCCAACGATATGAAGTTATTTTGGGCCGAATTTCAAGTTTCTACCGCGAACGGTCTGGCTGCCAGGGCAGATTGAGTGTCGCCAACTTCCTGCAAACACCGTTTAATGCAGATTTCCTCTCCAAAACTGGATGAAACTTAAAAGTCGATTTTCTCGAAAGTTTGAAAAAATAAACATTTTCGGGTTTTGCCTGAAATAGACGTAGGGAATGTTAAATTTATATTCTGCACAAAAATTAGACCTCTAGGGTCAAAATTGGCCCAGCTATGGCCATTTTAGTTTTGGGGTGGCCTAGTTCCCGTTTTGAAGCAGTGCTCAGGTAAAAGCCAAATCTGTGACAGGCTGCTGCTGGAAAACTATCAGAAATAGGATCTTTCAATTTGCACTGCGTGTGCCCAACGATATGAAGTTATTTTGGGCCGAATTTCAAGTTCCTACCGCGAACGGTCTGACTGCCAGGGCAGATTTAGTGTCGCCAACTTCCTGCAAACACCGTTTAATGCAGATTTCCTCTCCAAAACTGGGTGAAACTTTAAAGTCGATTTTCTCGAAAGTTTGAAAAAATAAACTTTTTCGGTTTTCGCTTGAAATAGACGTAGGGAATGTTAAATTTATATTCGGCACAAAAATTAGACCTCTAGGGTCAAAATTGGCCCAGCTATGGCCATTTTAGTTTTGGGGTGGCCTAGTTCCCGTTTTGAAGCAGTGCTCAGGTTAAAGCCAAAACTTTGACAGGCTGCTGCTGGAAAACTATCAGAGATAGGGTCTTGCAATTTGCACTGCGTGTGCCCAACGATATGAAGTTATTTTGGGCCGAATTTCAAGTTCCTACCGCGAACGGTCTTGCTGCCAGGGCCGATTTAGTGTCGCCAACTTCCTGCAAACACCGTTTAATGCAGATTTCCTCTCCAAAACTGGGTGAAACTTTAAAGTCGATTTTCTCGAAAGTTTGAAAAAATAAACTTTTTCGGTTTTCGCCTGAAATAGACGTAGAAAATGTTAAATTTATATTCGGCACAAAAATTAGACCTCTAGGGTCAAAATTGGCCCAGCTATGACCATTTTAGTTTTGGGGTGGCCTAGTTCCCGTTTTGAAGCAGTGCTCAGGTTAAAGCCAAAACTTTGACAGGCTGCTGCTGGAAAACTATCAGAGATAGGGTCTTGCAATTTGCACTGCGTGTGCCCAACGATATGAAGTTATTTTGGGCCGAATTTCAAGTTCCTACCGCGAACGGTCTTGCTGCCAGGGCCGATTTAGTGTCGCCAACTTCCTGCAAACACCGTTTAATGCAGATTTCCTCTCCAAAACTGGGTGAAACTTTAAAGTCGATTTTCTCGAAAGTTTGAAAAAATAAACTTTTTCGGTTTTCGCCTGAAATAGACGTAGAAAATGTTAAATTTATATTCTGCACAAAAATTAGACCTCTAGGGTCAAAATTGGCCCAGCTATGGCCATTTTAGTTTTGGGGTGGCCTAGTTCCCGTTTTGAAGCAGTGCTCATGTAAAAGCCAAAACTTTGACAGGCTGCTGCTGGAAAACTATCAGAGATTGGATCTTGCAATTTGCACTGCGTGTGCCCAACGAAATGAAGTTATTTTGGGCCGAATTTCAAGTTCCTACCGCGAACGGTCTGGCTGCCAGGGCAGATTTAGTGTCGCCAACTTCCTGCAAACACCGCTTAATGCAGATTTCCTCTCCAAAACTGGGTGAAACTTTAAAGTCGATTTTCTCGAAAGTTTGAAAAAATAAACTTTTTCGGTTGTCGCCTGAAATAGACGTAGGGAATGTTATATTTATATTCGGCACAAAAATTAGACCTCTAGGGTCAAAATTGGCCCAGCTATGGCCATTTTAGTTTTGGGGTGGCCTAGTTCCCGTTTTGAAGCAGTGCTCAGGTAAAAGCCAAAACTTTGACAGGCTGCTGCTGGAAAACTATCAGAGATAGGATCTTGCAATTTGCACTGCGTGTGCCCAACGATATGAAGTTATTGTGGGCCGAATTTCAAGTTCCTACCGCGAACGGTCTGGTTGCCAGGGCAGATTTAGTGTCGCCAACTTCCTGCAAACACCGATTAATGCAGATTTCCTCTCCAAAACTGGGTGAAACTTTAAAGTCGATTTTCTCGAAAGTTTGAAAAAATAAACTTTTTCAGTTTTCGCCTGAAATAGACGTAGGGAATGTTAAATTTATATTCTGCACAAAAATTAGACCTCTAGGGTCAAAATTGGCCCGGCTATGGCCATTTTAGTTTTGGGGTGGCCTAGTTCCCGTTTTGAAGCAGTGCTCAGGTAAAAGCCAAGACTTTGACAGGCTGCTGCTGGAAAACTATCAGAGATAGGATCTTGCAATTTGCACTGCGTGTGCCCAACGATATGAAGTTATTGTGGGCCGAATTTCAAGTTCCTACCGCGAACGGTCTGGTTGCCAGGGCAGATTTAATGTCGCCAACTTCCTGCAAACACCGATTAATGCAGATTTCCTCTCCAAAACTGGGTGAAACTTTAAAGTCGATTTTCTCGAAAGTTTGAAAAAATAAACTTTTTCGGTTTTCGCCTGAAATAGACGTAGAAAATGTTAAATTTATATTCTGCACAAAAATTAGACCTCTAGGGTCAAAATTGGCCCAGCTATGGCCATTTTAGTTTTGGGGTGGCCTAGTTCCCGTTTTGAAGCAGTGCTCAGGTAAAAGCCAAAACTTTGACAGGCTGCTGCTGGAAAACTATCAGAGATTGGATCTTGCAATTTGCACTGCGTGTGCCCAACGATATGAAGTTATTTTGGGCCGAATTTCAAGTTTCTACCGCGAACGGTCTGGCTGCCAGGGCAGATTGAGTGTCGCCAACTTCCTGCAAACACCGTTTAATGCAGATTTCCTCTCCAAAACTGGGTGAAACTTTAAAGTCGATTTTCTTGAAAGTTTGAAAAAATAAACTTTTTCGGTTTTCGCCTGAAATAGACGTAGGGAATGTTAAATTTATATTCTGCACAAAAATTAGACCTCTAGGGTCAAAATTGGCCCAGCAATGGCCATTTTAGTTTTGGGGTGGCCTAGTTCCCGTTTTGAAGCAGTGCTCAGGTAAAAGCCAAAACTTTGACAGGCTGCTGCTGGAAAACTATCAGAGATAGGGTCTTGCAATTTGCACTGCGTGTGCCCAACGATATGAAGTTATTTTGGGCCGAATTTCAAGTTCCTACCGCGAACGGTCTTGCTGCCAGGGCCGATTTAGTGTCGCCAACTTCCTGCAAACACCGTTTAATGCAGATTTCCTCTCCAAAACTGGGTGAAACTTTAAAGTCGATTTTCTCGAAAGTTTGAAAAAATAAACTTTTTCAGTTTTCGCATGAAATAGACGTAGGGAATGTTAAATTTATATTCTGCACAAAAATTAGACCTCTAGGGTCAAAATTGGCCCAGCTATGGCCATTTTAGTTTTGGGGTGGCCTAGTTCCCGTTTTGAAGCAGTGCTCAGGTAAAAGCCAAAACTTTGACAGGCTGCTGCTGGAAAACTATCAGAGATAGGATCTTGCAATTTGCACTGCGTGTGCCCAACGATATGAAGTTATTGTGGGCCGAATTTCAAGTTCCTACCGCGAACGGTCTGGTTGCCAGGGCAGATTTAGTGTCGCCAACTTCCTGCAAACACCGTTTAATGCAGATTTCCTCTCCAAAACTGGGTGAAACTTTAAAGTCGATTTTCTCGAAAGTTTGAAAAAATAAACTTTTTCGGTTGTCGCCTGAAATAGACGTAGGGAATGTTATATTTATATTCGGCACAAAAATTAGACCTCAAGGGTCACAATTGGCCCAGCTATGGCCATTTTAGTTTTGGGGTGGCCTAGTTCCCGTTTTGAAGCAGTGCTCAGGTAAAAGCAAAAACTTTGACAGGCTGCTGCTGGAAAACTATCAGAGATAGGGTCTTGCAATTTGCACTGCGTGTGCCCAACGATATGAAGTTATTTTGGGCCGAATTTCAAGTTCCTACCGCGAACGGTCTTGCTGCCAGGGCCGATTTAGTGTCGCCAACTTCCTGCAAACACCGTTTAATGCAGATTTCCTCTCCAAAACTGGGTGAAACTTTAAAGTCGATTTTCTCGAAAGTTTGAAAAAATAAACTTTTTCGGTTTTCGCCTGAAATAGACGTAGAAAATGTTAAATTTATATTCGGCACAAAAATTAGACCTCTAGGGTCAAAATTGGCCCAGCTATGGCCATTTTAGTTTTGGGGTGGCCTAGTTCCCGTTTTGAAGCAGTGCTCAGGTTAAAGCCAAAACTTTGACAGGCTGCTGCTGGAAAACTATCAGAGATAGGGTCTTGCAATTTGCACTGCGTGTGCCCAACGATATGAAGTTATTTTGGGCCGAATTTCAAGTTCCTACCGCGAACGGTCTTGCTGCCAGGGCCGATTTAGTGTCGCCAACTTCCTGCAAACACCGTTTAATGCAGATTTCCTCTCCAAAACTGGGTGAAACTTTAAAGTCGATTTTCTCGAAAGTTTGAAAAAATAAACTTTTTCGGTTTTCGCCTGAAATAGACGTAGAAAATGTTAAATTTATATTCTGCACAAAAATTAGACCTCTAGGGTCTAAATTGGCCCAGCTATGGCCATTTTAGTTTTGGGGTGGCCTAGTTCCCGTTTTGAAGCAGTGCTCAGGTAAAAGCCAAAACTGTGACAGGCTGCTGCTGGAAAACTATCAGAAATAGGATCTTGCAATTTGCACTGCGTGTGCCCAACGATATGAAGTTATTTTGGGCCGAATTTCAAGTTCCTACCGCGAACGGTCTGACTGCCAGGGCAGATTTAGTGTCGCCAACTTCCTGCAAACACCGTTTAATGCAGATTTCCTCTCCAAAACTGGGTGAAACTTTAAAGTCGATTTTCTCGAAAGTTTGAAAAAATAAACTTTTTCGGTTTTCGCCTGAAATAGACGTAGGGAATGTTAAATTTATATTCGGCACAAAAATTAGACCTCTAGGGTCAAAATTGGCCCAGCTATGGCCATTTTAGTTTTGGGGTGGCCTAGTTCCCGTTTTGAAGCAGTGCTCAGGTTAAAGCCAAAACTTTGACAGGCTGCTGCTGGAAAACTATCAGAGATAGGGTCTTGCAATTTGCACTGCGTGTGCCCAACGATATGAAGTTATTTTGGGCCGAATTTCAAGTTCCTACCGCGAACGGTCTTGCTGCCAGGGCCGATTTAGTGTCGCCAACTTCCTGCAAACACCGTTTAATGCAGATTTCCTCTCCAAAACTGGGTGAAACTTTAAAGTCGATTTTCTCGAAAGTTTGAAAAAATAAACTTTTTCGGTTTTCGCCTGAAATAGACGTAGAAAATGTTAAATTTATATTCGGCACAAAAATTAGACCTCTAGGGTCAAAATTGGCCCAGCTATGGCCATTTTAGTTTTGGGGTGGCCTAGTTCCCGTTTTGAAGCAGTGCTCAGGTAAAAGCCAAAACTTTGACAGGCTGCTGCTGGAAAACTATCAGAGATTGGATCTTGCAATTTGCACTGCGTGTGCCCAACGATATGAAGTTATTTTGGGCCGAATTTCAAGTTTCTACCGCGAACGGTCTGGCTGCCAGGGCAGATTGAGTGTCGCCAACTTCCTGCAAACACCGTTTAATGCAGATTTCCTCTCCAAAACTGGGTGAAACTTTAAAGTCGATTTTCTTGAAAGTTTGAAAAAATAAACTTTTTCGGTTTTCGCCTGAAATAGACGTAGGGAATGTTAAATTTATATTCTGCACAAAAATTAGACCTCTAGGGTCAAAATTGGCCCAGCAATGGCCATTTTAGTTTTGGGGTGGCCTAGTTCCCGTTTTGAAGCAGTGCTCAGGTAAAAGCCAAAACTTTGACAGGCTGCTGCTGGAAAACTATCAGAGATAGGGTCTTGCAATTTGCACTGCGTGTGCCCAACGATATGAAGTTATTTTGGGCCGAATTTCAAGTTCCTACCGCGAACGGTCTTGCTGCCAGGGCCGATTTAGTGTCGCCAACTTCCTGCAAACACCGTTTAATGCAGATTTCCTCTCCAAAACTGGGTGAAACTTTAAAGTCGATTTTCTCGAAAGTTTGAAAAAATAAACTTTTTCAGTTTTCGCATGAAATAGACGTAGGGAATGTTAAATTTATATTCTGCACAAAAATTAGACCTCTAGGGTCAAAATTGGCCCAGCTATGGCCATTTTAGTTTTGGGGTGGCCTAGTTCCCGTTTTGAAGCAGTGCTCAGGTAAAAGCCAAAACTTTGACAGGCTGCTGCTGGAAAACTATCAGAGATAGGATCTTGCAATTTGCACTGCGTGTGCCCAACGATATGAAGTTATTGTGGGCCGAATTTCAAGTTCCTACCGCGAACGGTCTGGTTGCCAGGGCAGATTTAGTGTCGCCAACTTCCTGCAAACACCGTTTAATGCAGATTTCCTCTCCAAAACTGGGTGAAACTTTAAAGTCGATTTTCTCGAAAGTTTGAAAAAATAAACTTTTTCGGTTTTCGCCTGAAATAGACGTAGGGAATGTTAAATTTATATTCGGCACAAAAATTAGACCTCTAGGGTCAAAATTGGCCCAGCTATGGCCATTTTAGTTTTGGGGTGGCCTAGTTCCCGTTTTGAAGCAGTGCTCAGGTTAAAGCCAAAACTTTGACAGGCTGCTGCTGGAAAACTATCAGAGATAGGGTCTTGCAATTTGCACTGCGTGTGCCCAACGATATGAAGTTATTTTGGGCCGAATTTCAAGTTCCTACCGCGAACGGTCTTGCTGCCAGGGCCGATTTAGTGTCGCCAACTTCCTGCAAACACCGTTTAATGCAGATTTCCTCTCCAAAACTGGGTGAAACTTTAAAGTCGATTTTCTCGAAAGTTTGAAAAAATAAACTTTTTCGGTTTTCGCCTGAAATAGACGTAGAAAATGTTAAATTTATATTCTGCACAAAAATTAGACCTCTAGGGTCAAAATTGGCCCAGCTATGGCCATTTTAGTTTTGGGGTGGCCTAGTTCCCGTTTTGAAGCAGTGCTCAGGTAAAAGCGAAAACTTTGACAGGATGCTGCTGGAAAACTATCAGAGATAGGATCTTGCAATTTGCACTGCGTGTGCCCAACGATATGAAGTTATTTTGGGCCGAATTTTAAGTTCCTACCGCGAACGGTCTGGCTGCCAGGGCAGATTTAGTGTCGCCAACTTCCTGCAAACACCGTTTAATGCAGATTTCCTCTCCAAAACTGGGTGAAACTTTAAAGTCGATTTTCTCGAAAGTTTGAAAAAATAAACTTTTTCAGTTTTCGCCTGAAATAGACGTAGGGAATGTTAAATTTATATTCTGCACAAAAATTAGACCTCTAGGGTCAAAATTGGCCCAGCTATGGCCATTTTAGTTTTGGGGTGGCCTAGTTCCCGTTTTGAAGCAGTGCTCAGGTAAAAGCCAAGACTTTGACAGGCTGCTGCTGGAAAACTATCAGAGATAGGATCTTGCAATTTGCACTGCGTGTGCCCAACGATATGAAGTTATTGTGGGCCGAATTTCAAGTTCCTACCGCGAACGGTCTGGTTGCCAGGGCAGATTTAGTGTCGCCAACTTCCTGCAAACACCGATTAATGCAGATTTCCTCTCCAAAACTGGGTGAAACTTTAAAGTCGATTTTCTCGAAAGTTTGAAAAAATAAACTTTTTCGGTTTTCGCCTGAAATAGACGTAGAAAATGTTAAATTTATATTCTGCACAAAAATTAGACCTCTAGGGTCAAAATTGGCCCAGCTATGGCCATTTTAGTTTTGGGGTGGCCTAGTTCCCGTTTTGAAGCAGTGCTCAGGTAAAAGCCAAAACTTTGACAGGCTGCTGCTGGAAAACTATCAGAGATAGGATCTTGCAATTTGCACTGCGTGTGCCCAACGATATGAAGTTATTGTGGGCCGAATTTCAAGTTTCTACCGCGAACGGTCTGGCTGCCAGGGCAGATTGAGTGTCGCCAACTTCCTGCAAACACCGTTTAATGCAGATTTCCTCTCCAAAACTGGGTGAAACTTTAAAGTCGATTTTCTCGAAAGTTTGAAAAAATAAACTTTTTCGGTTTTCGCCTGAAATAGACGTAGAAAATGTTAAATTTATATTCTGCACAAAAATTAGACCTCTAGGGTCAAAATTGGCCCAGCTATGGCCATTTTAGTTTTGGGGTGGCCTAGTTCCCGTTTTGAAGCAGTGCTCAGGTAAAAGCCAAAACTTTGACAGGCTGCTGCTGGAAAACTATCAGAGATTGGATCTTGCAATTTGCACTGCGTGTGCCCAACGATATGAAGTTATTTTGGGCCGAATTTCAAGTTCCTACCGCGAACGGTCTGGCTGCCAGGGCAGATTTAGTGTCGCCAACTTCCTGCAAACACCGTTTAATGCAGATTTCCTCTCCAAAACTGGGTGAAACTTTAAAGTCGATTTTCTCGAAAGTTTGAAAAAATAAACTTTTTCGGTTGTCGCCTGAAATAGACGTAGGGAATGTTATATTTATATTCGGCACAAAAATTAGACCTCTAGGGTCAAAATTGGCCCAGCTATGGCCATTTTAGTTTTGGGGTGGCCTAGTTCCCGTTTTGAAGCAGTGCTCAGGTAAAAGCAAAAACTTTGACAGGCTGCTGCTGGAAAACTATCAGAGATAGGGTCTTGCAATTTGCACTGCGTGTGCCCAACGATATGAAGTTATTTTGGGCCGAATTTCAAGTTCCTACCGCGAACGGTCTTGCTGCCAGGGCCGATTTAGTGTCGCCAACTTCCTGCAAACACCGTTTAATGCAGATTTCCTCTCCAAAACTGGGTGAAACTTTAAAGTCGATTTTCTCGAAAGTTTGAAAAAACAAATTTTTTCGGTTTTCGCCTGAAATAGACGTAGGGAATGTTAAATTTATATTCTGCACAAAAATTAGACCTCTAGGGTCAAAATTGGCCCAGCTATGGCCATTTTAGTTTTGGGGTGGCCTAGTTCCCGTTTTGAAGCAGTGCTCAGGTAAAAGCCAAGACTTTGACAGGCTGCTGCTGGAAAACTATCAGAGATAGGATCTTGCAATTTGCACTGCGTGTGCCCAACGATATGAAGTTATTGTGGGCCGAATTTCAAGTTCCTACCGCGAACGGTCTGGTTGCCAGGGCAGATTTAGTGTCGCCAACTTCCTGCAAACACCGATTAATGCAGATTTCCTCTCCAAAACTGGGTGAAACTTTAAAGTCGATTTTCTCGAAAGTTTGAAAAAATAAACTTTTTCGGTTTTCGCCTGAAATAGACGTAGAAAATGTTAAATTTATATTCTGCACAAAAATTAGACCTCTAGGGTCAAAATTGGCCCAGCTATGGCCATTTTAGTTTTGGGGTGGCCTAGTTCCCGTTTTGAAGCAGTGCTCAGGTAAAAGCCAAAACTTTGACAGGCTGCTGCTGGAAAACTATCAGAGATAGGATCTTGCAATTTGCACTGCGTGTGCCCAACGATATGAAGTTATTGTGGGCCGAATTTCAAGTTTCTACCGCGAACGGTCTGGCTGCCAGGGCAGATTGAGTGTCGCCAACTTCCTGCAAACACCGTTTAATGCAGATTTCCTCTCCAAAACTGGGTGAAACTTTAAAGTCGATTTTCTCGAAAGTTTGAAAAAATAAACTTTTTCGGTTTTCGCCTGAAATAGACGTAGAAAATGTTAAATTTATATTCTGCACAAAAATTAGACCTCTAGGGTCAAAATTGGCCCAGCTATGGCCATTTTAGTTTTGGGGTGGCCTAGTTCCCGTTTTGAAGCAGTGCTCAGGTAAAAGCCAAAACTTTGACAGGCTGCTGCTGGAAAACTATCAGAGATTGGATCTTGCAATTTGCACTGCGTGTGCCCAACGATATGAAGTTATTTTGGGCCGAATTTCAAGTTCCTACCGCGAACGGTCTGGCTGCCAGGGCAGATTTAGTGTCGCCAACTTCCTGCAAACACCGTTTAATGCAGATTTCCTCTCCAAAACTGGGTGAAACTTTAAAGTCGATTTTCTCGAAAGTTTGAAAAAATAAACTTTTTCGGTTGTCGCCTGAAATAGACGTAGGGAATGTTATATTTATATTCGGCACAAAAATTAGACCTCTAGGGTCAAAATTGGCCCAGCTATGGCCATTTTAGTTTTGGGGTGGCCTAGTTCCCGTTTTGAAGCAGTGCTCAGGTAAAAGCAAAAACTTTGACAGGCTGCTGCTGGAAAACTATCAGAGATAGGGTCTTGCAATTTGCACTGCGTGTGCCCAACGATATGAAGTTATTTTGGGCCGAATTTCAAGTTCCTACCGCGAACGGTCTTGCTGCCAGGGCCGATTTAGTGTCGCCAACTTCCTGCAAACACCGTTTAATGCAGATTTCCTCTCCAAAACTGGGTGAAACTTTAAAGTCGATTTTCTCGAAAGTTTGAAAAAACAAATTTTTTCGGTTTTCGCCTGAAATAGACGTAGGGAATGTTAAATTTATATTCTGCACAAAAATTAGACCTCTAGGGTCAAAATTGGCCCAGCTATGGCAATTTTAGTTTTGGGGTGGCCTAGTTCCCGTTTTGTAGCAGTGCTCAGGTAAAAGCCAAAACTTTGACAGGCTGCTGGTGTAAAACTATCAGAGATAGGATCTTGCAAGTTGCACTGCGTGTGCCCAACGATATGAAGTTATTTTGGGCCGAATTTCAAGTTTCTACCGCGAACGGTCTGGCTGCCAGGGCAGATTGAGTGTCGCCAACTTCCTGCAAACACCGTTTAATGCAGATTTCCTCTCCAAAACTGGATGAAACTTAAAAGTCGATTTTCTCGAAAGTTTGAAAAAATAAACATTTTCGGGTTTTGCCTGAAATAGACGTAGGGAATGTTAAATTTATATTCTGCACAAAAATTAGACCTCTAGGGTCAAAATTGGCCCAGCAATGGCCATTTTAGTTTTGGGGTGGCCTAGTTCCCGTTTTGAAGCAGTGCTCAGGTAAAAGCCAAAACTTTGACAGGCTGCTGCTGGAAAACTATCAGAGATAGGGTCTTGCAATTTGCACTGCGTGTGCCCAACGATATGAAGTTATTTTGGGCCGAATTTCAAGTTCCTACCGCGAACGGTCTTGCTGCCAGGGCCGATTTAGTGTCGCCAACTTCCTGCAAACACCGTTTAATGCAGATTTCCTCTCCAAAACTGGGTGAAACTTTAAAGTCGATTTTCTCGAAAGTTTGAAAAAATAAACTTTTTCGGTTTTCGCCTGAAATAGACGTAGAAAATGTTAAATTTATATTCGGCACAAAAATTAGACCTCTAGGGTCAAAATTGGCCCAGCTATGGCCATTTTAGTTTTGGGGTGGCCTAGTTCCCGTTTTGAAGCAGTGCTCAGGTAAAAGCCAAAACTGTGACAGGCTGCTGCTGGAAAACTATCAGAAATAGGATCTTGCAATTTGCACTGCGTGTGCCCAACGATATGAAGTTATTTTGGGCCGAATTTCAAGTTCCTACCGCGAACGGTCTGACTGCCAGGGCAGATTTAGTGTCGCCAACTTCCTGCAAACACCGTCTAATGCAGATTTCCTCTCCAAAACTGGGTGAAACTTTAAAGTCGATTTTCTCGAAAGTTTGAAAAAATAAACTTTTTCGGTTTTCGCCTGAAATAGACGTAGGGAATGTTAGATTTATATTCGGCACAAAAATTAGACCTCTAGGGTCAAAATTGGCCCAGCTATGGCCATTTTAGTTTTGGGGTGGCCTAGTTCCCGTTTTGAAGCAGTGCTCAGGTTAAAGCCAAAACTTTGACAGGCTGCTGCTGGAAAACTATCAGAGATAGGGTCTTGCAATTTGCACTGCGTGTGCCCAACGATATGAAGTTATTTTGGGCCGAATTTCAAGTTCCTACCGCGAACGGTCTTGCTGCCAGGGCCGATTTAGTGTCGCCAACTTCCTGCAAACACCGTTTAATGCAGATTTCCTCTCCAAAACTGGGTGAAACTTTAAAGTCGATTTTCTCGAAAGTTTGAAAAAATAAACTTTTTCGGTTTTCGCCTGAAATAGACGTAGAAAATGTTAAATTTATATTCTGCACAAAAATTAGACCTCTAGGGTCAAAATTGGCCCAGCTATGGCCATTTTAGTTTTGGGGTGGCCTAGTTCCCGTTTTGAAGCAGTGCTCAGGTAAAAGCCAAAACTGTGACAGGCTGCTGCTGGAAAACTATCAGAAATAGGATCTTGCAATTTGCACTGCGTGTGCCCAACGATATGAAGTTATTTTGGGCCGAATTTCAAGTTCCTACCGCGAACGGTCTGACTGCCAGGGCAGATTTAGTGTCGCCAACTTCCTGCAAACACCGTCTAATGCAGATTTCCTCTCCAAAACTGGGTGAAACTTTAAAGTCGATTTTCTCGAAAGTTTGAAAAAATAAACTTTTTCGGTTTTCGCCTGAAATAGACGTAGGGAATGTTAAATTTATATTCGGCACAAAAATTAGACCTCTAGGGTCAAAATTGGCCCAGCTATGGCCATTTTAGTTTTGGGGTGGCCTAGTTCCCGTTTTGAAGCAGTGCTCAGGTTAAAGCCAAAACTTTGACAGGCTGCTGCTGGAAAACTATCAGAGATAGGGTCTTGCTATTTGCACTGCGTGTGCCCAACGATATGAAGTTATTTTGGGCCGAATTTCAAGTTCCTACCGCGAACGGTCTTGCTGCCAGGGCCGATTTAGTGTCGCCAACTTCCTGCAAACACCGTTTAATGCAGATTTCCTCTCCAAAACTGGGTGAAACTTTAAAGTCGATTTTCTCGAAAGTTTGAAAAAATAAACTTTTTCGGTTTTCGCCTGAAATAGACGTAGAAAATGTTAAATTTATATTCTGCACAAAAATTAGACCTCTAGGGTCAAAATTGGCCCAGCTATGGCCATTTTAGTTTTGGGGTGGCCTAGTTCCCGTTTTGAAGCAGTGCTCAGGTAAAAGCCAAAACTGTGACAGGCTGCTGCTGGAAAACTATCAGAAATAGGATCTTGCAATTTGCACTGCGTGTGCCCAACGATATGAAGTTATTTTGGGCATAATTTCAAGTTCCTACCACGAACGGTCTGGCTGCCAGGGCAGATTTAGTGTCGCCAACTTCCTGCAAACACCGTTTAATGCAGATTTCCTCTCCAAAACTGGGTGAAACATTAAAGTCGATTTTCTCGAAAGTTTGAAAAAATAAACTTTTTCGGTTTTCGCCTGAAATAGACGTAGGGAATGTTAAATTTATATTCTGCACAAAAATTAGACCTCTAGGGTCAAAATTGGCCCAGCTATGGCCATTTTAGTTTTGGGGTGGCCTAGTTCCCGTTTTGAAGCAGTGCTCAGGTAAAAGCCAAAACTGTGACAGGCTGCTGCTGGAAAACTATCAGAAATAGGATCTTGCAATTTGCACTGCGTGTGCCCAACGATATGAAGTTATTTTGGGCCGAATTTCAAGTTCCTACCGCGAACGGTCTGACTGCCAGGGCAGATTTAGTGTCGCCAACTTCCTGCAAACACCGTCGAATGCAGATTTCCTCTCCAAAACTGGGTGAAACTTTAAAGTCGATTTTCTCGAAAGTTTGAAAAAATAAACTTTTTCGGTTTTCGCCTGAAATAGACGTAGAAAATGTTAAATTTATATTCTGCACAAAAATTAGACCTCTAGGGTCAAAATTGGCCCAGCTATGGCCATTTTAGTTTTGGGGTGGCCTAGTTCCCGTTTTGAAGCAGTGCTCAGGTAAAAGCGAAAACTTTGACAGGATGCTGCTGGAAAACTATCAGAGATAGGATCTTGCAATTTGCACTGCGTGTGCCCAACGATATGAAGTTATTTTGGGCCGAATTTTAAGTTCCTACCGCGAACGGTCTGGCTGCCAGGGCAGATTTAGTGTCGCCAACTTCCTGCAAACACCGTTTAATGCAGATTTCCTCTCCAAAACTGGGTGAAACTTTAAAGTCGATTTTCTCGAAAGTTTGAAAAAATAAACTTTTTCAGTTTTCGCCTGAAATAGACGTAGGGAATGTTAAATTTATATTCTGCACAAAAATTAGACCTCTAGGGTCAAAATTGGCCCAGCTATGGCCATTTTAGTTTTGGGGTGGCCTAGTTCCCGTTTTGAAGCAGTGCTCAGGTAAAAGCCAAGACTTTGACAGGCTGCTGCTGGAAAACTATCAGAGATAGGATCTTGCAATTTGCACTGCGTGTGCCCAACGATATGAAGTTATTGTGGGCCGAATTTCAAGTTCCTACCGCGAACGGTCTGGTTGCCAGGGCAGATTTAGTGTCGCCAACTTCCTGCAAACACCGATTAATGCAGATTTCCTCTCCAAAACTGGGTGAAACTTTAAAGTCGATTTTCTCGAAAGTTTGAAAAAATAAACTTTTTCGGTTTTCGCCTGAAATAGACGTAGAAAATGTTAAATTTATATTCTGCACAAAAATTAGACCTCTAGGGTCAAAATTGGCCCAGCTATGGCCATTTTAGTTTTGGGGTGGCCTAGTTCCCGTTTTGAAGCAGTGCTCAGGTAAAAGCCAAAACTTTGACAGGCTGCTGCTGGAAAACTATCAGAGATTGGATCTTGCAATTTGCACTGCGTGTGCCCAACGATATGAAGTTATTTTGGGCCGAATTTCAAGTTTCTACCGCGAACGGTCTGGCTGCCAGGACAGATTGAGTGTCGCCAACTTCCTGCAAACACCGTTTAATGCAGATTTCCTCTCCAAAACTGGGTGAAACTTTAAAGTCGATTTTCTTGAAAGTTTGAAAAAATAAACTTTTTCGGTTTTCGCCTGAAATAGACGTAGGGAATGTTAAATTTATATTCTGCACAAAAATTAGACCTCTAGGGTCAAAATTGGCCCAGCAATGGCCATTTTAGTTTTGGGGTGGCCTAGTTCCCGTTTTGAAGCAGTGCTCAGGTAAAAGCCAAAACTTTGACAGGCTGCTGCTGGAAAACTATCAGAGATAGGGTCTTGCAATTTGCACTGCGTGTGCCCAACGATATGAAGTTATTTTGGGCCGAATTTCAAGTTCCTACCGCGAACGGTCTTGCTGCCAGGGCCGATTTAGTGTCGCCAACTTCCTGCAAACACCGTTTAATGCAGATTTCCTCTCCAAAACTGGGTGAAACTTTAAAGTCGATTTTCTCGAAAGTTTGAAAAAATAAACTTTTTCAGTTTTCGCATGAAATAGACGTAGGGAATGTTAAATTTATATTCTGCACAAAAATTAGACCTCTAGGGTCAAAATTGGCCCAGCTATGGCCATTTTAGTTTTGGGGTGGCCTAGTTCCCGTTTTGAAGCAGTGCTCAGGTAAAAGCCAAAACTTTGACAGGCTGCTGCTGGAAAACTATCAGAGATAGGATCTTGCAATTTGCACTGCGTGTGCCCAACGATATGAAGTTATTGTGGGCCGAATTTCAAGTTCCTACCGCGAACGGTCTGGTTGCCAGGGCAGATTTAGTGTCGCCAACTTCCTGCAAACACCGATTAATGCAGATTTCCTCTCCAAAACTGGGTGAAACTTTAAAGTCGATTTTCTCGAAAGTTTGAAAAAATAAACTTTTTCAGTTTTCGCCTGAAATAGACGTAGGGAATGTTAAATTTATATTCTGCACAAAAATTAGACCTCTAGGGTCAAAATTGGCCCAGCTATGGCCATTTTAGTTTTGGGGTGGCCTAGTTCCCGTTTTGAAGCAGTGCTCAGGTAAAAGCCAAAACTTTGACAGGCTGCTGCTGGAAAACTATCAGAGATAGGATCTTGCAATTTGCACTGCGTGTGCCCAACGATATGAAGTTATTGTGGGCCGAATTTCAAGTTCCTACCGCGAACGGTCTGGTTGCCAGGGCAGATTTAGTGTCGCCAACTTCCTGCAAACACCGATTAATGCAGATTTCCTCTCCAAAACTGGGTGAAACTTTAAAGTCGATTTTCTCGAAAGTTTGAAAAAATAAACTTTTTCGGTTTTCGCCTGAAATAGACGTAGAAAATGTTAAATTTATATTCTGCACAAAAATTAGACCTCTAGGGTCAAAATTGGCCCAGCTATGGCCATTTTAGTTTTGGGGTGGCCTAGTTCCCGTTTTGAAGCAGTGCTCAGGTAAAAGCCAAAACTTTGACAGGCTGCTGCTGGAAAACTATCAGAGATTGGATCTTGCAATTTGCACTGCGTGTGCCCAACGATATGAAGTTATTTTGGGCCGAATTTCAAGTTCCTACCGCGAACGGTCTGGTTGCCAGGGCAGATTTAGTGTCGCCAACTTCCTGCAAACACCGTTTAATGCAGATTTCCTCTCCAAAACTGGGTGAAACTTTAAAGTCGATTTTCTCGAAAGTTTGAAAAAATAAACTTTTTCGGTTGTCGCCTGAAATAGACGTAGGGAATGTTATATTTATATTCGGCACAAAAATTAGACCTCTAGGGTCAAAATTGGCCCAGCTATGGCCATTTTAGCTTTGGGGTGGCCTAGTTCCCGTTTTGAAGCAGTGCTCAGGTAAAAGCAAAAACTTTGACAGGCTGCTGCTGGAAAACTATCAGAGATAGGGTCTTGCAATTTGCACTGCGTGTGCCCAACGATATGAAGTTATTTTGGGCCGAATTTCAAGTTCCTACCGCGAACGGTCTTGCTGCCAGGGCCGATTTAGTGTCGCCAACTTCCTGCAAACACCGTTTAATGCAGATTTCCTCTCCAAAACTGGGTGAAACTTTAAAGTCGATTTTCTCGAAAGTTTGAAAAAACAAATTTTTTCGGTTTTCGCCTGAAATAGACGTAGGGAATGTTAAATTTATATTCTGCACAAAAATTAGACCTCTAGGGTCAAAATTGGCCCAGGTATGGCAATTTTAGTTTTGGGGTGGCCTAGTTCCCGTTTTGTAGCAGTGCTCAGGTAAAAGCCAAAAATTTGACAGGCTGCTGGTGTAAAACTATCAGAGATAGGATCTTGCAAGTTGCACTGCGTGTGCCCAACGATATGAAGTTATTTTGGGCCGAATTTCAAGTTTCTACCGCGAACGGTCTGGCTGCCAGGGCAGATTGAGTGTCGCCAACTTCCTGCAAACACCGTTTAATGCAGATTTCCTCTCCAAAACTGGATGAAACTTAAAAGTCGATTTTCTCGAAAGTTTGAAAAAATAAACATTTTCGGGTTTTGCCTGAAATAGACGTAGGGAATGTTAAATTTATATTCTGCACAAAAATTAGACCTCTAGGGTCAAAATTGGCCCAGCTATGGCCATTTTAGTTTTGGGGTGGCCTAGTTCCCGTTTTGAAGCAGTGCTCAGGTAAAAGCCAAAACTGTGACAGGCTGCTGCTGGAAAACTATCAGAAATAGGATCTTTCAATTTGCACTGCGTGTGCCCAACGATATGAAGTTATTTTGGGCCGAATTTCAAGTTCCTACCGCGAACGGTCTGACTGCCAGGGCAGATTTAGTGTCGCCAACTTCCTGCAAACACCGTTTAATGCAGAATTCCTCTCCAAAACTGGGTGAAACTTTAAAGTCGATTTTCTCGAAAGTTTGAAAAAATAAACTTTTTCGGTTTTCGCCTGAAATAGACGTAGGGAATGTTAAATTTATATTCGGCACAAAAATTAGACCTCTAGGGTCAAAATTGGCCCAGCTATGGCCATTTTAGTTTTGGGGTGGCCTAGTTCCCGTTTTGAAGCAGTGCTCAGGTTAAAGCCAAAACTTTGACAGGCTGCTGCTGGAAAACTATCAGAGATAGGGTCTTGCAATTTGCACTGCGTGTGCCCAACGATATGAAGTTATTTTGGGCCGAATTTCAAGTTCCTACCGCGAACGGTCTTGCTGCCAGGGCCGATTTAGTGTCGCCAACTTCCTGCAAACACCGTTTAATGCAGATTTCCTCTCCAAAACTGGGTGAAACTTTAAAGTCGATTTTCTCGAAAGTTTGAAAAAATAAACTTTTTCGGTTTTCGCCTGAAATAGACGTAGAAAATGTTAAATTTATATTCGGCACAAAAATTAGACCTCTAGGGTCAAAATTGGCCCAGCTATGGCCATTTTAGTTTTGGGGTGGCCTAGTTCCCGTTTTGAAGCAGTGCTCAGGTTAAAGCCAAAACTTTGACAGGCTGCTGCTGGAAAACTATCAGAGATAGGGTCTTGCAATTTGCACTGCGTGTGCCCAACGATATGAAGTTATTTTGGGCCGAATTTCAAGTTCCTACCGCGAACGGTCTTGCTGCCAGGGCCGATTTAGTGTCGCCAACTTCCTGCAAACACCGTTTAATGCAGATTTCCTCTCCAAAACTGGGTGAAACTTTAAAGTCGATTTTCTCGAAAGTTTGAAAAAATAAACTTTTTCGGTTTTCGCCTGAAATAGACGTAGAAAATGTTAAATTTATATTCGGCACAAAAATTAGACCTCTAGGGTCAAAATTGGCCCAGCTATGGCCATTTTAGTTTTGGGGTGGCCTAGTTCCCGTTTTGAAGCAGTGCTCAGGTAAAAGCCAAGACTTTGACAGGCTGCTGCTGGAAAACTATCAGAGATAGGATCTTGCAATTTGCACTGCGTGTGCCCAACGATATGAAGTTATTGTGGGCCGAATTTCAAGTTCCTACCGCGAACGGTCTTGCTGCCAGGGCCGATTTAGTGTCGCCAACTTCCTGCAAACACCGTTTAATGCAGATTTCCTCTCCAAAACTGGGTGAAACTTTAAAGTCGATTTTCTCGAAAGTTTGAAAAAACAAATTTTTTCGGTTTTCGCCTGAAATAGACGTAGGGAATGTTAAATTTATATTCTGCACAAAAATTAGACCTCTAGGGTCAAAATTGGCCCAGCTATGGCAATTTTAGTTTTGGGGTGGCCTAGTTCCCGTTTTGTAGCAGTGCTCAGGTAAAAGCCAAAACTTTGACAGGCTGCTGGTGTAAAACTATCAGAGATAGGATCTTGCAAGTTGCACTGCGTGTGCCCAACGATATGAAGTTATTTTGGGCCGAATTTCAAGTTTCTACCGCGAACGGTCTGGCTGCCAGGGCAGATTGAGTGTCGCCAACTTCCTGCAAACACCGTTTAATGCAGATTTCCTCTCCAAAACTGGATGAAACTTAAAAGTCGATTTTCTCGAAAGTTTGAAAAAATAAACATTTTCGGGTTTTGCCTGAAATAGACGTAGGGAATGTTAAATTTATATTCTGCACAAAAATTAGACCTCTAGGGTCAAAATTGGCCCAGCTATGGCCATTTTAGTTTTGGGGTGGCCTAGTTCCCGTTTTGAAGCAGTGCTCAGGTAAAAGCCAAAACTGTGACAGGCTGCTGCTGGAAAACTATCAGAAATAGGATCTTTCAATTTGCACTGCGTGTGCCCAACGATATGAAGTTATTTTGGGCCGAATTTCAAGTTCCTACCGCGAACGGTCTGACTGCCAGGGCAGATTTAGTGTCGCCAACTTCCTGCAAACACCGTTTAATGCAGAATTCCTCTCCAAAACTGGGTGAAACTTTAAAGTCGATTTTCTCGAAAGTTTGAAAAAATAAACTTTTTCGGTTTTCGCCTGAAATAGACGTAGGGAATGTTAAATTTATATTCGGCACAAAAATTAGACCTCTAGGGTCAAAATTGGCCCAGCTATGGCAATTTTAGTTTTGGGGTGGCCTAGTTCCCGTTTTGTAGCAGTGCTCAGGTAAAAGCCAAAACTTTGACAGGCTGCTGGTGTAAAACTATCAGAGATAGGATCTTGCAAGTTGCACTGCGTGTGCCCAACGATATGAAGTTATTTTGGGCCGAATTTCAAGTTTCTACCGCGAACGGTCTGGCTGCCAGGGCAGATTGAGTGTCGCCAACTTCCTGCAAACACCGTTTAATGCAGATTTCCTCTCCAAAACTGGATGAAACTTAAAAGTCGATTTTCTCGAAAGTTTGAAAAAATAAACATTTTCGGGTTTTGCCTGAAATAGACGTAGGGAATGTTAAATTTATATTCTGCACAAAAATTAGACCTCTAGGGTCAAAATTGGCCCAGCTATGGCCATTTTAGTTTTGGGGTGGCCTAGTTCCCGTTTTGAAGCAGTGCTCAGGTAAAAGCCAAAACTGTGACAGGCTGCTGCTGGAAAACTATCAGAAATAGGATCTTTCAATTTGCACTGCGTGTGCCCAACGATATGAAGTTATTTTGGGCCGAATTTCAAGTTCCTACCGCGAACGGTCTGACTGCCAGGGCAGATTTAGTGTCGCCAACTTCCTGCAAACACCGTTTAATGCAGAATTCCTCTCCAAAACTGGGTGAAACTTTAAAGTCGATTTTCTCGAAAGTTTGAAAAAATAAACTTTTTCGGTTTTCGCCTGAAATAGACGTAGGGAATGTTAAATTTATATTCGGCACAAAAATTAGACCTCTAGGGTCAAAATTGGCCCAGCTATGGCCATTTTAGTTTTGGGGTGGCCTAGTTCCCGTTTTGAAGCAGTGCTCAGGTTAAAGCCAAAACTTTGACAGGCTGCTGCTGGAAAACTATCAGAGATAGGGTCTTGCAATTTGCACTGCGTGTGCCCAACGATATGAAGTTATTTTGGGCCGAATTTCAAGTTCCTACCGCGAACGGTCTTGCTGCCAGGGCCGATTTAGTGTCGCCAACTTCCTGCAAACACCGTTTAATGCAGATTTCCTCTCCAAAACTGGGTGAAACTTTAAAGTCGATTTTCTCGAAAGTTTGAAAAAATAAACTTTTTCGGTTTTCGCCTGAAATAGACGTAGAAAATGTTAAATTTATATTCGGCACAAAAATTAGACCTCTAGGGTCAAAATTGGCCCAGCTATGGCCATTTTAGTTTTGGGGTGGCCTAGTTCCCGTTTTGAAGCAGTGCTCAGGTAAAAGCCAAGACTTTGACAGGCTGCTGCTGGAAAACTATCAGAGATAGGATCTTGCAATTTGCACTGCGTGTGCCCAACGATATGAAGTTATTGTGGGCCGAATTTCAAGTTCCTACCGCGAACGGTCTGGTTGCCAGGGCAGATTTAGTGTCGCCAACTTCCTGCAAACACCGATTAATGCAGATTTCCTCTCCAAAACTGGGTGAAACTTTAAAGTCGATTTTCTCGAAAGTTTGAAAAAATAAACTTTTTCGGTTTTCGCCTGAAATAGACGTAGAAAATGTTAAATTTATATTCTGCACAAAAATTAGACCTCTAGGGTCAAAATTGGCCCAGCTATGGCCATTTTAGTTTTGGGGTGGCCTAGTTCCCGTTTTGAAGCAGTGCTCAGGTAAAAGCCAAAACTTTGACAGGCTGCTGCTGGAAAACTATCAGAGATTGGATCTTGCAATTTGCACTGCGTGTGCCCAACGATATGAAGTTATTTTGGGCCGAATTTCAAGTTTCTACCGCGAACGGTCTGACTGCCAGGGCAGATTGAGTGTCGCCAACTTCCTGCAAACACCGTTTAATGCAGATTTCCTCTCCAAAACTGGGTGAAACTTTAAAGTCGATTTTCTTGAAAGTTTGAAAAAATAAACTTTTTCGGTTTTCGCCTGAAATAGACGTAGGGAATGTTAAATTTATATTCTGCACAAAAATTAGACCTCTAGGGTCAAAATTGGCCCAGCAATGGCCATTTTAGTTTTGGGGTGGCCTAGTTCCCGTTTTGAAGCAGTGCTCAGGTAAAAGCCAAAACTTTGACAGGCTGCTGCTGGAAAACTATCAGAGATAGGGTCTTGCAATTTGCACTGCGTGTGCCCAACGATATGAAGTTATTTTGGGCCGAATTTCAAGTTCCTACCGCGAACGGTCTTGCTGCCAGGGCCGATTTAGTGTCGCCAACTTCCTGCAAACACCGTTTAATGCAGATTTCCTCTCCAAAACTGGGTGAAACTTTAAAGTCGATTTTCTCGAAAGTTTGAAAAAATAAACTTTTTCAGTTTTCGCATGAAATAGACGTAGGGAATGTTAAATTTATATTCTGCACAAAAATTAGACCTCTAGGGTCAAAATTGGCCCAGCTATGGCCATTTTAGTTTTGGGGTGGCCTAGTTCCCGTTTTGAAGCAGTGCTCAGGTAAAAGCCAAAACTTTGACAGGCTGCTGCTGGAAAACTATCAGAGATAGGATCTTGCAATTTGCACTGCGTGTGCCCAACGATATGAAGTTATTGTGGGCCGAATTTCAAGTTCCTACCGCGAACGGTCTGGTTGCCAGGGCAGATTTAGTGTCGCCAACTTCCTGCAAACACCGATTATTGCAGATTTCCTCTCCAAAACTGGGTGAAACTTTAAAGTCGATTTTCTCGAAAGTTTGAAAAAATAAACTTTTTCAGTTTTCGCCTGAAATAGACGTAGGGAATGTTAAATTTATATTCTGCACAAAAATTAGACCTCTAGGGTCAAAATTGGCCCAGCTATGGCCATTTTAGTTTTGGGGTGGCCTAGTTCCCGTTTTGAAGCAGTGCTCAGGCAAAAGCCAAAACTTTGACAGGCTGCTGCTGGAAAACTATCAGAGATTGGATCTTGCAATTTGCACTGCGTGTGCCCAACGATATGAAGTTATTTTGGGCCGAATTTCAAGTTCCTACCGCGAACGGTCTGGTTGCCAGGGCAGATTTAGTGTCGCCAACTTCCTGCAAACACCGATTAATGCAGATTTCCTCTCCAAAACTGGGTGAAACTTTAAAGTCGATTTTCTCGAAAGTTTGAAAAAATAAACTTTTTCGGTTTTCGCCTGAAATAGACGTAGAAAATGTTAAATTTATATTCTGCACAAAAATTAGACCTCTAGGGTCAAAATTGGCCCAGCTATGGCCATTTTAGTTTTGGGGTGGCCTAGTTCCCGTTTTGAAGCAGTGCTCAGGTAAAAGCCAAAACTTTGACAGGCTGCTGCTGGAAAACTATCAGAGATTGGATCTTGCAATTTGCACTGCGTGTGCCCAACGATATGAAGTTATTTTGGGCCGAATTTCAAGTTCCTACCGCGAACGGTCTTGCTGCCAGGGCCGATTTAGTGTCGCCAACTTCCTGCAAACACCGTTTAATGCAGATTTCCTCTCCAAAACTGGGTGAAACTTTAAAGTCGATTTTCTCGAAAGTTTGAAAAAATAAACTTTTTCGGTTTTCGCCTGAAATAGACGTAGAAAATGTTAAATTTATATTCTGCACAAAAATTAGACCTCTAGGGTCAAAATTGGCCCAGCTATGGCCATTTTAGTTTTGGGGTGGCCTAGTTCCCGTTTTGAAGCAGTGCTCATGTAAAAGCCAAAACTTTGACAGGCTGCTGCTGGAAAACTATCAGAGATTGGATCTTGCAATTTGCACTGCGTGTGCCCAACGAAATGAAGTTATTTTGGGCCGAATTTCAAGTTCCTACCGCGAACGGTCTGGCTGCCAGGGCAGATTTAGTGTCGCCAACTTCCTGCAAACACCGCTTAATGCAGATTTCCTCTCCAAAACTGGGTGAAACTTTAAAGTCGATTTTCTCGAAAGTTTGAAAAAATAAACTTTTTCGGTTGTCGCCTGAAATAGACGTAGGGAATGTTATATTTATATTCGGCACAAAAATTAGACCTCTAGGGTCAAAATTGGCCCAGCTATGGCCATTTTAGTTTTGGGGTGGCCTAGTTCCCGTTTTGAAGCAGTGCTCAGGTAAAAGCAAAAACTTTGACAGGCTGCTGCTGGAAAACTATCAGAGATAGGGTCTTGCAATTTGCACTGCGTGTGCCCAACGATATGAAGTTATTTTGGGCCGAATTTCAAGTTCCTACCGCGAACGGTCTTGCTGCCAGGGCCGATTTAGTGTCGCCAACTTCCTGCAAACACCGTTTAATGCAGATTTCCTCTCCAAAACTGGGTGAAACTTTAAAGTCGATTTTCACGAAAGTTTGAAAAAATAAACTTTTCGTTTTCGCATGAAATAGACGTAGGGAATGTTAAATTTATATTCTGCACAAAAATTAGACCTCTAGGGTCTAAATTGGCCCAGCTATGGCCATTTTAGTTTTGGGGTGGCCTAGTTCCCGTTTTGAAGCAGTGCTCAGGTAAAAGCCAAAACTGTGACAGGCTGCTGCTGGAAAACTATCAGAAATAGGATCTTGCAATTTGCACTGCGTGTGCCCAACGATATGAAGTTATTTTGGGCCGAATTTCAAGTTCCTACCGCGAACGGTCTGACTGCCAGGGCAGATTTAGTGTCGCCAACTTCCTGCAAACACCGTTTAATGCAGATTTCCTCTCCAAAACTGGGTGAAACTTTAAAGTCGATTTTCTCGAAAGTTTGAAAAAATAAACTTTTTCGGTTTTCGCCTGAAATAGACGTAGGGAATGTTAAATTTATATTCGGCACAAAAATTAGACCTCTAGGGTCAAAATTGGCCCAGCTATGGCCATTTTAGTTTTGGGGTGGCCTAGTTCCCGTTTTGAAGCAGTGCTCAGGTTAAAGCCAAAACTTTGACAGGCTGCTGCTGAAAAACTATCAGAGATAGGGTCTTGCAATTTGCACTGCGTGTGCCCAACGATATGAAGTTATTTTGGGCCGAATTTCAAGTTCCTACCGCGAACGGTCTTGCTGCCAGGGCCGATTTAGTGTCGCCAACTTCCTGCAAACACCGTTTAATGCAGATTTCCTCTCCAAAACTGGGTGAAACTTTAAAGTCGATTTTCTCGAAAGTTTGAAAAAATAAACTTTTTCGGTTTTCGCCTGAAATAGACGTAGAAAATGTTAAATTTATATTCGGCACAAAAATTAGACCTCTAGGGTCAAAATTGGCCCAGCTATGGCCATTTTAGTTTTGGGGTGGCCTAGTTCCCGTTTTGAAGCAGTGCTCAGGTTAAAGCCAAAACTTTGACAGGCTGCTGCTGGAAAACTATCAGAGATAGGGTCTTGCAATTTGCACTGCGTGTGCCCAACGATATGAAGTTATTTTGGGCCGAATTTCAAGTTCCTACCGCGAACGGTCTTGCTGCCAGGGCCGATTTAGTGTCGCCAACTTCCTGCAAACACCGTTTAATGCAGATTTCCTCTCCAAAACTGGGTGAAACTTTAAAGTCGATTTTCTCGAAAGTTTGAAAAAATAAACTTTTTCGGTTTTCGCCTGAAATAGACGTAGAAAATGTTAAATTTATATTCTGCACAAAAATTAGACCTCTAGGGTCAAAATTGGCCCAGCTATGGCCATTTTAGTTTTGGGGTGGCCTAGTTCCCGTTTTGAAGCAGTGCTCATGTAAAAACCAAAACTTTTACAGGCTGCTGCTGGAAAACTATCAGAGATTGGATCTTGCAATTTGCACTGCGTGTGCCCAACGAAATGAAGTTATTTTGGGCCGAATTTCAAGTTCCTACCGCGAACGGTCTGGCTGCCAGGGCAGATTTAGTGTCGCCAACTTCCTGCAAACACCGTTTAATGCAGATTTCCTCTCCAAAACTGGGTGAAACTTTAAAGTCGATTTTCTCGAAAGTTTGAAAAAATAAACTTTTTCGGTTGTCGCCTGAAATAGACGTAGGGAATGTTATATTTATATTCGGCACAAAAATTAGACCTCAAGGGTCACAATTGGCCCAGCTATGGCCATTTTAGTTTTGGGGTGGCCTAGTTCCCGTTTTGAAGCAGTGCTCAGGTAAAAGCAAAAACTTTGACAGGCTGCTGCTGGAAAACTATCAGAGATAGGGTCTTGCAATTTGCACTGCGTGTGCCCAACGATATGAAGTTATTGTGGGCCGAATTTCAAGTTCCTACCGCGAACGGTCTTGCTGCCAGGGCCGATTTAGTGTCGCCAACTTCCTGCAAACACCGTTTAATGCAGATTTCCTCTCCAAAACTGGGTGAAACTTTAAAGTCGATTTTCTCGAAAGTTTGAAAAAATAAACTTTTTCGGTTTTCGCCTGAAATAGACGTAGAAAATGTTAAATTTATATTCGGCACAAAAATTAGACCTCTAGGGTCAAAATTGGCCCAGCTATGGCCATTTTAGTTTTGGGGTGGCCTAGTTCCCGTTTTGAAGCAGTGCTCAGGTTAAAGCCAAAACTTTGACAGGCTGCTGCTGGAAAACTATCAGAGATAGGGTCTTGCAATTTGCACTGCGTGTGCCCAACGATATGAAGTTATTTTGGGCCGAATTTCAAGTTCCTACCGCGAACGGTCTTGCTGCCAGGGCCGATTTAGTGTCGCCAACTTCCTGCAAACACCGTTTAATGCAGATTTCCTCTCCAAAACTGGGTGAAACTTTAAAGTCGATTTTCTCGAAAGTTTGAAAAAATAAACTTTTTCGGTTGTCGCCTGAAATAGACGTAGGGAATGTTATATTTATATTCGGCACAAAAATTAGACCTCTAGGGTCAAAATTGGCCCAGCTATGGCCATTTTAGTTTTGGGGTGGCCTAGTTCCCGTTTTGAAGCAGTGCTCAGGTAAAAGCAAAAACTTTGACAGGCTGCTGCTGGAAAACTATCAGAGATAGGGTCTTGCAATTTGCACTGCGTGTGCCCAACGATATGAAGTTATTTTGGGCCGAATTTCAAGTTCCTACCGCGAACGGTCTTGCTGCCAGGGCCGATTTAGTGTCGCCAACTTCCTGCAAACACCGTTTAATGCAGATTTCCTCTCCAAAACTGGGTGAAACTTTAAAGTCGATTTTCACGAAAGTTTGAAAAAATAAACTTTTCGGTTTTCGCATGAAATAGACGTAGGGAATGTTAAATTTATATTCTGCACAAAAATTAGACCTCTAGGGTCTAAATTGGCCCAGCTATGGCCATTTTAGTTTTGGGGTGGCCTAGTTCCCGTTTTGAAGCAGTGCTCAGGTAAAAGCCAAAACTGTGACAGGCTGCTGCTGGAAAACTATCAGAAATAGGATCTTGCAATTTGCACTGCGTGTGCCCAACGATATGAAGTTATTTTGGGCCGAATTTCAAGTTCCTACCGCGAACGGTCTGACTGCCAGGGCAGATTTAGTGTCGCCAACTTCCTGCAAACACCGTTTAATGCAGATTTCCTCTCCAAAACTGGGTGAAACTTTAAAGTCGATTTTCTCGAAAGTTTGAAAAAATAAACTTTTTCGGTTTTCGCCTGAAATAGACGTAGGGAATGTTAAATTTATATTCGGCACAAAAATTAGACCTCTAGGGTCAAAATTGGCCCAGCTATGGCCATTTTAGTTTTGGGGTGGCCTAGTTCCCGTTTTGAAGCAGTGCTCAGGTTAAAGCCAAAACTTTGACAGGCTGCTGCTGGAAAACTATCAGAGATAGGGTCTTGCAATTTGCACTGCGTGTGCCCAACGATATGAAGTTATTTTGGGCCGAATTTCAAGTTCCTACCGCGAACGGTCTTGCTGCCAGGGCCGATTTAGTGTCGCCAACTTCCTGCAAACACCGTTTAATGCAGATTTCCTCTCCAAAACTGGGTGAAACTTTAAAGTCGATTTTCTCGAAAGTTTGAAAAAATAAACTTTTTCGGTTTTCGCCTGAAATAGACGTAGAAAATGTTAAATTTATATTCGGCACAAAAATTAGACCTCTAGGGTCAAAATTGGCCCAGCTATGGCCATTTTAGTTTTGGGGTGGCCTAGTTCCCGTTTTGAAGCAGTGCTCAGGTTAAAGCCAAAACTTTGACAGGCTGCTGCTGGAAAACTATCAGAGATAGGGTCTTGCAATTTGCACTGCGTGTGCCCAACGATATGAAGTTATTTTGGGCCGAATTTCAAGTTCCTACCGCGAACGGTCTTGCTGCCAGGGCCGATTTAGTGTCGCCAACTTCCTGCAAACACCGTTTAATGCAGATTTCCTCTCCAAAACTGGGTGAAACTTTAAAGTCGATTTTCTCGAAAGTTTGAAAAAATAAACTTTTTCGGTTTTCGCCTGAAATAGACGTAGAAAATGTTAAATTTATATTCTGCACAAAAATTAGACCTCTAGGGTAAAAATTGGCCCAGCTATGGCCATTTTAGTTTTGGGGTGGCCTAGTTCCCGTTTTGAAGCAGTGCTCAGGTAAAAGCCAAAACTTTGACAGGCTGCTGCTGGAAAACTATCAGAGATAGGATCTTGCAATTTGCACTGCGTGTGCCCAACGATATGAAGTTATTGTTGGCCGAATTTCAAGTTCCTACCGCGAACGGTCTGGCTGCCAGGGCAGATTTAGTGTCGCCAACTTCCTGCAAACACCGTTTAATGCAGATTTCCTCTCCAAAACTGGGTGAAACTTTAAAGTCGATTTTCTCGAAAGTTTGAAAAAACAAACTTTTTCGGTTTTCGCCTGAAATAGACGTAGGGAATGTTAAATTTATATTCTGCACAAAAATTAGACCTCTAGGGTCAAAATTGGCCCAGCTATGGCAATTTTAGTTTTGGGGTGGCCTAGTTCCCGTTTTGTAGCAGTGCTCAGGTGAAAGCCAAAACTTTGACAGGCTGCTGGTGTAAAACTATCAGAGATAGGATCTTGCAAGTTGCACTGCGTGTGCCCAACGATATGAAGTTATTTTGGGCCGAATTTCAAGTTTCTACCGCGAACGGTCTGGCTGCCAGGGCAGATTGAGTGTCGCCAACTTCCTGCAAACACCGTTTAATGCAGATTTCCTCTCCAAAACTGGATGAAACTTAAAAGTCGATTTTCTCGAAAGTTTGAAAAAATAAACATTTTCGGTTTTTGCCTGAAATAGACGTAAGGAATGTTAAATTTATATTCTGCACAAAAATTAGACCTCTAGGGTCAAAATTGGCCCAGCTATGGCCATTTTAGTTTTGGGGTGGCCTAGTTCCGTTTTGAAGCAGTGCTCAGGTAAAAGCCAAAACTTTGACAGGCTGCTGCTGGAAAACTATCAGAGATTGGATCTTGCAATTTGCACTGCGTGTGCCCAACGATATGAAGTTATTTTGGGCCGAATTTCAAGTTCCTACCGCGAACGGTCTGGCTGCCAGGGCAGATTTAGTGTCGCCAACTTCCTGCAAACACCGTTTAATGCAGATTTCCTCTCCAAAACTGGGTGAAACTTTAAAGTCGATTTTCTTGAAAGTTTGAAAAAATAAACTTTTTCGGTTTTCGCCTGAAATAGACGTAGGGAATGTTAAATTTATATTCTGCACAAAAATTAGACCTCTAGGGTCAAAATTGGCCCAGCTATGGCCATTTTAGTTTTGGGGTGGCCTAGTTCCCGTTTTGAAGCAGTGCTCAGGTAAAAGCCAAAACTTTGACAGGCTGCTGCTGGAAAACTATCAGAGATAGGATCTTGCAATTTGCACTGCGTGTGCCCAACGATATGAAGTTATTGTGGGCCGAATTTCAAGTTCCTACCGCGAATGGTCTGGTTGCCAGGGCAGATTTAGTGTCGCCAACTTCCTGCAAACACCGATTAATGCAGATTTCCTCTCCAAAACTGGGTGAAACTTTAAAGTCGATTTTCTCGAAAGTTTGAAAAAATAAACTTTTTCGGTTTTCGCCTGAAATAGACGTAGAAAATGTTAAATTTATATTCTGCACAAAAATTAGACCTCTAGGGTCAAAATTGGCCCAGCTATGGCCATTTTAGTTTTGGGGTGGCCTAGTTCCCGTTTTGAAGCAGTGCTCAGGTAAAAGCCAAAACTTTGACAGGCTGCTGCTGGAAAACTATCAGAGATTGGATCTTGCAATTTGCACTGCGTGTGCCCAACGATATGAAGTTATTTTGGGCCGCATTTCAAGTTCCTACCGCGAACGGTCTGGCTGCCAGGGCAGATTTAGTGTCGCCAACTTCCTGCAAACACCGTTTAATGCAGATTTCCTCTCCAAAACTGGGTGAAACTTTAAAGTCGATTTTCTCGAAAGTTTGAAAAAATAAACTTTTTCGGTTTTCGCCTGAAATAGACGTAGAAAATGTTAAATTTATATTCTGCACAAAAATTAGACCTCTAGGGTCAAAATTGGCCCAGCTATGGCCATTTTAGTTTTGGGGTGGCCTAGTTCCCGTTTTGAAGCAGTGCTCAGGTAAAAGCCAAAACTTTGACAGGCTGCTGCTGGAAAACTATCAGAGATTGGATCTTGCAATTTGCACTGCGTGTGCCCAACGATATGAAGTTATTTTGGGCCGAATTTCAAGTTCCTACCGCGAACGGTCTGGCTGCCAGGGCAGATTTAGTGTCGCCAACTTCCTGCAAACACCGTTTAATGCAGATTTCCTCTCCAAAACTGGGTGAAACTTTAAAGTCGATTTTCTCGAAAGTTTGAAAAAATAAACTTTTTCGGTTGTCGCCTGAAATAGACGTAGGGAATGTTATATTTATATTCGGCACAAAAATTAGACCTCTAGGGTCAAAATTGGCCCAGCTATGGCCATTTTAGTTTTGGGGTGGCCTAGTTCCCGTTTTGAAGCAGTGCTCAGGTAAAAGCAAAAACTTTGACAGGCTGCTGCTGGAAAACTATCAGAGATAGGGTCTTGCAATTTGCACTGCGTGTGCCCAACGATATGAAGTTATTTTGGGCCGAATTTCAAGTTCCTACCGCGAACGGTCTTGCTGCCAGGGCCGATTTAGTGTCGCCAACTTCCTGCAAACACCGTTTAATGCAGATTTCCTCTCCAAAACTGGGTGAAACTTTAAAGTCGATTTTCTCGAAAGTTTGAAAAAACAAATTTTTTCGGTTTTCGCCTGAAATAGACGTAGGGAATGTTAAATTTATATTCTGCACAAAAATTAGACCTCTAGGGTCAAAATTGGCCCAGCTATGGCAATTTTAGTTTTGGGGTGGCCTAGTTCCCGTTTTGTAGCAGTGCTCAGGTAAAAGCCAAAACTTTGACAGGCTGCTGGTGTAAAACTATCAGAGATAGGATCTTGCAAGTTGCACTGCGTGTGCCCAACGATATGAAGTTATTTTGGGCCGAATTTCAAGTTTCTACCGCGAACGGTCTGGCTGCCAGGGCAGATTGAGTGTCGCCAACTTCCTGCAAACACCGTTTAATGCAGATTTCCTCTCCAAAACTGGATGAAACTTAAAAGTCGATTTTCTCGAAAGTTTGAAAAAATAAACATTTTCGGATTTTGCCTGAAATAGACGTAGGGAATGTTAAATTTATATTCTGCACAAAAATTAGACCTCTAGGGTCAAAATTGGCCCAGCTATGGCCATTTTAGTTTTGGGGTGGCCTAGTTCCCGTTTTGAAGCAGTGCTCAGGTAAAAGCCAAAACTGTGACAGGCTGCTGCTGGAAAACTATCAGAAATAGGATCTTTCAATTTGCACTGCGTGTGCCCAACGATATGAAGTTATTTTGGGCCGAATTTCAAGTTCCTACCGCGAACGGTCTGACTGCCAGGGCAGATTTAGTGTCGCCAACTTCCTGCAAACACCGTTTAATGCAGATTTCCTCTCCAAAACTGGGTGAAACTTTAAAGTCGATTTTCTCGAAAGTTTGAAAAAATAAACTTTTTCGGTTTTCGCCTGAAATAGACGTAGGGAATGTTAAATTTATATTCGGCACAAAAATTAGACCTCTAGGGTCAAAATTGGCCCAGCTATGGCCATTTTAGTTTTGGGGTGGCCTAGTTCCCGTTTTGAAGCAGTGCTCAGGTTAAAGCCAAAACTTTGACAGGCTGCTGCTGGAAAACTATCAGAGATAGGGTCTTGCAATTTGCACTGCGTGTGCCCAACGATATGAAGTTATTTTGGGCCGAATTTCAAGTTCCTACCGCGAACGGTCTTGCTGCCAGGGCCGATTTAGTGTCGCCATCTTCCTGCAAACACCGTTTAATGCAGATTTCCTCTCCAAAACTGGGTGAAACTTTAAAGTCGATTTTCTCGAAAGTTTGAAAAAATAAACTTTTTCGGTTTTCGCCTGAAATAGACGTAGAAAATGTTAAATTTATATTCGGCACAAAAATTAGACCTCTAGGGTCAAAATTGGCCCAGCTATGGCCATTTTAGTTTTGGGGTGGCCTAGTTCCCGTTTTGAAGCAGTGCTCAGGTTAAAGCCAAAACTTTGACAGGCTGCTGCTGGAAAACTATCAGAGATAGGGTCTTGCAATTTGCACTGCGTGTGCCCAACGATATGAAGTTATTTTGGGCCGAATTTCAAGTTCCTACCGCGAACGGTCTTGCTGCCAGGGCCGATTTAGTGTCGCCAACTTCCTGCAAACACCGTTTAATGCAGATTTCCTCTCCAAAACTGGGTGAAACTTTAAAGTCGATTTTCTCGAAAGTTTGAAAAAATAAACTTTTTCGGTTTTCGCCTGAAATAGACGTAGAAAATGTTAAATTTATATTCTGCACAAAAATTAGACCTCTAGGGTCAAAATTGGCCCAGCTATGGCCATTTTAGTTTTGGGGTGGCCTAGTTCCCGTTTTGAAGCAGTGCTCATGTAAAAGCCAAAACTTTGACAGGCTGCTGCTGGAAAACTATCAGAGATTGGATCTTGCAATTTGCACTGCGTGTGCCCAACGAAATGAAGTTATTTTGGGCCGAATTTCAAGTTCCTACCGCGAACGGTCTGGCTGCCAGGGCAGATTTAGTGTCGCCAACTTCCTGCAAACACCGCTTAATGCAGATTTCCTCTCCAAAACTGGGTGAAACTTTAAAGTCGATTTTCTCGAAAGTTTGAAAAAATAAACTTTTTCGGTTGTCGCCTGAAATAGACGTAGGGAATGTTATATTTATATTCGGCACAAAAATTAGACCTCTAGGGTCAAAATTGGCCCAGCTATGGCCATTTTAGTTTTGGGGTGGCCTAGTTCCCGTTTTGAAGCAGTGCTCAGGTAAAAGCAAAAACTTTGACAGGCTGCTGCTGGAAAACTATCAGAGATAGGGTCTTGCAATTTGCACTGCGTGTGCCCAACGATATGAAGTTATTTTGGGCCGAATTTCAAGTTCCTACCGCGAACGGTCTTGCTGCCAGGGCCGATTTAGTGTCGCCAACTTCCTGCAAACACCGTTTAATGCAGATTTCCTCTCCAAAACTGGGTGAAACTTTAAAGTCGATTTTCACGAAAGTTTGAAAAAATAAACTTTTCGGTTTTCGCATGAAATAGACGTAGGGAATGTTAAAATTATATTCTGCACAAAAATTAGACCTCTAGGGTCTAAATTGGCCCAGCTATGGCCATTTTAGTTTTGGGGTGGCCTAGTTCCCGTTTTGAAGCAGTGCTCAGGTAAAAGCCAAAACTGTGACAGGCTGCTGCTGGAAAACTATCAGAAATAGGATCTTGCAATTTGCACTGCGTGTGCCCAACGATATGAAGTTATTTTGGGCCGAATTTCAAGTTCCTACCGCGAACGGTCTGACTGCCAGGGCAGATTTAGTGTCGCCAACTTCCTGCAAACACCGTTTAATGCAGATTTCCTCTCCAAAACTGGGTGAAACTTTAAAGTCGATTTTCTCGAAAGTTTGAAAAAATAAACTTTTTCGGTTTTCGCCTGAAATAGACGTAGGGAATGTTAAATTTATATTCGGCACAAAAATTAGACCTCTAGGGTCAAAATTGGCCCAGCTATGGCCATTTTAGTTTTGGGGTGGCCTAGTTCCCGTTTTGAAGCAGTGCTCAGGTTAAAGCCAAAACTTTGACAGGCTGCTGCTGGAAAACTATCAGAGATAGGGTCTTGCAATTTGCACTGCGTGTGCCCAACGATATGAAGTTATTTTGGGCCGAATTTCAAGTTCCTACCGCGAACGGTCTTGCTGCCAGGGTCGATTTAGTGTCGCCAACTTCCTGCAAACACCGTTTAATGCAGATTTCCTCTCCAAAACTGGGTGAAACTTTAAAGTCGATTTTCTCGAAAGTTTGAAAAAATAAACTTTTTCGGTTTTCGCCTGAAATAGACGTAGAAAATGTTAAATTTATATTCGGCACAAAAATTAGACCTCTAGGGTCAAAATTGGCCCAGCTATGGCCATTTTAGTTTTGGGGTGGCCTAGTTCCCGTTTTGAAGCAGTGCTCAGGTTAAAGCCAAAACTTTGACAGGCTGCTGCTGGAAAACTATCAGAGATAGGGTCTTGCAATTTGCACTGCGTGTGCCCAACGATATGAAGTTATTTTGGGCCGAATTTCAAGTTCCTACCGCGAACGGTCTTGCTGCCAGGGCCGATTTAGTGTCGCCAACTTCCTGCAAACACCGTTTAATGCAGATTTCCTCTCCAAAACTGGGTGAAACTTTAAAGTCGATTTTCTCGAAAGTTTGAAAAAATAAACTTTTTCGGTTGTCGCCTGAAATAGACGTAGGGAATGTTATATTTATATTCGGCACAAAAATTAGACCTCTAGGGTCAAAATTGGCCCAGCTATGGCCATTTTAGTTTTGGGGTGGCCTAGTTCCCGTTTTGAAGCAGTGCTCAGGTAAAAGCAAAAACTTTGACAGGCTGCTGCTGGAAAACTATCAGAGATAGGGTCTTGCAATTTGCACTGCGTGTGCCCAACGATATGAAGTTATTTTGGGCCGAATTTCAAGTTCCTACCGCGAACGGTCTTGCTGCCAGGGCCGATTTAGTGTCGCCAACTTCCTGCAAACACCGTTTAATGCAGATTTCCTCTCCAAAACTGGGTGAAACTTTAAAGTCGATTTTCACGAAAGTTTGAAAAAATAAACTTTTCGGTTTTCGCATGAAATAGACGTAGGGAATGTTAAATTTATATTCTGCACAAAAATTAGACCTCTAGGGTCAAAATTGGCCCAGCAATGGCCATTTTAGTTTTGGGGTGGCCTAGTTCCCGTTTTGAAGCAGTGCTCAGGTAAAAGCCAAAACTTTGACAGGCTGCTGCTGGAAAACTATCAGAGATAGGGTCTTGCAATTTGCACTGCGTGTGCCCAACGAAATGAAGTTATTTTGGGCCGAATTTCAAGTTCCTACCGCGAACGGTCTTGCTGCCAGGGCCGATTTAGTGTCGCCAACTTCCTGCAAACACCGTTTAATGCAGATTTCCTCTCCAAAACTGGGTGAAACTTTAAAGTCGATTTTATCGAAAGTTTGAAAAAATAAACTTTTTCAGTTTTCGCATGAAATAGACGTAGGGAATGTTAAATTTATATTCTGCACAAAAATTAGACCTCTAGGGTCAAAATTGGCCCAGCTATGGCCATTTTAGTTTTGGGGTGGCCTAGTTCCCGTTTTGAAGCAGCGCTCAGGTAAAAGCCAAAACTTTGACAGGCTGCTGCTGGAAAACTATCAGAGATAGGATCTTGCAATTTGCACTGCGTGTGCCCAACGATATGAAGTTATTGTGGGCCGAATTTCAAGTTCCTACCGCGAACGGTCTGGTTGCCAGGGCAGATTTAGTGTCGCCAACTTCCTGCAAACACCGATTAATGCAGATTTCCTCTCCAAAACTGGGTGAAACTTTAAAGTCGATTTTCTCGAAAGTTTGAAAAAATAAACTTTTTCAGTTTTCGCCTGAAATAGACGTAGGGAATGTTAAATTTATATTCTGCACAAAAATTAGACCTCTAGGGTCAAAATTGGCCCAGCTATGGCCATTTTAGTTTTGGGGTGGCCTAGTTCCCGTTTTGAAGCAGTGCTCAGGTAAAAGCCAAAACTTTGACAGGCTGCTGCTGGAAAACTATCAGAGATAGGATCTTGCAATTTGCACTGCGTGTGCCCAACGATATGAAGTTATTGTGGGCCGAATTTCAAGTTCCTACCGCGAACGGTCTGGTTGCCAGGGCAGATTTAGTGTCGCCAACTTCCTGCAAACACCGATTAATGCAGATTTCCTCTCCAAAACTGGGTGAAACTTTAAAGTCGATTTTCTCGAAAGTTTGAAAAAATAAACTTTTTCGGTTTTCGCCTGAAATAGACGTAGAAAATGTTAAATTTATATCTGCACAAAAATTAGACCTCTAGGGTCAAAATTGGCCCAGCTATGGCCATTTTAGTTTTGGGGTGGCCTAGTTTCCCGTTTTGAAGCAGTGCTCAGGTAAAAGCCAAAACTTTGACAGGCTGCTGCTGGAAAACTATCAGAGATTGGATCTTGCAATTTGCACTGCGTGTGCCCAACGATATGAAGTTATTTTGGGCCGAATTTCAAGTTCCTACCGCGAACGGTCTGGCTGCCAGGGCAGATTTAGTGTCGCCAACTTCCTGCAAACACCGTTTAATGCAGATTTCCTCTCCAAAACTGGGTGAAACTTTAAAGTCGATTTCTCTCGAAAGTTTGAAAAAATAAACTTTTTCGGTTGTCGCCTGAAATAGACGTAGGGAATGTTATATTTATATTCGGACACAAAAATTAGACCTCTAGGGTCAAAATTGGCCCAGCTATGGCCATTTTAGTTTTGGGGTGGCCTAGTTCCCGTTTTGAAGCAGTGCTCAGGTAAAAGCAAAAACTTTGACAGGCTGCTGCTGGAAAACTATCAGAGATAGGGTCTTGCAATTTGCACCGCGTGTGCCCAACGATATGAAGTTATTTTGGGCCGAATTTCAAGTTCCTACCGCGAACGGTCTTGCTGCCAGGGCCGATTTAGTGTCGCCAACTTCCTGCAAACACCGTTTAATGCAGATTTCCTCTCCAAAACTGGGTGAAACTTTAAAGTCGATTTTCTCGAAAGTTTGAAAAAACAAATTTTTTCGGTTTTCGCCTGAAATAGGACGTAGGGAATGTTAAATTTATATTCTGCACAAAAATTAGACCTCTAGGGTCAAAATTGGCCCAGCTATGGCAATTTTAGTTTTGGGGTGGCCTAGTTCCCGTTTTGTAGCAGTGCTCAGGTAAAAGCCAAAACTTTGACAGGCTGCTGGTGTAAAAACTATCAGAGATAGGATCTTGCAAGTTGCACTGCGTGTGCCCAACGATATGAAGTTATTTTGGGCCCGAATTTCAAGTTTCTACCGCGAACGGTCTGGCTGCCAGGGCAGATTGAGTGTCGCCAACTTCCTGCAAACACCGTTTAATGCAGATTTCCTCTCCAAAACTGGATGAAACTTAAAAGTCGATTTTCTCGAAAGTTTGAAAAAATAAACATTTTCGGGTTTTGCCTGAAATAGACGTAGGGAATGTTAAATTTATATTCTGCACAAAAATTAGACCTCTAGGGTCAAAATTGGCCCAGCTATGGCCATTTTAGTTTTGGGGTGGCCTAGTTCCCGTTTTGAAGCAGTGCTCAGGTAAAAGCCAAAACTGTGACAGGCTGCTGCTGGAAAACTATCAGAAATAGGATCTTTCAATTTGCACTGCGTGTGCCCAACGATATGAAGTTATTTTGGGCCGAATTTCAAGTTCCTACCGCGAACGGTCTGACTGCCAGGGCAGATTTAGTGTCGCCCAACTTCCTGCAAACACCGTTTAATGCAGATTTCCTCTCCAAAACTGGGTGAAACTTTAAAGTCGATTTTCTCGAAAGTTTGAAAAAATAAACTTTTTCGGTTTTCGCTTGAAATAGACGTAGGGAATGTTAAATTTATATTCGGCACAAAAATTAGACCTCTAGGGTCAAAATTGGCCCAGCTATGGCCATTTTAGTTTTGGGGTGGCCTAGTTCCCGTTTTGAAGCAGTGCTCAGGTTAAAGCCAAAATTTTGACAGGCTGCTGCTGGAAAACTATCAGAGATAGGGTCTTGCAATTTGCACTGCGTGTGCCCAACGATATGAAGTTATTTTGGGCCGAATTTCAAGTTCCTACCGCGAACGGTCTTGCTGCCAGGGCCGATTTAGTGTCGCCAACTTCCTGCAAACACCGTTTAATGCAGATTTCCTCTCCAAAACTGGGTGAAACTTTAAAGTCGATTTTCTCGAAAGTTTGAAAAAATAAACTTTTTCGGTTTTCGCCTGAAATAGACGTAGAAAATGTTAAATTTATATTCGGCACAAAAATTAGACCTCTAGGGTCAAAATTGGCCCAGCTATGACCATTTTAGTTTTGGGGTGGCCTAGTTCCCGTTTTGAAGCAGTGCTCAGGTTAAAGCCAAAACTTTGACAGGCTGCTGCTGGAAAACTATCAGAGATAGGGTCTTGCAATTTGCACTGCGTGTGCCCAACGATATGAAGTTATTTTGGGCCGAATTTCAAGTTCCTACCGCGAACGGTCTTGCTGCCAGGGCCGATTTAGTGTCGCCAACTTCCTGCAAACACCGTTTAATGCAGATTTCCTCTCCAAAACTGGGTGAAACTTTAAAGTCGATTTTCTCGAAAGTTTGAAAAAATAAACTTTTTCGGTTTTCGCCTGAAATAGACGTAGAAAATGTTAAATTTATATTCTGCACAAAAATTAGACCTCTAGGGTCAAAATTGGCCCAGCTATGGCCATTTTAGTTTTGGGGTGGCCTAGTTCCCGTTTTGAAGCAGTGCTCATGTAAAAGCCAAAACTTTGACAGGCTGCTGCTGGAAAACTATCAGAGATTGGATCTTGCAATTTGCACTGCGTGTGCCCAACGAAATGAAGTTATTTTGGGCCGAATTTCAAGTTCCTACCGCGAACGGTCTGGCTGCCAGGGCAGATTTAGTGTCGCCAACTTCCTGCAAACACCGCTTAATGCAGATTTCCTCTCCAAAACTGGGTGAAACTTTAAAGTCGATTTTCTCGAAAGTTTGAAAAAATAAACTTTTTCGGTTGTCGCCTGAAATAGACGTAGGGAATGTTATATTTATATTCGGCACAAAAATTAGACCTCTAGGGTCAAAATTGGCCCAGCTATGGCCATTTTAGTTTTGGGGTGGCCTAGTTCCCGTTTTGAAGCAGTGCTCAGGTAAAAGCCAAAACTTTGACAGGCTGCTGCTGGAAAACTATCAGAGATAGGATCTTGCAATTTGCACTGCGTGTGCCCAACGATATGAAGTTATTGTGGGCCGAATTTCAAGTTCCTACCGCGAACGGTCTGGTTGCCAGGGCAGATTTAGTGTCGCCAACTTCCTGCAAACACCGATTAATGCAGATTTCCTCTCCAAAACTGGGTGAAACTTTAAAGTCGATTTTCTCGAAAGTTTGAAAAAATAAACTTTTTCAGTTTTCGCCTGAAATAGACGTAGGGAATGTTAAATTTATATTCTGCACAAAAATTAGACCTCTAGGGTCAAAATTGGCCCGGCTATGGCCATTTTAGTTTTGGGGTGGCCTAGTTCCCGTTTTGAAGCAGTGCTCAGGTAAAAGCCAAGACTTTGACAGGCTGCTGCTGGAAAACTATCAGAGATAGGATCTTGCAATTTGCACTGCGTGTGCCCAACGATATGAAGTTATTGTGGGCCGAATTTCAAGTTCCTACCGCGAACGGTCTGGTTGCCAGGGCAGATTTAGTGTCGCCAACTTCCTGCAAACACCGATTAATGCAGATTTCCTCTCCAAAACTGGGTGAAACTTTAAAGTCGATTTTCTCGAAAGTTTGAAAAAATAAACTTTTTCGGTTTTCGCCTGAAATAGACGTAGAAAATGTTAAATTTATATTCTGCACAAAAATTAGACCTCTAGGGTCAAAATTGGCCCAGCTATGGCCATTTTAGTTTTGGGGTGGCCTAGTTCCCGTTTTGAAGCAGTGCTCAGGTAAAAGCCAAAACTTTGACAGGCTGCTGCTGGAAAACTATCAGAGATTGGATCTTGCAATTTGCACTGCGTGTGCCCAACGATATGAAGTTATTTTGGGCCGAATTTCAAGTTTCTACCGCGAACGGTCTGGCTGCCAGGGCAGATTGAGTGTCGCCAACTTCCTGCAAACACCGTTTAATGCAGATTTCCTCTCCAAAACTGGGTGAAACTTTAAAGTCGATTTTCTTGAAAGTTTGAAAAAATAAACTTTTTCGGTTTTCGCCTGAAATAGACGTAGGGAATGTTAAATTTATATTCTGCACAAAAATTAGACCTCTAGGGTCAAAATTGGCCCAGCAATGGCCATTTTAGTTTTGGGGTGGCCTAGTTCCCGTTTTGAAGCAGTGCTCAGGTAAAAGCCAAAACTTTGACAGGCTGCTGCTGGAAAACTATCAGAGATAGGGTCTTGCAATTTGCACTGCGTGTGCCCAACGATATGAAGTTATTTTGGGCCGAATTTCAAGTTCCTACCGCGAACGGTCTTGCTGCCAGGGCCGATTTAGTGTCGCCAACTTCCTGCAAACACCGTTTAATGCAGATTTCCTCTCCAAAACTGGGTGAAACTTTAAAGTCGATTTTCTCGAAAGTTTGAAAAAATAAACTTTTTCAGTTTTCGCATGAAATAGACGTAGGGAATGTTAAATTTATATTCTGCACAAAAATTAGACCTCTAGGGTCAAAATTGGCCCAGCTATGGCCATTTTAGTTTTGGGGTGGCCTAGTTCCCGTTTTGAAGCAGTGCTCAGGTAAAAGCCAAAACTTTGACAGGCTGCTGCTGGAAAACTATCAGAGATAGGATCTTGCAATTTGCACTGCGTGTGCCCAACGATATGAAGTTATTGTGGGCCGAATTTCAAGTTCCTACCGCGAACGGTCTGGTTGCCAGGGCAGATTTAGTGTCGCCAACTTCCTGCAAACACCGTTTAATGCAGATTTCCTCTCCAAAACTGGGTGAAACTTTAAAGTCGATTTTCTCGAAAGTTTGAAAAAATAAACTTTTTCGGTTGTCGCCTGAAATAGACGTAGGGAATGTTATATTTATATTCGGCACAAAAATTAGACCTCAAGGGTCACAATTGGCCCAGCTATGGCCATTTTAGTTTTGGGGTGGCCTAGTTCCCGTTTTGAAGCAGTGCTCAGGTAAAAGCAAAAACTTTGACAGGCTGCTGCTGGAAAACTATCAGAGATAGGGTCTTGCAATTTGCACTGCGTGTGCCCAACGATATGAAGTTATTTTGGGCCGAATTTCAAGTTCCTACCGCGAACGGTCTTGCTGCCAGGGCCGATTTAGTGTCGCCAACTTCCTGCAAACACCGTTTAATGCAGATTTCCTCTCCAAAACTGGGTGAAACTTTAAAGTCGATTTTCTCGAAAGTTTGAAAAAATAAACTTTTTCGGTTTTCGCCTGAAATAGACGTAGAAAATGTTAAATTTATATTCGGCACAAAAATTAGACCTCTAGGGTCAAAATTGGCCCAGCTATGGCCATTTTAGTTTTGGGGTGGCCTAGTTCCCGTTTTGAAGCAGTGCTCAGGTTAAAGCCAAAACTTTGACAGGCTGCTGCTGGAAAACTATCAGAGATAGGGTCTTGCAATTTGCACTGCGTGTGCCCAACGATATGAAGTTATTTTGGGCCGAATTTCAAGTTCCTACCGCGAACGGTCTTGCTGCCAGGGCCGATTTAGTGTCGCCAACTTCCTGCAAACACCGTTTAATGCAGATTTCCTCTCCAAAACTGGGTGAAACTTTAAAGTCGATTTTCTCGAAAGTTTGAAAAAATAAACTTTTTCGGTTTTCGCCTGAAATAGACGTAGAAAATGTTAAATTTATATTCTGCACAAAAATTAGACCTCTAGGGTCTAAATTGGCCCAGCTATGGCCATTTTAGTTTTGGGGTGGCCTAGTTCCCGTTTTGAAGCAGTGCTCAGGTAAAAGCCAAAACTGTGACAGGCTGCTGCTGGAAAACTATCAGAAATAGGATCTTGCAATTTGCACTGCGTGTGCCCAACGATATGAAGTTATTTTGGGCCGAATTTCAAGTTCCTACCGCGAACGGTCTGACTGCCAGGGCAGATTTAGTGTCGCCAACTTCCTGCAAACACCGTTTAATGCAGATTTCCTCTCCAAAACTGGGTGAAACTTTAAAGTCGATTTTCTCGAAAGTTTGAAAAAATAAACTTTTTCGGTTTTCGCCTGAAATAGACGTAGGGAATGTTAAATTTATATTCGGCACAAAAATTAGACCTCTAGGGTCAAAATTGGCCCAGCTATGGCCATTTTAGTTTTGGGGTGGCCTAGTTCCCGTTTTGAAGCAGTGCTCAGGTTAAAGCCAAAACTTTGACAGGCTGCTGCTGGAAAACTATCAGAGATAGGGTCTTGCAATTTGCACTGCGTGTGCCCAACGATATGAAGTTATTTTGGGCCGAATTTCAAGTTCCTACCGCGAACGGTCTTGCTGCCAGGGCCGATTTAGTGTCGCCAACTTCCTGCAAACACCGTTTAATGCAGATTTCCTCTCCAAAACTGGGTGAAACTTTAAAGTCGATTTTCTCGAAAGTTTGAAAAAATAAACTTTTTCGGTTTTCGCCTGAAATAGACGTAGAAAATGTTAAATTTATATTCTGCACAAAAATTAGACCTCTAGGGTCAAAATTGGCCCAGCTATGGCCATTTTAGTTTTGGGGTGGCCTAGTTCCCGTTTTGAAGCAGTGCTCAGGTAAAAGCGAAAACTTTGACAGGATGCTGCTGGAAAACTATCAGAGATAGGATCTTGCAATTTGCACTGCGTGTGCCCAACGATATGAAGTTATTTTGGGCCGAATTTTAAGTTCCTACCGCGAACGGTCTGGCTGCCAGGGCAGATTTAGTGTCGCCAACTTCCTGCAAACACCGTTTAATGCAGATTTCCTCTCCAAAACTGGGTGAAACTTTAAAGTCGATTTTCTCGAAAGTTTGAAAAAATAAACTTTTTCAGTTTTCGCCTGAAATAGACGTAGGGAATGTTAAATTTATATTCTGCACAAAAATTAGACCTCTAGGGTCAAAATTGGCCCAGCAATGGCCATTTTAGTTTTGGGGTGGCCTAGTTCCCGTTTTGAAGCAGTGCTCAGGTAAAAGCCAAAACTTTGACAGGCTGCTGCTGGAAAACTATCAGAGATAGGGTCTTGCAATTTGCACTGCGTGTGCCCAACGATATGAAGTTATTTTGGGCCGAATTTCAAGTTCCTACCGCGAACGGTCTTGCTGCCAGGGCCGATTTAGTGTCGCCAACTTCCTGCAAACACCGTTTAATGCAGATTTCCTCTCCAAAACTGGGTGAAACTTTAAAGTCGATTTTCTCGAAAGTTTGAAAAAATAAACTTTTTCAGTTTTCGCATGAAATAGACGTAGGGAATGTTAAATTTATATTCTGCACAAAAATTAGACCTCTAGGGTCAAAATTGGCCCAGCTATGGCCATTTTAGTTTTGGGGTGGCCTAGTTCCCGTTTTGAAGCAGTGCTCAGGTAAAAGCCAAAACTTTGACAGGCTGCTGCTGGAAAACTATCAGAGATAGGATCTTGCAATTTGCACTGCGTGTGCCCAACGATATGAAGTTATTGTGGGCCGAATTTCAAGTTCCTACCGCGAACGGTCTGGTTGCCAGGGCAGATTTAGTGTCGCCAACTTCCTGCAAACACCGTTTAATGCAGATTTCCTCTCCAAAACTGGGTGAAACTTTAAAGTCGATTTTCTCGAAAGTTTGAAAAAATAAACTTTTTCGGTTTTCGCCTGAAATAGACGTAGGGAATGTTAAATTTATATTCGGCACAAAAATTAGACCTCTAGGGTCAAAATTGGCCCAGCTATGGCCATTTTAGTTTTGGGGTGGCCTAGTTCCCGTTTTGAAGCAGTGCTCAGGTTAAAGCCAAAACTTTGACAGGCTGCTGCTGGAAAACTATCAGAGATAGGATCTTGCAATTTGCACTGCGTGTGCCCAACGATATGAAGTTATTTTGGGCCGAATTTTAAGTTCCTACCGCGAACGGTCTGGCTGCCAGGGCAGATTTAGTGTCGCCAACTTCCTGCAAACACCGTTTAATGCAGATTTCCTCTCCAAAACTGGGTGAAACTTTAAAGTCGATTTTCTCGAAAGTTTGAAAAAATAAACTTTTTCAGTTTTCGCCTGAAATAGACGTAGGGAATGTTAAATTTATATTCTGCACAAAAATTAGACCTCTAGGGTCAAAATTGGCCCAGCTATGGCCATTTTAGTTTTGGGGTGGCCTAGTTCCCGTTTTGAAGCAGTGCTCAGGTAAAAGCCAAGACTTTGACAGGCTGCTGCTGGAAAACTATCAGAGATAGGATCTTGCAATTTGCACTGCGTGTGCCCAACGATATGAAGTTATTGTGGGCCGAATTTCAAGTTCCTACCGCGAACGGTCTGGTTGCCAGGGCAGATTTAGTGTCGCCAACTTCCTGCAAACACCGATTAATGCAGATTTCCTCTCCAAAACTGGGTGAAACTTTAAAGTCGATTTTCTCGAAAGTTTGAAAAAATAAACTTTTTCGGTTTTCGCCTGAAATAGACGTAGAAAATGTTAAATTTATATTCTGCACAAAAATTAGACCTCTAGGGTCAAAATTGGCCCAGCTATGGCCATTTTAGTTTTGGGGTGGCCTAGTTCCCGTTTTGAAGCAGTGCTCAGGTAAAAGCCAAAACTTTGACAGGCTGCTGCTGGAAAACTATCAGAGATAGGATCTTGCAATTTGCACTGCGTGTGCCCAACGATATGAAGTTATTGTGGGCCGAATTTCAAGTTTCTACCGCGAACGGTCTGGCTGCCAGGGCAGATTGAGTGTCGCCAACTTCCTGCAAACACCGTTTAATGCAGATTTCCTCTCCAAAACTGGGTGAAACTTTAAAGTCGATTTTCTCGAAAGTTTGAAAAAATAAACTTTTTCGGTTTTCGCCTGAAATAGACGTAGAAAATGTTAAATTTATATTCTGCACAAAAATTAGACCTCTAGGGTCAAAATTGGCCCAGCTATGGCCATTTTAGTTTTGGGGTGGCCTAGTTCCCGTTTTGAAGCAGTGCTCAGGTAAAAGCCAAAACTTTGACAGGCTGCTGCTGGAAAACTATCAGAGATTGGATCTTGCAATTTGCACTGCGTGTGCCCAACGATATGAAGTTATTTTGGGCCGAATTTCAAGTTCCTACCGCGAACGGTCTGGCTGCCAGGGCAGATTTAGTGTCGCCAACTTCCTGCAAACACCGTTTAATGCAGATTTCCTCTCCAAAACTGGGTGAAACTTTAAAGTCGATTTTCTCGAAAGTTTGAAAAAATAAACTTTTTCGGTTGTCGCCTGAAATAGACGTAGGGAATGTTATATTTATATTCGGCACAAAAATTAGACCTCTAGGGTCAAAATTGGCCCAGCTATGGCCATTTTAGTTTTGGGGTGGCCTAGTTCCCGTTTTGAAGCAGTGCTCAGGTAAAAGCAAAAACTTTGACAGGCTGCTGCTGGAAAACTATCAGAGATAGGGTCTTGCAATTTGCACTGCGTGTGCCCAACGATATGAAGTTATTTTGGGCCGAATTTCAAGTTCCTACCGCGAACGGTCTTGCTGCCAGGGCCGATTTAGTGTCGCCAACTTCCTGCAAACACCGTTTAATGCAGATTTCCTCTCCAAAACTGGGTGAAACTTTAAAGTCGATTTTCTCGAAAGTTTGAAAAAACAAATTTTTTCGGTTTTCGCCTGAAATAGACGTAGGGAATGTTAAATTTATATTCTGCACAAAAATTAGACCTCTAGGGTCAAAATTGGCCCAGCTATGGCAATTTTAGTTTTGGGGTGGCCTAGTTCCCGTTTTGTAGCAGTGCTCAGGTAAAAGCCAAAACTTTGACAGGCTGCTGGTGTAAAACTATCAGAGATAGGATCTTGCAAGTTGCACTGCGTGTGCCCAACGATATGAAGTTATTTTGGGCCGAATTTCAAGTTTCTACCGCGAACGGTCTGGCTGCCAGGGCAGATTGAGTGTCGCCAACTTCCTGCAAACACCGTTTAATGCAGATTTCCTCTCCAAAACTGGATGAAACTTAAAAGTCGATTTTCTCGAAAGTTTGAAAAAATAAACATTTTCGGGTTTTGCCTGAAATAGACGTAGGGAATGTTAAATTTATATTCTGCACAAAAATTAGACCTCTAGGGTCAAAATTGGCCCAGCTATGGCCATTTTAGTTTTGGGGTGGCCTAGTTCCCGTTTTGAAGCAGTGCTCAGGTAAAAGCCAAAACTGTGACAGGCTGCTGCTGGAAAACTATCAGAAATAGGATCTTTCAATTTGCACTGCGTGTGCCCAACGATATGAAGTTATTTTGGGCCGAATTTCAAGTTCCTACCGCGAACGGTCTGACTGCCAGGGCAGATTTAGTGTCGCCAACTTCCTGCAAACACCGTTTAATGCAGAATTCCTCTCCAAAACTGGGTGAAACTTTAAAGTCGATTTTCTCGAAAGTTTGAAAAAATAAACTTTTTCGGTTTTCGCCTGAAATAGACGTAGGGAATGTTAAATTTATATTCGGCACAAAAATTAGACCTCTAGGGTCAAAATTGGCCCAGCTATGGCCATTTTAGTTTTGGGGTGGCCTAGTTCCCGTTTTGAAGCAGTGCTCAGGTTAAAGCCAAAACTTTGACAGGCTGCTGCTGGAAAACTATCAGAGATAGGGTCTTGCAATTTGCACTGCGTGTGCCCAACGATATGAAGTTATTTTGGGCCGAATTTCAAGTTCCTACCGCGAACGGTCTTGCTGCCAGGGCCGATTTAGTGTCGCCAACTTCCTGCAAACACCGTTTAATGCAGATTTCCTCTCCAAAACTGGGTGAAACTTTAAAGTCGATTTTCTCGAAAGTTTGAAAAAATAAACTTTTTCGGTTTTCGCCTGAAATAGACGTAGAAAATGTTAAATTTATATTCGGCACAAAAATTAGACCTCTAGGGTCAAAATTGGCCCAGCTATGGCCATTTTAGTTTTGGGGTGGCCTAGTTCCCGTTTTGAAGCAGTGCTCAGGTAAAAGCCAAAACTGTGACAGGCTGCTGCTGGAAAACTATCAGAAATAGGATCTTGCAATTTGCACTGCGTGTGCCCAACGATATGAAGTTATTTTGGGCCGAATTTCAAGTTCCTACCGCGAACGGTCTGACTGCCAGGGCAGATTTAGTGTCGCCAACTTCCTGCAAACACCGTCTAATGCAGATTTCCTCTCCAAAACTGGGTGAAACTTTAAAGTCGATTTTCTCGAAAGTTTGAAAAAATAAACTTTTTCGGTTTTCGCCTGAAATAGACGTAGGGAATGTTAGATTTATATTCGGCACAAAAATTAGACCTCTAGGGTCAAAATTGGCCCAGCTATGGCCATTTTAGTTTTGGGGTGGCCTAGTTCCCGTTTTGAAGCAGTGCTCAGGTTAAAGCCAAAACTTTGACAGGCTGCTGCTGGAAAACTATCAGAGATAGGGTCTTGCAATTTGCACTGCGTGTGCCCAACGATATGAAGTTATTTTGGGCCGAATTTCAAGTTCCTACCGCGAACGGTCTTGCTGCCAGGGCCGATTTAGTGTCGCCAACTTCCTGCAAACACCGTTTAATGCAGATTTCCTCTCCAAAACTGGGTGAAACTTTAAAGTCGATTTTCTCGAAAGTTTGAAAAAATAAACTTTTTCGGTTTTCGCCTGAAATAGACGTAGAAAATGTTAAATTTATATTCTGCACAAAAATTAGACCTCTAGGGTCAAAATTGGCCCAGCTATGGCCATTTTAGTTTTGGGGTGGCCTAGTTCCCGTTTTGAAGCAGTGCTCAGGTAAAAGCCAAAACTGTGACAGGCTGCTGCTGGAAAACTATCAGAAATAGGATCTTGCAATTTGCACTGCGTGTGCCCAACGATATGAAGTTATTTTGGGCCGAATTTCAAGTTCCTACCGCGAACGGTCTGACTGCCAGGGCAGATTTAGTGTCGCCAACTTCCTGCAAACACCGTCTAATGCAGATTTCCTCTCCAAAACTGGGTGAAACTTTAAAGTCGATTTTCTCGAAAGTTTGAAAAAATAAACTTTTTCGGTTTTCGCCTGAAATAGACGTAGGGAATGTTAAATTTATATTCGGCACAAAAATTAGACCTCTAGGGTCAAAATTGGCCCAGCTATGGCCATTTTAGTTTTGGGGTGGCCTAGTTCCCGTTTTGAAGCAGTGCTCAGGTTAAAGCCAAAACTTTGACAGGCTGCTGCTGGAAAACTATCAGAGATAGGGTCTTGCAATTTGCACTGCGTGTGCCCAACGATATGAAGTTATTTTGGGCCGAATTTCAAGTTCCTACCGCGAACGGTCTTGCTGCCAGGGCCGATTTAGTGTCGCCAACTTCCTGCAAACACCGTTTAATGCAGATTTCCTCTCCAAAACTGGGTGAAACTTTAAAGTCGATTTTCTCGAAAGTTTGAAAAAATAAACTTTTTCGGTTTTCGCCTGAAATAGACGTAGAAAATGTTAAATTTATATTCTGCACAAAAATTAGACCTCTAGGGTCAAAATTGGCCCAGCTATGGCCATTGTAGTTTTGGGGTGGCCTAGTTCCCGTTTTGAAGCAGTGCTCAGGTAAAAGCCAAAACTGTGACAGGCTGCTGCTGGAAAACTATCAGAAATAGGATCTTGCAATTTGCACTGCGTGTGCCCAACGATATGAAGTTATTTTGGGCATAATTTCAAGTTCCTACCACGAACGGTCTGGCTGCCAGGGCAGATTTAGTGTCGCCAACTTCCTGCAAACACCGTTTAATGCAGATTTCCTCTCCAAAACTGGGTGAAACATTAAAGTCGATTTTCTCGAAAGTTTGAAAAAATAAACTTTTTCGGTTTTCGCCTGAAATAGACGTAGGGAATGTTAAATTTATATTCTGCACAAAAATTAGACCTCTAGGGTCAAAATTGGCCCAGCTATGGCCATTTTAGTTTTGGGGTGGCCTAGTTCCCGTTTTGAAGCAGTGCTCAGGTAAAAGCCAAAACTGTGACAGGCTGCTGCTGGAAAACTATCAGAAATAGGATCTTGCAATTTGCACTGCGTGTGCCCAACGATATGAAGTTATTTTGGGCCGAATTTCAAGTTCCTACCGCGAACGGTCTGACTGCCAGGGCAGATTTAGTGTCGCCAACTTCCTGCAAACACCGTCGAATGCAGATTTCCTCTCCAAAACTGGGTGAAACTTTAAAGTCGATTTTCTCGAAAGTTTGAAAAAATAAACTTTTTCGGTTTTCGCCTGAAATAGACGTAGAAAATGTTAAATTTATATTCTGCACAAAAATTAGACCTCTAGGGTCAAAATTGGCCCAGCTATGGCCATTTTAGTTTTGGGGTGGCCTAGTTCCCGTTTTGAAGCAGTGCTCAGGTAAAAGCGAAAACTTTGACAGGATGCTGCTGGAAAACTATCAGAGATAGGATCTTGCAATTTGCACTGCGTGTGCCCAACGATATGAAGTTATTTTGGGCCGAATTTTAAGTTCCTACCGCGAACGGTCTGGCTGCCAGGGCAGATTTAGTGTCGCCAACTTCCTGCAAACACCGTTTAATGCAGATTTCCTCTCCAAAACTGGGTGAAACTTTAAAGTCGATTTTCTCGAAAGTTTGAAAAAATAAACTTTTTCAGTTTTCGCCTGAAATAGACGTAGGGAATGTTAAATTTATATTCTGCACAAAAATTAGACCTCTAGGGTCAAAATTGGCCCAGCTATGGCCATTTTAGTTTTGGGGTGGCCTAGTTCCCGTTTTGAAGCAGTGCTCAGGTAAAAGCCAAGACTTTGACAGGCTGCTGCTGGAAAACTATCAGAGATAGGATCTTGCAATTTGCACTGCGTGTGCCCAACGATATGAAGTTATTGTGGGCCGAATTTCAAGTTCCTACCGCGAACGGTCTGGTTGCCAGGGCAGATTTAGTGTCGCCAACTTCCTGCAAACACCGATTAATGCAGATTTCCTCTCCAAAACTGGGTGAAACTTTAAAGTCGATTTTCTCGAAAGTTTGAAAAAATAAACTTTTTCGGTTTTCGCCTGAAATAGACGTAGAAAATGTTAAATTTATATTCTGCACAAAAATTAGACCTCTAGGGTCAAAATTGGCCCAGCTATGGCCATTTTAGTTTTGGGGTGGCCTAGTTCCCGTTTTGAAGCAGTGCTCAGGTAAAAGCCAAAACTTTGACAGGCTGCTGCTGGAAAACTATCAGAGATTGGATCTTGCAATTTGCACTGCGTGTGCCCAACGATATGAAGTTATTTTGGGCCGAATTTCAAGTTTCTACCGCGAACGGTCTGGCTGCCAGGGCAGATTGAGTGTCGCCAACTTCCTGCAAACACCGTTTAATGCAGATTTCCTCTCCAAAACTGGGTGAAACTTTAAAGTCGATTTTCTTGAAAGTTTGAAAAAATAAACTTTTTCGGTTTTCGCCTGAAATAGACGTAGGGAATGTTAAATTTATATTCTGCACAAAAATTAGACCTCTAGGGTCAAAATTGGCCCAGCAATGGCCATTTTAGTTTTGGGGTGGCCTAGTTCCCGTTTTGAAGCAGTGCTCAGGTAAAAGCCAAAACTTTGACAGGCTGCTGCTGGAAAACTATCAGAGATAGGGTCTTGCAATTTGCACTGCGTGTGCCCAACGATATGAAGTTATTTTGGGCCGAATTTCAAGTTCCTACCGCGAACGGTCTTGCTGCCAGGGCCGATTTAGTGTCGCCAACTTCCTGCAAACACCGTTTAATGCAGATTTCCTCTCCAAAACTGGGTGAAACTTTAAAGTCGATTTTCTCGAAAGTTTGAAAAAATAAACTTTTTCAGTTTTCGCATGAAATAGACGTAGGGAATGTTAAATTTATATTCGGCACAAAAATTAGACCTCTAGGGTCAAAATTGGCCCAGCTATGGCCATTTTAGTTTTGGGGTGGCCTAGTTCCCGTTTTGAAGCAGTGCTCAGGTAAAAGCCAAAACTTTGACAGGCTGCTGCTGGAAAACTATCAGAGATAGGATCTTGCAATTTGCACTGCGTGTGCCCAACGATATGAAGTTATTGTGGGCCGAATTTCAAGTTCCTACCGCGAACGGTCTGGTTGCCAGGGCAGATTTAGTGTCGCCAACTTCCTGCAAACACCGATTAATGCAGATTTCCTCTCCAAAACTGGGTGAAACTTTAAAGTCGATTTTCTCGAAAGTTTGAAAAAATAAACTTTTTCAGTTTTCGCCTGAAATAGACGTAGGGAATGTTAAATTTATATTCTGCACAAAAATTAGACCTCTAGGGTCAAAATTGGCCCAGCTATGGCCATTTTAGTTTTGGGGTGGCCTAGTTCCCGTTTTGAAGCAGTGCTCAGGTAAAAGCCAAAACTTTGACAGGCTGCTGCTGGAAAACTATCAGAGATAGGATCTTGCAATTTGCACTGCGTGTGCCCAACGATATGAAGTTATTGTGGGCCGAATTTCAAGTTCCTACCGCGAACGGTCTGGTTGCCAGGGCAGATTTAGTGTCGCCAACTTCCTGCAAACACCGATTAATGCAGATTTCCTCTCCAAAACTGGGTGAAACTTTAAAGTCGATTTTCTCGAAAGTTTGAAAAAATAAACTTTTTCGGTTTTCGCCTGAAATAGACGTAGAAAATGTTAAATTTATATTCTGCACAAAAATTAGACCTCTAGGGTCAAAATTGGCCCAGCTATGGCCATTTTAGTTTTGGGGTGGCCTAGTTCCCGTTTTGAAGCAGTGCTCAGGTAAAAGCCAAAACTTTGACAGGCTGCTGCTGGAAAACTATCAGAGATTGGATCTTGCAATTTGCACTGCGTGTGCCCAACGATATGAAGTTATTTTGGGCCGAATTTCAAGTTCCTACCGCGAACGGTCTGGTTGCCAGGGCAGATTTAGTGTCGCCAACTTCCTGCAAACACCGTTTAATGCAGATTTCCTCTCCAAAACTGGGTGAAACTTTAAAGTCGATTTTCTCGAAAGTTTGAAAAAATAAACTTTTTCGGTTGTCGCCTGAAATAGACGTAGGGAATGTTAAATTTATATTCTGCACAAAAATTAGACCTCTAGGGTCAAAATTGGCCCAGGTATGGCAATTTTAGTTTTGGGGTGGCCTAGTTCCCGTTTTGTAGCAGTGCTCAGGTAAAAGCCAAAAATTTGACAGGCTGCTGGTGTAAAACTATCAGAGATAGGATCTTGCAAGTTGCACTGCGTGTGCCCAACGATATGAAGTTATTTTGGGCCGAATTTCAAGTTTCTACCGCGAACGGTCTGGCTGCCAGGGCAGATTGAGTGTCGCCAACTTCCTGCAAACACCGTTTAATGCAGATTTCCTCTCCAAAACTGGATGAAACTTAAAAGTCGATTTTCTCGAAAGTTTGAAAAAATAAACATTTTCGGGTTTTGCCTGAAATAGACGTAGGGAATGTTAAATTTATATTCTGCACAAAAATTAGACCTCTAGGGTCAAAATTGGCCCAGCTATGGCCATTTTAGTTTTGGGGTGGCCTAGTTCCCGTTTTGAAGCAGTGCTCAGGTAAAAGCCAAAACTGTGACAGGCTGCTGCTGGAAAACTATCAGAAATAGGATCTTTCAATTTGCACTGCGTGTGCCCAACGATATGAAGTTATTTTGGGCCGAATTTCAAGTTCCTACCGCGAACGGTCTGACTGCCAGGGCAGATTTAGTGTCGCCAACTTCCTGCAAACACCGTTTAATGCAGAATTCCTCTCCAAAACTGGGTGAAACTTTAAAGTCGATTTTCTCGAAAGTTTGAAAAAATAAACTTTTTCGGTTTTCGCCTGAAATAGACGTAGGGAATGTTAAATTTATATTCGGCACAAAAATTAGACCTCTAGGGTCAAAATTGGCCCAGCTATGGCCATTTTAGTTTTGGGGTGGCCTAGTTCCCGTTTTGAAGCAGTGCTCAGGTTAAAGCCAAAACTTTGACAGGCTGCTGCTGGAAAACTATCAGAGATAGGGTCTTGCAATTTGCACTGCGTGTGCCCAACGATATGAAGTTATTTTGGGCCGAATTTCAAGTTCCTACCGCGAACGGTCTTGCTGCCAGGGCCGATTTAGTGTCGCCAACTTCCTGCAAACACCGTTTAATGCAGATTTCCTCTCCAAAACTGGGTGAAACTTTAAAGTCGATTTTCTCGAAAGTTTGAAAAAATAAACTTTTTCGGTTTTCGCCTGAAATAGACGTAGAAAATGTTAAATTTATATTCGGCACAAAAATTAGACCTCTAGGGTCAAAATTGGCCCAGCTATGGCCATTTTAGTTTTGGGGTGGCCTAGTTCCCGTTTTGAAGCAGTGCTCAGGTAAAAGCCAAGACTTTGACAGGCTGCTGCTGGAAAACTATCAGAGATAGGATCTTGCAATTTGCACTGCGTGTGCCCAACGATATGAAGTTATTGTGGGCCGAATTTCAAGTTCCTACCGCGAACGGTCTTGCTGCCAGGGCCGATTTAGTGTCGCCAACTTCCTGCAAACACCGTTTAATGCAGATTTCCTCTCCAAAACTGGGTGAAACTTTAAAGTCGATTTTCTCGAAAGTTTGAAAAAACAAATTTTTTCGGTTTTCGCCTGAAATAGACGTAGGGAATGTTAAATTTATATTCTGCACAAAAATTAGACCTCTAGGGTCAAAATTGGCCCAGCTATGGCAATTTTAGTTTTGGGGTGGCCTAGTTCCCGTTTTGTAGCAGTGCTCAGGTAAAAGCCAAAACTTTGACAGGCTGCTGGTGTAAAACTATCAGAGATAGGATCTTGCAAGTTGCACTGCGTGTGCCCAACGATATGAAGTTATTTTGGGCCGAATTTCAAGTTTCTACCGCGAACGGTCTGGCTGCCAGGGCAGATTGAGTGTCGCCAACTTCCTGCAAACACCGTTTAATGCAGATTTCCTCTCCAAAACTGGATGAAACTTAAAAGTCGATTTTCTCGAAAGTTTGAAAAAATAAACATTTTCGGGTTTTGCCTGAAATAGACGTAGGGAATGTTAAATTTATATTCTGCACAAAAATTAGACCTCTAGGGTCAAAATTGGCCCAGCTATGGCCATTTTAGTTTTGGGGTGGCCTAGTTCCCGTTTTGAAGCAGTGCTCAGGTAAAAGCCAAAACTGTGACAGGCTGCTGCTGGAAAACTATCAGAAATAGGATCTTTCAATTTGCACTGCGTGTGCCCAACGATATGAAGTTATTTTGGGCCGAATTTCAAGTTCCTACCGCGAACGGTCTGACTGCCAGGGCAGATTTAGTGTCGCCAACTTCCTGCAAACACCGTTTAATGCAGAATTCCTCTCCAAAACTGGGTGAAACTTTAAAGTCGATTTTCTCGAAAGTTTGAAAAAATAAACTTTTTCGGTTTTCGCCTGAAATAGACGTAGGGAATGTTAAATTTATATTCGGCACAAAAATTAGACCTCTAGGGTCAAAATTGGCCCAGCTATGGCAATTTTAGTTTTGGGGTGGCCTAGTTCCCGTTTTGTAGCAGTGCTCAGGTAAAAGCCAAAACTTTGACAGGCTGCTGGTGTAAAACTATCAGAGATAGGATCTTGCAAGTTGCACTGCGTGTGCCCAACGATATGAAGTTATTTTGGGCCGAATTTCAAGTTTCTACCGCGAACGGTCTGGCTGCCAGGGCAGATTGAGTGTCGCCAACTTCCTGCAAACACCGTTTAATGCAGATTTCCTCTCCAAAACTGGATGAAACTTAAAAGTCGATTTTCTCGAAAGTTTGAAAAAATAAACATTTTCGGGTTTTGCCTGAAATAGACGTAGGGAATGTTAAATTTATATTCTGCACAAAAATTAGACCTCTAGGGTCAAAATTGGCCCAGCTATGGCCATTTTAGTTTTGGGGTGGCCTAGTTCCCGTTTTGAAGCAGTGCTCAGGTAAAAGCCAAAACTGTGACAGGCTGCTGCTGGAAAACTATCAGAAATAGGATCTTTCAATTTGCACTGCGTGTGCCCAACGATATGAAGTTATTTTGGGCCGAATTTCAAGTTCCTACCGCGAACGGTCTGACTGCCAGGGCAGATTTAGTGTCGCCAACTTCCTGCAAACACCGTTTAATGCAGAATTCCTCTCCAAAACTGGGTGAAACTTTAAAGTCGATTTTCTCGAAAGTTTGAAAAAATAAACTTTTTCGGTTTTCGCCTGAAATAGACGTAGGGAATGTTAAATTTATATTCGGCACAAAAATTAGACCTCTAGGGTCAAAATTGGCCCAGCTATGGCCATTTTAGTTTTGGGGTGGCCTAGTTCCCGTTTTGAAGCAGTGCTCAGGTTAAAGCCAAAACTTTGACAGGCTGCTGCTGGAAAACTATCAGAGATAGGGTCTTGCAATTTGCACTGCGTGTGCCCAACGATATGAAGTTATTTTGGGCCGAATTTCAAGTTCCTACCGCGAACGGTCTTGCTGCCAGGGCCGATTTAGTGTCGCCAACTTCCTGCAAACACCGTTTAATGCAGATTTCCTCTCCAAAACTGGGTGAAACTTTAAAGTCGATTTTCTCGAAAGTTTGAAAAAATAAACTTTTTCGGTTTTCGCCTGAAATAGACGTAGAAAATGTTAAATTTATATTCGGCACAAAAATTAGACCTCTAGGGTCAAAATTGGCCCAGCTATGGCCATTTTAGTTTTGGGGTGGCCTAGTTCCCGTTTTGAAGCAGTGCTCAGGTAAAAGCCAAGACTTTGACAGGCTGCTGCTGGAAAACTATCAGAGATAGGATCTTGCAATTTGCACTGCGTGTGCCCAACGATATGAAGTTATTGTGGGCCGAATTTCAAGTTCCTACCGCGAACGGTCTGGTTGCCAGGGCAGATTTAGTGTCGCCAACTTCCTGCAAACACCGATTAATGCAGATTTCCTCTCCAAAACTGGGTGAAACTTTAAAGTCGATTTTCTCGAAAGTTTGAAAAAATAAACTTTTTCGGTTTTCGCCTGAAATAGACGTAGAAAATGTTAAATTTATATTCTGCACAAAAATTAGACCTCTAGGGTCAAAATTGGCCCAGCTATGGCCATTTTAGTTTTGGGGTGGCCTAGTTCCCGTTTTGAAGCAGTGCTCAGGTAAAAGCCAAAACTTTGACAGGCTGCTGCTGGAAAACTATCAGAGATTGGATCTTGCAATTTGCACTGCGTGTGCCCAACGATATGAAGTTATTTTGGGCCGAATTTCAAGTTTCTACCGCGAACGGTCTGGCTGCCAGGGCAGATTGAGTGTCGCCAACTTCCTGCAAACACCGTTTAATGCAGATTTCCTCTCCAAAACTGGGTGAAACTTTAAAGTCGATTTTCTTGAAAGTTTGAAAAAATAAACTTTTTCGGTTTTCGCCTGAAATAGACGTAGGGAATGTTAAATTTATATTCTGCACAAAAATTAGACCTCTAGGGTCAAAATTGGCCCAGCAATGGCCATTTTAGTTTTGGGGTGGCCTAGTTCCCGTTTTGAAGCAGTGCTCAGGTAAAAGCCAAAACTTTGACAGGCTGCTGCTGGAAAACTATCAGAGATAGGGTCTTGCAATTTGCACTGCGTGTGCCCAACGATATGAAGTTATTTTGGGCCGAATTTCAAGTTCCTACCGCGAACGGTCTTGCTGCCAGGGCCGATTTAGTGTCGCCAACTTCCTGCAAACACCGTTTAATGCAGATTTCCTCTCCAAAACTGGGTGAAACTTTAAAGTCGATTTTCTCGAAAGTTTGAAAAAATAAACTTTTTCAGTTTTCGCATGAAATAGACGTAGGGAATGTTAAATTTATATTCTGCACAAAAATTAGACCTCTAGGGTCAAAATTGGCCCAGCTATGGCCATTTTAGTTTTGGGGTGGCCTAGTTCCCGTTTTGAAGCAGTGCTCAGGTAAAAGCCAAAACTTTGACAGGCTGCTGCTGGAAAACTATCAGAGATAGGATCTTGCAATTTGCACTGCGTGTGCCCAACGATATGAAGTTATTGTGGGCCGAATTTCAAGTTCCTACCGCGAACGGTCTGGTTGCCAGGGCAGATTTAGTGTCGCCAACTTCCTGCAAACACCGATTATTGCAGATTTCCTCTCCAAAACTGGGTGAAACTTTAAAGTCGATTTTCTCGAAAGTTTGAAAAAATAAACTTTTTCAGTTTTCGCCTGAAATAGACGTAGGGAATGTTAAATTTATATTCTGCACAAAAATTAGACCTCTAGGGTCAAAATTGGCCCAGCTATGGCCATTTTAGTTTTGGGGTGGCCTAGTTCCCGTTTTGAAGCAGTGCTCAGGTAAAAGCCAAAACTTTGACAGGCTGCTGCTGGAAAACTATCAGAGATTGGATCTTGCAATTTGCACTGCGTGTGCCCAACGATATGAAGTTATTTTGGGCCGAATTTCAAGTTCCTACCGCGAACGGTCTGGTTGCCAGGGCAGATTTAGTGTCGCCAACTTCCTGCAAACACCGATTAATGCAGATTTCCTCTCCAAAACTGGGTGAAACTTTAAAGTCGATTTTCTCGAAAGTTTGAAAAAATAAACTTTTTCGGTTTTCGCCTGAAATAGACGTAGAAAATGTTAAATTTATATTCTGCACAAAAATTAGACCTCTAGGGTCAAAATTGGCCCAGCTATGGCCATTTTAGTTTTGGGGTGGCCTAGTTCCCGTTTTGAAGCAGTGCTCAGGTAAAAGCCAAAACTTTGACAGGCTGCTGCTGGAAAACTATCAGAGATTGGATCTTGCAATTTGCACTGCGTGTGCCCAACGATATGAAGTTATTTTGGGCCGAATTTCAAGTTCCTACCGCGAACGGTCTTGCTGCCAGGGCCGATTTAGTGTCGCCAACTTCCTGCAAACACCGTTTAATGCAGATTTCCTCTCCAAAACTGGGTGAAACTTTAAAGTCGATTTTCTCGAAAGTTTGAAAAAATAAACTTTTTCGGTTTTCGCCTGAAATAGACGTAGAAAATGTTAAATTTATATTCTGCACAAAAATTAGACCTCTAGGGTCAAAATTGGCCCAGCTATGGCCATTTTAGTTTTGGGGTGGCCTAGTTCCCGTTTTGAAGCAGTGCTCATGTAAAAGCCAAAACTTTGACAGGCTGCTGCTGGAAAACTATCAGAGATTGGATCTTGCAATTTGCACTGCGTGTGCCCAACGAAATGAAGTTATTTTGGGCCGAATTTCAAGTTCCTACCGCGAACGGTCTGGCTGCCAGGGCAGATTTAGTGTCGCCAACTTCCTGCAAACACCGCTTAATGCAGATTTCCTCTCCAAAACTGGGTGAAACTTTAAAGTCGATTTTCTCGAAAGTTTGAAAAAATAAACTTTTTCGGTTGTCGCCTGAAATAGACGTAGGGAATGTTATATTTATATTCGGCACAAAAATTAGACCTCTAGGGTCAAAATTGGCCCAGCTATGGCCATTTTAGTTTTGGGGTGGCCTAGTTCCCGTTTTGAAGCAGTGCTCAGGTAAAAGCAAAAACTTTGACAGGCTGCTGCTGGAAAACTATCAGAGATAGGGTCTTGCAATTTGCACTGCGTGTGCCCAACGATATGAAGTTATTTTGGGCCGAATTTCAAGTTCCTACCGCGAACGGTCTTGCTGCCAGGGCCGATTTAGTGTCGCCAACTTCCTGCAAACACCGTTTAATGCAGATTTCCTCTCCAAAACTGGGTGAAACTTTAAAGTCGATTTTCACGAAAGTTTGAAAAAATAAACTTTTCGTTTTCGCATGAAATAGACGTAGGGAATGTTAAATTTATATTCTGCACAAAAATTAGACCTCTAGGGTCTAAATTGGCCCAGCTATGGCCATTTTAGTTTTGGGGTGGCCTAGTTCCCGTTTTGAAGCAGTGCTCAGGTAAAAGCCAAAACTGTGACAGGCTGCTGCTGGAAAACTATCAGAAATAGGATCTTGCAATTTGCACTGCGTGTGCCCAACGATATGAAGTTATTTTGGGCCGAATTTCAAGTTCCTACCGCGAACGGTCTGACTGCCAGGGCAGATTTAGTGTCGCCAACTTCCTGCAAACACCGTTTAATGCAGATTTCCTCTCCAAAACTGGGTGAAACTTTAAAGTCGATTTTCTCGAAAGTTTGAAAAAATAAACTTTTTCGGTTTTCGCCTGAAATAGACGTAGGGAATGTTAAATTTATATTCGGCACAAAAATTAGACCTCTAGGGTCAAAATTGGCCCAGCTATGGCCATTTTAGTTTTGGGGTGGCCTAGTTCCCGTTTTGAAGCAGTGCTCAGGTTAAAGCCAAAACTTTGACAGGCTGCTGCTGAAAAACTATCAGAGATAGGGTCTTGCAATTTGCACTGCGTGTGCCCAACGATATGAAGTTATTTTGGGCCGAATTTCAAGTTCCTACCGCGAACGGTCTTGCTGCCAGGGCCGATTTAGTGTCGCCAACTTCCTGCAAACACCGTTTAATGCAGATTTCCTCTCCAAAACTGGGTGAAACTTTAAAGTCGATTTTCTCGAAAGTTTGAAAAAATAAACTTTTTCGGTTTTCGCCTGAAATAGACGTAGAAAATGTTAAATTTATATTCGGCACAAAAATTAGACCTCTAGGGTCAAAATTGGCCCAGCTATGGCCATTTTAGTTTTGGGGTGGCCTAGTTCCCGTTTTGAAGCAGTGCTCAGGTTAAAGCCAAAACTTTGACAGGCTGCTGCTGGAAAACTATCAGAGATAGGGTCTTGCAATTTGCACTGCGTGTGCCCAACGATATGAAGTTATTTTGGGCCGAATTTCAAGTTCCTACCGCGAACGGTCTTGCTGCCAGGGCCGATTTAGTGTCGCCAACTTCCTGCAAACACCGTTTAATGCAGATTTCCTCTCCAAAACTGGGTGAAACTTTAAAGTCGATTTTCTCGAAAGTTTGAAAAAATAAACTTTTTCGGTTTTCGCCTGAAATAGACGTAGAAAATGTTAAATTTATATTCTGCACAAAAATTAGACCTCTAGGGTCAAAATTGGCCCAGCTATGGCCATTTTAGTTTTGGGGTGGCCTAGTTCCCGTTTTGAAGCAGTGCTCATGTAAAAACCAAAACTTTTACAGGCTGCTGCTGGAAAACTATCAGAGATTGGATCTTGCAATTTGCACTGCGTGTGCCCAACGAAATGAAGTTATTTTGGGCCGAATTTCAAGTTCCTACCGCGAACGGTCTGGCTGCCAGGGCAGATTTAGTGTCGCCAACTTCCTGCAAACACCGTTTAATGCAGATTTCCTCTCCAAAACTGGGTGAAACTTTAAAGTCGATTTTCTCGAAAGTTTGAAAAAATAAACTTTTTCGGTTGTCGCCTGAAATAGACGTAGGGAATGTTATATTTATATTCGGCACAAAAATTAGACCTCAAGGGTCACAATTGGCCCAGCTATGGCCATTTTAGTTTTGGGGTGGCCTAGTTCCCGTTTTGAAGCAGTGCTCAGGTAAAAGCAAAAACTTTGACAGGCTGCTGCTGGAAAACTATCAGAGATAGGGTCTTGCAATTTGCACTGCGTGTGCCCAACGATATGAAGTTATTGTGGGCCGAATTTCAAGTTCCTACCGCGAACGGTCTTGCTGCCAGGGCCGATTTAGTGTCGCCAACTTCCTGCAAACACCGTTTAATGCAGATTTCCTCTCCAAAACTGGGTGAAACTTTAAAGTCGATTTTCTCGAAAGTTTGAAAAAATAAACTTTTTCGGTTTTCGCCTGAAATAGACGTAGAAAATGTTAAATTTATATTCGGCACAAAAATTAGACCTCTAGGGTCAAAATTGGCCCAGCTATGGCCATTTTAGTTTTGGGGTGGCCTAGTTCCCGTTTTGAAGCAGTGCTCAGGTTAAAGCCAAAACTTTGACAGGCTGCTGCTGGAAAACTATCAGAGATAGGGTCTTGCAATTTGCACTGCGTGTGCCCAACGATATGAAGTTATTTTGGGCCGAATTTCAAGTTCCTACCGCGAACGGTCTTGCTGCCAGGGCCGATTTAGTGTCGCCAACTTCCTGCAAACACCGTTTAATGCAGATTTCCTCTCCAAAACTGGGTGAAACTTTAAAGTCGATTTTCTCGAAAGTTTGAAAAAATAAACTTTTTCGGTTGTCGCCTGAAATAGACGTAGGGAATGTTATATTTATATTCGGCACAAAAATTAGACCTCTAGGGTCAAAATTGGCCCAGCTATGGCCATTTTAGTTTTGGGGTGGCCTAGTTCCCGTTTTGAAGCAGTGCTCAGGTAAAAGCAAAAACTTTGACAGGCTGCTGCTGGAAAACTATCAGAGATAGGGTCTTGCAATTTGCACTGCGTGTGCCCAACGATATGAAGTTATTTTGGGCCGAATTTCAAGTTCCTACCGCGAACGGTCTTGCTGCCAGGGCCGATTTAGTGTCGCCAACTTCCTGCAAACACCGTTTAATGCAGATTTCCTCTCCAAAACTGGGTGAAACTTTAAAGTCGATTTTCACGAAAGTTTGAAAAAATAAACTTTTCGGTTTTCGCATGAAATAGACGTAGGGAATGTTAAATTTATATTCTGCACAAAAATTAGACCTCTAGGGTCTAAATTGGCCCAGCTATGGCCATTTTAGTTTTGGGGTGGCCTAGTTCCCGTTTTGAAGCAGTGCTCAGGTAAAAGCCAAAACTGTGACAGGCTGCTGCTGGAAAACTATCAGAAATAGGATCTTGCAATTTGCACTGCGTGTGCCCAACGATATGAAGTTATTTTGGGCCGAATTTCAAGTTCCTACCGCGAACGGTCTGACTGCCAGGGCAGATTTAGTGTCGCCAACTTCCTGCAAACACCGTTTAATGCAGATTTCCTCTCCAAAACTGGGTGAAACTTTAAAGTCGATTTTCTCGAAAGTTTGAAAAAATAAACTTTTTCGGTTTTCGCCTGAAATAGACGTAGGGAATGTTAAATTTATATTCGGCACAAAAATTAGACCTCTAGGGTCAAAATTGGCCCAGCTATGGCCATTTTAGTTTTGGGGTGGCCTAGTTCCCGTTTTGAAGCAGTGCTCAGGTTAAAGCCAAAACTTTGACAGGCTGCTGCTGGAAAACTATCAGAGATAGGGTCTTGCAATTTGCACTGCGTGTGCCCAACGATATGAAGTTATTTTGGGCCGAATTTCAAGTTCCTACCGCGAACGGTCTTGCTGCCAGGGCCGATTTAGTGTCGCCAACTTCCTGCAAACACCGTTTAATGCAGATTTCCTCTCCAAAACTGGGTGAAACTTTAAAGTCGATTTTCTCGAAAGTTTGAAAAAATAAACTTTTTCGGTTTTCGCCTGAAATAGACGTAGAAAATGTTAAATTTATATTCGGCACAAAAATTAGACCTCTAGGGTCAAAATTGGCCCAGCTATGGCCATTTTAGTTTTGGGGTGGCCTAGTTCCCGTTTTGAAGCAGTGCTCAGGTTAAAGCCAAAACTTTGACAGGCTGCTGCTGGAAAACTATCAGAGATAGGGTCTTGCAATTTGCACTGCGTGTGCCCAACGATATGAAGTTATTTTGGGCCGAATTTCAAGTTCCTACCGCGAACGGTCTGGCTGCCAGGGCCGATTTAGTGTCGCCAACTTCCTGCAAACACCGTTTAATGCAGATTTCCTCTCCAAAACTGGGTGAAACTTTAAAGTCGATTTTCTCGAAAGTTTGAAAAAATAAACTTTTTCGGTTTTCGCCTGAAATAGACGTAGAAAATGTTAAATTTATATTCTGCACAAAAATTAGACCTCTAGGGTCAAAATTGGCCCAGCTATGGCCATTTTAGTTTTGGGGTGGCCTAGTTCCCGTTTTGAAGCAGTGCTCAGGTAAAAGCCAAAACTTTGACAGGCTGCTGCTGGAAAACTATCAGAGATAGGATCTTGCAATTTGCACTGCGTGTGCCCAACGATATGAAGTTATTGTTGGCCGAATTTCAAGTTCCTACCGCGAACGGTCTGGCTGCCAGGGCAGATTTAGTGTCGCCAACTTCCTGCAAACACCGTTTAATGCAGATTTCCTCTCCAAAACTGGGTGAAACTTTAAAGTCGATTTTCTCGAAAGTTTGAAAAAATAAACTTTTTCGGTTGTCGCCTGAAATAGACGTAGGGAATGTTATATTTATATTCGGCACAAAAATTAGACCTCTAGGGTCAAAATTGGCCCAGCTATGGCCATTTTAGTTTTGGGGTGGCCTAGTTCCCGTTTTGAAGCAGTGCTCAGGTAAAAGCAAAAACTTTGACAGGCTGCTGCTGGAAAACTATCAGAGATAGGGTCTTGCAATTTGCACTGCGTGTGCCCAACGATATGAAGTTATTTTGGGCCGAATTTCAAGTTCCTACCGCGAACGGTCTTGCTGCCAGGGCCGATTTAGTGTCGCCAACTTCCTGCAAACACCGTTTAATGCAGATTTCCTCTCCAAAACTGGGTGAAACTTTAAAGTCGATTTTCTCGAAAGTTTGAAAAAACAAATTTTTTCGGTTTTCGCCTGAAATAGACGTAGGGAATGTTAAATTTATATTCTGCACAAAAATTAGACCTCTAGGGTCAAAATTGGCCCAGCTATGGCAATTTTAGTTTTGGGGTGGCCTAGTTCCCGTTTTGTAGCAGTGCTCAGGTAAAAGCCAAAACTTTGACAGGCTGCTGGTGTAAAACTATCAGAGATAGGATCTTGCAAGTTGCACTGCGTGTGCCCAACGATATGAAGTTATTTTGGGCCGAATTTCAAGTTTCTACCGCGAACGGTCTGGCTGCCAGGGCAGATTGAGTGTCGCCAACTTCCTGCAAACACCGTTTAATGCAGATTTCCTCTCCAAAACTGGATGAAACTTAAAAGTCGATTTTCTCGAAAGTTTGAAAAAATAAACATTTTCGGATTTTGCCTGAAATAGACGTAGGGAATGTTAAATTTATATTCTGCACAAAAATTAGACCTCTAGGGTCAAAATTGGCCCAGCTATGGCCATTTTAGTTTTGGGGTGGCCTAGTTCCCGTTTTGAAGCAGTGCTCAGGTAAAAGCCAAAACTGTGACAGGCTGCTGCTGGAAAACTATCAGAAATAGGATCTTTCAATTTGCACTGCGTGTGCCCAACGATATGAAGTTATTTTGGGCCGAATTTCAAGTTCCTACCGCGAACGGTCTGACTGCCAGGGCAGATTTAGTGTCGCCAACTTCCTGCAAACACCGTTTAATGCAGATTTCCTCTCCAAAACTGGGTGAAACTTTAAAGTCGATTTTCTCGAAAGTTTGAAAAAATAAACTTTTTCGGTTTTCGCCTGAAATAGACGTAGGGAATGTTAAATTTATATTCGGCACAAAAATTAGACCTCTAGGGTCAAAATTGGCCCAGCTATGGCCATTTTAGTTTTGGGGTGGCCTAGTTCCCGTTTTGAAGCAGTGCTCAGGTTAAAGCCAAAACTTTGACAGGCTGCTGCTGGAAAACTATCAGAGATAGGGTCTTGCAATTTGCACTGCGTGTGCCCAACGATATGAAGTTATTTTGGGCCGAATTTCAAGTTCCTACCGCGAACGGTCTTGCTGCCAGGGCCGATTTAGTGTCGCCAACTTCCTGCAAACACCGTTTAATGCAGATTTCCTCTCCAAAACTGGGTGAAACTTTAAAGTCGATTTTCTCGAAAGTTTGAAAAAATAAACTTTTTCGGTTTTCGCCTGAAATAGACGTAGAAAATGTTAAATTTATATTCGGCACAAAAATTAGACCTCTAGGGTCAAAATTGGCCCAGCTATGGCCATTTTAGTTTTGGGGTGGCCTAGTTCCCGTTTTGAAGCAGTGCTCAGGTTAAAGCCAAAACTTTGACAGGCTGCTGCTGGAAAACTATCAGAGATAGGGTCTTGCAATTTGCACTGCGTGTGCCCAACGATATGAAGTTATTTTGGGCCGAATTTCAAGTTCCTACCGCGAACGGTCTTGCTGCCAGGGCCGATTTAGTGTCGCCAACTTCCTGCAAACACCGTTTAATGCAGATTTCCTCTCCAAAACTGGGTGAAACTTTAAAGTCGATTTTCTCGAAAGTTTGAAAAAATAAACTTTTTCGGTTTTCGCCTGAAATAGACGTAGAAAATGTTAAATTTATATTCTGCACAAAAATTAGACCTCTAGGGTCAAAATTGGCCCAGCTATGGCCATTTTAGTTTTGGGGTGGCCTAGTTCCCGTTTTGAAGCAGTGCTCATGTAAAAGCCAAAACTTTGACAGGCTGCTGCTGGAAAACTATCAGAGATTGGATCTTGCAATTTGCACTGCGTGTGCCCAACGAAATGAAGTTATTTTGGGCCGAATTTCAAGTTCCTACCGCGAACGGTCTGGCTGCCAGGGCAGATTTAGTGTCGCCAACTTCCTGCAAACACCGCTTAATGCAGATTTCCTCTCCAAAACTGGGTGAAACTTTAAAGTCGATTTTCTCGAAAGTTTGAAAAAATAAACTTTTTCGGTTGTCGCCTGAAATAGACGTAGGGAATGTTAAATTTATATTCTGCACAAAAATTAGACCTCTAGGGTCAAAATTGGCCCAGCTATGGCCATTTTAGTTTTGGGGTGGCCTAGTTCCCGTTTTGAAGCAGTGCTCAGGTAAAAGCAAAAACTTTGACAGGCTGCTGCTGGAAAACTATCAGAGATAGGGTCTTGCAATTTGCACTGCGTGTGCCCAACGATATGAAGTTATTTTGGGCCGAATTTCAAGTTCCTACCGCGAACGGTCTTGCTGCCAGGGCCGATTTAGTGTCGCCAACTTCCTGCAAACACCGTTTAATGCAGATTTCCTCTCCAAAACTGGGTGAAACTTTAAAGTCGATTTTCACGAAAGTTTGAAAAAATAAACTTTTCGGTTTTCGCATGAAATAGACGTAGGGAATGTTAAAATTATATTCTGCACAAAAATTAGACCTCTAGGGTCTAAATTGGCCCAGCTATGGCCATTTTAGTTTTGGGGTGGCCTAGTTCCCGTTTTGAAGCAGTGCTCAGGTAAAAGCCAAAACTGTGACAGGCTGCTGCTGGAAAACTATCAGAAATAGGATCTTGCAATTTGCACTGCGTGTGCCCAACGATATGAAGTTATTTTGGGCCGAATTTCAAGTTCCTACCGCGAACGGTCTGACTGCCAGGGCAGATTTAGTGTCGCCAACTTCCTGCAAACACCGTTTAATGCAGATTTCCTCTCCAAAACTGGGTGAAACTTTAAAGTCGATTTTCTCGAAAGTTTGAAAAAATAAACTTTTTCGGTTTTCGCCTGAAATAGACGTAGGGAATGTTAAATTTATATTCGGCACAAAAATTAGACCTCTAGGGTCAAAATTGGCCCAGCTATGGCCATTTTAGTTTTGGGGTGGCCTAGTTCCCGTTTTGAAGCAGTGCTCAGGTTAAAGCCAAAACTTTGACAGGCTGCTGCTGGAAAACTATCAGAGATAGGGTCTTGCAATTTGCACTGCGTGTGCCCAACGATATGAAGTTATTTTGGGCCGAATTTCAAGTTCCTACCGCGAACGGTCTTGCTGCCAGGGTCGATTTAGTGTCGCCAACTTCCTGCAAACACCGTTTAATGCAGATTTCCTCTCCAAAACTGGGTGAAACTTTAAAGTCGATTTTCTCGAAAGTTTGAAAAAATAAACTTTTTCGGTTTTCGCCTGAAATAGACGTAGAAAATGTTAAATTTATATTCGGCACAAAAATTAGACCTCTAGGGTCAAAATTGGCCCAGCTATGGCCATTTTAGTTTTGGGGTGGCCTAGTTCCCGTTTTGAAGCAGTGCTCAGGTTAAAGCCAAAACTTTGACAGGCTGCTGCTGGAAAACTATCAGAGATAGGGTCTTGCAATTTGCACTGCGTGTGCCCAACGATATGAAGTTATTTTGGGCCGAATTTCAAGTTCCTACCGCGAACGGTCTTGCTGCCAGGGCCGATTTAGTGTCGCCAACTTCCTGCAAACACCGTTTAATGCAGATTTCCTCTCCAAAACTGGGTGAAACTTTAAAGTCGATTTTCTCGAAAGTTTGAAAAAATAAACTTTTTCGGTTGTCGCCTGAAATAGACGTAGGGAATGTTATATTTATATTCGGCACAAAAATTAGACCTCTAGGGTCAAAATTGGCCCAGCTATGGCCATTTTAGTTTTGGGGTGGCCTAGTTCCCGTTTTGAAGCAGTGCTCAGGTAAAAGCAAAAACTTTGACAGGCTGCTGCTGGAAAACTATCAGAGATAGGGTCTTGCAATTTGCACTGCGTGTGCCCAACGATATGAAGTTATTTTGGGCCGAATTTCAAGTTCCTACCGCGAACGGTCTTGCTGCCAGGGCCGATTTAGTGTCGCCAACTTCCTGCAAACACCGTTTAATGCAGATTTCCTCTCCAAAACTGGGTGAAACTTTAAAGTCGATTTTCACGAAAGTTTGAAAAAATAAACTTTTCGGTTTTCGCATGAAATAGACGTAGGGAATGTTAAATTTATATTCTGCACAAAAATTAGACCTCTAGGGTCAAAATTGGCCCAGCAATGGCCATTTTAGTTTTGGGGTGGCCTAGTTCCCGTTTTGAAGCAGTGCTCAGGTAAAAGCCAAAACTTTGACAGGCTGCTGCTGGAAAACTATCAGAGATAGGGTCTTGCAATTTGCACTGCGTGTGCCCAACGAAATGAAGTTATTTTGGGCCGAATTTCAAGTTCCTACCGCGAACGGTCTTGCTGCCAGGGCCGATTTAGTGTCGCCAACTTCCTGCAAACACCGTTTAATGCAGATTTCCTCTCCAAAACTGGGTGAAACTTTAAAGTCGATTTTATCGAAAGTTTGAAAAAATAAACTTTTTCAGTTTTCGCATGAAATAGACGTAGGGAATGTTAAATTTATATTCTGCACAAAAATTAGACCTCTAGGGTCAAAATTGGCCCAGCTATGGCCATTTTAGTTTTGGGGTGGCCTAGTTCCCGTTTTGAAGCAGCGCTCAGGTAAAAGCCAAAACTTTGACAGGCTGCTGCTGGAAAACTATCAGAGATAGGATCTTGCAATTTGCACTGCGTGTGCCCAACGATATGAAGTTATTGTGGGCCGAATTTCAAGTTCCTACCGCGAACGGTCTGGTTGCCAGGGCAGATTTAGTGTCGCCAACTTCCTGCAAACACCGATTAATGCAGATTTCCTCTCCAAAACTGGGTGAAACTTTAAAGTCGATTTTCTCGAAAGTTTGAAAAAATAAACTTTTTCAGTTTTCGCCTGAAATAGACGTAGGGAATGTTAAATTTATATTCTGCACAAAAATTAGACCTCTAGGGTCAAAATTGGCCCAGCTATGGCCATTTTAGTTTTGGGGTGGCCTAGTTCCCGTTTTGAAGCAGTGCTCAGGTAAAAGCCAAAACTTTGACAGGCTGCTGCTGGAAAACTATCAGAGATAGGATCTTGCAATTTGCACTGCGTGTGCCCAACGATATGAAGTTATTGTGGGCCGAATTTCAAGTTCCTACCGCGAACGGTCTGGTTGCCAGGGCAGATTTAGTGTCGCCAACTTCCTGCAAACACCGATTAATGCAGATTTCCTCTCCAAAACTGGGTGAAACTTTAAAGTCGATTTTCTCGAAAGTTTGAAAAAATAAACTTTTTCGGTTTTCGCCTGAAATAGACGTAGAAAATGTTAAATTTATATTCTGCACAAAAATTAGACCTCTAGGGTCAAAATTGGCCCAGCTATGGCCATTTTAGTTTTGGGGTGGCCTAGTTCCCGTTTTGAAGCAGTGCTCAGGTAAAAGCCAAAACTTTGACAGGCTGCTGCTGGAAAACTATCAGAGATTGGATCTTGCAATTTGCACTGCGTGTGCCCAACGATATGAAGTTATTTTGGGCCGAATTTCAAGTTCCTACCGCGAACGGTCTGGCTGCCAGGGCAGATTTAGTGTCGCCAACTTCCTGCAAACACCGTTTAATGCAGATTTCCTCTCCAAAACTGGGTGAAACTTTAAAGTCGATTTTCTCGAAAGTTTGAAAAAATAAACTTTTTCGGTTGTCGCCTGAAATAGACGTAGGGAATGTTATATTTATATTCGGCACAAAAATTAGACCTCTAGGGTCAAAATTGGCCCAGCTATGGCCATTTTAGTTTTGGGGTGGCCTAGTTCCCGTTTTGAAGCAGTGCTCAGGTAAAAGCAAAAACTTTGACAGGCTGCTGCTGGAAAACTATCAGAGATAGGGTCTTGCAATTTGCACCGCGTGTGCCCAACGATATGAAGTTATTTTGGGCCGAATTTCAAGTTCCTACCGCGAACGGTCTTGCTGCCAGGGCCGATTTAGTGTCGCCAACTTCCTGCAAACACCGTTTAATGCAGATTTCCTCTCCAAAACTGGGTGAAACTTTAAAGTCGATTTTCTCGAAAGTTTGAAAAAACAAATTTTTTCGGTTTTCGCCTGAAATAGACGTAGGGAATGTTAAATTTATATTCTGCACAAAAATTAGACCTCTAGGGTCAAAATTGGCCCAGCTATGGCAATTTTAGTTTTGGGGTGGCCTAGTTCCCGTTTTGTAGCAGTGCTCAGGTAAAAGCCAAAACTTTGACAGGCTGCTGGTGTAAAACTATCAGAGATAGGATCTTGCAAGTTGCACTGCGTGTGCCCAACGATATGAAGTTATTTTGGGCCGAATTTCAAGTTTCTACCGCGAACGGTCTGGCTGCCAGGGCAGATTGAGTGTCGCCAACTTCCTGCAAACACCGTTTAATGCAGATTTCCTCTCCAAAACTGGATGAAACTTAAAAGTCGATTTTCTCGAAAGTTTGAAAAAATAAACATTTTCGGGTTTTGCCTGAAATAGACGTAGGGAATGTTAAATTTATATTCTGCACAAAAATTAGACCTCTAGGGTCAAAATTGGCCCAGCTATGGCCATTTTAGTTTTGGGGTGGCCTAGTTCCCGTTTTGAAGCAGTGCTCAGGTAAAAGCCAAAACTGTGACAGGCTGCTGCTGGAAAACTATCAGAAATAGGATCTTTCAATTTGCACTGCGTGTGCCCAACGATATGAAGTTATTTTGGGCCGAATTTCAAGTTCCTACCGCGAACGGTCTGACTGCCAGGGCAGATTTAGTGTCGCCAACTTCCTGCAAACACCGTTTAATGCAGATTTCCTCTCCAAAACTGGGTGAAACTTTAAAGTCGATTTTCTCGAAAGTTTGAAAAAATAAACTTTTTCGGTTTTCGCTTGAAATAGACGTAGGGAATGTTAAATTTATATTCGGCACAAAAATTAGACCTCTAGGGTCAAAATTGGCCCAGCTATGGCCATTTTAGTTTTGGGGTGGCCTAGTTCCCGTTTTGAAGCAGTGCTCAGGTTAAAGCCAAAACTTTGACAGGCTGCTGCTGGAAAACTATCAGAGATAGGGTCTTGCAATTTGCACTGCGTGTGCCCAACGATATGAAGTTATTTTGGGCCGAATTTCAAGTTCCTACCGCGAACGGTCTTGCTGCCAGGGCCGATTTAGTGTCGCCAACTTCCTGCAAACACCGTTTAATGCAGATTTCCTCTCCAAAACTGGGTGAAACTTTAAAGTCGATTTTCTCGAAAGTTTGAAAAAATAAACTTTTTCGGTTTTCGCCTGAAATAGACGTAGAAAATGTTAAATTTATATTCGGCACAAAAATTAGACCTCTAGGGTCAAAATTGGCCCAGCTATGACCATTTTAGTTTTGGGGTGGCCTAGTTCCCGTTTTGAAGCAGTGCTCAGGTTAAAGCCAAAACTTTGACAGGCTGCTGCTGGAAAACTATCAGAGATAGGGTCTTGCAATTTGCACTGCGTGTGCCCAACGATATGAAGTTATTTTGGGCCGAATTTCAAGTTCCTACCGCGAACGGTCTTGCTGCCAGGGCCGATTTAGTGTCGCCAACTTCCTGCAAACACCGTTTAATGCAGATTTCCTCTCCAAAACTGGGTGAAACTTTAAAGTCGATTTTCTCGAAAGTTTGAAAAAATAAACTTTTTCGGTTTTCGCCTGAAATAGACGTAGAAAATGTTAAATTTATATTCTGCACAAAAATTAGACCTCTAGGGTCAAAATTGGCCCAGCTATGGCCATTTTAGTTTTGGGGTGGCCTAGTTCCCGTTTTGAAGCAGTGCTCATGTAAAAGCCAAAACTTTGACAGGCTGCTGCTGGAAAACTATCAGAGATTGGATCTTGCAATTTGCACTGCGTGTGCCCAACGAAATGAAGTTATTTTGGGCCGAATTTCAAGTTCCTACCGCGAACGGTCTGGCTGCCAGGGCAGATTTAGTGTCGCCAACTTCCTGCAAACACCGCTTAATGCAGATTTCCTCTCCAAAACTGGGTGAAACTTTAAAGTCGATTTTCTCGAAAGTTTGAAAAAATAAACTTTTTCGGTTGTCGCCTGAAATAGACGTAGGGAATGTTATATTTATATTCGGCACAAAAATTAGACCTCTAGGGTCAAAATTGGCCCAGCTATGGCCATTTTAGTTTTGGGGTGGCCTAGTTCCCGTTTTGAAGCAGTGCTCAGGTAAAAGCCAAAACTTTGACAGGCTGCTGCTGGAAAACTATCAGAGATAGGATCTTGCAATTTGCACTGCGTGTGCCCAACGATATGAAGTTATTGTGGGCCGAATTTCAAGTTCCTACCGCGAACGGTCTGGTTGCCAGGGCAGATTTAGTGTCGCCAACTTCCTGCAAACACCGATTAATGCAGATTTCCTCTCCAAAACTGGGTGAAACTTTAAAGTCGATTTTCTCGAAAGTTTGAAAAAATAAACTTTTTCAGTTTTCGCCTGAAATAGACGTAGGGAATGTTAAATTTATATTCTGCACAAAAATTAGACCTCTAGGGTCAAAATTGGCCCGGCTATGGCCATTTTAGTTTTGGGGTGGCCTAGTTCCCGTTTTGAAGCAGTGCTCAGGTAAAAGCCAAGACTTTGACAGGCTGCTGCTGGAAAACTATCAGAGATAGGATCTTGCAATTTGCACTGCGTGTGCCCAACGATATGAAGTTATTGTGGGCCGAATTTCAAGTTCCTACCGCGAACGGTCTGGTTGCCAGGGCAGATTTAGTGTCGCCAACTTCCTGCAAACACCGATTAATGCAGATTTCCTCTCCAAAACTGGGTGAAACTTTAAAGTCGATTTTCTCGAAAGTTTGAAAAAATAAACTTTTTCGGTTTTCGCCTGAAATAGACGTAGAAAATGTTAAATTTATATTCTGCACAAAAATTAGACCTCTAGGGTCAAAATTGGCCCAGCTATGGCCATTTTAGTTTTGGGGTGGCCTAGTTCCCGTTTTGAAGCAGTGCTCAGGTAAAAGCCAAAACTTTGACAGGCTGCTGCTGGAAAACTATCAGAGATTGGATCTTGCAATTTGCACTGCGTGTGCCCAACGATATGAAGTTATTTTGGGCCGAATTTCAAGTTTCTACCGCGAACGGTCTGGCTGCCAGGGCAGATTGAGTGTCGCCAACTTCCTGCAAACACCGTTTAATGCAGATTTCCTCTCCAAAACTGGGTGAAACTTTAAAGTCGATTTTCTTGAAAGTTTGAAAAAATAAACTTTTTCGGTTTTCGCCTGAAATAGACGTAGGGAATGTTAAATTTATATTCTGCACAAAAATTAGACCTCTAGGGTCAAAATTGGCCCAGCAATGGCCATTTTAGTTTTGGGGTGGCCTAGTTCCCGTTTTGAAGCAGTGCTCAGGTAAAAGCCAAAACTTTGACAGGCTGCTGCTGGAAAACTATCAGAGATAGGGTCTTGCAATTTGCACTGCGTGTGCCCAACGATATGAAGTTATTTTGGGCCGAATTTCAAGTTCCTACCGCGAACGGTCTTGCTGCCAGGGCCGATTTAGTGTCGCCAACTTCCTGCAAACACCGTTTAATGCAGATTTCCTCTCCAAAACTGGGTGAAACTTTAAAGTCGATTTTCTCGAAAGTTTGAAAAAATAAACTTTTTCAGTTTTCGCATGAAGTAGACGTAGGGAATGTTAAATTTATATTCTGCACAAAAATTAGACCTCTAGGGTCAAAATTGGCCCAGCTATGGCCATTTTAGTTTTGGGGTGGCCTAGTTCCCGTTTTGAAGCAGTGCTCAGGTAAAAGCCAAAACTTTGACAGGCTGCTGCTGGAAAACTATCAGAGATAGGATCTTGCAATTTGCACTGCGTGTGCCCAACGATATGAAGTTATTGTGGGCCGAATTTCAAGTTCCTACCGCGAACGGTCTTGCTGCCAGGGCCGATTTAGTGTCGCCAACTTCCTGCAAACACCGATTAATGCAGATTTCCTCTCCAAAACTGGGTGAAACTTTAAAGTCGATTTTCTCGAAAGTTTGAAAAAATAAACTTTTTCGGTTGTCGCCTGAAATAGACGTCGGGAATGTTATATTTATATTCGGCACAAAAATTAGACCTCAAGGGTCACAATTGGCCCAGCTATGGCCATTTTAGTTTTGGGGTGGCCTAGTTCCCGTTTTGAAGCAGTGCTCAGGTAAAAGCAAAAACTTTGACAGGCTGCTGCTGGAAAACTATCAGAGATAGGGTCTTGCAATTTGCACTGCGTGTGCCCAACGATATGAAGTTATTTTGGGCCGAATTTCAAGTTCCTACCGCGAACGGTCTTGCTGCCAGGGCCGATTTAGTGTCGCCAACTTCCTGCAAACACCGTTTAATGCAGATTTCCTCTCCAAAACTGGGTGAAACTTTAAAGTCGATTTTCTCGAAAGTTTGAAAAAATAAACTTTTTCGGTTTTCGCCTGAAATAGACGTAGAAAATGTTAAATTTATATTCGGCACAAAAATTAGACCTCTAGGGTCAAAATTGGCCCAGCTATGGCCATTTTAGTTTTGGGGTGGCCTAGTTCCCGTTTTGAAGCAGTGCTCAGGTTAAAGCCAAAACTTTGACAGGCTGCTGCTGGAAAACTATCAGAGATAGGGTCTTGCAATTTGCACTGCGTGTGCCCAACGATATGAAGTTATTTTGGGCCGAATTTCAAGTTCCTACCGCGAACGGTCTTGCTGCCAGGGCCGATTTAGTGTCGCCAACTTCCTGCAAACACCGTTTAATGCAGATTTCCTCTCCAAAACTGGGTGAAACTTTAAAGTCGATTTTCTCGAAAGTTTGAAAAAATAAACTTTTTCGGTTTTCGCCTGAAATAGACGTAGAAAATGTTAAATTTATATTCTGCACAAAAATTAGACCTCTAGGGTCTAAATTGGCCCAGCTATGGCCATTTTAGTTTTGGGGTGGCCTAGTTCCCGTTTTGAAGCAGTGCTCAGGTAAAAGCCAAAACTGTGACAGGCTGCTGCTGGAAAACTATCAGAAATAGGATCTTGCAATTTGCACTGCGTGTGCCCAACGATATGAAGTTATTTTGGGCCGAATTTCAAGTTCCTACCGCGAACGGTCTGACTGCCAGGGCAGATTTAGTGTCGCCAACTTCCTGCAAACACCGTTTAATGCAGATTTCCTCTCCAAAACTGGGTGAAACTTTAAAGTCGATTTTCTCGAAAGTTTGAAAAAATAAACTTTTTCGGTTTTCGCCTGAAATAGACGTAGGGAATGTTAAATTTATATTCGGCACAAAAATTAGACCTCTAGGGTCAAAATTGGCCCAGCTATGGCCATTTTAGTTTTGGGGTGGCCTAGTTCCCGTTTTGAAGCAGTGCTCAGGTTAAAGCCAAAACTTTGACAGGCTGCTGCTGGAAAACTATCAGAGATAGGGTCTTGCAATTTGCACTGCGTGTGCCCAACGATATGAAGTTATTTTGGGCCGAATTTCAAGTTCCTACCGCGAACGGTCTTGCTGCCAGGGCCGATTTAGTGTCGCCAACTTCCTGCAAACACCGTTTAATGCAGATTTCCTCTCCAAAACTGGGTGAAACTTTAAAGTCGATTTTCTCGAAAGTTTGAAAAAATAAACTTTTTCGGTTTTCGCCTGAAATAGACGTAGAAAATGTTAAATTTATATTCTGCACAAAAATTAGACCTCTAGGGTCAAAATTGGCCCAGCTATGGCCATTTTAGTTTTGGGGTGGCCTAGTTCCCGTTTTGAAGCAGTGCTCAGGTAAAAGCGAAAACTTTGACAGGATGCTGCTGGAAAACTATCAGAGATAGGATCTTGCAATTTGCACTGCGTGTGCCCAACGATATGAAGTTATTTTGGGCCGAATTTTAAGTTCCTACCGCGAACGGTCTGGCTGCCAGGGCAGATTTAGTGTCGCCAACTTCCTGCAAACACCGTTTAATGCAGATTTCCTCTCCAAAACTGGGTGAAACTTTAAAGTCGATTTTCTCGAAAGTTTGAAAAAATAAACTTTTTCAGTTTTCGCCTGAAATAGACGTAGGGAATGTTAAATTTATATTCTGCACAAAAATTAGACCTCTAGGGTCAAAATTGGCCCAGCAATGGCCATTTTAGTTTTGGGGTGGCCTAGTTCCCGTTTTGAAGCAGTGCTCAGGTAAAAGCCAAAACTTTGACAGGCTGCTGCTGGAAAACTATCAGAGATAGGATCTTGCAATTTGCACTGCGTGTGCCCAACGATATGAAGTTATTGTGGGCCGAATTTCAAGTTCCTACCGCGAACGGTCTTGCTGCCAGGGCCGATTTAGTGTCGCCAACTTCCTGCAAACACCGATTAATGCAGATTTCCTCTCCAAAACTGGGTGAAACTTTAAAGTCGATTTTCTCGAAAGTTTGAAAAAATAAACTTTTTCGGTTGTCGCCTGAAATAGACGTCGGGAATGTTATATTTATATTCGGCACAAAAATTAGACCTCAAGGGTCACAATTGGCCCAGCTATGGCCATTTTAGTTTTGGGGTGGCCTAGTTCCCGTTTTGAAGCAGTGCTCAGGTAAAAGCAAAAACTTTGACAGGCTGCTGCTGGAAAACTATCAGAGATAGGGTCTTGCAATTTGCACTGCGTGTGCCCAACGATATGAAGTTATTTTGGGCCGAATTTCAAGTTCCTACCGCGAACGGTCTTGCTGCCAGGGCCGATTTAGTGTCGCCAACTTCCTGCAAACACCGTTTAATGCAGATTTCCTCTCCAAAACTGGGTGAAACTTTAAAGTCGATTTTCTCGAAAGTTTGAAAAAATAAACTTTTTCGGTTTTCGCCTGAAATAGACGTAGAAAATGTTAAATTTATATTCGGCACAAAAATTAGACCTCTAGGGTCAAAATTGGCCCAGCTATGGCCATTTTAGTTTTGGGGTGGCCTAGTTCCCGTTTTGAAGCAGTGCTCAGGTTAAAGCCAAAACTTTGACAGGCTGCTGCTGGAAAACTATCAGAGATAGGGTCTTGCAATTTGCACTGCGTGTGCCCAACGATATGAAGTTATTTTGGGCCGAATTTCAAGTTCCTACCGCGAACGGTCTTGCTGCCAGGGCCGATTTAGTGTCGCCAACTTCCTGCAAACACCGTTTAATGCAGATTTCCTCTCCAAAACTGGGTGAAACTTTAAAGTCGATTTTCTCGAAAGTTTGAAAAAATAAACTTTTTCGGTTTTCGCCTGAAATAGACGTAGAAAATGTTAAATTTATATTCTGCACAAAAATTAGACCTCTAGGGTCTAAATTGGCCCAGCTATGGCCATTTTAGTTTTGGGGTGGCCTAGTTCCCGTTTTGAAGCAGTGCTCAGGTAAAAGCCAAAACTGTGACAGGCTGCTGCTGGAAAACTATCAGAAATAGGATCTTGCAATTTGCACTGCGTGTGCCCAACGATATGAAGTTATTTTGGGCCGAATTTCAAGTTCCTACCGCGAACGGTCTGACTGCCAGGGCAGATTTAGTGTCGCCAACTTCCTGCAAACACCGTTTAATGCAGATTTCCTCTCCAAAACTGGGTGAAACTTTAAAGTCGATTTTCTCGAAAGTTTGAAAAAATAAACTTTTTCGGTTTTCGCCTGAAATAGACGTAGGGAATGTTAAATTTATATTCGGCACAAAAATTAGACCTCTAGGGTCAAAATTGGCCCAGCTATGGCCATTTTAGTTTTGGGGTGGCCTAGTTCCCGTTTTGAAGCAGTGCTCAGGTTAAAGCCAAAACTTTGACAGGCTGCTGCTGGAAAACTATCAGAGATAGGGTCTTGCAATTTGCACTGCGTGTGCCCAACGATATGAAGTTATTTTGGGCCGAATTTCAAGTTCCTACCGCGAACGGTCTTGCTGCCAGGGCCGATTTAGTGTCGCCAACTTCCTGCAAACACCGTTTAATGCAGATTTCCTCTCCAAAACTGGGTGAAACTTTAAAGTCGATTTTCTCGAAAGTTTGAAAAAATAAACTTTTTCGGTTTTCGCCTGAAATAGACGTAGAAAATGTTAAATTTATATTCTGCACAAAAATTAGACCTCTAGGGTCAAAATTGGCCCAGCTATGGCCATTTTAGTTTTGGGGTGGCCTAGTTCCCGTTTTGAAGCAGTGCTCAGGTAAAAGCGAAAACTTTGACAGGATGCTGCTGGAAAACTATCAGAGATAGGATCTTGCAATTTGCACTGCGTGTGCCCAACGATATGAAGTTATTTTGGGCCGAATTTTAAGTTCCTACCGCGAACGGTCTGGCTGCCAGGGCAGATTTAGTGTCGCCAACTTCCTGCAAACACCGTTTAATGCAGATTTCCTCTCCAAAACTGGGTGAAACTTTAAAGTCGATTTTCTCGAAAGTTTGAAAAAATAAACTTTTTCAGTTTTCGCCTGAAATAGACGTAGGGAATGTTAAATTTATATTCTGCACAAAAATTAGACCTCTAGGGTCAAAATTGGCCCAGCAATGGCCATTTTAGTTTTGGGGTGGCCTAGTTCCCGTTTTGAAGCAGTGCTCAGGTAAAAGCCAAAACTTTGACAGGCTGCTGCTGGAAAACTATCAGAGATAGGGTCTTGCAATTTGCACTGCGTGTGCCCAACGATATGAAGTTATTTTGGGCCGAATTTCAAGTTCCTACCGCGAACGGTCTTGCTGCCAGGGCCGATTTAGTGTCGCCAACTTCCTGCAAACACCGTTTAATGCAGATTTCCTCTCCAAAACTGGGTGAAACTTTAAAGTCGATTTTCTCGAAAGTTTGAAAAAATAAACTTTTTCAGTTTTCGCATGAAATAGACGTAGGGAATGTTAAATTTATATTCTGCACAAAAATTAGACCTCTAGGGTCAAAATTGGCCCAGCTATGGCCATTTTAGTTTTGGGGTGGCCTAGTTCCCGTTTTGAAGCAGTGCTCAGGTAAAAGCCAAAACTTTGACAGGCTGCTGCTGGAAAACTATCAGAGATAGGATCTTGCAATTTGCACTGCGTGTGCCCAACGTAATGAAGTTATTGTGGGCCGAATTTCAAGTTCCTACCGCGAACGGTCTGGTTGCCAGGGCAGATTTAGTGTCGCCAACTTCCTGCAAACACCGTTTAATGCAGATTTCCTCTCCAAAACTGGGTGAAACTTTAAAGTCGATTTTCTCGAAAGTTTGAAAAAATAAACTTTTTCGGTTTTCGCCTGAAATAGACGTAGGGAATGTTAAATTTATATTCGGCACAAAAATTAGACCTCTAGGGTCAAAATTGGCCCAGCTATGGCCATTTTAGTTTTGGGGTGGCCTAGTTCCCGTTTTGAAGCAGTGCTCAGGTTAAAGCCAAAACTTTGACAGGCTGCTGCTGGAAAACTATCAGAGATAGGGTCTTGCAATTTGCACTGCGTGTGCCCAACGATATGAAGTTATTTTGGGCCGAATTTCAAGTTCCTACCGTGAACGGTCTTGCTGCCAGGGCCGATTTAGTGTCGCCAACTTCCTGCAAACACCGTTTAATGCAGATTTCCTCTCCAAAACTGGGTGAAACTTTAAAGTCGATTTTCTCGAAAGTTTGAAAAAATAAACTTTTTCGGTTTTCGCCTGAAATAGACGTAGAAAATGTTAAATTTATATTCTGCACAAAAATTAGACCTCTAGGGTCAAAATTGGCCCAGCTATGGCCATTTTAGTTTTGGGGTGGCCTAGTTCCCGTTTTGAAGCAGTGCTCAGGTAAAAGCGAAAACTTTGACAGGATGCTGCTGGAAAACTATCAGAGATAGGATCTTGCAATTTGCACTGCGTGTGCCCAACGATATGAAGTTATTTTGGGCCGAATTTTAAGTTCCTACCGCGAACGGTCTGGCTGCCAGGGCAGATTTAGTGTCGCCAACTTCCTGCAAACACCGTTTAATGCAGATTTCCTCTCCAAAACTGGGTGAAACTTTAAAGTCGATTTTCTCGAAAGTTTGAAAAAATAAACTTTTTCAGTTTTCGCCTGAAATAGACGTAGGGAATGTTAAATTTATATTCTGCACAAAAATTAGACCTCTAGGGTCAAAATTGGCCCAGCTATGGCCATTTTAGTTTTGGGGTGGCCTAGTTCCCGTTTTGAAGCAGTGCTCAGGTAAAAGCCAAGACTTTGACAGGCTGCTGCTGGAAAACTATCAGAGATAGGATCTTGCAATTTGCACTGCGTGTGCCCAACGATATGAAGTTATTGTGGGCCGAATTTCAAGTTCCTACCGCGAACGGTCTGGTTGCCAGGGCAGATTTAGTGTCGCCAACTTCCTGCAAACACCGATTAATGCAGATTTCCTCTCCAAAACTGGGTGAAACTTTAAAGTCGATTTTCTCGAAAGTTTGAAAAAATAAACTTTTTCGGTTTTCGCCTGAAATAGACGTAGAAAATGTTAAATTTATATTCTGCACAAAAATTAGACCTCTAGGGTCAAAATTGGCCCAGCTATGGCCATTTTAGTTTTGGGGTGGCCTAGTTCCCGTTTTGAAGCAGTGCTCAGGTAAAAGCCAAAACTTTGACAGGCTGCTGCTGGAAAACTATCAGAGATAGGATCTTGCAATTTGCACTGCGTGTGCCCAACGATATGAAGTTATTGTGGGCCGAATTTCAAGTTTCTACCGCGAACGGTCTGGCTGCCAGGGCAGATTGAGTGTCGCCAACTTCCTGCAAACACCGTTTAATGCAGATTTCCTCTCCAAAACTGGGTGAAACTTTAAAGTCGATTTTCTCGAAAGTTTGAAAAAATAAACTTTTTCGGTTTTCGCCTGAAATAGACGTAGAAAATGTTAAATTTATATTCTGCACAAAAATTAGACCTCTAGGGTCAAAATTGGCCCAGCTATGGCCATTTTAGTTTTGGGGTGGCCTAGTTCCCGTTTTGAAGCAGTGCTCAGGTAAAAGCCAAAACTTTGACAGGCTGCTGCTGGAAAACTATCAGAGATTGGATCTTGCAATTTGCACTGCGTGTGCCCAACGATATGAAGTTATTTTGGGCCGAATTTCAAGTTCCTACCGCGAACGGTCTGGCTGCCAGGGCAGATTTAGTGTCGCCAACTTCCTGCAAACACCGTTTAATGCAGATTTCCTCTCCAAAACTGGGTGAAACTTTAAAGTCGATTTTCTCGAAAGTTTGAAAAAATAAACTTTTTCGGTTGTCGCCTGAAATAGACGTAGGGAATGTTATATTTATATTCGGCACAAAAATTAGACCTCTAGGGTCAAAATTGGCCCAGCTATGGCCATTTTAGTTTTGGGGTGGCCTAGTTCCCGTTTTGAAGCAGTGCTCAGGTAAAAGCAAAAACTTTGACAGGCTGCTGCTGGAAAACTATCAGAGATAGGGTCTTGCAATTTGCACTGCGTGTGCCCAACGATATGAAGTTATTTTGGGCCGAATTTCAAGTTCCTACCGCGAACGGTCTTGCTGCCAGGGCCGATTTAGTGTCGCCAACTTCCTGCAAACACCGTTTAATGCAGATTTCCTCTCCAAAACTGGGTGAAACTTTAAAGTCGATTTTCTCGAAAGTTTGAAAAAACAAATTTTTTCGGTTTTCGCCTGAAATAGACGTAGGGAATGTTAAATTTATATTCTGCACAAAAATTAGACCTCTAGGGTCAAAATTGGCCCAGCTATGGCAATTTTAGTTTTGGGGTGGCCTAGTTCCCGTTTTGTAGCAGTGCTCAGGTAAAAGCCAAAACTTTGACAGGCTGCTGGTGTAAAACTATCAGAGATAGGATCTTGCAAGTTGCACTGCGTGTGCCCAACGATATGAAGTTATTTTGGGCCGAATTTCAAGTTTCTACCGCGAACGGTCTGGCTGCCAGGGCAGATTGAGTGTCGCCAACTTCCTGCAAACACCGTTTAATGCAGATTTCCTCTCCAAAACTGGATGAAACTTAAAAGTCGATTTTCTCGAAAGTTTGAAAAAATAAACATTTTCGGGTTTTGCCTGAAATAGACGTAGGGAATGTTAAATTTATATTCTGCACAAAAATTAGACCTCTAGGGTCAAAATTGGCCCAGCTATGGCCATTTTAGTTTTGGGGTGGCCTAGTTCCCGTTTTGAAGCAGTGCTCAGGTAAAAGCCAAAACTGTGACAGGCTGCTGCTGGAAAACTATCAGAAATAGGATCTTTCAATTTGCACTGCGTGTGCCCAACGATATGAAGTTATTTTGGGCCGAATTTCAAGTTCCTACCGCGAACGGTCTGACTGCCAGGGCAGATTTAGTGTCGCCAACTTCCTGCAAACACCGTTTAATGCAGAATTCCTCTCCAAAACTGGGTGAAACTTTAAAGTCGATTTTCTCGAAAGTTTGAAAAAATAAACTTTTTCGGTTTTCGCCTGAAATAGACGTAGGGAATGTTAAATTTATATTCGGCACAAAAATTAGACCTCTAGGGTCAAAATTGGCCCAGCTATGGCCATTTTAGTTTTGGGGTGGCCTAGTTCCCGTTTTGAAGCAGTGCTCAGGTTAAAGCCAAAACTTTGACAGGCTGCTGCTGGAAAACTATCAGAGATAGGGTCTTGCAATTTGCACTGCGTGTGCCCAACGATATGAAGTTATTTTGGGCCGAATTTCAAGTTCCTACCGCGAACGGTCTTGCTGCCAGGGCCGATTTAGTGTCGCCAACTTCCTGCAAACACCGTTTAATGCAGATTTCCTCTCCAAAACTGGGTGAAACTTTAAAGTCGATTTTCTCGAAAGTTTGAAAAAATAAACTTTTTCGGTTTTCGCCTGAAATAGACGTAGAAAATGTTAAATTTATATTCGGCACAAAAATTAGACCTCTAGGGTCAAAATTGGCCCAGCTATGGCCATTTTAGTTTTGGGGTGGCCTAGTTCCCGTTTTGAAGCAGTGCTCAGGTAAAAGCCAAAACTGTGACAGGCTGCTGCTGGAAAACTATCAGAAATAGGATCTTGCAATTTGCACTGCGTGTGCCCAACGATATGAAGTTATTTTGGGCCGAATTTCAAGTTCCTACCGCGAACGGTCTGACTGCCAGGGCAGATTTAGTGTCGCCAACTTCCTGCAAACACCGTCTAATGCAGATTTCCTCTCCAAAACTGGGTGAAACTTTAAAGTCGATTTTCTCGAAAGTTTGAAAAAATAAACTTTTTCGGTTTTCGCCTGAAATAGACGTAGGGAATGTTAAATTTATATTCGGCACAAAAATTAGACCTCTAGGGTCAAAATTGGCCCAGCTATGGCCATTTTAGTTTTGGGGTGGCCTAGTTCCCGTTTTGAAGCAGTGCTCAGGTTAAAGCCAAAACTTTGACAGGCTGCTGCTGGAAAACTATCAGAGATAGGGTCTTGCAATTTGCACTGCGTGTGCCCAACGATATGAAGTTATTTTGGGCCGAATTTCAAGTTCCTACCGCGAACGGTCTTGCTGCCAGGGCCGATTTAGTGTCGCCAACTTCCTGCAAACACCGTTTAATGCAGATTTCCTCTCCAAAACTGGGTGAAACTTTAAAGTCGATTTTCTCGAAAGTTTGAAAAAATAAACTTTTTCGGTTTTCGCCTGAAATAGACGTAGAAAATGTTAAATTTATATTCTGCACAAAAATTAGACCTCTAGGGTCAAAATTGGCCCAGCTATGGCCATTGTAGTTTTGGGGTGGCCTAGTTCCCGTTTTGAAGCAGTGCTCAGGTAAAAGCCAAAACTGTGACAGGCTGCTGCTGGAAAACTATCAGAAATAGGATCTTGCAATTTGCACTGCGTGTGCCCAACGATATGAAGTTATTTTGGGCATAATTTCAAGTTCCTACCACGAACGGTCTGGCTGCCAGGGCAGATTTAGTGTCGCCAACTTCCTGCAAACACCGTTTAATGCAGATTTCCTCTCCAAAACTGGGTGAAACATTAAAGTCGATTTTCTCGAAAGTTTGAAAAAATAAACTTTTTCGGTTTTCGCCTGAAATAGACGTAGGGAATGTTAAATTTATATTCTGCACAAAAATTAGACCTCTAGGGTCAAAATTGGCCCAGCTATGGCCATTTTAGTTTTGGGGTGGCCTAGTTCCCGTTTTGAAGCAGTGCTCAGGTAAAAGCCAAAACTGTGACAGGCTGCTGCTGGAAAACTATCAGAAATAGGATCTTGCAATTTGCACTGCGTGTGCCCAACGATATGAAGTTATTTTGGGCCGAATTTCAAGTTCCTACCGCGAACGGTCTGACTGCCAGGGCAGATTTAGTGTCGCCAACTTCCTGCAAACACCGTCGAATGCAGATTTCCTCTCCAAAACTGGGTGAAACTTTAAAGTCGATTTTCTCGAAAGTTTGAAAAAATAAACTTTTTCGGTTTTCGCCTGAAATAGACGTAGAAAATGTTAAATTTATATTCTGCACAAAAATTAGACCTCTAGGGTCAAAATTGGCCCAGCTATGGCCATTTTAGTTTTGGGGTGGCCTAGTTCCCGTTTTGAAGCAGTGCTCAGGTAAAAGCGAAAACTTTGACAGGATGCTGCTGGAAAACTATCAGAGATAGGATCTTGCAATTTGCACTGCGTGTGCCCAACGATATGAAGTTATTTTGGGCCGAATTTTAAGTTCCTACCGCGAACGGTCTGGCTGCCAGGGCAGATTTAGTGTCGCCAACTTCCTGCAAACACCGTTTAATGCAGATTTCCTCTCCAAAACTGGGTGAAACTTTAAAGTCGATTTTCTCGAAAGTTTGAAAAAATAAACTTTTTCAGTTTTCGCCTGAAATAGACGTAGGGAATGTTAAATTTATATTCTGCACAAAAATTAGACCTCTAGGGTCAAAATTGGCCCAGCTATGGCCATTTTAGTTTTGGGGTGGCCTAGTTCCCGTTTTGAAGCAGTGCTCAGGTAAAAGCCAAGACTTTGACAGGCTGCTGCTGGAAAACTATCAGAGATAGGATCTTGCAATTTGCACTGCGTGTGCCCAACGATATGAAGTTATTGTGGGCCGAATTTCAAGTTCCTACCGCGAACGGTCTGGTTGCCAGGGCAGATTTAGTGTCGCCAACTTCCTGCAAACACCGATTAATGCAGATTTCCTCTCCAAAACTGGGTGAAACTTTAAAGTCGATTTTCTCGAAAGTTTGAAAAAATAAACTTTTTCGGTTTTCGCCTGAAATAGACGTAGAAAATGTTAAATTTATATTCTGCACAAAAATTAGACCTCTAGGGTCAAAATTGGCCCAGCTATGGCCATTTTAGTTTTGGGGTGGCCTAGTTCCCGTTTTGAAGCAGTGCTCAGGTAAAAGCCAAAACTTTGACAGGCTGCTGCTGGAAAACTATCAGAGATTGGATCTTGCAATTTGCACTGCGTGTGCCCAACGATATGAAGTTATTTTGGGCCGAATTTCAAGTTTCTACCGCGAACGGTCTGGCTGCCAGGGCAGATTGAGTGTCGCCAACTTCCTGCAAACACCGTTTAATGCAGATTTCCTCTCCAAAACTGGGTGAAACTTTAAAGTCGATTTTCTTGAAAGTTTGAAAAAATAAACTTTTTCGGTTTTCGCCTGAAATAGACGTAGGGAATGTTAAATTTATATTCTGCACAAAAATTAGACCTCTAGGGTCAAAATTGGCCCAGCAATGGCCATTTTAGTTTTGGGGTGGCCTAGTTCCCGTTTTGAAGCAGTGCTCAGGTAAAAGCCAAAACTTTGACAGGCTGCTGCTGGAAAACTATCAGAGATAGGGTCTTGCAATTTGCACTGCGTGTGCCCAACGATATGAAGTTATTTTGGGCCGAATTTCAAGTTCCTACCGCGAACGGTCTTGCTGCCAGGGCCGATTTAGTGTCGCCAACTTCCTGCAAACACCGTTTAATGCAGATTTCCTCTCCAAAACTGGGTGAAACTTTAAAGTCGATTTTCTCGAAAGTTTGAAAAAATAAACTTTTTCAGTTTTCGCATGAAATAGACGTAGGGAATGTTAAATTTATATTCGGCACAAAAATTAGACCTCTAGGGTCAAAATTGGCCCAGCTATGGCCATTTTAGTTTTGGGGTGGCCTAGTTCCCGTTTTGAAGCAGTGCTCAGGTAAAAGCCAAAACTTTGACAGGCTGCTGCTGGAAAACTATCAGAGATAGGATCTTGCAATTTGCACTGCGTGTGCCCAACGATATGAAGTTATTGTGGGCCGAATTTCAAGTTCCTACCGCGAACGGTCTGGTTGCCAGGGCAGATTTAGTGTCGCCAACTTCCTGCAAACACCGATTAATGCAGATTTCCTCTCCAAAACTGGGTGAAACTTTAAAGTCGATTTTCTCGAAAGTTTGAAAAAATAAACTTTTTCAGTTTTCGCCTGAAATAGACGTAGGGAATGTTAAATTTATATTCTGCACAAAAATTAGACCTCTAGGGTCAAAATTGGCCCAGCTATGGCCATTTTAGTTTTGGGGTGGCCTAGTTCCCGTTTTGAAGCAGTGCTCAGGTAAAAGCCAAAACTTTGACAGGCTGCTGCTGGAAAACTATCAGAGATAGGATCTTGCAATTTGCACTGCGTGTGCCCAACGATATGAAGTTATTGTGGGCCGAATTTCAAGTTCCTACCGCGAACGGTCTGGTTGCCAGGGCAGATTTAGTGTCGCCAACTTCCTGCAAACACCGATTAATGCAGATTTCCTCTCCAAAACTGGGTGAAACTTTAAAGTCGATTTTCTCGAAAGTTTGAAAAAATAAACTTTTTCGGTTTTCGCCTGAAATAGACGTAGAAAATGTTAAATTTATATTCTGCACAAAAATTAGACCTCTAGGGTCAAAATTGGCCCAGCTATGGCCATTTTAGTTTTGGGGTGGCCTAGTTCCCGTTTTGAAGCAGTGCTCAGGTAAAAGCCAAAACTTTGACAGGCTGCTGCTGGAAAACTATCAGAGATTGGATCTTGCAATTTGCACTGCGTGTGCCCAACGATATGAAGTTATTTTGGGCCGAATTTCAAGTTCCTACCGCGAACGGTCTGGTTGCCAGGGCAGATTTAGTGTCGCCAACTTCCTGCAAACACCGTTTAATGCAGATTTCCTCTCCAAAACTGGGTGAAACTTTAAAGTCGATTTTCTCGAAAGTTTGAAAAAATAAACTTTTTCGGTTGTCGCCTGAAATAGACGTAGGGAATGTTATATTTATATTCGGCACAAAAATTAGACCTCTAGGGTCAAAATTGGCCCAGCTATGGCCATTTTAGCTTTGGGGTGGCCTAGTTCCCGTTTTGAAGCAGTGCTCAGGTAAAAGCAAAAACTTTGACAGGCTGCTGCTGGAAAACTATCAGAGATAGGGTCTTGCAATTTGCACTGCGTGTGCCCAACGATATGAAGTTATTTTGGGCCGAATTTCAAGTTCCTACCGCGAACGGTCTTGCTGCCAGGGCCGATTTAGTGTCGCCAACTTCCTGCAAACACCGTTTAATGCAGATTTCCTCTCCAAAACTGGGTGAAACTTTAAAGTCGATTTTCTCGAAAGTTTGAAAAAACAAATTTTTTCGGTTTTCGCCTGAAATAGACGTAGGGAATGTTAAATTTATATTCTGCACAAAAATTAGACCTCTAGGGTCAAAATTGGCCCAGGTATGGCAATTTTAGTTTTGGGGTGGCCTAGTTCCCGTTTTGTAGCAGTGCTCAGGTAAAAGCCAAAAATTTGACAGGCTGCTGGTGTAAAACTATCAGAGATAGGATCTTGCAAGTTGCACTGCGTGTGCCCAACGATATGAAGTTATTTTGGGCCGAATTTCAAGTTTCTACCGCGAACGGTCTGGCTGCCAGGGCAGATTGAGTGTCGCCAACTTCCTGCAAACACCGTTTAATGCAGATTTCCTCTCCAAAACTGGATGAAACTTAAAAGTCGATTTTCTCGAAAGTTTGAAAAAATAAACATTTTCGGGTTTTGCCTGAAATAGACGTAGGGAATGTTAAATTTATATTCTGCACAAAAATTAGACCTCTAGGGTCAAAATTGGCCCAGCTATGGCCATTTTAGTTTTGGGGTGGCCTAGTTCCCGTTTTGAAGCAGTGCTCAGGTAAAAGCCAAAACTGTGACAGGCTGCTGCTGGAAAACTATCAGAAATAGGATCTTTCAATTTGCACTGCGTGTGCCCAACGATATGAAGTTATTTTGGGCCGAATTTCAAGTTCCTACCGCGAACGGTCTGACTGCCAGGGCAGATTTAGTGTCGCCAACTTCCTGCAAACACCGTTTAATGCAGAATTCCTCTCCAAAACTGGGTGAAACTTTAAAGTCGATTTTCTCGAAAGTTTGAAAAAATAAACTTTTTCGGTTTTCGCCTGAAATAGACGTAGGGAATGTTAAATTTATATTCGGCACAAAAATTAGACCTCTAGGGTCAAAATTGGCCCAGCTATGGCCATTTTAGTTTTGGGGTGGCCTAGTTCCCGTTTTGAAGCAGTGCTCAGGTTAAAGCCAAAACTTTGACAGGCTGCTGCTGGAAAACTATCAGAGATAGGGTCTTGCAATTTGCACTGCGTGTGCCCAACGATATGAAGTTATTTTGGGCCGAATTTCAAGTTCCTACCGCGAACGGTCTTGCTGCCAGGGCCGATTTAGTGTCGCCAACTTCCTGCAAACACCGTTTAATGCAGATTTCCTCTCCAAAACTGGGTGAAACTTTAAAGTCGATTTTCTCGAAAGTTTGAAAAAATAAACTTTTTCGGTTTTCGCCTGAAATAGACGTAGAAAATGTTAAATTTATATTCGGCACAAAAATTAGACCTCTAGGGTCAAAATTGGCCCAGCTATGGCCATTTTAGTTTTGGGGTGGCCTAGTTCCCGTTTTGAAGCAGTGCTCAGGTAAAAGCCAAGACTTTGACAGGCTGCTGCTGGAAAACTATCAGAGATAGGATCTTGCAATTTGCACTGCGTGTGCCCAACGATATGAAGTTATTGTGGGCCGAATTTCAAGTTCCTACCGCGAACGGTCTTGCTGCCAGGGCCGATTTAGTGTCGCCAACTTCCTGCAAACACCGTTTAATGCAGATTTCCTCTCCAAAACTGGGTGAAACTTTAAAGTCGATTTTCTCGAAAGTTTGAAAAAACAAATTTTTTCGGTTTTCGCCTGAAATAGACGTAGGGAATGTTAAATTTATATTCTGCACAAAAATTAGACCTCTAGGGTCAAAATTGGCCCAGCTATGGCAATTTTAGTTTTGGGGTGGCCTAGTTCCCGTTTTGTAGCAGTGCTCAGGTAAAAGCCAAAACTTTGACAGGCTGCTGGTGTAAAACTATCAGAGATAGGATCTTGCAAGTTGCACTGCGTGTGCCCAACGATATGAAGTTATTTTGGGCCGAATTTCAAGTTTCTACCGCGAACGGTCTGGCTGCCAGGGCAGATTGAGTGTCGCCAACTTCCTGCAAACACCGTTTAATGCAGATTTCCTCTCCAAAACTGGATGAAACTTAAAAGTCGATTTTCTCGAAAGTTTGAAAAAATAAACATTTTCGGGTTTTGCCTGAAATAGACGTAGGGAATGTTAAATTTATATTCTGCACAAAAATTAGACCTCTAGGGTCAAAATTGGCCCAGCTATGGCCATTTTAGTTTTGGGGTGGCCTAGTTCCCGTTTTGAAGCAGTGCTCAGGTAAAAGCCAAAACTGTGACAGGCTGCTGCTGGAAAACTATCAGAAATAGGATCTTTCAATTTGCACTGCGTGTGCCCAACGATATGAAGTTATTTTGGGCCGAATTTCAAGTTCCTACCGCGAACGGTCTGACTGCCAGGGCAGATTTAGTGTCGCCAACTTCCTGCAAACACCGTTTAATGCAGAATTCCTCTCCAAAACTGGGTGAAACTTTAAAGTCGATTTTCTCGAAAGTTTGAAAAAATAAACTTTTTCGGTTTTCGCCTGAAATAGACGTAGGGAATGTTAAATTTATATTCGGCACAAAAATTAGACCTCTAGGGTCAAAATTGGCCCAGCTATGGCCATTTTAGTTTTGGGGTGGCCTAGTTCCCGTTTTGAAGCAGTGCTCAGGTTAAAGCCAAAACTTTGACAGGCTGCTGCTGGAAAACTATCAGAGATAGGGTCTTGCAATTTGCACTGCGTGTGCCCAACGATATGAAGTTATTTTGGGCCGAATTTCAAGTTCCTACCGCGAACGGTCTTGCTGCCAGGGCCGATTTAGTGTCGCCAACTTCCTGCAAACACCGTTTAATGCAGATTTCCTCTCCAAAACTGGGTGAAACTTTAAAGTCGATTTTCTCGAAAGTTTGAAAAAATAAACTTTTTCGGTTTTCGCCTGAAATAGACGTAGAAAATGTTAAATTTATATTCGGCACAAAAATTAGACCTCTAGGGTCAAAATTGGCCCAGCTATGGCCATTTTAGTTTTGGGGTGGCCTAGTTCCCGTTTTGAAGCAGTGCTCAGGTAAAAGCCAAGACTTTGACAGGCTGCTGCTGGAAAACTATCAGAGATAGGATCTTGCAATTTGCACTGCGTGTGCCCAACGATATGAAGTTATTGTGGGCCGAATTTCAAGTTCCTACCGCGAACGGTCTGGTTGCCAGGGCAGATTTAGTGTCGCCAACTTCCTGCAAACACCGATTAATGCAGATTTCCTCTCCAAAACTGGGTGAAACTTTAAAGTCGATTTTCTCGAAAGTTTGAAAAAATAAACTTTTTCGGTTTTCGCCTGAAATAGACGTAGAAAATGTTAAATTTATATTCTGCACAAAAATTAGACCTCTAGGGTCAAAATTGGCCCAGCTATGGCCATTTTAGTTTTGGGGTGGCCTAGTTCCCGTTTTGAAGCAGTGCTCAGGTAAAAGCCAAAACTTTGACAGGCTGCTGCTGGAAAACTATCAGAGATAGGGTCTTGCAATTTGCACTGCGTGTGCCCAACGATATGAAGTTATTTTGGGCCGAATTTCAAGTTCCTACCGCGAACGGTCTTGCTGCCAGGGCCGATTTAGTGTCGCCAACTTCCTGCAAACACCGTTTAATGCAGATTTCCTCTCCAAAACTGGGTGAAACTTTAAAGTCGATTTTCTCGAAAGTTTGAAAAAATAAACTTTTTCAGTTTTCGCATGAAATAGACGTAGGGAATGTTAAATTTATATTCTGCACAAAAATTAGACCTCTAGGGTCAAAATTGGCCCAGCTATGGCCATTTTAGTTTTGGGGTGGCCTAGTTCCCGTTTTGAAGCAGTGCTCAGGTAAAAGCCAAAACTTTGACAGGCTGCTGCTGGAAAACTATCAGAGATAGGATCTTGCAATTTGCACTGCGTGTGCCCAACGATATGAAGTTATTGTGGGCCGAATTTCAAGTTCCTACCGCGAACGGTCTGGTTGCCAGGGCAGATTTAGTGTCGCCAACTTCCTGCAAACACCGATTATTGCAGATTTCCTCTCCAAAACTGGGTGAAACTTTAAAGTCGATTTTCTCGAAAGTTTGAAAAAATAAACTTTTTCAGTTTTCGCCTGAAATAGACGTAGGGAATGTTAAATTTATATTCTGCACAAAAATTAGACCTCTAGGGTCAAAATTGGCCCAGCTATGGCCATTTTAGTTTTGGGGTGGCCTAGTTCCCGTTTTGAAGCAGTGCTCAGGTAAAAGCCAAAACTTTGACAGGCTGCTGCTGGAAAACTATCAGAGATTGGATCTTGCAATTTGCACTGCGTGTGCCCAACGATATGAAGTTATTTTGGGCCGAATTTCAAGTTCCTACCGCGAACGGTCTGGTTGCCAGGGCAGATTTAGTGTCGCCAACTTCCTGCAAACACCGATTAATGCAGATTTCCTCTCCAAAACTGGGTGAAACTTTAAAGTCGATTTTCTCGAAAGTTTGAAAAAATAAACTTTTTCGGTTTTCGCCTGAAATAGACGTAGAAAATGTTAAATTTATATTCTGCACAAAAATTAGACCTCTAGGGTCAAAATTGGCCCAGCTATGGCCATTTTAGTTTTGGGGTGGCCTAGTTCCCGTTTTGAAGCAGTGCTCAGGTAAAAGCCAAAACTTTGACAGGCTGCTGCTGGAAAACTATCAGAGATTGGATCTTGCAATTTGCACTGCGTGTGCCCAACGATATGAAGTTATTTTGGGCCGAATTTCAAGTTCCTACCGCGAACGGTCTTGCTGCCAGGGCCGATTTAGTGTCGCCAACTTCCTGCAAACACCGTTTAATGCAGATTTCCTCTCCAAAACTGGGTGAAACTTTAAAGTCGATTTTCTCGAAAGTTTGAAAAAATAAACTTTTTCGGTTTTCGCCTGAAATAGACGTAGAAAATGTTAAATTTATATTCTGCACAAAAATTAGACCTCTAGGGTCAAAATTGGCCCAGCTATGGCCATTTTAGTTTTGGGGTGGCCTAGTTCCCGTTTTGAAGCAGTGCTCATGTAAAAGCCAAAACTTTGACAGGCTGCTGCTGGAAAACTATCAGAGATTGGATCTTGCAATTTGCACTGCGTGTGCCCAACGAAATGAAGTTATTTTGGGCCGAATTTCAAGTTCCTACCGCGAACGGTCTGGCTGCCAGGGCAGATTTAGTGTCGCCAACTTCCTGCAAACACCGCTTAATGCAGATTTCCTCTCCAAAACTGGGTGAAACTTTAAAGTCGATTTTCTCGAAAGTTTGAAAAAATAAACTTTTTCGGTTGTCGCCTGAAATAGACGTAGGGAATGTTATATTTATATTCGGCACAAAAATTAGACCTCTAGGGTCAAAATTGGCCCAGCTATGGCCATTTTAGTTTTGGGGTGGCCTAGTTCCCGTTTTGAAGCAGTGCTCAGGTAAAAGCAAAAACTTTGACAGGCTGCTGCTGGAAAACTATCAGAGATAGGGTCTTGCAATTTGCACTGCGTGTGCCCAACGATATGAAGTTATTTTGGGCCGAATTTCAAGTTCCTACCGCGAACGGTCTTGCTGCCAGGGCCGATTTAGTGTCGCCAACTTCCTGCAAACACCGTTTAATGCAGATTTCCTCTCCAAAACTGGGTGAAACTTTAAAGTCGATTTTCACGAAAGTTTGAAAAAATAAACTTTTCGTTTTCGCATGAAATAGACGTAGGGAATGTTAAATTTATATTCTGCACAAAAATTAGACCTCTAGGGTCTAAATTGGCCCAGCTATGGCCATTTTAGTTTTGGGGTGGCCTAGTTCCCGTTTTGAAGCAGTGCTCGGGTAAAAGCCAAAACTGTGACAGGCTGCTGCTGGAAAACTATCAGAAATAGGATCTTGCAATTTGCACTGCGTGTGCCCAACGATATGAAGTTATTTTGGGCCGAATTTCAAGTTCCTACCGCGAACGGTCTGACTGCCAGGGCAGATTTAGTGTCGCCAACTTCCTGCAAACACCGTTTAATGCAGATTTCCTCTCCAAAACTGGGTGAAACTTTAAAGTCGATTTTCTCGAAAGTTTGAAAAAATAAACTTTTTCGGTTTTCGCCTGAAATAGACGTAGGGAATGTTAAATTTATATTCGGCACAAAAATTAGACCTCTAGGGTCAAAATTGGCCCAGCTATGGCCATTTTAGTTTTGGGGTGGCCTAGTTCCCGTTTTGAAGCAGTGCTCAGGTTAAAGCCAAAACTTTGACAGGCTGCTGCTGAAAAACTATCAGAGATAGGGTCTTGCAATTTGCACTGCGTGTGCCCAACGATATGAAGTTATTTTGGGCCGAATTTCAAGTTCCTACCGCGAACGGTCTTGCTGCCAGGGCCGATTTAGTGTCGCCAACTTCCTGCAAACACCGTTTAATGCAGATTTCCTCTCCAAAACTGGGTGAAACTTTAAAGTCGATTTTCTCGAAAGTTTGAAAAAATAAACTTTTTCGGTTTTCGCCTGAAATAGACGTAGAAAATGTTAAATTTATATTCGGCACAAAAATTAGACCTCTAGGGTCAAAATTGGCCCAGCTATGGCCATTTTAGTTTTGGGGTGGCCTAGTTCCCGTTTTGAAGCAGTGCTCAGGTTAAAGCCAAAACTTTGACAGGCTGCTGCTGGAAAACTATCAGAGATAGGGTCTTGCAATTTGCACTGCGTGTGCCCAACGATATGAAGTTATTTTGGGCCGAATTTCAAGTTCCTACCGCGAACGGTCTTGCTGCCAGGGCCGATTTAGTGTCGCCAACTTCCTGCAAACACCGTTTAATGCAGATTTCCTCTCCAAAACTGGGTGAAACTTTAAAGTCGATTTTCTCGAAAGTTTGAAAAAATAAACTTTTTCGGTTTTCGCCTGAAATAGACGTAGAAAATGTTAAATTTATATTCTGCACAAAAATTAGACCTCTAGGGTCAAAATTGGCCCAGCTATGGCCATTTTAGTTTTGGGGTGGCCTAGTTCCCGTTTTGAAGCAGTGCTCATGTAAAAACCAAAACTTTTACAGGCTGCTGCTGGAAAACTATCAGAGATTGGATCTTGCAATTTGCACTGCGTGTGCCCAACGAAATGAAGTTATTTTGGGCCGAATTTCAAGTTCCTACCGCGAACGGTCTGGCTGCCAGGGCAGATTTAGTGTCGCCAACTTCCTGCAAACACCGTTTAATGCAGATTTCCTCTCCAAAACTGGGTGAAACTTTAAAGTCGATTTTCTCGAAAGTTTGAAAAAATAAACTTTTTCGGTTGTCGCCTGAAATAGACGTAGGGAATGTTATATTTATATTCGGCACAAAAATTAGACCTCAAGGGTCACAATTGGCCCAGCTATGGCCATTTTAGTTTTGGGGTGGCCTAGTTCCCGTTTTGAAGCAGTGCTCAGGTAAAAGCAAAAACTTTGACAGGCTGCTGCTGGAAAACTATCAGAGATAGGGTCTTGCAATTTGCACTGCGTGTGCCCAACGATATGAAGTTATTTTGGGCCGAATTTCAAGTTCCTACCGCGAACGGTCTTGCTGCCAGGGCCGATTTAGTGTCGCCAACTTCCTGCAAACACCGTTTAATGCAGATTTCCTCTCCAAAACTGGGTGAAACTTTAAAGTCGATTTTCTCGAAAGTTTGAAAAAATAAACTTTTTCGGTTTTCGCCTGAAATAGACGTAGAAAATGTTAAATTTATATTCGGCACAAAAATTAGACCTCTAGGGTCAAAATTGGCCCAGCTATGGCCATTTTAGTTTTGGGGTGGCCTAGTTCCCGTTTTGAAGCAGTGCTCAGGTTAAAGCCAAAACTTTTACAGGCTGCTGCTGGAAAACTATCAGAGATAGGGTCTTGCAATTTGCACTGCGTGTGCCCAACGATATGAAGTTATTTTGGGCCGAATTTCAAGTTCCTACCGCGAACGGTCTTGCTGCCAGGGCCGATTTAGTGTCGCCAACTTCCTGCAAACACCGTTTAATGCAGATTTCCTCTCCAAAACTGGGTGAAACTTTAAAGTCGATTTTCTCGAAAGTTTGAAAAAATAAACTTTTTCGGTTGTCGCCTGAAATAGACGTAGGGAATGTTATATTTATATTCGGCACAAAAATTAGACCTCTAGGGTCAAAATTGGCCCAGCTATGGCCATTTTAGTTTTGGGGTGGCCTAGTTCCCGTTTTGAAGCAGTGCTCAGGTAAAAGCAAAAACTTTGACAGGCTGCTGCTGGAAAACTATCAGAGATAGGGTCTTGCAATTTGCACTGCGTGTGCCCAACGATATGAAGTTATTTTGGGCCGAATTTCAAGTTCCTACCGCGAACGGTCTTGCTGCCAGGGCCGATTTAGTGTCGCCAACTTCCTGCAAACACCGTTTAATGCAGATTTCCTCTCCAAAACTGGGTGAAACTTTAAAGTCGATTTTCACGAAAGTTTGAAAAAATAAACTTTTCGGTTTTCGCATGAAATAGACGTAGGGAATGTTAAATTTATATTCTGCACAAAAATTAGACCTCTAGGGTCTAAATTGGCCCAGCTATGGCCATTTTAGTTTTGGGGTGGCCTAGTTCCCGTTTTGAAGCAGTGCTCAGGTAAAAGCCAAAACTGTGACAGGCTGCTGCTGGAAAACTATCAGAAATAGGATCTTGCAATTTGCACTGCGTGTGCCCAACGATATGAAGTTATTTTGGGCCGAATTTCAAGTTCCTACCGCGAACGGTCTGACTGCCAGGGCAGATTTAGTGTCGCCAACTTCCTGCAAACACCGTTTAATGCAGATTTCCTCTCCAAAACTGGGTGAAACTTTAAAGTCGATTTTCTCGAAAGTTTGAAAAAATAAACTTTTTCGGTTTTCGCCTGAAATAGACGTAGGGAATGTTAAATTTATATTCGGCACAAGAATTAGACCTCTAGGGTCAAAATTGGCCCAGCTATGGCCATTTTAGTTTTGGGGTGGCCTAGTTCCCGTTTTGAAGCAGTGCTCAGGTTAAAGCCAAAACTTTGACAGGCTGCTGCTGGAAAACTATCAGAGATAGGGTCTTGCAATTTGCACTGCGTGTGCCCAACGATATGAAGTTATTTTGGGCCGAATTTCAAGTTCCTACCGCGAACGGTCTTGCTGCCAGGGCCGATTTAGTGTCGCCAACTTCCTGCAAACACCGTTTAATGCAGATTTCCTCTCCAAAACTGGGTGAAACTTTAAAGTCGATTTTCTCGAAAGTTTGAAAAAATAAACTTTTTCGGTTTTCGCCTGAAATAGACGTAGAAAATGTTAAATTTATATTCGGCACAAAAATTAGACCTCTAGGGTCAAAATTGGCCCAGCTATGGCCATTTTAGTTTTGGGGTGGCCTAGTTCCCGTTTTGAAGCAGTGCTCAGGTTAAAGCCAAAACTTTGACAGGCTGCTGCTGGAAAACTATCAGAGATAGGGTCTTGCAATTTGCACTGCGTGTGCCCAACGATATGAAGTTATTTTGGGCCGAATTTCAAGTTCCTACCGCGAACGGTCTTGCTGCCAGGGCCGATTTAGTGTCGCCAACTTCCTGCAAACACCGTTTAATGCAGATTTCCTCTCCAAAACTGGGTGAAACTTTAAAGTCGATTTTCTCGAAAGTTTGAAAAAATAAACTTTTTCGGTTTTCGCCTGAAATAGACGTAGAAAATGTTAAATTTATATTCTGCACAAAAATTAGACCTCTAGGGTCAAAATTGGCCCAGCTATGGCCATTTTAGTTTTGGGGTGGCCTAGTTCCCGTTTTGAAGCAGTGCTCAGGTAAAAGCCAAAACTTTGACAGGCTGCTGCTGGAAAACTATCAGAGATAGGATCTTGCAATTTGCACTGCGTGTGCCCAACGATATGAAGTTATTGTTGGCCGAATTTCAAGTTCCTACCGCGAACGGTCTGGCTGCCAGGGCAGATTTAGTGTCGCCAACTTCCTGCAAACACCGTTTAATGCAGATTTCCTCTCCAAAACTGGGTGAAACTTTAAAGTCGATTTTCTCGAAAGTTTGAAAAAACAAACTTTTTCGGTTTTCGCCTGAAATAGACGTAGGGAATGTTAAATTTATATTCTGCACAAAAATTAGACCTCTAGGGTCAAAATTGGCCCAGCTATGGCAATTTTAGTTTTGGGGTGGGCCTAGTTCCCGTTTTGTAGCAGTGCTCAGGTGAAAGCCAAAACTTTGACAGGCTGCTGGTGTAAAACTATCAGAGATAGGATCTTGCAAGTTGCACTGCGTGTGCCCAACGATATGAAGTTATTTTGGGCCGAATTTCAAGTTTCTACCGCGAACGGTCTGGCTTGCCAGGCAGATTGAGTGTCGCCAACTTCCTGCAAACACCGTTTAATGCAGATTTCCTCTCCAAAACTGGATGAAACTTAAAAGTCGATTTTCTCGAAAGTTTGAAAAAATAAACATTTTCGGTTTTTGCCTGAAATAGACCGTAAGGAATGTTAAATTTATATTCTGCACAAAATTAGACCCTCTAGGGTCAAAATTGGCCCAGCTATGGCCATTTTAGTTTTGGGGTGGCCTAGTTCCGTTTTGAAGCAGTGCTCAGGTAAAAGCCAAAACTTTGACAGGCTGCTGCTGGAAAACTATCAGAGATTGGATCTTGCAATTTGCACTGCGTGTGCCCAACGATATGAAGTTATTTTGGGCCGAATTTCAAGTTCCTACCGCGAACGGTCTGGCTGCCAGGGCAGATTTAGTGTCGCCAACTTCCTGCAAACACCGTTTAATGCAGATTTCCTCTCCAAAAACTGGGTGAAACTTTAAAGTCGATTTTCTCGAAAGTTTGAAAAAATAAACTTTTTCGGTTGTCGCCTGAAATAGACGTAGGGAATGTTATATTTATATTCGGCACAAAAATTAGACCTCTAGGGTCAAAATTGGCCCAGCTATGGCCATTTTAGTTTTGGGGTGGCCTAGTTCCCGTTTTGAAGCAGTGCTCAGGTAAAAGCAAAAACTTTGACAGGCTGCTGCTGGAAAACTATCAGAGATTGGATCTTGCAATTTGCACTGCGTGTGGCCCAACGATATGAAGTTATTTTGGGCCGAATTTCAAGTTTCTACCGCGAACGGTCTTGCTGCCAGGGGCCGATTTAGTGTCGCCAACTTCCTGCAAACACCGTTTAATGCAGATTTCCTCTCCAAAACTGGGTGAAAACTTTAAAGTCGATTTTCTCGAAAGTTTGAAAAAATAAACTTTTTCAGTTTTCGCATGAAATAGACGTAGGGAATGTTAAATTATATTCTGCACAAAAAATTAGACCTCTAGGGTCAAAATTGGCCCTGCTATGGCCATTTTAGTTTTGGGGTGGCCTAGTTCCCGTTTTGAAGCAGTGCTCAGGTAAAAGCCAAAACTTTGACAGGCTGCTGCTGGAAAACTATCAGAGATAGGGTCTTGCAATTTGCACTGCGTGTGCCCAACGATATGAACTTATTTTGGGCCGAATTTCAAGTTCCTACCGCGAACGGTCTTGCTGCCAGGGCCGATTTAGTGTCGCCAACTTCCTGCAAACACCGTTTAATGCAGATTTCCTCTCCAAAACTGGGTGAAACTTTAAAGTCGATTTCTCGAAGTTTGAAAAAATAAACTTTTTCAGTTTTCGCATGAAATAGACGTAGGGAATGTTAAATTTATATTCTGCACAAAAAATTAGACCTCTAGGGGTCAAAATTTGGCCCAGCTATGGCCATTTTAGTTTTGGGGTGGCCTAGTTCCCGTTTTGAAGCAGCGCTCAGGTAAAAGCCAAAACTTTGACAGGCTGCTGCTGGAAAACTATCAGAGATAGGATCTTGCAATTTGCACTGCGTGTGCCCAACGATATGAAGTTATTGTGGGCCGAATTTCAAGTTCCTACCGCGAACGGTCTGGTTGCCAGGGCAGATTTAGTGTCGCCAACTTCCTGCAAACACCGATTAATGCAGATTTCCTCTCCAAAACTGGGTGAAACTTTAAAGTCGATTTTCTCGAAAGTTTGAAAAAATAAACTTTTTCAGTTTTCGCCTGAAATAGACGTAGGGAATGTTAAATTTATATTCTGCACAAAAATTAGACCTCTAGGGTCAAAATTGGCCCAGCTATGGCCATTTTAGTTTTGGGGTGGCCTAGTTCCCGTTTTGAAGCAGTGCTCAGGTAAAAGCCAAAACTTTGACAGGCTGCTGCTGGAAAACTATCAGAGATAGGATCTTGCAATTTGCACTGCGTGTGCCCAACGATATGAAGTTATTGTGGGCCGAATTTCAAGTTCCTACCGCGAACGGTCTGGTTGCCAGGGCAGATTTAGTGTCGCCAACTTCCTGCAAACACCGATTAATGCAGATTTCCTCTCCAAAACTGGGTGAAACTTTAAAGTCGATTTTCTCGAAAGTTTGAAAAAATAAACTTTTTCGGTTTTCGCCTGAAATAGACGTAGAAAATGTTAAATTTATATTCTGCACAAAAATTAGACCTCTAGGGTCAAAATTGGCCCAGCTATGGCCATTTTAGTTTTGGGGTGGCCTAGTTCCCGTTTTGAAGCAGTGCTCAGGTAAAAGCCAAAACTTTGACAGGCTGCTGCTGGAAAACTATCAGAGATTGGATCTTGCAATTTGCACTGCGTGTGCCCAACGATATGAAGTTATTTTGGGCCGAATTTCAAGTTCCTACCGCGAACGGTCTGGCTGCCAGGGCAGATTTAGTGTCGCCAACTTCCTGCAAACACCGTTTAATGCAGATTTCCTCTCCAAAACTGGGTGAAACTTTAAAGTCGATTTTCTCGAAAGTTTGAAAAAATAAACTTTTTCGGTTGTCGCCTGAAATAGACGTAGGGAATGTTATATTTATATTCGGCACAAAAATTAGACCTCTAGGGTCAAAATTGGCCCAGCTATGGCCATTTTAGTTTTGGGGTGGCCTAGTTCCCGTTTTGAAGCAGTGCTCAGGTAAAAGCAAAAACTTTGACAGGCTGCTGCTGGAAAACTATCAGAGATAGGGTCTTGCAATTTGCACCGCGTGTGCCCAACGATATGAAGTTATTTTGGGCCGAATTTCAAGTTCCTACCGCGAACGGTCTTGCTGCCAGGGCCGATTTAGTGTCGCCAACTTCCTGCAAACACCGTTTAATGCAGATTTCCTCTCCAAAACTGGGTGAAACTTTAAAGTCGATTTTCTCGAAAGTTTGAAAAAACAAATTTTTTCGGTTTTCGCCTGAAATAGACGTAGGGAATGTTAAATTTATATTCTGCACAAAAATTAGACCTCTAGGGTCAAAATTGGCCCAGCTATGGCAATTTTAGTTTTGGGGTGGCCTAGTTCCCGTTTTGTAGCAGTGCTCAGGTAAAAGCCAAAACTTTGACAGGCTGCTGGTGTAAAACTATCAGAGATAGGATCTTGCAAGTTGCACTGCGTGTGCCCAACGATATGAAGTTATTTTGGGCCGAATTTCAAGTTTCTACCGCGAACGGTCTGGCTGCCAGGGCAGATTGAGTGTCGCCAACTTCCTGCAAACACCGTTTAATGCAGATTTCCTCTCCAAAACTGGATGAAACTTAAAAGTCGATTTTCTCGAAAGTTTGAAAAAATAAACATTTTCGGGTTTTGCCTGAAATAGACGTAGGGAATGTTAAATTTATATTCTGCACAAAAATTAGACCTCTAGGGTCAAAATTGGCCCAGCTATGGCCATTTTAGTTTTGGGGTGGCCTAGTTCCCGTTTTGAAGCAGTGCTCAGGTAAAAGCCAAAACTGTGACAGGCTGCTGCTGGAAAACTATCAGAAATAGGATCTTTCAATTTGCACTGCGTGTGCCCAACGATATGAAGTTATTTTGGGCCGAATTTCAAGTTCCTACCGCGAACGGTCTGACTGCCAGGGCAGATTTAGTGTCGCCAACTTCCTGCAAGCACCGTTTAATGCAGATTTCCTCTCCAAAACTGGGTGAAACTTTAAAGTCGATTTTCTCGAAAGTTTGAAAAAATAAACTTTTTCGGTTTTCGCCTGAAATAGACGTAGGGAATGTTAAATTTATATTCGGCACAAAAATTAGACCTCTAGGGTCAAAATTGGCCCAGCTATGGCCATTTTAGTTTTGGGGTGGCCTAGTTCCCGTTTTGAAGCAGTGCTCAGGTTAAAGCCAAAACTTTGACAGGCTGCTGCTGGAAAACTATCAGAGATAGGGTCTTGCAATTTGCACTGCGTGTGCCCAACGATATGAAGTTATTTTGGGCCGAATTTCAAGTTCCTACCGCGAACGGTCTGGCTGCCAGGGCAGATTTAGTGTCGCCAACTTCCTGCAAACACCGCTTAATGCAGATTTCCTCTCCAAAACTGGGTGAAACTTTAAAGTCGATTTTCTCGAAAGTTTGAAAAAATAAACTTTTTCGGTTGTCGCCTGAAATAGACGTAGGGAATGTTATATTTATATTCGGCACAAAAATTAGACCTCTAGGGTCAAAATTGGCCCAGCTATGGCCATTTTAGTTTTGGGGTGGCCTAGTTCCCGTTTTGAAGCAGTGCTCAGGTAAAAGCAAAAACTTTGACAGGCTGCTGCTGGAAAACTATCAGAGATAGGGTCTTGCAATTTGCACTGCGTGTGCCCAACGATATGAAGTTATTTTGGGCCGAATTTCAAGTTCCTACCGCGAACGGTCTTGCTGCCAGGGCCGATTTAGTGTCGCCAACTTCCTGCAAACACCGTTTAATGCAGATTTCCTCTCCAAAACTGGGTGAAACTTTAAAGTCGATTTTCACGAAAGTTTGAAAAAATAAACTTTTCGGTTTTCGCATGAAATAGACGTAGGGAATGTTAAATTTATATTCTGCACAAAAATTAGACTCTAGGGTCTAAATTGGCCCAGCTATGGCCATTTTAGTTTTGGGGTGGCCTAGTTCCCGTTTTGAAGCAGTGCTCAGGTAAAAGCCAAAACTTTGACAGGCTGCTGCTGGAAAACTATCAGAGATAGGATCTTGCAATTTGCACTGCGTGTGCCCAACGATATGAAGTTATTGTTGGCCGAATTTCAAGTTCCTACCGCGAACGGTCTGGCTGCCAGGGCAGATTTAGTGTCGCCAACTTCCTGCAAACACCGTTTAATGCAGATTTCCTCTCCAAAACTGGGTGAAACTTTAAAGTCGATTTTCTCGAAAGTTTGAAAAAACAAACTTTTTCGGTTTTCGCCTGAAATAGACGTAGGGAATGTTAAATTTATATTCTGCACAAAAATTAGACCTCTAGGGTCAAAATTGGCCCAGCTATGGCAATTTTAGTTTTGGGGTGGCCTAGTTCCCGTTTTGTAGCAGTGCTCAGGTGAAAGCCAAAACTTTGACAGGCTGCTGGTGTAAAACTATCAGAGATAGGATCTTGCAAGTTGCACTGCATGTGCCCAACGATATGAAGTTATTTTGGGCCGAATTTCAAGTTTCTACCGCGAACGGTCTGGCTGCCAGGGCAGATTGAGTGTCGCCAACTTCCTGCAAACACCGTTTAATGCAGATTTCCTCTCCAAAACTGGATGAAACTTAAAAGTCGATTTTCTCGAAAGTTTGAAAAAATAAACATTTTCGGTTTTTGCCTGAAATAGACGTAGGGAATGTTAAATTTATATTCTGCACAAAAATTAGACCTCTAGGGTCAAAATTGGCCCAGCTATGGCCATTTTAGTTTTGGGGTGGCCTAGTTCCCGTTTTGTAGCAGTGCTCAGGTAAAAGCCAAAACTTTGACAGGCTGCTGGTGTAAAACTATCAGAGATAGGATCTTGCAAGTTGCACTGCGTGTGCCCAACGATATGAAGTTATTTTGGGCCGAATTTCAAGTTTCTACCGCGAACGGTCTGGCTGCCAGGGCAGATTGAGTGTCGCCAACTTCCTGCAAACACCGTTTAATGCAGATTTCCTCTCCAAAACTGGGTGAAACTTTAAAGTCGATTTTCTCGAAAGTTTGGAAAAAACAAATTTTTTCGGTTTTCGCCTGAAATAGACGTAGGGAATGTTAAATTTATATTCTGCACAAAAATTAGACCTCTAGGGTCAAAATTGGCCCAGCTATGGCCATTTTAGTTTTGGGGTGGCCTAGTTCCCGTTTTGTAGCAGTGCTCAGGTAAAAGCCAAAACTTTGACAGGCTGCTGGTGTAAAACTATCAGAGATAGGATCTTGCAAGTTGCACTGCGTGTGCCCAACGATATGAAGTTATTTTGGGCCGAATTTCAAGTTTCTACCGCGAACGGTCTGGCTGCCAGGGCAGATTGAGTGTCGCCAACTTCCTGCAAACACCGTTTAATGCAGATTTCCTCTCCAAAACTGGATGAAACTTAAAAGTCGATTTTCTCGAAAGTTTGAAAAAATAAACATTTTCGGATTTTGCCTGAAATAGACGTAGGGAATGTTAAATTTATATTCTGCACAAAAATTAGACCTCTAGGGTCAAAATTGGCCCAGCTATGGCCATTTTAGTTTTGGGGTGGCCTAGTTCCCGTTTTGAAGCAGTGCTCAGGTAAAAGCCAAAACTGTGACAGGCTGCTGCTGGAAAACTATCAGAAATAGGATCTTTCAATTTGCACTGCGTGTGCCCAACGATATGAAGTTATTTTGGGCCGAATTTCAAGTTCCTACCGCGAACGGTCTGACTGCCAGGGCAGATTTAGTGTCGCCAACTTCCTGCAAACACCGTTTAATGCAGATTTCCTCTCCAAAACTGGGTGAAACTTTAAAGTCGATTTTCTCGAAAGTTTGAAAAAATAAACTTTTTCGGTTTTCGCCTGAAATAGACGTAGGGAATGTTAAATTTATATTCGGCACAAAAATTAGACCTCTAGGGTCAAAATTGGCCCAGCTATGGCCATTTTAGTTTTGGGGTGGCCTAGTTCCCGTTTTGAAGCAGTGCTCAGGTTAAAGCCAAAACTTTGACAGGCTGCTGCTGGAAAACTATCAGAGATAGGGTCTTGCAATTTGCACTGCGTGTGCCCAACGATATGAAGTTATTTTGGGCCGAATTTCAAGTTCCTACCGCGAACGGTCTTGCTGCCAGGGCCGATTTAGTGTCGCCAACTTCCTGCAAACACCGTTTAATGCAGATTTCCTCTCCAAAACTGGGTGAAACTTTAAAGTCGATTTTCTCGAAAGTTTGAAAAAATAAACTTTTTCGGTTTTCGCCTGAAATAGACGTAGAAAATGTTAAATTTATATTCGGCACAAAAATTAGACCTCTAGGGTCAAAATTGGCCCAGCTATGGCCATTTTAGTTTTGGGGTGGCCTAGTTCCCGTTTTGAAGCAGTGCTCAGGTTAAAGCCAAAACTTTGACAGGCTGCTGCTGGAAAACTATCAGAGATAGGGTCTTGCGATTTGCACTGCGTGTGCCCAACGATATGAAGTTATTTTGGGCCGAATTTCAAGTTCCTACCGCGAACGGTCTTGCTGCCAGGGCCGATTTAGTGTCGCCAACTTCCTGCAAACACCGTTTAATGCAGATTTCCTCTCCAAAACTGGGTGAAACTTTAAAGTCGATTTTCTCGAAAGTTTGAAAAAATAAACTTTTTCGGTTTTCGCCTGAAATAGACGTAGAAAATGTTAAATTTATATTCTGCACAAAAATTAGACCTCTAGGGTCAAAATTGGCCCAGCTATGGCCATTTTAGTTTTGGGGTGGCCTAGTTCCCGTTTTGAAGCAGTGCTCATGTAAAAGCCAAAACTTTGACAGGCTGCTGCTGGAAAACTATCAGAGATTGGATCTTGCAATTTGCACTGCGTGTGCCCAACGAAATGAAGTTATTTTGGGCCGAATTTCAAGTTCCTACCGCGAACGGTCTGGCTGCCAGGGCAGATTTAGTGTCGCCAACTTCCTGCAAACACCGCTTAATGCAGATTTCCTCTCCAAAACTGGGTGAAACTTTAAAGTCGATTTTCTCGAAAGTTTGAAAAAATAAACTTTTTCGGTTGTCGCCTGAAATAGACGTAGGGAATGTTATATTTATATTCGGCACAAAAATTAGACCTCTAGGGTCAAAATTGGCCCAGCTATGGCCATTTTAGTTTTGGGGTGGCCTAGTTCCCGTTTTGAAGCAGTGCTCAGGTAAAAGCAAAAACTTTGACAGGCTGCTGCTGGAAAACTATCAGAGATAGGGTCTTGCAATTTGCACTGCGTGTGCCCAACGATATGAAGTTATTTTGGGCCGAATTTCAAGTTCCTACCGCGAACGGTCTTGCTGCCAGGGCCGATTTAGTGTCGCCAACTTCCTGCAAACACCGTTTAATGCAGATTTCCTCTCCAAAACTGGGTGAAACTTTAAAGTCGATTTTCACGAAAGTTTGAAAAAATAAACTTTTCGGTTTTCGCATGAAATAGACGTAGGGAATGTTAAATTTATATTCTGCACAAAAATTAGACCTCTAGGGTCTAAATTGGCCCAGCTATGGCCATTTTAGTTTTGGGGTGGCCTAGTTCCCGTTTTGAAGCAGTGCTCAGGTAAAAGCCAAAACTGTGACAGGCTGCTGCTGGAAAACTATCAGAAATAGGATCTTGCAATTTGCACTGCGTGTGCCCAACGATATGAAGTTATTTTGGGCCGAATTTCAAGTTCCTACCGCGAACGGTCTGACTGCCAGGGCAGATTTAGTGTCGCCAACTTCCTGCAAACACCGTTTAATGCAGATTTCCTCTCCAAAACTGGGTGAAACTTTAAAGTCGATTTTCTCGAAAGTTTGAAAAAATAAACTTTTTCGGTTTTCGCCTGAAATAGACGTAGGGAATGTTAAATTTATATTCGGCACAAAAATTAGACCTCTAGGGTCAAAATTGGCCCAGCTATGGCCATTTTAGTTTTGGGGTGGCCTAGTTCCCGTTTTGAAGCAGTGCTCAGGTTAAAGCCAAAACTTTGACAGGCTGCTGCTGGAAAACTATCAGAGATAGGGTCTTGCAATTTGCACTGCGTGTGCCCAACGATATGAAGTTATTTTGGGCCGAATTTCAAGTTCCTACCGCGAACGGTCTTGCTGCCAGGGCCGATTTAGTGTCGCCAACTTCCTGCAAACACCGTTTAATGCAGATTTCCTCTCCAAAACTGGGTGAAACTTTAAAGTCGATTTTCTCGAAAGTTTGAAAAAATAAACTTTTTCGGTTTCGCCTGAAATAGACGTAGAAAATGTTAAATTTATATTCTGCACAAAAATTAGACCTCTAGGGTCAAAATTGGCCCAGCTATGGCCATTTTAGTTTTGGGGTGGCCTAGTTCCCGTTTTGAAGCAGTGCTCATGTAAAAGCCAAAACTTTGACAGGCTGCTGGTGTAAAACTATCAGAGATAGGATCTTGCAAGTTGCACTGCGTGTGCCCAACGATATGAAGTTATTTTGGGCCGAATTTCAAGTTTCTACCGCGAACGGTCTGGCTGCCAGGGCAGATTTAGTGTCGCCAACTTCCTGCAAACACCGTTTAATGCAGATTTCCTCTCCAAAACTGGGTGAAACTTTAAAGTCGATTTTCTCGAAAGTTTGAAAAAATAAACTTTTTCGGTTGTCGCCTGAAATAGACGTAGGGAATGTTATATTTATATTCGGCACAAAAATTAGACCTCTAGGGTCAAAATTGGCCCAGCTATGGCCATTTTAGTTTTGGGGTGGCCTAGTTCCCGTTTTGAAGCAGTGCTCAGGTAAAAGCAAAAACTTTGACAGGCTGCTGCTGGAAAACTATCAGAGATAGGGTCTTGCAATTTGCACTGCGTGTGCCCAACGATATGAAGTTATTTTGGGCCGAATTTCAAGTTCCTACCGCGAACGGTCTTGCTGCCAGGGCCGATTTAGTGTCGCCAACTTCCTGCAAACACCGTTTAATGCAGATTTCCTCTCCAAAACTGGGTGAAACTTTAAAGTCGATTTTCTTGAAAGTTTGAAAAAATAAACTTTTCGGTTTTCGCATGAAATAGACGTAGGGAATGTTAAATTTATATTCTGCACAAAAATTAGACCTCTAGGGTCTAAATTGGCCCAGCTATGGCCATTTTAGTTTTGGGGTGGCCTAGTTCCCGTTTTGAAGCAGTGCTCAGGTAAAAGCCAAAACTTTGACAGGCTGCTGCTGGAAAACTATCAGAGATAGGATCTTGCAATTTGCACTGCGTGTGCCCAACGATATGAAGTTATTGTTGGCCGAATTTCAAGTTCCTACCGCGAACGGTCTGGCTGCCAGGGCAGATTTAGTGTCGCCAACTTCCTGCAAACACCGTTTAATGCAGATTTCCTCTCCAAAACTGGGTGAAACTTTAAAGTCGATTTTCTCGAAAGTTTGAAAAAACAAACTTTTTCGGTTTTCGCCTGAAATAGACGTAGGGAATGTTAAATTTATATTCTGCACAAAAATTAGACCTCTAGGGTCAAAATTGGCCCAGCTATGGCAATTTTAGTTTTGGGGTGGCCTAGTTCCCGTTTTGTAGCAGTGCTCAGGTGAAAGCCAAAACTTTGACAGGCTGCTGGTGTAAAACTATCAGAGATAGGATCTTGCAAGTTGCACTGCGTGTGCCCAGCGATATGAAGTTATTTTGGGCCGAATTTCAAGTTTCTACCGCGAACGGTCTGGCTGCCAGGGCAGATTGAGTGTCGCCAACTTCCTGCAAACACCGTTTAATGCAGATTTCCTCTCCAAAACTGGATGAAACTTAAAAGTCGATTTTCTCGAAAGTTTGAAAAAATAAACATTTTCGGTTTTTGCCTGAAATAGACGTAAGGAATGTTAAATTTATATTCTGCACAAAAATTAGACCTCTAGGGTCAAAATTGGCCCAGCTATGGCCATTTTAGTTTTGGGGTGGCCTAGTTCCGTTTTGAAGCAGTGCTCAGGTAAAAGCCAAAACTTTGACAGGCTGCTGCTGGAAAACTATCAGAGATTGGATCTTGCAATTTGCACTGCGTGTGCCCAACGATATGAAGTTATTTTGGGCCGAATTTCAAGTTCCTACCGCGAACGGTCTGGCTGCCAGGGCAGATTTAGTGTCGCCAACTTCCTGCAAACACCGTTTAATGCAGATTTCCTCTCCAAAACTGGGTGAAACTTTAAAGTCGATTTTCTCGAAAGTTTGAAAAAATAAACTTTTTCGGTTGTCGCCTGAAATAGACGTAGGGAATGTTATATTTATATTCGGCACAAAAATTAGACCTCTAGGGTCAAAATTGGCCCAGCTATGGCCATTTTAGTTTTGGGGTGGCCTAGTTCCCGTTTTGAAGCAGTGCTCAGGTAAAAGCAAAAACTTTGACAGGCTGCTGCTGGAAAACTATCAGAGATTGGATCTTGCAATTTGCACTGCGTGTGCCCAACGATATGAAGTTATTTTGGGCCGAATTTCAAGTTTCTACCGCGAACGGTCTGGCTGCCAGGGCAGATTGAGTGTCGCCAACTTCCTGCAAACACCGTTTAATGCAGATTTCCTCTCCAAAACTGGGTGAAACTTTAAAGTCGATTTTCTTGAAAGTTTGAAAAAATAAACTTTTTCGGTTTTCGCCTGAAATAGACGTAGGGAATGTTAAATTTATATTCTGCACAAAAATTAGACCTCTAGGGTCAAAATTGGCCCAGCAATGGCCATTTTAGTTTTGGGGTGGCCTAGTTCCCGTTTTGAAGCAGTGCTCAGGTAAAAGCCAAAACTTTGACAGGCTGCTGCTGGAAAACTATCAGAGATAGGGTCTTGCAATTTGCACTGCGTGTGCCCAACGATATGAAGTTATTTTGGGCCGAATTTCAAGTTCCTACCGCGAACGGTCTTGCTGCCAGGGCCGATTTAGTGTCGCCAACTTCCTGCAAACACCGTTTAATGCAGATTTCCTCTCCAAAACTGGGTGAAACTTTAAAGTCGATTTTATCGAAAGTTTGAAAAAATAAACTTTTTCAGTTTTCGCATGAAATAGACGTAGGGAATGTTAAATTTATATTCTGCACAAAAATTAGACCTCTAGGGTCAAAATTGGCCCAGCTATGGCCATTTTAGTTTTGGGGTGGCCTAGTTCCCGTTTTGAAGCAGTGCTCAGGTAAAAGCCAAAACTTTGACAGGCTGCTGCTGGAAAACTATCAGAGATAGGATCTTGCAATTTGCACTGCGTGTGCCCAACGATATGAAGTTATTGTGGGCCGAATTTCAAGTTCCTACCGCGAACGGTCTGGTTGCCAGGGCAGATTTAGTGTCGCCAACTTCCTGCAAACACCGATTAATGCAGATTTCCTCTCCAAAACTGGGTGAAACTTTAAAGTCGATTTTCTCGAAAGTTTGAAAAAATAAACTTTTTCGGTTTTCGCCTGAAATAGACGTAGAAAATGTTAAATTTATATTCTGCACAAAAATTAGACCTCTAGGGTCAAAATTGGCCCAGCTATGGCCATTTTAGTTTTGGGGTGGCCTAGTTCCCGTTTTGAAGCAGTGCTCAGGTAAAAGCCAAAACTTTGACAGGCTGCTGCTGGAAAACTATCAGAGATTGGATCTTGCAATTTGCACTGCGTGTGCCCAACGATATGAAGTTATTTTGGGCCGAATTTCAAGTTCCTACCGCGAACGGTCTGGCTGCCAGGGCAGATTTAGTGTCGCCAACTTCCTGCAAACACCGTTTAATGCAGATTTCCTCTCCAAAACTGGGTGAAACTTTAAAGTCGATTTTCTCGAAAGTTTGAAAAAATAAACTTTTTCGGTTGTCGCCTGAAATAGACGTAGGGAATGTTATATTTATATTCGGCACAAAAATTAGACCTCTAGGGTCAAAATTGGCCCAGCTATGGCCATTTTAGTTTTGGGGTGGCCTAGTTCCCGTTTTGAAGCAGTGCTCAGGTAAAAGCAAAAACTTTGACAGGCTGCTGCTGGAAAACTATCAGAGATAGGGTCTTGCAATTTGCACCGCGTGTGCCCAACGATATGAAGTTATTTTGGGCCGAATTTCAAGTTCCTACCGCGAACGGTCTGACTGCCAGGGCAGATTTAGTGTCGCCAACTTCCTGCAAACACCGATTAATGCAGATTTCCTCTCCAAAACTGGGTGAAACTTTAAAGTCGATTTTCTCGAAAGTTTGAAAAAATAAACTTTTTCGGTTTTCGCCTGAAATAGACGTAGAAAATGTTAAATTTATATTCTGCACAAAAATTAGACCTCTAGGGTCAAAATTGGCCCAGCTATGGCCATTTTAGTTTTGGGGTGGCCTAGTTCCCGTTTTGAAGCAGTGCTCAGGTAAAAGCCAAAACTTTGACAGGCTGCTGCTGGAAAACTATCAGAGATTGGATCTTGCAATTTGCACTGCGTGTGCCCAACGATATGAAGTTATTTTGGGCCGAATTTCAAGTTCCTACCGCGAACGGTCTGGCTGCCAGGGCAGATTTAGTGTCGCCAACTTCCTGCAAACACCGTTTAATGCAGATTTCCTCTCCAAAACTGGGTGAAACTTTAAAGTCGATTTTCTCGAAAGTTTGAAAAAATAAACTTTTTCGGTTGTCGCCTGAAATAGACGTAGGGAATGTTATATTTATATTCGGCACAAAAATTAGACCTCTAGGGTCAAAATTGGCCCAGCTATGGCCATTTTAGTTTTGGGGTGGCCTAGTTCCCGTTTTGAAGCAGTGCTCAGGTAAAAGCAAAAACTTTGACAGGCTGCTGCTGGAAAACTATCAGAGATAGGGTCTTGCAATTTGCACCGCGTGTGCCCAACGATATGAAGTTATTTTGGGCCGAATTTCAAGTTCCTACCGCGAACGGTCTTGCTGCCAGGGCCGATTTAGTGTCGCCAACTTCCTGCAAACACCGTTTAATGCAGATTTCCTCTCCAAAACTGGATGAAACTTAAAAGTCGATTTTCTCGAAAGTTTGAAAAAATAAACATTTTCGGGTTTTGCCTGAAATAGACGTAGGGAATGTTAAATTTATATTCTGCACAAAAATTAGACCTCTAGGGTCAAAATTGGCCCAGCTATGGTCATTTTAGTTTTGGGGTGGCCTAGTTCCCGTTTTGAAGCAGTGCTCAGGTAAAAGCCAAAACTGTGACAGGCTGCTGCTGGAAAACTATCAGAAATAGGATCTTTCAATTTGCACTGCGTGTGCCCAACGATATGAAGTTATTTTGGGCCGAATTTCAAGTTCCTACCGCGAACGGTCTGACTGCCAGGGCAGATTTAGTGTCGCCAACTTCCTGCAAACACCGTTTAATGCAGATTTCCTCTCCAAAACTGGGTGAAACTTTAAAGTCGATTTTCTCGAAAGTTTGAAAAAATAAACTTTTTCGGTTTTCGCCTGAAATAGACGTAGGGAATGTTAAATTTATATTCGGCACAAAAATTAGACCTCTAGGGTCAAAATTGGCCCAGCTATGGCCATTTTAGTTTTGGGGTGGCCTAGTTCCCGTTTTGAAGCAGTGCTCAGGTTAAAGCCAAAACTTTGACAGGCTGCTGCTGGAAAACTATCAGAGATAGGGTCTTGCAATTTGCACTGCGTGTGCCCAACGATATGAAGTTATTTTGGGCCGAATTTCAAGTTCCTACCGCGAACGGTCTTGCTGCCAGGGCCGATTTAGTGTCGCCAACTTCCTGCAAACACCGTTTAATGCAGATTTCCTCTCCAAAACTGGGTGAAACTTTAAAGTCGATTTTCTCGAAAGTTTGAAAAAATAAACTTTTTCGGTTTTCGCCTGAAATAGACGTAGAAAATGTTAAATTTATATTCGGCACAAAAATTAGACCTCTAGGGTCAAAATTGGCCCAGCTATGACCATTTTAGTTTTGGGGTGGCCTAGTTCCCGTTTTGAAGCAGTGCTCAGGTTAAAGCCAAAACTTTGACAGGCTGCTGCTGGAAAACTATCAGAGATAGGGTCTTGCAATTTGCACTGCGTGTGCCCAACGATATGAAGTTATTGTGGGCCGAATTTCAAGTTCCTACCGCGAACGGTCTGGTTGCCAGGGCAGATTTAGTGTCGCCAACTTCCTGCAAACACCGATTAATGCAGATTTCCTCTCCAAAACTGGGTGAAACTTTAAAGTCGATTTTCTCGAAAGTTTGAAAAAATAAACTTTTTCAGTTTTCGCCTGAAATAGACGTAGGGAATGTTAAATTTATATTCTGCACAAAAATTAGACCTCTAGGGTCAAAATTGGCCCGGCTATGGCCATTTTAGTTTTGGGGTGGCCTAGTTCCCGTTTTGAAGCAGTGCTCAGGTAAAAGCCAAGACTTTGACAGGCTGCTGCTGGAAAACTATCAGAGATAGGATCTTGCAATTTGCACTGCGTGTGCCCAACGATATGAAGTTATTGTGGGCCGAATTTCAAGTTCCTACCGCGAACGGTCTGGTTGCCAGGGCAGATTTAGTGTCGCCAACTTCCTGCAAACACCGATTAATGCAGATTTCCTCTCCAAAACTGGGTGAAACTTTAAAGTCGATTTTCTCGAAAGTTTGAAAAAATAAACTTTTTCGGTTTTCGCCTGAAATAGACGTAGAAAATGTTAAATTTATATTCTGCACAAAAATTAGACCTCTAGGGTCAAAATTGGCCCAGCTATGGCCATTTTAGTTTTGGGGTGGCCTAGTTCCCGTTTTGAAGCAGTGCTCAGGTAAAAGCCAAAACTTTGACAGGCTGCTGCTGGAAAACTATCAGAGATTGGATCTTGCAATTTGCACTGCGTGTGCCCAACGATATGAAGTTATTTTGGGCCGAATTTCAAGTTTCTACCGCGAACGGTCTGGCTGCCAGGGCAGATTGAGTGTCGCCAACTTCCTGCAAACACCGTTTAATGCAGATTTCCTCTCCAAAACTGGGTGAAACTTTAAAGTCGATTTTCTTGAAAGTTTGAAAAAATAAACTTTTTCGGTTTTCGCCTGAAATAGACGTAGGGAATGTTAAATTTATATTCTGCACAAAAATTAGACCTCTAGGGTCAAAATTGGCCCAGCAATGGCCATTTTAGTTTTGGGGTGGCCTAGTTCCCGTTTTGAAGCAGTGCTCAGGTAAAAGCCAAAACTTTGACAGGCTGCTGCTGGAAAACTATCAGAGATAGGGTCTTGCAATTTGCACTGCGTGTGCCCAACGATATGAAGTTATTTTGGGCCGAATTTCAAGTTCCTACCGCGAACGGTCTTGCTGCCAGGGCCGATTTAGTGTCGCCAACTTCCTGCAAACACCGTTTAATGCAGATTTCCTCTCCAAAACTGGGTGAAACTTTAAAGTCGATTTTCTCGAAAGTTTGAAAAAATAAACTTTTTCAGTTTTCGCATGAAATAGACGTAGGGAATGTTAAATTTATATTCTGCACAAAAATTAGACCTCTAGGGTCAAAATTGGCCCAGCTATGGCCATTTTAGTTTTGGGGTGGCCTAGTTCCCGTTTTGAAGCAGTGCTCAGGTAAAAGCCAAAACTTTGACAGGCTGCTGCTGGAAAACTATCAGAGATAGGATCTTGCAATTTGCACTGCGTGTGCCCAACGATATGAAGTTATTGTGGGCCGAATTTCAAGTTCCTACCGCGAACGGTCTGGTTGCCAGGGCAGATTTAGTGTCGCCAACTTCCTGCAAACACCGTTTAATGCAGATTTCCTCTCCAAAACTGGGTGAAACTTTAAAGTCGATTTTCTCGAAAGTTTGAAAAAATAAACTTTTTCGGTTGTCGCCTGAAATAGACGTAGGGAATGTTATATTTATATTCGGCACAAAAATTAGACCTCAAGGGTCACAATTGGCCCAGCTATGGCCATTTTAGTTTTGGGGTGGCCTAGTTCCCGTTTTGAAGCAGTGCTCAGGTAAAAGCAAAAACTTTGACAGGCTGCTGCTGGAAAACTATCAGAGATAGGGTCTTGCAATTTGCACTGCGTGTGCCCAACGATATGAAGTTATTTTGGGCCGAATTTCAAGTTCCTACCGCGAACGGTCTTGCTGCCAGGGCCGATTTAGTGTCGCCAACTTCCTGCAAACACCGTTTAATGCAGATTTCCTCTCCAAAACTGGGTGAAACTTTAAAGTCGATTTTCTCGAAAGTTTGAAAAAATAAACTTTTTCGGTTTTCGCCTGAAATAGACGTAGAAAATGTTAAATTTATATTCGGCACAAAAATTAGACCTCTAGGGTCAAAATTGGCCCAGCTATGGCCATTTTAGTTTTGGGGTGGCCTAGTTCCCGTTTTGAAGCAGTGCTCAGGTTAAAGCCAAAACTTTGACAGGCTGCTGCTGGAAAACTATCAGAGATAGGGTCTTGCAATTTGCACTGCGTGTGCCCAACGATATGAAGTTATTTTGGGCCGAATTTCAAGTTCCTACCGCGAACGGTCTTGCTGCCAGGGCCGATTTAGTGTCGCCAACTTCCTGCAAACACCGTTTAATGCAGATTTCCTCTCCAAAACTGGGTGAAACTTTAAAGTCGATTTTCTCGAAAGTTTGAAAAAATAAACTTTTTCGGTTTTCGCCTGAAATAGACGTAGAAAATGTTAAATTTATATTCTGCACAAAAATTAGACCTCTAGGGTCTAAATTGGCCCAGCTATGGCCATTTTAGTTTTGGGGTGGCCTAGTTCCCGTTTTGAAGCAGTGCTCAGGTAAAAGCCAAAACTGTGACAGGCTGCTGCTGGAAAACTATCAGAAATAGGATCTTGCAATTTGCACTGCGTGTGCCCAACGATATGAAGTTATTTTGGGCCGAATTTCAAGTTCCTACCGCGAACGGTCTGACTGCCAGGGCAGATTTAGTGTCGCCAACTTCCTGCAAACACCGTTTAATGCAGATTTCCTCTCCAAAACTGGGTGAAACTTTAAAGTCGATTTTCTCGAAAGTTTGAAAAAATAAACTTTTTCGGTTTTCGCCTGAAATAGACGTAGGGAATGTTAAATTTATATTCGGCACAAAAATTAGACCTCTAGGGTCAAAATTGGCCCAGCTATGGCCATTTTAGTTTTGGGGTGGCCTAGTTCCCGTTTTGAAGCAGTGCTCAGGTTAAAGCCAAAACTTTGACAGGCTGCTGCTGGAAAACTATCAGAGATAGGGTCTTGCAATTTGCACTGCGTGTGCCCAACGATATGAAGTTATTTTGGGCCGAATTTCAAGTTCCTACCGCGAACGGTCTTGCTGCCAGGGCCGATTTAGTGTCGCCAACTTCCTGCAAACACCGTTTAATGCAGATTTCCTCTCCAAAACTGGGTGAAACTTTAAAGTCGATTTTCTCGAAAGTTTGAAAAAATAAACTTTTTCGGTTTTCGCCTGAAATAGACGTAGAAAATGTTAAATTTATATTCGGCACAAAAATTAGACCTCTAGGGTCAAAATTGGCCCAGCTATGGCCATTTTAGTTTTGGGGTGGCCTAGTTCCCGTTTTGAAGCAGTGCTCAGGTAAAAGCCAAAACTTTGACAGGCTGCTGCTGGAAAACTATCAGAGATTGGATCTTGCAATTTGCACTGCGTGTGCCCAACGATATGAAGTTATTTTGGGCCGAATTTCAAGTTTCTACCGCGAACGGTCTGGCTGCCAGGGCAGATTGAGTGTCGCCAACTTCCTGCAAACACCGTTTAATGCAGATTTCCTCTCCAAAACTGGGTGAAACTTTAAAGTCGATTTTCTTGAAAGTTTGAAAAAATAAACTTTTTCGGTTTTCGCCTGAAATAGACGTAGGGAATGTTAAATTTATATTCTGCACAAAAATTAGACCTCTAGGGTCAAAATTGGCCCAGCAATGGCCATTTTAGTTTTGGGGTGGCCTAGTTCCCGTTTTGAAGCAGTGCTCAGGTAAAAGCCAAAACTTTGACAGGCTGCTGCTGGAAAACTATCAGAGATAGGGTCTTGCAATTTGCACTGCGTGTGCCCAACGATATGAAGTTATTTTGGGCCGAATTTCAAGTTCCTACCGCGAACGGTCTTGCTGCCAGGGCCGATTTAGTGTCGCCAACTTCCTGCAAACACCGTTTAATGCAGATTTCCTCTCCAAAACTGGGTGAAACTTTAAAGTCGATTTTCTCGAAAGTTTGAAAAAATAAACTTTTTCAGTTTTCGCATGAAATAGACGTAGGGAATGTTAAATTTATATTCTGCACAAAAATTAGACCTCTAGGGTCAAAATTGGCCCAGCTATGGCCATTTTAGTTTTGGGGTGGCCTAGTTCCCGTTTTGAAGCAGTGCTCAGGTAAAAGCCAAAACTTTGACAGGCTGCTGCTGGAAAACTATCAGAGATAGGATCTTGCAATTTGCACTGCGTGTGCCCAACGATATGAAGTTATTGTGGGCCGAATTTCAAGTTCCTACCGCGAACGGTCTGGTTGCCAGGGCAGATTTAGTGTCGCCAACTTCCTGCAAACACCGTTTAATGCAGATTTCCTCTCCAAAACTGGGTGAAACTTTAAAGTCGATTTTCTCGAAAGTTTGAAAAAATAAACTTTTTCGGTTTTCGCCTGAAATAGACGTAGGGAATGTTAAATTTATATTCGGCACAAAAATTAGACCTCTAGGGTCAAAATTGGCCCAGCTATGGCCATTTTAGTTTTGGGGTGGCCTAGTTCCCGTTTTGAAGCAGTGCTCAGGTTAAAGCCAAAACTTTGACAGGCTGCTGCTGGAAAACTATCAGAGATAGGGTCTTGCAATTTGCACTGCGTGTGCCCAACGATATGAAGTTATTTTGGGCCGAATTTCAAGTTCCTACCGCGAACGGTCTTGCTGCCAGGGCCGATTTAGTGTCGCCAACTTCCTGCAAACACCGTTTAATGCAGATTTCCTCTCCAAAACTGGGTGAAACTTTAAAGTCGATTTTCTCGAAAGTTTGAAAAAATAAACTTTTTCGGTTTTCGCCTGAAATAGACGTAGAAAATGTTAAATTTATATTCGGCACAAAAATTAGACCTCTAGGGTCAAAATTGGCCCAGCTATGACCATTTTAGTTTTGGGGTGGCCTAGTTCCCGTTTTGAAGCAGTGCTCAGGTTAAAGCCAAAACTTTGACAGGCTGCTGCTGGAAAACTATCAGAGATAGGGTCTTGCAATTCGCACTGCGTGTGCCCAACGATATGAAGTTATTTTGGGCCGAATTTCAAGTTCCTACCGCGAACGGTCTTGCTGCCAGGGCCGATTTAGTGTCGCCAACTTCCTGCAAACACCGTTTAATGCAGATTTCCTCTCCAAAACTGGGTGAAACTTTAAAGTCGATTTTCTCGAAAGTTTGAAAAAATAAACTTTTTCGGTTTTCGCCTGAAATAGACGTAGAAAATGTTAAATTTATATTCTGCACAAAAATTAGACCTCTAGGGTCAAAATTGGCCCAGCTATGGCCATTTTAGTTTTGGGGTGGCCTAGTTCCCGTTTTGAAGCAGTGCTCATGTAAAAGCCAAAACTTTGACAGGCTGCTGCTGGAAAACTATCAGAGATTGGATCTTGCAATTTGCACTGCGTGTGCCCAACGAAATGAAGTTATTTTGGGCCGAATTTCAAGTTCCTACCGCGAACGGTCTGGCTGCCAGGGCAGATTTAGTGTCGCCAACTTCCTGCAAACACCGCTTAATGCAGATTTCCTCTCCAAAACTGGGTGAAACTTTAAAGTCGATTTTCTCGAAAGTTTGAAAAAATAAACTTTTTCGGTTGTCGCCTGAAATAGACGTAGGGAATGTTATATTTATATTCGGCACAAAAATTAGACCTCTAGGGTCAAAATTGGCCCAGCTATGGCCATTTTAGTTTTGGGGTGGCCTAGTTCCCGTTTTGAAGCAGTGCTCAGGTAAAAGCCAAAACTTTGACAGGCTGCTGCTGGAAAACTATCAGAGATAGGATCTTGCAATTTGCACTGCGTGTGCCCAACGATATGAAGTTATTGTGGGCCGAATTTCAAGTTCCTACCGCGAACGGTCTGGTTGCCAGGGCAGATTTAGTGTCGCCAACTTCCTGCAAACACCGATTAATGCAGATTTCCTCTCCAAAACTGGGTGAAACTTTAAAGTCGATTTTCTCGAAAGTTTGAAAAAATAAACTTTTTCAGTTTTCGCCTGAAATAGACGTAGGGAATGTTAAATTTATATTCTGCACAAAAATTAGACCTCTAGGGTCAAAATTGGCCCGGCTATGGCCATTTTAGTTTTGGGGTGGCCTAGTTCCCGTTTTGAAGCAGTGCTCAGGTAAAAGCCAAGACTTTGACAGGCTGCTGCTGGAAAACTATCAGAGATAGGATCTTGCAATTTGCACTGCGTGTGCCCAACGATATGAAGTTATTGTGGGCCGAATTTCAAGTTCCTACCGCGAACGGTCTGGTTGCCAGGGCAGATTTAGTGTCGCCAACTTCCTGCAAACACCGATTAATGCAGATTTCCTCTCCAAAACTGGGTGAAACTTTAAAGTCGATTTTCTCGAAAGTTTGAAAAAATAAACTTTTTCGGTTTTCGCCTGAAATAGACGTAGAAAATGTTAAATTTATATTCTGCACAAAAATTAGACCTCTAGGGTCAAAATTGGCCCAGCTATGGCCATTTTAGTTTTGGGGTGGCCTAGTTCCCGTTTTGAAGCAGTGCTCAGGTAAAAGCCAAAACTTTGACAGGCTGCTGCTGGAAAACTATCAGAGATTGGATCTTGCAATTTGCACTGCGTGTGCCCAACGATATGAAGTTATTTTGGGCCGAATTTCAAGTTTCTACCGCGAACGGTCTGGCTGCCAGGGCAGATTGAGTGTCGCCAACTTCCTGCAAACACCGTTTAATGCAGATTTCCTCTCCAAAACTGGGTGAAACTTTAAAGTCGATTTTCTTGAAAGTTTGAAAAAATAAACTTTTTCGGTTTTCGCCTGAAATAGACGTAGAAAATGTTAAATTTATATTCGGCACAAAAATTAGACCTCTAGGGTCAAAATTGGCCCAGCTATGACCATTTTAGTTTTGGGGTGGCCTAGTTCCCGTTTTGAAGCAGTGCTCAGGTTAAAGCCAAAACTTTGACAGGCTGCTGCTGGAAAACTATCAGAGATAGGGTCTTGCAATTTGCACTGCGTGTGCCCAACGATATGAAGTTATTTTGGGCCGAATTTCAAGTTCCTACCGCGAACGGTCTTGCTGCCAGGGCCGATTTAGTGTCGCCAACTTCCTGCAAACACCGTTTAATGCAGATTTCCTCTCCAAAACTGGGTGAAACTTTAAAGTCGATTTTCTCGAAAGTTTGAAAAAATAAACTTTTTCGGTTTTCGCCTGAAATAGACGTAGAAAATGTTAAATTTATATTCTGCACAAAAATTAGACCTCTAGGGTCAAAATTGGCCCAGCTATGGCCATTTTAGTTTTGGGGTGGCCTAGTTCCCGTTTTGAAGCAGTGCTCATGTAAAAGCCAAAACTTTGACAGGCTGCTGCTGGAAAACTATCAGAGATTGGATCTTGCAATTTGCACTGCGTGTGCCCAACGAAATGAAGTTATTTTGGGCCGAATTTCAAGTTCCTACCGCGAACGGTCTGGCTGCCAGGGCAGATTTAGTGTCGCCAACTTCCTGCAAACACCGCTTAATGCAGATTTCCTCTCCAAAACTGGGTGAAACTTTAAAGTCGATTTTCTCGAAAGTTTGAAAAAATAAACTTTTTCGGTTGTCGCCTGAAATAGACGTAGGGAATGTTATATTTATATTCGGCACAAAAATTAGACCTCTAGGGTCAAAATTGGCCCAGCTATGGCCATTTTAGTTTTGGGGTGGCCTAGTTCCCGTTTTGAAGCAGTGCTCAGGTAAAAGCCAAAACTTTGACAGGCTGCTGCTGGAAAACTATCAGAGATAGGATCTTGCAATTTGCACTGCGTGTGCCCAACGATATGAAGTTATTGTGGGCCGAATTTCAAGTTCCTACCGCGAACGGTCTGGTTGCCAGGGCAGATTTAGTGTCGCCAACTTCCTGCAAACACCGATTAATGCAGATTTCCTCTCCAAAACTGGGTGAAACTTTAAAGTCGATTTTCTCGAAAGTTTGAAAAAATAAACTTTTTCAGTTTTCGCCTGAAATAGACGTAGGGAATGTTAAATTTATATTCTGCACAAAAATTAGACCTCTAGGGTCAAAATTGGCCCGGCTATGGCCATTTTAGTTTTGGGGTGGCCTAGTTCCCGTTTTGAAGCAGTGCTCAGGTAAAAGCCAAGACTTTGACAGGCTGCTGCTGGAAAACTATCAGAGATAGGATCTTGCAATTTGCACTGCGTGTGCCCAACGATATGAAGTTATTGTGGGCCGAATTTCAAGTTCCTACCGCGAACGGTCTGGTTGCCAGGGCAGATTTAGTGTCGCCAACTTCCTGCAAACACCGATTAATGCAGATTTCCTCTCCAAAACTGGGTGAAACTTTAAAGTCGATTTTCTCGAAAGTTTGAAAAAATAAACTTTTTCGGTTTTCGCCTGAAATAGACGTAGAAAATGTTAAATTTATATTCTGCACAAAAATTAGACCTCTAGGGTCAAAATTGGCCCAGCTATGGCCATTTTAGTTTTGGGGTGGCCTAGTTCCCGTTTTGAAGCAGTGCTCAGGTAAAAGCCAAAACTTTGACAGGCTGCTGCTGGAAAACTATCAGAGATTGGATCTTGCAATTTGCACTGCGTGTGCCCAACGATATGAAGTTATTTTGGGCCGAATTTCAAGTTTCTACCGCGAACGGTCTGGCTGCCAGGGCAGATTGAGTGTCGCCAACTTCCTGCAAACACCGTTTAATGCAGATTTCCTCTCCAAAACTGGGTGAAACTTTAAAGTCGATTTTCTTGAAAGTTTGAAAAAATAAACTTTTTCGGTTTTCGCCTGAAATAGACGTAGGGAATGTTAAATTTATATTCTGCACAAAAATTAGACCTCTAGGGTCAAAATTGGCCCAGCAATGGCCATTTTAGTTTTGGGGTGGCCTAGTTCCCGTTTTGAAGCACTGCTCAGGTAAAAGCCAAAACTTTGACAGGCTGCTGCTGGAAAACTATCAGAGATAGGGTCTTGCAATTTGCACTGCGTGTGCCCAACGATATGAAGTTATTTTGGGCCGAATTTCAAGTTCCTACCGCGAACGGTCTTGCTGCCAGGGCCGATTTAGTGTCGCCAACTTCCTGCAAACACCGTTTAATGCAGATTTCCTCTCCAAAACTGGGTGAAACTTTAAAGTCGATTTTCTCGAAAGTTTGAAAAAATAAACTTTTTCAGTTTTCGCATGAAATAGACGTAGGGAATGTTAAATTTATATTCTGCACAAAAATTAGACCTCTAGGGTCAAAATTGGCCCAGCTATGGCCATTTTAGTTTTGGGGTGGCCTAGTTCCCGTTTTGAAGCAGTGCTCAGGTAAAAGCCAAAACTTTGACAGGCTGCTGCTGGAAAACTATCAGAGATAGGATCTTGCAATTTGCACTGCGTGTGCCCAACGATATGAAGTTATTGTGGGCCGAATTTCAAGTTCCTACCGCGAACGGTCTGGTTGCCAGGGCAGATTTAGTGTCGCCAACTTCCTGCAAACACCGTTTAATGCAGATTTCCTCTCCAAAACTGGGTGAAACTTTAAAGTCGATTTTCTCGAAAGTTTGAAAAAATAAACTTTTTCGGTTGTCGCCTGAAATAGACGTAGGGAATGTTATATTTATATTCGGCACAAAAATTAGACCTCAAGGGTCACAATTGGCCCAGCTATGGCCATTTTAGTTTTGGGGTGGCCTAGTTCCCGTTTTGAAGCAGTGCTCAGGTAAAAGCAAAAACTTTGACAGGCTGCTGCTGGAAAACTATCAGAGATAGGGTCTTGCAATTTGCACTGCGTGTGCCCAACGATATGAAGTTATTTTGGGCCGAATTTCAAGTTCCTACCGCGAACGGTCTTGCTGCCAGGGCCGATTTAGTGTCGCCAACTTCCTGCAAACACCGTTTAATGCAGATTTCCTCTCCAAAACTGGGTGAAACTTTAAAGTCGATTTTCTCGAAAGTTTGAAAAAATAAACTTTTTCGGTTTTCGCCTGAAATAGACGTAGAAAATGTTAAATTTATATTCGGCACAAAAATTAGACCTCTAGGGTCAAAATTGGCCCAGCTATGGCCATTTTAGTTTTGGGGTGGCCTAGTTCCCGTTTTGAAGCAGTGCTCAGGTTAAAGCCAAAACTTTGACAGGCTGCTGCTGGAAAACTATCAGAGATAGGGTCTTGCAATTTGCACTGCGTGTGCCCAACGATATGAAGTTATTTTGGGCCGAATTTCAAGTTCCTACCGCGAACGGTCTTGCTGCCAGGGCCGATTTAGTGTCGCCAACTTCCTGCAAACACCGTTTAATGCAGATTTCTTCTCCAAAACTGGGTGAAACTTTAAAGTCGATTTTCTCGAAAGTTTGAAAAAATAAACTTTTTCGGTTTTCGCCTGAAATAGACGTAGAAAATGTTAAATTTATATTCTGCACAAAAATTAGACCTCTAGGGTCTAAATTGGCCCAGCTATGGCCATTTTAGTTTTGGGGTGGCCTAGTTCCCGTTTTGAAGCAGTGCTCAGGTAAAAGCCAAAACTGTGACAGGCTGCTGCTGGAAAACTATCAGAAATAGGATCTTGCAATTTGCACTGCGTGTGCCCAACGATATGAAGTTATTTTGGGCCGAATTTCAAGTTCCTACCGCGAACGGTCTGACTGCCAGGGCAGATTTAGTGTCGCCAACTTCCTGCAAACACCGTTTAATGCAGATTTCCTCTCCAAAACTGGGTGAAACTTTAAAGTCGATTTTCTCGAAAGTTTGAAAAAATAAACTTTTTCGGTTTTCGCCTGAAATAGACGTAGGGAATGTTAAATTTATATTCGGCACAAAAATTAGACCTCTAGGGTCAAAATTGGCCCAGCTATGGCCATTTTAGTTTTGGGGTGGCCTAGTTCCCGTTTTGAAGCAGTGCTCAGGTTAAAGCCAAAACTTTGACAGGCTGCTGCTGGAAAACTATCAGAGATAGGGTCTTGCAATTTGCACTGCGTGTGCCCAACGTTATGAAGTTATTTTGGGCCGAATTTCAAGTTCCTACCGCGAACGGTCTTGCTGCCAGGGCCGATTTAGTGTCGCCAACTTCCTGCAAACACCGTTTAATGCAGATTTCCTCTCCAAAACTGGGTGAAACTTTAAAGTCGATTTTCTCGAAAGTTTGAAAAAATAAACTTTTTCGGTTTTCGCCTGAAATAGACGTAGAAAATGTTAAATTTATATTCGGCACAAAAATTAGACCTCTAGGGTCAAAATTGGCCCAGCTATGGCCATTTTAGTTTTGGGGTGGCCTAGTTCCCGTTTTGAAGCAGTGCTCAGGTAAAAGCCAAAACTTTGACAGGCTGCTGCTGGAAAACTATCAGAGATTGGATCTTGCAATTTGCACTGCGTGTGCCCAACGATATGAAGTTATTTTGGGCCGAATTTCAAGTTCCTACCGCGAACGGTCTTGCTGCCAGGGCCGATTTAGTGTCGCCAACTTCCTGCAAACACCGTTTAATGCAGATTTCCTCTCCAAAACTGGGTGAAACTTTAAAGTCGATTTTCACGAAAGTTTGAAAAAATAAACTTTTTCGGTTTTCGCCTGAAATAGACGTAGGGAATGTTAAATTTATATTCTGCACAAAAATTAGACCTCTAGGGTCAAAATTGGCCCAGCAATGGCCATTTTAGTTTTGGGGTGGCCTAGTTCCCGTTTTGAAGCAGTGCTCAGGTAAAAGCCAAAACTTTGACAGGCTGCTGCTGGAAAACTATCAGAGATAGGGTCTTGCAATTTGCACTGCGTGTGCCCAACGATATGAAGTTATTTTGGGCCGAATTTCAAGTTCCTACCGCGAACGGTCTTGCTGCCAGGGCCGATTTAGTGTCGCCAACTTCCTGCAAACACCGTTTAATGCAGATTTCCTCTCCAAAACTGGGTGAAACTTTAAAGTCGATTTTCTCGAAAGTTTGAAAAAATAAACTTTTTCAGTTTTCGCATGAAATAGACGTAGGGAATGTTAAATTTATATTCTGCACAAAAATTAGACCTCTAGGGTCAAAATTGGCCCAGCTATGGCCATTTTAGTTTTGGGGTGGCCTAGTTCCCGTTTTGAAGCAGTGCTCAGGTAAAAGCCAAAACTTTGACAGGCTGCTGCTGGAAAACTATCAGAGATAGGATCTTGCAATTTGCACTGCGTGTGCCCAACGATATGAAGTTATTGTGGGCCGAATTTCAAGTTCCTACCGCGAACGGTCTGGTTGCCAGGGCAGATTTAGTGTCGCCAACTTCCTGCAAACACCGTTTAATGCAGATTTCCTCTCCAAAACTGGGTGAAACTTTAAAGTCGATTTTCTCGAAAGTTTGAAAAAATAAACTTTTTCGGTTGTCGCCTGAAATAGACGTAGGGAATGTTATATTTATATTCGGCACAAAAATTAGACCTCAAGGGTCACAATTGGCCCAGCTATGGCCATTTTAGTTTTGGGGTGGCCTAGTTCCCGTTTTGAAGCAGTGCTCAGGTAAAAGCAAAAACTTTGACAGGCTGCTGCTGGAAAACTATCAGAGATAGGGTCTTGCAATTTGCACTGCGTGTGCCCAACGATATGAAGTTATTTTGGGCCGAATTTCAAGTTCCTACCGCGAACGGTCTTGCTGCCAGGGCCGATTTAGTGTCGCCAACTTCCTGCAAACACCGTTTAATGCAGATTTCCTCTCCAAAACTGGGTGAAACTTTAAAGTCGATTTTCTCGAAAGTTTGAAAAAATAAACTTTTTCGGTTTTCGCCTGAAATAGACGTAGAAAATGTTAAATTTATATTCGGCACAAAAATTAGACCTCTAGGGTCAAAATTGGCCCAGCTATGGCCATTTTAGTTTTGGGGTGGCCTAGTTCCCGTTTTGAAGCAGTGCTCAGGTTAAAGCCAAAACTTTGACAGGCTGCTGCTGGAAAACTATCAGAGATAGGGTCTTGCAATTTGCACTGCGTGTGCCCAACGATATGAAGTTATTTTGGGCCGAATTTCAAGTTCCTACCGCGAACGGTCTTGCTGCCAGGGCCGATTTAGTGTCGCCAACTTCCTGCAAACACCGTTTAATGCAGATTTCCTCTCCAAAACTGGGTGAAACTTTAAAGTCGATTTTCTCGAAAGTTTGAAAAAATAAACTTTTTCGGTTTTCGCCTGAAATAGACGTAGAAAATGTTAAATTTATATTCTGCACAAAAATTAGACCTCTAGGGTCTAAATTGGCCCAGCTATGGCCATTTTAGTTTTGGGGTGGCCTAGTTCCCGTTTTGAAGCAGTGCTCAGGTAAAAGCCAAAACTGTGACAGGCTGCTGCTGGAAAACTATCAGAAATAGGATCTTGCAATTTGCACTGCGTGTGCCCAACGATATGAAGTTATTTTGGGCCGAATTTCAAGTTCCTACCGCGAACGGTCTGACTGCCAGGGCAGATTTAGTGTCGCCAACTTCCTGCAAACACCGTTTAATGCAGATTTCCTCTCCAAAACTGGGTGAAACTTTAAAGTCGATTTTCTCGAAAGTTTAAAAAAATAAACTTTTTCGGTTTTCGCCTGAAATAGACGTAGGGAATGTTAAATTTATATTCGGCACAAAAAATTAGACCTCTAGGGTCAAAATTGGCCCAGCTATGGCCATTTTAGTTTTGGGGTGGCCTAGTTCCCGTTTTGAAGCAGTGCTCAGGTTAAAGCCAAAACTTTGACAGGCTGCTGCTGGAAAACTATCAGAGATAGGGTCTTGCAATTTGCACTGCGTGTGCCCAACGATATGAAGTTATTTTGGGCCGAATTTCAAGTTCCTACCGCGAACGGTCTTGCTGCCAGGGCCGATTTAGTGTCGCCAACTTCCTGCAAACACCGTTTAATGCAGATTTCCTCTCCAAAACTGGGTGAAACTTTAAAGTCGATTTTCTCGAAAGTTTGAAAAAATAAACTTTTTCGGTTTTCGCCTGAAATAGACGTAGAAAATGTTAAATTTATATTCGGCACAAAAATTAGACCTCTAGGGTCAAAATTGGCCCAGCTATGGCCATTTTAGTTTTGGGGTGGCCTAGTTCCCGTTTTGAAGCAGTGCTCAGGTTAAAGCCAAAACTTTGACAGGCTGCTGCTGGAAAACTATCAGAGATAGGGTCTTGCAATTTGCACTGCGTGTGCCCAACGATATGAAGTTATTTTGGGCCGAATTTCAAGTTCCTACCGCGAACGGTCTTGCTGCCAGGGCCGATTTAGTGTCGCCAACTTCCTGCAAACACCGTTTAATGCAGATTTCCTCTCCAAAACTGGGTGAAACTTTAAAGTCGATTTTCTCGAAAGTTTGAAAAAATAAACTTTTTCGGTTTTCGCCTGAAATAGACGTAGAAAATGTTAAATTTATATTCTGCACAAAAATTAGACCTCTAGGGTCAAAATTGGCCCAGCTATGGCCATTTTAGTTTTGGGGTGGCCTAGTTCCCGTTTTGAAGCAGTGCTCATGTAAAAGCCAAAACTTTGACAGGCTGCTGCTGGAAAACTATCAGAGATTGGATCTTGCAATTTGCACTGCGTGTGCCCAACGAAATGAAGTTATTTTGGGCCGAATTTCAAGTTCCTACCGCGAACGGTCTGGCTGCCAGGGCAGATTTAGTGTCGCCAACTTCCTGCAAACACCGTTTAATGCAGATTTCCTCTCCAAAACTGGGTGAAACTTTAAAGTCGATTTTCTCGAAAGTTTGAAAAAATAAACTTTTTCGGTTGTCGCCTGAAATAGACGTAGGGAATGTTATATTTATATTCGGCACAAAAATTAGACCTCTAGGGTCAAAATTGGCCCAGCTATGGCCATTTTAGTTTTGGGGTGGCCTAGTTCCCGTTTTGAAGCAGTGCTCAGGTAAAAGCAAAAACTTTGACAGGCTGCTGCTGGAAAACTATCAGAGATAGGGTCTTGCAATTTGCACTGCGTGTGCCCAACGATATGAAGTTATTTTGGGCCGAATTTCAAGTTCCTACCGCGAACGGTCTTGCTGCCAGGGCCGATTTAGTGTCGCCAACTTCCTGCAAACACCGTTTAATGCAGATTTCCTCTCCAAAACTGGGTGAAACTTTAAAGTCGATTTTCTCGAAAGTTTGAAAAAATAAACTTTTTCGGTTTTCGCCTGAAATAGACGTAGAAAATGTTAAATTTATATTCTGCACAAAAATTAGACCTCTAGGGTCAAAATTGGCCCAGCTATGGCCATTTTAGTTTTGGGGTGGCCTAGTTCCCGTTTTGAAGCAGTGCTCATGTAAAAGCCAAAACTTTGACAGGCTGCTGCTGGAAAACTATCAGAGATTGGATCTTGCAATTTGCACTGCGTGTGCCCAACGAAATGAAGTTATTTTGGGCCGAATTTCAAGTTCCTACCGCGAACGGTCTGGCTGCCAGGGCAGATTTAGTGTCGCCAACTTCCTGCAAACACCGTTTAATGCAGATTTCCTCTCCAAAACTGGGTGAAACTTTAAAGTCGATTTTCTCGAAAGTTTGAAAAAATAAACTTTTTCGGTTGTCGCCTGAAATAGACGTAGGGAATGTTATATTTATATTCGGCACAAAAATTAGACCTCTAGGGTCAAAATTGGCCCAGCTATGGCCATTTTAGTTTTGGGGTGGCCTAGTTCCCGTTTTGAAGCAGTGCTCAGGTAAAAGCAAAAACTTTGACAGGCTGCTGCTGGAAAACTATCAGAGATAGGGTCTTGCAATTTGCACTGCGTGTGCCCAACGATATGAAGTTATTTTGGGCCGAATTTCAAGTTCCTACCGCGAACGGTCTTGCTGCCAGGGCCGATTTAGTGTCGCCAACTTCCTGCAAACACCGTTTAATGCAGATTTCCTCTCCAAAACTGGGTGAAACTTTAAAGTCGATTTTCACGAAAGTTTGAAAAAATAAACTTTTCGGTTTTCGCATGAAATAGACGTAGGGAATGTTAAATTTATATTCTGCACAAAAATTAGACCTCTAGGGTCTAAATTGGCCCAGCTATGGCCATTTTAGTTTTGGGGTGGCCTAGTTCCCGTTTTGAAGCAGTGCTCAGGTAAAAGCCAAAACTTTGACAGGCTGCTGCTGGAAAACTATCAGAGATAGGATCTTGCAATTTGCACTGCGTGTGCCCAACGATATGAAGTTATTGTTGGCCGAATTTCAAGTTCCTACCGCGAACGGTCTGGCTGCCAGGGCAGATTTAGTGTCGCCAACTTCCTGCAAACACCGTTTAATGCAGATTTCCTCTCCAAAACTGGGTGAAACTTTAAAGTCGATTTTCTCGAAAGTTTGAAAAAACAAACTTTTTCGGTTTTCGCCTGAAATAGACGTAGGGAATGTTAAATTTATATTCTGCACAAAAATTAGACCTCTAGGGTCAAAATTGGCCCAGCTATGGCAATTTTAGTTTTGGGGTGGCCTAGTTCCCGTTTTGTAGCAGTGCTCAGGTGAAAGCCAAAACTTTGACAGGCTGCTGGTGTAAAACTATCAGAGATAGGATCTTGCAAGTTGCACTGCATGTGCCCAACGATATGAAGTTATTTTGGGCCGAATTTCAAGTTTCTACCGCGAACGGTCTGGCTGCCAGGGCAGATTGAGTGTCGCCAACTTCCTGCAAACACCGTTTAATGCAGATTTTTTCTCCAAAACTGGGTGAAACTTTAAAGTCGATTTTCTCGAAAGTTTGAAAAATTAAACTTTTTCGGTTTTCGCCTGAAATAGACGTAGGGAATGTAAGATTTATATTCTGCAGAAAAAATACACCTCTAGGGTCAAAATTGGCCCAGCAATGGCCATTTTAGTTTTGGGGTGGCCTAGTTCCCGTTTTGAAGCAGTGCTCAGGTAAAAGCCAAAACTTTGACAGGCTGCTGCTGGAAAATTATCAGAGATAGGATCTTGCAATTTGCACTGCGTGTGCCCAACGATATGAAGTTATTTTGGGCCGAATTTCAAGTTCCTACCGCGAACGGTCTGGCTGCCAGGGCAGATTTAGTGTCGCCAACTTCCTGCAAACACCGTTTAATGCAGATTTCCTCTCCAAAACTGGGTGAAACTTTAAAGTCGATTTTCTCGAAAGTTTGAAAAAATAAACTTTTTCGGTTTTCGCCTGAAATAGACGTAGAAAATGTTAAATTTATATTCTGCACAAAAATTAGACCTCTAGGGTCAAAATTGGCCCAGCTATGGCCATTTTAGTTTTGGGGTGGCCTAGTTCCCGTTTTGAAGCAGTGCTCATGTAAAAGCCAAAACTTTGACAGGCTGCTGCTGGAAAACTATCAGAGATTGGATCTTGCAATTTGCACTGCGTGTGCCCAACGAAATGAAGTTATTTTGGGCCGAATTTCAAGTTCCTACCGCGAACGGTCTGGCTGCCAGGGCAGATTTAGTGTCGCCAACTTCCTGCAAACACCGTTTAATGCAGATTTCCTCTCCAAAACTGGGTGAAACTTTAAAGTCGATTTTCTCGAAAGTTTGAAAAAATAAACTTTTTCGGTTGTCGCCTGAAATAGACGTAGGGAATGTTATATTTATATTCGGCACAAAAATTAGACCTCTAGGGTCAAAATTGGCCCAGCTATGGCCATTTTAGTTTTGGGGTGGCCTAGTTCCCGTTTTGAAGCAGTGCTCAGGTAAAAGCAAAAACTTTGACAGGCTGCTGCTGGAAAACTATCAGAGATAGGGTCTTGCAATTTGCACTGCGTGTGCCCAACGATATGAAGTTATTTTGGGCCGAATTTCAAGTTCCTACCGCGAACGGTCTTGCTGCCAGGGCCGATTTAGTGTCGCCAACTTCCTGCAAACACCGTTTAATGCAGATTTCCTCTCCAAAACTGGGTGAAACTTTAAAGTCGATTTTCACGAAAGTTTGAAAAAATAAACTTTTCGGTTTTCGCATGAAATAGACGTAGGGAATGTTAAATTTATATTCTGCACAAAAATTAGACCTCTAGGGTCTAAATTGGCCCAGCTATGGCCATTTTAGTTTTGGGGTGGCCTAGTTCCCGTTTTGAAGCAGTGCTCAGGTAAAAGCCAAAACTTTGACAGGCTGCTGCTGGAAAACTATCAGAGATAGGATCTTGCAATTTGCACTGCGTGTGCCCAACGATATGAAGTTATTGTTGGCCGAATTTCAAGTTCCTACCGCGAACGGTCTGGCTGCCAGGGCAGATTTAGTGTCGCCAACTTCCTGCAAACACCGTTTAATGCAGATTTCCTCTCCAAAACTGGGTGAAACTTTAAAGTCGATTTTCACGAAAGTTTGAAAAAATAAACTTTTCGGTTTTCGCATGAAATAGACGTAGGGAATGTTAAATTTATATTCTGCACAAAAATTAGACCTCTAGGGTCAAAATTGGCCCAGCTATGGCCATTTTAGTTTTGGGGTGGCCTAGTTCCCGTTTTGAAGCAGTGCTCAGGTAAAAGCCAAAACTTTGACAGGCTGCTGCTGGAAAACTATCAGAGATAGGATCTTGCAATTTGCACTGCGTGTGCCCAACGATATGAAGTTATTTTGGGCCGAATTTCAAGTTCCTACCGCGAACGGTCTGGCTGCCAGGGCAGATTGAGTGTCGCCAACTTCCTGCAAACACCGTTTAATGCAGATTTCCTCTCCAAAACTGGATGAAACTTAAAAGTCGATTTTCTCGAAAGTTTGAAAAAATAAACATTTTCGGTTTTTGCCTGAAATAGACGTAGGGAATGTTAAATTTATATTCGGCACAAAAATTAGACCTCTAGGGTCAAAATTGGCCCAGCTATGGCCATTTTAGTTTTGGGGTGGCCTAGTTCCCGTTTTGAAGCAGTGCTCAGGTTAAAGCCAAAACTTTGACAGGCTGCTGCTGGAAAACTATCCGAGATAGGGTCTTGCAATTTGCACTGCGTGTGCCCAACGATATGAAGTTATTTTGGGCCGAATTTCAAGTTCCTACCGCGAACGGTCTTGCTGCCAGGGCCGATTTAGTGTCGCCAACTTCCTGCAAACACCGTTTAATGCAGATTTCCTCTCCAAAACTGGGTGAAACTTTTAAGTCGATTTTTACGAAAGTTTGAAAAAATAAACTTTTCGGTTTTCGCATGAAATAGACGTAGGGAATGTTAAATTTATATTCTGCACAAAAATTAGACCTCTAGGGTCAAAATTGGCCCAGCTATGGCCATTTTAGTTTTGGGGTGGCCTAGTTCCCGTTTTGAAGCAGAGCTCAAGGTAAAAGCCAAAACTTTGACAGGCTGCTGCTGGAAAACTATCAGAGATATGATCTTGCAATTTGCACTGCGTGTGTCCAACGGTATGAAGTTATTTTGGGCCGAATTTCAAGTTCCTACCGCGAACGGTCTGGCTGCCAGGGCAGATTTAGTGTCGCCAACTTCCTGCAAACACCGTTTAATGCAGATTTCCTCTCCAAAACTGGGTGAAACTTTAAAGTCGATTTTCTCGAAAGTTTGAAAAAATAAACTTTTTCGGTTTTCGCCTGAAATAGACGTAGGGAATGTTAAATTTATATTCTGCACAAAAATTAGACCTCTAGGGTCAAAATTGGCCCAGCTATGGCCATTTTAGTTTTGGGGTGGCCTAGTTCCCGTTTTGAAGCAGTGCTCAGGTAAAAGCCAAAACTTTGACAGGCTGCTGCTGGAAAATTATCAGAGATAGGATCTTGCAATTTGCACTGCGTGTGCCCAACGATATGAAGTTATTTTGGGCCGAATTTCAAGTTCCTACCGCGAACGGTCTGGCTGCCAGGGCAGATTTAGTGTCGCCAACTTCCTGCAAACACCGTTTAATGCAGATTTTTTCTCCAAAACTGGGTGAAACTTTAAAGTCGATTTTCTCGAAAGTTTGAAAAATTAAACTTTTTCGGTTTTCGCCTGAAATAGACGTAGGGAATGTAAGATTTATATTCTGCAGAAAAAATACACCTCTAGGGTCAAAATTGGCCCAGCAATGGCCATTTTAGTTTTGGGGTGGCCTAGTTCCCGTTTTGAAGCAGTGCTCAGGTAAAAGCCAAAACTTTGACAGGCTGCTGCTGGAAAATTATCAGAGATAGGATCTTGCAATTTGCACTGCGTGTGCCCAACGATATGAAGTTATTTTGGGCCGAATTTCAAGTTCCTACCGCGAACGGTCTGGCTGCCAGGGCAGATTTAGTGTCGCCAACTTCCTGCAAACACCGTTTAATGCAGATTTCCTCTCCAAAACTGGGTGAAACTTTAAAGTCGATTTTCTCGAAAGTTTGAAAAAATAAACTTTTTCGGTTTTCGCCTGAAATAGACGTAGAAAATGTTAAATTTATATTCTGCACAAAAATTAGACCTCTAGGGTCAAAATTGGCCCAGCTATGGCCATTTTAGTTTTGGGGTGGCCTAGTTCCCGTTTTGAAGCAGTGCTCAGGTAAAAGCCAAAAATGTGACAGGCTGCTGCTGGAAAACTATAAGAAATAGGATCTTGCAATTTGCACTGCGTGTGCCCAACGATATGAAGTTATTTTGGGCCGAATTTCAAGTTCCTACCACGAACGGTCTGGCTGCCAGGGCAGATTTAGTGTCGCCAACTTCCTGCAAACACCGTTTAATGCAGATTTCCTCTCCAAAACTGGGTGAAACATTAAAGTCGATTTTCTCGAAAGTTTGAAAAAATAAACTTTTTCGGTTTTCGCCTGAAATAGACGTAGGGAATGTTAAATTTATATTCTGCACAAAAATTAGATCTCTAGGGTCAAAATTGGCCCAGCTATGGCCATTTTAGTTTTGGGGTGGCCTAGTTCCCGTTTTGAAGCAGTGCTCAGGTAAAAGCCAAAACTGTGACAGGCTGCTGCTGGAAAACTATCAGAAATAGGATCTTGCAATTTGCACTGCGTGTGTCCAACGATATGAAGTTATTTTGGGCCGAATTTCAAGTTCCTACCGCGAACGGTCTGACTGCCAGGGCAGATTTAGTGTCGCCAACTTCCTGCAAACACCGTCTAATGCAGATTTCCTCTCCAAAACTGGGTGAAACTTTAAAGTCGATTTTCTCGAAAGTTTGAAAAAATAAACTTTTTCGGTTTTCGCCTGTAATAGACGTAGGGAATGTTAATTTTATATTCGGCACAAAAATTAGACCTCTAGGGTCAAAATTGGCCCAGCTATGGCCATTTTAGTTTTGGGGTGGCCTAGTTCCCGTTTTGAAGCAGTGCTCAGGTTAAAGCCAAAACTTTGACAGGCTGCTGCTGGAAAACTATCAGAGATAGGGTCTTGCAATTTGCACTGCGTGTGCCCAACGATATGAAGTTATTTTGGGCCGAATTTCAAGTTCCTACCGCGAACGGTCTGGCTGCCAGGGCAGATTTAGTGTCGCCAACTTCCTGCAAACACCGTTTAATGCAGATTTCCTCTCCAAAACTGGGTGAAACTTTAAAGTCGATTTTCTCGAAAGTTTGAAAAAATAAACTTTTTCGGTTTTCGCCTGAAATAGACGTAGGGAATGTTAAATTTATATTCTGCACAAAAATTAGACCTCTAGGGTCAAAATTGGCCCAGCTATGGCCATTTTAGTTTTGGGGTGGCCTAGTTCCCGTTTTGAAGCAGTGCTCAGGTAAAAGCCAAAACTTTGACAGGCTGCTGCTGGAAAATTATCAGAGATAGGATCTTGCAATTTGCACTGCGTGTGCCCAACGATATGAAGTTATTTTGGGCCGAATTTCAAGTTCCTACCGCGAACGGTCTGGCTGCCAGGGCAGATTTAGTGTCGCCAACTTCCTGCAAACACCGTTTAATGCAGATTTTTTCTCCAAAACTGGGTGAAACTTTAAAGTCGATTTTCTCGAAAGTTTGAAAAATTAAACTTTTTCGGTTTTCGCCTGAAATAGACGTAGGGAATGTAAGATTTATATTCTGCAGAAAAAATAGACCTCTAGGGTCAAAATTGGCCCAGCAATGGCCATTTTAGTTTTGGGGTGGCCTAGTTCCCGTTTTGAAGCAGTGCTCAGGTAAAAGCCAAAACTTTGACAGGCTGCTGCTGGAAAATTATCAGAGATAGGATCTTGCAATTTGCACTGCGTGTGCCCAACGATATGAAGTTATTTTGGGCCGAATTTCAAGTTCCTACCGCGAACGGTCTGGCTGCCAGGGCAGATTTAGTGTCGCCAACTTCCTGCAAACACCGTTTAATGCAGATTTCCTCTCCAAAACTGGGTGAAACTTTAAAGTCGATTTTCTCGAAAGTTTGAAAAAATAAACTTTTTCGGTTTTCGCCTGAAATAGACGTAGAAAATGTTAAATTTATATTCTGCACAAAAATTAGACCTCTAGGGTCAAAATTGGCCCAGCTATGGCCATTTTAGTTTTGGGGTGGCCTAGTTCCCGTTTTGAAGCAGTGCTCAGGTAAAAGCCAAAAATGTGACAGGCTGCTGCTGGAAAACTATAAGAAATAGGATCTTGCAATTTGCACTGCGTGTGCCCAACGATATGAAGTTATTTTGGGCCGAATTTCAAGTTCCTACCGCGAACGGTCTGAGTGCCAGGGCAGATTTAGTGTCGCCAACTTCCTGCAAACACCGTTTAATGCAGATTTCCTCTCCAAAACTGGGTGAAACTTTAAAGTCGATTTTCTCGAAAGTTTGAAAAAATAAACTTTTTCGGTTTTCGCCTGAAATAGACGTAGGGAATGTTAAATTTATATTCTGCACAAAAATTAGATCTCTAGGGTCAAAATTGGCCCAGCTATGGCCATTTTAGTTTTGGGGTGGCCTAGTTCCCGTTTTGAAGCAGTGCTCAGGTAAAAGCCAAAACTGTGACAGGCTGCTGCTGGAAAACTATCAGAAATAGGATCTTGCAATTTGCACTGCGTGTGTCCAACGATATGAAGTTATTTTGGGCCGAATTTCAAGTTCCTACCGCGAACGGTCTGACTGCCAGGGCAGATTTAGTGTCGCCAACTTCCTGCAAACACCGTCTAATGCAGATTTCCTCTCCAAAACTGGGTGAAACTTTAAAGTCGATTTTCTCGAAAGTTTGAAAAAATAAACTTTTTCGGTTTTCGCCTGTAATAGACGTAGGGAATGTTAATTTTATATTCGGCACAAAAATTAGACCTCTAGGGTCAAAATTGGCCCAGCTATGGCCATTTTAGTTTTGGGGTGGCCTAGTTCCCGTTTTGAAGCAGTGCTCAGGTTAAAGCCAAAACTTTGACAGGCTGCTGCTGGAAAACTATCAGAGATAGGGTCTTGCAATTTGCACTGCGTGTGCCCAACGATATGAAGTTATTTTGGGCCGAATTTCAAGTTCCTACCGCGAACGGTCTTGCTGCCAGGGCCGATTTAGTGTCGCCAACTTCCTGCAAACACCGTTTAATGCAGATTTCCTCTCCAAAACTGGGTGAAACTTTAAAGTCGATTTTCTCGAAAGTTTGAAAAAATAAACTTTTTCAGTTTTCGCATGAAATAGACGTAGGGAATGTTAAATTTATATTCTGCACAAAAATTAGACCTCTAGGGTCAAAATTGGCCCAGCTATGGCCATTTTAGTTTTGGGATGGCCTAGTTCCCGTTTTGAAGCAGTGCTCAGGTAAAAGCCAAAACTTTGACAGGCTGCTGCTGGAAAACTATCAGAGATAGGATCTTGCAATTTGCACTGCGTGTGCCCAACGATATGAAGTTATTTTGGGCCGAATTTCAAGTTCCTACCGCGAACGGTCTGGCTGCCAGGGCAGATTTAGTGTCGCCAACTTCCTGCAAACACCGTTTAATGCAGATTTCCTCTCCAAAACTGGGTGAAACTTTAAAGTCGATTTTCTCGAAAGTTTGAAAAAATAAACTTTTTCGGTTTTCGCCTGAAATAGACGTAGAAAATGTTAAATTTATATTCTACACAAAAATTAGACCTCTAGGGTCAAAATTGGCCCAGCTATGGCCATTTTAGTTTTGGGGTGGCCTAGTTCCCGTTTTGAAGCAGTGCTCAGGTAAAAGCCAAAAATGTGACAGGCTGCTGCTGGAAAACTATAAGAAATAGGATCTTGCAATTTGCACTGCGTGTGCCCAACGATATGAAGTTATTTTGGGCCGAATTTCAAGTTCCTTTTACGAACGGTCTGGCTGCCAGGGCAGATTTAGTGTCGCCAACTTCCTGCAAACACCGTTTAATGCAGATTTCCTCTCCAAAACTGGGTGAAACATTAAAGTCGATTTTCTCGAAAGTTTGAAAAAATAAACTTTTTCGGTTTTCGCCTGAAATAGACGTAGGGAATGTTAAATTTATATTCTGCACAAAAATTAGATCTCTAGGGTCAAAATTGGCCCAGCTATGGCCATTTTAGTTTTGGGGTGGCCTAGTTCCCGTTTTGAAGCAGTGCTCAGGTAAAAGCCAAAACTGTGACAGGCTGCTGCTGGAAAACTATCAGAAATAGGATCTTGCAATTTGCACTGCGTGTGTCCAACGATATGAAGTTATTTTGGGCCGAATTTCAAGTTCCTACCGCGAACGGTCTGAGTGCCAGGGCAGATTTAGTGTCGCCAACTTCCTGCAAACACCGTCTAATGCAGATTTCCTCTCCAAAACTGGGTGAAACTTTAAAGTCGATTTTCTCGAAAGTTTGAAAAAATAAACTTTTTCGGTTTTCGCCTGTAATAGACGTAGGGAATGTTAATTTTATATTCGGCACAAAAATTAGACCTCTAGGGTCAAAATTGGCCCAGCTATGGCCATTTTAGTTTTGGGGTGGCCTAGTTCCCGTTTTGAAGCAGTGCTCAGGTTAAAGCCAAAACTTTGACAGGCTGCTGCTGGAAAACTATCAGAGATAGGGTCTTGCAATTTGCACTGCGTGTGCCCAACGATATGAAGTTATTTTGGGCCGAATTTCAAGTTCCTACCGCGAACGGTCTTGCTGCCAGGGCCGATTTAGTGTCGCCAACTTCCTGCAAACACCGTTTAATGCAGATTTCCTCTCCAAAACTGGGTGAAACTTTAAAGTCGATTTTCTCGAAAGTTTGAAAAAATAAACTTTTTCAGTTTTCGCATGAAATAGACGTAGGGAATGTTAAATTTATATTCTGCACAAAAATTAGACCTCTAGGGTCAAAATTGGCCCAGCTATGGCCATTTTAGTTTTGGGATGGCCTAGTTCCCGTTTTGAAGCAGTGCTCAGGTAAAAGCCAAAACTTTGACAGGCTGCTGCTGGAAAACTATCAGAGATAGGATCTTGCAATTTGCACTGCGTGTGCCCAACGATATGAAGTTATTGTGGGCCGAATTTCAAGTTCCTACCGCGAACGGTCTGGTTGCCAGGACAGATTTAGTGTCGCCAACTTCCTGCAAACACCGATTAATGCAGATTTCTTCTCCAAAACTGGGTGAAACTTTAAAGTCGATTTTCTCGAAAGTTTGAAAAAATAAACTTTTTCGGTTTTCGCCTGAAATAGACGTAGGGAATGTTAAATTTATATTCTGCACAAAAATTAGACCTCTAGGGTCAAAATTGGCCCAGCAATGGCCATTTTAGTTTTGGGGTGGCCTAGTTCCCGTTTTGAAGCAGTGCTCAGGTAAAAGCCAAAACTTTGACAGGATGCTGCTGGAAAACTATCAGAGATAGGATCTTGCAATTTGCACTGCGTGTGCCCAACGATATGAAGTTATTTTGGGCCGAATTTTAAGTTCCTACCGTGAACGGTCTGGCTGCCAGGGCAGATTTAGTGTCGCCAACTTCCTGCAAACACCGTTTAATGCAGATTTCCTCTCCAAAACTGGGTGAAACTTTAAAGTCGATTTTCTCGAAAGTTTGAAAAAATAAACTTTTTCGGTTTTCGCCTGAAATAGACGTAGAAAATGTTAAATTTATATTCTGCACAAAAATTAGACCTCTAGGGTCAAAATTGGCCCAGCTATGGCCATTTTAGTTTTGGGGTGGCCTAGTTCCCGTTTTGAAGCAGTGCTCATGTAAAAGCCAAAACTTTGACAGGCTGCTGCTGGAAAACTATCAGAGATTGGATCTTGCAATTTGCACTGCGTGTGCCCAACGATATGAAGTTATTTTGGGCCGAATTTCAAGTTTCTACCGTTAACGGTCTGGCTGCCAGGGCAGATTGAGTGTCGCCAACTTCCTGCAAACACCGTTTAATGCAGATTTCCTCTCCAAAACTGGGTGAAACTTTAAAGTCGATTTTCTTGAAAGTTTGAAAAAATAAACTTTTTCGGTTTTCGCCTGAAATAGACGTAGGGAATGTTAAATTTATATTCTGCACAAAAATTAGACCTCTAGGGTCAAAATTGGCCCAGCAATGGCCATTTTAGTTTTGGGGTGGCCTAGTTCCCGTTTTGAAGCAGTGCTCAGGTAAAAGCCAAAACTTTGACAGGCTGCTGCTGGAAAACTATCAGAGATAGGGTCTTGCAATTTGCACTGCGTGTGCCCAACGATATGAAGTTATTTTGGGCCGAATTTCAAGTTCCTACCGCGAACGGTCTTGCTGCCAGGGCCGATTTAGTGTCGCCAACTTCCTGCAAACACCGTTTAATGCAGATTTCCTCTCCAAAACTGGGTGAAACTTTAAAGTCGATTTTCTCGAAAGTTTGAAAAAATAAACTTTTTCAGTTTTCGCATGAAATAGACGTAGGGAATGTTAAATTTATATTCTGCACAAAAATTAGACCTCTAGGGTCAAAATTGGCCCAGCTATGGCCATTTTAGTTTTGGGGTGGCCTAGTTCCCGTTTTGAAGCAGTGCTCAGGTAAAAGCCAAAACTTTGACAGGCTGCTGCTGGAAAACTATCAGAGATAGGATCTTGCAATTTGCACTGCGTGTGCCCAACGATATGAAGTTATTGTGGGCCGAATTTCAAGTTCCTACCGCGAACGGTCTGGTTGCCAGGGCAGATTTAGTGTCGCCAACTTCCTGCAAAAACCGATTAATGCAGATTTCCTCTCCAAAACTGGGTGAAACTTTAAAGTCGATTTTCTCGAAAGTTTGAAAAAATAAACTTTTTCGGTTTTCGCCTGAAATAGACGTAGAAAATGTTAAATTTATATTCTGCACAAAAATTAGACCTCTAGGGTCAAAATTGGCCCAGCTATGGCCATTTTAGTTTTGGGGTGGCCTAGTTCCCGTTTTGAAGCAGTGCTCAGGTAAAAGCCAAAACTTTGACAGGCTGCTGCTGGAAAACTATCAGAGATTGGATCTTGCAATTTGCACTGCGTGTGCCCAACGATATGAAGTTATTTTGGGCCGAATTTCAAGTTCCTACCGCGAACGGTCTGGCTGCCAGGGCAGATTTAGTGTCGCCAACTTCCTGCAAACACCGTTTAATGCAGATTTCCTCTCCAAAACTGGGTGAAACTTTAAAGTCGATTTTCTCGAAAGTTTGAAAAAATAAACTTTTTCGGTTGTCGCCTGAAATAGACGTAGGGAATGTTATATTTATATTCGGCACAAAAATTAGACCTCTAGGGTCAAAATTGGCCCAGCTATGGCCATTTTAGTTTTGGGGTGGCCTAGTTCCCGTTTTGAAGCAGTGCTCAGGTAAAAGCAAAAACTTTGACAGGCTGCTGCTGGAAAACTATCAGAGACAGGGTCTTGCAATTTGCACTGCGTGTGCCCAACGATATGAAGTTATTTTGGGCCGAATTTCAAGTTCCTACCGCGAACGGTCGTGCTGCCAGGGCCGATTTAGTGTCGCCAACTTCCTGCAAACACCGTTTAATGCAGATTTCCTCTCCAAAACTGGGTGAAACTTTAAAGTCGATTTTCACGAAAGTTTGAAAAAATAAACTTTTCGGTTTTCGCATGAAATAGACGTAGGGAATGTTAAATTTATATTCTGCACAAAAATTAGACCTCTAGGGTCTAAATTGGCCCAGCTATGGCCATTTTAGTTTTGGGGTGGCCTAGTTCCCGTTTTGAAGCAGTGCTCAGGTAAAAGCCAAAACTTTGACAGGCTGCTGCTGGAAAACTATCAGAGATAGGATCTTGCAATTTGCACTGCGTGTGCCCAACGATATGAAGTTATTGTTGGCCGAATTTCAAGTTCCTACCGCGAACGGTCTGGCTGCCAGGGCAGATTTAGTGTCGCCAACTTCCTGCAAACACCGTTTAATGCAGATTTCCTCTCCAAAACTGGGTGAAACTTTAAAGTCGATTTTCTCGAAAGTTTGAAAAAACAAACTTTTTCGGTTTTCGCCTGAAATAGACGTCGGGAATGTTAAATTTATATTCTGCACAAAAATTAGACCTCTAGGGTCAAAATTGGCCCAGCTATGGCCATTTTAGTTTTGGGGTGGCCTAGTTCCCGTTTTGAAGCAGTGCTCAGGTAAAAGCCAAAACTTTGACAGGCTGCTGCTGGAAAACTATCAGAGATAGGATCTTGCAATTTGCACTGCGTGTGCCTAACGATATGAAGTTATTGTGGGCCGAATTTCAAGTTCCTACCGCGAACGGTCTGGTTGCCAGGGCAGATTTAGTGTCGCCAACTTCCTGCAAACACCGATTAATGCAGATTTCCTCTCCAAAACTGGGTGAAACTTTAAAGTCGATTTTCTCGAAAGTTTGAAAAAATAAACTTTTTCGGTTTTCGCCTGAAATAGACGTAGAAAATGTTAAATTTATATTCTGCACAAAAATTAGACCTCTAGGGTCAAAATTGGCCCAGCTATGGCCATTTTAGTTTTGGGGTGGCCTAGTTCCCGTTTTGAAGCAGTGCTCAGGTAAAAGCCAAAACTTTGACAGGCTGCTGCTGGAAAACTATCAGAGATTGGATCTTGCAATTTGCACTGCGTGTGCCCAACGATATGAAGTTATTTTGGGCCGAATTTCAAGTTCCTACCGCGAACGGTCTGGCTGCCAGGGCAGATTTAGTGTCGCCAACTTCCTACAAACACCGTTTAATGCAGATTTCCTTTGCAAAACTGGGTGAAACTTTAAAGTCGATTTTCTCGAAAGTTTGAAAAAATAAACTTTTTCGGTTTTCGCCTGAAATAGACGCAGGGAATGTTAAATTTATATTCTGCACAAAAATTAGACCTCTAGGGTCAAAATTGGCCCAGCTATGGCCATTTTAGTTTTGGGGTGGCCTAGTTCACGTTTTGAAGCAGTGCTCATGTAAAAGCCAAAACTTTGACAGGCTGCTGCTGGAAAACTATCAGAGATAGAATCTTGCAATTTCCACGGCGTGTGCCCAACGATATGAAGTTATTTTGGGCCGAATTTCAAGTTCCTACCGCGAACGGTCTGGCTGCCAGGGCAGATTTAGTGTCGCCAACTTCCTGCAAACACCGTTTAATGCAGATTTCCTCTCCAAAACTGGGTGAAACTTTAAAGTCGATTTTCTCGAAAGTTTGAAAAAATAAACTTTTTCGGTTTTCGCCTGAAATAGACGTAGGGAATGTTAAATTTATATTCTGCATAAAAATGAGACCCCTAGGGTCAAAATTGGCCCAGCTATGGCCATTTTAGTTTTGGCGTGGCCTAGTTCCCGTTTTGAAGCAGTGCTCAGGTAAAAGCCAAAACTTTGACAGGCTGCTGCTGGAAAACTATCAGAGATAGGATCTTGCAATTTGCACTGCGTGTGCCCAACGATATGAAGTTATTTGGGCCGAATTTCTAGTTCCTACCGCGAACGGTCTGGCTGCCAGGGCAGATTTAGTGTCGCCAACTTCCTGCAAACACCGTTTAATGCAGATTTCCTCTCCAAAACTGGGTGAAACTTTAAAGTCGATTTTCTCGAAAGTTTGAAAAAATAAACTTTTTCGGTTTTCGCCTGAAATAGACGTAGGGAATGTTAAATTTATATTCTGCACAAAAATTAGACCTCTAGGGTCAAAATTGGCCCAGCTATGGCCATTTTAGTTTTGGGGTGGCCTAGTTCACGTTTTGAAGCAGTGCTCATGTAAAAGCCAAAACTTTGACAGGCTGCTGCTGGAAAACTATCAGAGATAGAATCTTGCAATTTCCACGGCGTGTGCCCAACGATATGAAGTTATTTTGGGCCGAATTTCAAGTTCCTACCGCGAACGGTCTGGCTGCCAGGGCAGATTTAGTGTCGCCAACTTCCTGCAAACACCGTTTAATGCAGATTTCCTCTCCAAAACTGGGTGAAACTTTAAAGTCGATTTTCTCGAAAGTTTGAAAAAATAAACTTTTTCAGTTTTCGCCTGAAATAGACGTAGGGAATGTTAAATTTATATTCTGCACAAAAATTAGACCTCTAGGGTCAAAATTGGCCCGGCTATGGCCATTTTAGTTTTGGGGTGGCCTAGTTCCCGTTTTGAAGCAGTGCTCAGGTAAAAGCCAAAACTTTGACAGGCTGCTGCTGGAAAACTATCAGAGATAGGATCTTGCAATTTGCACTGCGTGTGCCCAACGATATGAAGTTATTTTGGACCGAATTTCTAGTTCCTACCGCGAACGGTCTAGCTGCCAGAGCAGATTTAGTGTCGCCAACTTCCTGCAAACACCGTTTAATGCAGATTTCCTCTCCAAAACTGGGTGAAACTTTAGAGTCGATTTTCTCGAAAGTTTGAAAAAACAAACTTTTTCGGTTTTCGCCTGAAATAGACGTAGGGAATGTTAAATTTATATTCTGCACAAAATTAGACCTCTAGGGTCAAAATTGGCCCAGCTATGGCAATTTTAGTTTTGGGGTGGCCTAGTTCCCGTTTTGTAGCAGTGCTCAGGTAAAAGCCAAAACTTTGACAGGCTGCTGCTGGAAAACTATCAGAGATAGGATCTTGCAATTTGCACTGCGTGTGCCCAACGATATGAAGTTATTTTGGGCCGAATTTCAAGTTTCTACCGCGAACGGTCTGGCTGCCAGGGCAGATTGAGTGTCGCCAACTTCCTGCAAACACCGTTTAATGCAGATTTCCTCTCCAAAACTGGGTGAAACTTAAAAGTCGATTTTCTCGAAAGTTTGAAAAAATAAACATTTTCGGTTTTTGCCTGAAATAGACGTAGGGAATGTTAAATTTATATTCTGCACAAAAATTAGACCTCTAGGGTCAAAATTGGCCCAGCTATGGCCAGGGCAGATTTAGTGTCGCCAACTTCCTGCAAACACCGTTTAATGCAGATTTCCTCTCCAAAACTGGGTGAAACTTTAAAGTCGATTTTCTCGAAAGTTTGAAAAAATAAACTTTTTCGGTTTTCGCCTGAAATAGACGTAGGGAATGTTAAATTTATATTCGGCACAAAAATTAGACCTCTAGGGTCAAAATTGGTCCAGCAATGGCCATTTTAGTTTTGGGGTGGCCTAGTTCCCGTTTTGAAGCAGTGCTCAGGTAAAAGCCAAAACTTTGACAGGCTGCTGCTGGAAAACTATCTGAGATAGGACCTTGCAATTTGCACTGCGTGTGCCCAACGATATGAAGTTATTTTGGGCCGAATTTTAAGTTCCTACCGCGAACGGTCTGGCCCTGGTCTGGCTGCCAGGGCAGATTTAGTGTCGCCAACTTCCTGCAAACACCGTTTAATGCAGATTTCCTCTCCAAAACTGGGTGAAACTTAAAAGTCGATTGTCTCGAAAGTTTGAAAAAATAAACATTTTCGGTTTTTGCCTGAAATAGACGTAGGGAATGTTAAATTTATATTCTGCACAAAAATTAGACCTCTAGGGTCAAAATTGGCCCAGCTATGGCCAGGGCAGATTTAGTGTCGCCAACTTCCTGCAAACACCGTTTAATGCAGATTTCCTCTCCAAAACTGGGTGAAACTTTAAAGTCGATTTTCTCGAAAGTTTGAAAAAATAAACTTTTTCGGTTTTCGCCTGAAATAGACGTAGGGAATGTTAAATTTATATTCGGCACAAAAATTAGACCTCTAGGGTCAAAATTGGCCCAGCTATGGCCATTTTAGTTTTGGGGTGGCCGAGTTCCCGTTTTGAAGCAGTGCTCAGGTAAAAGCTAAAACTGTGACAGGCTGCTGCTGGAAAACTATCAGAAATAGGATCTTGCAATTTGCACTGCGTGTGCCCAACGATATGAAGTTAATTTGGGCCGAATTTCAAGTTCCTACCGCGAACGGTCTGGCTGCCAGGGCAGATTTAGTGTCGCCAACTTCCTGCAAACACCGTTTAATGCAGATTTCCTCTCCAAAACTGGGTGAAACTTTAAAGTCGATTTTCTCGAAAGTTTGAAAAAATAAACATTTTCGGTTTTTGCCTGAAATAGACGTAGGGAATGTTAAATTTATATTCTGCACAAAAATTAGACCTCTAGGGTCAAAATTGGCCCAGCTATGGCCATTTTAGTTTTGGGGTGGCCTAGTTCCCGTTTTGAAGCAGTGCTCAGGTAAAAGCCAAAACTGTGACAGGCTGCTGCTGGAAAACTATCAGAAATAGGATCTTGCAATTTGCACTGCGTGTGCCCAACGATATGAAGTTATTTTGGGCCGAATTTCAAGTTCCTACCGCGAACGGTCTTGCTGCCAGGGCCGATTTAGTGTCGCCAACTTCCTGCAAACACCGTTTAATGCAGATTTCCTCTCCAAAACTGGGTGAAACTTTATATTCGGCACAAAAATTAGACCTCTAGGGTCAAAATTGGCCCAGCTATGGCCATTTTAGTTTTGGGGTGGCCTAGTTCCCGTTTTGAAGCAGTGCTCAGGTAAAAGCCAAAACTTTGACAGGCTGCTGCTGGAAAACTATCAGAGATAGGATCTTGCAATTTGCACTGCGTGTGCCCAACGATATGAAGTTATTTTGGGCCGAATTTCAAGTTCCTACCGCGAACGGTCTGGCTGCCAGGGCAGATTTAGTGTCGCCAACTTCCTGCAAACACCGTTTAATGCAGATTTCCTCTCCAAAACTGGGTGAAACTTTAAAGTCGATTTTCTCGAAAGTTTGAAAAAATAAACTTTTTCGGTTTTCGCCTGAAATAGACGTAGGGAATGTTAAATTTATATTCGGCACAAAAATTAGACCTCTAGGGTCAAAATTGGTCCAGCAATGGCCATTTTAGTTTTGGGGTGGCCTAGTTCCCGTTTTGAAGCAGTGCTCAGGTAAAAGCCAAAACTTTGACAGGCTGCTGCTGGAAAACTATCTGAGATAGGATCTTGCAATTTGCACTGCGTGTGCCCAACGATATGAAGTTATTTTGGGCCGAATTTTAAGTTCCTACCGCGAACGGTCTGGCCCTGGTCTGGCTGCCAGGGCAGATTTAGTGTCGCCAACTTCCTGCAAACACCGTTTAATGCAGATTTCCTCTCCAAAACTGGGTGAAACTTAAAAGTCGATTGTCTCGAAAGTTTGAAAAAATAAACATTTTCGGTTTTTGCCTGAAATAGACGTAGGGAATGTTAAATTTATATTCTGCACAAAAATTAGACCTCTAGGGTCAAAATTGGCCCAGCTATGGCCATTTTAGTTTTGGGGTGGCCGAGTTCCCGTTTTGAAGCAGTGCTCAGGTAAAAGCCAAAACTGTCACAGGCTGCTGCTGGAAAACTATCAGAAATAGGATCTTGCAATTTGCACTGCGTGTGCCCAACGATATGAAGTTATTTTGGGCCGAATTTCAAGTTCCTACCGCGAACGGTCTGGCTGCCAGGGCAGATTTAGTGTCGCCAACTTCCTGCAAACACCGTTTAATGCAGATTTCCTCTCCAAAACTGGGTGAAACTTTAAAGTCGATTTTCTCGAAAGTTTGAAAAAATAAACTTTTTCGGTTTTCGCCTGAAATAGACGTAGGGAATGTTAAATTTATATTCGGCACAAAAATTAGACCTCTAGGGTCAAAATTGGCCCAGCTATGGCCATTTTAGTTTTGGGGTGGCCGAGTTCCCGTTTTGAAGCAGTGCTCAGGTAAAAGCCAAAACTGTGACAGCCTGCTGCTGGAAAACTATCAGAAATAGGATCTTGCAATTTGCACTGCGTGTGCCCAACGATATGAAGTTATTTTGGGCCGAATTTCAAGTTCCTACCGCGAACGGTCTGGCTGCCAGGGCAGATTTAGTGTCGCCAACTTCCTGCAAACACCGTTTAATGCAGATTTCCTCTCCAAAACTGGGTGAAACTTTAAAGTCGATTTTCTCGAAAGTTTGAAAAAATAAACTTTTTCAGTTTTCGCCTGAAATAGACGTAGGGAATGTTAAATTTATATTCTGCACAAAAATTAGAACTTTAGGGTCAAAATTGGCCCAGCTATGGCCATTTTAGTTTTGGGGTGGCCTAGTTCCCGTTTTGAAGCAGTGCTCAGGTAAAAGCCAAAACTTTGACAGGCTGCTGCTGGAAAACTATCAGAGATAGGATCTTGCAATTTGCACTGCGTGTGCCCAACGATATGAAGTTATTTTGGGCCGAATTTCAAGTTCCTGCCGCGAACGGTCTGGCTGCCAGGGCAGATTTAGTGTCGCCAACTTCCTGCAAACACCGTTTAATGCAGATTTCCTCTCCAAAACTGGGTGAAACTTTAAAGTCGATTTTCTCGAAAGTTTGAAAAAATAAACTTTTTCGGTTTTCGCCTGAAATAGACGTAGGGAATGTTAAATTTATATTCGGCACAAAAATTAGACCTCTAGGGTCAAAATTGGTCCAGCAATGGCCATTTTAGTTTTGGGGTGGCCTAGTTCCCGTTTTGAAGCAGTGCTCAGGTAAAAGCCAAAACTGTGACAGGCTGCTGCTGGAAAACTATCAGAAATAGGATCTTGCAATTTGCACTGCGTGTGCCCAACGATATGAAGTTATTTTGGGCCGAATTTCAAGTTCCTACCGCGAACGGTCTGACTGCCAGGGCAGATTTAGTGTCGCCAACTTCCTGCAAACACCGTTTAATGCAGATTTCCTCTCCAAAACTGGGTGAAACTTTAAAGTCGATTTTCTCGAAAGTTTGAAAAAATAAACTTTTTCAGTTTTCGCCTGAAATAGACGTAGGGAATGATAAATTTATATTCTGAACAAAAATTAGACCTCTAGGGTCAAAATTGGCCCAGCTATGGCCATTTTAGTTTTGGGGTGGCCTAGTTCCCGTTATGAAGCAGTGCTCAGGTAAAAGCCAAAATTTTGACAGGCTGCTGCTGGAAAACTATCAGAGATAGGATCTTGCAATTTGCACTGCGTGTGCCCAACGATATGAAGTTATTTTGGGCCGAATTTCAAGTTCCTACCGCGAACGGTCTGACTGCCAGGGCAGATTTAGTGTCGCCAACTTCCTGCAAACACCGTTTAATGCAGATTTCTTCTCCAAAACTGGGTGAAACTTTAAAGTCGATTTTCTCGAAAGTTTGAAAAAATAAACTTTTTCGGTTTTCGCCTGAAATAGACGTAGGGAATGTTAAATTTATATTCGGCACAAAAATTAGACCTCTAGGGTCAAAATTGGTCCAGCAATGGCCATTTTAGTTTTGGGGTGGCCTAGTTCCCGTTTTGAAGCAGTGCTCAGGTAAAAGCCAAAACTTTGACAGGCTGCTGCTGGAAAACTATCAGAGATAGGATCTTGCAATTTGCACTGCGTGTGCCCAACGATATGAAGTTATTTTGGGCCGAATTTCAAGTTCCTACCGCGAACGGTCTGGCTGCCAGGGCAGATTTAGTGTCGCCAACTTCCTGCAAACACCGTTTAATGCAGATTTCCTCTCCAAAACTGGGTGGAACTTTAAAGTCGATTTTCTCGAAAGTTTGAAAAAATAAACTTTTTCGGTTTTCGCCTGAAATAGACGTAGGGAATGTTAAATTTATATTCTGCACAAAAATTAGACCTCTAGGGTCAAAATTGGCCCAGCTATGGCCATTTTAGTTTTGGGGTGGCCTAGTTCCCCTTTTGAAACAGTGCTCAGGTAAAAGCCAAAACTTTGACAGGCTGGTGCTGAAAAACTATCAGAGATAGGATCTTGCAATTTGCACTGCGTGTGCCCAACGATGTGAAGTTATTTTGGGCCGAATTTCAAGTTCCTACCGCGAACGGTCTGGCTGCCAGGGCAGATTTAGTGTCGCCAACTTCTTGCAAACACCTTTTAATGCAGATTTCCTCTCCAAAACTGGGTGAAACTTTAAAGTCGATTTTTTCGAAAGTGTGAAAAAATAAACTTTTTCGGTTTTCGCCTGAAATAGACGTAGGGAATGTTAAATTTATATTCTGCACAAAAATTAGAACTTTAGGGTCAAAATTGGCCCAGCTATGGCCATTTTAGTTTTGGGGTGGCCTAGTTCCCGTTTTGAAGCAGTGCTCAGGTAAAAGCCAAAACTTTGACAGGCTGCTGCTGGAAAACTATCAGAGATAGGATCTTGCAATTTGCACTGCGTGTGCCCAACGATATGAAGTTATTTTGGGCCGAATTTCAAGTTCCTACCGCCAGGGCAGATTTAGTGTCGCCAACTTCCTGCAAACACCGTTTAATGCAGATTTCCTCTCGAAAACTGGGTGAAACTTTAAAGTCGATTTTCTCGAAAGTTGGAAAAAATAAACTTTTTCGGTTTTCGCCTGAAATAGACGTAGGGAATGTTAAATTTATATTCGGCACAAAAATTAGACCTCTAGGGTCAAAATTGGTCCAGCAATGGCCATTTTAGTTTTGGGGTGGCCTAGTTCCCGTTTTGAAGCAGTGCTCAGGTAAAAGCCAAAACTTTGACAGGCTGCTGCTGGAAAACTATCTGAGATAGGATCTTGCAATTTGCACTGCGTGTGCCCAACGATATGAAGTTATTTTGGGCCGAATTTTAAGTTCCTACCGCGAACGGTCTGGCCCTGGTCTGGCTGCCAGGGCAGATTTAGTGTCGCCAACTTCCTGCAAACACCGTTTAATGCAGATTTCCTCTCCAAAACTGGGTGAAACTTAAAAGTCGATTGTCTCGAAAGTTTGAAAAAATAAACATTTTCGGTTTTTGCCTGAAATAGACGTAGGGAATGATAAATTTATATTCTGCACAAAAATTAGACCTCTAGGGTCAAAATTGGCCCAGCTATGGCCATTTTAGTTTTGGGGTGCCCTAGTTCCCGTTTTGAAGCAGTGCTCAGGTAAAAGCCAAAACTGTGACAGGCTGCTGCTGGAAAACTATCAGAAATAGGATCTTGCAATTTGCACTGCGTGTGCCCAACGATATGAAGTTATTTTGGGCCGAATTTCAAGTTCCTACCGCGAACGGTCTGACTGCCAGGGCAGATTTAGTGTCGCCAACTTCCTGCAAACACCGTTTAATGCAGATTTCCTCTCCAAAACTGGGTGAAACTTTAAAGTCGATTTTCTCGAAAGTTTGAAAAAATAAACTTTTTCGGTTTTCGCCTGAAATAGACGTAGGGAGTGTTAAATTTATATTCGGCACAAAAATTAGACCTCTAGGGTCAAAATTGGCCCAGCTATGGCCATTTTAGTTTTGGGGTGGCCTAGTTCCCGTTTTGAAGCAGTGCTCAGGTTAAAGCCAAAAATTTGACAGGCTGCTGCTGGAAAACTATCAGAGATAGGGTCTTGCAATTTGCACTGCGTGTGCCCAACGATATGAAGTTATTTTGGGCCGAATTTCAAGTTCCTACCGCGAACGGTCTTGCTGCCAGGGCCGATTTAGTGTCGCCAACTTCCTGCAAACACCGTTTAATGCAGATTTCCTCTCCAAAACTGGGTGAAACTTTAAAGTCGATTTTCACGAAAGTTTGAAAAAATAAACTTTTTCAGTTTTCGCATGAAATAGACGTAGGGAATGTTAAATTTATATTCTGCACAAAAATTAGACCTCTAGGGTCAAAATTGGCCCAGCTATGGCCATTTTAGTTTTGGGGTGGCCTAGTTCCCATTTTGAAGCAGTGCTCAGGTAAAAGCCAAAACTTTGACAGGCTGGTGCTGGAAAACTATCAGAGATAGGATCTTGCAATTTGCACTGCGTGTGCCCAACGATATGAAGTTATTGTGGGCCGAATTTCAAGTTCCTACCGCGAACGGTCTGGTTGCCAGGGCAGATTTAGTGTCGCCAACTTCCTGCAAACACCGATTAATGCAGATTTCCTCTCCAAAACTGGGTGAAACTTTAAAGTCGATTTTCTCGAAAGTTTGAAAAAATAAACTTTTTCGGTTTTCGCCTGAAATAGACGTAGGGAATGTTAAATTTATATTCTGCACAAAAATTAGACCTCTAGGGTCAAAATTGGCCCAGCAATGGCCATTTTAGTTTTGGGGTGGCCTAGTTCCCGTTTTGAAGCAGTGCTCAGGTAAAAGCCAAAACTTTGACAGGATGCTGCTGGAAAACTATCAGAGATAGGATCTTGCAATTTGCACTGCGTGTGCCCAACGATATGAAGTTATTTTGGGCCGAATTTTAAGTTCCTACCGCGAACGGTCTGGCTGCCAGGGCAGATTTAGTGTCGCCAACTTCTTGCAAACACCGTTTAATGCAGATTTCCTCTCCAAAACTGGGTGAAACTTTAAAGTCGATTTTCTCGAAAGTTTGAAAAAATAAACTTTTTCGGTTTTCGCCTGAAATAGACGTAGAAAATGTTAAATTTATATTCTGCACAAAAATTAGACCTCTAGGGTCAAAATTGGCCCAGCTATGGCCATTTTAGTTTTGGGGTGGCCTAGTTCCCGTTTTGAAGCAGTGCTCAGGTAAAAGCCAAAACTTTGACAGGCTGCTGCTGAAAAACTATCAGAGATTGGATCTTGCAATTTGCACTGCGTGTGCCCAACGATATGAAGTTATTTTGGGCCGAATTTCAAGTTTCTACCGCGAACGGTCTGGCTGCCAGGGCAGATTGAGTGTCGCCAACTTCCTGCAAACACCGTTTAATGCAGATTTCCTCTCCAAAACTGGGTGAAACTTTAAAGTCGATTTTCACGAAAGTTTGAAAAAATAAACTTTTTCAGTTTTCGCATGAAATAGACGTAGGGAATGATAAATTTATATTCTGCACAAAAATTAGACCTCTAGGGTCAAAATTGGCCCAGTTATGGCCATTTTAGTTTTGGGGTGGCCTAGTTCCCGTTTTGAAGCAGTGCTCAGGTAAAAGCCAAAACTTTGACAGGCTGCTGCTGGAAAACTATCAGAGATAGGATCTTGCAATTTTTACTGCGTGTGCCCAACGATATGAAGTTATTATGTGCCAAATTTCAAGTTCCTACCGCGAACGGTCTGGCTGCCAGGGCAGATTTAGTGTCGCCAACTTCCTGCAAACACCGTTTAATGCAGATTTCCTCTCCAAAACTGGGTGAAACTTTAAAGTCGATTTTCTCTTAAGTTTGAAAAAATAAATCTTTTCTGTTTTCGCCTGAAATAGACGTAGGGAATGTTAAATTTGTATTCTGCACAAAAATTAGACCTCCAGGGTCAAAATTGGCCCAGCTATGGCCATTTTAGTTTTGGGGTGGCCTAGTTCCCGTTTTGAAGCAGTGCTCAGGTAAAAGCCAAAACTTTGACAGGCTGCTGCTGAAAAAACTATCAGAGATAGGGTCTTGCAATTTGCACTGCGTGTGCCCAACGATATGAAGTTATTTTGGGCCGAATTTCAAGTTCCTACCGCGAACGGTCTGGCTGCCAGGGCAGATTTAGTGTCGCCAACTTCCTGCAAACACCGTTTAATGCAGATTTCCTCTCCAAAACTGGGTGAAACTTTAAAGTCGATTTTCTCCAAAGTTTGAAAAAATAAACTTTTTCTGTTTTCGCCTGAAATAGACGTAGGGAATGTTAAATTTGTATTCTGCACAAAAATTAGACCTCTAAGGTCAAAATTGGCCCAGCTATGGCCATTTTAGTTTTGGGGTGGCCTAATTCCCGTTTTGAAGCAGTGCTCAGGTAAAAGCCAAAACTTTGACAGGCTGCTGTGGGAAAACTATCAAAGATAGGAACTTGCAATTTTTACTGCGTGTGCCCAACGATATGAAGTTATTTTGTGCCAAATGTCAAGTTCGTACCGCGAACGGTCTGGCTGCCAGGGCAGATTTAGTGTCGCCAACTTCCTGCAAACACCGTTTAATGCAGATTTCCTCTCCAAAACTGGGTGAAACTTTAAAGTCGATTTTCTCGAAAGTTTGAAAAAATAAACTTTTTCTGTTTTCGCCTGAAATAGACGTAGGGAATGTTAAATTTGTATTCTGCACAAAACTTAGACGTCTAGGGTCAAAATTGGCCCAGCTATGGCCATTTTAGTTTTGGGGTGGCCTAGTTCCCGTTTTGAAGCAGTGCTCAGGTAAAAGCCAAAACTTTTACAGGCTGCTGTGGGAAAACTATCAGAGATAGGATCTTGCAATTTTTACTGCGTGTGCCCAAGGATATGAAGTTATTTTGTGCCAAATTTCAACTTCCTACCGCGAACGGTCTGGCTGCCAGGGCAGATTTAGTGTCGCCAACTTCCTGCAAACACCGTTTAATGCAGATTTCCTCTCCAAAACTGGGTGAAACTTTAAAGTCGATTTTCTCCAAAGTTTGAAAAAATAAACTTTTTCTGTTTTCGCCTGAAATAGACGTAGGGAATGTTAAATTTGTATTCTGCACAAAAATTAGACCTCTAGGTTCAAAATTGGCCAAGCTATGACCATTTTAGTTTTGGGGTGGCCTAGTTCCCGTTTTGAAGCAGTGCTCAGGTAAAAGCCAAAACTTTGACCGGCTGCTGTGGGAACACTATCAGAGATAGGATCTTGCAATTTTTACTGCGTGTGCCCAACGATATGAAGTTATTATGTGCCAAATTTCAAGTTCCTACCGCGAACGGTCTGGCTGCCAGGGCAGATTTAGTGTCGCCAACTTCCTGCAAACACCGTTTAATGCAGATTTCCTCTCCAAAACTGGGTGAAACTTTAAAGTCGATTTTCTCTTAAGTTTGAAAAAATAAACTTTTTCTGTTTTCGCCTGAAATAGACGTAGGGAATGTTAAATTTGTATTCTGCACAAAAATTAGACCTCTAAGGTCAAAATTGGCCCAGCTATGGCCATTTTAGTTTTGGGGTGGCCTAATTCCCGTTTTGAAGCAGTGCTCAGGTAAAAGCCAAAACTTTTTTTTTTTCTCTTAGAAAATGTTTATTTACAGTATAATATGTACATACAGTAATCATATACAAATACAGAAATATAAAGTAAATCGCAGGCATATAAATACACAGGCAGGCAATATTTACAATTTGTAAAAACATTTTTTTTTTTTTTTTTTTTCCTATGTACATGGGTTATATAAAATGTGTCATATGTACAGGTAAAAACAGAGCCTACCGTAATATATAATTAAATTAAATCTACAGATACATGAAATATAATTTTGAGAAATGGGAAATTTTCCAGGCTGGTACCCTTCGACTTACGAAACGAAAAAGTATTAAAAAGAAAACCAGTTAAGGAGAATTTCCAAAATCAATGAACCAAGGTTAAATGAAGTTCCAAAATTAAAGTGGAACAGCTCTTGAAATATTAGAACATGGACTAAATCAAATGTGTAAAAAAAAAAAATTAAATTAACATGCATGATCAAGTAACAAAAACGTTTAGCTAAGCGTGTGAAAAACCAGAAAGTCACGTGCTTATAAAGGTCACCAGGTCAAACATTAGCCAATCATGTCGCACGAGCAGTAGGTCAGTAGAACATGACCTATTAGCCATATAAGGCAATTCTACTATATTATAAAAACTGTAGTAGAAAATAGAGAAAGCAAGTTTGTATATTAAATGAAATGTAAAAATAAAAATTTGGAAATCAGGATTATAATGATTACACATCTTATGAAAGTTTAACAACAGGTTGTAAGTTAATAACATCAATATAGGGTGGGTATGACAAAAGTCTTTTGAAATTACTGTCTTTAAGATAGTAATATAAATGTTTGACATGATTTTCAAGAAGCTTAATAAAGAGAGGCATGGCATTAACAAATCTGCTTGTTTTAACAAATAAATTTCTACGTCTAATTATTGCTATTCTAATATTATTAATCTTTTTACAACTAGATAATCTGTAGGAAAATAAAATATATAAATGGAGCTGAGTTTCAGTAAAACCAGTATGCATGAAGTCAGTAAGTAAGTTTCGAACAAGCTCTACTAGTTCCTGCACTTTTGGACAAGACAGGAAAAGATGTTCCATATCCTCAACACTGTGGGTATCACACATTTTACAAAAAGGAGAATCTATCATATTGAATTTAAAGAGTTTAGCATTAGTAAAAATAATATTATGAGCAATTTTAAAATCATTAACAATACAATCATTACCTTTATAAGGTATAAATACATTTGACCATATTAATTGGAATTCAATAGGAGGAAATAAGGTTATCCAAAAATTCTGTGATGTTGGAGGTTGTGAAATATTAGATCTAAGAGTATTGTATATAAATTTAGAAGAACATTCTAACAAATTAACCTCAGTGTCATTGGAAGGAAAAAATAAGCTCGGTCCACTATGGGTATTAGGGTTATTTTCTAACTGTTGGATCCATTCTTTTGGTAGAGATGATAAAATAACTTTATATTTCCTGTCAATGACACGGGGGTTAATATTAATTTCTTTCTCGTTGAACTTCTCTAAAATGTTAGCCAAGGGAAGTAGACTAAAATTATCATTACTTATAATATCTGAAATAGTAGTAATTTTACAATCAATGAAGGGTTTGAAATTCAAGTGTCGTCCATTATGGATTATAAAGGGATTAAAAAATAAGGGTTGGCTAACTAAACTATTAAAATGAAAAGGTTTTACACGAGTTTTATTATTTATATTATCCCAGGCAATTAAAAGATTCTGATAATAAACTGGAAAGCTACTATATCCCTGCTTAATTGTTTTCATATAGAAAACTGATATAGTTAAAGAGCAATTAAAATATAATGACAAATAAAAACTTAAAATATATTTCCATGTAAATTCACAAGCTGTGTCAAGATACCTCTTAAGCCAGGTTAATCTGAAGGCTTGTTGTCTTAACAAAATATCTGGAATATTCAGACCTCCATCCTTAAAATTTCTTATTGCAGTGGTGCTCTTTATAAGTGTGGGCTTGCCATGCCATACAAATTTCTTCATTGAAGAGTTTATTTCTGTGACAGCAGAGTCAGGAATATCAATCACCCTTAATACATACCAAATTTTACTCAAACATAGTGAGTTAATAATAATAGATTTCCCTATAAGGGATAAATTCCTTTGTGTCCATATATTAAGGATGGATTTGATACTCTTAACTCTGTTGTCCCAGTTGTATTTCATACAAAGTGCTGTATTGGGTCCTAAATAAATACCTAAGATTTCTATACAATCTCTTACTATAGTTAATTTTATAGGAAGTGGAATATGGGTATCTGAGGCTGCTCCTAAGGGTAAAAGTTGGGATTTATCTTCATTAAACTTAGCACCTGAAACCTCACAGTAGGGTTGCAATATAGTAAAAACATTTTCAACTGAGGCTAAATCAGAAACAGTAATAGTACAGTCATCTGCATGTTGATATATAATAGAAGGGTTAGGACTAAAAGGAATAGGTATTCCATTAATATTATTGGCAGCTTTAATTATACAATTAATAGGTTGTGCAGTTAAAACGTAAAGCAAGGCACTTAAAGGGCATCCTTGACGGGTGCCTCTTTCTACAGGAAAATACTTTGAAATGTGACCATTAACTTTAACACAGCTTCGAATATTATTATAAAACAAAAGAATATGTGAAATAAAATGTGGACCAAATCCGAACTGCTTCAATATTTGAAAAAGATAAGAAAAGCGTAAACGATCGAACGCTTTAAGTGCGTCAAGTTTTAATAAATAACAGGATATATTACTATATGTGGTATAACTTATAACATCTCTAATAGAGGATATATTGTTGGCAATATCTCTCCCAGGGACACATGATTGTTCCACAGAAACAATTGAACTTATAACTTTTCCTAAACGAAGTGCTAAAACACGGGTATATATTTTATAGTCTACGTTTAAAAGTGCAATAGGACGATAGTTTTTTAAGTCTCTTTTATCTCCTTTATTCTTATAAAATATACTAATAACTCCATTTTTCATAGTGGTGGATAAAGACTTTTTCACATAAACATTCTCTAAAATATACATATAAATAGGGCCAATCACATCCCAGAAGTGTATATAGAATTCAGTTGTAAGGCCATCTGAGCCTGGGGATTTTCCTTTTTTCATACCTGTAAGTGCTCTATATACCTCTTGGGATGTGATGGGTGCATCACAATTCTCTCTATCAATATCACTCAAACAAGTATTAATAGTATTACATATGTTCTGGGTTTGATCTTTTGTGGGATTGTATTCAGAGTCATTTGTATATAATATTTTGTAATAATCAGTACATGTTTGGATGATATCTGCAGGGTTATTTACAAGGATATTTTGATTATTGAATACAGAATTTATATAATTGCTTTCTTGCCTTTTCTTCTCAAGTCCTAAAAAGTAGGATGTACATTTCTCATTTTCTAAAGTATCTTGAGCTTTGGCTCTGAGTATAGCACCCTGGCACTTTTTAATTTCATATGCTTCAATCCTACTTTCTAGTTCTTGAATAAGAATTGGGTCAAATTTTAGATTTTTGCTTGCTTTTTCCTGCTCTCTAAATAGTTTGTTGGAAATATCCCAGACCTCTTTTTTCTCTATTTGGGATTTCTTTTTGGCATAAATAATAGTTTCTTTCTTAATTAGATATTTTAAAGTATCCCACCATAAAAGTGGAGCATCATTATATACAGCATTACCAACCTGATTCTTTATTAAATTCTTGATCATATTGCTATACTCAACATCAATAAATAAAGTATTATTAATAATCCATAGGCCAGGGCCTCTCTCAGAGGTGTCAAAGTTAAAAATAGAAACAACAAAATTGTGGTCTGAAAATGATGTGGGTTGTATATAGGAATGTTTACATAGGCTGCTTAAGGAATCACTAAATAAAATATAATCAAGCCTGCTAAGTTTAAGAGATCCATCTCGATCTTGTATACGTGTGAACTGTTTTTTATGGGGATGGACGTATCTAAAAGCATCTAAGAAGTTATGTTTTTGTACAAAATTATTAAAATATACCGAGCTAGCACGAGTTGTCACCATTCCGGTTCCTCTATCTAGGTGCGGGTCCAAAACTTCGTTAAAATCACCACAAATTATATTATAAACAGAATTATCAAGATAATTGTTACTTAAATATTTTAAAAATTCAATCCTTTCGGAGTAATTATTAGGTACATAAATGGAATAAAGATCTACAATTCTTTCATTAATATTGACATTGACTTTAATTATTCGGCCATTTTTGTCCTTGATATCAAAATTAACACACGATTTATATTTATTATTAACAAGAATTGCGACACCTCTTCTACACTCACTATAGTTGCTAAAATGCACATTACCATTCCAAATAGTTTTACACAATGAAGCCGTTTCCGAATCCCAAAATGTTTCTTGTAAAAATACAAAATCAAAGTTCAGAAATACAAATAGAGCGAACAGTTTTTTAATCTTGGATACGGACTTCAGCCCGTTGGCGTTAAAGGAAACTATTTTAAACATTTTGATTATTTGAAGTTTGTGGTAGTCTCACTAAATAGAATGTTCTCTCCGATTTTCATTAGCACTCAGATTGTCAATTCTCTGTTTATTTTTCTTATCTTTATTACCGACCGTTTGCCAGGTCTCGTTCTGGACAATTTTCTGAATTTGCGCATTTATCTCTTTCTCTTTACGTTTGCTGTCTCTCTGGGGTGTAGGGGATCTCGAAATATGCTCATTGTAAAGTTTCTTAATTGGTTCTCTTGTCTTGGATGATTGTCTTGTAGGGCGTGAGGGGCGGGTGATAGGTGGGGTATTTTGGGGTATTTCGACATCAACAAATGGGCTAGACTGTTTATCATTCGTAGATTCCATATCCTCATTACATTCTGGAGTTGCACAAGCAATTTTATCTTGGGTTTTGCCTTTTTTATTGTCAGATTTTTCTGGAGTTATAGTTTGTGCCGATGTGCGTTTGTTGGCTCTGCTAGGTTTTGAAATATCATCACTGGTAGAGATTGGGTTATAGACTGATTTTAAATGTGTGCTATTGTTTGTCACTGATTTATATTCTGTTATATCTGTACTCTGTTCACGGGATTGAAGGCTATGATTCGTGTTCACTGAATTAGACTGAGATTTTTCGTTAAAAGATTTCACTGGTATTTCATCACAATTGTCAATGTCTGGGCAATCGCACTCATTTACGAAATAGTCACAAATATCACACTTTTTAGTATTACAGTAGCGTCTTATATGTCCCTGCATATTACATAAGTTGCATCTAAATTCTGGGCAGTCTACTTTCAATTAATGTGAAGGGCTTAAGCAGTAGAAACAAACCTTGCTCTGATCATTATGTTTTAATGTAAAATATTCATACCCGTCTATTGTATTAAATCCAATCGAAAATGGTAGTGAAGGTACTCCTGGGGGGAACAGAACTTTCATAATTCGGGTACCATCCGGTTTTCCTGTGGCGCTATCCACTCTCTCTTTTATAGGACCATCTAAGGAAACATTCCATTTTTTCAGTTTATCTTCAATCATTGAGTCTTCAATATAGTAGGGGAGATACATTATACTCACAATTTTCAACTTGTTTTCTACATGACAACAGCTCACTTGGTTTTTGTCAATCAGTAATCCTTCTTTACATGCAATATTACATGCTTCATCATCACATAAAGTTACTTCGTATCTATCGGATCTAGGTACACAAGCAATAACAGAGTCAATTCCACATAATTCTTCTATTTGTTGAATAATGGCTGTTGGAGAAACGCTTTTGATTTCTGCCGGTATTCTCAAAGTATTACCATTGTAAGCACGTCGGATTAGGCAAGATGATAAGGCGGCCATGGCGCCCAATATTGGGCTGGGTCCGTATTCACTTAAATCACAATCAATAATATTATTATAGTAATCCTAGTGTGTAAATATCAAACTTTTTTTTTAAAAATCCCGCCATTACATTGAAAAGTAGAGAGCGATCTCACACACGTCCGCCAAGCTTGGCTGCTCAACCGGAAGTCCAATTGGCCAAGCTATGACCATTTTAGTTTTGGGGTGGCCTAGTTCCCGTTTTGAAGCAGTGCTCAGGTAAAAGCCAAAACTTTGACAGGCTGCTGTGGGAAAACTATCAGAGATAGGATCTTGCAATTTTTACTGCGTGTGCCCAAGGATATGAAGTTATTTTGTGCCAAATTTCAAGTTCCTACCACGAACGGTCTGGCTGCCAGGGCAGATTTAGTGTCGCCAACTTCCTGCAAACACCGTTTAATGCAGATTTCCTCTCCAAAGCTGGGTGAAACTTTAAAGTCGATTTTCTCCAAAGTTTGAAAAAATAAATCTTTTCTGTTTTCGCCTGAAATAGACGTAGGGAATGTTAAATTTGTATTCTGCACAAACATTAGACGTCTAGGGTCAAAATTAGCCCAGCTATGGCCATTTTAGTTTTGGGGTGGCCTAGTTCCCGTTTTGAAGCAGTGCTCAGGTAAAGGCCAAAACTTTGACAGGCTGCTGTGGGAAAACTATCAGAGATAGGATCTTGCAATTTTTACTGCGTGTGCCCAACGATATGAAGTTATTTTGTGCCGGATATCAAGTTCCTACCGCGAACGGTCTGGCTGCCAGGGCAGATTTAGTGTCGCCAACTTCCTGCAAACACCGTTTAATGCAGATTTCCTCTCCAAAACTGGGTGAAACTTTAAAGTCGATTTTCTCGAAAGTTTGAAAAAATAAACTTTTTCTGTTTTCGCCTGAAATAGACGTAGGGAATGTTAAATTTGTATTCTGCACAAAAATTAGACCTCTAAGGTCAAAATTGGCCCAGCTATGGCCATTTTAGTTTTGGGGTGGCCTAGTTCCCGTTTTGAAGCAGTGCTCAGGTAAAAGCCAAAACTTTGACAGGCTGCTGCGGGAAAACTATCAGAGATAGGATCTTGCAATTTTTACTGCGTGTGCCCAAGGATATGAAGTTATTTTGTGCCAAATTTCAACTTCCTACCGCGAACGGTCTGGCTGCCAGGGCAGATTTAGTGTCGCCAACTTCCTGCAAACACCGTTTAATGCAGATTTCCTCTCCAAAACTGGGTGAAACTTTAAAGTCGATTTTCTCGAAAGTTTGAAAAAATAAACTTTTTCGGTTTTCGCCTGAAATAGACGTAGGGAATGTTAAATTTATATTCTGCACAAAAATTAGACCTCTAGGGTCAAAATTGGCCCAGCTATGGCCATTTTAGTTTTGGGGTGGCCTAGTTCCCTTTTTGAAGCAGTGCTCAGGTAAAAGCCAAAACTTTGACAGGCTGCTGCTGGAAAACTATCAGAGATAGGATCTTGCAATTTGCACTGCGTGTGCCCAACGATATGAAGTTATTTTGGGCCGAATTTCAAGTTCCTACCGCGAACGGTATGGCTGCCAGGGCAGATTTAGTGTCGCCAACTTCCTACAAACACCGTGTAATGCAGATTTCCTCTCCAAAACTGGGTGAAACTTTAAAGTCGATTTTCTCGAAAGTTTGAAAAAATAAACTTTTTCGGTTTTCGCCTGAAATAGACGCAGGGAATGTTAAATTTATATTCTGCACAAAAATTAGACCTCTAGGGTCAAAATTGGCCCAGCTTTGGCCATTTTAGTTTTGGGGTGGCCTAGTTCACGTTTTGAAGCAGTGCTCATGTAAAAGCCAAAACTTTGACAGGCTGCTGCTGGAAAACTATCAGAGATAGAATCTTGCAATTTCCACGGCGTGTGCCCAACGATATGAAGTTATTTTGGGCCGAATTTCAAGTTCCTACCGCGAACGGTCTGGCTGCCAGGGCAGATTTAGTGTCGCCAACTTCCTGCAAACACCGTTTAATGCAGATTTCCTCTCCAAAACTGGGTGAAACTTTAAAGTCGATTTTCTCGAAAGTTTGAAAAAATAAACTTTTTCGGTTTTCGCCTGAAATAGACGTAGGGAATGTTAAATTTATATTCTGCATAAAAATGAGACCCCTAGGGTCAAAATTGGCCCAGCTATGGCCATTTTAGTTTTGGCGTGGCCTAGTTCCCGTTTTGAAGCAGTGCTCAGGTAAAAGCCAAAACTTTGACAGGCTGCTGCTGGAAAACTATCAGAGATAGAATCTTGCAATTTCCACGGCGTGTGCCCAACGATATGAAGTTATTTTGGGCCGAATTTCAAGTTCCTACCGCGAACGGTCTGGCTGCCAGGGCAGATTTAGTGTCGCCAACTTCCTGCAAACACCGTTTAATGCAGATTTCCTCTCCAAAACTGGGTGAAACTTTAAAGTCGATTTTCTCGAAAGTTTGAAAAAATAAACTTTTTCGGTTTTCGCATGAAATAGACGTAGGGAATGTTAAATTTATATTCTGCGCAAAAATTAGACCTCTAGGGTCAAAATTGGCCCAGCTATGGCCATTTTAGTTTTGGGGTGGCCTAGTTCCCGTTTTGAAGCAGTGCTCAGGTAAAAGCCAAAACTTTGACAGGCTGCTGTGGGAAAACTATCAGAGATAGGATCTTGCAATTTTTACTGCGTGTGCCCAACGATATGAAGTTATTTTGTGCCAAATTTCAAGTTCCTACCGCGAACGGTCTGGCTGCCAGGGCAGATTTAGTGTCGCCAACTTCCTGCAAACACCGTTTATTGCAGATTTCCTCTCCAAAACTGGGTGAAACTTTAAAGTCGATTAAACTTTTTCTGTTTTCGCCTGAAATAGACGTAGGGAATGATAAATTTGTATTCTGCACAAAAATTAGACCTCTAGGTTCAAAATTGGCCCAGCTATGACCATTTTAGTTTTGGGGTGGCCTAGTTCCCGTTTTGAAGCAGTGCTCAGGTAAAAGCCAAAACTTTGACAGGCTGCTGTGGGAAAACTATCAAAAATAGGATCTTGCAATTTTTACTGCGTGTGCCCAACGATATGAAGTTATTTTGTGCCAAATTTCAAGTTCCTACCGCGAACGGTCTGGCTGCCAGGGCAGATTTAGTGTCGCCAACTTCCTGCAAACACCGTTTAAGCAGATTTCCTCTCCAAAACTGGGTGAAACTTTAAAGTCGATTTTCTCGAAAGTTTGAAAAAATAAACTTTTTCTGTTTTCGCCTGAAATAGACGTAGGGAATGTTAAATTTGTATTCTGCACAAAAATTAGACCTCTAGGGTCAAAATTGGCCCAGCTATGGCCATTTTAGTTTTGGGGTGGACTAGTTCCCGTTTTGAAGCAGTGCTCAGGTAAAAGCCAAAACTTTGACAGGCTGCTGTGGGAAAACTATCAGAGATAGGATCTTGCAATTTTTACTGCGTGTGCCCAACGATATGAAGTTATTTTGTGCCAAATTTCAAGTTCCTACCGCGAACGGTCTGGCTGCCAGGGCAGATTTAGTGTCGCCAACTTCCTGCAAACACCGTTTAATGCAGATTTCCTCTCCAAAACTGGGTGAAACTTTAAAGTCGATTTTCTCGAAAGTTTGAAAAAATAAACTTTTTCTGTTTTCGCCTGAAATAGACGTAGGGAATGATAAATTTGTATTCTGCACAAAAATTAGACCTCTAGGTTCAAAATTGGCCTAGCTATGACCATTTTAGTTTTGGGGTGGCCTAGTTCCCGTTTTGAAGCAGTGCTCAGGTAAAAGCCAAAACTTTGACAGGCTGATGTGGGAAAACTATCAGAGATAGGATCTTGCAATTTTTACTGCGTGTGCCCAACGATATGAAGTTATTTTGTGCCAAATTTCAAGTTCCTACCGCGAACGGTCTGGCTGCCAGGGCAGATTTAGTGTCGCCAACTTCCTGCAAACACCGTTTAAGCAGATTTCCTCTCCAAAACTGGGTGAAACTTTAAAGTCGATTTTCTCGAAAGTTTGAAAAAATAAACTTTTTCTGTTTTCGCCTGAAATAGACGTAGGGAATGTTAAATTTGTATTCTGCACAAAAATTAGACCTCTAGGGTCAAAATTGGCCCAGCTATGGCCATTTTAGTTTTGGGGTGGACTAGTTCCCGTTTTGAAGCAGTGCTCAGGTAAAAGCCAAAACTTTGACAGGCTGCTGTGGGAAAACTATCAGAGATAGGATCTTGCAATTTTTACTGCGTGTGCCCAACGATATGAAGTTATTTTGTGCCAAATTTCAAGTTCCTACCGCGAACGGTCTGGCTGCCAGGGCAGATTTAGTGTCGCCAACTTCCTGCAAACACCGTTTAATGCAGATTTCCTCTCCAAAACTGGGTGAAACTTTAAAGTCGATTTTCTCGAAAGTTTGAAAAAATAAACTTTTTCTGTTTTCGCCTGAAATAGACGTAGGGAATGATAAATTTGTATTCTGCACAAAAATTAGACCTCTAGGTTCAAAATTGGCCTAGCTATGACCATTTTAGTTTTGGGGTGGCCTAGTTCCCGTTTTGAAGCAGTGCTCAGGTAAAAGCCAAAACTTTGACAGGCTGATGTGGGAAAACTATCAGAGATAGGATCTTGCAATTTTTACTGCGTGTGCCCAACGATATGAAGTTATTTTGTGCCAAATTTCAAGTTCCTACCGCGAACGGTCGGGCTGCCACGGCAGATTTAGTGTCGCCAACTTCCTGCAAACACCGTTTAATGCAGATTTCCTCTCCAAAACTGGGTGAAACTTTAAAGTCGATTTTCTCGAAAGTTTGAAAAAATAAACTTTTTCTGTTTTCGCCTGAAATAGACGTAGGGAATGTTAAATTTGTATTCTGCACAAAAATTAGACCTCTAGGGTCAAAATTGGCCCAGCTATGGCCATTTTAGTTTTGGGGTGGCCTAGTTCCCGTTTTGAAGCAGTGCTCAGGTAAAAGCCAAAACTTTGACAGGCTGCTGTGGGAAAACTATCAGAGATAGGATCTTGCAATTTTTACTGCGTGTGCCCAACGATATGAAGTTATTTTGTGCCAAATTTCAAGTTCCTACCGCGAACGGTCTGGCTGCCAGGGCAGATTTAGTGTCGCCAACTTCCTGCAAACACCGTTTAATGCAGATTTCCTCTCCAAAACTGGGTGAAACGTTAAAGTCGATTTTCTCGAAAGTTTGAAAAAATAAACTTTTTCTGTTTTCGCCTGAAATAGACGTAGGGAATGATAAATTTGTATTCTGCACAAAAATTAGACCTCTAGGTTCAAAATTGGCCTAGCTATGACCATTTTAGTTTTGGGGTGGCCTAGTTCCCGTTTTGAAGCAGTGCTCAGGTAAAAGCCAAAACTTTGACAGGCTGCTGTGGAAAAACTATCAGAGATAGGATCTTGATATTGTTACTGCGTGTGCCCAACGATATGAAGTTATTTTGTGCCAAATTTCAAGTTCCTACCGCGAACGGTCTGGCTGCCACGGCAGATTTAGTGTCGCCAACTTCCTGCAAACACCGTTTAATGCAGATTTCCTCTCCAAAACTGGGTGAAACTTTAAAGTCGATTTTCTCGAAAGTTTGAAAAAATAAACTTTTTCTGTTTTCGCCTGAAATAGACGTAGGGAATGTTAAATTTGTATTCTGCACAAAAATTAGACCTCTAGGGTCAAAATTGGCCCAGCTATGGCCATTTTAGTTTTGGGGTGGTCTAGTACCCGTTTTGAAGCAGTGCTCAGGTAAAAGCCAAAACTTTGACAGGCTGCTGTGGGAAAACTATCAAAAATAGGATCTTGCAATTTTTACTGCGTGTGCCCAACGATATGAAGTTATTTTGTGCCAAATTTCAAGTTCCTACCGCGAACGGTCTGGCTGCCAGGGCAGATTTAGTGTCGCCAACTTCCTCCAAACACCGTTTAAGCAGATTTCCTCTCCAAAACTGGGTGAAACTTTAAAGTCGATTTTCTCGAAAGTTTGAAAAAATAAACTTTTTCTGTTTTCGCCTGCAATAGACGTAGGGAATGTTAAATTTGTATTCTGCACAAAAATTAGACCTCTAGGGTCAAAATTGGCCCAGCTATGGCTATTTTAGTTTTGGGGTGGCCTAGTTCCCGTTTTGAAGCAGTGCTCAGGTAAAAGCCAAAACTTTGACAGGCTGCTGTGGGAAAACTATCAGAGATAGGATCTTGCAATTTTTACTGCGTGTGCCCAACGATATGAAGTTATTTTGTGCCAAATTTCAAGTTCCTACCGCGAACGGTCTGGCTGCCAGGGCAGATTTAGTGTCGCCAACTTCCTGCAAACACCGTTTATTGCAGATTTCCTCTCCAAAACTGGGTAAAACTTTAAAGTCGATTAAACTTTTTCTGTTTTCGCCTGAAATAGACGTAGGGAATGATAAATTTGTATTCTGCACAAAAATTAGACCTCTAGGTTCAAAATTGGCCCAGCTATGACCATTTTAGTTTTGGGGTGGCCTAGTTCCCGTTTTGAAGCAGTGCTCAGGTAAAAGCCAAAACTTTGACAGGCTGCTGTGGGAAAACTATCAAAAATAGGATCTTGCAATTTTTACTGCGTGTGCCCAACGATATGAAGTTATTTTGTGCCAAATTTCAAGTTCCTACCGCGAACGGTCTGGCTGCCAGGGCAGATTTAGTGTCGCCAACTTCCTGCAATCACCGTTTAATGCAGATTTCCTCTCCAAAACTGGGTGAAACTTTAAAGTCGATTTTCTCGAAAGTTTGAAAAAATAAACTTTTTCTGTTTTCGCCTGAAATAGACGTAGGGAATGTTAAATTTGTATTCTGCACAAAAATGAGACCTCTAGGGTCAAAATTAGCTTAGCTATGACCATTTTAGTTTTGGGGTGGCCTAGTTCCCGTTTTGAAGCAGTGCTCAGGTAAAAGCCAAAACTTTGACAGGCTGCTGTGGGAAAACTATCAGAGATAGGATCTTGCAATTTTTACTGCGTGTGCCCAACGATATGAAGTTATTTTGTGCCAAATTTCAAGTTCCTACCGCGAACGGTCTGGCTGCCAGGGCAGATTTAGTGTCGCCAACTTCCTGCAAACACCGTTTAATGCAGATTTCCTCTCCAAAACTGGGTGAAACTTTAAAGTCGATTTTCTCCAAAGTTTGAAAAAATAAACTTTTTCTGTTTTCGCCTGAAATAGACGTAGGGAATGTTAAATTTGTATTCTGCACAAAAATTAGACCTCTAGGGTCAAAATTGGCCCAGCTATGGCCATTTTAGTTTTGGGGTGGCCTAGTTCCCGTTTTGAAGCAGTGCTCAGGTAAAAGCCAAAACTTTGACAGACTGCTTTGGGAAAACTATCAGAGATAGGATCTTGCAATTTTTACTGCGTGTGCCCAACGATATGAAGTTATTTTGTGCCAAATTTCAAGTTCCTGCCGCGAACGGTCTGGCTGCCAGGGCAGATTTAGTGTCGCCAACTTCCTGCAAACACCGTTTAATGCAGATTTCCTCTCCAAAACTGGGTGAAACTTTAAAGTCGATTTTCTCGAAAGTTTGAAAAAATAAACTTTTTCTGTTTTCGCCTGAAATAGACGTAGGGAATGATAAATTTGTATTCTGCACAAAAATTAGACCTCTAGGTTCAAAATTGGCCTAGCTATGACCATTTTAGTTTTGGGGTGGCCTAGTTCCCGTTTTGAAGCAGTGCTCAGGTAAAAGCCAAAACTTTGACAGGCTGCTGTGGGAAAACTATCAGAGATAGGATCTTGCAATTTTTACTGCGTGTGCCCAACGATATGAAGTTATTTTGTGCCAAATTTCAAGTTCCTACCGCGAACGGTCTGGCTGCCAGGACAGATTTAGTGTCGCCAACTTCCTGCAAACACCGTTTAATGCAGATTTCCTCTCCAAAACTGGGTGAAACTTTAAAGTCGATTTTCTCGAAAGTTTGAAAAAATAAACTCTTTCTGTTTTCGCCTGAAATAGACGTAGGGAATGTTAAATTTGTATTCTGCACAAAAATTAGACCTCTAGGGTCAAAATTGGCCCAGCTATGGCCATTTTAGTTTTGGGGTGGCCTAGTTCCCGTTTTGAAGCAGTGCTCAGGTAAAAGCCAAAACTTTGACAGGCTGCTGTGGGAAAACTATCAGAGATAGGATCTTGCAATTTTTACTGCGTGTGCCCAACGATATGAAGTTATTTTGTGCCATACTTCAAGTTCCTACCGCGAACGGTCTGGCTGCCAGGGCAGATTTAGTTTCGCCAACTTCCTGCAAACACCGTTCAATGCAGATTTCCTCTCCAAAACTGGGTGAAACTTTAAAGTCGATTTTCTCCAAAGTTTGAAAAAATAAACTTTTTCTGTTTTCGCCTGAAATAGACGTAGGGAATGTTCAATTTGTATTCTGCACAAAAATTAGACCTCTAGGGTCAAAATTGGCCCAGCTATGGCCATTTTAGTTTTGGGGTGGCCTAGTTCCCGTTTTGAAGCAGTGCTCAGGTAAAAGCCAAAATTTTGACAGGCTGCTGTGGGAAAACTATCAGAGATAGGATCTTGCAATTTTTACTGCGTGTGCCCAACGATATGAAGTTATTTTGTGCCAAATTTCAAGTTCCTACCGCGAACGGTCTGGCTGCCAGGGCAGATTTAGTGTCGCCAACTTCCTGCAAACACCGTTTAATGCAGATTTCCTCTCCAAAACTGGGTGAAACTTTAAAGTCGATTTTCTCCAAAGTTTGAAAAAATAAACTTTTTCTGTTTTCGCCTGAAATAGACGTAGGGAATGTTAAATTTGTATTCTGCACAAAAATTAGACCTCTAGGGTCAAAATTGGCCCAGCTATGGCCATTTTAGTTTTGGGGTGGACTAGTTCCCGTTTTGAAGCAGTGCTCAGGTAAAAGCCAAAACTTTGACAGGCTGCTGTGGGAAAACTATCAGAGATAGGATCTTGCAATTTTTACTGCGTGTGCCCAACGATATGAAGTTATTTTGTGCCAAACTTCAAGTTCCTACCGCGAACGGTCTGGCTGCCAGGGCAGATTTAGTGTCGCCAACTTCCTGCAAACACCGTTTAATGCAGATTTACTCTCCAAAACTGGGTGAAACTTTAAAGTCGATTTTCTCCAAAGTTTGAAAAAATAAACTTTTTCTGTTTTCGCCTGCAATAGACGTAGGGAATGTTCAATTTGTATTCTGCACAAAAATTAGACCTCTAGGGTCAAAATTGGCCCAGCTATGGCCATTTTAGTTTTGGGGTGGCCTAGTTCCCGTTTTGAAGAAGTGCTCAGGTAAAAGCCAAAACTTTGACAGGCTGCTGTGGGAAAACTATCAGAGATAGGATCTTGCAATTTTTACTGCGTGTGCCCAACGATATGAAGTTATTTTGTGCCAAATTTCAAGTTCCTACCGCGAACGGTCTGGCTGCCAGGGCAGATTTAGTGTCGCCAACTTCCTGCAAACACCGTTTAATGCAGATTTCCTCTCCAAAAATGTTCAATTTGTATTCTGCACAAAAATTAGACCTCTAGGGTCAAAATTGGCCCAGCTATGGCCATTTTAGTTTTGGAGTGGCCTAGTTCCCGTTTTGAAGCAGTGCTCAGGTAAAAGCCAAAATTTTGATAGGCTGCTGTGGGAAAACTATCAGAGATAGGATCTTGCAATTTTTACTGCGTGTGCCCAACGATATGAAGTTGTTTTGTGCCAAATTTCAAGTTCCTACCGCGAACGGTCTGGCTGCCAGGGCAGATTTAGTGTCGCCAACTTCCTGCAAACACCGTTTAATGCAGATTTCCTCTCCAAAACTGGGTGAAACTTTAAAGTCGATTTTCTCCAAAGTTTGAAAAAATAAACTTTTTCTGTTTTCGCCTGAAATAGACGTAGGGAATGTTAAATTTGTATTCTGCACAAAAATTAGACCTCTAGGGTCAAAATTGGCCCAGCTATGGCCATTTTAGTTTTGGGGTGGACTAGTTCCCGTTTTGAAGCAGTGCTCAGGTAAAAGCCAAAACTTTGACAGGCTGCTGTGGGAAAACTATCAGAGATAGGATCTTGCAATTTTTACTGCGTGTGCCCAACGATATGAAGATATTTTGTGCCAAACTTCAAGTTCCTACCTCGAACGGTCTGGCTGCCAGTGCAGATTTAGTGTCGCCAACTTCCTGCAAACACCGTTTAATGCAGATTTCCTCTCCTAAACTGGGTGAAACTTTAAAGTCGATTTTCTCGAAAGTTTGAAAAAATAAACTTTTTCTGTTTTCGCCTGAAATAGACGTAGGGAATGATAAATTTGTATTCTGCACAAAAATTAGACCTCTAGGTTCAAAATTGGCCTAGCTATGACCATTTTAGTTTTGGAGTGGCCTAGTTCCCGTTTTGAAGCAGTGCTCAGGTAAAAGCCAAAACTTTGACAGGCTGCTGTGGGAAAACTATCAGAGATAGGATCTTGATATTTTTACTGCGTGTGCCCAACGATATGAAGTTATTTTGTGCCAAATTTCAAGTTCCTACCGCGAACGGTCTGGCTGCCACGGCAGATTTAGTGTCGCCAACTTCCTGCAAACACCGTTTAATGCAGATTTCCTCTCCAAAACTGGGTGGAACTTTAAAGTCGATTTTCTCGAAAGTTTGAAAAAATAAACTTTTTCTGTTTTCGCCTGAAATAGACGTAGGGAATGTTAAATTTGTATTCTGCACAAAAATTAGACCTCTAGGGTCAAAATTGGCCCAGCTATGGCCATTTTAGTTTTGGGGTGGCCTAGTTCCCGTTTTGAAGCAGTGCTCAGGTAAAAGCCAAAACTTTGACAGGCTGCTGTGGGAAAACTATCAGAGATAGGATCTTGCAATTTTTACTGCGTGTGCCCAACGATATGAAGTTATTTTGTGCCAAATTTCAAGTTCCTACCGCGAACGGTCTGGCTGCCAGGGCAGATTTAGTGTCGCCATTTTCCTGCAAACACCGTTTAATGCAGATTTCCTCTCCAAAACTGGGTGAAACTTTAAAGTCGATTTTCTCGAAAGTTTGAAATTATAAACTTTTTCTGTTTTCACCTGAAATAGACGTAGGGAATGATAAATTTGTATTCTGCACAAAAATTAGACCTCTAGGTTCAAAATTGGCCCAGCTATGACCATTTTAGTTTTGGGGTGGCCTAGTTCCCGTTTTGAAGCAGTGCTCAGGTAAAAGCCAAAACTTTGACAGGCTGCTGTGGAAAAAGTATTAGAGATAGGATCTTGCAATTTTTACTGCGTGTGTCCATTGATATGAAGTTATTTTGTGCCAAATTTCAAGTTCCTATCTCAAACGTTCGGGCTGCCGAAGCCGATTTAGTGTCGCCAACTTCCTAAAAACACCGTTTAATGCAGATTTCCTGTCCAAAACTGGGTGAAACTTTAAAGTCGATTTTTTTCGAAAGGTTGAAAAAATAAACTTTTTCCGTTTTCGCCTGAACTAGACGTAGGGAATGTTAAATTTGTATTCTGAACAAAAATTAGACCACTAGGGTCAAAATTGGCCCAGCTATGGCCATTTTAGTTTTGGGGTGGCCTAGTTCCCGTTTTGAAGCAGTGGTCAGGTAAAAGCCAAAAAATTGACAGGCTGCTGTTCGAAAACTATCAGATAGAATCTTGCAATTTGCACTGCGTGTGTCCATCAATATAAAGTTATTTTGTGCCAAATTTCAAGTTCCTACCACGAACGGTCTTGCTGTCAGAGCAGATTTAGTGTCGCCAACTTCCTGCAAACACCGTTTAATGCAGATTTCCTCTCCAAAACTGGGTGAAACTTTTAAGTCGATTTTCTCGGAAGTTTGAAAAAATAAACCTTTTCCGTTTTCGTCTGAAATAGACGAAGGGAATGTTAAATTTGTATTCTGCGCAAAAATTAGACCTCTAGGGTCAAAATTGGCCCAGCTATGGCCATTTTAGTTTTGGGGTGGCCTAGTTCCCGTTTTGAAGCAATGGTCAGGTAAAAGCAAAAACTTTGACAGGCTGCTGTTCGAAAACTGTCAGAGATAGAATCTTGCAATTTACACTGCGTGTGTCCATCGATATGAAGTTATTTTGTGCCAAATTTCAAGTTCCTATCGCAAACGGTCTTGCTGCCAGTGCATATTTAGTGTCGCCAACTTCCTGCAAACACCGTTTAATGCAGATTTCCTCTCCAAAACTGGGTGAAACTTTAAAGTCGATAAAATAAACTTTTTCTGTTTTCGCCTGAAATACACGAAGGGAAGGTTCAATTTGTATTCTGCACAAAAATTAGACCTCTAGGGTCACAATTGGCCCAGCTATGGCCATTTTAGTTTTGGGGTGGCCTAGTTCCCGTTTTGAAGCAGTGGCCAGGTAAAAGCCAAAACCTTGACAGACTGCTGTTCGAAAACTATCAGAGATAGAATCTTGCAATTTGCACTGCCTGTGCCCATCGATATGAAGTTATTTTGTGCCACATTTCAAGTTCCTACCACGAACGGTCTGTCTGCAAAAGCAGATTTAGTGTGGCCAACTTGCTGCAAACACCGTTTAATGCAGATTTTCTCTCCAAAACTGGGTGAAACTTTAAAGTCGATTTTCTCGAAAGTTTGAAAAAATAAACTTTTTCCGTTTTCTCCTTCAATAGACGTAGGGAATGTTAAATTTGTATTCTCCTCAAAAATGACACCTCTAGGCCCAGCTATGACATTTTAGTTTTAGTTCCCGTTTTGAAGCAGTGGTCAGTTGAAAGCGAAAAATTGACAGGCTGCTGTTCGAAAACTATCAGATAGAATCTTGCAATTTGCACTGCGTGTGTCCAACGATATGAAATTATTTTGTGCCAAATTGCAAGTTCCTACCACGAACGGTCTGGCTGCCAGAGCAGATTTAGTGTCGCCAACTTCCTGCAAACACCGTTTAATGCAGATTTTCTCTCCAAAACTGGGTGAAACTTTAAAGTCGATTTTCTCGAAAGTTTGAAAAAATAAACTTTTTCCGTTTTCTCCTTCAATAGACGTAGGGAATGTTAAATTTGTATTCTCCTCAAAAATGACACCTCTAGGCCCAGCTATGACATTTTAGTTTTAGTTCCCGTTTTGAAGCAGTGGTCAGTTGAAAGCGAAAAATTGACAGGCTGCTGTTCGAAAACTATCAGATAGAATCTTGCAATTTGCACTGCGTGTGTCCAACGATATGAAATTATTTTGTGCCAAATTGCAAGTTCCTACCACGAACGGTCTGGCTGCCAGAGCAGATTTAGTGTCGCCAACTTCCTGCAAACACCGTTTAATGCAGATTTTCTCTCCAAAACTGGGTGAAACTTTAAAGTCGATTTTCTCGAAAGTTTGAAAAAATAAACTTTTTCCGTTTTCTCCTTCAATAGACGTAGGGAATGTTAAATTTGTATTCTCCTCAAAAATGACACCTCTAGGCCCAGCTATGACATTTTAGTTTTAGTTCCCGTTTTGAAGCAGTGGTCAGTTGAAAGCGAAAAATTGACAGGCTGCTGTTCGAAAACTATCAGATAGAATCTTGCAATTTGCACTGCGTGTGTCCAACGATATGAAATTATTTTGTGCCAAATTGCAAGTTCCTACCACGAACGGTCTGGCTGCCAGAGCAGATTTAGTGTCGCCAACTTCCTGCAAACACCGTTTAATGCAGATTTCATCTCCAAAACTGGGTGAAACTTTAAAGTCGATGTTCTCGAAAGTTTGAAAAAATAGACTTTTTCCGCTTTCGCCTGAAATAGACGTAGGGAATGTTAAATTTGTATTCTGCACAAATATTAGACCTCTAAGGTCACAATTTTGCCATGTTTTTTTTTTTTTTGGATGAGATTTTGATTAACGGTATTTTTTTGTATGTACGGATTTTGTATTCCGGGAATATTAGCGCATAAGTGATTTTACGTTTACTGAATTTGTAGATGACCTAGAGTATCCACAACTGTTCTATTTCAGTTCATCACCCAATCTGATTGGAATGCCAGACCAGCTAGAACACAATATGCATTAACAGTTTCAGTTAATTATGCATTTATTCACCATGGTGCTTGGGGAGAATGTTTCACTACCGAAAACTGTAAGAACATGGCCTGAGTTTATCAAAATTACCACATGGATTCAAACGGTAAGTACGGGGTGTGGTATTATACAAAAAACGTTTCAATAGCCGTTAAGCATTTGACAGGCGTCGAAATATCCATGAAAGGATATCTATGAAAGGACGAACCTATAGTTATTATTTGTCATTTTTCAATTATCCGTTAATTCGTTATCGGTGGGCAGGGAGGAGGAGGTGAACGGGAATGTACAAGTCATTTCATCATAGTAAAAATGTGTTCCATGCCCAGAAATTCATGAACCCTAACGACATCTACCTCCAACTCCCCACCCCCCTCGTAAAAAAAAAACAAAAAAAAAACGACATTGTGCAAGGTTACATTTGAATCCGAAAAAGGTCTACATTCACATCATTACAGGATGGAATGATATAGTACATGTATACAGTTTTCTAGTTGGTGAAGATGGAAATTCTTATGAAGGACGGGGATGAGATCGAGTTGGTACTCATACTGGAGGATATAATTTTGTTGGACTTAGTTAGTAATTCTTGTTGAAAATAAAGTGTATGGATAGGTTACTTCAAAACGTCGACTTTATAATTTTCCAACCCAGAATATCAAAATAATAGTCTTCGATATGAAATTAAATAATATTTTCAAACATAATACGTATTCGATGAATGTTTTTGTTATAAGGTTCTGTGTTATGGGAAACTTCATGGATAGATTGCCAAACGCAGCCATAAATACACTGCAACATTTGATAGCCTGTGGAGTTCAGAATAGAAAAATCAAAACAGATTACACACTTCGGGGACATAGAGACATGGGAGCAACTGCTTGCCCTGGTACAACGTTCTACAACCTGATCAAAAAATGGCCTAATTATTAGAAAATTTAGTCAAATAAATCTATAAAGCATTGTCTTTTGTTCTTTTCTTTAGACCTAAACATGATGAAATATTTTGAATTTCAAAAAGTTTATTTTGCACATTATTGGTTGGATAATATGCTTCTAAATAATATGTGTAGAAGGTCCACACTGAGAAGGTCCATGGTTCAAACCCGACATGGGTTGAGATGATACCTTCGGATTTTTCAACCCGGTTTCCCCTGTCAGTGATGCATGTCGGGGGGGGGGGGGGGGGGGGGGGGTTGGGGGCGTTTAGAATTTACAAGTTAAACTTCCACACATTTTGCTTAATTAAAAAAGATGTCCCTTTATATCTTCTGGACTCTTTGAGATATGTAATGACCACCAAAATTTAGAAAATCAGCCCATATAATATGAACCCAGTCCAAAACTTAAATAATATACATCAATTCCGTGGTAAATTGCAAAACTAAGCCGTTTATACCTTTTGTACGTTTTTCTATGTATACAGACGACCCCCTACTCATCACATATACTGATACCTGAAATGAAATTCACCAGATAAAAATATTAAAAACAACATTTGAACATCAGACAGTGATTATATCTGTCTTGAAATTTGCTAGAGGTTCTTGTAGCAAGATGGCTCTTGAATTACTTTTAACATAATCGTTGCAAAAAAAAAACGACATTGTGCAAGGTTACATTTGAATCCGAAAAAGGTCTACATTCACATCATTACAGGATGGAATGATATAGTACATGTATACAGTTTTCTAGTTGGTGAAGATGGAAATTCTTATGAAGGACGGGGATGAGATCGAGTTGGTACTCATACTGGAGGATATAATTTTGTTGGACTTAGTTAGTAATTCTTGTTGAAAATAAAGTGTATGGATAGGTTACTTCAAAACGTCGACTTTATAATTTTCCAACCCAGAATATCAAAATAATAGTCTTCGATATGAAATTAAATAATATTTTCAAACATAATACGTATTCGATGAATGTTTTTGTTATAAGGTTCTGTGTTATGGGAAACTTCATGGATAGATTGCCAAACGCAGCCATAAATACACTGCAACATTTGATAGCCTGTGGAGTTCAGAATAGAAAAATCAAAACAGATTACACACTTCGGGGACATAGAGACATGGGAGCAACTGCTTGCCCTGGTACAACGTTCTACAACCTGATCAAAAAATGGCCTAATTATTAGAAAATTTAGTCAAATAAATCTATAAAGCATTGTCTTTTGTTCTTTTCTTTAGACCTAAACATGATGAAATATTTTGAATTTCAAAAAGTTTATTTTGCACATTATTGGTTGGATAATATGCTTCTAAATAATATGTGTAGAAGGTCCACACTGAGAAGGTCCATGGTTCAAACCCGACATGGGTTGAGATGATACCTTCGGATTTTTCAACCCGGTTTCCCCTGTCAGTGATGCATGTCGGGGGGGGGGGGGGGGGGGGGGGTTGGGGGCGTTTAGAATTTACAAGTTAAACTTCCACACATTTTGCTTAATTAAAAAAGATGTCCCTTTATATCTTCTGGACTCTTTGAGATATGTAATGACCACCAAAATTTAGAAAATCAGCCCATATAATATGAACCCAGTCCAAAACTTAAATAATATACATCAATTCCGTGGTAAATTGCAAAACTAAGCCGTTTATACCTTTTGTACGTTTTTCTATGTATACAGACGACCCCCTACTCATCACATATACTGATACCTGAAATGAAATTCACCAGATAAAAATATTAAAAACAACATTTGAACATCAGACAGTGATTATATCTGTCTTGAAATTTGCTAGAGGTTCTTGTAGCAAGATGGCTCTTGAATTACTTTTAACATAATCGTTGCTGACCTCTTCAAATCTTATTAATGCAATATTTGATCATTTTGACTTTTTGATACAGCAGTTTCTTGTGTTCAGAACTTATTATCTGTTGTTAAGCCTGTTGGTCAGCCAAATGTGTTATTTGTGTGGTTTTTGTGTTATTTACAGTTGAATACGAGGTTCTTAATACGGGATCCGTGCTTTATGAGTTTTGGTATCAGAAATGTGGAAAAAAATGGCGAAGTGTGATATAAATCGGTTTCAAGCAGTGACAAGCGCAATTCATTTTTGTTGAACAACAGACTGAAATCTGATTGATGAAAATAAACCCATAAACAAAGGTTTTAGGCTTCGTGATTCGTTTAGTTACAGTAGCAACAGCCGTCTTGTAAGAACTGAGATATTCCAGCTACACATATGGCAAGACAGAAATAACGCTTGAGTGATTCGATGTTTGGTAGAATGTGTTAATACATGTAACTGATTCTGGGGAGCTGTGGCTTTCCATGGTATATAAACTTTGTCATCCCCACCAGATATGCCAACTATGTGGATATTATTTATCCTAGACTGATTCATGCCAGATTGAAACATACCAATATACCTGAGTCTATACAGCTATGACATTATGATAGTAGTATGATGGTATGCTTTTTGTGAAGACAATAGCGTGATCACTAATGTAGGAGGGGATCTTTCATCAATTTCATTAGCGCTTACAGCACAAATGTAGTAACACAGTAGATAAATATATCTCATTGAAATTACTTCAAGCATAATATTTGACCCACTAAATTACAAAGCTACAAGATCCGGGTGCGGTTGAGCAGAAAAGGTTGATGAATGCAATTGAGGGACACAGAGAATAGAGGCAACAAAGTGAGTATATATTCATCAGGGGGCTTACCTGGTGGCATAACTATAAAACAGAATAAACAGATTACCTAAATAATCTGATAAATTCAGAAAACTATGTTTAAATACAATAATTGATAAATGTCTTAATCCAATTTAAGACATTTATCAATAATAATCTATAATTGTATGGAAAATAACATAGTTTTATGGGTTTATTTGATTCTGTTTGTATACTTTGGACACTGTAATGATGAAAATATACTCTTATTGACCAAGTTTGAGAACTTAATTTTTCTGTTCATTCTAAGACGTAGTATCGCTTTAAGTGTTAGTGAAAAACAGCAAATCGGGCCCGTAGCCAGTCAAGTTCCTCTGGAAACGCAGGATCTGAGAGATCTCGTGTGGAAAATTTTGTGAATTAGATACCTTGAAACACAATTTCCTGACATTACTTCATTATAGCTTGTGAACAAAAAAAGTAAGATATATTTTAAATATTTGTGTTCACAGTGCATTAAATCGAGTGGGACACACCTATGGTGAAATGTTGGTAGGGTGAAAAAAAAGTTCATGGGTTATGAGTTATATTTTCTGAAACTATACCCCAGTGGCTTCAAAAAACGGGATAGTTTAAAATTCCCTATAGAGCCCTTTTCGAAAAAAATCACAATTATTGAGAAAAATTGTCGTTTCGGACAACAAAACCCAGATTGTCCAGAGGTATCCTGCATTGATCGTTCGTTTTGATGACAATAACACATTGCCAGTTCAATAAATATAAGATTAAACTACTTAGAATCAGATTTTACGCACTTAGGAACAGAGTCAAACGCACTACAGCACAGAGTCTATGCACTTAGGAACAGATGACGCCAGTCAGTCACACTTACGCTATGAGCGCATAAGCGCCATGTGCACACTAATATGGGTGCATGAGAGACATGTACACAATGCTATGTGCACATTGGGGGCATGTGCACACTGTTATGTGTGCATTAGAGGCATGGGCACACTGCTATGTGCGCATTGGAGGCATGTGCACACTGTTATGTGCGCATTGGAGGCATGTGCACACTGTTATATGTGCATTGGAGGCATGTGCACACTGTTATGGGTGCATTTGAGGCATGTGTACACTGTTATGTGCGAATTGGAGGCATGTGCACACTGTTATGTGCGAATTGGAGGCATGTGCACACTGTTATGTGCGCATTGGAGGCGTGTGCACTTTGTAATGTGCGCATTGGAGGCATGTGCACACTGTTATGGGTGCATTGGAGGCATGTGCACACTGCTATGTGCGCATTGGAGGCATGCGCACACTGTTATGTGCGCATTGGAGGCATGTGCACACTGTTATGGGTGAATTGGAGGCATGTTCACACTGTTATGTGCAAATTGGAGGCATGTGCACACTGTTATGTGTGCATTGGAGGCGTGTGCACACTGTTATGTGCGCATTGGAGGCATGTGCACACTGTTATGTGCGCATTGGAGGCATTGGCACACTGCTATGTGCGAATTGGAGGCATGTGCACACTGTTATGTGTAAATTGGAGGCATGGGCACACTGCTATGTGCGAATTGGAGGCATTTGCACACTGTTATGTGTAAATTGGAGGCATCCGAAATTGCTTCCTGAGCCATTTGATATTGAAAATCACTTTTCCGCCACTGCCTACACGACTGAACCTACAACCAGAATACACATGTGTTTGTGAAATGTGTCTTTCGATTTTTAAAAGAAGATTTCTACATTGATTTAAAATAGCCCGAGGAAGATGCAGATCTTCAGGATCGTAATTTGATATGTAAAATGTTCTTATTCTAGAGAGGAGTTTCTCTCCGACTATAGGAGCCATGCTTGACCCCTTTTCAAAACACAAAACACATACCTTGTAGCGGTTGTCTGCGCGACTTTTGCGTTTTTGGCTAGGTCATAGAATTTTCCAGGAAAATGAGAGGACTTGCAATCCCGGGCTTTCCAAAATTTCTGTTCTGCTCTGACATTTATAAACTTTAATCTTATATTTATTGAACTGGCAATGTGTTAAGCTGATTTTGTCATCAAAACGAACGATCAATGCAGGATACCTCTGGACAATCTGGGTTTTGTTGCCCGAAACGACAATTTTTCTCAATAATTGTGATTTTTTCGAAAAGGGCTCTATAGGGAATTTCAAACTATCCTGTTTTTTGAAGCCACTGGGGTATAGTTTCAGAAAATATAACTCATAACCCGTGAACTTTTTTTTCACCCTACCAACATTTCACCATAGGTGTGGGGAGTGATTTGAACTATTTTTGAAATGTTTCCGTGCTAAAATTGTAATTGACTTGTTATTAGACACAATAGTTTTGTTCTTGACGAAATTGTATAAGGACAATTAATAACATAGTATTTTATTGATATGACACGAGTCGTTAAATTTAAAATTTTAAATGGACGCAAGAATAGAATGTCATTTAACAATAACACACTTAAGTATTGCTCAATTCGTAGAAAGGCGTTCCCAGTTCAACTGGTCACATGATAAAATCTAATCTAAAATCCCCATGAAAATTATAAAAACTTCCTTCTTAGTCGCCATATTTGAATATTGTATAGTATGTAGAGGTATAGATAGCTATTTACACACAGAAACATATACGATTATTAAATGGTAAGTAAAATCAAAATTAATTTCATGGACTATTTCTATAATATATAACTACATTTCAATTACATAATTGATTATGTTAGATTATGTTATAAGTGATTGTTTTCTTGTATATCATGTAGTGTATGGAATAACATTCAAGGCTCATTGAGAATTGTTTGAAGAGGTTTTCTTCTCTCGACACTCAGTTTTAGTCACATTTAGTATAATATGTGACCCTGTGTGGTAAAAGATATTTTACTGTTAAAATAGTGCTCAATACATTAAATGAAGTGCGATATATAAATATTAAAAATATTAAATATATATTTTGAATATATTACTATGTGACTCACAAGTCAATATCAGGGAAACTCCCAGTAAAAACTAGTTTCAGTTTCTGTTTTGATGTTTTAAATATCTCTGTATCGCTCTACAATTAAACCATTAAATTTAGTTATATGCATGTATGTTAGATATAAGGAATCAACAGAATATATCATTCTTCTTGTGGGGTTTTTGTATCGCGCTTTACACTTTCTCGGGTATATGATATACAAGTCCCGGGTCTATGATATATTAAGTCCTGGGTTATGATATATTAAATCTTGTGGATATGATATAATATTAAATTCCCGGGATGCGATATATAAATCCATGGTACATATAGCTTATCCTTGATTTTGTCTGGATACTCAAATATATTTACATTTTATAAATATTATTTACACTTGGTCACATTTGTATCATTTCAGATTATTCTAACAATGGACCAAAAATCATCAATATTTACCAAGCCGTATACGTTTTCATCTGGAGTACATTGTATAGCTGCAATAGTGAGGATGAGGAGTGGTTTTCGGGCGACCGATCGTTTTATATTGAATGTCTGTTGTCTGCAACCAACAATTCCTGCAATTTTGACCATTTTATCAGTAGTACTGTTTTGATTATTTTTCATATAAAAATTAAAAACTTATATTCTTCATCACGTAAGTTATAAATTTTTGTTTTAAAATATGGACGTAAAAAATCTGAAAAATGTGTTAGTTGTAGGCCTGCTGATTTACCCAGCATATTTTAAATGTTTGTGCACAGTTTTGAAAATAAGATAAAACATTATGATAAGCAATGTCTTAAACATGATGTGAAATTCAAGGAGTCCAATGATTACACTTACTATTGGCATCGAGGGCAAAACAGAGGATAATTATACAGAAAATGATTTTTTTTTTCTAAATATTTTCCACTATTTGTATGAGAATTTAAATAGTACTGGAAACAGTAATGTTAATTTCAGTATGCCTTTTCAGGCTGATATTGCAATTCTCGTAACATTAATGGAAAATATCCAAACAGCTTTGTAGACCATCTTCAAACCATGGTCAAATTCGGCTATAACATATTAGTTCCTAAACTTATTTCTTTCTCACAGATTGATATGGAAATGTCAACCAGGGCATCTATATTTGATGCTTTAAACAACAATGATGTGTTGACTATAAACAGTTTGGTAAAGATTGGTACCTGTGATGTCAATTCACGGAACATTGACAGTTCTTCGCCTTTACATATAGCTGTGAATAAGGGTAACACAGAAAGAGTAATGTGTTTATTAAGTCAATCTGAATGTGATGTCAATACACAGGACAGTGATGGTGATACTCCATTACACATCGCTGTTCAGAACAGTAACATCGAAATTATAATGTGTTTACTTGGTCGAACGGATTGTGATGTTGATAAACAGGACAATGGTGGTGATACACCTTTACATATTGCTGTGCAGAAGAGGAATCTTGAAATTGCAATGTGCTTACTAGGTCAATCAGAATGTGATGTCACTTTACAGAACAAAAGAGGTAATACACCTTTACATACTGCAGTATTGTACAGTAATATAGCAATGATAAGATACATGTTTATTCTAAAAGGAACTAACTGTGGTGTCACTTCAAAAAACAAATTGGGTGATACACCATTACATACAGCAGTATTGTATAATCATATAGAAATTGTAAGGTGTTTTTTAATCAACCTAAGTGATTGTGGTGTCAATATACAGAATAGTAGAGGTGATACACCATTACACATTGCTGTATCGTATGGACATTTAGAAATAGTAAGATGTCTAATCAATCAAAAAGACTGTAGTTACAATATACAGAACAACAGAGCCAAAACACCCTTAGATTTAGCAGTTCTGGATAATAATGTTGAAATAGTAAGATGTTTGATTAGTCGTACGGAATTTGTACAGGGTAATTTGGATAACATATATGTAGTTTTACGTTCAGCCGTGCGGGAGAGTAAGATAGATATAGTAAGGTGTTTTATTGAAGAAGGGGGCTTGGATGTCAACAAGAAATTATTGGGCTGTTCAATTTTCTCCTCTCCGAGTGGTTTACAAACACTTCATAATTTAGCAAAATATCGTAAAGTGGAATGGATTCACGTTTTATCCCGACTAAATGTTGATGTTTTAACTAATCATGTCGAAAATAAGCTTCAATTAGTTGAATTTATTCTGAAACAAAATGATTTTCAATCACTATGTTTTTTTATTCACAATGATCTATATATAAATTGTTTAACATCATCAGGTGAAAATATCGTTCATCTGTTAGCTAAATTTTATATGGATTATTTACATAGAGATTTTAGCTTTTTGTTTGGTAAAGGACTAGATTTTAATCTTATGAATTATCGTAGTAATTCACCATTAATGGTGGCTTCACTTTTAAATAATTTACCCTTTATTCAGTTTTTGGCTTTGAACTGTGACGTCAAGAGACAAAACAATCGAGGCCATACAGCACTCCACCTATGTGTCATTGGATTCACTTTGATAAAAGAAAAGATTACACCCTATTCCACAAAGCATTGCACCGCAGAATACTATCCCAGATACATGGAATGCATTGATACTTTGCTCAATCTTGGTTTAGATGTGAATATGCAAGATAAAAGCGGGGAAAACAGTTTTAATGTTAGCTTGTATAAAAAATGATAGTTATTTGGTACAAAAATTAATAATATGTGGAGCTGATGTGAATATTGTGGACATCCATGGTCGAACTGCTTTACAATACATAGATTTAACAAATAAAATTTATGATGTTAGATGTTTTAATTTACTTCTGTCTCGTGGTTGTAAACAATCTTTAAATCAGCCATGTCTCAATGGCAACACTTTAATTCAAAATGCACTCAAATTCACATCATTGTGGCAAAGGGATCATATAATCCATTTGATCAAATTTCTTGTTTTTCAAAATGTCAACCTGCAATTTTTAACCTCAGATGATCAAGCATTATCCCATGGTCAGTTATCTCTTTCTTCAAAATCGATGAGCGATATTAGGCAACTTCTATATTTAAGTGGTGGCTCTTTTGTACAAATTACACAAATATTAAATTTTGAGGCCGAGGAAGCGCATGAAGAGTCATTGCCTGAGACACTTAGAGAAAACCCGAGAGAAAAATTCTATCTTTTCGCTAACAATCTGAGCCTTCAAGATATTTGTAGAAGAGTTATCAGACAAAGTACAGGTTTAGAAATTCATAACCGAATTTCTGAACTTATAGATATTTCAATCCTACAAAATTTTCTGATGTTTAAAGATGATTCTGAGGAATTTTCACTGCCAATTCAGTTGGAGTCTTTTGATGATGATTATGATGAAGATTATGATTCTTATGATTTAAATGTTGATAATGATGATTATAACAATGGTTATTTTGTGTACAAAGATTGTAAATATTTAAATACGGTTCATGCAGGTTTGAAAGAAAGAATTCGTTATTTTGAGTCAGATTCTGATTCAGATTTAGAGTCAAATTCTGATTCAGATTTAGAGTCAAATTCTGATTCAGTTTTAGAGTCAAATTCTGATTCAGATTTAGGGTCAAATCCTGATTCAGATTTAGGGTCAAATTCTGATTGAGTTTTAGAGTCAAATTCTGATATCATTGCTTGATAAAGATCAGCGAACACTGGTTGAAACGTCGCTCAAATAAAGTTAGTAATTGTAATCCATATAAGAATTGATTTATTATATCTATCACCTCTCTAAATGCCATTTAAAGATTATCTATCTTTTGTTTTACAGAATATTACACTTTGTAATTAAATCACTGTATTTGTATTTTATAATAACAGTAATTAAAACATTTTTTTATCATTGAGATCATATTGAATATACATGTATTGCTTATCATGATATATAAAATAACAGCTATGACATAATTCTGTGTTATATTTATCCACTATTTAGTATAATTTATTTATTATTGTAGTTGTTAGTGATACTAACTATAATTACATATAAAAATAGCAATGACAATCGAATTACACCCACAAAGGTTCTGGCAGCCATGTCGTCCAGGAGGTTGACTAGAACAGCATTTTCCCCACCCTTTACCCTTATTTTTTTATTCTGTTGTAAAGATGCTTGCATCATAAGGAATTCAAGATTAGTAACGTGGTAAAACACTCAGATCTTGTGAAATTACTGACTGAATATTGGAATTGCGCAAATTGGTGATATCAATAACCTCGATACTCATACATTTTTTGTATAAAACCTCTTCACAATCCATATAAGACTTCAAAAATTAAGATTATCTTATTAATATCTATTTGATCCTGTTGTACGTTTAAAGAGGGGGGTTGTGATAAGTTTTCTTTAGTATTATAACGACGTTGTACAGTTTCACATGGCAAACAGTACAATATTATTCCATGTTTGGTTCATATCAGGCAACATTTTGGGCAACAAACCGGCAACAAATCTGGGAAACAAATATTTATTCCTGTATACACACGTCAACATGTTGAGCAAATTGTTACCATTCATTGGTGATGTCTCCGGGTCTCCATTTTTTTTTTTTTTTTTTTTTTGTACGACATGACTTCACAAATTAGTTTTTGATAAGAAGATATAACACATTCGTTAAAATGGTGTTGAGAACTTTAATATAGATTAAATTAAATCTTGTTTGGTACTTTGCGTCGAACACAATTACTTACTAATAAACGAATGGGGTAGGGACGGATTGTGTCCCTTTGTCAACTAGTTAATAATTTAAATCCGACGAAAATGTACTAACCTTTTGATGACTAATCGGTTGCGGATTTTCGGATTTTCAACGGTAATAAAATAAACTTCGGTGGTTCAGACTGTGGAGGTTTTTAGGTCAATGGACAGTTGGAAAGTAGAGCATGTCCATGCCAATATCCTTCATCACACACTGCATGGCGTTACTCGTCTACATTATCCCAATTATGTGAAGAAACCAATGTAACCGTTGTAATTACAGATCGTATACACCACAAAAATCATTGAATTCAATTCTTGTTTCTGATTAAACTACCAAATTTCCTAATAGTACGCCCACGGCTATTTGTCGTCACCCCTGTCCGCCCGTTCGTCCACAATTGGCTTGTGGACGCGATAGAGACTACAGTTTTCACCTGATTTGAATGAAATTTGGTGAAAGTGAGATCTCGGATTTTTCGAAGAACGGTTTTTGAGTTATTGCCCTTGACTCAGTCAAAATGCGTCAAAATTGGCTAGTGAACGCAATCGAGATTACAGTTTTTACAATTTGGTGTGAACATTTTTATTCATGTGATCTCTGACAAGTTCTAATTTGACGATTTTGAACGGTTTTTTGAGTTATTTCCCTTGATTTAGTCAAAATGCGTCGCAATACAGATTACAGTTTTCACCTTATTTGAATGAACATTTTTATTCATGTGATCTCTGACAAGTTCAAATTGGGCTATTTTTCGATGAAAGGTTTTTTAGTTATCGCCCTTGACTTAGCATAGAAATTGGCTTGTGAACGCGATAGAGATTACATTTTGATGAAATTTGATGTCATCATAATAATATTTGTATTCATGAGATCTTGGAAAATTTGGAATAAAACGATTTTTTATTGAAAGGTTTTTGAGTTATCGCTCTTTGACGATTTTAAGATGAACGGAATTTAACGCTTTGAGATTGAAAGTTTCATACGATTTGACACAAATTAGAGAAAGCTCTTAATAATATACTAAAAAATTATCAGGGAAGTGGGCGTATCTTGCTAGGCAAGCACTTGTTCAAATACAGTAAAAACCCGCTTATAAGGACAAGTGGATTAAGAACATCAAGCCCAAGCCTGATTTAAGGAAATAAAGTAACATTTATATAAGAAAATATTTAGCCTGAAAAATGAATGTTGTCCTTATATGGAAAAATATCAAAGATCAAAATTACACTACTTTTCATTGCACACATAATAGTTCCACCCCAATTATATGTAACAAAATATTAAACAAAATAAAAATAGTTACATCATTGTATTAATTAATTAAACTTGTGTGCATTATTGATTTCATCTTTTGGTAGCCTAGTATGTTCCTTATTTTAAGAAACTTTTTTAAGAACACTTAAGAACACTACCAGGCTGATTTTGCAGATTATAACCCTTTATATCAGAACCAAATCAGTCTGAACCGCCAAAATAGGTGTTCTTATACGCGGGTTTTTACTATCCGTGTACCACATCTGAAATCCTATATTCGGATTTGTCTTCAGTTTTACCTGGGACGTTTAGAGGGCGATTAGTTTTTTGCACAGTTGTTGGTTACCTCCCATCTAAAAAAACAAAACAACATTTAGTAAATTATAGAAGAGGAAGATCCGGATGGCTATTGATTAGTCTATTTGTTTCATTTCTAGCTTCTAGTCCAATCCAAACATGTCACATTCAAAATTTATTTTTCTTCGCCATTTTGAATCTTGTCTATACAACTCTTGGTTAACGGATGAATAGTCCTTTAGAAATTAATTTATTGTCTCTACAAGTTAATTGTTTATTTTCCATAACGAAGATGAATTTTGTATTTTTATGACTTTAAGTGATTAAAACTAAAAACATTTTTCTATGAGGGAGGCATGTGACAACAAGATCCATTAATCTCAATTTTAAATTTTTCGTCTTATTGTCTTTCACTAAAAAGAGCCAGATATTTGAATGCCTGATATTAAGTCTTCTAAGTATTTAAAAGCTTCGATTTTTATTTAATGTATTCAACTCAAAAAGGTTAAGAAATATCGGGCTATTCAGATATCAAGTTAAATATCATGTAAAGCAGATCTGAATCTGGTTTTCTTGGTTATTCTTCGTTAATTTTTAATTTTAGCAAAACATGTAATGGAAGTGGAATGGTAGAAAATGACATACAACATGTACTTTTAAATTTAAAAATGTATGATTGTTTAAATACCGTTTCAATTGGTCTTTTGAGATTTTTTCGGATGAGAAACCTGGATAAATATTAAACGGATTTAGCCGCATCCAATAGAAAAACAGTCATGAACTGTGTCATGTTCGTTTAATCATTAAGATAAAATTATACAGAAAAGGGTTTATATGGCTTGAAAATGTTCTGTTATGAAATTATATTACTATTTGCCGTAGTACTTTCATGTATTGCTCAAAACGTTATCTCCCAATATTTCGTTAGGCATCGAACTGACATACTTTATGGAGAATATAATTATGTTACTGTCGTTGAGAAATTGGTAAAATGTGGAAAAGTGTGTTCAGATAATAACTGTGCCATATTCGCGTATCATAAAATACATCAGGAATGTTACCTTTATAACTCGTGGTCATGTAATTCGACAACAGCTATAGGAATGGAAATTTATATGGCCGTTGACGGTAAATATGACGTTTTTCTTTTTTTCAAAATTTTTAAGCAACAAGGACAAAAAAGTTTTTCCAGAACAAAGAATTCCCTTTTTACGTTTCTTAAGCCATGGAGGCCCCTTCATTCAGATATGCCATATTAGGTGATCTATAAATGTACATGGCTAGCTAGTACAAGGCTGATTCAAGTAAAAAAAATTGCTAAGCTGAAATTTTAGTTGGGAGAAATGATCTTTCTGATGTGATGGTTTACGAAACACATACTTGAAAACCATCTTGGGTGACATCTTTAAGACCTTACTTGACGAAACAACGGCCGTCATTTAAAGTTTTAACACTTTCACTTTTTAATCAGTATGCAGTTTTATGATAAATGATTGAAGATAAATTACAGACTTTGAAAAAGACATCTCTATTGTGATACAGAATCATGACATGTCACAGATTTGCGGTCATAATTGAGCGCCATCTTAGTAGCCATTTTTATACGCCCACATGAAATGGGGGGCGTATATTGTCGTCACCCACGTCCGTCCGTCCACAATTGCTCGTAAACACTCTACAGGTCACAATTCTTGACGGATTGTGTCGAAACTTTATGGTAATATTTATTACCGCCCAGGGATGAACCCTATTGAAAATCAGCAAAATCGGAAAATATTTACTATGAATTATTGCCCTTGTTCTTTCAAATGCGTTCGATTTTTGGCTCGTAAACACTCTACAGGTCACAATTCTTGACGGATTTTGACGAAACTTTATGGTAATGTTTATTACCGTCCAAGGATAAACTCTATCGAAAATCAGCAAAATCGGAAAATATTTACTATGAATTATTGCCCTTGTTCTTAAAAACGCGTTCGATTTTTGGCTCGTAAACACTCTACAGTTCACAATTCTTGACGGATTTTGACAAAACTTAATGGTAATGTTTTTTACCGCCCAAGGATGAACCCTATTGAAAATCAGCAAAATTGGAAAATATTTAATATGAATTATTGCCCTTGTTCTTAAAAACTCGTTCGATTTTTGGCTCGTAAACACTCTACAGGTCACAATTCTTGACAAATTTTGACGAAACTTAATGGTAATGTTTATTAGCGTCTATGGATGAACCCTATAGAAAATCAGCAAAATCGGAAAATATTTGCTATGAATATTGCCCTTGTTCTTAAAACGCGTTTGATTTTTGGCTCGTAAACACTCTACAGGTCACAATTCTTGACGGATTTTGACGAAACTTAATGGTAATGTTTATTACCCCCCATGGATGAACCCTATTGAAAATCAGCAAAATCGGAAAATATTTACTATGAATTATTGCCCTTGTTCTTAAAAAACGCGTTCGATTTTTGGCTCCTAAACACTATACAGGTCAGAATTTGTAACAGATTTTGAGGAAACTTACTGATAATGTTTATTAGCACTCTAGGATGAACCCTGTTGAAAATCAGCGAAATCGAAAAATGTTTACTATGAATTATTACACTTGTTCTTGAAAACATGTTCAATTTTTAGCTCATAAACACTATAGGAGGCACAATACTGGACAGATTTTGAAGAAACTTGATGTGAATGTTCTTAATCACTTTTCTTGTAACTGTCAAATATATTTGTTTAAAGTCAAAGCCAGCGGGCCAGTGGGCGTATATTACCTTGCCTGGCAAGCTATGTTTAATTAGTACTTTACTTTTACCTACTATAGTTAATTACATGTACATATATCGGAAGCTATGCAGTTACGGGTACTTGATTTCTTATTCTTATAAGGCTTGGTACATCTTTTTCAAAGATATTAATTATTTTTATTTAAACAAACTAATATAAGGCCCAAACTAATTACCAAAACAAAACCATAGAGATTCAAGATGCAACAATGAATATTTTGTATGTTTTAGTTGTAGATAAGATGTCAAAAAATGTAGCTTTGTGTAAACCAACTGAAATGAGTAGCCTACTTAGACCTCCTTATTATTCCTATAAAGGAGTGGATGGTATATTAACAAACGATGATACAAATTTTTTCCACACTTTGGGAGGATATACAGAATGGTGGTGTGTAGATTTGGAAAAAACATACAACTTTCGAGAGGTTATTGTGTATAATAGATATTCTATAAATTGTAAGTATACTTCACACCTGATTATACACTGTAAATTAAAGCGATATTGCGTCTAGGAATGAAAAAAAAAAAAATTCAAACTTGTTCAATAGGTGTATATGGGCCTATTCATCAGGGGACAAACCTAGTGGCATAACTATAAAACAGATTACCTAAATAATCTGATAAATCCAGAAAATTATGTTTAAATACAATAATTGATAAATGTCTTAATCCAATTTAAGACATTTATCAATAATAATGTGTAATTGTATGGAAAATTACATAGTTTTATGGAGATATCCGGGAATACTGCAAACCCTAACCAGAATGTATGTGAAGGTAACCGATCTTGCCACTGAAATTGTGTTAACAGACCATATATGTGCGGAACAAATCAGATAAATATCAAGATGAGCTACTATTGCCGACCGTGGATTTCAAACGTATTACACATCAGTTGGAACCCTATACTTCATCTTCAGAATATAAAACAAGAAGCAAATTGTCTGATTTGATTTCTATTACATGAAAAGGATGTCCATTTCATTTGTATTATATCACTTTTTGGGTGGTATCATAATTATGCGAATTTTTTTTCTAGATAACAAAGTTCGACTTATTGGCTTCGAATTACGATTAAGTACCAGTGGGCAATGTGACGAAACAACATTTATTAGTTCATCGCCCTGCTTCAAAGACAGTCAAGAACAAGCACAGTTCGTGTACACCATAACAGAATGTAACCAAATACCATCAATACAGTTTTCATCGAGATTTATCTTCATTAGCCCAAAGCATAATAGATTTCTTCATCTTAGAGAGGTGGTCGTTACAGTATAAAATAGTAAAAAATAATTTTATCTTTAATCGTATATAACTTGATGACGATGATAACGATAGACTGGTTGAATAAACTGTATAATAATTCCTTTAATTAGTCAATATATTTACCGAAAATTTGTTGGTTTTAAATTATTCATATTGAGTCGCAAGTGTATTTAAAGATAAAGACCTTATTGCTATTCTGGTTTGTTCAACTTTTAATTCTGTAGGCTATATATGAACAGGATTGGGGAACACTTACGTATATACATAAATTGTACAACGATGAAGAAGGAAATAGCAATATATAGTAGTATTTTCAGAAGCCATTCTCTTTTGGTGGAAAATTAGAAGCGCTTACTAAATGAGAGAAATGAGTGAACATGATTAAATATGGCTAAAGATTCAGTTTGATTATCTGATCCATATAAAAGGTTAGGTTAATAAATTTTGGTTGAAGCGGCGGCATGCATCTAAATGTAAGGGGCATTTTAGGAGATAGTGATATGCATCTTCAAATTGATGTCCGCAAAAGCATTCCGGGTTGTTAGATATATTAATGTCTGAGGTACTTCATGTTCCTTTAGCAGCGGCTATCATTTCATTCTGACCTACACTCAAAATGTAACGAGATCGCTTATTGGATAAAAAAAAAGTGACGTAGTGTTTTTAAAACGAGGTTATTAGTTGTTAATGACGAGAAAACCCTGTTAATCCAGCAACGGTAGATATTGCCAATATCTAACGTTGCTGAAGGAACATGGAGGTACTTATACCCTGTATAGGTTCATCAACGATGTGTAACGTAACGACAAGGGTATAATCAAAACAGATCCATTACACATAGTCAAGAATTAATTATCCGTAGAGAAGTCGTACGATAAAATTTAATATTTATTTCTTTAGCATTCGTTATAACAATTAAAGCTTTCAAGAAGAACAAATAAATACTTTATTTAAGAACAAACTACTTTATACGGTAATTTTATTGTTTCAGGTCGGGTATTTACAAATCGTTAATCACACTCGAATCTCTCATTTCAAGCATAACAAATATATTTCATTTTGTATGAACAATGGATAGCATTTTATTGTTTTCATCCGATGTTAACCCCTTCGGAACCATTCCAGAAGGAGGGAATGTTAGACAGGTCCTTAAAGGGATTGTAAAGAGGTTTTCTAAACTTTGTATGTGTATTGGGGAAACTGATAGCATCAATTTGCGCCATTCCAAGTTCCATGGTTTTGAAAAATAAAAGACGTTTACTCTATGTCAGAGAATGAATTAAGATGATGATTTTTTCTATGGAAAAAAAAATTAACAACGCTACTGAATGTTAAATTTTGTCAAGATAGGTAAGAATATCGAAGGAAATGAAATGAAATGGAGTTTTACGTTTTGCTTTTCTGCACCTGTGTGGGCTAATTGAGGTCAGGTGAGGAATATCGAAGGAAAAGTAAAATCTGATAGCAATTGTATGGGATGATATACTTTATTACTATATACTTTGATATTCTCAGAAAAATGAAGTGTCAGATGAAAAGAAATAATATATTCCGTTATTATTTTTTGATTGAGTGAAATGGTTCAAATATGAAGAAACATTACATGTAATTACTTATCGTGCCAGTAGCTAATACAAAAGAACAGCGCCATTGAATACTACTACAAAATGTTACTTTAGGTTCTCTGAAAGAAACAATAATAATTTCAACAAAAGTCGTTTTTATACGCCCACATGAAAATGTGGCCGTATATTGCCGTCACCCCTGTTCATCCGTCAGTCAACAATTTCTTATGTACGCGATAGAGACCAGAGTTTTTATCCGATTTGAATGAAACTTGGTATGTTGATAATATCTCGGATGAGTTTGAAAATGGCGCGATTCTATTTGTCGGTTTATGAGTTATTGCTCTTGACTTAGTGAAAAAAAAAGTTAAAATTAACTTGTGTACGCGATAGAAGCTAGAGTTTTCATCCGATTTGAATGAAACTTGGTATGTGTATTCATCTCGGATGAGTTCGAAAATTGCGCAATTCCAGTCTTCAGTTTAATAGTTATCGTCCTTGACTTAATGAAAAAAATGTTAAATTTAACTTGTGTATGATAGAGGCAATAACTCATGTTAAAAATTTATCGATTGTTCTGATTTTCAACAGGATTCACATCTTTGAGTAATTATGAATAACCAAACAAAATTTCGTCAAAATCAAAAGTCAGAATTGTGTCTTCTAGAGTGTTTACGAGCAATTGTTGACAGACTGACGGATATGAGTGACGCCAATATACGTTTCACATTTTATGAGGGCGCATAAAAATCAAGTTGGTAAAATAGATAGAAGTAAGTTATCATATTTTACACGTCTTTCCGAGTAATTATACTAGTCAACTAGTCTCAAAAACGTAAATAACTCATCTAATCAGTATTAATGTTCACAGCTCAAAGCAGAAATTTCCTATCTCCATACCAACCAGCGTTTGAAATTTAAAAATGTGACTCTTATTTTGGTGAGACAACAAGGTATAGAGAAAATACATAAGAAAATATTATAAATAAATATATAAAATTAAAAGTTTAGTATATTTGACCGTATGATGCGATAATTAAAGTTCTAGATCTTTTTACACAATATTATATTAAAGACCCAGTAAAAAAGGTCGACTGTTACCTTTCCTTACAGTCTAATTAAAATCAGACCCTAATTTCGTTCGTTCGTTTTTTTTTAATCCGGTTTTTTAACCACTTCATTAGGGTCTGAGAACGAGACGCCATAACAAACGTTCACGTTAACTTTGACCTAACCTTAATGACCTTTGTTTTAACCAATCAGATCTGTGCCCTCTCCTGCGCTGGGATTTTGTTCTCGAACAATAGGTGCATTCTAGGATTCCTAAGTGCTGTAGACTAGTTTATTAGGTCATTTTTTATCAAGGTTAGGTCAAAGTTAACGTGAACTTTAACTTTAGTGGTTAAAAAAACGGATTTAAAAAAAACGAACGAACGAAATTAGGGTCTGATTTTAATTAGACTGCTTTCCTTAAAGCCACATAAGCCCAGACTTGTACATTGAGAAAAAGTCTTCTCATCGTTGTTTTGTAAAGTTAGCACTTAAAAATGAATATTGAAAAAAAAAATTTCGATTCCATTTCTTGGCTCCAATTCTACAGCCATTTGAAGGAAATTTTGGTTGTTTACAAAACAACATTGAGGTACGTCAATAACTCACAAGCTCCGCCCACTACTAGCACGCGCTACTGGAGATTGGAGTGTGAAGGTCAGATTCCGATGAAGACATCATTTAACTAACACGCCCCCGCTTGGCCTCTTTAGCATGTAATTTAATGGAAATCATTTTATTAGATCCCGACTTTAAATCCAGTGGCATCGAAGCCATCTGAGTACCCAAAGCCGTGAATTTTAGTTTGTTGACTTAATTAAACATCAGAGATTAAAGCCCCGATCTCACATAGGCGGATAGCGACGGATTATACGCCAACTAGAATTTGACGGTTTGGACACGGAGAAATGGTACAAAATTGGCTTAGCCGTACAGTAAGCGGGATCTCACAGGGCTGCGCAACAAATGAGTCAGGGAAGCTCCTCGGTAATAAAGGTTGACTCGGAGGATGCGAGGTATGCAATCCGTATGGAGCAGGTCAAATACAAAGCAGATACGGTAATGAGGTGCAAATATGGAAGGAGCATTTTTTTATATTTCATCTCAGTCTATAGCTCCGATCTCACATAGGCGTATTCAACGCCGTATGAAGCGCGGATGGCCATATGAGACGATCCGTGTTGTATCCGAGAACATCCCCACAACGTCCCTCAACATACGTTGGATACGTATTTGATCGGTACTGATACGTGGATTTTGGCGGAAATTTCAAACATGTTTAAAACATCCGTCGATTCTTCAAGGATAGACGTCATACGTAGATAAGTTCTCATTGTCGTAGAAGCATACTTGGCATACGTGAAAGCATACTTGCCACACGTAACATATACCTCGATAATATCTCGTATCCGTAGTCGTCGGATCACTCATGGGAGCGACGTACAAATGCAGGGACGAGTCCACGAGTGCCTTGCATTTTACCTGCTCCATACGTATTTCATACCTCGCAGTCTCTGAGTTACCCTTCATTACCGTGGAGCGTCCCTGACACATCCGTTGCGCAGTCCTGTGAGATCCTGCGTATGTACTACGTACTGTACGGCTATGTCGGCGTACGTACGTAATTAATACTCCCGTACTCGGTCACACATCCGTCAACTTTCATTTCACCGAATCTTTGTATCATTTCTCCGTGCCCAATCCGCCAAATTGTAGTTGGCGTATAATCCGTCGCTATCCGTCTATGTGAGATCGGGGCTATATAGATACTTGTATGTCACTCCAGTGGATGACCCGACAACTTACAGTTTGGGAAGCACGTATACGAGGTATTATCGAGGTATGTGTTACGTATGGCAAGTTTGCTTTCACGTATGCTACTACGGTTATGAGGATTTGTGTACGTATCACGTCTATCCTGGAAGAATTGACGGATGTTTTAAACATGTTTGAAATTATGCCAAAATCCACGTATCAGTACGGATCAAATACGTATCCCACGTATGCTCTCCTTCGCCCTACCACGTAAATCCAAAGACATTGTTGTGAATAACTATGGTAAACGACTCCTTGCATTATGTGCTTCATGGAACATCCATACGGACGGGTTTCCAGGGACAACAATGGAGAATTTACCTGTTTAAAGTACAATGGTGCCAGTGTAGTAGACTATCTATTGGCATCTACAGAACTTTTTAGTTATGTTTCGAATTTCACAGTTAACAACAGAACAGAATCTGACCACTTCCCATTGGCATTTGACATTCAATGCAAAATATGTGACAATATAAATAATAGTGGACATACTGACCAAACTTCTCAATTTCGTAAAATTGTATGGAATGAAAGGACTGCTACTGAGTTTAAACAGAACTTTATTCAAAACTTTGATTCATTCCTGGATTCATATGAAAAACTATTTCCTTGTTTGGAGAGTGCATTAATGCACTTGGTGTCCTATGTTAAAACATGTGCCAATCTTAAACCAGATCATGGAAATGTACCGCGTAAACCTTTACAGCAACCTGCATGGTTCGATCGTGAGTGTATGGAACTTAAGTCCTTAAAGTATGATAGTCTTAAAAGTTTTAGGCAGTCAAATAATGAGACATCTTTGCAGAGGTATAAAAATAGTAAAAGTAAATTCAAAAACGTATGTAATCTCAAAAAGCGGTCTCATTGTCAGGATGTCTATAACAATTTGCTCATGTGTATTGAGGATAAGGCCAAATTCTGGAACACTTTGAGGCATTGTAGATCAAAGCCGTTGGCAAGAAATAGCATACAGGCTGATGAATGGGTCAGTTATTTTGAATCTCTGTTAAATTCAAATAAGGACAGCTTTACATCAGGTAGTACTGCTACTACTGTCAATGGTGATGATCTGGGGTGTATCAATGACCAGGAAGTGTTGAATGAGGCAATAACTGAAACAGAAATTTTGAATTGTCTGAAACGTATGAAATCGGGCACCTCACCTGGCCCTGACGGAATATGTATTGATGCATTTAAGGCATGCCCAGAACTATTTGCAACTATCCTATGTAGGTTATTCAACGGAGTTTTTTATGCAGAGACTTATTTCCCACAGTCATGGTCAAAGGCATTAATTGTACCTCTACACAAGAAAGGCTCTACATCTGATCCCAATAACTATAGGGGAATATCTCTGTTGGACTGTGTTGGCAAAATTTACGCATCTGTATTAAATACTAGACTGCAAACATGGGCAGAGGTAAATAATGAATATGTAGAAGCTCAAGCAGGGTTCAGACCACAGTATTCGACTGTCGACCACATATTTACGCTGAGTGGCCTCGTTGAAAAGTATTTGTCAAAACCAAAAGGCAGATTTTATACGCTATTTGTAGATTTTTCCAAAGCGTTCGATTCTATAAATAGACAAAAACTTATGTCATTACTTTTCACGAGGGGCATTCAGGGAAATATGCACCGAGCTTTAATAAATATGTACACATCTGTTCTATCTAGTGTTAAGTTAGGTAACATAATAACCCCCTATTTTGAATGTCAAACTGTACGCCAGGGATGTATCTTAAGCCCAATATTGTTCTGCTTTTACATAAATCAACTTGTTGATTTCTTGGACAAAAGTAATGTGCGAGGAATATTTACCATACAAGAAGTCAAAGACATTCTGGCATTGTTGTACGCTGATGACCTAAGCTTAGTCTCTGACAGTGTTGGTGATTTACAAAAAAAGATATTCACCTTAGAACGTTTCTGTGAAGACTGCGAATTAAATGTTAATCTTAGCAAAACAAAAATAATAGTTTTTAGAAATGGAGGTATTTTGAAGAAAAATGAAAAATGGTCATTCAAGGGAACCCGCCTTGAATGTGTCACATACTATAACTATTTAGGTGTAATAATATCCTCTAGGTTAAAATGGAGCAAATGTTTATCTAATTTATCTCTGAAAGCAGAAAAAGCCTTAAACCCAATCAAGTCGCTCATATGTAAGATAGGCCAACCCTCGCTTAAGGTGTCCTTCAAAATTTTTGATAGCATAATCAGACCAATATTACTGTATGGCGCACAAGTATGGGGCTATGTTTATAGGCCAGACATTGAAAGGGTTCAGGCTAACTTCTGCAAATTTATATTGGGTATACACAAATCTGCACCAACTGCTGGGGCACTGGGAGAATGCGGGCGATATGACATAAATGTCTACTATATGTCTGCCTGTGTCAAGTATTGGTGCAGAGTTGTAAACATGCCTATCTCTAGATATCCTAAACAAGTCTACATGATGCTCAAAAAACTGGACGAAGCAGGCCGGGTCACTTGGGCCTCAAATATTAGGCTTATGTTATTTTCATTAGGTTATGCTTATGTTTTTAGTGCTGAAAGCATTGGAGATATTAATGATTTTGTATGCCTTGTCAAAGAAAGGCTCAAAGATATCAATCTCCAAGAATGGTCTGCAAGACTAACCTGCTGTGATAGTTTAAGCCAGTACTCAAATTTTAAGCAATCTATATGCCAGGAAACATATCTATCCTGCAATATTAGTATACATAAAAGGCGGAATATCACAAGGTTACGGTTAAACTTGTTGCCATTAGGTTGTAAGTTATTTATTGTAAAAAGTCCTATATGTACTTTATGTAATAATGAGAATGAATCTCTATATCATTTTATGCTAAGATGCCCTGTCCTTTCAATTTTAAGAGCTAAGTATATTCCTGCTAAGTTCCAAGTTGAATACCTAGATACAAATATCTTTGAAAATCTGTGTCAAGTTAAGAATTATGAAAGTCTATTATCAATAGCTACCTTTATAGAAGAAGGATTGAAACTACACAATAACAAAAATAGTTAAGCAAATCAGTAGAAATGTGTCTGGTTTTTGCCAAATAGCCATTGTAATAGTTAAGGTGTAAAATTTTGAATTTACTTAGGAAACTCTGAAAATTTGTAATTTTTCAAGTAATACTGTTCATTTTTGTCACTCATAGTCAGAAATGTGTATTCATATGTAAATGGTGGTAGGTTTTTACCACAGATAGTTGGAATTTATACTTTAAAAGAAGATTGTGTCATGCATAATATGAAGTATCTGCCCATTGTCAAAAAATTCTAAATTGTTTAATGAGCATGGTTAGTTTCTGTGTCTGATATTGTACTTTATAAGAGGTGTCCCCCCCCCCCCCTTTTTGCACCAAATGATTGTGTTGTCTCCCTTGAACCAAATCATCTCCTTGGCTAATCCCATCTTGTTATCTTTATTTATTAATATATACAGTATTTATTTAATTATACAATTGTTATAAAATTTATACATTGTACTATGGGTCAATGACCTAGAACACTGAATAAACTGATTATTATTATTATATATTATGCTCTCGGATACAACACGGATCGTTTCATATGGCCATCCGCGCTTCATACTGCATTGAATACGCCTATGTGAGACCGAGGCTTAAGTAAGAATGCCTTTTGTCCCGAAATCCCGTTTTTGTAAACAAACGAATCCCGCAATGTGACTTTAAGGTTACTTCCAACAATTCTTCAATAAACGTGATATGTCTAACAAGACCACTACGCCAAAAACAAGACATATAAGAACCACCCCTGCCGTACCAACTGTCATTGCGGATGTTCTATCATCCGGTGCCGAAATCCGTTTACGCTGAAATGATACAATTGCTGTTTTATCAACTGAGAGTTGTTTAATTAGTTCTTCTGTTTCCTTCTTGACGCTTTCGACTGTTTTCCTCGATTTTCTTATACAAGGGCATCCACATATCTTTTGTCCTAAAAATAACATGGCAAAATTTAATACTTAGGTCACAATATTGTCTGTTGTAATTATCAAGTTTTTTTTACCGAAAACGTTGGGATTGAATTAAATGTAACCATTTTCCTAAACTATTTTTAACTTTTATTCCTGCTAAATTAGCTTCCCCACTGTTTTTAAACAATATTTCGTCATTTACAAACTCAACTCTGATTAATTTTCATCAAAGTCCGTTAAAGATTTTAGAAAAATAGGATGCGATTATATTCTATCTAAGGTCAGCAAAGTTTTTGATAAAAAAAAGTAGGAAAACTTCGCTAGTGACGTTCCCATTAACATTTACTTTACTTAGTTCGTATCGCGGTTGAAAAATTGTCTTCGATTCATAACAATTTCCCATGGAAATATAATTTTTTATGATACTCACTTAAAATATACTCGGGCGGCGATGTCTTCAAAGTTGAGGTAGATGTATTATTGTATTGGAGAGTAGTTGAAGAATACGTGTTTGAAAGGGGTGTTGTGGTCTTGTTTTCAATATTTGTTGTTCCAGACGCAACTGATGTATGTTGTATTGTTGTTGTCGATACCTCTGATGATTTTCGAGAGGTTGTTTCAGTTGTTATATCCGATACTGATGACTCTGGCTTTGATGACGATGAAGTTTGATCCGACGCTGCTACATCGGAGGCAGGTGACGTTGATGACAAATGGGTAATTGGTGAGATATTCTCTGCTTTTGACGTTGATGGCACTGAGGATATCTGAGAGGTTGTTTTAGTTGTTTGAACTGATACTGGTTGATCTGTTTTTGGTGATATCGTCTCTGCTTTTGACGTCGATGACACGTGTCCTGATGATGTAGTTGCCGTTGATGATACTATGGAAGGGGACGGCAACCGGGTAGTTGTTGAAGATGTCGATGAAACTGACGATATCTGAGAGGTTCTTTCAGTTGTTGGAACTGATACCGGTGGATCTGTTTCTGGTGATATTGTCTCTGCCTTTGACGATGATGACACTTGTTCCAATGATGTAGTTGCCGTTGATGATACTATGGAAGGGGACGACAACCAGGTAGTTGTTGTAGATGTCAATGCCCTTGATGATATCTGAGACGTTGTTTCAGTTATTGGAGTCGATACTGGTGATTCTGTTTCTGGTGATATCGTCTCTGCTTTTGACGTTGATGACATGTGTCCCGATGATGTAGTTGCCGTTGATGATAATATGAAAGGGGACGACAACCGGGTAGTTGTTGAAGATGTCGATGAAACCTGATTGGAAGGTGAAGTTAACGTTGTTGATACTGTAGAAGGATTCGACAACCGGAGAGTTGATGAAGATATCGATCCAACTGATGATATCTGAGAGGTTGTTTCAGTTACTGGAGTCGATACTGGTAGATTTGTTTCTGGTGATATCGTCTCTGCTTTTGGCGTCGATGACACTTGTCCCGATGGTGTAGTTGCCGTTGATGATACTATGGAAGGGGACGACAACCGGGTAATTGTTGAGGATGTCGATGAAACCGGATTCGAAGGTGAAATTAACGTTGTTGATACTGTAGAAGGAGTCGACAACCGGGTAGTTGATGAAGGTGTCGATCCAACTGTTGATATCTGAGGGGTTGTTTCAGTTGTTTGAACTGATACTGGATGATCTGTTTCTGGTGATACGGCCTCTGCGTTGATCGCCGATGACACGTATCCCGATGGTGTACTTGACGCTGATGATACTGTGGAAGATGATTTTGATGTTGTTGTATGTTCTTGAGATGCCGATTGCTGCATTGAAATCGGTACAGTTGTATCTGAAACGTCTGACGTGAAGGATAATGTTGATACCGTGGAAGAAGTTGTCAGTGAGCACTGTCGTATAGGATCGTCACTTGTGTCGGTATATGGTACATCTGAAGTCTGGAATGTACCTGCAACGATAAATATGAAGCTTTAATGAGGAAGTTGAAAAATGATAGCAGATTTTCATTGAAATGAGTAATGACCGATTATTGTTCATAGCAAATTAATTTGTCTGACACAAACTCATGTCACCATATTGTAAGAATTGTTTTGCTTTATACCCTCTTACGGGACTATATGTTGATATGTATAATATAATTTTAAAACTAAGGTCATTAAGGTGAGTTCAGAGTTTAAATAGACATATTTCTTGCACGACGTGGTTTGACCCTAATGTAATTTTTAAAAACCGGATTTAAAAAACCGAACGAAACGAAATTTGAGTCTAATCTAATCTAAAGACTGTAATATGATATACTTATTATAGAAATATAGAAATGAGTTTAATGCTTACTATTGTAACAAACCTTTCTATACATTATCACACCAAGTTCTGTTCTATATTGTTGAAAGGTATAATGTGAAGAATGAATAAAGTCGGTTGGATCTTCTGATTCATATATGTGACAGTTAAAATTCTTGAAGAACACACCAAAACACGTTTCATATTGGGCTTGACAAATCTGCAGACAATCTATTTTTGATGTATTTACTTCAAAAGATGGTTGATGCCGGATAATGTCATCATCGGGTTCCATAGTACAAGGGCCTTTAATAGTTTATTACATGTGGTTATGTTTAAAAGCACTATGTGATTCTTAGTGACATTTTGAACTTAGAAAAAAAATATACATCTTGAATGAAATTCGTGAGTAATAATCAAGCTGCAGTATGTTCAACGTCATGCAGATAGATTGGGTCATAATAAAGATTCGGTATGCAAACTCTTCTAGACACCTGATACCACTTTTCATTATGAAATATTTACTCATTTATTGATATACGTCCTCAACTGAAAAGTTCATTAGCTGCTTCCAATATATTGCCAATGTGTTCACATGGATTTCGAGATTTGTTTTAAGGTTGGGATCGTTCGTGCATGGTTTTATTATAGCAGATATTCATATTCATATAATCTTATCAAAAAGTTATAATCTTCATACATACCGGTTTCTTTCTGACACACAAATCCATACTCTTTTGTACATGTCATAGTTCTCCATCTGAATGGGCTACCTTCTAATCGGACACATTTTTGTTTATCTTGAAGGTCGGGCTCTAAGTTAGCCCAATTAGTCCATGTGGAGTCAAGTGGAGAACCATCAATCCAATTATATGTATATGTTTCAACTGAACTATCATCAATATCAACATAAAGACCAAACCAGTAGGCGGTACTTGAAAGAAAAAGAAAAACTGACAAATTATGAAGATAATAAAATTAACCTATATTTATGCATCACCTTGTCGAACACAATTATTTTTAAAAAATAATTAATACGATACAATAATTGAATAAGATTATAAAGAGTAAATGTGTATAGATGAGTAAAAATTGTTCAAGTATCTGAAGAACATTACTACTAAAACATACCACTTTCTAGGCAAATACCTATTCAAAACAAACTTACGTTGTCAACCCCTTCTGTAGAAATGTGTTCGTTACGTCCATAGTACCCTGTGTTTTGGTCATCATCAAATCCATGTTATAGTACTGGCACAGACAATATGCTTCATTCCATGTAGTTTGTGTTGTAAATATTGTAATGGTCGACTTATTTCTGGCAGAGGCCATGTTGATGCCTATACAAAAAATAAATAATATTTTTAATTTGGGTTGCTTGGTTGCGCAAAATGATGTATGACCATCATGTGTAACAATTTTGGTATCAGACACTGAACCTGATAGAGATATAATTTAATTGTCTTAATAATCGTCCAGTTTGGAACATTTTTCTAAATCCATACTAGTTTATCCATTAGCACATTTAAATTTTCACATTATGTAGCACAGACAAGGAATTAGAATATATCAAAATTGACAAGGAGAATAGAATTTTTAAAAATAGGCTTTGTTTATTTGGCGTATACGGGAAGATTGCATACTTACCCAATGCCATAAATAACACAATACAAGTAACTGTGGTTGCCATTGCTATTATCTGAAATTGTTAATTATTTGCTTCGTAAGTAAATGCTTTACGTCAATTTTTGTCATCTATATACTTAGTAATTAGCCATGAATGTCTTTTTTCGATGGGATCAGAAATACAAATGGCTGGATTTTTACAAAGTTTGGACTAAGAAAAGAAGAATCAAAAATATTTGGAAATGCTGAATCTTCTTGTAGAATTAAAGCAACATATTTTTGTTTTTATCTTGTAAAGAAAGCAACATATTAACACTGGAGATTGTTCAATGTTGGCGAATATCAACTGTAGTAACCAGATGAAATATGCGACACATTGGACCAACTTTCAGGACAGGTTGAAGCAAGATCAAGGGCTCCCACCTAAAAACACACACAATCAATGTATCAATCTAAAAGGTCAGCACACTAAAGGTTCTCAGTGCCAGAGAAACATAATTTCCAGATCCAATACTTTCGAGGATCATAAGAAAAAACAGGAAAATAGTTTTTAATTTTGCATTAAATAAATGCTAACGTGATTTTGGGCAATTTTGATGCTAACTTTATAGCCCTTCACGTGTACTTCAATGTGTAGGGGAGCTTCCCCCACATCCAAATATTATGTTTTCGGACAAAAAATCCCCCAAATCGGGCAAAATATCATTAAAATTCGGGTAATAAGTCGATCTCCCAGCCCCCAACCCCGTTGAGTCGTGTGCCCAATACGGCTATGTAAGTATACTATTTCTATAGATGATCTGTAATTTAAGTCTAAAAAAAGATTTCTTACCTCTCCAAGGAATTAAACTACGTATCAAATCTAGGCAACTTTTTTGAGTAAATGAACATAGAAACCAAGATGTTAGAATATCTACTAACTATGAATTATTTACCGATTCTAATTACAAAATTGCTCTGGCGGAAACAAACTCATTATACCAACTAGCTGACACGAATTGATGGGCATGCAACGCCTCATTTCTCAATAAGATACTGTCACACCAAGCAAGTATTCGCTGAATTTTCGATGTTTTTTTTTTAATTGGAACTCGCATGTAAATAAAATTTTGTTTTGTATAAGGTATAAAAATGCTGAAGCATGTTTACCGCACAGTAAGGTGATTAAATAATTATTTTATGTGTGGCACAAAATCTTCCACGTGTAGCTGATTATGGCTCACATGTCGTGGAACGTAAGTTTCTTTCAACCATGCAGTGTTGAACTTATTTAGAACGCATATGGACGTATTTGTCGTGTATTGAACAACCACGGAACTTCTTAAAAATGTAGATTAAGTAAGTTCTAGAAGTCAAGAGAGTTTAACACGATCCCAACGATTAAGTTTTAATTTAGTTGGTCCAATGTGCCTGACTCACAACGTACCTTTTTAGCTAGCCACAGTACACGGGGCGCGGTAATTAGGTCACAAGAAATTCGGTCACCGGAAATTTGGTCGCAGTAAAAAGGTCACACGGTAATTTGGTCACAGTAAAAAGGTCACACGGTAATTTGGTCACAGTAATAAGGTCATAGACTGCTTTCAGTGAGTGAGAATTCAGTAATTTGGAATGGCGAGAGTTTGCGGAAGTAAAACGGTAGCGGCTGGCTGGCTGGCGGCTCAGAGGTATACCAAATACTGTTCGGAGGCCATCCAAATTTCGACTGTCCAGGGCCCCAAAAGGTCAATCCATCTCTGGCAAACACTAATCTGGGCAGTGTTCTGTACCAGGTATTATGAAATAAGTATTTGGAAAACAGGTCCCACAAGTAACTAGTGACTTATTACCGTGTGGCCGTATTACTGTGATCAATTTACCATGTGATCTTTTTGCTCATACGAAACTTCGCATCTTGCCTAGCTCCGTATGTGTCGCAGAAATATCTCCGATAGGTAGAATTTCTCTGTTGTTCAGAATGCTTTTTACTGTGACCAATTTACCGTGTGACTGTATTACTGTGATCATATTACCGTGTGACCGTATTACTGTGACCGAATTTCAGGTGACTGGATTTCCTGTGACCAAATTACCTACATTCCAGTACACACTCGAACGCAACAAATCTTTACTTTAATATGAACCTACATCGTAGAACTTATCGTGAACCTAACATGAATTCCAATGTTAACTTATCAGAAGGACAGGAAGTGGCCTCAGCAAAAAACTTTACAATGCTAAGGCAAGGCAAGTTTGCGAATACACAAGGGCTAGAGAAAAATATATGTTTTATCAAAGTTTTCCATGTGCGATTCTGATTACAACACAGTGCTGCTTTTCAAATTTAGAATCTTAGTTTTACCCAGTCCTTATAAGTGGAATTTGATAACCCAGTCATCCTCTAAGCATCCTATATAACATATTCCCCTTTAACGGCTTAATCTCGTAATTGAGTAATATACATTTAGAATATCAAGATAACCTGTGCTTGCACTAAGACACTTTTTACATTTTGTTTCGTAATTATTAATGCACAAAACTCAATTAATGTCGTTCTGATCTGATGAAATTCACTGCCGACAAGTGATCAAAACCATTCCTCGAATGAACGATTTGAACAAAACGTGGGTGGTGAACAAAGAGCGGTATATGTACCCGAGTTCTGTAAATCTAATTGTAGTCGGGGTCGTTACTAAAAACGATATGAGGTTACATGATATTGTAGTAAAATCCATGTTTTCTATGACATAAAAGAGATAATTCTTTTGAAATTTAATATTTTGTCAGTGATAGATTTAATTGATAAATTAATAGAAACAAAAACTATCGTGTGTTACTGTAATGAATTCGTTAATAATTGAAATATTTTGCTCCAATGAATAAATACGATGATTAAAGAAAATGAAATCAATTATTGAAGACATTTCTTATAGCAAACATATTTATCACTTCAATATCTGCGTTTCGAGTCATTCTTTCGTTAATTGAATACTTTTCCCTTCGATCTGTTTGTTGATGTGAAAAATAAGCTTTGCCATCAAATACATGTAGTATTAAACTTAAGGTGTATAATGAAGAGATTCAATTAGAAATGACAGAAATGAACAATGTTCATGGTCCAGCGATGGTTTAGGACTTTTCGATTTGAATTAAATTCAAACATGTTAATTTGTGTAAGGCACAACTACTTTTGATGAATTAAGATGTTACGTTTATCAAGCTGAAAATCGATCATCAACCTGGAACCTCGCTTAAATTCCATAAAATAATCAATGGTCATCGTCGCTTGAATTCACCTGACGGATTTCGTAATAACTTGATCCACATAATATACACATATTGCCCAACGCATATTAGAATTTAATTAGACAAAATAATAATGACTTATTACTTAGAACGTAGCATGTAAGATGATAGTGTTTTGTACTAATTGTTGTCGACGATATGATTGTTCAACGTCGCCTAAACTTTTTATGTCCACAAAGTTTTATAATAATTGTTCCACAATCATTTAAAATATTCAAAACAAAAGGAAATAATGCTAATAGGAGTCCAAATATTCCCAACACTTTACACGATGTTCGATAATCAGGTACAGAATAAAATTTCCGGTGATAAGACGCCGTTTCATTCTTAGGTACTAAAAGTGTCTCTATCAAATAACGCCTGTATTGATCTTCAGAATGCCAATTTCTTCCACAAGAACATGCACATTCTGAAAAATAAAAATTTCAATGCTTCGAACTTTGATATCCGCTTATAACCAGAGGTGTAGCCAAGTTTTCGTAACTGGGGGTGCAATGGTTAAGATGAACCGACAGAATATATTGACCTTGCGATCGGAGCTAATAACGGGTGTGGTCCAGAGGTCCAGGTGATGGTCCAGGGGGCGGAACCCCCGGAGGCTCTGGGGTTTTAGCTATTTGACACACTGCAGGAAGGCTATTTAAAGCTATATTTTTGGATTTTTTTATGTTTATGCCTGCGGCCGGTCGACTCAACTTTACCGACGGCACTTTTACAACCGTCCCTCCCTCTAGTTACGCCACTTCTTATAACGTTTAAACGTTGTAGCTCTAAATCATTAATTTTTAATTTTATTCTACACGATTATATTAATTAACAATTTATAATGTGTAAATTATTCCTTTCATAATAAGCTTAGCTAATTGAACGAAAGTCTTTCAGACGCTGGTAAGAATATTTTTTAGCGCCGATAAACTACATTTTTGCCCAATAATGTCCAAAATATCTCACTTACTTCTTTGAAATGTAGACTGGTCGATGGTTGTTACCGCGGTAGAAGATACAAGTGTCACAGTATCAGTCGTTGGTGTTAACATCTCCTCTGTATAAGTTGACTCTAGATCTAATGATGAAGTACTATCCATCAAATACCATTCTGATGATGTTGGTGAGAAGGCAGGTAGAAAGGTTGTGAGTTCCGGAACTTTACTGACCACTGAAGATGATGGCGATAATTCATATGTTGCGTCTACTTCAGTAATCGATAAAGATGGTATCGAATCATACATCCTCGGATCATCGGATGTTGATATAGCAGGTAATGTCAGATCAGATGAAGAGGACGATCCATACAACACAGGGTCTTCTGGTGACGTTGTAGCAGCGAATGTCAGATCAGATGCAAAGGACGATCCATACAACACAGGATCTTCGGATGTTGTTGTAGCAGGATATGTCAGATCAGATGATATGGACGAATAATGCGTCACAGGATCTTTTGATGTTGATATAGCAGGTAAGGTCAGATCAGATGATATGGACGACGCATACATTACAGTAACCTCGGATGTTGTTGTAGCAGGATATGTCAGATCAGATGATACGGATGATTCATACATCACTATATCTTCTGACGTTGATATAGCAGGATATGTCAGATCAGATGTCTGTTGGATAATGGTGACTATCTCGGATGATTCAAAATATGAATCACTCAGTCTACTATTTATTAATGGGATATCGTCTGTATTAGTGTAGTTTACAATTCGCTCACTTTGGAAACCTGAAAACATATTAAGAATTGTTTCAGGAACTACCATGGGTATATTCTCCTTTTAAAGCGGATTTAAAGCTAAGCGTTGTGGTAGAAAGGGATTTAACATTACGGACTAGCAAATGAAATAAAAAAAAACACTATTATAACCGATATAAAGAGATAAAAATGGATATAATTTCTTTTTTACTTGTGAAGCTAGCGCATACTTCCTTCATAATTGTGTAACTGCTATCTATTTTATTAAATCTTGTAGCCTTTTAAGACACATTCGTCTCCTTTTTATTGTTAAAAGAACATATTTGTCTTTAATGCCACCGTAAAACGTTTCTACCAAAATAGTGATCTCATTTTAAATAATAAGATATCTAGAATTGACAAAATATGACAACAAATTATTTATTTTCTGCTATTATAGCCCGTAGTTCTCGACAACAATAATAAATCTCGAACTCCATGTTAACACAATGCAATTGACAATGCATACAATAAATAATAAATGCAGAAAGCCTACGTTTCTTTTTGTTTTAGGAGTCTTTTTTATTTCATTTTTATTAATTTGTTTTTCAGTTTGCAATTTCGATTTGCCACTCAAAAACAAAACTTTAGAGAAATATAAATTTCAGGACTGTTAAGATTTGATTTAAATTTACCTTGAAAACAGATTTTTCTGTAGTAATTCTCGTTTTCAGACCGACTTTCGTCTATTTGTATAAAATCTTCTGAATCTCCCGAAACATATATTTCACAGATTTTTTGTTCCTTGTAATGAGCAAAATAACATTGCTCAGTGCTGTTAGGTATCACGGATAGGCACAAATTGTTACAATCAGTTTGACTTTTCATTTCAACTGTTTTCAGTTTTTCTTTGACCGGCAATGACGAAGTAAGCTCCATTGTACACTCCCCTGAAAGAAAAACGGTGTGGAACGTGAGTAATAAAATAAATTAAAAGAATTAAGTAATAGCCGTATGACTATTGCGGTTATAACAATGATTTGACTCAACATATTTGAGCAGAACTGTTCCAACTGAAAGTTTTTCATTCAGTGCCAGATTCTGAAACATGGATGGGTTGAATGAACATAACGATGTGAAGGGAGATAAGCAGATATAAACTAATGAGTAATTTTGCTTTGGAAGATCTGCACCTACAGTATCGTGCAATAAATATTCGTACAAAATGGTGGTCAATACATTTGCACTACGACCTTACTTACTTGGACATCGCTTGGAAATTATCACAAAGTTGGAAAACCATCACCTATGTATCAGAAACGTTGGACTTGTACAGGAGAACAATTAGCAAGTTTTAATAAGCGTGTAGAACGAAAGGGGTACATAGTATACACCCGAGACGAGGGATGCAACCCATTTCTTGGTACGAACATATATTGCACGGTACTGTTTATACTGAGGATATTTGATTGGACATGGCATACAAACGATCTATGTCGTGTTGGGTTTAAAATAATTATTTTTATCTGATCGTTGTGATAAATCCCTTAACTGAGAATTCTTTCAAGTCGAAACAAAATACATACCAATATACTGTTGACATATAAATGCATAATATTTGGAGCATTTCATTGTTCTCCAGTAGAAGGAAAAGTTTGAGTGTTGATATAAACGGACACATCTATCAGAACTTAACATGTTTGGTTCATTACGAAACCATGATGTCAAATTCCCAAGGTCGTCACCATCAGTCCATTTAAAATATTCAGAAGCCACATCATGTACATATAGACCAATCCAATAATCCATGTTACTAAAACAATAAAAAGACAAATAAATAATATATTCTATATCTATTTCACGAAACATCACTGTTCACCACTTTCTTAAGAGTCATACAAGCGAATTAATTTTTTACGCCAGTATAAAAAACAAAAAATGCAATCTTCTGCCCGTTTTTGACAATTTTGATTGGCAGATTTGAACGCATTGAAAGACAACTTTTAATAAATATGTTAAACTATTACCTTAATGTTATTGTCAAATTATCTATCAAGAATCTTAAAAAATCAGAATTTGTGTCTTGTGATTTCATAGTTAGTAATTCCATACCATAATGTTGACATGTATAATACGCTTCGTTCCAGGTACTTTCATGTGTAAAGAATGTGATATTCAACATTTTTGTTGGCGCCGTTGAGACATTTTCTGAAATATACCAATGTATGGACAAAACATAAAAAAAAAAGGAACAAGTTGGTATTTTCAGGAATTTGGGTTTTAAAAATATGTATATCGAGTGTTAAAAGTATTTCAGTAGCTGATGAATTCTTTCAAAATTCTCCCTGATATGCTTCAACATGTCCTTGTCAGACCCTGCGAGCTATCGAATAAAGATGTTACAAGTACTGCCCAAAACAAAATGGCATGTAAAAAAATTCAATATCAGAGCAAATTACATTAGACGCATGTGACAACAATATTGAAGAGGATATACGTGGATGGGCTAAAAAGTTCATAGCCTGACTCGGAAGGAGTTATGCCACAGCGATGAAACTTGGCATCCATTAAATTCAACATTTTCTGATACTAACGACATGGTTTTTTTCAACATTGTCTCCCCTGCGGTCCATACACTTCTTCCAGCGGTGTTGGGGTGCTTGGATCCCCTTGGTATAGAAGGTCTCATCCTGATCACCAAAAAAGTCCTCTACAGAAAATGTTGAATTTAATGCATGCCAAGTTTCATCACTGTGGCATAACTCCTTCTGAGTCAGGCTATGAACTTTTCAACCCCCCTCGTAGAGTCCGGTATATCGCTAGGTATCGCTAGGTAATATATCATTCTTAACTGTTTTCGACGAAACTTGGTGAAATAATTTATTGTAATTGAAGAATGAATAAAAGAGAAAAAATTCGAAAAATATTTAATAGAAGTTGCTGCAATTGTTTATTATATTCCAAGGGTGAATCATTATGTAAATTACATTTTTGTTATCTTAACAAGATATTGCCTGATACTGAAAGTTAGGGTGAGTTGGATTTTGAACATTTTCAACCAAGCTCCCCTTACCCCACTTCCAGAGACGCTCGGCGGCACCTGTATATATTGTATGTTTAAATAATTTGTCCTAGATGCTGTTGGCCTGCTAAACATGAATATAATAAAAAAAGATGACTTACCGGTTTTCAAGACTAATAACCAAAATATCACATGTATATAATGACACATCATCCTTGTGTTAAAATAATACTGCATCTGAAATACATGTAATTCTATATTCTCAGCATGTTTTCAAATTTAATATTTATTTTATTATTTTATATGTATCAGTGGAAGAAAACATTACAATGGTTCAACTGCAATATTCAATAACAATTATAAACTGATCAATATATACCAGAACTCTGGTCTTGATAAAATCTATTGAACCTTATACCATACCTGAACGCAAGAAAATTACAAATAAACTTGACTTTTAACGTCTTTGAAAGCGATAGTCTAAAGTATCATACGGAATACAAATTTAATCTGAAGTTGGTAGGCATATCTCTGTTTTTCAGTTAAAAAAATTATCCACAATCCATCATGGGTTTTTTGTAATTATGTAAAAGAAATTTCATCTGTCATGGTCATAATTGATATTATAAATAAGGCACTATTTTATGGAATACAATTACTATCTTTATTACAAGCGACGTTTGAACTTGGTTTCACTTAAGGACAACAACCAAATTAGTGAACAGTTATTCTACCAATTGAACACATACCATCGCAGACCACCATACGCGAGAGCTAATATCAAAATCCACAAAAATCCACCCAAAGCTAGAATTTTAGTTTGCTCAAGAGACTCGGTCCACTACAAAACCTCCAAACATCTATCCAAACTACTATCCATTTTAGGAAAAACAGCAGAGTACACAGACTTTTGTACACAGATCAAAGAAATTTCAAAAACAGTAAAAATAGTTACCTATGATGTAGTTTTGACCTCTTTACAAATGTGCCAAGAAAACCTGCATTAGAGGCTCGTAGGAAAAAATATCCTAGAATTCTGAACACTTTTCGAAACAAACCTCACCATAGACAGTATCATTGACTTCATCGACAGTCAGAGGTCTACCAATGGGAAGCCCACTATTCCCCTGTTAGCGGAAATCTTCCTGAAAGAATTTGAAAACTCTGCATTGGTGTCATCACCAATTAAACCAATCCACTGGCTCAGAAAAGTGGACGACACATTTGCGATGCTAAAAGAAGAAAATGATCCTAAAGAACTGATGTTCCATCTCAACAACCAAAACCACAATATCAACTTTACAGTGAAATTGAGCCAAAATAACATATTGCTTTTTTTTTAGATGTTAACGTAACCGTAGATAACAACTGAATCAAGACTGGAGTATACCGAAAACCGACTCACACAGATCAATATCTTCACTTAAATTCTATTCATCCCCTCCAAACCAAGGAAGCAATCATATCAACCCTCACCAATAGAGCCATAAATGTTTGCGATCCAGATACACTTACCCTGCCGAATTGTCAATAAAACCATAGATGAAACCACCAAAAAAAAAAGAACCAGGGCTTGCCAGGCAAGGTAACATACGCCCACTGGCAGCTGTCGGAAATGATCATATTATAATTAATGATAATACAAGGGGCAAAACTCAAAAACTGTTCATCGAAAATGCATCAAGTTATGACTGGATCAGAATCTTATCAATTGCAATGATCACACCAAGTTTCATCCGAATCAGTTCAAAATTGTAGCTACAATCCTGCTCACAAACTATTTTTGACGCATTTTAACAAAGTCAGGGGCAATACCTCAAAAACCGTTCATTAAAAATGTGTCAAGACAGAACTTGTCTGAAATCTTATCAATTCCAATGATCACAACAATTTTTAATAAAAATCTGAAGCTTCTATTGTGTTAACGAACAATTTGTTACGTGTTTTATACAAGTCAAGGGCAATAACTCAGAATCTGTTCATCAAAACTATGTCAAATTCGAACCGAGATCTTATCAATCTCAAGGAGCATACCAAGTTTCATTAAAATAAGATGAAAACTGTAGTCTCTAGAGTGCTCACGAATCAAATTTGACGCGTTTTAACAAAGTCAAGGGTAATAACTCAAAACCTGTTCACCTAAAATTCGTCAAATTCAAACATAACCGAGATCTTATCATCCCAAAAGAACATAGCAAGTTTCATCAAAATCAGATGAAAACTGTAGTCTCTAGAGTGCTCACGAAAAAAATTTGACGCATTTTTTCAAAGTCAAGGGCAATAACTAAAAAACCGTTGATTGAAAATATGTCAAATTCGAACTTGACAGAGATCTTATCAATCTAAAGGATCATAGCAAGTTTCATCAAAATCAGATGAAAACTGTTGTCTCTAGACTGCTCACGAACAAAATTTGACGCATTTTTTCAAAGTCAAGGGCAATAACTAAAAAACCGTTCATTGAAAATATGTCAAATTCGAACTTGACAGAGATCTTATCAATCTAAAGGATCATAGCAAATTTCATCAAAATCAGATGAAAACTGTTGTCTCTAGAGTGCTCACGAACAAAATTTGACGTATTTTTTCAAAGTCAAGGGCAATAACTCAAAAAAGGATCATTAAAAGTATGTCAAATTCGAACTTGACCAAGATCTTATCAATCTAAAGGATCATAGCAAGTTTCATCAAAATCAGATGAAAACTTTTGTCTCTAGAGTGCACACGAACAAAATTTGACGCATTTTTTCAAAGTCAAGGGCACTAACTCAAATACCGTTCATCGAAAATACTATCTGCAAAATGTATTAACTTATTTCGACTTGCCAATTATTTTTGACAGAGTATAAAACAGATATAACAAACTGAATGAAGTCATTAGAGGATTCAAGAGATTTCAAGAAACTTTACAATTACAACCAAAATGTGGAAATTTTATTTGAATCTGAGACAGGAGACAGGGGGGCAAGGGGGACAGCTGCCCCCCCCCCCCCCCCAAAAAAATTATGTTTTCGGGCCAAAAATCAGAAAATCGGGCCAAAATATCATTAAAATTCGGGCAATATGTCGTTGCATTATCAAAAAACAAAACAACCTACCCACACTATGGTTGACTAGTAACAGCTTGTTGGACACGGTATTCCACGTAAGAACATAACAGTCTTCACAATCACAATCACGTACAGCAAAGTTCATTACATCCAGCAAAATGCCAAATTGTTCTTGGTATAAAAAAATCATTAATTTATGTAAGAATTAATTTAAGTCCGTGTATGCTTTTGATGTCTGATATTCGGATCAGTAAAATAATGCATGGAAAATAGAACAAAAATAGCTCACCTACTTCAAAACATTTCTATTCAATGTTCAATCACATTAGCACATCTTAGATATTGTGTCGGTAATAGACTTACATAGCACTTTATCATTGTTTCAAACAAAATGTGTTGTCAAGTTCTATAAATACAACTGAAAAGCAGGAAACATATTTCTCAAATAATAGAATAAGAACGGATTTGATATGTTCTTTATCATTGACCGTTTCCTGTGGTAATGTTTCTTGTTGTACTTTAGTTCAGGTACACCATTGTGTTTTTAAAAATTTAATGAATAAAATGTGACGTAAATTTGAAGTTGTACTTGTAGAAAACACACATCATTATAAGAGAAAGGTTTATTTTTATTACCAATTAATGGTAGGGTGATTTTTTCTTTGTTTTTTTTTTTTACCAATCTGTGATCAAAATTTAAACTTTACTCACTTTCCACTTGGTAAAAAAAATGTTATATTGATTTGAGGTATATCAGTGGCTTCTTCTCAAACAATGAGCAATCGTCTAAATTTGCAATTTTTCACTATTGTGGACTAAGATATGGAAAGACCATGGAAGCTTTGCTATTGTTCTGTTCTGAGTTTTTATGATGCACCTTACCTTACAAGCACTACAATTCCCTTTATCAAAAATCTCGTCTAAGGAGTGACTAAATCTAGCTCTAATGATAAGGATTCTGGGGTGTTTCGAATAGATTAGGCATAGTTTAATTCGCTCGCAACGTCAAATGTATTAATGTCAAAGTCACGAGATCAATTTATGTCTGACTAAAAAATCAGCTAAGATGCAATAAACAGACTTTGAGCAATTATTCTGAAGCTGAATGTATAAGTATCTGAGAACAGCCAGGACTGTCGAACTCGAACCTTTGAACTGTCCAACACCTAATGTTACATGTATATAGCCACAGAAATGAAATTTTCTACAGCTGGTGCAAAGAGGTCAAAAGAGAAAGCTTTTTAATGCTATTGGAGGGCAAACAAATTGTCATTTCGTATAGATACGAATTGTAAATTGTAGTCAAATTGAAAATAGAAAAACAATATAAACAAGTTTGTGGCGAAATGCGAAATATGGATGCCTAAAACGACAGAATAGCAGGAAGCATTCAATATACATGTACTAGAAATCAGCGGAAATGTGGGGGTAGTTAAATATGAAAACATATCCATTTTACGTTTATAATTGTTGTGGTTAAAGTATAGTTCGAACTAATAACTGTTGGGCAAGATGACACGTTAAAGGGCCATTCTGCTTTTTTGAAAAAAGTTTCCAATCGCAAATGCTACCTGAGAGTATTTTTAAGGCATGCTTATTGTATCTCTATATCTTCTTGATCAAACTGAATTTGGTTTTAAAGGGTTAATTACAAACAGGGAGTACTTATTGTTAATTAAACAATTTGACATAGTTTTGGTGTTTACTCTTTAAATGGCTCAACATCTTTGGCTTAAACCTTTTAAATACACAAAAGGGACATTTCTCTACAATTAGGCGTCTGTTTTACTCAAATCCGTTCAGTAGTTTCCTTTCAGTGTCCAAAAAACATAACACACTAAAAAAACCTTACACCATGACGTTCTAGTCAACGTTCTCTGAACGTTTCAATCGTTTAAATTTTGAGCGTTTTAGAGCGTTCGATGACAAATCTGGTATGTGATGAACGCGTTCCAAGCGTTTGATTAACGTGTGTCTAACGCGCGAGAAACGTGTTATAGCGACCAACTGGCGTGTGACGAACGATTTGTCAACGTTAGGCGAGCGTGTGACTAACGTTTTAATAACGACAGAAAAGCGCTTTACTGGCGTGTGCGCCAGGGAACCGTTCAGTGGTCGTTAACACTGCAAAGCAAACGATTAGTAACAACCAAGTAACGCTAGAGTAACGAATGAGTAACGGTGGCCGAACGCGTGCTACGCTCGTCGAACGTTAGTAAAACGTTCAAGGAACGTTCTTAACGTTCTTCAGCGTCTAAACTTAAACGTTGGAGAACTCTCGTCTCGGTGAAAACTTTTGTGCATGTTCAAAACTTTTTTTCCGGACCAGCGTTTTCCGACGATTAACGACGATCACCGACGTTCACTGGCGATAAAACCCCCATCACACCGGACCGCGACCATCTACGTTCTTACGGCGACCAGAAAATGGACAAATTCGCGGCAAACGCGACGAAAACTCGAGAAAAAGACTCCGAAAAAAAGCAAAATCTATAACAGCCGCGCTTTTACCACGACCTATGCGATCATACTGCGTTCTCACGACGCGCCCGCCACGACTTTTACCCGCTTATGGCGTTTCTGTTTAGATCTAACGGCGTTCACCTGAGTTCCCGCAGCGCTCTCACTACGCTTGTGGGGTTGTTACCAGGCGTCTTCCACGTGTCTAACGCGTAGTAGGGTCGTATCAGAAACCCGAGTGTCGTGGTGAGGACGCCTTGAAGTCGCCGTTTCAAGTGTAACCGTTTTCGCAGCGTCTTTACCACGCGTGTACTGCGCTTATACTACGTTCATGGAGATGTTATGGCGTTTGTATTACGACCATTGTGATCCCACCGAGTTCTCAACGCGTTCCAAGGCGGATCGCCGGACCTTGGCGTTTGTTTTGAACATGTCCAAAACAAACGCCGTGACTCTGCGATCATTGGCGACCATGGCGACCACAGCACGATGTCTGGCGACGTTACCACGCTAATACCACGCTTATGGCGACGTTACCACGCTCTGGGACCATTTTCCGTCGCCGCAGCCGCGCAGTAAGGACGCCTCTCCGGTGTGATGGGGGTATAATTTAACGGTCTTCTGGCGCTATCCTAGCGACCATGGACGACTGCCAACGTTTCCTCTAACGTCAAAGAACGTTGGCCAGAACGTCATGGTGTGACGGGCCCATTAGGTTTTTAAAAATTTTAGCATGTTTTTGGCGTTTAAAAATTAACCGCTGGATTTTTATAGTTACAACTTTTAGATACATTAAAGGGCACATAGTTACAGATTTTGGTGTTAAGATTTCACAAATTTGAGCAAAAAACATTTTTGACCTAAAAAAAAATCAGACTGTCCCTTTAAAGGTTGTTGAAAATAATAATGTGCAGTTCGGTGACGTTGTCAAAATGTTGCCGATATAAATATGAATGAATATGTCGTTGTTACCAAAATGCAAATGATGTTACCGAGTTTTTTGTCAATCAGAAATGAAAAATGCAATGAATGGAGTTTTACGTCCTACTTTTCTGCACCTATATGGGCTAATTTAGGACGGGCAAACGCCATACAGTGTGCAATGAGGGAAATTTTGCCAGGACAGCGGCATTAGCCTGCTCTTATTTTCGATTTCCAACTGTCGAGGGATCTTTAACGTGCACAGCCGACCTGCATCACTGACAGGGGGAATGATAACTTGATATAGAACTGTTGTGTATATTCGGGACCGACTGTCTGATCTGCATTACTGACAGTGGACAACCTGGTTGAAAAATCCGAGATATCATCGTGACTCATGCTGGGATTGAACACAGGTCCTTTAGGTTAGCGAGCAACCGGGACCCCCTTCAAAATGTTGTCCTTCACACAGCTTCTGCTTAACAGTGAACAATAAAAATAACCAGGAAATAATAAAAATTGGATGGTGATAAATTTTAAAATAGATCGGTGTTTAAATTTATTTTATTTTGACGTGATGGCAATAAAATATTTAGAGAATCAAACAACAATAGATCTAGTACAGCACTAGGTAACCCCATTATAATTGTATTCGTTTTGATTGTATTGCTTTTAATTGTCTTTAGACACTTCTAAAGCAATTGATTTCGAACAATTACCGTAAAAAAATATGTTGTTTTCACTTCTCAAAACGATGTAAGAGAAATCTTGTCAGTCCTTTTACGAGTAGACATATAAATACGTACAATAAAATATAAAACCTTCTTATTAGGATGTTACAGAATTATTACCATACAAGTCCAAAAGGGTTAAATATGTTAAAACGGATTATTGGTTAATCAAGTTTGCTTTTCATCAGCGTTTCTGAAATTAGGTCATGTCGAATTTTGAAAGAGTTTGCGTCCCCACGATCCTTATAGTGGCGACATTTGACTGCAGATTAGTGTAGACCTGAACAAGAACATATCAATTCGGTTTCTCATAGATGTTTTTGAGAACTCCCACAGATATTCCATGATAGACTATAAGTTCCCATGTAACGGAGGTGACATAATTTATTACATTATAGAGAGTTTACATATTGATATGACCAATATCTGTGGGAATGGACTTTGCTGGTTAATAAAGGGAAGGGGATTTGAGAGAGGGTCCGTGAACACCAGCTGACTGCAGCTCTGGACTGCCGCATGGTTTATATAGTATCGGCCGGCTCTTAGTTTGGGGGGATTATGACATAAAAATGTCTGTGTCTCCGTAACAAAAAGGGCACATGTTCGACCGCCCCCACCCCTCGCCCCCACAAATGAGGGGCAGGGGGCAGTCGACCCCCCTGCCCCCGTGGTTCCGGCTCCCCTGGATACAATAACACAAAAATAGAAAGTCAAATATCGATAAATAGAAGATGTATAAATTATAGAATTAAAAAAATATCAAAATTGTTTTCAAATATTCAAATATATAATTCAAAAGTACATGCAATAAAGCATCGTGTCTATCTCATATCTTAGTCAGTTCTATATCATCTCAAAATACATAGAAAGATGTATTTAAAGGGGAATGTTCACCATTTTCGAGGATCGATTTTGGCCTTGAATTTATGTAAATAGTCTTCAGATTTACTGTAACAGTCACAAAATCACACCATCCCTTCAATTATACCCCTACCTAGATATTTATCTTTCATTTTCTGTATATGTGTTTACTATATACAAACTCAGCCCAGACAAGCAGATTTCCTGTTCACTGCCTTCAGAAACATAAAAGACTTCATGTAATCCAATTCACTGGTCGACATTTAGCGTAAAATTTGAAATATATGCGAGGCTTGTATAAATCTTCAGGAAAAAACATTAAATTATTCAGCCATCTTATTACAACCCAACCTCATTCAAATTAGATATAAGATACCTACTGTCTGTGCAAGTTGAAGTTTTTTGAATTTGTGCCTTAATTTTACCTTTAAGAACTGGAATAGAAGCTTCAAATTAGGATTGTTAGTCTTAGAATGTCTTTGCTTTGATGAAAATATTATCAGGAACACAATCTATGTCTTCAAAATTTGTTTTTAATAAGGACAATTTTCAATCAAAATTAGTGACTTTTTGGAGTTGAAATTTCTAGGAGAGAAATGTATTTCCATCTCATTTAAACATACAAAAATTATATTTTTTATCAAACCAAAGACATTCTAAGACAAGCAGTAGCATTATCAGGCTCATTTTTCAATTCTCCAAAAAATAATGGCAAAAATTCAAACTTTTCAACAATACACTAACCAATCTCAAACAACCACATATTTCTTCTGTCTGGGCCTCTCGAAACTAATTATTGAAACCATTTCTTTTAAACAACATTAATTTTAGTCTTTAATTTAAACACTTGTGTTTCAGCAACATAGATTTGAATGTTAACACCATTCTGGCTAAGGAAATCTGAAAGTAACGATAATCTTTTGAATACAGATTGTAACATAACTTTTATATTTATTATAATATACAATATGTACATTATAAAATATACGAAACAAATCTTTGAGGAAATACTTAAGGCGTTATTTATTCATGGTAGACTGTGACGATATATATGTTCCACTATAAAAACTGTTCCAAAGAACATTTGTTTTTATTTTATAAAACTAGTCCTAATCCTAACCCTGATATTATATGATAAGAGTTCCTGAGATCAGTTATTATAATAATTTTTGTTCCACGAGGAATATTTATTATGAGGAACAAATACAGTCACAGACTCTTGACGTAACTCTCTGGTATTCAAATTAAGCTATATATAGTTTCAAGTCGACTCTGCAACATTTACCAATGAGATGCTCAGTCACTACTGTTGGCTGTTGTCTAGGAATGGATATGTTTTATGTTTATAAATTGAAATTCCATATTGTATTGACGAATTGAATTTACATTCATAACGACAACCTACAAAGTACAAGAAAACTTTAATTAAAAAAAAACATACGATCGACCACTACAAAAAAGAACAATGAAACACAAAAACCGTGTAATTTTTCACAATAAATGGTATTGCAGAGAGTACAGTAATGATGAACATACCTTAACGGTAAGAACATAATAACTTCACATCGATGTGCAAACGCAGTGCAAAATTGCAGATGAAGTCTTGTTCAACAAAAGCGACAAGATGTATGCCTGGGACCTCCGCTTCAAATGTGACCAACGTAGTCAGCTTTGTATCTCAACCCCTGAATTATGCTCACACCAAAGCTACGAAAACAATAGTTTTGATCAGGGTTCTGAAACTACATTGAGTTGAATTCAGTACTTATTAAACTTGAAACAGACTGTTTATTGTAAAGTGTGGTTTATAAACATTTTAAAATGATGGGGTGGGGGTCTCTATTTTATTATCCACAAACCGTCGTTTTACCAATATTGCATTATGTAAATTTAAATACCAGCTTCAAAATACTACTAATAATCAGGCAAATTAATTTTGCATTCATAAAAATATACAGATTTGAAAGTTTGCATTTTATAATAGAAAGACTACTCGCTGCTAGAAATTTCAACTCTTTAGTATTTTTGAATGATAACATCTACTCAACCTTAGAATTTTAACAACTCAAAGTCATTCTAACACTAACAATATGCTACTATATTGAATCTTGTAGAAATATTTCTTAACGGTACCACAATTAACGTTTTGTTTCAAAGAAGTCTTGGACGGCTGAAAAACAATTTTTGGTGTCTTTAAATCAGGATTTCAATGGAAGGCTTAAACAGAAAAAATGTGGCTCAAAATAAAAGAAAATTGTCAGAATAAAAAACGCAAAGAAACAATACAACTCTTTCACCTTAATATATTTTAGCCTACCCATTATGTGACAGAACTACATTTTCCTTGCCATTCGTTCTTTACAAGACATAACCATCAATAATTAAAATCTAAACAATCTTTCTTTGGTTCCATGTAACTCATTGTGAGAGCATAGTTCTCTTTAGTGGATCTTACAAGGACATTTTTGCAATTTCAGCACATTGATTAATGGAAAATGTGACGCAAGGGGGGTGGTTGTGTAAAAGTGTAAAATGTCCGCCAGTGGAAAATGTCCGCTGGACATTTTGCACTAGTGAAACATGTCCAATGGACATTTTTAACTAGTGATTAATGTCCATAACTAAATAAAGGACAGTTCTATCTAGCGTATTATGTCCAACCCGGACATAAATACCCCCGGATATTATTTTCGCTTACAGTTGTACAATGGTCGCCATCTAATACATACAGTGAAAATGGTAGAGGATAGGGTTTAATAATTATCAACAATGCTCCATTATCATCTTGATAAAGACCAGTAGCGTCGTGAAGTGCTGAGGGTTGTGAACCAAACAATTTTCGGTGAATACCGTCATAATTGTCTTAAAGGGGGAATGTTCAGCATTTTCGAGGATCGATTTGGGACTTGAATTTTTGAAAATAACCATCAGGTTTACTGGAACTGCCCAAATATCAAACAATCCCTTCAATTATACCCATACCTTAACAGTTATCTTTCATTTTCTGTAGGCCTATATATGATTTTTCTACATAAGTCATAGTCTCGCTAAACGACGAGTCGTATTTTTGACTTTCAAACGCTGATATTTATGGATACACGGGGATTAAATTTTAGGGAGAGTTTGGAACAATATTACGGATTAGATTAGTCCAAAAAAATCGAGGTTCCGAGAATAAACGTTTTTAGGTCAAACGGTAAAGTGAACATATTCCTTTAAGCAGCCAGTCAAAAGCTTAAAAGTGGCTGCTTACTAAGGGGTGGTGCGTAAGACAGGGTTCTTAACCCAGTCGTTGTAAATAAGTTCAAGGATATTTAAAACTTTTCCCAAGTAAAATTGATTGCTGTATCTCTACCGTTGTTGACCTATAATCTACGAGTTATATATAGTTCTATATAGGTCATTATCTACATCATGTTAATAGGTAATTCTCAATATATGGTTCATATTGACCGTAGTAAAAATACTCTACGTGTCAACGTTGTACATTTAAATAGGCTCATTCAAGCAGATTAAGTTTTACTCCAGTGTCATCTTGCTGTATGGTCATAAAGCTGCAAGTAGCTAGTATACACGTGAAAGGTCAATAAATATCACTATGTAAATTTATAAGATTTATATATCAGGTCGTATGTTATCGTGTGACAAATTAAGCAAGTATAGATTCAATTGACAGAAAGATTGAACCACAATGTGTAGCAGGAATTAACAGTAGCCTACGTAACTTAAGGTTGAATATGGAAGGGACGAAGGAAAGAAATTGTCAACAATCAGTGACACAACAGGTTTGTGTAATAGATTTATTTAATCAGTACAGTACAATTTACAACGAGCAGACTACAAATACGCCTTATATAAAGTAACTGATACATTTGAACTGTATAAAACTGGTTTATTATCTTCTTATGGCTGTTGTATTACATTATCCATCTACATATACTATAGATGATCTGTTTATATTCATATGATAATTGTTGAAATTATTCAAAGATCTTAGTTCGGCCAAAAACATATCATGTAGTGCACTATAGCTTCTGTCTTACTTGTGTTATGTTTGCTCGAATATATATATGTCTCTTTCGTCTTCGAATGCATCTGTCGATCGATTTTCACTGCCTATTACAACCAAGACATGTTTTCCTTTTCACATGAAATTTTACAAACACAGTCATTGCAGTTCATCCAACCTGCATCATCAGCTAGAGAAACCAGAGTTTATGATCAAGAAATGACTCGATCGACGTTCTTGTCAAATATTGCAGATCTTTTGCTCTCGATAAACTGAGTCAATGATCGAACAGGGTAATTAAATTGGTTTTAGTCAATTGTCTAGGATATGAAAATATAACAATCAGTGTATGCGAAGTAAATGTTAATCACAGACGGTCTATGGTGTTAATGATGTACACCCCTCCCATGGTCTTCTTTCATTTTTCTCGTCGCCCAACATTTATTACTTTTACGCGACCTTGATCTATTACACATTTTGTTAAATTAACATAGCTTTTCAACTGTTAAAATTAACTTTAATCTCAGAATTAATCACGATTTCCAGGATTCGATGCTATAGTCGTTACTGCACTGTACGATCCCACAAATGTGTTAGAACCAGACGATCCTTTGAGGGAGTGCTCGCTGTCCATGATTGGAAGAAAGAATAAACACATTAAGATATCGGTTGCTATCTCTGAAAATATTAAAGTCATCGAATAAAAATTGTACTACCCGAAAAAATTATCATGTCAAAAATTCAGTTTCATGTGTTCAATATGCCCCCATCTTGTTCCACCAGCTCTGCAACCGTTTTTTTTTTTCATTCCAATATTCTGTTACGGATCCCAACTAAAGTTGTTTGCTCCCAAGAAGAGACATTGAATCTGACCTTGCAACAGCTTAGACTCATGTCCGCTATATTTATACATACTTCAGGTCGGTGAGATCATCAAACCAGTAGTATGTGACGGTACTGTAGAGGATTTGTTAGAGAAGGTGTATGGATTGAAAGCTGTTTCTGTAAAACTATTAGATAGCTATGATGATTGTAACTATGGAATTAAGGTTGAACCTGAATGTAATAATCCACACATCAAACAAGTAGCACCACATGGTTATCTGATGAAAATCATCAATTCGATGGATTCTAAACGTCCTGAAATGCATCGTAAGATAAACATTTTATTGACATGCTAACACAATAAGATGCGAGTTTTGCGTCCCGAATTGGTGCACATATTTGGGCTAATGAGGACATGGTCTCACTTCAAAAGATCTACCAATAAATCAATATGGCAATGAGTTCTATTATTCGTTTAATTTCCATTGCAAAATATAATACCACTTAGCCATAAAACTACATTCCCGTCCTGTTCCTGGTTGGATAAAGGAAGAATATATAATGACTACAAGGTGAATGCCAAGACAGTATAGAATAACCTAATAGTAATAGAATAATGTGACTTTGGACACAAAATATGATTCTTGTACACTTTAAATTTCAGACGCACAGCATTCCCTGATGGATCATTTAAGATCTAAGGGAGTTCCTACGCAACAACCAGTTCCTACTAAAAACGGAAAACTTTTAAGTGTTCAGAAGATTAACGCAGACAAAACTCAAAAAGGTATAACTAATTCGTTTTTATGAGACAGGGAGAACACTAGATTTGGCTATATAATGGCTAATCAGTAAATGGTTCATACTGAAATATATTTATATTGACCATTTGATTGAAAATTGGCTCAACAGCATCTTGAGAGTCTATATTTATATATAATCAGGAACAATTGATGGCATTCACTTACCGACTTTCATTCAGACATCATGTTGGTACAATGGGCCATGTAAATGTGTTCCTCTCTGTTTTGTATATGTAATGGTGGGTTTGTATTTTGCTGTAATATTTCAATGTAATTTATTTCAGAATATGCAGAACATATTGTGAGATTGATGACCTTTTTACCAGGACAGGTGTTGCTGAATTATCCTATTACCACAAATTTATTACACCAATCTGGAGTCTTCGTTGCTAAAATATCTAATGCGATGATGGTATGTGGTTATTCTTTAGAAAACCATAAGAGTTGTTAACATATATATTAACTATTGGTACATCCCGGACAAGGAAGAAGGGCGGAATTTCTTCTCTGGTTTTCACAAAAGTGTCACAGTCTTGAAAGAAGATTCGAATCTTATCTTATCCAAAAGAAATTACTGCATAAGGTTCTCTTCCCATATTTATATTTTTTTATTCAAGGGATTTCATCACGAAGTATTTGATAATTTTGATTCGAAATGGAGTCTTGGTCAGGTTCTGGTGTTAAAAGATTATGTGTTTGTATTAAAACAAGATGAACGTGATCTAGTTAATGAAGTTATCCATGCCTTTGAGAAGGAATTTGTGCCTTTAATACCAACTCTGCCTAAAGGTAAGATTCTAATAACAGATTGGGAAAGGTACTTTAAAAATTGTATTCGTCTTACAGTATGAATCTAAGTATTATTCTTAAAGAGATTGTAATGAAGTTTTCTAAATTGCTTGAAAGAGCAATTGTTGGAACCTCAGACTTCTGATTGAAAATGGGTTCAAATTGATCCTATAAGTGTTGCCGATACAAACAATATTTAGAAAACCTTTTTACAAGGGAAAGAGGTGTTTTTACTACTATTCGTGTCCACCTTTATAAGTATTAATTTGAATAATTTATTTGTTTTTATACCAAACTACGCCAATCACGCCATTTGAGCACCACAAAGAATAATTATGATTCCCTCGAATTATTTCCTTTACATGATAAGTGACAAATATATTTCAGGATATATACATGGTGATCTAAATGAACTCAATCTGTTGATCATGCCCGTGGAAGACACCAAGAATCTGACAATCCAAGAGAGACAGTATAAATTTACTGGTTTAATAGACTTTCAAGATACAACTTACTCGTGTACCGTATATGACTTGGCTATCAACGCAGCTTACCTAACTATCTTCACAGAATTGATAGACCAACTTGATGCTCCAGGACACATCTTAGCAGGTTACTGCTCACTGAAACAATTGACAGAAGATGAATTTAACAGTCTGAAGATTCTAATCGCTGGTCGAATGTGTCAGTCACTGGTATATGGCGCTCATACTTACCACTTAGATCCAACTGATGACTACGTGTTACACACTGCTAAAAAAGGTTGGGATATATTAAAGCGATTGTGGTCTGAGCCGCAAGAGAAGCTGTTTGGGAGGTGGAAATTGATAATGGAAAGCTATAAATAGCTATTGAAAAGCTATTGATATTACATGTTATACGATGGTACATCAGTAAATATATTCACTACACAGTCATGGAATGTAAAGATGTTTTATTGGAATAAACACCATGTTTTTTAAAGTTGAAATATCTGAGTCTTGAGTAATCTGAAATCCTGAAATCATAATTTTCTATAATAGAGACTTTCAATTTTGACGCGACAGACAAGATAATTATAATGCTCTTTGGCATTTTTATTTGTGACATTTATCTCACTTTGTAATGTTTGAAAACGCTGTTTTCTGGCCTGAATGACTGTCTTCTGAAAAATGTCCATTGTTTGTCGTTTTCAACAGTTAATACCACATGGTGAACTATGATGATTAATATTTCATTAATTCACTAATCTATCTGAATAAAAAATAAACTTGTCATAAATGTTTTTTTTTTTTTTAATAAATTTAGTGAACTTTTTTTATTTTAAATTATGATACAACCCAACATCCTTATCTGAAAAGTATTAAATTTTCAATTCCAAGCTGCTATTAGATCTCAAATGCTCACATAGTACAATAAACTTATGTGAAAAGATATGGCGTATAGGTAGAAGATTTTGATCCCTGTATTTAGGAATTTTACCAATGCTCGATGTCCTCTACATTAAACTTCGAGAAACTATCAACTATTTAGTCCAGACATCGCATATTTATTTTTTCCTATATGTACAAATTCGACAAGAAGAGATATTGTAACAGTACCACTCTATTTCGGCTTTTTCTGTTCCCTCCTTTAATCTATCAACCCCCAATCTACTATAGGCTAATCTTCTTCCCTTTCTTTTAATTTGCAATATCCTAAGATCTTCTCCTTAGTACTTTATTAATATGCTTGATTTTGAATAATATTACGATCTTTAAGCATACTAACCACCACGACGCACCAAATTGCAGATTTATGTTATTTAAATGTTATTAATAAATAACAGTGGTCTGAGATTGATATCAAATATACAGAGTTATTTCCCCTAGATTGGATAAATCCTGAAGTTGCTTTGATCATAGATAGCTTATAATGGTGATGTCGGTGTAAATTGATAAATAAAAACCAACAAATGTGAATGAATGAAGAGGATATAAAAACATCATTATTTTGTATTTCAAGTTTGCTTCTTCTGTTTTACCCCGAGACTTTTTTTTATGAGAACTTCCGGCGGAAGTGAGCGTCTTGTCAGAAAATAATTTTGTTGGCGATAAACTCAGTTTTTGAAACAACTTGTACAATAGTAATGATACCAGTCTAACAAAAGTAAATTATTGCTGAGTAATAACTGTGCGTTTAATTTATTGATAATTGTCTAAAACCAATCAATCTAGCCTGTCATGAATTCTTTCTTTACTTCTTATTTTTAGTAGTAGGGCCACTAAACACTAAACAGCCAACAGCAGGCTCTTGTTGACGTTGTGTCAATATAAAAAATATAGGGGCAATGAGAAGAAAACAGTTTCACGCATATTAAGTTAAAGCTTACAATTGCATAATAGGCTCAAATGAAATTGTCTTTTCTTAAAATTTCCAAAAGTTATTATGTATTTATGATTTGATTGGCTGTGATGATCTGTCAATGTCATGCAGATTCATACATACAGACGGGATCACGACGTCTCGGACTCCCGACACCTCGGCCTTTCATATACTAAGAAACCCATACACCTCGGCCTCGAGATATTTTACATCGACCACAAGGTGTGAATTGATCAATCAACAGGATTAATCACCACTTGGATCTCAAGCGGAGTAATAATTCACTAATCTTTCTATGAAACTGTAAATACATCGTCACGGGCTTCAGCTTTTGATCGGGCAGTCATCTTTGTGGCTATCAAAATTCCAGGTTTTGCTGGATGAACATGGTCGTTCTTTCCGATTACGAATTCATTTCCATTCTGGATAAATGTAGCGTTGCAATGGACAGTCTTGTTTCGGATCGAACACCTCCATAGAGTACCTGAGTCAGACTTGGTCTAAAGGTAAAGGTGTAAAGGTAAAGTTTACATAAATATAAATGATGTAAATATTTGTCGGCTTACCTTCACTGTACCGTATACGTATAACCACGATTATCTACGAGCTTCCTTTTTCCTCTAATGGAACCCGTATCTACTACTTCATACTCTGGTCGGTAGTCAGTTATCGTCACAGAGTCGTTAACAGTTTCGTCAAAAACATCAATACCTGATTACGCTTGGCATAATTAAAGTGGTGATTAATCCTTTTGATTGATCAATTTACACCTTGTGGTCGATGTAAAATATCTCGAGGTTTCTTATTATATGAAAGGCCGAGGTGTCGGGAGTCCGAGACGTTGTGTATTCATACAGACTGGACCTGTATAATTTAGAGGCTTTTGCACTTGACAATGCATATTTTATGTTGTTTAACAAACAATATGAAATTTTTCCTCAAGGCCATCATTAGCAATCAGTGATTTGATTGAATAACTGTCATGATCTGATTCTTGCTAGACTCTGTGTTGCTAGTATTTGCCCAAGAGGTTTTGGAGATTACTCAAGCTACAAAATTGAAGTGCTTGCTTCAGATGCTTAAGTTTAGTTTTGTAATTCATCTTTCATTTATTTATTTTCTTTTGCAGTTATCTTGATGTGTTTTAAATATGAAGACTATGTTGAATATGTGTTGAAAGTGAATAGCTTCTGGCTACTTTATACTTAAAAATGAGTGTTGAAACTACACCACACAAAGAGAAACCTCATGTTACTCTATTAAGAAAAGGGTCCAACAGTAGAATGGCCTTGAAGGAAAAGATTGTGCAGATTTATGAGGCTTTCTTTCAGGTAATAATTGATTGTATAAATTAAATCCATAAGGAAGATCATATGATTTGTGAATAAAACTTTGTCGTGTGAAAGTAAAATTTTAACCTGGTAATAGTCAACGCATTATATATAAAAATTACAAAAAATAAATAACCATTTGACTCTGTTATTCTCACCTGAAAATAAAATGTAGTTCTTAATATGAATATTTTACACATCTTTATACCTTTAATTTATGTAACTCTTTTTGAATTAAACATGTGTATTTTTCAGGGGGAAGATCCATCAAGAGGTAATGCTAATTTTTGGGATGAGATGTTCTTACTAAAAGTAAGTTGTCTATGAAATGATTTATTTATCAGGAATTATATTTCCATCTACAGACATTAATGGTTATTCATAGTTATGTTTCAGATTGGCTTTTTTTATTTTCATCCAAGAAGTAAATGGAAGATTTTAAGCATTTTAGATTGGGTTTCTTGTACTGTTTTTTAGGCAGATTTGTCATGACATTGCCTGACTTCATGAAATTTAGCATCGTGAGCATATGTTTTTGCCGATCAAAGAATATTGACAATGTCAACAATAGGGTTGTGTCTCTTCCTGATTTATAATACTAACATACAATCAAAATGTAATGTTGTCATTCTATAATTTTAAATATTGAATTTTCAGGTTAACACAGGTTTTATAGAGAGTGAGATAGATAAACTGAGTGGAGAGGGTCTTGTCAATTTAAAGGTAGGTATTCAACATTTGCAATCAGCTTTTCAAAATACCATAAGATGCAAAGACTTAAACACAACCTATTTTGGGTTGATTTCGTTTTAGGTGGGTCAAACTTCAAGGTGCCCATTCTGCCATTTATTGCTAAATAGTCCACCATAAAAACCTCTTGTGACGTCATCCCATTGTTATGGCAGGTCTTTCTTTTTGCTAACATCCCTCAACCCAGGGACATTCGAGAGAATATCCCTCAACCCAGGGATATTCGAGATAATATCCCCGTGGATAGGTACATTAGAGATAATATCCCCTCTACCAAAGTACATTGGAGAGAATATACTTTAATCTAACACCAATACATTTGAGCAATCTTGGAGTAATGATTGACTGGAGGAACATCGCCTATAGAAATCGATAGCGCGCGTCGACAATCAGTGCCGCTCGACCCTGCGTAGCAACCCGCTTGACATTACGTAGTAACCATCTCGATCACTTCCATTGTCTGAAGCGGACATTATGATTGTAGCCGAGATGCGCAGTCGAACGCCCATTTATGTTTTATCAACACGCGTGCGCAGTGAAATCCAAGATGTCGGCTCCCGCGAAAAATGGATTTTCGTGATTTTTTTTTTTAAATCGATTAAAAACTAACATTTTTACGATGAGATTTACAATTAAAACAGTTCTTTGATATATTTTGATAAAGGTGCATTAAAACATTCATTTATGTGACTTCCTGTGATCACCTGAATTAATGGTAACGATATTTTGAAAATCGAAAGTGTTGTGTAAACAAAACATAGTGAATTTTCCTTGCGAACCGGTGCGGTCATTTTTAGCTATATGGAGTAAAATGGATGGATATTCTTCTGAAATTCAACAATGGTGTTGTAAGACATTGAGAGAGTCAAATCACGTGACGCGTTGATTGACAGCGGCACTGATCGGTAACGTTACGAGACGAGGCGATGTTCCTCCAGTCAATCATTACTCCAAGGAGCAATCAACTCTATGTCTTAAAGATTTTTTTTCTTTCAAACTTAATATTGAAGTTTCAAAATCAAGCTTATGAATCGTAACTAGTCACTACCCAGTGACAAAGTATGCAATTTTATCAGACAATATCAAGTCACAACCCAGTGATCTGTAAGGTTTCTTGCTTCCTATGATTGATTAAGGGTTGATACAACAATATATACCCTCACATTTCTTGTAATGTTTTTTACTGGTCATCTTATTTTTTAAAAACGGTTTAAAAAATTTAAAAACCAGATTTTTAGAGCGTAATTAATTTTCGAGGGATTTATATCTTTCAATACTACATTTTAGAATTTTTTAATGTAAAATTAGATATTTAATATTATAAACTAAATATTTCTGAAAATTCTGGAACATTTTTTCACACGACATGGATTACCTCCCATGTGATGTTAAATGTATTGATTGATTTTTATACGCCCACACGATAGTATGGGCGTATATTGCGGTTACCCCTGTCGGTCCGTCCGTCGGTCCGTCCGTCGGTCCGTCCGTTCACATTTACCTCGTGCTCACTCTACAGACTACAATTTTTCATGGATCCTTTTGATAATTTGTATGTGTGTCAATATCATAATGAAGATGTGCACTATTGAATTTGGTGATGATTCGATGATTTTCTTCCGAGATATCGCGTAAAACTCTGATATCGCGTTGGTTTTTTTGCTTGTGCTCACTCTACAGGCTAGAATTCTTCATGGATCCTTTTGATATTTTGTATGTGTGTCAATATTATTATGAAGATGTGCACTATTGAATTTGGTGATGATTCGATGATTTTCTTTCGAGATATCGCGTTTGGTTTTTTTGCTCGTGCTCACTCTACAGGCTACAATTCTCCATGGATCCTTTAGATATTTTGAATGTGTTTCAATATCATTATGAATATGTGCACTATTGAATTTAATGACGATGCGATAATTTTTATCGCATAAAACTCTGATATCGCGTTTGTTTTGGTCGTCACATTTACCTCTTTATCAAGCTGCTGGTGGGCGTATACGCTTGCGAGACTTGCCGCAAGCCTATGTTTCAACATTTTTACCAATTATTGAATTAGGAATCGGTTTTTATGTCGGATAATGCATGGTTTCTATCGGGATTAGTTGACATAATGCCCTTGGGCTCGGGAAAGCCCTCGGGCCTTCGGCCCTCGTGCTTTCCCGAACCCGCGGGCATTATGTCAACTAATCCCTTGAAACCATGCATTATCCTACACATAAATTGTTTATGTACAAAATTCTTTGATTGTATTTGATTTTTTTTGCAGGAAAACTTCAATCTGTTATTCTATAAAGCTGTTGAAAATTTGAGATATGATAATCATATTAGAACTGTTAATGCCCTGCAGGTAATATATTGTTTAAAAATTACTCAAATTAATATGGACTTATCATTCAATCTTTGAGTAAGATGAAAACATTTCAAGTTAATTTTTTTAGGAATTTGTTTTTTTGTCAAATTGATTTAGCGATTTTCATTGACCAACTCATTTGAATTAAGTTTGCTTGATTGCAATGATCTATGTTTAGTGCAATGTTATGTTAACAATATGTTTTAGGTTCTGTTTTGATATTATGAATACAATGTATTTCTATGTTGCTCATACATTTGTTCAGTACTATTGATAATGCATACTTTGTTATTGATTTTTCACTTCAGACATTATGTGCCTTAATAAGAGGTATATTTAAAAAGAGTTGTGGTAGCTATGGATTTGATACTATAAATCTATTGGTTGGTTTTGATGCAGCAGATTCTGTTATGCAGGTAATGAGCTTTTCTATGAGTGAATGTATCCCCTCTCAGAATATAAATATCGCATCTCAGTTTTCTTTACTCAAATAAAAATGCACAAGGTGTTTAAAGTGTTGGCCTGTTTGTTATTTGTTATCTAGTATACAGTCATTACTGATTTTATGAACTCTTTTGTAATATGCATGAGAGAACACATACATTTTTTCAGAATTGTACTAAACATTTCAGAATTAAATGATTATTATAAATATCTATGTTTAAGAAATGAATATTTGTGTTTGATTTCAGAATCTAATAGAAAGTCTCAATACATATTTAACTGGTGACTATCCAATAAGTTTAAAACAATTCTCATTGAAGTTTCTACTAGTTCTAATAACTGTAAGTATGTTTCTTGAATTCTAAAGTACATCTTTGACTCTAGATGTACGTACATCTTTGACTCTAGATGTACTCAGAAAGACTGCTCAAACCAATATAAGATTTTAACGACATGTAGAAGCGAGGAGCACATAAAACAAAACACAAAACAACATTATGGAATATACCACACTTCCTTAATAAAGTTAGGCACATAACATTCATCTGATGACAACAACTGTATCTTGTGTTGAAACGTTATGTGCCTAACTTTATTAAAGAAGTGTGTTCTATTCCATAATAGTTTTGTATTTTGTTTTATGTGCTCAAACCAAGCTCTAGTTCAAATCTTGCAATACTGTTCTATTTGAATGCATCTTCATGTATATTGTAAAATGTTCTGATCAATGTTATTGATATTGTTCAAGTCCTTACAAAATAAATGTTGTAAGAGTAGGGATTTTAGAGATAAGTTTAAGTATTTGTGTCTTTAGGGTACCTCCACTCCTTGTTTGCCTCAAACGAAAATAACCTAGCCTTAAAGGGATTGTAAAAAGGTTTTCTAAATTTTGTATGAGTATCGGGGACACTGATACTACAAATTTGCGCCATTCCAATTTCCATTCAGAAATCACTACCAGTGATGTCATACAATGAGTTAGTTTTAGACGCCGGAAAGGATATTGGAATGGAGCAAATTGATGCTATCAGTTTTCTGATACACATACAAAGTTTAGAAAAACGCTTTACAATCCCTTTAATGACCTGACATGACATGATTATGTTATATGATTCTAGGTAACAGATAATATAAGTCAGAACACTATGTTAGAGTATATTATGAATAACAGTGTATTTGAGTCACTGATTTTGGTAAGTATTTTTTTTTACTTTCTGTATAATGAACAAGAATTATAAATGTTTTCTATATGACATTTCTTTGTTATTGGCTCAGTTATTTATATGACAATTTGTAAAATTGTAATGATAAATAGCTTTGAATAAAATATAACAATTAGTTCTCCTAACCTATGTTACTTGTTATAGTTGCAATGAGTAAGCATTGCAGATTATGGTATGAAATCTGAACTTAAATTAGCTTCTTATCTTTTTAAGTAAATTTTATGTCTCCATTCAAGAGACAACTATTTTCATTAAGATTAAGTCATAACTTTAATATAATAATGTTAATATTATTTATATATTGTAGAATTTAGGTAATCAGTTGTTTAGATTACAATTAGGACATGATGCTGTATCAGTACTTACTATGTTAGTACAATATAGAAAATATGAGGTATGTTATATTTTACTTTCATTGATTGATTGAATATGGCACTATAATTTAGTGAAGAAGATTCTGGAAGCAAACGTTAACTTGTCATCTACCACTCAACCTTTGTGTGCACTTGACCGTCTTTTGCGAGAAAGGCCAGGGAAATAAGCGAATGGGTTATAAAGCAGTTGAATTAAACAATACCCACAGCTTTGCCGTCTATGATAATTAATTTAAAAATACTATTAACCCTTTGAGCAGTGAGTTTGATTATGATCATACTGTATGGAGTGACTTAATTTGATATTATGACATATATGTCGCTCTGCTCCTTTCATGTGACGTCATATGTGTTGCTTCACTCATCAAAGGGTTAAACTAGCAATTGTTTTCAAGCGTTGTTTTGGTTTAAGTCTGAAATAGTCATCTTGATTCTGTCAAAAATTTGAATACAATTTGTACTGTATTGTTGGATTTATTTCAGTCTGCCAATCCTTATATAGTAAAGTTATCTATATTAGATGATGAACTAGCTTTAACCGTAAGTAAAATTTTCTTCTATTTTTTGCCAGGGTATTATATTCTCTTTAGAATGTAGCCTTTGTTAATGAATTTTCATTGAATAAGGTTTGCACCTATCAAAAAAAATAAGGATATTTATTTTTAAAAAATGCCCTTTTTCTAACCAATAAAATTAATTGCATATTTGTTTGTAACATTTTGATTTTGTTTTTCAGGGTTATGCACAGGTTGTATCTATTCTTCTCTCTGATTTCAACAGGTTAGTCTTTATTCAATTGAATTTGTTTGAAATTCTAGGGTTTCTTCTTTTTAACACCTAATCTAACAATGCTTAGAAAAACCTGAATTTTTTAATCTCAATATTGATTCAAAATATAATCCCAAAAATCTGAATCAAATAAATTGTCTACATAAAAATTTTGTTGTATGTTTAACGAAGTAAGATGAACCCTTTTAAAGAGGTTGTGCAAAGTCATTTTGAAATTTTTAAAAAAATATGTTGAATGACTCCTGGATTGATAGTAGATTACAAAGAAACAAAAACAAAATTTCTCAAAAAATTTATTTCCTCAAAAACGACTAAAAACCGGACTTTCCGAGCGATGCTTAAAAAATGGCGCGCTTTGTTATCACGTTACGTAAGTGACGTCATACCCAGAACATAACGTCAGAGTGGAAGCAGTACACTATGGCAAAACGTCGGATACTTCTTCCGAATCAACTGACTTTGTCGAAGCCTGAGTGTTATAACAGGGCGAATATGATTCAGATCACGCCTAAAAAGGGTGTAATGAAATTGGCACTATATCTAAAGCCTCATCGGGGTGAAAAAGCTGACTTTCATGACTCGAATAGGGATGAAGGGCAGGCCTTGGCTTCGTGCTGGTAGTTTAGCAGAATGATAAGTAAAATAAGCCATACCTCAGTGTTTAATGATAATGGTTTCCAATTTAAGTATGAATACATGTACTAATTATTCCGAATAGTGAATCAAAGGATGCGAGATCACCTCTTGTAGGAGGCTATAGTTCAGGTTGGGGTGGATAGGTTGGTGTTGTATTTCTTATTACTGAGATTTCAGGAGTGAAGCCAAGTTCATTTTCCAATTTTTAATGCGATCAAATTGTCTATTTAGTAGCCTACGTCTACAGCAGTATTTATTCGGATATGTACCTTTATATATAAATCAAAAACCGGCATTTTCTGATCACGTGGCGTCATTTCCACAACAATAAAAATGGCGGCGGTAAATGAGTTTATAATAGCGAGGAGATGGGGGTTTCTGGAGAATATGCTATATGTTATATCCGTGATTCAAGTCAATTTAAATCGTCCCACACGATTTTTGAAGGCTATTACTGGCCCTATATGATTTTTTTTTTTATTTTGAGTGCTAGTTTTTAAAGCAGATCGTTCATGCAAATTCCACTTTTATTATTTATGCCATAACTCAAAACGCAGCCTATTCTAAGCCTAATTCCCTCTTTAAAGTCACCATTCAAGCACTGTTGAGTAGGCCAGTTTGATTAGAATCTTTTCCTTCATATTACATGTATTCAAAATATGATTGCATGCCATTTGTCTTATAATATCTTTGGACCCATGGAAATAAAAGGTTTTCCATTAAACTCATGTTGAATATGCACTCTATTCCAGAAGTCAAAAGTCGCAGCTTTGAAAGCCAACTATTAACAGTTTGCAGGACTAATGTTCATTGCAGAAATTCATTAACTTGTAGACAAGATTAAAAGAATTTGTTCATTAGACATCGGTGTTGAACTGTGTTGGAACATAAAGAGATACATAATAAGATTTTAATTTCCAAACATTGCCAACAAGAATAAACATTCAATAGAGGGCTTATCTGCTGTCAAAAAATCAAATGCCCCAGATCTATGGTTAAATAACTAATAAGTAATAAATACATGTATATCAAATAAGTTGTTTATTAACTTTACCTATGATTTGAATAATCTACATGGAGGCAAATGTTCTGTGGCTAGTGTTGCCACCAAGGTAGGACATAGCAGGTTCCTCTTTGAGAATAGTCAATGTCACTTGTACTTTAATAAATGTTTTATTTGGTATATTCATTCTATTTAAAACACCAATATGTTAGATGTTTAACTCTCATAATGTATTCAACATTCATCTGCATGATCTACAAAGAAAAAAATAATAGTATTTGATAATGAAAATGAAAATTGAGAATAGTTAAGCCAGGATCAGGATGTTCTTTTAAACACAAAAAAAAAACCTGCATTAAAAAAAGGAAAAATTGGCCTAGTTCATAACTGTGATAGTCAGATAGAATAGCAGGACACACACGCATAGAAATAAAAAAACATGAAATGAACACACTCCTCTCATCTCCTCCGCTCCATCTGAAAACTGAAGTCAAACTGAAAGTAGGGCCTATTTCTGACCGGTCATGGCATGGCCAAACTACGCAAGTCATATTCTCGGAGAATTAAAATACTATTCTAAAAAACGAAGTGAAATAATAAGGCTTACCTGTTGAGAGAATTTAGAGGTTGACCGCTGTCCATATTGTTATATTCACAAACATTAGATCGTAATCGGTCGCCGGGTCGGTCAAAACAGGTGGCTTAGCTAGAGACCGCTTCAAGGGAATAACAACGATCCAACGCTCTCCACCCCAATATAATTCACTGGTGATCAATCCAATCATTAGAATTCAGCCATATGTACAACTGATTACCCGCATCACTTTCAAAAATAGCCACAAAACGGTTAGACACTCGATAAATCCAATGTGACTTTGCATGTCGGCCACATTGTTTGGTTCTGGGTATGACGTCATTTTCCGATGAATGACGGAATCAGTCGATGATTTTTTATGGCGTAACTAAGGGCCGTTACTATGATATTACAGGTGGTTTTTTGGTGATAACTCGAGAACGGGATGAGATATCGAAATAAAAATAACGACATAATTTTATAAAAACGTTTATTTAACGTTATAAATCATAAAAAGGACTTTGCACAACCCCTTTAAGAGTGACTAAAGTAATTTTTCTAAGAGCTTTCGTTTGTTTGTTGAGATATTTCACCTGATGATGTCGACAACGAAATCTCCAAGAATAAAATTCTTTAGTTACTCTGAAAAGGGTTCTTTTACTTCTTTTTTCATACAACATATGGTATTACAGCATTATTTTCAATTGTAAAAATTCTTAGTTTTATATTATGTTATATTTCAGAGACTATGTTAGTCAAAGTAATGAACAACAAACAGGCTGGTTCTCTTCTCTAGCTAATATGGTAAGAAAAATCTTTTATACACAACGTTTATTTTATAAGTATGAATATATTGAAAATTCAAAAACTTATTTAATTATAAATTTCATTGATTGTTGATTGTATAATAGTTGTGAATTATTTCTTGGTTTCTTTATTATCTGATTTAATATTGTAATTCTACATGTTAAGAAAATTTATTTTACGTCATAGGTTGGTAATATGTTTGTAGCAGAAGAAAAAAAGATTGAACTTGTGAAGTAAGTATTAAGCAAAGATTGTCTGCTATTTAACAATTACACTATGCGTATGGAATAGAATTACTTAGCTTATATACGTTTTGACTAGGGATTCTTTATCAAGTAGGTATGAAAAGTATAAAAAGAGGAAATATTTTATTGGTTATAGGTGACAATCTCCTAAAGAAGCACTTGCCTAGGTCACAAGTAGAGACAATGAATTTTAACATGGAAACTAATCCAATTTTAATACAATACTTTCTACTGATTCTAAGAAAATTCACAAGTAAAATGATATATATAACTCAAATTCCAAAGCAATTGTTTCAGGGAGTTGATGAAAGGGGTTCTAATTTACCATGAACCAGTATATTACTAAAGTTTTTATTTCTTTTATATGCAGTGACTAAACGTTTAGTATAGACGTTAGGGAATTCATCTTGCAGTTCATTATACAATCGTTTGACAATGACAGGGGCATTCTTGGCTGTAGTATTGTAGGTTGCAACAAAAGGTATGATTTGGTTGTCATGCTGGATATTTAGGCCGTTAGGTATAACTGTTTGTAGTTGGTCTATCCAGAAACTCTCCCTTTGTAATCGCTTGATTGGTGTTTGCTATAACAAGCTGATTATGTTATGTATTGTAGAGCTAATGATTTGATATTACTATCATTATATGAAGCTATTCATCTCAACAGAAATTTCATTACAGCATTAACTCATGTAAGTACCGGTATTAATGAAATAAAATGTTATCTTTAAAATGACATTTTTACCTGGACTTTCATGTTATAAGCTGCCCTGTGTAGTAATGTATTTATTTATGTAAGAATAATGTGACATGCATTTTCATCAATCACACAATTTACATTCTTGCATACATTAACAATCATTTGTATGACAATAATTTCATTGACTGTATTTCGATAATGCATCGGGACATTGTAGAATAACTGGTAATGTCTTGATGAATGTATCATGTAGTATCATGTAGTATTGATTCCAAAAGTTATCATTAATCATAGCAAGCTAAGCGTTAATTCAAATAAAATGTCATTAAATGACTGGTACTACCCATTATAATATCATTTCTGACGAAAGGGTAGGGCAGATTTGTCAGGCTTCTTTAGGGTAGACAAGTCTTTTGAATTGCTTCAGCCTCAATAAAAACTCAATAATTTGTTTTTCAGACTCATACTCCATCAACAGCTAACAGTCCGCCATCATCTCCTGTTTTATCTAAACCTCCAGTATTAACTATTCAAGGTATGTTTATATCACTATACTGTTTTATCTAAACCTCCAGTATTAACTATTCAAGGTATGTTTATATCACTATATATCTCCTGTTTTATCTAAACCTCCAGTATTAACTATTCAAGGTATGTTTATATCACTATACATCTCCTGTTTTATCTAAACCTCCAGTATTAACTATTCAAGGTATGTTTATATCACTATATATCTCCTGTTTTATCTAAACCTCCAGTATTAACTGTTCAAGGTATGTTTATATCACTATATATCTCCTGTTTTATCTAAACCTCCAGTATTAACTATTCAAGGTATGTTTATATAACTATATATCTCGTGTTTTATCTAAACCTCCAGTATTAACTATTCAAGGTATGTTTATATCACTATATATCTCCTGTGTCATCTAAACCTCCAGTATTAACTATTCAAGGTATGTTTATATAACTATATATCTCGTGTTTTATCTAAACCTCCAGTATTAACTATTCAAGGTATGTTTATATCACTATATATCTCCTGTTTTATCTAAACCTCCTGTATTAACTATTCAAGGTATGTTTATTTATATCACTATATATCTCCTGTTTTATCTAAACCTCCAGTATTAACTATTCAAGGTATGTTTATATCAGTATATATCTCCTGTTTTATCTAAACCTCCAGTATTAACTATTCAAGGTATGTTTATATCACTATATATCTCCTGTTTTATCTAAACCTCCAGTATTAACTATTCAAGGTATGTTTATATCACTATATATCTCCTGTTTTATCTAAACCTCCAGTATTAACTATTCAAGGTATGTTTAGGCCAAATAAAATAAATCATTAGTTTCTCAGGCACCGCCGCATTACGTGTTTTGGCCCCGCATTCCTCATTTTATCCACACAAATAAAAAAAAAAAAAGTCATTCCGCCGCATGGTTTAGTGTTACTGTAAAAAAAAAAATACCTAGTCCCCGCCGCAAAGCGATTATATGTCCCGCGTACATCTATTTTAAGACCTTTTTTTATCAATGACAACGACTTATTAGATCTAGAAATCTTCAGAATAAAAGTTAAAACAAAATATTCGTTGACAATACAACGTGGCAACGTACAAATTTACGCGATACAACAAAAAACGAAATGAATCATTGACAAAAGGCGTATTTGTCGGCCGATTCGATTTGATTTCAGTTAGGTAAATAAGCTATTTTGCGCATTTGTGAGCCAGGACGATTAGGCCTAGCGGTCATTTGTGAGATAGTTTACCTAAACTGATTAGGCTAATCGACCTAATCGTCCTATGTATGAGGTGATAAGGCGATTCGATTAGGTCTTTATAGACTCATCAATGACAAAAACGCCTTTAAAAAGGTGTGTACAAAAATGATCTCTAAACAAAAAACGGATATACATTATTATAAAAGCTTAGGCACCGTTTTGGAATATATTAACATTATTATTAATCTTCATGTATAAACATGTATAAATGTTATTAATTACTAAAATGATTATAAAATCTGTGTTTTTGCAAATTCGATTCGATTTCTCTGCTTCTGAAATATTTTGGTTTTAGGCGCATTCCATACGGTAGCCAGTTAGAACGGTAACAAGGGAAAACGGTAACAAAAAAATAAAGTTGAAACGGTAATAAACCTGTTAAAACGGTAACACATATAAGGTTATAACGGTAACATATCTGTAAAAACGGTAACAAAATATTTTGGTAAAAAAAAGTAACAAAATAAACAAAGGCGGCAATCAAGGTTGATTGTTACTATAAATAGAATCAAAGTGCTGACATAGAATATTAGCAGAGAAGCAGACGACATAATGCAGATTTAATATCTGAATTCATAATGCAATGATCAAAATGAGGTTCAAATAGATATATTTTGATTGCATGACAATATCTCTGCTTTTGAAAAACTGAAACTTTATCGGTCCACTAAATTTATCGACTAGATTTGCCTTTTTTCAGATTTTTCGAGATTCATACGCGTGCGACCTTGAGTCAAGGTCATCACGGGAAGATAAAATATAAATAACATCCATATGAAAAAATTAAATTTTACTAATTTATAAAGACAATATAGGACTCTCAAAAACATTTTGAGGATAATATTACTATTCATTCAAATATAATGGGCAAAATGTGATTCAGCAAACGATATCTAGACAATGCCTACATTGATGTCGTCCATGATGGGCCGTTTGGTATCAATTGATATTTTACCGACAATTCAATTACGAAACCACATGTTGTGTGATAGGATATTTGTTTTATCATTTGATACACATAAATATATAATATAACAACATAATGATAAAAACATTATACATTACATCTATTTTATTATGTGTTACCGTTTTTACAGAACTGTTACCGTTTTAACGGTAAAATCTTGTTACTGTTTTCATACCACGTATGAAATAACTTGTATGTAAAGTTGAATGTTGCTAATTAATAAATGTTTATTAGTTTAATGGTATTAAGTTGAATGTTGCTAATTAATAAATGTTTATAAGTCTAATGGTATTAAGTTGAATGTTGCTAATTAATAAATAGTCTAATGGTATTAATTCTTTCTTCTATGAAAATAAAAAAAACAGCCTCATCACCAAATGACAAAAAAAAAAAAATTGTCGAAATGCCTCATCATGAAATTGCTTGAAAAAAAAAAACACCCTCATTAGCACATCAAGACAATAAAAAAAAAAAAAAAAGGCCTACCTGCCTCATTGATTTTTTCAAAAATTGGCCTGAGAAACTAATGATTAATTTTATTTGGCCTTATATCACTATATATCTCCTGTTTTATCTAAACATCCAGTATTAACTATTCAAGGTATATTTATATCACTATATATCTCCTGTTTTATCTAAACCTCCAGTATTAACTATTCAAGGTATGTTTATATCAGTATATATCTCCTGTTTTATCTAAACCTCCAGTATTAACTATTCAAGGTATGTTTATTTATATCACTATATATCTCCTGTTTTATCTAATCCTCCAGTATTAACTATTCAAGGTATGTTTATTTATATCACTATATATCTCCTGTTTTATCTAAACCTCCAGTATTAACTATTCAAGGTATGTTTATATCACTATATATCTCCTGTTTTATCTAATCCTCCAGTATTAACTATTCAAGGTATGTTTATATCACTATATATCTCCTGTTTTATCTAAACCTCCTGTATTAACTATTCAAGGTATGTTTATTTATATCACTATATATCTCCTGTTTTATCTAAACCTCCAGTATTAACTATTCAAGGTATGTTTATATCACTATATATCTCCTGTTTTATCTAAACCTCCTGTATTAACTATTCAAGGTATGTTTATTTATATCACTATATATCTCCTGTTTTATCTAAACCTCCAGTATTAACTATTCAAGGTATGTTTATATCAGTATATATCTCCTGTTTTATCTAAACCTCCAGTATTAACTATTCAAGGTATGTTTATATCACTATATATCTCCTGTTTTATCTAAACCTCCTGTATTAACTATTCAAGGTATGTTTATATCTATAAATATCTCCTGTTTTATCTAAACCTCCAGTATTAACTATTCAAGGTATGTTTATTTATATCACTATATATCTCCTGTTTTATCTAAACCTCCAGTATTATCCATTCAAGGTATGTTTATATCACTATATATCTCCTGTTTTTTATACACTATATATCTCCTGTTTTATCTAAACCTCCAGTATTAACTATTCAAGGTATGTTTATATCAGTATATATCTCCTGTTTTATCTAAACCTCCAGTATTAACTATTCAAGGTATGTTTATATCACTATATATCTCCTGTTTTATCTAAACCTCCAGTATTAACTATTCAAGGTATGTTTATATCACTATATATCTCCTGTTTTATCTAAACCTCCAGTATTAACTATTCAAGGTATGTTTATATCTATAAATATCTCCTGTTTTATCTAAACCTCCAGTGTTAACTATTCAAGGTATGTTTATATCACTATATATCTCCTGTTTTATCTAAACCTCCTGTATTAACTATTCAAGGTATGTTTATTTATATCAGTATATATCTCCTGTTTTATCTAAACCTCCAGTATTAACTATTCAAGGTATGTTTATATCACTATATATCTCCTGTTTTATCTAAACCTCCTGTATTAACTATTCAAGGTATGTTTATTTATATCACTATATATCTCCTGTTTTATCTAATCCTCCAGTATTAACTATTCAAGGTATGTTTATATCACTATATATCTCCTGTTTTATCTAAACCTCCAGTATTAACTATTCAAGGTATGTTTATTTATATCACTATATATCTCCTGTTTTATCTAATCCTCCAGTATTAACTATTCAAGGTATGTTTATATCACTATATATCTCCTGTTTTATCTAAACCTCCTGTATTAACTATTCAAGGTATGTTTATTTATATCACTATATATCTCCTGTTTTATCTAAACCTCCAGTATTAACTATTCAAGGTATGTTTATATCACTATATATCTCCTGTTTTATCTAAACCTCCTGTATTAACTATTCAAGGTATGTTTATTTATATCACTATATATCTCCTGTTTTATCTAAACCTCCAGTATTAACTATTCAAGGTATGTTTATATCAGTATATATCTCCTGTTTTATCTAAACCTCCAGTATTAACTATTCAAGGTATGTTTATATCACTATATATCTCCTGTTTTATCTAAACCTCCTGTATTAACTATTCAAGGTATGTTTATATCTATAAATATCTCCTGTTTTATCTAAACCTCCAGTATTAACTATTCAAGGTATGTTTATTTATATCACTATATATCTCCTGTTTTATCTAAACCTCCAGTATTAACCATTCAAGGTATGTTTATATCACTATATATCTCCTGTTTTTTATACACTATATATCTCCTGTTTTATCTAAACCTCCAGTATTAACTATTCAAGGTATGTTTATATCAGTATATATCTCCTGTTTTATCTAAACCTCCAGTATTAACTATTCAAGGTATGTTTATATCACTATATATCTCCTGTTTTATCTAAACCTCCAGTATTAACTATTCAAGGTATGTTTATATCACTATATATCTCCTGTTTTATCTAAACCTCCAGTATTAACTATTCAAGGTATGTTTATATCACTATATATCTCCTGTTTTATCTAAACCTCCAGTGTTAACTATTCAAGGTATGTTTATATCACTATATATCTCCTGTTTTATCTAAAACCTATATCTCGAATAGATAGCGAACATATCCCTTTAAGGTAAGGTGTATCCCTTTAATGACAGTGCTTGTTTTTCGGCCTTTTGTATCTTTTGGTTGTGATTATATGAATTTTAGATACTTATATTTTTTTTTGATAGAAAATGGAAATACTGATGAAAATCCTGCAACTCAACCTACAAACTTACTAGTTACATTCTTAGAATACAGTTCTATAGTAATGCAAGACACAAAAGGTATGTTATTATAGTTAAAAGTTACATATTTTGTGGCAGAAGGGTCAAAATTTCCTCTAAATGAAATCTCAGTCAACGGATATAACATTTTTATACATAATAGAGTCAAATAGTGTGCAATTATGCCTTTAAAAGAGATTAAAAAATTATCAAAATTATAATATTCTCTCACTTATGTTTCAGATACAGTACGTCATAATAATGCCAAATTATGTCTAATAATATTAACTTGTATAGCTGAGGTAGGTTATTATTTACGATTTTTCTTTTGACTGGTTCTTAATAACTCTATTCCTTACAGCATCAGCATCTTTTGTATAAAGACATAGGACACATGTGTAATTAACATAATATATCTGATTTTTGCTAAACATAATTTCAGATTTTTGCTATTTTTTTAGGATCAGTATGCAAATTCGTTAATGCATGATGTCAATATGACGTTTAGAGTCCCGTTACATAGAATGGTAAGTTCTTTACTTTTATAACTTTAATTGACATAAGCAGATTCCGGAAATTCCATTCGCCATTTCTATGGAGAAGGTTATTATCTTCATTTCGTGGTCAGTCTTTTTACATATTCTGCCAAATTTCGCTAGGTCTAGGTAAGCACTTTCATGAAATTGGGATGTGAGGAGTCATAGCCTCGTATTTCAATGCATGAAGACATTTTCTTAAACTTAATCTGAAAAGTAGAACTAGCAACTTATTTCATATCAATTGCAGCCTATGAGACATAGAAAGATAAAAGTAGAGAAAAACCCTCCATCAAGACCATTAGTGGCTTCCTTATTAGGTAAACATTTCTCTTACTATTTATTACCTGAAGTTCAACTGATTTGATTCTCACATATAACACATAATTTGTGTTGAATAAATAATCTTCAAGAACTGAATAATTAATTTTTAAAAAACTATTTGTTTTGTACAATCAAGCAATCTTGATATATTGATTTATTGAAATCCAATTGTAAAATATAATTTTTATTTTTCCTAACAGATTTAATGGTAGAATTTACCATGAGTCATATGATGAAGTTATTTCCTATGGAATTATATCTGTAAGTATGAAGTACTCATATATTTATATAGATTGCAATCTGATCAAAATAACTAATTCATTAAGTATGAATTAAGCATTATTCAAAGTATGAATTAAGCATTATTCAGAGTATGAATTAATAAATATTCAAAGTATATATAAAGCAATATTCAAAGTATGTATTAAGCATTATTCAAAGCATGCATTATGCAATATTGAAAGTATGAGCAATATTGTAGATATGGGTTTAATTGTTATTTAATTACAGGAGAAGTTTAGGTATAATACACAGAGTATTATGTTATCAAAAGAAATGTAGAGTGAGATTACAATATCCTTGGAAAGAACTGTGGACTGGTAAGTAAACATATATATTGGATTTCTTTACTTTCTTTGTGAACACATAACTTGGGGCTCTCTTGCTGGCCAGCTCTTTATGCTCCAACCGGAGGTCCAATAGAATTTAGAGCGCCTTCCTGCTGTTCCATATAAAAGTATGTGTTGACTGAATTCAAAATCCAGGAAAAGAAAAGAGATAGGTAAATTTTGAATGAATGGAATACATACTAAACCTAAACAGAATAAGTACTTGTCTTAAAAAAAAAATTTGGTTAAAATATAATTTTTTTTTTTCCTACAGCAATGATTTGTTTGTTGAAGTTTATTATGTCACATGAAACAGCATTAGTTAAAAAACATAATATATTTCACTTAGCTACTAAGGTAAGAACAAAACAATTTGAATTTTTTAGCAATATATCAAACAATTAATGAATTTGAATTCAAGTCCACATATATAGAGAATGAAATATACAGAATGGTTGATACTTTGAATTTTGGCGCAAGACCAGAAGTTATTATCAATAAAAGTATTTATCTGATTGTTTTCAATGTATCTTATTTTATTCTTATGTCTTTTCAGGTTGTCAATGTATTTAATTTATTTGTAACCTATGGTGATACATTTTTACCTAATCCTAATAGTTATGATGAATTGTATTATGAAATTATTAGAATGCATCAAGTGTTTGATAACTTATATTCCATGGGTAAGTTAATAGTGAAATGATTATGATTCATACATCTTGTTTTAGGATTCTTAAAGGGGAATGTTCAGCATTTTTGAGGGTCGATTTGAGCCTATGTAAATAGTTTCCAGAAGTACTAGAATTGCACAAAAATCACATAATCCCTTCCTAACTGCAAACAGTACTGTTTCGGCCTTCTGGGCCTCATCAGTGCAGTGCTGATACTAGAGTTGAGGTTTGGCTATATAGCCACCTCAGATGATCCCACATATGTGATACCATCGTACCATGTCAGAGTGCTCAAACTAGCAAGCTAGTGGGCTATGCATAACGCTAACGACACTGGTACACTCCAGATAGAGTGCTCAACAAGGTATGAACCAAGGAGCTTATCTAAACATTTATCTTTCATTTTCTTTTCTATATAAGGCATATTCTTACTAAACGACGAGTTGTATTTTTGACTTTCAAACGCTCATAACAGCTACACAGGGATTTGAAGGCTTATATTTTGAGGGAGAGTTGTGAATATTATTATGGATTAGAATAGCTAGAAAATTTTATTGGTCGAACAGTTAGTGAACATATTCCTTTAACTCAGTTCTAAATTAAAGGGGAATGTTCAGCATTGTCAAGTATTGATTTAGGCCTTGATTATATACATAAATAGCCAGCAAAGTACTAAAACTGCACAATAATCAGAAAATACCTTTTCTCTTCTAGCATTGAGGTATACAACAACAGAGGGTGAATATAAAGATTCTGCTGCTAGACTTACTAATAATCTAGTCAATATAAGGTAAGATTTTTTTTCCATTGTAGGTTTTTGTTTTATATATGTAGATATAGTTGTCACCTGTGCCTGTCTGTCCATTCATCCATCTGTCTGTCTACAATTGTTATGGTGTGAGTGAGTGTAATCATCCGAGGTTGATCCCTTAAAATTTATACTAACATCGCTTGCATATTTTTGTTTTTTATTTTTTAAGAACCGAAATTAGCAAATTGGATGAAAAACAAAATCCAAGCAAATTTTAACCCTGACAAAAAAAATGTTTTAATAGTTATTTATAATTACTGTTTTTTTTATTTTTTATCAGCCATTAGTATCTTGATCTTTTATTTCAGAGCAATTATCAATCATTTTACACCTAAAGTTGATTCATGGTCAGCAGCCAATAACCTGAATACATTAACAGAGGACCAGGTATTGGAAGTTGTGAGGAGTAATTACGATACTTTAACATTAAAATTACAAGATAATTTAGATCAATTTGAAAGATATTCAGAAAAACCTAAAGAAACACCATTCTTTACTCAACTTGTAAGTTAAATTTTCCTTTTTTCATAAATTACAATCAAATTGCAAATCTGGATGTTTTGTTCTTTTTTTTCTGTGTGACTAAATACATGTTATTTGATATTCTTTTCTTTGTGTACATGTATGTGAGGAATTTTTGGGATCTTTATCATTAAAGAGGACTTTCTTGCATTATTTTTTTAATTCTACAGAACTTTTGTAAAAAGTATTCTATCAGATCATGGATGGCAAATGTAATAACTTGCAGAATAAAACATATATTAACCATCCAGATCTGTATTTTTATTTTAAGATTGATTTATTTATGTCTGTGTCAATGCATATTATTACAGAAAAATTATAATGTTAAAGAAGTTCATATCATTTTTAAATCCATATGAAGCAGTGAAAATCACAATCTTAATTCTTATACCAATAAATATATCCTATACACCTCGTCTTTCTGATGAGGTATCTCTGTATTGTTAATATGATCTATTTGTAATGTGTTTCAGGTACGATCAATAACATGTGATGTTAGAAAACATGTCTCTAATTTATCAACTCAACATCATGATATGTTAATGGAACTGGCACAAACTTCTTAATGATATCATATTACAAACATTACAAACAATCTTTAAAACAAGATAGAACTCTGAGTTAATGTTTCAACAAACATTATCTCAAAATTGTAAGAATATGATGACATTAATTTGCCAAATGTTTATAAATTATTTTACTGTTGCATTTGTTAGCAAATAAAAATTTGTTCCTAACATGTATACTGGTGACAGTTCAAGCTTATAACAGATTTAAAAAAATATATATAATAGTGTCCGGAACCACAGATATCAAACAAAGGATGATTGAAATATAAGTTGCAAGTGTCTTTTAAAACCAATATAACCAAGGAACTTTGGACAATAAAGGATATGTTAGGCATGGAACCTGATATATTTGATCTCCTATGAAATTAAACTGTAATGATAAAAGAGGATTGTGTTATGTATTTGTGTTCTTGCCAGAGGCTAGAATATATGTAATGCTTTAATTTTCAGATCATTCATTTGTTGGTTCGTATTCAATAGTGATCCTTATAGAATATTTCTGATCAGCCATTTTTATTAGAACAATACATAATACAATTGCCCCCAATTCACACTGCATTTTAAGATGCATGTAACATGATTGCAGTAAAGTAAAGTAAATTATGTTTCATATGTTTCACAATTAAGTCTTCACTAATACATTATGAATTGTATATTGTCATTACATATGGGAATTTTAATGTTTATATTGAAATCATTAATTATAATATAGTCAATATATTGTGTTCATTTTGTCTTTCATTTTATTTGTATATACATGTATCATATTTATTTTAAAATTACAATGCATTTGTTGATGTTATGTTATGTTAGTCTCTAAATGACATACTTGTAGCAAAACCTTGGTTTTGAAGTAACCTAAAATCACAATTTACTTTGGGGTTGGGGGTTTGATCAGTTAGGTTTTTATACTAATTTGAATTGTACCCCCATATGATTAATAATTTTAAGATCCATATGATAAAATGCTATCGTCATTTTTTCAAATTTTATGTTACAATCTACTCATTAAAAAAAAGGTTTTCCAGTCAGTGTGCTCCAGACAAAGCTGTCTGTGGGTCTTTCATATGCAGACAAAACTTTATGGCAATTGCTAATGCAAATCCTATTTAGCTTTACTGCTGAAAACCCTCTAATATAAACCTAATCTGAACATAAACTTTATACTGATATAGGAATACATGTGTTATTCTGTATATATATATTGTATAGTTATAAGTCGAAAGATAAATAATATATCAGTTGTATATATGAAAATAAAATTATCAGAATAATCCTCTTATATTTCTTTCTGCCTTTGACTGATTCTCAGTGTACTATTTTATACAAATTCATAATATATTTAGCACTTATTACAACTCAAATTTTAGTGAGGCTATGACAGTATATACAGAAAACAAAAGACAAATGGTTAGTTTGAGGTATATTTGAAGGGATTATTGGATTTCCATTCAGTTCTAGTATTCTATATGTTAGTTAATAATATATACTTTGAGGTTCTATAGCACAGTGGTTAGCGCATTGTTCTTTATATGACGTCATTAGCTATTATATATGCGGGAAATGGTTGTCGTTATGTTTTAGAGTTCGGTTCTCAATCAGGGTGTGAAAGTATGATGTCCTTGAATAAGTCATCTTCACTCATAATTCCAGTCCACCCAGCTGTAAATGGGTATGGATAATCTGGGAAAGATCAATACTAAGACTTTTGGCCAAGGATCAGCTGGGAGAAAGGATCCGCACGGAACCTTAGTTGTTATCCTTGTAAAATATAGATGTTTCTTTCTTTTCTTTTTATATTCAAGACCGAAACTTGGAGATACTAAACGTTCCCCTTAAAATCAATGAACATATTCAAATATTTATTTTCTTATAACAAAAACAAGTGGTATGATAATATTGAGTAAAAGGCATTTAATTGAAAATTTCACTGCCCTAAAACTGGACACACATCTAGAACACAAAACTTGGCTCGACATGTTGGACAAGGTGAAATACTGGACATCCAAGTCTCTGGTTCTTGTTGATTCTGTCTACTAGCAAACCATTTTCCCATACATTCTAAACACCACATAGGACGACAATAACACTGTTGACACTCTCCGTCTGAGAGGTCACTACATTCTTTTCTTAATTTAACATTAGATGGGTTAACCATACAGCCTATGCAGTTGTCTACCTCCTATAAAAAAAATATAGATTTAAAAATAATACTTAACAAAGGAAATTCAAGAGTAACGTGCTATACACTAGTGAAATATGATAGCAGGATATTTGTAAATCTAGTACTAGGTGGCCTGTGTATTTCAATTAAACTTTATAATGTCTGATTACTATCATATTGATTACATTTAATCAAAAGATTTTTTTTAACAAATGTCAAACTGTGTAATCATAACAAAATAGACTCACTTACCGTATCTTGAGGTAATCTATATCTTGGATTTTCCTGCACTTGATTTCGAAATTCTTTTAAAAACTGATCACTTAATGATTGTCTTATAACTATACTTCTGACATTTCGTATTGGTAATGTTAATTTTTCTTTTAAATCACCATACTCTAAAGCATTTAATCTGTAAAATTATGGTTAGTATGAGGTTTTATAGTAATATATTTAAAAAATGGAACCTTTCTCCAGTAAAAAGACATCAAGTCTGCAGCTTGAATGATAAACCAATACGGTACAGATGAAAATTACAAAATAGTTGGATGTTAGCTGTTATAGCCAAATTTCACTCGTTACAGGTATAGCTCAATTTCATTTCATTTCACACCAATACATGATTTAGGAAATGACTAGATATATTGTCAATCTCAACACAATTGAAACATGCACACCAGTAGCCTACTAAATAACATCCAAAAATTGACATAAATTGGTTACCTGATATGAAAAGGTTTTAATTTGGGATTAATTCCTGAGACAGATATAGATAAAAACTGGGCTGTGGTATTATTTTCATACGACAGGGCATGCTCCTCAGCGTGGGATAATGTCAAATGAATATCACTCTGTCTTGCTATATGTACGTAATAAGCTGATGTTTTCATCACCCACGAGTCTGTCACTATCACTCTCCTCCCAAATCCACCAGTAGTGAACTTATCTATACGTCGAAACTCAATATCAATAGATGTCGCCACAGATCTCCAGTTGCCATCTTCAGACAAAAGTTTTAACTCCTTAGCTATTGGATGATTGTTCCATTTTCCTCTAGACCACCAGAACGCAAACAAACAAGCTCCCAAAAATAATGTTAAACTTATCACAAAATATATCTGCCACAATATAGATGTTTGAAATATGTTAAATAAGTTTAAATGTGGAGAGCATATTGCTAGACCAATATAATAACCTGAAAAAATAACAATCAACTTCAATCAAATTATATTCCAACCATTTGTAAGAGTTTTTAAAATAGAATTCTAAACACTAAAGTGTGTGCTATAGGCTAGTAAAGAGGCTTTTCATCATTCTCTCACTATCATTTATGTCTAGGCCTATTTGTACCACAAAATAGGGTTTGAAATCATTATTATAGGCACCGCCCAGAAGGCCGAAACAGTACTGTTTGCAGTAATATAACTTATAACAATGTAACTGTTGAATAAAAACAAACATATAAGGCCTATTTTCTGACTCTGGTCAAAATTACCAGGCTTAGAAGATATTTTGATAATTTGGCAATGCAAAGTCACAATGCTATAATTGTATTATTTACTAGTATAGCCTACTACCAGTAGTACTAGTAGTAGTAGGCCTAATAAAGCTTTTATATTTGTGTAGAATCTTTTTTAGACTAGCCTATGTGACCCTACTGTACTGTTGATGGCAGTAACTCTATCTGTAATATTCTCACCAAGAGGAATAAACGAATGTATAACTAGAGTTGCAGTTGTTCGTCTAATGTGGTAATAAATGAAATTCAGTTCTTCACTTCCAAGGAAATTTGACAACAAATTCTGAATTGTCAATCCACCTGACACGAATTCTGTTGGAGGAGCCACAAAACAGATGCTTAAAAATGCATAAACTAGAGAAAACATCAAATCTGGAGATTCCATTTTTTCAAACACTTGAGTTAAATATTATGATAATGTTCATGTTTGACAGAGTTGACTAATAATTGACAGTATCAAACTATAAAATAGAATGGAAAAAGTAAATAACATGTAAACATAGCAGCGTGTCACTTCCGGTGTAAACAATCCATTCGTTTGGTAAGCACACGTTAATTTAAAGCATCACGAACACACTTACGTCTTTCAGCAACCGAAAATATCCAAACCCAACAAAATCTTTCTGTAGGTATTTTTTTTGCAGTCCCTAAATTTCTCTGTATGAGAAACCTAATTTGAATCTTTAATTTGTTCATATCATCACATTTTGACTTTCAACAAGTTACTTCCCTTGAGCCTCAAAAGCTCTTTGAAGCACTTAATATTCAAATTAATATGTATCGGGTGTCTCAAAAAACGTCCCCAAGTTTGACAGTAAGTATCTCGGCTGCTAATGAACCGATCTCTTTTAAAACTCTCGCAGATTTACTTCAACATGTCCTTGTCAGACCCTAAAAAAAATATGAGAGTAATCGAATCAAAATTGTACAAGTAGGCCAACTGCCCCGAACAAAAATTCATGTAAAAAAATTCATTATCAGAGCAAATTACACTTTGTATCCTGTGTTCATTGTGCCGTCACCACATCGACCACCAATATCAACCTTTTTCCATCCAGTTCTCATAGATCTCATCTAAAGATGCCATCTCTTAAGAAGCTACCATCCTGCCTTTCAGTTCTGCTCCTTAAGAGAATCCCATCTGGAGTCATTACCGGCACTATAAGTGGGACAAACTGGCTTAACAGGTACTGAAAGATGCTTTTTGGGAGTAGATACTTTTAAATGAGATCCGTGAGAGCATCTCAGGGTGGAAAATGGTGGTTGATGTGGTGACGGCACAATGAACACAAGCTGAAAAGTGTAATTTGCTCTGATATTTGCATTTTTGTTCGGGACAGTACTTGTACAATTTTTTCTCGATGACTTTCATATTTTCAGGGTCTGGCAAGGACATGTTGAACTAGATATGTGAGAATTTTGAAAGAGATCGGTTCATCAACAGCTGAGATATTTACTGTCAAACTTGGGGACGTTTTTATTGGGACACCCGATATATATACACAGCCTACAGGGGCCGCTGCATACGAAACTTCGCATCTTTCCTAGCTCCGTATGTGTCGCAGATAAAGACACGAACCTAATCACTAGCCATGACGCCAACGATATTCGTTGAACGATAAAGTATGCATCAAATTTAATATCAAAACGTCTATAGGATATCAATCAGTTCTTAAATGCTAAAAATATTCCCAAATTTAACAGTGTGTATTTACTGAAGAGGTTGCAGTACAGAACTCTTTTTTAATAGCGGAGGCGTATTTGAGTTACAAGACTACAAACCGGAAAGACGATTAAAGACATTCCGCACCATTATGAGTTGTTTCGACCTCATTAACATTAGTCTACTTAAATTTTTATTCTTATTCACTTAGTATGGATCAAATAAAATACATTCTCTTCATATGTGTTTGTATAAAATCGGTTTGCATGGAGTGGAATCCATCTTGAAACTTTCCGTTTGTTTACATGAAGTCGTTTCGTCTCACTTATGATCTCCGAGAGAAAAATTTCTACGCATGAACTACTTAAAACATGGTTGGTCAATAGGTCAGAGTAATTTCTCTGTTGATCAGAATGGGGCCGCTGGGCGAGGGGGCTTCTGACCTCCCACTTTTTGGCCCCTTATTGTTTTTGTCATCTTTACTTCAATCTGAGGAATTTTTGTATGGGGGTAAGGGTGATTGCGAGGTCTGTTCCTTTTTGTTGAACCATGCCCACAGTTTCGCTGCATGACGAAAACCCCAACGGAAAACCAAATTGGTCAGATTAAGAAAAAAAAAACGCCTTTTGAACGATTTTTTTTTTAATTTTATTTTAAAGTTACTTCAATTTTTATACCATTAGGTAGACTACGGACAAGCATGAAGAGCCTGTTTTGACATATTTGGGCCCCCGACACACATTAAACTGCATGAGGTCATCCCGTCAATACAATACAGATGGACTTTGGAGGTTTATTAAAGGAAAGCCAAATCTACCAAAATAGAAATCAGATTATAGCATGTTCCACTGAAATATTTACATCTGATAATATTAATTTTAAAAAAAAACTCATCTGATTCTATTCAAAACAACTTTGCATAAGGACATTCAGTTCTGATTGTGTTTCTTGGTAATAACAATTCCAAGCTTACGATATAAGATCATGTTGACTATTTATATAAAACACAATTAGTATTTAATTTCAGTGGAATTTTCTTTCTGTCTTTGAAAAAACGTAATTGACATAACCTCTGCAATTGTACAGTGTAGACCTACAAACAAATATCAAAATATTATGAGACAATTTTAGGAAATTTCGTGGTTCGTTATAGAGAGCTCATGGGCAGTTACGTTTCTTGCATCTTGGATGATTTATTTGGTCCGGCATAAATTGATATAGTTGTATCTTCTGATGGAAACTAATATAGTTGCGGACAGATCATATGCTTACGATAAACCCGATGAAAATGCGGACAGATCATGCGATAAACCCGATGGTACCCCTCTTTGGAAGTGTCCACAACTGTTGCATCAGGACGTGATTTTTGTTCAACAGAATTGTTTTGCTTATGCACATTTTTATTATGAACAAAACTTAAGATCATAAAATTTCGCAAGCTCTGCTAGTGGTTTTAGTCTTTAGTTTGCTTGAGGAAGGGATGGCGGCCTTCAAGTCTATATTATGATTTAACACAGAATGCTGTGAAAAGGCATCGTTCGGTTCTTGTAGCAAAGTATCTTTACTTCCAACTAAGAAATACGTTGTCATACACCCCTTTCCTTTGACGGTTAATTCTCCTCTTTGTTTATATAGAAACCCAGAATCACCCAGCGACCTGAAAACATAATGAAAATTTAAATAGAGAAAATTTCAAATATTGACTGGTAGTATAGAAGATAGCTTGCCAGGCAAGGTAATATACGCCCACTGGCAGCTTTGACTTTAAACAAATATATTTGATAGTTACACGAAAAGTTATTAAGAACATTCACATCAACTTTCTTCAAAATGTATCAAGTATTGTGTCTCCTATAGTGTTCATGTGCTGAAAATTGAACATGTTTTCAAGAACAAGGGCAATAATTCATAGTAAATATTTTTTGATTTTGCTGATTTTCAATAGGGTTCTTCCTTGGGTGGTAAATAACATATCAGTACCGGTAAGGTTCATAAAAATCCGTTAAGAAATGTGACAAGTAGAGTGTCAAAAATCGAACGCGTTTTCAAGAACAAGGGCAATAATTCATAGTAAATATTTTTCGACTTTGCTGATTTTTAATAGGGTTCATCCTTGAGTGGTAATAAACATTACCAGTAAGTTTCGACAAAATCTGTTATGAATTGTGACCTGTATAGTGTTTACGAGCCAAAAATCAAACGATTTTTTTTAAAAGCAAGGGCAATAATTCATATTAGATATTTTTCGATTTTGCTGATTTTCAATAGGGTTTATCCTTGGGTGGAAATAAACATTATCAGTAAGTTTCAGCAAATCCATTAAGGAATGTGACCAGTACGAGCCAAAAATCGAAAGCGTTTTCAAGAACAAGGGCAATAATTCATAGTTAATAGTTTTCGATTTTGCTGATTTTCAATAGGGTTCATCCTTGGGTAGTAATAAACATTACCAGCAAGTTTCATCAAAATCCGTCAAGAATTGTGACCTGTAGAGTGTTTACTAGCCAAAAATCGAACGCGTTTTTAAGAACAAGGGCAATAATTTATAGTAAATATTTTCCGATTTTGCTGATTTTCAATAGGGTTCATCCTTGGGCGGCAATAAACATTACCAGTAAGTTTCGTCAAAATCCGTCAAGAATTGATTGTGACCTGTAGAGTGTTTACGAGCCAAAAATCGAACGCGTTTTTAAGAACAAGGGCAATAATTCATAGTAAATATTTTCCGATTTTGCTGATTTTCAATAGGGTTCATCCTTGGGCGGTAATAAACATTACAAGTAAGTTTCGTCAAAATCCGTCAAGAATTGTGACCTGTAGAGTGTTTACAAGCAATTGTGGACGGACGGACCGACGGACCGACGGACCGACGGACCAACAGACATGGGTGGATTATAAATTATACATGAGAATAAGAGACTACCTCACATGAACAAAACACAATAAAATTATCTAGATTCATGACTTGTAAGTCTTTCGATGGATTTTCTCATTTTCATAAACAAACCATTTAAAAATGAAAAAAAAAATTCAGAAAAAAAAGATCAGGGTGGATGAACTGATAATAAAAGTCAATGTTTTACAAAATTCCTCTTAATTAATGCAAACAACGTTTAGCATTTGATTTGAGAATATCTTATCGACTTAAAACTCATTCTGACTTACTAAGATTATGGATTACAAGATCGACTCAGAAATAGTATTTTGAAACTCACTGATATGTAGTTGGACTGATGTGAATTCTACCAGGTAATCCATGACTTTCCATTCTCGATGCTGTATTGACTGTGTCACCAAATAAACAATACCTTGGCATCTTTACACCTACTACTCCGGCTACAACTGGGCCTGTATGAACACCGACACGTATCTAATGATTGAAAAGAATATGCGGTCAGATAATCAAAAAAATAGTTATTGATATACCGTCAAAGCTGACACATTGTCTCAATTCAGGGGTTTTACAGGAGTCAAATAATAAATGATGGTTTCATTGAAAAAGATGTGCGCCATACTATTTTCGGGGAGGGGAATATGGAGACATTGCCCCTGTAGCTACGGTTCTGGCAATTACAGATGTTATAAACTTCTGTGGTACTTCGCTCTATAAACAAGAATTCATTCTTATCTTATGGTTAATAAAGTTTAAATCTAATTTAAAAGTTTTAATTTCGTAAGTAAGAAGAACTCAGAAGAAGTGTATACCTGGATAGGTTGGCCAGTATGTGGTGAGGTTACTTGGTTAGCTTCTAATATCATATCAATAGCAAACCTAGCTACAGGTATAGAGTGATGTTTCGTTTTCTCTGGTACACCACACACTATCATGTATGCATCACCAATAGTTTCAACCTGTGTACCAAAGAGAAATTCATTCAAAAATGTGTATCTGGAAGGCACGGCTTCTATCTGCACTGATTGTATTGGATTTCATTAGTATTTGATTAGGAATTATCATTCGTTATTTGCATTCAAATCAATGTGTCTATCGGCTATTTCATTGGACATATTCTAGCCTCATAATTTACATTATGTTTTCTGGTACATGACAAGTTTCTGGTCAAGTTTTTTTCTTGAATTTCAGGATCCATTGACATCGAACGAGAAAATTTTGCGTTTAACGCAATATGATACCGAAAGACGAAGCATAATATCTAGTCTTTGAATCGACATACACACAACAATATTACATTTAATCTATTATTTAAATTTTGGTCTGTTAAAATTGACAAAATTTGTCGATAGCATTGAGTTGAAAAACAGTTAAAATACCTTATAAACACCATGTTGGTCAGTTTTCTGATCAAATCTTTGATACAAGTCATTTAACATGTTAACTATTTGTAATGGTGTACAGGCTGCAGATATTGTAGTAAATGTGACAATATCACTAAATAATATAGTTACTTCCTCAAACTTTTCTGAAATGAAATGATTCAAATTATCATGTAATATGGACATACCTCAGTCCCAGCCACTTAAACGATACCTTTTCTTTCGGGTAGGAGGAGCTGACTCATGCATGTGCAATCAGCTTCTAATTGTCTGATCGGGTACAAAAATGAGTTAAGGCACTTGTCCAAGCGACATCCTCCCTATTATATCGCCACAAGACTAGCCAGAAGGAAATTCTGCCCACTACATATAGTTCACTTACCGGCCTCAACCTGTTTACCATTCTTGAGTTGATGAGCAACTTTTTGTGGTAACATCTGATACAGTAACATTTCAGTTTTCTTCTTCTCACTTTCTAATGCTTTAGATGTTACTTTTAACTCTGCTGTTGTTTCATCTAGTTTCTTGCTGAAATATTGGAAAATTAACGAACTTAATGAAGATATTGGAAGATGTTACACGACCCCAGATTTGCCCCCAAAATCAGTCGATAAAACGTGTCTGTTACTAAAAATATATTCTCCAAATCATGGGCCCCAATAACAGCTATTTGTACAGGTAAAAAACCATGGCGTTTATTGTTTTCAATTGATAAAATTGATGTACATGAGATTGGTTTTCAATATGTTTTAAAATTAGGAATCCAGTAAAAAATGTTAGCTTCCATATTAAAAAATCCAGCATGCTCAATACATCTTTCTTGAAATAGAGATAACCCTTTTTAATGTTACACGTATATAAATTAAAGGTTCCTAACGCATAATCGATCTCGGCAGTTCTCTGTTCGTGAAGCAAAACAAGTTCTCTAGTGACGTCATACAATGGTATATCTGACATGAACACATTCTTCTCTGCCAACTCATTGAAACTTGATAAACGTAATGATCCAACAAATATCATATGCCCGGACTCTTCTAGCCACATCATTTGACCTGAGTTACAAAGAAAAAACACGACATAACGTTTAAAAATCTACAATTTGCATGTAATCATCGAGTTGAATTAAAAGTATGCACAGCTGCATGTCATTAATAAAATTATGTCTAAACATAATTTTAACGATAATGAATTCTTTCAGTTTCAAGGAAAAGTATATTTTCCTTATGACTTCTTTTTTTTTTTCAGATGAGAAATACACTTCCGAAATGTGACTAGAATAATTAAACCTAAACCAATACATAAGTCCTAACCATTAATCAAAGTTTAATGTCAGAGACAAAGATAGAGACAAAACAAGAATTAAATACACTGAGCACTAAATTCAGGTACACGTCAAAATCTCTGATCATGTCAAATGATTTCCAAGAGAATTTTTGCAATGGGGAGCTGATCATCATACATGAATACATGAAAACGTCGCTAATATCTTTAAATTACATGACGAAAACCAACAATTATTACCTTTCAAGCTTAAACCTTTGCCTTTAGATTCACCATCTGTTTGTTTCAGGGAAATAAAGAAAACAGAATTTATAAATTTACTGATGTTTTCTATCGTCAAAGACATTTGTGGATGAACAACTTCAAAGATATCCGACATATAAATCGGCAGAGTCTGGATTGCTGGTAACATTTTCTGAACTTGGTAACCACATTGTCTGATGGTCATTTGTTGGTCGAAGATAATATGATATGGGAACGTTTTACAGATCTGATGCGGAGAAAGGTAGTAATGTGTCTGTTGTTGAAATGGGCACATCTCAAAAGCAATTTCTTCCTTTGTAGTTTTCGTCTCGGCCCCTTCTGGCGCATCTCTGTCGTTTTCATTTTGTTTTTCTGGTTCTTCGTCGAACAGTTTCACCTGAAAGATTTTAATTTGATACAGTACATTGTGACAAAGTTATTTCTAACAATTCAATGCATGGCTCAGATTATCAGGCCCGTTATGATAAAACTGATGATGATAACTATTGGATATATTATAGAACCCAAGAGTTCTCAATTCCGCTGACGAACTGTTTATCTCTAAGGATTTCTTCGTTTCACTTTCACATTAAATATAAAATTGGATTTGTCATAACAGATCTCAAAGAATACTTATGTTTCAATTTGTTACCCAATAGGGCCTACTTTAATTCTCACAAACAAGAACATACAATTAGATCATATTGTGTTCTGAAAAGGTGAACATGTCAATCTAATAAAACTCCACAATAGTCTAAATACCATTTTCGAATTGTTAAGGTTCTACGCTTTTGTATAAGAACATACATTGCTTTGGCGTACGTCTTGAATGTTGACCTTTACTATACAAATGCAGCGAAGAAAAAAAAAGGGGATGATTGTGTCAGTTTGAACTTCACACACTGAGGAGTGGCCGCAAGCATTGAAATAATTAGAACAATGCATAGCTATAAAAGCAATATAATGCTATGTAAGTATGCAAGTAGCCTATCCTTTTAAAAAAAAATAAACCCATTAACTAGCTTCATAACAATAAGTAAACAAACTAAGGAAATTTTCAAGAGGCTATTAACGAATAATGTCAATTTGAAAATCTGTGTTTTTTGAAGAAAGTAAATTTACCTTAAATGTTGTATGTTCTTGAGTGTTTCCTGCGATTTCTTCTGATCTTGTTTCTAAGGCTGTAATCTCAACTCGCTGATGGAATATGTCCCTTCCCACAGCACGGATAGTCCCTGTAAATATAAACCAATTAAGCTACATTAATTCCTGACACTTGATGGCTTCCCTACACCGGGGGCGCACATCGTTTTTACTATGCGCACCATAAATTGTTGGAATAGTTGAAGTTTTTAACTTTGACGCTCTCGGATGCCATTTTGTTCGCATTTTACGTCCATTACAGGCACTAGATCTGCGCCCATGTAACCTACCAGTCCTGTCCATAGTTCGCCCCAGTAAAGACTGGTTCGATAAATTGGTAAGAAACTTAATAACCTATAACCTTAAAGCTTGTATGCAAACTATTTGTCACTCAAGGAGGTCGGCATTGTCACCGTCCTTGACTTATTTCTAGTAAGAATTTAATGGCTGTTGGTTATAACAGAACTATGTCTCTACTTGAGAATACTTTAATCATGTAGGAGTGAAGGTAATTTTTAGTATGTTAATGTTTTACGTAAGACGGTTTTTGATAAATTTTGAAAGGCTTTATGTTTTATGTTTAAAAGGCTGTATCTGATGGCTTCAGAATCAATCACAATCTTAAAGTAGTATTTCATAATGTTTGAATTTCGCATTACTCTCTATAATAGTAATAATCCTTGTTTGCAATATATGGCATAGAAGTACGATGGTACATGTAATATATTTTCGGGGTTTGATTTCCAAGTTACTAAGGAGGATATTGGAGTCACTGAGTCAAAAACATGTTATGTTTCCATTTACTTAGTTGAATATATGAGTTTTCAAGTCGAATATTCGAATATACCATTAATATAAGCGACTTAGTTTTTCGAATATTTCAAATACGAATATTCGAGTAGCTTATATGATATATTAATGGTATATCTGTCTAGTATACAAGTTTCGAAACGGATATTCGAGTTATTAATTCAGATATTCGAGTTATTTATTCGGATATCTACGTTACATGAGCGGAATGTTTGAAGTATACAGGTCAGATTTAATGCGAGTTATTTATTTATTATCAATGACCACAGATCAGTTCTATATCTTTCAGATATATATTTATTAGAACTCGGTCAGCACGAAAATAAAATGGAAATCGATCGATGAAACAATTGGATCGAATTTAAAATCATGATAGCCATATACTCCAAAATTCATATTATTATAATAAACAATGATCGTATTGATGGGAAGTGAGGGAATAACTAAATAATGATTAAATACACATGACAATTAATTATCATCAAATCAATGTAAAACTATAAAACATGTTTCCACTTTCGATATGGTAAATTTTATTTAAGAGGCCAAAGAATTAAGTGAATTGGATGAGATATATATGTATCACCCTTCTTTAAAATAAGAACAAATACATTGAGCCATTATTGTTCCACGAATACAACGGATTTTTGGAGAATAAAAGAGACTGAGAAGTTCAAACCACAATATCAAATTACCGAGTGGCACTGCCATGTCATTCTATTATCACCCGCCACTTATTGGTCAAAATTGGTGCAACCGGATCAATTCATGTCTGACCAAACAAATGTGTCAAAATGCAAGAAACGAGCTCACAAAATGTCTTTAGTAATATCACGGTTATCATTCCAACTTCCAGCCAGAAAGTCCTTAAAGCTCTAGAATTAGTTGTAAAACGTACACGCCATAAGCTGGTGATTGTGGTATGTTACTGCGCATAAATGAAAACTATATATACATAGAAAAATCTAATGTCTGTACTTCACAGAATATTACCCATTGGGATAAAGGTTGGGGACAAAAACATTATCGAGTTAATTACTTTTACCGTAGTGACCTTTTTCCGTTCAACAGACCATATCATTGTAGGAATTTATGACCATAATGTAATTAGTGCATTGAAATCGATATTCCTACTCTCTCCACCATTGCGGCACAATCTAGAAAGGTTCTTAAAACTATAACGATCGAAATTCGTGATGATGGATATTTGTTATTTAATGTTTGAAATCATTAGGTAATTTTATCTCTATTTAATGGTGAGCAAAAATGTAATTCTAAACGTTAATAAAGATTTTAATTTTCGTAGCATTATAATTTGTGTAACATAATTCTAGAATCCAGAAATAAAAAACCGTAAGTGACAAGATAATTGAAGAAAGCTGAAATAGAATTAAATGGAATTTTGCTTCTCATTTTTCTCTTTTGTCGCTCTCCTCGTAACTATTTCTATTGAAGACACATAACGCTAAATTTGCAACAGTCAAAAGGCCTGATCTACGACATCCGAATCAGACACCTCAGATAGAATTCTTTCGTCTAAAATGTTCCTTAAAGTAGATAGAATATCAATCTGAATTGAACCCCAAATGAAATGAAAAAAAGAAATGTTAAGTTACCTAAGACTAAAGGAGCAAGTCCTGATCGTACAGAATAATAATGTAATAACAAATCTCCGTCTTCACTTGATTCACATCTAAAATAGATTGTTATTTGTTATTGGATATAATGAGTTTTTACTTATTAAAAGTTACATCATACACATACATAATATAATCATACTCATGCTGTTAAAAAAAGGTTGATACTAAAATAAACCTAGATACATACCAATTAGAAGGAAAATGCATTGTCCTATTTTAGGACGTTTCCTAATACATTATTTAATTATCTTGTAAATTAAAAAACAAAGTCTTCCACTAAATCGGATACATTTTCCCAATGGCATGATTCGTGTATAAAGGAAATTCGAAACAATAATACAAATAATATATCAGAACTGAATAATTAGTGCTAACAAACAACAAACACATTCATTTGGACAATGATATCACTTTTTCAGAAATGGTTAAAAGCAAAGTCTTCCATGAAATCGGATACATTTTCCCATTGGTATGACTAATGTATCATGAACGAAATAATCTATTATATGAAATATATATCAGAACTAAATAATTACACCTTGCAGCTAAAATTAATACAGAGAGTTGGTCAACAAACAACGACTTAAAGGGACAGTCCGAATTTTTGTTTAGGTCAAATTTTTTTTTTGCTCTAATTTGCTTAAACTAGACACTAAAATCTCTAAATTCAGCCGTTAATTTTAAACCGTTAAAAACATGCTAAAATATTTAAGGTTTTTTATTGTGTTATGTATTTTGACGCTGATAGAAAACTACTGAACAGATTTGAGTAAAATAAACGCTGAATTGTAGAGAATTGTCTTGACTATGTATTGTAAATGTTTCAGTTAGAAATATCGAGCCATTATTAAGCCAAACACAAAAACTAGGTCAAACTGCTTAATTATCAATAAGTACTCCCTGTTTGTAATTAACGCTTTAAAAACAAATTCAGTTTGATCAAGAAGATACATAGGTATAATGAGCATACTTTAGAAATACTCTCAGGTAACATTTGCAATGCTTTTGATAACGGAAACTAAAAAAGCAGAATTGGCCTTTAACACCTTCTTCTAAAACTTGGGGGACATGTCCCAGCCTGGGGACATTTGGATATTCTCCAGGGGACACAAACTGAGTTATAGGTCTGAAAAAATATGTTACATATTGTATTATCTTGCAACACAAGTGTCTACTGCCTTTTGAGAAAACCAGTTGAAAACCCAGGTTCTAAAGAGTTATCAAGTTAAATAAACTGTTCGGGAAAGGTGAGAAAACACATCCTCGCCATAAACTTCATAGGTCTTATTCTAGAAAGGCAACATAGAAGAAAATTCTTATAAATAGTTTCATTTGATAGAAGGAACAAGATTAATTTTCCAATAATGTGTGTACGTACCTGAAAGAAGGTGGTCGGATTTCCTTATAACTTAAAGCTAATAAGGAATGGAGACTGTCCAAATTTTGTATAAAATTCCACATATTGTTGCCCAATGTTCGTAACATTTTATCATATCCATGTCTTAATACATACAGAATAAAATAATCACCAAATACTTCTAATACTGTATTTACTGGCAGATCTAGAAAATTACAGAGACCATTTAGATTATTCCAATAAAAACACACATATTGGCACTTTCAACATCCGTTTGACTATTCGTTAAGCTTAGCTTTTCATAATGGTATTCACAGCTCACCGTCAAAATATGAGCTTTCAAATCTATTTGTACCCATACTCATCTTTATTTGAAAGTATTTAAGATTTTTGAAGGGATTATTCGATATTCTATATCCGTTCTAGACCTTCTGGAAGGCTATTTACCTACATTCAAGAATGCAGAATGTTCTCCCTTTAAAGGTCCCACTATGACTCAAGAATGGTTACTGAAAATCCTAGATAATTTCAAGGCTTTAGAAATAAATTATTTATCGAAATCGATCTGTCACGGTTTATTATGACATCGATTATTACTTTGTACAATGCCAATAAATCGAAGAGTTCGTACCTAAACATTCTGAAGTAGCTCCAACAACTTTATACGTTAAACTATCATCATATTGTGAAAATACCAGAAAATGTTTACTGTCATCTAATCCTGATTTCTTCCTACAAAATAATAAAAAAAATTATTACAATGCCACTTGCATACGGTTATATCCCATGACTGTTGAGCATTAACTTTAAGGGATATTTCGAATAAAAAAAAACTGTAAGTCTCAGAATCTGGATTGTTTTTTAGCTAATCTAATCCATTATAATGTTCCAAACTCTCTCTCAAAATTTAAACCTTCAAACCCATGTGTATCATACATATCCGCGTTTGAAAGTCAAAAATACGACTCGTCGTTTAGTAAGACTATGCCTTATATCGAAAAGCCAATTTCAGAAAATGAAAGATAAATGTTTACCTAGGGATATAATTGAAAGAAATATTGTGATTTTCGTGCAGAGTGACAAGTCGATGTATAATTATGGTTGGACCTACATTTTAACGGCAATGGTGTAATAGAGGAAAGCAAAAAATGGAAAGTCTTGCAATCTGAATTCCGTCTCCTTCATCGATGCAATTCATTTAAGAAAAATATAATATCAGTACTTATTGATTGTGATTGATTCCTACTGATTATAGGTCCTTACGAAAATCAATTACATGTATACGTACTTACAGAATTTTGTCCCACATATCATGGCCATATTTCCCTATCACCAACTGTCGTATAATTATATGGATCTGACCATACTAAAATAAATACAATTTGGCAAATTATAATAGTATGCAATCAGTCTCCTCCTATTAGGTGTTGTGTCCGCAAGATCTGTAGCGGTATAGGCTACTCGGTGCAGGATGGCACCAACATAACATTGGAAGTTGGCGTCTCGACTAGTGTCAAAATCGACGGTGTGGAGCATTCATTCAATGTAGAAATGACCAATTAGCTGCCCCCTCCCCAAATTTAATGTTTTTGGGCAAAAAATTCGGTTTGCCCCCCTGTTGAGTCGTGGGCCCCTGTGGCTATGATTATAGTCATAACCGGCACAAGCAAGCATCCTGAAAAGCAGGATGGTCGCCTCTTAATAATAATAATAATAACTAGATCCATAGGCTTTGCATGGTTCTGAGCAGTGCGTAACAGTTTTGGAATTACTTAAAAACTGTTTTTAAAAGGGTCTGTATTGGTATTATTTCTAGACAAAGAAAGCTACCACAACTAGCGAAATCTTGGATGTTACTTGTAAAGTCAAAAATCGCAAATTTGGATTGCTTACAAAACCGGAAGTAAACATAGGTCAACAAATATGAATACATAGTCGGATAGATCTCATCGAGGGCAAAAACATTTGTTCAGGTCACAATGTCACCAAAGGTCAAGGTCACGAGGTATGAGTCTTGAAAGTTTTGGTAATTACTGAAAAAAATAAAACGGAAATGCAAGAAAGGCAAAACAGAAGAACAAAAATTGATTAACAATACTTTGAATGCAATCTACTGTAGTTTCCAAAAATATCAAAGTTACGCGAATTCCGCTCATAAGCCTGAGGCCCCATTTTGAGTTTTACAAAAGTTAGTCATATCAATATGGCGGCCGATTTGTAACTTCCGGGTTAATTTTTTTTATTTCAAATTGTTGATATACCATAATGTTAAATATTGCAAAAAACAAATTTCAAATATATTCAAAATTCCGGAAGTTGAAATTTCAAATTTACAAGCTAATTACGTCAAAACCGGAAGTGGTATCAATTTTTCGAAAACAGATTTTGGATTGCAATCGAAATATCTTTCCATCTGTAAATTTTCAGATCGATTGAAATAAAATTTGAAAAAAACACGCACAGTTACAATGAAAATTTGCACAAAGTGTTCAAATTTTAAATCGTGCAATTTTAATTTAAGTGTATATTGTCGTACATCATTGGAAAGAGCAAATTACGCATAAAATGATTGTTAAATCATTTTTGACGTATTTACGCTAGGTCACGTGTCAGGGCTGTTTAAAGTCAAAAATCACAAATTTCAATTGCCTATAAAACCGGAAGTATACATCGGATCACAAACATGAATATATCATTGGATAGATTTCATCAAGTGCAATAACTTTTGTTCAGGTACCAAGGTCACCAAAGGTCAAGGTCAAAAGATATGAGCCTTGAAAGTTTTAGTAATTGCATAAAAAATCAAAACGAAAAAAAAAAAAAAATTGAAATCAAAATTCAAAAATCGGCGCCTAGACTTTTTTAGCAATCTATTGTAGTTTCCAAAAATACTAAAGTTACGAATGCCGCTCATAACCCTGAGGCCCCATTTTTAATTTTATAAAAGTTACTCAAAATGGCGGATGATCTGTTACTTCCGGGTCGGATTTTTTTATTTCAAATTGTTGTTATAACAAATTATAACACAATGAAAAAAACAAATTTGAAATAACTTCAAATTTCCGGAAGTTGAAAATTTAAATTTACAAGCTAATTACGTAAAAACCGGAAGTGGTATCAATATTTTGAAAACTGCATTTTGTTAAGAATCAAAATGTCTATGCACCTGCAAATTTGCAGATCGATCGAAATAAAATTGTAGAAGTTGAAAAAAACGCAAAAATTAAAATTAAGAAAATAGTCAACTAAAAGTCAAAATTGTAGAAGTTTAAAACCTTTATTTAGTAGCGTACAGTTATAGAAAACAGTTCAAAACAGTTTGATAAAAATCGGATCAAAAATAGAGACGTGAGATTCCAAAAACCAAAATTGTGTTTTTCGTTCTACCTCATTTCCGGTTTGTCAAAATGGCACCAATTTATATTTAAAAGTTCATGGTCAACAATTTATCGTAGGGAATTGAACAAATCTGTATGTGGCATGTCGCCTTCTTACTAAAATAGCGAGTGTAAAATTCGAAAAAAAACTAGAACCGTGCGACGGTACCGAGCAGTGCGCTTCCGGTTTCGTCCATGGGTGAAAAGTTACATTTTCAATCCATATTGCGAAATTTACAGAACATGATTATCGGCATATGAATTGTTTATATTCGGGAGTGAAAAGTAGAATAACCAGTCCACGTATATTTTATTTTATTAAGAATATTTATTAATATTTTTCATATGCAATATTATACATATGAAAGAAATGAAATGAAATGAATGGAGTTTACGTCCTACTTTTCTTCACTTATATGGGCTAACTGATGACGGGCAAACGCCATGCAGTGTGCAATGAGGTAAATTTTGCCAGGACAGCGACATTAGCCTGCTCTTATTTTCGATTTCCAACTGTCGAGGGGTGTGTCACGTGCATAGCCAATAGCGCACGGGACCTTGGTTTATTATCCCATCCGAACGACAAGGCGCTTTTTCCATGTCAACCCCTCCGAAATGCATCCTTGAGAGGTTGAAACCGGGTTGAAAAATCAGAAGGCATTATCTCGACCCATGCCGGGCTTGAACCCTGGACCTTAAGCATAGCGAGCAAGCGTCTATCTCACTGTGCCACCGCGGCTCCCTACATATGATAGAGCCAATTCTTGATATGTTTCATATTTGACATTAGACTACTGATTGCTAACTTCCATACAGGCAAGTTTGCAGCACAGCTCTTAAATTATCATTTTATTACGAACATAGCCAAAATTATATATTATTATTTTTTTAGAAAACATTTTAATGGTCAACGTTTTTAGACATGCAATTCAAAACTTGATTTTTAATAAATGACAGAACCAGATTTTTAGAACGGATTTTCTTCTTTTGGCATTGGATCGTTATCTACTTCTTTTAGACTTTTTGTTTATCTTTTTTAGTACATAATTTAAAAAGTTAAAAATGCAAGTTACAATGTAAGAAAGTCAAGTTAAGCATGGTGCAATTGTCAGTTGAAGGGAGAGAACTGTATTAAACATACAGACAACAAACATTTTTCAGTTGAAGGGAGATAACTGCATTTGAACATTTTAAAATACTACTCTGACCAGTGAGAAGCGTTAAAAGAAACACTATGGTAAATTGTAACTTTCTAGATGTTGTTGTATTGATCATGTATCGTATGATGTGCTGAGAAAATGATACGTTGTAATACTACAGCGTAGTCTCTTACATATTGTCAGATATAGTAACTCTCGAGGTGTGTTACACTTACTTGAAGCTTACAGGCTAATAGTACTTCCTGGTCAAACAAGTTTCAGTCTAAATTAAAATTCTTGTTCCAGAAATATAAAGAATTTAAAAAATCAGTTGCCACACGGTTGTTGGCCATTGACTAAGGATTTCATAGACACCGAAATAATGTAAATTAGATTATTCCCTGAGGTCCCATTTTGAGTTTTATAAAAATTAGTCACAACAACATGGCACCTGACATAGTACTTCCGGGTCGGATTTTATCTATATCTTTTCTGATGACCATTTCTAACATGATGCAAAAATAAACTTTCAAATAATTCGGGCACTCCAGAAGTTAGAATTTCAAGTTTACAAACAAATGACGTCAAAACCGGAAGTGATATCAAAATTTCAGAAATATTGTTTTTTTCATTATCAAATTGTTTATCTACTTGTAAGTTTTCAGATCGATCGAAATCAAATTTCCAAAAAACACGCACAGTTACAATGAAAATTGGCACAAAATTTGCAAGTTTTAAAAAGCGCAAATTTGATTCAAATATTTTGTGTTATATATCATTTGAAAGAGCAGATTTAACATAGTAAATATGTCTGAAAATTTGTGACGTATGTTTATTAGGTCACGTGACAAAGCTCTTTAAAGTCAAAAATTACAATTTTCAAATGGCCATAAAACCGGAAGTTAACATCAGAAATCGGAAATGAATATATCAATTGATAGATCTCGTTAAGGGCAACAACTTTTGTACAGGTCAAAAGGTCATCAAAGGTCAAGGTCACTAGATATGAGCCTTGAAAGTTTCTGTCATTACTGAAATTCTTTGTCCGGAAATAGAAAAAAGTCTAAATCGAAATTAAAAAATCCGCTGTCATAAGGTTGGTGGCAATCGACTAAGGATTTCATAGACACAAAAATTGTGCAAATCCGATTATCCCCTGAGGCCCCATTTTGAGTTTTATAAAAATTAGTCACATCAACATGGCGTCTGACATATTACTTCCGGGTCAAATTTTATTATAAATATCTTTTATAATGACAAATTCTAACATAATGCAAAAAAAAAATTTCAAATATCTCCAAAACTCCGGAAGTTACAATTTCAAGTTTACAAGCAAATGACGTCAAAACCGGAAGTGATATCAAAATTTTGAAAACACAGTTTTGTTCGCAATAACAATGTCTATATGCCCAGAAGTTTTCATAGCGATCGAAATAAAGTTGTGAAAGTTGAAAAAAGCGTTAAAAAAGAGTTGCAAAATTCAGCGTCAAAAATCAAAAATTATAAGTTTTTTAGTGGTTATCGTGTAGAAAAGACATAACTGAAATAAATCAAACAAATTCCATCGAAATCGGTTGAACATTGTAGGTAAAAATGATAAAAAACCGAAAATAGAGGTTTTGTGATACGTCATTTCCGGTTGGACAAAACTGCGTCATTTAACATTTAAGCCACAATGAGCAGCAAATTATCGTGGGAAATCGTGTCAGATTTAGTGTGACAAGCTTCCTTCATGCCGAAATAGCGAGACCAGAAAACGAAAAAAAAAAAAAAGAATAGTCAATTGCAAAACAATGCAGTGCGTTCGAAGAATCGAACGCACTGCAAAAAAAAAAAATAGCCGTTTGCAAAACAATGCAGTGCGTTCGATTATCGAACGCACTGCAATAAACTCCTTATTTTACATGGGTCAGAATTAGGCTCAATACCACGAGTGATACGGTCCTGTCTCATACCCAGCCCATGGGGACAAACATAGATACAATATACAACATATAGACAAAGAAAAAAAAATGTACAAAATTAGAGTTTGATGATTTAGAGATCAAGTACATGACCACAGACTACTGGATATTTTTTTAAGATGTACAATATAGTAATATACAATATAAGTACATGTGTATTAAATGGACATATTATTTTCAAGTGATTAAGTACATTGCGACAAATTGTAAAAAATCTCTTTGGAGATGGTATCTTTGGTTGAGAAACATGGTAGTATCTCGGGGATGGAAAAATATGATATTGGATGTCAAGGGGTTGGAGGGCACATTGAATACAGGTTAAAATATTTTCCAGTTTTAATAACCACTATAATATACATCATAACTATTCGTTAGTGAGTCACTTCCCATTGCATTTCGTTATCACCTAAATGTTTAAATTTTAGAGTAATCATGTGATAATGTGCCATATAATAACAACGTACCATGTTAAAAGAACATGTAAAACATTCAAGTACACATCACTAACTTATATACATTGTATTTCCTCCTTGTAAATGAATGAATTTAGACAACATAAGTTATAACTTATTTTTAGATTATTGTATCCAATCATATTAATATATACATTAATTATAAGTGAACACAATTTTGTTACGTTATTTAATGTGATCTCTACCCCTAAATGTCGCTTAAGGATTTAACATATACATGAAATTACCAAAGCCTAAAATTTCAAATGTCCGATAAATCGGCCGTTTTAGCTTAAAAAATAAAACATCAATCTGCTTGGGAACATTTATTTTGGTCTTATTTTTAGCGATATTGAATTTTAAATTTAGTGTAGCAATCATCCAAAGCATACAAAATACTAATACAACGGTTTACATAACTCATTTGAAAGCACCTTTATCCCTTTAAATAGAAAATCAAAAGTCGTTTTCATTCATTTCAAGGAAATCCAACATAGCTTATTGACACCACCGAGATTGACAAAGACACAGCTTAATCTCATATATTAAAAGAAAGCATGTCAAAGGTGATAAATTCACAGTATTGACTGAAAATGTCAATGTATAGAAATAACAATACATTAAGAAATTGCTAGTTAGCATGGTCAATTATCAATTACTCATCTGAAAACAAAAGAGTCAACGTTTTTCAGATATGTCAATTGGCAATATAGAATAATTAATATAATATAATATGGTATCACATAATGTGGGATCATCTGAAAAAAGCAAGGATAATCTTATCCGTCATCTATAATATATCTACTAAACATTTATATTAATTATTATCAACAAAAACGCATTTGAAAGACAAGACTTAATGTATTGTTTGGAGGCTGAAAATAACTTTTTTTCAAACAATGCGAGAATAATAGAGGTGCAATTCTTAATTTTGACGAATATGTTAAATTGTTCGATCCCTTAATCTTTAATCGAAAAGAAAAAGTCGAACGAATTTTTTTTTTACAATCAATGGAGCACATTATTGAAATTAAAAAAAATCTGCAGTGAGGTATCATTATAAGTTATGGCTCTTTGTGTTCTTATATTATGGACTAAAATCCACTGACAAAACTACAGATTAAAGAGAATTGTAGAACTTAATAATCCATGCTTAAAATGGTTACAGCAAACGTTTTCTTTTAAGCATTTGGATCACGCAACATTGGCTGGTAGCCTTCCGGTTTAACCTATGATTAATATTTCTTAAACAATAATCGTCAAAGATGCAATTGTTCACTATAACCAACAGTTTATCTTATCGAACAATTAGTTTAATAAGGAACAATATATTATATGGCGTATAAAAAATTATACCTGTCTGCTTACCATATCAAAACAAATCTGGTAGTGTAAGTATAATTTCAGTTAGTTATCAAATGATGTGATTGGTCTCAAATTTTCTCAATATTTCCTTCAACTTCAGCAGCATATTAGGACGAGATTTGGCTATCAACCAGTTGATAGAAACTATTATATTTTGAATATTTATGCCATGTGATAGTTTCTATAGCAATCCTTGAAATATCTGCCTTTTTTATACGAAATTTGGTATGTGTAGGCCTATACATATTCATAAAACGAAGATCAAGTTCGCATTTGAGCGAAGCAAAAGTTAGAAGCAGAGTTATTGCTCTTTCCCCAAAATCTTGAATATGCTATTACTATCTTAGTTTTCAACCAATTTTGATGAAACCTAAAATGGATGTTATTGGAACTAAATCGAAAGGTTTGAGAAAGTTAAGTTTACTCCTGATTAAATTTAAGGCTTTTGGGCGTAGGCCTATATGACTACTATATCCACTATCTTCAGTATTGGAATCTATACTATACACAATCAAGAATAAGTTACCTCGCCGACATGTTGGCAATACTATGTCATTTAAACTGTTTCGTCGCGTCGATTGGATATTCGGCAACCTTAAGGGGTTCCTGTGGAATAGTTAACAGAAAATCGCCAAATAGTTGAGACCATCCTGCGAATGATGCCAAACATCACCAATACAATCTAAATATTGTCTAATACATCAGTAACAATTGCCAACCATAGCAAATGAGTCTTGATTATGGTCAGCATCATCGCAGATTATCGGCACACATGACAGAACTGTCGCAATATTAAGGACAATTTTGCGGGGCCTCTCTCCATTGTAAATTATAATGAGACTGCACCACTTTTTCTACTATGATGTCACTATTCATCACAAGCTAGGCAACGAAAAAAAAAAAATTTCCACGTTCACCTATCGCAGATTCCTAAATTTCAAATGGGTTCAGGCACAGGTTATTTCAGACTCTATGTTAACTGTCTAGCAGTTAGTCACCCTATATGCTGTTACACGTTTAAAATTCCTCTGACACAATTCCTTTATTAAACACTTAATTGCTCTATCCGGCATTAAAGTAAAATATACAACATTTAAAAATTTCCGAAAATATAGAACGGTTGAACGTTGTTTTCTTACTTCCAGCACAATTTGTAAAGATATAGAAAATGATAGCTTACCATGATAGAGAGATAGTGGAATCATTAATCAGTATATGATTAATATCTGTTATATATACTATGTTAGACCACTATACACGTCATACATCGATAATTAGAACAGTATTAATATGTTAAAACATGGCATTATTTGGTCTGAGAATCATTCATTATATTGACATTCAACTGAGAACATCGGAAATTCAAATAAATCGATCTTGATTCCCAAGAACCCTTTGTTCTAAGTTAGGATTTACTGTTTTTAAATATTTTTAATTATTGGTCAGTACTGGTAATTACAATAATTATTGACAGTGTGTTGACCTGAGTGCGAGTTCCTTAGTTAATCTGGATAAAGGGTTACCACTGGTATACAGACAGTTGAATACTCAATGGCACTCTGAGACGTACATGTTTTGCATTTCTTTAATTAATTTTATTCCAATTCCACGATTATCTAATATGCAAATATTATTTTACTCAAGATTGAATTATCATTAAATATCGAATTATAAACATTTCAAAATCAATCATAAGCTATGGGCAGAGTAAGCAATAAAAGGTCAAAATAATCTTGAAAAACACACACCCGATATAATAAAGATCATACACAATCTCTTTAAAAAATCTCACAGATTTACTTCAACATGTCCTTGTCAGAACCTGAAAATATGACAGTCATCGAATAAAAATTGTACACGTTCTGTCCCGAACAAAATAGCACTTCAAAAATTTCATTATCAAAGCCATGGCCCCCTGTCCAATTACAAATTAGGGAAACATAGGAAATATAGCCCAAGGGTTGTTGTTTTGTTCCTCCTCATCATCAGAAGGTCAGATGCATTTGACAAGCAACTACAGACCTTACACAGCAAAATATAGTTACAAAAAAGTTGGGCTAGAGAAAAAATGAATCACATCCTTATGCGCCATGGCCCCCTGACAAACACCCCATGGCTCCTCAGGGGACCATGGCCCCCAGGTTGGGAACCACTGCGAAAGATATATGAAAAGCAATAACCATAAATTAATTAGTAAATTCATTAATTGACACTGATCACACTGATTAGCAACTTTAATTGCAGTGCGTTCTAGCGAACGCACTGCTTTGTTTTCATAATGACTGTTTTTTTTTTGTCTACTTCTGGTCACGCTAATTCGGTATGAAGGGAGCATGCCACACATTATCTCGCAAGTTTTCCTACTATAACTAACTGCTCGGTGTTGCGTGAATGTAAAATGACGGTTTTTTGTCTAACCGGAAATGACATATGACGGAAAAATCCATATTATGTTTTTTACCATTTTTACCTCTGTTTTTCAACCGATTTTGATGGAACCTTTTTTGTTTATTTCTTTTAACGTTTGTCTACAAGGTAAGACTTTAAAAATATGCATTTTGAGAACTTTGTTGGTGACTTTTTGAAGCACTTTTTTGACCATTTGTTCAACTTTTGCAATTTTATTTGTATCAATATGAAAACTTACAGGTACATAGATATTTTGATGGCGAACAAAATGACATTATCAAAAAAAAAATATCACTTCCGATTTTGACGTCATTCGCTTGCAAAGTTGAAATTTTAACTTCCGGAATAATGAAAATATTCAAAAAAATCTTTTTGCAATGTGCTAGAAATAATCATTGACAAAATATGAAATGATAAAATTTGACCATAGAGTTATATAGAACAACTAGAGCGCGCACTATATGCATAAGACGTCACAAGCTTTGAAGACGTCATGGGGAATCCAATATGGCCGCCGAGACGGGAGTTGTTTTATGTAAACAAAGAGGGGAATGCGCGAAAGATTTACCGAAGCCACTTGAAATTTTATATTTATGATATAACCGAAACTGAGGTTTCAAGACATTATTTTTAAAACTATAAATACTGTAATAGTGATGCAAAGCTGAATTTGTTTTATTATTATTTTTAGATATGGACATTTTTTTTTCTCTTCTCATGAATATTCAAAATTTGCAACTGTACGTCAAGTGCAATATGTCTTTTTTTTTTTTTTTTAAATGTATGATTAATGTATTTTGCTGGATATTTTTTTTTGTATGTATTTAACACGTAATCTTGCACCTTATAAATGTCTGAACAGAATTGTTTGTATTTTGTATGTATAAATCTATGCAATAAAAAAAATTAACTTTACCTTTCTATTCATGTAAAAATAAAATAGTTTTGTTCAATTTATGTCTTCTTGATGTTTCATTATTTTTCACATAGCGCTCGTTGAAAATCTTTTCGTGATGATGCAGAATCACATTTGTGTATGTGCTGCAAATGTCTTTCAGCATTTGGGTGCCATGATCATCTTCATATGGAAAGTTTGAACATTCCATAAAATGGTCATTTAAGTCTAAAAACACTTCAGTTCCTATTTCCATTGATACTTTTAGGCATACTCTCGCTGAAAATTGTTTGGATACACTCTTGATAGGACCACCTGGTTCTGTTGTTAGCAATTCTCTAGAAAATATCACGAATATTTCATTTTGGCTTTATAAAAATTTTATTTTATTGTATAGTTAGATTATAGTGTAAAAACAGTTTCGAATTTCCTTTTTTTTTTACAAATTGATAACATACTTTTGATATAATTTTTTTTTTAATTCTAATTCTAGTACCGGTATTTACAATTTTTTATAATATAAGCTTATAATATAATTTTTAAAAAATACATACACTAGTGATAACAAACTGAATAACTCCATAATAACAAAAATATTTTAACAAGAAAAGGAGAAGAAATTGATGCCTGTAATTAAATAGTTTACAACAGTTGATAGAGCTTTACTTACATAAGTGTTTAAATAAGTAAATCTGAAACTGATCTCTATCTTCTGTTCAAATATTTAATGGTATGCAACAATCCAATCAAATACATATGAATAAACTTACTGAAGCAACCATATAACAGTTTCATGCAGGGTAATAAATCTATATCATTCACAATTAAACAAATATCAACAACATAAAATAATAAACTTTTAAACAATTTAAAGGAGTACTACCTCTTTACTGATTTCTATCTAATGTTAAAATTCTTTAGAGGTATTATTCTTTTAATAAAAAATAAAGTTATAACATACAACAGAACTTATAACATACAACAGAACCTCTGCGAATTTATACTGGTACCTAATAACTCTATCTGCTGTCTGCACAATTTTGAACACAGAATTCGATGGTGTTTTTAGTCCTCCTCGGTTTTTTCGTTGCGTTAGTTCACAAAATTCACTACTATGAGGATAGGTGTGCTCGTAATTGTTAGGAACATTTATAAGGGCAGCTGTACAAACTCCACATTTGGATTTTTCTGAAAGTTTCCGTGCAATATATCCTCCCATATAATGGAGTACATGATTGTGCCAAACGGTTGGTTTTTGAAGTATTTCACTAAATTTGGAAAATTTGGATTCAAGTTCATTAGCAGCAGCTGAAGGACTATTTGTAAAAACACGATTTACTGGTTCCTCAATTTCTACACAGTTTGCTGATTTTGAAGGAGTTATTCCATTCTTCATCAAAATTGTCCTAAAAGCCCACTTAACTTGCACACAGTTGGGATTATTATTCCAGCCACCCCTACGACGTATTCTACTAAAAAGCATTTCCAGGTGATCCTGACTAAATTTATACGTTAGAACATATTTAAAAGGATCGCCATTGTTGTCGTTTAACAAATAGTCACTCAATTCACTTATTGACTTTGTCGTACACATAAATCCCAAGAATGCTGTTTTTCGTTTGGTATAAATCAAATCATTCCCTTGAACATCAGTTAATGACTGAGCAGTCAGTAGCAGTTTTAAAAAAGTTTTGATTATATCTTAAGTTGTATTTATTCAAAGGTTTTTTGTATCCTTTACCGAATGGATAATGGGAATTACAAATGTCAAAAAGTTTGTCGAACATCCGAATAAACTCCACTGTGGCTTCACTTCCTTGAAATTGGGGCAATTTCATATCTTCCCTTAAAAAATCGATGGCATCAGCTACAGATGAACTTAGAGTCTGAGCGGCTATTTTCACGTTCATCTTATGTCTTTGAAAATTGATATGTTTAGCTTTCAATTTATTAACAAGATGTAAATTGTCTTCCATTTGAATCTTATTGAGTTCCACTAAGTATTCCCACCTTATTGGCAGTGAATTGTGTTTGATAATTTTCAAATCTGCTAAACAATTTCTGACACATTTAAGCAAGTGGCATACATCAAACATGAAATAAACTAATTTGTCTGGTAGAAGTGGATTAGGGAAAGTATTCTGCATGTCCTTTTGAATTACACAACCTAATAAGGAAGCAGTTGACTGATTAGTGTATGAACCATCACACACAACCGAATGCACAATAAATCCAATTTGTGATAACATGGCTATTGCATCCTTTACCAGTTGTCCTTGCATTTCCGAGGTTATGTGGTCAATCAAAAAATACCCAATAGGTTGCTTCCAATGCCCTCTCAGTCCTACTACTAAAAGTACTAAAATTTCTGTAGCTAAACTATCAGCACATCCAGATTGCAGGTGACCATAATTAACAGACCCACAGTATTGTCCTAACTTAGCATCATAAACGCATTCCTTCTTGATTGCCATACCATCAAACATTAAAGACACATCTTTCATATTTCCATCCTTCTCCAATTTCAATTTCAAGTAACTAAACACTTCACTTAAATATCCTGGTTCACAATTAATTGATGAAGCCCATTTTCTAATCGTTGAGGTATGTGGTAGATGTAAAAATTTACGAAGGTATTCATATGCCTGCGCACTATAAAAATGCAAAGTAACTGCAAAAGATTTTAAAGTATCAGAATACCTCAATCCATGTGGATCTTTGTTCAAAGCACTCAATTCATTTTCAATAAGTGTTAATGTATTCTCACCAAAATTTAATTTTAATAAGTCCAGGTGTTGTTTTTGTAATAAATTAAGATCTTTGACTTTATGCAGAAGATTTGAAATTTTTTCCTTTTGTCTATTAACAGTTTGTACTAGAATTTTCTTTTCCTTCAATACCTTTGTCAAACGTTCTTTTGTCTTTAGAAGTTCCATCTGAGGATCAGTTTCAGATGCATATTTATGATCTTCACTTATTCTGGCAACTTTACTTTTTACAGATTCAGATGCAGATGAGGGACAAGTAGTTTCGAAAATTCTCTTTAGAGCAGGTCTTGCTTTATTGAGCTTTGGTTGTTTATATGAAGGATAACTGTTGAAAATTGTTGGAACAGCAGAACTATTTAATCTACTTCTTTCTTCTGTTGAAGACTTGAAATGAAAATCAGATGCAACAAAATGTTCACTACACACAGTAGAATACTTTGAAGGATGCCATATCTTTCCCTTTTCGCTCTTTCTACTAATATTCCTAACCCATTTCTCATACGTCTCTGGATCTGCAGGGAATCTAATAAAAGAAAAAATGAAACAAAATTCAAAGGTAAGCTTACCGGTACTTTTTCCAGTAACGACCCAGTGCCACAGTGGATAGAATCATGATTCAAAAATCGAAGTTGTGTAGGCCTTGCCTAAGTATGAAAGGCCTACGCCTAATTTCTAAATAATTACAGCTTATCGAGAATGAGATAGTCCAGTCATTCTAAGCCAAAAACACATGGAAGCTCAAACTAATTGCAACAGAAAGTTTTTGTCTTTTTTTAAGTACCTTAAGTGCTTCTTGTCAAGATATAAAAAATCGGCAGCTGAAAATTGGCGGGAAATTCAGTTTTGGAGGTCAAATATAGGTCATTCATATATTTACCTGAATTTTTCACGTTATTGTCGTTTGTATTAATAAAATAATAATTTCATGTACGAATTCAGTCAAACATCACTATCCACAGATAGGGGGCATAAATACAACCGATTTCATGGATGTGGGTGTGACACTAAAAAGGTGGGGGTGGGGTAAATGAGGTCAAAAGGTCAAATAAATGCAATAGTAATGTAGTCTAGAAATCCGCACGAGTCCAGGTGATTCAAACATCGACGATGGGTAGCTGGTTAATTCATATTTGAATACGTCTGCAAGATCCGGTTGACCGTGTGCGGCTACAACAAGACGTTGAAAGAGTAGCTTTTTGTTGATGTGACATTGATGTAATCGCCGTTAATAGTGGGGCAGATTAATGTCATATTAGGACAAATCGTTCAATTAATGACACAAGCATGAAATTTGGCACAAATAATACTAAAACCCTATGTAACTCAAAAAGCACGTTAGCCACTTCAAATTCCAAAATGGCGGCCGTTTTTCTCAATATGGCCGCCATTTGTTACAAGTTTATTGAATTGTTTTTGATCATATCTAAGTATAAAAAGACCATATCAGTCCACAATTCCGGCCTTCGGCAATATTTAGCTCAAAATGATATGTGCAAACAAAGAAAGAATTCAATAACTAAAAAGTTCATCTTTTAAGTTATTTTTTTCAAATATATTTGAATCCTTTCTTTCCCAGAGCAATACAGATAATTGGTAACTGTTCCAACTCTAAATTTCACAACTACAACTGCATAAAACCAATCAATGTAGACTCAGTTTGAAAAATTTGCATCAGTCACAACTATATCGGTTGTCTCAATAAAAACGTCCCCAAGTTTGACAGTAAATATCTCAGCTGTTGGTCAACCAATCTCTTTCAAAATTCTCACAGATTTACTTCAACATGTCCTTGTTAGACCCTGAAAATATGAAAGTCATCGAATAAAAATTGTACAAGTACTGTTCCAAACAAAATAGCCAGTCAAAAAAATTCAATATCAGAGCAAACTACAGATTTCAACCTGTGTCTATTGTGTTTTCACCACATCGACCACCAATATCATTCGTTTTCCATCCTGAAATGCTCTCAACAATCTCATCTTAAGATATTATCTCCCAAATAGCAACCTCCCTGCCTTTCAGTTCCTGTTCATCCAGTTTGTTCCACAGGTGATGGTAATGACTCCAGACAGTATGAGATTCTCTTTATTATCAGGGGTATTGCACTTGGGTTAGAGGGGCACACTGACTGAACAGGAACTGAAATGCAAGTATTTTCCACACGATTTGTATTTTTAATCCATCCAAATCCTCCAGGACCTTTCATAGTGCAGCTGGCAGATTGCCCCAGATGCACCCTGCCTGGTAGATGGCTCGCTTTCATATGTTCCACAAGAGTAAGGTATTAGCTTTCTTGCAAAAAGATCGAGTCTTGCATCTTTGATATTGATTTTGGGGAGGGAAGGGTTGGAATTTTCCGAACATACAGGCCTAAGATGGAACAAATACTCTATTGAGAAATTCAATTCCTCCAACGCGTGGAGCTTTTGTGGAACATATGAAGCGAGCTATCTACCAGGCCGGATGCATCTGAGATCAATCTGTAAGCTGCACAATAAAACATCCTGGAGGATTTGAATGGATTAAAAATGGTAATACATGGTAAATCGTGTGGAAAATACTTACATCGATTGCCAAAACTTGTCAACAACTAACCAAATGCGGATGTAAGACAGATAGTTGTGGCTGAAGCAAATGTTTTAAACTGAGTCTACATTGTTGGTTTTAGTTGGAGCAGTTGAAGTTGTGAAATTTAGGATTGCAACAGTTACCAATTATCTGTATTGCTCTGGGAAAGGAAGGATTTAAAAATATTTGAAAAAAATATGACTTTATAGTTTGCATTCTTTCATTGTTTGCACATATTATTTTGAGCTAAATATTGCCGAAGGGCGGAATTTTGGACTGATATGGTCTTTTTTATCAATAGATATGATCAAAAACAATTCAATACGCTTGTAGAAATACATTGAGTCATACCAGTTTGGTCAAATTTGTTATTTGACGAAATAAAAATACCTTTGGCGGCCATATTGAAAAAAACAGCCGCAATTTTGGAATTTGAAGTGGCTAACGTACTTTTTGGGTATTATTTGTGCCAAATTTCATGCTTGTGTCATTAATTGAACGATTTTTGGGCTAATCTGCCCCACTATAATCTTGATACTGGATTTTGAAATCAGTGTAATGGCCTGTTGTTTTCGCTTGAACACATATTCGTCAACTGACAGACCTTCCATTGACACCAATACAGGTACATCCATTGAAATCTGAAAAATAAATACAAACAATTACTTGATATAATAATTAATATTATTTACAATGAATAACGTTCACCGGCATCGCATAAAATAACTGTATTTTCGAAATAGAACAAACAATCAATGTTTTTAGTTGTACTATCGGACTTCCATACTTTTTTTCTCGGAATAGATTTCGGTTAACTAATTGACCTTTCATGAAGCAAATCACATTTCTAAATATATATTTCGCACATCAGTAATACTTTTAACTACATTTAAGTGAGTGGAACAACATATAATAAAGACTAACTTTACTTACCAGATAAAAACAATGGAAAACAGTGTTGTAGCAGACGATGTATTATTCTGTGATTGTCTCCCTTTTCCAGCTCATCAATGCTACGGTGGTCCATGGTGTAAACACAAACTTTGACATTTCATGCAAACTTTAAACTAACAAAATACATATTTCCCCTTACCCGATTTTTGCCGATTTTGTATATGTTGTTTATATACATTAGTACTTACAAATACCGTTTAGAAACTTTCTGTTGCAATTTGTTTGAGGTCAAAAGCTGTATTGACTGGACTAAGAAGGCCTACTAGTAACTAGGCCTAGAAATTTTTCAATCAAAACACTAAAACTATGACATGAAAGGTAGAAATAAGGATATACAAAAACGTGTGAAATGTGAACAGACTTGATGTGGCTAGACCTAGGTAGGCTAGTTTAGCCATAGCACTGCCACTAGATCTGTAGCCCGTAACGTGGGTGTACTGTGTAGGCCTAGCCTAGACGACTGTCGACTACCGACTAGCGGCCTAAACGTTAATCTCGCTTCGATTTCTACCATTTATTCTACTTAGAAATAACTTACTTGTGAAAACTTATAGTGGAACCTTTTTTATTAAGGTTAGAACATCCATATACCACACAGTTCTGCACCATCTCGTCGTAGTCGTAGTGTTAATCAATGACGTTAATCGCTGATATCTTGTTCTTGACGAGACGGTGATTCTAACATTGACTCAACCAAGGGCACGAGTTATCTTTCCTTGATACTATGAAAGACATGTGAAAGACTAATTGTTCGTGTCTATTCGACTTTGAGTTCATCAAGCCTTATTTTGTTTGTTACATAATCCGAAAAATCATACTAAAATCTGAATATTAATTATGTAGAATTTGACAAATTTATTTATGTAGAATCTAACGCTTCTCATTATAATATGGCAATATATTTTGTCATCTTTAAAAACCATCACACTAATACCAGATTTGTTCCATTACCAGAATTTTCTGTTGATTTTAGTCTTAGTTAGGCTAGGAGATACGGACTACCGCAATTTGTTGGCGCCCAAACTTTCCCGCCTTTATTCTCTTCTTTCCAATACTCACAAGGAAAAGGTTTGTTTTAGTTGAACACTAATCTAATGTTGAAATACCATTTATTATGATTAATAAATGTTTTCCCCTTGGACAATACTTTCATCAAACACATTGTGTAGTCTATTAAATCATTTTCAAGGCGTAGGGTAGGCCTTATAGACTATTATTGTGAGGTTAGGCAAGGTCTAGCTTGGTACTTTATTGTAGTTGTAATGTGTAGGCCTAGTCTAGTACTAGTACGTAGTAGGGAGCCTAGCTAGTCGAGTTGGTTGTGCCTGACCTATTCTCTTAGTACAATGACTTGGTCCTAGGCTATCCATAAAATTGATATCATTTCCACCTAGCCTAGGCCTACCACTACCCTACCAGGAAATTCTTTTGATCTCATTATAATTATGTTAAAATATCAATTGAGTGAATTGGCTTAGGCCTATATTCAAAATTTCAAAACTTAAGAAATATTATATCTAGCTATGCCTAGAAAGAAGTGTACATTACTAGGCTATTTGGCAGTAGGCCTATTGGTCCCTAGACTAGCAGACAAAGCAGTTGCAACATCACACTCACAGTCCAAATGCAGTGACATTGGTTGATGGTTGGGTCAGGTCAGGTCAGGTGCTTTCAAAAATGTAAGCCAGGACTTGCCTTCTCCATGTCGGTCACTTCTTTCTATTATACCACTATCTGGTCAAAATCATGAAACATGAAACACAACTAGATCAATTTATATGCCTGACCAAAAGAATCTGACTAAATGCAAGCATCAGACTTGTTATATTTGACAAGAGTCAAGACGCTCTCCATAATATCAGCATTTCCACATTTCAAGTTTGTTTGTCAGATGTAGCCCTGTTTCAGTAATTTCAGGGTTAATATTTTAATGCATGTAGCTTTGAATAAATTTTGACATCTGACTTTGTCATAACTTCTTTTTGTTTTCTATAGATTGGACCTACTTGAAGAGAAATTTTGAAAAAGAAATGAATTAATGAATAAGATATGTTAATCCAATTTTGTTGCAATTTCAGATTTGGTAGCTTAAACTGATTTACCTGTAAATCCTTTGTAGGTAAAGTTATTATTTTTATACCGCGAGTGAGTTGACAAATTAGTCATTTAGATATATATATATGCATGAATAAAAGAAATGGCTTTGTTGACATACAGATATTGGAATATAGCTCCTATAAAATTAGATTGTCATTTTCTTGTCAATTTTAGCATAAAAATCTATGTAGATTATTTGAGCAAGACATAAATGAAAATTTTAATTATGTGAATAAAAGGATTTAATATAATTTTAATTTTGTTTAAATTTCAGATTTGATAATTCATTCAATAACATTAGATCTTAACCAAATTACTGTATACATTCTTTGCAAGTAAATGTAAGTTATTATATTTTTTTATCAGCCCACATGTGACATTCCTTTGCAAGAGATTGGTTTGTGAACGTAATAGACACTATAGTTTCCATCTGATTTTATTTAATTAAATTTGTTGTGATAATTTAAAATGAAGGGGTCTTAGTCAAGTTTTAATGTGATGATTTAACCCTGAGTTGTGGCTCAGTAAAAAATGTCTCAAAGTTTGTTAATAAATACTATAGAGGCTTGTGAAAAAGGAAATTTTTCTGAATGTGAGGTGAAAGTCATCTGATGACAACACTGTATATTGTGTTGAATGTTATGTGCCTCACTTTATCAAAGAAGTTTGTTATATCCTTAATATTGTCTTGTGTTATAAAATTATGTGATTATTAAAAGTATTATCAACAATATTTTTGAAAGTTTTGGTTGATTTGACAGATTATCGATGATACAAATTTCATAATCTAATACAAATTGTATTCAAATTTTCATGAAACATCTGCTGTAATACTATTACCAGACATAGACAAGTCACTTTAACATAAGAAATAAATGGATTTTTTAATTTTGTGAATTAAATGATTTAATATTTTTTCTATTTCAGATTTGAAAATAAATTTATTCGAATAATTAAAATTTAGTTTGTTCTAAACTATCAAGTAGAATAGTAAGTATCTAAATCTGCTACATTGCCAATAAGAGTATATATTCATTAGTGTACTGGTGTTATAACTAACAGATTTTATGGATTATTACTTATGCCCTGCTATAGATTTTAAAAATATCCGAAACGGTTTGATACTTAAGATTCATTTTGTAAAAGAGTTCGAATTTACAAAAATATGAAACCAGATAAATACTGGTGATTTTATATGCCCTCATCTCTCTATGAGGACGTATATTGTTGGCACCCCTGTCTGTCGGTCCGTCCCTCAACATTTGCTCGTAAACGCTCTAAAAACTACAGTTTTTGACGGAATCAAATGGAATTTTTGATGGAATCAAATGAAATTTGTTATGTATATACATATTCAGAAACAAAGATCAATTTCGAATTTTTTGGCAATTTTCGATTGTTAGAAGCAGAGTTATTGCCCTTGCCCCAAAGTCGTGAATATGCTATTACTACTTTAGTTTTCAACCAAAATTGATGATATTGGACCCAAATCGTAAGGTTTGAGAAAGTTTCGTTTACTCCTGATTACATTTAAGGCTTTTTCGTTGGGCGTATATGGCTTTGGTCCACTATCTTTGCTGAATGACGCCATATTGAATCCGACTAATCCACTCAAGGAGGCAGATTCACGGATTCAATATTTGGATTCTGATTCAGGTCAAACCTTTGTAACTGATTGGCACGTATTCGGAATCCAGTTTCAGATTGGGTGTAAGTAAACGAGAGCTTGATGTAGGAACAGAGTTCAAGGTCAACAGGGCCCATATGAAAGAATGAATGAATTACAAATTATCCATCATTCCGAAAATAGCAGAGTTAATTAGATTTAAAAAAAAAAGTGAAAATTTTTTTAAACTCTCCAATTAAAGAGCCTTTCTTTTTCTGTCTCTTTATCATCCAACCTTCATAGGTTGAAATAGCGCTCAGATAAGTGGTCCCTAGGACACCACTAATGAATTTTTACTCTTATAGGCAAAGGTTAAGAATCTTGGGTATTTGTACGCCCATACCCACATATTAATGTGGGCGTATATATAGTACTCGCCACTCTCACTCTCGTCTTTGTCCTTCTCTATCTGTCCACAATTGTTTCTTGATCGTTTTGGATGAAACTTTGTATGAGTTTTTGTATTGACCTTGGCATAAACTCAATTGGCACTTGGAAGTGAGTTCAATTAAGACATGTACTTGTACATTTCCTTGAAAACCTTTTAAAAAATGTTAAATTCCTAAGAAATTGTACATGACGTGTACATGTATTTGTATACTACAATATAGTTATATGTCCATTTTAAAAAAAAAGTAATTGTATGCATCTTAATTAAAAAATTTTGTACATAATGTACATGTACTTGTACATATTAAAATATTGTCCATTTTAGCATCAACTTAATCATTTATGTGGTAGTAATATGTCCATTAATGTACATGTACTTGTACATATTAAAATATTGTCCATTTTTAGCATCAACTTAATCATTTATGTGGTAGTAATATGTCCATTAATGTACATGTACTTGTACATTTCAAAAAAATTGTTAACATTAAAAATAATTTGTACATGTGTACATGTACTTGTACACTACTATTGAGCAATATGTCCATTTTAACAAACATGTTATTGTGTGCCTCTAATTTGATTTTGTTTGTACATGATGTACATGTACTTGTACATCCTAATATTGTCCATTTAGCACAAACTTGATAATTTATGGGGTAATGTCCATTTATGTACATGTACTTGTACATTTCTTAGAAAATCTTGTTAAAATGTTATTAACTTGAAAAATTTGTACATGATGTGTACATGTATTTGTACACTACTGTAAAGCAATATGTCCATTTTAACACACATGTATTTGTGTGCATCTAAATTAATTGAGTTTGTACATAATGTACATGTACTTGTACATATCAAAATATTGTCCATTTTAGCATCAAATTGATTGTTTATGTGGTAATAATATGTCCATCAATGTACATGTACTTGTACATTTCTTAGAAAATCTTGTTAAAATGTTATTAACTTGAATAATTTGTACATGATGTGTACATGTATTTGTACACTATTATAAAGTTATATGTCCATTTTTACACACATGTATTTGTGTGCATCTAAATTCGTTGAGTTTGTACAAAATGTACATGTACTTGTACATATCAAAATATTGTCCATTTTAGCATCAAATTGATTGTTTATGTGGTAATAACATGTCCATTAATGTACATGTACTTGTACATTTCTTAGAAAATCTTGTTAAAATGTTATTAACTTGAATAATTTGTACATGATGTGTACATGTATTTGTACACTACTGTAAAGCAATATGTCCATTTTAACACACATGTATTTGTGTGCATCTAAATTAATTGAGTTTGTACATAATGTACATGTACTTGTACATATCAAAATATTGTCCATTTTAGCATCAAATTGATTGTTTATGTGGTAATAATAATATGTCTATGAATGTACATGTACTTGTGTATTTCTGTATGATAACAATTACGCATTAATTTAGTACAACGGCAATTGTTTTATAACGTATGACATAAACTTCGCATTAATTTAGTACAACGGTTGTATCATGCTGAGTCTTTGAACCGTATGATAACAATTACGCATTAATTTAGTACAACGGCAATTGTTTTATAATGTATGAAATAAACTTCGCATTAATTTAGTACAACGGTTGTATCATGCTGAGTCTTTGAACCGTATGATAACAATTACGCATTAATTTAGTACAACGGTTGTATCATGCTGAGTCTTTGAACCGTATGATAACAATTACGCATTAATTTAGTACAACGGTTGTATCATGCTGAGTCTTTGAACCGTATGATAACAATTACGCATTAATTTAGTACAACGGTTGTATCATGCTGAGTCTTTGAACCGTATGATAACAATTACGCATTAATTTAGTACAACGGTTGTATCATGCTGAGTCTTTGAACCGTATGATAACAATTACGCATTAATTTAGTACAACGGTTGTATCATGCTGAGTCTTTGAACCGTATGATAACAATTACGCATTAATTTAGTACAACGGCAATTGATTTATAACGTATGAAATAAATTTCGCATTAATTTAGTACAACGGTTGTATCATGCTGAGTCTTTGAACCGTATGATAACAATTACGCATTAATTTAGTACAACGGCAATTGTTTTATAACGTATGAAATAAATTTCGCATTAATTTAGTACAACGGTCGTATCATGCTGAGTCTTTGAACCGTATGATAAATAGATCGTATTAATATTACTATTTGTACAAACCCATTCATGCTATTTTGGTAATTATAACATATGAATTTGACACCAATTTTTTGTTATGGCATTTCACATTAAACTTTAAACAAAACAAACATTGCTGAACTTGAAATTGAAAGAATCAGGACAATTTTTAGGGTAAATTGTGTGAATTCATCTTTTATTTGTTTTTCTTAATTGAATTTTAGCATGTATGAAATTTTTGTATTCATTCTAGATGGGTATTCTTATTTTATTTTTGATCAGTCAATTCTTGGAATTCACTTCTAAATTAGCTCAATATGAGCTAGGGTGACAGACTGGTATTTTCCAAAACCCCTTTCTATTCATAGAAGTATTAGGATTTCCATACATGAAAATATGGAAACCCATCTTTAAGCTTTCCAAAATATGAATCTCACTCTCTCCACAATTTTGTCGGCACCCCTGTCTGTCCGTTCGTCAACATTTGCTTGTAAATTAGAGGAATCAAATGAAATTCGGTTTGATGTATATACATATTCATAAAACAAAGATCAAGTTCGAATTTGAGCTTTTTCCGATCATTGGAAGTAGAGTTATTGCCCTTGCCCCAGATTCTTTAATATGCTATTACTATCTTAGTTTTCAACCAATTTTGATGAAACTTAAAATGGATTTTATAATTTATTGGACCTAAATCGAAAGGTTTGAGAAAATTTAGTTTACTCCTGATTAAATTTAAGGCTTTTTCGTTGGGCGTATATGGCTGTGGTCCACTATTTTTTGATACGTGACTTTCTGTTGGCACATGATTATTACCTTGAATAATTATGATCAAATTAGAATAATCAAAAATCATATTCATATATCATTAATAATCTGACACAAAGTCATTAATAATCTGACACGAAGAGAGAGGTAAATATTTCAGAATTGAGACAACACAAATTCATTACTGGCATGCATATTAAAGTTTGAATTGGGTGATGTAATTGTTCCTTTCAGAGCTTAATCTACATGTCAAAAAATCTAAATTTGAAAATCAAAAATCACATTTGGAACCAGACGGTTGAATTGAATTTGGTTTAACATAGATTCATTGAAATGGATTGCATTAATGGATACTAGATTAAGGCCTGAGTTTATACAAATAAATTTTTCTAATGTTCACATTTTGAAAAATGCATTGTTCATTGTTTAGCAACACTATCTATATTGAAGTTTATGATGTAAAACTTAACTATTTATCAGATTTCAACTGCATAAAAATATTAATTGTATGCAAATTTACCACTGAGATATATATGTTTTGATCCATTAGTCCCTCTGCATGATTATGCAAGAAATATAAAATTTCATTCTATACTTAAAACAAGCTATTGCACATCAATTTTTTTCAAATTATCCCACTGAGAATTTATTTTTTTCATTGCAGGCACTTGGAAGTGAGTTCAATTAAGACATGTACTTGTACATTTCCTTGAAAACCTTTTAAAAAATGTTAAATTCCTAAGAAATTGTACATGACGTGTACATGTATTTGTATACTACAATATAGTTATATGTCCATTTTAAAAAAAAAGTAATTGTATGCATCTTAATTAAAAAATTTTGTACATAATGTACATGTACTTGTACATATTAAAATATTGTCCATTTTAGCATCAACTTAATCATTTATGTGGTAGTAATATGTCCATTAATGTACATGTACTTGTACATATTAAAATATTGTCCATTTTTAGCATCAACTTAATCATTTATGTGGTAGTAATATGTCCATTAATGTACATGTACTTGTACATATTAAAATATTGTCCATTTTAGCATCAACTTAATCATTTATGTGGTAGTAATATGTCCATTAATGTACATGTACTTGTACATATTAAAATATTGTCCATTTTAGCATCAACTTAATCATTTATGTGGTAGTAATATGTCCATTAATGTACATGTACTTGTACATTTCAAAAAAATTGTTAACATTAAAAATAATTTGTACATGTGTACATGTACTTGTACACTACTATTGAGCAATATGTCCATTTCAACAAACATGTTATTGTGTGCCTCTAATTTGATTTTGTTTGTACATGATGTACATGTACTTGTACATCCTAATATTGTCCATTTAGCACAAACTTAATAATTTATGGGGTAATGTCCATTCATGTACATGTACTTGTACATATCAAAATATTGTCCATTTAGCAAGAATTTGATCAGTTATGTGGTAATATGTCCATTAATGTACATGTACTTGTGCATTTTCTACAAATAACTTGTAAAATTGTTAACTTCAAAAATAATTTGTACATGATGTGTATATGTACTTGTACACTATTATAAAGTTACATGTCCATTTTTATACATATTTGTGTTCATCTAAATTTGTTGAGTTTGTACATAATGTACATGTACTTGTACATATCAAAATATTGTCCATTTTAGCATGAATCATTTATTTAGTAATAATATGTCCATAAATGTACATGATTTTTTTTGATACTTCTAAATTTGTACTATCAGGGAATGAGTAAACATTCTTTGGCTGGTCTTGAGCATGGGTAAATCCTACCTCCCCCTCCAATTTACAAAAAGAACATTAAATGGAGTAGGGTTGGGTAGCCCGCTCGCAGCACTTGGACTGACCTTTGGCTTCAAATTTGTTCAGGATATATAAAATATTCTGTGTATATTTTTTTTAAATAATAATTATACATGTGCACACTGAGTAAATCATGTACACCTACTAATTACAGTACATATATTTAAACTTGTCCATTAATGTACATGTACTTGTACATTTCGAACACAATTATTGTAAAAAAAAAATGTTTATTTCTCAAATACTTTTGTACATGACGTTAAAGCTTACTGCAATAAAGTATTATATTTTATTTTGTTTATTTATTATTTATTCAAAATTAAAACGACAGACACAGAAGTGAGGTATATATCATGATATTGGATGATAAATAAAATCTCACCCTTGTGTCTTTTGACATCAGATGTTGATATATCTGATATCAAAAGACACTCAGGTGAGATTCTCTATTTAACTAATTCACCTGACATGTATATCTTCATTTATTTTCAAAAGCAGAAACAATACTGGCATATTTAGTGGTTGGTTTTGTCCTGAATATATTTAAGCAATAACCTGTCACACTATGTCTAAGACTTGTATGATCGAATATCATATTTGTTGCAGTCAACCTTTGTCCTGATATATACACCATAGGCTAACAGTTTTTTGCTTTTATTTAGTTTTGAAAACAGAATTATGAGTGAATTCAACTCAAAGTTATTCCTATAACTATTTCATTGTCCAAGGCCATCATCTTATTCATTGTAACCTACAAAATATGACATCATGTTAGGTGATGACTCTACCAATATTATCCATATTGAAATACACGCCACACATGAAAGAATTAACATAAATTCAAGGAGAAAAATCATAGCAAATGTCAATAAATATGTATACTAGAACTAAACTTAACAAAAATAAAATAATTCCTTCAAAATAGTCTTAGACATAGAACATCTTTACACTAATAAATAATTTGTAAGTTAAAGGGACAGTCTGAATTTTTTTTAGGTCAAAAAATTTTTTTGCTCAAATTTGTGGAAACTTTACACCAAAATCTGTAACTATGTGCCCTTTAATGTATCTGAAAGTTTTAACTAAAAAAATCCAGCCGTTAATTTATAAACGCTAAAAACATGCTTAAATTTTTAAAAACCTTAGGTAAGGTTTTTAAGTGTGTTATGTTTTTTGGACGCTGATAGGAAACTACTGAACGGATTTGAGTAAAATAAACGCCTAATTGTAGAGAAATGTCCCTCTTGTGTATTTAAAAGGTTTCAGCTAGAAATATTGAGCCATTTAAAGGGTAAACACCAGAACTAGGTCAAATTGCTTAATTAACAATAAGTACTCCCTATTTGTAATTAACCCTTTAAAACCAAATTCAGTTTCATCAAGAAGATATAGAGATACGATAAGCATACTTTAAAAATACTCTCAGGTAGCATTTGCGATTTTTTTGACAATAGAAACTTTTTTCAAAAAAGCAGAATGGCCCTTTAACATTGACAACAAAACGTTCTCTTCCTAGTTATCACAACCAAATAAGTCCATTATTTTGAAATTAACACACTTCCCTCTAAAAATTTTACATGAAATTGACCAACATTTCAGACTGAATGCTCCCCTCTGTAAAATCATAATTCCAATTTTTTTATTTACTGGTTAGCATTTTTATCAACTAAGAGACAGAAGCATTCATTGGCAGGTAGATATTTCAATTATTAATATAGTTAAAATAATTTAAAAGGGAATATTTGATATTTTAGAGAGTACAACCAATCAGATCTCAATGACGTCATATGGAACAGCCAATAAAAAAACGTGTTTCAACCAAGTTTGGCACAGTACTTGAAAAACAAGACTATGGCACTTCAGAATGCACATATTGTTCGCGTCACAAAATCCCAGCGCTGGAGAGGGCAGAGATGTGATTGGTTAAAACAGAGGTACTATGCAAATAATATTAGGCCTACCTTACCTAGGTCTAGGACACAGGTGTGCATCTCAGCTGATCTCAGCTTTAAATCCATGCTTTATCATTGATAACCTAGAGTTAAGTGAGTGTCTAGGTTAGGCACTGAGTTGACAATTATAATATATTTTTTTCTCTCAGGTCACAAATATTCTAAAACTAAAATAAAAAAAAGAATGTCAATGTCATCTTTATCTTAGAATGCCTTTGTGTCCATGAAAATATAAGGTTTTGAAACTTTCATAACTTTGTTTGGAACCATTATGACCAAAATTTGGAACGATTTAGATTAAGTCTCATATCGACTATACAATATAGGCCTAACCTAGGCCTATAATGTTAATAACACGATTTAAATAGATACACTCATCACGCTTTAACTTTAACTTTGTTGAGCTATCTATCTACTCTCTGACCACAATGGGCTCAGAATCGCATTTTGCCTATTATTTTTTTATGAATCGAAATTTCAACCCCGAATTAGTTCTGAGAGTCTTAGATTGTCTTTGGGTTGATGAAAATGACAACTATTAAAAAAATATTTATCTTGAAATATGATTTTACAGAGGGGAAATTTCAGTCCGAAATATGGGTCATTTTCACTTGAAATTTCTAGGAGGGAACTGTATTTATTTGATAATGAAAATTTTCAAACCATATATTTTCATGGACCCGAATGTGTTCTAAGACACATGGCATGCAATAGAAAAACATAAATTGAATATCTGTGACATGAGAGAAAAAATTCAATTCAGACCTGAATGTGGTCAGCGAGAGAGTAGTATCTGACTATAGTTGAGCTAGAAATGCTTAAAAACCATGGCTCTGGCATTACTATTGGGTCAGACAATTTCAGAACACGACTAGTTTAAGCTGTTTCACTAAATTCTAGTGTCATTTAAAATATTAGAACACTTAATTTCGTTTTAATTCATATTTTACAAATGTCAACAGTAGATTTTATTTCCAAATGTCCGCCATTATCAGGTTCTGTCACCTAAGGGTCACGTGATCAGTAAGCTATTTATAACTCCATGGCCATTCGGCAAGAGAAATTTAGAATCACCGTCTCGTTTAGAACAAGCATAAAGCACGTTAATCAATGTTTATCTCCCGTCTAAAAAATGGCGGACGGATGTCCTGGTGATTTCACGTCATGACGCATGTGCGCGCTCTAGTTATTCTATATATAACTCTATGAATTTGACCCAGATATTTCATATCAGCCGCCATCTTGAAATGAGTAATTTTTCTTTAAATCGAAATTCAGAATCAGGGAATCATCCGATTTGAATAAAAATGATGTCTAGGGAATCTTTAGTCGATTGCTAACAAAACATGGGAGCCGATTTGTAAATTTCGATTCAAATTTTTTTTATTTCCGGTTTAGAATTTTCGGAAATAGCCAAAACGTTTAAGGCTCATATCTTGTGATCTTGACCTTGAGTGACCTTGCGACCTGAACAAAAGTTGTTGCCCTTGACGAGATCTATCCAATGGCATAATCATTTTAGATGCCCAATGTTTACTTCCGGTTTGACGGCCGTCAGAAAATTGCAATTTTTAACTTTAAACAGCTCTGTCACTTGACCTTATTCATTTACGTCACAAATCATCTTCTATTATTATCACACTTTATCTCCTGTTTTTTGGAATTTTGTTCTTTGTTCTATAGTAACTCTGCGTGTTTTTTTGGCGGGAAAAAAACACGTGTTATCTGAATTACGGATTTCATAAGATAGGTAACAATTTCTTCTTAAGATATGGAAGAACATGACTAACAAAGAAAAAAATATGATAAAATCGTAACCGGAAGTAACACGCTGGCCACCATCTTGAAATGAACATGTTTTCTTTAAATCGAGTGAAGTGAACATGTTATCATCTGATTTGTATAATATTGATGTCTAGGGCATTTCAATCTATGGCCAACAAAATGATGACAGCCAATTTGCTTATTTCGATTATAATGTTTGCCTATTTCCGGTAAAAAATATTCAGAGATGGCCAAAATGTTCAAAGCTCATTACACGTTACCTTGGATTTGGGTGACCTTATGACCTGAACAAAAGTTATTGCCCATGATGAGATCTACCCAACGGTGTATTCATTTTTGTTGTCCAATATTTACTTCCGGTTTTATAGCCATTTAAAAATTGTTAGTTTGAACTTTGAACAGCTCTGTCACGTGACGTGACGTCACAAAATATCTTCTTTTCTTATTACGCTTTATCTCCTCTTTCCAGTGATATATAACACTAGATATTTTGATCAAAATTGCTATTTGGAATTTTGTTCTTTGTTCTATAGTAACTCTGCGTGGTTTTTTGGCGGGAAAAAAACACGTGTTATCTGAATTACGGATTTCATAAGATAGGTAACAATTTCTTCTAAAGATATGAAAGAACATGACTATCATAGAAAAAAATATGACAAAATCGTAACCGGAAGTAACACGTTGGCCACCATCTTGAAATGAACATGTTTTCTTTAAATCGACATCCGATATAATTTTGATGTTTATGGCATTTTCAATCTATTGTCAACAAAATGAGGGCAGCTGAATTGCTAATTGCGATTAAAAGTTTTGTCTATTTCCGGTATAAAATATTCAGCAATTATTGTAACACTTTTAAAGCTCATAACTTGTGACCTTGCCATTTGTTGTATGATCCGAACAAAAGTTATTGCCCGAAATGAGATCTATCCAATGGTGAATTCATTTTTGTTGTCCAATATTTACTTCTTGTTTTATAGCCATTTGAAAATTGTCAGTTTGAACGTACGTCTTTTCTTATTATGCTTTATATCCTCTTGATATATAATAGTAGATATTTTAATCATTTTGCTTTTTTTTTTAATTTGGAAATTTTGTTCATTGTTCTAAAGTAACTGCGTGGCTTTTTTGGCGCGAAAAACACGTGGTTCCTAAATTGTGGATTTTTAAAGAGAGTCGACACATTCTTTTGAAGATATAAAATGACATAACATTCATAGAAAAAAAAGGATAAAATTGGACCCGGAAGTAACTAGTAGACCACCATCTTGAAATGACCAACTTTTCTTTAAATCGATATAAGTGATCAGGATATCATCCGATTTACATAATGTTGATGTCTATGTCATCTTCAATATATTACTAACAAAATGGTGACAGCCGATTTCCTAATTTCGATTAAAAGTTTTGTCTATTTCCGGTTAAAGAAATTCAGCAATAGCAAACACTTTCAAAGTTCAAAACTCGTGACCTTGACGTTTGATGACCTTTTGATCTGAACCAAAGCTATTGCCCTTGATAAAATCTATCAAATGTATCATATCAATAATAACCAGAATCGTAAGAGAGTTGTGAACAATTTGACGGATTAGCTAAAAAAAATATATTCTGAGATTAAACACATCCCTTAAACTTCGAGAAAAAAATCTATATTATTATTTTAAAAAAAAAAACATTTTAATGGTCAACGTTTTTATACATGCAAGGGTGCGACGATACCAAGCGGTGCACATTCGGTTTCTTTCATTGGTGAAAAGTGATATTTTCAATAAAAACCGGCGTATAAATTGTTTACATTCGGTAGTGAAAAGTGGAATAACCAGCCAATGTTCGGTAGTGAAAAGTCACCTGTTTATTACAGTAGTTTTTATTTATGTACATTTTTATACATCATTAAGAAATTGAGTGCTAACCTCCATAACAGTATTTACGCAGTACAGCTCGAAAATTGGCATTTTAACATTAAAACTTTTTTTTTAATAAATGACAGAACCAGATTTATTTTATCTTTTTAACACATAATTTGATACGTTAAAAACGCAAGTTACAATGTCAGAAAGTCATGTTAAGCAGTTGAAGGGAGAGAACTGCATTTAAACATACAGACAACAAACATGTAAGTTTTAATCTTATATTTTAATTTTGTGATATTATAAAAAAAACATTTGAAAATACTGCGTTCGTTGTACATTATATATCAAAACATTGACCAGTGAGAAGCGTTTAAAGGGACAGTCTGAATTTTTTTTTTAGGTTTTTAAGTGTGTCATGTTTTTTGGACGCTGATAGGAAACTACTGAACGGATTTGAGTAAAATAAACGCCTTATTGTAGAGAAATGTCACTCTTGTGTATTTAAAAGATTTCAGCTAGAAATATTGAGTCATTTAAAGGGCAAACGCCACAACTAGGTCAAATTGCTTACTTAACAATAAGTACTCCCTGTTTGTAATTAACCCTTTAAAACCCAATTCAGTTTGATCAAGAAGATATAGAGAAACAATAAGCATACTTTAAAAATACTCTCAGGTAGCATTTGCGATTTTTTTATAATGGAAACTTTTTTCAAAAAAGCAGAATGGCCCTTTAAAGAAACAATATGGTATCTTGTAACTTTCTTAATTTCGGTTGTAATACGACAACGCAGTAAAACCCTCTCGATGTGTGATGCACATACACGATAATTGTAGGTGATGATTTATCATCACGATTACCCCCTGTCAGTGTTGTAGGTTGGAGAGGCTGTCATGGAAAAGTCGTTCGAATGGAACAAACGCTTGTTAATTCAACCGGTCGAAGAGGGAGAACCTTTCATTTGAATGTAAATATATTTTTAATATCTTTTGATATCGTCAAGGACAATAACTTTTGTACAGGTCAAAAGGTCAACAACATAATGCAAAAAGAAATTTTCAAATATCTCCGAAACTCCAGAAGTTAAAATTTCAGGTTTACAAACAAATGACCTCAAAACCGGAAGTGATATCAAAATTTAAGAAATATATTTTTGTTCATTATGAACCTTGAAGGTTTCGGTCATTACTGAAATTCTTATTCTTGTTCTAAAAATGCTTTAAAAAGTGCTCCAAAAGTCAGCTACAAAAGTCAAAATATGAATTTTTCAAAATTGCAATTTGTTGCTATTAGATTAAACAAATGAACCAAAAAAGACCGATCACAATCTGTTGGAAAAATGAGTTGAAAATGGAAAAACCCTGAAATACTTTTTAATATACACCATTTCCGGTTAGGCAAAAATGCGTCATTTTACATTTAAGCAACACCGAGCAGTTAATCATCGCAGGAAATGCTGTCAGGTTATGTGTGTGTGTACATATCTCGATAAACTTACTTACATTTCTACATTGCAATATCATTAAAATTCGGGCAATAAGCTGTATCCTTTATAGGATTGGATGGCTGTAAAAAAAAAATAACACAGCCAAATACTACGGCCTTGACATTGACCCAAATAAAGATATTGTAATGTAGAAATGTAAGTAAGTTTATCGAGATATGTCGTCTAATGCTAACGGTGTTTCACACTGTAAAATCAATAATGCCTTACAAGTTAGGTGTATTGTTTATTAAAGGTTTCTTGTACTTTGTCTTTTGAATTAGACATTTCTACTATAGCATTAGGTTATTGCCGCTTTTCCCTGCCATAGTAATGTACTATTTACTAGTGCTGGCACAATATATCGTTGTATCGATGTATCGCGATACATCATGCCATGATACGCGTATCGTATCGCGAGGTCGTGTATCGATACTTGACGATACCTCTCATTTCGTAAAAAGTGTAGATTTTTTTTACAATTCACTATTTTTTCTAATTCAGTTTGTTGAAATTATTTTGAACATTTTTATAAGACGTGGATATGGACCACTGATATGGACCACTCCTATCAACTAAATTACCAAATTTCACATTAATAAACCTATACAAAAATAGATATCGTTATGAAGTTTAAATTTTTGTGCCTTTATCCCATATCGTGATACGTATTGTATCGTGGCATGGTTGGCAATACCCAGCACTACTATTTACTTGATCTCCCACTTTAAATTTGTGTTTAATATTTACAAATTTAAAGTTGTGTATCTCATTTTCATAAATATTTTGTATGTTACTTGACTTTATAATATTTGGATTATTTGAGGCTTGTGTTGGTGCTACACCTATAGATGAATGTATTTTGTTGTTGTATTCATCTACAACTTCTGGTAATATTTTAAGCCATTTTTTGAGATTTCAATTCCGTGAATAAAAAAAAATATATATATCTTTTATGGTTCTATTGTATCTCTCAATAACTACAGCCTTACCTTCGTTATGCGTGCTGTAAATTTCAAAACCCAGAGATTTCGTATTTTTGTTATAAAATTCACTTTTGTCGGATTATTTCATTATGGTTTCAAATGCGTGTACAAATCTATAACTGGCATATTAATTAAATCTGCTGACCATATACTTTAACTTTTAGAAAATATTTGTTTTTTCTGAATTCTTTGTGAATTTCATCTGCTATTCCCATACCCAATTTCATCTTTGCTTTTAACAGTTTTATAATCAGCACTCTTAATTCTCTCTTTGAATGTTGGATTTGGAATATTTTCAAGTTCGTTTATCATTTGTTAGTCTGCTTTGTTCTTTTAAACAATATAACTATATGCGATTTTTTTTACCAGAATCTGATGCCTGTGTTTTGCTGAATCCCAATGTCAATATTTAACAACACATTAGTTCCAAAATAATGCTTCAGTGTCTTTGGAAATTTCTATGAACCAAATTTCATTAAGCCAATCTGTTAGTGCAGCCATGCCATTTTTTATAGTATTTTTTTAAGGTCAATATACCCCCGGTCTTAACCCATTTTTCTCGGCGACTCAAACCAAGCTTAGTAGCAGTTCATCGACCCTGAACTATGCCAGATTTTGAATCAAGAACACTGTCAATGTGTTAAAATAAAACACTGTTTATTATCATATAAAGTTATGCAACATCAACATTATTACTTCTTAACTGTTAAAATTATCGTAAAAATCGATTATTTGATTTTACTGCACTGCACGGTACTAACCCATAAATGTTCTATCGATCCATGTGACCCTCGACAACCTCTGCGACCCTTTCAGGTCGTGTCATTAGGCATGTTCCTTCAGCAATGTTAGACATTTGCATTATCTACCGTTGCTGGATTGACGGGGTTTTCTCGTCATTATCAACTAATAACCTCGTTTAAAAAACACTATACGTCACATTCAATTTATGACCGTTGAGACTCGATTATCACAAGGTAAATTTGCTACAAGAAATTTGACGTCTGGTCATTCGAAAGTTTTCCCGCAATATTTGTTACAATGAATTTAACTGGTCGACAATAATCGTTCGACCAATCAAAGTTAATGACGAGAAAAGCTTATCATGATAGCAACGGATTAATGTAATGAAATGAAATGATAGCCGTTGCTAAAGGAACATGGTCATTAGGACGCTTTAAGTTGATGCATGGAAGGGTTACACCATTAAGTCTTCAAATGGCATGGACAAGCTGGATGCCAGTATACTAAGGTGGATGTAATCAGTAACGACGCCCAGGAATTTATCTTTTCGATTACCGTATATTATTTCGATTTCCTCTCGGAATAAATGCACTGATCACTATTACCTTATTCACTTTCACATAGAATAAACAATGGCGTCCGCAGACTTTTTTTAAGGAGTCAGGCCCAGGGGCGAAGAAAATTTAGGAACCAGAAAGCTTAGTTTTGAACGTTTTTTTTATTTTCATATTTTTATCTTTTTTTCCAGGGGTAGGGGGATAACAGTAGGACACAAACACTTCAGCTAATATTGATAGCCGCCATCTCGTAATGTATTGTTCTTTATTCTAGCGACGAAATCTGATTAGATGTGCGGGTTCTTTCCCACGAAGTCACCGCTTAGGTCAAAACGAACCATGTAGAAACGAAAAACGGTGACTTCCCGGGAATTTGTTCAAAAATTGGATTTTGAAAACAATAGTATTATTTTTTTGTTATCTTAGCAGACGAAAGCCTTCTTAATCGGTTTAAAACCAATTAAACAAAAATGTCTTCAAAGAATTTGTTTAACATTATAAAAACATATATAACAAATTATACTTTAATTTTAACAAATGTGAAAAGTAATCAGAAAATACTATAACATTTGATTTAAAAATATTTGATTGATATCAAATGGATTTGGATACAAATTTCGAGAACTTCCTATTCATAAAGAAATACATACAAATTATTACAGATGGAGCAGACAATATATACATGTATTATGAAAACAAAAATGTAAAAGGTGCACAAAACAACAAAAACACGAAGTACAATGTAGAGAATGGTCGAGAAAAGAAGTAAGAAAAAGACGTTATTAAAGATAAGATAATACCTTATCACAAAGGAAAACCACGAACAAGTTAAAAAACGTTCCGAATTTTTAATGAATTTTCGAACGAGTAAAATTAATTCCAAAATCAGGATATCAGATAAATTAGGATCACCCCAAGGAATGCATCTAAGTCAAGGTTCAAGCAATGAGACGAATTACTACGTAAATGTTCCCAGAACATTTTACTTAGTAATTCCCTCTCAATTTTATACAGATTACACTTAAAGAAATAATGATAGGCGCCTATCATGACTTCTTTGAGTTAAAACTGTATAAAATTGAGAGGAAATTACTAAGTAAATGTTCCCTTATACATTTAAAACTCAAAGAAGTCACGATAGGCGCCTATCGTGACTTCTTTGAGTGTAAACTGTACGAGGTGATATTTACTTAGGAATTCGTCTCATTGCTTAAACCTTGACCTAGATGCAGTCCTTGGGGTGATCCTAATTTATCTGATATCCTCAATTTGGAATCAATCTAAAAAACGTATTAAAAATTCGAAACGTTTTTGAACACGTTTGTGGTTTTCCTGGGAGATTAGTATGGAAGCCAGAACAGCCCAATATTAAGACTTCTTAATCCTTAATCCTTAGTTCTTAATTCCTATTCCTTCATTTGTAGGTCATTTTCAACATTTGTTTCACAAAATCAATATTTGTTCACAAAAATCATCATTTGTTCATCATAACTTGTCAAGTTATAATTTGTTTTAAATATTTTCTACTTCTATCAAATATTAAATAATTTTTGTTTAAAGGGGACCAGTCTTCATTTTTATTGGTTGATTTGGGTCTTGAATATATTTAAGTATCCTTCAGAAGCACTAGAAATGCACGAAAATTGCGGATTTCCTTCAGATATACCTTAAATTAGACATTTCTCCTTCTATTTCTATAGATGACTTTTCTATATATTGCATAGTATCGCTAATGTGTAGTAGGGCATTATAACTTTCAAATGCTAATAATTATGGATGCACATGGATTTGAAGGCTCAAATTTCAATGGTGAGTTGTGATAACCAGTACTAAATTGCTGAGCTAAAAAATCCCCGTTTCTGAGACTTATCCAAATCGACCCGCGAAAATGAAGCCTGTGCCACTTTAAGTCCTTCTACAATATTTATAAACTTAAACACAAGTTCCACTTTACATTTCTCCAATAACAAATCATCAGAAACAAATCTTGCCCAACAAATCTTGCGAAACATTTCATCAAATACATTTCTTGAATATAAAAAGCGCCACCTGTCTTCAAAATAGTGTACATTGAAATTATGACGACAAGCGGCGCTGATGGTTGTAAGGCGGACCCAAGCTAGCAGACATTATATATCAGCCACAAACGGCGGACACTTCATGGAAATTTACAGGGATTTCCTCCAGAGGGAATGGTGTCCGTGAACGTAAATTTTCAAGAAAAACACTATAATGCTAACGTAAATTAGAAAACAAAGTGGAATTCCGTTTTTTTTTTACCGACATAATGCAAATGTTAACAAATAAAGAATGTTTGAAAGCACAAATTCTGCACATTATAGTAGAATCGGAAAAATTTTAAGCTTATATTGATATTAAGCTTGGTCTAAAAGTGGCATTGCTTATGGGGTTAAAAAAAACGTTTCTTTTCTTGTCAGACCAAAAAGGGTGGAGTGGGGAAATGGGTTTTGGTTTTTTTTGCCTCCTCTCCCTAATTAAAATCTATATTTAAATTTAAGTAGTCAAGGGCACTCTTTGTTTAAGATAAATAATCCTGAACATGCGAAAGATAACCTGTATAATCTTAAATTTCTAGGCAAGATCCCTCAGACTTTATGCAAATAATCTTGAATCAAATATTGACTAGGATATGTCAGGCAATCGCGTTTCAGGGAATTCTCGAAAAAAAATTGTAGCCCGTCCCTCCAGACTTCCGAAAATGATGTTTTTATCGCATTTTTCTTGAAAAATTAAATTTTCGGACACTATGTGTTGTAACAACATAAATTTTTTCCCAAAAGAAAATCCCAAGTATAAGAAAGTATATATATTTCCAAGTATTGACTTCATTGTTGGTCTTATGAGTGTATCATCATATATGAGTGTATTTTAATCTTAAAATTTCACGTCCTCCTACCAGGCCCGTAGGAACTGCTCAACCCCCCCCCCCCCCTAATAATTTTGACATTAATGACTGAAGGAATAAAAAAAAAACATTTTTATTTCAAGATAAAACAAGACGTTACTGATATGTACTGGGTCCAGTAAAATCAAAATTGCATTAAATAGGCAAGAGCATATGGAAGCCTGAACAGCCCAATATTAAGACTTCTTAATCCTTAATCTTTAGTTCTTAATGCTTAATTCCTATTCCTTCATTTGTAGGTCATTTTCAACATTTGTTTCACAAAATCAATATTTGTTCACAAAAATCATCATTTGTTCATCATCGATAATTTGTCAAGTTATAATTTGTTTTAAATATTTTCTACTTCTATCAATTATTAAATAATTTTTGTTTAAGTCCTTCTACAATATTTATAAACTTAAACACAAGTTCCACTTTACATTTCTCCAATAACAAATCATCAGAAACAAATCTTGCCCAACAAATCTTGCGAAACATTTCATCAAATACATTTCTTGAATATAAAAAGCGCCACCTGTCTTCAAAATAGTGTGCATTGAAATTATGACGACAAGCGGCGCTGATGGTTGTAAGGCGGACCCAAGCTAGCAAACATAGTTATCAGCCACAAACTAAAAGATTGCGGGCACTGGAAAAGCTGACGAAATTGGTTGTTTAAGTATCCCCAACATTGTATTTTTATGTATTTATATGTATTTTTATGTATTTATATGTAGTTTTATGTCATTTTATGTATTTGGTTTTTTTTATGTTTGTATGCTGTCCAATCAGGGCGAACAATACAATAAATATCTATCTATCTATCTATCTATCTATGCAGGCCCGTAGGAAGCAATTTCATATTGGTGGGGGGGGGGGGGGGGGTCAAATTGAGCAAAAACTCATTCTCAAGGATGGAGGTGCCGAATTCAAGGCTGCTCTTGCCTATATAATGCAATTTTGATTTTACTGGACCCAGTACATATCAGTAACGTCTTGTTTTATCTTGAAATAAAAATGTTTTTTTTTTATTCCTTCAGTCATTAATGTCAAAATTATTAGGGGGGGGGGGGGTGGAGCAGTTCCTACGGGCCTGGTAGGAGGACGTGAAATTTTAAGATTAAAATACACTCATATATGATGATACGCTCATAAGACCAACAATGAAGTCAATACTTGTAAATATATATACTTTCTTATACTTGGGATTTTCTTTTGGGAAAAAATTTAAGTTGTTACAACACATAGTGTCCGAAAATTTAATTTTTCAAGAAAAAATGCGATAAAAACATCATTTTCGGAAGTCTGGAGGGACGGGCTACAATTTTTTTTCGAGAATTCCCTGAAACGCGATTGCCTGACATATCCTAGTCAATATTTGATTCAAGATTATTTGCATAAAGTCTGAGGGATCTTGCTTAGAAATTTAAGATTATACAGGTTATCTTTCGCATGTTCAGGATTTTTTATCTTAAACAAAGAGTGCCCTTGACTACTTAAATTTAAATATAGACTTTAATTAGGGAGAGGAGGCAAAAAAACCCAAAACCCATTTCCCCACTTTTTAGTTTTAGGCCTGACAAGAAAAGAAACGTTTTTTTTTAACCCCATAAGCAATGCCACTTTTAGACCAAGCTTAATATCAATATAAGCTTAAAAATTTTCCGATTCTACTATGTGCATAATTTGTGCTTTCAAACATTCTTTATTTGTTAACATTTGCATTATGTCGGTAAAAAAAAAACCAGGAATTCCATTTTGTTTTCTAATTTACGTTAGCATTATAGTATTTTTCTTGAAAATTTACGTTCACGGACACCATTCCCTCTGGAGGAAATCCCTGTAAATTTCCATTTACAGTGTCCGCCGTTTGTGGCTGATATATAATGTCTGCTAGCTTGATTCCGGCTGACAACCATCAGCGCCGCTTGTCGTCATAATTTCAATGCACACTATTTTGAAGACAGGTGGCGCTTTTTATATTCAAGAAATGTATTTGATGAAATGTTTCGCAAGATTTGTTGGGCAAGATTTGTTTCTGATGATTTGTTATTGGAGAAATGTAAAGTGGAACTTGTGTTTAAGTTTATAAATATTGTAGAAGGACTTAAACAAAAATTATTTAATATTTGATAGAAGTAGAAAATATTTAAAACAAATTATAACTTGACAAATTATCGATGATGAACAAATGATGATTTTTGTGAACAAATATTGATTTTGTGAAACAATTGTTGAAAATGACCTACAAATGAAGGAATAGGAATTAAGCATTAAGAACTAAGGATTAAGGATTAAGAAGTCTTAATATTGGGCTGTTCTGGCTTCCATAAGAGCAGCCTTGAATTCGGCACCTCCATCCTTGAGAATGAGTTTTTGCACAAATTGCCCCCCCCCCCCCCATTATGAAATTGCTTCCTACGGGCCTGCATAGATAAATAGATAGATAGATATTTATTGTATTGTTCGCCCTGATTGGACAGCGTACAAACATAAAAAAAAACAAATACATAAAATGACATAAAACTACATATAAATACATAAAAATACAATGTTGGGAATACTTAAACGACCAATTTCGTCAGCTTTTCCAGTGCCCGCAATCTTTTAGTTTGTGGCTGATAACTATGTTTGCTAGCTTGGGTCCGCCTTACAACCATCAGCGCCGCTTGTCGTCATAATTTCAATGCACACTATTTTGAAGACAGGTGGCGCTTTTTATATTCAAGAAATGTATTTGATGAAATGTTTCGCAAGATTTGTTGGGCAAGATTTGTTTCTGATGATTTGTTATTGGAGAAATGTAAAGTGGAACTTGTGTTTAAGTTTATAAATATTGTAGAAGGACTTAAACAAAAATTATTTAATATTTGATAGAAGTAGAAAATATTTAAAACAAATTATAACTTGACAAGTTAGCTATGATGAACAAATGATGATTTTTGTGAACAAATATTGATTTTGTGAAACAAATGTTGAAAATGACCTACAAATGAAGGAATAGGAATTAAACATTAAGAACTAAGGATTAAGGATTAAGAAGTCTTAATATTGGGCTGTTCAGGCTTCCATAGATTAGGTATTATCTTATCTTTTAAATAATGTCCATTTCTTACTTTTATTCTCGACCATTCTCTACATTGCACTTCGTGTTTTTGTTGTTCTGTGCACCTTTTACATCTTTTTTTTTCCTAATATATATATTTTTTTCTGTCCCATCTGTAATAATTAGTATGTATTTCTTTATGGATAGGAAATTTTTTATTAAGTTCTCGAAACTTTTATCCAAATCCATTTGATATCAATCAAATATTTTTAAATCAAATGTTCTTGTATTTGCTGATTCCGTTTTTGTTAAAATTAAAGTATAGTTTGTTATATGTTTTTAAATGTTAAATAAATTGTTTGAAGAAATGTTTGTTTAATTGGCTATAACCCGATTAAGTAGGTTTTAGTCTGCTAAGATAACAAAAAATAATCTTATTGTTTTCAAAATCCAATTTTTGAACAAATTCCAGGGATATTCCCTGTTTTTCGTTCCTACATGGTTAGTTTTGACCATCTAATCAGATTTCGTCGATAGCATAAAGAACAACACATTACTAGATGGCGGCTATCAATATTAGCTGAAGTGTTTGTGCCGTACAGTAATCCCCCCTCCCATGAAAAAAAGATAAAGATATCAAAATCCAAAACGTGCGAAACTAAGCTTTCTGGATGCTAAATTTTGTTCGCCCATGGGCCTGACTCCTAAAAAACAAATCTGCGGACGCCCTTGTTTAGTCTGTGTCTAAGTCAATAAGGTTATATTAATCAGTGCATTTAAATTGGTGTTGCTTCTTGTAACCTTCTGAATTTGACGATATTTTTGATTGACGGAATTGTTTTTCTAGAGAGAAAATGATACACGTCCTCATGCCCATGCCCCTACAAAAAGTATGGTGTGGGCATGCGTTGACTCTACGTCTACAAAAGAATGGTGTGGGTACACTCTATGTCTACAAAGGGTATGAAGTGGGTACACTCTATGCCAACAAAAGGTGTGGTGTTGGTATGCGTTGACTCTATGCCAACAAATGGTGTGGTGTGGGTATGAGTTGAGTCTATGCCTACAAAAGGTGTGGTGTGGGTATGTGTTGACTCTATGCCTACAAAAGGTGTGGGGTGGGTATGTGTTGACTCCATGCCAACAAAAGGTGTGGTGTGGGTATGTGTTGACTCTATGCCTACAAAAGGTGTGGTGTGGGAATGTGTTGTCTCTATGCCTACAAAAGGTGTGGTGTGGGTATGTGTTGTCTCTATGCCTACAAAAGGTGTGGTGTGGGTATGTGTTGTCTCTATGCCTACAAAAGGTGTGGTGTGGGTATGTGTTGACTCTATGCCTACAAAAGGTGTGGTGTGGGTATATCTTGACTTTATGCCTACAAAAGATGTTATGTGGGTATGCGTTGATGAATCAGTAAAACCTGTCATAGTCAACTTTTGTGAAATAAAATGGAATTCGCTTGTGTGAATGTAACAGATCACATTCATTCTGTCACCACCTCCAAACACCATAGCTCATTTAGAAACGTTGTTTTTTTTCAAAATGTTCAAGATTAAAAAAATTACTCTTTGGTTCTGAAATAAAAGCTCTGGCCACTTGTTTAAAGCGATACCATCAAATGAGCTTCTCAAACTTGGCCTATAATAGTATAATATATTCATCATTGATGTCAAAAGTATGAAAACAGAATCCAAGAAACCCATAAAACATGAACTTAATTTCCCTAAAATTACAGGTTATTGATGAAAAACGCTTAAAATATTTGTGAGCGTTTTTAAATTGTTTCTATATAACATGCTCTTTTGAATTTATGGGATTATACAGACAATGTATGATTATGACACTAGATAATAAAAATCCGTACAAGCAAAACAATTTCGTTAATCAAAATCGCATCCAAAATCAAAAATAAGTTGCCTAATGAATATAAACTTATATTCACCAAGTTTGAGAATTTTGATTTTTTTTATTATTCTTAGAGGTAGTATTCCTTTAAAATGGTTTATTGTGAATCATAATTCCGAACTAACCCCCAAGACGCAACAGGTTAGAACGAGAATCTTCTAAAGAACTCATGGATTGAAAGTAAAAACAATATATCATACATTTTGACGATGCCTTTCTCAGAAACATAAAATACCAGACAAGAAAGCCTTGGCGAAATTGCAATGCCAATGTCTGGTGAATTTCAAATGGGTTGGGATAATGTTGTTCTTCGCTATAATTATCTAAAATAATGCTACCTTAATATATTTTGAGTATTATGAGAGTTTCATTCCTTGTTTTTTTTTCAACAAAAGCTGTTTTCAGATTTTTCTGATGTTTAATTTTTTTGACAATAATAGAAATAAATGGGGAGCAGCCAAACAAGTGTTTTCTTACGTTCCAATTCACTATATCACAAGATATCATTATTTATTCCAAAACCTTTCTATCTTCTGTCTATCTATTCATGAATGAATGTAATAAAAAGTTCAAAAAAAAAGAGTTATTTTTACTAGAAATTTTTACATACCAGAATCAGTCCTAGATGTTCCTTCATACAACAATAATACAGATAAATCCTTGATACCAATATATTTAGTTTCTCTTGTAGAAAGGAGTTAATTTGGATCTTAAAATAAAGTTTTTCTGTAACTGAGGCTGAATTTGTGTAAGAAAATTTCTTTTTAAGCCCCAGATGGTCAAGTGTAGTGACTAAAACTTTCAAGAAAGCATTGCATACAGTGACAGCATTTATTGTTCAAGCTGGCAAAAATAAATAATTAATTTATAATTTGGAATGTATAAGTAAATGATGGGAAGACATTCAAGATATAAACCAAGTTGCCAGTCCTGTCTATTCCATTCTGGAAATTTATATAAGGACTTCTAAACACAACTTGGTGATAATAATTTTTAATTCGGACACGACTAAAGCGGGATTAGATGCTATCAACTAGGATTTGAAGTAGCTCAACTTTCCGGACAGCGTCCAAGGTAGGAGAACCTTAAAGGAGGTGTACAGCTTTCAGGACCACGTCCTAGGTAGTGGAACCAATATCTAACTAGCAATAAATGATGTTGCTTACTTCAAAGATCAAGGCCAGGAGGTCTTATTGACCATCTCTAGATACCAAGACCCGGAGCTTGTTGACTTAGCTCCTATGCTTCTTTTGGGCTATATTATTATTGTCATTTTGTGATCCTTATAGACTGTCCTAGATATCGTAGACTAAGACCTAGTCTACACACCTGCCTGGTTTAATCTCAACCAGAATCTATTTTCTTCCCTTCAGTGATCAATGATCAAAAGTAAAGTTTTTGTTACATTCATTATAAATTCTATTATTATCAATAACGGGGAAATATTCAAATATATTCATATCTTTCTTCTAAAACCAAATGTCAACTACATCTTAACTCATTCAGTCTTTAAGGTATGAATCTTAGATACATTCAGCTCAAAAACTTAAAACACTATTTTAAAACTCAAACTAACTGAAATCTTCAAGACGAACTAAATATATTGCTATCAAGGATTTATCTGTATCAAAGAACACGAAGTATCTCAAATTCCTGTATACTAACTATACTCTCTCACTTCATCCAGCCGATGGTGGATAGACAGAATATGGTTTTGAATGAATGAATGATAACTAGGTAATTGAAGAATGAATGAATTGTATATTGTATTAGCAGGTTTTGAAAAGCAAATTTTGTAAAAATCAATCCGACTTTTATGAAATTGAGAACAATGATATCGATATCATTAATTTCAATGGATTATTCATTTTAGTTATTTTATGGTCTTGAAATAAAGGCAATTAATAGATAACAATAAGGAGTAAACATTACCAGTTAAATCAGAACTATATGTATATGGAGACAAAATTTAGAAGTTCGTATATCCACAAGTACTCTCATTTTTACAAGGGCGTGAATTTGTCCAAAAATAATTTTGGGGACGATCTAGGATGGATGGAATCAAAACGCCACAACCGCTGTACCAAACAGTTGGTACATTCTCAAAGATATTTCGGAATTTGAGTTGCAATAGGGACTTCCTACTCTGATTTTCATCTGATCGATTTTGATTCCTCAAAATTTTCATCTGATCGATTTTGATTCCTCAAAAAATCTTTCTTGCAAATCAAATTATGGATTCGGAGAACCTAACCTATTTTCTTCCAATCATCGTTGGTTAAATCTACATTGCACTCATAATGCATTCAGACAGCTTCTTCGAAGCCTCTTGAGGTTTTTTGGGGAGCTAAGGCTGTAACCTTGCTATAAGGCAAGATCAAAAACATATTTTCTTTAAAAAACATTATTTCGGAAAATGTCACTCTTTCATTTCGCCATTATTAGGAGTTTCAGAAATGGGACACACAGTGTTACGTTTTTGTCAAGTTTGAAATCGATAGTTCAATGCAAACGGTTTATTAGTCATTAATGACTAAAGAAATAATTTGTCATGGGAGCAACGGTTAGATCGGTGCGATCGAATACCGATGCTACAGTAACCTGTTCTTACCATGGATATTTTTAAAACAACGTGTCTGAAGTAACTCATTGTGGGACTTTGCTACCGCAAAGTCCCAGTTTGTTATCGAAATGTTTCCGTTTTTGCAGTGCGTTCTAGCGAACGCACTGCTTTGTTTTGCAAATGACTTTTTTTTTTTTTTTTTTTTTTTTTTTTTTTCACTTTCTGGTCAGAGCGCCCAGCCAAAACTACACATGCCACATATAATCTCTCAAGATTTCCCACGATAATCTACTGCTCGGTATTGTTTAAATGTAAAATGACGCATGCCCTACCAACCGGAAATGAGGTATGAGAATATATGGGTTTTGATGTTTTGGCCATTATCTCCTTTATTTTTCAACCGATTTGGATCGGACTGACTTTGCATATTTCTCTAATCGATTGTCCACGAGACAAAAGTTTAACAATATCATTTTGAGAAAAATCTTGCTGACTTTTGGAGCACTTTTTCTTGACCACTTTTTCAACTTTTGCAATGTTATATTGATCAACCTGAAAACTTACATATTTATAAACATGTTGATTGTGAGCAATTAGCAATTTTCAAAATTTCGATATCACTTCCGGTTTTGACGTCATTCGCTCTCAAAGTTGAAATTTCAACTGCCGGAATTTTGAAGATATTCGAAAAATTCTTTTTGCAATATGTTTGATATGTAGATTCAAAATTATACAAATCATAAAATTTGACCTGGATGTAACAGATCAGGCGCCATCTTGAAATGGTATATTTTCATAAAACGCAAAATGGGGCCTCAGGGTGTTATGGAATTTGCATAATTTTTTATGTCTATGTAATCAACAGTCGACTGCGACCAAAACATGGGAAGCCGATTTTTGAATTTCAATTCTGAATTTTTCTGATTTCCGGTAAAAATAAATCAGTAATTGTCAAAACTTTCAAGGCCCATATTTTGTGACCTTGACCGTTTGTGACTTTGTGACCTGTACAAAAGTTATTGCCCTTGATTAGATGTATCCAATGACATATTTTTTTCAGATGCCCAATGGTTACTTCCGGTTTTATAGCCGTTTGAAAATTGTAATTTTTAACTTTAAACACCCCTACCACGTGACCTAATTTACATATATCTTATTTTCTTTCACCGTCGTACTATGCTCTGTCTGCTCTTTCCAATGATATACAACACAATATTTTTGAATCAAAATTCCGCCTTTTAAAGTTTGAAAAATTTGTGTCAATTTCCATTGAAACTGTGCGTGTTTTTTTCAATTTTTATTTCGATCGTTCTGAAAACTTACAGGTAGATAGACATTTTGATGGCGAACAAAAATATGTTTTCAAAATTTTTGTATCACTTCCGGTTTTGAAGTTATTGGCTCTCAAAGTCGAAATTTCAACTTCCGGAATTTTGAAGATATTCGAAAAATTCTTTTTGCAGTATGTATGTAATATAGACATAAAAGTATACAAATAATAAAATTTGACCCGGATGTAACAGATCAGTCGCAATCTTGAAATGGTATATTTTCATAAAACGCAAAATGGGGCCTCAGGGTGTAATGAAATTTGCAAAATTCTGATATTTTTGGAATCTACAGTCGATTGCTACCAAAACATGAGACGCCGATTTTTGAATTTCAATTCTGATTCATTTTAATTTCCGGTTAAGATAAATCAGTAATTGTCAAAACTTTAAAGGCTCATATCTTGTGACCTTGACCTCTGGTGACCAAGTGACCTGAAACAAATTCATTGCCATTGACGATACCTATGCACAGATACTTTCATTTAGGTTTTCCGATGTTTACTTCCGGTTTTATATCCATTTGAAAATTGCAGTTTTTAGCTTTAAAGAGCTCTGACACGTGACCTAATTCATGTACGTCACAAATTCTTTCACAATCTAATTATGCTAAATCTACCTTTTCAATTATATACAACACAATATTTTAAAATCAAAATAGCGCCTTTTGAATTTTGAAAATTAGTTATTCCATCTGCTTGTAAAATATTAAACTCAAATTTCAGTTGAAGGGAGAGTACTACATTTTGACATAAAGCTGCGTTTGGGCGATCGTCCTCTCCCATTAACTTGCGTTTGGGCGATACGTTATCATTAATGTACTTTTTTTTACATTGTAACTGTTTAAAAGAAACATTAAGATATATTTTCTTTGCATGAAATATGTATTGATAAAATTCGATCTGTATTTCAAACTATGAAGTATGAATACTATGCAGTCCGTTTCTTTGAGATTGAGATTTGGCTCTTTCATGTGTCCTTTCTTGCACTTTAGAACTTATTTACAAATCTTAGAAATTTTGTGATATGCGTTTTCCACAGATGTATATCAAACTGTGATTACGCCTTTTTTAATCAGATGACTTTTCACTACCGAACATGAAATGTTTATTTCACTTTTGACTACCGTGTGTGAACTGGTTTTTCTACTTTTCACTACCGAATTCAAAATTGTGCGTTTTAAAATTTTGTACCTTCTGCATTTAAATGTAAAACAAGCTTTCTTCTGTGAACCTGACATCATGGATTGAAAGATGTCACTTTTCACCAATGGACGAAACCGGATGCGCACTGCATGGTACCATTCATGGTTCTAGTTTTTTTTCGTTTTTTCCACAGGGCACACAGCCTAAACCGCAATAGCTGCAGCAACCTTTTTACAACTTCTGAGGTCCATTTCTGGCGAGGTACTTAATGAATATAAATCGAAACATTTTTGCAACAGTTCAAGTTGCACTTTGCAACATCAGCAAAAACAGGTTTTTCGACTCTGGAAGCTACATTTTTGGGCCGATTCGGCTCGGGTTTTCATTTTTGGAATCTGTGACTAAATTCCGATCTAATAGGTCTTAACAAAGTTCGAATTTCGAAAATTCGTAGCATACATATTTTGGCCGATTTTCGAAATTTTTGGACCGTTTTTCAGTTTTTTTCGGATTAATCTGAAATTTTGATAAAAGATGCATGTCACTAATGTAAACAATTTGACGTATTCAAAATTTTTGCGTCACTTCCGGTTAAAGTGGAAAATTGATTTTCACTTCCGGTTGAATAACTTCCGGTGTAATTGAAATATTTCAACGAAATTATGTTTATCGTTATTAATCGTAATTCTACAGCCGATTTTAAAATAAAATTTAGTCCGAAAAAAATACTTTGGCCGCCATGTTGATTTGATACATTTTCATAAAATGAAAAATGGGGCCTTGGGGTTAAATGTGAAGTGTGTAATGTTTGTATTTTTGGAAACTATAGTCGATTGCGACCAATCTCTAGGAAGCCGATTTTCGAATTTCAATTTTCCTTTTTTGCAACTTCCGGTTGAATTTTTTCAGTTTTTGAAGGCTCATATCTCGTGACCTTGACCTTTGATGACCTTGACCTTAAGTAGGTCAAAGGTCATCGACCTTGGCTACCAGATGATACTTTAATATTTGATCTCCGATATCAACTTCCGGTTTTATAGCTGTCCAAAAATAGCCAAATTCGCAACTTTGTACTGCTCCTACAGGTGACCTAATTAACCTAGAGAGTTCATTTTTGCATATTCTGAATAGGCTTCATGGGGTGTTTGAACGATATATCACAATGTATTGTAATGCAAAATTAGTTTTCTTTAAATTTTGCAATTTTGAAAACCTTTACCCGATTTTTTGAATTTTTTTACTTTAATATATGCATAGTTTATGATCTATTACGTTTAGAGGCTTGAAAATTAAAACAGAAGTGAACATACCCCATACCAATGTATCCATCATGAAAAAGTGACATGGGCGTGGCACATCCGGGTTAAATTTTGATTTTGTTTACATTTTGTTGTCTGGAAAAAATCCATATAGACTACATTTTTTTTGAAAAATGCTTTTGCACACACCAACCTCATTACTTTAGCTATATTATATCATAATCTCAGCTATTTTGGCTGTATAGTTCAAAAAAGGGAACAAGGTTTATTAATTTCAAAATTTCCGATTATAGAATTTGACCTTTTTTGACATTTATGATTGTATATCTCGTTAACCAATACATGCAAAGGCTTGCTAATTAAGCCATAGTAAGATATTATTAATATAAATAAAGTCACATAAAAAATTCTAACGTGGGCGTGGCACATCCCGGTAAAATTCTGTTTTTGTCAAAATTTTGTTTATAAAAAAAAAGGTAAAGTTTAATTTTTTTTTCAAAAAATGACCTTGCATTCAGTTACAGCATTGTTTTCTTAAGCTTATGTTAAAGGTTCATAGATTTCGGCTTTCTAGTTCCAAAAAGGGAAAGGGTTAAAAAAATAAAAAAAATCGTTTTTGACCTTGACCTTTGTTGACCTTGACCTTTTTAGGATCAAAGGTCATTGACTTTGGCTTTTCATTTTTACTTTCATATTTGATGTCTAGCGTCAACTTCCGGTGTTATTACAGTATGCATTACCAAATATTAAAGACTTGTTTCTCGTGAATTTGACCTTCAGCGACCTTGACCTTCAGTAGGATGAAGGTTATTGATAAAGGATTTTAGCTTGTACGTTCAAATGTTAGGTCTGGTGACTAATTCCGGTTTCACAACCTTTCAAAAAAGTTTAAAAGTTGTCGACTTTTTTTGCGCTTCGGATTTACGTTCAAGGCCTATTTTTTTTCCTAAATTAGCAATTTGCACATTTGCAAAGTCCCACTCTGTGACACATGTGGCTCTAGTTTCTATTTTAGTTTCTAGAAGTTATATCACAAGTGCTTTACTGACCTTGGACATTTTAAAATAACATATTATCTAGAGTAACTCATTTCTATTCTAGTTTCTAGAAGTTATATTACAAGAGCTTTACTGTCCCAGAACATTTTAAATACAACATGTCTAGAGTAACCCATTTCTATTTTAGTTTCTAGAAGTTATATTACAAGTGCTTTATTGACCCTGAACATTTTAAAAACAACATATCTAGAGTAACTCATTTCTATTCTAGTTTCTAGAAGTTATATTACAAGAGCTTTATTGACCCTGAACATTTTAAAAACAACATGTCTAGAGTAACTCATTTCTATTTTAGTTTCTAGAAGTTATATTACAAGTACTTTACTAACCCTGGACATTTTAACTGACCCTGGACATTTTAAAAACAACATGTCTAGAGTAACTCATTTCTATTTTAGTTTCTAGAAGTTATATTACAAGTACTTTACTAACCCTGGACATTTTAACTGACCCTGGACATTTTAAAAACAACATGTCTAGAGTAACTCATTCCTATTCTAGTTTCTAGAAGTTATATTACAAGAGCTTTATTGACCCTGAACATTTTAAAAACAACATGTCCAGAGTAACTCATTTCTATTTTAGTTTCTAGAAGTTATATTACAAGTGCTTTATTGACCCTGAACATTTTAAAAACAGCATATCTAGAGTAACTCATTTCTATTTTAGTTTCTAGAAGTTATATTACAAGTGCTTTATTGACCCTGAACATTTTAAAAACAACATGTCTAGAGTAACTCATTTCTATTTTAGTTTCTAGAAGTTATATTACAAGTACTTTACTAACCCTGGACATTTTAACTGACCCTGGACATTTTAAAAACAACATGTCTAGAGTAACTCATTTCTATTTTAGTTTCTAGAAGTTATATTACAAGTACTTTACTAACCCTGGACATTTTAACTGACCCTGGACATTTTAAAAACAACATGTCTAGAGTAACTCATTCCTATTCTAGTTTCTAGAAGTTATATTACAAGAGCTTTATTGACCCTGAACATTTTAAAAACAACATGTCCAGAGTAACTCATTTCTATTTTAGTTTCTAGAAGTTATATTACAAGAGCTTTATTGACCCTGAACATTTTAAACACAACATGAACTCATTTCTATTTTAGTTTCTAAAGTTACATTACACGTACTTTTTTTACCCTGGACATTTAGAAACAAAATATACCTTAAAATAAACAATCATGTAGACACTCTAAAAGAGACGCTGCAGTGCGTACAAATAGAGTGGCCCAGAATGGCACTTATTGTACTGCATATCTTACTGGATCCTTGTTTGATCGTTTCAGGTCAACTAGTATTGAAAATATAAGTCAACTTTCTTAAAGTAATTACACCTCTTAGAATGATCAAGAATAAGAGTTTATATTCATTAGGCAATTTGTCTGTTGTCATAACTATACGGTATAATCTGATAAATACAGAAAACTACCATGTATATTATAATTTCTACTAGATAAACAAAATATTAAGCTTTTTATTAATCGTTTTTCAATAATAACTTGTAGTTTTACGGAAAATTACTTAGTTTTATGTTTTATTTGATTCTGTTACTGACATATTTCGGTATTTAAGTACTAGATTTGGGTTATATATAATGAACATTTTTCTATGATATATGTATGATGAATATTTTTAAAGGATATATGTATAATTCATTTTTGTAAATATATGTATTATTAATATATGTTTGCTATAATGTATAATAAATATTTATTTGATGTATGTATAATGTGTATTTGTTTTAGATAAGTGTAATGCATATTTGTTTGGAATATGTATAATATATATTGGGTTTGGGTTTGACGTACGTATAATGTATATTTATTTTAGATATGTATAGTGTATATTTGTTTTAGATATGTATAATGTATATTTGTTTGAAATATGTATATTGTATATTTGTTTGAGAAATATATAATAGATATTTGTTTTGGATATGTATAATGAATATTTGTTTGGGATATTTATAATAGATATTTATTTGATATATGTATAATGATATTTATTTTAGATATGTATATTTGTTTGGGATATGTATAATAAATATTTGTTTGGGATATGTAAAATGGATATTTATTTTAGATATGTATTATGAATATTTGTTTAGGATATTTATAATGGATATTTGTTTGGGATATGTATAATAAATATTTGTTTGGGATATGTAAAATGGATATTTTTTTTAGATATGTATTATGAATATTTGTTTAGGATAACATGTATTATACATATTTGTTTGGGATATGTAATATGAATATTTATTTAGGACAACATATGAATATTTGTTTAAGATATGTAGGCTATATTCATTTATATGTACATGTATATTTGTTGGGGATGTATAATGCATAATGTTTCAAAAGAATTTTACCTCTTACCTGATTTAGTATTCACTACTTTATGAAATTCTGTTTATTTTTTGGAATTCTTAATAAATAATCTTAGTTGAACAGTTGATTATTACAAGTAAACGTCTTCTTTAAGTTAACTGACATCACAGTTAATCACATTCACAGGAAATTTTTAAACCTACAATTATACAAACATTTTTGGTCTTTTTGTTTGTGTTTCAGGAACTATAAAGCTTCAATTTTATATTCCTGCAACTCTTATAACGGACAAAGATTTAGGTCCTACTTTAAAGGGATACTACCTCTTAAAATGAACAAAAAAATTCTCAAACTAAGATTATAATAAATTCAGCAAAGGTGTGTACAGTAGACAAATAGAATCAAATAAACTATAAAGTAATTTTCTATAAAATTACAGGCTATTATAATTAAAACTGTACTGTAATGGACCTCATCGGGCAAATGGAAAGCAACCAAGTTTTATGTCACACTGTACTGTGAAACATTGGGCAAATGGAAAGCAACCAATTTTTATGTCACACTGTACTGTGAAACATTGGGCAAATGGAAAACAGCCAAGTTGTATGTCACACTGTACTATGAAACATTGTGCAAATGGAAAGAATCCAAGTTGTCCCACTGTACTGTACCTAATTTGGCAAATGGAAAGCTACCAAGTTGTCCTACTGTACTGTACCTAATTTGGCAAATAGAAAGCTACCAAGTTGTCCTACTGTACTGTACATAATTTGGCAAATGGAAAGCAACCAAGTTGTCCTACTGTACTGTACCTTATTTGGCAAATGGAAAGCAACCAAGTTTACGACTGATTTGTAGGCTACATTAAACGATTAATGAAATGCCATGGTTGGTGTTGTTTTTTAGATTATGAACCTACATAAGTATAACCCACATCAAAATACAACAATATGAAACAGGCAAATATCACAAGATTAATTATCATTATAGAATAATAGCAAACTTACAACAACGGTAACTGTCTGTGACTTCTACTGTATTGTGGTATTTTTTTCTCACTTGTCATATCAACTGTATCTTCTGTGTCATTTTTACTTTGATCACATTACGTAGATATGAAACAAAAATATTTGAATTGTGTATTTAAAATGAAATCTGACTTCAAACTATTTTATGGCTTCAAGGGGAATGTTCAGTATTTTCGAGGGTCGATTTGAGCCTTTAATATTATGTAAATAGCCTCCAGAAGTACTAGAACTGCACAAAAATCGCTTAGGTTTGCCACGTAAAGTAATGGTAGAAGCTCTTTTAAAATAGAGACACAATGATTAACTCGACCAGGAATAAAATTTCATGGTTTTAGTTCAAATTAACAAAATATAATCATTCAACTTTCCTTATATTTCAATATTTGATTTTGTTCAGATCCATAATGACCAGTTTAAACTACCTGTACAGTCAAGGATTAAAATTTGAATGTGTATAAACAAAAGAACAGGTGAAAGGTGTTCAGTTATAACTCACCGGTCTGAAAAGTATTCAGTGGAAGCTTTAACTCCAAGTTACTATTTGAATGGTAGAGATTGGTGTTCAGAAAGCCTGTTTGATTCTCATAAAACGGATTCAGCTAAATTCGGATTGAAACACCGCAATAAAGATTTGTGGATATTTTTAATTTCATCCAATCAGATTCAAAACTGTGTGTACCAGGTTCAGTTTCTGAAGCAATCAATCAGGGTGCATTGAGGAAAACAGTTAAAAGATTAGAGTGCCAATTTCCCAACCAATTTTAAAGGAATACTACCCTTTAGAATGATCCTTAAAGCAAAATTCTAAAAAATGGCGAATAAGAGTTTATATTAATTAGGCAACTTGTCTGGAGTTATAATGATACTGTATAATCTGTTAAATTCAGAAAACTACTTTATATATTTTAATTACTACGTAATATACAAAATATTAAGCGTATTATCAAGCGTATTTCAATAATAACCTGTAATGTAATGGAAAATTATGAATAAAAAGAAAATCGATGCGGGACAAAAGATTGAAAAATTTTGTTTCATATAAAACAAATGTCCATTCCGGGTTTTACAAGTCGACGTTATGCAGTGAGCACGATGCATCAAGTTGGGCAATGCCACCTTTGGGACCCCGTGTTCGGTACCCGTTTGAAGATAAATATAAACTAAAATCGTGAGACGAACTGGGCAGTACGCATCCAAGTTTGTGAAAGGTTGCATTAACTTCATCAAATCTCTGTGAATTATATATTTTATAATCCACATCATTTAATATATTTTGTTGTGAACAATTTGACGGATTAGATAAGCTAAAACATATATTCTGAGATTAATTTTTTTTTTTGGTTGAACAGTTAGTTAACATATCCCTTAAACTTCGAGCAAAAAAATCTATATTATTATTATTTAAAGAAAAAAAAAACACTTTTTAATAGTCAACGTTTTTAGACATGCAAGGGTGTGACGGTACCAAGCAGTGCACATCCGGTTTCTTCCATTGGTGAAAAGTGATATTTTCAATAAAAACCGGCATATAAATTGTTTATATTCGGTAGTGAAAAGTAGAATAAGCAGTTCACGTTCGGTAGTGAAAAGTGGAATAACCAGCCTATGTTCGGTAGTGAAAAGTCACCTGTTTATAAAAGTCGATTTTATTTATGTACATTTTTATACATCATAGGAAGTAGAATACTTAAAGAATATCAAAGAATATGTATTGATATATTTGATATGCACTACCATACACATGAAAGAGCCAATTCTCAGCATTAGGAAACTGAGTGCTAACCTCCATACCAGTATTTTCGCAATACAGCTCGTAAAATATCATTTTAACATAAACTTAGCAAAAAATCTATATTATTATTTTAAAAAAAAAAACAACATTTTAATGGTCAACGTTTTTAGACATGCTATTTTTAAACTTTTTTTAATAAATGACAGAACAAGATTTTTAGAACGGATTTTCTTCTTGCATTGGATCTTTATCGACTACATTTAGATTCATTTTTAAATTTTTTTACTACATAATTTAATACGTTAAAAACGCAAGTTACAATGTTAGAAAGACATGTTAAGCATGATAGTGCAATTGTCAGTTGAAGGGAGAGAACATGTATCGAAATCGAAAATAAAAAATCAGTTGTCATAAGGTTGTTGGCCATAGACTAAGGATTTCATAGACACTGACATTATGCAAATCTGATTATCCCCCAAGACCCCATTTTGAGTTTTATTAAAATTAGTCACAACAACATGGCACCTGACATAGTACTTCCGGTTCGGATTGTATCAGTTATATTTTTTATGATGACCATTTATAATATAATGCAAAAAGAAACTTTCAAATATCTCCGAAACTCCAGAAGTTAAAATTTCAAGTTTACAAACAAATTTAAGAAATATATTTTTGTTCGTTATCAAATTGTCTATCTATCTTTAAGTCTTCAGATCGATCAAAATAAAATTTCCCAAAAAAAACACGCACAGTTACAATTACAATCATTTGAAAGAGCAGATTTAGCATAGTAAATTTGTCAAAAAACATCAGACATCGCAAAAGAATATATATGATATATCTCGTCAAGGGCAATAACTTTTGTACAGGTCAAGGTCACTAGATATGAACCTTGAAAGTTTCGGTCATTACTGAAATTCTTGTTCCGGAAATATAAAGAAATAGAAATCGAAATTCAAAAATCGACAACCTACATTTTTTTTTTGCAATCGATTGCAGAAGCCGTAGATTTCAAAATTAAAAAAAATCCGATTATTCCCCGGTTCTGAATTAAAATTTTAAGAAAATAGGTCAGTTCAAGATGGCGGCTGGTCCCTTACACCTGGGTAAAATTTCATCATTTTATTTTTTATGTATGACCAATCTGTGATAACACAAAACATATTTTTCAAATATCTTCAATATTCCGGAAGTTGAAATTGAAAGTATAGAAGCAAATGACGTCAAAACCAGAATTGATATCGAAACTTGAACTTGAAAATTGATTTTCTTTGGAAATTCATATGTCTATGTAACTGAAAGGTTTCAGATCGATCGAAATAAAATTGCCAAAGTTAAAAAAAAGTGCTCCAAAAGTCAGCTACAAAAGTCAAAATATGAATTTTTCAAAATTGCAATTTGTAGCTATTAGATTAAACAAATGAACCAAAAAAAAACGATCACAATCTGTTGGAAAAATGAGTTGAAAATTGAAAACCCCTGAAATACGACTTTTTAATATATATAATTTCCGATTAGGCAAAAATGTGTCATTTTACATTTAAGCAACACCGAGCAGTTAATCATCGCAGGAAATGATGTCAGGTTATGTGTGGTATGTGTAGTTTTGGCTGGGTAGCGTGACCAGAAAAGACAAAAAAAAAATAGTCATTTGCAAACCATTTTTTGATAAAAAAAAGAAGCTGGACATCGATATAACAATTGCTTTCAAAACTAAGATATATTGGAAATATGTTAATTTGTTGGTTAACTCTTGGTTTCAACACTAATTATGTTGCTAATCAAGGAGTCGATTTAATAAAAGTATCTACACCACATTGTTAATAACATCGTATTAAACTGAAAACAATTTTTTTTTCATTTCAAAAGAACTAAATATATAAGTCGTATCTCTCAATGGGTTCACTGCCATAAGATAAAAAATATGGTTTTCGATTTAAGATCAAATATTTCTACAATTTTATTTTTCAAAAAATCTTGTGTTGAAAACAATTATCCCAAATCAACACCAATATTGTGAACGCTTTATTGGAAATTTATTGGTTTTCAGGCACATATCAATCGAAGTTTTTGTTTGATTTCGACCAAATCATTATAGCTGCGGGTAAATTTCTTGATTTCCTTAATTGATGTATTTTATTGTGATAAATCATAGCTAAAAAAGAGCAATCACGATCTCTTCAAGGTCAAGTATTCTAATTGTAATGATATCCATATTTTCGTTCTACATACGTTAACATAAAAATGTGAACGTATCGTCAACCCTACTCCATTGCCTGTCCAACACACAATTAATTCTCTCTGCAACTTTTTTCCTATATTAATGGAACATGCTCTTTGGAACTAGACCACCTCGTATTCTATCCAGAGATTGCCATATTGAAAAAATTATAATTCAGGCTTCAACCAATTAATGTCTTCTCGTACGTTACAATAAGCCAATCGAAATCAATCTCCGAGGAGAGTTATTCTATTATGGTCGAGTCACAATATTATAATCTCGAAAGTCAAAAGGGAACATGGTGTGCATGTATGAATCAAGTTCTAATTTGGTAATAATTGGAGGAATTATTGACAGATCGTATCTTTTATAATTACGGTCAGGTTATTAATTCATAATTTTAACGAATGGTTTTTAGTTATTGCCCTAAAACGAAAAATCATTCAAAAAAAAAATTGGAGAAAATTGTTATGCATAGTGATCAAATCTTGGTCAAGTTCAATATTGGAAATGATTAATTGAAAATATGTTTAGTCGTTTATTTATTTTGTTATGTGTGCATTTCACTACGCTACGACAACGAGTGTCGGTGTCGGAACGTAGAATATCAACCTAGCATTCGCCAAAGGAGAAACCTCAGCTGAAACCCCAACATAGTGACATTTTCTGACCAATGACCCTGGCAAACTTTGAGCATGCATGAAAATCGGCTGCGACAGGCTAAGATAGCATTTTGACTGAGTACTAACCCTCATAAACTGAATTACATCGCAAGTTGACGTTAGTCGAAAAATAAAAAAAAAACACCCAAAAACAAGACATGGGTCGCCATTTGGTCATGCTGCGCCAGCATGGGTGATAGTTTGGTCAATGTTGGTTGATATAAATGCGAGTGTGCACACACACTTGGTTAGTGATACATTTGTTTTCAGCTTCATGCCACCACTGTTTGCTGTATCCATACTGTCTTTGGACTGGACTAGATTGGACAACCCCAAGCCTGAAATCACACTATTTTAATTCAACGAAGATCGCAGCCTTCTGTGACCATCCATGGCGTAACATCTACGCAACTACGTCGCACACAAACCCACATCGACTTATATTAGTCCTATAATATGTGCATCCCAGAACATCGCTCTTTTAACACTCATCATTGCATCCTCAACGCAGGTGGTGTTGCACTTTTGACCAAATACTGACGTAATTCTGACCAATATGAATTGTGAATGTGACATATAGGTTCGAAAATGTTGGAAGAATTCTGCGACCGTTCAAAAACTTATAGATTGGCTCTGATTGGTACTGACGCAGCGCTAGTGAAATGAACCCATTAAATTTGGCTCCTAATCAAGTTTGAGATTGATGCTCTTCAGTTTCAAATTTGTTAAATAGCAAAGTCCCTAGAATTATTTGGCATATAAAATGCGATAGAGAGTAATTAGGGTTTGTACAGGGTTCTTTTGTTCATGATTTAAACTACAAAAATGGTCAAAATAATGTTTCCATACAAATTACAGTCAAATTCTAGATTTACAGATTGCTTAGTTTTACTAATGTTTGCTCAGACTCACATACACGTATCTATAATTAAAGTCATGCCTATAATATGATCAGGTTTTTCACCTTCTTCTGAATGTTTCACAGACATTTCATTAATTATGATAACCGGTCATTATCCCTGATTTTGTCTGGGAGGATTATAAGTCATTAACACTGGAATACCATGAAAACAATAGAGTATCAGTTGGACTTCAAGATAATAATCTACTGTTTCTAGTAATAAACGAAATTAAACGTCATGTTACATCAAGACTCCGGTACAAATAAACAGTATACTTTTATAAAATAAGCTTATTATACATTATGAAATACATGTAAATGTATGTTTAATCTTATTTTTCTCCTTTGTGCGTAGCATGTTTCTTAAGTTCAAGTATTCAGAATTATATATAAGATATTCCTAAAGACAGTCTAATTAAAATCAGACCCTAATTTCGTTCGTTCGTTTTATTTAAATCCGGTTTTTTAACCACTACATTTGGGTCTGAGAACGTCGCGCTTTGCCAGCCGTTCAGGTTAACTTTGACCTTACCTTGATAAACATGACCTGATAAACTAGTCTACAGCACTTAGGAATCCTAGAATGCACCTATTGTTCGCGAACAAAATCCCAGCGCGGGAGAGGGCAAAGATCTGATTGGTTAAAACAAAGGTCATTAAGGTTAGGTCAAAGTTAACCTGAACGGCTGGCAAAGCGCGACGTTCTCAGACCCAAATGTAGTGGTTAAAAAACCGGATTTAAAAAAAAAAAGAACGAACGAAATTAGGGTCTGATTTTAATTAGACTGTCCTAAAGATTAAGTACGGGAACCGATATGATTCTTCGCCCCGCTGATCAAATATCAAAGGAAAGGCAAATCTGAATCTTATAATCATTTAAACTTGGATTACTATTCACAATAAACTATATTTTTAAAGAGTCTTGACAGAAGATGTAACAAGGAAATTTCGTCAACATTGTGATTGGATTCTGTAGACAATCTACGACTCAATCGTTAGGACTTAAAATTAACTATATTATGCAGGCACTGTACCCTTATGGGTAATAGCAAATAGCACAGGAGAGCCCAAAAAGAAAGAAAAGCGGAAAGTCTGTAAGTAAAGAAGGATAGTAACAAATTCGAAACATTTGCTTAATCGACTATTTTGATCAAAACAAATTAAATCAGTAGACTAAACTAGCTATCTCAAGATGAAAAGACAAAACCAATTTTAGCAGAAGAAAACTACCATACAATACGCAATATGGACGAAAAATGTTTATGAAATTGTTTTAAATTTTAAACATGATATCTCACACTAGTCCATCTTCCAAATAAAACACTTTCTTAGCCTTCTCCCACATTCGTACTGTGGCGCTGTGGGTAGCCTGTTGAATTGTCTGTTAGGCAATTAGGTGCCATTTTGCAGTTATGGGCATCCCTTAAAATTCAGCGCATGGGTGCCGAGAATAAACTCTTTATTTATGGTCTCTTGGCATTCCCTACCTTATATTTCTATGGTCTCATTGAAGACGAGAAAACACCGAAACAAAATATCTAATTTTAATAAAATTGCTAGAGAATGAACATTTAAATGAAATTTGAAATGGGGTCGTTAGTTACATATTAGTTACAGATTATAATGTTGCAGATCAAAATATGATTCCTTGATAATCATGAGCTTTTTTTAATTGAAATAATCCAATAGTGGCCAGATCTTTTTTTGTAATGCTAAATATAGCATGGGTTTATACTATTTTATATATATATATTTATATGTTCTAGAATATTGTTACGCCCTCTTCTAACTGCACTAAACAAACGGATATAAAGTGGTTTGTAGTGATATTTTTTATTGTGTGACATTATATTATACTTAAAGCTAATCATGAATGCTAGACCATGCTTACTCTTTTCGAAACACCTGATGGTACTTCTCGTATTGAAAGTCCACTGCGAGATAATTATTGCACCCGATTTTATATCATGCTCTGGACGAGATTTTTGATTAACGAAATTGTTTTGCTTGTACGGATTTTTATTATATAAACTGAAGAAATTAATGTCTTTGTATCAAGACGGTATACTTTATGTAGGCTCCTATATCCTAACTTGAAAATAATGGACTTTATATGCAAAAAATATAAGAATTTGATAATAAAAAACGCCTCTGAGGGTCTTTAAATAATGTGACCTTTTAATTTCCTTCCCATTTTGAAATAGTTTATTATTGAATTGTTACATAAAATCATACATCATGTGATAAAATATATTTGATGTGAAAAATACATGTTGTATATTAATTAAGTTTTAGATTCTATGTAATAACCCAAATATTTCCTTGTGCATTGAAGAAACAGATCTTATCACCCACACTCACATACAGACAGTTATCAAGACGCCAGATGGACGTTTCCAGTCCAACAAGATAGAGGTTTGAGCATTGAAACAGTATAGGTAAGTTAAGTTATGCTTTTTTGTGAATATGGTAGTTTGAAAAAAAAAAAAAATGAAATGAAATGAATGGAGTTTTACGTCCTACTTTTCTGCACCTATATGGGCTAATTGAGGACGGGCAAACGCCATGCCAGGACAGCGGCATTAGCCTGCTCTTATTTTCGATTTCCAACTGTCGAGGGATCTTTAACGTGCACAGCCAATATCACACGGGACCTCGGTTTGTTGTCTCATCCGAACGACTAGACGCTTTTTCCATGTCAGCCCCTCCGAGATGCATCACTGACAGGGGGAAACCGGGTTGAAAAGTTATTATATCGACCCATGCCGGAATTGAATCATGGACCTTCAGGTTAGCGAGCAAGCTCACTCACTGAACCACCGCGGCTCCCTATGGTAGTTTGGAGCTGAGGTGACTAATTTAATCTGATGCTTGCTCCCTAACATGAAGGTGCTAGATTCAATCTCGGAATAGGTCGTTCAATATGATTGGTGAAACATTTTGCCTCACTGTCAGTGTACAGGTCAACGGAGCTGAAATGGAAAGAAAATGTGCTCAGTATAGGATATTTATAAGCTTAAAATTGAACACAGCAATAACTCAAATTAATTTTTTCGATTTTTTAAATTTAAGGGTTGAGAGTGTTTACATAAAAAACAGAGCAAGGCCAATTACTCATAATAAATATATTTCTATAATGTTTGATCAATATAACTTATATAGTAAAAACGCTAAGTCGAACACGATATTTAGACGAAAAATCATCTGATCATCACGAAAATAAATATCTTCATAATGACATTGACTCCCAAAATAAAAATCGAAAGAATCTGTACAATCGTTAATAAACGACGAGGATTTAGGCTGTGCACTTTAATGATACCTACCTTTCTTACTAAATTTCCCCTATTGCACACCGCATTGCGTTTGCCCGTTAAACTCTTTGTCATTTTTTGAAGCAGTTTTTGACGGATTTACAAGTTGTAGTAGTTAAATCTTGACAAATGCTTAATTTACATGAAAACGTGTAATTTTACAGTCATCTAGTTCTTAAAATACAACATAGAAAGTCCTTTCATAGATTTTAATTGATTGAAAGAAATATTTTATATATCAAGTTTGTCCCTGTGCTGTTAAATTAAATAGTTTCATGTTATTATAATAGACCTATAGACAAATTTAAAATAGTTATAATAATAAGCTTTCTAAGAATTTACAAATTTCATACTATACAGTAAGTTATATAGGCTAGTTAAATTATTTTATGCACTTATATCGGGTGTTCCAAAAGAAAACGTCCTCAATTTTGACGAGAAGTATCTCAGCTGTTGGTGAACCGATCTCAAAATTCTCACAGATATACATCAACATGTCCTTGTCAGACAAATATGAAAATATGAGTCATCGAAGCGAATAAAAATTGTACAAGTTCTGCCAATATCAACCATTGTCTATCCAGAGATGCTCCCACGGATCTCATCTAAAGGTATGATCTCCCAAGAAGCGACCATCCTGTCAACTGTACAAAAACCATCCTGCCAACTGAACAACATGTACACGAGAATCCAATACTGCCTGGAGTCATTACCGACTCCAGTAGAATAAACTTGCTGAATAGGAACTTTAATTCAGGGTGGTCCTTTATGGTAGAAAATATAAAGATGATATCCTTGAGAGCATCTCAGGATGGAAAATGGTTGATATTAGTGGTTGATATGGAGAAGGCACAATGAACATAGGTTGAAGTTGAAATAGGTAATTTGCTCTGATATTTCATTTTTTGACATGCTATGTATAAATTGTATTCGATGACTCATATTTTCAGGGTCTGACAAGGACGTATTGAAGTAATTTTGTGATAATTGGGGATGTTTTTTGCGATACCCGATATATATTATTTTCTATAAGGGCTTGCTTGTGTACCACATAATAGAGTCATATTGTACCATGATTCATACCTTGGTGGCTTTTATTAAGTTAAAAAATGTTGTTTTTCCAAGAAATCACTATACGAATTTATGTCTGATAGTAAAACGTTTAACTGAATATTCAAGAAATAGGCAATTGTAGAGATAAGCAATCCATATTTATTTGATATTTATCAATTTATCTAGAGAAAGGATTTAATCCAAGTCATTTATGTGGCCTACCGTGGTAAAAAAAAAGAAGATATTTCAGGGTCCAGGTCATAGTCAAGAAGTCTGACGAGGAAGTAAAAATTAAAATGAAATTTTCCCAGAACAGTGGCATTACCCTACTTTTATTTTCGATTTCCAACTGTATCTTTAAGTGCGAGGCGTGACGCTTTCCCATGTCAGCCTCTACGACCTGTATTACCGACAGGGGGATGCCTGGTTGAAAATCAGAACGTATCATCTTGACCCATGCCAAGGTTGAACCCAAGATATCGAGCAGGCGGTTAACTTACGTAGCCACCGCGGGCCATGACAAGGAAGTATATCGCCAATAATCATGCAACATGAATCGTACTGAATGAACTAAATTGGTCGCCCTTTTTGTTTTGTCACGATATTTCTCAATTTTATATACAAATTTTTACATTTCTATAAATATATTCTTCGCTCATATTAAAACTATTTTACGTCGCGTTCTTTGATAAAATGTTTGTTACTTAGATGAAGGATATCACAAAACAATTTTCTTTTTTGAAAATATGCCAAAAACTTAAATACAATTTTAAAATAAAGTTACGTGTTAGCTTTATGTCGCATCTGTTTTGGTTTGTAAGACTTTGAAACATCCACAAAATATGCAGACATAACATTCAAACTACTAATAAGATATTTTTAAAACTGAAAGCCTACATTTTCGCCCTTTAAAGTGATTGTATAGATGTTTTCTAACATTACGTTTTAGTTGAAATTGCTGGAATCACAGACATCTGATTTGAAATAGGAGAGATATATATCAGTTGGTTGGTTGGTAGATGACAAGTTAACGTTCGATTCCAGCAGCAGCTGATATCGCAAACTAGATAGTTGTTGGTAGTGGTAGTAGTTGGTAGTGGGAGAGATATCAGTGTTCCCGTTACTCTTAAACTTTCTTTAAAGGGCCATTCTGCTTTTTTGAAAAAAGTTTCCATTGTCAAAAAAATCGCAAATCGTCACGATCAGAACGCCAGCACCTAAGTCAGTTTTTGATGATTTGGAGTTATCCCCCCTATGATCTAAATTGGCCTGTTTCCCACCTTTTCACAAACGCCTATATCAGCAGCCAATCAGATAACTTTGTTATCCCGCTTTTTACACAATCGCCTTTGTGAACTCGATGACTTAGGCAGTGTTTGGATAGTGACTTCTATGCAATCGTGGAAGTTACACTTATGCCCAAGTCCCACAATCCGGTGTATTGTGTTGCTCAAGTCAATGCCCAAGTCACAATTTTATGGATCTAAGTCCAATTTCTCCTAGTCAAATTACACAACAAAGATAATCAATGTGAGTGGTGATATGTTTTTCAACTGTGAACAAACCACCATTAAATAAGTTTGGTCAGAAACATGATGTTGAAATCAGAAGCATTTTTCCGCTTTACTCAAAACCCTTAAAATCGACTTATGCGATTGTGTTCTGATCGTGACGAAATGCTATCTGAGAGTATTTTGAAAGTATGCTTATTCTTTACCCTCTTGATCAAAATGAATTGGTTTTAAAGGGTTAATTACCAACAGGGAGTACTTATTGTTTATTAAGCAATTTGACTTAGTTTTGCCCTTTAAATGACTCAATATTTCTAGCTGAAACCTTTTAAATACACATGAGGGACATTCTTCTAGAATTAGGCGTTTATTTTACTACTCAAGTCCGTTCAGCAGTTTCATAACAGCGTCCAAAAAAAGTTTTTGAAAATTTTAGCATGTTTTTAGCGTTTAAAAATTAACGGCTGGATTTTTTTAGTTAATACTCTCAAATACATTAAAGGGCACATAGTTACAGATTTTGGTGTAAAGTTTTCACAAATTTGAGCAAAGAAATTTTTTGACCTAAAAAAAAATCAGTCTGCCCCTTTAACAATATTTAAAACATATTCTTATTTGGTGTATATGTACAAATTTTAAAATCATTGTAATTCGATCGCATGAATTTTGATAGGAATGCAATGACGAGGAGAAAATTGATATCTTAAAATAACGCCTTAAAAGACGAGGAAAACTTGACATACACATGATAATTATACGTTATAGATAAAGGTACATATCTCTGTTGTCCAAATCGTATATCATATGTTTTTACTGTGCATGATACGTTATTATATTATTAAAATGTGTCCTAGTTGTTTATTGTGTGTCAATCGTGTTTTGTGTCATTTTTTATGTTCATTTGTGTAAATGCATCATGTGTTATTAAGTTGTGCATTATAATGTAATAGTTTCCTTGTATCCTATTGTGTTATGCAGTTATGCAACAATTTTCTACCGTGCCCATTGTGCATTATGTGATATAGACTACAGTTTAGGCCGTGGTCACACATACGTAGGCCTACGTCAGAATTGTGAACTACGTTAAACGAATGCGAAACTATGCGGGTTTTATTTGATTAAGTACGTATTCGACTGACGGAGTGAAAAAAAACGGACATTTACGTACACATACGTACGTATGTGTGACCACGGCCTTACTGACTAGATTCCAACACGCGTCCAAATCGGTCAGCTGAGTTTGATGTTTTTTGAAAAGCAATTCATGGTATGTAATATCATTTCAGGTAGAAGTATATGGTGAATGTTAACAATGGTAGCAACAATGGGAATTCGATTTTTGACGTCTGTATTCCTCGTTTCACTTTTCTGTCCATATAACTGTGGAATATTGAAGAAAGGTTGTCCAAGACATTGTCATTGTTATAATACTGGTGCTTCTTGTACCAACAAAAAATTAACATACATACCTAAGTTTCCTGATTACATCAAACATTTGACGTTTAGTGGAAACAACCTTAAAGAGATAACCCCGCGTACATTCGAGAATATTACTCACTGTAAAATTGACAGGTTGATATTACCAAACAATAATGTGAAATCAATTGAGAAGGGATCGTTTCGAAAACTACCGCATTTAAAACACCTTGATTTATCTAGCAATCATTTTAATTCTACATCCATGTTCAATTTGATGAATGATTTGCAGCATCTTAGAAGGGTGGACAATTTACTGCTTAAAAACATTGGACTAGAAAAGAAAATACCAACCGGGCTGTTTGAAGGATTGAACAAATCAAATCTTCTCAAACTTGATTTATCAGAAAACAAATTAGAGCATTTGAATATTACTGAACTAATATCGTTGCAACATTTGCATTCATTAAAAGTGAGAGCAAATAACATCACGTCGGTTACAATTGATCGTTTGGAAAGGTTACAAGAGTTAAGTCTGCAAGAAAACCTTTTATTAAATCTTCCACATTTTTGTAAAAGTGGGCTCGTTTCATTTCCTATGTTGAACAAGCTAGTCTTTGATACAAATAATATACAGGAATATGTTCCTGATAGTTTACAATGTTTAAAAAATCTGGTGTCTCTAAATTTTAACTCAAACTCGTTGGGTCGGATTGTGCCGAACGCTTTTACTGGACTTAAGTCTTTACAAATATTAACTTTATTCAATCAAAACTCAAAAAGCAAATTTCGTATCAGTAACTACGCATTCAACCATAGCCGCTTGACACAAATTGACCTTAACAGCAATGCTATGGAAATAGAAAGTATTGAAGAATTTGCTTTTGAAGGTTGTATTGGTCTAAAATTTCTACAATTATCAGCTAATCATTTATCGGATCGTCATAAAGACAGTTGTGAACATTTAAATAAAATATTGACTCCATTGAGAACTATTGAGAGATTGATGATGTTTATGGGTGGCTTGCATACCATCCCAAAAGCTCTTAAGAGCATGACAACTCTTCAGAAAGTTACTTTGTACAATAATAAAATATCCTCATGGCCTGATGGATTTTGGGACAAAACACAATTAATTGAATTGGATATTGAGTATAATGTATTTGAGACGATCAGTGAGAAAATGTTGGGTTCTTCTATTCAAGAGAGGATGGATAGTTTTAAAATTGGTCACAATCCTTTGAAATGTGACTGTGAATTGGTTTGGCTTATTGAATGGATACATGCCAAACCTAAAGTATTTCGAGACAAGCCTCGTGGATACAAATGTTTAAATATCACGAAAAGAATATGTTTAGTAAATGAGTCTGCATTTCAGATCGTCATTGCTGTTTGTATTATTTTGATTGTCATCGGCTCGCTTGTATCTGCTGTATATAAATACAGATGGACAATTAAATATCAAATATATATATGGAAAAATCCTCCTCAAGAAAGAGGAACCCATTTTGACTATGATTTGTTTGTTTGTTATTCTGTTGACGACGAAGATTGGGTATGGGATGAGCTTCAACCTAAGTTGGAAGGTGAAGAAAGATTCAAACTTTGTCTTCATCAACGTGATTTTCAAGGCGGTAAACTTATCGTTGATAACATTGTAGAATCCATGAAATCGAGTCAAAGAGTGCTTATCATTTTATCTAATAGTTTTGCAAAGAGTAGTTGGTGTCAGTTTGAACTTACTGTTGTACAGAATTTTATTCTAGAGTCGTATTTAGAACTACCAACTATTATTCTGTTGGAAGACATTAAAACAGAGCATTTGACAAATAGCTTAACTGCTCTTGTTAACAATACAACTTATGTTCCATGGCTCACCCGTACTGATGATTCGTTCGAATTTTGGCAAAGACTTAAACAAATGCTTGGCAATCAAAGAATCGAAAATAATTAAATACGTAAGCGTCATTTGTTTGGCCAACTTTCATATTTAGATTAGATAGATCCAAACTTGAGTTTTATATTATTTCTGAATCTCACTCAATCTTAGTCTGTTTATCGATGATTATGAACATTATTGTACAATTGACATGTTGTATATAATATACCTTTAAAGTTTACGAATGTATTTTAATTCTGTATGTATATTTACCGTTTTTAATGTACTAATAAATATATTTTTTTATTTCCTTATTGTTTAGTTTTATTCAAGGCCATTGTTACGCTCGTAGTTATTTCCCCATTAACTATTGTATATTTTTTCACAGCAATACCAGTGTGTCTGGAACCAAGGGTGTGGATTGGTGTAAGGGGGGCGGGAGGCGGGGCGGTTAACATGTCCCCCATTTGAACTCAGAAGGGGGATGGGGGACTTGAGACTGGCTGTTAATGTCCTTGCAATACAGCAGTAATGTTCTCATAATATTGAAAATTGTGCACTTCTTTACATAAGCATTATACCATAATATTCATTTTCAGACATGGATGGAAGTCAGATACGATCTCTGGGGACCGTGATGGGTCAATATGCGAATGTTGAAGTCATTCATCTATCACAATTTGATTAAATTTATCAAGTTCACGTTTTCTGTCTAAATTGAGGATGCCAATTTATTTGGTAATGCAGGTTATGCATTTAGGAAATTTGGAATGTTTTCAAAAAGTTTCCCGTTTTTTCTTCATTTGATCTCCCTTGTGTTTTTCTCCAAAGCCTCCATTGAAAGTTAAATCATGGTTGTTAGTACGAATCCATTTGCAATGAAAGGGAGAAAACTCCGCGGGTAATTCACTTGCAATAGTTTTCGTGTTTCTATGATTTATTTAGAGATTTAGAACTTTACATAAAGGTCTATTTTTGTACTTAGGTCAATTCCATATATTCACATCCCTTTGAATTAAAAAATACAGCGCTTGGTTCATTTTGAACTGAAAAAAATATTAATACATTTGTCCTTACAACTGACAATATGCATGCCAAAACATTATCTACCACATAACGTTAATTCTACCTGTATGGAACACTGTACAATAATATTTTCATTCAGAAATTATCATATTGTGTTTTTTCTCTGTTCTGAATCAAGAATAAATTGTGTGTTATCTAAGGAATGCTGCAAACTAGCAAGTTTCAATTCCGACATGGGTCGAGACCCTGTCAGTGATGCAGGTCGGAGGGCCTGACATGCAAAAAGTGTCTAGTCGTTCGGGTGGGGCAATAAACCGAGGCCCCGTGTGCTACAGGCAGTTGGAAATCGAAAAAAAGAGTAGGCTAATGCCGCTGTCCTGGCAAAATTTTCGTTATTGCAACCCGCATGGCCGCACACCGCATGGCGTTTGCCAGTCCTCAATAACCCATACAGAAAATCAGGACGTTTCATTTCGTTTCATTTCAAACTAGCAGATAGAGTGCTCAACGGGGGTATGGGCCAAAGAGCGTATAAGCCCGGCGCACACACAAGTTTTTGTTCATTCGTGCCTTAAGGTGAAGTTCACGAATGGATTTTGCCTGAGCTGATATAGCTCGTATGTGCGCGAGGCTTAAAGGGATTGTAAAGTGGTTTTCTAAACTTTGTATGTGTATCGGGGACACTGATAGCATCAATTTGCGCCATTCCAATAAACACGTTAGTTTTAGTGGAATCGTAAGAACCACAGACATCGGAATGGAAATTGGAATGGCGTAAATTGATGTTATTAGTGTCCCCGATACACATACAAAATTTAGAAAACCACTTTACAATCCCTTTAACTGAAAACAGTTATACTGTTTCCTATATATTTCCTCTTATAACTTACAAAATACGTTACAAAATCGACATTCTATCAAGTCTTCTGTCATTTATATATGTAATTATGCTTAAACCGACTTTCGAAGTGTCTGAGCAGTTCGAAATTCGTAGTATTTCGATAAAGGATTCTTTAGTTATTAGCCTTTATTTTGTAATCTTAATAAATACATTTTCCATCAGATTGTGATTAACCGTGTTTGGATTGCTGAAATCTTACGTAAGTATATAATTATCTTCGCCGACAGACAATTTTCAATTAAGAATAATTGACTTTTAACTTAATGCTAATATTAAAATTTTTCAATTTCTCATTTACTAAAAAATTTCTCTTTTAATGTAATCAAATTTGAATTTTCTTTATTCTCATTTTTAGTAAATATTTAACTTCCCATTTTAGTTTTAAATATGTTTTGAAATCCGTTGTGTACTTTGGGTGGAGGATGTAGAATTATGTCCTCTTGTGAAACGTAAAATATATATGTTAAACATAATTTATATTGTAGGAAAGGAAAAGTTCTACCACAGTTTACTGGGAATAGTTTTTTTCTGAATTAATACAAAAATCACAGTGTGCAAGTGTAACAGTGCTTCTGTTGGTTGTAATATGTATGCTGCCAAAACAGACAAAGAAAAGTCATGATTTATGATCTGAGCAGACATTTTAGTTCATTCATTTTCTTACTCTGGTCTCCTCTGCTTCCAGTGCATTAAGGACGCTTCGGAATTTTGTCGATTTCTCTTCATGTTCGGTATGCAGGTGAGGAGGAGAGGGCTGTTAACTGTTAAACAAATATCGAAATCCATTGAGCATTTTGGCAATACATTGGCAGTGGCGTAGCTAGAAAGGGGGGGGGGGGGGCGGTAAAATTAAGCCGACCTCTGCAGTCATAAACATAAAAAAAAAATCCAAAAATATAGCCTTTCTGCAGTGTGTCAAAGAGCTAAAACCTCCGAGCTTCCGGATGCTTCGCCCCATCGACCCCCACAAATCTCAGGCGGGACTCTGGATCCCAGCCATTATTTGCTCCGCTCGCAATATCCATATATTCTGTCGATTCTTCTTCACCGTTGCTTCGAAAACCAAAAAAAACGTCACTGTATATTGGTAGCAGCTAATGAACTACATCAATAATTAATGATAAATATTTCATAATGAAAAAAACGAAAAACGCAGTTGAAAATAAAAACTACTAGGCTAATACATACTATTGTCCAGATAAAATTATCTTTAGTTTACACGTTGTTCATTAAACGAATTTGGAGCAAAACACAACTCACATTTATTTCTCTTCATTTGAACACAGGCCTGCCCCGACATAAAAGTACTATTGCGCCTATTGTGACTTTAATATCACGATTTTTTTTAAATAAGGAAAGTATTCATACAGAGACATAAAAGCCATTATAAATTCAAGTATATATGTTATATTATATCCTGGTCGGAATTCATGATACATAGATAGCATTTCTGAAGGTAAGTGAATATACTAAGTACAAAAAAGGCACATTCTCGATATTAAATCTTAAAGTTCTTCAGGCTTCAAACTTCTTCATAGACCCAAGACTCCAGTCTCATGTCATTATCATTATAGACCCCGATATTATTATTTATAGTTGATGTACTTTACATGACGATCAGGGACAAACTGTAATATAATGTTAGAGCAGTAAATAATGAACTGTGGTAGGTTTGTACATTGGGGTTTTATAACCATATTGAGGAACATATCTATCACATTGAGGTTGTTGTTTGATCAGGAAGAAGGCATTTAATTTTGATTACGGAAGAAAGTAAATAAGACATTCACATCTAACGCCAAGTCGTACAATTCTGAACAATAATTTCACTTCATAATCAAATTTTACATTATTCGAATGACTTATTAAACAGTTTTTGACAGATCGAACGAGGTAAACTGGCTTGTATTCTCACCAAAACTATTCTTTAACCATGTTTGATGGTGAAAGTTGGTTGAATAAGGTATATTAAAGTGTTGCAATGGGTTCCAGTGCGGATGATTTTCAATTATAAAGCGTTTTCTGAACAAATTAGAACTTTTACAAATATACATGTATTACTTTTACGGAATAATTTTAGAAGTATGGGGCTGTTGAGGTTAATCATCTACCACAAATCATCTGTCCAGTTCAATTGTATGTTTAAGATGACTTATGACGTATGCCCCGGTTTCACATAGACGAATTTCATCCGAATTTTGGTAGTCGGAAGTCTTTCGTAAGAGGTCGGGAAATTCTGAAGACAAGGCATCAAACAGCTGTTTGGAAATGTTCAAAACAGTTGTAAGAAGCTTCCGACACGTCCGTCCTTGCAGACGAATTATTATTATGTAGAAAAATACGGCTCCATATATATACGACCAGAACAAATTCGGATCAGTTGTAAGAGCATTCGTATATGTCTTTAGAGCATTCGGTTTAACAGTCCGAATTGTCTTTAGTAGTCTACAGTCGTAACCAAGTCGGTTCGGTCATAACGAATTGGTTCCAGTCGGGTGGAATTCGCCGTTAATTCTTTTAAGTCGTAACGGAAGTTAGATAATTTCGTTATGATATTCGTAAATGTCTGAGCGGTGGTCGTAAGAGCCAAATTTTAGTCGGCTGTTGATCGTAAGCGTTGTCGGAAGAGGAGCACTTTTGGCCTGATTTTGCTTCAGACACAGCCGACTTCTATACTTACGAAGTTTCCAAAAATTCGTCTATGTGAAACTGGGGCATTACCTAGATTAAAACTGTTATTCTTATTCACATACAAATAATGTGTAATTCCACAGAAGAAGGATGACAGAAAGGACATTTTGCTTTCTGAATATTCGTCGGGTGACGATGGTTTATAAGAAATAATGTGGATTATAATGATTGGTTTCGAAGACACGATGATATTGCAGATTGATTAAAAATTAAGGCGGGGTAATCAATTATTTATAATCATAGTCCGAATTGTCCGTTAATTAGCTTAAAAACATACACCTGATCTTCAAATTATCGTCTTTGAAGTCTTTCCGTGAAGAAAATAAGATTTGGACAACAACATATATTATTTCGACGAACATTTTTGTAGTAAAAACCAAAGTTTAATCCACATTTATATTTGGCAATGATTATGATACAGAGATTGTAACACGTAGCTTAGGAAACACAATTATTCGGATTAACTTTCCTCTTATATCATCTTGAAACTGCGGATTATGTCATTTATTATATCAGCGGATTATAGTTCATTTAATCAGCTTTATAACTGGACCATGTGTCCATTAACAGGTATTACACCGGCTTTAGTGAATCAATATCACAAATGTGTTCAACTTTATTGTGAAAGGATCTAAGGATATATTGAAGGAAAATGTAAGTTTAAATCTTCTTTCTTGTCATGCCCTTGCACTTTTTTATTACTGGGAAGAAACCCATTATGTATAATGGATATTTGAAGGAAAATGTCAGTTGACAAATTACCTGCAGTCAGATCATATATCTTGAAACAATTATGCCTCCTAGGTAAGAGCAGATTTCATTAAAATCGATTAAGTTAGAAAACATCATATAAGCATACATCAACCAAGTTTCTTCCTCTTTGGAATTTTTTGATCAGGATGTTGGAAATCAACCTATTTGGATGTCACACGGGAAATTTGTTTGATGAGTCGGTGAGATATTTAGTAGCGGAATCAAAGGCAATATCGATCAGCAAAAAATAACAGGAGGACACTGTATGTAACATTTTGATCACCACCGCTAAAAATAACAACCGACGTATTTGTTTAAGGATATCATCCTCGTAAATGCAGGGACTATTGTACGTGAAGTATACAACCTGAGCTGTTGTAATCACTAAAGAAAAGTTTTACTGATACTTTGTAGGTAAACCAAAACGTACCCATTTATTTGAGTAAATTGGAAAATCTGTTAAACAATAAATATAGTAGGCCTACTAATAGTCATAGATGGATCTGTATTATGGCTTCTGTAAAAACATTTTTTAATTCAAAACAATCTAAAAACTGTATGGACCAGAAAAAAATGACCACAAACTTGTATTTGTAAGTCTTAAGTGTTAATTATTATGACGCTTTCATACGTAAGCATGATTTACCCAAAAACAATCCCTTTAATAGGGCATGGTCAAAAGAAATACCCTCACTGGCTTGCTAACATTTTCAGAATTCCCCCTAAAAATAAACATTATACTATGTCTCGTTAGACCTGAATTGATTTTCGACTTTGTATATTGAAAGAAATCCCACTTATTGTCCTGGTTGTATTGACTCGGTTTCGATTTAAAGTACTATATAACACGAATTCTATTGACAAATGTAGTCATTGTCAGAAACTTACACTGTGAGCTATTGGATTCTATTTTAAAAGGTGATATGATAACGGTCAAGGTAAATCAGATTCTATTTTTATATTTATACAACTATTATCATATTAGTGAAATAATATTTTACGTCTACATCTATCCTGTGGTCACGTATATATAATAGGGCCTTCATTACTATCCCGAAAAAAGTGTATTTGATATTTAAGGCTGTATGACAGTGGGGTTTCAACCATACAAAATGTCTTTAGTAGTGTTAATGTAGCTTCATGATCTATTGAAAAATGAGAATATAAATATACAAACCTTTGGCCATGCTTTCAATTTTCCGACACAAGAAGAAAGTATATGATATTGCAGAGATTATAAATTATAGTGTCACGCAGTTCTCTAGAAAGTGGTTCCCAACCTTTTTCAAGCTGTGGTCTAAAGTCACGAAGCTCCCAAAGCCATGGCTCCCTGTTCTATTCCAAACTTGGGCAAAATAGGGAATATAGCGAAAGGGTTGTTGTTTTGTGCCTCCTCATCATCGAAAGGTCAGATGTATTTGAATTACAGACCATACACAGCAAAACATAGTTATTTAAGTTGGGCTGGAGAAAAAATGATATACATCCTAATGTGCCATGGTCCCCTGACAAACACCCCATGCCCCCCGGTTGGGAACCACTGCTCTAGACTGAACATGAACAGCTCGATTTCATTAAAGATAACCATTTAAGAATTCTTGTGGGACTGAACCATTCGAATATAATACAAAAGTCTAGTTTTTTTTGTATGTACATTATATATCTAAGTGGACAAGGTGACGAAAGTGGAATATTTTGTTATTAACAAATTGACATTTCTACTACTATCGTTTGAATAGACTTAACCTTGTGAACTTTAACTTAAAAACTTTGAACAGATTTAAAGAAGATGATAGATTACCATTCGCTTGTTTATTAATATTTTACGACGGAAAAAAAAATCCTACGTAATTTAATTTCGAGCGTACTTACTAAAGTCATGTCCGTGATATTAATTTAAAAAATATCTATTGACTTATTCGCTAGATATGTCTAAAGCCACACTATGTTAAATTGTTTACATCTTGTATTTGTGTACCAACATGGATTTGGAATATCTATTTTATGTATTTGAGACAATGATACAACTTTTGCTATTCTGATGAATTTACTGGCGAGTTATGTTCAAATGTGTTTTTCGTCCCATCAGGTTTAATGTACTGGAGTAAACTCTTCAGCAGGAAACATAAGGGGAACTACTGTGATCGTAAGTCAAACGGAACTTTTAGAAACTTGGATAAGAAATCAAACGCCTTAGTATCGCCCCAGAAACCCAATCAGTATCTCAATAAGGCAGATATCATTAAGACAGTTACGGTATAATGTGACTTTAATCTATTGACCACGTACATATTAAAGGTAAAACTATTCAATCAATCAAACTTGTTATGACTGATTCCATAACACACCATATATTATAACCATTAGACGGTATAATATACGTCTATATACAATATTAATACACCATATATATGACATAAGTATTGGATATTAATATCTTCTTACGAAATATCTTCAGAGGAATTTACTGCTTAAATTGTTAGTTGTGGTTTTGATTTCATAGCGGATAAGATTTAACGCTAACAGGTTAGTCACGGATTTTGATCATGAAAAGATATTTGAAAATATCAATTTCATAAATGTTATTCGCATTGTTAGTAGCTTACAATGGAATACGGTATCAGATCTTAAGGTTTTTTTTATTTATTCAATATCCGTCATAATAATTCAATTTTTTTCGGCACATGGTTCAGCACAGACGTCTAAATTCTTTATCACACACTTAGTTAAGAAAAACAGTTCTATGGACCAAATATATTATTTGAATTAATATTAATAAAAAAAAAATGAAATTTTATTGTTTAGTTTATGGTATTTCTCTAAATACAAAACGTAAAAAAATATTTGAAAATTAAATTTACGTCCTCATAAATAGTAATTATATGTTCACCACAATCACGACACGAAAATCAAACAGCTTAATAGTCTTGAAACAGATCTTAATTGAATTCCTTGAACCCGTTTCTATGTTATTAAAATGATAAAGGACTGTTCAATTGTATTATAGCTAAATAGGATTATACTTTAAAAACTATACAACAGACTATTGTGTAGAGAGCATCAAAGCGGACAGATTGAATTAAAATTTTATATACATGACTAAATAGATGATATCAATTAATTGATTATATAATAATATCAATAATCTGCTAAATATGATATATTTGATATTATACTCCATTGCCTATAAAAAATAGATACTTTATTTCATAGATTTATTTAGTTATAACCAACAAGATAAATATTTTATAACAATATTTGTGATCAATAACCTAGAATGCAAACGATGACGACACAGCCATTTTCTTTATTGGTACATGTCTCTATGTTTTCCGTTAGTGTTTGTTTTGATGTTGACAAACAAAGGACCATCATCAACTAAAATATTTGGGAAAATAAGGAACATTTCTCTATGGCCAATAAATAATCTGGACCATGGCATGTGACAAGTTGGACGTTTTCAACAGAACCCGATCGTGTTTGTGTATCAGCCAATATGTATCAAGTTTCAGAGAAAATTCAAGACCTTCTGTTCAACCAAAACATGCTTGGTTACCAGATGATCAATGCTTTACCTATATGTTATATAATTTCTTCATTATACGGCATCTTTTAACATGTTATATTATCTCTTTCAGAAATAAAATATGTCTATCTGGAAGTGTTTTTGTCTTCCACACAGAAAACCAAGACTAAGAAACGAGAGAGGACGGAAATATTTGTCAAACCAACCTATATCAGCTAAAAGCAGCAGTCGAAGTAAACTTCTACAGTACAATGATCGTGAATATTTGGACCACGATGTCCACACAAGTCGTGTAGAAGACGATACATGGACTCGACTAGAAAGTCAACCAGGTGTGAAAAAGCGTCGCGGTTTGGATGAAATATTTGAACGACCTAAATCAGAAATGCTTAAAAGCCCTGCGGACGCTTTAGATTTCAAAAACGTTGGTTACCCTACTATGTTTTCTGGACAATTAGAGAGCATGTATGGATATACACCAAGAGCTGTACAAGACGTTTATGCCTCTTCAGCCTTGGAAGGTGGTGCGATTGAAGATTATTTTACTGACGCTCGGAATGAATCCGTTCTCAAGAAGTTTGCTTCTGCTGAGAGTTGCAATGGCATACCAGATAGCGGTAACACACAGATACGTTCGGTACATACACGTTCTGAATCTAGACATAAATACATTATCAACAGTGACGGAGATTATTCTTCTGATTCTGATATGGACGATATAGATTACTGTGATTTATTTCCTGAAACTGGGTTTCAAACTACAAATGACATTTTTCAAGTGCAACCCTTTCCTCCAAGTACGAACACTGCAACACCGTATTTGTGTCGATCAGAAGACTGTAATTTTCAAAATCAACATTTCGACGAGATATTTGGAAGTGATGAGGTTTTATATTGAGACAATAAGATTCTTTTTGGTTAAATCGGATTCTCATTTTTTATAAAATAAAAGCATCATCCGTTGAAAGTGTGTGAGATAGCATTGAAAGTCATACTTTCGAAAAGAATCGTGTACTTAAAGCTATTCTGATATGAATGGCAATCTTGTTCATATTTATATACTTTTCCTCAAGACATTTGGGGAACGGATTGGAAAAGTTACACATGACGCCAATTCAACAAATTGGACACTTCTTAGTTCATTTGATGATGTCCATCTTTCGTCTGTCTACGTGTTCTTTGCTTACGATCTTAAATCCTACCCTTTTTGATATGTTCGTAAATGTTATAAAGGTCCGCGAATTTCAGGTGGTATAGCTTACGAGAAGCTTATGACATCAGACTGCAATAGGAACAAAGTTTTGTAGAGAAGCCTATAGACCAGCCTTAAATTTTTTTTATTTAGGTATGATGTTAATTTGGTTGTGAATGCTTCATTAGCATCCATTATTAAATTCCTTACACCCTGATCATGATTACGTTTATTCATTTTAATATTTTCGACGTTTCTTTCATGGAAAGAAAACGTCAAATGTCAATTGGTGTTATTGGTCTTTTCAAAATACTAACAGTACTTACTTTTTCGTGTAAAAATATCTGCTTATTATCTGGAACAACAAATATAACAGCTTTGTGCGAACTGATATAACTGTGATTATTTATTTTTTTATGAGTAATAATTTCGTATTTTTTTTTTATTAAATTAGTTCGCATTTTTAAGATATTAATCTTGCTTGTATATTTAAAATCAAATATAGTCTTGATTCAATTTCTGAAAGGGTGTTCTTGTGATATTTTTTGTGTTTCGGTTATTCAGTGGCGTTTCTAGGAATCTTTGGGTGGAGGGACCGAGTTGGAGCCATAAATCGTCAGGGGGGCTACCAGCTCAAGGTATCCGTATGTAACATTATACGAAATTTCAAAGTGTGGGGGGGGGGGGGGGGGCAAGACCGGGCCAGCCCCCCTCCCCCTGGACCCTCCCCGTAGAAACGCCACTGAAGTTATTTTTTCTAAATATCGCTGTTTTTCCTTTTCGATTAACTGAAGTAATCAGTGATATTTGGTATAAGTTTGTTACCGATCTTGTCTGTTTGTGACATTTCTTCCCCTGTCTTTTTTATTTATTTTCATACTCTTTCGTTTTGTTATTTCTTCTTTCGTTCTGTTTGTTATGTTAATTTTATATAGAAAAGTGATATTTGTGGGGAAATAAAAGATCAAACATATTTACTTTATGAGGTCAACCAAGTAATGAAAATAAAATGTTATTGTCAATTGTAATCCACATGATTAAAGCTACACAATACAATATAAATACTGCTATCACTGAGAAATATACCCCCATTAAACCCCACTGCCGGAAGTAACAATTCAACAGAGATTTTTATTCTTTAAACTGTTTTGAAATAGACATTCATTGTCAACACATGGGCTACAATGGTGCAAAGAACGTTGCAATCCTTCAAAATAATAAAAATCCAAATAGTTTGTCTTATATTAAGTCCTTATTGTCGACTGCATGTTTATAAATTTGATGTCAATGCATATCGAATGCGGTCCCAGAACAACCGATCATCTGCTTTTATGTAAGTTTTTGTCTGTAAACAGCGTTTTAAATCTGGGTCTATATTGTTCATATTAATATCACCCAATAACACTATTATCATATGCCCCCTGTGTCCATTAATACTTTCACTAAGAGCAGTGCGGAACTCAAATTGACGCCATTCGCTGTCTAAGAAATTATTAGACAGAATCAATATAGTGTGACGGCTATTTTCTACACATGCAACAATCTGTTCACTAGTTGAGGTTCCAATTAAGCAGTCACGATCACGAATACATAGTTTGAATTGATAAGCCAATATTTCGTGCTCTAGACGTGGTACAAGGTTTCTGATAACCCATTCCGAATCTTCTTGACTGTAACTGATAAACGCATCGTATTGTTTATTAGCTGTTGTCGTACCACAGGGTAGTGAAGTGTATATTCTTGTGTATATCAGAATATGAATGTCCTTGCGATACCGAGTCAAAAGAATAACAATGATGAGAAGAATAGCTACAACAATGGACAGAACGGATATTAATGTTATGTACGTTCTCGGATCTCTATCACACATATCTTCCATTGATAAAGTAGATATAACTCTTCCATGTAATTTTAAGGGAGTGGCACATTGGAGTTCCCACAAATAACTGTAGTTTTTGTGTAGCCCTGCCTCTGTAGGTCCTTGATGTGTATGTAACAAATTGTGAAGATCCGATATTGAGTCACATTTGCAGGTAATTTTATTATTTCTCACATCTATCAAAGCAGACTGTATTTCTTTAAAGGATTGAATTTCATTTGTTCCTAACTTGACGATATCATTAAAACGCAGATCTATATATCCTGGCATTTTTTTACTGCTAGGATATCCCTGGAATTTAAAGTTAGTGATGTGATTATGGGACAAATCAAGAATTTGTAGATTTGGATAATGAAGTCGCCATGATGTTAACCTATTTGGAACCACGGTATGTTCAGAAAAGCTGTAATTTAAAGTTTGTATGTTTGGAAAAATTGTCTTGCCAACCAGCATCTCAAAACTGAACCCTGTTCCTGCTTTTACAAATGTGTTTTCATAAACAGTTATTTGATTGAAAGTACACGACTGTTTGGCATCTACAGGATGGGCTAATGAATCTGGTACGGGAGGAGTATATTCGGCCGTTACGTTTCGCCAAATAAAACTATTTATGTTCTTGGGGCCACATTCGAAGTGTTTCGAAACGCCCTTTAATTTCTGAGATAACTCCTTCATTTTTATGGAATCAATCTTGAAAACTACGTCAATCAGTTCAACTATTTCTAGTTTGTCCACTGTGGTAACCATATCATCTCTTTTAGATAATATATCTTCCACTATACAACCTTCAATATGAAGACTCTTCACATTTAGAAACTTAAATGGCCATTGAATCCGAAAGGAACCACCGACACATTGGATATATATATTTGCAGATGAAACATTCTGAGACTCGAGCCAATTCCTGATATTTTCAAAATCCAACAATTCCCCTTTATTGACCTCACATTTCACTATATTAGAACGATTTACGCTTAAATTACAAACATAATAAGATTTAATAATTTCTGAAGGCTCGTTAATAATCTGTTCAGATATAGTTTGTGACTGTACAACACTAAATAGTGCTATTAAGACTTTGAACCACATGTTTAAAAAGAACACCATGGTGTGCTTGTACATTTATGTTGGTTATATCTATTTTGGTTTGAATTGTGGTATTTTATTTTTCTATTACACTTGATTCATATTCATTACGTTCAAGTTAATCAGCCGTTATAACTCGTCAAATGTTCACTTTTAAATACTTGGATTGAACTGCTAGGCAGCTACTTTTCAACAATACATCTATTAGTATTTTAGTAGCAATAGTTGGACTTTAATTCTCAAATATCTTGGTCTATTTCTGACTGAAACTGATTTCCGATTCACTTCAAGTCACGACTGTTGTCGAATATCTTCCATTCACATTTCTGAAAGTAAAAAATATAAAAGGCCATATTTAATGCATTTGAATGTCCAACATTCACACACCCTGTGGAAATTCACTAATTTAACTTTGGTTCGCGCAAATGTTAATTGCGACCCACAATAACTTTTGTTTTGTTTCATTGTAGAAAGGAAAATCGTGATTTGTTAGGCAATAGAAAATTTTGACCGGTTTCTATTCACCAAAGACGTGTATGCAAGATAATTTGACGACTATCAATACACAAAAAAAAAGTTAAAGTCAAAATATTAAATAACACAAATCAGAGTTCATCGACAATATTCATACATGTATTCATTTTTTTAGTGAAGTGATTTTACCACAGGGTTTCTAATCGAGTCCGGACTCGGACAAGACCCGGGTACTAGGTTATTTTGATCAGACTTGGTCTCGGCCAAGGAATCGGGTCTGGACCCGGGTCCAAATTCGAATTCATATATGGCATTTTATCATAATTATTCGTTTGTTGTTCATGTCTAACTTACTAACAAATAATGCAAATGGTTAACTCAAATAACTGTGAAGTGCAAGTTGTGTTCACGCTATTCGTTTTAGTTTTACTATTCGTTTGGCTTTCCTTGTGTCCAGACACACCTACAATGAGCCAGACGCTACATCATCTTTATCATCACAGATACAGAGGGGTGGAATCTCAGCATAGCAAGTGACAGTGGTAGCATCAATGCCGATAAAACCATCGAAATTGTCAGTAGCAAGTTTAGGGAGTCTGTGTTTCCTCCAGTGACGCTTATAAATATATAATATGTATATGTATTTGGGACAACTGCTGATGGAGTCGAGGTTATTATGTCCTTTTAGGTACTATTGAAATCTATGTGCAGATAACTGTCAGTCACGTCATAAAACGCCTTACTTTTAGTGGAATTGCAAGAATCACATACGCCGGAATGGAAATTGGAATGGCCCAAATTGATGCTATAAGAGTACCAGAAACATAGTTTAAAAAACCTTTTTACAATCCCTTTAACAAAAACAAATAAAAAATTTCGAAAAGATAATTATTGCCTGGTTGGAATGTGAAATAAAACGTACTATGTAAAAGTTATTTTCAATGTTAATTTTTTGTAAGATAACCATGCTGTTTTCCTTCTTGCTTTCAGCTCTGAATATCTAAGTATTCTGTGAGTGACCAAAATCGAAGGACTCGGTAATAAAATAAGATTTTTTATGTTTTTCAGCGAATCTTTTATTTTTCAGGGAGGTAACTCCAGTGGTAATAAGTAATTCATACACAGGACTCTCACCACCAATTCTTTTGTCATACGTTTCAATGTTAAATCTTGATTTTCAACCTTCTATAACTTTTTTCAGAAATCTCGTTGAAAACTTTCCAATATGTCGTTTGAAAGCCTGACCAATACTTATTGTCTCCTCAAAGATTCAATATATGATGACCATGAAAATTTTGAACCAGTTAAACTGAAAGTAGACCACTACCGGATATCAACACCAGAACACAAAGACTGCTCACAAAACGACTATTTTTAGAATTACCCTTCTGCTCTGAGATAAAATGACAATTTCAGACATCAAATTCCAAATCTAGACCAAAAATTAGTCAAAAATAGAATCATTTGCATAAAATGTTTTAGTGGTGTGGGTCCTTAAATTATTTATGCTAGCTAAACTTGTCCCCATACATTTACCGGATATAAAAGTATTACTCATACATTTCAATATGAAACAAGCATGTCAAAATATAATATGAAACAAAACTTTATTTTACTACAAAAACTAGAAAAAAAAGCGATGGCCATCGTAATACGCCCACTTTTATAATGGCAGCCAATTCGTCCGGGGGGTTGACAAGAGTGATCACAAGAGTGATCAGTAAATGAAAGATTCTAAGAATGACATTTTCTCTTTTTACAAGAGTAAAACCATGGGTTCAAGTTTCCTGGAAAAAACAAATATGTCACTGAAATATGCATAAAACAAGGGCAACCAACGTTTAGGTTCCATCTTAAAATGATTAAGAGCAGTCACATAGTTGATGATGTTTCTGATTTTCAATAAGGTGTATCCGAAGGTCATTACAAACACCAACAGCAAGTTTCATAAAAATCCACCAAGAAACCAGCTCTCTATCGTGTCCACAACTTTGAGTGTTAGTCAGTACAAACTCTCATGCCAAGTTTCATCAAAATCCATCAAGAAACCAGCTCTCTATGGTGTCCACAACATATTTTCAAAAGCAAGGGCAATAACACAGGAAATATTTTTCGATTCGTCTGATTTTCAATAGGGTTTATCCTTGGGTGATTACAAACACTCACAGCAAGTTTCATAAAAATCCACCAAGAAACCAGCTCCCTATCGTGTCCACAACTTTGAGAGTGTAACGGCTGAAAAATTAACGTGTTTAAAAGAACAAGGGCAATAACTCATAAAATATGTTCTCGATGTTTCCGATATTCAATAGGGTTTATCCTAATGTCAGTACAAACTCTATGGTGTCCACAACATATTTTCAAAAGCAAGGGCAATAACCCAGGAAATATTTTTCGATTCGTCTGATTTTCAATAGGGTTCATCTTGAGTGATTACAAACACTCACAGCAAGTTTCATAAAAATCCACCACGAAACCAGCTCTCTATTGTGTCCACAACTTTGAGAGTGTAACGGCTGAAAAATTAACGCGTTTTAAAGAACAAGGGCAATAACTCATAAAATATTTTTTCGATGTTTCTGATATTCTTGGGTGATAACAAACACTCACAGCAAGTTTCATCAAAATCCATCAAGAAACCAGCTCTCTATCGTGTCCACAACAATTGTGGACAGACAGACAGACAGACGGATAGACAGACAGGGGCGACTACAGCATACGCCCACATTAATGTGTGGGCGTTTAAAAAATAGCTATAAGATGGCATAGAGCAAGCAAAATGTGACTTAACAAAGAAGGCAGAAAGTATAATAAGTGCATTTATGCAAAATGGATTCTTGAAAAAATAATAATATAAACTCATCATAAAATTGGTATTGGCACTAGACCTTGTTTTTAGTTAGACGAAATTTGTAAAGACTTTCTACATTGTATTATAATATAAAAATATTAAAGAGGTAATGCTGGAACTATAAGTCTGATTAAAAATTTGAATGGTTCAAATTGATGATGTAAGTGTCCTCTATACACATTTCAAAACCTCTTCACAAAAATCGCATTATACCTTAATATCTTTCATTTTCTATGTTTCATTTATATGTGTTTTCTATATAATGCATAGGCTCACTAAGGTATGAGTCGTAGCTATGACTTTCAAACGCTCATATTTATGAATACACGGGAATTTTAAGGCTTATATTTCGAGTTGTAAACATTATAACGGATTAGATTTGCTAAAAATTTCAGATTCTGAGACTAATATTTTGTTGGTGGAAGAATAGTGAACATATCCTTTTCATTGAAAATATTAAAATAAGTTTACCTTTCATGTCTTGGTACAATATAGTAACCAGATTTTTAAAGTGTTAATAAATAACAGATTGAATCAAATACTACAGTACAAAATAACCCTTTCGTGATGACGGTTTAATCAAATGCGGATGTGAAAACTTCCTATAGATCGTAACATTTCAACATGAATTTACATAAATACAATAATTGTATACCGCCTTAAAATATTGTAAAAATGGGCTGTCGGTTATAATTTGCTATGTGCTAAGATACATTCCTTCGCAATCAAATAAAGAAACGGATTTGTTACAAGAATGTGAAGTATATCAATAAGGCGGTATTTTTGAGGAAATTGTCATAAGGGTGGAATGTGGAAAAAGCCAAATAAAATTGATCAGAAGATTGTTGGTGAAACTGGATCCTGGTTGAAACTCAAAAACGGTAATTACTCCGTCGTAAACCAGTCTATCATTCAAAATCTTCTTTATTTACCTAAATATTAAGGTTAGACCAAAGACTTGGCCGTTTTCGAGGCGCTCTATTTCTATTTTGACCCCAAAATTAGTGTCCTCCCTTCTCATTTTTCTTATTACCGTATAACAATATTTTAAAAAAATATAACTACGAGTCCCTGTGATCTAATCCATAATGGTGTTCTCAGCTCTCCCTCGAAATTTAATCCCTGCGTATCCATAATTATCAGCGTTTGCAAGTAAACAAATACGACTCGTTTAGGAAAACTATGCCTTATATAGAAAACATAAAAACAGAAAATGAAAGATAAATGTTCGGGTAGGGGTATAATTGAAGGGATTATGCGATAGTTCTAGTACTTCTTGGAGGCTATTTACATTTACAAAGCAATATAATTTAAAAGTAAAAAAAAACACGACTTAGTTTCAGCCATTAATTTCAGAAAACTGCATAAAATATTATGACATGAAAATGACAGATCCTAGACAGGTATGAAATTAATATGGGTTTATTACTTTTATGGGTTGAAATACACATCTACAGTTTCAGCCTAGCAGTGTTGAAGTGAACTCTTTAATATGTGTACAATGTTTTCTCACCTTTTGGAATAAACATTTGTTGTTTAAAAATGGATAAAAAACTCTTCCGTGTGGTGTTCATTTATACTATGTGCCTTGGATTAAGTGTAGCTCAAAATAATGCTCGCGATTATTATATGATGAATGCTCGACTTCGTGAGCAACCTAATGGTGTTCGTTTAGTAAGTGTGGATCAACCGCCTCCTCAACAGACCCGCAACAAGCCACCGTCGTATAATCCTCACGTAGTTCGAGTGGACGCACAACCTGCTGTATACTCGGCTCCCAGTGGACAATCTCGGCATACTGTCGTTTACGCTCAAAACCAACCAAGTGGACCACCCCAACAGAGTGTAGTGTATGCACAAAATGTTCCATCAAGGCCTTCATCATATGTCCAACGCGGACCTACCAATGTTGTGTATGCTCCAAGCGGACCGCCTACATCTGATGTTATTTATGCTCAAAGTCAACCTCCTACTCAGAGTGTTGTGTATGCCCAGAATCCGCAACCTGTCCAATCGAGACCCAAAGTCTTTTATTCACCAAGTCCTCAAAATGAGCCTCCTAGAATAAATGATCCTTTCAGGCCTATAATGTACGCGCATACTCCAAATCAGGCACGCCCTGAGCCTATACATACTCACCATCAAGCCATTTCTGCTCAAACGGTTCAACGTTCACCTGAAAGCCATGTAGTTCACCAAACAGCACCCCGTGTCATTTACGCTCAAAGGGTTAATGCTGGTCAACCACAACACACACGTGTTGTTTATGCAAGCCCGACTGAACAATCCTCTAATACTCCTCCGGGTCAACCACCAAAGGTCGTGCATTCGCCGAGTCCGAGAGTTGTCTACGCACAAAATCCCCCAATAGTCTATGATCCGAATCCACGCCCAGTGTCAAGTCAACACGTTGTATACGCTCAAAGTCCCCGAGTAGTCTACGCCCAGAGCCCTCAGGTTGTTTACGCACAACCTCCCCAAGTGGTTTACTTACGAACTCCACAAACTGTATATGCTCAAAGTCCAGGTCAAAAACCAGCGGTTATGTTGACCTCCGGGGCACATGTTGGACCGACAGCAAACATAACGCACCAAAATTCTCCGAATCCTCAACCACACAACCAACATCCACAACCCAATAATGTTTTGAATAAACCTGTTCTTCAAGCAATTGTTACAACAGCTAAGCCATTGGGATTTCTGGGTTTTAACGGATTCGAACCACCTAAACCGAGACTAGTTAGCGGTCAACAGACAATTTGGATGACTACAACTCCGAGTAATAACAATGTTGCCCCTACAACTATTGTAAATTTTGACGCATACGCAAAAATAATGAAATCGTCGTTACCAAAAGCTGAAGGATTACCAGCCTATTGCCGAGTGGATCCTAAGTCAAGAGGACTTTTCTGTGTAATTCCAAATGGAGACACGTTGCAGTATGACTTACTTCGACAATGGTCAGTAAATACTGGACTGAATAAAAGCGTCCACGTCACGTGCATGTCCGGAGGAACGTTCTCTTTATCCTGGCCAATGCGCGCTATGAATATTGTGACCTTGAATGTGAATAACTGTGCCATAATCGACTTTTTCAAGTATATGGGAACTTCTTCTATGATACCGGACAAAATGCAAACATTAGAGATTCATAATTCGGAAGTCAATATCAAGATACCAGAGTTGGCAGTCCTTATCAAACGTTCAAAACAATTACGCTCTGCTATTTCAACAACAGACGATTGTGGCCAAAAGACGTTAAAGAAATATGTGTTCAAAGATACGAAATTCGAAGTCCTTACACAAAATTTAACATTTAGTCAGTATTCTAAAATCAGAATGTTTCTGGACAAATTTTTACAAATGGCGAAGCTTCAGACGTGTACCTACCCAAATTTAATTCATTTAGACGAAAGTGGAAGTCCTTTGTCCTCTCTTTATTACCACCAGCTACTTACAGCCAATGCAATGTTTTCTAAACTTAAAACTTATCTTTCGTCCGGAATTGGTTTGACAGAAATACCCAAGGAACTATCCAGTTTCCCCAAACACTTCCCATGTATGGTATATCTAGACCTTTCCAATAACATGATCACTACCGCAAAGTTTAATTTTGAGTTTCGTGGTGAATGCTTGACTCCATCAACAGATCCGGTATACATAAACTTGAGAAATAATCGCATTACTATCTTAACCCCGATGCAGATAGAGTTTCTTATGGACAGTCGAGTTATACTGGATCTTCAAGGGAACCCAATCAATTGTGCCATACAGAGTAATACACTTCGTCAATACGCGATGGACATGGCAACGTCTTTTCCAAAATATGCTGCTTTACTTAATGCAACGCCATGTTTCTCACCTAAAGAAATAGCAAAAGCAATGCCACCACTGCCACCCGTACCTGGGATGCCACTGCCATCAGGTGCGACATCAGCTGTACCAGGCTTGCCTGACTCTTTCATACCACCTATGTCACCAGGCCTTCCTCCGGGTGTCTCTCCCTTATCATCCAGTATTCCTGCTACACACCCAGGGCTGCCTCCTCTTCCACCCATGTCTGCCTTAACATCAGGTTTACCAATGGACTTTCCGTTTATACCAGGAATGCCCATGGCCCCAGTACCTGGTATGCCAGTGTATGACTTTATACCACATCCATTCGGACAGCCCCACCCAGTGCCACCACCATCATTGGCAGTTTAGCAATATCAACACTTGATAGGACAATATTGGATTCTAGAATGTGAATATACCCAGTCTCGATATTACATATTACTATTAACTTCGGCACACAGTGTGTGTGTCTTTGACCACTGTGTTTTGCATAGCAGATTTTGTTACTCTTACGAACTGTCAATTGATTTAATTTTCAATTAATACATTGTTGTCACGCAGACTAATTTGTTGGGCACACTCAACCGCATGGTACTCCTCTTAAGATGTGATAATAAATCTCGATATAAAGTATTTTACTAAGATGAAATTGACGATAATAATGCTGTTCCAAAAACTCTCGGAAGATTCAAGACTGAAAACTCAAATGCATAAGATACTTCTTTTGTACAGATATCATTCTTTTGTAATATAATTTGGTTCGGTAAAGTGTATTATTATTATTCATTATCAAACGATTCTTTTTTTATACCGGGATTAAGTGTTTACATATCACTGAAGGTTTCAGATTTACAAATATGAATGGGCACTACAATCTCGTAAGGCTAGTCAAATTACTATCTTGTCTTTCACAGAAATGATAGTGATATAAGGGGATATTTTCCTCGACCTAAACAAGAAAAGTGTTGTGAAATATTCTCCGACAGGAACTATATCGTGTTTGGCTTCCCCTTCAAGTATCTTCGAGTATCTTTCATGCCCCACTCACCCACCCCCAATGGTTCTGTGACAGCACCCTAATACACTGCAATTTGTTTGCTTTTTTAGGTATTAACTAACACACCATCCTATTTTTTTTCAATTTGGCTAAAATTCCTAAAAAAAATACTAAATTCAAGGCAAAATCCTATAAAGGCCCTTATTTTTCACATAAATTCATATTTTTTATATTTTTATTCTAAAAAATTTAAAATTACATTCTTACAGTGGTTGGCAGTTCTTATTGAGATTAGACAGTAAAAAGGCAGTCGACTAGTGGATCTATTGGTTGTGATTTTGTAACTATATTCAGATTATAACCTTTATATAATCGCAATGAATCTCTAGAAGACGCCCTTCCTATACCTAAAATATTTAATGTGAGTTCTTTATTTTCCAATTGGCGATGATACGCCAGTTTCAACTCTCTACTTCATTAAAAAAAAAATCAAAATTTTAGCCATAAATTCGCATTAAAATTAGTTAATTTAAAACTAGCCCACTTTTCATGAAACAGTGCCGGACAGTCTGAAATAGGAAACGTATATCGTATCTCGAAAAAGTAAAAAATCATTTTTATTATGCACTCTCCAAATGCATACGCTTTCCTTTGCTGTTTGCAACTGGCTACAAAGAAACTAAATAAAATATGTTTTTAAATTCTTCGGTTCCATCTAAAAAAAAATCCTATAAGGATGCTCATGCTTATTATTATGATTAGTTATGTCTTGGAACCGTGACTGATACGGTTCTTTTAAAGACAAAAATCGTATAATTTTCCGAATTCGTGATGTCTATGAAGTATTTTCTTTCGAGTTTAAGTCTGGGTTATTGTGAATATCTCTGCCATTCCCGTTCGAAGGAAGTTGAGTCATAATCATAATAATCATAAGAAACATCAAATATATTTAGAAAACACTCATCAATCATGACTTTTTAGACTTTCATTGAGGGGACCCATGGCATGATTATTTGGCACGATGATGAATTGATTTAAGATAGCTTGCCAGGCAAGGTAATATAAGCCTACTGGCAGATTTGTTTGAAAAAGAACATTTGGCAGAAAACAGCGACCATCAAATATTCAAACTGTAGTCATAGGCCTACATTTCGTTAAGAACTTGAATTAAGTGTCGTCAAAACATTTTTTTCTCGATTTCATCAAGGGTTAAGCATTCATCAAGTTTAGTCAAAATCCTTCTCTGTTTATGAGCTAAAAACTAAAACTAGAAGGTCAATAAGTCATATCAAATATATTTTGATTTTTGATAGGGTTTATCGTGTGATAATAAACTATTTCAATAGGTTTCATTAAAATCTAATCGAAAAAGAATTGTGCGTTTTAGAGTATTTACAACCTAAAAATCAACGCGTTTTAAAGAACTCGGGCAATAATTCATATCAAATATTTTTCAATTCTATTGATTTTCAATAGGGTTCATCCTTGGGTGATAATAAACAATTTCGGTAAATTTCATCAAAATCCGTAAAGAACTGTGACTTGTAGAGTGTTAACAAGCTAAAAATCGAACGCGTTTTAAAGAACAAGGGCAATGATTCATATTAAATATTTTTCGATTCTTTTGATTTTCAATAGGGTTCATCCTTGGGTGATAATAAATAATTTCAGCAAGTTTCGTCAAAATCCGTAAAGAATTGTGACTTGTAGAGTGTTAACGAGCAACTGTCGACGGACGTACGGACCGACGGACATGGGTGATGGCAATATACGCTCCACATTTCATGTGGGCGTATAAAAATTGAGCATTACTATGTGAGAAATTGAAATATATTTTGTAAAAGAAATCAAATCATTGGATGATGAGTAAGTCTGAAGCTTTTTAGCAGCTGGGCGTGCGTCATATTAAGATGGCAATTTTCTGCTAGGTATTTTCTGTTAAATGACTTAAATAACAAATTTTCAGTGAAGCTACATGACTGACCTTATTATTAGAACATTACTAACATGTGATAACTTAAAGGGATATGTTCACTAACTGTTCGGCCAATAAATGTTTTGTCTCAGAACCTGGAATTGTCTAACTATTCTAATCCATAATAATGTTCACAACTCTCCCTCGAAATATAAGCCTTTAAATCCCTGCGTAGCCATTATCATGAGAGTTTGAAAGTCAAAAATACGACTCGTCGTTTATTAAGACTATGCCTTATTATATAAAAATAGCGATGGCATACGTAATACGCCCACTTTTGTAATGGCAGCCAATTCGTCCGGGAGGTTAATGAGAGTTGTCAGTAAATGAAAGATTCTGAGAGTGCCATTTTCATTTTACAGGAGTTTCGTTAAAGTTTTTTTCTGTTTATGGACTTAAAAACAAGGGCAATAACTCATAAAATATCTTTCTTGGGTTCTGGTTATCTCAAAGCCAATACAAACACTCACACCATATTTCATCAAAATCGATCAAAAAACAGATTTCTGTTGTGTTCACAAAGTATTTTCAAAAACAAGGGCAATAACCCATCAACTATTTTTTTATTTGTCTGATTTTCAATAGGGTTCTTCCTTGGATGATTATTAACACTCACAAGAAGTTTCATCAAAATCCAGCAAGAAACAGCCCTCTATCGTGTCCACAACAATTGTGGACAGACAGGCGGAGACAGACAGACAGGGGCGACTACAATATACGCCCCACATTTATATGTGGGCGTATAAAAACACAAATACAGAAAAGAAAAGATAAATATTAAGGTAGGGATATAATTGAAGGGATTATGCGATTTTTATACGCCCACACAAAAGATGGGCGTATATTGTAATCACCCTGTCGGTCTGTCGGTCCGTTCACATTTGGTTCGTGCTCACTCTACAGGCTACACTTCTTTACAGATTGTTTCGATTTTGATTTTATGGGTCAATGTCATTATAAAGATCATCCCAATTGATTTTCGTGATGATCCGATAATTTTTCAAGGACATATCTTGTGTCTAACAGTCTGTTCATAAGTGTTAATTCAGTTTATATTCACAGTTCTTTCTTTCAACTAAATGTGAATGGGCAACAAACACACACTCGTACTTACAATCAAAGCTATGTTACCTTGCCTGGCAAACTATATTTGTGAAGTTCTAGTACTTCTGGAGGCTATTTACATATATTCAAGGCTCAAATCGACCCTCGAAGATGCTGAACATCTTTAAAACCCATCTTGTAAAAGAAATAAAATTTGTATCAATTTCATTGGTTGTTGAGTTATCCTGCATCTGAAGACAAAACCCGAATATAAATTTAATCAGATCCTGATTGTTTTAGCTCCGACTGACCTAATTATTAGAACATCACTATGATAACTTAAAAGAAATACAATTTCTATCAATTTCATTGGTTGTTGAAGACAAAACCCAAATACAAATTTAACCAGATCCTGAATGCTTCCTATAATAATGTCTGACTGAACTTATATTAATATGTGTTCTGTAAACTGTTTAACTGAGGTGTCTCAACAGAATAGAGGAACTTGTTTGTGCATATTATTATTGGCCTAATAGGTAAGTAAACATTTACTTTAATAGATTAAAAAAACAAAATATAAGAAATTAAATATTAAGACGTTTGTCAATTGAAGTGAAGATAAATTTGTAATTGTTTTGTATCATTTTAGTCAAAAACTAATCTTAAAACAAGCTTTTGCAAATATTTGTGTAAGATAGTATGACAAACGTGACGACTTTGATTTTCCTATTAACCATTCACGTTCAGTACCTTATCACAATCACCTGCTTATGGCGTGTACATTTCACAACTGATCCGCTATGCCAAAGTCAGTTCTTTGACTAGAAGTTGGATTAACTGTGAAATTACTGAAACAGGGTAACTTGACACACACTCTTTATACCACGTGCGCACCGTTTCGTAGACATCGAGCCACAACATCCAAGAATCACTAAAATTCTCAGTAAATATGACATAAGATGATTTCACACTCTTTTCAAGCTAAAAATTAAACTTTAAATTCATATTCAAGTGAAATTTGATATGGAGTCGTAATGCTGGATTTTAACGCCTTTAACAACATAGACTCGTCCTCAAATAAATTAAAATAAGAAATATGTATACTATTGTTCTTTGCAAATTCAAAGACATTTGTTTTGTGTATTTACAGTTATTTAGATTTCACAGACAGCAATAGTGTGAATGTAATCATCATGTGGCATTTGGCAGTTTTTGCTGTTATCACCATGTTAGACCATGCTGTTGTCGGTGTCGCAATTTCAACTGAATTCACAACGGATCCAGAAAATTTCGACTTGACTTTTTTACAAGATATGTGTACAGTTACCAAACAAAACAATAACTACTCATTTTCATGTTTGCTCCACTCAGATGATGTTTTCTCTTTCGTTGATTTTCGAAATTGGTCAAAGAGTACAGATAACAGTTCGAATATAAAATTGAACATACAGTGTGAAAATGGTGGAAGGGTTGTTCTTCCATATCCATATCGATCATATCACTTGGTGAGCCTTGTCATTAATGATTGTATTCTGGAAGGACATTATCTTGAAAATAACCGAACAGATCTGTTGCAAAGTATTGAAGATAGACTGGAATGGATTGAGATCATCAACTGTCAAGAATACACATCTTTGGAGGAGTTGGAAATGTCATTTACAAATGCTGCAAAAGTAACTAAAGAATTTGAGTGTGGGCCCCTAAATGTTGTTCATTATGTCAAGAGAAATGTGACGCATGTAATTGAAGAGATGACATATGGAAATTATGGACATCTTACTAATAACGATGATCTTTTAGACGGTCTTTCAACAAATTCATCAACACCGGCATTAGGCGAGTACACTTCTCACGAAGACGAGGCCATTAGACAAGGTGTAATACGTGCTAGTGAATCTATGACACATGATTGTCAATTTTCAAATTGGAAATATTATGAACTTTCATACTTTATGGACATGGGAAAATTTCACTTAAAAGCTTTAACAGATAATAGCAATTTTCCCAAATTAAGTATCATCAACTTCACCCACACGTATCAGAATTCCATTCAAAATGAACTCCTAAAATGGCGTTTTCATTTTCCTAATTTAGAGATTTTAGATATGTCTTATTGTTCAGTGTCGGAATTCAACTTTCAAAACTTTACGATTAACTCCAAGAAAAAGGGTTACATCAATTTACAGTACAATAACATTTCCTCTCTCAGTATCAACGAAATTAAATCATTTAAAAGACTAGGATCAACAATAATAGACGTTCAAAACAATCCATTACATTGTGACTGTAACACAATGAGTGATTTTGTTGAATTTCTTCAAAGTTACGACAATCCCGAAAAGGCTGCTCTTCATAATAATTATTCCTATTTATGGAAATTGAAATGCACTTCTCCTAATCAGTTCACTGGCCAGATAATCTCTGAACTTACCAAAGACATTCTTTGCAATTTAGACGCATCTTTGTACATTAAACTAATAACTGTTTTGTTGGTGGAAGTGGTCGTGTTGACTTTAATTATTTTCGTTATTGCTAAATATAGGAGAGAAATTCGAATTTTAGCTTTCACCAGATTTAATATTGTTTTACCATGTGAACCCGCCGTCGACAATTCCTATTATCAATATGATGCATTTATTAGTTATAGCAGTCATGATGCAGAATGGGTGATTAAGAATTTGGTCAAAGATCTAGAAGACCCGCAATCTGGTATGGGACTTCATCTCTTTCTTCATCATCGAGATTTTCAAGTTGGAGAATGTATTTGTGATAACATCATCTTTGGTGTGGATAAAAGTAGACATACAGTTCTCATAGTCTCTCAAAATTTCTTGAAAAGTGAATGGTGTGTTTTTGAATTTCGAGAAGCTCTTCATAAGAGTCTTCTAGAGAAGAGGAAACACATGGTCATAGTATTGCTGGAAGATGTGGAACTGAATCAAGTGGAATCCGATTTTAGGCGTTGTCTTCAAACCATGACATACATTAAAGCAAACGACGCTCTGTTTTGGGATCGAATGAAGTATGCATTAAGAAGATAATATTAACCACAATCCTATTTGAAAAGTGGAATCCTCAAATGACGCCAAATCGAGTCAAATGAATAGTGCTTAGAAAATATTTGAAATTCAATATTGATTAACATTGTCCATGTTTTATTTTTGGTCACTTTAGTTTTGCACAAGACGTTTATTAGCATAAGGAAGTGCAAAAAGTAGGATTTTAATTTATTTCATTTTATTTTATTCACATGTTGACATGTAAATTGCAATGTATCTATAATGCTATGAGATATAAGATAACTCTATTTAATTGTATTATATGTCTATCTTTATGTTTTTGATTTCTAGTCTATGTTTACAGTGAAAGTATTAAATGCCAGTTCAGTGCCACGTATTAGGGTTCTATAACACAATCGGTACAGCGTCTTTCTTTCCAAACATGGCGTAATTTGCCTGGACACGGGTAAATGGATATTGCTGTGTTTGAGAGTTTGGTTCTCGATCGGGATGTAATAGTCCGATGACCTTGAATAAGTCACTCATTATTCCGGTCAACCCATCTGTAAATGGGTACGGTGATCCAGGAAAGATCAATGCCAAGAGGTTTTGGACAAGTTATTATCCTTGTAAAATATAAAATTTCTTTCTTTCTTTCTGAAACATTGAACGTTAGTCTAAAACCGATCTGACTTGAATTTGTATATTTGTAATGTTCCTTTTTTATTTTGATATATATATTTTGATATTTGTATTGTGCATGTTAATCTATTATAATTTTCAATGTACTCATAAAAATTATTTGATTCTAATAAATGTCTATAGTCAGTGTGTCAATCATTTTATGATACGAAATTCCTCGTTTCGCCCTTTCCGTCTGTATCTCATTGATTCCAACCTTATTTGAGTCTTTCATACTATTTTCCTAATATGGAATAGCATCACAAAACATATTACCCCATATCATCTGAAGTCAATCTTTTCTTATACCAAATCATCACGTTTACACTTTTATTTGAACTATCGACGATGACACATACTATATCGTAGGCCTATGTTGTTATCTGCAGTGCATATTCCCATGAATTGCCCAGATATGCATTGAAGATTGGTTTGACAAACTATGCTGCAGCTCCCCCCCCCCCTCCCCTTCCCTTGGAGCCGCCCCTGAATGTGTATCACAATAGTTATTGAATTAATTTCTTTGGACGTGTACATAGAATGGACCCAAATATAAATTGGACCAGTTCCAGAAAGTTAAAGGTCTGAATGACGTAAGATAAATACGTGTTCTGTAAACTGTTTAATTTAACTCAGATGTCTCAACAGTCAAGAGGAACATATTTTATTATATGAGGTAAATACCCGTTTACTTTCTTTCATAATTTATAAAATTCTATCTTTGAAATTGAAGACCAAACACTAAATAGATAGAATTGAAAACGTTGTCAATGATTGTCAATGTGTTGGTCTACTTTTAACAAGTGATGATATAGGCTTATTTGAATTTTGTTTGTATCATTTTAGTAAAAAAAAACATAGCTTAAATAGACTTTTGCAAAATTTTTGTTATCTTCTACGTTTGAAATGCATATTGATGTGCACATTCTGTATTTGGTAAACCAAGACGAATACGTATCTCATAGTCCTCTCTCTATATTTTATAAGGATAACAACCGTTAGTTTTTCACAACCAAATCGAGAACCAAACTCTCAATCACAATGACCACCATTTGCTCGTATGCAGGCAAATGACCTCACGTTTATAAACAACGAAACGCTAATATAGACTGTGCTATACGTGGCACTGAACTGGCATTAAATACGTTCACTTTATAAAGACTAGAACCCCTTAATAGCTATAATAGCATTAAAGGTTTAAATCATGACCCGAGGATGCGTTTGGTCGACAGCAAACAACAACAACAACCCATGTTCAACCCATCAATATAATTCTCAGTAAATATGACATTGAAAACGTTAAATTCATATTCAAATGAAATTTGATGTTGAGTCGTAATATTTAGTTTTGATCAAATTCATATGAAACTAAACGAGTCAAGATCATTGGTGTACAGGTAAAAAGTGTAATTTTACTAAGTGTAATAGTAGAACGTACCTTAATGATATCAAAAACTATTCCAAACAGACAGAAAAGGACATCAAACATTTATAATAGTTTGACCCAAATTTGCTTTCAATCAAGGATGTTGATCATTTAGTCTGAAGTGCCGAAATATAGACTCATAGATATTTTTAGTAACACACTTAACCACATGTTGAACGCCTTGCGGATTGCGACACTCTACACAGGAACATGTAACCATTTCAAGGTCACAATTCAAACCTGCCTTTTCGTTATAAATTTTATAATCTTTTGGAAGATAAAATAGTCTTGAGCTAACATAAATGTTCATGACTTAGGTCTCATTCTACGTGTAGTTTTATGTACTGATAGAGTTTCGTCTTCCTAGTAGCAGCATGATTCACTATTTACATTTCCAAATAACTTTGATAATTTCGAATTATAGCAAATAGAAAACTCGGGCACCTCACCAGACAATAGGATACTTGACAGTAAACATCTGACACCTGCAACAAAAGATTAAAAATACGATCCAGTGTTTAAATTACAATTTGAAATCAATCCATACGAAAGTTTTTTTTCAAAGAGATATGTTCACTAACTGTTCGACCAAATAAATTGTAGTCTCAGAATCTGGAAATTTTTAGCTAGTCTAATCCGTCATATTGTTCACAACTCACCTACGAAATTTAAGCCTTCAAACACTGTTCCCACAATTATCAGCGTTTGAAAGTCCAAAATACGACTCGTCGTTTAGCAAGACTATGCGTTGTATAGAAAACACATATATACAGAAAATGCAGGATAAATGCTAAGGTAGGGATACAATTTAAGGAATTATATGATTTTCGTGCATTTCTAGTACTTCTGGAGGCTAATTATGTATATTCAAGTCCTAAATCGACCTTCGGAAATACTGAACATTCCCCTTTAACATGTACACGTTTTGTGTTATTACTTTATGTTATTATAACATACATAAAACTATTTTAAATACTAGAGCCACACGTGGCACAGAGTGGGACTTTGCAAATGTGCAAATTGCTAAGGGAATGTTAAAAAAAAAAGTGCCAAAAAAGTTCACAACTTTTAAAATTTTAGTTTTTTTTTAAATGTTGTGAAACCGGAAGTAGTCACCAGACCTAACATTTGAACGTACCAGTTGAAAACCTTTATCAATAACCTTCAACCTACTGAAGGTCAGTGTCACTCAAGGTCAAATTCACGAGAAACAAGTCTTTAAAATTTGGAATTGCATACAGTAATAACACCGGAAGTTGACGTTAAACATTAAATATGAAAGTATAAATGAACAGCCTACGTCAATGACGTTTGATCCTTAAAAGGGTCAAGGTCAACAAAGGTCAAGGTCAAAAACGAAAAAAATATTTTTTTTTAACCTTGTTCCCTTTTTTGAACTACAAAGCCGAAATCAATGAGCCTTTAACATAAGCTGAATAAAGCAATACTGTAACTGTATGCAAGGTCATTTATTGAAAAAAATTTAAAATTAACATTTTTATGGGATAAACAAAATTTTGACATAAACAAAATTTTACCCGGATGTGCCACGCCCACATCAGATTTTTTTTATGTGACTTTATTTATATTAATAATATCTTACTATGGCTTAATTATCAAGCCTTTGCATCTATTGGTTAACGAGATATACAATCATAAATGTCAAAAAAGGTTAAAATCTATAATCGGAAATTTTGAATTTAATAAACCTTGTTCCCTTTTTTGAACTATACAGCCGAAATAGCTGAGATTTTGATATAATTGAGTTAAAGTAATGAGGTTAGTGTGTGCAGAAGTATTTTTTTTAAAAAAATGTAGTCTATATGGATTTTATCCATCTAACAAAATGTTAACAAAATTAAAATTTAACCCGGATGTGCCACGCCCATGTCAATTTTTTTTTACGTATACATTTATATGGAGTATGTTCACTTATGTTCCAAGTCTCAAGCCTGTAAAATTAATAGATCATAAACTATGCATATATTAAATCTAAACATTCAAAAAATCGGGTAAAGGTTTTCAAAATTGCAAAATTTAAGAAAAAAACAATTTTGCATTACCGTTCGTTGTGATATATCGTTCGAAAGAGCTCATAAAGCCCATTCAGAATATGCAAAAATTAACTCGCTAGGTGAATTAGGTCACATGTAGGAGCAGTACAAAGATGCGAATTTGGCTATTTTCGGACAGCAATAAAACCGGAAGTTGATATCGGATAAGTCAAATATCGATGTATCAGCTGATAGCCTAGGACAATGACCTTTGATCTTATAAAGGTCAAGGTCACGAGCTATAAGCCTTCAAATAGTGAAAAAATTCAATCGCAAATTGCAAAAAAGCAAAATCGAAATTCAAAAATCGGCTTCCTGAGAATTCCCACAATTTTTATGTTCTTTCAATTGACACCAAAATCATTCAATTCGGTCCAGCCGTTATGTCGGAATAGCAAATGTGATGTTTCAAGAAAATCAAAATGGCGGCCAAAGTTGTACTTCCGGGTTGAATTTTATTTTAAAATCGGCTGTAGAATTACTTTGGCTACTGTTCAACAAAATTTCGTTTAAATTCATAAATATCACCGGAAGTTATTCAACCGGAAGTGAAAATCGATTTTTCCCTTTAACCGGAAGTGACGCAAAATGTTTGAATACGTCAAAGTGTTAACATTAGTAACATGCATCTTTTATTAAAATTTCAGATTAATCCGAAAAAACCGGAATTGAAATTGAAATGCACTTCTCCTAATCAGTTCACTGGCCAGATAATCTCTGAACTTACCAAAGACATTCTTTGCAATTTAGACGCATCTTTGTACATTAAACTAATAACTGTTTTGTTGGTGGAAGTGGTCGTGTTGACTTTAATTATTTTCGTTATTGCTAAATATAGGAGAGAAATTCGAATTTTAGCTTTCACCAGATTTAATATTGTTTTACCATGTGAACCCGCCGTCGACAATTCCTATTATCAATATGATGCATTTATTAGTTATAGCAGTCATGATGCAGAATGGGTGATTAAGAATTTGGTCAAAGATCTAGAAGACCCGCAATCTGGTATGGGACTTCATCTCTTTCTTCATCATCGAGATTTTCAAGTTGGAGAATGTATTTGTGATAACATCATCTTTGGTGTGGATAAAAGTAGACATACAGTTCTCATAGTCTCTCAAAATTTCTTGAAAAGTGAATGGTGTGTTTTTGAATTTCGAGAAGCTCTTCATAAGAGTCTTCTAGAGAAGAGGAAACACATGGTCATAGTATTGCTGGAAGATGTGGAACTGAATCAAGTGGAATCCGATTTTAGGCGTTGTCTTCAAACCATGACATACATTAAAGCAAACGACGCTCTGTTTTGGGATCGAATGAAGTATGCATTAAGAAGATAATATTAACCACAATCCTATTTGAAAAGTGGAATCCTCAAATGACGCCAAATCGAGTCAAATGAATAGTGCTTAGAAAATATTTGAAATTCAATATTGATTAACATTGTCCATGTTTTATTTTTGGTCACTTTAGTTTTGCACAAGACGTTTATTAGCATAAGGAAGTGCAAAAAGTAGGATTTTAATTTATTTCATTTTATTTTATTCACATGTTGACATGTAAATTGCAATGTATCTATAATGCTATGAGATATAAGATAACTCTATTTAATTGTATTATATGTCTATCTTTATGTTTTTGATTTCTAGTCTATGTTTACAGTGAAAGTATTAAATGCCAGTTCAGTGCCACGTATTAGGGTTCTATAACACAATCGGTACAGCGTCTTTCTTTCCAAACATGGCGTAATTTGCCTGGACACGGGTAAATGGATATTGCTGTGTTTGAGAGTTTGGTTCTCGATCGGGATGTAATAGTCCGATGACCTTGAATAAGTCACTCATTATTCCGGTCAACCCATCTGTAAATGGGTACGGTGATCCAGGAAAGATCAATGCCAAGAGGTTTTGGACAAGTTATTATCCTTGTAAAATATAAAATTTCTTTCTTTCTTTCTGAAACATTGAACGTTAGTCTAAAACCGATCTGACTTGAATTTGTATATTTGTAATGTTCCTTTTTTATTTTGATATATATATTTTGATATTTGTATTGTGCATGTTAATCTATTATAATTTTCAATGTACTCATAAAAATTATTTGATTCTAATAAATGTCTATAGTCAGTGTGTCAATCATTTTATGATACGAAATTCCTCGTTTCGCCCTTTCCGTCTGTATCTCATTGATTCCAACCTTATTTGAGTCTTTCATACTATTTTCCTAATATGGAATAGCATCACAAAACATATTACCCCATATCATCTGAAGTCAATCTTTTCTTATACCAAATCATCACGTTTACACTTTTATTTGAACTATCGACGATGACACATACTATATCGTAGGCCTATGTTGTTATCTGCAGTGCATATTCCCATGAATTGCCCAGATATGCATTGAAGATTGGTTTGACAAACTATGCTGCAGCTCCCCCCCCCTCCCCTTCCCTTGGAGCCGCCCCTGAATGTGTATCACAATAGTTATTGAATTAATTTCTTTGGACGTGTACATAGAATGGACCCAAATATAAATTGGACCAGTTCCAGAAAGTTAAAGGTCTGAATGACGTAAGATAAATACGTGTTCTGTAAACTGTTTAATTTAACTCAGATGTCTCAACAGTCAAGAGGAACATATTTTATTATATGAGGTAAATACCCGTTTACTTTCTTTCATAATTTATAAAATTCTATCTTTGAAATTGAAGACCAAACACTAAATAGATAGAATTGAAAACGTTGTCAATGATTGTCAATGTGTAGGTCTACTTTTAACAAGTGATGATATAGGCTTATTTGAATTTTGTTTGTATCATTTTAGTAAAAAAAAACATAGCTTAAATAGACTTTTGCAAAATTTTTGTTATCTTCTACGTTTGAAATGCATATTGATGTGCACATTCTGTATTTGGTAAACCAAGACGAATACGTATCTCATAGTCCTCTCTCTATATTTTATAAGGATAACAACCGTTAGTTTTTCACAACCAAATCGAGAACCAAACTCTCAATCACAATGACCACCATTTGCTCGTATGCAGGCAAATGACCTCACGTTTATAAACAACGAAACGCTAATATAGACTGTGCTATACGTGGCACTGAACTGGCATTAAATACGTTCACTTTATAAAGACTAGAACCCCTTAATAGCTATAATAGCATTAAAGGTTTAAATCATGACCCGAGGATGCGTTTGGTCGACAGCAAACAACAACAACAACCCATGTTCAACCCATCAATATAATTCTCAGTAAATATGACATTGAAAACGTTAAATTCATATTCAAATGAAATTTGATGTTGAGTCGTAATATTTAGTTTTGATCAAATTCATATGAAACTAAACGAGTCAAGATCATTGGTGTACAGGTAAAAAGTGTAATTTTACTAAGTGTAATAGTAGAACGTACCTTAATGATATCAAAAACTATTCCAAACAGACAGAAAAGGACATCAAACATTTATAATAGTTTGACCCAAATTTGCTTTCAATCAAGGATGTTGATCATTTAGTCTGAAGTGCCGAAATATAGACTCATAGATATTTTTAGTAACACACTTAACCACATGTTGAACGCCTTGCGGATTGCGACACTCTACACAGGAACATGTAACCATTTCAAGGTCACAATTCAAACCTGCCTTTTCGTTATAAATTTTATAATCTTTTGGAAGATAAAATAGTCTTGAGCTAACATAAATGTTCATGACTTAGGTCTCATTCTACGTGTAGTTTTATGTACTGATAGAGTTTCGTCTTCCTAGTAGCAGCATGATTCACTATTTACATTTCCAAATAACTTTGATAATTTCGAATTATAGCAAATAGAAAACTCGGGCACCTCACCAGACAATAGGATACTTGACAGTAAACATCTGACACCTGCAACAAAAGATTAAAAATACGATCCAGTGTTTAAATTACAATTTGAAATCAATCCATACGAAAGTTTTTTTTCAAAGAGATATGTTCACTAACTGTTCGACCAAATAAATTGTAGTCTCAGAATCTGGAAATTTTTAGCTAGTCTAATCCGTCATATTGTTCACAACTCACCTACGAAATTTAAGCCTTCAAACACTGTTCCCACAATTATCAGCGTTTGAAAGTCCAAAATACGACTCGTCGTTTAGCAAGACTATGCGTTGTATAGAAAACACATATATACAGAAAATGCAGGATAAATGCTAAGGTAGGGATACAATTTAAGGAATTATATGATTTTCGTGCATTTCTAGTACTTCTGGAGGCTAATTATGTATATTCAAGTCCTAAATCGACCTTCGGAAATACTGAACATTCCCCTTTAACATGTACACGTTTTGTGTTATTACTTTATGTTATTATAACATACATAAAACTATTTTAAATACTAGAGCCACACGTGGCACAGAGTGGGACTTTGCAAATGTGCAAATTGCTAAGGGAATGTTAAAAAAAAAAGTGCCAAAAAAGTTCACAACTTTTAAAATTTTAGTTTTTTTTTAAATGTTGTGAAACCGGAAGTAGTCACCAGACCTAACATTTGAACGTACCAGTTGAAAACCTTTATCAATAACCTTCAACCTACTGAAGGTCAGTGTCACTCAAGGTCAAATTCACGAGAAACAAGTCTTTAAAATTTGGAATTGCATACAGTAATAACACCGGAAGTTGACGTTAAACATTAAATATGAAAGTATAAATGAACAGCCTACGTCAATGACGTTTGATCCTTAAAAGGGTCAAGGTCAACAAAGGTCAAGGTCAAAAACGAAAAAAATATTTTTTTTTAACCTTGTTCCCTTTTTTGAACTACAAAGCCGAAATCAATGAGCCTTTAACATAAGCTGAATAAAGCAATACTGTAACTGTATGCAAGGTCATTTATTGAAAAAAATTTAAAATTAACATTTTTATGGGATAAACAAAATTTTGACATAAACAAAATTTTACCCGGATGTGCCACGCCCACATCAGATTTTTTTTATGTGACTTTATTTATATTAATAATATCTTACTATGGCTTAATTATCAAGCCTTTGCATCTATTGGTTAACGAGATATACAATCATAAATGTCAAAAAAGGTTAAAATCTATAATCGGAAATTTTGAATTTAATAAACCTTGTTCCCTTTTTTGAACTATACAGCCGAAATAGCTGAGATTTTGATATAATTGAGTTAAAGTAATGAGGTTAGTGTGTGCAGAAGTATTTTTTTTAAAAAAATGTAGTCTATATGGATTTTATCCATCTAACAAAATGTTAACAAAATTAAAATTTAACCCGGATGTGCCACGCCCATGTCAATTTTTTTTTACGTATACATTTATATGGAGTATGTTCACTTATGTTCCAAGTCTCAAGCCTGTAAAATTAATAGATCATAAACTATGCATATATTAAATCTAAACATTCAAAAAATCGGGTAAAGGTTTTCAAAATTGCAAAATTTAAGAAAAAAACAATTTTGCATTACCGTTCGTTGTGATATATCGTTCGAAAGAGCTCATAAAGCCCATTCAGAATATGCAAAAATTAACTCGCTAGGTGAATTAGGTCACATGTAGGAGCAGTACAAAGATGCGAATTTGGCTATTTTCGGACAGCAATAAAACCGGAAGTTGATATCGGATAAGTCAAATATCGATGTATCAGCTGATAGCCTAGGACAATGACCTTTGATCTTATAAAGGTCAAGGTCACGAGCTATAAGCCTTCAAATAGTGAAAAAATTCAATCGCAAATTGCAAAAAAGCAAAATCGAAATTCAAAAATCGGCTTCCTGAGAATTCCCACAATTTTTATGTTCTTTCAATTGACACCAAAATCATTCAATTCGGTCCAGCCGTTATGTCGGAATAGCAAATGTGATGTTTCAAGAAAATCAAAATGGCGGCCAAAGTTGTACTTCCGGGTTGAATTTTATTTTAAAATCGGCTGTAGAATTACTTTGGCTACTGTTCAACAAAATTTCGTTTAAATTCATAAATATCACCGGAAGTTATTCAACCGGAAGTGAAAATCGATTTTTCCCTTTAACCGGAAGTGACGCAAAATGTTTGAATACGTCAAAGTGTTAACATTAGTAACATGCATCTTTTATTAAAATTTCAGATTAATCCGAAAAAACCGGAAAAGTAGTCCAAAAATTTCGAAAATCGGCCAAAAAATGTATGCTAAAAATTTTAGAAATTTGAAATTTTTTAACTAGTATGACATCGGAATTTAGTCACAGATTCCAAAAATGAAAACCCGAGCAAAATCGACCCAAAAATGTAGCTTCCAGAGTCGAAAAACCGGTTATTACTAAAGGTTGCAATGTGCAATTTGCACTTTAGCAAAAATGTTCCAATTTATATTTAAAAAGTAGGTCGCCATGATGCGACGTCAGAACATATTTCAGAAATGTTGCAGCTAGCATAGTTTAGGCTGTGTGCCCTGTGTAAAAAAAAAAAAGAATTGACATTTCGAAAACAAACTGGGACTTTGCGGGCGGTAGTCCCACAATAAACAATTTTATCATATTTGCCAATAGGATTTCAAGGCTTCCATATCATCACGTGGTACCTTAAATATTAAGTATTCCGGATATACATGTATTTTTAGACCAAGTTATTACCTCTGTGGATAAATAACAGAAATTCTTCATGCATAGATAAATGTTATATATTCTAAGTTCGTGACAGGGTAGGTTGGAGTTTCATGAATTAAGGTTTGCCCAAGATTTGTATTATTTTTCAGTATCAATAATTAAAATATTTACAAGCAAAACAATTTCGCTAATCAAGTATATTGTTTTTAACATAAACCTATTTTAGATATATCATTTATCCGAGGCCCAAAAGACTGCAATTTTCTGGAAGGATAATAATCGTCCTAGGTCATGTCAGATAATAGACATTCGATCTCGAACAAGAACAAAATACCACTATGCTCTGAAGCAGGTCAAACAGGAAATAAATTTGCCAATTCTCTTGTGATTGATAACACCGTGATTTCTGGAGCTAGGTAAAACGTGTAAAGAGTTGCTCTAAATCTATGCCTACCAATATCGATGGTGTTATTGGCGACAGACTGAAGATCTCCACAAAATATAATCAATGAGAAATAAATGATTGACAATATTATTGCTTGCTCTACTCATAACTGTTCTTGCACATATTCCCAGAATTTTCAGTGGATGAAGTCATCTATGCCAGAAAGCATCTTAAATATAGTTAAAACTACGGCAATTGCGGTCATTCCTCTCACCATATCATTCATGCACCTCCCTCGCTTCATGTACACTTATCATTAGTTTTATCAGCACATTTGTACCTCTACGATAATATCTATTCGGAAAAAAGAAAACAGTCATTGAATAATTCTGATAACTACCTAGCTTTCAGTAGCATTATTAATAAAATTTTAGACTGGATAATCTTTAACAAGAACCAGAATGTGATGATTTCCTCGGATTTACCATATGGTTTAAAGCCAAGTCACTCTCCTTTACATTGTTTATTTGTGTTAAATGAGCTTATTAGGTATTATCAAAACCTATAATCAGATGTATTTGTCTGTTATTTGGACGCAAGCCGCTGCTTTTAGTTATTTAGATTGCTTGTCAAAAGAGGTATATGCCCTTTAACTGCTCTTTTACTGTTTAACCTCTATATAAAAATCAAAGCATACAAATACGATTGGTCCAATGTGCAGCACAACGATGTAGTGTATCAAACGGTATGAAACAAGGAGGGGTTCTTTCCCCAATTTTATTTAGTATTTATGTTGATGAATTATTGACACGTTCAAGAAATAGTAAGATTGGATGCCATACCGGTCAAATTTATACCGATGATCTTGCTGATGTAGATATACGAAATATTATTATTATATGTCCACAAAATTAAACTAGACCTGTTCGACACAGATCTGTCAGCTTCCGAGTAATTTTCGTTTGATATATTTATTTTGCGAAAAAGATAAGCATGATTTCAGGATTGAATACAGATTTTTTCCCTTTTTTGGCGAAACCATTCTTTGTCAAATTTGAAATTCTCTGAATACAGTCATATTTTTCAGAATATAACGAAATTTTAGCTTTAGAGCAGTCTAATGTATTCAAGGAGTAAATAATTTGTTCATGCATGTGTTAAGTTTAATTATGTTGTTCTTTATGCACATAGAAATGATCTTATAAATAAGGCACTATTTTATGAAATGCCATTACTATCTTTATTACAAACAATGTTTCAACTAGGATTCACTAGTCTTCATCAGGCAATGATACAGATATCCAAAGGGTAACATGTATAGTAAATGGTTAACACTAACAACAACTAAATAAACATGCAGGGTTTTAAAAGTATAAGAATTAATCTACTATTTAATGGCAACTCCAATTAAAAGATCAGACTGGTTGTAAAAAATGGAATTGATGTAACATTCACCTCCAACCAAACATTGAAGACTATACTTCAAACAAAAGGCAGACCAGATCTATCCGAAAAGCCAGCAACAACCAATCAGCCATTGCGGAACATGCTTCAAATAACCGTCAAATTATATGATACAATGGAATTCAGTGAAAACGTTGACCACCAATAAACGCAACAACAAAAAGAAAGGAATTATTTGATGCCATCAACATAAAAGATTCCAACCGACAATTAATAGAGATCCTGGATTATTTAACCTTATCAAATACAGAAAACAGTATAACAGTAATAACAAAGTTGTTATACCCTACATGTTAATATAGATTGTTGTTATTGTTAACTATTAAATAAGTATTTCTGTATCATTGCCTGAAGAAGACTAGGGAAACCTAGTTGAAAGGATGCTTGTAATAAAGATGGTAATTGTATTCCATAAAATAGTGCCTTAACTCCACAAGAAAGATATAAAAATTGCAAATCATTTAAATTAACCAATTTCCGTTGAAGATCTTCTTGTTATGTTTATAGAAAAAATATCAATCAAACCAAAAACCAAGCGATTGCAAAGTAAAGTTTCTGGATAGACTCACTACGCACAGTCATATCTAACCGTCTTAATATACAGCATGACAACCAAAATAATGCCTTTCATTGAACCTTTAAATTAATAGTTCTTGTTTCAGACCGTGTTTTCTATGAGATCTATTTCACTTTAACACCTATAACCAATAACTAAATGCCCTTCCCTGAAGATCTTCAGTGACCACGCCCACAGTCAGCCTGGTTGGTTGAGAATCTCTAATGACAGTTCTTATTTTGTGTTCAACCCAAAATTTATTACCCTCAAGTTTATGACAGACAAGTGACTTACTGACTTGTTACATAATCATTTTGACACCTTGTAAAATCATAATCTTGCCTAATTGGAGTATATTTTATTACAAAACAAATTTGAATTTTGTTAATGCATAATGATTTATACATTGTTTTAAAGCTGTTCGAATTTTTTCTGTAACTTTAATACGGTAGACAAAATTATGAATATTAAAATCACGAATCTTCAAATTGAATAATTTGCAGAAAATTTAAAATTGTTCATTTCCAAAACCCCATAAAATGAAAAATATTTGACCAAAATAATAAATGTTGGTATCAAATGAAAGCGTAATGAAAGAAGATTTTTGTTGAAGAAAATTAAAGGTTGCAGAAGTTCAAGGTTAAAAGTTACCAGCCTTGATATTCAAGGCCCATTACAAAAAACTTTGAATGAAGGTTGTGCAAAGACAAATTCGAAATTCAAAAAAAGTGCTTCGAGAGGGCTTAGATATTTTTCAAAAGTACAATTTAAAATAAATTTGAAAAAAAAATCGGATTAAAAATGGCGAAGAAGTAGTATTTTTTAGATATTTTACTTTTTGTAAGATGGCGGCTGAACGGTTAGGAATTTGTATATACGGCAAATATACAAAATAAAGATATCCGTTGTACAAATTCAATGAAATAACAAATTTTTCAAAAAAAATCCGAAAACTCTGATTTTTGCGATTTTCGACATTTTTGGGAAATTTCCCAGTGTTTCGGACGAATTTCGGATTTTCTTTATTGGAAATCTTACCTGATAATTTAGTTTCTACCCACCTACCAATTTTCGTGCAAATCGAATGAAAATTAAAGAAATTTGAATTTTGACCAAAATTCGGTATTAAAAGTCATTTTCGAATTTTAAATTTCTGAAGCCGATGTCTCCTTAGAAGGTCTTTCAAGATCGCACACAGTAAATTTTACGAAAATCAAACAAATATTCAACAATTTATGGTTTCCGTAAATAAGGAGTTTTTTCGCCAGACCTCTTCCGGTCGGAAACTGATGACTGGATATACATTTAAGGGCTAATCACTAGGTCTGGGATATCTGGGGCAATGCAAAACAGTATAACAGTTTTTGCTGGTTACTCTGACAACAATTACAAGAAAATCGGCATTTAAATTGTTTATATTCGGGAGTTAAAAGTAAAATAACCAGTTCACGTTCGGTGAAAAATAGAATATCTAGCGTATGTTCGGTAGTGAAAAGTCATCTGATTAAAAAGTAAAAGAATATTTATTAATATTTTTCATATGCAATATCATACACATAAAAGAAATGAAGTGAAATGAATGGAGTTTACGCCCTATTTTTACTGCACCGATATGGGCAAACGCCATGCAGTGTGCAATGAGGGAAATTTTGCCAGGACAGCGGCATTAGCCTGCTCTTATTTTCGATTTCCAACTGTCGAGGGTCTTTAACGTGCACAGCCAATAGCACATGGGATCTAGGTTTATTGTCGCATCCACTGACTAGGCGCTTTTTCCATGTCAGCCCATCCGACCTGTATCCCTGACGGGATTGAACCCTGGACGTTCAGGTTATCGAGCTAGCGTCTAACTCACTGAGCCACCGCGGCTCCCTTCATATGATATATAATATATATAATGACATCAGATTACTGAGTGCTAACCTCCATACATAAGTTCGCAGTACAGCTCGTAAATTACCATTTAAATGTAAACTTAGCAACAAATTTATATTATTATTTTTTTAAAAATCATTTTAATGGTCAACGTTTTTAGACATGCAATTTTAAAACTTTTTTTTTAATAAATGACAGAACCAGATTTTTAGAACGAATTTTCTTCTTTTGGCATTAGATTTTATTTTTTCATTTTTTCTACATAATTTAAAACGTTAAAAAAGCAAGTTACAATTTAAGAAAGCCATGTTAAGCACGATAGTGCAATTGTCAGTTGAGGGGAGAGAACTGCATTTAAACATACAGACAACAAACATTTGTCAGTTGAATGGAGAGAACTACATTTAAACATACTGACAACAAACATGTAAGTTTTAATCTTATATTTTGAAAGCAAGTGTTTTTTCAGATCATTTGAAAAATTCTTAAAATAGTTTAGTAGGATACAATTCTCCCCAAAAAATTTCATTGTTGTATTTTAGTTTTATGATATTATAAAAAAAACATTTGTTGTACATTATATCAAAACATTGACCAGTGAGAAGCGTTAAAAGAAACAATATGGTATCTTGTAACTTACTAGATGTCAGTACACTTAACATGAATCGTATGACGTGCTGAGGGGACGTTACATTGTAACACAACAACGTAGACTTTCACATGTCATCAGGATTTAATGATTTAATAGGTGCAGAAAAGTAGGACGTAAAACTCTATTCATTTCATTTTTCAAAAATTGGAAATTTTTATAATACATCCACTGTAATATATTTTGTCCAGGTCGCATTACATGATTTATATCTTTAATGATGACCATTTTTAACATAATGCAAACAAATTTTTTCAAATATCTCCAAAACTCCGGAAGTTAAAATTTCAAGTTTACAAGCAAATGACGTCAAAACCGGAAGTGATATAAAAATTTTAGAAATATTTTTTTGTTCAGAATCAAATTGTCTATCTGACTGTAAGTTTTTAGATCGATCAAATAAAATTTAAAAAAAAACACGCAGTTTTAATAGAATTTGACAATTTTTAAAAAGCGCAATTTTGATTCAAATATATTGTGTTATATATCATTTGAAAGAGCAGATTTAGCATAATATAAATGAAATAGAAAATGTGACGTATATAAATTAGGTCACGTGACTGAGCTCTTTAAAGTTAAAAATTGCAATTTTCAAATGGGGATAAAACTTCCGGTTTTATCGCCATTTGAAAATTGTAATTTTTAACTTTAAAGAGCTTTGTCACGTGACCTAATAAACATACGTCACAAATTTTTAGACATATTTACTATGCTAAATCTGCTCTTTCAAATGATATATAACACCAAATATTTGAATCAAAATTGCGCTTTTTAAAACTTGCAAATTTTGTGCCAATTTTCATTGTAACTGTGCGTGTTTTTTGGAAATTTGACTTTGATCGATCTGAAAACTTACAAGTAGATAAACAATTTGATAATGAACAAAACAATATTTCTGAAATTTTGATATCACTTCCGGTTTTGACGTCATTTGTTTGTAAACTTGAAATTTAACTTCTGGAGTTCCCGAATTATTTGAAAGTTTCTTTCTGCATCATGTTAGAAATGATCATCAGAAAAGATATAAATGATAAAATCCGACCCGGAAGTACTATGTCAGGTGCCATGTTGTTGTGACTTATTCCTATAAAACTCAAAATGGGACCTCAGGGGATAATTTAATTTGCATAATATCGGTGTCTATGAAATCCTTAGTCGATGGCCAACAACCTTGTGCCAACTGATTTTTTAATTTCGATTTCTTTATATTTCTGGAACAAGAATTTTAGTATAGACTGAAACTTTCAAGGCTCATATTTCTACATCTGTTAGTTCAAATGACCAGGAAGAATTATTAGCCTGTTTTCTACAATTAGGTGTAATACACCTTGAGAGGATCACCCTTTGTTACTATATCTGACAACATGTGAGAGTCTACACATCGTACGATTCATGATCAGTATACCAACATCTAGAAAGTTACAATTTGCCATATTGTTTCTTTTAACGCTTCTCACTGGTCAATGTTTTAGGTAGTATTTTGAAATGTTTAAATGCAGTTTTCTCTCTTCAACTGAAAAATGTTAGTTGTCTGTATGTTTAAATGCAGTTCTCTCCCTTCAACTGACAATTGCACTCTCATGCTGAACATGACTTTCTTACATTGTAACTTGTATTTTTAACGTTTTAAATTATGTACTAAAAAGATAAACAAAAAGTCTAAATGCCAATGCCAAAAGAAAAAAATCCGTTCGAAAAATCTGATTCTGTCATTTATTAAAAATTTCATGTCTAAAAACGTTTACCATTAAAATGTTTTCTAAAAAAATAATAATATAGAATTTTTGCTAGGTTCATGTTAAAATGATAAATTACGAGCTGTGCTGCGAACTGACGTGTATGGAGGTTAGCACTCAGTATTCTGATGTCATATATATATATCAAATCAAGATTTGGCTCTATCATATGTAGGAAGCCGCGGTGGCACAGTGAGTTAGACTTTTGCTCGCTGAAGGTCCAGGGTTCAATCCCGGCATGGGTCGAGATGATGCCTTCGGATTTTGCACCCTTTCAATGATGCAGGTTGGAGGGGCTGACATGGAAAAAGCGCCTAGTCGTTCGGTTGGGACAATAAACCAAGGCCCGTGCGCTATTGGCTGTGCACGTTAAAATCCCTCGACAGTTGGAAATCGAAAATAAGAGCAAGCTAATGCCGCTGTCTTGGCAAAATTTCCCTCATTGCACACTGCATGGCGTTTGCCCGTCCTCAGTCAGCCCATATTGGTGCAGAAAAGTCGGACGTAAAACTCCATTCATTTCATTTCATTTCTTTCATATGTATGATAATGCATATGAATAATATTAATAAATACTCTTTTAACTATTCTACTTCCAATGATGAATAAAAATGTACATTAATAAAAACAACGACTTTTTAATCAGATGACTTTTCACTACCGAACGTGAACTGGTTATTCTACTTTTCACTCCCGAATATAAACAATTTATATGCAGATTTTTATGTTGTGTAAATTTCGCAGTATGGATTGAAAACGTCATTTTTCACCCATGGACGAAACCGGATGCGCACTGCCCAGTATCGTCTCACGATTCTAGTTGTATTTGTATATGTATATGTATGACCAAATCTATGATAACACAAAATAATTTTTTCAAATAAACTAATGCTCAAAAGAAAGTATCCACTTTTTCATATTACAGTTAAATTTCCAAAAGCAAATATAAAGAGTTAAAACCACTGTGATGCATCTGAGAACGGTCAACACATTACTTTATGTAAAGAACAATAAAATAAGTGAAGGAATCGCACAAAGGGTGTTGCCAATCACGTATCTGGCATTGCCAAATTTCCAGGCCCATGTCAATCGTTGACGTCGGTGTCGAGCGCACTCTGCAGTTGGGTCAACATGCTCCAATATCACGTTCCCTTAGTCGCTAGGACACTGAGTGTCAGCTGATATGGTGCCCCAATGTCGCCGGTGCCATTGACGTTGCAGGAACAAAATAAATTCCACCGATGAATGTTTCTGATATTGCAGTCCTCAACTGACGTTGTGACACGTAATCGGTCACTCCTAGGCCTGTCTGATGTACTGCCTGTGTACCTCAAACGCTGTATCAATCTTGTTACAGTTTTGTTGTTGCAGCCGAGGATTCTTGCTTTCAAGGGTCTGTTTGCTCCATCTCCACAGCTCTCTCTCTTTTAATCCGGCTCAAAAGTGGTATACTTTTTGTGTTTTTCTTGAGCCCCTGGTGCTAACGTGTCCAGTATAAGGCGTTTTATACCACCATCATTCACATGCATTTCGTGCAACATCAGAATTTGTCGCTTTTTGTTTTTTCCGCCGTTTTTGTGATTCGTTCACTTTTTTCATAATTTTTACACATAAAGTATTGTGTTGACCGTGTGTGAGATGCATTACAGTGGATTTATCACTTTATTTTTACTTTTGTTGATATTACTGCAAAATATATAGGTGGGTACTTTCTTTTGAGCATTAGTTTATCTTCAATATTCCGGAAGTTGAAATTGAAAGTTTAGAAGCAAATGACGTCAAAACCGGAAGTGATATGGAAACTTTGAAAACTGATTTTCTTTGGAAATTCATATGTCTATGTAACTGAAAGGTTTCAGATCAATCGAAATAAAATTGCAAAAGTTAAAAAAAAATGCTTTAAAAAGTGCTACAAAAGTCAAAATACGAATTTTTCAAAATTGCAATATGTAGCTATTGGATGAAACAAATGAACCAAAACAGACCGATCACAATCTGTTGGAAAAATTAGTTGAAAATGGAAAAACCCTCAAATACGACTTTTTAATATACGTCATTTCCGGTCAGGAAAAAAAGCGTCATTTTACATTTAAGCAAAACCGAGCAGTTAATCATCGCAGGAAATGATGTCAGGTTATGTGTGGTATGTGTAGTTTTGGCTGGGTAGCGTGACCAGAAATAGACCAAAAAAAAATAGTCAATTGCAAACCAAAGCATTGCGTTCGACAAATCGACAAATAATATCTAAAAAATTAATGGAAACAATACAGTTTCGAGCGCAACTCGAAAGCTGTAATTATCCAATTAAGAATAGAGACGCCAATTTCTTCATGTGTCAGGTTAGATTATTTCTGTTCTATCAAGTATTGAAGAAAAAAGGTCAAGTTAACATGTCATACTATTTCTATAGTCGGTCAACAATGTGCACGTCCGCTAAGTTCTAAACGAAGGAAAATATTTTATTATTTCAAGTGTGATATTCAGACAGAAATCTTTGTGATTCACAACACAACATGCAAAATTATTAATGTCACTTAATGATATTTAAGTATTAAATGTTGTATGCAGACCGGAAAGTACATCAAACCCCGGTTATATTTTGACCCAAATTTGTTAAAATGTGATTCGGCTGTTAACGTATCATCCGTTTATTTAATAAGACGTTTGTTTTGTGTATTTACAGGTATTTGAATTTCACAGACAGCAATAGTGTGAATGTAAATCATCATGTGGCATTTGGCAGTTTTTGCTGTTATCACCATGTTAGACCCTGCTGTTGTCGGTGTCGCAATTTCAACTGAATCCACAACGTATCCAGAAAATTTTAACTTGACCTTCTTACAAGATATGTGTACAGTTACCAAACAAAACAATAACTACTCATTTTCATGTTTGCTCCACTCAGATGATGTTTTCTCTTTCGTTGATTTTCGAAATTGGTCAAAGAGTACAGATAACAGTTCGAATATAAAATTGAACATACAGTGTGAAAATGGTGGAAGGGTTATTCTTCCATGGCCATATCGATCATATCACTTGGTGAGCCTCGTCATTAATGATTGTATTCTGGAAGGACATTATCTTGAAAATAACCGAACAGACCTGTTACAAAGTATTGAAGATAGACTGGAATGGATTGAGATCATCAACTGTCAAGAATACACATCTTTGGAGGAGTTGAAAATGTCATTTAAAAATTTTGCAAAAGTAACAAAAGAATTTGAGTGTGGGCCCCTAAATGTTGTTCATTATGCCAAGAGAAACCTGACGCATGTAATTGAAGAGATGTCTTTTGGTGACTTTGATTTTGGGGATTATGAAGACAATTCATCGACATATGGAAATTATGGACATCTTACTAATAACGATGATCTTTTAGACGGTTTTTCAACAAATTCATCAACATCGGCATTAGGCGAGTACACTTCTGGGTATGATCAAGATGACGAAGATGAGGCCATTAGACAAGGTGTAATACGTGCTAGTGTATCTATGACACATGATTGTCAATTTTCAAATTGGAAATATTATGAACTTTCATACTTTATGGACATGGGAAAATTTCACTTACAAGCTTTAACAGCTAATAGCAATTTTCCCAAATTAAGTATCATTAACTTCACCCACACGTATCAGAATTCCATTCAAAATGAACTCCTAAAATGGCGTTTTCATTTTCCTAATTTAGAGATTTTAGATATGTCTTATTGTTCAGTGTCGGAATTCAACTTTCAAAACTTTACGATTAACTCCAAGAAAAAGGGTTACATCAATTTACAGTACAATAACATTTCCTCTCTCAGTATCAACGAAATAGAATCATTTAAAAGACTAGGATCAACAATAATAGACGTTCAAAACAATCCATTACATTGTGACTGTAACACAATGAGTGATTTTGTTGAATTTCTTCAAAGTTACGACAATCCCGAAAAGTCTGCTCTTCATAATGGTTATTCCTATTTATGGGAATTGAAATGCACTTCTCCTAATCAGTTCACTGGTCGGATAATCTCTGAACTTACAAAAGACATTCTTTGCAATTTAGACGCATCTTTGTACATCACACTTATAACTGTTTTGTTGGTGGTAGCTGTCGTGTTGACTTTAATTGTTTTCGTTATTGTTAAATATAGGAGAAAAATTCGAATTCTAGTTTTCACCAGATTTAATATTGTTTTACCATGTGAACCCGCCGTCGACAATTCCCATTATAAATAGGATGCATTTTTTAGTTATAGCAGTCGTGATGAAGATTGGGTGATAAAGACTTTGGTCAAAGATCTAGAAGACCTGCAATCTGGTATGGGACTTCATCTCTTTCTTCATCATCGAGATTTTCAAGTTGGAGAGTGTATTTGTGATAACATCATCTTTGTGAGGATAAAAGTAGACATACAGTTCTCATTATAGTCTCTCAAAATGTCTTCAAAAGTGAATGGTGTGTTTTTGAATTTCGAGAAGTTCTTCGTCATGGTCTTCTAGAGAAGAGGAAACACATGGTCATAGTATTGCTGGAAGATGTGGAACTGAATCAAGTGGAATCCGATTTTAGGCGTTGTCTTCAAACCATGACCTACATTAAAGCAAACGACGCTCTATTTTGTGATCGGATGAAGTATGCCTTGGGTAGAAAATCGCAAACTTACAACCCCATCTTTGAAAATAAAGTATTATATGAAAAGGAGTAATCCTCGCATGACGACTAATCGAGTCCCCTGAATGGTGTGTATAAAATGTTTGAAATCCCCAAGAAGACTTAGTATCGATTATCAAGTGACAGTGTCCATAAATCGTATTTTCCGAAAGTTTTTGTCACTTTAAGTATTGTAATTTCAATGGAAATTTGTTGTATCTATAATGCTATAAGATTTGGGTAAGTTAACTCTATTACTGTATATAATGTTTTATAGTTGTATATAAAAATGTAACTGTTTATTTTTATTGTTTATCTTTACATTAAAAGTTTATTTAGATGCCAGCGTCACATATTTTAGCATTTGAACGTTATAGACCGAAGACGAATGTGGTATCAAATTTCAAGTTATTTAGAATTATATATTTAATGCTTGTCTTGTACATGTTTATCTATTATAACTTGTCATAATAGTTATTTGTCTATTAAATAATTATGTTTAATTAAGTTTCCCCAATCACACATCCACACGTCCCCCCCCCCCCTCCCCGCCCCCCACTTAAAAAAACAGAATTGGCTGGTCCGGCAATATGTTTTTGGTATTGGACTAGAGTTTGTATGTTCAAAATATCGTTAAATATTTTCAAATTAAGTTTTTGTGCACATATACATATAAATAAACAGGCCCGTAGGAAGCAAATTCATATTGGGGGTGGGGGCAAATTGTGCAAAGCTCATTCTCAGGGGTGGTCCAGAATTCAAGACCTTAGGCTGGGTATGGCTGCCAAAATAATTGCGGCAGGGAGGGTTGTAACCATGCCCCCTCCCCATACACAAAATGATAAATAAATACATAAATATACTGTTAAATAATCATAATTTATTCCAGCTCAGCATAAAGCACAGTCTGTCATGACAACCATTTGCTTTCTTAGGCATAAAATTTGTCGGTTTCTACCTTAATTGTTTGGTACTGCTCTTTGGTACAAATATAACCATAAAATATAATATTAAAACATAATATAGCAACATAACGATAGAAAATAACATAAATTGTTAAAATGAATACCTCAAATTTGAAGGAAAAAAAACAACAAATATATACACATGACTGTAACGCCAAAATAAAATATTGCACAATATAATACAAGCACTTTGTTTGTTTGACATGAGAAAATTTATTGTCTACTGTTCATACTCGTTAAAGTTTTGGTGTCACAGATTCAGACATTTTCTTTGCCCACTGAAATTCCTTCTCATAGTTAGGATCAGTAATAGCTGGTCTGTTCTTACTAAATCCTGAGATATCATATTGTGTTCTACCATCAATCGCCATTTCACTTAATATTTTACCCAGTAAACAGGCAAATCTGAAAATTAACCAAGTGTTTTATTAAGATATTTGTTAAGGTTAATGTAAATATTGTACATGTATTTACAAATAAATCTAAAAAAAGACGTCACTGAGGCCGACGTTTTACAATTTTTGTTGAAGGTGTGCAGTGAAATTTCACACCGGCGACAAATTTTCAGCGTATTTTTTTAGTAACATGTGCCCGATTACTCATTTTTATAGCTGACCAGTGGATACATTCCGTTTCTTAATTGATATAATTATTTCATTGATCTGCCTAAATACATAACTAAAGGTAATTTGTCAGTGATACAGGTCGGATGGCCTGACATGAAACAAGCCGATAAGACAATAAACCAAGGCCCCGTGTGCAGTTCCATCGAAAGATTAAGAAATGTGACTGTACAAGAATAATTTCTATCATTTCCTCATTTGCCAGAATACTGTAAGTGATGTAAGCGTCATATTTTATTTATAAAATAGGTTTTATTTATAAAATAGGTAATAAAGTATGTTAGTAACGAACGTAAACTTTTTAACACAATCATGTAGACAAAGTTTTCATCATCGTAACTTACTTAAAAGCATGTCCTGCCCCGTTACAAATAATTATATCTGGATATCCCTCTTTCTCACATTTATCAACCACAAAATGTCTGTCAGGAGTCATGGTATACAAGCATGTCTTGGTATACATTATTGGACCAACAAACTGAAATATCATATATAATTTGTTTTCATAGATATTTCGAATATACTGTAACAATTTTTACCTTTTTTTTAAAACTTTATATACCTAAATAAATGTTATATAGCATCTAATTATGCATATAGTATATATGAATATTTCTTGCATTTCAAACAACCTCTAAAAACCAATTTAAGCTATATACTATAGAACAGTCTAGTTTTCAGAATTTGTTTGATAATTTGTTCTATGATTAAGTTTAAAATTAATGATATAAAGTAAAATTACACCTCTTATAACATATCTGCAAAAATAAGCTTTCGTTCGACAAATATCAGTCACAGAAAGGGATAATTATGCACAGCTCTCCCTCGAAATTTAAGCCTTCAAATAACACTTGTAACTTTGCTAGAAAGCGCAATTAACTATTAGTATTACTTACCTTGGGTGATATCTTCTCCATAAACTTAACAACAATATCTTCACGTTCAGGATCAACTACAAAATTTCTGGTGTTACCAGTGACCGGTGGACCGCCAGCATCAATACCAATTTTACTGCACGAATTACCATGAATTGGTATCTGATAAAAATCATAGTCTTTGCCATGATACAGAAACATTGGATATCTGTAACAGTAATAAATAGTGTTCTTGATTTGCAGTGTCCAGGGGCGTGGGTTTAGTGAGGGGAAGCGGGGGTCCGTTCCCCCTTGAACTCAGAAGGGGGGGGGGGGTAAAGGGTCTTCGTCCCTCACATAATTTGGTTGGTAAGGAAGTTTTCTGAGGAATTCAATATCAGAGTGGGAAAGCCCGACTTCAACATCCTTTCCCCGTCTGTATAGCGTTTCGCGACGTACTTGGGATCTACACAAATTTTGAACAAATCCACGCCCTTGGCATTGTCCATATAAACGAAATGTGTCCCGTTTCTATAGCTAGTCCTCTTCTTGAATTGCCAAAAAATATCTTTTTGACCCATTTTATACCACTTGTGTATTTTCGTTAGTTGTATTACTTTAGATCATAGTTTAAAGGACAGTCGCCATGTGATTTCAAGGTCTACAATGTTGATTTCTAAACACAAATAATCGACAGAATGATTGGCTTTATTGAAACCAATGTACCTACCTAACACTGCTTGTCTTTGCCAATCCAAGTCGTTAAAGGGGAATGATCAGTATTTTCGAGGATCGATTTTGGCCTTGAATTTATGTAAATAGCCTTCATATTTATTGGAACTGCCCAAAAATCGCAAAATCCCTTCAATTATACCCGTATCTTAACAATTATCTTTCATTTTCTGTTTATGTGTTTTCTATACAAGTCATAGTCTTACTAAATGACGAGTCGTATTTTTAACTTTCAAACGCTGATATTTATGGATATACACGGGGATTTGAAGGCTTAAATTTTGAGGAAGGGTTTGGAACATTATTATGGATTAGATTAGCTAAACAATTCCAGGTTCTGAGATTTTTGAATGGTTAGTTTAAAGTCTTGGATTCTATATTTTGTTCCCTGCTCTCTGAGTGTTCATCTGAAGAATCTGGCGATCTCGAACTAAAAGGCTGTATAAGGGCCTCACATTTCCCTTATCGCTGTGTCAGTGTTTATATTTTAGAAAAAAGGCATGGGCTATTTCTGTCAATTTTGTTGATAAAAGACCTGTTATACTCTCCAAAACATCAGCAACAGTCAACACAAGTTGCACAATCTAGCTAGACTACATCTTTACATAGAACATGTGGCAAATACTTAACTTTAACTTTTTATAAAAACTAAATATGACCCATGCTTTGTTAACCTTTCAAAATGATGATAAAGCACAACAAACTAGGAATCATACAAGGTGTGGCATTTCTTCCAAGCTTTTAAAAGCAACGCTGACATAAATGCTTAGCTTTTATCTCTATACAAATGGCGAAGAAATATGTTTTAGTTGCATTTAAGACTTCAGATAATGCAGCCAAATGATTGATATTCCAAATATTTTTGTCTGATTGGGAAACTTCATCCATGCGGGGACGGATGTTCTTAACGATTTTACAAATTGCGTACAATAATAAGGCAATTTAAAGTTTTGACTGGGAAGATTCATTTTGTAGACCAGCCATTTGAAATCCTGGTTTATAATTTGGGTTGGTGATAGCTTCTCTTTCCATACTAAATCCTGAGATATCATATTGTGTTCTACCATCAATCGCCATTTCACTTAATATTTTACCCAGTAAACAGGCAAATCTGAAAAAAATTAACACGTTGTCCGTTATCTAACCGATGTAACAAACTATTTTGGGCAACCGCCGTAGGACATTTAAGATAAATTATTACCATTAGTATGGTCTTGGTAAATTTGATTTAAACTTTCAAAATTATGCAAATTAAACCTCAAAAGTATTTCCTTGTTATTTTTAATACAGACCATAATTACATCGCATTTTTTGACAATTTTTGAATTAATTGGTCTTTTGTTTATATCTTTGATGGAATTGTGTGATTGGAAGTGGGTTGGGCGGACAACTGTAAGAGATGAAAATAAATTAATGTGCATACTTGTAGGCGTGTCCTGCACCGTTACAGATAATGACGTCAGAATACCCAGCTTTATGACAGCGATCAACGACAAAATGTCTGTCAGGTGTCATTGTATATAGACACGTTTTTGTCAAAATGACGGGACCTATAAACTGTAATAAACATTAAAATGCTCCATTACGAGGACAATCATTACTTTCTTTAAAATTTAAAATTTTAATGGGTAACAACTTGACATAAATTGCAAAATATATTTTCAGCCGCACCTATAAATGTTACTTTTTATGATATAAAATGATTTAGCTACAGTGTTTTATAGTGAAATTATTTATCTAAGATATCTTTTAAAAATTATATTTTTCTTTAGTCGTTACATTAAGAATATTGCCGAAGGTTGTAGATTGTAGATAAAATTTATCATCAACTGAATTGATTACTACATGTTATTTTTAATTAAAGGGATTGTAAAGAGGTTTTTCTAAGTTTTGTATGTGTATCGGGAACACTTTTAGGATCAATTTGCACCATTCCAATTTTCAATCAGACATCTTCTCCATCAATTCTTCTTTAAACTTTAAATTGATTGGTGGAGTCAAACCCGCGAAGTTCTTCTGCTATACAAACTTATTTCACGGGTGTGCGGTCATAAAACATTCCGTTTAAGTGCAACACCTGGAATTTAGTTGTCTGATTGAAGATTAAAATGTTGCAAATTACTGCTATACGTGTTCTGACACATACTTTTTTTTATAAATCCATTTAACAACACACTTACCTTCGGTGCAATCTTCTCCATAAACTCTATGGCTATCTTTTCATTGTCTTCATTCGGTTGAAATGATCTGGTAGCAGGAGAACAAGCTCGGCCGGCAGCGTCAATACCTATCTTAGAGCCGGAATTACCGTGTATTGGTATCTGATAAAAATCATACTTTGGGGAATGGTAAACAAACATTGGGAACCTATAAAAGAATCTCAGGATCTATTTGTGGCTTAATGATGAGATATTGGTTGAAGTTTTTTAGTTTAACGATATTGTAACATGTATATCTATATATGAAATTATCGTGTTCGTAGAGGTACTATAACCATAGAAAATGAACTTTCAATGATCTTCACCTTCGCTGTAAGACGAAAATGGTTGACATACCTGTCTTTGGTGAAATCCTTGATAAAAGGTGTTCCGAGGTAGGTCACTTGTTCTTGAGTAACTGTTACTGGAATATGAACCCCGATTGACCCTAGTACTTGATTTATCCATGCCCCAGCAGCAACAATCATACGCCTACAGGTGAAAGTACCTTTCGTCGTTTGAACCTTTAAAAGAAGTATTTCATGGCATATTATTTAATTGCTGTGGACACTCACAAGAAAAATCTTTACAAAATGGACGCGATTTATATGAGAGTTCATAGTACTACATTAATTAATAATATCTATTATATCATACATTAAATAGTTAAACAAAAAATACACCCAATTGGGCAATGTAAGTTTATTAGGCGTTATATCATGTGGAAGTAGAGGATTTGTTGAGTGGTTGTTTTCATCATTAAAAAGCTGAATAACCAGCATTAAATACTGAATCAAGCATAGTCATGACCAATTCCATTTATTAAATTTATGTGTGGATACGATTCTGCTTACCGAGATCCTCCCGTCAGTATTTCTAAAGACTCTAATAACTGGACTGTTAGCTAGAATACTAGCCCCATACCCTCTAGCTAGCTGTTGATGTACAGAATTAGATAAGGCAGCATCCACAAGACCAGCTTCGGGCTGATACAAGCTAACTACATCTTTATCAACTTTAAACTGTGGAAACTTCTTTTCTAACTGATCAGCGTCTAGTCTTTCGTATCTAGAATGTCATATATTGTGATATATCTATCATCTTTCGATATAGGAGGCAATATTTTTAAGGAAGGGAGGTAATACCTAATGAAATAAAAGGACATTGAGCCATACTGTAAAATATTCATGAATTATTTTTAGGTGTCTTTATTATTGTGTTGAGTGCGAGTAAATTGATGGGTATATAGCATTTCTTACATAATGTGACAATCCAAGCTAAACTAAGCAAAACAATGATGTTAAACAAAATCTCGTCAAAAGACACTTGTCCTCTGTTAGTGCTATTCGATCTGCCATAGTTTTTTGGCGTTGGATTTTTTGCCAAGATCAATGTTGTGTCTGTTTTTGCAAGTTTTAACATCCCCTCGTTCTGCTCCCTAAGCTTTTCCATTGCATTATTTAGATAATTCTACAACACTGGATAAATATACAAAAACCGAATGGATAACTCATTGCTGATGCTCGGTTTTCAGCGCAAAAGCAAGGGATTTTTTGGCAATTTGTTCCCTTACTTGATGTTAAATGTATCCATTGCTTTTGCATAACATTCCATGATAGCATCTGCTTCCCCCTTTTTACTCATATTAAGACCACCACATTTATGTACTAATTTTACTCCAGAGTCCTTCTCGACTTCTTCCCATCTGTAAAAAAGCTTCTAACTTCAGTATACCACTAAATATTATATTACATATTGCAGTTGACATGGTATGCATTATATTTGCGCATGAATAAAGTGCAGAATAAATTGTAAAATATTATTTGTACATATTCCTGCGCAAATCCAGTCATCCATCCAGTGTTTCAACTCAGCATAATAGAGGAAAGTATTGGCGTTTACACAGTTCGAATGTGAGGGAAGAGGTGAATTTTGAAAAGCTAAAAGTCCCAAAAAGACAGAAGCCCAGGCATTAAAGGGCCATTCTGCATTTTTGAAAAAAGTGTTCATTAACAAAAATGTCGTCAATGTTGCCTAAAAGTAATTCTAAAGTATTCTTATTGTATCTCTGTATCTTTTTGTTCAAACTGAATTTGTTTTTGAAGGGTTAATTAAAAACAGGGAGTACTTATTGTTAATTAAGAAGTTTGACCTAGTTTTTGTGTTTGTCTCAATAATTGCTCAATATTTCTAGCTGGAATACATAGACGATTTCATTTCTCTACAATTAGGGGTTTATTTTACTCAAATCCGTTCAGTAGTTTTCTAATAGCGTTCAAAAAGCATAACGAACTTAAAAACCTTACGTAAGGTTTTTAAATATTTAAGCATATTTTTAGCGTTTAGAAATTAACGACTGGTTCTTTTTAGTATAGACTTTTGGTGTATAGTTTTCACAAATTTGAGCAAAAAATAATTTTACCTAAAAAAATATTCAGACTGCCCCTTTAAGGTCGCTGCCACGCATAGTGCTGTCTTCAGAATATAGATTAAATACAGTATAATATTGACTTACGCTTCAAATGTATGTTTAGCTATTTTAGTATAACGGTCATCATGGTAGGTTAGTCGTCTGAAACGAAAATCATAATTAACAAAAGGGCAATATGACATATCAGGATCATGGTAGGTTAGTCGTCTGAAACGAAAATCATAATTAACAAAAGGGCAATATGACATATCAGGGCCGTAGGAAGCAAATAAAAACTGGGGGGGGGGGGGGGCTCCCCCCTCCCCCTTTTTTATAGAGTTTTTTTTTTTAAGGACAAATTTGGAAAGTTAGGTTTGATTTCTTGCATATTATGTTGCCTGAATTATTTTAGAGAACAACTTTATGACGTTAGATGGGCTGCAGGAATTAAGTAGGCCTAATAAATTAGGCTCTGGGTTGATGAAAGAGTTTATTAAGGCTTACATAATTCTAGAATGATCTTGTGAACCACCATTGTGATGTCCCAATTCAAATTGTTCAATACCCAAAACATCTGAAACAGAAAGGTCTTATTGTCGAGATGATTCCATTTGCATCTGTGGCGATCAAACATGGAGTCAAATGCCCATTCTATACACATATCGAGTATTATCTTGTGCAATGTGCAAACACTAAAACACTTAAAAACCAAGTTAAACCAATAGGCTAATATCGCTGTGACATTATTTTTCAAAACCTCTATAGCTGTATAATTAGCATGTATCTGAACCAAATTATGACCGAATAGACTACTTATTTGATCTATTTACGTAATGTCAACACAAATAAGATAAGAGTTTGACATGATTACGTTATCTGACTGTACATATCTTACAGTCAGTTGTTATGTAACGTAGGTATCAATACAACCTCTTAAAATTGAAGTCAATTTGGTGAAAATGCAGATAGTTCGATGTCTTACTTTGGTTATTACCATGGCCATTCACGATCTGACATAATTCTTCTTCAAACCGTGTTCATCAAATTATTGCTATAACTTTAGATAATAGCTATGTCAACTGACCTCACTATAAGCTAACTTCATATCAATTTAAATTCAACTTCATGAACAAAACCTTTCCTTGTCGTATGCTATTTTTACCGACATTAATGTGAAGTCATTTTCAGTTTCAAGAATTGCTTTTAATACCGCCTTGCCAGTGCCGAGAACAGAGAGATTTGATATAATTAAAATATGATATAAAATACTGAAATTATCAACTACTTTGACAGCTGTTTCATTTAATATTATATGACAATACAGTCAACGTTTAACAAGGTATATCTCTGAATTTCGAACATATAGGCCTATCAGTTAACCAGAGAGAAAAAACAAGATAAGTATCAAGGTATGTATTTAATTAGAGGTTTAACCATGCAAAAATATCATTCTTTTGAGTAAAACCTGCCTTGTCATGCATACTTAGATACAATACTTACTGCAGCACTGAATGGTTTCACATGCAGTCATGCATTGACGATACCTCAGTTATAGGTTAATGTATTGAACAAAACATGTAAACATCAACTGGGTTAAAAAATAAAGTACATCTTACCAGCCTGTGCTCTTTTAGCTAACCAATATACAGCAGCACTACCAATACCTCCACAACCAACCACAATATAATCAAAATGTGTTCGGCCTTCATCAAACCAAGTTTTCTTGCATGTTTTAGACATGATGTTTTTCTTGTGACCTTGTATTACGGGCTGATCTCAGTACAGCTGTTGCTTGTCAGATAAATGTCTTGTATATTTTGTCCTTTCTATATATATGGACAATTATCTGTAATTATCAGCTAGACTATACTGGTTCTTACCGACAGGTTGTTTAGTAATTGGGCAGATAAGGTACAAATTCCTTGGTATATTAGTGTCCAGGATTGAAACCTAAACACATCGCCATGATTAATATCTTTAGAAATCAAATCTAGTCTGTATATGTTTTGTTAAGGTTTACTAAAATCTTACGAATTTTATGAATCTGATAGCATTCTCGCAACAAGTATGATGGAATACTACCTGTCGAATTAAATCTTATGTTCTAGATAACATCTCCTTCCTAAAGCCTACACAGAGTAGGCCTACTTCAGTGGTTGCCCAATGTATAGATAGATCATCTGCGTTTCTCAATGAAAAGCGTATCTTACTTTTGTCAGATCACAGATAAAGTGACAACATAATACGAAACACTTTCAATCGATCAGATTGAATTTTGCCTTAATCAAAAAAGAAAATAAAGTGCAGGGTTAGTCATACATATTTGAATTTAAATCGGATTTTAACTTATTTAAGACTTATTTCAGCAAACTACCATAGGTATTAAAGACAACGGTGTTTATAGAACACAACAAGAATGTCATGATGATAGAAAACGTGTCTAAAGTTGACTGTTATACGGCAAGCTTTTAAACTAAAAAAAAGGGCTGAAAAATTTTGTCAATACCAAGATGACGATTGGTAGTGACCTACAGATTCTAGTGTATCATTTTATTAAACGATGGAAGGAAGAAAAACATATCATAACAATTTCAGTTTGAAAATATGGGTTCAAATGGTTAGTTAATATACATTGAACCTTTTTATCGTCGCAACCGGTTAGAATCTGTTTTATTATCGTATAGAATGATTTATAAATGGGTTAAGAGAGCAACTTAAATCAATGAGCAAACATGCGATAACGCGAACATTAATTCATCCATCTAACGATGACAATAGTCGAGGTACGGAGCTCGGATTTCAATTAAATTGTATATAATAACACTAAGCACGAACGATCCCAACCGTAAAACAAATCTGGAAATCCATGCGAACACATTGGCAATATATTGGTAGCAGCTAATGAACCTTTCATTTGAGGAAGTATATCAGTAAATGAGTAAATATTTCATAATGAAAAGTGGTATCAGGTGTCTAGAAGAGTTAGAATACCCTGATTGGCGCCACACCCGCCCAATGATATTACATCAATACTAGTAGGTTATCCTATTCACTTAACTATCTAATATATGGAAACTTCTACTAGTACTTTCCATTTGAGACACATACACATTGTACAAACTATAATATAAGATTCTTAAAGACATTTCTATATACATGTACCGATTTTTCAGTATTTCATTGCTCCGGAGTGATTTCATATCGCTTAATATCTCCTCAAACATTTTCACATGTAGATAAATCTGGTGTTCTGAGTAGGCCTAAACATTATATTAGTTGTTGATAATCTGATCTCTTTCAAAATTCTCATCGATATACTTCAAGTTCTCATTGTCTAACGCTGAAATTATTAGACTCATCAAATAATAATTGTAGAAGTACTGACTCGAACAACATAGCATGTCAAAAAATGCAATATCAAGACATTTTATATATTTCAACTTGGTTCAAAGCACCTTCCATCTTGTTCGAGCACCAATGACAACCCTTTTCTATCTCGAGATGCTGTTACTGATAGGTATGTGCTCCAAAAGCTATCCTATCTTTCACTTCCTGTTCAGGCTATTAAGGACAAGCAGACGCAATAAAGGAACTTGTGTGTACAGCTTGCAGCACGATCGAACCCTAGGTTGTATTCGCAACTACGTTCTTGAGAACTCGAGATTGCATAGAACGCAAGAACGAAGTTTCGAACGGCAAGAACAAACACGAGTTAATCGTTCTTGTCACTCCCCATTTCGCCGGGAGTGGTATACGAGAACGCGGAGAACGGTGATACAAAATGGCGGCGAATATAAACAATGAATCATATTCGTGTGTACATTTTTGTCATTATTTCTATTTCTATTTATCTATAGCTATAGAATTGAATAATTTGTTTGCCAGAATTGATAATTTCATTTGTTGAGATGATTATTGCATACTGACATTTCCCGATTCTCCTCATCGTCAGAAAAATTCCCCCAAAAAATAGAAGAAAGTGAAATAGTGGGGCAGATTAGCCCAGAAATCGTTCAATTAATGACACAAGCATGAAATTTGGCACACATAATACTAAAACCCTATGTAACCCAAAAAGCACGTTAGCCACTTCAAATTCCAAAATGGCGACCGTTTTTCTCAATATGGCCGCCAAAGGTATTTTCATTTCGTCTTATAACATAATATCTGACCAAACTGTATGACTCAATGTATTTTTTACAAGCGTATTTAATTGTATTTGATCATATATAATTATAAAAAGACCATATCAGTCCAAAATTCCGTCCTTCGGCAATATTTAGCTCAAAATAATATGTGCAAACAATGAAAGAATGCAAACTATAAAGTCATATTTTTTGTTCATCTTTTAAGTTATTTTTTTCAAATATTTTTGAATCCTTCCTTTTCCAGAGCAATACAGATAATTGGTAACTGTTGCAATTCTAAATTTCACAACTACATCTGCTCCAACTAAAACCAAACAATGTAGACTCAGTTTAAAACATTTGCATCAGCCACAACTATCTGTCTTACATCCGCATCTGGTTAGTTGTTGACAAGTTTTGACAATCGATGTAAGTATTTTCCACACGATTTACCATGTATCATTTTTAATCCATTCAAATCCTCAAGGACGTTTTATAGTGCAGCTTACAGATTGGCCTCAGATGCATCCGGCCTGGTAGATAGCTCGCTTCATATCGATTCAAAAGCTCCACGCGTTGGAGGAATTGGATTTCTCAATAGAGTATTTGTTCCATCTTAGGCCTGTATGTTCGGAAGATTCCAACCTTCCCCTCCCCAAAATCACTATCAAAGATGCGAGACTCGATCTTTTTGCAAGAATAATACCTTACTCTTGTGGAACATATGAAAGCGAGCTATCTACCACGCAGGGTGCATCTGGGGCAATTTGCCAGCTGCACTATGAAAGGTCCTGGAGGATTTGGATGGATTAAAAATACAAATCGTGTGGAAAATACTTGCGTCGATTGCCAAAACTTGTCAACACTAACCAAGTGCGAATGTAAGACAGATATAGCGGGTGTCCCAATAAAAACGTCTCCAAGTTTGACGGTAAGTATTTCAGCTGTTGGTGAACCGATCTCTTTTAAAATTCTCACAGATTTACTTCAACATGTCCTTGTCAGACCCTGAAAATATGAAAGTCATCGAACAAAAATTGTACAAGTACTGCTTCGAACAAAATAGCATGTCAAAAAATTCAATATCAGAGCAAATTACATATTTGAATTTGTGTTCATTGTGCCCTCACCACATCAACCACCAATGTCAAACATGTTCCATCCTGATAAACTCTCACGGATCTAATCTAAAGATACCACTCGAGAAGCGACCATCCTGCATTTCAGTTCCTGTTCAGTCAGTGTGCCCCTCCAACCCAAGTGCAATACACCAGTTAATAAAGAGAATCTCATACTGCCCGGATTCATTACCATCACCTGTGGAACAAACTGGATGAACAGGAACTGAAAGGCAGGAAGGTTGCTTTTTGGGAGAAAATATCTTAAGATGAGATTGTTGAGAGCATTTCAGGATGGAAAATGAATGATATTGGTGGTCGATGTGGTAAAAACATAATAGAAACAGGTTGAAATCTGAAAATATTGAATATTTTGACTGGCTATTTTGTTTGGAACAGTACTTGTACAATTTTTATTCGATGACTTTCATATTTTCAGGGTCTAACAAGGACATGTTGAAGTAAATCTGTGAGAATTTTGAAAGAGATTGGTTCACCAACAGCTGAGATACTTACTGTCAAACTTGTGGACGTTTTTATTGAGACACCCTAAATAGTTGTGGCTGATGCAAATGTTTCAAACTGAGTCTACATTGATTGGTTTTATGCAGTTGTAGTTGTGAAATTTAGAGTTGCAACAGTTACCAATTATCTGTATTTGAAAAAAATAAAAAAAGATGAACTTTATAGTTTGCATTCTTTCCTTGTTTGCACATATTATTTTGAGCTAAATATTGCCGAAGGGCGGAATTTTGGACTGATATGGTCTTTTTTATACTTAGATATGATCAAAACAATCCAATACGCTTGTAATAAATACCTTGAGTCATTCCAGTTTGGTCAGACTTGTTATTAGACGAAATAAAAATACCTTTGGCGGCCATATTGAGAAAAACGGCCGCCATTTTGAAATTTGAAGTGGCTAACGTGCTTTTTGAGTTACATAGGGTTTTAGTATTATGTGTGCCAAATTTCATGCTTGTGTCATTAATTGAACGATTTGTCCTGATATGACATTAATCTGCCCCACTAAAAGTACGATGCATGGTGATGTATATCATGTTTTCTCTAGCCCAACTTTTATTTAACTGTATTTTACTGTGGGGTCACATGCATCTGACCTCCTGGTGATGAGAAGGCACAAGTGTGGAATAGAATAGGGGGTCATGACTCTGGTAGCTTCATGAATTTGGGCCACAGCTGTCTTGGGGACAATTATCCGGGTTGTGAGTTGTCCTGAAACCATAAGGAACGTAGCCTCGAGTTTACTTAGACAAGTTTACTAACAGAAAAGAAAACATTCATCTAATTCTAAAAGAACAGACAGCTCGGTCCATTACTAACAATTGTAATAATTAATGTTTTAAAGATTCAAATTAAACAGAGAATGGACATCTGCGTAAAGAAATAAAACTTCAGGCAACTAGAAAATTATATATATAATGTGTGTAGCTACCGTTGCATTAATGTTACTCTTTAGCCATTATTTAACAGTGTTTTATATTCATTTGTAAAAAAAATCAACATGATTAATGTCCACCTTATGATGTGAAGTATCGCATTTGGCTTCACGTCATTTTGATTATGGTCTTTTGAACATCTTTTCATTTTTCTCAGATGATTATATTGGCAAGAATCCCAATTTAGGGAGAAGAACACCGCTGTTCACTTTGCACTATGTATCACAATTTAGACTTCGGTTCAGCTGATCTGAAGACCAGAAAGGGTTCATAGTTGGGATCAGTAATAGCTGGTCTGTTCATACTAAATCCTGAGATATCATATTGTGTTCTACCATCAATCGCCATTTCACTTAATATTTTACCCAGTAAACAGGCAAATCTGAAAAGAAAATCGGTTTTAATAAACACAATTGAACAACGAAAATGTCATATTATATGCCTTGTTGTAGTTAATATTTCCCCTCTGTGCAAAAGGCTGTAGTCGATTTTGATTTTATATCCCGTTTCATCTTTAAAGCCTCAAAATTATGGTAGACACATCAATGAGCAAAAGTATCAAAAACATTGCCTGTCCTCCAGGATTGAAGGTTGATGCGAAAATTACACCGTACATCGGACATTGAAGAAACGAAATGTATGTGTTAGCTATTTAATGTTCTATAAACTGCAGATAATCTGAAATTTACAGCGAAGCTTTACTTACTTAAACGCATGTGCTGAACCACAACAAACGATGACGTCAGAATATCCAACTTTTTCACAAGTATCAATAACAAAGTTTCTATCAGGCAACATATCATATAAACATGTTTTTGTCTCCAGAACTGGACCAATGAACTAAAAATACAGATAAGTTTCAAATCATGGAAGCCACAAATTGTCAACTCTTCTCGTGAAGGTATAAAAACGATAACGAATGTGGATATATTTTGAAACATCCTCTTTCTGCATCTTAGCAACATATTAAAGTCTAATGCGGGGTTGCCAGTATCACTATTCAAGTCACAGAGCGCCCAAAATTTTGAATTTGGCGCTCTTGCCGATTGTCCCGCCTTGCTCAAAGCTTTTCAATGATCTATTACTACCCGACGCTTTAGTCGAGCTTTGTGACGCTTTGGTGCCGCTTTGAACGCCGCTTTAAATCGCCACCAAATCGCCGTTGGTGTGAACTATGCATTACAGAAGATCAGGCTGTAATACCCGAAAATGATAAATCGTGAACAGATCGCATCCGAGCAAAATAAATCTTATCAGAACATAATGGGTTCTTATCACAATATTGAGATTTCAGAAAATTCAACGACAGGCTACGAACGACCAAACAAATCGTACGTTAGTGGGAACCCCGCATTAGCTTGGACATAAATCATGTCAAACTAAGGATCGTTTTGTTGTTGGACCAAGTTAAAACAAAATATTTTTTGTTAATATTCTGTAACTATGGACTTATGGATTTATTCATATTATTTGTTCATCCTATGAAAATCATTGAGTACGGAATATTGGGTTTCAAGCTGTTTCAGGTCTACTGTAAATTTATAAAATTTTAAAATGAACTGAATATTATTAGGCAACACTAATTGTATTTAACAGAACAAACGAAGTACATAATAAGATTTTACCTTAGGCAGAATATTTTCCATGAAATCTATGGTAAATTTTTCAACTTCGGCACTAGGTTTATAATCTCTTGTATCAGGTGTCACTCGCTTACCTAACGAATCGATGCCAACTTTCGGACCAGATTGACCATGCACTGGTATTTGATAGAGACTAAAGCCTGGTTTAAAATAGGAAAAAACAGGAAATCTGTAATTTAAAAAATGTAATTTAAATTATCGTTGTAATTCCTGTCAATTATAGAATTGTGTCGATCGCAATAGATCTCATAGGTAAAACTATATTTGACAATCATTTTTATACGCCCACATTGAAATGTGGTCGTATATTGCCGTCGCCCCTGTCCGTCCGTCGGTCGGTCCGTCCGTCGGTCCGTCTGTCCACAATATGCTTGTGAACGCAATAGAGACCAGTTTTAGTTGGATTTGAATAAAATTTTGTATGTAGGATTATATTCATAAGATCTCGGACAAGTTTGAATTTGGGTTTGATTCGACTAAAATTCACGGAGTTTTACACCCAAAATATGTTAAAATTGGCTTGTGAACGCGATCGAGACCACAGTTTTGGTTGGATTTGAATAAAATTTTGTATGTAGGATTATATTCATAAGATCTCGGACAATTTCGAATTCGGGTTCGATTCGACAAAAATTCATGGAGTTTTACACCCAAAATGTGTTAAAAATGGCTTGTGAACGCAATAGAGAACACAGTTTTGCTTGAATTTGAATACAATTTTATGTGTGTGTTTATATGCAAAAGATCTCGGACAAGTTCGAATTAAGGTTCGATTCGACAAAAATTAATGGAGTTTTACACCCATAATACGTTAAAAATGGCTTGTGAACGCGATAGAGTCCACAGTTTTGGTTGGATTTGAATAAAATTTTTGTATATAGGATTATATTCATAAGATCTCGGACAAGTCCGAATTTGGGTTCGATTCGACAAAAATTCACGGAGTTTTACACCCAAAATGTGTTAAAAATGGCTTGTGAACGCAAAAGAGACCACAGTTTTGGTTTGATTTGAATAAAATTTTGTGTGTAGGATTATATCCATAAGATCTTGGACAAGTTCGAATTCCGGATCGATTCAAGAAATATCCAACAAAAATTAAGATAGTAACATTCCTTGATATATTGACAATTTATGTAGTGTAAGTGGGCGTATATTGCTAGGCAACCACTTGTTGAAGTTATTCTTTGATAACATGAACATGAAAACGTGTTAGTTCTGAATTCTTGGCCTATATAAATAAAGTCTCGTTATAATTAATCAAAATATGTTATTCTATTCAATATTAACCGATGTTGGTTCTTATTCTTAACACATTTCATCTAAAATTCTGGCACAGCAACAATTAAATGCAATGTCTAATTAAACCGTTCTTGTAATTTCTGAATATTTCATTTAAATTGTTGACGTACCTATTTTTAGTAAACTCATTTATATGTGGTGTTCCAAAATACGTAACTTGTTCTTGTGTTACGATAAGTGGTAATTGTACACCAATGGAGCCTAAAACGTTATTAGCCCAGGCTCCTGACGTCACTATTAGTTGCCTACAGGTAAATTCACCTTTATTGGTTTTAATCTAAGTAAAAAAAAAAACATTAATCAGGGATAACTGCTAATGTTTGTGTCATGCGGAAAAAAACCTACCCAGTCCCAAAAAACCTACTCAGTCTGTTCGTCTGCAAAATGTTAACGAACGCGATACAGACTGCACTGATTCCCATTCGGGCTTATGAAAGAAAGAAACATCTATATTTTACAAGGATACCAACTTGCAGATCCTTTCTCCCAGCTGGTCCTTGGCCAAACCTCTTGGCATTGATCTTTCCCGGATTATCCGTACCCATTTTCAGCTGGGTTGACTGGAATTATGAGTGAAGATGACTTATTCAAGGTCTTCGGACTTTCACACTCTGATCGAGAACCGCAATTGTATATTTTCAAATTGTAGAAATCCTTATTTGAGACAGTATATGTACAACTAATTTAAATATTTACCAGTAATCGACCGTCTGCGTTTCTGTGAACTCTGACGACAGAACAATTAGTTAAGAAGGAAGCCCCATGACCTCTAGCTAACTGTTGATGTACAGATGTGGCTAGTGCAGCATCGACTATACCAGATTCCGGTTGATACAAGCTAACTACATCTTTATCAACTTTAAACTGTGGAAACTTCTTCTTTAAGTGTTCAGCATCTAACTTTTCATACCTTAATTCATACCTCAATATTTATTGCGTTTTAAGTAATACACATGTAGTAATAAAGGACAATATAATGTCAAAGATACCCAATGGCGTATCTACGGGTGTTTGCCTCCCAAATTAAAATGTTTGCATGCTTGGTGCTTTTAAAGCAACCACCCCAACCCCCTCTTGATAATACTGTGGCCCTGTTCGGCCTCACCACCTAACAATTTCTAGAAAGGCCATAGTTTTGATACAATTAAACTATGTATGTTCATTGTTATAAGGATCACGCTGCTGGTATTTTCTATTATTCGGAGCAATTCCGGATCAGATCTATAACTTACATGATACTATGAGTTTTCATGGCATCTTCATAGCATTGTAAGTCTACTTCACTAGGTTTACTGATATCTAATCCTCCACATTTATACACTAATTGAAGTCCAGATTCTTCCTCCACAGCTTCCCATCTGTAAACAACACACAGAACTAAAGTTTGCCAGTAATTTGCCTCTGTTAGTGTTGTGACAAAGATCGCAAATGTTTAAGATTTTTGACCCTAGTTCTCAACCACAGGAAGTAAATGAGAGGTCCCACAAAAAAAATAAAATATAGTGTATTGTTTCATGGTATATTAGTATATATATACTGGTATTATATTATATATGGTACATATAAAGTGGTATATTGGAACAGAAAAAATAAACGGTAGGCTGTGAATAATGTGTATGGTGGACCTTAGAATAAATAGACGTGAGAAGAGAGTACTAAGTGGCTAGCAACCAAGATTACAAAGATGGTGAAATGTATATTATGCAAACGATTTTTTAAATAAAGCTCAGGTTGAATTATGACCAGCTCAAATATACTTTATCATGAATCTAAATTTCTAAAAAATACTAAAGTATTTTCTCAATTTTCAACATTTAAAGAGCGATATGTTCACAAACCGTTCGTCTCAGAACCTGGAATCTAATCCGTAATCCGTAAATTCCTGGAATCTAATCCTCCCTAAAAATTTAAGCCTTTAAATCCCCGTGTATCAATAAATATTAGCGTTTGAAAGTCAAAAATACATCTCTACTTTTAGTAAGACTGTGACTTATACAGAAAACACATATACAAAATATGAAGGATATAACTGTTAATATGAGTATAATTTTATGGATTTTTTGGCAGTTCCAGGAAATCTTAAGACTATTTACATAAATTCAATGCCCAAATCGAACCTCGAAAATGCTGAACATTCACCTTTAATACACCAATACATTGTAAATTAGTAGCTGCAAACCTCAATAAAATAAGTTTTATTGACAGCTCTATAGTCGTGTTCATCATGTAATAAGAAATAATATGTAATGAAGAAAACAACATACGCTTGATAAGCTGGGCGGATTAATTTAGTGTATTTCTCGTCATGATAAGCCATTCGACTGGAATATAAATGCATAGAATATTAATATAAACATAGGTATGTTATGAGATATATATCATGCCGCAAAAAAAACTTGAGTCTCACAAAAATAAGTACTATGTACTAAATTAATTGTGACGAAACTAATAAAATACGGTTAGTAAGTTATGTTTTCATTCCTAAATTTGTGCAGTTTGGCAATTTTTAAGTTATTTTGACCCTATTTGAACAATTCGTAGGGTTCGGTAATTCGGTAGGCCTACTTTATCAGTTAATTTATCCTGGGATATCAACTGCCATACCCTTATTATTTTTCCGAATAACACTGCTTTATTGATTACTATTTCGCATTAGTTTTCTTCAAGAGTGTACTTACATAATTCTAGAATGATCTTGTGAACCACCATTGTGATGTCCCAATTCAAATTGTTCAATACCCAATACATCTGAAATAAATTTAATAAAGTTACTGGATTTTATCTTTGTTAAGTTTTCGAGAATAATGTCCCAGGCCTTCTCAAATGGCAGTCTGCGGACCAAATCCGGCCAGCGACGCCCTTACGGATGAGTGACCCCCTTCTGTTAAAACGCTCTGCTCGTTATACAATAGGGAGCCGCGGTGGCTCAGTGAGTTAGACGCTTGCTCGCTAACCTGGAGGTCCAGGGTTCAATCCCGGCATGGGTCGAGATGATACCTTCGGATTTTTCAACCCGGTTTCCCCCTGTCAGTGATGCAGGTCGGAGGGGCTGACATGGTAAAGCGTCTAGTCGTTCGGATGGGACAATAAACCGAGGCCCCGTGTGCTATTGGCTGTGCACGTTAAAGATCCCTTGACAGTTGGGAATCGAAAATAAGAGCAGGCTAATGCCGCTGTCCTGGCAAAATTTCCCTCATTGCACACTGCATGGCGTTTGCCCGTCCTCAATTAGCCCGTATAGGTGCAGAAAGTAGGACGTAAAACTCCATTCATTTCATTTCATTTTCGTTATACAATAGATAAGTTTTATTTGGCCCTTTTATTTTTTTCATAAAATGCATTTGGCCCTTTACAAAAATTATTTGAGAAGGCCTGTACCAACGAGAGCTTGGTGAACTGGGAACTCGATTGGGGCGCGGTAATTAGGTCACAGGAATTTTGGTCACCGGAAATTTGGTCACAGTAAAAAGGTCCCACGGTAATTTGGTCACAGTAATAAGGTCACATGGTAATTTGGTCACAGTAAAATTACACTTGTTCAGGACGTAGGTCATCTCATTTAGCAACTGCAGTTGGTTCGTGACTTTGACCTTGACCTCCAATGACCTTAAAAGTCATTGTGTTCGTCTCTTCGTCACATGGGGGTTCGTTCACAAATTCTACATCACGTGGCGTCCACTATCAGATGGTGGTTGATTCTTTCCTACTAAGACTGATCGGTTCCATAAACATGGATCGTAGCCTTCTAATATAAATTGCTAAATTTTTTGCAAAGAATGTATTAACTAAAAGACCAATGCTGAATTCTAACAGTTCAATCCAAATAATACACAAAAAGACAATAACAAGTTATGACATTTTATTTTCAGAGCAGCAAGTGAATGTTTGGAATTCATAATTAATGTAGTGGAAAACATTACATATTTTCCACTGGCACACATGATGAAGGAATTTCCAGGTATTCTCTTGCAAGTATAGCCTAATTCGAGTATATGTACTCACTGCAGCTCCAGAAAAGCAGACATTTTTTCTTTTCCTTCTACGAGAGGATTTTGGCTCAACTAGACTTCATTGCTGAAGTCTACACTTTTTACACCAGATGATTTCATAAACTGCATTCAGTGAGTGAGAATTCAGTAATTTTCAGTAAAATTGGCTTAATAGACCGGTGGCTTGTATCAGCAATAACTGGAAGGCTTAGCTGCAGGTGGCTCAAAGGTATACCAAAATACTGTTCGGCCGTCAAGGGTCACCACAAGGTCAATCTATTTCTGGGCATAGGGCAAACAGAACACTAATCTGGGCAGTGTTCTGTACCAGGTATTATGAAATAAGTATTTGGAAAACAAGACCCACCAGTAACTAGTGCTATGACTACACTAGTTACCAGTGCTATCATCTACACTAGTTATCAATTTACCATGTCACCTTTTTAATGTGACCAATTTACCGTGTGACCTTATTACTGTGACAAAATTACCGTGTGACCATATTACTGTGACCAAATTATCGTGTGACCTTTTTACTGAGACCAAATTACCGTGTGACCGTATGACTGTGACCAAATTGCCGTGTGACAATATTACTGTGACCAAATAACCGTTTGACCGTATTACTGTGACCAAATTACCGTGTAACTATTTACTGTGACCAAGTTTCCTGTGACCAAATTTCCTGTGACCTAATTACCTACATTCGTTGATTGGGCTGAATTTAACCTCGGCCTATGTTTAAGTAATTTTAATTTTATATTGTTGTTACAACCACTCTCGCCTAAGTGTACCACACCACTATAAACCGCAGATATTGAAAGCCCTCAAGGGGAAGCTAGGGCTTCTGCTTGACCAGAGATGGAGTTTTCGCATACGATTAGCATGTCTTTGCTCAACATTATTGGTTGGCGAAAAGTTAACATGGCGCGCTAAATAGTCCCATAAAGCAATTTTTACCATCTTGAACGGCTTAAAACTAAGGTAATTAAGTTTAAAATATGCACAAACACATCTTGTATATTATTTGTATGCTTACAATGACAGATAAGACAGTGTTTTAGTTTATAAAGTTGCAATTTGTATCATATTTGTCACAGAATAAGGAATTCTAGTTCTGGGGTAGAAACATTTAGTTCAGAAAACGTCTATCAACCCTAGATAATTTCACTGAAATGTTATATTCTTTCTTACCTGCATGTGCCCTTTTAGCCAACCAATAAACAGTAGCACTCCCTATTCCACCACATCCTGCAACTATATAGTCAAAATGTGTTTTATTAGTATTAAACCACGTACGCCTGCTTTCCATTGCAGATTATGCTTGTTTGTTCTAATTGGTAACTCGATATTAATATTATATGAAATACAGTTTAACTCAAATAGATCCTCCAAGAAACACGTTTAAATTTTATCTTTTGAACTACATCCGGTAAAGCTATCATGCTCAAACTTAGCTAAAATTAATTATATAAAAAAATAATTAAGACTGTCCGACAGCCATATTTACTATTAGTAATAATAAAAATCCGTACAAGCAAAACAATTCCGTTAATCCGTTAATCCGCCATATTTACTATTAGCAGTCGCCATATTTGTTAAAGTAATATGGTCGCCACCCACTCAGTATAAAACCCAGGTAAGACACGCCCATCAATCAGTTGGTAGTCAGATCTCGGCAGGTCAACATCAAAACTCACAGTGAAACCAACCGACCTTGACTTTGACGTATACATGCAATAATCGTTATTGAAATAAGATCAAATTTCACGATTATAATGAAATCAGGATTATTTTTTAAATGCATTATCATATATGATCATGCATGTATATGTATAAACCATATTCTTGCTCGTAAAATATTGTCTATTGCTTTTCATTTTCAAATTCTGACTATAATAGACTTTTATTTCCAAAACAAAATATAACATCAAACTTTGTGTACACATGTAATCATATTTCTTCAACAAGTATGGCGACTGCTAGTTGTAAATATGGCGGACCAATGGCGGGTATCTGGATTTATTATTAAAAATATAGCTTGCCAGGCAAGGTAATATACGCCCACTGGCAGATTTGTTTGAAAAAGAACATTTGGCAGAAAACGGCAACCATCAAATATTCAACCTGTAGTCATAGGCCTACATTTTGTTCAGAACTTAAATTAAGTGTCGTCCAAATATTTTTTTTCTCGATTTCATCAAGAGCTCAGCATTTATTAAGTTTAGTCGAAATCCTTCTGCCTTGTAGAGTGTTTATGAGCTAAAAACTAAAACGTATTTCAAAGAAGAAAGGCAGTACGTCATAGGGTTTATCGTGTGATAAAAATCTAATTTAATAGGTTTCATTAAAATCTATCAAGAACTGTGCCTTCTAGAGTATTTACAACAGTATTTATATGCGCATGCGCGTGTGTGGGGTGTTGTCTGTTGAACGCGCTGAAAGAAAAATGTTAAATTTGTAAATTAAACATTGGATTAAACAAAACATTCAATATATACTACAGAAATGATCACTGTACAAGTGTTTGGAATAACTATATAATGTGTACACCTAACAGTCACAAGTTGCACAAGATGGCGGATGACGCAGAAGAATCTTTTCATATCACTGAAGATGATCTACAAGGCCGAATGATGAAAATGTACGAGCTGTTGAAATGTGTTAAAGAAGGTCAGGATATACTGAGAGAAGTATTTGATAATAAAATTGATAAACTTCGTACTGATATATTTACTACAATTGACGATAAAATCAAATCAGTCAAAGTTGACATTGGCCTACAATTTTGTGCAGTTGATAAACGCATTGAAGCATTGGAGGCCAACATGAACTCAATAAACTTTAATAATGTTCAACCTAGTTATGAAAGCATTCTAAACAATACGGATGTCACTGTCATTGTCTATAATTTGAAAGAGGTTAGAGGACAAACTCTAGTGACACAAGTTCAAAATCTTATTAATCCACTAGGAAGCTCATTAGACAATATAGATATAAAAAATGCCGTACGACTACAATCTAGACAATCATTAAAACCAGGTCCGGTTAAGATTGCGTTTGGATCGTTGGATCAGAAAATAAATGTCCTACGGAATAAGAGAAATTTAATTGGGCATATATATAGTGATGTTTATATACGCGGCTGTAAAACTCATACAGAGAGGTTACTAGAACTCAATGCCAAAACATTGCTCAGTGAAATGCCTAACGGTAATCGGTATCGGGTGAGCGGTAACGGTCGAATAATTAGAAAGGACACCAACACAAACGAAACCGTAAATCCTAACTCTCAAGCTTGAAGGTTCAACACTCGGCCAAACAAGATAAGAATCTCTCAATTAAATGTTTGTGGCTGGACGGACAATAATGCACATTTACGACAAGGCCTTCTCTCGAATCATAACTTAGATATAATCTGTATTAATGAGACTCATTTACGTGAACACAAAACAATCGAACTTTCTGATTATAAATACTATTCAAACAATCGAAAACTTGTTCATGTGAACGCCCCAAAGGGTTCCGGGTGTAGGTATATTGGTACATATTAGACTTTATGAATGTTATACTGTTGATGTTATTTGTTGTGTCATAAGACTATAAGCCATAGTATTGTTTAATTGTGTCCTGATTATATCCTTATTACTTCCCTTGTTCAGTTCTTCTTTGTAGAGTCTTATCTTGTACCATCTATATAAACAAGTCATGTTTAATAATTAGTGTTGTTAATATCCAAATACACAACATTATTGACAAAAGTTTCGACGGATTATTAGCTGTATCTTTAACTTCTTAATATGCTGATCAAAGGATTATCATTTTTAGTGCCTATTTACCCCCTGAAAACTCACACTGGGGAAGGGATGCTTCACGTTTCTTCTCACATTTATTAAGCCAAATTTATTTGCTGTCAGATGCGGATGCATTATTTGTTTGTGGTGATCTAAACTCGAGAATAGGGACAATAAATGACTGTATTGGTAACCTAGATGATGGCGTTCCGCCAAGGCACCCACTTGACAAAGTTGTTAATCAACACTGCCATTCATTTTTAGACTTTCTCTGGGACTCAAAATTTTGTGTGCTTAATGGACGGTTTGATAGAGACTGATAACTTTACTTCTGTAAGTGTAAAGGGGAAATCAGTTGTTGACTATATGTGTGTGCCACATGATTGTGTGAAGTCTTGTTCTAATTTCAAAGTGTTGTCACCTGAATCGATTGTAGAACAAAATAACCTTGAGTCGTATTTGAGTGAACGATCAAAGCTACCTAACATTACCTGTTAATTGTTGATTATATGTGTTCACTGGATAATCCTATCACTCCCGATGACCCAGACAATAACAAACGAGAACACCACTTTAATAAGTATAAACTTAATCAAATCCCGCCAACATTTTTACAATCCGAATCAGCAAGGGCAAATTTTATTGAAATAATTCAAAGAATTGAACAATGTAGGAACAATCAAGGCGAAATTGACACATTGTATAATAAGTTCTGTGACGAAATGATTTGTGAGATGAATAACAGTATTCCAGTGTTTAACTGTTCTAAACGAACTAGGAAGCGATTTAAAATAAATAAACCTTTTTGGAATAAAACTCTAACTAACAAATGGAACGATTTGAGAAAAAATGAAAGAACTTTTGTTAACTTTAAAGGTCCAAAACATCAACGCCATGCTCTCCTCAACAAGTACAAGATATCACAAAGGGAGTTTAATAAAATGTTAAGGCGAACTGAACGCAGTTATAAACATGGTCTCATGATTGAGTTAGAGTCTTCAAGCTCCGATAACCCTATCGATTTTTGGCGTAATTTGAAACGCTTAGGTCCAACACGGAAACGCACAATTCCTATGGAAATTTATGATGATGAAGGTTTATTAAATACGGAGAAGAAAAGGGTGTTTGAGAAATGGACTAATGATATATAATCCGGTGACTCGTGACGACTACGATTCAAACTTTTATCGGAATGTTCTCAACGAAAAACAAAGAATAGAAGCGGAAATGTGTTATGAGTCTTTCTGTGAAAATTCGTATTTAAACTCTGATATATCACAGGAGGAGATCGAAGTAGTTGTATTTAATGGCAAAAACGGGAAAGCGTGTGGAATTGATAACATATATGAAGTTTTAAAATTTCCAAATGTTTTAAGGGTACTACATCCGTTATTTCAGCTATGTATGTCCACGGGTAAGATACCATCTATCTGGCGTCGAGCAATTATATCACCAATTCCAAAGGACTCAACTAAAGATATTCGTATACCAACCAATTACCGAGGAATAAGTCTCCTATCCTGTGTCAGTAAGCTGTACTCATCTCTGATAAATAAAAGACTTTTAATGTATCTAGAAAGTAATGATTTACTTGTGGACGAACAAAACGGTTTTAGATCAAAAAGATCATGTCTGGATCAAGTTTTTGCAGGATCCTCTGTCATCCGAACTCGTTTATCTCTGAAACAATCTACGTTTGCGACATTTATTGATTTGAAAAAAGTTTTCGATTTTGTAAATAGGGAGGCGTTGATGTATAAACTCTTATCAAATGGTGTGAACGGTAATTTTTATAATTCGATTAAATCAATATATAGTGTAACATCGGCCAGTGTTAAACTAAATGGTGAACTATCAGATTGGTTTAACTGTTCCTCCGGTGTTCGACAAGGCGACAATCTTTCCCCCACCCTTTTTGCGTTATATATTAATGATTTAGCAACAGGCCTGAAGAAAATGAACAAAGGCGTTGATATTAATGGAGTCAATATGTCAATATGTGTATCCTACTGTACGCTGACGATATTATGTTATTAGCCCCATGTGAAGACGACATGCAAGCTATGTTAAACTATGTTGATACATGGTGTCGACAATGGCGACTTTCTATCAATCACACGAAATCTAATGTTATGCACTTTCGCAAAGTCAATAAACCAAAAAGTGCCTTCATCTTTCGTATAGGACGATGCAATCTGGAATATGTATCCTCATACAAATACCTAGGTGTTTTGTTTCAAGTACACATGAATTTTTCTATTTGTGCGGAAACATTGTCTTTGGCTGGGGGTCGTGCATTAGGATCTATAATCTCAAAGATTCATAATTACAAAGCTGTGGGAATAAATACGTACGAAACATTATATAACAGTTGTGTGGTTCCTGTGCTGGATTACTGTTCTGGTGTCTGGGGATACAAACCATGTCATGTTCTTGGACTCCACCGCTTTGCACCCCGCGTTGCCTTTAACGGAGACATGGGATGGATTCCATGTAAACTCAGACGATGGACAAATATGCTATGCCTGTGGAACAAACTGGTAGCTATGAATGACGACCGTTTAACTAAAATTGTGTTTGAGTATGACTACTCACACGCAGCGGGTAACTGGTGCGGGGATGTGAAAAATATTTTCAGTGAACTTAATATGGATTACATTTATCGCAACAAACTAAAATGTGACATCAAAGTTATAAAAGAAAAAATGTTCTCAAATTTTAAAGATACGTGGTCTAATGAAATTAAGTCAGTCTCTAAACTTAGAACATATACTCTTTTTAAATCCAGTTATGAAACCGAACAATACATAAGAATGAATCTTGGTAAGGTAGAACGAGCGCACATAGCGCAGTTCCGGTGTGGAATACTACCCCTAAGAGTGGAAACAGGTAGATTTAGAGGTCTGAAACCTTGTGAAAGGTTATGTGAAATGTGTACTTCCGGAAACATCGAGGATGAAAAACACTTTCTACTATCATGATCAACAAAATTAAAACCATAATTTACAATTATAATGATCTTACTGAAACTGACCAATTAAACGCACTCTTAAATCATTTACCCCGACTTTGTGCAAAGTTCATAACACAGGCATTCGATATCAGGCGAAAATGTTTATATAAAAACTAAACCAACCTACCATATAATGAATATTTGAATAACTCTTTATATTTGTACATACTTGTATTTAAAGGGACAGTCTGAATTTTTTTTAAGTCAAAATTTTTTTTTGCTCAAATTTGTGAAAACTATAGACCAAAATCTCTAACTATGTGTCCTTTAATGTATCTGAAAGTTTTGGCTAAAAAAATCGTGCCGTTAATTTTTAAATGCCAGAAACATGCTGAAATATTTAAAAACCTTACGAGTGTGTTATGTTTTTTGGACGCTTTTTAGAAAACTACTGAACGGATTTGAGTAAAATAAGCGCCTAATTGTAGAGAAATGTCTTGACTATGTATTGTGAAGGTTTCAGTTAAAAATATCGAGTCATTATTAAGCCAAACACAAAAACTAGGTCAAACTGCATAAATTAACAACAAGTACTCCCTGTTTGTAATTAACCCTTTAAAACAAATTCAGTTTGATCAAGAAGATACATAGGTATAATGAGCATACTTAAGGGTGTTAATTGGGCTATTTCACGTTATGAAAAAATGGAATAAGTATATGAAATAATGATTTCTTGAGACTAGTTGTGCATTTGTTGATGATTTGGGGTCCTTCTCGATAGTTTAAGGTTGATTTCATGTCAATCAGATTTTTTTTAATGAGTTGACAGCCCTTTCAAACATGTCATAAAAATTGGACATTTCAAACCTTTGATACAAGTTTAAAAAAATGTGAATGGATCAATCTACATCAAACTTGGCATAAATGTAGACAATTACATTGCCGAGAAACGTACAGAGCGATTTTCCAAAAAAAAATATTATTTTGGTGGTTACCATGGAAATACGAAAATTTACAAAAATTTATTTGTAGGTACGGCAAACATTTTTCAGGGGCCAAACTGATTAGAATTTTCGAAAAAACTCTCTGTACGTTTCATCCTTATTGAATAAGCTATCAATCAAGACCAAGATCGTAATTTTCCAATAAAAAATGGCCGAGAAATCTTGTACCAACCGGGACACATTTTGCTACTTTTTCCTATTTTTTTTAGCAAAAACTAACGAAATACCTAATTTATTTTCGGTTTTTTTTCATTCTATATAGTTTACAAATAAAGTAATAATAATTATCTACAATCTGAGCCCAAAAATAATAAGAAATTCGCAAAAATTCCATCTCGTGGTTTTTTTCTCGAACGCTAGCCCAATCAATACCCTTAAGAAATACTCCCAGGTAACATTTGCGATGTTTTTGATAATGGAAACTTTTTTTCAAAAAAGCAGAATGGCCCTTTAAAGTGACCTATAGGCCCAAGCGGCCGAGTGTTTTTCTCTGTATCTTTATTTATTGTAATTATTTATGTGTAACACATGTCACTATAAACAATTTCATTCATACAACCTATTTAAATCAATGCATTTTGAAGAACAAGGGCAATAATTCATATTAAATATTTTTCGATTCTTTTGATTTTTAATAGGGTTCATCCTTGGGTGATAATAAACAATTTCAGCAAGTTTCGTCAAAATCCGTAAAGAATTGTGACTTGTAGAGTGTTAACGAGCTAAAAATCGAACGCGTTTTAAAGAACAAGGGCATAATGGGCACTGTTGCACTTTCGGGCCTCTCGGGTTCTAATTGAGCTAGCAATCTGAAATTTGGTAGGATGATTTATACATATGTTCTGATTATTCACAGTAAATTTGGTGTCATTCCGACGTTTCCTTCTATTTTAAATTATTTTTCAAAGTTTCGAAGTGAATGATATTTCACCGATAATGGCGAATCAACAAGGGGATTGTTCAGTTGTACTTGCTTTGTCATTCCATTCTCTCGGGTCGATTCGCAACAAAAAATATAATTTGGAATCATTTAGAGATGTTTCGTAACACTTTAAATATGCCGAATTGTTAAAGTTTAACAACTGAATGAAGACGGAAAATGTTGTCTGGTTGGTCTGAAATTTTCTGACGTTGATCAGGACACATTACTCTTTCGCATTAGCACGTTTCATGTCGATATCGCGATCGGAATTGATCGAGGGGCGATGCAGCAATAGGGGCATTACTTTAACAATTAATTAAAAATGGAAATGGGTGCCTGATCGGTCTGAAATTTTTTGTGAGTAATCAGGACACATGACTGTGTCACATTGTCATGTTTCGTGTCGATATCGCGATCGAAAGTCATCGAATAGGGGCAATTACTTTAACACCCGATTTAAGATGGAAATTAGTGTCTGATCGGTCTGAAATTTTTTGTGAGTAATCAGGACACATTACGGTGTCACATTGTCATGTTTCGTGTCGATATCGCGATCGAAAGTCATCGAATAGGGGCAATTACTTTAACACCCGATTTAAGATGGAAATAAGTGTCTGATCGGTCTGAAATTTTTTGTGAGTAATCAGGACACATGACTGTGTCACATTGTCAAATTTCAGATCGATCAGACACTTATTTCCATCTTAAATCGTGTGTTAAAGTAATTGCCCCTATTCGATGACTTTCGATCGCGATATCGACACGAAACATGACAATGTGACACAGTCATGTGTCCTGATTACTCACAAAAAATTTCAGACCGATCAGACACTAATTTCCATCTTAAATCGTGTGTTAAAGTAATTGCCCCTATTCGATGACTTTCGATCGCGATATCGACACGAAACATGACAATGTGACACCGTAATGTGTCCTGATTACTCACAAAAAATTTCAGACCGTTCAGACACTAATTTCCATCTTAAATCGTGTGTTAAAGTAATTGCCCCTATTCGATGACTTTCGATCGCGATATCGACACGAAACATGACAATGTGACACCGTAATGTGTCCTGATTACTCACAAAAAATTTCAGACCGATCAGACACTAATTTCCATCTTAAATCGTGTGTTAAAGTAATTGCCCCTATTCGATGACTTTCGATCGCGATATCGACACGAAACATGACAATGTGACACAGTCACGTGTCCTGATTACTCACAAAAAATTTCAGACCGATCAGACACTAATTTCCATCTTAAATCGTGTGTTAAAGTAATTGCCCCTATTCGATGACTTTCGATCGCGATATCGACACGAAACATGACAATGTGACACAGTCATATTGTGTCCTGATTACTCACAAAAAATTTCAGACCGATCAGACACTTATTTCCATCTTAAATCGGGTGTTAAAGTAATTGCCCCTATTCGATGACTTTCGATCGCGATATCGACACGAAACATGACAATGTGACACAGTCATGTGTCCTGATTACTCACAAAAAATTTCAGACCGATCAGGCACCCATTTCCATTTTTAATTAATTGTTAAAGTAATGCCCCTATTGCTGCATCGCCCCTCGATCAATTCCGATCGCGATATCGACATGAAACGTGCTAATGCGAAAGAGTAATGTGTCCTGATCAACGTCAGAAATTTTCAGACCAACCAGACAACATTTTCAGTCTTCATTCAGTTGTTAAACTTTAACAATTCGGCATATTTAAAGTGTTACGAAACATCTCTAAATGATTCCAAATTATATTTTTTGTTGCGAATCGTCCCGAGAGAATGGAATGACAAAGCAAGTACAACTGAACAATCCTCTTGTCGATTCGCCATTATCGGTGAAATATCATTCACTTCGAAACTTTGAAAAATAATTTAAAATAGAAGGAAACGTCGGAATGACACCAAATTTACTGTGAATAATCAGAACATATGTATAAATCATCCTACCAAATTTCAAATTTCAGATTGCTAGCTCAATTAGAACCCGAGAGGCCCGAAAGTGCAACAGTGCCCTATAGGGCATATTAAATGTTTTTCGATTCTTTTGATTTTCAATAGGGTTCATCCTTGGGTGATAATAAACAATATCAGGAAGTTTCGTCAAAATCCGTAAAAAATTGTGACTTGTAGAGTGTTAACGAGCTAAAAATCGAACGCGTTTTAAAGAACAAGGGCAATAATTCATATTAAATTTTTTTCGATTCTTTTGATTTTCAATAGGGTTCATCCTTGGGTGATAATAAACAATTTCAGCAAGTTTCGTCAAAATCCGTTAAGAATTGTGACTTGTAGAGTGTTAACGAGCAATTGCGGACGGACCGACGGACATGGGTGACGGCAATATACGCTCCACATTTCATGTGGGCGTATAAAAAATGATTATTTTTAGCTTAGTTAGAGCATGATAGCTTTAAGTAGAATATATGTTAACCTATTTTCAAGAGACATTGATTGGTCTCAATTTACACAGTTGAATTGTTCATTCTAAAGGTTATGATTACATTAATATTTTAACACGGTATTTATTATTATCCAATGTGATTATAAGTAGGTCACTTTCCTTATCTTATACAAAGTTTACTTTTGATTTTATACAATTGGTCAATAAATACTGGTGAAAAAATTATAAACATGTACACTACTGCACCAAATACCAACAATCATAAGTTATATATAGAACAGGGGCTGCGGGGGAGGGCGGGGGAGGGCGGGGGAGGGCGGGGGAGCCATGGCCCCCCCACTTTCTGGCAGTTAATTATTTAATAATATTAATAATTTTTGGTCATTTTTATTAAAAATTTTTATAATTTCCGAGATCTGAAAATTGAGTGGCCGAAATCCGAGGAGTTTTTGTGGTGGGGGTGAGGGTGAGAGGTGGATTTTGAAAATTTTCAACCAAGGGCCCCCCCACTTTCAGAAACGCTCCGCGGCCCCTTTAAGAAACTAGAGTCTACACTTACCACGTGACTCCCATTGACTCAACGTTAAAGAATCGTGCCATCATGGACCGACGGCGGCCATCATGATTCCTGGCAGTTTTATCGTTGAATACCCGGATGTTCCGTTTGTTTACAATGGATGATCTTTTGATAGAATGATGTTTGTTGTTAGTTTCCCTTAGACACAAAATAAAAAACCCATTGCGTTTCATTATTTAAAGAATAAAACCTTTTTTCTATCTACCAGAGGCTATTTCATTTACATTTTCCACAGAAATAGTTTATGGCAACGTTGGCTGCAGGGGAATGCAGTCAAAGACCATCCTCGGAGTGGCAGACTACCCATTACCAATAACAACAAGACAACTGGATTCGTACAACACACCTACAAAATGTATTCTATCCAGAAACAGTTACACACATTTTCTGAAGTAAGACAAATTAAAACCGTTTTAACACTTACAGGAGTCTTTTATCTCCATGGGAATATTTGATACCCATGCTCCTTTACAAACCAAAACAGTGACCGTTAGGCCAAACAAATACCAAAAATCCATTCCCTTTAACTCCAAAAACGATCTGCTGAAAAAGTCTGGAGAAAAAGTAAATTAGAAATCCACCGACAAATATACAATCGTATTCGGACGGATACTAATGCCGCACTACGCTCCGCGAAGAGGTGCTTTATCAAAGACAAGATCAAAGAACACAAAACCAATCCCAGACAACTCTACAATGTTGTGAACAGTCTCTTGAAACCTAATGCTAAAGCGGTTCTACCGCTATCCTTCGATAATCGTGATCTTGCAAATAAATTCTCCTTATACTTCTCTGGAAAAGTAGAGAATATTAGAAACCAACTGGAAGATGAAATTCAATCACATAATGTTCCAATAACAGATGAAGAAACATCTTTTGATGGAGAAGAAATGTCTCTCTTGGAACCAACAACTGAAGCTGAACTGAAGAAGATAATTGGCGTGTCACCCAGTAAATCTTGCTGCCTCGACCCAATACCAACATGGTTATTGAAATTATGCCTCGATCAACTACTTCCAATTATATTATGCATCATCAATCGTTCTCTACAAACTGGACATATGTGCCATTCACTCAAGCAAGCTGTTGTTACCCCCCTACTGAAGAAACCGTCACTTGATCCTGAAAACTTTAAAAACTTTCGTCCTGTCTCAAATCTTTCGTTTATATCGAAACTTATCGAGAAAGTTGTTGCATCACGACTTAAAAACCACATACAGAAGGCACAACTGGACGAGATCTTCCAATCGGCTTATAAATCTAATCATAGCACCGAAACAGCACTTCTACGTGTTCATAATGACATAATTTCCAAATTAGACGATAAAAATTGTGTGTTCCTAATTCTATTGGACTTGAGTGCCGCGTTCGATACAATAGACCAAGACATATTATTAAACAGACTTGACGTTAGATTCGGAATAAAATGTGTTGCTCTAGAGTGGTTTAAATCATATCTGGACCACCGTTCACAGAAAGTTGCTGTCAAGTCTGCTAACTCAGACCCAACATATTTAAAGTTCGGTGTACCCCAGGGCTCAGTACTGGGTCCACTTCTTTTTACCTTGTACACATCCTCTCTTGGAGATGTCATTCGGAGCCACAACATGGACTACCATCTATACGCTGACGACACACAACTTTATATTGGACTTACGCCATCTTCGGAAAGCGATGCTATCATGAAACTTGGTCAGTGTATAGAGAGTAAAAAAACCGAATTTATCAAACTAGGAACTACTAAACAATTAAATCAAATCGACGCAAATGATTTATCCATCGGTGACTCAAATATCAATGCGAATAGTGTAGTCAGGAATTTGGGTGTGAACTTTGATAGTGAAATGAATATGAATTCATCTATACAATATTGGTAGAATCAGATCCTACATTGATTATGAAACCACTAAGCAACTTGTCAATAATTTTATTACATCGAAATTGGACTACTGTAATTCACTGTTGTATGGACTCCCAGCTAAATCAATACGCCCACTCACTCTAATTCAAAATAAAGCTGCCAGAATGATTTCTCTCACTAAAACACATACTAGTATTACCCTTGTACTGTATGACCTCCATTGGCTTCCAATCCAATACCGCATTGAATTCAAAATACTTTGTCTCACATATCGTGCCCTAAACTGTCCTGGTGCCCCGAAATATTTAACGTCTCTCGTTAAGCACCCCCCCGTAATCTCCGTTCCGCCTGTCAAAATCGCCTGGAGGTTACTTTTGCTAATACTAAAGTGGGAGAACGCTCCTTTCAAAGTGCCGCCCCGAAACTCTGGAATTCTTTATCTCTTTTCACAAAATCTAGCTCATCGTATAATGTATTTAAAAAGAACTTAAAAACCGAATTGTTTAAAAAGGCATTCTAAACGAATATGTAAAGTTTATTTATTGATCTATTTTATTTGATTTTGCCTTGATTATTATTATGTTAAATGTTTAATGTATTTTATGTGATTATATGACTGTATCTGCACCACTGAGCTGCTATTCTAGCAGGATAGTTGGGGCATTATAAATGCAATAAATTATTATTATTATTATTATTATTATTATTATCTGTTGCAAACCGAAATTATTTCAGATTTGGTAAAAAAAGCAACTTTGCAGGAACTTTTGTTGTTCAATAAATTAAAACCATGACACATAATACCCATCTTGCTTGCAGGAATCTATATATAACTGTATGACAACAACACATTGGAAGGGCCTGTGGTCCAAAAACATCGAAGAGTCCTCAACTCCACCCTTTTACCCACATATAAAAACTCCTCGGATTTCTGCCACCAGATTTTTTAGAATTTTGGACATTATCCTAGACCAAAACATTGCATATGAAACCGGATTCGCTATCATATTCCATTCGAATAGCTGCTTTATAAAATAAATGCCTAATGATTTAGAGTTCATAACTTTGACTTTGGGTAAAGTCCAATATTACTTTTGGTTTATTACTAGGATGAATGGGAAATTATTTTTCATTTAAACTTAAAGGAGATCATTCAGTATTTTCTGGCATTGATTTGAGATTTGAATGTACATAAATATCCACCAGTAAATAAATTGCACAGAAATCTCAAAATCCATGCAAATATACAATACCAAAAAACTTTAAGTCCCAGAATTGGGATTTTTTTAGGTTAACTAATTCGTAATAATGTTCCAAATTTAAGCCTTCAAATCTCTGTGTATCCATAAATATCTGCGTTTGAAAGTAAAAAATACGACTCATCGTATAAGTATAGTAAGACTATGAGCGTATAATGACTTATATAGAAAACACATGCATATACAGCAAATGAAAGATCTGTTAATGTATGGGTATATATGGGCATTTTCAGTAATTATAATGGCTATTTACATAAATTCAAGGCCCAACTCGATCCTCGAAAATGCTGAACATTTAATTTAAATTAAATTAAAATACAGGTCGAACTTTTTATTTTCAAACGCGAATGATTTTGGAAATACATGGATTTGGAGGCTGAAATTTCGACAATGATCTGTGAACATTATTTCTGATTAGCTTTGCGAAAAAATCCAGAAACTAAGATGAGATTAAAGTAAGTTACTGCGACAAATCAAATCAAGGTAAAAATACCAGACGACTAGATATCTTCATCATACACTATTATCTATCATTTTCTTATCAGGCATGTCCATAATCACTTAAATGTGGATTTTGATAACCTTATTGATATATTGCTCATTACATTATTCAAGAGCGGATCCAAGGAGAGGGGTGGGGGGGGCTCCCCCGGCTGGAGACATTTCAGGGGACATGGTCATTTCCTTGTGCATTTTTGGGGACATTTGAGAAAACCAGTTGGAAACCCAGGACATAGACCCTACTGAACGTGTGTCATTTTTCAAAATGGCTGCTATTTTGTTATGAACAATGAACGACCTTGAATTCGTTTTGAGCTCTGTTCGGAAGCTCTTTTTTTTAAAGAAAGTCTTAGTTGCTTGAAGAAGCAATCAAACTATTGAAATAAATAATGTTTTAAAGATTTAAATTTAATTGCGTAAAGAAATAAAACTCCTATATAATGTGTTAGTAGCTATCATTGCTTTTTAGCCATTGTTCATAATTTGGACTTCGGTTCAGCTGATCTGAAGACCAGAAAGGGTTCATAGTTAGGATCAGTAATAGCTGGTCTGTTCATACTAAATCCTGAGATATCATATTGTGTTCTACCATCAATCGCCATTTCACTTAATATTTTACCCAGTAAACAGGCAAATCTGAAAACAAAATTGCTTGATAATAAACACAATTGAACAACGAAAATGTCATATTATATGCCTTGCTCTAGTGAAACTACTCATTCCTAAAATGAAATATGCCGTAGTCGTTTTTGATTTTATATCCCATTTCAGCAGTAAAGCCTCAAAATTATGGTAGACACGATCCATGAACACAAGTATCAAAAACGTTGCATGTCCTTGATGAGAGAAGGTTGTAACATTGTAATTATGACAAAATTACGAAAACATAGGCACAGGATATTTAGGGAACGAAATGTGAAAGCTATTTAGTGTTCTGAGTTCTGTAAACTGCAGATAATCTGAAATTTACAGCATAGTTTTACTTACTTAAACGCATGTGCTGAACCACAACAAACGATGACGTCAGAATATCCAACTTTTTCACAAGTATCAATAACAAAGTTTCTATCAGGCAACATATCATATAAACATGTTTTTGTCTCCAGAACTGGACCAATGAACTAAAAAGTTTCAAAACATGGAAGCTACCACTTGTTGAAATAGTTGAAACAAAATATATTCTGCAACTATGGACTTTTTCTACATGACTATCTACTAAGAATTAATTATATTATTGTTCATTCTTACGGAAAAATAGGGTTCAAAATTCAAATCGAACCAAATATTATTAGATGAAAAGCAACAATAGTATTTAGAAGTAGTACGAAGTACAAAATAAAATTTTACCTTAGGCAGAATATTTTCCATGAAATCTATGGTAAATTTTTCAACTTCGGCACTAGGTTTATAATCTCTTGTATCAGGTGTCACTCGCTTACCTAACGAATCGATGCCAACTTTCGGACCAGATTGACCATGCACTGGTATTTGATAGAGACTGAAGCCTGGTTTTAAATAGGAGAAAACAGGAAATCTGTAATTTAAAAAATGATTGTCATTGTGATATTATCACTGTAATTCCTGTAAATTATTGAATGTTGCCGATCGCAATAGATCTCGTAGGTAAAACTATATTATCATTTTTGAAGGTATTCTTTAAAGATAGTGGACCACAGCCATATACGCCCATCACGGCAATCTGATGGTTAAACGAAAAAGCCTTAAATTTAATCAGAAGTAAACTAAACTTTCTCAAACCTTTCAATTTAGGTCCAATAATATCCATTTTAAGTTTCATCAAAATCGGTTGAAAACTTAAAGAATAATAGCATATTCAAGATTTTGGGGCAAGGGGCATAACTCTGCTTCTAACGGTCGAAAATAGCTCAAATTCGAACCTGATCTTCGATTTATGAATATTATATACACATACCAAATTTCATTTGATTCCATCAAAAACTATACTTTTTATAGCGTTTACAAGCAAATGAAGTTGATAGAAGCACTTACTGTATAGAGGTTGTGGGCGATAAGTCATTAAAACTGACGTAAGAGGCCTTAATCTTGAAAAAGCCTTAGATTTAATCAAAAATAAACTGAACTTTCTCAAACTTTTCGATTTAGGTCCAATAAATCCATTTCAAGTTTCATCAAAATCGGTTGAAAACTAAATCGGTTGTAATAGCCTATTCAAGATTGCAAAACTCTTATTACGGTCGAAAATAGCTCAAATTCGAACTTGATCTTCGTTTTATGAATTCGTATACACATACGAATTTCTTTTGATTCCATGAAAAACTCTAGTTTTTAGAGCGTTTACAAGCAAATGTTTACGGACAGACGGACGGACGGACAGGGGGGACTACAATATACGCCCACATAGAGAGATGTGGGTGTATAAAAACGCGAACATGAAAACGTGTTAGTTCTAAATTCTTGGCCTTTATAATTATTCAAATATGTTTTCTATTCAATATTCACACTCTTTTTGCAAGTTGACAATCGTTGTTGGCTCTTATTCTTGCGAATTTTAGGCAAAACGTACGCACTCAAAATAAATGCACAGCAACAATTAAATGAAATACTGTCTGATTAAACCGTTCTTATAATTTCTGAATATTTCAGTTAAATTGTTGACGTACCTATTTTTAGTAAACTCCTTTATATGTGGTGTTCCAAAATACGTAACTTGTTCTTGTGTTACGATAAGTGGTAATTGTACACCAATGGAGCCTAAAACGTTATTAGCCCAGGCTCCTGACGTCACTATTAGTTGTCTACAGGTAAATTCACCTTTAGTGGTTTTAATCTAAATAAAAAACAAAGTAGCCATTAATCGGTGTTTGTGTCATGCGAAAAAACATACCTATATACCCATTTTGTATAGCTTCTTTTGACGTTGTCCGTCTGTCCGGTTACAAATGAAGTGAATTCAATACACAATCTCTCATACAGAGTTGTCTTCCCCTGCAGTCACAACTCTGTATAAGAGATTATGCGATTCCAATCTAATTAAAATTAGATTACATTTCGTTTCGGTTATTTTTTGAGTGTCGACTCCATGTAATCTAACCACTTATAAGGTGAGCATCTTCTGGTGACGAAAATTTCAGCCAATCAAAAACTACCTTCAAGATCGCCGGTCTATGCATTGATATGCATTCTGGGAAAGTAAAGAAACACAGCTGTCCAAATTATGACGTAATTCAAAATTTACAAATAGAAACGTTGTTCTGATTGGCGGAAGGGTATAATAACCGAAACGAAATGTAATCTATTTTTTTTAGATTGATGCGATACAGACTAGGTGTAATCAAATTTGCGCTTATTCCCATTTGGGTTTATTCGCGTATTTTCATATTGTAGAAATCCTTATTTGAGACAGAATATTATGTAAAACTGATTTAAATATTTACCAGTAATCGACCGTCTGCGTTTCTGTGAACTCTGACGACAGAACAATTAGTTAAGAAGGAAGCCCCATGACCTCTAGCTAACTGTTGATGTACAGAAGTGGCTAGTGCAGCATCGACTATACCAGATTCCGGTTGATACAAGCTAACTACATCTTTATCAACTTTAAACTGTGGAAACTTCTTCTTTAAGTGTTCAGCATCTAACTTTTCATACCTTTATTCATACCTCAATATTTATGTTGTTATAAGTAATACACATGTAGTAATATAGGGCAATATGATGTTAAAGATACCCAGTATCTATGGGGGTTTTTGCCTCCCAGATTAACATTTTCCATCATTGAGTTCTTGCCTGCTTTGTGCTTTTAAAGTCCACCCCTCCTCTCCCCCATGACCTCCCGCCCTCTTCTTGACGATCATGTGGCTCCGCTCGGCCCCTCTACCTAACAATATCTAGAAAGGCCATGGTTTTGCACAAAGCCTTCGTAAACTATGGGTGCACGGGCAAGATCAAAGCCCGAAATCAGCTTCGGATGCCAAATCTGTACATCCGCGCAACAGTGGGCTAAGACTGACTCCGATGTCGATGACCACGACTGGAAGCACGATAAGATGCGATCCGTAGCGCTTTGTTAATGTATGATAAGATGATACGATGATCGCAAGAAACAATAATGGATCGTGTTGAACGTTTCAAAATGTTTCTACTATTAACTCAACTGATCTCACGATGCCATAGGATCTGATAAGATCACCAGATCACGATTTGAATCGGGTTGCAAAATTTAATCGTGATAGATTTCCACTATCACGATTTGCAGCACAATTGAAATCTAGGTCTTAATGTCTGACTACTGTCATGAACAAAAAAGAATTCTGAAATATGAAATTCATCTACCTGACCAACCTGATTTTTTATGGTTCACTACCAAAACGGAGTGTGCTTAGTGATAAATACTAAAAACCAGATCAGAAGACATTTTTGGGTTTATTTATCTTTAATCCGTACTGCTAATATAAAAATCTATAAATTCTAATATGTTTACATAAATATTTTGAGACCTTTAAAAATCAGCGGCAACTCAGTATACAACTTTCAAAAATTTAAGACTGAACATTGATAATGAAAAGGTTTCAAATATTGATTCAAAAACTGGCGTCACTAAGTATAAAGCGATTCACCAGACGTAGACATATTAGTATGTGTTAATGATATTTATCGATATTCTGATTTTATTTTACAAAATATACATGAATGGTTCACTTAAGGCCTACATTATTGTAGAGTTCACCTGTAAAATCCACACAAATGTGTATGTAAAATTCCACTATGTTGGCACATAAATTACGAAGGCTTCGTGCAAGGATCCATAACTTACGTGATATTATGAGTTTTCATGGCATCTTCATAGCATTGTAAGTCTACTTCACTAGGTTTACTGATATCTAATCCTCCACATTTATACACTAATTGAAGTCCAGATTCTTCTTCCACAGCTTCCCATCTGTAAACAACACACAGAATTAAAGCTTGCCAGTAACTTGCCTCGGTTAGTGTTGTGACAAAGCTCGAAGGCTGACATCCGATCGACTTAAGACACCAATTGCGCTTGTACCGCGACATCAGTAGGTATTTGGGGATTCAAAAGCACATAATCAAAATCGCATAGATACATGAACTCGATCGCTACCGACTCTGACTGAATTAAACCACAGCCACATTTTTTTAAAACAATATTTTATTCACATTTATATGAAAAGGATTGGGGAACAGACTTTCGTATACGAGCCCCTTAAACGAATTAATATTTCGTCATAACAAAATAATAATAAAAGTGTTGGAAATTGTGCTTAAGGGGCTCCGTACTTTCGCCTCTTCTCCTATGTAAAAAAATATGTACCATCCTTCGGTTTAAGGTTTTTTGTCTCTGGTTCCCAACCACAGGACATGAAAAGTCCCACAAATAATTAAAATACAGTGCAGTGTTCCATGGTATTAGCGGTAGATTGGAGGGCTACTTAGTTAGATAGAAGTAGTAAAAGGACTAACCTACATCAAATCTAACTGACTCGCAACCAAAATTCGAAAAAGACGAAATATGTTAATATATCGGGTGGGCCTAAAAAAGTGGCAACACACTTTAATATGATATTATGAAAAATGTATGGGAGCTATAATTTTGATATTACACACCCATCACAATATGGTAATTTGACATCTTCACTAGAAATTTCAGACCAAAAGACCAAATAGTGTTAATTTGCCAGCAATTTTAAAATTAGAGGTCAAAAAGAAAAATATCGAAGAATGTCAAATGTTATCTAAACTTTGTTTCACTTGAAAAGGTGATCAATGTGTCCACCGTCTTGATTGCAGACAGCCCTCAATCGTTTTTTCCATGAAGAAATACACTTTCTGATCTCTGCCTGTGGGATTTCGTTCCATTTTTCACGAATTCGATCTTTTAGTTCATTTTCCGTGAACACCTTTGTTCGATCCGCATAGACTTTTCTGAGAGAGAGTCCCACACAGTGAAGTCCATGGGATTGCAATCAGGGGACTGCGGGGGCCACTCATCTTTTTTAATGAACTTTGGGGTCGCGTCATTTGGGTAACTTTGTGTTGCATTGCTGGTATGGGAAGTTGCACCATCCTGCTGAAACACATAGTCATTGTTCGGATAGATAACATTTGACATTCTTCGATATTTTTCTTTTTGACCTCTAATTTTAAAATTGCTGGCAAATTAACACTATTTGGTCTTTTGGTCTGAAATTTCTAGTGAAGATGTCAAATTACTATATTGTGATGGGTGTGTAATATCAAAATTATAGCTCCCATACATTTTCCATAATATCATATTAAAGTGTGTTGCCACTTTTTTAGGCCCACCCGATATATTATGCAAAAGATTTATTAGATAAAACTCAGGTTGAATTATGACTTTCTGGGTTCAAATATATCAAATATACTTTATCGTGAAATTAAATATTTTAGTCTCGAATTATTATCATCCATGTCTTTCTCAATTTTCGTTGTTTAATACAGAATTGCTTATCATAACACATTGCAAATTAGTAGCTGCAAACCTCAATACAATAAGTTTTATTGATGTGCACAGATCTAAAGTACACCATGACATGTTTTGTGACAAGCATGTGAAGAAAACAACATACGCTTGATAAGCCGGGCGGATTAATTTGGTGTATTTATCGTCATGATAAGCCATTCGACTGAAATATAAATGCATAGAATATTAATATAAACATAGGTATGTTTATGTTATGAAATATATATCATGCCGAGAAAAACAATTGAGACTTAACAATTTCCAAGGATTTATAAGCTAACTGTAATCTAATGTCTTTGATAATTGTGTAGCTTTTTATTCGAAGGTTTCGGTGACTCTGGGGAAAATATACTAAACAAAAATTAAATCATTTCAAATGATTGCCAAAATATTGCTCTCAAAAATTCTTACATTAAGTTAATTGTGACGAAACTAAATAAAATTCGGCCATACCCTTATTATATAACACTGCTTCTATTGATTACTATTTCTCATTAGTTTTCTTCAAGAGTGTACTTACATAATTCTAGAATGATCTTGTGAACCACCATTGTGATGTCCCAATTCAAATTGCTCAATACCCAAAACATCTAAAATAAATTTAATAAAGCTACTGGTTATAGTATTATGATTTTACGACACTCAATTTGCACCATTCAGATTATTAGTCCAGAGGTAGATCCAGGATTTAGTGAAAGTTTATTGCAGGTTATTATTGAAAAACGCTTCATGTATATCTTGTAATAATTATAATATACATGTATAAGGTAGTTTTCTGGATTTATCAGATTACACAGATAATAGTTTAGTTACGAAACAAGACAAGTTGCCCAATGAATATAAACTAAGATTGCTTTTTTATCATTTAAGGGGTAGCATTCTTTTAAAATATTATATCAAATGGTGTCTCGTACCTGAGACAAACATCTTTCAATTAAAAACTTTCTGCTTAATTGTGAAAATATGATATCTAAGACCAGAGTGTCAAAAACATGTGTTGTTGTAGCATCTTTGGAAGGAATTATCTATAGGGGACAAGACACTTATGTTTATTGATAGAATAAACTGTGCTTCATCTGAGATTTTAACTCGAGGCCCCAAAGCGCCGCGTAAATCTACTAACTAGACCAACGACAGCTCAGTGAACTGGGACGTTGATTGAGCTGAATTTTAACCTCGGCCTGTCCCCTCGCAATTTCGAATTCTAGTTTTGGGGTAGTAACATTTAGTTCAGAAAACGTCTATCAATCCTAGATAATTTCACTGAAATATTATATTCTTTCTTACCTGCATGTGCCCTTTTAGCCAACCAATAAACAGTAGCACTCCCTATTCCACCACATCCTGCAACTATATAGTCAAAATGTGTTTTATTAGTATTAAACCACGTACGCCTGCTTTCCATTGCAGATTATGCTTGTTTGTTCTAATTGGTAACTCGATATTAATATTATATAAAATACAGTTTAACTCAAATAGATTCTCCAAGAAACGCGTTTAAATTTATGTTTTAAACAACATCCGTTAAGTTGAAATTTTATTCAAACGCAGTTGTCGAGGGTTATGCAATATCTCTTAAATGCATAATAGCATATCGTTCGTTTAGAATATGGCTTAACCTATTTTGAAGAGACATCAATTGGTCTCAATTTACATTTGAATTGTTCATTCTAAAGGTTAAAAAATATCATTTTAACACAGTATTATTATCCAATGTGATTATAAGTCGGTCATTTTCCTTATCTTATACGAAGTTTTCTTTTGATTTTATACAATTGGTCAATAAATACTGGTGAAAAAAGGAAAAACATGTACACTACGGCACCACATATTACAACAATGCACTGGAAGGGACCGTGGTCCAAAACAAAATCAAACAGTCCTCACCTCAACCCTTACCCCCCTATAAAAACATATAAATTTTTTAGAATTTTTGACATTATCCTGTAAAGAGAAACAAAACATTATGTAAAAGAAAATTAAAACAAGTGGCCAAAAAGTGGAGGGGCCAGGGCTCCCCGGAACAACAAACCAAAGCATTGCATTATGAAACCGGATTCGCTATCCCATATTCGAATCGAATAGCTGCTTTATAAAATAAATACCTAATGAGTTAGAGATCGTTATCAGTGGCGTTTCTACGGGGGCTAGAGGGCATGCAGAATTAAGGCCGGCCCGAATTTTTTATTTTCAAACGCGAATGATTTTGGAACAAATGGATTTGGAGGCTGAAATTTCGACAATGAGTTGTGAAAATTATATCTTATTTGCTTAACGGAAAAATTCCGAAACTAAGATGCGATTGATTGAAAGCATAGTGAACATATCCCTTTAAAGTAAGTGACTGCAACAATATATCACCAGGCAAAAAGATCAGACGACTAGATACCTTTACGATAATAATAATAATACTTGTATTTATAAAACGCTGAAATCCACTCTACATGGAGAGTGCTCAAAGCGCTGACACATTGACTTGTCTTTCACAAGCTATATACACAGTAAGTCTAATCGTAAGATGACTTAATCGACATGTTGAGGGAATTCCATAAGTGTGCAGGCAGCAGCATGCGAATGTTCTAACACCAAATGATTTTAAATTAAAGGATGGTTTCACAAGTTGAAATTTTTCTTAGAAGGAGATTTCTGGAAGGAACGTATCGTTGAACAAGATCTTGAATGTAGTAAGGACCAACGTTATTAACTGCTTGAAAACATAAACATAGTATTTTGAAATCGATACGCTCTTCGATGCATAGCCAGTGCAAGTCGTTTAGGACAGGGGTGATGTGCGCGGTAGTTTTAGTACGTGTTGCTAGATTTTTTTTATCTTCTACAGTCTATAAATCTAGGTGTCTGGTAAACCATACAACAGACTGTTACAATAGTCTAAATGACTGAGGATGAGACATCTTACTAGTGCTACACACACATCTCTGGTGATTAAATGGCGAATAGCTCCTATGTTTCTTAGATGAAAATGACAGATTTTACATCAGGCCCGTAGCCAGCCAAGTACTTCTAGGGGGGCAAACGTCCAATCAAGGGGGGCAGTTTAGTTACGCAACCGCAAAATAAAACCTTTTCTTCCCCTCCTTGAAAATGTGTGAATTTTCAAACTTTGCAAATGTGATCTCTAGTCTATTGATTGCTAACTTTATTGCTTCAATGATGTCCATTAGAAGTCTGGATATATGATTTTCTAAAGTCTGGGGACTCCCTCTAGAAAATTCAGAACAATGGACTTTCTGAAACGTTATTCTCGGGTAAACTAAAGGATTTGTTGTGTAGGGAATGCAGGACAACATGAAGAAATTTTGGGAACTAAACGCCCATAAACGCTTTTTCCTGACATTTTCTGACTATTTTAAGGTTTATTTGTATAGGGACTTCAAGGCCACCAGAAGAAGTTTTGGGAATTTTACGCCTGAAAACGTAAATTCCTGACATATTCCACCGAAATTATGATTCAAGATTAATTGTATAGGGTCTGAGGGATCTAGCGTAGAGATATTGTGAGAAATAGACGCCAACAAATGCAATTTTGTGTCTTAACAGCGAGACCATGAGAAGAAAATTTTGAGAATTAGACGTCTGGAAACGAAATTCCTGACATTTCCCAGCAAATTTGAGGTTGAAAATTATTGGTCTAGCAGTGTCTGAAGGATCTAGCCTAGAAAATTTTGAGAACTAAACAGCTGTAAACGCAATTTCTTGAAATTTTCTGACGAATTTAAGGTATATTTGTATCGGGATTTCAGGGCTATCAGTAGAAAACTTTGAGAATTTGATGCTTGGAAACGCAACTTCCTGACATATTCAACCAAAATTAAAGTTCAAGATCATAAATAGCCTAGAAATTTTGATATATAGATGCCCACAATTGCAATATCCTAACGAACTAAGAAAATTTTAAGAATATTAGGACTGTAATTGCTCTTTGCTAACATTTAACGTCGAATTTAAGGCTCAGAATTGTTTGTTTTATACAAAAGACTCCCTTCGACTCAGTAAAATGAATTAATGCATTAAAAAAAATATAACAATTGTCAATTTATTAGGGGGGGGGGGGGCAAAGGCCCCCCCTGCTCCCCCCCCCCCCCTTTGGCTACGGATCTGTTTTACAAACGAACTAGTTACTTTTCTTTTTTTATAACTGTTAAATTTATTGATGTCTCAACCGATGCGTTACATTGTGTGTTGTAAGTCATGTATTCTTGTTAAGATGTATATTCAATTTATTTTATAATCTAAGCCGATCATATTGTTTCTCGTTAGATTAGAATGTCGTTTTTATAGCATTTCTTTAGATTACTCAAACGACTTTTTACCTTTCTTTTGCACGTTATCGAGTTATTTATTTTCTCTTTCTATTATCATTATCATATTATGTAGTACTAAGCAACATCTTTTATTATAATGTATGATTTTGTATTATGATGTATGATTTGTATTTTTGTATTATGATGTATGATTTGTATTTTTGTATTATGATGTATGATTTGTATTTTTGTATTATGATGTATGCTGCCCAAAAAGGGCGAACAATACAATAAATATCTATCTATATATCTAGATGACTATTGTGAGCATCCATTGCCAAATTTTGGTCTAAGTACACTTTAAGGTTTTTAGCCGTAGAACTGGAAGAAATGATTGATTGACCTAATTGGAGACCATCAAGTTCATGACCAGCCAGTCGAGACAAGGGTCCATTTAACATGGTTTAAACATGTTGACACCCATCCACTGCTGTATATCGGAAACACAGTCTTCCATCTTGAAGTGAATTGAATCTTGATTTAAAAGAGCTGGCGAGAAACTGTCAATAAGCTGAGAATCATCGGCTCAGAAATGATGACCAATCTGGTAAAATCCAATTACTTTATTAAGGGGTTTTGTATACATTGTATAAACTAAATAGCACCGGACCACAGGCAAGTGGGACTGTTTCCTATGTTGCATCCTGAACTATGACGGTTTGAGATCTATTGGATAGATATGAGGAGAACCATTTCAAAGCAACACCACTGATGCAAGATTCTTACACAATATTATGTATCATTTTCTTATCAGGCATGTCCATAATCACTTAAGGGCGTTACTTTGGCTATTTCACGTTATGAAAAAATGGAATAAGTATATGAAATAATGATTTCTTGAGACTTGTTGTGCATTTGTTGATGATTTGGGGTCCTTCTCGATAGTTTAAGGTTGATTTCATGTCAATCGTATTTTTATTAATGAGTTGACAGCCCTTCAAACATGTCATAAAAATTGGACATTTCAAACATTTGATACAAGTTTAAAAAAGTGTGAATGGATCAATCTACATCAAACTTGGCATAAATGTAGACAATTACATTGACGAGAAACGTATAGAGCGATTTTCCAAAAAATATGGTTGAGAAATCTTGAAACCAACCGTGACACATTTTTCTACGTATTCTAAAATTTAGCAAAAACTAGCGAGATACTTAATTTCTTGTCAGTTTCTTTCATTCTATGTAGTTTACAAATAAAGTAATAATAATTATCTACAATCTGAGCCCAAAAATAATAAAGTAATTCGCAACAGCTCGGTTAGCGGTTAGCGTGCTGGAGCCACGCCTAGAGGGGCCCAGGGTCTCGAACCGAAACTTTAATATTTTTCGCAAAAATTCCAACTTTTTCTTGATCTTATCCATCATACAAATGTTATTTTGTGAACAACTGACACATTTGTGCATATACCACCACCGAGAATTGACTTTATACAAATTTTAAGCCCTTCCCGACCGAAAAAATGTTTGAGGGGCCACAATATTGTGTTGAAAAGATGCGTCATAGAACGCTGATTCGTTTGGTATGCGAACGACCCATTTTTCATTCAGAAATGACCGTTTTCTGTGCGAAAACGTGGCCGGCTTAAGAAAAAGGGCGTTTACCCCCCTCCGGAGTCAGGGTCATGGCTGACTCTAGCGAAACCTTTCTCAAGTCGCGATGGCGAAGCGGTTAGCGTGCTGGAGCCACGCTTAGAGGGGCCCAGGTTCGAGACCCCACCGAAACTTTGGCGCCATTTGGTAAAAGGGTGTTCATCAAAGACGTCTATAAATAGACGTCATTGAGCCACATTGCACTTGGTTTTAAATGCGGCCGATTTTTTTAATAACGGTTTACTGAGCAATTTTGTTCCTGATTTGGGCAGGTAGGCCTACGGGTCATGAAAAAATGTATACGAAATAAAGCCTAATATGCAGGCCAAATAATTCTCGAATACTATTTACTATGGATTTGTTTTTACTTTGGTAATTTTCCAGATATCCTGAATTTGTTTTTGAAATAAATTTTGTCACAGATTTGGATCCTGACCCTTGCATCCTATCTGAAAATTACTTCTTCAAATTGTCCTTATTTCTTTATTGTTTTAACTCGCTAAACAAATTGTCAAAAACAGCAAAATTTTAAAAATGTTTCCCTGGAAAAAAACTTCTTAGCCCTTTTTTCTCTCTCTCAATTGCCCCTAGGAGTATAAAAACTGTCACAGGGGTTCTCCTTCCCCAGTTGCAGTATAAGATTGCTTTATTTTGTTGTCCCTCTCTTATATATAGTCCTGGTAAACCATGCACGTATGTTTTGAATGTAGGGGTCTAGACAAATTCACGAAAAAAAAAGGCAAATTCGTGTCAATTAAATTGTCAAAAACGGCAAATTTTTAAATCGTTTTCCAAAACAACTTCTTCACCACTTTTTTTTCTCTCATTTGTCCCATGGAAGAACCTTCCCCAGTCGCAGTATAATTTTTTTTTATTTTGTCGTCCCTCTCCTATATATAGTCCCGGTAAACCATGCACGTATGTTTTGAATGCAGGGATCTGGACAAATTCACGTAATAAAGGCAAATTCGTGTCTAAAAAATTGTCAAAAACGGCAAATTTTTAAATCCTTTCCCCAAAAAACGTCTTTACCTTTTTTTTCTCTCTCATTTGTCCCATGGAAGAACCTTCCCATGGTTCTCCTTCCCCAGTCGCAGTATAATTTTTCTTTTATTTTGTCGTCCCTCTCCTATATATAGTCCCGGTAAACCATGCACGTATGTTTTGAATGCAGTGGTCTGGAAAAATTCTAAAAAAAATTAATCTTAAAATTGAAATCGTTTCCTCAACAAAAATTCTTTACTCCTTTTTTCTCTTTCATTTACCCCGGGATTCTCCTTCCCCTCTCACAGAAAAAGAGTCGTGGGGCAAATAACATTAAATAGCTGTAAAATTGTCTTTTTGTGATTATATTGTGTGTGGTACCAACGGGATGTTATAGGCCTATTATAGGCTCTACTCTGATGCATGGGAGTAAGAACTGATATTTATTGGCCTATTTCAGGCAGAGTTTGCCGTTTCCAATAAACTTGATCAATACTAAAAGGAATAACATTTCATTGAGTGAAAGTCAGGACAATTTATCTGTAGGCTAAGTCCTTGGTTTATTCCAGTATAGATGAAAACTCGTAAATCTAAGTTAAACAATCATGTTGTAAAGCGAGTGAAGCACTGTATGTTACAACACTGAAATCTATATGAACATACTCCCACTAGATGGCGCCACAGTACATGGAAACAAAATGGCGCGAGCGAAGTGACCACTCTCGCATATCTATACTCTATGCCACCGCCGAGAATTGACTTTATACAAATTTTAAATCCTTCCCAACCGAAAAAATGTTTGAGGGGCCCTACAAGCTTCCTATATTAATTTTTCGGCCACTGTCACTGCCATGCATCTGGTCGCCGCGCGGCACACATGTAGGTGCCATTGTTGCGCGATTTTGGGCGTCTAACGCACCCCCCCCCCTCTCGAGCCGCCACTGATTTTACATTTAATTCAAAACTGATATAACATACATGTATTCAAATTACAAATTACTCATTAATTAAATACACTGTCGAGAAAATCGACTTTAAAGTTTCACCCAGTTTTGAAGAGGAAATCTGCATTAAACGGTGTTTACAGGAAGTTGACGACATTAAATCTGCTCTAGCAGCCAGACCGTTGGCGGTAGGAACTTGAAATTTGGCACAAAATAACTTCATATCGATGGGCACACGCAGCGCAAATTGCAAGATTTTATCTCTGATAGTTTTCGAACAGCTGCCTGTCAAAGTTTTGGCTTTTACCTGACCACTGCTTCAAAACGGGAACTAGGCCACCCCAAAATTAAATGGCCATAGCTGGGCCAATTTTGACCCTAGAGGTCTAATTTTTGTGCAGAATATAAATTTAACATTCCCTACGTCTATTTCAGACGAAAACCGAAAAAGTTTATTTTTCCAAACTTTCGAGAAAATCGACTTTAAAGTTTCACCCAGTTTTGGAGAGGAAATCTGCATTAAACGGTGTTTGCAGGAAGTTGGCGACACTAAATCTGCCCTGGCAGCCAGACCGTTCGCGGTAGGAACTTGAAATTTGGCCCAAAATAACTTTATATCGTTGGGCACACGCAGTAAAAATTGCAAGATCCTATCTCTGATAGTTTTCCAGCAGCAGCCTGTCAAAGTTTTGGCTTTTACCTGAGCACTGCTTCAAAACGGGAACTAGGCCACCCCAAAACTAAAATGGCCATAGCTGGCCCAATTTTGACCCTAGAGGTCTAATTTTTGTGCAGAATATAAATTTAACATTCCCAACGTCTATTTCAGGCGAAAACCGAAAAAGTTTATTTTTTTCAAACTTTCGAGAAAATCGACTTTAAAGTTTCACCCAGTTTTGGAGAGGAAATCTGCATTAAACGGTGTTTGTAGGAAGTTGGCGACACTAAATCTGCCCTGGCAGCCAGACCGTTCGCGGTAGGAACTTGAAATTCTGCCCAAAATAACTTCATATTGTTGGGCACACGCAGTGCAAATTGCAAGATCCTATCTCTGATAGTTTTCCAGCAGCAGCCTGTCAATGTTTTGGCTTTTACCTGAGCACTGCTTCAAAACGGGAACTAGGCCACCCCAAAACTAAAATGGCCATAGCTGGGCCAATTTTGACCCTAGAGGTCTAATTTTTGTGCAGAATTTAAATTTAACATTCCCTACGTCTATTTCAGGCGAAAACCAAAAAAGTTTATTTTTTCAAACTTTCGAGAAAATCGACTTTAAAGTTTCACCCAGTTTTGGAGAGGAAATCTGCATTAAACGGTGTTTGCAGGAAGTTGGCGACACTAAATCTTCCCTGGCAGCCAGACCGTTCGCGATACGAACTTGAAATTCGGCCCAAAATAACTTCATATCGTTGGGCGCACGCAGTGCAAATTGCAAGATCCTATCTCTGATAGTTTTCCAGCAGCAGCCTGTCAAAGTTTTGGCTTTTACCTGAGCACTGCTTCAAAACGGGAACTAGGCCACCCCAAAACTAAAATGGCCATAGCTGGACCAATTTTGACCCTAGAGGTCTAATTTTTGTGCAGAATTTAAATTTAACATTCCCTACGTCTATTTCAGGCGAAAACCGAAAAAGTTTATTTTTTTCAAACTTTCGAGAAAATCGACTTTAAAGTTTCACCCAGTTTTGGAGAGGAAATCTGCATTAAACGGTGTTTGTAGGAAGTTGGCGACACTAAATCTGCCCTGGCAGCCAGACCGTTCGCGGTAGGAACTTGAAATTCTGCCCAAAATAACTTCATATTGTTGGGCACACGCAGTGCAAATTGCAAGATCCTATCTCTGATAGTTTTCCAGCAGCAGCCTGTCAATGTTTTGGCTTTTACCTGAGCACTGCTTCAAAACGGGAACTAGGCCACCCCAAAACTAAAATGGCCATAGCTGGGCCAATTTTGACCCTAGAGGTCTAATTTTTGTGCAGAATTTAAATTTAACATTCCCTACGTCTATTTCAGGCGAAAACCAAAAAAGTTTATTTTTTCAAACTTTCGAGAAAATCGACTTTAAAGTTTCACCCAGTTTTGGAGAGGAAATCTGCATTAAACGGTGTTTGCAGGAAGTTGGCGACACTAAATCTTCCCTGGCAGCCAGACCGTTCGCGATACGAACTTGAAATTCGGCCCAAAATAACTTCATATCGTTGGGCGCACGCAGTGCAAATTGCAAGATCCTATCTCTGATAGTTTTCCAGCAGCAGCCTGTCAAAGTTTTGGCTTTTACCTGAGCACTGCTTCAAAACGGGAACTAGGCCACCCCAAAACTAAAATGGCCATAGCTGGACCAATTTTGACCCTAGAGGTCTAATTTTTGTGCAGAATTTAAATTTAACATTCCCTACGTCTATTTCAGGCGAAAACCGAAAAAGTTTATTTTTTCAAACTTTCGAGAAAATCGACTTTAATGTTTCACCCAGTTTTGGAGAGGAAATCTGCATTAAACGATGTTTGTAGGAAGTTGGCGACACTAAATCTGCCCTGGCAGCCAGACCGTTCGAGGTAGGAACTTGAAATTCGGCCCAAAATAGCTTCATATCGTTGGGCACACGCAGTGCAAATTGCAAGATCCTATCTCTGATAGTTTTCCAGCAGCAGCCTGTGAAAGTTTTGGCTTTTACCTGAGCACTGCTTCAAAACGGGAACTAGGCCACCCCAAAACTAAAATGGCCATAGCTGGGCCAATTTTGACCCTAGAGGTCTAATTTTTGTGCAAAATATAAATTTAACATTCCCTACGTCTATCTAGGGCGAAAACCGAAAAAGTTTATTTTTTCAAACTTTCGAGAAAATCGACTTTAAAGTTTCACCCAGTTTTGGAGAGGAAATCTGCATTAAACGGTGTTTGTAGGAAGTTGGCGACACTAAATCTGCCCTGTACAAACTTGAAATTCGGCCCAAAATAACTTCATATCGTTGGGCACACGCAGTGCAAATTGCAAGATCCTATCTCTGATAGTTTTCCAGCAGCAGCCTGTCAAAGTTTTGGCTTTTACCTGAGCACTGCTTCAGGCGAAAACCGAAAAATTTTATTTTTTTAAACTTTCGAGAAAATCGACTTTAAAGTTTCACCCAGTTTTGGAGAGGAAATCTGCATTAAACGGTGTTTGTACGAAGTTGGCGACACTAAATCTGCCCTGGCAGCCAGACCGTTCGCGGTAGGAACTTGAAATTCGGCCCAAAATAACTTCATATCGTTGGGCACACGCAGTGCAAATGGCAAGATCCTATCTCTGATAGTTTTCCAGCCGCAGCCTGTCAAAGTTTTGGCTTTTAACTGAGCACTGCTTCAAAACGGGAACTAGGCCACCCCAAAACTAAAATGGCCATAGCTGGGCCAATTTTGACCCTAGAGGTCTAATTTTTGTGCAGAATTTAAATTTAACATTCCCTACGTCTGTTTCAGGCGAAAACCGAAAAAGTTTATTTTTTCAAACTTTCGAGAAAATCGACTTTAATGTTTCACCCAGTTTTGGAGAGGAAATCTGCATTAAACGGTGTTTGCAGGAAGTTGGCGACACTAAATCTGCCCTGGCAGCCAGACGGTTCGCGGTAGGAACTTGAAATTCGGCCCAAAATAACTTCATATCGTTGGGCACACGCAGTGCAAATTGCAAGATCCTATCTCTGATAGTTTTCCAGCAGCAGCCTGTCAAAGTTTTGGCTTTGACCTGAGCACTGCTTCAAAACGGGAACTAGGCCACCCCAAAACTAAAATGGCCATAGCTGGGCCAATTTTGACCCTAGAGGTCTAATTTTTGTGCAGAATATAAATTTAACATTCCCTACGTCTATCTAGGGCGAAAACAGAAAAAGTTTATTTTTTCAAACTTTCGAGAAAATCGACTTTAAAGTTTCACCCAGTTTTGGAGAGGAAATCTGCATTAAACGGTGTTTGCAGGAAGTTGGCGACACTAAATCTGCCCTGGCAGCCAGACCGTTCGCGGTAGGAACTTGAAATTCGGCCCAAAATAATTTCATATCGTTGGGCACACGCCGTGGAATTTGCAAGATTCTATCTCTGATAGTTTTCCAGCAGCAGCCTGTCAAAGTTTTGGCTTTTACCTGAGCACTGCTTCAAAACGGGAACTAGGCCACCCCAAAACTAAAATGGCCATAGCTGGGCCAATTTTGACCCTAGAGGTCTAATTTTTGCGCAGAATATAAATTTAACATTCCCTACGTCTATCTAGGGCGAAAACCGAAAAAGTTTATTTTTTCAAACTTTCGAGAAAATCGACTTTAAAGTTTCACCCAGTTTTGGAGAGGAAATCTGCATTAAACGGTGTTTGCAGGAAGTTGGCGACACTAAATCTTCCCTGGCAGCCAGACCGTTCGCGGTACGAACTTGAAATTCGGCCCAAAATAACTTCATATCGTTGGGCACACGCCGTGGAAATTGCAAGATTCTATCTCTGATAGTTTTCCAGCAGCAGTCTGTGAAAGTTTTGGCTTTTACCTGAGCACTGCTTCAAAACGGGAACTAGGCCACCCCAAAACTAAAATGGCCATAGCTGGGCCAATGTTGACCCTAGAGGTCTAATTGTTGTGCAGAATATAAATTTAACATTCCCTACGTCTATCTAGGGCGAAAACCGAAAAAGTTTATTTTTTCAAACTTTCGAGAAAATCGACTTTAAAGTTTCACCCAGTTTTGGAGAGGAAATCTGCATTAAACGGTGTTTGCAGGAAGTTGGCGACACTAAATCTTCCCTTGCAGCCAGACCGTTCGCGGTACGATCTTGAAATTCGGCCCAAAATAACTTCATATCGTTGGGCGCACGCAGTGCAAATTGCAAGATCCTATCTCTGATAGTTTTCCAGCAGCAGCCTGTCAAAGTTTTGGCTTTTACCTGAGCACTGCTTCAAAACGGGAACTAGGCCACCCCAAAACTAAAATGGCCATAGCTGGGCCAATTTTGACCCTAGAGGTCTAATTTTTGTGCAGAATATAAATTTAACATTCCCTACGTCTATTTCAGGCGAAAACCGAAAAAGTTTATTTTTTCAAACTTTCGAGGAAATCGACTTTAATGTTTCACCCAGTTTTGGAGAGGAAATCTGCATTAAACGGTGTTTGTAGGAAGTTGGCGACACTAAATCTGCCCTGGCAGCCAGACCGTTCGAGGTAGGAACTTGAAATTCGGCCCAAAATAGCTTCATATCGTTGGGCACACGCAGTGCAAGTTGCAAGATCCTATCTCTGATAGTTTTCCAGCAGCAGCCTGTCAAAGTTTTGGCTTTTACCTGAGCACTGCTTCAAAACGGGAACTAGGCCACCCCAAAACTAAAATGGCCATAGCTGGGCCAATTTTGACCCTAGAGGTCTAATTTTTGTGCAAAATATAAATTTTACATTCCCTACGTCTATCTAGGGCAAAAACCGAAAAAGTTTATTTTTTCAAACTTTCGAGAAAATCGACTTTAAAGTTTCACCCAGTTTTGGAGACGAAATCTGCATTAAACGGTGTTTGCAGGAAGTTGGCGACACTAAATCTGCCCTGGCAGCCAGACCGTTCGCGGTAGGAACTTGCAATTCGGCCCAAAATAACTTCATATCGTTGGGCACACGCAGTGCAAATTGCAAGATCCTATCTCTGATAGTTTTCCAGCAGCAGCCTGTCAAAGTTTTGGCTTTTACCTGAGCACTGCTTCAAAACGGGAACTAGGCCACCCCATAACTAAAATGGCCATAGCTGGGCCAATTTTGACCCTAGAGGTCTAATTGTTGTGCAGAATATAAATTTAACATTCCCTACGTCTATTTCAGGCGAAAACCGAAAAGGTATATTTTTTCAAACTTTCGAGAAAATCGACTTTAAAGTTTCACCCAGTTTTGGAGAGGAAATCTGCATTAAACGGTGTTTGTAGGAAGTTGGCGACACTAAATATGCCCTGGCAGCTAGACCGTTCGAGGTAGGAACTTGAAATTCGGCCCAAAATAACTTCATATCGTTGGGCACACGCAGTGCAAATTGCAAGATCCTATCTCTGATAGTTTACCAGCAGCAGCCTGTCAAAGTTTTGGCTTTGACCTGAGCACTGCTTCAAAACGGGAACTAGGCCACCCCAAAACTAAAATGGCCATAGCTGGGCCAATTTTGACCCTAGAGGTCTAATTTTTGTGCAGAATATAAATTTAACATTCCCTACGTATATCTAGGGCGAAAACCGAAAAAGTTTATTTTTTCAAACTTTCGAGAAAATCGACTTTAAAGTTTCACCCAGTTTTGGAGAGGAAATCTGCATTAAACGGTGTTTGTAGGAAGTTGGCGACACTAAATCTGCCCTGGCAGCCAGACCCTTCGCGGTAGGAACTTGAAATTCGGCCCAAAATAACTTCATATCGTTGGGCACACGCAGTAAAAATTGCAAGATCCTATCTCTGATAGTTTTCCAGCAGCAGTCTGTCAAAGTTTTGGCTTTTACCTGAGCACTGCTTCAAAACGGGAACTAGGCCACCCCAAAACTAAAATGGCCATAGCTGGGCCAATTTTGACCCTAGAGGTCTAATTGTTGTGCAGAATATAAATTTAACATTCCCTACGTCTATTTCAGGCGAAAACCGAAAAGGTATATTTTTTCAAACTTTCAAGAAAATCGACTTTAAAGTTTCACCCAGTTTTGGAGAGGAAATCTGCATTAAACGGTGTTTGTAGGAAGTTGGCGACACTAAATATGCCCTGGCAGCTAGACCGTTCGAGGTAGGAACTTGAAATTCGGCCCAAAATAACTTCATATCGTTGGGCACACGCTGTGCAAATTGCAAGATCCTATCTCTGATAGTTTTCCAGCAGCAGCCTGTCAAAGTTTTGGCTTTGACCTGAGCACTGCTTCAAAACGGGAACTAGGCCACCCCAAAACTAAAATGGCCATAGCTGGGCCAATTTTGACCCTAGAGGTCTAATTTTTGTGCAGAATATAAATTTAACATTCCCTACGTCTATCTAGGGCGAAAACCGAAAAAGTTTATTTTTTCAAACTTTCGAGAAAATCGACTTTAAAGTTTCACCCAGTTTTTGAGAGGAAATCTGCATTAAACGGTGTTTGTAGGAAGTTGGCGACACTAAATCTGCCCTGGCAGCCAGACCGTTCGCGGTAGGAACTTGAAATTCGGCCCAAAATAATTTCATATCGTTGGGCACACGCCGTGGAATTTGCAAGATTCTATCTCTGATAGTTTTCCAGCAGCAGCCTGTCAAAGTTTTGGCTTTTACCTGAGCACTGCTTCAAAACGGGAACTAGGCCACCCCAAAACTAAAATGGCCATAGCTGGGCCAATTTTGACCGTAGAGGTCTAATTTTTGCGCAGAATATAAATTTAACATTCCCTACGTCTATCTAGGGCGAAAACCGAAAAAGTTTATTTTTTCAAACTTTCGAGAAAATCGACTTTAAAGTTTCACCCAGTTTTGGAGAGGAAATCTGCATTAAACGGTGTTTGCAGGAAGTTGGCGACACTAAATCTTCCCTGGCAGCCAGACCGTTCGCGGTACGAACTTGCAATTCGGCCCAAAATAACTTCATATCGTTGGGCACACGCCGTGGAAATTGCAAGATTCTATCTCTGATAGTTTTCCAGCAGCAGTCTGTGAAAGTTTGGGCTTTTACCTGAGCACTGCTTCAAAACGGGAACTAGGCCACCCCAAAACTAAAATGGCCATAGCTGGGCCAATGTTGACCCTAGAGGTCTAATTGTTGTGCAGAATATAAATTTAACATTCCCTACGTCTATCTAGGGCGAAAACCGAAAAAGTTTATTTTTTCAAACTTTCGAGAAAATCGACTTTAAAGTTTCACCCAGTTTTGGAGAGGAAATCTGCATTAAACGGTGTTTGCAGGAAGTTGGCGACACTAAATCTTCCCTTGCAGCCAGACCGTTCGCGGTACGAACTTGAAATTCGGCCCAAAATAACTTCATATCGTTGGGCGCACGCAGTGCAAATTGCAAGATCCTATCTCTGATAGTTTTCCAGCAGCAGCCTGTCAAAGTTTTGGCTTTTACCTGAGCACTGCTTCAAAACGGGAACTAGGCCACCCCAAAACTAAAATGGCCATAGCTGGGCCAATTTTGACCCTAGAGGTCTAATTTTTGTGCAGAATATAAATTTAACATTCTCTACGTCTATTTCAGGCGAAAACCGAAAAAGTTTATATTTTCAAACTTTCGAGAAAATCGACTTTAAAGTTTCACCCAGTTTTGGAGAGGAAATCTGCATTAAACGGTGTTTGCAGGAAGTTGGCGACACTAAATCTGCCCTGGCAGCCAGACCGTTCGCGGTAGGAACTTGAAATTCGGCCCAAAATAACTTCATATCGTTGGGCACACGCAGTACAAATTGCAAGATCCTATCTCTGATAGTTTTCCAGCAGCAGCCTGTCAAAGTTTTGGCTTTTACCTGAGCACTGCTTCAAAACGGGAACTAGGCCACCCCAAAACTAAAATGGCCATAGCTGGGCCAATTTTGACCCTAGAGTTCTAATTTTTGTGCAGAATATAAATTTAACATTCCCTACGTCTATTTCAGGCGAAAACCGAAAAAGTTTATTTTTTCAAACTTTCAAGAAAATCGACTTTAAAGTTTCACCCAGTTTTGGAGAGGAAATCTGCATTAAACGGTGTTTGTAGGAAGTTGGCGACACTAAATCTGCCCTGGCAGCTAGACCGTTCGAGGTAGGAACTTGAAATTCGGCCCAAAATAGCTTCATATCGTTGGGCACACGCAGTGCAAATTGCAAGATCCTATCTCTGATAGTTTTCCAGCAGCAGCCTGTCAAAGTTTTGGCTTTTACCTGAGCACTGCTTCAAAACGGGAACTAGGCCACCCCAAAACTAAAATGGCCATAGCTGGGCCAATTTTGACCCTAGAGGTCTAATTTTTGTGCAGAAAATAAATTTAACATTCCCTACGTCTATCTAGGGCGAAAACCGAAAAAGTTTATTTTTTTAAACTTTCGAGAAAATCGACTTTAAAGTTTCACCCAGTTTTGGAGAGGAAATCTGCATTAAACGGTGTTTGCAGGAAGTTGGCGACACTAAATCTTCCCTGGCAGCCAGACCGTTCGCGGTACGAACTTGAAATTCGACCCAAAATAACTTCATATCGTTGGGCACACGCCGTGGAAATTGCAAGATTCTATCTCTGATAGTTTTCCAGCAGCAGTCTGTGAAAGTTTTGGCTTTTACCTGAGCACTGCTTCAAAACGGGAACTAGGCCACCCCAAAACTAAAATGGCCATAGCTGGGCCAATTTTGACCCTAGAGGTCTAATTGTTGTGCAGAATATAAATTTAACATTCCCTACGTCTATCTAGGGCGAAAACCGAAAAAGTTTATTTTTTCAAACTTTCGAGAAAATCGACTTTAAAGTTTCACCCAGTTTTGGAGAGGAAATCTGCATTAAACGGTGTTTGTAGGAAGTTGGCGACACTAAATCTGCCCTGGCAGCCAGACCGTTCGCGGTAGGAACTTGAAATTCGGCCCAAAAATTTGCTTCATATCGTTGGGCACACGCAGTGCCAATTGCAAGATCCTATCTCTGATAGTTTTCCAGCAGCAGCCTGTCAAAGTTTTGGCTTTTACCTGAGCACTGCTTCAAAACGAGAACTAGGCCACCCCAAAACTAAAATGGCCATAGCTGGGCCAATTTTGACCCTAGAGGTCTAATTGTTGTGCAGAATATAAATTTAACATTCCCTACGTCTATCTAGGGCGAAAACCGAAAAAGTTTATTTTTTCAAACTTTCGAGAAAATCGACTTTAAAGTTTCACCCAGTTTTGGAGAGGAAATCTGCATTAAACGGTGTTTGCAGGAAGTTGGCGACACTAAATCTTCCCTGGCAGCCAGACCGTTCGCGGTACGAACTTGAAATTCGGCCCAAAATAACTTCATATCGTTGGGCACACGCCGTGGAAATTGCAAGATCCTATCTCTGATAGTTTTCCAGCAGCAGTCTGTGAAAGTTTTGGCTTTTACCTGAGCACTGCTTCAAAACGGGAACTAGGCCACCCCAAAACTAAAATGGCCATAGCTGGGCCAATGTTGACCCTAGAGGTCTAATTGTTGTGCAGAATATAAATTTAACATTCCCTACGTCTATCTAGGGCGAAAACCGAAAAAGTTTATTTTTTCAAACTTTCGAGAAAATCGACTTTAAAGTTTCACCCAGTTTTGGAGAGGAAATCTGCATTAAACGGTGTTTGCAGGAAGTTGGCGACACTAAATCTGCCCTGGCAGCCAGACCGTTCGCGGTAGGAACTTGCAATTCGGCCCAAAATAACTTCATATCGTTGGGCACACGCAGTGCCAATTGCAAGATCCTATCTCTGATAGTTTTCCAGCAGCAGCCTGTCAAAGTTTTGGCTTTTACCTGAGCACTGCTTCAAAACGGGAACTAGGCCACCCCAAAACTAAAATGGCCATAGCTGGGCCAATTTTGACCCTAGAGGTCTAATTTTTGTGCAGAATATAAATTTAACATTCCCTACGTCTATCTAGGGCGAAAACCGAAAAAGTTTATTTTTTTTAACTTTCGAGAAAATCGACTTTAAAGTTTCACCCAGTTTTGGAGAGGAAATCTGCATTAAACGGTGTTTGTAGGAAGTTGGCGACACTAAATCTGCCCTGGCAGCCAGACCGTTCGCGGTAGGAACTTGAAATTTGGCCCAAAATAACTTCATATCGATGGGCACACGCCGTGGAAATTGCAAGATTCTATCTCTGATAGTTTTCCAGCAGCAGTCTGTGAAAGTTTTGGCTTTTACCTGAGCACTGCTTCAAAACGGGAACTAGGCCACCCCAAAACTAAAATGGCCATAGCTGGGCCAATGTTGACCCTAGAGGTCTAATTGTTGTGCAGAATATAAATTTAACATTCCCTACGTCTATTTCAGGCGAAAACCGAAAAAGTTTATTTTTTCAAACTTTCGAGAAAATCGACTTTAAAGTTTCACCCAGTTTTGGAGAGGAAATCTGCATTAAACGGTGTTTGCAGGAAGTTGGCGACACTAAATCTGCCCTGGCAGCCAGACCGTTCGCGGTAGGAACTTGCAATTCGGCCCAAAATAACTTCATATCGTTGGGCACACGCAGTGCCAATTGCAAGATCCTATCTCTGATAGTTTTCCAGCAGCAGCCTGTCAAAGTTTTGGCTTTTACCTGAGCACTGCTTCAAAACGGGAACTAGGCCACCCCAAAACTAAAATGGCCATAGCTGGGCCAATTTTGACCCTAGAGGTCTAATTTTTGTGCAAAATATAAATTTAACATTCCCTACGTCTATCTAGGGCGAAAACCGAAAAAGTTTATTTTTTCAAACTTTCGAGAAAATCGACTTTAAAGTTTCACCCAGTTTTGGAGAGGAAATCTGCATTAAACGGTGTTTGTAGGAAGTTGGCGACACTAAATCTGCCCTGGCAGCCAGACCGTTCGCGGTAGGAACTTGAAATTCGGCCCAAAATAACTTCATATCGTTGGGCACACGCAGTGCAAATTGCAAGATCCTATCTCTGATAGTTTTCCAGCCGCAGCCTGTCAAAGTTTTGGCTTTTAACTGAGCACTGCTTCAAAACGGGAACTAGGCCACCCCAAAACTAAAATGGCCATAGCTGGGCCAATCTTGACCCTAGAGGTCTAATTTTTGCGCAGAATATAAATTTAACATTCCCTACGTCTATCTAGGGCGAAAACCGAAAAAGTTTATTTTTTCAAACTTTCGAGAAAATCGACTTTAAAGTTTCACCCAGTTTTGGAGAGGAAATCTGCATTAAACGGTGTTTGCAGGAAGTTGGCGACACTAAATCTTCCCTGGCAGCCAGACCGTTCGCGGTACGAACTTGAAATTCGGCCCAAAATAACTTCATATCGTTGGGCACACGCCGTGGAAATTGCAAGATTCTATCTCTGATAGTTTTCCAGCAGCAGCCTGTCAAAGTTTTGGCTTTTACCTGAGCACTGCTTCAAAACGGGAACTAGGCCACCCCAAAACTAAAATTGCCATAGCTGGGCCAATTTTGACCCTAGAGGTCTAATTTTTGTGCAGAATTTAAATTTAACATTCCCTACGTCTATTTCAGGCGAAAACCGAAAAAGTTTATTTTTTCAAACTTTCGAGGAAATCGACTTTAATGTTTCACCCAGTTTTGGAGAGGAAATCTGCATTAAACGGTGTTTGTAGGAAGTTGGCGACACTAAATCTGCCCTGGCAGCCAGACCGTTCGAGGTAGGAACTTGAAATTCGGCCCAAAATAGCTTCATATCGTTGGGCACACGCAGTGCAAATTGCAAGATCCTATCTCTGATAGTTTTCCAGCAGCAGCCTGTCAAAGTTTTGGCTTTTACCTGAGCACTGCTTCAAAACGGGAACTAGGCCACCCCAAAACTAAAATGGCCATAGCTGGGCCAATTTTGACCCTAGAGGTCTAATTTTTGTGCAAAATATAAATTTAACATTCCCTACGTCTATCTAGGGCGAAAACCGAAAAGGTTTATTTTTTTCAAACTTTCGAGAAAATCGACTTTAAAGTTTCACCCAGTTTTGGAGAGGAAATCTGCATTAAACGGTGTTTGTAGGAAGTTGGCGACACTAAATCTGCCCTGGCAGCCAGACCGTTCGCGGTACGAACTTGAAATTCGGCCCAAAATAACTTCATATCGTTGGGCACACGCAGTGCAAATTGCAAGATCCTATCTCTGATAGTTTTCCAGCAGCAGCCTGTCAAAGTTTTGGCTTTTACCTGAGCACTGCTTCAAAACGGGAACTAGGCCACCCCAAAACTAAAATGGCCATAGCTGGGCCAATTTTGACCCTAGAGGTCTAATTTTTGTGCAGAATATAAATTTAACATTCCCTACGTCTATTTCAGGCGAAAACCGAAAAGGTATATTTTTTCAAACTTTCAAGAAAATCGACTTTAAAGTTTCACCCAGTTTTGGAGAGGAAATCTGCATTAAACGGTGTTTGTAGGAAGTTGGCGACACTAAATCTGCCCTGGCAGCTAGACCGTTCGAGGTAGGAACTTGAAATTCGGCCCAAAATAACTTCATATCGTTGGGCACACGCAGTGCAAATTGCAACATCCTATCTCTGATAGTTTTCCAGCAGCAGCCTGTCAAAGTTTTGGCTTTTACCTGAGCACTGCTTCAAAACGGGAACTAGGCCACCCCAAAACTAAAATGGCCATAGCTGGGCCAATTTTGACCCTAGAGGTCTAATTTTTGTGCAAAATATAAATTTAACATTCCCTACGTCTATCTAGGGCGAAAACCGAAAAAGTTTATTTTTTCAAACTTTCGAGAAAATCGACTTTAAAGTTTCACCCAGTTTTGGAGAGGAAATCTGCATTAAACGGTGTTTGTAGGAAGTTGGCGACACTAAATCTGCCCTGGCAGCCAGACCGTTCGCGGTACGAACTTGAAATTCGGCCCAAAATAACTTCATATCGTTGGGCACACGCAGTGCAAATTGCAAGATCCTATCTCTGATAGTTTTCCAGCAGCAGCCTGTCAAAGTTTTGGCTTTGACCTGAGCACTGCTTCAAAACGGGAACTAGGCCACCCCAAAACTAAAATGGCCATAGCTAAGCCAATTTTGACCCTAGAGGTCTAATTTTTGTGCAGAATATAAATTTAACATTCCCTACGTATATCTAGGGCGAAAACCGAAAAAGTTTATTTTTTCAAACTTTCGAGAAAATCGACTTTAAAGTTTCACCCAGTTTTGAAGAGGAAATCTGCATTAAACGGTGTTTGCAGGAAGTTGGCGACACTAAATCTGCCCTGGCAGCCAGACCGTTCGCGGTAGGAACTTGAAATTCGGCCCAAAATAACTTCATATCGTTGGGCACACGCAGTGCAAATTGCAACATCCTATCTCTGATAGTTTTCCAGCAGCAGCCTGTCAAAGTTTTGGCTTTTACCTGAGCACTGCTTCAAAACGAGAACTAGGCCACCCCAAAACTAAAATGGCCATAGCTGGGCCAATTTTGACCCTAGAGGTCTAATTTTTGTGCAGAATATAAATTTAACATTCACTTCGTCTATTTCAGGCGAAAACCGAAAAAGTTTATTTTTTCAAACTTTCGAGAAAATCGACTTTAAAGTTTCACCCAGTTTTGGAGAGGAAATCTGCATTAAACGGTGTTTGTAGGAAGTTGGCGACACTAAATCTGCCCTGGCAGCCAGACCGTTCGCCGTAGGAACTTGAAATTCGTCCCAAAATAACTTCATATCGTTGGGCACACGCAGTGCAAAATTCAAGATCCTATCTCTGATAGTTTTCCAGCAGCAGCCTGTCAAAGTTTTGGCTTTGACCTGAGCACTGCTTCAAAACGGGAACTAGGCCTTCCCAAAACTAAAATGGCCATAGCTGGGCTAATTTTGACCCTAGAGGTCTAATTGTTGTGCACAATATAAATTTAACATTCCCTACGTCTATTTCAGGCGAAAACCGAAAAAGTTTATTTTTTCAAACTTTCGAGAAAATCGACTTTAAAGTTTCACCCAGATTGGAGAGGAAATCTGCATTAAACGGAGTTTGCAGGAAGTTGGCGACACTAAATCTTCCCTTGCAGCCAGACCGTTCGCGGTACGAACTTGAAATTCGGCCCAAAATAACTTCATATCGTTGGGCACACGCCGTGGAAATTGCAAGATTCTATCTCTGATATTTTTGCAGCAGCAGCCTGTCAAATTTTTGGCTTTTACCTGAGCACTGCTTCCAAACGGGAACTAGGCCACCCCAAAACTAAAATGGCCATAGCTGGGCCAATTTTAACCCTAGAGGTCTAATTTTTGTGCAGAATATAAATTTAACATTCCCTACGTCTATCTAGGGCGAAAACCGAAAAAGTTTATTTTTTCAAACTTTCGAGAAAACCGACTTTAAAGTTTCACCCAGTTTTGGAGAGGAAATCTGCATTAAACGGTGTTTGCAGGAAGTTGGCGTCACTAAATCTGCCCTGGCAGCCAGACGGTTCGCGGTAGGAACTTGAAATTCGGCCCAAAATAACTTCATATCGTTGGGCACACGCAGTGCAAATTGCAAGATCCTATCTCTGATAGTTTTCCAGCAGCAGCCTGTCAAAGTTTTGGCTTTGACCTGAGCACTGCTTCAAAACGGGAACTAGGCCACCCCAAAACTAAAATGGCCATAGCTGGGCCAATTTTGACCCTAGAGGTCTAATTTTTGTGCAGAATATAAATTTAACATTCCCTACGTCTATCTAGGGCGAAAACCGAAAAAGTTTATTTTTTCAAACTTTCGAGAAAATCGGATTTAAAGTTTCACCCAGTTTTGGAGAGGAAATCTGCATTAAACGGTGTTTGTAGGAAGTTGGCGACACTAAATCTGCCCTGGCAGCCAGACCGTTCGCGGTACGAACTTGAAATTCGGCCCAAAATAACTTCATATCGTTGGGCACACGCAGTGCAAATTGCAAGATCCTATCTCTGATAGTTTTCCAGCAGCAGCCTGTCAAAGTTTTGGCTTTTACCTGAGCACTGCTTCAAAACGGGAACTAGGCCACCCCAAAACTAAAATGGCCATAGCTGGGCCAATTTTGACCCTAGAGGTCTAATTTTTGTGCAGAATATAAATTTAACATTCCCTACGTCTATTTCAGGCGAAAACCGAAAAGGTATATTTTTTCAAACTTTCAAGAAAATCGACTTTAAAGTTTCACCCAGTTTTGGAGAGGAAATCTGCATTAAACGGTGTTTGTAGGAAGTTGGCGACACTAAATCTGCCCTGGCAGCTAGACCGTTCGAGGTAGGAACTTGAAATTCGGCCCAAAATAACTTCATATCGTTGGGCACACGCAGTGCAAATTGCAACATCCTATCTCTGATAGTTTTCCAGCAGCAGCCTGTCAAAGTTTTGGCTTTTACCTGAGCACTGCTTCAAAACGAGAACTAGGCCACCCCAAAACTAAAATGGCCATAGCTGGGCCAATTTTGACCCTAGAGGTCTAATTTTTGTGCAGAATATAAATTTAACATTCACTTCGTCTATTTCAGGCGAAAACCGAAAAAGTTTATTTTTTCAAACTTTCGAGAAAATCGACTTTAAAGTTTCACCCAGTTTTGGAGAGGAAATCTGCATTAAACGGTGTTTGTAGGAAGTTGGCGACACTAAATCTGCCCTGGCAGCCAGACCGTTCGCCGTAGGAACTTGAAATTCGTCCCAAAATAACTTCATATCGTTGGGCACACGCAGTGCAAAATTCAAGATCCTATCTCTGATAGTTTTCCAGCAGCAGCCTGTCAAAGTTTTGGCTTTGACCTGAGCACTGCTTCAAAACGGGAACTAGGCCTTCCCAAAACTAAAATGGCCATAGCTGGGCTAATTTTGACCCTAGAGGTCTAATTGTTGTGCACAATATAAATTTAACATTCCCTACGTCTATTTCAGGCGAAAACCGAAAAAGTTTATTTTTTCAAACTTTCGAGAAAATCGACTTTAAAGTTTCACCCAGATTGGAGAGGAAATCTGCATTAAACGGAGTTTGCAGGAAGTTGGCGACACTAAATCTTCCCTTGCAGCCAGACCGTTCGCGGTACGAACTTGAAATTCGGCCCAAAATAACTTCATATCGTTGGGCACACGCCGTGGAAATTGCAAGATTCTATCTCTGATATTTTTGCAGCAGCAGCCTGTCAAATTTTTGGCTTTTACCTGAGCACTGCTTCCAAACGGGAACTAGGCCACCCCAAAACTAAAATGGCCATAGCTGGGCCAATTTTAACCCTAGAGGTCTAATTTTTGTGCAGAATATAAATTTAACATTCCCTACGTCTATCTAGGGCGAAAACCGAAAAAGTTTATTTTTTCAAACTTTCGAGAAAATCGACTTTAAAGTTTCACCCAGTTTTGGAGAGGAAATCTGCATTAAACGGTGTTTGCAGGAAGTTGGCGTCACTAAATCTGCCCTGGCAGCCAGACGGTTCGCGGTAGGAACTTGAAATTCGGCCCAAAATAACTTCATATCGTTGGGCACACGCAGTGCAAATTGCAAGATCCTATCTCTGATAGTTTTCCAGCAGCAGCCTGTCAAAGTTTTGGCTTTGACCTGAGCACTGCTTCAAAACGGGAACTAGGCCACCCCAAAACTAAAATGGCCATAGCTGGGCCAATTTTGACCCTAGAGGTCTAATTTTTGTGCAGAATATAAATTTAACATTCCCTACGTCTATCTAGGGCGAAAACCGAAAAAGTTTATTTTTTCAAACTTTCGAGAAAATCGGATTTAAAGTTTCACCCAGTTTTGGAGAGGAAATCTGCATTAAACGGTGTTTGTAGGAAGTTGGCGACACTAAATCTGCCCTGGCAGCCAGACCGTTCGCGGTACGAACTTGAAATTCGGCCCAAAATAACTTCATATCGTTGGGCACACGCAGTGCAAATTGCAAGATCCTATCTCTGATAGTTTTCCAGCAGCAGCCTGTCAAAGTTTTGGCTTTTACCTGAGCACTGCTTCAAAACGGGAACTAGGCCACCCCAAAACTAAAATGGCCATAGCTGGGCCAATTTTGACCCTAGAGGTCTAATTTTTGTGCAGAATATAAATTTAACATTCCCTACGTCTATTTCAGGCGAAAACCGAAAAGGTATATTTTTTCAAACTTTCAAGAAAATCGACTTTAAAGTTTCACCCAGTTTTGGAGAGGAAATCTGCATTAAACGGTGTTTGTAGGAAGTTGGCGACACTAAATCTGCCCTGGCAGCTAGACCGTTCGAGGTAGGAACTTGAAATTCGGCCCAAAATAACTTCATATCGTTGGGCACACGCAGTGCAGATTGCAACATCCTATCTCTGATAGTTTTCCAGCAGCAGCCTGTCAAAGTTTTGGCTTTTACCTGAGCACTGCTTCAAAACGAGAACTAGGCCACCCCAAAACTAAAATGGCCATAGCTGGGCCAATTTTGACCCTAGAGGTCTAATTTTTGTGCAAAATATAAATTTAACATTCCCTACGTCTATCTAGGGCGAAAACCGAAAAAGTTTATTTTTTCAAACTTTCGAGAAAATCGACTTTAAAGTTTCACCCAGTTTTGGAGAGGAAATCTGCATTAAACGGTGTTTGTAGGAAGTTGGCGACACTAAATCTGCCCTGGCAGCCAGACCGTTCGCGGTACGAACTTGAAATTCGGCCCAAAATAACTTCATATCGTTGGGCACACGCAGTGCAAATTGCAAGATCCTATCTCTGATAGTTTTCCAGCAGCAGCCTGTCAAAGTTTTGGCTTTTACCTGAGCACTGCTTCAAAACGGGAACTAGGCCACCCCAAAACTAAAATGGCCATAGCTGGGCCAATTTTGACCCTAGAGGTCTAATTTTTGTGCAGAATATAAATTTAACATTCCCTACGTCTATTTCAGGCGAAAACCGAAAAGGTATATTTTTTCAAACTTTCAAGAAAATCGACTTTAAAGTTTCACCCAGTTTTGGAGAGGAAATCTGCATTAAACGGTGTTTGTAGGAAGTTGGCGACACTAAATCTGCCCTGGCAGCTAGACCGTTCGAGGTAGGAACTTGAAATTCGGCCCAAAATAACTTCATATCGTTGGGCACACGCAGTGCAAATTGCAACATCCTATCTCTGATAGTTTTCCAGCAGCAGCCTGTCAAAGTTTTGGCTTTTACCTGAGCACTGCTTCAAAACGAGAACTAGGCCACCCCAAAACTAAAATGGCCATAGCTGGGCCAATTTTGACCCTAGAGGTCTAATTTTTGTGCAAAATATAAATTTAACATTCCCTACGTCTATCTAGGGCGAAAACCGAAAAAGTTTATTTTTTCAAACTTTCGAGAAAATCGACTTTAAAGTTTCACCCAGTTTTGGAGAGGAAATCTGCATTAAACGGTGTTTGTAGGAAGTTGGCGACACTAAATCTGCCCTGGCAGCCAGACCGTTCGCGGTACGAACTTGAAATTCGGCCCAAAATAACTTCATATCGTTGGGCACACGCAGTGCAAATTGCAAGATCCTATCTCTGATAGTTTTCCAGCAGCAGCCTGTCAAAGTTTTGGCTTTGACCTGAGCACTGCTTCAAAACGGGAACTAGGCCACCCCAAAACTAAAATGGCCATAGCTAAGCCAATTTTGACCCTAGAGGTCTAATTTTTGTGCAGAATATAAATTTAACATTCCCTACGTATATCTAGGGCGAAAACCGAAAAAGTTTATTTTTTCAAACTTTCGAGAAAATCGACTTTAAAGTTTCACCCAGTTTTGAAGAGGAAATCTGCATTAAACGGTGTTTGCAGGAAGTTGGCGACACTAAATCTGCCCTGGCAGCCAGACCGTTCGCGGTAGGAACTTGAAATTCGGCCCAAAATAACTTCATATCGTTGGGCACACGCAGTGCAAATTGCAACATCCTATCTCTGATAGTTTTCCAGCAGCAGCCTGTCAAAGTTTTGGCTTTTACCTGAGCACTGCTTCAAAACGAGAACTAGGCCACCCCAAAACTAAAATGGCCATAGCTGGGCCAATTTTGACCCTAGAGGTCTAATTTTTGTGCAGAATATAAATTTAACATTCACTTCGTCTATTTCAGGCGAAAACCGAAAAAGTTTATTTTTTCAAACTTTCGAGAAAATCGACTTTAAAGTTTCACCCAGTTTTGGAGAGGAAATCTGCATTAAACGGTGTTTGTAGGAAGTTGGCGACACTAAATCTGCCCTGGCAGCCAGACCGTTCGCCGTAGGAACTTGAAATTCGTCCCAAAATAACTTCATATCGTTGGGCACACGCAGTGCAAAATTCAAGATCCTATCTCTGATAGTTTTCCAGCAGCAGCCTGTCAAAGTTTTGGCTTTGACCTGAGCACTGCTTCAAAACGGGAACTAGGCCTTCCCAAAACTAAAATGGCCATAGCTGGGCTAATTTTGACCCTAGAGGTCTAATTGTTGTGCACAATATAAATTTAACATTCCCTACGTCTATTTCAGGCGAAAACCGAAAAAGTTTATTTTTTCAAACTTTCGAGAAAATCGACTTTAAAGTTTCACCCAGATTGGAGAGGAAATCTGCATTAAACGGTGTTTGCAGGAAGTTGGCGACACTAAATCTTCCCTTGCAGCCAGACCGTTCGCGGTACGAACTTGAAATTCGGCCCAAAATAACTTCATATCGTTGGGCACACGCCATGGAAATTGCAAGATTCTATCTCTGATATTTTTGCAGCAGCAGCCTGTCAAATTTTTGGCTTTTACCTGAGCACTGCTTCCAAACGGGAACTAGGCCACCCCAAAACTAAAATGGCCATAGCTGGGCCAATTTTAACCCTAGAGGTCTAATTTTTCTGCAGAATATAAATTTAACATTCCCTACGTCTATCTAGGGCGAAAACCGAAAAAGTTTATTTTTTCAAACTTTCGAGAAAATCGACTTTAAAGTTTCACCCAGTTTTGGAGAGGAAATCTGCATTAAACGGTGTTTGCAGGAAGTTGGCGTCACTAAATCTGCCCTGGCAGCCAGACGGTTCGCGGTAGGAACTTGAAATTCGGCCCAAAATAACTTCATATCGTTGGGCACACGCAGTGCAAATTGCAAGATCCTATCTCTGATAGTTTTCCAGCAGCAGCCTGTCAAAGTTTTGGCTTTGACCTGAGCACTGCTTCAAAACGGGAACTAGGCCACCCCAAAACTAAAATGGCCATAGCTGGACCAATTTTGACCCTAGAGGTCTAATTTTTGTGCAGAATATAAATTTAACATTCCCTACGTCTATCTAGGGCGAAAACCGAAAAAGTTTATTTTTTCAAACTTTCGAGAAAATCGGATTTAAAGTTTCACCCAGTTTTGGAGAGGAAATCTGCATTAAACGGTGTTTGCAGGAAGTTGGCGACACTAAATCTGCCCTGGCAGCCAGACCGTTCGCGGTAGGAACTTGAAATTCGGCTCAAAATAACTTCATATCGTTGGGCACACGCCGTGGAAATTGCAAGATTCTATCTCTGATAGTTTTCCAGCAGCAGCCTGTCAAATGTTTGGCTTTTACCTGAGCACTGCTTCCAAACGGGAACTAGGCCACCCCAAAACTAAAATGGCCATAGCTGGGCCAATTTTGACCCTAGAGGTCTAATTTTTGTGCAGAATATAAATTTAACATTCCCTACGTCTATCTAGGGCGAAAACCGAAAAAGTTTATTTTTTCAAACTTTCGAGAAAATCGACTTTAAAGTTTCACCCAGTTTTGGAGAGGAAATCTGCATTAAACGGTGTTTGTAGGAAGTTGGCGACACTAAATCTGCCCTGGCAGCCAGACCGTTCGCGGTAGGAACTTGAAATTCGGCCCAAAATAACTTCATATCGTTGGACACACGCAGTGCAAATTGCAAGATCCTATCTCTGATAGTTTTCCAGCAGCAGCCTGTCAAAGTTTTGGCTTTTATCTGAGCACTGCTTCAAAACGGGAACTAGGCCACCCCAAAACTAAAATGGCCATAGCTGGGCTAATTTTGACCCTAGAGGTCTAATTTTTGTGCAGAATATAAATTTAACATTCCCTACGTCTATTTCAGGCGAAAATCGAAAAAGTTTATTTTTTCAAACTTTCGAGAAAATCGACTTTAAAGTTTCACCCAGTTTTGGAGAAGAAATCTGCATTAAACGGTGTTTGTAGGAAGTTGGCGACACTAAATCTTCCCTGGCAGCCAGACCGTTCGCGGTACGAACTTGAAATTCGGCCCAAAATAACTGCATAGCCTGTCAAAGTTTTGGCTTTTATCTGAGCACTGCTTCAAAACGGGAACTAGGCCACCCCAAAACTAAAATGGCCATAGCTGGGTTAATTTTGACCCTAGAGGTCTAATTTTTGTGCAGAATATAATTTAACATTCCCTACGTCTATTTCAGGCGAAAACCGAAAAAGTTTATTTTTTCAAACTTTCGAGAAAATCGACTTTAAAGTTTCACCCAGTTTTGGAGAGGAAATCTGCATTAAACGGTGTTTGCAGGAAGTTGGCGACACTAAATCTTCCCTGGCAGCCAGACCGTTCGCGGTAGGAACTTGAAATTCGTCCCAAAATAACTTCATATCGTTGGGCACACGCAGTGCAAAATTCAAGATCCTATCTCTGATAGTTTTCCAGCAGCAGCCTGTCAAAGTGTTGGATTTGACCTGAGCACTGCTTCAAAACGGGAACTAGGCCACCCCAAAACTAAAATGGCCATAGCTGGGCTAATTTTGACCCTAGAGGTCTAATTTTTGTGCACAATATAAATTTAACATTCCCTACGTCTATTTCAGGCGAAAACCGAAAAAGTTTATTTTTTCAAACTTTCGAGAAAATCGACTTTAAAGTTTCACCCAGATTGGAGAGGAAATCTGCATTAAACGGTGTTTGCAGGAAGTTGGCGACACTAAATCTTCCCTGGCAGCCAGACCGTTCGAGGTAGGAACTTGAAATTCGGCCCAAAATAGCTTCATATCGTTGGGCACACGCAGTGCAAATTGCAAGATCCTATCTCTGATAGTTTTCCAGCAGCAGCCTGTCAAAGTTTTGGCTTTTACCTGAGCACTGCTTCAAAACGGGAACTAGGCCACCCCAAAACTAAAATGGCCATAGCTGGGCCAATTTTGACCCTAGAGGTCTAATTTTTGTGCAAAATATAAATTTAACATTCCCTACGTCTATCTAGGGCGAAAACCGAAAAAGTTTATTTTTTCAAACTTTCGAGAAAATCGACTTTAAAGTTTCACCCAGTTTTGGAGAGGAAATCTGCATTAAACGGTGTTTGTAGGAAGTTGGCGACACTAAATCTGCCCTGGCAGCCAGACCGTTCGCGGTACGAACTTGAAATTCGGCCCAAAATAACTTCATATCGTTGGGCACACGCAGTGCAAATTGTAAGATCCTATCTCTGATAGTTTTCCAGCAGCAGCCTGTCAAAGTTTTGGCTTTTACCTGAGCACTGCTTCAAAACGGGAACTAGGCCACCCCAAAACTAAAATGGCCATAGCTGGGCCAATTTTGACCCTAGAGGTCTAATTTTTGTGCAGAATATAAATTTAACATTCCCTACGTCTATTTCAGGCGAAAACCGAAAAAGTTTATTTTTTCAAACTTTCGAGAAAATCGACTTTAATGTTTCACCCAGTTTTGGAGAGGAAATCTGCATTAAACGGTGTTTGTAGGAAGTTGGCGACACTAAATCTGCCCTGGCAGCTAGACCGTTCGAGGTAGGAACTTGAAATTCGGCCCAAAATAACTTCATATCGTTGGGCACACGCAGTGCAAATTGCAAGATCCTATCTCTGATAGTTTTCCAGCAGCAGCCTGTCAAAGTTTTGGCTTTGACCTGAGCACTGCTTCAAAACGGGAACTAGGCCACCCCAAAACTAAAATGGCCATAGCTAAGCCAATTTTGACCCTAGAGGTCTAATTTTTGTGCAGAATATAAATTTAACATTCCCTACGTATATCTAGGGCGAAAACCGAAAAAGTTTATTTTTTCAAACTTTCGAGAAAATCGACTTTAAAGTTTCACCCAGTTTTGGAGAGGAAATCTGCATTAAACGGTGTTTGCAGGAAGTTGGCGACACTAAATCTGCCCTGGCAGCCAGACCGTTCGCGGTAGGAACTTGAAATTCGGCCCAAAATAACTTCATATCGTTGGGCACACGCAGTGCAAATTGCAACATCCTATCTCTGATAGTTTTCCAGCAGCAGCCTGTCAAAGTTTTGGCTTTTACCTGAGCACTGCTTCAAAACGAGAACTAGGCCACCCCAAAACTAAAATGGCCATAGCTGGGCCAATTTTGACCCTAGAGGTCTAATTTTTGTGCAGAATATAAATTTAACATTCACTTCGTCTATTTCAGGCGAAAACCGAAAAAGTTTATTTTTTCAAACTTTCGAGAAAATCGACTTTAAAGTTTCACCCAGTTTTGGAGAGGAAATCTGCATTAAACGGTGTTTGTAGGAAGTTGGCGACACTAAATCTGCCCTGGCAGCCAGACCGTTCGCGGTAGGAACTTGAAATTCGTCCCAAAATAACTTCATATCGTTGGGCACACGCAGTGCAAAATTCAAGATCCTATCTCTGATAGTTTTCCAGCAGCAGCCTGTCAAAGTTTTGGCTTTGACCTGAGCACTGCTTCAAAACGGGAACTAGGCCACCCCAAAACTAAAATGGCCATAGCTGGGCTAATTTTGACCCTAGAGGTCTAATTGTTGTGCACAATATAAATTTAACATTCCCTACGTCTATTTCAGGCGAAAACCGAAAAAGTTTATTTTTTCAAACTTTCGAGAAAATCGACTTTAAAGTTTCACCCAGATTGGAGAGGAAATCTGCATTAAACGGTGTTTGCAGGAAGTTGGCGACACTAAATCTTCCCTTGCAGCCAGACCGTTCGCGGTACGAACTTGAAATTCGGCCCAAAATAACTTCATATCGTTGGGCACACGCCGTGGAAATTGCAAGATTCTATCTCTGATATTTTTGCAGCAGCAGCCTGTCAAATTTTTGGCTTTTACCTGAGCACTGCTTCCAAACGGGAACTAGGCCACCCCAAAACTAAAATGGCCATAGCTGGGCCAATTTTAACCCTAGAGGTCTAATTTTTGTGCAGAATATAAATTTAACATTCCCTACGTCTATCTAGGGCGAAAACCGAAAAAGTTTATTTTTTCAAACTTTCGAGAAAATCGACTTTAAAGTTTCACCCAGTTTTGGAGAGGAAATCTGCATTAAACGGTGTTTGCAGGAAGTTGGCGTCACTAAATCTGCCCTGGCAGCCAGACGGTTCGCGGTAGGAACTTGAAATTCGGCCCAAAATAACTTCATATCGTTGGGCACACGCAGTGCAAATTGCAAGATCCTAACTCTGATAGTTTTCCAGCAGCAGCCTGTCAAAGTTTTGGCTTTGACCTGAGCACTGCTTCAAAACGGGAACTAGGCCACCCCAAAACTAAAATGGCCATAGCTGGGCCAATTTTGACCCTAGAGGTCTAATTTTTGTGCAGAATATAAATTTAACATTCCCTACGTCTATCTAGGGCGAAAACCGAAAAAGTTTATTTTTTCAAACTTTCGAGAAAATCGAATTTAAAGTTTCACCCAGTTTTGGAGAGGAAATCTGCATTAAACGGTGTTTGCAGGAAGTTGGCGACACTAAATCTGCCCTGGCAGCCAGACCGTTCGCGGTAGGAACTTGAAATTCGGCTCAAAATAACTTCATATCGTTGGGCACACGCCGTGGAAATTGCAAGATTCTATCTCTGATAGTTTTCCAGCAGCAGCCTGTCAAATGTTTGGCTTTTACCTGAGCACTGCTTCCAAACGGGAACTAGGCCACACCAAAACTAAAATGGCCATAGCTGGGCCAATTTTGACCCTAGAGGTCTAATTTTTGTGCAGAATATAAATTTAACATTCCCTACGTCTATCTAGGGCGAAAACCGAAAAAGTTTATTTTTTCAAACTTTCGAGAAAATCGACTTTAAAGTTTCACCCAGTTTTGGAGAGGAAATCTGCATTAAACGGTGTTTGTAGGAAGTTGGCGACACTAAATCTGCCCTGGCAGCCAGACCGTTCGCGGTAGGAACTTGAAATTCGGCCCAAAATAACTTCATATCGTTGGACACACGCAGTGCAAATTGCAAGATCCTATCTCTGATAGTTTTCCAGCAGCAGCCTGTCAAAGTTTTGGCTTTTATCTGAGCACTGCTTCAAAACGGGAACTAGGCCACCCCAAAACTAAAATGGCCATAGCTGGGTTAATTTTGACCCTAGAGGTCTAATTTTTGTGCAGAATATAAATTTAACATTCCCTACGTCTATTTCAGGCGAAAACCGAAAAAGTTTATTTTTTCAAACTTTCGAGAAAATCGACTTTAAAGTTTCACCCAGTTTTGGAGAAGAAATCTGCATTAAACGGTGTTTGTAGGAAGTTGGCGACACTAAATCTTCCCTGGCAGCCAGACCGTTCGCGGTACGAACTTGAAATTCGGCCCAAAATAACTTCATAGCCTGTCAAAGTTTTGGCTTTTATCTGAGCACTGCTTCAAAACGGGAACTAGGCCATCCCAAAACTAAAATGGCCATAGCTGGGTTAATTTTGACCCTAGAGGTCTAATTTTTGTGCAGAATATAAATTTAACATTCCCTACGTCTATTTCAGGCGAAAACCGAAAAAGTTTATTTTTTCAAACTTTCGAGAAAATCGACTTTAAAGTTTCACCCAGTTTTGGAGAGGAAATCTGCATTAAACGGTGTTTGCAGGAAGTTGGCGACACTAAATCTTCCCTGGCAGCCAGACCGTTCGCGGTACGAACTTGAAATTCGGCCCAAAATAACTTCATATCGTTGGGCGCACGCAGTGCAAATTGCAAGATCCTATCTCTGATAGTTTTCCAGCAGCAGCCTGTCAAAGTTTTGGCTTTTACCTGAGCACTGCTTCAAAACGGGAACTAGGCCACCCCAAAACTAAAATGGCCATAGCTGGGCCAATTTTGACCCTAGAGGTCTAATTTTTGTGCAAAATATAAATTTAACATTCCCTACGTCTATCTAGGGCGAAAACCGAAAAAGTCTATTTTTTCAAACTTTCGAGAAAATCGACTTTAAAGTTTCACCCAGTTTTGGAGAGGAAATCTGCATTAAACGGTGTTTGTAGGAAGTTGGCGACACTAAATCTGCCCTGGCAGCCAGACCGTTCGCGGTACGAACTTGAAATTCGGCCCAAAATAACTTCATATCGTTGGGCATACGCAGTGCAAATTGCAAGATCCTATCTCTGATAGTTTTCCAGCAGCAGCCTGTCAAAGTTTTGGCTTTGACCTGAGCACTGCTTCAAAACGGGAACTAGGCCACCCCAAAACTAAAATGGCCATAGCTGGGCTAATTTTGACCCTAGAGGTCTAATTTTTGTGCACAATATAAATTTAACATTCCCTACGTCTATTTCAGGCGAAAACCGAAAAAGTTTATTTTTTCAAACTTTCGAGAAAATCGACTTTAAAGTTTCACCCAGATTGGAGAGGAAATCTGCATTAAACGGTGTTTGCAGGAAGTTGGCGACACTAAATCTTCCCTGGCAGCCAGACCGTTCGCGGTACGAACTTGAAATTCGGCCCAAAATAACTTCATAGCCTGTCAAAGTTTTGGCTTTTATCTGAGCACTGCTTCAAAACGGGAACTAGGCCACCCCAAAACTAAAATGGCCATAGCTGGGCTGATTTTGACCCTAGAGGTCTAATTTTTGTGCAGAATATAAATTTAACATTCCCTACGTCTATTTCAGGCGAAAACCGAAAAAGTTTATTTTTTCAAACTTTCGAGAAAATCGACTTTAAAGTTTCACCCAGTTTTGGAGAGGAAATCTGCATTAAACGGTGTTTGCAGGAAGTTGGCGACACTAAATCTGCCCTGGCAGCCAGACCGTTCGCGGTAGGAACTTGAAATTCGGCCCAAAATAACTTCATATCGTTGGGCACACGCAGTACAAATTGCAAGATCCTATCTCTAATAGTTTTCCAGCAGCAGCCTGTCAAAGTTTTGGCTTTTACCTGAGCACTGCTTCAAAACGGGAACTAGGCCACCCCAAAACTAAAATGGCCATAGCTGGGCCAATTTTGACCCTAGAGGTCTAATTTTTGTGCAGAATATAAATTTAACATTCCCTACGTCTATTTCAGGCGAAAACCGAAAAAGTTTATTTTTTCAAACTTTCAAAAAAATCGACTTTAAAGTTTCACCCAGTTTTGGAGAGGAAATCTGCATTAAACGGTGTTTGCAGGAAGTTGGCGACACTAAATCTTCCCTGGCAGCCAGACCGTTCGCGGTACGAACTTGAAATTCGGCCCAAAATAACTTCATATCGTTGGGCACACGCCGTGGAAATTGCAAGATTCTATCTCTGATAGTTTTCCAGCAGCAGTCTGTGAAAGTTTTGGCTTTTACCTGAGCACTGCTTCAAAACGGGAACTAGGCCACCCCAAAACTAAAATGGCCATAGCTGGACCAATTTTGACCCTAGAGGTCTAATTGTTGTGCAGAATATAAATTTAACATTCCCTACGTCTATCTAGGGCGAAAACCGAAAAAGTTTATTTTTTCAAACTTTCGAGAAAATCGACTTTAAAGTTTCACCCAGTTTTGGAGAGGACATCTGCATTAAACGGTGTTTGCAGGAAGTTGGCGACACTAAATCTGCCCTGGCAGCCAGACCGTTCGCGGTAGGAACTTGCAATTCGGCCCAAAATAACTTCATATCGTTGGGCACACGCAGTGCCAATTGCAAGATCCTATCTCTGATAGTTTTCCAGCAGCAGCCTGTCAAAGTTTTGGCTTTTACCTGAGCACTGCTTCAAAACGGGAACTAGGCCACCCCAAAACTAAAATGGCCATAGCTGGGCCAATTTTGACCCTAGAGGTCTAATTGTTGTGCAGAATATAAATTTAACATTCCCTACGTCTATTTCAGGCGAAAACCGAAAAAGTTTATTTTTTCAAACTTTCAAGAAAATCGACTTTAAAGTTTCACCCAGTTTTGGAGAGGAAATCTGCATTAAACGGTGTTTGCAGGAAGTTGGCGACACTAAATCTTCCCTGGCAGCCAGACCGTTCGCGGTACGAACTTGAAATTCGGCCCAAAATAACTTCATATCGTTGGGCACACGCCGTGGAAATTGCAAGATTCTATCTCTGATAGTTTTCCAGCAGCAGTCTGTGAAAGTTTTGGCTTTTACCTGAGCACTGCTTCAAAACGGGAACTAGGCCACCCCAAAACTAAAATGGCCATAGCTGGACCAATTTTGACCCTAGAGGTCTAATTGTTGTGCAGAATATAAATTTAACATTCCCTACGTCTATCTAGGGCGAAAACCGAAAAAGTTTATTTTTTCAAACTTTCGAGAAAATCGACTTTAAAGTTTCACCCAGTTTTGGAGAGGAAATCTGCATTAAACGGTGTTTGCAGGAAGTTGGCGACACTAAATCTGCCCTGGCAGCCAGACCGTTCGCGGTAGGAACTTGAAATTCGGCCCAAAATAACTTCATATCGTTGGGCACACGCAGTGCAAATTGCAAGATCCTATCTCTGATAGTTTTCCAGCAGCAGCCTGTCAAAGTTTTGGCTTTTACCTGAGCACTGCTTCAAAACGAGAACTAGGCCACCCCAAAACTAAAATGGCCATAGCTGGACCAATTTTGACCCTAGAGGTCTAATTTTTGTGCAGAATATAAATTTAACATTCCCTACGTCTATTTCAGGCGAAAACCGAAAAAGTTTATTTTTTCAAACTTTCAAGAAAATCGACTTTAAAGTTTCACCCAGTTTTGGAGAGGAAATCTGCATTAAACGGTGTTTGCAGGAAGTTGGCGACACTAAATCTTCCCTGGCAGCCAGACCGTTCGCGGTACGAACTTGAAATTCGGCCCAAAATAACTTCATATCGTTGGGCACACGCCGTGGAAATTGCAAGATTCTATCTCTGATAGTTTTCCAGCAGCAGTCTGTGAAAGTTTTGGCTTTTACCTGAGCACTGCTTCAAAACGGGAACTAGGCCACCCCAAAACTAAAATGGCCATAGCTGGGCCAATTTTGACCCTAGAGGTCTAATTTTTGTGCAAAATATAAATTTAACATTCCCTACGTCTATCTAGGGCGAAAACCGAAAAAGTTTGTTTTTTCAAACTTTCGAGAAAATCGACTTTAAAGTTTCACCCAGTTTTGGAGAGGAAATCTGCATTAAACGGTGTTTGTAGGAAGTTGGCGACACTAAATCTGCCCTGGCAGCCAGACCGTTCGCGGTAGGAACTTGAAATTTGGCCCAAAATAACTTCATATCGTTGGGCACACGCAGTGCAAATTGCAAGATCCTATCTCTGACAGTTTTCCAGCAGCAGCCTGTCAAAGTTTTGGCTTTTACCTGAGCACTGCTTCAAAACGGGATCTAGGCCACCCCAAAACTAAAATGGCCATAGCTGGGCCAATTTTGACCCTAGAGGTCTAATTGTTGTGCAGAATATAAATTTAACATTCCCTACGTCTATTTCAGGCGAAAACCGAAAAGGTATATTTTTTCAAACTTTCAAGAAAATCGACTTTAAAGTTTCACCCAGTTTTGGAGAGGACATCTGCATTAAACGGTGTTTGCAGGAAGTTGGCGACACTAAATCTGCCCTGGCAGCCAGACCGTTCGCGGTAGGAACTTGCAATTCGGCCCAAAATAACTTCATATCGTTGGGCACACGCAGTGCCAATTGCAAGATCCTATCTCTGATAGTTTTCCAGCAGCAGCCTGTCAAATTTTTGGCTTTTACCTGAGCACTGCTTCAAAACGGGAACTAGGCCACCCCAAAACTAAAATGGCCATAGCTGGGCCAATTTTGACCCTAGAGGTCTAATTGTTGTGCAGAATATAAATTTAACATTCCCTACGTCTATCTAGGGCGAAAACCGAAAAAGTTTATTTTTTCAAACTTTCGAGAAAATCGACTTTAAAGTTTCACCCAGTTTTGGAGAGGAAATCTGCATTAAACGGTGTTTGCAGGAAGTTGGCGACACTAAATCTGCCCTGGCAGCCAGACCGTTCGCGGTAGGAACTTGCAATTCGGCCCAAAATAACTTCATATCGTTGGGCACACGCAGTGCCAATTGCAAGATCCTATCTCTGATAGTTTTCCAGCAGCAGCCTGTCAAAGTTTTGGCTTTTACCTGAGCACTGCTTCAAAACGGGAACTAGGCCACCCCAAAACTAAAATGGCCATAGCTGGGCCAATTTTGACCCTAGAGGTCTAATTTTTGTGCAAAATATAAATTTAACATTCCCTACGTCTATCTAGGGCGAAAACCGAAAAAGTTTGTTTTTTCAAACTTTCGAGAAAATCGACTTTAAAGTTTCACCCAGTTTTGGAGAGGAAATCTGCATTAAACGGTGTTTGTAGGAAGTTGGCGACACTAAATCTGCCCTGGCAGCCAGACCGTTCGCGGTAGGAACTTGAAATTCGTCCCAAAATAACTTCATATCGTTAAGCACACGCAGTGCAAAATTCAAGATCCTATCTCTGATAGTTTTCCAGCAGCAGCCTGTCAAAGTTTTGGCTTTGACCTGAGCACTGCTTCAAAACGGGAACTAGGCCACCCCAAAACTAAAATGGCCATAGCTGGGCCAATTTTGACCCTAGAGGTCTAATTTTTGTGCACAATATAAATTTAACATTCCCTACGTCTATTTCAGGCGAAAACCGAAAAAGTTTATTTTTTCAAACTTTCGAGAAAATCGACTTTAAAGTTTCACCCAGATTGGAGAGGAAATCTGCATTAAACGGTGTTTGCAGGAAGTTGGCGACACTAAATCTTCCCTGGCAGCCAGACCGTTCGCGGTACGAACTTGAAATTCGGCCCAAAATAACTTCATAGCCTGTCAAAGTTTTGGCTTTTATCTGAGCACTGCTTCAAAACGGGAACTAGGCCACCCCAAAACTAAAATGGCCATAGCTGGGCTGATTTTGACCCTAGAGGTCTAATTTTTGTGCAGAATATAAATTTAACATTCCCTACGTCTATTTCAGGCGAAAACCGAAAAAGTTTATTTTTTCAAACTTTCGAGAAAATCGACTTTAAAGTTTCACCCAGTTTTGGAGAGGAAATCTGCATTAAACGGTGTTTGCAGGAAGTTGGCGACACTAAATCTGCCCTGGCAGCCAGACCGTTCGCGGTAGGAACTTGAAATTCGGCCCAAAATAACTTCATATCGTTGGGCACACGCAGTACAAATTGCAAGATCCTATCTCTAATAGTTTTCCAGCAGCAGCCTGTCAAAGTTTTGGCTTTTACCTGAGCACTGCTTCAAAACGGGAACTAGGCCACCCCAAAACTAAAATGGCCATAGCTGGGCCAATTTTGACCCTAGAGGTCTAATTGTTGTGCAGAATATAAATTTAACATTCCCTACGTCTATTTCAGGCGAAAACCGAAAAAGTTTATTTTTTCAAACTTTCAAGAAAATCGACTTTAAAGTTTCACCCAGTTTTGGAGAGGAAATCTGCATTAAACGGTGTTTGCAGGAAGTTGGCGACACTAAATCTTCCCTGGCAGCCAGACCGTTCGCGGTACGAACTTGAAATTCGGCCCAAAATAACTTCATATCGTTGGGCACACGCCGTGGAAATTGCAAGATTCTATCTCTGATAGTTTTCCAGCAGCAGTCTGTGAAAGTTTTGGCTTTTACCTGAGCACTGCTTCAAAACGGGAACTAGGCCACCCCAAAACTAAAATGGCCATAGCTGGACCAATTTTGACCCTAGAGGTCTAATTGTTGTGCAGAATATAAATTTAACATTCCCTACGTCTATCTAGGGCGAAAACCGAAAAAGTTTGTTTTTTCAAACTTTCGAGAAAATCGACTTTAAAGTTTCACCCAGTTTTGGAGAGGAAATCTGCATTAAACGGTGTTTGTAGGAAGTTGGCGACACTAAATCTGCCCTGGCAGCCAGACCGTTCGCGGTAGGAACTTGAAATTCGTCCCAAAATAACTTCATATCGTTAAGCACACGCAGTGCAAAATTCAAGATCCTATCTCTGATAGTTTTCCAGCAGCAGCCTGTCAAAGTTTTGGCTTTGACCTGAGCACTGCTTCAAAACGGGAACTAGGCCACCCCAAAACTAAAATGGCCATAGCTGGGCCAATTTTGACCCTAGAGGTCTAATTTTTGTGCACAATATAAATTTAACATTCCCTACGTATATCTAGGGCGAAAACCGAAAAAGTTTATTTTTTCAAACTTTCGAGAAAATCGACTTTAAAGTTTCACCCAGTTTTGGAGAGGAAATCTGCATTAAACGGTGTTTGCAGGAAGTTGGCGACACTAAATCTGCCCTGGCAGCCAGACCGTTCGCGGTAGGAACTTGAAATTCGGCCCAAAATAACTTCATATCGTTGGGCACACGCAGTGCAAATTGCAAGATCCTAACTCTGATAGTTTTCCAGCAGCAGCCTGTCAAAGTTTTGGCTTTTACCTGAGCACTGCTTCAAAACGAGAACTAGGCCACCCCAAAACTAAAATGGCCATAGCTGGGCCAATTTTGACCCTAGAGGTCTAATTTTTGTGCACAATATAAATTTAACATTCCCTACGTCTATTTCAGGCGAAAACCGAAAAAGTTTATTTTTTCAAACTTTCGAGAAAATCGACTTTAAAGTTTCACCCAGATTGGAGAGGAAATCTGCATTAAACGGTGTTTGCAGGAAGTTGGCGACACTAAATCTTCCCTGGCAGCCAGACCGTTCGCGGTACGAACTTGAAATTCGGCCCAAAATAACTTCATAGCCTGTCAAAGTTTTGGCTTTTATCTGAGCACTGCTTCAAAACGGGAACTAGGCCACCCCAAAACTAAAATGGCCATAGCTGGGCTAATTTTGACCCTAGAGGTCTAATTGTTGTGCAGAATATAAATTTAACATTCCCTACGTCTATTTCAGGCGAAAACCGAAAAAGTTTATTTTTTCAAACTTTCGAGAAAATCGACTTTAAAGTTTCACCCAGTTTTGGAGAGGAAATCTGCATTAAACGGTGTTTGCAGGAAGTTGGCGACACTAAATCTGCCCTGGCAGCCAGACCGTTCGCGGTAGGAACTTGAAATTCGGCCCAAAATAACTTCATATCGTTGGGCACACGCAGTACAAATTGCAAGATCCTATCTCTGATAGTTTTCCAGCAGCAGCCTGTCAAAGTTTTGGCTTTTACCTGAGCACTGCTTCAAAACGGGAACTAGGCCACCCCAAAACTAAAATGGCCATAGCTGGGCCAATTTTGACCCTAGAGGTCTAATTTTTGTGCAGAATATAAATTTAACATTCCCTACGTCTATTTCAGGCGAAAACCGAAAAAGTTTATTTTTTCAAACTTTCAAGAAAATCGACTTTAAAGTTTCACCCAGTTTTGGAGAGGAAATCTGCATTAAACGGTGTTTGCAGGAAGTTGGCGACACTAAATCTTCCCTGGCAGCCAGACCGTTCGAGGTAGGAACTTGAAATTCGGCCCAAAATAACTTCATATCGTTGGGCACACGCAGTACAAATTGCAAGATCCTATCTCTGATAGTTTTCCAGCAGCAGCATGTCAATGTTTTGGCTTTTACCTGAGCACTGCTTCAAAACGGGAACTAGGCCACCCCAAACTAAAATAGCCATAGCTGGGCCAATTTTGACCCTAGAGGTCTAATTTTTGTGCAGAATATATATTTAACATTCCCTACGTCTATTTCAGGCGAAAACCGAAAAAGTTTATTTTTTCAAACTTTCAAGAAAATCGACTTTAAAGTTTCATCCAGTTTTGGAGAGGAAATCTGCATTAAACGGTGATTGTAGGAAGTTTGCGACACTAAATCTGCCCTGGCAGCCAGACCGTTCGCGGTAGGAACTTGCAATTCGGCCCAAAATAACTTCATATCGTTGGGCACACGCAGTGCAAATTGCAAGATCCTATCTCTGATAGTTTTCCAGCAGCAGCCTGTCAAAGTTTTGGCTTTTACCTGAGCACTGCTTCAAAACGGGAACTAGGCCACCCCAAAACTAAAATGGCCATAGCTGGGCCAATTTTGACCCTAGAGGTCTAATTTTTGTGCAAAATATAAATTTAACATTCCCTACGTCTATCTAGGGCGAAAACCGAAAAAGTTTGTTTTTTCAAACTTTCGAGAAAATCGACTTTAAAGTTTCACCCAGTTTTGGAGAGGAAATCTGCATTAAACGGTGTTTGTAGGAAGTTGGCGACACTAAATCTGCCCTGGCAGCCAGACCGTTCGCGGTAGGAACTTGAAATTTGGCCCAAAATAACTTCATATCGTTGGGCACACGCAGTGCAAATTGCAAGATCCTATCTCTGACAGTTTTCCAGCAGCAGCCTGTCAAAGTTTTGGCTTTTACCTGAGCACTGCTTCAAAACGGGAACTAGGCCACCCCAAAACTAAAATGGCCATAGATGGGCCAATTTTGACCCTAGAGGTCTAATTGTTGTGCAGAATATAAATTTAACATTCCCTACGTCTATCTAGGGCGAAAACCGAAAAAGTTTATTTTTTCAAACTTTCGAGAAAATCGACTTTAAAGTTTCACCCAGTTTTGGAGAGGACATCTGCATTAAACGGTGTTTGCAGGAAGTTGGCGACACTAAATCTGCCCTGGCAGCCAGACCGTTCGCGGTAGGAACTTGCAATTCGGCCCAAAATAACTTCATATCGTTGGGCACACGCAGTGCCAATTGCAAGATCCTATCTCTGATAGTTTTCCAGCAGCAGCCTGTCAAAGTTTTGGCTTTTACCTGAGCACTGCTTCAAAACGGGAACTAGGCCACCCCAAAACTAAAATGGCCATAGCTGGGCCAATTTTGACCCTAGAGGTCTAATTGTTGTGCAGAATATAAATTTAACATTCCCTACGTCTATCTAGGGCGAAAACCGAAAAAGTTTATTTTTTCAAACTTTCGAGAAAATCGACTTTAAAGTTTCACCCAGTTTTGGAGAGGAAATCTGCATTAAACGGTGTTTGCAGGAAGTTGGCGACACTAAATCTGCCCTGGCAGCCAGACCGTTCGCGGTAGGAACTTGCAATTCGGCCCAAAATAACTTCATATCGTTGGGCACACGCAGTGCCAATTGCAAGATCCTATCTCTGATAGTTTTCCAGCAGCAGCCTGTCAAAGTTTTGGCTTTTACCTGAGCACTGCTTCAAAACGGGAACTAGGCCACCCCAAAACTAAAATGGCCATAGCTGGGCCAATTTTGACCCTAGAGGTCTAATTTTTGTGCAAAATATAAATTTAACATTCCCTACGTCTATCTAGGGCGAAAACCGAAAAAGTTTGTTTTTTCAAACTTTCGAGAAAATCGACTTTAAAGTTTCACCCAGTTTTGGAGAGGAAATCTGCATTAAACGGTGTTTGTAGGAAGTTGGCGACACTAAATCTGCCCTGGCAGCCAGACCGTTCGCGGTAGGAACTTGAAATTTGGCCCAAAATAACTTCATATCGTTGGGCACACGCAGTGCAAATTGCAAGATCCTATCTCTGACAGTTTTCCAGCAGCAGCCTGTCAAAGTTTTGGCTTTTACCTGAGCACTGCTTCAAAACGGGATCTAGGCCACCCCAAAACTAAAATGGCCATAGCTGGGCCAATTTTGACCCTAGAGGTCTAATTGTTGTGCAGAATATAAATTTAACATTCCCTACGTCTATTTCAGGCGAAAACCGAAAAAGTTTATTTTTTCAAACTTTCGAGAAAATCGACTTTAAAGTTTCACCCAGTTTTGGAGAGGAAATCTGCATTAAACGGTGTTTGCAGGAAGTTGGCGACACTAAATCTGCCCTGGCAGCCAGACCGTTCGCGGTAGGAACTTGAAATTTGGCCCAAAATAACTTCATATCGTTGGGCACACGCAGTGCAAATTGCAAGATCCTATCTCTGATAGTTTTCCAGCAGCAGCCTGTCAAAGTTTTGGCTTTTACCTGAGCACTGCTTCAAAACGGGATCTAGGCCACCCCAAAACTAAAATGGCCATAGCTGGGCCAATTTTGACCCTAGAGGTCTAATTTTTGTGCAGAATATAAATTTAACATTCCCTACGTCTATTTCAGGCGAAAACCGAAAAAGTTTATTTTTTCAAACTTTCAAGAAAATCGACTTTAAAGTTTCACCCAGTTTTGGAGAGGAAATCTGCATTAAACGGTGATTGTAGGAAGTTGGCGACACTAAATCTGCCCTGGCAGCCAGACCGTTCGCGGTAGGAACTTGCAATTCGGCCCAAAATAACTTCATATCGTTGGGCACACGCAGTGCAAATTGCAAGATCCTATCTCTGATAGTTTTCCAGCAGCAGCCTGTCAAAGTTTTGGCTTTTACCTGAGCACTGCTTCAAAACGGGAACTAGGCCACCCCAAAACTAAAATGGCCATAGCTGGGCCAATTTTGACCCTAGAGGTCTAATTTTTGTGCAAAATATAAATTTAACATTCCCTACGTCTATCTAGGGCGAAAACCGAAAAAGTTTATTTTTTCAAACTTTCGAGAAAATCGACTTTAAAGTTTCACCCAGTTTTGGAGAGGAAATCTGCATTAAACGGTGTTTGTAGGAAGTTGGCGACACTAAATCTGCCCTGGCAGCCAGACCGTTCGCGGTACGAACTTGAAATTCGGCCCAAAATAACTTCATATCGTTGGGCACACGCCGTGGAAATTGCAAGATTCTATCTCTGATAGTTTTCCAGCAGCAGTCTGTGAAAGTTTTGGCTTTTACCTGAGCACTGCTTCAAAACGGGAACTAGGCCACCCCAAAACTAAAATGGCCATAGATGGGCCAATTTTGACCCTAGAGGTCTAATTGTTGTGCAGAATATAAATTTAACATTCCCTACGTCTATCTAGGGCGAAAACCGAAAAAGTTTATTTTTTCAAACTTTCGAGAAAATCGACTTTAAAGTTTCACCCAGTTTTGGAGAGGACATCTGCATTAAACGGTGTTTGCAGGAAGTTGGCGACACTAAATCTGCCCTGGCAGCCAGACCGTTCGCGGTAGGAACTTGCAATTCGGCCCAAAATAACTTCATATCGTTGGGCACACGCAGTGCCAATTGCAAGATCCTATCTCTGATAGTTTTCCAGCAGCAGCCTGTCAAAGTTTTGGCTTTTACCTGAGCACTGCTTCAAAACGGGAACTAGGCCACCCCAAAACTAAAATGGCCATAGCTGGGCCAATTTTGACCCTAGAGGTCTAATTGTTGTGCAGAATATAAATTTAACATTCCCTACGTCTATCTAGGGCGAAAACCGAAAAAGTTTATTTTTTCAAACTTTCGAGAAAATCGACTTTAAAGTTTCACCCAGTTTTGGAGAGGAAATCTGCATTAAACGGTGTTTGCAGGAAGTTGGCGACACTAAATCTGCCCTGGCAGCCAGACCGTTCGCGGTAGGAACTTGCAATTCGGCCCAAAATAACTTCATATCGTTGGGCACACGCAGTGCCAATTGCAAGATCCTATCTCTGATAGTTTTCCAGCAGCAGCCTGTCAAAGTTTTGGCTTTTACCTGAGCACTGCTTCAAAACGGGAACTAGGCCACCCCAAAACTAAAATGGCCATAGCTGGGCCAATTTTGACCCTAGAGGTCTAATTTTTGTGCAAAATATAAATTTAACATTCCCTACGTCTATCTAGGGCGAAAACCGAAAAAGTTTGTTTTTTCAAACTTTCGAGAAAATCGACTTTAAAGTTTCACCCAGTTTTGGAGAGGAAATCTGCATTAAACGGTGTTTGTAGGAAGTTGGCGACACTAAATCTGCCCTGGCAGCCAGACCGTTCGCGGTACGAACTTGAAATTCGGCCCAAAATAACTTCATATCGTTGGGCACACGCCGTGGAAATTGCAAGATTCTATCTCTGATAGTTTTCCAGCAGCAGTCTGTGAAAGTTTTGGCTTTTACCTGAGCACTGCTTCAAAACGGGATCTAGGCCACCCCAAAACTAAAATGGCCATAGCTGGGCCAATTTTGACCCTAGAGGTCTAATTTTTGTGCAGAATATAAATTTAACATTCCCTACGTCTATTTCAGGCGAAAACCGAAAAAGTTTATTTTTTCAAACTTTCAAGAAAATCGACTTTAAAGTTTCACCCAGTTTTGGAGAGGAAATCTGCATTAAACGGTGATTGTAGGAAGTTGGCGACACTAAATCTGCCCTGGCAGCCAGACCGTTCGCGGTAGGAACTTGCAATTCGGCCCAAAATAACTTCATATCGTTGGGCACACGCAGTGCAAATTGCAAGATCCTATCTCTGATAGTTTTCCAGCAGCAGCCTGTCAAAGTTTTGGCTTTTACCTGAGCACTGCTTCAAAACGGGAACTAGGCCACCCCAAAACTAAAATGGCCATAGCTGGGCCAATTTTGACCCTAGAGGTCTAATTTTTGTGCAAAATATAAATTTAACATTCCCTACGTCTATCTAGGGCGAAAACCGAAAAAGTTTATTTTTTCAAACTTTCGAGAAAATCGACTTTAAAGTTTCACCCAGTTTTGGAGAGGAAATCTGCATTAAACGGTGTTTGTAGGAAGTTGGCGACACTAAATCTGCCCTGGCAGCCAGACCGTTCGCGGTAGGAACTTGAAATTTGGCCCAAAATAACTTCATATCGTTGGGCACACGCAGTGCAAATTGCAAGATCCTATCTCTGATAGTTTTCCAGCAGCAGCCTGTCAAAGTTTTGGCTTTTACCTGAGCACTGCTTCAAAACGGGAACTAGGCCACCCCAAAACTAAAATGGCCATAGCTGGGCCAATTTTGACCCTAGAGGTCTAATTGTTGTGCAGAATATAAATTTAACATTCCCTACGTCTATTTCAGGCGAAAACCGAAAAAGTTTATTTTTTCAAACTTTCGAGAAAATCGACTTTAAAGTTTCACCCAGTTTTGGAGAGGAAATCTGCATTAAACGGTGTTTGCAGGAAGTTGGCGACACTAAATCTGCCCTGGCAGCCAGACCGTTCGCGGTAGGAACTTGAAATTTGGCCCAAAATAACTTCATATCGTTGGGCACACGCAGTGCAAATTGCAAGATCCTATCTCTGATAGTTTTCCAGCAGCAGCCTGTCAAAGTTTTGGCTTTTACCTGAGCACTGCTTCAAAACGGGATCTAGGCCACCCCAAAACTAAAATGGCCATAGCTGGGCCAATTTTGACCCTAGAGGTCTAATTTTTGTGCAGAATATAAATTTAACATTCCCTACGTCTATTTCAGGCGAAAACCGAAAAAGTTTATTTTTTCAAACTTTCAAGAAAATCGACTTTAAAGTTTCACCCAGTTTTGGAGAGGAAATCTGCATTAAACGGTGATTGTAGGAAGTTGGCGACACTAAATCTGCCCTGGCAGCCAGACCGTTCGCGGTAGGAACTTGCAATTCGGCCCAAAATAACTTCATATCGTTGGGCACACGCAGTGCAAATTGCAAGATCCTATCTCTGATAGTTTTCCAGCAGCAGCCTGTCAAAGTTTTGGCTTTTACCTGAGCACTGCTTCAAAACGGGAACTAGGCCACCCCAAAACTAAAATGGCCATAGCTGGGCCAATTTTGACCCTAGAGGTCTAATTTTTGTGCAAAATATAAATTTAACATTCCCTACGTCTATCTAGGGCGAAAACCGAAAAAGTTTATTTTTTCAAACTTTCGAGAAAATCGACTTTAAAGTTTCACCCAGTTTTGGAGAGGAAATCTGCATTAAACGGTGTTTGTAGGAAGTTGGCGACACTAAATCTGCCCTGGCAGCCAGACCGTTCGCGGTACGAACTTGAAATTCGGCCCAAAATAACTTCATATCGTTGGGCACACGCCGTGGAAATTGCAAGATTCTATCTCTGATAGTTTTCCAGCAGCAGTCTGTGAAAGTTTTGGCTTTTACCTGAGCACTGCTTCAAAACGGGAACTAGGCCACCCCAAAACTAAAATGGCCATAGATGGGCCAATTTTGACCCTAGAGGTCTAATTGTTGTGCAGAATATAAATTTAACATTCCCTACGTCTATCTAGGGCGAAAACCGAAAAAGTTTATTTTTTCAAACTTTCGAGAAAATCGACTTTAAAGTTTCACCCAGTTTTGGAGAGGACATCTGCATTAAACGGTGTTTGCAGGAAGTTGGCGACACTAAATCTGCCCTGGCAGCCAGACCGTTCGCGGTAGGAACTTGCAATTCGGCCCAAAATAACTTCATATCGTTGGGCACACGCAGTGCCAATTGCAAGATCCTATCTCTGATAGTTTTCCAGCAGCAGCCTGTCAAAGTTTTGGCTTTTACCTGAGCACTGCTTCAAAACGGGAACTAGGCCACCCCAAAACTAAAATGGCCATAGCTGGGCCAATTTTGACCCTAGAGGTCTAATTGTTGTGCAGAATATAAATTTAACATTCCCTACGTCTATCTAGGGCGAAAACCGAAAAAGTTTATTTTTTCAAACTTTCGAGAAAATCGACTTTAAAGTTTCACCCAGTTTTGGAGAGGAAATCTGCATTAAACGGTGTTTGCAGGAAGTTGGCGACACTAAATCTGCCCTGGCAGCCAGACCGTTCGCGGTAGGAACTTGCAATTCGGCCCAAAATAACTTCATATCGTTGGGCACACGCAGTGCCAATTGCAAGATCCTATCTCTGATAGTTTTCCAGCAGCAGCCTGTCAAAGTTTTGGCTTTTACCTGAGCACTGCTTCAAAACGGGAACTAGGCCACCCCAAAACTAAAATGGCCATAGCTGGGCCAATTTTGACCCTAGAGGTCTAATTTTTGTGCAAAATATAAATTTAACATTCCCTACGTCTATCTAGGGCGAAAACCGAAAAAGTTTGTTTTTTCAAACTTTCGAGAAAATCGACTTTAAAGTTTCACCCAGTTTTGGAGAGGAAATCTGCATTAAACGGTGTTTGTAGGAAGTTGGCGACACTAAATCTGCCCTGGCAGCCAGACCGTTCGCGGTACGAACTTGAAATTCGGCCCAAAATAACTTCATATCGTTGGGCACACGCCGTGGAAATTGCAAGATTCTATCTCTGATAGTTTTCCAGCAGCAGTCTGTGAAAGTTTTGGCTTTTACCTGAGCACTGCTTCAAAACGGGATCTAGGCCACCCCAAAACTAAAATGGCCATAGCTGGGCCAATTTTGACCCTAGAGGTCTAATTTTTGTGCAGAATATAAATTTAACATTCCCTACGTCTATTTCAGGCGAAAACCGAAAAAGTTTATTTTTTCAAACTTTCAAGAAAATCGACTTTAAAGTTTCACCCAGTTTTGGAGAGGAAATCTGCATTAAACGGTGATTGTAGGAAGTTGGCGACACTAAATCTGCCCTGGCAGCCAGACCGTTCGCGGTAGGAACTTGCAATTCGGCCCAAAATAACTTCATATCGTTGGGCACACGCAGTGCAAATTGCAAGATCCTATCTCTGATAGTTTTCCAGCAGCAGCCTGTCAAAGTTTTGGCTTTTACCTGAGCACTGCTTCAAAACGGGAACTAGGCCACCCCAAAACTAAAATGGCCATAGCTGGGCCAATTTTGACCCTAGAGGTCTAATTTTTGTGCAAAATATAAATTTAACATTCCCTACGTCTATCTAGGGCGAAAACCGAAAAAGTTTATTTTTTCAAACTTTCGAGAAAATCGACTTTAAAGTTTCACCCAGTTTTGGAGAGGAAATCTGCATTAAACGGTGTTTGTAGGAAGTTGGCGACACTAAATCTGCCCTGGCAGCCAGACCGTTCGCGGTAGGAACTTGAAATTTGGCCCAAAATAACTTCATATCGTTGGGCACACGCAGTGCAAATTGCAAGATCCTATCTCTGATAGTTTTCCAGCAGCAGCCTGTCAAAGTTTTGGCTTTTACCTGAGCACTGCTTCAAAACGGGAACTAGGCCACCCCAAAACTAAAATGGCCATAGCTGGGCCAATTTTGACCCTAGAGGTCTAATTTTTGTGCAGAATATAAATTTAACATTCCCTACGTCTATTTCAGGCGAAAACCGAAAAAGTTTATATTTTCAAACTTTCGAGAAAATCGACTTTAAAGTTTCACCCAGTTTTGGAGAGGAAATCTGCATTAAACGGTGTTTGCAGGAAGTTGGCGACACTAAATCTGCCCTGGCAGCCAGACCGTTCGCGGTAGGAACTTGACTTGAAATTCGGCCCAAAATAACTTCATATCGTTGGGCACACGCAGTACAAATTGCAAGATCCTATCTCTGATAGTTTTCCAGCCCAAAACTAAAATAGCCATAGCTGGGCCAATTTTGACCCTAGAGGTCTAATTTTTGTGCAGAATGTAAATTTAACATTCCCTACGTCTATTTCAGGCGAAAACCGAAAAAGTTTATTTTTATACGCCCACATGAATATGTGGTCGTATATTGTCGTCGCCCCTGTCCGTCGGTCCGTCCGTCCGTCGGTCCGTCCGTCCGTCGGTCCGTCAACATTTCTTGTGAGCACTATAGAGACTACAGTTTTCATCTGATTTTGATGAAACTTGGTATGATCCTTTAGATTGATAAGATCTCAGTCAAGTTATAATTTGACGTATTTTCGATGAACGGTTTTTGAGTTATTGCCCTTGACTTAGTAAAAACGCGTCAAAATTTGTTTGTGAGCACTCTAGAGACTACAGTTTTCATCTGATTTTGATGAAACTTGGTATGATCCTTTAGATTGATAAGATCTCAGTCAAGTTCTAATTTGACGTATTTTCGATGAACGGTTTTTGAGTTATTGCCCTTGACTTAGTAAAAACGCGTCAAAATTTGTTTGTGAGCACTCTAGAGACTACAGTTTTCATCTGATTTTGATGAAACTTGGTATGATCCTTTAGATTGGTAAGTTCTCGGTCAAGTTCGAACTTGACATATTTTCAATGAACGGTTTTTGAGTTATTGCCCTTGACTTAGTAAAAACGTGTCAAAATTTGTTTGTGAGCACTCTTGAGACTACAGTTTTCATCTGATTTTGATGAAACTTGGTATGATCCTTTAGATTGATAAGATCTCTGTCAAATTTTAATTTGACGTATTTTCGATGAACGTTTTTTTAGTTATAGCCCTTGACTTAGTAAAAACGCTTCAAAATTTGTTTGTGAGCACTCTAGAGACTACAGTTTTCACCTGATTTGGATCAAACTTGGTATGATCCTTTAGATTGATAAGATCTCGGTCAAGTTCGAATTTGACAAGATCTCAGTTAAGTTTGAGTTTGACTTTATCAGATTTTTGATGAATTGTTTTTAGTTATATGTCCTTGATTTTGTAAATACGCGTTTTGATCCATTTGTTTTGATCTGAGAAGAATGACTGAGAAGGTAAATAACCAATTCTTTTTCTGTTTCATATTGATAAGTCATGCAAATTGAATTAAAATGCCTTGGCTATAAGTGGAACTCTTCTACTTCTGATAAACTACACGGTAAGCAGAGACAGACGTCTAATTAGACAGACAATATTAGACTTCTTAAAAGACGTTTGTCCTTCAGGGAGTAGCGCCCCTGCCTTGCCAAGCTACATGGTAGGCAGGGACAAAGAGATTAATGTCTTGCAGTGACAAAAAATCTTTGTCTTACAGGGAGTAGCGCCCCTGCCTTGCCGAGCTACATGGTAGGCAGGGACAGCATTAAAGTCTTACAGTGACGGGTAATGCTTGTCTTACAGGGAGTAGCGCCTCTGCCTTGCCGAGCTACATGGTAGGCAGGGACAGCATTAAAGTCTTGCAGTGACGGGTAATGCTTGTCTTACAGGGAGTAGCGCCCCTGCCTTGCCAAGCTACATAGGTACCAACAATTTTTGTTGAGTCTGAATTTTGTTTTACAGGTCTGAATATTTTGTCTTTCTTTTCAGATATAAAGATAAAAGATAAAAATGCCTCGATTAAAGAGAAAAACTGAGAATCAAAGGAGAAAAGAGATAAAAATATGCATGCAACAGCAAAGAAAAAAACTTCAAGAAACTAAAGGCAATGTTATTAAAGAGAATCCACCTAAAACAGAAGAAGATAAGGATCATATAGCAGCAAATCTTGAAGATCAATCTAAATTAAAACCAATAACTTCTGAAAATAAAAAAGCTGATAAAAATAAAAAAGCTGATAAAAATAAAAAAACTGATGAAAATGAAAAATCTAAAACAGAACCAACAAATTCTGAAAGAAATGAAAAATTTTATGAAAATAAAAAAGAAAAATCTAAAACAGAACCAACAAATTCTGAAAGAAATGAAAAATTTTATGAAAATAAAAAAAAAAAATCTAAAACAGAACCAACAAATTCTGAAAGAAATAAGAAATATGATGAAAATAATGTAACAGAAATTGTTATAAATGAAAATACACAGCTAAATACTGCAACTGGAGTTGCAAATACTGATCAATCAAAAATGAATATAAATCTTGAAAATTACTTTCATTATGAAAATAAACAAATGAAAGCAAAAAAAATTATAAAATTGAAAAAATATTTAAACGAATGTAATAGAAGCAATTACTTCAAAAAATATAAACAAAGACAGAGGTTAAATTTCGATTTTCGAAATAAAGAAAAGGTAATAGAATGCAAATCAAAAAAGGAAAAAAGAGAAAATCCTGAATATCGTAAAATAAAAAATGAAGTAAAAGCTAAAAAAACTAAACGCATGGATCAGGACTTTAAAGACCATGAGAAGCAAAATGAAACTCCTTTAAAAAGGGAAAAAAGAAAAAATCTATCTTATAATATCTCTGAAAGAAACAGGGAAACTCCTTTAAAAAGGGAAAAAAGAAAAAATCTATCTTATAATATCTCTGAAAGAAACAGAGAAACTCCTTTAAAAAAAAAAAAAAGAGAAAATCCTGAATATCGTAAAATAAAAACTGAAGTAAAAGCTAAAAAAACTAAACGCATGGATCAGGACTTTAAAGACCATGAGAAGCAAAATGAAACTCCTTTAAAAAGGGAAAAAAGAAAAAATCTATCTTATAATATCTCTGAAAGAAACAGGGAAACTCCTTCAAAAAGGAAAAAAAGAGAAAATATATCTTATAATATCTCTGAAAGAAACAGAGAAACTCCTTTAAAAAGGGAAAAAAGAGAAAATCCTGAATATCGTAAAATAAAAAATGAAGTAAATGCAAAAAAAGAAAAGAGGAAAAATCCTGAATTTAAGCAATCTGAAAATCTCAGAGAATCTAATTTGAAGCAAAATAAAAGAAATTTAAGTAAACTAATGGAAACAGATGAACTCATAATGGAATTTCATAAGAAAATTAAAGATGGTCCAACCATTTCTTGTGAATGTTGTAATCAACTATGGTATAAACATAGTGTTAAGAAATCTACAAACTTAAAAGAAATTAATGAAACTGCTAATATCTGTCTTACAGATGAAGGTAATGGCTACATTTGTGGCACATGTGAAAAATATGTAAAAAAAGATAAAATACCACCATGCTCTATAATAAATGGTTTAAAATTTCCTGATAAACCTAAAAATTTAGAATTACATCCATTAGAATGGCGGTTACTATCACCAAGAATACCATTCATGAAAATTTATGCTGCCCCTCGTGGCAAACAATTAAAAATTAGAGGTAATGTTGTCAATGTACCAGCAAATGTTACTGATACAGTAAAAATGTTGCCTCGTGCAACTGATGACACAATGACAATTGCTGCCCAATTGAAAAGGCAGCTTAAATATAATCATGCTGTTATGACAAAAAATATAAGACCCTATAAAATAATGGAAGCTGCAGAATGGCTTCAGAAAAACGGTAAACTTTATGAAAATGAAGGTATAATATTTAACCAAGACTGGCTAACTGAAAATGAATTTAATGAAACTAATGAAATTATAGATTCCGAAGAGGAAGATATAGTAACAAATGAAAATATTGAAAATGATAAAAAATCTACTAATAAATCATCTGATGATGAGTGGAGTGAAGATGAAGATAAAGATAATAATGTTGGGAGCACAAAAGATACGCTATTCACCGCTCCTGACTTTATTGAAAATAATGAAAAAGAAAAGATCCATTCATTTGCTCCTGGTGAAGGAAATATCCCCATGAGTATATTTATGGATAAAAATTCAGAAGAATTGGCATTTCCAAATATATTTTATGGAAATGCACGTCCAACAAATAATGAAAAAAAAACTAAAGTATATTACAGTGAAATCTGTAAATCTGAATTAAGAAGAAGTGACCGCAGGGTTGCTAATGTACCTGAAAATATATTTTTCAAATTAAAGAAACTACAAATGAAAATTATGATTGGCAATGCTCAAATTGCTGTCAGAAAAAATAAAACACAAGGCAAGAAATTGACAGTAGGGGATCTTAGAAACCCTACTGTAGTTAATAAATTAATCAATTTTGATGAAGGATATATGATCTTAAAAACTCTAAGAGGGTCACCTCCTTATTTTAAAAAAGCTAAAAGTGATCTTTTTGCTATGATACGCCAATTGGGTCCAGCAACTTTCTTTTGTAGCTTTTCAGCTGCGGAAACTCACTGGAAACATTTATTAAGAATTCTTGGAAAACTACAAGATATGAAAGATTATACTGATAAAGAAATAGAAACTTTTAATTGGGAAACAAAATGTAGATTGGTGTCATCTGACCCTGTTACATGCACCAGACATTTTGACTACCAAGTTAATTTATTATTTAAAGAAATACTCAAAAAAGAAAATTCACCCATTGGAAAAGTGGTTGATTACTTCTATAGAGTGGAGTTCCAACATAGGGGATCTCCACATATCCATACATTATTATGGGTTGAAAATGCTCCAATTTATGGGCAAAGTAAAGATGAAGAAGTTTGTCAATTTATTGATAAAGTTATGACTTGTAAAAAAGAAACTGAAGATGAAAACTTAAAAAGATTAATTTCTTACCAAACTCATAAACATTCCCACACATGTAAAAGAAAAAATCAGAAGATCTGCAGGTTTGGGTTTCCTCAACCTCCAATGATCAAAACAGTTATTTTAAAACCATTTGAAGAAAACACTAAAGAAAGTGAAATTAAAAAACATAAAGAAAATTATAAAAAATTAAAAGAAATCATGGATGATATGATTGAAGGTGAGGACATATCATTTGATGAATTCTTAGAAAAAGTAAAACTTAATCATGATGATTATATTTTAGCTATTAAGTCTTCTGTAACAAGACCCACTGTATTTTTGAAAAGAAACCCAAATGAATTACGTATAAATTCTTATAATGTTTTTATAATGAAAGCTTGGCAAGCAAATCATGACATCCAATTTGTACTTGATGTATATGCATGTGCAATGTACATTGCATCTTACATTGCAAAATCACAAAGAGGGATTAGTGATGTATTAAGAAAAGCTTGTCAAGAAGTACGAAATGGCAATTATGGCATAAAAGAACAGGTAAAGATTATTGGAAATAAGTTTCTAAATAATGTTGAAATAAGTGCACAGGAAGCTGTGTACATTATATTACAATTACCAATGAGAAAATCTTCCAGAGAAGTAGTATTTATTAATACTTCTCCTCCAGAAGATAGAGTTCAACTTCTAAAATCTAAAGATGAATTAGAAAATCTTGAAGATGACGATGAAAATATACAATCAAGTAATTTACTTGTAAGATATAAAAATAGAAGTTTAAAATTAGAAAAAATATGCTTAGCAGAATATGTAGCATATCATGATAGAAAAAATAAGTTTATTAAACGTTCTTTTAAAACAGATGAATCTGGAACTTTGAAAGAAAATCAGGATGAACATAATTCTGATGATGAAATTGAAGAAACAAATGAAAAAGTAAGGAGCACTCCTAGAGTGATCAGATATGTAAGTTTTAATGTTGATAAAGACCCTGAAAAACATTACAGGGAATTACTTATGTTATATTCTCCATGGAGAAATGAAGAAATAGATCTGATTGGAGATTGTGAAACATTTGCTAATAAATATGAAACTGATAAAGAAAATATTTTAATTTTGCAGCAACAATTTGAAAACAATAGAGTTGAAGTTGAAGCTGCAATGAATGCTGAAGTTGAACCTGAAAGTGTTTGGGATGAACAAGCACCAGGTACACAACAAGTAAATAAAGATGACGAACATGAAGAAAACATTGAAATTGAAAATCTTAAAAAGAAAAAAGAAACATTAAACTTTGAATATGACCTTGGTGCTGACCTTGGAATACCCAAAGTAGATAAAGATTCTGAAATAACCTTATATGAAATGCCTGAAACTGAATATCTTCAGTTGATGAGCTCTTTAAATGAAAAGCAAGTCAGATTTGTTTATGACACCTTAAATATAATAAAAACTACAGATACCCAACTATTTAGATTTCTAAGTGGTGGGGCTGGAGTTGGTAAAAGTTTTGTAACAATGGCAATTTATCAAAGTTTGTTGAGATTTTATTCCTCAAAAGCTGGTGATGATTACCACACTATACATCAACTGCTAATAGCTCCTACTGGAAAGGCAGCTTTCAATATTAATGGAAATACAATTCATAATGCTTTAAAAGTACCAATTAATCAATCACTGGAATATAAACCTTTAGATTGTAGTAGATTAAACACTCTAAGAACGACCCTTGGTGGTCTTAAAGTAGTATTTATTGATGAAATATCAATGGTTGGAAATGCAATGTTTAATTTTATAAATAAAAGATTGCAAGACTTAAAAGGTTCCTCTTTGTTATTTGGAGGAATTCATATAATTGTAATTGGAGACTTATTCCAATTGAAACCAGTATTTGATGGATATATATTTGAAGATTTAAACAAAAATTATGGTCCACTTGCAACTAATTTGTGGAAAGATAATTTTGAAATGTTTGAATTAACAGAAATAATGAGGCAAAAGGACAGTAAATTGTTTGCTGAACTTTTGAATAGATTAAGAGAATACAATTATGAAAATGAATTTGAAAAAGAAAAAGACATGGAAGTCTTAAAAAGTCGAATTATTCATATTAATAAAAATGAATATCCTTATAATGTGCAACATCTTTTTATTAGCAATTTAAAGATGGAAAAATTTAATGCCAGTATATTTGAGAAAATGACTGGTGAAAAATATGTAATTAAAGCCAAAGACAGTGCTGTTGGTTCGGAAGCAAAAGCTGTCGGAAAGCTATTATTAGAAAATATTCCTGATGATCCAAGAAAAACAATGCAGTTACATACACAATTATCTTTAGTTGTTGGTATGAAATGTGAACTGTGTATTAATGTAAGAACTGAAGATGGTCTAACAAATGGGGCTGATTGTACCATAAAGTTCATTGAAACTGATAAATCAAGATTGGCTACCCAAACTATTGTTTGGGTAGAGTTTAGTAATCAAAATATTGGAAAATCTACTAGAAAAGATTTAAAAGCTAATTACCACTCAAAAGTAATGTCTACATGGACTCCCATTAAACCTATTTCTAGGCAAATTAGAATTGGTAAATTTAAATGTGCAGAGTTAATGAGAACTCAAATACCATTAAGACCTTCAGCAGCTAAAACTATTCACCGTTCACAAGGTGATACATTAGATGAAGTTGTTGTAGATTTTGATGGCCGTAAAATGGCTCATATCCACTATGTTGGTTTGAGCCGAGTTAAAACCCTAGAAGGGTTACATATAATTAATTTAGCTGAAAGTAAAATAAAAGTTTCACTGGAAGTTAAAGAAGAAATGAATTCATTGAGAAATGAAAGATATCTAAAATTTCTGACAGATGATTTTCCAGTTTGTTCTGAAAGAAATATTGTTATTTCATATCAAAATGCAAGATCATTGCAGAAATATTTTGAACATGTAAAAATACATCCAGTCTTTATAAATTCAATTGTAATAATAATCTCTGAAAGTAGATTAAAACTAAAGCAAGATGGAATATATGACATTCCTGGATTTAAGTTATTCAGAAATGATTCCACCACTGAAAATGATAAAACATTGCATGGAATGGCAATTTATATAAGAACAGACATTCTTAATTCAAAAAATGTTAAAGTTGAAACTATTAATTCAAATAAAGTTGAAATGTCTTTAATAAGCATGGATATTGAAACTGAAAACAAAATAAAGAATTTGCAAATATTAGGTATTTACAAGCCTCCCAAAGTATCTGTTAAATGTCTTTTATCTGCTTTAAGTATGGTAGGTAGCAAATTAGATCAAAATACATATAATGTGATACTTGGTGATTTCAATATCCAGTCAAATTCTGAAGATTGTAAACAAATTGAAAATCAGTTGAAACTGTTCGAACAAAAAATACATGTTCCTACAACTGAAGCTGGATCAATAATTGATTTGATATTTAGTAATATACCTGAAGTATATACTCAGTGTAATACATTTGAAAATTATTATTCAGATCATAAGGTGATCAGTATCACTGTTAGTTCTGATAAAATAAACAAACTAAAAACGAAAACTACTAATATTAGGGAGCAAAGGTATCATGAACCAATTACTCCCACTAAACAGCAAAAACCTACACCTTATAAAAGTTTCAATACAGAAACAGGAAAAAAAGAAACAAAATCTAAACCAAAGAAAAAAACTAATCCAACTGAATCTTCAGTGACAACTGATACAATCATTTGTAGAGGATTTGGATACATTATAAAACAGTCTGATATTAACACGTTGAATAGACGTGAATGGCTTAATGATCAAATAATTAACTTTTATTTCAAAATTTTGGAAGAAAATGAAATAAGGCTTGGTAACAATATATTAGCTTTGGATACATTTTTCTATGTTAGATTGGATACGAATGTAGAAAATGCCTTAGAAATGTACAAAGCACAAAATTTATTAATGTATGATAGGATTCTAATACCTATTCATACTGGAAATCACTGGAGTTTAGTAATTGTTTATGTAAACAGCAAAACTATTAAATATTTTGATTCCATTTACAGTTTTGTACGTGGACAAAATATAATGTTAAAGATAAAAAACTTTCTTGAAAGATTGCAAGATGAAACAATATCTTCTTGGAAAACTATCCTTGAAAAAAATATAACTGTACAGCCGAATTCTTATGATTGTGGTGTTTGTGTTTGTATGAATTCTGAGCTGGAATTAAATTATAAATCACTCAAAGTGAGTAAACAATATATTGTAAACTATAGAAATACAATTAAAGATGCTATAGTCCATTATAATGATTAATTTAACCAAAAATATTAATGTCTATGTCTTTTGTGGCTTGACCAAAAAATCTAATAATGTCAATGTCCTTTATGGCTTGACCAAAAAATCTAATGTCAATGTCTTTTGTGGCTTGACCAAAAATCTAATGTCAATGTCTTTTGTGGCTTGACCAAAAAATCTAATGTCAATGTCTTTTGTGGCTTGACCAAAAATCTAATGTCAATGTCTTTAAGACTTGACCATAAACACTAAGGTCAATTTTTTGACCATCAAATATAATGATGTCGGTGTCTGGTATGACTCGGCATCTATAAACCTGGTATGGTTTATATTTAATCTCTATAGTTCACTTAAGAATTGTAGAAATATATTCCTAAATGATGAAATGTTCAAGCTATGCAGAGTTTGATTTCAGTTCTCAATACAAATTAAAAATCAATGCGCAGAAGTAATGATAAATGAAGATAAACTGTGTGTACTAGGTCAACCATAACAAAAGAATTATTGACACGTTTTCTAATCAGTAATAATGTTCCAAACTATTCCTAGAAGTTAAAGCCTTCAAATCCATGGGTATATATAAATATCTGAGTTTGAAAGTCAAAAATATGACTTGCTGTTTAGTAAGACTATTGACACCTTATCTTCTCTGTAATAATTTTCCAAACTCTCCCTCAAAATTTAGTAAAACTATGACATAGAAAACACATATACAGAAAATGAAAGATATCTATTGAGGTACAGGTATAATTGAAGGGATTGTGCAATTTTTGAGCAATTCCAGTAAATCTGAAGGCTATTTACATAAATTCAATATCCAAATCAATCCTCGAAAATGCTGAATATTCCCCTTTAAATATTTGACTTACAAGTCCAAGTTCAGCTATCCACAAAAGTGATCAGAAATAAGTTTCTCTTAAAATACTTTGGCATAATAAAAACTATAATTTGTAAAACTATCTTGACTTCAAATAAGAGTTGGTAACAGATTTCAACTTTTTTAAGTTTTTTACTTCGACATACTAAAGACTAAAATTTCAACACTTGAATGATTTAATATAATGTAAATAAATAAAAAAAAAAAATATTTTAAAATTATATCATTACTTCTGATAGTACGATTTAAAATTTGAAAAAAGAGAAAAATGAAAACACCTGTATTTTGCTCTGATAGGAATATAATATCAACTTCAACAGTGAAAATAATGAATTTTGAATACAATTTTTTATCATTTCTGACATTTGCCAGTGGGCGTATGTTACCTTGCCTGGCAAGCCCTGGTTTCAAACTTTCAAGAAAATCGACTTTAAAGTTTCACCCAGTTTTGGAGAGGAAATCTGCATTAAACGGTGTTTGCAGGAAGTTGGCGACACTAAATCTGCCCTGGCAGCCAGACCGTTCGCGGTACGAACTTGAAATTCGGCCCAAAATAACTTCATATCGTTGGGCACACGCCGTGGAAATTGCAAGATTCTATCTCTGATAGTTTTCCAGCAGCAGTCTGTGAAAGTTTTGGCTTTTACCTGAGCACTGCTTCAAAACGGGAACTAGGCCACCCCAAAACTAAAATGGCCATAGCTGGGCCAATTTTGACCCTAGAGGTCTAATTGTTGTGCAGAATATAAATTTAACATTCCCTACGTCTATCTAGGGCGAAAACCGAAAAAGTTTATTTTTTCAAACTTTCGAGAAAATCGACTTTAAAGTTTCACCCAGTTTTGGAGAGGAAATCTGCATTAAACGGTGTTTGCAGGAAGTTGGCGACACTAAATCTGCCCTGGCAGCCAGACCGTTCGCGGTAGGAACTTGCAATTCGGCCCAAAATAACTTCATATCGTTGGGCACACGCAGTGCCAATTGCAAGATTCTATCTCTGATAGTTTTCCAGCAGCAGTCTGTGAAAGTTTTGGCTTTTACCTGAGCACTGCTTCAAAACGGGAACTAGGCCACCCCAAAACTAAAATGGCCATAGCTGGGCCAATTTTGACCCTAGAGGTCTAATTGTTGTGCAGAATATAAATTTAACATTCCCTACGTCTATTTCAGGCGAAAACCGAAAAAGTTTATTTTTTCAAACTTTCGAGAAAATCGACTTTAAAGTTTCACCCAGTTTTGGAGAGGAAATCTGCATTAAACGGTGTTTGCAGGAAGTTGGCGACACTAAATCTGCCCTGGCAGCCAGACCGTTCGCGGTAGGAACTTGCAATTCGGCCCAAAATAACTTCATATCGTTGGGCACACGCAGTGCCAATTGCAAGATTCTATCTCTGATAGTTTTCCAGCAGCAGTCTGTGAAAGTTTTGGCTTTTACCTGAGCACTGCTTCAAAACGGGAACTAGGCCACCCCAAAACTAAAATGGCCATAGCTGGGCCAATTTTGACCCTAGAGGTCTAATTGTTGTGCAGAATATAAATTTAACATTCCCTACGTCTATTTCAGGCGAAAACCGAAAAAGTTTATTTTTTCAAACTTTCGAGAAAATCGACTTTAAAGTTTCACCCAGTTTTGGAGACGAAATCTGCATTAAACGGTGTTTGCAGGAAGTTGGCGACACTAAATCTGCCCTGGCAGCCAGACCGTTCGCGGTAGGAACTTGCAATTCGGCCCAAAATAACTTCATATCGTTGGGCACACGCAGTGCCAATTGCAAGATCCTATCTCTGATAGTTTTCCAGCAGCAGCCTGTCAAAGTTTTGGCTTTTACCTGAGCACTGCTTCAAAACGGGAACTAGGCCACCCCAAAACTAAAATGGCCATAGCTGGGCCAATTTTGACCCTAGAGGTCTAATTGTTGTGCAGAATATAAATTTAACATTCCCTACGTCTATCTAGGGCGAAAACCGAAAAAGTTTATTTTTTCAAACTTTCGAGAAAATCGACTTTAAAGTTTCACCCAGTTTTGGAGAGGAAATCTGCATTAAACGGTGTTTGCAGGAAGTTGGCGACACTAAATCTGCCCTGGCAGCCAGACCGTTCGCGGTAGGAACTTGCAATTCGGCCCAAAATAACTTCATATCGTTGGGCACACGCAGTGCCAATTGCAAGATCCTATCTCTGATAGTTTTCCAGCAGCAGCCTGTCAAAGTTTTGGCTTTTACCTGAGCACTGCTTCAAAACGGGAACTAGGCCACCCCAAAACTAAAATGGCCATAGCTGGGCCAATTTTGACCCTAGAGGTCTAATTTTTGTGCAAAATATAAATTTAACATTCCCTACGTCTATCTAGGGCGAAAACCGAAAAAGTTTATTTTTTCAAACTTTCGAGAAAATCGACTTTAAAGTTTCACCCAGTTTTGGAGAGGAAATCTGCATTAAACGGTGTTTGCAGGAAGTTGGCGACACTAAATCTGCCCTGGCAGCCAGACCGTTCGCGGTAGGAACTTGCAATTCGGCCCAAAATAACTTCATATCGTTGGGCACACGCAGTGCCAATTGCAAGATCCTATCTCTGATAGTTTTCCAGCAGCAGCCTGTCAAAGTTTTGGCTTTTACCTGAGCACTGCTTCAAAACGGGAACTAGGCCACCCCAAAACTAAAATGGCCATAGCTGGGCCAATTTTGACCCTAGAGGTCTAATTTTTGTGCAGAATATAAATTTAACATTCCCGACGTCTATCTAGGGCGAAAACCGAAAAAGTTTATTTTTTTAAACTTTCGAGAAAATCGACTTTAAAGTTTCACCCAGTTTTGGAGAGGAAATCTGCATTAAACGGTGTTTGCAGGAAGTTGGCGACACTAAATCTTCCCTGGCAGCCAGACCGTTCGCGGTAGGAACTTGAAATTCGGCCCAAAATAACTTCATATCGTTGGGCACACGCCGTGGAAATTGCAAGATTCTATCTCTGATAGTTTTCCAGCAGCAGCCTGTCAAAGTTTTGGCTTTTACCTGAGCACTGCTTCAAAACGGGAACTAGGCCACCCCAAAACTAAAATGGCCATAGCTGGGCCAATTTTGACCCTAGAGGTCTAATTTTTGTGCAGAATATAAATTTAACATTCCCGACGTCTATCTAGGGCGAAAACCGAAAAAGTTTATTTTTTTAAACTTTCGAGAAAATCGACTTTAAAGTTTCACCCAGTTTTGGAGAGGAAATCTGCATTAAACGGTGTTTGCAGGAAGTTGGCGACACTAAATCTTCCCTGGCAGCCAGACCGTTCGCGGTAGGAACTTGAAATTCGGCCCAAAATAACTTCATATCGTTGGGCACACGCCGTGGAAATTGCAAGATTCTATCTCTGATAGTTTTCCAGCAGCAGTCTGTCAAAGTTTTGGCTTTTACCTGAGCACTGCTTCAAAACGGGAACTAGGCCACCCCAAAACTAAAATGGCCATAGCTGGGCCAATTTTGACCCTAGAGGTCTAATTTTTGTGCAGAATATAAATTTAACATTCCCGACGTCTATCTAGGGCGAAAACCGAAAAAGTTTATTTTTTTAAACTTTCGAGAAAATCGACTTTAAAGTTTCACCCAGTTTTGGAGAGGAAATCTGCATTAAACGGTGTTTGCAGGAAGTTGGCGACACTAAATCTTCCCTGGCAGCCAGACCGTTCGCGGTAGGAACTTGAAATTCGGCCCAAAATAACTTCATATCGTTGGGCACACGCCGTGGAAATTGCAAGATTCTATCTCTGATAGTTTTCCAGCAGCAGTCTGTGAAAGTTTTGGCTTTTACCTGAGCACTGCTTCAAAACGGGAACTAGGCCACCCCAAAACTAAAATGGCCATAGCTGGGCCAATGTTGACCCTAGAGGTCTAATTGTTGTGCAGAATATAAATTTAACATTCCCTACGTCTATTTCAGGCGAAAACCGAAAAAGTTTATTTTTTCAAACTTTCGAGAAAATCGACTTTAAAGTTTCACCCAGTTTTGGAGAGGAAATCTGCATTAAACGGTGTTTGCAGGAAGTTGGCGACACTAAATCTGCCCTGGCAGCCAGACCGTTCGCGGTAGGAACTTGCAATTCGGCCCAAAATAACTTCATATCGTTGGGCACACGCAGTGCCAATTGCAAGATCCTATCTCTGATAGTTTTCCAGCAGCAGCCTGTCAAAGTTTTGGCTTTTACCTGAGCACTGCTTCAAAACGGGAACTAGGCCACCCCAAAACTAAAATGGCCATAGCTGGGCCAATTTTGACCCTAGAGGTCTAATTTTTGTGCAGAATATAAATTTAACATTCCCTACGTCTATTTCAGGCGAAAACCGAAAAAGTTTATTTTTTCAAACTTTCGAGAAAATCGACTTTAAAGTTTCACCCAGTTTTGGAGAGGAAATCTGCATTGTTTGCAGGAAGTTGGCGACACTAAATCTTCCCTGGCAGCCAGACCGTTCGCGGTAGGAACTTGAAATTCGGCCCAAAATAACTTCATATCGTTGGGCACACGCCGTGGAAATTGCAAGATTCTATCTCTGATAGTTTTCCAGCAGCAGTCTGTGAAAGTTTTGGCTTTTACCTGAGCACTGCTTCCAAACGGGAACTAGGCCACCCCAAAACTAAAATGGCCATAGCTGGGCCAATTTTGACCCTAGAGGTCTAATTTTTGTGCAGAATATAAATTTAACATTCCCTACGTCTATTTCAGGCGAAAACCGAAAAAGTTTATTTTTTCAAACTTTCGAGAAAATCGACTTTAATGTTTCACCCAGTTTTGGAGAGGAAATCTGCATTAAACGGTGTTTGCAGGAAGTTGGCGACACTAAATCTGCCCTGGCAGCCAGACGGTTCGCGGTAGGAACTTGAAATTCGGCCCAAAATAACTTCATATCGTTGGGCACACGCAGTGCAAATTGCAAGATCCTATCTCTGATAGTTTTCCAGCAGCAGCCTGTCAAAGTTTTGGCTTTGACCTGAGCACTGCTTCAAAACGGGAACTAGGCCACCCCAAAACTAAAATGGCCATAGCTGGGCCAATTTTGACCCTAGAGGTCTAATTTTTGTGCAAAATATAAATTTAACATTCCCTACGTCTATCTAGGGCGAAAACCGAAAAAGTCTATTTTTTCAAACTTTCGAGAAAATCGACTTTAAAGTTTCACCCAGTTTTGGAGAGGAAATCTGCATTAAACGGTGTTTGTAGGAAGTTGGCGACACTAAATCTGCCCTGGCAGCCAGACCGTTCGCGGTAGGAACTTGAAATTCGGCTCAAAATAACTTCATATCGTTGGGCACACGCCGTGGAAATTGCAAGATTCTATCTCTGATAGTTTTCCAGCAGCAGCCTGTCAAATTTTTGGCTTTTACCTGAGCACTGCTTCCAAACGGGAACTAGGCCACCCCAAAACTAAAATGGCCATAGCTGGGCCAATTTTGACCCTAGAGGTCTAATTTTTGTGCAGAATATACATTTAACATTCCCTACGTCTATCTAGGGCGAAAAACGAAAAAGTTTATTTTTTCAAACTTTCGAGAAAATCGACTTTAAAGTTTCACCCAGTTTTGGAGAGGAAATCTGCATTAAACGGTGTTTGCAGGAAGTTGGCGACACTAAATCTTCCTGGCAGCCAGACCGTTCGCGGTAGGAACTTGAAATTCGGCCCAAAATAACTTCATATCGTTGGGCACACGCAGTGCAAATTGCAAGATCCTATCTCTGATAGTCTTCCAGCAGCAGCCTGTCAAAGTTTTGGCTTTTATCTGAGCACTGCTTCAAAACGGGAACTAGGCCACCCCAAAACTAAAATGGCCATAGCTGGGCTAATTTTGACCCTAGAGGTCTAATTTTTGTGCAGAATATAAATTTAACATTCCCTACGTCTATTTCAGGCGAAAACCGAAAAAGTTTATTTTTTCAAACTTTCGAGAAAATCGACTTTAATGTTTCACCCAGTTTTGGAGAGGAAATCTGCATTAAACGGTGTTTGCAGGAAGTTGGCGACACTAAATCTGCCCTGGCAGCCAGACCGTTCGCGGTAGGAACTTGAAATTCGGCTCAAAATAACTTCATATCGTTGGGCACACGCCGTGGAAATTGCAAGATTCTATCTCTGATAGTTTTCCAGCAGCAGCCTGTCAAATGTTTGGCTTTTACCTGAGCACTGCTTCCAAACGGGAACTAGGCCACCCCAAAACTAAAATGGCCATAGCTGGGCCAATTTTGACCCTAGAGATCTAATTTTTGTGCAGAATATAAATTTAACATTCCCTACGTCTATTTCAGGCGAAAACCGAAAAAGTTTATATTTTCAAACTTTCGAGAAAATCGACTTTAATGTTTCACCCAGTTTTGGAGAGGAAATCTGCATTAAACGGTGTTTGCAGGAAGTTGGCGACACTAAATCTGCCCTGGCAGCCAGACCGTTCGCGGTAGGAACTTGAAATTCGGCCCAAAATAACTTCATATCGTTGGGCACACGCAGTGCAAATTGCAAGATCCTATCTCTGATAGTTTTCCAGCAGCAGCCTGTCAAAGTTTTGGCTTTGACCTGAGCACTGCTTCAAAACGGGAACTAGGCCACCCCAAAACTAAAATGGCCATAGCTGGGCCAATTTTGACCCTAGAGGTCTAATTTTTGTGCAAAATATAAATTTAACATTCCCTACGTCTATCTAGGGCGAAAACCGAAAAAGTCTATTTTTTCAAACTTTCGAGAAAATCGACTTTAAAGTTTCACCCAGTTTTGGAGAGGAAATCTGCATTAAACGGTGTTTGTAGGAAGTTGGCGACACTAAATCTGCCCTGGCAGCCAGACCGTTCGCGGTAGGAACTTGCAATTCGGCCCAAAATAACTTCATATCGTTGGGCACACGCAGTGCCAATAGCAAGATCCTATCTCTGATAGTTTTCCAGCAGCAGCCTGTCAAAGTTTTGGCTTTTACCTGAGCACTGCTTCAAAACGGGAACTAGGCCACCCCAAAACTAAAATGGCCATTGCTGGGCCAATTTTGACCCTAGAGGTCTAATTGTTGTGCAGAATATAAATTTAACATTCCCTACGTCTATCTAGGGCGAAAACCGAAAAAGTTTATTTTTTCAAACTTTCGAGAAAATCGACTTTAAAGTTTCACCCAGTTTTGGAGAGGAAATCTGCATTAAACGGTGTTTGCAGGAAGTTGGCGACACTAAATCTGCCCTGGCAGCCAGACCGTTCGCGGTAGGAACTTGCTATTCGGCCCAAAATAACTTCATATCGTTGGGCACACGCAGTGCCAATTGCAAGATCCTATCTCTGATAGTTTTCCAGCAGCAGCCTGTCAAAGTTTTGGCTTTTACCTGAGCACTGCTTCAAAACGGGAACTAGGCCACCCCAAAACTAAAATGGCCATAGCTGGGCCAATTTTGACCCTAGAGGTCTAATTTTTGTGCAAAATATAAATTTAACATTCCCTACGTCTATCTAGGGCGAAAACCGAAAAAGTTTATTTTTTCAAACTTTCGAGAAAATCGACTTTAAAGTTTCACCCAGTTTTGGAGAGGAAATCTGCATTAAACGGTGTTTGTAGGAAGTTGGCGACACTAAATCTGCCCTGGCAGCCAGACCGTTCGCGGTAGGAACTTGAAATTTGGCCCAAAATAACTTCATATCGTTGGGCACACGCAGTGCAAATTGCAAGATCCTATCTCTGATAGTTTTCCAGCAGCAGCCTGTCAAAGTTTTGGCTTTTACCTGAGCACTGCTTCAAAACGGGATCTAGGCCACCCCAAAACTAAAATGGCCATAGCTGGGCCAATTTTGACCCTAGAGGTCTAATTTTTGTGCAGAATATAAATTTAACATTCCCGACGTCTATCTAGGGCGAAAACCGAAAAAGTTTATTTTTTTAAACTTTCGAGAAAATCGACTTTAAAGTTTCACCCAGTTTTGGAGAGGAAATCTGCATTAAACGGTGTTTGCAGGAAGTTGGCGACACTAAATCTTCCCTGGCAGCCAGACCGTTCGCGGTAGGAACTTGAAATTCGGCCCAAAATAACTTCATATCGTTGGGCACACGCCGTGGAAATTGCAAGATTCTATCTCTGATAGTTTTCCAGCAGCAGTCTGTGAAAGTTTTGGCTTTTACCTGAGCACTGCTTCAAAACGGGAACTAGGCCACCCCAAAACTAAAATAGCCATAGCTGGGCCAATTTTGACCCTAGAGGTCTAATTTTTGTGCAGAATATAAATTTAACATTCCCGACGTCTATCTAGGGCGAAAACCGAAAAAGTTTATTTTTTTAAACTTTCGAGAAAATCGACTTTAAAGTTTCACCCAGTTTTGGAGAGGAAATCTGCATTAAACGGTGTTTGCAGGAAGTTGGCGACACTAAATCTTCCCTGGCAGCCAGACCGTTCGCGGTAGGAACTTGAAATTCGGCCCAAAATAACTTCATATCGTTGGGCACACGCCGTGGAAATTGCAAGATTCTATCTCTGATAGTTTTCCAGCAGCAGTCTGTGAAAGTTTTGGCTTTTACCTGAGCACTGCTTCAAAACGGGAACTAGGCCACCCCAAAACTAAAATAGCCATAGCTGGGCCAATTTTGACCCTAGAGGTCTAATTTTTGTGCAGAATATAAATTTAACATTCCCTACGTCTATTTCAGGCGAAAACCGAAAAAGTTTATTTTTTCAAACTTTCAAGAAAATCGACTTTAAAGTTTCATCCAGTTTTGGAGAGGAAATCTGCATTAAACGGTGATTGTAGGAAGTTTGCGACACTAAATCTGCCCTGGCAGCCAGACCGTTCGCGGTAGGAACTTGCAATTCGGCCCAAAATAACTTCATATCGTTGGGCACACGCAGTGCAAATTGCAAGATCCTATCTCTGATAGTTTTCCAGCAGCAGCCTGTCAAAGTTTTGGCTTTTACCTGAGCACTGCTTCAAAACGGGAACTAGGCCACCCCAAAACTAAAATGGCCATAGCTGGGCCAATTTTGACCCTAGAGGTCTAATTTTTGTGCAAAATATAAATTTAACATTCCCTACGTCTATCTAGGGCGAAAACCGAAAAAGTTTATTTTTTCAAACTTTCGAGAAAATCGACTTTAAAGTTTCACCCAGTTTTGGAGAGGAAATCTGCATTAAACGGTGTTTGTAGGAAGTTGGCGACACTAAATCTGCCCTGGCAGCCAGACCGTTCGCGGTAGGAACTTGAAATTTGGCCCAAAATAACTTCATATCGTTGGGCACACGCAGTGCAAATTGCAAGATCCTATCTCTGATAGTTTTCCAGCAGCAGCCTGTCAAAGTTTTGGCTTTTACCTGAGCACTGCTTCAAAACGGGAACTAGGCCACCCCAAAACTAAAATGGCCATAGCTGGGCCAATTTTGACCCTAGAGGTCTAATTTTTGTGCAGAATATAAATTTAACATTCCCTACGTCTATTTCAGGCGAAAACCGAAAAAGTTTATATTTTCAAACTTTCGAGAAAATCGACTTTAAAGTTTCACCCAGTTTTGGAGAGGAAATCTGCATTAAACGGTGTTTGCAGGAAGTTGGCGACACTAAATCTGCCCTGGCAGCCAGACGGTTCGCGGTAGGAACTTGAAATTCGGCCCAAAATAACTTCATATCGTTGGGCACACGCAGTGCAAATTGCAAGATCCTATCTCTGATAGTTTTCCAGCAGCAGCCTGTCAAAGTTTTGGCTTTGACCTGAGCACTGCTTCAAAACGGGAACTAGGCCACCTCAAAACTAAAATGGCCATAGCTGGGCCAATTTTGACCCTAGAGGTCTAATTTTTGTGCAGAATATAAATTTAACATTCCCTACGTCTATTTCAGGCGAAAACCGAAAAAGTTTATATTTTCAAACTTTCGAGAAAATCGACTTTAATGTTTCACCCAGTTTTGGAGAGGAAATCTGCATTAAACGGTGTTTGCAGGAAGTTGGCGACACTAAATCTGCCCTGGCAGCCAGACCGTTCGCGGTAGGAACTTGAAATTCGGCCCAAAATAACTTCATATCGTTGGGCACACGCAGTGCAAATTGCAAGATCCTATCTCTGATAGTTTTCCAGCAGCAGCCTGTCAAAGTTTTGGCTTTTACCTGAGCACTGCTTCAAAACGGGAACTAGGCCATCCCAAAACTAAAATGGCCATAGCTGGGCCAATTTTGACCCTAGAGGTCTAATTTTTGTGCAGAATATAAATTTAACATTCCCTACGTCTATCTAGGGCGAAAACCGAAAAAGTTTATTTTTTCAAACTTTCGAGAAAATCGACTTTAAAGTTTCACCCAGTTTTGGAGAGGAAATCTGCATTAAACGGTGTTTGCAGGAAGTTGGCGACACTAAATCTGCCCTGGCAGTTAGACCGTTCGCGGTAGGAACTTGCAATTCGGCCCAAAATAACTTCATATCGCTGGGCACACGCAGTGCAAATTGCAAGATCCTATCTCTGATAGTTTTCCAGCAGCAGCCTGTCAAAGTTTTGGCTTTTACCTGAGCACTGCTTCAAAACAGGTACTAGGCCACCCCAAAAACTAAAATGGCCATAGCTGGGCCAATTTTGACCCTAGAGGTCTAATTTTTGTGCAAAATATAAATTTAACATTCCCTACGTCTATCTAGGGCGAAAACCGAAAAAGTTTATTTTTTCAAACTTTCGAGAAAATCGACTTTTAAAGTTTCACCCAGTTTTGGAGAGGAAATCTGCATTAAACGGTGTTTGTAGGAAGTTGGCGACACTAAATCTGCCCTGGCAGCCAGACCGTTCGCGGTAGGAACTTGAAATTTGGCCCAAAATAACTTCATATCGTTGGGCACACGCAGTGCAAATTGAAAGATCCTATCTCTGATAGTTTTCCAGCAGCAGCCTGTCAAAGTTTTGGCTTTTACCTGAGCACTGCTTCAAAACGGGAACTAGGCCACCCCAAAACTAAAATGGCCATAGCTGGGCCAATTTTGACCCTAGAGGTCTAATTTTTGTGCAGAATATAAATTTAACATTCCCTGCGTCTATTTCAGGCGAAAACCGAAAAAGTTTATATTTTCAAACTTTCGAGAAAATCGACTTTAAAGTTTCACCCAGTTTTGGAGAGGAAATCTGCATTAAACGGTGTTTGCAGGAAGTTGGCGACACTAAATCTGCCCTGGCAGCCAGACCGTTCGCGGTAGGAACTTGACTTGAAATTCGGCCCAAAATAACTTCATATCGTTGGGCACACGCAGTACAAATTGCAAGATCCTATCTCTGATAGTTTTCCAGCAGCAGCCTGTCAAAGTTTTGGCTTTTACCTGAGCACTGCTTCAAAACGGGAACTAGGCCACCCCAAACTAAAATAGCCATAGCTGGGCCAATTTTGACCCTAGAGGTCTAATTTTTGTGCAGAATATATATTTAACATTCCCTACGTCTATTTCAGGCGAAAACCGAAAAAGTTTATTTTTTTAAACTTTCGAGAAAATCGACTTTAAAGTTTCACCCAGTTTTGGAGAGGAAATCTGCATTAAACGGTGTTTGCAGGAAGTTGGCGACACTAAATCTTCCCTGGCAGCCAGACCGTTCGCGGTAGGAACTTGAAATTCGGCCCAAAATAACTTCATATCGTTGGGCACACGCCGTGGAAATTGCAAGATTCTATCTCTGATAGTTTTCCAGCAGCAGTCTGTGAAAGTTTTGGCTTTTACCTGAGCACTGCTTCAAAACGGGAACTAGGCCACCCCAAAACTAAAATAGCCATAGCTGGGCCAATTTTGACCCTAGAGGTCTAATTTTTGTGCAGAATATAAATTTAACATTCCCGACGTCTATCTAGGGCGAAAACCGAAAAAGTTTATTTTTTTAAACTTTCGAGAAAATCGACTTTAAAGTTTCACCCAGTTTTGGAGAGGAAATCTGCATTAAACGGTGTTTGCAGGAAGTTGGCGACACTAAATCTTCCCTGGCAGCCAGACCGTTCGCGGTAGGAACTTGAAATTCGGCCCAAAATAACTTCATATCGTTGGGCACACGCCGTGGAAATTGCAAGATTCTATCTCTGATAGTTTTCCAGCAGCAGTCTGTGAAAGTTTTGGCTTTTACCTGAGCACTGCTTCAAAACGGGAACTAGGCCACCCCAAAACTAAAATAGCCATAGCTGGGCCAATTTTGACCCTAGAGGTCTAATTTTTGTGCAGAATATAAATTTAACATTCCCTACGTCTATTTCAGGCGAAAACCGAAAAAGTTTATTTTTTCAAACTTTCAAGAAAATCGACTTTAAAGTTTCATCCAGTTTTGGAGAGGAAATCTGCATTAAACGGTGATTGTAGGAAGTTTGCGACACTAAATCTGCCCTGGCAGCCAGACCGTTCGCGGTAGGAACTTGCAATTCGGCCCAAAATAACTTCATATCGTTGGGCACACGCAGTGCAAATTGCAAGATCCTATCTCTGATAGTTTTCCAGCAGCAGCCTGTCAAAGTTTTGGCTTTTACCTGAGCACTGCTTCAAAACGGGAACTAGGCCACCCCAAAACTAAAATGGCCATAGCTGGGCCAATTTTGACCCTAGAGGTCTAATTTTTGTGCAAAATATAAATTTAACATTCCCTACGTCTATCTAGGGCGAAAACCGAAAAAGTTTATTTTTTCAAACTTTCGAGAAAATCGACTTTAAAGTTTCACCCAGTTTTGGAGAGGAAATCTGCATTAAACGGTGTTTGTAGGAAGTTGGCGACACTAAATCTGCCCTGGCAGCCAGACCGTTCGCGGTAGGAACTTGAAATTTGGCCCAAAATAACTTCATATCGTTGGGCACACGCAGTGCAAATTGCAAGATCCTATCTCTGATAGTTTTCCAGCAGCAGCCTGTCAAAGTTTTGGCTTTTACCTGAGCACTGCTTCAAAACGGGAACTAGGCCACCCCAAAACTAAAATGGCCATAGCTGGGCCAATTTTGACCCTAGAGGTCTAATTTTTGTGCAGAATATAAATTTAACATTCCCTACGTCTATTTCAGGCGAAAACCGAAAAAGTTTATATTTTCAAACTTTCGAGAAAATCGACTTTAAAGTTTCACCCAGTTTTGGAGAGGAAATCTGCATTAAACGGTGTTTGCAGGAAGTTGGCGACACTAAATCTGCCCTGGCAGCCAGACGGTTCGCGGTAGGAACTTGAAATTCGGCCCAAAATAACTTCATATCGTTGGGCACACGCAGTGCAAATTGCAAGATCCTATCTCTGATAGTTTTCCAGCAGCAGCCTGTCAAAGTTTTGGCTTTGACCTGAGCACTGCTTCAAAACGGGAACTAGGCCACCTCAAAACTAAAATGGCCATAGCTGGGCCAATTTTGACCCTAGAGGTCTAATTTTTGTGCAGAATATAAATTTAACATTCCCTACGTCTATTTCAGGCGAAAACCGAAAAAGTTTATATTTTCAAACTTTCGAGAAAATCGACTTTAATGTTTCACCCAGTTTTGGAGAGGAAATCTGCATTAAACGGTGTTTGCAGGAAGTTGGCGACACTAAATCTGCCCTGGCAGCCAGACCGTTCGCGGTAGGAACTTGAAATTCGGCCCAAAATAACTTCATATCGTTGGGCACACGCAGTGCAAATTGCAAGATCCTATCTCTGATAGTTTTCCAGCAGCAGCCTGTCAAAGTTTTGGCTTTTACCTGAGCACTGCTTCAAAACGGGAACTAGGCCATCCCAAAACTAAAATGGCCATAGCTGGGCCAATTTTGACCCTAGAGGTCTAATTTTTGTGCAGAATATAAATTTAACATTCCCTACGTCTATCTAGGGCGAAAACCGAAAAAGTTTATTTTTTCAAACTTTCGAGAAAATCGACTTTAAAGTTTCACCCAGTTTTGGAGAGGAAATCTGCATTAAACGGTGTTTGCAGGAAGTTGGCGACACTAAATCTGCCCTGGCAGTTAGACCGTTCGCGGTAGGAACTTGCAATTCGGCCCAAAATAACTTCATATCGCTGGGCACACGCAGTGCAAATTGCAAGATCCTATCTCTGATAGTTTTCCAGCAGCAGCCTGTCAAAGTTTTGGCTTTTACCTGAGCACTGCTTCAAAACAGGTACTAGGCCACCCCAAAAACTAAAATGGCCATAGCTGGGCCAATTTTGACCCTAGAGGTCTAATTTTTGTGCAAAATATAAATTTAACATTCCCTACGTCTATCTAGGGCGAAAACCGAAAAAGTTTATTTTTTCAAACTTTCGAGAAAATCGACTTTTAAAGTTTCACCCAGTTTTGGAGAGGAAATCTGCATTAAACGGTGTTTGTAGGAAGTTGGCGACACTAAATCTGCCCTGGCAGCCAGACCGTTCGCGGTAGGAACTTGAAATTTGGCCCAAAATAACTTCATATCGTTGGGCACACGCAGTGCAAATTGAAAGATCCTATCTCTGATAGTTTTCCAGCAGCAGCCTGTCAAAGTTTTGGCTTTTACCTGAGCACTGCTTCAAAACGGGAACTAGGCCACCCCAAAACTAAAATGGCCATAGCTGGGCCAATTTTGACCCTAGAGGTCTAATTTTTGTGCAGAATATAAATTTAACATTCCCTGCGTCTATTTCAGGCGAAAACCGAAAAAGTTTATATTTTCAAACTTTCGAGAAAATCGACTTTAAAGTTTCACCCAGTTTTGGAGAGGAAATCTGCATTAAACGGTGTTTGCAGGAAGTTGGCGACACTAAATCTGCCCTGGCAGCCAGACCGTTCGCGGTAGGAACTTGACTTGAAATTCGGCCCAAAATAACTTCATATCGTTGGGCACACGCAGTACAAATTGCAAGATCCTATCTCTGATAGTTTTCCAGCAGCAGCCTGTCAAAGTTTTGGCTTTTACCTGAGCACTGCTTCAAAACGGGAACTAGGCCACCCCAAACTAAAATAGCCATAGCTGGGCCAATTTTGACCCTAGAGGTCTAATTTTTGTGCAGAATATATATTTAACATTCCCTACGTCTATTTCAGGCGAAAACCGAAAAAGTTTATTTTTTTAAACTTTCGAGAAAATCGACTTTAAAGTTTCACCCAGTTTTGGAGAGGAAATCTGCATTAAACGGTGTTTGTAGGAAGTTGGCGACACTAAATCTGCCCTGGCAGCCAGACCGTTCGCGGTAGGAACTTGAAATTGGGCCCAAAAAAACTTCATATCGTTGGGCACACGCAGTGCAAATTGCAAGATCCTATCTCTGATAGTTTTCCAGCAGCAGCCTGTCAAAGTTTTGGCTTTTACCTGAGCACTGCTTCAAAACGGGAACTAGGCCACCTCAAAACTAAAATGGCCATAGCTGGGCCAATTTTGACCCTAGAGGTCTAATTTTTGTGCAGAATATAAATTTAACATTCCCTACGTCTATTTCAGGCGAAAACCGAAAAAGTTTATATTTTCAAACTTTCGAGAAAATCGACTTTAATGTTTCACCCAGTTTTGGAGAGGAAATCTGCATTAAACGGTGTTTGCAGGAAGTTGGCGACACTAAATCTGCCCTGGCAGCCAGACCGTTCGCGGTAGGAACTTGCAAATTCGGCCCAAAATAACTTCATATCGTTGGGCACACGCAGTGCAAATTGCAAGATCCTATCTCTGATAGTTTTCCAGCAGCAGCCTGTCAAAGTTTTGGCTTTTACCTGAGCACTGCTTCAAAACGGGAACTAGGCCATCCCAAAACTAAAATGGCCATAGCTGGGCCAATTTTGACCCTAGAGGTCTAATTTTTGTGCAGAATATAAATTTAACATTCCCTACGTCTATCTAGGGCGAAAACCGAAAAAGTTTATTTTTTCAAACTTTCGAGAAAATCGACTTTAAAGTTTCACCCAGTTTTGGAGAGGAAATCTGCATTAAACGGTGTTTGCAGGAAGTTGGCGACACTAAATCTGCCCTGGCAGCCAGACCGTTCGCGGTAGGAACTTGCAATTCGGCCCAAAATAACTTCATATCGCTGGGCACACGCAGTGCAAATTGCAAGATCCTCTCTCTGATAGTTTTCCAGCAGCAGCCTGTCAAAGTTTTGGCTTTTACCTGAGCACTGCTTCAAAACAGGAACTGTTCTCACTTATCTTCCCCTTGGCCGGTATGGGTCATGTGACTGATTAATAATATCACTTGCCACCCAACCCCCGACCTGTGCAGACATGGCTTTTTATGCGGTAAATCGAAGTGATATTGTAGAAATTATAAAATGTTATAAGAAAGGTACGAAAAACTGGAACGATTACAAGGGTAATAACATTAAAACCGCGAGTAAGGCGGAATTAAAAGTCTGGTTGGGAGAGGTTGGTCTGGTGCAGGACGGTGGGTTGGAAGACATCTTGGCAATTTTAGATCTCGAGGCTTGGGATGATATATCAAATGCCCAGGCCTCGGAGATAACAAATGCAGTAATTGCTGTAAGTACAATTTATTTCATTTTCTTTGCAAAAACTAGGTATATTTTATAACACGTGCATTGACCTAATTTAGTAGCGTCCCTCTCAGGTTCGTTAATTGTGTTTAGGTTTGATCAGTTCACAACACGGTGAATCTCTAACGAAGTTTGTGCTTTGAAATGTTCAAACATACATGTAATAAACAAGGTGGCTAATCTTTGTTTCATTTGTGAATAACAATCACATTTGACCATAGACGAAAATGAGTCTATCGGTTGCTCTTGAATGTTAAATACATTTTTCCCGATATAACACATAAATAACAATTGGTTTTTAAGGTTATTAAAAAGAAAGAAACAGAGCCAGTTGCTACAACTCCATCAACTTCAAAAAAGAGGAAAAATTCAGAAGTAGACAACGAGGTAATTTGTTTGTCAGTTACTAGGTTTCTTGTCCTTGATAGCCTGGGAGATGTGTTGAGAAATATCATAAATTATAAAGCAAGAAATATTTAAGTAACAGGTTAAATTGGTTTGTTTATTTTGTGAGATATAGTTATTCTTACATAGAGTGGAAAGTCTTAGGTTCAGGATGATTGCAACCAGTTGAAAATCTTAGATGTGAAGTAACATTTTGTTTTAAATGTACGTTTGGGTTGTTATTATGTGATAAGGCAGTGTTATTGTTTTATGTTAAACAGGTGCTGGGAACTTGTGGTAGGTAGAGTTATTTTGTGTTAACATTACCCTACTGTAAAAGCAGTATTCGATTGTAATTAATATCTAGGAAGTTATTGTAGGGGGATTCTGTAATTGACAGTTTACATGGAAAGCTTCAGTAATGTTTCTGTAATTAACATTTGGCTTAGAAAGTTTAGGTTATGTACCTGTAATTAACGTTTTCTATGGAAGCTAATGCAGTAATTTCCCTAATTAATTGTTTCTTTAAAAATGTAAAGTGGTGTAAGTATTCATAATTGTTAGAAAGTAAAATTATAGGAGTAAGTTGGTATTTTAAGTCCTTGAAATTTGTGTTTTTGGAAATCTAAATAAGCAGACAATAAAACAATTATAAATACAAATTTTTCAGAAAGTGGTGTTTTACTCAGCCACAGGCAGTAATTTGCAAAGTTCTTAGGGAGTTAGTGATGTACATTATGTTTAAAGAGCAACGGTTTTTGGAGTGAGGTGGAGACTGGTTTACTCTATTATTATTGTAGTCCGTGAGAAGTTCTGGTAGTTTAGTATGTCTTTAAATTTAATAATGGTAGTGTTAGTAATTATTGTGGTTCTTTAAAAGTAGCGGTAGTGTGAGCTAGTAGTTGACACGGTGTTTAGAAAGTTGTGGTAGTGTTATCCAGTAAATAACATAGTGCTTGGAAAGTTTTGGTAGTTTTAGCTAGTAAATAACACAGTGCTTAGAAAGTTTTGGTAGTTTTAGCCAGTAAATAACACAGTGCTTAGAAAGTTGTGGTAGTTTTATCCAGTAAATAACATAGTGCTTGGAAAGTTTTGGTAGTTTTAGCTAGTAAATAACACAGTGCTTAGAAAGTTTTGGTAGTTTTAGCCAGTAAATAACACAGTGCTTAGAAAGTTGTGGTAGTGTTATCCAGTAAATAACACAGTGCTTAGAAAGTTGTGGTAGTGTTATCCAGTAAATAACATAGTGCTTGGAAAGTTTTGGTAGTTTTAGCTAGTAAATAACACAGTGCTTAGAAAGTTTTGGTAGTTTTAGCTAGTAAATAACACAGTGCTTAGAAAGTTTTGGTAGTGTTAGCCAGTAAATAACACGGTGCTTAGAAAGTTGTGGTAGTGTTAAGGTGATATGAGAATAAAATTCCCATAAAAAAGCACTGGCCTAGGTCATGAATCTAGAACTATATTTTAAAGTGCAGTTAATTTATTAGTATAAAATGAAAGTGTTAGCCAGTAAATAACACAGTGCTTAGAAAGTTTTGGTAGTGTTGGCCAGTAAATAACAGTTTTTAGAAAGTTTTGGTAGTTTTAGCCAGTAAATAACATAGTGCTTAGAAAGTTGTGGTAGTAATAGGCAGTAAATAACACAGTGCGTAGAAAGTTTTGGTAGTGTTAGCCAGTAAATAACACGGTGCTTAGAAGGTTTTGGTAGTTTTAGCTAGTAAATAACACAGTGCTTTGAAAGTTGTGGTAGTGTTAGCCAGTAAATAACACAGTGCGTAGAAAGTTTTGGTAGTGTTAGCCAGTAAATAACAGTGCTTTGAAAGTTGTGGTAGTGTTAGCCAGTAAATAACACGGTGCTTAGAAAGTTGTGGTAGTGTTAGCCAGTAAATAACACAGTGCTTAGAAAGGTGTGGTAGTGTTAGCCAGTAAACAACATAGTGCTTGGAAAGTTGTGGTAGTGTTAGCCAGTAAATAACACGGTGCTTTGAAAGTCGTGGTAGTATTAGGCAGTAAATAACATAGTGCGTAGAAAGTTTTGGTAGTGTTAGCCAGTAAATAACACAGTGCTTAGAAAGTTGGGGTAGTGTTAGCCAGTAAATAACACGGTTCTTAGAAAGTTGGGGTAGTGTTAGCCAGTAAATAACACAGTGCGTAGAAAGTTTTGGTAGTGTTAGCCAGTAAATAACACAGTGCTTAGAAAGTTGGGGTAGTGTTAGCCAGTAAATAACACGGTTCTTAGAAAGTTGGGGTAGTGTTAGCCAGTAAATAACACGGTGCTTAGAAAGTTTTGGTAGTGTTAGCCAGTAAATAACACAGTGCTGGGAAAGTTGTGGTAGTGTTAGCCAGTAAATAACACGGTGCTTAGAAAGTTGGGATAGTGTTAGCCAGTAAATAACACGGTGCTTAGAAAATTGTGGTAGTGTTAGCCAGTAAATAAAACAGTGCGTAGAAAGTTTTGGTAGTGTTAGCCAGTAAATAAAACAGTGCTTAGAAAATTGGGGTAGTTTTAGCCAGTATATAACACGGTGCTTAGAAAGTTTTAGTAGTATTAGCCAGTAAATAGCACAGTGCTGGGAAAGTTGTGGTAGTGTTAGCCAGTAAATAACACGGTGCTTAGAAAGTTGGGGTAGTGTTAGCAAGTAAATAACACGGTTCTTAAAAAGTTGTGGTAGTGTTAGCCAGTAAATAACACGGTGCTTAGAAAGATGTGGTAGTGTTAGCCAGTAAATAACACGGTGCTTAGAAAGTTTTGGTAGTGTTAGCCAGTAAATAACACGGTGCTTAGAAAGTTGTGGTAGTGTTAGACAGTAAATAACACAGTGCTTAGAAAGTTGTGGTAGTGTTAGGCAGTAAATAACACGGTGCTTTGAAAGTTGTGCTAGTGTTAGCCAGTAAATAACGCAATGCTTAGAAAGTTGTGGTAGTGTTAGCCAGTAAATAACACAGTGCTTAGAAAGTTGTATAGTTTTAGCCAGTAAATAATACAGTGCTTAGAAAGTTGTGGTAATATTAGCCAGTAAAAAGCACAATGCTTAGAACTGGTGGTAGTGTGAGCCAGTAATTAACACTATGCTTAAAGTTTTGGTAATGTTCACTAGTAATTAACACGATTCTTTGAGAGAAAGTAATGTTAGCCAATAATTAACATGGTGCTTAGAAATATGTGGCAGTGTAAGCTAGTAAATAACATGGTGTTTAGAAAATTGTGGCAGTGTTAGCCAGTTATAAGCATGGCATGTAGAAGGTTATGCTTATTTTGTGTTTGAGTCAGAAAGAAACACAGTTCTAATGAAGCTGTGGTGTTAGCAGTGTTAACAGTACCCAGATAGTGGTGCAAGGGTTAACCAGTAGGTAACATAGTTTTGAGAAATGTGGTTGGCAGGGTGTGTGTGTGTGTGTGAACAGAGAGGTATCTGACTAAATCTTTTAACTCAGGTCTAATTGTGTTTTCAGGTTTGGAATAGGGCTTTACAGGTTCGTCTGGAAGAACTAGATAGCAATCTTTGTGAAACTAAATATACGAAAGCTAAGGAAAAGTTGAAAGTGGAGTTAGTTAAATTCTTGGCTCAGTTATCAACCCCACGTTCATTAGAAGATGCTACGCCATTTAATTTAAGACAATTTCTAATATGGAAGGAGAAAAATGGTAAAACTCAGGTACATTTAAAGAATTGTGTAAGACGGTTAGGTTTCCAAAGTGGTTCTTGCGGTTGTCCATATAGAATGGCGTCTTCGTCAGTTGATTCGTTAATTGGTCAATTAAGGGCCATTTTTAGGGACTATGGAAGAGGTTCGGATTGGTGTCTTCGGTTAGGAGTTGGTAATCCGTTAGCTTCGCCAGCTATTAAAAACCATTTAAGAGCCGTGCGTGTGGAGCAGGCAAGATCTTTGTTGATCAGGAAAAAATCTCCCCCAGTGTTTCTGAACAAGATAATTAGAATGTGTCGTTCGCTTCAATATGATTTGGAGAAGGCTACTTTGTCTTGGAAGTCAAGGTATTGCTTATTGCGGGATAAAGCTTACTTCAAGTTAATGTGTTATACTGGAGATAGGGCTGGTGATGTAGGTAGATTGAAAACATCTCAGGTCCGTTGGCTTCCTGACCATTCGGGTTTATATATTCATATGTCTGAGGGTAAAACAATTTCAGGAACACCTAGGAGACTCATCATCCCAAGGTTGGAACAAAGGGAATATTGTCCTGTTTCAGAGTTAGAGTGTTATATCGAAGAGTGCATGAAATTGGGCATAGACTTAAAAACAGGGTTTTTGTTCCGCCCTACATGTTCTGGGAAGAGTTTGGTAAAGGATACCCCCGTTACATCATCGGCCATGAATCCACGCTTGAGGAAGCATTTGTCAGAAGTCGGTTTGTGGAACGGAGAAACTCCGCACGGTATAAGATCTGGCTGTGCAATTAGTTTACGCCAGAAAGGTGTAAATGACTCAGATATTATATCTCATGTTGGTTGGAATTCTGTAGGCATGTTGGCACAATATAGTATTCCACATGCCGTAGTAAATCAGTCAAATAATGTGCATTTGTTAGCTTCAAATTCCAATTCTGACCAAATACATTCTGGAGCTGTGACAATGGTGTCTAATTTGTTACAGAATTGGAAAGAGTTGGATATTTTATAACCATTTCTGTTTTGTAGTTTGACATCAGAGAGGAGGTGAAGAAACTGAAAGAACAGGTTGAGAGTCAGCAGAAAAAAATTGAGCAAGAGTCAGTGGAAACAATGGTGAGAGAAGTGAAGGAATATGCTTCTAGGACATCTGAGCTCAATCTGGATACCCTACATCAGAAATTGATTTTGTTAGATGAAAAAGCTAGGAAAACAGGGGATAAGAAGTCTAATGAATATGCTTTTATAGTCCAAAGATTTTTGGCGAATAAGAAGTTGCCTAATGTGGGGTCTCTAGTCATTCTTATGCTTTCATCGGCAACTGAGTATAAATTAATGGAAAAGGAGCACAAATTTTTGAAGTCATGGGGGGATAAAACTAACAAATCTGAAAAATCTGATAAATCGGATACAAAATTCAATCGAAGACCAAGATCCCCGAATAAACTGTCAAAACTTGTTTGTTATAGGTGTGGTGTCACCGGCCACCCTGCTTCTAGATGTGAAAAGAAAAATTAAATAATTTGTATTTATTGACAGGTTTCAGATGTGGAACATTGGGTTGATTATAAAGGTGTGAGGTGTCTCTGGCGTGAGACAGTGCCAGCAGAAAACGCATTGGTAGAAAATGTTAATATAGAAAATTTGGTGTTCAGGGATCCAAAACATTTTAAGGCGGGTGGTTTAAATAAGAAGGTAGACCGTTGGAAAGAAATTCTTGATTCTTCTGAGGAGTCGCATATGATTCTAGATTGGCTGGAAAATGGCGTGGATGTAGAAAAATTTGTGACGCATTTTAAAGGCACGCACGCTAATATTAAATTTGATTCAGATTTCCCAAGCCCCAAGAAGTTTCCAAACTCTGCTATTTGTGTTGATTTTGCAGATTTTATTAATCACGAAATTCAGACAAGATTAGATACAGGCGCAATTTCATATTGGGGTCCTGCCAACGGTTCTCCTCCTTTTGTGGTTTCTCCACTAACAGTAGAACCTACAAAGCCAAGATTATGTTTAAATATGCGATACCTTAATTTGTGGATGGCGAACACGCCGTTTACGCTTGATTCCTTAAATGATATACCAAGGATTGTTTCTGCTAATTCTTACATGACAAAATTAGACGATAAATCTGGTTATGACCACGTCTTAGTAAAACAGAGTAGCCGCCCTCTTTTTGGTTTTTGTTGGGGGGATAGTTATTTTATTTGCAACACGATCCCATTTGGTTGGAAGAACTCCGCTTTTGTATATCACACTCTTAGTAGATGTGTGGCTTCATATTTGAGACAATTAAGGGTAAATAATTTGGTTTATATCGATGACAGATTTGTGGGTACGGTGTTTTCGAATACACTGTCAGATTTTGAGAAATCTCGATTGGCAATTTATATGGTATGTCAGCTTGTTATCCGGTTAGGATACTGTATAGGTCTCTCCAAATCTGTGTTAATTCCTTCGCAAATTTTGGAGTATTTGGGAATGAAAATCGATTCAAAGATTCAAGCATTTATGTTGACGTGGTCAAAAATTACGAAATTTGTAAATTTAAGAGATGCTATTTTGTCCTCTGAGAGTGTCTCTAGTATCGTTACAAAGATTCGCAGGGAAGTGTGTATCTTTCGCTCTGGCTATTCCAGCATCAAAATTGTTTGTTTCATACTGTTTTAGAGCCATTTCATTTTTACTCTCATCTAAATTTGATTCTGTGTTAATTTCAAATGCTTTAAGAGATGAAATTTTATTTTGGAAATTTATTGATAATTGGGAAGGCTGTTTTCCTTGGAGGTTGGAGCACCATACCGTTATATCTTTAGCGACGGACGCTTCAAACTACAAATGGGGGTCTGTTCTTTTGCAAGATGTTGAACACAAATTTGGAGATTATTTTTGTCAGCAAGATTTTTCAAAACCCATTGTTATTAAGGAAGCTAAAGCTTTACTTTTTGCCATTATTTCCATTTCTCCAAAGGTAATTAATGCCAGACTAGATGTTTTAGTTGATAACAAATGTTTAATAGATGCTTGGAATAACAAATATAGTCGATCACAAGAGTTGAATTCAATTTTCAAGCAACTATTTTTCGTTCTTCTCAATAATAATATCTATCTCAATTTGATTTTTGTAAAATCAGAGAATAATCCAGCTGATGCACCATCCAGATTGTTATTAAAATCTGATGCATGTTTATCTGATTTAGCATTTACCAGAGTGGATCTTGCGTTTGGACCACATTCAGTGGATTTGATGTCTTTAGATTGTAATGCAATGAAAGATGCTAATGGGAATGCCTTACGACATTATACCCCATGGGAAACGCCGTTTTCAGCTGGCATAAATGTATTTGCACAATCATTATCCCAAACAGAAAATTATTATGTGTTTCCTCCGTTTAATTTGATCCTGCCAGTTATTAATTATATTCAGCAGAATCAAGTTTCATGTACATTAATAGTTCCTGGAATTTTGCCTGTTCCAGTGTGGTTTCCCAAATTAAATGAAGTGGCTAGTGAATCTTTAATTTTAGCGCATAAAGGGGATATAAATACACTCTTTTACCCTAGTAAAAGAGGGTTTCTACCAGATAAAAAAGGAATTCCATGGAATTTGTGGTTGATTATAAAGGTGTGAGGTGTCTCTGGCGTGAGACAGTGCCAGCAGAAAACGCATTGGTAGAAAATGTTAATATAGAAAATTTGGTGTTCAGGGATCCAAAACATTTTAAGGCGGGTGGTTTAAATAAGAAGGTAGACCGTTGGAAAGAAATTCTTGATTCTTCTGAGGAGTCGCATATGATTCTAGATTGGCTGGAAAATGGCGTGGATGTAGAAAAATTTGTGACGCATTTTAAAGGCACGCACGCTAATATTAAATTTGATTCAGATTTCCCAAGCCCCAAGAAGTTTCCAAACTCTGCTATTTGTGTTGATTTTGCAGATTTTATTAATCACGAAATTCAGACAAGATTAGATACAGGCGCAATTTCATATTGGGGTCCTGCCAACGGTTCTCCTCCTTTTGTGGTTTCTCCACTAACAGTAGAACCTACAAAGCCAAGATTATGTTTAAATATGCGATACCTTAATTTGTGGATGGCGAACACGCCGTTTACGCTTGATTCCTTAAATGATATACCAAGGATTGTTTCTGCTAATTCTTACATGACAAAATTAGACGATAAATCTGGTTATGACCACGTCTTAGTAAAACAGAGTAGCCGCCCTCTTTTTGGTTTTTGTTGGGGGGATAGTTATTTTATTTGCAACACGATCCCATTTGGTTGGAAGAACTCCGCTTTTGTATATCACACTCTTAGTAGATGTGTGGCTTCATATTTGAGACAATTAAGGGTAAATAATTTGGTTTATATCGATGACAGATTTGTGGGTACGGTGTTTTCGAATACACTGTCAGATTTTGAGAAATCTCGATTGGCAATTTATATGGTATGTCAGCTTGTTATCCGGTTAGGATACTGTATAGGTCTCTCCAAATCTGTGTTAATTCCTTCGCAAATTTTGGAGTATTTGGGAATGAAAATCGATTCAAAGATTCAAGCATTTATGTTGACGTGGTCAAAAATTACGAAATTTGTAAATTTAAGAGATGCTATTTTGTCCTCTGAGAGTGTCTCTAGTATCGTTACAAAGATTCGCAGGGAAGTGTGTATCTTTCGCTCTGGCTATTCCAGCATCAAAATTGTTTGTTTCATACTGTTTTAGAGCCATTTCATTTTTACTCTCATCTAAATTTGATTCTGTGTTAATTTCAAATGCTTTAAGAGATGAAATTTTATTTTGGAAATTTATTGATAATTGGGAAGGCTGTTTTCCTTGGAGGTTGGAGCACCATACCGTTATATCTTTAGCGACGGACGCTTCAAACTACAAATGGGGGTCTGTTCTTTTGCAAGATGTTGAACACAAATTTGGAGATTATTTTTGTCAGCAAGATTTTTCAAAACCCATTGTTATTAAGGAAGCTAAAGCTTTACTTTTTGCCATTATTTCCATTTCTCCAAAGGTAATTAATGCCAGACTAGATGTTTTAGTTGATAACAAATGTTTAATAGATGCTTGGAATAACAAATATAGTCGATCACAAGAGTTGAATTCAATTTTCAAGCAACTATTTTTCGTTCTTCTCAATAATAATATCTATCTCAATTTGATTTTTGTAAAATCAGAGAATAATCCAGCTGATGCACCATCCAGATTGTTATTAAAATCTGATGCATGTTTATCTGATTTAGCATTTACCAGAGTGGATCTTGCGTTTGGACCACATTCAGTGGATTTGATGTCTTTAGATTGTAATGCAATGAAAGATGCTAATGGGAATGCCTTACGACATTATACCCCATGGGAAACGCCGTTTTCAGCTGGCATAAATGTATTTGCACAATCATTATCCCAAACAGAAAATTATTATGTGTTTCCTCCGTTTAATTTGATCCTGCCAGTTATTAATTATATTCAGCAGAATCAAGTTTCATGTACATTAATAGTTCCTGGAATTTTGCCTGTTCCAGTGTGGTTTCCCAAATTAAATGAAGTGGCTAGTGAATCTTTAATTTTAGCGCATAAAGGGGATATAAATACACTCTTTTACCCTAGTAAAAGAGGGTTTCTACCAGATAAAAAAGGAATTCCATGGAATTTGTGGGCTTTCAGAATAGGGGAGTCACATTTAAGCAATGATTTACCAGCATTTTGTTTGACACCAGAATGTTATACTCCTATCGTTTTGTTAGGTGACTCAATGATCAAGCCTTTAATTCATAATGATATTATAAAAGTCCTCTGTATTCCAGGAGCTACTATCGATGATATTATTATTAATGTAAAAACTTTGCCTCGTTTTGTTAAATATTTGTATTTAATCATTCATATTGGTGTTAATGATCTCTTAAGGAAAAACAATGTGCATGCAAAATCTGTTTTGTTTGAGCGGGTTATTCAAAAAGTTCAAAGGCAAAATGTATTAGGTATTTCGACAATATTTTTATCAGAAATGATAGTGAACAGTAGTTTGGACTATGATGATGTTAAAGGCTTTAATAGCATTTTGGCAGAAATGGCCTTCCGGAACTCATGGGGCATTATAAACAATTCCAATGTTAATTTGGCTGATTTAAGAGATGGGTTGCATCTAAATAGTCACGGTGTTAACAAATTCGTGACCAACTTGAGGATACCTCATTTGGTCTCTTCTATCTAGCATGTTTTCTTTCATATAATTGTATGCAAGGGTTTTGTTTCTTTCATATATTAATAAACAATTATGAATTTGTTGTTTCCGCCTCAAAACAGAAGTGAGTATTGGGGTTAAAGTTCTGAAATAAGTATTGGGTAAAGTACTGAATTAAGTATTGGGAAGGTTGAAGTAAATCGAAGGTTCACCCACTGTCGAAGTGAATCCTGGAGCGATGCCTTTACCCCAGACCTTACATATAGGAAAAGAGGAAGGTTAGTGAGACCAGAATACTGTTCTCACTTATCTTCCCCTTGGCCGGTATGGGTCATGTGACTGATTAATAATATCACTTGCCACCCAACCCCCCTTATAAGTGTATGGATCAGGCGCTATAAGACTATTTGAAGCTAAGGTTATGTACAAACCTTACTAGACAGCAGGTTGTATGCTATAGAGCACTTGTAGATGGTAGACTTCGTTACGAGTCTTTCGAGTACCCACCCACGTCCACCCTTGGTATCTTCCCTTTTCCTATCCGCTTTGCCTTTACCCCAGACCTTACATATAGGAAAAGAGGAAGGTTAGTGAGACCAGAATAATAGGCCACCCCAAAAACTAAAATGGCCATAGCTGGGCCAATTTTGACCCTAGAGGTCTAATTTTTGTGCAAAATATAAATTTAACATTCCCTACGTCTATCTAGGGCGAAAACCGAAAAAGTTTATTTTTTCAAACTTTCGAGAAAATCGACTTTTAAAGTTTCACCCAGTTTTGGAGAGGAAATCTGCATTAAACGGTGTTTGCAGGAAGTTGGCGACACTAAATCTGCCCTGGCAGCCAGACCGTTCGCGGTAGGAACTTGCAATTCGGCCCAAAATAACTTCATATCGCTGGGCACACGCAGTGCAAATTGCAAGATCCTATCTCTGATAGTTTTCCAGCAGCAGCCTGTCAAAGTTTTGGCTTTTACCTGAGCACTGCTTCAAAACAGGAACTAGGCCACCCCAAAAACTAAAATGGCCATAGCTGGGCCAATTTTGACCCTAGAGGTCTAATTTTTGTGCAAAATATAAATTTAACATTCCCTACGTCTATCTAGGGCGAAAACCGAAAAAGTTTATTTTTTCAAACTTTCGAGAAAATCGACTTTTAAAGTTTCACCCAGTTTTGGAGAGGAAATCTGCATTAAACGGTGTTTGTAGGAAGTTGGCGACACTAAATCTGCCCTGGCAGCCAGACCGTTCGCGGTAGGAACTTGAAATTTGGCCCAAAATAACTTCATATCGTTGGGCACACGCAGTGCAAATTGAAAGATCCTATCTCTGATAGTTTTCCAGCAGCAGCCTGTGAAAGTTTTGGCTTTTACCTGAGCACTGCTTCAAAACGGGAACTAGGCCACCCCAAAACTAAAATGGCCATAGCTGGGCCAATTTTGACCCTAGAGGTCTAATTTTTGTGCAGAATATAAATTTAACATTCCCTACGTCTATTTCAGGCGAAAACCGAAAAAGTTTATATTTTCAAACTTTCGAGAAAATCGACTTTAAAGTTTCACCCAGTTTTGGAGAGGAAATCTGCATTAAACGGTGTTTGCAGGAAGTTGGCGACACTAAATTTGCCCTGGCAGCCAGACCGTTCGCGGTAGGAACTTGAAATTCGGCCCAAAATAACTTCATATCGTTGGGCACACGCAGTACAAATTGCAAGATCCTATCTCTGATAGTTTTCCAGCAGCAGCATGTCAATGTTTTGGCTTTTACCTGAGCACTGCTTCAAAACGGGAACTAGGCCACCCCAAAACTAAAATAGCCATAGCTTGGCCAATTTTGACCCTAGAGGTCTAATTTTTGTGCAGAATAAAAATTTAACATTCCCTATGTCTATTTCAGGCGAAAACCGAAAAAGTTTATTTTTTCAAACTTTCAAGAAAATCGACTTTAAAGTTTCACCCAGTTTTGGAGAGGAAATCTGCATTAAACGGTGTTTGTAGGAAGTTGGCGACACTAAATCTGCCCTGGCAGCCAGACTGTTCGCGGTAGGAACTTGAAATTTGGCCCAAAATAACTTCATATCGTTGGGCACACGCAGTGCAAATTGCAAGATCCTATCTCTGATAGTTTTCCAGCAGCAGCCTGTCAAAGTTTTGGCTTTTACCTGAGCACTGCTTCAAAACGGGAACTAGGCCACCCCAAAACTAAAATGGCCATAGCTGGGCCAATTTTGACCCTAGAGGTCTAATTTTTGTGCAGAATATAAATTTAACATTCCCTACGTCTATTTCAGGCGAAAACCGAAAAAGTTTATATTTTCAAACTTTCGAGAAAATCGACTTTAAAGTTTCACCCAGTTTTGGAGAGGAAATCTGCATTAAACGGTGTTTGCAGGAAGTTGGCGACACTAAATCTGCCCTGGCAGCCAGACCGTTCGCGGTAGGAACTTGACTTGAAATTCGGCCCAAAATAACTTCATATCGTTGGGCGCACGCAGTGCAAATTGCAAGATCCTATCTCTGATAGTTTTCCAGCAGCAGCCTGTCAAAGTTTTGGCTTTTACCTGAGCACTGCTTCAAAACGGGAACTAGGCCACCCCAAAACTAAAATGGCCATAGCTGGGCCAATTTTGACCCTAGAGGTCTAATTTTTGTGCAGAATTTAAATTTAACATTCCCTACGTCTATTTCAGGCGAAAACTTTCCTCTCCAAAACTGGGTGAAACATTAAAGTCGATTTTCTCGAAAGTTTGAAAAAATAAACTTTTTCGGTTTTCGCCCTAGATAGGCGTAGGGAATGTTAAATTTATATTCTGCACAACAATTAGACCTCTAGGGTCAAAATTGGCCCAGCTATGGCCATTTTAGTTTTGGGGTGGCCTAGTTCCCGTTTTGAAGCAGTGCTCAGGTAAAAGCCAAAACTTTCACAGGCTGCTGCTGGAAAACTATCAGAGATAGGATCTTGCAATTTGCACTGCGTGTGCCCAACGATATGAAGCTATTTTTGGCCGAATTTAAAGTTCCTACCTCGAACGGTCTGGCTGCCAGGGCAGATTTAGTGTCGCCAACTTCCTACAAACACCGTTTAATGCAGATTTCCTCTCCAAAACTGGGTGAAACTTTAAAGTCGATTTTCTTGAAAGTTTGAAAAAATAAACTTTTTCGGTTTTCGCCTGAAATAGACGTAGGGAATGTTAAATTTATATTCTGCACAAAAATTAGACCTCTAGGGTCAAAATTGGCACAGCTATGGCCATTTTAGTTTTGGGGTGGCCTAAAATAACTTCATATCGTTGGGCACACGCAGTGCAAATTGCAAGATCCTATCTCTGATAGTTTTCCAGCAGCAGCCTGTGAAAGTTTTGGCTTTTACCTGAGCACTGCTTCAAAACGGGAACTAGGCCACCCCAAAACTAAAATGGCCATAGCTGGGCCAATTTTGACCCTAGAGGTCTAATTTTTGTGCAAAATATAAATATAACATTCCCTACGTCTATTTCAGGCGAAAACCGAAAAAGTTTATTTTTTCAAACTTTCGAGAAAATCGACTTTAAAGTTTCACCCAGTTTTGGAGAGGAAATCTGCATTAAACGGTGTTTGCAGGAAGTTGGCGACACTAAATCTTCCCTGGCAGCCAGACCGTTCGCGGTACGAACTTGAAATTCGGCCCAAAATAACTTCATAGCCTGTCAAAGTTTTGGCTTTTATCTGAGCACTGCTTCAAAACGGGAACTAGGCCACCCCAAAACTAAAATGGCCATAGCTGGGCCAATTTTGACCCTAGAGGTCTAATTTTTGTGCAGAATTTAAATTTAACATTCCCTACGTCTATTTCAGGCGAAAACCGAAAAAGTTTATTTTTTCAAACTTTCAAGAAAATCGACTTTAAAGTTTCACCCAGTTTTGGAGAGGAAATCTGCATTAAACGGTGTTTGTAGGAAGTTGGCGACACTAAATCTGCCCTGGCAGCCAGACCGTTCGAGGTAGGAACTTTAAATTCGGCCAAAAATAGCTTCATATCGTTGGGCACACGCAGTGCAAATTGCAAGATCCTATCTCTGATAGTTTTCCAGCAGCAGCCTGTGAAAGTTTTGGCTTTTACCTGAGCACTGCTTCAAAACGGGAACTAGGCCACCCCAAAACTAAAATGGCCATAGCTGGGCCAATTTTGACACTAGAGGTCTAATTTTTGTGCAGAATATAAATTTAACATTCCCTACGTCTATTTCAGGCGAAAACCGAAAAAGTTTATTTTTTCAAACTTTCGAGAAAATCGACTTTAAAGTTTCACCCAGTTTTGGAGAGGAAATCTGCATTAAACGGTGTTTGCAGGAAGTTGGCGACACTAAATCTGCCCTGGCAGCCAGACCGTTCGCGGTAGGAACTTGAAATTCGGCCCAAAATAACTTCATATCGTTGGGCACACGCAGTGCAAATTGCAGATCCTATCTCTGATAGTTTTCCAGCAGCAGCCTGTCAAAGTTTTGGCTTTTACCTGAGCACTGCTTCAAAACGGGAACTAGGCCACCCCAAACAATAAGTACTCCCTGTTTGTAATTAAACCTTTAAAACCAAATTCAGTTGGATCAAGAAGATACAGAGATACAATAAAGATACTTTGAATCACTTTCATGTAACATTTGCAACGTTTTTGTTTATAAACATTTTTTTACAAAAAATACGGAATGGCCCTTTAATGTGAAAAATTAATAAACATTTTACAAGATAAAAAAAAAACCTTGGATGCCGTTCCAGACAGGAATAAAATCTTTGATGGTCCCGATAAGCTTTCGATGTTATTTTTTCGCCACCATTTTGCGTTCAAAAGATAGGCCAGGAAATTTTGATTCGTTTCACAACCCCATTTTTGACCAAGCTATGACAATTTTCTGTGCTAAAACATGGTTGGCTTTCGGAAGAAAAAGCGTTTACCCCCCTTCGGAGTTAGGGTTACGGCTAACTCTAGCGCCGTTTCTCTTAAGCCGCGGTGGCGGAGTGGTTAGCGCGCTGGAGCCATACCCAGGGGGCCCGGGTTCGGGACTCCTCAAAGAAAATTTTTTTTCTATTTTTTCAAAAAAAATCGAACACTCTCTTGGTCTAATCGACCAAACAAATATTTTTGCGCATATATGATCCCCGAAAATTCACTTTGAACAAATTTTTACCCCTTGGATGCCGTTCCAGACAGGAATAAAATCTTTGATGGTCCCGATAAGCTTTCGATGTTAATTTTTCGCCACCATTTTGCGTTCAAAAGATAGGCCAGGAAAAAATTCATTTTTGACCAAGCTATGACAATTTTCTGTGATAAAACATGGTTGGCTTTCGGAAGAAAAAGCATTTACCCCCCTCCAGTGTTAGGGTTACGGCTATCCCTAGCGCCGTTTCTCTCAATCCGCGGTGGCGGAGTGGTTAGCGCGCTGGAGCCACACCCAGGGGGCCCGGGTTCGGGACTGCTCAAAGAAATTGTTTTTTCTATTTTATCAAAAAAAATCAAACACTCTCTTGGTCTATCCGACCAAACAAATACTTTTGCGCATATATGATCCCCGAAAATTCACTTTGAACAAATTTTAACCTCTTTGATGCCGTTCCAGACAGGAATAAAATCTTTAATGGTCCCGACACCATTTTGCGTTCAAAATTCTGATTCGTTTCATATGCGAAAACCCCATTTTTGACCAATCTATGACAATTTTCTGTGCTAAAACATGGTTGGCTTTCGGAAGAGAAAGCGTTTAACCCTTCCCGACAGAAAAAACGTTTGAGGGGCCCTACAAGCTTCCTATATTAATTTTTCGGCCACAATTTTGTGTTGAAAAGATGCGTCATTGAACGCTGATTCGTTTGGTACGCGAACGACCCATTTTTCATCAAGAAATGACCGTTTTCTGTAATAAAACGTAGCTGGCTTAAGAAAAAGGGCGTTTACCCCGGAGTCAGGGTTATGGCTGACTCTAGCGAAACCTCCCTCAAGTCGCGATGGCGAAGCAGTTAGCGTGCTAGAGCCACTCCTATAGGGGCCCGGGTTCGAGACCCCACCGAAACTTTAATTTTTTTCGCAAAAATTCCAACTTTTTCTTGATCTTATCCATCATACAAATGTTTTTTTTTTGTGAACAACTGACACATTTGTGCATATACCACCACCGAGAATTGATTTATACAAATTTTAAGCCCTTCCCGACCGAAAAAATGTTTGAGGGGACATACAAGCTTCCTATATTAATTTTATCGGCCACAATTTTGTGTTGAAAAGATGTGTCATTAAACGCCGATTCGTTTGGTATGCGAACGACCCATTTTTCATCAAGAAATGACCGTTTTCTGTGCGAAAACGTGGCTGGCTTAAGAAAGGCGGCCGCTATCGAATAATTAGATAATTTTCCATATCAGCCTCTCCAACCTGAATCACTGACATTGGAAGAAACTGGGTTGAAAAATCAGGAAGGTATCATCTAGACTCCAAATCTTCAGGTTATCCAGGACACGTTTAACTCACCGAGCCACCACGACCCCCAAATCTGATGTATGATCTGCGGGAAGGCAGAAAAACGCATGCATTCTGGTATTGGCATAGTAAAATGTCTGATAAAATTTTGTCTTTGAAGAAATATCTAATTTGGTTTTAGTCATACTCGAAAACTAGCAATTCCATGAAAATAAATATTTTATGTATGTCCCACACACTTTTAACATCCCTTCCATAGATTCTGGTAAATATAAACTAATTAAATACATAGCAAAACAAAAATATCATTTTAATCACAATAAAATAGTAATTCATGTAATTAAACTATAACTCATTTCTCACACATTCACTTCTAATGATATACAAATATGTTATCCATAGTATTACTGCTTGTTGACTTTTATTCAAAACAACAAATTTGTACTTTAGAAACAAAACAAAAGTTTTTAAAAACAACTGCTTTCTATATATAATTGTAACTAATAAAAGTCAATTTGTTGTCACTGTAACAAAAGTGAGAGAACCTACAACTCTGGAGACTAGCCAGCAGACATCTGCTTAAAATACCAAGACAAAAGTCATAAAGTTTGAGGAGTTTCTCTGAATCACTGTTTCATACTGTATTCAAGTAGGATCTGAACATTTTTTAGATCTACGTCTTGAAGAAGGTAAATTGGCATTTGGATCAAATATTGTATTCTTTAATAATGCTGTATCCTTGGTAATTTTAACTTCTGAAACATAAATATCACAAATATTTAACAATTAAAAGTTAAACAAAAAAAGCAATATGGTGAAAAGTTCTTTGGCCCAGAATTAATAAATCATGAAAATCAGAAATTAAGAAAATGGAATTTTACATTCCGCTTTTTTGCACATGTATGGGCTAATGAGGATGGGCAATGCCATGCAGTGTGCAATGAGGGAAATTTAGCCAGGCATTAGTCTTCTCTTATTTTTTTCAACTGTCGAGGAATCTTTAATGTGCACTACACAGTCTGTAGCACACTGGCCCTCAGTTTATTGTCACATCTTAAAGGGGCACAGGCTTCATTTTCGAGGGTCGATTTGGATAAGTCTCAGAAACGGGGATTTTTTAGCTCAGCAATTTAGTACTGGTTATCACAACTCACCATTGAAATTTGAGCCTTCAAATCCATGTGCATCCATAATTATTAGCATTTGAAAGTTATAATGCCCTACTACACATTAGCGATACTATGCAATATATAGAAAAGTCATCTATAGAAATAGAAGGAGAAATGTCTAATTATAATAATAATAATAATAATAACTTTATTAGATACCCAGTTGCACACGGCAATCTTCCCTGGGATCTTTCTACATATAAAACTACAAAAACATATTTACAAAAAGATAGTGTTATAAGAGAAGTACATAAGAATATAATGATGTACAAGGATATATGAAGAGTAATAAATGAATAAAAGATAATGTGATTTATACATGAAAATAAAATGAATATGAGGTATATTCACACGAGTATATTATTAAATTGGAAGAAAAAATATTAAAAATCATTAAGATGAAAACATATTAAGATTGTAACTCCTTTTTCAGTCCTGTTTTAAAACTTCCTATATCATCAGATAGTTTGAGTACCTGTGGTAGTGAATTCCAGAGTAAACTAGCCTTGTATTTAAATGTTTTTTTCATGGCCTCAGTACGACATTTTTGGAGATGTAATGAATTTTTTGTTTCCGAACGTAGACAGAGAGTTGTTGTTGAAATTGAAGATTGTAAACAAAGGTAATTTTGGAAGTATTGTGGACATTTTCCATTCATAATTTTGTAAGTCAGTATCCCAGTGTTGTATTTAATTCGTTGTTCGAGAGTTAGCCAATTTAATTTAGAAAACAAGTCTGCCGATCTTGTATCATAGTTCGTGTCAAGGATACTCCGCGCTGCACGTTTTTGTAATTTAAATAGAAAGTCAAGTTTATTCTGAAAAGCATTACCCCACACAATATTACAATAGTCTAAATGAGGCAATATATAAGCATTATAGAATAAAATTCGGGTTTCTATCGGTAAATTCAGTTTAATTCTATTCAAGAGATATATTTTTGATGCAACATGTGAATGAAGCTTAGAAATATGATTTCCCCAGTCTAAGTGATCATCTATCGTAATTCCAAGTAAAGTAGCTTCAGAGACGTTGTCCAGTATCTGGTCACGAATAGAAAGAGAAACGTATTTATCATTGTGTCTTTTAGGTTTTATCAACATACTTTTAGTTTTATTGGTGTTGATAACCATACCATTATCATAGCACCATTGGCTGATAATGTCTAAATCTTCCTGCAGACAACTTTGAATACATTCAAGTTTTTTATCAGAAAAATGTATGGTAGTATCATCAGCAAATATTTCAGAAATGACATTTTTAGTAAAAAATGGAAGATCATTTATGAAAATGAGAAATAAGAGAGGTCCAAGGATGGATCCTTGAGGAACACCGCATTTTAATGTCCGATGTATGGATTGATAATTTCCAAGGCAAACCTTTTGGTTTCGATTCGATAAATAAGATTTAATTAAATGTAACAAATTTGGATGAAATTTATATAAACTAAGTTTATCAAGGAGGAGTTGGTGGTCAATAAGATCAAAAGCCTTACTAAAATCTAGGTAAACAACACCTGTTAATTTTCTGTGATCTAAGGCTTCAAGCCATTGGTCAGTTATTCGAATAAGCGCTGTAGAGCAAGAATGGTGTTCCCTGAAACCTGATTGGTTAACATAAAATAAATTGAAATTATTAAAGAAAGATTTAATATTTACAGATATATGCTTTTCAAAAATTTTAGAAATAGTTGGTAAAATGGAGATTGGTCTATAATTTGAAATATTTTCTTTGGAACCCTTTTTATATATTGGTACTATTTTAGCTTCTTTAAGTTGATCCGGGAATATACAATTATTTACACACAAATTAATGATATGTGTAAGTGAACTTGAAATAACTTCAGCTGACATTTTTAAAATTTTAGGGCCAAGATTATCCAAACCTGTTGCCTTTTGTGGTTCAAGGTTTTTAAGATATCTTAAAACTTCAGTAACTGAAATAAAAGGTAGGTCAAATAAAACATCATCCGGTACTTTGTTATTGACGTAATTTTTAATTATATTCGGTTTTTGGAGTGGTTTATAAGGAGGCTTTATAGAGTCAGTAATGTTAGTGAAATATTCATTCATAAGTTCAGTTATTTGAGTAGGGTCAGAAGTTTTAAAGTCAAGATGTTCAATAGTTTGTGGGTAATTTGGGCCTAAAGAAGATTTTCCTTGTAAAGAATTTAGATATTGCCAGATGGTTTTATTGTCTTTTTTATTAGCGATGATATCTTTAACATGGTCAGTTTTAGCTTGATCTATTAATTTCTTAGTTTTATTACGCCACTGTTTGTATTGAGTTTCATTTCCAATCATTTTGTAATAATCCCGCTTCTTTCTAGAAGCTTTAATTTCATCATTAAACCACATGGGTTGAGTAGGGTACTTGACTCGTCTGGTTTTGATAGGGGCGTGTTTATTCAAGACTTTAAGAATGATATCGTAAAAAGCTTGTAAAACAGCTTCAATGTCATTTACTTGTTCTAGTTCATAGAATGGCGAATTTCTCAAGTCATGAATGAAGTCAGAATCCCTAAAATTCTTGTATTGCCGATATTGAATCAGCGTGTGTCTGTTTTTAGAATTTTTACAATTTTGAACATTCTTTACTGAGAAGATAACAGGAAAATGATCACTTAGACTGTATGGCGGTATTTTAATTTCTTTGATATTATGTGGTACATTAGTATATAGATGATCTAGTATGGTAGCAGAAGAGTCAGTTTTTCTTGTAGGTTCAGTAATCATTTGTGATAAAGAAAATGATGATATAATGGTCTGCCAATGTTTAGGCACAGAAGAGTTAAAATCAATATTAAAATCACCCATTAGATAAAATGGAGCTGTTGCATATTTCGATGAAATGTCATACAAAATTTGTTCAAACTTTGCATACCACTCAACAGTAGAACTAGGTGGTCGATATATTAAGGATAAAATAAAAGATTTAGAAAATTCGGGCGAGACTATAAGCCATATACATTCGACTTCATTTGTTTCGAATTCAGCAAGCCTTTCATATTTAATTATATCTTTGATGTAAAATAATATACCCCCTCCCTCTTTACCAAAACGATCCATTCTCTCAATAACAAAATTATCAACATGCAGATCATCTACTACTGATTTATGTAAAAATGTTTCAGTAAATCCCATAATACTGATATTATTTTCTGGGTTGAATATAACTGTACGCATTTCATCAAGTTTGTTTGTCTTTTTAGTAATCAATCGATTGACATTTAAATGACCAATGATGTAATCGGATTTACTATTACTTAATTGAAAAGGTTGCGTAATGGAGGAAGTATGTAAATCACTTGGAATCATTATATCAGAGAGGTCATCTAAGGACAAACTTGATGAAGTGTGAGAGTCAGAGAATAATGAAGAGTAATCAGTAGAAATATTATTGTCCCTAACATCTCCCACCCTGCCCAGACTGTCTTCCGCATCATAACACATTGTAGGCTTACACCCATCATCCAGTTGTACAAGTTGTAAATCAGACGCTGACTGTAAACCAGTTGGTGGTGTATGGTTAAGGTCATATAAGGACAGACTGGACAGAGAGTGAGTTGAAAAAATATCCGGGGAGGAAATATCAGCAAGTGAAAATGTTTTAGTATTAGTTGTGAAGGAAACAGAGTGACTGAAAAGGGAATTAGCTACATTTATAGATTCTGGGATTCGTTCCTCTTGAATCACTTTAGATAAAAAGGAATAATACTCCTGTATATCTTCCTTGTAGTTTACCTGTGAGTTGGAAGAAATCGGTAACAATATTGACAATGAAAGTAAGCTGTGGTCGGCGAGGTCTTTGCCAAGTTCCTAGTAATCATAACTATGATATGATCTATAAAAATTTCTTTGATGGTTTTGGTATCTGCAATATGACGATTTATGTCCTGCCTGTCCACAACTGTAACAATGAACTTGACCCACCATTCTACATGTTGAAAGATTGTGCCCTGAAATACCACAGTTAAAGCAGGCATCACGGTGTACGTGGTTTATGATGGTCACATGTTCATTGTACAGTTTGACCAGTTGACTTGTGCCTTTGTCTGAAAGGTGAATTCCATCTCGCCACATGTTTCCACTTCCCTTTACTAGAATATCAAATATTGGGATAAAATTAACATTTCTGTCACTACAAATTTCTTTTAAATTGTTGTTATGTTTTATAATTTCAGCATGTAATCCATTTCGTGGAGTCACTTCAGCAAAGTGAAGCCTTGTTTTTGGAGCTCTGGTTTTGAAGTCTGAACATATGCACATAATATCATCATATATCTTATCTGAATGCCGTTTTTCAGCCAGATCATTTCCCCCTGCTTGGATGATGACATCAGAGTAATTTTCAATAGGAATTGCATTTAGATGTAAGCGTATTTTTGGGAGATTTGCTCCTCTCAATGTTCTTATTGTCGCATTCTTTTTCAGTCCTCTTGTTTTGATTCGTTGTGTTATAGATGATCCTATGATTAGAGTTTTCTTGGCCATGTTGGTTGATTTATTAGAGAATAACTTTTCATGGTTTGGTGTTGATATACTATCAGCGACATGGTTGTCTGTAGCAGGGAGTTTACTAGGTGCACTCTTATCACTTGATTCCACATTGGCTGTGACAGTTTTATTGTGACTGATGAAACTATTTACAGTGTCATAGAGTTGAGACATTTTGTTTTCTAGTTCATTTATTTTACACAGTAGATAGTCATCATCATTTGAAATAGAGGTGGTTTTAGTTGGTGTTGAAAAATTTATGGGTGACAAGAAGCCTGAAGTAGTAGAACTATTTTGCCTCCTGGGGGGTGTAATTGATTCACCAGATGTATCTTTCTGTTTTTCTTCATATGAGTTTTCTTTGGTTAGACACTGGCTAGTCAATATTTCTAAAAAACGGTCCGAAAATAAAGGAAATGTCTCATGCATCCATGTAGAACATGCCCCACCTTGGATGTGCAGCACACACGTTGATTCATGGAGAAAAAGTTTTAGTTTTTTATCACCAAGCATACTTGTCAGCATGAAACCATTTCTGCCCTTGTCCTCAAAAGTCTCCTTCTGATAATGTTCAAAGAGAAGAGTTTGAAAAGTTTGAAAAAATTTCTCTTCTTTAAAAGCTACACAAATACTGGAGCATTTATCTGTGTGGTTTATGACTGTAAAGTATTTATTATCATTAATGTCTATTTCATTTTCCCTTTTCTTATTGAAACTGGTTCCTAGTATGGATCCAATAAAACTAAACACTAATGATGATGCCATAATAAAGTTACTTAATATAATACGTGAAATAAATGTTAATATTTGAAGGAAAAATTTAGTATGAAAGTCAAAGGATAGTTGCACAGCACTGTAAGATGCGTTCCAAACCACTTAAAGGTCACTAATAGTGGAATAATTAAACAGTGGTGAAATAAGATGAAGTAATCACAAAAAAATTTTTCCAAAATCACGATAATGAAATATTTTCCACTTAACTTGGTGTAAATCCAAAAAGTAAATCTGTAAATCCTTTTAAATAGCACTTTAGATAAATATAACATAGAGAGATATTAAGTGTGACTAGCAGCAGCGGCCATCTTATTTCTTAGTAATTGATGCTATCAGTGTCCCCGATGCACATACAAAGTTTAGAAAACCTCTTTACAATCCCTTGAATTGCAAAAAAAGTGAGACACTGATAGCATCAATTTGCACCATTCCAATTTCCATTCCGACGTCTGTGGTTCTAGCAATTCCACTCAAGTGTTTGATGGTGTCACTAATCTCGAAGATCCTAATTATACAAGCTTGGAGACACTAATTTCATTTGATTTCCAGCATCCCAATTCATTACAATATTTTTCTTAAAACACCCTCAATAAAGCTGCCTGTATGAGCATGTTAAACATGGAGTTAATAAATGCTAGAAACAAGACTTATATTTCAATACTGTATTATAGTTAGACTCTACAATACTTGTTCAATTTGTAACCAAAACTATGCTAATAATTCCCTCTCAAGTATTGTGGTATTTGTTTAAATAATGGAGGACAATCACTCTCTGTCTGCCATGTTTACAGATTCAAACTTTGTATATATATATTTGGTATATTTGAAGGAAATACGCAATTTTTGTACATTTCGTGCTTCTGAAGGATACCTTAATATATTCAAGATCCAAATCAACCAATAAAAATGAAGACTGGTCCCCTTTAATGACTAGAGAGTTTAACATACAACAATAATAGTTACCATAAGTATCTTCATTAGGTTTTTTTACTGCCTGAATTACTGTCTTCCTTAATAATACCTCACAATCTCTTCCTACAATTAGCAACTGAAAATATATATGAATAACAACATCAATACCACTGTCATGGAATGTCAAATAAGGTTTGGTATGATAAATCACTATCATGTTTTATGATACAAGGCAGTCTTATGACTTTTCTTTATGGAAGCGATATATCTACAGCCATTTACCTTGATACAACTTGTTCATTTCCATATGACAATATTGCCATTATAATGTTTTACATTCTTGCTTTTGATGTTACTTTCCCCTCTTCACTATACCACATTGAATTTGCACAAGAATTACCAAACTTCGAATGCATTTCAAAGCAATATTACCTCTTCAATTTTAGCTGGATCTGAAACATCTTTATTGGATTTAAATTCTGTATTTATTTTATCACGAGCAGCTGAAATGTTAAGAAGTGATTGATTTTTAATCATATAACAAATTCTATTTATGAACAACTTAATTGAAATTGTAGCCAATGTTATCGAATTCAATACCTTATATAGATATTGACATTTAAATGGACTTTAGTGTGGATATATTGAGCCAACTGATTGATATCAGCACACAGTAAAATCACAATCTAACTATAAAACTTCTCTTCAAAGTTCAGACAACATTTTATTTTGGCTGAACATAGACTGTATATTTAATCAATTTAGCTTTTATGTAGTTAAATAAGCAGCTGCGTCTAAATAGACTAATTTCAAGATTGTAAAATTATCGGTACCTGTTAATGCTACTGAATCACCTTTAAAAACCTTCTTCCTTGTCTGATGTAACTCTTTAAATATTTTCAGAACCTAAAAATAAAATAAAAAGTTAGTTAACTTCTTCTCACTATTACTCATTTTAGATAATCTAATTCGTAATAATGTTCCAATCACTTTGTCAAAATTCAAGCCTTCAAATCAGCGTGTATCAAAAAATATCAGCGTTTGAAAGTATAACAACTCATCTTTAGTAAGACTATGGCTCATATAGAAAACACATATACAGAAAATGAAAGATAACTGTTATGGTAAAAAGATAATTGTAGTGGTATGGGTACAATTGAACTAATTGGAGGGATAGTCATAGTGCGCTTTTTGGGCAGTTGCACTAAATTTGATGTCTATTTACATAAATTCAAGGTCCATATCGATCATAAATCGAAAATGCTGAACATTCTCCTTTAAATTAAGTTAATGTTATTGGTAACAGAAAATCGCCATCCTGATTATACCTTCTTCAGAAGAGGGCTGGACTTCATTGAATTTGAAATGACAATTTGAATTGACAGTCAAGGGGAGATTACTTTTGTTGAAAGCCCAATCAATCTGTAATTTAAAATTTATAATATCATAACCATTCAGATCGGAAAGAATTTAAAAAAAAAGCCTTAAATACACAATTATCCTGAGAATTTGGTTAAAAGTATTAAGAAAAGCCACCTTAGATCGTGTCGACATGGTTAATGACATTTGCTTTTGGATTTCATGCTCTTCAGGTATGAAAACCTTTAAAAGTCTTTCTGGAAGGTGAAGGTCAAAATCTAATTTTATTTTTAAGAATATATGATACGAAAAACAAAATAGTACAAAAATCTTGGGTCTAGTAAAGAATTTTCACTTTTAGTTTTTATAACAAAGTTTATTATATCAAACTATCATCAAGAATAATTGCGTCTAGATCAATAGGGAAAGAAATGAACTTATTTCGTTTCAGTTTAAAAACTTCAAAAACAGTTTTTGGCAGAATCCGCCGTAGAAACGAAACGTAATGGCTGCCGAAGATGTAAACAAAACTGATATCCACTAATATTTAGAGTTAAAACATTTGTTCTTTTCGATATTGAATTGTAGGTTTATTTGTAAACATTCCTGGTAGCATAATGTTCTCCATGTAAAGTATTTGAAATTAAAATGCATTCATCTTATATGATTATATATGATATGATTTCATTATCGCATTTTGCGTATTATCTTTTTTATGAATTGGGATATTAACGGTAACCTCACTCAAGTCTCAGATTTTCTTTGGATCGATGAAATTGACAACTGTTTAAAAATATTTTCTTGGAAATATGATTTTACATAGGTCACAGAGGTGACATTTCAGTCAGAAATGTGTGTCATTTTCACATGAGATTTCTGGGAGGGAAGTACTTATTTAACGTACAAACAAGTAGGCCTACTCAGGTACTCCTACTGTCGTACTGAGTTAGCTTTTTTTTCAATAATAGTAATAGCCTATAATGTGATTGTGAAATTTTATTTATTGAATTTTTTACAATTAATAGTCCTTGGATCTTATACATAACCAAGAGCATGTTTCAGTATATTTGAAGAGTTCTATTTCCATGTCCATGCATACCGGTATCTTTAATCAAATATAAAGACGGTATATAGTTGGCCTATTATCAAATCATAACCTACTCTCTGACCACATTGAGTTTGAAATCGCATTTTGCTTATTATTTTTTATTGAATTAAAATATTAACCTCAAAATAATTCTGAGAATCTTAGATTGGCTTTGGGTTGATGAAAATGACAACTGTTAAAAAATGTTTAAATATTTTACAAATATAAGGAGAAATTATAGTCCGAAATATGGGTCATATTTACATGAAATTTAAAGGGGGGAAAACTTACATTTTCATGGACCTGAAAGTGTTCTAAGACACATGTCATGCAATTGAAAACCATATTTTGAATATTTGTGACATGAGACAAAAAAAACATTTCAGACTACATGTGCCTGTGGACGACTGGGGGAAACACGTCGAAATGTTGCATAAAACTTTTACCAGTGATTGTTGTTCCATAAAGCAGTGTCTATATATATTGTGCTTACAATTGATAAATGCCTTTTTAAGAATATCAATAATATTGAATTGTTATTTTGCATTACAGTAGACCCATACACTAGGTTTGAAAGATGCCAGTTACAAAGCTGCCTGTTGTCCATAAATTTGGAATAATTTCACATGCACAACGATTAGAACTACAAGACAGGTTACTTAAACAGTCTGTAACTCAAGGAACCCACAAAAAGAAAGGTGCTATAGTAGCTTCAAGGTAAAATTTTGTTAGGCAAAATATTTAAACTCAAATAGTAATTATACATCTTGGTTTTATGAAAAATATTTATAGTTTGAAAACCTTTTTGTCAAAATTAGACAATAAATGACTTCTACAATTTTTGCAATGACTTTGTAAAAGTATGATTTTTTAAATTTTTCTCCTTTTTGATTTAAAGGAATCCTTTAGAAGTTTGTGATGAATTTGTTCAACATTTTAATAATGCAAAGAATTTGGATGAGAAAGAAAAATTTGAAGATGTAGCAAGAAAAATGCTGGAAAGATCTAAGGTAGTACAAGTCATATATGATATTTTGTTATTTACAAAATGACAAATTCAATTAGTTTGCTGAGAAAGAAAACACTACTTCTACAAAAATGGAGCATGATCTGGTCAAGTCTAAAATTATTAATGATGGCATTATAATGACAGTTTTTTAGTTTTTATCTTTTTTTTGTGCCTTTTATGAAAAAAATTAGATTATTGTATTGGTTTAATTCCTGATAGGTTCATATTCTTCAGAAGACTCTTCAAATATGCTTCATAGAAATTGCACTTTCTATTTTTTTATGGTTTACAACTAGAATTTTGACTTTCAAACACTATTATAATGATAATTATGAATACATATTGATTTGAAGGCTCAAATTTTGACATTGAGCTGTGAACACTTAAGAACACTTAACAAATTTTTTGATTAGCTTAGTCAAAACATTTCTTGTCTGGGATTAAGGGATGCTTGGTCGATTGAGTAATGAATGTGCATTTTTAATTTTGTTTGTTTTATATTTATAGCGTAGGGCAGGAGTCCGAGATGGTGGGACAGGAAAACATGTTAATTTACCAATGGCCTGGACAGAATTAGCTCAATTGGCACAATGTAAAGGAAAACAACAAGAAGGTAATACACAATTGTTTACTTGGTAATAAGTTTCTGAAAAAAAAGAGAACCTACATTATTCTTAATTTTTTTTCTATCAAATCTGATGTTGAACACTGTTGGACAGTGTTCAACATCAGATTTGATAGAAAAAAAATTAAGAATAATGTAGTCACTTAAGGGAATAAACATAAATCTTTTATAGCTTAAAAAAAATATTTATTTACCTTTTATTTTTGTTTTCCTGACAGAATGTTTAGATGTATTGATAACATCATTAGAGATATCACCATTAGAAAGATATCATATACCAGCTCTATTCTTTCTGGCTGAAACTATGTTATATTGGTTACGTACAGAATCTATACACCAACCTTATCTTAGAACTACAGAAATCAAATTATTGAAGGTAATTATGCTTTATATTTAAAGTAGCCAGATAGATCTGATGATCATTTAACTGAATGAATAAATAATTCGCTTATAAAACATCTAAAAAAGAAAAAACATGACACCCCAATACATTGAAAACCCTGATGACCGCACACCCTGGAGACTGGTTTCCCCTGAACATCAAAACACTATCAAAACCTGCCAACCCTGAAACCACACATTGGTCGATGTTTTCTTTAAGATCCACCATAAAAAAACTCTATGCTATCGGCCAATCGACCATTACCTTTCAGAATAATTCATAGTTTATTGGTTAATAAAATGAATATTTATTTGATCATGAGTTTTTCCCTGTTCTAGAAAAATATTTTTTTTAATTGTAGGTTGGACAGTTAGTGTTTACCCGTTTATTTTATAATCATATGGCAGGTCAACTTCAAGGTCATTCAGAATTTAAAAATAGACTATTTACCTATCTTGATGGTAAGTATAGCATGTATATTTTGTTTTGGAGGAAATGCAAATGTTAAAAATACCATATTTATTTTGATTGAAGAATTAGTACTATGATAATAGTATCCATAGTACATGTAGTAGAAGCTAATATTACCTTATGTTACCGGTACCTAATAAGTGAAAATTCAGTCAGATCAGTTCAGCATGAAATATTCCTTAAGCATGAATAAAAATCCGTACATGCAAAACAATTCTGTTAATCAAAATTGCATCCAAAATCTTGGCAAAATTGAGAGCAATAGTTGTATAGTAGTGGACTACTCCAAAGAGAACTTATTTAAAGCTATCATGGTTCAGAATAGGTTTTTACGGTATTGATAACTTGTATATTTTGTAGGTTTATCAGAATGTCAAGAAGCATACAATCCTTACCCTAATGCTTTATTATCATTAAGATTTATAATAGAAGTAGGAAAGATTATCTTAGCTGATGCTACTATCAGTGAAGCAGAGTTTGGTAAAGGGGGAAGGTTACCACCAGGAAGAAAAGTTGAAGAATTAACTCATGTAAGTTTGATTTCTAACTCATTTATCTATAGATCAAAGTTAGGTTACTACAGAAACCTTTTTTGAACACAAAGGTAAATGGGTTAGGAACAAGATTTTCCCTCTGATTATGTATGTTATTAAATGCTATTTTTTAGCAATAAGATGAATTCTTATAAACTGATTCCTGATGAAATAAACTGATTTTGTTTCCATGAATTAAGATTGTTTTGTACCCTATCCAAATTCAATAAGCTTATATTGTCAAGAAAGCGTTTTTATACGCCCACATCGAAATGTGGTCGTATATTGCCGTCGCCCCTGTCCGTCCGTCGGTCCGTCTGTCCACAATTGGCTTGTGAACGCAATAGAGACCACAGTTTTGGTTGGATTTGAATGAAATTTTGTATGTAGGATTATATTCATAAGATCTCGGACAAGTTCGAATTTGGGTTTGATTCGACTAAAATTCATGGAGTTTTACACCCAAAATATGTTAAAAATGGCTTGTGAACGCGATAGAGACCACAGTTTTGGTTGGATTTGAATGAAATTTTGTATGTAGGATTATATTCATAAGATCTCGGACAAGTGTGAATTTGGGTTCGATTCGACAAAAATTCATGGAGTTTTACACCCAAAATATGTTAAAAATGGCTTGTGAACGCGATAGAGACCACAGTTTTGGTTGGATTTGAATAAAATTTTGTATGTAGGATTATATTCATAAGATCTCGGACAAGTTCGAATTTGGGTTCGATTCGACAAAAATTCATGGAGTTTTACACCCAAAATACGTTAAAAATGGCTTGTGAACGCGATAGAGCCCACAGTTTTGGTTGGATTTGAATGAAATTTTGTATGTAGGATTATATTCATAAGATCTCGGACAAGTGTGAATTTGGGTTCGATTCGACAAAAATTCATGGAGTTTTACACCCAAAATATGTTAAAAATGGCTTGTGAACGCGATAGAGACCACAGTTTTGGTTGGATTTGAATAAAATTTTGTATGTAGGATTATATTCATAAGATCTCGGACAAGTTCGAATTTGGGTTCGATTCGACAAAAATTCATGGAGTTTTACACCCAAAATATGTTAAAAATAGCTTGTGAACGCAATAGAGACCACAGTTTGGGTTGGATTTGAATAAAATTTTGTATGTAGGATTATATTCATAAGATCTCGGACAAGTTTGAATTTGGGTTCGATTCGACAAAAATTCATGGAGTTTAACACCCAAAGTGTTGAAAATGGCTTGTGAACGCAATAGAGACCAGAGTTTTGGTTTGATTTGAATAAAATTTTGTGTGTAGGATTATATCCATAAGATCTTGGACAAGTTCGAATTCCGGATCGATTCAACAAATATTTACAGAGTTTTACACCTAAAATGTGTTAAAAATGACTTGTGAACATGATAGAGACCACAGTTGTGGTAGGAATTTAATAAACTTTTGTGTGTAGGATAATATCCATAAAATCTTAGACAAGTTTGTATTCCGGATCGATTCAACAAATATTTACGGAGTTTTATTAGATGCTTTATATTAACAAGATATTGGATGAATTCAAATCTGAACACCATCCAACAAAAATTAAGATAGTAACATTCCTTGATATATTGACAATTTATGTAGTGTAAGTGGGCGTATATTGCTAGGCAACCACTTGTTTATTTTCTTTTTCTTTGGTTCATTATTTTGTGATTTTGATCCTTGACTCCTCAAATTTGTAACTGAAATGATATCCTACTTATTTCAGGCAACTAAACAGCTGTATGATAAAAGATCAGAAGCCTCTACCTCTCACAGTGCAGCTATTAGTAGTAGTGTCCATGATTTGAGTCCTACATTGTGGCATTCATTAGATGTATGGAGATGTACCAATCAGTTGTCAGGTGGTACTGCTGATGCTTTGGTAGCTTTAGCTCATTGTGGATTAGGCCTGGCTACAGAAAATTGGTAAGCTGACCATTTACTTATTGTTGTAATGTTTAGCAGCAGTGATTGGTGTCGCATTGGTATTCATACCCTTCTAGACACTTTTCATATGAAATATTTATTGATTACTGCGTCAAATGAAAAGTTCATTAGCTAACAAACAAAGTATTGTCAATGTGTTTACATGGATTTGGAGATTTGTTTTACAGTTTGGACTATTTGGGCTTGGGTTTTATTCTTTATTTCGGGTTTAAGGTACAATAACTCTAGTATATTTATGTTTTTTCAGAGTTTTATAGTACTATAGCTCTGTATTTATATTTCAGTGTTGATGGTACTATTATAGCTCTATATTTATGTTTTCAGGGTTAATGGTACTATAGCTCTATATTTATGTTTTCAGGGTTGATGGTACTATAGCTCTATATTTATATTTTCAGGGTTGATGATACTATAGCTCTATATTTATGTTTTCATGGTTGATGGTACTATAGCTCTATATTTATATTTTCAGGGTTGATGGTACTATAGCTCTATATTTATGTTTTCAGGGTTGATGGTACTATAGCTCTATATTTATGTTTTCAGGGTTGATGGTACTATAGCTCTATATTTATATTTTCAGGGTTGATGGTACTATAGCTCTATATTTATGTTTTCAGGGTTGATGGTACTATAGCTCTATATTTATGTTTTCAGGGTTGATGATACTATAGCTCTATATTTATGTTTTCATGGTTGATGGTACTATAGCTCTATATTTATGTTTTCAGGGTTGATGATACTATAGCTCTATATTTATGTTTCAGGGTTGATGATACTATAGCTCTATATTTATGTTTTCAGGGTTGATGGTACTATAGCTCTACATGTATTAGGTGATGCAGCTAGAAGTAATATTCATGCTATGAAAGCGTTACACTGTTTAGCTCAAGGTGTGAAAATCATTGATAGAATAGAATCACCTACATTGAGTTCACATTCTCAGAGCTCTGTTACAGGTAATTTGACCATATTTCAATTGAATGGAAACATAAACATGGTCATGTTCAGGTGTTACATAATTTCATTTCTGGAGGAGTCATTATCAAAGTTGTTGGTATTTCTGGCTTTGCATTGATTAAATAACATGGAGGTACATCTCAGTTTTGTTGATTTGGGCACAATTATTTGGTGGCTGCTAATTTGGGCACAACGTTTACCATTGTAACTAACATGTAATCTAAAGCCCTGTTGTTGGATGTTGTAAAGAGCGTCTGTTTTTATTCTTTGGCATAGAATTAAATCCAATTGCTGCGTTTTTACAAACATTCAGAAAGCAAGAAAAGTGGCTATGGTCTGAAGGTATAAGAAGAAGATAAAAATGGCCTGGCATTGCGAATATTCCTTCCCAGATTGTTCCAGGGTTTCCCTATTGTCAAAAATGTCACTCAGTATCACCATAATTTCGGCTGTGTCTTTATTTTATAGATTTTACATTTTCTGATGAAGTAGCAGAAATAGAGGAAAATAAAATGACGTCTGCTAAACAAAGTGTAGACCAGAGTTCCAGACCCTCATTAAGTGATATCAATGAGAAAAGTGAAGAGGGTTATCAATCATCATCTCAATCTCACAGTAAAAAAACAGGAAGTAGTCCAGTACCTCCATTAGATCTTAGTTTAACAGAAGATAGTCCTTTACCAGCTTTAAAAGAAATTAGAGCTCCAAGAAATGTACAGAAAAGAGAAGTTTCGTTTGGTTCTCAAAATGAAAACAAGGCTGGGTAAGTGATAGATATGCATTTTTAAGTAAAATAATTCTATAAAATGAAATATTATTAAGATATTGATAAAGTGGTAAATTTGGAGAGAAAATACTGCACATTTAGGGACTTTTAGCTTCCAAATTTTTACATGACAGTATATTTGATGTATAAATAATCCACTGACGTCTTCTTCTGTTATAATGCACATCACTTTTATTTGTATCAGGTGCTGGATTAGCATAAGCGTCGGTTTGTTTCCGAAACCTTAGTTATTTTCTGTAAAAACTATATGTAACGTTGAAATAAAATATTGTTTAAATCATAATGCACATCACTTGACATTTGACAGTTTGTTTTGTTTATTTCACTAGCAATGTAAATCAGAATAATGTAGATGTTGATCAAGAGAACACAGAGAAACAACACAATGAACCTAGTACATCATATCAAGATAGAATATCTTCTGCTAGCTCATTTTGTACATTTACTAATGTACCAGTAAGTTTATGGTCTTATTCTTACACCATCCATCTTTTCTATTGTCTATATGATGTTGTTTAAGGGATAAATGCAGATCAAGTTATTGTTAGAGAGTTTAATGATGTCACATTTAGTGACAACACAATTAGCGCATGAAAGTTCAAAATTTGTCAATCTTAATTTCGTACCACAGAGATTTTGGTTTGTTAATTAATGACTGAACAAAAGATCCCATAATTTCCTAAAGAGCTTGTCATATTAAAAAGCAACTTTTAAGACCAATATTTATTCCTTCTTGTTGTCTTGTAAAAAAGATTAAAACTTTCTTATTCTAAATTGTTAAATGTGCTGAAACCCTATCAATTCACTGGACTTTATAAGAGGGAATGTCATAAATTTTATCTTTCTGTTCAAGGTTCCTGATAGCCCAGGTATTTATGGTTGGCATTGGGAGGTAGCTGTTACTTATTGTGAGGTCTTAGCTAATATATGTATCCATGGTTACAATGTTAATGTACAGAAGATGGCTCTAGTTGGTTTAAATACAGATATAACTGAACCTTATAGACGTGGTTATGGTATAATGCCTTTAGTTAGTGCTGGATTAATAGATCTAGCTTTCTTCCATACTTCTGTAGAAAGTCATGATGGAGGTAGGTGTCAAATAGATTTTTCATGGATTTTTTTATGCACTTAAAAGATCCCATGACAGTTGAAATACATTGTCATGACAATCATTCCTTCATTGCCCACTGTATGGTGTTTGCCTGTCTTCATTATCTCAATTAGGTGCAGAAAAGTAGGACATAAAACTCCATTTAATTTCCTCTATAACAATATATTTGTCAGCTTGTATTCACTTTGAAAAGTTGTAAAATCATTGTTATTTGTCACGGAATTTTAAGGAGGAATATATATTGAATGTTTTCTATAGGCAAAGTCATGAAATTTGTGGGTTCAAAAAATAGACATTTTTTTGCAATATTTTTTTTAATTTAAAGGTCCTAAAGATTGGAGTTGGAGGTTAAGATATGGAGCAATACAATCATTAGTTAAGATATGTAGATGTTTAGCTAATGATACTAATAGAGAAGGATTAAGGAATGCTGCTTGGTCTACTCTTCTAAAAGCACATTCATTAGAGAAAGATCATAGAGTATTGGAAGCTTTAAAAGTTGGACAGGTTTGTTTGTTTGTTAACTTTTTGTTGTTAAGTTTGATTGAGCAATGAATTTTCGTATCTATCTTAAATTTTAATAAATAAACAAAGACAAAAATTAACTGATAAATTGCTTATATTTAACTGATATATTATTTATATTTAACTAATAAAATTGTTTATATATAACTGATGATAAATTGTTTATATCTGACTGATAAATTGTTTACATTTAACTGATAAATTGTTTATATGTGACTGATAAAATGTTTATATTTTAAATATAAATTGTTTATATTTTAATGATAAATTGTTTATATTAATCTGATAAAATGTTTATATTTGAATGATAAATTGTTTATATCTGACCAATAAATTGTTTATGTTTAACTGATAAATTGTTTATAAATGACTGATAAATTGTTTACATCTAACTGATAAATTTACATCTAACTGATAAATTGTTTACATCTAACTGATAAATTGTTTATAAATGACAGATAAATTGTTTACATCTAACTGATAAATTGTTTATATTTTTAGGTACATACTAATATAGATGATTTATTAAAGATAGAATTAAACTCTAATCCATCATCTATTGGAAGTCGTATTGCTAATAGTTTAATATCTATCTACCTTCCACCATTACCACCACCTATAACATTACAACCTAAAAAACTTAAACCTAAACAACAACCTCAACCTAAACCAACACCTAGAACTAAACAAAAACTTAGAACCTCCCTCAAGTAAGTTGCACAGTTACTTAAATTTACTTGTATACAAATCAAATATGTAGACTGGCGTGTGTATAGCTTTGCCTCACAGCCTACTTCCATCTGTTTTCTGTCTGCAAATTGCAGACTTTATGGTTAAATTGTGAACAAACTGTGTATTGAAATCGGCAAATTTTGCACTTCATGCATAGACCAACATATCCACAATAAAACCCATTAATATCAACACCTATTTCTGTTTATTAATTACAAACTTTTAATGATTTGGAAGAAAAGTGGTTTTATGTCATAGTTTTGAATAAAGTTTTAACTAAATTGAAGTAAGTAAAGTTTCTTTGGAATGTTGGATGGACAGATTATAATATCTAGTATTTAAATACGTATCTATATTTATAATGTTTAGAGAAGAAATAATGTTAGCTACAGCTTTGTATGAAGAACCAGTAGATTTTAATACCAGAACTAATTTTGATTTAAACAGAATTGTTGAAGATCAGGTATTTATTATTCTTAACTTTTATTTCTTTGTGTTCCATTGTACTCAATTCGGCTGCTAGCAGATAGTTTTGTGTCAAATTATATAATCTAAAAAACCAATAGGGTTAATTATGTGACTTCACTGGACATATATCAAGCGTCCATCGCTAGTGATAAAGATAGCTTGCCAGGCAAGGTAATATACGCCCACTGACAGCTTTGTTTGAAAAGAACATTTGGCTGAAAACAGCGACCATCACAACCATGAAATATTCAACCTGTAGTCATGGTCTACATTTTGTTCAGAACTTAAATTAAGTGTTGACCAAATATTTTTTTTTCTCAATTTCATCAAGGGTTCAGCATTCATCAATGTAGAGTATTAACGAGCTAAAAATCAAACATGTTTCTAAGAACATGGGCAATAATTCATATTGAATATTTTTCGATTCTTTTGATTCTAAATACGGTTCATCCTTGGGTGATAATAAACAATTTCAGTTAGTTTCGTCAAAATCCGTAAAGAATTGTGACTTGTAGAGTGTTAACAAGCTAAAAATCTAACTCGTTTTAAAGAACAAGGGCAATAACTCATATTTAATATTTTCTGATTTTAATGATTTTTAATAGGGTTCATCCTTGGGTGATAATAAACAATTTCAGCAATTTTGGTCAAAATCCGTAAAGACTTGTAAAGTGTTAACGAGCTGAAAATCGAACGCGTTTTAAAGAACAAATGCAATAATTCATATTAAATATTTTCCGATTCTTTTGATTTTAAATAGGGTTCATCCTTGGGCAAGTTTCATCAAAATCCATAAAGAATTATTGTGACTTGTAGAGTGTTAACGAGCTAAAAATCGAATGCGTTTTAAAGAACAAGGGCAATAATTCATATTAAATATTTTCCGATTCTTTTGATTTTAAATAGGGTTCATTCTTGGGTCATAATAAACAATTTCAGCAAGTTTCGCCAAAATCCGTAAAGAATTGTAACTTGTAGAGTGTTAACGAGCTAAAAATCGAACGTGTTTTAAAGAACAAGGACAATAATTCATATAAAATATTTTCCGATTCTTTTGATTTTAAATAGGGTTCATCCATGGGTGATAATAAACAAATTCAGCAAGTTTCATCAAAATCCGTAAAGAATTGTGACTTGTAGAGTGTTAACGAGCTAAAAATTGAACGCGTTTTAAAGAACAAGGGCAATAATTCATATTAAATATTTTTCGATTCTTTTGATTTTAAATAGGGTTCATCCTTGGGTGATAATAAACAACTTCAGCAAGTTTGGTCAAAATCTGTTAAGAATTGTGACTTGTAGAGTGTTAACGCGCAATTGTGGAGGGACCGACCGACAGACATGGGTGACGGCAATATACGCTCCAATAGACGTTTTAGGGATAGAGTCATATAGTTACTTGCCTAATTAGCTGAAAGAGTTTAATTTTGAGTTCTCAGATTTCTAAAAATTTACCATGAAAGTTATTAATTACTGCCTGGAACTATCTAGACCTAAGTTAGTTCTGCTTTGTTGCAGAGGAAGCAACATGTCACATTTTATAGTCAAAGTTGAAATCTAGCTCTACAAGCTGGTGAAGGATATATTTAAATCATTTTGTTTTTCAATTATAAGCTCATTTTTTTTTCAGTGGAGAAAAGACTTACAATCACAGTTAGCAATTGAAGAGGAAGAGAGAAAGAAAGAATTAGTTGAGAAACAGAAGAATGAAGAAGAAAGACAGAAAGAAATAGCCACCAGTCGAACTTTAAAATTCTCTAAATCAAAGCCTCCAGTTACAACATGAATTTAAAAATTACTTTTATCTATGTTTTGAATTTTGTAAATAGTTACTAGTATGTTCAAGATTATATTGCATCTCTTTATTCAATATACCAAACCGTTTGAACTGCAAGTCATATTTTCATCTTGAGAAGAGTTACAGGAAACTGTATATAGCTGAATAATTTGTGAACTGAACATGTATTACTTTAAAACAATGATATATATTTTTGTTATGTTTATATATTATTAATATATTTTAATTATTAAGCAAAGTGTGATATTATATTTGTATTTAGAAATTTTGTAACTGTGTGAATTATTCATTATTATATAATGCATTATGTTTTTTGAAAATATTACATTGAAATTATTATCATTTGTTAAGAGATTTTAACTTAAATGTAATAATATTCGCTCAGATTATACCACGTGTAACTGGAAGAATCTAATTTATTATTAGAGATATTGGAAAATCAGTAGCTCTTTGGTCTTGGACAGACCTTCTCAAATGGCGGCCCGCAACGCCCTTGAGAATGGCCTCTCAAGAGTGACCCCTTCCACTAAAACCTCTGCTCGATATGCTAGCTAAAAATTATTTGACCCTTTTATTTTTTTTCATAAAATGCATTTGGCCCTTTACAAAATAATTGAGAAGGCCTGGTCTAGGAACTATCAAGTTTATTGCACTTGTCGAGTGCACCTTGTTTATCTCATTACCTAAGAAAAAAAAAGAAAAAAGAAAGAAACATCTATATTTTACAAGGATAACAACTTAGGTTCCGTGCAGATCCTTTCTCCCAGCTGGTCCTTGGCCAAACCTCTTGGCATTGATCTTTCCCGGATTATCCGTACCCATTTACAGCTGCGTGGACTGGAATTATGAGTGAAGATGACTTATTCAAGGTCATCGGACTTTCACACACTGATCGAGAACCGAACTCTCAAACATAACGACCAACATTTTCTTGTATCCAAGCAAATGATGTCATGTTTGTAAAGAACAATGCGCTAACCACTGTGCTATAGAACCTCACAAAGCACAGACAATGCAAAAAGATGGCAGAAAAAAGGTAATCAGTAAAGACAAATATATGCAAGATAAGTTTATTTATATTTAAATACCAATTATTAATAGAAAATGATAATACGTGTAAACAATGAGAGATTTAACAGTAAACAAACTAACAATTGATGTCAACAAACTAGGTCTATAGAATACAGTGTAACAAGAAACAATATGTACATTTTTTTAAAACAAAGGGCTAGGGACAAAGAACTTTAAAAACAAAACAAAGTCAAATGCTACAGATACAAGATGGTATGCAAGCTCTATGTCAAGTGATGTAATCTCCACTGTTTTGTGGCGCATAAGGAAGATTTCTGTATTGTGTTTTCTATGTAAGGTATAGTCTCATATTTTTTACTTTCAAACATAGATAATTATGAATACATATTGATTTGAAAGCTTAAAATTTATTGAGTTATGCTCAATATTATTGATAAGCTTAGCCAAATAAAAATCCCGTTTATGAGAATATATGATCAACTACCGCCAAGCATAAATTAGACTATAAATTTGTATTCACTGTTTTCACAATAATAAAGTGGAATTCTTGTGATTGTTTTTGTGTGTACAACTATCTTGACTTGCCTACGTAAATCTTAAAATAAGAAAACAGTATACTACATGTAGTTACCTCCCTTCAAATGGAATTTTAACAAACAGTATTGCAGTAGCCAGTTCTTTTCTACAATTCTGATATAACAGTGTATTTGTGACGAATCTTGTCTTACAATTACAAGTCAATCTTCAAGGGATTGTAAAGTGATTTTCTAAACTTTGTATGTGTATCGAGGACACTATGCAGATCACTGTCAGCGTTAGTTTTAGTGGAATTGAAAGAACCACAGATGTCGGAACGGAAATTTGAATGGCACAAATTGAAGCTATCAGTGTCCCCGATACTCATACAAAGTTTATAAAACCTCTTTACAATCCCTTTAAAACCTATCCTTTATCTTCAAGCTATAAAACTCCCCTTTCAACAAGTCACTTATCCTGTCAATGATGCAGATCAATGGAAAACATTGAAAAGATGTGCAGTTGCTCAGACGCTCAAAAACTGAGGCTCTGTATAAGAAACAACACAACTAGACATACTAGTCTAGGTATTGTAATGTGACTACGTATAAAACAAGATGAATTGGTATTTTATAAGGTACGCCCAAAAACGTCATTGTGATAAAGGGACCATCTACCAGTTTAAATACATTACTATAGACATATTATTAAATGGTGTGTATACAATAACAAACTTTGCAGACAACCATATAAGGTGTTACTATAATTAGAATAAATTGGGAGCATAATCAACAAATGGCATCATGATAATATGATTATGAAATCATTAAAAGTAAAAGGGACTGTAAAGAGGTTTTTTCAAATTTTTTCTGTGTATCAGGGACACTGATAGTATCAATTTGCACCATTCCAATTTTCAATCATCTGTCTCTGGTTCTAGGAAGTGTTTGATAACATCACGTTCCTTTAAGTATACTTGAATCACAGACAACTCTCCCAGATGTGACTATATTAAAAAACTGCTGTAACCATACATGTTTGATTGAAAATTGGAATTGTGCAAATTGATGCTAGCAGTGTCCCAAATACACATACCAAATTTAGAAAAACCTTTTTCCATCCCTTTAATGGCTTTGAAAGTGATTACAAGAAATTTATAAATAATTCAAGATTCTTTTGCATCTTCAGCAGTAGCAGATTGAGTTTTGAGTTCAATAACACAGTCTGTACCAGGATATGATGGCAAGTTAAGACTATAGCGCTGCTCTAATGTTTTTGGTATAAATCTGCCACCAAGATAATGGTATTTGCCTTTGAAGAGTTTTGCACATAATTTGGGAGCTGTAAGAGATATGAGTAACTCTGGTTGAATACCTTCAGGATCACCATTTTCTACATCCCAACCTGAAGTAGAGAACAATATCATCTATTTAAACACTGTAATCAAATTAAGCTAGAATTAAAATAACATATTATAACTACCGATCACCAGTGACAGATATGGTCATATTTCTCTTCCATCACCTTGAAATGCTGTTTTTTTCTAATTGCTGGATAATTTGACCTTGATGTTCCTCTTGGTTTATGTAAGATTCATAAGCTTTGTAAAAAATTTGTCAATTATTAAAGGGATTGTAAAGTGGTTTTGTATCAGGGACACTGATAGCACCAATTTGTGTCATTCCAATTTCTATTCCGACAAGAACCACAGACGTCGGAATGGAAATTGGAATGGCGCAAATTGATGCTATCAGTGTCCCCGATATACATACAAAGTTTAGAAAACCACTTTACAATCCCTTCAAAGCTTAATCTAATTTAGCATTGGTGGATGTAATCTTTTTAAATAAGTCCTAGGCATTAAAAAAATCATTGAAAACAAGTTTGACTTTATAACCAACATAATGTTAAGAAATATGACATAAAATAATTATCTCTTTGCTTGATTAGGTAATGAAAATTTATGACGTTTTCAAATTTAGTTACAGTTGATTATCATTTCCTCTTGATTTAGTTTTCAGATCATAAATTCGGATTTTCATTGACAGAGGTTGATGTTCATATTTTGACAATGCATTGCATTTTATGACGTCACCCCCACTGAACTGCATAGATATCAATAGTAGCTTCCGGTAGATCAGTGGGGATGACGTCATAAAATGCGTTAGTTAAAGTGGAATTGCAAGAACTACAGACATCGTAATGGAAATTGGAATGACGCAAATTGATGCTATCAGTGTCCCTGATACACATACAAAGTTTAGAAAACTTCTTTACAATCCCTTTAAGTTTTTTTTAAATTGTATTGAAATTTCTGGCCTTTAAGACTGACTTTCATATTACCTAAAATATATCTAATACATATTGTTCATATTAGATACAGCCTCAATTATTATCAAGAAGATATTTTAATACAAGTTTCTTCTTTTTATGACTATATCCAGACAAAGTTATAATTAAAAAGAAGTTGGAATCTCAGTTTTCAGTGGCTATTCTGGTATGTGAGTAATCATATTAAGACTAAATGTTTAATTCAATCTAAACTACGCTAGCTATTATTAGTATTATAGTAGGTGATAGTCTGTAGCCTCAAGTAAAATCTACTCATTGTTAACTTATGTTCTTAGCTTACGATTTCAATCAGAACTACATTGTAAATAAGAACTTCTGATGATCTTTAAGTCAAATCAAGTATAAATCTTTCTCTAACATTACTGATCTATTACTTCCAATTACTTCCAAGTCTGAATTCTAATTTTACACTTCACCTAGTTGATGGCAGTTTTCCTCAATAAAATTCAACTACATGTCTATTGGAAAAAATTTAAAAGAAAAAAGAAAGAATCCATTTACACTTAGGTTTACAGAAATCCTTTCTACTAGCTCAGCCTTATTGAAAACACTTGGCATTGATCATTCCCTGATTATCTGTACTCATTTATGACTAGTTCATTTCAATATGTTTAGAATGCTTTGCCTGTCATGTCCACATCAGCTTCCAAAAGAATTGTTACATGTTTTTTCGAAAGTAAGTAAATTTAATTCATGATGGACATTTTAATATGACCAAAACTTTGGAAAGAGAATCCAAGGAACACAATAATTGGAAATATCAAAAACATTTGGTTAATAAATAAAAATTCTAAGGATAACTAGTCTAGACATTTCAATAAAACAAAAACTTTGGAAATATATTGTATCCTAAAGAAAGAGCAACAAAAACACTACATAATGAAAATATCAACAAAACATTCTGTTGAAAAAATATTTTAAGGGCAAGAATAACTAGTCTATACATTTAAATATAACAAAAACATTTGATTGGAAATATATTGTATTCTAAAGAAAATTGAAGCAAAAACCACTAGTTAAAGAAAATATAAAAAAAAGTTGTTTGTAAAAAATGTATAAATTTTTAATGTTTAAAGAAAAAACCTGCTTTTATTGCTGGTTCAATGTAAAACCAACATGTTTTCACTTGAGAACAGTTTTTTCTAATGTCCAGAAGACAAATTAGAACATATTAAAAAAAATATCAATTGACTAAATAATGACCAAATCTAAAATCTTAATTGATTTAAGATAGCCATTTTTGTGAAAGGTTTAGGCCTACTATGATTGGGTTGTATTTTATGCAATTATGGCAAAAATAATGACAAATTGGTTTTTGGATGAGTTTTTTGATGCTCTGAATATAATGGTAAAGTTAAATAATTTTGGATGGTTCTGAAATAAAATTAACTCTTGATTCAAATAACATTTGAACGTAAAATTTTAACATTATTTCAATCCACCAAATTTCAGAAATAAAATTTCCTTTCCTTGTTCTTGTCTGATAAAAATCCATACAATCAAGACAATTTCAGATTACATCCAATGAATGGCAAAATCAGGAGATTTAATAGTTTTATAGTAGTGGACTCCTCCACAGAAGATCGATCAGATGTTTCAAAATGAAGAAGCATGGTTTGATGTGTGCGCAACACACCACTACTATAATATCAAGTTATGACTGGAAGCAGATGACAGTCAACCAATTTCAAGTTCAAAAGATGTAAAAAAACAAGAGAGACTCACCTGAAGGAACGTCAATACTACAAATAGGTACAATATTTTGTATGGCTTTCAGTTTATCTAATATAACAGCTGATTCTGGTCGGGTAGGACCTTTATAACTAAATCCAAATAAAGCATCAATCACCAGGTTATACGAGTCTGTTATTAACTCTGGGTGTGAAGGAAAGAATGACAGAAAGGGCATATCCATTCTCTCACACTGTAATCTCAGATTGTTAAAGATTGGTTTATTTGGTTGTTTTGGATAGAAAATGGATGGTTTGTAGCCCTGAAATGACAATTTTATACAAGAATCAGTTTACATTGGCTACACAAGTCAATAAAATAGGATACAACCTGTTTTCACAACCTTTAGTGGGAGTTTCAAAAAATACACAAGGGCAATTAATATTATGAAGTGTTTTTGTTTTTTATGTCAATATTAAATGTAAGCATGTCTCTCTCATCAATTTTTTTATTTAATAAGTTTGACAGTTGAAAAAGTTTGAATAAATTTGATAGTCGAAAACGTTTTATAATTCAATTAGTTTGGTAAGTTTGTCAGTTGAAAAAGTTTGAATAAATTTGATAGTTGAAAAAGTTTTATAATTCAATTAGTTTGGTAAGTTTGACAGTTGAAAAAGTTTGAATAAATTTGATAGTCGAAAACGTTTTATAATTCAATTAGTTTGGTAAGTTTGACAGTTGAAAAAGTTTGAATAAATTTGATAGTCGAAAACGTTTTATAATTCAATTAGTTTGGTAAGTTTGACAGTTGAAAAAGTTTGAATAAATTTGATAGTCGAAAACGTTTTATAATTCAATTAGTTTGGTAAGTTTGACAGTTGAAAAAGTTTGAATAAATTTGATAGTTGAAAAAGTTTTATAATTCAATTAGTTTGGTAAGTTTGACAGTTGAAAAAGTTTGATTAAGTTTGATAGTTCAATATTTTCTTTAGTTGATTGGTACGGTGGCTCACATACGACCAAATTATTATCTTTAATTTTTAATTATAAACTTGATTTTGTATTTATAAACTTTATAAATTTATAATTAAAAACTTTAATTTCCACCATGGTGAAAATAGTTTTCATTTCACCATGGTGGAAATTAGGTGATAATTTGACAATAAATAATAAAAACTTCAATTTTCACCATGGTGAAAATTAATATCCACCATGGTGAAAATTCAAGTTTATAAATACAAAATCAGGTTTATAATTAAAAATTAAAAATAATAATTTTGTCGTATGTGAGCCACCGTAGATTGGTAAGTTAGATATTTAGTTAAGATTGATAGTTGAATTATTTTGATAGTTTGATAAGTTAATAATTGAAAAAAATTTTGATAGTTAAACTTATAATTAAATATATTCTATAGCTTGAAAGAAATATACATGTATGATTGTTTTGAAATGTTTGATATTAAAATGAAATATTTAATAGTTAGTATGAAATATTTGATGGTTAGAATGAAATATTTGATAGTTAGCATGAAATATTTGATGGTTAGAATGAAATATTTGATAGTTATATCCCAGACGTGTATGATATTTTTAGATTAATACCATATTAAAATAAACATTGTCTAGAGAAATATAATAGAAATTGAATCTATAAATTTACTATTTGCAATAAAAACTGTCTAGGGAAACGTAACAAGGGACAGGTCATATTCATGATTCTTGAAGATTACACAATGAATATAAATGATGATTTATCATGAAAAAATCTGATGTAAACTTATTCAAAACAACAAAACACTGTTGGATAAATTCATAATAAGTTTCAATCATAAGTCTCGCAAGCCAATACTCCCACCTGAGCAGTTTGACAAAGAGTTAAATGTGAACTGTAAAACAAACTCAATTTCAAGAGTTAGATGCAATATCACATTAAGCTTGTAGGCCTACTTTTATATTTCTCTATGGAAGTACTACCTGATTCTACAATAGGAGGCAGACAGCAAGATTGCTTACTAGAAGTGATATCTTTGAAGAAAACTACCAATCAATACCAAATTCAATGGTGCACATCTTCATAATGATATTGACACACATACAAAATATCAAAAGAATCCATGGAGAATTGTATCCTGTAGAGTTAGTACAAGCAAAAAAGACAAATTCCGATATTAGAGTTTATGCGATTTTTTTTTAAAGAAGATAGCTTGCCAGGCAAGATAATATAGGCCCACTGAAGTGTTGATATCAAACATAAATATTTCACAGTCACAGAAACTTCAATTATACACCTTTTTTGAGCTTTATGAGATATCGAATACGTTTCATCAAAATCTTTCAAGAATTGTGCCTTCTAAAGTGTTTACAAGCGAATTTACCAGTTTATATTTTTTGATTTGCTGATATTCTATAGGATTAATATTTTTCGATTTTGAGTCAAGAATTGTGCCCTGTAGAGTGTTTACAAGCAATTGAGGATTGACAGACCAAACAATACCCAGCACTATAATATGTTTTGTGATATCAATTTAAATGCAATCATGGTGATGGATGACATGAATACCTGTGGATATATTTAAAATTTCATGAAATCTTAATAGCATTGTTTTTGACATTCCTTTATGTAATATTAGTAAGAGATAGATACTATAGTATAAATAATATATACAAAGATAACAAAGATAACAATATACCAGTTTAAAGATAACAATACATAATAATAACAATATTATCTCAAGTTCATCTTAATTACTATTCTCTATTCAATTTGGTATCAATATCAAGAACAATAGTATCTTGTAATATGTTATTCAATCTTTAAACTATCTTTCACCATTATTTCAAGTCCATTAAAGTAAATAGATTTATTTCTCAGGTTGAATAGTTTTGAAAGCAAACACATTTCTATACAAGTCAATAAACTGCAATGTATTCCTGTAAACTTTGCTGTCACACTCAGCTCATTTTACAAACATTACAGATACTTAAATATTTTGATAATAAATTTTTACTTAATGGAGATATCAAATGGTTATATTTAGTTACTGGATTCCCCTTGAACAACTCATGCTACACTAATATCTTATCCATATTCAATATTTCAAATCCTGGAAATAGTATTATATTATGTGTAAGCTTATATTGTGTTGAAACGTTATGTGCCTAACTGTATTAAAGAAGTGTGTTATATTCCATAATATTGTCTTGTGTTTTGTTATATTCACCTAACATATTTAGGAGAAATAAGGTTTCACCTGATGTATTTTTTTTACAAGAGAAATGGTTTCACCAATGATTTCTACAAGAGAAAGAAGGTACCGTTCCACTTAATATTTTTGGGAGAAAGGTTTCACCTGATTTTTAAGAGAAAGAAGGTTACACCTGATAATTTTTACATGAGAAAAGGTTTCACAAATGATCTTTATGAGAAAGAAGACTTCACCTAATATTTTTCACAAGAGAAAGAAGGTTTCACTTAATATTTTGGGGAGAAAGAAAGTTTCACCTGATATTTTGGAGAAAGAAGGCTTCACCTAATATTTTTACAACAGAAAGAAGGTTTCACCTGATATTTTTTACGAGAGAAAGAAGGTTTCACCTGCTATTTAGGAGAAAGAAGGTTTCAAATGTGCTTTTGACTCTATATTATATACATAATGAGGGTGCAATAATACAGACATACAGCATTACATTCTCTATTATCATTTAATGATTTATTGTCAATTAGGGAAATATTTTTCCAGAATGTTTTATTAATTATATAAATTTCATTATTTATACAAGAATCACCATATTTCTTATTTCTCATGACTCGTAGATCTAGGTACCCACAACTTTTAAGGTGCTAAAAATATCTCATGTCATTTGTTACATGTTATATGTTTTTTATCTGCTCTAAAACAGACATTCAACTGATGGTTCAAACTTTCCTTGAATTGCAGACAAAATTGTATAGTTGTGGTAATAATAAAAATTCGTACAAGCAAAACGATTCCGTTCATCAAAAATCTCATCCAGACAAATGGAATAGATCGAATACCTCACGCCACACTACTGAGGGCCAAGTTACAAATTCTCAAATTATCAAACCAACAGCACAGTACCGTATGATAAAACCAATCCAACTACCAACTACTACCGAACCAACTACTACCTAGTTTGCGATCGGCTGCTGCTAGAAGAGAACGCTAACTTTTCATCTACCAACCCAGCAATATAACCAGATCAATTTATGCCTTAAATTCAGTATTGTAGTAAAAAATGGGTAGAGCCTTCTTCCATGAACCAAAAAGTTTAGTTACCGTATCACATGCATGCAATATTATGGTAAGTAGTTAGTAGAACCTAACTGGAACAAAAGCAAAAGGTTCTCAAAGGGAATTCATTGTTATTACAAAATGGTGCGAGCTTACGATATAATGTAAATAATGCCATATTATTTTATCTTTCAATTATATATGTATTTCATTGTTATGTGTGTCTACATGTAAAGCCATACATTAAAATAGAAAAATATCTTTGTTTCAGTTATTTGATAGCATTGTGTTAAATTATTGTGTCTAGGGCAGACTGTGAAATGTTTCTGTTTTAATTTGAATAAGTTATAGTATTGAATTACTTACAAATAGTTTAAGGTGTCTAGCACAGACTAAACCATCACCTCCATTGTTACCAGGTCCACAACATACCAATACAGCACCATTATCTTTAGTCATTAAATCTCTAGGATAACACTGAAATTATCATAAAATAAACATTTACATTATCAGTCTGTGAAGTATCAGTATTGCGCAACTCAGCGATTAAAATAACCGCATCAATTGACCTGAGCTCTCATCAAGGTGAAATTGTGATGAGCCCTCTGATACCTAGCTGATATGAACTAAATAAGGAATGAAAGTATTTCCCTGACACTAAAATGCATACTTTGGTGTGCATACAGAACGTACTTTACTAGCTGAAACCTCCTAAATCAATCCGCATCTCAAACATGCACAGATTATATTCAGTTGTAATAAAGTTTTTATTCCTGAAGCATACAACTCTCTGTGGTGCTTAATTAGTATGCCTAGTAATTTCATGTCTAGAACCACAAAAGCATCACAATACATAAAAGTGAATGGTAAAAGATAGAAATGGTACAAAATGTTCAACACAGTTTCTCTGTCAGTGATGGAATTCAGATGACACTAAAAAACTGTCCAGTCCTTCAGATTGGACCTGAAACTAAGACCAAGTGTAGTGTTTAGTTAATTGTAGCCATCTGCAGAGAATTATTGAGCATGCTTAATACTTTCAAATTTATGCTCAACATTGTGTTTTTGATAACTTGTGAGAATGTTGCATACTTCAAACATATTAGTTGCAACATAGTGTGTTGCATTTGGAACTAATGGCCACTATATTTTATTCGCAATCATATTATGCAACCATTGCTAAGGTGTTAAGGCCTCTTTAAACAAAATAAACTGCAAAACCAAGTTTCAGGAGTGCTTAAACATCATCGAACAAGTATATATTATTTATCTCACAATTTCTTTACCCTAAGATGACTCATGTCTGACTAACCTAAAGTCTAGTAAGCCTTTTTATGCAAATTACAAACTTCAGACTCAAGATTTAACAATGAATTGTATTTAATAAACTTGACCTTTTCTTAAAGAAGCAATACCATGACTATGACAATTTATTAATGACCACATACCAATTAAAAACCTAATTGCTGAATGCAGAAAGAACGTTTTAAATTTCAAAATCTAAATCAAAATCAACTATGATAGTGTTGTAATCCTTTTTTTTACAAATGACAGATATTACCTGTATAATAGATAAAATGAATGGGATTGCTGTTAATATCAAATTGCAAATCAACCAAACAGAAGTAAATTTTGACTAGAAATCAGACATAACTAAAGTTAATAATATAATTTTTAACAAAGTAACATTGCCAATTTAAGGGCGTAATATAAGGGGTAATATATTTTTTCATATTCAACAGTTTGTTTATTTGCATGAAACTTCATGATCCATAATAGTAATAATTCTTTTTGTGCCATGATACCCAAGAGTGCATTTCCTTAATTATATTATGTTAATGTATATGTCGCATTTATGTCCATCGAATAATTGGTTGCATGCAGTTAAGAGTATTTTGGATGAAGTGGGGTTATCTTATATTATGGGACACTAAGGGTTGCACTGTAACAAAAAATGGTTAAAGAGTATTGTTATTTCTCGACTCAAAGACCAATTTATTCAGAAGTGGTCTTCATCAATAACTAATTCTAGAAAATGTGTGTCCTACAGGATATTCAAAAAGGAATTTAAATTAGAAGATTACCTCAAGCACCCGTCAAAAATCTATCGTCTGACATTCACACGATTCCGTTGTAGGAATAACAAATTCCCTTTTGGAACACATACAAAAATTCTCTAAAAATTCAACTGGGACACTCTTTTTAAATCAAGTAGATTACAATAACATAGTGTTACAATATCAAAGTGTTTTAAACAAGATTTACATATTCATGAAGTTAAATTCTCGGGAATTATTCTAGATTATCATTACTGTTATAAGACCTGAATAAACTGAGGAGAAAGCCTATATAGTGTAAGTAATGTCTGGCCTGATGGCATTAGTTACAGAAGAAGTTTACAGAGACCTAACAAGCGCCAGATAACAGCTAAAGATCTATTTTCTTCTGTATTTCCAAATAAACTGAATCTAACTTTTGAAGCTTTATTTAAAGGAATACAACCTCTTAGAATGAACAAAAAATCTAAATTTTCAAATTTGGTCAATAGGAGTATCTATATTCATCAGGGGACTTTCCTGGTGGCATAACTATACAACAAATTACTTAAATAATCTGATAAATCTAGAAAACAATGTTTATATACAATACATGTAATTGAAAAACCCTTAATCAAATTTTAAGCGTTTTTCAATCATAACCTGTAATTGTATGGAAATTACATAGTTCTATTGATTTATTTAATTCTGTTTGTTTACTGTGGACACTGTTGATGAATATGTACTCTTATTGACCAAGTTTGAGAACTTAAACATTTTGTTCATTCTAAGAGGTGATATCGCTTTAAGTATCAATGAGAACTAGCAAGTTTATAAATGAATATTATGTAAATAATATAATTTGTGTTGCGAAGTAATTCTTTTTGTTGCGCATGCGTATAGCGTGTGCTTATATAGGTAGTGACATTCCCGCGTTTTACTTCATTCGAGTTTCTTCACACAGAGAAGAAAGTTGTTCAATACTATTCGTTTTTCCCTCCTCCACCCCTTTCTCCGCCTTCAATTGGCAGACATCCTTCTGCCACTTTCTGAGATCTCACTGCATATGCAAGGATACAGGTTTCCGCAATGCGGTTTTTCCTGGATGGCTTTGAGTTTCTATGAGGAAGGATTTTCACTTGGTTATTAATTGGCGTATTTTTTAATTTAGTATTATGTGTTTAGCGTATGGTTTAATTTAGTATTATGTGTTTGGCGTATTGTTTAATTTAGTATTATGCCCAACTTATAACGACATCACAGAAATATGAGTTATTTAGTTATTCATTACCATTTTGTAAAGATTTTCATATTCATATATAATTTATGTAAAATATTTGATTTCAAATGTGTAACTCATATTCTGAGTCATTAATAAATGACAGTTCACACCATCTCAGGTTTTGTTATTATGCCCTGTTAGTCATATAGCATATTTGTCTTACCAAGGGGTTGGTTGGGACGGAGGAGACACAAATGTAATTATAGACCACATATAGATTTAAGCACCTTGGATACAACAGGGATATTAACTAAGTGGTGAACTATCACTATCACTATCAAGATAAAGAATGGCGGGAAGATAATCATAATTTATAAGGAGACGACTGAGCACCCACATATGTGATGTGCAGAAAATTAGCATGAGAATGGTGAAACACAAAAACATAAATTGGAATATATCTTAGTATTTTTACACTTGATCCACTCACTGTATATACCAAATCTACATAGATTTCACATTAGGAAACATTAACATATATGAGCACTGGTGGTGAATGGAACATCAATTTTTAATTCATTTTCAACATTTGGGTTTATGCTTGGTATAGTTCCTTAATTGCAAAGCAGGCACAATATATCTGTAAATCAATACAAATGACAGCAACGTCAATTGAACAATATAAATTGGGATTGTAGGTTGTAATTACAATGAAGCAATGCTACAAATAACGAAAGCACTGGCACAGGGAATACTAAGCAATACTAAGCAATACTGGATACATTGTAAGCAAGATGGTCTAAAAACATAACTTACTCTAGATATAGCTATAGCACAACTATAACCTGCTAGTTCCATCAACTGATCAACACTAAAAGCATATTCATCAAATAATTCTTCATCAATCTTCTTAGCTTCTTCTTGACTGAAATAAAAAACAGCAACATTAACATTCATGTTGGTACAGTAGGTTCACTGAAATGAAACTAGACTGAAGTTCTCCAGGCCCCATACACACACAAAATCGGATGCCTAGGGTGTTTAAAGGATTGTAAAGAGGTGCTCTAAATTTTGTATGTGTATTTGGGACACATCAATTTGCATTTTTTCCAATTTTGAATCATTAACATATGTGGTCCTTGCAATTAAACTTACAACTAAATTGTTCGATTTTGTCACGCCTGCAAAGATCTTTTGATACAAGTATTTTTTCTAAATTAAGATATCATCAAATATCAGTCAAAATGTGAAATTGCTGGAACCACAAATGTCTTATTGATTCCATGTCTGAAAACCAATTCAGTTATATATCAAACCACTGAAAAACATATCCTTTTCAATACAACCTCAATTTAAGCTTTAATTGTAGACTAACCAGCGATCAATTTTTACAACTATTAAAGTGATACAGATAGGTCAAGAAGAGCTCTATCAATCAAGAACAAAAAATCAACAAAGGAAATATTCAAGAGAATTTTATCTCTTTAAATCATCATTCAATCTTCTTATGTCATGCATCCTAATTTTACTGTATTTTTCTAGAATTCTATCACCTTTGAAGAGACATAAGAGGATCAGAGCAACTTAAACTGATTGGAAAGAAATACAAGATTAATGCCGAAATAAATAAGAAACTCAATTAAATGAATCTGTTACTTGTGCTGGTCTATTTCCATATTTTATACACTACCAATCTAAAAATCAATGGAGACCAATTTAATTTTTTGGAAATTACAATAGCCTCTTAACCTAGTGAAACCAAATTACAATAAAAACTTTCTAGTTTTTAAGAGTCCTGCACTAAAGAGACTTCGGCATGCATTACTTGCTCACCAGACTACTCCTCAAACATGATGCGCCAGACTTTAGCCAAGTGACGTCAAATAAGAGATTGGGTCAAAGGACAGGCCAGGTCTGGTCAGAACCATGGGCGCAGATTGCATTGGGCAACACTGAAAAAAGTGGTCTGGAGACAATATGGTTGTTCCCCACCACTTTTTGTGACAAATAGTTTATCAATGGATCTGCACTCCTTAACTGTGTTTCCACTGACATAAAAAGCCGGCTTTAAGCTAGCTTTTTTGTGTTTCCACAACAAATTGCCAAACCGGCAATTGAAGTTTTTCTAGTTCGGCAATTTATCAGCCAGCTTTCATTTACTCAGTGGAAACACAAAAAAGCCGGCTTTTTCTCGTTTGGCAATAGGGGGCGCGGTTATAGAGTAAATAGTAAGTCTTGTAGATCGCGCGCTGTCTATAATGTGTGACTTTATGATCGAGACTAAAGTCGTTCGGGAACCAGAAAAACTCAGTGTAAACACTACATGTTCAGCAATAAAGCTAGCTCTAGGCTAGCTTTCCTTCACAATTCTCAGTTGAAACGCGGTTTTTGTCAAAACCAGTCATGATGACAAATTTTTTTAATGGGCTGTTGTACTTGTTTTTTTAATTCAGGTGATCGGATATTGTAGAGGCAAGGGTTCAACAAATCTATCCACCGTGCCATTTGTCACACTGGTCAATAGATATTTTCCACTACCGACTACATGTGGACAAATGCACACCGAAATCACTCTCACATGATGCACTAATAGAGTCAAGCGTAATTAATGTGTACCAGTTTTTCTCCGTGTGAGGGCACATTTATTATTCTATTCCATTTAAAATTCTTACAAAGCTTAGAGAGCCTAGTATATTGGTTTGATCTTCTGTTAAGAGGCAGATATTACTAAATGTACAAATTTTACAACCTAACCAACTTATTCATCCAATCAGCAGTGGCTTAATAATAATAAAACCAAGCACGAACGATCCCAACTGTAAAACAAATCTCGAAATCTATGTGAACACATTGACAATATATTGGTAGCATGAGTAAATATTTTATAATGAAAAGTGGTATCAGGTGTCTAGAAGAGTTGGCATCCCCTGTTTGGCGGCACACCTGCCACTGCTGCCTATACTGATAGGTTTAAAGGGACAGTCTGAATGTTTTTTAGGTCAAAGATTCTTTTTGCTCAAATTTGTGAAAACTTTACACCAAAATCAGTAACTATGTGCCCTTTATTGTATCTGAAAGTTTTAACTAAAAAAATCCAGCTGTTAATTTTTAAACGGTAAAAACATGCTAAAATTTTTAAAAACCTTACGTAAGGTTTTTAAGTGAGTTTTCTTTTTTGGACACTGATAGGAAACTACTGAACGGATTTGAGTAAAATAAACGCCTAATTGTATAGAAATGTCCCTCTTGTGTATTTAAAAAGGTTTCAGCTAAAAATATTGAGCCATTTAAAGGGCAAACACCAAAACTAGGTCAAATTGCTTAATTAACAATAAGTACTCCCTGTTTATAATTAACCCTTTAAAACCAAATTCAGTTTGATCAAGAAGGTATAGAGATACAATAAGCATACTTTAAAAATACTCCTAGGTAGCATTTGCAATTTTTTTGATAATGGAAAATTTTTCAAAAATGCAGATGTAAAAGTGTACAATGTCCGCCAGTGGAAAATGTCCGCTGGACATTTTGCACTAGTGAAACATGTCCAATGGACATATTTAACTAGTGATTAATGTCCACAACTAAATAAAGGACAGTTCTATCTAGCGTATTATGTCCAACCCGGACATAAATACCCCCGGACATTATTTTCGCTTACACAGAATGGCCCTTTAACTTAATATAATCTAACTATTATGTATAAAGCTGTAGAAAATCTGTGTTTCAAGCTTCAAAACATATTCATGTACATTACTGCAGTGTTAACTGGAGCATTTTCCTCCTTCCTATGATGATTACAAGAAATGTTAACAGTTGATTAGACATTGCATGTCTGTTGTTCATTAGAAGGTATTATCTATCTACAGTATAATAAATCTCTAATAATCAAATTCAGCTGACATACTATTTAGATTCGACTTTTAGACATGTATTTCTATCTCTTGTCATCACACATGCAATTTTCATTTCAAATCCAAGAGTGACTTTATTGTCATTATTTTATTCATTTAATAAATGTATGATGAACAATCTTAACAATTGACTTTGTTCAAATTAAAGTTCAAATTAGTCACATGCTACCTGCATAATTAAATACTGATCTAGGTGTCTGCTTGTTTGCCATACATGATCTGAAGAATTTGTCATGCAAAACCTGGTAAGGTAAAATTTCAACCAATCAAATATTTTGTTTACTCCGATTGGCTGAAATCTTTAATAATAATAATATTAAACTCTTTATTTTACATGGGTCAGAATTAGGCCCAATACCACGAGTGATACGGTCCTGTCTCACACCCAGCCCATGGGTGACTGGCAATATTTACTGTGGCATTTATAGGATCTTGTTCAAAAACCTTGCTCTATTTTCATATAAAAATCGCAAATTTGAGCATTTCCATTAATCTAGACTATCATGGCCACCTCATTATGCAACAACTAAGTAGGTTGAGCCAAACTTACTAATAATATTACTCATACATGTAATATATGGCATGTGTCATGTGTTTTTATTAAATTATTTTAGAGATAAAAAAATAAATAAAAGGATGAATATATAAATCAATAATATGATTTAAATTCAATAACACAAATGTTATAAATATAAATTATAAATAAGATGACTTCCAACCATGTGAAATTCGTGTGAGCAACTAATGCATGCTTCTAACAATTCAACACCATTATTTTATTGACATAAGATTTATGATTAATAATTTCTGTATAAAGTCAATATTATTGTTGACAATAAGACAAAAGATCAGCCAAATAATTAATTGGCTTAAAGAGACATAGTGACATAAACATTATTTTTATATGAATTACAATAATGCCCAGTATTAAATTTTTTATCATTGAGTTCTTACATGCTTGGTGTTTTAGCCCACTTTGACACTCCTTTAGCTCCACACAATAATTTCTAGAAACGCCACTGATACCAGCCTCAAGATAGTCTTAGAATGACTTTGTATTTATAAGAGTGACAAACTAGGCACAGTTTTAATTTGCTCTGGAAGTTCTTGGTTGCTAGAAAACTGTGTTAAAAATAAACTTATAATTATATGTCCACCAATGAATCCATATAATTATTCTTAGATAATTCTGGTAAAATTCAGTACCAATAGGGGTATAACCATTGTCAGATGCCCAAGGATAAGCTAAAGAATGGTATTTACTAACATGATGTCATAATCTTGTCAAATCCCTAAAAAAATATCAAAGATAGTGGACCACAGCAATATACGCCTAACGAAAAAGCCTTAAATTTAATCAGGAGTAAGCTAAACTTTCTCAAACCTTTCGATTTAGGTCCAATAACATCCATTTTAAGTTTCATCAAAATCGGTTGAAAAGAGAGTAATATATTTAAGATTTAGGGCAAGGGCAATAACTCTGCTTGTAACGATCGAAAAAAGCTCAAATTCGAACTTGATCTTCGTTTTATGAATATATATACACATAACAAATTTCATTTGATTCCGTCAAAAACTAGTTTTTAGAGCGTTTACGAGCAAATGTTGACGGACGGACCGACGGACAGGGGTGCCAACAATATACATCCTCATAGAGAGATGAGGGCGTACAAAAACAGAATATCAACAAAATCAGAAAATCAGAACTAAAAGAGATTTTCATTCAAAGATTTTATTGAACAGCTATTTAAGATTACAGATCAATAATTTATTGGTTACATTATAGAAAGCAGCTTTAAAAAATATCTATTGTTTAGAAAATGACATAAAAAGAAACCATTACCCAAGCGTTACATAAAAAGAAATAATAAAATCTGAGACATGAAAAAATAATAGGATCAAAGCTTCTTAGAATCATGAATTTTATTCATGGTACTGAATTTGTGGCGTCATTAATCTTAAAATACTTTTTAACCACATGGCTTATACACGGTTGATTGGTGTTCTTCAAACTAAAATTATAATCTTCTTGAATTGTAGACCATTAGAAAATTATTCATATTTAAATGAACTGTAAAAGGAATGCCGTGATGACTCAATGATGTATGCTTGCTGAACCAACAGTCTACAGTTCTAATCATCATCATGCTTGTTGAGAACATTTTTCTACGACGGGACAATAAATCAATGTTCTATGTGCTTCAGAGTATAATATTTAACATACCAAGACAATAGAGTTGTAGAAAGAGAATGCTTACTCTTCTAGAAACTTGATACCACTTTTCATTTTGAAATATTTACTCTGTACATTAATTTTTTTTTTTCTTTTTTTTTTTTTTTTGTCTATGTTGTATATTGTATCTATGTATGTCCCCATGGGCTGAGTGTGAGACAGGACCGTATCACTCGTGGTATTGAACCTAATTTCTGACCCATGTAAAATAAAGAGTTTATTATTATTATTAATTATTGATATACTCATGAGTGAAAAGTGCATTAACTGCTACCAATGCATTGCTAATGTGTTTACATGGATTTTGAGATCTGTTTTACAGTTGGGCTTGTTTGTGCTTGGGTTATTAAGTCATGATAAATATTAAAAAAAAAAATTATCCACAAACATATTAAATTGGACATTTCATTATAAGGTTGTTAGGGAAACCGGAACCATAAATTACTTTTTGAACTGCCTAATGACTGCTAATATATGGTTATATGTTACCACCATGAAAAATATCGAAAATAGAAATAATGTTTGCTTCATTTAATTTTAAAGCATATAGCTAGAAGCAGCCTTTGATTGTCCACTCATGCTAAATATTTCTGCAATTTCTAAAACCAATACATGTAATTTGTGCATTTTGCTCTTAAATCTGACGATTAAATATTACCAAAACTATGAAGGAATGATAATTGGAGCCGAGAGAAAACTAGACGTCACTAGATCAAAGTAACCAATAGAATTCAGATCTAGTTTTTAGTCTTCACATTCAATTTCTCCTTCAAATAACCAGTAATAACTCATCATTTCAGTCTAATCATTACCAAAATGTCAAAATCCCTGTTCTGCAATTTCATTTCATTTGGAAGTAATTTCAAGCGAAATCTCTCACCAATCAGTCTATCATCAACATTCAGCGATTAAATAACAATATACCCATCCTTATAGTCTTAAGCAAAAGATTTCAACGTTCTTATCCAAATTAAGTCTGTCAGGAGAAAATTGGAACCACTTGCAATAATCCTGTAGATAAGAAAAGAAAGCAGACATATTCAGAGAAGATCTTTCTGCTAATTGCTTGATCTTTAGAAAAACCATTTTGATGGCAATTTTATCATGATAACAGAAGAAGGAAATGAGACAACTTGTTTTTTATCCTCTTAAAGAAATGAAAACCGTGCAGACATCAAACTTATATATTATATCTTTATATTAATTGCTTGATTTTCAAGTCACCACAAGTATGCCATTTGTGCTATATTCAAAGAAGTACACTAATGACAAGTGAACATAGCCATGCTGAAAGTATGAAACCTGGAAGCTGAAGATATGAATAAAGATAGCTGAAATTAAGAGAAGGTATGAGACCAGATATGTAAAGGTATTAAACGAGATAGCTGAAGGTAAGAGACCAGATAGCAGAAGGTATGAAACCAGATAGCAGAAGGTATGAAACCAGATAGCTGAAGGTAAGAGAGCAGAAAGCTGAAAATATGATACCAGATGGCAGATATATAGCAGTACAGGTATGAGACCAGATAGCTAAAGGTATTAAACTAGATAGCTGCAGGTATGATACCAGATAGCTGAAGGTATTAAACCAGATAGCAGTAGGTATGATACCAGATAGCAGTAGGTATGATACCAGATAGCTGAAGGTATGATACCAGATAGCAGTACAGGTACGATACCAGATAGCTGAAGGTATGAAACCCGATAGCTGAAGGTGAGAAACCCGATAGCTGAAGGTATGAAACCCGATAGCTGAAGGTATGAAACCCAATAGCTGGAGGTAAGAAACCAGATAGCTGAAGGTAAGAGAGCAGAAAGCTGAAAATATGATACCAGATGGCAGATATATAGCAGTACAGGTATGAGACCAGATAGCTGAAGGTATGAGACCAGATAGCTGAAGGTAAGAGACCAGAAAGCTGAAAATATGATACCAGATGGCAGATAGCAGTACAGGTATGAGACCAGATAGCTAAAGGTATGAAACCAGATAGCTGAAGGTAAGAAACCAGTTACAAAGACTAAAATCAAATATAAGAGCAATTTCATGTAAAATCATTCTCTTAACTAGGTCAATGTAATCAATGAAAACAATTCAATTCTTTCTAGGGCTGACTTGAACAAGCTTTTGACAAGATTTTTTACTGATAGACATCTACTCTAACTACCAATTTCCATCAAATATGACAACTACAGAAACACTAGAGATTGATGAAGTACATACAAAAGTTATTTAAAGATTAATTCTTTTGACATTCAATTTTCTTTTTATCACCATTATCTTTCAGCTCCAACGCACACAAACATGAACAGAAAAAAAGAATCTTTTGTATCAGGCAGACAAGTATGTTGTATGAAATTCTGTTTTTCAGAAAACCTATTAAAACTGTTATTTTGTATTATATATAAGTAAATGTCTTTATTAATGTGCATTATGAACAGTATGTTTTTACAGACAAATCAAAGACTTCTTTTGGAATTCTGGTTACTGTTATTTCTCATGGTCATGTGAAGCACATTAATTCTTGTTTAAACTCAGGATTCTTTTAATTAAACAGGATACTTACAAAACCTGATATAATCATGTTAAATGCAGTTCTTCAAAAAATAAAAAACATGCTTCCTTTTCATACAATGCAATCTGAATATTTATTTTGCACAGAATACATCCTGATTCTTATGTATAATTCCTGAATTAAATTGCTTTTCCCTTTTAACACAAAAATTATCTAAGTAATAATCCTGATATACAATATAACTATATTATAACTGTTAAATAACTATTATTATTATATTGAATATTAACATTAGAAATCAATAATAACACTTATAACTCTTAAGTTTTCATCAATATCTTCATATCTAAATATATCTTTCATAAGTCAATCTTCTAAAATATTATTATTTACAATTACAGCTATTGAGTTTAGCTCAAAACCGTAGTGTTATCATTAATTTTTTAGGAGAATACCTTTAACACATTTTAGCTTCTACCATTTGCATGACATTGGGAACAGTAACCTTTTTTCATTGTTACGATTACACAGTTGTTACGATTACACAGTTGTGTAAGAGTTAACAAACATTGTTATGATTACACAGTTGTGTAAGAGTTAGCAAGTAACATTAGCTCTTGAGGATTAAAGTAAGAGTTTTGTTGGCTTAAAACGATGCCACCTGACTGCTTACTTAATACAAGTTTGACTGTGTATAGTCTTCTTCAAGATGATTTGAGTTCTGTTTAACAGCACTGCTCAAGTAAACTGAACAAGTCAAGAAGAATGACTATCATTTGATACCTCTTTCAGGGAGCTGTCAAGTTTAACTTGAATATAATGTCAATATATCACATGGAATAAGTTAAAACATTGAACATCAATACGTGCACGCTTCTTATTCCCTGAGGAGTTTAACACAGTTAATCGTGTAATAGTCAACATATTGAATATCTAATGGCAGGAATTGTAAGAGAATTTCATATGCATATTAAATCTTACATTTTTCCGGTATGACAAATTTTGATTCAAAGGAATAAATTAAAGGTTTATGTTTTGCTTTTTCCTAATGCAGCGGACACACTAGTGGTACTTCGGCCTAAATATTTGCCGCCGAATCCATTTGGCCGATGGATTGGACACACTGGGCGCATTGTTTGCGCATGCGTAGGGGGGACTTAGTCACATGATCACAAAATTGCAGTGTCCAGAAAGGTTGCCATTTTCTTTTCATGTGACGCTTCGACGTCTGTGATTGGTTGAGTTATAGAAAAGTTTGTCTTAAATTTCGTCCGAGTGGACACACTTACCGAATGAGTTGATGGCGATTAAAAATTGGGCCGAATATTATTATCAAACATGCTTATTGTCGACAATGGCTACGGTCGATGCTCGGGCGAATGTCGGAGCACTGAAGACACTAGGAGACTCAAGGCGAATTTTACTGCCAATCAACTCGCCCGAACCATTTGCCGTGAAAATTCGCCTAGTGTGTCCGCTGCATAAAGGATCGAGATAATGTCATGCAGTGTATAATGAGATATCAAGTCTGTAATCATAAAAGAATGAATCTAAAAAATTTCCAACTTTATGTAACAGAAAAGTGCACTTTTGAAATAGACTTGTTTTCAATGTCACATGAAAAATGTCACGAAAATGTCAGAATTAGACTTATCTGATATTCCATTAAGGTGATTTTGTCTCCAGAATTCATTAAAACTGGATAGAAACTGTACTTCCTATCATAATATCAACCAGCTTAATGAACAGATCATATGATAACATTACCTGATTAACCTTTTTAATTGAGAAATCTCAACAGGTTTTTTGCTGATTCACAAATATCAATTTCCGAGTAGTCATTAAAAAAAATATCAATATCAATTTCATCATAGCCTCAAACTGTTTTCAATAATGTCAGATCTCATCTTAGTTTTTTTCATCATATTTTCAATCCTAAGTTTGACACTTTTTGACAAACACTATTTAAAGGAAGAATTTTTGAAATCATTGCCTCTAGGCACAAGTCTACCTGAAATTACTGGTAAAATGTCAAGTTTGAAAATAATAACTATAATCTCAGTACAAGACAAACTTTTGTTACATTTAAGGTCATTATCCACAACAAATTGTACCAAATAAGGCTGAATGATCATAACAGAATAAAAAAATACAAATAGAAGGATCCCAATCGTAAAACAAATCTTGGCATTGGCAATACATTGGTAGAAGCTAATGAACTTTTCATTTGAGGAAGTATATCAATAAATGAGTAAATATTGAAAAACATATGTGAGCTTTAACTGCCTTGCAACATGCAACACTGTCCTCAATACGACAAATATTCTAGGGTGCTGTAAAAAAATGAAACAGTGGTATGTGTTGAAAAAGGAAAAGGAGATTCATCTGATTGTTTAACACACATGCTATATGAATTTCCCCTTTGCTATCAACATTTTTAACTTTGTATTTTAAAATTCTAACTTTAATTATGATCTTTACTCACATACAAGCTATAATAAAAAGTTCTACTTTTCTGAACATTTTCATGAATTGAAATCAATCTTTTAGTTTAAGTGATCTATATTCATACTACAAAACCAAATTAGCTGTCTTCACCAATGGCTTTTATGTGAAACTTGATCAAATTTCGAAGTAAATCTTTTAATGAAAGTGTCACAAATATGCTTCTGTTAAAAAGATATCACAATTGTCAAGCAGAGGACAGATTTTGATCAAATGGTGATCTATATTCATACTACAAAACCAATTCAGCTGTCTTCACCAATGGCTTTAATGTGATACTTGATCAATATGGGTTAAAAGAGGTTAAGAACGTTGGGTTAATTCTCTATCTATAGTTCTTTGTTGTCAGTAATTGGTCTCATTATTACTTTAATCAAGACTCAATCAATGATATGGTGCTATTAGTTCTCCATAATACAATAATAATCAATGCTAAATAATATGTTGGTTTTGGCTGTCCATTGAATACCTTTAAAGGGATTGTAAAGAGGTTTTCTAAACTTTGTATGTGCATCGGGACACTGATAGAATCAATTTGCGCCATTCCAATTTCCATTCCGACGTCTGTGGTTCTTGCAACTCCACTTAAAGGAACATGTTTACAAATGAATTTATGGGAATTGCAAGAACTATTTTGGAATGGAAATTGGAATGGCACAAATTGGTGCTATCAGTGTCCCCGATACACATACAAAGTTTAGAAAACCTCTTTACAATCCCTTTAATGTTGTAAAGATTAACTGGACATAATAATAATATACTGAAGGCTCAATGATGAGAATACTATCAAAACAAATATAATTTCCAATACCTATTCAGACTATAAATATAAAGGCTGAAAAAGTTTGCACTGGCTCACATAGGAAAAGATATGTAAATGTAACTTGAAGGAATTGCAAAAAAAATTGCAAACATTTTAGCGCAGTTTTTTTTTTTAGTTTTTTGCAGCTTACAAAGAAAAAATCAACACATTTCATATATAACAAAATCAGTACAAGCAAAACAATTCAGTTAATCAAAAATCTCACAGCATGACAAAATCGGGTATATTAATTGTATAGTAGTGTACCTTCCATACGAGAAGTACCATCAGTACAAAAGTGCTTTAGAGAAAAAAGTAGATAATGGTGTTGAACAGCATTAATCAATGTAAAAGAACAATGATGAAGATTTTATAAAAGAAAAATTGCTGTTGAAGACAATCAGGACGAAGCCTTGATGAAGAGTAGTGATAATGGAGAGAACTTATATCTATGTTGCTGTTGTGAGACTGTGACCTGGGCGAGCAGAGTTGTTGGAAAAACATCAGTTAGAAATATCTTAGTATAGGCTTAACTGCTTTATATAGACAGTAATTTACCATCATGTCCAAGATTAAGCAAGAGGTGGTCCAATAATTACTTCCATAGACAATGATAACCATATGTGAATTTAATGATGTCCAGAGAACATGTGAGCTACAAGACAAAACAGCTTGAAGAAATCACAGAAGCACACTAATCTGCTCAACTTTTAAACACAATGTGAAATTTCTAGGGAATCCTAACTGGGAATTTCTTTTAACTTCAGAGCTATACTTGGAATGGTAACCAGAAATTGTCCTAATAATATACTGATATTTTGAAGGTAGAACTGTGAAATAATAGTCATTAAGGAACCCAGGACACGATTCTTTTTATCTTGATTAAGTTGGAGTCATATAAAGTCAACAGAAGAGACTCATTAGAAAGTTGTTAATAAGTAAATCTACCCTAGGGACAAAGTCAATAGCTCATCTATAAACATCATTACTTTAAAGGAGGAAAGTGTTTCTCACACCGATGTTTACATGGCAAGTTATTGTACAGTTTAAAGTATAAACTTAAAAGTTTTAACTCAAATTTAGCATACTAGTAAACTAAGGATTATTGGCCATTTTCAAATTCAGATTGAAATTAAAAAAAATTTTGCTTCCGAGCTCAGGGAGTTAGTTGACATTGCATTGACACAGTAACTTAATGTTTAAGAACCATCAGCCAGATGTTATGACAATTGGTGCCACCAGGTCATGACAATTATGACAATTGGTGCCACCAGGTCATGACAATTGGTGCCATAAGGCCTAACATTTGGTACAGCAAATAGCAAAAATTTGCTTTGAAATACAGCTTGTTATTTCACTTAGCTACGATATAAAGCAGGTTAACTCGATGATTTTGATAAAAAAAATATGATAGTAAGTACTTATGAAGCATTAAGTATTGTTTAGTGGACATTTCCATTAAAAGCTTTATCAGGAAAACAGTAGAGAAAGAATCTAATTACTTTCTACCCTTAGATCAGAATAGTTAATAGCTTGACAAGGTCATATAATAATAATATTACCCCTATAACCTCTCTCAAACCAGATTCTTATTTTAATATCTTCAGCTAAAACCAGTGCTGGCACGATATATCGTTGTATCGATGTATCGCGATACGACATTCCACGATACGCGTATCGTATCGCGAGGTCGTGTATCGATACTTGACGATACCTCTCATTTCATAAAAAGTGAGGATTTATTTACAAGTCAGCGTATGAAATCACAATTTTTTTCTAACTGACTTGATTGAAATTGTTGGGAAATATTTTAAGATGTGGATATGGACCAATACTATCAACTAAATACCAAATTTAAAAGTTTTAAAGCTTTAAATAAATAAATATTGAAACTTTGAAAATGAAGTGTTAATTTTTGTCCCTTTATCCCATATCGCGATACGTATTGTATCGTGACCTTTGTATCGCGATATGTATCGTATCGTGACATGGTTGGCAATACCCAGCACTAGCGAAAACCAGTGTCTTTTGTACTGATCACATATGATCAACTAACATATGCGATCATAAAATTAGCTTTGTATGAGTAACGATGCTCGTGTAAGTGAAAATGATTCGCGAAAGGAAGGCATGAGTTTTGTTATCATTTGACCATCAACTGTAGGAATAGTGCGGTGTAGGGGATTTTTTGGGACTTTGATGTTCTTGGATGCCAAATTGTGCCTATTTTATGTCTTTTACAGACACTCTACTCAACCAAGCTTGACCAACGTGTCGTCCCGGTCCCCCCATGATCTGCAAGTGATCATCCTAGATACAGTTATGGATGCATTGTAATTTTGAACATGGTTAGTTCACCACATTAATATAATTAAACTAAATGCTGCTCTTTGTCTTCATTGACCTAAACGGAAAAGAAAAGGACTCCATTTTATATACGACCCTAGCTGCTTATTACTGAGATTGTAGGTGTGTTATGAATGTATTTAAACCAACCAGTAAATAATATGTCTAACAGTAAATGATTGAATCTCCAGGGTTGACAAATGATGGTAGTCAATGATCAATCTAAGAGAAAAGACATTTTCTTTGATGCTGGTAATACTTCCAGGACACTTTCAAAGTATTAATCAAATAAAAATAGATTAAAAACTTCCAGAGACATCCATCTTGTTTGTCAAAACACAACCAATTCCGTTCTAATGTGTGGAAAATGACAAAATGATTAAGCTACTACAGTACTACAGAATTCCTTCCCGAGCCTGACATTTTGAGAAAATCTCTTACCACGGTAATGATGTGAAAAATGAAAGACTAAAGTTCAACCAGGGAGAAAAGAGATTATCAGTTATAGAAGTGTGTCAATTTTCACCCTGGTCAGTTGTCACTAATTGTTGTTTTGTCTGATCCTGAAAGTTGAGTGTAGCATGCTAAAAATATAGAAACATTTAGATCAGTGGTTCCCAACCTTTTTCATACCCTAGCCCAAAATTCACGAAACTCCCAAAGCTGTGACCCCTCTTTAAATTTGAAATACCACCCAAGGGGTGGTTGAGTGTCTCCTCATCATCAGGAGTCCAAAATAATGCATTTGACCACAAGCAACTACGGCCTTTACACAGCAAAATATAGTTTAAATAAAATTTAGGCCAGTGAAAAAACTATACACATTTTCATGCCACATGGCCCCCTGACAAATACCCTATGGCGCCCTTGGGAACCACTGATCTAGATCTTTATTTCCTTCAGTTTTTAATCTGGTTTTTGTCATGATGTAATAAATTAAAACTAAGTATAGTAATTTGAGGCATAATATTGAAAAAGAAGAGATTTTATTTCACTTTGTTCTAATTATGGCACTAAGCTGACAATTAAATCCTATAATTTATATATTCTATATTAAAAACGTGACTTATTTTATGTTCAAAAAGAAATTTAGTCAAATGATTGCAGACAATCCCACTTTAAGCTGCTATTGGCTTCCTTATTACTATAGCTTTCCGTTTTGCCTTATAATTACTAAAACTAATCAGAAATAATGCTAACGACAAAGAATTCTGAATGCTGTAGATTTTTAACGAAATGTCAAATCTAAATAGTTATTGTTCTTTGAATAGGAATTGCACAATTTTATATCTTAAGGTCTTAATCTTTTATTCTTCATTTTCCCATTTCTTTCATAGTTCTTTTCAAATTAAGGAAAATGTGCCCTAACAAGCAAATCTTTCAAATGTCAAAGGCAACTTCATTGTGATTAAAAAAAAGAACAAAGAATTGTAAAGAATACATCAAGCTAATAAAAAATATATGTAGGCCTATTGGTATTTTGTTTCAAGTTGTTGACTATTGTGGAAGATTTTGGAGAGCCTCTTAATCGTACAGGATGTCTGAAGAGCTAGATGTGACTGACCATGAGAGTTGTCAAGGTTATCATGAAGAAGATTTTTTTATATTGCATGTGATGCCATTCATTTAATGGGAAGCTCCAACTGAAAGTCTCTAAAATTCACCTCTTTAGAACATCCTAGAATTTAGTTTTTCAATGTATATCAGCATTGGCAAACTTGTGACCTATAATAAACCAACTAACTAATATCATAGGATCCTTATAAGAAACATTTTTTAGTTATCTAGGTAAACTCTTTGATCCAGTTTGACCACCAAGTTAAATAAGTTTGAGCTCCATGTACAAGACATGTTCAGGATTGGTCAGCTTGGCCTCTAATCTTATGTTCATTGACATCTTTTTTTGTTTAAATTAAAAGTTCATAAAGTTATATAATATGAAAAATCTTGTTCCAAATTATTACATCTGAAAGCACTTCACTAAAATTGCTTACAAAAAAATTTCATTTAATGAAATATTTCAAATAAATCTTAAAGAAATATTGCAATATCATTTGAAAATAGAGCAATAAATTCATCAGTTTTACCACAGCTTGCTGTGTTTTACATATAGAATGAAAGAAATAAATTCCCTCAAGTAGTTTTGAAAAAAATTGAAGAAGTTATTATGTAGAACTATAAGTAAGACACAAGAATTGGTGGTAATCATTAATTGTTGGCCTCAGGACATTTGTACCATGTTAAAACAATTGGAAAACCTGTTCTATATAATGTCCCTTCCAACCTTTATTGATTTTAACACAATCACACATTGTTTTATAACTTTACTTGTCTTAAGTGTGACAGATATTATGGTTTCTTTACATTCTTAGAAATAAAAGAAAATTTATTGAGTTTATTGCTTTCCAGTTCACATTAAATACTCAATATGAATTTAAAGGGATTGTAAAGCGTATTTCTAAACTTTGTATGTGTATCGGGGACACTGATAGCATCAATTTGCGCCATTCCAATTTCCATTCCGACGTCTGTGGTTCTTGTAATTCCACTAAACGCGTTTTATGACATCACTGACAGTGATCTGCATAGATATCAATAATACCGGAAGCTAGATCACTGTCGGTGACGGCATAAAACACGTTAGTTTTAGTTTTAGTGGAATTGCAAGAACCACAGACGTCGGAATGGAAATTGGAATGGCGCAAATGAATGCTATCAGTGTCCCTGATACACATACAAAGTTTAAAAATACGCTTTACAATCCCTTTAACATCTTACTTCTGCTCCTGGCTAGGTTAATAAAGACAATATCAATGTTGTGAACAGAACAGTAACACAAGCCTACTCTTTATACTGTCAAGGAATCTTCAAAGGGGAACAGTTGTCATTTTCAGGGATGATTTGGGTCTTATATATGTTATATATATGTTATTAGTCTTAAGAGGAACTTGAACCTCAAGCTAAAAATTCTAATTCAAGGTATAATTGGTCATATAGATTAGAAACCGGCTACGTAGTTTATTTCCAATTTCAATGACTAGACACAGTTTTATTCAATTCATTAAACAGATATGCAGTATTAGTAAAAGCACACCCTTATTGATCCTTGCTATCTTAAAGCATTATCAATGCTAAGAGAATATAAGTATCTATAAAAACAAATTGATAGAATTTAACGCTTCCCAGTTCTATCCAGTTGTATTTTATTTCATCGATTAAAGCTGAGAAAAAAATCAAACTTTTAACAGATTGCATATTACAGTTTTTTTTCTTACTTTGTTTAATGTTTTTAATTCTGCTCATAAATAATTTCTGACAGTAAAGGCATTTAAAAGGAAATTGGATTTTTTTAATATCAGATAAACCATTGAAATACAAGGTGTATACCCATATTTAATTAGCCTTGACTATTTGTTAACTATCTGAACTAAAAATCAACCAAGTACTATTGTAAACAAAGAAATTGTAAAATATTTTGCAATTTTTTTGCTATATGTACCAAGCAATTTTCACTGTCAAAGATTTTATTTTTATGGAAAAGCACTGGCACGCAGTCACGCACTGATCTTTTTGACAGCTATAAATTGATATTAAGTAAGCTATAAATTTTTCAAAATGTTCATTGAGAAAATGATGAATGAAATCATAAAAATTAAGAAAGGAGTTAATCTTTTAATGTTTTAGTGTGCTTATATCATTTTTAAAACCAAAACAATACACAATTGTGGGAGATTATTTTATTGATTTTAATGTTACTAAGATCTGGACATGATAGTTCAGTCACAATTCAGCAACTTTGATGCTAGACTGACATTTCCTGGCGATAAAAAATAACTGATAAGGAAACATAATTGGTAAAAATGTAAACATGGTCACACTTGATTCACTTATCAAATAACTCTATTAGATCATCCATTATCTTTCTACTAGTTCTTATCTTAAAATACATCAACATGTCAGTCATCTTAGACAGTCAATATGTCAACATTATTCATTTAGTGCATTAAAACAGGCATAATGTGTCAACATTATTCATTTAGTGAATTTAAACAGGCATAATGTGTCAACATTATTCATTTAGTGAATTTAAACAGGCATAATGTGTCAATATTATTCATTTAGTGCATTTAAACAGGCATAATGTGTCAACATTATTCATTTAGTGCATTAAAACAGGTATAAGGCCACAATAAATAAATTGATAGATTTTCATCCAAATTTTCCAAAAAAATGGAGAGGGAGGGGAAATTTTATTTTTTATTTTTTATTTTCTCGAGGTAGCCTAATAAGCTCAGCTGAAGCCAACCATTTGAACATCTTTGTATAATAAAAGAAAATTAGGTGCTTTTCTTTACCATAATAACAATATGGCTTTTTAATCTAATAAAATCAGAGTAAATAAAAACAATACTTGGACAATCACAAACACCATAGTATGATAGTCTACAAAGATATAGCATAATATATTTAACCTTCAATAGAAATCAAAAGGACAAAAGGATGGGAAGTACACTAGGGCCTAGCCTGGCTTGGCCGGGATCATACCCTACCCTGATACCAGAGATTGGTTGGTAATTCCCGATAGAAAAAAAAAAGTGTCACGCCCGAAAATATCAGATATAAAATTATATTCTATTACTGACAGACACGAGTCGAGTGTCAAATCTAGGCTACCATTCCGCTCTTCTGGCATCTGTCGACTTCCACTCACAGTCACAGGCTTGAAGCGGACTGACAGCGGCAGAACTATATAAAAAAGTGATACTGCATATCATTTTATTAGATACATCCGCTAATACAATTAATATTTATATTTAAAAGCATTTATTACTTTGTGAAAATAAATTCGTTGTAGTAAGCAAATCATGTGGATCGAAAATTAGTTACCGTAAACTGGTCTACCTAGCAACCACCGTTTTAAAAATAGATCAATGCATATAAAGTGAATGTCGTAAACGGGTCTACCGTAAATGGGGCATATGTCGTAAAATAAAAAATTTCGGACTACAATTAAATTTTTCGAGTCGGCACTCAAAATGGTGGGTCGGGCGGGGATGATAATCTATCAATTTATTTATTGTGGCCTAATGTGTCAAAATTATTCATTTAGTGAATTAAAACAGGCATAATGTGTCAAAGGGCCAAATGCATTTCATGAAAAAAAATATAAAGGGCCAAATAGTTCTCAGTAGATAGCAGAGCGTTTTAGCGGAAGGGGTCACTCTTGAAGAGCCCATCTCAAGGGCGGGCCGCCATTTGAGAATTCTCTAATTCTCCTACCTATCATAGTCTATCAGTGCTTCTGGACTTATATTACCATGATCCAATAATGTCAGTTCAGAAGTTTTGAAGTATGACTCAATCTTTGATATATATTTCTTCATTTAGTCTTCTCATTTAAATGAAAGTCTGAACTTTGTCATGAATGAAAATGGGAAATTATAATCAGTAAGGAAACTGACAGAGTAAAATCTTTTTACCACACAAAATTTGCTAGAAGCAAAGTAATTGTCATATACTGATGTTTGAATGCCTCAAGAGGTGTAGAATATATCTCAATGTTCTATTGTGGTCAGGCTGAATAGTGTATTCTGGTCCCCTGATATAGCTGGTAGATATAATTAATTGGCTGCTGTCACTGATTAGATTCTATTATTCTTTTAAATGTCACCTAGTTATTATTTCTATATCCCCTTTGGATCCCCACTGTAAAAAGTCATGAATCATTGTCAACTTTGAAAATGTCACCCTTTACCACAGTTACTTGTTTTTATGTCTTGATTGAACTTTTTTATTCATCTGAGAACTAATTTCTTGCTGCTGAAATCATTCATTGCTATTAAATTGTTCTTAGAACTAATTACTACTGGCTTTATATATTCTTACAAATATTCATTACTGTTTTTTTTTCAAAGTATTCATTATTGTTACGTTTTTATTACGGTAAAGATATTCTCTTACTGTCTATTTATCAATGTACAAAGTTAGTCGAACACTATAACCAGGGATTGTGAAATATTAGTGCCATAAACATAAAATTATACTCTTTTAGTGCATATTTGTATGTTGATTCCATCTCTTTTTCAAAACACCTGATGGTATCTTACTTTGGGGAATTCCATTACTTTAAAACTATATCTGTCTCTGTTGCCATTCTTTGCACATGAATATTTAATGGAATTGTCTTGTGCAGATATTTATTATATCAGAGGAGGACACACACTTGACCAATGTCCTATAAATAGGTCAGTAAGCTAAATATCACAGGTCAAAAGATCAATCAGATCCTATTCACAATGGTCAATTTAATAGAAGGGAAATAAACTCTTACATTGATGTGATTTATATTCTAGGTCGCGGAGAAAAAGATATTAAGCAGAGATTGGGATAATTTAGTCATTATCATTACCACAATAAGCAGAAGATGGGAGACCTGACTAATACCTATTACGCCATATTTCTAGCTATAAATAGCCTATTGATACCACACATCTTTCTCTGTCTAGATAAACCACCTCAATTACATCCCGCCAATTTCTTAACTCAACACCTTAGTTAACTTGGTCAACCATTAATATTATCTCGACTGATGGGAATTGAGAAATCCCAGCATTGAATAAGTGCTTCATTTGCTGGAATTGTTGACCACTATAGTTTTGGAATGAAATGACTAGAAAATAAATTGATCAATCACTAGTAATGTTACCAGTTTTATGTCTCACATACGCAATAAAAAGAAGTTTTATAGTTCATTATTTAGATTCTGTGAACTGTTCAAATTACCACTCAACAGTAACTTTACTAAATATACTTCATTGATAGCAGAAATCAAAAACATATATTCATCTTAAACATTTTTATTGCCGATATTTTATTAGTATACACATTAATTTCAATCTGAACCTGTAAATGTTTATTAAAACTAATGTAAAATCTATGAAAAGTTTATGAAGTGAAGGTCTTTGGAAAAGTCTTCTTATAGCTGTGATTAAAAATTAAAAAGGTGCAAATTGGTGCCGTCGACATCCCAAATTTTTTAGAAAACCCCTTAAAACGAATCTATGAAAGGTTTATCAAAATGATTTCAGACTATAGAATCTAAAAGAGGAACAATGATGAATAACAGAATTGACTGATTGAGCTCTGTTTAATCATGATGGATTTTAAAGCTCAAACTTTAATCCTGACATTTACAGTCAGTTGTGGAAATCAGAAAAATATCTTAGTTGAAAAAAGTAACAAGTATTTTAATCAGAAAGAGTAGTAGAGAATCTTGGTACATGATTAGATTTTTCTACTACATCTGGCAATTATCAATGACATTAACTCTGGTGAAACTAGATTAGTTAAGTGGACGCCAGTTACATCACACATACCTATAGTCTCTGATTTACAATACTAATAAAGGTTATAAAGTAGACTGATAAATTAATATAGATTGAACAGTTCAGACTATGCTCAAATTACATTTTCAGTTGCTTTACACTGAGGTCATGAGGAAAATGACATCCTCTGATAACCAATTCTGCTCTTGTCTTTTGACGTTTCAAAATTTTTCCTGACAATTTTTTCTATAAAACCATACAAATTCCATCAAAAACCTACTACATTTTGTCCAAAGATCAGTGGCATACATTATTGATATCTGTCAGTTGAAAAAGGGCCGTCCGTAAAGTTGAGCAGACCAGCGCAGACAAAAAAATCAAAATTATAGCTTCAAATAGTCTTCCTGCAGTGTGTTAAATAGCTAAAACCCCAGAGCTTTCAGACCTCCAAGAAGACTCTGGACCCCGCCCGTTATTCTCTCCGCTCGCAATTTCAAAATATTCTGTTGGTTCTTTACCATTGCAACCCCAGTTTTGAAAACCTGGCTACGCCACTGCCAAAGATGACAGTTTTACGTCACATATTACAAATATGACCTCAAATGTAACCTCTATAACATTACAAATATAACCTCGATAAATTACAAAGGTGACATCCATAGCATTACAAATAACCTCTATAAATTACAAAGGTGACCTCAATAACATTAGAAATGTAACCTCTGTAACATTACAAATATGACAGTCTATGATATATACATACACTTTTACATAGAAAAGAACAGCAGTTGTCATTCTGACATTTCCCAATTTAAAATTCATTTAAGGCTGATGCTGAGATCTATTAAATACTACATTGGAATGAAAAGAGTGGAAATTATTTCATTTCTGGCAGATCTAAAAAACCTTTCATAACAAGATTAAAGTCTTATCAAAGCCAGTCAAGCTTTTAAGATACCAGTATAATCTAAATGTTATATGTTTATTTTACATAGACGAGCCTGGGGAACATTCCAAATTTGATGGATATTATCTCAGGAAATAGCACATACATTTTTGATGCACTCAATAGATTGTTGGTGATTTGAAAAATAAACAGGAAAAAACGCTGACATGGCCGGAGGAGAACATAGATAATTGAGATGAAGTTAAGTAGAAAGTCTTGGAGGTATTTCTACTGGCTGATTGATAGAAAACTTGTAGATTTTAATCAATATTTAATACTTGAACCGATCGGTAACTTGTTCAATTCCATTTCACCTTCTTCATCCCAATTTCTCCTCTTAACATATCTCTTGGCATTTTCCTTCTCCTAATCTTTAGCCCAATTATATTGCAACAAGTTTCTTAAAGGATGTTAATGCAGGCATCAGATCTAAAATTAGCCTCTCTTTCTTTTTAGACCTCTTTCTGCTTGACAAAATTCATTACTTCGAGACAAATTTTTAATGGATTGAAAATCACGGTATCAGTAGTGACACTAATTGACATTTGGGACTTTGGTACTCTGACATTCCCAACTGAGTTTCAAGCTTAAAAGAAAAGTTGACATATTTTTTGTTAATAGAAAGATATAAAGATTGCATGTGATCATGCTACAGTAAAATAAGAGTAAGAAGGGAGTATAAAATTACTATCCATTACCATTACCTTCACCTTCAAGCTGGAATAAATCTGCATTTCTTGTGTGACAGAACCCATCTTTTACATGAACTGGCATAGAAAAAAAATATTAATGCCTGATATATAAATCAAAATGATATATAATGAATGGTTTTCATCTCGGATGATAATGTATATGATCATTATAGAGTATTGTATAAAAATACCAACAAAGTGCTTCATATTCTATCCATTAGTTTGATGTTATAATTCTTTAACAGAATGATGATATGAAATGTTTACCATACATTTCTCGGATGGATTACAGGGGTATAATTTGTACCCACATTTAAACCCACACTTTATCATTAAGAATCTTCAAAATATCATTGTTTTATGCTTTTCCCCACCATATGTGTGTAAGAATCCACTAAATCCCTTTTTTTAGAGAGGAGTACCCCAAGATGTTTTCACATTGGCTTCTCCAAACTTGAAATCTCAAACATAACAGTTGTAAGTCCCCCAGTTATTATATCTGCAATCATCAATTTGCAATGTAAACTGCAATGTCAAAAGTCCCCCAGTTATTATATCTGCAATCATCAATTTGCAATGTAAACTGCAATGTCAAGGAAGGAATCCTTGTCCAGACAAGACATTGAACAATAAGTGCAATTACACTTTAGTCTACCCATTATTACACCAGTTTATTCAGAACAAGAGGACAACATATTTGATTTTCTTTCACTTAATGTCAACCCTCTAAAATGTTTTCATGGCCAATTGTGGCCAGACATCTTGACATCTTAACTAACAATAAAGAATCACTTCCAAGGTATTTTCTGTGATAGAATGTTTTCACTGGCTAACCTTTTAACAAGATGCACCAAACCATAATAATACATACAGGCCCGTAGGAACAGGGGGGGCAAGGGGGCATGTGCCCCCCCAATAATTTTGACATTAATGACTGAAGCAATACAAAATTTTTTTTTTAAAGATATAACAAGTAATAAGTGGTATGTTGTGCAGAATTCAAGGCTGCTCCTGCCTATATAAAGCAATTTCGCTTTCACTAGCCCTAACAACACCCTTGAGAATGAGTTTTTGAAAATTTTGCCCCCCCAATCTGAAATTGCTTCCTACGGGCCTGACATACAATAATATGATGATAGAAAATTATTATTCAGTTCTAGCTTCATAGACTGGGCATATCTAACTTCATAAAGGGATTTAAGATGTCACTTATTACCAAAAATACTTATATCCATATAGCCTTTAAGGCAAGTCCTATCATCTAAAACTTACTACCACAGTACTGGGGCCACAGATTTCTAATTGATAAAAATGTCCTTGATACAAATAAAAACTAGAACCACACGTGGCACAGAGTGGAACTTTGCAAATGTGCAAATTGCTAAGGGGAATGTTAAAAAAATCGACCATGAACGTAAATCCCAAGTGCCAAAGAAGTCGACAACTTTTAAAATTTTTGTTTTTTTGAAAGGTTGTGAAACCGGAAGTAGTCACCAGACCTAACATTTGAACGTACCAGATAAAAACCTTTATCAATAACCTTCAACCTACTGAAGGTCAAGGTCATTCAAGGTCAAATTCACGAGAAACAAGTCTTTAAAATTTGGAAATGCATACAGTAATAACACCGGAAGTTGACGACAGACTTCAAATATGAAAGTATAAATGAACAGCCAAAGTCAATGACCTGTGATCCTAAAAAGGTCAAGGTCAACAAAGGTCAAGGTCAAAAAGGAAAAAAAAAATTTTGTTTAACCTTCTTCCCTTTTTTGAACTACAAAGCCGAAATCAATGAGCCTTCAACATAAGCTGAATAAGCAATGCTGTAACTGTATGCAAGGTCATTTTTTGAAAAAAATATTAAACTTTACCTTTGTTTTGATAAACAAATTTTTAACAAAAACAAATTTTACCTGGATGTGCCACGCCCACGTGAGATTTTTTGATGTAACTTTATTTATATTAATAATATATATGAATGCCCAAATTTTCAAGCCTTTACATCCATTGGTTAACGAGATATACAATCAAAAATGTCAAAAAAGGTCAAAATATATTATCGGAAATTTTGAAATTCTTAAACCTTGTTCCCTTTTTTGAACTATTCAACCGAAACATCTGAGATTTTGATATAATTGAGCTAAAGTAATGAGGTAAGTGTGTGCAGAAACATTTTTCAAAAAAATGAATTCTACATTAATTTTTTCCAGACAACAAAATTTTTAAAAAATGAAAATTTTACCCGGATGTGCCACGCCCACGTCAATAGTTTTTTGCTGAATACATCTATATGGGGTATGTTCAATTATGTTTCAAGTTTGAAGGTTCTATAACGTGTAGATCACGAGATATGCATACATCAAAGTCAAAAACTTCAAACAGTCGGGTTAAGGTTTCCAAAATTGCAAAATATAGAAAAATTAAAATTTTATATTTCAATCAATTGTGATATATCGTTCGAAAGAGCTCGTAAAGCACATTCAGAATCTGAAAAAAAATAACTCTCTAAGTAAATTAGGTCACGAACTAGAACAGTCCAAAGGTGTCAATTTTGCTGTTTTCGGACAGCTATAAAACCGGAAGTTGATGTCAGAGGTCAAATATTAAAGTATCATCTGGTATTAAAGATCAAGGTCACGAGATATGAGCCTTCAAAAATTGAAAAAATTCAACTTGAAATTGCAAAAAAGCAAATTCGAAATTCAAAAATTCACTTCCGTTGTTTTTCTCCAATTTTTACGTTCTTTCATTTGACACCAAAATTTTGAAATTCGGTTCAGCCAAATTGGCTGAATAAAAATCGAAATGTTTCAGGAAAATCAAAATGGCGGCCAAAGTTCCACTTGCGGGTAACATTTTATTTTAAAATCGGCCATAGAATTACTTTGGCTACCCATCAGAATAATTTCGATGAAATATTTAAATTTCACCGGAAGTTATTCAACCGGAACTTTAAATCGATTTTCCATTCAAACTGGAAGTGAAGTAAAAATTTCGACTACGTCACTTGATTAACATTTCTGATAAAACTTTTTTATTAAAATAGCAGATCAATCTGACTAAAATTGAAAAAATGTAAAAAAAAATCGAAATTCGATAAAACAATATGGGGTACGAATTTTCGATATTTGAATTTTTTGAACTCATATTACATCTGAATTTAGTCACAGATTCCAAAAATGAAAACCCGAGCAAAATCGGCCCAAAAATGTGGCTTCCAGGGTCAAAAAACCTGATTTTACTCAGTGTGCAATGTGCAATTTGCACTTTTGCAAAAATGTTCCAATTTATATTTAAGCACTACCTCGCCTAAATCTAAGGTGTACAGTTGTCAAAAGTTTACTGCAGCTGTTGCAGTTTAGGCTGTGTGCTCTTTGGGGAAAACGAAAAAAAAAACATTTCGAAAACAAACTGGGACTTTGCGGAAGCAAAGTCCCACAATAAAAGGAAAACTCAGTTCAATTGCTTTAAAGGGACAGTCTGAATTTTTTTTAGGTCAAATTTTTTTTTCCCTCAAATTTGTGAAAACTTTACACCAACATCTGTAACTATGTGCCCTTTAATGTATCTGAAAGTTTTAACTAAAAAAATCCAGCCGTTAATTTTTAAACGCTAAAAACATGCTAAAATTTTTAAAAACCTTACGTAAGGTTTTTAAGTATGTTGTGTTTTTTGGACGCTGATAGGAAACTACTGAACGGATTTGATTAAAATAAACGCCTTATTGTAGAGAAATGTCCCTCTTGTGTATTTAAAAGGTTTCAGCCAGAAATATTGAGCCATTTAAAGGGCAAACACCAAAACTAGGTCAAATTGCTTAATTAACAATAAGTACTCCCTGTTTGTAATTAACCCTTTAAAACCAAATTCAGTTTGATCAAGAAGATATAGAGATACAATAAGCATGCTTTAAAAATACTCTCAGGTAGCATTTGTGATTTTTTTTATATTGGAAACTTTTTTCAAAAAAGCAGAATGGCCCTTTAACCTAGCAGAATTATACATGGTTAATTTTGAGGTAAACAATATTCTTCATGTCAGGGCTGTAAACCAAATAATTGTACCTGGATTGGTCTGTAAGCCTTACAAAGACTAGTTTTCTATATAGTTAAAGTTTAAATTTCAATCATCTGTGTTATCATTAAAATTGAGAGATTTAAACAGTTTGACGTCTGTATTTCAACACTTATATATCAATTTATAAAGCTAAACTGTTAACAGATTACTGTTAATTACATTTGTATAAAAATCTTGACAGTATTTTTTTCATGAAGATATCAATACCAACATTGTATAAATCTGACATCACAGTTCAATTTGGAGAACCCAAGATATCCCACTTTAGTAAGTGTACGTGCATGACAGCAAAGTGATGTGCATTAAGGCCAATATTGGCAATACAATGTAGTTTTTACATAGCTTTACATAAAGAACTGGTTCAGATCCAGACCATAGACCTTCAATTTTGATCTCACTTGTTTATGAGAGGTCTTTACAATAATTGATTTTTGGATTCAACCTGATTTGGATTCTACCTTTCCATGCATAAAACTTGTTTAAACTTGAAAAAGAGTAGTCACATGATCAAACATAGAGTCTTAATTTAATTTTCAAAATGAGTTGAGTCAAATGGATTTCCAAGCCCCTCTATGTCCACATACGATTTATTACCTTATGAATACATGGATTATTTATCAGAAACACTTATTAACCAATTAGTATTGATCTTACTCTAAAACAATGAGAAAACACATCTTTAAAGTACCACTGGAGTAATGCAATGCTCAAGGCACTGCATCTTGTGATTCCCATCAGTCAGTTAAGCATCAAATGATCGTGACAAATTCTCACAATAATCTTACAAATGAGATAAATCATTCTCTATTATTATAAAAACTGCAGTGAGACATTAAGATTATTTAAGAAGGGAAAAGGTTTCTTTTAATAACGGTATGAATTTAATCAATCTTCATTCAAGAGAATATATGGCTGGTCACGTTTACCTCTCAGCAAATAATTGATGAAGTTAAATAAAGAAGAAAAAAAAAGTATAAAAGAGTAACAGATATGAAAGAAAGAAATCAATGTGTTTTATTGTGCAAGTTAATGATCTAGCTATTTTCTATTATTTGGAACCATTAAGATAGTAAATTATCAATATTAGTATCTAATATACTCTCAATGTATAATTAACCAATGTTTAATGGTTGTAACATATCTACCAAGGATGTTAAGTATAGGCCTAAACTCTAAAACAGGGGCCTTATTCTCGAAAATTTAACTTAAGATGATTTTAGTGATCCAGCAACCTGATTGGTCAATCACTAAAATCGATTTTAAATTTTGTATTATTGTCCAATCAGAAAAAAGTATTTCTTAAAATATGGATTTTATCTAAGTTAAGTTTTTGAGAATAAGGTCCCTGGTTGGTCCCTACCTATCTGCAATGCAACATCATGCATTAAATCCATTTATTGTAGGTGTTAATAATGCCATTATATTGAAAAAAGGAATGTTCATAGAAGAAAATATATTTTTCACTTCGAGAACATTTAGTACTAAAAAAATAGATATCTCTTTCTATAAACAGCTTTTCATTTCTAGATCACATATTTAAGAAGAATGGCAAACAAACTACAGTCCTATCAAAAGAAGAATCAAGCTAATCTGAAGTTGTTGTTCAGAGATTTTTTTCATTTTTCAGATGACATTTCCACAAGTTTGATATCGCTGTTTTAAAGGGATTCACTATTCCAACTTTCAATCAGAAAGTGTTTCATGACATCACGCCTAAGAAATATGCTTGAATCACAGAAGACGTCCAATTGATAATTGAAACAGTGCAAATAGATCCTTTAAATGCCTCAACACACATACAAATTTTAGAAAACCTCTTTACAACCACTTTCAGAAAATGTTATGAATTTAAAATAAAACACCCGTGGCAAGTAAAATCAAGCTAATCTGAGGTTGTTATCCAGATCTAAGTCTATAATCAGATTACAATTCCTTCAGCCTTGTGTTTGATATCTCTTTTTTAAGAAAACATTATTCCTTCTTATGTCATAAAATCTAAAAACAAACAAAAACAAAGTTAAAGATAATTTGCCAGGCAAGGTAATATACGCCCACTCAGCTTTGTTTGAAAAAGATTTTCAATAGGGTTCATCCTAGGGTGATAATAAACAATTTCAGTAGGTTTCGTCAAAATCCAGAAAGAATTGTGACTTGTAGAGTGTTAAGAGCTAAAACAAGGGCAATAACTCATATTATATATTTTCGGATTTTATTGATTTTAAATAGGGTTCAACCTAAATGATGAAAACAATTTCAGTAAGTTTTGTCAAAATCTGTAAAGAATGGTCACACGGGTGACGACAATATACGCTCCACATTTCATGTAGGCATATAAAACAAAACAAGTTTGAAATCTAACCTGAGGACTGAGGTTTATATTCAGAGATTTAAGCCTCTTATTTTAGATTACATTACAAATCTTATAATACTTGAAAAATAAAAAACTTGCTGCAAATAAAATAATCATAAATTTTTATGTTTCTGATCTCTTTCAGTGGTAATAACTTGTCATTCCAAAACATAATGGGATTTATTAACTTCTCAGTATGTCAGGATTAATTCTCTCGCGCTACATGAGAATAAATTCCAGGATTACTATTGTTGGAATCAAATTATTCTGGTGGAAACGTCTGAATCACTTAAATTTACTTCTGACTTTAAGTCCTGGTTTGACATCCACAAAATTAAATTCCCCAGATAATTTGGAAAGTTTAAGCTACATTAGGTGAAGAGATTATTTACACATTAACTGTAAAATATCATCTCAATATCTACACAATGATAAGATATATTTTCTCATGCCCTCGTCTGATCTCTCTAGATATGCAATATCATAAATTGATAAATATACTTAAGTGAGAATCCCTTAAAGGGATTGTAAAGTGTATTTCGAAAACTTTGTATATGTATCGGGAACACTGATAGCATCAATTTGCATCATTCAAATTTCCATTCCAATGTCTGTGTTTCTTGTAATTCCACTTAAACTAACGCGTTTTATGACGTCACCCCCACTGATCTACCGTAAGGTACTATTAATATCATCATAAAACGACGCATTAGTTTAAGTGGAATTGCAAGACGTTGGAATGGAAATTGGAATAGTGCAAATTGATGCCATCTGTGTCCCGATACACATACAAAGTTTAGAAAACCTCTTTACAATCCCTTTAAGAGTAATTTAGTAGGCTACTGTCCAACAGTTAAGCTATTTTGACATTAGTACAAAAAATCTGTAAGACAATTTAAAGAGAAATGTCGAAGAGACAAAAATATATTTTACTAGGAGTTTTGAGAATCTTGTCTCAAGTTTGGTACCGTACTGATCTTTTCTGATTCAGCTTTACCAATTTACAGCTGGGCACACTGGAAATTTAGAAAAAATTATTCTCATGGCTACTCATATTCAGTGAGCCATACTGTTATTCTAGACCTCTAATCAATGTATGATCAGCCATCAAAATCTTGTCACTCTTGTTAATGAGCCACCTTCTGGGTATAAAATAAAGCCAATTCCTTCCCTGATTGAACAGTTTTAATGTGAAACATCTAAAAAGCTTATTCATGTTAACATAACAAACATGACAATTATAATGTGTCAAATGATTGACATAAAATGTTGTTTTTTTATTGAAAACTAAACCATCAGCACCATCAACACAGTCAATTCCTGTAACTACAGTCTCATATTTCTTTTAATGGTATTTTTATTGTGAAATATCATTTCAAAATCAGATTGAATGTAATCTAAATTTCCTGGAATATTGTGTTTATCTGAGTACATTTATCTTGATACTTTTCAAATAATATTTCCTGTTGTTGTTACAATGAGAAGTTACTTATCATTAGTCATAGTATGTTCAATTTAGGATCAAAAACTTTTTTCTGTTACGAAATTGACATAAATTGTGAGAGAATTAGCTAGGTATTAAGGCTATATTACAAAAATGTCTGCTACAGTGTCTTATTTGAATATTGAATAAAAACCAAATTGATTCTTATAACAATTGTCCAACAATACTAATGTTTGGTAAACATGATTTAAGTTAACTGAATTGGGATAGATGAACATGACATGATTTGCCAAGAGGAATATCAAATTAAGTTAGTTTTAATTATAATCTGGTAAATGACACACAGATCATACTTCCATTTATGACAACCATGTATGTCAAAATACATTTATATGATCATTATGATCCATATACAAACTTTGACCAATTATGGGCAATGTCAATAATTGTACTCAACACCAGAAAAGAAAGACACACTATTTTGCAAGTACAGTATTGGGCACACTGATGGAATCAATTTAAACCATTCCAATTTTCAAAAGATGTCAGTGGTTCCAGCTATTCCCTTTTAACAGTAATTTGGTGACTTGCAGGTCTTCTGTTATACAAGCATAAAAGGAAATGTTGCAATTTGGTGCTATCAGTGTCCCAAATACACATAAAACATAGAAAACCTTTAGAAAACATAGGCAAAACATTAAAATCAAGTCACACCGAATTGTGTAGTTCACACCTTCTAGAACTCCAACTACCGGTTGTAAATAAGCTACTTTACCATTTTAAATGTTTGATAATGGTGTGATTGTTTAAAACAAAGTCTATATTAGAAAAAATAACATTCTAGTAAGTTAAGTAAAAAATCTTTATTATCTTATTCAATACCATCTATTCTACATTACAATAACGCTCATCAAAATAGATTCTTTTAGATCTCTTTTTAACACTTTCAGTTGTTGAATGATTAATGGTAACAAAACTACATGGTTCAAGAGAGAGACTGAAGATTTCACGCCACACTTCAGACAATTTGTCTACTTAAAACTAAACTTTGCCACATATCTTACCATTAATTCTGAATAATTCATTTCTTTATTGATAATATTACATTGATAAAGTATCAATCTTAGGTTAGCATGTCAGTTTTAAGAAAAAAAATTCTATCTAGTTTGTACGAAAGGATATTTCTTAAATATAATATATTTTTTTATATGCGAAAACTTATTGAAAGAAATGAATGAAATTTAGTTTGGTGTCTTTATGCAATGTGCAATAAGGAGAGTTTGCAAATACCAATTTTGGATTTTCCAACTTTAAAGTAAATAGGTAATCAAATTCATTTCACTTTGTGTCAAGTCTCTTCTCAAAGGACCAACATTGTAGAAAAGAGAAACCGTCTAACACAGGACTTCTCAATTACATTTTATAAAGGGACAATTGCATTTTATGAAAAAAATATAAGGGCCAAATAGAGCTTAGCTAGCATAGAAAGCAGAGCGTTTTAGCAGAAGGGATCAGTCTTGAGGGGCCATTCTAAAGGGACTCGTGGGCTGCCATTTGAGAAGGCCTGGCTTTACATGACATGTTGGACATGCTATGTCTAAAAACCTAATTAAAGGTAAGAATCATAATTAAGAATAATTAATCATAGTACCAGTACCTCATTAATATTGACCACCTAACTAATTAATGGTCTAGTCAATACTAATAAATGACAATAGTCACTTCTAACTTAACTATGTTTTCTTTGACTTTCTGTCAGATCTTAGACATTCTGATGAAAGAGTTGTAGGTGGTGCTCAAGGATAAGACGTTAAAAATAACTCATGGTGATTGTGAGCTCAAGATTGTTGTTAAGAATACAAAATCTGTCTGCAGTATAATTTTCTTAAGATTTTTTGCAGGTTAACATGCTTTTTGATCATTTGATCAACTCCATGCAGTGTGGAATCAGGAAATCTGTATACCGTATATTTCCGTGTATGAGTCACTATTTTGGTGTTTTTTTTGTCAACAAGGGGTGTGCACTATACATGGGTAAATGAATTTTCCAGATTTTGATGGGGTAAGGAAGGGGTGCGCATTATCCATGGGTGCGCATTATATTCGGAAATATACGGTAGTAGCTTACTCAGTTTTTTTATTTCCATCTTTTAATGAATCTTTAATGTGTTAACAATATGTACCACATAGGCCCATTTGAACCATGTAAGCCCTTACGACCTGCATCACTGACCAGAGTAAGATTAGACAAAGGTCAAGGTTAAAGAGATATGTTCACTTACCGTTCAAAAAAAAAAAACTTTTAGTCTAAGAATCTGTAATTTTTTAGCTAATATAATTCATAATAATATTCCCGACTCTCCCTCAAAATTTAAGCCCTCAATTCCAATAATTAACATAAATTCAAGGCCCAAATCGATCCTCGTAAATTCCCCTTTAAAATCAAGAAGGCTAAAGATATAATACTAGTTATTGCTTCTTCAATATCAGACAAGATCTCTCGAGACCATACAGTATGTTATCACCTACCATTAGGGAAATACTAATAAAATAATCACATTACTAATGAAATAATAAAGTTTATACAAGTTCTAACTAAATAATAAACTTATCACTTTCTATATAAGGAGGATTTCGACTGATTATGATGACATCAGAAAGATTTTAAAGAGATTTCCAGAATATTTCAATTTAAAAATATTTATCTATCGAAAAATGTATGAATGATTAGACTCATCATCATCATCATCATATTCGATTTTGATTATCCAGGCCTTAGATTAATCCTCATGCAAGGGTGGGGCCTGGCTGTCCAGTCTGGCGCGAAGTCTCCCCCTCCAGGCTTGACTGTTGTTTTGGTCGGTCGAAAGCATGCCTCGTGATATTCTCTGTCTCACTTTACTACATCTTCCCACGACAATTTGGGTCTACCAGGAGCTCTTGCTGTCATGACACTTATTCTTCTGACCTGAGCTATCCAGTCTGAGCTGCGCTCTATGTGCCCTAACCATCTCAGCCTGTTTGTCTGTAGTATTTTGTCTATGGTATTCAATTCGAGCTGGGACAGAAAGGATTTAAATGAGATGTCGTATAATAAAAAATCAAACTCTGGCAAAAAGGTTGTTAAAGGGACAGTCTGAATTTTTTTTAGGTCCACAAATTTTTTTGCTCAAATTTGTGAAAACTTTACACCAAAATCTGTAACTATGTGCCCTTTAATGTATCTGAAAGTTTTAACTAAAAAAATCCAGCCGTTAATTTTTAAACGCTAAAAACATGCTTAATTTTTTAAAAACCTTACGTTAGGTTTTTAAGTGAGTTATGTTTTTTGGACGCTGATAGAAAACTACTTGATTTGAGTAAAATAAACGCCTAATTGTAGAGAAGTATCCCTCTTGTGTATTTAAAAGGTTTCGGCCAGAGATATTGAGCCATTTAAAGGGCAAACACCAAAACTAGGTCAAATTGCTTAATTAACAATAAGTACTCCCTGTTTGTAATTAACCCTTTAAAACCAAATTCAGTTTGATCAAGAAGTTATAGAGATACAATAAGCGTACTTTAAAAATACTCTCAGACAGAATTTGCGATTTTTTTGACAATGGAAACTTTTTTCAAAAAAGCAGAATGGCCCTTTAAGCAAGTAACTATATGTTCACATTGACACATCTTTAGTTTTTTTTAAGAAGACTCTCTGATTTAAGTGAATTAAGATTTGTTTCATGATTTTTGGTTTTTTAATGAAGGACATGCCCTTAATCAAAAGATAACAAACACTATTATCAGGTAAAGATAATTTATATGGTAGTTCCAAGGCAAGCAAGTCAGAAATTTACCTTGCAATTCATAACAACACCAAAGAAAATCATGTAACCAAAAACCATAATGGCAATAACTACCATGCACTTCAGATGACTGAACACTGAACACATTGTGCCATAAAGCAAAAAATTGAAATATTCTCTATTATGAAAAAAAAAAAAAATACAACATCAGTACTTTTTTCAGAATTTCAGTCAACATCAGTCAGAGACCAAAATAAATGTATTATGTCTATGAAAAATTGGCTTTTGAAATTTAACCATTTTCATTAGACGATAATTGAAGTTCTCTGTCAAAGAAAAATGACTACATCCTTTCAATTCATCGAGACTTGATATCAAAAAATTGAAAATTATATTACTTTCAGAAAACATCCAAAAATAGTCTACTGTAATGAGCTGGTTTAAGACAGTCTAAGATTATATATACCAAAGGCACTCAAGGAAAAATGACAGCGAAATATGACCCACAAGATATGACCCGCAATACTTAATAACTTGTCATATGTTTCATACATAACATTTAGAACCTATTATAATGCTAGAGGCAGACGAGCGTATTTTTTTGCCGATCGCAGCGAATTTTATAATCATCCAAAGAATACGCTCGTGTGTCTGAGCTTTAACGGCCGTACACAAGCGTATTTTTTGGAGTGATTATAAAATTCGCTGCAATCGAGCAAAAAAATACGCTAATCTGACCCTAGCATAAGATTGATGAAATTTTATACTGATTAATAATCTGCAATATTTATGTATGTTTTATTTACACATAATGGTCTGCATTTATTCCACATTCCAGAAAGATAACATTTACTTAGCAGTTGATAGAAATATAAGCTGAAAAAATTTAATGCATTGATATTATTTCATGCCACTTAATATATATTGTGACAGCTATCATGTAAATATTTATTAATGTGTAATCTACTATGTAAATATCATGTCACCTTGACCATGAAAATATCATACATATGTAAATGTTATGTCTTTTATCATGTCACCATGAAGATGATATCTATCATGTCATCTACCTTGTAAATATCTTTCATGGCATTTACAATGAAAATATCTATATTTATCATTTTATGTCACCTACTTTGTAAATATATCACTTATAATATAAATATTATGTTTTATTAACGTCACCTACTTTGATAACATCTATCATCATGTCACCAATGAGGTTAATATCTATCATGTCACCTAACATGTAAATATCTTCAATGTCATTTACAATGAAAATATCTATATTTATCCTTTTATGTCACCTAACATATAAATATGTCACTTATCCTATATAAATATTATGTTTAATAAATGTCACCTACTTTGATAACATCTATCATCATGTCGCAAATGAGTTAAATATCTATCATGTCACCTAAGAGGTAAATATCTTTAATGTCATTTACATTGAAAATATCTATATTTATCATTTTATGTCACCTACTTTGTAAATATGTCTCTTATAATATAAATATTATGTTTTATTAATGTCATCCTACTTTGATAACATCTATCTATAGTCACCTGTTAATGAGTCAAATATCTATCACTTCACCTACCATGTAAATACCATGTCACCTAACATGTATTATCATGTCATTTACAATGTTAATATTCATGTATGTAACTTACCATGTGAAAGTAAATATCTTTAATGCAACCTTCATTCTTCAAAGATTTAGGAATTTAGTCCAGGCCTTCTCAAACGGTGGCCTATAACGCCATCAAGAGTGGCTCAAAAACAAAAAGATAGCTTGCCAGGCAAGGTAATATACGCCCACTGGCAGCCTTGATTTAAACAAAAATATTTGAGTTTCGACCTCTAGAGTGTGTATGAGCTAAAAATTGAAAGCGTTTTCAAGAACAAGGGCAATAATTCACATTAAATATTTCACTGATTTTCAAAAGGTTTCATCAAAAACCATCAAGAATTCCTGGCTATATTGTACCAGTGACGTGATACCAGGGCATGTTACTTTGAACTTGACCATTTTTTCAAGGTTATTAGAGTAAATAAACAAGACCAAGACAAAATATTTTATTTCAATGTACATTTAAAATTATCTCTGGTTTGTTATCTTAACAATTTCACTCAATTTCAGTTATCAATGTCATTTTAACTCCAATCTGTTATACAAAACCAATTTCAGACATTTCCAGCATTAACCCTTTGAACCCTGAATGTAATTTAGATATGACTTTTTTTTCCCCAAATCACAACAATTTATTTGATTGAACATGTACTTCATTTTTCTTCTGAATCCTATACTTGTATCCTTATAAGCAATGATGTAAAACTTCATTTCATTTCTCATTCTTTCTTAAACCTGCAATTATAGTAAGTAATAAATTAAAAAAAATAGAAATATCAAAGTGAACAGGGTCATATACATTTCCTTATTCTATGTTTTTAAGCCAAAAAAAGGTCAAAAAAAAATTTCGCCACCCCCCCCCCCCTTTCCAAATACCTGGATCCGCCCCTGATGACAACCGACAGAAACTCGACATTTTTATTAATTTCAATTCATCTCATTGTACAATCTTTTTGTCATGTTTTTGATTTTCTAATATTGGAACGAAAAAATGAAAATCTTCAGAAATTTGAAGATTTTCTTTTTCATTCTACATCGCAAGCCAAAGCCATATCAAACATTTTGAGCTTATAATAAAGCTGGAATGAAAAAATAAAAATCTTCAGAAATTTGTAGATTTTCTTTTTCATTCTACATCGCAAGCCAAAACAATATTGGAACGAAAAAATTAAAATCTTCAGAAATTTTTAGATTTTCTTTTTCATTCTACACCGCAACCCAAAACAATATCAAACAATATTGGAACGAAAAAATGAAAATATTCAGAAATTTGCAGATTTTCTTTTTCATTCTACACCGCAAGCCAAAACAATATCAAACAATATTGGAACGAAAAAATGAAAATCTTCAGAAATTTGTAGATTTTCTTTTTCATTCTACACCGCAAGCCAAAACATTATCGAACAATATTGGAACGAAAAAATGAAAATCTTCAGAAATTTTCTTTTTCATTCTACATCGCAAGCCAAAACAATATCAGAAAATATTGGAACGAAAAAATAAAAATCTTCAGAAATTTGTAGATTTTCTTTTTCATTCTACACCGCAAGCCAAAACAATATTGGAACAAAAAAATGAACTTCAAATATTCTATTTTTTATCCTTTTTGACTGAAAATTGGTCTACAGATTGTCAAATTATCCATTATATGAAAAAATAAAGATTTATAATTCTTCTATAATTTATTTAAACAATTTTTTTTTTTCAAATGATTCTTTCTTATACTATTTTTTTCATTAGGTTACAGGATATTCAAATTGTACGAATAGGAAATGTGAACGTATCAATATTTTGAGACCTGTATGGTGAATATTTATCAGAAATTTAAGTAGAAGGTAAGTTAGGGTGAGTAAGGTTAAATGTTAATGGTTAATGCTAATGACAAATAAAACGTTGCAGTGGGCCTACATAAATTTCTGATAAATATACACCATACAGTTCAGTACGGTACCAAATAAATATTCCTGACTTCATTTTGGACATCATTAGAAAGAATCATTTGATGAGCTAAATTGCCAAAAAATGTAAACTACAATTCTTCAAAAGTTTCAAATAACGAAATAAACTGACAAATCTGATTCAAAATTAGACTCATGATAGTTCACTAAAATTTGGATAAAAGTTTTTTCAAAAGTAAATTCCCCCTACCCCCTTCCAAAACTGAGCTTAAGATAAAGCTGGAACGAAAAAATAAAAATCTTCATATATTTGTAGATTTTCTTTTTCATTCTACGTCGCAAGTCAAAACAAAATCAAACATTTTCAGCTTATAATAAAGCTGGAACGAAAAAATAAAAATCTTCAGAAATTTGTAGATTTTCTTTTTCATTCTACGTCGCAACTCCCAAGTAGAAACAAAGTCAAACTTTTTGATTTTCTAACAATATTAGAACGAAAAAATAAAAATCTTCAGAAATTTGTAGATTTTCTTTTTCATTCTAAGTCGCAACTCGCAAGTCGAAACAAAGTCAAACTTATTGATTTTCTAACAGTATTGGATTCTAAAATGTTTTTTTTTTAAAGTCCTACAAGTTTTAAACTTTTTTTAAAAGTAAATTCCTCCTTTGTGTTGTCATCAGTACAAGATGAATTGTCAATAAAAATCTGTACAAGCAAGATAATTCTGTTAATCGCAATAAACTTTCAAAGAATGACAAAATCGCGAGCAATCATTGTACTTCTCAAAAGAAAATAGCGATGCCCCATCGTAATACGCCCACTTTTGTAATGGCAGCCAAGTCGTCCGGGAGGTCGACAAGAACTATCAGTAAATGAAACATCTGTCGAAAACCGTGCCATCAAGAATGTTTACAAAATTGAACGATTTTTGAGTGTTTACAACTACAAGTTAACAAGGACAATAACCCATGAAATAGTTTTCAATTCGTCTGATTTTCAATAGGGTTCATCCTTGGGTGATTACAAACACTCACAGCAAGTTTCATAAAAATCCACCAAGAAACCAGCTCTCTATCGTGTCCACAACTTCGAGAGAGTAACGGGCTTAAAAATTTACGTGTTTTAAAGAACAAGGGCAATAACTCATAAATATTTTTTCGAGGTTTCTGATATTCAATAGGGTTTATCCTAATGTCAATACAAACACTCATACCAAGTTTCATCAAAATCCATCAAGAAACCAGCTTTCTATGGTGTCCACAACATATTTTCAAAAGCAAGGGCAATAACCCAGGAAATATTTGTCGATTCGTCTGATTTTCAATGGGGTTCATCCTTGGGTAATTAAAAACACTCACAGCAAGTTTCATTTAAAATCCACCAAGAAACCAGCTCTCTAACGTGTCCACAACTTTGTTAAAGGTTGAAAAATTAACGCGTTTTAAAGAACAAGGGCAATAACTCATCGAATATTTTTTCGATGTTTCTGATTTTCAATAGGGTTTATCCTAATGTCAATACAAACACTCATACCAAGTTTCATCAAAATCCATCAAGAAACGAGCTCTCTATGGTGTCCACAAGATATTTTCAAAAGCAAGGGCAATAACCCATGAAATATTTTTCGATTCGTCTGATTTTCAATAGGGTTCATCCTTGGGTGATAACAAACACTCACAGCAAGTTTCATCAAAATCCATCAAGAAACCAGCTCTCTATCGTGTCCACAACAATTGTGGACAGACAGGCGGACAGACAGACAGGCGGACAGGCGGACAGGCGGGGGCGACTACAATATACGCCCACATTAATGTGTGGGCGTATAAAAAGTACTATCAGGTCTTTCAAAAAGAGTAAGCATGGTCTGTTTTGCACAACAACTGCATTAATCACATATGTGAGATCATCTGAGGTGGCTATATAACCAAACCTCAACTCCAGTATCAGCACTGCACTGATGAGGCCCAGAAGGCCGAAACAGTACTGTTTGCCGTTAATTTCACATCATATATTCAAAAAGATAAAAAAAACCACAAAAAATATATTTTAGTTTCCATTTTTACTATAACATGTGTGTCTTGTATTGGTATTGTGACTTTCCCGTCCCAACTTTCAGAGAGTCTACATAGTTTATTTTAGAACATTTAATCAAGTAAATATTGTTGTCATTATGAATCTCTCTCTCTGTATTGATTTCTATCATTTTCTGCACCTATATGGGCTAATTGAGGACGGGCAAATGCCATGCAGTGTGCAATGAGGGAAATTTTACCAGGACAGCGGCATTAGCCTGCTCTTATTTTTGATTTCCAACTGTCGAGGGATCTTTAACGTGCACAGCCAATAGCACACGGGACCTCGGTTTAATGTCCCATCCGAACGACTAGACGCTTTTTCCATGTGAAATCCCTGTAAACACATTGGCATTAAGCAATACATTGGTATCAGCTAATAAACTTTTCTTATGAGGAAATCTGAAATATTCTTTAATTATTAATCTTTATTTATCTTAGAGCACACAAAATACACACATACTTGGAATTGACTTCATGTTCAGTGACTAAAATACTGTCCACATGAAATCAACCCTTATAAATCTGATGAGCTTTAAAGAAATGCCAAATCTATGTTTTTATTTGCAAAGTAAACATTTTTTTATGATTCTAAAAAAGGAAAAGGAAAGCTACTAAAAAGGGAATTAATTTGGCATTTCCCTAAAACATTCATTCTTTACGTCTAATATGATACACAGCTCATCAGATTATAGCCACAGTGGGGAATAAGACTTGAATTGGGAAGAGAAAATTTGGCCAGACTTCCCTCAGAGCCTAAAGAAGTCATTTTTTCTCTTCAAGCAATTGGATAGAGAGAAAGTATCAGATAGATAAAAACACATTCACACTTTACTTAGGTCCATCAGAAAGTGAAAATAGCCAATGGGTGATTCAAATTGACATCAAATCCACAGGGACAAACCTAATCATGGCACTCCAGTCTTGATTTGATCCCTCTCAAAGAATTGACAAAATGAATAATGTCAGATCTATAAGGTTCTAATCTTTGTCGTAGGACACATGACACTCCTTCGAGGATCATGTAGCAAAATGGTCCCCTCACCTACTACATGACCACTTCCAGAGGTTCACGCCGACCGTCCATCCAATTTAGCAGTTTTCTAATCTTTGCCGTAGGACACATGACACTTCCTTCGAGGATCATGTAGCAAAATGGTCCCCTCATCTACTACATGACCACTTCCAGAAGTGCACGCCGACCGTCCATCCAATTTAGCATTTTTCTAATCTTTGCCGTAGGACACATGACACTTCCTTCGAGGATCATGTAGCAAAATGGTCCCCTCACCTACTACATGACCACTTCCAAAAGTGCATGCTAACCGACCATCCAATTTTGTAAATGACAATACCCAATTCATCCCTACAGTGAGAGGGGGTTTTCCTAAAGTAAGACTTTACAATAAGTGCCATTTCTTACAATTTGGACAACTCCCCTTATCCTAAAGAAGTTGTTTTTACATAGAAAACTTCCTGATGACCTCACAAAATACACACATACTTGGAATTGACTTCATGTTCAGTGACTAAAACACTGTCCACATGAACTCAACCCTTATAAATCTGATGAGCTTTTATTTAAAGAAATGCCAAATCTATGTATTCATTTGTAATTCTTAAAAAAAGAAGGAAAGATACTAAAAAGGGAATTACCTTTGGCATTTCCCTTAAACATTCATTCTTTACTTCTTATATGATACACAGCTCATCAGATTATAGCCACAGTGGGGAATAAGACTTCAATTTGGAAGAGAAAATTTGGCCAGACTTCCCTCAGAGCCTAAAGAAGTCATTTTTATTCTCTTCAAGCAGTTGGATAGAGAGAAAGTATCAGATAGACAAAAACACATTCACACTTTACTTCATCAGGAAGTGAAAATAGCCAATGGGTGAATCAAATATTTACATACTCTTTTCTATTCTACTTTTTAACCTTAATTCATATTTCAAATAAAGTCTACTTTATTCTCAATATTAATTCAGTCTACTTTATTCTCAAACTTAATTCAATTCTCAATCTTAATTCAGTCTACTTTCTTCTCAATCTTAATTCAATTCTCAATCTTAATTCAGTCTACTTTATTCTCAATCTTAATTCAGTCTACTTTACTCTCAATCTTAATTCAATTCTCAATCTTAATTCAGTCTACTTTATTCTCAATCTTAATTCAGTCTACTTTATTCTCAATCATAATTCAGCCTACTTTATTCTCAATCATAATTCAGCCTACTTTATTCTCAATCTTAATTCAGCCTTCTTTATTCTTAATTCAGTCTACTTTATTCTCAATCTTCATTCAGTCTACTTTATTCCCAATCTTAATTCAGCCTTCTTTATTCTCAATCTTAATTCAGTCTACTTTATTCTCAATCTTAATTCAATTCTCAATCTTCATTCAGTCTACTTAATTCTCAATCTTAATTTAGTCTACTTTACTCTCAATCTTAATTCAATTCTCAATCTTAATTCAGTCTACTTTATTCTCAATCTTAATTCAGTCTACTTTATTCTCAATCATAATTCAGCCTACTTTATTCTCAATCTTAATTCAGCCTTCTTTATTCTTAATTCAGTCTACTTTATTCTCAATCTTCATTCAGTCTACTTTATTCCCAATCTTAATTCAGCCTTCTTTATTCTCAATCTTAATTCAGTCTACTTTATTCTCAATCTTAATTCAATTCTCAATCTTCATTCAGTCTACTTAATTCTCAATCTTAATTTAGTCTACTTATTTTAATCTTAATTCAGTCTACTTTATTCTTAATCTTAATTCAGTCTACTTTATTCTCAATCTTAATTCAGTCTACTTTATTCTCAATCTTAATTCAGTCTACTTTATTCTCAATCTTAATTCAGCCTACTTTATTCTCAATCTTAATTCAGCCTACTTTATTCTCAATCTTAATTCAGTCTACTTTATTCTCAATCTTAACTAAACCAACTTTTTATTCTATTTGGAATATTCCTTACTTTAATATGAATACAAAAATTTTAAAAGTAAAATTTAAGAGTACTTACCAAATTTTTGAGGTACAAAACATCAACCAATATTCAAATCTTCCATGTTACCCCTGGCAGACACCAACTATATATACCTACAAATACAAATAGAGCAGTTATTTTCAGTTGGGATGGGTATCAATTACCAAATTGAGATTGATTATCAATATCTGGCATTGAAGACAAATGAAACTGAAGTAATGTCAAGAATTTTGTATGATTATATGATAAAATGGCTTGTGACTTCTCTGATGTAGCAGATAATGTTAAAATAAAATTTGACTATGAATTTTAATCGATTATGGAATTTGATAATCGATAATCGAAATAAATAATTTGTAGAGTTGATAATTGATTATTTCAATTAATATTTGACCTAGCCCTAATTTCATTTATTAAAAATTAAACTAAATGAATTTTGTACAAAAACAGTCTTGCATCAGACCAAATTTTCAAATTGAGGCACAGGTCCAATAAAAGATCTATCCTTAAATTAAACTATAGTAGCTGAATACTTATCTTTTTTCTCCAACTTTAAAATAAATTAGTCTTCAGTTCTTCATTAAATGTTTTTTTCTGCTCTCATAGCAACAAGAAGTGAACCCTGGGACATCTGCTGACTGAATGAGGCTGTACACTGTAGTTGTCAACCTGACTATAACCCCTGAATTCTACTCACACCCAAGTAAGGGGTAAAATATCTCAGTCTCTATATCCACAGTTTTAAAACAAAAGACTGACAATAGAGTGAACACTTTTCATCCCTTGGTCATAGTTTTAATCTTTTATCAAGAATCAAATTGGTAATCAAGACTAATTCCCATTGTTTACAATTAGTATTGTCGAGCTACTGCACTAAACTTTTAGTACGTTAAAGGTGCACTATCATATAAAAATTTGTTTTTAACTTTCTTCTCCTTGGGTTTCGATTTTTGGTCAAAGATGAAATTGGTAATAAACATAAGATTAAATTGCTTCAGTATTAATAAAAGTGATTTAAAGGGAATCAAGAATATTTTCAAAATCTACTCTTTGTGTATTCAATCTCTGATAAAAGATTAAAGTGGTACTCTCATTAAAATCAGGCCTTGAACATGTTTAAAGAGACAAGAATATTCAAACAAATATTTTTTGTATTTTTCTGATTTTTCTGATTTTTCATAGAGTTCAACCTTGGGTGATAGCAAACTCTCACACCAAGTTTAGTCAAATTCTGTAAAGAGTTGTATATGAGCTAAGATTGGACACAAGAACAAGGGAAATAACTCAAACTAAACATTTTAAAAATTGTATGATTTTCAATAGGGTTCATCCTTAGGTGATTATAATCACTCACACCAAGTTTTGTCGCAATCCAACATGAATTGTGCCTTCTAAAGTGTTTACAAGGTAGAAATTGAATGTGGTTTTGAAGGACAAGGGCATTAATTCATATCAAATATTTTTCGATTCTTTTGATTTTCAATAGGGTTCATCCTTGGGTGATAATAAGCAATTTCAGCAAGTTTCATCAAAATCTGTAAAGAATTAATTGTGACTTGTAGAGTGTTAACAAGCTAAAAATCAAACGCGTTTTAAAGAACAAGGGCAATAACTCATATCAAATATTTTTCGATTCTTTTGATTTTCAATAGGTTTCATTCTTGGGTGATAATAGACAATTTCAGCAAGTTTCATCAAAATTTGTGAAGAATTGAGACTTGTAGAGTGTTAACGAGCTAAAAATCAAACACGTTTTAAAGAACAAGGGCAATAATTCATATTATATATTTTTCGATTCTTTTGATTTTCAATAGGGTTCATCCTTGGGTGATAATAAACAATTTCAGCAAGTTTCGTCAAAATCCGTAAAGAATTGAGACTTGTAGAGTGTTAACGAGCTAAAAATCGGACGCGTTTTAAAGAACAAGGGCAATAATTCATGTTAAATATTTTTCGATTCTTTTGATTTTCAATAGTGTTCATCCTTGGGTGATAATAAACAATTTCAGCAAGTTTCGTCAAAATCCGTAAAGAATTGTGACTTCTAGAGTGTTAACAAGCAATTGTGGACGGACGGACCGACAGACCGACGGACATGGGTGATGGCAATATACGCTCTACATTTCATGTTGACGTATAAAAATTACAATAATGATGCAAAATTAAAGCTAAAACTGTGTAAAATCCTTGCCCTGGACTCAATTCACAAAAAAGCTCCCTTATTTGGTTCTTATATTTAATTCATACAATGCATTTGGTCCTTTACAAAACATAATTGAGAAGGCCCACTCTAATCCTTTTGAGGCTATGAAGAAGTTGCACATCTATCAAATAATTTTCAAATTAGAACTATAATAATCAGGTTAAGAGATTAGAGGTTTTATCTCAGACTAAAAAAGATCTCTACACATCTCCAAGGATTAATCAAATCATTAGGTTTGAATATAAGAAATATTAAGGGAAATAGACATGAACAATTATGATATATAATTATAGTCAACTAAAAATAGATACTGGATGACAGAATGGTAATGAGTTTGATATGAAAATAATTGAGGCTAATCGTCCAGTCTGACACTATATTCAACAAGATAGTTTTTTAGTCGTTCCAAACATGTCATGTATTCTAGATTTGGAAAGTTGGCATTTTCATGGATCTATAAATTTAGGCAACTGTCATTTTACCTTAGTAAATCAAATGTTATTCAAGATACACTTTGTGAACCTGTTAACTTCACTACCTTCTTTGTGTAACAACTTTCTGTTAAGTTATGACTTTTTATTTTCTATAGGTTTGATACCTTCAATACTTTGTGAAGGCCAGGGGCCAGTTTCTCAAAAAATCTTACGATAAATTTTGACGTAACTTTGGCATTTCACAATGAATAATTCCACACTTACGACAATTTTTTATTTTAAGATTTTGAGAAACAGGCCCCAGATTGTTGGATTCTAATACAATGTCAGTTTGGGTGTTAGTTATTTACAAAAGTTCATTTGCTGGCTTCTGTCAAACAAATGGTATGTACAGGTTCTCATTTTGATCAAGTCAACTTAAATCACCTTCACTAATAATTCCAACTGGCCCTGCTATAAATGGGTATTATGATCATTTAGAAAACAAACCAATATCCTAGTACCATTCGATTGAACCAATCCAACTACCAACTACTACTACTACTAACAACTACCTAGTTTACGATATCAGCTGCTGCTTGGAAGCAAACGTTAACTTGTCATCTACCAACCAACCATCCAGAAAACATAATTGTCAAGAAGTTTTGTCACTATCAGTTGTTGGAAAGAATCAACAGCACCTTGTTACTAATGTAACATATTAATGTACCCTCTGACCCAAATGATGTTAACTCCTCTTCCCTGATTTGAGGTATTTCTAATTCTATGACTTTCTTTCCGTGCCAATATAATTTATTCTCCTTTGATACTATTTGCAATAATTGACCATGTCAAACCATCGCTTGTGATGAGCAGAAGTGTCAGATAATATGTCCTAAGAGGCCTGGTTCTAACAAATATAAACAATAGACCAATACAGCCTCTTCCATTTGAATGAATTTAGAAGTCTGTTATCTCCTCAATATAGATAGACAATAATAGATTAATAAGCTATAACTATCACAGGACCCATTAACTTTTGGTAATTTACCAAATACACAATAGTTTGTCTGTGTCAGAGTTTATTCATAAATAAAGAACATGTTGACCTTGAAATATAACTGTTGAAAAAAAGACCAAAGAGTAAATTTACCAGCTGATCCTTGGTCCTATCTTTTGGCACTGATCCATTCTTCCAACTCATTTAACCCTGACTTTATTTTGGTTAAAACGTCATATACCCTGAATTCCAAGCAACATTTCTAAAAGTGTATTACGTTAACATTGTATGACGTCACTTGACAACGGACGGTTTTGTGGCTTGTCGGGTATATATCACGTAATGATTAAGCTGCTATACCGGCTTTTAGGGTTGAAAGGGTTAAAGCTGGAATGACAGCATTGCTTTGAAAGATAACAGGTATGAAAATCATCCTGATATTATAATATAAAAAAACAATCTTAATAATTTGTTTGGCTCTTTTTCAAAATATATATTTTAACCTGATATAAGGAGACATTCTGACAGTTCTGGTCTAAGAAGGTTAATACCACTTAATTGATTCAAAAAAGGTTTTCCAAAGGCTTTGGTCAAATGAATCAAGTTTTTGTTAATCTTATCCGCAAGATTGATTTTTTACATTGTTCTAAATCAGCACAACCAAATATAAAAATTATTGTATTAATTTCAACATTTTATTCATTTCAACTCAAACAGGATTTGTACAGATTACATTATAAATAAGTTTCTGTTACTCTGAGAAACTCATTGCACCTGTAACCTTTCCATAACTGTTCCCATAAATTCATTGCATATCTAGTAACATTTAATACCAACCTATACTACATGAATCTCCATTGTCAGCTTCCAGTGGCATAGTCAGACCAAAAAATATGTAACCAGAGTCTAGGGGGCGACTTTTATGCAAATCAGATGGCCAAAAGGTTTTTTCTGGTAACAGCTTTTTCAGCAAATTTTAAATGTGTGGAGGCTTGCCTTCATCAAACTATTATAGTAAAGAAAAAAATAATTGCCAGTGCCTATACTGTGCTTTTATTGCAGCCCTGGTTTCTTTATCCCTGCTGCTGACTTTGTATTTCAGACATAGTTAAACCATTATCTTTAGACTTAAATAACTGCATATTATCAAAACATTACCAACTTCTGTTGATAAGTTCCATTTAAACTGAACAAAAATCTTCAGTCACATTATAAACAAAGTCAGAGAGGGTAAATAAAACTTGTAAATGGGCGTCTACAACTTTAATGAATCCAGTTCTTTCTCGTACATCAATTGCAATAGATTACTCTCATTGTCTAGCCATAGAAGCCTGGTCCATCTTAAAACAATTTCTGGCTAAATTAGTTGGTATTTTAATGTAATATTGCACTTAAAACTAGAATAGAAGAGTAATCTGATGATAATTTATCTCTTCTTTGTCCAATTAGGTTCATACTATAGAATGTTCTTACTTGCTTCAAAAGGTCACAAGGATAACTTTTAAATTGAACAAAGCAAAACTTATTGAGAAATCTTTCTGTGCCTGGAACGTATGCATGAAACTTAACACTGAGTTTCCAATATTAAATTACCCCATAAAAACCCCTAGGTATTAATTGTTTTTGCATAAAGCCATGTTGCAATGTCCACTTTCAACTATCATGGTTTCTCCATTCCATTTATACCACATCATTGCAGTCCTCCATATTAAATTAAGCACCTTTAACCACCAGATGATATACTGCAATTATGATACTTCATGCTTGCATGATTCAAACAGATCATTGACATGATAATTGTAACATTGTAACCTATACGACTCCCATTAAATAATGATTGTGAATAAGTCAAATGGAATAATACAGTAGCTCTAGAATAACAACTATACATATATTAAGGGTGTTAATTGGGCTATTTCACGTTATGAAAAAATGGAATAAGTATATGAAATAATGATTTCTTGAGACTTGTTGTGCATTTGTTGATGATTTGGGGTCCTTCTCGATAGTTTAAGGTTGATTTCATGGCAATCAGATTTTTTTTAATGAGTTGACAGCCCTTTCAAACATGTCATAAAAATTGGACATTTCAAACCTTTGATACAAGTTTAAAAAAATGTGAATGGATCAATCTACATCAAACTTGGCATAAATGTAGACAATTACATTGCCAAGAAACGTACAGAGCGATTTTCCAAAAAAAATTATTATTTTGGTGGTTACCATGGAAATACGAAAATTTACGAAAATTTACTCGTAGGTACGGCAAACATTTTTTAGGGGCCAAACTGATTAGAATTTTTGAAAAAACTCTCTGTACGTTTCATGCTTATTGAATAAGCTATCAATCAAGACCAAGATTGTAATTATCCAATAAAAAATGGCTGAGAAATCTTGTACCAACCGGGACACATTTTGCTACTTTTTCCTAATTTTTTAGCAAAAACTAACGAAATACCTAATTTCTTTTTGTTTTTTTTCATTCTATATAGTTTACAAATAAAGTAATACTAATTATCTACAATCTGAGCCCAAAAATAATAAGTAATTCGCAAAACTTCCATCTCGTGTTTTTTTTCTCGAACGCTAGCCCAATCAATACCCTTAAGTACTTTATTTATACTCTGACTCCAATACTATAAGGTTATTAAGTACATCCTGTTGTTGGAGTATCATTTACTTCAGTCCATTTGATTAATATAATGTTTGCATGTACATTTTGAGCTAGATCAGCTTTTTGCTATATTTTTGCTCAAAATTGGTATTCAGCTTCCACTGAGATGACTTTTTCACTTAGCTCTTAGCTCTAAATCTTACAATAATTTGTTCATCCACTAATCATTTTTTAGTTTCTGTTCTGTTTACCTTATGTGTTTAATTTACATATGTACATAAATCAAACAACCCTGCCAAACATTCCTCAATCTAATTTTAATATTTTAGAAAAATGAACAAAAGAGGCCTTATCTGAAAATGAACTGTTGAACATTGTCTCACATCTAAATTATACCAGATTACTAGATACAATAAATGAACATAGGGTGATAACTGAATATGAACTGTTAAAGGCTGTACCATATCTGAATTATACTATATTACCAGATACGATAAATTAACAGAAAAGATGATATGTGAATATTAACTGTTGAAGGCTGTAACCCAACTGAATGATACTATATTACCAGCTAAGATAAATGAACAGAAAAGGTGATATCTTAATGTGAACTGTTGAAGGCTGTAACCCGACTGAATGATACTAGATTACCAGATACGATAAATGAACAGAAAAGGTGATATCTGAATATGAACTGTTGAAGGCTGTAACCCAACTGAATGATACTAGATTACAGATACGATAAATGAACAGAAAAGGTGATATCTGAATATGAACTGTTGAAGGCTGTAACCCAACTGAATGATACTAGATTACAGATACGATAAATGAACAGAAAAGGTGATATCTGAATATGAACTGTTGAAGGCTGTAACCCAACTGAATTATACTAGATTACCAGATACGATAAATGAACAGAAAACACATCTGAATTATACTTGATTACAGATAAGATAAATGAACAGAAAAGGTGATATCTTAATGTGAACTGTTAAAGGCTGTAACCCAACTGAATGATACTAGATTACCAGATACGATAAATGAACAGAAAAGGTGATATCTGAATATGAACTGTCGAAGGCTGTAACCCAACTGAATGATACTAGATTACAGATACGATAAATGAACAGAAAAGGTGATATCTGAATATGAACTGTTGAAGGCTGTAACCCAACTGAATGATATTAGATTACAGATACGATAAATGAACAGAAAAGGTGATATCTGAATATGAACTGTTGAAGGCTGTAACCCAACTGAATGATACTAGATTACAGATACGATAAATGAACAGAAGTCATGGCTTGATAGTCATTAACAATTGACAACACTGTACAAATATTTTATTGGCATAAATCATATTAGTTCAAGTGCTTGTAGGCTTGTATTTAATGATTCTCTCACTAGTTTCTGCGATAAATCTAATTTGGTAGAATAGGAGGAGAGAATAAAAGGCCATGATGTGTCCCCAGTGTAAATGGAATGGTTTACTGATGACTTACTTTGCTGAGGGTAAAACAAGCAAATCTCTTCAATTTATTACATTAATATGGATTTGGGACTTAGTTGAAATGTAATAAAACTATTGTCATAAAGTCAAGTAAATATTTACGAGAAAGATTTCATTGACATCGTTTTTATCCTCTTCCTATCAAGTCAGCTATTAAATCACAGTAAATCATTGTAATACGTGGCTTTAGAATGAATTGACTTACTATTCTGATTATTGTGTTTGACCACAATTCTGTCTGATTTAAATACACGATTTAACATCTTATTTTATTGTTGTAGGCCTACATGTATTTGCAATTGCATAGAACGTTATTAAAGAGTTATTTTCTACCGACTGATTTTTATAAACAGGAATGTTATCAAATACATGACATGCAAATTAACAGCTAGAAAACATTTCAGATTCCTTATAATAGATATATTTGATTTCTGACTTTCAAATTTATGCATATTCTTCAAGAAACCCTTATAAGTATTGACAACTTTGTTTCTCATATGATATACTTCTTCATATTTCTACCACTGTATTGCCAACTGTTATTCTGGATTTCAAGTTTCATTCTGCAGGGTTTTCTTTCATGTATAATCTACATTAATTTTATTGTTTAGACCATATTTTCCGTTCACTAAATAAATGAAAAATAATCCTGAGTTGGCAATACACTTGAATATACATAGACATTATAACATGCATATCATTTCATTATTGAACTGTGTGTACGCTGAAATTCTGAAATTTAACATAAAACTCAAATTATAGTGAAAGCCCCTCTAAAATGCAATATAGAACTGATTGAAATCAATGAGGCTTAGTTGAATGAAATAAGAAACACAAGTATTCAATTTGTTTTATGGTTTTTAAATGCCTGTAACTTTCAGGAAACCAAACAAATGATCTAGAAACACATAAATACTAATATATTTTCATTAGAGTGTTTGGATAAAACATAATTGTGTTATGATGAGAGTTGTATATAAATCTCCTACAAAAGTTTACACTTTCAGCTTTGGTGTGTTAACATTTAGCATTGTGCTATATTCTGAAACATTCAAGGCATGATGAATTAAAGGGGATCTAACAGCATTTTCAGTGGTTGATTTAGGTCTTAAATATCAATTGTCTTTTAACCCTTACAACCCTAAATGCCGCTATAGCGGCTTAATGATAACGTGATATATACCCGAAATGCCGCAAAAGCGGCCGTTGTCAAGTGACGTCATTCAACGTTAACGTAATACAAATCAAGAAATGGTGCTTGGAATTCAGGGTATATGACGTTTTATCAAAATAAAGTCAGGGTTAAAGGGTTAATGTGAAAGAAACTGCACAATTATGGATACACATGGATTCGAAGGATTAAATTTGGATATAAGAGTTTTAAACACATTCTTGATGGGCTAAAAGCTTAAAAATTCCATTTCTAAAACTAAACTAGGATAGGTCTATTGAATGTTGAACATGCCCTTTAAAGGAGTAGTATGTGCCAGTTTAAAATAACAATTGTGGAAAAATCCTGTATCCAATGTACAAATATTAATCAGTTTAATATTTATTAAATACTATTTGATCAGGAACTCTTGATAAATTTATCATCAAAGTCTGATTATCAATTGGTTATAATTCTCTTCAGTTCAATAATAAATAGTGCTATTTGAAGAAAGATATTTGATAAAAGAAAATTGTAACTAATGAGCATGTATTTACTTCAGATTTCATTGATTCATACAAATCATTAAAACTTATAACTTGTCATTTCAACAATTATTAAAAATAAAAAGAATATTTCTAATTATGGATATCTATATTTCATCATATGCAATTAAGGTGATATTTTATCCATTTGCTAGAAAATTGAGCTTACAGACTCATTAATTATTGTTTATATGAGGAGAATAACCAATCCTGCTGCTTAATAACAGATCATGTTTGGCATTTTAAATTTTACTGTTGTTTATATCATACAAATGGTGCTCTAACACTTCACAAGTATACAAATTCTAATTTATATTCAGATGAATTGCAAATCTGAAAATTCTAAATAAATTTACTAGAACTGACTTGACAAAGGTGCCCAAATAGCCAGACATTTTATTTCAATTAAATATGTATGGTATGCTATTGTATATATACGACATGTAAAAAAAGAAAAACTTTGATTTTATAAAGCATAATCAGTATGCTTATATTTCTATTTTGTACATAACACCGTAACTCTTCGGTCTGAAGGTGATAAAACACAAATAAAAAGGTATTGATGAATTATGGTAACCCGAACTTGGCTCTTAATTCTGACTTTTCAATTTATTTCCATTCAATATGTAGGCCTACATGCTGTTACATCTAGAATAAGCTATGGTGTTATTTGAAACCAAAGACCTTTGAAATTTCTCTTGATAATGTCAATGATTGATAATACCTGATCATAGAAAACTGATCTGTTACACTGTTTTTATATCATACAGCTTATTTTCTCTATTTATATTTTATATTAATCTTAAAGAAGCACACATTCACCATCTGAACTTGACCACCATTTTGAATCACTTCTGCCATGCCTTAAATGAGGTTGAGTTATTCACTATCATGTTTCTGTATGTCATTATTTAATGTCAGTGGTATTAAATAGAAATAATAACAGATTAAAATATTGGTGATTGCCGGTTTCAACAAGGTACCGGTATCAATAACACATTCTGATATTGTGAATGGTTCTTACAAGTTAAAGATCAATCTGATTATTCAATCTAAATTGGCTTAAAGATGGTTTTCAGAACAGTAAACCTTGTAGAAATGTAATCTTGTTATAGTGACATTGTATTTGACATTTAGTCTTTTGGCAGGTAATTAGGATGCTATTTATAGATTTTGGCTTGTGGCAAAATGTGGCAATATTAGTTGAAAGATGATATAACTCTTCTTGTTACAGTCATTTCTTTTGATACACGAGTTCTGATTTCCTAAATAGTTGTAAAGAAACAATTTGTTGACATTTATCCACTGCCTTTTCCTTTCAAATATACTTGAATTTCTCTTACATGGAAACTTCTATAAAAAATTTCCTTTCAGAATAAAGCAAGGTCTGGGAGGGTTTTGAGATCATGATTATCTAGTTACAAAAAAGTTTGGGTGGAATTTCAGTTGATAATCAAGATTAAAAGAAATGATCTGAAATGATCAGATCGGGATTATTTATTTACAAAACAAGTTTTAGGGGGTTATGATCATGATTATCTACTGCTACAGAAGAAGGTCCAGATAAAAGATTAGGGTTTTCTGCTTACAAAAGAAAGGTCTAAAGAGTTAAGACTAGGGTTTTCTGCTTACAAAAGAAAGGTCTAGAGAGTTAAGATTAGGGTTTTCTGCTTACAAAAGAAGGTCTAGAGAGTTGAGATTAGGGTTTTCTACTTTAAAAGAAGGTCTATAGGGTTTTGATTATGATTTTCTACTTACAAAAGAAGGTCTAGAGGGTTAAGATTAGGGTTTTCTACTTACAAAATAAGTTCAAATAGTTAAGATTAGGGTTTTCTACTTGCAAAAGAAGGTCTAAAGAGTTAAGAAGTAGGGTTTTCTACTTACAAAAAGAAGGTCTAGAGGGTTCTGATCATGATTTTCTACTTACAAAAGAAGGTCTAGAGGGTTTTAAGATCATGGTTATCTATTAATATATAGCAGGTTAAGATATCTACTTTTGTAGAGACAAGAATTTTATCCGTTGTTTCGATATGCTGAAGGTGAATGGATAACTGGTATTAGATTTATATCACTGTAGTGACAATTTAAGTCTTGACATTTTATACATTCAGACTTGGTTAATCCATAAGTCTTAAGTCATTGTAATCCTGAACTTAGCACACTGAGAGTTCATCATGATGGACCATGTGACATAAACCTTGTTAATATTTTAAACATGGTGTGAAGACCAGACAACAGGTGTCTGCCTACTATGATCGCTTCATAAACTGAATTCGGAAAGTTCAAACTGAACAGTATGACAAAACTATTTTGTAGTCGACTATTTTGTAATCAACTATTTTGTATTCAACTATTTTGAATTCAACTATTATGTAATCAACTATTTTGTATTCAACTATTTTGAATTCAACTATTATGTAATCAACTATTTTGTAATCAACTATTACTTTTGACAGTAATGGTAACATTAAAATTGACTTGACAACATTAATGGCAATAAAATCTAACATCTTTATATTTACGAAATTTTTACTAATTATAGTTAACTATAACAAAGACAAGACAAGTAGGTCTGAATCATTCTTTAATTTACTAGATAAAAGAAAAATATCTAATTAAAAAGATTAATCTGATGAATAGTAAAATATTTACCAGTAATGACAAGATTTTTTACCTTGACCTCAGGTTAAATGTAGACTATGCTGAACAATGAAATCTTAAACCATCAATTTTTCAAAACAACTTTTAGTATTTATTTTTTTCTTGTAAATTATACATTTCAATACTATCTATAAATGTATGTTCTGATAAATAACGCAAACAACAACAAGGGAAAATCCAGAAAGAGTTCATAAAATTTCATGAGAATTTGAAGATCTTCAAAGTAAAATTATGAAACTTCTGTTATTTCTGCTGTCCCAACAAGACCTTAAAATCCTATTACTCAACCTTTAAGATTCTTCATATGTCTGGTATACCTCAACTTAACTTTTCATCATACAACATATTAAGACATTTAAAGTGGACATCCACAATATAGTTAAAGCTTACAACAGAGATTAAGTCCAGAATCTTGTACACTGACTAAAAAGAAAATATTCTAGTAACTAGAATTGATTAAGAGATTCTATTAATAAGAATTAATTAAGAATTGTTTACAAGTATTATAAAATATCGGTGATTATAATTACAATACCAGACTCTTCCTACATTGTCAGACATAATAAGTACTGGTAAACAAGAATCATGTGTCAATTAATTCATGGTGCCATGTTGATCACAGAATAATTACCATCTCCAGATGTGTTATTCAACAACTTGCATGGCTTCCAATGACCTTGATCATGTTATGCAAAATTGGTAGCACGCAAACATGAACAAAAACCTTTTTTTATAAACTCTTTGACCACTTTGAATTTATAAGTTCACAAATTTCAAAAAATTTCCCTGTTAGTTCATCTAATTATAAATTATTTCTTCTTTATTATTTCTATTTGTTATGTTTATGGTATCTTTCTAGACACTTAGTATTCAATGGGTTTGAAAGGAAGAAATACTTTTAAATAATTATTTGAAAGCAATATATATCTGTATTTTGAGACTGTTTGGTTTGGTTTCCAGATTTTTTTAATGTCAAAAAGTGTTAATCCTGTTGGTTCTGATATAAATTGGTAGTAGCGTTATCTTCATACCATAGTGCTAAATGTCTGAAATTAAATCATTTCTTCTATTCCACTGGGAAAAAGTCTTTAAGACCTAAATCTCTTACAGAATATCAAAACAGACAGACCGATTCCATCCTGTAAAATACCAGGAGTTCAAACAATATACACTATCTCATTAGTACAGTCAATATGGAATAATTATTATTATAGAAAATGTCAGATATACTATCAGGTAGCATTAGACAAAACATAATTTACATCAAATTATAGTAAGGTACCAACATAGCGATAGAGATTGAAAGAAAACAGCCAAAGTTATCTTATTTCAGCTGATGATCAGCCTAAGAAAGTTTCCAAACATTAACATCATGGTGATTAAAACTATACAAATTCTTGAGCCAAAGTTTATTGTTTGTTACCACTAAACTACCTTAGACTGTAAGAGTTCTGATTGTCCTTAGATCTGTATAAATGTCTTTGCTTACCGGTATATGTGTCCCTACCAACAACAACAGTTAACTGGAAGTGCATGTTAAGCTACATGTGCCCTTGCCAACAACAATGACTACCAACAACTACTTTGCAATATCAGCATTCCCTGGAAGCCAACATTTACTTGTCATATTCTACCAACCAACCAATCTACATGTGTCCAACCTGACCAGATCTAACATGAGGGAATCCAATTGATCCTGACCAAACTACCAGCCTCAAATACCTAGTCTGTGATATCAATTTACTGGAAGTGCATGTTAACTTATCATCAATCAAACATCCTAGTTGTGTCCACAGGCTGTTCCTAATTTAAATCAAATTGAACAACATAAAATGACAATATCTCTAAAGGTTATCACCGTCTCATTAGACTTGCAGACGCCATCTCAAACAGCATAAGTCATTCACTGTCAGAAACTTGATGCATCTTACATGATTTAATGCCTACTGAATGAAGGAGAAGCTTCCATTCTGTCCTTATCCTAAAGATAATTAATAAATCAACCTGTCAAAAGATCATTTAAATTCATTTGAGAGGTTTTAAAAATCAATTAGGACTGTTGAGTTTTTAAAATCACTGTTTCCGATTTTTTTTACTCTAGTTAATGTCTTCACAATATACAAATGAAAGGTTTGGGCCAATCTTAAGGGTTTGGGCCTGCAGACTTATTTGAACTTAAGTCCGTATAACAGTTGAAATACTTATAAAAAGATTTTTTGGGAAATGTATAGATTCAAAAGTTTGTATTTTGCCTACAATGGCTAATGATCACTGCAGTCTTCCACAACTGATGACAAATAGATCTGTCAACTCAGAATCACTTTCAGATAGTCCACAAAGTTATGATGTTTGCTATCTATAACTGTGTTTCCACTGGGCAATTGTGGGAACCGTAACAGTTTGGTAATTGAAGCTTTTCGTGTTCGGTAATTTGTCGGGGGCCAAATGAAAGCTAGTAGAAAGCCGGCTTTTTCTTCTTTTTCATTAACTATAGTCGAGTAAACGGTTAATTTTGTAGATTGCGTGCTGTCTATAATGTGTGACTATATGATCGAGGGTAAAGTTGTTCGGGAATATGCAAAAATCAGTATAAACACAACGTGTTAGGCAATAAAGCTATTCCTTCACAATACTCAGTGGATACGCAGTGTATATGTAGCTGTGATAAAAACAGTATGATAAAACAACTATGACAAGTTAAATGTAGGGTAAAAATAGTGTGGTTAGACCTCAAATAATCTATTACAATAAATGAAACATAATACAGTCATATGACAAGTAAAAATCAAGCTACAATATTTTTTGATATATGAAAAATGATCACATGTAATTACAAATGAACAGCAGCAGATGTGAACATTTGTTACTGGATAAAAAAAGAACTTGTTAAATGAATGATGCTACAAATAAAAATGTTAATCATCTTTTTTAGTTTGACAATATGTTATTCACAATTCATATTTGAAATTGCAAACCGTTAGTCACTCGAATTCCTATTCTGCATTCTGATCAGGTTTTTTTTGTTTTATATTTTGTGTTTCTTTCATAACTGTAGAATTTATTAATGCTTTTTTAACAAAAATTATAAATCCAGACAGCTGTATTTCTATGAATAATTAGGTAAGGGGCTGAGAAGGGGTCACTGAGTTGTCTAAGTGGCCAAAAGCAATGGGCATGTAAGAAGTAAATGATAAGTTATTTGAAAATAAGGGTCCAAAGCATTGCTTGCCACATTGTTGAGAACCAGATATTATGTTCAATTTCCGCAATACTTCTCAGAATTTGACACTTTTCAGAATCTGGCACATTCGGTTGTGATGCAATGAAACAACAAAACAGAAAGTGGGTGTTTAGATTGCCATCGCTTTCAGGAAATACTTTTAGTTGATTATTGATAATAGCTTATAATGTGCTGCTTTTGATGTATTAAAAAAATATGACAATGCAATAAGCATTGATGGGAATTTTGTCAGGATAGTGACAATGGTCTGATTATTTTGATTTCAACTGTCAAAGGTTCTGAATAAGGAAACAAATTTCCCTCCAATGAGACACAAACAGGACAAAATTGAGTAGAAATAGCTGAGATGCAGTTTCCCTCAATTTTGGGATACCGGGTACATTCTTCTCAATTAAGTTTTGTAAAGAGCCAAATGCAATTATATAAAAAATATAAGGGCCAAATAAAGCTTAGCTAGCATAGCAAGCATATCGTTTTAGTGGAAGAGTGCACTGTTGAGGGGCCATTTCCAAGGGAGTTGTGGGTTGGATTTTGCTCGCGTGCCACCATTTGAGAAGGCCTGCTTAAAGACATCCATGTTTGCCTGAAACGTTCCAAGTTGAGGTATCACCATGACTCACAATATTCTTTACAGTGATACGAAGAGGAGATAGTTTTATGGAAATGGATGAGTTTACCAATTGACATTTGAATATCAATGATGTGAATTATTATTCATAGAGTCATTACTAGAATACAGCTGTTGTCTCTATAATGTTTAACTATCAGTCTGTAAATCCTGTTTACACACAATTATAGCATTTACACAATTATCTCAATTCACATACATACATAAAGCCATAATATCTACAAACAAATTTTACAGAACAGGAAATTTCATTGGTATCATGCATTTTTTAATGGTCTTTCAGTAAGTGCTTAAACAAGTAATCAAAAGACTATATGAAGTAATGGAGTGGTCTTAAAGGGATTGTAAAGAGGTTTTTCAAATTTTTATGTGTGTCTAGGGACACTGATAGAATCAATTTGCAAAAAAACAATTTTCAGTCAGATGTCTGTGGTTTCTTTTCATCCCACTTGTCAAATATGCTTGTTTCACGGAAGATGTCAAAAAAGACTTTAAAATAGCTGATTTGCTGTAACCACAGACTTCAGATTGAATATTTGAATGATGTTAGTTTATGCTATCAGTGTCCCTAATACAAAAAATTTAGAATTATATGATAATTAACATACATTAAGTTATTAATGACATTAAAGTGACATAAGTTATCAAAGACATTCAGACTGTCATCATTACCAGACTGTGATTACCGATATCATGTAAGTCCAATACAAGATAAGACAAATTTAGAATGTTAATATTATTATGGAGGTGACAAATTAACAGTCTTAGTTTCTTCCGTAAGTTAAGTTGATGTCAATACAAAAAGTTACAATAGAGCCCTACCATCGGAGAAATAAAAACAAGATAGCTATTGCAATCTCAAAAACCATACTTCACTGTATGATGTTAAATCAAGAAAAACAGATTTGTCACATTCTAAATCAGATAACTTCTAAGCATTGTTCTCTGCAACTTTAAACATCCATAGTATATTTTTGGGAATTGTCTATAATATAGGGTTTGTCAGCTTTTTCACGTTCTATTGATAGTTGCCAATGGGTGTGTATTTATTTTAAGCTGTTCTTTGCTATCATTTTGTCAAAATCAGATGAATATTACAACATCTGAGATCAAAGCTTGTTCACTGCAATTATGTAGCTATGCTTTTTTGTAGTTGACCTGGTGATTTCACATCAATTTGTCAGTGACAGAACATTTTGATTCTACCATTGTTTTAGAATTAAAAGATATCACAAATTACAATAAAGTGAAAGAGGTTGAGGTGATTAATAATACTACAGGTCGTAATATCTGTGTATCTGAGAAAATTACGAAAAAAACATGACATGAATAAAGCTGGTTAAATTTTGATCGAATCTGAAAAAGAAGATATAAAAATTAAATTTCTTACTTGAGAAAAGTCATTTGAGAGTAATCATAATCATCTTTGGCATCCTTGTCTTTATCTTTTGTACGATAACTTCCTTTACGTCGAAATGAGAATCGGTTGACGGAAATTCTCTCCATCTTTTGCTTATCGTTTTTGGAACTAATTTTGACGATTAGGTGCAATCCGATATAAATGAAAAAGTTTCCTTCTATCACAAGTACAGTTAAAAGTTCAAAATTTTCAACTTGATATTTACTAATTTGAATCACTAATATTGTCGTCTGCTACAAAAATGAAAACTTCTTCTCTTTATTAGTTCAGAAAGTTTTAAACTCAAGTTTTTCAAATTCCAACTGTTTCACATGCAGTGTTGTCTGCCTCACTGTAGAATAAGAGAGTGTTTGAATAATTCTGCTATAAAAGTGTATAGTTAGTATTAAAGCGTATCTAAGTGATCGAAGGCAAATCATGAAGAGTAGTATTTATACTGGAGGGTGACAACAGACTGAAGGAATCAATACTCCAAGCTTTACTACCAATAATAATGAGGAAGATGTGTTAAACTGTATATATTAATCTAAACAGTAGCTTTAAAATAACTTGTACAAACACAAACAATTTATATCATTCTTATTTTATGTAGGTGTACCTAAACAATCCTTTCTTTCTCAATTAGAAGAAACAAATTTGTTTTTTCTGCCCAATATGAAACAATAATGATTATTAGAACATTTACCATGTATACCAATTTTTATCAATGAACCAAACTCAAGCTTCGATTTCTTTCCAAGACCCTGAACTATGCCAAATTCTCAACCAGTTTTAAATACATCAGCATTATTACTTCTCAAAGAGAAGAAAGGTCGTAAATATACAAGGAACAATGCATTTCTTACTGCACTGTCCCTTTGCTCCTTTAAGGTTATGCTAGTAACCCAATTTGGTTTGTGACCCATGAATTAACCCATGATTTGAAGACGGTATACCAAAGGTTTTCAACTATCGGGTCAAATTCCCATGTTTTTTACTTCCATATGGTGCTTAAATAATACAAATGACATTCAAGCTTTGTTGACCCTTTGATTTAAAAAAAAAACAACATGTTTTTGTTTGATATAATCAAATTTAATATCAAGAAAGCTAATCAAATAGAAGAGATAAGGAAAATTATAAGTTGACCAATTTAACTTGCTTGAAATTTTTTTGAACCAAAAAATTGCCTATTTTACGTCAGGTTTTGTTACACCATTCTGCCAGACACCCAAACAGTCATTAACCTAGCAAAAATTAATCTTGAAACTTTATTAAAATGACAAGCTTTGTGTAACATATGGTGATATGTATTAATAATGTAATGATTAATGTAATGATCAATGTAATGATTAATGATGCAGATGCAAGTCAACCTGGATCATAGGTGAAGGTTGCTTCAGAATTTGATTTGGTGTAAATATTCAAAAAACAAAGACTGTCAGGTTATCTCTTCTTAAACAGTTGTGTTTCTGAAGTTGGCATAACCCTGCTATCATAAGGTATATACTTTAATCCTTGGTCAGAGTGGCTTACATAAGTGGTGTAGCAAGACATTTTTGTAAAGGGGGAGGCCATGGCATAAAAATGTTCAATTTTATCAATTTTCGAGCTAAAATTTAGAAAAAATTCAGCCTGAGGGGGGCTCGCCACTGATAACAACCTCAGTCTCTATGTACTACAGATATTGTCCTTGTGGATCCCCTGAAAGTTAAAAATTGCTCATTGCTTGGCACTATCAGTCAGACAAACTTCATTTAATAACATTTCTACGAGTATATAACTATAACTGAGGAATGGACTGGGATATAAAATTTCTAATATCTCCCAGGAATAACATTATGATCTAATAAATTAAAGCAATAAGTCTAATCATACTATATATCAATTGTAATACTCTACTGAGAATATATATAACAATATCAATAATTATATACCTGTAGTATTCATATCAGGTTCATTATCAATTCTGCTCATCACTTACCCTAAGGGTTTAATCACACTAAAGACAGAGCAGGGCGGAGCGGTGAAGCATACAGGCAGAGCAGGGCGGAGAGGTGAAGCATACAGGCAGAGCAGGGCAGAGAGGTGAAGCGTATAACAGCATTGCTCTGCTCTACACAGTGCTGAGTTGTTCCGCTTGCTATGTAAACAGCTGAGCGTCTGCACATTTAAAACCATCTGTACATTTACGCAGCTACTAACCGCTGTGCTGCGCCGCCCTGCTGTGCCTTTAACGTAATCAAACCTTAGTCACACTACACAAATTATCATTGACTAAAGATCAGTGATTCCCAACTGTTCAATTCCAAACAAGGAAATCAGTGTTAAAATCACACATTTTATACTAAAATAATTCCATAAGTATACAGATGCATCTTTATAAATTTTGTTTTTAAGGCCAGTACAGGCGACAAGAAAGTTTTTAGAAGAAAACCGTCAGTAAGTATCTGAACAAGGTTGAGATATAGTCTAGTGCAAGGGTTGCCTTTTCACCCCTCTTCATCATTGAGGAGGCCAGATGCATTTAATCACATACAGCTACATACCTTTTTTCAAAGTAATCATGTTCTTGAGTCCTTTTTTTTTTTACCAAACTTGCTAATCTTTATCAAGTTTGATAATCATTTCCAGTAGGGCTGGGTATCGATTATCGAAGGCAGGTTACCGATAAATAATCGATTAATAATCGAAATATTTTAATTTATCAATATCTGGTATTGAAGACAAATGAAACTGAAGTAATGTTCAGAATTTTGTATGAATATCATGATCGATATGAAATTTGATAATCGAAATAAATAATTTGTAGCGTTGATAATCGATTATTTCAATTATTAGACCCAGCCCTAATTACCAGCACCTATCCTCTAACTATGCCAAATCTTTGATCATTACAAATACCTATCTTCTATCTATTACAACACTTGTTGATCATTATCAATACCTATCTTCTATCTATTAACACTTGTTGATCATTATCAATACCTATCTTCTATCTATTAACAACACTTGTTGATCATTATCAATACCTATCTTCTATCTATTAACAACACTTGTTGATCATTACCAGTATCTATCTATCTATCTCTAATAAAGCCTCTCTCCCACCTACAAGAGTAGCAAGCTGTTTACGTCCCGAGTACGATTTGGATATAAATCAGGAAACTCCTAATATCCTCAGAAGGAACTCGACAAATTTGGTACTCAGGGACACTCTAGACTCGAGACAAAACTTTTAACCATGATTGTTACATTCTTAACCTAGGTTTGTCTATTCTTTATGCTAGGATAATCATTCTGGACATTTAACTGGTTTTGATTGTTAGAGCCTTCTATTTCAATATAAAATAGTAATGGCAAATTAAAGTTGAGGGTTTCAATGAGAAAATTTTCCTGTTTGAAGTGACAAATCCTTTTTGTTACTCATACATATTTCATGTACTGGTAGATATAAATTCCTGATTTTGATCAACATTTCAGTTTGAATCAATCATTTCCTGTTCCATTCCAATACACCAGATTTGATCCGAATAAGAAAATTGGTTCAATACGTTCGGGTGGTAAATTGTCTTCTTCTCATTTTCTTGTCAACATATAATAGTGTTTTTCTAGAAAAGACAATCAAGTCGTGCTATGAAGTCAATTACTTTATGGCTTTCTTTCAATATTACCAAATTGGACTGCAGTAGCTATAATCTTCACTTATTTTCCTTTCAGAAATTGAAGCTAAATCATTTAAAAACCAGTTTCCTGTACATGAAGGTTAAAGGAGGATGTTCAGCATTTTCGAAGATCAATTTTGGTCTTAAATTTATATATCTTCAGATTTACTGGAACTGCCCAAAAATCACACAATCCCTTCAATTATACCGTACCTAAACATTTATTGCAGTGCGTTCTAGTGAACGCACTGCTTTGTTTTGCAAATGTCTTTTTTTGCAGGGCGTACTTCGTACGCCCTGCTTTGTTTTCGTTTTGATTATTTTTTTTTTTTTTTTTTCGTCCACGGCGCGGCCTATTCCTCGAAAATGGTAACATGTATGGAAAAACAGATTTCATGACGTTTTCTAACCTGTGGCTAATCAACTATTAAATGTAAAACAAAATTGTTCCGCGCAACATGAAGCGACATGAGCAACAAACATAAAATGGACCCTAGAGAACTTATTTATCAACCGATTGTGCTCAAATTACCTTCATCGTATTCCTTGTAACAAAAGACAAATAACGGAACTTGAAAAAATTCGATTATATGAAAATCGTTCGTCACTTTTTCATGCCGTAATTAATCGAAGTATGATTTTTTGATTGATTTTTAACGGATCAATTTGAAATTTCTATGGTGTATACTGTCGGTAATTGCAAATAATTCTGCACATTCAAATTTTTTGCATCACTTCCGGTTTCAATGATATCATGTTTTTTCATTTCCGGTTGTGTGATTTCTAATAAAACTGAGTTATGATAAAAAATAAGGTATGCATAATATTCATGCTCTTATTACAAACTGTTCAGATCAAAAAAATATTTACCGGAAGTTATAATTAAGCCGCCATATTGGTTTTGGTCATTTTGTTAAAATTGCTATTTTGAATCCATTTATTATTCGACTTTCACAATTTTGATGTTAAACGAAAGATTAAAACTTTCTCTACAACTTATGGGAAGCCGAATTTTGATTTTCGATTTTGCCTTTTTTGTATAACTGAATGTTTTTTTCCAAAGTTTAGAGGCTTGTATCACATGACCTTGACCTTGGATGACCTTAATATGACACACAATGATACCTTGCGACCTTGACCTTCTGATGACCTTTTGACCTTTGGGGTCAGACAATTATAACCTATTTTATAGGGCTCCAAACATGGCTTTTTTAGCATATTGCCAGTGCTATTGCACAAAACCTAACTGGAATAACATTCTAATGTTTGCTGATTTTTAATGTACTCTTTAAAAGGTTTCAAATAATATCAGATTTGGCGATGTCAAAATTCAATTTAAGAAAATGTTGCGATTTTGATCAAACTTTAAAGGCTTCTATCTCGAGAACTTGACCTCAGATCATCTTGATATTTACAGATCTCATAAAGAATTATGAGAGCTTTAACATGATGTATTCATTTTTCATGTCCGACACGTGCTTTCTGTTATAGAGGTGTGACTCAAATGTGATTTTGCATCTTTAAAGCGTTTTTACGAGGGCCCTAATATAGATAGAGCAATATTTTTTTCGGATCCGTAATGCTGGGTTTCTCAGGTTTCCAAAAATATGGAACACTTCTATGTAACTTGCATATTTCCATATCCCATACTTTAACCTGGGGCAATAATAGGTATGTCAGTTAATTGACTGTATAAACAGTGTCACTATTAATAGAGTCAGTAAGTTTGACATGTAAAGTTAAAGGGGCTCTACCTCGATTTTTGTTAGATATGAATTATATTCAATTTACGCATTAAAGGGAGGTCTAGGATGGACTAAACTACGTCATGCTGAAAATTTAACTTACTGAAGCACCCTGTATGCACACCCACTGCTTAATTGACCCACTTTCTTATTTATGAACCAATTTTCTTCAAAATTTGCATATACCTTCATGTTCGAATAATGATTTAAAGACAAATACAAAATATGCGTTGTGCGCATGCGCGATGCTAACTTTTTTGTTTGTTATCCGATTTTAACGAAACTTGGCATGTACACGCATAATCGGATTCAAAACTTAGGAGAAATGTTAAATTTAGTTCTGCGCATGCGCAATATCAACTTCCTTATTTCTTATCTAAATTTCATCAAAATCGGTATGTATGTGTATAATTAGATTAGAAATATCATGGACATTTTGAATTTGTGAAGTGCGCATGCGCGTAGCTAACTTTCCTATTTCTTATCCGAATTTCATGAAACTTGGTATGTATATGTATATTCCGATTCGAAATATAGTTGAGATATTGAATTTGTGTTTTGCGCATGCGCATTGCTAACTTTCTTATTTCTGAACCAAATTCATTCAAAATTGGCATGCATGTGTATAATAAGATTCTAAATATCATGGAAATATCAAATTTATGTAGTGCGCATGCGCATCGCCAACTTACTTATTTCTTATCAGAATTTAAACTTGATATGTATGTCTATAATCATAGTATCAATTGCATTACCCTGTTGATCTGGAGCATTGAATTATCAGTACAGTGAATGCACAATCGAATATTGCCGCACCGTCGTAACTGTATGTCGTAAGGCCCGCCCTGCACCAGTACTGTTAACTGTACAGTTCTAGTTTTTCTTTTTTTTTTCCGTTTTCTGGTCAGAGCGCCCAGCCAAAACTATGCATGCCACACACCATCTCTCAATATTTCCCACGATAATCTACTGCTCGGTATTGTTTAAATGTAAAATGGCGCATGCCCTACCAACCGGAAATGAGGTATGAGAACATATCGGATTTGATGTTTTGGCTATTATCTCCTTTGTTTTTCAACCGATTTCGATCGGACTGACTTTGCTTATTTCTCTAATCGATTATCCATGATACAAAAGTTTAACAATATCATTTTAAGAAAAATCTTGCTGACTTTTGGAGCACCTTTTCTGGACCACTTTTTCAACTTTTGCAATTTTATATTGATCAACCTGAAAACTTACATATTTATAGACATTTTGATTGCAAACATTTAGCAATTTTCAAAATTTCGATATCACTTCCGGTTTTGACGTCATTCGCTCTCAAAGTTGAAATTTCAACTTCCGGAATTTTGAAGATATTCGAGAAATTCTTTTTGTAGTATGTTTGTTATGTAGACACAAAATTATACAAATCATAAAATTTGACCCGGATGTAACGGATCATGCGCCATCTTGATATGGTATATTTTCATAAAACGCAAAATGGGGCCTCAGGGTGTTATGGAATTTGCATAATGTTTATGTCTATGTAATCAACAGTCGACTGCGACAAAAACATGGGAAGCCGATTTTTAAATTTCAATTCTGAATTTTTCTGATTTCCGGTAAAAATAAATCAGTAATTGTCAAAACTTTCAAGGCCCATATTTTGTGACCTTGACCTTTTGTGACTTTGTGACCTGTACAAAAGTTATTGCCCTTGATTAGATGTATCCAATGACATATTTTTTTCAGATGCCCAATGGTTACTTCCGGTTTTATAGCCGTTTGAAAATTGTAATTTTTAACTTTAAACAGCCCTACCACGTGACCTAATTTACATATGTCTTATTTTCTTTCACCGTCAGACTATGCTATGTCTGCTCTTTCCAATGATATACAACACAATATATTTGAATCAAAATTCCGCCTTTTAAAGTTTGAAAAATTTGTGTCAATTTCCATTGAAACTGTGCGTGTTTTTTTCAATTTTTATTTCGATCGTTCTGAAAACTAACAGGTAGATAGACATTTTGATGGCGAACAAAAATATGTTTTCAAAATTTTTGTATCACTTCCGGTTTTGAAGTTATTGGCTCTCAAAGTCGAAATTTCAACTTCCGGAATTTTGAAGATATTTGAAAAATTCTTTTTGCAGTATGTATGTAATATAGACACAAAAGTATACAAATAATAAAATTTGACCCGGATGTAACAGATCAGTCGCCATCTTGAAATGGTATATTTTCATAAAACGCAAAATGGGACCTCAGGGTGTAATGAAATTTGCATAATTCTGATGTTTTTGGAATCTACAGTCGATTGCTACCAAAACATGAGACGCCGATTTTTGAATTTCAATTCTAATTGCAGGGCGTACTTCGTACGCCCTGCTTTGTTTTCGTTTTGATTATTTTTGCAGGGCGTACTTCGTACGCCCTGCTTTGTTTTCGTATTGATTATTTTTTTTTTTTTTTTTTCGTCGAGTGTTGGGCCTATTTTTTGGAAATGGTAACATGTACGGAAAAACGGATTTCATGACGTTTTCTAACTCGTGACTCATTAAAAAATGAATGTAAAACGAAATTTTTCTGAGCAACATTAAGCGACATTAGCAACAAACATAAAATGGACTCCAGAGAACGTATTTATCAACCGATTTTGCTCGAATTACCTTCATCGTGTTTCTTGTTAGAAGGGACAAATAATGGAACTTGAAAAAATTCAATTATATGAAAATCGTTCGTCACTTTTTCTTGCCGTATTTAATCGAAGTATGATTTTTTGTTTGATTTAAAACGGATCAATTTGAAATTTCTATGATGTATACTGTCGGCAATTGCAAATAATTCTGCACAATCAAATTTTTTTCATCACTTCCGGTTTCAATGATATCACGTTTTTTTACTTCCGGTTGTGTGATTTCTAATAAAACTGAGTTATGATAAAAATAAGGTATGCATAATGTTCATGCTCTTATTACAAACTGTTCAGATAAAAAAAATATTTACCGGAAGTTATAAATAAGCCGCCATATTGGTTTTGGTCATTTTGCTAAAATTGCTATTTTGAATCCATTTATTATCCGACTTTCACAATTTTGATGTTAAACGAAAGATTAAAACTTTCTCTACAACTTATGGGAAGCCGAATTTTGATTTTCGATTTTGCCTTTTTTGTATAAGTGAATGTTTTTTTCCAAAGTTTAGAGGCTTGTATCACATGACCTTGACCTTGGATGACCTTCATATTGAACATACTGATACCTTGCGACCTTGACCTTCTGATGACCTTTTGATCTTTGGGGTCAGACCACTATAACCTATTTAATAGGGCTCCAAACATGGCTTTTTTAGCATATTGCCAGTGCTGTAGCACAAATCCTAACTGGAATAACACCCTAATGTTTGCTGATTTTTAATGTACTCTTTAAAAAGTTTCAAATAATATCAGATTTGGCGATGTCAAAATTCAATTTAAAAAAATGTTGCGATTTTGATCAAACTTTAAAGGCTTCTATCTCGAGAACTTGACCTCAGATGATCTTGATATTTACAGATCTTATACAGATTTATGAGAGCTTTAACATGATGTATTCATTTTTCATGTCCGACACGTGCTTTCTGTTTTAGAGGTGTGATTCAAAGGTGATTTTGCATCTTTTAAGCGTTTTTACGAGGGCCCTAATATAGATAAAGAAATAATTTTTTCGGATCCGTAATGCTGAGTTCTTCAGGTTTCCAAAAATATGCAACACTTCTATGTAACTTGCATATTTCCATATCCCATACCTTAACATGGGGCAATAATAGGTATGTCGGTTAATTGACTGTATATAAACAGTGTCACTATTAATAGTCAGTAAGTTTGACATGTTAAAGGGGATCTACCTCGATTTTTGTTAGATATGAATTATATTCAGTTTACGCATTAAAGGGAGGTCTAGGATGGACTAAACTACGGCATGCTGAAAATTTAACTTACTGAAGCACCCTGTAGGCACGCCCACTGCTTAATTGACCCACTTTCTTATTTATGAACCGATTTTCTTCAAAATTTGCATATACCTTCATGTTCAAATAGTGATTTAAAGGAAAATACAAAATGTGTTGTGCGCATGCGCGATGCTAACTTTTTTGTTTGTTATCCGATTTTAACGAAACTTGGCATGTACACGCATAATCGGATTCAAAACTCAGGGGAATAGTTAAATTTAGTTCTGCGCATGCGCAATATCAAATTCTTTATTTCTTATCCAAATTTCCTCAAAATCCGTATGTATGTGTATATTTGAATTAGAAATATGATGGACATTTTGAATTTGTGAAGTGCGCATGCGCGTAGCTAACTTTCTTATTTCTTATCCAAATTTCATGAAACTTGGTATGCATATGTATATTCCGAATCGAAATATGATGGAGATACTGAATTTGTGTTTTGCGCATGCGCATTGCTAACTTTCTTATTTTTGAACCAAATTCATTCAAAATTGGCATGCATGTGTATAATAAGATTAGAAATGTTATGGAAATATCAAATTTATGTAGTGCGCATGCGCATTGCCAACTTATTTATTTCTTATCAGAATATCTTCAAAATTAGCATGTTTGTGTAAAATCAGATTTGAAATTTCATGGACATAATGAATTTGTGTAGTGAGCATGTAACAAGTAACAGTAGCAGTAGCAGTAGCAGTAGCAGTAGCAGTAACAACTTCCTTATTTCTCAACCGAATTGCATGAAACTTGGTATGCATACGTATAGACTGATTTGGGATTTCATGGGAATAGAGCATTTGTGCAGTGCACATGCGTATTGCCTACTTTATTTATTCTTGTTGAAATATTTTTAAACTTGATATGTATGTCTATAATCATAGTCTCAATTGCATTACCCTGTTGATCTCACGCATTGAATTATCAGTACAGTACATGCGCAATCGAATATTGCCGCACCGTACTACCTGTATGTCGTAACCCGCCCTGCACCAGTACTGTTAACTGTACAGTTCTAGTTTTTTTTTTTTTTCGTCCACGGCGCGTCCTATTTCTCAAAAATGGTAACATGTATGGAAAAACAGATTTCATGACGTTTTCTAACCTGTGGCTAATCAACTATTAAATGTAAAACAAAATTGTTCCGCGCAACATGAAGCGACATGAGCAACAAACATAAAATGGACCCTAGAGAACGTATTTATCAACCGATTTTGGTCAAATTACCTTCATCGTATTCCTCGTAACAAAAGACAAATAATGGAACTTGAAAAAATTCGATTATATGAAAATCGTTCGTCACTTTTTTATGCCGTAATTAATCGAAGTATGATTTTTTGTTTGATTTTTAACGGATCAATTTGAAATTTCTATGGTGTATACTGTCGGTAATTGCAAATAATTCTGCACAATCAAATTTTTTGCATCACTTCCGGTTTCAATGATATCATGTTTTTTCATTTCCGGTTGTGTGATTTCTAGTAAAACTGGGTTATGAAAAAAATAAGGTATGCATAATGATCATGCTCTTATTACAAACTGTTCAGATCAAAAAAATATTCACCGGAAGTTATAATTAAGCCGCCATATTGGTTTTGGTCATTTTGCCAAAATTGCTATTTTGAATCTATTTGTTATCCGACTTTCACAATTTTGATGTTAAACGAAAGATTAAAACTTTCTCTACAACTTATGGGAAGCCGATTTTCGATTTTCGATTTTGACTTTTTTGTATAACTGAATGTTTTTTTCCGAAGTTTAGAGGCTTGTATCACATGACCTTGACCTTGGATGACCTTCATATTGCACATAATGTTACCTTGTAACCTTGACCTTCTGGTGACCTTTTGACCTTTGGGGTCAGACTACTTAAACCTATTTTATAGGGCTCTAAACATGGCTGTTTTAGCATATTGCCAGTGCTGTAGCGCAAAACCTTACTGGAATAACAACCTAATGTTTGCTGATTTTTATTGTACTCTTTAAGGGGTTTCAAATAATATCAGATTTGGCGATGTCAAAATTCAATTTAAGAAAATGTTGTGATTTTGATCAAACTTTAAAGGTTTCTATCTCGAGAACTTGATCTCAGATCATCTTGATATTTACAGATCTCATAAAGATTTATGAGAGCTTTAACATGATGTATTCATTTTTCATGTCCGACACGTGCTCTCTGTTTTAGAGGTGTGATTCAAAGGAGATTTTGCATCTTTAAAGCGTGTTTACGAGGGCCCTAAGATAGACAAAGCAATATTGTTTTCGGATCCGTAATGCTGAGTTCCTCAGGTTTCCAAAAATATGCAACACTTCTATGTAACTTGCAAATTTCCATATCCCATACTTTTACATGGGGCAATAATAGGTATGTCAGTTAATTGACTGTATAAACAGTGTCATTATTAATAGAGTCAGTAAGTTTGACATGTTAAAGTTAAAGGGGCTCTACCTCGATTTTTGTTAGATATGAATTATATTCAATTTACGCATTAAAGGGAGGTCTAGGATGGACTAAACTACGTCATGCTGAAAATTTAACTTACTGAAGCACCCCTGTAGGCACGCCCACTGCTTAATTGACCCACTTTCTTATTTATGAACCGATTTTCTTCAAAATTTGCATATACCTTCATGTTCGAATAATGATTTAAAGGAAAATACAAAATATGGGTTGTGCGCACTTTTTTGTTTGTTATCCGATTTTAACGAAACTTGGCATGTACACGCATAATCGGATTCAAAACTTAGGGGAAATGTTAAATTTAGTTCTGCGCATGCGCAATATCAACTTCCTTATTTCTTATCTAAATTTCATCAAAATCGGTATGTATGTGTATAATTAGATTAGAAATATCATGGACATTTGGAATTTGTGAAGTGCGCATGCGCGTCGCTAACTTTCTTATTTCTTATCCAAATTTCATGAAACTTGGTATGCATATGTATATTCCGAATCGAAATATGATGGAGATATTGAATTTGTGTTTTGCGCATGCGCATTGCTAACTTTCTTATTTCTGAACCAAATTCATTCAAAATTGGCATGCATGTGTATAATAAGATTCTGAATGTCATGGAAATATCAAATTTATGTAGTGAGCATGCGCATCGCCAACTTACTAATTTCTTATCAGAATTTCTTCAAAATTAGCTTGTTTGTGCATAATCAGATTTGAAATTTCATGGACATAATGAATTTGTGTAGTGAGCATGCGCAGTAACAACTTTCTTATTTCTCAACCGAATTGCATGAAACTTGGTATGCATACGTATAGACTGATTCGGAATTTCATGGAAATAGAGCATTTGTGCAGTGCACATGCGCATTGCCAACTTTCTTTTTTCTTGTTGAAATATTTTTAAACTTGATATGTATGTCTATAATCATAGTCTCAATTGCATTACCCTGATGATCTCGAGCATTGAATTATCAGTACAGTGCATGCGCAACCGAATATTGTCGCATCGTCGTAACTCTATGTCGTAACCCGCCCTGCACCAGTACTGTTAACTGTACAGTTCTAGTTTATTTTGATTTCCGGTTAAGATAAATCAGTAATTGTCAAAACTTTAAAGGCTCATATCTTGTGACCTTGACCTCTGGTGACCAAGTGACCTGAAACAAATTCATTGCCATTGACGATACCTATGCACAGATACTTTCATTTAGGTTTTCCGATGTTTACTTCCGGTTTTATATCCATTTGAAAATTGCAGTTTTTAGCTTTAAAGAGCTCTGACACGTGACCTAATTCATGTACGTCACAAATTCTTTCAAAATCTAATTATGCTAAATCTACTTATCAATTATATACAACACAATATTTTAAAATCAAAATAGCGCCTTTGGAATTTTGAAAAATAGTTATTCCATCTGCTTGTTAAATATTAAATTCAAATTTCAGTTGAAGGGAGAGCACTACATTTTGACATAAAGCAGCGTTTGGGCGATCGTCCTCTCCTATTATCTTGCGTTTGGGCGATATGTTATCATTAATATACTTTTTTTTACATTGTAACTGTTTAAAAGAAACATTAAGATATATTTTCTTTGAATGAAATATGTATTGATAAAATTCGATCTGTATTTCAAACTATGAAGTATGAATACTGTGCAGTCCGTTTCTAAATTGAGATTTGGCTCATTCATGTGTCCTTTCTTGCACTTTAGAACTTATTTACAAATCTTAGAAATTTTGTGATATTATGCGTTTTCCACTGATGTATATCAAACTGTGATTACGCCTTTTTTTAATCAGATGACTTTTCACTACCGAACATGAAATGTTTATTTCACTTTTGACTACCGTGTGTGAACTGTTTTTTCTACTTTTTACTACCGAATTCAAAATTTTGCGTTTTAAAATTTTGTACCTTCTGCATTTTAATGTAAAACAAGCTTTCTTCTGTAAACCTGACATCGTGGATTGAAAGATGTCACTTTTCACCAATGGACGGATGCGCACTGCATGGTACCATTCATGGTTCTAGTCTTTCATTTTTTGTACATGTGTTTTCTATAGGTATAGTCATACTAAATGACTTTCAAACACCGATACTTATGGATACACAAGGATTTGAAGGCTTAAATTTCAAAGTAGAGTTTGGAATATTATTACGGATTAGATTTAATAAAAAAAATTCCAGGTTCTGAGATAAAAAATCGAATCTCAAACGGTTAGTGAACATATCCTTTAAAAGGGACAGTACAGATGGCGGGATTGTCCATTTGAAATCTTGATTTTCATTTTTCCCATCTAACCTGACAATAAATTGTAAGTATATTAAGATTCTATCACATTTAAACCCATAGAACAGGCTTCTCAAATGGTGGCCCGCAGGCCAAATCCTGCCCTTCAGAATGGCCTTCTGCTAAAAAATCTCTGCTCACTATGCTAGCTAAGCTCTATTTGGTCCTTATATTCTTTTCATAAAATGCAATTGGCCCTTTCCAAAATAAGGCCTGCCATAATGCTACAACTTTTGTTAGAAACAAAATAAAACCAATGTCATTCTGTTTTACAAAAGTTAGAAATTCAATTACAAAGATTTTAGATATATTGAATATTAATTTAGACAACATAAACTTCTTGGTAGGTATGGAGTCCACTTCAGAAAAAAAGATCCATATCGCAGACATTGAGTAAGGTTAGAACACAAATTCCAATTAAAATCATTCCCAGGCTTAATCGTTGCCTGCGCTTTTTGGTTTCAAATATTTTCCCACTTCTTTATTGTCAGGATAAATTAAATTAATTTTACTGAGAAGGTTTTTTTAATTTGATTCTTAGGAATATCTTGTCATGATATTTTATAATACAGGATTTGTGAAGTTAACTAGAAGATACACACTTTATTAGTCAGATTATCTCCAGGATTACTGATGCCATAAAACCATAACAATTCCATAATTCCTGTTTATTGAAATAAATCTATTTTTGATACAGAAATCCCAAAAAAGACTCGACTAGATATAAAAGCACAAAATAAGGATTAGGTATGATTTAATACCACTAAACAGGAATATCTTCCAATAATAACCATTATGAGCAGATAATACAGTCTGTGTATAGATAAGACATGATTTTAACTTTTGTATTCACAGTCTTATTCCAATTATCAAGATTATAACAGTATATTTTAAAGAGGATTTCTGCTTTGTTATTGAAAATAAGGATATTGTTATGCAATAAATGTTATCTCATAACCACTATCGATTGAAAAACTTTAAATAGTATCTGTGTCATATCATTTTTTAGACCTGGTTATTTAGTACAATGATCAAAAGTCAATACTAGTAAATTATATATAGCTTACTAAAAACATATGTTTATAACAGAAACCTTTTTAACGGAACAGTGAGTGGAACAGTGAGTTCAAGGCATGGCACTATAATAGTCCTGAACATCAAGAGATGAATCAAAACGTGGGCTGTATCAAAGTCCAGTTAGACGCCTCCAGCGATAATTCTTATAGAAAATGAGGGCATATTTATTGTCCAAAAGAGTTATGGTATGTTTGCTCTATAACTTAAAAGTTCAAGGTTCTGGCAAAGGTCATGATGAACTTGCACATTTTTCAACCCAGTTTCCCTTTGTCAATAATGCATAGGGACCGTCATGGAAAAAGTGTCAAGTCGTCCAAGTTGGACAATAAACCAAGCATGTGCAATTTTTGTTTAAATAATTTACCAATACTAAGAAAACATTTTTACTACTCAAAACAAAAGTACTCAATACAAAAAATGTAAAATATGGAAATATTTCAGATTCTGTTGTTACATTTTTAATATTTGTATTTTCCAAACTCAATAGTTTTATTCCGTTAAAAATCAATAACTTTCCCACCACATTTTACTATCGGTTGACTGGTTGTTGTGCTTGGTTGGTTTGAATTTCAAACCAAACTGTAGTTTAAGTATTGAACATATCAAGTTAACTTATAATTTTCATAATAATATATTATACCACATGAAAAATCCATCATCCAGATTGATTGTGAAAACGGATAATTAGTGCATCATGTATTTAGATGTCACTAGCAGTCATAAACCGTATATTTCCGTGTATAATGCGCACTTTTTAACCCTGAAAAGTACCTGTCAAACAAGGGGTGCACATTATACACGATGACTTAAATTTTAATTTTTCACCAGTAATTCCCAAAGTCAATATTGTCTGGACGCCATTTGACTTAGGAAAAAAAGCTTGAAAGGATTATAAAAAAAAGTTTTCTTAACCTTATTTCTTATCAGGGAAACTCATATTCCAGTCCCAAAAAAATACCAATAGATAAGGAAGTATTTCATAATAATTAGTGGTATCAGGTGTCTAGATGAGTTCAGTATTACAAAAAGTTCAAGGGAGGTAATGCTATTAACAGGATTATATGCAGCAGTCATCCTTAGCAAAGTTCTAATCATATACAAAAAATTTCATCAAGCATAATATTTGCTAAGTGCTTGATGACATCACAAAAGTCTTCAATGATACAAGAATATTTTGCAATTTATGAAAACTCTATCTAAAATTGGATTGATGCAAAATTTGCATTGCAAATAGATGCAGAGTCCAAATACACATAATTTTTTTTTTTAAAAGTTAAGAAATGTTTAATTCACATACAGGAATCTTGACCAATCAAGCATAAAAATTTAAGGAAGGAGCAGTACATCCATAATATTTATCTAATGTTCTTTCCACTTCTAAATGTCATTCAAAGATTAATGTACATTAGTATAATTTCCCCTAGGATATCTAATTAAATGTTGCAGAAAAAAATTTCTTATGCATCACTGAGAGAAAAACAGGAAACAATACTGTAGAGATTATATTGTAGAGCATGAATGCTAAAATATTATGACACCTTATATGAACTGAAGCATTGAATGGGCTAAAGAAAACAAATAAGGCTATACAGCTATACAATAAGGAAAACTTGCATATGGGCGGTAGTGGCTATTGCAATTTTGCTAATTTTCTTTTCCGGAATTTGCAGTGGCAGATTGAGGACCTTTAGGGCTGTAGGCAATCGAGAGGTAGAGGGCCTATTTTTATTTTACCTTAGGGGTGAGAGTTGTTGGTGTTTAAAATTAAAACTAAATTGGCATTGATTAGTTTTTAGGTTAAAGTGTAATTCTATTCAAATGGTCATTTTTCCCTACTCTACTTGGGTAAGCAGAGAAAATACCTGGTTTGGGTAGCAACAGGTTTGAAGGAAGAAAATTTTACCTTAATAAAGGTGTCAGGGCCCAAGAAAATCTTAAAATTTGGAATGATATCCCTACATCTGAAGCCTTTCCAAACGAATTTCTCTTGTTGACAACTCCCGCTTTTTGATGTGGATTCTAAATATTTGTTCTAAATAATAGCTGATTTCCTTGCATCTGCAGCCTTTTCTGTTAGATTTTGGCTAACAGTGATGGCCTCTTACGATGTTTCTTTTAGGGTTAGGGTATTATACCCTTAGCAAATTCTTAGGTCTTTATAGACTTCTTTTTCATTAAAGACTTGAGACACTCTCTTAAGTGAGCAATTGTCTTATCTTATGTCCTATTTCTTTGGTGAGTAATTGTTGAGTGAGCCATTGCATTGCTGCAGTGAGCAACTGTCTGGTGAACATTTGTCTTGTTAACACTGTCAGGTGAACAACTGTCTGGTGAACATATGTCAGGTGAGTAACTGACTCGTGAGCAAAAGTATTGTGAACAATTGCCTGGTGAGCAACTTCCACAGTGAGCAACTGTCTGGTGAACATCTGTCTTGTGAACATCTGTCAGGTGAACATCTGTCAACTGTCTGCAAAAGTCTTGTGAACAATTTCCTGGTGAGCAACTTCCATGGTGAGCAACTGTCTGGTGAACAATTGTCTAATGCAAAGTTGGCTGGTGAGCAACTGACTGTCCATTGTTTGTTTAGATATCTCTCCTGTGACATTCAATAAGTAAAAGAAACAGCAATTTCCTTAATTATTATATAATTAATTTATATATATTACATTTGTGGGCCATAAATCTGTAATGAGTATAATAAACTGTCTGGAAGAAATATTACCATACTAATAAATAAATAATCAATTTTATTACATAATATCTTTATAATAATAGTAATTTATTATTATTCAACTGACATTATAATAGGTAGTAATGTTAAAGAGGTTTAAAAGAGGTTTTCTAGCTATTAATGTGTATCATAACCATTTTTTTAATATTATTCCAAATTTCCAATTTTAACTCTGAACTATATAGGCCTATATTGCTTCCCAAAATATAGTGATCAATGGCTCCTGTCAGCATCACTTTCAGAAGGAAAATAAATAGTTCTAGTTCATTTGTACGGTAATTGAAGATAGTGGACCACAGCCATATACGCCCAACGAAAAAGCCTTAAATTTAATCAGGAGTAAACTAAACTTTATCAATCCTTGCGATTTAGGTCCAATAACATCCATTTTAAGTTTCATCAAAATTGGTTGAAAACTAAAGATGTAATAGCATATTCAATACTTTGGGGCAAGGGCAATAACTCTGCTTCTAACGGTCAAAAAAAAGCTCAAATTCGAAAATGATCTTCATTTTTTGAATATGCATACACATATCAAATTTCATGTGATTCCATCAAAAATTCTAGTTTTTAGAGCGTTTACAAGCAATTGATGTTGATAGAAGCACTTACTGTATAGAGGTTAAAGGGCGCTAACTCCTCAAAACTGATGAAAGAGGCCTAAATCTTGAAAAAGTCTTAATTATACGCCCACACATAAGTATGAGCGTATATTGTGGTTGCCCCTGTCGGTCCGTCTGTACGTTCACATTTACCTCGTGCTCACTCTACAGGCTACAATTCTCAATGGATCCTTTGGATATTTTGTATGTGTGTCAAAATCATTATGAAGATGTGCACATTGAATTTGGTGATGATTCGATGATTTTCTTCAGAGATATGGCGCAAAACTCTGATATCGTGTTTGTTTTTTTTGCTTGTGCTCACTCTATAGGCTACAATTCTCAATGGATTCTTTGGATCTTTGTATGTGTGTCAATATCATTATGAAGATTTGCACTATTGCATTTGGTGATGATCTGATGATTTTCTTCAGAGGTATCTTATAAAACTCTGATATCGTGTTCGTTTTCTACAATTCTCCATGGATTCATTTGATCTTTTGTATGTGTGTCAATATCATGCATTTTCGAATTTAGTGATGATGTGATGATATATCGCATAAACCTCTTCATCAAGCTGCTAGTGGGCGTATACGCTTGCGAGACTTGCTGCAAGCCTTTGTTTTTAATTAGGAGTAAACTAAACTTTCTCAAACCTTTCAATTTAGTTTCATCAAAATCGGTTGAACTAAGAAGTTACAAGAACACAATATAATTTTTCTGCAGAGTTAAAGGGAGGTAAATGTGAAATGTAAACCTACAGATACAATTTAATCATTTATTATCACAAATAAGCCCTTGTGTAGTTCACCAATTTTCCATTGATTGTAACCAATTCAAATTCACAAATTGCAATAACCATCAAAGATTGGTGAATCAATTAGTGGAATGAGTCACACATCACGCAAAATAATAAATGAACATAGGCTATGCCAAAACATCATGTTTTCTATTATTATGTATTGTATTGAAAGAAAGATTCTATTTTACCAGGATAACAGCATAGGTTCCTTTCTCCCAGAAGAACAACGCATTTACCGACTGTGCTATAGAACCAACAGATATTGTTCACAAAGTTTTATCAACAATTAAATAAATAGGTACTTACCGAAGATATTTAACAGTAGTACCAGTACCAGACATATTTCTTATTATATATTTACACTGACGTACAATATTACACTTCAATAGGGTAGTCAGATTCAACATTTACAAGTTTCAGTCATCAACCTCACTAACAAAATTATCAAATCCTAAAAAATTAAAATAATGAGATATAACTGAACAAGCCAAAAGTAAATGACTGCTTTTATTTAACCTGAACCAAATAAGGGTTCACTGTTCAATTCATTATGATGGTTTATCTTTTTGGAAAAGTCAGGGGGGGGGGGGGGGGAGAGTTGGAAGGGGGGTTTACCCTCTCTCTCGGCGCCACTGGAAAGTTAAGAGGTGTATCTGAAAGGATTGTGCGATTTTCATGCAGTTCTATAGTCAAATATGTAGACTGTGAATAGCTTGTAAACAACCCCTGTCTTGAAATTGAAAAATTTTGCAATTTATGCACAGAACAACATAGTCAAATATGTAGAAAGTAGTAGGCCTACTATCATAACCTACCATCTACCCCCAACTCTATAATATATACTGGTTTTGTCCCTCTAGCAATTCTGTATGCAATTTGTAGACAGACTTAATGGGCAAATTGCAAACAAACTATGCATTGAAATCGACAAATTTTGCACTTGATCAAGCATAGACCAACCTATCCACATTAAAGTCCATTAAAGTCAGCACCTCGATCTGTTTATCAATTACAAACTTTAGATCGATTTGCAAGCAGTTTCAATTTAACATATTTTCATAGGTGGTGCCATTGATTTTATGAAATTGGGATGGCTGATATTTATAGCCATGTGTAGGCTATGCGCTGTGATTGACTGTCTTGAACTGTCACAGCTATTGAATGTCTATACTAAGTGAATCTGGACTCTGTATATGTATTAAAGAGATATATTATTATATTCACTAATCATTCAACCAAAAAACCCTTAGTCTCAGAACCTGGAATTTTTTAGCTAATCTTATCCGTAATAATCTCCCAAACTCTCCCTCAAAATTTAAGCCTTCAACTCCCCATGTATCCATAATTATGTTCCGAAACCACCTTCGAAAATACTGACAGTTACCTTTTTTAGACCATGATAGCTTTAAGTTTTTCACAAACTTCGAGTTCGAAAATTTCGATAGAAATGGTAATGGTAATAGCTTTAGAGTGTCAATACGGTTATCTTGTGTTTTAGAAGCCCCCTTTTCTAATTCAGGAATTCTTTACTTTTAAAATGCACTAATGACAGTTTGCAATGTATGGTATATTTTCATAAAAACTAGGAATAAAGTAGGCTACCTGTGCAATTATTCAGAGAATTGTCTGGTCTTCGGGAATTTCCGGAAGAGTACGGAGTTAACCGATATGAGGTAAATTGCTTTTCAACCAATCAACTACTTAGGAGAACTTTACTACGTAAAAGAACAACAATAATGGCGACGAAAACAACAATATTTTTACAGTCTAACTGTATTTTCTTATGTAAGTTCCTTTATGTACACGTAATGATTTATGTATATTTTTGTGATATGAAAAATTCATTTTACTGTTTGTATTTTTAATAAACCTATAAGGTAGTCTTGTATTCAATGAATCTATTAAGTGCAAGAAATATCTAGCATTCATTCAGTCAATCGTGTCAATTCATCTTGACTGCTTTTTTACTTCCTTCAATCTAGCTAGAGTTTAGTCAATAAATCTTCAATGACACCAATTTTCTTCATACTAAACTGCATATTATTTGTCTTATATAAGTTTTAAGGCTTCAGATCCAATGAACTTCTGGATCAATAACTACTTTAATCCTTTGTTAATAGATATTTGCAAATGAACAGAAATGACTGGGTGGGAGAGAGAGTTATAAAAACTAGGCCACAAAAACTTGGGATTTTCCACACCTTCACGTGCAGCATTCAATGGCGACTGACAGATTTTATTTCTCAGGAAAAAAACTTTGATGGACTCGCATACATGGCATGTATGGTCTAAGGGAATAATGATGATATGATTGAACTACAAAATCATCAATCTTTCCAAATATATCGGAAGTTTTGTGGATTCGAGGTACATAAATAAGTTTAAAACCCCTGCACCTGAGGAGGTGCGGCCAATCGCAAGTTTTTGTGGCCTAGTTTTTCTGACTCTCTCCCAGCCATATCCGTCCAAATAGCTATCAGAGGCTGGGGAAAGAGTCAGCAAGTTTTGTGCTAAAACTACTTGTCATATACCACTACTTTCAATAATTTGTTGCAATGTTGCCTAAATGAGATTAATAAAGTAAACAATGTGTAAATGTTGTGAATTTTTCAGCAGTTCTAATACTGGTGTTAACAATTGTTAGAGGTGAAGATGTTCCAACTGAACAAGAAGCCTGTCAATTCTGGCAAAATGTGGCCCATCAGATGTCAGCACAGACTAGAGCTCAGATGCATTGTACCTCAAATGATACCAGTTCTGCAGATGTTTGTACTAAATTAAATTGTAAAGGAACATACAAATATCAGGTACCAGTATGGTAGTAATAGGCTAGTGTCTTATTTTTTTTAGGATTAAATTTAATTTTATCCTATTTATAGTTATGGTTCCCCCATCACTATGTGGTCATTAACTGTTCATTATTGGGTAACTATTATTGTACCATCATGAACAGAATTTAAATTACAATTTTTTTATTTACCTGAAACTATTTTTTGTTATCATATAAAAATATTTATCTTGTAGTTAAATCCAAGGATGCCTTGATGTACATATTAAATTTTGAAATATATTTATATAATTGTCTTAGAGTTGAGTTAAAATTGAATATTATATTACATGTATATCGCATAAGCTTAAAGGCACACTGCGGGATTCGTTTGTTTACAAAATGAAATTTACGGGATTTCGGGACAAAAGGTATTCTAGCTTAATCTCTGATGTTTAATTAAGTCAAAAAACTAAAATTCACGGCTTTGGGTACTCAGATGGCTTCGATGCAGCTGGATTTAAAATCGAGATCTAATAAAATGATTTCCATTAAATTACATGCAAATGAAGTCAAGCGGGGGGCGTGTTAGTTAAATGACGTCACACTCCAATCTCCAGTAGCACGTGCTAGTAGTGGGCGGAGCTTGTGAGTTATTGACGTCTCCCTCAATCAACACAGTGTTGAAACGTAAACAAACAAAATTTCCTTCAAATGGCTGTAGAATTGGAACCACGAAAGGGAATCGAATTTTTTTTTTTTCAATATTCATTTTTAAGCGCTAACTTTAAAAAAATACGATGAAAAGGCTTTTTCTCAATGTCCAGGTCTGGGCTTATGTGGCTTTAATATATTTATAACTTTAAAAAAATTGCAATCTGTTTACAAAAGAGGAAGAATTGTAACATTATTCCAGTTATATTGAAGTTAGTGCACGTCTTTAACTTGAATCTTTAACCTGAAATAATACTATGATTATCATTGTTCTATTGTTTCAGACATTTATACCCTCCAGTTCAGATGTTGAAGTTGACTATTGCTTTGGCATAGTTTTAAATCATTGTGTAGAGCCTATCACTCTTGATATTTATCTACAAATGCCAAATCAAAATGTTTCTTTCCAACAAAGAGTGAAACATGATGAAATGATGCAAATTCCAGGTAAATATTTATGTCTTTAATCTTTTTAAGATTCAATGTAGCTACTAGTGATGGACTATAGGGTTATATTTTAATCTGCAATAATGGCTAATAATAGAACAAGTTCTCCTGCAATTCATCACAAATATACCTCAGTGATTTACGCCTACCAATACATTTATGCTATTCTCCTGTCTACCAATGGTGTCATGCTATCCTTAATTACTGATTGAGAAATTAAATAATGTACTGTAATACATGTATCATTTTGACAAATAATAGTCAAAATCGTGTGGGCTGGGATATTAAGATACTTTATATTTTTATTTTTAATAGGAGGAAGTTTTAAAGAATCACCATTTGGAACAGCTGATGTCTTCCTTAATTTTCATATGGTTAAAATATCTCAGCATCATGTAGAATTTGGTGTAAGTATTCAAGAATGTGCAACAATTCTTGAAGTTACAATAAGATACACTTAATGACTGAAATTGTTGAAACTAGAATCCTTTTCTGATCTTGTGTTAACTCTTTAACAGACTTTATATTTTAGTGGCAATAACCTTGGATGTATTAACTTGCTACAAAGTTGAGGTTACAGGGGCTGAATGCCAGATGGTTAATAAGAAGATGTTTGTAATTTCTCTTTCATACAGATGTCAGTTAAAGTAAGAATTACTACTGGTTTTGGAATAGTACTTTGGCCACAAGGTCTTCAAAGAACATTGTTACCTAGAGAGAACATCCCAGTACCTCCTTGTAATAGTAAGATACTAACCACTGCACCTAATATTACATTAGGTACATGTCATCCACCACATTGGAGGCAACCAGCATCTGAAGTTCCCCCAACTCACCATAATCCAACTGAGAAATCTGGTAAGTTAAGCTGATTATGATTTTTCCTCATCCATTTCATATTTAAGTTATCTTGAAATCTGAAGGGTAACATATAGACATAGACATCATGCCCTACAAAATATTGTAAACCTTGATATTTAAAATCATAAAAGATTTCTATAAGGAATAAAGATAATTTGAACACTTTAATGCAGACCTTCTCAAACCTGGCCCACGAGCCAAATCTGGCCTGCCATGCCCCCAGGAGTGGCCCCTCAAGAGTGACCCCTTCCGCTAAAACACTCTGCTCGCTATATTAACTGAGCTCTATTTGACCATTAAATTTTATTCATAAATTGTGTTTGGCCCTTTACAAACATTTATTGAGAAGGCCTGCTTTAATGTTATGTATCTGATTAATTCAGCAAATTTTTTATTAAACATTAATGGTTGGAATGATCTAATAAATTCAGATCGGGATTAATGTAAATTTATTTTATTTTTTCAATATCTTTAATATATTTGCCTGATATGCAAGGGTTTTATGTGTGTTTGCATGAATTGTTGTCAGAGTTTTACAAGTTTATTGCAAGACCAAAATATTTGTCCTTTGATGTATTCAAAAGATATGTGTATGAATTATGTATTTATATTTCATTAACATTACCATGATATATGATATGATCTATTCAGTACATTATTAAACAGTTAAAAACCATTCAGCATGGCCAATTAAATAATAGGGAATAGGGCTAATTGGGTTGAAACTATGTAGTGACATGACTTTAGATTACATGCAAGTTACAATTATTGTTAATATTGTGAACAAAGCAGAGTCCAAGTTAATACATCCTGTCTGCATCGCAGAGACAGAGATGCCTACAATTTTGATGGTCTGATCATAACAGTAGTTCACCCCCATAAATAAAATTATGTAATCCCAGAGAGTTTTAAATTACTAAAATATTCTTCTGGAGCCTTCTTGGGTGCTCTTGAGTCCAATCCATCCTGTGAATACAGGGCGTTTTAAAGTAATCTCAATCCCTGACTGGTTATAGATGTTATAGAAGATACTCTCTTATAGAAGCACTGGCCTAGGTCACAAGTATTAGGTGTTATAGAAGATACTCTCCTATAGAAGCACTGACCTAGGTCACAAGTAGAGACTAGTAAGATACAAAAAAAAGACTATGTATTGCTTTGTTGTATGTATCGATGTCCAATATAACAGCCATCCGTTAAAATCAGCGTGACCACCATATTAATAGTAAAGGTTACATATTTCAATGAAATTTGATGATATTTTGAATATTTGACTGTACTTGTTACAATTTTCACACGTATCTTGAAACTGCATTAGCCTCTAATGAATAATATGCAAAAATAGGTCTGTGATATGATAAAGGCATATATGCATGATGATGCATTACAGATTTTTTGTCATGAATATTTATTGAGATCCACTTATGTTGTGTATGGATACTAGACGATACCGAAAATAAAAATGGAAGAAATTTTTCAATGGAGTCACATATTGAAACCAAAGGATAGTGTTAAAAACTTGGCTTTTTCTATTTATAGAATGAACAAATTTGCAAAGTCATGATCCATCTCACCTAACAAAGGCTATCTAAATTTCTGTATAAAGTCATTAAGGGTGTTAATTGGGCTATTTCACGTTATGAAAAAATGGAATAAGTATATGAAATAATGATTTCTTGAGACTTGTTGTGCATTTGTTGATGATTTGGGGTCCTTCTTGATAGTTTAAGGTTGATTTCATGTCAATCAGATTTTTTTTAATGAGTTGACAGCCCTTTCAAACATGTCATAAAAATTGGACATTTCAAACCTTTGATACAAGTTTAAAAAAATGTGAATGGATCAATCTACATCAAACTTGGCATAAATCTAGACAATTACATTGCCGAGAAACGTACAGAGCGATTTTCCAAAAAAAAATATTATTTTGGTGGTTACCATGGAAATACGAAAATTTACAAAAATTTACACATAGGTACGGCAAACATTTTCCAGGGGCCAAACTGATTAGAATTTGCGAAAAAACTCTCTGTACGTTTCATCCTTATTGAATAAGCTTTCAATCAAGACCAAGATCGTAATTTTCCAATAAAAAATGGCTGAGAAATCTTGTACCAACAGGGACACATTTTGCTCCTTTTTCCTAATTTTTTAGCAAAAACTAACGAAATACCTAATTTCTTTTCGTTTTTTTCATTCTATATTGTTTACAAATAAAGTAATAATAATTATCTACAATCTGAGCCTAAAAGTAATTCGCAAAAATTCCATCTTGTGTTTTTTTTCTCGAACGCTAGCCCAATCAATACCCTTAAGCCTGGCTCAAATACAGGGTAGAGGTATTTCTTGGCAAAAATATTATCGAACTGTCAGTAGCTCATTCAAATTGATTCATTTATTTTAAGGATCTACCCCCATTCCAAGTGTTACTAAAAGGCCCACTATGCCTCGCCATCCTAAAGCATCATGTAAGCATTTTTTCATGCCTTCTTTTTGTTATTTGTTATGGCATGTTATTATACTGGATTTGCTTTATTAATATTTAGCCACTGAATTTCAGTGATGCATGTAATTTGTATTCAGTATTAAATAGCCTAAATAGCCTTCCCCTTTGATCCAAAATAATGCAGATTGTTTGTGTAAATTTATAAAAGGGTTTAGGATGGAAAGGGATATCTTTACTTGATAACACAAGGTTTACTAATACATGTATACCAGTTACTAATAGGTCAGGTCATTGGTTAGTTTGTGTGCTTCCATAAGGCTATATATACTATTCTCATTTTCTCTTCTCAAACATCACATATTTTCTATTCTTACTATTTGGTTTATGTATTATTTCATCAGCTTCCATTGTATTTTAGAGGCCACAGTGTCTCAGTAAGTTAGATGCTTGCAACCTAACGTGAACGTCCAGGGTTCAATCCCAGCATAGGTTGAGATGTAACCTTCAAATTTCTCCAAGAAGTTTTACCATGTCAGTGATGCAGACATGGAAAAAGTGTCTAGTCTTTCAGATGTGACAGTAAACCAAGGCCCTGTGTGCTACAGGCTGTGCATGTAAACTAATGTTGCTGTCCTGGCAAGATTTACATGATTCCATATTTCATGGCATTTACCCGTCCGCATTAGCCCAGTAGTTGCAGAAAAGTAGGACACAAAACTCTCATTTCATTTCATTTTCCTTATATTTGAAGAGATTGCTACTGCTATCTACTCATTGTTTAGCAGAACCCTGTATCTGTACCGTCTTAGTTCTTTAAAAAGTGATACATCTGTAGTAATAGTATAGAAATGTTATGTTTGTTTTTATGTTGATTGTTTGTTTGTTGTTGTTTTTATAGATGTTTAGGGAAGGGGTGTTTTTTTTTTATATATTTTATGGGCATTTTATCAATTGCATTTTATTTTAAATTTTAAATTTTTTTATTGACAGCTACTTTCAACAAGACATGTTCTGATATAATTATTTGCTCAAATGGTGAAGGTTGTAATATAGAGAGAAAACGTTGTGAATGTACACCAGACTTCCATTATGATGCCAATATAGGAGCCTGTGCCTCACTCAACCAAATTGGAGAGAAATGTGATGAAGGCATGGACAATGAATGTGGTCCAAATGAAATGTGTAAAGGAGTTTGTCAATGTGCTGATGGATATATTTATAATACTATAAGACAAATTTGTGTTCACAGAGATATTGGTAAGTTCTTACATTTGTTAGTCTGCAGATAATGCTGAATATTGTCCTGGCACTAGAATAAATTTATCATTTCGTACTGAGATGTATGGTGTGAGGTTCAGGTTATTGACAATAAATAAGCAAATTCTCATTCAAGTACAAAAAAGGTCTCTATGGCTTTGTTGTATTCTGTTTAAATACCTATCATTTAAGTATGAAAATATTTAAATTGCCGGTTATGACCATAGAAAGGCTGCACTTTTCTATAAAATTTGTTATTAGATGTATTTGTTGACAATAAAAGTCTTAAGCTACTTCATTATGCATTATGCCCGTAAAATTGCAGTGAAATTTGTTTGCTGAATATGTATTTTTTGGTTTAATTTAATCTGATAAATGCTAATTGAAACATTCTTTGTTTAGATATTGTGACAGCAATTACGACTATAATACCAACAATAAGACATAATGCTACACATTCTCCTCTTATTAGTACAGCACAATCCTCTACCAATAGTAAGTCCTTTTTTAGTTACTTCCGTCTTTCGCTTTGGTATTCTGATGATAATATCTTGTCTACATATCAATGAATATCTTGATGAATTGTATTTAAAAAATGTAGTTTTTTAAGACAATGTTACTTATCACAAAATTAGTCCAAACAAGGCAAAGGTAGACTTATTGCATGTCTGCAATTCCACTTATTTTAGGTCAACCATATTTGGAATTGTGACAGTGAATTTGGTTTACGATTCTGTCGAAAAGACTATATTCTGTCGAAAAGACTATACACGTATTTGGAAAATCTTCAAATAAAATGACAATCAGTCTGAAATAACACTTGAACACAATTACTTAAACAATTTTCTACTAAGGTTATCTATACTGATGTATTTTTGTTGTTGTTTCAGATACTGCTGTTATTGCTGGATGTGTATCTGCTGTTGTTGTATTAGTAATTGTTGGTGTTGTCATATTTTTAGTGATTCGAAGAAAACAGAGTCAGTATAATGATAGACATGCTTTGATTTCTGATGATGATGATCCTTTGGTTATTTAATTTTCTCAGTATTTTAACTTTTTAAACTTTCAACTTGCCATACTTCTTATACATGTATATTGAAATCACTGACAGGATTATGTATTTTGGTTTTTAGTGTTACTTTGTGGACTATGAAAACATATTTTTATAAATTTTTCATCTGATAAGTTAATTTCTAAAATAAATGTAAACTTGTTGAGATTTTTTTGATTTTTTTCAATTCAAGCTATTTAAGTGATTAAATTTCTGTATTTACTAACTAGTGTTAAATGTAGATATTGGCAGATATTAAATGAAAACAAACAGATGCCTTGAAGGAAAAGTCCTGACAGAAATTTATCTAAAAAATTTATGATATTTTTTCTGTCCTAATTTAATTGAAATCCTTATGAAATGTTTAATTTATATCATTTTTTTGATTTGAGACAAATATGATTTTTACCTCGGAATATAATCTTAATAAATAATTTTTTTGGACGAATATATATATCTATGAGTATATGAGTTCTATTAGATCTTTAAGACAGCTATGTTAATTTTTGTTTTAGTGAGATAGACTTCTATTGTCCCAAAATGCTGTGAATCTCTTAATTTTTCATTTGAATCTCTTACATATAAGATGTATTTTTGAAAGGGGCATAATCCAAAAACATATCTTGACGTACAGTTATAATTCTTTCTTACTTCTTTATGTATGCTGTATATTGCTGTGCCTTATTTTATATTAAATACTTTATATCTTTATAAAAACTGTAGATTAGTAGACCTACATGTATATCATACAAAACTATAAAAATTGTAACTGTATGATGCAAATTTAGTTAATTTAGAAAATATATTTTGAATTTTGATCGTATATCTTATTAAACAGTTGTGATTTTTATGTTATTTTTGTACAAAATTCTAAATTTATAGCTGAAAGAAAATTCGGTTAAATATCTATTTTAAGTTCAAAGATTTGATATTTATTTGATTAAAGTACAGGTTAACATTTTTGTAGGGGTGATTTTTAAATATTTGACCAAAAAAGTTGTATAGTAGGACAAAAAAACTTGTATACCAACTTGTAAACTCTTGATGTGTAGGTTTTTTTTATATATTTTTACTGATAAAAACATAGACTTTTCAGTTTCAGATAGATAGAATGTAAATAATTGAGATAGGAAACCCACAGAAAATAAAGAATTTGAGAATTGAAAATGTTTGAGAATGTTATCTTTATGGCATGGTTTTATGTAGTTTTCTTGATATGAAATACAGAATACACTTAATATCTGTTCATTATCAAAAAAACAAAACATTCCAGCTTCTTTAAAGTTGTTTAAGTTAACAATAAAACCATGTCAGTTTTGCGTTCTTGTTTAACTTTTTTTTTAAAGTTTGTGGGAATTTTATTGGAAATTGGTCTTTGATTGTATAATATGATAATATTTTGTTATCCTAGAGTATGAAAAATATTTATGTTACTTTTTTATATTTTTATTAATACATGTATTATGTTCACAACTTTTATCTGTTTCGGTTAACAAATTATTACCAGTATTTTGTTCTGTTCTGTTCTTGTTCAAAGAGTTTATTTGTCTTCAAAAGAAAGAAAATCTCTGTCATATCAACAAGAATTGATTAATCAACTCAATAAAGTTATAGTAATATGTTAAATCAAAGGAATATGTAATTATTTTTTTCCAGATATATGTATTCTATTAATGGAAATCTCATATTTACAACAGAGTTTGTTTTGGAAGACTGGCTTCAATTGGTTTTGATTTTGAATGATTCATACTAAAATTGAGTATTTTCGATTTGTCTGACAAGTTGATAATATGATTAAACTGTTTGTAGCACAATTCACTATTATGAAATGATGACCAAATTATGAAAGAATCTCTTTTGATTAATTGTTTGGTGACTGACATGTAGACAAATATGTGGTCTTAATAGAAAGGTTCAAGGCTAAATGTACCTTTAAATAAATGTTTATTTTGGTCTCAATAGATAGCTACGAAGGATATGTTGATCTGATAGACAGCTTCAAAGGGTATGTTGATCTGTTACAGATCCTTTTCAAAGGATATTATGTTTTTCATGAAGGATGTTTCATGGTTGTGATTTACGAAGGAAACACGTTTCAGATCCGTGGTTCAGACAGAATCAATTGTGATATGGATCTCAAATAATTATAACCTCTGATATAAACTATTTATTATTACCGTATCTATTGTACCATTATATTATTTACAATTCAGTATTTATTTCTACTTCCACTCAGTTTATTAACAGGTTGTATATTGCTTCAATTTATTATTAACTTGTATATTATATGTAATATTATAACATAATTGTGTTGGGTTTTCTTTTTTATTGCATAAATAGTAGAAGCTCTTTACAATCCGAAAGAAAAGAATGAGATTTCCTGTCATTTGACCATTGATATTGTTGAAATAGTGCGCCAAAGGCAGATTCCACTGTTCCCACCTGGGAGTATATATTGAATAAGTCAAAAGATAGGCCAGGAAATTCTGATTCGTTTCATATGCGCAAACCCCATTATTGACCCCCCCTGGGTTTAGGGTTACGGCTAACCTTAGCGCCGATTTTTAAAAAAAAACTACACTCTTTCAGACAAAGAAAATAATTTTATCAAAATTGGGCGAGGCTGTGCATAGATAACCCTAATTTGCTTTCTACCGATTTAAACCCTCTTTGCACCATTTGCAGGTAAGGAGAAACTTAAAACTGACCTATTAAACCTCCCTAAGATCATTTCTTCGGTACCAAATTGCGTTGAAAGTGTGTGCTACGACGTGCTCTTTCATTTGGTATGCGGAGGTCCTATATTTGAGCAAGCTTTCACCCTTTCCTGAGCTAACCCTAATTTGAGGTCCCAGGTTCGATTCCCACTTGCAGTATTGGTATTTTTCTTATTTGTTTCAAGTCAAACACTGTCTCCTCAATCATTTTCAGACAACAAAATAATTTTATCAAAATTGGGCAAGGCTGTGCATAGCTAACCCTAATTTGCTTTCTACCGATTTAAACCCTCTTTGCACCATTTGCAGGTAAGGAGAAACTTAAAACTGACCTATTAAACCTCCCTAAGATCATTTCTTCGGTACCAAATTGCGTTGCAAGTGTGCGCTACGACTTGCTCTTTCATTTGGTATGCGGAAGTCCTATATTTGAGCAAGCTTTCACCCTTGCCTGAGCTAATCCTAATTTGCATTCCAAAATCAAGAGTTACCCTTAGGGTTAACCCTAGCTAACCCTAGGGTTAGTGTTGGGGTTAATCCTAAGTCTCGGTAGCCGAGTGGTCTCCGTAGATTTTTGTGAACTTTGAGGTCCCAGGTTCGATTCTCACTTGCAGTATTGGTATTTTTCTTATTTTTTTCAAGTCAAACACTGTCTCCTCAATCATTTTCAGACAACAAAATAATTTTATCAAAATTGGGCAAGGCTGTGCATAACTAACCCTAATTTGCTTTCTACCGATTTAAACCCTCTTTGCACCATTTGCAGGTAAGGAGAAACTTAAAACTGACCTATTAAACCTCCCTAAGATCATTTCTTCGGTACCAAATTGCGTTGAAAGTGTGTGCTACGACGTGCTCTTTCATTTGGTATGCGGAGGTCCTATATTTGAGCAAGCTTTCACCCTTTCCTGAGCTAACCCTAATTTGAGGTCCCAGGTTCGATTCCCACTTGCAGTATTGGTATTTTTCTTATTTGTTTCAAGTCAAACACTGTCTCCTCAATCATTTTCAGACAACAAAATAATTTTATCAAAATTGGGCAAGGCTGTGCATAGCTAACCCTAATTTGCTTTCTACCGATTTAAACCCTCTTTGCACCATTTGCAGGTAAGGAGAAACTTAAAACTGACCTATTAAACCTCCCTAAGATCATTTTTTCGGTACCAAATTGCGTTGGAAGTGTGTGCTACGACGTGCTCTTTCATTTGGTATGCGGAGGTCCTATATTTGAGCAAGCTTTCACCCTTTCCTGAGCTAACCCTAATTTGCATTCCAAAATCAAGATTTACCCTTAGGGTTAACCCTAGCTAACCCTAGGGTTAGTGTTGGGGTTAACCCTAAGTCTCGGTAGCCGAGTGGTCTCCGTAGATTTTTGTCAACTTTGAGGTCCCAGGTTCGATTCCCACTTGCAGTATTGGTATTTTTCTTATTTTTTTCAAAGTCAAACACTGTCTCCTCAATCAGTTTCAGGCAACAAAATAATTTTATCAAAATCGGGCGAGGCTGTGCATAGCTAACCCTAATTTGCTTTCTACCGATTTAAACCCTCTTTGCACCATTTGCAGGTAAGGAGAAACTTAAAACTGACCTATTAAACCTCCCTAAGATCATTTTTTCGGTACCAAATTGCGTTGGAAGTGTGTGCTACGACGTGCTCTTTCATTTGGTATGCGGAGGTCCTATATTTGAGCAAGCTTTCACCCTTTCCTGAGCTAACCCTAATTTGCATTCCAAAATCAAGATTTACCCTTAGGGTTAACCCTAGCTAACCCTAGGGTTAGTGTTGGGGTTAACCCTAAGTCTCGGTAGCCGAGTGGTCTCCGTAGATTTTTGTCAACTTTGAGGTCCCAGGTTCGATTCCCACTTGCAGTATTGGTATTTTTCTAATTTTTTTCAAAGTCAAACACTGTCTCCTCAATCAGTTTCAGGCAACAAAATAATTTTATCAAAATCGGGTGAGGCTGTGCATAGCTAACCCTAATTTGCTTTCTACCGATTTAAACCCTCTTTGCACCATTTGCAGGTAAGGAGAAACTTAAAACTGACCTATTAAACCTCCCTAAGATCATTTTTCGGTACCAAATTGTGTTGGAAGTGTGTGCTACGACGTGCTCTTTCATTTGGTATGCGGAGGTCCTATATTTGAGCAAGCTTTCACCCTTTCCTGAGCTAACCCTAATTTGCATTCCAAAATCAAGAGTTACCCTTAGGGTTAACCCTAGCTAACCCTAGGGTTAGTGTTGGGGTTAACCCTAAGTCTCGGTAGCCGAGTGGTCTCCGTAGATTTTTGTCAACTTTGAGGTCCCAGGTTCGATTCTCACTTGCAGTATTGGTATTTTTCTTATTTTTTTCAAGTCAAACACTGTCTCCTCAATCAGTTTCAGGCAACAAAATAATTTTATCAAAATTGGGCGAGGCTGTGCATAGCTAACCCTAATTTGCTTTCTACCGATTTAAACCCTCTTTGCACCATTTGCAGGTAAGGAGAAACTTAAAACTGACCTATTAAACCTCCCTAAGATCATTTCTTCGGTACCAAATTGCGTTGCAAGTGTGCGCTACGACTTGCTCTTTCATTTGGTATGCGGAAGTCCTATATTTGAGCAAGCTTTTACCCTTTCCTGAGCTAACCCTAATTTGCATTCCAAAATCAAGAGTTACCCTTAGGGTTAACCCTAGCTAACCCTAGGTTACTGTTGGGGTTAATCCTAAGTCTCGGTAGCCGAGTGGTCTCCGTAGATTTTTGTCAACTTTGAGGTCCCAGGTTCGATTCTCACTTGCAGTATTGGTATTTTTCTTATTTTTTTCAAGTCAAACACTGTCTCCTCAATCATTTTCAGACAACAAAATAATTTTATCAAAATTGGGCAAGGCTGTGCATAGCTAACCCTAATTTGCTTTCTACCGATTTAAACCCTCTTTGCACCATTTGCAGGTAAGGAGAAACTTAAAACTGACCTATTAAACCTCCCTAAGATCATTTCTTCGGTACCAAATTGCGTTGCAAGTGTGCGCTACGACTTGCTCTTTCATTTGGTATGCGGAAGTCCTATATTTGAGCAAGCTTTCAGCCTTTCCTGAGCTAACCCTAATTTGCATTCCAAAATCAAGAGTTACCCTTAGGGTTAACCCTAGCTAACCCTAGGGTTAGTGTTGGGGTTAATCCTAAGTCTCGGTAGCCCAGTGGTCACCGTAGATTTTTGTCAACTTTGAGGTCCCAGGTTCGATTCCCACTTGCAGTATTGGTATTTTTCTTATTTTTTTCAAAGTCAAACACTGTCTCCTCAATCATTTTCAGACAACAAAATAATTTTATCAAAATTGGGCAAGGCTGTGCATAGATAACCCTAATTTGCTTTCTACCGATTTAAACCCTCTTTGCACCATTTGCAGGTAAGGAGAAACTTAAAACTGACCTTTTAAACCTCCCTAAGATCATTTCTTCGGTACCAAATTGCGTTGCAAGTGTGCGCTACGACGTGCTCTTTCATTTGGTATGCGGAAGTCCTATATTTGAGCAAGCTTTCACCCTTTCCTGAGCTAACCCTAATATGCATTCCAAAATCAAGAGTTACCCTTAGGGTTAACCCTAGCTAACCCTAGGGTTAGTATTGGGGTTAATCCTAAGTCTCGGTAGCAGAGTGGTCACCGTAGATTTTTGTCAACTTTGAGGTCCCAGGTTCGATTCCCACTTGCAGTATTGGTATTTTTCTAATTTTTTTCAAAGTCAAACACTGTCTCCTCAATCAGTTTCAGACAACAAAATAATTTTATCAAAATTGGGCAAGGCTGTGCATAGCTAACCCTAATTTACTTTCTATCGATTTAAACCCTCTTTGCACCATTTGCAGGTAAGGAGAAACTTAAAACTGACCTATTAAACCTCCCTAAGATCATTTTTTCGGTACCAAATTGCGTTGCAAGTGTGCGCTACGACGTGCTCTTTCATTTGGTATGCGGAAGTCCTATATTTGAGCAAGCTTTCACCCTTTCCTGAGCTAACCCTAATTTGCATTCCAAAATCAAGAGTTACCCTTAGGGTTAACCCTAGCTAACCCTAGGGTTAGTGTTGGGGTTAATCCTAAGTCTCGGTAGCCGAGTGGTCTCCGTAGATTTTTGTCAAATTTGAGGTCCCAGGTTCGATTCTCACTTGCAGTATTGGTATTTTTCTTATTTTTTTCAAGTCAAACACTGTCTCCTCAATCATTTTCAGACAACAAAATAATTTTATCAAAATTGGGCAAGGCTGTGCATAGCTAACCCTAATTTGCTTTCTACCGATTTAAACCCTCTTTGCACCATTTGCAGGTAAGGAGAAACTTAAAACTGACCTTTTAAACCTCCCTAAGATCATTTCTTCGGTACCAAATTGCGTTGCAAGTGTGCGCTACGACGTGCTCTTTCATTTGGTATGCGGAAGTCCTATATTTGAGCAAGCTTTCACCCTTTCCTGAGCTAACCCTAATATGCATTCCAAAATCAAGAGTTACCCTTAGGGTTAACCCTAGCTAACCCTAGGGTTAGTATTGGGGTTAATCCTAAGTCTCGGTAGCAGAGTGGTCACCGTAGATTTTTGTCAACTTTGAGGTCCCAGGTTCGATTCCCACTTGCAGTATTGGTATTTTTCTAATTTTTTTCAAAGTCAAACACTGTCTCCTCAATCAGTTTCAGGCAACAAAATAATTTTATCAAAATCGGGTGAGGCTGTGCATAGCTAACCCTAATTTGCTTTCTACCGATTTAAACCCTCTTTGCACCATTTGCAGGTAAGGAGAAACTTAAAACTGACCTATTAAACCTCCCTAAGATCATTTCGTCGGTACCAAATTGCGTTGCAAGTGTGCGCTAAGACTTGCTCTTTCATTTGGTATGCGGAAGTCCTATATTTGAGCAAGCTTTCACCCTTTCCTGAGCTAACCCTAATTTGCATTCCAAAATCAAGAGTTACCCTTAGGGTTAACCCTAGCTAACCCTAGGGTTAGTGTTGGGGTTAACCCTAAGTCTCGGTAGCCGAGTGGTCTCCGTAGATTTTTGTCAACTTTGAGGTCCCAGGTTCGATTCCCACTTGCAGTATTGGTATTTTTCTTATTTTTTTCAAAGTCAAACACTGTCTCCTCAATCAGTTTCAGGCAACAAAATAATTTTATCAAAATCGGGCGAGGCTGTGCATAGCTAACCCTAATTTGCTTTCTACCGATTTAAACCCTCTTTGCACCATTTGCAGGTAAGGAGAAACTTAAAACTGACCTTTTAAACCTCCCTAAGATCATTTCTTCGGTACCAAATTGCGTTGCAAGTGTGCGCTACGACGTGCTCTTTCATTTGGTATGCGGAAGTCCTATATTTGAGCAAGCTTTCACCCTTTCCTGAGCTAACCCTAATATGCATTCCAAAATCAAGAGTTACCCTTAGGGTTAACCCTAGCTAACCCTAGGGTTAGTATTGGGGTTAATCCTAAGTCTCGGTAGCAGAGTGGTCACCGTAGATTTTTGTCAACTTTGAGGTCCCAGGTTCGATTCCCACTTGCAGTATTGGTATTTTTCTAATTTTTTTCAAAGTCAAACACTGTCTCCTCAATCAGTTTCAGGCAACAAAATAATTTTATCAAAATCGGGTGAGGCTGTGCATAGCTAACCCTAATTTGCTTTCTACCGATTTAAACCCTCTTTGCACCATTTGCAGGTAAGGAGAAACTTAAAACTGACCTATTAAACCTCCCTAAGATCATTTCGTCGGTACCAAATTGCGTTGCAAGTGTGCGCTAAGACTTGCTCTTTCATTTGGTATGCGGAAGTCCTATATTTGAGCAAGCTTTCACCCTTTCCTGAGCTAACCCTAATTTGCATTCCAAAATCAAGAGTTACCCTTAGGGTTAACCCTAGCTAACCCTAGGGTTAGTGTTGGGGTTAACCCTAAGTCTCGGTAGCCGAGTGGTCTCCGTAGATTTTTGTCAGCTTTGAGGTCCCAGGTTCGATTCCCACTTGCAGTATTGGTATTTTTCTTATTTTTTTCAAAGTCAAACACTGTCTCCTCAATCAGTTTCAGGCAACAAAATAATTTTATCAAAATCGGGCGAGGCTGTGCATAGCTAACCCTAATTTGCTTTCTACCGATTTAAACCCTCTTTGCACCATTTGCAGGTAAGGAGAAACTTAAAACTGACCTATTAAACCTCCCTAAGATCATTTCGTCGGTACCAAATTGCGTTGCAAGTGTGCGCTAAGACTTGCTCTTTCATTTGGTATGCGGAAGTCCTATATTTGAGCAAGCTTTCAGCCTTTCCTGAGCTAACCCAAATTTGCATTCCAAATCAAGAGTTACCCTTAGGGTTAACCCTAGCTAACCCTAGGGTTAGTGTTGGGGTTAATCCTAAGTCTCGGTAGCCGAGTGGTCTCCGTAGCTTTTTGTCAACTTTGAGGTCCCAGGTTCGATTCTCACTTGCAGTATTGGTATTTTTCTTATTTTTTCAAGTCAAACACTGTCTCCTCAATCATTTTCAGACAACAAAATAATTTTATCAAAATTGGGCAAGGCTGTGCATAGCTAACCCTAATTTGCTTTCTACCGATTTAAACCCTCTTTGCACCATTTGCAGGTAAGGAGAAACTTAAAACTGACCTATTAAACCTCCCTAAGATCATTTTTCGGTACCAAATTGTGTTGGAAGTGTGTGCTACGACGTGCTCTTTCATTTGGTATGCGGAGGTCCTATATTTGAGCAAGCTTTCACCCTTTCCTGAGCTAACCCTAATTTGCATTCCAAAATCAAGAGTTACCCTTAGGGTTAACCCTAGCTAACCCTAGGGTTAGTGTTAGGGTTAGTGTTGGGGTTAATCCTAAGTCTCGGTAGCCGAGTGGTCTCCGTAGATTTTTGTCAACTTTGAGGTCCCAGGTTCGATTCTCACTTGCAGTATTGGTATTTTTCTTATTTTTTTCAAGTCAAACACTGTCTCCTCAATCATTTTCAGACAACAAAATAATTTTATCAAAATTGGGCAAGGCTGTGCATAGCTAACCCTAATTTGCTTTCTACCGATTTAAACCCTCTTTGCACCATTTGCAGGTAAGGAGAAACTTAAAACTGACCTATTAAACCTCCCTAAGATCATTTCTTCGGTACCAAATTGCGTTGCAAGTGTGCGCTACACGACTTGCTCTTTCATTTGGTATGCGGAAGTCCTATATTTGAGCAAGCTTTCACCCTTTCCTGAGCTAACCCTAATATGCATTCCAAAATCAAGAGTTACCCTTAGGGTTAACCCTAGCTAACCCTAGGGTTAGTATTGGGGTTAACCCTAAGTCTCGGTAGCAGAGTGGTCACCGTAGATTTTTGTCAACTTTGAGGTCCCAGGTTCGATTCCCACTTGCAGTATTGGTATTTTTCTTATTTTTTTCAAAGTCAAACACTGTCTCCTCAATCAGTTTCAGGCAACAAAAAAATTTAATAAAATCGGGCGAGGCTGTGCATATCTAACCCTAATTTGCTTTCTACCGATTTAAACCCTCTTTGCACCATTTGCAGGTAAGGAGAAACTTAAAACTGACCTATTAAACCTCCCTAAGATCATTTCTTCGGTACCAAATTGCGTTGGAAGTGTGCGCTACGACTTGCTCTTTCATTTGGTATGCGGAAGTCCTATATTTGAGCAAGCTTTCACCCTTTCCTGAGCTAACCCTAATTTGCATTCCAAAATCAAGAGTTACCCTTAGGGTTAACCCTAGCTAACCCTAGGTTACTGTTGGGGTTAATCCTAAGTCTCGGTAGCCGAGTGGTCTCCGTAGATTTTTGTCAACTTTGAGGTCCCAGGTTCGATTCCCACTTGCAGTATTGGTATTTTTCTTATTTTTTTCAAGTCAAACACTGTCTCCTCAATCATTTTCAGACAACAAAATAATTTTATCAAAATTGGGCAAGGCTGTGCATAGCTAACCCTAATTTGCTTTCTACCGATTTAAACCCTCTTTGCACCATTTGCAGGTAAGGAGAAACTTAAAACTGACCTATTAAACCTCCCTAAGATCATTTCTTCGGTACCAAATTGCGTTGGAAGTGTGTGCTACGACGTGCTCTTTCATTTGGTATGCGGAGGTCCTATATTTGAGCAAGCTTTCACCCTTTCCTGAGCTAACCCTAATTTGCATTCCAAAATCAAGAGTTACCCTTAGGGTTAACTCTAGCTAACCCTAGGGTTAGTGTTGGGGTTAACCCTAAATCTCGGTAACCGAGTGGTCTCCGTAGATTTTTGTCAACTTTGAGGTCCCAGGTTCTATTCCCACTTGCAGTATTGGTATTTTTCTTATTTTTTTCAAAGTCAAACACTGTCTCCTAATCATATTCAGACAACAAAATAATTTTATCAAAATCGGGCGAGGCTGTGCATAGCTAACCCTAATTTGCTTTCTACCGATTTAAACCCTCTTTGCACCATTTGCAGGTAAGGAGAAACTTAAAACTGACCTATTAAACCTCCCTAAGATCATTTCTTCGGTACCAAATTGCGTTGCAAGTGTGCGCTACACGACTTGCTCTTTCATTTGGTATGCGGAAGTCCTATATTTGAGCAAGCTTTCACCCTTTCCTGAGCTAACCCTAATATGCATTCCAAAATCAAGAGTTACCCTTAGGGTTAACCCTAGCTAACCCTAGGGTTAGTATTGGGGTTAACCCTAAGTCTCGGTAGCAGAGTGGTCACCGTAGATTTTTGTCAACTTTGAGGTCACAGGTTCGATTCCCACTTGCAGTATTGGTATTTTTCTTATTTTTTTCAAAGTCAAACACTGTCTCCTCAATCAGTTTCAGGCAACAAAATAATTTTATCAAAATCGGGCGAGGCTGTGCATAGCTAACCCTAATTTGCTTTCTACCGATTTAAACCCTCTTTGCACCATTTGCAGGTAAGGAGAAACTTAAAACTGACCTATTAAACCTCCCTAAGATCATTTCTTCGGTACCAAATTGCGTTGGAAGTGTGCGCTACGACTTGCTCTTTCATTTGGTATGCGGAAGTCCTATATTTGAGCAAGCTTTCACCCTTTCCTGAGCTAACCCTAATTTGCATTCCAAAATCAAGAGTTACCCTTAGGGTTAACCCTAGCTAACCCTAGGTTACTGTTGGGGTTAATCCTAAGTCTCGGTAGCCGAGTGGTCTCCGTAGATTTTTGTCAACTTTGAGGTCCCAGGTTCGATTCTCACTTGCAGTATTGGTATTTTTCTTATTTTTTTCAAGTCAAACACTGTCTCCTAATCATTTTCAGACAACAAAATAATTTTATCAAAATCGGGCGAGGCTGTGCATAGCTAACCCTAATTTGCTTTCTACCGATTTAAACCCTCTTTGCACCATTTGCAGGTAAGGAGAAACTTAAAACTGACCTATTAAACCTCCCTAAGATCATTTCTTCGGTACCAAATTGCGTTGCAAGTGTGCGCTACGACTTGCTCTTTCATTCGGTATGCGGAAGTCCTATATTTGAGCAAGCTTTCACCCTTTCCTGAGCTAACCCTAATTTGCATTCCAAAATCAAGAGTTACCCTTAGGGTTAACCCTAGCTAACCCTAGGGTTAGTGTTGGGGTTAATCCTAAGTCTCGGAAGCCGAGTGGTCTCCGTAGATTTTTGTCAACTTTGAGGTCCCAGGTTCGATTCTCACTTGCAGTATTGGTATTTTTCTTATTTTTTTCAAGTCAAACACTGTCTCCTCAATCAGTTTCAGACAACAAAATAATTTTATCAAAATTGGGCAAGGCTGTGCATAGCTAACCCTAATTTACTTTCTACCGATTTAAACCCTCTTTGCACCATTTGCAGGTAAGGAGAAACTTAAAACTGACCTATTAAACCTCCCTAAGATCATTTTTTCGGTACCAAATTGCGTTGCAAGTGTGCGCTACGACGTGCTCTTTCATTTGGTATGCGGAAGTCCTATATTTGAGCAAGCTTTCACCCTTTCCTGAGCTAACCCTAATTTGCATTCCAAAATCAAGAGTTACCCTTAGGGTTAACCCTAGCTAACCCTAGGGTTAGTGTTGGGGTTAACCCTAAGTCCCGGTAGCCGAGTGGTCTTCGTAGATTTTTGTCAAATTTGAGGTCCCAGGTTCGATTCCCACTTGCAGTATTGGTATTTTTCTTATTTTTTTCAAAGTCAAACACTGTCTCCTCAATCAGTTTCAGACAACAAAATAATTTTATCAAAATTGGGCAAGGCTGTGCATAGCTAACCCTAATTTGCTTTCTACCGATTTAAACCCTCTTTGCACCATTTGCAGGTAAGGAGAAACTTAAAACTGACCCTTTAAACCTCCCTAAGATCATTTCTTCGGTACCAAATTGCGTTGCAAGTGTGCGCTACGACGTGCTCTTTCATTTGGTATGCGGAAGTCCTATATTTGAGCAAGTTTTCACCCTTTCCTGAGCTAACCCTAATTTGCATTCCAAAATCAAGAGTTACCCTTAGGGTTAACCCTAGCTAACCCTAGGGTTAGTGTTGGTGTCAACCCTAAGTCTCGGTAGCCGAGTGGTCTCCGTAGATTTTTGTCAATTTTGAGGTCCCAGGTTCGATTCCCACTTGCAGTATTGGTATTTTTCTTATTTTTTTCAAAGTCAAACACTGTCTCCTCAATCAGTTTCAGACAACAAAATAATTTTATCAAAATTGGGCAAGGCTGTGCATAGCTAACCCTAATTTACTTTCTACCGATTTAAACCCTCTTTGCACCATTTGCAGGTAAGGAGAAACTTAAAACTGACCTATTAAACCTCCCTAAGATCATTTTTTCGGTACCAAATTGCGTTGCAAGTGTGCGCTACGACGTGCTCTTTCATTTGGTATGCGGAAGTCCTATATTTGAGCAAGCTTTCACCCTTTCCTGAGCTAACCCTAATTTGCATTCCAAAATCAAGAGTTACCCTTAGGGTTAACCCTAGCTAACCCTAGGGTTAGTGTTGGGGTTAATCCTAAGTCTCGGTAGCCGAGTGGTCTCCGTAGATTTTTGTCAAATTTGAGGTCCCAGGTTCGATTCTCACTTGCAGTATTGGTATTTTTCTTATTTTTTTCAAGTCAAACACTGTCTCCTCAATCATTTTCAGACAACAAAATAATTTTATCAAAATTGGGCAAGGCTGTGCATAGCTAACCCTAATTTGCTTTCTACCGATTTAAACCCTCTTTGCACCATTTGCAGGTAAGGAGAAACTTAAAACTGACCCTTTAAACCTCCCTAAGATCATTTCTTCGGTACCAAATTGCGTTGCAAGTGTGCGCTACGACGTGCTCTTTCATTTGGTATGCGGAAGTCCTATATTTGAGCAAGCTTTCACCCTTTCCTGAGCTAACCCTAATATGCATTAGGGTTAACCCTAGCTAACCCTAGGGTTAGTGTTGGGGTTAACCCTAAGTCTCGGTAGCCGAGTGGTCTCCGTAGATTTTTGTCAACTTTGAGGTCCCAGGTTCGATTCCCACTTGCAGTATTGGTATTTTTCTTATTTTTTTCAAAGTCAAACACTGTCTCCTCAATCAGTTTCAGGCAACAAAATAATTTTATCAAAATCGGGCGAGGCTGTGCATAGCTAACCCTAATTTGCACCATTTGCAGGTAAGGAGAAACTTAAAACTGACCTATTAAACCTCCCTAAGATCATTTCGTCGGTACCAAATTGCGTTGCAAGTGTGCGCTAAGACTTGCTCTTTCATTTGGTATGCGGAAGTCCTATATTTGAGCAAGCTTTCAGCCTTTCCTGAGCTAACCCAAATTTGCATTCCAAATCAAGAGTTACCCTTAGGGTTAACCCTAGCTAACCCTAGGGTTAGTGTTGGGGTTAATCCTAAGTCTCGGTAGCCGAGTGGTCTCCGTAGCTTTTTGGCAACTTTGAGGTCCCAGGTTCGATTCTCACTTGCAGTATTGGTATTTTTCTTATTTTTTCAAGTCAAACACTGTCTCCTCAATCATTTTCAGACAACAAAATAATTTTATCAAAATTGGGCAAGGCTGTGCATAGCTAACCCTAATTTGCTTTCTACCGATTTAAACCCTCTTTGCACCATTTGCAGGTAAGGAGAAACTTAAAACTGACCTATTAAACCTCCCTAAGATCATTTCTTCGGTACCAAATTGCGTTGGAAGTGTGTGCTACGACGTGCTCTTTCATTTGGTATGCGGAGGTCCTATATTTGAGCAAGCTTTCACCCTTTCCTGAGCTAACCCTAATTTGCATTCCAAAATCAAGAGTTACCCTTAGGGTTAACTCTAGCTAACCCTAGGGTTAGTGTTGGGGTTAACCCTAAATCTCGGTAACCGAGTGGTCTCCGTAGATTTTTGTCAACTTTGAGGTCCCAGGTTCGATTCCCACTTGCAGTATTGGTATTTTTCTTATTTTTTTCAAAGTCAAACACTGTCTCCTAATCATTTTCAGACAACAAAATAATTTTATCAAAATCGGGCGAGGCTGTGCATAGCTAACCCTAATTTGCTTTCTACCGATTTAAACCCTCTTTGCACCATTTGCAGGTAAGGAGAAACTTAAAACTGACCTATTAAACCTCCCTAAGATCATTTCTTCGGTACCAAATTGCGTTGCAAGTGTGCGCTACACGACTTGCTCTTTCATTTGGTATGCGGAAGTCCTATATTTGAGCAAGCTTTCACCCTTTCCTGAGCTAACCCTAATATGCATTCCAAAATCAAGAGTTACCCTTAGGGTTAACCCTAGCTAACCCTAGGGTTAGTAATGGGGTTAACCCTAAGTCTCGGTAGCAGAGTGGTCACCGTAGATTTTTGTCAACTTTGAGGTCACAGGTTCGATTCCCACTTGCAGTATTGGTATTTTTCTTATTTTTTTCAAAGTCAAACACTGTCTCCTCAATCAGTTTCAGGCAACAAAATAATTTTATCAAAATCGGGCGAGGCTGTGCATAGCTAACCCTAATTTGCTTTCTACCGATTTAAACCCTCTTTGCACCATTTGCAGGTAAGGAGAAACTTAAAACTGACCTATTAAACCTCCCTAAGATCATTTCTTCGGTACCAAATTGCGTTGGAAGTGTGCGCTACGACTTGCTCTTTCATTTGGTATGCGGAAGTCCTATATTTGAGCAAGCTTTCACCCTTTCCTGAGCTAACCCTAATTTGCATTCCAAAATCAAGAGTTACCCTTAGGGTTAACCCTAGCTAACCCTAGGTTACTGTTGGGGTTAATCCTAAGTCTCGGTAGCCGAGTGGTCTCCGTAGATTTTTGTCAACTTTGAGGTCCCAGGTTCGATTCTCACTTGCAGTATTGGTATTTTTCTTATTTTTTTCAAGTCAAACACTGTCTCCTAATCATTTTCAGACAACAAAATAATTTTATCAAAATCGGGCGAGGCTGTGCATAGCTAACCCTAATTTGCTTTCTACCGATTTAAACCCTCTTGGCACCATTTGCAGGTAAGGAGAAACTTAAAACTGACCTATTAAACCTCCCTAAGATCATTTCTTCGGTACCAAATTGCGTTGCAAGTGTGCGCTACGACTTGCTCTTTCATTCGGTATGCGGAAGTCCTATATTTGAGCAAGCTTTCACCCTTTCCTGAGCTAACCCTAATTTGCATTCCAAAATCAAGAGTTACCCTTAGGGTTAACCCTAGGTAACCCTAGGGTTAGTGTTGGGGTTAATCCTAAGTCTCGGAAGCCGAGTGGTCTCCGTAGATTTTTGTCAACTTTGAGGTCCCAGGTTCGATTCTCACTTGCAGTATTGGTATTTTTCTTATTTTTTTCAAGTCAAACACTGTCTCCTCAATCATTTTCAGACAACAAAATAATTTTATCAAAATTGGGCAAGGCTGTGCATAACTAACCCTAATTTGCTTTCTATCGATTTAAACCCTCTTTGCACCATTTGCAGGTAAGGAGAAACTTAAAACTGACCTATTAATCCTCCCTAAGATCATTTTTTCGGTACCAAATTGCGTTGGAAGTGTGTGCTACGACGTGCTCTTTCATTTGGTATGCGGAGGTCCTATATTTGAGCAAGCTTTCACCCTTTCCTGAGCTAACCCTAATTTGCATTCCAAAATCAAGAGTTACCCTTAGGGTTAACCCTAGCTAACCCTAGGGTTAGTGTTGGGGTTAACCCTAAGTCCCGGTAGCCGAGTGGTCTCCGTAGATTTTTGTCAACTTTGAGGTCCCAGGTTCGATTCCCACTTGCAGTATTGGTATTTTTCTTATTTTTTTCAAAGTCAAACACTGTCTCCTCAATCAGTTTCAGACAACAAAATAATTTTATCAAAATTGGGCAAGGCTGTGCATAGCTAACCCTAATTTGCTTTCTACCGATTTAAACCCTCTTTGCACCATTTGCAGGTAAGGAGAAACTTAAAACTGACCCTTTAAACCTCCCTAAGATCATTTCTTCGGTACCAAATTGCGTTGCAAGTGTGCGCTACGACGTGCTCTTTCATTTGGTATGCGGAAGTCCTATATTTGAGCAAGTTTTCACCCTTTCCTGAGCTAACCCTAATTTGCATTCCAAAATCAAGAGTTACCCTTAGGGTTAACCCTAGCTAACCCTAGGGTTAGTGTTGGTGTCAACCCTAAGTCTCGGTAGCCGAGTGGTCTCCGTAGATTTTTGTCAATTTTGAGGTCCCAGGTTCGATTCCCACTTGCAGTATTGGTATTTTTCTTATTTTTTTTCAAGTCAAACACTGTCTCCTCAATCATTTTCAGACAACAAAATAATTTTATCAAAATTGGGCGAGGCTGTGCATAGCTAACCCTAATTTGCTTTCTACCGATTTAAACCCTCTTTGCACCATTTGCAGGTAAGGAGAAACTTAAAACTGACCTATTAAACCTCCCTAAGATCATTTTTTCGGTACCAAATTGCGTTGCAAGTGTGCGCTACGACGTGCTCTTTCATTTGGTATGCGGAAGTCCTATATTTGAGCAAGCTTTCACCCTTTCCTGAGCTAACCCTAATTTGCATTCCAAAATCAAGAGTTACCCTTAGGGTTAACCCTAGCTAACCCTAGGGTTAGTGTTGGGGTTAATCCTAAGTCTCGGTAGCCGAGTGGTCTCCGTAGATTTTTGTCAAATTTGAGGTCCCAGGTTCGATTCTCACTTGCAGTATTGGTATTTTTCTTATTTTTTTCAAGTCAAACACTGTCTCCTCAATCATTTTCAGACAACAAAATAATTTTATCAAAATTGGGCAAGGCTGTGCATAGCTAACCCTAATTTGCTTTCTACCGATTTAAACCCTCTTTGCACCATTTGCAGGTAAGGAGAAACTTAAAACTGACCCTTTAAACCTCCCTAAGATCATTTCTTCGGTACCAAATTGCGTTGCAAGTGTGCGCTACGACGTGCTCTTTCATTTGGTATGCGGAAGTCCTATATTTGAGCAAGCTTTCACCCTTTCCTGAGCTAACCCTAATATGCATTAGGGTTAACCCTAGCTAACCCTAGGGTTAGTGTTGGGGTTAACCCTAAGTCTCGGTAGCCGAGTGGTCTCCGTAGATTTTTGTCAACTTTGAGGTCCCAGGTTCGATTCCCACTTGCAGTATTGGTATTTTTCTTATTTTTTTCAAAGTCAAACACTGTCTCCTCAATCAGTTTCAGGCAACAAAATAATTTTATCAAAATCGGGCGAGGCTGTGCATAGCTAACCCTAATTTGCACCATTTGCAGGTAAGGAGAAACTTAAAACTGACCTATTAAACCTCCCTAAGATCATTTCGTCGGTACCAAATTGCGTTGCAAGTGTGCGCTAAGACTTGCTCTTTCATTTGGTATGCGGAAGTCCTATATTTGAGCAAGCTTTCAGCCTTTCCTGAGCTAACCCAAATTTGCATTCCAAATCAAGAGTTACCCTTAGGGTTAACCCTAGCTAACCCTAGGGTTAGTGTTGGGGTTAATCCTAAGTCTCGGTAGCCGAGTGGTCTCCGTAGCTTTTTGGCAACTTTGAGGTCCCAGGTTCGATTCTCACTTGCAGTATTGGTATTTTTCTTATTTTTTCAAGTCAAACACTGTCTCCTCAATCATTTTCAGACAACAAAATAATTTTATCAAAATTGGGCAAGGCTGTGCATAGCTAACCCTAATTTGCTTTCTACCGATTTAAACCCTCTTTGCACCATTTGCAGGTAAGGAGAAACTTAAAACTGACCTATTAAACCTCCCTAAGATCATTTCTTCGGTACCAAATTGCGTTGGAAGTGTGTGCTACGACGTGCTCTTTCATTTGGTATGCGGAGGTCCTATATTTGAGCAAGCTTTCACCCTTTCCTGAGCTAACCCTAATTTGCATTCCAAAATCAAGAGTTACCCTTAGGGTTAACTCTAGCTAACCCTAGGGTTAGTGTTGGGGTTAACCCTAAATCTCGGTAACCGAGTGGTCTCCGTAGATTTTTGTCAACTTTGAGGTCCCAGGTTCGATTCCCACTTGCAGTATTGGTATTTTTCTTATTTTTTTCAAAGTCAAACACTGTCTCCTAATCATTTTCAGACAACAAAATAATTTTATCAAAATCGGGCGAGGCTGTGCATAGCTAACCCTAATTTGCTTTCTACCGATTTAAACCCTCTTTGCACCATTTGCAGGTAAGGAGAAACTTAAAACTGACCTATTAAACCTCCCTAAGATCATTTCTTCGGTACCAAATTGCGTTGCAAGTGTGCGCTACACGACTTGCTCTTTCATTTGGTATGCGGAAGTCCTATATTTGAGCAAGCTTTCACCCTTTCCTGAGCTAACCCTAATATGCATTCCAAAATCAAGAGTTACCCTTAGGGTTAACCCTAGCTAACCCTAGGGTTAGTAATGGGGTTAACCCTAAGTCTCGGTAGCAGAGTGGTCACCGTAGATTTTTGTCAACTTTGAGGTCACAGGTTCGATTCCCACTTGCAGTATTGGTATTTTTCTTATTTTTTTCAAAGTCAAACACTGTCTCCTCAATCAGTTTCAGGCAACAAAATAATTTTATCAAAATCGGGCGAGGCTGTGCATAGCTAACCCTAATTTGCTTTCTACCGATTTAAACCCTCTTTGCACCATTTGCAGGTAAGGAGAAACTTAAAACTGACCTATTAAACCTCCCTAAGATCATTTCTTCGGTACCAAATTGCGTTGGAAGTGTGCGCTACGACTTGCTCTTTCATTTGGTATGCGGAAGTCCTATATTTGAGCAAGCTTTCACCCTTTCCTGAGCTAACCCTAATTTGCATTCCAAAATCAAGAGTTACCCTTAGGGTTAACCCTAGCTAACCCTAGGTTACTGTTGGGGTTAATCCTAAGTCTCGGTAGCCGAGTGGTCTCCGTAGATTTTTGTCAACTTTGAGGTCCCAGGTTCGATTCTCACTTGCAGTATTGGTATTTTTCTTATTTTTTTCAAGTCAAACACTGTCTCCTAATCATTTTCAGACAACAAAATAATTTTATCAAAATCGGGCGAGGCTGTGCATAGCTAACCCTAATTTGCTTTCTACCGATTTAAACCCTCTTTGCACCATTTGCAGGTAAGGAGAAACTTAAAACTGACCTATTAAACCTCCCTAAGATCATTTCTTCGGTACCAAATTGCGTTGCAAGTGTGCGCTACGACTTGCTCTTTCATTCGGTATGCGGAAGTCCTATATTTGAGCAAGCTTTCACCCTTTCCTGAGCTAACCCTAATTTGCATTCCAAAATCAAGAGTTACCCTTAGGGTTAACCCTAGGTAACCCTAGGGTTAGTGTTGGGGTTAATCCTAAGTCTCGGAAGCCGAGTGGTCTCCGTAGATTTTTGTCAACTTTGAGGTCCCAGGTTCGATTCTCACTTGCAGTATTGGTATTTTTCTTATTTTTTTCAAGTCAAACACTGTCTCCTCAATCATTTTCAGACAACAAAATAATTTTATCAAAATTGGGCAAGGCTGTGCATAACTAACCCTAATTTGCTTTCTATCGATTTAAACCCTCTTTGCACCATTTGCAGGTAAGGAGAAACTTAAAACTGACCTATTAATCCTCCCTAAGATCATTTTTTCGGTACCAAATTGCGTTGGAAGTGTGTGCTACGACGTGCTCTTTCATTTGGTATGCGGAGGTCCTATATTTGAGCAAGCTTTCACCCTTTCCTGAGCTAACCCTAATTTGCATTCCAAAATCAAGAGTTACCCTTAGGGTTAACCCTAGCTAACCCTAGGGTTAGTGTTGGGGTTAACCCTAAGTCCCGGTAGCCGAGTGGTCTCCGTAGATTTTTGTCAACTTTGAGGTCCCAGGTTCGATTCCCACTTGCAGTATTGGTATTTTTCTTATTTTTTTCAAAGTCAAACACTGTCTCCTCAATCAGTTTCAGACAACAAAATAATTTTATCAAAATTGGGCAAGGCTGTGCATAGCTAACCCTAATTTGCTTTCTACCGATTTAAACCCTCTTTGCACCATTTGCAGGTAAGGAGAAACTTAAAACTGACCCTTTAAACCTCCCTAAGATCATTTCTTCGGTACCAAATTGCGTTGCAAGTGTGCGCTACGACGTGCTCTTTCATTTGGTATGCGGAAGTCCTATATTTGAGCAAGTTTTCACCCTTTCCTGAGCTAACCCTAATTTGCATTCCAAAATCAAGAGTTACCCTTAGGGTTAACCCTAGCTAACCCTAGGGTTAGTGTTGGTGTCAACCCTAAGTCTCGGTAGCCGAGTGGTCTCCGTAGATTTTTGTCAATTTTGAGGTCCCAGGTTCGATTCCCACTTGCAGTATTGGTATTTTTCTTATTTTTTTTCAAGTCAAACACTGTCTCCTCAATCATTTTCAGACAACAAAATAATTTTATCAAAATTGGGCGAGGCTGTGCATAGCTAACCCTAATTTGCTTTCTACCGATTTAAACCCTCTTTGCACCATTTGCAGGTAAGGAGAAACTTAAAACTGACCTATTAAACCTCCCTAAGATCATTTTTTCGGTACCAAATTGCGTTGCAAGTGTGCGCTACGACGTGCTCTTTCATTTGATATGCGGAAGTCCTATATTTGAGCAAGCTTTCACCCTTTCCTGAGCTAACCCTAATTTGCATTCCAAAATCAAGAGTTACCCTTAGGGTTAACCCTAGCTAACCCTAGGGTTAGTATTGGGGTTAATCCTAAGTCTCGGTAGCCGAGTGGTCACCGTAGATTTTTGTCAACTTTGAGGTCCCAGGTTCGATTCTCACTTGCAGTATTGGTATTTTTCTTATTTTTTTCAAGTCAAACACTGTCTCCTCAATCATTTTCAGACAACAAAATAATTTTATCAAAATTGGGCAAGGCTGTGCATAGCTAACCCTAATTTACTTTCTACCGATTTAAACCCTCTTTGCACCATTTGCAGGTAAGGAGAAACTTAAAACTGACCTATTAAACCTCCCTAAGATCATTTTTTCGGTACCAAATTGCGTTGGAAGTGTGTGCTACGACGTGCTCTTTCATTTGGTATGCGGAGGTCCTATATTTGAGCAAGCTTTCACCCTTTCCTGAGCTAACCCTAATTTGCATTCCAAAATCAAGAGTTACCCTTAGGGTTAAAACTAGCTAACCCTAGGGTTAGTGTTGGGGTTAACCCTAAATCTCGGTAGCCGAGTGCTCTCCGTAGATTTTTGTCAACTTTGAGGTCCCAGGTTCGATTCTCACTTGCAGTATTGGTATTTTTCTTATTTTTTTCAAGTCAAACACTGTCTCCTCAATCATTTTCAGACAACAAAATAATTTTATCAAAATTGGGCAAGGCTGTGCATAGCTAACCCTAATTTACTTTCTACCGATTTAAACCCTCTTTGCACCATTTGCAGGTAAGGAGAAACTTAAAACTGACCTATTAAACCTCCCTAAGATCATTTTTTCGGTACCAAATTGCGTTGCAAGTGTGCGCTACGACGTGCTCTTTCATTTGGTATGCGGAAGTCCTATATTTGAGCAAGCTTTCACCCTTTCCTGAGCTAACCCTAATTTGCATTCCAAAATCAAAATTTACCCTTAGGGTTAACCCTAGCTAACCCTAGGGTTAGTGTTGGGTTAACCCTAAGTCTCGGTAGCCGAGTGGTCTCCGTAGATTTTTGTCAACTTTGAGGTCCCAGGTTCGATTCCCACTTGCAGTATTGGTATTTGCAGGAAAGGAAAAACTTAAAACTGACCTATTAAACCTCCCTAAGATCATTTCGTCGGTACCAAATTGCGTTGCAAGTGTGCGCTAAGACTTGCTCTTTCATTTGGTATGCGGAAGTCCTATATTTGAGCAAGCTTTCACCCTTGCCTGAGCTAACCCTAATTTGCATTCCAAAATCAAGAGTTACCCTTAGGGTTAACCCTAGCTAACCCTAGGGTTAGTGTTGGTGTTAACACTAAGTCTCGGTAGCCGAGTGGTCTCCGTAGATTTTTGTCAACTTTGAGGTCCCAGGTTCGATTCTCACTTGCAGTATTGGTATTTTTCTTATTTTTGCAAGTCAAACACTGTCTCCTCAATCATTTTCAGACAACAAAATAATTTTATCAAAATTGGGCAAGGCTGTGCATAGCTAACCCTAATTTGCTTTCTACCGATTTAAACCCTCTTTGCACCATTTGCAGGTAAGGAGAAACTTAAAACTGACCTATTAAACCTCCCTAAGATCATTTCTTCGGTACCAAATTGCGTTGCAAGTGTGCGCTACGACTTGCTCTTTCATTTGGTATGCGGAAGTCCTATATTTGAGCAAGCTTTCAGCCTTTCCTGAGCTAACCCTAATTTGCATTCCAAAATCAAGAGTTACCCTTAGGGTTAACCCTAGCTAACCCTAGGGTAAGTGTTGGTGTTAACCCTAAGTCTCGGTAGCCGAGTGGTCTCCGTAGATTTTTGTCAATTTTGAGGTCCCAGGTTCGATTCCCACTTGCAGTATTGGTATTTTTCTTATTTTTTTCAAGTCAAACACTGTCTCCTCAATCATTTTCAGACAACAAAATAATTTTATCAAAATCGGGCAAGGCTGTGCATAGCTAACCCTAATTTACTTTCTACCAATTTAAACCCTCTTTGCACCATTTGCAGGTAAGGAGAAACTTAAAACTGACCTATTAAACCTCCCTAAGATCATATCTTCGGTACCAAATTGCGTTGGAAGTGTGTGCTACGACGTGCTCTTTCATTTGGTATGCGGAGGTCCTATATTTGAGCAAGCTTTCACCCTTTCCTGAGCTAACCCTAATTTGCATTCCAAAATCAAGATTTACCCTTAGGGTTAACCCTAGCTAACCCTAGGGTTAGTGTTGGGGTTAATCCTAAGTCTCGGTAGCAGAGTGGTCACCGTAGATTTTTGTCAACTTTGAGGTCCCAGGTTCGATTCCCACTTGCAGTATTGGTATTTTTCTTATTTTTTTCAAAGTCAAACACTGTCTCCTCAATCAGTTTCAGGCAACAAAATAATTTTATCAAAATCGGGCGAGGCTGTGCATAGCTAACCCTAATTTGCTTTCTACCGATTTAAACCCTCTTTGCACCATTTGCAGGTAAGGAGAAACTTAAAACTGACCTATTAAACCTCCCTAAGATCATTTCTTCGGTACCAAATTGCGTTGCAAGTGTGCGCTACGACTTGCTCTTTCATTTGGTATGCGGAAGTCCTATATTTGAGCAAGCTTTCAGCCTTTCCTGAGCTAACCCTAATTTGCATTCCAAAATCAAGAGTTACCCTTAGGGTTAACCCTAGCTAACCCTAGGGTTAGTGTTGGGGTTAACCCTAAGTCTCGGTAGCAGAGTGGTCACCGTAGATTTTTGTCAACTTTGAGGTCCCAGGTTCGATTCCCACTTGCAGTATTGGTATTTTTCTTATTTTTTTCAAAGTCAAACACTGTCTCCTCAATCAGTTTCAGGCAACAAAATAATTTTATCAAAATCGGGCGAGGCTGTGCATAGCTAACCCTAATTTGCTTTCTACCGATTTAAACCCTCTTTGCACCATTTGCAGGTAAGGAGAAACTTAAAACTGACCTATTAAACCTCCCTAAGATCATTTCTTCGGTACCAAATTGCGTTGCAAGTGTGCGCTACGACTTGCTCTTTCATTTGGTATGCGGAAGTCCTATATTTGAGCAAGCTTTCAGCCTTTCCTGAGCTAACCCTAATTTGCATTCCAAAATCAAGAGTTACCCTTAGGGTTAACCCTAGCTAACCCTAGGGTTAGTGTTGGGGTTAACCCTAAGTCTCGGTAGCCGAGTGGTCTCCGTAGATTTTTGTCAACTTTGAGGTCCCAGGTTCGATTCCCACTTGCAGTATTGGTATTTTTCTTTTTTTTTTCAAAGTCAAACACTGTCTCCTCAATCAGTTTCAGGCAACAAAATAATTTTATCAAAATCGGGCGAGGCTGTGCATAGCTAACCCTAATTTGCTTTCTACCGATTTAAACCCTCTTTGCACCATTTGCAGGTAAGGAGAAACTTAAAACTGACCTATTAAACCTCCCTAAGATCATTTTTTCGGTACCAAATTGCGTTGCAAGTGTGCGCTACGACGTGCTCTTTCATTTAGTATGCGGAAGTCTTATATTTGAGCAAGCTTTCACCCTTTCCTGAGCTAACCCTAATTTGCATTCCAAAATCAAGAGTTACCCTTAGGGTTAACCCTAGCTAACCCTAGGGTTAGTGTTGGGGTTAACCCTAAGTCTCGGTAGCCGAGTGGTCTCCGTAGATTTTTGTCAACTTTGAGGTCCCAGGTTCGATTCCCACTTGCAGTATTGGTATTTTTTTTATTTTTTTTCAAGTCAAACACTGTCTCCTCAATCATTTTCAGACAACAAAATAATTTTATCAAAATCGGGCGAGGCTGTGCATAGCTAACCCTAATTTGCTTTCTACCGATTTAAACCCTCTTTGCACCATTTGCAGGTAAGGAGAAACTTAAAACTGACCTATTAAACCTCCCTAAGATCATTTCTTCGGTACCAAATTGCGTTGCAAGTGTGCGCTACGACTTGCTCTTTCATTTGGTATGTGGAAGTCCTATATTTGAGCAAGCTTTCACCCTTTCCTGAGCTAACCCTAATATGCATTCCAAAATCAAGAGTTACCCTTAGGGTTAACCCTAGCTAACCCTAGGGTTAGTATTGGGGTTAATCCTAAGTCTCGGTAGCAGAGTGGTCACCGTAGATTTTTGTCAACTTTGAGGTCCCAGGTTCGATTCCCACTTGCAGTATTGGTATTTTTCTTATTTTTTTCAAAGTCAAACACTGTCTCCTCAATCAGTTTCAGGCAACAAAATAATTTTATCAAAATCGGGCGAGGCTGTGCATAGCTAACCCTAATTTGCTTTCTACCGATTTAAACCCTCTTTGCACCATTTGCAGGTAAGGAGAAACTTAAAACTGACCTATTAAACCTCCCTAAGATCATTTCTTCGGTACCAAATTGCGTTGCAAATGTGCGCTACGACTTGCTCTTTCATTTGGTATGCGGAAGTCCTATATTTGAGCAAGCTTTCACCCTTTCCTGAGCTAACCCTCATTTGCATTCCAAAATCAAGAGTTACCCTTAGGGTTAACCCTAGCTAACCCTAGGTTACTGTTGGGGTTAATCTTAAGTCTCGGTAGCCGAGTGGTCTCCGTAGATTTTTGTCAACTTTGAGGTCCCAGGTTCGATTCTCACTTGCAGTATTGGTATTTTTCTTATTTTTTTCAAGTCAAACACTGTCTCCTCAATCATTTTCAGACAACAAAATAATTTTATCAAAATTGGGCAAGGCTGTGCATAGCTAACCCTAATTTGCTTTCTACCGATTTAAACCCTCTTTGCACCATTTGCAGGTAAGGAGAAACTTAAAACTGACCTATTAAACCTCCCTAAGATCATTTCTTCGGTACCAAATTGCGTTGCAAGTGTGCGCTACGACTTGCTCTTTCATTTGGTATGCGGAAGTCCTATATTTGAGCAAGCTTTCAGCCTTTCCTGAGCTAACCCTAATTTGCATTCCAAAATCAAGAGTTACCCTTAGGGTTAACCCTAGCTAACCCTAGGGTTAGTGTTGGGGTTAATCCTAAGTCTCGGTAGCCGAGTGGTCTCCGTAGATTTTTGTCAACTTTGAGGTCCCAGGTTCGATTCTCACTTGCAGTATTGGTATTTTTCTTATTTTTTTCAAGTCAAACACTGTCTCCTCAATCATTTTCAGACAACAAAATAATTTTATCAAAATTGGGCAAGGCTGTGCATAGCTAACCCTAATTTGCTTTCTACCGATTTAAACCCTCTTTGCACCATTTGCAGGTAAGGAGAAACTTAAAACTGACCTTTTAAACCTCCCTAAGATCATTTCTTCGGTACCAAATTGCGTTGCAAGTGTGCGCTACGACGTGCTCTTTCATTTGGTATGCGGAAGTCCTATATTTGAGCAAACTTTCACCCTTTCCTGAGCTAACTCTAGTTTGCATTCCAAAATCAAGAGTTACCATTAGGGTTAACCCTAGCTAACCCTAGGGTCCTATATTTGTTGTGGTTAACCCTAAGTCTCGGTAGCCGAGTGGTCTCCGTAGCTTTTTGTCTACTTTGAGGTCCCAGGTTCGATTCTCACTTGCAGTATTGGTATTTTTCTTATTTTTTTCAAAGTCAAACACTGTCTCCTCAATCAGTTTCAGACAACAAAATAATTTTATCAAAATCGGGCGAGGCTGTGCAAAGCTAACCCTAATTTGCTTTCTACCAATTTAAACCCTCTTTGCATCATTTGCAGGTAAGGAGAAACTTAAAACTGACCTATTAAACCTCCCTAAGATCATTTCTTCTGTACCAAATTGCGTTGCAAGTGTGCGCTACGACGTGCTCTTTCCTTTGGTATGCGGAAGTCCTATATTTGAGCAAGCTTTCACCCTTTCCTGAGCTAACCCTAATTTGCATTCCAAAATCAAGAGTTACCCTTAGGGTTAACCCTAGTTAACCCTAGGGTTAGTGTTGGGGTTAACCCTAAGTCTCGGTAGCCGAGTGGTCTCCGTAGATTTTTGTCAACTTTGAGGTCCCAGGTTCGATTCTCACTTGCAGTATTGGTATTTTTCTTATTTTTTTTTCAAGTCAAACACTGTCTCCTCAATCATTTTCAGACAACAAAATAATTTTATCAAAATCGGGCGAGGCTGTGCATAGCTAACCCTAATTTGCTTTCTACCGATTTAAACCCTCTTTGCACCATTTGCAGGTAAGGAGAAACTTAAAACTGACCTATTAAACCTCCCTAAGATCATTTTTTCGGTACCAAATTGCGTTGGAAGTGTGTGCTACGACGTGCTCTTTCATTTGGTATGCGGAGGTCCTATATTTGAGCAAGCTTTCACCCTTTCCTGAGCTAACCCTAATTTGCATTCCAAAATCAAGAGTTACCCTTTTGGGTTAACCCTAGCTAACCCTAAGGTCAGGGTTGGGGTTAATCCTAAGTCTCGGTAGCCGAGTGGTCTCCGTAGATTTTTGTCAACTTTGAGGTCCCAGGTTCGATTCTCACTGGCAGTAATGGTATTTTTCTTATTTTTTTCAAGTCAAACACTGTCTCCTCAATCATTTTCAGACAACAAAATAATTTTATCAAAATTGGGCAAGGCTGTGCATAGCTAACCCTAATTTGCTTTCTACCGATTTAAACCCTCTTTGCACCATTTGCAGGTAAGGAGAAACTTAAAACTGACCTATTAAACCTCCCTAAAACCATTTTTGCGGTACCAAATTGCGTTGCAAGTGTGCGCTACGACGTGCTCTTTTATTTGGTATGCGGAAGTCCTATATTTGAGCAAGCTTTCACCCTTTCCTGAGCTAACCCTAGTTTGCATTCCAAAATCAAGAGTTACCATTAGGGTTAACCCTAGCTAACCCTAGGGTCCTATATTTGTTGGGACTTTGAGGTCCCAGGTTCGATTCTCACTTGCAGTATTGGTATTTGTCTTTTTTTTTCAAGTCAAACACTGTCTCCTCAATCATTTTCAGACAACAAAATAATTTTATCAAAATTGGGCAAGGCTGTGCATAGCTAACCCTAATTTTCTTTCTACCGATTTAAACCCTCTTTGCACCATTTGCAGGTAAGAAGAAACTTAAAATTGACCTATTAAACCTCCCTAAAACCATTTTTTCGGTACCAAATTGCGTTGGAAGTGTGTGCTACGACGTACTCTTTTAATTGGTATGCGGAAGTCTTTTATTTGAGCAAGCTTTCACCCTTTCCTGAGTTAACCATAATTTGCATTCCAAAATCAAGAGTTACCCTTCGGGTTAACCCTAGTTAACCCTAGGGTTAGTGTTGGGGTTAATCCTATGTCTCAGTAGCCGAGTGGTCTCCGTAGCTTTTTTGTCAAATTTGAGGTCCCAGGTTCGATTCTCACTTGCAGTATTGGTATTTTTCTTATTTTTTTCAAAGTCAAACACTGTCTCCTCAATCAGTTTCAGACAACAAAATAATTTTATCAAAATCGGGCGAGGCTGTGCATAGCTAACCCTAATTTGCTTTCTACCGATTTAAACCCTCTTTGCACCATTTGCAGGTAAGGAGAAACTTAAAACTGACCTATCAAACCTCCCTAAGATCATTTTTACGGTACCAAATTGCGTTGGAAGTGTGTGCTACGACGTGCTCTTTCATTTGGTATGCGGAGGTCCTATATTTAGCAAGCTTTCACCCTTTCCTGAGCTAACCCTAATTTGCATTCCAAAATCAAGAGTTACCCTTAGGGTTAACCCTAGCTAACCCTAGGGTTAGTGTTGTGGTTAATCCTAAGTCTCGGTAGCCGAGTGGTCTCCGTAGATTTTGTCAACTTTGAGGTCCCAGGTTCGATTCTCACTGGCAGTAATGGTATTTTTCTTTTTTTTTCAAGTCAAACACTGTCTCCTCAATCATTTTCAGACAACAAAATAATTTTATCAAAATTGGGCAAGGCTGTGCATAGCTAACCGTAATTTGCTTTCTACCGATTTAAACCCTCTTTGCACCATTTGCAGGTAAGGAGAAACTTAAAATTGACCTATTAAATCTCCCTAAAATTATTTCTTCGGTACCAAATTGCGTTGCAAGTGTGCACTACGACGTGCTCTTTCATTTGGTATGCGGAAGTCCTATATTTGAGCAAGCTTTCACCCTTTCCTGAGCTAACCCTAGTTTGCATTCCAAAATCAAGAGTTACCCTTAGGGTTAACAGCAATTTGATTGGCTGTTGCTTTTCTATAGGTTTGGTATTGCCTGGCCTATGACCAACTACTAGCAGAATATACGGTCTTTAAAAGACGCCTTTTAAGCCTTTAATCCTACTACTAGCAGTCTAGAATCTGTGGTTAATGACTATAGGTTCAGTATTACTGGCCTTTAAGCCTATTACTAGTTGTTAACTAATGGTGGGCTTTAAACGGCGATGTATGGCCTTTTTTGTGCACAGTCAAATGTGTGGATAATTTATTCATATAATATTTCTATAGGTTTGGTATTGCCTGGACTATGACCAACTACTAGCAGAATACACGGTCTATAAAAGACGCCTTTTAAGCCTTTATCCCCACTACTAGCAGTCTAGAATCTGTGGTTTATATCTACTAGTAGCAGGGAAAACGAACAGGAGCGGGTGTTTGTTTAGTGATCATGATTTATTGTTTTCAAAATTGGATATAAAGTGTCCAATATCTAGGCTTTTATATGTTTTATGTGCCGAACCACTCGCTCTGTTAATTAAAAGTAACAATTATATTTATGGTATCCCGATATCTTCAAATGTATCTTCCTTGATGTATCAACATGCTGATGATACTACTGTATCTGTCAGTGATGTCCGATCTATTCGTGAAATCTTTGATTCTATTGATGTTTACTCTTCCGGTTCCGGTGCTAAAATTCACATACAGAAATCAGAAGTTTTAGTGATAAAATCAAAAGAAAGAAACATTAATTTAGAATGTCCTGTTTCTATTAAGTATGATGCTACTGAAATTCTCGGAATATATTTTGGTCCTGATAAAAATCTATGTGAGAAAATAAATTTTGAAATTTTTTTTTCAAACATGAAATCTTTGTTCGGGCTATGGTCACGTCATAAATTGACATTACATGGGAAGGCAGTTCTTATCCAGTCTATAATTTTGTCAAAATTATGGTATGTCATAACAGTATGTGCGGTACCTGAATGGTTTATAACTAAAGTTTCAACTGAAATTAAGAACTTCCTTTGGTGTAATAAACCTAGTTTAGTTAAAAGCTCGACTGCTTTAGGCACTTTAAAAAATGGGGGTCTTAATAATTATTCCCTCAATTTATTTCAAAATTCATTCTCTTAGATTTAATAATAATAAACTCTTTATTTTACATGGGTCAGAATTAGGCCCTATACCACGAGTGGTAACGGTCCTGTCTCACACCCAGCCCATGGGGACAAATATAGATACAATATACAGCATAAAGACACACAAAAAAAAAAAACATAAAAAAAAAAAAAAAATTTGTGTACAAAGTTTGATCATTTAGAGATCAAGTACATGACCACAGGCTACTGGATATTTTTTTTTTTTTTAAGATATACAATATAGCAATATACACAAGTACATGTGTATTAAATGGACATATTATACTCAAGCGATTAGTGTACAGAATTTGATGATTTAGAGATCAAATACATGACCACAGGCTACTGGATATTTTTTTAAGATATACAATATAGCAATATACACAAGTACATGTGTATTAAATGGACATATTATCCTCAAGCGATTAAGGAAATATTTTGATAAAGATATACAATCAGTATGGAAGGAAACCATGAGTTATTTTTTAAAGGAATACAGAAGTTTCGGACTTATAATATCTTTCATTCCCAATTAAATTTCAAATTAATGTTAAACATTCCACCCTATTATATTGAATTATTAAAATCGTGGGTACTTTTATCAGATAGTAATTACGTATAACCTAAGACTCTTATCGAAATTTATCAACAACCTTTATTTTGTAATAAGTTCATTCAAGAAGATGATAAATATTTGTATTTTAGATATTTTGTTAACGCTAAAATATGTACTATTTCTGACATATGTTATGTGTGTATACCTGGGTTTTTACGGTTACATTCAATTATTGATGAAATACATGCATATGATGAAACTGTTAATCCTGACACAATAGAAATTCAATATGACAGATTATTACAAGCTATTCCATTAGATTGGAAAACTAAGATAAATTCGGATTATTCCAATGCTGATTATTGCCCGAAATTATCCCTTTTGTATGAATGTCGTGAAATAGATTCATCGTCTTTTTCTACAAAATTTGCTTATAATATTTTAAGAAATAAGTATTTTGTTGAACCCACTTCTCATGATTTTTGGGAATCAACACAAATTTCCTTTGATAAAACGAAAGTATGGAAAAACATTTCATTGGATTATAAAAGTTCTGAATGTATTGAATTAGATTTTAAAGTAGCTCATAATTGTATTAACACCAAACATAAATTGTATAAGATAGGTAAAACGGATGATGACCTATGTCCTGTATGTCATAATGAATCTGAAGATATAGTTCATATATTTATTTCCTGTGTTCAATTAAACGAGTTTAAAGAATTTATACGCAACATCTTAATAAATTTCCACCAGCTTTCGGACTTTACTAAGGATGAATTTCATTCATGGTTACTCTTTGGTTATGTAAAAAAACATTTTGATTCTCACTTTATTAATCTAATATTAACCTTTTATAGATATGCTGTTTATCGTAAAAGAAATCTGTCGATAGACAATCGTTATTTTGATTTACCTAAAGTGTTTACAAAATATTAAGAGAAACATATAAATTTACTGGAAAAAAATGAAAGGTTTTCTATGTTTGAAATTGTTAGTCCGTCGAATCCCTTTGTTACTAAGGGTGAAAACGGATATAAGATTGAGTTTGAGTGTTAAATTTTTAGAATTTTTATTTATATTTTTATAAAATTGTAAACTGTGATATATTTTATTGAATAAATCTTGCAAGAAAAAAAAATAAATATTTACAAGATAAAAAAAAGTCTCCGTAGCTTTTTGTCAACTTTGAGGTCCCAGGTTCGATTCCCACTTGCAGTATTGGTATTTTTCAAACACTGTCTCCTCAATCAGTTTCAGACAACAAAATAATTTTATCAAAATCGGGCGAGGCTGTGCATAGCTAACCCTAATTTGCTTTCTACCGATTTAAACCCTCTTTGCACCATTTGCAGGTAAGGAGAAACTTAAAACTGACCTATTAAACCTCCCTAAGATCATTTCTTCGGTACCAAATTGCGTTGCAAGTGTGCGCTACGACGTGCTCTTTCATTTAGTATGCGGAAGTCCTATATTTGAGCAAGCTTTCACCCTTTCCTGAGCTAACCCTAATTTGCATTCCAAAATCAAGAGTTACCCTTAGGGTTAACCCTAGCTAACCCTAGGGTCCTATATTTGTTGGGCTTAACAATAAGTCTCGGTAGCCGAGACATGTTTTTATACAAAAGTTTATTTTGCCTTCGTTTTTTATAAATATACAACTTGATAATACTATCGGTGTCGAATTTAATTAATTTTAACTTTTTATATATTTTATATGTTCTTGTTTTATGCAAGAGTTATGTACCCTTTCTAGCAGACGACATAACTCACCGTTAACTTTTTACAATGGTATATGCACGTGTTTTTAACAGTACATTTACTGTTATGTCAATAACCTTCTTCATTTAACTCTTGAAGATAATATACATATGTATTTTCATATAAATTAATGTTTTAATTTTAAACTACATTATGCAAAGTTATCTGTGATAGTGATATATATGTTTTTGTTTTAATAATTATGATAACTGTGATATAAGTATGTATTATTATTATATTATTTTGTATTGTATATGATTACCAATGTTTAATAAATATTTACAAGATAAAAAAAGTCTCCGTAGCTTTTTGTCAACTTTGAGGTCCCAGGTTCGATTCCCACTTGCAGTGTTGGTATTTTTCTTATTTTTTTTCAAAGTCAAACACTGTCTCCTCAATCAGTTTCAGACAACAAAATAATTTTCTCAAAATCGGGCGAGGCTGTGCATAGCTAACCCTAATTTGCTTTCTACCGATTTAGACCCTCTTTGCACCATTTGCAGGTAAGGAGAAACTTAAAACTGACCTATTAAACCTCCCTAAGATCATTTCTTCGGTACCAAATTGCGTTGCAAGTGTGCCCTACGACGTGCTCTTTCATTTAGTATGCGGAAGTCCTATATTTGAGCAAGCTTTCACCCTTTCCTGAGCTAACCCTAATTTGCATTCCAAAATCAAGAGTTACCCTTAAGGTTAACCCTAGCTAACCCTATTGTTAGTGGTGGTGATAACCCTAAGTCTCGGTTGCCGAGTTGTCTCCGTAGCTTTTTGTCAACTTTGAAGTCCCAGGTTCGATTCCCACTTGCAGTATTGGTATTTTTCTTATTTTTTTCAAGTCAAACACTGTCTCCTCAATCATTTTCAGACAACAAAATAATTTTATCAAAATTGGGCAAGGCTGTGCATAGCTAACCCTAATTTGCTTTCTACCGATTGAAAACCTCTTTGCACCATTTGCAGGTAAGGAGAAACTTAAAACTGACCCATTTAACCTCCCTAAGATCATTTCTTCGGTACCAAATTGCGTTGCAAATGTGCGCTACGACGTGCTCTTTCATTTAGTATGCGGAAGTGCTATATTTGAGCAAGCTTTCACCCTTTCCTGAGCTAACCCTAATTTGCATTCCAAAATCAAGAGTTACCCTTAGGGTTAACCCTAGCTAACCCTAGGGTCCTATATTTGTTGAGGTTAACCCTAAGTCTCGGTAGCCGAGTGGTCTCCGTAGCTTTTTGTCAACTTTGAGGTCCCAGGTTCGATTCCCACTTGCAGTATTGGTATTTTTCTTATTTTTGTCAAGTCAAACACTGTCTCCTCAATCATTTTCAGACAACAAAATAATTTTATCAAAATTGGGCAAGGCTGTGCATAGCTAACCCTAATTTGCTTTCTACCGATTTAGACCCTCTTTGCACCATTTGCAGGTAAGGAGAAACTTAAAACTGACCTATTAAACCTCCCTAAGATCATTTCTTCGGTACCAAATTGCGTTGCAAGTGTGCCCTACGACGTGCTCTTTCATTTAGTATGCGGAAGTCCTATATTTGAGCAAGCTTTCACCCTTTCCTGAGCTAACCCTAATTTGCATTCCAAAATCAAGAGTTACCCTTAGGGTTAACCCTAGCTAACCCTATTGTTAGTGGTGGTGTTAACCCTAAGTCTCGGTTGCCGAGTTGTCTCCGTAGCTTTTTGTCAACTTTGAAGTCCCAGGTTCGATTCCCACTTGCAGTATTGGTATTTTTCTTATTTTTTTCAAGTCAAACACTGTCTCCTCAATCATTTTCAGACAACAAAATAATTTTATCAAAATTGGGCAAGGCTGTGCATAGCTAACCCTAATTTGCTTTCTACCGATTGAAAACCTCTTTGCACCATTTGCAGGTAAGGAGAAACTTAAAACTGACCCATTTAACCTCCCTAAGATCATTTCTTTGGTACCAAATTGCGTTGCAAGTGTGCGCCACGACGTGCTCTTTCATTTAGTATGCGGAAGTCGTATATTTGAGCAAGCTATCACCCTTTCCTGAGCTAACCCTAATTTGCATTCCAAAATCAAGAGTTACCCTTAGGGTTAACCCTAGCTAACCCTAGGGTCCTATATTTGTTGGGCTTAACAATAAGTCTCGGTAGCCGAGTGGTCTCCGTAACTTTTTGTCAACTTTGAGGTCCCAGGTTCGATTCCCACTTGCAGTATTGGTATTTTTCTTATTTTTTTCAAGTCAAACATTGTCTCCTCAATCAGTTTCAGACAACAAAATAATTTTATCAAAATCGGGCGAGGCTGTGCATAGCTAACCCTAATTTGCTTTCTACCGATGTGCGCTACGACGTGCTCTTTCATTTAGTATGTGGAAGTCCTATATTTGAGCAAGCTTTCACCCTTTCCTGAGCTAACCCTAATTTGCATTCCAAAATCAAGAGTTACCCTTAGGGTTAACCCTAGCTAACCCTAGGGTCCTATATTTGTTGGGGTTAACAATAAGTCTCGGTAGCCGAGTGGTCTCCGTAGCTTTTTGTCAACTTTGAGGTCCCAGGTTCGATTCCCACTTGCAGTATTGGTATTTTTCTTATTTTTTTCAAGTCAAACATTGTCTCCTCAATCATTTTCAGACAACAAAATAATTTTATCAAAATTGGGCAAGGCTGTGCATAGCTAACCCTAATTTGCTTTCTACCGATTGAAACCCTCTTTGCACCATTTGCAGGTAAGGAGAAACTTAAAACTGACCTATTAAACCTCCCTAAGATCATTTCTTCGGTACCAAATTGCGTTGCAAGTGTGCGCTACGACGTGCTCTTTCATTTAGTATGCGGAAGTCCTATATTTGAGCAAGCTTTCACCCTTTCCTGAGCTAACCCTAATTTGCATTCCAAAATCAAGAGTTACCCTTAGGGTTAACCCTAGCTAACCCTATTGTTAGTGGTGGTGTTAACCCTAAGTCTCGGTTGCCGAGTTGTCTCCGTAGCTTTTTGTCAACTTTGAGGTCCCAGGTTCTATTCCCACTTGCAGTATTGGTATTTTTCTTATTTTTTTCAAGTCAAACACTGTCTCCTCAATCATTTTCAGACAACAAAATAATTTTATCAAAATTGGGCAAGGCTGTGCATAGCTAACCCTAATTTGCTTTCTACCGATTGAAACCCTCTTTGCACCATTTGCAGGTAAGGAGAAACTTAAAACTGACCTATTATACCTCCTTAAGATCATTTCTTCGGTACCAAATTGCGTTGCAAGTGTGCGCTACAACGTGCTCTTTCATTTAGTATGCGGAAGTCCTATATTTGAGCAAGTTTTCACCCTTTCCTGAGCTAACCCTAATTTGCATTCCAAAATCAAGAGTTACCCTTAGGGTTAACCCTAGCTAACCCTAGGGTCCTATATTTGTTGAGGTTAACAATAAGTCTCGGTAGCCGAGTGGTCTCCGTAGCTTTTTGTCAATTTTGAGGTCCCAGGTTCGATTCCCACTTGCAGTATTGGTATTTTTCTTATTTTTTTCAAGTCAAACACTGTCTCCTCAATCATTTTCAGACAACAAAATAATTTTATCAAAATTGGGCAAGGCTGTGCATAGCTAACCCTAATTTGCTTTCTACCGATTGAAACCCTCTTTGCACCATTTGCAGGTAAGGAGAAACTTAAAACTGACCTATTAAACCTCCCTAAGATCATTTCTTCGGTACCAAATTGCGTTGCAAGTGTGCGCTATGACGTGCTCTTTCATTTAGTATGCGGAAGTCCTATATTTGAGCAAGCTTTCACCCTTTCCTGAGCTAACCCTAATTTGCATTCCAAAATCAAGAGTTACCCTTAGGGTTAACCCTAGCTAACCCTAGGGTCCTATATTTGTTGGGGTTAACCCTAAGTCTCGGTAGCCGAGTGGTCTCCGTAGCTTTTTGTCAACTTTGAGGTCCCAGGTTCGATTCTCACTTGCAGTATTGGTATTTTTCTTATTTTTTTCAAGTCAAACACTGTCTCCTCAATCATTTTCAGACAACAAAATAATTTTATCAAAATTGGCCAAGGCTGTGCATAGCTAACCCTAATTTGCTTTCTACCGATTGAAACCCTCTTTGCACCATTTGCAGGTAAGGAGAAACTTAAAACTGACCTATTAAACCTCCCTAAGATCATTTCTTCGGTACCAAATTGCGTTACAAATGTGCGCTACGACGTGCTCTTTCATTTAGTATGCGGAAGTGCTATATTTGAGCAAGCTTTCACCCTTTCCTGAGCTAACCCTAATTTGCATTCCAAAATCAAGAGTTACCCTTAGGGTTAACCCTAGCTAACCCTAGGGTCCTATATTTGTTGGGGTTAACCCTAAGTCTCGGTAGCCGAGTGGTCTCCGTAGCTTTTTGTCAACTTTGAGGTCCCAGGTTCGATTCCCACTTGCAGTATTGGTATTTTTCTTATTTTTTTCAAGTCAAACACTGTCTCCTCAATCATTTTCAGACAACAAAATAATTTTATCAAAATTGGGCAAGGCTGTGCATAGCTAACCCTAATTTGCTTTCTACCGATTGAAACCCTCTTTGCACCATTTGCAGGTAAGGAGAAACTTAAAACTGACCTATTAAACCTCACTAAGATCATTTCTTCGGTACCAAATTGCGTTGCAAGTGTGCGCTACGACGTGCTCTTTCATTTGGTATGCGAAAGTCCTATATTTAAGCCAGCTTTCACCCTTTCCTGAGCTAACCCTAATTTGCATTCCAAAATCAAAAGTTACCCTTAGGGTTAACCCTAGCTAACCCTAGGGTCCTATATTTGTTGGGGTTAACAATAAGTCTCGGTAGCCGAGTGGTCTCCGTAGCTTTTTGTCAACTTTGAGGTCCAAGGTTCGATTCCCACTTGCAGTATTGGTATTTTTCTTATTTTTTTCAAGTCAAACACTGTCTCCTCAATCATTTTCAGACAACAAAATAATTTTATCAAAATTGGGCAAGGCTGTGCATAGCTAACCCTAATTTGCTTTCTACCGATTGAAACCCTCTTTGCACCATTTACAGGTAAGGAGAAACTTAAAACTGACCTATTAAACATCCCTAAGATCATTTCTTCGGTACCAAATTGCGTTGCAAGTGTGCGCTACGACGTGCTCTTTCATTTAGTATGCGGAAGTCCTATATTTGAGCAAGCTTTCACCCTTTCCTGAGCTAACCCTAATTTGCATTCCAAAATCAAGAGTTACCCTTAGGGTTAACCCTAGCTAACCCTAGGGTCCTATATTTGTTGGGGTTAACCCTAAGTCTCGGTAGCCGAGTGGTCTCCGTAGCTTTTTGTCAACTTTGAGGTCCCAGGTTCGATTCTCACTTGCAGTATTGGTATTTTTCTTATTTTTTTCACGTCAAACACTGTCTCCTCAATCATTTTCAGACAACAAAATAATTTTATCAAAATTGGGCAAGGCTGTGCGCTACGACGTGCTCTTTCATTTGGTATGCGAAAGTCCTATATTTAAGCCAGCTTTCACCCTTTCCTGAGCTAACCCTAATTTGCATTCCAAAATCAAAAGTTACCCTTAGGGTTAACCCTAGCTAACCCTAGGGTCCTATATTTGTTGGGGTTAACAATAAGTCTCGGTAGCCGAGTGATCTCCGTAGCTTTTTGTCAACTTTGAGGTCCAAGGTTCGATTCCCACTTGCAGTATTGGTATTTTTCTTATTTTTTTCAAGTCAAACACTGTCTCCTCAATCATTTTCAGACAACAAAATAATTTTATCAAAATTGGGCAAGGCTGTGCATAGCTAACCCTAATTTGCTTTCTACCGATTGAAACCCTCTTTGCACCATTTGCAGGTAAGGAGAAACTTAAAACTGACCTATTAAACCTCCCTAAGATCATTTCTTCGGTACCAAATTGCGTTGCAAGTGTGCGCTACGACGTGCTCTTTCATTTAGTATGCGGAAGTCCTATATTTGAGCAAGCTTTCACCCTTTCCTGAGCTAACCCTAATTTGCATTCCAAAATCAAGAGTTACCCTTAGGGTTAACCCTAGCTAACCCTAGGGTCCTATATTTGTTGGGGTTAACCCTAAGTCTCGGTAGCCGAGTGGTCTCCGTAGCTTTTTGTCAACTTTGAGGTCCCAGGTTCGATTCTCACTTGCAGTATTGGTATTTTTCTTATTTTTTTCAAGTCAAACACTGTCTCCTCAATCATGTTCAGACAACAAAATAATTTTATCAAAATTGGGCAAGGCTGTGCATAGCTAACCCTAATTTGCTTTCTACCGATTTAAACCCTCTTTGCACCATTTGCAGGTAAGGAGAAACTTAAAACTGACCTATTAAACCTCACTAAGATCATTTCTTCGGTACCAAATTGCGTTGCAAATGTGCGCTACGACGTGCTCTTTCATTTAGTATGCGGAAGTGCTATATTTGAGCAAGCTTTCACCCTTTCCTGAGCTAACCCTAATTTGCATTCCACTAGTAAACGAACTAGTAATCGGTGAGTGAAGACGTGTTTAGGTCTCGCTCCAGGATTCAGTCAACCGCGACGAAAATTACTTTGTTTACGATAGCAACAGTATGGATTTATTTCTACAAATTTGAAGAATTTATTGGATATTAATTTGATACAAGTGAGGGGCTGCGGCCCCAGTAGGAACGATCGTACACCCTTCCTTTGGATTTGAATATGGATTTTGAGGACTACGACAGATTAAAAATGGCTGCCCGAAAATATAATCCTGAGGCTACGGTGATGTTTAGGGTGAGAGATTTGAAAAACTTTAACATTGAGAAATTTATTGATGCGGTTGAAGAACGAATTGGTTTGGGAAATTGTTTTGGATGTGTCCCTAGAAACTCCAACACAATAGAAGTAACAGTTGATTGTGTAAACAATGCACATATTGTGAGCGATGGTATTGAGATTGAGAATGAGTTTATAACAGGTGATGTTTTGCTCACTCGCTTTCTGGTTGTTTCTGTGCTATACCTGCCAACCTATATTGAAGATGAAGTGATAATAGATAAACTTGAGAACTATGTGGAAGTAGTGGGACCAGTGAGAAGGCGATATTATAGGAATAATAAAGGATGTACGGATGGTACTAGGTATGTTAAATGCAAATTTCCGAGTAATATTTCATCACTACCATGGGCCATACCATTTGAGACTTTGGATGGACCTAGAAGCTTCAGAGTTATCCACAATAATCAGAAGAAAGTCTGTCACCAATGCCTGAGCGAAGAACATATGGTATCTGACTGCCCCGATACACAATGCCATAAATGCAGAGAATTTGGTCATATATCTGCTAATTGTAATGCTGAGAAGTGTAGAGAATGCAGGTATTTTGTATGTAGATGTAATAATGTAAGACAAACTAATGATGACGAATATGATGAACCAGAGAAAAATAAGGAAGAACCAAATCGCCAAATAACCAATGAAAGAAGTGACAAGAAGAAGAATGCAGAAGAGAAATTGACTGAGAAAGACGGAGAAGTGGGTGAAACAGAGCTACCAGAGGAAAGTAGACAGATTATAAAAGCAGACGAAGTGAATGACAACAGCTCAGTGAATAAAGAAACGGTCAGTACAGCTAAAACGGGATCAAATAAAAGAAAAGTAAAAGATAGACAACAAATAGTAAAAGATGCAGCAGAGAATGAGAACCAGGCAGAAGCTATCAGCCACGACGACCAGCAAATGGAAGAAAACATTGTTAGAGAAGACAATACAACATCAGACTCATTAGAAACCGAGAGTGAAAGAAACAAGAAGAAAACTAGAATGGAAAACCTGTCCTCAACCAGAGTCAGTGAAAGTTCCAATTATATGGAAGTGTCAGAATTTAGTATCATCAACTATTTAAACCCCAACACATCAAAGACGCCCACTACTGTAAATTCAGAGCAGCAGCTTACTAACAAAGAAGAGTATCCCACCTTGCCAAGAAAGTCGCCACCACCAAACATTATAAAAGATTCACCAAAAGGCAGTAAACAGTCAACAACACAGAAACCAACAGGAAAAACATCGCCACCAACTACTAGTATACAGAAGAAGACACAATCGAAACCAACACCGCCAACCAAACCACGGAGAAGAATATATGAGCCAAACCCTCTACACCTGAAGAAATTGGTTGAAGATAGAGAAATGAAGAAAAAAGACACAGCCTCAAAATGATAAGTTATGATTCAATTATTCTCCTTATTTCTTTTTTATTAATGATTAAATTAACATCATGGAATGTAAATAGCTTAAGAAGTAAAGATAAAATTTCAAAAATATTTTCATACTTAAGAGAGCAAAATATAGATGTTGCATGTATTCAAGAAACTCACTGGGACACTAATTTTAAAATAGATAACATTTATAATAATACTGATTTTTTCATTGTTTCTAATGAGTTTAGTAATAATAGTAGAGGTGTTTTAATTTTATTTAAAAATGAGTTAAAGTCATGTATTAACAATGTAATTAAGGATGACAGTGGAAGAATTTTAAAAGTTAGCATTACTATTGATGGTAAAGATATTTCAATTTTATCTATATATGCCCCTAATGGTGCAAGTGAAAGGATTTTATTTTTTAATGAACTTGTTCAATATGTGCAAATTGGTGATCTGAATATCATATGCGGGGATTTTAACGATGTGTTAGTACCCCACTTAGACAGATCCAGCAATATGACCACTAATAAGGCATCATCTTCTAGTTTTAATTGTTTTATTAATAATAATAATTTAATTGATACTTTCAGGTACAACAGTCCATATAAACGCGAATTTACCCGCAGGGGTGTACAGCTAGATAAAATTAAGTTAAGCAGATTAGATTACATATTAGTGAGTACAGCTCTAAAGGTAAATTCGGTTTATTGCTCTTTTGTACATACTAAGTTGTCGGATCATAGTCTTGTTATTTTAAATTTAAATCTTGAAGATTGTAAAAGAGGACCAGGTGTTTATATTTTTAATGATACATTACTGAAAGATAAAATTTATTGTGATTATATTACCAATTTGATTGAGAAAGAACTGAAATCCGATTTTTATGTACATAATATTTTAGTATGGTATGATAACCTTAAGTTTTCTATTAAGTCATTTTCTAGGCAGTATTCTAAAAGTGTCAATTATAAAAAGAAACAAGATTTTATTAATATACAGAATAGATTAAGTGATGAGTATAAAAAGGCTGCATTGGATGAAAAGAATTGTGATTTTAATATTATATTAGATTTAGAGAAAGAGTTAAGTGAATATGAAAGTAAGATATGTGAAGGTGCTATTATCAGGTCAAAGATTAAATATAATGTAGAAAGTGACAAGAGTACTAATTTTTTTCTTAATCTTGAAAAGCAAAGGCAGAGTAAGAATAGTATATGTAGTTTATTATTAGATGATGGTACTATTTTAGATGATGCTGACTCTATTGTAAATGGAGCTTCTGAATATTTTTCAACCTTATACAGTGACATAGGTCAAACAGAAGACCCAGATGCAATAGAATCAGTATGTAAGTTAATTAGCAATACGTTAAGTAAAGAAGATAGAGAACTATGTGACAATAATATAACTCTTTCAGAATTGACAAACGCATTTAAAAAAATGCCTAACGGCAAGAGCCCAGGACTGGATTCCCTTACCCCCAAATTTTATAGCAAGTTTTGGAAATTATTAGGTCCCATCTTGTTAAATGTGGTCAAGTATATTTATTTAAACAACACTTTGTCGAGAACAATGAGGCAGGGAATGATTACCCTCATATAAAAAAATAGGGGGGATAAACGTGTCATAAAGCATTATCGCCCGATTTCATTACTTAATACTGATTACAAGATCATTTCAAAAGTTTTAAGTTTCAGGTTAAGGAAGGTTGTGGCCTCTATAGTCTCCCCCGAGCAAACCTGTGGGGTCCCAGGCAGGAATATTTTAGACAATATTGCAAGTATAAGAGATATTATTAGTTATGCTGAGTGGGAGAATATAGAGGCCTACATCCTGAAATTAGATGCACAACGTGCATTCGATGTTTTGTCTAGAAATTATTTATATTCAATTTTAAAGTATTTTGGTTTTGGAGATTTCTTCATCAATTTTATTAAGATTATGTATAATGACAATATTTGCAGTACTGTAAAAATCAATGGTTATTTATCTCCCTTTTTTAGAATGTTTACAGGTATTAGACAAGGTGACCCCTTGAGTAGTCTTTTGTATATACTTAGTGCAGAACCCATGAATGTATTAGTTAAATCATCTCCCCTTAAGGGTATATCTATTAATGCTTTCAATAATGTTACCTCAATAATTTTCCAGTATGCAGATGACACTAACCTGACATTAAATAATATAGAATCAGTAAATAATGTATTTCATGTTTTAGATCCATATTTAAAGGCTTCCAATGCAAAAATAAATGTAAATAAATCTGAAATATTACCCATAGGGAGTGCGAAAAACTGCAAACTTAATACCAAGATTCCTATTAAGCAGGTAGAAGGTGCTATTGAAATTTTAGGTGTGTTTTTAGGAAATGATATCGAATTATGTAATAATCTTAATTGGAATGGTAAAGTAACATCTATTAAACGTTTACTTGGGTATTGGAGTGGTCGCCAAATTACATTACAAGGAAAAGTTTTAGTGGCAAATTCTCTTATCATGTCCAAATTGTGGTATAGTTTGGCAGCCACTTCAATACCCGATTACATAGAAAGGGAAATAACCCAAGCTGTAGTTAAGTTTGTATGGAGAGGCAAGCCCCCCTTGATCCAGTATAGTTCTTTTATTAATAGTAAGAGTAATGGGGGTCTTGCTCTCGTGGATATTAAGCTTAAAGCCCAATCATTAGTTCTCAAATGTTTGATTAAATATTTTGATCCAAATTTTCAGTCAGTATGGAAAGCACTAATGAACTATTTTTTTCTTAAGTATGGTAACCTTCAGTTAGGGAAGGATATTTTTAAAATTCAATTTTACCATAAGTTTTTGATTCAACTACCACAGTTTTACCAACATTTATTAAGATCATGGGACACATTAAATCAAAATTCGAGACCTTTTCCTGTATCCTTTAATGATGTTGCGCTTCAGCCTATTTTTCATAATCCGTTTATCCGCCATAATGGCAAAATGTTAAGTAACGATATATTTGAATCATGTGAGATTGTTAAACTTGAAGATGTCATCTATTATTTTATACCAGGTTTTTTAAATGTAAATTGTATTGTAGATATTATTCAAGAAAAATATGACGATTATAATGTTGACAAGATAATTAAGTACTTTTCAGTGATTAAACTGTCTATTCCTAGAGAATGGCAGAAAATTATTATTACACAAGAATATAAAGCTAATGTAATTGATGATACTTTTATTATTAATGATGTAAAAATTCCTATAAGCAATTTTTCTAGTAAATTTATATATTCCCAGTTTTTAAAGTTATTTTGTATAGAACCTAAATGTATATTATATTTTGAAAGATTTGATTACGATGTAAATTGGGAAATAACCTGGAGAAATGTATCAGATAATTATAAAATACCCAAAATTAAGGAATTAGATTATAAGATTAGCCATAATGTCATATGGACTAAAGTTAAGTTAAATAAGATTGGAAAAGTAGATAATGATTTGTGCCCTGTATGTCTTGATGAACCAGAAGATATTATTCATATGTTTTATTCATGCCTTGACTCCTATATTTTACATACTTTAGTTAAAATTTTGTTAAAAGATATACTTTCATGTGACATTTTAGATTCGGTTTTAAAAATATACATGTTATTTGGTTTTCAAAGTCGTATTAAATCCCAACCTCATAGATTGTGTAACGCCATATTGTCATCTGCACGTTACACCTTGTATAAAAGGCGCATGGTTTCTCTTGATCACCCTAATTCTAATGTAGATATTATTAAATTATTTAAGTCAATATTCCAAGACAACCTATTTTATATAAGTAAGCATTATAAGCTCATTAACAAAAATTTTGTAAAAGATTTCATTTCGCCATCATGTCTCATAACACTACAACTGGATGGGACAATTAGTTTAGATTTTTAATATTTTTACATCATATTTGTATAATAATAATGTATATCAATTTTTGTATTGAAAAAATGTTCTTTTCATTAAGAATATACATTTTTGAAGTCATTTTGTTATAGAAACATTTTCTCGGTTACCTTTTTATTTTTCCACCCTTTCGTTAAAAGGTCCATATAGAAGATGTTTCAAATACTATTATATTCTAATATATATTAATATTATTCCTCCTAAGTAATGATACCATGTATTTACTACAGTGTGAAATACCCCAAATAATTTTACGTCTGCCACTGTTTATACAGGACAGTACAGTTAAGTCACGTGACCCTCATTTATCTGCATACTCTACATACCTCTATTGTTCCGTTATGCACGCGCCTTATCCAAATTGTTTTTATAGTCTGCTACCGTTATGTTATGATAGTATATACAGTTATTCACACTCTATCATATTACATTGTTTCATTAAATAGACTACATTAAGGCTACAGGTTTTCTTTTTGTAAATATAGTATTTTAAATTCTTAATTGTACATATACATTACTCTAAAACCACAAAAATATGATTTTAACATTTCACTTGTACTTAGTGCAATAAACCTGATAGTGTTTTTTGTTCATAATATGTACAAATATTTAAAGAGATATATATGTTACTGTATTTAGATAGAATGTAAATATGTATTATGTGAATAAATATTTTTACAAGAAAAAAAAAAAAAAAAAAAAATTGTAGCTATTTGTCAACTTTGAGGTCCCAGGTTCGATTCCCACTTGCAGTATTGGTATTTTTCTTATTTTTTTCAAAGTCAAACACTGTCTTCTCAATCATTTTCAGACAACAAAATAATTTTATCAAAATTGGGCAAGGCTGTGCATAGCTAACCCTAATTTGCTTTCTACCGATTGAAACCCTCTTTGCACCATTTGCAGGTAAGGAGAAACTTAAAACTGACCTATTAAACCTCCCTAAGATCATTTCTTCGGTACCAAATTGCGTTGCAAGTGTGCGCTACGACGTGCTCTTTCATTTAGTATGCGGAAGTGCTATATTTGAGCAAGCTTTCACCCTTTCCTGAGCTAACCCTAATTTGCATTCCAAAATCAAGAGTTACCCTTAGGGTTAACCCTAGCTAACCCTAGGGTCCTATATTTGTTGGGGTTAACAATAAGTCTCGGTAGCCGAGTGGTCTCCGTAACTTTTTGTCAACTTTGAGGTCCCAGGTTCGATTCCCACTTGCAGTAATGGTATTTTTCTTATTTTTTTCAAGTCAAACACTGTCTCCTCAATCATTTTCAGACAACAAAATAATTTTATCAAAATTGGGCAAGGCTGTGCATAGCTAACCCTAATTTGCTTTCTACCGATTTAAACCCTCTTTGCACCATTTGCAGGTAAGGAGAAACTTAAAACTGACCTATTAAACCTCACTAAGATCATTTCGTCGGTACCAAATTGCGTTGCAAGTGTTCGCTACGACGTGCTCTTTCATTTGGTATGCGGAAGTCCTATATTTGAGCCAGCTTTCACCCTTTCCTGAGCTAACCCTCAGAGGTTATGCCTACATACCTGTGCCTGTGCTTTCGTAGCATTACTTCATTGTAATGTTACAACCTACAATTCCTAAATTGCATTCCAAAATCAAAAGTTACCCTTAGGGTTAACCCTAGCTAAACCTAGGGTCTTATATTTGTTAGAGTTAACAATAAGTCTCGGTAGCCGAGTGGTCTCCGTAGCTATTTGTCAACTTTGAGGTCACAGGTTCGATTCCCACTTGCAGTATTGGTATTTTTCTTATTTTTTTCAAAGTCAAACACTGTCTCCTCAATCATTTTCAGACAACAAAATAATTTTATCAAAATTGGGCAAGGCTGTGCATAGCTAACCCTAATTTGCTTTCTACCGATTTAAACCCTCTTTGCACCATTTGCAGGTAAGGAGAAACTTAAAACTGACCTATTAAACCTCCCTAAGATCATTTCTTCGGTACCAAATTGAGTTGCAAGTGTGCGCTACGACGTGCTCTTTCATTTAGTATGCAGAAGTCCTATATTTGAGCAAGCTTTCACCCTTTCCTGAGCTAACCCTAATTTGCATTCCAAAATCAAGAGTTACCCTTAGGGTAAACCCTAGCTAACCCTAGGGCTAGTGTTGGGGTTAATCCTAAGTCTCGGTAGCCGAGTGGTCTCCGTAGCTATTTGTCAACTTTGAGGTCACAGGTTCGATTCCCACTTGCAGTATTGGTATTTTTCTTATTTTTTTCAAAGTCAAACACTGTCTCCTCAATCATTTTCAGACAACAAAATAATTTTATCAAAATTGGGCAAGGCTGTGCATAGCTAACCCTAATTTGCTTTCTACCGATTTAAACCCTCTTTGCACCATTTGCAGGTAAGGAGAAACTTAAAACTGACCTATTAAACCTCCCTAAGATCATTTCTTCGGTACCAAATTGCGTTGCCAATGTGCGCTACGACGTGCTCTTTCATTTGGTATACGGAAGTCCTATATTTTAGCCAGCTTTCACCCTTTCCTGAGCTAACCCTAAATTGCATTCCAAAATCAAAAGTTACCCTTAGGGTTAACCCTAGCTAAACCTAGGGTCTTATATTTGTTAGGGTTAACAATAAGTCTCGGTAGCCGAGTGGTCTCCGTAGCTATTTGTCAACTTTGAGGTCACAGGTTCGATTCCCACTTGCAGTATTGGTATTTTTCTTATTTTTTTCAAAATCAAACACTGTCTCCTCAATCATTTTCAGACAACAAAATAATTTTATCAAAATTGGGCAAGGCTGTGCATAGCTAACCCTAATTTGCTTTCTACCGATTTAAACCCTCTTTGCACCATTTGCAGGTAAGGAGAAACTTAAAACTGACCTATTAAACCTCCCTAAGATCATTTCTTCGGTACCAAATTGAGTTGCAAGTGTGCGCTACGACGTGCTCTTTCATTTAGTATGCAGAAGTCCTATATTTGAGCAAGCTTTCACCCTTTCCTGAGCTAACCCTAATTTGCATTCCAAAATCAAGAGTTACCCTTAGGGTTAACCCTAGCTAACCCTAGGGTCCTATATTTGTTGGGGTTAACAATAAGTCTCGGTAGCCGAGTGGTCTCCGTAGCTTTTTGTCAACTTTGAGGTCCCAGGTTCGATTCCCACTTGCAGTATTGGTATTTTTCTTATTTTTTTCAAGTCAAACACTGTCTCCTCAATCATTTTCAGACAACAAAATAATTTTATCAAAATTGGGCAAGGCTGTGCATAGCTAACCCTAATTTGCTTTCTATTGATTGAAACCCTCTTTGCACCATTTGCAGGTAAGGAGAAACTTAAAACTGACCTATTAAACCTCCCTAAGATCATTTCTTCGGTACCAAATTGCGTTGCAAGTGTGCGCTACAACGTGCTCTTTCATTTAGTATGCGGAAGTCCTATATTTGAGCAAGCTTTCACCCTTTCCTGAGCTAACCCTAGTTTGCATTCCAAAATCAAGAGTTACCCTTAGGGTAAACCCTAGCTAACCCTAGGGTTAGTGTTGGGGTTAATCCTAAGTCTCGGTAGCCGAGTGGTCTCCGTAGCGTTTTGTCAACTTTGAGGTCCCAGGTTCGATTCTCACTTGCAGTATTGGTATTTTTCTTATTTTTTTCAAGTCAAACACTGTCTCCTCAATCATTTTCAGACAACAAAATAATTTTATCAAAATTGGGCAAGGCTGTGCATAGCTAACCCTAATTTGCTTTCTACCGATTTAAACCCTCTTTGCACCATTTGCAGGTAAGGAGAAACTTAAAACTGACCTATTAAACCTCCCTAAGATCATTTCTTCGGTACCAAATTGCGTTGCAAGTGTTCGCTACGACGTGCTCTTTCATTTGGTATGCGGAAGTCCTATATTTGAGCCAGCTTTCACCCTTTCCTGAGCTAACCCTATTTGCATTCCAAAATCAAGAGTTACCCTTAGGGTTAACCCTAGCTAACCCTAGGGTTAGTGTTGGTGTTAAACCTAAGTCTCGGTAGCCGAGTGGTCTCCGTAGCTTTTTGTCAACTTTGAGGTCCCAGGTTCGATTCTCACTTGCAGTATTGGTATTTTTCTTATTTTTTTCAAGTCAAACACTCTCTCCTCAATCATTTTCAGACAACAAAATAATTTTATCAAAATTGGGCAAGGCTGTGCATAGCTAACCCTAATTTGCTTTCTACCGATTTAAACCCTCTTTGCACCATTTGCAGGTAAGGAGAAACTTAAAACTGACCTATTAAACATCCCTAAGATCGTTTCTTCGGTACCAAATTGAGTTGCAAGTGTGCGCTACGACGTGCTCTTTCATTTAGTATGCAGAAGTCCTATATTTGAGCCAGCTTTCACCCTTTCCTGAGCTAACCCTAATTTGCATTCCAAAATCAAGAGTTACCCTTAGGGTTAACCCTAGCTAACCCTAGGGTCCTATATTTGTTGGGGTTAACAATAAGTGTCGGTAGCCGAGTTGTCTCCGTAGCTTTTTGTCAACTTTGAGGTCCCAGGTTCGATTCCCACTTGCAGTATTGGTATTTTTCTTATTTTTTTCAAGTCAAACACTGTCTCCTCAATCATTTTCAGACAACAAAATAATTTTATCAAAATTGGGCAAGGCTGTGCATAGCTAACCCTAATTTGATTTCTATCGATTGAAACCCTCTTTGCACCATTTGCAGGTAAGGAGAAACTTAAAACTGACCTATTAAACCTCCCTAAGATCATTTCTTCGGTACCAAATTGCGTTGCAAGTGTGCGCTACAACGTGCTCTTTCATTTAGTATGCGGAAGTCCTATATTTGAGCAAGCTTTCACCCTTTCCTGAGCTAACCCTAGTTTGCATTCCAAAATCAAGAGTTACCCTTAGGGTAAACCCTAGCTAACCCTAGGGTTAGTGTTGGGGTTAATCCTAAGTCTCGGTAGCCGAGTGGTCTCCGTAGCGTTTTGTCAACTTTGAGGTTCCAGGTTCGATTCTCACTTGCAGTATTGGTATTTTTCTTATTTTTTTCAAGTCAAACACTGTCTCCTCAATCATTTTCAGACAACAAAATAATTTTATCAAAATTGGGCAAGGCTGTGCATAGCTAACCCTAATTTGCTTTCTACCGATTTAAACCCTCTTTGCACCATTTGCAGGTAAGGAGAAACTTAAAACTGACCTATTAAACCTCCCTAAGATCATTTCTTCGGTACCAAATTGCGTTGCAAGTGTTCGCTACGACGTGCTCTTTCATTTGGTATGCGGAAGTCCTATATTTGAGCCAGCTTTCACCCTTTCCTGAGCTAACCCTATTTGCATTCCAAAATCAAGAGTTACCCTTAGGGTTAACCCTAGCTAACCCTAGGGTTAGTGTTGGTGTTAACCCTAAGTCTCGGTAGCCGAGTGGTCTCCGTAGCTTTTTGTCAACTTTGAGGTCCCAGGTTCGATTCTCACTTGCAGTATTGGTATTTTTCTTATTTTTTTCAAGTCAAACACTGTCTCCTCAATCATTTTCAGACAACAAAATAATTTTATCAAAATTGGGCAAGGCTGTGCATAGCTAACCCTAATTTGCTTTCTACCGATTGAAACCCTCTTTGCACCATTTGTAGGTAAGGAGAAACTTAAAACTGACCTATTAAACCTCCCTAAGATCATTTCGTCGGTACCAAATTGCGTTGCAAATGTGCGCTACGACGTGCTCTTTCATTTAGTATGCGGAAGTGCTATATTTGAGCAAGCTTTCACCCTTTCCTGAGCTAACCCTAATTTGCATTTCAAAATCAAGAGTTACCCTTAGGGTTAACCCTAGCTAACCCTAGGGTCCTATATTTGTTGGGGTTAACCCTAAGTCTCGGTAGCCGAGTGGTCTCCGTAGCTTTTTGTCAACTTTGAGGTCCCAGGTTCGATTCCCACTTGCAGTATTGGTATTTTTCTTATTTTTTTCAAGTCAAACACTGTCTCCTCAATCATTTTCAGACAACAAAATAATTTTATCAAAATTGGGCAAGGCTGTGCATAGCTAACCCTAATTTGCTTTCTACCGATTTAAACCCTCTTTGCACCATTTGCAGGTAAGGAGAAACTTAAAACTGACCTATTAAACCTCCCTAAGATCGTTTCTTCGGTACCAAATTGAGTTGCAAGTGTGCGCTACGACGTGCTCTTTCATTTAGTATGCAGAAGTCCTATATTTGAGCCAGCTTTCACCCTTTCCTGAGCTAACCCTAATTTGCATTCCAAAATCAAGAGTTACCCTTAGGGTTAACCCTAGCTAACCCTAGGGTCCTATATTTGTTGGGGTTAACAATAAGTCTCGGTAGCCGAGTGGTCTCCGTAGCTTTTTGTCAACTTTGAGGTCCCAGGTTCGATTCCCACTTGCAGTATTGGTATTTTTCTTATTTTTTTCAAGTCAAACACTGTCTCCTCAATCATTTTCAGACAACAAAATAATTTTATCAAAATTGGGCAAGGCTGTGCATAGCTAACCCTAATTTGATTTCTATCGATTGAAACCCTCTTTGCACCATTTGCAGGTAAGGAGAAACTTAAAACTGACCTATTAAACCTCCCTAAGATCATTTCTTCGGTACCAAATTGCGTTGCAAGTGTGCGCTACAACGTGCTCTTTCATTTAGTATGCGGAAGTCCTATATTTGAGCAAGCTTTCACCCTTTCCTGAGCTAACCCTAGTTTGCATTCCAAAATCAAGAGTTACCCTTAGGGTAAACCCTAGCTAACCCTAGGGTTAGTGTTGGGGTTAATCCTAAGTCTCGGTAGCCGAGTGGTCTCCGTAGCGTTTTGTCAACTTTGAGGTCCCAGGTTCGATTCCCACTTGCAGTATTGGTATTTTTGTAATTTTTTTCAAAGTCAAACACTGTCGCCTCAATCAGTTTCAGGCAACAAAATAATTTTATCAAAATCGGGCGAGGCTGTGCATAGCTAACCCTAATTTGCTTTCTACCGATTTAAACCCTCTTTGCACCATTTGCAGGTAAGGAGAAACTTAAAACTGACCTTTTAAACCTCCCTAAGATCATTTCTTCGGTACCAAATTGCGTTGCAAGTGTGCGCTACGACGTGCTCTTTCATTTGATATGCGGAAGTCCTTTATTTGAGCAAGCTTTCACCCTTTCCTGAGCTAACCCTAATTTGCATTCCAAAATCAAGAGTTACCCTTAGGGTTAACCCTAGCTAACCCTAGGGTTAGTATTGGGGTTAATCCTAAGTCTCGGTAGCCGAGTGATCACCGTAGATTTTTGTCAACTTTGAGGTCCCAGGTTCGATTCTCACTTGCAGTGTTGGTATTTTTCTTATTTTTTTCAAGTCAAACACTGTCTCCTCAATCATTTTCAGACAACAAAATAATTTTATCAAAGATGGGCAAGGCTGTGGATAGCTAACCCTAATTTGCTTTCTACCGATTTAAACCCTCTTTGCACCATTTGCAGGTAAGGAGAAACTTAAAACTGACCTTTTAAACCTCCCTAAGATCATTTCTTCGGTACCAAATTGCGTTGCAAGTGTGCGCTACGACGTGCTCTTTCATTTGGTATGCGGAAGTCCTATATTTGAGCAAGCTTTCACCCTTTCCTGAGCTAACCCTAATTTGCATTCCAAAATCAAGAGTTACCCTTAGGGTTAACCCTAGCTAACCCTAGGATTAGTGATGGTGTTAACCCTTAATCTCGGTAGCCGAGTGGTCTCCGTAGATTTTTGTCAATTTTGAGGTCCCAGGTTCGATTCCCACTTGCAGTATTGGTATTTTTCTTATTTTTTTCAAGTCAAACACTGTCTCCTCAATCATTTTCAGACAACAAAATAATTTTATCAAAATTGGGCAAGGCTGTGCATAACTAACCCTAATTTGCTTTCTACCGATTTAAACCCTCTTTGCACCATTTGCAGGTAAGGAGAAACTTAAAACTGACCTATTAAACCTCCCTAAGATCATTTTTCGGTACCAAATTGCGTTGCAAGTGTGCGCTACGACGTGCTCTTTCATTTGGTATGCGGAAGTCCTATATTTGAGCAAGCTTTCACCCTTTCCTGAGCTAACCCTAATTTGCATTCCAAAATCAAGATTTACCCTTAGGGTTAACCCTAGCTAACCCTAGGGTTAGTGTTGAGGTTAACCCTAAGTTTCGGTAGCCGAGTGGTCTCCGTAGATTTTTGTCAACTTTGAGGTCCCAGGTTCGATTCCCACTTGCAGTATTGGTATTTTTCTTATTTTTTTCAAAGTCAAACACTGTCTCCTCAATCAGTTTCAGGCAACAAAATAATTTTATCAAAATCGGGCGAGGCTGTGCATAGCTAACCCTAATTTGCTTTCTACCGATTTAAACCCTCTTTGCACCATTTGCAGGTAAGGAGAAACTTAAAACTGACCTATTAAACCTCCCTAAGATCATTTCGTCGGTACCAAATTGCGTTGCAAGTGTGCGCTAAGACTTGCTCTTTCATTTGGTATGCGGAAGTCCTATATTTGAGCAAGCTTTCACCCCTTTCCTGAGCTAACCCTAATTTGCATTCCAAAATCAAGAGTTACCCTTAGGGTTAACCCTAGCTAACCCTAGGGTTAGTGTTGGGGTTAATCCTGAGTCTCGGAAGCCGAGTGGTCTCCGTAGATTTTTGTCAACTTTGAGGTCCCAGGTTCGATTCTCACTTGCAGTATTGGTATTTTTCTTATTTTTTTCAAGTCAAACACTGTCTCCTCAATCATTTTCAGACAACAAAATAATTTTATCAAAATTGGGCAAGGCTGTGCATAACTAACCCTAATTTGCTTTCTACCGATTTAAACCCTCTTTGCACCATTTGAAGGTAAGGAGAAACTTAAAACTGACCTATTAAACCTCCCTAAGATCATTTTTTCGGTACCAAATTGCGTTAGAAGTGTGTGCTACGACGTGCTCTTTCATTTGGTATGCGGAGGTCCTATATTTGAGCAAGCTTTCACCCTTTCCTGAGCTAACCCTAATTTGCTCCCTCCCTACCCTAACTTATTTTTGTGTTACTATTCTTTTATTTTGGATAATTTATGTGATTATATTTGGATTACGTTTTGTAAGTTTGAAATTTTAATTCTTTATTTTTGTTACATATTTGCTTTACCATTTTATGCAAATAAATATTACTCTTCTTCCTTATCTTATTAAATCTCTTATAATCTACCATGTCTAGGAATCCACGTTATGTTGGTCATGATCGCTACCCTAGGTCTAATTATGCTTTTAACCCAGCCCCTCCCCCCTACTTTCCCCGTCCTCGTTGGTCAACCTTTAACCCCGCTCCTCAGTTTAATAGACAATATCAACAGACACCTCGCCATAACTGGAATAGCCATCAGTCTAGAAGCAATCCACAATACCCTGTTAACCCACATCACCGAGTTAGCCATAATGCAGAGGCACCATTCATAAGAATGTTCTACCAGATCTTACAGGCCCTTCATCATATTTCTGTTATCAAAATCCAAATTGAAGGCCGTCCATCGAAGAATTTTTACCATAAAGTAAAAGAATTAAACCACTTCATCAAACCTGCCATGAGAAATGACATCATTACAAAAATCATCAATACCATCAACCATTCATGGGCTGAAAATATTCTTCTTTCCCTTAAAGAGCACTATGATACTATGCTCATCGAGAAAATCAATGCTATTAAAGCACGCTCCTTCACTGATTCTCGAGTAAAAGAATTCTCCAGCAAAGCCATTAATTGGGCCAAGACCACATACAGAAGAAAATTATCGGATGAATCTTTACGTAAATTCTCTGAAATTGTAAGCAACATTGGTATGCCTGAAAATTCTATGGAAGTTGATACTAGATCCATTTCGATTCCAACTACTAATCGCTACAGCATCCCTAATAACGGCACCCAAACCCCCAATCGAAAACGTCGCCCTTCATCGCCAGATGCAGCCCTAGGTACACCAAGTAAAACCAAGAAGATCTCTTCACCAACAAAACCTGTCCCGCTCATGTCCTTAAATCTTTCTAATTCCCATTCTACTACCAGTTCATCTTCTCAACAACAAAATTCAACTGCCGAGAAACGTTTCACCAACTTCTCTTTAACCCCATCTTTTACATTTGCCTCCAACCAGTCAACTGATATTTCGTCCATAGCCTCTACTACTTCTTCAACCAAACCTTTTACCAGCTCGTCGTCAACATCTACCACCTCTTTGTCAACAATCTCTACTAAATCGTCATTACCATCCATCGACATCTCTTCATCGACATCCTCTGCCAGTTCGTCATTGTCGTATGTCGCTACAGCCATCGGTTTGTTAACCAAATCATGTACGAGTTCAACCACCACAACTTCTACAAGCGTGTGTTCCAGCACCTTTACTTGTTTGTCTTCTCGTCCCTCTACAAGTTTTCTTTCGAAATCACCCCCTACGTCTTCTATTCCTGACATCCCATCTACCAGTAGGTTCATCTTCTGCATCCTCTTCACCATCTCCTTCTAAACAAAATCCAAAATCGTTTCGGCGCAAAATAGATTATGACCCTAAACCACTACCAAGTCGTCATGCTAATCTGAATAAGGACTCCTGGTCATTACCTTCTATATCTAAACCAGTTTTAATCTTGGGTTCATCTAATCTTAACAGAATCGATCGAGCAAAAGTCAAATCAAACACCCAAATTGAATCATACCCAGGTGCCAAAATAGACCACATCATTCAGATCCTGAAAAAACACCAACAGCAACCAGCATCCAACAGTACCGATCCTGAACATCTGATTCTTCATGTTGGACTCAACAATAGAGGTGAAGCCAGCGAAACAATTCTTAAAAAAATGCTTAACCTTATTTCTGTAGCTTCCTCCGTATTTCCAAACTCTCGTATCTATATCACCCACATACCCACAGCTCATACTTTTCAACTGAAGAATAAATTAGACAGCAAGAATCTGGAAAATTTCAATACCGTATTAGCCAAAAGTCCTCCACCAAATATCACCATCATCCCAGCAGCTGACACAATCATCAAAGTGAGAGGTGATGACATTCATTGGACACCAATGACTGCTAAAGCCATTTACGACCACTGGATGAACTTCGTCATTGACACCTCAGCTACTTTAAACTAGGAGCGGGGGGTCCCAATAGTCTCCAACTCGGACAAACTGTCGTCAACCTAAGCTCCAAAATTATCACTTCCCCTGAACAAAAACTTTTAGACAAAGGCCTGAAATTTATACCTTCTAGGAAACCTTCATCACAAGTACCTTTAATTGAAGCCACTAAGAGATTTCAGAGAAATCTAAAGTTAAATTATTTTTATAGAAACACGCCTTCTCGCGGTCCAATTACCAAGTTTGTAGAAAAATCGAAATTTACTCCAGCTGATAGCTGTATGAACAAAGATATTTTAGATACTTTTAAAGAAATGGATGATGAGATATCTCGTTTGCCTATAGTAAACGAAAGTGACAATCTTTCTCACGTGGAACGCAATGCTCTGAACGCTCTAAAAAATGATAAAAACATTGTTATCAAAAAAAGCGACAAGGGTAGTTGTTGTGTTATCTTGAATAGGCAGGATTATGTCGCTGAAGCCGAATCACAACTAAGTAATCCTGAACATTACACTCGCTTGCAGGATCCGATTTACAAAGAAACTTCTAAATTAATAACAGATATCTTAAAGAAATTACTTGATAAAGACTTAATTAAACAAAAACAATTTGATTACTTAAAGCCAGAAAAAGAACCACGTCAGAGACATTTGTATACACTTCCAAAAATACACAAAAATCCTGAAACTGAGTGGTTTTTACCTAATAGAATCCCTAAAGGACGCCCAATAATTTCGGATTGTGCAAGCGAGTCGTACAGAGTATCAGAGTACATTGATCATTTTTTATTGCCACTAGCTTCGTCACATCCTGCCTATATCAAAGATACCAATGACTTCGTCGAGAAGATAAAGAAACTTAGAATTCCAGCAGACGCACTTTTAGTTTCTCTAGACGTTCAAAGCATGTATACCAGAATAAACAATGAATCGGGATTACGCGCTGTAAAGCAGGCATTCGAGCGAAAGCCCGATCCTGATAGACCAGATAAAGAAATTCTTGAACTTTTAGAAATTTGTTTGAACCGTAATGACTTCACTTTTAATGAAAAAATTTATCTTCAGGCTTCAGGAACTGCCATGGGTAAACGCTTTGCACCTTCATATGCAAATATTTTCATGGCAGAATGGGAAAGAGAAGTTTTACTTCTCTGCCCCAAATTACCAATTTTTTATGTAAGATTCCTTGATGACATTTTTTTAATTTGGACTCATACGATAGATGAATTTTGGGAATATTTTAATATTCTCAATAACCACCACCCTTCTGTTAAATTGACTTCTAATATTAGTGAAACGCATATCGATTTTCTAGACACCACAGTTTTTAAAGATACCAATTTTCATGAAACCAACAAATTAGATACCAAAGTTTTTTTCAAGCCTACCGACACTCACCAACTTTTATTCAAATCGTCTTTTCATCCCAAACATACTTTTTCTGGAATTATTAAGTCACAAATCTTGAGATTTCACCGAATTTGTTCGCGCAAGAAGGACTTCGAGGAGGCATGTTCTATTGTTTTCCAAAAATTACGTGAACGTGGCTATTCAAGAAGATTTTTGATGAGCATCAAGAGCTCCACACTAGCTGAAATTTCTGCAAAAAATTCTCTGAATACAATAGCAATACCTAATTCCTCGGTTAATCCTTGTTTATCCACCCGCTGCCAGACTTGTCCGTTCATTATACCAACAAATTCTTTTCGAAACCGTAGAACAGATTCCATTTTCCAAGTGAATGAAAAACTCAGTTGCACCAGTAGCAATATTATTTACCTCATCTCATGCACGCGGTGTAATGAACAATACGTTGGTGAAACAAAGAATTCTTTAAGAGTCCGTTTCAACCACCATAAATCAGATATCAACCTCAACAAAAGTAACAAAACCGTCTCCAAACATTTTAACCAACCCGATCACCAGCTAACAGATCTCAAAATTATTCCCATAGAACAGATATATGAACAGCCTGGCATAGAAACTAAGAAAATTCGGTTAATTAGAGGGAATTATTGGATAAATAAATTACAAACTATGCATCCCTTAGGAATGAACATCCAAGTAGACTTTCAGATTATACCCTTTGTCATCCAATATAGCAGCACATCTGGTCAAGTTCCTCGAATTATAATCCGCCTTTACAAGGAATTACAAGATAAATTTCCTGCTGTTTTCACAAACGATTTAGTGATTGCCTATACACGAAATAAAAATCTTAATGATATCTTAGTCCATGGTAGATTACCCCTCCTTCCTTAGACTTTTTCTTCCACCTTCTTATTTCTTACCTATGTTATCCAACGAGTAATTTTCCAGTATTTTCAAAAAATCGTATTATATTATTTTCAAACCAATTATATTATATCATTCATTAGTGATTTCATATGATAGCAAACCTTACATAATATAGTATATCCATTTCTATGGATATTAATGTTCCTATCAGGGAACCAGTATTGTTATTATATTTCAGATTCACAAGATTATAGATAGTTACTTCATCAATTTCAATCTTATTATTTATTTTTTTATCTAATTGCACAATCAATAACTTTTACTAAAGGTTGTGCCTACATACCTGTGCCTGTGCTTTCGTAACATTGCTTAACTGTAATGTTACAACCTATAATTCCTAATTTGCATTCCAAAATCAAGAGTTACCCTTAGGGTTAACCCTAGCTAACCCTAGGGTTAGTATTGGGGTTAATCCTAAGTCTCGGTAGCCGAGTGGTCACCGTAGATTTTTGTCAACTTTGAGGTCCCAGGTTCGATTCTCACTTGCAGTGTTGGTATTTTTCTTATTTTTTTCAAGTCAAACACTGTCTCCTCAATCATTTTCAGACAACAAAATAATTTTATCAAAGATGGGCAAGGCTGTGGATAGCTAACCCTAATTTGCTTTCTACCGATTTAAACCCTCTTTGCACATTTGCAGGTAAGGAGAAACTTAAAACTGACCTTTTAAACCTCCCTAAGATCATTTCTTCGGTACCAAATTGCGTTGCAAGTGTGCGCTACGACGTGCTCTTTCATTTGGTATGCGGAAGTCCTATATTTGAGCAAGCTTTCACCCTTTCCTGAGCTAACCCTAATTTGCATTCCAAAATCAAGAGTTACCCTTAGGGTTAACCCTAGCTAACCCTAGGGTTAGTGTTGGTGTTAACCCTAAGTCTCGGTAGCCGAGTGGTCTCCGTAGATTTTTGTCAATTTTGAGGTCCCAGGTTCGATTCCCACTTGCAGTATTGGTATTTTTCTTATTTTTTTCAAGTCAAACACTGTCTCCTCAATCATTTTCAGACAACAAAATAATTTTATCAAAATTGGGCAAGGCTGTGCATAACTAACCCTAATTTGCTTTCTACCGATTTAAACCCTCTTTGCACCATTTGCAGGTAAGGAGAAACTTAAAACTGACCTATTAAACCTCCCTAAGATCATTTCGTCGGTACCAAATTGCGCTGCAAGTGTGCGCTAAGACTTGCTCTTTCATTTGGTATGCGGAAGTCCTATATTCGAGCAAGCTTTCACCCTTTCCTGAGCTAACCCTAATTTGCATTCCAAAATCAAGAGTTACCCTTAGGGTTAACCCTAGCTAACCCTAGGGTTAGTGTTGGGGTTAATCCTAAGTCTCGGTAGCCGAGTGGTCTCCGTAGATTTTTGTCAACTTTGAGGTCCCAGGTTCGATTCTCACTTGCAGTGTTGGTATTTTTCTTATTTTTTTCAAGTCAAACACTGTCTCCTCAATCATTTTCAGACAACAAAATAATTTTATCAAAGATGGGCAAGGCTGTGGATAGCTAACCCTAATTTGCTTTCTACCGATTTAAACCCTCTTTGCACCATTTGCAGGTAAGGAGAAACTTAAAACTGACCTTTTAAACCTCCCTAAGATCATTTCTTCGGTACCAAATTGCGTTGCAAGTGTGCGCTACGACGTGCTCTTTCATTTGGTATGCGGAAGTCCTATATTTGAGCAAGCTTTCACCCTTTCCTGAGCTAACCCTAATTTGCATTCCAAAATCAAGAGTTACCCTTAGGGTTAACCCTAGCTAACCCTAGGATTAGTGTTGGTGTTAACCCTAAATCTCGGTAGCCGAGTGGTCTCCGTAGATTTTTGTCAATTTTGAGGTCCCAGGTTCGATTCCCACTTGCAGTATTGGTATTTTTCTTATTTTTTTCAAGTCAAACACTGTCTCCTCAATCATTTTCAGACAACAAAATAATTTTATCAAAATTGGGCAAGGCTGTGCATAACTAACCCTAATTTGCTTTCTACCGATTTAAACCCTCTTTGCACCATTTGCAGGTAAGGAGAAACTTAAAACTGACCTATTAAACCTCCCTAAGATCATTTTTCGGTACCAAATTGCGTTGCAAGTGTGCGCTACGACGTGCTCTTTCATTTGGTATGCGGAAGTCCTATATTTGAGCAAGCTTTCACCCTTTCCTGAGCTAACCCTAATTTGCATTCCAAAATCAAGAGTTACCCTTAGGGTTAACCCTAGCTAACCCTAGGGTTAGTGTTGGGGTTAATCCTAAGTCTCGGAAGCCGAGTGGTCTCCGTAGATTTTTGTCAACTTTGAGGTCCCAGGTTCGATTCTCACTTGCAGTATTGGTATTTTTCTTATTTTTTTCAAGTCAAACACTGTCTCCTCAATCATTTTCAGACAACAAAATAATTTTATCAAAATTGGGCAAGGCTGTGCATAACTAACCCTAATTTGCTTTCTACCGATTTAAACCCTCTTTGCACCATTTGAAGGTAAGGAGAAACTTAAAACTGACCTATTAAACCTCCCTAAGATCATTTTTTCGGTACCAAATTGCGTTAGAAGTGTGTGCTACGACGTGCTCTTTCATTTGGTATGCGGAGGTCCTATATTTGAGCAAGCTTTCACCCTTTCCTGAGCTAACCCTAATTTGCATTCCAAAATCAAGAGTTACCCTTAGGGTTAACCCTAGCTAACCCTAGGGTTAGTATTGGGGTTAATCCTAAGTCTCGGTAGCCGAGTGGTCACCGTAGATTTTTGTCAACTTTGAGGTCCCAGGTTCGATTCTCACTTGCAGTATTGGTATTTTTCTTATTTTTTTCAAGTCAAACACTGTCTCCTCAATCATTTTCAGACAACAAAATAATTTTATCAAAATTGGGCAAGGCTGTGCATAACTAACCCTAATTTGCTTTCTACCGATTTAAACCCTCTTTGCACCATTTGCAGGTAAGGAGAAACTTAAAACTGACCTATTAAACCTCCCTAAGATCATTTCGTCGGTACCAAATTGCGTTGCAAGTGTGCGCTAAGACTTGCTCTTTCATTTGGTATGCGGAAGTCCTATATTCGAGCAAGCTTTCACCCTTTCCTGAGCTAACCCTAATTTGCATTCCAAAATCAAGAGTTACCCTTAGGGTTAACCCTAGCTAACCCTAGGGTTAGTGTTGGGGTTAATCCTAAGTCTCGGTAGCCGAGTGGTCTCCGTAGATTTTTGTCAACTTTGAGGTCCCAGGTTCGATTCTCACTTGCAGTGTTGGTATTTTTCTTATTTTTTTCAAGTCAAACACTGTCTCCTCAATCATTTTCAGACAACAAAATAATTTTATCAAAGATGGGCAAGGCTGTGGATAGCTAACCCTAATTTGCTTTCTACCGATTTAAACCCTCTTTGCACCATTTGCAGGTAAGGAGAAACTTAAAACTGACCTTTTAAACCTCCCTAAGATCATTTCTTCGGTACCAAATTGCGTTGCAAGTGTGCGCTACGACGTGCTCTTTCATTTGGTATGCGGAAGTCCTATATTTGAGCAAGCTTTCACCCTTTCCTGAGCTAACCCTAATTTGCATTCCAAAATCAAGAGTTACCCTTAGGGTTAACCCTAGCTAACCCTAGGATTAGTGTTGGTGTTAACCCTAAATCTCGGTAGCCGAGTGGTCTCCGTAGATTTTTGTCAATTTTGAGGTCCCAGGTTCGATTCCCACTTGCAGTATTGGTATTTTTCTTATTTTTTTCAAGTCAAACACTGTCTCCTCAATCATTTTCAGACAACAAAATAATTTTATCAAAATTGGGCAAGGCTGTGCATAACTAACCCTAATTTGCTTTCTACCGATTTAAACCCTCTTTGCACCATTTGCAGGTAAGGAGAAACTTAAAACTGACCTATTAAACCTCCCTAAGATCATTTTTCGGTACCAAATTGCGTTGCAAGTGTGCGCTACGACGTGCTCTTTCATTTGGTATGCGGAAGTCCTATATTTGAGCAAGCTTTCACCCTTTCCTGAGCTAACCCTAATTTGCATTCCAAAATCAAGAGTTACCCTTAGGGTTAACCCTAGCTAACCCTAGGGTTAGTGTTGGGGTTAATCCTAAGTCTCGGAAGCCGAGTGGTCTCCGTAGATTTTTGTCAACTTTGAGGTCCCAGGTTCGATTCTCACTTGCAGTATTGGTATTTTTCTTATTTTTTTCAAGTCAAACACTGTCTCCTCAATCATTTTCAGACAACAAAATAATTTTATCAAAATTGGGCAAGGCTGTGCATAACTAACCCTAATTTGCTTTCTACCGATTTAAACCCTCTTTGCACCATTTGAAGGTAAGGAGAAACTTAAAACTGACCTATTAAACCTCCCTAAGATCATTTTTTCGGTACCAAATTGCGTTAGAAGTGTGTGCTACGACGTGCTCTTTCATTTGGTATGCGGAGGTCCTATATTTGAGCAAGCTTTCACCCTTTCCTGAGCTAACCCTAATTTGCATTCCAAAATCAAGAGTTACCCTTAGGGTTAACCCTAGCTAACCCTAGGGTTAGTATTGGGGTTAATCCTAAGTCTCGGTAGCCGAGTGGTCACCGTAGATTTTTGTCAACTTTGAGGTCCCAGGTTCGATTCTCACTTGCAGTATTGGTATTTTTCTTATTTTTTTCAAGTCAAACACTGTCTCCTCAATCATTTTCAGACAACAAAATAATTTTATCAAAATTGGGCAAGGCTGTGCATAACTAACCCTAATTTGCTTTCTACCGATTTAAACCCTCTTTGCACCATTTGCAGGTAAGGAGAAACTTAAAACTGACCTATTAAACCTCCCTAAGATCATTTCGTCGGTACCAAATTGCGTTGCAAGTGTGCGCTAAGACTTGCTCTTTCATTTGGTATGCGGAAGTCCTATATTTGAGCAAGCTTTCACCCTTTCCTGAGCTAACCCTAATTTGCATTCCAAAATCAAGAGTTACCCTTAGGGTTAACCCTAGCTAACCCTAGGGTTAGTGTTGGGGTTAATCCTAAGTCTCGGTAACCGAGTGGTCTCCGTAGATTTTTGTCAACTTTGAGGTCCCAGGTTCGATTCCCACTTGCAGTATTGGTATTTTTCTTATTTTTTTCAAAGTCAAACACTGTCTCCTCAATCAGTTTCAGACAACAAAATAATTTTATCAAAATTGGGCAAGGCTGTGGATAGCTAACCCTAATTTGCTTTCTACCGATTTAAACCCTCTTTGCACCATTTGCAGGTAAGGAGAAACTTAAAACTGACCTTTTAAACCTCCCTAAGATCATTTCTTCGGTGCCAAATTGCGTTGCAAGTGTGCGCTACGACGTGCTCTTTCATTTGGTATGCGGAAGTCCTATATTTGAGCAAGCTTTCACCCTTTCCTGAGCTAACCCTAATTTGCATTCCAAAATCAAGAGTTACCCTTAGGGTTAACCTTAGCTAACCCTAGGGTTAGTGTTGGTGTTAACCCTAAGTCTCGGTAGCCGAGTGGTCTCCGTAGATTTTTGTCAATTTTGAGGTCCCAGGTTCGATTCCCACTTGCAGTATTGGTATTTTTCTTATTTTTTTCAAGTCAAACACTGTCTCCTCAATCATTTTCAGACAACAAAATAATTTTATCAAAATTGGGCAAGGCTGTGCATAGCTAACCCTAATTTAATTTCTACCGATTTAAACCCTCTTTGTACCATTTGCAGGTAAGGAGAAACTTAAAACTGACCTATTAAACCTCCCTAAGATCATTTTTCGGTACAAAATTGCGTTGCAAGTGTGCGCTACGACGTGCTCTTTCATTTGGTATGCGGAAGTCCTATATTTGAGCAAGCTTTCACCCTTTCCTGAGCTAACCCTAATTTGCATTCCAAAATCAAGATTTACCCTTAGGATTAACCCTAGCTAACTCTAGGGTTAGTGTTGGGGTTAACCCTAAGTCTCGGTAGCCGAGTGGTCTCCGTAGATTTTTGTCAACTTTGAGGTCCCAGGTTCGATTCTCACTTGCAGTATTGGTATTTTTCTTATTTTTTTCAAGTCAAACACTGTCTCCTCAATCATTTTCAGACAACAAAATAATTTTATCAAAATTGGGCAAGGCTGTGCATAGCTAACCCTAATTTGCTTTCTACCGATTTAAACCCTCTTTGCACCATTTGCAGGTAAGGAGAAACTTAAAACTTACCTATTAAACCTCCCTAAGATCATTTTTTTCGGTACCAAATTGCGTTGCAAGTGTGTGCTACGACCTGCTCTTTCATTTGGTATGCGGAGGTCCTATATTTGAGCAAGCTTTCACCCTTTCCTGAGCTAACCCTAATTTGCATTCCAAAATCAAGAGTTACCCTTAGGGTTAAAACTAGCTAACCCTAGGGTTAATGTTGGGGGTAACGTGGCAGTGGAATAGCTCAATTGGTAGAGAGTTGGATTGTCGTCTGCTAGGCGATTAGGTGCCGTGGGTTCGAATCCCCCTCAAGGTAAGAAAAATTCTGATGCCTGTGCCCGTGCTTTCGAAAGTTGGCCTGTTGTCGGCTTTCACCCCCTAAGTCTCGGTAGCCGAGTGGTCTCCGTAGATTTTTGTCAACTTTGAGGTCCCAGGTTCGATTCCCACTTGCAGTATTGGTATTTTTCTTATTTTTTTCAAACTCAAACACTGTCTCCTCAATCAGTTTCAGGCAACAAAATAATTTTATCAAAATCGGGCGAGGCTGTGCATAGCTAACCCTAATTTGCTTTCTACCGATTTAAACCCTCTTTGCACCATTTGCAGGTAAGGAGAAACTTAAAACTGACCTATTAAACCTCCCTCAAATCATTTCGTCGGTACCAAATTGCGTTGCAAGTGTGCGCTAAGACTTGCTCTTTCATTTGGTATGCGGAAGTCCTATATTTGAGCAAGCTTTCACCCTTTCCTGAGCTAACCCTAATTTGCATTCCAAAATCAAGAGTTACCCTTAGGGTTAACCTTAGCTAACCCTAGGGTTAGTGTTGGTGTTAACCCTAAGTCTCGGTAGCCGAGTGGTCTCCGTAGATTTTTGTCAATTTTGAGGTCCCAGGTTCGATTCCCACTTGCAGTATTGGTATTTTTCTTATTTTTTTCAAGTCAAACACTGTCTCCTCAATCATTTTCAGACAACAAAATAATTTTATCAAAATTGGGCAAGGCTGTGCATAGCTAACCCTAATTTAATTTCTACCGATTTAAACCCTCTTTGTACCATTTGCAGGTAAGGAGAAACTTAAAACTGACCTATTAAACCTCCCTAAGATCATTTTTCGGTACAAAATTGCGTTGCAAGTGTGCGCTACGACGTGCTCTTTCATTTGGTATGCGGAAGTCCTATATTTGAGCAAGCTTTCACCCTTTCCTGAGCTAACCCTAATTTGCATTCCAAAATCAAGATTTACCCTTAGGATTAACCCTAGCTAACCCTAGGGTTAGTGTTGGGGTTAACCCTAAGTCTCGGTAGCCGAGTGGTCTCCGTAGATTTTTGTCAACTTTGAGGTCCCAGGTTCGATTCTCACTTGCAGTATTGGTATTTTTCTTATTTTTTTCAAGTCAAACACTGTCTCCTCAATCATTTTCAGACAACAAAATAATTTTATCAAAATTGGGCAAGGCTGTGCATAGCTAACCCTAATTTGCTTTCTACCGATTTAAACCCTCTTTGCACCATTTGCAGGTAAGGAGAAACTTAAAACTGACCTATTAAACCTCCCTAAGATCATTTTTTCGGTACCAAATTGCGTTGGAAGTGTGTGCTACGACGTGCTCTTTCATTTGGTATGCGGAGGTCCTATATTTGAGCAAGCTTTCACCCTTTCCTGAGCTAACCCTAATTTGCATTCCAAAATCAAGAGTTACCCTTAGGGTTAACCCTAGCTAGCCGTGGGTTCGAATCCCCCTCAAGATAAGAAAAATTCTGATGCCTGTGCCCGTGCTTTCGAAAGTTGGCCTGTTGTCGGCTTTCACCCCCTAATACCTAGGGTTAGTGTTGGGGTTAACCCTAAGTCTCGGTAGCCGAGTGGTCTCCGTAGATTTTTGTCAACTTTGAGGTCCCAGGTTCGATTCCCACTTGCAGTATTGGTATTTTTCTTATTTTTTTCAAAGTCAAACACTGTCTCCTCAATCAGTTTCAGACAACAAAATAATTTTATCAAAATTGGGCAAGGCTGTGCATAGCTAACCCTAATTTGCTTTCTACCGATTTAAACCCTCTTTGCACCATTTGCAGGTAAGGAGAAACTTAAAACTGACCTTTTAAACCTCCCTAAGATCATTTCTTCGGTACCAAATTGCGTTGCAAGTGTGCGCTACGACGTGCTCTTTCATTTAGTATGCGGAAGTCCTATATTTGAGCAAGCTTTCACCCTTTCCTGAGCTAACCCTAATTTGCATTCCAAAATCAAGAGTTACCCTTAGGGTTAACCCTAGCTAACCCTAGGGTTAGTGTTGTGGTTAATCCTAAGTCTCGGTAGCCGAGTGGTCTCCGTAGATTTTGTCAACTTTGAGGTCCCAGGTTCGATTCTCACTGGCAGTATTGGTATTTTTCTTTTTTTTTTCAAGTCAAACACTGTCTCCTCAATCATTTTCAGACAACAAAATAATTTTATCAAAATTGGGCAAGGCTATGCATAGCTAACCCTAATTTGCTTTCTACCGATTTAAACCCTCTTTGCACCATTTGCAGGTAAGGAGAAACTTAAAATTGACCTATTAAATCTCCCTAAAATTATTTCTTCGGTACCAAATTGCGTTGCAAGTGTGCGCTACGACGTGCTCTTTCATTTGGTATGCGGAAGTCCTATATTTGAGCAAGCTTTCACCCTTTCCTGAGCTAACCCTAGTTTGCATTCCAAAATCAAGAGTTACCCTTAGGGTTAACAGCAATTTGATTGGCTGTTGCTTTTCTATAGGTTTGGTATTGCCTGGCCTATGACCAACTACTAGCAGAATATACGGTCTTTAACACGTTAACTGCCGACCTACGAGTTGATTCGGAAAGTGGTTCAATGCCCATTGCCAACTACGAGTTTGTTCGGATTTAGCTGTATAAATTTCAATTGAACATAAAACCGCCGGCAATGGAGACAGACCCATGTTTTATAGTTCTGCAACAGAAACTAACACACAATAATCAAATAAATACGAACTTTTGAGGAAACACTTTTTCACCGCTTATTTATTGGATTATGAACCTGGCTCTGAAAATATCAACACTAGAATTGATCTATATTTATTTATTTTAATAATTCACACAGGAAATTGTATTTCGGGCGATTTTCAACACTGGCTATTATTACTAATAATTAATTTATCATTATCGAACATCAACAGGTAGATTTACAGGTGCGACTGTGTGTCAGACAAATAGCATCGGGGGAAGATGGTCAAAACCAATTTTGCGTTGATTTTGATTATAAAATTTACGTAAAATAGAAAACATTGGGTTATTTATCATGTTATTATCGAAAATACTTATCTTCTCAAATTGTCGATATTTTCCGTCAAAGAATAAATTTATTTTAAATAAAAAACTCAAATTTGTTTCAGTGAGTTTTTAGGGAGTTGACGACAGCAGTTCTAATCTGCCATGGATCGGTACACGACTAAAGTTTTTATTACTTTTATATGCAGTGAACAATCGTTTGAATCAGACGTTAAGGAATTCATCTTATCTTTTAGTTCAGTTATTATAAAAGCGTTTGACAATGGTAGGGTCATTTTTAGCTGTAGGTTGCAATGAAAGGCATGTTTTGATTGTCATACTGGATATTTTGAACGTTATATTATGACTGTTTGTAGTTGATCTTTCCAGCAACTCTTACTTTGGGTTTTGGTTTGATACAGATGTGTTTTTTCTATAAGCATAACCAAGATCTTCAATGCAATGATTGGGTAAAATCATTTGCGGTTGATCTATCTTTTGTATGGAATATGTCGAGTATGTCGAAGCGCTGACCAGTAAAACGAGTACGCAAGGCATTTTGAATTTCGTCAACATATTGAATATATTTACAAGGAATAAGCTTAAGTTAGATAATATTATGTTTTTCGATATATGCATGAAAGTATTTCAGTATGGCTAGAATTTTTACAGATTTTCTTGTTTTGAAAACAGTGAGAAACATTAATATTATTCACAGGAACCGTCCATAAAACAGAACCATAAGTGTGGGGGATTATGTTTGTCTTGTTTTTCCTTCCAAGAGTTTACTGAAAACAAGATCACACGCTGCAAGTTGTGTGTGTATGATTAATTTAGACAATTAAGACATGACTTTCTTAAAAATACTTTTCTAAAGTCTGAACTCAAACTATTATCAGTATATATGTACTTACTCGTTATATCTACAGAAATAAATAGCGAAATAAATAGAAAATTTAATGTATTGCCACAGTACGAGTCGTATAACGGCAAGCTAGACAACTTTTATTCTCCTTTGCTTAAATACGACTCGTAGAGGTGCAATCGAAACAGATGTCCGTCAGTGTTGCCAAATTACGACTCGTACTTGATACATTCTGAATAAATGCAAAATGCTCGGCAATAGCGGTGGGACTTATAAAATGGCTTCGGCAGTCAACGTGTTAAAAGACGCCTTTTAAGCCTTTAATCCTACTACTAGCAGTCTAGAATCTGTGGTTAATGACTATAGGTTCAGTATTACTGGCCTTTAAGCCTATTACTAGTTGTTAACTAATGGTGGGCTTTAAACGGCGATGTATGGCCTTTTTTGTGCACAGTCAAATGTGTGGATAATTTATTCATATAATATTTCTATAGGTTTGGTATTGCCTGGACTATGACCAACTACTAGCAGAATACACGGTCTATAAAAGACGCCTTTTAAGCCTTTATCCCCACTACTAGCAGTCTAGAATCTGTGGTTTATATCTACTAGTAGCAGGGAAAACGAACAGGAGCGGGTGTTTGTTTAGTGATCATGATTTATTGTTTTCAAAATTGGATATAAAGTGTCCAATATCTAGGCTTTTATATGTTTTATGTGCCGAACCACTCGCTCTGTTAATTAAAAGTAACAATTATATTCATGGTATCCCGATATCTTCAAATGTATCTTCCTTGATGTATCAACATGCTGATGATACTACTGTATCTGTCAGCGATGTCCGATCTATTCGTGAAATCTTTGATTCTATTGATGTTTACTCTTCCGGTTCCGGTGCTAAAATTAACATACAGAAATCAGAAGTTTTAGTGATAAAATCAAAAGAAAGAAACATTAATTTAGAATGTCCTGTTTCTATTAAGTATGATGCTACTGAAATTCTCGGAATATATTTTGGTCCTGATAAAAATCTATGTGAGAAAATAAATTTTGAAAATTTTTTTTCAAACATGAAATCTTTGTTCGGGCTATGGTCACGTCATAAATTGACATTACATGGGAAGGCAGTTCTTATCCAGTCTATAATTTTGTCAAAATTATGGTATGTCATAACAGTATGTGCGGTACCTGAATGGTTTATAACTAAAGTTTCAACTGAAATTAAGAACTTCCTTTGGTGTAATAAACCTAGTTTAGTTAAAAGCTCGACTGCTTTAGGCTCTTTAAAAAATGGGGGTCTTAATAATTATTCCCTCAATTTATTTCAAAATTCATTCTCTTAGATTTAATAATAATAAACTCTTTATTTTACATGGGTCAGAATTAGGCCCTATACCACGAGTAGTAACGGTCCTGTCTCACACCCAGCCCATGGGGACAAATATAGATACAATATACAGCATAAAGACACACAAAAAAAAAAAACATAAAAAAAAAAAAAAAATTTGTGTACAAAGTTTGATGATTTAGAGATCAAGTACATGACCACAGGCTACTGGATATTTTTTTTTTTTTTTAAGATATACAATATAGCAATATACACAAGTACATGTGTATTAAATGGACATATTATACTCAAGCGATTAGTGTACAGAATTTGATGATTTAGAGATCAAATACATGACCACAGGCTACTGGATATTTTTTTAAGATATACAATATAGCAATATACACAAGTACATGTGTATTAAATGGACATATTATCCTCAAGCGATTAAGGAAATATTTTGATAAAGATATACAATCAGTATGGAAGGAAACCATGAGTTATTTTTTAAAGGAATACAGAAGTTTCGGACTTATAATATCTTTCATTCCCAATTAAATTTCAAATTAATGTTAAACATTCCACCCTATTATATTGAATTATTAAAATCGTGGGTACTTTTATCAGATAGTAATTACGTATAACCTAAGACTCTTATCGAAATTTATCAACAACCTTTATTTTGTAATAAGTTCATTCAAGAAGATGATAAATATTTGTATTTTAGATATTTTGTTAACGCTAAAATATGTACTATTTCTGACATATGTTATGTGTGTATACCTGGGTTTTTACGGTTACATTCAATTATTGATGAAATACATGCATATGATGAAACTGTTAATCCTGACACAATAGAAATTCAATATGACAGATTATTACAAGCTATTCCATTAGATTGGAAAACTAAGATAAATTCGGATTATTCCAATGCTGATTATTGCCCGAAATTATCCCTTTTGTATGAATGTCGTGAAATAGATTCATCGTCTTTTTCTACAAAATTTGCTTATAATATTTTAAGAAATAAGTATTTTGTTGAACCCACTTCTCATGATTTTTGGGAATCAACACAAATTTCCTTTGATAAAACGAAAGTATGGAAAAACATTTCATTGGATTATAAAAGTTCTGAATGTATTGAATTAGATTTTAAAGTAGCTCATAATTGTATTAACACCAAACATAAATTGTATAAGATAGGTAAAACGGATGATGACCTATGTCCTGTATGTCATAATGAATCTGAAGATATAGTTCATATATTTATTTCCTGTGTTCAATTAAACGAGTTTAAAGAATTTATACGCAACATCTTAATAAATTTCCACCAGCTTTCGGACTTTACTAAGGATGAATTTCATTCATGGTTACTCTTTGGTTATGTAAAAAAACATTTTGATTCTCACTTTATTAATCTAATATTAACCTTTTATAGATATGCTGTTTATCGTAAAAGAAATCTGTCGATAGACAATCGTTATTTTGATTTACCTAAAGTGTTTACAAAATATTAAGAGAAACATATAAATTTACTGGAAAAAAATGAAAGGTTTTCTATGTTTGAAATTGTTAGTCCGTCGAATCCCTTTGTTACTAAGGGTGAAAACGGATATAAGATTGAGTTTGAGTGTTAAATTTTTAGAATTTTTATTTATATTTTTATAAAATTGTAAACTGTGATATATTTTATTGAATAAATCTTGCAAGAAAAAAAAATAAATATTTACAAGATAAAAAAAAGTCTCCGTAGCTTTTTGTCAACTTTGAGGTCCCAGGTTCGATTCCCACTTGCAGTATTGGTATTTTTCAAACACTGTCTCCTCAATCAGTTTCAGACAACAAAATAATTTTATCAAAATCGGGCGAGGCTGTGCATAGCTAACCCTAATTTGCTTTCTACCGATTTAGACCCTCTTTGCACCATTTGCAGGTAAGGAGAAACTTAAAACTGACCTATTAAACCTCCCTAAGATCATTTCTTCGGTACCAAATTGCGTTGCAAGTGTGCCCTACGACGTGCTCTTTCATTTAGTATGCGGAAGTCCTATATTTGAGCAAGCTTTCACCCTTTCCTGAGCTAACCCTAATTTGCATTCCAAAATCAAGAGTTACCCTTAGGGTTAACCCTAGCTAACCCTATTGTTAGTGGTGGTGTTAACCCTAAGTCTCGGTTGCCGAGTTGTCTCCGTAGCTTTTTGTCAACTTTGAAGTCCCAGGTTCGATTCCCACTTGCAGTATTGGTATTTTTCTTATTTTTTTCAAGTCAAACACTGTCTCCTCAATCATTTTCAGACAACAAAATAATTTTATCAAAATTGGGCAAGGCTGTGCATAGCTAACCCTAATTTGCTTTCTACCGATTGAAAACCTCTTTGCACCATTTGCAGGTAAGGAGAAACTTAAAACTGACCCATTTAACCTCCCTAAGATCATTTCTTCGGTACCAAATTGCGTTGCAAATGTGCGCTACGACGTGCTCTTTCATTTAGTATGCGGAAGTGCTATATTTGAGCAAGCTTTCACCCTTTCCTGAGCTAACCCTAATTTGCATTCCAAAATCAAGAGTTACCCTTAGGGTTAACCCTAGCTAACCCTAGGGTCCTATATTTGTTGAGGTTAACCCTAAGTCTCGGTAGCCGAGTGGTCTCCGTAGCTTTTTGTCAACTTTGAGGTCCCAGGTTCGATTCCCACTTGCAGTATTGGTATTTTTCTTATTTTTTTCAAGTCAAACACTGTCTCCTCAATCATTTTCAGACAACAAAATAATTTTACCAAAATTGGGCAAGGCTGTGCATAGCTAACCCTAATTTGCTTTCTACCGATTTAGACCCTCTTTGCACCATTTGCAGGTAAGGAGAAACTTAAAACTGACCTATTAAACCTCCCTAAGATCATTTCTTCGGTACCAAATTGCGTTGCAAGTGTGCCCTACGACGTGCTCTTTCATTTAGTATGCGGAAGTCCTATATTTGAGCAAGCTTTCACCCTTTCCTGAGCTAACCCTAATTTGCATTCCAAAATCAAGAGTTACCCTTAGGGTTAACCCTAGCTAACCCTATTGTTAGTGGTGGTGTTAACCCTAAGTCTCGGTTGCCGAGTTGTCTCCGTAGCTTTTTGTCAACTTTGAAGTCCCAGGTTCGATTCCCACTTGCAGTATTGGTATTTTTCTTATTTTTTTCAAGTCAAACACTGTCTCCTCAATCATTTTCAGACAACAAAATAATTTTATCAAAATTGGGCAAGGCTGTGCATAGCTAACCCTAATTTGCTTTCTACCGATTGAAAACCTCTTTGCACCATTTGCAGGTAAGGAGAAACTTAAAACTGACCCATTTAACCTCCCTAAGATCATTTCTTCGGTACCAAATTGCGTTGCAAGTGTGCGCCACGACGTGCTCTTTCATTTAGTATGCGGAAGTCCTATATTTGAGCAAGCTTTCACCCTTTCCTGAGCTAACCCTAATTTGCATTCCAAAATCAAGAGTTACCCTTAGGGTTAACCCTAGCTAACCCTAGGGTCCTATATTTGTTGGGGTTAACAATAAGTCTCGGTAGCCGAGTGGTCTCCGTAGCTTTTTGTCAACTTTGAGGTCCCAGGTTCGATTCCCACTTGCAGTATTGGTATTTTTCTTATTTTTTTCAAGTCAAACATTGTCTCCTCAATCATTTTCAGACAACAAAATAATTTTATCAAAATTGGGCAAGGCTGTGCATAGCTAACCCTAATTTGCTCTCTACCGATTGAAACCCTCTTTGCACCATTTGCAGGTAAGGAGAAACTTAAAACTGACCTATTAAACCTCCCTAAGATCATTTCTTCGGTACCAAATTGCGTTGCAAGTGTGCGCTACGACGTGCTCTTTCATTTAGTATGCGGAAGTCCTATATTTGAGCAAGCTTTCACCCTTTCCTGAGCTAACCCTAATTTGCATTCCAAAATCAAGAGTTACCCTTAGGGTTAACCCTAGCTAACCCTATTGTTAGTGGTGGTGTTAACCCTAAGTCTCGGTTGCCGAGTTGTCTCCGTAGCTTTTTGTCAACTTTGAGGTCCCAGGTTCTATTCCCACTTGCAGTATTGGTATTTTTCTTATTTTTTTCAAGTCAAACACTGTCTCCTCAATCATTTTCTGACAACAAAATAATTTTATCAAAATTGGGCAAGGCTGTGCATAGCTAACCCTAATTTGCTTTCTACCGATTGAAACCCTCTTTGCACCATTTGCAGGTAAGGAGAAACTTAAAACTGACCTATTATACCTCCTTAAGATCATTTCTTCGGTACCAAATTGCGTTGCAAGTGTGCGCTACAACGTGCTCTTTCATTTAGTATGCGGAAGTCCTATATTTGAGCAAGTTTTCACCCTTTCCTGAGCTAACCCTAATTTGCATTCCAAAATCAAGAGTTACCCTTAGGGTTAACCCTAGCTAACCCTAGGGTCCTATATTTGTTGAGGTTAACAATAAGTCTCGGTAGCCGAGTGGTCTCCGTAGCTTTTTGTCAATTTTGAGGTCCCAGGTTCGATTCCCACTTGCAGTATTGGTATTTTTCTTATTTTTTTCAAGTCAAACACTGTCTCCTCAATCATTTTCAGACAACAAAATAATTTTATCAAAATTGGGCAAGGCTGTGCATAGCTAACCCTAATTTGCTTTCTACCGATTGAAACCCTCTTTGCACCATTTGCAGGTAAGGAGAAACTTAAAACTGACCTATTAAACCTCCCTAAGATCATTTCTTCGGTACCAAATTGCGTTGCAAGTGTGCGCTATGACGTGCTCTTTCATTTAGTATGCGGAAGTCCTATATTTGAGCAAGCTTTCACCCTTTCCTGAGCTAACCCTAATTTGCATTCCAAAATCAAGAGTTACCCTTAGGGTTAACCCTAGCTAACCCTAGGGTTAGTGTTGGTGTTAACCCTAAGTCTCGGTAGCCGAGTGGTCTCCGTAGCTTTTTGTCAACTTTGAGGTCCCAGGTTCGATTCTCACTTGCAGTATTGGTATTTTTCTTATTTTTTTCAAGTCAAACACTGTCTCCTCAATCATTTTCAGACAACAAAATAATTTTATCAAAATTGGGCAAGGCTGTGCATAGCTAACCCTAATTTGCTTTCTACCGATTTAAACCCTCTTTGCACCATTTGCAGGTAAGGAGAAACTTAAAACTGACCTATTAAACCTCCCTAAGATCGTTTCTTCGGTACCAAATTGAGTTGCAAGTGTGCGCTACGACGTGCTCTTTCATTTAGTATGCAGAAGTCCTATATTTGAGCCAGCTTTCACCCTTTCCTGAGCTAACCCTAATTTGCATTCCAAAATCAAGAGTTACCCTTAGGGTTAACCCTAGCTAACCCTAGGGTCCTATATTTGTTGGGGTTAACAATAAGTGTCGGTAGCCGAGTTGTCTCCGTAGCTTTTTGTCAACTTTGAGGTCCCAGGTTCGATTCCCACTTGCAGTATTGGTATTTTTCTTATTTTTTTCAAGTCAAACACTGTCTCCTCAATCATTTTCAGACAACAAAATAATTTTATCAAAATTGGGCAAGGCTGTGCATAGCTAACCCTAATTTGATTTCTATCGATTGAAACCCTCTTTGCACCATTTGCAGGTAAGGAGAAACTTAAAACTGACCTATTAAACCTCCCTAAGATCATTTCTTCGGTACCAAATTGCGTTGCAAGTGTGCGCTACAACGTGCTCTTTCATTTAGTATGCGGAAGTCCTATATTTGAGCAAGCTTTCACCCTTTCCTGAGCTAACCCTAGTTTGCATTCCAAAATCAAGAGTTACCCTTAGGGTAAACCCTAGCTAACCCTAGGGTTAGTGTTGGGGTTAATCCTAAGTCTCGGTAGCCGAGTGGTCTCCGTAGCGTTTTGTCAACTTTGAGGTCCCAGGTTCGATTCTCACTTGCAGTATTGGTATTTTTCTTATTTTTTTCAAGTCAAACACTGTCTCCTCAATCATTTACAGACAACAAAATAATTTTATCAAAATTGGGCAAGGCTGTGCATAGCTAACCCTAATTTGCTTTCTACCGATTTAAACCCTCTTTGCACCATTTGCAGGTAAGGAGAAACTTAAAACTGACCTATTAAACCTCCCTAAGATCATTTCTTCGGTACCAAATTGCGTTGCAAGTGTTCGCTACGACGTGCTCTTTCATTTGGTATGCGGAAGTCCTATATTTGAGCCAGCTTTCACCCTTTCCTGAGCTAACCCTATTTGCATTCCAAAATCAAGAGTTACCCTTAGGGTTAACCCTAGCTAACCCTAGGGTTAGTGTTGGTGTTAACCCTAAGTCTCGGTAGCCGAGTGGTCTCCGTAGCTTTTTGTCAACTTTGAGGTCCCAGGTTCGATTCTCACTTGCAGTATTGGTATTTTTCTTATTTTTTTCAAGTCAAACACTGTCTCCTCAATCATTTTCAGACAACAAAATAATTTTATCAAAATTGGGCAAGGCTGTGCATAGCTAACCCTAATTTGCTTTCTACCGATTGAAACCCTCTTTGCACCATTTGTAGGTAAGGAGAAACTTAAAACTGACCTATTAAACCTCCCTAAGATCATTTCGTCGGTACCAAATTGCGTTGCAAATGTGCGCTACGACGTGCTCTTTCATTTAGTATGCGGAAGTGCTATATTTGAGCAAGCTTTCACCCTTTCCTGAGCTAACCCTAATTTGCATTTCAAAATCAAGAGTTACCCTTAGGGTTAACCCTAGCTAACCCTAGGGTCCTATATTTGTTGGGGTTAACCCTAAGTCTCGGTAGCCGAGTGGTCTCCGTAGCTTTTTGTCAACTTTGAGGTCCCAGGTTCGATTCCCACTTGCAGTATTGGTATTTTTCTTATTTTTTTCAAGTCAAACACTGTCTCCTCAATCATTTTCAGACAACAAAATAATTTTATCAAAATTGGGCAAGGCTGTGCATAGCTAACCCTAATTTGCTTTCTACCGATTTAAACCCTCTTTGCACCATTTGCAGGTAAGGAGAAACTTAAAACTGACCTATTAAACCTCCCTAAGATCGTTTCTTCGGTACCAAATTGAGTTGCAAGTGTGCGCTACGACGTGCTCTTTCATTTAGTATGCAGAAGTCCTATATTTGAGCCAGCTTTCACCCTTTCCTGAGCTAACCCTAATTTGCATTCCAAAATCAAGAGTTACCCTTAGGGTTAACCCTAGCTAACCCTAGGGTCCTATATTTGTTGGGGTTAACAATAAGTCTCGGTAGCCGAGTGGTCTCCGTAGCTTTTTGTCAACTTTGAGGTCCCAGGTTCGATTCCCACTTGCAGTATTGGTATTTTTCTTATTTTTTTCAAGTCAAACACTGTCTCCTCAATCATTTTCAGACAACAAAATAATTTTATCAAAATTGGGCAAGGCTGTGCATAGCTAACCCTAATTTGATTTCTATCGATTGAAACCCTCTTTGCACCATTTGCAGGTAAGGAGAAACTTAAAACTGACCTATTAAACCTCCCTAAGATCATTTCTTCGGTACCAAATTGCGTTGCAAGTGTGCGCTACAACGTGCTCTTTCATTTAGTATGCGGAAGTCCTATATTTGAGCAAGCTTTCACCCTTTCCTGAGCTAACCCTAGTTTGCATTCCAAAATCAAGAGTTACCCTTAGGGTAAACCCTAGCTAACCCTAGGGTTAGTGTTGGGGTTAATCCTAAGTCTCGGTAGCCGAGTGGTCTCCGTAGCGTTTTGTCAACTTTGAGGTCCCAGGTTCGATTCTCACTTGCAGTATTGGTATTTTTCTTATTTTTTTCAAGTCAAACACTGTCTCCTCAATCATTTTCAGACAACAAAATAATTTTATCAAAATTGGGCAAGGCTGTGCATAGCTAACCCTAATTTGCTTTCTACCGATTTAAACCCTCTTTGCACCATTTGCAGGTAAGGAGAAACTTAAAACTGACCTATTAAACCTCCCTAAGATCATTTCTTCGGTACCAAATTGCGTTGCAAGTGTTCGCTACGACGTGCTCTTTCATTTGGTATGCGGAAGTCCTATATTTGAGCCAGCTTTCACCCTTTCCTGAGCTAATCCTATTTGCATTCCAAAATCAAGAGTTACCCTTAGGGTTAACCCTAGCTAACCCTAGGGTTAGTGTTGGTGTTAACCCTAAGTCTCGGTAGCCGAGTGGTCTCCGTAGCTTTTTGTCAACTTTGAGGTCCCAGGTTCGATTCTCACTTGCAGTATTGGTATTTTTCTTATTTTTTTCAAGTCAAACACTGTCTCCTCAATCATTTTCAGACAACAAAATAATTTTATCAAAATTGGGCAAGGCTGTGCATAGCTAACCCTAATTTGCTTTCTACCGATTGAAACCCTCTTTGCACCATTTGTAGGTAAGGAGAAACTTAAAACTGACCTATTAAACCTCCCTAAGATCATTTCGTCGGTACCAAATTGCGTTGCAAATGTGCGCTACGACGTGCTCTTTCATTTAGTATGCGGAAGTGCTATATTTGAGCAAGCTTTCACCCTTTCCTGAGCTAACCCTAATTTGCATTTCAAAATCAAGAGTTACCCTTAGGGTTAACCCTAGCTAACCCTAGGGTCCTATATTTGTTGGGATTAACCCTAAGTCTCGGTAGCCGAGTGGTCTCCGTAGCTTTTTGTCAACTTTAAGGTCCCAGGTTCGATTCCCACTTGCAGTATTGGTATTTTTCTTATTTTTTTCAAGTCAAACACTGTCTCCTCAATCATTTTCAGACAACAAAATAATTTTATCAAAATTGGGCAAGGCTGTGCATAGCTAACCCTAATTTGCTTTCTACCGATTTAAACCCTCTTTGCACCATTTGCAGGTAAGGAGAAACTTAAAACTGACCTATTAAACCTCCCTAAGATCATTTCTTCGGTACCAAATTGAGTTGCAAGTGTGCGCTACGACGTGCTCTTTCATTTGGTATGCAGAAGTCCTATATTTGAGCCAGCTTTCACCCTTTCCTGAGCTAACCCTAATTTGCATTCCAAAATCAAGAGTTACCCTTAGGGTTAACCCTAGCTAACCCTAGGGTCCTATATTTGTTGGGGTTAACAATAAGTCTCGGTAGCCGAGTGGTCTCCGTAGCTTTTTGTCAACTTTGAGGTCCCAGGTTCTATTCCCACTTGCAGTATTGGTATTTTTCTTATTTTTTTTTCAAGTCAAACACTGTCTCCTCAATCATTTTCAGACAACAAAATAATTTTATCAAAATTGGGCAAGGCTGTGCATAGCTAACCCTAATTTGCTTTCTATCGATTAAAACCCTCTTTGCACCATTTGCAGGTAAGGAGAAACTTAAAACTGACCTATTAAACCTCGCTAAGATCATTTCTTCGGTACCAAATTGCGTTGCAAGTGTGCGCTACAACGTGCTCTTTCACCCTAGGGTTAACCATAGCTTTCATTTTACCCACTAATTCTTTTCGAAATACACGTACAAACTCAATTTTTCATGAGAATGAAAAGTTAGACTGCAACAGCAGCAATATCATTTATCTGATCTCGTGTAAAAAGTGTCACGGACAATACGTTGGCGAGACAAAAAATTCATTACGAGTTCGTTTCAATAATCACAAATCTGACATCAATTTAAAAAAAAGTAAGAAAACAGTTTCTAAACATTTTAATCAACCCGATCATCATTTAACAGACCTAAAAATCATTCCCATTGAACAGATTTATGATCAACCTATTATAGATACGAAGAAAATCAGACTAATTCGAGAAAACTACTGGATTAACAAGTTACAAACGATGCACCCCTTTGGAATAAACATTCAAGTAGACTTTCAAATTATTCCCTTTGTGATTCAATATAATAGCTCAAATGGCCAAGTTCCTCGTATTATTATCCATCATTACAAAAAATTACAAGAGAAATTTCCAACTGTCTTTACAAACGATTTAGTTATTGCATATACTCGAAATAAAAATCTAAATATCTTAGTACGTGGTAAATTACCCCTCCTACATTAGCATATTTTTGTTATAACCTATCCATCAAGTAAAAAATATTTTCGTCATTTCTTTCCAAAAAAATACTCATAACATTTTCATATTATAATATGTCTTTCTTAAAAATTTATCATTAATTTCATTTGTATGTAATGTTCCCTGGGAACAGTTATTCTTTTATATTTTTCAGATTCTCAAGATAATGGATCACTACTCATTTTTTCATATTTGTATAATTGAATTATTTAACTAACTGCACTATCGATACTCTCTCACTTGAGGTTATACCCACATGCCTGTGCCCGTGCTTTCGTAACATTGCTTAACCGGAATGTTACAACCTATAATTCCTAGATAACCCTAGGGTTAGTGTTGGTGTTAACCCTAAGTCTCGGTAGCCGAGTGGTCTCCGTAGATTTTTGTCAACTTTGAGGTCCCAGGTTCGATTCTCACTTGCAGTATTGGTATTTTTCTTATTTTTTTCAAGTTAAACACTGTCTCCTCAATCATTTTCAGACAACAAAATAATTTTATCAAAATTGGGCAAGGCTGTGCAGAGCTAAACCTAATTTGCTTTCTACCGATTTAAACCCTCTTTGCACCATTTGCAGGTAAGGAGAAACTTAAAACTTACCTATTAAACCTCCCTAAATCCATTTTTCTGTACCAAATTGCGTTGCAAGTGTGGGCTACGACGTGCTCTTTCATTTAGTATGCGGAAGTCCTATATTTGAGCAAGCTTTCACCCTTTCCTGAGCTAACCCTAATTTGCATTCCAAAATCAAGAGTTACCCTTAGGGTTAACCCTAGCTAACCCTAGGGTCCTATATTTGTAGGAGTTAACCCTAAGTCTCGGTAGTCGAGTGGTCTCCGTAGCTTTTTGTCAACTTTCAGGTCCCAGGTTCGATTCCCACTTGCAGTATTGGTATTTTTCTTATTTTTTTCAAAGTCAAACACTGTCTCCTCAATCAGTTTCAGACAACAAAATAATTTTATCAAAATCGGGCGAGGCTGTGCATAGCTAATCCTAATTTGCTTTCTACCGATTTAAACCCTCTTTGCACCATTTGCAGGTAAGGAGAAACTTAAAACTGACCTATTAAACCTCCCTAAGATCATTTCTTCGGTACCAAATTGCGTTGCAAGTGTGCGCTACGACGTGCTCTTTCATTTAGTATGCGGAAGTCCTATATTTGAGCAAGCTTTCACCCTTTCCTAAGCTAACCCTAGTTTGCAATCCAAAATCAAGAGTTACCCTTAGGGTTAACCCTAGCTAACCCTAGGGTCCTATATTTGTTGGGGTTAACAATAAGTCGCGGTTGCCGAGTTGTCTCCGTAGCTTTTTGTCAACTTTGAGGTCCCAGGTTCGATTCCCACTTGCAGTATTGGTATTTTTCTTATTTTTTTCAAGTCAAACACTGTCTCCTCAATCATTTTCAGACAACAAAATAATTTTATCAAAATTGGGCAAGGCTGTGCATAGCTAACCCTAATTTGCTTTCTACCGATTGAAACCCTCTTTGCACCATTTGCAGGTAAGGAGAAACTTAAAACTGACCCATTAAACCTCCCTAAGATCATTTCTTCGGTACCAAATTGCGTTGCAAGTGTGCGCTACGACGTGCTCTTTCATTTAGTATGCGGAAGTGCTATATTTGAGCCAGCTTTCACCCTTTCCTGAGCTAACCCTAATTTGCATTCCAAAATCAAGAGTTACCCTTAGGGTTAACCCTAGCTAACTCTAGGGTTAGTGTTGGGGTTAATCTTAAGTCTCGGTAGCCGAGTGGTCTCTGTAGCTTTTTGTCAACTTTGAGGTCCCAGGTTCGATTCTCACTTGCAGTATTGGTATTTTTCTTATTTTTTTCAAGTCAAACACTGTCTCCTCAATCATTTTCAGACAACAAAATAATTTTATCAAAATTTGGCAAGGCTGTGCATAGCTAACCCTAATTGGCTTTCTACCGATTGAAACCCTCTTTGCACCATTTGCAGGTAAGGAGAAACTTAAAATTGACCCATTAAACCTCCCTAAGATCATTTATTCGGTACCAAATTGCGTTGCAAGTGTGCGCTACGACGTGCTCTTTCATTTAGTATGCGGAAGTGCTATATTTGAGCAAGCTTTCACCCTTTCCTGAGCTAACCCTAATTTGCATTCAAAATCAAGAGTTACCCTTAGGGTTAACCCTAGCTAACCCTAGGGTCCTATATTTGTTGGGCTTAACAATAAGTCTCGGTAGCCGAGTGGTCTCCGTAGCTTTTTTGTCAACTTTGAGGTCCCAGGTTCGATTCCCACTTGCAGTATTGGTATTTTTCTTATTTTTTTTCAAGTCAAACACTGTCTCCTCAATCATTTTCAGACAACAAAATAATTTTATCAAAATTGGGCAAGGCTGTGCATAGCTAACCCTAATTTGCTTTCTACCGATTTAAACCCTCTTTGCACCATTTTCAGGTAAAGAGAAACTTAAAACTGACCTATTAAACCTCCCTAAGATCATTTCGTCGGTACCAAATTGCGTTGCAAGTGTTCGCTACGACGTGCTCTTTCATTTGGTATGCGGAAGTCCCATATTTGAGCCAGCTTTCACCCTTTCCTGAGCTAACCCTAATTTGCATTCCAAAATCAAGAGTTACCCTTAGGGTTAACCCTGGCTAACCCTAACTAGGTAGCCGAGTGGTCTCCGTAGATTTTTGTCAACTTTGAGGTCCCAGGTTCGATTCTCACTTGCAGTATTGGTATTTTTCTTATTTTTTTCAAGTCAAACACTGTCTCCTCAATCATTTTCAGACAACAACATAATTTTATCAAAATTGGGCAAGGCTGTGCATAGCTAACCCTAATTTGATTTCTACCGATTTAAACCCTCTTTGCACCATTTGCAGGTAAGGAGAAACTTAAAACTGACCTATTAAACCTCCCTAAGATCATTTCGTCGGTACCAAATTGCGTTGCAAGTGTTCGCTACGACGTGCTCTTTCATTTGGTATGCGGAAGTCCTATATTTGAGCCAGCTTTCACCCTTTCCTGAGCTAACCCTAATTTGCATTCCAAAATCAAGAGTTCATAGCAAACTAAAACCAATCATTAATTAGCAGATACTATACCACTCGCCCAACGGGCGAGTTCTTATTTTTTTCCACTTTCAGATCAGAACAGAAGAAAAGCCTGAATCCAGACCATTAATCCCATTTTCTCAATAAAGTATTTGTTCCATCCTAGGCCTGTACATTTGGGAGATTCAAACCCCCCCCCCCCCCCCCTTCCCCAAAACCTAACCCCGGAGGGAGGTAAACGCTTTTTCTTCCGAAAGCCAACCATGTTTTAGCACAGACAATTGTCATAGGTTGGTCAAAATGGGGTTTTCGCATATGAAATAATCAGCATTTCCTGGCTTATCTTTTGAACGCAAAATGGTGGCGAAAAATTAACATCGAAAGCTTATCGGGACCATCAAAGATTTGATTCCTGTCTGGAACGGTATTCAAGGGGTTAAAATGTGTTCAAAGTGAATTTTCGGGGTGAAAGCTGGCTCAAATATAGGACTTCCGCATACCAAATGAAAGAGCACGTCGTAGCGAACACTTGCAACGCAATTTGGTACCGACGAAATGATCTTAGGGAGGTTTAATAGGTCAGTTTTAAGTTTCTCCTTACCTGCAAATGGTGCAAAGAGGGTTTAAATCGGTAGAAATCAAATTAGGGTTAGCTATGCACAGCCTTGCCCAATTTTGATAAAATTATTTTGTTGTCTGAAAATGATTGAGGAGACAGTGTTTGACTTAAAAAAAATAAGAAAAATACCAATACTGCAAGTGAGAATCGAACCTGGGACCTCAAAGTTGACAAAAATCTACGGAGACCACTCGGCTACCGAGTTAGGGTCATTAAAGTTCTAATTTTTCGAATAGGCAACTATTATTTTCTGCTTATAAACATTGGGAAATTTCTCTTGAAGCCTCTTGTAGTGGGCCTGAACTATCTTGCTTGCTCAATTACTGGTTGTGTTAAACGGGACAACAAAGGGTGCTATCCCTACATAATGATGAATATTGAGTCCTATAGGTCACGCTGTATTCAATGTCTCAATCCAGTAGGCTTTTCTAGATTGTCGGAATTTGGTGGTTTCATCTTCCGGTAAATCAATTTCTATACGTTCAATTGGGGTTAGGGTAAGATAGTTTATTGAATGGTCATCGAGGTTGAAATGATTAGAAACGGGCTTGTCTTTCTTTAATTTTATATCTGATCTATGAGCATTGAAACGAGTGCGTAAATTATTCTTAGTTTCTCCTACATATTGTTTGGGGCATTTCTTACATGAAATTAAATAAATTAAGCTATCACATGACAAATGCTCCTGGATTGTATACCTTTTATTAGTAAAGTTACTCCTAAAATAATGAGTTTCAGATACAAAGGGACATGTTTTGCATCTACTTGACAAACATGGAGCACTCCTTAAACCTGGAGGAACTTCGGCATAGAGTCTAGTCTTCGCTGCTATTTGAGCTAAATTGGAGTTTTTTATGTTTCGTAAAAATCGTTTTGAGTATCCACACTCTTTCAGTTTTGAGAAAACAATCGTACAGGCTTGGTTGAAATCAGAGGATCTTGTGCAAATTCGATGAAATCGTCAAACTTGTGATTTAATTATACCGGAAAAGGTATGTTTTAGGTGAAATGAGCTTTGGTGCAGGAGTTGATGAGTATCAGTTTCTTTGAAATATACCTTAATGTCTAGTTTATTGGTTTCTGCTATGGAATCTCCTTTGAAAACAGTGGTATCGAGAAAATCTATGCTTTTGTGACTGACGTTGGCGGTTAGTTTGATGGACGGATGGTGGTTGTTGAGAATTTCAAAGAATTCCCAGAACTGCTCAATGGAATAAGTCCAAACCATAAAATCTAAAAATCGTCCGTAAAAAAGTGGATCAAAGGGACAAAGGGGTAATACCTCACGTTCCCACTCTGCTATGAAAAGATTTGCGTATGAAGGGGCGAATCGTTTACCCATAGCTGTTCCTGAAGTTTGAAGATACGTTTTACCATTAAATGTGAAATCGTTGCGACTGAGACAAATCTCTGCCCCGGTTTCACATAGACGAATTTCTTACGAATTTCATCCGAATTTTGGTAGTCGGAAGACTTTCGTAAGAGGTTGGGAAGTTCGGAAGACGAGGCAAAAATTCGGAAGTAATTCGGACGTGTCGGAAGTTTCTTACAACTGTTTTGAAATGTTCAAAACAGTTGTAAGAAGCTTCCGACACGTCCGAATTAAAAATTAGTCGGAAACAAGTCGGCTATTAGTCGGCTGTTGGCTTTATTTGCGGTCGAAATAGCATTCTGAACATTCGTAAGCATAGTCTGAACAGTCGTGAGGCTGTTCGGCCTCTTGTGTCTTCTTTTACGAGGAACATCATCTTGAAGATGTGTCGTAAGGGCATTCTTATATGTCCTTAGAGCATTTGGTTTAGTCGGATGAAAATCGCTTCTAATTCGTTTATGTCGCAACAGCAGTTGGAAATGTCGTTACGACATTCGTTAATGTCTGAACGGTTGTCGTAAGAGCCAAATTTTAGTCGGCTGTTGGTCGGCTGTTAGTCGGCTGTTGATCGTAAGCGTTGTCGGAAGAGGAGCATTTTTGACCCGATTTACTTCCGACACTCCCGACACAACCGACTTCTATCCTTACGAAGTTTCCAAAAGTTCGTCTATGTGAAACCGGGGCATAAGCTGTAAAACTGTATCATCGGGTCTGTTCGGATCTGGGTTTCTACTAAAAGCTTTACGAACTGTCATTAACCCGGCAGTGTTATCAATATTGGTATACATAGAAGACACGTCAATAGAAATCAGAATGGCATTCTGAGGAACTCGAAGATTTTTTATTTTATTCACAAAATCAGTTGTGTCCTTGCCCCGGTTTCACATGGACGAACTTTTGGAAACTTCGAGGCTTTATGTTGACAAGCTAGAGGTAGTAAGAAATGGTCAATGTATTCTGACACCGCATATGATTAAGATCCTCTGCAAGGTAATCAAGGCATTTTCCATTTGATTATGTAAAATTTCTGATGTTAAAAATTGGTCACTATACATTAGCAACCCCATCGTAGGAGGAGAACAATTGTTTTTGGAAAGATTCAAACATTATACGCTTAGTTTGGTATTAACTGTATAAAAGTAGAATTCTAACAGCTGTAGCTGGTCAGGTGTTATGTAGTGAAATGATATTGTTTCATTGCTTAAATTTTGTATTCCCTGGAAATAGATAATAAGATAACATTTTTATAAGTAAAGAACTTTGAAACTGAAGAGTGATGAAAATTATTTTCCATTTAAATTTAGAATATATAAGATACCAGGGTGCATGAGCAGCATTTTGTCAAAGCATTTTCTTTTCAATTTCACTCTAAATACAGTCAGTTTTTGTGTTCATTCCAAGATCGATTGGCCTTGTTTAATGTGATCTTTAATCTGCTTCACTAACAAAATAAATTTCAGACTCTACTCTTGTAGAACATTTTATATTACAATATTGATTTATGAATTGAGATTATGTAAAATCATAATTACCCATTTGAGTTCATTAACAGAATACTTATCCAACCATTTTGGTTTGAATTTCATTTGTAAATAAACATAAGGAGACATGCTGTGGAATCGTTCTCTACCCAGAGAGTCTCTAGTATCAGGCGCCGTAAAATTATACTTTTCAGCGCACGTTCCCACTGCCATATCTTCGATATGTTTAAAGTAAATACCGCGAGTATGAAAGCATTCCTTTACAAGTGTTTTCACACTTCGCTTGCTCAATATATATCCTGCACCGCCACTCATGTAATAAGTAGTTCCTTTAAACTTTGAAAACATCTTTCCAAAGTACAATTTGTCATTTGGATCAAATGCACTGAGATAATTTTTGAGATTTTCCATTATAATATAGACATCATCATCCGCTTTTAGAAACCACTCAAACTCGTCAATATAATGATCGTATACATATTGGAACGCTAAACGAGTTTTCAGGCCTAAAAGTTGCCTCGATTCGGTAACATTTAATAACACTGTAGGAATATTGGGCAATGTCTTATTGCTAAAATATAGCTGTTTATCGCATCTTTTAGCCCATGTATTTTTGATTGCCAGAGTTTTGTTGATATTTTTAGGATATGTGAAGATCATACATAATACTTTTCCACTTTTATACTGGGATGCATTTTCAAAGTTTCTGAATAGGTATGAATCTAAAAAAAAAAACATCATCATACTTATGAATAAATTGTATATTATGTGTCATTTCATGTGTCCTGATCATATTTTGAATTAAATATATACGACAACTTACCCATGTCACATATCCATTTTTGTAGGTATAAACATAGTGCACTCAACTAGATATGACTTAATTTAACTCCATCGAGGTACGTACACTCAACAAGAAATACTTTAATATAATTTCCTTGTGGGACGTAGACGATACGACTTGATTTATAATTTAATCATGGGACGTACTCGACTAGATATGACTTGACATTAGTACGTCATGGGGCGTAAACTCAACTAGATATGACTTGACATTAGTACATCATGGGGCGTACACTCAACTAGATATGACTTGAAATTAGTACATCATGGGGCGTACACTCAACTAGGTGTGACTTGACATTAGTACATCATGGGGCGTACACTCAACTAGATATGACTTGACATTAGTACATCATGGGGCGTACACTCAACTAGATATGACTTGACATTAGTACATCATGGGGCGTACACTCAACTAGAAATGACTTGACATTAGTACGTCATGGGGCGTACACTCAACTAGATATGACTTGACATTAGTACATCATGGGGCGTACACTCAACTAGATATGACTTGACATTAGTACATCATGGGGCGTACACTCAACTAGAAATGACTTGGCATAAGTCCATCATGGGGCGTACACTCAACTAGATATGACTTGACATTAGTACATCATGGGGCGTACACTCAACTAGAAATGAGTTGACATTAGTAAGTCATGGGGCGTACACTCAACTAGATATGACTTGCAATTAGTCCATCATGGGGCGTACACTCAACTAGATATGACTTGACATAAGTCCATCATGGGGCGTACACTCAACTAGATATGACTTGACATTAGTACGTCATGGAGCATACACTCAAGACTTGATATTAGTACGACATGGGGCATACACTCAACTAGATATGACTTGACATTAGTCCATCATGGGACGTACACTCAACTAGATATGACTTGACATAAGTCCATCATGGGACGTACACTCAACTAGATATGACTTGACATTAGTCCATCATGGGGCGTACACTCAACTAGATATGACTTGACATTAGTACATCATGGGGCGTACACTCAACTAGAAATGACTTGACATTAGTCCATCATGGGGCGTACACTCAACTAGATATGACTTGACATTAGTACATCATGGGGCTACACTCAACTAGATATGACTTGACATAAGTCCATCATGGGGCGTACACTCAACTAGAAATGACTTGACATTAGTACATCATGGGGCTACACTCAACTAGATATGACTTGACATAAGTACATCATGGGGCGTACATGCAACTAGACAGGATTTGATATAAGTTCAATAATAAGTGGCGTTCGTTTAAAAAGGAACTTTACAAGAAAATATAAAAGAATACGTATTCATTTGTACTACTATTATGTACATTAGACAAGGAATAAGCGTAGATATCAGTGTGTTATGAATATTGACATTGAGTTTTGACATTATTGATGTGTCCAGTTAGCATTGTATATAAAAATGTCTTACCTCTGAAATATTTATCTTTAAGATGTACAAGATTTGAGATTCTATAACTGGTCAAAGTTATGGTTTGATTCACTATTGATACAGATATCCATACGATTAAACACATCAAAATAATAAAGATTTTTTTCTTCATTTCTCCTTAATAAAAAATTCTGATAACTAAATTGGCTTGAAACAGAAAACATTGATTTACGTTATAGTTTAGTTTTCTGGTAACGGCTTGTATTTTATAGAGTGATATTTATTTATTCAATATATTTTTGTGTAAACGTTTAATTTGAAATAGCTATATATTCAATATGAATCAAACGTACATATGTTTAAAGTTACAATACCACTTGAATATCCAAAACATATTACATTTTGAACAAGGTTTAGAAGATATGTTTTCGCAAAATCTGTTTCGAATGTTTCAAATAAAAAATATTATTTTGCATTAAAATTATATTATATATAAATATAAAATAACTGTGATACATTGATGAAAGTAAAGCTCTCGCACACGGAGAGAATTTGAAGCGCAATTTGAATTTGAGCACAGCACCATTGATGCTAGATCGGAACATCCTGTCCCTCAAATTCAATTTGAGGGACAGGATGTTTTGATCTAGCATCAATGGTTGCGTCGAAATATTCTTCTTCCTTGAGGTTTCTTCTCTAAAAACTTATAAATTTCTTGTATGTTATGAGGTCAGCTTCATAACAACCATTTTTTCGACAAAAAAACAAAAAACAATAATTGTTGTCCCTTATCTCAGTTGAAATATTAGTCAACTTGTCATTCTACTAAATGGCTCTCCGTCTTAATATTTTAACTGAGATAAGTGACAATAATCAATTGCATTGATACGTGCTTTTAGCACACCATAAGATTAGCATTGTCACATACCCAGTGCATGCAAGAGATGAAAACGTTTGCCACACGGAATTAGAAATATCAAACACGATCTTTTCCACAAGACCACGTGTATGTACACCAAAAATCCCACGACACTATGTGCTATCAGTGGGGCGTAATTAGCGGAGCGCCATTTTTTCTCCGGGTCATTTTAAAAAGCCAAGCAGGCCTAACTTATTTTTAAAAAAAAGTACCAACATCTGTTTACCTCATAGTGGGCTGACAACATAAGAAATTAGATTACCTCCCATTAACAAAAATCTTAGTATTATTAAATTATGACCAGATTTTTACAGAAGGAATCAGTGGCGCATTTTCAAGTTCAATTAAAAGTATTATTTGTGTATGTACATTTGGGAGGTTCAATCCCTGCGTCAGTAATTTTTTTTTTTTTTTTTTTTTTTTTTTTCCGCAAAAAATACCTTCACGAATCCCTGAAATTACATACTGGATGTTAACACTAGAATTTTTGATAGCATTGACACTATATTAATATCTTTTTTATAATGGTCAGGGCTTACACTTCATCCAAGATAAACACAAGGTACAATTCCTCCTATCATTATGATACCTTCACATTACAGCAGATTCCAAATAGAAAAAGCCTGTTAAATATTTATAACTCACTCAACTGAGGTCTCAATCGCCGAAATCCCAACATCTACCAATTAGTTGAGTCACCATGAAATGCTAAGAATTATCTAAAAAAAAAATGTACAGCTTTTTTGGAGAAGCTCTAAAAAGTAAGGAGAGTCTGTACAAAAGGTTGTAGAACCGTATTTATAATTGTATTAATGATATTTATAGCATTAATTTTCATCATTCCAATTCAAACAATTTCCAGAAATCATAAAGCTGTTGAATGCCGTTACACCAGTGATCTGCAAAATAGATATACGTTATGTATCACAGAAAACCTTCACTGGAGTGATGTTTTCAAAAACTTAGTTTAAGTAGACATTGATTGAACCACAGATGTCTGATCGTGAAAATTCATATTAAAAGTGTCCTCGATTTAAAAAAAAATATTTATAATCCATTTCAGATATAAATTCACTTGAAAATTTTTTTTTGTTGTATATTCTTATAATGTACATATTTTATTGTAAAAACGTTACAGTTGAAATCGCACATTATGAAATTTTTCACACGGTCTAAATGAATAAAACATTGTATATATAATAAGGCAATTTGAAATATATATTGTTACTCTAACTTACTATTAAAATCTCTTTAAAAGGATAAGTTTCATCATTTTTGAATATGTTAACCCTAGAATCTACTATCTACTACTTTGGAGAGAGTCCTGTATACAACAGAATATGTTGAAACACTTTCATGTGGGGTAGGACCATATTTTAACATTTTTAGCAACGCCGCTGGTTCTGATCAGAAGGAGATATGCCTTGGCAACATTAGTGTTCTAACAGCATTGCTAACTTTCAGATCAACTGAAGCTGTTAAGACTTTTAATAGATTGTCTCAGATAAATTTTGTGAATGTGGATAAAAATGGCGCTGTGGGGCATGTTCAAGTTTCTATTTCTTTTATTCATCTACCAACCTCTGCAAAGCTAAGTTTTCTTGTAGGTGGGTGGGTGTGTGTGGGGGGGGGGGGGGTAACCATTTTCCAGCAGATATATTACTTAACACTCCTTTGTAGGATTCTTATGGATCTTAGGCAAAGTGTATAAATGTCTCTCACGACAATCGGGTTTGGCAGAAAGATAGTCATATTGTTTCTGTTTGAGATAACTTTCTTTGACTAAATTTCAAAGAATATTGTTAATCATATTAGAAGTTTCCTTAAAAATTGGGTCTGGCATAATGTTTAGGATTATTCAATTGATTCTCTGCTTCTAAAATATAATCTTCCCTATTTAGAATGACACAACATGAACCTTTGTCACTTTTTTTTTAATAATAATGTTATCGTCTTGCTTACGTCAGTTTAAAGCTTCACGTTCTACCCGTGTGAGGTTAGGTTTCTTTTTTGTAATATAAAGATTTGTTGTTTGGTTATTCATACTATCAAATACTTCTAAAATTTCAGGATGGATGGCGGCATTGAAATTCAGAAACATCGAAAAATATTTGATGAAGTATTGTCCTTGTATTTTAAACACGTTTATTTTTCAGCCCTTAACAAAGTTGTGGACACGATAGAGAGCTGATGACTTCTTGATGGATTTTGATGAAACTTGTCGTGAGTGTTTTAAATCACCCAAGGATGAACCCTATTGAAAATCAGACAAATTGGAAAATATTGATGGGTTATTGCCCTTACTTTTGAAAATATGTTGTGGACACAATAGTGAGTTGGTTTCTTGATGGATTTCGATGAAACTTGGTGTGCATGTTTGTCATAATCCATGGATAAACCCTTCTGAAAATCAAGCAGATCAAAATTATAAAAGTGGGCGTATTACGATGAAAATCGCTATTTTTCAAATATATAACCGACATCTTATAATATTTTTAATCGTAAAGTTTTTTTTAATTTCAAACACTTCATAACTGGTTTCAAATTAGACTACGCACTGCATGATCCCTAGTCATCTCGTACATCAGCATATCGATCATGAATGGTGAGAAATAGTTCAGCAATGTTGTAATTTGCCTTCTCTATTTTGGTGATTAAATTTAAAAGCCGCAGGTAGTGAGCTAAATGTGAATTTAATTCAACGCCATGTGTTTGCTAATGGTTATTCTAAAATTCTTGGTTGAAATGAGAATTTTCTGTAATCGTACAGGTTTATTGATACCTTCTGTGACATTTAAGATTCTAATAAAAGGATTTGCATGTCGGATATTAAACGCTGCCTTATTTTCAATGCAATAAGTTTCAATATTTTTTAGATCAGGTTTGTACAGATCAATTTCTTTTTTTTATATTGGCGGACAACAATTTTTTCTATTGAAATTGATTCATTTTTTAAAAGCCCAAGTATTTTGTTCTGTATAATCAATATGGTTTTGCCACGATAGACGTTAAAGACTGAAAATGACACGAAGTACTAATTTAGAGCTCCAAGTCGTGCAACTTCTTAGATTGCAACCCTTGTACAACCATACACTTTGGCACATAATAATAAGGTTGGGTCAAGATGATACCTTAGGAGGCTGACATGGAAACATCGTCTAATCGTTCCGATGGGACAGTAAACCAAGTCTAAAGAATTTCCTATATGAAAAACCTAGTGAATCATGTAATAGAGTTGTACGTCCTTCTTGTTATGTAACGCAATATAGTGTGCAATGGGGGAAATTATAGTCTGAGTAATCCCCCTTCCGTAGAAAAATATACAGATATATTAACACACTATCAGCATTTTGGCATAATGGTTTCTTATACGTTGACTGGTAGAGAGTCGAGGGTGTTCTAAACCATTAATCTTAATTTCCCAATTTATACAGGTTAACACATTAAAAACATAACTAGCGATGGCCATGGTAATACACCCACTTTTTTTTTAAATGGCAGCCAATTTGTCCGGGGGGTTGACAAGAGTTGTCAGGAAATGAAAGATTTTGAGAATGACATTTTCTCTTATTAACACGTTTTCATGAACAAGGGCAATAACTCATAAAATATTTTTTGATGTTTCTGATTTTCCAAAGGGTTTATCCATAGGTCATTACAAACACTCATCAAAATCCATCAAGAAACCAGCTCTCTATCGTGTCCACATCATATTTTCAAAAGCATGGGCAATAACCCATGAAATATTTTTCGATTAGTCTGATTTCACAAATTGATGCTATTAGGCCGTGGACTGTGACCCTCAAATGTGCTTTCTGTAGCACATGGAGACTAATTTTTTTCATCTGGAATCAATTAATATATGTTTTAGCAAGCTAAAAAACGATGTTCCCACTTTCAGAAAGTGCCACAACTAAAAATTTTAAAGATGCGCATATTTTCAATTACTATCTCGATTTTTAATGGACTGTCAAAAACAATCTTCAAATCAGGGAAGCATGAAGTATTTGTTGAATACATGGTGTACTATACCATGATAGTATAGAAAAATAAAAAATAATTAAAAAAACACAACTTCATTCAATTCAGATTTAATAAGAAAAATTTCTATATTTGTAAAGGGAGATAATTCAATACTACCATTCATTACCAGATTGCAATATGATCTTAAATGCAGCAAACATACACAATTTTTATTCATCTGGAAAGAATTCAAAGGTTTTTCCTGCATCAGTCAGTTTGTTATTTGAGTAGTTCACATAAATCTGTGCATTAAACTTAATATTTCAATATCTAGCATCTATTTGTTCACAACCTCTTGTTGATACAACAGGATCCACAATTTACCCTTCACAATATTCTGGTCTGAGGATGGCATCCTGAAAATTACCCCTTTAACAATGAAGCGACAAAATATATCGGATGGATTGAAAAGTTTGCGCACTTGTGAAACATAAACTAAACATTCATTCCAAGCTTCTTCAATTTATTACTGCTTTGATGATAACCAAACTTTCATCTATGAGGACCTTGTGTTATATCTTCTCTTGTATAAAAAAAAGTACAAAAATAAAATGACATAGTTTGTCATTTGGAAGAAAATTCTTGATGCCCCTTCACAGAGTGATTTTAGATGGTATTTCATAAGGAAACATTTTGGTATCGAGTCCAAGTACCTCACAAAGCACCACAACTGCAAGCCCAAACAGAAGGTCCTCGACCTAGAGAAAAAAAAATAGAAAATAACATCAATTGTGTGCATTCTGAAAGATATTTCGGGATTTGAGTTGTCAATAAGACCCCCTACTCTGATTTTCATCTGCCCAATTTTACTTGTTCAAAGCATTTCTCTTCTTAATCAAATTATTTTGGGGGAGGGGACCGACACCCTTTTGTCCTCCCTTCTGAGTTCAAGTGTGCCCTTGCCAACTACAGGTTTAAGAGTATTAAAACAAGTTGAAAGCCATGGATCTTAGAGGAACACATACCTTTACACATCAAAAAAGACTTTTAAAATAGAGGTCAATTGTCAGCTGATAAATTTTCGAGAAAAGGCGGATGTAAATACCACAGTAAATTTTGGTATTGACAAGTTTGTTGAAAAAATAATGACATGCATACCTTTGATTTGAAATATTTACTTCTCCCAACTAAGTTGCCAGTCTAGAAATTCTAACTATCCTTCCACGAGGTGTTTTACCCATAATCATACAAAACATACCAAATGTTTTCGAACATAACCTGAAAAGAATGGAAAATGACAAAGTACTTCATGAACATGTATACAGAATATTGAATGAGAAACATTTTAAACATAGATAGGTCATAGGTGTCAGTCAGATCATTCAATTTCAAGGGTACACATTATTTATCTTATTTGCATAGAAGGCTTTTGCTATTTCCCTTGTAATTGCATAGAAATTTCAACTTCTGTGTAACAGATTTTAAAGAATTTTTACAATGTAGACAATGATTTTTTTTAAATCAAACTGTGAATGGTGGCATTGATATAATTTGAACACTAACTGATCTTTTTTTTTAAATGGAAATTGAATCAGAAATAGAAGTCTTACCTAGACCTCACATCTGTATAGCAGTCAAGTAAAATTGGCATAGGCCTAGGCCATAATAGGCTAGTACTGACACCATTGTTATGCTGGTCTAAATGGACAATATCTGTAGGAAAATGTCACCTTTTAATGTTTCATTTTTTTCCAAATTTACCGAAATACCCAACGGGATTTACAAAATAATGTAAAACAATTGTTAGAGTAGAAGAGGCCTGTAAGTGTCTGTATCCACTTTCATTTTCTTACCTGTGTATATCGCTTGCTTTACACGTTTCACATAAGCTTCTGTCCTCACCCATTATGAAAATCCGTTGGGCACACGATACGGTTCTTGTACAAATGGTTTCCAAAAATCGAAAACCTTTTTAAGACCTTTAGGCTTTTGAAACCATGTGAATTAAATAAACACCTCGCGTTGATGGCCATGTTGTCAACAGTTGAACTCGCCGAACTAGGAAAAGGTCAACCGGCGGAGTTAAATATTAAAATAACGCCATTTGATTGGTCGATATCTAGTAAACGGGTCAATTTCGTCATGAGGCGCGAATATTGAAGTTCCATATTTTCAATACGTTCTACAAAAAAACTGGCAATATTCCAGCTTGGGAACAATTCATTTCGTCTTAAGCAATTAAAAATGAAATGACTCGGCTAAAAATTTGTTAGTCCCGGTAAAATTTGATTTTTCTAAACGAAAAATGGCCAGAGTCCACCATCTATATCAGTGTCCCCGATACACATACAAGTTTAGAAAACCTCTTTACAATCCCTTTAACCTAAACTAAAGTTAGACTTACAAGTACGAGCGCTGCATATGAACCATGTTCTTTTTCAAACAAGGTTACCAGTGAGCGTATATTACCTTGCCTGGCAAGTTATCTTTGAATATACATTTCTTATTCGAAGAGTTTTTATAATTAGAAATGCTAATTAAACCTCTGGGTAATTATTGAAAGAGAAATTTTAAATAGTTTTCACTCCCTCTAGGATTGTAAATTTTAAGTGAAAACCATGCTTATTGAATTTGACATTTTCGCATGAAAAGATCTAATTTCAATAGACATTTCCACGAATTCTACCAACAAGAAAAAATGAGTAAAAATTACCATAAGAAGAATTGGTGTAAATATTATTTCTTAGTAACGTGACTTTCTAGTCAATATTAAAATGAGATTTGAATAGAGTTTGGTGATATTGGCCTATTACAGCGAGAGTGGAAGGAAATCCATCAATGTCATGGTTGATCATGGTGACCAAGGATAATTTGGTACCAATTCACAAATATTGATTTTAGGTTGACAGTCTTTCACTGCCACAAAAATAGCTTAAACAAAATAATCTCTGGTAGTTATCACGGTATAGTTTAACTGCTTTTATTTGGAGTCAAATTTTATTAGAGGTTAGGGTGGCTGAAAGCAACAAGTTACTATTCCAACAGAAGGCACAGGGTTGAAGCAGTGTTTACAAAATTTTATTAGTACGTTTTAATTAAGTTATGGCTATCTATTGTTAGCTCAACACATCCTACAGACTCAATTTCAGTGCAATAGAGCAATACAAATATCCTAGTTTAAAAGCTTTCAAACGAACCTTTCTGGAACAACTTTGGATACCATCACTGGGTTTGACAACTTGACATGTAATTTGGAGAAGTTACATAACTAAAAATGTTTATAAGGAATGTGTTAACTTGAATATCAAAACAATGTATCTCCGTTGTGTACTTGTGCATTTACTTGATAGCACGTCTCTTTACGTTGATTATTTCTATTTTTATTTCACAATTTATGATATTCTCTGATTTTGTATAATAAATAGTGTATACTGTATAGTGTATACATGTACTGATATGATTGCAAGGATAGAAGTATAAAAGATTGGTAAACGATTGCTCAACAGCACTGTTGTCTGTTATTGGATTGATCCTTTTGAATGACAGTTCTGATTGGTATATGTCGGTCTTCTTCTAATGATATACCAGATTGTGAATGATCTTGTCTTTATATCTATAAGACAAGTCAACTAACATGTAATAGATAAATACAGCTAATGACCATTTTGACCACTGACTGACCACTGACGTCATATCTGTAGATATCAGTGGATGTGTCAATATCATGAATGACATTATCAATAGATTGTCACTCTTCAACTCTTATTCCATTATCAGATTAACACATGTCCTTGAAGAACGATGTTGTTTGTTTGTCGCATTTCGCTAACTATGGGTATCGGCGATTCGTTTTGCACAATACAATATGATGTCAGTTACATACCCGTAGCCAAGGGGGGTTTGGGGGGGTTTGAAAACAAATAAGCACTGTTAAAGTAGATATTCTGTTAGAATTGTGACTGTTAAGGTTGAGTTTGATTGTTTTGCGAGTCCATATGGAAGAAGACATATAAGATAATGCTAATTCTGATTGTATAGTGTAAGTTTTGGACAATTATTCTCAATACCACCGGCAGGTCGTCTTGGGGTCTGTTGTTGATGAAGAAATATACTATGAAAAGTATGTCATGCGTCAAATAATTATTTATAAACTTAGTAATTCGCAAGTCTTCTTTTATTCATTTCAAAGTATATTTATTCAAGTATACGTTTAAGTATAATAATTTCATTGGATAATCAGCAGGATATCGGTGACTGTTCCAGGATGAAAATTGAGCAATCTTATTCTATGGCTTTTATGACGGATAATAATAATTTTATAAAGTGGTAATAGGGTTGTATAATGAAGGAAGCAGTATAACGTCTATATTGAAATTGATATTGATCTAGTTGTCAGATTTATGTTCAAATTAGAATCTCGACGCGACAAGGACACAATTTAACATGCGTCATCAGGAAACAGAGTTCTTCGAAAGTACACTCGCAAGTTTCAAGATATATATCTTAGTCCAAGCTTAGGAATTTCGCGATATAATAGTGAAGAATTCTTCTGAAAACTTGAACATGAACGAGAAATGCTTGTCAATAAATATATTACTATTTCCATGGGTTTGTAAGTTGGACCTTACAGATGCAGGTTTTGACAAGTGATGTGCCGGAGCAAAAATTCATATAAGCGCAGACAGTTCTACTTTATATGATATAGGGATTGATTCTGGCTTTTCTTCTTTCTGATTTGATTTGGTGTTATAATTTATATTGAAGGGGTCTTCGTCAAGTTTGAGTTATGGACCATTGACTTATAAAAATGCATCAAAATTTTTCATGAAAAATATAGAGGTTTGTTGAATGTAAGGTAACAGTTTAAGTCAGAATTTTATGAAATTGTATGATTTGACACAAATTAGCAAGCTATATCAAATATTTATCGGGGATGCGGGCGTAACTTGCTATTCCATACGGAGTTAAAATAAAATGAAATGAATGGAGTTTTACGTCCTGTTTATCTGCACCTATGGGCTAATTGAGGACGGGCAAACGCCATGCAGTGTGCAGTGAGGGACATTTTGCCAGGACAGCGGCATTAGCCTGCTCTTATTTTCAATTTCTAACTGTCGAGGGATCTTTAACGTGCACAGCCAATAGCACACGGGACCTCGGTTTATTGTCCCATCCGAACGACTAGACGCTTTTTCCATGTCAGCCCCTCCGACCTGCATCACTGACAGGGGGAAACCGGGTTGAAAATCCGACGGTATCAATCATTTCGACCCATGCCGGGATCGAACCCTAAACCTTCAGGTAAGCGAGCAAGCGTTAAAAACCACGACATTGTAGAATTAAAATGCATTACTTCTATACGAAGCAAACTGATATAAGTAACACCTCCTATAAAGGGCAGTCATTCTTTATTGTGCTTGAACAAAACTTAAGGAGTTCTATGTATTTTTACATCAGTTACTACAACTTTTTATTCCCCATAGACCTATAATATATGAGACCATTTCCAAGCCACATTCAGACAAGATTAATTTTATGCCATAAACATTGTAGAAATTTAGTGCTTTGTGTTGCCAAGGTTCTCACTGAAATTAATTAGATTGGTGGAAAGTCTTTAATCAATATATTCTTTATTAGAGAAGCAAAGAAACATGGCTGACCATTCATTGTGCTTCATACAAAATTGCAGCAAAACTGTAAAAATTTATTAATATTTGACGCCTTTGAAAGATATTGATTCTGTAGTCAGACATTCAATAAAACAAACTTTCAGGTCGAATGACCTAGAAAAATACTTTCACAGATCTCTTAAATACCAGGATTTCATAACGAATTCGGTACCGATATAAACCGACAAACCAAGCAAAGCAATCAACGAGAAGAGAAAAACATTGGACATAAATGATTAAGATAGTAGAATCCAGTGTATAAAATGACTAACGACGATACAGACGTATTCGGAGTCGGTATTAATATGATCTTTAAAAATATTTCATATTTGGTGATATACAATTTTATCTTGGAGCGTCTTTACATAGCTAGAAAAAAAAAGCTTTTATGAGGAAAGAATGTTGCCAAAAGAATTTGATAAACCCAGTTTCTATTGACGATGACACCTCTTGCATCACCCATTTAAAGGGATATGTTCACTCACTGTTCACAAAAAATTTAGTCTCAGAATCTGGAATGTTTTAGCTTATCTAATCCGTAATAAGCCACATTCAGACAAGATTAATTTTATGCCATAAACATTGTAGAAATTTAGTGCTTTGTGTTGCCAAGGTTCTCACTGAAATTAATTAGATTGGTGGAAAGTCTTTAATCAATATATTCTTTATTAGAGAAGCAAAGAAACATGGCTGACCATTCATTGTGCTTCATACAAAATTGCAGCAAAACTGTAAAAATTTATTAATATTTGACGCCTTTGAAAGATATTGATTCTGTAGTCAGACATTCAATAAAACAAACTTTCAGGTCGAATGACCTAGAAAAATACTTTCACAGATCTCTTAAATACCAGGATTTCATAACGAATTCGGTACCGATATAAACCGACAAACCAAGCAAAGCAATCAACGAGAAGAGAAAAACATTGGACATAAATGATTAAGATAGTAGAATCCAGTGTATAAAATGACTAACGACGATACAGACGTATTCGGAGTCGGTATTAATATGATCTTTAAAAATATTTCATATTTGGTGATATACAATTTTATCTTGGAGCGTCTTTACATAGCTAGAAAAAAAAAGCTTTTATGAGGAAAGAATGTTGCCAAAAGAATTTGATAAACCCAGTTTCTATTGACGATGACACCTCTTGCATCACCCATTTAAAGGGATATGTTCACTCACTGTTCACAAAAAATTTAGTCTCAGAATCTGGAATGTTTTAGCTTATCTAATCCGTAATATTGTTCACAACTCTCCTATGAAATTTAAGCCTTCAAACACGCGTCAAAATTACAACTCGCTGTTTAGTAAGACTATGCGTTATATAGAAAACACATAATATACAAAAAAATCTATTTAAAAGGTAAAATTGAGCATATACACATTGCCTTACACGGTAATCTTCACATGATATGGTTATTATCTGTTATTTCATAATATCCAAAAATTAACAATTATATATCGCTTCACCGAATTACCACTTTGAAATAATCTGTATAAGCGTAAAGAAAATAACTTTTAATTTAACGAAATAAAAAAGGCAAAATTTAGTTACGCCTACGTTCTTCACGGGCAACTAAAAATATAAGCGAGGAAATTAACCATAAAGTTTTCAAGTTCATAAACTGTTGTTTAGTTTGTGAATGATATAATTCAATGAAAAGAAACAACTGGGTATGAGTGAAAAGAAACAACTGGGTATGGGTGAAAAGAAACAACTGGGTATAGACTATTTCACAAGGATAGAATCCCATCACCAAGCAATGGTTGAAAAGATGCTGTTGCCTGTTAAGGCTTACGATATCATCAAAATAGATAGGCTAGCTTGCAATGCGCCAACTGACAGCATTGTTTCAACTGGAACATTTGAGGTTGAATTTTATAGTTGTCTGGTAGCCGTGGCAGCCGTAGTTATTACCTTATTTTATGTACTTTCGAAAAGCGATTAATCATATTAAATATTTCACTATCATATTTGCTTTTGATATGGTTCACCCTCCCTTGGGTGATACATGTATATGATTTCACGAAGTTTCGCCAAAATCGTCAGACATTGTATCTTCTCGATCTAGAGAAAACGGTCAAATATTCATTGCACCAAAGGGTTACTTTTTTATTCGCTCAATATAGTTTTGGTGTTATTGAAGTGTAGAGATGTTTGGTTGTTTATCTTGTCGATGGTAGCTACTAATACAGATGATTCCACCTTCTTTCTTCTTACAAGTTTAAGATAAATATTATCCCATTATTTAACCTAACAATATCAGATAATATTGTGCATTAACGTGTTTTCCTGAACATTATTCTTTAAACGAAAGACAAATTATGTTTATTCTCACAATAGTCGAAGTACGTTATGGATTAATTCAAAGCAATGTAAACGAAATCTGTCAATGTCAGTGAGAGACCTGTAAAGGGATTTAAAGTTCATATCAGGACCTACATAGTTTTGCATTATTTGACATTATAGAACTAGTCTGATTTAAAAAAAAATGAATAAATCTGCAGGTAAGATTCATCCCAGATTTGTTGGTGAATAAATTTTTGTATCGCAATCGAATTTTGACTCTTGACCACTAATGAAGTCATAAAACTCGATCTTGCCATATGAATGAACCCAGATATGTAGGGTTCAAAGTAAGGTAGATCGAGAATTGCTCGTTATCACACTAGAAAGTACAATTCTTGACGGATTTTGACAAAACTTAGTGTTAGTGTTATCACCAGATGATAAACCTTTTTGAAAATCAGCAAAATCGAAAAATATTAACTATGAATTATGGCCCTTGTTCTTGAAAAGGCGTTTTTGCACGTAAACAATGTTGAAGGAACAATTCTTGACAGATTTTGACGAAACTTGCTGTGAGTGATTGTAAGGATGAACTCAGCAAAATCAAAGAGGTGTTTTGTTGAAAATTTTTGGGTTTTTTTTTTTTTGAAAATTTTATTTTAAAATCCAATCTGCCTGCAAAACTCGAGACCAGATTTTAATTCGTTTTAGGAGAAAGGCTCTAGTATTATTCAGTTTCCTTAAAACTAATTTTATAATCTGTCAAAGTTTCATGCCACCATCTGTGGTATCAAAGTTTTATGCCACCACGCGAAGCAATCAGTTAAAAAGAAATAAGTCTTAAAAAATGTACACGCTTAATCTCATAGAAAATTAAGGCACATTAAAGGCATTATCTCAATACAGGCAACAAAGGCATCATTTCCTTCTTGCACAAAAAGTAGCATGCTACCATTATTCACATGTCAAGTACAATCTGATATATTAATCCCTTATCTTGCTAAAATTCTTCTCTCTTCTGTTCTCTTGATAAAAACATTCAGGTAGTAACCTTATAAACTTTATTATCATGTCAGCTATAGGTCTAATCTGCTTTTTTTTCGAATAGTATGATTGCAGCATTGAGTCAATTTTTACATCCACTTGGAGGTCAATTTGGCCTTCGGGCAACCAACTTTTGTTTGATTGACTTCAGTGCACATTTTATTCTTCCAAATGTTCGCCAGTTTTATTATACATTCCTTTATTGCTATCGACGAAATGTTTTTTTATACACCGACACATTAATGTGGGCGTTTATTGTAGTCGCCCCTGTCTGTCTGTCCGTCCACAATTGTTGTGGACACGATAGAGAGCTGGTTTCTTGATGAAACTTGGTATGAGTGTTTGTATTGACCTTGGGATAAACCTTATTGAAAATCAGAAGCATAGAAAAATATTTGATGAGTTATTGCCATTGTTCTTTAAAACTTGTTAATTTTTCAGCCCTAAATAAAGTTGTGGACACGATAGAGAGTTGGTTTCTTGATGGATTTTGATGAAACTTGCTGCGAGTGTTCATAATCACCCAAGGATGAACCCTATTGAAAATCAGACTAATAGAGAAATATTACATGGGTTATTAACCTTGCTTTTGAAAATATGTTTTGGACACCATAGAAAGCTGGTTTCTTGATGGATTTTTATTGCCCTTGTTCATTAAAACGTGTAAAAAAGCGTTACACTCTCAAATTACTCCCGTAATAAGAGAAAATGTCATTCTCAGAATCTTTCAACCGACAACTCTTGTCAACCCCCGGACGAATTGGCTGCCATAATAAAAGTGGGCGTATTACGATGGCCATCGCTATTTTTTTTTTTATCTGTATAACTTATTGACCTCAATTCAATAGTTACAGGAAACCACCTACCACAAGTAGATATACCGGAAACTTTTGACGAAAATATGAAGTGTTGGTTGATAGAATACATAAGCTGTTATTGAACAATATTGTGGACAACTTTCAGCTGTCTATCTATTGGCGCTTTATAAACCCCACATGAAGAATCAACATAAGTGGTGTGCTCAAAAGACAACATTCTGAAATGAAAGGGGTCGATCTTAGCCATCTCAGATCACATTAACAACCCTTAAAAACCAATTGAACCTTGTTAGACTACTAAAAACGACATTCCAGGGTCCGGTTCCTAGCATTTAAATAAGTCCAAGTCCGATATTCAACTTGAGATTTCCCTACTAATTCTTGCATAGACTTAAGTCGACTTAAGGTTTCAAGCACAAAATTGATCTTAAGCACAAGGCTAGGAACTGGGCCCAAGTTTCCTGCTCAGACTTTTCAAAGGAAAAAATTGACATACATCAAGACGGCTTACCCAGGAGTAACCTCTAATGTATTACCCCGCAATTTAAGTTCACTGTGACTTGCAAAAGGAAACAAGAATGGGAATACCCCTCACATTGACATTAAATATGCTCACGATCACTACATGTGAAAGTTATACACAAACAATCGTTTATTTTATATAATTTCTTCCTGTGTAAAGTTAGTGTTTCCTTATTTTAACTGATAGTGTGACTCCCATTTCCTAATCCCAATTCTCTTCCTTTTCTGTCATTTTACATTGTAGAAAGTACATTCCGTCTACTCTTGAAAAGAGAGTGCTTTATTAATTTAATATTATTCATAGCAGAAATGATTTCATAAGAACACTGTCGGAGAGAACAGAAAATGTACTGAATCCTACTTAAAAGTTCTCTGATAATAATATTGATCGTTTAGGCTGAAGTGAAAGATACAGCGAAAACTCGGATTTCTTTCTAAGTTTAACTGACTTGGACAGTGGATAGCTGCACATTTCACAGTGTGGACTTTGTTTCAGGTGTTGATTTTTCTCATTTGTCAATAAACAACAGGTGTGTCAACGAGTGGTTTTTGGATATTCAGTTTTCTGTAACTTAAAGGTAAGCCTGGTTATTTCAGAGTATTGAATTTATTACATGATATTCCCTCACGTATAATACAAATATTTTAATATTTCACATAATGATGTGTATAGTACAAAAAAGCCAATTTCTAGGATTTGCTACCTCTTATACATACGGATATTTACATATTGCATAATCTGTGATTGTAGTTTTTGTTTTAACCATGTTTATACACCAATTCTACACGTCTATGCACCTTAATTCCTGCTGCATATGCTTTCAGTTCCATATCAATATGCCGAAAACATATACAGATAAACAATAAGTTTACATCGAATGGGATTTTTAATTCAAGGACATAACAAAAAAACAAAGCTAAAATCATCATTATCTCATTAATACTTAATTATCATAATAACACTGATGTACTTTATCATTTGTCTTCATTTGGTCAAGCATTTGGTCGTCACCGTCATGGTAAGCTAAGCACAAATACCTATCATTGAAACCCGAGCACGAATACATGTGCTAATTATGGAATGCCTGGATGAATATTAATTATAAAATCATTAATTATTATCGGAAAACATTATTTTGAGCTATGGTATTTTGGTGAAAAAGTGATGTACATTTGAGGTTTTCAATTGTTTTTACTGTAGGTAGTTTTCTTCCCAATTGTTTTAACGCAATTCACAAATTGTATTGCAATACTCTCGAGTATTTCGAAATTGGTTTTTAACTGAGAAACATTAAATATACCATACGGACTACTGATACTTCTTAAAGCTCTCCTATTATATCCAGAGCTGAACAATTTTGAGTGTTAGGATATTAAGTCTTCCCATTAAATGTTATTTATAACCAGTAGCGTAACCTTGAACCCATGAAGGATGGTGTTGGCCATCAGTCGCTTTGATCGGTCTCTAATTTATGCCAAAAATTCACAGGTAGTATAACTGTCCAGGTGATGAAGATGTAAATGTAAAATGAAGAAATAACAGCATTTACTAAGATTTACCTGACAATGCATTGCCGTTCAACTGGACAAGGAAGTACACTTACAAAGAACAAGAAAGAGACAACTGGATTTCCATTACAGAGTTATTGTAACTTTAAGGTTCGAACAGATACAGTACCTGAAACAACAACAAATTATTTAGGTAGATGCAAGTGTCCCGTTGAGTTTGTTAGCAATTATATAATGTTTAGGGTAAAGTTTGCGGTTAAAGGATCGAGAAGACGAGTGTCCTGTCATAGAAAACCGTACATAGTGTATTTACTTCGTCTGCTTGCTTCACTGTATCTGTTGATCATGCACAGTACAAATAAAACCTTCTATGGCAAATTTAGTATACGCACACAATAAAGTTAGTTTTGAAGAAGACGGTCGGACAAAGTAATAATTCTGATAGATAGCTGATCATGTTGATATCAACCCCACCAAATCCTATAGGAGTTTTTTTTAAGTTGAACTCATTTAATCTGAGATTTGTGAGACATTCCGATCAACTAATTTTTGTTTTTTGTCTAAATATAGCAAATGTTGTATTAATATTGATGTGAGAAAAACAACTAATTTCACATTGGTCACGTCTGTTTACAGTCAAGTAAAGTGACAAATAGAGATAGGGGGTATACTCAGCACGAAATAATTCGGTGTTGTACAAAAACCGCAACTCATGGTATTTCTTAACGGGTTTCACACGATTTTATGTAATACATGTGTCAGATTCAATTAACTTTTACGTATAAATCATGATAGAATAATCTAGTTAGTATGCATGAGGTTTCACTGTGAAAATTACATTAGAGTAAATCGAAAGCATTGCAATGTTGACCTTCAGAAAATGAGGGAAAATTAAAAAAGATTCCTTCCTTATCTCATTTATGCATCTCGCGTGGCTCGTCATCACGATTTGTACTAAATTTATTCTTATTCTTTTACATTATCATCTCACAATACTTAATGACTTAAAGGGATATGTTCACTAACTGTTCGACCAATAAAATTTTTGTCTCAGAACCTGGAATTTTTTAGCTATTATATAATCCATAATAACAACTCTCCGTCGAAATACAAGTCTCAAATCTCAATGTAGCCATGATAATGAGCGTTTGAAAGTCGTTTAGTAAACTATGCCTTATATAGAAATGTCAAATACAGAAAATGAAAGATAAATGCTTATGAAGGAATATAATTGAAGGGATTATGCGATTTTTGAGCAGTAATGTTCTAGTACTTCTGGAGGCCATTTACATATATTACAGACTCAAATCGACCCTCGAAAATGCTGAACATTCCCCTTTAACGCATTATCTTTCGACCAAACAGTCGTACAGAATCTGAAGTCAAGTTTAATATGTAGGCTATGCTTAAGTTACTTGTATATCTTCAATTACTCAAGTTAAATGCTACAGATTACCTATAATATGTTAAATGGGTTAAGGTGGAATTCAAACTCATATAAATCTTCTTACCAATCTGAATAGGAATTCTATCAATCTCGAGAGAAATAGATCAACCCCATGCAGTGCACGATCTCTATAATTGCAATTTTCTTTGCTTTTTTTCTAATTAAAATTGAAAAATGGGCAGATGTTCAGAAATCAGAAGAACTTGTTACTCTTTCTTTTAAATTAGATGTCGTTCTCTACATTAAATCTCATTTATCTTAAATTGGTTGATTTAAATCAATGTCATTAAACACTGTACAAACCCAATTACATTATTTCAAGATTCATCAAATACTCGTTCCACTTGTAACAGAACATGATAGTTTGATGTTCTTTAGAAACATGAGCACGTGTTGTATAGAAGAAAAGAAAAAAACGTAAACAGATTTTGTTTTCAAGAATAACAACTTAAGTTGACGAGGATGTTGTCTACCAGCTGGTCCCTGGCGAAACATCTTTCCATTAGACTTTCACATGCCCATCATGCCTTTTAAAATGAACCTGACAAATGAAATGTCGGTATGTTTGCTTCAAAAAATGGAACTAAGATTGATTGCATGTAACCTTTGTCAAGAAACATATTTCTTTCTAAACCAAAATAATCTCAATCACAACTTACAGTCATTCCAAAACCAACCAATTTCTTCAGTGGAGTTGACTTATCAATGTGCTACATTATGGACGATGCTTTGTGTTTTCACTGACAAATATCTTCAAGCAAATTTTGTTTTTTTTTAGTTGTCCGAGGATCTTTATTGTGCACAGCCTGTAGTAAATGCGAGCTCTGTTTATATTCCCATTCGGGCGTTTAAACTGCTTGCTAAAGTATCGTTAACCATGGACAATAAATGTAGGTATGGTTGCTGATCTGTCTTTATTGTGTCAATTACTGAGGTGGGAACAGGAAAGTGATAGTCCGAGATCGATTAGTTGTCGGTTATAATTAAATTTCTGACATACAAAGTCATTAACATTCGTAACAAGACACAGGATACTAAATTGTACTGCATCAAAAACCATGCAACACGGCAGTTTTGGCAGTTATTGTCCTGGAACAAAATCCAATGTGTGTAATTATGATTACACATCACATTCTACAATATTGAAATATATTTATGCTTACCTTGCCGATATATACCATACCAGCAATTGTATGAATAAGACAATAGTGTTAATATAACAACTGGGTTTTTTTTTAATTTAAAGCGATACAACCTCTTAGAATGAACAAAAAAATTAAGTTCTCAAACTTTTATTCAATTATTGTATATAAATATTGTTTTCTGGATTTTTTTTTTCAGATTATTTAGGCAATCTGTTGTATAGTTATGAAACCAGGCTAGAGTCAAACAGAGATATTTCGGCTCATCCGGGTACTGTCAAAACATATACACAACCAGTCCATTATATTTTCAAGGGTGTTGCTGTAACTTGCCTAACAAACAACCCTCTAAATAACATACTTCTTATACCCTTGAAAATATAATGGACTGGTTTTGTATATGTTTTGATGGTACCCGGATGAGCCGAAATATCTCTGTTTGACTATAGTCCTTTGATGAATATAAACTCCTATTGACTAAATTTGTAAATTTAGATTTTTTGTTCATTCTAATAATTAATTGATACGAGTTCTCCGGTTCTTTTATCCGTGTCAAATTATTCAGGAACTTTTGTGGTATAGGCTAGTCAGAAAAACAAACAGGACATTTAGCTTTAGATTAACAGATTCCAGACAAGTTTATTTCCTTAAACAATTAATTTCGAATTAATTAACGAAAATGTGACTGAATACAGACGTTAAACAAACTAAACAAGACTATAAAAGAACGTGTTATCTTTTACTAAAGAAATTCAGACTTTAAAGATGTCATTGAATGATAGTCGATCAGGCATTTCTAAAAACTTCGAGTGTCTCTTTCCGATATTAAATGATGATGGGTTGAGTTCAATTTATATGCTGACTTATGGTGTATACTCCACATAGTACAATTAATGCTGATTCGCTTTACATTATTTAGAGTCTGGGTTTTAAACTGGTTTTCTCAAAATATGTCCCCGAAAATGCACAAGGAAATGACCATGTCCCCTGAAATGTCTCAGAAGGCATCGAAAACATGCAATTTCGAAGCATGATATAGTCGCAGCATTTTTTGTTTTAATACAAACTTAAATTGTGGTCGTTGCGACCAGTGGACACTGGTGTTTTAAGATAATACAAAATATAACATATTTTTTTCAGACCTATAGATCAGTTTGTGTCCCTTGAAAATGTCCAAATGTTCCAAATCTGGGACATGTCCCAAAGTTGAAAACCCAGGATTTAGAGGGAGAGCTGAAGTATTGTATAAAACCTGTGTACCATGCAGTGTCTGATAAGACTGTTCTCATAATCATCAACTATAAATGATGCCATATATATATCAATAACGTGCACCTATCGAGTTAATGTGTACGTACATATAAGTTATCTTCAAGATCAACACCATTCAATAATAGAATCAATAACCGAGGTATTTGAATAAGCAACATGAGCCAGAAGGTATTGTATACGGTATAATGCAGTCCTACTAACAAGATAATGAAATATGTTTGAGTTTCGATTGAATTTAGAGTTGAACCTGTCGCTTTTAATCATTTCTACCTTAAGGCTATTGATGTTGTATTATTGAGCACTTCTGTCTTATAATAAAAAGTGAAGACATTATTGATTCGAAAACCTGCATATTATGAAATACATTGCAAGTCGATTATTCGATTCGTATGTTATTTACCACCGTTGCTGGGGGTGAGTGAGCATTTATTTTGTTTCCATATCCACCCCAAAAGAGCTATATTACCTTCCAAAATCGCAAGTTAGCAAGTTCGTTGCAGGATTAAACTTTAACATCGTTACAGCTCGGTTAATATTAATTCAAGCAACTCATTTCATGAATTATACTGGATGCTATCTTCGTCATTTTAGTAATCCAAGCTCCCTCAAGGATTTACTGACGATGGTGTTGAGTTTCTTAGGCAATGATACCTATTGTGACCACCATACAATGCGATATCTCACCAAAAGTAAACGTATTTGAATCACATCAAATCTGATGTACCTGAAGCTGAGTGGCATTGCTTTATATTTATATATGTCAAAAATGAAGACTGATCCATAGAAAAGACACTGATTGTCAATTGAAAAATAAAACCTTTTATAAGATATTAAGTTTTTTTTTATGCAAATCAGTTATTTTCTATTACCGTTCTAAAAATCCCGTCGAATTATTTTTCTTTTTAAACCCTTTTAATGGGCTTCCGGTAAACAGTTTATTGACAATGAACCATAAAGTAGTGATCAATACTAAACCTAGGTTAGTGAATTCTTTGCGATAAGCTGACCAAGAATTTCTATATAAGGTTGTCAAGTACAAGTTTTTTGTAAAGCATTTTTATTTCAGTTCTGTAAAACGGCCACAAATTGCTTTCAACGGCATAAAAAAACAAATTCTATTTATACCCATGTTAAAATAAGATTCAATTGAGTGTCGTTTTGTCAAAATGCAACCAAATAGGACTAATTAGTGAAATGCTTCAAATCAGGAAAAAAACAGAAGTTAGAATCAATGGTTTACCAGAAACTGTCAATTATTTGGTACTTGGAGACGACAATTTCTAAATTTGAATATCAAATATAGATTTCTGGAAATTTGTTTTTCCAAATTGTGTCAATTAAAACTTCTCGATCTAGATTCAAAGGTCTAGAGTATACACGCTCATAGGCCCTATTATAGTCTTGACTATTTCTCGTGGGTGGTTATATTTTAACTTTAATACTATATATGGTAATGTTTCTTAATTTTCTTTTAAACCATTAAAGGAATATTTATACGGTTTCTGTGGATTTCCATTAGTGATAGCAACACTGGCTTGAGTTACAAAGTAAACAGTATAATGGAGGATATAATGAAGTTTTACGCCCGGCCTTACTACAGTTTTCTGTGTTTCATTGGGCGGTGAAGACGTTAAAGGGATATGTTCACTAACTATTCAACCAAAAAAAATTTGGTCTCGGAATCTGGATTTTTTTTAGCTTATCTTATTCGTATTGTTCACAACTCTCCTACGAAATTTAAGTCTTCAAACACACATGTACCCATAATAATCGTCGTTTGAAAGTCAAAAATACTCGCCGTTTAGTAAGGCTATGCGTTATATAGAAAACACATATTGAAATTGAATGATAAATGTTATGGTAAGGATATAATATATTCAAGGCCCAATTCGACCCTACAAGTTGCTGAACATTCCCCTTTAACATCATGCAATTTGTAAAAAGGGATTACCTATACCCTTCACGTGATGTAAGAAACTAGCGCGGGCATATTTAGAATCAAGACAGAAGAAAACAAAAGAAACGAGAGTTGATACCTTTTGTGATACGGCAATAAATCTACAGAAAACGGAAAAAATAGATATAAAAAGAAAAGAAAAGGGGACATTATCAGTATTTTACATGAAAATGACAAGGCAAAGGAAACGAAAGAATGAGTGGCTGATATATGGAATGCAAAAGTACATGAACAAACAAAAGACAAAGAAATACAAAAAATCTAGACAAAATTACTTCACGTATGTGTGATTGTTTCTCCTATACACGTCATTCTAAAAGCTTGCAAGTATATCTTTCCATATATAGAACAATTTATTGTCAAGAAAAACAGAACATGTCTAGATTACTAATAAAAGAGAATTGTATCAACTTGACAAACCACTCAATACCAAACTCAATACCAATCCAGATAAGAGCTGAAATGAAAGAATGTGTGTTCTTCATGTAAGGTTATTTTCATTTACAATAGTGATATGTTTTGAGATATCACCCTCGTCGGTTTTACAAAAATCTTCTACAACTGGATCTAGAACACTATGTATGATTCCTTCGGGGTAGGAAAATTTCTTCAACATTGATTGTTAGTGTGTTTCTTGGACGAGTGCATTGAGTCTTTGTTGAGTACATTGGTTTCAAGTTTCTCAAATAGATAAGTGGGGTCGTGTACGTAAGTGAGTCTGAAACCCTAATAAGTGTTTTCTTTTTTGAAATATAATTGCGGACAAATCAACATATAACATTTTTACACTTAGTTTGGTTTCACTTTCACTATATTCGACGGTTCTAGTCATTTTCAAAGATACCGATAACCTCTTCTCGACTGAGAAATAAAACATATTTCAGATTTGATGACTTTAATATGCTTCAATATATCACCACGCTCGTTTATTAATAGATATAAAAAATCAAGGCAATAAATCGTTGAAGTACGGATAAGATCAGAATAATCTGAGTGAAAATCACATTAATAATATCAAGCAGTTATTTTCGAGATCAAATGAAGTAAAGTAAGTGTAAACAGAGTCTGATCATAGAAAGAATCTGGTCTCTATATTATTGATATTAGTAATCAACTGGAATTAAAATATAACATATTGAGATTATTGATTAACAGAAGATAAATATAAAGGCATATTGTAATCTTTAACTTTATAAAATTAACAATTATGTATGTATTAATGCCCGCTCATCGAAATTTCTGACTTGCTGAAAACCTTTATCTGGTTCTGAAAAGTGATACTTGTGTCAGATATTATTTTCTAAGAGAAATTAGCTTTTTCGCGTCATCAGTATTTTATCACAAATAGGTAACTTTCAACCAACATTGTACTGACACAATTTACTTTCACTTTAACAGTTCTTAAATCTTAAAAAAAATTTTGGAAAAATAATAACTGGAAATTTGTTGGTTTTTAAATATTTCGGTTAAAAAAAGGAAACCCCACACATTATCCGTAATTTTAAATCAAATTATAATTGTTTACGTTACAGTCTTATATAGTTCAATAACTGATAAAGATGAATAACGGCATTAAAGCTATAGATCAGGGGCCTTATTCTCAAAACTTAACTTTGATAAAATCTAGATTTTAAGAAATACAGAAATCTGATTGGATAATAATAATAAATTTCAAATCGATTTTAATGATTGTCCAATCGGATGGCTAAAATCATCTTAAGTTAAGTTTTCAAGAATAAGGCCCCAAACATATATAGGTTAGAATCAAAGTGTATCGATAAAACGGAAATGGTAAGGGGAGAGACACAGATTCAATTTGGGATTATCCATAACGCCTACTGGTTGACAAGTATGAAAAATATTCCAAAATGTGCAACATAAAGAAGTATTGGATGGTATTTGTGTCCCATCGAACATAAACTAATCCCAAATAAACCAATTTTAAGACCTTATAATGACACATAAGTCCAATTGAAATCTGATGGAATTCTTTCACTAATCTTATTGACATTAGCCGAATCTAACATAAATATCAAAGTCGTCGTGACATTTTCTTTTCGTCTGAGATACGAGATAATATTTTCTTTACCATTCATTTACCTCTACTTAAACAAGATTAGGAATCAATCTTGTAGAAAAATAAGAACATCAAGTCTGCTTTGACTATCACTGACGTTGATATTGATAACATAATATTGAAGAGTGACACTTATTTCACCCGATCCTGTAAAGTTAGCCTTTATATAAAGCTAATAATTGAATTTTTTAGCCTTTTAATAAAAGGAACAACAGTGAACGGTAGACGGTGCCGTTTATAATTAGCCTTTCTATAAAACCTAATAAAGGCTAATATATCAGCCAATCGGATAGGTTATTGGTAGCCAATGAAACATCGTTGATTTCCCGCTGTAGGCCTGTCCCTTCGACTTCTTGCTACTCTTACGATGACCTTATTCTGGTTCACCACCTAGATCATTGATTATTCAAGCCCAAGACCATGGAATGAAATGACTACAATGTAAAGTTCAATACCGTAAGTAATGTAGAATGTAAAATATTGTCAATCGTCGGAGAATTGAAATATAATTCAATATTATATTTCAATGTTCGAATAATAAAACTGAACATGGCGATAACTTCATTGAACTTTATCACGTGATATTACATGATTGTCATGTGTCTTTTCAAAATGGCTGCTCGCATGCAAAGTTGTCAACAAATCTTTTAACTTGTCTGATCGACATGATATTTGCTGTAACACATAGCCGTAGGAGACAGAATGGGGTCGGGGGTGGCCTGACCTTAGCCTAATTATTTAGTTTAGTCAACACCACTGTCTGTTATGAAATGAAATATCTGTTTAGCGCGGAAATTAACTTACTTTCTTTATTTGGATTCTAATTATGATTAATAAGGCTTTATATTAATGATATTTTGTAGGATTCGTGATAAAAGTTTTCTCAGAAACAAAGAAAATACATCAACAAGAGTTTGGAAGGGTTAGAAGCAACATTTCAAGGCCACCCCCAAAAAGCCTTAATAAATATCAGGATGTTTTAAGGCAAGTCCAATTTTTATACGCCCACACATTAATGTGGGCGTATATTGTAGTCGTCCGCCGGTCCGTCCGCCCGTCCACAATTGTTGTGGACACGATGGAGAGCTGGTTTCTTGATGGATTTTGATGAAACTTGCTGTGAGTGTTTGTAATCACCCATTGATGAACCCTATTGAAAATCAGACGAATCGAAAAATATTTCATGGGTTATTGCCCTTGCTTTTGAAAATATGTTGTGGACACCATAGAGAGCTGGTTTCTTGCTGGATTTTAATGAAACTTGGTATGAGTGTTTGTATTGACCTTGGGATAAACCCTATTGAATATCAAAAATATCGAGAAAATATTTGATGAGTTATTGCCCTTGTTCTTTAAAACACGTTAATTTTCAGCCTATTACACTCTCAAAGTTAAGTGTGGACACGATAGAGAGCTGGTTTCTATAAAACTTGCTGTGAGTGTTTGTAATCACCCAAGGATGATCCCTATTGAAAATCAGACGAATCGAAAAATATTTCATGGGTTATTGCCCTTGCTTTTGAAAATATATTGTGGACACCATAGAGAGCTTGTTTCGTGATAGATTTATGAGTGTTTATATTGATCTTAGGATAAACTCTATTGAAAATCAGAAACATCGAAAAAATATTTAATGAGTTATTGCCCTTGTTCTTTAAAACACGTTTATTTTTCAGCCCGTTACAGTCTCAAAGTTGTTGACACTATAGAGAACTGGTTTGTTGATTGATCGTAATGAAACTTGTTGTGAGGGTGAATCCTATTGAAAACCAGACAAATCTTAATATATTTAATAGGTTATTGCCCTTGTTCTTGAACACGTTAATTTTTCAGCCTGTTAAACTCTCAATGTTTTGAACACGATAGATTGCTGGTTTCTTGATGGATTTTGATGAAACTTGCTGAGAGTGTTCGTAATCACCTAAAAAGGAACCCTATGGAAAATCAGACTAATCGAAAAGTATTTCATGGGTTATTGAAAATCAGACAAATCTTAATATATTTAATTGGTTATTGCCCTTGTTTTTGTAAATATGTTGTGGAAACAATAGTGAGTTTGTTTCTTGGTGGATTTTGATGAAACTTGGTGTGAGTGTTTGTATTGACCTTGGGATACACCTTATTGAAAATCAGAAACAAAATGTGACTGTTCTTAATCATTTTAGGATGAAACCTTATATTGACATATTGCCCTTGTTTTATGCATATTTCAGTGACATATTTGTTTTTTCCAGGAAACTTTAACCCGTGGTTTTACTCTCGTAAAAAGAAAAAAAATGTCATTCTCAGAATCTTTCATTTACTTTCCCCGACGAATTGGCTGCCATTATAAAAGTGGAAGTATTACGATGGCCATCTCTATTTTTTTTATTATTATTTATTCATTCTTTTAGGCTAATACAGAATTCTGTATTTTGAGGAGCAATCGTACCTCAGCTCCAGACACAGGATTTGTTTACATAGTGACTAATGTACATGGGGCTGGGTACTGATAACAAAAGTGAGATCGATTACATCAATGTTTGTTATATATATATAACCCATTTAGGGTTATATATATATATATATAATTTTCCCAGTGAGAATTATCTTTAAAGGCATTATACCACTTTCTTGCAGTTGTAGTGAATTGATGAAAATTTCCCTCATTAAACACTGCATGGTGTTAGTGGGTCATCATTAGCCTATACAGGTGCAGACAAGTAGGACAAATAACTCCATAAAACTCAATTTCATTTCATATCCGCTTTAAAATAAAGACTTTTACTCAAGCAATGAATTTTTGAAATTTAAGCATTATTGAGACTATTTTATCTTTATTGACTTTTTGAATAATATGCAAATTTTTGTTTATTTCAGGGATGATTCAGAAAGAAATCATGGTAAGTACAAAATTACTTTGCTTCAAGTCTCATACATTTGTTGCTCATTGAATGTGACCAATGTGTGAGTTTTTAGTCACTAATTCTTCTAGGACGAGACTTACTTGTAACGTTTAGTAAATTTAGTTCATAGCTATGGAGTCTTTTTTTTAAGATTTTTTTTCAAATGTTAAAGCAGAAATTGTATGTAGTATGAGTTTGAGTTGATGCAGCAACTGGCCAGTCGTTAGATAATCTTTGGTATTTTATTTAATCCATATAAACATTCATGAAGATGCAGGGTTAGACACATTTATGAAAAGTATAGAAACTGTTCTCAATCAGAAATGAACTGTGAAGAGAACTGTATTAAGTATTTTGAACATTATCTCATGTAGAAATATCTGTATGAGCAATTTTATGTTTATTGTTAAACATTTACTAATGTATTTTTTGTTTTTCAGGCTGTGTCAATGGAAATATTAAGATAGTGGACCACGGCCATATACGCCTAACGAAAAAGTCGAAGATGGAAAAAATTTAATCAGGAGAAAACTAAACTTTCTCAAACCTTTCGATTTAGGTCCAATAACATCCATTTTAAGTTTCATCAAAATTGGTTGAAAACTAAGAGAGTACAGTAGCATATTCAAGATTTGGGGCAAGGGCAATAACTCTGCTTGTAACGATCGAAAATAGCTCTAATTCGAACTTGATCTTCCTTTTCTGAATATATATACACATATCAAATTTCATTTGATTCCGTCAAAAACTCTAGTTTTTAGAGCGTTTACAAGCAAATGTTGATGGACGGACCGACGGATTTGGGGCAAGGGCAATAACTCTGCTTCTCATGATCGAAAATAGCTCAAATTCGAACTTGATCTTCGTTTTATGAATATGTATACACATATCAAATTTCATTTGATTCCGTCAAAAACTCTAATTTTTAGAGCGTTTACAAGCAAATGTTGATGGACGGACTGACGGATTTGGGGCAAGGGCAATAACTCTGCTTCTAACGATCGAAAAAAGTTCAAATTCGAACTTGATCTTCGTTTTATGAATATGTATACACATATCAAATTTCATTTGATTCCGTCAAAAACTCTAGTTTTTAGAGCGTTTACGAGCAAATGTTGACGGACGGACCGACGGACGGACGGACCGACGGACGGACGGACGGACGGACAGGAGTGACTACAATATACGTCCTCATAGAGAGATGAGGGCGTATAAAAAGGGTTTCTTCTACAGAATGACCATACAGTTAAACCAACTTTCATGATTAAAGAGGATATAACAGATAGACAATGTGTAACTCATTAATATGCTGAAAACTTATTAGATATTATGCTATAATTCATAAATCTTATATGTAACAGAGGAAATATCCCTTTGAATGTTTGTGTGTTTTTTTAATCTTGAACAAAATCCATTTTTACTTTGAAACCTATAAACATGCTTACAAGAATTATTGAAGAAAAAAAGATAATTTGTTAACTCTTACAACTATTGACGTTGTTTCAAAAAAGTAAATATTTTTCAATTTCGTATGAAGATGTGTTCAATATCTTTAAATTCTGCAAGCAAAGATCAGAGAATTTAGTCCATTGGGGAAATAACGTCTTAATATTATGATGGTGCTTCTCTTTGGAAAAGTCAACTGATATATAACTATTGCTCTCGATTTTGTGGATGCGATTTTGATTAATGGTATTGTTTTGCTTGTACAGATTTTTATTATACAAATAAAAGATTGAGAATTTAGTTCTTTGGAAGTTGGTAGTCTTAAATTCTGTATCATTCCATAAGCAATGGACGGAATATAGTCGATTTTGGGGTTTCATTACAATTACCATTATGTCATTGAACTACATGTATATTAAAACCTGTGTCACATCCCTAGAGCAAAGAAAATATTTCTGACAAAAATGTTTTGCAGGAATCACAATCCAATAAATACAACGCTGCTACAGAAACGTGTAGAGGCCTAGGTATTCTCAAAGCTTGGACTTTAAATAAAATAGCCTACAATATATAATTTCTGTCTACATATCACAAAAAGGCAGGACAAATACATAAAATTCATATGCAGGAAGAAAGAATTTACATTAAAAGACATAATATGACTACACTACTTGGCTAGTTGATTAATGCCCTAACGTTGGAGATAAATTCTGCTGATTAATCGTAAGGCATAAAAGAAAAAAAAACTGAACAATATAGTTTCTTATGTCAAAAAAGTAGGTATGTCTTAATGTCTCTTTACACACAGAATTCATTTCAGATAGAAAGTGTTATCATCTAGTAATGTTGATTTGCATTGCGCGAGCATAATTAATGAAAAAAATATTCTTTTGGGTTGGTAGATTCTAGCATTTTTTAAAAATAAAACACTGTTATTCCTTAACTGTTTATGTAGGTACATATAACATACTGTCTGGATTGTATACATACAACATACAATAACAAGTTGAATATGCGTTTAGCCAAAATATTTTGATTCTGATTCGGTTTTATTCTTTTAATATATGTATACAATATACGCAGAAAGATGGGTTGCGTGGCAATGTAAAATATTTAAAGGCCTACACCCAATTTATCAAATTATACTATCTTTTTAATATCTCAACGGTTCTCATATCACAGAACTTTACAAGCGCTTGTTGAAATATTTGATCACAACGAGATTTTCAACCTTCTATGCCTTATTTCTCTATTCTTATATACAACCAGGGCGTTATATACCTAACATTTTGACAAGGAAATAGATATTCAAATTGTGCGCCTTTACTTGCTGACATATTTCGTAGACTTTAAATCTATCCAGAAGAGTTGGAAAAAAACCTACTGATTCTAAGACTTTCCGCATCCTTTTCGACTTGCTTCTAGAAATTATCAACAATCACGATCTTTGTGTTCGACTTTATGACAAACGTGACGACTTCAATTTTCCTATCGTTAATTTTCCATGCATGTGTAGTCTGATACCATCACTTGCTTAAGGTTGTTTTCCACGGGACGATTTCTTTCGCGCGAAGCGTTTTTTTCGTCACAAAATAAAAGCGCTCGACGATTTTTAATTTCCACGATCTCCGCCAGCTTCGACGTCATGACGTCAAGATAATATAACGTTGATATTGTTAGCGCATTTGATTGGATCATTGGATAAAATGTTTACGCGAAATATTTCGTCGCGAAAAAGTTGAAACCATTCCTACTTTTTTTGCGATCGTTGCGACGATTTTTTTCGTAACAAATTTTAGTACCTGCTATCAATACGCATGCGTGAGTGCAAAAAAATCGCTTCGCGCGAACGAAATCGTCCCGTGGAAAACAGCCTTTATGGTGTGTATTTTTCACAACGTATCTGATATGCTAGGGCTTTTTTTTATTTAGTAAGACTTTGTGTTTAGAGATCGACCTTCAAATCGCTTAAAGGCGAACAGTGGTTATTTTGGGGGGTTGTTAGTACTAAAACTCCGTTCAAATTTGCCTCAAAATTACGTTCTATTTCTTTAATGTGTTGTCTCATTAAAGTCGTTTTGTTTTTTCCTTTTTTTATGCCAATAATTATGAATACATATGAATTGGGGCAGGCTTGAATTTCGGTGGTGAGTTGTGAACACTATTACTGATTAGCTTAGCTAACCAATACGAACGGATGGTAAATGTGTCCGTTTCATCATGGCTGCTTCAACTTCATTATGGTTTACAGCTTACTATTTTGAAATATCTGATGGATTCCACTACTATACAATTATTGCTCTCGTTTTGGTTAGAATTGCGTTGCTTGTTCGGATGATGATCAATTTCAACCGAAATCTATTCCATGTGATGTAAACTCTAGACTCTATAGCTCCAATAGACCTACCAAATGTCATGGTTACATTTCCACTTGGATTCCATTATGGATATAAAACAAAACGAAATTTGTGGTAATAGTTTATATTTCAACATTAGGTAATACATAAAATCATCAGGATAAATATGTAGGCCTATGTTCAAATCAGACTGATGTAATTAAATAAAGCGTTTATTGAGCAGGTCAATTGTTCAAGTTGACCAATGTATATTACATATTAAATATAGGCTGTTTTTTAAACTTCATAACTTCTTTATATTCATTTTATATTGTTTGAGAATTAAATTCTGGAAAAATCAATCAGATTACAAGTTTTATATCAATCAAATCATTTAAAACAGGTCCACAACTATCAAACAACAACATACACTATTAAAAATAATCTTGCTATAACTTTTTTAATGCATCTTTAAGTAATAAAATTTTCCTAGAAATATGGACAAAATTATACTGACAATGGTGTTTCATTTAGTGTTAAACAATACTAACAGAGATGTATGAAAATAGATCAAACATTCGGAGTGTACAATAAAAACCAGGGCTTGCTAGGCAAGGTAACAAACGTCGGATGTCGGAAATGATCATATTTTAATTAAAGATAATACAAATTTCATTATAACAAAAGAATAAAAAGTCAAGGACAATAACTCAAAAACTGTTCATCGAAAATACCTCATGTTAGAACTTGACCGAGATCTGATCAATTGCAATGATCACACCATTCAAGTTTCATCAGAATCAGTTTAACTTTTATGATGCTCACAAAACTATTTGTGATGCGTTTTGGCAAAGTCAAGGGCAATAACTCAAAAACCGTTCATCGAAAATGCATCAAGTTAATACTTGTTCAGGATCTTATCTATTGCAATGATCACACCAAGTTTCATCGGATTCGGTTCAAAATTGTAGCTTCAATTTTGCTCACAAACTATTTTGACAAAGTCAAGGGCAATAACTCTGAGATCTTATCGAAAATACGTCAAATTCGAACTTGACCGAGATCTTATCAATTTAAATGACCATACCATAATTCATCAAAATCAGATGAAAACTGTAGTCTCTAGAGTGCTCACGAACTAAATTTGACGCGTTTTTACAAAGTCAAGGGCAATAACTCAAAAACCGTTCATCGAAAGTACTTCAAATTCGAACTTTACCGAGATGTTATCAATCTTAGGCAATAGGCATCATACCAAGTTTCATTAAAATCAGATAAAAACTGTATTCTCTATAGTGCTCACAAGAAATGTTGACAGACGGACCGACAGACAGGGACGACGACAATATACGACCACATATTCATGCGGGCGTATAAAAACACATAAAAATCTATAAATCAATTTCAATTTATAGGAACAATGTTAATCCTGAAATATCAATATTTTATGTTAATTCAAATACAGTTGCACAACATTGTCCTGGTGTTTCTTAAAGAACAAAACTAAGATGCTGCTGTGTTAAGTGGCACAAGTGTAGTGAAATTTTGCATGCATGTTCAAGAATTTTTACTTAGTGGGGCCACTTTTCTACATTATAAAACACATAACATAAGATCATATGAACTTTTCAAACTTTAATTGAAAAACTGTCTTTAGTGGAACATCTAAGATGTCAATAATTCTTCAAGTGGAATAAAACTACCTGAAATATATTCACAGTTTAATTTATATAACCTGTACACTTTTAAATATATACATTACAATATTGAATACAAACGGTCTCCGTGAAAGTTACGCTGGCGCTCTGCAACATATCACGGTAATGAACGGCGGCCATTTGACCGGACTACATCAATGTTATCACGTAATCTCGTGATTCTGGTAGTTCAAACATCAGAGACGGGTCATTCGAGGCTACAAGTATTTGTAAACAAATAACACGAAAACAAACAGATATGTATTTAAAATGATGATAAAATGCGTAAATGGTGAACAGATAGTCACTACGTAGCATTAAATGCACGAGCAGGTGTCAGAAAATTCCTCCACAGATTCTATTGCTATGAACTATATCTATGTCGCGACGTTACAAGCAAGTGGTAAAGCGTCAAAGTAAAGAGTCTCGCGCATGAAAACACAACGAAAAACACCATTCATTACCGAGACAGATTATGGTTTACGGAAACTGCCGAGGATTGTCGATTGTATTGAATATTGAAATAGCAATTGGAACTTAGTCCATTCTTTCTAGTGCGCATTGTAAATTTAGAAATAAAAAATTGAAGGACATGAGATAAAACCTTCGGGTTGGTCTTGAAAATTGCAGAATCCCGTCCTCTATCCACCCTGCAAAGGGCAACTTTCTCCGACTTACGGTTCGCCCGCAATCACAGTTTTAGAAAATGCCGTTTTTCTTGCAAAACTTAGCCAAAAATCGAGAAATTTCTATCGTTTTGATCAGAAGAAATTTTAAAATCGACTTTTTCAAATAAAATTTAGTTTTTGCTTTTGTGGGGAAGAGCAAAATCACCAAATATTCAGAAAATACATACGTAGGCTCATTCGAGAACATATACATAATGATATATACTAAGGGCCTTTATGCATTGGATATTTCACGGTATAACATAGCGCCATAGTTGTGTAGCTTTTTCATGTTTGGTGTTGGCCTTTATGCATAAGCTTAACTGTATGCTGAACTGTATTATCTTTGCCTTTAAAATGCCTTGCAAATGTGGATGGGAGTTCTGACATCTGTCTAAACTGACATACATAGATGTCAACATATTTAAAACAGACATTTCAGCCAGTGATAAACAAAATATGTTGTATAATAATATTAAAGTTACCTGGTATTCAACTTGCATGGTATGGTGGAATAGATAAAAAAAAAAAAGCTTAACACCAGAGGTTTGTTTCTGTAAAAAAATGATAATGATTTTGTTTTAAATACATGATTTACTTCCTTATTTTTTTCAATCAAAATTTACCAATAATTATTACACAAGAACATCAGTTTTAGAATAGTAGTAAACATTTGGGCACTGGTTATCATTTTCAATTTTTTATAGCAAAAATGTGTTTTCCATCATACTTTTCTGTACCAAATTGGAATTCTGAAGACTGACAATACAAAGCTGTGTGCAATGAGGAAAAGTTTGGTCTGACAGCAGCATAAGCTAATATTTTTTACGATTCCGATAATCAAAAATTTCGTCCAGAGCATGACAAAATCGGTTATATACAGTAAGTAGGTAGTGGAATTCCCATACGAAAGGTTCTGTCAGGTGTTCGAAAAGAGTAAGCGTGTAAAAGTGTAAGCCTATTACTATCCGATCTCACCTGTAATCAAATTCCATCTTCAATCAGCTGAAACTTCAGCTTCAAATTAAATCCATACAATCTGAAATTCATAATTTTGATAATAAAACACTTTATTGATGGAGAATGATGATAAGACGCCAATAATCAAAACCAAAACTCGATTTGGTTACCCTGCCTGGTTTCGCTAGGCAATGTAAAAATCTGACACTAAGCTGTGCGACCGACAGAAAGCGCAGAGGCGTCGACCCCCTTCCCGACCCCCGCCCGATCTCACAACAACAACAAATTGACTGGCCCGGCTTTTCCTATCCCTCCCACTCCTGCTCCCTTTTTCTTACTGTCGAGTTCTTGCATGTCTGGTGCTTTTAGCCCCCTGGACAATTCTGTGACGCCTGCTCGCCCCTCCACCTAATATTTTCAATGGCGAATTTAGGGGGGGGGGGGGCTGCCATGTCCAATCCCCACTCCCTCCGGCCGAAAAATTGCTATATATTCGATTGAAATGCGCAAAATTTGAGAATTTTCATAATGTTACACCCTATCCCCTACCCCCTCAAAAAATTACTCGCTACGCCAATGTCATTTCAAGAAACGTCGGGGTGGGGGGGGGGGGAGGGCATATCTGGAATGAGATTCTATGAGGATTTAGAGCTTAAGCTTAGCCGTAACTTCTCTTTAAGTAATAGGTTTAGGCACTGCACTAGACAGCAATTTACCTGAATATGATGAATTGTCGACTAGAAATAGATGCCTACTGCCACTGGCACTGATCCACACGTGAGGTGAAGAGATTTGCGAACTAGCCTAAATCTTAGCTATAGGACTCCAATGACACTAGATCGTTTTAGGCTCAAGGTCCAAAAATTGTGATATTCTTCTCCCGCCGAAGTTGGCTTAAATTGGTGGACCATTTGCTTCTTTATTCTGCATTATATCACGAAAAGGCCGTCGTTTTTAGGTTGACATCGGAAAGATAAAATGGCTAAATATACAATATGCTTTTTGATTGGATATAGTTTTCGCTAAGATTGACGTCTGATTGGTTGATATATTAGCCGTTGTAAGGTTTTATAGAAAGGCTAATAATAAACGGCACCGTCTACCGTTCACTGTTGTTCCTTTTATAAAAAGGCTAAAAAATTCAATTATTAGCTTTATATAAAAGCTAATTTTACTGGATCGGGTGCTTATTTATATGACATTTTTAATCATTGTGTTCACGGTTAAAAAATGTAGCCGTCAACATGCCATAAAAACTCAGTGTTGTCTTTTGTGAATGATTTCTCACTTTAGAATCTAAGTTTATCTGAGGTTATTCTAGTAGAATAATAGGTATACGTATTCAAATTATTCATTTTAAAATACATGTGGCATGTGGCAGCTGAAATTCTACGTCACTTTATCTGAAGTCCCCGACAGAACTGCAGTTGGGTTGAGAAACTAAAGTGTAGAACGACAACATGTATTATGTTTAACCAGGGTGTTGGCGAGAAGGACAATGATCTTCCACTTTTGATTTTGATCTGCCTGGGAATAACTATGTTAGTATTCCATTAAGTATGCCTTCTCAGAAATGAAGTGATTCAAAACGTCATAAATTCTTTAATAAAAGATAAGTCATTTCATAACTTCTTGTGATGATACGGGATACATAAACTGTACATCACCATTTTCACTCCCAGGATTTCTCTGTACAGTGAATTATATTTTGCAATGATAAGAATTAAGACTGACTTTAATAAAGGCACAATAATGAGACTAATGACTTTCATTTATATATACCAATATCTGTAATAAGCATAATTTACATATGTGGTTCCATGTTAAGGATAATGAATGGCATTTGTATTGTAATGTACTAATTATGCCTATATAATGGACGTCAAAGGAGTAATGAAAATCAATTGGATCTGCTGTCATCTCTATAGTTTCAAATGCACAAATGGCTCTTAAGTTGCATTATTATTTGCCTCATTATTTAACAAAACTCTTTCAACCGGCGTTTATCGATTTCTGTCGAATATAAAACTAATCATTCGAACTGGTTTGGTATTCGAGATAAAAATTTGCATAATACAAAAGAAACAGTCGAATCTGAAAAAAATCTAATATAGTGAATGCGTATATAATTGTATTGGGATAATAAGTTTGATTTTCAGGATTGTTTGATATTGAGGGTATTATAAAGATTTCGGGGAAGGGAGAGTTTGTTCTATCCTAGGTCTGCACATTTGGGAAATTCAAACACTTTATTTATAAATTTAAAGAGGTCTAGATCAGCAGGTTTTTTTCTCAGTCTAATTAAAATTTCGTTTCGTTAGGTTTTTTAAACTCTTCTAGTAACCCTGTTTAGTGCTTAAGCAAGTTTAACGTCAAAACTCGACCTCTTGCCAGAAAGTAACAAGACCTGGTATATATAACGGATGAGTTCTGAAACGTACACACCATCAGGTGGTGATTTTGGTATGTTACTGCACATGAATGGAAAATTAAATATTGGAAAATCGTCGTCACAAATCGTGATTGTTGACACTTTCGAATAGCAAATTCAAGTAAGATACTTTATTCAGCGTTATAAGGCGTGTGTGTAAACACAGCTCCTTAAAAGCTTTTCGGGACCGATCTACCATCAATGCACTTATCGTGTGAACCGTATGAAAATATCGTCTTAGCGTTATAAGTTGATATCAATGCTACTTTATTGAATCTGTCAGATATTGAAATAACTCTGTAAAAACAGGGAAATAATGAGGTTATTGTATCTAGAAATGATGGATAGGGTTTCAATGACACTCATGGATTGTAACGTTTTCTATTATTTTTTGTTATCGCTAATTATTACTGCAGTTCTTTTTCACGAGAAAAGCACATCAACAATTCTCAGGTGACTTCTATTTCTGGAATAATAGTTGTACTTCTGTGATTTGGTAGTTTGGCATTAAAATGTTTTTTTATGAACATAAACCTAAACTCCGTATGTTTGGTATCATAGAATTTGAAGGAAGCTATTTTGTCGATGATGTGGTTTCCTTATGCTACTATGCTTAGTGCGGTCTCACTTCCACAAAATGGTCTCTAATTAAATATGAACCTCGGCCTGTCTACACTTCTTCACACATTTTGAAGAAACTTTATTGTTTATTTTCACCCAGGGATAAGCCCTATATACAAAACTGTCAATGGGCGTATGTAACCGTGTCTTTCAAACTATCTTTATTATCGTAATATTTTATTCTTTTCACATCTTGGTATTGTCAGCTTATTTCCACCAGAAAAAAAGTACATCGAGAAAATTGATAGGATTTACATCATTTGTATTCTGTACAGAATTTGCATGAAATGCCAAAACTAAATCTGAAGCTTATTTAGGTTTTTAAGGATTGGCATATACCATTAACGTTTCAGTGACGTCTATATCTCAAGACCAAACTTTGTCTTCACTGAATTATAATTGCAGTGCGTTCTAGCGAACGCACTGCTTTGTTTTCATAATGACTTTTTTTGCAGTGCGTTCTAGCGAACGCACTGCTTTGTTTTCATAATGACTTTTTTTTTTTTGTCTACTTCTGGTCCCGCTATTTCGGTATGAAGGAAACATATCACACGTAATCTACGATGATTTCACACTATATCTAGCGTGTCGGTATTAGGTGAATGTAAAATGATGCATTTTCCTCCAACCGGACATGACGTATGCGAGATTAACCCATTTTAATTGTTTTACCAGTTTCACCTCCGTTTTTTGTCCGATTTTGATGGGAACTTTTTTGTTTATTTCTTTAAACGATTGTCTACAAAATATGAGTTTAAAAACATGAATTTTTAAAACTTTGTCGCTGACTTTTTGAAGCACTTTTTTGACCATTTTTTCAACTTTCGCAATTTTATTCTGATCAATCTGAAAACTTACATGTGCATAGACATTTTGATCGCGAACAAAATTATTTTTTCAAAAATTTTATATCACTTCCGGTTTTGACGTAATTCACTTGTAAAGTTGAAATTTTGACTTCCGGGATAATGAAGATATTCAAAAAAATCTTTTTGCAATGTGCTAGAAATAACTATTGACAAAATATGAAATGATAAAATCTGACCCAGATATTTCATATCAGCCGCCATCTTGAAACGACCAATTTTTCTTTAAATCGAAATTCAGAATCAGGGAATCATCCGATTTGAATAAAAATGATGTCTATGGAATCTACAGTCGATTGCTAACAAAACATGGGAAGCCGATTTTTGAATTTCGATTCAGATTTTTTTTTATTTCCGGTTTAAAATTTTCAGTAATAGTCAAAACTTTTAAGGCTCATATCTTGTGACCTTGACCTTGAGTAACCTTGTGACCTCAACAAAAGTTGTTGCCCTTGACGAGATCTATCTAATGGCATAATCATTTTAGATGCCCGATGTTTACTTCCGTTTTTATGGCTGTCAGAAAATTGCAATATTTAACTTTAAACAGCTCTGTCACGTGACCTAATTTACATACGACACAAATTATTTTTGAATCGTATTGTGCTTGATCTACGCTTTCCAATGATATATGACAATATGTATTCGAATCATAATTCCGCGTTTTAGAATTTGAAAATATTGTTAGTATTTCTGGTATTCCCGCATCCCTTTTAGTTACGCTACTTGTATTCTGGTAGCTGTGCGCCCCTTTTATTTCGTATGACTGCTTGTAGTTCTGCACCTCTTTTATTTAGTCTGTCTGCTGGTATTTCTGATTCCATTTTATCTGCCTTTATATACAGCCACATGAAAGTATGGACGTATATTGCCGTCACCCCTGTCCATCCGTCGGTCCGTTCGTCCTTCAACAATTTCTTGTACACGCAATAGCGATTAGAGTTTTTATATATGTATAACACTAGATATTTCGATAAAAATTGCTTTTTATAATTTTGTTCTTTGTTCTATAGTAACTCTGCGTGTTTTTTTTTGGCGGGAAAAAAACACGTGTTATCTGAATTACGGATTTCATAAGATAGGTAACAATTTCTTCTTAAGATATGGAAGAACATGACTAACAAAGAAAAAAATATGATAAAATCGTAACCGGAAGTAACACGCTGGCCACCATCATGAAATGAACATGTTTTCTTTAAATCGAAAGAATTGAACAGGGTATCATCCGATTTGTATAATATTGATGTCTAGGGCATTTTCAATCTATGGCCAACAAAATGATGACAGCCAATTTGCTAATTTCGATTATGATGTTTGCCTATTTCCGGTAAAAGATATTCAGAAATGGCCAAAATTTTCAAAGCTCATTACACGTTACCTTGGATTTGGGTGACCGTATGACCTGGACAAAAATTATTGCCCATGATGAGATCTACCCAACGGTGAATTCATTTTTGTTGTCCAATATTTACTTCTTGTCTTATAACCATTTGAAAATTGTCAGTTTGAACCTAATTCACGTACGTCACAAAAAATCGTCTTTTCTTATTATGCTTTATCTCCTCTTGATATATAATAGTAGATATTTTAATCATTTTTGCTTTTTTTTTAATTTGGAAATTTTGTTCATTGTTCTAAAGTAACTGCGTAACTTTTTTGGCGCGAAAAAACACAAGGTTCCTAAATTGTGGATTTTTAAAGAGAGTCGACACATTCTTTTGAAGATATAAAATGTCATAAAATTCATAGAAAAAAAAGGATAAAATTGGACCCGAAAGATATCACCCGATTTACATAATGTTGATGTCTATGGCATCTTCAATATATTACTAAGAAAATGGTGACAGCCGATTTCCTAATTTCAATTAAAAGGTTTGTCTATTTCCGGTTAAAGAAATTTAGCAATAGCAACCACTTTCAAAGCTCAAAACTCGTGACCTTGACGTTTGATGACCTTTTGATCTGAACCAAAGCTATAAAATCTATCAAATGATGTTTTACTTTGTGTTTTCCGATGTTTACTTCCGGTTTAATAGCTGATTGAAAATTGAGATTTTTAACTATAAAAAGCTCTGTCACATGACCTAATTTATATGCAGGACTAAAATGCAACCGTTCAAGGATGTTTAAATTGCGCACTGCTCAGTACCGTTATCACGGTTCTAGTTTTTGTCTACTTCTGGTCACGCTAATTCGGTATGAAGGGAGCATGTCACACCATCTCTCACATGTTTTCCTACAATATCTAACTGCTCGGTGTTGGGTGAATGTAAAATGGCGATTTTTTGTCTAACCGGAAATGACATATGACAGAAAAACCCATTTTATGTTTTTTACCATTTTTACCTCTGTTTTTCAACCGATTTTTATGGAACTTTTTTTGTTTAGTTCATTATTCTAATGTCTATATAATAGCTCTCAACAAAATTGCACTTTTAGACATTCGTTGCTGACTTTTTGGAGCACTTTTTTAACCGTTTTTTTAACTTTTGCAATTTTATTTCGATCGATTTGAAAACTTACAGGTGTATAAAGATTTTGATTTCTAACTAAATGGTATTTTCAAAATTTGTATATCACTTCCGGTTTTGACGTCATTCGCTAGTAAATTTGAAATTTCAACTTCCGGAATAATTAAGATATTCAAAAAAATCTTTTTGCGATGTGCTAGAAATAATCATTGACTAAATATGAAATGAAAAAATCTGACCCAGATATTTGATATCAGTCGCCATCTTGAAATGACTGATTTTTCTTTAAATCGAAATTCAGAATCAGGGAATCATCCGATTTGAATACAAATGATGTCTATGGAATCTGCAGTCGATTGCTAACAAAACATGGGAAGCCGATTTTTGAATTTCGATTCAGAATTTTTTTTATTTCCGGTTTAGAATTTTCGGAAATAGTCAAAAATTTAAGGCTCATATCTTGTGACCTTGACCTTGAGTGACCTTGTGACCTGAACAAAAGTTGTTGCCCTTGACGAGATCTATCCAATGGCATAATCATTTTAGATGCCAAATGTTTACTTCCGGTTTTATGGCCGTCAGAAAATTGCAATTTTTAACTTTAAACAGCTATGTCACGTGACCTAATTCATGTACGTCACAAATTATCTTTTATTATTATCACGCTTTATCTCCTGTTTCCAAAAATGTATAACACAAGATATTTCGATCAAAATTGCTTTTTCGAATTTTGTTCTTTGTTCTATAGTAACTCTGCGAGTTTTTTTGGCGGGAAAAAACACGTGTTATCTGAATTACGGATTTCATAAGATAGGTAACAATTTCTTCTTAAGATATGGCAGAACATGACTAACAAAGAAAAAAATATGATAAAATCGTAACCGGAAGTAACACGCTGGCCACCATCTTGAAATGAACATATTTTCTTTAAATCGAGAGAAGTGAACAGGGTATCATCTGATTTGTATAATATTGATGTCAAGGGCATTTTCAATCTATGGCCAACAAAATGATGACAGCCAATTTGCTAATTTCGATTATGATGTTTGCCTATTTCCGGTTAAAAATATTCAGAAATGGCCAAAATTTTCAAAGCTCATTACACGTTACCTTGGATTTGGGTGACCTTATGACCTGAACAAAAGTTATTGCCCATGATGAGATCTACCCAACGGTGTATTCATTTTTGTTGTCCAATATTTACTTCCGGTTTTATAGCCATTTAAAAATTGTTAGTTTGAACTTTGAACAGCTCTGTCACGGGACATCACGTCACAAAATATCTTCTTTTCTTATTACGCTTTATTTCCTCTTTCCAGTGATATATAACACTAGATATTTTGATCAAAATTGCTCTTTGGAATTTTGTTCTTTGTTCTATAGTAACTCTGCGTGTTTTTTTGGCGGGAAAAAACACGTGTTATCTGAATTACGGATTTCATAAGATAGGTAACAATTTCTTCTTAAGATATGAAAGAACATGATTAACAAAGAAAACAATATGACAAAATCGTAACCGGAAGTAACACGTTGGCCACCATCTTGAAATGAACATGTTTTCTTTAAATCGACATCCGATTTATATAATTTTGATGTTTATGGCATTTTCAATCTATTGCCAACAAAATGAGGGCAGCTGAATTGCTAATTTCGATTATGGTGTTTGTCTATTTCCGGTATACGATATTCAGCAATTATTGTAACACTTTTAAAGCTCATAACTTGTGACCTTGCCAATTGTTGACCTTATGATCCGAACAAAAGTTATTGCCCAAAATGAGATCTATCCAATGGTGAATTCATTTTTGTTGTCCAATATTTACTTCTTGTTTTATAGCCAAATGAAAATTGTCAGTTTGAACCTAATTCACGTGCGTCACAAAAAATCGTCTTTTCTTATTATGCTTTATCTCCTCTTGATATATAATAGTAGATATTTTAATCATTTTGCTTTTTTTTTTACTTTGGAAATTTTGTGTTCTTAAGTAACTGCGTGGCTTTTTTGGCGCGAAAAAACACGTGGTTCCTAAATTGTGGATTTTTAAAGAGAGTCGACACATTCTTTTGAAGATATAAAATGACATAACATTCATAGAAAAAAAGGATAAAATTGGACCCGAAAGTAACTAGTAGACCACCATCTTGAAATGACCAACTTTTCTTTAAATCGATATAAGTGATCAGGATATCATCCGATTTACATAATGTTGATGTCTATGGCATCTTCAATATATTACTAACAAAATGGTGACAGCCGATTTCCTAATTTCGATTAAAAGTTTTGTCTATTTCCGGTTAAAGAAATTCAGCAATAGCAAACACTTTAGAAGCTCAAAACTCGTGACCTTGACGTTTGATTACCTTTTGATCTGTACCAAAGCTATTGCCCTCGATAAAATCTATCAAATGATGTTTTACTTTGTGTTTTCCGATGATTACTTCCGGTTTAATAGCCGATTGAAAATTGAGATTTTTAACTATAAACAGCTCTGTTACACGACCTAATTTATATGCAGGACTAAAATGCAACCGTTCAAGGATGTTTAAATTGCGCACTGCTCAGTACCGTTATCATGGTTCTAGTTACCATTTATGTTCATATCGATGACATCTCTGTCGAGTTTTGTAGACACAATAGCTGTTACAAATTATGAACTGATCTTACTGAAACTTCATAAAGGAAATTTTATGGTCATTATAACGAACTTCTGGACAAATATAAGAAATCTGTTTCTTGCATTGCATATGATCTTTTATGAATCAGAAGACAAGAATATTTCTCAGAAGAATTGGGTGAGACCGGCTGAATTCATTTCTTAGTTCGGACGGCTATTGAATCGGTTATCGGATGGGATAACTTGAATTTCGCCGTCTTTCCATTTTTGCAGATCTTTTTGATTATAAACAAAAAGAAAAAATCTGCAGTTTTCACTTGCTGCTGCACGGTATATCCGTGTTTCTGATCTGAATAAAAGTAGCAAGCTCTGTACTTTCAAGTACATGTAGGGTCTAACCTAGTTTCCTAAATGTTTTCTGTAAGAAATGAATACATTAAACTTGTTATATCCCACTTATTTCCCTAGATATTAAAGGCGAGAAAACAATTTTGTAATGAATTTTCAATCATTGCCGTCTTTTAAATATTATACATCTTGATTATTGTCGACATAACGGCTTGTTTCCGAAACCTTAGTTATTTTCTCTAAAATATTATATGTAATGTAAAAATAAAATATTGTTTAAATCAACAGCACTGTTAATCACATTCTGACGATTCTGTAGAAAAATATTATAAGATTCTGTTTTTGTGGCGCCATTGGGATTTTTATACTTTCTAGCGATGTACTGGGTGAGTCTTTGATATTTGTAAATGCCACTTTAGTGTGAAACGGCATTAAACACTGCATTAAAGGAATAATACCTCTTAGAATGAACAAAAATCTAATGTTTCAAACTTGGTCAATAAGAATTTATATTCATCAGGGGACTTGTGGTATAACAATACAACAGATTACCTAAATAATCTGATAAATCCAGAAAACTATGTTTATATACAATAATTGAAAAACGCTTAATGAAATTTTAAGCTTTTTTCAATTATAACCTGTAATTGTATGGACAATTACATATTTTTATGGGTTTATTTGATTCTGTTTGGACATTGTTGATGAAAAGATACCCTTAAAGAACAAGTTTGAGAACATTTTTTTGTTCATTCTGAGAGGTTGTATCACTTTAAGAAGACAATTATTCCAAAACGGCGTTGATTCGTTTTGCATAGAATATTATGTTGAGCAGGCCAAACTATGAAGATATAAGATTACCCCTAGGAACTGATTCTACAATAGGTGTCTAATTTTCAACTGGTCGCCTAGGTTCCAAGGAGTACAAACGCGGAATAGTCTACTGAACAGAAATCTGAATCATTATAGGTGAAAATTTTTATACGCCCACACATTAATGTGGGCGTATATTGTAGTCGCCCCTGTCTGTCCGTCCGTCCGTCCGTCTGTCATGCCGTCGGTCCGTCCGTCCGTCTGTCCGCCTGGCTGTCCACAATTGTTGTGGACACTATAGAGAGCTGGTTTCTTGATGGATTTTGATGAAACTTGCTGTGAGTGTTTGTTATCACACAAGGAAGAACCCTATTGAAAATCAGACGAATCGAAAAATATTTCATGGGTTATTGCCCTTGCTTTTGAAAATATCTTGTGGACACGATAGAGAGCTGGTTTCTTGATGGATTTTGATGAAACTTGGTATGAGTGTTTGTATTGACATTGGAATAAACCCTATTGAATATCAGAAACATCGAAAAAATATTTTATGAGTTATTGCCCTTGTTCTTTAAAACGTGTTAATTTTTCAGCCGTTACACTCTCAAAGTTGTGGATACGATAGAAAGCTGGTTTCTTGGTGGATATTTATGAAACTTGCTGTGAGTTTTTGTAATCACCCAAAGATGAACCCTATTGAAAATCAGATGAATCGAAAAATATTTTCTGGGTTATTGCCCTTGCTTTTAAAAATATGTTGTGGACACGATAGAGAGCTGGTTTCTTGATGGATTTTGATGAAACTTGGTATTAGTGTTTGTATTGACCTTTGGATAAACCCTATTGAAAATCAGAAACATCGAAAAATATTTGATGAGTTATTGCCCTTGTTCTTTAAAACGCGTTAATTTTTCAGCTTTAAACAAAGTTGTGGACATGATAGAGAGCTGGTTTCTTGATCGATTTTGATGAAACTTGCTGTGAGTGTTCATAGGCACCCAAGGATGAACCCTATTGAAAATCAGACTAATCGAAAAATATTTCATGGGTTATTGCCCTTGCTTTTGAAAATATGTTGTGGACTCGATAGAGAGCTGGTTTCTTGATGGATTTTGATGAAACTTGGTATGAGTGTTTGTATTAACCTTTGGGATAAACCCTACTGAAAATCAGAAACATCGAAAAATATTTGAGTTATTGCCCTTGTTCTTTAAAACGTGTTAATTTTTCAGCCTTTAAAAAATTGTGGACAAGATAGAGAGCTGGTTTCTTGATGGATTTTGATAAAATTTGCTGTGAGTGTTCATAAACACCCAAGGATGAACCCTATTGAAAATCAGACTAATCGAAAAACATGTCATGAGTTATTGCTCTTGCTTTTGAAAATATATTGTGGACACGATAGAGAGCTGGTTTCTTGATGGATTTTGATGAAACTTGGTATGAGTGTTTGTATTGACCTTGGGATAAACCCTATTGAAAATCAGAAACATCGAAAAATATTTGATGAGTTATTGCCCTTGTTCTTTAAAATGCATTAATTTTTCAGCTTTAAACAAAGTTGTGGACACGATAGAGAGCTGGTTTCTTGATGGATTTTGATGAAACTTGGTATGAGTGTTTGTATTGACCTTGGGATAAACCCTATTGAAAATCAGAAACATCGAAAAATATTTTATGAGTTATTGCCCTTGTTCTTTAAAACGCATTAATTTTTCAGCTTTAAACAAAGTTGTGGACACGATAGAGAGCTGGATTCTTGATGGATTTTGATGAAACTTGCTGTGAGTGTTTATAACCACCCAAGGATGAACCCTTTTGAAAATCAGACTAATCGAAAAATATTTGATGGGTTATTGCCCTTGCTTTTGAAAATATGTTATGGACACGATAGAGAGCTGGTTTCTTGATGGATTTTGATGAAACTTGCTGTGAGTGTTTATAACCACCCAAGGATGAACCCTTTTGAAAATCAGACTAATCGAAAAATATTTGATGGGTTATTGCCCTTGCTTTTGAAAATATGTTATGGACAAGATAGAGAGCTGGTTTCTTGATGGATTTTGATGAAACTTGGTATGAGTGTTCATAATCACCTAAGAATGAACCCTATTGAAAATCAGATTAATTAAAAAATATTTCATGGGTTTTTCTTGCTTTTGAAAATATGTTGTGGACTCAATAGGGAGTTGGTTTTTTGACGGATTTCGATTAAAGTTGGTGTGAATGTTTGTAATCATCCATGGATAAACCCTTTTGAAATTCAGACCGATCAAAAAAATATTTAACATAATAAGGTTATTGCTCTTGAATTTAGAGAACATGTCATTCTCAGAATCTTTCATTTACTGACAACTCTTGTCAACCCCCCGGACGAATTGGCTGCCATTATAAAAGTGGGCATATTACGATGGCCATCGCTATTTTTTTATTTCTTTGAAAAAGTCATATATAGAAACAGTTTATTGGAAGTTTACTCCGTGATAGTACATTTACAGACCATATTGTGTACATGTCTATATTATATTAAGCTGGAGAACGTCATACTAAACGGAGCAAGAAATATGTAATCTTTATAACTTAATTCCAGCACTTTACATGAATAGGCTACTGTATCTGTTTGGCTAGGGTAATCTTTGCTAGAAATATGTCAATGTCTGTTTCTTTGTTTAGAAAATATTTGTAGAATTTTTCAGCAATGAAAATAGGTACTCCATTTAGCTTGTGTATTTTTCTGTTTCTGTAGGCTGGGGCTCCAGAGAGGTTGACATTGAAAAAACGTCTAGTGCAGATTGTGCACGTTAATGGTCCCTCGACAAAATCGAAAATGAGAGAAGACTTATGCCGCTGATCTGGAAAATTTTCCCTCATTCCACTCCTCATTGGATGACAATGACCCACCTTCATCAACCCAAATAGGTGCGGATAAGTAGGACGAAGAACTCCCATTTCATTTGGAGTTGAAACTATACATGTATACTGACGTAGACGTCCCAAAAGTGTTCAGAGTTAAATTTCATTCACCGTTTCACATTAGAGAATCAAAATCTTACGCCAAGTTACTTTGTAATAATATTGGCATCAACTAGATCGACGATAGATAACATGTGTTAGATTTTGATGTGAAAGGAATGCCATCGTGGATTCACTGCCACTGGCATATTCTACTTAATTACGGTGGAAATGATTGATGGGAGTAATATGATAAATGTATAGAATTTTCAGACAAGTATTGAAGTGGGCTAGATTAATATTTGTTTATGATTAAAATACAAGCTGCAACATATTGTGACGAAAATATAATGAACGTTTAAGATGTTCTTTTCATACACTCAATGTTATTTGTCTGGACGAAGCCGCTTTTTATATTGTTGTCAGCCACTTTGTATTGTTATCAAATTGAATTTGGTTCAGTGCACTTGTATATTTTCCTTTACTTGTTCCCCCTGTCAGTGATGCAGGTCGGAGGGGCTGACATGGAAAAAGCGTCTCGGGATGGGACAATAAACCGAGGTCCCGTGTACCATTGGCTGTGCATGTTAAAGATCCTCGACAGTTGGAAATCGAAAATAAGAGCAGGCTAATGCCGCTGTCCTGGCAAAATTTCCCTCATTGCACACTGCATGGCGTTTGCCCATCCTCAATTAGCCCATATAGGTGCAGAAAAGTATTCATTTCATTTGTTACCTACATGTAATGTATTGTTAGCGAAATTGAGAATGGTAGCCACATTGAGACTAAATTATCTTTTATTACTATAGAAAGTACTATATTATTATTTTTTATACATTATTTTACATTTCATCACCAATCGCTATCGGCAACAAACAATCTACAGAATCAATCTAATCGTTTACATTAAATGAATAGAAAAAAATCTGGAAAAATACTCAAGGCCTAATAATTATTAGTAGATTTAACAATTAACCAAATAGCCCTGTTTTAATATTTAGTTGAAAATAGTAAGCCCTGTGGGTCAAGAGAAAGCGGAAATTGTACCATTTAAAATTAATGTAAGTAGTAATATAAGATGGCGAGAAGATATTATTTAATATGATTAACTCATCTCTTCCTATTGTCACACAACGGATATTTCTCAACTGACGACAATGTGATAGTAATTTTCAATCATGGCACAGTGTGAGAGCCGAAAGTCAATCTGTTGAAGAAGTCATCTTGTTCTGTTACTCTTTTGAATCAGTTTCTTCTAGTTTCAATCAGTCTTTCCAACAAACATTCAATTCATGATTATTCTAAATAAACGTTGGTGTGGAAAAATCATGGTAATCTTTCTTTCTGCAAACAGTACGCTCAGGTGATTGAAATGATCAGTTTTTTTTAATTTAATAAAAGAGTTTGCGAATTGAGGTCGCTGTCTTGTCAGAATAACCTGAAAGTTTTGAAGTCAATGTACGATTAGCTTAGTGTTGAACGACAATCAGCCTTTTTTAATCATGATAGATTATAGTCGCTTTATCATGTTTGTAATATCTAACTATATTTCTTTTCAAAAACATCCACTGTTTCTGTTAGAAACATGTCGCTTCTGACTTGAGAACACAAAGGTTTGTAATTGAGAAATTGAGTTTGCTAATTCTTTTAGTTTCATTACAGATTTCCATACCTTATTAGACTTACAAAGATATGTTCCGCGTATACACTATCAAAAACATCAATATTTGTTTACATTTTTAACTATTTAACGTTTGAAGTCTTGACAAGGATACTTTGGTCAGTTAATGCTCGCCCTGTTGTATGATCAGTAACAACAATAGTTTCAGTAGAATGTGTTTGTATGTTTGACATATACAGATACGATCTAGCACGATCTGGAGAGCGATTACGAATGGTATTCAGCTATACTAGAGTATTCACCTGACCATGCTGGATTGTTATTCTAGACCACTTTCCGTCTGCCTGTCTCACAGCATCCTCTGAGAAAAACGGATTGATTCAAACCCTTTTCAGAAATGAAATTATAGTTATACGCAATTCAAAAGATAGCTTGCCAGGCAAGGTAACATACGCCCACTTCAGCAAATTTGAATATTTGAAAAAGTTGATTGCACCATCGCACTTATTTGAGCTGATATTTAGATGAATCAATTCGAATGAAAATTCTAGCCTCTATCGAGAGCAATAACTCATAAACCAACTACTGGAATGGCGCCGTTTTCGATGAATACACATACCAAGTCCCATTCAATTTGGATAAAAACTCTAGCTTCTTTTGCGTACACAAGTTAATTTTAACGTTTTTACACTAAGTCAAGGGCAATAACTCATAAACTGATGACTGGAATTGCGCCATTTTCGAACTCATACGAGATATTATTAAGATGAATACACATACCAAGTTTCATTCAATTCAGATAAAAACTCTAGCTTACATTGCGCACACAAGTTAATTTTAACGTTTTTTCAATAAGTCAAGGGCAATAACTCATAAACTGACGACTGGAATTGCGCCATTTTCGAGATATTATCAAGATGAATACGTATACCAAATTTCATTCAAATCTGATGAAAACTCTAGCTTCTATCGCGTACACAAGTTAATTTTAACGTTTTTTCACTAAGTCAAGGGCAATAACTCATAAACTGACGATTAGAATTGCGCCATTTTCGAACTTATCCAAGATATTATCAAGATGAATACACAAACCAAGTTTCGTTCAAATCGGATAAAAACTCTAGATGCTATCGCGTACACAACTTAATTTCAACGTTTTTTCACTTAGTCAAGGGCAATAACTCATACACTGACGATCAGAATATCGCCATTTTCAAACTTATCCGAGATATTATCAAGATGATTACACATACCAAGTTTTGTTCAAATCGGATAAAAACTCTGGTGTCTATCACGTACACAAGAAATTGTTGACGGACGGACGGAACGACGGACCGACCGACGGACAGACGGACGGACAGGGGTGACGGCAATATACGTCCACATTTTCATGTGGGCGTATAACAAAAAGTTATCATAGGTATACATTGGATTCTCTAGCCGTAGGAGACAGGGGGCAAATAGTATGTTTTCATGCAGCGAGTTCCAAATAATCAGGCAATCAATGGGAAAACATCACTAAAATTCGGGCAGAAGTCGGTCTGCCCCCTTGTTGAGTCTGGGGCCCCTACGGCTATGGATTCTCTACAAGCTTTCAGTTGAAATGATCCAGAAATAATCGTGATCAACAACCTTTTACCCTTGTCAACATCTCAACTACTAAAACAAACTGACAAGTCTATTTTATTTCTGGTTATCTTCACACTGAACTGACCGCTGGTCATTGCAGTGGTCATTGATCAATACATATCTTGTGATTAGTTTGGTCAGAGAGTTTAATATGGTTCCATTCAATAAGTAATTAAGTATACACAAGGTTATCAATAGTTTCTAGAAGAAAACAAACAAGTCTCGTAGACTTCCAGACAGAAATAACATGGTTTCGTCTCTAGATTAACTTCTTTAATGTCGAAATGAAAACTTTGTTCTATCTTAGAACAAAAGAATGCTTATGTTTTGTAATTAAGACCAAGTCTGGTACTTGTGATTTTTTAGATTAGAAACGCTATTGGCACCGATGCAGACATGTGTATCTATAAGGTTGCATTCATGGAAACATCTTGTACAAGAATGTTCCGAATTGAATAACTTTCTTTTTTAAAAGCATTCGCTATATCCTTACCAGCCACTGTGGTTTCCGCGTTAAATTCTGTCCTTTACTTCAGAATAATATCTTAAAATTACTTGGTTTCATCGTAAAATATGTTCTAGTCACCTGAAAAAAATACTTCTCTCCTGAATATGTATATGAAATTTCCCACATTTAAACGAATATGACTTCTATATAGGTGATAAACTGGGTCTTATTGATGGAATATGTCTACTCAATTAAAAGAATGCTTAGTAAGCATATCTATTACTGATACTAACAAATGTATTTAACAATATTATAACTAGGGTTCAAATCTGCCCTAAAAGCATCTTTATATGTGTGACTCAATGAAATGCACGTTTTAGTGTCTTCAAGATAAGACTGCTTTTAAAACGTTAATAACGCGGTGTTAAGAAGCATTAACACGGTGTGAATATTGCTTCTCAATCAAATGCAAATTTCCAGACATTTTCGTATTTAATTACCAATTGGTTTAAAATCAAACAAGTTGGTTAGTTTCGGTCAATCCTAAGTAATCTGTTAAAATATTTCCAGACAACAATAATCAATGAGGATAATAGTGATTGGATTCACTTTCAAGCCTGTCATAAACACTAGAGTTAAATATGATTACTACGTACATAACAGGATCGTATTATCATAAAGTGATAGATAGACGATAAATTATATAGTCTTGGTTCTCAAGACAACTACCAACTTCACTCTTTCAGTAACGTAAAACTTCAAAGATATTCCATTGAAATACGTGTACATCTTTCTAACCTAAGACCAAAGCAGTACATAATCTTATTAAAACTATAATGTTCAACAGTACATTTGTCCATTTAATTATGAAAAACAACACATGATTTACGGAAACAGCCGAGGATTGCCGATTGATTTCAACTATCGAGAAATGTAAAAACCACACGATTGTATTGGGGGGGGCGGGAATGTGAGGATAAATGCGACTCCACTGTATAATTCTTATTAATATACCAGAATAACGTTTGGAATATGCGTTGCTAAACAGTGCCATTTTAAATAAAAACCTATTTACATGTCGTTAACATCCAGTCTAATTAAAATCAGATCCTAATTTCGTTTCGTTCTACGTTAACTCTGGTTTTAACCAATCAAATCTTTGCTCTCTCCCGCGCATAGGTGCATTAAGTGCTGTAGACTAGTTTATCAGGTCCTTTTTTTATCAAGGTTAGGTCAGAGTGCATGTAGATACTTTCTATCGCACGTGGTTGTCAGACCCTAATGTAGTGTTTAAAAAAACAAGATTTAAAAAACTGAACGACACGAAATTAGGGTCTGATTTTAAGTAGACTGGTTAACATCCAACAGACCACTAAAAGAAATGGATGGATGCGATTATTACTAACGGTTTCCACCATACATAAAATATATTTTCGCTAAGGTTAGACAGTCACCGTACGTTGTTAGTGATGTGTTGGGTATATAGAAGATGGTTGTGAAATTTTGTCACACATAAACTCGCCCACTCTTAAATAATTATATCAAATGAATTGATTTGACATAGGAAATCACCAGGGAATTAATATTCTGGTGTATGAATTAAATAAAAGTTAAGAAGTAGATTATTCTAATCTCCTAGGAGCCAAAATGTCATTGGTTCGTCGTTAATTGAGGGTTAAATTTAGAAGATAGGGTCGTATGAATATACAAGTTATTTTGCTTATTATACGATCATAAACAGATTGTCTTCAAATTAATTCTTTCACGTCACATTATAACGGTCAAACTGTTTTGGAGATTTGAGGGAAACTGTTAAAGACTATGAAAACATAAAAAGTTGATAGCTTAAAGTACAGAATAAGAAGAATAGTTATTATGCTGCAGTTTCTCTCACAGTGATGTAGAACAAGTGGTTGCCTAGCAATATACGCCCACTTACTACATAAATTGTCAATATATCAAGGAATGTTACTATCTTAATTTTTGTTCAGATTTGAATTCATCCAATATCTTGTTAATATAAAGCATCTAATTTCATAACTAATAAAACTCCGTAAATATTTGTCGAATCGATCCGGAATTCAAACCTGTCCAAGATTTTATGGATATTATCCTACACACAAAAGTTTATTAAATTCCTACCACAACTGTGGTCTCTATCACGTTCAAAAGTCATGAAATGTGGAGCGTATATTGCCGTCACCCATGTCCGTCGGTCCGGCGGTCCGTCGGTCCGTCCGTCCGTCCGTCCGTCCGTCCACAATTGCTTGTTAACACTCTACAAGCCACAATTATTTACGGATTTTGACGAAACTTGCTGAAATTGTTTATTATCACCCAAGGATGAACCCTATTTAAAATCAAAAGAATCGGAAAATATTTTATATGAATTATTGCCCTTGTTCTTAAAAACGCGTTCGATTTTAAGCTCGTTAACACTCTACAAGTGACAATTCTTTACGGATTTTGACGAAACTTTCTGAAATTGTTTATTATCATCCAAGGATGAACCCTACTTAAAATCAAAAGAATCGGAAAATATTTAATATGAATTATTGCCCTTGTTCTTTAAAACGCGTTCAATTTTTAGCTTGTTAACACTCTACAAGTCACAATTCTTTACGGATTTTGACGAAACTTGCTGAAGTTGTTTATTATCTCACAAGGATGAACCCTATTTAAAATCAAAAGAATCGGAAAATATTTAATAAGAATTATTGCCCTTGTTCTGTAAAATGCGTTTGATTTTTAGCTCGTTAACACTCTACAAGTCACAATTCTTTACGGATTTTGACGAAACTTTCTGAAATTGTTTATTATCACCCAAGGATGAACCCTATTCAAAATCAAAAGAATCGGAAAATATTTAATATGAATTATTGCCTTTGTTCTTTAAAACGCGTTCAATTTTAAGCTTGTTAACACTCTACAAGTCACAATTCTTTACAGATTTTGACGAAACTGGATGAAATTGTTTATTATCACCCAAGAATGAACCCTATTTAAAATCTAAAGAATCGGAAAATATTTGATATGAATTATTGCCCTTGTTCTTTAAAACGCGTTCGATTTTTAGCTCGTTAACACTCTACAAGTCACAATTCTTTACGGAATTTGACGAAACTTGCTGAAATTGTTTATTATCACCCAAGGATGAACCCTATTTAAAATCAAAAGTATCGTAAAATATTTAATATGAATTATTGCCCTTGTTCTTAAAAATGCGTTCGATTTCTAGCTTGTTAACACTCTACAGGTCATAATTTTTTACAGATTTTGACAAAATTTGCTGAAATTGTTTATTATCACCCAAGAATGAACCCTATTGAAAATCAATAAAATTCTGAAAATATAAAATATGAATTATTGCCCTTGTTCTTTAAAACGCGTTTGATATATAGCTCGTTGACACTCTAGAAGGCACAACTATTTTAAAGAAACCTATTGAAATAGTTTATTATCACACGATAATCCCTATCGATAATCCAAAAATATTTGATATGAGTTAATGGCCTTCTTCTTTGAAATACATTCAGTTTTAAGCTCAGAAAGACTCTACAAGGCAAAAGGATTTTGACTAAACCTGATAAATGCTGAACCCTTGATGAAATCGAGAAAAAAAAATATTTAGACAACACTTAATTCAAGTTCTGTACGAAATGTAGGCCTATGACTACTGGTTGAATATTACATGGTTGTGATGGTTGCTGTTTTCTGCCAAATGTTTTTTATGAAACAAAGCCTCCAGTGGGCGTATATTACCTTGCCTGGCAAGCTATCTTTAACATATTTTAGGTGTAAAACTCCGTAAATATTTGTTGAATCGATCCCGAATTCGTTCTTGTCCAAGATCTTATGGATATAATCCTACACACAAAATTTTATTTATTGTCGAATCGAACCCAAATTCGAACTTGTCCGAGATCTTATGAATATAATCCTACATACAAAATTTTATTCAAATCCAACCAAAACTGTGGTCTCTATCGCGTTCACAAGCCATTTTTAACATATTTTGGGTGTAAAACTCCGTGAATTTTAGTCGAATCAAACCCAAATTCGAACTTGTCCGAGATCTTATGAATATAATCCTACATACAAAATTTTATTCAAATCCAACCAAAACTGTGGACTCTATCGCGTTCACAAGCCATTTTTAACATATTTTGGGTGTAAAACTCCGTGAATTTTTGTCAAATGGAACCCAAATTCGAACTTATCCGAGATCTTTTGAATATAATCCTACACATAAAATTGTATTCAAATTCAAGCAAAACTGTGGTCTCTATTGCGTTCACAAACCAATTGTGGACAGACAGACGGACGAACGGACGGACGGACAGGGGCTACGGCAATATACGACCACATTTCAATGTGGGCGTATAAAAAGTATTTAAAAGTATTATATTTCGATTAACCTTATGGATTTCTTTTATAAAGAACAACTCAAGGCTCCGAACAGATAATGAATTTAATTTCAATCCATACAAGATAGTTTGCTCAGATACGCGTTTGAAGAAAAGAAAAAAAGGTAACGACTTAACAAAAATGCCTCGGCAAGTTTTTGGCATCTTCATTGAATAGAGATTTGGTTCGTTAACCAGTCTTTCCTTTCCATTAACTAGCTAATAAATTGTATCCATGTCGGCCTTCATAAATAAACTTACTTAACGTCAAACCTGTAAGAAGATTCACAAATCACATTTACAAGAGAAGAAAAAATTAAACTTCATTTATTTAGCCTTTTATTGATCAGAGACTTAAATCACCAGCAACGAAAAGCATCATTTACTTTTATGGAGAGATACATGATATCATTTTCTATCTGCTGACTCCAGCTTGCCTTCTGGTCGATATTTTTCACAACAACCGAATAGTTAGGGTCAACATTAAGTCTGCATCTGGGACGACCAAGCGGTTTATTTAAGCCAAATGTTCCATCAACACTGTAACCATACACTATTTATCAGGCTGCAAAAATGTTGATAGCAATTTCCTGTTGCTGATAGGATATATAGTCATAATATCTGCTCTACCCATTTTCAGTTCATTTTCGGAATTTATGCTATAGGTTTACACCATGTTCCCGACGGCCACAGCAATCACGTTTTGAAGGTTATCGTGGAGACAACGGGATGAACTAAGACAACGCGATTAAACGTAAATTTTCCAAAGTTAACTAGTTGCCATGAATAAAACGAAAATGGAATTAATGGTTTATTCTCCTTATAGCCTATACTCGTAGTCATTTTAATTATAATTTGGGTAAATCAATACGCAAATGAAATATTTGAATTCAAATTTCAATGACATTATCCCACGATAATAAACATCTTATCATTTCCACACGGGCTAATAACATACGCTTCTGATGCATAAAACCTTATGAAGGTCTGTTACTGGAATGATTTAACGATATAAGGATAATCTGAAGGGAATACTTGAAGAGAGCAGAGGCATGTTAATAGAGTCTGAAAACTTAATGAGAACGTAAATGGATGTATACTTAACGGTTGTAGGAGGAAAGGAGTGAAAAACTGAGAAACAAACTTAGCAATGTGTTCACGACGATATGCTACCTCCACAGTAATATCAATATTGAATCTTTAATCTTAAAGGGCAACTACTGTCTGTAATCTAATATTATTGCATAATCTGGTCGAATTGTTTCCCTTGTGGTTACATTAGAATGCTATGGAACAGATTGTCAAAGTTCCAATTGGGTAAAACAGAGTTTGATTTAGTGTTCGCCTATGTATTCATACACATATATTAGATTCTGGTAAATTATTCATATTCATATTTAAATACAGTATATTGACGTATTGTTGACATTCGTTACATATTCCATTTATTGATCAAGAATTAATATATTTCGATAAAATACGATAAAGTGATGATTTTGGTTTAAGAAATACTTAACAATTCTGTTTGAATGTCAAAGCATGTGAGAAAAGGTAAGAATATCAAAGATAACATGAGAAACATCGCCGAGCTCGAGTAAGCCGTACAAAACAAGATGGCGATTCTCATACCTTTATTTCTTATACAATAGACCCTATAACTATATTTTTTTTGTTTTTTTGTTTTACCAGAATCTGGTGCCTTAGCATTTATACTGGATATACTAAAAAGGTGTACACTAGCTGTCTATTTCAGTTTTCTTGCATTGGTCCGCGTCCATCGAACATTTATCAGGAAATGAAACTGATGATATCAATTCCATCTCATTCGTTATCAAAAAGCAGTTTTTGTCTGGTATCATTCTTCTTGCACAAGGCAAAGCTATAGAAGAGTATAAGCTTGAAGGACATAAGAGGTGTTAATCAAATACTGTACAAGCTCTGAATGAAATTATTTCTTGGTCAATACCCACTTATCCTATTAAATAAACCCGATTATAGAATATTGAATGAAACCAAGTCTTCTACAAGTAGTCTTTAACGTAATATTTTCTGCCTAAAGCCTAGTCAATAAGGTTGATACTTATTAAAGAGTGTCTATGATTGGTAATATTTTCATCGTCTTATATAGACCCACGCATCACAACTGAGGCATTGTGTTTAGCCTATTGCATTTAGATAGATATGCAGAAGAGTGTGTCTAATGTAGATTGACTGGTGAAGAATATGTCTCATATTAGAATGCTGTCTGCATGACTACTGGGTGAAGTTTCCATTGTATAATGATTGTTGGTGAAGAATGCATCTCATAATACAATGTTGTCTGCATGACTTCTGGGTGAAGTGTCCATTGTAGAATGACTGTTAATGAAAAATGCGTCTCACAATAGAATGCTGTGTGCATGACTACTTGGTAAAGAAAGTGTCCATTGTAGAATAACTGTTGGTGAAGAATATGTCTCATAATAGAATGCTGTCTGCATGACTACTGGGTGAAGAATGTGTCTAATGTAGATTGACTGGTGAAGAATATGTCTCTCATAATAGACTGCTGTCTGCATGACTACTGGGTGAAGAAAGTGTCCATTGTAGAATAACTGTTCGTGAAGTATATGTCTCTCATAATAGAATGTTGTCTGCATGACTACTTGGTAAAGAAAGTGTCCATTGTAGAATAACTGTTCGTGAAGTATATGTCTCTCATAATAGAATGTTGTCTACATGACTACTTGGTAAAGAAAGTGTCCATTGTAGAATAACTGTTCGTGAAGTATATGTCTCTCATAATAGAATGTTGTCTGCATGACTACTTGGTAAAGAAAGTGTCCATTGTAGAATAACTGTTCGTGAAGTATATGTCTCTCATAATAGAATGTTGTCTGCATGACTACTTGGTGAAGAAAGTACCCATTGTAGAATGATTGTTGGTGAAGAATATGTCTCATAATAGACTGCTGTGTGCATGACTACTTGGTGAAGAAAGTGCCCATTGTAAAATGATTATTGGTGAAGAATATGTCTCATAATAGACTGCTGTCTACACAACTACTTGGTAAAGAAAGTGCCCATTGTAGAATGATTGTTGGTGAAGAATATGTCTCTCAAAATAGACTGCTGTCTGCATGACTACTGGGTGAAGAATGTGTCTAATGTAGAATGAGTGTTGGTGAAGAATATGTCTCATAATAGACTGCTGTCTGCATGACTACTGGGTGAAGAATGTGTCTAATGTAGAATGATTATTGGTGAAGAATATGTCTCATAATAGACTGCTGTCTACACGACTACTTGGTAAAGAAGGTGCCCATTGTAGAATGATTGTTGGTGAAGAATATGTCTCTCAAAATAAACTGCTGTCTGCATGACTACTGGGTGAAGAATGTGTCTAATGTAGAATGAGTGTTGGTGAAGAATATGTCTCATAATAGACTGCTGTCTACATGACTACTAGGTGAAGAAAGTGCCCATTGTAGAATGAGTGTTGGTGAAAAATATGTCTCATAATAGACTGCTGTCTGCATGACTACTTGGTAAAGAAAGTGTCCATTGTAGAATAACTGTTGGTGAAGAATGCATCTCATAATAGAATGTTGTCTGCATGACTACTGGGTAAAGAAAGTGTCCATTGTAGAATAACTGTTGGTGAAGAATGCATCTCATAATAGACTGATGTCTGCATGACTACTGGGTGAAGAAAGTGGCCATTGTAGAATGATTGTTGGTGAAGAATATGTCTCATATTAGAATGCTGTCTACATGACTACTGGGTAAAGAAAGTGGCCATTGTAGAATGATTGTTGGTGAAGAATATGTCTCATATTAGAATGCTGTCTACATGACTACTTGGTAAAGAAAGTGTCCATTGTAGAATAACTGTTGGTGAAGAATGCATCTCATAATAGACTGATGTCTGCATGACTACTTGGTAAAGAAAGTGTCCATTGTAGAATAACTGTTGGTGAAGAATGCGTCTCATAATAGACTGCTGTCTACATGACTACTGGGTAAAGAAAGTGTCCATTGTAGAATGACTGTTGGTGAAGAATGCATCTCATAATACAATGTTGTCTGCATGACTACTTGGTAAAGAAAGTGTCCATTGTAGAATGACTGTTGGTGAAGAATGCATCTCATAATACAATGTTGTCTGCATGACTACTTGGTAAAGAAAGTGTCCATTGTAGAATGACTGTTGGTGAAGAATGCATCTCATAATACAATGTTGTCTACATGACTACTTGGTAAAGAAAGTGTCCATTGTAGAATAACTGTTAATGAAAAATGTGTCTCATAATAGAATGCTGTCTACATGACTACTGGGTGAAGTGTCCATTGTAGAATGACTGTTGGTGAAGAATATGTCTCATATTAGAATGCTGTCTACATGACTACTGGGTAAAGTGCCCATTGTAGAATGACTATTTGTGAAAAATGCGTCTCAATAGACTGCTGTCTACATGTCTATACTTGGAAGAAAGTGTCCATTGTAGAATGATTGTTGGTGAAAAATGCATCTCGCAATAGTCTGCATGACTACTGAAGAATGTGTAATGTAGCACAACTGGCGAAGAATATGTGTTTTTGTAGCACTGTTTTTATTATGTTGTATGGAATATATTATATATTGTCATAAACTTTATGTATTAACTTGTAATAACCCCTGACACTTTTCTTGGTTATAAGAAATGAAACTGTCTGATACAGGGAACATGATGTTATTGATGGTGGCTGTCTGATTAGAAATCGTGTTCCTTGATGTTAAAAATCACTTCTGCTCAATAATACGATAGATCTGATATTCTTTGATAAATTGACAATATTTTAATGTCTGACTAAATAATTTAGATGAATTGTGTAAATTTTAAAATATATATATCAAGATGATGTCAAACGACTTTAAAAATGGAAATCTAATCGTATTCCAAAACGTCTGGGTCAATCTAAATTAAACTAGTGTAGTCTCAATCTGTCAGTACTATTAATTGCCATGTCTAATGGAATTGGTATGTCTATTTATAGTATTATTCTGGTCTTACCATTATATTTGATTTACTTAATATCTGCTTTCATGTGAATGATTGATTAGTATTACGTACAAAGTGACTCCACATAACCTGATCACGTAACTCCATTAATTTCCACCTCGGGGACCAACTCAACATGAATTTCTTTTTATAAATACATGTTACGAGGAGTCTTAAAGTTACTATTATTGGGACAAATTAGATTAAATTGATCAGAAGTGTATATTTCAGTTGAGACGAGAAATAAAATGCTTAGAAAACGAATGATCATCGGTATTAACTTACAAGGGCGTGGGGGGGGGGGGTGGACGTGCCCCCCCTTAAACCCAGAAGGGGAGGACGAAAGGGTCTTGGTCCCCCCCCCCCCATAATTTGATTAGTAAAGTAGATTTTTTTAAGAATCAAAATCGATCATATGAAAACCATAATAGGTAGTCCCTATTATCAACTCAAAACCCAAAAATATTGACCCCTTTTTTTCACTTTTTCCTCTAGGGCGAGGACCTTATGTTTTGGCTTGCGGTTGCGGCGCTTTGCGACATACACCTTTCCAACTTCCTATGCATTGTATAGTATTACCATAATTATGTTAATGGTCATTTCAGGAAATATTGAATTGTTCTGATATGGGTTTTTATTAGACATTAGATGGATAAGTCGGGTATTATTATACTCATTTTAATAAGTCTGTAACGATGGTGACTTATTAACGGAACTTCTTTATGGGCATTGACAATCAGATTTGACAAGTGATATTATTTTGATACTTTTGAAAAATAGTTTTAAACATAAATGCTGAAATAAATATCATCCGACACCACAATGAAAATAAATTATCACGCGATTATTAGATTTCACTAGTCAGATTTCATGATAAGAAAATCTTTTTAGATTATTACATTTGAATTGAATCTTGGAGTGAAAAGTAGGAAGAGAAATATGTCAGAGGAGAGAAACGTAGCGAGAGAAGATTCAAACTCTGATTCTAATTCTAAATTATTCAAGCATGTTCACAAATATATCAAAGCTACAAAACGATTTGTTAGTAATAGTGCAGTTCATTCGTAGTTCGTAGATAGTTTGTATATATACACGTTTATTTTCTTATTATTTATATATTTATATTTACAAAATATTTATTCATTTTTCATATTTTCCCAATCTCAACAAAAGTGTAGAAAACGATTTATTTATGTATTTTGTTTGTTTCATTTTGAAAATCTCATTTTGTAAACCACTATTTGTAAAGGAAAGAGCGTTCCCTAAGTTGTATATAACTTGTGCTCAATCCGTTTGTGCAATATTCAATAAAATATGTTTAAACTAGAGAAGAGGTGGTAGGAGAGAGAAGTAGCGAGAGAAGAAGTGGTAGGAGAGAGAAGTAGTGAGAGAAGAAGTGTAGCAGAGAGAAGTAACGAGAGAAGAAGTGGTAGGAGTTAGAGGAGAGATAGAGATAAGTAGTGAGAGAAATAAGTGGTAGGATAGAAAAGTAACGAGAGAAGACGTGGTAGGAGAGAGAGGTAGCGAGAGAAGAAGTGGTAGGAGAGAGAAGTAGTGAGAGAAGAAGTGGTAGGAGAGAGAAGTAGTGAGAGAAGAAGTGTAGCAGAGAGAAGTAACGAGAGAAGAAGTGGTAGGAGTTAGAGGAGAGATAAGTAGTGAGAAATAGAAGTGGTAGGAGGGAGAAGTAACGACAGAAGAAGTGGTAGGAGTTAGAGAAGAGATAAGTAGCAAGAGAAAGATGTTAAAGGAGGGATAAGTAGCGAGAGAAGAAGTGGTAGGAGAGAGAAGTAACGAGAGAAGAAGTGGTAGGAGAGAGAAGTAGCTAGAGAAGAAGTGGTAGGAGAGAGAAGAAGTGGTAGGAGAGAGAAGTCACGAGAGAAGAAGTGGTAGGAGAGAGAAGTAGCAAGAGAAGACGTGGTAGGGGAGAGAAGTAGCGAGAGAAAGATGTGAGAGGAGACAAAAGTAGCGAGAGAAGGACTGGTAGCAGAGAGAAGTAAGGGAGAGAAGAAGCGGTAGGACAGAGAAGTAGGAGAGAAGAAGCGGTAGGAGGGAAAAGTAACGAGAGAAGAAGTGGTAGGAGTTAGAGGAGAGATAAGTAGCGAGAGAAATAGCAAGAGAAGACGTGGTAGGAGAGAGAAATAGTGAGAGAAAGATGTGAGAGGAGGGAGACGTAACGAGAGAAAGAAGTGGGAGGAGGGAGAAGTAGAGAAAGAGAGAAGTTGGAGGCAGACATAGAAAAATTGGAGAATAGAAGTGGTAGAAGAGAGAAGTAGCGAGAGAAGAAGTGGTAGGAGAGAGAAGTAGCGAGAGAAGAAGTGGTAGGAGAGAGAAGTACCAAGAGAAGAAGTGGTAGCAGAGAGAAGTAGCGAGAGAAGAAGTGTAGCAGAGAGAAGTAGCAAGATAAGACGTGGTAGGATAGAGAAGTAGCGAGATAAAGATGTGAGAGGAGAGATTAGTAGAGAAAGGAAGAAGTTGGAGGCAGACATAGAAACATGAGAGAGGGGTAGAGAGAGATATCTGGTAGAAAAGATAAGTAGAGAAAGAAATATGTTGGAGGCAGACATAGAAAAAAGGTGGTAGGAGAAAGAAATAGAGAAGGACACGTGGAATGAGAGTGAAATGGAGAGATAAAGTTGTAGGAAGAGAGAAAAGCTGAAAGAGAAAGAGATTAACTTATTAAAACGTTATTGAACTAATTTGTAATACGGTTTGGTAGAGTAATTCAATTTACCACATTATGTTCTGAAATCTACTAAAGGAAGTTCCGTTTATATATGACGTGATCCTGTCGCCCCCGGAACAGTGTTAATTAAATGAGTATTATAATCACCTGACTTGTCTATCTAATATCTAATAATCTACATAGTTTAGTTTAAATAGCCGTCAATATCATACTTAATACTAATAAGAATAATATGGTGAGATGCGAAACGGCATATAGGCATGTATCAAAATGCAGGGTGCACACCATTCATTTGATCATGTGAAAAAGTGAAAGGTAAAGGCATTTCAGTTATCTAATTTTATCCTCCTTACAGTTTCGAACCTTTATATACTTTGAACCGTTATTTGTTGTTCAAGATTAATTGACAGAAATTACAGGGACACAACCGAGGACTAATTGGGTTAAATGATAAGATTACGTGTATTTTGTACATGATACAGAGTTGTCTGTAATGTAATGAATTAAGTAAACCAGAATAATAATACTAAATATAAACTTACAATTCCATTAGACATAGCAATTAATAGTACTGACAGATTGACAATATAATTGTGTTTATAGTACATGTCATATTTGTCTTTATAGTATTATTGTTCATTAGTAAACCTTCTATGACATAAAACTCAAAGTGTAAATTTATTCAAGATTTTCCATTTGAAATGTTTTATTTATCATCCATCATTTACCAACCAGACTATAAATAAAACCCTCTTTTGGTGGTCCATTTTAATCATTTTTATCTACAATCTTAATAATGAAACAATTTCAGCAATCGGACACACTTTACAACAAAACGTCTTCATAAATCAAGGCCATCATACAGCCAAATACAAAATACAAATCAAGACCAGACTATTGTACAGTATTGATGTGGATCTAAATTGCACTCTTCAAATGACGAAGATAAAATATATATCAGTTTCCGTCTCTAGTTCACAGAATTAGGAAGGTATTTCGCATTCGATTAAAATTGGTTAACTGTCCTTGCAGAATAGCTGGAAGCATATACATAGAACTGATTCATTCGTCAGTCGTAATGTAGACGTATATCATTATTCAATTCCATTTTAGAACATCCTTAAATATCACTCTATATTAAACCTGGCGTCTGAAAGTTTTATTACCATGTATTTATGTTTACAAAATGTCTACAAAACTCCATTAAATATCTGTTAATATCGCCATATCGCATATAAAATATTTTATACCTGTATAATACTTCCTTTTCTTATATAGAAACGACACTCTACAGTATTCTAGAAGGCTATATGCCTCATATATATCATAACCAATATCTTAACAATACATTGTAATAAAAGAACCGGCATCCTTGAAGGTGTTGTCGTCTACATCTTCTCTTCTTGGAGATTTTTGTTTTTTACAACTCTTTATTACATTACTTCTTATATTACCATCTAAATGTGGCTGTACACAAAGAGATGTTGTCAAGGCCGAGCCAAGAATGCTAATCTTTCTGTTCTATATAGGTCTAAGATAGTGGCTCCACTGGCAATCAATGAATGCATTGTATACAGCCAATTCAACCGATAAAATATCCGTTCCTTCAAATCTTTTTCTACGGAGGGATCATCCTGCCTTTCAGTTCCTGTTCAGCCAGTGTGTCCCACTGGTGCTGGTAATGACTCCGGGCAGTATAAATTCTCTTAAGTACTGCACTTGGGTTAGAGGGACTGACTGAACAGGAACTGAAAAGCAGGATGGTCGCTTCTCAAGTGGTACCTTTAGATGAGATTCTTAAGAGTTTATCAGGATGGAAAATGTTTGATATTGGTGGTTGATGTGGTAAAGGCACAAGGAACACAAATTTAAATATGTAATTTGCTCTGATAATGAATATTTTGACATGCTATTTTGTAAGGGGCAGTAATCTTTATTCGATAACTCTCATATTTTTAGAGGCTGACAGGGACATGTTGAAGTAAATTTGTAAGAATTTTTAAACAGATCGATTTATCAGCAGCTGAGATATCTACCGTCAAATTTGGGGACGTTTTTGGCTTTTTTCGCGACACCCGATATATAATTAAGAAATGGTGAATAACTATTTGATGCCATGTACAAACTGTACTATTTTTCTCCATACCTCGAATCAATTGTATTGGGAGCAGTGGTAGCAGGATACTACAAGCTCGTGTGAAATTGAGAATGGAATAAAATCAGACTTAATTTGTCAGAAAGTTGGAATTCGTTAAAAATTAAAATCAAATCAACGAAGAAACATAAAGCATGATGAAAAGATGTAATGAGATTTTGATGATATATTTTTTGTAAAAAATGTCTGGCATGTTTAAATGTAAATCAGATTAGTTTCAATTAAATCGATATGTTTTATGTTTAATAATTAAAAAAACATTTAGAGTTAATGGTATACAGAACATTGTATTAAAATTTAATTGAACTTCATCGAAAATCATATTATTACATGTATTTATATCATGCAACAGTAATAGACTTCTTGCAAATCAGAACAAGCGATATGTAATTGTACTGCAAACAAATTTTCTCTTTTTTATTTCCTTTTTGTAAATGAAGTTGTTACAGTCTGCAAGACATTTGCCAACCATAGAATGATAAACGCAAAAAATATCAATTCATATGGATAGCTTTCAGGCAAGTTATCCCGACTTGCAAATCTGTTTGAATTAGGACCTTTGGAAACTGAAGGAAATATCCCTAGACTGGACATACTATGTAGTCCTACCTGTACCATACTACTTAAATGTAGGTGTATAGAAATAATTATATTGCTGTCACTGTTAATCATCATGTAAAATACACTGTACACTGTAAATCATTTGAAAAGCAAAGTGTAATCAGGTAAATTGCTATTCATTTCAGAATAGAAACATACATGGGTAATACTTGATCTTGACATTTAAATTTTGTCAACATAAATGACTCTGTCGCACAATATAATTTGTTCAGATCACTAGTTCAATGATTATCGCCTTTTAGTTTAACCATACATCGCCTTGCTATACGTTCATTTATAATTAATCAACAATAGAGAGTAATTTTCAGACATCATTAGATACATACTGTGATGTAATATGGAGATCTTGTCTATATTTTGCTGTTTAATCAGACATACAACCTTTAGAAAAATAACATGAGGTCTAGTTTTGTAATTAACTTACATATTATAATAAGAAATAGCCATTAGTAAATTGTCTGACCGATACTATAAGAAACAGTCGTTCGTATAAATACAATGACAATACTTCTTAATAAAGCTAAGTAGAACTTTATACAATACATGAATAAGGTGATCATTAGACCCACAACACGATGTTCATAATACCATTCATCTGATTACACTTCTTCTTGATACACATTGTAATCATTCTCTTCCTTGCTTTAATGTTAAAAATACGTACAAGCAAAACACTTTCGTTAATCCCTGGGTTGGAATGTTTCTATATATTCCTTCTACTGATTCTCCGAATGAATATAACAAAAGGGTTGACAAGAAAGAATATAATAACCCCAAGCCAGTGACAAAGTGTTGTAAGGAAAGAGTCAGTATGATCGACCTCATTATTATCATGGTTATGTACTCCTAGGTTAACCAAAAATAGTTCTAGGAGTAACATCATTATTGTATTTCGTTATTCGATGCGATCAACACCCTTAAATGTCGCTTAAGAGGGATAAAAAAAAATTATAGAGGAGATCAAACAAATTTCAGTTTGTCAACAGTCAACAGCTTAGCTATACTTTGTCAAAGAATGCCATTGGAGACAATCTTGTCATTGGCAAGCAGGAACGAGAAACATATCAAAACATCATCAGCTGGATCAAAATGGATGTGAAGACGGCAACCTGACTTATTAAACCTAAAAGCTTAGTTATGATTATTGTAGTAGATCTCATATTAAAATACATTTTAGGAATTGAATACTTACAGATATGTGAATTCATTAATCTAATTCGAATTGATGAATAGATGTGTTCACCTGGCGTCTTGTCCAAAATGACAGGAGACTGATTACGGCCATTCAATTCAGTTCACAATTCTGACAGATCACGACTAAATGAATACATGCCTCTTTGATTATCTTCATGTGAACTCTTTCAGCAGGAACGAATGTAACACTCCACCTTCATTATTCAGCTCTTCACCATCTCAAGTACAATACAGTACAACATACATTTGACATGTATATCCAGTATTAGATGACTTACAATTTAAGAGCAAAATAATTTGAGTCCGAAAATACTGGCTAAACCTATGGCTAAACCGCGTATGTTATATGAAAAAAAAAACCAAGACATTCATTTAATTTTGATGATCTTACAAAATTGATAGAAATATCGTTTCTCTAGTCACTTCTCATTTATTTCCTTAATTGTAGCAGTTTTCTGGATTTCACAACTTTACGCCAGATAACACTGATGGTGCTTTTTGTTGTGTACTTATATTTTTAAGATTCATAATAATACACCCCATTCCTATGCTGAGTAACAGGGCTGATTAATCTGGCCATTCATTTGTTATGGAATTCTGTCTGGAATGATCAGAAATCACACACTGGCCTCGTCAGATTCGAACTGCTGTGTCAATATCAATATGAAATGTAGACTATTTTTCATTATTTCAGGGGAACAAGACAACCATAACGTGTGTCAACTGGTGACGAGTAGAATAAGTCTGTAGTATATAATTGAACGGATTTAGCAGACGTACAAATCTGAAGTTGACACAAATTGATTACGTGAAGTTGATAAAGTAAGTACCAGACGATTTTAAATTCACTTTTTCTATTTTCCGCCACGAATTTCATTTTCTAGCAAATTTTGGGCGGTTTATTTGATAAAAGTGTGGCATTTTTGGACATTTGTATTTAGACATATTTGGCACTTTTGAAATTTGTCATGAAGATGTCTTGATTATTTCTTAATCTCATTCAACTCTTATCATTGACCAGTGTTCATGTGATTTTACTTCACTTTGTCTGTTGAACTGATTTATCCACTCTTGACCTATCAAACGATTGGAAACTGTCTGTGTCATAATGTTTTATGACCGTTACCCAAAATCACATTAAAGGAATACAACCTCTTAGAATGAACAAAAAATCTAAATTTTCAAATTTGATCAATAGAAGTTTATATTCATCAAGGGACTTGCCTGGTGGCATAACTATACAACAGATTACCTAAATAATCTGATAAATCCAGAAAACAGTGTTTATATACAATAATTGAAAAACTCTTAATCAAATTTAAGGCTTTTATCAATTATAACCTGTTATTATATGGAAAATTACATAGTTTCATGTTTTTTTTCCATTCTGTTTGTATACTTTGGACATCGTTGATGAATATATACTCTGATTGACCAAGTTTAAGAACTTAATTTTTTTGTTCATTCTAAGAGGTTGTATCGCTTTAAGTCATCAGCATTCTAACACTCTTAACCTAACTAATAAGTTCTACGTGTACTTATCATTCGACACAGTCTTAATTTTTATACGCCCACATGAAATGTGGAGCGTATATTGCCGTCACCCATGTCCGTCGGTCCGTCCGTCGGTCTGTCCGTCCGTCGGTCGGTCCGTCCACAATTGCTTGTTAACACTCTACAAGTCACAATTCTTTACGGATTTTGACGAAACTTGCTGAAATTGTTTATTATCACCCAAGGATGAACCCTATTTAAAATCAAAAGAATCGAAAAATATTAACTATGAATTATTGCCCTTGTTCTTTAAAACGCGTTCGATATTTAGCTTGTTAACACTTTACAGGTCACAATTCTTGACGGATTTTAACAAAACTTGCTGAAATTGTTTCTTATTACCCAAGGATGAACCCTATTGAAAATCAAAAGAATCGAAAAATATTTATTATGAATTATTGCCTTTGTTCTTTAAAACTCGTTCGATTTTTAGCTCGTTAACACTCTACAGGTCACAATTCTTTACGGATTTTGACAAAACTTACTGAAATTGTTTAATATTACCCAAGGATGAACCCTATGGTAAATCAAAAGAATCGAAAAATATTTCATATGAATTATTGCCCTTGTTCTTTAAAACGTATTCGATTTTTAGCTCGTTAACACTCTACAGGTCACAATTCTTTATGGATTTTGACAAAACTTACTGAATGGTTTATTATTACCCAAGGATGAATCCTATTGAAAATCAAAAGAATCGGAAAATATTTAACATGAATTATTGCCCTTGTTCTTTAAAATGCGCTCGATTTTTAGCTTGTTAACACTCTACAAGTCACAATTCTTTACGGATTTTGACGAAACTTGCTGAAATTGTTTATTATCAATCAAGGATGAACCCTATTGAAAATCAAAAGAATCGAAAAATATTTAACATGAATTATTGCCCTTGTTCTTTTAAACACGTTTGATTTTTAACACTCTACAAGTCACAATTCTTTATGGATTTTGACAAAACTTACTGAAATTGTTTATTATCACCCAAGGATGAATCCTATTGAAAATCAAAAGAATTGAAAATATTTAATATGAATTATTGCCCTTTATCTTTCAAAACGCGTTCCATTTTTAGCTCGTTAACACTCTACAAGTCACAATTCTTTACGGATTATGACGAAACTTACTGAAATTGTTTATTATAACCCAAGGATGAACCCTATTGAAAATTAAAAGAATCAAACAATATTTAATATGAATTATTGCCCTTGTTCTTCAAAACGCTTTGATTTTTAAGCTGTAAATACTCTAGAAGGCGCAATTCTTGATAGATTTTAATGAAACCTATTGAATTAGTTTATTATCACACGTTAAACCCTATGACTTATTGCCTTTCTTCTTTGAAATACGTTTTAGTTTTTAGCTCATAAACACTCTACAAGGCAGAAGGATTTTGACTAAACTTGATGAATGCCGAAGCCTTGATGAAATCGAGAAAAAAAATATTTCTTAAATTATAATTTAAGTAATATTTTTTTTCTCGAAGTCTCGTAGCCTACATTTTGTTCAGAACTTAAATTAAGTTTTAACTTAATTTAAGTTCTGAACAAAATGTAGGCCTATGACTATATAAATGTTCTTTTTCAAACAAAGCTGCCAGTGGGCGTATATTACCTTGCCTGGCAAGCTATCTTACATCCTGTTAAGAGATTAACCGATGTTTATAAACTCTGGCCAATCTATAATGATAAATCACACTAATAAATATGGAATCTTAAAAATAACACTCTTAGACAATGTAATGGTAAATATACTTATACGTTATCAGCTCTTCTAACCGTACATGTTTCGTAAAAACACCTGGAAGAATTTGAAATCGCAGCTGGATTTTCAATGATTATCAACTTGAGGAGTTTTGATTAAATTGATCAGAGTGTAACAGTAACTTAGCAATCTCCATTTCTCCAGAAGCTCGTGTTTTGAAAATCTAAAATACGACTCGCATTCTGTGAGACTATGCCTTATATAGAAAAACATCTATATTTAGAAATTGATATACTAATGTATACTTTGAGATATATTTGAAGGGATAATGTGATTGTCGCTCAGTTATAGTAGGCCATACTTTAAAAGGCTTTTTATAAGGCCACAGTATAATGTGGTCGTATATAATTGTTGTCACCCCTGTCCGTAGGTCCACAATTGGCTATTGAACGCGGTAGAGACTACAGCTTTCATTTGATTAGAATGGAATTTGGTGTGATCATTTGTATTGATGAGATCTTGATTTTGGTTAAATTTTTGGTACGATTTGACACAAGTCGGTGAGGACACTTCATATACTAAAGATTTATTAGTGAAGTGGGCGTATCTTGCTAGGCAACCACATGTTACCTGTGTTAAATACCCAATTCGATTCTCGTAAATATCGAATGTTCACTTTTAATAAGATGCACCAAGGAGGGCTTGTTGTTATTACTTAGTGCACTTTAGATTATATAAAATGAAGTGCACCTGCATGGTGGTTAAATATCTTCGTGAGTACTTCTCATAGTCACGCATTTCGTTGCCAGTCTTCATTAGTCCAAATAACGTGAAGAGTGTGTAGAGAAGTTTTGTGAATCTTCACTTTAAAAAAGTAATTTAAATTTACAAAGACATGGCAAATGAAGGCTCATTCTGCTCACAAGTCGTAAAATATCAAATATCAATATTAATTCTGATTCAACACGCAAAGGAAGAAAATTAGAAATACATCTAAAACAGATTTTATAATGTTTTTCTAATGATAGCGTTCTACAAAGAGGATTACATGTATAGTGATGAACATTGATTTCTTACCATATAAATGTTATTTATTCAAGATACGTAGTGAAAAGGTATTCAAATTGGCGTCATACTGAGACTAAACCTAATCAGTTGTGTTTTTCCAATGTTTTTGATTAGAATGTCGTCTGTGACCTTATTAAGATCAGTGATTTTATGATAAACTCAGCAAGTCATAAATAATTCCTGTAATTCTCTTGGCATCGTCTGCACAAATATAGAACATAAATGGGAAATAACTCTTCCATAATTACGATCTATTCTTTCTGGCAGCAGAATCAAGACTTCTACAAAATATTTTATTGGCGATCAGTATGTTCATTTGGAAAGTCGTAGTGAAACGTTCAAACGCCTTATCGTCTAACACGTACATGTCTTTAGGACTCATCTACTTGGAAATATACAAAATACAAAAACATTTGTCCTGATTGCATTTCCTTGAACTTCTGAATGGATATTTTCTTTCCACTGTAATAATCTTTCCAACACACTGGTTGTACAGGATATACAGTACTGAGTTAAACTTTTGAGCTTTTTACGATTAACTTAAAGTTTTATTGGAAATAACACACTTAAAACTTATCACTGAAAGATAAAAGATATCACTGAACCGGAAGTAGTTTTTATACGCCCACACATTAATGTGGGCGTATATTGTAGTCACCCCTGTCTGTCTGTCTGTCTGTCTGTCCGTCTGTCTGTCTGTCTGTCTGTCTGTCCGTCTGTCTGTCTGTCCGTCTGTCTGTCTGCCTGTCCACAATTGTTGTGGACACGATAGAGAGCTGGTTTATCGATGGATTTTGATGAAACTTGTTATGAGTGTTTGTTATCACCCAAGGATGAACCCTATTGAAAATGAGACGAATCGAAAAATATTTCATGGGTTATTGCCCTTGCTTTTGAAAATATGTTGTGGACACCATAGAGAGCTGGTTTCTTGATGGATTTTGATGAAACTTGGTATGAGTGTTTGTATTGACATTAGGATAAACCCTATTGAATATCAGAAACATCGAAAACATATTTTATGAGTTATTGCCATTGTTCTTTAAAACACGTTAATTTTTCAGCCGTTACTGAAACTTGCTGTGAATGTTTGTAATCACCCAAGGATGAACCCTATTGATAATCAGACGAATCGAAAAATATTTCCTGGGTTATTGCCCTTGCTTTTGAAAATATGTCGTGGACACCATAGAGAGCTGGTTTCTTGATGGATTTTGATGAAACTTTGTATGAGTGTTTGTACTGACATTAGGATAAACCCTATTGAATATCAGAAACATCGAAAACATATTTTATGAGTTATTGCCCCTTGTTCTTTAAAACACGTTAATTTTTCAGCCGTTACACTCTCAAAGATGTGGACACCATAGAGAGCTGGTTTCTTAGTGGATTTTTATGAAACTTGCTGTGAATGCTTGTAATCACCCAAGGATGAACCCTATTGAAAATTAGACGAAATATTTCAGGGGTTATTGCCCTTGCTTTTGAAAATATGTTGTGGACACCATAGAGAGCTGGTTTCTTGATGTATTTTGATGAAACTTGGTATGAGTGTTTGTATTGACATTGGGATAAACCCTATTGAATATCAGAAACATCTAAAAAATATTTTATGAGTTATTGCCCTTGTTCTTTAAAACGCGTTAATTTTTCAGCCGTTACACTCTCAAAGTTGTGGACACGATAGAGAGCTGGTTTCTTGGTGGATTTTTTTGAAACTTGCTGTGAGCGTTTGTAATCACCCAAGGCAGAACCCTATTGAGAATCCGACGAATCGAAAAATATTTCCTAGGTTATTGCCCTTGCTTTTGAAAATATGTTGTGGACACCACAGAGAGCTGGTTTCTTGATGGATTTTGATGAAACTTGGTATGAGTGTTTGTACTGACATTAGGATAAACCCTATTGAATATCAGAAACATCTGAAAAATATTTTATGAGTTATTGCCCCTTGTTCTTTAAAACACGTTAATTTTTCAGCCGTTACACTCTCAAAGTTGTGGACACGATAGAGAGCTGGTTTCTTGGTGGATTTTTATGAAAATGACTGTTGGTGTTTGTATTGACCTTCGGATACACCATCATCAGAAACATCATCAACTATGTGACTGCTCTTAATCATTTTAGGATGCAACCTAAACGTTGGTTGCCCTTGTTTTATGCATATTTCAGTGACATATTTATTATAAGATTTGAACGACATATACAAGCGAGGAGCACATATAACAAAACACAAGACAATATTATAACACACTTCTTTAATACAGTTAGGCACATTACATATTTGTTTTTTCCAGGAAACTTTAAGCCATGGTTTTACACTTGTAAAAAGAGAAAATGTCATTCTCAGAATCTTTCATTTACTGATCACTCTTGTCACCCCCCGGACGAATTGGCTGCCATTATAAAAGTGGGCGTATTACGATGGCCATCGCTATTTTTATATTTGAAGATACTGCAGATTGCACAATATTGTTAAAACGTAACCACGCTCTGACATTTTTTGAAGCAATTAAAAGCATTTTCTAGAAATTGGAAGGTTTAAAAAAGACAATTATTAATAGCGTTGGAGTTTGGTGTTTTGTCTTGTTTGGTTGATTACTTGTGACCTTTAACTAAACCTACCAATTTCAGATGATATCTGTGGACTTTCTCGCTACACGACTGATGGCAGTATAATTAGCTAACATCGACACTGAAACCTAGATTTAAAATCGAACATATCAACGTATGACTAACTTCACGTTGTGGGAATGTTTGTTGGAAACTGGAATGATCGGTGCCAATTTCCGTGTGTAACAATGATCAAGAAGCAGTATATTGATGGTTTGTAAAATGTCAAGGGTTATTACGTTTCCTTATAAACCTAGTTCTAAGCCTAGATATGATATCAACATATTGACTTAAATAAAGTCATACACATTGAGATATGTGTGTGTATATTGGAATTTGGGTTTTTAGAAATCTCTCACTTCTTGACGCACAATTAACCAGCATTAAAAGAGTCTAAATATAATTTAAAACAGCTGATAGATTTCAGTTTCAGCGATCCCCTATGCGAGCTATTAAAGACCTTATATTTGTAAGAAAAATTCATTTATCCTATGATACATTGAAAGTAGAGCCCGGGGTATCAAGCCATCATAAATGCCACAACTGGTGTGTTTTGGTATGGTACAGATGGAACTGCGTTAGTGATAAGTTAAAGCATTGAATTGTGTCATTTCGACATGTTTGATATCAACAATACAAGATTGGAACTAACAGATCTGATATTTATACCAAGACCAACTTGTTTTTATACATTTCTCTTTTACATCTGACGCTATTTGCATATATAGCATTTGCATTTTCATCATAACATGTCTTAATGGTTAAAGAGAAGGTCTTATGGAATTCCCACTAATCCGTGTGACATTAGTTTAAATACAGTGTGAATTCTGAAACACACCAAGAATAACCATGATCTCAACGAGTTTGGAAGAATGAAGAAGACCGAGTAACTCACGCCACACTACTCAGGGCCGAGTTTCACTGCCATGTCATTCGACCCGACCAGATCTTACGAATTCTCAAACTACCAAACCAACAGCACAGTACCATCCGATTGAACCAATCAACTACCAACTACCACCACTACCAACAACTACCTAGTTTGCGATATCAGCTGTTATTGGAAGCGAAAGTTAACTTGTCATCTACCAACCATCAAACACATCATTAACTTCAAATATGCTCTGTGATATGGACATGAGTTTTAGGACACTGAAGCTAAACAAGGAAATGTGCTTCCAGTTAAAATAAGTGAATTCAAAGATTGCGAAGAATCCTATTTCCAACTCAACAGTTGAAATGGTAGAGTTTTATTATTCCTCAAGAGTAATATTGCTAACACTTGTATCTTGTTAAATAATATCAAATGTTACACAAGGGTGATTTATCAATTCAAGAGTTATTCGTTTTTCCTTAAATAGAACAAAGTGAGTGTCATCGTGTTTTGTTAATACAATAAAGTTAAAATATTCCCACTTCTACATAAAAATAATTAATTTAGAATATTTAGTAGTCTGTAAGAATAGGCGGTTATGTAGGTGAAATGACGTTCTCCAATCCTTTTTCATAATTATATGTGAATAAAAGATTTAAATAACATCCGTTAATTGCGCTAAGCAAATTGGTATTTTCGAATGAACCACTTTTTTCGTGGTTGTGAAAGACAGGGCTTATTAAAAAAGAAAGTAGGCTCAAAGTATCTTTAAGAAACCATCGTTTGTTGAAATCGCTTCTCATATTCATGACTATCACGAATAAGAAGAAGCTGACAAGCTGATTTAAATCATACGCTTGAAGAAATTGCAGTCATTTGGTCTGAAGAAAACCACAGAATTCAGCATATTTGACGAGTTTTTTATTGCTGGTATTTAAGAGAAGGCACGTCTGAAGACAATATGGATTCTGAGTTGTATTGTTAGATGTTGAAGATGAAGAAGAGAGGTCGCTGATATCAATATCAGGGGGTGGATGGAAACTTCAGACTTTCAGCCATGCACATTATTACTTATTTATTTAAACTATTTTGACAATCCTGAACAAATGGAGAATTGTATTATGCATTTAGAATCCTATTACTTTCGTAGTATATATTTATTGTACAGAAGGGCAATACTAATTAGTTATCATTTGAATAATAGCATGATAATCCTCAAAAGGTCATTCAATACCAATAGGTTTAGCCAAGGACCAGCAGGTACAAAGGATCCAGTACGGAAACGTAGTTGTTATCAATGTAAAATAATATGTTCGCCAGTTATCCAGCAATATTCTATCTATAATAGATGGTCAATTGAAACATTCTCTTGAACAATGACGGTCAATGTTCCATTGATGGCGTAAGGAATTTTATGAGATTATTTAACTGTAATCATGATTATGACTATGTTAGTTGTAAAATGTCTGGTCCAAGAAGAGATTCTAGTTAAGTAATATCTATAATAACTCGGGCATCTAATACAATATAATATGAGAAAGTTTACTGTTATTGAGATATTAAAATCTCTTTGTATTGACTGTTGAGATTAGATGTTAAGATATATTATGTCTAGGTCTTCTATTTGAACTGGTCGTGATTTGGTTTGAAGATTTCCTCTAAGACTAAATTGATTGAGACATTTCCACTAGATTCTGGAGTTGATATCACTTCATCTTAGTTTAGAGATGTGGCAATTGAACGATTTTTATTAAGAGAGATGGTTGTTTGATTTGTTTTTTAGAACACGGTGTTTTATAATGGTCTATAGCAGCCAGTAGTTTAATCCAATTGGGAAATGTTATCTCATCAACTATCACTTGAAAGCGAATTTCTGGCAAACATAACAATCAATTTGAATTCCACTGCCATTTTTTAACAATTGTCTACTGCAGAAACATTCTGGTGTCCTTTTTGGTTACAGACAAGTTCTAAACACCCTTCTATACCCAGAAAAACGTGCATTTTATATAAATAATAAATTTGTATTTCTAAAAAGACGTATTCCAATAAATCAGTAATTAAAGAATATATAAAAGTAAGTAAATAATCCGTATCAATCCATCGCCATTGTTCGTCACCCTAAGATTATTATATATGAAGGTATCATCTCGATCTCGACATTTGACGAACTCTTAGATACTCAAGTAACCACCCTGCCCCTTAGACCAATGATTGGCTGTTTCATAAGCCGTATACCCTCAATAGATGAATTTATACGTTAAGATCCATTCCATTGTCATTTACTCCGTATAGTTCAAACAAGGAGTGTTGATCTCTTGATCAGCATTGGTATTCAATACATGTACTTGTATTTCATTGACGTGAAGGACATGTCAGAATCCATCAATAACATCTTCAAGATCAACTCAGATCAAACATGGTGTCTTCAAAATGTTACAGGTCACTTATTCTCTTTAAATATCTTCATTCAGATTACAATTCCTCATCTTTGAGAAATTAATAAAGGCTTAATCTTTCACATTGATTTGTTATTTACATGCCAGAAATCAAGAATCACGATTGTTACAATGTAGTAACCTTGGAGAAACTATCTCTCTGAAAAGGAACAATATTGGAAAAGAAGGTTTTGTATTTAATGTTGAAAATGAAACAATTTCTGCTAGAAATTACTTGTGAATAAAATTTTAGGAAGAAATTTAAGATCAAATTTTCAGATGGTCATTTTATATTTCCATCAACTTTGTAGTACAAATAGAACTACACACTGTTGGTATAAGATTTGAACGACATATAGAAGCGAGGAGCACATATAACAAAACACAAGACAATAATATGGAATATAACACACTTCTTTAATACGGATAAGCACATAACGTTTCAACACAATATACACGTGTCGTCATCAGATGTAATGGTGAGAGAATAAAAGAGAGAATATATATTGTTATGTTTTTATACGCCCACATGAATATGTGGTCGTATATTGTCGTCGCCCCTGTCCGTCGGTCCGTCCGTCCGTCGGTCCGTCGGTCCGTCCGTCAACATTTCTTGTGAGCACAATAGACACTACAGTTTTCATCTGATTTTGATGAAACTTGCTATAATCCTTTGGATTGATAAGATCTCGGTCAAGTTCGAATTTGACGTATTTTCGATAAACGGTTTTTGAGTTATTGCCCTTGACTTTGCAAAAATGCGTCAAATTTTGTTTGTGAGCACTCTAGAGACTACAGTTTTCATCTGATTTTGATGAAACTTGCTGTGATCCTTTAGATTGATAAAATCTTGGTCAAGTTCGAATTTGACGTATTTCCGATGAACGGTTTTTGAGTTATTGCCCTTGACTTAGCAAAAATGCGTCAAATTTTGTTTGTGAGCACTCTAGAGACTACAGTTTTCATCTGATTTTGATGAAACTTGCTATGATCCTTTGGATTGATAAGATCTGGGGCAAGTTCGAATTTGACATATTTCCGTTGAACGGTTTTTGAGTTTTTACCCTTGACTTTGCAAAAACGCATCAAATTTTGTTTGTGAGCACTCTAGAGACTACAGTTTTCATCTGATTTTGATGAAACTTGCTATGATCCTTTGGATTGATAAGATCTTGGTCAAGTTTGAATTTGACGTATTTCCGATGAACGGTTTTTGAGTTATTGCCCTTGACTTTGCAAAAATGCGTCAAATTTTGATCGTGAGCACTCTAGAGACAACAGTTTTCATCTGATTTTGATGAAACTTGCTATGATCCTTTAGATTGATAAGATCTTGGTCAAGTTCGAATTTGACGTATTTTCGATGAACGATTTTTAAGTTATTGCCCTTGACTTTGCAAAAATGCGTCAAATTTTGATCGTGAGCACTCTAGAGACAACAGTTTTCATCTGATTTTGATGAAACTTGCTATGATCCTTTAGATTGATAAGATCTTGGTCAAGTTCGAATTTGACGTATTTTCGATGAACGATTTTTAAGTTATTGCCCTTGACTTTGAAAAAATGCTTCAAATTTGGTTTGTGAGCACTCTAGAGACTACAGTTTTCATCTAATTTTGATGAAACTTGGTATGCTCCTTGAGATTAATAAGATCTCGAATTTGACGTAGTTTTGATGAACAGATTTTGAGTTATTGCCCTTGACTTTCATAAAACATGAAAATTGTTCGTTAACACAATAGAAGCTTCAGTTTTCATCCAATTTTATTAAAAATTGTTGTGATCATTGGAATTGATAAGACACAATTTTAATGAATGGATTTTGAGGTATTGCCCTTGACTTTGTCAAAATGTGTCAAAAATAGTTTGTGAACAGGATTGAAGCTACAATTTTGAACTGATTCTTATGAAACTTGGTGTGATCATTGCAATTGATAAGATCCTGAACAAGTTCTAACTTGATGCATTTTCGATGAACAGTTTTTGAGTTTTGCCTTTGACTTTTATAATAAAATTTGTATTATCGTTAATTAAAATATGATCATTTCCGACAGCTGCCAGTGGGCGTATGTTACCTTGCCTGGCAAGCCCTGGTATTCTCTCACCATTACATCTGATGACGACACATGTATATTGTGTTGAAACGTTATGTGCTTATCCGTAGAAGTGTGTTATATTCCATAATATTGTCTTGTGTTTTGTTATATGTACACACTGTTGGACTTCTAGTTTAATTAATAATTATAAAACTGTGATTGTGAAAGTCATAGAGTAATATGATAATCATGAGATAACTAAATTACGTCTTTGAATGTAGTAATATTATATTAATGTACGTTGGTATGATATTGGGTACTAGTTAGTGGTAACCTTAATAATATATTGACAGTTCTGACTATAATTCTAGATTTTACTACACTTCATTTCCATTAGATTATTAGTAGTTCTAATACCACTATATGGTAATTGTTTCAAGGCGATAATATCAAACTGTTGCCATTTTCTTTTGTCTTGTTACATTTTACTGGTGTTTAAAGCGATACAACCTCTTAGAATGAACAAAAAAAAATAAGTTCTCAAACTTGGCCAATACATATATTCATCAACGATGTAAAGTATACAAACAGAATGCAAAAAACCCATGAAACTATGTAAATTTTCATATAATAACAGGTTATAATTGATAAACGCCTTTAATTTGATTAAGGGTTTTTCACTTATTGTATATAAACATTGTTTTCTGGATTTATAAGTTTATTTAGGTAATCTGTTGTATAGTTATACCACCAGGCAAGTCCCTTGATGAATATAATAAACTCCTATTGACCAAATTTGAAAATTTAGATTTTTTTGTCCATTCTAAGAGGTTGTATTCCTTTAAAGAAACCACGCAGGAGACAAGTCATATCTAAGATCTGTTTAGTTCGTTTTGGTCAGATTTATTAGCCTTTGACATTAGGTATATACTAGAATCGTGAGACGATACTGGGCAGTGCGCATCCGGTTTCGTCCATGGGTGAAAAATAGCGTTTTCAATCCATACTGCGAAATTTACAGAACATACAAATCGGCATATAAATTCACCGGTATTAGCCTGTTTTTATTTTCTATTTCAAACTGTCGAGGGTCTTTAACGTGCTTAGTCAATAGCACACCGGACCTTTGTTTATTGTCCCATCCGAACGAATAGGCGCTTTTTCCATGTCTGCCCCTCCGATCTGCATCACTGAGAGGCTGAAACCAGGTTGAAAAATCCGAAGGTGTCATCTCGACCCATGCCAGGTTTGGGCTTTCAGGTTAACAAGAATGCGTCTCACTCACTGAGGCACCCTTCAATCTATGACAGAGCCAATTCGTGTCTAAGTAAATAAATGACATCAGAATACTGACTGCTAACCTACCCACACGCAGTACAGCTCGTAAATTATCATTTTAACATAAACTTCGCAAAAAATCTATATTATTATTTCTTTAGAAAACATTTTAATGGTGAACGTTTTTAGACATCGATTTTAAAACTTGTTTTTTTTATAAATGACAGAACCAGATTTTTAGATCGGATTTTCTTCTTTTGGCATTGGATTGTTATATACTACATTTAGATTTCTTTTCATTTTTTTTACTACATAATTTAAAACGTTAAAAACGCAAGTTACAATATAAGAAAGTTATGTGAAGCATGGAAGTGCAATAGTCAGTTGAAGGGAGAGAACTGTATTTAAACATACAGACAACAAACATTTGTCAGTTGAAGGGAGAAAACTTCATTTAAACATTTTAAAATACTACTCCAAGCATTGACCAGTGAGAAGCGTTAAAAGAAACAATGGTATCTTGTAACTTTCTAGATGTTGGCATACTGATCATGCCATACGCACGCATGATGTGCTGAGGGGAAGATTCGTTGTTACACAACAACGTAGACTCTACATGTCGTCAGACATGGTAGTATAGAATGAACCTCTCGAGGTGTGTTACACCTAAATCAAGATGAAAGCCTAATAGACCTTGCCGGTCATTGGAACTAATAGATTTAGAAACATGAGCCTTGAACGTTTCAGTCTTTACTAAAATTCTTGTACCAGAAATATAAAGAAATCGAAATTAAACAATCAGTTGCTACAAGGTTGTTGGCCATCGACTAAGGATTTCATAGACACTGATATTATGCAAATCCGATTATCCCCTAAGGTCCCATTTTGAGTTTTATAAAAATAAGTCACAACAACATGGCACCTGACATAGTACTTCCGGGTCGGATTTTATCATTTATATCTTTTATGATGACCATTTCTAACATAATGCAAAAAGAAATTTTCAAATAATTCGGAAACTCCAGAAGTTAGAATTTCAAGTTTACAAATAAATGACGTCAAAACCGGAAGTGATATCAAAATTTAAGAAATGTTTTATTGTTCATTATCAAATTGTCTATCTACTTGTAATTTTTCAGATCGATCAAAATCAAATTTCCAAAAAACACGCACAGTTACAATGAAATTTGGCACAAAATTTGCAATTTTTAAAAAGCGCAATTTTGATTCAAATATTTTGTGTTATATATCATTTGAAAGAGCAGATTAAGCATAGCAAATATGTCTAAAAAATTGTGACGTATGTTAATTATGTCACGTGACAAAGCTCTTTAAAGTTAAAAATTGCAATTTTCAAATGGCGATAAAACCGGAAGTAAACATCAGAAATCGGAAATGAATATATCATCTGATAGATCTCGTCAAGGGCAATAATTTTTGTACAGGTCAAGAGGTCATCAAAGGTCAAGGTCACTAGATATGAGCCTTGAAAGTTTCGGTCATTACTGAAATTCTTGTTCCGGAAATATAAAGAAATTGAAATCGAAATTCAAAAATCTACAACCTACATTTTTTTTTGCAATCGACTGCAAAAGTCGTAGATTTCAAAATTAAAAAAATCCGATTAACCCTCGGTTCTGAATTAAAATTTTAAGAAACATAGGTCAGTTCAAGATGGCGGCTGATCCCTTGCACCTGGATAAAATTTCATCATTTTATTTTTTATGTATGACCAAATCTATGATAACACAAAAAATTTTTTTCAAATATCTTCAATATTCCGGAAGTTGAAATTGAAAGTTTAGAAGGAAATGACGTCAAAACCGGAAGTGATATCGAAACTATGAAAATTGATTTTCTTTGGAAATTCATATGTCTATGTTATTGAAAGGTTTCAGATCGATCGAAATAAAATTGCAAAAGTTAAAAAAAATCCTTTTAAAAGTGCTCCAAAAGTCAGCTACAAAAGTCAAATTATGAATTTTTCAAAATTGCAATTTGTAGCTATTGTGTTAAACAAATGAACCAAAAAAGACCGATCACAATCTGTTGGAAAAATCAGTTGAAAATGGAAAAACCCTGAAATACGACTTTTTAATATACGTCATTTCCGGTCAGGCAAAAATGCGCCATTTTACATTTAAGCAACAACGAGCAGTTAATCATCGCAGGAAATGATGTGAAGTTATGTGTGGTATGTGCAGTTTTGGATGGGGAGCGTGACCAGAAATAGACAAAAAAAAAAAAAAAAAAAAAAAAATAGTCAATTGCAAACCAATGCAGTGCGTTCGACAAATCGAACGCACTGCAATTATACTCTTGGTTTTGTTAAATTGAATTCTTTGACAAAAAAAAAAGAATAGATTCGAAATCATGATAAAATGTTTTATTATTGATTAACAGACAACCATGAAAAAGCTTTCAAAGTGAGAATAAGATTGATACTATAATTGTTGATGGAGTTTGTAAGACAATTTTCATTGTTAGTGTAGGATACCCCCCACTCCATACTCTGAGATAAACACAGGTTGATCTTGTTTTATTAAAATATTGTTTTATGGACTACCTCTAGAGCTCTACATCGGTTGCAATAAAATGATTTCTCTTGGCAATATTATAATAGGGAAAAGTAGTTACGATCTGAACTATGGCCAAAATACATTTCTACTGATAAAAATCTAATAAATTCCTACGGGACAGAACAGAGTTAGAGTAGTTTTTTAATTGAACTGTTATCTCAATCACTCTCTTCTTTTCGAGTAAAATGCACTTGTAATTGGAACGTTGTCTTCGTTTGGAATCTGGTGTCTGTAGATTCCATCTATCAACATTTTACCATTGTATTGAACCAAATCGTCAATATTAACTCATTCACGCAGCTAGTACAATTGTATTAGACACATCATTTCTATTTTATGAATTCCAAAAAGTCAAGATTCCCAAATGGATGAATGTCTTTTAATATAGTTTCATTAACTAAATCTATCTCGAAAATATTGCTACCATAAATGTAAGCTGTTTTATTGACATACAGTTTCAAAAGTAATGTCTGGCTCTTTCAGCATGGATAATCTGTTATCAGTATTACTGTTATATATTTCTATGATAATGCTATTGTGCTGGTTTCAAATTATGATATTCCCAGACTCTACAAAGAAATTTCTTGCTGATGTTTTATTTGGTTCCTAATAGCACTAAGGAAATATTACAACATCGAGCTTCTATATCGAGCAGATTATTCTTCCAGATCTTATTTTGTAAGCTGAAATCTTCTCTATGCTCTTCTGTTGTGTTGCTGATTTTACCAACATTGTAATATAAAATACTACCAACTTTGTGATATTTAAGAATTCTGGACTTTTATGTCAAATACTGCGCACTTTACACGCGAATATACGGTATATTGCTTTCTATGCAATTAAAGTCTGTAAGTATGAACTGGAATCAAAACTTATATACATTATGCGTTATTGTTTCCGATATCTAAGGAGCTACTGTACATTCGACATGGCACAGGAAGGAAGCACATCAGCAAAACTGATTCTGGTCTGTATAAAGACAAAAGAAGTGGAATGTCTGCACAAATGCAGTCAGCGGAGTGAAATAGGGACTAACTTAACATACAACACTGGTGCCTTTTTTCTCGAAGAATACTCCCCATTTCAGTTCTTAGGTGAGACACGTGACTGAAATTGATTTCCAAGTAACAATGTTCGCATTTTAAAGCTATACTACGTCTTAGAATGAACGAAAAAATTAAGTTCTAAAACTTGGTCAATAAAAGTATTACATGTACATGTATATTCATCAACAGTGTCCAAAGTATACAAACAGAATCAATTATTATTGATAAATGATTATTGATTTATCAGAGTATTTAGGTAATCTGTTTTAAAGTTATGCCACTAGGTTTGTCCCCTGATGAATATATGCTCCTATTGACCAAGTTTGAAAATTTAATTTTTTTGTTCATTCTAAGACGTTGTATCGCTTTAAATGATACATGTATATTTCTAAAAAAAAAATAAAAAATACCATTACTTGTATTTTATTTCTCTACATAGAAATATTCCATTTATCATTATTAAAGATTATTTTCTCTATAATTTTTTTCACTCTCCAATCGGAAATGAGAAATTTTGTTTTTGTTTTCCTGGAATGAAGAAAACTGCGTTATATTATTCTCCTAAATACTCATATATTGTTTTTCTTATCTGGGTAATCTATATACATGAAATGGTCGGTGAAAGCATCTTAAAATATTCTTTTTGAAAATTAAAGGGTCGTTGAGGCAAGATCCACCTCAAGAAGCTCCATTTATATTTCTTCTTAACACCAACGGCAAGTTGATATCGCGTGTCTGAAGAGACTGTCAAGCATCTAAATAAGATTCATTGACATCATGTTCTATCACTGTGTGTAATAATTACCATCTCTCATCGTTGTAAATTCAAACTTCGTTTTGTATTTAGTCACCCTTGTAGATTGAAATACATTTAACTGTGCGAATTTTGGGGCTTTTTTGATACCGATGTATTAACTAATTCATTGAAATGAAATGTATCTTAAGCAGTACTCGGGGCCAGTTTTTATGGTCTCATCCAAAAAACTAGACGCTTTGTCTAATTTTCTGAGTCACGAACAGGAACAAGCGAATGGTTCGATTAACACCACTTATTCGAAAAACGCCTCACGACTATAGGTGGTAATTTTATACAAAAAAACACTATTCAGTATGTTATTTAAACAAACAAATATGATCATGATCCTATTATGATGCTTAAGCCTTATGTATAAGAAAGAAAGAAACATCTATATTTTACAAGGATAACAACTTTGGTTCGGTGAAGATCCTTTCTCCCAGCTGGTCCTTGGCCAAACCTCTTAAATTGGCATTGATCTTTCCCGGATTATCCGTACCAATTTACAGCTGGGTGGACTTGAATTATGAGTGAAGATGACTTATTCAAGGTCTGCAATGGACTTTCACACGAACCGAAACCTCAAACATAACGACCACCTGATAACACCAACCATATCAACCATTTTGTCTCTTCTGGACTTTTGTTTTATGTTTTTGTTTTGGGATAATTTAATCTGCAGTATAAATAAAGAAATGAAATGATTAATGAATACTAAAAGGTACACAACGCCTGTTGAAAATGATGAGAACGAATCTATTTCAAACAAACGGAAGTCATTAAGTCTAATTAGTAATGCTAAGCCTAATTTACTTTTATCAGTTTTCCATTTACAAACGTATTACAAAACGATAGTACGAAATTTGTGTCCTCACCTAACTCGAGGTTTGATAACTGAGCTATGTTTTAGACGTAGGCGAGTTTACTAACATGTGTATGAAGGAGGGTGCTGTCAGTCTTGCTTACCGAAACACTGTATTTTGCAAACTGGAACTTATTAGAACCTTCTCGAATGGTGTATTGAAGTAGACTTGCTCTAAGGTATAATATATGATACCGATACAAACTTCTGATGTCTAATTATTTCAACGATACGCGGTTTCTACATTAAGATCTGGGCAACTAGAGTAACACGTGAATCCTTAACCGATTTCTACAGATTATCAATGGAATAGGAAGAGGTTATTGCGATTTGAACCTAAACCTACAAATCAATAATTAAGTAGAGCTTGTATACACAGTTTTTGTCAGATCACGACGATGTCTTTTGACGAGTAGGCCTAGTTAGTTGTTAGTCGGCTTCTGATATTTATTGGTCTGACTTGTTTTAACGAGAACATAGAGAATGGAATAGAGATTGGGGAATGGATTATATCGTATACCTGAGTGGTGCCTTATTAGCTTAGCTTGTTAAATTATTACTTAATCGGATAAACTTCAAGATGTCTAGAATTCAGAATGATCTTTGTGATTCGCCCAAATTGGGTTCTGAGGAAAGAACTGAAAAAAATAGAATACGGAGAGTCAAAAAGGTAAGGCATTTTAACAGATTTATTTAAAATTATCTTTCTGTAGACAATTTTAAACGTTGTAAAGTAACATATCATATTAAAAATTCCATATGTTTTCAATTCTCTGCGTATTACATTTCATATTCATTCATATTTTGTTTTGAAGCAGAAATTTTTGGATTATTGAATTTCAGAATTTTTTTTTCAAATAATTTTAAATCAAAAAAAAAAAAATATTTATATTCTGTAATCTTTAGAAACTGTCCTCTGTAACTTCTTCAAAATTTTAGTCGGCTTGAGGATTTAACCATTGTCGACTACTTGAAAGTTATAAGCTCAGTGGCAGTTTTGTATTATTTTCGTTAAACTAAATAGTGCCATGGAAATTGATGACATCTACAGACAGTTTGTATTTATTTCCAACATATGGTCGACAAGATTGTGATAACCACGAATCGCAGACAATCACCTTGTCAAGCACGATTGTTGAAATGTTTATATCGGCTGAAATAACTGTTTGGGGATTAACCGAATAATTAAAATGTCTAATCTAATTCATTTTGTGTGAATATAAAGTAAACGAAAGAGACCTATATCATTTTTTAATGTCTAATGACAAATGATCAGAAATTATGGAACGAGAAAAAAGAAATTGAAATACGGAATCAAATTCGCATTATTGTTCACATCAATTTGGACAAAGAACATATATATTCATTGCTGGAAGATGACATACATTCCAAAGTAATTGCTTGCTAGTTAAAACGATCAGAGTTTGTTCGTTGATAAGCAAAAATAATAGGCCAAATTAAATTATTGTAAAAATGTATTAGAATGTTATTCATTCCTGCCACATTTATTAACATTAAATATTTCACGAACATTCCGTCCCTAATGATGGGGAAAACTCTCTGATATTGAAACTGGCATTGTTATAGATGATCTGATCTGGTTGCCACCATAGTGTATAATTATTAGAACTTGCTTGTTATTATCATGAGCTCAAGAAATCTGATAAAATGTGATTCAAAATGTTAAATTGTTCGGGCTACCAATTCCAATCTTTTTTTTTTTTTTGATATTTCAATCGGTAACAACATTGCGTTAGGCATAGCCTACATTTTATAACATGAAAAATCCATGGGCGAGAAATGTTACTTGATACCCTAGCAGCTTATTGGACACAGGATTGCAGATATTTATACTTGTATATGACTACATCCCAAGTTCTGTCCATCGTACAACCTAAATCATGGCATTTTAGACGATTCCGTTTAAATGATTTCAGAATATGTTATCAAGCTACTGTAATTTTGTTTTTGTAAATAATCAAAATACCTATATGAAACGTGTTAATCTGAAAACTCATATTGAAGACAAGTTTCGGTTTAACTTCGTGATTCCCAATACTTAGAAGTTAATCCTATTAAAATGGAAAAATGTTAGATATCGATTTAATCCAAGGAAAGATCCACTGTCTAGTTCATTTGAAATATCATTTGTCCTTGTGGTAATATTTATTTAAAATCTGTTGTAGACTATATTATCTCAGACAGCTGGCCTTGCTATCGGCCCTCTTCCAATATCAAAGTCATTAGTAAATTATTCTATATTTTAACACAAACAAGAAATAGTCAGTCTTTTCATCCAGATACAATGTATTGCCAAGGGCAGTAACTCGTATACAAAGGCACTAGGAGAGTTATTGTTCTTTATTGTGTATCATTATTTCGCGAGACAAACGGTAGCTGGAAGCAGTGTTTACCGAATGATATTTACATGGGAAGGTTGCCATTTTATCTCGTTTCATTTGCTTCAATAATCAAATATACGATTGTACTGGTGTATTGAATGGTTGTGTAATGATATTAGATAAATGTAATGTTATTGATAAGCTTTATCAAACTCTGACTGTTTTTAACTTGCGTTCAAGTCATCTAAGATATGTATATTTTATTATATTATTATTCATATAACTATAACCATTCCATTGAGAAGTCATTGGAATAAAACTAATTGAAAATTTTCTCAATCGTGTTTAGTAAAATTGTCTAAAAATTTGGCTGTATAAATGTTATATGTTCATTAATATTGACTGTAATATATACCGGGGTTGATATAAATACATTGCAAACAAAATATAGGGGAAAATCTTCTTGACAACCCCTCAAATTAAGACAGGCATTCAAAAATAAAGTTACCAGTAGTAATTGAGCTATAGAAAAACTTTCACAATGTGACTGTTAAGGACTCAATATGCCACTATAAAGAAATTAGATTTGTCAGATATACAATGGATGTCTTAAAGCATGCCTTCTCAAATGGCGGCCTGCGACGCTCACAAGAGTGGCCCCTCAAAAATGACCCCTTCCGCTTAAACGCTCTGCTCACTATGTTACCTAAGCTCTATTTTGACCCTTATTTTTCATTCATAAAATGTATTTGGCCCTTAACAAAAATTAATTGAGAATGCCTGTCTTAAAGGATAATGGTACTTTAGCAGATCGTGACATCGCTATGTAGAAACAGTATCTTTATTATATGGTCACGTCAAAAGCAGGAAAGATTTATTCCTAGGGAATTCTATACTGTCAATGACAGCTCTAACGCCATAACCTTAATTAATAAATCACACTAACATAATTTACTAAATTTATCATATAGTGTTAACAAGGAAGTTACATTAACCCTCATTATATCAAACAGTTTTGGACTATTTCTCAATTAAATTGGCATACCCGTAGCCAGGGGGGTTCGGGGGGTTCGGACGAACCCCCCCTTGAAAACAAATAAGCACTGTTAAAGTAGACATTCTGTTTAAATTGTGACTGTTAAAGTTGAGTTTGATTGTTTTGCGAGTCTATATAACCCCCCCTTGGAAATTCCTGGTTACGGGCCTGATTGGTAATGATGTAAAAGGGTTAATTTTTAAGTAAAAATGTACGACAAAAATAGGTAAGAAAACGAAGGATAATCACTCGTTCCCTAATTCATATTCGCATTGGTAAGTCAATAAACAAGATGACGAAAACAAAAAACAACGAGTTCTACATTAAAATGAATGAAGTAGTCCTCCGCAAAAATTAAAACCGTGAGCTGTATTTTAATGTGATGCTGTATTACTGTCAGAGTAAGCTAATTGAAAGTGATGAGAGTTAGTATTCCAAGTTCTTGTAAATGCGCAGTCTTTTTCCGTATTCTGTGTTTTACAGATATATAGAAATCTAATATTTACCATTAAACTTATTGCTAACTAGATACCAGTAAAGCATCTTATAAGGGGCTCTTGACAAGTATCTGCGTTTGCTATGACTTATAGTAATCGCCCCTTTTAGTTTGCTAAAAGTTTAGCAGGCGAGGTAGGTAACAGGGGTTCCTGGAGTCGTAAAATAGCATTACAAAAAGTACAAAATGTTTGGAAAACAGAAACATAGAGTAAGTAACCTCATGTGTTTCCAGGTTACAGAGTATCCGTTTCAGGAACTTTTAAGTATAAATGTGACGTGGAGAGTGGTAGACATCCGACATGTTAACATCAGTAGTTGTCATTGATGAAAGAGGGAATAATAAAAAGTGGCAATTATTATTAATAAATAAGTCTAATACTGATAATACTAATACTTGATAGTCGTTGAAAACGCTTTGTATTCAGACAGAGGTTTCCCGAGACTCGTTAAGTTTTCATTATTATTCACAGGTTTCATTGATAAACTCTTACTTATCACGAACTATTTGATTTATATTGGATTTCATTAGACATGAAAAACTTGTGATTAAAACTCGTGTGTATAGTCCACAAGATGGCTGGTAATATGGTAACCCGATACCGATTCATATTTTTTCTTTCTGATGTACATCACACATCATATTCGATTTTAATAGCCGAGCTGTTGGTGTTCCACCCTGATGAAGTGTTGTATAGATGGTGATATTTTTGTGTGCTTGTCAAATATTGTTTTCATAACCACCTAATCTATCTTTCATCTGAAGTGTGCTTTATGTATGATACTATGAGATTGATAGACAGTATTATACAAATAATCTGACAAGTTTTATATATATAATATATATCATATTATGATAATGTCATATATCCTGCATTATATGATACTGTCAGATGTTATGTATGATAATGTCAAAAAGGTCATCTGACCTGTATTATATGATATTGTCAGATGTTATGTATGATAATGTCAGAAAGGTCATCTGGCCTGTATTATATGATACTGTCAGATGTTATGTATGATAAAGTCAGAAAGGTCATCTGACCTGTATCATATGACACTGTCAGATGTTATGTATGATAATGTCAGAAAGGTCATCTGACCTGTATTATATGATATTGTCAAATGTTATGTATGATAATGTCAGAAAGGTCATCTGGCCTGTATTATATGATACTGTCAGATGTTATGTATGATAATGTCAGAAAGGTCATCTGGCCTGTATTATATGACACTGTCATATGTTATGTATGATAATGTCAGAAAGGTCACCTGACCTGTATTATATGACACTGTCATATGTTATGTATGATAATGTCAGAAAGGTCACCTGACCTGTATTATATGATACTGTCAGATGTTATGTATGTCAATGTCAGAAAGGTCACCTGACCTGTATAATATGATACTGTCAGTTGTTATGTATGATAATGTCAGAAAGGTCATCTGACCTGTATTATATGATATTGTCAGATGTTATGTATGATAATGTCAGAAAGGTCATCTGGCCTGTATAATATGCTACTGTCAGAAAGGTCATCTCGCCATGGGTGTGTGATAGTGTCAGAAGTATGATATGATGTTGTCAGATAGGTCATCTTGTCTGATAATACTATTACATGTATTTTATAATACTATGAGATGTATACTATGATAATGTCAAACTATAGTCACCCTGTATGTGTTTTATATGATATTTTCAGATATCTGTATTATATGATATTGGCATATATAGTGTATGTAAAGTAAGTATCTTTCAATGAAAGTTTCATCTGACATGTGTTATATGAGACTAGAACATTCATCAATGTTACATGCAGGTAATCTCATATGTAGGCATATATATATATGTATTTAAATATATCATAAATGACATCTTTTTCTAATTATATGATTAAATGATACTCTCAGATGTATGTTACTGTCAGAGTCAGAGTCAGAGAGGTCATTTGACCTGTATTATATGATACTTTCAGATGTGATTTCATCTGTCCTGTACTGTATGATACTGACATCATGTATTTTATGATAGTATCAGATATGACAATTTCCTGTATCTGTCGTAAAAGATTTTTGGTCTGTGTTTTATGATATTGGCAGATATGTTATATGATGATGTCATATTAGTCATATTTTGCTTGTGTTTAAGTAGTATACTGTCATTATATAATATTGTCAGATTTCTTATGATATTGTCAGATATGCATTTAGCCTATAATATATAGATGCATATACTCTCAGATAGGATTTCCTATGATATCCTATCATTGAGATATTTGATATAATACATGTACTATTAGTTTTTTGGCCTGTATCATATGATACTTTGATACACATGCCGTGTATGATACTGTGGCATTATTATAAATTGTCTCATGTATTGGATGATACTGTAATTTCTGACGTGTATTACATGATAGTATTAAGAGTGATATGATAGTGTGAGGTTTGTCATTGGATCTGTATTATGTTACATTGTCAGATGTGTTGAAGCACTGTGCGAACAGTGACCAGTAAAACAACCCATATTCAATAACCTTGTTAGTTGACTGTTGATAGAATACAAATGTTGTTATTCTCTAAGGAAATAATCCCATTTCCTTCTCTTATTAACTAAACATTGTAAGTCAATCGTTCAATTTTACTCCGACAGCCGTTGCATAATTTCAGCTCGTTGACCTTGTTTTGTACTGTAATTGAAATTCTTGAAGTAAAATAGGGTTTAACATCCTATTTGTTAGTACCTGATTGAACTGATATATCATGCAATTAACTATGAGGAGAATTTTGCCAGTAGTATTGTAGTAGTAGTGTTTAATATCAATAAAAATATATCGGAATAAATCCTGTGATATAGTGTTATATATTAAATATATCTGAATAGCACTCCTGTGATATAGTGTATATTAAATATATCTGTATTACACTCTTGTGATATAGTGTATATTAAATATATCTATATTACACTCCTGTGATATAGTGTTATATATTAAATATATCTGAATAGTACTCCTGTGATATAGTGTTATATATTAAATATATCTGTATTACACTCCTGTCATATAGTGTTATATATTAAATATATCTATATTACACTCCTGTGATAAAGTGTTATATATTAATTATATCTGAATAGCACTCCTGTGATATAGTGTATATTAAATATATCTGTATTACACTCTTGTGATATAGTGTATATTAAATATATCTATATTACACTCCTGTGATATAGTGTTATATATTAAATATATCTGAATAGTACTCCTGTGATATAGTGTTATATATTAAATATATCTGTATTACACTCCTGTCATATAGTGTTATATATTAAATATATCTATATTACACTCCTGTGATAAAGTGTTATATATTAATTATATCTGAATAGCCATCCTGTTATATAGTATTATGTATTAAATATATCTGTATTACACTCTTGTGATATAGTGTATATTAAATATATCTATATTACACTCCTGTGATATAGTGTTATATATTAAATATATCTGAATAGCACTCCTGTGATATAGTGTTTTATATTAAATATATCTATATTACACTCCTGTGATAAAGTGTTATATATTAATTATATCTGAATAGCCATCCTGTTATATAGTATTATGTATTAAATATATCTGTATTACACTCTTGTGATATAGTGTATATTAAATATATCTATATTACACTCCTGTGATATAGTGTTATATATTAAATATATCTGAATAGCACTCCTGTGATATTGTGATATACATTAAATATATCTACATTACACTCCTGTGATATAGTGTATATTAAATATATCTACATTACACTCCTGTGATATAGTGTTATGTATTAATTATATCTGAATAGCACTCCTGTGATATAATGTTATATATTAAATATATCTGTATTACACTCCTGTGATATTGTGTTATATATTAAATCTGTCTGTATTACACTCCTGTCATATAGTGTTATATATTAAATATATCTATATTACACTCCTGTGATAAAGTGTTATATATTAAATATATCTGTATTACACTCCTGTCATATAGTGTTATATATTAAATATATCTATATTACACTCCTGTGATATAGTGTTATATTAAATATATCTATATTACACTCCTGTCATATAGTGTTATATATTAAATATATCTATATTACACTCCTGTGATATAGTGTATATTAAATATATCTATATTACACTCCTGTGATATAGTGTTATATATTAAATATATCTGAATTACACTCCTGTGATAAAGTGTTATGTATTTAATATATCTGTAGTACCCTCCTGTGATATAGTGTTATATATTAAATATATCTATATTACACTCCTGTCATATAGTGTTATATATTAAATATATCTGAATAGCACTCCTGTGATATAGTGTTTTATATTAAATATATCTGAATAGCACTCCTGTGATATTGTATTATATATTAAATATATCTGTATTACACTCCTGTCATATAGTGTTATATATTAAATATATCTGAATAGCACTCCTGTGATATTGTATTATATATTAAATATATCTGTATTACACTCCTGTGATATAGTGTTATATATTAAATATATCTGAATTACACTCCTGTGATATAGTGTTATATATTAAATATATCTGTATTACACTCCTGTGATATAGTGTTATGTATTAAATATATCTATATTACACTCCTGGGATATAGTGTTATATATTAAATATATCTGTATTACACTCCTGTGATATTGTGTTATGTATTAAATATATCTGAATTACACTCCTATGATATCGTGTTATATATTAAATATATCTGAATTACACTCCTGTGATATAGTGTTATATATTAAATATATCTATATTACACTCCTGGGATATAGTGTTATATATTAAATATATCTATATTACACTCCTGTGATATAGTGTTATATATTAAATATATCTGTATTACACTCCTATGATATCGTGTTATATATTAAATATATCTGAATTACACTCCTGTGATATAGTGTTATATATTAAATATATCTGTATTACACTCCTGTGATATAGTGTTATGTATTAAATATATCTATATTACACTCCTGGGATATAGTGTTTTATATTAAATATATCTATATTATACTCCTGTGATATAGTGTTATATATTAAATATATCTGTATTACACTCCTGTGATATAGTGTTATATATTAATTATATCTGAATTACACTCCTGTGATATAGTGTTATGTATTAAATATATCTGTATTACACTCCTATGATATTGTGTTATATATTAAATATATCTGTATTATACTCCTGTGATATAGTGTTATATATTAAATATATCTGTATTACACTCCTGTGATATAGTGTTATATATTAAATATATCTGAATTACACTCCTGTGATATAGTGTTATATATTAAATATATCTGTATTACACTCCTATGATATTGTGTTATATATTAAATATATCTATATTACACTCCTGTGATATAGTGTTATATATTAAATATATCTGTATTATACTCCTGTGATATAGTGTTATGTATTAAATATATCTGTATTACACTCCTATGATATTGTGTTATATATTAAATATATCTATATTACACTCCTGTGATATAGTGTTATATATTAAATATATCTGTATTATACTCCTGTGATATAGTGTTATGTATTAAATATATTTGAATTACACTCCTATGATATTGTGTTATATATTAAATATATCTATATTACACTCCTGTGATATAGTGTTATATATTAAATATATCTGTATTATACTCCTGTGATATAGTGTTATGTATTAAATATATCTGTATTACACTCCTATGATATTGTGTTATATATTAAATATATCTATATTACACTCCTGTGATATAGTGTTATATATTAAATATATCTGAATTACACTCCTGTGATATAGTGTTATATATTAAATATATCTGTATTACACTCCTGTGATATAGTGTTATATATTAAATATATCTGAATTACACTCCTGTGATATAGTGTTATGTATTAAATATATCTGTATTACACTCCTATGATATAGTGTTATATATTAAATATATCTGAATTACACTCCTGTGATATAGTGTTATATATTAAATATATCTGTATTACACTCCTGTGATATAGTGTTATATATTAAATATATCTGAATTACACTCCTGTGATATAGTGTTATGTATTAAATATATCTGTATTACACTCCTATGATATTGTGTTATATATTAAATATATCTGTATTACACTCCTGTGATATAGTGTTTTATATTAAATATATCTATATTACACTCCTGTGATATAGTGTTATATATTAAATATATCTGTATTACACTCCTATGATATTGTGTTATATATTAAATATATCTGAATTACACTCCTGTGATATAGTGTTATGTATTAAATATATCTGTATTACACTCCTGTGATATAGTGTTATATATTAAATATATCTGTATTACACTCCTGTGATATAGTGTTATATGTATTAAATATATCTGTATTACACTCCTGTGATATAGTGTTATATATTAAATATATCTGTATTACACTCCTATGATATTGTGTTATATATTAAATATATCTGTATTACACTCCTGTGATATAGTGTTATGTATTAGATATATCTGTATTACACTCCTGTGATATAGTGTTATGTATTAAATATATCTATATTACACTCCTGTGATATAGTGTTATATATTAAATATATCTGTATTATACTCCTGTGATATAGTGTTATGTATTAAATATATCTGTATTACACTCCTGTGATATAGTGTTGTGTATTAAATATATCTGTATTACACTCCTGTGATATAGTGTTATGTATTAAATATATCTGTATTACACTCCTGTGATATAGTGTTATGAATTAAATATATCTGTAGTACACTCCTGTAATATAGTGTTATATATTAAATATATCTGTATCACACTCCTGTGATATAGTGTTGTGTATTAAATATATCTGTATTACACTCCTGTGATATAGTGTTATGAATTAAATATATCTGTATTACACTCCTGTGATATAGTGTTATATATTAAATATATCTGTATTATACTCCTGTGATATAGTGTTATATATTAAATACATCTGTATTACACTCCTGTGATATAGTGTATATTAAATCTGTCTGTATTACACTCCTGTCATATAGTGTTATATATTAAATATATCTGTATTACACTCCTGTGATATTGTGTTATGTATTAAATGTATTTGTATTTTGCTTTTGACCTCTAGCCGCCTATTCGATTTTTCTTAAGTGATATCAATTTTCTTTCAAGATTTATAATCTTTCTGTCACTCACCATTCACTACTAATGTCTTGTTGCCATGTAACTTAAGCCAAAACAAAGTAATGTGTGTATGTGTTTTCTATCGCGTCTAAAAGATTAGAAAACAGAATAAAACGATAGCCAACACTTTTATTGTGTTTGAAAATGGACTTTATAGTTCCATTCACGGCTTTCAATGAATATTCTTATCTGATAGCGTGAGTGATACATTCCAAATAGAACTTATTAATAACAATTTCAACTGGAGATTAAGAAGCTTTCATGATTTTATCTGAGATCATGACAGGAATAACCAATGTATTTGTCCAAGTATTATACAGAACAATGTTTGCTATCCGAAGTACCGAAGAAATTTGCGATGTGTTTCCCTGAAATGTCATCTGAAATGTCATCTGAAATTGCTATGCATGAAATGAAAAAATATTAAGCTTTTCTGCCCCTTCATTGGCTTATTATCCTACTCGTTTACGATAACAATAACGTAAAGTCAATGTATATTGCCGAATCAACTATTCACGACCATTTTAAACATTTTGTACCGTGTTTTTTTTCTGGAATTTGATTTTGTGGATTGACTGAAATATGTTCCACTCCATGTAGCCTACTTTTTCAATGATGACCCGGGGCGGATACAGGATTTGACGGTAGGAGGGGGGGGGGGGGGCGCAGAATAAAATTTAAATAAACAATAGGTCAGTTTATTAGTAATCACGTTAAATAATACTGTTAAATTACTGTTTTATATAGTAATACTTGTTTGAATGTTAAAACAGATTGAATGCGACGACATTAGTCTAGCTTTCGTCGTCTCTTCGGATACTTATTACGTGCAGACAACCCATGTTTTGCAAATTTTAGGGGGGGGGGGGGGGCAACGCCCGCCACGCCACCCCCTAAATCCGCCCCTGGCGACTGGTATCATATGACACTGTAAATAGGAAATCAATTCCCTGTAATACAAAACCTAATTTGTTACTTCATTATAAAGAAACCTGTATTTCTCGTCTCATTTCTTCACAGGTTTCATTCTTCAATAACAAGCATCTCCATTTCAGATTCATATTGATTCTAAAGGTCAAATGATCAGAAACCTTGCCACAAACCATTTTCAATGTTCGCCTATATGTGACTATTTTGACAGCTATTAGGAAAGACTTACATGTGAACATTATTCAACGTATTATTACACTTGAATTGAAATAAAACAAATGCGTCAAACGTGCTTCTATAATGTACCGTATTTTGAACACGGGCAGCACCATTCAGTGTGCAATGAGAGAAATTCTGCTAGGGCAGCTTACTCTTTTTAGAATAATTGCTGGGATGTTTCGTGCACTCAGCCTGTACATAAACCTCCCGTGTATTGCCCATTTTTAGTGGTTACTTCGTCAATTATTGACATTAACCAGGTTTTTGCAAGTTGCTTAGTTTAATTTTCTATAAAGGATTTATGGACTTTACATTTTATAAGCTATTGATTACTAGCATCTTGAATATATATGATGCATATTCACCATAATTATCATTAAGAAAAACGCTAATTACTGTTATATTTTAACAGATTACACTTCTGTAAGCTAAAGCCATGAAGTTATTTATTATAAATACTAACTGCGAACAATACTGCTTCGTCCTTCTGAGCCTCATCAGTGCTGATACTGGAGTTGAGGTTTAACTATATAGCCACCTCAGATGATCCCACATGTGTGGTACCATCGTACCATGCCAGAGTGCTCAAACTAGCAAGCTACTGGGCTACACAAAACGCTAACGACAATGGTACACTCCAGATAGAGTGCTCCATAATATACATACTATATATACATAGATTAATCAATGGTTATCGTACGGTGATATGATATTTGTATGATAGTTATAATTGTTCCATTGATTTTTCAATCAAATTTCGCTCGATTTCTTCTGCCCTGTCTTACATCTAATCCATTCTGTCAGTCTCAATTTGAAGACATCTAACTTGACAAATGATATCCGTATTTCATTAAACAGGGACTTTTACCATTGTTAATCAAGAATCACACAACATATTACTAGAACAGCCAGGTTGCAACCGAATGAGGGGACAATAAAATTGATTGCCCTGAAAATACTTTTGACATTTTTTAATTTGTCGAATCAATACAAAAGAAACGGATTCCAAAACCCAATATTACATAATAAAACTCCATATATATCATTGCAAAACTCAATATAACAGTACAAAACCCATCATAATATATCATTGCAAACTTCAATATATTATAGCAAAACTCAATATAACATTACAATCCTCAATGTAACATTGCAAAGCCCAATATAACAGCTCAATTTAAAAAAAAAAACTCGATATAGTTAAACATTGTAAAACCTTATAACATCATAAAATTCAATATAACATCATAAAATTCAACAGCACATCATAAAACTTAATATAACATTGTAAAACTCAACATAACATTGGAAAACGCAATATAACATCATAAAGCTCAATGTCATTTTGCAAAGCCCAATATAACAGCTCAATTTAACGTTGTAAAACTCGATAAAGGCTAACATTGCAAAAATTTATATAACATCATAAAATTCAACAGCACATCATAAAACTTAATATAACAGTGAAAAACTCAATATAACATTGGAAAACGCAATATAACATCATAAAGCTCAATGTAATTTTGCAAAACTCAATATAACATTTTAAAACTCAACATAACATTAAATACATAACATAACGTTTTATCTTGAAAATTCTCATCTGAGATATCAATATAAAACATGAGATGTTTTTGTAACTGATAGTTGATGAGTACAGACTCTTAAAAATATATAAAAACTGTATAATTACAACATATGTTTATAATAAATATTTTTATTAAATATTATGATAATCATCGTGTAAAGATAATAGAATTTACATTTGGTAGAGATACGTGTTTTCATTATATTTAGGTTACATAAAATATAATGTAATAATTTTTTCAAGCTAACATAAGGAATATACGGCGCAACCACTTTTATGAGGAATTGAGTTTTAACGTCGAAGCTTCCAAGGGCGGGAATTAACACCCCACCCACGCATAATTTGACTGGTTAGAAATATTTTTTGAAGAATAAAATTCGACCGACCTGACTTCAACCATCAATCCTGACATATTGTTCAGAATGCACCACATCGATGCCATTTTTCCATTATTTCCTAGGGAAAGAAGTGGAGGACCTTCTGTGGGGGTTCGCGCCTGGGGCACTTCATGACGTATTTTGTACTCGACAAACCATTTTGGACAAATCTACACCCGAGTAATAACAGTCGTATCATATCATATTTACTTCATTTCTTACAATCCTTGATACATATTGAAACCTGGGTTTAATCAACACTAACACTCAAGCTTAGGCCTACTGACTTGTCAGTGCCTCGTCTAAGGAAGTGTTATGCCCCGGTTTCACATAGACGAATTTCTTACGAATTTCATCCGAATTTTGGTAGTCGGAAGACTTTCGTAAGAGGTCGGGAAGTTCGGAAGACGAGGCAAAAATTCGGAAGTAATTCGGACGTGTCGGAAGCTTCTTACAACTGTTTTGAAATGTTCAAAACAGTTGTAAGAAGCTTCCGACACGTCCGAATTAAAATTTAGTCGGAAACAAGTCGGCTATTAGTCGGCTGTTGGCTTTTTTTGCGGTCGAAATAGCATTCTGAACGTTCGTAAGCATAGTCTGAACAGTCGTGAGGGTGTTCGGTCTCTTGTGTCTTCTTTTACGAGGAACATCATCTTGAAGATGTGTCGTAAGGGCATTCTTATATGTCCTTAGAGCATTCGGTAACAGTCGGATTTGTCTTTAGGACAGTCGTAACAAATTTGGTTTAGTCGGATGAAAATCGCTTCTAATTCGTTTATGTCGTATCAGCAGTTGGAAATGTCGTTACGACATTCGTTAATGTCTGAACGGTTGTCGTAAGAGCAAAATTTTAGTCGGCTGTTAGTCGGCTGTTGATCGTAAGCGTTGTCCGAAGTGTCGGAAGAGGAGCATTTTTGACCCGATTTACTTCCGACACTCCCGACACAACCGACTTCTATCCTTACGAAGTTTCCAAAAGTTCGTCTATGTGAAACCGGGGCATTACTGGGCGGCAGTTAATTGAACAGGCGAAGTTGAAAACTAGATCGCCGGAATGCAATCAGTGAAACAGACATCAAATAGTCTCTATGAAATGCGGCGAAATTTGATATTTATTTGAAACTAAACATGGCGAAAAAAACAACAGAAGAATTATTCCGAAACAACTTATCCTTATTTCTGTTATGTTATGTGTTATGTTACTTATATTTAGAATTTCGATTGCTACCGATATTTTTATAATAGGACTGCCGATTGCTGACTTTTGTGTTCACTGGCCCAGTGGTGGCAGCGATGCCGCCTAGTCACAGTGTTAGTCGAGGCACTGTGACTTGTATCTGTTGTAGTCAGTCACTTTAAGACAGAATTACTGGTATCACCGCGTCATTATAGATCTTATTTCAAATTATTGTCAAATTGCATTCCGAGTTTTTAACCAAACTGTAAAAATCACCATAAATGACAACCAACGCACAGATTTAAATGTCATAGTTCCACGTGATGTCAATCAGTTCAACTATATTTGAGACAATATTTGAATGGATTTAATGGCATGGACTTCAATTCTAAAACATCCTCTCGACTGAGTTTTTAGTTTGGGTTGAGACCATTAAATATATTCCTGATTTTAATATTGCTGTAAAATACAACATGTTCTGTAATAAACAAGACAATATACCTGCCATTGAAGGATTATGTCTTTTAATGCTCTATGTCTACTTTACGTCTTAACGGTCATGCTGTATATATGTATAATTGTATTGATATTTAAAAAGACTTTATTTGCATTTAATGATTATGACTTATGGGCATACACATATTGGCCATAACGATTTGTATAGTGTTCCAGATATCAATGTGTTTTCTGGGAGTAACGAAATAAAATTCTAGCTATCCTCCAGTCCCCAAATAAAAATAATTTCAGATTCTGACAATGGCTATAAACTTCATGGTCAATAACAAATAGGGCATAGAAATGGAAACACCATTTTATGACATTTTTAGATTGTTATTCGCGGCGAAGTAAAGTCCGAGGTATTTCTAAATAAACATTAAAATCTATGGTTAAATATGTCATCAGGAAGTTTATTTTGTATATTTCAGACTTTCTCCCTGTCTAATATGAGTAAAGGAGGTCGAGCAGCCTTGGCTAGAAGTAGATCAATTGATCATCAAATAGATGAAGACCGGGAAAAGAAACAGAAGGAAGTCCAGTTATTACTCTTAGGTAAATGAAAACGCTTGATGTTGTCTAAGTATAATCAAGGTCTTTTTCCTCCCAGTTTATATTATCACCTGCTCTTTAACCATTTTATCAGTCTTTGAAACATTCCCATGGCGAACATCAGGTATAAACTTAAAAAATCAAATAATATAGCTTCAATTAGCCTTCGTGCAGTGTGTCAAATAGCTATAATCTCTGAGCTTCCCGGTGCTTCGCTCCTTGGACCCCCACCATGTGCTTTTGTCCCGCCCTTTATTCGCTCCACTCGCAATGTCAATATGTTCTGTCGGTTCATCTTAACCATTCTGCCCCTAGTTTCGAAAACCTGGCTACGACACTGGGTGCAGATACACCAGATCACGTTTGTGCTAATTTTTGCTCACGCTGCATCATGCTTTACTTTCAAAATCAATTCATACTTAACATAAACGTTAATATAATATGTGTGTACAAATTTCAAATTGTAATTAATAGGTGGTGCTGGTTCTGGAAAGAGTACGTTCATAAAACAACTTCAACTACATTATGGTAATGGTTTTCCAGAATCAGAAAGAGAAATTTATACTGAACAAATTCTGAAAAATACAACAGAAGGTTTAGTTCTTATACTTGAACACATGGAAATTCTAGGTATTAAATATGAAAAAGAAGAAACGGAGGTAATACCATTAAACATCTTAAAGGATATTATATAGCTTGTCGTTTGTTTTACCATCTGCGTTTTGTTAGAGCACAATTTCATATTATATGAGGACACTACCGGTTCGGTCTTCTGAGATTAAGGTGTGGATAAGGATATATAACCGCCTAAGATGATCTTGATATATAGGCATATTTTTTGTGTGTTGTTTGTCATTGACCTAATTTTGACATTTGATAAAATTTTGACATTTGATAAAATTTTACAGAGTTCTCTCCCTTAATGATAGAATTTACGATTTCAATGAAGATGATATAAACTTCCTTGAAAGTTAAACTTTTAGAATAGACATAGTGACGTTATATTAGTTCATGATAACTATGTCTTTGGGCTAGCTGATGTGGCTACAGGCAGGTCGAGCTTACTCTTCTAGAACCTGATACCCTTTTTCATTTTGAAATATTTACTCATTTGTTGATAATCGTTCTCATATGAAAGTTCATTAGCTGCTAACAATGTGTTTACATGGATTTCGAGATTGTTTTAATACGGTTCGAATCGTTCGTGCTTTGGTTTTATTATTCTTCTGCTGTTACAGTTTGTAAAGATACAAATATAACTTAACAAATAAACTAGCTAACTACTGGTAAAACTAACATTGGGTTTATTTCGCTATATACACTTTACAATTATATAAAATTATGTCAAGATACATTTATATATTTGATTAAATGTCGAGTTTATTCCTGGTATGGTACAATTAGCCTAGAGACAATGGCACATTTGTTTTAATGATAATGATTATATTGTCCTAAGGACAGGTAGGTGACTAAAAATAGCAAACCATTATTTTAAAACCTCCACTGGCGAACATAATCAGTACAGCAGTATCGGGAAATAAGGGGTTGACAGTTTCTGCTGTGAATCTTTCTTTAGATGTCAAAGGGCTCAAATTTCACATTGATAATTTTAAAGAGATATTTGCTCTCAAAATTTTGCTTTTCAAGTTAAAACATTATAACAGATGATACAGAACGACAACAATGTCCCTTGAAATAAAGTTTCCATTCCCCTCATGTGTACATCCTGTTCGTTTCAGCAACATGGTATAGAACTGTCAGGAAAACATCCCAGAGTTTCTATGAAAATAATACTTAGCAAAATGGCTGAAGACGAAGAAGCCGCATTAAAAGCTCAACAAAACCGTAAAAATGCAGATTTATCTCCAACTATGGCGAAGTTAAAATTATCAACACCTTATCTAAAACCTAATACTGAAATGATACAACAGATCTGGAGTGATGCTGGAGTTCAGTGTTGTTATGCCTCTAGACATAAATTCAGTCCTGAAAAACTAACACATTCAGAAGAATAGTAAGTTATGTTGATATCACTAACACGGAGTAGGCTACTGTCTTTAAGTCCAAACATTGTAACAATTAAAATATCATTAGGGTGAACTGTAAATCTGATAACTTGACCATCATACAGGCTTCGGAACTCCAAAAATACAAAATATTTGCTTTGTATATATGCAATTAGATCTCAATTCAATTCCGTCGAGTCACTCATGATTACTGAAAATTTAAAGATTTTGAAAAGCATTACAGATATAGTAAAAAGTAACCTTGTTTTTAATGGATGATATTTAAATGTTCTGTCGTATTTTAGTTTTCTGGAAAGTATTGACAGAGTAACAAAGAAGAATTTTGTACCAACAGTACAAGATATATTATATATTCGTCAACCAACATTGGGTGTAATGGAAAATACATTTGAAATAGATAATCTGATTTACAGGTGAGATATGGTCAATGCTATTGTGATACTGAGTACTGACTAATTATTACATCATCATTTATAATATAATATTATTGTAAAAAAATTAAATGAATGGAGTTTTACGTCCTACTTTTCTGCACCTATATGGGCTAATTGAGGACGGGCAAACGCCAATCAGAGTGCAATGAGGGAAATTTTGCCAGAACAGCGGCATTAGTCTCCAACTGTCGAGTGATCTTTACCGTGCATAGCCAATTGCACACGGGACGTCGATGTATTGTCCCATCCGAACGACTAGACGCTTTTTCCATGTCAGCCCCTCCGACCTGCATCACTGACATGGGGAAATGGTTGAAAAATCCGAAAATATTACTTTAAATATGACATGAAGGCCATTGGTTTATAGCATTTCAGACTTGGGAAATCTCAATCTCAAATCTGTACGAACAGGAAAAGACTCAGTCACGTTACAACTAACTACTAACAGCATTGTGAGTCAGAGTTACCAGATTCTGGTAAAAAAAAATAACGTTTCACTTTCTAGTGAGAAGAAGATGGCGACTTTAATACTTGTATTCTCTTATATAATACGACTTTATACGATTTCGTTTTACCAGAATCTGGTTCATATGGTGTGAGCCATTGTAAAGGTTCTTGATTGTAATGCACCAGAGCAGATCAAAGAGATGTCAACTTCAAATCAACTGTAAACAATCTTTTACTTACTTACAGGGTAATTGACGTAGCGGGACAGAAAAGTTTAAGAAAGAAATGGATTCACTTCTTTGAAGCCGTAACAGCTGTTATGTTTTTTGTACCATTAAGTGGTTATGATGAAGTTTTAGAAGAAGACACAACCATGGTAAGTACATCATTATGTTACGGCGCCATTGAAGTAGAACTAAAGAATGAATTTAGCAAATTGCCAAACAGTATAAATTGGCTTGCAGTAGTAAGTTTTCAAACGAAACATCATCAAGTACCGCCAACCACAAGTTTTAAATGCGATCCCCGATACCAACTAAAAAGAAACATCTTAACGATCATTGGGGCAACGGGGTAGAGAGAGCCCTAAGAACACATTGCTCCCAGGCCTGAGATCTGCTCAGTTCGCCCTTAACAAGTGATAATCCGCCCTAATTATTAACATTATTATGCCTACTTCCTGTTTGTTTAACCTAATATTATTATCTATATTTTTCCATTCTTCTTAATAATGATAGCTGGAAATAGAAAATTTCATATAGAAATCAACATGAGATCTAGAAAACTAATTAATTATATTGTATTCTGAAGTTTTGTACCAGTTGGACACTTTTATTATATAATTTGTCAAATATAAATGCGTTCTTTAAGAGCTAATCTTCATTGGTTTTATAACTACCTGTGTGGGATGACATGTAATAAGCATTTTAATAGAAATTGTTTTTCAAGTGAACTGATTATTGTAAAAATGAGACATAAGATCAAGTTGATAAAGTATATCCCGCCTCTTTGTTTAAAGTTGATTCACCTTATTATCTTATTTGTTGTGTCATTTTGCCTACTTTTATTAATTTATTTACGCTTGAGAACCATTCAGTTTTTAACTAAACCATTTCATATGTCATAATTATTATAGAACCATATTTCATATTCCACAATAGGTAAACGACCTCCATAAAAAGCTGTATCAGAACGAGATTATTGGAGCAACACTATAAGATTGTATTAATTATTATAAAGAGCTAAATATTTTATTTTTACGACCTACACATCTTTATTTCAGATAGTGTTAACGACCATCATTATTATATAGATACATGTACATGTCTTATTACAAATGTGGTTAACGATCTTATATATTATAATATAGATCTACAATCGGGTATTTCAGATCCCGTAAATGACCCCTTTTATACCATTATAACATAAAGTTACATATTTTATTTCAAATATGGTAAACGACCTTATATATCATTATAACATAGAGCTACATATCTTATTTCAAATGTGGTAAACGACCTTATATATCATTATAATATAGAGCTAAATATCTTATTTCAAATGTGGTAAACGACCTTATATATCATTATAATATAGAGCTAAATATCTTATTTCAAATGTGGTAAACAACTTTATATATCATTATAACATAGAGCTACATATCTTATTTCAAATGTGGTAAACGACCTTATATATCATTATAATATAGAGCTACATATCTTATTTCAAACGTGGTAAACGACCTTATATATCGTTATAATATAGAGCTACATATCGTATTTCAAATGTGGTAAACGACCTTATCATTATGATATAGAGCTACATATCTTATTTCAAATGTGGTAAACGACCTTATCATTATGATATAGAGCTACATATTTTATTTCAAATGTGGTAAACGACCTTTTTAACAATAAAGGCTCATATAAAGCTACATATCATACGAGCCTTCATGTTCCTTTAGCAACGGCTATCATTTCATTTCATTACATTAATCCATTGCTATCATGATAAGATATTCTCGTCATTAACTTTGATTGGTCGAACGATTATTGTTCGACCAGTTATATTCCTTGTAACAAATTATTGCGGGAAAACTTTCGAATGACCAGACGTCAAATTTCTTGTAGCAAATTTACCTTGTGATAATCGAGTCTCAACGGTCATAAATTGAATGTGACGTATAGTGTTTTTTAAACGAGGTTATAAGTTGATAATGACGAGAAAACCCCGTCAATCCAGCAACGGTAGATAATGCAAATGTCTAACGTTGCTGAAGGAACATGACGAGCCTTAAACCTAATCATGCAGTGTGTAAAATTATAGGCTACTTTGTATTCTCTTGTCAGACCCAGGTAATTTTTTTAATCAAATAAATTGAGTGCAGCTTATGCGTATATTATCTAAATTGAGTTTAGTTTACATGAGATGAAAGAATTTAAAATGATACCTAAACTTTGATGTTGAGGTCAAAGCAAGTTAAAACAGTTCGCATTGATTACATAAAAAGAATTTCAAAGATGGAGAAAGCTGCATATGTTATTATGATATAAAGCTAGATATTTCAGAAGCTAACGGACTTGGTTTGATAAACAATGTATTGATAGCAGTAAAAACAATCATATACGACGCTAAGCTAGGCTATATTTCTTCTTCCAAAGGGGGTCGTTTTCTAAATTTAGCTGTGACCATTGATCTCGTTGGCAATTTCCGATTTTAGATTCGGAAAACGACCTCATTGATCATATCAGTTCAGATATAGAAAGAAAACGAGCTCATATACTATCCATATTTCGTATTTTACAGGAGGTAAACGAAGACATATTCCATCATAATACAGAATTCATTTTCTCATTTCAGAACTGTTTACAAGACAGCTTACAGGCATTTCACGAAGTTTCTCATAATCATTATTTAGAGAAGACTGATATGATATTATTTCTTAACAAGAAAGATTTATTTGTACAGAAAGTAAAGAAATTAAGTATTAAAACATGTTTTCCTAAATATAAAGGTAAGATTAGTTACTAGATATCAGATGTGTTTACTCTTACAGATATATGTCAAACTATCTTGATTTATCACAAGCACAAGACAAATATTATTGCAATGTTTGTGATATGTGCTCCTCGTTTCTAGTTGTAGTTCAGATCTTATATCTTAACTTAGCTCATTGTGCTTGGTCGTTATATAAGCATAGCTTTTTGAGTTATTGCCCTTGACCTTTAAAAACAATTAAAAATTTGTTCATGAGCGCATTAGAAGTTACAGATTTCAACCAATTTTGATGAAACTGGGAGTGATTATTGGAATTGATAAGATATCGGTCAAGTTTGAGTTATTGCCCTTAATATTGTAAATATGCATCAATTTATTTTTTTTTGGAGTTTTCATATATTTTGAAAATGTGTATTTATCGTTAATTAAGATTTTATCAATTCTGCCAGCTCCGAGTGGGTGTATGTTACCTTGCCGGCAAGCCCTCTTTATACTTCAAACAGTCCAGAATCTAGACTTTAAGGCCCTAAAATGAATTTATTTTTGATGAATATTTTTCAGGGGAGAATACTCCAGAAGCCTGTTTGAAATATATTAAAGATCAGTTTATTCAACATAAACCAGGACATAAACAAGTGTATATACATGTATCTTGTGCTGTAGATGTTAAAATGATGAAAGATATATTAAGTAGTGTTATTGACATTGTTGTTGAAATCAATCTTAGAAGATCAGGAAATTTGTAGGATTATCCTCCGTATATAGTCACGAACATTTTTACTGTATAACTTTATGTACGTGTTGAATATGATATGAATTCGTTAGGGCTTGATGATGGATCTACACCAATGCGAGTGATATTATAGTCCGGTTTTGATTGAGATATTCAGATAAGGGTATTTAAAAAACGACTTGAAAATATCTGGATTGTTATATCCTATCCTTACCGTTATGGGATTGTATTATGCATTGCTGACTTGTTAGACAGTCGTTTTTGAGACGATATTTACATTTTTCATCGTGTATTATTGGATATATTCTCTCTTAAGATTGTTTGAAGATCCAATGAGATAATGCCCTAAGTATAGCTGGCATATTGTATCCTGAATATTTTTGGATAATTTGTATACATGTAGTTTTGTCAGGTTAAACCATATTAAGGGGCACATTTAAGAATGTATACATGTATATTAATGTCATCTTTGGATTACTCTTCTTTTCAAATTTTGGCAATATTCTGAGAATACTGTTTATTTTGTTAATGTTTATTGGTTACATGAAACCTTCAAACAGGTGGGTGGACGTATGCCATTTTCAGTTTAACTTCATTGTATATTTATTATATCGTTATTGCGTGATTAACATTGATAGTGAATGGTATTAAAATGTTATAGTATACATAATCCAGATACTTAAAACAAACATTTATCTTTCTATAAACTATTATGCCTGCAGTGCATAAACTTTCATACTTGGCTGGTCATATTGTACTTATACACGAAGAACGAAGAATGCCGATAACTTAGGCTATCTCAGAAAAGTCATTGTAAATTACTGTGTCACCTTTATATTGGCATTACAGTCATAAAAAAAAAATGCCTTCTTATGCACATATGGAAAGACTCAAACAAATTTATATGTAGCAAAATGGAATATATTATGTACGAAACCATGCACTATGCTCATTACCTTAAAGTTGAATTGCCTGAAATCATACGACCCAATTTTTTTTTTACCACAATTATATTTACATGTATATAACACATAACACATTATACACAACACATAAAACACATGGTATTTTACTTTAATTTGCCAAACAATTTGCATTATCTATTAGAGTTTATCATTTATATCACCTTGTATATGGAAACTCGTGTAAAGAACACCATGAAACTCTTAACTCTCAACTCATATCTTCTTAATTATTTCTTGGGACTTTTCAGTCACGAACTGAGGTGTATAATCTTTTCACTACATTAATTGAAGGGATACATTCATAAGCGATTTTATCAATTTTCAGAAATAAAATCCCAGATACGATTCTCTTGTAGTAAAATGAAAACCGCGTCAATTTAGACTGGCATCACTTTTGAGAAGAGGTACCTTTTGTTAAATTGTACGAGAACTGTTTGGGATTTTAAATACGGTGGAAAAATGAAATTAGCTAGACGTCTATATACTTTTGGGTTTGGACATCTGTTTTGTCATGTGATGTATAATTACTGGGCATTCGGTGGTGTTTCGATGGAGAGGCAGAGTTGGGGCCAAAGAGAGAACCGTAAAAACGCCACTGAGGACATTTTGTTTATTGATATATACATGTATTATGTAGTATATTTGAATGCGTTGTTTTAATGTTTAGTTTGAGCAATATTTTATTTTATATTAATTGTTATATATTATTTATTATACTAAAATAATATGCATGGAAATACCACATTTTGAACTTTTATGAATTAATTGTTATGAAACTTGTATAAGTTATATCTGAGAGTAACAGGATTTTAAGGTGGTGACATCAGCAAAAATAATCAATTGATTTATTATCGCCACAAAGACTGAAAAATTGGGGACCCAAAAATTGTAGCTTGTCTAAAGTCAAGAGTATACGTCGACTCGGACATTGAAATATTATAGACTGATAAACTCACCAAAGATACTCACTATGTAAGATAAGATAAGATAAGATAAGATTAATGCATATACGTCCTATGTGGACAGCATACAGTTAAAAACAGTGTATGATATGGACAGAATGATAATATGATTCTGTGATCAAGTACCTGACCAAGATGTACAGAGCAAAGATATAACACGAGCAATTAACAGCAACTTTTGATTCAGGGGGAACAAGACAGCGTTGTAAGTGGTCGAACATCAACTGATTTTAGAAAATATGCCTCATAGAGTATTACATGATATTACATAACTAACAGAAAAAAAATGCAAGATGTGTCATACATGCTGTTAAGTTAAGTTAAAACAATCAGTGCTAGTGGTATATACAGACAGATGACGGTTTTTAATGTCTGCGCCAAGACACTTGCTAACGAATGTTTTATTCATATAAGAACTAAAGTGTTGATAGTTATTTACTAAATGTGTTGAACTATTTGTATATAGAATTATTATGGTTATACATAACATATTATGATATTATTGTAAATAAATATATGTTTAATTACGTCATGCACTTTGTTTTAAACACATTCTCAATGACCCGTTCATAAACAAACTGTTTCGTTAGTGGGGGACACTTGACTTTTTCAGCCCCGAATTTTTGTTATGTGTCCCCTTTTTATTTCTAGATCGCAAGGGATGAAACAGCAATACAGCAATACACAAAGCTTGGACGTGGATCTAGGGGGGTCCACAAACGCTCTACAGAGCACAATCTTGACGGATTTGGACGAAACTTGGTTTGAGTTTTTATAATCACCTGAATGAACCCTATTGAAATTCAGCAAAATCGAAAAATATTGAATATGAATTATAAGCTTTATCTTTAGAACGCGTTCAATTTTTGGCTTGTAAACACTCTATATGACACAATTCTTGACGGATTTTAACGAAATTTAGTGTGAATGTTCGTAATCAACCAAAGATTAAAAACCAGCAAAATCAAAAAATATTAACTATGAATTACTGCCCTTGTTCTTGAAAACTCGTTCAATTTTAGCTTGTAAACACTTTACAGGTCACAATTCTGGTGTGAGTGTTTGTTGACCCAAGAATAAACCCAAAGGCGGATTAATCTCTAGGCAAAGTAGGCAGCTGCCTTCGACTCATCGAAAATTCGGCCCATGGAAATTGGACTCATGAAAAATCTTGTCACAGTAAAACATATCAATCAGTAACTTAAAATTATTCTAAGAGAAAAAAGTCCAGAAAGGTCTGAGATGCAAGCAAATCAACTTTAATTTTCAAAATTGTCTTGTGATACAAGCTTTATCAACGAGAATGCTGTACAAAAAGGCCAAAGATGCAAGGAACTTTACCCTTTCTTTTCTGAATTTGCCTATTTTCTGGTAGTTTTATTCTAAAACCGTCGTTAATGGGTGAGCGCTGTCATCGAGAATATCAGAACAGGTCGCAGATGCAAGGAAATCGGTGAAATGAAAACTTTCGGGGTCCCAAAAACCCATTCCAAGAGGTGGAAGTTGTCAACGAGAAATGGGTTTCGGAAAGGCCTCAGATGCAAGGAAATTTATTCTGATATTCAAAATTTGCTATATGGTATAATACACTCAAACCGTGGTCAAGAGGTGAGTGCTGTCAACGAGAATATCGTTCTGACCGCGGAACAAACCGCAGAGGTTAGAAAAGCAAATTTTCCGAAAACTTTTGGGGTAGAACACCCCCAAACCTATTTCAAGCGGTGGGAGTTATCAAATTAGGAATATGTTTTGTAAAGACTTACAATGCAAGGAAATCAACCAAAATTTTCAAAAATTTTCTTAGGAGAAAATAGCTGAAATCTTCCTCAAGAGGAAAGCGCCAATCGCGCTGTTGCCCAGAAATAATAATTTCAAAAACAAGTTTTAAAACTAAAGTTAAAACAAATTAGGCCCTGTACCATTTTTAGCCTTCAACCCAAAGAGCCCTTAATCCACCACTGGATAAACCTCATTGAAAATTAGAAAAATATTTCGTATGAATGAATGCCCCTGTCCTTGAAAACTGGTTCAATTTTTAGCCTTTAGCCTAAACTCTAGATTCTTGACTGATTCTGACAAAACTTATTCAGTATTCCCGTAAATGAGTATGACTAAAGGTTGAATTATTGTTTTCTTTAACTGTCGAATACTTTTGTTAAAAATAAAAGTTACCAGTGAGCGTACATAATCTTGACTGGCAATCTATTTTTCTGGAAAATGTATCAGTTATTTATCAAACATAACAAAACCTATGAAAATTTGTTACAAAAAATATTAAAATTAGAGCTGAGGATTATAACATTTCATTTTCATAAAATGTTCTTCAAATTCTGTCCTTTAATGGAATGTTTATACCTCACTCGGTAGAAAGATGATGAGAACTGAGGCGATGTGGGGACTATTTTATGGTATTTGTATTCCACGCTTTTTAAATATAACGGGATAATTCATATTCCATATATACCTATGTTAATAATTTATGCGCTTTTTCCGTTTGGTCATAGGTTTGATTAGAAACTGATAGAAAAAGGTTTTGAAATTTGGATTCTGTAGCGGATTTGATTGTTAATTTAGTAAGATCCTGTGGGCATAAAGTGCTAGTAGTTACAAATATTATAAATTGAGAAGTTAAATGTTAGTTTGGTTTTACCCATATTTTTAATGGAAACAGTAGGTATAATCTAAGAAAAATGCATCTTGTAGTTTGGGGTAATTATTGGATCTAAGGAATTGAAAAAATTTAATATTTGGTCTGGTGAAGATACTGGAAGTAGAACGTACCAAGCATCAACTCAAAGAATGTCAAATCCAATGTACTACACGGGCACTACACGGTGCAAGGGAGGTAAATCCGATTAATTCTGAAGTAACCAATCAAAGCGTTCCATAATTGATAATGTAGCAAACATGGCGGCTGTCATTGAATGTGATTTGCAGTCGAGATTTTATTTTGTTGTATATTCAAATTACAGAGAATTTTCTTTTATTTTAAGAATATTTTATAATTGAATATAAGTAAGTTTGATTTTCTGTGATAGATATAAGAACCATTGGGGTTTAGGTTCTCTAAGAGACTGGCGAGACATAAGAAGTTATTGTTGTTGGAAATGTCAACAAAACAAATGATCTCAAGAGTAAGACTCAAGACTCAAGTCAGATTCAGATAGGTCCAAGTGGACTTTGATCTTGTAGGTTAATCTACAATACTTAAATACATCCCGCTTTGCGGACGTCCACTGGATTGAAATCAAATCTTGTTTAGTTTTGTTTCTTTGAAAAGAAATAGTCGCATTTTTCTATTTAATACTACTATATTTTAGAACTACAACTACTATACTAGAGCCTAGAGCTAAACAAGCTAACTATGATATAAGGCCAAAACCTCAAAAGCTGTGATACTTTAAGCCTACTATAGTATCAAGCGCTTCATATAGGCTGCTTATAGGCTACCTTTACTAAATTGGCTATTCTAGTGTCCATTGCTTACCTGTCATGTGATTAATGATCATTACTTTCTATATATTTTGCAGATGCGGTGGAGTTTTAGCACAAAATGATGGAACGTAAAATAAGATTACGTACTGTCAATGCAGAAATAACATGTTCTTTGTGCAAAGGATATTTGATAGATGCTACCACAATTACAGAATGTTTACATACATGTAAGTGTTTTGATTCTGTATTAACCAAAGAGTTAACTCAGTTAAACTTTATGTGGTAACAAATCAACTGTATGATTTACTGCTTACTGAATGTAATGTGCCATATTATGAACAGCTTTGTGGCTGTGCAATCTTTGACAGTATAAAACAGGGCAAATTTGCATAGAGAATGTCCTGAATTCAGAATATAGATCAACATTAATCATTTTGAAGCAACAGCAAATACAGATAAAGAAAATTCTCTGATATGAAAGTATTGAAGGCCATAATAATAACTGTGTTTGCCGACATGACCATACCAAATTGAATTACACATGATTTTCATTTTGTACTTTATCTTGATATATTCCAGTTTGTAAGAGTTGTATTGTCAAGTTTCTAGAAGAAAACACAACATGTCCGAAGTGCAAGGAAGTTATACATCAAAGTTATCCTTTAAATTATATCAGGTAATCTATTGGCAAATTCTTCAGATGTTATAAATCAAAATTCCTCTTGGTGAAGATGCTACAGAATATTTTTCTGAAAAACAGACACGTTGATTATAACATAAAAATTAACCGTCTGCTTTAAAGGGATATGTTCATTAACTGTTCGACTAATAAATTTTTTGTCTCAGAACCTGGAATTTTTTTGCTATTCTAATTCATAATAATGTTCACAACTCTCCCTCGAAATATAAGCCTTCAAATCCCTGTGTAGCAATAATTATGAGCGTTTGAAAGTCAAAAATACGACTCGTTTAGTAAGACTATGCCTTATATAGAAAACACATTTACAGAAAATGAAAAATAATTGAAGGGATAATGCGATTTTTGTGCAGTTCTAGTATTTCTGGAGGCTATTTACATATATTCAAGGCTCAAATCGACCCTCGAAAATGCTGAACATTTCCCTTTACCGGGGTAACTGATAATTGTAATGTTTGATTTTCAACAATTTTGATATTTATTGATTTCTATTTTTCCATAGTTTTGATAGAACAATGCAAGATATAGTTTACAAATTAGTTCCTAATTTACAAGAAAGTAAGTCATTATAATTATAATATTTATATTAACTTTGTAGTGATATAAGTTATTAATTTTAGGTGGCTGAAGGGAACCTGAGACTAACAATAATGAAAGTTAAACTGATATTTTAGAAAATTTAATGACATTTTATGGAACCATATACTACAGTTGTTGTTCGAGACTATTTGTTGAGTTTATGTATTGTTTATGTTTGCCAATCAAAATGTTTCAATAATGTTTATTTTTATAGAGGAATATAAAAGGCAGGTCGAGTTTTGTAAAAAGAAAGGAATTCCATTTCCACAAAATAATACAACAGAATCAAGTAAGTATTTGTTAGCAAGTTCTTTTCATAACCATTAAAGCAGAGTGATTATGAAAAAAAAATATGTGATTTATTTAGCATGTATTGAAGCTTCTGAATTTTTATTTTAAAATAATTGACTCATGTTTATCAAGTGCTAAAGCTTACCAGAACTAGCAGTTTCACTGAAAAAATGGGGTAGATTATAAGATGTAGATAATAACTTCATATCGGAAATATCCATCAGAGAAATGTAACTTTCAGTCCAAATATAAAATTCAAGCTAACTGTTTTTGTGTTTTATTGTAGATGAACCAAGCAGTAATAATACTGAACCTCAATCAAATGAAGATAAAGACTATCATAGAAGTGATGAACAAGTTAATGTGTGTTTAGAGTGTAAAGGACAATTAAAAACTTTAAAAAGGAAATTTTTACGCTTATCATCTCATGCAACAATATCACAGTTAAAAAAATTCATAGCCTTAAAAATATACAATAATCAATCAAAATACAAAGATGTAAGTAAACATATTTTTCGTTTCAATGATTGAGGGACTGTATTCACTCAGTGAGTGAGACAATTGTTTGCTAATCTACAACTTTGGCTAGAACATATGGAAGGAGGGAACCTCCTCAAAAAAAGCATCAAGACCGAGTCACATATACAATAGAATCCTAAAATAAAACTACATACACATTTTTCTTCTATTTTGAGGGTATTCTAGCTTTGTCTGCTGTTTCACCTTATATCAGGGTGGCTCGGTGAGTTGGACGCTTGCTCGCTAAACTGAAGGTCCAGGGTTGAGATGATATCTTTGGATTTTTCAACCCGGTTTCCCCTGTGAGTGATGCAAGTCGGAGCGTAAAGCCTAAAGTCGTTCGAATGGGACAATAAAGCGAGGTCCTGTGTGCTATTGGCTGTGCACGTTAAAGATCCCTCGATAGTTGGAAATAAAAAAAAAGAGCAGGATAATGCAGCTGTCCTGACAAAAATTTCCCTCTTTGCACACTGCATGGCGTTTGCCCGTCCTCAATTAGCCCATATAGGCGCAGAAAGTAGGATTTTAAAACTCCATTCATTTAATTTTTATCTTATATCAGAAACGTTCTTGTCAAACTTTCAAGTGATCTGATAAACTTTAGTAATAAGTAATGTATTGTCTTAAGGACAAATATGCAAATATCATAAAGATATAAATTTAATTAAATTTAAATGAAATGTGTCAGATTTAAATTTAATTTGTAATTTGATATTGTAGGTTGATATTTTATGTAATGAAGAAATATTAGGTAAAGATCATACATTAAAATTTGTACAGGTTACAAGATGGAGAAGTAAGGTATGTATCTGGTATTTAAATTGTCATATCTCATTTCAATGTGCTAAGTATTTCAAATATTTAAAAAAAAACATCTATCAAATAAATCTAGTATGAGAAATGATATTAGAAATGATATTATTGTAAGCAAATATTACTAAAATTTTCTGTTTTCATTTCAGGATACACCATTATTACTACACTATAGACCTCAAATAACAAGTTTATGACATAGAGTCAACATTCTTAATTACTGCTCAATTTATTTATAGATTTTAAATACAGGGTTACCTGGTGGACAGCTAATCAATTTTAACATGAAAATAAGTTTTCATTCTGAGCTAGTCTGAAACTGGCTGACTTTGTATCTGACCTTTGTTAGTTCTGCAACAGAATTTGGTAAAATCAGTAACCTCTATCTCTGATCTTTTAACTTCTTAATGAAGATACGGTCTTGTCCAAAGACCAGTTGATTGTCAGCAATAAAAAAAAAAATGAATATTTAAAAAAAAAAAGAAGTTTTAAGATCATCCTTCTTCACATGGTTTTTGATAAAAACTAACATTTATATCAGATAATGATTAAATGAAAGTTGTTGGTTAAAATGTGGCTTCCATACATTAATACATGTAAAATGTATTGAAAATAGCAATATTAATACTTAGCATTGAAATTGTTCTAGAATGAATTTATTTTAAGTATGAAAACTTGCATCTACAATCCTGAAAGGTTGCAACTTGATAACAGGCTGATATTCTGGTCATCTAAGAAACAGACTCAGAAGAAGTCCAAAATTTCCATAATTCTACTGCATATTCAGTTTAGCATGAAATGTATTTTGTTATAGTCATGATCTGTCATGAATTTGTGAAGCTGAATTATCAATCCGGACCAGTCTAATTAAAATCAGACCCTAATTTCGTTTCGTTCGTTTTTTTTTTTAATCCGGTTATGTAAACACTACATTAGGGTCTGTTTAATTAGACTGAATCCGGACCAGAATATCTCAAGGATTAGATGTCTAGCTGCAATCTTTAAGAACTGTTGATGGATTACCTGTGAATAAACTTAATTGTATGAAATACACAATGTTGATACATGTTGTACTTGTACAGTTATGTCAAACAAAAATTACATGCACTTTTTTTTTATGCAAAATCACAAGAATTATAAAACCAAAATAAAATGGGAGTTAATCAAACGATCAGCATTTATTGATTAAAATTGAAGTCAAATATGAATTTTGTGTGGGAGAAAATACTCAGGATTTATCATGATTAATTTAGATTGAAAATGACAAGACTTGTGTGTTGGTTTTTAAATGAAAACTAAAAAATTGTTAAAATTGCTTATAATTTTCTTATCGCTGTTACAAAAAAGAATTAATTTTAAAAAGGGCAATTGTTAATATGTACACAAAGGGCATAGTATCAAAACCAAAAGGGCATTTCTGGGGTATGATATGAAATATGAAATCATTATCATGAATATTAACACTGTATTTGTATCATCATTAGTGCTAAGTTAATTTTCCATTGAATTTCATGTTCTATTTCAGTACTTTCATGTATTAAGATCGTTAACATATTATATTCATTGATTTGAATTATACATATTGCCATATCTTGTTCAAAGAAATATGTTATCTTTGGAAAAAATTTAATTTTGCAAATAAGTTGTAGAATGAAATGAAAAATAGCAAGATTCATTTTTAAATTTTCTTTTTTTTAAGTTTTAAATGATTTTCATTCTGTTTTAAGTCTATAAATTGTTCATTTGACATCATTAGAGAAAAAAAAACTTTTGAAATCAATTGTTTGGATATAGACAAAAAGAAACAAGGTTAAAGATGTACTTCTATAATAATACAGATACATGTATGTCTGTGTGGTTTTACTATTGATATAAGAGAGATGTATGTAATTTTACATTTTCTATACAATGTGTTTTTATAATAATGTTATATTATGTATATATAGGGTAGAAATATTAGCTGTTAATAAAAAAAATACATTATCATTGTAGATCCTTTTCTGTTAAATTTTGACATCCAAAATTTGTTGAATTCTTGTTGAGTCCATAATGAATTTTTGTTTTAGTATGTTGATCACTATTTTGAAGGTGACATTCCAATTCACATACTAATAGACCTTATTCACGCGTTGGCCATCTTGGGTCCATATCGAGGCACATAGTGCAAACAAACAAAAGCAGCGTATGTCCACAGCATTAAAATCGCTGTGAATAGTGACGTCATATTCTTTTTCATTCATTTGACGTCACATTTTATGAATCAATTACGTCATTTGCGCTATGAACCTCGGTTTCAAAGCGAGGTGTGAATAAGGTCTGTAATCAGTAAAATAATTTATATATAGATAAGATTTTCAAGATGAAGTAAACATTTTAATTCACATAACAATTAACATATATAACACAATAAAAACAAAGATGGTGGACAAGTCTCAAATAAAAATTTATTTTCAACAGAAACCCTTATCTTCCTTCATTATTGCTGTCTTGAAGAGTCACAATGCATAACCTCTTTATCATGCAGAGCAATATTTCCACATATCTTACATTCATAATTTTTCTACTCAGACATTCATTATGAATGACTTGAAATGGTGGTAAATTTGCACTTACAATTAACATCTAGCCTATTTTCAACTCTTAGGTAAAATTATAAAAGATATTCTCCTAAAAAAATATTGCTAACTGCATGGTAAGATGGATATGGAACATGTCATTAAAAAATGTCCACTTGGCAAAAAATTAAATCAACAGCCCTGATTCTTATTACTTCCAAAGACAAATTCTCTTAAAATACATAGCTAAAGTAGTTTTACTTACTGCTTTACAATTTACATTATGTTTCCAGTGATATTATAATAAATGAACATGATTACAATGTATTTTACAAAACATGAAACATCTTTGTTGTTTGGGGTAGAATACATGGTTACTGGTTATTGAAAAATATATAAACCCAGATAAACAATCAAATCAGACTGCTTTCCTCACCATCAATAATAACATATATAATCAGAAAACAGTATCATTTCAATATCTTTTTTAACAATATTGACTTGTCACATAGTTCTGTTCACAATGTTTAATTATGCATTACAGACATAAGCCCTATTAAGTTGTCAGATGAATATAAACATATTATTAACCATTTACTGAATCAGGTAAAATCATAACTTGATGATGTATCAGAATCTTTAAAACGGTAGAATAATATCATTGGTGTTTCCTAAAATAAAAAACAAACGTAATTGATAAAGCCAACTTAAATTTTAAAAAAAAATTAGTTATAAACTAATGAACAGTCATTGCAGATTATGAAGTACATGTATTTGTGTTTTTAGATCAAACTGATATTAAAAAAAAACAACTTATAAAAAAACTTACTCTAGTGTACCAGTTCATTAAATAAATCTGTTTTAATGACATTTCATCTTGCATTTCTTCATCTCCACATAATACTTCTAACTACAATTTACAAATATCATCATTTTAACACAGATCTGTCAGATCACAAGTTGGGGCTGCCATGGCTAAGTAACTAAGACACTTACTTGCTAACATGTGGGTACATGGTTCAATCTCTGAATGGGTCGAGATAATACCTTCAGATTTTTCAACCCGGTTTCCCCTGTTAGCGAGGCATTCACAGGGGCTGACATGGAAACAGCGTCTAGTTAACTTTAATTAATACTAAGTTAAGTGAAGAACGAAATATATGGATTACTTTGTTTTATTATAGAATAAAACAGAAATATTACCTTGATATTATTGGTTAATGGCAGTTTTTTATGTAACATACATTTTATATGTGATACCAATACTCTTATAGAACATCTTACAAACTTCTTCTCTAATGGTTGTAACTGTATCCATCTACCATTATGCTGAATTTTCTGTGGACTGAATACAATATGAAACTTTAACTTTATTTTTATTTCCAATTGTGTAGAAAGCATAGCAAAGTTTTTGTCAACACTCTTCTCATAATTCATAATACGTTATAAACTTAAGAATTACTAACTAACAAAATATTGCTTCATTTGAATGTACACTAACATAGATTGAAATGATGTATGAGCTTTATCTCACATTGTGTAAATTTTAGCTCAAGCTACTTATGCTGATTGTCCATTTATCAACATTATGATTCTCGATGTAGAGTCAATTATGTTTAATTTAAATGAAAATGCATTTTTTATGATTGAATTAATTTCTTAATAATACAAACCTGTATCTCTCTAAACATAAACATATCTGTTCATCATATTTATAAAGATGACCTTGTGGGTTATTTATAATACTAGATAATCTTGGTGCTAAACCTCCAGGTTCACAACCTAAAATACATAAACAACATCATATTTATAAAGAAGGTTATTTATAATACTAGATAGTAGATAAGTTACTAAACCTCAATGTCATAGACTTAGTATAAGTCACTAAGATTATTCTCAAAAAGTTACAAGAGGGGTACCTTGTGTTTCTTGATTGGCATTCCTTGTTCTGTTAAATTCTTCTCTCTTTTTTTCTTCATCTAAAATTTACCAAGTTAAAAAATATAATAATGAATAATTATTGCATACCAATACATTCATCAATTGAAAAAAAATAATGTTTTACATCATTCTAAAAAGACTCCATGAAAATGTTTCCGATCTTGCTAGAGTGCTAGAGTTTCCTGTATGTGCACCATCAGGCAATTCTATCGCATCATCATTGTTTATTGCAATTATTTGTTGCCATCTCATTGCATTACATTGTGCATAAATGCAAAAACCAAACACTTACTTTCAAATAGATGTGGTACAAGTTTATAAACTATATCTTGTAATGTACGGTCAGGTCGTAAGAAAAATACAGGTTGAGATTCATGAACTTTAACACTACATTGTGGACATTTTTTAGAACTTTGTAGATATTTTACAATACAACTTTTACAAACTGAAAAAAAAAATACATTTAAATATAAAAATTATTATTAAATCTATTATCTATGCCTTTAGTTATAGAAATCGTGCATTCAAGTTTCCTTAGCTTTCTGGAAATGTTCACCCAGACAAAAAACTTAAAGAAAAAATATTCCTAATGATACAGAAAGATTAAGAGGGAACTGTCCAATGCATTTAATTCTGTCATATCTCTTCAAACTTTGTATCTAGGGTTAACAAATTTGAAACAGAAAATAGGTGATCATTTCAATTCTAACTGGCTACCTTTAAGAATACTTACAAGTATGTAAACATTCTGTTATTGTGGTAGCATCAATAAAATAGCCAGCACATAATGAACAAACAATATGTGGATTAACATCTCTTATTCTTATCTTTAATGGTACCTGAATCAAGCATAAAACAAATAACAATACAATAAAATTCTTATGACAGTAAAGTAATAAAGAATAAATCCACCGAGAGGTTCTCTACTGAGTATTAGCTCAAGCAATTAACACATAATTTACACTGAAAAGAAACCTCAGGCCGTATCTGTAGCTGTAATTCGGTTTTTCTGTAACTTGTAAGCCGTGAGGCTTCTTAATCTTGACCACTCCTATACTTAGAGTAGACATGATTGACAGACTTGGCTTGGTTTATGGAGCCTTGATGACTTAATGTTCATCCTCCTAGTCGTCAATACATATGTTCTAAATAATTTCAATATATGAACAATCACAAATCTGATGGTAATAAAACAAGAGAACAAGAGACCAAATTTTAATTCTACTTTCGGTTTGTTTACCTCTTCTTCTTCAGGAATAATGACTCGAATAGGATTAAAGCTTTCTCTAGCCTTCTTCATTGCCAAACTATTCATTGAAACTATTTTGTGTACACCGACCTAATACAAGAAAAAAAATCAAGCGACGCCTTTTACTCTGAAAATAGAGTTATTAGCATTTTCATGAGAAAAAAAACAACACAATTTTGCAACCGGAAGTTTCCAAACTTGTCAAGTTTATATTATTACCTCCCTTGTTGTTCTATTAATAACTCTATAAAGTCATGTGACAGAAAAACGAAAGTAGAGAAGATGTTTACGTTTGATCATCATGTCGATACATCTCAAAGTTAAACATTCCCTGAATCAAAATGAAATGCTTGTTGGTTGTTAATCGAATGAACGATGTTCGATTTCTTGATTTTGATGACGACTTTGCCCGTTTTGTAAACGAGCAGGCGATCGAAATTGGTTTACTGCAGGTGATTAAAAAACAACAAATCCCACAATCTCATATCCTTCTTATGAATCTTTATATGGCAAACTGAACACAAAATTGGCAGCTGACTTTTAAATTCTTCTTTTATGTCTCTAAACAATCCAATGGCTATTTTAACTCAGGCATACCAATCTTCATACTGTTTTGATGTTTATAGGGGGCTGCTGATTTTTCAACCCTGTTTTTTAGCAAACCAATTTGTAGCTTAAGCAGCCACTTGGATGTCAAATGCTCCTATCACAAGTACTGAAGTCAAACTGCCATCAAACAAAAATCATTTGATTTTTACTTTTTTGTCAATGGTATCTATCCTACTTTTAAAGGGATTGTAAAGAAGTTTTCTGTGGATCTTGCAATTCCATTTAAACTAACGCGTTTTATGATGTCCCCTCCACCCCCCCTGATCTACCGGAAGCTACTTCTGATATCTATGCAGATCAGTTAGTTACGTGTTAGTTTAAGTGGAATTGCATGAACCACAGATGTCAGAATGGTATTGTGCAAATTGATGCTATCAATTTCCCCGATACACATACAAAGTTTAGAAAACCTCTTTACAATCTCTTTAATTAAAATAAAGTCAGGAGGTATTGATGTAGGACAAACAAAAGATTTGAGTTTTATTAATGTTATTAATTTGTTTTATAGCCTGAAGATCATGGGTTGGATTCATACTATGTTGATCCTAATGTTATCATGCAGATATTTTCACCACTAGTTTTATCACAATGGTTTCTTATAGAACAAACTAAAAATCCTTGTTCATCTGTAACTTGTGATAATGGATTTATATTTGTATTTAAACAGGTAGGCCTAGTAATAAAATCATTGAAGCAGTCATACTCAACTATAATAGTTACAATTCAAACAGAATGTTGACTTATTTGTTTTTAGGGGAGAGGGTTGGTACAAACTCCCCGAATCCCCCCTGTCTACGGGTGTGCATGTTTTATTTGTTTCTCACTGAGAAGCCATTGCTGAATATTGTCCTTAGAAACTTGTATGTTATCTCTATTATAAACTTTTCCAGATGGATGATCTGTTGTTAGTGGCTATCAATGGAGATGGATCAGAAACAGAAGAATTATTAATGAAGAAAATTCAAATGTTTTTAAGATTAATTGGTTTTTTATTTGGTCCAGCAACAGATGAGTAAGAAATTTATGTGATATATTTTTTTATATCGTGAAAGCATAGATAGTGAAAATATAAATAAATGAAAATAACTGTAACTGAGTTTGGTACATCTTTGCTCTAAGATAATATTCTGCACAGAAAAAATAAATCCAGAAAATATTTTACACCAGTTGACATGCTGGCAAATAAGGAAAGCTATTTTTTCTGTACATTAAGTTATATTTGCGTTTGCTTCTATTAATTGCTTTATACTCTATCAAACTATCATCATTTCAGAATTGGTAGATATGAAGATAAAAAAGAAAGATGGAATTTTTTAAGAAGATTGTTAGAAACTTGGATGAAGTTGTGTTGTGATGAACAGTCATTTCTAGTAGAGGTAATACAACTTTCTCAAGTTCCCATGTTGTTTACTTGCTCCTGCACGGTTAGGTATAATTATGAATTTGTTCTTTATTCTACTGCAAACCAAATTATGTGCATAAATTATTTTAATATATGTACTTTCATTAATTCTAAGACATGACTTTAGAGCATTACATTACACTAAAATCTTGTAATACATTGGTTGCATTGCAGTACAGATTTCACTTGATATTTCAGGCTGTAGAAAGACTCCATGTTAATCAGACATTAAGTGAGAAATGTATAGAACTATTAGAGGAAGGAGTAGAGAAAATACAGAATATACCAACTCACCATGCTTTATTATTAGTCAACAATAAATTACTAGCTCTGTATTCCAAGTAAGTTGTAATTACTAGCTCTGTATTCCAAGTAAGTTGTAAATACTTACTCTGTATTCCAAGTAAGTTGTAATTACTTGCTTTTTATTCCAAGTAAGTTGTAATAACTAGCTCTGTATTCCAAGTAAGTTGTACTTACTTACTCTGTATTCTAAGAAAGTTGTAATTACTAGCTCTGTATTACAAGTAAGTTGTAATTACTTACTCTGTATTCCAAGTAAGTTGTAATTACTAGCTCTGTATTACAAGTAAGTTGTAATTACTAGCCCTGTATTCCAAGTAAATTGTAGTTACTAGTTCTGTATTCCAAGTAAGTTGTAAATACTAGCTCTGTATTACAAGTAAGTTGTAATTACTAGTTCTGTATTCCAAGTAAGTTGTAATTACTAGTTCTGTATTCCAAGTAAGTTTTAAGTACTAGCTCTGTATTCCAAGTAAGTTGTAATTACTAGTTTTGTATTCCAAGTAAGTTGTAATTACTAGCTCTGTATTACAAGTAAGTTTTAAGTACTAGCTCTGTATTACAAGTAAGTTGTAATTACTAGCTCTGTATTCCAAATATGTTGTAATTAATAGCTCTGTATTCCAAGTAAGTTTTAATTACTAGCTTTGTCTTCTATGTAAGTTCTAATTGCTAGTTCTGCATTCCAAGTAAGTTATAATTTATTACTCTGTATTCCAAGTTAGTTGTAATTACTTGCTTTGTATTCAAAGTAAGTTGTATTTACTTACTCTGTATTCCAAGTAAGTTGTAAATAATAGCTCTGTATTACAAGTAAGTTGTAATTACTATCTCTTTATTACAATTAAGTTTAATTACTAGCTCTATATTTCAAGTTAGTTTTAATTACTAGCTCTGTATTACAAGTAAGTTTTAATTACTAGCTCTATATTACAATTAAGTTTAATTACTAGCTCTGTATTACAAGAAAGTTGTAATTACTAGCTTTGTCTTCTAAGTAAGTTTTAATTACTAGCTCTGCATTCAGAGTAAGTTGTATTTACTAGCTCTGTATTCAAAGAATGTTGTATTTCCTACTTTTGTTTTAAAACAATTTCTGTATTTTCAGAAAGATGTTTTTACTAGCTTGTTATTGCAGTGCGTTCTAGCGAACGCACTGCTTTGTTTTGCAAATGTCTTTTTTTTTTTTTTTTTTTTCCGTTTTCTGGTCAGAGCGCCCAGCCAAAACTATGCATGCCACACACCATCTCTCAAGATTTCCCACGATAATCTACTGCTCGGTATTGTTTAAATGTAAAATGGCGCATGCCCTACCAACCGGAAATGAGGTATGAGAACATATCGGATTTGATGTTTTGGCTATTATCTCCTTTGTTTTTCAACCGATTTAGATCGGACTGACTTTGCTTATTTCTCTAATCGATTGTTCATGATACATAAGTTTAACAATATCATTTTGAGAAAAATTTTGCTGACTTTTGGAGCACCTTTTCTGGACCACTTTTTCAACTTTTGCAATTTTATATTGATCAACCTGAAAACTTACATATTTATAGACATTTTGATTGCAAACATTTAGCAATTTTCAAAATTTCGATATCACTTCCGGTTTTGACGTCATTCGCGCTCAAAGTTGAAATTTCAACTTCCGGAATTTTGAAGATATTCGAGAAATTCTTTTTGCAGTATGTTTGTTATGTAGACACAAAATTATACAAATCATAAAATTTGACCCGGATGTAACGGATCATGCGCCATCTTGATATGGTATATTTTCATAAAACGCAAAATGGGGCCTCAGGGTGTTATGGAATTTGCATAATGTTTATGTCTATGTAATCAATAGTCGACTGCGACCAAAACATGGGAAACCGATTTTTGAATTTCAATTCTGAATTTTTCTGATTTCCGGTAAAAATAAATCAGTAATTGTCAAAACTTTCAAGGCCCATATTTTGTGACCTTGACCTTTTGTGACTTAGTGACCTGTACAAAAGTTATTGCCCTTGATTAGATGTATCCAATGACATATTTTTTTCAGATGCCCAATGGTTACTTCCGGTTTTATAGCCGTTTTAAAATTGTAATTTTTAACTTTAAACAGCCCTACCACGTGACCTAATTTACATATGTCTTATTTTCTTTCACCGTCGTACTATGCTATGTCTGCTCTTTCCAATGATATACAACACAATGTATTTGAATCAAAATTCCGCCTTTTAAAGTTTGAAAAATTTGTGTCAATTTCCATTGACACTGTGCGTGTTTTTTTCAATTTTTATTTCGATCATTCTGAAAACTTACAGGTAGATAGACATTTTGATGGCGAACAAAAATATGTTTTCAAAATTTTGATATCACTTCCGGTTTTGAAGTTATTAGCTCTCAAAGTCGAAATTTCCACTTCCGGAATTTTGAAGATATTCGAAAAATTCTTTTTGCAATATGTTTGTAATGTAGACACAAAAGTATGCAAATGATAAAATTTGACCCGGATGTAACAGATCAGTCGTCATCTTGAAATGGTATATTTTTATAAAAGGCAAAATGGGGCCTCATGGTGTTATAGAATTTGCATAATTAAGATGTCTATGGAATCTACAGTCAATTGCTATCAAAACATGAGATGCCGATTTTTGAATTTCAATTCTGATTCATTTTAATTTCCGGTTAAAATAAATCAGTAATTGTCAAAATTTTAAAGGCTTATATCTCGTGACCTTGACCTTCGGTGACCATGTGACCTGAAAAAATTCATTGGCATTAATGTTACCTATGCACGGATACTTTCATTTAGGTTTTCCGATGTTTACTTCCGGTTTGATATCCATTTGAAAATTGCAGTTTTTTACTTTAAAGAGCTCTGACACGTGACCTTATTCAAGTACGTCACAAATTCTTTCACAATCTAATTATGCTAAATCTACTTTTTCAATTATATACAACACAATATTTTTTTAATGAAAATAGCGCCTTTTGAATTTTGAAAATTAGTTATTCCATCTGCTTGTAAAATAATAAATTCAAATTTCAGTTGAAGGGAGAGTACTACATTTTGACATAAAGCTGCGTTTGGGCGATCGCCCTCTCCCATTAACTTGCGTTTGGGCGATAAGTTATCATTAATGTACCTTTTTTTACATTGTAACTGTTTTAAAAGAAACATTAATATATATTTTCTTTGAATTAATTATGCATTGATAAAATTCGATCTGTATTTCAAACTATGAAGTATGAATACTGTGCGGTCCGTTTCTAAATTGAGATTTGGCTCTTTCATGTGTCCTTTCTTGCACTTTAGACCTTATTTACAAATCTTAGAAATTTTGTGATTATGCGTTTTCCACTGATGTATATCAAACTGTGATTACGCTTTTTTTTTTAATCAGATGACTTTTCACTACCGAACATGAAATGTTTATTTCACTTTTGACTACCGTGTGTGAACTGGTTATTCTACTTTTCACTACCGAATTCAAAATTGTGCGTTTTAAAATTTTGTACCTTCTGCATTTTAATGTAAAACAAGCTTTCTTCTGTAAACCTGACATCATGGATGGAAAGATGTCACTTTTCACCAATGGACGAAACCGAATGCGCACTGCATGGTACCATTCATGGTTCTAGTTATTATTAGATTGCATTTACTATAACAATGATTGCTTAGAAAATGCGCTATTTTTTTTAATGCACAATATTGAAATGAATAACTTTCTTTGTTTCAGTCGTGGTGCTAATGAACTGCAGCCAGCAGATATTTTATCTATTATATTATTAGCTAAAGATGTCTTCCCCTCTAAAGAGAGATTAGAAGATTTATTTTCCAGATCCTATTCTTTGACTTCTAGTCAGTTTATCCCCTCTACAGCTAGAATGGCCACTCATATAGGTGATGATAGTGAACCTGAAGATGATCAGGTACAACTTGATAATATTTGATCTTTTATATATTGTAGTTGCCCCTGTCTGTTCGTCTGTCCGTCTGTCTGTCCACAATTGTTGTGGACACCATAGAGAGCTGGTTTCTTGATGGATTTTGATGAAACTTGCTGTGAGTGTTCATAAACACCCAAGGATGAACCCTATTGAAAATCAGACTAATCAAAAAATATTTCATGGGTTATTGCCCTTGCTTTTGAAAATATGTTGTGGACACGATAGAGAGCTGGTTTCTTGATGGATTTTGATGAAACTTGGTATGAGTGTTCATAATCACCCAAAGAAGCACTGGCCTAGGTCACATGTATTAGGTGTTACAGAATATACTCTCCTATAGAAGCACTGGTCTAGGTCACAAGTATTAGGTGTTATAGAAGATACTCTCCTATAGAAGCTCTGGCCTAGGTCACAAGTAGAGACTATGTTATAGAAGATACTCTCCTATAGAAGCACTGGCCTAGGTCACAAGTATTAGGTGTTATAGAAGATACTCTCCTATAGAAGCTCTGGCCTAGGTCACAAGTATTAGGTGTTATAGAAGATACTCTCCTATAGAAGCTCTGGCCTCGGTCACAAGTATTAGGTGTTATAGAAGATACTCTCCTATAGAAGCACTGGCCTAGGTCACAAGTAGAGACTATTGATTTCATCATGAAAACTAAATCAATTTAAATGTGAGAGTTTGTTATCACCCAAGGCTGAACTATATAAAAAATCAGAAAAATAAAAAAATATTAAGTATAAACATGTTCCAGACCGATTTTCATGAAAGTACCACTTAAATCTTTTATCAGAGCTTGAATACATTAAGAAAAGATTTGGAAAAATTCTCTTGATGCCCTTTAAATCCCATTTATTGATACTGATCAGAAGCAATTAAATCTTATGTATACATATATTACCAATTTGATCTTTCTTCAAACTAAAACTAGACCAAAACTCAAAACCAAAGTAGAAGAAAGTTAAAAACAAATTTTTAAATGATAGTGCACCTTTAAAGTATAAAAGTTTTAGTGTAGTAGCTCAATACTTATTGTAAACAATGGGAACTAATCTTGATTACCAATTTGATCCTTGATAAAAGATTAAAACTATGACCAAGGGATGAAAAGTGTTCACTCTATTGTCAGTCTTTTGTTTTAAAACTGTGGATATGGAGACTAAGATATTTTACCCCAGCTTGTGTGTGAGTAGAATTCAGGGGTTATAGTCAGGTTGACAACTACTGTGTACAGCCTCATTCAGTCAACAGATGTCCCAGGGTTCACTTCTTGTTGCTATGAAAGCAGAAAAAACATTTGATGAAGAACTGAAGACAACTATTTTAAAGTTGGAGAAAAACAAGATAAGTGTTCAGCTACTATAGTTTTATTGAATAGTGGAACTTTTAATGTATCTGTGCCTCAATTTGAAAATTTGGTCTGATGCAAGTCTGTTTTATTATTTATTAACTGAAAATAGGGCTAGGTCAAATGTTTTATTTCGATTATCAAATTTCATAATCGATAAAAATTCAGTCAAATTTTCATTTAATATTATCTGTTACACACTTATCAGACAAGTCACAACCAATTTTATCATGATGATCATACAAAATTCTTGACATTACTTTAGTTTTATTTGTCTTCAATACCAGATATTGATAAATAACAAAGGTACTGTACAAAAACGTAATCTAACATGCCAAGATTAGAAGATTTCTCAATTAAAATATTTCGATTATTAATTGGTAGCCTGCCTTCGATAATCGATCTTAATTTGGTAATCAATACCCATCCCAACTGAAAATATCTGTTTTATTTGTATTTGTAGGTTTGTCTAGTTGGTGTAAGCCAGGGGTAACAACATGGAAGTTTTGAATATTGATTGATGTTTAACTGTTTTGTACCTCAAAAATTATTTGGTAAGTACTCTTAAATTTAACTTTTAAAATGTTTTCATATCAAAGTAAAGAATATTCCAAATAAATAAAAAGTTATTTTAGTTCAGATTGAGAATAAAGTAGACTGAATTAAGATTGAGAATAAAGTAAACTGAATTAAGATTGGGAATAAAGTAAACTGAATTAAGATTGAGAATAAAGTAGACTGAACTAAGATTGAGAATAAAGTAGGCTGAATTAAGATTGAGAATAAAGTAGGCTGAATTAAGATTGAGAATAAAGTAAACTGAATTAAGATTGAGAATAAAGTAAACTGAATTAAGATTGAGAATAAAGTAGGCTGAATTAAGATTGAGAATAAAGTAAACTGAATTAAGATTGAGAATAAAGTAGGCTGAATTAAGAATATGAATTATGTATCAAAATAGAACATATTATGTAAAAATGTCAATTTGATTCACCTATGGGCTATTTTCACTTCCTGATGAACCTAAGTAAAGTGTGAATGTGTTTTTATCTATCTGATACTTCCTCTCTATCCAATTGCTTGAAGAGAAAAAATGACTTCTTTAGGCTCTGAGGGAAGTCTGGCCAAATTTTCTCTTCCCAATTCAAGTCTTAGTCCCCACTGTGGCTATAATCTGATGAGATGTGTAAAATATAAGAAGTAAAGAATGAATGTTTTGGGGAAATGCCAAAGATAATTCCCTTTTTAGTAGCTTTCCTTTTCAAGAATCATAATAAAATGTTTACTTTACAAATCAAAACATTTGGCATTTCTTTAAAGCTCATCAGATTTATAAGGGTTGATTTCATGTGGACAGTGTTTTTTAGTCACTGAACATGATGTCAATTCTAAGTATGTGTGTATTTTGTGAGGTCATCAGGAAGTTTTCTCTGTAAAAACGACTTCTTTAGGATAAGGGGAGTTGTCCAAATTGTAGGAAATGGCACTTATTGTAAAGTCTTACTTTAGGAAAACCCCCTCTCACTGTAGGGATGAATTGGGTATTGCCATTTACGGTCGGCGTGCATCTCTGGAAGTGGTCATGTAGTAGGTGAGGGGACCATTTTGCTACATGATCCTCGAAGGAGTGTCATGTGTCCTACGGCAAAGATTAGAACCTTATAGATCTGACATTATTCATTTTGTCAATTCTTTGAGAGGGATCAAATCAAGACTGGAGTGCCATGATTAGGTTTGTCCCAGTGGATTTTATCAGACGGTAGATATTTCTATATCCGACTTAAAGTGCGGCTACAATATTGCTATAACAATAGTATTTGGACAACGGCAATATTCTACCTGAGATACTATTCACTTTTTTTTTTCGTTATTATTTTTATCCCCTTTATTATTATTATTATCCATATTATATTTATGATTAATACCAAATAATAGGCAATACTAATTATTTTTGTTTGTCCGTGTGGATTTTATCAGACGGTAGATATACCAAAAGTCACTGACCAGGTGCTATACTCTACCTGAGATACTATTCACAATTCTTTTTTGTTTTAATATTTTCATTTCCCCCATTATTATTTTTATCCCAATTAAAATTGTCATATTTATACCTATTATGATTAGAACTTGAATTAAACAGAAAGTCTTTGGTTATAGAATTAACTACTGAAAGCTTAAAGGATGAAATAAAGGTAAAAAAATATGCATTCTGGTAAAATTTTGTATTTAAATCTCATTAAAAAATAATAGAGTAACGATTACACTGTCGATTTTTGCTTTTTGCTCATATTTCCATAGATTGCGCATTCTTTCAATTAGATTATGAAAATATATTATATTAAATATTGTAAAATTGTAACACCAAAAAATTTTAATATAATGAAACCAAAGCACTAATGATCCCAACTGTAAAACAAATCTCAAAATCCATATAAACATTGGCAATATCAGATGTCTAGAAGAGTTAGCATACCCTGCATGGTTCCACACCTGTCACAAAATCAATTTTTAGGTTTAACTTTCAAGACAGTTAATTTAAGTTATTCCTGCATTGTTCTGAAGATTTAGTAAATATAACATGCTAATAATTTCCAACTGTAGATAAGTCATGACTGAATTTAAAAACTGTCGATTTATGTTTGCATATAGAGACAGCTAAATTTGTTGTGGGTGAATTTCTTGATGCCCTGAAACCATTGCGTTAAAAGTTTATTGTCTAATTCTACAAAAATATTTTTAATCATGCAACTGCAGAAAGTTCTAATGTGTAATGAAACTCGTGACGTAAAACTCCATTTCATTTCTAATGTGTGATATTTTGTTAATTACATGGCTTGGAGAAGCCTATAATGTTAGGGCTCCCTTTGTAGCTAGCATCCTTGTGAGCGGAACACTTGAATCTGAGAATCTATTGAGTTTATTTATACTGCCTGTTGAACTTTTCAGTAATTGTGTGAATGTGATTTTATACATACATCAGTCAATCTTAAAATCTTTGTTTGAAGAAAGAAGATGACTTCTTTAGGTTATAAGGGAAGTCTGGCCAAATTTTCTCTTCCCAATTCAAGTCTTATCCCCTACTGTGGCTATAATCTGATGAGCGGTGTATCATATAAGACGTAAAGAATGAATGTTTAAAGCTTATCAGATTTATAAAGGTTGATTTCATGTTGACGTTATTTAGTCACTAGACAAGACGTCAACTTCAAGTATGAGTGTATTTCCAAATTCAACAGGGGCTTTGTTTATGAATACAACTTCTTTAGGATAAGGGAAGTTGTCAAAAACTAACTTTGGCTGTAACTGGACATATTTCAGTCTTATATATTAGGAATTCTCCTTCTGAAGCAATGGCTATCGGATTGATGATGTTGTTTTTTACTAAATTGGATACGGGACGGCGACCGACTGTGGACAGTATTTTAGTCACTAAACATGAAGTCAATTCCAAGTATGTGTGTAATTTGTGAGGTCATCAGGAAGTTTTCTATGTAAAAACAACTTCTTTGGGATAAGGAGAGTTGTCCAAATTGTAGGAAATGGCCTTCTGGGCCTCATCAGTGCAGTGCTGATACTGGAGTTGAGGTTTGGCTACATTGCCACCTTAGATGATCCCACATATGTGATTAATGCAGTTGTTGTGAGAAACATACCATGCTTACTCTTTTCAAAAGACATGATAGTACTTTTCTTTTGAGGAGTCCACTACAATGATTGCTCACGATTTTGCCATTCTGTGAAAGAGTATTACGATTAACAGAATTATCTTACTTGTACAGATTTTTATTGACAATTCATCTCATACTGATGACAACACATGTTTCGGATACACAATTCTCAGCAGAACAGTTTTGGAAAGGGGTAGGGGGAATTTACTTTTGAAAACAAATTTATAACTTGTAGGACTGTAAAAAATCATTTTCTTGAAAAAAACCTTTATCAAACATTTAGTGAACTAATCTATTTTTAAATCAGATATATCAGCTTATTTCATTATTTGAAATTTTTGAAGAATTGTAGTTTACATTTTTTGGCAATTTAGCTCATCAAATGATCTTATGATGTCCAAAATGAAGTCAGGAATATTTATTTGGTACCGTACTGAACTCTATGGTGTATATTTATCAGAAATTTATGTACTGCAACGTTTTATTTGTCATTGCCAGCATTAACCATTAACATTTAACCTTACTCACCCTAACTTACTTTCTACTTAAATTTCTGATGAATATACACAATACGGGTCTCAAAATATCGACGCGTTCAGATTTCCTATTCGTACAATTTGAATATCCCTTAACCTAATGAAAAAAAATCGTATGAGAAAGATTGAATTATTTGAAAAAAAAAATTATTCAAAAAGATAACGGAAATTTGTAATAAAATTAAAGATCTTTACTTTTTCATATAATGGATAATTTGACACATCTGTAGACCAATTTTCAGTCAAAAAGTTTAAAAAAATAAAAAATAGATTTAAATTTCTGAAGATTTCATTTTTTCGGTCAAATGTAAGAAAATCAAAAACATGAAAAAAAAACTATTGTTTTGGCTTGCGACGTAGAATGAAAAAGAAAATCTACAATTTTCTGAAGATTTTTATTTTTTCGTTCCAATACTGTTAGTAAAGCAAAATGTTTGATATTGTTTTGACTTGCGACGTAGAATGAAAAAGAAAATCTACAAATTTCTGAAGATTTTCATTTTTTCGTTCCAGCTTTATTATAAGCTCAAAATGTTTGATATTGTTTTGACTTGCGACGTAGAATGAAAAAGAAAATCTACAAATTTCTGAAGATTTTCATTTTTTCGTTCCAGCTTTATTATAAGCTCAAAATGTTTGATATTGTTTTGGCTTGCGATGTAGAATGAAAAAGAAAATCTACAAATATATGAAGATTTTTATTTTTTCGTCCTAGCTTTATTACAAACTCAATATGTTTGATATTGTTTTGGATTGCGAAAATAAAATCTACAAATATATGAAGATTTTCATTTTTTCGTTCCAATATTATTACAAAAAGAAAAAAATGTCAATGAGATGAATTGAAATCAATAAAAATCTGGAGTTTCTGTGAGTTGTCATTTAGGGAATAGTCAACATATATTGATAGGAATCTAACTGAATCTGTGAAAACTTTAAAGGAAATGTATATGACCCTGTTCACTTTGATATTTCTATTATTTTTTTTAACTTGATTACTTACTATAATTGCAGGCTTAAGAAAGAATCAGAAATGAAGTTTTACATCAAGCCATATTGGGCTAATAAAGATACAAATATAGGATTCAGAAGAAAAATGAAGTACATGTTTATCTTCAATCAAATACATTGCTGTGATTCAAGGGAAAAAATGGTGAAAGTGTGTGATATTATAGCTCTTTTTTTTGGTGTATTTCTTATGGATTTCCACCTCCGCCATCCTGAAAAGTAGACTGGTATTATTAATGTGATGGCATGCAGTTATCAATGACATCTTAACCCTTTCAACCCAAGCGGCCTGTCTACCGGCCCATCCTTACGTTATATATATCAAGTGACGTCATATAATGTTAAAGTAATATTGCTTGTTCAGGGTATATGACGTTCTATCAAAATTACATTCAGGGGTTAATGCTGGAAATGTCTGTAATTTTTTTGTATAACAGATTGGAGTTTAAAATGACATTCATATCTGAAATTGATTGGGCAATAACAAACCAGAGTTAATTTTAAATGTACATTGAAATAAAATATTTTGTCTTGGTCTTGTTTATTTACTCTAATAACCTTGAAAAAAGTTCAAAGTTACATGCCCTTTAGAATGATGCTACAAAATCACACTGATAACATAGTAGTAAATATATCTACTCTCAAAAACACTTTACAAGCCCATAAACCATACGGAAATTGGTGGCTTTAATAGTCCCTGCTAGAGAACCACATTTTTTTATATGCCCACATGAAATGGCACAATTCTTGATGGATTTTGATGAAACTTGGTGTGTGTGTTCATAATCACTCACTGATGAACCCTTTTGAAAATCAGTAGAATTATTGCCCTTGTTCTTGAAAACGTGTTCAATTTTAAGCTCATACACACTCAAATATTTTTGTTGAAATCAAAGCTGTCAGTGGGCGTATATTACCTTGCCTGGCAAGCTATCTTTGTCAATTTTTATACTCCCACATGAATATGTGGTCGTATATTGTCGTCGCCCCTGTCCGTCCGTCCGTCAACATTTCTTGTGAGCACAACACACACTACAGTTTTCATCTGACTTTGATGAAACTTGCTATGATCCTTTGGATTGATATGATCTGGGTTAAGTTTGAATTTGACGAATTTAAGATGAACAGGTTTTTAAGTTATTGCCCTCGACTTTGTAAAAAATTTGATTTGTTAGCACTATAGAGACTACAGTTTTTATCTAATTTTGATGACACTTGGTATGCTCCTTCAGATTGATAAGATCTCGGTCAAGTTCGAATTTGACGTAGTTTTGATGAACAGATTTTGAGTTATTGCCCTTGACTTTCATAAAAAACGTAAAAAATTGTTCGTTAACACAAGAGAAGCTTCAGTTTTCATCCAATTTTATTAAAAATTGTTGTGATCATTGGAATTGATAAGATCTCAGACAAGTTCTAACGTGACACAATTTTAATGAATGGATTTTGAGGTATTGCCCTTGACTTTGTCAAAATGCGTCAAAAATAGTTTGTGAGCAGGATTGAAGCTACAATTTTGAACTGATTCTGATGAGACTTGGTGTGATCATTGCAATTGTTCTACAAGTTCTAACTTGATGCATTTTCGATGAACAGTTTTTGAGTTTTGCCCTTGACTTTTAAAATAAAATTTGTATTATCGTTAATAAAAAAAAATGATCATTTCCGACAGCTGCCAGTGGGCGTATGTTACCTTGCCTGGCAAGCCCTGGTAACAATTTAGTTTAATTTGAAACCGGGTAGCATCTTACTGAGTTGAAAAACCTTATAGAAAAACTCATAAAAATCATTGATATTTTGTGTGTATAAAAGGGGCATATTACGATGTTAGATTATTATTAGGTTAAAATAACTTTACATCCAAATTTATAAAGCGCACAAATAACAGGGATCCTTGTACGCTTCCAAAGCTTTGAGAATATAGTAATTATTGGGAAATTTAGAGGAATTTAGAATTTCTTTGAAAATTGGAATTGTTATGAGTTTTGAAATGTTTTACTGATATTTGATAGTACCACAGTGCTCAGACAACACCCAGATCAACACCTACAACTAGTGAAAGTTCAAGGTCGTATGATAAAGATGGTGGTCAGGAAGTACTAGGTGGAAAAGATGGTAATGATGAAACATCAACAGATAGCAGGCCTAAGTCAGGTATCATATTTTGTGAGGTTATTTGACCCAATTTGCAATTCAATACAATTAATCTGAAATATTATTGTCTGTTCCTGTATAAGTTTTAAAGATATAAATGTATTTAGGCAATTATAAAGTATTTTCAGTACTGTAACAGTGAATTCTATTTGTAAATAGCTTATGACAAGCATGACATTTTGATTATCTGTTTCAAGTAGATCATTAAGCAATAAACTGTTACCCTATGGCGTGCATGGTCGTATATCAGTACACAGGTTGGCTGTAAAATTGAATGAATGCGCACTTTTACATTTTAAAAACATGGAATTTTTATTGGATTCAACTAGATTTTCCGAAAACCAGGGGCAGATACAGGATTTGATGTTAGGGGGGGCGCAGAATAAAATTTAAATAAACAATAGGTCAGTTGATTAGTAATCACGTTAAATAATTCTGTTAAATTACTGTTTTATATAGTAAGACTTGTTGGAATGTTAAAACAGATTGAATTCGACGACTTTAGGCTAGCTTTCGTCGTCTCTTCGGATACTTATTACGTGCGGACAACCCATGTTATGCAAATTTTAGGGGGGCGCACGCCCGCCACGCCACCCCCTAAATCCGCCCCTGAAAACTATTTCTTTATCAAAAATTACGCCGTCATTTTGTAAGGTGTATCTAAGTAAAATTACATCAAGTGCTAGTAGTGGCATTTATTGTGTGATAACTGCCATACGAATTAACATTAGGTCAATGGGAAAACATCATAGCAAATGTGAATATTTTTAATTAACCTTTGAAAACTGCATCTTTATTTTAGAATTTTAAAATGATTGATTTATGTATGATATTTACTTTCAGTTTCACCAAATGAAAAACAAAGCTCACCCTATCCCCAGATATCTACAGCTCATACTGGACACGAATCAGATGTATTTTTTACACCAAAAGATGACGTGAGATTAGACAGTCTACATAGATATACTCAGAATAATGATACAGTAGGTATTATATTATTGTTATTATGTTTTAGGTTATTTTGAACCAGGTCTGTTTATTTGGCTGTATTGTCCTGATATAATCAGTAAACCAGTTAAAACGTCTCTTTATGACAAACATCAAGTAAAGGTTGAATAAAAACTGTCTTACAGAATATCAAACATAGTAGTAAAAAAGTGACCATTCATTACCTGTCAAAACTGTTTAATTAATCAGAATGATAAATTTAAACGATGTGAGTAGATCTCTTTGTAAACTGATTAAGGTTTGATACCTTTTCAAGTTCAGATTCAAATTCAGATTCAAGTTCAACAATTTGTGATCAACAAACATTGGATGATACAACTGGACATGTGAAGAATACTAAGTGACCTAGTCAACCATTTATTAAAACTTTGTTTAGTAATAAGTTTTCTACTGTGAAACTCAGTCTTGGTTTTTGTTTGTATTGCAGCCATCTCAGAGTAAAAGTGCTTCACCAGAATATTTCAATGATTATCGTAGACCAAGAAGTAATACTGCTGCTTCTTATGACGAGAGTATCAAAAATACCAGACCCCAAAGATCAGATCATGTACCTGAATACTGGCGGCAGATGATATTTCTACATACTAGACAATGTGAATATTCACCCCACCAGTTACATTGTACACAAATATTACCTGGTATAGTCCTCATTCTAGTTACAGAGGTAGGTTACATCAATTACACTGTACACTAATATTACCTGGTATAGTCCTCATTCTAGTTACAGAGGTAGGTTACATCAATTACACTGTACACAAATAATACCTGGTATAGTCCTCATTCTAGTTACAGAGGTAGGTTACATCAATTACACTGTACACAAATATTACCTGGTATAGTCCTCATTCTAGTTACAGAGGTAGGTTACATCAATTATACTGTACACAAATAATACCTGGTATAGTCCTCATTCTAGTTACAGAGGTAGGTTACATCAATTACACTGTACACTAATATTACCTGGTATAGTCCTCATTCTAGTTACAGAGGTAGGTTACATCAATTACACTGTACACTAATATTACCTGGTATAGTCCTCATTCTAGTTACAGAGGTAGGTTACATCAATTACACTGTACACTAATATTACCTGGTATAGTCCTCATTCTAGTTACAGAGGTAGGTTACATCAATTACACTGTACACTAATATTACCTGGTATAGTCCTCATTCTAGTTACAGAGGTAGGTTTCATCAATTACACTGTACACAAATATTACCTGGTATAGTCCTCATTCTAGTTACAGAGGTAGGTTACATCAATTATACTGTACATAGATATTACCTGGTATAGTCCTCATTCTAGTTACAGAGGTAGGTTACATCAATTACACTGTACACTAATATTACCTGGTATAGTCCTCATTCTAGTTACAGAGGTAGGTTACATCAATTACACTGTACACTAATATTACCTGGTATAGTCCTCATACTAGTTACAGAGGTAGGTTACATCAATTACACTGTACACTAATATTACCTGGTATAGTCCTCATTCTAGTTACAGAGGTAGGTTACATCAATTACACTGTACACTAATATTACCTGGTATAGTCCTCATTCTAGTTACAGAGGTAGGTTACATCAATTACACTATACACAAATATTACCTGGTATAGTCCTCATTCTAGTTACAGAGGTAGGTTACATCAATTACACTGTACACAAATATTACCTGGTATAGTCCTCATTCTAGTTACAGAGGTAGGTTACATCAATTATATATAAATATTTATTCGTACACAAAAATAGGTACACTACAATTTTTTCAAAACATATATACAAAAATGGAATAATAAATATAACATTGTCAGTTTACACATAAATATTGAATTATTTCATGAATATTACTGTCATTATATAGAGAGGTATCTCTTAAATAAATCATATCTAAAATCAAACCAGCCTTTTCCAAGTTGTTAATATCACTTTGTGCTTGTAGTTTTGATAATAAGATATTTAGATTAACATTACATAAATCATATTTACATATTTTATAATTAAAAGATATAAAACTTAGATTATTAGAAGAATTTGAATTACTTCCCATCATTGCAAGTTTAGCGCATGTATGAATGCATATATTGTCACTATTGACTGAATTATAAAAGAATTTTAAAAAACGTCTATGGAGTTGAACATCAATATTAACATCATTACATAATAAAGGAATTAAAATATTGTGGGTACGGGGTGGTACATTAAAAAGTCGCCTTATACATTTGCGCCATGTACAATAGAAATTATAAATAGTTTTGTGAGACAAATCCCACAGTTGACTTCCATAAAGGGGCATACAATACGTTTTGAAAAGTTTATATTTTATCAGAGAGGATGCATGTTTAAAACAAGAGAAGGTTATATTGAATTTAGTTAAAAAATTACTAATACACTCATCAATTTGTACGTCTTTTTTTGTAAAATGAAGATAATTACCAAGGTGTTGTTCTGATCGTACTGTTTCTATACATTTTCCATTAAATATGATATCTTTAATATTTACACTGTACACAAATATTACCTGGTATAGTCCTCATTCTAGTTACAGAGGTAGGTTACATCAATTACAGCTGCCTCCCTGCTGCCTGCCCCCCTCATTCGAGTTTTAATTTTATTTCCTATTTTCAGGGAACTCGAGGTGCTGTAGCAGGAACTCTGTGTCAGATTTTTGCTATTTTGAAAGATTTATTAGCTGGTAAAAGAGATAAATTAAATAGAGGTCAAGGTCAAAATCTTTATGATGTCATTCATTCCTTATTAACTAAAGTCCAAGGTCTTCTGAAAAAAGTGAAGGTGAGTCACTTAAAGATTTGAGGCTCCAATTAACAGGATTGTAAAAAGGTTTTATAGATTTGTTCTGGTATGTCATTGTAGACAATGGATCATTTTGCATTAGGCCATATAAAAAAAAAAAGTTGGTTAGCATCCTTTTCTTCTCCATTTTCAGGGGAGGGCGGGAGGTTTTTTTGGTTTTTTTTTAACATTTATTTACGGATTTGCGCATGCGCAGATACTAAAGTTTCGTTTCGTATATACAGTCAGATTTTTAAAGGCTTTGATACAGTTTTATGGCTTCGTGGATGGATAGTAGATAGCACAATGAAAGAAAATATCGACTGCTTTCCGACTTATCCGTTTTTATAATGCTTTCGGCGATTTTTTAAATGATTTTTTTGAAAATAAAAAATAAAAAATTTTTGAGTCAGGGGGATATTTCGATGGCGGGCGGGGATGCTAACCAGCTTTTTTTTTTTTATGGCCTTATTCCAATTTTCAATTTGATGTCCGTGGTTCTTGAATTCCATTAAAACTGATGTGTTTAATGACATTACCAGAGGGGAGCTATTATTGATATCTTATGCAGTTACTCTCTAGTGACATCATAAAATGTGTCAGATTTAGAGAAATTGCAGACTTCAGAGTGAAAATTTAAATGGTGCAGATTGATCTATCAGTTTCCTCAATACATATTTAAAGTTTAGAAAACTTCTTTACAATCCCTTTAAGGATCCTTAGACAGTTGTTTATAAAAAAAGTAGGCAAATGCCTCTGTCCAGCAATAGCTTTTAGTGATTTCCATTGGCATTTATTTCCTGTATTTTTTTAAAGTTTAACAGAAATAATTTTGTGTTTTTAGGGTAGAAGTCAGCGTATTGTGTCAGAAATTAAAAATCGTTGGGAGAGTGAAGATTTAAAACAGGGATTATTTAAGTATTTAGAATCAGATGCTGGTGTAGAGGCTGATCCACTGTAGGTATTGTTTGTATGATATCACAGCCATACCTAACATACATCATCTTAACCAGCCCCTGTATAGTACGATTTTAACAGGTCGTTTTTGAAATATTATTGCAAAGTGCAGAAATTATTTATTAAGGAATGCCATGTGCTGCCTATATGGTAGTGATTAGTTTAATACAACAATGACTTGTGTCTAGCTATTTACATACAGTGAAGTTAAAAAATAGTTGATGGGCCAAGATATTTGGTTTATCCACTTGAAATCAAATCTTACAATAAAGTGTCAGGTGAACTTTCCTGTGATAGAATATATACAGACATTGATTTGAAGTTATTGACAGAAAAATTTCTGTTTTCTTTTTTTTTTCCAGATTAGAAACAACGCTATCAGATTTATTTCGTAAATTAAAGGAATTGTTTTCTCTATTATATTTGTCACCTAAAGGAGTAAATGAGTCTATAAAGGAAACAATATTAAATTTACAGAAGAAAATAAAAACAGAACTGGCTGATTATAGAGATTTTTTAACTGTCAAAGCTCAACGTAATATACCTATGACATCATATCCTTTGTAAATATAGAGTATGCGTTATCTTACTGATAGTTTGATGCAGGCAATTTTATGTATAGGATAAAACACTTCCCCTCTTATATTATGTTATATGATATTTAAAGCTATACCAACCCTTAGAATAAACCAAAAAATCAAGTTCTCAAACTTGGTCAATCAGAGTATATATTCATCAACAGTGTCAAAAGTATACAAACAGAATGCAAAAAACACATGAAACTATGTAAATTTCCATATAATAACATGTTATAATTGATACATGCCTTAAATTTGATAACGGGTTTTTTAATTATTGTATAGAAACATTGTTTTCTGGATTTATCAGATTATTTAGGTAATCTGTTGTATTATTTATGCAACCAGAGTCCACTGGAGTCAACCAACATTCGAAAACATGTAAAAAAAATTCAGCTTCACCACTGAGATAAATTTGAAATTGATAGTGAGAAGATTGTTTTTAAGAATATATATTTAGTAATACACCCAAACTCAAACATAATTTATTATTTACCTTTCCTTAATAAAAGATAAATATATAGAGGAATTCCCTGGATTGGTTCATTTTATATATATAGATCGTCAATCACATCAGTTAACAGCACCATCATTAAATATAACTAATGATATACATGATGATCCTAAAGAATATATTAAAGAAAAAGTGAGTTTTTGTGCATTCAGAATTAAAGGGGAATGTTCAGCATTTTTTAGGATCGATTTGGGCCTGGATTATAAATATGGAAATAGCCTCCAAAGGCACAAAAATCGCACAAACCCTTCAATGATAATTTTCCCCTGAAGATTTATCTTTCATTTTCTGTTTTTGTGTTTTCTATGTAAGGCACGAGTCGTATTTTTGACTTTCAATTTGAAAATGCTGATTATTATGGATACGCAGGGATTTGAAGGCTTAAATTTTGAGGGAGAGTTGTGAACATCATTATGGATTAGATTAGCTAAAAAATCTGAGAAAAAAAATTCCTTGGTCGAAGAGTTAGTGAACATATCCCTATAACTTATGCCTAACAATAAAAGTAATCTAATATTCGCCTACACTTAATGAATTCCAATTAGATTCCATTCAAAAAAAAATAAATAAAAAAAACAGTTTAATCAGAGTTTCAGATTGACAGATTCTGTGAATGAACTGTGATGAGGTGAAACAGCATGTATCATTCCATCTGGGGCAACTATATCCTCTTCAAATAGACGAGTCTCGGAAAGATGTTAGTTTCTGTTTCTGTTAGTCTTTATGTTTTAATTATATTTTGTATATTCGATAGATATGGTCGAAGTATCAATATGCTATGTTAAGATTAAGTGAAGGTTATGTAACATCAATGGTTCAAGATGGAGATTTTTATTTCTCCTATTTTTTATGGTTTGAAGACAATAGGGTGAGTTATCAAACTTTCATATTGTTATCTGAGTAGGCTACTGATACATTCATATTATTGAAATATCAGCCTACTAATTGCTATTTATGACATTTTTCAGATTTAATATCCAACTTAATGTTCACTAACAATTCAAACATAGCAAACTGAAAATATAGACTGTGGCTAATCAAAGATTGGGTGAGGTCAAATTCTGTGTTAGTGTTAATCCAGAATTTGGACTAGGTGAAATGCAAATATTACCATATTTGAATGATATTGAAACACTTAATTATGTAAAAAGGATATACTGGTTTCGCGTGTTTACTCCCAAAAAGTAAAATATAAACACGAAAAATGAGTTCAAATGTTGTGTTAAATTTATGTTAACACTAACACGGAACACTAACACCAGATTTGACCTTACCCATTGTTGTCTTATCACACACAGACAACATTAATATGATGGAGTTTTCAGCCATAACTTCAATTGGGAATACATTTATAATAAGGATAGCTGAATTTGACCTCCATCAATTATTGATTTAGCAAATAATATACAATACTATCTATTGATATTGCAGGGTTCACCGTTACAAATATCTGAACCATTTAAAACAGTACAAGATTTACCGCTGCCAGGGTTATTAACTGGTCCATTTTATAAGTAAGTTTTTTAAATTTGATAGTGATGCAAGTTGAAGAGATTTTCATGTAAAAAGTGCAACCATCTGTAGATATTAAAGAAGCCTCAAAATTTTAGCTTTTGAAAAATATAGGCATAATTGCTGTCCTGTCAAAATTCTTTGCAAACTATAGAAGTAATATGAGTAATTGTTGACAATAAACAAAAGCTCACTTTCAATAACTGATAAATCTCATTTCAATCTTTTAGTAACAGTAACACTAACAGGTCTTGTAACTTGTAAATCTATTAAATTTCAGATTACTAGTCAAACAGTGTTTTCCTAACTATGTAACAGGATCAGTGAGATGTTACGAGTTATTTCTAATGCATATAGGATTAGTGAAACCACAGTATATAGGTCTACATTGTCAACAACTAGCAAGGAAATTATGGGATATGTCAGGAGAGGTCATGTCACATGTTAGTTTATTATAATTAGGGATCTCACTGCTGTCACCAAAGATATATTTGATTTTGAAGACTTTGTAGTTTGACATGGACATTACCCCTTGCTTGCTTCTGTCCAGCTGTAAATTGGAACACAAAATCTTGGACCAGCTTGCATACAGGATCCTTGTTACCCAAGTTGTTATTCTTGTATTAAAGGGGAATGTTCAGGTTTTTTCAAGGATCGATTTGGGCATTTAATTTATGGAATAGCCTTCAGATGCACTGGAACTGTCCAAAATCAGTTATTTTATTACGGATTATATTAGCTAAAAAATTCCAGGGTCTGAGAAGTTTTTTGGTCGAACAGTTGGTGAACATATCCCTTTAAATGGTTGCTTCCTTCTTTCTCTGCTTATTAATTAATTATTCAAGGGCACAATTTTTTCAAAGTGATTAGATTTACATTTGTTAACAGTATGAATGTGATTTGCAGGATTTTATTCTGAACTATACAAATGTTTATACTAATTATTAATGTCTTTCAAATTGTTATAAATGAAACTTATATTTGTAAGATATATTTAATTTTGTAAATTCTGTTGAAAGGGTTTCCTTTATTACAAAAATTTACAATCATGTTTTTTTTTTATATTTTTGGAATTTAAAATGTTTCAAAAATGATGCACAAGGAAAACCTGGTTAGAAAATTGTCCTATCTAACAAGGAAATGAATGGAGTTTTACGTCCTGCTTTCTGCACCTATATGGGCAAACGTCATGCAGTGTGCAATAAGGGAAATTTTGCCGGGACAGCGGCATTAATGTGCTCTTATTTCCAACTGTCGAGGGATTTTTAACGTGCACAGCCAATAGCACAAAGGACCTTGGTTTATTGTCCTATCCAAACGACTAGAGGCTGAAAAATCCGAAGATATCATCTCAACCCATGCCGGGATTGAACCAAGGACCTTCAGGTTAGCGAGCAAGCGTCTAACCCACTGAGCCACCCCGGCTCCCCTATCAAACAAGGTGACAACATAAGGTGTTAAAGACTGTTACATTAAGAATCCTCCATATCGTAAAGAGAAGGCTGAATGTCCAGAAAAAAATGCATAATGGTACAAGTTTTAATTCAGGAACAGAAAAGTAGGCATAAAAATCCAATTCATATTCATTTCCTATTAAAGAACGCAATCTGAATGCTCTCTGTTACCATGACAACTCAAAAACTTTATAAAGATGACTTTATTAAAATATAAATGTTGATCATTATTACTATATATTATTAATTGATGATGTAATTTCCAAAGATAAATAACATAATAAACAAAGAAATGAAATAATAGATAAAAAGCTAAATAAAGATACAGAATATATAAAGTTATAGCAATGATAACCTCCAAGTCAAGTTGAATATTTACATTCACCTTGGATATTTTTCTCTGACCACATAACAATATGCCTCTTTCATATCTTGGCAATGTTAACTACCTTTAATATATTTTCAGAAAAAAATTTCAAAGCATAATCTTGTGTTTTAAGATATATAAGTGAACAGACATAATATCCAAAGTAAATACAAATTCAAACTGACAAAGAAACCTAACAAAGCTTTTGCAATGCACAGCACATAGTGAAATAATAACAATAACCTATACCTAAATAACAAAATAAACAAAATAATGACAAAGTTTGAAATGAATTCATGTATAAACCAGTATACTGATTCATTTACAATAGAAAACATTTCTAATGCCTTAAAAAAAAATTAGCATCCTAGCCTTTTCAACATTCTATAGGCCACGAAATATGTGATGTATGCCTGAATGTTCTATGATGTTGAAATTCGGATACTCAATGCTTAAGATTCATTTACAGCCTAGCATGATGAAATATATACAAGCCCAACAAATGATCTGCAAACCAACATTAACCCCTTTGATAAGTGAAGCGTCACAGATCAAAGGAGCAGAGCGAAATATATGACGCTACTGTGACACATGCTATAACGTCATTAACGTCAAATTAAGTCGCTCCCTATAGTATAAACTTATAATTAAACTCACTGCTCAAAGGGATAATGGTTTGAAAATTTATATTTTGAAAGAAAATGTGAAATATTAAAGAACATGTAACAAATTTTCAGTAAACTGATAAATCATTAACAACATATTGATTCAGACACAATATTTATCCATAGAGGCAAAATTTGGCAAATATTTAACTTTTACAACATTTAATTGGTTGTCATGGCAGAACTATGAAATTCTCAAACTAGAAGAAAATTTAATACATGCAAACTAAGAATTGAAAAAATAATCAATTAGAATTCCTGATTAAATACTGAAAACAAAGAGACATTTTCACATTCAGAACTGGGAATTGAAAGACATATATACTCATATTTATAGTAGAAAATACACAATTTATACAACGGATAATATATACATGCAGTTAAAAAAAAAGAAATATTGAATTTCATGATAAAAACTCTATCTTTAATATATTAACCTCAATTTAACTTTAATATCTCAAATAGATTAAGTTTATTTTTCTTAAAATAATCAAAGAAGTTATCTTTTCAGATATAACAAGTACTGTACATTGATATGAACTAAAAAACGAAGCATTAGGCAGAATTAACATTCAGTCATACCAAATTTCAATATTTTCAATTAAAGTCATATTATAAGAAGCCGTTGAAAGTATGCATATAGCCTGCATATATCCTGTTGTGACCAAAGCAGAATTTCACCTCATCTGGTAACAGTATCAAAATCATGAAAAAAATATCAAAATCTACAATAATGTAAATAAATCAATAATGACAAATTATATTGATAGCAAAATGGAAATTTATAAAGTTTGTAAAAATAGTTATCACATGAAGTCCTGGTTTTATTCATCAATTTCCACATAATTGGCGGGAAACATTCCATGATGACCGTCTGGTGCTGTACCTAACCACCAACCATCATCTATTTGTTCAATATTAGTTATAGCATCTCCTGGATCAAACGTAATCTCTGTTTCATCAGCTACAAAATATTAAACAGCTTGTTAGATTATGTCATTGACTTGAACTCATTTAGTTTCAGATTTGAACTACTTATGACCAGAGAACATGTAAATCTTAACACAATGGTTTTCTGTGAAATGAAATGAGGTTTAACCTCTAACTTTTCTACACCTGGGCCTGTATGCATAAAACTTAACGACTGAGTTAAATCCATATTTAACCCTTGAAAACCTTGTTAAATCCATTGTTACTTTGACTCGGTGTTTAGTTTGAACCCTGAGTCAATTTTTATGGATATGGACCCTGATTTGGCTAAAGATGACGTCAGAATGCAAATCTTTCATCAATACTTACCAGCCTCGTAATCATAAAGAGCTGTAGCTGTTAATCCTGTATCTGTGGTGGTAGGTGTTGTTGGTGTTGTAGTATCATCATAAGATTCTACTTCTTCCTCTACAGCATGTGATGTTACTTGTTGTTGTTGTTGTTGTTGTGATGGTGGTGGTGAAGATACCTTTGGTTCTGATGGTTCATCTACAATTCATACAGATAATTCAAATTCATATCTCTTCAATCTCTAATTCTATGGTTTCAGAAAATTTTGTTACTGGTCCAGAAATTTTTTTATCAGGATATATTTGAACAAAAAGCAAGAAATTCCATGGTAGAAAACACCATCTTAATCTTTAAATCAAAGGTAAATACGTGAAATTTGATTTTTTATCGCTCACTATTTTGGTGTCTGTGTTATGCCGATTTTGATGGGGTAAGGATAGGGTGCGCATTATACATGGGTGCGCATTATATTCGGAAATATACAGTAATTGTCTGCATTCTAAATTTTATAGAACACATAAAATAGAGATGCTTCAATGCAATCTAAAACACATAGCTTACCATCCCAACCTTCATCTGCTTCTTCTTCATCAGAGTCTTGTCTTTTAGGTAATGATTCCTGTAGTAAATTTCTGGTTTTAGGAAGATCAGAGGGAGCAATATTGGCACTTGTTCTTACTGGCTGCACTTCAGCTTCTTCTTCTTGATAAGCATCTTGTTCATAAGCGTCTGGTTCATTCACTTCTGGTTCTGGTTCATAAGGTTCTGATTCCGGTTCATTTGATTCTGGTTCAAAGTTACTTCTTGGTGGTTTTGGTGGGTCACCTTTAGGAAGCTCTATAGGTTGTTTTCGTGCTGGCTCATCTTGCTGCGTTTGATTATCAAGGAATGTACTTTTGAGTTTTCTGAAATAAAGCAATTAAGATATATTGAAATCAGCCCCATACCACAATAAAATCAAGGTTAAAAAGGCCAAGATTAATTGATCTGGTTCTTAAAAATATTTGTCATGCATAATTTGATTCAACCTTCACTTAACCCTTTCAATCCGACAAGCCGATATACCGGCCCATCCTTACGTTATATATACCCGACAAGTAAACTGGACGTAGTCAAGTGACGTCATACAACGTTAACATAATACGTTTTAAGAAATATTGCTGGGAGTTCAGGGTATATGACGTTTTAGTCAAAATAACGTTAGGGTTCAAAGGGTTAAGAATAATTGAGAAATTGGGTTTAATAGCAGCTTGGGAAGCAGCTAATCAAGAGGCAAGATCTGTAAATCTTAGATATGAAGTAACCATGTAAGTAATTTAGTACCTGGGTGGAGGGGGACCAGTATTACTAGTACCACCAACTTGTCGAGATTTGTCTTCAAACATTGATCTGGTACCACTAGTTTTACCACCTACTAATGATTTAGCTTCCTGTAAAATATATACAAATATTATCATTTTTTTTTTGTGAAGATTCATAGTCAAACAAAGATATAACATAGCATTTAATAAAAGATAACAAAGATAGTAAATTTTCATTAATTTTACCCCTTTTTTTTCTAGCAGAACTGATACAGTGTTACTACACAGTGGCAAGAAGTAACTGGTAGATTAATGTCAGAACTTATCTGTCAACATAATAACTAAAGAATAAATATCTTACAGCAGCTCTTTCTTTACGTAACATTTCACCTCTTTGTCTTCTCTGTTCATCAGCATTTGATATAGCTTTCTGTTCTTCTTCCTGTAGATTTTATATACAAATGATAATCAAAATATTTTCTAGGGTTAAAACAGGATTCAATTGCATTAATAAATTAAAAATAAACATCTTTATGACAGTATTGTCAAAATCAGATCAAGTTTTACTGGAATTACAGGAACCACATATGTGGAATTGGCAACAGAAGCTATCATTTTGAATTTAGTTACATTACAGCATTAAAAATATTTATTTATTCTAAGAGTAATAAATTTGAGATTTTTGTGATAATAATATAAAGACAAACATCTACTAGTATCTGAATAATCTAAATATGATATACGAGGGTGGGCTGAAAAGTTCATAGCCTGACTCGGAAGAAGTTATGCCACAGTGATGAAACTTGGCATGCATTAAATTCAACATTTTCTGATACTAACGACATGGTTTATTTTTCAACTTTGTCTCCCCTGCGGTCCACACACTTCTTCCAGCGGTGTTGGGGTGCTTGGATCCCAGTGGTATAGAAGCCCATATCTAGATCACCTAAAAAGTCCTCAACAACAGATATGACCTCATCATCAGTCCGGTACCGCTTTCCAAACTAAGTGTTTTTTTTATGTCCAGGAACAGTAAATAGTCAGATGATGCCAAATCTGCTGTTGAGTACTTTCTTGGTGATCAGAATGAGAGCTTCTATACCACCGGGATCCGCAGGAGAGACAATGTTGAAAAATAAACCATGTCGTTAGTATCAGAAAATGTTAAATTAAATGGATACCAAGTTTCATCACTGTGGCATAACTCCTTCCTAGTCAGGATATGAACTTTTCAACCTCCCCTCGTATATGTATATATGTATATGTAGTAATTTGGATTTAAGAAATAAAGCTACTAATACAAAGAGTTTTAAAAGCACAGTAAAATATTTGTTAGATAGCAGTTACATAAATTTGATCATAACATAAAAATTTATGTTCAATTCAATAAATGCATTAATTACTTTTGTCTTGTCTTTAATATTGAAAATTATTCCCATGCATATTGAAACATAATTCACATATCAAATATTGACTAGACACTGTCTACACCAGGCCTTCTCAAGATAATTTCCTTAAATGCCATTTTAGTTAAAATATTAAGCATAAAGCGCCACTAATCAATTCATTTTGTAGAATGGTAGGGGAGGGGGTATTGAAATAAGATAATGTACAAAATCCTCCCTTTGTTCATTAATAGACTATTCCGGTTAATTAACAACTTATAGTACTAGAAATGCATGACACCTTTTTGAAAGTGTTTTCATTAAGTGAAAATTTAAAGTATCCCGTTAAACAGGACCTGTTTATTGGGCATATATATCAAAGATTCATATTGACTTCTGAATGTCAGTAACAGAAAGAGAGGTGAAGTTGTCCGGTATTGGCTTTTATTATTTTCACTACTACTTTTTTACAAATGTCCGCGTGTCATGTTCGTGGTTGCAATGCGCCACTAGTTGCACGCGCATGGCCAGTTGAGAAGGCCTGGTCTAGATAGATTTATTGGACCATAAAACTTTCAAGCAATGATAAATTCATGGAGAAGTGATTTGCAAAGATAGAAGCTCGATGACATATTACAATAAAGTAAACACCAAAAGTGGACAATGAAAGAGATGTTTGAAATATATTAGTAGAATAAAAAAACGTAAGAGCATTATTAATTAAATAAACTAAACAGATACTGAAATTATAAAACTGTACAAGAACTAAATAGAAGAAACAACAGATAATAAAGTAAAGACATCCCCACCAAATAAAAACAACAGACATGCAAAATTTACCCATTTTCTTTTTTCCTCATCTTTATTAGTTGCATTGGCTAGTTGTTCATTGCGTTTATGTTCACTGACTTTTCTCATTTTCTCAGATATAGCTTGTTCTCTGGCTTTAGCTTCTCGAACCTTATTAAATGATTATATAGTTTAGGTTATGGTTTGGATCTAGTGCAATCAACACTGCAGACAATTGAACAAAAACTTGCTAAGAATTGAAATTTCATGAAACATTCAGCAATTTCTTGTTCAATTTGACAACATTATTAATATATGGACAAATCTGGATGGAATATGGGATAAGGGTAATTTGCTTACATAGATATTGGACTGGTAAAATGGATAATGATCAGCTGTGCAAGGAATTAGGATAATGTAATAAAAGAGCTCAAAAACTGGATCAATTTTTCAAAATGTCTAGATAAATACTGCTCAATGTATAAATGCGTCTGTGCAAAAGAGTTTTTCCTTTATATTTTAAGTAGGGCACAATAATTGTTATACCATTCAAGATCATGAGTTCATGATTTCTTTGGTAGTAAAATGAAACTTTGGGTGTGTTTTTCAAAAGTCACTGTGAAGGTTGAGAGGGAAGAAAAGTTTAATTGTTTACCTCTCTCTCTTTTCTTTCATTGTCAAGTCTATCAGACTCACTCTTAGCTTTCTTTTTTTCTTCTTCCACTCTAGCTGTCTCATCTTTCTATAAATATAATGATCATCAAAATCTTGGTAAATGGCTTCAAATTAACAAATTATTTTAGATTTAGAAAAATCTTACACTTTCACAGTTATATTGCCTTGGCCATGTTCAATCCCGTTATTTTAAGTACAGAATATGATAATATAAATATAAGCAGTCTGCAGCTTTTATGATATGTTAATATGTAAGACTTGGTATTTATGTATATGTCTATATATAAATTTTGAGATCTCGTCAACTTATGAAGAATTGGTAGCTAGACACTGGAATTATTGTGTCTGATGTGGTCCAATATATAGTTTACATATACTAACCTCAGTTCCAGCCCAGAATTTATCTCTTGTCTTGTTATTAATATCTTTTTGTGCATAAGTTCTTTGGTAATTGCTGCCCTAAAATGAAAACATATTTCAAATTATGTTGAAATCAAACCTGGAGAAAATATCCTTGTTGTTTGATCCTTGAGACTAATTTATCTGAAGTTTAAAATCATTTTTTACTGTTAACACTCTCAAATCTAACATTTTATGGTTAACTAGGGTTATTGATAATTATTATAATTATTCTTAATGATAAGAATATACGTATCGCCTAAACAGTATGTGCGCTTCAACATGCTTAAATTGCACAAGGTCACATGACGTCATTCGCTTTGATTGTCAGCGGGCTTACCGCCATGTCTGTAAAGTTTTCATTAGTAATAAATTTATAGTTTAAATCAACCATGCCTCTTTATGGTTATCGCAAACACAACATTTTTGATACTTTCTCCCTCAGTTTATCAGTTCTTTATTAGAAACTAACAATTACTCTTCATCAAATTATCTTTCAGCACAACTGAAAAAACTTTTAAAATATAAGTTAACTTACAACAGGTGTAGGTGCTTCAACAGGTCGTGGTTTCTCTTTATGAAAACTATAATTAGAACCTGATGATTTGGCTACTTTAGTTGTTATTAAATCTGAATCTACATCATCATCAGTTCTAGCATTAATAGTGACGTGGATAGCCTGAAAATTACAACATAATAAATAATGTTAATCTAAATCTTTTTACATTCATAAAGATAGTGGACCACAGCCGTATACGCCCACCATGCCATGCAGATGGTAAAAACTAAAAAGCCTTAAATATAATCAGAAGTAAACTAAACTTTCTCAAACCTTTCAATTTAGGTCCAGCAATATCCATTTTTAGTTTCATTAAAACTTAGATAGTAATAGCATATTCAAGACTTTGGGGCAAGGGCAATAACTCTGCTTCTAACAGTCGAAAATAGCTCAAATTCGAACTTGATTTTTGTTTTATGAATGTGTATATACATACCGAATTTTATTTGATTGCATGAAAAATTCTAGTTTTTAGAGCGTTTACAAGCAAATGTTGACGGACCGGCGGACAGGATGCCGACAATATACATCCATAAAGAGAGATGTGGGCGTATAAAAATGAAAAAACTACCTAAGACTTTAACTTTGATAGATCTTAAAGAGATTTTCTACACAAATTTTGACAAAATATAATTTGTATTAGCTATATATTTACAACCCTTCATTAGGAATTTAAGAATAACTGAATCATAATACATGTATCTACAAATTACCTTACCTAGCCTATAACAAATGAATAAAGATTGATATTTACCCTAAAGAATGCTTGTACATCTCGTAAATGTGTTGAATATTTTAATCTGAACTGATCTGGAGCACCTTCACCTTGCTATAAAAAGAAAAATTTACATTCATATATTTGAAATCGTTGTCAAAAGAGAATGATAATACGTCAATTCAACATTCATCACTTGCAGACAAGATATCACAGACTTGAGGTTTATGAATCTGATTAGGGTGTCAAAATGGATGTGATCAGGGCATTACAGTTAGGTGTTTTTGGAATATCTGTTAAAAACTGAGATACACAGACAATTTAAATCCAATAGTAAAACAAAAATTCTTACCCAATTAATAAGTACAAATTTAAATAAGCCTGTATTAGGGTCAGTAACTCTACAATATCCATACATTATTTTACCACTATTAAAATCATCTTTCATTTCATCTAAACCACCATCTATACAGATGAATAAAATAACATGTAACGGGCAACTTAGAGCAAACAAATAGATGCAATGGAAGCTGAGAAGAATTAGTGAATGACAGTTCTTAAAGGGATTGTAAAGAGGTTTTCTAAACTTTGTATGTTTAACAGGGACACTGATAGTAAAATTTGCGCCATTCCAATTTCCATTCTGACTTCTGTGGATCTTGCAATTCCACTAAAACTAACGCGTTTTACGACGTCACTGACAGTGATCTACCGGAAGCTACTATTGATATCTAAGAAAAAAATAAATACACGAGAACGTGCAAAAAGTAGGTAAAAAGTCGATATAATGAGAGTAAATGTAGCTAAGTTTCGGGACTAATCAATATGATATACTGATGAGATGTTGGAACTGTGTAGGGTCAGACATCTAATGTTGATTTTCATGTGAGTTATTATGAGATTTTTTAGTTTTAAAGAATTTTCAACCTTACCTCCAGTTTCTACAACTTTTAATGTACTTGTCTGACCTTCGTATCCAAATACAGCCCTGAATGAAGTAATATCATGATAAACTTTTCAGTTACTAAGTTAAAATCAAACTAGAAATTATAGGCTCTAACAGTATGGTAACGATACAGATATTTTTATCAAGGTTGGCATGACTGTCAAACAACCAAAAATACTACTATGATTACCAACATTAATTTACATTTAAGTTACAGTTTTACATCCTGCTTTTCTGCACCTGAGGCTAATAAGGACGGGCAAACACTATGTAGTGTGCAATAAGGGAAGCTTTGCCAGGACAGCAGTATTAGCCTACTCTTATTTTCGATTTCCAACTGTCGAGGGATCTTTGCACAGACTGTAGCACAAGGGACCTCGATTTATTCTCCCATCTGAACGATTCAACGATTTTTCCATGTCAGCTCTTTCGACCTGCATCATGGACAGGGATTGAACCCTAGACTGTTGTATAATTATGGATGCACAGGAATTTGAAGGCTAAAATTTAGAAGGACAGTTGTGAACATTAGGGATTCAATCTCAACCCAGGTGTTCTCCACCCTTTCATTTCCACCTCATTTTAATCCTGGTGAATTGCACCCCCATTTCCTCCCCTAATTAACTCATTGTAAACTAATTAAGAACCTGTTAATCTCTTATCAATAATCTTAATTTTTCATTAAGATAAACAAAAGAAATGAATTTATCGAAGCTATTGGAATTGATTTCTTTGAAATTCGTAATCAGAATTCAAGTGGCCATATTGAGTTTCAGATTTGTGTTTGTCAATTATTTTTGTATGAATTGAATTTGAAATATTTTATGCTACTGAAAATAAGTCTGTGTGGCTTAGATTATCTTTGGGTTGAAAGAAATGCCTGCCATTAAACTAAGGGAAACTTAGAGGGAAGGGTGTTAAATACATATGAAAAATGTTCAAACTTTCTATTTCCATACACCCAAAGGCATTCTAAGTCCAAAAGCATGTAATAGACAATAATATTTTGAATATTTTTTGAGAGAAAAAATTCAATTCAGAACTCATTTATGTGGCTAGGGAGTAAAGATTTAAATGGTCTAACGGATGGTGAACATATATCCCTTTTAAACCATTGCACATTGAACCTTTAGAGGTACAGTTTTCCCGAGTTTTTGTAAGCTATTTTATCTGACTCTGCACCAGCAGATAACTGTCAAAATTGCTATCAGAGGCTGGAAGACAGCAAGTTTTGGATTAATGCCATGATGGCTGTCAGAGTGTCAATAATGCCATGGAACTTGCAAAACCATTAAGCAAGTTTTTCTTCAACTTCCATTGCGTCTAAAACATCGATGAAGGATAGTGATGACCATCAATGCTTTAACTGTATATTTTACAGTCAAAATATCATATTTTGGATGGCGAACCCCACCCCTTTTTTTAAATTAGATTGAAGATTGAAAAAGAGGAAGTAGGTTGATGACTGTACTCGTCCCCGGAAGCTTCAATATAATTCAACATTTTTAACAAATGCATCGGTTCGTCACATTATTAAAAGAACAAAAAAACTTCACATTGATGCAATAATGTAAATCTTACCAATCTGTATCACTTTTATCATTAGTAATGTCATTATAAGCTTTTAAGAGGGAATCTCTATTTTTCTTTAAGTCGATCGCCATTCTGGATGACTGCCGGATGCGTACTACGTCACCTAAATTGTGAAGATATCGGTTTGTCTAAATCCTACATGTACTCAAATTGTACACAAATGACAGATGAAGAATATCATTACAATTTTGGTTAAAACCTCTTCAGTTGATTTGTCGCCATTATTATAGCTTAAGAATATATTTAACTTTTCTTCCCTCAAGAAAATTAATATTTGACATAATTGTATAATCTGTCAATCTAGGTACTGTCACTAATGTCAAATTCATTTGTTCATGAGATCATTTCTATGATGAGATGTAAATTGTAAAAAATTAACTCTGGCAACTCTTTGTTGAATGACGTAGTTCGTAATGTTTATTATGAATGAATGAACAATAAAAATGAAAATACTGCCCGTTTTCGGGTCTCAATAATAATATTTAAGTGGCCAGTGCAGATCGAAACGGACAATTTTATTATTGGTGAATGAGTAAGTATAATTAGATTTTAATGGTACTTGATGCTTACATGTCGCAGGGTTGGTGACAGAGAGTGGAAATGCTGATAAATTAATGATAATCATAATAATGATAAAAGTGCGTATATTAGGCCTAGTGCCAATGGCTTACAGTGGTTTCCCCCCTTTTCAAACTCCACCCTGTCTTTTTCCCCCATTTTCCTCTTCAACCCTGGTGGTCTCAACCCCAGTGATTTCATCCCTATATATTATATTGTAGTATCATAGAACATAGTTCTATATATATATCAATATTTAATTCTATGTTCAGTATAATATACAAACAATGATCTAGGGATCTGGAAACAAGCAAACTGCTTATATAAATCCATTTCCCAACAAAACTGTACAATAAATAGTGACACATACAAAATAGGTAGTAAGAAACAAACATGTATACAATTACAACAACGATGGTAATATTGAACTAAAAAATAGAAATGCATGTAAAACAGCCAAGAGACAGGTAATTTAAATATTTACATATGTACATAGTTCTATGGTAGTATCTTTGGAGTGTAATTGATAAGAAAGAATATGCTTGTTAATAATATATTTTATTCAGGAAAAATTTAAAACAATTTTTAAACCAATAATAACATTTTGATTTCATAGCGCATTTATCAGATTCATATTAAGCTCATTTTATTTATAGTTCCATCATAACACTTTTAAAGTTTTATGTACATATGCAAATTTTTATATTATCTATATCTGTTATACATATGCATTTCTATTCCGATTTCAATATTACCATCTATTGTTGTATTTGTATATGTGTTTGATTCTTACTGCCTATTTGTATGTATGGGCTATTTCCTTGATTTTCTGTAACAAAAGATTTTAATTCTTTCAATTGATAATTTTAAAACAAAGTGATCCATTAATTAAGCTGATAAAAAGGTGTCTAATTGAAATCAATCAAGATTAAGATGTGTATTTACCCCCTACAAAGTCTTTTGTTGTTCTTCTTGACATGATCACAAAGCCTAGTGGAACCTGAGTTGATTCATAATGTTTGTTTACAGTTAATTATAATTCAATATATACATTTTGTATTAAAATATGTAATTCTTTTACAATTTTTGCTTTTTTAAATGTTCTCTCATATACCTGTGTTACAATTCCTTGACACCATTTGTCACATATATTGCAAGTTATGGCATGCTGTCTTGGTCTTACAACAGCATTGCATCCTAAGCATAAATCACTCATTTTTTTTTTTTGCCATGTTCTAGAATTCAAAATATAATGGTTTGAGCATGTACTTATGGCATATTTATATACTATAATAATGCTTCCAAATAGATTACTTAATTGTGGATTAAGAATTTCAAAGAAATCAAATTCAATGACTTCTGGATTCATTCCTTTTCTTTTGTTTATACTAATGAAACCATAACAATAATTGATTAAGATTAGTAGGTTCTTAATTAGTGTTTGATGATGAGATTAATTAGGGGAGGAAACCACTTGGGATTTGGGTGGAAATAACTAGGATTAAAAAGGGGTGGAAATTGGGGGGTTGAAAACACCAGGGTTGAGTTTGAAAAGGGGGGAAACCACTACATCCCGTGCCAATACAATAGCTTAGTGGCCAATGACAATGTCACTAATAGTAGTCTACTACAACTTACTAATAGAAATATCCTACACAGTGGCATTTCTACGGTTGCAGCCAAGGGGGGTGGTGGGGCAGAATTTAGGCTGGCCCGGTCTTGACCCCCTAGTCAGATAAAACCTGCCATTGAGCAGGTCAACGTCAGGCTGCCATGCTGTATCATTTCATTGCGGAAATTCAAATCCTTTATTAAGCCCCTGTGTCCTTGAAAATCGGCACATCTCGATAGATTTTCATAAAATATTAAATAAAAATGTAAATTAAATTATCTCCTAGCTCAATAAATACCTTTTATTTTGATCGAAAGTTTCCAAGCGAGAATCCTATCAGTGATGGCTGTCATATTAAGGCGGAGCTTACAGGTTGTGAGCGAGTTATCTCTGGTTAAACATGTAAACTCCGCCCACATCCGCCAACAGTTAAAAAAAAAAATGGCGATTCAAGTCGACCTGGGACTGCTTCAAATTTTGTTTCGGCGTAAGACGGCACTTTTGAGAGTTTCTTGTGAAGTTTTTGTATTCCATCGATAAGAAAATTCGCCGGGGACCCTGGTCTCCGGAGAATCGCTATGGATTTTAATAGGACGGATCCCCAACTAGCTGCCATGCTGTATCATTTCATTGCGGAAATTCAAATCCTTTATTAAGCCCCCGTGTCCTTCAAAATCGGCACATCTCGATACATTTTCATAAAATATTAAATAAAAATGTAAATTAAATGATCTCCTAGCTCAATTAATACCTTTTATTTTGATCGAAAGTTTCCAAGCGAGAATTCTATCAGTGATGGCTGCCATAAAGGCGGAGCTTACAGGTCGTGAGCGAGTTATCTCTGGTTATTTATGTAAACTTCGCCCACATCCGCCAACTCTTCTGTCAAGAAGGTGAGAAAATGGGTGCCAAGAATGGCGATTCAAGTCGACCTGGGACTGCTTCAAATTTTGTTTCAGTCTTAGTCTTTCTTGTGAAGTTTTTGTATTCCATCGATAAGAAAATTCTTCGAAATTTCCGAAAAACGTAAATTTATAAAGGTAGGCCAATTCGTTAAGACCTGAGAGTCGTTCAAACGCCGGGGATCCTGGTCTCCGGAGAATCGCTATGGATTTTAATAGGACGGATCCCCAACTATTGACCCCCTTACTTTGAAATTTCGTATAATGTTACATACAGATACCTGGTGCTAGTAGCAGAAGATCGTACTACATGGAACTCTAAGTAAAAACATGTTTTAGGTTCTGTTATAATATTATTTATGATGTTTCTATATCACTCTACATTTAATGTAAGTAAGTACTATGTTAAGGGTATTGATTGGGCTAGCGTTCGAGAAAAAAAACACGAGATGGAATTTTTGCGAATTACTTGTTATTTTTGGGCTCAGATTGAAGATAATTATTATTACTTTATTTGTAAACTTTATAGAATGAAAGAAACCGACAAGAAATTAGGTATTTTGTTAGTTTTTGCTAAAAAATTAGGAAAAAGTAGAAAAATGTGTCCCGGTTGGTACAAGATTTCTCAGCCATTTTTTATTGGAAAATTACGATCTTGGTCTTGATTGAAAGCTTATTCAATAAGGATGAAACGTACAGAGATTTTTTTCGAAAATTCTAATTAGTTCGGCCCCTGGAAAATGTTTGCCGTACCTATGTATAAATTTTCGTAAATTTTCGTATTTCCATGGTAACCACCAAAATAATAATATTTTTTGGAAAATCGCTCTGTATGTTTCTCGGCAATGTAATTGTCTACATTTATGCCAAGTTTGATGTAGATTGATCCATTCACATTTTTTTAAACTTGTATCAAAGGTTTGAAATGTCCAATTTTTATGACATGTTTGAAAGGGCTGTCACCTCATTAAAAAAAATCTGATTGACATGATATCAACCTTAAACTATCCAGAAGGACCCCAAATCATCAACAAATGCACAACAAGTCTCAAGAAATCATTATTTCATACATTTATTCCATTTTTTCATAACGTGAAATAGCCTAAGTAACACCCTTAACAGTGAAAATGTTTGTACCGGTATTCATATAAAATAAATATTTTTGATTTTGTGAGAATTTGAAATCATGCCACCAAAAAATTACATGCAAATAAATTGAAAACAGGCAAAGTAAACAGGCATTTGCATTGACGATGTTTATAATTGATTTAGATCCTCATGTACATGTATCACATGGGGATATTGATAAAATCTGACAGCTATACATTGTACATATTAACATGATGTTGCATATTTTCAATTTTGTTTCAAGGGTTTCACTTGTAAGATACAAGTTCATATAAACCTGTTCATGAATAGATCCTTTTTTTTTTAAAAATCTAAGATAACCTTGACATTTAAATACTTCTTTTACAAAAGGCATAGATTTTATTTGTTGGTGCATGAAGTATTAATTATAGTCATTAACTTATTCTTTGAAGATTTTCTTTCAAAGTTATGTCTAAGCTAATTGTGGAGAGGCATATTTTCCTATTAGAAGCTTGACTTGTTTGAACTCTAGAAAGTTCATAACCTTTTACATGTTTATTGTTAACTAGAGACTCACAATACATGTAAACTCCTACAATATAAGATCACTAGATACAACTTGGAAGGGACAAATGATTGAAGGAAAATATTATCTCTAACTCAATTGTCTAACTTTATGTTTACTTTAGATAGTAAGTATGATTTCCTTTTAAAGGCACATAGGGTTCTATCAGAATTATTTTGGAAAAATAAGTCTTTTGGTTCAGAGCTTAAGTATAGTATAAGATTTATGAGTGATTTTGTTACGATTGAGGGGAGGCTTCAGCCTATTGTAAGCAAAATGTAAAAGATGAAACCTCATGTACCTTCACCCCCTCCTAGCCTAGAGCTAGTTCTATTGCCGAACACGTTGCGCATTGCCAAACACGTTGCGTTTATACTGAGTTTTACTGGTTCCCAAACGACTTTAGCTTCGATCATAAAGTCACACATTATAGACATAGACAGCATGCGATCTACAAGACTTACCATTTACTCTACTAGTTAACGATAAAGAGCGTGCGCCCCCTATTGCCGAACGAGAAAAAAGCGGCTTTTGTGTTTTCACTGAGTAAATAAAAGCTAGCTTTCATTTGGCCTCCCGATAAATTGTCAAACGCGAAAAAAAATTGATTACCGAAGTGTTACGGTTCCCGTTCTTATATTTAGATTTTATAATTCCATGGCAATAGGATTTTATAACATGGTAATAGGATTGTCTGATATTTTTATTTTATGATCTTTTGGCAAGAGGATTTAATCACATAATAGGATGGTCTGATATTTTGATTTTGTGATCCTGTGGCAATAGGATTTTATCACATAGTAATGGGATTATCTGATAATTTGATTTTATGATCCTGCAGTAATAGATTTTTATCACATGATCCTTTGGCAATCACATTCTGATATTTTGATTTTGTGATCCTGCGGCAATAGGATTTTATCACATGATAATAAGATTATCTATTATTTTGATTTTGTGATCCTGTGGCATGCCAGGATGTTTTCACTTTCAGATCTTTTTCTGATTTGATCATGATCCTTTGTCATTAACAAATCTTGTTAGTAATTCTGAGACCCAAGTTTTGTAATAGACAACAGCAAGGTTTTGTTAGGGGTATCTAACTTGAAGGCTTTGTTGTTACATGTATGTAGCTAGCAGGTGTATTTTATACTAATATTTTCTTTGTTAGTTGACAACTTGCTGCTCTTACTGTAGGTATATTATATATATATAGATAGATAGCAACCTGGATAAGATAAATAAAGGTATTTTGATTTACAGTTTAATATATTTGTTTAAGGTTTGATTTATATTTTATTAGGTTGTTTAAATATACATATTGATTTAAAAGTAGCTGTTAGTGGTATTTTGTGTGTTTTCTGTGGGTTCTTCTTTGAATAAAGGCTTAATTGGTAGGAGAACCAAAAATCAGATGTTCAATTCTGGCAAAGCAATCATTTGGATGTGGATTAACATTAAAAAAAATGCAAAACATTTTAAGCCTGTATTCTAATTTTATTTAGTTTATAATAACAAAATGATGTAGTATATAATGGGGTATGGGGTATGGGGTATGAACTATGTCAATAACTTAAACCTCTTTTAATAACCTATTTTATATGATCTATTAACATTTCAACTTGAAATATTACAATATGACAGTAAGGAAGTCATTTTATGAAGAATTGTTAATTAATTTTTCTAAACAATTTCTTAAAGAGTAGTGAAGTAATAGAAATTTGAATTTGAGGAAATAATTTTGAATCCACATTGTTAACATATTTATTCTTTAACATTGTACATGTATTTAGATCAACATTTTAAAAACTGTATTTTAAGTTATATATTACTTTTGAAGTAGTTTTATTAAAAGTTTTATAACTATTTTATGACAGGCATATTAAAAAAGAAATTTATGAACAGAATAAAAAATAATTTTATAGAAATTTCAGTGTGTGACAGAATTTGTGTTAGGTATATTGTCTGTTTCAAATGGTTTTCATGTTGAAGATTTTGAAAACAGAAAAATTTATATATGACGGTCAAAGATGATCATGCGTTATTTGAAAATGAAGAGTTTTGGGGACACTGATAGCATCAATTTTCTCCTTCTAATTTTCCTATGTGGTTAACAACCAGTGGTTGATGATGTCACTCCTGTGAAATAAGCTTGTATCACTGAAGATCTTTACCGTTTCAACCATCACTTAGTTTAACTTCACATTGGAATTGCCGGAACCACAGATATTGAATGGTTTTAATTGCTGATTATGATGAGAAACTCCTTACAAATGAATATTGAAGAAATTAAACTTTCAATTGATATCTTTTTTACAGAATAAGATAATGATATTAAATGTCCAGAATGGTTAATCAACAACAAGGACAATATGAGATAGTCAAATGTGTAGTGGTTGGAGATTCAGGAGTTGGAAAGACCTGTTTGATACGTGCTCTAGCTTGTAATGCTAAATATGATCTTGCTGAACTTGTTAAAACTCATGTAGCTACAGTCTGGGCTATAGACCATTATCAAAATGATCTCGAGGTAATTACATTTCTATACTAGTATTCTTATATTACATGTTTATATTTTGAATGTACCGGTATGCATCTTTTAAAGATGAGTACCCACATCTCTGTCAAAGATGAAGAAAGATGACCTTGAAAATAATCACCACAACTAATTTATATCTGCCAGTAGGCCTACAGTGGAAGTTAAAATTGTTTCAGGACATTAATAACATTTTTACTAACAGATATTATGACGTCATTGGTAATAATAACTGCTTTTCACAATGTGAAGCAACAGACTGAAATTGACAACTCAAAGTTTAATGTTGATATAGAAAACTTTCAGCAGGCAAAGTAAGGTTCTGTTTTAAAGGTAGCACAGCAGGCAAAGAAAGGTTCTGCTTTAAAGATAGCACTCTGAGTACCCTTAAGTTGCAGGTGTTGTTTTAACAGTAAAAATATTTTGTTTTTGAAAAGCAAGTATTTAGGTGACTTATCTCTTTAAAGTTGTTTAATAATATGTTAATGTTGCAAGTTGAATTAATAGGGTATTTAATAAGGTGTTAAATGACAACATTCCTCATTCATCTAATCTATCACTAAACGTCTGTTTGGTGAAACCACATATTTGTGTCAAAGATTTAGATATCTCTTTATTGAGTTTTTATACGCCCTCATCTCTCTATGAGGACGTATATTGTCGGCACCCCTGTCCGTCCGTCTGTCTGTCAACATTTGCTTGTAAACGCTCTAAAAACTAGAGTTTTTATTGGAATCAAATGAAATTTGGTATGTGTATACATAGTCATAAAACAAAGATCAAGTTCGAATTGAAGCTATTTTCCATCATTAGAAGCAGAGTTATTGCCCTTGCCTCAAAATCTTGATGCTATTACTCTCTTTGTTTTCAACCGATTTTGATGAAACTTAAAATGGATGTTATTGGAGCTAAATCGAAAAGTTTGAGAAAGTTAAGCTTACTCCCGATTAAATTTAAGGCTTTTTCGTTGAGGGTATATGGCTGTGGTCCACTATCTTTATATTTTTGCATTATTCTTGTAAAGTATGAAATATAAACAAAGCAAAAATGAGTTGCTAAATTTAGACTTGTATGTCATTATTATGTAGCCTTGAGGTATATAAGGTTTCACTCATGTTAAAAAAATAAGTAAAAAAGACAAGATATTTAAATGAGATTAAATTGTCACATCTATTTGTCACGAGAGTGGCCGAAGGGCTGTATGTTTATATTTTTTTTAGAATCTAGAACAAGGTAAATAGAGCTATCAGTCAAAATACTGACCTTAATATCTCTAGAAACCATAACAAACCTAGTTTTACATTTAATTATCATACATATACTTGACATGTACATGATAGATACTGTTAAAATTTCTATTTGTATATTCTAATTAATAGATACGCATAGATCCACCAAATGATTTAAATTAAACTGAACGTTACAGAAAAAAATGTCATATTGAAACTTTGATGGAAAGTCTTAAGAGTAGTATCCACTCATGATATTGTGAATTCTGCATAGTTGTGTAAAAATTGCAGAATGGCCTTTTTTGAAAGACTTGTGCACAAGCGATACTCTCTCACTAGAAGTTATACCTGTGCCTGTGCTTTCGTAACATTGCTTAACAGCAAGGTTACAAACTTAAATACCCAAAAGACTGCTCCTGAGTTGTCTAGGTTTCTGAGGGTTTTTGATATGAACTGACATACGATATTGCAGGTGTTAGATAGATCATGGTGTGATGTAGATGGTGTGAGAGTATCATTAAGATTATGGGATACATTTGGTTACCATGATAAACAGAGAGAATTCTCTTATAAAGGGTATGTAGTAGATTTGAAGTACACCAAAGCTTTAGGCTTAGATAAGTTAACTTTCAAATTGTACATTTAATTGTTGCACGTGTGGTGTTAATGTCTCATACCAACAACTAGTTGCTTTTTCCATGTCAGCCACTCTGACCAGCATCACTGACAGGGGAAACTGGGTTGAAAAATACATTTCATCATTTTCAAGGTAATATCTTGACCAATGTCGGGATTGAACCCTGGACCTTAAGGTTAGCCAGCAAGCATGTAACTCACTGAGCCCTGAGCCAAGAAAATTTTGTAGGAACAGGAACATACATGTATATTATATTTTTGTTTTGCAGTGCTGATGTTGTAGTACTATGTTTTAGTACAGTGAAACCATTATCATTAAAGAATGTACGTAGAGTGTGGTATACAGAGATAAGAAGGGTGATGCCTACTACACCTATTATATTAGTTGGTACTAGAGCTGATCTTAGATATCTTTATAATGATCAAAAATATCTTCGAACTCAAAAAGGCTTACTTTATGTGTAAGTAAATAACATGGGCTTATCAGCATATATGATCATTATGAAAATTTAATTTTGATAATAATATCATATTATTACAGCATATTGAAATCAATAAGTTAGTGTTTTCAGGTAAAATTATAACTATCTACAGTGTACAATGATTATATTTTCAGTCCTATTGAAGAAAAAGATCTAATAACACCAGAAATAGGACGAGATGTAGCTAAAGATATTGGTGCTCCTTATTATGAATCAAGTGTGTTATCTCATCATGGTATAGAAGATGTGTTCATTAACGCTTGTAGAGCTGCCCTCATAGAGAGACGTAAACTTAAATTCTGGCATGCTCAATTACGTCATGTTCAGCGACCATTAATTCAGTCCCCAATGAGAATACCCAAACCAACCATTGCAGATGTAGTCATTCCACCATCTTTATTAAATTCAGATTTACTTCAATTATTACATCATCAAATAGAAGGCGATGTCATTTTTACTGTTCAAGGAACATGTATTCAAGCTCATAAAATCTGCTTAATGTTAACTTGTCCCATTTTCGAGGAACTTTTTTCAATGGACATTCTTAAACAATATCCTACAGGAAAGAAAAACAGACATTCTCTGCGATTATCATTGTTAGGTACTGGAAACAGTAGTACTGATATGGATAAACTGATAGAAAGTGATACGGAATCGGTTAGCACTGATGGAGAACTCTCTAGTCAAAGAATGTCAGGATTTGAGAATCTTTTGAACATTGATAATGTTAATGGAAATTTTCCAGTCATCACGTCATATAATAGAAAGGCTATTGAAACAGTGGAGTTTAAATATTGCGATGATCCGTTTAAACCAAGTGATTCATATTTACAAACTGTAGTGACTTTGAACAGGGAGATAACTTCTAGAGCCTTTCAAGTCATATTGGAATATTTATATACAGGAATAGTTAAAGAAGTTGCTTGTATAAATGAGATTAAACGTGCTGCTGAGATTTTTGAATTGACAAACTTAATTCTTATCATTTCAAATCTACAGAAAAATGAAGGTTATTTGAATAAATCTCTTGAAAAAGAATTCCATGATAAGAGACAGTTAAAAATTCAAGAGCTAGCTTTAGGATTAGAACTTGTGTCAGGTAATTATGTTAATTTTCACTAATTTGGATTAGATTCAAGAGTTTTATTTTGGCATTTATTTACTTGCTCGCTAACCTGAAGGTACAGAGCATAGATCGAGATATTACCTTTTGAATTTTCAGCCTGGTTTTTCCGTCAACAATGCAGATAGGAAGGGCCAACATTGCAAAGAGTCTGACATTTATTGTTTAACAATAAACCAAGGTCCTGTTTGCTACTGGTTATGTGTGAAAGATCCCTGACAGAAGGAAATTGCATAAAAGAGTTAACTTTAAGAAAATCTAGTAATAAAATATCTAACTATCTAATTGTTTGTAGATATAAGATTTAAAGTTGATGATGGTATAGTATCAGCCCATAAACCATTATTAATGGCTAGATGTGAAATGATGCAGGCTATGTTTAGTGGTGATTTTAGAGAATCAGTTGCTGAAGTGGTAGGTTGTATCTTGTATTATTTAAAAATATCATAGTTTGCAGTAATTATTTGACATTTCTCACAAAAGCATGTTACTTATAATAATTAAACATGGTGTATGATGATTTTTACATAATAGCCATATGTTCCCAAATAAAGGGAAAATAATAGGGTAACGGTTTATTGCTTATATTTACGTTTTGAAAATATGGGATTTTTAGTGGATTCAACTCAAGGTCATCAGATTTTCCGAGAACTATTTCTTTATCAAAGATTACGCTGTCATTTTGTTAGGCGTATCTAAGTGAAATAACATCAAGTTAGGTCACGTGGCTATCAGTGGCATTTATTGCGTGATGACCGCCATACGAATTAACATTAGGTTAATGGGAAAACATAGCAAATGTAAATACTTTCCAATAGATCATGTGTTTTAAATAACATTGTAAATAGCAAAGTTTGAGTCTGACTAAACACAAAACATATTTCTTCTTTTGATACTGAAATTTGGTCAAAGAATTACACCACAATGTGAATGTACTTTCAGGTACCATTTCCAGGAGTATCAAAATATACATTTCAAGCTCTCCAGGAATTTCTATATACTGATGAAACACCGTCGATGACAGGTGTAGACTTTATAGATTTAATAGGATTAGCTAATCAGATGTGTTTACCTAGGTTAATCTGTATCACTGAGAATTATATTATTAATGAATTATCTAAGAGTGAGAAAACTGGTGAAGATATAATTGAAGAAGTAATATCACTTCTAGAACCATGTCAGGTAAATTTACAAATCATTTCTATTTATAAAATCTATTTTCCTGATATTGTTGGCAGAGAGATGTTGGAAGTGAGTTGGATCAGGGACCACAGAAATGTCAGTGGGCTCACACAGCACCTGTGTAAAATGATAAAAAATCCGAGAGCCAAAGCCAGACCGGCCTCAGTTCTACGTTTTCTAGGTTTATATTATACAATTATTTAATGTGAAACTGTTATGACAATGGTAATTTATACTATTTGTATATATATAGTATTTTGTGAAAAAGAAATTCTGATAAATTTGTAAGAAAATTTTAAAAAAGTTGTTTTTCATGTCATTCAATATTTTGTAGTTACACAGAGCAGACCAGTTAGCTAAATGGTGTTTAGTGTTTCTTTGCTGTCATTATAAAGAATTACATCAAAAACATTATAAATTATATAGAACTCTAGAGAAAGATAATATTGATTATATAGAGAAACATCGCTGGCCTCCTATTTGGTAAGTATCCTTCAATCACTCTGTTACTGGACAACACTGTCCCTGAAATCATTCTCAAACCTATGAGGAAAGAAAGAAGATCTCTATTTAATGAGCTGATCATTGGCGAAATCTCTTGGCATTATTCATTTCTTGAACATGTTACCCATTGACAGCTGTGTCAACTGGAATTGAGGAATGTCATCAAACTTTCACATGCTGATCGAAATAAGAACACACAACAGCAATTTGTTTGATCTGTGTGCTGCAGAACTTCAAAGCTATGAAGTTGAAAAAGTGGAGAAAAAAACAAGTACCATAATCAGTACTGCAACTGGTCAATTGGAGATTCCCTACTGTTGATATCATTTTGTTATTTCTGTTAATTTTATTTGTAGGTATTTAAAAGAAGTAGAACATTTTGAGAAATCTTCACAAGCATCATCTGGTCATTGTGAACAGAAACAACGTCAAGATTTTAACAGATGGCCAGGCTGTTCTAGTGGGTGTTTATGTTTCTGTAGAAGAGGTAGAGCTCATTTTGATCGTGGTGATAGAATTGAGATGCCTATTTGATGATTTGTGTATCGAAGGGGATGCACTCATCTTAAAGTGTAACATGTAGCTGGGTTAATACCTAGAGAGGCACCATTACATGACAAAATATAGTTGATCAGCCTGTTCACAATTTGAATTCAGATGTTGTGTAATGACTGAAGACCATTATTTGGTTTGATTGAAATACAAATTTTTGTATTTGTTTTGCTGCTTATATTGTGTAATTTTGACGAAAATTCGCAATATTTTTATGAGCTGTATTTATATGATTCTCCTTTAATATAATCAAAACAATTCCATAAAAAATTTGTCATGTGTTAAATTGTTTGGTCACTTTGAAACATTGACTTTTAGTAATAGCCCAATCCAGCTATTGAGACAGAAATTTGACATGCACCATTCTTTATAAGATATATATTTGATGGGTGATCACCTTCAATTTATAAACATTGTTAATTTTTAAGCTTTCACTTGTTATTAAAGAGCACCTATTTATTATTAACATTGTCAATGAACAATTTGTTTGTGATAGATTTTGGGTATATTGGGTTATTTATAGTGTTACTCAAGAGTGATTCTGTCTAATATTACTTTTGTTTGTATTGAAACTCATATCCACGAATTCTTTGTAAGTTTAATGACTAAATGCATTAATAAAATTGCTATTAAAGGCACAAGCTATCTTGTAAGTAGCAATAAGTATATCCAAAAATGAGAATTTTCAAGTAATCTACCTTGATATTGATAAAGAGCTTGAATCAGATATTTAGATTATACATTTCCTATTGTACCAGTATTGTATGTAGAAATTTTGTCATCAGTATTTTGCTGAATGTCTGACATATTAAAAACAGAATTATATATAATCCAGGAGGAAGTTTACCAAAAAGTGTAAATGGCATTTTAATTTGTGATATTCTTTGCTTACTTGCAATCAAAATATAATTTATTATTATTATGTATCTTGTTGACTGCCAAGCCATATACCCAGTACTGTTGTTTGTGTTCCTTGTCTGGAATTTGATTTTCTATTTTTCCATTTTTGACATTTTTTATTGAATTACATGATGTATAACACAAAAAATGCAAAGTTCACAGTGACATTAGATGTTCAACTTGGATACATGACCTGCCAGTCTAATTAAAATCAGACCCTAATTTCGTTTCATTGGGGTTTTTTTTAAATCTGTTTTTTTAACCACTACATTAGGGTCTGAGAACGAGACGCTGTAACAGCCGTTCACGTTAACTTTGACCTATTTTTTGACCTACTTAAACCGGATTTTAAAAAAAACGAACGAAACGAAATTAGGGTCTGATTTTAATTAGACTGCATGACCTGCCTAATTTTCAAGATTTTAAATACACCAGGCGTTACTTCTTTCTTTCGAACAGTTGAGCTTTGGTGATCATATCAAACAAACAGGTGACGTCAATGCCATATATTGGATAAAATACTACTGAAATAACTATAAATTGGTGATGTTAGATGTCATTTAACGTTGTATAAAAGAAACATTCCAACAGGGTTAAAAAAAAATCATTAAGTTATTAACCCTCTGATGTATGTAGTTAAGAACAGGATAGAGCTTAATGTTTCATTGTTAATGCTTTAAAGCAAATATCACTTGAAGTTATGAAATAATGAATTCCATATTTTTTTGGTCCAAAGTGAAAGTCGCATTATATTCTATGGAAGATGCACTGTATATCTGTTATAGGAATATAGTTCTATAAATATATTCTTCCCAGCTGGTGAAGTTATTTTCTGCCTCTATACATTTTGGAAGGAAAATCATATTGGCAGAACTAAAATCAGTTTAAGTTGTGTTAAAGACTGTTTATACCAGGCCTTCTCAATTAATTTTTGTAGGGGCCAAATCTATTTTATGGATTAAATATAAGGACCAAATAGAGGTTAGCTAACATAGCGAGCAGAGTGTTTTTAATAAAGGGTCACTGTTGAGGGCTTCGCAGGCCAGATTTGGTCCGCTTGCCACCATTTGAGTAGTTTGTAATTAAAAGTACCTCTATCAGCTGGGAGGGCAATGATTTTAATGATGAAAAAGCTTGACATTAAATTTAAGGGAAGATTAGTCTGAAACTTGCTGACTCTTTCCCCAGCCTCTGATAGCTATTTGGACGGATATGGCTGGGAGAGAGTCAGAAAAACTAGGCCCCCAAAACTTTCGCTTTTCCGCACATCTGTGGGTGCGGGAGTATTAAACGTATTTATTTACCTCGAATCCACAAAACTTAGCTATATTTGGAAAGATGGATAATTTTGTAATTCAATCTTACCACTATTATTCCCCTACACCATACAAGCCATGTATGCGAGTCCATCAAAGTTTTTCTCCCGAGAAATAAAAACCATCGGTCGCCATTGAAGGTGAGGAAAATCGCAAGTTTTTGTGGCCTAGTTTTTCTGAATCTCTCCCAACCATATCTGTCCAAATATCAATCAAAGGCTGGGAATTGAGTCAGCAAGTTTCGGACTAAGGGAAGATATGATACTACCAATGATATTCAATCATCCTTAATACATCTCAATTCTTTATTCACAATTATTAATCATGCATTATTATATAAATTCCTTAGTGCTTTCATTGTCAATATCTGTTTTTGTTTTATGTTGTGCAATATCATTTCATTGTAGGTTAATCTTCCAAATTAAACTTCATATATAGTTTTCATCTTTGTTATTTATAGAAATTTATTGCCAGACAAAAGGTCATCATGCTTAATGTCCTCAAAAGATTAAAGCTGAATATGGATTCTAACCAAGACTGGACATAATTTAACGGGCAACATAAAAACACCCCTAAATTTACAAATGAGATCTTCAATTTATACATATCAGTTTTATGTTGTTAGGAATGATGCACATGTGGAAGAGTTCATTAAAAGTTTAGGGGTGTTCAATTGTTGACCAGAACACTAAATCCAGCCTTGATTCCAATAAAGAAAAATAAAGAAACCAAGTACTGACGATCCGAACCGCAAAACGAAACTCGAAATCCAAAAGGACATTTTGACGAAACATAGGTAACAGCTTAAGAACTTTTCACATGAGGAATTATATCAATCATACATGAGTAAGTATATCATAATGAAAAGTGGTATCAGGTATCCAACTAACACTATGATGACTAAAGCTCTTCAAATATCCTTTAATCTTAGAGCTTGAAAGAAAGAATGATCATGTCCTTGGCCAATTCTCTTGGCATCGATCTTTCCCAGATTATCTTTTACCGTTTACAGCTGTGTTGACTTGAATAAAACCTGTAGAAAGACGATCACTATCAAGATTCTGTAAATAAATTCTGAACAAACCTTTTTTGTTTGTAAAAGAAAAGAAACAATTCCAACAAATGAGCTGTATTTAACAAATAATTTACATAGTGCAAATTGCAAAAGAAAATAGCTGTCACATCAAGCACAGCTGTTAAAATTGTTTACAAATAAATGATCTTAAATTGTAATGTGTTGCCGTACATACGGAACTTGCACTAAAATAAATCACATCTACATCAATATATATAATAAGTTTTGACCAAACTATCACTGTATATTCCAGACAATCTAATTAAAACTAGATTACATTTCGTTTTGGTTGTTTTCTGATTGTCGACTCAATGTAATCTAACCACTTTTATAAGGCGAATAAGCTATTTATAGCACGTGCCACCAATCAGAACAACATTTATATTTGTAAATTTTGAATTACCTGCGATCTTTAAGATAGTTTTTGATTGGCTGAAATTTTCGTCAGCAGAAGATGCTTGCCTTATATAAGTGGTTAGATTACATGGAGTTGACACTCAAAAAATAACCAACACAAAATGTAATCTAATTTTAATTAGATTGATTCCAGGAAGAATATTAGTGCATATTTGGGACAAGCTAAAAAATTAGTTGTGAAAAAAAAAAAAAAGATCATTAATTTTGTTTGATTCAAGCCCTACTGAACATCAAAAATTATTTACATCATGTCTCCTCACTTTCTTCAGAGGGTTTCTTTGATTTCTTTTTTCTTGGCTTATACCTGTAAAATAATCATTAAACAACATTAATTCCTGCTAATCACTATAGAAATAATCGTTTTGTTGGCTGTTTTAGACACTGACAAAGAAAAACTATCTATTTCGGAAAGATCTCCCAACAATTGAAAAAGAAAATGAATAGGTCAATGTTGCTATCATAATTAAATATTTTTAATTTGCACCCGGCAATGGCCAATCTGTCACAAATAGTAAGTAAATCTAAAAATATCAGTATATTTAGTAATGATGATGATATCCTTGATTTTCCTAATACAGTAGCAAATTGAAAAAATTGACTTACTTTTCCCATTCTTTATGATTTAAGACAGAAAAATCTTTCTCACAAGTTATATCTTCTAAATACCACATTAATTTTAATAATTCACTATCTTTATCACGATTAAAATGGGCTTTACGGAATGGTCGGATCTGAAATAATGATTTAGTGGGTTTTATTATATTAAAGCCACATAAGCCCAGACTTGGACATTCAGAAAAAGTCTTTTCATCGTTTTTTTTTAAAGTTAGCACTTAAAAATGAATATTGAAAAAAAAAAATTTCGATTCCCTTTCGTGGTTCCAATTCTACAGCCATTTGAAGGAAATTTTGTTTGTTTACGTTTCAACACTGTGTTGATTGAGGGAGACGTCAATAACTCACAAGCTCCGCCCACTACTAGCACGCGCTACTGGAGATTGGAGTGTGACGTCATTTAACTAACACGCCCCCCGCTTGACCTCATTAGCATTTTATTTAATGGAAATCATTTTATTAGATCCCGACTTTAAATCCAGCTGCATCGAAGCCATCTGAGTACCCAAAGCCGTGAATTTTAGTTTTTTGACTTAATTAGACATCAGAGATTAATTTAGAATGCCTTTTGTCCCGAAATCCCGTAAATGTCATTTTGTAAACAAACGAATCCCGCAATGTGACTTTAAATAAAGTAATCTGAAACACAAAAATATCATTTTTAAAAAGTTTTGATTTTGACCTAAGGTATAAATTGACATTCTTTAAATTCCAATCTTAGGAAATATGTTCATTGAAACAACAGAAATTTCATATCGACAATGTAAACAATATTTCATTCTTACATTTTAAACTATGCAATTATAGAAAGACTTTGTCATGTTGTCAGCTATATAACCCATCTTGTGAAAGAGATTAAATTAGCAAAGAAACAAGAAACTCTACCCTTAATCCAGTTTGTGGATTCATGATGAAATTTCTTCTTATATCATCAAACATAATAGTGTTAGCAGCACTCCATTGTTTATATTTACCCCATATCACTCCTAATGGTTTCACCTACAATATTAATAACATATCAATAAAAAACAGAAATCACAATAACACCCTTGTGCAGTAAACAGGAAGCTTATCATACACCAATGTACATCTACATCAATTTTTTTATCTAAGATCAGGGTGGGTCAGCAAGTCAATAGCTTCTCTAACCTTATAACACCTTTAAGGGGAATGTTCAGCATTTTCGCTGATAGCTTTGTGCCTTGAATTTATGTGAATCGCCTTCAGGTTTGCCAAACTGCCCAAAAATCGCTCAATCCCTTCAATTCTACCCGTACCATAACGGTAAAAGTTCCAGGTTCTGAGATTACTTAAAATAGAATAAATAAGTATTATACCTCTTTAGAGCAAACTTACATCTATAAGGCCATATTTTGGAGTAACAACAGATATCATAGCATCACTATCTAAATAAAAGCAGATCTTATAATCTGTATGAGTACTAACACCTAAACCATTCATTTTAGTTTCTATCCATTTCATACCAGTGGCAGCTAAAAAGAGAAAGTTGACAACTCATTAAAAAATTTCATATATTAGGCTTTGCATAATTTCATGTTTATTCAAATCTTCAAGCACAGATATAGTAATGATTATGAAAAGTCTCCACACCAATAATATGCATTCTTATAGCAGTTTTCAATTGTCAGATAAATTTCTTACATTGAACAATAAAAAAAAAATAATTCCTTGGATAAATTAGTTAGTAATTCAAAAACTTACACCATATTACTATATCATAATATAAATATGCTGCTTTTAAAAAATCATGTAAATAAGGTCTCATTAATTCAGCAGGAGTTTCTGCAACAGATCTGTGATCTAAAAAAAATCAAAACATAAATTCTACCAGGCCTGAGAAAGGAACTTATCTTCCCATGTTGGCATGTTACATATATCTCATATAGAATACAGCCCTAAACCATTTGTTTTAGATCAAGGAATAAATTAAATTATGTCTTTTTCCATGTTACGACTCAAATTCTGTGCCATTATCCAAATCTGTATTAAAATAATTCATTTTTTGCTCTTATACCCCTTTTTTCAAACAAATTATATCATTCCTGCACGGACATTGCTCTTATTTTTATATAGAAGAGAAACTAACCAAATGAATAGTGAATTCTTACCAAAAAGAGTATAATCAATATCTAAAACTAATAATCTCTTCCCTTCTCTTGGTTCATTTAGTATTTTGACTTTGTAATCTTTTATTCTTTTCTCTATCTTGGCCAAGAACTCTTCTCTAAAATAATCATATTTTTGTAACATTTCTACAGTGTTCTCTATTTAATGTACAGAGTACAAATTTAATATTCAAAATAATAAAATCCATTGTTTTTAAAAAAAATGTGATGTTATGTGTTTTAAAGGGTTATAGTCAATTGGACCCTATTTGTTAATGGTCCCAATCCAAAATGGCCCTAAAAGTCAAAATGGTCCTAAAAACCAAAGTCAAAATGACCCTGTTTTTGGTCAAAATGGTCTCAAAAATTGTTCTTTGACTTTAACTAAATCATTGTCCAAAATGACCCCTGAAAAAAGTCAAAATGGTCCTGTTAATTTTTTTTTATTAGTAATTAGTCCATTGATAATTGTAGCTTACATTGTGATGCTAACCTATGAAATAAAAGAGGAAATATGAATATGCCAAAATGAAAAATATACATTATAGGAATGGTAGGACATCAATATTTGCAATGTCTTAAATTTTCTGTAACACCTAAAACAAAAGAGATCATTCAGGGTTTTAATTAAGTGTTTAAATTGATAAAATTGAAAAACAAAGTGCTCAATAAATTGAGCTAATAAAAAAAGGTTTTTAATTGAAATTAATTAAAAGATTAGGAATATATACTTCTCATAGTCATCTGTTGTCCTTCTTGACATGAGAACAAAGCAATATATAATCCATGTAAGATATTCTTAAATTATAAAGTAAAGACGTCAATAATTTGGCACCATTTAGGATTAGGGTCCAATTGACTATAACCCGTTTTAAATACCAACCTATTTTCAATAGCTATTTCATCTTCTTCAATATCAAAATCATTTATCACATCTGGCATAACAGCAGGTGGTTCAGTGACTTTAGCCTGGAATAGTAAAAATTGGTTACCTTTGTAAACAAAATTAAACACAGCAACTTATTCTTACTGTATCTTACTGTAAACCGGTCTTTTAAGCTTGAAGGCTTCTTGACCACCATAAAAGTCTAAAAAAAAAATTCACGTACTACTGTGAACAATGAGTGTCATAGGAGTGTGCATTTATGACATTTTTCATCTACCCAACAAAGTATTCTGTTCTGAACCTAAGAAACTGGATCAATCAAAACAGACACCAGTAGTAATTGAACTCAAACACTGACAGAAATTGAAGCATTTTCTTACCAGTTCTTCTTCCCTAGTGCCCATCATCATTATCTTAGTTTTAGGTTTGATTTGTAATGTGGATAACTGGACTTCTTTGTCTGGAAGTTTTCCTATAAATATTTATAAATAAGCATTGTCAATTCCATTAGCAAAATAAACTACATTATTAGTATTAATGTCATCATTTCAAAGCTTAACCTTAATTTCTTGTAGAAGTGGAAAACTAAAAAAAATTATTCACCTTTGATTTTAAGTCCCAATAATTTTTGTCTTTCAGGTAAAACGTTTGTTTTCTTAAAAACAGCATCTTTGAGATCTGCTATTGTGTCTGTTTCAACCAAACCCGAAATTATATACTCTTGCCCGCTCCATTTGATAATCAAATCTCCCACTTCACCAGACATTTTCCCTTTTCCGTCTGCAAATGTAAACAAACTCGCACCTGCTTCCGGTGCAAAACGTCACAACTATTGTGCAATACGTCATCAGCCAAAATTTCTGTTTTCGCACAGAGTAGATATATTTTAGAAAACTCATCCCAAAGTTTAAATTTATTTATAGATTTTATGAAACACATATGAAGTATCGTATTGTCAATTTTTCAAATGTAGAATTTGGTAAAATATGTAATATTTTATTCGAAAAAGTGGCTATCTTGTTAAATGTAGCTTTTTGCCTACTGCATTAATGGCTGCAAAATTCTGGAAGATGAAAATGGAAAATAATAAATATATTGACATTTTTATGGAAGTTGATACATAGATTAAAGTCTCCATCGACTATAATTAGTTCTTCAAGTAGAAAACATTCAAAATATCAGAATGGCAACAATAGAAAAACTAATCAAAGCCTTTGAGGCATTAAAAGTGTTCCAGTCAGCTCCTGGTGGATTGGAAGAGATAACATCCTCAGCAAAGTATGGTTTGCTTACTTACATTAATGAATAATATCTTTGTTAAATAAATGACAGAAGTATTTTTATAGCTAGTGATATCAATCCAATTGAATGAAACATACTGACAGTGATAATGTAGTGTATTTTACTCATTACTATGCTATGCTACTCTAGATTTCTTCATTGACATAGATGTTAATAATAATAGACTTGGATCTAAATCTTTTTTAGGAAGAAAGACCAACCTCCCAGTAAGAAAGATAAGATGGTCAACTGTAATGTTGTAGCTGATTGTATTTGTGCTGTTAATATGAGGTAAGCTGTCATTGTTTTATTTCATTATTCAATGTTCTATGCATATATGGCATGACAAATACTGTGTGACAGATTCCAATAGTAGGGAAGAAATCTTACCTGTCTGACTTTTCTCTGAGAGCTTTATTTTTTCAATTGTTCCTGCACAGGTACTTCGTATAATTGATTTGTAAACTTGTTTATTTAGATCAGTTCCTGATTTTCCCAAGTTTCTAGGAATAGCTGTAGAAGCATTTTTAACATTATGTGATGATCCTGAGTCAGATATTAGAATGGTGGCTGATGAATGTCTTAATCGAACAATTAAGGTGAATGAAAAAGCTGTTAATGTTAAAATTTGAGTTCTAGTTGATAGTAACTCAAAAATGAGGCATTTAGAGATATATACTCAAACTCAAGTTATTGTCTGTGCAAGTTGAAAAGTTTTTTTGAATTTTTGTCATAATATTTTTAAGAACTGGAATAGAAGCTTCAAATTATTATTATAAGTCTTAGAATGTCTTTGCTTTGATGAAAATATAATTAGGATCACAAGTTATGTCTTCAAAACTTACAAAAATTATATTTTTTATCAAAACAAAGACATTCTAAGACTAACAGTAGCATTGTCAGGCTTATATTCCAATTCTCATAAGAAAGATGGCAAAAATTAAAAAAAAACTTTTCAACTTGCACAGACAATAGGTGTAAATTCATGTTTTCAATACAGATGCAAATTTTCATATTTTTTTTCTACATTCCTCTTAAGAGAAGACTTCTTATTAATATGTTTTTAACAACTTTGTTTCAGACCTTACTAGAGACTAATTTAGGAAGATTACAAGTTGAATTATATAAAGAAATAAAAAAGAATGGCTCATCACGTACATTAAGGGGTGCTCTATGGAGATTTGCTGATATGTGTCATTTAATCAGACCATTAAAGTGCAGGTAAAAAACTTAACTTATTGTTCAGTTCAGTGGTTAAGAATTGTGAATTTAAGCAATGTTCGAATGCAATAGATGTTATTTACACTGAGCCCTATAATCATCCAAAAAAGAATAAGCTTATTGTTGATGCTCTACTAATTCATTCAAATAAGATAAAGCCTATAGTTATGATTATATTTTATCAAAATTTGTTCATGAACTGGACTGGACACATAGTTATTACTTGACTTAGTTAAATTAGTTTTGTTTATTGATTTGAATATTTTAACCTGGTTCTCTACATGGTTTATAGCATTGTGTAGATGGTGTAGAATAGTAAGTTAATAATTACTACAAGCTCAGCTGAAACTAAATTTACAGATGTATAGGGCCTACTATATGCAACACAATGTGTCTTTTTCAGACCATACATTGTAAACCTGTTACCATGTCTAACAAGAATTTGTCAGAGAGATGAAGAAGCTATACAAGATACTCTAGGAACATCTATGAGTAAAATATGTCCAGCATTGATGGGATTTGCTAATGATGGTGAAGTAAAGGTATGGAATTCTATTATCTTTAGTTGGAGAATTTTTGACATAAGAAGAACACATTATTTGACACCTTGCCAGAATCTTATCTGTGGTTTGGCTTTTAGTTTGTTCCTTCAGATGAAATTAAAAAATGATTCCATTAAAATATTTTTTCTAAAATATACAACAAGTGTGTTCTGCTTCACAAATTAGTATTGTATGAAATATACTTCAGATATCAATTTTTCATCCATATTTCATAATTCTAATGAGATTTGATATTTATTGTAGAGTTTATTAAAGACATTCCTACCTAATTTAAAATCAACAGTAGCTGTTTGTAGAAGAACTACAGCAACTTCGTTAGTTTTAATCTGTCAATATTCTAGAAACCCTCTATCATTCTTTAATTATCTTATATCAGTACTATTAGGTAAGTAACCTTCAGCATACAGATTTATTACTAGGCCTATCTTTTTACGATTTAACAACAGAAAGTCTAAACATTGAACTTTTTTTCCACCTCTAAGTTAAGTAAAAAAGAAAATAACATGACAAGCTTTCAAGTACAAACTCGCCACAGTGAGATTGATAAGAATGTTGAAAAAGGACAAGATTTATTTATTGTTTCGTTTTGTCATATGCAATAAAAACATTCCAACTTTTAATTGCATTCTACATCAGAAAAACATGCTTTTCAATTCGCAAATATCAAGTCTCAAATACCTTGGCGGGATTGCGGAGGCGGTCCACCCTTGGACCTTGAGGGAGAAATCAAGACACCACAGTTGACGCTATATCTAACCTCAAAATCATAAATTTTTACACATTAATATCAAGATGAAAGCCATCAGTTTTTGCCATTATTTCACTAGAAATTTGAAATTGTTGTAATGTCAGAAAGGCATAAATTATGCATGAGATTAAATTTTATTGGTCAAAAGTGACTCAAATCTAAGGATATTTGTTTATCATTTACTAGAAATGGTACTACCAGTGGACACAGAACATGATATCTATACACTATTAGGTGTTATTCTATGTTTACGACATGCTATACCTATAATGAATGATTCAGATGAGAAAGATCAAGGTATGAAAGGTAGTTTTGGTCTAATACAGAAAGATAAAGAAGAAGGAGTGAGCGCAGTTCAAGTTGAGAAGGTAAGATATTCAACAATTTATAGCATATTTTTAAAATTAAGCCTTGATAATAAAAACTGAGCAATTCTACAGCACGTTCTGACCTAAGTTTTAAAATGTATATTTTTTTTCTGCTTGGATTGGATTGTCTATTTGATGATTCAGGAATTCATTTTGAACCCTGTTGTTATTTAGGGCTGGGTATCGATTACCAAATTGAGATCAATTATCGAAGGCAGGTTACTGATCAATAATCTATTACTAATCAAAATATTTTAATTGGGAAATCTTCTAATCTTCATATCTTCGTGTACGTTTTTGTACCTGAATGTTTGTTATTTATCAATATCTGGTATTGAAGACAAATAAAACTAAAAGTTATGTCAAGAATTTTGTATGATTATCATGATAAAATTGGTTGTGACTTCTCTGATAATTGTGTAGCAGATAATATTAAAAGAAAAATTGACGATGAATTTTAATCGATTATGTAATTTGATAATCGATAATCAAAATAAAAAAATAAGTAGCATTGACAATCAATTATTTCAATTATTAGACCCAGCCCTATTGTTATTATTTCAGATATTTCAGTTGTTATTATTTTATACCAGTCATTGTGATCATAATGTAGTTACAGCTTCATTAGAAGCTTTACAACAACTATTACGTCATCCACCAGATAGTCTCAGATCTATTTTATTAGTTAAAGGCAGTATATCCAGAACACACATATTTCAACAAGATTTTATAGATGAAAGAGAAAGAATGAGAGTAGAAAGTAAGTAAATTTTGATGTATACCCTTTACAGTTGGTATAGAAATAGAGGATTGTTGCTGATGTTCTAGTAAAATTGCCCACTTTGCACACTAGATGATGTCCTGACTAATGCCAGAAACATTGATCAGTAACATGAACTTGAAAGATATTCATTGGAAGTCATTTATTTTTCTGTGTATATTTTGAGTCCTCCGCAATTAGTTCATAATAATTTCTAATTTTTCCTTGAGTACAAGTTAAATGTACATTTGTTTTTAGGTTCAGCAGAATTGACATCAGAAGCAGACGACCAAGGTTTAGAAGAAGATGCAGATGTTTCTATGGCAACAGATCAACCAATCAAATCTAATACTGCCACATTAGATGAAGATATTGAACAAGTAGAAGATCTCCAGCTTGACTCTTCAAGTCAGGAGGTTGTAAAGGACAGTGATGAAAATTCCAGAAAGCTTGAACCATCTGTTCATTTTACGACTGATGATGACTATTCTAATTTAGACATTGGAGATCTCAATGATGATAAGTCTGAGAAAACAACATTAATTCGTAGTGGTAGTCAAGATACGTTACTTAGTGTTAAAAGTCTCAGTCCAAGACATTCCACTTCAGCACGAACTCTCGAACTAGCTCAAGATTTAAATGGAAATCCAGAATATGTAGAAACATCAGAACCAGCAAGTCCTATGCTAATTCCCGATTCCAACAAGATTTTCCAGCAGTTAGCAGATTTTGGAAATATAACAGACAATGAAATGCCATTAGTGTATTGTGTGCGGTTATTATGTAGAAGGTTTTTACTCAGTGGTAATAAACTGGAGTTAATTTTAGATAAGTTTGTTAGAGTCAGTTCAAAATCTCTAGCACTAGCTTGTATTAGCTCAGCTATTTTCATGTGTCCAAAAATATTCCTGTTAAAATTACTACCAACAGATTCAGGTGAGAGTTTTCTTTAAAACTTATCAACTGTATATACTGCCATTAGAGATTTAATTACTGGGATTGTAAAGAGGCTTTCTAAACTTTGTATGTGTATCGGAATGGAAATTTGAATGGCGCAAATTGATGCTATTAGTGTCCCCGATACACAAACAAAGTTTAGAAAACCTCTTTACAATCACTTTAAACCCAAGTTGCTCATATGGTAAGGATCTTGTATGTTTATCTGGAAGTTCAGGGTGGGTGGGTATGTTCATCTGGAATTTTTCACTTGTCAGTGTTGCTGGTGAGGGAAGCATGCTTGCAAATTATTTAACTGTGTGAATGAGGTTAAAACATCCATTGTCCAATTTGTATATCTATGATGTTTCAGGTGATCAAGATATAAGGGAAATAACTCTTTATGCCTCTCATCCTGACCCTGTATTAAAAGGTCAAACAGGAATGGTGATAAGTAGTTTTATTAAAGCTGTTTTGATAGAAGGAAGGGGTGATTTTAACAAGTGGTTGAAGATGAATTCACCAGCAGATATTGGTAAGTTACATCCCATCTGTCCTCGGTTAAAATCTGCTTGTGTTGGTCTACCTAGACTCAATTTTGTTTGACAAATTCTTGTATGATTTTAAACGTTCGCCTAGGTTGAAATCTAGTGAGTAATACAGGGGCCTTATTCTCGAAAACTAAACTAAGATAAAATAAAGATTTTAAGGAATACAGCAATTTGATTGGATCATACAACATAATTTAAAATCGATTTTAGTGATTGACCAATCAGATAACTAGAACACTAAAATCATCTTAAGTTAAGTTTTCGAGAATAAGGCCCCAGGTCAAGTTCATATTGATATGATATGATATGATAATCAACATAAAACTTTTCATAAAATAGCCCTAAGAATTTTGTAAAGAGGCTTTAAGTGCTTGAAAGACATTAGTTCCATTTGCTTTGCACTATCCAATTTCTATGGCACCTTTATTTTGTTGTATATTTAATACATGATGTATTTATTGTAGGTGAAATTTGTATTGATAATTTAGTCAATACTATAATACATGTAATAGAAGATGAATCATCAGTAGCTACTAGACAAGGTTTGATAGCGTTACAGTCCTGTCTAGCCAGTCTTCTAAATAGCTGTCATGGTGGACTAGGTCTACAAGTTCTATTAGATATTCTAGAAGTTAGACATAATCCGTATTGGTTAGTCAAGGTGAGGTCATTTTTGGGAAATTTTGAAATATCCGTTCCAGGATAGGACGCTGCACCTTCTGATTAGAAAGCAAGCATCTAACTCAGTAGTTCCCAACCAACCCCTATGGGGCCATGGGTTTTTTTTTCAGGGGGACATGGGCCATGAGGATGTATATAATTTTTTCTCTAGCCCAACTTTTATTTAACTATATTTTGCTGTGTAAGGTTTGTAGTTGCTTGTGGTCAAATGCATCTGACCTCCTGATGATGACGAGGCACAAGACAACAACCCTTGCACTATATTAACTATTTTGCGCTAGTTTGGAATTGAACAGGGGGCCATGGCTCTTGTAGTTTCGTGAATTTGGGCCACAGCGTGAAAAAGGTTGGGAACCACTGATCTAACTTATTGCGACTCTTTACTGAAATTCAAATCAATCAAAAGTTGTCTTAAAGTTTGTTGTTTTTTTTTTATATATACTGCATACACCAATAACACTAAAAAAAAAAATCACTTTTGTTCAGATTTTACAATTCAAGTTTGTTGTTATTGTAGGTTGAATTGTTAGAAGTTTTAAGTAATATTAATTTTAAAGTTGTTAGTTATTTAGAAAATATCTGTGAAGAAATAGAAATAGGCAAACACCATTATTTAGGGGTAAGTGACAGTAATTTTTTCTAGCATAAAAGTTTGTTTATAGCATAACATTAGCAATTTTGTACTTAGTTTTGCTATTTTACAATTCTTTACAGATTCTTTTGATTACGTGTGTCAATGTCATTATGAAGATGATCCCTATCGATTTTCGTGATGATCGGATAATTTTTCACAGAAATATCGTGTCTGACTTGACGCTTCACTCTATTAGCTATATTGTGCATCTCGTGCTCACTCTACAGGCTTCAATTCTTTACAGATTCTTTTGATTTTGATTTTATGGGTCAATGTCATTATGAAGATGATCCCTATTGATTTTTGTGATGATCGGATAATTTTTCACAGAAATATCGTGTCTGACTTGACATTTTACTCTATTAGCTATATTGTGCATCTCGTGCTCACTCTACAGGCTTCAATTCTTTACAGATTCTTTTGATTATGTGTGTCAATGTCATTATGAAGATGATCCCTATCGATTTTCATGATGATCGGATAATTTTTCACGGAAATATCGTGTCTGACTTGACGTTTTACTCTATTACCTACATTGTTCAACTCGTGCTCACTCTACAGGCTCGCACTTACAATCAAAGCTATCAGTGAGCATATGTTACTTTGCCTGGCAAGCTATATTTATTTTTCGTTTTGAAAGCTCTAGGTTGGCTTTTTGGTTCAATTTATGCTAACCTTATTAAGGCTTTTGTAATTTAACTTATGGATTGTGATTTGGTTAGTGAATTAAAATGTATCTTACATAGATTTTGTTTATTTATTTGTTTTAAGAAATTAGAAATCCAGGAGTACTATATACAGAATGTAGTTCTATGTTTATTAGCTGATGAAGATATTAGAGTAAGACATGCTGCAGCTAATTCACTTGTTAAGTAAGTTAATTATTCCAGTTCAATTATATTTATCCAATTCTGTTCTGTTGATAGGGATATACTTATTATTCTGTTATTTATGAGATCATTTTGAGCTACAAACTATGCAAAAAAAATCTGTCAGTTGAATATTTAAACAAAGTTGGTGCATCTAAATTACCAATATTGTATATTTTGGACAGAGAAGGATGTAAAACTCCATGTTTTTTCATAATTTTCAGGTTGATACCAAATCTATTTTACCCTGTTGATCACCCACAACAAGACCCAGTTACAGCTTGTGCTCAAGATTCAACTAATAATGTCTTCACCTCTCTATCACATCAATTAATAGAAGATTTACCTCCCCTTGTCCAAGGCCTAGTGAAGCCTTATCATTATTCACCTAATATAAAAGTTAACAGTACAGTAGAGAGTTGTTTGTCTCGAATCATACAACAGTTATTACATCAGATTCATATATCACAATCTAGACATTTATTGGTGAGTATAACAAAAGTTACCTCCCCTTGTCCAAGGCCTAGTGAAGCCTTATTATTATTCAACTCGTATAAAAGTTAAGAGTACAGTTGAGAGTTAGTTGTCTCAGTTTATAATATATTGCAGTCTAGACGCTTTGATGAGTATGGCAAGAGTCATCTCCCATTATTTAGCCTGAATAATCTTACAAGGATTACAAGGAAAGGCTATTGGAAAAAATAATAATTATATGTTAACTCAGGTTTCATTAATCATCAATGGCGTTTGGAGTCTTTGTTTTACATTTTCAAAATATATACAATTTACCTGGTATAACTAATAAATTTTATTGATATTATTTGTAATTATAGAATGGTTGTTGTCATGCGTTATGTTTATTATGTGAAGAATATACTGTAACATGTTATTCATCATGTTGGGGATGTGGTCCAGCTACTCATATATCAACTAAAGATCAGACACGTAGTGGTAGTATGAAACGCCCACCTAGTCGTTCACTTAGCTCTTCCAGGTGAGTATTTCCCTATCAAGATTTATTTTATTACAAATATTTCAAAGTAGATCAAGAATTGTCATTTCAAATTAGGCATACTTTTCTAAATTAGATATCGTTATGCCTCATATCAATATTATTGCAATATTGTTTGGTTTGAAACATGAGTTTAAAACAGTGGAGTAAAAGCTCTCTTTTTTGCACATGAAAATATTTGTTAACAATCTTGTAACTAAAAAGATACTGCATGAAAAATAAAAGTGGTATAAATGCAAAGCTTGTTTATTTTTTCCAGTACGTTTAGTTTAGAAGAGTTGTCGTCTTCTACAGGAAGTGGTCCATTACCCATGATTCTTAGTATATTGATGTCATCACCTGTAGGATTAGATATATCATCACATCAAGATGTTTTACAATTAACTGGTAATTTAATGGCAGGTAAGTTAGTCAGATTGAAATCATTTATAGCCATATACCATATACGAGTACAAATGAAGCCTGTATTTTTAAAAATTCTGTATTAGTCCAAGTAAGGTAGATGCGTGAAATTTGATTTTTATTACCGGTACTCACTATTTTGGTGTCTGTGTTATGCAAACTTCAATTTTTTCGTCAACAAGGGTTTCGCACTATACATGGGCATAGAAATGTATAAGACTGGAAGTCTTAGTCTACTCATCGTCTATTGAACTTCTGTTTCAATTTATGGTTGACCTAGTTTCTCCTCTAGGACTAGTTGATTCTAAGTTATACTGTGGCATTTGACATTTTAAAATATGAAGTATTATAAAATGGATTTTGAGTGCCTATAACTTTATTCAGTTTAATATATATAATTCTTACACCTTTAAAACATGTGATTATTTTGTTGACAGGTTCAGCATTTAAATGTTTAAGATCTAGTGAAGAACTAGCTAGTTTAACTAGTACAGGGGATGCTGGGAAATGGGCAGCCATATCAGATACACAACTTGGTACATTAATAGATCAACTACTTGTACATGTAGCTAGGTATTTTACTGTTTAAATATTATCTTGATTACAATTTTTTAAATTTCACAATTTTCACTGAACATTGATGTTTTGATTTTGATAACATGGTATTTATTCAAATTCAATTATTCGAATATAGACTTTTTACCCTTTTAAAGGGCCATTCTGCTTTTTTGAAAAAAGTTTCCATTGTCAAAAAAAATCGCTAACGCTACCTGAGAGTATTTTTAAAGTATGCTTATTGTATCTCTATATCTTCTTGATCAAACTGAATTTGGTTTTAAAGGGTTAATTACAAACAGGGAGTACTTATTGTTAATTAAGCAATTTTACCTAGTTTTGGTGTTTGCCCTTAAAATTGCTCAATATTTCTAGCTGAAACCTTTTAAATACACAAGAGGGACATTTCTCTACAATTCTCACAAATTTGAGCAAAAAGATTTTTTGACCTAAAAAAAATTCACAATGTCCCTTTAATGTTGTAGTAACTTATCTCATCTCTTGAAGTTATTTTACATACATATTTTTCTGTAGGTTGATGAATTGTTTTCTACATGTATTTGAAGAACAGATACCAGGACCACCTCAAGTCAAGCCATCACTACCCTCTCTACCTAATGCTCCATCATTAAGTCCTGTAAAACGTAAAGTGAAAGGTGGTGATAAGGAAACGGTACCACCTAGTGGTAAAGATACTGCAACTGATAGTAAAACACCTCAGAAAACTCCACAAAAAGGTAAAAATTATATATATCACTGTTTTATACAGCCAAATTTTCATATCGACATTAACAATTTTCTTTTGCATGGTTACTGAAAAAGGTATTGCAATTAAGACTGGGTCAAATAATTGAAATAATCGATTATCGACGCTACAAATTATATATTTCGTTTATCGATTATCTGATTTCATTATCGATTAAAATTCATAGTCAAATTTTCATTGAATATTATCTGTTACACAATTATCAGAACCCATTTTATCATGATGATCATACAAAATTTTGGACATTACTTCAGTTTCTCTAATTTCTACTCTATCAATATTTCTAGATACAAAAGAAGGAGAGAAAGAAAAAGGAAAGAAAGAAGGATTAGGAACATTCTATAATTTACCACAATATATGAAATTATTTGATGTTTTAAAAGGAGCTTATTCTAATTATAAGGTAAATGTGTATTCAGCTCAGCTTGCTTGAGTAGAGTAAGAGAACTCTTTCTTTAGATATGTTATAATGTAAAGTCTTAAGTATAGGACTACAAGACTTTTGCTTATGTTTTAAATTTTGAGAACAAATATTACTCTACATAGTCAACTATCTTGAATAAAGATCTTATTAGTTATACTGCTAGTTCCTTCCTGATAGTTATTTACATTATTGTCTATTTAAGAATTTCATTGTAAGTTTTAAAAAAAAGCAATATTTACGAGTGTGGACACATTTTTTTCTTGTGGAATGGGGCCAAACATATTAAAAAGTTGTGTTATGAATAAAAAACCTTTCACGTTTGCATTAATTTGAAATTCATGTTTTTTATCTATTATATTTTCAGACATCACTAGATCTAAGTAATTGTGATAAATTTTGTAACTTATTAAAAGTAACATTAAGTGTATTGTCTCAGATATTAGAAGTTACAACATTAATTGATATTGGCAAATATGCTGAAGAATTTCTCACTTATTTTAAATGTACATTTAGTATAGAACCAACATTTACAGTATTATGTGTTCAACAGGTATTTATATTTTCTGTTATTTCTTCAATTTATAATTTCGTTATACCAAAATAAAATGCAAAATGGAACTTGACCATCTTACCAAACTTGACAATATTGATATGAATCTTCTGTTTTGATTCAGCCAATCACATGCCCTGTTTAAGAAAGGAAATTACCATGTGTCTTATCTAACTCCTTCAAACAGAGTTTTTGATTAGTTAGCTTTTTGGTCAATATTTCTGAACATGTTTTAAAGTGAAATCGTGTTCGATATTAAATAACAACTAGCCTTGGAGTTGTATTCTAGTGACGTGTGTGAAATAATTTTATATTTTCAGTTATTAAAAGCATTATTTGGTACTAATATTGGTAATCAATGGGAACCGGGAACAGTTAATAATTATACTAGTCAGAGAGTTAAACAGTCCACTAGACAAACTGGTGGTAACTTTAAACCTGGTTTATATCAGTGTTGTTTAAATCAACCTTATAATACACTTACTAAATCACTAGATAGTACTGTTACTACAACTACAGATAAAACACAGTCAGAAACAGATACAAGTCAAAAGTAAGTTCTACAAATCATGAATATAATAGAATGGATGAGATGTTTTTTTGGTTTTTTTTTTAAACCTGATTGGTCTCTTAAGCTCAGACAACCCCCTGCCATTTGCAATGAGAGACATTTTGCCTGCACAACTGCAAAATCGCACTCTTTTTTTAATGCTAAATTTTGATGCTACAGCTCATAGACTCCTTAGTTTACAGTTTTTTACATGTTATCCACTGAAGCTGTCAACACTGACAAGGGTAAACCTGGTTGAAAGATCTGATGTTCATATTTCAGTCTATTTCTTGATTGAACCCTAGACCTTTTAAAGCATGCAATTAGCTCTCTAAGCCACCCTTAAATTAAATGGAGTTTTCTTGTCATGGGTGTTTTGTCCATTCATCACTGCACTAAGTTAGATCATTAAAAACTTCATTCATTTTTTTTATTAAATATTTTTGATACTTCTAGTAATCTGATATGGTTAAAGAAGAGGGTAGAAAGAAAAGTTCCTGCTATATTAAAACCTGGTAGTAAAGTAGATAAGGTAACATACATTACAGCTAAGTAAAAGTAAACAATTTAAAAATAGCATGGGCTCAAAATTTGTATTGCTGTCCTTAAAGAGGCACAGGCTTCATTTTCGTGGGTCGATTTTTCCAAGTCTCAGAAACGGGGACTTTTTTAGCTCAGCAATTTAGTACTGGTTATCACAACTCGCCATTGAAATTTGAGCCTTCAAATCCATGTGCATCCATAATTATTAGCATTTGAAAGTTATAATGCCCTACTACACATTATGGATACTATGCAATATATAGAAAAGTCATCTATAGAAATAGAAGGAGAAATGTCTAATTTAAGATATATTTGAAGGAAATATGCAATTTTCGTACATTTCTAGTGCTTCTGAAGGATACTTAAGTATATTCAAGACCCAAATCAACCAATAAAAATGAAGACTGGTCCCCTTTAAGATTTTTGTAAGCACCATTCAAATAATACTGTATTTGTCAGTACTTGAATGTCTTTTCTAAATCAATTTGAATAGGGGTCTGCACGAATCATAGTCCAGAACTGTCGGAACTAGATTTGAGTGAACTGGAACACTGTTCCGGACAAAGATTTTCTGTCCAAACTAGTGAGGTGGTGCAGCTGGAACAGTAACAAAATCAAGATGGCGGCAAATGTTGCAATCCGTTTTTGCAGTGATAGCAGTCACTTCCTGTCCAGAATTACTCCAAGCTTTTTGGAACAGAACATCTGGAACAGGTCAACATCTGATTCGTGCAGACCCTAGCTAGAATTATGTCAAATCTATTTATTTTATATTTCAGTCTGCTATAGCATCCTATATTCGACTATTTGAACCATTAGTTATTAAAGCATTAAAACAATATACAGTGACTAGTTCACTAGATTTACAACATCAAGTGTTAAATTTACTAGCACAACTAGTACAACTACGTGTTAACTACTGTTTACTAGACTCAGATCAAATATTTATTGGTTTTGTTCTCAAACAGTTTGAATACATTGAAGAGGGACAGATAAGGTATGAATTCTTTCCTGTTCTGAAAATTTCCTTGATGTTAAATTGAGAATGCTCCTTGGTTACCGAAAAGTAGAATGTCACATTATATGCCAAAATATTTTTATCAACTTCGAATAAATTTTGCCATTAAGTGATAAGCAGATTGATATAATGCAGGCCTTCTCAATTAATTTTTGTACAGGGCCAAATGCATTTTATGAATGAAATACAAGGGCCAAATATAGCATAGCTTAACATAGCGAGCAGAGCTTTTAAGCGGAAGGGGTCATTTTTAGTGGGCCACTGTAACAATATCAATATTTGTAAAGATTTTTAACAATAAGAAACACTGTATTATTATTTTCAGAGAATCTGAGATGTTAATACCACATATCTTTAGATTTCTAGTAATGTTAAGTTATGAAAGATTTCCAGGTAAAGTTATTATAGATATGAATGGTGTTATACATCGATGTGATGGTATAATGGCTAGTGGTTTACAGCCAACTAAACATGGTATGTTATATCTTTTATTTCATATTTTTTAGATCTATTCTTCTTCACTTATCTTTTATATTCTTAGTCAATCTTCTTCAATTTGAGAAGTGACATGATAACATCAAAGCACAAGAAAAAAATCAGGCAAAAAAACTCCATTATAGCCCTTGCCCTTCATCATAGAAATATTTTAAATTCAAATTGTGTGTAACTTAAGGTTACAACTTAAAGGGATTGTAAAGAGTTTTTTTTAAACTTTGTATGTATATCGGGGGACATGGATAGCATTAATTTGCGTCATTCCAATTTCCATTCCGATATCTGTGGTTCTTGCAATTCCAATAAGACTAACACGATTTATGAGGTCACTAACAACAGTGATCTGCATAGGTATCACTCGTAGCTTCCAGTAGATCACTGTTAGTGACTTCATAAAATGCAATACACACACAAAGTTTACAAAACTTCTTTACAATCCCTTTAATGAGAAGTCTGTATTTGTACTTTTACTGTGTTTTTTTTTTCATTTTCATTATATGTAATATGTCTTTGCTATAAATTTCATGGGTTGTGTGTTAAAGAAATGTCTGTATGTTTATATTTTAGCTATACCAGCATTAAGACCTATAGTTTATGATCTATTTTTATTACGTGGTAATATGAAATCAGAAGTAGGTAAAGAACAAGATACACAGCGTGAAGTAGTTGTTTCTATGTTATTACGTCTTATAAATTATCATCAGGTTAGTCCTAATAATAATAATACACTAATCATTGCATCAAAATAAAGACTGCAGATTCCCCAATTAATAATGCAGGTTGTAGATACTCAATTGGTCATTTTGATAGGACATTATTTACAGCATGTTAAAGATTAATTGCCAGTTGAAAGTCAATAAAAAAGTATGCTCATACCTCAATACTTGAAATATTTTCTCCACACTGGTAAACAGATTATGTCTAGTCGTTCGGAAGGGACAATAAACCGAGGTCCTGTGTGTTATTGGCTGTGCACGTTAAAGATCCCTCGACAGTTAGAAATCGAAAATAAGAGCCGGCTAATGCCGTTGTCCTGGCAAAATTTTCCTCATTGCACACTGCATGGCGTTTGCCCGTCCTCAATTAGCCCATATAGGTGCAGAAAAGTAGGACGTAAAACGTAAAATTTTCATTCATTCATACTTATAACATGTTTAGTGTCCACATTGATAATTCTATGTTATTTCTACAGGCATTAGAAATGTTTGTCATAGTGTTACAACAATGTCATCGTGAAAGTGAAGAAAAATGGAAGAAATTATCAAGACAAGTTATGGACCTTGTTTTACCAGCTTTATCAAAACAACAGGTTTGTTTTTATTAGAAAAATCTTTTTCATTTAATGTAACAATTTACTCTTTGATAAGTTTTTGTATGAATTTGGTCTTTAAGACTGTAAAGGAATATGTTCACCATTCGTTCGAACAATAAAATTTTAGACTCAGAACCTTGAATTTGTTAGCTTATCTAATGCGTAATAATGTTACCAACTCACCCTCGAAATTTAAGCCTTCAAATCCCTGTGTATGAAAGTAAAAAATACGACTCGTCATTACGCGTATATTTTTATGGATTATATGATTTTTGGGCAGTTCTAGTAAATCTGAAGGCTATTTACATTAATTCAAGGCCCATATTGATCCTAGAAAATGCTGAGCATTTCCCTTTAAGCATAAAATTAATCAGTGATATTGCTAATCAATAATCAAATTATTAATTTGGTTTTAATATATTAACTACCTATAGTAGAACTATTTTGGAAATGGATATCCAGGATTGAGCAATGTTTTGGATACAGTAGTTTTTTGCAACTTTCTTGAGTAAAATATTCATCTTTATCAATGTCTGTATAATTGTAAAAGAGAATTAATTTTGTATATTTTCAGATTAATTTGGACTGTAGTAAAGCTTTAGATGTTCTTCATTTATTATTTGAATCTGTTTCACCAAGTGTATTTAGACCTGTAGATATATTATTAAAAACATTACTAGCACCTCCAACTGATATTGTAAGTCTTTACGTTACGTGTGTCCATTAATAGTTTTCCAGTATTTGAGACGAGGGGCTAGCATGGAAAAGATATTCTGTTAATGCAGTGGTTCCCATCCTTTTTCATACCATGGCCCAAAATTTACTGAACTCCCAGAACCGTGGCCACTGTTTAATTTGAAATACCGTGGTTTTGTGCCTTCTCATCATCGGGAGACCAAATGCATTTGACCACCAGCAAGTACAGACCTTACACTTTGGGAACCACTGTGTTAATGTAATTTATCCTGTCTTGTCTTGTCTTGTCTTGTCACTCAGTATGGCCCCTCGCAATAAGTTTCTGGATGGACTTTTAATTATAAATTTTTTAAATGGGCTACTGAATGTTGTGTTCTCATCACGTTATGGCCATGATCGTGTTACAAGATCACTAATTGTGATCCCATATTTTGCTTAAACTGGTTTACAATAATAAATTGGTATATATTATTATCAATTTGTCTAGAAGACAATTAGATATAATACACTATTATAGATCTATTATCTACTTCTAAATGTTATTAAAATATAATATGACAAAATCAACCTTTATTTCAGAGCTGTGTGGAGGGACTACAGAGATGGTTATGTCTAGTGTTAGCTATATTACGTATTATTATATCACAATCAAAAGAAGAAACTGTTCTATCACGATTATTAGAGTTAAATTTACCATTATGTTTAACTCGAGATTTAACCAAACCTAATGCTGATCCTGTAGCCTTAACTGATATTAATCCTGAAGAAACTTGTGCCTGGTAATGATCTCTTTTACTTTTTCTCTGTGAAGCTAAGAATTTTAGACTTTGAAGTTGACATAATAGTTTAGAATGTTAAACACATTCAATAATGAAAATCTGTACAAGCAAAACAATTCCGTTAATCAAAAAACCTCGTTCAGAGCATGTGAAAATCGGGTGCAATGATTATATAGTAGTGGACTTCCCAAATAAGAAGTACCATCAGGTGTTTCGAAACCCTCCACTATTATAAAATAGATAGATTTAATCTTTAATTTTTTGTGTATGTATAGAAATTTCTATATAATTTGATAAATGTGATAGTGACTCTGATTTTATAATTGTTATATTTCAGGTTTCTGTTACAAGCTGTAGGAATATGTAGTGAAATATTAAATAGAGAATCAGCTATAGTATCAACTAGTCAAACATTCTGTGATTTTACTGTAGAACAGATGTCACATTTATTACTTTATATAACTTACATGTTTCAATCAGGTATGTTTCACTTATATCTCTCTCATTAATACTTTATATAACTTACATGTTTCAATCAGGTATGTTTCACTTATATCTCTCTCATTAATACTTTATATAACTTACATGTTTCAATCAGGTATGCTACACTTATATCTCTCTCATTAATACTTTATATAACTTACATGTTTCAATCAGGTATGTTTCACTTATATCTCTCTCATTAATACTTTATATAACTTACATGTTTCAATCAGGTATGTTTCACTTATATCTCTCTCATTAATACTTTATATAACTTACATGTTTCAATCAGGTATGCTACACTTATATCTCTCTCATTAATACTTTATATAACTTACATGTTTCAATCAGGTATGTTTCACTTATATCTTTCTCATGAATACTTTATTTAACTTACATGTTTCAATCAGGTATATTTCACTTATATCTTTCTCATTAATACTTTATATAAATACATGTTTCAATCAGGTATGTTTCACTTATATCTTTCTCAATAATACTTTATATAACTAATATGTTTTAATCAGGTATGTTTCACTTATATCTTTCTCATTAATACTTTATGTAACTAATATGTTTCAATCAGGTATATTTCACTTATATCTTTCTCAATAATACTTTATATAACTTACGTGTTTCAATCGGGTATGTTTCACTTATATCTTTCTCATTAATACTTTATATAACTAATATGTTTCAATCAGGTATATTTCACTTATATCTTTCTCATTAATACTTTATATAACTTACATGTTTCAATCAGGGATGTTTCACTTATATCTTTCTCATTAATACTTTATATATTATACATGTTTTAATCAGGTATGTTTCACTTATATCTTTCTCATTCATACGGTACTTGATATATCTTATATTTTTTAATCAGGTATGTTTCACTTATATCTTTCTCATTAATACTTTATATAACTTACATGTTTCAATCAGGGATGTTTCACTTATATCTTTCTCATTAATACTTTATATAACTTACATGTTTTAATCAGGTATGTTTCACTTTTATCTTTCTCATTAAAACTTTATATAACTTATATGTTTCAATCAGGTATGTTTCACTTATATCTTTCTCATTAATACTTTATATAACTTACATGTTTCAATCAGGTATGTTTCACTTATATCTTTCTCATTCATACTTGATATATCTTATATTTTTTAATCAGGTATGTTTCACTTATATCTTTCTTAATAATACTTTATATAACTTACATGTTTCAATCAGGTATCTCTCACTTATATCTTTCTCATTAAAACTTTATATAACTTACATGTTTCAATCAGGTATGTTTCACTTATATCTTTCTCATTAATACTTTATATAACTTACATGTTTCAATCAGGTATGTTACACTTATATCTTTCTCATTAATACTTTATATAACTTACATGTTTCAATCAGGTATGTTTCACTTATATCTTTCTCATTAATACTCGGTACTTTATATAACTTACATGTTTCAATCAGGTATGTTTCACTTACATCTTTCTCTTACATCTTTCTCATTAGTACTTTATATAACTGACATGTTTCAATCAGGCATGATATATCTTTACGATTCTAAATGCAATTAAAGTCAGATTATCGAAATCGACTATTATTAACCTGAATTGTATTTGAATGAATTATTTTAAATGTTTTTCATGCTATGAACATTTCTAGGACGACACACTGCTTTGTGTTGTTTTAGTACAGCTCTAGTTTATATTTTGTCACATACATTATATAACTTGAATATTTCACTTGTATAAGTTATTTTCTGAAATCGACATGTTTTTGTTTCATATTATTAATGAATTACAGGATCATACAGAAGAGTAGCTACAGCTGCTATGAGGTTAATAAATCGTGATAGACCAAATTGTTTATATAGTGTTAAAGAAATCAACAACTTTTTATTGGGTGTCAGTACAAAATGGCCGACACTAGCTCTACATTGGAGTAATATATTAATATTACTGAATTATGATAATCAAAAACTTTGGACCCAAATTTTACAAACACCTCAAAAATATCATATAACAACACCAGGGTAAGTTCTTGTTCTAATAGTCTTGTTAGGATAGGATAACATTGAGGATGAGAAAATCACACAATTATCTTGTCTTGATCTTATTGCAATCTCTATCATATTCATAAGCCCTGAAATTAGATTAAGAAGACAAATTGTTGAAGTTCTTAGCTGTCAACAAGTATTTGTATGAGACCATGAAATCATGTTATAGTGGAATCCAATTTTTTCAAAAGTATATTTTCATGTTAAGAAATAACAGTTTTTATGGATATAGACTTCTATTTATTATTGAACACAACGTTTCATTACACATACAGGTAACGTTATCAAGTGATTATTAACCATACAGATAAGCAAACTATATATATATACTAGCTATCTGTATGGTTAATAATCACGTTGTGTTCAATAATAAATAGAAGTCTATATCCATAAAAACTGTTATTTCTTAATGTGCTGTGATACTTCTAAATGTCTTACAAGGATTATATTTCAAGGTTTATGATCCACGAAATATGCAAATATTGAGCTCTTAATATTAATGATTTCATATATATAATCTCTAAGGCGGAATGATACTTGTTGATTTCATTATGAAGTATGAAATCTATATTCTAGGAGATATAGTAGTGGAAATCTAGAATCATCTAGAAGATTATTACAATGTTGTAATCTAGAAATATTAAGAAGAGGTGGTTTAATATTATACTGTGATTATGTAGTAAGTATATTTAAAGCATTGTCCTTGTGATGTTTTCTTTTTTATGCCAAAAATTCAATTCCTCTTTAAAGCTCCAGTAAAAGTGTTTGCATTAACAATGATTTGTGCAAAGTAAGGAATTGATTATTTATATATTTATTTCAGGTAGAGAATTTAAGTAATGCTGAACATATGACTTGGTTAACAGTAAATCATGTTAGTGATCTAATAGAATTAACACTGATTATTTATTTATTTCAGGTAGAGAATTTAAGTAATGCTGAACATATGACATGGTTAACAGTAAATCATGTTAGTGATCTAATAGAATTAACACTGATTATTTATTTATTTCAGGTAGAGAATTTAAGTAATGCTGAACATATGACATGGTTAACAGTAAATCATGTTAGTGATCTAATAGAATTAACACTGATTATTTATTTATTTCAGGTAGAGAATTTAAGTAATGCTGAACATATGACATGGTTAACAGTAAATCATGTTAGTGATCTAATAGAATTAACATCTGAATCACCAGTACAAGATTTTATCAGGTAAAATTGCTGTCTGACTACAAACAAGCTCATTTTGAAAAAAATTATTTAGAATGTTTGAATGAATATATTATCAGGTTATGTATCCGAGAGCAATGTATATTTAACATCTTAATTCCAAAGGGATTAACAGGAATAGCAGAATTTCAATATTTTTATTACCAGTAAAAATGCTTAATGCTTAAACTGAATAAAGTGATATGATTATTTCAGTGCAATACATCGTAATCCAGCAGCCAGTAGTATGTTTGTACAAGCTATTAATTCTAGATGTGATCATGTTACAAGAGTAAGTTCTTTATGCATTATATTAATAGGTTTTTTTTTATTTTGAAGATAGTCATATTCTGTTTTCTGTTGACTCTCCAGTTTACATTATAACTACATTAATTTGAAAATTAAAAATTTTCTGATCATTCAAACAAAAATCTTGACTCCTGCCACAGTCCTTAAATAATGTGACTTTTGTTGTTGTGTCAATAACTTGAATCCAGGTATAATAACAACTATGAATAATAAAAACATTTTCTTACTGTATTTCAGCCATCTCTTATAAGAAAAACATTGAAATCATTAGAAGCTATACATCTGAGTCAAAGTGGTTCACTGTTACAATTATTAATAGATAAGTTTCTGAATACACATCAACTATCTATAGCTAGAATGTGTGATACTATTGCTTGTAGACGTGTAGAGATGTTACTGGTAGAATCAGAGGAGGTAAGCTACAGGCTATAATCGACAGACTTACATTACATAGAATGGAAAAAATAATCTTCATTAAGCACTAGGACAAGAGAAGATCATTCTTCTCATGAGACGTTCAACTATAAGAACATAAAACAAGAAGATGGTAACCCTTGTAATTATTGGGCTCATTCTCAAAAATTAATTTTTGTTGTATAACAAGTTACATGCTGACTTAAATATTGTTCTCAATATTTCTGTTTCGAATCAGACCAAATTATACTTATAATTATACACTCAACATTTCTAGATTTATTAATTTTATTTTTAGGAGAGTAAAAAACAGTTACCACTTGAAGACTTAGATAAACTATTACAGTTTATGAAAACTAATAATTTAATTAAAAGGTACGGTACCTTATTATGTTTTCCAGAACATTGGGTTATGATTTTTGCAATGTGATTGATGAAATAATGAATGTTGAAATGTGATATAAAATGTTTCAGGCCCGTAGCCAGGAATTTCCAAGGGGGGGTTATATGGACTCGTAAAGCAATCAAACTCAACTTTAACAGTTACAATTCAAACAGTATGTCTACTTTAACAGTGCTGATTTGTTTTCAAGGAGGGGTTCGGACCCAAACCACCTCTGGCTATAGGTATGTGTTTTGAATGTATTTCTAACAAAGTTGAATTGATTTATTTCAGACATGCTCGTCTAGCTTCCTTATTATCTAAATTTCGTACTATATTTAATGCTGAAAAAGAATTAAATTTATCACCAGAAAGAACTCATCCTCTAGTATTTACATCTACTAATATTACAGATATTAATGTTGATCAGGTTTGTATTTTTATCTATTTTACTAAATTCATACGCATATAAAGGATATTTCTTGTCAAATGGCTCAAGGGCGAGGTACATTTCATGTTTGAGTATATGTATACAGCATCTGTACAATGTTCTATCCTGGGTTCTTCTCTGACTACTACGATAGACTAATTCAGACCACAATATTACAATAAATGATAAAATGTTAATTTTTTTCTGTTACAGAATTTTTATTCTGATGTGGTTAAGGACCAATGTTTTTCTATAGATCCTAATGTGAGAGAATGTGCCTTCTTACTACAGAGACTAGACTATGCAGATATACTTGCTATTACCATGACAAAGGTAAGATTTGATTTACATAGGCAGTTACAACCAATGATCTCAAGAAATTTATTGAAGTAATTATGTACCCACTGTTCTGTTGGGGTGTGTGTTTCAGGATGTTAGATGTGTGTTGGATGGCATGGATTTAGAGATAAAACACATTCAATGTAATTTAGACAGCCATCTTCATTCAGGCTAGACACCTATCTCTCAAGGGAGATAACTCTTCATAGAGACATGATATTTCAGGACCACTATATAACAACATGTTAGACCATGATAATATAATATGACACCACAGAACGTTTTTGTAGAATTTCAGTTTTCAAAGAAGTAAATTTTATATTAATTTCATATTGAAATATTCTGAAAACCTATATTATTTTGATATTTCCAGGAGTTTTGTTTAGAGATATTAGATGAATGTATAGCACTAGGAGCATATAAATCTATAGTAAGATATAATAGAGATAAAGAATCATTACCAATAAGTTTTAAACCAGAACCAACTGTAGATGAACTGTTTCAAGCTGCCCAGTTAACTATGTTTCGTCATATAAATAATATTATCAATCATCTACCAGTTCCACACCAATTACTCAGTTATAATAGAAGACAGTCGTCTAAAAACCTACGTTACTATGACCGTATTGAAGATCTATTTACTGACTGTACATGGTTTGATATGAATTTTGATCTAGCTACATCATTATGTCAGTATTTAGTATGTGTTAGAAGATTTCCATGGCCAGCTACCGTACCTCAAGAAGCTGTGTCTGATATCTGTAGATTCTGTGTTCTTTGTTTAGAGGTAAGTACTGCCATATTGTTTTCTATGGGTCTGCCCGAATCATTGTCCAGAACTGTCTGAACTGGATTTGAGTGAACTGGAATACTGTACCGGACAAAGATTTTCTGTCCAAACTAGCAAGGTGGTGCAGCTGGAACAGTGACAAAATCAAGATGGTGGCAAATGTCGCAACTGTTTTTTAGTGCAGTGACAGCATTCTCTTCCAGTCCAGAACCTGTCTTGAACTACTCAGATTTTAGTTCCGTACAGAACCTTCCACTTCCTGTCCAGAACAATTCCAGAATTACTCGAAAGCTTGTTCGGAACAGAACATCTGATTCGTGCAGACCCCTATGTGATTTGGATATTAATTTATGGAATTCTTACAATATCACTATAAAATCACATCAGAATAAAATAAAATGGACATTTTAAACAAACACCAAATTTAGAAAATGTGGTTAAGGTACTGTTGTTTACTAGCATTGACATTACATGGTGAAAACTGCCTAAAACTTCTGTCACTGTCTGCACTGTGTATCCCAGTTTTGCAAACTCTTTTCTTGGAATAATACTGCGGAAATATATTGTAGCATAAAATGGAAGTCCTATAATTTTTCTATTGTTTTATTTTTTCAGATGATAAGTTGGCAACTGCATCATAATCAAATGCCAACATCAGAACAACTACAGACATGTTTAGAATGTGTAGCTCTAGTGTTACAAAATAAAGATTTTACTAATATAATAGGACATAGTGATAGTAGTACTTATGTTAGTTCTATAACATCAGCTGTATATCAACTTGTATCTTCTCGTAAGTATTCATATACTTCTAACTAGATTTACCCTCTCAGGTAATTTTAAAAAGCTTTTCCAGACATTGAATATCAGGGAAGTTCATGATAAATCTGGAAAATTGTCAAAATGACCCGGAAAAATGATATTTCATAATTGACCCTAATTTTATAAATCATTTTTCGTAATTGAATTAAAAAGTTCATGATCAAGAAATTCCAAATTTACAGTTCAGTCCAGGATTCTTATAAAATTATGGAAAATGATCAAATACTGTCTGGAAATATCATGGAAAATGTACTCAGAAGTTCTGTATGAACCCTGTCTTTAAGTCTATTGAACTTCATATTAAGAATTTTGTATTTTTCAGTGGTTGTATTACCTGGTGAAAAGGTATATTTATTACCACAAAATGACAGACTAGATGAACAGGAAGATGATGGTGGGTGTATATTTTGTCTTTTAGAACTCTTTTAAAAAATACACTGACAATACATTCATGAACAATATAACACCAGAAAATATTTCCTGGTCTGTTTATTGAAACCTTGAATTAGAGAGGTTATAGAAATGAAATGAGTCAGTTATTAATAATAATATTTTATTTCCTTTTTTCAGAATCTTCACATTTAATAACATCATGTGATCAGATCTCAGAATTACTACAATGTCTCAAAACAAGATTACGTCCAAAATCATCAGAAACCAAGAAATTACCAGAATTCTTGGCTTCACCTATCAGAAATATTGTTACAGGTAGTATATTAGTGGGTTTTTTAATAAAAAAAATACACATTTTTACCAATAATTTGAAATAAGATATGTCAATTTGCATATCTTAGAAACTGCTACATTTTTTTTATGATATTTCCAAGGTGACTAGCCCTCAAAATCAGCAGAAGCGTTATTTGGTAAACTTAATTAGAATTTGGTTTCTGTTTAAAGGTTTAATGGTATTTTGTTTGCAGGTCTTGCCAGATTACCACTAGTCAATTCGTATGCCAGAGTTCCACCATTAGTATGGAAATTAGGTTGGTCACCATCTCCTACTGGTAATTTAAAAACACATCTTCCTCCAGTACCAGTAGATTATTTACAAGAAAAAGATGTATTAGAGGAGTTTGTATTTAGAATCAATACATTAGGTAGGTATATTTCATAACATTATTGGGAGACGCGGTGGTTCAGTGAGCTAGACGCTTGCTCACTAACCTGAAGTTCCAGGGTTCAATCCCGGCATGGGTTGAGATGATACCTTGTCAGTGATGTCAAGGGGTTGACATGAAAAAAGCGTCTAGTCGTTCGGATGGGTCCTGAGGTCCTGTGTGCTATTGGCTGTGCACTTTAAAGATCCCTCGACAGTTGGAAATCGATAATAAGAGCAGGCTAATGCCACTGTCCTTGCAAAATTTCCCTCATTGCACACTGCATGGCGTTTGCCCATCCTCAATTAGCCCATAAAGGTGAAGAAAAGTAGGATGTAAAACTCTATTCATTTCATTTCATAACATCATTTGGTTTGCATTTTTTGTCTACTTTCAACCCATGTTAGGTCACGTTATCTAATATGACATACTATATTGTAGGTTGGGTGAGTCGACATCAGTTTGAAGAAACATGGATGAGTTTATTAGGTGTATTAAATCCTGTTACATTAACAGATACACATCAACTCTCAGCTGAGGTAACTTATTTATATCACATCAACAGTTTGAATAAATTGTCAAGTTGTCTTAAAGCTTCAAATTTATTGTCTCTTTCAGAAACTGTATAGTTAAATTGCATGCACATTATTGGTATATCCTTTTTAAGGGCTGTGGTCCCTAGTGTGATTCATATAGTTTAAGGCAGGCCTTCTCAAATGGCCTCAAAAGTGACCCCTTCCGCTTAAACGCTCTGCTTGCTATTTTAGCTCAGCTCCATTTGGCCCTTATATTTCATTCATAAAATGCATTTGACCCTTTACAAAAATTAATCGAGAAGGTTTGGTTTAAGGCTTGCACACTAACAAGTTGTCTAGACTTTGACAATTGGCATTAGGTGGAAATGTGTCTCTTTTGATGTTTTATTTCAGTTATTTAAAAGTATGTTGTATTATGTGGTGTGTTTGCATACAACAAAATGTAATATAAGTATTATGTTGTTATTGTAGGAAGAAATAGAAAGAACACAAGGAATGGTATTAGCTGTGAAATCTATAACATCATTATTATTACAATCTACATTAATACCACAAGCTGGTAATCCTTCTAATAGTGTATATGAAATCCGTCCTAGAGATAAACCTTTAGCTTTCTTACATACCAGGTATTTAAATTCAAATATTTTATTTGATATAAGGATAGCATCATTTCATATTTCATTTTAATGTCTGTCTATCCAGCAATGACATCCCTAATTTTCATTAGTGACGTTGTCAATCACTTACATGCTGTCAGTGTCCCTTATTCATATACAAAAAAAAACTTAAGCACCCCTGTTAGACATACATAGTTAACATCATTGTCAGTTTCCATTTGTTTGTATATGCTGTTTTCATGACGCTAAGTATTTGATATAATCTGTTGAAAATAATTTATTATGTAATATGCCAATTCAGGCCTTCTTAAATGCTGGGCCAGTGACCCCTTCCGCTTAAACACTACCTCTCTATGATGGCCAAAATTTTTTAGGCCCTTATTTTGGCCCTTAACAAAAATTAATTGAGAAGGTCTGTGCTTATTGCTGCTAAGAAGCCAAGAATAGGGCATGCTTTGTCTAACAGTTATATTGTAGTATATAAATTTAGTTTTTATTGTTATTAATATTATAGATGTGGTAAAAAGTTAGGTATGATAAGAAGTTTGATAGAACAAGAGATATATACATTATGTTGTAATAAATCAGATAGTCAAACACATCATACTCATAGTAAACTTACTAGACGTTTAGACTCATATTTCTGTGAAGATTTATTTGAAGATAATCTCGAGAGAAGAATTGGTTCAGAAGAATTTTCATTAGGACAGGTTAGTTCAGGTTATTGTTGAGATATGGACATTAATAATAATAATAATAATAATAAACTCTTTATTTTACATGGGTCAGAATTAGGCCCAATACCACGAGTGATAACGGTCCTGTCTCACACCCAGCCCATGGGGACAAACATAGATACAATATACAACATATAGACACCCAAAAAAAAAAAAAAAAAAAAAATCAATGTACAGAGTTTGATGATTTAGAGGTCAAGTACATGACCACAGGCTAATGGATATTTTTTTTAGATATACAATATAGCAATATGCACAAGTACATGTGTATTAAATGGACATATTATCGTCAAGAGATTAAATACAAGATTAAATACATTGCGACAAATTTAAAAAAAAAAAAAAACTAGAACCATGAATGGTACCATGCAGTGCGCATCCGGTTTCGTCCATTGGTGAAAAGTGACACCTTTCAATCCATGTTGTCAGGTTTACAGAAGAAAGCTTGTTTTACATTGAAATGCAGAAGTTACAAAATCTTAAAACGCATAATTGTGAATTCGGTAGTGAAAAGTTGAATAACCAGTTCACACACGGTAGTCAAATGTGAAATAAACATTTCATGTTCGGTAATGAAAAGTAATCTGACTAAAAAAAGGCATAATCACAGTTTGATATACATCAGTGGAAAACGCATATCACAAACTTTTAAATAAGTTCTAAAGTGCGAGAAAGGACACAATATGAAAGAGCCAAATCTCAATTTAGAAACGGACTGCACAGCATTCATACTTCATAGTTTGAAATACAGATCGAAATTCATCAATACATAATTAGTTCAAAGAAAATATATACTAATGTTTCTTTTAAAACAGTTACAATGTAAGAAAAAGTACATTAATGATATGCCTATCGCCCAAACGCAAGTTAATGGGAGAGGACGATCGCCCAAACGCATCTTTATGTCAAAATGTAGTAATCTCCCTTCAACTGAAATTTGAATTTAATATTTTACAAGCAGATGGAAAAACCAATTTTCAATATTCAAAAATCGCTATTTTCATTTTAAAATATTGTTTTGCATATCCTGAAAGAACAGATTTAACATAATAAGACCGTGAAAGAATTTGTGACGCATATGAATAAGGTCACGTGTCAGAGCTCTTTAAAGTTAAAAACTGCAATTTTCAAATGGATATAAAACCGGAAGTAAACATCGGAAAACCTAAATGAAAGTATCCGTAAATAGGTATCGTCAATGGCAATGAATTTGTTTCAGGTCACTTTGTTACCAGAGATCAAGGTCACGAGATATGAGCCTTTAAAGTTTTGACATTTACTGATTTATCTTAACCGGAAATTAAAATAAATCAGAATTGAAATTCAAAAATCGGCTTCTCATGTTTTGGTAGCAATCGACTGTAGATTCCAAAGACATCAGAATTATGCAAATTTCATTACACCCTGAGGCCCCATTTTGCGTTTTATGAAAATATACCATTTCAAGATGGCGACTGATCTGTTACATCCGGGTGAAATTTTATTATTTGTATACGTTTGTGTCTATATTACAAACATACTGCAAAAAGAATTTTTCGAATATCTTCAAAATTCCGGAAGTTGAAATTTTAACTTTAAGAGCAAATGACGTCACAACCGGAAGTGATACAAAAATTTTGAAAACATATTTTTGTTCGCCATCAAAATGTCTATCTATGTGTAAGTTATCAGAACGATCAAAATAAAATTTGAAAAAAACACGCACAGTTTCAATGGAAATTGGCACAAATTTTTCAAACTTTAAAAGGCGGAATTTTTATTCAAATGCATTGTGTTGTATATCATTGGAAAGAGCAGACAGGGCATAGTAAGACGGTAAAAGAAAATAAGACATATGTAAATTAGGTCACGTGGTAGGGCTGTTTAAAGTTAAAAATTGCAATTTTCAAACGGCTATTAAACCGGAAGTAAACATTGGACATCTGAAAACAATATGTCATTGGATACATCTAATCAAGGACAATAACTTTTGTACAGGTCACAAAGTCACAGAAGGTCAAGGTCACAAAATATGGGCCTTGAAAGTTTTGACAATTACTGATTTATTTTTACCGGAAATCAGAAAAAATCAGAATTGAAATTCAAAAATCGGCTTCCCATGTTTTGGTCGCAGTCGACTGTTGATTACATAGACATAAAAATTATGCAAATTCCATAACACCCTGAGGCCCCATTTTGCGTTTTATGAAAATATACCATTTCAAGATGGCGACTGATTCGTTACATCCGGTTCAAATTTTATGATTTGTATACTTTTGTGTCTACATAACAAACATACTGCAAAAAGAATTTTTCGAATATCTTCAAAATTCCGGAAGTTGAAATTTCAACTTTGAGAGCCAATGACGTCAAAACCGGAAGTGATATCAAAATTTTGAAAATTGCTAATTGTTCACAATCAAAATGTCTATATACATGTAAGTTTTCAGGTTGATCAATATAAAATTGCAAAAGTTGAAAAAGTGGTCAATAAAAGGTGCTCCAAAAGTCAGCAAGATTTTTCTCAAAATGATATTGTTAAACTTTTGTCTCGTGGACAATCGATAAGAGAAATAAGCAAAGTCAGTCCGATCAAAATCGGTTTAAAAATAAAGGAGATAATGGCCAAAACGCCAAAACCCATTTGTTCTCATACCTCATTTCCGGTTGGTAGGGCATGCGCCATTTTACATTTAAACAATACCGAGCAGTAGATTATCGTGGGAAATCTTGAGAGATTATATGTGGCATGCGTAGTTTTGGCTGGGCGCTCTGACCAGAAAGCGAAAAAAAAAAAAAAAAAAAAAAAAACAAGTCATTTGCAAAACAAAGCAGTGCGTTCACTAGAACGCACTGCAAAAAAAAAAAAAAAAAAAAAAAAATCATTAAATTTGTCAATTCAAAGAAAAAATATTGAACCTAAGTAATGAAATGTCAATTTTATTTGAGTTGATTTTATTCTGGTGATGGTTACTTTTTCATTATATCCATCATCATCATCATCATCATCATCATCGTATCCGATTTTGATTATCCAGGCCTTGGATTATTCATCATTCGAGGGTGTGGCCTGGCTGTCCAGTCTGGCGCGAAGTCTCCCCCTCCAGGCTTGTCTGTTGTTTGGGTAGGTCGAAAGCATGCCTCGTGATTCAGTTCAGTCAAGATTAGACCAAATTTTCATTCCATATTCCTTTTAGCTTTTTCTTTCTACTCCACCATTCTAGTTAGATGATTGTCTAGAAAGTACAAAATGAAAGGTTGACCTTATTTTAATTAGACTGAAAGTGGCATTATTTTAAGAAATACAGTAGTATCACAATGCAAAGTCAGTATGATATGATCTAATTGTAGATATCACTAGAAGGTATTTGGTCTGTAGTAGGAAGTTTAGAAACAACCCATTCTGAAAGTGATACGACAGATTCTACAGAGAGTCCACAACATGATCCAAAGAAAGCACATATAGCATTATCAAATATGGAGAGTAAAGATAGATCTATGTCTATTAATGGTTTAGATATTAACTCGTGTTTACAATTTATATCTGAATTATATGGACCCTGGTTATCAACAGAATCTTCTAATAAACCACCACTTATGTTATTAAATGCTGTTGTTAAATCAGTAAGTGTACTTACTTATTAACTTATATAGACCTTATTGTATCAAAATGGAAAAGACTATGACTAATTACTTGGGCCTTGCTTTATCATGTGTAAAAACTACTACCGGTATTTATATCTATGTAGATCACTGTTAGTGAAGTCATAAAACGCAGTAGTTTTAGTTAAATTGCAAGAACCACGGATGTCGGAATGGTAATTGGAATGGCTCAAATTGATGCTATCAGTGTCCACGATACACATACAAAGTTTAGAAAACCTCTTTAAAATCCCTTTAAATGTTTAATTTAAAGAGGTTTTCTAAATTTGCTATATGTATCAGGGACACTTATAGTATCAATTTCTACAATTCCAATTTTTAATCAGTGTGTCTATGATTCAAATTATTTGCACTTAAACTAAGTGTTTGATGACGTCAAAAGAATATGAAGACAGTTAAAACTGTTCATTTCGAGAGTAATAATTTACAAACCTATAACAATTGAACACCTTACATTTTCAGTTAATTGTTAAAAGAATCTTTGTGAAAAGTATATTTAAAACAAAATTAAATACACACCTTTATTTGATTGTAGATGTTAAGTTTATCTGATTTATTTATGGAAAGAGAACAGTTTGAAATGATGTTAGATACATTTCTAGATTTATATAAACAACATCCATCAGAAGATGAAATATTATTACAATATCTAATAGTGGGTATATGTAAAGCATCAGCTGTTATAGGTGTGGTAAGTAATAATGACATTTATTTATATAACTAACAACGATTATCACCAATTGACTGTGGAATAAGATTTGAATAATGGTTCGAGAAATACATGGAGGAACTTTTTTATTAGTGTTTGTTTTAAGGGTCCTACTGAGTAGGCTACTGGTAACTGCTGTTACAAATTTGTCTGTAAAGATATACTCAAAGGCTAGGCATAAATTTGACTTTAATGGCTTTAGAATTTCTGAATTAAGCATTTTATTGTGGAATGTTTTAAATCAACAAAACAAGTATAATATTTTTTTTTGGATAGGATTCTTCTACAGCAGAGAGGTTGATAAAAATAATAGACAGTGGACTGAAATCAACTCATCTACCTAGTAAAGTTTCATCTCTTCATGGTATATTATATATACTAGAAACTAGTACTTCAGACCTTACTAAAACATTACTACCCATTATAACAGAATTTTTAACTAGACATTTATCAGCTGTATCAAAGTAAGTTTATTACACATTTATCAGCTGTATCAAAGTAAATTTATTACACAGTTATCAGCTGTATCAAAGTAAATCTTTTATACATAAATTATCAGATAAGTAAGTTAATCAGATATTTATTAGCTGTATCAAAGTAAATCTTTTATACATAAATTATCAGATAAGTAAGTTAATCAGATATATTTATTAGCTGTATCAAAGTAGTTTAATCAGATATTTATCCGTTTTATCAAAGTAAGTTTATTAGATATTTATCTGCTGTATCAATGTAAGTTTATAAGATATGATCAGATGTATCAAAGTAAAGCCTCGGTCTCACATAGGCGTATTCAACGCAGTATGAAGCGCGGATGGCCATATGAGACGATCCGTGTTGTATCCTAGAGCATACGTGGGATATGTATTTGATCCGTACTGATACGTGGATTTTGGCAGCTTTTCAAACATGTTTAAAACATCCGTCAATTCTTCCAGGATAGACGTGATACGTATTCAAATCCTCTTAACCGTAGTAGCATACGTGAAAGCATACTTGCCATACGTCACACATACCTCGATAATATCCGTGCTTCCCAAACAGTTGTCGGGTCATTCACTGGAGTGACATACAAGTATCTATATAGCCCCGATCTCACATAGACGGATAGCGACGGATTATACGCCAACTACAATTTGGCGGATTGGGCACGGAGAAATGATACAAAGATTTGGTGAAATGAAAGTTGACGAATGTGTGGCCAAGTACGAGAGTATTAATTACGGACGTACGCCGGCATAGCCGTACAGTACGTAGTACATACGCAGGATCTCACAGGACTGCGCAACGGATGTGTCAGGGAAGCTCCACGGTAATGAAGGGTGAATCTGAGACTGCGAGGTATGAAATACGTATGGTGCAGGTTAAATGCAAGGCATTCGTGGACTCGTCCCTGCATTTGTACGTCGCTCCCATGAGTGATCCGAAGACTACGGATACGAGATATTATTGAGGTATATGTTACGTGTGGCAAGTATGCTTTCACGTATGCCAGGTATGTTTCTACGACAATGAGGATTTATCTACGTATGACATCTATCCTTGAAGAATCGACGGATGTTTTAAACATGTTTGAAATTTCCGCCAAAATCCACGTATCAGTACCGATCAAATACGTATCCAACGTATGTTGAGGGATGTTGTGGGGATGCTCTCGGATACATCACGGATCGTCTCATATGGACATCCGCGTTTCATACGGCGGTGAATACGCCTATGTGAGATCGGGGCTATAGACCGAGATGAAATTTAAATTTATTTTTTCACAAAACACCCGCAGTACACTCTTCCCTTTACCTTGCTTCCTACCCCGTAAGTCCCTCCATACCTTGCACAACTCGCCAATTTGTACCTCATTACCGTATCTGCTTTGTATTTGACCTGCTCCATACGGATTGCATACCTCACATCCTCCCGAGTCAACCTTTATTACCGAGGAGCTTCCCTGACTCATCCGCTGCGCAGCCCTGTGAGATCCCGCTTACTGTACGGCTAAGCCAATTTTGTACCATTTCTCCGTGTCCAAACCGTCAAATTCTAGTTGGCGTATAATCCGTTGCTATCCGCCTATGTGAGATCGGGGCTAAAGTTTATCATACATTTATCAGCTAAATTAATGTAAGTTTATTGCATATATCAGCTGCATTAAAGTAAAATTATTACATATATATCAGCTGTATCAAAGTAAGTTTATTAGACATTTACCAGCTGTATCAAAGTAAGTTTATTAAATATTTATCATCAAAGTATGTTTATCACATCATATATGACAGTGATAAACTGATAAAACATTTTTTTATATTTCAGTGCTTATATTACTAGTGATCAGTTTCTATTGACAATGTGGGCTACAGCATTTTATATACTAGAGAACTATCATGAAGACATCAAAGATGGTGATTTTCCATCAAGAATAATTCAGGTAAAACAATAATCGTTATTATCATTTACTGGCAAGACATGTCATTTCATGGCATTTTTTATTGAGTCCTTATTTGGTCAATGTTGTAGAGTTCATGGATATCAAGTTTGTTAACCCTTTGATGAGTGAAGCGGCACATATGACGTTACATATGAAAGGACCAGAGCGATCTATATGTTGCTAATGTGACGCATGCTATAACCATGCTATAACATCATTAACGTCTAATTAAGTCTCTCCCTACAGTATGACGTAATAATTAAACTCAAAAGGTTAAGCAAGTCACACCAGCTTCAAATAAATAAAAATGCTTAAAGTAATTTGATAATTTGTATTATTTTCTAGTTGGTTGTAAGTACAGCATCATATAGTGAAGATAGTGTATCAACATCTGTATTTCTAACATTAATGAAAGGTTTAGAAAGATTATTATTAGCTGATGTTTTATCTAAAACTGATATTGAAACTATTGTGAAACTCAGCCTTGATAGGTATGTATTATCTTCCTGTTAATTCAATTTATTGGATTAGGTTGGGAACAATATAGTATACGTACAAATTTTAACATATTTACTATTAGTATTCCCAAGGATGGTCTTGTGATTTTATATTTGTCTTTCACATAAGCTTATATAATTACAGAATATGAGTACTTTTTTTTGAAGAACTTGATACCCAGTATTTTCAATGTGTTCTTTTTTTACAGATTATGTTTACCAAGTCCACAAAGAGCTTTAGCAGCATTAGGTTTAATGTTTACTTGTATGTATTCAGGTAATGTGATTTTTCTATATATTATAGATTCTGCAATCTTTTAGTCTTAAACTATAAACATTGACATTATTTTCTCACTTCGTAAGTGATGGGTTTGTATTTTTATATTGTCAAAATATCTCGTATCAAAATAATTTAATGATAAAACCCTTTATTTTACATGGGCCAGACTGCAACTCATTTCACTGAAGTTCAAAAAAGTATATTAAGCGCTCTAATAGACAAGTTAAAAATAGAAACAATACCCTATATTATGATTTATTTTTAGGTAAAAGTGTTGATCAGTATAGTCCTAGACCAAGAGATATGGAACCATCATTTACATCCTCTTCATTAGATGTTATTTATCAAGATCCTGAATCATTGATATTAGCTATGGAAAGAGTTACAGTTCTCTTTGATAGGTAGGTAATTTGTAATATTTTAGTTAATAGTTAAGGGTAGATTCTGGTCAACAATAGAATTTTATCTAAATTATTGACAGAAATTGATACAACTTTACAATTATGATGCTACATACATTCACAGATAGATGGTTTCTTGTATCATTTTTTAAAGTTGCCATAGGTACCATAAAAAATTAGTACGAGTTGGTATCTGGGACTTGTTTATTGTTTGTTTAGCCCAATAAAGAAGAGTTTTATGGAATGACATCTCCTAATTTTCTTCTTTTTTAAGGAAAATGCGTAAAAAGAAAAAAAAACTTTTATCAATGAAGCATATTTATTTTTTTTAGCTTAAAATATATTTAATTGTCGAAAGTAAACACCGTCTTGGTTTCTATATTTCAGAATACGTAAAGGTTATCCATATGAAGCTAGAGTTATAACTAGATTATTACCACCATTTCTTTCTGATTTCTTCCCTCCACAAGATATCATGAATAAAGTTATTGGTGAATTCTTATCTAGTCAACAACCTTACCCTCAACTTATAGCTAGAGTAGTCTTCCAGGTATAGTACATATAAGTTTAAAGTGGGTTCTTCTGATCAGACTGACCCAAGGGCATGGATTTGTCAAAAAAATTGGGGGGGCCAACCAGCATGGGTTGTAGAGTCCAAGTACGTCGCGAAGCGCCCCAACCACAAGCCCAAACATAAGGTCCTTGCCCTAGAGATAAAAATGGAAAATGGCGTCAGTTTCGTGCATTCTGACATATATATCCAGGTTTTGAGTTGATAATAGGGACTTCCTACTATGATTTTCATGTGATAGATTTTGATTCTTCAAAAAATCTATTTTACTAATCAAAATATGGGGGGGACCAAGACCCTTCCGTCCCCCCCTTCTGCGTCCCCCCTAAATCCACGCCCTTGGACTGACCTAAATTAAATATGCCTACAGATGTGAACTCCTCTCCTCCTCCTATTCTTAATAATTTTTCCATCTCCAACAAAAATCATTTTGATTATTGAGATTTAGTTATTGGTCTTTGTTTAGGTAAATCAAATCAATCAACTGAACTAATTATCCTTCGAACAGAACGTCATTTGATTGATGCTATCAGATATTTTTTATTTGACGTGTTGGGAATTGCTTGACAATGTATTTGAGAATTAATGAATTCAATTGTCATATGGGAGTCTTGAAATACTCTAAATCTGTGTAGTTTTTTCTAATGATGGTTATTTGTAATATATTTGAATTATATTTGTAGGTATTTAACAATCTTCATGTACAGAATGAGGTGAATTTAGTAAGAGATTGGGTCATGTTATCACTATCTAATTTTACACAGAGATCACCTATAGCCATGGCAATCTGGAGTCTTACTAGTTTCTTTATTAGTGCTTCAACTAATCCATGGCTCAAAGCTTTGTATCCTTTATATGAAAAATACTAATTTATATTTCAGCATAGTTTATGTCTCAGTTATTATTTTAGTAGCCAAAATATCTGAGCCCTTGATTTGTGTACAGGGCCAAGAATTGATATACAATAACGGCAGTATTAGGTGCAAGTCATTCTTTGATAACAACAAAGCCTAATATATCATTTCAACACAATGTACATACAATCATTTTATCTGATGATGAAAAATTTGAAATATATAATGTATTGAAACTTTATGTTCTTTGTTGTTAAAGAAGTTATACCAGAATATATTGCTCTGTGTTTGTCCGAATCTGCACGAATCATAGTCCAGAACAGCCAGAACTATTGGAACTGGATTTGAATGAACTGAAACACTGTTCCGAACAAACATTTTCTGTCCAAACTAGCGAGGTGGTGCAGCTGGAACAGTGACGCAATCAAGATGGAGGCAAATGTCGCAAACGTTTTTTAGTGCAGTGATAGCAGTCACTTCCTGTCCAGAACCTGTCTGGAACTACTCAGATATTAGTTCTACACAGAACTTTCCACTTCCTTTCCAGAACAGTTCAGAATTACTCTAAAGCTTGTTCAGAACAGAACAGCTGGAACACTTCAAGAACACCTGATTCGTGCAGACCGTGAATTTTGTTTATATCTTACATGAGTAGTTAAAAAAGGTCAAATATTTCAAAACCTTAACATTGTTTTAGATTTCCGCATGTTGTTGGTAGAATGGGTAAAATGGAAGTTGTTGATAGACGTCTATTTTGTATAGCAGCTTTAGACTTTTATAAACAGTTAACATATGACAACCAGAAGAGAGCTTTTATATCAACATTCCATTCTGTGGTCCAACCAGATACACCATATCATACTTTACTTAATTCATTAACATAGTCTACTCGTGTCATACAGATACATTGTAGTTTTGTTATAAAATCATATACTGTATACCTAATCATACTTGATGAAACATTTTTATTTCATTTGATGAATTATATTCAATTATTTGATACTTAATCATACCTGAATGAATCATAAAATCAGTATGAATATTGAATATGATACCATGACCAGTTAATAGATACCTGATCATACTTGATTGAAATATCTAAACAGTGTATGATACTTATTATCATACTTGAAAAGAACCATATTCACAATACTTAATGTATACTTAATATACTTAATGTATGAATATGATTGTGTATGATGATTGTGTATGATAATTGTATATCAAACTGACTAATATTAACCAATCATACAGGATTAATGCACATTGTAATATAAATGTATGCTAGTATTCTATAATATGTCATTGATGTTCTGTGCTTCTTCACATCTAGAAACTTATATTGATATCATTGGATAAAATTCTAGATTTGGATATATTGTCCCAAATTGTTGATATTTATTTAAACTTCTATGATAAATAGATGAATTTTAATTGATGATTTATAATGATAAATATTTTTTGCTTCATTAATACAGTGTCTTCTTCAAAGATATAATTTTCGAATACAAAGTTCTTTCATAAGTTTGATAATAGTAATGCATGCAAGACAATGTGTATGACTTAAATTTAGTAGCTCATTTTATTGTATATAATAGTATGACCTTATGATCATAGTTTAGTATATCATGCATATTATTATAATCATACATCATCTCACAATAACACATCATTATGCATATCTCATTATGATCATACTTATCTCATTGTAGTACATTATTATGTTACATATTTCAGTAACACATCACATGCATATTCTATTTCTACACACTGAATTTCACCACATGTATGTGAAAGTTATGAACATCAAAAGTGATGAATCTTATATCTAATAACTGTATAAATCTTTGTTGTCTTTGAAAAGCCTTCAAAATTTCCTTTAAAGTGATAATACTTCATTGATAAATTTATATTGATATGTATCTTATTCTATATGTCTCCACATCTATATATTATAATCAGGCATTATTGTTATAATCATATAATGAAATTAAGTAACTATGCTAGAGAATAAAGCTGCATGGGTTTGCTTGTCATCCATCTATATTTTAAATAGAGTATAATATTCAGGATAAATTATAATATTAGGTATGTTCTCTTAGTGTTATATATTATCTATACTGGTATAAGTCTTAACATTCTCTCTTAATAACATTCCATGATATTTTAATTTTAAACAAAACTTAGTATTCCTATGGTTATTTTTCTTCTTTTTGAATTACTGGTACTTTGATACAATTTAGTTTAACTATTTTTAACTGTTTCTTACTTCCATTGTCGAATTATAGTCAAGATACATTCTCAAATCTTGATAACTTTTTTGCCAATAACAGACAGAACAGAATTTAGTGTTGGTCCAAGTTTAACATTGCTGAGCTTTTAAGGATGTAATGAAACATTTTGAGAAAGTGTGGTTGATTTCTGGACACTAAATAATCAGTAGAGTGAGAACGATCAACTTGCAAATCTTTGGTCTGTAGTTCAATCACATTTGTTCTACTACTGCTTTTGTTTGTCTAAAAATAATTTCAATGATTTATTACTATATCTGATCTCATAGCAGATTGACAAACCTAGTTACTAATTGTTAAGGATATCTTTAGTTGTTGTGTAAGTATGTATAATTTTGTTATTATTGTTATTTATTGTTTTGTCAAGAATAGAAATGATAATAGTTTTAGTATAAGATAAGCATGGGCTTACTAGATAGGTGATCAGATAGTTAATTTCAGAAATTGCCAAAAATTATTGACATGTATTTGAAGGATCGCCACAGGAAAATTCCATTACTTTGATAAAATTATTCTTTCCCCTATTTTAAAGAAATATATTATAAACATTTAATTTTGCCAAACTAGAAATACTTACATTAAATACTATACAAGTATAAATATGATGGTATGGAATAACCTTTTGTAAGGTATTAACAAACCGGAGATGATTTGCCAAAAAGCGCAATATTGTAAAGTATTGTAAATGTGAAAATGATGTAAATAAGAGTCAGAACTGCATTTACATGCACATTACGAAATGTAAAAACACTGTACTGTATATGTTAAAATGGATGTTTATAACAGTTATAAGTATTCAGTTCTATAAGTTATTTATTGTAAATATAATAACATATGTATGTTGTATAGTGTGCAATATCTTATATTTATTAGATCTCAATTATTTGAGGTTTATGCACAATAAATAATTCTTTATCAAATATTCTTTTTATTGCCTCAGAGTAAATATTGCTAGCACAGTTTAGAATCCTAGCTTCTTTTTTTTGTTTCAGTGTTTCTGGAGCCCAAAAGGTTTTAAAAAAAATATATATATATATAGGCCTAATATGACATAATATCTAACATATCATGACAATAAGATTGGGACCTGTGCCAAGTTGTCATAAAACCTTGAATAACTTTAAAAGGACTAAACTGAACACTCAAATTTTGGCATTCAGAAATATTTGTATTCATACACATTTATTTATTTATATTTTCTTGCAAAAGGAAAAATTGCTAAAGAGGCCATCTCCAATTGTCAAGGTATCTTTAACCAGTAACAACTAGATAATTTGTCAACAGTCCATATCTATCTATAGATTACTGTATAAATTTAAGGGCGCATAAATTAAAAGTATAAAAGGACACAGCATCTATATACAACAGGACCCTGCCACCTTCTACCCTGTCATAGACAACGAAGCCACATAATTCAACTGGATTAATGTATGGTGTCCTGTCATTTTATAACCTAGACCTATGTCATATGATATTATAAGATTATATAGGTATATAATTGACTATAGATATAATCTGTATATAAAATAATACTTATTGAATATAGACTTAAAGTATTAACTGATAATCATCGTAACTTACTAGTCACAAAGTCAGTATATTGGTCAGTAATTGAAGAGATTAGTACATTTACTATTTGCCACAATGGCTATGGATAACCATATCAACTCGACAGCTGGGTAAGAATTTTCCACTCATTCAGTTTATACATGTACCCAAACGATACACTGATCATGTACGGTTTGTGGAAAGGGACAGTTAAGGGCCCAACAATGAATAGGCCTACTCTTTGTTGTGTGGTGTGGCAGCAAATTTCAACTAGATTCAAATAAAATCCCTATTGAAATTCAGGAATGGCAACAAGTTTAAAGGAATCATTTAGAGAGGGGGGGGGGGGAATGGTGCCATGACCCCCTACCTTGGAGGAATATGACAAGGGTAGCTCATTGTTTTATGTGGGTTAAAGGGCATTTCCCTCCAGGTCTCGTATAAAATTCACTTGATTAAACTGCATTTCTTGAAAGAGAATGAACAATAAGAGAGCGAGATTAAATAGAAAGGACTCAATCAATATCAAAATGAAGGTACATATGCATGTGAATTATGAGCTGTTGATAAGCCTATTTGATGTTACACTTGAATATTATCTATTTATTAAACGTGAAATATAATTTATACTACCAGGTGTAATAAACATGTGTTCAGTAGGATCTATACAGACAAAGCCCTTACAATTTATTAATAGTGTTTGACCAGATTGTTGATGTCCTCAAACTACCTATTTAATGTGGTAAACTATCACTTCAATGAGATGCCCTTCAACTACCACTTCAACGAGATGCCCTTCAACTACCACTTCAATGAGATGCCCTTCAACTACCACTTCAACGAGATGCCCTTCAACTACCACTTCAATGAGGTATTATTCAACAAACACTTCAATGAGGTATCCTTCAACTACCACATCAATGAGATGTCCTTCAACTACCACTTCAATGAGATGCCCTTCAACTACCACTTCAATGAGATGCCCTTCAACTACCACTTCAATGAGATGCCTTTCAACTACCACTTCAATGAGGTATCCTTCAACTATCGCTTCAATGAGGTGCCCTTCAACTACCACTTCAATGAGACGTCCTTCAACTACCACTTCAATGAGGTATCCTTCAACTACCGCTTCAATGGGGTGCCCTTCAACTACCACTTCAATGAGACGCCCTTCAACTACCACATCGGTATCATTCGACTAACACTTCAATGAGATGTCCTTCAACTACCCACATCGGTATCATTCAACTACCACTTCAATGAGGTGTCCTTCAACCTTCAACTACCACATCGGTATCATTCAACTACCACTTCAATGAGATTCCCTTCAACTACCACTTCAATGAGATGTCCTTCAACTACCACTTCAATGAGATGTCCTTCAACTACCACTTCAATGAGGTATCCTTCAGCTAACACTTCATTGAGGTGTCCTTCAACTATCACATCAATGAGGGGCCCTTCAACTACCACTTCAATGAGGTGTCCTTCAACTACCACTTCAATGAGGTGTCCTTAAAACTACCACTTCAATGAGGTGTCCTTCAACTACCACTTCAATGAGGTGTCCTTCAACTACCACTTCAATGAGGTGTCCTTCAACTATCACATCAATGAGGTGTCCTTCAACTACTACTTCAAGGAGGGGCCCTTCAACTACCACTTCAATGAGGTGTCCTTCAACTAACAATGACTGACCGTGGTATTTTCCTCAACTACCACTTCAATGAGGTGTCCTTTAACTACCACTTCAATGAGGTGTCCTTCAACTATCACATCAATGAGGTGTCCTTCAACTACCACTTCAATGAGGGTCCCTTCAACTACTACTTCAAGGAGGGGCCCTTCAACTACCACTTCAATGAGGTGTCCTCCAACTAACAATGACTGGCCGTGGTATTTTCCTCAACTACCACTTCAATGAGGTGTCCTTTAACTACCACATCAATGAGGTATCCTTCGACTCCCACTTCAATGAGGTGTCCTTCAACTATCACATCAATGAGGTGTCCTTCAACTATCACATCAATGAGGTGTCCTTCAACTACCACATCAATGAGGTGAGGTGTCCTTCAACTACCACTTCAATGAGGTGTCCTTCAACAATCACATCAATGAGGTGTCCTTCAACTATCACATCAATGAGGTGTCCTTTAACTACCACATCAATGAGGTGTCCTTCAACTACCACTTCAATGAGGTGTCCTTCAACTATCACATCAATGAGGTGTCCTTCAACTACCACTTCAATGAGGGTCCCTTTAACTACTACTTCAATGAGGTGTCCTTCAACTACCACTTCAATGAGGTGTCCTTCAACTACCACTTCAATGAGGTGTCCTTCAACTACCACTTCAATGAGGTGTCCTTCAACTACCACTTTTATGAGATGTCCTTCAACTATCACATCAATGAGGTGTCCTTCAACTACCACTTCAATGAGGATCCCTTCAACTACTACTGCAATGAGGTGTCCTTCAACTAACAATGACTGGCCGTGGTATTTTCCTCAACTACCACTTCAATGAGGTGTCCTTCAACTATCACATCAATGAGGTGTCCTTCAACTACTACTTCAATGAGGTGTCCTTCAACTAACAATGACTGGCCGTGGTATTTTCCGCAACTATCACATCAATGAGGTGTCCTTCAACTATCACATCAATGAGGTGTCCTTCAACTACTACTTCAAGGAGGGGCCCTTCAACTACCACTTCAATGAGGTGTCCTTCAACTAACAATGACTGGCCGTGGTAATTTCCTCACCTACCACTTCAATGAGGTGTCCTTCAACTATCACATCAATGAGGTGTCCTTCAACTACTACTTCAAGGAGGGGCCCTTCAACTACTACTTCAATGAGGTGTCCTTCAACTAACAATGACTGGCCGTGGTAATTTCCTCACCTACCACTTCAATGAGGTGTCCTTCAACTATCACATCAATGAGGTGTCCTTCAACTACTACTTTAAGGAGGGGCCCTTCAACTACCACTTCAATGAGGTGTCCGTCAACTAACAATGACTGGCCGTGGTATTTTCCTCAACTACCACTTCAATGAGGTGTCCTTTAACTACCACATCAATGAGGTATCCTTCAACTACCACATCAATGAGGAGTTCTTTAACTACCACTTCAATGAGGTGTCCTTCAACAACCACTTCAATGAGGTGTCCTTCAGCTAACACTTCATTGAGGTGTCCTTCAACTATCACATCAATGAGGGTCCCTTCAACTACTACTTCAATGAGGTGTCCTTCAACTAACAATGACTGGCCGTGGTATTTTCCTCAACTACCACTTAAATGGGGTGTCCTCATAGGCGTACGGGGCGTTAGTTGAGCGGGGGGGCAAAACCAATTTGCCCGACAACTAATGCTAATTTGCCCGACAACGAAATATATTTGCCCGACAATTCGACCCCCACCCAACCCCTAATTCCAAAAACTTCTCGCCATCTGCCTGATCACATCATTTCCGAACGATTTTATTTTTTTAAATTTCCTTCATGAAAATCACTGGGGGGGGGGGGGCAATTGCCCCCCCTACACCCCCAGCTCGTACGCCTATGGGTGTCCTTTAAATACCACTTCAATGAGACTGGAGTTTACCCAAAATACAAGTTCAATGAAGTGTGATCAAAACACCTCTTTAATGAAGTGTCCTATAGCCATCAACGAGGGGCAAGTGGGTGTCCAGTGTGGGAAGCTACTCAACAATGAAATAATAGTTATGAGTACAAGTATATTTAATCGATATATCACAATTGATATGAGAACCCTACAGTCCCATATCTACGAGTATTGTCCTTTTCAATTCGATCGCCTACACACTTCAACAGACACTTGAAAATCTACTCTAATCCATGTCTTACTAATTTCTATTGTAGAAAATCTCCCATGTCACCTGAATAGATTTAAATATATTTATATCATTTGATAACATTAAAATAAACGTACAGACCTAACCTTATTACAATGTCAGGGTGGGCTGTACAAAAAAAGGGTCAAAACGTGCAATGAATTAAGCCTTAAAATGAATCATTGCCGTGTCAGAGTACCTATTGTTAATTATTGTAGATAATCATATTGAGTGAAAGTCATAACCATTTAGTTTGAATAGGGAATTTGTACAATAGTCCTTAATGTGCATGATCAGTTTACATTGTGCATTCATACAGGTAAGGTGCTTACTGTAGTTTTGTTATTTATAGTTGTGTATACCGTGGTTCTAGAGAAATATATTTTCTAAAAAAAATCCATCATGATGGCTTGCTATCACTGCCATCACTGGCAGGGGCGGATCCAGGATTTTGGAAAGGGGGGGCGTAGATGCTAAATTTAGCCGCGCGCAGCGAGGCGAAAATTTTTTTGACCTTTTTTTTGGCTTAAAAACATAGAATAAGTATAAATTGTACTAATTTAACGGTTTCTGACGTGGACCATGTATGTTTTATAGCAAACGTTAATGGGTTAGACATTTTTGATGTCGTATTCTCCCCATTCTTCAAAAAAAAAAAAAAAAAAGACGTTGTAAAGGGGGGGCGTACGCCCTCTACGCCCCCCCCCCTCCCCCTGGATCCGCCACTGACTGGCACTGTTTACTTTGGGTATCTTTTTCAGTCAGAGCCATAAATGCCTAAAATGGATCAAACTTGATGGAATTTTATGGGAATTTTTAGAGTGATACGTACTAACTGTGACATAATTTTAATGCGTCTATCAGAAGCTAGACTGCAGTAGATACTTTTAAACAATCGAACAATAATAATTCAACAATAGTTTTATATGTGAAAGAATATAATATAACTATTGATGGCATTGTATTAGAAATTAAAACCAGGTGAAACTGATATGTTCATACAACAATCAAATTTCAGATTAAATTTCTACTGTTCATGATGTCCGATGATTGTTATAATAAGTTCATTGTAAAGCACAGATCCCCTCTGTCCCTGGTCCACGTTTTTTTTCAAAATTGTATTCTATAGTGTTTTTGACTATTGTATTCAGATGTTATTGATTTCGATGAATCATTTATACAAAGTGACTTCATCTGAATTGGATCGCTTGCATCCCCTCTAAAATGTTACAATTGGATCTGTATTGAATGTTATATGTGAACACACTCCTTTTCAGTGATGTTTTATAGAGGCATCCGTAGAAAGATCCGTGCCTTGTAAAGATTGTCGAATTCGTTATCTCATGTGTTTTCCGTGTCTGAATTGACATGGATTAGTTTTGTCAGTTGTTCATTGATAAATTACACTTTAATTCAAAAGCACAACTAAAGTTAAATACAAAATATGTTTAATGAGGAAATCGACAGTCGGTTAAAAAAACTAACAAAAGAAAAAAATAAGGCTTTATGTAAAACACTTCCGTTGCTATCACAAATCACAATTGTCATAAGAGGACTAATATAAAGTCTCTCTGGAAATGTTTTATACTACTAAGTGATTGAACGATGCTGTATACCATTGCTAAGACGTGGTGGATTTAAAAGTTTTGCCTGAAATCTTATTATGATACATGTGCTTGGTTGCAATATATTTGATCTGCCGTCAAGTCGATTGAAATATAATTGATTCTGTAGTACTTTCAAGAGAATATGAAATGTATTGTGTAAGTAAGAGATAAGACTAAACATCAATAATATATTTATATCTACATCTCATCAAAAATCAATACCCAGACTAAGTATCTTGTTTGCTATTGGAATACAAAATGGCGACTAGAATAGGCCAAGGTTGGTTACAACAAAGCGGTAACTAAATGTAACGCTTCTGTTTAGTTCCTAATAGTTCTTACTTACACGATGATCTAGAAAATTTGAGTGACTTTCCTCGTTCTATCTGTTATTTTAAACATTTCAGATTCCAGTTCAATGGATGTTATCAAGCTATCAGTAACAACAGAAGAGTTGATACCAAACAAATATAGTCAAATACCAAATAGTTTCCAGAAACTCACTGGGAAGGAATCAAGATCAAAATATTGCACTGAACTCAATCCTAATGACACCCATGGTCTTTTAAAAGAATCTGTACGTCTTGGAACAAGTGAAGCTTTTGCCAAACTTCTTGGTGACCGTGAAGACTCGTTTTTACTTTCTAAGAACTCTCGTAATCGTAGGAATATTGATGACCTTCTGCGACTTGCCGTTGAAAATGGTGGTTGTGGTATGGTAGAAACGTTGCTCTGTCGAGGAGCTGATGTGAATATTAGCGTGAACAAGTCAAGTTTATTGGAAATAGCTACCAAGTCTAATAATTTGAATCTAGTCAAGGTATTGGTGAAACATGGTGTTGACATCAAATCTGTAAATGTTCGAGGCGAAACCTTGTTGTTCACAGCCATAATGGGGGAGGACTCTATAGTAAGTATATATCTTTCTGTCTTGGTAGGAAACGGTAATGCAAAAATCTAGTATCCTTGGTATAAATAAACAGGCCCAGACTCTTATACGTTACTCAATAATATAGAAACACCTTCATATCAATTGAAAAGCTCTCCTAAACACAAAGATCCATACATTGAGCAGTAGTTTTTATTGTTAAGCCACAGACAGGTTTATTTGTAGACCCTTGGAGTTTTGAATATACACTGTACATGTATAACGTTACAGCTTAAAGTACAGCGAAATCTGGTCATTCCATACTTCCTGATAAAAATAGAAGCCCCTGCATATACTTTTGTTTGTATAAAACTGTATCAAATTATTATGGTGTTTAGAACAATATAAGTGTATGTAACATCCATTATCAATTAATAACATCTTCTATTCCAGAACACAAATGAAGAAATATTCGATTATTTGATAAAAGCAGGAGTTGATCCAAATAAATTATCACATAATGGAAAACACCTACTTCATGTTGCTGCCATACATAGTGTTCGGGCAATCGAGGAACTCTGTCGAACAGGATGTGACGTCAATGTTCAGGACAGTATATTGGGTGATACCCCTCTCCATACTGCTTGTAATAGATGCTGTGAGGACAATATAATATCTTTACTCAAACACGGTGCAAATATAAATGGATTTAATAATCTTGGACAAACTCCTCTCGAAAAGCTTTTAGCTGTGGCATCGGGCTCGGATTTTCATTCACGGACCAGAAGGGAATTAGCAAAGCGCCTTATGGCAATTGGATTCAGTGTGATAGAGCGAACTCCAATGCCACAGCGACGTAGAAACAAGGCTGTGGAATTGTATAAAAGACTTCAACAAAATCAAGATGCAACACTCAGTTTAAAATGTTTCTGTAGAACAGAAATAAGGAATCATATTAGCGGTGTTAGTTTTAATGTAGCAATAACCAAATTAGAAATACCACTTTCTTTACAGCGTTATCTGTGTTTTGGTGATGGAAAATGATTAAAGCGATTTTGGCTAGGAATAAAGAAACGTGTAGTGCTTCTGTGGCCTTGTGGCATTGCTATTAATCATCTAGCTGATATTCTTGGTTTGTTCGAACATTTTCTTAGACATCTTTTATAATTGTTTTTTACCTTACAATGATACAATCCTCATATAAACTATAAACAGAACTGTAGCTACACCAGAAATTACATTAGCTAACATAATTCATATTGACATTAGTATTGGTTGTGAAAACATGAAAGTTGATCGATTGGTACAGTCTGAAATTATAATAGAACATACGCCAATAACTCTATTCTATCTGATAGAAATGTATATCTTTTAGTCAATACTTTTTTACCAGTAAAATGAAGCTAGATATATACGTCTGCGATCGAACGATGTAGGTTTTTACGATATATTTTAGGTCACTTTTAGTCATCAAATCTGTTCAATAAAAAACTACAAGACAGTATGGAATTTTGTAATCTGTATTGTTAACATAAACTATATTAGTACTGTCAGCAATCTCAACAGCGTCTGATATTACTTATTGTAAAACTATAGCCGCAGTGGCACGCTAACCTGGGTATCCATGGGTCCAATCTGGACATGAATCCTTATTATTTTTCAACCCGAATTCCCCTTGTCAGTGATGTAGGGTGGAAGCGACTACAGTCGTTCGGTCGAGGCCTTGTGTACCACAGGCTGTATACATCCCTCGGATACAGAAGAAGCAACTGAGATTGCAAAATTTTCTCATTGCACACTCATTCATGGAATTTGACCGACCTCATAATCCCAAATAGGGCTAGATTAGCAGGACGTAAAACTCAATTACATTTCACATAATGATGAGTTTAACCTGTAGAAAAGATAGCTTGCTAGGCAAGATAACATACGCCCACTTCAGCAAATTTGAATATTCCATGTTGATTGTACCATCATCGAACTTATCTGAGCTGATATTTAGATGAATCAAATCGAATGAAAACTCAAGACTCTTATCACCAATTTTAACATGGTTTTTTTTCACTAAGTCATGGGCGATAACTCATAAACCGACGACTGAAATCGCACGATTCTCAAAGTTATCTAAGTTATTATCAAGATGAATATACATTCCAAGTTTCATTCAAATTGGATAAAAACTGTAGCCTTTAGTTGATTTGAACGTTTTTTCACTAAGTCAAGGGCAATAACTCATACACCAAAGACTGGAATCGCATCATTTTCGAACTCATCCGAGGACCGAGATATTATCAAGATGAATACACATACCAAGTTTCATTCAAATTGGATGAAAACTCTGGTTTCTATTTGCGTACACAAGTTAATTTTAGCGGTTTTTCACTAAGTCAAGGGCAATAACTCATAAACCGACGACTGGAATCGCACCATTTTCGAACTCATCCGAGATATTATCAAGATGAATACAAATACATAGTTTCATTCAAATCCGATGAAAACTGTAACTTCTATCGCGTACGCAATAACTCATAAACCGACAATTAGAATTGCACCATTTTCGAACTTATTTGAGATATTATCAAGATAAATACACATACCATGTTTCATTCAAATCGGATAAAAACTCTCTATCATTGACACAAGAAATTGTTGACGGACCGACGGACGGACGGACGGACGGACGGACAGGCATTACGGCAATATACGCCCACATTTTCATGTGGGCGTATTAAAACACAAAATGAACATCTTGATCAGCATCATAAAAAGCGGAATACAATTTGAAGTGCATTATCTGTGATATTGACTAACTCCATTTAATAATAATTTTGTGCCAAATTTCAAGTTCCTACCGCGGACGGTCTGGCTGCCAGAGCAGATATTGTGTCGCCAACTTAATGCAAACACCGTTTAATGCAGATTTCCTCTCCAAAACTAGGTGAAACTTTAAAGTCGATTTTCTCGAAAGTTTGAAAACATAAACTTTTTCTGTTTTCGCCTGAAATAGACGCAGGGAATGTTAAATTTGTATTCTGCACAAAATTTAAACCTCTAGGGTCAAAATTGGACCAGCTATGGCCATTTTAGTTTAGGGGTGGCCTAGTTCCCGTTTTGAAGCAGTGGTCAGGTAAAAGCCAAAACTTTGACAGGCTGCTGTTCGAAAACTATCAGAGATAGAATCTTGCAATTTGCACTGCGTGTGCCCATTGATATGAAGTTATTCTGTTTTAAATTTCAAGTTCCTACCGCCAACGGTCTGGCAGCCAAAGCAGATATTGTGTCGCCAACTAAATGCAAACACCGTTTAATGCAGATTTCCTCTCCAAAACTGGGTGAAACTTTAAAGTCGATTTTCTCGAAAGTTTGAAAAAATAAACTTTTTCCATTTTCGCCAGAAATAGACGTAAGGAATGTTCAATTTGTATTCTGCACAAAAATTAGACCTCTAGGGTCAAAATTGGACCAGCTATGGCCATTTTAGTTTTGGGGTGGCCTAGTTCCCGTTTTGAAGCAGTGGTCAGGTAAAAGCCAAAACTTTGACAGGCTGCTGTTCGAAAACTATCAGAGATAGAATCTTGCAATTCGCACTGCGTGTGCCCATCGATATGAAGTTATTTTGTGCCAAATTTCAAGTTCCTATCGAAAACGGTCTGGCTGCCAGAGCAGATTTAGTGTCGCCAATTTCCTGCAAACACCGTTTAATGCAGATTTCCTCTCCAAAACTGGGTGAAACTTTAAAGTCGATTTTCTCGAAAGTTTGAAAAAATAAACCTTTTCCGTTTTCGCCTGAAATAGACGAAGGGAATGTTAAATTTGTATTCTGCACAAACATTAGACCTCTAGGGTCAAAATTGGACCAGCTATGGCCATTTTAGTTTTAGGGTGGCCTAGTTCCCGTTTTGAAGCAGTGGTCAGGTAAAAGCCAAAACTTTGACAGGCTGCTGTTCAAAAACTATCAGAGATAGAATCTTGCGATTTGCACTGCGTGTGCCCATTGATATGAAGTTATTTTGTGCCAAATTTCAAGTTCCTATCGAAAACGGTCTGGCTGAGAGAACAGATTTAGTGTCGCCAACTTCCTGCAAACACCGTTTAATGCAGATTTCCTCTCCAAAACTGGGTGAAACTTTAAAGTCGATTTTCTCGAAAGTTTGAAAAAATAAACCTTTTCCGTTTTCGCCTGAAATAGACGTAGGGAATGTTCAATTTGTATTCTGCACAAAAATTAGATCTCTAGGGTCAAAATTGGACCAGCTTTGGCCATTTTAGTTTTGGGGTGGCCTAGTTCCCGTTTTGAAGCAGTGGTCAGGTAAAAACCAAAAACTTTGACAGTCTGCTGTTTGAAAACTATCAGAGATAGAATCTTGCAATTTGCACTACGTGTGCCCATCGATATGAAGTTATTTTGTGCCAAATTTCAAGTTCCTACCGCGAACGGTCTGGCTGCCAGAGCTGCCAGAGCAGATATTGTGTCGCCAACTTAATGCAAACACCGTTTAATGCAGATTTCCTCTCCAAAACTAGGTGAAACTTTAAAGTCGATTTTCTCGAAAGTTTGAAAAAATAAACCTTTTCCGTTTTCGCCTGAAATAGACGTAGGGAATGTTAAATTTGTATTCTGCACAAACATTAGACCTTTAGGGTCAAAATTGGATCAGCTATGGCCATTTTAGTTTTAGGGTGGCCTAGTTCCCGTTTTGAAGCAGTGGTCAGGTAAAAGCCAAAACTTTGACAGGCTGCTATTCGAAAACTATCAGAGATAGAATCTTGCAATTTGCACTGCGTGTGCCCATTGATATGAAGTTATTCTGTTTTAAATTTCAAGTTCCTACCGCCAACGGTCTGGCAGCCAAAGCAGATATCGTGTCGCCAACTTAATGCAAACACCGTTTAATGCAGATTTCCTCTCCAAAACTAGGTGAAACTTTAAAGTCGATTTTCTCGAAAGTTTGAAAAAATAACCTTTTTCTGTTTTCGCCTGAAATAGACGTAGGGAATGTCAAATTTGTATTCTGCACAACAATTAGACTCTAGGGTCAAAATTGGACCAGATTGGCCATTTTAGTTATGGGGTGGCCTAGTTCCCGTTTTGAAGCAGTGGTCAGGTAAAAGCCAAAACTTTGACAGACTGCTGTTCGAAAACTATCAGAGATAGAATCTTGAAATTTGCACTGCGTATGCCCATCGATATGAAGTTAATTTGTGCCAAATTTCAAGTTCCTACCGCGAACGGTCTGGCTGCCAGAGCAGATTTAGTGTCGCCAACTTCCTGCAAACACCGTTTAATGCAGATTTCATCTCCAAAAATGGGTGAAACTTTAAAGTCGATTTTCTCGAAAGTTTGAAAAAATAAACTTTTTCTGTTTTCGCCTGAAATAGACGTAGGAAATGTTAAATTTGTACTCTGCACAAAAATTAGACCTCTAGGGTCAAAATTGGCCCAGCTATGGCCATTTTAGTTTTGGGGTGGCCTAGTTCCCGTTTTGAAGCAGTGGTCAGGTAAAAGCCAAAACTTTGACAGGCTGCTGTTCGAAAACTATCAGAGATAGAATCTTGCAATTCGCACTGCGTGTGCCCATCGATATGAAGTTATTTTGTGCCAAATTCAAGTTCCTATCGAAAACGGTCTGGCTGCCAGAGCAGATTTAGTATCGCCAACTTCCTGCAAACACCGTTTAATGCAGATTTCCTCTCCAAAACTGGGTGAAACTTTAAAGTCGATTTTCTCGAAAGTTTGAAAAAATAAACCTTTTCCGTTTTCGCCTGAAATAGACGTAGGGAATGTTAAGTTTGTATTCTGCACAAACATTAGACCTCTAGGGTCAAAATTGGACCAGCTATGGCCATTTTAGTTTTAGGGTGGCCTAGTTCCCGTTTTGAAGCAGTGGTCAGTTAAAAGCCAAAACTTCGACAGGCTGCTGTTCGAAAACTATCAGAGATAGAATCTTGCAATTCGCACTGCGTGTGCCCATCGATATAAAGTTATTTTGTGCCAAATTTCAAGTTCCTATCGAAAACGGTCTGGCTGCCAGAGCAGATTTAGTGTCGCCAACTTCCTGCAAACACCGTTTAATGCAGATTTCCTCTCCAAAACTGGGTGAAACTTTAAAGTCGATTTTCTCGAAAGTTTGAAAAAATAAACCTTTTCCGTTTTCGTCTGAAATAGACGTAGGGAATGTTAAATTTGTATTCTGCACAAAATTTAGACCTCTAGGGTCAAAATTGGCCCAGCTATGGCCATTTTAGTTTTGGGGTGGCCTAGTTCCAGTGGTCAGTTTTATGTCGATTTTCTCGAAAGTTTGAAAAAATAAACTTTTTCTGTTTTCGCCTGAAATAGACGCAGGGAATGTTTAATTTGTATTCTGCACAAAAATTAGACCTCTAGGGTCAAAATTGGACCAGCTATGGCCATTTTAGTTTAGGGGTGGCCTAGTTCCCGTTTTGAAGCAGTGGTCAGGTAAAAGCCAAAACTTTGACAGGCTGCTGTTCGAAAACTATCAGAGATAGAATCTTGCAATTTACACTGCGTGTGCCCATCGATATGAAGTTAATTTGTGCCAAATTTCAAGTTCCAACCGCGAACGGTCTGGCTGCCAGAGCAGATTTAGTGTCGCCAACTTCCTGCAAACACCGTTTAATGCAGATTTCCTCTCCAAAACTGGGTGAAACTTTAAAGTCGATTTTCTCGAAAGTTTGAAAAAATAAACCTTTTCCGTTTTCGCCTGAAATAGACGTAGGGAATGTTAAGTTTGTACTCTGCACAAACATTAGACCTCTAGGGTCAAAATTTGACCAGCTATGGCCATTTTAGTTTTAGGGTGGCCTAGTTCCCGTTTTGAAGCAGTGGTCAGTTAAAAGCCAAAACTTTGACAGGCTGCTGTTCGAAAACTATCAGAGATAGAATCTTGCAATTCGCACTGCGTGTGCCCATCGATATGAAGTTATTTTGTGCCAAATTTCAAGTTCCTATCGAAAACGGTCTGGCTGCCAGAGCAGATTTAGTGTCGCCAACTTCCTGCAAACACCGTTTAATGCAGATTTCCTCTCCAAAACTGGGTGAAACTTTAAAGTCGATTTTCTCGAAAGTTTGAAAAAATAAACCTTTTCCGTTTTCGCCTGAAATAGACGTAGGGAATGTTAAATTTGTATTCTGCACAAAATTTAGACCTCTAGGGTCAAAATTGGCCCAGCTATGGCCATTTTAGTTTTGGGGTGGCCTAGTTCCAGTGGTCAGTTTTAAGTCGATTTTCTCGAAAGTTTGAAAAAATAACCTTTTTCTGTTTTCGCCTGAAATAGACGCAGGGAATGTTTAATTTGTATTCTGCACAAAAATTAGACCTCTAGGGTCAAAATTGGACTAGCTATGGCCATTTTAGTTTAGGGGTGGCCTAGTTCCCGTTTTGAAGCAGTGGTCAGGTAAAAGCCAAAACTTTGACAGGCTGCTGTTCGAAAACCATCAGAGATAGAATCTTGCAATTTGCACTGCGTGTGCCCATTGATATGAAGTTATTCTGTTTTAAATTTCAAGTTCCTACCGCCAACGGTCTGGCAGCCAGAGCAGATATTGTTTCGCCAACTAAATGCAAACACCGTTTAATGCAGATTTCCTCTCCAAAACTGGGTGAAACTTTAAAGTCGATTTTCTCGAAAGTTTGAAAAAATAAACTTTTTCCATTTTCGCCTGAAATAGACGTAGGGAATGTTCAATTTGTATTATTCTGCACAAAAATTAGACCTCTAGGGTCAAAATTGGACCAGCTATGGCCATTTTAGTTTTGGGGTGGCCTAGTTCCAGTGGTCAGTTTTAAGTCGATTTTCTCGAAAGTTTGAAAAAATAAACTTTTTCTGTTTTCGCCTGAAATAGACGCAGGGAATGTTTAATTTGTATTCTGCACAAAAATTAGACCTCTAGGGTCAAAATTGGACTAGCTATGGCCATTTTAGTTTAGGGGTGGCCTAGTTCCCGTTTTGAAGCAGTGGTCAGGTAAAAGCCAAAACTTTGACAGGCTGCTGTTCGAAAACTATCAGAGATAGAATCTTGCAATTTGCACTGCGTGTGCCCATTGATATGAAGTTATTCTGTTTTAAATTTCAAGTTCCTACCGCCAACGGTCTGGCAGCCAGAGCAGATATTGTTTCGCCAACTAAATGCAAACACCGTTTAATGCAGATTTCCTCTTCAAAACTGGGTGAAACTTTAAAGTCGATTTTCTCGAAAGTTTGAAAAAATAAACTTTTTCCATTTTCGCCAGAAATAGACGTAGGGAATGTTCAATTTGTATTCTGCACAAAAATTAGACCTCTAGGGTCAAAATTGGACCAGCTATGGCCATTTTAGTTTTGGGGTGGCCTAGTTCCAGTGGTCAGTTTTAAGTCGATTTTCTCGAAAGTTGGAAAAAATAAACTTTTTCTGTTTTCGCCTGAAATAGACGCAGGGAATGTTAAATTTGTATTCTGCACAAAAATTAGACCTCTAGGGTCAAAATTGGACCAGCTATGGCCATTTTAGTTTAGGGGTGGCCTAGTTCCCGTTTTGAAGCAGTGGTCAGGTAAAAGCCAAAACTTTGACAGGCTGCTGTTCGAAAACTATCAGAGATAGAATCTTGCAATTTGCACTGCGTGTGCCCATTGATATGAAGTTATTCTGTTTTAAATTTCAAGTTCCTACCGCCAACGGTCTGGCAGCCAGAGCAGATATTGTTTCGCCAACTAAATGCAAACACCGTTTAATGCAGATTTCCTCTTCAAAACTGGGTGAAACTTTAAAGTCGATTTTCTCGAAAGTTTGAAAAAATAAACTTTTTCCATTTTCGCCAGAAATAGACGTAGGGAATGTTCAATTTGTATTCTGCACAAAAATTAGACCTCTAGGGTCAAAATTGGACCAGCTATGGCCATTTTAGTTTTGGGGTGGCCTAGTTCCAGTGGTCAGTTTTAAGTCGATTTTCTCGAAAGTTGGAAAAAATAAACTTTTTCTGTTTTCGCCTGAAATAGACGCAGGGAATGTTAAATTTGTATTCTGCACAAAAATTAGACCTCTAGGGTCAAAATTGGACCAGCTATGGCCATTTTAGTTTAGGGGTGGCCTAGTTCCCGTTTTGAAGCAGTGGTCAGGTAAAAGCCAAAACTTTGACAGGCTGCTGTTCGAAAACTATCAGAGATAGAATCTTGCAATTTGCACTGCGTGTGCCCATTGATATGAAGTTATTCTGTTTTAAATTTCAAGTTCCTACCGCCAACGGTCTGGCAGCCAGAGCAGATATTGTTTCGCCAACTAAATGCAAACACCGTTTAATGCAGATTTCCTCTTCAAAACTGGGTGAAACTTTAAAGTCGATTTTCTCGAAAGTTTGAAAAAATAAACCTTTTCCGTTTTCGCCTGAAATAGACGTAGGGAATGTTAAGTTTGTACTCTGCACAAACATTAGACCTCTAGGGTCAAAATTTGACCAGCTATGGCCATTTTAGTTTTAGGGTGGCCTAGTTCCCGTTTTGAAGCAGTGGTCAGTTAAAAGCCAAAACTTTGACAGGCTGCTGTTCGAAAACTATCAGAGATAGAATCTTGCAATTCGCACTGCGTGTGCCCATCGATATGAAGTTATTTTGTGCCAAATTTCAAGTTCCTATCGAAAACGGTCTGGCTGCCAGAGCAGATTTAGTGTCGCCAACTTCCTGCAAACACCGTTTAATGCAGATTTCCTCTCCAAAACTGGGTGAAACTTTAAAGTCGATTTTCTCGAAAGTTTGAAAAAATAAACCTTTTCCGTTTTCGCCTGAAATAGACGTAGGGAATGTTAAATTTGTATTCTGCACAAAATTTAGACCTCTAGGGTCAAAATTGGCCCAGCTATGGCCATTTTAGTTTTGGGGTGGCCTAGTTCCAGTGGTCAGTTTTAAGTCGATTTTCTCGAAAGTTTGAAAAAATAACCTTTTTCTGTTTTCGCCTGAAATAGACGCAGGGAATGTTTAATTTGTATTCTGCACAAAAATTAGACCTCTAGGGTCAAAATTGGACTAGCTATGGCCATTTTAGTTTAGGGGTGGCCTAGTTCCCGTTTTGAAGCAGTGGTCAGGTAAAAGCCAAAACTTTGACAGGCTGCTGTTCGAAAACCATCAGAGATAGAATCTTGCAATTTGCACTGCGTGTGCCCATTGATATGAAGTTATTCTGTTTTAAATTTCAAGTTCCTACCGCCAACGGTCTGGCAGCCAGAGCAGATATTGTTTCGCCAACTAAATGCAAACACCGTTTAATGCAGATTTCCTCTCCAAAACTGGGTGAAACTTTAAAGTCGATTTTCTCGAAAGTTTGAAAAAATAAACTTTTTCCATTTTCGCCTGAAATAGACGTAGGGAATGTTCAATTTGTATTCTGCACAAAAATTAGACCTCTAGGGTCAAAATTGGACCAGCTATGGCCATTTTAGTTTTGGGGTGGCCTAGTTCCAGTGGTCAGTTTTAAGTCGATTTTCTCGAAAGTTTGAAAAAATAAACTTTTTCTGTTTTCGCCTGAAATAGACGCAGGGAATGTTTAATTTGTATTCTGCACAAAAATTAGACCTCTAGGGTCAAAATTGGACTAGCTATGGCCATTTTAGTTTAGGGGTGGCCTAGTTCCCGTTTTGAAGCAGTGGTCAGGTAAAAGCCAAAACTTTGACAGGCTGCTGTTCGAAAACTATCAGAGATAGAATCTTGCAATTTGCACTGCGTGTGCCCATTGATATGAAGTTATTCTGTTTTAAATTTCAAGTTCCTACCGCCAACGGTCTGGCAGCCAGAGCAGATATTGTTTCGCCAACTAAATGCAAACACCGTTTAATGCAGATTTCCTCTTCAAAACTGGGTGAAACTTTAAAGTCGATTTTCTCGAAAGTTTGAAAAAATAAACTTTTTCCATTTTCGCCAGAAATAGACGTAGGGAATGTTCAATTTGTATTCTGCACAAAAATTAGACCTCTAGGGTCAAAATTGGACCAGCTATGGCCATTTTAGTTTTGGGGTGGCCTAGTTCCAGTGGTCAGTTTTAAGTCGATTTTCTCGAAAGTTGGAAAAAATAAACTTTTTCTGTTTTCGCCTGAAATAGACGCAGGGAATGTTAAATTTGTATTCTGCACAAAAATTAGACCTCTAGGGTCAAAATTGGACCAGCTATGGCCATTTTAGTTTAGGGGTGGCCTAGTTCCCGTTTTGAAGCAGTGGTCAGGTAAAAGCCAAAACTTTGACAGGCTGCTGTTCGAAAACTATCAGAGATAGAATCTTGCAATTTGCACTGCGTGTGCCCATTGATATGAAGTTATTCTGTTTTAAATTTCAAGTTCCTACCGCCAACGGTCTGGCAGCCAGAGCAGATATTGTTTCGCCAACTAAATGCAAACACCGTTTAATGCAGATTTCCTCTTCAAAACTGGGTGAAACTTTAAAGTCGATTTTCTCGAAAGTTTGAAAAAATAAACTTTTTCCATTTTCGCCAGAAATAGACGTAGGGAATGTTCAATTTGTATTCTGCACAAAAATTAGACCTCTAGGGTCAAAATTGGACCAGCTATGGCCATTTTAGTTTTGGGGTGGCCTAGTTCCAGTGGTCAGTTTTAAGTCGATTTTCTCGAAAGTTGGAAAAAATAAACTTTTTCTGTTTTCGCCTGAAATAGACGCAGGGAATGTTAAATTTGTATTCTGCACAAAAATTAGACCTCTAGGGTCAAAATTGGACCAGCTATGGCCATTTTAGTTTAGGGGTGGCCTAGTTCCCGTTTTGAAGCAGTGGTCAGGTAAAAGCCAAAACTTTGACAGGCTGCTGTTCGAAAACTATCAGAGATAGAATCTTGCAATTTGCACTGCGTGTGCCCATTGATATGAAGTTATTCTGTTTTAAATTTCAAGTTCCTACCGCCAACGGTCTGGCAGCCAGAGCAGATATTGTTTCGCCAACTAAATGCAAACACCGTTTAATGCAGATTTCCTCTTCAAAACTGGGTGAAACTTTAAAGTCGATTTTCTCGAAAGTTTGAAAAAATAAACTTTTTCCATTTTCGCCAGAAATAGACGTAGGGAATGTTCAATTTGTATTCTGCACAAAAATTAGACCTCTAGGGTCAAAATTGGACCAGCTATGGCCATTTTAGTTTAGGGGTGGCCTAGTTCCCGTTTTGAAGCAGTGGTCAGGTAAAAGCCAAAACTTTGACAGGCTGCTGTTCGAAAACTATCAGAGATAGAATCTTGCAATTTGCACTGCGTGTGCCCATTGATATGAAGTTATTCTGTTTTAAATTTCAAGTTCCTACCGCCAACGGTCTGGCAGCCAGAGCAGATATTGTGTCGCCAACTAAATGCAAACACCGTTTAATGCTGATTTCCTCTCCAAAACTGAGTGAAACTTTAAAGTCGATTTTCTCGAAAGTTTGAAAAAATAAACTTTTTCCATTTTCGCCAGAAATAGACGTAGGGAATGTTCAATTTGTATTCTGCACAAAAATTAGACCTCTAGGGTCAAAATTGGACCAGCTATGGCCATTTTAGTTTTGGGATGGCCTAGTTCCAGTGGTCAGTTTTAAGTCGATTTTCTCGAAAGTTTGAAAAAATAAACTTTTTCTGTTTTCGCCTGAAATAGACGCAGGGAATGTTAAATTTGTATTCTGCACAAAAATTAGACCTCTAGGGTCAAAATTGGACCAGCTATGGCCATTTTAGTTTAGGGGTGGCCTAGTTCCCGTTTTGAAGCAGTGGTCAGGTAAAAGCCAAAACTTTGACAGGCTGCTGTTCGAAAACTATCAGAGATAGAATCTTGCAATTTGCACTGCGTGTGCCCATTGATATGAAGTTATTCTGTTATATTTACATTTTATTGTCACGCGCTTCAGTGAACCCTTGTGAAAATTTTGCATTCATTTACCGATGAACGCAAAATTCTAGAGTGATCTCCCGTGACGTCGCTAAACAAAATCTTCCCTGACAACGTAGATTGTGGCGTATGAATACACACCATCATTATTTTAAGAATAGACAAATGATGGATCAAAAATCGGCTTGGGTACTCTAAGAAATAAAAAAATAAGATATTTTGAACTTATTTGATATGAAATAAAGTCTCATTTTGGACAAACAATGAATATAAAAATCGTAAATGTCGACTATTTGAGTGATCTGCCTTGACGATCTCCCCTTTTGACGTCATCCAAGTTTTGACGTCATGTTAATTGACAGGATTTCTGTTGCCGATTTCGTTTCCAATTTTCTTACAATTTTAACTACATTATAGCCATTAAAGCTATAATTTTACAATTAAAATATGGTAAAAGATACCTGAACTCTACCGAATGTAAATATAAGGATTGAATGCAGATTTTTTTGCGTTCATTGGGTGATGAACGCCGAATTTTCACGTGTTAAACCTGACATGAATGGCTTCGCCATTCATTCGATTTAACACGTGAAAATTCTGCGTTCATCACCCAATGAACGCAAAAAAATCTGCATTCAATCCTTAATTAAATTTCAAGTTCCTACCGCCAACGGTCTGGCAGCCAGAGCAGATATTGTGTCGCCAACTAAATGCAAACACCGTTTAATGCTAATTTCCTCTCCAAAACTGAGTGAAACTTTAAAGTCGATTTTCTCGAAAGTTTGAAAAAATAAACTTTTTCCATTTTCGCCAGAAATAGACGTAGGGAATGTTCAATTTGTATTCTGCACAAAAATTAGACCTCTAGGGTCAAAATTGGACCAGCTTTGGCCATTTTAGTTTTGGGGTGGCCTAGTTCCCGTTTTGAAGTAGTTGTCAGGTAAAAACCAAAGACTTTGACAGTCTGCTGTTTGAAAACTATCAGTGATAGAATCTTGCAATTTGCACTACGTGTGCCCATCGATATGAAGTTATTTTGTGCCAAATTTCAAGTTCCAACCGCGAACGGTCTGGCTGCCAGAGCAGATTTAGTGTCGCCAACTTCCTGCAAACACCGTTTAATGCAGATTTCATCCCCAAAACTGGGTGAAACTTTAAAGTCGATTTTCTCGAAAGTTTGAAAAAATAAACCTTTTCTGTTTTCGCCTGAAATAGACGTAGGAAATGTTAAATTTGTATTCTGCACAAAAATTAGACCTCTAGGGTCAAAATTGGACCAGATTGGCCATTTTAGTTGTGGGGTGGCCTAGTTCCCGTTTTGAAGAAGTGGTCAGGTAAAAGCCAAAACTTTGACAGACTGCTGTTCGAAAACTATCAGAGATAGAATCTTGAAATTTGCACTGCGTATGCCCATCGATATGAAGTTATTTTGTGCCAAATTTCAAGTTCCTACCGCGAACGGTCTGGCTGCCAGAGCAGATTTAGTGTCGTCAACTTCCTGCAAACACCGTTTAATGCAGATTTCCTCTCCAAAACTGGGTGAAACTTTAAAGTCGATTTTCTCGAAAGTTTGAAAAAATAAACCTTTTCCGTTTTCGCCTGAAATAGACGTAGGGAATGTTAAGTTTGTATTCTGCACAAACATTAGACCTCTAGGGTCAAAATTGGACCAGCTATGGCCATTTTAGTTTTAGGGTGGCCTAGTTCCCGTTTTGAAGCAGTGGTCAGTTAAAAGCCAAAACTTTGACAGGCTGCTGTTCGAAAACTATCAGAGATAGAATCTTGCAATTCGCACTGCGTGTGCCCATCCATATAAAGTTATTTTGTGCCAAATTTCAAGTTCCTATCGAAAACGGTCTGGCTGCCAGGGCAGATTTAGTGTCGCCAACTTCCTGCAAACACCGTTTAATGCAGATTTCCTCTCCAAAACTGGGTGAAACTTTAAAGTCGATTTTCTCGAAAGTTTGAAAAAATAAACCTTTTCCGTTTTCGCCTGAAATAGACGTAGGGAATGTTAAATTTGTATTCTGCACAAAATTTAGACCTCTAGGGTCAAAATTGGCCCAGCTATGGCCATTTTAGTTTTGGGGTGGCCTAGTTCCAGTGGTCAGTTTTATGTCGATTTTCTCGAAAGTTTGAAAAAATAAACTTTTTCTGTTTTCGCCTGAAATAGACGCAGGGAATGTTTAATTTGTATTCTGCACAAAAATTAGACCTCTAGGGTCAAAATTGGACCAGCTATGGCCATTTTAGTTTAGGGGTGGCCTAGTTCCCGTTTTGAAGCAGTGGTCAGGTAAAAGCCAAAACTTTGACAGGCTGCTGTTCGAAAACTATCAGAGATAGAATCTTGCAATTCGCACTGCGTGTGCCCATCGATATGAAGTTATTTTGTGCCAAATTTCAAGTTCCTATCGAAAACGGTCTGGCTGCCAGAGCAGATTTAGTGTCGCCAACTTCCTGCAAACACCGTTTAATGCAGATTTCCTCTCCAAAACTGGGTGAAACTTTAAAGTCGATTTTCTCGAAAGTTTGAAAAAATAAACCTTTTCCGTTTTCGCCTGAAATAGACGTAGGGAATGTTAAATTTGTATTCTGCACAAAATTTAGACCTCTAGGGTCAAAATTGGCCCAGCTATGGCCATTTTAGTTTTGGGGTGGCCTAGTTCCAGTGGTCAGTTTTAAGTCGATTTTCTCGAAAGTTTGAAAAAATAACCTTTTTCTGTTTTCGCCTGAAATAGACGCAGGGAATGTTTAATTTGTATTCTGCACAAAAATTAGACCTCTAGGGTCAAAATTGGACTAGCTATGGCCATTTTAGTTTAGGGGTGGCCTAGTTCCCGTTTTGAAGCAGTGGTCAGGTAAAAGCCAAAACTTTGACAGGCTGCTGTTCGAAAACCATCAGAGATAGAATCTTGCAATTTGCACTGCGTGTGCCCATTGATATGAAGTTATTCTGTTTTAAATTTCAAGTTCCTACCGCCAACGGTCTGGCAGCCAGAGCAGATATTGTTTCGCCAACTAAATGCAAACACCGTTTAATGCAGATTTCCTCTTCAAAACTGGGTGAAACTTTAAAGTCGATTTTCTCGAAAGTTTGAAAAAATAAACTTTTTCCATTTTCGCCAGAAATAGACGTAGGGAATGTTCAATTTGTATTCTGCACAAAAATTAGACCTCTAGGGTCAAAATTGGACCAGCTATGGCCATTTTAGTTTTGGGGTGGCCTAGTTCCAGTGGTCAGTTTTAAGTCGATTTTCTCGAAAGTTGGAAAAAATAAACTTTTTCTGTTTTCGCCTGAAATAGACGCAGGGAATGTTAAATTTGTATTCTGCACAAAAATTAGACCTCTAGGGTCAAAATTGGACCAGCTATGGCCATTTTAGTTTAGGGGTGGCCTAGTTCCCGTTTTGAAGCAGTGGTCAGGTAAAAGCCAAAACTTTGACAGGCTGCTGTTCGAAAACTATCAGAGATAGAATCTTGCAATTTGCACTGCGTGTGCCCATTGATATGAAGTTATTCTGTTTTAAATTTCAAGTTCCTACCGCCAACGGTCTGGCAGCCAGAGCAGATATTGTGTCGCCAACTAAATGCAAACACCGTTTAATGCTGATTTCCTCTCCAAAACTGAGTGAAACTTTAAAGTCGATTTTCTCGAAAGTTTGAAAAAATAAACTTTTTCCATTTTCGCCAGAAATAGACGTAGGGAATGTTCAATTTGTATTCTGCACAAAAATTAGACCTCTAGGGTCAAAATTGGACCAGCTTTGGCCATTTTAGTTTTGGGGTGGCCTAGTTCCCGTTTTGAAGTAGTGGTCAGGTAAAAACCAAAAACTTTGACAGTCTGCTGTTTGAAAACTATCAGTGATAGAATCTTGCAATTTGCACTACGTGTGCCCATCGATATGAAGTTATTTTGTGCCAAATTTCAAGTTCCAACCGCGAACGGTCTGGCTGCCAGAGCAGATTTAGTGTCGCCAACTTCCTGCAAACACCGTTTAATGCAGATTTCATCCCCAAAACTGGGTGTAACTTTAAAGTCGATTTTCTCGAAAGTTTGAAAAAATAAACCTTTTTTGTTTTCGCCTGAAATAGACGTAGGAAATGTTAAATTTGTATTCTGCACAAAAATTAGACCTCTAGGGTCACAATTGGCCCAGCTATGGCCATTTTAGTTTTGGGTGGCCTAGTTCCCGTTTTGAAGCAGTGGTCAGTTAAAAGCCAAAACTTTGACAGGCTGCTGTTCGAAAACTATCAGAGATAGAATCTTGCAATTCGCACTGCGTGTGCCCATCGATATGAAGTTATTTTGTGCCAAATTTCAAGTTCCTACCGCCAACGGTCTGGCAGCCAGAGCAGATATCGTGTCGCCAACTTAATGCAAACACCGTTTAATGCAGATTTCCTCTCCAAAACTAGGTGAAACTTTAAAGTCGATTTTCTCGAAATTTTGAAAAAAATAACCTTTTTCTGTTTTCGCCTGAAATAGACGTAGGGAATGTCAAATTTGTATTCTGCACAAAAATTAGACCTGTAGGGTCAAAATTGGACCAGATTGGCCATTTTAGTTATGGGGTGACCTAGTTCCCGTTTTGAAGAAGTGGTCAGATAAAAGCCAAAACTTTGACAGACTGCTGTTCGAAAACTATCAGAGATAGAATCTTGAAATTTGCACTGCGTATGCCCATCGATATGAAGTTATTTTGTGCCAAATTTCAAGTTCCTACCGCGAACGGTCTGGCTGCCAGAGCAGATTTAGTGTCGTCAACTTCCTGCAAACACCGTTTAATGCAGATTTCATCTCCAAAACTGGGTGAAACTTTAAAGTCGATTTTCTCGAAAGTTTGAAAACATAAACATTTTCTGTTTTCGCCTGAAATAGACGTAGGAAATGTTAAATTTGTATTCTGCACAAAAATTAGACCTCTAGGGTCAAAATTGGACCAGATTGGCCATTTTAGTTATGGGGTGGACTAGTTCCCGTTTTGAAGCAGTGGTCAGGTAAAAACCAAACTTTGAAAACTATCAGAGATAGAATCTTGCAATTTGCGCTACGTGTGCCCATCGATATGAAGTTATTTTGTGCCAAATTTCAAGTTCCTACCGCGAACGGTCTGGCTGCCAGAGCAGATATTGTGTCGCCAACTTAATGCAAACACCGTTTAATGCAGATTTCCTCTCCAAAACTAGGTGAAACTTTAAAGTCGATTTTCTCGAAAGTTTGAAAAAATAAACTTTTTCTGTTTTCGCCTGAAATAGACGAAGGAAATGTAAAATTGGTATTTTGCACAACAATTAGACTCTAGGGTCAAAATTGGACCAGATTGGCCATTTTAGTTATGGGGTGGCCTAGTTCCCGTTTTGAAGCAGTGGTCAGGTAAAAGCCAAAACTTTGACAGACTGCTGTTCGAAAACTATCAGAGATAGAATCTTGAAATTTGCACTGCGTATGCCCATCGATATGAAGTTAATTTGTGCCAAATTTCAAGTTCCTACCGCGAACGGTCTGGCTGCCAGAGCAGATTTAGTGTCGCTAACTTCCTGCAAACACCGTTTAATGCAGATTTCATCTCCAAAAATGGGTGAAACTTTAAAGTCAATTTTCTCGAAAGTTTGAAAAAATAAACTTTTTCTGTTTTCGCCTGAAATAGACGTAGGAAATGTTAAATTTGTACTCTGCACAAAAATTAGACCTCTAGGGTCAAAATTGGCCCAGCTATGGCCATTTTAGTTTTGGGGTGGCCTAGTTCCCGTTTTGAAGCAGTGGTCAGGTAAAAACCAAAAACTTTGACAGTCTGCTGTTTGAAAACTATCAGAGATAGAATCTTGCAATTTGCACTACGTGTGCCCATCGATATGAAGTTATTTTGTGCCAAATTTCAAGTTCCTACCGCGAACGGTCTGGCTGCCAGAGCAGATATTGTGTCGCCAACTTAATGCAAACACCGTTTAATGCAGATTTCCTCTCCAAAACTAGGTGAAACTTTAAAGTCGATTTTCTCGAAAGTTTGAAAAAATAAACTTTTTCCGTTTTCGCCTGAAATAGACGTAGGGAATGTCAAATTTGTATTCTGCACAAAAATTAGACCTCTAGGGTCAAAATTGGACCAGATTGGCCATTTTAGTTATGGGGTGGCCTAGTTCCCGTTTTGAAGCAGTGGTCAGGTAAAAGCCAAAACTTTGACAGACTGCTGTTCGAAAACTATCAGAGATAGAATCTTGAAATTTGCACTGCGTGTGCCCATCGATATGAAGTTATTTTGTGCCAAATTTCAAGTTCCTACCGCGAACGGTCTGGCTGCCAGAGCAGATTTAGTGTCGCCAACTTCCTGCAAACACCGTTTAATGCAGATTTCATCTCCAAAACTAGGTGAAACTTTAAAGTCGATTTTCTCGAAAGTTTGAAAAAATAAACATTTTCTGTTTTCGCCTGAAATAGACGTAGGAAATGTTAAATTTGTATTCTGCACAAAAATTAGACCTCTAGGGTCAAAATTGGACCAGATTGGCCATTTTAGTTATGGGGTGGCCTAGTTCCCGTTTTGAAGCAGTGGTCAGGTAAAAGCCAAAACTTTGACAGACTGCTGTTCGAAAACTATCAGAGATAGAATCTTGAAATTTGCACTGCGTATGCCCATCGATATGAAGTTAATTTGTGCCAAATTTCAAGTTCCTACCGCGAACGGTCTGGCTGCCAGAGCAGATTTAGTGTCGCCAACTTCCTGCAAACACCGTTTAATGCAGATTTCATCTCCAAAAATGGGTGAAACTTTAAAGTCGATTTTCTCGAAAGTTTGAAAAAATAAATTTTTTCTGTTTTCGCCTGAAATAGACGTAGGAAATGTTAAATTTGTACTCTGCACAAAAATTAGACCTCTAGGGTCAAAATTGGCCCAGCTATGGCCATTTTAGTTTTGGGGTGGCCTAGTTCCCGTTTTGAAGCAGTGGTCAGGTAAAAACCAAAAACTTTGACAGTCTGCTGTTTGAAAACTATCAGAGATAGAATCTTGCAATTTGCACTACGTGTGCCCATCGATATGAAGTTATTTTGTGCCAAATTTCAAGTTCCTACCGCGAACGGTCTGGCTGCCAGAGCAGATATCGTGTCGCCAACTTAATGCAAACACCGTTTAATGCAGATTTCCTCTCCAAAACTAGGTGAAACTTTAAAGTCGATTTTCTCGAAAGTTTGAAAAAATAAACTTTTTCCGTTTTCGCCTGAAATAGACGTAGGGAATGTCAAATTTGTATTCTGCACAAAAATTAGACCTCTAGGGTCAAAATTGGACCAGATTGGCCATTTTAGTTATGAGGTGGCCTAGTTCCCGTTTTGAAGCAGTGGTCAGGTAAAAGCCAAAACTTTGACAGACTGCTGTTCGAAAACTATCAGAGATAGAATCTTGAAATTTGCACTGCGTGTGCCCATCGATATGAAGTTATTTTGTGCCAAATTTCAAGTTCCTACCGCGAACGGTCTGGCTGCCAGAGCAGATTTAGTGTCGCCAACTTCCTGCAAACACCGTTTAATGCAGATTTCATCTCCAAAACTGGGTGAAACTTTAAAGTCGATTTTCTCGAAAGTTTGAAAAAATAAACATTTTCTGTTTTCGCCTGAAATAGACGTAGGAAATGTTAAGTTTGTATTCTGCACAAAAATTAGACCTCTAGGGTCAAAATTGGACCAGATTGGCCATTTTAGTTATGGGGTGGCCTAGTTCCCGTTTTGAAGCAGTGGTCAGGTAAAAACCAAACTTTGAAAACTATCAGAGATAGAATCTTGCAATTTGCGCTACGTGTGCCCATCGATATGAAGTTATTATGTGCCAAATTTCAAGTTCCTACCGCGAACGGTCTGGCTGCCAGAGCAGATATTGTGTCGCCAACTTAATGCAAACACCGTTTAATGCAGATTTCCTCTCCAAAACTAGGTGAAACTTTAAAGTCGATTTTCTCGAAAGTTTGAAAACATAAACTTTTTCTGTTTTCGCCTGAAATAGACGTAGGAAATGTTAAATTTGTATTCTGCACAAAATATAGACCTCTAGGGTCAAAATTGGCCCAGCTATGGCCATTTTAGTTTTGGGGTGGCCTAGTTCCCGTTTTGAAGCAGTGGTCAGGTAAAAGCCAAAACTTTGACAGACTGCTGTTCGAAAACTATCAGAGATAGAATCTTGCAATTCGCACTGCGTGTGCCCATCGATATGAAGTTATTTTGTGCAAAATTTCAAGTTCCTACCGCCAGAGCAGATATTGTGTCGCTAACTTAATGCAAACACCGTTTAATGCAGATTTCCTCTTCAAAACTGGGTGAAACTTTAAAATCCATTTTCTCGAAAGTTTGAAAAAATAAACCTTTTCCGTTTTCGCCTGAAATAGACGTAGGGAATGTCAAATTTGTATTCTGCACAAAAATTAGACCTCTAGGGTCAAAATTGGACCAGCTATGGCCATTTTAGTTTTGGGGTGGCCTAGTTCCCGTTTTGAAGCAGTGGTCAGGTAAAAGCCAAAACTTTGACAGACTGCTGTTCGAAAACTATCAGAGATAGAATCTTGAAATTTGCACTGCGTATGCCCATCGATATGAAGTTAATTTGTGCCAAATTTCAAGTTCCTACCGCGAACGGTCTGGCTGCCAGAGCAGATTTAGTGTCGCCAACTTCCTGCAAACACCGTTTAATGCAGATTTCATCTCCAAAAATGGGTGAAACTTTAAAGTCGATTTTCTCGAAAGTTTGAAAAAATAAACTTTTTCTGTTTTCGCCTGAAATAGACGTAGGAAATGTTAAATTTGTACTCTGCACAAAAATTAGACCTCTAGGGTCAAAATTGGCCCAGCTATGGCCATTTTAGTTTTGGGGTGGCCTAGTTCCCGTTTTGAAGCAGTGGTCAGGTAAAAGCCAAAACTTTGACAGACTGCTGTTCGAAAACTATCAGAGATAGAATCTTGAAATTTGCACTGCGTGTGCCCATCGATATGAAGTTATTTTGTGCCAAATTTCAAGTTCCTACCGCGAACGGTCTGGCTGCCAGAGCAGATATTGTGTCGCCAACTTAATACAAACACCGTTTAATGCAGATTTCCTCTCCAAAACTAGGTGAAACTTTAAAGTCGATTTTCTCGAAAGTTTAAAAAAATAAACTTTTTCTGTTTTCGCCTGAAATAGACGTAGGGAATGTCAAATTTGTATTCTGCACAAAAATTAGACCTCTAGGGTCAAAATTGGACCAGATTGGCCATTTTAGTTATGGGGTGGCCTAGTTCCCGTTTTGAAGCAGTGGTCAGGTAAAAGCCAAAACTTTGACAGACTGCTGTTCGAAAACTATCAGAGATAGAATCTTGACATTTGCACTGCGTGTGCCCATCGATATGAAGTTATTTTGTGCCAAATTTCAAGTTCCTACCGCGAACGGTCTGGCTGCCAGAGCAGATATTGTGTCGCCAACTTAATGCAAACACCGTTTAATGCAGATTTCCTCTCCAAAACTAGGTGAAACTTTAAAGTCGATTTTCTCGAAAGTTTGAAAAAATAAACTTTTTCTGTTTTCGCCTGAAATAGACGTAGGGAATGTCAAATTTGTATTCTGCACAAAAATTAGACCTCTAGGGTCAAAATTGGACCAGATTGGCCATTTTAGTTATGGGGTGGCCTAGTTCCCGTTTTGAAGCAGTGGTCAGGTAAAAGCCAAAACTTTGACAGACTGCTGTTCGAAAACTATCAGAGATAGAATCTTGACATTTGCACTGCGTGTGCCCATCGATATGAAGTTATTTTGTGCCAAATTTCAAGTTCCTACCGCGAACGGTCTGGCTGCCAGAGCAGATATTGTGTCGCCAACTTAATGCAAACACCGTTTAATGCAGATTTCCTCTCCAAAACTAGGTGAAACTTTAAAGTCGATTTTCTCGAAAGTTTGAAAAAATAAACTTTTTCTGTTTTCGCCTGAAATAGACGTAGGGAATGTCAAATTTGTATTCTGCACAAAAATTAGACCTCTAGGGTCAAAATTGGACCAGATTGGCCAATTTAGTTATGGGGTGGCCTAGTTCCCGTTTTGAAGCAATGGTCAGGTAAAAGCCAAAACTTTGACAGACTGCTGTTCGAAAACTATCAGAGATAGAATCTTGAAATTTGCACTGCGTGTGCCCATCGATATGAAGTTATTTTGTGCCAAATTTCAAGTTCCTACCGCGAACGGTCTGGCTGCCAGAGCAGATTTAGTGTCGCCAACTTCCTGCAAACACCGTTTAATGCAGATTTCATCTCCAAAACTGGGTGAAACTTTAAAGTCGATTTTCTCGAAAGTTTGAAAAAATAAACTTTTTCCGTTTTCGCCTGAAATAGACGTAGGGAATGTTAGATTTGTATTCTGCACAACAATTAGACCTCTAGGGTCACAATTGGACCAGCTATGGCCATTTTAGTTTTGGGGTGGCCTAGTTCCCGTTTTGAAGCAGTGGTCAGGTAAAAACCAAAAACTTTGACAGTCTGCTGTTTGAAAACTATCAGAGATAGAATCTTGCAATTTGCACTACGTGTGCCCATCGATATGAAGTTATTTTGTGCCAAATTTCAAGTTCCTACCGCGAACGGTCTGGCTGTCAGAGCAGATATTGTGTCGCCAACTTAATGCAAACACCGTTTAATGCAGAATTTCTCTCCAAAACTGGGTGAAACTTTAAAGTCGATTTTTTCGAAAGTTTGAAAAAATAAACTTTTTCTGTTTTCGCCTGAAATAGACGTAGGGAATGTCAAATTTGTATTCTGCACAAACATTAGACCTCTAGGGTCAAAATTGGCCCAGCTATGGCCATTTTAGTTTTGGGGTGGCCTAGTTCCCGTTTTGAAGCAGTGGTCAGGTAAAAGCCAAAACTTTGACAGGCTGCTGTTCGAAAACTATCAGAGATAGAATCTTGCAATTCGCACTGCGTGTGCCCATCGATATGAAGTTATTTTGTGCCAAATATCAAGTTCCTATCGCGAACGGTCTGGCTGCCAGAGCAGATTTAGTGTCGCCAACTTCCTGCAAACACCATTTAATGAAGATTTCCTCTCCAAAACTGGGTGAAACTTTAAAGTCGATTTTCTCGAAAGTTTGAAAAAATAAACTTTTTCCGTTTTCGCCTGAAATAGACGTAGGGAATGTTAAATTTGTATTCTGCACAAAAATTAGACCTCTAGGGTCAAAATTGGACCAGCTATGGCCATTTCAATTTTGGGATGGCCTAGTTCCCGTTTTGAAGCAGTGGTCAGGTAAAAGCCGAAACTTTGACAGGCTGCTGTTCGAAAACTATCAGAGATAGAATCCTGCAATTTGCACTGCGTGTGCCCATCGATATGAAGTTATTTTGTGCCAAATTTCATGTTCCTACCGCCAGAGCAGATATTGTGTCGCCAACTTAATGCAAACACCGTTTAATGCAGATTTCCTCTTCAAAACTGGGTGAAACTTTAAAATGCATTTTCTCGAAAGTTTGAAAAAATAAACCTTTTCCGTTTTCGCCTGAAATACACGTAGGGAATGTTAAATTTGTATTCTGCACAAAAATTAGACCTCTAGGGTCAAAATTGGACCAGCTATGGCCATTTTAGTTTTGGGGTGGCCTAGTTCCCGTTTTGAAGCAGTGGTCAGGTAAAAGCCAAAACTTTGACAGACTGCTGTTCGAAAACTATCAGAGATAGAATCTTGCAATTCGCACTGCGTGTGCCCATCGATATGAAGTTATTTTGTGCCGAATTTCAAGTTCCTACCGCGGACAGTCTGGCTGCCAGAGCAGATTTTGTGTCGCCAACTTAATGCAAACACCGTTTAATGCAGATTTCCTCTCCAAAACTGGGTGAAACTTTAAAGTCGATTTTCTCGAAAGTTTGAAAAAATATACCTTTTCCGTTTTCGCCTGAAATAGACGTAGGGAATGTCAAATTTGTATTCTGCACAAAAATTAGACCTCTAGGGTCACAATTGGACCAGCTATGGCCATTTTAGTTTTGGGGTGGCCTAGTTCCCGTTTTGAAGCAGTGGTCAGGTAAAAGCCAAAACTTTGACAGACTGCTGTTCGAAAACTATCAGAGATAGAATCTTGACATTTGCACTGCGTGTGCCCATCGATATGAAGTTATTTTGTGCCAAATTTCAAGTTCCTACCGCGAACGGTCTGGCTGCCAGAGCAGATTTAGTGTCGCCAACTTCCTGCAAACACCGTTTAATGCAGATTTCATCTCCAAAACTGGGTGAAACTTTAAAGTCGATTTTCTCGAAAGTTTGAAAAAATAAACTTTTTCCGTTTTCGCCTGAAATAGACGTAGGGAATGTTAGATTTGTATTCTGCACAACAATTAGACCTCTAGGGTCACAATTGGACCAGCTATGGCCATTTTAGTTTTGGGGTGGCCTAGTTCCCGTTTTGAAGCAGTGGTCAGGTAAAAACCAAAAACTTTGACAGTCTGCTGTTTGAAAACTATCAGAGATAGAATCTTGCAATTTGCACTACGTGTGCCCATCGATATGAAGTTATTTTGTGCCAAATTTCAAGTTCCTACCGCGAACGGTCTGGCTGTCAGAGCAGATATTGTGTCGCCAACTTAATGCAAACACCGTTTAATGCAGAATTTCTCTCCAAAACTGGGTGAAACTTTAAAGTCGATTTTTTCGAAAGTTTGAAAAAATAAACTTTTTCTGTTTTCGCCTGAAATAGACGTAGGGAATGTCAAATTTGTATTCTGCACAAACATTAGACCTCTAGGGTCAAAATTGGCCCAGCTATGGCCATTTTAGTTTTGGGGTGGCCTAGTTCCCGTTTTGAAGCAGTGGTCAGGTAAAAGCCAAAACTTTGACAGGCTGCTGTTCGAAAACTATCAGAGATAGAATCTTGCAATTCGCACTGCGTGTGCCCATCGATATGAAGTTATTTTGTGCCAAATATCAAGTTCCTATCGAAAACGGTCTGGCTGCCAGAGCAGATTTAGTGTCGCCAACTTCCTGCAAACACCATTTAATGAAGATTTCCTCTCCAAAACTGGGTGAAACTTTAAAGTCGATTTTCTCGAAAGTTTGAAAAAATAAACTTTTTCCGTTTTCGCCTGAAATAGACGTAGGGAATGTTAAATTTGTATTCTGCACAAAAATTAGACCTCTAGGGTCAAAATTGGACTAGCTATGGCCATTTCAGTTTTGGGGTGGCCTAGTTCCCGTTTTGAAGCAGTGGTCAGGTAAAAGCCAAAACTTTGACAGACTGCTGTTCGAAAACTATCAGAGATAGAATCTTGCAATTCGCACTGCGTGTGCCCATCGATATGAAGTTATTTTGTGCCGAATTTCAAGTTCCTACCGCGGACAGTCTGGCTGCCAGAGCAGATTTTGTGTCGCCAACTTAATGCAAACACCGTTTAATGCAGATTTCCTCTCCAAAACTGGGTGAAACTTTAAAGTCGATTTTCTCGAAAGTTTGAAAAAATATACCTTTTCCGTTTTCGCCTGAAATAGACGTAGGGAATGTCAAATTTGTATTCTGCACAAAAATTAGACCTCTAGGGTCACAATTGGACCAGCTATGGCCATTTTAGTTTTGGGGTGGCCTAGTTCCCGTTTTGAAGCAGTGGTCAGGTAAAAGCCAAAACTTTGACAGACTGCTGTTCGAAAACTATCAGAGATAGAATCTTGACATTTGCACTGCGTGTGCCCATCGATATGAAGTTATTTTGTGCCAAATTTCAAGTTCCTACCGCGAACGGTCTGGCTGCCAGAGCAGATTTAGTGTCGCCAACTTCCTGCAAACACCGTTTAATGCAGATTTCATCTCCAAAACTGGGTGAAACTTTAAAGTCGATTTTCTCGAAAGTTTGAAAAAATAAACTTTTTCCGTTTTCGCCTGAAATAGACGTAGGGAATGTTAGATTTGTATTCTGCACAACAATTAGACCTCTAGGGTCACAATTGGACCAGCTATGGCCATTTTAGTTTTGGGGTGGCCTAGTTCCCGTTTTGAAGCAGTGGTCAGGTAAAAACCAAAAACTTTGACAGTCTGCTGTTTGAAAACTATCAGAGATAGAATCTTGCAATTTGCACTACGTGTGCCCATCGATATGAAGTTATTTTGTGCCAAATTTCAAGTTCCTACCGCGAACGGTCTGGCTGTCAGAGCAGATATTGTGTCGCCAACTTAATGCAAACACCGTTTAATGCAGAATTTCTCTCCAAAACTGGGTGAAACTTTAAAGTCGATTTTTTCGAAAGTTTGAAAAGATAAACTTTTTCTGTTTTCGCCTGAAATAGACGTAGGGAATGTCAAATTTGTATTCTGCACAAACATTAGACCTCTAGGGTCAAAATTGGCCCAGCTATGGCCATTTTAGTTTTGGGGTGGCCTAGTTCCCGTTTTGAAGCAGTGGTCAGGTAAAAGCCAAAACTTTGACAGGCTGCTGTTCGAAAACTATCAGAGATAGAATCTTGCAATTCGCACTGCGTGTGCCCATCGATATGAAGTTATTTTGTGCCAAATATCAAGTTCCTATCGAAAACGGTCTGGCTGCCAGAGCAGATTTAGTGTCGCCAACTTCCTGCAAACACCATTTAATGAAGATTTCCTCTCCAAAACTGGGTGAAACTTTAAAGTCGATTTTCTCGAAAGTTTGAAAAAATAAACTTTTTCCGTTTTCGCCTGAAATAGACGTAGGGAATGTTAAATTTGTATTCTGCACAAAAATTAGACCTCTAGGGTCAAAATTGGACTAGCTATGGCCATTTCAGTTTTGGGGTGGCCTAGTTCCCGTTTTGAAGCAGTGGTCAGGTAAAAGCCGAAACTTTGACAGGCTGCTGTTCGAAAACTATCAGAGATAGAATCCTGCAATTTGCACTGCGTGTGCCCATCGATATGAAGTTATTTTGTGCCAAATTTCAAGTTCCTACCGCCAGAGCAGATATTGTGTCGCCAACTTAATGCAAACACCGTTTAATGCAGATTTCCTCTTCAAAACTGGGTGAAACTTTAAAATCCATTTTCTCGAAAGTTTGAAAAAATAAACCTTTTCCGTTTTCGCCTGAAATACACGTAGGGAATGTTAAATTTGTATTCTGCACAAAAATTAGACCTCTAGGGTCAAAATTGGACCAGCTATGGCCATTTTAGTTTTGGGGTGGCCTAGTTCCCGTTTTGAAGCAGTGGTCAGGTAAAAGCCAAAACTTTGACAGACTGCTGTTCGAAAACTATCAGAGATAGAATCTTGCAATTCGCACTGCGTGTGCCCATCGATATGAAGTTATTTTGTGCCGAATTTCAAGTTCCTACCGCGGACAGTCTGGCTGCCAGAGCAGATTTTGTGTCGCCAACTTAATGCAAACACCGTTTAATGCAGATTTCCTCTCCAAAACTGGGTGAAACTTTAAAGTCGATTTTCTCGAAAGTTTGAAAAAATATACCTTTTCCGTTTTCGCCTGAAATAGACGTAGGGAATGTCAAATTTGTATTCTGCACAAAAATTAGACCTCTAGGGTCACAATTGGACCAGCTATGGCCATTTTAGTTTTGGGGTGGCCTAGTTCCCGTTTTGAAGCAGTGGTCAGGTAAAAGCCAAAACTTTGACAGACTGCTGTTCGAAAACTATCAGAGATAGAATCTTGAAATTTGCACTGCGTATCCCCATCGATATGAAGTTATTTTGTGCCAAATTTCAAGTTCCTACCGCGAACGGTCTGGCTGCCAGAGCAGATTTAGTGTCGCCAACTTCCTGCAAACACCGTTTAATGCAGATTTCATCTCCAAAACTGGGTGAAACTTTAAAGTCGATTTTCTCGAAAGTTTGAAAAAATAAACTTTTTCCGTTTTTGCCTGAAATAGACGTAGGGAATGTTAAATTTGTGTTCTGCACAAAAATTAGACCTCTAGGGTCAAAATTGGACCAGCTATGGCCATTTCAGTTTTGGGGTGGCCTAGTTCCCGTTTTGAAGCAGTGGTCAGGTAAAAGCCGAAACTTTGACAGGCTGCTGTTCGAAAACTATCAGAGATAGAATCCTGCAATTTGCACTGCGTGTGCCCATCGATATGAAGTTATTTTGTGCCAAATTTCAAGTTCCTACCGCCAGAGCAGATATTGTGTCGCCAACTTAATGCAAACACCGTTTAATGCAGATTTCCTCTTCAAAACTGGGTGAAACTTTAAAATCCATTTTCTCGAAAGTTTGAAAAAATAAACCTTTTCCGTTTTCGCCTGAAATACACGTAGGGAATGTTAAATTTGTATTCTGCACAAAAATTAGACCTCTAGGGTCAAAATTGGACCAGCTATGGCCATTTTAGTTTTGGGGTGGCCTAGTTCCCGTTTTGAAGCAGTGGTCAGGTAAAAGCCAAAACTTTGACAGACTGCTGTTCGAAAACTATCAGAGATAGAATCTTGCAATTCGCACTGCGTGTGCCCATCGATATGAAGTTATTTTGTGCCGAATTTCAAGTTCCTACCGCGGACAGTCTGGCTGCCAGACCAGATTTTGTGTCGCCAACTTAATGCAAACACCGTTTAATGCAGATTTCCTCTCCAAAACTGGGTGAAACTTTAAAGTCGATTTTCTCGAAAGTTTGAAAAAATATACCTTTTCCGTTTTCGCCTGAAATAGACGTAGGGAATGTCAAATTTGTATTCTGCACAAAAATTAGACCTCTAGGGTCACAATTGGACCAGCTATGGCCATTTTAGTTTTGGGGTGGCCTAGTTCCCGTTTTGAAGCAGTGGTCAGGTAAAAGCCAAAACTTTGACAGACTGCTGTTCGAAAACTATCAGAGATAGAATCTTGAAATTTGCACTGCGTATGCCCATCGATATGAAGTTATTTTGTGCCAAATTTCAAGTTCCTACCGCGAACGGTCTGGCTGCCAGAGCAGATTTAGTGTCGCCAACTTCCTGCAAACACCGTTTAATGCAGATTTCATCTCCAAAACTGGGTGAAACTTTAAAGTCGATTTTCTCGAAAGTTTGAAAAAATAAACTTTTTCCGTTTTTGCCTGAAATAGACGTAGGGAATTTTCAGGCGAAAACAGAAAAAGTTTATTTTTTCAAACTTTCAAGAGAATCGACTTTAAAGTTTCACCTAGTTTTGGAGAGGAAATCTGCATTAAACGGTGTTTGCATTTAGTTGGCGACACAATATCTGCTCTGGCTGCCAGACCGTTGGCGGTAGGAACTTGAAATTTAACAATTTAGCAAAACGCCTTATGGCAATTGGATTCAGTGTGATAGAGCGAACTCCAATGCCACAGCGACGTAGAAACAAAGCTGTGGAATTGTATAAAAGACTTCAACAAAATCAAGATGCAACACTCAGTTTGAAATATTTATGTAGAACAGAAATAAGGAATCATATTAGCGGTGTTAGTTTTAATGTAGCAATAACCAAATTAGAAATACCACTTTCGTTAGAGCGTTATCTGTGTTTTGGTGATAGAAAATGATTAAAGAGATTTGAGCTAGGAATAAAGAAACGTGTAGTGGTTCTGTGGCCTTGTGGTATTGCTATTAATCATCTAGCTGATATTCCCGGTTTGTTCGAACATTTTCTTAGACATCTTTAATAATTGTTTTTTACCTTACAATGATACAATCCTCAAATAAACTATGAACAGAACTATAGCTAAACCAGAAATTACATTAGCTAACATAATTCATTTCCTTTAGTGGCATTTAGTAATTGGGTATAACTATATATGAACACAATTTTATGGATAACAATTACTTTAATAAATAACTTGCGACGTTTCGACGATGATACTTTCGTCTTTATCAAGCAATGAATTCATTGCTTGATAAAGACGAAAGTATCATATGGGGTATGGGGCAAAATCAATTTGCTCGACAAGGGAATATATATGCCCGACAACGAAATATATATGCCCGACAAGTCAACAAGGTCCCAGTCGGTCGAGGCCCCATGTGCTACAGGCTGTGCATCTCTCGGATATAGAAGAAGCAACTGTTGTTGCAAAATTGATCTCATTGCATACTCATTCATGGAATTTGACAGACCTTATTATCCCAAATAGGGCTACATTAGTAGGACGTGCAACTCAATTACATTTCACATAATGATGAGTTTAACCTGTAGAAAAGATAGCTTGCCAGGCAAGGTAACATACGCCCACTTCAGCAAATTTGAATATTCCAAGTTGATTGCATCATCATCGCACTTATCTGAGCTGATATTTAGATGAATCAAATCGAATGAAAACTCGAGCCTCCATCGTGTAAAATTCAATTTTGACGTTTTTTCACTAAGTCAAGGGCGATAACTCATAAACCGACGACTTGAATGGCGCACAATTTGGAGTGCATTATCTGCAGTATTGACTAACCCCATTTGATAATAATTTTGACAAAAAATCGATGAAATTATATCTTGTGGTAAAACTAAAATCAATTTTTTTCTGACATTTTATTTCATTAATTTTGCTCGTCCTGGTTTGGTTGCAAGAAGAGCTTTTCGTTCCATAGATTGTGTATTTAGAACAATAGGTGCTTGTGGCAATCCTCGTGCCAAATTCCAGTTATCTTTTCTTGCTTGAAATTTCTTTATTTGTCTGACCGAGGGATTTTTATTCTTTCTTGAGAATTTTAAATTCAATTTAAACTTTTGATCAACCCCTTTCAAATCTTGTGTGCATGTATTTCCTTTTGTTTTTTTGAATACCATTTCTTTGATCTTTTCTGTTATTGTGATGCTGGAACGCATTCTTTGCCATTTTCTTGTCTAAAGGTTATTCTGTAACCAGTAAGCAATCATTTCTACATTGATAAAATATGAAAAGAGATTGTTTTCATTGTTCAATATAAAGCTGAAAAGTGTTTGGTTAACGTTGATTTAAGAAACTATTAGAGAGAAATGATCAATTAATTGTATTTTATTAATTAGATAAAATTAGACTAAGAGTAAAATTTAATTGACAACAAAGTAATAGTGACATGGATTCAATTAAACCATTGTCATAACATGGCAAGATCACAAAAAAATGACCAAAATGAGTCTTTTTAATTATAATGGCTAATTAGCAGATTATTGACTTTAATCTTTGATCTCTGATTGCTTCGATCTTTTGATTTCTTGATTGATTTGAGTGACATCACTCACCTTGTCAATCAATTCGTTTGTAATAAATGCTGTGGTACTTTTTAACATATCATCATTCAAACAGCAAACATTACAGGCAGCACAACCTCGATATAAATATTAATATGGTGAGTTCTTTGATTATTTACTTAAGAATTGTCAATTTCCATCTTGCTACACCTAAGAAAAATAAGATCTGTATGTACTGAAGAAATCAAGCATATTCAACCACACATGCCAATTTATTTGACCACAAACTCAACTAAACTGCATTTTTATTTCAGGCATCCAACAGAACTCCACAATCAAGTCCTACAAGTTCCACAGGATCGTCATCACCACCAACTCCGGAAAATCCTTGTTATCCATATCCTGTAGCTATGTATTATAATCCATGGAACACCTACGACCCATACCATGCTACCAACCAATCTAACCTGGCAATGTATGGTATGCCTATGCATTATCCCATGCTTCCACAAATGATGCCATCTTCAATCGCTGGTGGGATGACATCACAGCAGAAAGCTGCATACCCAACCACACAATCTAAGACAACATTAGCCAATACCGAGCTGTCTCCTATAAAGGACGAGCCCAAATTCAGTTCCAAAGAAAAAGAACTTTCCAACAGAAGCACAGAAGATTTCCGAGCGGAATCAAGAAGTAACAGAACTAATTATTCTAGAAAGCAGATTGAAGTATTAGAGCGTATGTTTTGCTCTAAGGCGTATCCCGATCCAGAAGATTTTGAGAGATTAGGAAAAGAGTTGGGTATTGCCATGAAATGTATTAAGGTAAGAAATATGTATAGATACAAATGGACACTATTTAAGAATTAATCATTTGAGATGAACTAGTATTTAATTGGCCCATTTAAGCATGTAATAATTGCCATCTGTATAAATAGATTCATGACCATAGTTTTATAGATCATTCATGTATCATTTGTAATTTTCAGGTCTGGTTTCAAAATAAAAGAGCTAGAAGCAGAAAAAGGGTTGGAGGCCAAACAACGTTTACTAAAATGATTCCTCAACCATATGATATACCTATATCTGTATTTCAACCCAAACCTGATGTTTCACCACCAATATCTGTTCCATCGACTACCACACGATCACCAATAATTGATCTATCAACCAAGTCAACGTCGTCACCACCAATGAATTCGTTAAAATCAGAACCAGGAAATATTACTTCTCACAGGAAATCTCAATCACCAAATGGTTCACAACCGTCTACAAAGTCACCAGCTATGTTACTACCAGCACCAGGACAACCAATGATGCCACCAATGCCATACTATCCAGGTTACATGCCCTATCCAATGTTTACTTACCCTTATATGTATTCCCAATGTAGATAACTCTTGTTATGTTTTGTTAAGGTGTATATTTATTTCAGTGCTATTGTTATCTATTTAAATAAAATGTTGCCAATCAAATGTTGAATGTATTGTATATGCACACAAGTGGGGATTGTCTTAAACAAAATTGGAAACTGAAGCTGATTTCCGCTTTCCATTAGATTTTGGCTTATGTGGTGACGTGAGACGTCAAATTTTTCACGAAAAAGAATGTTGGAACCGTAGGTGTAACATGGATGGTGTAGGAGGTTAATGATGGTATATGGTTGAACTACAAAATCATCCATCTTTCTAAATATGTCGAAGTTTTGTGGATTCGAGGTAAATAAATACGTTAAAACCTCCTCATCTGCGGAAGTGCGGAAAATTACCATTTTTGGAGCCTGTTTTTTTTCTGACTCCCCCCAACTATATCCGTCCAATTAGCTATCAGTTTCTGGGGAAGAGTCAGCAAGTTTCGGACTATGTCGACACGACGTCTTACCTTCTCTTATAAAGTAAGATCAGTCAACTGGTAAAAGTTTCAAATGCAATTTTTCAGTAAATCGGCACAATTTCCAATAAATTTCAAGAAAAATAAAATGATTCCGCATTGGGATAATTCGGGGTTCTTTCTCAGACTCACGAAGCACCAAAATAGGCTATCCTGTCCTCATGGAGGCCCTACCTGTGCAGGTAGCATGCATGAGGGAAACCTTATCAATGTGATGTTTGTCGTAAATCATTTAATGTTGATAAAACTTTAACAATACACGCCAAGTAACATGCAGGAGGGAAACCTGATCATTGTGAGGTTTGTCGTAAATCATTTAATGTTGATCTAAATTAAACAATACACCCCTGGTAACATGCAGGAGGGAAACCTTATCATTGTGAGGTTTGTGGTAAATCACTTAATATTAATGGGAAGGTTACAATACACACCAGGTAACATGCATGAGGGACACCTTGTCAATGTGATGTTTGTCGTAAATCATTTTAATCTTGGTGGAAATATTCACGTAACATGCAAGAGGGAGACTTTCACAATACACGATAAGTTACATGCACTGATCTATAGGCTTATAAATCGTTTAATGTTGATGTAAATTTAACAATACACACCGAGTAACATGCAGAAGGGAAACCTTATCAATGTGATGTTTGTTGTAAATCATATAATATTTATGTAATTTTTATACGCCCACATGAAATGTGGAGCGTATATTGCCGTCACCCATGTCCGTCGGTCCGTCCGTCGGTCCGTCCGTCCGTCGGTCCGTCCACAATTGCTTGTTAACACGGATTTTGACGAAACTTGCTGAAATTGTTTATTATCACCCAAGGATGAACCCTATTGAAAATCAAAAGAATCGAAAAATATTTAATATGAATTATTGCCCTTGTTCTTTAAAACGTGTTCGATTTTTAGCTTGTTAACACTCTACAAGTCACAATTCTTTACGGATTTTGATGAAACTTACTGAAATTGTTTATTATCACCCAAGGATGAACCCTATTGAAAATCAAAAGAATCGAAAAATATTTAATATGAATTATTGCCCTTGTTCTTTAAAACGCGTTCGATTTTTAGCTTGTTAACACTCTACAAGTCATAATTCTTTACGGATTTTGATGAAACTTACTGAAATTGTTTGTTATCACCCAAGGATGAACCCTATTGAAAATCAAAAGAATCGAAAAATATTTAATATGAATTATTGCCCTTGTTCTTTAAAACGCGTTCGATTTTTAGCTTGTTAACACTCTACAAGTCACAATTCTTTACGGATTTTGATGAAACTTACTGAAATTGTTTATTATCACCCAAGGATGAACCCTATTAAAAATCAAAAGAATCGAAAAATATTTAATATGAATTATTGCCCCTGTTCTTTAAAACGCGTTCGATTTTTAGATTGTTAACACTCTACAAGTCATAATTCTTTACGGATTTTCATGAAACTTACTGAAATTGTTTATTATCACCCAAGGATGAACCCTATCGAAAATCAAAAGAATCGAAAAATATTTAATATGAATTATTGCCCCTGTTCTTTAAAACGCGTTCGATTTTTAGCTTGTTAACACTCTACAAGTCATAATTCTTTACGGATTTTGATGAAACTTACTGAAATTGTTTATTATCACCCAAGGATGAACCCTATTGAAAATCAAAAGAATCGAAAAATATTTAATATGAATTATTGCCCCTGTTCTTTAAAACGCGTTCGATTTTTAGCTTGTTAACACTCTACAAGTCATAATTCTTTACGGATTTTGATGAAACTTACTGAAATTGTTTGTTATCACCCAAGGATGAACCCTATTTAAAATCAAAAGAATCGAAAAATATTTAATATGAATTATTGCTCTTGTTCTTTAAAACACTTTGATTTTTAGGTTGTAAATACTCTAGGCACAATTCTTTTTCGATTAGATTTTAATGAAACCTATTCAAATAGTTTATTATCACACGATAATTGCCCTTCTTGTTCAAAATGTTTGAACGACACTTAATTTAAGTTCTGAACGAAATTTAGGCCTATGACGACAGGTTGAATATTTGATGTTTTCTGTTTTCTACCAAAATGTTCTTTTTCAAACAAAGCTGCCAGTGGGCGTATATTACCTTGCCTGGCAAGCTATCTTTAAAATACACATTAGGTAACATACAGGAGGGAAACCTTATCAATGTGATGTTTGTCGTAAATCGTTTAATGTTGATGTAAATTTAACAATACACACCAGGTAACATACAGGAGGAAAACCTTATCAATGTGATGTTTGTCGTAAATCATATAATATTTATGTAATTTTTAAAATACACATTAGGTAACATACAGGAGGGAAACCTTATCAATGTGATGTTTGTCGTAAATCATTTAATGTTGATGTAAATTTAACAATACATGCCCATGCCAGGTAACATACAGGAGAAAAACCTTTTCAATGTGATGTTTGTCGTAAATCATTTAATATTAATGTAGTTTTTACAATACACACCAGGTAGCATACAGGAGAGAAACAATATCAATGTGATGTTTGTCGTCAATCATTTAATATTAATGTAATTTTTACAATACACACTATTTAACATACAGGAGGAATACCTTATCAATGTGATGTTTGTCGTAAATCATTTAAGGTTGATGTAAATTTAACAATACACGTCAGGTAAGATGCAGGAGGGAAACCTTATCAATGTGATGTTTGTCGTAAATCATTTAAAGTTGATGTAAAATTTAACAATACACGCCACAGCCATATACGCCCACTACGGCATACGGATGGTTAAACCTTTCGATTTAGGTCCAATACAATCTAACGAAATGTAATCTAATCTTAATTAGATTGGGTCCAATAACATCTAATTTAAGTTTCATCAAAATCGGTTGAAAACTAAAGGAATAATAGCGTATTCAAGATTTTTGGGCAAGGGCAATTACTCTGCTTCACCAAACAAATATTATTTTTGAACAAAGGATAGGCCTGTACAGTGCTAATTCTCTTGCCTTTGCTCAGATTTTACCCCTTGGCGGAGCCATTACAGAAAGGAAGTATGGGTACCCAGGTCAGGGACCCGATTGACGAAAAAAATTTATTCGTTTTGTACAAAGTCCAACACTCTCTTATCTATCATTTTCACCAAACAAATATTCTTTTTGAAAAAAGGATAGGCCTGTGCAATGCTAACCCCAATTGCATTTGCTCAGATTTTTACCCCTTCGCGGAGCCATTGCAGAAGGGAAGTATGGTTGGTAGGCCCTGTAGGCTGCCCATGAAAATTTTTCAACCCAAATTTGTGCTGAGAAGATGCTACGACATGCTGATTCGTTCCATATGCAAAACACCCATTTTTGATACAACCTTTGATAATTTCCTGGCGTTTAAAAAAAAATTGCGTTTGATAATCCTTTATATTTTTATATCAATCAAATCGGTTAAGATGGCAGCGCTCAAGTCCCCTTACAATTGATAAGATTTTTCTCCAACTGCAAATGAGTTAGACATTGTTTCAGAAACTTTCATATTTTATTTGCAGTATAATATTATTATCTTAAATGATTAGTTGAGAATATCAGTTATAAGTTGATTATGTTTTTTCTCCATGTGATGTATCAGGCGATGTTTACGGGAAAATGACTTGTTACATACAGGACAAACCACACCAGTATGTATGTTTAAGTGTCTGATTTTTACATGCTCTGTAAGACCACCTTTAGTTTGGTACACATTTTCACACTGGTCACATCTCCAAACTGACTTCTGACTGACCTAAAAAATATCAGATATGACATTATTAACAATTGATCTTAAGCTTTGAGATCCCAGAAAAATAATTCTACCCGTATTTGCAATTCATTTTATTCTTAAAAAGTTTTTTTTTGTTGCTCTAAATAAGTGCATTAAAAGCAATCGTATTTTTCAATTTGTTTCTAGGGAGAACCCCTCAGATAATAGTTCAATTGAACAGTACGTCATATAATAACTTCAGCTAAACTATATTCACGTAGCTCTAACAATTTTCACAATAAAAACATAATAGCTTGTTAACGCAGATAGATAGACGCCATTATTGCTGGAACCACAGCAATCTAATTAAAATTAGATTGGAACCACAGACGTCTGATTGAACATGGGACAGTTGCAAATTTATACTACATGTATAAGAGTCCCCGATACACATACAAAATCTAGAAATCCTTCTAGGTAAGTTAGATCAGAAGTAAATTTTTAGAACCACAAACCACTAAACTTTTATTTAATACGAACTATCATAATATTATACCAAAAAGATAAAACTCTGATTTTTCACAGATATACCTAACGATACCAAAATTAAACCCAATATAATCAAGCAGACAATTATCACCACAATCAACATTATTGAACATGCAGTTAAAATACCACAAACCCAACACTCAATTCAATATAGGTTAACGGTCACAATAAAAATGTTAAAGAGTAAATTACATTACTGGGTCTGGGGTACTGGTTCTGGAATCAATGGAGAATGGTATTTATCAGTATGATGTCTTAAATTCAACTTCCTAGTAAATTCTTTCTCACAAAACTGACATGGAAATCGTCTCTGCATATGCGATGCTTGGAAATGGCGTTTTAAACTTTCTTTTGTAGAATGGCCACAACCACAGACCATACATATAAATTTACCATCCATATGAATATCTATCTGCAAAATAAAGAAAGAATACCTTAAACAATGGTACAACGTCACAACTATGCACGAATACGTAACGTAATTATCCAGATTATATAACGTGATGATCCCCCAAAAAGCAAGACACAAACTAACTATGTTACTAACATTTATATAAACTTTCAGCAATCGCAAGTGAGATAACATTACCTAAAATTTTCAGAGAAATCATAGTTTAAACAGGCACGTAAGAAGCAATTTCGTCAAATTGTAGAGTATCCCCATTCAAGAATGGCAATTTGAATATCGCCTACACTCCTACAGATACGTGGGAAACATTTAAGATCTTAACTTTCGCAGGTAAAAACTCGTGCTAATTTGGTTGGAGTTGGATGAAACCACGGATTTCCTTATCCTTCCAATCAAGATCCTCTGAAATGGAGTCTTACAGACCCGTATTCCTATAAGTATAAACGATGGTAACGAATGGTTTCAATCTAGACAAGAATCATAGTGGTTTCAGAAGCTGAGATTAATTAGTTAGGCAACGATATTGAACACTTTATGGGGTTCCTCTGCTCTGCACACTTCACGAAAGCTTCCTATCTTGATTCAGTTCTCTTGTGAACAAGGAAATACCAGTGACCATAGGAAAGGGTCTCAGTGATAACGCTTGATAAAGCTCGGTCATTAGTCCCACTTCCAAAAACCTGTCAAACGAATCTCAAGATAGCAATGTTTTCTGACGATAATAGACCAACTAGACGACGAACGTATCAAATAAGTTGGCGAAATGAAATTACCTACGACAAGAAACTTTCATAAATAGGAATCTCACATTGGGAAAATCACAGTCATTTTCCAAGCTTTGCTGAGTTTAATGAGGAATATGTCTGACAATGAATGGGATGGCAATGTTGTCATGTTCATCATGGTCTATCGTGGAGCCGATCTTGAACTATGTTTCAGTTATTTATGACCGATAGACCAATGCTCTTAATAATTTAAAGCACTTGATGTCACTTTAGTCACAAGAGCAAGGGTCAAAAGACTTCAAATGTTCTTTCATGTTATCTTGGCGAGCAAATTCTTTTCCACATTCAGAGCACAATACTTCAACTTGCAATGTACACTATTTACCAGTCGTTTTAATATATAGATACTACTGACAGTTAGTATACAAATTAAGCATTGATAACCACCATCTTTATGGACAATTCCAACTATTTCAAACATACAAAAAAAATAATATTGCTTTATTACTAAAAATACAACATATAACCAGAGGATGAGGAATTTTGAATAATGAAAAGGATAATGTGTACGTTATCTTGATAGTCTTGAGCTTAAAATATCATTTTTAGGAATAATATATATCAACCTCTGACCAATAGTAATACCATGTTTCAAAATTGTTGGTAATTGTTCAGTGTCTGTCTGCAATGTGTAAACAGACGATCCGTCAATGAGTTTATGATAAAAGTGAAACAGGGCAATTCGTTTACAAGATGTTGATGTTATCATCCATAAGATCTCTCCATATGTCATCAATAAGGCATCTGCAGTTAGCAAAAATATTTAAACAAAATGGCGATATTCTATGTAGGCACTTTCTGCCTAGGGAAAGGGAGGGAAATAATTCTGTATAAAGATCATTGTCAAGTCAACAACCACCATCAACAACTTCAGTCTTAGGAAAGGGAGGTAACTTAGTGATTCGACGGTAACACATCTTTGTGACTTTTTCTAACGTGAACAGTTAAATTATCTCGTCTTGAAAACACCTTGTAACATATAGGGCACATTGGTTTATCTTTCAGATGGGCACTGCGAATATGTCTGTTGAGATTGAACTTTGTGGAAAATGCTTTGCTACAAAATTGACAATCGTTCCTTTCTTCAACCTAAAATTAAAAGAAGGCAGCATTAGTAAAATTATCATTTAATTTAAAATAGTTTACTGAAAAAAAAACAAACAAAAAAAACATTGCCTCCTCAAACACTAATGAATTTGAAATAGAGATTGAAATACAAATAATAGAATTTAATAATCCACATCTATACGTGCAACAAATGAATTCCTTCAAGAACCTCTATGATACATGATACAAGAAGTACCAAATCTCAAAGACATTTTACACTCCCTGGATTAGCGATCATGGGATTGACGTAGTTAGATTATAGCTTCTTGGTATTCGTTAGTATAAACGCAGGTGCAGTAAAAAGAAGGGCGTAAAACTCAGTTTCAATTCATTTATTTGAATCCAAAATACTAAATATCTAATAGTCTATTATGTTACAATAAAATCAGCGGGTTGTTATAAAAGGTGATAAGTCGACTATGTTACAGTCTAATAAGTTGGTTGTATAAAATGTAACAAGTCTATTATGTTACAGTAAAATCAGTTGGTTGTATAAAATGTAACAAGTTTATTATGTTACAGTAAAATCAGTTGGTTGTATAAAAGGTAATAAGTCGACTATGTTACAGTCTAATAAGTTGGTTGTATAAAATGTAACAAGTCTATTATGTTACAGTAAAATCAGTTGGTTGTATAAAGTGTAACAAGTCTATTATGTTACAGTAAAATCAGTTGGTTGTATAAAGTGTAACAAGTCTATTATGTTACAGTATCAGTTGGTTGTATAAAGTGTAACAAGTCTATCATGTTACACTAAAATCAGTTGGTTGTATAAAGTGTAACAAGTCTATTATGTTACATTAAAATCAGTTGGCTGTATAAAATGTAACAAGTTTATTATGTTACAGTAAAATCAGTTGGTTGTATAAAATGTAACAAGTCTATTATGTTACAGTAAAATCAGTTGGTTGTATAAAATGTAACAAGTCTATTATGTTACAATAAAATCAGCGGGTTGTTATAAAAGGTAATAAGTCGACTATGTTACAGTCTAATCAGTTGGTTGTATAAAATGTAACAAGTCTATTATGTTACAATAAAATCAGTTGGTTGTATAAAATGTAACAAGTTTATTATGTTACAGTAAAATCAATTGGTTGTATAAAATGTAACAAGTCTATTATGTTACAGTCTAATCAGTTGGTTGTAATAAAGTGTAACAAGTCTATTATGTTACAGTAAAATCAGTTGGTTGTATATAATGTAACAAGTCTATTATGTTACAGTATCAGTTGGTTGTATAATGTGTAACAAGTCTATTATGTTACAGTATCAGTTGGTTGTATCAAATGTAACAAGTCTATTATGTTACAGTAAAATCAGTTGGTTGTATAAAATGTAACAAGTCTATTATGTTACAGTAAAATCAGTTGGTTGTATAAAGTGTAACAAGTCTATTATGTTACAGTAAAATCACTTGGTTGTATAAAATGTAACAATTCTATTATGTTACAGTCTAATCAGTTGGTTGTATGTAATGTAACAAGTCTATTATGTTACAGTATCAGTTGGTTGTGTAAAGTGTAACAAGTCTATTATGTTACAGTATCAGTTGGTTGTATAAAATGTAACAAGTCTATTATGCTACAGTATCAGTTGGTTGTATAAAATGTAACAAGTCTATTATGTTACAGTATCAGTTGGTTGTGTAATATGTAACTAGTCTATATGTTACAATAAAATCTATTGGTTGTATAAAGTGTAACAAGTCTATTATGTTACAGTAAAATCAGTTGGTTGTATATAATGTAACAAGTCTATTATGTTACAGTATCAGTTGGTTGTATAAAATGTAACAAGTCTATTATGTTACAGTAAAATCAGTTGGTTGTATAAAGTGTAACACGTATATTATGCTACAGTATCAGTTGGTTGTATAAAATGTAACAAGTCTATTATGTTACAGTAAAATCAGTTGGTTGTATAAAATGTAACAAGTCTATTATGTTACAGTCAAATCAGTTGGTTGATAAAATGTAACAAGTCTATCACGTTACAGTAAAATCAGTTGGTTGTATAAAATGTAACAAGTCTCTATGTTACAATAAAATCAGTTGGTTGTATAAAATGTAACAAGTCTATTATGTTACAGTATCAGTTGGTTGTGTAAAGTGTAACAAGTCTATTATGTTACAGTATCAGTTGGTTGTATAAAATGTAACAAGTCTATTATGCTACAGTATCAGTTGGTTGTATAAAATGTAACAAGTCTATTATGTTACAGTATCAGTTGGTTGTGTAAAATGTAACAAGTCTATATGTTACAATAAAATCAATTGGTTGTATAAAGTGTAACAAGTCTATTATGTTACAGTAAAATCAGTTGGTTGTATATAATGTAACAAGTCTATTATGTTACAGTATCAGTTGGTTGTATAAAATGTAACAAGTCTATTATGTTACAGTAAAATCAGTTGGTTGTGTAAAGTGTAACAAGTCTCTATGTTACAGTAAAATCAGTTTATTTCATAAAAAGTAACAAGTCTATATGATAGTCCAATCAGTTGGTTGTAATACAGATGAGTATTATTTTGCTCGTCTTATTTGTGGGTTGTTTTTTATGCTCATCTAATATGTGGTTGTATTTATGCTCAATCTAATCTGTGGGTTGTATATAAGCTAGGTCCATGTGTCGACTTCGAACATGATAAGACAATGAATCTTGACGAGTGAATGTCTTTTCACATAATTGACACACATATCTAAACTTCATATGTGCGCTCCTAATATGTCTTTCCATGTGATATTTCCATTTAAATGATTTATAACATGTTTGGCATTGGAATCTGGATTCATCTGTCATCACCTACAAAATATAGCAAAATTTATTTAGATCACTTTATTGTTTTGATGGAACATGTTTTGATGGAAACAAAAACATTTCCTTGTAATCGAATGAACATGCAACCAAAAAAGTAGGCTATATAAAGAAAATACAAATTTTGTTCCTTAGCATTTTTTTAATTTGAAATATAGAATTTTAAAAAAAAATTGCAAATGAAAAATGAGAGAAACGGTTCATCAAGTCCACTTCTATCCATTATCTTTCCACATTGCTTTAAAGGGACAGTCTGAATTTTTTTCAGGTCAAAAATGTTTTTTGTTCAAATTTGTAAAAACTTTACACCAAAATCTGAAATTTTTAACTTAAAAAATCCAGCTTTAATTTTTAAACGCTAAAAACATGCTAAAAAGTGTGTTATGTTTTTTGGACGCTGATAGGAAACTACTGAACTGATTTGAGTAAAATAAACGCCTAATAGTAGAGAAATGTCCCTCTTGTGTATTTAAAAGGTTTCAGCTAGAAATATTGAGGCATTTAAAGGGCAAACACCAAAACTAGGTCAAATTGCTTAATTAACAATAAGTACTTCCTGTTTGTAATTAACCCTTTAAAACCAAATTCAGTTTGATCTAGAAGATATAGAGATACAATAAGCATACTTTAAAAATACTCTCAGGTAACATTTGCGATTTTTTTGATAATGGAAACTTTTTTCCAAAAAGCAGAAAGGCCCTTTAAATATGACAAATTGAAAGATTTATGAAAAACTTTATTTTAAAAAATCACCTCTATATATACACAAACTAAGTGCACAAAATCATAACATCCATATTAAAAGTAATAATGAAAATCTATAAAACATTCTATGTTCCATCCTAAATTTATAAAAGTTTGTTAAATTTATTGTTTCGGCCAAGGTTTATTAGATTATTCATCTGGATTTTGACTAATTCATCTTATTAATGTCTCATCCAGAATTTATTAAACTTATCTAATGTCTCATCCGAACTCATAAAATCTATCTTAATGTCTCATCCAGAGTTTTAAAAATTTATCTTAATATCTCTTCTAGAAATTAACAAAAATTATCTAAATATATCTTATCCAGAATTTTTAAAATTTATCTTTATTTAAAAAAAATGATCTAAAAGCATCATCTAGAAATTGTAAAATCTGTAAAACAAGATTAATTGCCTTATAAAATATAAATAAAGTAAGCAGAATCAGTTGAGAGTGTCAATTGTATTATTTCAGGTCTGAGAAATAATCCCTCAGAGCATCATCATGTTTAAAATGACTTGTCCGGTAGTGAGAGTGCATTTTGTCCTTTCTTGTGAACAATTTATGACATTCTGGACATTTATATCGAACATTGAGATGAGCAGATTTAAAATGTCTTTGCAAATGAACTTTTCGACCATAACTCTTCTCACAACAAGCACATTTAAAAGCATTGTCTTCAGAATTGACCTAAAAAATAAAAATTATAATTTATTTTTCAATTTGATCAAAATAACGTTCCTGTATTTAAAGATGTTAAGTCATGGAGTTGAACTAATTGTTTGGTATGCTACTAGAAAAGACTGCTGCGACTAATCTGACTGATGTAAAACACTAAATAACTAATTGATTTGCAAAAAAATAATGCAGATAAAAGATGTCAGGGCTTTAGATTACATTAATTTGGGCACATCCTATATTCGCAGATAGAAATTGGATGTATAGTCTGCAAGAGTAGCATTTTCACTAATTTAGAACTCTTTGGGTGTTATATAATTTAAATTTTGCAGGTAGGACTACTGTTATGATCACATAGGCCTTCAAAGATGTTGATCTCTTGCTCTGTATAGTGCTTAAGTAGCATGATGCAACATCTTTTTTTCTCTAATTTGGGCCCAACATTTACAGTTGTAATTATCATGTAATCTAAAAGCCTGGATGTAAACTGATTGATACAGTGTGAATGAGAACTGATTTAACAAAACTGATAAATGTTGAAGGATTAGCAACTGACTGAGCATAGAGAACTGATTAATGAAGTATGGTTGATTTATGTGCTATCAGAACAGATTAATAAGGCATAATTTACTTATGTGCTACCATAAATGATTAACTAAACATAACTGACTTATGTGCTATCAGACTGATTAATCAGAAATAACTGACTTATGTGCCATCAGAACTGATTAATCAGACATAACTGACTTATGTATTACCAAACTAAGTAACTAAACATAACTGACATTTGTGCTATCATTATCTGTTTGATGTTCTATCAGAACAAAATAATATGGTACAATCATTATCTGATTTATTTTCTACGATAACAGAATGATGTGGTACAATCATTATCTGATTGATTTTCTATCAGAACAAAATAATATGGTACAATCATTATCTGATTTATTTTCTACGATAACAGAATGATGTGGTACAATCATTATCTGATTGATTTTCTATCAGAACAAAATAATATGGTACAATCATTATCTGATTTATTTTCTACGATTACAGAATGATGTGGTACAATCATTATCTGATTGATTTTCTATCAGAACAAAATAATATGGTACAATCATTATCTGATTGATGTTCTATCAGAACAGAATGATGTGGTACAATTGGTATCTGAATGATGTTCTACAAAACCAGAATAATGTGGTACAAACGATTTCTAATTTATGTGGTACAATAGATATCTGAATGATGTATTACAATAGATATCTGAATGATGTGGTACAATAGATATCTGAAAGATGCGGTACAATAGATATCTGAATGATGTGGTACAATAGATATCTGAATGATGTGGTACAATAGATATCTGAATGATGCGGTACAATAGATATCTGAATGATGCGGTACAAAAGATATCTGCATGATGCGGTACAATAGATATCTGAATGATTTGGTACAATAGATATCTGAATGATGCGGTACAATAGACATCTGAATGATGTGGTACAATAGATATCTGAATAATGTGGTACAATAGATATCTGAATAATGTGGTACAATAGATATCTGAATGATATAAGAAATAACAACTGGTGATAGGTTAAAAATTTAATGATAAATGGCAACATACTAAATATTTATGATTGTAGTCCATGATATTTTTTCATATGTTCTTTTAAAATATCTTTTCTTGAAAATTCCTTTTGACAAATTCCACACGTAACTTTACAATTTAAATGTACTTCTCTAACATGTCGATTCAATGCCCATTTGTATTTAATTTGTTTTTGACAGATCATACATTGATGGAATATCTACAAAAATAAAAAATCAAACATTTAAGTGATTAGAGGAACATTAAATATGGGATACAATTCAACTGTCAGTTGACTGATGGGGCAGTGAAGTTTAAAGCTGTATTTTAAATTTGTGATGGTCCAAAATCTTGCTCAAGAAAAAGAAATCACTTTACAATTGCCATAATGCCATAATGCGACAATAATGAAATCGAGCAGAATAAAATTTTTAAATTCATCTTGAAAACAATACTGAGTTATAGAATGACTTTGGATGAAAAAAAAAATAGTTTTGTAAGTTTTATTTATTTTTAAACAACTCTCAGTTGACATAAAAAAAATATAATATACGACAAAATTGTTTTAAAAAGTAACACAAAAATTATGTCTATAAATTTATTCTGATTTTAAGAAGAATGATAGTCAAATTACAAGAAAAAACAAAACTAATAACAAGTAAAACAACTTCATCAATCAAAGAGAAGTACCATCAGGCGTTTTGAAAAGAGTAAGCATGGTGCGCACCACACATGAGCATGAGACACAATCAGATAAATTAACAATTATTTCAGTAATCTAAAGGCCTGGATGTCAACCAACTGATACAGTGAGATTGATTGACAAAACTAATAAATGTTGAAGGATTAGCAACTGACTGAGCATAGAGAACTGATTAATAAGACATAACTGACTTATGTGCTATCAGAATAATATAGTACAATCATTATCTGATTGATGTTTTATCAGAACAGAATGATGTGGTACAATAGATATCTGAATGATGCGGTACAATAGATATCTGAATGTTTATATAAGAAATGGTGATAGGTTGAAAATTTAATGATAAATGGCAACATACTAAATATTTATGATTGTAGTCCATGACATTTTTTCATATGTTCTTTTAAAATATCTTTTCTTGAAAATTCCTTTTTACAAATTCCACACGTAACTTTAAAATTTAAATGAACTTCTCTAACATGTCGATTCAATGCCCATTTGGATTTAATTTGTTTTTGACAGATCATACATTGATGAAATATCTACAAAAATAAAAAATCAAACATTAAAGTTGTTCATGGTCAATTAAAAAAAACAGTTGATCAGTTTACCTTGGCCAACCATACAATATTAGATTGATTAAATGGTTTTAAATTCTATGTGCATTAAAAGTCATAAATATTTTGGTCTGTGTGTTGCATGACTAAGAGACCGATGTAATATCGCAGACATCAAAAAAATATAATATACGACAAAATTAAAAAGTAACACAAAAATTATGTCTATAAATTTATTCTGATTTTAAGAAGAATGATAGTCAAATTACAAGAAAAAACAAAACTAATAAAAATCTGTACAAGTAAAACAACTTCATCAGGGCAAAATCAAAAGTAACAGCCGTATAGTAGAGGACTCCATCAAAGAGAAGTACCATCAGGCGTTTTGAAAAGAGAAAGCATGGTGCGCACCACACGGAAAACCTGCCACTACAATTTACGTCAACAGCATGAGACACAATCAGATAAATTAACAATTATTTCAGTGCTTAATTCCATGAACTGATCTTAAATGGACCTTCAAATTATGCCGAACATTAAAAGATTTTTGACAAATAGGACAATATTCACGATAATCAAGATGGATGCCATCTACATGGCGTTTTAAATGATGTGCTCTTTTAAAACCAGAACCACAAAATGAACAAATAAACTTTCTTTCATGATCATCAACCTACAAAATATAAAATTAAAACTTGAATTGATAAATAAAATTACGATTAAAATACAAGATAAAATTTACACAACCTAATATAACTTAACAAAAACTCATAATAGTCTTTATATGAATCTTTAAAGGGGAATGTTCAGCAACTTATAGGGTCGATTTGAGCCTTGAATATATGCAAATAGCCTTCAGAAGTACTACTAATGAACGAAAATCACAAAATTCCTTCAATTATATCTCTACCTTAAAATTTATCCTTCATTTTCTTTATTTGTGTTTTCTATATAACACATAGTCTTACTAAAGTCGAGTTGCAATTTAGACTTTCAAACGCTGATATTAATGGGTTCACGTGTGTTTGAAGGCTTAAATTTTGAAAGGGAGAGTTTGTAACAATAATACGGATTAGATAAGCTAAAAAATTCCAGATTCTGAGACTAAATTTATTTTGGCCGAACAGTTAGTGAACATATCCCTTTAATTCTGAACTAGAAAATAACTTTGTCTTCACTTTACCAAACATAACAACAACATATCAGAATGGAAAGTAATGTTGTATCACTCTGTTGTTTTATGATAAAAGAAGTAAGAAGACACATTTTAAAAGTGATTAAAGTATTTTATTCCATGAGCCGATTGGAAAAAAGGTTTCCAATTAATTTAACCTGATGAAGTACGGTAATCGTAATAGCTTGTAGAAAAAAATACATTATTCACTCTCCCAAATTATAAGCTAGACCTTCCTGAAATGTTAAATTCTTCTATACATCTATTTATTTTCACAGTTTATTAAATTATTTGTCTTGGGCAAAAAAAAAATTACCAAGCCATTTAGTATGAGTATTCATTACAATATAAAACTTTAAACTAATTTTATTGGTTTTGATAAAATATATTTCTATGAACTGTTCTTAAATGCACATTCAGGTTTTCCTTTAAATTAAAAGGCCTGTCACAAATTGGGCAATTTATTCTGAAATTTGTATGTATGCTTGTAACATGTCTTTTTAAATGGTATGCCCTCTTGAAAGTATTACCACAGATAGCACATTCGAACTTTCTCTCACATTCAACCTATAAAGATATACAAGACAAGTATTAACCATAAATTATAAAAATTCTCATATTGTATATTAAAGCTATCATGCTGTAACAACATATGCATCAAATTATTAGTTTATCAAACAGAAATAACTTTTTTTTAAAGTAAAATGTCAGATGTGACATGTCTACATTCATAACAAAAAGATTATATCATAAAATGATATTATTTACTCGTTGTTTAACATTTCCGCTAAATGCTCTCAGAAACGCTTGATCGTAATCTATTCAAATGTTTCTGAAATGGACGGTTAGCCGAAATGTTCAACAAAAGGACAAAAAATATAATTTGAATTGCTTTTCCTTCTTTTGGGAATTTGTGATATACCGGTAATCAGATATATATATTTGTTCTTAACATAGTCTTATTTTACAATAATCGTTATATTTGTTATCTTTTTTTAAATACTGTATTATAATGATAGATATTTGTATGATTGATACCAATACAACTTGAATGACCACTATTTACCTAAATTACACTATTTATCTTATGTACGATTATAACATGTCTCTTGAGTGAATCTCTACGTGAGAATATCCGTCCACAGAGAAGACAATCAACATGAAAGTTTTTATGTATAGAATTATGACGTGTTAAGCCATCAGATCTCTTGAAACTAGCATTACAACAACCACATACATATTTCCTTCCATCTTTACCCACCTACAAATATAAGAAGGTATATTAATAACAGGTTTCTACAACTGTCACAAATCAGGTTTTTACAATTGCTACAAATCAGGTTTCTACAATTTTTACAAATAAGGTTTCTACAATTGCTACAAATCAGGTTTCTACAATTGCTACAAATCAGGTTTCTACAATTTTTACACACAACTGTTACTCATCAGGTTTCTACAATTGTTACAAATCAGGTTTCTACAAGGTTTCTACACAGGCTACACATCAGGTTTTTACAATTGTTACAAATCAGGTTTCTATTACAGTTACTTAACAGGTTTATGCAATAGTTACACATCAGTACATCAGGTTTCTACAATTGTTCCTATATCAGTAACAAATCAGGTTTCTACAATTGTTACAAACCAGGATTCTATAATTGTTATTGTTACAAATCAGGTTTCTATAATTGTTATTGTTACAAATCAGGTTTCTACAATTGTTATTGTTACAAACCAGGATTCTATAATTGTTATTGTTACAAATCAGGTTTCTATAATTGTTATAGCTATAGGTTATCTGAGTTGGTTTTAACAACAGCTTACATGTAAAGTCTTAAGGTTAAATTGTTCAAAATTTGACTATCAGGAATCTCTTTGTTATATTACTCTACTTAATTTATTGCATTTATTGGTAAGATGAAGGATCAATTTTATGAACATTTTTAATATGACTTCTCAAGTTATCTTTCTGATTAAAGGCTTTGTTACAAATAGGACAGTTGATCCTGTAATCAAAATGGATTCCTGCAATGTGTCGTTTTAAATGATCTGATCTCTTGAAAGCAGCCTGACAATAACTACATTGGAATTTCCTAGCAGTATTTGGATTGACCTAGAAAGAAAAAAATAGAAAGTTAGATCTTTAAAGACTAATTTTTTAAATGACACTCGAAATTTCAAGTGTCATCGTGGAGAAGATAGAAAAATCTCTGCTTTAGAAACTATTTATTTTCTGCACACAGCTGTAAAGAGTCAGTTTTCAATTTAGTGTTAAAGTGAGATTTTAGTGTTCTTGAAACGAATTTAAACCAGAAATTTCATAGTTACAGGGCTGGGGTAAACATACATTCTTCATAGGGTAAAGAAATTTAAGAGCGCTTGCATAGCATTTGATGCAGATGAGATCTGTATAGATAATAAAACCAAGCATGAACGATCCCAACCGTAAAACAAATCTCGAAATCCATGTGAACACATTGGCAATATATTGGTAGCAGCTAAATGAACTTTTCATTTGAGGAAGTATATCAATAAATGAAAAGTGGTATCAGGAGTCTAGAAGAGTTAGCATACCCTGCTTGGCGCCACCAAAACCATTGTTATCATGCAATCCACCAAAATTCCACACTTATAAGAAACAAAATATAATAAATATAGAATTGATAGCTAAATTACTGTAAAATTATCTTGTTGTTTATCATTTATGACCGATATACTTTTTCCATGTGAAAAGTTTATACAAATTTATTGAGAAAATGTTGGAAAATTGTTTGGATTTTGAGTTTTGTTTCACGATTTGGATTGTTAGTCCTTTAAGTTTGTGTTTGTACTAAAGTCTACACATCTTTGTGACTAATGTATGTGATAAATTTCTTGTAACTTGATGTTACCAGATTATCACACCCTAGTGAAACTAACATATTTATTTAGTCAAAAAATTTTTTTTTTAATGCCAGTTTGCTTTCGACACATGTATCTTGTGTTGAAACGTTATGTGCCTAACTTTATTAAAGAAGTGTGTTATATTCCATAATATTGTCTTGTGTTTTGTTATATGCTTTCAAGTGTTATTTGATATCACAAAACAATAACATACATTCACTTCCAATATTTATTTAATAAAAATTGACAACTGACACATCAACAAAATGATAATTATTCATAAAAATTTGAAGATATAAATTGCACTTTACTATTAAAAATACTCAATTTGTCTAATTATGAACTTAAAAAATTAGCAATTAGACATTGTAACAATGTTCATGGTGTAGCAAAGCACAAAAGTCATGAATGATAAAGTTTGGTTTTATTATATATCTTCAGACAAACAGGGTGGGTTGCTTTAAACCTGTAAGCTTTAGTTAAGTAAGTATATCTACATAGTTTGAGACAGAAAAGGAAGAACCTTATATTCTTAAGGATTCTTTATAATTACAATACAACACATAAAAATATTCATATTTCAATATACAACATAACCATAATGAAATTCAAATATTTCAATACAGTTTCTGTGAATTATTACACTCAAATGAATAATATAACACTCGAAATGAATGGAATAAAATAAAGCAATATCAATAGATATGAGCAGAAATAGATATTTTTTATGAAAACTCTTAGGCGCTACCAATTTCTACAGCGTGCATTGCATTACAAGATCACAATATTGTGTATATACAGTTAACTTATAGTAAACAAAATGAATTGCTGTGGTTCAGCACAAGAAAACAAAAGTTAACAAAATACAGTAGTCACTTTTAAATGGCAAGTATTTAAATTTAAGGGAAGAAAAAGGAACCAGATAAAAACCTGATGTTACTTAATTTATTCACTATATGGATCTACTTTATGAATATTTCTAAGATGAGTTTTCAAATTTTCAGACTGGTTGAATATTTTCATACAAATAGGACATTCAACTCGAAAATCAAGATGTATACTTTTAACATGTCGGATTAAATGACTCTTTCTCTTAAAACCAGCCCGACAAAATGAACATGGAAACTTCCTTTCTAAATCATCCTAAAAAATACAATAGAAATATATCAAATATTTATTTAAAATTGGGACATTTTTTCTATTTTATAATTAAGTTCCAAGGGAATATACGATTAACCCTTTACAAGATAAAAAGAAATTGTATACATAATGTATGTACATAAGTATCTTGTCTACGAAAAAGTGGCAGTATAGATTAAATACTAGACTTAAAACTTGGTGAGTATAAATTGTGCATGTGATTTTAGAGAAGACAAAACACTACAGTTTTAGCTTCATCTACCAATTAATCCTTTATCTCAATAAAATTTTAAAAGTTACTTAATTATCCAATTTAAAAGCTGTGAACGTAGTTAAGTTTATTCTGTGTTCAAGTGCTATGTTCAGTCAAACTATCAAAGTCAATGTCCATGTTGTGAACACGAAGAATATGCATTTTAATATTTGATTTTTGTGCTGCAGATTTACCACATATAGGACAAACATGTGATTTTTGACCCAAATGTTGACCTCTAATGTGTCTGTTCAGATGACTTTTCTGAGTGAAAGATTTTCCACAAAATTGACAAGTTCTGCCATCATCCAGTCTTGCCTAGAAAGAGAAAATGTGCCCAAGATTAATCACTAGTTTTTAAATCAAACAAAACTATGGAATGATACTATATTAAAAAAATTGAGATTCCTCTAAGAAATTTTTAAATCAAACTCTAAAGCAGAAAGGATCTTAATATAAACCTTATAAAAATCTTGAAATCCATGAAGCCTCAGTACTGTTTACATATTCATCATGAAATACCAGGGTATACAAAAGTTGTTGTTATTCATTATGAATTATCAGAGTACACAAACATTGCAATTGATATTCATTATGAAATATAATGGTATAAAAAAATTGCTGTTAATATTAATAATGAAATATCAGTGTATACAAAATTATTGGTATTCATTATGAATTATCAGGTTAATATAAAAGTTGATGTTAATATTCATTATGGATTAAAAGGGTTTAAAAAAGTTGATGTTGATATTCATTATGAATTATCAGGTTAATATAAAAGTTGATGTTAATATTCATTATGAAATGTCAGGGTTTACAAAATTTGATGTTAATATTCATTATGAATTATCAGGGTTTACAAAATTTGATGTTAATATTCATTATGAAATATCAGGGTTTACAAAAGTTGATGTTAATATTCATTATGAAATATCAGGGTTTACAAAATTTGATGTTAATATTCATTATGAAATATCAGGGTTCACAAAAGTTATTGATATTCATTATGGATTTTCAAGGTACACACAAGTTGTTGATGTTCATTATGAATTATCAGGATCTATAAAAGTTGTTGATAATTGTTGATGTTGTTGATTTATCAAGCATTGTTTAAGTTTATGGCGTTTTAAAGAATCAGCTCTGTTAGTTATAAAACAACAAGAATCACATTGAAATAATTTTCTTTTATGTATACACTGAATATGGCGTCTTAAACTACTTCTGATTGAAAAACTTTTATAACAAAACTGACACAGGAATCTTTCACCCTATAATGGAAAATAAAAAATTATTCACACCATTACCTTGCAGTTTTATGACATAGAAATTTAAGTGAAAAATATAGGTGCAAATGGACTTGAGTGAGTAAGGTTGACTTATTTTAGTAGCTGTTTAGTAACCAGATCCTTAAAATCTAATATTTGTGGAAAAATCTCCCAGATCATGAATGGTAAGTATAATAACCAAAAAATAACAGCCTCAATTTATACCGACTGAGTTTAATAAGAACATGATGGAAAATTCAAGCAAGTGCTTAATTATAAACAACTGAATTGTGAATCAAGGAAGAGGTTTTTACAAGTTAATAAATCATATCATTACTTAATTTAGTGTTTTTTATATTCTACTTATTCTATATCAAAGTAGAGTTAAGTATTGACAATGAATTGGTTGGAAACTATCTCTATTATAAATAAAGCAACATTACCTTTAATAAGGTTGAACATGTTTTTTCATGTGTCTATAAAGAGATCTTTTCCAACCAAATTCCTGTCCACAAACATGGCAAGTAAACCAAGATTTTCTATGGACAGAAGCAATGTGGGTAAGGAGCACGTCTTTTCTGGTGAATGTTTTACCACATGTCTCACAGCGCAATCTCCAATCAACCTAAAATGAATTTAAAATATTGGTTTCTCAAAGTGGTGATGGACAAATACTTATTTCAGCAGGTCACAGTGTTAAGGAAGCATTTGGAGACACTTATAGAATTATTGACTTGATATACTAAGTTATAAGTATATGTATGTTTAAATAACATTACTAGGTATCAGTAGAACTTATATTTTAAATGATGTAAGCATTCATATCTATTAGGATTTCAATATACCTCAATCTGAACAAATTTACATATGCTTACTCTTTTTGAAACACCTGATGGTACTTTCTTTGAAGGGAGTCCACTACTATACAACTATTACTCCCATTTTTGCCATGAATGAGATGTGATTTTGATTAAAGTAATTTTTTTAATTGTACAGATTTTTACTACATAAAACAACAGTATTAGATTTAATATCAAGGTATTAATAAAGGAGTCTTTAAGTTCAGGCTTGTATTCTAGTTCATAAAATTATAACCTGAATGTTTGCTATTCTTCATTAATTATCTTAGATATTTTAATAAATATGCAATTACACACTTCTATTCTGTATAATCTACTTTCAATTTATGACAATCTAGAGTAAAAAATATAATCCATATCTAGATATACAATGTAAAATATCTGTTCAATATTGATAAATAAACACTTATTCTTAAAGAGAGTAAAGTGTATTTTAATGAAAAAAAATCTATGAACTTGATTCAGGTCTGAAATGTGTTGAATGAACCATTAAGACATGTCTCTTTAAATTGTCAACCCTACTAAATGTTTTAAAACATATAGGACAGAATTTCTTAATCTGATTATGGCTTCCTTTAATATGGCGCTGTAAATTTCCTTTATCTGTGTAACTTTGACCACAAATATAACAAGTAGGCTTATTGTGCATTCTTGTATCAATCTGAAATCATAAATAAACCACAGTTTTAAAATTGTAACAACTTTTACTGTACATGAAAGGTCTTTGACTAACAGGCTAAATATACATAGTACATAATATTTAGAAAAAAGTGATATACATAAGCTCAAGGTTACAGATTTGCTAAAGCGGGACTGGAGCATTCACTGATTTTCTGAATATTTGAAACTACATAATAATATAATAGTCTATTTTGACATTCTTTTTGATAATTGATCTGTTCACAAAACAAGAATAATTCCTTCTAATAACATCATTATTAAAATTATCAAAATTATTGGCCATTTTGTAATTCAAATGAGTTTTTTCTGCATTAGGCGTACCTTCAAATAATAACTGTAACAAGTACATATTTATTACAAATTATCTAATAAATCTTAGATATAATATCAATTTTACAACATAAATACGACAAATACAACATTTATGTCTACTTACAACATTGGTTAATCTTTTTGATCATTTAATCACTATTAAACTATTAGTTAAACTATATGAAGAAACCAAAAAAAAAAGAGCTATCTGCTCTGTAAATAAAGAAGAATCTGTCTCTATTCTTGTATATCACCTTGTCTAAACCTTATACAATTAGGCTATAATATATAACTACAGACTCACACAAACAACACACTATTGTTCAAGGAACCTTTTTTGCGACAAAAACATTGTTTGAATTTTAATCAATTGCTTATCGTTTTCAATTGAAAAATTCATCGAGGCTAGCTACTGTGACCTTTCTAATTGTTAATCTTTTTATAATTTTCAATATAAATTTTGACTATAAGTCCAAAAATAATGTGAAGAATTGAAGAAAGAAGATACAATTTGTAACATCCACTTTTTTCTTATAAATTTCACAGAGCAATGGAAGGTACACACTTATCATTTTGTATCAAAAGTATGGGTAAGAAGAACATGACGTTTTAAGGAATCCATTCTAGAGAATTTTCTCTCACAAACATGACATTGAAGATAAATACAACAATGAATTCCATTAACATGTCTTTTTAAACTTCTTTTATCTGTGTATATCTTATCACAATAGGAACATTGGAACATTAACCGTCTCTGAAAACATAAATAATCATTCTTATTTATAGAATTCAATAACAAGAAGGCTTTTATAATGAAATGATATGGAGTTTTACGTCCTACTTTTCTGCACTTGTATGGGCTAATGAGGTCGGGATGGAGGTTTCGGTTAACGTGTAAAAGGTAAACTTTGTAAGTGTATTGGGGACACTGATAGCATCAATTTGCGCCATTCCAATTCCGACTTCTGTGGTTCTTGCAATTTCACTAAAACTCACACGTTTTAAGACATCATTAACAGTGATCTCAGGAAGCTACTATTGATATCTATGCTGATGCCTGTCAGTGACGTCATAAAACGAGTTAGTTTTAGTGGAATTGCAAGAACCACAGAAGTCAGAATGGAAATTGGAATGGTGCAAATTGATGCTATCAGTGTCCCTGATACACATACAAAATTTAGAAATACGCTTTACAATCCTTTTAAGAGAAATTTTTTAGGAAGTAACAAGTATTTTGTTGTTGTACATCTTACTACAATATTCCACTCAATGATTTTGTTAAACTTATAATACAAACACTTTCAACACAGGAACTTGCAAGATAAAAGAAACATTTTGTGATAAGACTTGAATAATTCTAATCCCAACTGAGAAACAGACATACTGACATTCTAGAATCAATAATAACTGTACAGTCACATATACTATAATACATAATTATTTCTTTCACAGTACCGTAGTTTTAGTAAATGTCATAACAAATGGCTCTAGTACAAATATCTATGGTGCTACACCTACAAAGCATATTTCTCCTTGGATGTGAATAAATATAAAATTGTCTGTGTATAACATATTTATTAAAGTATGTTTCATCATATATTATTACTGATTGAGTAACATGGCTGGATGGATACGTTTAATATGATCTTGTAGATGACCTTTCTGTGAACACAGTTTACCACAAACAGGACATTGGTGACCCTGTTTAAAATGAGTTGTTTTAATATGGCGGTTTAAATTCCCTGCATGACTAAAATATCTTCCACAATATTTACACATTTCATTATTTTTCATCTACAAATAAATAAAAACAAAACTTAATTTCAACAAATTTATCTGAGAATGTCGTTCAAATCAAGGACAGAATAATTAAACCAATCTATTTATAAATTTGAGCGATTTATTTTGGTTCATTTTGACTAAAAAAAGGAATCACCACTATCACAGCTTTACAATTTACCATGTAAAAACTTGTAGTTCATTCATTTCCTTAGCGGCAGTCATTTTCCACCTCTCCTTTTTTAAATGTCTATCCCACATCATCCATCCGTGGTTCAGAAACAGTTTTATAATGTATTATCAGACTTGATGAGATTTGGATGGCGTCGTCTAATATGTGTATATAGATTAAATTTATATGAACAGATCTTGTTACAAACAGGACAACAATAATTTTCATTTAAATGGGCGCTTTTAAAATGGCGGTGCAGACTTCTCTTATGACTAAAAACTCTTCCACAAACTTCACAACTACAAATCTCTTTATTTAATCCCACCTAAAATAGACAACAGATAGTGGTAAGAAATTGAAAGATATATGGATACTAATTAAGAACAACTATTATGGATATACTACTCCTTTCGTTAATTATAGCACGTTACAATTCACATACAGGAATCTTTATCAAACACAAACAAAGCTTCAGCTGTAGGCCTACCATAATTTAAGATTTGTCCCCATGTTTTGCCATGAATATGTTAAACCAATTCTAGTATACATCAAACCGTCCTTTTGACCAAAATGTCCAATTCTCATATAATTCTTAATTTCCAATAACATAGGTGGAATTGAATCTTCAATTGAGATATAATTTTCAAAACACAGTTTAAACACAGTATCAGAAGCTATAGCAGCTCAGATTTGATTGCTGATCAAGTGGATCTTTATTCAGTGTGTGACAGTATGTTTGTTTTCTAGATTGTGTGAAGTGATTTGCATGTATGAGTGATATTAGTTCTCATGTAGTGTAAATTCAATCCCAATTTCCTGGGCACATTGAAGATGGATGAAATTTGGGCATGAGTACAAAATGGTCAGATATTGCTATATAAACTATATAGAAAATATATAGAAAATATATAGAAAATAACATAAACGAACATAGTGTACAAACATTTTGATATTGTTTAGAATAAGTCAAATTTTCAAAACTGCTATAATATTTCAATGACATTTGAAGCTTAGATGAAATACAGGTTTTTCAAATAAGTTCCTCTATCAATTCGAAATGTTATTCAAAATAGTTGGTCACTAGGTTCTGGTGTTATTTCCATGAAAAACCTTTTTTAGTTTCAAATGGTAACATTCCATGTCTTTAAATCATATTGAATCTCAGAATTTGGAAACAAATCAAAAAGCAGAGTAATAATAAAATACTAATTTATTGTGAAAAAAAGAAAATACATATTAAGATTTCTACCTGAAATATATTTGATATCAACTGTAAACAAAATACTTATACTTAATTACATAATATGGAATATACAAAAACAAATGGACCCATTAAGAAAAACATTTTAGAAACATACTAATAGGGCAAAATAAACAAAACCTGCCCAACTAAACCCCAACTCTGACAAAAGGATGAAACAACTGACTTGTGATCATGATACTTTTTTTTCAATCAGATCAATTTTTAAGGCAAAAATAATGAGTTTATTGAAAATGAGTTTTATATCTGTGACAGCTTATAATCAAGTTGGATGCATTCGTTTTAGATGGGAATTAAAGTCGGTTTTATATTTGAGAATTTTACCACAATAAGGACAAGTGAAATTTTCCTTCAGATGAACAGCTTGTATGTGACGTTTCAGACTCCAAGGTCTGCTAAATCTACTACCACAAAATGAACATGAAGCCTACAAGTAGAAAAGAACAATTTTAGAATTTAGGCTATTTGAACATACACTGTAATTGCAGTGTTGGTCTTGAACATTATTTCAAAGAACATCAATAGAACTTTAAGATAGTTACAATCAGCTAACAAATTCACTCATTTCTTTTCTTTTCTTGTATGATAATAATGAAATTGTTCAAGATTTGACCTTGACACACTATAAAGTTAATAGTATTATTATATGTATTGATGTGTAATTGATCATTGAAAATCACTGTTTAAAATATGGACAGTGACTGGTGTTGTGTCACTAGCAAGGGATTGTTGACCTTTCTTGAACACCTAATGACACTCTGCAACTTTGATTGTCAACTTGGCATCCTTTTCAGAATTCACTCAAATATATATTTTTCAATATTAAAATCCATAATCTATTTAGTAAAATATTGTAAGCTTTCTGGGTGTCTCCTTTTCATGTGATTAACTAAGTTAAACTTATAAGATGAAACTAGACTACAAAATGGACATTTAAAACTTTCTTGAAGATGAAAAGCTTTGACATGGCGCTGGAGATTGCCTTGAGTGCTAAATCTTTTCTTACATGATTCACAATTCCAACTAACCTATAATTAGAAATTAATATATTTTAAATGGAGTCCATGTACATGTAAAAAAAAATGTATGATTGATTTTACTTCTTACAATGATGATCATGAAAAGTTATCTGGTAATGATTTTATGAATTATGATTGGAACTTTTTCAAACTTAGCATCTTTTTTTCTTTAAACTGTTTAATTGTTAAGTTTAAATCAATTTATCAGATCTTCTTATATTTTTACATTAGTAACAACATTATATGATAGTGATATGATCTTTTCAAACTTACTTCAAATCTATGATATAAACATTAAAATTAAATAGTGAAGAGCCAAGGGCAGCAGAGCGTTCCTGGAGGTAGAGGCCCATGATTTTAAAAATCAAATAGACCACAGTGCGGTCACCGCACCTCCACATCTCGGAATTTCGGCCACTTGATTTTCAGAGATGACATTTTCTATGAAGGTGACAAAAAAACTTTGATGAAAAACCCTAGCATTGCGGCCCCTGCAAGCAACTTTTTTAAAATTTCTTTGTTCTCTGATTAATATTTTGGTTCATATAACATGATAAAATATATATACTTTCATATTCTTGAATCAAAATTTTTCAATTTTGCTATGAAAAATACAACACAATGATGTTACAACATTACATACAGTGCATAAATCACAAACAAAAAATAAAAACATTTCTTTAACCTATGTTATATAATATTTTCTTTTTACTACAAAATGATTTGTATTTTCATTAAATTTTGATGTCAGCCTACTTAAATAAAATTTTTCCCATCGGCAGTTAGTCTTTCCTTGTGTTTACGTTTAATATGAGTTAATAAATTACTGCGATAAGTACAGATTCTAGGGCAATAAGGACATTCATAAGTTAGATTAAGATGAACTCCCTTAATGTGCCTTCTTAAATTTCCATTATTAGCAAACATAGCATAACACTGATCAATAGGACATTTCACTGTTACCTAAAATTAGAAAGAAAACCTTTAGGATTGATATACTGTAATATTTTACTTTATAAAGATTAATATTTTTTATAAGTGCCAGTGTACATTTTATTAAAAACAAAAAATGATTATAATATAAGTTATTTCTACCTATTTCATTATTTGACTTATATCATTTCAGTTGTTTGTTTTCAGATCTTAAAAGTCAATTGTATCTACCGTATATTTCTGAATATAATTCGCACCCATTCCCTACTCCAACAAAATCGGGAAAAATTTACTTCTGTAATTTAAACCCAATATCAAATAGACTACCATTACTTTATTTTGAGGAAATTTAAATCTTTAAATACCCCAACATATTCTGTAAATTACTTAAATTGATAAAAAGAAACAAAAAGAACTGTACACGAAAGCCAAGTCTGGTTACCAAAGAAATGTGACAATTCAATTGTTAGTCTGTGATACCATAATCTGTTATGTATGTGGCATGTATTCTTCTGATATGACCTTGTAAATTACTTTTATAATTACAAATTTTAGGACATAATGGACATTTGAATGACTGTTGAAGATGAAAACCTTTAATATGTCTTTTTAAACTGCCAATTGTACTGAAACCTTTGCCACATAAATCACACTTATTAACCTACAATTAAAAAGAGAAATATTTTTAAAAATTTGGATTGGATTCATCTTTTTAAATGTTTAAATTTTAGGATTTATACAACGTTCAAGTGACATAATGTTCTCTTTTTACTGAATTTGTCTCATGGATAACCGCTTTAATAGTTGTTTATTTTTTTTATAATCCACACAATTCACACTTTCTTCCATCAATGTTTGATTTCAGTGTTTATTGTAAGGTAAGGCTTATTTACATAATGATACAATTGTTAAAAATTTTTAGCATTGTTCTCGGCAAAAAAATTAAGAGGAGTTAACAGCTGGACTACAATATTATATCGATTTTGATGTATTGCTTCATATGGAAATAAGCAATGCCTATTGAAAAATGTTTTTGTGATTATTGATACCAGGTAACTGTCATATAACCGTATTCCACACTCTCAGCGTCATCTGTTAAAAATCCTAATGGTTTGTTTTTGACCGAGACGAAGACCATTTGACGGATACTGCTACCGCATATATGAAATCATACCCTCTAAAACCAACCATTTCGATTTTTAACGAATGACGCATAACGGATCCGTTTGAAGCGTATATGGAATCTTAGCTTAATGCTACCAATAATGTTGGAAGCTTCAGATTGATATTCTTCAATATTTACAGCTTGAATGATCATTCAACACTATTGTGGCAAGTTAACATGTGTCCATTTAAATGAACTCTTTGAGTATAACTCTTATAACATTTTGTGCATTGAAATCTGAGTTTAAGATGAGTTGATGTGAAATGTCTCTTCAGGCTTCCTCTAGTAGAAAAACTTCTTCCACAAACTTGACAGATAATACCAACCAAAGCCTACAACAGATAGAACACTTAATGTTCAGAATTCAAATTTGATCTTCACTTGTAAATTTCTAGAAGGGCTTATGACATCATCTGCCATTACAGCATGTAGAAATGTTAATAGTGATCTGCATAATGTTCACTACAAGTTAGATGCTATGATTCTATGAAGGGATACGAGTCGGTGATATTTAGATCTACTAATTAAAACAATATTAAAAGCTTTAATAACTTATTCACAATAAATACATCTATATACAAATGTGTCATTTGACAAATGACAAACGCTGACTGTTATTTAAAGAGCCTAAAAGTTTATCGATTTAAAGAGATAAATTTACTTTTTTTGAGGTTTTTATAAAAATAAAAATATCTGTACAAGTAATAAACGATTCAGATGAAAAACTAGTGATGAAATATTGAAACATGTTGATTCAAAAGCGCTTTTTGAGTAAAACTTTTTTCACACTGGGAACAATGAAATCGCATTTTCAAATGAGCAGATGTAACATGTCTCTTCATGCTTGATTTGGTACTAAAAATTCTCTGACAAACAGGGCATCTTACACCAGATTCCTACAACGAATAATAAAAACAATTTTAAAAGGATCATGTACCATCCGTTTGACAAATAATATTTTAGTCTCAGAACCAGGAATTTTTTAGCTTATCTAATCTGTATTAGTCTATATAGTGTTCACAACTCGAAATTTCAGCTTCAAATCCCTGTGTATGTAGATTTAATAAGTTTGAAAGTCAGACTCATATTCTGTATATGAATACGAAAGATAAATGTTAAAGCAATACTACGTCTAAAAAAAAATAAGTTCTCAAACTTGGTCAATAAGAGTATATATTCATCAACAGTGTCCAAAGTATACAAACAGAATCAAATAAACCCATAAAACTATGTAATTTTCCATACAATTACAGATTATTATTGATAAATGTCTAAAATTGGATTAAGACATTTATCAATTATTGTATTTAAACATAGTTTTCTGGATTTATCAGATTATTTAGGTAATCTGTTATAGTTATGCCACTAGGTTTGTCCCCTGATGAATATATACTCCTATTAACCAAGTTTGAAAATTTAATTTCTTTGTTCATTCTAAGACTGTAGTATCGCTTTAAGGTAGAGGTATAGTTGAAGGGATTGTGTGATATTTTTGTGCATACGTTTGGAGGTTATTTTAATATATATGAGGCCCATGTCTATTCTTGAAAATGATGAACATTCCATTCCCCTTTAATAATCATCATTACCGGTATTTTAATAAATTCTACCAAACTATTAATAAGTATGAGGCCCTGAAAAGACCAGTCACAATAATCTTTAATCAAGAGAGGATAGCAGAAAACAAAGCTGTCATCTTTACAAATATTTTTATTTCATATATTTAAAACCAAATCAAAATACAAACAGACTAATACTATTAATTTGCCAAAAATAGAAATCCAGAAAAACCAATCAATTAAACAACTGCATAACATATAACAAGATTTGAAACATACAAATTCATTCAACTAGGCAAAATATATATGGTGTTATAGTTTGAATATAAACAATAAATCAAGGCAGGATGACTTTCAGACAGTAAACAAATTAAGTACTGGTATGTTATAATATATTTATTGTTATGTATTATCTCTTTGAACAAAAAAAAAAAAAAAAAAAAAATGGGCAGCCAAATGTCAGAAAACCTGGGGGTGACATATTACCCTGTGTCCTCCCCCACAAATGGCCAAGCTTGGTTGAGTAGAGTGCTGTAATGGACGTAAAAAAAAGGCACAATTTGTCATCCGATAACATTGAAACGAAAAATTTTGGTTGCATTATTACTACAATTTATGGTTGAATGACATTAAAACCCATCTCCACTCACACATGCATTGTTACTAATAGGCACATCCCCCTCCCCCTCCCACATGGAAATTTAAGCAATCTGTTCCCCCTGATAAAAATTAAACAATATTGAAACAATAAGGCTTAATTATTTATATTAGATTAGAATGTGCCTTTAAACAATGCCTTTTTAAACTTCCTTTTTGAGTAAAAGATTTTTGACAAATTGGACATTTTGATACCATTTTCATATGTATTATTCTGGTGTGATAGTTCAAGTTACTCTTATTGCTGAAACTTTTGCCACAATATGAACACTCATAAGGATCTTGGCCACATTGCATCAAAGTCTACAAAATACAAGGTTAAAATTTCTTAAAAAAATAAAGATTACCTAAAAAGCAAAACACAAAAAAATAAACCACTAGTTGTGGTGATAAAAAAATATATTGTTTATGATTTACAATGTTATTTTTCATAGATCAGATATGAATACAAAAACAGGTGCAAATTTCAGTTTTACAGCCTTTGCCGAATTTCAACAAATTTGAACCATAATAAAAACACTAATTATTGAAAATTTAAGTGAACTACAAATCAGATAACTTAAATTCTAAAATCATCCTAAAACAAAATTGACTGCTCATATATATTATTGCGTATAAATGTTCAATTTTAAGAGTTTATGTTTTAAAGGAATAAGTTGACATTGTTCTATGCTTACATGTACACTGAAAAACCCATTTTACTATTTCAAGAAGTATGGACAGCCAAGCAATGTCGTTTTAAGTTACCCTTTTGTGAAAAGGCTTTGTTACATATTGGACAATGCATTGAAAGCTTCATATGAATTCCTTTAATGTGAAGATTTAAATTACTCCTACTACCAAATACTTTACCACATGTAGTACATGGATATTTATCAAGATATACAGCCTACAAAATAGAAAATAAAAAAGTATTTTCAATGCATACATTATTTCTAATGCTGATTTATTTCAGTGTTGAACAAAGTTTATTGGTTATTTAAAGATATATAGATATACTTATTTTTGGGAGGTATCACCTCCACCTTTATTCTGTCTTAAGCCTATCGCAGACGAGGAACATTTTAGGCGAACAATCATAAAAAATATGTTTTGATCCTTTTATTCGCCGTCTGCAGTTTCCAGAAACACGAACAAAATGTTTAAGAAATGTTTGTGAAATCAAACAGGTTTGATATTTCAAAATTGTTCGCCTCACGAAACAATGATATAGATATACAATTTCATTTAAAGTATAGATCGATGCACAAAAAAAAATTGTCATTTTTTTTTCCTTTAATATTGCTAAGAGTGAGTATGATAACTCAGTATATGTCTTTTCAGATTGCCTTTCTGAGTGAACGCTTTATTACAGATAGGACAGTTCATCAAAACTTTCATATGAATTCCTTTAATATGTAGATTTAAACTGCTGTTACAACCAAAAACTTTGTTACATGATGGACATTGACCCTATAAAATAAAAATAAATAACAAATTGTTCACATTTGTTCATCACAACTTTTCATATACAGTAAGAAAGTAAAAAGTAGAACAGAAAGTAGTCAGATTGATTTAATATGAGAATTTTTCAGGCCTATGAAGTGTTTTTTTTAATCAGAAGTGTTAGTACATGGTTGGTTGAGTTGATCACATATTTTCAAGAAGAAACCAGGCTGAGATGTTGTCAACTTTGCATTGTAAAAGATTGAAAGAAAAATCCTTGTTTTCATAAAAAAATTGGCTATGTAAAAAAGCTAGTTACTTATGATGTAAAAAGAGTAAAATATAGCTTGTAAATGTTGTAGTGAGTGTATGTTGTGAGATAATCATTTACCAGTTTATTCATTCATTGTGTTTCAACATCATGTGCCGTCTTAAATTTCCTTTTTGATTGAAGGATTTATAACAGATTGGACAATTGACCGCCATCTTCATGTGAATTCCTTGAATATGTAATTTCATACTACCCTTTTTTCCAAAAACTTTACCACATATAAAACACTTAAACTTATCAAAGGTCTAGAAAAGAAGAGAAGAAAACAATGAGATTGAGATGGAATTATTATTTTAAGAAATCTTGGTATAATAAAACTCAGTGTAAGCAGGAATCAGTTATCATTAGATTGGAAACCTTCTGTATTTATGGTGTAATACAACATTGTTTGTTGATATATATTTATTACCAAATTATTTCATTTCAAATTATAATCATACAAGGATTTTTTAAAGAAAAAAAGTGTAGCTAAGATTAAGAAGTCACATTTTTACTCTTCAGCACTCACACTACACTACATTTCCTACTCCATTTCCGATGTCGCTTCAATTGCATTTCCCTTCTACTTTCCACATCCCACACTCCAATACCAGTTCCCACCCTCCACATGCATTCTAGACTCTCTACTGTCACTTTCCACATTGTACTGGTACTTCCATTTTCCACAATCAACTTTCATGTCCCACACTCACACCCAATTTGCATTTCCCACACTCAATTCCCAGGTCTATTGTTACATTAATCAAATTAATATGAATGATAGTTCTCAACCAGATTTCAAGATTGACCTTCTACAGAATGGTAAAATTTAATATGTGTTTTCCAATTTCCCTTTTGGGAGAAAGATTTATTGCAAAATGGGCAGGTTAATGTGATCTTCATATGTACAGCTTGTATATGGACATTTAAATTGCCTTTATTGCAGTATACCTTCTGACACCATTTACATTGAAACTGGCCATTTTCATCTTTCAAAAAGGTCTACAAAACACAAAAAATAGCTGGTAAAACATCATACTGGATCCTGCAGGTGAAGAGAATCGTTCTCTGTTTTATGAATACATAGAATATGAGCCACCATATTACTTCTCTGAGTAAAGGTTCGTTCACAATGTGGACACTTCAAGCGCATGTTTAAATGTAAACCTTGGATATGTCGTTTTAAACTTCCTCTAGTTGAAAACTGTCTATCACACTGCATACACTTAAGTTCCTAAAATACACCAAAATAAAAGTTTCTGTCATTTTGTCCAGCATGTACTTTTCATTAAAAATATTATATAAGCTCTAGGCTTTATGCGATGTTAATTTAAAAAAACTTATACTGATAAAGTCGGATTGCTTTTTAAATACACAATACTTTAAGATTTCTAAGGATATTGGAGATTTGAATGCATTCGTTTGAAATGTTTTTTCAAGTTGCTTCTGTAAGCAAATACTTTATCGCAAGCACTACATTTTAATCTTAACATTAAATGTTGGCCTCTGATATGGCGTTGTAAACTGCTTTTTGTCGTAAATTGTCTATCACAACACATACATATAAACTTTGAACAAACCTACAAAATATAATTATAAAATATTTACTGTTATTTACAAAATATTTGTATACACCAGTATACCGTTTTTTTGTGGCTTAAATTTTGTAGTATCTAGATAACAAATGTCATTCTGTTAATCCCCAAATTTTCAATAGTCAAACAGGGAAACATTTACTAGTCTACAATATTATCTCAAATATTTAAAACTTTAAAAACTGTCACGGACACTCATTGCCATTTCCCTGACATATGTAAACTACACATTTTCAGGAAAAATATTTAAATTAGTCTCATCCAATCCATCTCTTAAATGCATTCGTAAAATATGTTTTTTCATGTTACTTCTCTGTGTAAATGTTTTCTCACAATAAGCACATTTCATTCTGAACATAAGATGTTGTCCTTGAATATGTCTTTGTAAACTACTTCTAGCAGAAAATTCTTTGCAGCATTCAACACAAGAAAACTTAGGACTTTCCTAAAAATACAGTAAATAAATAGTAAATTTACAATGTAAACTTATATATATGTCAATAAATGAAACTGTACTTCTCAAATGTCAACCTAAATGTGGTATATTGAAGTTAAATTTTATCACAGTAAATCAAATCATGGGAAGCAACCCAAAATTGGTTATAGCCTACAGTCACAGAACACATTTATGGGGTCATATGGTATAGTGCAGTAAGAACTGTAGTGTTTCTTGTTAATAACAATATTCTTACAGTTCAGAAGTAATAATGTTACGTAACATAACTAAATAGTATTCTTGATCCAGAAATTGGCATAGTTAGGGTAGTGGAAACATTTTTGAAAATTGACTTTGAGTCGCCAGGAAAAATTGTTGAAGACCGAGTCAAGTTGGAAAACATTGGAGTTTTGTAGAAGAAATCCTTTATTGCACAATATAAAAAATTGTTACCTCTATAACATATCAATTTATATGAAATGATGTAACATATTATAATGGAATGAAAAAAAAAAATCTGTGAAGATTGTAAGAGAAAAGTTTATATTTAAACAGGTAGAACTAATGTGTGAATTAAGATCTTAAATAAGTAGGCCTGTTGTCCAAAAATCTAGTGGAATTACATACAAAAATTTGTATACATTTACTACAGTTTACTTTTAGGAATTTCACAATTGTGTTTTGTGATCTACATAAGGTATATATATACGAGATGTGTTCTCTGGAAGTTACAAGAACAATAATATTGGTTTATTATTGTAAGAGTGATTAAAATGCAATGTCAGGTATTGCTATGCTGATTTCATTTCCATGCATAGCTGACATGTGTTTTTTCATGACACTTCTACGAGTAAAGACACGATCACACAATAAACATTGTATTCTGACATTAAGATGTTTGGTTCTTATGTGTCTGTTTAAACTGGACTTGGTGGAAAAAAACTGACTACACTCTGGGCATTTCTCCTAAAAATACAGATAAAATTGTGGTGTTATTACCCAGAAATGTGGTTGAAGAAATTATTGGTCTCTAATGACCGGGACTTAATAAATATTTTTTAAGTTCGACTTCCTGAAGTCAGATTAGAGTCTATTTGGCCATTGAGTATTTTGAATTTCTTACAGTTTGAGAGATTTGCAAAGCAATTACATTTTTCTCTCTATGGGATCTGTTTTGAAATTCATAAAATACAACCAAATATAAAGTTAAAGGTTGCAACTTCAACAATCCAAATTCAGATTGCAAATGAATCCATGAGAATGTTTGAGCTTGTTAAGAGCTGAAAGTAAATTGCAGTAAAGGCTTTATGAGTGTCAGTTGCCCAGTTCAGGTTTCAAACCTTTAACTTTGATCGACTATTTTTTTTAAAGGTTTATAGAGATCTTGATGGTATAAAGCTGTGTTTTTAAACCTTTACAATTTTTCTAATAGGCAACATCTTTTTTAAATAAATGAACGAGAACATGGTTATCAAATTTAGGTGTCTATGAAAAAAACTAAATGCAGTGGACCTTTAAACAAATCAACACATTTTCTAATCATTTAGATTTATTAAGCTGTAAATAACTGATATATCATTTCCATAAAATACATTGAATCTTAAAATCAAACAAAACACACAATGAAAGAAAAAGTGAAATTCAAACAAAAGATTGCATACTATAAGGCTTGCAAATGACATTAAGTTTTTATCTTATTAGAATTATGAGTTATGCAGATATATTCAGGTTTGAAATTTCAACTACTTATTAACTTTTAACTCATGACATAAATAGGTTCAAAAGACTCAATTTATGACATAAATAGGTTTTAAAGACTCAATTTCTGACATAAATAGGTTCAAAAGACTTAATTTCTGACATAAATAGGTTCAAAAGACTTAAATTATGACATAAATAGGTTTTAAAGACTCAATTTCTGACATACATAGGTTTAAAAGACTTAATTTATGACATAAATAGGTTTAAAAGACTCAATTTAAAAAACTAATATCTGAATTAGGTCTTAAATGAATGCGTAAGATATGGGTCTTCATATTACTCTTTTGTGAAAAGGTTTTGTCACACAACTGACACTTCAACTTGACATTCAAATGTTTTTCCCTTATATGACGTCTTAAACTACAGTTTTGAGAAAACTTCTTGCCACACTCAACACACTGGAAGCCATCCTAAAATACATAATGGAGAAAATCTTAGCATCAATCATGATGGGTCTTCTTTGAGAAATTTTGCAGGGACATATCTCTTAACATCTTATTCCCTATTAAATGTAAAAGCCTACTTGAACTTAATCAACAGCAAACACTTTTAAGTTGTCAAACATTGACATTGAATATATCTAAAGCTAAATGGCTCAGAGATTGTGAAAAAAAACTAATGAATTGTTATTCAGACAACTGATTAAAAACAGCACGAATCTGCAAGTTTCTGACAACTAAAAGTACTATACTGAGTCTCTCTTATGAATTAACTTTAAATGAGACTTGAGGTGACTTCTTTGAGTACAAAGTTTATCACAAAGTGGACATTTTATTCTGATATTCAGATGCACTCCATTATAATGTCTTCTTAGACTGCCATTAGTTGAAAAATCTTTTTTGCATAATCTACATCTATAACCACCTTCATGTAAAGACATCTACAAGACAAAATAATAAAACCTGTATAACTGATAAGTTAAATAACATTTATTATTTTTCAGGCTGCACATGGTCTTATTTTTGAAGCCAAAAAAAAATCCATTACACTTTATAATTCAAAACAGAATGTGTTAAAACAAATTCTGTTCAACCAAAAACTATACAAGATAAATAGATAAAAATCTCTTTTGTCTAAAGATTGGTAAATTGTGAATGTACTCTTGTGGCAAAATATAAATCGATTCCTGCAGTGGCAAACACTTAAATATTTTGACCCATATGCATTCTTTGCATGTGTCTTCTTAAACATTCTGGTCTCAACACAGCTTGACAGATAGGACACTGAGATCTTTGATTTAAATGGCTGCCACGAATATGCCTGGTTAAAGCACTTTTCCACATGAAAGTTTTAGTACACATGGAGCAGTCAAACAAAGACTGTGAAACCTACAACGACAAGACAAAATATCAGATTCTATACACTTTTTTTTATAGATTTAAAGTGGTATATAAGAGTATCGTAATCATAACTGTATGTGTATATTTATAACTAGTTACTAGAAAAACCATGCTTTAATCGTAGGGATATGTACATTTTAATATTTTTCACTCTTATTGCACTTGAAGTTTAGAAATTGAAATGTTTAAAGTAAAATGGACAACAAAATCATCTCACGAGTTGTTTATATTCATTAAATTTTCGCAAGACAGTTCTTAAAGACATTGGATGAGGTAAAATTCACTGGTGTTAATACAGAATTTGGACTGGGTCACATGCAAATATTTCATTATTTGATTGATATTGAAACACTTAATTATGTAAAATATATATACTGGTTTCGCGTGTTCACTCCCTAAAAGTACTATATATACACGAAAAATGAGTTCAAATGTTGTGTTAAATTCATGTTAACACTAACACGAGATTTGACCTTACCCATTGATATATATGTGTTTGATTGTGTTCACGATAAATATCTAAATGAATATAGTGTAATATGGCGTGCATTCATTTAATCATTGTTATAGCTGTGTAAGATTAATCAATCGTAAGTAGGTTTCTCAATTTTATGCACAGTTATCAAATGTTGTCGCAAATACTCTCTTCTTGTGAGTAATTTGTAACAAATAGGACAAGAAAATCTCGAGTTCAGATGGTAACATTTGATGTGTCGAATCAGATTTTTGTTCAAGGTAAAAGTTTTACCACATTCTTGACAAACATTACTGTTCTCATTGAACACAACCTACAAAGATAATATTGTAGAACTTTATTTTCTAAAAATAGACACATGTACATTGTACAATGTTGGTGATAAAAGTTAAATAGTTAAAAGAGATTAAAAAGATAATGCACAATTGTTTTCAAGTTTTCTTGAAAATAAATTTCTTTTCGTGATTGTTTTATTTTGACAACACAAGTGCTACATTAAAATTAACAGGTCAATTTTTTTTTAATTTCAGAAATTGGTATATCCAACTTTAAGAAACTACATACTATACTGGTATCCATGAACAGTGACCACGATTTATAATTATTAGTGAACATCTAATGTGAAAAATTTGTCGGGCATATCTTATGTACATGTTTCAAATGATAACGTAAATATTCTTTTCTTTTGAGTAATTTATAACAGATTGGACAAGAAAATCTTGAGTTTAAATTATGAGTACGGATATGTCGTAATAAACTATTCTTATGAGTAAATTTTTTACCACACTCTGGACAAACACGATCGTTAACATTGAACACAACCTACAAAGATAATGTTGTAAAACTATAATTTTTCCACCAACATGAAGAAATTTCAGACCTAATTTTTCTGCAAAATAACAAATTGATATAAAATCAGTCTTCATACAAATAAATCTAAACTTTTGTCATATTTAACTGATGCAGGAACCATGAATTATCAGTTTTGTAGTTTCCCTTTAAAGAATCCATTCTTAGCGTCATGCGTCAACCGTTAAAAATTGAAATGGTTGGTTTTTGACGAATGACGGATACCGCTACCGCATATATTGAATCAAACCCTCTAAAACCAACCATTTTAATTTTTAACGCATCACGGATGACGAGTATATATGGAATCTTGGCATAAGACCAATTATTCTACTGTCATGAATCATTTCAACTTCATACAGACAGTTGCCTTTTAAAAATATAATTTTCTCTACAGTTGGTTAGGATTTATATTGTGGACATATATCAGATGTCTTTTAACATATTCCTTCCTTGTCATTTCTTTATAACAAACTGGACAACTATGTCTAGATTTACGATGATGTATTCTAATATGTCTTGAAAGACTACCATGATGTGTAAACTGTTTATCACATTCATTACATCTAGACATACCTAATCCAATCTAAAATAAAAAATATTGAAACACTTTACTGATTTAGTATTAGAAGTGATAAGTACATGTATTATTAAAATCATATTCACCATATTTCGGTATATTTTTTTTTTGTAAACAATATTTTATTCATAAATATATACATTATGAAAAGGATTGGGGACAGGCTAAGCCTATATTACCCCTCTCCAAGGGTATATGTTTATTATGGTATGTTTTGGTATATAATTTTTAAATATATTTAAAGGATCAATTGTTTGATTGTGATGATGTTTTTATGTTGCTACAGAATGAGATTCTTTGTCAATTGAAGGGTTCAGCATTCACAGAACGGGATTCATTACTTTGTGGACTTTCCGAATATGTTCCCTCAAGTTATCAATTCTTGAACAAAATCTGCCACAAAAACTACACTGAACACGAAAGTTTAAATGTTTCCCATTAATATGCCTTTGTAAATCTTTTTTCCATCTAAAAGATCGTCCACACCAAGGACAGATTGAATCTATCTAAAAACAAGAACAAAAAAAAATTAAAACAAAATTTATTTCAACACTATAATGCTTAACTTGAACATTTTAAAATGTTTAATTCATGCAAGAATAAAAGATTATCATTAAAAAGAAATAACATTGGCTTTCCCTTTGAAAGCCTAACAAGAAATATATCCAAGCACAAAACTTCCAATCAAATAAGAAGCCATGTTTAAACGTTATTCTTTTTATAATGAATCTTAATCATATGCTGTTTTAAATAGTCAATACGTTTTAACTCCTTCCCGCAGATTTCACAGGGAAAACGCTTATCAGAATGCTGACTAATATAGTGTCTTTTCAGATTCTGTATCCACTGAAAACTTTTGCCACATATCGGACAATAACCAAGAAATCCTCTCTTATCAGCCTAGAAGGAAAAAGAATACATGTTCGTTAATCCAGTACATGCACACCCTATAATGGTTGTCTACCAACGCAATTTAACAAGTCCATAACAATCTTAGGAAAACATCTAAGGCAGACCAAAAATGTTTTAAGAAAGAATCCTGCAATTTTAGGTTTGATGAATACAATACTAATTTAACAGAATATATACACCCAAGATGAGCTACTCCCATACCAAGCTTTATAAATCAATCAATTCAACCAGAATCATGTATATTTATCATGTAGTTTTATCCGGAATCAAGATTGCTTTTATCATGTAATCCTAACTAGAATCAAGTATCATGCTTTTATCATGTAATTCTAACTAGAATCAAGTATGCTTTTATCATGTAATTCTAACTAGAATCAAGTATGCTCTTATCATGTAATTCAAATTAGAATCAAGGATGCTTTTATCATGCAATTCTAACTAGAATCAAGTATGCTTTTATCATGTAATTCTAACTAGAATCAAGGATGCTTTTATCATGTAATTCTAACTAGAATCAAGTATGCTTGTATCATGTAATTCTAACTAGAATCAAGTATCATGCTTTTATCATGTAATTCTAACTAGAATCAAGTATGCTTTTATCATGTAATTCTAACTAGAATCAAGTATGCTCTTATCATGTAATTCAAATTAGAATCAAGGATGCTTTTATCATGTAATTCTAACTAGAATCAAGGATGCTTTTATCATGTAATTCTAACTAGAATCAAGGATGCTTTTATCATGTAATTCTAACTAGAATCAAGTATGCTTGTATCATGTAATTCTAACTAGAATCAAGTATGTTTTTACATACGTATCATGTTTTCTCCAGAATCAACAGTCCCCATGACATGTTCTTTTATGAGAGTGTAGTGTATCAGATCTGGAGAATGTTTTAAAACAGATAGAACATTGGACACGTTTTTGAAGATGTTTACTATCAATGTGACGAGATAAAGTATGTTTCCAGGAGAAAAATTCACCACACCATTGACAACTATAATCTTTCACCTACAAGTAATAAAAGTAACAAATCAACACAAAGTCCTTGTAGTTTAAGTCTGTAGGAAGACCAAAGAGGAGGATCTTTCTTGAGCAAAAACTCATTCTTACCAACTTTGTCCTTTGATATGAATTTATTTATTTTGCAATATACCGTATATTTCCGAATATAATGCGCACCCCTTCCTTACCCCAAACAATATTGACTTGGGAATCACTAGTGAATAATTCAAGTTTTTTAAGTCACTGTGTATAATGCGCACCCCTTGTTTGACGGGTACTTTTCAGGGTAAAAAAGTGCGCATTATACACGGAAATATACGGTATATATGACAGGCTTTTGGCCTGTACCATAAAGGTGAAAATGACAAAACTATTTCTAAGATTAAAGTCTGTTTATTACAAAGAAATCGAAATAAGTAAAGATTCAGTTAGATTGCAGACAAATATTAAACCAAAATAAGATTTATTTCATTAAACATCTGAATTGATAATCGAACCCCCTGGAACAAACGATAACACTATAAAATTGTTTAAATGGACATGAAGCTGCCAATTTGAAATAGCAACAATATCCAGTTTCTACTGCAATGCACTTGAGTTAACTTTCGTTTTAGTAATTTTACGCAAGATTTTCACATATACATTATAACGTAATTAACACATTTCTGACAAATTATTAATTGTTCATTAAACAAGTTAAAAATTTCCAATAACTATGCTATCACTATATAAATCAAAATATCTTTTCTCAAGTGAATAACACAAAAATCAGCTATTATCATTGTCAAAATGCTTCCTTCTTACATGATTTACCAAATCACCCTTTTGTGTAAAACTTTTTAAACAAATTGAACATCCAAATCTTTCGAAGAGATGAATACCCTTTATATGGCGATTCAAATTATAACTAGAGGTAAAGGTTTTACCACACCATGAACAAGAACAACATCTACGCTTCACCTATAAACAAATAAACAAACCAACATTAAGCCAGCGTTTACACAAAAAATCAACAAAATATATCGGCTAAAGCACACAATTTAATTTTAGTTTAAGCAACTTATAGGATACTATTACTTAGCAAAGCATATACAAGGAAAAAATTGTCTTTTGGTTTACAAGATTTAGCATAATATTTTAATTCATTCAGTGATTACTACATTTCCATCAATGACAATTTGAGGGGCCGATACAATCCATTCCTCACCCACATGGTTTCATAATGATAATCTATTAGTGCTAGTAAAATCTTTATTAAGATAAATTAAGTGGACAAGATTTTGCAAGTTATTTAATCCACAATCACGCTTCTTAACAGAATTTATCATTCAGATTATAGAAAAATTCTGTCAAAACTAACACTAATTTGCTATTCCAAACATTTCATTTTGATGAAATCTGCGCATGTGAGCTTTAAGATTAGTTTTGAAATTGAATGTTTGACCACAAACTGGACATGAAACTCTACAATTGAGATGCACACCACGAACATGTTGATTTAAATTAGATTTTGTAGTAAAAGATTTACTGCACCATTTACAAATCAACCCTTGATAACCAACCTACAAAATACATAAAATCTTAGTTCAGTTTTTGACAAGATATCTAATACATGCAAATTATTCATAACTTATTTATGTATTGGTCTGTTCTCTAACCTCCACCATTATTCAAAGCTTTTATCTTATTTTACTTGAAATGTGTGTTTGGCCAGAGATGTTTGCTTTTCAACTGCAATAAAGTGCATTTTTCTTTTAAATCAAAAATTAAACTGTGTTTAGAGGTAATCTTTAACTGACTATAGATATGTTAGCAATAAAATGTGCTTTAAATATTGACAATACAAATTTACCTTCTAAATAACAAGGGTTCCATGATCTTTAGCACTGTGAGTTTGCATTAATGCCTTAGTTTTAAACTGCTTATTACAAGATGGACAACCAATAGTTCGTTTAAGATGCATTATTTTGATATGTTCCTTCAGATTGCCCTTGTTAGAATAAGTCTGATCACACAATGGACATTTGAAAATATATTTCTGGGACAATGTATCCAGAATACGGTGAATATTATGTTCATGCCTTATAAGCGTAGTCTTGGATGGGTAAGTTTGATGACACCATAAACACTCTAAACTATTTCTTGGTATTAATTCCTAAAAGAGATATAACAAAACTCTTTTGATATATACTAGAACAAATAGGCTACAGGTTAAAAGGTTTTAATACATCTGGATGACAACTTTTCATGTGTTCTCGTAAATTGTCCATTTGAGTATAATTTTTGCCACATAATTCACAGGTAACACGAAATTTGAGGTGAATACCATTAATATGTCTCTTTAACTTATATGGAGTAGGGAAACCTTTACCACACCACTGACAACTATGTGATTTACGTTCAACCTACAACATACAACCATATCTTATGTAATCTTTTAAATATTTAAACTATTTTCTCACAGTTTTTTTTTTACAACAACTGATGGTACCGCGTATTTGGTTTTTTAATAGTGAGCAATTTGAGACAGTTTGGTATTTATATATTAGTTATATATATTGTTCAGTCTTACTAAATTATCAGATTTTTCTAATACACGAATTGAACAAATTCAAACATTAAGCAATAGATGGTAAGCAGTATAATATAACCCCTTTTAAAATGAGAAAAGTGAATTCCTACTTCCATTCAAATAGTTATCTAATCTAAGGAAAACTTCCAACATCACTCAATGAATTGTTAACTATGGGCAGAAAATTCGGCAGCATTAAAAAATACTGGCAGTTGTTCAATATGATACTTTCTTAGCATACTGTTACGAGTATACAGCTTACATGATTTTCATAAGTACATAATAGCTTTCTAGATAGCATTCCTATAATATAGTTTCAATGCAATAGCAACCAAAACCTGATGTCAAATGGCACAGAACCAAAGTGTTTTTAAAAATTTTTTTAAATTGTTAAATATCTGATCCTTGTTTATTCAGTTATCTTAATTTACTCATAGACCTTGAGTTCATTAGGAAACAATCCTGATTTTTAAAATCATTTGTAAACGTCAATCTGTTGCCAAGTCAAATATCATACTGATAAATGTTCAATAAGATACTTCCTTATTTGAGAATAATCAGTACGGTATCTAGTTAAAAGGATTTTCACAATCACAAAAGTCGAAGTTCAAAAATATTTTTTCCCTTAGATGACAGTATTTCCATGTCTGATTAGAGTGTCACTCAACCTTATCTAACAAATCATAAATAAGGGCCATCAAGCAAATAATCATAAACCTCATCAAGAAATCTGGGTTAAATTTTAAACATGAACAAAATCAGTTCTCTTTAGCTGGATAACGAACACAACATGTAAGCAAGATCACTACAATTCCATTTTGTGTCTATTCCGCATAAAGAACAGACTGTTTATGTTTTTAATTATAAGTAACACAGTTGTAAAGCCATCATAAAGTTTGTAATAAGAACTTAGTTTCATTATAATTTGTCTTCAACATAATTCCCTTTTCAACTCATTTTAAACAACTATTAGCACTCTATAGAGATAAACCATCAAACACAAACACAGATGTTATTCAATCCTCTAATAAAAAGTTAGATTATTTATGCCAAAGCAAGGTTACACTACAAAAGGTTGTCATATATTGATTGGTCAAATTACTATGGAAGACCAACAACGTCAATTAAAATAGTTCAATTTAATATGAAATTTTTAAAAGATGGATTCTATGTAGCATCATCATAATGTCTTTATTTCTTCAAATTCAAATATATTTTATTTGAGTTATGGGCAGGGGGAGAAAAAAAGGGGCTATTTCAAACAAAGTATGTTTAAAACATATGTTGATCAGGAGTGGAAACTGATTTTTTTTACACATCTTAATCAAATATATCATAAATAATGTTCTTTGCTATATAGGGCGGGGAAGAATGGCATTTACTTTCTAAAATTACAAATGTAATCAATTCCTTCAGGATTATTCTCACCAATTCATGTGATTTAAAGAATTTTTCTCTTTGATAATAGCTAATGAACTAGATTTATAGATGTACCCACATATCTTGCTACAATGAATTTTTAACAAATTGTTTGAAATTCAACCATACAAGAATGGAAATTAATTTGTGATTGGATTCTAAGTAAAGAAATTGACACAATTTTAAATTTTAGAAAAGTACCTCATTAAAGAACACCATTTATCCATCATGCATAAAAAGCAACAAATTACTTTTGCGACTTTCCATAGATGTTGGACAAACAGTTTACTTTGAGCATCTCCTTAAAAAAAATCCAAATATTTTCAATGAAAAAATATTTCACTTTTAAGATGCTTAAAGACAGTTTTAACATGAAGTTAGAACATGTCTTTAGGTTGAACATATTTTAAGGTTTACTTTTTTAGCAAATGAATCATGAATCAAGTCTATGAATATCATGTATAAAATGTTCTTTGAGACAATCTTAGACATTAAAATTAATACACCCGAAACAAGATACATCAGGAAAAAAATAAACCTTAGTACATATAACAAATATAACAAAATAATCAAGAAAGGCTCCACTAAAATGCTTTAAAAGGTCATAAACTATGGTTTGAGGGCAGTTCTTTATCCATTCTTTCAAATTTCAGTTAATTTGTCTATTTTCAGCAAATTTCATTTGTAACTTGAAATAATGAAGGAATGAATGACAAAGAGCATGTAGGAATTACCGGGACAATCAAAACTGAAACCAAAACTAAGAAATCTGATCTTTCTATACTGGAATGATCAGTTTAAATCTTGGAATTCAGTTTAAAAGAAAAGGTCTCTGGTTGCCTGTAAGATTGACAACTAGTAGCAACAGGAGGACGAAAGGTATTTGAAAAATATGACCAATTGCTTGATTTTTTCTTATGTCAAAGTTGTGACGAGATGTTGTTAATCGACAGGCAACCAGAGTCCTTTTTATGGGTAGGTGAGTAACGCTGTACAGGCCTGGGGTGTAGTCATAGATAGCTAGTCAACTCTAAAGGAACAGAAAATGTTTACTATTGTCAAGCCAATCTGTTTACTATTTAAGTTTAATAAATGAAGTTTGATTCATATATTTGCCTTTAAATCAAACTACTTTATCAGATGTGTACTTTTCAGTTACAGTTTGGCTTATTTACTCATAAAATCAGAGACATTACTTATAGCACATGCTATATTTTAAATTTGAAAAGTGAATTAAGAATTTTGAAGATCAAAATACAAGTATATAATGGCTGGATTTATCTGAATAGGCCAAGAACTGCCATAATAGTTTTGTATAATTCGTAAGCTGAAATGTACTGATAGGTCTATCAAGTTTGTGTTTGAAGACTGGTCTATTTATCAAAAACATCCATCACTTTCATATAGAAGTAATGAACACAATTTGTTAAATTTATCTTCATTTTCTGAGATTCTAGGAGAATGTTTTAATTTTATTATTTAAATGTTTCAGTCATCAGTCAAGAAGAATGTCATGTCCGCAAATTAACCTCCTGGTTGGTCTAAGTGTTGTTTGTAATGTCAATGTGCTTTGCTCTAGGCTTCATAATAGAATTATCAGTCAGAACATTAACGAATTGGATCAATTTCCAAATACACAAGCATTCTAACCAATGATTCACATATAATTGGACAAACTTGATAGACTACATATGATTACTTACCTTATGTGTGGCTTTTTGAAATAGTATTTTTCTTTAATTAATAATTTCACACCAGAAATGTGTTAATAAATCGAAAATTCTGACCTTATATTTTGTAATATCATTACCTAATTGTTATTTCCTAATCATTTTCTTGTTAAGTAAGGTATTTTTTGGTGAACAGAATATTCATTATTTGTCTTATCAAATGGTATTGAGTAATAAAAGTTGAAGATCTAACATACTATTTCAAAAGCGACTATTAAGTTGTTTCTGAAAACAATTCCAAGGTTCAGAATTCAAATTATCAACTAGTTTTCTAAGCTGACCGATAAAACTTTTATCTTGCAGTGTTTGAAAACTGAAGAAAATTCTGAAACTTTGAATTGTAATATTTGGCTTGACAATAAGGTAAGGGTGATGGGCAATGGGCTTATGATATTTTGACCTTTAAAGCATAATTGAAGATAATCCAATAAATCAAAATTAAAAACATCAAAATATTTTAATATTTTTCACATCTAACTATTTGATATGTTGTTGAGATTTAACTAATTGTAAAAGATAGTCTTTTTGTTTTAGAATGGTACTTAATGTACTGAAAGGTAGTCCAAACTTGGTGGCAATATCTTTCTTACGTAACTGTCCATTTTCAACATCATTTATTATTTGGATTTTTGTTGACAACTCTATAAGCCTTCTTTTTCTCATAAAATAACTCGCCAACTGAAGTAAAGCAATAAAGCTCTTTTAATAATTCTATCTTTTTTTTTTTAGGATTTTTTAGGAATAGAAAGTTGACCCAATTTCCATTATTTGTTTATCTTTGAAAATATTGGATTATCTTCATTTCAGTGGAGCCATGAACATTGTCTTATATGAAACATTTGTCATTTGTCTGGTATCATCATATTAAAATTAACACATTACTTTTTCCACATTTTGACTTCGACATTTTCTTTATTTGTAAATAAAATATTGACAACACAATTCTGATGTTTAAATAATGAACCTGAGTAAATGACAAAAGAAAATAAGACAATGTTCATATTTTCAAGTAAGAAAATGAAACCTACCGGTTGATTTGAAGAAGGGGAGGCGCTTGAGCCAGGAACTAAAAAAGAAATAACATAAATCATGCTTGGTTGCAAAAGTTCATTTAAATTTTTATGCATTGTATTATTCAATAAAAGATAATCTAGAAATTGAATTTACATGCTTAAAAATCTGAATATGATTCAATTGTATGCCTTTTTAAAATTGTGTATCTTATAAGTTTATAAACATAACTATATTTGCTATCCTACCTGACATATAAGCGCCTTGTGAATGACCAGGTAAATTAGGAATATCAGAAAAACTTTGATTGCTGGATTCATTGGCATGTAAGCCTACAGGATATAAACCAACAGTTTGTTCGCGCAAACTATTGAAAAAATCATCATCATTTGATTCACCACCAAAACTTGAAAGACTATTATCACCACCTTGAGCACCTGAAACATCAATTACATTTAAATTAAATTAAAAAACGATCAAAGTAATTTAGTGATACTACTGCTAGGACAAATCAAAATCTTAATACAGAATGTTAAGTAATATTGGTTAGTATATTTGAATTTGAGATACCGGTATGTAATTCACAGTATCAGAAAGATATTTAATAACAGTGTAATTGATGAATATTTACCGAAGGAATGTCGCTGAAAACTAGAAGTATCCATCATACCATAATTAGATTCAGAATCTAATACGCTGTCTACTTCATCTTTTACAGAAGTTAAATCAATTTCAATAACATCAGGTTCCGATGGTGCTCTGGATTTGGATGGTGTGTCTGGAGGTTGTTCCATAGAATCTGATTGATGTGTGTCCATTTCCGATTCTGTTTCCGCTGTTTTTGTTTCCGAGTCAGAAGGGGATTTGTCAGTTTCGATATCTGGTGGTTTATCACTTTGACTAGAATCACCGTCTACATTATTTTCAGAGTCTTTTTCACCGGTTGACGCTGTATCTATTGATAAATCATGACTAGTAACAGATTCTATTTTTAGTTGACCATCATCTCCTTCTGTTTTATTTTTATTACTAGCTACAACACTACCATTTTCTACTTTAATAACTTCAAATTTAATATCAGGTTTATCTGTTGTATCAGTACCAGTAATATTACTAGTAGAATCTGATTCTGGTTTATCAGCACCAGGTAAAGAATGAGCTGGTGTTGCTGATACTGATTCTGGATCAATAGGAATAGGAATGGACGGAGATGTTATTGTTGATGGTGCATTTAATCTTTGTGATGGTGATGTTGGTATTTTTCTTGGTGATAATGATGGTATATTCATGGATTGACGCTGGGGCCCTGAAAGACGTGGCATTTTGGCCATTTGATGAGGAGGAAGTCTATTTTGATCAAAGGGTCTTCTTCTCATTTGAGGATTTCGATTTAATGAACCTGGGTAACCTTGAGGTCTTGAAAACTGACCTCTCTGATGCATTAGGGGTCTTCCTCCCCCTGGTTCGTCTGTCAAGTCCACACTAATGTCATAACGAGTCTTACCCAACACATTTGGGGTGGGAGGAGGAAGAGGTCTGTCTAAATTTTTCTTTGGTGTTTTTTGTTGTGGATCAGTCGCATAAAAACTTTTACTGATAAATGTTGTTGAAGATTCATCACTTTTTGAAACTTTTTCATTTAAAATGTAGTTAAATTCTGTTGAACTATCTACGGTCAGAAATAAATGACCCACAACTTTCACATTTTTATCAAATTCTACATTTCCATGACATACAGCTTGTAAATTCTTGACCAATGCCGAGATAAATTGGTTAGCAGATTTTTCTTCGGATGTCATTTTGAGTCTTTTAGTTCAAAATTCCTGAAATACAGACCATTACACATGGTTACAATACTACTCAATATTATCAATAATAACTTCACAAATGCAAATTGAGGGAAGAGGGTAGAGACAGTGGAGCGGGGTAGACTTTGGCTAGGTCAAAGGACTAATTCTCAGTAAAATATTACAATTTAACAGAAATGCCTTCTTGACACATTGACCAAACTGTGTAGACATTAGGCCATGCCTAAATTCTAGGCCCTTCTTGCTTGCTGGTTAGCCTAGTTCATCAGTTCATCAAGTTAAGAACACTAGCCTAGGACCCTATTAGGCCTATTAAGTACTTTAAGTTTAAGTAGACAAAGAAGGCAAGCACTGAAATTTGCAGTAAAATGATTAGGCTAAATGAACGAACAAAATAAAACTTTTGCATTAGGCCTAGCGCCCTAGACTTAGTCAACTGAATGAATGAATGAACAAATGCCCTAGTCACTAGCCTAGGCCTAGTAGGCTAAGCTAGTGTTTAGGCCTATTTAAAAAATTGAAATTAATGAAATCATAGTACAGTGTAAGTGTGTAGGCCTAGAGGAGTGTAGTGGTTTCCCCCCCTTTTCAGACTCAACCCTGCCCTGGTTTTCTCCACCCTACATAGTCAGATAAAACCTGCCGTTGAGCGGGTCAACGTCAGGCTGCCATGCTGTATCATTTCATTGCGGAAATTCAAATTCTTTATTAAGCCCCCGTGTCCTTGAAAATCGGCACATCTCGATACATTTTCATAAACTATTAAATAAAAATGTAAATTAAATGATCTCCTAGCTCAAATAATACCTTTTATTTTGATCGAAAGTTTCCAAGCGAGAATTCTATCAGTGATGGCTGCCATAAAGGCGGGGCTTACAGGTCGTGAGCGAGTTATCTCTGGTTAAACATGTAAACTCCGCCCACATCCGCCAACAGTTAAAAAACAAAAAATGGCGACCTGGGACTGCTTCAAATTTTGTTTCGTCGTAAGACGGCACTTTTGAGAGTTTCTTGTGAAGTTTTTGTATTCCATCGATAAGAAAATTCTTCGAAATTTCCGAAAAACGTAAATTTATAAAGGTAGGCCAATTCGTTAAGACCTGAGAGTCGTTCAAACGCCGGGGACCCTGGTCCCCGGAAAACCGTCAAAGAAAAGTATAGGACGGATCCCCAACTACACCCTACACCGACCCAAGCTACTATTATTAGGCCTATATAATTATGTAACTATAAGGCTATTTATTACAATGTTGCAAACTTACTGCTCATATCTATACCCAGTCCTTTAAAATATATTGCTCACCAAACTAATATATGGATCTAGAGCTACTACAACTAAGTATTTAGGACAAGTAATGAAATGCCGCCATGTTGTTTCAGACATTGCCATTGTGTTCAGCCGCAGCCAATGTAGCCTTCCTTGTCCAAACAAGACACTGAACAGGTGCTTGCTTTCAACCCACACTCAGAGCCAACACTAGCTAGGCTAGCTCAGTATAAAGCCTCAAGTATAATTTATTGTAGTAGAAATACAGAATGTGTAAATTTTACCAACCTAAAATGGGGAAAAGAGCCTCAGTAACTTCATTATTCAAGAATTCACGCTAAGTAAATTAGAGAGACGCGCTCGCCCGCTATCGTATTGTGCATAATTTATGCCTCATTAATTTCCGTAAATTTACGAAAAACCGTAAATATTACGGATCGAACAAGGAGTATGGATAGTCTGTACTTTCAAAGATTTCATTTTCAGAACAGAATCATAGCCTACTCTTAATGTTTCATATCTTTTCAAATTTCACATCTTGAAAACATCACGACTGGACAAGGATTAAGCAATGTATTCTCTGGATAAAGTCATATTCTAAGATAATTTAAGACTTTCAGAACTATTTTAATGTTTTAAATATTTCAATTCATACAAAATAATGGGCTAAATGCAATTCAGAAAACAATGTGTAAAGCGGATGCATGGAATGACTTGCAGTAATGGTGTTTTTAACTATTCATTATTTTATGTACCGGTAACAGATATAATTGAAAATGTTTCTGCATGCATGACAATGCTTATGTTTAAACAGTAAAAACATCCAATAAATTGTAAATTTTTTAATCAACAAAATAAAAAAATATATAAACATAAGATATCACAGGAAATAATAAAAACCCTTTAACAAGACAATTTACAAAGTTACATTTTTCTTTTGCTTTTTTGACAATTGTTACTTGTATAAAATAAACAAAAATGTTTATAAACAAATCATACATTAAAAAAAAACAAGTTTTTATATCTTATATGATGCGATATCAGCATTGAAATACAATACAAATATAAAAATATCTATTAACTGATATTAAAATATAATATATCCAAAAAATGTTTAAAAAGTTCAAAAAATTCATCATTTACAATATTTAAAAAAATTGCAACAAAGTGTAAATTTGTCATAGTTAATTTTTTCTACAAGATGTCAGAAGTTTCGGCCACTTATCAACTACTGAAGTACAAAAGAAAGTACACACCCCACTATTCTGACAGTAAAAGAAGACAGGGCAAACTTTATTGTGATTGTAATGTTTAATGTCATTGTTGAGTCATTTTCAAACATGTTTAGAATGGATTTAAAGATTTCTGGCCACATAAAACTTTTCAATTGACAATAAAGTTTGCCCTGTCTTCTTTTACTGTACTTCAATATATTTATTCAGAAGTGAAGGCACTGACATGGTGAAATTGAGGTAGTTTAATTGTTTGGTCATTAATATTTAATAATTAAACTAATCATCAGACCCACTAGGTTCTGACCAACTAAACTCTATCTGATCTGTGGAATCTGTCTCTTTCAAAAATTCTCCCCTAGAAAAACAAATTAGAAAATATATTGACACAATCTTCAAGTTTTTATGAAAATTTGCCATTGCCACCAGGTGCTACAACAAAGGCACTTGTGAACTTGAAGTTAAGAATTTGGTTCTTACTTGTGTAAGAAGTAAATCAAAGAATGCAACTTGAAACCACAGTCCAATCAAGGCCTATTTATCCTGGTACATTATATTGCTAATGAAATAATAATACATACCATAAAAATGGAAATTTGTCTACAACTTCTGCTACATTAGTTGATCCATTCTCTATCTTATCAATTGTCCAGCGTAAAAACTTTGCTGCAAGAGACTAGAATAAAAACACATTAAACTGTTATTTCTAGAATAAAAAGTCAAACTTAACATTATAATTCACAGGTTAGACTTATATGTTTACAATAATGCATCAAGTTGCAAGTTAAATAAGTACTATATATACCACGGTGCTTACGAGTTAACATATTTAAACAAACGAATCCGTTAGGATGAGTTTGTTTAAATATGTTAATGAGTAAGTCACGTGGTATATATTACTTGTAACATAAATATGATTGACAGCTTAAAAGTTATGACAGCATCGATCACGTTACTCTTTAATCCAATGAAATTGAAGCTCGTGCACGTTTCATTTTTGTCTGCAAAGGGGATGTCTTTCCAAAAAGGGGCGGAGCTACTGCGAGTGCAATAACTTAGTTGGTTATTTCACTCATTTTTTCCTATTAGATTCTATATGGCTTTCATGTCAAATTACCCAAGAATGCAATAACACAAATTTGCTGTTTATACACCACAGTTTTCCTCAAACACACATTTTAAGCAAATTATTTCTCAAAAACATCAAAGGAAAAAACATCATTTATGTTACAATGTCCAGTTATTTCTAGCCAAGGCAAGTCAATTTATAAAGAAAAAGTTACTAAACACTAATATCTATAAAGAAAAAGATAGATATAGATACTAACCTTCCACTGGGTTAAGCCTTCAGTATCTAAACCTAACCATGACTGAATTTCACCAAATCTTTTCTCAATCTAAAATATCAACAGTTAGAGGATTAACCATTTCAGTAGAGAACAACAGTAACCATTTGATAGAGGATACAACACATAACACTCAAATAACATGTTATAACAGGTGATACACCATACTTACAGACTACAAGTGATACCTTCCTACCAGATCTGATCACAGTGAATTACACACTGGTTCTCCTTGTATTGTATCACATATACACATTGGGTAAGGTCAAATCTTGTGTTAGTGTTCCGTGTTAGTGTTAACATAAATTCAACACAACATTTGAACTAATTTTTCGTGTTAATATAGTACTTTTAGGGAGTGAACACACGAAACCAGTATATCTTTTGCATAATTAGGTGTTTCAATATCAATCAAATAAGGTAATATTTGTATTTGACCCAGTCCAAATTCTGTATTAACAACAGTGTTAACACTAACACGGAATTTGACCTCACCCATTGTCACAACCAGATCCTTGTATATATAGAATCTAGCTCAGGTCACAACCAATGTGACAATGTCCCTTTGATATGTGCAATGAAGATGTAGTAGGACTTGTTCATAATATCCAGAAACTGGTTTTGATGACAATATGTATCAATAACTATCTACCCATTCAAATATACTGGTACTTACATTATTAATATATTTAGATATAGAGAAAGAATCTGGTGATTTATGATGTGATGTACAGGCAGCTTTAATTTTTTCTCTTGTAGCTCGACATAAAATATACCTACAACAGAGAAAATTAACATCTTAATAAAATAAGATAATTCTATGGCTTTTTATACTGAAATTACATTACTGGGTTCAACTATGTTAGACAACAAGACAGCACACTTCAATCATTCAAGTGAGATTTTTTTTTAAATTTTATCCATGGGACATTTAGGATATTTTAATACTTTTGACAGGTAATTAAAGGGATTGTAAAGCGTATTTCTAAACTTTGTATGTGTATTGGGGACACTTATAGCATCAATTTGAGCCATTCTAATTTCCATTCCAACGTCTGTGGTTCTTGCAATTCCACTAAAACTAAAGCATTTTATGACGTCACTGACAGTGATCTGGTTTGTTTTCATACTCAGATAGTGTCAAACTGAGTCCAACATGCCAAAAACAGACATTGAACTAGTCCATAGTCATGTTTGGCAAATACAGCCAAATCAACAGCCCTGGTTTCTGTATGTCATTATCTTAAAGAGAAAATCAAACACTAATGTGTCAGTGATCGGAAATACATACCATATTGTTTTCTTTTTTAATAAACCAATAACATTAGATTTTTCATCCAGAAAATATAAAACTTCTCCTTCATAATTATAACCTTTTCTTATCTGAATAACAAAAAAAATGTTCAATCCAATCCATTGTGAAGACATAATTATACATTCACAGGGCATGTGTGTCTTTTCAATTTTTTCAAACCACAGGTCCCCCCACATTCAGGGATACTCCGCTCCACAGACCCTGATACATGAGCATAAGCTATTCAGCTAGACCCAATTTTATATGATATCAAAGCTATATTGTGAGTCGTAATAACATAGTATTTGTTCAGAGTTATTGATAAATTGACTTACCTTTGTCATGTGTTCATCTAGATCAGACATAGTTAAAACTTGATAATTAACAGTTGGTAGACTAAAGGCTCTGGCTATCTACAAATATAATGAAGAATATGAAACGTACAAACTTTTATAATTCAACCTTTAAAGATGGGTTTTTTCATAGTTTTACGGTAAAATCAAGTTTAACTTACCCAAATCAACAAATTAAAAGAGACTTAACAAAACGACCGAGACTTGTTTGGAGGATAGGGAGAATTGTTTAGGGTACTATCAATGAAATTTGTGTCATAATTAGCCTAATTACGAGTTAATTATGGACTTGTGGGACAAACTGGTATTTTTTCCAGTCATTAGAACATCTCTACTTTCTATTTATATAAGTAATATCGGTCCATTTATGGAATATATATATGGATAAATGAAAATAAGGGAATATATCTTTAAAAAGAAAAGTGAGCCAGATCATATCTTGCCAGTAATAAGTCAATCATAACCTACCTCAATAGCTACATGTGGAGGTACTGTACATAACTCATTTTCTTTACTACTGTCAAGATTTATTTCTGTCCAAGTTATAAACTTTAATTCATTCCTGCAAAAAATAATTCAAATTTCAAGCTTATGAATACGTCAGCATTCCGTCTACAAAACTCAGTCATCCACAAGGAAGAACTTCAACCTTGTTCCCATCAGTACCATAAATCAAGAAAGAAAGAAACATCTATATTTTACAAGGATAACAACTTGAGTTCTGTGAGGATCCTTTCTCCCAGCTGGTCCTTGGCCAAACCTCTTGGCATTGATCTTTCCCTGATTATCAAGGCCATCGGACTTTCACACCCTGATCGAGAACCGAACTCTCACACATAATGACTACCATTTCCTCGTATCCAAGAAATTCTGATTTCAGAGCATGATTATTTTTAAACATTGATTTATGTATATTCCTATCAAAGAATTTTAGTTTACTTACCCTTTTAAATGTGAGAAATTTTCAACATGTTGATGATCTGGTGATAAGATTTCAAATATGGCTGTAAAATGTGTATGCGATAAAAAACTTAACAATCTGAAAAATATGAACATAATTCTTTAGTCATTTTTTTTATAAATTTTGTCAGTTTGAAAAAAAGAAGATTAGTGCTAAGGTTAAAGGGATTGTAAAGCGTATTTCTAAACTTTGTATGCATATTCGGGACACTGATAGCATCAATTTGCGCCATTCCAATTTCCACTAAAACTAACACGTTTTATGAGTTACTTACAGGAAGCTACTATTGATATCTATGCAGATCTATGGCACAAATTGATGCCATCAGTGTCCCCGATACGCATACAAAGTTTAGAAATATGCTTTACAATCCCTTTAAGTAGTATTGTTTTGTGATGTTAGTAAATGAAGTAATTGGATTGGAATGTACACCATTGAATACAGCCAATTAGACTTTAAACAGTTTGAATATATTCATAATACTTACAAAAATCTTTCATGAGAATCCATAAGTTCTATATAAAACATTATAGCTTCACATACTTCTCTAGCTATTCTATATCTAGGTTCATTTTTATATCTCTCTATATCTTCTACAATAAACAGGTTTAAATATACAGTTATACAGCAATACAATCATTAACAACCTGTTACGCTATAACATTGGGACTCAGTAACTAAATATTTATAGAGCTAGAATAACTTTAAAGACTAGAGATGGTAATTAGATGCTCAAAATATAAACCATATCGAATAAACAAATATTTTAATTAGATAAGTTTACTAGAGACTTAGAGAGTTATGTAGGTTTTACCTTTCACATCCCAATTACAAAACACTTTCCTGTAAACTGATATGGGTAGTTTAGGACCTTATCAATCTTAGTGAAAGGGTCTTTCTCTTTAAAGGTAGAAATGCATATGTAATGCTTTTCATAATTTGATTTTTTTTTTAAAAGTATTTACCTCTTCTTCTAAATATTAAATGGACATTTTTTGAACCACCACACATGACAAATTGATCATCTATAATTTGGCAACTAAAATGGGCAGCTTCACCATTGGCTTTAATTGTGGATATGATACTTTTAGTTGATTCTAAAGGCTGAAAAGAAATGCCAGGTAGATAAAATTACATTCAATTTATCATGAATTATGGGAAACTTGTTTTTTTAATGTCTGAAAGGTAGCTCTGGAAGAATTAAAATTTGAAAATTTGCTAAAATAGCAAAAGGCAGTTTCAGCAATTCACTTCTAAACAATGAAATCGTTAACCGTATTTCTTACCTTAGTAAAATATTTTTTCCATGTTGAGTTATCTCCCTTATCCCGATCATCATCATCCCCTAATCCCCCAGTAAATTTCTTTAAACCATATAATATACACGTTGTTCCATTATGTGGTCCATTTGATATATTTAAAAAACAGTTACCCCTAGCAACCTAAAACAGACCATAATAGAATTCTTGTATGAAAACTTTTCAACACTCTACACTTTCTATCTATTTAAGTTTCAAAATACACATCTGCATTGGTGAAAGGTGTAGATCATAGGGAATCTGAATTCTCTTTGCCAAGGTTGTAAAGTGACAAGTTAACGTTTACTTCCAGCGGATGCTGACATCACAAGCTAGGTAGTTGTTGGTTCCTTGCCAATCAACCAACCCCTTGTGACCTAAATGAAATAATCCAAGTAACCTCTCAGTTGTAGATATTTCACATATTTCAAAATAATCAAAACACTCACCCTTTGACGTATTTTTTCATTTTCATCATAGATTTTATCATCTGGACCTCGAACACTGTTGACTTTAACATCTAATAATTCTGCTTTATAACCCTTAGGAAGAATAGCAACAGGAACACCAGCTGTCACTATCTTTATTTCTTTTAATCTTTTTGCCCATTCTAACCACCTGGAATTAAAGGGGAATGTTCAGAATTTTCGAGAGTCGACTTGGGCCTTGAATATATGTAAATAGCATCAAAGACGTGCTAGAAATGTACAAAATCCAACCTGTATCTAAACATTTATCTTTCATTTTCTGTACATATCTGTTCTATATAATGCACACTAAAGTGCGAGTCGCATTTATGACTTTTATACGCTGATAATTATGGATACACAGGGATTTAAAGGCTTAAATTTTAAGGGAGAATTGTGAACATCAATTTGAATTAGATTAGATAAATAAATACAGGTTCTGGGACTAAAATATGCCTGGTCGAAAAGTTAGTGAACACATCCCTTTAAAGTTATGCTGATCATCATTTTATGTGTGATGATTTAAAGATCATCTTCATAATTATTCTTATGGTAAAAACTTTATTGTAAAGAACCAAATTTCACATCAAGATCAAGCATTCTTGCCAAATAACAAAAGATTTGATCGACAACAGTTCACAGATAGATTGAATGCTGATTAACAAAAGATTGTGTGAAATTCGACTACCCGTACCCCTATCCTACCCTACCCGCTCAACGGCAGGTTTTATCTGACTACCGGTACCCCATCCTCACGTCCACAAAAAAAGTTCAAACATATGAATAACAGTATCATTATATTCATTTTATCTTTAAAACTTACTGATAAATATGATTTTCTCTTTTTCATAGAAAAAAGCATCAATAACTTTTTCAAAATATGTTGATATATCTTTTTCTTCATAATATTTACAAAATATAATAAATTTAAAGAAAAACATAGTAAATAAACGTATTTGAAATTAAATATTATGCTACCCTTCAAAGAAAAAATACTAAGTACAACAATGTATTTATTACCTCCCTTAGAAAGTACCGTTAGATAACGGTAATGAAAAATACTCACTCTTTGGCTTGTTTTTTCTCTTTAGCTGCATCGATTTTAGGTTTTAAATGCCGAAGGTAATTCTCTAAATCTGCAGCTACTTTTTTATTGTCAATACTTTTGGAATACTCCGATATATAAGATTTTACTTCTTCTAAAGAAGGTGGATGTTTTGTCGAAGCCATTACAGTTATTGCACAAACTTGTATTCTATTTATAGTAACAATATATATGAAGTAACTTAGGGTAGAAATGTATGAACTGAATTGGTTTACTGAAATAACCTTTTTATATGGAAAATATGTGGATTACACCATACATTGAAATGAGAGTGAACATATGAAGCCTATGTTACTGATATTTCAACATATTCATGAAATAACAATGCTATTTGGTCCCAGCCAATTATTACTAGTATTGTCAGGCATGATAATTAATCTATTTTTCCAGTAGGCCTACTTCGTCTTCTTTTAGCATTTGAATCGGTAACATTTTTTTCCTATAATACAAAATGTGTATGGCACCTTTCTCTTTAATGAAATGAAATGGTGTTTTACATCTCACTTTTCTGCATCTAGGCCTATAGGGCAAACACCATGCAGTGTGCAATGAGGGAAATTTTGTTGGGACAGCTGCATAAGCCTAGTCTTATTTTTGATTTCTAAATTCTAACTATCAAAAGATCTTGAACGTGCAGACTGTAGCACATAGGGCCTCTGTTTATTGTCCCATCCGAACGACTAGACGCTTTTTCCGTGTCAGCCCCTCCGACCTGCATCGCTAAAGGGGGAAACGGGGTTGAAAATTCTGTAGGTATCTCTAGACTCATGCCAGGACTGAACCTTGGACCTTCGGGTTAGCGAGCAAGCGTCTCACTGAGCCATTACGTATCGCGATAAGATACTTATAGTGAACATTTTTTAAAGAACAACAAAGTTAAGTGATTGTTTCAAATATAGTATAATAATAGAAATAATATAAAATAATAATGACTAGATGTATAATATTGCTTCAAAGACTGTTAAAGGTATAAAAAAAAAAGAAATTTGGCAATATAATAATAGTTTCAGGCTTATATATATTCAATATTTCTATATTGCTATTCTTTTAATAATGTATTAAACAATAATTTCAATGTTAGTCATAAATATAAGTTAATCTCAATATTTACTATCTTAAAATAGATTTCCCTGATATTTGATTTACGTATGATTCTGGAAGTTTCATTTCGTAACATGTTTTCTGCTGTAACATGCAAAAAAACACCAGACTAAATATTCTGCGGCCTTATTCTCGAAAATTTAACTTACAATTGTTTTAGTGCTTGGGTCATCTGATCACTAAAATTGATTTTAAATACAGCTTTAGTATCCAATCAGATTACTATATTTCTTAAAATCTGGATTTTATCTAAGTTAAGTTTTCGAGGATAAGGCCCCAGAGCTGTAGTTTCATGAAATTGATAGAAATGTAAACCATAACTACACTTTTTTCTAGCAAAGCTTTTTGTTTGATTCTTTCAATTATAAATTGTGGCACAGCTAATTTTTTAAAAATTGCCTTGTACGGATGCATTTTCATAACATTGAGTTTTATAATTAACAAGCTTATAATATCAAGAATTTCACAGTGTAAAAATATTTTGTAATAAAATTCGTTTAAACCATAAAAAAACTGAGATATTCTTTAACATTTCTCATTTCATGATTTATAAAACTATATAAGACTATATTTTGGCTATATTTTGAGTAGGAAGACAAAAATATAAAAGCAAAAAGTTCACACACACGTGTTAATCTCCTTAAATAAACAATGAATTTAACAAATATACTATTGAAACCAGCTGGTTAACCTTTTAGGAAGGTTCATTCCATGAACATGTACCATGTGATATTTTAAGTTATCAGTTCGTCTGAACTCTCGCCCACACAGTTCACAGTTAAAAGATTTATTAGTATGAACCACTCGATGATGCCGTTTTAAATTCTGTAACCAACCAAAAGCCTTTCCACAAAGTTGACAAACAAAACATTCACCAATACCCTGAAAGACACAATTTCATATATAAATGTAACAAATTAGTTAACAGATGATCCTTTTGTTTTGATATTAATAATTTTGAATTGTGCCAAGTTATTCTGAAAGTATAACAGTCAAGGATATCATAAAATACACACACCTCTATGAAAAGTTACGGGCAATGCAAGTAAAGGTATATTTATTACACTTTCAGAAAGAAAGTTGAATACATTTCAAAAGTATGGACCTAAAAAATAATCAAAGTTAAACTTACTGCATGATTTGAACCAGATCCACTTTTGAAATCTTAAAAGAAAATATTTTGAATTACAGTTTTTTAAGTTTTATAGTGTTTTGGGTCATGCAACTATTACTACTAAATCAATAAGATAAATAGAAAAGCGCCATTGTGATAAATTTACGAAGCTATTCCTTATTAGGTTTTATAATTTCAGTTATGAAATTACCTTATCTTATACCTGTGAGACCCAAACGTAAAGTTACAGCAAAGCGATTTAAAGACTTTATCGCAACAAACATTGTTGAAAATAGTGTAACTAACAATAGCTGCTGCTTCCAAACTTTAACTGCAAAAACAGAAACACTTAAGAACTCTTATTTTCCCAGGACTATCATAGACTGGAATCACCTGAGGGACGACCAAGTCCTTGCAGGATCTATGGTGATTTTTAAATCCCGCCTCCAATCAGTCCAGTAGTTTTGCATGCGCTCCTCCCTTCCGTTGATTATATGCCAGAAGTGGTTTTTCAACGTACTTATACAGATACAGATGATGATAAAAAAAATGTATGATAGAAATACCTACCAAACATGTGTTTATCAGAGGTAGTGGGTTGTGGTTTTAACATTCGAGATAAACTAGACAAACTATCACATGTATCATTATTATTATTTATAGTTAGTGGATATACACCTAGTGATTTCTGTCTCAGCTGACTTAAAAGCTCAGGAGACCCACCAAATTCTGCAACAGAAATGTGATTTGCTATTTATATTTTAACAGGGTTTTCCAATCAAACAATCTATGGAATCTTTTAAGATTTCCTTTGATTAGCAAATACAGTATACCGTACAGCAATTGCAATTGTTACATGCAACCATGCTTGTTTTTTTGTACATATTTTTATTATGCGTAATATCACCATCATCGCCTGAAAATTTTCTCGAAAGAAAATGCATAACAATTTTTAAGTTTCTTCTGCATATACTTAAACAAATTTTTACATATCCATGAAATACTGACTTCTTCCTACCTGCTAAATCATTACTTATAATTTCTTGTTTAACTTTTGACAAATCTACTTCTTCCTGTACTTGAGTATTTAAACTATCATTTGCTATAAAATGTTCCTGTTTTACATTCCTAAACACAGAATTTGATGTTAGTTGATTAGGATCAGAAATTCTATGATTCATTTCATGACTAGAGGTTACAGAGAACTCATCTTCTGTTTCAATTTTACAGCTATCCAAATTTCTTCCATTATCATAAACACTGCTATGGTCCATATTACTATCATTGATACTGTATGGTGAATCCGATTCTAGTTTATCAGAACCAGGTAAAGAATGAGCTGGTGTTGCTGATACTGATTCTGGATCAATAGAAAGAGGTAAGGTCATTGTAGGCATTAGTCTTTCTGAGAATTTAACATCTGATGATTTTGTATTAGATGGTGATAAACAGGGTCTTTTAGTTAGTTCTTGAGGTTTAAATTTTATATAATCTAAAGATCTTCTTCTAGGATTTGACTTATGCAAACGATTATTATTAGGTAAAGGAAATAAGCTGCTTTCAGAAAGCCTTTGTAAATTAACAAAGATGTCAGATGAAATTGATTTCTCAAGATGTTTTTTGTCTACACCACTATCAAAATCAGTTTTATTCTCATCTTCAGTTTTAGTAGGAGGAAGAGGTCTGTCTAAATTCTTTTTTGGTGTTTTTTGTTGTGGATCAGTTGCATAGAAACTTTTACTGATAAATGTTGTTGAAGATTCATCACTTTTAGAAACTTTTTCATTCAAAATGTAGTTAAATTCTGTTGAACTATCTACCGTCAGAAATAAATGACCCACAACTTTCACATTTTTATCAAATTCTACATTTCCATGACATACAGCTTGTAAATTTTTAACTAACGCTGAGATGAATTGGTCACCAGGGTTGTTCAACATTTTGAGACTTAAAATATCTGCAAAGAGAAAGTAGAAATGTAAGCTAACACATATGATACACCTGTAAAAGATTATGTAGACCTACACAAGCATCTAATGTACGTTTTTGATAGGCTTTTGACATTCGGTACCGGTCAATAAATAACACATATAAGATCATTTCTATAAACTAATTGGTATTCTTATTTCCTGAATTAGTTTAACTGAAATAATGAGGAAAGAAGACTTTAAAGAAAGGTCATAAGAATTTCACGAAAATTAGAAAGGAACTTGTGTAGGGTAGGCATAAGTTTAATTTTCTACTGGTACAAGCAGATGTCCACACCCTAACACTCTGGAAGCAAAAGCTCTATGTTTAGTAACTATTTGGTTAAATAGTCTTCACAAATAAATCTCTGGATCAAAATTTGGATATACAATTTTTGAAAGGGACTTTGAACCCTAGCTGGTCAATTATGTTCTGACTGAGTGAGACTATACAAAATTGGAGCAATGCAGAATGCTACTTGGCAAGACCAGTAAGAGTCATCTACTCTTTTTTCTTATAGTTTATCTTAATTTTTGGTAACAGCCTATTTATAATCCAACCATTAAAAACCATGCATACTTAAATAAACAAGAAAACAAGCATTCTTTTCTTTTCTGTCATAAACACAAAAGTAAAGGAAATTCAACAAGAGAGCAAGATGCCAAAATTTCTTTATACGGATTGGTTTGGGATTTTGAGCCCCATCAAGAGGATATTTGATGTGTTTTATTCCTATCATTAAGTAGGCTAATATTTAAAGGAGTACAACCCCCTAGAATGAGGCAAATAAGTATTTGCTCACAGACTGCACATTGCTTAGTTAACGTTCAATGACTAAGTTCAGTCTATGATAAACATTTTCTGGATGTCCAGTATTAAATGGTGTAGCAGCCAGCAAGCCCAAGATTTGCTCCTCCAGAACTCTGACCCTGTCATGATGCAGGGCTGTTGAAATATTGAATTGAAATGAAATGGTGTTTTTTGTCCTGCTTCTCTGCAACTGTATGGGTTAATGAGGACGGACAAATGCCAGTGAGTAATGAGGTAAATTTTGGACAGTAGCATAAGCTTACTCTTATATTTCCAACTGTCGAGGGATCTTTAACATGCACACTGGGCTTTGGTTTATTGTCCCATCTGAATGACAAGACGCTCTTTCCATGTCAGCTCCTCCGACCTGCATCACTGACAGATGGAAACCGGTTAAAAAAATCTGAAGGTATCCACTCAACACTGAGCAACCGTGGCTCCTGTTGAAATAGTGAGATGTTACTATTAAACGAGAGCTATGTGCTCTACAGACAAGGCATCAACATCAAATAAAAAATGAGTTAGTCTAGCACTGGAGTCTGATATACCTACTTTTGTATAATTGACCGAAAAAGGGGTTAAGCTTAATTGCAGCTACATCTCTCAATTTCCCTCATTCAACGGGTGTTTGCCTGTCCTCATTATCCCAATTAAGCAGGAAAGAAGGTCGCAAAGCTTTAAGCCTATGTTATTTTTTTCGTTTGTATAATTATTTGTATTTTATTAGGTAAAATAAATTCTGTGACTTCAAAAGTATGTTAGTTTTTTTTTAAATCAAGGTTTATCTGTAATCACCAAATCAATCCGTATGATATTGACAGACAGGAAATAAGATGAAAAAGATAGCGAACAATGCATACGAATCTGACGGTTTTACAAAAATAACAAAATACTGATTGAACAATAAATTGCACCGAGGTTATATTATCTGCAGGTAATATGAAATATTTAAATATTGGAGAGTTATGTGTTTACTGTTCCTGAATAAGATTACTTTTAAGCCTATAAAAGTCACCATTCACTGACATTATTAGTCTCACTCCATCCATCTCAATAAGATCTCTCTGTAGTACTGTTATGATCAAGAAATGGTACTAGTCAGATACATGTACTTAGACGGTATTCATATTATAACCTACCGTCTAATTGCGGTCTTTTCAGATTGATATATGATAGTATATGTAAACAGATTTTTTGACAATGCATTGAAATCGATTCACTTTGCACCTTGCATATCGAGCAGCATACACACTTAAAAAGTACATTAATGTCATCACACAATTATCTTTAATAATGATCACAAAATTTAGATTTGAAAGTATTTGCAGGGCTGTGGATTTCCTTAATATGGGTAACTACTGCATTTGAATAGATGAGCAGAGAAAATATGGTCTTGAGAGTTTGAGAGCTTCTGATAAGGCTACAGTAACATGGCTGGACTAAAGAATTGGTAGCCATATGAATCTATGGGAAGCACTTACTTTATTGTTTCACTACTCATGTTTTATATAATTGTTGACTTTTTGATACAGTATGCCAAATGTTTTAACTTACTTAAGCTTATTCATTCTTTTTTTAACAGAACAATGAATTTGCAAGAAGAAAAATCTGCTAACCAATTTATCTCAGCATTAGTTAAAAATTTACAAGCTGTATGTCATGGAAATGTAGAATTTGATAAAAATGTGAAAGTTGTGGGTCATTTATTTCTGACCGTAGATAGTTCAACAGAATTTAACTACATTTTAAATGAAAAAGTTTCAAAAAGTGATGAATCTTCAACAACATTTATCAGTAAAAGTTTCTATGCAACTGATCCACAACAAAAAACACCAAAGAAAAATTTAGACAGACCACTTCCTCCTCCAACTCCAAATGTTTTGGGTAAAACTCGTTATGACATTAGTGTAGACTTGACAGACGAACCAGGGGGAGGAAGACCCACAATGCATCAGAGAGGTCAGTTTTCAAGACCTCAAGGTTACCCAGGTTCATTGAATCGAAATCCTCAAATGAGAAGAAGACCCTTTGATCAAAATAGACTTCCTCCTCATCAAATGGCCAAAATGCCACGTCTTTCATCACAACAGCGTCAATCCATGAATTTACCATCATTATCACCAAGAAAAATACCAACATCACCATCACAAAGATTAAATGCACCATCAACAATAACATCTCCGTCCATTCCTATTCCTATTGATCCAGAATCAGTATCAGCAACACCAGCTCATTCTTTACCTGGTGCTGATAAACCAGAATCAGATTCTACTAGTAATATTACTGGTACTGATACAACAGATAAACCTGATATTAAATTTGAAGTTATTAAAGTAGAAAATGGTAGTGTTGTAGCTAGTAATAAAAATAAAACAGAAGGAGATGATGGTCAACTAAAAATAGAATCTGTTACTAGTCATGATTTATCAATAGATACAGCGTCAACCGGTGAAAAAGACTCTGAAAATAATGTAGAAGGTGATTCTAGTCAAATTGATAAACTTTCAACTCCTTTAGACTTACAGTCAGATAGTGTTTTAAGAAATGAAAGTAAAGGTGCCACGTTAAAAACTGAGAATGATGATGATACTGAAGATGATGTGACAGCTATTGAAACTCCACCTGTTCAAGAACCTGAAGTTATTGAAATTGATATTGATTTAACTAAAGTTAAAGATGAAGATGACAATTCAAATACCAATTCCTGTTTGTTTAGTTCTCCATCATTGGCTTTTCAAATTCAACCGTATTCAGGTGTGTCTGACTGACCTTTGTTTTTATTTTATATCAATCTTGGACAATAAGTGAAAGCATATCACAGCAATGTGCACATACGTTAATAGGGCGTTCCAAATGTAGTATTGGTTCTGATCTTCTGTTTTAATAGATAGAGTGGGAAATTGAAGGTCTACAGTTCAATACTGGCATGCTCATGCATTTTTCATCCCAATTTCTCACCCTTCCTTGATGCAGGTAGGAGGGGCTAACATGAAAAAATTGTTAAGAGTTATTCGTTTGGGACAGTTAACCAAGGTCTCATGTGTTACAGACTGTGTATGTTAAAGATCTCTCAACAGTTGGAAATCAAGTACTGGTAGTCTAATGTCACTGTCCTGGTATAATTTCCCTCATGATTCTAATAAACTTACTGTTGTATAATTTCAGGTGCTCAAGGTGGTGATAATAGTCTTTCAAGTTTTGATATTGAATCAAATGATGATGATTTTTTCAATAGTTTACATGAACAAACATCTGGTCTGTATCCAGTGAGTTTTCATGCTAATGATTCTGGAAATCAAAGTTTTTCTGATGCTGGTTTAGAACAAAATACTGCTTATTTACCAGGTTAGTACTAAAAAAAAATTAAAATGTATGAAATATTTAGTTTGTATAAAAAACACTTTAGCCTAGAGCAGGCCTTCTTAACTGGAGGCGCACGCTCCACTTTGTTAGTTGCAATGGTGTGGACGTTGGTTGGTTATTTTTAAGAGGGTGGTTGGCATAGCTGTGTCGTCTATGTAGCTAAATAATTGAAGGTCCAGTTTATTTTTTCAGAACTTCCTTTGGTTTAGAATTTAATTTTTCTATTTTAAAGGTGCTGGTCCAAGCAGTAATCAATCAACAACAGCAGCTCAGGTATGTGTAGTTTATTATTGTAGGTACAATGCTTTTAATCTTCAAATCTTACACTTCTTTACATATGTCTTGATAAAAAAATAAAGAATGTAGTATTATAGTAAAAGTTATGATTACATGTTACATTATTATGGTATTATATAGATGTAATATTTGACATATTCGACACTTTGACATGACATTATCAAAACACAAACAACTTGATTTAAATTTAATAATTTAATTTAAAGTGTTTTAAGTACATTATACAACATATATAATTGTCTATATATATTAGTGTGAGCTGTCAACAAGCCAACTTTTGAAATAAGATCTTGCTGTGGCTTTAGAAATTTTCTTACTTTGAGAAAGATTCAAACTAACAGCAACAAATTAAATTGTCTAATACACATCAATTAAACTCACTACAGACTGATCTGTTCCACTGCTGTAAAACTAAAAGGTTTGACATTCATAAAGCTTTTGTCATCAAAAGAAATGACGGTTTTGAATCATTATTTTTTATTTTAAGACACTCGGACAAACCTTGACCGATTCTTCCAAAAATATCAGAATTTGTTACTTTAGTACCCGGTACTTTTGTATGTTTACTTTATAAACTGAATTATGATAAGAAGTGTAAGGTTTGAAGTTAGTAAAAGTGTTGACCCATTGTTGAATCTAAAGATATTCCATTATAAACCTGTTCATACCATTATTGACCATTATTTTTGAAAAATTGTCTTTATATACCCATGTTTGTAACTGGTAATACCTGTGATCATCAACTTTAAATTATTAATATTAAATTAAATTAAATTTGCAATATAGATTTAATTAGATCAGCTTTATTGCACTTTTTTGGTATTAATTCTCCTACAATGGAATATCTTTGGACATTTTTTAGTTGAAAAGTTTTTATTAAATTTGCATGCATTATTAAAGAAAATAACACTGAAAGAGCTTACTCTGCCCAGGGACGCAGATCCATTGATAAAGATGGTGGGGACCATTCAAAAATTAAACAATACATGAAGCTGCAGACGGCAAAGCCCAGGAGCGGAAGAGCGGAAGGGTCCTTCCATGTATTAAAAAAATATCGAAGGAATCGAATTAGTAGCCTAAATTCAATAAACTAAATACAATATCTAATACCAAGAATAATGCAGTCCAGAATGAATGAATTTTATATCTATGAAACAATAAATTAAAAAGATGAAATAGTAATTTGTATACATATTCAACTCAAGATTATTGAACGACAAAACTTTTTGTCAAAAAAAGCTTCACAGATCCTATATACAATTGACTGTTTCTGTTTTGAATCATCTGAATTATGTAAGAATTGTGTATGCTCTACTTTAGTACTTAGATTACTATACGAATGTTCTCTTTTGGTAAGATTTATATTTGACTTTAGCTGATTGTGTCTTCTGGGGTGAAAAATAGAAATGAAAGTAATAATCTTACTTTATAAGGAAAACAACTTAATAGGTGATTTATAGAATCCTTTGTACAAGCTTCAGCCACATCTCTTTGCAATGATATTTCCTGAATGGGTCACTTGGAAGCTCTTTGATTATCACAATATAGTGCATAGAATTAGAGCCTTTATGCTGACACTTATTCAAACTTTATGCTGTATTGTGAGATCAACATGGTGTTATCATAGTTCTTCATGTTGATATAAATATTTTTAGTATGTGATTTCTTGAAGTATTTATTTACGACAGATTTGCAATTATGTAAGCTTATCTGTAGGTTTTTTAATATTTCAACCATGTCATTGTTTATGGGCATTATAGCTTATTTGTGTTTGAATCAGTTCCTAAAGATGGTTTAATGTTAATTCATTGTCATCTGTTGGATTATTTCATCAGATTGGCTCAAAAGTGAAATGACTAGAAAAGAAAATGTAAAGAGTCTTATTCTTAGACTTACTTATTTAATGAGGATTTGTCAAATTATTTTATTTTTGGTGATAAGACTAGAGTGGTTTTATGATTATTGGTGATTAGATTTGAATATACAGGTCTGGTAAAAGTTTCATAAATTTATATATTGATTTCTCTCTTGCTTGAATATATGTAAATAGTTTTCAGAAATACTAGAACTGCATGAAATATCACATAATCCTTTCAAATATACCTCAAACTAGAAAATATATTTTATCTACATATCAAGTAGTCTTACTAAAATACAAATCAAATTTATGTTTTAACACAGATTATTATGAATACAAAAGGCCAAAATTTCAACAGAGAATCCTGAGGCTGAACACACATTTCTGAAAAGAAGCTTGCAAAAAAAATCTTGTTTTTGAGATTAAGGTATGATTGATCGACATAATAGTAAACACATCTTTTACATGTTTTGATTGTGTAATTGAAAATTCAACCTTTTTTATGCAAGTAAAATATAAATTTTACATTAAATAATACAATTCTTTCTTCACTGGTTCACCCTCTCTATAATTGATGTGCGTATGCTACATCTGAATTGGCTCTAAAACTTTTTTGTTCAGTAATTCGATAAAAGTTTTTTTGTAATGGGTACCAGTAATTGAAACTTATACCAAAATATAAGGGTAGTTTGTTCCTTTTTATACACCCACACATAAGTATGGGCGTATATTATGGTTTCCCCTGTTGGTACGTCAGTCGGTCCAAAATAACCTGATATTGCGTTTGTTTTTTTGCTCGTTGTCACTTTACAAGATACAATTCTCCATGGATTCTTTTGATCTTTTGTATGTGTGTCAATATCATTATGAAGATGTGCACTATTGAATTTAGTGATGATGCAATGATTTTATGGCGAATATTATGATTCTCGCATCGTCATTAGGAATATATTAATATATATAATTTATCAAGCTTGCGAGACTTGATGCAAGCCTATGTTTTTTATACATCCACATTATAACGTGAATGGTTTATGAGTTATCGCCCTTGACTTAAACGCGTAAAAATTGGAACACAATAGAGACTTTAGTTTTCAGAAATTTATCAGGGAAGTAGGCGAATCTTGCTAGGCAACCACTTGTTCTAATATTAATTACCGGTACTTGGTTTCTTCTAAACTACAGATTTTACACTTTGACTTGTACAAAAATATAGAAACAACACAGTTTTTTTTATTTTGTAGGGCCATTCATCAAAAAGATGTCCTATATGTGGCAAAGAGTTCTTGTATCCATCTCATGTTCAGAGACATATGAAAGGGAAACATCTTCAATATCGTGCTCAGTGTCCTGTATGCCCCAAAAATTTTAGTCAGAAGGACAATTTGAAGGAACATATTCGACACTATCATCCTGAATTGAAAGAATTGATTGAAAATAAGTTTGGATGATATGCATCTATTGCTCAATATAATATCCTAAATTCTGTTCCAATATAATATATTATGGTAAATCATGAAGTTATACATGACAATTAAATTTAAACAAAATGGACCTTTACAACCTGATCTACCCAATTATGTTTAGAATCCAAACTCATCTCATTTTGTGATTAGCAATTTATCAAAATAAAAAAGCCAGCTAAAAGCTGGATGTACCATACATGATAGAAACAAAAAAGGCTTAATGTTTTATTCATTTAATGACTGTGACATGTCGATAGTTGTTGTTAGCATTTTTAAAAATTATAGATTAGAAAATATATAGATGTAAAGGCATTTTTAAAGGGGAATTTTCACTTGAGCCATGAATATATGTAAATAGTCTCCAGAAGTACTACAACTGCACAAAAATCATATAATTCCTTCAATTATATCCCTATCTAAACATTTATTTTCTGTATATGTGTTTTGTATATAAGGCATAGTCTTACTTAATTATAAGTCATATTTTTGACTTTTAAACGCTCATATTTCTGGCTACAAAGGCTAAAATTTTGAGGGAGAGTTGTGAACATCATTATGTATTAGAATAGCTAAAGAAGTCCAGGTTCTGAGACTAAAATTTTATTGATCGAACAGTTAGTGAACATATCCCTTTAAGTATGGTTGTGTAATTTGTGCTGTTTGTTGGGTTGATTGCTTTTATGTTAGGTTGGTTGAGGACATAAACCTGAATACTTCCCAACACGTTTTCTACAGTAATCTTTTCTTTTCACTTCAATATATATCCATTACTAAAAACTGTAAAAATTGGTTTGTGGAGATTTCAGGTTAATAGATATGACAGAATGAAAGAATAAAGTGACATTTTATTTTATTTGTAGATTGAAGGGAAGAGATACGAGTGTTCATGGTGTAATAAACTGTTTAAAACACGTTCTAACTTAACCCAACATGAACAAGGCATGCATCTCAATTGTACCAGTACATGTCCTATTTGTGGTCAAACGTTTAAATTTAAAAACAACAGAATTAAACATTTGCGTACATGTCACTGGGATTTTTTTCATAAATATAAGAACGCTGGCACACAGGAATTTTGATGTTTCATGGAATTTGGCTGTTTAAAAGTCTTGGATTCTTGGCAATTTTTTATATTTAACCAAATCATTTTTATGGATCTGTTTCAAGGGATATTGGCATATCATGGTATTATTTTACAAAACAACGCATATTTAGATTGTTAGTTTTTAACTTGTAAAGGAATTTGAAAGATGGAATAAGATAAGATTGAAAAATAGTCATTAATAAAAATTTATTCAAGTTTTTCCTGCATGTTGCATTTTTGTGCTTGTGTTGTATATTTTTACTTTGTCTTGTTGATTGATTTATGTGTTTGTTCGGATTCGAGTTCATTATTTGATATCTATGTTAATATTGTCAACTGAATAAATCAAATGAAACGATGTATTGTTTTTACTTTCTAGGCAAGTTATGGTTTTAAGTGTCCAATTTGTGGTCTTACAGTGTCATTTCAAAGCAGTTTAAGCCGCCATATTAAAACTGTTCATGAGAAGAGACATATTGTGTGTCCAGTTTGTGGTAAATGGCTGTCCAGAAAGGAACATCTTGAACGACATTTAAAATCAAAGCATAGTTTTGATGAGTTGGCTATATCTCAAGTATTAGGAAAGGAAATTAAATATATTACTGGTGTCTAATTTTGTGGTTAGAAAATGTGTATTTTAAGAAGAAAATTGCTTTGATTAGAAATATTAAGGCTTCTGCATTTATTTTGTGACTGACTCAATCTATCAAAGATCTGATGAAATTGTCATGCATCTCATATTTTAAGTCATCTTCCCGTGGTCAAGTTATTCTCTTTAACTACCGTACATCTAATACCTTGACAGATAACCCAGAGTAAATCTCGGACAGTTGTCGATCCATTACAGTGTAACTAATAATAGCAACCAATCAAATGTACTGTAGTATCGAGTTATGGCCATAGAGTTATATATGGCGACTATTACCACGTAGTCTTGGTTAACCAATGAATAAAATTTGCAATTCATTCGACGGCTGTATGATTAGAAATAAATAGCTTGCATGCGTAAAGGTCGGTTATTTGTGACAGAGGTTTTCATTGGTACGTGTAGGATATTGTCGCCAATCAAATTTGTCCGTATTTCTAGTACTATTATCGGTCATGGCTTTTGACGTACATAGTAAAGGAGAAAGGTATGACATTGGGATGATGATTTTAAGTTAACTTCATTCAATATTCAGCAATCTAATACTCTCTTCCATAAAATATTTCTCTATTATATGTAAGAAATTCGTGGTTTGTCGTTGTTATATATTATGACAACCTTTTATGTTATTGGGTCTAAATTCAACATAACACAATTTAATGAAGAGTCTTGACAGATCATGGATGGAAAGTGTTGTAATCTGCTACATAACTAAACATACTTATCTGCATTTTAATCAGATGGCTCAATAAATTGAGGCCCCGTGTGCATCAGAAGGTGCATGTTAAAAGATACTTCGGTTCGAAATCAAAAAATTTTTGCCAATCCTCATTAGAGAATACAGATGCAGATACGTAAAACTGCATTTCATTCTAAATGTAATGTGAAAATTTGTATTTTGAAAAAAAGAAAATCCTTTCTTAATTCCTAGTACCTTGACACAATAAATCATGATTAAATGACTATACCGTGGCAAGAGATATTGTGAGAGAGAAATTTAAAGGGATTATAAAAGGGGTTTTCATAAAAAAATTTATAGACACTGATAGCATTAATTTGCACTATTTTAATTTTCAATCGGGTGTCTGTGGTTCCAGCAATTCCACTTAAACTAAGATGAAACACCAGTCTAATTAAAATCAGACCCTAATTTCATTCGTTCGGTTTTTTTTAAATCCTGTTTTTTTTTTAACCACTATATTAGGGTCTAAAAAACGGATTTAAAAAAAAAACGATCGAACGAATTTAGGGTCTGATTTTAATTAGACTGGATGTAACACTTAGGTTTAGTGGCATTGATGGAACTACAGACGTCTGATTAAAAAATTCAAATCGTGCAAATCAAGTGTACAAATAAACACTTGACAATCCATTTAAAAGTATCCAAAATGCAAAGTCTTAATAATCCTCAATGTATGTTTCAGACCTTTTTTTAAGCCAAGTTAAAGGAAAATCAGAAATGATACTCCTCACCAACATTTCTATTTCAGGTCAGTGGTACAGGGAATAAGAAAGGGCCATTTTTCTGTTACTGGTGTGATAAAAAATTTCTTTGGAAAAGTGCTTTAACAAGACATGCTCGTAGTGCTCATTTAAATTATCGGGTTACTTGTGATATTTGTCAAAAAAAGTTTGCTAGGGCAGACTATCTTTCAGAACATAAACGTAACATGCATTCATTTCAATAAATTAGTGTTTATAAGTGTTCAAACACTATACCAATAGGTACAGGATTAATGATATGAAAAGTTTTTGTAAATTCTGTTTAAAGTCTGCTAGTTTAAAGTTGATAGTCTCTATGATTGGTTCAACTACTTTCATGTCCAGCCCTTCACTTGACAACATCACTTCATCTGTACTTTGAACTTTGTATCTGTACTTTGTATTGAAATATGTTTTTGTTGGAGTTTGATTCTCATTTTTATAAGTGAATCAGATAGCTAAAATCCCAAATAAAGTGCCCATTTACATGTACATGTATAAATAACAGTTTATTTTAAAGTTTTTAGAAATTTGAGGAAAGTTATCCTTTTTATACACTTTTGTTTAAGATATGTTATTTAGATATATTTCTAGTATATGTTATTGTTTTGCTGATTATTTATTTTAGTGTTTTTTATTGACAAAAGTTCATACTTATTTTTTCCATACATAATAAAGTACTGGAGAAAACAAAAAAATTCTGTTTTTACCTTTTGATTTTGGTTCGTTATTTTCAGATTAAGATTTAAATCTTCTTTATAGATCTAAGTTTTTAATATATTAAATCCAAATTATTGAATTTGGTGGAATAGTTAGTGACACTTTAATGCATAAAAAATAACTGATTTATTTTTATTTAATATGATTATGATTTTATGCTGATGTCACAATCCAAAGTCATTACTCATAGTTTCTGTGATGAATAATTTACATATTACCAAATTGTGTTTGGGTGCGAACATATTATACTATTTTCTTTGGACAATTCATATTCTTAGACATTTGAATTGTTAAGATAACTGAAGTAGTAAAATTAAATTTTCAAAGTCGTGCATTTGAAATTGTCCATGTTTGAAATTGTAATATTAAAGACTTGTTAAAATGATATTTTCCAAACACAATTTCTTTCTACTTGTAGGCTGTAAAATCTAAAACAGTAGAATGTCCAATGTGTGGAAAATCTTTTGCAACAACTGGAAGGCTAAATCGCCATGTACTCAGTCTTCATTTAAATGAACGTTTGCCATGTCCATATTGTGATCAAACATTTACCCAAAGATCATCCATAAAAAAACATTGCAAAAGAGCTCATTCCATTTTGAAGAAGGAAAATTAAATTTGCATTTGTTCTTGTATTGAGAGTTATATTTGTTTATGAACAATGCTCTAATCTAATAAGTTGAAAGTTTAAAATAATCACAACAATCAAAAGATGCATGTAGAAAAAACTGACTATTCCTTTTTGATGAGAAATATATGATTTATTTGTTTTGAATCTGATTAAAATTCTCAACTCTATATATTTTAATTTCTTTAAAAAAAAATGTTAACATGATTTGAATTCATATCTCATTATTGGGGTTTGACTAAACTGAGCTTAAATGTACTACATTCATGGGATTGCAATGGAGAATGAGTACTTCTCAGTATTTTCTTATTCTGTTAAATATTTACATTATTCACTTGAAAAACTCTAAAGGCTAAATTTATGATGAAGGAGCAGATAAGTTGGACGGAAAACTGTAGTGAATATTGAACAATGTATACTTCATTTTGTACCCTAAAAAAACAAATAACAATTTTCATATCTGCTAGCTATTAGGCCATGGGCCAACCCTAATTATCGTTTCAGTAGCCTACAGGTGAAAGGTGACTAGTAAATCTCAGTGTGATAATTAAGAGGGTGTTTAAAAAGGCCCAAATCCACATTGTTTTACCACCAAAGTATGTTTGTTATTTAAATATGACCAAAATAACCCAAAAAATTTAGCATAACGTCACTATGGGCATTTTAGATTATTGACCAATCAGAATGCAGCATTTTCTTCAGCCCTGTACAGTGACATGGCTGCCAATTCACTGAATTACATCTGTCATGTTGCTGACCCAGGGAAAAATAGTATCATAAGGAGTGTTAATAACATTATTTGGGAAAAAATAGTTAAATGTATGACAGAGTCAGGCCCCAACTGAATGGAAAAGAAAGAGATAGGTATTGTTATCAATAACAAACTAGAAATGGAAGAGAAAAGAGGACAGCCAGGTTAGCTGATTGTAGTGATAGGCCTACTGATAAACTGAATGAAGAAGAGATTGAGTCTTGAAAGTCTACACCTTCTAAAGTAAAAAAAAGGTACCCACTAGGTCCCAAAAGATCAACCCATGATTTACCTGAAGAGTGTATTGTTTGTAGGAAGAGTAAAACGACAGTGAGCAAATCAACTGGTAAAAAAGATCTGTGGAAAAACTTATAAATTTCATTCATGTGCATCAGATTGTTCAAATTTACTAAAAGTAGTAAAAGCTTTATACTACTGCAAATAGGAGACTTTGATCCAGTTAGTATAGAAGTAAGATACCATGCCTCATTCTGAAAGAAGTATACTAAGTGTTTGTTTGTAAACAAGAAATCAACTTCAAAGGACATCAATCGTTTTTGTTTAGATACTAGAAGATACCTAGAACGAACAATCATGTTCATATATAACATTAAATGGAGACAATGATTCTAACAATAGCCTACAAATGTGAGTGAACATATAAGGCAACTCATAATACAAATAATTCGAGACAAGCAGAAGATGAATTTGCAGACTTATACCGACCAGCTCTTTAAATGTGTGAATCCATTTCAGCAGTGAATGGATTAGTAAGCTGACCTCCTAAAGCTAATGAACTCAATATGGAAAATTGTAAACAAATTGTTCCTGATTTTGTTTTTAACTTCATCGCCTGGAAGTTGGAGCTGTGGAATGTTCTCCGAGTTTATGAGAAGAAAGTTTTGTTTTTAAAATACACACGCTACAGTAAACACTTTAACAATTTTGCATTCATTTAGTAATGAACTACAAATTTTCTTAGAGATTCCAAAGCCAGAGTCAACCCGGTGTTGTCTTTCACCTCATTATAACTAAATATATAATACCTATTTGTGCATAATTATTGTGATCTGCCTTAGCAATGTCTATTGACTGTCATCCTAATTTTGATGTCATGCTGTTTGACAGGAGGAGCTATGGCCATTACAGTGTAGAAGATTTGCTAGGATACGTTACTTTCAGTAGGATTCCCTTGCTGTTATTTTTAGATTTGGCCGCACTTGATTAACTAGACCAGGCTTTCACATTTATACTGTGTATAAGATTTGGCGCATTAGAGCATCAAATTTGATGATGTTATGAGTTATTATAATGGGGGCTGATGTTTGGCATCTGCATTGTCAAGATCGGATGGTATGAAAGCTCAATCTTAGCGTCTCTTCATAAGAAAACCTGTGTAATGATTCTTTGGCTCTTTGAGTTTGTGCGATATGGAAGTTTGTGTGGACTTTGCTCTACAAATTTGTTAGGGTGCAGGGTTTTTGTGTTATAATGTGGATGGTTTTTTTTCTTTAATAAAACTTGTGTTCTACTTCTCTTGCTTATTTCCTCACGTTTCACAGCATTTCGAACCCTGGAACATATGTAATTGGGATTAGGCCTTGTGTACTTGTGTCAATGAATTGCATTAAGAAACTCTAGCCCTCCTGCTACAATAGTAATAATTATATCTTTAAAAGTATGATGAAAGAATGCTTAACTTAACTAACGAATGTAAATATGAGGATTGAATGTAGATGTTTTTGCGTTTATTGGTTAATGAATACCAAATTAACACTTGAAAATTCTGCATTCATCAACCAATAAATGCCAAATAATCTACTTCAATCCTTAAGTAAAGAAGTTTTCTAAACTATTATGACTTCACTAATCTAAAGCAGATTTTGATTAGTGTCATTATAAAACGCTTAGTTTTAGTGGAATTGCAAAAAACTCAAGACATCTGATATCCTTTTTGAGTTAATGTCCTTGACTTAGTCAAAAATTGGCTTTTGAACAAGATAGAGGCTACAGTTTTAATCGGATTTAAATGGAAATTATTGTGATCATATTTATTCATGAGATCTTTAACAAGTTTGATGGATTTTGAGTTATTGCTCTTGAATTGGTCAAAACACTTTGAATTTGATAGTTTAAGTCGGATTATTTTTTTATTTAAAGACTTTTAGTACTGGTGGTAAAACTATACAACAGATAACCTTAAGCTGAAAATCCAGAAAACAATGTTTATATACATGGAAAAATACACAGATTGTATACTTTGGAGGCCGTTGATGAATATATACTCTTATTAAACAAATTTGAGAACTTTTATGTTCTTTCTAAGAAAGAGGTGCTATCGAGCGCCCCTTGATATAGGCAACCACTTGTTGTAGGTTTACATCCACAAGATAAGTTTATATTATGTTCGACAAATGTTTCTTTAAATTATAGTGCTTGACATATACAAAAAATATGTTAATAGTGGGCATATCTTGCTAGGCAACCACTTGTTCTTGTTGTTGCAGCAAACATGTATTGAAATTAAGAAATCTTTTGAAAATTACATTTTTTCAGTCTGCAGCTTGAATATTTCTGTACAATTTTGTCACTTAATTACAAAATCTACCTTATTTTGTAGTTTAGCAATTAAGCTTTCATTTGTTCCATAAATACATTGATATTTATTAAAACTAAGTTAGCTAGAACTCTTCTTGAAGTGTGCATTAAGAAAATTCAATATGGTTGCCGTAACCATGGTAACCAAAAATTCAAGTTTTCAAAAATATATTATATCTAAATCAATTTTCTGAATCACTATAAGTATTTGCCTGCCATGAATATCCTTAACTCATGAAATTTTAACTATGATTCATGTTTGTATGATCTTCGATGATGATGATGATGATGATGACAAAGAATGATGATGAATGATGATAAAGGATGATAAATGATGATGATGAATAATTTATTATTATTTTACAAAACTAAATCTGCTTTTATATTTATCTCAATATTATTAATTTCAATTATCTTGATTAAAAACAATGCAAAATTGACAGTTCCATTTGTTGATTTTTTCAATAATTGAAAAATGGGTGGATGTCTTCAAGAGTCATTTTTTCATTAATGAACCACTATTTTTGGTAAAACAATGCATATTCTGAAAGAGGGGAGTCTACTGATTAATTTGATATATAGATTTACTAGTCACCAAAAACTTGAGGCCATGTGCATTTTCTGTGATAGATAGCACTGCTCGGCCCATGGCCTATATGTGGATTTTGTTTGATAAATAATATTAAGTATGGTGGACTGAAAAGGTTTCAATTGACTGAAACAAATCTGTTTCTTACATCTTGGATGATTTGTTTAGTCAGGCCTAAATGATCTGGTAGTGTCTCGACCTATTGTAGTGATAGGTGTTCATGCTTGTTCTTATGAAACACTTGATGTTACTTCTCCTTGGAGGTGTCCTATACAACTCTTACTCTTACTCTTAGAACTCTTGATTTTGCCATGCTTTCAACAAAATTTTGAATTTACCCTTGTATGTTATCTCCTGCTAGAGTGAATTGATTGTGAAGTACATCGACTGATATTTTCTTTATGGTTGATTCATTGTAGAATCTGTCTGCTGATATTGTCTGGGGGTTAACACTGAATGATCTTAAATCTTACTCCTTTGACGTTCTCTTCAAATTCCTTCCTAATCCAGACTTAAAGGGATTGTAAAGCGTATTTCTATACTTTGTATGTGTATCGGGGACACGGATAGCATCAATTTGCGCCATTCCAATTTTCATTCCAAGGTATGTGGTTCTTGTAATTCTATTAAAACTAACGCGATTTATGACGTCACTGACAGTGATCTGTATAGATATCATTAGTACTGGAAGGTAGATCACTGTCAGTGACGTCATAAAACGCGTTAGTTTTAGCGGAATTACAAGAACCACAGACGTCGGAATTGAAATTGGAATGGCGCAAATTGATGATATCAGTGTCCCCGATACACATATATAAAGTTTAGAAATACGCTTTACAATCCCTTTAATTAGTCACAAGTTTAAATATCTGACTATTTTCTATTGTAGGGAAATAAACAGGAAAAAACTGTGTGTTGTAAACTTTGTGGTGTTGGATTTAGTAAGAAGGGAAATCTGAAGAGACATATAGAAGGAGTACATTTAAATATGCGCATAAAGTGTCCATGTTGTCCTAAAACTTTTACTCAAAAGAGTAATTTAAAGGGACATGTTTTAATGACTCACAAAGACTTTGTTGGATGTTAAAATGGAATTCATATTTTATATACATCACTTAAATAAAGAAATATATTTATAATATCCGTTAAATATCTAATGACTCAATAGGGTAAAGATACATTGACATGGACTTTATTGGCTGAACAGGAAACAAACTATTATTATTATTATAATGTTGACTTATGATGTATTAAAGTCCAGATTAAAAATGTAATTGTTCTTTTTGGGACATACGTACTTTTAATTTTATCATTGTTCAGATCAAGTTTTATGACGTTACTGACAATGATCTAGTGGAAACTACTATTGATATCTATACAGATCACTGGTAGTGATGTAAGTTTTAGTGGAATTGCAAGAACCACAGACTTCGGAATGGAAATTGGAATGGTGCAAATTGATGCTATCAGTGTCCCTGATACACTTACAAAGTTTAGAAAAACCTCTAATTTAATATCCCATTAAGTTTCCTGGGAATGCCCGTAAATTGCCTGCTTGTCATTTAATTGATGTTTGCTCTCCCAGAAGTACTTTGTTGGCTACGGACCAGCCATGCTTGGAACACAACTTGCACCAAGTACACAACTACACTGAGGTTGTCCAATAATATGTCATTCTTACATTTTTTCAAAACACCTTGTGGTACTTCTCTTTTGAGAAGTTCACTACTGTACAACTATTACTTTCAAGTTTGCCAGTCTTTTGATGTGTCTTTTGATTTATCTAACTGCCTTGCTTGAATAGATTTTTATTAATTGACATATTTAAAATATGTTAAGGGTGTTAATTGGGCTATTTCACGTATGAAAAAATGGAATAAGTATATGAAATAATGATTTCTTGAGACTTGTTGTGCATTTGTTGATGATTTGGGGTCATTCTCGATAGTTTGTGGTTGATTTCATGTCAATCAGATTTTTTTTAATGAGTTGACAGCCCTTTCAAACATGTCATAAAAATTGGACATTTCAAACCTTTGATACAAGTTTAAAAAAATGTGAATGAATCAATCTACATCAAACTTGGCATAAATGTAGACAATTACATTGCCGAGAAACGTACAGAGCGATTTTCCCAAAAAAATTATTATTTTGGTGGTTACCATGGAAATACGAAAATTTACACGTAGGTACGGCAAACATTTTCCAGGGGCCAAACTGATTAGAATTTTCTGTACGTTTCATCCTTATTGAATAAGCTTTCAATTAAGACCAAGATCGTAATTTTCCAATAAAAAATGGCTGAGAAATCTTGTACCAACCGGGACACATTTTGCTACTTTTTCCTATTTTTTTAGCAAAAACTAACGAAATACCTAATTTCTTTTCGGTTTTTTTCATTCTATATAGTTTACAAATAAAGTAATAATAATTATCTACAATCTGAGCCCAAAAATAATAAGTAATTCGCAAAAATTCCATCTCGTGTTTTTTTTTCTCGAACGCTAGCCCAATCAATACCCTTAAGACAGGGGTTTTTAAGGTTCTTTTATTTCTATTGTAGGCAAAAGATGGCTTTTCTTGTAAATGGTGTAATAAAGTATTTACTCAGCAAGGCAGTTTAAACAGACATATTCGTGGCGTTCATTTAAATATTTTATTATTTTGTCCAATGTGTAAGAAAGGTTTTACTCAGCGAGCTAGTTTACGTAGTCATGTTAGAAGTTTTCATCCACATATTTATTCAGCACCAGATGGAAAACATACCACAAGTTGATAGATTTATTATACTGTATGTTTTTTTATTATCATATATAAATCATAAATATGGGGGTCAATAAATTAAAATGAAAATAATGTATTTTATTGCAAAATATGTCTTAATACACATTATATGGAAGTATTAAGTTAAACAAATAAATAAAAACACATTGGATCAAAGATGCTATTTTTATAATAATAAAACCCTTACAAGTAGGTTTATACCAATATTCTGATAGCTATTCAGAAGAATTAAGAATATTTAAAGAGATTATAAAGAGTTTTTTTTAGGGTTGTTTATGTTTGGGACACTTATCATAATATCAATTAGCATTCCACTTTTCATTCAGAGGTCTGTGCTTCCAGCAATTCTTTCTAAACTACATGTAGTGTTTGATGATGTCATGCTGTATTCTGTGATATAAGCACATTTTGCGGGTGTGATGTCATCAAACATCAAGTTCAGGTGAAATTGCTGGAACGACAGTAGGTCAGATAGAAGTGTTTTACTAACATTTGATTGGTTAGATGGAGCTAGTGTTTGTGAGATTCTTATCTTGATGGGGTGTTCAAGTCTTATGACTTGGATAATTCCCATAAGAGCCTTAGTTGTTATCCTTGTAAAATAAAGATTTTATATTTAAATTGAAAATGTTATTTTTATTTTCTATTTATTTAATATATTAATTCTGTTCTCCTGTTTAGTCATCGTCAGAATAGAGATATTATATTTTGTGTGTTCTTACAATCTATTGGCTAATATATTTAATTTAAACAGAGTAGCAAGACCTCTACTTTATGCTTTAATTTTTGAGAGTAAAATTTGGTTGACAACATTTCAGATTAGATGATGAAGAAATTATTATTGTTTATTTCTGTTTGTAGGTTGCTCAGTTTGTATCAGAAGATGGTCATACCTGTAAAATATGTGGGAAAGTGTTTCTCCAGCATATTGCAAGACATATCAAATCACATTTAAAAATACGTTTCACATGTCCTATATGTCACAAATCTTACTCTCAAAAACCTAATTTAACTAAACATATTAAAATGTCACATGCTTCTATGACCATTCAGATGTCATAGTTTATTGTTAGATCATGATAGGAAAAATGTGTCTAAAGCCCAACACAGACAAGGAAACAATCATGAAAAATATGTTCCAATCATTTTATTTACTCTCTGCAGATTCCAGCAACAAAAATGTTTGCAAGAAATGCTAGTGATATCAAACCTTTTTGATTTTACAAAAATGTTGCCATTTTGAGGTCATGTGATTTTCCTTGTCTGTGTTGGACTTTTACAGAAGTTATTGAGTATAACTTAATGTTTGATATCAGGAATTGTGTATCAGATAAGATTGTGACTTAATGAACATCAGATAAGGTTGCGACTTAATGAAAATCAGATTGAATTTGCGACTTAATGAAAATCAGATTGAATTGCGACTTAATGAAAATCAGATTGAATTGCGACTTAATGAAAATCAGATTGAATTGCGACCTAATGAAAATTGTGACTTGTGTTAAATGTGATTTTGGATGTGAATTTTTATGATAATGTGATTTTGTGACCGTTATATTCAATTGCAACTTTGAGAACTGAATATTGAATCGTGTCTTTGTGTGACTTTATTAGCTGTTTACTTCAGAATATTTTACTGACAATTGATGTTTAATTACGTTTTAAAAAAATGGAGAAAATTAAAGTATCATAATTTGTAATTTTATTTTCTATTTTTTTATCTTATTTTTAAATAAAAGAAATTTGGAACATTTTACTTTATATTTTATGCTAAACATTATCCCATGCAGATACAACCAATGATGTCATGACTTGTCCCGGCTTGAAATCTATCCATTGCAGATACAAATATTTAATCAATTTCTTGGTGAGCGCCTCTCAAGGTCATCTGAATTTATCTGACTATCAGTGATGTATCTAAACATTATATGTATTTTGTAGATAGAAGAATTTGTATCAGAAGATGGTAGAAGTTGTAAGATGTGTGGTAATAAATATGTTCAAAAATGTCATTTAGTGAGGCATATACATTCTCATCTCAATATTCGCTTCAAATGCCCTTTCTGTAATAAATCATACACTCAACATCCTAACTTAAAACAACACGTAAAAAGATTCCATTTACCTCAACTATATAATCCAGCTAATTAAAGGTAATTAAACTTGATATATGTTCATGCTTGCAACTACAAGGTAGCCTAGCTTTTTCACAAGTTGAACACTGTAAGATGAACGGACATTATTTTGAGAACCAAATACAATGCTGTGGATTCAAGAAGGGTTTGACTTCTTTTGCTAGAATGGCGGCGTAAGCTTTAAGGGATATCCCTGTTAGCCTTGGTGTATATGTTTGTATCAAGATAAGGGAGATCCATTTCAGCCTTGGTGTATATGTTTGTATCAAGATAAGGGAGATCCCTGTCAGTTTTGTTATGAATGTTTGTATTAAGATAAGGCAGATCCATGTCAGCCTTAGTATATATGTTTGTATCAAGATAAGGGAGATCCCTGTCAGTTTTGGTGTATATGTTTGTATCAAGATAAGGGAGATCCCTGTCAGTTTTGTTATGAATGTTTTTATCAAGATAAGGGAATTCCCTGTCAGTTTTGGTGTATATGTTTGTATCAAGATAAGGGAGATTCATGTCAGTTTTGTTATGAATGTTGTATCAAGATAAGGGAGATCCATGTCAGTCTTGGTGTATATGTTTGTATCAAGATAAGGGAGATCCATGTCAGCCTTGGTGTATATGGTTGTATCAAGATAAGGGAGATCTATGTCAGTTTTGTTATGAACGTTTGTATCAAGATAAGAAAGATCAAAGTCAGTCTTGCTATGTATGGTTGTATCAAGATAAGGGAGATCCCTGTCAGTTTTGTTATGAATGTTTGTATCAAGGTAAGGGAGATCCCTGTCAGTTTTGTTATGAATGTTTGTATTATCAAGATAAGGGAGATCCATGTCAGCCTTAGTATATATGTTTGTATCAAGATAAGGGAGATCCCTGTCAGTCTTGGTGTATATGTTTGTATCAAAATAAGGGAGATCCATGTCAGCCTTGGTGTATATGGTTGTATCAAGATAAGGGAGATCTATGTCAGTTTTGTTATGAATGTTTGTATCAAGATAAGAAAGATCAAAGTCAGTCTTGCTATGTATGGTTGTATCAAGATAAGGGAGATCCCTGTCAGCCTTGTTATGAATGTTTGTATCAAGATAAGGGGATCCTTGTCAGTTTTGGTGTATATGTTTGTATCAAGATAAGGGAGATCCATTTCAGCCTTGGTGTATATGTTTGTATCAAGATAAGGGAGATCCATGTCAGTTTTGGTGTATATTTTTGTATCAAGATAAGGGAGATTCCTGTCAGTTGTGTTATGAATGTTTTATCAAGATAAGGGAGATCCCTGTCAGTTTTGGTGTATATGTTTGTATCAAAATAAGGGATATCCCTGTCATTTGTTGATGATCAGAAATATTTAGTGCTAGACTTGCAAAAATGTTGTAAATATAACACACTATCAAATTTAGCTTACCGGTATTTCTGCAGGCTTTTTTTAATTATCTATCATGATGGTCTATTCCATGAACAACAATCTTACAGATTTTTTTGTTTTGTCTATTTCAGATAAGAAAAACAGAACACTGTCCATACTGTCCAAAGAAATATACTACTGTTAATATATTAAAACGTCATATAAAAGAAAGTCACTCTCACCAAAAATTCTCCTGTTCAATTTGTGGCTCTACATTTAGGCGCAGAGAAAGATTGAAAAATCACACAACGAGATGCCATTTTGGAATTTAACATTGACTTATAAATGATATAGAATAACCTTTTCATAATCATTTTTTGGCTTTAATTTTTAGTGAATATTTTATAAATATTTTATATTCTGAATTAAGTGACGTTATTCGCTTTGTTACAAGCAAATACTAGTCGTTGTGAGTTTAGATCTCGGATCTTGATTGGAGTTTGAAAGTCTACTGAACCCATAATTCCAGTGGACCCAGATGTAAATGGTATGGAGTTTTGGCTAAGGACCAGCTGGGAACTTAAGTTGTTATCTTCTTGCAAAAAAAACAGATGTTTCAGACCCCTCATGAATGTGGTTTTTGTTTTTTTAACTCTCAACTCTCTTAACAGCTTGTGCTTTCGATATTTATTTAAAAACAATTTTATGTTAGGAGTTGTATAAAATAATTAAAGAAAAGAATAAGGTTGTATTCGTATATTAAATTTATAAAATCATAAGTTCACATCAGAAAATAAAAAATCAATCACATCATTCACATTTTGATTAGTCATATCACTTTTGGTAGGTGATCCTGCTGTCAAGGAATTGAATCTGGATGCCTTTTTTTAATATGTTCAACTAATCTACATCTTCTGGTAAAATTTTTACCACAAATAGGACAACTTGGTCCCCTTGTACCATTCATATGCAGTACACGAAAATGTTCTCTGAAATTATTGACTCCAATGTATACATTACCACAAGCAGGACAAGTCACCTTTCTTTTATTAGAACTTATTGTCATCTGAAATATTCAAAGAAATCAGTTATTGATTACACAATAATAATATAGAAGATTCATTCAATATCCTAATGTATTAATAGATAATAATATATGATATACATATTGTAGATCTGTGTTAATTTGTAATCTTGAATTAAAATTTTAATTAATAATAAGAAATGTGTTAAAAGCACTTTTCTAGACAATGAATATAAATGTTAATTTTAGTGTTTTTGTCATATATGTTAATTTTAGTGTTTTGTCATATAATTGTCAAAGTGATTTGGTCATCATTCTATTTTATGTTTAACATTAATCTATTCCAATTGGTTACCATATATTTTTTAATATAATGCACAAGTTTTTATAATGTGCACCCATACCTTGCCTCAATAGGTAAGACAATCAGAGTAATAAGTGATACTTTGATAATTTATTTTTTATGATTTTAATTATTAACTTGAATTTTTAAGTCAGGAATAAATATTGTTTTATATTTTTTAATAAATGATCAATTTAAAGCTAACGGTATCTGCTATATGTGTCACTTTCCAGAATTAAAACCTGACATGCGTCTCTCCTGCTTTTCCTTCTAAAAACTGACTAGTTCCACGAAAGTGATGTTTTGATATGATGTCAGTTCTGTGTAAAGCCAGACATATAATGGGCATCTGTATATCGCATAAAATTATGCAACATCTTGAGCGCCTCATAAATGGTTCAGCTTTATAGAAATACGAAAGGTTATGCAAAATTGTCTTTTTATCACGTTAATGGTTTAAATTTCACAAAAACTAGCAACTTCCTAAAACAATATTATACATCTGGCCCTACACTGTTCAAATATGTCAGAGGAACTGGTGAGGGCATGCAGATTTGTCGTGGCTGGCCTCAATCATCAATCTTGACTGATGACCTCATGATACGTTAGTTTAAGCCTTGTTGCATGGCATAGAACCACAGGACAGATTACCTGCTGATAAGTAATGTGTGTAACAAAATGGAACTCTTATCACTAAATTAAACAAGTATATGCCTATATTCCATCAATTTAAAATTTACACAAATGCACAGAAACTGGTATGACATGTGACTAGTAAAATACTTTATGAAAAAGTGTGTTCTATTATGAGTGGTGAGGCTTTACTTGTCTATTAAAAGAGTTCTTGTGAGTTGGGATTTCATCTTCCAAGATGAAAAACAAAACGTGAACTTGAAGCATCAAATATGTTGAAGTTAAATCATTGGAAAAACAACCTTTCCAACTGGAAACCACATTGTCTTACATCATTGTTATTGGCAAGACATATGGTTATATTTCTTATACAAATTTACGATAACAGTTTAGTAAATATTTTAATTAACGCAAGTAGGCTACATTAGCATACACGAGATACAAAAATAAACTCCAATGTTGTTGTTGATATGATTCACTAATTTTTCATTTAACATTAATTCAAAACACAAGAAATGACATAAGCTTTCCGTAGATGTTTTGTGGACATGGTATATTTATCATAAAGACAACCATGAGCTTTCTGAAGATGTTTTTCAAGTCGGCATGGTCTGGAAAATCTTTGACCACAAACTGGACATTGTGGACCTCGTGGTAAATTTTGATGTAGATATCTATCATGTTCCCTCCACGATGTCTGGTTAGCATATTCTTTGTTACATTTAGGACATATCACTTTATCATGAGCAAAAATCTAAAATAGATAAAAGAGGTATTGGTCATTACATGTATATGTATGTATAATGGATTATCAATATTACCAAACACTACTGACCTGACTTATTAACATAAATTTTTGCATTTAATATTATAATTCATTTATTATATGAATTTTGCAGCTCCATGTATACATAAAGATGGATATTTTAAGCATCTTATTCATAATATAATTTATATTCCTACTGAACACTCAATTTCAATAGTTTTCCTGTTTTATGTCCCACTTCAAAATGATTCTTTAATATTCCAACTCAATACTCTACATAATATTCCTGTTTAAATCCACAAGTGACATAGCAAGAATTTTTTGAGTGGATATGGGAGGGGTGCAAGGCATGAAAATGCTCAAATTTTGCGCTTTTTAGTTGAAAATACAGCAAAATTGTCCACCCTAGTGATGGGCTGGGTGGTTCCCCCCTAAATATGCCACTGAAATTGACCCTTGTATTTCTGTGCTTGACTTTATGTATAATCTTGGAATTGTGATATTGTATATAAAAAAAATGTAATCTTACTTATAAATTAGCTAAATTTTGTGGATGAACTTTTTGTATGTGTCTTCTTAGGGATGACACTCTTGTAAATGTTTTACCACAAAATAAACATGGTCCTGTTTGTTCATTCATGTGCCTTTCTTTAATATGTAACCGTAAACTGCCAGGATGGGCAAATGTCTTGAAACAAACAGGACATTGAGGCTTGTTATCTACAAACTTTATATGTGACTTTGACCACAAACCCTAAAAAGAAAGAAAAGTAATATTCATTATTCACATTTACCTTGAGATAGCTTAATGACTTAACATTATTCAGCTGAGTTAGCCAGAGCTAACTTAATTACTTAACATTATTAACAGTCAGCTTGAAAAAGCTTGATGACTTAACATTATTCACAGTTAGCTTGAGATAGCTTAATGACTTAACATTATTCAGCTGAGTTAGCCAGAGCTAACTTAATTACTTAACATTATTAACAGTCAGCTTGAGATAGCTTGATGACTTAACATTATTAACAGTCAGCTTGAGATAGCTTAATGACTTAACATTATTCAGCTGAGTTAGCCACAGCTAACTTAATTACTTAACATTATTAACAGTCAGCTTGAGATAGCTTGATGACTTAACATTATTCACATTTAGCTTGAGCTAGCTTAATGACTTAACATTATTCAGCTGAGTTAGCCAGAGCTAACTTAATTACTTAACATTATTAACAGTCAGCTTGAGATAGCTTGATGACTTAACATTATTAACAGTCAGCTTGAGATAGCTTGATGACTTAACATTATTAACAGTCAGCTTGAGATAGCTTGATGACTTAACATTATTAACAGTCAGCTTGAGATAGCTTGATGACTTAACATTATTAACAGTCAGCTTGAGATAGCTTGATGACTTAACATTATTAACAGTCAGCTTGAGATAGCTTGATGACTTAACATTATTAACAGTCAGCTTGAGATAGCTTGCTGACTTAACATTATTAAAAGTCAGCTTGAGATAGCTTGATGACTTAACATTATTAACAGTCAGCTTGAGCTAGCTTAATTACTGAACATTATTAACAGTCAGCTTGAGCTAGCTTGATGACTTAACATTATTCACATTTAGCTTGAGCTTACTTGCTGACTTAACATTATTTATAGTTAGCCAGAGCTAACTTGATGACTTAACATTATTTATAGTTAGCTTGAGCTAGCTTGATGACTTAACATTATTCAGCTGAGTTAGCCACAGCTAACTTAATTACTTAACATTATTAACAGTCAGCTTGAGATAGCTTGATGACTTAACATTATTAACAGTCAGCTTGAGATAGCTTGATGACTTAATATTATTAACAGTCAGCTTGAGATAGCTTGATGACTTAACATTATTAACAGTCAGCTTGAGATAGCTTGATGACTTAACATTATTAACAGTCAGCTTGAGATAGCTTGATGACTGAACATTATTAACAGTCAGCTTGAGATAGCTTGATGACTTAACATTATTAACAGTCAGCTTGAGCTAGCTTAATTACTGAACATTATTAACAGTCAGCTTGAGCTAGCTTGATGACTTAACATTATTCACATTTAGCTTGAGCTTACTTGCTGACTTAACATTATTTATAGTTAGCCAGAGCTAACTTAATTACTTAACATTATTAACAGTCAGCTTGAGATAGCTTGATGACTTAACATTATTAACAGTCAGCTTGAGATAGCTTGATGACTTAACATTATTAACAGTCAGCTTGAGATAGCTTGATGACTTAACATTATTAACAGTCAGCTTGAGATAGCTTAATTACTTAACATTATTAACAGTCAGCTTGAGATAGCTTGATGACTTAACATTATTAACAGTCAGCTTGAGATAGCTTGATGACTTAACATTATTAACAGTCAGCTTGAGATAGCTTGATGACTTAACATTATTAACAGTCAGCTTGAGATAGCTTGATGACTTAACATTATTAACAGTCAGCTTGAGATAGCTTAATTACTTAACATTATTAACAGTCAGCTTGAGATAGCTTGATGACTTAACATTATTAACAGTCAGCTTGAGATAGCTTAATTACTTAACATTATTAACAGTCAGCTTGAGATAGCTTGATGACTTAACATTATTAACAGTCAGCTTGAGATAGCTTAATTACTTAACATTATTAACAGTCAGCTTGAGATAGCTTGATGACTTAACATTATTAACAGTCAGCTTGAGATAGCTTGATGACTTAACATTATTAACAGTCAGCTTGAGATAGCTTGATGACTTAACATTATTAACAGTCAGCTTGAGATAGCTTGATGACTTAACATTATTAACAGTCAGCTTGAGATAGCTTGATGACTTAACATTATTAACAGTCAGCTTGAGATAGCTTGATGACTTAACATTATTAACAGTCAGCTTGAGATAGCTTGATGACTTAACATTATTAACAGTCAGCTTGAGATAGCTTAATTACTTAACATTATTAACAGTCAGCTTGAGATAGCTTGATGACTTAACATTATTAACAGTCAGCTTGAGATAGCTTAATTACTTAACATTATTAACAGTCAGCTTGAGATAGCTTGATGACTTAACATTATTAACAGTCAGCTTGAGATAGCTTAATTACTTAACATTATTAACAGTCAGCTTGAGATAGCTTGATGACTTAACATTATTAACAGTCAGCTTGAGATAGCTTGATGACTTAACATTATTAACAGTCAGCTTGAGATAGCTTGATGACTTAACATTATTAACAGTCAGCTTGAGATAGCTTGATGACTTAACATTATTAACAGTCAGCTTGAGATAGCTTGATGACTTAACATTATTAACAGTCAGCTTGAGATAGCTTGCTGACTTAACATTATTAACAGTCAGCTTGAGATAGCTTGATGACTTAACATTATTCACATTTAGCTTGAGCTTACTTGCTGACTTAACATTATTTATAGTTAGCCAGAGCTAACTTGATGACTTAACATTATTTATAGTTAGCTTGAGCTAGCTTGATGACTTAACATTATTCAGCTGAGTTAGCCACAGCTAACTTAATTACTTAACATTATTAACAGTCAGCTTGAGATAGCTTGATGACTTAACATTATTAACAGTCAGCTTGAGATAGCTTGATGACTTAACATTATTAACAGTCAGCTTGAGATAGCTTGATGACTTAACATTATTAACAGTCAGCTTGAGATAGCTTGATGACTTAACATTATTAACAGTCAGCTTGAGATAGCTTGATGACTTAACATTATTAACAGTCAGCTTGAGATAGCTTGATGACTTAACATTATTAACAGTCAGCTTGAGATAGCTTGATGACTTAACATTATTAACAGTCAGCTTGAGATAGCTTGATGACTTAACATTATTAACAGTCAGCTTGAGATAGCTTGATGACTTAACATTATTAACAGTCAGCTTGAGATAGCTTAATTACTTAACATTATTAACAGTCAGCTTGAGATAGCTTGATGACTTAACATTATTAACAGTCAGCTTGAGATAGCTTAATTACTTAACATTATTAACAGTCAGCTTGAGATAGCTTGATGACTTAACATTATTAACAGTCAGCTTGAGATAGCTTAATTACTTAACATTATTAACAGTCAGCTTGAGATAGCTTGATGACTTAACATTATTAACAGTCAGCTTGAGATAGCTTAATTACTTAACATTATTAACAGTCAGCTTGAGATAGCTTGATGACTTAACATTATTAACAGTCAGCTTGAGATAGCTTGATGACTTAACATTATTAACAGTCAGCTTGAGATAGCTTGATGACTTAACATTATTAACAGTCAGCTTGAGATAGCTTGATGACTTAACATTATTAACAGTCAGCTTGAGATAGCTTGATGACTTAACATTATTAACAGTCAGCTTGAGATAGCTTGCTGACTTAACATTATTAACAGTCAGCTTGAGATAGCTTGATGACTTAACATTATTCACATTTAGCTTGAGCTTACTTGCTGACTTAACATTATTTATAGTTAGCCAGAGCTAACTTGATGACTTAACATTATTTATAGTTAGCTTGAGCTAGCTTGATGACTTAACATTATTCAGCTGAGTTAGCCACAGCTAACTTAATTACTTAACATTATTAACAGTCAGCTTGAGATAGCTTGATGACTTAACATTATTAACAGTCAGCTTGAGATAGCTTGATGACTTAACATTATTAACAGTCAGCTTGAGATAGCTTGATGACTTAACATTATTAACAGTCAGCTTGAGATAGCTTGATGACTTAACATTATTAACAGTCAGCTTGAGATAGCTTGATTACTTAACATTATTAACAGTCAGCTTGAGATAGCTTGATGACTTAACATTATTAACAGTCAGCTTGAGATAGCTTGATGACTTAACATTATTAACAGTCAGCTTGAGATAGCTTGATGACTTAACATTATTAACAGTCAGCTTGAGATAGCTTGATGACTTAACATTATTAACAGTCAGCTTGAGATAGCTTAATTACTTAACATTATTAACAGTCAGCTTGAGATAGCTTGATGACTTAACATTATTAACAGTCAGCTTGAGATAGCTTAATTACTTAACATTATTAACAGTCAGCTTGAGATAGCTTGATGACTTAACATTATTAACAGTCAGCTTGAGATAGCTTAATTACTTAACATTATTAACAGTCAGCTTGAGATAGCTTGATGACTTAACATTATTAACAGTCAGCTTGAGCTAGCTTAATTACTGAACATTATTAACAGTCAGCTTGAGCTAGCTTGATGACTTAACATTATTCACATTTAGCTTGAGCTTACTTGCTGACTTAACATTATTTATAGTTAGCCAGAGCTAACTTGATGACTTAACATTATTTATAGTTAGCTTGAGCTAGCTTGATGACTTAACATTATTCAGCTGAGTTAGCCACAGCTAACTTAATTACTTAACATTATTAACAGTCAGCTTGAGATAGCTTGATGACTTAACATTATTAACAGTCAGCTTGAGATAGCTTGATGACTTAACATTATTAACAGTCAGCTTGAGATAGCTTGATGACTTAACATTATTAACAGTCAGCTTGAGATAGCTTGATGACTTAACATTATTAACAGTCAGCTTGAGCTAGCTTAATTACTGAACATTATTAACAGTCAGCTTGAGCTAGCTTGATGACTTAACATTATTCACATTTAGCTTGAGCTTACTTGCTGACTTAACATTATTTATAGTTAGCCAGAGCTAACTTGATGACTTAACATTATTTATAGTTAGCTTGAGCTAGCTTGATGACTTAACATTATTCAGCTGAGTTAGCCACAGCTAACTTAATTACTTAACATTATTAACAGTCAGCTTGAGATAGCTTGATGACTTAACATTATTAACAGTCAGCTTGAGATAGCTTGATGACTTAACATTATTAACAGTCAGCTTGAGATAGCTTGATGACTTAACATTATTAACAGTCAGCTTGAGATAGCTTAATTACTTAACATTATTAACAGTCAGCTTGAGATAGCTTGATGACTTAACATTATTAACAGTCAGCTTGAGATAGCTTAATTACTTAACATTATTAACAGTCAGCTTGAGATAGCTTGATGACTTAACATTATTAACAGTCAGCTTGAGATAGCTTAATTACTTAACATTATTAACAGTCAGCTTGAGATAGCTTGATGACTTAACATTATTAACAGTCAGCTTGAGATAGCTTAATTACTTAACATTATTAACAGTCAGCTTGAGATAGCTTGATGACTTAACATTATTAACAGTCAGCTTGAGCTAGCTTAATTACTGAACATTATTAACAGTCAGCTTGAGCTAGCTTGATGACTTAACATTATTCACATTTAGCTTGAGCTTACTTGCTGACTTAACATTATTTATAGTTAGCCAGAGCTAACTTGATGACTTAACATTATTTATAGTTAGCTTGAGCTAGCTTGATGACTTAACATTATTCAGCTGAGTTAGCCACAGCTAACTTAATTACTTAACATTATTAACAGTCAGCTTGAGATAGCTTGATGACTTAACATTATTAACAGTCAGCTTGAGATAGCTTGATGACTTAACATTATTAGTCAGCTTGAGATAGCTTGATGACTTAACATTATTAACAGTCAGCTTTAGCTAGCGTGATGACTTAATATTATTCACAGATAGCTTGAGCTTACTTGCTGACTTAACATTATTAAAAGTCAGCTTGAGCTAACTTGCTTACTTAACATTATTCACATTTAGCTTGAGCTAGCTTGATGACTTATTATTATTCACATTTAGCTTGAGCTAGCTTGATGACTTAATATTATTCACAGATAGCTTGAGCTTACTTGCTGACTTATTATTATTATTCACAGTTAGCTTGAGCTTACTTAATATTATTCACATTTAGCTTGAGCTAGTTTAATTACTTAACATTATTCAGAATTAACTAGTTTTGTTGTTGAATGTAGAATAGTTACAATGAAGTACAATTTATCTCTACCCCTCAGTGATATAAGATGTAAACCTTATATTGAACAAGATTAACTGCAATATTCCAATGGCTGTAATTCTTGATCCTTACTGACAGCATCTCCAGTGCACCCTAATATATACATCAGATGAACTAGTAGTATTTTCTCAAACATCTGGGATAAAATTTCAGATTGTGCAATGAAGGAAAGTAGTACAAGATTGATGCATATTGCAGAGCTTCAATTTTAATAGTGAAGTGAACCAAATGTTGATAATAATTTCAAGAATCTAGAAGTTTGTTTGTCTACATTACTCTTTTTGACACACAGTTTGCCATTCTTGCTAATAACATTCAAATTGAATTGAATTTTGTTAAACTGATCTTAAAGCTTCTAATTTGCTTTATTATAAAAAATAGAATTTAAAAAATTTAAATTTTTATTTTCAATAGTTAAAAACATGATACATTTTACATAAAAAAAAAATATAATATGTAATATTTGTCATCAAACGCAAAAATAATTTGGTTTAAATGACATTTTGAAATTACAAACAAATGCCTTATCTCCATTTCTGTAAATATTTCTTAAAACTTTTCCTTAAAAACAAATCTCTAAATCTACAATTGACAAAAAAGGTACAGAACAAACTAAATTCCATGGTTTAACTTTCTTGTTCTATTAAAATATCAATGAATCTGTACAACTGAGTAAAAATTTATATTTTTGAAAGATGCAAATTTTGTGTTCTGAGATGTGCGTAAAGGTTCATTACCTAATGAATATTAACTTTTATGAACTGAAATCATGGACTGCTCGAATGTGATCTTGTAAATTATTATTTCTGGAAAAATCTTTATCACAAATATGACACTTAAACCTGACGTTAAAATGTTTTGATCTAATATGGCGTCTCAAATCCCCAGCATAACGATAAGACGCTCCGCAGAGATGACAAGATTCTCTTGGCCAACGTTCTACCTAAAATAACAAGAAGAATCAAATTAACAATTTTGGACTTAACTTTTTACGCAAAAAACATGCTTTATTACGGTACATGTACCTATCAATATTTTAAATTTTTACAGCAAAAACCAATGTAACTGACTTTTGTATGTGGTAAATGTGAATATGCCTGATCAAAAATGAGTTTGGTTTTTTAACATTGCAAAGATAGATCATGAAAACCTGATTAAACTAACACAACGAAACAATCCCTCCATTTTAAAATACTGCAAAACTACTATATTCATGACTAATATAATAAATTTTAACACAATCAGTTTAATGTAACGTAATTATAGTGAATTATTCAAATAAACATCAAAACTATTTTTATAATAAAGAACCCTTTTATTTCACCATTCCTAGTAAAAATTGCCTGCTATAACCATGACAGAACAACAGAAGTAATTATTAGAACAAGAAAAAAAATATAACCTTTATAAGTACTATCGGTACATTTTTAAAATATATTTATATATAAAATCTTATATACAGAGTTTCAGAATACAATATAGACCTAAGTCAGGGATGTTGATTTAATTTTTTACCAATCGGACATTTTTTCAACGTCACGTGGAATCTCATTCTGACAACAGTTCCAATAAATATTTTTCAAGTAGAATATCATTTATATATAAGTCATCTTGACTTTTATTTAGATTAAGAAGTTACTATTGCAACTGAGTTTCTAAATATCAAGCATGTTGTTCTCTGATATGAGAATTTCTTAAGATTAAGAAGTTACTATTGCAACTGAGTTTCTAAATATCCAACATGTTGTTCTCTGATATGAGAATTTCTTAAGATTAAGAAGTTACTATTGCAACTGAGTTTCTAAATATCCAACATGTTGTTCTCTGATATGAGAATTCAATTTGTATTTTCTGGTAAATTCTTTATTACAAACAGGACATTGAACTCTAACACCAGAATGTTGTGATTTAAAATGACGTTTGACATCTGCTGCTCTACCAAATAATTTACCACAAATTGGACATTGTCTTTTATTGTCACCCTCAAATACAACCTACAATAATAAGAAAATTATCATTTTCAAAATGTCCTTTAGTCATAATAAAAGATTGAATTCAGTTTCTTTGGTTTAATATGATTCTTAATTTTTTAAAAAGTACAAAAAACTGTAATTTTTTAATCTATGGATGGTCTAATAGAAATCTATGGTTTTGATGAATATAAAATTATGAATTATCAACATTTTTTACAAGACAACAAAGATAACTCTTGCAATATAACTGAGGAAAATGATTATATCACTCCTAAAAACTTGTTATAAGACTAATTAATACATTACATGAGTTAACAAACTTTACAACTTTATCAGGTATAGGTCTTTAGTTCACTTACTAATACAAATCTTACCACAAATAGAAGTTTCCAATCAACAAAATTTAAAAAAGTACCTACTTCTTAAACCAAAATATGAGGAAGGTCCTATTATTTCACCTAAGTCTTTTCATTTTTTTTGTGTATATTGGCAGAATGATAGCAACAAATCCATATAAGGCATATGACTTGATTATATGGGACACTGGTCAGATTCATTGGGCTATATAAAGTATATACTTCATAGAATAATAGGAAGAAGTTCGAAGAAATAGGATACTTTTAATATAAAGTCTGAAAAAAACAGGGCAAATGTGTCTCCCTGTTAACAACAAATACATGAAAGCATTCAACATTTCATTTAATAAAAACAATTAACAACTCTTAAGAAACATTTCTGATCTGTAATACCAAGATTGGCAAAATGTAATGAGTTCTACGTCCTGCTTTTCTGCACCTGTATGGGCTAATGAGGACGGGCAAATGCCATGCAATGTGCAATGAGGGAAATTTTGCCAGAACAGCGGCTTTAGTCTGCTCTTATTTTCAACTGTCGCAGTGATATTTATGTCTTCTTTGTTCATGTTTTCATCTTGCTCAATTAAAGTTATTCAACACTCCAGTCTTAATAATGTGCTAATTAAACAAATAAAAAAGATAATAGTTTGATTATTCAATAATATGATGAATTGTGACTCTATGTCTTCTAAAATTATCTTTTCTACTAAATATACGTTGACAAATAGAACAAGTATAACTATTAGTTTGTAGATGAACATTACGCATGTGACGAGCACAACTACCAGCTTCTGTAAAAACTTTACCACAAAATGGACACTGTCTTTTATTCTCCCATTTAAAATCAACGAGCATCTGAAATCAAAATGAAATTTCTCATGTAAATTAAACATCTAAGTTCTATCCATTAATGTATTATATCTTTCAATGCTTTATGTTTTCGATGCTCATGTAATTATATTTTTATGGAGACAAAATGCTACACATTTAAATGTCCTGCATGAAATATATCATTAATAAAATGTACTTTAAACAATTTTAGATTTTTTCTGAATGTTTTATGTGCCATGTGTACTATTTCATTTTCAAAACATTTGTGGGTTTAGCATTTCCATGCTTAACTTAAAATAAATAGGTAAATTGATAACCAGTAAGCTGGTCAAAATAGTCCAGCAGCATAGTGAAACAATCTTTCAGTATGTGGAAAGCATGAAACTTGGAACAGTCATAGTACAACTGCCTATTTTAAAATAAAGCACATTAGCCACGTGACATTTTCAAAATGGCAGCCATTTTTCAAGATGGAGGACAAAGACTATAATGTATCAAAAGTCGGTATTAAATTTTTTTGAATGCCTCGTTATTCATAAAATTACAATTATTTCACTCTAGGCGGCCATTTTTTTTTTTCTCAAAATGGCCAAAAAAGTAAAATTCTTGCAATTTTATGTCCAAGTTCTAAAAGTGTATATTATGTTGTATCAGAATAACTTTTCCTAGCTTAGGATAATTTATTTAAATTGAGATCGAGCAGTGTGTTGGCCATCGATTTTTATAATGACACACATCAAAAGTTCTTTTACCCTAAGGAAGTAACTATAGGGAACTCCCGAATTAGCAAAATTAGCACTGTCGCATTAATTGCATTCTACACTTCGTAGTTATGCGAAACTGTTTTATTTTAACCTTGCAAAGCCTAAAACGAAGGCGCAGAATAGTCTCAATGGGTGGAACGATAATGGGTTGATTTGACCAATACTCTTCAACGTGAACATGACGAGTTTAGTATGATTATGACAACTCATGCCGAAAGGTTCCAAATTAGTTATCAAATTTTGTGGTGTTGAGTTTGTATGACACTTTGAAAACTCAGTCTTGGGCTAGTTTGAAGATGATTTATTTGAGCCAGCCATACAGATCTAGAGTTGAAAGGAACATGGTTTTGATTACAAGCTAGGATATATACATGTTATGTTGCATTGCCAATTCTCATTTAAAGTTGCATTGTTAAGTATGTATTATGTTACATTGCTGAGTCTTACTAGCATGTGTGTACTGAATTACTTGGAAAGAAGTCTTATTACATCTTCAGCATCTAACTACATTAGATAATGAAAATACAAAATAAAAATTGTATAAAAATGATATCTTTATTCAGAATGATATTATATATAAAATAAAAATATGATACAGATTGATCATAAAGATATGATAAATAAAATGATTGTTTGCACATGCTTGCAACAAAAACAGAGAATACACAGTCACAATAATTCAGAATTGAACTTACTAAGTCAAATAACCATGTCTAAATAAAGAAAAAATAATCAAGGATCAATCTAAAACTAATGAAAAAAAATGTATATAAACAATTTGGTTATTCAATTTTTGATTATGATAAATTACTATCTGTAATAAGTTTAACAATGAATCTTAAAATGTTCAGTTCTCTACATTTGTAGACAAGTATTTGAATCCATGATATCTACAGATCAGTAAACTTCAACTGTGAACAGTCAGATATTGATTGGGAATTAAGTGTGCAACTGACAATAACATAGTCTGTAACTTACAGACTCTTTTCCTAGACTTGATAGCTATTTGGACAGATATGGCTGGGAGAGAGTCATACAAATAAGGAATTTTTCAATTTGCGCATGCAGCCTTCATTGGCGACCAACAGATTTATTCTTTTTTGAAAAGATTGGATCCGCAGACATGGCATGCATGGTGTAGAGGGATAATGATGGTATGACTAAACTACACAAATATTATTCTTTCCAAATATATCAAGGTTTGGTAAATTCAAGGTATATAAATATGTTTGAACCCCAGCACAGGAGAAGGGGTGGAAAATCCTCAATTTCTGTGGCTTAGTTTTTCTGAACTTCTCCCAGCCGTCCAAATAGCTATCAGAGACTGGAACTAGTCAGCAAGTTTCAGACTAACAATTACAATGCTATCAAATTATAAGATGTCCCTTGTGATAAAGCTATGGCTTAAAAATTCCATGTTTACTCTTCAAATGTTTTTGAAGGTGAACTTTTTGAGCGCATGATTTACCACATATTGGACATGTTAAGCGTATATTGAGATGTTGAGATCTAACATGTGTTCTTAGATTAGATCGATCACTGAAAAGCTTACCACACCATTCACATGCTCTTGAATCAATCCCCTAAAACATAAACAAAAATATCTTGTTTTAACATAACATAACTTAATTTTTCTTAAACAAAAACACAAAATAATAATTTGACAATACAAAAGATAATGTATCCAGATGTTGTTGAAGAGAATAATAGTTGGAAGACAAATCTTACAAACAAATTATCAAATAGTTGATCATAACTTTACAAAATGTGACCATTTTAACTAACATTTGTTCTTTCAAAAAGTTATTTATTCAAACATAATTTCTAGGTACATCAAACACAAAAAAATCTGGAGCCCAGTACAAAGATCATTTTATACAAAAATTACATGGAGAATCACTCCCATAGAAAAGTCATCCATCCATTTTATCATTTTATGTTCAATATACATCTATGTAGTTAGAATTTATTAAATGGGTTTCTTATTGAATATGATGATGTGTTTCAAGCGGCTTACCAGTCCAGGGGCCTTATTCTCAAAAGCTTAACTTAGATAAAATCTAGTTTTGAAAAAATACAGCAATATGATTGGATGATAAAGCTGAATTTACAATCGATTTTAGTGATTAACCAACCAGATGACTGGAACACTAAAATAAACTTAAGTTAAGTTTTCGAGAATAGGACCCCTGGACTGTTTGGTCTCTTATTATCACTGGACCAGTCCAGAAGCGATTCTTCAACAATTTTTAATTTATGATAAAAACAAAGGTGCATTATGAACAAGTGAACTGATAATGCCATTAGAAAACTCAACAGGCCCAGGCAACAAACACTGTTTTTAATTTCTATATTTGATCAGTCTGTGTACCAGAACAGATAGATGTGGATCTGTTTGCCTCACTATTTGTGAATGTTAGTGATCACATTTGTTACTAAGAATTCATAATATCAATCAGCAAGTTGAGTTCTATGTATTCTTCTGATATGATCACGAAGATGGTATTTCTGGGTACAAATCTTGCCACATATAGGACACTGAAAATTCTCGTTAAAATGAGCATGACGAATGTGTCGTCTCAAATTACCACGATGACTAAAAACTTTACCACAAGCTATACACCTACAATTTCCATCTTCAATTCCAATCTACAACATATCAAAAAGTAAAATTCAATTTTTGACATAGAATAGAAATGGTGGTTATTTGTTAGTATTGTAGAAAATATGATGGTACCAACTGTTGTTGTTTTATTTTTATATAGTATTATGGTAAAGTTTTTAACTCTTAAACTATTATACAACATCTGGTACAGCCTACATGTAATATGAATAATAAAGTGAATTATTCATGACATTGTGTGACACAACATTTCTCAATGTTTCTTGCATATTATATAATTAACAAATCTTGAAAATGTTAAAACACCTAAGATGACATAACTTAACAATTCATTGAGTAAATTCTTAAAAACCATACACATCAATTGTCGTTTAAAAATCACTGGCAAAACAAAAGTTTAAAGTAAAATTTAATGTTATGAAGAAGGCGAAGGGATTGAAACAATTAAGCCCAATTCTTCTTTGTAAAATTTTTACACAATATCATCATCTAAGTTACTAAATTGGATGAAGTATGTTCAGTTTTTAGTTATTTTACAATATGATACTAGTAACTACAAATAAAAGTCAAAAATAACTCAATAATCACTATAAGTATTTCTTACAGTATGCTCAGTTAATCATTTTTGAAGCATAGACATCATTTGATCTTTATGTACATTTGTTACATGAACTTTCAGATTGCTTTTCTGAGCAAATGTTTTGTTACAAAGCTGACATCGAAAAGATTCTTTTAAATGTGAACCACGAATATGTCGTCTAAGATTACCCATATGACTAAAGACCATTCCACATACTTTACAAACTGGTTGGTCAGAATCATGAACAATCTACAAAATAAGACAACAAAAATTAATCATGGCCTATTTCTTTAGATTCCAACTACCTAGTATTTCAGGAAGAGTGCTGAGGTACAAACTTAACCAACCAAATTAACATTATTTTAAATGGATATGTTCACTAACTTTCCGACCAAGAAAATTTTAGTCGCAGAAACTGGAAATTTTTTTGTTTATCTAGTCCATACTGATGTTCCAAACTTTCCCTCAAAATTTAAGCCTTCAAATCCCTGTGTATCAATAAATATCAGCGTTTGAAGGTAAAAAATACGACTTGTCGTTTTAGTGAGACTATGATTTATATAGAAAACATATACAGAAAATGAAAGATAACTATTAAGGTACAGGTATAATTGAAAGGATTGTGCAATATTTGACAGTTTCAGTGAATCTGAAGGCTATGTACATAAATTCGATAAAATAAAGGCCCAAATCGATCCTTGAAAATGCTGAATATTTCTCCTTTAAATTAAACTTTTCAGCTCCTATTTTTAGCCTTTTAGAGACACCTTGACATATACCTTTTAAAAATGATGCTACATGGAAATAATCTTTTATAGAAATTATGTTTTACTCAAATATAGCTATATTAACATATTATTTCAACTATGATACACAGCGCATGTTCAGGATAAAATTTGCATTATTTGCTGCCAAAAAAGCACAATTAATGTTTGATTGTAATGAATTTTAGGTATTAAAATGAAATCAACACTACTATAAATATTGTTGTATAACATCACTATGACATTGTTTAACATGTAATTTAAGATAGGATTGTCTAGAAAAAGATTTCTGACATATAAAACAATCTTGACGTTGATGAAAGTGTTTTTCTCTCAGATGACGGTTCAAATTACATTTCAAGGTAAACTTCTGATTACAATATCTACATGTTACATCTTTTTCATTTTTCTACAAAATATACAAATATTAAGATTAATATTATATACATTTAGAACATTTCTTAGTATGCCTTTATCTAATTCATGCAATCTATATTTTTATCACACTCTTTTAGATTAAAGTTCAGACACAAAACTTCCATGCAAGTTTGACAAAGACAATCATTCTTAATCCTTTGAGCAGTGAGTTTAATTATGACGGCATACTGTAGGGAGTGACTTAATTAGACGTTAATAACGTTATAGCATGCGTCACAATAGCGACAAAAATGTCACTCTGCTCCGTTCATCTGTGACGTCATATGTGTCTCTTCACTTATCAAAGGGTTAAAAACTATATTCAATGTTTTAAAAAATATACATTAGAACTTTTCTGCTTTTTTGGATAGTCAGAGCTTTCATACATTTACAAACTGTCAAACTTTTAAAGGTTTTATCCCTTTTTTTATAACAAGGTTAAATCTAAACATCCTACTACCAGTATACAAAACCTAACTTAATGTCATCTAACAATTATCAGTAGAGGGAAAATTATGCGCATTTCTTAAATGTGCTCTTAAATATTCAACACGATGGAATGATGCTGGACACATAGCACATTTCACACTTTTAATATTCAGATGTTTTTCTTTATTGTGTCTATTTAAACTGCTTCTACTTGAAAAAGGTTTGTTACACAGATAACAGAAGAATTCTACTTCCTACAAAATATAAAATATAAAAATTAACTTGAAGATCTCAATAATTTACATGATTATTAGTCATAAATCATTATCAAGTCAAGAAAAATCATGCCATGTATAGAATCAATATATTAAATCAATGGTAATATTTTACAGGCCCGCATATAGATTAAGTGATACATGTATCTGTTTTATTAGTTTAAACTACGAATTGACATTAAACCATGATATTTAATTTGGCCAATGTGCTTTTATAAATATAAAACTAAATAACAATACCTCTTGTAATACAATTTTAAAAAATACACAAATATTCCTTAAATTGTTAAATATATTCTCCTGAAATCACTGATGAACAATCAACATATAACAAGTTATTCTGACATTTAACACTAGATATCTATTGTAAACACACATAAACATCCAATTCCACATTACGTTTCTTACTTTAAAACTTCAGTTAATATTTGGGGCATTAAAACTGCCATCAAGTCCTATATCATGAACTGTCCTCAAATGTTGTCTTAAATAACTGCCACGACTGAATTGTCTCTGACAAATAGGACAAGCAGCTTTATGTTTCGAGTTAAAATGTTGTTCTTTCATATGTCTTTTAATACTGCTTTTCGTAGCAAAGTACCTATTACACAAAGAACAATAATTATCTGGACCATCTTCTGCCTACAAAACATCAAATACAATATAATTAATCTTTAAACATAAAAACCCCTAATTATTAATAACCAAACACAAGGCATTTATCAAATTATATACTTATATAAATTGTCAGCTAATAAAACTCTATGAAATTAAGAAAAACCTTACTTTAGTTTTCAAAAGTGTTTACAGATAGCTGAAATTGAGCTCCACTAACTGATAATTGAAGCAAATATTTAAATCACTAATATTTAATACCATACCTATATATAACATCAGTGGCATTTCTAAGGGGGAGTGTGGGGGTGGGGGAAGAGATGCACACTCAAAGTTTGTAGTTGACATTAAATATCATTTACAGCTTGTGATATGATATCAGAAGACAACTACTAATTTCAAATATTTATTTGAAGATTTATGGAGTAGATTGATCCAACAAAAAAGGAACATTTTAACAACAATGGCAAATAGTCTGATCCTGTATTCTTCTAAGAGATCACCTTCAGCAAGAGACTGTTTCTGATTTTTCCCTCGAGTGGTTGTATGAGACAATATCTACTGTATATACTTAAATGACATTAGTCTTGTACATCATACATGTAATGTTTAAAGGGGACCAATCTTCATTTTTATTGGTTGATTTGGGTCTTGAATATATTTAAGTATCATTCAGAAGCACTAGAAATGCACAAAAATTGCGTATTTCCTTCAAATATACTTTAAATTAGACATTTCTCCTTCTATTTCTATAGATGACTTTTCTATATATTGCATAGTATCGCTAATGTGTATTAGGGCATTATAACTTTCAAATGCTAATAATTATGGATGCACATGGATTTGAAGGCTCAAATTTCAATGGTGAGTTGTGATAACCAGTACTAAATTGCTGAGCTAAAAAATCCCCGTTTCTGAGACTTATCCAAATCGACCCGCGAAAATGAAGCCTGTGCCTCTTTAAGTAGTGATTGCTCTTTGTTTAACATTTCAATGTTTTTTTCCCCTATATGAACAAAAAGGTTTCAATCAGGTACGTACTTTGATTTTATCCCATAATTTAATGATGTTGATATGACTGCACTCAAGCAAAATAAACTTCTCTGAACTTCATTGCTGACATGATTTTGAAAGATAAATAGTAATTGCTTGTTGCTTCAGCTATAGTCTAATCACTAATGAAACGTGAATGCTAGTTGCTGAACAGGACAATGCTAATAACACTGAGTCAAAGTAAGAGTCAAAACTTGAATCTACATGGTCTTCATCTGAGGAGGTTATATTATATATGGTAACCTTTAAGTGACAAGTCATTATAGGTTGAATTTAAACAGTACAGTCTGCAGTAGGTTTTAATTTTCATATGTAAAAGAGGCAATAAACAATTTAAAAATTTATTTCTCAAAATACAAAATCTTATAAACAGTGTTTTAAACTGAGTAAACTAGGATATAGAAGAAAATTTAATGACTTAGATGAAATTTCAACTAAATGTTGAAATATGGTAAGTATGTTAATAACTATGAAAAAAGTATTAAATCTAATTATCCCTTTGAAATGTTACAGGGAGCCGTGGTGGCTCAGTGAGTTAGACGCTTGCTCGCTAACCTGAAGGTCCAGGGTTCAATCCCGGCATGGGTCGAGATGATACCTTCGGATTTTACAACCCGGTTTCCCCCTTTCAGTGATGCAGGTCGGAGGGGCTAACATGGAAAAGATGGGACAATAAACTGAGGCCCTGTGTGCTGTGCACGTTTAAAGATCCCTCGACAGATGGAAAAGGAAAATAAGAGCAGGCTAATGCCGCTGTCCTGGCAAAATTTCCCTCATTGCACACTGCATGGCGTTTGCCCGTCCTCAATTAGATAATATAGGTGCAGAAAAGTAGGACGTAAAACTCCATTCATTTCATTTCATTTTTTTTAAATGTTACAAACACTATAAAAATCCCACATAAGGCTTGGCATGAACAAGTCAGCCAAAACCAAACCAAAACTATTTTTTTGCTGCATACAAATAACAAATTATGTAATTGCTATACTATCATATTTTTTGATCATTTTTATGCAATCTGTGTGGCTTAGAATACATCATACAAACAATCTGCAATTTTAAATCACTTGTTTTAACCAGAAATATTATGGACATATTTAATATGTTCTCTCAAAGTTGAAATTCGTGAAAAAGTTTTTTCACATAGGATACATTGATGCCTCTGTTTTAAATGTTGTGCTTGAATATGTCTAGTTAAACTTCCTGTTTGAGTGAACGTCTTTTGACACCATTTACAACTTGCCAATTTTCCCTACAAAATATATACAGAAAAATTTAGTATCAGACTTCAATTTTGTCAAAATTTACTGCAAGGGTCATATCAGATATCAAAACTAATCATAAGTCTATATCATGCATAAAGTCAAGAAAGTATATCAGAAAGTTTCTTCATGTACAAATGTTGATGAATTTTGTGTATGTTTTGTACATTTCTTATTGTTTTACTCAAAGGTCATTTGAATGTCAAAATCATATAATACTTAATTAACGACTTATCAATTATATCAAAATACTATGTAAATTTCCAATACCGCAATGTACTAATTCTACTAATGTCATTACGCTTTAAATGAATTGGGGAATGAATGAAAAATCCTAACAAGTGAGAGTGACCACGACATATTGATCATTGTCTCTATATATATATTAGTTGGATCAAAATATTTCATTATTGTAATAACTTAATAAATCTATTGATGTACATTCATTCACATGTCTATAGCAAAAGATTCTTGATGATGACGTTTTATATGAGCTATCAAATGAGCTTTTTGAGTACATCTTTTATCACATAAAGGACAATTCAATCGAACATTCAAATGAGCTCCTTGTGTATGACGCGTTAAACTGCCTCTCTGTGTAAAATGCTTTCCACACCAATTACAGACAAATTTTCCCTAAAAAGAAATAAAAAACAGCTAGTTAATTCTCAAACAGAATTTCTGAAGTTTTTTTTCATCATTAATCTTAATTCTCTTATGTTATTATTACACTTACAACTGTGATAGTGATGTAGTGGGGTTTTGTTTTTGTTATTGTTATACCTGTACAATGTAGACTTACAATAGTCCTTATTCACGCCTCAATTTTAACGCTTAGAAACTGAGGTTCATAAAACAAATGACGTCAACACATTCATAAAATACGACATCAAATGAATGAAAGGGAATATGACGTCACTAATCCTCATATCAACAGCAAGGAAATGGTCTAAAAACTGTCTTTTCGGCCCCTTTCTTAGAAATATCTGAAGAAACACTTCATCTGAAAGTATTTTTAAATAACGTAATAAATTCCGATTTTAACGATGTAAAATTTGATTAGGTTTAAGTTAGTGGGACTTAACAAGGTGGCGTTAAAGACCTCAAAGTGGTAATTTTTCTGCAGTGGCAAGATGCTGCTTTAATTTGCTTGTGTTATCAGCCTCCATATGGATCCAAGATAGCCAACACATGAATAAGGTCTATTACAGATAATTATGATCTCTTACATATAAAACAAAAGAACATATTACTAAATATTAATTCATTACATTAACATTATGTCATTTTGAAACACTAAAGTAAATTATTATTAATATTTGTGTTGTGTACAACTTGTTTGTTTAAAAAGTCTCAAAGTATCAGTTTTGCATGTCACACAGAACTAATATTCCATAGGAAAGAGTTTAAGTATTGTCTTGAATCGACAATTTATGATGTATTCTGAGATGACTTCTTAAATTGCCTCTCTGGGTAAAGTATCTTGGATGAGGGCACACAGGACATAAGTATCGAATATCTTTATGTAATCCATTAACATGTCTGGTTAAACTTCCACTTTGTGTAAATTTCTTGCCACACCATTTACATATCAAACGTTTCTCCTACAAGAGATTAAAAAGTCCATTTTAGAATGTGGCTAGAATTTTACAAAGTTATAGAAATGTATCTTTGTGTTAGGTCATCATTAATAGACACCAGTCAAGCCATTGCCATCTTTTTCAAACAATTTTTTATCATTAAACCAGTAATATTACATATTATATTACATTATATTGTCTGGTTATATCTATGTGTAATTTATGTGTAACGTATATAGATTATGTCTATCTTACTGATTTATAACAGGTCATATATTATTTTCATAGAATATATGATTATTTAATCAATAACCATAGTTAGCTCTGCCAACTGGAATGAATTTGCGCTGGGGCCTAAACTTTGTTTAAAGTTTGAGTGAAAAGTCTGGATCTTTGAGCTCACCTATGAAATTTTGGAAACCATACTCTTGGATAAAATATTTCTTACGAAGCCAACTGTGGACCCCACCTTAGACTTAATGACAGTATGAGGCCTACATGCCATTTTTCAAAAAACAGCTTATATTCTACTTTCTAGCAAACATTACATCTTGTTGAACTGGGCAGTAGAAATTTGAGAAACCATTTAGATGATCTCTAGCCATCCTTCAATTTCTTGCTAAAAGTATTTTAACTGCCACAGATTAGTGATTATTTTAGTAGCTATTCCATGTCGTCATTACAATTGTTTATCATATATAGTTCAAAATATGTAATATACAAATTGCACAAAATAGTCATATATATATTGATTTATGTAGTATGATAGCCACAATAGTTGGTACATACAGGCTAAATATCATTATCCCTTGTAAATTGCAGGAAACTAAATATCTTTGAAACCATGAACAAATTCAATATGTCGCTTTAAGTTCCCCTTCAATGTGAATTCTTTTTGACATATAGGACAAGAGATTCTTAACTGAAGATGAGCAACTTGAATATGTCTGTTTAGACTTCCTCGTTGGGTAAACATCTTTTGACATGTTGGACATGAAAATTGTCTCTCCTGAAAAAAATAAGCCAATTGTTTATGATTTAATAAATGTTTATTTTTATAAATCTGATTATAAAATTTACATCAAATATCATTTAACTACAGCAATTGTCTTATTTTGGTTTGATATTTTAATTTAAGAACACAATCACGAAACGAAATACAAATATTTTCGTATAATTAATGTAAAAAGTTTTTGAATATACACATTAGAAGTGAAATAAAGTGTAACATTGAGTATATAATGACAAAGCTATCTATTTCCATCAATAATAGGCCAATTTAAAAAGAAAAGACAAAGTAACATATGCCAACTGGCGGCCATAACCAGCATGAGATATTTAACCATTAACCATTTACATCAGAAGAAAATAAAATACAACACAAATCAACCTAAGTATCCGTCATTCTTTCCTGACATTAAACCTAGCTTATATCATTTATATGTTTGCCCAGTACATGAGGATGGTGACTGAAAATATGACTTTTCAGCTCAGTATGTTGACCAAATAACCTTTCACAACCTTCAACTGGACATTTCATACGAATATTATCATGTACAACTTTGATGTGACGTTTTAAACTGCTGAGTGAAGAAAACTGTTTGAAACATTTTCTACATTTTTTTTCTTCTGTAACAAATGGTATCTCTTTTCTTATACTAGGTCTGTTAACATGATGGTATGCCTAAAACAGATACAATCTTAGTTAAATATCAAATAGGCCAGCATATTCCACTTCACAAATAAAATAATAATAAACCATAGCGTTATTAAAAATAAGATTTTATAATAAAATAAGATTTTATAATAACTAAAAGCATTAAAATTCCTAAAAAATACATAGACCCAAGAAACCTCAATTTTTACAACTTGTTAACTTGGTGATCTCAGTTTAATGTTTTACAATGTCAATATTAAATATGAAGTGAGTGATAAATCTTTACTTTTTGATAAAAAAATGTAACAACATAAGATGGAATTATTTTGTACCCTTACAAAAGACGATAGTTAAACTGAAGATAGAATACATGTTAAACATCATAATTAGTTGTGTTTTGTTGTTTTTTATCTCTTGTCCTAGGAATATCTGCATTGTGTCGAGTAATAATATGATTTCTTAAGTCAGAAGTTTGTCCAAAACGTTTTTCACATCCTTCAATAGGACAAACTATTTTGATGTTTTCGTGAACCACTTTAACATGTCTCTTTAAACTTCCTGATGTTGCCATTTGTCGATGACAATATGGACACTGAGTTTCATCACTTGAATATTCTCTTCTGCTCATCAGATGCATCAAATTCATTTCCGTAGGGACCATTCCAATCTTATGTCTTGGTTCTCTTAACCCCTACAACACAGATTTAGAAAAGTCATTAATATAGATCCTTCTTAGGCTTGCACTTTTAAGTTACGAAAACTATTCTCCTTTTAATATGTTATGTCAGCAATATTGGTGAACGGTAAGAAATAGCACATTTCAAATGGTACTGATGCAATGTCTGCAATGAAGAAAAATTTGTGTGTTCTGCAAGAATTCTGCAATGTGCCGATAAGGTTTAATCAACAGTCAATAAGATTATTACCGCAGCTACAAACTATACACAAATACAACTGTTACAACTTAGATAATATTCTATGTCTCAAGATAATTTTATAATACATTCATCTTGTCTATATCAGAAAGAACAGTAAAAAAAAAGCCAGCTAGTTCCTTGAACATTTTCAGGGCTTTAGATTACATGCTAGTGACAAAGGTAAAGACTGTCCAAATACGCTCCACAAGTACAAGGTGTGCCCAAATTAAGCCCTGACTGTGCATAATGTTATGAAACAAAAAAGTTTTGAAGTAGCACTTTTCTTAAGCACTGAATTCTGACCCGTTTAGTAACACAGTAATCCATTACAATACTTCAAGTGCTTTTGTTTTTTTTAATAAAACTAAAAAACAACAGCGAAACTCGAGTAATTCAATCAACATAGCAACTATGGCACAAGAGGCAAATTGTTTAAAATATTGTGCTGCATAACATAAGTGGAAACACATTTTTTTCAAAACATTTGATCATTATTGGTGACTTTTCATATGTAGTCTGAGAGTTGCTAGTTGTGAAAACGTCTTGAAACAAACTGAACATTCGGCACGCTTTCCATAATGTATACTTTCAATATGACGTTTGACACTCCATCTAGATGTGTAACTTCTACCACAAATCGTACAAGAGAATTCCTGATCCTACAAAACACAAATATAATTTGATTGAAGTTTTTCTAAATATAACTATAAATATCTTTCAAAACACTTATATTATTTTAAAAATCAATATATACAAGAAATTACTTGGAGTCTTAAAAAGAATTTTCTTAACTTTTATGTGTATTGGGAAAACTGATAACATCAATTTGCACAATATAAATTTTCATTTATTTCATTAGTTCTTGCAATTTCTTTAAAACTGACTCCTATATGAGATCACAAGAAAAGCTAATATCTATATCTATGCAGTTCCCCAGTGACGGCATTAGTTTTTGTAGAATTGCAAGAACCACAGAAGTAACCTATTACTCACAATTATTGTCAAATGATTGATATTACTGAGAACTCTCTTTTCACAAAGTGCAACCTTTTCAGTTTCTGAATTGAATGGATCTCCATTCCACTGAACACTCAATTTTCACATAAAAAGTTATCTAACATTAATCACGTTACAATTTTCAATTCAGCATTATTGACAATATCTATGTATGAAAAACTCTCTAAATGTATCAAACCACATCATTCATAAAGGTTATATTCACGTAATTATTATGTTTATAAATTATTTCACACCTTTATCTGCCCATTTTATGAACATTTTTAATATGTCTGACAAGATTTCCTTTCTGAGTGAAAACACAATCACAGTTTATCACTGGACAGTTTATACGGAAATTCTGATGAGCTTCTTTAATGTGTCTTTGACAGTTGCTCTTGGAAACAAACTTTCTGGTACAAAACAAACACTTATAGGACTGGTCCTCATCAAGATAAATACCCTACAACACAGATAAATAAAATCATTTAATTTCATATATCTAGTTATTATTGTAGACTTTTAACATATTTATTATAATATTTGTATATGTATGGTGAATGCTTCAAATGTGTAAAAAAAAGATTATTAATAGTTGAATTATAAAGTTTTACTGTTCTAATTTGTCATTTTCTTAAGTTAAATTATTGCAAGTGTAGCCCCCTTCACTGGACCCTCATTTATTCATTGATATGGATTAGAATAGAGTCAATAGCCGTGTTTACACTGCCTTAAAAATTGGCTCGCTTGAAGTGAACCGGGCTCAACCCGGGCCAGGCCCGCCTGACAGGTACCGTTTACACAGCGCTGTTTTCACCGGGCCAGAATGGCGAGACATCAAGTACACACTTGAAGGATACTTGAAGGATACTTATTTTGTGCGTTTGATAAGGAGATGGTTTTTATTTAAATTATGAATCCAATGAGGCCATCTAAGTCTTGTATGTTATGCAGAACTAATTCAACTATTATTTAGTTTATAATTCATATAATTGTTGAATTTCAATAAATTACATAATTGTTTTATCAATTTATTAAAAAATCCTTTTTTTAATAGTTAAGTAAACTTTAATAATTTGGATATCTATTTACTATGGACATATCCCATGATGTTGCACTTCTTGACCATGTATATATTTCAAATGCTCCTTTAAATTTCCCTTCTGTGTAAAACTTTTAGAACATAGAGGACAATCAATTCTTATTTTTAGATGGGTTCCTTCAATATGTCTTTTTAAATTTCCTTTTTGAGCGAAAGATCTGTGACAAATTTTACAGGAAAACATGTAACCAGTTTCCTACAAAATAAATAAAACAGAACTTAAGACAGCAATAGCCTATCCTATTCTCAATTCTAGTGCCAAATGTATGTATCATTCATGGAATACATTAAGCAACCAAAGTTTGTGTCGGGTTTTCATTCTGAAAACATACAATGGGTGAGGTCAAATTCCGTGTTAGTGTTAACACTGGTGTTAGTACAGAATTTGGACTGGGTCACATGCAAATATTACCTTATTTGATTGATATTTAAAAACTTAATTATGTAAAAAATATACTGGTTTCGCGTGTTCACTAACTAAAAGTACTATATTAACACGAAAAATGAGTTCAAATGTTGTGTTAAATTTATGTTAACACTAACACGAGATTTGACCTTACCCAATGTGTTGTAAAATATAGTCACATAACCTACAGCAATTAACATGAAATGGATGTATTCTATCTTCAGAAAAGATAGTGGACCACGGCCATATACGCCTAACGAAAAAGTCGAAAAAGGAAAAAATTTAATCAGGAGAAAACTAAACTTTCTCAAACCTTTCGATTTAGGTCCAATAACATCCATTTTAAGTTTCATCAAAATCGGTTGAAAACTAAGAGAGTAATAGCATATTTAAGATTTGGGGCAAGGGCAATAACTCTGCTTGTAACGATCGAAAATAGCTCAAATTCGAACTTGATCTTCGTTTTATGAATATGTATACACATATCAAATTTCATTTGATTCTGTCAAAAACTCTAGTTTTTAGAGCGTTTACAAGCAAATGTTGATGGATGGACGGACGGACGGACAGGGGTGACTACAATATACGTCCTCATAGAGAGATGAGGGCGTATAAAAAACAGTATAAAAGTGGAAATACGTGTACTTGAAAACAATCATCATCATTTACCATAAGTAAATCTAATATATTATATAGATCAGTGTAGTATATCATATAATTAATTAAAAATCTTAAAGCTAGCAGATGTATATATGTAGAATATGTAAATATAGTTTTATATTCGAAGACAGTATAATGTTGTTTTTGTATGTCTTTGTATAAAATTGAAAAAAACCTCTGTAAAAAGCATTCAGAGAAAGAATTTACACTGGCATCATTTTCCTTTGAAAAGCTCTGATTCAATCATGCAAAAAAATAGACACATGGCACATACATGTAATTACTTTGTCCATGATCCATGAAACACAAAATTAATGTTAAATTATTATTGTATATGATAGTACATATGATAATCATTGACCTGTATAATAATATATCATTATGACATACCTATAGTTTTAATCATTGTAAGTAAAGCAATTATTAATACATAAAAACCTCTTGTGACGTCATCCCATTGTTATGGCAGGTCTTTCTTTTTGCTAATATCCCTCAACCCAGGGACATTCGAGAGAATATCCTTCAACCCAGGGACATTCGAGATAATATCCCCGCAGACAGGTACATTAGACATAATATCCCCTCTACCAAAGTACATTCGAGAGAATATACTTTAACCTTACACCAATACATTTGAGCAATCAACTCTACGTCTTAAAGATTTTTTTTCTTTCAAACTTAATATTGAAGTTTCAAAATCAAGCTGATGAATCGTAACTAGTCACTACCCAGTGACAAAGTATGCAATCTTATCAGACAGTATCAAGTCACAACACAGTGATCTGTAAGGTTTCTTGCTTCCTATGATACAATAAAGGTTGATACAACAATATATACCCCTCACATTTCTTGTAATGTTTTTTACTGGTCATCTTATTTTTTAAAAACGGTTTTAAAAATTTAAAAACTAGATTTTTAGAGCGTAATTAATTTTCAAGGGATTTATATCTTTCAATACTACATTTTAGAATTTTTTAATGTAAAATTAGATATTTAATATTAAAAACTAAATATTTCTGAAAATTCTGGAACATTTTTTCACACGACATGGATTACCTCCCATGTGATGTTAAATGTATTGATTGATTTTTCAACATATTTACCAATTATTGAATTAGGAATCGGTTTTTATGTCGGATAATGCATGGTTTCTATCGGGATTAGTTGTCATAATGCCCTTGGTCTCGGGAAAGCCCTCGGGCCTTCGGCCCTCGTGCTTTCCCGAACCCGCGGGCATTATGTCAACTAATCCCTCGAAACCATGCATTATCCTACACAGAAACACATTATACCATGATAAAATTAATCAATATTACTCTACAATCTACATACAGTATTATTATAAAATAAATAACATAAACCAAGTAAAAAATATCCTCCGTAATTTATATATTAATTTAATGAATTGAACAATTTTAACACCTTACTTTTCTGCACTTTTTTTTTTAGATATTAGATGCCATAAAATTTGCAGATTACTCAAATTTTCTCAGGAGAGCATGAGCCTACATATTCATCTGTTTTGCGACCAATTTTTGAAGAATTTCAAGGTATAATCTTGACATACACTGGAATCAAACACCAGAACTTCTAGGTCATTGAGGAAAGGTTTAAAATGCACATGACTCTCACTGCCTTTGTTGACAGAATGAGACATGTTTTTGTACGAACCTCTATCATGTAAAAAAAATAAATTCATCAATTCATCATTTCCTTGTACTCAGAACCATGAATATTTCTGAAATGTTCTTTAAGTGATCCTTTCTGAGTGAAAGTCTTTAAACATAATGGACAAGCAACTCTTTTATTTAGATGTCTTGTGTCAACGTGTCGTTTTAAATTTCCCTTACTAGTGAACACTTTCTTACAGTACATACAGACAAAATCCTACAACAAAAAAAAATAAAATTATTTTAACGATTTTAATAAGAATTTTTTGAAGTCTGTTTTTAAAAGAATCTAAAAAAAGTATCAAAATGTTAGTTATAACAGAATATGAAAAGACTAGGACTACTTTGATAATTGTTAACAGAAGAAGAACAGTAGTCAGGATACAGAATGTCAGAAAGTTATTATTCTGACTTCCGAATGGTCTTTAGGCAGATTATTCCCATAATACTCTTCTAGACCTGGCCCCTGTTTCTCAAAAATTCTTACAATAAATTTTGTCTTCAATTCAGCATTTTGCAATGAATAATTCTACACTTACAATTTTCAATCGTAAGATTTTTTGAGAAACAGGCCCCTGGGTGGGACATTAGGATGAAAATGTAACAATTGCAATAGTTAAGAACTTCAAATTGTGATCAAATTAATCAATATGGGTGCAATTGAAGCTACAAGTGATTCCCATACACAGATAAATGTGACATCCTTTCACAATCACCATTAGAAACATGTCCCAAGCATTTAATAATTAAGTTAAAGATGAACTATCTTTTTAAGTGTTGATTTTGCACTTTAATATGAAAAAGCCCACTGAATAACTAGAACTGCATTTCAATTATACCCCTATCTAATAATTTAATTTACATTTTCTATATATGAGTCTTATTTAAGTGACATAGTCTCACTAAAATGAGTTGTATTTTTGACTACCAAACACTGATAATTATGGATACCCTTGGATTTGAAGGCTGAAATTTCTAGGGGAAAGTTGTATTGTATTCCAAGACTAAGGTTCATATCCCTTGAACTTGAATTCACTTCAAGACCAGTACTTTAGAAGTGATGATCCAATAACATATTTAAGCATTATTTTATTTCATGGCATAAAGCTTGCTACCATTGAAGACAAGGAAACCATTACACATACATTCGATTTTCACATTCATTTTGCAATGATTACCGATAACTTTACCTGCACCAAAGTGCAGCACAATTCACAGAGGAAATTTTGCTTGTAAGTTTACATAGTTTTGAGTGTCTAATATGTGGATTTTGTATTATTGATTTTATTTTGATTTCAGATTGTGTAAGTATATCACATTTCACTTGTACTATCACTGTGTGTGTACTTCAAAACCAATTATGGTAATTAGTGTATATGCTTATCCAAATCAGAATGACATGCAATTATATGTGACTTTAAATTTTCTTTCCTTGTAAAACTTTTATGACAAACTGGACAAATTTTTCTAATATGAAAATGTGCAGACTGTAAATGACGTCTTAGATTTCCTTTCAAACTAAAAGAATTACCACAGAACTGACAAGTAAATAATGGTGAAGCCTACAATGGAAAAGAAAACTAATTAGGTTTTTTTTATATTTATTAAGTTCAATAAAATCACAATACAAATATTGGACATTTTCTTATATTTTCAATATTTAAGAGACCACATCTGTTATTATTAATCATATTTATAAAAAACATACAAAAAACAAAAAGTAATGCACAACTGTACATTGTGTATCAAAACTGTAATCAGAATTAACATAAAACAATTATAAAAGATTCTGAAGCCAGTGAAATTCCATGTTATCACCATGACGATTTCAAAGACAAATAAAAACTGGAATAAGGCAATACCTTTTAACAACATCTAAAATACACGAAGAAAAAATCTCTGGTAAAATTTGAATTTTAAGTCGGCAAGGTTTTCAACACATCACTATGATTGGTATGAACATGTTCCTTAAGATGACCTTTCTGAGAAAATGTTCTAGTACAAAAGGGACAATTTAGACGAATTTTCAAATGCATTCCATTGATATGCCTTGATAAATTGCCTCTCTGAGTGAAAACTTTCTGGCAGTAACTACAAGTGAAACCAGTAAAACTTTCCTAGAAAATAAACAAAATAATTTTAATTTGTATATGAATGTTCTTATAGTTCATAATTATTTTAAACAAACTTAGGGTTTAAATCCTTCGAATATACAGATACTATACGCTTATTTCAAAGCATTTTGTTCATGTTTAGCAGTTATAGCACAAATGGCTGTCAGTCCTTTTGTCATTTTTATATCACCACCAAATTTTTCTTCATGGTTTTTTCCTACCTAATATCAAATTGCATGTATAATATCAGTTATATCAGGAAGGGTGTGATTACAATTGTTCATAGAAAAATATTCAAAATGAGCACCAAATAATTGTATCAGCTTACAAAATGACAAGACATCAGCAAAAACAGTGTTTTCTTTTTGAAGAAGGTTTAAATTTGCAAATTCAGTTAATAGTAGTAGTTAGCTTCAATAAGTTAGACTTAAAATCATTTAGCCCCATTGTTGAAAACCCAAAGCTTGTTCTTGCTGCAATTCTTCAGAATGTATACGCTTCATATGATTTCTTAGGTTTTCTAAACGTGAACATTTCTTTTGACAAAATTTACAAATCACATGCAGATTCAAATGCTTTTCTTTGATATGCCTATTTAAGGCACCTTTCCACAGAAAATCTTTCCCACACACAGAGCATGTATACATTCCTTTATCTTTGACCTAAAAGTAAAAATGACACATATCAGTTTGTGTTTGTGTCTTTAAAAGCCAGTCATTGAAAGAGTCTAGGAAGGAAAAGACAGATGATGATAGGATATCTACTTATTAATGTCCCTGGCAGTTACTTAAAATGAACATTTCTCATATGACTGGTTAAAGAATCAGGTCTGTTAAATTCCCTGCCACAAACACTACATTTAAATCTATAGTTTAGATGATTTCCTCGCACATGTCTCTTTAGAGCACTCTTCCACAGAAAACGTTTAGCACACCACACACAATTGTAATATCCTCCTGAAGGGGTACTTGACAAATCAAAGGCCTAAAATGATACAAAAGAGTGGAATAAGACACTTTTATTGTTTGTAACTAAAAAAAAATTTTTTGACTTAGCAACATTCATCATATTCTATCATACATAAATACATTAGTATTGTGCACTCCAAAGAGAAAGAATTTGATTAGCACACTTACAAGCTGATTTACCACCTTCATCCAGAAAAAGTCAAGTACATAAGGTTCAATTCAGATTTAAAATTTTCATTAGCAATTTATCGCACAAGTGGGGTCATCAAACGTATGATTTTGTGTTAGATATCATAAATCAAATTTATGCATCAAACCTTTTTTAATAAGCAATTCACCATATTTGTCGGGTTATTGTAAGTAAACATCCATTCACAGAACTAAGAACTATTTTATACCATGTATTACATGTACAGAAATCAAAGTTTATTGTGTCATATATTTTCTAGAAGATCTATCTACATTATGTATATTTCTATAATGTGATAGTAAGGCGCTCTTCCTCGTGAAAGTAGAAAAACAAATATCACATTGAACTCTCTCATTAAAATGGCGAGAAACAATATGTCTTTTTAAATCAACTTTCCACTTGTAACTCTTCTCACAATACGTACAATTCCAAGCCTACAATTACAAGGGAGAATTTGTTACATGGATTAGTAAGACGGCCTATTATGTATAAATCCGAACCATGCCTTCAAGATAATTTCATAAAGCGCCACTTTAGTTAGAATATTAAGCATAGAGCGCCAATATGGATTCATTTTGTAGAATGGTAGGGGAGGGGGTATTCAAATAAGATAATGTACAAATCCTCCCTTTGTTCATTGATAGACGATTCTGGTTAATAACTGTAATAACATTCATCGTGATGAAGTAGAACACGGAAAATGCATAACACCTGTGTTCATTAAGTGAAAATTTAAAGGATCCTGTTTATTGGGCATGTCAGTAACAGAGAGAGAGGCGAAGTTTTGGGTTTTATTATTTTCACTACGACTTTTTTATTTTTCACACAAATGTCTGCGTGTCACTTTGGAGGTTGCAATACACCACTAGTGGTGTGCGCATCGCCAGTTGAAAGGCCTGCTTTTCACATTCTAAATTCATACAAATATTATGTTGTGCATGATGAGTTTAATAGTATTTCTCTAATTATGGATTGCTGTCCTCTGATCAATTCCTTAAAGGCCACTGTGATTCAGAGTGTCAAGATAATTTCCTGCTAACCTGAGTTCCAGGGTTCAATCATGGCATTGGTCATAGTAATACCCTAACATTTTACAACCATGACCTCCACAGTGCCAGTCAGGGATACAAGTTGGAAAGTTTACATGGAAACAGTATCTAATGGTCAAGATGCAACAATTAACCAAGGTGCTATGTGTAATAAATACTTTTAAGTTAAGCTTTTTAATGAGCAGATTTGTAATGGACATTCAAACTCCAATTTCTTGTAAAAGATGCTTCGCAAAGGGTACACTTGTATCGCAGGTTCAAATGTTGAGCTGCCATATGTCTTTTGAGGTACGATTTAAATTGGAAACTTCTGAAACACACTGGACAAGCAATACCACTTTGTGAAGAATCCTGCAATGGATTATAAAGAATTGTGAGTAATATGGTATAGCCTATCAAAGTTCATGGCAAAGAATTTGTATCAGATTTATAGAAGTTATGTATGGATTTATAATGATCTGTTAGCCTCCAATTTCTAGTAAAAGACGCTTCACAAACAGAACATTTATATCGATAGTTAAAATGTTGAGCTGTCATGTGTCTTTTTAGGTAGGATTTATATTTAAAACTTCTTTGACAAACTGGACAAACAATACCAGGTGACACATCCTGCAATGAACATACAAAAACTTAAATTCATGGGTATGGACAACTATGCAGTTTGTAAAAGAGAATACAGGTGAATTCGCTCCTGACGTGTATATAGCAAATATATGTAATGGCTAACTGATAATTTCTGACAACTTTCAAATCAATGAAAATTTCCTATACTCTGACGCAATGATATGAAACATACTCAGTCTATATACATTGTATAAAGTTTTATTATCAAAAGAATGACAACAGACAATTATTCGCATGCTAAATCAAATTTAACAGTATGCTTTTAATAGCCATTTGAAATGCATTCAAACAGATAAGATTAAGAAATCACAAGCAGGCAAAAATATGACCCTTTGGAATATAACCAAGTCAGATGGTGATTGGTGTTCTAGGAAAACTATATCTCTCATGAATCAGAATACCAACACTTTTGCTTTGGTCAAATTAGGAAACAAAAACAAATATTGTCTATTGAGTTTCAGAACTGTCATAAATCACTTGAATTGTTTCACATAATCTGAATCTTTATGGACAGTCCTATAGTGAACATTCAAGTTTCCTGTTAGAGTATAGCTTGCATCACATAATTGACATCCATATCTGTAATTGAAATGAACTGCTTTCATATGACGTAAGAGGTAGGATTTCCATTTAAATGATCTGTGACAAACTGTACATCTATAGGCTAGGTTATCCTGTAATAGAGTTAGACAGATAATTTAACAATGCTTATCTTCTGACACAGATAATTTAGCTTAGTTCTATTATGGCTCGTTTCATTAACAATGATAGTCTATTATAGGTAATATGGAGAGATCTAAAAAAAGTTAAACCTTGAATTGGAGTGCCATCAATCATTTAACTAAAATATTCGGAAGGCAAGCCATTTATCTCCTACTGTTACAGAATGGATTGGATATAATTATGGTTGAGTTTAAAATCATTGACAATAGAACAACCATCAATGGTTCACAGAGTCAACTTAACACACTGCCACTTTATTCTTTATATTGACTTGCGATTCTCTGTTTACATTAATTCATTTAATTGAAATACAATACAATGGAGCCCTTAAATGACAATAATTGACAAAAAGTTTTATAAGAATTATTTTTTTTATTCAAAAATATAAACAGTGTTTGCATTCAGAGGGTAGAGTCTTTATTAAAGCATAAAGAATCACAAGAACTGTAAAGTGAAGGATAATCCCTTCTGTCACACTGTCAGTAGAAATGGGTTTGCAGCTCAGAACACGCGTCATGACTAAGTATTACATTGTGAATTTTTTCAAAATGCTTTTTCAAATGAGCAGACTGAGTGAACTGTTTTCCACAAAGAGTGCAAACTACTCGAACATTGAGATGCAAAGACTTTATGTGTCGCTTGAGGTTAGAAGAACTTCCAAACTTTTTACCACATGTAAAACACTTATACTTCTCAGTATGCATCTAAAACAAAAATATATGTTTCTTTAAGTATAATACCAATACAGGCTTTATTAGTTAGAAGTTATTATTTAAAAAAATCAATGAACTTAAAACAAGGCTGAATACAGCTGTGATGTTCTTCCATGTTTAAAGAGTGCACAAATGAAATTTACAACTTAATATTACATTTAAACATTGTTCCCTTCTTAACTTCTTTTAACCCAGAAATATGAATATTTAAACCTAGTGGTTACATGACAACCATCACTGGTTATTCATACTTTTTATTTTCACACTGTCTTAAATAAATCTTATAGTCGAAATGATACAAATGAATTTTTATAAAAGCACTATTCAAGAAATGTTTTTCCTTTACATGTTAACTAGGGATTGCTTTTCCACACAAGATTTGTAGACCCAACATTTATCTTGTGTTCTTCTAATATGTGCCGTTTTAGTTCACACTTTTGTTGGAAAGTTTTACCACAGAAGGAACATTGGACAGCCATTTTGAGATGAACTGCTCTGATGTGACGATAAAGAACATATCCTTTTGAAAAGATTTTACCACAAACAGTACAAGGGTAACTTTTACCACCAGCCTAAAATCAGACAAAATATCACTTTAGAATCAAGATCATTCAAAAACTACAAGCTATATACTAATTCAATGAAAAATTTTGTGGTCATGTTTTAAGTTATGCTGCATTCGATACCTCTCGTAATTACCATTTTCACAGGGTCATTCATCTATTCAATACTTAACTCAAGTGAAGTATGTATGTCATAATTCCCACAATGAAATGTAGTTTATTTGGTTTTCTTAAATGGATCTTATTTATCGTGTTTTTGGCAACGTTTCTGGATGTACTTTCTTAACATGTCTCTTTAGATTATCATTCTGTGTAAAAGTTCGATGACAGATTGGACAAGTAACTCGATAATTCAGATGTTTTCCTTGAACATGTCTAGCTAACTTGCTTTTATGTAAGAATTGTTTATTACACCATTGGCAGTTAAATTCACCAACTGATACATGAATCTACAAAATAAATAAAATGTCTTTTTAATAAATTGAACATAGAATACTTTTAGACAAAAACTGTTTCATATGCTTAATGTTTAGGCTTGGTCAGAAAAAAATACTTGATCACTAAAAGATCCAGATAAGACCAAATCCTGCATTAGAGCATCTTTTCTTGCATTCTGTTAACAATCCTTCGCACCCACCACAACTACTAATTCACATCATGAGATACAATCAGATCAATCTATGCCGACTAATCAAATCAGCCAAGATTCAAGAAACAGGCTAATCATTTTTGTACAGGAGTTTGTTAAGTTTGAAGTGAGTCAAGCTACCCTGTTTAAGCAATATATTAATGTCCAAACTCTACCCATTCCTAGAAAGTCCTCATAGATTGAACAGATCTTTGCATAACAGATGTGTTTTGGGTACGCCATAAGCTGGTATGTTACTGCACAGAATTGGAAAATTAAAGTCATCATTTTGTCATAAAGCTGTTGTTTTAGACAATAAAGTCAAAATATGACTCTTTTTGGAATCAGTAGTGTCTTTAATTTCCAACTCCATTGGGTAGATTTTATTTCTAAGTTATTTAGGGACAAAATCCATCTATGTACTGGAAAGTGGTTTTGAAAGTATTGTCTGGTTGTTTATTGCCATATCTTATAAGAATAGAGAAATATGTCTGTAAGCAAAGGAGCACAATAAGTACTACAAATATTTTTGTAATATTTATGGTTTTGTAGTATATATAACATCTTCTATGTGTTGTTTATCTGACAAAAATTTCATTTCAATTTCACAATTTTTTTCTCTAATTTACATTTTTTAAAAACTTAAATACCGGTACTGTTACGAAAAATTAAAACTTAAAGTGAAAATTCATGATGTATTTTGACCTCCACTCCAACTATGCATCTGAAATTGTTCTGGATGTGCTAATTTCAAATGTTGTTTTAAATTGTCATTTTGAGAGAAAGATCTTTCACAGAAGGGACACTGGGCTCGATAATTCAAATGTCTTCCTCTAACATGTCTTTGTAACTTGCTTTTAAATCGAAACTCTTTATCACACCAGTCACACTTCCAACTTCCAGATTTCATCACAGACATCTACAATGAAAGACAATCTGCTTTATTGATGACTTTTCTTAAAATGACTCTTCAAGTTTCCTTTTTGATTAAAGCTAATACCACACACTGGACAAGTAAATCTTAAATTAAGATGAACGCCTCTAATATGTCTATCTAAATTAGAAGTAGTTGTAAATATTCTACCACAATGATTACAATTTAAACTTCTTCTCCCACTAACCTACAACATACAAAAATATCTTCTGTCAATTTCATTTTGTATTCCTTGTAGATCACAAAATATGAGTAAGCATTGACTGGAGTTAATTGGTATTCACAAAGATCAATTTAAAGATCTTCTCTCACTAATTTCAAATGAAACTTCTTAATGTGATCCCTTAAATTTCCTTTCCAATTGAAAATCTGACCACAAAAGGAACAAGACACTCTTTGTTTGAGGTGTACACTTCGAATATGACGGTCCAAATTGGAAGATGTAGAAAAAACTTTATGACACCAAGTACAGAGACCAGTCCTTCTCTCCTAAAAACAAAAAATACACCAATTAATGATGGATTCCAGAACAAGTCAGAAAATTTTATGGATATTACGCAAATGCACTTTTAAATTACTCCTTTTCACAAACTGACTATCACAAACTGGACAGTTTACTCTATAATTTAAATGTTTGATTTGATAATGTTCTCGAAGAGTTGATTTCCTAGTACACCGCACTTCACAATATGGACACTGAAAACCCTTTGACTCATGACACAATTGATGTTGAACTAAATCTTGAACGCCTTTTGATATATACCCACACCAACAAGAATTTTTATATGTTGGTATTTCCTAAAATAACAAAAAAAAAACTGAGCATTATAATGCTTATCACTAAGGGAATCATCTACATGAATAATATATTAACTTCACACCACAATATTTAAAAAAATCCAATATTAGAATGCACTTTCTTCACATGTTCTTTAAGGTTACTTTTCCGAACATACTCTTGATTACAGACAGGACAATTAATTTTATAGTTTAAATGCTTAATATGAATGTGTTCTTTTAAATTGCCTTTTCTTGAACAGCTAACTGTGCAATATGGACATTTAAAACTCTTTTTTTCAAATAACTCAAAACCAATAATTTCATGAACTATTCCCTAAAAGAAAAAGAAAAAGTGTATGTACTTGACTTAAGAATAGGTAATCATTTTGTACATGTACTACAAAAAAGTGTTTGTTTTTTTAGATATTATTCAAAGCGCTTATCAGTGTTAAACTAAGATTTAAGAGACACTAGAGCAAACAGGAGTTCACACATAACATCTTTTGAATTGATCTTATATTGTATTTTAGTATTATTTATGTATGAAATTGTCTATTTTGCCACCATATCGTACATCGCAAAGTATCATTACCTGACAAAGGTAATAGATCAAATATAATTCCTTTTGTTCATAGTTTATTTGTATATTTTGTACCTGAAAGTATTAATATTGAACCAATCAATGGCATGTTGAATCCATACATAATCAGTGGTTGATATGTTATTAGTTTCTGTTCTTGACAAACCCTTATAACAAATACTGCATTTCAAGGCTCCGAATAAACTCCCCTACCAATACACATTTTTTTATCTGCTTTTCACAAACACAGTATTTTTTAACTTTTTCTGTTACCTCAAATACCTTGATGTATTTCTCTGCTTTTGAGTAACTTCCTATAGCATGTTCCCCTGCCCCTGCTTACAATAAACTGACAGTTGCTGATTGACAATTATCCCTCACAATAAGCATTCTACAAGTGTTTCTCTGCTTTTCAATATTGTTTCCAAGCTTGTTTTCATCTAAATAAATTTCTGTGTAAGATCTATATCAAAACTTTTTATCACCAAGCTTACAAAATAGACTTTAGAAGAAATATGATATTTTATTGTAAACTTAATAGTGCAGAAATTTAATTTAAAAAAAGGCCCTCAAATCAATTACTACAAAATGAATGTACTCGTTTCTTATGGAACATGAGATTATCTTTCTGAGAATAATGCTTTCCACATATATCACAAATTTCTCGTTGTTTTAAATGAACACCTTTAACATGACGATTGAAATGATATTTGGATGGAAAACTTTTTTGACACCACTGACATCTAAACCCATCAGCCTAGAATAACAAAATTTTCAATGAACTTTTAAATCAGCTAATGATATGTTTACAATTTGACTTAAATGATATGAACAACATAAAAAGCATTTTTTCCAACTGATTCTATCATAACCCGTGTCTGTACATTGGCACCACCATTCAAAATATTACAATCATTATTTAGTTCAGTATTGATTTTGCTCCTTGACCCGTCAGATTTTCTTTCTTTTGTATTTATCTTGACTCTTTACAATTACACAAGCAACACCCTTAACAAACTGGTATTAAACTTCTTTGATAAACAATTTATTGGATGAGAAAAAAATACATTCTGTGATAGATATATAGAGGGTTAAAATATGTTTATTTCAGGTTAGTAAATATTATATAGGAATTATTTCAAGCTCCTTTCAGTTATTTGGGAAACTGGAAGGTCCAGTTGAAAAGAAAAATTATAGGCTCACATCAAATAATATAGTCAATGATAAAAATGTGTTCGAGACTATAATAATCTACAATGCAGATATTTCAATTAATACATAAGCTTTTACTATTGTTGTGTTTAGCAATTTTTCAGGTTTTTTTTAGACTACACATCACTTGGTTAATTACTAAGAAACTATATTTGACTATAAAAAAAATCTTTTAGCCCACATTTGGAGAAAATACCCTATGTTAAGGCATAATTGGAATAATGTTTACAACAGGGAGGGATAAGTGACAAGTTTAAGAATGATTTAGTAGTTGAGAAAACTCAAACTACATCCGATTACATATTTTAGTTTAATTCGATTTACTCAGATCCAAGAGATCTAACCCTGATCCTTGTAAGTTACTTTAGGGCTGGGTAATAAAAAGCAAATGAAAACTACATGCTGGCAACAGTGTGATGAAAGTGGAAGACCAAAGGCGAGACTATCCTTTTAAAGACATATCTATTTTCAAAAGTCTTTATAACTCACTAGTTTTCGATTTACAAAGCCAGACTTTGGCAATTTTCATTTGTGAACAAAGCTAAAAAAGCTTTCAAAAATCGTATATGATTGTAATTATAGTTTTGTTGACAATTGAAAATTGCTAAACTTCTTGCTACATTTTAATCATATATGTCTTCAATTAAAATACAACTATAGATTTGTTTATTTCATTGTATTTCTGTCATTTCTTTGTAAATTATGTATATGTGAGAACATGCCAAACACTGTTAAATTGCAAGTTTTACGAAAAAAGAAATTTATGAATATCACAGAACCCTTCTATGCTATTACTGGTCAACTAAAATGGTGGAAAAATTTCCTATTGAAAAATTGGACCAAAAGTAAAATACCTGGTGTAGAAAATAAACAAAACAATCTATAGTGGTATTGTAATTGGCTTAAAATACAAATCAATGGCTTGTATCCTCTCTGTATTTGTCAAAACAACTGAACTGCTAATGCTAAAATATTTCACAATTGTTTTTTCTAAAATGTTTTAAATGTTTAAAGCCAAATAATTTCAGCATGTCATAGTCATTTCAAATCTGACTGAAAGATCATACATTAAATTGCAAAAAAAGAAAAGCTCTTAACAGTAGAGTCTGAAATGCTTAATACAAAAAGGATAATTCCAATTATATCTAAAGCCAGGACACACTTACAAAACAATCCTGAATATCACAAAGATCATTGGATAACAATGCAATAATTGAAGACAACTACTATGGTAATATTCAGAATTATTAATGCAAGCAAGTCTGTGACTATAAGGTCCACTAACAAAACTCTTCACGTTTATACTTCAGAGTAAAATGTAACAATTCTAGTTTCAACATAAAGAGTTAAAAACTCGATCCATTACATTCATAGGTGGGATGAGCTCAATCTTTTTTTCAAATTAAGGCTGTGAACACCCTACACTACAGATATATGGCTGCCTGAAAATGCAGATTCACAATCATTTTGCAAGCATTAACAGTGCAGGGTGTTCTAATCTCAAGGAATATGATTATAACATGAAATGTTTCAAATTATTGTGATAGGTTGTATTTCTGAGACGTTTTTACAGTTATATTTGATGATGGCTTAATGTTTTATGTACTTATGTGTAAAAGTGTGTATTATATTAAGGCACTTACCTGCATTAAACTTTCAGATTTCTTTTAATTGTAATATGAATATATGGCCAAAATAGAAATATTCTTAGAGACAAGAGTAAATTCTCTTGGATCCCAAATGACATTTTTTAGACGAAGATTAAATCTGAAAATTTTATTTTCTTCTGTTGACAATAAAATAACACAGTAAAACTTTCACTTTAGCCAAATTGAAGCATGGTTACTCCAAATTGATGTTTAATTTTCAATACTGTTGATCAACTAACAGACAGATCTTGCGTTGATATAGAAAATTATAAAAAATATACCAAATATGGAAAGTAGATGCTCTGTTTGACTATGTTAGTTTTAACATGTAATTTCATAGTGCCAACTTTTTTCCTTCTTCAAAGAAACACCTAAGGCACACATTGGCATGGTTTTTTTCTTTGAACAAAGAAGACAATTCTTGGGAGGCTTATATGGAGAAAAAATATTGGATTTAATAATACTTCATAACAGCTTATAATTTAAATCACAAAAATTAAGATGAAGATATGAGACCAATATTTTAAGTCCATATAAGACATTTACAGTTATAACTTAATAGGGCAATAGATTGAGCGTTTGTTTTTCAGCCAATATTTTTACTGCAATTCCATTGGAATTGTAGCATCAGATATTTGCTCTAAATGGAGACTTGAAGGGAACACTGTGAAGAGTTTTTAAACAATATCAACATGAATTCAAATATGTGTTTGACAGTAGAAAACATATCTTAAAATAGTTCTGTCTCCGTTCATATTCAATAAACTTATTTTGACATTAAAAATCTGTATTTCAGTTTTTCTCAATAAACACTAAAATTTTCCATGAAAAATCATTAGAAAAATTCATGTTGATATTGACAGTTAATGGACCTTGAACAATGTTGTATACCTTTTATTATTTCTACACTGCCACATATTATTAAAATAATTTGAATTTTTGTTGAAATATCTGTATAAATTGAAAATTCTTGATACAAGGCCCAATAGTTTAAAGTTTTTAAGCTTATATGCAACAATATAAAATCTATCAATGGTAGTTATGTTTAATGGCATCTGATAAATAAGCCAGGATTGCAAGAGAGATCAGGGTATAGGATGACTTTCTAACAATAATATAAAACAGTTCTCTAAAAATACATCATGATGATGAAGAGGCTATAATACTATATAGCAGAAGAAAATTGTCAAGGAATACAACATTGTTAAATAGTTTGAAATTAAAAATGAAACGTACCTGTTGATTTTGAGATGACGATGCGCCAGAGTCAGACACTAAAAAATAAAATTAATATCAACAATTACAACAGATGAAGGACAAGACATTTTGTTTGAAAAGAATTTATGAACTTTAATAATTCAAACGATATGTAGGTGTTTACAATATGAAGCCTATTTTTAAATTCCAGTTAAATACAAATGCATGCGATAGTGTTAAAAGTTTCATGAACTGTTTTTACAACACTTCAAGGCGATATAATAATATGATATATCAAATGCACTTGAAATTTAACATATAAGTCAACATACTTGACATGTAAGCGCCTTGTGATTGGTCAGGTAAATTAGGAATATCAGAAAAACTTTGATTGCTGGATTCATTGGCATGTAAGCCTACAGGATATAAACCAACAGTTTGTTCGCGCAAACTATTGAAAAAATCATCATCATTTGATTCACCACCAAAACTTGAAAGACTATTATCACCACCTTGAGCACCTGAAAAAAAAGACACATAAACTTAAAGAATACATCACTCAACAATTGGTCTATTAAATATTTCAGCAAATTTATTTTTTTAAAACCATGTCAATCTAGATGGATAAAATATATTAAGACCCATCTAATTGTTTAAATCATCCAACGTTTATTTTATAAATTAACTTACCAAAAGAAGAACGCTGAAAACTAACTGCTGGCTCCATCATACCATAATTAGATTCAGAATCTAATACGCTGTCTACTTCATCTTTTACAGAAGTTAAATCAATTTCAATAACATCAGGTTCCGATGGTGCTCTGGATTTGGATGGTGTGAAGGGAGAATTATTTTTTTTCAATGATTCATCTTGGATATTTTCTGATGATGAAGGTAATATTTCTGATGATGTATTTACGTCAGTTTCCATATCAGCTGTTTTTGTTTCTGTGTCAGAAGGTGGTTTGTCAGTTTCAATTTCTGGTGGTTTATCACTTTGACTAGAATCACCATCTACATTATTTTCAGAGTCTTTTTCACCGGTTGACGCTGTATCTATTGATAAATCATGACTAGTAACAGATTCTATTTTTAGTTGACCATCATCTCCTTCTGTTTTATTTTTATTACTAGCTACAACACTACCATTTTCTACTTTAATAACTTCAAATTTAATATCAGGTTTATCTGTTGTATCAGTACCAGTAATATTACTAGTAGAATCTGATTCTGGTTTATCAGCACCAGGTAAAGAATGAGCTGGTGTTGCTGATACTGATTCTGGATCAATAGGAACAGGAATGGACGGAGATGTTATTGTTGATGGTGCATTTAATCTTTGTGATGGTGATGCTGGCATTCTTCTTGGTGATAATGATGGTAAATTCATGGAATGACGCTGAGGTGATGAAAATCGAGGCATTTTGGCCATTTGATGAGGAGGAAGTCTATTTTGATCAAAGGGTCTTCTTCTCATTTGAGGATTTCGATTCAATGACCCTGGATAACCTTGAGGTCTTGAAAACTGACCTCTCTGATGCATTAGAGGTCTTCCTCCCCCTGGTTCGTCTGTCAAGTCCACACTAATGTCATAACGAGTTTTACCCAAAACATTTGGAGTTGGAGGAGGAAGAGGTCTGTCTAAATTTTTCTTTGGTGTTTTTTGTTGTGGATCAGTTGCATAGAAACTTTTACTGATAAATGTTGTTGAAGATTCATCACTTTTTGAAACTTTTTCATTTAAAATGTAATTAAATTCTGTTGAACTATCTACGGTCAGAAATAAATGACCCACAACTTTCACATTTTTATCAAATTCTACATTCCCATGACAAACAGCTTGTAAATTTTTAACTAATGCTGAGATAAATTGGTTAGCAGATTTTTCCTCCGAGGATGCCATATCGCTGTTTCAGAATATTATTTCAAAACTAAAAGAAAAAAAGAAAAGAAAAGTAAGCTATCGACCTAAACCTAATTTTAAAATTCAATAGCCCAATCAGATTTGTCCAATACTTATTAAATTGTAAGTTCTTTACTGCATAAAACAAAAGGTGTGTAGTCCGAGTCGGTAATAAAAAAAATTGTGGTCCGAGTCGGTAATGGTCCGACTCACTAATGGTCTGACCGGTCCTGATTCCCTTTACACAAGTGCAGAGCATAAATGACATGCACAGTCAATTTGACACTAAATCTAAATGGTCCTAAAAAAAGTCAAATTGGTCTCAAAAATTATTCTTTTAGTTTTATTTCAACTACTAATACCACATGCTTAGGCTACTCTTTTAGAAACGCCTGATTTTTTTTTGAAAACAGAATTTTTGATCACTGGAATTGTTTCGCTTAGTTTAGTTATTATTTTATACAAAGTATCAAGATCAAGTCTAAAGGAAAACTATTACCATAAGAAAAACTATTACCATAAGAAAAACTATTACCAAAAGAAATGATAGCACAGAGAGGAGCTCTACAAAACGATACAACAGTACATTAGGCTACAACAACAAGTACGTGCAGCTAGGCAGTACAGACATACAAATTTAGGAAAAATGTTACAAGCAAAAAGAGTCTTGTTTGATCTCAGACCAAAATTTATCATTGCTCATTGATCTTATGATAACAACCTCTATACTTACATTTTGCATTGATTCTTTGTTGTGGCCATGAAATATCGCGGGGAGGAAAGATGAAATTGACATAAAGATATTTCTAGACCAACCACGCATCGCGCACCTTGCTGCTCATTAACATAATAGCTGAAAACGAGGCTAATTTTCCGGAAAATATTGAACAAAATTGTACGGATTATTTATTGCTTTAAGCTAAGATTCCATGTCTGCGTCAAGCGGATCCGTCATGCGGACATAAAATGGCCCTTGCGGATCCGCCATGCGTCAAATATGATTCCATGTGCGTTAAAAGTATGCGTTATCTTTCTCTTGACGCACGTACTTCTAGACAGATGTATGCTTTGTAAAAATATGTCTGGAAAAAAATCCTTTTGGGAGATCCGCGCGGAAAGGCGTCCCGATGCGTAAAAAATCGATACACCCGGCGATTTTTTTTTGCCGCATGACGGAGACCATTTGATGGATACCGCTTCCGCATATATGGAATCATGCCCTATTAAAGGTAAGGTTCCATATACGCGTCAAGCGGATCCGTCATGCATAAAAATCGATATGGTTGGTTTAAGAGGGTATGATTCCATTTAAGCGGAAGCGGTATACGTCAAATGGTCTCCGTCGTGCCAAAACATCCATCTGTCTAGAAGTCCGTGCGTCAAAAGAAAGTTAACGCATACGTTTAAAGCTACGATTCCATATACGCGTCATGCGGACATAAATGGCCCATGCGGATCCGCCATGCGTCAAATATGATTCCATATGTGCGTTAAACGTATGATGCGTTAACTCTCTTTTGACATACAGACTTCTAGACAGATGGATGCTTTATCAAAATATGGTGGGGAAAAAAAGGGAATCCCCACAAAATACGTCACATTTGGTAGATCTCCGCGCGTGAATTCAATCTGATGCGTCAAAAATCGCTACACCAGGCGATTTTTTTTTGACGCATGACGGAGACAATTTGATACCGCTTCCGCATATATGCAATCATACCCTCTTAAATCAACCATTTCGATTTTTAACGCATGACGCATAATTATATGGAATCTTAAAGCTAAGATTCCATATATGCGTCATGCGTCAGCGTCATGCGTTAAAAATCGATATTGTTGATTTAAGAGAGTATGATTCCATATATGGGGAAGCGGTATCCGTCATGCGTCAAAAAAAAAATCGCCTGGTGTAGCGATATTTGACGCATCAGATTGAATTCACGCACAGAGATCTCCCAAATGTCACGTATTTTGTGGGGATTCCCAGGTCTTTTTCCCGCCATATTTTGACAACGAAGATGGGGAAATCAACATACTCGACACAAACGTCTGAAAAACTCATAGAGTTGGTGAAAAAACACCCTCATATTTATGATAATAGATCGCAATTACATCATGATTTCATGTATAACAGCTGGAACAGCATTGCCAGGATCATCGGAATCGAAGGAATAAACGGTAAATATATTGTGGACCCAATAGCGATGCTTCCTTTTTTTCTTCTTCCTCATTTTCAATTTCAACCATTCCATAGCAAGCCTGGCAATTAAAACTTCGTCTTGCGCTCCAGTATAAGTTTATGCACCAAAGCATCCATCTTTCTGTCCGTGCGTCAAAAGAAAGTTAACGCACATATGGAATCATATTTGACGCATGACGGATCCGCATGGGCCATTTATGTCCGCATGACGCGTATATGGAATCTTAGCTTAACTCTGTGTTGTTGTTTTTTCATATATGCGATCAAAGCCCTTGCTCTTACCGATTTATCAACAAATAAATTTGCCGACGGGCTCTATATTTATTATAACTGTCCCTAGAAAAATATGCCAACTCTCATTACATTGTCATTTATCGGTATATTAGGCCTTAATTTTGCATAAAACCTGACAGTTATATAGTTACATTCTCGTAGGTTAAGAGCCCAGCTGTGATCAATATACATAGGTAGCTACTTTCTACCTAGGTTAGGTTTATTTTACACATATTATGACATTTATTTTTTTCTGAACAAAAATACACACACATTGTGTATGGAATTGGCAAAGCTACAAGATTACAGTTCTATGATACAACCTGATAATCCTAGTCTGAAACTTCTTGACTCTATTCTTAGTCTCTGATAGCTATTTGGACATGTATGGAGAGGGAGGCCTGGGAGGGTGGTGGGTAAGATTTCAGAAACACTTCACCACAAGATTGTGGATTTTACACACCTACGCAGGTGTGGGAATCTTGAACGTATTCATATAACATCGATCCACCAAACCTCGATTTATCTTAGCCTAGGGCAGATAGATACCATCTTAATCCTTTTACACTATGTCAACCCAGACCATATATCATAGACAGTACCATCCGACTGAACCAATCCAACTACCAATTACTACCACTACCATGCAATAACTACCTAGATCAGCTGCTGCTTGTCATCTACCAACCAACCATGTGTGACGGCGATTAAGAGAACCCATTCCTTATCTTGATGTCGTGGTTTCAAGTCCAATCCGTAATTTTGGTTGTTGAGACTACAGTTACGGAAATGTACGGAAATATTTAATGAGCTTGTTGAAGCCATCTTTATTATATCAAGAAACGCGTCGGTTGCGGCTATGTTGATATTTATGGCCAAAATTATGATATTATGGTTTTAATCTGAAGAAAATTTAATGTATTTTTTATCTATCAGGTATTGTGAATTAAAATAACGTTATTTTATATATATTGCATGCTGAATTGTTGACTATGAGAAAATATCGGGCACCTGCAACTGTATAACAGTGACGCTATCTTTAGCGCCATTTTGTTTCATTGTGATATTGTTGTCAGATTAAAAAAAAAAAACGGTAAATGGTCATCATCTATTCAGTGATGCAATTTATTCGGGTAATTTTTTGTATGTGACATTGTGCTTTTAGTGTAAAGGAATGTCATTGAATTGAATATGTTTGTGACAAAAAAGCTTTTTTTTTATCTTCGCCGACTTGGGTTTTCTTTTTCCCAAGGCTTGGAGTTGGATCTTGGAAGGCAAGGTTCTAGTTCAAAATTCAATCAACTGTTTGTCAGCAGCCGCGTAGCAATCTACTGTAAGAGTTGCAGTTGGATTAGAAAAGTAAGATAAGAAATAGGAATGGTTGACAAAAGCCCCACTGGACAATGGCCCCACTTTGATTTTTACCCCTAGTTTTTGGGGCTTTTGTCCGGTGGGGCTTTTGTCAGCCATTCCTATTTCTTATCTTATGCATCATCATCAGCAACTCAGTCATCCTTTATTTTTTTGTATTCCAGCAATTTGAATAGAAGAACATGGCCTTACCAGATGAAAAATCGGCTAATCAATTTATCTCGGCGCTGGTAAAGAATTTACAAGCTGTATGTCATGGAAATGTGGAATTTGATAAAAATGTGAAAGTTGTCGGTCATTTATTTTTGACGGTAGATAGTGCAACAGAATTTAATTACATTGTAAATGAAAAAGTTTCTAAAAGTGATGAATCTTCAACAACATTTATCAGTAAAAGTTTTTATGCGACTGATCCACAACAAAAAACACCAAAGAAAAATTTAGACAGACCTCTTCCTCCACCCACCCCAAATGTTTTGGGTAAAACTCGTTATGACATTAGTGTGGACTTGACAGACGAACCTGGTGGAGGAAGGTATCCGCAAATGCATCAGAGAGGTCAGTTTTCAAGACCTCAAGGTTACCCAGGCTCTCATCCAATGCACAGAACTCCAGCACGTCGTAGACCCTTTGATCAAAATAGACTTCCTCCTCATCAAATGGCTAAAATGCCCCGTCTTTCATCACCACAGCGTCAATCCATGAATTTACCATCATTATCACCAAGGAAAATGCCAACATCACCATCACAAAGATTAAATGCACCATCAACAATAACATCTCCGTCCATTCCTATTCCTATTTCTATTGATCCAGAATCAGTGTCAGCAACACCAGCTCATTCATTACCTGGTGCTGATAAACCAGAATCAGATTCTACTAGTAATATTACTGGTACTGATACAACAGATAAACCTGATATTAAATTTGAAGTTATTAAAGTAGAAAATGGTAGTGTTGTAGCTAGTAATAAAAATAAAACAGAAGGAGATGATGGTCAACTAAAAATAGAATCTGTTACTAGTCATGATTTATCAATAGATACAGCGTCAACCGGTGAAAAAGACTCTGAAAATAATGTAGGAGGTGATTCTAGTCAAAGTGATAAACCACCTGATAATTCCAACGAATCTGAAACAAGTGATAAAAATACAGCGGAATCTACCCCAACTGACCCTGCAACTGAATCGAATGAAGAATCTTCTCCATCAAAAGCACCTCAATCAAATGACCCTGAAGTTATAGAAATAGACTTGACCAAAGTTAAAGATGAAATAGATAGTTTATTTGACTCAGATTCAAGCAGTATGTTTGAAGCTTCAGGTGGTCGAAGGCAGCATTCAGGGAATTTTTCAGGTGTGTTTTCTATTTCTTTGGACCATTTTTTTTTTCCTAAAATTTTTTTTTTGTGATGTTTTAAATACAAATAAGTTTAAAATGGGAATATTTTTATTACTATTAATTTTTATATTGGTTTCTATATTTTATTTTTCAGGTGCTCAAGGTGGTGATAATAGTCTTTCAAGTTTTGGTGGTGAATCAAATGATGATGATTTTTTCAATAGTTTGCGCGAACAAACTGTTGGTTTATATCCAGTAGGCTTACATGCCAATGAATCCAATCCTGGTGAACAATTTGAGCATGGGTCAATTCCAAGCCTTCCTGGTTCTCAGTCTGATGGCGCTTACATGTCAAGTAAGTATAATCTATTAGTAGGCCTTCCTGTATTTAAAGAATTATTCAATTATTTGAACCTATTGTGCATCAAATTTTTTCTGAAAGCCTGGTTCCTGAATGTTATCATATATAATGTATTTTGTTTTTCAGTGGCTGGCTCAAGCGCCTCTCCTTCTCATAATCAACAGGTACGTTCTGCTTTCATACTTCACTTTCTACATCATACTATTAGAACTTAAATTCAGTTGTTTTGTTGATAGCAGCTATATCAGTTTTTTCCTTTAACAGAACACAGTAGTTTGGTATGATCCTATGATCATGTCCTATGATGAAGTCTTTTGATTTGTTTTTTTTCAACATAATGGAAACCATTCCTTTTAAAATCTTTTCAGTACGGTACTGTATATAATGACGTGCAAATTCATCAAAATCACTTTTTTCTGATATAGTTGGCTACGTTTAACATTTCTTGTACACAGCAAAATAAAAAATCTTTAAAATGTGACTTTTCTGTTTTGCTGATCTCAAAATTATTTCAATATTGACCTCCCTTATTATTGTAAGGTTCAAAGCTAAATGTATTTATGAACTTTGGCACTAAGATTTAGATTCAGTCAAAACAGAATTTTAACATCAATATTTGTTTAGGCAATTTGAGTTTAGTAATATTGACTTTTATTTGCAAAAAGTAATGAAAACAGTTTGTGCGAATTGGGTATAAGAAATGAACAATTTAATTTATGTTTCTGATGGTATTATGAAATATTTAGATTCACTTTCTTATTGCTAGAAAATTTTGTAAGTCAAATGTTTTGTACATTGATTTAATGGCCAATACTGATTATTTTATCTGTATGGTAAATTTTGATGATTTTATAGCACCAGATTGTAATAATTGATATTCCTATCTAGTCCCTGTAACTTCTTACAATACACACTCTGTCATGCCCATAGTATCCAAATAGGATACAGCCAAAGTCTTCAATGTTTCATGTTTAGGTTAACTACTTGATCTTTCAAAAACAATCATTTAAAGATTGCCATGATAACTGGTATTTCAGAAATTTATAATATTAGTTTTTGTATTAAATCCTCTCAAAATTTCTTTTTTTATTGAAATAAATTTTTTTTGATGCAATTTTTCTTGTAAAAAATCTACTGAAACTAGTTGAAGACTTTAGGCTTAAAAAGATAGATCCAGAAACAATTGCCCTTGTCAACTCTAAATATTGTATAAAGTTTCAAAAATTGTGTAATGTTCCGTATGCATTTGGATTGTAATGTATGCTCAGATTTTATTTTAAACAATGAGAATTACTTGCACTTTAGAAAATTTAGAGTTGACATAAACAGGTAAGTAAGGAAACAAAAGTATAACTGAAGGTTAAAATCCACAAATACTGTTCCAAGTTGGTTAGATGGCAGTTGTTAAGTGACAATGTTGGACCTAAAGTTTCAATCAGTTATAAAATAAGACATAATAGACTTCATAAGCATCACATCTTCTTCACTTACTATCGTAACTGAATGACTTGGGCACCATGATTGACAGATATGTTTTATTGAGTGAACCAAAGATAAATCTGGGTCTTGAAGTCATTCAGATATGATTGTGTTGAACGACTATTAGCCAAGCACATAAACGTTGTTATTGCAAAGGTATTTTTATGAAGATTATCTTTGCAATAATTTGTTTGTTTATGAGCTTGACACAAGTCCAAGCCCTCGTTATACTTGAGTTTCCTCCCTTGGATCCCCACAATCAATATTCTGGATTATCTTTGTCCTGTTCTTGACAAAATCTGATGATTTGAGATGGTAGTAAAATATAGATATTGTATAATAAGTTTGTTTGTATGCTGAACTTGACCTTACTATTTAGACAAAAAAAGTATGTATATAAAAAATTCATTCACAAAATATATAAAATTCTGCTCATAGTCGCAGTCTAATTAAAATCAGACCCTAATTTCGTTCGTTCGTTTTTTTTTTTTTAAATCCGGTTTTTTAACCACTACATTTGGGTCTGAGAACGTCGCGCTTTGCCAGCCGTTCAGGTTAACTTTGACCTAACCTTAATGACCTTTGTTTTAACCAATCAGATCTTTGCCCTCTCCCGCGCTGGGATTTTGTTCGCGATCAATAGGTGCATTCTAGGATTCCTAAGTGCTGTAGACTAGTTTATCAGGTCATGTTTATCAAGGTAAGGTCAAAGTTAACCTGAACGGCTGGCAAAGCGCGACGTTCTCAGACCCAAATGTAGTGGTTAAAAAACCGGATTTAAAAAAAACGAACGAACGAAATTAGGGTCTGATTTTAATTAGACTGCTCATAGTCGATAATTCTGATTGTAAGCAAACTATAAGTGATGCACTTTTAAGATATTTATTCTCTTAAAAAAATAATATACCATATTCCTCAAATCATCAGACCTGGTAGAGCAATTGCAATATTCAGTTGTGAAATCAGGTTCGTCAAGCTCTAAACAAAATACATACAGCCCATTTCCATTAAGTATTTTCAGAAATTTCCTTTTGGATGTGAGTGTCTTTCAAGAAATTGGCAAAATAAAACTGCCAAGAAACAAACAGGCTTCAGATCTAGAAAATGATTTCTAAAAAAAACTGCCCATTCAGATTTGCCATACTTGTATGTGATCCTTCTAAGTGGAATTGACCCATTGTAACTGAATTTTAGAAAATGCATTTACCGTGTATAAAAATATTTGATATTCAATACCTTAATTCACTTCGAAAAATTTGCAGAAAGTGGAGATTCATGCACTTAGTAGAATATATATACAAGAATTTAGTTACAACATTGTCTTGATTTCAGATATAGGAATTATCTTATTACAATCTGGTGCTTTAAGAAAGTGGATCTGCATCAGCAATGCAAAAATAATGCCAAGTCCATTTTCCCAAGTTTGATGGGAACTGATAATGCCTTCTTTTTGTACTGCTCTTGTTTTTGTGTGATTTTATATGCTGAAAAGGAATTGTTTCAAATAATTTGATTTCTAATTTCTCACTTTGGCAGATAATTAACGTTGTCTTTCAAATTATTAGAAATAATTCCTTATTGTGGTTTCAGATGAAATATTTCTATTTGTGAAATCGAAATATTTAACTGCTAAACCTTAAATATATGCAATGTAACAAATTTTAGCATAAGAGACACCTGATGTTTTCAGTAATACTTGCTTTAATATGATCACTTAAATTTTTCATATTCTGTTTCCTTCTTTATCAAAATGAAATAAATGATGTATAAAGCAGATTCTGAAAATGTCAGGAGTTTCTGTTTTGACCACATTTTTAGAAAAGGTTTTCTCCTTGATATGATTCTTGGAGTTTCTCTAATTGTTAAGAAGTATCTTAAATGAGGTGTCTAAAAAGAATCCCCTGCAATATGTTAAATTATAGACTGGTATTGACCAATATAATAACATGGTCTTAACTTTTTGTCCAACTTCCATATTGATCCCTAAAAAAGCTCAATGTCTAGTTTGCTATCAATTGAATGATTTAAACATTTAATTGGTACATTGTTACCATAGTTTGTAGAGAATTGGTTGTCCAATTGTTAACATTGAAACATTAGCTTGCATCACATCTATAATTCTTGTATGATACTAGATATTTTATCATTTTTTGGTAGATATAGTTAGGGCCATAAACTTATTAAAATCATTTCATGTGTAATACAAAAAATAGAACCTAACCTTTAAAAGTATTTTTAATTCGTACCAGATATTAAAATGTCAAACAAACTTTTGATGCCTAAACTATTGTTGAAGCTCATTGCTTTAATTACTTCTGTCTCTTCTAATATGTTATTTCTGTTAATCATTTAGTTCAGCTGAGGACAGGATGAGGGAATAAAATTTGTTGGTATTAACCAAAATTATTTGTCAAATGCTGTAAACACACGTGGCTAATGCATGCAATGATAACTCGCCTGATATCAAATTATACATCATTAGCTGTCGCCATTTTATTTGTCATATGACGCTTCTGCTTTAAAGATTGAGTCATGAAATTTTTCGATAAACTCTGCTGGGATGAATATTTGAGTGAATGATGTCAAACATTCTTGATGTCAGAAAATGACTTTGGCCGAAGCTCAGGCGAATATTGTAACACTGCACACCCTAGTGAAATCTCACCTGACCCATTTGCTGTGAAAATTCAACAAGTCTGTCCATAGCTTAAAGTTCTGTTTTTAAAAAAATCTTACGATAAATTTTTTAAATTTTACATTGAACAATTCCACACTTACAACAATTTTTAATCGTAAGACTTTGAGAAACAGGCTCCTGTACATTATAATACAATTTCCGACTGTTTATGAATTCATAATTTTTGTGTTTTTGGACGAGACTCATTACTTTGGGTATTTTACTAATGACTTGTTTCAATTCATAGTAGTATTGCAACAGGATTACCATCATGGTGTAAGAGTCATTAAAGAATAATTCTTTCACTTGTACTTTTAATGCTTATTGGTTAAACTTCACAGTATATCATTTGAGGTTATTAGTTAAGGTTTATGCAATGGTCGTTTTGTTCTTGGCTGTGTGAAGATGTAAACTTATTGCTTGAAAAAATAAAAAACAATTCTGAGAAAAAATTATACAACAGGTAGAAAATTCTTGTATTCCACATATGCCTGTACTGGTATTATTTGACTCAATTTCTTGTTTTAGAACAGTCACCTTGTAATCTGAAATATTTTCTTAAAGTTTCTTTAATCTAAAATGTACGCACAGGTTTTTTACTTGTTAGTTTGATTATTTATTAAATAGTTGGTCATACCCTGGTTTGTTAACTTGTGTCCTGTTAAAAATAATGGAATAGTCTGAGTTTAGTTGAAATAAGAAAAGAGAACTGTTTTCTTTAATCATAAAGTAGGATGTAAATTCATTTTCATTTAATCATAAAGGTTACTATTTGCATGCGTAGAAACTAGATTTGCCACGAAAGCTGAATTTCTATTTCTTTGATTATAGGTTGTAAATTTAAATCGGAATTGTAAATGGTGTGGTAAATACTTTTTGAGAAAATCACAGTTGGAGCGTCATGTTAGAGGTCTTCACCTTAAACAGAGAGTTGATTGTCCTTGCTGTACCAAATCTTATTCTCAAATAGATAATCTTAAAGAACATATTAAAAGGTTTCATTCTAGTGACATTGAGAATTGGAAAAAGAACCAAATATACAAAAATTACTGGAATTAAGTCTAGATGTTCTATTACATTGTCAATTAAAATTATTTTACTAGTAATTTTGGTTTCCTCAATAAAAGCTGACAGATTTTCCATTTGTATTTTGTAGGAATCTCCTAGTTTCTATCGATATCAGTGTATTTGGTGTATGGAGAATTTTGAAGCTCCTTCACAATTAACTCAACACGAAAAGGACAGACATAGCAGTTATTTCAATTCAGAAAACATGTCCTATATTTGTCATATTTGTGATCATACCTTTTCATCGCGTGGGCATTTTAAAGAACATGTTATGACTAAACATAGGAATTATAGAGCCCAGTGTCAATTCTGTGAGCGCTCTTATTCAAGGAAAAGGGATTTAATTAGACATATCAAAAGACTTCATACTGTTAAAAATTAAACTTCTTAGTTAAAGCTTTTACCTTTCATAACCAGTGTTGTTTTACTTTAATAAGTGTTAAAATATTCCACTCTCATATAGATTATTCAGGAGAAACATTTCAGAGAAAAAACAAATGGTCTCAGACTGAGATTTTGTATTTGATAAGAAATGACAGATTTTCCATTTGTATTTTGTAGGAAACTTCTAGTTTTTATCGATATCAGTGTATTTGGTGTATGGAGAGTTTTGAAGCTCCTTTACAATTAACTCAACACGAAAAGGACAGACATAGCAGTTATTTCAATTCAGAAAACATGTCCTATATTTGTCATATTTGTAAAAATTCATTTACATCCAGATGGCATTTTAGAGAACATGTCATGACAAAACATAGGAATTATAGAGCTCAGTGTCCATTTTGTGAGCGCTCTTATTCCAGGAAAAGGGATTTAAGGAGACATATTTTAAAGAGTCATCCTCTTGAAATAACCAGTTCACTTGATACCATTTGATATGGAGATTGACTAGTGTGACTTTGCCATATTATTATCAAAAATATCTTCTAAGTTTACATGGGTTTGCCAAGTCTAAATTAGAACTTATTATTTTATAGGATGTGGAAAGAATATTGGTTGAAACTGAAATGCTATGGAGTAAAACCAAGTCTATTGGCAAAGTTACCTGCCCTATATGTGGACAAATTTGTTCCAGGAAAGGGAACTTAAAAGAACATATTCAGATTGTTCATCTTAAATTTCGTGTTCAGTGTCAAATGTGTGAACGTTCATATACTCGTAAAGTTGACCTTATGAAACACATTAGAAAAACTCATAGATTATTTGATGGTCAGTTAAGGAGTTAATTGAAGATAATTATAGCAACATTGCTTTTGTAATGAATAAACTAGATAATCCATTCAATTTCAAGTAGAAAGCATAGCTCTTTGTTTCAATTAAAAAAAGTGATTCATACTTCTTATTTCATTATAGGATGTTGAAAGAATTGTTGATGACATTGAAACGACAGGGCTATGGAATTCTACAAAGTCAAGTGGCAAGGTTACCTGTCCAATATGTTGGCAGATCTTTTCAAAAAAGGGAAACTTGAAGGAACACATTCAAATTGTTCACCTGAAATACAGAGCCAATTGTCATTTGTGTCCAAAATCGTATACACGAAAAAACCAGTTGAGATATCATTTAATAAAAGATCATAACCTTGCTAATGAATTTAAATCCTAATATTGCATTGACATTATCATTAAAATATTGTTGTTTGAAAGGACATACATACCCTATTATATTTGGATTAGTTTTATAACCAATTAAATTGTTATTTTGTAGGTTTCAAGTCATTTCTCATGCAGTGTTTGTGGCAAATTGTTTTCAACTAAAGGCAATATGGTGCAACATATTAAAGGCATTCACTTGAATTCTCTGTCTGTAGCATGTCAAATGTGTGGTAAAATGTTCACACGTAAATCCAATTTAAGGGAACATATGAGAAGTGTTCATCATTTCAATTTGTGTAAGAGTAATTCTAGCTAAACTAAAGGGAAGCGGTTTATATTTTCTGTGTGGAAATTTTGACTTTATGTGTGTAATATAGTTTTAAATTATTAAAGTTTTTCTATTCTGGTTTATTCATAGCATATTCAATATAATACACAACCATATACAAGACAATACACAACCATATACAAGACAACCAAAAGTCCCTCTTCTTTGTAAAGAAGTATTTTAATAGAGAACTTTGTTTCTGCTTTTAGGTTCAAAAAGGACTAACTTGTGAGATTTGTTATAAACAATTTTCAAGTGTTGGAAATCTCGGACAACATCGGAAAGGTGTTCATCTTAAAGTTCGCTTTCCATGCCCTATTTGTAGTAAGACATTCTATAGAAAAAGTGCTCTGCGTTACCATTTTGATACACGTCACAGATCTGATACGAAATCTGATCAACATGTTCAATAAAAACAGTGAGTTTGAATACATGTATCTTTTTGTTTGTTGTAGGGCTATATGTGTCCTGTTTGCAATAGAGTGTGTACAACAAAATCTAATTATACTAAACATATGAAAGAGATACATATGAAGATTTACGTTACTTGTCCAGTTTGTCAACAGAACTTCACTCGAAAAAATACTCTTCGTGATCACATCAGACGAAAACATCCAAATGAGTTGGCTTCCAATTTCTAATCCATACAACAGACTGCAGATTAACATGTTACACTTCTTCCTTGTAGGTAGATGGTAAAAAAAGTTCATCCATGTCAGTTGTGTGGTAAACAATTTGGAACCTCGTCTAATCGACAGCGTCACATACGGGGAGTGCATCTTCAATATCGTTGGCAATGTCCACATTGTGAAGCCAGTTTTTGTCAAAAAGGACATTTAAAAAATCATGTCAATAAAACTCATTAACACTCGCTAAAGTATTAAGTTAAAACGACATTGATAGGGACATTGTTGTAAAATAAATTGCCAACACAATTATTCTTTAGTATTAAAAGTAAAAAAAAAAAGACTAGTAAAGGAAGAGTAAAGCAATTTATTTATTTACAGGTGGGCTTGAATTGTCCTGAATGTGGAAATTACTTTAAACATAGAAGAAATATGAAACGACACTATCAAGTCCAGCACTTAAACTGTCATCACTTTTGTAACCATTGTTTTAAGTCATTTACACGTGCGAGTCACTTAAGAGATCACTTAACATTGGTTCACAATCAATGATTTTCTTTCCTATGTTGTAGGTTGTTGAACCAGTGTGTTTAGTTTGTGGAAAGGTATTTAGTCATAGAGGAAATCTCAACCGACATGTTAAGGAGGCTCACTTGAACAAACGCTTTTTTTGTCCATTGTGCAATAGAGCATTTACTCAAAAGTCAGTTTTGAGGTATCATGTTGAACATGTGCATAGTGTGGTGTTGTAACTTGAATGATTGTGCTACCAAAAATATTTTTGTATTTTGAATTCAAGACTACCAAATGTTTAATAAACACATGCTCGATGCTTGTTCCATTATATTCATTGTTAGAACATTCTATTTTACTCAGATGGTTGTGTCATATTTGTGCTTTAAATAAAAAGATGTACCATAATAAAGAATAGCAATTTGAATATCTTTTGGAAATGATGATAAATTCCTGTTTATATTGTAGGTCAATGTTGGCAAGATTTGTTTAGAAACTACTTGTAATCAGTGTGGAAAGGTATTCAGCCATAAAGGCAACTTGAAACGACATATAAGAGAAGCCCATCTTGGTGTACGCATCATTTGTCCTGTCTGCCAAAAAAGTTTCACCCAAAAAAATTACTTGTGGCAGCATTTGCGTAGGGTTCATTTTATGTAGCAGTATTGTTAGTACTAAAAACAAACTTTGAACATTTATGAAATATAACATGTTTTAAAAAAATTCAAGAAGCTTATTTATTTTTTAGGTAAAATTACCTGGTAGTAAGACATGTTCCTGGTGTGCAAAAATATTCAGTAATATGGGTAACTTGAATCGCCATGTTAGAGAGGAGCATCTAAAAAAAATATACTCTTGTCCTATCTGTCATAAATCAATTAAACAAAAATCATATCTAAAATTACATTTACTCAAAGTACACAACCTTATGTTTGAGAATACTTAATACTTGAACATGGCTTTATATTTTTGTTCTGGAAGTATGGAACATATTTCCTATTTCTGAGTATCCTAATTTATATTTTAGGGGAAAAAGTCCTGTTCATGGTGTGCAAAAACATTCAGCAATGTTGGGAATCTAAATCGCCATGTAAAAGAGGAACATCTCAATAAAATATACTTTTGTCCTATTTGCGGAAAATCAATAAAACAAAAGTCAAACTTACAAAGACATCTGTTAACTGTACATAAATCTGGAGTTTCATGAGATCATTTGACACGATTTTGTTATTTCTTATTTAGTCAAAATGAATATTTTGACTTTCTTTTTTTTACTTTTCTGTTCTGGTCTAACGCTGTTATCTTTCACATGTCATGTATTTAATTTATTTTAGAATAAATAAATAAATGAATATGCATGGTAATAAAAAGAATTTTATATTGACAATGTTAGTTGTGCTTTCCTCTGATGTTGACAGCCATTCATATAGAGCTATGAACAGTTCAAGAATCCTACATTGAAAAATGCTCATCATGAGATATTCCTTTGTAAATCAAATTCCATAGAAAAGCATAACAATTTCGTTAATCAAAATAGCATTCCAGTCATGACTAAATCAAGGGTATGATTTATATAGTAGTGGACACGCCCATCACTACTAAATAGGTCAACATTACTAGATCAATTCATGCATAACTAAACAAATCACCTAAGATGCAAATACAGATTTGTTATTTATCAAGAATTTTGTTACAACAACCTTAATATTTCCTTTATGAAGTTTGAAGTCTATGTGTAAAGTAACCCTGCTTAAGCAACTACAATTTTAACTGTCTTGACCTCTGGCCAGTAACGGACCCTGATGAGTTATGAAACATACAGGCCACAAGCAGGGGAAGTTGGGGTATAAGCTACCGGTAGATTCTAGATATTAATACCCTGGAAATAAAGATCATTACACCTGTTGTAGCTATTATTCTGGAGCCTTATTCTCAAAAACTTATCTTAGATAAAATCCAGATTTTAAGAAATACAGTAATCTGATTGGATATTATGACTAAGTTTAAAATCAATTTTAGTGATTGACCAATCAGATGGCTTGATTACTAAAATCATTGTAGATTAAGTTTTGTAGAATAAGGCCCCAGATATCATTACACGTATATAGCTAGTCGGAAACATGTTCATATATATATATGGTATCGAAATAAAGTTTTAAAGATAAAAAAAATAAAATCCATTATCACAGATTACAATGATTAAAGGAATGAAATGCCTACACAAAACTATCTTGTAACAAAGCTTTATTTGTTTATTGTAGGTGAATGTCCAATCAGATTGTACCTGCATGACATGTGGAAAGACATTTTGTCACATTGGAAATTTGAAACGTCATGTCCGTCAAACACATCTGAATGAAAGACAATATTGTCCAGTTTGTCATAAAGCTTTCAGTCGTAAACCTGCTTTACGTGCTCATATCATTCTAAAACATTCCAATGGACAAACTTAGACATTGATTCTGTTTCATTTATTTTCTAGGGTGAAAAATTGAAGTGTTCTTGGTGTGGTAAAGTTTTTACTCAATCTGGAAATTTAAAGAGACATATTGAGGCAAAACACCTTCATATTAGAACAAAGTGTCCATTTTGTAATAGATCATTTACACAGAAAGGAAATATGAAGGATCATGTTAAAATATTTCATCAAGATCAACTACTTCATTTTAAAAATAGATAATATAAAAATTAATTTAGCGTCTTGTCAATTGCTTTTAACATCTAACCTGTAAAAACTTCTTAATGGGAAATAAATTTTTTTATATAATTCGATAATTGAAGCTGAAACAAAACTTATCATTCATAATAAAAGTTGTAATAGTGAATAATAACATTTTCATTGGAAATTATTCTTTGAAAATTAACTTTCAACAATTTGTCTGCAATTAGAGACTCTTTTTAACAGTTTAATCTTCTGTGTTTTAGGTGTTTGTTGAACTGGTAAAGGGAGGACCATTTAAGTGCTTAATGTGTGGGAAAATATTCAATTTCAAAGGAAATTTAAACAAACATATACGAGGTGTTCATGGTAAAATGAAAGTAGAATGCCCAATCTGTGGCAAAAAATTTTCCCAGAGAGGAAATGCCAAGACTCATCTTCAAAATATTCACAAAATATATTCAGATGCTGCTGAATAGATAATATTGTTTACAGCCAAGTCTGAAATATTTTTTTACTTTATTTTAGGTTCCTCAAGATAGTATTAATGTCTGTAATGTTTGTCTTAAAGTTTTTTCAACCTCTGGAAACTTAAAACGACATATTCGAGAATCTCATCAGAATCAGCGTTTTCACTGTCCATTATGTCATCGACCATTCACTCAAAAATCACGTCTTAAAACTCATCTTTTATCTATTCATAGTAATCTGAACAATAAATAGCCAAAACACGAGATTGAATTTAATCAATTGTCATTTATATGTTCACCAAAAGTACTTAAATTGACTTTTTGTTATCTGGTAGATTTTATCTCCTATTCAAGTTTATGTTTCTAATGCACCTCATATATGCGATTGCAACTCATTGTCTGTAATTTTGTTTGTTGAAATCGATCCACAAAGTGAGTCATAAATAATGATCAAAAAATTCTTGGAATGTTTTTTTATAAGTTCTGTTCAGAATGTCCATTTGGCTAATTCAAGTATTTTGTATGTTGTAGGTAACCGGTACTCAGAGAAGTGCGGGGAATTTTACATGTCCAATTTGTGGAAAGCATTTTAATTTCAAAGGAAATCTTAAAATACATTTTGAAGGGAAACATTTAAAAAGGAGATTTAACTGTCCTATATGTAGCAAAACTTTCTCTCAAAAAGGAAACATGAAAATGCATTTAAAGAAATGTCATTGATGAAATATTTGTATAAGTTTTAATGGTAACACTATATTTTGAGTGAAAGATTGTTCATACACACGTAATATTAGTTGTCTGGAATGCTTATAGCATCAATTTTCACCATTTCAATTTTAAATCAGACATCTGAGGTTCCATTAAGTCCGTTACTCTTTTGTTGCTGGACATTGAAAATTGGAATGGCGGAAATTGACTCTACAAACGTCCCTGGTACATGTACAAAACCTCTTTACAATCCCTCAAAAAAATTTGGTACTTAAATGTTTATATAAATAGTATAGTTTTAATCTCAAAGATGTTTTTTGTATTGTTGCCCATTTTCATGTGAAATAAAAAACATCTATGGTTTCATTGTGGCTTCTCTTTGACATAGATACTTATTAATATAAAAAATTCACACTAAACATTCAATGATAATTTTGGATCGAGATTTAATAAATAAATTTTGTTTGTTGCAGGTGACTGCTACAAGTTATAAACCATTTACCTGTAAAGTCTGTGGAAAACAATTTAATTATAAAGGCAATCTTAAGAAACATGTTCAAGGAACTCATATGAAGATGAGATTTAGTTGTCCTATTTGTGGAAAGACATTTAGTCAGAAAGGAAAAGTTAAAATACATTTCAATAGTGTTCACCTATCTGTATGAGAAATAAAACATTGTATGTACACAGTTATACAAAAGATAAATTGAATGTGGTGGGAACTTGAAAATTTACCATTAATTTTGCTAAGAATAAATATTCTTCAAATTATCTGAAAAAGTTTTTTGATTTTATATTGTAGGCCAAGAATCCTAGTCTTTGTAAATGGTGTGGCAAATATTTCTATAACAAGAGCACTCTTAGTCGACATATACAACATATTCATTTAAAAATACGACATGCATGTTTATATTGTAACAAGACATTTGTTCAGAAACATTTATTAAACACCCATTTATTACGAGTACATGGTCAGAAATAATTCCATCTCTTCTCAACTCTTTATTTTTATATTGTAGGGAATGGCTGATAATCTTTGTAAATGGTGTGGCAAATATTTCTATAACAAGAGCACCCTTAATCGTCATGTTCAAAATATACACTATAAAACTAGAGCTCCCTGTCCTTTTTGTGAAAAATCTTTCGTTCAAAAAACCTACTTGAACTATCATATTCGTAAAGTTCACATTCAAGGTTTTAACGTACAGCCAGAATGAAGAAACAAGAGTAGGAACATGTTAAGGGAATTATGTTTAAATCTTGTGGAAACTTGTAATCCTTTAATCCTATAATCCTACCGTACTTGTTAACTGATATGTTTTGCAACTCCTTATTCCCCCATATTGTTAAATTGACTTGTTAGTAGTATTTTGTTAGTAATATTGTCTTTAGTTTGATTTTAAGTTAAGAGTTATTTAAAAAATATAGAGTGAATTAACCAAAAATATTATGAATTGACTGTTAAACTTTCTTAAATCTGTAGTACAAATATTTTGTGCATGTCTAGAGTGTAATTTGTTTGATTTTGGTTCAGTTGATATTTGAACTATATAAACTGTATAATAAACATTATATAATATACTACCTGTGATTATCGAGAGTTTTTAAATAAAGATCTATAATATAGTTAACGATAGTGTTTGTTTCATTGTAGATATTTAGTGGTGATAATAGTTTCCCATGTCAATGGTGTGGTAAAATATTTAATGATAGAAGTAATTATAAACGCCACATAAACAATATACATCTCAACATGAAATTTACTTGTCCCTTATGCCAAAAACAATTCACACAGAAGTATAATCTTAAAACTCATATCAAAGTTGTTCATAGACTAAATACATAATATATTTAAGTTCTTGTCGAGAATATAATTCAATCAGAGAGAATAGTCAATGAATATAATAGTGAGATTGCTATTAAATATGATTTCTGCCTGTATTTTGTAGGACCAATGTGGCCGAAGAGTTCATAACTGTTCTTGGTGTGGAAAATTATTCAATGATAGCAGTAATTTAAGACGTCATGTTGAAGGAATACATTTAAAACTCAAGATACCTTGTCCTGTGTGTCATTTTAATTTTTCAAGAAAATCTAGCATGATTCTGCATATGAAAAAAGCACATGGTCGCCATTTCTAGCTTTATTGATTCCAAACAATTTGCATCGGAATATTTCTATTTTTAGATTGAAAGTACATACATTGATTGCTTATAGGATTCAATGTAAATCAAAATTTCTGTTTTTTTATTACCAATATAATAAATTAATAAATAAAAAATACAAAATATTAAAAATTAATAGTCAACTTTATGTAAAAATTGCATGATCATTTCATAAATGTTATATATTTACTGTAGCTGGTTAATAATACATGTTTGTTAATATAGATTTTTGGGTTTAAACCTCACCAGGCCATAAAACAGTCCACCAGTATTTTTCTTCATAAAAATAAAATTTAGGTCTGTATATTTTAGGTCGGAAATGGCAGGAGATGTTTTGTTTGTCCTTGGTGTGGTAAATTATTTAATGACAGGAGCAATAAAAGACGACATATACAAAGTCTTCATTTTAAAGTCAAGATTTATTGCCCAATATGTCATAAGGATTTTACCCAAAGGTCCAGTATGCTGTATCATGCCAAAAGTGTTCACAGAACTAAACTGATTTGAATGATTATCATGCCAAAAGTATTCACAAAACTAAACTGATTTGAATGATTATCATGCCAAAAGTATTCACAAAACTAAACTGATTTGAATGATTATCATGCCAAAAGTATTCACAAAACTAAACTGATTTGAATGATTATCATGCCAAAAGTATTCACAAAACTAAACTGATTTGAATGATTATCGTGACTGCTTATTAGTCAAAGAGGGTGTTCTTCAGTAGAATTTTCTTCCCATTGGAAAAGTTTTTAGGTTTTTCTCTACATATAGCATAGCTACATTGCCTAAGTACCAGAACCAGAAAGGATTTATGTTAATAGTAATATCATTAAGTTAAAGGTGTGTCTTTGAATAACTATTTAGTGGAGGCAGTTACATATACCATATTTAAATTCTCATTGATTGTAAATTAATAATTTTCACTCTCTTTTGGTTCTTTATATCAACAGTGAAATGCCATATTCAACTAAATCACCAATTCTAAGCATAATTATCAAAAATTAAACTTGTTCACTAACACATCATTTAGCAATAAGATCTGAGGCCATTAAATGTTGTAAGATTTTTTTATAAACGGCAATTATCAGTAGGTGGACTAATTTGTTTTTTGACTCTTTGTAGGAGTATTTTGGCAAAAGAAGTTTAGACTGTATTGTTTGTGGTAAAATATTCAGTGACAGAAGTAATTTAAGAAGGCACATTAAAAACAAACATCTTGAGATCAAGAGCATCTGCCCAGTTTGTCACAGAGAATTTTCGCAACAGACAAATATGAGAACCCATGTCAGAAAATGCCATCCAGATTTTGTTACAATTTTCACTCATTAAATGTCTGAATATAATTTGAATAAAATTTAAAAAAAAAAGAGGTAAATTCAACAAGGAAAATTAAATCTTAAATATTTTTGTTTTAGGTGCAAGGATCACATAAAAGACCCTTTTATATTTGCCGATGGTGTGGAAAATCATTTGAGTCATCAACATTGAGAAGACACATACGAAACAAACATCTGAATATACGCCATAACTGTCCTATTTGTCAAAAAGTCTTTACTCAAGAAAATAATATGAAAACACATATCAAAACCCTACACAAGGATGTACTCAATACATTTGCTCCCCAATAGTAGAGAATGTCGTTTAAAAATGTCTTATGAGGTTACGGAAGGTATGATTTGAAAACAAAAATGAGAGAATTAAAATGCTATTTTAGTCTGTGTGCAGCACTTGAATTATTTCGAATTGTATCATATTGTAATTTTTTTTCTACACAAGGATGTACTCAATACATTTGCTCCCCAATAGTAGAGAATGTCGTTTAAAAATGTCTTATGAGGTTACGGAAGGTATGATTTGAAAACAAAAATGAGAGAATTAAAATGCTATTTTAGTCTGTGTGCAGCACTTGAATTATTTCGAATTGTATCATATTGTAATTTTTTTTTTTGCAAATATTTGGATTACAGAGGGCAGACTTGTATACTTACAAATATTATTCATTTTATTCCATATTACTAGATGTTACTAAGACAAAATTTGACTACAGGTATTTTGTGTGTTGCTAGGTTGTGCATCAAATTCAGTTTAAAATAAAACGTAAGCTTACTTGAATTAAAAAAATAATACTGAGGTTAAGAAAATGGCTGAAGCTGATAGGAACATTTCTATTTCTAATGGGAGAGTGATATTATATTTTCTTTATGTTGTAGGCATCATGTGGGAGCAGTGTTGTTGAATGTACATGGTGTGGAAAACCATTTACTGACAGGAGTAATTTAAGGAAGCATGTTCAAAGTAGACATTTGAATGTTCGATTTGATTGCCCAATATGTCAAAGAAAATTCACTCTTAAACAAAACTTGAAAGTACATATCAAAACAATTCATGGTAATTTTGAATAAAAACCACAAATTGAGACTGAATTTTAAACACATAGTATGAAATAATCCGTTTCTTGTAGGATAATAAGGGTGATAAATAAGGATAAATAAAAATATTTTTAATTCCTAATTTGCTAAATTGTTTTTTATTACTTTGTAGGCACTCTCCTGCTGTTTTTGTCAAAAATTGTTCCACCATAAAGGAAACTTGAAGAAACATATACAGGGTTTGCATATGAATGTTCGTTTTAGCTGCTCTTTCTGTGACAAGAGCTTTACCGAAAAGGGAAATTTGTCCAAGCATATTCAAAGATATCACAAAGAAAATATTTAGTTGATCGTAAGAAATGGTTTTTGATTATTTTTTGTTTGACAATTGATAAATTTTTTAAAATTTGTTTGCCTTTGTGTAGGCTATAGTAGTTATGGTGTTCATACATGTATCCTAAATTGCTTGTGAATAATATGATCTAGGCTAAGGGTTGGATTTGTTACAAAAAATAGAATTCTTTGTAGGCCACAGTTTTGTTAAGTACTGTATTGTCTAGATTTTGTCAAGTGTGATTTTCAAGATAAAATAGTTCAAAAATTCCTCTGCCATGGTGAAATGAATATTTCTAAAATGTAAAACAATATATTCATGTAAAGTTTCAAACTAATAATGTTTTGTATTATTTAGTTGTATGTAAGTATTATAAATAAATGAGGGTTTTTGATATTGATACAATACAAATGTAACTGTTTTGTGGCAATTATAATATAAATGTGATGTAAATATTGCTGTAAAAAGAACAAAATGCATGATGAAAATAAAAGATGAAAAATAACAAAACTTCCCTTTTATTTGTTGTAGGAGGCAAGATGGGTGAAATCTACCGGCTATCCCTGTAATATCTGTGGAAAAGTTTTTACCATGAAATACAATCTGAATACGCATATTAAAGGAAAACATTTCAATATACGACACAAATGTCCTATCTGTCTGAAAGAATTCACATTTCAGAGCAATATGCTGACTCACTTGAAGAATGTTCATTGAAATCCCTGTTCATTTAACTTAGTAATGAGTGTTGGAATATGGGATGTACATATTGTGTCATCAAAAATCTAGTCCAAAGAATGGCAAAATCAAGCAGCAGTAGAGAAATACCATCACTGGCATGTGTTCGAAAAGAGTAAGCATGGTCTCAATGCTTTCATTTTGATTCAGAATATTTTAATTCTTTTATGGATCTAATATTTTAAAAAGCCATCAAAAAACATTTGTTAACATTAGGATAGTATATAGATCAATCGTTGAGAGACAAAAGAGAATTATAATAAGCTGATTAGGATAAACATCTTTTATTAATATTTAAATGAAAGTAATAATTGATTCATAGACTTATGAATGATTCTTTAAGAATAATGTTTTCAATTCCAAGCTAAGGTCCATAACTCCAACAATGCTCCCTTGCCAGAATGCCTTATTGCCAGATTATATTATTAAAGGATAATAACATACAAATGGCACACAAATTGTATGTGATTGCAGACAGTTATATAAAATAATCAATTTAAATCAATACTTATAGTAAGTCATGACAAATGACCAAATATCCTCACAGGGATTGATTTATATGTATAGTTTTTGCAGACAGGTTGACTAGTAAAGTTATAAAACAAATTACACATGTACTTAATTTGAGTAGTTCAAACAAGAATTTAGTATTTCTGGAGAGAATAAAAATCCTTTTATGAGTTTATTAATCAATTCAAATAAACATGCAACTTCAAAATTAAGTCATTATCTTCAGACTTTATTATTTATGTTGCTCAGGTACATAACTTACAAATAAACTAATCAAGAACAATTTTGTCTCATTTTAGGCTTTGTATGATAGAAATATCAATGGTTTGACCTGTAAATTTTGTGGTCAGGTGTTCACACAGAAATCCAATCTGAACACACATATCAGAGGAAAACATCTTAAAATAAAAAATCAGTGTCCAGTTTGTTACAAAGAGTTTTCATTTCAGAGTAATCTTGCTCGTCACATAAAACAAAATCATTTCAATCAATAAGGTCACTAGTAGTAATCCTAAAAACTTGGATTATTTTCATTGTCTTGAAATGTTTGAACAAATAGTTGTCTTTACTTTCTAATCTAGTAACATTTTATCTAATTTTAGGCTCTTTATGATGTACATGGTTACAGTTGTACAATATGTGGAAAAGTGTTCACAGAGAAATTTAATCTTCGAACTCATATAAAAGGAAAACATCTTAAGATTACAAATAGGTGTCACATTTGTTTAAAAGAATTTAGTTTCCCTGGTAATCTGGTCAGGCACATGAAACAATGCCATTCCAACATCATTTACTGAATTGTTTGGTAATTTCATACTAATTCCAAATTTTGTCTCATTTTAGGCTATAAAAGCTGTTCATACCTGTACTTTATGTGGAAAACAGTTTACTCGCAGATTTAACCTTCAAACTCATATTAAAGGAAAACATCTTAAAATTAAAAATCAATGTCCAATTTGTAACATGGAGTTTGCCTTTCCAAGTAATCTGACTCGTCATCTAAAATACTCTCATCCTCATATGTATTAAATAGTTTAAGATAAAGTTGATCACCTTAGATAAAATATGTACCATGAGGTTAAAATGTCATTTTAGTTGGGAAATATTATGATTATATAGAAAATAATATGGAATTTGAAATAATGTGCCGTTTTATGTGGTATTTTCTTTCTCAAAGTAAATAATCCATTTAGAATATCGCCCAATAATTATTTTGTGAATTTTGTGAAAAAGTAACCTTGATTGTTTGAGTTAGTCTGAATATTGCGTAATGATGTAAATAGTTATGATCTGTTTTGAATAGACGTACTTGGAAAAATACATTTAATCTAATAAATATAATATCATAACAGTAATATATGAAAAAATATGATATACACTTACATCTGATTTTATCTCGTTTTAGGCGAATGAACAAGCTGGCCACTCCTGCAGTATATGTGGTAAAGTGTTCACTCGGTAATCAAGCATAAAATCACATATTAAGGGAAAACACCTAAATATCAAACAAAAGTGTCCTATTTGTTTAACCCTTCCTGAGCTGGTGCTATTTATGTGAAATTCCATGGAGAGCTAAGCCAAATTTACAAAAATACAGACTTATTGTAATACATTACTCAACCCCCAACAGAAAGTTTATTTGATTTTGCAGTACCTTGAAACTCCACACAAGTGTCAGACATAGATTGTATGTGTTTATGAAAAAAAAAAATCTTCCTGAAAAATTATCGTTACCATGGTTACTAAATGGTGAAAAAATTTAGGCAAAATGTAATTGTTACTTTGAAAGTTGGTAAATATTAGGGTGTATGTAGATTTAGAGTTGGTCTGAAGCCTTCGTTTGTGATATTTAGGACAGACTATCAAATATTTCACACTTTTGGTCAGTTTTTGTTCAAATCGTATATATTTTTGTTGGAGTTGAAATCTTGGACGTAATCATGTGCTTGATTCAGCTTCAAACGCTTCGGTACTTTGGCCGAGGAGACGCCATTTGTTTTGGCTATTCCATCATAATTACACTGTAAAACAGTCGCCCGTACATTATTATATTTATAGATCAAAAATACAAAACGTTATTACCAATATGAATGGCTCGTGGGTGCGCTAACTAGATGTAACGGCCGTCCCGACTATAGTCGGGAACCGCTCTACGTCATAGTATGACGTCACCGACAATAGTCGGGATTAGCTCTGGAAGGGTTAAAAGAATTTGCTTATGAAAGAAGTTTACGTTTTCACATGAAGCATGCATACCTTTATCATTAAAGTTGACTTTGAAAATTAGATTTTAAAAATAGTCACGTACCAAATTTTGTTATTGAGACTGAACAATTGATTTGAAGAAAGATATTTTAATTGATAGCTTACTGGGTTTTAATTTTATCACACTATTATAGATCTGAATATAATTGTTATTGATTAGGCCTACTAATTTTTGGCTCTTCGAACATTTGTCAGTAAATTAAATCTTACTAAAAAGTAATGTTTTTTAAGTTTGCATTTGATTGGAAATTAAACTAGAAATTTGCAACCAAAATTGTCTGAAAAGTATCCAGTATAAAAACAAATTTCGGAATGATGTGTAATTTTTGTACTATCAATGTTATTTTTAAAAGATATTCCTATACACAAGAATAATTGGTAAAATTCATAATTTTTAAGAGTTCAAAGACACAGTCAAAAAAGCTTATTGATTAAAAGTCCACCAATTATTTAAAATAATATGCCATCTTGTTTCATTCTAGGGGTTCGATAACAATGGATATGTCTGCCAATTCTGTGAAAAAGTGTTTACACAGAAAAGTAATCTACATACCCATATTAAAGGAAAACATCTTAAAATTAAACACAAATGTCCTGCTTGTCATAAGGAATTTGCCTTTCAAAGTAGTTTAACTCATCATATTAAACTAGTTCATTTTAAATATGTGTAGAAAATACAGATACTAAAATCTATGTTAATGTATGTGTTTTATATAAATACTGAGATTAATTCAAATACATGCAGAACTTATACAAATAAGCCTGGTCACTCTGATAAGCGCCTTCTTTAAGGCGAGCGTCTTCTGGTGACAAAATAAGCTATTTATAGCATGTGCAACACTTCCGCCAATCAGAACGACGTTTATATTTGTATATTTTGTATTACGTCATAATTTGGACTGCTGTGTTGCTTTACTTTCTGTTTTGTCTTCCCACAATGCATAGACTCGCGATTTTGAAGGTAGTTTTTGATTGGTTGAAATTTTTATCACCAGAAGACGCTCACCTTATAAACCTTGTTAGATTACACCGAGTCGACAATAAAAAAAAAACAGAAACAAATTGTAGTCTAATTCTCATTAGATTGGGTCTGGAAGTGCAAAATTATCATGGCTAATAGTAATAGTTAAGTACTCTCAAATATATATTCTTAAGACACAGGTCCCTAAAGATCTTGATAAAAAACTGCAGAGAGCTGAGCTTGTCACAATGGCATATAATCCAACTTGTTGATTATCTGATTTAATTAAGACATGGAAGCTACAATGTATTTACTTAAATTTCATTGGTATTTATCATTGTCATATATTGCATAATTTATATTGTCAATTTAACAAAACATTTCAATTTCTTTCATTGTAGGAAATGAATGTTAATAGTTATAGTGAAGTTTCTAGTCATGGGTTTGTTTGTAAACTATGTCAAAAGGTTTTCAGCCAGAAATCCAATTTAAACACTCATATAAGAGGCAAACATTTAAAAATTAAATACCCTTGTCCAATTTGTTGTAAAGAGTTCACTTTTCAAAGTAATATGACAAATCATTTGAAACAGTGCCGAGTGAACTATGTTAATTATTAGAAATTACTGAGGTAAACAACATTATAACTTGTACTTATAAATTCATCATATTTTTCTGATGTGCTAGGCAGTGTCAACATTACATTGTACTTAAGTTTTTTAATTCATTATCTGGTCAGTAAGATTTTTGAAACTTATTTTTATTTTCTTGAATCAGTCAGTGACTGTCTATAAGATTTAGTTGACATTTATTTTAAATTTGTAATTCTTTCTGTGTAAGATGTAAGATTTTTTTTTAAATGATTAATAAAGAATATTGGAATTAGTCTTGAAATATTACTGCTTTATCTGTATCATAACTTTACTTGACTTGTAAATATATCTTTGCATCCAACTTATATTGGATGGACATGCATCAAAACTGCATCTACTGGGTATCAGATGACAGCATGTTATAAGAATGGAAGAACATGGGTTTTTACTATTTATACATGCTGCCTAGTTCTTAGGAATGGGCACAACTCTTTGCAAGCATACTTGCATGCTCCTTCTTTTTTGTTACTTTTTTTTCTTTATATTGTAGGGTCATGGTAATTTTGTCGGTTTCCCATGTACCATTTGTGGTTATGTATTTACCCAGAAAGGAAATTTAACTAAACATATACAGGGCAAACATTTAAACGTTCGATTTTCTTGCCCAATATGTATGAAACAATTTACAGAAAAGGGAAATATGAAAAAACATGTCAAGTATTCCCATAGGTTGAACTTTTCTTGATTTTTTTTTCCTTCAAAATTGATTGTTTGCAAACTGTTGTAGTTGTTTGTATATTGATGTATAAATCTTATAAGATTCAATTTAATACTTAAAAACCATCTTTAATCAGCGAAACAATATTTGAACCTAACAAAAACTTTAACAATAAATACTTCATTTGGAAAGGTTTAGCATACAATCTGTAATGAAAAGTTCTCATTTTTTGTCATTATAGGATTTAGGCCAGATTAAAGATGGTGGTTTCCTTTGTAAGATCTGTGGTCATGTATTCAGTCAAAAAGGCAATCTGAAGAAACATGTTGAAGGCAAACATTTAAAAGTAAAACATTTCTGTCCTATTTGTAATAGGTCATTTACTGAAAAAGGTTCTATGAAGAAACATATCAAACATATCCATGCCAACATAATGATGTGAATATCCAAGTGTTGAAATATGACATGGCATAGTTTTTGAAGTATTTCATTGTATATTTGCTCTTCACCCTTTTCTCAATTTGAAAGTATAATACAATAATGTTTTATATAGAATAATTCTGACAGAAACATTGTCACACTGAATACTTTTAATCTGAAGTTCTTTGACACATTTGAATATTAAGCTATTGGTAATGTTTTTTAAGATTGTTTTATTTACCACTCTGATTGGTGTATTCATCTTTATTATATTTTTTATAAAAAGTTGTTCTGAAGGGGCCAGGTTGGCTCAATGAGTATAATTGTTTTTTTTAACTGCTCTGATTGCTGTATTTGATTTTAATATTTTTAAAAAATGTTGTTCTGAGGGGGCCACGGTGGATATCTTGCTAGCTAACCTGACAGTCCTTGGTTCAATCCTAGCATGGGTTTGAAATGATACCTTCAGATTTTTCAACCCGTCTTCCCTCTGGCAGTGATGCAGGTCGGAGGGAATGACATGGAAAATGTGTCAAGTAGTTGGAATTGATCATTAAAAGTTAGCTAATGCCATTGTCATGGCAAAATTTCCCTCATTGCTCACTGCATGGCGTTAGCCTGTCCTCAATAGTTCAATAGGTGTAGAAAAGTGGGACGTAAAATATCATTTCATTTGCATAATATTCATAAGATCATTTACTTCTTGACATAAATATATGTTATACAAATTTCCTTCACTTGTCAAGTATTCTTTTTGTTATTGTCTGTTCTTTGAAAATAAATGTGTTGAAAAAATATAATATTTTATTTCTTAAAAATAATTTTGGACAATCTTTGTGTTTTAGGGTGTGGTAAAGGCAGGCCCTGAAGGTTTCCAATGCTCCTACTGTGAGAAAAAGTTTAACTATAATGGAAATTTAAACAAACATATCAAGTCAATGCATCTGAAGCTTAGATTTAATTGTCCACTATGTGAGAAAACATTCTCCGAGAAAGGCTCTGTCAAGAAACACATTCGAGTTGTACATAATCATATTGTGGAATCTTTTAAACAGAATCATAATCAACAGTTCATGTAAAAAATGTAATGTACTGAACACTTATGTAAAAAAATAATAAAAAACATTTATCTGATTTACTACCAGGCCCGTTGCCAAGGAGGGGTTACATTGACTATCCTAGCAATCAAAATAAACTTTAACAGCTGCTTATTTGTTTTCAAAGGGGGGTTCGGATGAACCCCACCTGGCTATGGGTGTGACATTATTATCTATGTATATTCGAACTGATTATCTTTAAAATTTATACAACAAATCAAACAATTCAAGGTTTGTCATAATATGGAATTTTACATTAAGGAAAACCATATTTTTTAAGAACTTTTTAGGACCATGTCCCTCCACTAACTTATACTAAAACAAATAAGGTTATAGAAGCATTGTGTATTGTAATACATTTACCTTACAAAGTTCCATCAATCTTTCAATGATTTATATTTCTTTATTTGTAGGAGATGAAAATCAGAGGATATGCATGTCCTGTTTGTTTCAAACAATTTGAATCCAAGGCAAATGTAGAACGACATTTCAGAAGTAAACATATGAAAGTGTTCTCTGTTTGTCCAATATGTGACAAGAAATACACAGATAAAAGTAATCTAACACGTCACATGAAGAATGCCCATCAACATACAAAATAAAATAATTGATAAATTAGTTAGATGGCAACACAAAAAGTTGTTGATGAGTGATAAGACCAAACATTATTTAAAATGTGAATTAATTTTTCTGAGGTTTGAAATAAAGTAATGGTTTGTGGCCAGTTCAATCTTTCAAATATTATACATACAATTATAATACCTTATACATATACATAATAAACTCTGACAAAAGCTCAACAATTGTAAATATTGTATTTTTATACGCCCACATGAATATGTGGTCGTATATTGTCGTCGCCCCTGTCTGTCGGTCCGTCGGTCCGTCGGTCCGTCGGTCCGTCGGTCCGTCCGTCAACATTTCTTGTTAACACTATACAGACTACAGTTTTCATCTGATTTTGTTGAAACTTAGTGTGATCCTTTGAATTGATAAGATCTCGGTCAAGTTCGATTTTGACGTATTTTCGATGAATGGATTTTGAGTTATTGCCCTTGACTTTGAATTGATCGTTAACACAATAGAAGCTACAGTTTTCATTTGATTTTAATGAAACTTGGTATGGTCCTTAAGATTGATAAGATCTCGGTCAAGTTCGAATTTGACATATTTTCAGTGAACGGTTTTTGAGTTATTGCCCTTGATTTTGATAAAACGCGTTAAAAATGGATCGTTAAATTAATAGAAGCTACAGTTTTCATCTGATTTTATTGAAACTTGGTATGGTCCTTAAGATTGAAAAGATCTCGGTCAAGTTCGAATTTGACATATTTTCAGTGAACGGTTTTTGAGTTACTGCCCTTGATTTTGATAAAACGCGTTAAAAATGGATCGTTAACACAATAGAAGCTATAGTTTTCATCTGATTTTATTGAAACTTGGTATGGTCCTTAAGATTGATAAGATCTTGGTCAAGTTCGAATTTGACATATTTTCAGTGAAGGGTTTTTGAGTTATTGCCCTTGATTTTGATAAAACGCGTTAAAAATGGATCGTTAACACAATAGAAGCTACAGTTTTCATCTGATTTTATTGAAACTTGGTATGGTCCTTAAGATCGATAAGATCTCGGTCAAGTTCGAATTTGACACATTTTCGATGAACTGTTTTTTGAGTTATTGCCCTTGATTTTGATAAAACTCATTAAAAATTGATCGTTGACACAATAGAAGCTACAGTTTTCATCTGATTTTATTGAAACTTGGTGTGATCCTTTAGATCGATAAGATCTCGGTCAAGTTGGGAGTTGACGTATCTTCGATGAAAGGTTTTTGAGTTATTGCCCTTGATTTTGTAAAAACGCATCAAAATTTGTTTGTGAACAGGATTGAAGCTACCGATTTGAATGAAACCTGGTGTGATCCTTGGAATTAATAAGTTATAACCCTTTATTTTTTATGCTTTTGACATAATAAAATTTGTATTATCGTCTATTCAAATATTATCATTTCCGACAGCTGCCAGTGGGCGTATGTTACCTTGCCTGGCAAGCCCTGGTACATAATAATTATAACATTATAACATAATAACATAAATTGTAACATAATAACCCATGTGCACCTAATTAGGAAACTAATCCCAACTTCTAATCCCTCCTAGTATTGCGTTTTTTGTCAGCCATGACACCATTGGTTTTAACGTACCTTAAATTTTAATGAAGTTGTTAATAATTCTTAATTGGCATAATTGGTATATAGATACTTCTACAACATGTATTACTTGTATTATGTTTCACCATCCTTGTGACTTAAAACAAATTATCTATAAAATTATCTTAAGTTGTTAATGTTTGATGATTCCTGATTTAATAATATATGTTGATTTACACTTTGTCTGTTCAAAATATAAATTACTCTCCACTTGTACAAAAAAAAAATGCCTTTCCCTTAAGGCTAATGGAATTGTAATTATATTTTGTAGGTTCAAGGGCAACAAGAAGACATATTTAGCTGTTCGGAATGTGGGAAAGGATTTGCCAATAAGTCTAATTTACTTAGACATGTTAGAGGTGTCCATCTAAACATCAAACGTTATTGTCCAGTTTGTCATCAACAATTTACTGATGTTGGAAATATGAAAAAACATTATGATAGAATTCACAAAATATGTTGAAAGATGCCCTTGTTCCTTAAATCCATGCAATGTTTAATATTATGTTTTTGGTTAGACTTCTTTGAAGAAAAAGATAACTGTTATATAAAATATCTTTTGTAGGTTGCTTATTGGATAGGTGAAGATGGGTTATATCGGTGTTCAGAGTGTTCCAAGTCTTTTAGCCATAAATGTAGTTTAAAACGTCATTATGATGGTTACCATCTCAATATACGACATGCATGTCCAGTTTGTTTCCAGCCTTTCAGTGATAAAGGAAATTTAGTAAAACATGTCAGATTCAAACATAGAAAAAGATAATAAGAAAATTCAAAATTTGAATATCATGAGTTTAATTCAAAAATGAAAAGTCTGTTGTGGTTGATAATTTGAATTTTTGTGAATATATTTGTACAGTACAGGTTTTTAATTTGTCTGTGATTTTTGGACTTTTTTTAAGAAATCATAACACAGACTGAGGATTGTACTGAATTGTAAAGTAACTGACAGTTTTGAATATCAGAAATACATTTATCATTTGTGTCTGTTGCACTAATGTGATGAAAAACATTTTTGAATTACCATACAATTGTGTTAAATTCCAGCCGTCTTCATACTGATTTTTATGTATAAGGAAAATTGAGAAGGTTAATTGACAGCAAAAGATAAGAGTAATAAAATGAAAAGAATTGGTTCCCTTCATCTTCATTGTAAATGATATCTGATAAAAAATAAGTATTCAGTAATTTATGTCTGAGGTTTGTTTTAATGAATAAAAATTGGAGATGGAAGAAATGTAGAAAATGCAAATTGTATTTAATACCATTAATCATTGCTAATGACATATTTGAATCTGAATTTTTCACTGTATATTTGTAGGCTACAGCTGATGCAGATTCATTATATCTATGTCGGCTATGTGGTAGATCATTGAGTTGTAGATTTAGTCTAAACAGACATGTTCAATATACTCATCTAGGATACAAACATAAGTGTCCGGTAGATAATTGTGGACAACAGTGGACAGATAAACGTGGTTTGCAACGGCACATGATTAAACAACATCCTAACTACCAACAGAAATAACATCCAGTACACTTTGTGTCTGCTATGATGGTTCAGTGGGTAAGATTTCCTAAAGGGAAGGAAACAGTAATCTGATTGGATAATCAAACTAAATTCAAAATTGATCTTAGTAATTGACCAATCAGATGACAGGAATATTTAGTCGTCAGTTGAGTGTACAAGAAAACACCATTCTAATGTCACCCTTTCAAGAGTGTACACATTTATTATTGTGCTATCTTGATGTTGTTGTAAAACTGAACGTACATATATCTGCTCTCAGTTTGAATGTGCATTAAAGTTTATCATCTCATGCAGTTTTGTTAAGGTGATTATGTTGTATTTGGGGGGTTAGATGTATTTGTATATACATATTTTAGTGAAGACCTTTATTTTATCTTTTTTCTTTTAAATGCCTTAAAAATTACTATTTATCAGTTATGGTGATGGTATGTATTATAGTTTTATATAAGAAATTTTATGTAATGTTGAATAAAATTGTTATAAGTTTCATGCCTATTTTTAATGCTTACTCTAAAACGTATTCTTTTCCTGAGAGTTTCCAGGAAAAACTGGTCATTTGTGACAGATTTCTACCTTTTGATGGTCTAGTATCAAAGTAAAATAGATATTGGCCAAACGATTGGAAAGAACATTTGAACAACAGTTTCATTAATCTGTTTTGAGGATAATGAATATATTAAGTATGATCAACTAACTATTTTGAAGTAAATCTGAATCATGGAAACACACTAGAAAATACATTGTATGTTCAAGAGTATCATAAAACATAAACAAGTATCCCATAACATCCAACAGTATCATAATCTATACACATATATTTATAAACATCAAATAATATCAAAAGCAATACAAATCCTAAAGCATCTGATTGTATCAGTGATAAAGACATCTGAAAGTATCAGTGATAAAGACATCTGAAAGTATCATTGATGAGTCATCTGAAAGTATCATTCTGAAAGTATCATTGATGAGACATCTGAAAGTATCATTGATAAGACATCTGAAAGTATCATTGATAAGACATCTAAAAGTATCATTGATAAGACATCTAAAAGTAACATTGATAAGACATCTAAAAGTAACATTGATAAGACATCTGAAAGTATCATTGATAAGACATCTGAAAGTATCATTGATAAGACATCTAAAAGTAACATTGATAAGTCATCTTAAAGTATCATTGATAAGACATCTGAAACTATCATTAATAAGACATCTGAAAGTATCATTGATAAGACATCTGAAACTATCATTGATAAGCCATCTGAAAGTATCATTGATAAGAAATCTAAAAGTAACATTGATACGACATCTGAAAGTATCATTGATAAGACATCTGAAACTATCATTGATAAGACATCTGAAAGTATAATTGATAAGTCATCTGAAAGTATCATTGATGAGTCATCTGAAAGTATCATTGATGAGTCATCTGAAAGTATCATTGATAAGTCATCTGAAAGTATTATTCTGAAAGTATCATTGATGAGTCATCTGAAAGTATCATTGATAAAACATCTGAAAGTATCATTGATAAAACATCTGAAAGTATTACGAAAGTATCCTTAGTAAGACATACAAAAATGATAAGAAAAAAACAAAAAATGAAAATATTTTTACAAACGTATATCGTTAATAAGAGATACAAAAATATCATTGTGCTAATATCAAGATGTTTTGTAAGAATATTTTGGTAAAACTATTAAATTTTAAATATTTAAATATCAAATTAATTTTTCCTTATTTCTCTACTGAAATTTGATCAAACACTGTACATTTATTTTGTAGGTTAAACTACATGATGAATTAAAGTGTTTGGTTTGTGGAAAAGTTTTTACCTATAGATCAAATTTGAGAAGACATTTTAAGACTTATCATCTTCAGTTTCGCTTTAATTGTCCTGTTTGTAATAAAGCTTATCTTAAAAAATGTGATGTTAAAACCCATGTTAGAAACCAACATCCCGGTGTCAATGCTGATTTGATTTAGGTAGGCCTTTAGCAAATATTTAGTTGGTTTTAGAGTTGTTTCAGATTGTCTTGAGATTTTCAATTACTATAGGGATGTTAAACAACAGGGTTCGCACAGGTCATGGAAAACCTGGAAAGTCAGGGAATTTAAAAAAAAAGCTTTTCCAGACACAGAATAGCAGTGAAAATCATGATAAATCTCGAAAATTGTCAAAATGACCTGGAAAACTGATATTTCATAATTGACCCATATTTGATAATCATTTTTCGTAATTGAATTAAAAAGTTCTTATAAAATTGGTCATGGAAAATGATCAAATACTGTCTGGAAAGTCATGGAAATATCATGAAAAATTTGCTCAGAAGACCTGTATGAATTTATCTACAAAATTAGATGTACATTTAAGATGTAAAATTACTACCTCCGTGAACATTTTTCGCACAAATTGCATTAACTAATCTGATCAAAATTAGAAGAGAGTTTGCTTCACATATAAGAAATTTGCATTTTAAAATATTTGCCTAAGGACTGATGAATTTGAATGGAAAATGTCTATTTTTTTCTAGTGACATGAATACCATTCTCTATAATTACTTGTACATGTTCCTAATTATTTTCAAATATATTTTGTAGGAATCAAACTATGGTGTTTTTGAATGTCCAGAGTGTGGGAAAAGGTTCACATATAAATCTAACCTTAATCGACACATCCGAGGATCCCATCTTAATATAAAACACTCTTGTCCTGTTTGTCAAAGTTCATATTCTTATATTTCCGATATGAAAAATCATGTACGAAGAAAGCATCCAGAATTGTTTATGAACAGGAATCTAAATACATATTAGAAAATGTTGTTTTAGACATTTGACAATTTATTGTATATGGATTGTAAAAAATATCAATGAAAATGTTGAATTTTTATGCATGAAAAGTTTGTATATCTTTGACAGCTTCATTTCCATAAAGTTTTAATGAATAATGATATTTTTATGAATTTTACTATAAGAATAATTATGAGATATACTGAAAATGATCTTCCCTATAAAATGTTTATTATGATAATAACAATATGTGTAGCATTAAAGATTTCTTCCGTTTATTATCATATACCGTATATTTCCAAATATAGTGCGCACCCATGTATAATGCGCACCCCTTCCTTACCCAATCAAAATCGGGAAAATTTCATTTACCCATGTATAGTGCGTACCCCTTGTTGACGAAAAAATTGAAGTTGGCATAACAACACCATTAATAGTAATGCACATCATTCATTCCATTAAATTATGATAAAAATGACTTTATATGGCCTTTAGTTGAAATAAACATAATCTTCTATACAGTACTTTATATTATTGATAATGCGGGTTTGATAAATAAATTAATGTTTCTTCAATGTATTTTGTAGGCTTATAATGATGAATTTGGTTGCCAAGTTTGTGGGAAAATGTTTGTTTGTAAATCCAGTTTAACAAGACATGTTCGAGGATCTCATTTGAATGTTAAACACTCTTGCCCTATTTGTCATCAAGTTTATGTTTATCAATCAGATATGAAAACTCATATGAAAAGAAAACATTCTCAACTTTTTGTCAGAAAGTAAAGAGGATGTTTTGTTTATGGGTTGAATGTGGACTTCTCTGAACATATACCATTTTGTATTGCATGCATTCATTCTAAAAGGAGAATTAAAATTTGGGAAAGTAAAATAAATTGTTATTAGTTTGTTGCAGAAGGCAATATTTGTCTATATATAGATGCATTTGGCTCAACCTTGGTCATTATTTGAGACTATACAATGACTCTGCCATGATAAGTGCCATCTTTTGGGTAAATAGGCAAGGGACATAACTAGTTTAGAGATTTATTTTGATTGGCTTTTTCAAAGTCAACTATAATTTAACTGTATTATTCAATATGGCAATCTCCGTATAGTATACAGGGTTATATTGCATGATAGTCTAGTTCCGAAGTTGAAACGAGTGTATCAGTGTATATAGATAAAGACCAAATAGAAATGACTAGTAGTTCATGACTATGTAATAATGGGTTCTGATGAACATTTTTCTGTATGAGTATTTGAGAGAAACGCAATGTATTTTATTTATTTACATCATTTTATTACTTTTATAAAAGCTATAGTGAGATAATCAGCTGGCTGGGACATTTTAAAAAAAAATACAATTTACACAAACTAAATTATTTAACACTATGTACTTTAATCAACATCAATTTCTTTGTAATTGTAGGCTGGTTTACCAGAATTATTTCCCTGTCCAGAATGTAATAAGGTTTATGATTTTAAGTCCAGTATGTCCAGGCACTTTCAATCTCAACATTTAAAACTGCGCTTTGATTGTCCATTTTGTAACAGTACATTCACAGAAAGAGGAAATCTACTCAAACATGTTAGAAAATTCCACAAAAATCAAAACTAAATAAGAATATTGTGAGTAGATTTTCTTTTTAGAAATAGGTTGCTTTGTTCAATCTTCTTGTATATTAACAGAATTTCTAGTGAAAATCGTAAAGAAATACAGTACCTAACATGTCTAGTTTCAATGAAACTTTTTAGGTAAACATGTCTAAATGTTTTTGGATATCTCATGAAACACTTTTTATTAAGTCTTTGCAAAGAAATTGCCAAAACTTGATACCTTTAGGCCTCAAAAATTAAACTCCTTAGTATTAAAAATTAATTTATTACTGTATTTTTGTAGGTTGGTGGTAATTTGTCTTGTCCAGAATGTGGTAGAATCTTCAAACAACGTTTTAATTTGAACAGACACATTCAAGGCACACATCTCAAAATACGTGTACAATGTCCATTCTGTCAACGTAGTTATAGTGAAAAGGGAAATTTAATGAAACACATAAAAATAGTTCACAAAAATTGTAATGAATGAAGTAGGCCTTACTTTTACTTTCTATCACCTAAACACATTGCTCCTATAGATTGCCGTCAGTAAAAAATTTGTATTGTATTGTAACTGTAGGACATTTTTAACTTTTTGAAAAACACATTTCCCTTTTTGTAATCTTCCATGTTAATTTATTACTATCATTTTGTAGGTTGGTGGTTATTTCCCTTGTACGGAATGTGGTAGAATCTTCAAACAACGATTTAATTTAAATCGACATATTAAAAGTACACATTTAAAAATTCGAGAGCAATGTCCATTCTGTCAACAGAGTTATAGTGAAAAGGGGAAATTAATGAAACACATAAAAAATTTTCATAGAAATTGAAATGCATTAAAACATTTGAACCACCTAAACACATTACTTTAGTCTAGATTACTAATAACATACTAACTTATTTTACTTGATATTATTATACATATAGGCAATATTAACTAATATTTAGAACTATTTCCCTAATTCTAATCTTGCATATTAATTAATTACTATCATTTTGTAGGTCAGCTGTAATTACTATTGTCCAGAATGTGGTAAAACCTTCAAACAACGATATAATTTAAATCGACACATTCAAAGCACGCATTTAAAAATACGAGCACAATGTCCATTCTGTCAACGTAGTTATAGTGAAAGAGGAACTCTGCTGAAACATATTAGATGGACACATAAATAGGGTATTCCTCTTTTTGATATTACAGATATCTGAAAAAACTTTGACTTAAGAGTCTACTTTTAAATAGAAGAGTTTTATACAAGCTGATAAATGTTGTTCGTGATAACAGACCGCTTTCATTGTATGTGTTATTTGAATTATTCTTTTCAAGGTGTATGATAATTTCACTATGGATTTCATCTTTCTCTCATTAAATTTGTGTTATTTTTACTATTTTCTAGGTTGGTATATGTAAAGATGGTTCTTATGGTTGTGCTATCTGTCACAAAGTTTTCTCCTCTAAGTCTAATTTACTACGCCATATACGTGGCACCCATACTAATCAATCTTTTAAATGTCCCTTCTGTTCTCATCAAGCTAGATACAAAGGAAATTTACAAATTCACATTAGAACTCAACATCCATATCATTCAAACCATAACATATGCTAGAAAATCACATGGTGGTACATGGAAATCACACGAGGGTACATGGAAATCACACGAGGGTACATGGAAATCACACGAGGGTACATGGAAATCACACGAGGGAACATGGATTATCACATTTAAACAGGATACATTAAACAGGATATATATAATATATTTGTGGAAATAAAGCAGGATGTGTACTAAGAATCAAATTACCAGTAACTGTATATACTAGGAAATCACATATTTAGGATATTAACTAGAAAAACACATATACAGGATATAAAACCGGAGGGTCACATATACATACCGGATATAAACTAGAAAATCACATATATAGGATATAAAACCGGGGGGTCACATATACATACCGGATATAAACTAGAAAATCACATATTCAGGATATAAAACCGGGGGGGTCACATATACATACCGGATATAAACTAGAAAATCACATATACAGGATATAAAAAGGAAATCACATACATAAAGGATATAAACTAGAAAATCCCATGTACAGGATATAAAAAAGAAATCACATACATAAAGGATATTAACATGAAAATCACATATACAGGGTATAAACAAAATAATATTGGATAAAAGCAAGTAAATTAGGATATTTACTCAATAAAAACAAAATTGCATGAATAGATTGAGTGAAATATTGTTAAATAAATGTATTTACACATGCTTCATTAGTTTGTAGTTTTAAGTTACGAAATATATATATATAAAATGAGGTTTTTAGAATTAAAAAAGAATTAGCATTAGAATTTCAAATCCCCAACTCAAATGTTTATTTCTTCTATTTTAGGTATATTTTAGAAGTAAGCAAGCATTTGAGTGTTATGCCTGTGGAAAAGGCTTCAGTCTAAAAGGAAATCTTAAGAAGCATATTGCAGGCAAACATTTGGATTTGAAATTATTTTGTCCAGTTTGTCACAAATCCTTCAATTTTCAGTCAAATTTAATCAAACACATGCAAACAATACATAAAATATACAAATTTCAGTAATTTCTGTTTAAACCTTCTTAGGAATCAGTTAATGAATATGGGGTGAAATATGTCAAGTCACAAATTAAAAAAAAAATTAAAAACAGATGTTAACAAACAGAACTGTAAAACAAAACCGAAATCAAAAATAGCTCTTTTATAAGTATATAAGGAAGTATAATGTTACATAATGGTAAAGAAACATAAAATGAAATAAGATGCTTGTAAATCTGCATAGATCTTCATAACACTTCAGACTAAAAGAACTGTCACCCAGATATTGTTGTAGTCAAGTTTTTCCATTTGGACTTTTCTTTGTATCTCATTATATTGAAAGTTGTGTTTGTTATATATTGTAGATTGGTGAAGTCTATTCTTGTTCGTTTTGTGAGAAATGTTTCAGAGCCAAAAGTAACTGGAAAAAACATATCAAAACACAACATCTGAATATAAGAGTTAAATGTCAGTTTTGTGGACAACTTTTTACTGAAGAATATGTTAAAAAACACATAAAAAGGGTACATACAAAACAACACCAGTGAAAAGGTTTTCAGAAAAGGTTATATCTAAGTTAATAATAATGAAAAGAGAAGACAAAATAATACCAAATATTTTTAGAATTTATGTTGATAATAAAAACCTACACTTATATTCCTGATAATAGTTTTAGAAATAATAGAGGTAGCTAAAACTCTTCACAATAAGAAGTTACAAATTAAGAATTTATTATCTCAATGTTTGGTTATATTTAATGCTACATATTTTAAGCCTCAGCAGTAGAAGGATATTCTTGTATATATCGTGGGAAAAGTTTTCATGAAAATGGTAATAAAATAAAGCATATCTATACCCAATATCTTAGTTAACTGTCCGTATTACAATAAAAGATTCTCAGAGGAACAAATCAAACAAGTTCATTTTGGATTATACAACTGATAGAAATCCACAAAATACTTTCACTCGATTAATTTGGGAATTGAACTATAAAAGTTACAGTTTAAAATTTGTTTTGGATTACTATCATTTAAGCCCATTGCAGACGAGGAACATTTCTGTCGATAAACAAAAACATTGAACAAAAATATCTGTTTTCTGTTATCCGCAGACAAACTTAATCCCGCAGACGAACAAACTTTTTGCTCGAACTAACTGCCAGTTCTACGGAATCACATGACCTCAAAATAGCTAAGTTCCATTTGAGTTTCATGTGGTCTGGCTTCGATCGCTGATTGGATAAATGTTCGGTGCTAATGTTCCTCATTAACGCAGACGGTTTGATTTCACAAACAATTATCACGAACATTTTTGTCTGTGTTTCTGCAATCTGCAGACGACAAACAAAATGATCGAAACATATTTTTCACGATTGTTCGCCTTAAATGTTCCCTGTCTGCATTAGGCTTTAGGTACGGTACCAGTAATATATTATTTAGATGAATGATGCCTAATAAAATGTAATTGTAAATCAATGTGTTATTGTTTGATACATGTAACTATTAATATGTATTTAAGTAATGTCAAGTTTTATATCATTTAATAAACTATTGTAGTATGTAGTATCAATGCCATAAATAATATGTTTACTGTTTTATTTGTAGATTATTAAAACTGGTACATTTGAATGTGAATTTTGTGGTAAAGGTTTTACATTAAAAGGCAATCTAAAGAAACATGTAGTAGGCAAACATTTAAATGTTAAATCTCAATGTTCAATATGTTTCAAAATGTTTGCTTATCAAGCAAGTCTTATCCATCATATGAAACAGGTTCATCATAAAGGTACTGATTTCAGATTTTAACTGATGATATTTATACATTAAGCTAAGATTCCATATACGCGTAATGCGGATGCGTCATGCGTCATCTGTCATGCGTTAAAAATTGAAATGGTTGGTTTTAGAGGGTATGATTCCATATATGCGGAAGCGGTATCAAATGGTCTCTGTCATGCTTAAAAATAAAAATTGACTGGTGTAGCGATTTTTGACGCATGCGTACGTCTTTCTGTGCGGAGATCTCCCAAATGTGACGTATTTTGTGGGGATTTTCTGTATTTTTTCCCGCCAAAGCATCCATCTGTCTAGAAGTCTGTGTGTTAAAAGAAAGATAACGCATACGTTTAATGCACATATGAAATCATATTTGACGCATGACGGATCCCCAAGGGCCATTTATGTCCGCATGACGCATATATGGAATCTTAGCTTAAGACAGTCATATTTTAAGTTAAAACTGTAATTGTATGATTGTTGTCAGCAATCATTTTAGACTTGGGGCCATTTTGTTTGAATTTTTAATCTTTAGTTTGTTTTACGGTTTAATTACTATAATCCTAATTATTAGTCATTAAGTCTCTGGTATTCAAAATTTATATAAAGTATTTGGTACATATATAACTTCTGTAAATATATTATTATTATCTGTTGTCTGGTGTCTGTTATTGTAAATATATCTGTAAAGTTACATTTGAATTGAGATAAAGTTTTGTTTATAATAAATATGTTATATTTTGCTTTGTCGTTCTTTCTCATAGTGAGACCATTTAAAGGATTTGCAGAATTGTTTACAACGTTTAAACATGGATTCTGATTCAAGACAGATTTTATCTCGCAGAGGTATCAGTCGGTCTATTAATGTCGACAAAGTTAAGGGGATTGCGTATCGGGCACACTTGTAACATCTTTGCACCATTGCAATTTTCAATTAAGGCATCTTTGGTTCCAGCAATTCCACACTCACAGGTATTCTGTTATCAGTGTCTCTGATACACATAAATCACAGGCAAAGATGTTTGTGTTCATATAGGTCTGACTGAACACAAACAGTACATTATAGATTTGGATACTATAAATTACTGTTGTAACTGTATCAGTGGCACTTGTTTATGGGTAATTTTATCTACCTCTATAAAGTGGCGTGTTCATGTGTAGATAGCCGTAGGGGCCCACAACTCAACAGGGGGTAGATCGACTTATTGCCCGAATTTTAATGATATTTTACCCGATTTCGTGGATTTTTTGCCCGAAAACATAATATTTGGGGGGGGGGGGGGGGGGGGGGGGCATGCATGTGTATGTTTTGAATCGTATCCCTGGATGTGTAATACTATTATAAGTAATAAATTATATACCAATATAAAGAATAATAAGAAACAAGCATTCTGTCAGCTAATTTATTTTTTCTTATTTTGTAGTGGAGTATGGCGAAACTAGAATGTGAATTTTGTGGAAAACAGTTTAACTATAAGAGTAACTTAACAAAACATATTAAAGGACAACACATGAAAATACGAAGTCATTGTCCTATTTGTGGCAAAAGTTTTTTACAAAAAGGATATCTTAAGATACACATCAGAGATCAGCACAATCTTCAAATTGGTTGAAATAACAACCTTAATTATATGGCAAATTTTGCTCTCTATTGTTATAAACTTGTATGACATATAGTATGTAATGGACTTTCATGGTATAAAAGTTGCTAAAAGCAGAAAAGTTAGATTGTTCATCTGCATGTCCACCGTTTCCAAATGCAAAGAAGTGCATTTACATGAAACCAATTATTTTAAATATGATTTTAACAAACCACAAATCAAATAAGATGACACATTTTAATACATTACTTATTTAAAATCTTACAATCACACTTAAAATGATAATGATTTATAAAAATTCTGGCAGTACATTTTGTCATATAAATTTGTGTATCAGTATAACTTCTATTGCCCTGATTGTTAAGACATAAACTCTTTACCAGGTTGATTCCTTGGCTGATGTTATTAACCCTTTTAACCCGACAAGACGGTATACTGGCCTATCCTTACATTATATATACCCGACAAGCCGGTAAACCGGCCGTTGTCAACTGACGTCATACAATGTTAACGTAATACGTTTTAAGAAATAGTGCTGGGAGTTCAGGGTATATGACGTTTTAGCCAAAGTAAGGGTTCAGAGGGTTAATATACAGTTTTACATATCTACAGTCTAAGTACTAAATCTGTTCTTAATTTGTGTTCTCTGTATATTGTAGGATTCCATTGTGTATATGAATGCAAGACAAAAGAAAATACAATGTCCTGTTTGTTACAAGTTTTTTTCTTCAAAAGGAAATTTAAGACAACATATGGAAGGAAAACATTTTAATCTTCGTTTTTCATGTACAATGTGTTCTCGAACATTTACACAGAAAAGTTCCTTGAAACTTCATATGAGAACAGTTCACAGACTGGCATGAATTATATTATATATTATATAGAATCATAGAATATTTTAGTCTTTACTACCTGTATTTCCTTATTAACTGTATTTAATCAGTACTTTTTGTGTATTTCAATATAATGTTTTGTTGCTGTAGGTGAAAATTGTTTAATTACCAGTATGTATAAAGAATTTGTGCTCAATATGTCTGAAAGTAAAAGTTTCTACTTGAGCTACTTGGAAATTACTTAAAGTTTTCTATTTGTATTGATATGACCATATCATACCATTAACACCTTTCAATTGATAATAAAACAAAGAATAATATACTGTTTTGATCTGTCTGTGTCTGAAAACAAGATTGTCACTTGTATCAGTTACCATTTAATTCATTGTTATCTGTTTGTCAGGATAGTCATCTATTCTGCTGTCTGACTACTGTTTTTGATCATTGTTACATCATTTGAAAAATGGCACAGAAGACAAACTGGAAAGTTTTTTTATTTCATACTAAAGCAAATAAACACAATTAAAAAATTTGTAGTCTGTATCCAATCATGTAGGTTAATAATTGTTGAAGGTTTCTATCTGTAGCTATGTATATATTTTCTATATTTTTGGATAAATCAATGCAATATATAAAATTCAAAATTGTGATTTTCTTTTTATTTTATTTTGTAGAATAATTCATCAAGACTTAATTTTGTTTGTTGTATTTGTCAGCAAAGATTAACTAGTAAAGGCAACCTCAAGAAACATATGCAAGGGAAACATTTTAATGTGAAATTTGCATGTCCTGTTTGTGGTAAATCATTTACACAGAATGGATCTATGAAGAAACATCTACATAGAGAACATCAAATATAGTATCAAACAACAACATGTATCATAGTTTTAAAGATGGCATACCTTCAAAATGTATCAAAATTCACTTAAATTAATTAAATTCTTACCTTTACACATAATAAAACATACCCAATTGACAAAGTTTAATAAATTGTTGTAACTTTCATTTAAATAATACTTACTATAAAATAGACTGAGATATACAATATGTTTAACATATTAAAAATAATGTGCTGACTGGATATTCTTCTTTATATTATAGGAAGATGGCTCGAATGTTCAATGTCCAGAATGTGGAAAGTTGTTTTCACATAAAGGAAATATGAAGGCACATTTAAAGGCAAAACATTGGAAAATAAAACATGATTGTCCCATTTGTGGACGCAAGTTCACGCAGCGTGGTTCATTAAAAGTTCACATACAAACACTACATTTAAATCAGTCCTAAAACCATATCTGGCTACTATTTCCACAGTGTGTGACCAAAATATACATAAGACAATCTTGAAAGAATACATTGAAATTAACTGCTAGATCTTTGTCAATGACAAAGACGGCATGATTGAAAATGAAGTATTTTTATCAATGACTGAAATGAAGTATTTTGCTTTATTTTATAGGGTGATATATTTGATGTTCAATGTCCAGTGTGTGGAAAACTATTCTCTAAAAAGGCAAATATGAAGGCACATGTTAAAGGAAAACATTTGAATGTTCGATATGATTGTGTTATATGTGGTAGTAAGTTCACCCAGCGTAGCTCGTTAAAAACACATATACAGAAATTTCATTTAAATGTTCAATAGACTATCTATATATTACTATGAAGCTTTATTTGGTTGTGATAATAACAGTAAAAGACATCAAGTGGTAATTCTGTATGATGGTTCAAATCAAGCTTCTTTCTAAATTTCCATTTTATATAGGGCATTAAATGTTACTTTACTATTTTGTTTTATACTTTACTTATGTGTTTGTAGTTCAGTAACAGTCAAGTATTGTATGGTAGATTCTTACTTAGGTAGGATATTGATAAATGTAAATGTATTTCAAATTAAATAGGATACATTAGTAAGGAACATAATTTTTTCCCAAACAGAATAGAAAACTGGTTAGGTTTATAGGATTGTGTAGATAGTTTTGACATTAAACAAAATACAATAATTAACATCATATTGTTGTTTTTTTTAAAAATAAATAAGATTTAGAAAATTTTATGAAAATTAATAAGTCTTTGTTTTATATTTTAGGGAATAGTTAATGTTAGTTGTACAATTTGTGGGAAAGGTTATTCACGTCGCAGCAATTTAAATCAACACATTCGTAATAAACATTTTAATAGAACCTTTGATTGTAAATTGTGTGGAAAACAATTTTCTCAGAAGATTTGTTTAAAAGTTCATCTACAGAGAATTCATCAGTTTTCTGTTTAAAAAATCATTATAAATAATGTAATACTTTGAAATTTCTGTAATAGTTATGTATGTTGTATATAATTAATATAAGTAAATAACAATGCATTCTTTATTCATTAGGCAACAAAAAGTATCATGCAGTTTACTTAATAATATTAATTTGTGTTTATTTTTTATATTTTTTAGGAAAGATCTGAGAATTATTGTTCACTTTGTAATAAATGGTTTTCTCATAAAGGAAATTTGAAGCAGCACATACGAACTATACATTTTAAAGAAAAGTTTGTGTGTCCTATATGTGGAAAATTTTTTACTCAGAAAAATCGTGTTAAAACTCATTTGTTAAGTATTCATGGATCTAAAGAGTAACTGTATACACCAATTAAAAATCACTTAACCATGCCAATATTTAATATACATTTACCGATCACATTTTAACAAATAATGACTTAATAATGATATAAACCTAATTTAAACATCAAGGTAACCAATAATATTAATCCAATATAAAGTAAAATTAATAATGAATTCCATCTTGTTACAAAGTTAAAAAAAAAAAAAAAACAGTTATTAGGATTTCGTAAGTAGGTTTATATTAAGATATAGAACACAAGTGATTTAGTGACAACTACTTAAAAAAACCAAATTATTTATTAGAATTAAGCGTAAATGATAATATTATTATTTTTTGTCTTTGTAGGGATATTATCATCAACAAATCTGTCCAGTTTGTCATAAATTATTTTCACATAGAGGAAATATGATCCAACATTTAAAGACAAAACACTATAATCAGCGAGTTTCATGTCCATTATGTGGTAAAAATTTTACTAAGACCCAGGCAGTGCGACAACATCTTCAACATCTTCATGGTTTAACTAATCCAGCTGAGTACATGAAACAACATGATAATTTAAAAAAATAATATATATAAAACATTTTACAATACTTGTTAGTAGCATATCAACTTTAATAGTATTTTTTACAAGCATTAGATAAAAATATCTTGATAACATCATTTTTACTTTACCAGAATAATTGGTTTTTGGTTTGATAACTGATTAAATAAACAACTGAATAATTGTAACTGATACAATAACCAAATATTTTTACTGTTGAATAGTGCTCAATATATTAAATGGTAACTGATATATAAATTTGATTACTGAGTTTTAAATTTGATTACAGAGTTATAACTTTGATGACTGATTTTGACATTGATAACTAATTGTGAGATTAATAACTGATTTTGACTCTGATAACTGAATATTAGCCTTGATAACTAAGTATAACTTTTCATTGATCTTTTCAGTCAATTAGACTAGACAAATGACTGTTAAGGGGAAATGGGTTGTTACATAAATGAAAAGTATTCACAGAATATGGATTTAACCTTAAACTCTCAACTTTCCAGAGAAATTTTATTTATTGTAAAAGATTCTAAATTGTTACTGTTTTATTTTCCAGAATCCTATGAATCGGAAAGCTCACTATTGTTCTATTTGTGATAAGTGGTTTTCTCATAAAGGAAATTGGAAACAACATATGGAAGGGAAGCATCTAAATGTCAGATTTGAATGTCCACAATGTGGAAAAAAATTTACTCAAAAAAGTTCATTAAAAACCCACATAAGGGGTGTACATATCTTTAATATGATAAATAACAAAATGTAGCAATATTTTTTAATCAAAGGATAACACCTGACAATATTTTGACTTTTTATATTAAAGTTTTGACTTGATTGATAAGATAACAACCGGTAATGTTTTGATTTATCTAAAAGATAACAACTAGTAATATATGACTAAAATTTTGATTTATTTGAAAGACACAAGTAATGTTTTGATTTATTTGAAAGATACAAGTAATGTTTTGATTTATTTGAAAGATAACAAGTAATGTTTTGATTTATTAGAAAGATACAAGTAATGTTTTGATTTATTTAAAAGATAACAAGTAATGTTTTGATTTATTAGAAAGATAACAAGTAATATTTTGATTTATTTAAGAGATAGGAGTAATATTTTGATTTATTTGAAAGATAACAAGTAATGGTTTGATTTATTTAGAAAATATTTAACTTGGTTGAAAAAGACAACATTTTGGTGTTTTTTTGTTAATTTTGTTCACAGAAACTTATTCTTTTCAATTCTATCTTTTGTAGGATAAATTATTCCATTGTTCTGTATGTGGTAAAAACTATACTTTAAAAGGAAATTTGAAGAAACACATAGTTCAGCAACATTTTAATCAAAGAGTTATCTGCCCTGTTTGTGGTAAAAATTTTACTCAGCGTGGTAATATGAAAACGCACATGGCTAATGTGCACAAAATATTTTAAACATTTGCAACTTTACAGTTAACAACCAAATTTCATACAAATAAAGTATCAATATAATTTAATTAAATTCAATTCAATCCACAATAAATATTTCCTAAACAAAATTTGAGAAATTTGTTTTTTTATTGCTAGGTTAAAGATGGAACTTGACCCATATTTTCATCCAGTCAGCAATGGCTTAAATTTTTGCTCATTGTATTATGTAACTATAACATAAGCATACAATTTATGATAGCCTAACATGATATTTATTTAAACCAATTATACTTTTGTGCATCATGTTTTAGGTATGACAATTTTTAAAACTGAACTGAAGATTCAAAATGATTATCTTTAATCATGTACTATCTATTATTGTTAATCATGTACATGTACTATCTAATGATAATTGTTAATCATGTACTATCTAATGATTATTGTTCATTTTGTGCTTTCAACTAATCATCATTATCATGGTTGTAAAATTATCACATTGTACTTTTTTTTTTTGTAAATATAAATGTAATCAGACATAGATATTTAAGCACATTATGGGACATCTCTACACATGAACAGGACATAATTATATGATTCATCTGTGATTGTAGTTGTAGTTGGGTGGATATTAGTTTATGGTTACAATGCGAATTGGTGTTTTCACTGCATATACCATAAGTACACTGTATTTATTTGTTTCATACTGTTGCTTAAATCAAAACTTGACATTTTCGTGTTAAAAGAAATGACTGTAGATATGAAGTTTGTAAAATTTGTTAAGTGTACATGCAATTTGTAATTTTTTGTATGTTTTCTAAGTATGTTTGTATGTATATTATTCTAGACAGAAATCATCTGATATTTTGTTTTAGTTTTATGTATCAATCAATGTTTATAATTAAAGATTTTAGAATTAAAAGTTTTTTTATTTTTAATATTTTCTAGGCTTATGTAAGAAGATACGAATGTCAAGTCTGTGGCAAGAAATTTACTTTGAAGGGAAATCTCAAGAAACACGTTGAACAACTTCATTTAAATTACAGAGTTTCTTGTCAAATTTGTCATAAAGAGTTCACACGGAAAGCTAATATGTTCAGTCACATGTGGAGTGTTCATCATGTCAGACCAGTTCCAACCTATCCACATGAGTTTCAATAAAAACTTGTTTATCTATCATGACAACAACAACAGCAGACAATCCATATTAACTGGCATACTGCTCATGAAAATCACAGTTTTTAGTTCATTTGTTTTTATTTACATCTGGAGTTTGCAAGTTCTTTCCTGGATAAAAAAAAAGAACTAGATCATAAATTTGATAAAAAACATCGTCATACATCATGTATGACCGTAAATAGTAGTTGCCTCATTGCACACTGCATGACGTAGCCTGGGAGCTTGTACAAAATGTTTTTTTTTTATGAAATTAAAACCATGAATCAGATATCCTTAAAAGTAATCTTTACTATGAATTATAATTAATCATTTAATGAATGTACTCAACATTATAATATATGTACACAAATTGAATTTTATAATAAAATACTTTACGTCATACATACACATAGTTGTATAAGATTTGAACAACAAGTAGAAGAGAGCACATAGAACAAAACACAAGACAATATTATGGAATATAACACACTTCTTTAATACAGTATATTGGTATATATTTTGTTATGTTCTATTCTCTTGCCATTACATCTGATGACAACACTGTATCTTGTGTTGAAACGTTATGTGCCTAACTGTATTAAAGAATTGCGTTATATTTCATAATATTGTCTTGTGTTTTGTTTTGTTACACATAGTTGTAATTTATAAATAAATAAAAGTATTGTTAGTCAAGTCTGAGGATCATTTGAAAAATATACTAATAATTTGTTGGTGTTTTGATAATTACAAGTGATGACTAAATAACGTAGAAATTAAATTAAACGTTTTATTTATTTGTTGTAGGTTGAGTTTAAACGAGGGTACCAGTAATAATGAGGATCAAGTTCAATGTCCACATTGTGAAAAATGGTTTGATTATGTATCAAGTTTAAAGAGACACATCAATAGCATACATTTAAATAAATTCTTTACTTGTCCTATTTGTGGAAAAATATGTAGTCAAAAATATCATTTGAGAGATCATATAAGACGTAAACATAAAATGCATTGAGTTAGTCAAGAATAGGAAGTTTTACGTAGTTCAGCAGGTTTTTGTATTTGACTTGGTTTTGATAATATTGTATGTTGGATTAATTATATTTTAGCTGTGAAATTATGTTATAAAAGTTATAAAAGTACTCTATAGGCTGCAGTGCCTCGTTTAAGGAATTGTTACTGGGCGGCAGTTAGTTGAACAGGCGAAGTTGAAAACTAGATCGCCGGAAATGCAATCAGTGAAACAGACATCATTTGACAACATTTCCGAGGGTTGATTTGATTTTGAATATATAAAGCCTCCAAAAGTACCGGTATTCGAACTGCACAAAAATTTTGCAATCCCTTTGATTATATCCCTAGCTAGCTACACTTAATTTTTATTGGTTGAAAATTTTATTTTAAATTGTCATTGAATATAAAGCAAACTTTGGGTGGGTTTCTTGATACTTTTGGCTTTTGTTTTTTAATGGTAAACAATTTTTTGGTCAGATTAATTTTCGTTGTTTAAAATCTTTATAAACATGTAATGGATTTTTCATTTTATATTTAAGGAATCAGATGGAGCTTGTTTTTGGTGTGAAAAGATATTTAAACACAAGCGTCATCTTAAACGACACATTAGGAGTAAACATTTAAATATACGGCCATGTTGTAATCTGTGTGGAAAAGCATTTGCGTATAAAGAATCGCTGAATTATCACATGAAACATATACATTCACATTTACAGCAAAACTTCTAAGAATATTTCAAAATTAAACATTGGTCTCATGAGCTTTATAGATATGTAAACGCAATTAATGACATGATAAACTGAGCCCCAATGACTGCAGTTATCAAAATTTAAATGACAGTTTGCTTAACTTGTTGATTGAAGTGATTGATAGTAAAAATTTAAATATTCACAACTACATTGACATATTTTATCTAAAACAATTCATAAAAATATTCTTGCTGTCATACATTTTCTGACAGGCATGTCAAAATGTGTTATAACTATATTTTTATGAATCTTATGTTTCGTGATATGTATTTATCCATGATCCAACCCATATATGGATAGTGAAATATGTATCTATACTGTTACAATATAAAAGTTATAAGTTTAATGTTAATATTTAAGAAGTTACTATTTAAAGGGATATGTTCACTAACTGTTCGACAAAGAATTTTTTTTCTCAGAACCTGAATTTTTTTTAGCTATTCTAATCCATAATGATATTCACAACTCTCCCTCAAAATTTGAGCATTTAAATCCCTGTGTAGCCATAATTATGAGTGTTTGAAAGTCAAAAATACGACTCGTCGTTTAGGAAGACTATACCTTATATAGAAAAACACAAAAACTGAAAATGAAAGACTAATATTCGGGTTGAAGGGATTGTGCGATTTCTGGAGGCTATTTACATAAAAAAAAGTCCCAAATCGATCCTTGAAAATGCTGAACATTCCCCTTTAAATAGTTCATGGTCTCATTTGTATATTTGTAGAATTTTGGTCTCATTTGTATATTTGTAGATTTATGGTCTCATTTGTATATATTCATGGCATCAATATTGTACTTTATTTACTTTCTTAATCTCATGATATTTTCTTTCACTAATAACCTAAATTGCTGATAAAAATTATACTGTTTTTTATTTAAGGAGATCCCAGGTCGAGTTTGTCGTTGGTGTGGAAAGAAATTTAAACAAACTGGTCATCTAAATCGTCATATTAAAGGACAACATTTAAATATTCGTCAAACCTGTCCATTTTGTACAAAAACATTCGCTTATAAAGATTCTCTTCGAGATCATATCAAGGCGTCCCATTCTACCCAGTTAGGAAATCTTCATGAATAACATTTCTAGTGTTGTTATACAGCTTGATTATTAGACATAAGATCTGGAAATCTTTAAATTTAAAACATATGATTTATATTTTAACTAATTTTGATGTAGTACTTGCAAGAAGCTAGTTCTTGAAAGTACATTTTTGTAATTTTTACAAATTAAAATTGTGCCTAAATATTACAATTGAGAAGGTCAACATTGTTGTTTAGTTTAATATTTATATTTCACAACATAGTATAAGTTTTTTATGTATTGTTCTGATAATTTCTTTATTTTTTTAGGATGATGAGAGTCCAGTGTGTACTTTTTGTGGTAAAACTTTTTCCAATCGCAGTAATTTAACCAAACATATTAAAGCATTTCATTATCACATCTATTTTCAATGTCCATTTTGTGAAAAACAATGTAGTCAAAGATTTCGCCTTATTGCACACATAAATTTGAAACATGGAAATTGTGGTATATCTGCAGATAATCTGACACTGGAACCAAAATTTAGACAGTAAGATTTTTTTGCATTAATGTTTGAATAGAAACCTAATATGAACCTGAGAATACATATATACAAATTGACATGGATATATGCACATACCCCTTCTTAATGTATGGAAAAATATATTGTTTATATACTTATCCTTTCATGAAAGTAACATTAAATTTGTAACATTTTCACTACTTTTGTTTTTTATGTTATAATGCCATGATTTTATCTACTTACTGATTACTTGTTTATATAGTTTATAAAATTGTCATGATAAATAATTACTGGTATATACATTTCGTAACATTTTCATGATAAATGTTACTTGTATATATATATTTAGTAATATTTTCATGATAAATAATTACTGGTATATACATTTCGTAACATTTTCATGATAAATAATTACTGGTATATATATTTTGTAACATTTTCATGATGAATAATTACTTGTATAAGCTTATATATTTTGTAACATTTTCATGATAAATTTTACTGGTATATATATTTCGTAACATTTTCATAATGAATAATTACTGGTATATACATTTCGTAACATTTTCATGATAAATAATTACTGGTATATATATTTTGTAACATTTTCATGATGAATAATTACTTGTATATATATTTAGTAATATTTTCATGATAAATAATTACTGGTATATATATATTGTAACATTTTCATGATAAATAATTAATGGTATATATATTTCGTAACATTTTCATGATAAATAATTACTTGTATTTATATATTTTGTAATATTTTCATGATAAATAATTACTTGTATTTATATATTTTGTAATATTTTCATGATAAATAATTACTGGTATACTAGTATATATTTTGTAACATTTTCATGATAAATAATTACTGGTATATATATATTGTAACATTTTCATGATAAATAATTAATGGTATATATATTTCGTAACATTTTCATGATAAATAATTACTTGTATTTATATATTTTGTAATATTTTCATGATAAATAATTACTGGTATACTAGTATATATATTGTAACATTTTCATGATAAATAATTAATGGTATATATATTTCGTAACATTTTCATTATAAATAATTACTTGTATTTATATATTTTGTAACATTTTCATGATAAATAATTACTGGTATATATATTTGTAATATTTTCATGATAAATAATTACTGGTATATATATTATTATAACATTTTCTTAATTTAAGTTTGTAATCAATTTATGTCCACCTTGGCTAATAAGACTTATCCATACCATTTTCATTATCCTTATTCTTATTGAAGTTTGTTTGAAACTTTTTATATGATCTATATTTTGTTATGTTTAATTCCTTTGAATGTATATAGTTTGTAAATAATTTCAACTGTTGTTGAGAAGTTGCTGTAACAGTTAACAATAATTTGTTTTTTTTAAATGGATTGTAAAGTGGTTTTCTGAATTTTGTATGTGTATTAGGGGAACAATTTGCAACAATTCCCTTTTTTTTCATCAATTCCACTTAACATAAAATTTAGAAAAACCTCTTCACAATCCCTGTTTTATATTAGGTTAGTTTGATTCAGAAGTCTGCAATATGCTCTGAAGGTGGCAGCCAACACTTATAACTTTTTAGTTCCGACAGACAGTTTTTAATATGCAGTGTTTTTAGTAGTGTTATTTTTTCATGTTATTGCATGAAATAAATTTTATAATGTTTGATTAAATAAAGATTCAAGAAACTTGTATCATATTCAAAAGTTTTGGTTTAAGGTTTTTGTCGAAGGGTCATCTGATTAAGTTCTCCCATTTCACTTTGCATTGGGCTGTCCATATTACGCAACTCATAAGGATTGAAGAAAAGAAGGACATAAAATTCCAATTTATTGCAAGATTTTTAATTTTAAAAACAGTTCCTCTTGTGAGATATCAGAAGGATGCCTTAATCAAACAGTAAACCATCCATTTTAAAGTGGACTTATGTGTAATAAAACAAGAACTTGAAATTATAACAGCTACCTAATAAATGTCATTTAAAGCCTAGCGCACACAGCCAACTTTTGCTGGAAAACAATGTTGCAACAATGTTTTCAACAAATGGTGGACGTGTGCGGTGAATAAAAACTCAAAAACAATGTTCGCCAACAATGTTTTTGAGATAAAACAATGTTCGCCAACAATGTTTTTGAGATAAAAAATATCGAAACAATTTGCGACGTCGACCAATAAGCGTTCACGCTGCTGTCATGTGATAGGCCTTACAAAATGGCGACCCCCGTCGAAGAAGCCACGGCAGAATGGAGCATTGAAAGTGAAGCAAGTTTAACAGAACTATGGGAAAATCATCATGGTCTATACGCTATCACATCGACAGAGTATGGGTACATTATCATAAATTACGAAAAACACCTTGCTTCTCTCTTCTCTGAATCCAAGACCGCATCCATACTTGACGATTAACACGCCGACGACGTCTAATCCGAAGAAGAAGTAAAATCGCCAGAGTGATTCTTTGTTTACGCATAGACGCTGCCATTTTGTCATAATGTGACTTGACTTGACTCGCCTATGGTGGCGCTGTCAGCCGTATCTGACGCATCAATTGTTAGTCGTGTGCTCTTTCAGACAGCTGTGTGCGGTTCCCAGAAACATTTACTCGAAACATTGTTTTTTCTGAAAGTCAGCGAAAGTTGGCTGTGTGCGCTAGGCTTAAGACTTTCATAACTAAAATGTATCCAATATAGCATTTCACCTTAATTTTCAAATACTAATAAAAAACTCACATTATAATTCAACTGTTATCATGCATTAGTGCCAAGAAATACATTTTACATTAAAGGGGAATGTTCAGCATTTTCAAGGATAGATTTGGGTCTCGAATTTATGTAAATAGACTTCCCAAAAATTGCACAATCCCTTCAATTATACCCATACCTTAACAGTTATCATTCATTTTCTTAATAGGTGTTTTCTATATAAGTCATAGTGTTACTAAACAACGAATCGTAATTATGACTTTAAAATGCTGATATTTATTGATACATGTAGATTTGAAGGCTTAAATTTTGAGGGAGAGTTTGAAACATTATTATGGATTAGATTTACTAGATTTAATTCAAGTTCTGAGACGAAAAGTTTTTTGGTCAAACAGTGAACATATCCCTTTAAGTTGATATCACTGCATGAATTAATTTCACTCCTTTATTTGTTTTTTCCAGGATTATAACAGATGCAGCTGTATAATATGTGGAAAGGAATTTAGTTCACGAAGAAATGTTAAACGCCATGTTCAATCGGCACATCTTAATGTAACTTATCAATGTCCATGTTGTGAGAAGATATGTACTCAGAAATATCATCTTAAAGATCATATAACACGATGTCATAAACATATAACATTTCTTTAAAATTCTTAAATCCATACCTTCAAATATTGTTAAATCTTAGAAATCTTAAACCAATGAAACATCAAATCAAATGTTTTTACATTGTTTGAAAAGGGTTACTAATAATTGTATGCCAAAGTAAAATTAAAACTTATATTTTTAATTAATTTGTTTTGCTTTATTGCTTGTTTATAAGAATAGACCCTTGCGCCGCCGCCATTAGCCGCCGATGTCTTTACAGTCATTATCTGCCAGTTGTGAAAAGAACGTGCCGCCGATTTAAGTCAGCCGATTTCTGCCACTTTGTAAATGTAATCATCACATGACCCCAGTTAATTTAGCCCAGTTCTTATGTAGTACGTAAAAACATAGTCTATTTATACACACATAACTGTCGGTATAAACTACAATCGCGATCACATGATAGATAGCGTAATGTATGATGTGTATCACGTGATTGATATTAGTAGTTACACACACGTGCATAACGCATGTAATAATTTAGATACGTTTGATGATGGAAATCCGTTTTAGCCGCCGAAAACCGCTGATTTTTCAGTTTAGATCCTTCGTACTTTGTTTTTATTTTAATAGTTGTTTTTCTTACATAAATATTTATGTTGAAAATACAAGGAGTAGGCCTATGTCACAAGCAAATACTTGTCAATTTTTATCAACTCCTGAAAATAGTGATTGTTTTGTTTAGTTGTAAATTGAAAGGATCCCATATGGTGGGCATATATTTTGGGAGTTTTCTCACAACTATTTTTCTATTTTTCACACAAATTTCAGCACGCCATTTTGGCGGTTACAATGCGCCACTAGCGCACACCCACCAGTTCAGAAGGTCTGGTCTATTTTAAAACCTGAGTATTCCTTTAAGGGGTATTTTACAAATTAAACTAAACTAAAATAAAATGGAGTGAAGAAAATAGTAGTGTTCTGGTAGGTTGGTTGGATACAGTTATTGTGGTCTATATATATTATCAATATACAGTAGTAGGGTTTTCATCCACCTTTTGGTTGTGATAGGCTGATAGATGCATGGTCAAATTACTTTTTCTCGAGAATGATTTATCACAAATTGGACAGTTAAATCTGATATTTTCATGAACTTCTCGTAAATGTAGAGTAACATTGTATTTTCTAGTGAACGTCTTTCCACAAACTGGACACATTTTATTACTACCTGATCCAAACTGATCCTGAAAAGATAAATAAAAGACCATTAGAGATATACTGTTGAAACATTATTTCAAACATATTAGAACAACATTGATAATACTTTTAACACTTTTTTTTACACATGTAAATGTGAATTTTTGTGTTGTTCATTCTGATTAAATACAGATCTAGATTTTTCATTTTGTGTTTTATGATTAGACATTGTTTTTAGTAAACAAGTTGTTTCTAAGTATGTATTTAACTTATGATATAACTGATTTGAAAATTGTGGTTTGTTTAACAAAGCATGAAATTATTACAATTGTCCTGAAGTTAATATTGATTTTTTGTTGATAGTGCAGATTGCAGAAGGGGTTGATCCAATTCCCCACTTGGGAAAATAAATTTCCTGTCATTCATCCTTAGCAATAAGCTGACAACCCAAAAACTCAAATATGCTAGTTAGGTGTTGGTTTCACCTTCTATTTAAAGAACAAAATCTTATATTGTGAGCTGTGGATCATTAAAAAAATACAAAAATTCCTTGCACCTGAGGTCTTACCAGACAACATTTCCATTGAAAGAGCTGACATCTATGGGTTTGAGATTTCAAATAAATTTAAAAGTTGATTTCTTGATATCTTAGGTCTCGACAGCTCTGCTGTAAGGAGGTATTCTTCCAAAAGAAAATTTTGAAATTTAGGATTGATTTACTTGCATCTGAAGCCATCCAGGTGGTAACGCTACTAATTTGCAGGATGAAATAATGCTCAAGTTAAAAACTCAACTTATGTACATTTCTATATTCCCATATGAAATGTGGTGCGCATATTGGCGTCACCCATCTGTCCACAATTGTTCGTAAACACTTCAGAAGGAACAATTCTTGAATGATTTTGACAAAACCTTGTGTTAGTGTTCATAAGCACCCAAGGATTCTCTTCCATGACTTAAATTCTCTTCTAGACTATATAAATTGTATGATATAAGTATCATCAATTCTAACTCTTTTAGACACCTGATACCATTTTTCATTTGGAAATATTTACTCATTTACTGATATATTTCCTCAAATGTAAAGTCCATTAGCTGCTACCAATGTATTGCCAATGTGATAACATTGTTTTCGAGATTTGTTTTACGGTTGGAATTGTTCGTGCTTGGGTTTTATTATGATCCTACTACCACACCATATTATTAGAAAAAATTGTTTATTTTATTGATGTGTTTAAATATACACATAAATACAAAAACTACCAGACTGCTGGGTCTAGAACTTAGTTGTAATACATGTAATTACAAGATTATATATTAAAGGAATACTACCTCATAGAATAAACACAAAATATAAACATAATTACCAGTATTACAAATTATAAACTTTTTAAGCATTTTTAAAAAATAAGTTATCATTGTATGTAAAAGTACTTACTTTGATGTATGTTTTAGGTTTTGTTTGTGAATTTAAATTTGTTAACCATTCTAAGAGGTAGTATTCCTTTTGGTAAATATGTACGAATTTGATCAGTGTTTGTAATGAAATTCTATAGCAAAATATTAACAATATATGGCCCTGCCCTTAATATAACAAATGCACATAAGAAGTATTGAGAGCTTCATCAAAAAACTTTCTCTTATATAGATAATTCACTACTTTTCATAAAAACTTATGTATAATCATACTGCAAAATTGTAAACTTCTTAAAAATGTTTAAACCCCATTTACAAGCATTCTCAGTTAGTACCAGTGATATCAGTAAATAATAGTTGTGTAAATGGAAACCATGTTTAAATGTATTCAATGATGGCACTGAATACTGACAAAATAGCATGTGTAGTAATTCTTTCTCAGAATGGAGATCACCTACTCATGGTATTCAGAATGCTTGCCTGTTAACAAAACACAAAATTCATCCCCTTGATTCTGAGAAAGAAATTCAAACCAATCTGATTGCAAAATTATTTCACAATTTACATTAAGGTCTTATTGATTATCAGAATATTCTTTTGAATAAACAAAACTTTTTTCTTTATATTTCAGGTATTCTACAGACCCAGCTGTCCACTGTGTGGAAAAGAATTTAGTTCACAAAGAAATGTTAAACGTCATGTTCAATCAGCACATCTTAATGTAAATTATCAATGTCCATGTTGTGAGAAGATATGTACTCAGAAATATCATCTTAAATCACATATAGCTAGCCGTCATAGGATAGATGTAGATCTAGCTCAAGTTCCTCAACACTGAATTGACACATTTTCACATTTACAGATTTTTACAGCTGTATGCTGTAATACTAGTTTCATAAAACTACAAATGATACACACAAAAATAATCCAGCCATTAAAACCACTATCAAGTCAAATCAAAAGCTCTGTTTGTGGTTGTCCATAAAATGTATTCTTAAATAATTCTTTCTCGAGAATGATTTATCACAAATTGGACAGTTAAATCTGATATTTTCATGAACTTCTCGTAAATGTAGAGTAACATTGTATTTTCTAGTGAACGTCTTTCCACAAACTGGACACATTTTATTACTTTCCTGAAAAAGAAAGAATGTTTTGTATGATATAAAATAAGCTATTTTTAAGACAACTTTGTAAATTGGAAAGAGGATCTCATTTTACTTTTACTCAATTCTGTCACTAATTTTTTTTTCATAAACAACCATACCAAACTAGCTTTCCTGATTCTAGATGTTACCTATAACTTAAGGCAGGATGTCACTACCCATGTTAGCTTTTAAGAAGGATTTTTCTTTGAATCTTTGAATTAAATAAAGTTATCTATTACTATCTAACCAAGAGCAGCATAAAATGAGCTGATAATATATTTAAACCAATCAATTCAAAATCAGTTTAAGAAACACTTCAGAACAATAAAAGCAACTGATTTTGTTCATGATGTAGTAACTAAGTATTAAACATAAATCAGGAATCTCAAAATATTTATCAGGATTCTGATTGTGTAGTATAAGGAACGATTAAAAGTTTAAAAGTTTTAATATTACATGTATAAGATTAATTGTATTAGGTATATTTCTGAAAACCAAACCCAGCTAGATGTTTAACAATGTCATGCGAGGGTCATATTTAAGGTTCATCTGAGCATATTTTCGCTGACATTTCCATGACTCTCCAGACAGCATTTAATCATTTTTCATGACCAATTTGATAAAAATCATGGATGCAAATTGTGACTAAGACTCTTTTTAAGATTTTTATTGACTATACTGAATAACAGGACGGTATCAAATATAATTTTTCTAGGTCATTTTGACAATTTTACATGATTTTTCCGGATATTTCATATATGTGAAAGCTTTTTTAAAATTCATGATTTTCCAGGTTTCCTATGACCTGTGCGCACCCTGCATTTTCATGAAAAATTTTAACTGAATTTTTAATTGATTAACAAATTTGTGGAGGAATAAAAGTGCGACAATTGTGAAAAGATGTTATATTTTGTGGATGAAAAACTTAATTTTTGACTTACATTAAGTTTATTACCAAGATTTATGATTTGTGTAGGAACTATGGGCTATTTTCTCATGTTGGGTTAATCTGTCCTTTCTACTGTAACTTTTATTACACTTTAGACACTGGAATTTAGATAGTAGATGTTTAGAGTTCATATGTCGATATAACGAACCATTTTGGGTAAATGATTTATCACAAATATTACACTTGTACTTTCCATATGAACTGGCATTTATCTACAAGAAATAAAAAAGAACAGTATATTTGAAAAGTTTATTATGTAATCTTTATAAAATATAACATTTCCAATTCACTACACAAAGATTTGAAAAATACTTGATTTAATCAACAACTTAAAAAGTCCATATTTGGATCACAAAAATCTCATTGTTTTTTATTAATAAAATATTCTAAGGAAATTATTCTGTATGTTAAAAGTATTCCTTGTTCAATTGGCAGCAATTTGATTACATTTAAGTTTAAAAGGGTTAAGTTTTTGAGAATAAGGCCCCTTAATTATGCACTTTTCAATCTAAATTATAATATGCAACTGTATGATTATCTATACTATATATATACTAATAAACTATTTCAAACAAAAAAATATGTTGATATATTCCAATGATTTTTACTTGGATTGGACATTGTTTTTATGAAAATAAATAAATTCTACTTAAAACAATGGGTTAGCCATTGAAGCAAACAATTAAATTTTTAAAAATATTACTAGAATTTGTCATTAAGATATTTTCAAGTTGTTTTTCAGTTAATAAAATAGCAAAAGTTGTATATCATATTTCTGTTTGAATAAAAAAATATTTCACAAATAAATCGAGATTTCTTTCCAAACATCATAATGGAAATAGTTTTCATTCTCCTTAATCCGAATGTTTCATAAACACACCACTGACAAGTTGATAACTGATGACTTAATTTTGGCATATGATAAACACACAACTGAAAACACTGATTCACACACAGATGATGTGTCCAGTCAGAGATTACAATCAAATCACACAACTTGTGCCTTAGATTGTGACAGGTAGATCAATGTAGACTAGAACTGAATCAAACTGAATAAATGTCTTTCAGTCATCACTGTAACAAGTTATGGTAATGTAAAGCGTGAGCGATTATGACAAACAGTCATATGCCTTCTCAAATAACCGATTGATGTATACCAATTTGAACACAATTCACACTTGAGCTTTCTTCTAGACCCAGCATAAGTCTACAATAAAATAAACAATAGTTTTGTTTTTTCACATTCCAAATTTGTAATTGGTTAAAGGGTAGCACAGCAACAAATTTGAGATATGTAACACATTATACAGAGCAAAATTAACGCAACAGACAATTTCATTTTATAAGTCTGAATGTACAATTTATTTTGTTTTTTTAGAGTCAGTTATGCCATGTTCCTTCCGTAAATGTCTGCTTAGATCATCAGTACGTGTATATGACTTTGAACATACACAACAGTTATAGCGAGAGTTTAAATGTTGCACTAAAACATGGCGAGTAAGATGACTTTTTCGTGTAAACCAACGATCACATGTTTCACACTTGTGGTTTCCAATACACCCAGTTACAGTCTACAAAATAAATGACACATCATTCTTAGTCTTATTCAAATCTTATTTATAATCTTATTAATATATAATGTAACATGCAATGTATGTAAGCAGCATATATGTATGAATAGACAATTTAATACTATGAAAATCATACATTATTTAGTCAGTGAAGTAATCTGTCATGAATTTGTGCTTTAATGTCTTATAACAAAATCATGATCATGATCAAATGAATTTAACTACATAAACAAATTTATATTTTTTGCCATGAATTTTATAAATAGTTTATTTTGATGATAAAAATATTTTCAATTTAGTAAAATTTTATTTTCAATATGACTGTGCCCAAAATTTCCATTCTTTTAAATTTCAACTGTCTAGTTACTAGACTCTGGTGCAAAGTCCAGAAAACTGACCAAAAAGGCTCATTGCTAATCTAAGGATCAATGGTTCCCTGCATAGGTCAAGATATAATTTAGAATTTCTAACCCAGTTTCATCATCGATGGAAAAAACATTTAACTGATTGGTTGGATGGAAAAAGGAATCAATCTTGTGTCATGATTTCCATGATGTTGGAATTTAGGACCCTAACAATTGTCATACACATGCTTTCTCTGGGCTTCTAGATTTTCCAATTTTAATGTGAAAACACCCCAGCCTTGAAACAAACCCAGCCCCAGAACCAATTCACATGTGATGAAAAGGCTGATTATATAAACAATGAATTTGTATGCTGTTTCTACAGTATCTTTGCTTTCTGGACTAGCAACAATAGAAACATTTTACTACTCAATACTCATGTTGAAATATAAATTTTATTAACAGAGGTACTATTATTATTTTTTTCTGGGTTTAAATTTTAATCTTAAATATTTGTATTATACATTTACCTATACATGCTTATGGTGGAACTAAATATACCAGTACAATCATAACACTTATATTCCAAAAACCACTGTTTGTTTTTTTTTTATAATGAAATATTGTCACAGCCAATAAAATTAAAACGTTTACATATTTTACATTCAGACTTAGGGCCTGTTTATATGGCTTAACTGGGCTGGTCCGGTTTGCCGGGTGTCTCGGTTTTGACGTCACTGTAGTCAATTTCTGTGGATTTACTCAAACGCATTTATATGGAAAGCGGGTTTCTAGACCGGGAAGCCCGGCTATCAGGGCCAGCCTGGTATTCATATAAACAATATTTGACGGGTTAGCCCGGGCAACTGAGCCTTAGCGCATGCGTGCAACATACTTTTACTACACAACATGGCTCCAAAGAACCAAATAAAAGCTCTTTGAGCCCTAGCCCGCGTTCATGTAAAGATTCAAAACTTTCAACCCGGGTAACCGAGCTAGCTCGGCTTACCGGGCTGGCCCGTCACATATAACCAGGCCCTTATATAAATAATAATAATTCAATTACTACTGAAACAAATGTAAAACTTTATTGACGTAATAAGTTTGTACTACTTGAAGATTTGATCTGTGTCCCCATAAAAATATCATTTGCATTCACTGAATCTCACATATGGTTTAGTTCTGATAGCAATAAATTAAGGTTGTGATGATTGTAGTAGTAGTATGTCCTTTTCGGTTAAAATCAGACCTTAACTTTGGTCAAATCAGATTTAGAAAATTGTTAAAATGGCAATTTCCCTTTTTTCGTATGGATTGGGAGCCAGTTTTGAAACTGTATTCAAACTTTATGAAGCAAAAACAAACTTGTTCCAAGCCTGAAACATTTCAATAAATCACTTAAAAGATATTTCTATCATATCTCCATGCATCCTTCTATAATGTTCCTTTAACTTGTCTTTTCTAGAAAGTTTCGCACCACAAATTACACACTGTAGTTGCTTTCCAAAATGTGTTGTTTTTACGTGTCGTTGAAGATTTCCTCTCTGAGTAAATTGTTGACCACAAATAGAACATTTTATATTATCATAATAACTACCAACCTATAATACAAATATAACAACAAAATATAAGGCCTTTACCACTCACAAAGGGGAAGCACTCTTACAGCTTAAGCCACTCATTTAAAAATCCATGCACAAAAACTTATATTTGTATGGGTTCGTAATACATACACTGTCTATAGATATAAAATACATGGTTATAGAAATTGTATGCTATAGAAAAATTATTATATATTTTAAGTACAATAATTTGGTTTATTGTCAATGGTAAGGTCTTTTTGGTATTAGGAATTGACTAAATGAAATGAAATGAATGAAGTTTTACGTCCTACTTTTCTGCACCTATATGGGCTAATTGAGGACGGGCAACACCATGCAGTGTGCAATGAGGGAAATTTTGCCAGAACTGCGGCATTAGCCTGCCCTTATTTTCGATTTCCAACTGTCGAGAGATCTTTAACGTGCACAGCCAATAGCAAACGGGACCTCAGTTTATTGTCCCATCCGAACGACTAGACGCTTTTTCCATGTCAGCCCCTGCGAACTGCATCACTGACAGTGGGAAACCGGGTGAAACTATGCCGGAATTGAACCCTGGAACTTCAGGTTAGCGTCTTACTCACTGAGCCACCTAGGAATTGACTAAAAGATGTTTTATATCATAACTAACAATTTACAACAATAACACAATCACAAACAATGTTGGTAAAATCATTTTGATTAATTAAAAATCAAACATATAATGTCAGATATTTCAAAGACTTTTGTTGATGTTTAAAACATAATGAAAGTATATGATTGAAAGCACAGAACTCCTGTATTTTAGTAACAACTTCAATACATTTTAGAGACCAAAGTCTTAAATTGTCGCAACGTTTTAAATTTGATTATTTTGATAAAATGTTTTATGTCTATATTTTGGAAATTCAACAGTTACTATTCTCTAGATAAAAAATACTCCATTGACAAGGGCAATAACTATATTTCTATGAGGAATTAATGTGTGTCTAAGCTATGCTGTAAGTATTCACAATACTACTTTAACTTCCAACTGAATTCTTGACGATAAATGACAACACTCTGTTGCTTTTTCATCCAAATTAATGGGAGGTCACCACATTGATTCACTATACAAGGAGAGCACAAAATCACCTCTTGTCACTATGGTAACGATCTACATGAATTTTTAAATGATCACTACGTTTAAATGATTGTGAACAATATTGACAATATTTCCGAATTTCAAGATGCACACTATGAACATGTCGTCTTAAATCTTGCTTCCATTTAAAAACTTTGAGACACCAATGACACGTCAAGTTCCAAGTACTGAGATTTAAAGGAGGAATCTACAAAATAAAAGAAAGAGAAAGATAAGAGAGAAACTAAATAACATTTCCAAATGTCTAGAGCATGCACACATGTAAGATAAGTACTGAGAAAACAGAAATATCACGTGGATGTATCGTATAAAGGTTATATCAATCTTTATTTCCCAAAACCTGTCTTTAGTCCAAGCAACAAAGAGAAAATTAAAGACGTTTCCTAACCAAAGAACTTGCAATTGACTTGATAGTGTCTGTTAATTCATCTATATTACAAACGTTTCTTTTGTTGGTACTCATGCATTTAGTTTCAGTATTATAGCTTATTTATATTTAGAAAAAAAAGAAATAAGTGATGGTTCAAGTTTGATAATTTCAATGTCTTTACTTTTCCAGCTGATATACCATACAACATATTGTTGATTTTCACAACATGGAAATGAAATGAAGTTTTATTTCCTGATTTTCAGGAGGGGCAAACATCATGCAATGTGCAATGGGGGAAGACAGCGGCATTAGCCTACTCTTATTTTTGAATTCCAACTGTCAAGGGATCTTTAACATACACTGCCTGCTGTTTTTTTGTCCATGTCAGCCCCTCTGAACTACATCCAAAGGCATCAGCTTGACCAATGCTGAGATTAAACCATAGACTTTCAGATAAGCTCTCAGAGCCACTGCGGGACCCCCATGTCCAACCTGGAGAATTACTGTATGTTTGAACATGAACAGAAAGAACTTTACTCTCTACTTTCTACTTTACTTTCAAGATCTATATTTAATATCTCAGTCCTTCCAACATTCAAATACTATCCAACAGACTTGGAATTTTGGAATTCCTTTATTCAATACATAAGTTTTACAATTCACAATTACAATTCTGAACCCATTCATGTTCTTTATTTACAAAATAATTGCTTTGTAAAATTACTTTTTAATTCATTTAAATCATCATAAAAAAAATTACAAAAGAAGTCATCTTTACGCATCTACCTTACTCAAAATTTATTTTTTGAATTGCATTTACATCATTTATGTTTTATGTACATGAAATTAAAGGCCAGTCTACACAATCATACATCAACATTTGTTGGAAAGATGAAACATGCAGCTAAAAATTTGAACAATGTCAAACATGTTTGACCATGTTCAAGTTTGTTGGGAAAGCCATCTACACAATCAAACATCATAAGTTGCAGGCAGATGAATTTATGTATGGGTCAACAAATCTGACAAAATGCAAGAAGCAGACTTGTCATATTTGACACATCAAAGAGCAGTTCATAAATTTTCACATGTATCAACCATATCAAAGAGCAGTTCATTGATTTTTAAATGCATCAACCATATCAAACAGCAGTTCATAGATTTTCACATGTATCAGACGCATTAAAGAGCAATTCATATATTTTCACATGTATCAGACGCATTAAAGAGCAGTTCATAGATTTTCACATGTATCAAACACATCAAAGAGCAGTTCATAGATTTTCACATGTATCAAACAGCAGTTCATAGATTTTCACATGTATCAACCATATCAAACAGCGGTTCATAGATTTTCACATGTATCAAGCATATCAAACAGCAGTTCATAGATTTTCACATGTATCAAGCATATCAAACAGCAGTTCATAGATTTTCACATGTATCAACCATATCAAAGAGCAGTTCAAAGATTTTCACATGTATCAACCATATCAAAGAGCAGTTCAAAGATTTTCACATGTATCAACCATATCAAACAGCGGTTCATAGATTTTCACATGTAACAAGCATATCAAAGAGCAGTTCGTAGATTTTCACATGTATCAAGCATATCAAACAGCAGTTCATAGATTTTCACATGTATCAACCATATCAAAGAGCAGTTCAAAGATTTTCACATGTATCAACCATATCAAACAGCGGTTCATAGATTTTCACATGTAACAAGCATATCAAAGAGCAGTTCGTAGATTTTTACATGTATCAAACACATCAAAGAGCAGTTCATAGATTTTCACATGTATCAACCATATCAAAGAGCAGTTCATAATATCAAAGAGCAATTCATAGATTTTCACATAAAAAATAACACTGTAATGAAATCTATGGTAAACTTTTATCTTTACTATTGGGATTGTACTATGTGTTTTTTCATATGGCGGGTCAAATAATCTCTACGGGCAAATGTTGCAAAACAATATGGACAAACTTCTTTAATATTCATATGAACACTGCGAATATGTCGTATTTTGTCTCTATACCATTTAAACACTTTTAAACACCAACTACATGTTAATTCAGATACATTTTTATAAGGACCTTCTTCCTACAAAATACAAATAGAACACAATTCACCATTTAAACTTCATATTGAAAGGCAACTCCAATATCATATCTGAGCACAAATGGACGTGTTTGTTTTATTCAAAAATAAGATAATCAGCTTTATGTTTTGAAGTTTTCTGAAAACATATGACTTTTACAGATTTTTCTAGAAAGATTATTAGCTTGCTAACCTGAGGGTCCTGGGTTCAATCTTGGTATAGGTAGGGATAATACCTGAGGATTATTTGACCCGGTTTCCCAGCTATCAGTGATGCAGGTCAGAGGGGCTGACATGTAAGAGCGTCTACTCTTACATTAAAGATAACATGACAGTTTGAAATCGAAAATAAGGAGTCCTGGCAAAATTTCCCTCATTGCACATTTCTTGGCAATTGTCTATCCTCATCATTTGAAAGCTTTTTTGGTCATTTTGTCATGAGGTTTGTATTCATAGCAACATTTAAATAATCTGAAAATTCATTCATAAGTCTAATAATAATTTCAACGATAAGATATTCTTTTATTCAACACATACTATAAACTCCATATCAATATGGCAAGTGACAAGAAAAACAGATTGAGAAAGAGTTCTTGCTTCTTAGCAGACAAGCTTATTATGGGGATGAGAGTGACAGGCAATAAGAGCCCTATTTCAGCTCTAAAAATGGCATGTTTAAATATAAAAGTTTTTACTGTTTTAGAAACTTAAAACTTTTTCCATGTGCATGCCCATTGATCTTGAAAAATGCCAGACTTAGCTTTTATCAATTAACTAGGTACACAACATGTCTATGTTATTATTCTGCTCAAATAACTTATCAAAGATAAAGTCTACTAAAGGGATTGTAAAGACGTCACTGACAGTGATCTGCATAGATATCAATAGTATAGCTTCCACTAGATCACTGTCAGTGACTTCATAAAACGCGTCAGTTTTAGTGGCATTTCAAGAACCACAGGCGCCGGAATGGAAAATGAAATGATGCAAATTGATGCTATCAGTGTCCTCGATACACATACAAAGTTTAGAAATACTCTAAGTTACAATCTCTTTAAGAAGATAAAGTATAATCTAACACAACAAAGAATTCATATATTACTATAATAATAACTTGGAAATTCAATCAAATCTGTTTAAGATTGTTCCGATTTGTGAAATTTGTAAAATAATTTAACACCAACAGATAAATTATCCTATACAGTAAAACACACATTACACATATAAAACACAACACAATTTACCATATCAGACTTTAGTTTTTGTTAATGATGGACAATGATTATTTCTATGTTCCATCATCTTATCCCTTCTAGAAAATTGTAAACCACAAAATTCACAAGGATGTTTAATTCCTAGATGTCTAGCTTTAACATGTCGCACTAAACTGCTTTTCTTTGTATATGATTGTCCACATTCAGGACACACAAAACTATCGCCATGTCCAGAAAAGGCCTATAAGAATAGAAAAAGAAAGTTTCAGTGTTTGGTAATTGTGTTGTGTAATATAAACAAGAGCTCAACAGTCAAGTCACATCTGAAATCTTAAAGGGGAATATTCAGCATTCAAGGGTCAATTTGGGACTTGAATATATATCAATAGCCTCCAAAAGTACAATAACTGCTCAAAAATAGCACAATTCCTTTAATTATATCCCTACCTAAACAATTATCTTACATTTTCTGTATATGTTTTTGCTATATAAGGCATAGTCATAATGAAATCAAGTCATATTTTGGACTTTCGAACAATAATAATTAAGGAAATTAATCGACGGAGAGTTGCAAATATTATTACCGTTTACATAAGCTAAAAAAATTCCAGGTTCTGAGATTAAACAGCTCTTTTACGGATGGTGAAATATCCCTTTAAGAAACTTTGTAGATGCTTATACATATGCACTGTCTGAACTCAATTTACCTCTATTTTATTTGCTCCATGAAAATTACGGCAAATATTGTCAACATTTCAATTTCCCTACAGATGATGGCTTTCTATTTCTAATTATAAATTAATCACACATAGAAATTAACCCTTGTAAGACATTTAGAAGTATCACAGCACATTAAGAAACAACAGTTGTTATGGATATCATAAATAGATTTCTGCGTGTCACATCATAACATTAAAGTCATCTTTAAATTACTCATTCAAACAAATATTATCGTATTTTACCAAAGACAAAAACGGTACAGTAGTCACAAAAGAAAAAATAACCTTCTTTTCTTTAAATTTCACTATGTAATTCATTACAATTTTTAATAATTAAGTATGGCCACTGGAATAATTTCACGTGTTATGTCTTTCATGTAGTTTTCTTGTAGATTGTCACTCAGATAGGTACACAGTGGTTTTCTCCTGTGAAATATATTAATAACAATAGAAAACTTTCACAAATCTAGCACTATAACTATCCTTGGTTAAGATATTATTCTTTTATATAAGTTCACTTACAAAAAGCTAATATGCTACTTATCGTTTTCTATTATCTTTAATACACTTGTGATTTTTTAAAGACTGTTCATGGAAAAACACAATTTTACACATTTTACAAGTATGAATCACTTTTTGAGAGTTTCCTGTACGAGCATGGTAAAAATCTGAAAATGTCTTTCTTTTAGCTCTTGGTTTAACCGTTGTAGACTGAGTGTTCTTTTTGGATCTGCTCAGGGGAAAGCTACTTATATTTTTGGCCGAGTTAATTTTCTTCTTACTTAAGTTAAAGTCACAACTATGAATATCTAAAGATGCTTTGTTAAAGAACTGTAGAGAACAGATATCACATTGATAAAGTATTTGTTTATTATATGATGTAGATTGTGATGGTCCTGCTATGTTACTTGGCTCTGACATTATACCTGCACTGTCAAACTTCTCTACAAATATCATAAACTTTTCACCATCCTGAAATGGCAAAAAAGTTAATGATAATCTGAGAAGCTTAACAATGGGTAAATAGAAATGGTTTATTATCATCTGAGAATTAAGCCATTATAGATTAAGACATATAACCTCAAGATCAGCCATGGTTTGGTTACAGTCATGTTGTAGGATTATCAGAGAAGTTTAAACAGCCCAGTTAAGTTAATATCTAATATATTACACAATATAAAATCATGGTTTATGATTATCTAAGAAGTTTCAAATTGAGAAATGATGGTTTAATTAAAATATATAACACAATATTAAGTCATAGTTGGTTTATGTTTATCTGATTCACATGTCTAAATTTACATTCTTTAAAAAAGTCAAATTAAAGACTTTAATGATTTCAAATTTCAAGGATGTTGCAATTGTTGCAAATTAGTTTAACAATAACCTGGCACATCAATTGAATTAAAGCATCATAGATGAATTAAAGCATCATAGATAAAAGAAAGGATCATTTCAGAATAGATTTATTTCGTGTCACCTAATATTGATAACTATCAAACATAACAATAAAAGAACACAATTGGCATTAAAGCTATTAAATAGGAAATGTTGATAACTTCAGCTACAAATTGGTAGCAACATTTCCACATTAATTATGAAGTATAATCATTGAGCTCCTTTTAAAACTTTATTACAGCTTTCCATATGCTTAATTCTTGTTGACCGCCATTTAAATGGTTTATCACAATAATCACAACTATATCTGGGTTCATTTCCATGTACTCCTTTAATATGGTCTTCTAGTCCTTGACTAGTAGTACAGTTAATACCACATACGTGACACTGAAATCTCTGATTAGAACAAGACTCCATGTGTTTTAATCGTGATGATCTCCATTTAAATGATTTATTACAATTATCACAATTATATCTCAGTTCATTACCATGTACACCTTTTATATGATCATGAAGGCTTTCATTAGTAGAGGTATTAATTCCACACACATGACATTGTCTACCATTGGTAGATATAGTTTGTCCACTACATTCTAATAAATGTCTACACAATGTGGTGGGATAGTAAAAACTACGAGAACATTTATCACAATTCAGTTTTCTCCCATTGTGTTTATTAGTATGACCTTCATAAGAATTTTTTGAGAAAAATTGTTCATTGCACTGTTGACAATAATAAACTTTGCGAGTTTTTCCATGTTTAGAGTTCAAGTGAATTTGCAGGCTTTTCTTTGAATTAAAAGTTTTATTACACTTGGTACAAGATGAATTATCTTTATCATTTAAAAACAATTTTATAATATCTTTAGTTTGGTCTTCAACATTCTTCTTATAACACCTTTTCTTTTTCTTCTGAGTTGTCTTTGTGATTTTCTGAAGAAGGAGAAAAATACTTTAATTCATAATAAAGTCAAGGAGCTTGAACATAACACTATATTCTTTTGTATAAAATTGTCATTTTGCTTTTCCATGTTAATTTAAAAGAAAAACACTTCTTATGATTTGATATTTATTAAAATATTTCTATTTATTTTATTTTAAGAATTTTTCAAAAAAGATATACTTACACACAAAAGAATCTACCTCTATGCTCGAAGCTCCGCTACGCGATTTAAAATGCAATAGGTTCTGAGTCCAATTCTAATGGATACGATTAAATCATAGCTTGAATCCATGACAAACAAAATAATCTATTTGTTTTGATGTAAGCGTATCAATGCTTGATCAAAATGATGATTACCTAGCTAAAGCAATCAAAACAAGACATTAATATAGCTTTCAATATATTTGAGTTTGTACAGGTTTTATAATTACAACTGAAATCAGTCATGACAACTAGAGTTATTATCAATAACAATATATTATAACATGATAATCAGTCAAGTCTAGGGCTGCCACGGTTAACCGAAATTTCGGTTAACCCCGGTGCAAAATCCTACAGTTTGGTTTGGATCGACCTTCCTCAATTTCGGTACGGTTCGGTTTGATATTGCAGCGCCTATTACTAATTTTATTTTATTCATTTTATTTAAAAACTTGAAGTGGACAAACTAATTTTTCTAAAGAAAAACTTGAAGTGGACAAACTAATTTTTCTAAAGAAAAACTTAAACATGAGCCATAAATAAGCTGTTTGTTTCATTGTTTAGTGTTTTATTTATTTTCCTTATGATTTTTTCTTGACAAATAGTCATTCATTCATTTATTAAAACATCTTGTTCGTTCACATTACATCTTTTTTACCAGTGAACTGAACCGAACCGAAAACCGAGCTTTAGTGAACCGAACCAAAAAATATGTGAACCGTGGCAGCCCTAGACAAGTCACATCCTATTACATCATAATCAGCAGCCTGTCTGAGATAATCAATCTCAATTTTATTATAGATATACAGCTCTCATAAAGAATCAGGGAGATATTATCTAATAAGTGATTATTCACTACACAACTATCTTAAATGGGTTGTAAAAAGGTTTAAATTACAAAGTTTAGTTTACTATCCATAGTCATTCAAATATTCAGTTTATCAGTAACGTATCCAATCACAATCCTTTAAATTATTTAGATAAGAGAATCTAAAACTATTCTTTTCTGAATTTTATATGTTTAATTCAATCATCCATAACCCCTTTTACACTACAAAAATATTTGGTTCTGAGAACTGATCAGATGAAATTTGTGTAATGATAGAATTGTGTAATGTAAACGGTAACCTTTTCGTCATTTTGGAATTTCGTCATTTCAGTACATTTGTTGATAACTTCCAGATGTCTCCGATTACCTGACTAAAAGGCATTCAATTTAATTATTTCAAGAAGAATTACAGAGATAACTGTGCCGAGAACGGTTACCGTTTACACTACAACTGAAGAACCGTTCTCAGACCACTTGATTTCACTGTAAATGGTCACATTTTATCGCAGCCTGGTCCAAAACAAGAAAAGAACAGAACTCTTTATAGCAGCCTGGTGTAAAAGGGATTAAAGAATACAATGAACAACAAACAACAAATCTAAAAACAACCTGTCAATATATCACAACTTGACTAAGTTTAGTACCAAATCTGACAATATTACTCAATACTGTTGTAGTACATCTAGATATGACATTGTACACTCACTCTCCTTTTTGTAACAATAAAATACTGAATATTGGTCACAGAATAAACAGGGCTTTATGTATTAAAGTGTAATAATACTGATAGGTGTTATGTTTTATCATTTTTAAAACCATGGCCTCCTTTTTCAGGTGATCAAGATATGTGCTTATGAAAAACTATAGTAAATTCATAATGAGAATATGTATGAAAATCTGTTAATTTAAGAAATAAGTGAACTGTATTTTACCACCATTTACTTATATTTAATGCATACATTAGTAAGCCCTACTTAATTTAATGAAGGTCCACAGCAATTCTGTCAATAGTTGGACAGGGTAATTTAGATATTAGAATATACAATAGAATAAAATAGATCCAATCATTTATGTTTTGTGTTGACTATTGTATCCCTCTGTTTGATACCCTTGAACCATGACTAACACAAAATAAAAGTTGAACATCACCAAATCTTAATAGAAATCAGATGTCTAAATATTTTTAATACTAACTGAAAGCTCAATTTCATCTTTTTATCTTATTATTTACATAAGCGTATCAAACTTATTCTGATTAATTCTATATTTAGTTCAAGCATCATTGACCATCTCACGTAACTTTTACCATGTTGTCATAGTAACGTTTTTATAATTGAAGTGTTTATAGAATTTACAACTGTCAAAATTTAGCTGTATTTACTGGTTGAATTATCTAAGAGTCACACATCAAATTTCATTCCAATGGTCCTAATGGATAGCAGATATCGAGCTCTTGAAGCTGGTAAAACAAATATCTTGACAACTGCTCCAGGTAGTGAAAAACTGGTCCCTAGCCACCAAAAATTTGAGTCTTTATTGGGTAACATAAACTACTAATTCAACACCAAAGAGGTTTTATCATTTCATCATCATATCTTGCAATGGAATACATATTTTATTTATTATTTTAATTTGCCGTTTTCAAAACTTTAATTAGATAGTGATAAACGTCTGATCATGGCTATGATTTTAGTCTTGAGAAAACAAAGTAAGATAGAATAGTTCGATAAACTTCAAAGATCTGACTGTAAAACAGTTTTGGTATATATATCACACTGTAAGTAAGTTACTCCACGACATAAAGACATTATGATGAAATGATAAACAGCAATCAATGAATAAATCCAATCAAATAAGTCAACCAAGAGTAAGTTCACATTGATAGGACATGTGCAGTTAATCTTTATCCAATAGAACTTCTCAATGTCAATTTAAAAAATATGCCAATGTGTCATTTCAATAATTCTGGAACAATCTAACACATTAGAGAAACACAAACGAAAATAAATTTTATTGCAATAATCTCTAGATATCTGAAATGGAATTTTATATCTCTTAAATTATACTTATCAGTTGGTTTTATTCACTGATTATTTGAACAATAAACTAGCTACTTACCACTCCTGCATTTTTAGAAATATCTGAACTTGTACTTGGAACTGAAAAATTTATAAAGTATACAATGCATGACTGACTAGCATAAAATCCAACTTAATTTGGAAACGTATTGAAAAATTTAGATATTAAAGAGATTGTATCTGCATAGATATCAATAGTAGCTTCCGGTAGATCACTGTCAGTGACGTCATAAATCACATTAGTTTTAGTGGAATTATAAGAACCAGACATCGGAATGGCAAAAATTGATGCTATCAGTGTCCCTGATACAAATACAAAGTCTAGAAAACCCTTTACATTCCCTTTAAGACTTAATATTTTCATAATCATTTGAAAATAGACATAATCTTATAAAGTAACATCTTTTAATCTAGTACAATACCTGATAAGTAACTTGCACCAGGCATTCCAGGTAAATGTGGTACATCAAAATTTGATTCTGTACCAGTATTTAAACCCATTGTTTGTTCTCGTAATGTATTAAAGAACTCCTCTGAATCTTCTTGTTTTATATTACTATCATCACCCTCATCTTGAGAATACGCTGGAGAAAAATAATTAATTTAAATGATTATGCATCTATATCTGTTGTTTTTGAAAGACGAAACAGATACATAAATGAGTCAATTTATACAGAAATACAACTTTAAAAGTAGTAACATATTATTAGGAAATCTTAATTTCTTACTTTAAATTAAATTACAAGATAACATAACAAATCTTCACCAAATATAAACTGATTCAATGGCAATGTTTTGATGTATTCAACAAGGGCATCAATGTATATTATTTATATCTTTTCCATACCTGAATTATTTTGTAAGTCTTCACCACTATCTGGATTTTCTCTGGCTTCTGCTTTAACTCTTGACAAGTCAACATGACCGGAAATTTCAGTACCAGATAGTGAAAGATTTGATGGGGATTTATCAGGTGTTTCTAAAGGAATTGATAAATTTTTAACATCTTTTACTGGTTCTTCTGATCCAAATCCAACATTGTGAAAAATCTCATAATCATCATATTTCTGATTATTTTCATCTGAAGAATGATGAACAGGAGGTACACGATTGTCACTTTCCTCTACAGAATGAGCATTAGCTTCTGTGTCGTGTGTTGCAAATGTCACTAACAAATCTGAATCTAAATCAATTTCAATGGGTTCTTTCTGCACTGATAATTTGGGGGCTTTAGGACTAGAGTTTCTACTATTAGAAGAACGTTTTTTTGATTGTGAAAGATAATGTGGAGATTGTGTGAAACTGTGATGATAATTTGAAGATGTTGAATATCTATTTTGAGAAAACTGTCCATCACTAGAAAGATCTAAATTAACAACTCGTGTTTTTCCAAGTATATCTGGTGTAGGTTGAGGTAAGGGTCTATCAAAATTTTTCTTGGGTGATTTCTGCTGAGAATCAGTGGCATAGAAACTTTTACTGATAAATGTTGTTGAAGATTCATCACTTTTAGAAACTTTTTCATTTACAATGTAATTAAATTCGGTTGCACTATCTACCGTCAGAAATAAATGACCAACGATTTTCACATTTTTATCAAATTCTACATTTCCATGACATACAGCTTGCAAATTTTTAACTAATGCTGAGATAAATTGGGTTGTTGATTGACTCTTCATTTTCCTTGTGAAAATTTAACACTCCATGAACTGTAATGAAAAAATTGGCAAACAAATGAAAACTCAAAGATGATGTTCCTCAACAGAGTTGATATCAAGATTGATCTAACCTTAACAATAATGAAAGTTTATTTTGATTTCAAAAGGCAGTTTTGATTTGGAGGTAGTGGTCTTGGTCTGACGGCATTCCATGTCAAGTTCACATTTTTAACTGAGTTAACTCACAGGCAACAAATAAATCATTGAATTTCAACCCATTTATATTACTAGACTGCAACCTAGACCTACAACCTGTTCTATCTATTTATACTCCCAAGCCTTTAATATTAATATTAAAGGTAGTATTTTTTGTCCCAGAGTTAACCAAAACTTGCTGACTGCATGCTTGGGGCAGTTGGAACGCCAATAGAACAGGTACAGATAAAACTGAGCAAGCGTCAGAAAGACTTAGCCTAAAAAATATAGGATTTTCCGCACCTTTGCGGGTGTGGGTAGTTCATTCATAACATCATTAGCCTATCCCCCTAGAGCATAGCATAAATGCCATGTCTTCTGTTCCATCAAAGTTTTTTTTTTTCAATTATATCAAAGTCAGATCAAAATTTTGTAAAAAATGTGTTGAAAAATTTTAATAATTAATTTTTTTTTTCTTTCAGGTTTTAAATAAATCGAATTGTTGAATATGTATCGTTTAGCGTATTGAATCGCCCACCTCTAAGGCCTATTATTGGGCTAATCAATTTATAAATTATTCAAATCTGCTTCTATATGATATTTTTAATTATAAATTATAAAATGATTTTACATGTCTTTTTTAAGGACCACCTCTAAGGCCTATAAGTGTTGTAATAATAGGCGTTTAAATGAGGGGCCATTTTTGATAGGGGCCCAATTGACGGTTAGGCCTATACTATACGGTAATTGAAAAACACTTTTAATAAAATTAGTTAAAATTTGATTAAGCGTTTTTCAATTCTTGTATAATAAACATAGTTTTCTGGATTTATCAGATTATATAGGTAATATATTGCATAGTTATGCCACCAGGTAAGTCCCCTGATGAATGAATACTCTTATTCACCAAGTTTGAAAATTTAGATTTTTTTCTTCAAGAAGAGTCGAGTTAGTAGGGCCACTAGGGGCTGGACTAGTAGGGCCACGAATGGGGATTAGTTGAGATGCCAGTACATTAAAATATCTATTGATATTAATTCATACCTGATACTTAGCTTTGACTCTTATAAAATATATATATTTTTTTTTATTTTAAAGCTTTATCAGAAGCGTACACTACTAAGCGGGCATGCATGTACAGTTCTTCAAAATATTTCTTTCTTCTTATTACCTTTCATTTCCGGTTATCTAAATTATAATTTTACGGACTAGAAATGGATTGTAGACCCGACGAGTAAAGTTAGTTAGTTTATCCAGAGCGATAAAAATATACATAAAAATAATATTGTAGATTTTATTCGATTATAAGACAGATTTTATATAAAAAAAACATGAACTATATCCCAAGTTATTGTTTTTTGCATGGAGTAAGGTCTCAATCATATTCTGATCCGTAGTTTTGTTTCGCGGATTGTGCTGAATTTGCTCAAGTTTCCTATTTCTCGACTGTATTTTCATTGTTCTGAAAATACAAATATATCCAGTGAGCCGAATTAAGCTAATGACATAGTAAAGTTTCAATAGTTTGAACAAAATTACAGTGCTCATGAATGCCAACTTCGGTAATATTCTGTGTTCTAACTCGAATCAAATTTTTAGATTTAACAATGCCAGAAATCATGCAACTGCAGCAAGCAATGCCTAGGCCTAATGTAATGCAATGCAATGATTTGAGAGAAAGATGATAAATTTAATACTAGCCTAATAGTCATCATATAATTATCATAGTGAAAATATAACCTTCAATTGGATTTGCCTTTAGAAAGACACCTACAACAGAAAAATGAATTCATATAAGCTTAGTCTCTCCCAGATTCCCTGTCGCGACAGATAAGCTCTTTTCCCCAGTGGCAGTGCTGCTACAAACTTTTTTAGGTTATTTCTAAAGCTAATCATAGCCTACATTTTTTTCAAAATTTCAAATATGAAAGTTTGATATCATATATTTCTTGGTAAAATTTGTGTATTAAAGGGAGTATGATTTGCGACATGTAAACTGGGTCCCTGGGATAGATATACGGTAGGCTAGTCTTAAAAAAAAAGAAGGGATACGTTTATATCTGAGATATAAAAATTCATACATGTCAGGAAAAATTCCTTTCACTCTGGTCACATTGAGTTCTGAATAGCATTTTGCCTATTATTTTTTAATGAATTGAAATATTAACCTATTAAAGATAGTTCTGAGAGTGTTAGATTGGCTTTGGGTGGATGAAAATAAGTATGCTTTTACTGAGAGGAAATTTCAAACTGAAATGTGGATTATTTTCACATGAAATTTCATGTAGAGAAGTGTATCAGATATTTAACTACCCATACTAGTAATTTTACTGTTTTTAACAGTGATTTACAACTAGATGCACACAATTATTTTTGTTAAAAATATCCAAAATACAATATTGTATGTCTTTCAATATTATGACAAAATTTAATCTAATAAAGATATTGACGGAAGTTGTATGTGGGAAGTAACTTGATTGTCTGCTTCAGCAAATCATGTGGCTGCATGCTGAATTACAAGTCATCAAAGTCATGCTCAAATGCTGGAAATATCTCTATGTTCTTAGAAAATCCTTGAAATAACGTGTACGCATATTTCGAATTCAGAAACTTGAACAGTAGAAGAATTTTTCTTGCTGTGTACTCGATAATAATTTTTACTGCTCAGATATAAAATTATTTCAATTTTTATACAAACACCAACACCAAACAAAATAGGTGACTCAGTTTACACATCGTGAAATTTCACCAAAATTTTTTACCCAGAAAAATTTGACATAAAACTTTTATCTTTGGACAAAATTTATGCTATTGATTAAATGTTATTATCCAACAAAAAATATCTCCAGTAAAAAGAAATTTGCAATAAGCCTTATTAGCTCCAAAACTGGTAGCTGGGGGGATACTTATACAGAATTTGAAGGAGATAAGCAATTTCCATGCAGTTGTAGTTCTTCTATGTGCTATTTATATATTTTCAAGACCAAAATTGACTCCTGTTTCCTTCCTAAATGTCATCCTACTAATACTATATTTATAAGATACTTACTCTTGAACACCTGATATATTTTTTGTTGGAGACATCCACTACTGCACAATTATTGCCCCTGATTTTTGACGAAAAACGGACAAGATTTTTGGTAACAAAATTGATTGTGGCAAAACAACTAATCAGTCAATCAGGCTGTTTTTTTTTTTCCACAAGCTAGGTACAGGTCTCATGAACTAACTTGAACAATGATCATCTTGGTTCATATCAATTTCTAAATTTTAAAATCTTTTTTCTTTTCAGCATGAAATATTGGATTCTTATTATTTACCATGGCAAATAATTCCAATAAAGCCACAGAGTTCATCACAGCATTAGTGAAACATTTACAAGCCGTTTGTCATGGACATTTTGATTTTGATGAAAATATCAAAGTTGTAGGACATTTATATCTAACAGTAGACAGTAGCTCAGAATTTAATTATGTTCTCAATGAAAAAGTTTCTAAAACTGATAAATCATCTACTACTTTTGTCAGTAGAAGTTTTTATGCCACTGATCCACAACAAAAGCCATTGATAAAGGCAGAATTGAATGAAAATATGACACCACCTAACCAAAATCAAAGACTGCAATGGCAAAATCTACAAGAATCACAAGCCCGATTTTCAAATCAAAGACAAAAGCAACAAGCCAAAGAAGACATTCATCATGCACTTCTTCAGAACCGAACTTTTCAAAAACGCTCTAGTGAAAGTGTTTCACCTGTGCCATTGAATAAAATGCCTAGAATAGGTGACCATGTGAATCAAATGCAACAAATTCGTCAACAGCAACAACAACAACAACAACACATTATTTATAATCGGGGTGCAGTACCCAATAAAGTAGACTCTCGTGTACCTACTCAAATAAGCAATAATGCTGGAGAAGTTCAAAAAAGAACACCAGTAGTTCAGTCTGTTGGAAATAAACCATCCATTAAGTCAGAACCTTTTGACCCTAGCCATGAAGTGAAAACATTTCCCAAAACTAGTCCATCTTTACCTGGATCCACCAAATCTCCAGCACCAAAATCTAATGTTACACCATTTTCTAGTCAACCTAATAATAATAACAACAGTCAGGTGGTTGATGTTGATTTAACTAAAGTTAAAGAAGAACCTCAAGATGAACAATATTCTCTAGCTGAACAAAAAGCTTTTGTAGAAGCAGAAGCGTGGAATAAAGGTAGTTATATTTTATAAGATGTAAGCTAACGTATGAAATTTTCATGAAAAAAAAAGTCTTTGCAGTCTTGAGCTTTAGGTGGGAATTTACAACCCAACACTACCAAATTAAAAAAAAGTAATTGGAAACAAACTCTCTTCTGCTTTATTAACCAGCCATCTTTGTCATTATATTTTGCAGGTGAAGAGAAATATGAAGAAGATTATGATGAAGAAGGTTGTTATGATGAAGAAGGATACGGAGAGGAAGAATATGGTGAAGAAGAGTATGCTGAAGGTTATGAAGATGAGTCTAATTATGACTTCTTGACAGGATTAAGGGAGAAGGCAGTAGATCTGTATCCTGTTGGTTTTGTTAATCAGAAAGGTGAACAGGTACCAGTTAGTAATCACCCATCTATTCCAAATTCTAGTGCTGGTCAATCATTTGTACAGAATTCTAGAAATCCAATTTCCCAAGGTATGATATTTTCATTTATAACTTTATGTACATATAAAAGATCAAATTAGTATCATTCGATACCATGCAATCATGGAAATATTAGCTTCTGCAGCTGATCACAATTTGAAAGATCTTTGCAGTACTTCTAGTCAAATTTGATGTAAGTAAAGAGTGAATATTGAAGCAGATATTGATCGTCATTCTTGTCAGTGCTGATTTACTTTACTACACTTATCTCTTTTCAATTCTGTCACAAAAGTTACTTTACTTTTATATAAATTCAAAATGCCTAGCTCACAAGTTTGCTAGTTTGAGCACTCTTGACTTGATACGATGCTACCACAATAGTATATAGGATCATGTGAGACGACTCCAGCCAAACCTCAACTCCTGCTTCAACAGTTAATTCAAAATTATTCAATTCGTGAAAATACTAAGTGGGAGTGCTCTGCATCATGTTTGTGAAAAAAAATACTTTGTTAACTGGGTGTTCAAGAAAATTTGTTTATTTGTAGGTGCTGGACCTGGCCTTCCATTTCCAATTCCTCCGATAGCGGTGAGTATATAATATGTCAATTAATATAATACCAATTATAATACAATGTTTTATGTACACCACATACTGGTACACAAAATATATTCAAATGCTACACAAACATCACATAACTAATACAGAGCAAAAAAAAATAACCATTAAAGATGACTAATATATCAGGCCTTCTCAAATGGCAGCCACAGGCCAACTCGGGCCCACAACACCTTCAAGATTGACCTGAATTTTTACTTTTGTGGTGCAAAATTCATGCAAAAACTTTGTAAAACCTTAGAGCTAGGCTTACACATTTTCCATCTTAACTTTGTTTTTGGATGTTTCCATTATACATTTTTTTGCAAACTAAAAATTAATATTTTATTTCGATTGAATAGACAACAAATTCATATTTGAGATTAGGCTCAGATGGAAACTAGAGGATTGGCAAAATGCTGTTCTATTAGTAAGTGCACCACATCACATCCTAATCTGAAACTAGCTGACTCTATTTGGACAGATATGACTGGGAAGAAAGTATGAAAACTACAGCTCTGTGGTTTTAAACTTTATCATAATGGCCTATATTGTTATCCATGTAAAGCAGGGATTCCAACCAGCTAATAAAGTGTATTAGCTTTCAATTTTCCAAGATTATAAGTTATATCAAATAGAACATATCAATTGTTTGTAGGAAAGGAAGAAGACCTGTACGGTATCTGATATATTTTGTGGTCAAAAGATGCGCGATAGAAAAGAAAAATCAAGCCATATTGAAAATTCTCAACGCATATTTTTAAGTTACAAGTGTAACATTTGTCTACGTCAATTTTTGGACAAAGAATCTATAAACCTTCATGTCAACAATCATGTAGAGAAAGTCTCAGAATCTTTTCTATTGCGACAATTGAAACAAATTCAAATTTACGCGGACCACTGTTATTGTGGTTCAATTCTTTAAGTTTGAATTTCTTTGTTATTGATATTTTTCAGAACATTTTTTATTTCAGACTTTCAGATACAGTCTTTTACAAATTTGATCAATTTCAAAATAATACCAATCTAGCATTTCATATTGGTGTTACCGGTATTCCAAATTTTGGCTCTATTTTTAATCTGAGTAAAATTTTAAAATAAAATGAAAGCTTGTTAATGACCAATTCATGAATAGAATATATTTTGAAATATCGCAGTAAATTGGCCTGTTCTGCCATTTCAACATTGTACAGTTGATAATTTTTTATCCAATATATGTTTCTTGTATTAATAATATACTTTAAATTAGCTAGATGAATTCTCATTTAATAAAGTAATCTTGAATTCTACACATCTGAAAGCCTGGATATCTGAAAGTCTGGAATGCTATGTGTTTCCTAGTTGGTTACAAGTAATATTGATCTGTGATTATATTTCAGTGTTTCTGATAATTTCTCTGACAGGAATATATTAATACAATGGTCTTTCGTTTATTATTCTGTTATATTGTTACTTGTTTTACTAATAACTCAAGTTTATTGACTGGTCATATTGTTATTTTAATTTGAAAGATTAATTGTTTAAGATATTCATTATGAGATTTAAAATCAAATAAAAATTTATTATCAATATTGTTTAATTGTAATACTGAAATTCAACAAAGTAAAAGCTGATAAGTTCTGGGATATTTATTATTGGTCATCATCATGAAAAGTACGGAGTCAAAATATCTATGCATTGAATTGTAATCGTGTTAGAAAGCAATCCGCTTGTTGTTATACGATATAGGCTGGTATAATTTTCTATGGGTTTAGACTGAATTTTAAAGGAATACAACCTTTTAGAATGAACAAAAACTTGGTCATTAGGAGTACATATATTCATCAGGGGACTTACCTGGTGGCATAACTATACTATGATAAATCCAGAAAACTATGTCTGTATATGGAAAATTTCATAGTTCTATGGGTTTATTTGATTCTGTTTGTATACTTTATAAAGAAACATGCTCTATAAAGAAACATGCTCATAAAATAGAGTTAATAACAATTTTGTTTATCTTTTCAGGGAGGAAGAAAGATGATGCCCAAGCAACAATGTAAATATTGTGGGAAATATTTTGCTGGAGAAACAACATTAACTAGACATATAAAATCTCAACATTTACAGATTCGAATTAACTGTCCAATATGTTCTATTAGCTTTGCTCGAAAAGAGACAATGAAAAAACACATGATAAAAAAACATTCTAATGAATTATCTGCTATGGAAGAAGTTGCATGTCCAATTTGTGAAGAACCGTTTACATGTCAGGAACAATTACAGCAACATTTGTTTGAAGTTCATAGATTAAATCCACCAACATCATAATATGTAATATCAAATTAAAATCCAGTGATTATATCTTTATTAAAGTAACATTGGGTTTTCCTCCACTCTAAATGACCTATGTTTCCATTATAGGCTACTATTCTTGTGCAAAAGTTTTGTTGGCATTTACACATTATTTATTATTACTGTAGCTATGCATCTTGAATTTCAATTCAGTTATGTCATTCCTACTTTTTTGTGGCTTTTGCAGGTATTAGACAGAATTCATTGGTTAATGTATGTATTATTTTGGTGTATGTGTGTTGTATCATTTTGTATCATAACTGTTCAATATATTGTGTCACGTCACATTAAGTTTTTACCCAAAGGTTGAACAAAATATTTAAAAACTCTCTGGAACAGCATCAACGAGATGAAAAATCACGTTTTTACAGGAATAATAAATCTCAATGCATACTTTTACTTTATTTTGTTTCTTTTATTTAATTATACTCTTTAAAGTCACCATTCAATATATGTAGAGTGAAGAATCGGAAAAAAACTAATTTAGAATTTTGAAGAAATATTTTAATATTGAGATCATTCATTTAGTAATCTTCAGTTCTAAAGATCTACTGAATAGACTGACATTAGATGAAATGTAGAATAGATGTTGAATTTCTGATTCTGCTGAATATTCCGCTCAAAACAGAAAGAACTACCGGTATTAAATTTACATCTACTAGACTTTTCAACTATTCCCTCAGATATATTAAAGAATGTATACGTCCATTTACAGAATAGCTCAATGAATTAATTTATCAAGAAATAAAAAATAAATCTGCATATTTAAATATGTATTATATATGTATGTCAAATTTAAAATAGTAAGAATAGCCTTTGACTCCACCGTAATAACGTTTTTAATGTTAACATGTTAAACACAAAATGCTTAAAATAAAAATTGGCCTCTATAAAATCAAATATATGAAAGATTTTATATCTACATACATAGTGTGATATATAGTCGATCAGAACTTATTTAAAATTTACATGAAAATAAGATTGGTAAAAGGGCTAAAGTATAATAATAAAAATAAATATAAATCTGTGCAGGCAAATTTTGAAAAGGAAACTACATGATATTCTAATATCAACATAAAACATTGAAAGTCGACTGCTTCAAGAAGATAACCAGTCGGTTAAGTTATTATCATATGATGTCCATCTATGTTAAGGCCTACGTGATATAATGCTTCCCAAAACTTTAATACACATCCAAAGGATAGCACAGATACAGATTGTGATAAATATTACTTTTATTTGGATATTGACTTGTTCACAGGGCATGCATTGAGAATTCTTATATTTCGAATATTCTACAAGCCACAAGAAGTTCTGCAAGACAAGCAAGTTCAAGTTCAATCAAAATCCTTTAAACTCTTTCTTAAATGCATAGAGTAGTTATGGCACTCAAAAAGTTCAAAATAATAACAATGCAGCTTGCACCACTAGCTTGTATACAGTTAAAAGTTATAAATAACATGGTGATTTAAAAGTTACAACATAAATTCAACCATTATACCAGTCTAAAAATAGTAACGATAATGCACACATAACTAAGAAAAATAAAATCCACACTCTAAATTCAGCTTTCTTTTTTATAGCCTGAAAATAGAAAGAAAAAATAAATAATCAAAATATTGTTAGCAAAGGAAGCAAGTTCAGTATAACCATAACCATAACCTTACACCTTCAATCAAAAGCCGTCAATAATAAACATAACTGAACCCTCTAAAAAGGGATGATTTACTTGCAGTCAAGGTAATGTAGTAATAATGGTGGGTGTATATTTCTGAATATTTCATGTCTCATTAATTCTTCAATGTGTCCCTCATTAAATGCATACTGACCAACCTTTTCAAAAAAATAGCTTAGAATTTTTGGCAGCGATTTTAAAGACTGATATTAGATATAAATTTGATGATAATATCATTGCTAAAAGCTTGAACTGTTCGACATTTCATGACAATCAACATTGTAAGTTCAAAAGTCAAAAAGAAAATGTATTTACTGACCTCTCTTATTTCTTCATTAGCATCTATAATATTTTCTGTTGTACCAACTGTTGTACTTGCTATATGATCTATTTCATGTTCCTAAGACAAACAAAATACGATTCTGATTACGACATACAAGGTAAATAGTATATTGTAATGCTTAAAGGAATTCTACCTCTTAAAATGAACATAAAATTTACAATAAGAGTGTATAATTATCAATGGTCTCATGGATGTTCCACAAAACTCATGTATAATCTGATATTGTCACAAAACTAAGTAATTATTTTTTATAAGTTTTTTTTAAAATATCGCATTAGAAACCTATAATTAAAGCATCTTCACTCACCTGTTCTAAAACTTTTTCTGCAAATATTTCTTGTAATTTAGCTATTTCTATAACTTTGCCTTCAATTTGTCTGAAGTCAAAAATAATCTTGATATTTAAATTTTCTTATAATCAAACTAAAGTAATATAAAAAACTTTCCTGACAAGTGAAGTACATATGTAAATGAAATAAAGCTGTTACTCTCAACAAAAGATATCACTTTGTCATCCATATAAATCTTGAATGATGCAGGATGGCTATTGAATTGTTGGCCTGGCTTGTGAATTGAATGTCCATGTTGTTTATTTATCTTGTCATGGTGCTCAAGGTATCCAGAAAAATATATTATTTGTAACTTACTGGACTTCATGAGACATACTGTTCATTTCATCATATAATGCTTTATTTTCCTCTTCAAACTATACATAAATAAAACAAAAATTTATTATAACACCTGAAACAATGAATCTTTATCTATATAAGAAGCAAAGCCAGAAATGAATGCTAACGGAGGAGTAAAAGGAAAAAACAAATTCAAATTTCATTTATACCCTTACTCAGGTTTTTTTTTCATCATATTGAAATTATATTCTTATTGTAAGTTATAATCAATCTCAATTAGTCATAAGAACATTCTCTTCATACAAGTATTAGCATTTTCATATTCATAAACTTGGTGTATCCCAGGGGTTTTACAGAACTCACTTTGACATGACCATTTTTGAAAATATGGTAACTCCTCTTTAAAGTGGAAAATTTCAGTTTAGAATTTTAAATCCAACATGTCAACCCTCAAATATAGACGAATTAACCTGTTGGTGTGAAATGATCAATTGTCATATCTAAAAACATGATATTTAGAACTAGACTAGAACTCTTTACTTACCATTTGAGCTTCATCAGGTGAAATTTCATCTTCTGGTAGTAAATTATTTTCATGATCAAATTCAGGACGGATAGATTTTTTGTCTGCAATACATTAACATGTAAATTAAGTTGATCATTTCCACAACTATGATTATTTATACCATCTATAGAAGTCATCTTCACTCATAATTCCAGTCAACCCAGCTGTAAATGGGTACGGATAATCTGGGAAAGATCAATGCCAAGAGGTTTGGCCAAGGACCAGCTGGGAGAAAGGATCCTCACGGAACCTAAGCTGTTATCCTTGTAAAGTATAGATGTTTCTTTCTTTCTTTTTATTTTTCTTAGAAAGTAGCGTTATTCTGAACATGGCATCAATGAATCCGCATAATGTCTGTTAATATAACAGATTAGATGTATACCTGAGGTTTTAGAAACTTGAGCATTAGAACTTTTATCAGTATCTCCACTACCATTTTCATCTGTTGATTTCTTTAATAATGAACTTAAATCTACATTCTTCACAGAACTATTAGATGTTTCAGGCTTTAATTTAGATCTAGAATGAATAAACACAAGTATAATTCATCAATTTGAATAAATGCCTGACCCACATGTGTTTACAGGACACAGTTTTCATTCCTGGCATAGCACAATTATTGTGGGTTCAAAACTGTAGCTTAGTGCCAAATTTACAAAGGAATCTAAAGTAACAATGCTGAGAATTGCAATAAACATGTACTCACATATTTTTCCTATCTACAGCTCTTTTTACTCTGATAGCTTTCTGTTCACTATATATTTTACACACAGCTATAAAATAATTAAAATAATGTAATGCATACAAATACCATAAAGATTAAAAATTTAAATTTCTTTCCAATAATAGAACTGGAAAGAATCACTAGTGATATTTTCTTATAAGACATAGCCAAAACCATTAACACAATGACGAAATCATTCTGAATTGAAAGCATAAGACACAATCATAAAATAATTCTTAAAATATTAACTGACACCAACACTATATAAAAGATTAGAAATATCAGTAATCCTGGATTCTTTCAGTAAACTGTTTTATTTAATTTTGCAGTTCACTTACCTTTAAGATATTCATTCATTAGAAATATAACAATTTGTCTGTGTTCTTTAACTTGAGGATGTACACGATGACTTGATAAATCTAATCGTAATATTCCTATAGACTCCTGACAAGTACGAATTATATTCTGGGCATCATTATCTATCTGATCTCTTTCTGAATCCGTCATTTTGGAAGCTTCTGATGATAAGTGGCTGAAAAATATACAAATTCTGTTATAAAGAAACATTTCCTCATATGATGGAAGAAAATATTGATTTTATGTTATTAACCCGCAGCTAAATTGACTAATACTGCTTGTTAGTAGTTCTATCTTATATAACCTGCCTAGAAGGTCAGAAAACCTTACACTAATTGAAATGACATCAACACTGATATAAAGCTTAGATATTTACGTAAAGAAAATATTAATCAACAAGTAAAGAACCTAACTTGCTCTTTATTGTCTTAATAATCTCTCTATTGTCCTTCAAAACAAGACACAACAGTTTTACTTTGACAAAACATTTCTATTAAATATTGAATCATAAATTAGAATTATCAACTTCTTTACTTCATAACTAGCTAACATACAACCAAGTCTTTATTCAAATTAAGTAGCTGATAAAGTCTCCCTGTAAATCAAATATGACTTCAATAAATATTTTTTTTTAGCAACAATTATATGTTTAAGACAGTTATTACTCCAATACAGTGCATTAGATCATAAGTCATATCAAAATAGTCTAAATCTACATACAATTGATATTGACCTTTCGTAAAAGGTGATACATATGTAATCCTTTCTTAAAAAAGACATTATAAATATGATTTAAAAACAGATGATTATATTGGAAATTTTACATAATGATTACTTGAAAGCAACAATAATACCTGGTACATAAATGTTGAAACAAGGTTAGAAATAAAATCAGTGTGTTTATTTATGTTACCTATCCAAACAATTGTTTTGGGTCTTATAACTCATATTATAAGCTTGTAGAGGGAATAAAACCAAACTTGTTCTTTGAGCAACATAACAAGTTTTGAATATAACATATTTTTACAGATTTACTTCAGAATTAAGACTTCTGGAAAAAGCTTATAGAAGAAAACAAGCAATTACAAATTTATGCACACACAAAAATTACAAAATTTACCCTTACCTTCCAGAATTGATATATTCTTTTCTGTGTGACAAGAGAAAATCTCTTAATTGTGTTATATTTGTAATCTATAAACATAATATTAAAAAAAACTCAACATTAGAATCAAATTTTAAGAAAAATTGGGTGGGAATTTGAAATAAGATGGCAATATACTGAGCTTAAAGAAAAGAGATTGTAAACAATTTTTTTTTAATGTTTATGTGCATCGGTGCCATTTTATGGCTTTTATTTTTGAGTTTCAATTTTCTGTCAGATGTTTGTCTGTATGCTTTAAAATAACTGTAAATGACTTAACTGTTGCATAGACAATTAACTGAAAATTAGAATGGAGCAAATTGGTAAAATCGGTGTTCCTGCTTCATATAGAAAGTTAATCAATCAGAGTGATTGCCTAGCAAGATATGCCCACTTCCCTGATAAATTTTGAGTATATCAAGGTCGCTGGCCAATTTGTGTTCAATCTTACAAAAAATCTATTGTCTAATCTGTCAACAAAAATTGACATCTTTTGATCACAAAATAAAATTCTGACTTTAACTGTCAATTTCAAAGCATTCTGATTAAGCCAAGGACATTTACTCAACAATATAAATGACACACCAACTTTCATTCAAATCAGATGAAAACTGTTTAGGTACAGGTATAACTGAAGGGATTTTGCAATTTATGGGCAGTTCCAGTAAATCTGAAGACTATTTACAGAAAATCAAGACCCAAATCGATCCTCAAAAATGCTGAACATTCCCCTGCTTTAAGACAAGCGGCTTCAAACAAAGAACCATTTGAAAATTGAAAGAAGTTGTGCTTTTGTGTTTAGCTAATTTGTATCTATTGTGATTAATAATCAAAGTGGCAAGAAGTGCAAGAGGTTTTCCATTTTTTCACTTCACTCTTTCTTGCCATTTATTTTCAATATTTGTTTAAGATTTTACTGCTTTATTAAAGGCTTGGGAGACGAACAGTCTAACAGACACACAGTGTTTAGGTCTGAAACTAGTGTTCAGTAAGTGTTACACTATTGTTATAATAACTGGATTAGCACCATTGTCTCAACAATTGAATTGGTTCAGATTAGGCCTAATCAGAATCAGATTGTCTGTGGCACTGTGACTGTGCCCCGATCTGGCAAAATCATTGCAATGTGAAATTGAATGTGATCTCTTCTTTCACAAAACTAAAACAGACTTACAACTTCCTTTGCTTTTGATTCAAAGTCTCCCTTTTGACGGGTGTGACTAAGAATGTTTTGTTTATCGTTAACATTCTCTCCAATGGCCTTATTTCTAGATTTTACTGACTTAACAGTTGCTTTAAAAAGATTTGTAACATCAACTGCCATGTTGGCTGTCTGCTATAATGACGCCATTGTCCAGTCCTTCAATGTTGATGTCTGGAAGTCTGAGACTTCTCTTAGTCTATTGAACTTCCGTTTAAATTTATGGTTGACCGAATTTCTACTTGGGGGTCTTTTATTAACTTCCGGTGTTAAGGTAAACAATAACAAAAGAAGTTAATTTAAAAATTATCACAGAAAATTTAATTTTACAACATTTTTACAACTGTTATTACTTGATTTGATATTTTACTATCAGTATATAGTTTATAAAATGATATAGGATTACTGTATTAATTACCTCATGCAGTGAGTTTTTAATTGATTGTTTTCTTTCATTCACATATATTCAAAATATGATTGTCAATTATACATCATTTGTTCAAGGAAGACTTTGAGTCCATAAAATGACTTTTCCTTGGAACATTTTCACTTGAAATTGACCCTTGCCCATACTATTTTCGACTGCAAATTCCCTTTTGTTACATCATATTTCCAAAGATTCATTTTCTTATAGATTCATTATTAGACACTACAAATAATATGCAAATGAAATGGGTGCTGATGGTTGTTGTATAGATGGCTGTCCAGCAAGACGTGTTCGGCATAGAGGATTAAGCTTTTTTCACTTTCCAAATGCCAAAAAACACCCTGAATGGAGATCAAAACTTCTTCAAATTGTTAAGAAATATGGAAAGAAAAAGGTGAATTTGGAGAAATTAACAATATGTTCTCGGCATTTTAATCCAGAATGTATTATAGAAAAAATTAAGATGCCTAGTAAGTAATTTCTTATTCATTATGATTATTACTTGCCTTTATAAAATTGTACATTTGCCAACATTTGTTGATATCTAGATTAATTATGACACTGTAGGAGCCATATTCATGAAATTACCATGCATTTACTCTCTACTACTGATACAAATTCACCAATTTGCTATAGAGCAGTCTAATTATTATTTATTCATTTCAGGCATAAGTAAAAGATGTGTTTTACATGTTGGTAGTATACCAACATTATTTTTACCAGAAAAATCTACACTAAATACTCCAAAAAAACAAATAGTAAGTATATGAAACAACCTTATAAGTTATAGTCACAGCTTTATGAATCTTATAAGTTGATTTAACAAATTGCATTTATGCCTAATTATCAGACAAAAAAATGATTTATTATTATTATTATTAATAGAATAAATTACTGAAAGTCAATGCAGTGATTTGGGGATCCTATATGCTAGTACTGGAAGGATTTATGATGGAATGTCTACTGGTTTTATTCCTTGCAGATAATATTGTGTTTATAAAATTGTTTACTCTTTTGCAGGCAATAAGTATTCTACCAGCCAGTACTTCTAATCAGCCAACTTTCAGTGAATTAAGTAATAATATTAAAGTTCCTACTGGATGGGTCTATGAAAAGAATCAAGTCAACTTAATACTGTATAAATTTAAAAATGATAGATCTCTAAAGGTGATTGTGGACTCTAATTTAGTGTGTAGGATGTTTTACAACGATTATATGATTCCAGGCACCTTAAACATTCAGCAGGATTTATATTCTTTCTTATACAATTTTGAACATTCTAACTTTTGTTTAGGAATTTCTGATAAGAATTTACAGAGCTACTCGGACATTGATCCAACAAAATACAAAAATCATTTCCTACATGCAAATCTTAAAATGGACAGTCCTCAGATGATTCAATATCACACAACAATTAGATCAACAACGTGTAGTGGTTTCAGTAATCTATCGAAAGTTAAAGGTATTTGTAGAAACTGTTATTATTGGAAGACAAACCTGAAAAGAAAACTGAAACGAGATATGTGTACCTCAGAAACCAAAATTATGTCATCTAAAACATCTCTACAAAGAGTGAGTAAAGGAGTATTATCAAAAGCCTTAAAAGAGTCTAGAAAAAGAATAAAGATGCTTGAAAAACAAGTAGTGCAAATTAAAACAAAAATTTGTAAAGAAAGTATCTTGGTTAAAAACTCTAACCTCCATAATTCTTTGATAGAAGTTATAGAGCATGAAAAATTGAATGATCCACTAGTTAAGTTATTTTGGGAACAACAAAAGTTGGCTTTCAATAAAGGGCCTGGTGGCCACAAATGGCATCCGATGTTAATAAGGTTGGCAATATTTTTGCATTCTCAAAGTGCAGCATCTTACAGATCTCTCAGAGATACTGGTGTTATTAAACTACCGGGAGAATCGACATTAAGAGATTACACTAATGTTATTAAACCATCCCCTGGATTTCAAAATGAAGTATTGTGTGAGTTGAAAGAAATAGCTAACCATTTGGAAGACCATGAAAGATGGGTGGCAGTATTACATGATGAAATGTCTGTGAAAGCAGATCTGGTATTTGATCGACAAAATGGAAATGTTGTTGGATTTATAAATAAGTGAGTATAGAAATTATTTTACAATTATTTAAAAAAGAAGTTTCTTTTAATTCCTAATCTCAATCCATGTATTGGAGTATTGATTATATCAGACAACTGATTCTTTTTAAACAAATACACTCAACATGTATCTCACTAAATTGAATTTTTTTTTTTTAATTAGTGAGTGTTTCAAGAAAGAAAGTACTTTAAAAAACAATATTGCTACCCATTGTCTAGTGTTCATGGTGATTGGTTTAAATTCCAACATTAAATATAGTTTAGGGTGGTTTCCTACAAAGTGTGCTACAGCTAGTGACCTTTATCCCAAATTTTGGGAAGCAGTTGGGCATTTGGAAACATTTTGCAGCCTAAAGGTAAAACTAGTTTAATAAGACAATGTTTTTTTCATTATAGTTAATTGCTCATCAACCCTGTATCCAGACATGGAAAAAATGTCACAGTTTACAAAGACAATTAACAGAGGTCTACTGGTTGTACACGTTAAAGATACCTTGGAAATTTAAAAAGCAGAATGTAATGCGAAATTACCTAGATTTCACATTGCACGGCATTAACCTGTACAGGTGCGAAAAGGTCATAAAACTCCATTTCATTTCATTTTTTATGTTTTGTTTTAGTAAGTCGCATTCTGTTTATGTATTATGTTTAAATTTTAGGTCATAGGAGCTACATGTGATAAAGCATCATCAAACATGCGATTTATCAACATCCATGGAAATGATTGTTATAAAACAACAAATGTATTTGCTCCAACTAGATGTATATACTTTTTTTCTGATGCACCACACTTACTTAAAACTGTAAGAAACAATCTAGCTGCATCTGGCAGCAATCAGAAAACAAGATATTTATGGGTATGTATTTTCATATTTGTCGGTGGTAATAACAAAGAAAATAACTAATGTTGAAGATGATACTATGAAATAAAACCCTATGAGGAGATTGTCAACATTTTTCTACAATGCAGTAATAATGTACTCTTAAACACAGATATAAAGCTATATGTTTCGCACGACATAACTTCTGGTAAGTGGGTGTTGTGTAGACAATAAATATACTATCTATTTTCAGGATTGTTCCTTAAATTAATTTAAATTGTACATTGTAGAAAAATGGTCAAAATATACTTTGGCAACATGTGAAGGACATCTATGAGAAAGATATGGCAAATGAAGTCAGTAAATGCACAAAATTATCTCATTGCCATATTTACCTAACCTCATATTCAGTTATGAAGGTGAAATATGCTGTCCAAGTAAGTTTTTGATTATTAATTAAAATTTTATATTTGCTGGTAGGCCTATAACAAATTTAACTTAAAGGTCACTGTTCTAGTCTTTAAATCCATAATAATGTGATTTAAAGTTAAACACACTATTTCTATTTCTAATATTTTTGTGCAGTTCCCTAATTCTATTTTACATTCACATTTCCCTTCAATTCTAAATTTGACAATGATCACTTTTTGAATCTTTGTAGAATTTTATTCTAGGTCTTAAGCAGATCTGTGGGGAAAATGTTAGAAGGGTATGGAGGGGAAGAGGTTCAAGAAACATCAAAATTTATATTGATGATGGACAGATTTTTTGATTGCTTGAATGTGAGATCATTGAATGAAGCTAATCATAAGAGAAAGCCTGACCTTTTGCCATACAAAGATGTAGATGATTCAAGATTTAAGGTAAATATATGTGTAATTAATCTCATTTAATACTTATACCTATTTTTGCTTTGAATTTTGTTATAATGCTTTGAAATTATATTTCTAGTTCTTGTTAGAAGAATTCCTTGTTTATCTTGAGGAATGGAAGAAAGAGGTTGACCAACGACCCGGTTTCAGTCGTACAGAAAAATCAAAGATGTTCCTTACACACCAAACCTATAAGGGAATAGTAATGACAAGTAAGGATATTTTTGATCACATTAGTTATAATGATAAAACTAATATCTTTTTCAATCAAATGTAATTTGCTTGTTACAGATAAAATGAAATGAATGGAGGTTTACGTCCTGCCTGCTTTTTTGCACCTATATGGGCTAATTGAGGACGGGAAAACACCATGCAGTGTGCAATGAGGGCAATTTTGCCAGGACAGCAGCATAAGCCTGCTCTTATTGTCGATTTCCAACTGTCGAGTGAACTTTAACATGAATAGCCAATAGCTCACACGACATTGGTTTTATTGAGAGGAAACCTTTGACAAAAGAATAGTTCATTCTATGCTAGTGCATACATTTGAGCTTATGTTTTAACGGCTTACAGTCTATCATTGTATTATGTTGCTAGAGGGAAAACTTATCCTTTTCATTTTTATTGTAGCCAAATCATTTGTAGAAGCTACCAAATTCTTATTGCTCAATGGTGTATCTTTTGTTTTATCAAACAAGTTTTGCCAAGACCCACTTGAGGAACACTTTGGTAGACACCGTGCACTTGGTAGAAGGTGTGATAATCCAACAGTGTACCAATTTGGGTAATATATTGTCATTGTATTACAATTATGAGAAAAATTGAAAATACTTTACCTGTAGTCAGATTTATTATATACTTTAAACAGTGTGATCATATATATTATTTACTAAGAATCAAATTCATTATTTAATTCTAACATAGAAATGATGGTCCAAAAGATGAGTCAATTTTCTTTCCAGAGTAAACAGATCACATATTTTGATGTTTCAGTATGCGTATTATGAGTTCAACTTATTGTTATTAATAAGTTATAACATGTATTATTGTTTATTTGTTTGTTTCAGATATCAAGAAAATAAATTACGTGTACAAAGAAATTTAGCTTTACAACTTAGACCCAAAGGCAACATACTAAACAAGAAAAGAAAAAAACCCATTCAAATTGATGAAACCCCATTGAAAAAAAGAAAAACTAAAAACTAAACTAGGTTTTCTATTTGGCATTATCATTTTTGGCTTACGCAGGGGATGAGTAAACATCCTTCCAGCTGGTACTGAGCATGGATAAATCCTACCTCCCCCCAATTTAGAATAAGAACATAAATAGAGTAGGGTTGGGTAGCCCGCTTGCAGCACTTGCACTGATCTTTGGCTTCAAAAATTGATGGTTTTTTTTTTCTTTCACTTACTACTTATTTTATTGTATTTGTTCAATTTGTCGCAATGTATTTATCACTTCAAGATAATCTGTCCATTTAATACACATGTACATGTGTATATTACTATATTGTATATCTTAAAAAAAATATCTTTTAAATAACCAGTAGACTGTACCTCATCTTATGGTCTTGTACTTGATCACTAAATCATATTGTCCAGCAATTTTTGTGTGTGTAGATGTTTTATATTGTATCCATGTTTGTCCCAATGGGCTGAGTGTGAGACAGGACCGTTTGTAAATCCATGTAAAATAAAGAGTTTATTATCATTATTATTATCATTATTATTGTATATAAAAACAGGTCAAATTTAAATTATATTTGTATAACAAGAAAGATAAAATTATTAAATAAAACAATAGTAAAACAACAATTAAACAATCACATATGAAGATCAGCCTAATTTGCACTTCAATTATATTCGTATAAATTCATTAAAGATAAGATTAAAGAAAACATTATTCAATGAAAAAACAATAATAAAAAAAATAACATTAAACTGATGTTTGTTGGATGGAAAATTTAAATACCTAACTCCTATTTAACATAATCAGATTGCTCTTTTTTATGTTTAATCTAACAGCTTGAATGTATTTTTTAATTCAGTTCTCAATCCTTTTGATCCAGGTTTTGACTTCTTACATTTGGTTTCTTTTAGATAAGCTTGCATCATTTTTCTACATTTATGATGTGCTCTTATGATAAAAAATCCATCTAAACATAATATCATGCTTTCTTCAACATATTTTTCAGTGGAAGACTCTATAATAACTGCATCCCAAAAATTTTTTGTAATTGCTACATTACTTCTGCATTTTGTAATAAATTCTGGTTTTGATATTTTTTGAGCTACAGAATCTGAATTGATCTCTCGGAAACAAAGTTCTAATAATACAAAAAAATCAATGGCTTTTTCATTTATATATGTCAACCCCCCACGATCTAGCAGTTTAATCATATTTGTGTCTGTACATTCAGTAGTTGATTTCAAACGACTTAAAACACTTACCAAGTTAGCATTTTTATGACATTTCTTTAAAAGTTTCCCTACTATGCTTCCTCCTATATATGCAATTATGTCTCTTTCATCACTGTCAATGCCTTTGACAGAATCCTGCTGACTTTGACTTTGAGTTTGAAAAAAAATATTAATGTGAACAAGTTTTTCAAAATACTTTAACAAAAGAAAAATTAAAGAATTTCTTTCAATTTGATTTTTTTTTTGAATTTTCTCGACAATACTGTCCAAAGATGAATGAAATAATTTCCAACTTTTCTCAGCATTGGACTCCTGTTGTGGTGAGGATGTGATTACAAAATTTAACAATTCATCAGATAATTCATTATTTAATTCATCTGGAAAAAATATGATAAAAACTGTGTGATAAAAACTTCTTTTTTTTTAGATTTAATTAAAATGACAAATACAATGACAGAGGGACGCAAAGGGTCAGGGGGTTAAAACAATTGTTCTTTAACCCAAAGGTCCCAGAATGAGATGAGATGACTACTACAGATATTTTACCCCTTTCCTGCAGGCGTTCAAATGGACCAATTAATGGAGGTTCTGTATGTTACAGACTGAGCACGATAAATAACCCTTGAGAGTCGAAAAATCAAAAATAAGAGTAGGATAATGACACTGTCCTGTAAAAATTGCCCAATTGCACACTGCATGTCATTTGCTGGTCCTCATTAGCACAAAATGTGAAGAAAATACTGTATGTAAAACTCCATTTTACTTCATAGAATTTATTTTTATCATATTTTTGATATTCCAAACAATAACTGAATATATATTGAACATTATACATGCAAGAATACAAGGCATTCAATAAAAATCACCCATTTACCAGTCTTCTTGATCATCTGACTAGATCACAATAATAATAAAATTCAAGAACAAAAAATTCATGTAACAATTAATCAAAAATAAACTATAAACTTGAAAATAAATTACAATACATCATCAACCTATTCACCAATAAGAAAAATGAGCTTGCCTGTATTGTGACAATCAAAAATAAGGGTTGGATTTGTGCTTTTCAGGGAGTTAATAATGGACATTAATTCAGACTGAGATATATTAATGAGTTGTTTCTAAAACCGAAAAAAAATTTAATCATATTCAATATTGGTTTATAATTAATCATACTTTTATTAAAGGGATATGTTCAGTAACTGTTCACCCAATAAAATTTTGATCTCAGAACGAGGAATTTTTAAGTTATTTTAATCCACAATAATGTTCCCAACTCTCCCTTGAAATTTAAGCCTTCGAATCCCTATCGCCATTATTAGCGTTTGAAAGTTAAAAATACGACTTGTCGTTTAGTAAGTCTATGCTTTATATTAGAAAACACATAAACACAAAATGAAAAATAAATGTTTAGGTAGAGGACACATTGTGTGATTTTTGTGAAGTTCTAGTACTTCTGAAGGCTATTACTTACATTCAAGACCAAAATCAACCCTCGAAAATGCTGAACATTCCCCTTAAAAATTAAAAATGCAATCAAAATGGGTAGCCTATTGGTCTTATTGGACACTTTTTTACCTGCACTTCTTCTTCACTTTTCTTTATTGTTGGAAAAAATTCCACATTTTCAATAACCAGGAATTCCTGAAACATTCAGAACATAAAGTAGTCTCATATTTGTCTAGTTGGGGATTACCCGCTCAACGGCAGGTTCTATCTGACTAATATTTGTCATTAAAAAGATCTCAAAGACTGACACAACACAAGTATACAATACTCAGGCTACGCTTTATCAATCACGAATCTCACAAAGAATAACATTTTTTATCGCTATTACAAGGTGGCAACTCGTTTATAGGTAAATTAATTTTGTGAAAATGTTTTAAAATAAACAGAATAAGAAAATTTTCATTTATATCTTACTTCCAAAATAACATCAACAAACATTATATCAATATCGTCTGCCATTTTGCAGAAAGCGGAAGTTATGCGATAACCCCCATATTCAGCGCATGCGTGCCAAGCATAAACTATTTATTTATCCTTCTTGGCATTCCCTACCTTTCAATTCTATGATGTCATGAGTTAAAAAGAGACTTGATATTCAAAGAAAACCGGAAGTAAACAATGGTAAAGTGCAATGTGGGAACGGGCACCGACTCCTGAGGAAGTCGCGCCATCAGTTTCTTTATATTTTTGTTGCAATTAAATCCACATCGATCTTATGCATTTCTGAAGAATAAGGTGATTTCTACAACGATATTCTATGAGCAATTAGTACGACCGCGCTTGCTATACTGGCGTTCTGTCCAGTCTTGATGAATGCTTACGAAATCCTTAGTTTTTACGATTAAACGTTGAAATTTTGTCGTTCCTCTGGCAGTTCTGTAGAGTAGTAGAGCTTACGACTGTATCAGTCGTTTCTTTTGAGTTTAGTTTGTAGCAAATTACATATGTACTCCATGTAAGCCTTGTATATTCATGCAAGTTACTGCGATCTTTGACTTAGTAAACCAAACAGTGACACCAAAAATGGGCCCATTCATTGTGATTCTGTTCGACAGTAGTAGAGATGAGTAGGCCTACATGAAAACCGGCTAGGCTATATGGATTACAATCCTTGCTAATGATGCTTAATTTGTGCATGACATTTTCTGTCATCATTAGCCTGTTTGTTGGGTATTGATATGAGATCATTCCAGACTTTGGATATTCTCTGCAATTTGAAAAAACTTGCCTTCCCCAACATTCTTTTCTAAATGATGACTCAAATGATAATGTAATCGCTGTAGTAGATTACATCCTTATCTATCCCTGTAAGGAAGGTACTGGTATGGAAATAGTATACATGCACACACTTGGTTCCTTACTGACTTGTCACAAAGCCTTTGTCTTAGGGTTTTAGCATAGGCCTACTACAAGCGGAACAGAGTGGTTAGATGCAGAATTAATGTACAAAGTGTTTTTAATGTACAGACGCTCAGCTGTTAACATCGCACAGAGGACAGCAGATCAAATTGACACACTGTTCTGCGTTGCTCCTCTGCGCCCTGCTCTGCACTCCTTTAGATATTTACTGATAGAATGATCCACAAATTGGAACTTAAAAATCTCCCCTGTAAAATTCTTTTCAGACTAGAAATTTCTGTAAAATCATACATGTATCTACATCATATTTCATTATAAATTGACATTGTTTTTTTTTAATTTCAGTTTGGAAAATGTTTCTTTATAACCTGACCCTTCAGAGGGCATCAGGAATAACATTTGCTATTCATGGTAATTTTTCTGGATCTAAACACCAAGAAATATGTGTCTCAAGAGGAAAAATAATTGAATTGCTAAGACATGATCCAAATACTGGTAAAATATATCCAGTACTGTCGGTGGAAGTGTTTGGTATCATCAGAGCTTTAATGCCATTTAAATTAACAGGTGGCACAAAAGGTAGGGCTCAGCTCACTTTCTTACATCCATATACAGTAGGAATACTTGACTTTCATTGTGCTTACCATGAATCTGTTCACCATTATTTGACTATTAAAGAGTGTTTTAGTTTTGCTCTGACTTTTGAAAATTATTAAGAGTATATTTTGATATTTCAGACTATATTGTTGTTGGTTCCGATTCAGGAAGAATTGTTATATTAGAATATATTCCATCTAAAAATATTTTTGAAAAGGTAAGTAATCTGCTCTCTGACCACTGAATTGAATTTTTTCTCTCATGTCACAAATTGTTAAATATGATTGCGAATCACATGCAATGTTTCTAAGAAAACTTTTGGGTACAAGAAAATATTTCAAAATGTTCAATAATCTCAGACTCTCGAAACTATTTATCACAAAATTCTATTGATAAAAAGATAATAGGCAAAATGGGATTCAGAACTCAATGTAGCCATAGAGGAATTATCATATTTTGCATAGACTATGCAATTTTAAAGCTCATCCTATGTCAGGTCAACTAATCAACAGATAGTTTGTTGTTAACCGCATGTGTTTGTTGGAATAAGAAAACAGTATAGTTGAACTATGTTGATTTACTGTATAACATAATAATTAAATAATCTGATCTATTTGTATAAAAGGTTCATCAAGAAACATTTGGTAAGAGTGGTTGTAGAAGGATTGTTCCTGGTCAGTTTTTAGCTGTAGATCCAAAAGGCAGAGCTGTTATGGTTGGTGAGTATGTTGGAAGTTGTGAAGAAGTTACATTTATAACATCTTTAAAGTAGATCCTCGATGATGATTCTATTTAAAACCTGATTAACCATGAAGGTTTTTCTGACTAATGAGTCTGAGAGGATTCTAGTTGTACAGTTTATAAACTAAATATTATGTAGTTTCTAGTTTAAAAAATATGCTCTTGAAATATAATGGTCCTCGAATGTAGATTCTTGATGATGATTCAATTTACAACCTGATTAACCATGAAGGTTTTTCTGACTAATGAGTCTGAGAGGATTCTAGTTGTACAGTTTATAACCTAATATTTTGTAGTTTCTAGTTAAATGAATATGCTCTTGAAATATAATGGTCCTTGAATGTAGATTCTTGATGATGATTCAATTTACAACCTGATTAACCATGAAGGTTTTTCTGACTAATGAGCCTGAAAAGAATCTACTTCTTTAGGAAATGGTTTATTTATTTTGTGGGTCTTATTGCATCGAACGTAGTATCCAATGTCTTTTTCTTTATTTTTCCAGGTGCTGTTGAAAAACAGAAATTGGTATATATATTGAATAGAGATGCTCAGGCTAGATTAACAATCTCCTCACCATTAGAAGCACACAAATCAAATACATTAGTCTATCATATTGTTGGTGTAGATATTGGATTTGAAAATCCTACTTTTGCATGTTTGGAAATAGATTATGAGGTAATAGTTTATTACTTTGATATTGTAATGGTTAAGACCAATTTTTAGCCTGTATTGTAAACAAAATTGAATTGCTACTACAAAATGTACTTGGCAAAATAAAACTTCCTAAAATAATATAAGCCAATTTACTAATGAAATTGATCATAATAACTTCAACACATCGATTCATCTGAAATGTAAATAAGTGTTTGAAATCCGCTGTCCTATGGAAAGTTAAGTATATCTCTTCATTGTCATTGTAGGATGCTGATCAAGATCATACAGGAGAAGCAGCAGCTAAAAGTCAACAATTATTAACATATTACGAGTTAGATTTAGGTTTAAATCATGTTGTTAGGAAATATTCTGAACAGTTAGAAGAACATGCTAATTTCTTAATATCAGGTGAGTTCTTTTTCTAATTTGTTCCAGAAATCTTAAATGGACATAATCCATTTGTATATCATTTGTAAGGTATCAGAAGTTATTCCTTGCCATACATTTCAAATATGATAAGTTCAGTGTTGAACATCAATGTTTTATTTCTGAAGTGATTATGTGCAATTGATATTATGTCATAATTAAAATGTACATTCTATATTTTTAGTGCCTGGTGGTAATGAAGGACCAAGTGGTGTATTAATTTGTTCAGAGAATTATATCACATATAAAAATCTTGGAGATCAACCAGATATTAGATGTCCTATTCCCAGGAGACGTGTAAGATTTTGTTATTTTCTTATGAATAAAAACAGTGATAAGAATTCATTCATAATCCTAACTTAGTAAACATGCTAACAATGACTGGAACTGTTTATTCTGAATCTTTAATGATGATAATTTCAAAACCTGATTAACCATGAAGGTTTTTATGACTAATGAGCCTGAGAAGATTCTATTTGTACAGTTTATAAACTAAATCTCATAGTGTCCCAGTGGATTGGCTTGTCTATGAAATAAAATGGTCAAGATTCTTTGATGATGATTCTATTTAAAACCTGATTAACTATGAAGGTTTTTATGACTAATGAGTCTGAAAGGAATCTAGGTCTAAAGTTTAAAAATAAAAAGAGGTTGTAAAAGATGAACTTAAAATATGTTATTCCTCATGCCTAAATTCTTTGTGATGATTCAATTTAAAACCTGATTAATCATGAAGGTTTTTCTGACTAATGAGTCTGAAAGGATTTGTTAAATATAAACAATATTATTGTTATGGGTTGCAATTTTTGATTGTGTAAATTATTCTTCAGTTAATGCATTTATTTAGGATCAAAATAAAGCATAGAAATGATGTTTTTTCCGTGTTTCACCTGATCATCAGTGATTACATTTTTTTGAAAATCTGATCTATGCTTGAAAATAAGAGATTGCTTTGAATTATTTTTATCAGCATTCCAAAGATTACATTTCAAATTAAGAGTATCTATTAATTAAGGTGAAGTATATGACAATGTTATTGAATGTAATATATATTTCAGTATGATTTAGATGATCCAGAAAGAGGAATGATATTTGTTTGTAGTGCTACACATAAAACTAAATCAATGTTTTTCTTCTTGGCTCAAACTGAACAGGGGGATATTTTTAAGATAACATTAGAGACAGATGAAGATATTGTAAGTGAACAGGATTTCTTCAATCTTTTTAATGCCATAAAAATATATTCCAAAAATAGGTATAGTTAGATATTTTTAATATTTGTGTTCAGAAGTAATGGTATCTCAGTAAATGATATGTTTCTACCTAATTTCTTATGTCATTCTCAAATGTCAATATTATCAAACTCTGTTCATAACCTTATGTGTTGATTTTTTATGTCAATTATTGTCTGTTGATTAAATATTATTTCTTTCTAGGTTACAGAAATAAGATTAAAATATTTTGATACTGTACCTGTAGCAGCTAGTATGTGTGTTTTAAAATCTGGATTCTTATTTGTTGCTTCAGAGTTTGGAAACCAGTAAGTATACTACCATTACATCATAATTTATTTCTGTCAAATACATATCTACAAAGTTCTCATATTGCTTTCTTGATTTATTTTTTAGTTTGATTTTCACTCTCATTTCAGTTACCTGTATCAAATTGCCCATCTTGGTGATGATGATGGAGAACCAACATTTAGTAGTGCTATGCCTTTAGAAGAGGGTGACACCTTTCTGTTTTCACCTCGGCCTTTAAAGAATTTAGTAGTTGTAGATGAGATGGACAGTTTATCACCTATAATGAATTGTCAGATAGCTGATTTAGCTAATGAAGATACACCTCAGTTATATACATTATGTGGACGAGGTCCAAGGTCTTCATTACGTGTCTTACGGCATGGATTAGAGGTATGTTAATTTAAGAAATATATTTTAGTAACAGACTAAATGGGAAACTGAGGATAGATTTTGCATGTACACTCATTAAATGCAATTTTAGCTGTTGGTTATAGACGATTTATTTGATCTTATGTTTTAGGTATCTGAAATGGCTGTGTCTGAATTGCCCGGTAATCCTAATGCTGTTTGGACTGTAAAGCGCCGAATTGATGGTAAGATTCCTTAGATTCTAAAAGTACAATTTCAGTTTGAGCTGTTACGCTGTAGTATTCTTTTTGTAAAATAAATCAAAAGTACAAAAAAAAAATCAAAATTCTATAAAAACCCTGGTTTGATTTGTCTATAGACTGTCAAGTCAAAATGTAGCAAAAACTTACCATAGGCTATAAAAGCAACTATTCTTTTTCAGTGGCCAGTATTTTATATTTTAGATTCCAGTCCTTTTTGTTTCAGCTTTTTTTTCAGGTGTCTATTTAGTAATACCGTATTGTTTTTGCTTATTTGAAAGGTCAAAATCTCTTTTTTTTTTTCACACAATTTGATTTCACTCTATATATCCATCCCAAACATTCATTAAGACAAGTTACTAAAAGAAAAAGGCTGGTTGTCTGGTACTAATTCCAACACCAAGCCTCTTTCTGCTTTCAGATGCTGCTATGTATGTAGTGTGAGTGAATGGTGTGGTGGTCTTCAGGTTTGTATTCACTGCTGCCAGCTGATAAAGATACTATCACATCAAAAAAACGAGTTAAACCTGGAATTTTCGACCTTGTAACTCTCTACTCTCATTGTTATTTCCCTTAGGAGTTATTTCGAAAGGTGTTCATAATCTTGGATCAAATTATCTGTCAATTAAAAATTAGATTTTTCTTCAAAAGAGTCATATTAAACAAATATATTGATCTTAAAAAATTCATTTGTGCTGGGAAGCTTGGTTGGGTTAAATGTTTAAATGTATTTCACACATTAAAACGTGATGTTTTTATATTTCAGAGGATTATGATGCCTATATTATTGTATCATTTGTGAACGCCACCCTAGTATTGTCTATTGGTGAAACAGTAGAGGAAGTGACGGATTCTGGATTTCTTGGTACCACACCAACTATATCCTGTTCACAATTGGGAGATGATGCTCTCGTTCAGGTATATTTAAAATTTATGCTATATAATTTGTCTAAAAGAAATGAGCGTTAGAGCATAGAAATGATGTTTTTTCCGTGTTTCACCTGACAATCAGTGATTACATTTTTTTGAAAATCTGATCTATGCATCGAAAACTCGAACAATAGGGTTCAAATTATAGTAGTATGTGCAAGGCAGATTTTATGTAGTTTCTGTGAAAATAGACAATCTGAAATGTTTTGTACACAACTACATGATACATTAGTTTCAATGGTTGTCCATTTTACTTATAAAAATATATTTCTTATTCAGATTTATCCAGAAGGTATTCGACATATTAGATCAGATAAACGTGTTAATGAATGGAAAACACCTGGTAAAAAATCTATTGTAAGATGTGCTGTTAATCAGAGACAAGTTGTTATTGCTTTAACTGGTGGTGAATTAGTTTATTTTGAAATGGACCCAGTAAGTTGACATTCAAGAATGATTTGAAAACATTTTTTATCAAATATATGTTAGGTGTCCTGGCACTAGATAATTCAGTATGGTAACATGTTGAAGGTTATCCAGAGAAAATGATATTTATATAAATATTGAACATTGCCTTGGTATTGACAATATTTAGCTACAATGGTGTGACAAAGACAGTAAAAACTGAATATTATAATTTAGATTTATGTTTTGATTTGTAGACTGGTCAATTAAATGAATATACAGAGCGAAAAGAAATGTCTGCTGATGTAGTTTGTATGGGTATATGTAGAGTACCACAAGGTGAACAGAGATCAAGATTTTTAGCTGTTGGTTTAGCTGATAATACTGTCAGAATAGTGTCTCTAGATCCTAATGTAAGTATCTTGAATGTTAACATAATGTCCTTTACAATAATTATTCTGTTAAATGGCTAAATGTGATTTTGTAATTGTTAAATATAATATTGCTATTTGCAGGATTGTTTATCACCATTAAGTATGCAAGCTCTACCAGCGCAACCAGAATCATTATGTATAATAGAAATGGGTGGTACTGAAGCTAAAGAGGAAACTAATGAACCCGGAACATCTGGTGGTTTATATCTCAATATTGGTTTACAGGTAGGTTTGTACTGTACATAAATTCATGTCATTAAATTGATTTTTTGGGAAAACCAAATATGAAGTTCATAACATAAGTTTCTTTTACCCTTGAAATAAGATTTGAATTCAGGAACTAAATGTCTGCAGTTTAAAACAGTTGTAAGTTTTGTAATTATATTGTAGAATGGAGTATTATTGAGGACTGTATTAGATATGGTAACTGGTGATTTATCAGATACAAGAACAAGATATTTAGGATCCAGACCTGTCAAATTATTTAGAATATCTATGCAAGGCTCAGAATCAGTAAGTAACAGTTATTAACATTTTTTTTATTAAATTATATTAAGAATTAGTGGAAAGTCAAACTTTTCAAAGAGAAAAGTCTAAATAGAAGAAAAATATATATATAAGAACTGCAACAAACAGACATGATGATGAATTTATCCTCTTGAATTTTTCAGGTTTTAGCTATGTCAAGCCGAACTTGGTTGAGTTATACTTATCAAAGTCGTTTTCATTTAACTCCATTATCATATGAATCATTAGAGTATGCTTCTGGCTTTGCTTCAGAACAGTGTCCAGAGGGTATTGTAGCTATTTCCACCAACACTTTACGGTAAGCCAATATATAAATTCAAAACTCATTAGGCCATACAAAGTAAATAGTCTGTTTTACAGGCCTTTTTTTTTAAAAATTGGGGCGAGAGGGCGAATTTATTATTTATTATTTATAAGCGCTTTTTTTAATTTCTCACTTGAAAAAATCGGAGCGAGCGAAAGGTATTTATTATTTATTTCCACAAATTTAATGTACCTTTTGATCACCATTCAGAGGCAACAATCAGACGTTTTAGGGGAATAGTAAATAAATGTGCCAACATACATGTGTATCACCACATGGCATGTAGCCTATATAGTTCTTATTGCTAAATTTTAATAGGCCAAAGCCAAACGTGATTTTTGGCTACTGTCATGTGTAAAATTATTGAAATTTCACAAATTTAAGCGCTTTGAAAAAGTCTCCTGCTTTTTTACCCTAATCTCCAGATTTTTCGTGGCCTTTCTCTAGACTATTTCCCCTGACCTCTACACATGTATGTTGGCACATTTATTTACTATTCCCCTAAAACGTCTGATTGTTGCCTCTGAATGGTGATCAAAAGGTACATTAAATTTGTGGAAATAAATAATAAATACCTTTCGCTCGCTCCGATTTTTTCAAGTGAGAAATTAAAAAAAGCGCTTATAAATAATAAATAATAAATTCGCCCTCTCGCCCCGATTTTTTAAAAAAAAGGCCTGTAAAACAGACTATTTACTTTGTATGGCCTAAGATTTATTAAATTCCCCAAAACGTGTTCTAAACCACTTTCGGTTGTACGGTAAAAACTCAAGGGAGATAACTCTTCTAGAAATATTTATGGTAAAGGGGAAATAACTCTATTTTACACATTATTTTGTGCGCGCGCGCGCATTATTTATTAATTACTCGAAAATGTCAATAAATAGATTCGGAGCGCAGGGTATTTTACCGGAGCGCGCGGGGCCTGTAAAACAGACTATTTATTTTGTATGGCCTTAATATCTTTAGAGAGAATTAATAATAGATTATTAAATTGAATTTTGCTTTGAGCAATTACATATCTGTTTAAAAATTTCTGGGATGCTATAAAGATTTCTCTTACGAATTCATCTCATCTAATACTAAATAATAGGACAGGTATTTTAGAACAGTCTACACGAGAACCAGTTTCAACATGGTTATTTATGTCTATTTCAGTATTTTAGCTTTAGAGAAGTTGGGAGCTGTATTCAATCAAGTTTCCTGGCCATTACAATATACACCTAGAAAATTTGTTATACATGAATCAAATAATTTAGTTATTGTTGAAACTGATCATAATACTTATACAGAAGAAACACAAACACAACGTAAACAACAAATGGCAGAGGTTTGTAATTTTTAAATCAATTCTGAAGTCATGTTTCAATACATTTGCTATGATGTTTTCCCATTGACCTTATGACCTAATGCTAATTTGTATGGCGTTTATAACACAATAAACACCACTGCTAGCCTCATGACCTCACATTTGCTTAAATACAAAATGGCGGCGTAATCTTTAATAAAGAAATAGTTCTCGAAAAAAACATGATCTTAAGTTCAATCCAATAAAAATCCCATGTTTTCAAAACATAAATATAAGCAATAAACAGTTACCCTATGGTCGTATATCAGGTTACAGGTTGGCTGCAAAATGAATCACAATTTTGCAGCCAACCTGTGTCCTGATATACGACCATACACGCCATAGGGTAACAGTTTATTGCCTAAATAGATAACCAATCCTCAACTTGACAGCAAGGAAATCACTGAGCCAGGATAAAAAAAATTCAGGAATATTGTTCAATGGCTATATGCTTTATGACCAGATGTTCTAGCTTGTACTTAATCTTTACTTTATGGACTGAGATGACAAAAAAAGTGATAAACTTAATCCATAAATATTCAGTATGGATACTCTATGGAGTCTCAATTATTGGTTCACATTAATATACAGAAAAAATGTTTATTTCTGTGTTTCATCTGACTAGTGATTACAATATTATATATCTGATCTGTACATAATAACGCCAAGTTGGTTGTTTAATTTTTAATTCCAAAAACATTAGCTATTTAAGACACATTTGTGAGAATACCATGTCCTTTAAGTGGCATCTGAGAATATTACTGCTTGGATTATAATTTAGAGAGAATCTTCAATTTTTATTGTAGGAAATGATAGAGGCTGCTCAAGAAGAAGAGCAAGAGTTGGCAGCTGAAATGGCAGCAGCATTTCTGAATGAAGAAAGACCAGAATCTGTATTTGGCTCACCAAAAGCTGGAATGGGATTGTGGGCATCTGTTATTAGAGTAATGAATCCATTGAGTGGTGACACCTTAGATAAAATAAGTTTAGAACAGAATGAAGCTGCACACAGGTAGGTTACAAAACAAGTACAGTGAAACCTTGAAGACAAGTTCACAGGACTATATATTTAATTCAACATCAGCAAAAGTTCTTTGAGAATTTTTAACTCCACTTTTTTGAAAGTTGAAATATCATGTAATCAAACAGAAAAACTATTATTGAATTTTACTCATTAAGAATGGATTTGTGAATGTGTTGTTTTCATGAATAAAATATTCTCTTTTCAGTATTGCGTTAGTGAAGTTTGCTAATCGTCCTGATGATACAATATTATTAGTTGGTGTGGCTAGAGATTTAGTTCTCAGTCCTAGATCGTTGAGTGGTGGTTTTATCTATGCCTACTTAGTGAAAGACAATGGAAATAAATTAAATTTCTTACATAAGACATCTGTTGATGAAGTACCTGGTGCTATCACTTCATTTCAAGGACGTGCTCTTATTGGTGTAGGAAAATATTTACGAATTTACGACCTTGGAAAGAAAAAGATGCTGAGAAAATGTGAAAACAAGGTATGTCTCAAACATCTGTATGATTGAACTGTTGCCATGTCTGTATCACAAACAAAATTTCTTCTCAAAACCTTCAGATCAACGCATTTTCATTTTAATTTCTTTATCAATACCATCCTTTGGTTTCAGATGAAACTTTCATTGATATTTATTCTGATTTCTTTTCTAGAACATTCCAAACTTCATAGTCAATATACACACAAATGGTAATAGAATATTAGTAGCCGATATACAAGAAAGTTTCCATTTCTTACGTTATAAACGACAAGAAAATCAGTTAATAGTGTTTGCCGATGATACCAATCCTAGATGGTTAACATGCTCTTGTATGATAGATTACAATACTATGGCAGGAGCTGATAAATTTGGAAATGTGACTATAGTGAGTTTTTTGGGAATCTTGTACATTGTATTTATTAAAGTGAAGTTAATCTATGGGTTGCAAACTAAGCTGAGAACTTGAAGCACCTGTAGTGGTATTAAGACGCACATTGCAAAAACAGACAAAAGAATCAAATTGATCAAATCTTTGAGGGGTCACAATTTTGTGGATTTCTTGAAGGTGGTCGCAAACTGAAAAATGTCAGGAACCTCAACTCTACCTCCAATCTTCGATCAGAAATGAGAAAATCTCTTCCTTGAATGTTTTTCTAAGGGTATTTGCAATTTATCAGTTTGCTACTTTTTATTTAGTATGTAGCAATCTGGCAGTGATTCTTACTGGTTAAAAATATTCTTTTTCACAGGTTCGTTTACCAACAAGCGTTTCTGATGATGTTGATGAAGATCCTACTGGTAATAAAGCCTTATGGGATCGAGGGGTCTTAAATGGTGCCACTCAAAAGGTAAAGTTCTCTCAGTCTATTTGTGGATTTATTACAATTTATATTATTGTTATTATTTGTATATTGTTAATAATGTAATCAAATTGAATCAGAACTTCAGAATAGTATTATTTGATATTTTAGGCAGATGTAGTTTGTAATTTTTATGTGGGAGAAGTCATAACTTCACTACAAAAAGCTACATTAATACCAGGAGGTTCTGAATCATTGGTTTATACAACATTATCAGGTGCTATTGGAATGTTGGTACCATTTATATCACATGAGGTAGGTAATTGCAATTAAAGAAATCGCATGTCAAATAGTGTCCTAAAAACCAATCCAGTAATGTGATAGGATGTGACAATTATTGAAAGACATAGTATGCAATATATTTTTGAATGAATTACAAGTGCATGAGAAGAAGATCTTGATATGAACTCTTAATTGTTTTTTAACTAGAATATTTGCATCAAAGTTCAAGTGCCAATTTGAATTTCACTCATTTGATATCTTAAATTTCACTCATTTAATCTTACAGGATCATGATTTTGTTCAACATTTAGAAATGTATATGAGAACTGAACATCCACCATTATGTGGTAGAGATCATTTAGCTTACAGATCTTACCATTATCCATTAAAGGTTAGTCCAATTATTTATATAATATATCTTGGCTATTTAATCTAGTTCTTTTTCTAACAAGATAAATGTTGCACCATCTTTTAACCCCTAATTTGAAATTGTTGGATTGAACTATAAATAATAGTAAGTAATTAAGGTTGATCTAATGCCGAGAGGAAAAGATAGTGGACCACGGCCATATACGCCTAACGAAAAATTTAATCGGGATAAAATTAAACTTTCTCAAACCTTTCGATTTAGGCCCAATAACATCCATTTTAAGTTTCATCAAAATCGGTTGAAAACTAAGAGAGTAATAGCATATTCAAGATTTGGGGCAAGGGCAATAACTCTGCTTCTAAAGATCGAAAATAGCTCAAATTCGAACTTGATCTTCGTTTTATGAATATGTATACACATATCAAATTTCATTTGATTCTGTCAAAAACTCTAGTTTTTAGAGCGTTTACAAGCAAATGTTGACTGACAGACCGACAGATTTGTGGCAAGGGCAATAACTCTGTTTCTAACGATCGAAAATAGCTCAAATTCGAACTTGATCTTCGTTTTATGAATATGTATACACATATCAAATTTCATTTGATTCCGTCAAAAACTCTAGTTTTTAGAGCGTTTACGAGCAAATGTTGACGGACGGACCGACGGACGGACGGACAGGGGTGCCGACAATATACGTCCTCATAGAGAGATGAGGGCGTATAAAAATGAAAGTTAAGATTCTTTTAGTATACTTTTGGAATGAATAATTATATCTGCATCTTATTTTTTAAAATAAACTTAGAACCAGAAAGTTAAGATTTATTCATTTGTGAATCGGAATTGTTTTTTTTAGTTTATCTTGTGTTCAAGTACAGATATGAAGGATATTAAATGGCTTGTATGAATGGGAATTTGTACGACAAAGACTAAGACTTGCACTTTTTTTAATTTTTATTTTAGAGTGTTATAGATGGTGATTTATGTGAAATGTTCAATTCAATGGAACCCAGCAAACAGAAAACCATGGCAGAAGAATTGGACCGAACGCCTGCAGAGGTATTTATTGATATATTCTCGATATATTCTCATTGAAGTTTGTCTAGTAAAGATAAGGATGAACACTTTGATTAGTAATTGTGAAATTTATATATCAGTCCAGAGAATAAACATCTTGTGATACAATTACATGTATTTGATATACAATTACAATGTATTTGATTAATATTTTTCAGGTCTCCAAGAAGTTAGAAGATATTAGAACTAGATATGCCTTTTAATGTTGTTCAACATCTTGTGTTTTTCATATCTTCACACATCTATTTGTAATATAAATAATGTATTATTTGTAAATAGTTCACCTTTCACAGTGTAAATAAAAGATAAAATATTGAGTTTAATTTTATTTATATCCCAAGAAATGGATTTTGAATCGTCGTGTAGGAGATACAAAGAGAGCCAACTATTGTGTAACTTTTGATTTGTCTTGAATGATTGACTTCTGCATTTTTTTGTTCAACCACATAAGAAGTAATGAGCATGGACACTTTGTCTTGTAAATTTGTTCCCACTGAGAAAAATACTAAGTGAAACAAGCCAGATCAGTTAGTGTAGGTGTTTTTTAAACTGACACCATGCAAAGAAGCCAATATCATTTTTGAATAGTTGGTGACTTGTACTTTTGTTGAAACTATTTTACAATGGGGTTCTTTGATGCCACAACTATTTTGTAAGATGGTGGCCAAGTAAACAAGCATCTTGAGTACAAATTTCGGATTAAAATCTTAAATTTTTTCCTATATTTACACTGCTACTTCTCTTCCTAGGGCTGAGTAAAATGAGCATCTTAATGTGTACAAATTTACTCTACATACATGTAATTATAAAATCAGATTAAAAACTTTATTTATACCGCTTTGTCTCTTCCTAGACCCATTAAAAAGGCACTATTTCAATGTCTTGCAAAGACGATCTCATGGTTATTTGGTACTGGGATGCAAAATCAATTTGCACAATCTTCATCTTTTCTCCAATTTTAAGAGTAATTTTTCAGATTACTAATTAGTTGCGAGGAACCTTATTATTTCACTGAATTAAAATCATGATTATGGATGAGTTGCAACTTCTTGCGTATTACTAGTCTTGGTGTGGACAGGTTTCTTATATTTACACTGATTCCAAATTCTATACATTTTGATCCTTTTCCCACGATTTACTTGTAGTCTTCTATCTACTATATTTTGAACTTCTTCCAAACCAGCCGATTCAAACATATGTTTAAGTTCATCTTGCTCAAAAAAATATACTCTTGTACCATCTCCACGCACATAAAAATTTTCACTTAAACAACGCCCATCTTTAAAACGAAGTTGTACCAGATCATAGCGACCATAATCGCGAAACAAAATCATACCTCCTGGCTTTAAGTGTCTAGAGAGTCTGTTAATAACATCTTGCATTTTATCTGGATGGATTGCTGATAAAACATAGATCAATATGACTATATCTAAAGAGGATTCTGGAAAAGGCAGAGGCGAATTAGGATCAGAAACATCACAGACAAAGGCATGACATTTAGTTTCATCATAATCTGGATGAGATTTGACATGGCTGATTCCAACAGATGAGAAATCGCAACAGTACATCATTAAATCCGGATTATTATTAGTTTCAATTACAGGAAACACAGTATTTCCTACACCACACCCTACTTCCAAGAATCGGTATTTGGCCTCTTTTCCTGGAAATTCAACACTTGCATCACATTGATTTAAACATACATTGGGTTCTTGAGCCAAATGTTGACAATTCAACTCAAAAAATTCTGTAAAAAGCCAATGCCTGTCTTTAAAAAATTTATTTTTATGGTTATTATAGAAAACATCCCAAAATTCATCAGCTTTGTTCTCATATTTTTCTTGTTCATCAAGCGAAAGAGCATTTGCTGCTTGCTCCAATGTTTTCATTTTGGCTTCAGTCTTTTGCTCATCATCCCAAACAACGTGATCCCATGAATTATGCTGAAAAACATCTGATTCCTTAGTCAGTAATCTATTTCCAAATATGGGTTTTATGTCGTCTTTCTGTTTACTAGAACTTGATGAGATAGACTGGGCTGAAGTGGGATTTACTGGTTCACACATAACTGTAAGAGTATAAATGTTTGAATAAAATAAATTATTTAGCAGACGGTTTCTACTTCTACAAAACACATGTGGCACTCTAACTATCCCACAATGCATCAACGCACTTGTTTTCTCAAAGACATTATCGATTATGTCAATATAATACGAAAAAGTTATGTTAGAATACTATGCTCTGTTGGCCTCAGCAATTAGACAAACAGAGAACATTTTATGATAATGTTTCACTTATCAATTGGCCGTTCATCACAGAATCATAGTACCCAACTTTGTTATGTTTTTCATTCATCTTTCTCCGGGCACCTGCGATCACGTGACCAATTGCGTCATGCGCAAGAAAAGTGCGCAAATTTCAGCTATGGCAGCTGTAGTGATTCTAAATGTTGAATATCTTGACAACACGGACAACAATTGAACTATGAGCTTGTGAATTGTTTTCAGGGTCGTGCCCTTATATCCTACAATGACTTCCAGAAAGCAGAGAGGTGATTATGACGGCAAAATCGCCGGACTTTACGATTTAGAGGACACCATCGGCCGAGGTCATTTTGCTGTTGTGAAGCTGGCAAGACATGTCTTCACTGGGGAGAAAGTAGCGGTTAAAGTCATTGATAAAACGAAATTGGATGAAGTTTCTCGTGCACATTTATTCCAAGAAGTGAGATGCATGAAATTAGTACAACACCCTCATGTTGTGAGATTGTACGAAGTGATAGATACTCAGACAAAGTTATATTTGATATTGGAATTAGGTGATGGAGGTGATATGTATGATTACATTATGAAACATAAAGCAGGCCTCCAGGAAAGTGCTGCAAGACTATATTTTAGACAAATAGTGGAAGCTATTTCGTATTGTCATAAACTTCATGTGGTTCATAGAGATTTAAAGCCAGAAAACGTAGTGTTCTTTGAGAAATTAGGAATTGTTAAATTAACTGACTTTGGTTTCAGTAATATGTTCAACCCTGGCAAACAGTTAGAAACTTCATGTGGATCTTTAGCTTATTCAGCACCTGAAATTTTATTAGGAGATTCTTATGATGCTCCTGCAGTAGGTAAGATTGAAAAGGATAGACAGGTTGATTAACATTAATCTCTCTATTCTGCTACTGTATTGTGATTGACTCCTTTGATGTTAATGAGGTATTGTTCCCTTAATTGACAACAGGTGTTAACAAGACTTGACCCATTAAATGAAATAAAGGTAACCTGGTAATAGTAATAGTATTAACTGTTATGGCATGTTATAAATAAATTGAGGTCAAGTTTTAAGATTGTTGACAAGTTATCATTATTTACTCCAAATTATCACAAAATTTTTGTCAACTTGAATGAAATTATTTACATTACCTAAACAATTTTTATAAATAAATTGTTAGTTAAAAAAAAAATAACATGCACATGAAATCTTAATCAACATCCATGCAGCTAAGTTGTTACTCTGACAATTTTCATTGTTAGATCATGTCGGAGATAGTTTTGATGTTTTAAAACATGATCGTAACTTAAACTAATCAACAGATGATATCATGATCCAGTAAATCATATTGGCACTTGTTGGGTTGATATTTCTTCTATAGTTTTAAATAACTCCTATACAACAAATATAAAGCTAAAAAAATGTTAGCACCCACCCACATAACAATCTTACTATTTTTAGCACCGGTAAACAAGTCTAAATTGAATTGCAATCTCCGTTCATTCTACTAACATACTGATTTGATGGTTTTAACAGAAACCAGTGGCACTATACAGATCAGTTTCATGTCTGAATTAATAACCACTCTTATTGACTTAAAGAAGTTTAGATTTCTATGATCTTGTAAGCTTGTAGGATAAAATCTTAGACAGAAGTAGAAGACAACTGGTTATATGACTTTTTCAAATGCAATAATAAGCTTATTTCTGAAATTTAAGGTGTTTTTAAGTTGCATATTATGTTTCCCAGGGCTTGGTTAAGAAATATATTTGCATCTTAATCACATTTTTGTGGTTTGACGATAAAGATAAAAGTTCTAACGTAATATAGAGGTGTAAAATTCCATTATTTGAGTAATTGACAAGTTTGAATATCATGTTTGTAAGGTCATTTCAGAATACTTGTGAAAAGTCTTTAGTATGAGTATATTACAAAATTGGTGCTATTTCTTACACTATATTAAAGGAATACTACCTTTTAAAATGATCAAAAAAGCAAAATTCTCACACTCGTACATTTGCTTCCTTGAATTCCCTCTCCCCTACCATGTAAAAAAAAAATGCATTGCTTAGTTTAGTGGATACACAGGAATTTGAAGGTCTAAATTTTGAGGGAGAGTTGTGAACATTATTACAGATTAGATTAGCTATAAATATCCAGATTCTGAGACTAAAATTTTATTGGTCAAAGGGGGATGATGAACATACAACATATCCCTTTAATGAACCCTAAAATGACAATATTTGTTGATGATGCAATTAAAGGCTTTGACTGGTTGTATTCACAAGCATAGCCACATTTACCAACTCTATAGGTCATTAAATACTGGCTACTGGAAAAGATCAATTGATGTCAAACATTTCGTAATAGCTTGTGAACTGTCACATTCTCCGTCAAACTTGACTAAAGCAATGTTCCTACCTAATTTGACCTCAGTTACAGTACACAGAGCTTCATATTAAGTAAAAAAAATCCACGACAAATTTTCATAGACTAATATCTTGTATTATATTTTCAGATGTATGGAGTTTGGGAGTAATATTGTTTATGTTAGTGTGTGGTACACCACCATTTCAAGAAGTCAATGATAGTGAAACATTAACAATGATAATGGATTGTAAATATAAAGTTCCTTCTACTGTTTCACCTCATTGTCAACAGTAAGTTAAGATTATTCTAAATTTAATACATCTTAAAGCTATAAAGGTAACACTCAGTCTGCTTAATGCTTATTCTATATTTTATAGTTGATCATCCTGACATTTTGAACCATGTAGTTAAAATGAAATTGGAGGTTCATGTTTTATTTTTGTGTAGCAGTTTTCTTTTTTACAATGGATATTTTATTGAAGTCTGCAAGCCAAAAATATAAAAATAACTTGTTATGTTATTATGATTTTCACACTATCAAAAACAAAAGTGGGTGTGGCACTACCTTTAAATTTATAAATTACTGCATATCAAATTTGAAAAAAAATCTAAGGGTGCAGTTTTTGCATTAAATGGCCTTCCTGTCATGCAAGGATATCCTCCGATTGTTGACTTGCAGGAATGCAGACACAATCTGTAATATATTAGTATTCTACTGCAATAACAATGTCATGATGCCATTAGTGTACCAGTAACATTGTATGGCATTGGTGACAAAATCACCTAAAATATATCCATCCAATAGTTTGAAAGTTGCTAATATCTGCTAAAATCAGGTTTATTTATAAGTATACTCATTAGAATTATTCTTAAGTAAGCTTATCTTGAGGTGTGGACATCATTTGAAATTGTAATTGCTTCTTGTGAAGGGTCAACACGAGATACATAATTATGTCATAATAAAAAAAAAACATAATTGTCAAATCATCTTTATTTTAAGAAAGTTTAAAAAAAATTATTTTAAACTAAAAATATCAGACATGTAAACAATAGTGAAAAACCTTTGCACAAAAAATGTTTTAAAAAGAGATAGTAAAAGAATAATGAATGTTTCTTCCTTGATGAGAGTCATCATTCACAATGACAATGTCAGATTGTTTATGTGTACTCAAAACTGAGTACAAACATTTATGAATTTTATGTGATGCATTCTTAACTAAGTTGGCCATTCTTGTTACCTGCCAATAACCTTGTCTGCAGCAGATATATAGTACAACTTTCAAATATTAGGATATGTCAAAATCTAACATCTAAGGCCCGCTTACATGAGGACAGTATGCTAGGTTGCAATATAAATCTTGGGCAATTATGTGGTTGTGGGAGCCGCTCAGTGAGTTAGACGCTTGCTCGCTAACCTGAAGGTCCAGGGTTCAATCCCGGCATGGGTCGAGTCGAGATGATACCTTTGGATTTTTCAACCCGGTTTCCCCCTGACAGTGATGCAGGTCGGAGGGGCTGACATGGAAAAGCGGATGGGACAATAAACTGAGGCCCTGTGTGCTAATGGCTGTGCACGTTAAAAAGATCCCTCGACAGTTGGAAATCGAAAATAAGAGCAGGCTAATGCCGCTGTCCTGGCAAAATTTCCCTCATTGCACACTACATGGCGTTTGCCCGTCCTCGATTAGTCCATGTAGGTGCAGAAATTAGGACGTAAAACTCCATTCATTTCATTTCATTTCAATTATGTGGTCGTAGCCTTATGTCGGCATAAAAGTGAAGACTAGAGTCAGCAACTCCAATGTGGCCTCTGAGTCGACTCTTGGAGTTTTAGATTGTGAACAACTGCCCCTGGGTCAGCCCTACTTCTGTCCAAAGCTATGATAGAGAGAGAAAGCTAACATCTAACAAACTATATTTTAATGCAGTTGCATTTCCAGCTCTTCCAGTTTTCTTCTGGATGCTTTGCTTTTCAAAAATCAAATGTATTGAAATACATGGGTACAAACATGACTATATCAATATCACTATTGATAAAAATCATGGTCATTGATCTATGAGCTTAGTAAAGTTAATATAAATAAGTACTTATTTATAGATGAAAATTAATTAAAGGGGAATGTTCAGAATTTTAAGGGTTGCTTTTGGCCTTGAATATGTGTAAAAAGCCTTCAGAATCACTGCCCAAAAATCACACAATCCCTCTAGTTTAACCCATACCTAAACATTTATCTTTCATTTTCTGTACGTGTGTTTTCTATATAAGGCATAGACTAACTACACAGCAAGACTTTTAAAGGCTGTTAATTATTAATTACGGAGGGATTTGAAGGCTTAAGTTTTGAGAAATAGGATTGAATTCAATGGAATTTATAGATTCTATTGGCTCTTTTCATCTTAAGAGATATAATTATTCGTCTTGAGACAATTCTGTTAATATCCAAATCTATTCCAAAGAATTGCAAAATGAAAGGATAATTTGTTTAGTAGTGGACTCCTTCAAAAGAAGTCTTATTTGGTGTTTCTAAAAGGGTAGGCATAGTCTGCTGATTACATTTACCACTACTCAATGGTCAGCAGGATTGAGATAATCATTGATGAATATTATACAATTTCTAGTGACCAAATCCTTGGCATTGACTTCAATGGAAAATCTCAAGAGAAGAGAATCTATGTTTAAACTGGTAGTAGTTGTTTTGATGTTTAGACTGTTTAGATAACAATCAATATATACATGTAGGTGGTAGTATAATTACCAGAACTATTATCAACTATTATTCTTTGATATGGAGCCACCTACCCAGTATGTCTAGTTTGATCACCTGAGATTATATGGTATATTTCAGTCCAAATAGAATCATATTATTGATCAGAGGTTGACGACTGTTGAGAATTATTATATTTTACAGAAAGATAAAATCTTGCCAAGAACATGGACAATTTTCTCCAGGATTTAAAAGTCTTGTAGTATAGATCATTAAGCTAAGATTCCATACACACGTCAAACAGATCCGTCATGCGTTAAAAATCGAAATGGTTGGTTTTAGAGGGCATGATTCTATATATGCGGTATCTGTCAAAAATTTGGATTTTTAACGCATGACGCGTATATGGAATCTTAGCTTTATATGATTTTTGTCAAGTTTGTTCAGAACAGTTTCAATCACTGAAGTGCTAACTAATCCATAAAATTCCGAACCTTACAGTCTATGACATTATAAACTTGAAACTGAACATGTATCTTCAACACAGTCATATACCCGACCATGAAATATGTAATTTATACAATGTATCAGGACAAAAAAAATAATTTTTTATAAACACTTATTGATAAGAAAATATCACTGCTCAACTTAGTTTTTGGGGTTAAATGAAAGACTGTTACATTATATATATTGATATATGCAAATAAACAGCAGTGACATTGCTATATATTATTTATTTGATATATGTATCAATCAATCATTCCTAGCAAAGTTTACTTTGTTTTAACCTGTTTTCTGTCTCAGACTTGTCATGTCACCTTAACACTAAATTGAATACCATAAGTTTTCTTCTAAATATTTTCTAGTTTCTATTTTCATTCCAGTAATCATTTACATGGCATCTTTCAATTTCTCTTTATCCAAAAGTAGCGATAGATTTAATGGCATTGTATCGATCGCTAAACCTGACAATGACATGTTGTAAAATAATAATACCAATGTCTGCCGGTAGATGAAAATCTTAACAAGTTTCAAGTCGAAATTACGCTAGATAGCTAATACCAGCAATGCAATAAAAGCATATCTAGCAGACAATACTGGAAAGGAAATCATATTTTCATTAGATTTTTTCAAATGGCTGATAGAATTTGTTTACTTTAGCCATTTCTATTAAAGAAAAAAAAAACATTCAACATACAAAGGTTATTTTATCTTAGTTTCATCCTACACCTTGGTAAATTAATATATAATTTTAAAAACTTCTCTTCTATCATAATATAGATTCATAAAGGTAGTGAAAACTATAACAATTTGCCAAAAATTACATGTATGTAAAAAAGATATTATTGGAATTGGCTGAATACCAAGACCTGTTGAGTAAAAACTAAGAGTTAGTATTGGATCTATTCTGGTTGTATAATGATGACTATTTATAGACAGCAGGAAGTATATTATTTGTGAAGTGTGGAACTCATTAATTTATCTATTTATATTAATTACAATTACTTCTTCCACTTACACCTCCTTACAAATCTTATTTATTAGGCAGTATCATAAAATATTAGATTCTTCATCATAGTATTTGTTAGAACTGCTCTCAAATGGAAGACATGGTTCTAAAAATTTCTGACGTCTGTGGTTCTTGCGATTCCACTAAAACTAACGCGTTTTAAGACGTCACTGACCGTGATCTGCATAGATATCAAAAGTAGCTTCTGGTTGATCACTGTAAATGATGTCATAAAACGTGTTAGTTTTAATGGAATTGCAAGAACCACAGAAGTTGGAATGGAAATTAGAATGGCGCAAATTGATCACTATCAGTGTTCCCGATATACATACAAAGTTTAGAAATTACTTTACAATCCCTTTAAGTGTTGTTAAAACAATTAAAAATTTGGAAGATTTTGTTGTATGTTGTTTGTTGTACTGTCTTATATAGACCATCGGAAAGAAATAAATGAAGTAGTTTCGTGATTGTAATTGCTCTTAATCTGTTTCTGTCCAGCATTGTAATCTACATATAGAATTGGCAGGATGATTAACTAATCAATACTTATAACTTGTTAGAAATACTCTAGTCTCCACAATAAATGAGAATTGAGATTAAGTCTGACAATTCTCTTTAAGAGATGTCCCAGATGGGATCTAAAATGAAATAGAATTGGTAATGTTCATGTATTACCTGATTCCAGATGTGTTACTTTGTCAGAAAAGAAATTGGAATATACAGCTAATACAAAATGGAATAATGTCATATATAGTCGGATTGCCATAGCCCATTTTTATATATGCCCACTTGATGTTGTGGATATATCCACGCACTTGTGAACATTTTGATTGCTTAACTTGTCACATATTCTGTAACTTTAGTTGAATGAAGTTAAAATACTGTACATGTATATTATTTTCTTGTATTTCAGTTTAATATCGCGAATGTTAGTAAGAGAACCATCTAAACGAGCTAATCTAAGTGAAATATTGAGTAATCCCTGGTTAGTATATGGATTAGAATGTGGTGTAGATTATTTACCATCAAGTATGCCATTAATATCCAGAGAACATGTCTCTGATGAAGATCATGAATATGTTATACAGAAGATGGTTGAAGGGAAAATAGCACTGAAAGAAGAGATTTTAGAGTGAGTATTAATGACAGTTTATTTCACTGGTATAAAAAGATTTTTGGAAATAATCAAGAATGGTGCTAAAATACATTGACATTATTAGACACTTTTCTTGTATCTGGTAGCAAATTTGTATTGAACCAGATTGTAGTCAAGTGAATACAGCCAATCAGAGCACTCAAAGATAGACTTTTAGACAGCTGCTTTTTATATACAGATTGATTTTTTTTTACAATTTTGGATTCAAATAATTTGAAATAAACCCTTGATTTGTGTAAATGGAAGCTAAGAAGTGATAGTATGATACAGATATTTACATACATACATACATACCTCTTTACAACAATCCCTTTAAGCAACTTACAGTAATCAGTTGTGACCAATCAGATATTATTGAGATGAGTTCTAATGATGTTTCTAGTTAACTTAATCAGGTTTTCACTGACCATGTTCTAGATCAATTTCAAAGAGAGAGTAGTTATTTATTTGGTAAAGGCCTTTATGTTTCCAAATTGGGCAAGGCAGGAAAAACACAAAAAAATGTCTACCATGATTGTGAAATTTGAATAAAATTGCAACAAACTAAATCAAACCCAAACTAAAATATGGCATGAAAATGGGCATTTCTAATAATTTGGATGATAAAGTCATCAGGACAAAACTTTTGAAATTCCAAGATAGCTAAAAATAAAATCAGTATTCATGAAAAATTTATTTACATCATAAAATGATTCCATAATAATATTTTGATATCACTTTTTCTCCTACACAATGATAATTTTATTCTAATCATCTTACATGCTATGTATCTGAGAGAAAAATTCAAGACCTGATATTTTGAGATAGAAATTACACTAGAATTATTTTCTCTACAATAGTAATTGTATGTCTAAGATGTTCTGTATAATGAAGTCAATAGACAATTTTCTACCTTCACATTAGACACAAGTTCTTCTCAAAATATCACCATTACTATTCAACCCTTATACTTGAGTATTATTATTCTTTTTCCCATTTGATTGTGATTACATGTCTGTCTTGTTTCTCCTTCATTACTTGAACAACATAAGAATAATATTTACTTTGCAATATAAACTGTTTCAGTCTGTCCTAGATCAAGTTTGGTGTAGAATTTTACTTATTTGATTATTTCTAAGATTTTTCTCTTCAATATGTAATTATTCATTAAAGATGCTGTAGACTTCAATAGATAATTTGAAAATCTAATCATTCCTTGGTCTCAGAAAGAATTTTTTTTTAACTTAACTTATCATTTTATGTTCACAGCTCACTATTGTAATTTTAGCCTTCAAACTGTATTTGAAAGTGAGACTTAGAAGAAAAAAATTCTAGTTGAAGGAATTGTGTGATTTTCTTGCAGATAAGATACTTCTGAAGTTTATTGACATATATTAAAGAGCCAAATCTACCCACTAAATGCATGTTACAAAATCACATAGATCATCCAGATAAATTATCATAAATTAAAGAAAACAAAATTCATTGCGAACATATGGACGGTTAGGTTTTATTTTATGTAACACTCTTGTTTAATCATCTGTTAAGGATATGTTTTGCATATTTTTGTCATATTTTATTTATTTTGGCATTCTCTGACATTATGTTATGTGTAGATTTGAAAACATGACAACACAATATAATCTATGTGTTTGTATTGTCTACATGTTTGGTATGCACTATTATAAATATCGACTTATTAAAGGTGCAGTTGTCAAGTTAAAGATGAATGTTTCGCATTTTCGAGAATCGATTAAGGCCTTGAATATATGTAAATAGCCTTCAAAAGTACTAGAACTGCACAAAAATCACACAATCCCTTCAATTATACCCTAACCTAAACATTTATCTTTTTCTGTGTATGTGTTTTCTATATATTGCATTGTCTTACTAAACGGCAAGTCGTATTTTTGACTTTCAAACACTCATATTTATGGCTACACAGGGATTTGAAGGCTTATATTTTGAGGTAAAGTTCCAAACTATATTATGGATTAGAATAGTTAAAAAATTCCAGGTATTGAGACTTAAATTTTATTGGTCATATAGATAGTGAACATATCCCTTTAAAATGTTTCTTTATAGTGTATGTGATTCAAACGGCTAGTTCCTTAATTTCTGATATCATTGGCTTTTGTCAAGAAATATGATATTTCTCTGCTGTAGATATTGGTCTGTATAGATTATGACTGATTGGAGTATGATCAGATAACTATTTATCACTTGCCTTCATCTTCAAATTGACAATATAAATGCTATCAATCAAAACATTTGACTAACAACTGTACTTATAAATATTGCATTTTTAACACGGCTGTTTGTACTTGTGAAATTTCAAGAATGTAATGAACCATATTTTTAAAATGTAGTAATATAATATGTAAATAGATTGATTATAGAAAGTAGATCTATCTAGTAAATGTAAGCCTATTGATAGGTTTTGGGTATTGAAGTGTAACCAGAGTAATGTGCCATGCTAAAGGATAAAAGCAATAAAAGTTATATATATATGTATATTTGGTCATTGACACACTTACAATGAAATATTTTATAATTGAAAAACCAGGTACATGAATGTCTTACAACGTATATTATTTACATTTGACGGTCATCACCTTGAATACTCGGTCAGCCTTATGTTAAACAGATAAATTTACCTATCTTCTAATAAGATAAGATATATCATATCTTATTCAGTATTGTTTTCAATGTTTTGGTATTTATTTACACTGGCCACCTATAAATATTAGAAATATCATGACTACATTTGAATATATTATAATATTTTTCAACCTTAAATAGTGTCTTATTGTGTTATAATGAATCTGTGTTGGTTATTTGGCACTCTTCACACATTGATCAAGATTCTGCCGATTCTGCCGCTAGAAATTTGCAAAATGCACATTTGGCTACCGTTCAATGTGATCACTCAATTCAAACATCATAGGTTGGTCATTCGGTACAACACATGATTGTTAAACTACCATTCATTACTAAGGTAGATTTTACTTTACCGAAACTGCAAAAAACTGATTGGGTTAGTCATAGGCTAAAACCCCTTTTACACCAGGCCGCTAGGGCTGGGCGATATACCGGTATCACGATAAATACCGGTATGGGAATTCATACCGTTAGTAATACCGTCGGATGAAAAAATATCGAAATATCGTTCATACCGTAATATACCGGTTTCATTAAATTATCGTGATATACCGGTAACAGATTCACTAAAAATTGGCCATTGTTTTAATAACATAAACATTCACGAAGAATAATCCGAGAGTGAGATCTGTTGTTACTAAAAATAGACCGATGTCCCAATTTCAATCATTTCCCGACCCTCTTGAATGAAATGTCGTCGCAATCCGTTTAGGCCGTACTTTCACTTTTTAAATATAATTTGCTTCAAGTTCTACAAGATGTTAAAATATTTACAGTAAACAGATCATTCTGTTCAGTTTAACATATGGGAGCAAAATAACATTGAGAATCCGTTAATTTGTCACACCTTTGATTAAAATAACCCAAAGCCCGAGATTTGGCTCAGAAACGATGGAGGCATGATTGTTACTATTAATAGTATCATAGTCACATATTGTGCCGAGTAAGGAATATACTGAAGATGACCTTTCGGGGGAGGCGCAGCATTGATATGGCCTACATGGTTGATATATAAAGGCAAAAACTCAAGCTTCGACATTTATCAAAAGAAATACAACACTTGTTCGTATCAAAATATTAACAACTTATAAATATTTTATCCATTTCCGTAGATTTAAATATCATCGGATTCGGTTGTTTTTTCCCCTGTGCGTAGCCTCTATCATCCAGTCTCTGTTAATAGCTTTGTCGTAGAAAGGTGTAGACTGGGCATCAGAGACTAACCCGTACGACCTTGAAATTTAGACTCAATGTCACGGGAATAAAATGACAAATGCGAGTATGATTTCAAATATAACTCAGAAGATATGAGGAGTATAAAAAAGCCATTTGTGAAGAAATATGAATGTGTAGGCCTGGGTGAAGTAGAAACATTGTTGTTGGAAATGCAATATTATCGCTCAATAATATGGTGTCTTCGTTTTGCCAACTTGTTGATAATTTTGTTTGGAAGGGTACACTTTATTTACGGTAACTGTTTTACAAAGGTTTTCTCCAGGGTCGAAAGGAAGGTGAAATAAATGCTTCTTCCTTGCTATTCATATTTAGTACTGGTATTTAAATAGGCCTACAATTCTTGAATTAAGGTTATTTAATGATACTATTCATCTCTTTTATTAATCATACATAGCTCCTATATAGCAAGAGTTTTAAAGTCGAAATAAATTAGATCTATTTAAAAACAAAACAAAATCTGTTTGTTATTTCCGTACCCTTGTTACTAGGGTAAATACAAAAACATGGCGTCGTTGGCAGAAAATCTCGATGCTGGAGCATTGGTACCAAAAAAAAATAGAAACTTTCTCACATCAAGTGTTTAAAACAAGTTGTAATATTAAGATCCAGTTGTAGAATGATCAAATTCATAGAAACCAAATATCGCGATATATACCCATATCGTGATATAATCAGCCCTAATATCGCGATATTACTTTTGACCAATATCGCCCAGCCCTACAGGCCGCTAAAAAGCGTTTCGACAAAATTGTGCCCATTTACATTACAGTAAACTAAGTTCTTCATTTGTAGTGTAAACTTGGTAAGGTTAACTCTTCTTTAGTAGTTAAATTTAATGTACTCAAGCTTATGTAATCTTCAATGTAATCTACTGAAAAGACGAAATTCTGCGAGAAAAAAAGTGTAAGTTGCTTGTGAGGCATGCACAGCATAACAGCAACAGTAACCATTTACATTACACAATTTTATCGAGTTCAGGTGGGCACAAATTGGAACCGTTCTCAGAATATTTACATTACAAGAAATTCATCAGTTCCTTGATCAATCATTAACAATATAGAATATTTTTGTAGATGTTGGTTATTCTGACTCCCTTTTTAAGGAAATATTCAAAGTATAATAGAGTGCATCTCGCTAGGTAACAACTTGTTTTATTGGATTTATTATCTCTGAATTATAGTCACCCTATTTAGACAGTTTTCAGATTTCACCTGGTGCTCTACATCAAACTTCTAAATCTGTTAGCTTATATTATTGATTTATGAAGTGTGTTTGTTTTGCCAAAGTCAATATAATTAAAAGTCATGTCAGTAGCCTTGAGGTATATTTGGTCTCTATCTTTAGGCTGTAAATAGTAAGCAGTGTTGATGTCTGATTGACTGAAATATGATCATATGGACCATTGATTACAAGACAAAATATTTGTCAGAATGAAACTCTTTCTGTCATAAATTACATCAATTCAAAATTTCAAAGATCACAAGAATCTCTAATAACATTGGATGAAAATTTCATGCTCTTTGAAATATTGAAAACCAATACATTTGTTAAGTTGTGGTGTTGCTCGCAAAGTAATTATTTTTTTTATAGATTTCCAATGCCAATAGTAATCTACCTGTACACATCTTACTGATCTTCAAAAACACTAGATTGTATTGTTATTGAGCCCCAGACGAGTTATTGTGTAGAGTATTTAGGTGTAGTGTAATTATCTAGGTGTTATAGATTTGTATGTAATTATTGACAAGTAATCATTGATACTTAACTTACAGACAGTTTCTATCTTCAACCTTTACTTTCATTATTATCTTTATCTCAACTAGTAATATTCTTCAGACTTGTTTAAAGGGGCTAACCTTGATGTCACTTGATGTCATATTGTGTTATTGTGATCAAAATGTATGTATATGTATATATATTGCCCAGTGCACATGGAAACTTAATAATAAAACTTCTGTTGTAATATTCTCCAGAATATCTTATGTATTAAAAAGTAATTAAAGTTTTATATATTAAACGTTTATGTCACAAATATCCTTATTTTTTTTTTTTGTATAAACAATATTTATTTATATAGCAAATATCCTTATCAGGCATGGAATATAATTTTTACTTATAAACTAAACAGTATTATGAATTACATTTTAATAAAAGAAACATAATATTACTGTATGATTCAACATTGATGTCTAAGGTTTGAATATTACGAGGAAGTTTGTTTTGTTAACTTAAAAAGGGATTAAAGAGATATTCTAGATTTTGTACCGCTATATCACAAACACTGATAGCATCAAATTCCAATTTTCATACAGATGTTTGTAGTTCTAGCAATGCTACGTAAACTAAGAGTCTGATGGAATGGAAACTGTCAAACATGCAAATTTCAGAGGTTTGACTTCAAGTGATTTTGCTGGAACCACAGATGTCGGATTGAATATTGGAATGGTGCAAATTGATCCTTTTAATGTTAACAATACATACCGTACTGAAATACTCCAGTTTCATTTTTGACATTTTGTAAGTGGGTAATGCCCTTCAGTACTTCTTACAGCACTTGACATTTCTCTCTCTACAACACAGCTAACAATTGCTTATTTCTATAGAAATAATGGTCTGAATAATATTGAGTTCCACATACAGGAATTGGTAAAGACCAATGATCAATATTATTAACTCTTGTGAGGACAGTAAACTAGATTAATCATATTGTCAGAGTCAAACTTTTGTCAGCATTTCTTGTTAGTGATATTTGTCCGATTTGACACAGTTCTAAGTTGACTTGATTGCTAAGAAAATATTTTTTAGCTTTTTAGGAAATGCATCATAATCTTACCATTGAATATACCAGTATTGTTATGCTGAATATGAATATTTTTTGATCATGTTTTTCAGGTCTTTAGATAAAGATGGGTACGATCATATAGCAGCCACATATTATCTTCTAGTTGAACGACGTCTGAAAAAACATGAACAATTTCAACATCAACATGCAGCAGCCATGACACATTTACGTAAGAAATCTGATGCTAGTCATGGCACTGGTAAACCTCATTTGGAACCATTATCATTATCTCCACGGTATGTATCTCTATTCAGTCATATCATCTCAATTTATACAATATTTACCTCTTATAAACAACTATATCATAATTACAACATAAGCTGTCTATGCTTTAGCATAATATATATCTTCATTAGGTTGATTATTATTGGATTTGGTAATCAAAGATATTTTTTTATTGGTCTTGCAAATTATATCACTTCATACAAAGTCTTGAACTTTCAGGTTTTTCTCTGTTAGCACAATCTTGAGATAGCTACACTTCATCTTTATTATCTACTATTGCATGTTTCTATTGTCTGAGCACAATCTTTGACCTGTTGATTTTACACAATGTCTTATAAACTATAGGTGTGAACCAGTTGATAATTTCACTTTTGGCGGAACGTTTATACGGTAATTGTTATTGCAATGATCAGAAAGCTTGCATTGTTACTTTGAATCAGGACGTAGCTTTCAATACATTTACAAACTGGCTGCTAAATTAGTTACATGTTTCAACTCCCTAGGTTTCCAATTATTTTCAATAAATTCAAATGAAATTCATGTTAATTCTAATTAATCTGTCAGCATTCATTGATTCATCAATTGGAAAGTTATGTGAGTTGAATGACTAATATTCTGCGCATCATTAATAAGTGTTATATGATAAACTGTTAGAAAGAATGTTGTTATGTATTGCCCAGGAAAGCACAAATATAAAAAGCATTAAGCGTTAAATTGATTGCTACTTGCATGCTGTTATTCTAACAATAAATAGTACATTACACATCTTGGAGAATTCTGTAATAATTGTATCACATTCAAACACAAATACATTTTGGTTTTTTCTGGTTAGTTTTTGGTTTATTGTCCTTTTTGCGGTATTTAGTTTCACCCCCTCCCTATTATTTGCCATTCATCATCATTAATACATCTGTAATTTCTGTTTTCATTTTTTAGCAAACAGAAAGAACTTAAGAAGACAAAAACAGCTCCTTTAGGATTGCAATGTTTACCTACTCTAGATATTATAGAACCCTTTTCTAATTTCCCATTAGGTATTGATAGCCCTGGTATCAAACCAGAATTTGTTAAATCTATAACTGATTCAATGACTCTTGATAGAAAAAATAGTCAAAATAAAAAGAAGAAAGCCATTATATCTGGCGCAGTAAGTCCACAAGTTGACATTAAACCATTATCAGTTTCGGAAGCACCTTCAGGCACCTATAAAACTCTTGAAAATAAATCACCAAAGAAACCTCAGAAAGCATTTTCTAAAATAGCAATACTTAGTTCATTCTTTGAAAGAAAAGCTGTAGCTACTGCCTCAGGAAATACCCCTGCTGCTGAAAGAAAAGCTGGCTTTTTCGTCAAACAAGGAAATCGCAAAAAGACAGAGAAGTAATTGTCCATAATTTGGATCCCAGTAAATGTTTGCAAGTCAATAGATAGTGTTTCTGTGGATGCATTCAGAGTTACCTTCCCTTATTTCATCTTTGCATCTGCTTCACTTCCAGTCATCTCTATTTAATACAAGTAGCCTTAACATTTTTCACATCACTTAGTTTAGATAAAAAGCAAATATTAGTTAGTGATAGATTAGAAGACTTTTGATTCAAAAAAATTTCATTTCAAATTTTCAAAAATAAATTATTCAAAGCATTATATTTTTCAAAGCAATCTAGAAATTAGATTAAAACCATTTAAATTAAAGTGATATTAAAAATGTTGCATGTAATCTAATGAAGATATCTTCAATCGATGTATCCTAATTTTCTGCCTACGAATCATTTTCATTTGCAGGATTTATTTCATGACAGTTTGTTTTGTTCCGATCCATATGTTCAGTTTTATTTTTAATCATTTCTGTAATTCATTTTATTTTGTTTCTCAGGAATGGTGTGTGATATGATCCCATATGTATCTTTTAATCATTGCTTGAATATTTTATGGTTGAATCAAATTAAGTTAAGGTGTGGACTGTGGAACATTCAAATTCACTACTACCCATTTCAGTATTCTATTTAACAACATTTATAATACTTACACATAAAAATGTCATTGGTGTATGGTAAAACAGTGTACTAGCACTAGCGTTGATTTTTCATCACAAAATATATTGGTGGATATAATTCTCATCTTTGCTAGAAAATATTATTATGAAATAAAAGATAAGGTATCAATAATTTTGAAATGTAACCAGTGAGCGTACTAACACAAACAGAAATTTTGTAAGAAAAACTTTCTTTGATGCAGTGCCTACCTTGTACAATTTGACATGTAATGACAAAGCTAAACCTAAAGAATAAATTATTTTTCTAGGAAAAGTGTGAAAATCAGTAGTATTTGTTTTATTATGACATCAATTTCTTTGTTTCTAAGGGTGAAAAAGAAAGGATTAACAACTACTGTAGCAACACCTAGTTTTCCATGTAGTTCAAAGAGTGATGTCAATCGTTCTAAAGGGTAACAACCTCAAAATATCTTTATATTGCTACCCATCAGCCATATATTTTTATATTTTCTGCCTTGTTTTCTTTCAGTAATAAGTCAGTGAGCGTCCTATTTATTATCCTTTTTATTGGTTATTTTAATTTTTGCTTTTAAGATTCTGATAATGGCTTCCATGTTTTAGACATAATTCGTGCAAATCATGCAATTGCTTCAAAACATTACTAGGCACGGCTTACTTTACAAAATCAATTTGTTAGTTGACAAAATTTGAGTTGGAAAAATGAAAGGTTAAAATATTGTGTAGTCTCAATATTAGTAAACATCTTGTATCTCAGAATTGTTCATAGACATGTTGACACCTTATTCCACTGTATATTCAGCTGTACAATGTATATGAACTCCATTTATTATATAGATAGAGTATGTTTACAATTCTGCAATACTTCTAGAAAAATTCCTAAACTGTTTCTTTTGAAGAATTCAACTCAAGTTTTGTCAAGGAACGTGACATCAATATCATTGTATCTTTTCTAAGTATTATTAATTAAACCTATGACAATGAATGACATCTCAAAATATTTTCGGGGCAAACTTTTATTGGTGATGGTTTTATTTTTTACCTAAATATTGTGTGTGTGTGATTTATGCATGATTGTTGCAAGAAGTCAGCCTGAAATATTGAAAATATTGGTTAGAAAAGTGCATGATGTTCTGTGGACTTGTGGAACTTGATTATATGAAAAATTCTTGGCCTTATTAACTGAAATTCTATGTTAGAAATAACATTAAAAACATTAAAGAGGTTATCAGTGATTACATCAAATAAATATGATAGCTCAGATTGATTCTACTGACCTGCTTTTCTATTTACATACTTTATAAAACAAAACATTAACACTGTTGTCATTTCATTCTTGTTAAGTGGTAAATTCAAATTAATGAAAATAAAACACAATTTTAGATCATTTAGAGTTATCAGGGGCTGTTGAGCATCTCTGATAGTGGGGGCCCCCTCTTGGTTCAAAATTCCAAAATCCAACTTTCAACCTCACCCCTGCCATCAAAACTCCTCAGATTTTGACCACTTGATTTTTAGATTTAGATAATTATCTAAATGACAAAAATATTTTGATGAAAAAAAAAAAAAATTTTATGGATCAAAAAGTGTGGGGGATAGGGCATTTTTTTCCCACAAAATTTTCATCAAATAATTTAGTTAATAAGGGAAGGAATTTTCAGAGAGATAGTTCCACGGGATAGATTTATACTACCTTATATCAATGTGAAAGTGTGTGATAATATTTCCTTCAGTTAATAAAGCCTTCCCGACTTAAATAGTTTGGAACCCTCCCGGCATGACTTTCAATCAAATATGTTTAAGATGAAGTTATATTTGAAGATGAAAATGTTTTTGAAGTTAAATATATAAACACAGCACATTATTATTAAGTAATTATATAAAATGTATCTCTTGTTCACTTTTGTTTTTAAATTTTTGTATACCTTTTATTTGACATGGATTTTTATTATTTTTTTATGTTTTGTAGAGTGATGACCCAAAGTACAAAGGATAAAGAAACATCAAAGACAGGCTTTGTGCAGTCTTTATTATCACCACCAGGAGTACATCCTGTAGCCAGAAAGAAGTCAGTTCTTGATACAAGCAACAAACCAAGTCGAGTTCGTAAATGCAGTCTGATAACAGAAGAGTCATCAGATAGTTCGAGTTGTCACGTAGAGTTTATGGAAGTTGAGGTTGAACCAAGGCCAGTAAAGTCAATGGAAAATCTCCTTGATATAATAGATGAACCAACATCTTCACCTGTTTCAAAGATAACATCACCAAGTCATGATCAGCCAAAAAGAACTTTGAAATCAGTATGCAGTTCACCTCAGTTACTGAATCAGATATTTGAAGAAAATGAATCTGATGATGAAGATGATATTGTACCCTCAAAGTTTCCTTCCAATGCCATGTTTGTCAAACACAGTGGCGTTGCTTCACCAGAAATACTACGAAAATATGAACAGAGAACAAAACGAAGAGGAGCTGGTCAACGTGGTACAAGCTGTAGTAGTTCTGATGCTAGTGACAATGATGAAGCAGAAGGGAGATCACGCAAAGATAAACTAAAGCATAAGTTTGCTCACAGAAGAGACAGTAGTGATCATTCTAGTGATACTGATGGGCCTAGTGGACATGGTGGTAACTATGGTAGTGGTGCCAGATTTAATGGTGGAGGTAGCAGTGGTGGTGGAGGGGGTTCTGGACCTCCAAATTCTCAGGATAAAGATAATAATAAAAATTCAAATCGAAAGGATAATAGTGGTGGGAAATCTAAAGGACATAGACAAAATCATATTGGACATAATCTTGATGTCAATATGAAAGTGCTGACTAATAGACTAAGTCAAATTAGTGCTAAATCAGTGTCAACTCATAATGGCAATTATAGTCACAGTCCTCAGAATTTAAATAGTCAAAATACAGTCAGCCAAAGCTCTTTCACAACTTTAGCCAGTTATTATATTGGACATACAGATACAGAGTCAATGATGGAGGTACAGTCAAGGGAATTTAGTGATATTGGACAAGAGTATGAACCAGTAGAGAAGAAGTCTCTATGTACTAAAGACTGTCAATTGAATGGTAGCGTGAAATCTACTAATAAACTACTAACTGATATTAATAGTAATGGTATACAACCAACCTATTGTAAACCAGACTTATCACAGTGTATTGTGGTACCTAGTGTAGAATCTAAATGTTGCTCTGTCGTCTAACTTTCTGTCTTTTTATTTTATGCTCAATTCTTTCCTTGCTCTTTATTATTTTTCATTCACGTTTCCAAATTTATCATTGGCTATTTTATTTATCTTGCTTATAAAATTTGTGATAATCTTTTAATTAAATTCTTAACTCTACGGATTGTTTCATAACATTATCAGAAATTTTTATCATTTCCATATCATGCTTTTTATTTTCCAAATATTTTCATTGCATTGTTTTAATTAAATTGTATTATAGACTTTTAACTTTCATTCAAATCATTATAAGACTTTTTATATTCCATAAATAAAAAAGGTTTTAGTTCATGCATGATATAAATAAACCATAATTCATAAAAAGCAACTTAAAGAATTTTTAATTGTACACTATTTGACAAGTTATAATATCTATATTTAAACTAAGTGTACTACAAAGTTAAGATACAACCAGGAAAGTATTCAGTCATATATGGCAGACGGAAGGCTAACAGTGCTGCACGTTTGACCTGTTTTGTATGACAATGATGAATTTGAACCAAGTTATGTCATGTCACCATGGTTAACAAGCTACCAATTGTTATTTCTTTTAAATAATTTTTACATGACAAAATGTTTAATATAAATAAGGTATAAATAGATTCTCAAAAGAACATACAAATAGAATCATTATATTAATCTAATGAAACAGTTGCTGAATGTGAAAGAAAAATACATTGTATTAAACTTGTAAATTTAATGATGAGATAATAACTCATTGTTTATGATGTTACATTTGTTAAGTTGTTTGTTAAAGAAGTTGCTGTTTGTTATTAGTGAAGTGCCTGATGAATTGTAATGCAGTTTAGCCCCTTGACATCTACCCCTTAATCTATCATAATATCATTATGTTTAATGTTTTATGTTGTTTTCTATGATAAAATCCATCCCATGTTGATAGACTAGGGCAGTGGAAAGGCCTATTATGCACCTTAGATGGTATATGGGTTCCAAAGATGTGTATTTTCTACTAACACAAAAAAAATTGCCTCCATCCTTGGTTTTTGATTAATATTTGTCTTCAACTATATGTTAATTATGTCACTAGCTTTCTATTATTATCATCATGTAATATTCAAAATAATACTATTATCCGATTATAATGTTTGATTAATTAGAATTACATCGAAATGAAGTATTTTAAGTCAATTGTCATGATATACTATTTTTGAATTTTATGAAATTACATGATATTATAATTGAATAGAGATAAATGATGGTGATCATAGATTCAAGAGTAGTTTATCATTCAAACTGTGTTTTATATCTTCAAACAGAAAGGATTTACTAACAGGAGTGTAAAATAGAAAATTGTTATTTATTGAAAACCATGTAACCTCTATATTATTGACCAAGCAATGAAAGTATGAAAGGGCGAATTACACTATAGTTTTACCTGAATCCACAAAACTTTTTATTGTTTTGAGCTGTTATTGACCTCCTTGATGAAATAGTCATTATAAAACAGATTTGGCTTAAAACCTTGTTGACCTTTTCTCAGGATATTATTGCCATTACCTGAAATTGCTGAACTTCGAAGAACATCACAATCGTATCTCATAGACATTATGGGATTATCTTTAAACTGAAATGGTGTAAGGTTTAAAATAGATAAAGTTGAAAATATAAAATGTTTTGTGGAAGCCAGGCTAGAGAAGTTTTAATATATTTTGTGTATCCTGTGCTGGCATAGGTTTGTGTATATAAAATAGATCATTTGATGTCATATTTAGTATGTAAATATACAATCATATTTTAAACTGCTTAGAGAACATTATTTTTAATTTTGGTGTTGTGAATTGCTTTAGTATCAATCATTTTGTGCTTTGCTGGATTTTGGAAGTTCATGTTGAGTTAAATTAGATTTCAAATTCATACTTAAAACTAAGTTATATTTGTGTTAAAATAAGACTTAATTAACATAAGGTCAAATGTTAGAAGGGTATATTATTGGGTATGTTTTAACACTGAATGTAAACAATTGCATATCAACAGACTTTTAGGGTATTGTAAAAAGGTTTTCTAAACTTTTATTTGTATGAAAGCCAATTATGGTTTCTATTAGCATCACACCAGTTGTTTGTGTCCCAGATTCTCATAAAACAAAGTTTTAAAACCTCTTTAACAATTCCTAAATGATGGTGCAATTTGGGAACATTTTGTTATTGATATGAACAATGAGTGTAAAATTCTGTAGATATCATTACTTATAACATTGATTAGTATTATATTGTGTATAACTATCACTGAAATTGTATTGATATTTTTAATATCTGGTCAAATTACAATATTTAAAGGGAAAATTAAAATTTAATGTTAATAAATCATGTTTACCAAGTGTTCAACAATATAAATGTTTTGTATATTATGAGATCAATTTGACAACAAGATGCAGAACCATAGGAAAAATCACTTTTATGTAAGTGGATATTCTCTAATTCTGTAATCCCAATAACCTGCCTTAAGTTATGAAGAAAGTAAATGTGTTTTTGTGTGAACATTGAATTGTAAATTTAGATGGTATGTCAAATGTTTTGTTAAAATGCTGATCAACACCATGCCCTGAACTTTTCTTAATTCTCTATTCTTAGTTTCACTCTGGTCTTTATTCTTACCTTTTACTCTATTTATTTGTAAATATATACTTTTACTTTGAAATTTCTCTTGTCTTTCATCCACATGTCTTTAATTTTATAGGAAGAATTCTAGATATTTTTGGATTTCATACATCAAATATTTAGTAGACTGGATCTCTTTTAGAAGCTAAATCCTGCTCACTTGTTTGAATGACAATTTTTGAGAGAATTTTATATATTTGTTAAGCCAACTGCTTTCAATAAGCTACCAGGATTGTATCCCAAAGAAAGAAGAGAGCCACATGCATTTAAAGAATAACTGTAGGCTTGAGAAAATAAAATTTGTCATTTGTATATTCACAAGCTTACTGTGTTCATATTATTTCACATTATTTTTTAAACTATCATGCTATTATTCTCCCCCCTCTCTCTCTCTCTCTCTATACTGTATGGTGGTGTTTATAATAATTAATGTATAATGTAGATATTAACATTGTATCCCCATCTTCCTCCGCTCCCCTCCTACCCTTATACAGTCATATATGTATCTAGGGTTATATGAAAAGTAATAAAACTGTGTTATTAATGTGGCTTTGATTTTTTTACGCCCACATCGGTCCTCCACAATTGCTTGTAAAAACTCCACAAGGCACAATTCTTGCCAGAGTAGTCATAATCTCACAAGGATGAAACCTATTGAAAATCAGCAAAATCGAAATAATTAATTTAATGAGTTATTGCCCTTTAATTTGAAAAATTCCAGTTTTAATTCATAAACAATCTAGGAGACACTCTTATGACAAACTTGGTAGTGTGAGTGCTCATATCACCTAAGGATAATCCCTAAATGAAAAATATTTGATATGAGTTATTGCCCTTGTTTTAGAAAACACATTCCCGTTTTAGTTCATAAATTCACTAGAAGACAAAATTCTTAATGGATTTTGACGAAACTTGGTGGTGTGAGTACTCATAATCACCCAAAGATGAACCATATCAAAATCATTAAATGTTTGTTATCCGTTATTACCCTTGTTCTTAAAAAAAAATGTGCCATTTTTAGTTTGTAAATGCTATAGAAGGCACACTTTTTGACGGATTTTAACGAAACTTTATGTGAGTGTTTATTATCATCTATGAATCAAACCTATTGAAACCTTATGAACTCTGTAAACACTTTAGATGGCACGATTCTGTAATTGTCAAATATTTTGAAATATTTTGTTTAAAATCAAAGCAGTGAGTGGGCGTATATTACTGTGCCTGGCAAGCTATTTTTATACGCCCTCATCTCTCTATGAGGACGTATATTGTAGTCACCCCTGTCCGTCCGTCCGTCGGTCATGCCGTCCGTCCGTCCGTCAACATTTGCTCGTAAACGCTCTAAAAACTAGAGTTTTTGACGGAATCAAATGAAATTTAATATGTGTATACATATTCATAAAACGAAGATCAAGTTCGAATTTGAGCTATTTTCGATCGTTAGAAGCAGAGTTATTGCCCTTGCCCCAAATCCGTCGGTCCGTCCATCAACATTTGCTTGTAAACGCTCTAAAAACTAGAGTTTTCGACGGAATCAAATGAAATTTGATATGTGTATATATATTCCGAAAACGAAGATCAAGTTCGAATTTGAGCTATTTTCGATCGTTACAAGCAGAGTTATTGCCCTTGCCCCAAATCTTAAATATGCTATTACTCTCTTAGTTTTCAACTGATTTTGATGAAACTTAAAATGGATGTTATTGGACCTAAATCGAAAGGTTTGAGAAAGTTTAGTTTTCTCCTGATTTAATTTTTTCCTTTTTCGACTTTTTCGTTAGGCGTATATGGCCGTGGTCCACTATCTTTAAGGGATACATCCACTTTGTAAATTTGTAAAAAGATGTCCCAAAATAAGTTATATACATGTATTATGATATTGCATTACTTAACCAAGAAGATTAAGAATCCTGTTTCTGATAAGCATAGATGTATAGTATATATATATACTATATATAGGAACATGCAGGCCCTTAGACGTCCAATCAAACGGATCAGTTTACGACAGCCTCCCCTCCCCTTCCCTCCTCGAAAACTTTGTGAATTGTTATGCTTTGCAGACAGCGGGACCCTCTGTTGAGTTCTTGCTACCTTTATTGCTTCAAGGATGTCAATTGGAAACCTAAAAATATGATTTTCTGAAGTCGGGGGAACCCCATTGAAAAATTTAGACTTACTGAATGTTATTAGCCGAGGAAAGTTTATTGTATAGGGACTGCAGGTACACCAGAAGACAGTAACATTTTGAGAATTTGACGCAAATTCCTGACATTTTCCACCGAATATAAAGTACAAAATTATTTGTATAGGATCAGGGGGATCTCGTCTAGAAAATGTTGAGAATTAGACTTTTAAAAACAATTTTCTGACATATTTCAGCTAATAAGGTTCAGGGTATGTATGTATTTTGAGAATAAGATGGCTGTAAATGAGATTTCCTGACATTTTCCATCGAATTTAAGGCTCAGAATTATTTGTTTAATAAGACTCCCCTTGACTCAGTAAAATGAATTAATGTATTAAATGAAATAACAAATGACATGGGAGATTGTTATTAGAAGGGTTCGGTTGATATTGCGTCGGTTGCGTGCAAAAGCACTAAATGACCGATGGGACTGTTCAAATCTGCAATGAACACCAACTTACTGGGTGATTGACGGTCATATTTCTCCAGTGTGCTTTGACCCCGACCCCTCAAAGTTTTAAATTTCTAATCAATGTATTTTAAAATTGGTGCTGTGAGTCCGTCATGATAAATACTGAAGCCCTTACTCGGTCCCTTCACCTTCATCCATAAAATCACTGATGGTTTGATGTGAATGACATGTTAAATTCCTGGCTATAACAGTACTTTGATGTGTTACCCACGCCCATTGTCTGTATAGAAAGTCACAGAGGCGGAAAGACCATTTAATAGTTTCACAACACATCTATTTCATTAAATGCTGGCTAGGTATATTATTGATTGTCCCTATATTAAAATAAAATATTTTCCAAAAAATAACACTTTTCAAACGGAAACAGTTGCAATAAAGAGGTAAGATTTTTCAATTTTCTTGATAAGAAATGTAAAAAAAACTGAACATCGGAGCAAATTACCTATTTCAACTCGTGTTCATTGTGCCCTCCACCACTTTGACCAATAATTTCAACCGTTTTTCACATCCTGAGATGCAGTCACGGATCTCATTATGCTCCAAAAAAGCAGTCATCCATTGATATTGATATTGATGGTCGAAATAGGGGAAATGTGTCTTCTAAAAACGATTTACAAATACAGTATATGTTTATTCAGGGCCAAATGAAAAAAATGTCGATTGTTACCCTTTAATCTCTTAATTCGTAATATTTGGTGAATTATTTGTATGCATGTGTTCTTTTGTTTTTGACAGGTTTCTCTGTATTGGCACATCATATTGTAATAGTTTATAAATTCAATCACATCAGTATCTTATAAAAAAATATTACTTCCTAGCTGAAAAGGGAACAGAAAGTCTTCATTGACAAGGTATGAATATATATTGTTAACAGCAATAATGTCATTGCCCTTTGATCCAAATATTAATTATAAATCCTTGTCCGGGGTTAATTCTGGATTAAATGCTATTTTGTATATAATATAACTGTTCAGTAATAAATTAAAGGGACATTTATTTCTCCCTTAATCGGTTTAACCCGACCAATTCTGTCACATTCTGACAACAATCTCTTTCTATTGCAAATTTTATTGTTTGATTCGATGGAAATAGGTCGAATCACAAAATGCGGATTGTTCGTTTCCGTTTCTGGTTCTTTAACTTAATTAACCTCCATTCGGTACCTGGATAAACACATTCAAGTGGGGGCCTATAATAATCTTGTTATAAAGTCCAATTACTTTTCATATTTACCAACATTCAGGTACAAATCAGTTATTATAAGTTGATCAGTGGGTTATATACAGTTCTAATAGAGTAAAAGTGACATTGTGGAATCTAACTAGAAGATATAATCTGGATGGTATCTTTGGTAGCATTCATTATGGATCCACTATTGTAAATTGTGTTACACTATTCTTTTACTTTTGGGCTAAAGACGTAGATGTAGGATAAGGACATTCAAAATGAATTAAAAACATCGTGTATAAAATATTCAACCACTATATGATTATATTTAATCATTTGCTCTGTCATTGACATTGATGATCTTAACAAATTCCATTTTTCTAAGATTAGAAAACTTCTGTAACTAGTAACTAGTGTAACATTAAATCATAACAACGCAAAAGTTCGTTGTTAATTTCGAAAAGGATCAGGATAGGCCTACTATATATATAAATATCAATACAGGACCTGGACTGAAAGGAAATAATAATCTTCCTCTTCTAATATCAATCGTAATTTATAGTACCGGTATAGTTTTATTTATGTATCTAGTGATTATAGTGTTAACTTATTTATTGTATTTCTTTCAGTGTTGTTAATTCACATTACAGTATGCATTCAAGACATACTCGAAGTTCTCCAAGTTATAACAGAATAGACTATCGCCGAGATAGAGAAAGGCGTTATAGCAGCAGACCACAAACAGAAAGTTGGTTTAAAAGATTTTGTAGTTGTCTACCTGAAAATTCAGAAAAACAGACTATTGGTGGTACAGAACCCCCAGTAAGAGGTAAATATATCCTTGTAAAATATTTATTTTTGAAGGGTTCATCAAGATAGACCTATAGACTATATTTAGGCATTCTGATGATGAATAGGCTATTAAAAATTGGTATGATTTCATTGTGAAAAAGTGAATCTGGATTTTCCATATCACAAAAAGTTATAAGATATTAACCTTTTCACCATATGAAATATTCTAGCCCTAAACGATTATGCAGAATATAAAAAATATTAAACAATGACTTAAACAATGTCGTCGAGTTTAGATCAACCATAGAGATCAACCAATAAGAACTCGTGTTGTCATGGTACCAGCCAATCAGTGGCCAGTAAATATAACTTTTGAATTGATGGATTTATCATCTGAACAAATCATATGAAATAATTTAATTTGTGTAAAATATGATTTGGAAAATACCTAATGTAGCAAGTATTATTTATCTCCAATAAAATTATCCGTAGGCTATAAATATGTGTCATTTTGAACGCGGGAACATCTAGTTCAGCATCAACCAATCAAAGCTCGTGTTGTCATGGTACCAACCAATCACCGAACAATACTCTTATACGTCAAATTGATATGAAATTATCTGTTTGTAGAGCTTACCGAGGAGGAATTAGCTAGAGCTCTTAAAGTCAAAAGTATTGAATTAAATATACAAGAGAATGCGAAGAAACACCATACATCTGAATATGATTGTACGAAGGAAGATAGAAAAGAAAAAGGAGAAGAAGACGGGAAGAAGATCCCAGCAGAATTAGTTGTTAGACGTGGTGATGAATTTACTCTTACAGTCACCTTTGATAAACTTTACGATAGAAAGAAAAATAATCTTTCTTTCATTTTTAAGACAGGTTAGTTTTTTTACAAACCAAACCACTTCCAATGTGGCGCTATAATGGCTCAGAGAAAGACAATCTGTTTTTACGATTTTCTCGAGATTAAGAATTAAAATACACGTATGCAAAAATTCAAGAAACAAGCCTTACATAGAATGTCTTATGGGTTCTATCTCAAGAAAAATTTAAACAAAAAAACAATGCATTCGGGCACATATTTTGTTAAAAAAAACCTATTTTTCTTAGAAATAAAGTGGAGGTTTTATTGGGATTACAACCAATTTTACCTATAGCCCTATTGGCGCCACCAGTGTATCCAATAGACTTTCTTTCTTTCCATTCTATGATTGTTAACAATATTATTATTTCAGGTGATTATCCTTCACCGAAATCTCGAACTCATTCTACATGTAAGGTGACTGATGAGAATATCTACAAACCAGGAGAATGGGGAGTTAAAATTCTTAAAACTGAGGTTGAGGGAGAGGAATGTAAATCATCAACTGTAACATTTGGTGTCTTTATACCAGCTAACAGTGTGATAGGAGAATGGAAATTTGTTGTTAAGACTTTTATTGACGTAGAAGATGGGAAACAGAGATCAGTTAGATATGACCATCCAGATTCTATCAAAGTTTTACTGAATCCCTGGTGTAAAGGTGAGTATATACACATAATAACCTATCTATAGGGAACTTCAAACGACGTAACTTTTAGATCTACATTTTCATTATTTGTAAACGATTCAGAAGTTGGACTTCTAAAGTTGATTAAACAGGCTAATTCATTTCTATTACTTTACAGAACTATTTATTATATTTATGTATATCAGACACGATATATGATAATCTATTCGATTTACATAGCTGTAATTTCGTACTTATTTATAATTTATAATGAAATGATATATTACCTACCAATGTACATGTATTTATTTATTTAATAGATGATACTGTTTATTTACCCGATGAAAAGTTATTAAAAGAATATGTTTTAAATGATGGTGGTGCTTTATATTATGGTAACTATAGACAGGTTGGTTCCCGAGGATGGAATTTCGCACAGGTAATCTATGACAGCCCTGTTTTTATCATGGGATATTGGGTATCAGACAAACTTTGGGATATTGCAGCTTGTTTCAGCTTAAATAAATACGTGACGTCACCTATATAAGCAAACTATTGCAAGAATTCATTCAACTATATGGTAATTTGAAAATAACTACTGATGGAAAAGACTGTCCCCTAAATATCTATTAGCTGAAAGTCCAAAATGCTTATTTGGATAGTGCACTCCACAAAGTGTTCATTGATAATATACTGATTGCTATTCAAATGATGATTTATATGTAATAATATTTCTATTTGACAGTTTGCTGATGGTATTTTAGATATTGCTCTGTTCATTCTACGAAAATCGTTTGGTTTCAAAGTTGATGGAAATATGGCTGACCCTGTTTATATAGGCAGAGCCTTTTCTAGAATAGTGAGTAATTCATTTATACACAGAACATTAAATTTGTTATCTGAAACAGTGATACATTTTATATTAGAAAATCATGGTATATATGACATTTCAAAAGTTTCACACCATAGTGGTGACTAGTTGCTGAAGTAACCATCAAAGCATAAACCTTGATAGGAAGCTTATATATTGAATAATATATTTCAGGTGAACAATAATGATGATGAAGGTGTTCTGGTAGGAAATTGGTCCGGAGATTATAAAGAAGGCACCAAACCATCAGCTTGGGCTGGAAGTCACAAGATATTAATGGAATATATGGAAAAGGGAGAACCTGTCAAATTTGGACAGTGTTGGGTGTTCTCTGGGGTTTTAACAACAGGTAATAATAATAATACATGTATAGCATATTTTCGCAGTTCATCTCCGAATTTACAATTGTCTTTCCTCCGATCTGAAACAGGTTCATTTCCATCTCTCAAGAAATTTATAGTCGTAAATGCATATAATATAGTCTTTCGAAACAATTACCACAAAGACAGATTATTATTATTGGTGTTCTGTAGAAAGGTGACCTTGTTTTTTAATGTCTTGACATGTATCTATATTTTCAGTATGTCGAGCTGTAGGTTTACCATGTCGAAGTATAACTAATTTTATGTCAGCTCATGATACTGATATGAGTTGTACCATTGATAAAGTATTTAATATTGATAAAGATGGTGATTTAGCAGAATGTAAAGGCTATGGAGATTCTACTTGGTAAGATGGCTTTCAGACAAAAGTTCTCTCTATCTATTTAACGTCACCCATATGAACCATATACTTTCCTTAATATATCTTTAAGATTTATGTTAATACATAGTAAGGTACATGTACGTAATGAAACATTACAGAGTATCCCACACAAACGTGGGAGAAATAGCCGATTACTTAATTTATACAGATAACTTATGTCTTAAAGTGACGATTCACTGGAGATAAAAAGATACAATTATTATCATATATATGCATTACAGGAATTTCCATGTATGGAATGAGGTGTGGATGAAGCGTCCAGATTTAAAAGATGATTATGATGGTTGGCAGGTTATTGATGCTACCCCACAAGAAACAAGTGACGGTAAGTATTCTTTTATTTTAAATACACCTTTCACATGACCACGCACCGGTATAAGTAATCCTGAGCAAGCAATAAATCCAAAGAAGTGATGACAAGGTGTACATTGTTGTTTTAAAGACACCAAGGTGTACCCAAGCTACATTTGAATTGGTATAAGTTTACCAGGGTGCATCCAAGCTACATTTGAATTGGTATATGCTTTTTTCACCAGAAATACTAACTATATACTAGGAAAAAAAGACCTCGGATGACTTTACTATTTTGAAGAAATCTTGTGGATTGGAAGTCCACAGATCATCTCGACTGAAAATTTAAAGTTGAGGACCGAGACATCCGTCCATGTTCCAGCTTCTAATATCTAATTGGATGATGGTCGATCTCAATGAAATCGCCCGTTTACTGTAAGGTCATTATTTACATAATACCAACGATTATAGATTTATACCATTTGGAAAATACATGTATCAGAGTAAGAATTTTGCCAAATTTGACATATATATCTAGACGAATGAATATGAGATACATGATATAATCTTGACAATCGGCAAATGACACAATGCACACTATATATTGTTATAAGAAATAAAACACTCTCCATCATTTGAAGGTGTATATTGTGTTGGTCCTGCACCAGTATTAGCCGTAAAGAAAGGTGAAATAAATACAAGTTTTGATACAGCATTTGTTTTTGCCGAAGTAAATGCTGATTGTATAGATTGGTTAAAAGAAGATTATGATGATTTATATGTCATGGGTGTCAAAAAAACCAGGTGAATAGTCATGTTCATTTAGCAACGGTAACGATCTCAACCTAGCTGATCTGATAATGCCAATGTCTAACGGTGCTTTAGGAACATGGTTGACATCAATTGAAAAAAGTTCTCTTGGCTATTACTGACATTTGAAGTAAACGATTCACTTAAATGTGTTAATGACAATGACAATCGATTTGCAGTATCACAGTTAGTCGTGGTGTGGGTGCCGTTGAAGACTCAAAGAAAACGGAACACTTGATTTTGTCGTCCAAGGTGGTTCACAATATGAGGATCAGGCATCGCGATGTTCTCAATGGTAACTGGGGATTATTGAACCACATAGCCGTAGGAGACAGGGGAGCAGCTGCCCTCCCAAATATTTGTTTTCGGGCAAAAAATCCACAAAATCGGGCAAAATATCATTAAAATTCGGGCAATAAGTCGATCTGCCCACCTGTTGAGTCGTGGGCCCATATGGCTATGTTGAACCATCACTTACAGGACAGTTGAGACAATGGGGTCGATTGTCGGGTAAGCGGATTGCTTGTATGACCATGCGTCCACAAAAAATATTCTTTTTAAATGTTAATTAACTTGAGCTCTTTTATGTACAGGGTTGGTAAGAAGATGAGTACTAAAAAACCGACAGGTATGGGTTATAGGGGTCGTCTTAGTATATATGGGGACGATCCTGATAGGGAAGATTTAACTTCAACTTATAAATATTATGAAGGTATAATATATTCTATGTTTCATCTTAGTATCATAATAATAATCTTTGCTGATAAATATATTATGTTCATTGCTGTCAAAAATGTCTATCAGAGGCAAAAAGAGGTGAACAATTTCGGAATACATTGTAAAAGAGTGTTTAATTTATGGCTTGTGAATATCCTTATCCAATACGGATATGCTCTTGTCTTTTAGTCTTTGATAGCATGTTAAAGTCTTTAGCCAATTTTTCAATAATATTTAGGGAAGTTCTGTGACTATTTCTCTTGCAAGTTACAAATGGCAGGGGAAAGACAAGAATAAAGGGACTAAAATCTTATATTTATTACACAATCGTTGCAATAACAGGAAGTTGTTTGGTAATGTAAATTAATATTCATAACTAATAAAAGATTATGAAGTGATAAAATTGTAAAGGAAAATGAAATAATTTGTTTTCAGGAAGTAAAGAAGAAAGAGAAATTGTTAATAAAGTTCATAAAGCTGTCTGTATAAATAAGTTGCCTCATTTGGATAAATCTGTAAGTCTGATTTTGAACAAAGGAACTTGCCAAGTATTTTGTAAGGAATGTTCAACAAATTAATGAATACTATTTGCCTCTAGCTCTCAGTGATTAGTGAGAAATGGACACTTGGTTATTGTTTTTAATCAGAATGATTAGGCCTATAGATTCACTTCACTTACTTTACATTCTGATCATGTGTGAAAAGCTTTGATGAGATGTTTTCTATGATCACTGTTTCAAAACTATAGTCACATGAATTAAGAAGTTCTAAATTTGTTTAACCTTCAGTTATATATCATCAGTGTTCTACACACAACATTACTTTTATATTTCAGACTATAGTGTTAATTTTAGAAGAGAAAGATGGAATAATGGTTGGAAGTGATTTTAATTATTCTGTTATTGTTAAAAATACCTGTGATAAAACTAGATGTGTTCAAGTATCATTGACAGTATTTCAAGCTGAATATGATGGAGATATTATTGGAAAAGTTACCTCTAAACATTTTGGTGATCAAGAAATTGAAAGTTGTTCAGGTATTGTATCTACATTTAGGTTAAGATATGGCATAGAAACATTGAATCAGCCATTGAAATAGTGAATCAGACATTGAAAGAGTGAATCAGACATTGAGATAGTGAATCAGACATTGAAATATTGAATCAGACACAAGGATAGTGAATCAGACATTGAGATATTGAATCAGACATTGAAATATTGAATCAGACATTGAGATATTGAATCATACATTGAGATATTGAATCAGACATTGAGATATTGAATCAGACATTGAGATATTGAATCAGACATTAAGATATTGAATCATATATTGAGATATTGAATCAGACATTGAGATATTGAATCAGATATTGAGATATTGAATCAGACATTGAGATATTGAATCATACATTGAGATATTGAATCAGACATTGCGATATTGAATCATACATTGAGATATTGAATCATACATTGAGATATTGAATCAGATATTGAGATATGGAATCATACATTGAGATATTGAGTCAGACATTAAGATATTGAATCATACATTGAAATATTGAATCAGATATTGAAATATTGAATCAGACATTGAAATATTGAATCAGACATTGAGATATTGAATCATACATTGAGATATTGAATCAGACATTAAGATATTGAATGAGACATTGGGATAGTGAATCAGACATTGAGATAGTGAATCAGACATTGAAATATTGAATCAGACATTGAAATATTGAAACAGACATTAAGATATTGAATCAGACATTAAGATAGTGAATCAGACATTAAGATAGTGAATCAGACATTGAGATAGTGAATTAGACATTGAAATAGTGAATCAGACATTGAAAGAGTGAATCAGACATTGAGATAGTGAATCAGACATTGAGATAGTGAATCAGACATTGAGATAGTGAAACAGACATTGAAATATTGAATCAGACATTGAAATAGTAAATCAGACATTAAGATATTGAATCAGACATTGAAAGAGTGAATCAGACATTAAGGTATTGAATCAGACATTGAAATATTGAATAAGAAATTGAGATATTGAATCAGACATTGAAATAGTGAAACAGACAATGAAATATTAAAATCAGACATTGAAATATTGAACATTGTGAAATTGATATAGTGGATCAGCCATTGAGATATGAAACAAAATAACTGAGATATTGAATCAGTTATTGATATTTAAGTAGACATTTGGGGAATTGAGACAATTGGTAATCAGACATTGAGATATTGAATCAAACATTGAGATATTAGATCAGGCATTGAAATTTAGTTATTGAATCAGACATTGACATATTGAATCAAACATTGAGATATTGAATCAGACATTGAGATATTGAATCAGACATTGAGATATTGAATCAAACATTGAGATATTGAATCAGACATTGAGATATTGAACCAGACATTGAGATGTTGAATCAGAAATTGAAACAAAAATTCTATGAACAAGACAATGATTAATATTGAATCTTTGAATTAGGTATTATGATATGAAATCAGACAATGAGATATAACTTATACTGAAAAGAAATTTTAAATAAAACGTTCAGATAGTGTATGATTCAAATCGACAATATAATATAAAGTTTGTTTTTATATTTCAGAAACTAAGCTGACAATAGATGTTTTACCTGAACATTATTTACCAGTTTCACCAACTCATTTCTCATTCAAAGTTATGGCTTTCTGTATTGTGAAAGAAGAAAAGACAGCACAAGTTGAATATGAAGATTTTAGATTAAGGAGACCAGATATAACTATTGATGTAATTATTTTATTATGGAGATTTGGTCATTAATATAAGAACCATAGTGCATATTGCATTATGGTGGTAGTTAGTTCTAATCTCTGTCATTGTGCAAGAATTAGGTTATCTTGATTATAAAATCTCAGTTGATATTCAATTCTCGTCAAATGTTTCTCCCTTAAATGTCTTTATACGGTAAATTAAGATGAGTGTTCCTATAGAAGAGCAGTTGGAACTGCATATCTAAAAACCTTATCTGTATAAGTGTGCTATAGGAAAATTAAGGTATCATTAAGCATATTGATATCTACAGGTATGTTCCTATGAAACAGAATGGTATTCATTATCCAGGGCAATGGGTTTATGTCTTGATTTCAGTTCATTTTTCACAATTAAGAAAAGAAATCCTGACAGTTACAAGGTACAATTTTCATTATTTACCAATTTATATAATTCAGGCACCAAATGAATGTAAGGAAGATGACATATTGGAAATAACAGCCTATTTTGAGAATCCTTTAAATAGGCCTCTTACAAAATGTTCTTTACAAGTGGAGGGTAGTTTACAATTATGTTCTGACAAAGAAAAGAAAAGTATCAAATATCCGTAAGTATTGCTAAATAGACCTTCATAATAGTTCTTAGTTCACAAGGATAGAGGATTGTTCTTTTCAATGTTTATTCATTTTTATTTGAATAATAATAAACTTGTGGTTAAATTTATCCAAACTTTTTCATTCTTGTAGAGATGTACCTGCTAAATCCAATTGGGAAGCAAAACTGAAAGTTAAACCTAAAAAGAAGGGAATTGATGAAAGAGATTTATTTTTAAGTTTTGATTGTGAAGAAATTCCTGATATTGTTGGTTATCATTCTTTACTTGTAGTTTAATAGAATATTTTGTTGAATAGTTGCTTTTCAAAAAAAAGAAAAAAATTGATATTTCTATACTTATAAAACAAACTATATTATAAAATAACACAAGTCTCCTCTGAACCACAAATTTTCTGCCCAATGGCCTTTATCGAAAAATTTGTGCTTTAGGAGTTCAAAAAAATTTCCTTTTTATTGGATACACTTTAACTCCATGCATAATATTGGCTTTTGTACTTTTACCGGTTTGTTGTTATTTATTATACTGTGATACTATTGTTAAATAAAAACAGATGAAGATCTATATAAAGTATTGTTTATTTATTATGACTTCAACTGTTATCATAATTAGATATTTCAGACAATTACAAACTTATAGTTCAGTTTTTTTGTACATTTACATACAGATAATAACATATATTGATGGATAATGCTAATAAATTTGGTTTCATAAGCAATCTAAAAACAGATAACATTTTGAAATTTGTATTTTTTGTAATAATTAGGCGGATTATGCTTTATATTTCACATATATCTGCTTCAATTATAACTTATGTAGTAAATTGCATAGTATTTGTTTTTCAAGAAAAAAATTTAGCAGCCAGACACAAAAACACCTTTGGGTAGGGGCTGGGCAGTAAGGTGAAAATGTTCTGTATCACGTGTCAAAATACCAAATTTTAACAAATACAGCAGTAATCTAACTTTCAACGATTTTCACACTTTTCTTATAAAAATTTAATTAATCTTATAAACCTAATCTGTTGCTTGATCATCTATTATCTTCTATAACTATTACACGGGGATGTAAACCTCCAATTTCAACATATATAAACTGTATTTCATACTTTTTACGTTCATTCTACAAAAAATATCAAAAGAATAAAACATTTTTTATGGATAATGAATGAAATACTGTGCTCAAAGGGGTAATATACCTTTAAGGTTACAAACTCTAGATTTTGTGTTTAAAATCTTGGCTTTTAAAACAAAATTTCATTTTCATGTTTACAATTTGACATAACTTTCAATAAATTTCTTTAATAAAATAGCATCTGTGAAATATACTTTGATATGAATTTCTGTTTAGGCAGCAGTTTTGTAAATTTCAAATTTTTCAAGCTAGAAAAACTTTAAAAGAGATTTATTATTTATAATTGTAAAAGCAGGTAAATGAAAAAAACATTCAGTTATTGTAAATAAATTGTAAGTATAAAATAACATCTGTACCTGTCTAGCTTCTAATGTTACAGTTCCTTTATTTTGTGGACCTTCTATATAAAACTTCATTCTTATACATTTAACCCCATCTTCCATAAATTCTACATGACTGAAATTTGAAAAAAAATCTTTGCTATTTCTCTGTCACTTACTAAATTGCAGGCATTGCATTACTTACATAGTTCAATTCACCTAGACAGAGTCATTATTAATATATGATTGTCATTAATTTTCAATTATTATCAAGTAGACCATAAACAAGGATATTAAATTAGAATGTGTGCTATGTTCATCAGTATTCACCATTAATAATCACTTTAGCTTTTGTATTATGTCAGAAGAGAGAGTAATCCTTGCTTCAACAAGATTTTTATTTTACAGTAAGTCACGGCTTATTTGCATGTCTGAGGAAAACTTGTGTAATTGCATTCTACTTCAACTCCATTAAAGGAATACTACCTCTTAGCAAAATTTTCAAACTTGGTGAATAAGGGTTTATATTCATTAGGCAACTTGTCTGGTGTCATTATTATACTGAATAATCTGATAAATCCAGAAAATTATCCTATATATTATAAGATAATATACAAACTATTAAGTGTTTTATTCAGCGTTTTCAATAATAACCTGTAATTTTATGGAAAATTTTTATGAAGACACCCTTAGTGAATATATACTCTTATTGGCAAACTTAAATATATTGTTCATTTTAAGATGTGGTATTTTTTTTTTTGTAAACAATATTTTATTCATAAGAGAATTGGATTAGGGAACAGGCTTTCGCCTATATGACCCCTTTCCTGATGTGGTATTGCTTTAACTGAAGCAGCCAACTGTGGCTTTGAATTCCTAAGTAATTTGCTGATACTGGGGTTTTGTTTGTGTGACTGTAATATTTAACTACAATACCTCACATGTCTTCTTCTACCCCTACTAGTTGTTTCACCATATCCTTTCAATGGTTCTCCACATATATCTTTAATCTACAAACATGGAGAAAAAAACTCAAACATATACATTGTATTAGAGTCAATTTTACAAGAAAAATTATTATGCAACATTTTTTTTGAATCATTACTGCCCTGGTGGAAGTTTCATAAATATTTTTTCTTTTCCTTTAATCCTCTTAAAGACATACAGGATAGAAATAAATCAGCAACATGGATAATCAATGATATACATTCTGAATAAAAGGGCAATAAGTTTACCTGTGAATTGAGTTTGCATTGTTTGTATGCATAGCCATACAGACCACTAGGACTAGAACTTGAAAATAATTCACCAAAAAGTGCATAGAAAATGTAGCCTAGAATATAAAATCAATAGAATTGTCTATAGCAATTTACAATGCACTTTTACAAAAATCAAATCTCTTTTCAAATAGTTTTCCCTGAAAAAATCAATGAAAATTCTTTTGATAAAATTTGTTAATTTATTTGAAATTAAAAAATGCTACCATACATACCAAATATTCCAACTCCAACAAGAATTACACCTAAATATGATGCATCTTTACTAGCTTCTTTTACTGAAAAAAGAGAAATGGCAATTTCAAATAATTATCTCAAATCTTTCAGAAATCGGACTCAATTCCCAGCCTTTGACAGATATGGCTGGGGGAGAGTCAAAAAAACTAAGCCACAAAAAGTAGGAAAATTTCTGCACTTTCTCTGGTGCGGGGGGAGTTATGTGTCAATAACTGTGCATTTGCTGCCTGAAATTCACCCAACAAAATAGGTTCTCATCGATTCAGGTTACGACTCAATACCGGTACTAAACTAACATAGCTAGAAATTCATGCTTACCTTTTGCAGCAGGTGAGAGTCCTGCATAAGGGTTCTCATAAGATTTTACAAGTTCTTTGGCTTCTTTTTCAATTTCCTTCTTACTCTGCAATTTTAGACTACTGCAATGGAACTTCCTATGCGAAACAAGAACATTTATTGATGATGTTACTGGAATTATTTTGTTTCTAAATGCAATGTTTATAAACTTGAGTTTGTCAATGTCATACTTTGGCACTTTTGTAACTGTTATAACTCTTGGTAGAAGATGAATATTGGTGTTGCTCAATATTCTAGACATATTTTACAGTTAGATTCGAAACATGGGGTATGCTGCAATTACTGACACTAAAGCAAACCATTCAATTTTTTCTAAAAAATCATTTATGTTGTAAAGTGTGGACGCAAAAAAAAAGTCAACACCGGAAAACACAGGAAATAGTTGAGAGTTATCTTTTCCTGTCAAGAGAGGATAATCCATGCATGAAAGATTCCACTGGGAAATTAACAGCAACACGTTTCGATCTGTTACAGTTACAGAACAATAGTATGTGTATTGTCTAATGACAGTAATAAGTTTAGAGTGTTATAAAACGCTTTGAGGTTAACCTTCTTACCCTTATTTTAGATAGAAACAGACAGACAAACTTATGTATAGCATTTTGGTTATAATTTTTGTAGGACGTAGGAATTCTTATCTTTTTATAACAACAACAACTTACTTACTACGTACGGTACAATAAAAATCCGTACAAGCAAAACAATTCCATTCAAAATCGCATCCGAAATCATGGCAAAATCGAGAGCATAGTTATATAGAAGTCAATCTTATTAAAATTAGATTACATTTCGTTTCGGTTATTTTTTGATTGTCGACTCCATGTAATCTAAAGACTTGTATAAGGAGGTCATCTTCTGGTGACAAAAATTTCAGCCAATCAAAATCTACCTTCAAGATCGCGGGTCTATGCATTGATATGCATTGTGGGAAGACGAAACAGAAAGTAAAGCGACACAGCAGTCCAAATTATTACGCAATACAAAATATTCAAATATAAACGGTGTTCTGATTGGAAGAGGGGTGGTACGTGCTATAAATAGCTTATTCGTAACCAGAAGATGACCTCCTTATACAAGTCTTTAGATTACATGGAGTCGACAATCAAAAAATAACCGAAACGAAATGTAATCTAATTTTAATTAGATTGTATAGAAGTGGACTACTCCAAAGAGAAGTACCACCAGATGTTTCGAAAAGAGTAAGCTTGGTCTGCTTTGCCTGCGACACCCGCCACTCCTATATTTTTCTTTGGGTCCATTAAAATTGACTTTGTAAGAACGGTCTTACCTTGCAAAGTACTTTTTACACACATCACTCCATCAACCTTGCACGCCTGTCAATCTATATCGCCTGGATTAGAAAGTGCTTCATATGCCTCTTAATTGAAAGTGCAATTCAGAATTTCTGGGAGCCAAAGAGCAGTATGGATGTTTGTTTATTTCATATGGAAAATTTCAAAACTTATTTTTCATGGACTCAAAAAGGACTATATTAGAGAAAAAACTCAGTTTGGCTTTTAATATGTCATTTCAAGCTCATTATAGTATGAGTAATAATAATATACTACAATTATGTTGCCAGTACATTCATTATCTTTTGGTCAAATTTGTCTTATCTATAGCCTGTTCTTTTTTTTATCAATTTTCAGATTAGTCCGGTGGCCAGTGTAAAGAAATGTGGACATTTCATGATAATTAAAAGAGTTTGAATGCTATGAATTATATGAAAAACAACATTTCAGATATAGTTAAAAATATGGAAATGCCAGAAATAACCTTATTAAACTTAGTGAATTGGGTGGCTGCCTCGGCTATGATATTTGGAGGTGTTGTTCCCTTTATACCTCAATATCTAGATATCAGAAAAAGTAGAAATGCTGAGGGTTTCTCACTATTTGTGTGCCTTACTTTGTTAATAGCCAATATATTGAGAATCCTGTTTTGGTAGGTCTTAGTTACATTTTATGTACAGTGAGCTTGAAAAAAAAAATCAAAAAGTTAACTGTATCCTTTTTATGTCATTATACAACATTTGGATGAAGAAAAGCCTAATGTATCATATATAACTTGCAATTTAACATTTAAGAATGATTTAAGATTGTCCTATGACATGTTTGTGTGTTGGCTCTCTCTTGGTATTGAACTCCTAGGAGGGCCCTGAATGATATCTTGCTATTCTTATTTCAACGATCATGAACCACTTTATATCATATTTTCTTACGTTTCTGATTAAGGGTGTTAATTGGGCTATTTCACGTTATGAAAAAATGGAATAAGTATATGAAATAATGATTTCTTGAGACTTGTTGTGCATTTGTTGATGATTTGGGGTCCTTCTCGATAGTTTAAGGTTGATTTCATGTCAATCAGATTTTTTTTTAATGAGTTGACAGCCCTTTCAAACATGTCATAAAAATTGGACATTTCAAACCTTTGATACAAGTTTAAAAAAATGTGAATGGATCAATCTACATCAAACTTGGCATAAATGTAGACAATTACATTGCCGAGAAAAGTACAGAGCGATTTTCCAAAAAAAATTATTATTTCGGTGGTTACCATGGAAATATGAAAATTTACGAAAATATACACTTAGGTACGGCAAACATTTTCCAGGGGCCAAACTGATTAGAATTTTCGAAAAAACTCCCTGTACGTTTCATCCTTATTGAATAAGCTTTCAATCAAGACCAAGATCGTAATTTTCCAATAAAAAATGGCTGAGAAATCTTGTACCAACCGGGACACATTTTGCTACTTTTTCCTAATTTTTTAGCAAAAACTAACGAAATACCTAATTTCTTTTCGGTTTCTTTCATTCTATATAGTTTAAAAATAAAATAATAATAATTATCTACAATCTGAGCCCAAAAATAATAAGTAATTCGCAAAAATTCCATCTCGTGTTTTTTTTCTCGAACGCTAGCCCAATCAATACCCTTAAAAGCGAGTGGTGACAATGTTTTTCAGATTCTTAAAACAATGCATTCTGAACTTAATTGTTGTCTTTTATTAGGTTTGGTAAACATTTTGAGCTACCATTATTAGCTCAAAGTTTTATTATGGTGGTAACTATGATGGCTTTAGTAGAATTATGTGTTCGTGTTAAAAAAGAAAATGAAATTGTTAGTGCTAAACATAGAAGGTTTTTAGGTAAGTCAAGAAATTTCATTTAGATACTCCAAAAAGTTTTTTTAACGGCACTTTGACCTACAAATCTAGCTGATTGCATAAGATTGCTGTTAACTTAATGACATTTTTATGGATTAAACTTATAGTCTTACAAAGACCAGAGCTAGGGCATTACCAGCATAAAGAAGGATCTTTCAGGGAGAGATAAGTGGCAATTTAAACTGCAATTGTTACCATATTTTCATTACCCCTTCAATTTAATATATAAAGAATTAAATGGCCTTTTACAAAAAATAGAATGTGGGATCTCGGTAGAATCAAATTGTGAGAGTCCATACAGGTCTAAACCTGGTTTTAATCTACTTATTATTATCTGATTATATGTACGGTAACTAATTTAGAAAAATTGCTTTTTTAGATCTATCATGTTCTATTTTCTCTTTTTCTTTCTTAGATTCTTCATCTCATACATTTCTTGGTATGTACATAAATGTACTCGTTTTTCATGAAAACTTTTTTTTTTTTGAGGCATGGAAAATCATTTTGTGGTTGTATGAATTCTCAAAATTTTGTTGAGATCCATCCTTTTACACAAAATATTGTCCAACACGCATCATGAATTATTTCAATTTGTTTAGAAATTTGAATGCCCAACAATCTGAATGATAGAGTAAGGCTTGGCTTGGAAAATAATATTATTTCTTAGTAAATTTGTTGTACCGGTACTATATATAATAGCATGATATTCAGTATTGTCTCGTCTTGTTGCCTTTCCTCATTTATATATAAACCTACCTCCTTAATCTACTAAAGCTTGGCTTGATGTAATGCGCTTTTATTGTAATCTCATTAGTTTTATTTTATCTTAGATAAATGAATATAAGCATTTAATTATTGTTGATAGTTGGTAGCAGTAACAAGTCTCTATTTCTACTTCGTCTCTTGGTTTAATTTTATTGATAAATGATGTGCTTATTGAATGTTAATAATAATCAAAAGCATACAGACTTACATAAAAGTCCAGCAAGCAAATTTTTTTCTGCAACCTGTGTACAGTCATTTCCAAAAGTTTTAGTTGAGTTGATTACTTTGCCAAATAGTCTCTTAGATGTTGCATGCATTGATTACAGAAAAGATTTAGATGAAGGTTATAAAATTACAAATAATTTAGTTATTTATTGATGATGATGCAAGTTTACTATTTTGCATGAATACATCTGATATTAAAGGGGGGGGGGGGGGTTTTCAACATCCCTTGATCAAGCCCCCATTGCCCCCCGACCCCACGCCATTCCTTCCAACAAAAAAAAAAAAGAAAAAAAAAAGAGAGAGAATAAGGTTCTTTGCCTCCACAAAATTCATTTTTCTGGTATTAAAATGTTTAATTGTATGAAGAATTAAGATTATTAATTTTTGTAGTTAAAATTTTAGTCTGATTATTTGATGAAACGTTTTTTAATCAAACCAGAATTATACTGAAATTTTGATTAACTGTCAATTAGTTAAAAATGTTTATACAAACAGAGCATACAAATCTTATTATACACTCACTAATATTCTTTCATGCATATTTTTTCTTCAGATTTTGAATGGTCATATTTTTGGAAATGGTCAGATTTTTTAAGTTATGTTGAATTTATGGCCACATTTACGCTAGTAATGAGTGTTATGACTTATATATTTCTAAGTAATACAATATATGTAGAGTTAATAGGATTTTTAGCTGTATTTGCTGAAGCTATGTTAGGCAGTCCACAATTTTATAGAAATCATCAAAATAAATCCACTGCTGGTATGAGGTAAGTTATAGTTCTTTGTAAATCATAAGTGTATATACCAGTACTCATTTCATCAAACCCCAGCTGTTGCCTTTTAACATGTTTTAATATCATGATATTATCATTATATAGTTTCTAGTTATTATCATATGATAAGGATAAATCTTAGGTGTGATATTTTATTGTTTCTTCCTTGGCACTTCTATTGACATCTCTTTATATTTCAGTATTCAAATGGTTGGTTTTTGGACATGTGGTGATGTGTTTAAAACTGTTTATTTTTTTTTACGAAATGCACCACCCCAATTTTGGATATGTGGAATGTTACAAATTTCTATAGACATTGCTATTTTATTACAAGTTTATTGTTATAAACATGTTCCGGTTGTACATAAACCAGCACAGAGCTAGTTCCTTTATCAATATTACAGAGGTATATTTTATAGTCAATCTGTTTTTGGGTGAAAGAAAAAAAACCTATACCATACTTCTCAAATTCTAAAGCAATCTCCACATTTCCTTTGGATGCTTTTTCTACAAAGCAGAAAATAGAAATGTTACTGTTTCGGGGTTACTTACATAATACATAAAGTTCAAATAAAAATCAATCATTTTTGCAATTTGATATATATTTAAAGCTTTTAGTATAACAGAAGATAAAGTATTATAAACATTCTGGTTTTGATATGGTTTGGAAAATTTTTAAGTTAATTTTGTATAACTTTGTTTATGTAAAATATTGAGGGTATCTTTTTATTCAGATCATATCATTCTGTCCATTTTGTTGTGATGTTAAATTAATAAGTTCACAATAATGAGTATGGAGCAAGGCAATTCATGCTTTCTCATTTAATTATGACATTAATTACCTGATTATTCAGGTAATCTGTTGACACCAGGTTTGTTCACTAATAAATATAAACTCATAGGCCTATTTTGAGAAATAGATATTCTAAGTGATAGTATTCCTTTAAATATTGATGTGCAATTTGAAACACATTTAATTTACTACCTCAGTACCTCTCATTTGTTTACCTAATTTTGAACAGAAAAAATCCAATAATTGTTAGTGGTGGAAGGTGAAACTAAATATTTCAGTCATTTCGGTGACGAGCTACACATTAAAACTTCAAACAAAAGGTATAAGCAATCATGATTCAGGACTATGATTGTTTGGTGAAAGAACTACATGGTAGTGTAAGCAAATGACGGAATATCAAATATTCTTAATATTCCTGATGTTGAATCAATTTAAAAAGCATGACAAACTTTGACGCTTGAAAATATATCTTGGTATTCACTGTAGTCAACCGATGTGCTCTCAAGTTCGCACAAATGAAAAGAAGAGACATCCTACGAAGGTGTGCAACTCCTTGGTTAACTCAGCAGACCAATGAGCTAATTTCAAGCCAAAAACTTGTCAGAGGGTCATTTAAAGACAAAATGCATGTATATGAATTTTATTTCTAAATTATGTATTAAATTCATTGCTTTTGACATAATCTATTCTTTTCAATCCAAGTGATTTTCTAACTAGTAATATCTGACTGACAATTCTGAACTGTCTAATAATTGGTTCATATTCAATTTATTATTTCAGATAACAATCAAAGAAGCATTTACATGTGTAAATTGTCTTTAAATTATATAGCTTTAAAAATACTTTCATGTGCCATACTTCATTGTTACAATTGTATATACTTTGATTATTAAACTGATTTTATTTCTCAGCTCATTTTGTTTTATGTTCTCTGGCACAACTCATATCTCATTTAAGATTATCTTGGTTAATCTTCTCGTTTATAAATAACTTTATTGAGATTAAATCCCAAAGTTTTATTATAATCCATATCATCTACCAGTAAACTAACATAAGATTATGCTATGAAATCTTCTCTTGCATGAATAGTGATGTATAACGTAAGTAATCTAAAAATAAAAGAATACTACAATGTTTGATGGCTTTTCACAAGCATTAGTTAAAGGGGACCAGTCTTCATTTTTATTGGTTGATTTGGGTCTTGAATATATTTAAGTATCCTTCAGAAGCACTAGAAATGCATCAAAATTGCGTATTTCCTTCAAATATATCTTAAATTAGACATTTCTCCTTCTATTTCTATAGACGACTTTTCTATATATTGCATAGTATCGCTAATGTGTAGTAGGGCATTATAACTTTCAAATGGTAATAATTATGGATGCACATGGATTTGAAGGCTCAAATTTCAATGGTGAGTTGTGATAACCAGTACTAAATTGCTGAGCTAAAAAATCCCGGTTTCTGAGACTTATCCAAATCGACCCGCGAAAATGAAGCTTGTGCCCCTTTAAAGGCTGTTAATTTTTCAACGCTCAAAATATTTAAAAACATTATGTAAGGTTTTTAAACTTGTTATGCTTTTTGAACTATGTTAAAAAACTACTGTATGGGTTTGAGTTATATAAACGCTTAATTGTAGAGAAATATTGGTCCAATGTATTCTAAAAGTTTCAGCTACAAATATTGAGCTATTAGCCAAACACCAAAACTAAATCAAACTGCCTAATTAACAATTAGTACTCTGTTTTTAATTAAAAACAACTTCAGTTTTATCAAGAAGATACATGGATGTAATGAGCATACTTTAGGTATATTTTCAGGTAACATATACATTATTTTTGTTAATTAAAACTTTTTTCAAAATGCAGAATGACCCTTTAATATCATTTTAAAAAAAAACAACCAGCTACTTATCAAAACAACCATGTTCAATTAGCAATGGTATACGATCTTAATACCCTTTCTTCCAGTGTGACGATATATAAGTTCCTCTATATAATAACTGTTCCAAAGAACATTTGTTATGTAATATTTGTTCCATTTGGAACTTTTATTATAAAAAAATAGAATTAACCCTAACCATGCATATCGGGGACACTGACAGGGATCTGCATAGATATCGATAAACATGTTAGTTTTAGAGGAATAGCGAGGACCACAGAATTTGGATTGGAAATTGGAATGGTGCAAATTGATGCTATCAGTGTCCCTAATACACATACACATTTAGAAAACCACTTTACAATCCCTTTAATGATGAAAAAATTGTGTCAAGCAAGCAACGTGCCACTTACCATTGATATTGTCTATCAAAATTTTGTCATCGTTTTTCCACAGTGACAGTAAAGTATCTGATGTTATAGTATCTGATAACATCATTTCTTCCACTATAAACTTTTTACAATGATACCTTAAAGTTCAGTCAAGGTAAATATTCATTCAAAAATATATTCCTGAAAGAGTTATCACCATCTTGGGTGACATCAACTTAATATATCAATTATCAAGATTCAATTCATTGGAAAGATATCATATTTATAAATGATATGACTTAACTAGTACAGTGAAGCAATTGAATTATTTTTGTACCAATTTTATTCCAATAAATCTATAAGGTTGAGAAATATTTGGGATATTAAAAAGGATACTGTTGATATAATGATTGTTCGATATTATATAAATATTCTATCATCTGTGACAGTGAAGGATATACAACATTACATCTAGTCATTATCTCCAGGGTTAAATCTGTTTTATTATTATTATATATCTTTATTACATTATGATATTGTTGTGATACTTTAGAATGACATTCTTTATACTCATCTCTGAAATTATATAGCAATATCTTGAAATTCATTCAAATTCACTATTTTAATTATTTATAATGGTAGCATGACTAAGCTCTCTGATGATATTGGATTAGACAATTTGACATTTCTTAATGATGATTTATATACCTCATGCAGCTTATTTGTGTATTGTTATTCCACTACATACCATATGCCTCAGTCTCATACTTATTATTCTCTAACAATTAATTAACCATAGCCTACACTCACAGTTTTGGTAATATTCCACATAATTTGTCTTCTATATCTTCACTAATTTTATGCCTTAATTTGTCTATAAGGTCAGGGCAGATTGAATTAAATGGTATTTCTAATGATGTGGTATTGACACAGTGTTCATATTGTTCTAACATATTACATAATGACTTAATAATTGTCTCACATTCTTTATTAGCATCTGTCCAGTTATTACATGTCTGATTCACAACATCAAATGATTTCTGTAGAGCACATTTCATCTGCAATACTGCCATTATCAGAATTATTTATGATCACCAATTACAAGTTGGAGCTTATATTAGTAGTCGGACTGGATAAAAATAAATGAAATAGATATAAAAGAAATGTTCGATTTAATTGAAACTTTTAAATCAAATCAAGTACGGTACCTCCTGAAATATTTCAAGTAAGATCAAAATTAATAAATACCCCCGAGACGCTTATATGGATATGGACCAATCTTTTTAACCACCTTGATCTATCCTCATTAGACATAGCCAAAAAATAAAAGGATTTATTTCATTTCCCATCTACTGTAGTCTTGTTGCTTAGGTCCTGGGTTCAATCCCTGCAAGGTTGAGATAATACCTTCAGATTATTCAACAAGCAAAGTTTCCCCCTATCAATGATGCAGGTCCGAGGGGCTGACAAGGAAAGAGCGTGTTTAGTTGTTAGGATGGAACAATTAAACAGAGTGCCATGTGAGTGCTACAGGTGCATGTTCAAGTCTTATCCCTCATCAGTTGGAAAATAAGAGTTGAGTAAATTTCTCTCATTACACACTTCATGGCGTTTGGACCTATCAGAAGGCTAGCACAAATAGTTCACAGGTGGAAAAAAGTAGGAAATGTATAACAACAGAGGTTAATGTTTTTTTTTTAAGAAATACGTGGGCTATTTTGCAGTCAAACAGGTTTTTTCCCAATTTAATTTTTTTTGTACCAATGTCCATAGGTTAATTTGTATTCAGAGTTATCTTTCCATGAAAATAATTGTGTTGAAGTTACAATGTAAAATACCGCCTGGACAATCTATCCTATGGGGTCGTTGAACCGGATTTACAAGAAGTAAACAGAACATTATTCTGGAAACAAATTTGTCGAAAAAGGTGAACGTTTAGCCATTTGTGCTGCTTTAAGCTTACTGTTTACTTAGTCAGAAAAAAACAGTTTTTGAAGTGATTTACAAGGTAAGGATAATAATCTTTTCTCAATATTGACAAGCTACATTACACATTGATTAGGCAGAAGGCTAGCAAGGCTCGTCATCATTTTCATGATTTTCTAATGAAATAAACAAATTTTATAATTCATTCATTCAGTTTATGAGTAATCATTTGTAAATGCTATTTATGTTTGACGTAGACAATGTTAAACGTTAAATCCTTGTTGAATTTGTTCTCTGATTGCTGATACTGATACTTTTTTGTAATATTGACTGTTGTAATAACTTATTACTTGTTACACCTACCTGTGTAACTTATTTATCACCTTATTTGTCAATATGTGATTTATATGTTGAAATGGGTAATTATACAGTTAAAGGGATATACAACATAATTACCTGTGTAAGTGGATACGTACCGGTACATTATTTAATTTAGATTTTTATAAAGACTGGCATATTTTTTTAGATGACAGTGGTAAAAGCTGGTTATTTAAAGAGATACAGCAGTAAGTGTTTTCTGTTTTCAAGTTTAATTAAGACATGTAATTTTTTGGGCAAAATTGACATCCATTCATAGCTTTATTCACTTGAAACAAATACTGGCCTATTCCCACAAGAAATATGACGAATTTTTAATAAGTTTTCTCTGTGTAGTACATACAGTGGTTTCCCCCCTTTTCAAACTCCACCCTGTCTTTTCCCCCCATTTTCGTTTTCAACCCTGGTGTTTTCAACCCCAGTGATTTCCTCCCTATATATTATATAGTATCTTTGGAGTGTAAAGAATGAATAGGCTTGGTTTAATAATATATATTTTATTCAGGATACATTTAAAAGAATTTGGATTATTATTTTATATAAGAAGAATTCCCTACAGAAATAAATTTGAGTACGAATTTGGATTAGATAAGCTAAAAAAATTCAAGGTTCTGGGAAAACAGTTAGTGAACATATCCCTTTATCAGATGCATAGACATTTATCAGATTCTTTCATTTATAGTTTCATAAACACATTTTGAGTTTCATAAGCACATTTAGGCCTATTCTTTAATGGTAGAAAAGGCTATGCCAGTAAGTCCAACATTCCACATAATTATGGGCCATTTCCTTGATTTTATGTAACAAAAGATTTTAATTCTTTAAATTGATCATTATAAAACAAAGTGATCCATTAATTAAACTGATAAAAAGGTGTCTAATTGAAATCAATCAAGATTAAGATGTGTATTTGACCCCCACATAGTCTTTTGTTGTTCTTCTTGACATGAGCATAAAGCATAGTGTATAATTCAGTACCGTAAAACGGGGTAACAAGGGACGATTTTAGGCAATATGGGATTATATCTCTTCAGTTCCAATACCCATGCAGTTTAGTGACTAATAGTTCAGGCTTTGAAAGTGTAAACACTAATTTTTTATGTTACAGGTTTTTCATACTTTTTTTATTATTTATTTTTGACTGTCAATAAAAAAGACTTACTGTCCCTAAATAAACCTCTACAGGGGATACAAGGGACGCTGAAATTGTTTTTAAAAAACAGTTTATTAATTTTTAACAATCAAACAGAAATTTTAACACAAATTTTAAATTTTTAACACAAATTGTCCTTCCTATGACGTTGTATGACTGAGCATGGAATATTAAATTCTGTTACAGCTTTTCTGTATGACATTCCATTGTCAATTTCTTTTTCTATAATAATGCTTACAAATAGATTACTTAATCTTAGATTAAAAAGATATCAAAGAAATCTGTTTCAATGAATTCTGGATTTGTTTATTCTAATGAAACCATAACAATTATTGATCAAAGATTAACAGGTTCCTAATTAGTTAATGATGAGTTAATTAGGGGAGGAAACCACTTGGGATTTGGGTGGAAATCACTAGGATTAAAAAGGGGTGGAAATTGGGGGGTGGAGAACACCAGGGTTGAGTTTGAAAAGGGGGGAAACCACTACATCCCACCTCGGCTTCAATTATTAGTGTTGCTATACATATTATAATTATGTTCTTGTATAGAAAAAAAAAAGTCGCAAACATAGTAACAACTTCTAAGTTGGTTTTATCTAACCCTTCCTATCACATTCAAAAGCTTGAAAAGGCTTTATTTAAAGTCTTATTTGAAAAAGTATAATAGTTATAGTGTTTTATTTTAGTATTATGTCTCTGTAATTTTATAATAAAGAAAAAAATAAAACATAAGTTATAGGATTAACCTAAAGTCTTTTTGTTTATAAATGTTCTGTTTTCTTCTAGAGAGCTGGTTATCTGGAGGATGGAATCCAACATACTTAGAGTTACGACCTGACTCTTACTTATACATCTTCAAAAAACAGGGAGATTCTGAACCTAAAGCTAAAATTTATTTAAAGGTAAACTTATTAATTTGCTTTAAAAGATTAATGATGTCATTTACACACTGTTTTAATGATGCAACTTTGTGATTTATAACCATAGAGTAAAGTAAACAAAGATATTATTAGGGATAAACAATTTTGAAATAAAATTTTATTGTTCAACAAGGTTGGATTTCTGAAGTTTTCTTATTTTATTTTGTACAAACAGGAAGTAAGTAAACATTTTGCTTATGGTGAACACACAAATGGCCTACCTGAAAGACCATCTTTACCTGCTGGTTCTAGTTCAGCTTTATTATTAGCAATACCAGTCAAACCAAGTCATAAAGCTAAAGTTTTCTGGTTTTTATGTCAGTCTGAGTCTGAGTTACAGTAAGTTTTATTTAATAAGATTTTAGTCTATCCAGTGTAGTTTATGGCCTGCTGTTTTATTGCAAAGTGATCAGTTGGACAGCCATTCTTTGTGTCCACATCATATGAAATAAAAAAAAAAAAATTTGAGATATTGCACTCACAGTTTAAACTATCCAGAAGGTATAATTATTTATGATTTTGGTGGAAACTTCCCAAGAATGAGACAATTAAGATAAATTTTATTTATTTCAGTGATTGGATGTCTGCAATTGTTAGCACAGTAAGTAATATTTTGCTCCTGAATAAGCTTACTTTCTGAAAATAAGTTATTTTAACAATTTATAGAACTGAATTGTAATGAAACGGTAAAAGTTTTTATGTACGGTAATCAATTTGATATCTGAAAATGGTATGTGAAAATGGTAATTAATATTGTTCAAATAGTGAATATATTACCTGATTAAATCATTTCCCAAGATTCAGATGATCCTAGGTAAGGGATAAATATTATTCTAAGGGAGAATTGTTAAGCAAGTTTTTGTGTAATTGTAGCTACCACCACCTAAAACAAAATCTAATAGTGGACCACCACCTCAATCACAACCTGTTGATATTGCTCCTGAAAGACGGTCAGATGTGTCATCTGGGCCTGGCTATTATCCTCCTCCTCAACAACCACAATCAACAGCTCCTTTAGGGTTTGCTGGATATCAAGGTATGAAAATAAAAAACTGAAACTTTATTTTAACTGGCTTTATATGAAATAATAAATATATTATTGTTCCATATAGTATTCTTCATACAGCAATAAAGTATTGAAAAAATGGAAAACCCATCAGAATTATTTTTCGAAAATGACCAGATATCACTTTGTTTTATAGGATCACCTCAACCAGGATACCAACAACCTTATCCACAACAAGGTGGTTATGGTCCTCCACAAGGTTATGCTCCTCCTCCGCAAGGATATGCTCCTTCTCCGCAAGGATATGCTCCCCCTCCACAAGGCTATGCTCCCTCTCCACAAGGCTATGCTCCTCAATATCAACAATATCCTCAACAAGGTTACCCACAACAGGGTTACCCACAGCAAGGTTACTATCCTCAACAGGGTTATCCCCAACAAGGCTACCCTCAACAACAGCATGGTAAGCATCCTGCACTCGATTTAAAATGTGTTTCATGTTTACAGACCTTGTCATAAAAAATATGTATATATATTGCTGCTTGGTGCTACATTTGGTGCTACATTTGGTGTTACATTTGGTGTATATATTTTTTTTATCCCCTAAGTAAACTAGGCTTAAGCTGTAAACATTAAATACAGACCAATTAGCTAATCAGTAATAGCCTTCACAACTCTCCCTTGAAATAACAGCCTTCAAATCCATGTGTAGCCATAATTATCAGCTTAGCAAGTAAAAAATTAAAAAGTTTACAGTTGCCCATGGTAAAAATGACTTGAGGTTCCCTATACTATGCACAAGATAGATTATCTTACATCTCTTTTTCTAGGGTATGGTCCTCCACAAGGTCAACAACCCAATGTAGTTTATGTACAACAGGGAGGTAAAAAGAAAGGTGGTATATTAGGAGGAGGGAAAGCTGGTACAGCAGCAGGTATGGTCTTTTTATTTTACTCTTCATCTCCACCCATATCTTGTCTTATAATCCCTAGTGCAGACAGGCACAGTTTTTGTCCAATCATTTCAATTAACAATAGTAAGTAAATTGTACCAAATGATGAACTGGAGAAAAAAAGTTTTCATGTGACATCAACATCACATCAGATTGGTTGAGATTTATTGGCGCTCGATAAATATCTTGTACATGGGTAGATGAGCCAAGCCATTTTCTCTTAACTTATACTGCGTTCAGACGACTTAAGTTAAGCCAGCTTAACTTCGAACCGTTCTTGGAGCCTGTCTGAACGTGACTGGTTGAACTTAAGCTGCCTTAACTTGCACCTACTTTAGAGGTGGCTTGAAACCTGGCTTGAAAAATTAAGCTGGCTTAGTTTTGCTGTCTGAACGCTGCTGGCTAACAAAGCCGGATATAACATTTCCGCGCGTGTGGCGTGCGCAGTCCTGTTTCCGATTCCCGCCATTACCTATATGTATTTGTCAACAACTTTTGCCATAGAGCAAGAAAAAAAAATGAACGAGCCAAAGAAAATAGGGGGGTCATTTGGGGGACTCTTGAAACCAAATAAGTCAAAATAATCGGAATTGGTTGCCATTTTGTGGGAAAAATAAACATTACACGCGCATGCGTCATGGTATTTTGACCTCTGAACTTCTGAGGTTATGTCAAAGCTGGCTTAACTTTAGTCGTCTGAACGCAGTATAAGTTACCGTATGCATTTCATACTAATGTCCCTGTGTTTAAGGCATTTTTAACTGAAATATTTTTGTCTTTCAGCTCTAGTTGGAGGAGCAGCTTTAGGATATGGTGCCTCCAGAATGTTCAATCCATTTGGTGGTTTTGGGTTTGGAAGGCATGGAAGTTGGAGTTCTTTCAGTAGTTTTGGTAGTTGTGGAAGTTTTAGCAGCTTTGGAAGTTGGGATTAAGATTATAAGATGCTCATCTGCTTTTTATTTACTCATTATGTTATCTATGCCAAGTATATTATTACTATTATGTCAAGTCAATGTTATAATTGCACAAATAGGTATTTCTATTACTGAGTTGTGATCAAAGAACATAATCAATATTATTTTATTTATTTGATTTTTTGCTTTGAATTATTTGCAGATAATTTTTACGCCTTGTGTTCTTTAAAATAAGACATAAGTTCAGTCTTGTTAAAGATACAATTAATCATCACATAAATTTAAAACCATAACTAACATTTTACATTTCATAATTCATATCTTACATATTGTGTTTCTTTCCACTTATTTTGACTATTAGTGAGCCTATCTTGATATATTTTAACACTAGATTTTACTATGGATTGTTAGTTTTGTTTATTTAAAGATATTACAGAGATTGGAGTAGATTGTAAAATATTCTTGCCAGCAGTTATGTTTGAGAGCAGGATTCATTAGATCATTAGAGCATCAAAGGGGGTAGATTTTATAACATTAATATTAGTTAACAATGTAAATAACAAAATAGAAAAAAGATATTTACATGTAAATGATATATTATTGATAAATTTTCAAATATTGATAATATTCAGTATACAATACAATTAATAAAGTATAATAAAACGTGGTTGTGTTCACATTTCGCATAATATTGTAAACTTTTCAAAATAAAAAGTAGATATGAATATATTAGAGTGTACTGAAAAACAAAATTGGTCATATATGAATATATATAGTGTAAATAATTTATTAAAATGTAAATCTGTATTTATTGAAATAATGCAATATATATATAAATGTAATATATAAACTAAGCATCTTTTTTATTAATTACATTTGTATAAATCACTACTATAATCATGTTTTAAGAACTTACTAAGAAACTTGTATATACGTATGTAAATTAAAAGCTGATCTGAAAATAAGAATAAGATTTGAACTGTTTAATATTGACATTTTGTTTATTGTCTAAATAATTATATAATTGTTATGTTTATGATTAAATTATTGGCAGTGCATTAGTTATTTGTATCATAAGTTAAATAATGAAGCAAAGTTTTTATATGATATTAAAATATCTAGGCCAATATACATCCTGAAAGGTTTATCTCTATTGCTTATGTTTGAATGAAATTTGAAAAATTACTTGGAGTTTTAAATTTTACTTGTTTTGAATAAAATTAAGTTTTTATGTTCAGTTTCTATTATTTTTAGGCAGAGAAGGGTTTGATAAAATGTGATATTTACATTTTCTTTCATTTTTATACGCCCACATGAAAATGTGGTCGTATATTGCCGTCACCCCTGTCTGTCCGTCCGTCGGTCCGTCCGTCCGTCAACAATTTCTTGTGTACGCGATAGAAGCTAGAGTGTTTATCCGATTCGAATGAAACTTGGTATGTGTATTCATCTTGATAATATCTCGGATGAGTTCGAAAATGGCGCAATTCCAGTCGTCGGTTTATGAGTTATTGCCCTTGAATTAGTGAAAAAATGTTAAAATTAACTTGTGTACACAATAGAAGCTAGAGTTTTTATCCGATTTGAATGAAACTTTGTATGTGTATTCATCTTGATAATATCTTGGATGAGTTCGAAAATGGCGCAATTCCAGTCGTTGGTTTATGAGTTATTGCCCTCGACTTAATGAAAAAACGTTAAAATTAACATGTGTACGCAATAGAAGCTAGAGTTTTTAGCCGATTTGAATGAAACTTTGTATGTGTATTCATCTTGATATTATCTTGGATGAGTTCGAAACTGGCGCAATTCCAGTCGTCGGTTTATGAGTTATTGCCCTTGAATTAGTGAAAAAACGTTAAAATTAACTTGTGTACACAATAGAAGCTAGAGTTTTTATCCGATTTGAATGAAACTTTGTATGTGTATTCATCTTGATAATATCTCGGATGAGTTCGAAAATGGCGCAATTCCAGTCGTTGGTTTATGAGTTATTGCCCTCGACTTAATGAAAAAACGTTAAAATTAACATGTGTACGCAATAGAAGCAAGAGTTTTTAGCCGATTTGAATGAAACTTGGTATGTGTTCGAACAGATGAGTTCGAAAATGGCCCAATTCCAGTCGTTGTTTATGAGTTATTGCCCTCGAATTCATTCGAATTGATTCATCTAAATATCAGCTTTAAATAAGTGCGATGGTGCAATCAACTTTTTCAAATATTCAAATTTGCTGAAGTGGGCGTATGTTACCTTGCCTGGCAAGCTATCTTTTCCCATTGAACTAATGTGTTTGGTATATTATTGCTCAATAAAACGCCACTGCTAGCCACGTGACCTAACTTAGCGTCATATTTGCTTAGAGACTCCTAACAATCTTTGATAAAAAAATAGTTCTCATAAAATACACGCCATAGGGAAACAGTTTATTGATACTATGTATTATGTGAAAAAAGTTACTTCGCATTATTTTTCAATACTTGTAGTGATCAAACACTTGCTGCCAAAATAATCTGATTAAGGCGATATACAACCTGCTGTAGTTTTTGGAAGTAGTCTGGTCATTCTGTGATTTAACCTCAAGAAAATTGCAACAGAAAATTTTACGACTGTTTCCTTTTTATTGAATGTATCTGAGTTTGTAAAAAAAAGTCTACCAAAATCAACCCTGGGGAAAAGGGTTAATTTCTGCTTCAAAAAAAATAAAAACCAACTAGGTGAAAATGGCACATACAGGTCGCCGTACATGTACAAGGGAGATAATTCGTAGTGATTCTGCTAAAGTATTCAGTAACAAAACAACAATAACGGAGCCGTTTTATTTTATGGTAAGTTAAAAAAACCAAATTTAATTAAAAACGTAATTAACGATGAAAAAAATAGCAGTTGGCTTCAAATATACTTTGAACATGCACATCAAACTGATCAAACATAAATTGTGTAGCGTCGTCTGCTATTCGTTGCTAAGGCCGCTCCAGCAAAGAACATGACTGTGTGATAAACATGTTAAACTGAACTTAAACACTACCTAATACGAATATTTCCGTCATTAACAAATGTACCCAACATTGTTACACTTATTAGAAACATAACTATGTGAAAAAGTACATCGAAAAGTGGAAAATCAATACAAAATACTGGACCTTCTTTCATAATGTAGAAAAAGTATGGAAGCCCATGAGTTACATTATATAGGCCTAGGCCTATACCATTGAAATTCTTTCAATTCATAACGTTTTACAGCAAATCTTGACAATATTGATATCGGAACAAGTTACCTGTTTCTAAAACTCTCGATATTAATAGAGACCCTGTCATAGTTTTTGATAGTTTTCCAGACCACCCGGTCACAAAGGACATTACACACATGCGTCGGTCTAAGGGAATCGTGTCACCAAACGTGACGAAGGAACGAATATTAGAAAACGGCGTTCTGGATTCAGAAGTCGACCTACCACATAAGACAAACACATAAAAATCATTCATGAAATAATATTGAGTGGCCATTTATTCTGTTCTGTTTTACAAAAAAAGAGCAATAGAGAATGAGCCTCGGTTCATAAGTCCTCATTTTAAGAAGGCCATTGATGATAATTCTGGCTACCACTTCATTTGCCTAGGATATTGTCAAGCTGCAATCTCCTTGGGTGTTTCTTGGCAAAAATGTCCACAACTGTGTCTGTCTCGACAAAATCATCATAGTGAATTTCTACATGTCTGTTGTGGCTTTTCACCAAACATTTTTGAATGGCCAAGGGCAGGCCGGTGCTTCTAGGGGGGCGAAAGTCTGAACAGGGGGGCAGTTAATGAAGATATCCTACCTAAAACGCGATTTTCTGTCGTTTTCCGATGAATTGAGTCCTTAAATTTTTTTAAATTTGGACTCTCGGAAATGCCATTTGCAATTTTGAGATTTAGACGACTGCAATGCAATTTCTTGTCATTTTGAAAAGAGTTTTTGCCTGGGGGACATTTCCTAGAACATTTTGAGATTTACCCGACTGGAAATGCGATTTCTTGTCATTTTGAAACGAGATTGGTCTGAGGGACATCTCCTAGGAAATTTTGGCGACTGTAAATGTGATTTCCTGTCTTTTCCTGTCATTTTGAAAATATTCTGGGCTGGGGGGCATTCCCTAGAAAATTTTAAGATTTAGACAACTGGAAATGCGATTTTCTGTCATTTTGAAAATAGTTTGGTTTGGGGTACATCCCTTGAAAATTTTAGATTGATACAACTGGAATTATTTTGAAAATAGTCTGGTTTGTGGTAGCCTACATCCCCTAGAAAATTGTGATATTTAGACAACTGGAATCATTTTGAAAATAGTTTGGTTTGGGGGACATCCCCTAGAAAATTGTGATATTTAGACAACTGGAATCATTTTGAAAATAGTTTGGTTTGGGGGACATCCCCTAGAAAATTGTGATATTTAGACAACTGGAATCATTTTGAAAATAGTTTGGTTTGGGGGACATCCCCTAGAAAATTGTGATATTTAGACAACTGTAATCATTTTGAAAATAGTCTGGTTTGTGGTAGCCTACATCTCCTAGACACTTGTGATATTTAGATTACTGGAATCATTTTGAAAATAGTTTGGTTTGGGGGACATCCCCTAGAAAATTGTGATATTTAGACTACTGGAATCATTTTGAAAATAGTTTGGTTTTGGGGGACATCCCCTAGAAAATTTTGAGATTTAGACTTTAAACTGGAAAAGCGATTTTCTGCCATTACGAAACGAGTTTGGTCTGGACTGGGATATTCCTTAGACTGGGATCTCTCCGTCAAACGTGTTTATACCATCATCATGACGTTGAATCTTAAAGGCGCTGTTATATAGTCTTGTTGCAACTTGCAATGATTTCTGTCGACAGACAACGAAGTGCATCAAGCCTTCAAATTTAATTATGCATCGGGTTTTTATTTCGGAGTTAAAAAATAAATTCAGTTCGAAAAAACGGAACTCTGAAATTTTTCGGTGGGGTGCGTGCTCGGCCTGTGGGGAATGTAGGGGAATAAACTGCAGTAATTCAATTCCTGTTACCGAAGAAGACTTAGACGATGATTAGAATGATTAGTTGTATACAATAGACACGGCTACAAAAATTAAAGGCTATGTACGACTATTTGCTTTTCTTTTGACATAACCAAACACCAAACTCCCCCCCCCCCCCCAAACACACCGCACATACACACGCGCACAATTAGATGATTTATTCCACATTTAAGTTCATAAGGTGATATATACAAGATGTGTTAATCTTACAATGAAATATTTGGATAACTTCGAACTTAATCGTCCAATCTTCATATATGCCCTCTATTTGACCTTGAACTATTATAATGAATTGTCCCTGTGATACTTTTCATAAAGTAAATTAAAGTTGCATTTATGGAGATAGTTATGTAAGAAAAAATAATATAATAAATATGAATTTCTTCCTTCCTACCAATATTCCAAAAAGCGAAAATTGAATTAAATAGGCCCATACTTTGTGACCTTGGAAAAGGTCATTCCAATGGGTTGATTTTGGTAGACTTTTTTTTCCTGAAAGCTAACATACTACAAAATAACATAAAGTAAGAATAAATTCTGTTGCAATTTTCTGGAGGTTGGTCCCTTTTTTTGGCCAAAATGACCAGACTAAAGCATAGTGAAGATAACTTAATGAATTTGAGCCAACTAAAAAATGTATGTGTAAAGCTAAGATTCCATATACGGTCATGTGTCATCCGATGGTTGGTTTAAGAGGGTATAATTCCATATATGTAGGAAGCGTCATGCGTCCAAAAAGCCGGGTGTAGCGTTTTTACGCATCCGGGCAAGATCTCCCAAATGTGATGTGTTTTGTGGGGATTCCCTGTCCTACATAAGGAAAAATTCTGGAAGCAAGATACCTTCCAACCGTCAAGATTTAACATGCACAACCTGAAGCATACTCAGCCTCAGTTTATTGTTCTTGGATTACTTTCTCATTCTAGATCCTACATCCTGCATCACTAACAAAAGGTTGAAAAATAAGACTGTTTTATCTATTTCTGCCCAGATTGAATCCAGAACCTTGATGTTTAGTCAAGTAGCTGTCCTGGTCCAGAATTTCCACGGGGCCTACAATTCACTTGACCGTTTGTTATAGTCTATTGTTATATGGCTTTGAAATAACAGAATCCATTTTCTCAACATGATCCTATTTCTACTTCAAACAAAACAAATATACCATAAAAATTTATTCTGACATTTATACATGGAATACAATGATAAATATACAAAATGACAGGACAACACAACCAGTCAAACAAAATACAACAATACCCGCTAAAACAGTTTCAACAATCATACATAAGACATACATACTATATAAAATCACAATAGTACATTATAAAACAGGCATGTTCAAACAATCCTTTTAAAAATACTGGTATATAAATTGTTAACAATTTCTAAGTCTAAAATCATAGTTTCTGATTATATTTAACTCTACGGATTCTGGTGCTACAAATGGCTTACTTCACACTCATTCAATGATAAAAAGATAGAAACATAAAGAGCATAGATATCAAGTATGAAAATATATGGCATTTTAAGAGAACATGCATAGGAATTGATGATCTTCATTACATCTCTGCTTGGAATCTGTTAAAACCATTCACTGGTATTTTATTGAAGGCTCTAATACCTTGATGAAATTTGGAATATGATATGGAAATACTTTTATGTGGCCCTATATAATAAAGAATGAGCAAACCAGACAAATTTAGATCATTGATAAAAGGGTTAACAAAATTAACAATTTTTACCTAAAACTGAATTCATTGTAAAGTTAATCACTTCTCTCAAAACCAGAGAATTAATAATAGCACTATATAGAGAAATGTGTTTTGAGAGATAACTATAAGAAATTATAAATAATATCATGATTAAAAACAAGTTACGAACACACAAAATAATAAACAATAAATATTAAAAAGGTTTTGCACAAGTACCCTATAATTTTAACAATGCTGGCCATAAAAAACATTTACCCAGATTTCTGTGCATGTCTTCATTGCATTTTTCAAGTCAATTTAAATTTAATTTCATTATAAAAAGAAGGCAGATCTGTTCTTCAGCTGTCATAAACAGTTTTCCTATAAAAATTCATTGGATCACAAGTAAAAGATTTCATTGGAGGTTTTGATTTATGTACATTTTGACTAATATAATTACAATAACTAGATTGCTTCAATTATACATGCAGTATATATACACAAATTATATAGAAATATACACAACTTTCCCAAAAAAACTAATCTACCTAATCAAATTGGAATTCAAAAAGCCATCGATGTTCATTTACAAAATCCTTTTTTTATTTTAAGAGTTTAGTTGAGCATGTTTTGTCAAAAGCTGGATTAAAGCAAACAATTTTCAGTATTCCGTAGTCACTCTTTACACTGCCTTCAACGAAATATTAAGTTTCACTGGCTTGGACCACATACACTTGAAAGACGTGTCAATAATTTTGTCCACATAATTCTATTGCATCTAACAGCAGCCTGTAAGTTCGGTGTTCAACACACTAAAGCTGTATATGTTTTATAAACAATGTATAACAAAACAAGTCTATAAATTAAGAACAATCACTAAGATAGAGAATATGGCAACACGTTAGTTTGTACGATCACCAGGTAAGGGGTCAATATAATTTATCACAGCTGCAAGTTCTGTTTTATCTTCACTCACTAATGTAGTCACAGTTTGTTTCCAATATAAAAAGCTTATTCGTGAACTCTGAAAATAAAAAATTTCATACTTGTATAAAATACCAAGCACTATAAAAATGTATCTCTTTTAAGGTAAAAAAATAAATGGAAAATATTAAATCAGTGTAAATCTTACCTTTTCTAAGGCACTACAATCTTTATCTTTATGTAAATAATGGTCCTGCCAGAATATCAGTAAATCTCTGAAAGTTAAAATAACTAATCAGTAACTAAGTAGGCCTTTAAACTGATGTCGGCAAATTTAATTTGTAATGGAAATTGTACATTACATAATTGTACTTTTATTTTTCTGATTGAATGAATTGATAGAAACTCAACAAACTCAGTGATTAGCTTTTATCAATAATGTGTAATTTGGTGTTTTAGAAGATTCAGCACTTTATGTCTCAATATCAAGCAACAAACACTAATAGTGAAAGACGGTAATAGTCCTATGCAAAAACACTCCAAGAAGACCAAAATTCTAAAACATTGGTTATTACCTGAAATTTCTCATGACTGAACTGGAACCATTAACATCTAACATATCTTCTCTTTCATCACGTAATGCTTGGAGATAACTGGGTAATTCTTTCTTTCGATTAGCAAACATTAAAAATACTAATGTTGTATTTAAACAACTCACATTTTCCTACAAAATATCAAATATAGATCACTTAACTTTATAGAATGCTTAACCTTGACTAGGATTTGTTCTTAATAAAATCTATTTTCAAACGTATTTTCTTACGCATAGGCTACTTTATATAAACTAAGACGGATCCTTTTCTGCATTTGCTTTCTTTCTTAACTACTCTTAAAAGCATTTCATTCACTAAACTTAAATTAATTTGAAAAATGATCTATTAGTTACCTGGGTTAAATTTTGAACACTGATTATTTTAATTAATTTATACAAGTAATCTAATTGTCTGTTAAAATCACCAATATACAACAATAATTTACTTTCTTTTTTGGCATATTCAGCGTAGGAATCTGAAAAATAAAGTCACTTTTTAATGTACACATTAAATTCAAGAAATCAAGAAACCTCCATGTCAAGAGAGACAAATTCTTTTAACAATGACAATGACATTAATTTATGCAATAAATAATACAGTTAACACTGTTTGAGTTTACATTACTGAATGAAACATTAACCTATTGTGTACAGAAAACATTCTCAATTCTTTACATTGATGTATTATACTGCATATTACAACTTTAAACTTACCATCACATTTTTCTCTATTAGTAAAATGTTCAAGAGACAGAATAAGACTACGAATAAACATATTGGAATCAACCAAATTACGATTTACAGTGGCTACAAATTTATCCAACTGAAAAATAGACAAATAAAATTTATTTCAAACTTAGGTACTCTAAAAAATGGCAGTTTTACATCCTACTAGTCTGTACTTTTGAGATATATTCAGTATTTCATGAGAAAGTCGACTAAAATACATTATTTCATTGGAAGTTTGTACATTGAAAGCTCAGAATGTCTGGCAAGTCAAAGTACCATGGCAAGAAATTGATCCAACTAGTAACTGCCCTAGGATCAACTATATTCAGCTTAAGATAACTTTTTCTCAGTTGTTGACCGCCGTTATATATTCTGTTATTGTATCAAACAGTCACAATGTAGACTGGAGCCCTCTTTTTAATGGATTGGACCAAAAAAAAACTTACTTTGGCTTGTGTATTGAGTATTTTATCGAATGTTTTGAAGGCCTCAATATTAAATTTGATAAGTTCTCCCAATAAATCAAAGCTACTCTGTAATATTTCTTTATGACGTATTTCATGTTCCACTATATTACTAGCTACATGCTGCAAATAAATATACATTTTCTATATAAATCAAGATGGGCATATCTGATACGCAGTGATCAAAATGGCTCAATGATAAAAATATCCAGTTTGCTTGCTCTTGTGAAACATGCCATTTTAATTTGTTAATTGGGCAATCTTTCCACAATTTAATATTGCTAAATATATTAATATTACATTATGATTTACTGAATCGTGACCTATATATTCATCTATACATTACTATAAGCCAATAATCATTTTCATGTGTCACGTGGGAGTAATCTGTAGGATTAAGTCTGCATGAAGACTTTAATCTTTTAATCCCAATAGTTAGAGATAATCAATCTTACTTGTAATAATCCCCTTCTCATGAGGAAAACTTGATCACAGAATGAAGTATCACCACGTAAATAACTTTCTACTGCTCTGGCCAGCCAGAATCTTTAAAACAAAATAATATGTTCAAATGAAACCTATTTATATTGAAGGATAACAATAATTGACAAAATTGACTAACTAAAAACTTTTGTCAATTGTTGATTTTAATTTTCATTTTATTTTCACTTAGTATTCTTAAAGCAATACAACCTCTTAAAATGAAAAAAACATTAAAGTTTGCAAATTTGGCGAATAAGAGTATATATTCATCAATGGTGTCTACAGTATACAAAAAGAATCAAGTAAAAGTAATTTTCCATAAAATTACAGGTTATTATTGAAAAACCCTTAATATTTTGAATATCTTGTGGGAATTATAATATATAAGGTAGTTTTCTGGATTTATCAGATTATACAGTACATAGTTAGACACTAGTGAATATAAACCCTTTGCTTTGCTTTTTTGATCATTCTAAGGGGTAATATTCCTTTAAATAAAAATCTGCCAGAATGTTGATTACTCAGTGAAGAATTTTAAATTTTAAGTGAAGTTATTTTTAGTCAATTTGGTTACCTGAATGTAGAGGTTGTTGGTTCTTTTTTCATCACTTCTACTATTTTAGTTAATAAACCTTTACTACCATGACACATTAGTTGTCTATAAAACATAATATGAATATAATCCAACTACTGTATACAACAATGCCACAAGAAATTTTATCAGGGCAATAGCACTTTAATGGAAGACTTTGGGAATTAAATTTGTTCTTGTACGATTTTTTAGAATTAAAAATTTCATTATTCAAATGAGAAAATTGACTATACAAGTAAAGATTCTTACTTATTGACATTATCAAGCGTTGACAAGGCTAAATCACCAGCTTTGGCTGAAAAAAAAGGTACAAGATTAAAAATAAACCAAGATAACTATAGTAAACATGAATTGATCAAAAATAACAGATAGTCTAATCAATAAACTAAAAGGGAACACTACAAATAAGCAACATTTTACAGGTTGTATCCACTTAAAAAAATGAGTTTTTGCCTTGTCAACTGATATGAGTATGACTTGAGAACTGATTGACTTCATTTGCCAAATCCATGATGACAATATATACTGAACAGATAAAGAAACGTTGCATTTTTAGATCTTTTGGGCAATGTCGTGCATGATCAAAATTGTTTTTTTTTCTACATAAATATTATGTTTAGAATTTCAAACGTCAAGTGTATGAAATTCAACTGACAATACCAGTTAAGTTTTTATAATTTTGTAGTTTATTCACTATTTACTTTGTGTTTTGCAACGTTTCTTTCTCAGTATATATTTCAAAGATCTTCAGTCTTTCTTACTTACAGTTAATTCTTTTAACTTCAATGAGTTCATTCTTTGATAAAAGTAAATGCTTGTAGCTAGAAATAAAAATATGAATTATTTATAAAAAATCAAACTTAAGTTGATTGTTTATTATAATTATGTAAAGTTTTTGTAAAAATATTGTTTAACAGAACTTTAAAACATAAATAAGATGAACATTATTACTTACTCTGAATGATCACAAAAACTATGAACTAATCGTAAAAACTGGATCTTTAATGCCACTTCCTGTAAATGATAATTAAAATAAAATATTTATGTTCAGGTATTTCTGGTATATTTTTTTATATATAACTCATTGGATGGTATGGGTTTGAAAGTATTGTTTATTACATATTCCAGGCCTTCTCAATTAATTTTGGTAAAAGGCCTAATGTATTTATGAAAAAAATATAAGGGCAAAAAAGAGTATAACTAGCATAGGGAGCAGAGCATTTAAACGGAAGGGGTCAATCTTTAGGGGCCATTCTCAAGGGTGTCGCGGGACGGATTTGGCCCGCAGGCCGCCATTTGAGAAGGCCTGACATAATCCAACAGCTAATTGTAACATTGAATAGAACTTACTGGACTACATTCACAGGCAGCGTTGTGACCTCTTAATCTATGTCTTGTATTGTGTCGACCTCTATTAAAATAAATACATTTTATACAATAATTAAAGAAATGAAGGGAAGAAAATTTTAACTAGCACCAATATTTAGAGAAATTTTTTGTCAAAACAGTGATTAAAACCTATCCTTTACGGATTTCCAATTGAATCGAGAGATCGGCAATATCCACATCCAATTTAATGACCTATCTGATTGACCCACACCTATGATATTGTGACAAAACAGGAAAATCCATGTGCATTATCTCAAGTTGAGACCAATATCTAAGAAAGCTTAGATTGATGTAGAAGAAATCTAAAGTTATTTACGTAAAACTAGTGTAAAAATATGAGGTATGGCAAAATACAATGCCTTATATACTTGATATTATATTTAAAATTGTAATGTTATTGTAATGTAATTTATATTACACTCACATTTGACACTTCCATATAAATTGTTCAAATAAATCACTCAGACCAGCTGCTAACTTTAATTCTGCTAATTTTCTTTGAACCTAGAATAGAGTATACATGTAAGCAAAATCACAAAAAAAAAAAAAATACATTTAGGAATCAAATCAGACTAGACAAAAATTTTCAAGCTGTCAAAATGAAATAAGCATTAGAAAGATATAATATTCAATGTTTCTTACTTTTTTCCGATGTTTTCCCAGTAGAAATAGTCCTAATATGTAAACAACTTCTACTCTTTGTATTAATTCTTCTGTCATTTTTAAACCTTGTTGTTGTACCATAGGTCCACCTTCTGTTGTTGGTTCAGAGATTCCTTTAAAAAAAAATTTAAACATCAGGTTATCATTTGAGCTTTATGGATCTGAATTAAGCAACCAGAATAAAAAATTTTTTTGGAGGAAGTCTTACCTGGAGGTCTGTACTAAATTTGTCAGATGTGTTTGATTGCAGTAAGATCTATGAGATTGTTTACAAACACGCCTAAAATACCCTGCTTTAATTATCTATTCAGATCAATTAACAAATATCATCAAAGACAGATAATTTAATCTACCAACCTCCAATAAATAAATCCAGATCATCTTCCAACTGTGTTTCATATAATTCTTCTGCCATTTGATTTTCGATCCATTCCATCCAACAATCTAATTCACTGGCCATACCTCTATATCTAGGTGTATCTAATAACAGAACAGATAACTTTAAAATCAAAATTTTAGTTTGAGAACCTGGAAATTCATAATAATTTTCCCAACTCTCACTGGAAATTTAAGCCTTCAAATCCCTGCATTTGCATAATTATCACTCTTGAAAGTAAAAAATATGACTCGGCATTCAAGACTATGCCTTATATAGAAAACACATATACAGAAAATGAAAGACATCAACATTAGTTCAGAAAAAGTATTGTCCATTTACCTTGGAATTAAGTGCAGATTGCAGTGAAAGTGGCCAGAATACTATTCAGTAGATGACAAGACTAAAGGAGAATTTAATAGTGTTGAAACGGTTAATCAGTTAACCGATATCGGGTACGATTTCACGGGTAACCGGGTCTGATTTCAGATGGTCGGTTAACCGTCTATTTGTAAAATGCTAATTTTAATAAAGAAATGCGTGTAAAAAACGGCATTTTATAACAAAAATCCGCCGCATTCTCAACTAAATATTAGTAATTATAGAGCTCAACAAATAGTTGTTTTTTCATCTTCACGATCTCCGATGTTTATCACAGAACGATAAAGCCGTAAAATATAGAACATCTTGTTGAAAATATTTATGAAAAGACACTCGTAAAAATCCATCAACAAAGCATGCTATTATCTGATTGGACAATAAGAGATGTCTATTTATATCAGCCAATGAATTTCTCACTTTCATTTACTTTCTACTTTCGCTTTTAACATTCTTGTGAAATGGTCAAACATTCGGCGGTGTCTATTAAATTTAGTGCTTGACAATATCATCCGCATCGGGGAATATCAAAGTTTCAAATCCATACATTTTATCTTAAATATAGGTATCACAGTGTGATTAGACTTCGTTATTATCATATATCATATATAAGATTATCTTGTTCCGTTTATATAAGTAATTATAGTCATTATAGAATTAAAATTACTTCATGAGTGGAACAAATCATTTTGTCCGAATTGTATCAAACACCGCCCATTTGGTTTTTTGTTTAACTTGATTATCCAGACGTTCATTGTCTTCTCTGAGTACTAGTAACCTTGATGATCTTGACTATGTTATACTGCCGTCCATTCCAAGTTGGTGCTAAATGTACCCGACCATGTTCGTGTTTGGACGCTTATTTGATACCTTGTCAATGAATAACAGTGGGGTTATTTCGTCTGGCCAATTTGGGTGTAATCTGATGTTTGCTTCGATGGGTTGTTGGTATTTATTTACCGACAATTCCTAATGGAACTGATCCAAAGTAGGTCAACTCTTCTTCGGCAACTTCGGAACTCGTTTGTACTAACTGAGATTTAGTTTACGCTACAAATGCGGTTCTTCATTCTTGTTATAAAGCTTATGAAATTATTCGGGGTTAACCGGAAAATAACCGGTTATGGCCGACGGTTACCCGGGTCGTAAAAATCAGTAACCGTTTCAACACTAGAATTTAAGGACATACATTATTAACAAAATCTACTTACATTCTTTTGAAATTGCCAATTTGACTAGTCTAGGTAATAATTCTGGAATGCTGAGTAATAGTTCTGAAATATAAGAGATGATGAGCATCACATAGATTTACTACTTCATATACAGGAGTTTTAGATAGTTAGTACTAAATTCATGTCAGATTGCTAAAAGCATTCCTATAGTATTAATCGGGGTTCATACAGATCATCTGATCAAATTTTCCCTGATATTTCCATGACTTTCCAGATAACATTTCATCATTTTCCATGACCAATTTTACCCTGGATCCTGGATGGAACAGGTATCTTAAGACAATTCTTGATCATAATTTTCTTATTTACCATCGAAAAAATAAGAAGACAGTTAGAAATATCATTTTTCCAGGTCATTTTGACAATTTTCCAGAATTATCATGATTTTCCCTGATATTCCATGTCTGGAAAAGCTTTTTTAAAATTCCTTGATTTTCCAGGTTTTCCATGACTTGTACAAACCCTGATCAATATAATTACCTTGGTTGATATCTCTGAGATTCACAAACCCTCTACTTCTTTTCTGTTTATTTTGAGCAAATACTAAAAAAAAAAAAAGACAAAAACATTCGTCAAAAATTCCCTGAATATTCTTAATAGATTAAAGATATGCTGTGAAAAAAATAATTTCAACATAAAAATCAGTTATTAATTAATCAGATGAAGATAGAGCTAGAATTGTAACAAGTAGAGTTTTAGTAAAAAAGTGAAACTCAGTCACTCTCAAAACTTACATGAAGATTTATTTTCATATATATCTAGATCTGATATTGCTACAGCTAAAATACGACAGAAATTGGCAAGTTGGTGATCATCAAGGCAACATATGAGACTTCTTAGATTATCTAAAAACAAATATGTCAATTAACATAAAGTAAATGATTGAAATGAAGTAAGTTTTTAGAAACAGGAGGCTGAATACAAGTTATTCAATAATGTCAGCTATATGCTGAATTTCACCTTTCTTTTAAAGATAAGATAAGACAAGTGTCAAATAGACAAGACAAATATTAAGTCAGTTGAATCATCAGTGTACTCTTAAACATTGTGCAAACCTTTTTTGGGGTGTCAGCACCTCAACCTACATCACTAACAAAAGTAAACACGGCTGTACAGTTTACAATCTTTACCTATAGTAAGCCAGGATGCCAAGGATGCAACAAGAAGCTGACTACAAAAAACAAAGATACTTACTAATTCTATGTAAATCAAGAACTTCTCTTTTAGATTGTAACATATCCTCTATTAATTGACAAGAGTTAATAAAAGTTTTGGGATGTGCTAATAGTGTAAAAACATAGTTCATAATGTCATCACTCTTCATTAATTCAGTTGTCACTTTCTCTCCAACCGACTGAAATAAACAATAAGAATTTCAACTGGTAAAACAAGTGGACATTAAACAAGATATAAGGCTCTTGGATTGTGTCATGAAAATCAGTTGAAAACTAAAAGATCTTTAGTTGTTTTCAATAAGTTTATGTCACTAAAGTTAATTGCTGTTTCTAACTTCTTATGGAAAATATTTTAAAGAGCTCAAACCAAACTTGGATTTTCATTTGATGTTCATGTACCCACTGGTGTCAAAAAGTAAGTTTTACGCAAATCAGATAAAAATTAGAAGATGTACGAGGAATTTACAAGGGATATCTTTATCTTTAATAACTAACACAAACAATCACTTAATAAAAAGATTTGTTGTATGATATACTTTATGGAAAAATGTTGCTAATTATCTTGTTAACATAGAAATTGTTTTTTTTACTGATATTTATATAAGGTAAAACTGACTGGCATTCAGGGTATATGGAGAAAAAAAACCCATCAAAAATCATAAATATCCTTTCAACTGGACAGCATAAAGTCAAACACATTTTTGACTCAGAAATACTAGATTACTAAAATCACTTACTGTGGATGTTAACTTGGTTAAAACTTCCAAAACTAAACTCTTTAATCTTAATGTTCTTTCAGATTCTGTTATTACTGTAAAGAAAATTTAAGTTGTGTAAAACTGGAACCAAGAATGTGAAAAAAAAACCACTGAATTGTGAAAATGGAAAATGGAAAAAATTGACAACAATACAAGTCATCAACCAAACAGTAACTAAAGCAACTAATATGGGTTATAGTGAACATGGCATCTAACCACAATTTCACCAAATTTCTGGTCAAACTGGGTTGTTCATAGCATTCATTGATTCTATTAATAACAACAAAATAAGGTACCAGTATTAAAATACTTACTTCCGTTGGATCTGTAAGGATTTGGGAAGAGTGATCCAAACATAAGAATCCTAACTAAAACCTGCAATAATAATAATTACACTGGTTGTAGGGAATATTATACATAAAAAGAAGGTATTTTAATGTTTTGACTTACTTTAAATTAAAACTTTTGATATTTAGAACATTTTGAACAAAATATACTGAAATTTCTTGGAGAAACCACAATACTTTCAAGAAACAATGCCCAGTCTTACAAATATTCTCCAGTAAACATCACTTAAAAAAAACAGTTTACCATTTACTTATTAAAGATACAGACTATGAATCAATTCTTACCTCAGTTCCTCCTAATTCGTAAAACTTTTGAGCAAATTTATCCTGATCTTCATCCTGTGGCCCTTCATCATGAGTTCTTCTGGGTTCAAAGTTCATTAACCTTCCCAATAATATCTGAATTGATAGAATTTACATATTATCAATTACAACTTTGTATGATATTCATTAAACTTAATCCTTAAATGTTGTCAGAATCTTATAAAAGATACAAAAAAATAAATTGAAAATATATGTACTACTTTGTGACTATAGAACTTAAACTCAATCATTTTGAATTATGTTCTATTTATTGTACTAGAGAGAGGACTTCAGAAACTTTCCTAAATCTTCTGTTATTTGATTTAACCGGTACCAGGTTTTTCAAAATGATTAAAAGGCTGTTACCTTTAATTTTTGAATGCATTCGTCTGTTTCAAAGTCCACTTGCACACTAAATTCCTCCAATTCACTTATTAACTCTGCAACCTGCTCTATATCACAAGTTTGTGGCAATATGTGTCTTGGCAGCTAAAATTCAATAACAAATATATGGGTGAGCTAATCATACTTTTCAATATAGTGGAGCAAAAAGTCAGAAGATGACTTATGAACAGTCCATACAGATCTACATACTTCATCATTAGGAAGATGTCAACTGAACAATTTACCACTGAAAACTAAATTTTTAATTCTGATTTTATAAAGCGAGTTAGCTACAAATGGAGGCAAAAAATACAAATGTGTTGAGATTGGGCTTCTTCAGTCTCTGAATCGATAATCTAAGATAAGGCTAAATTTTATAAAAAGATTATTGGATCATGTGATCTGTTACATGTTATGGAATAGATATTGCAAGGACTGGGTAAAATTATTAACTCTATAAAGTAATAATTTTGATAATGAATGATATTAGTCTGACAAGTCCTATTCCATAATATCAACATGGGTCATGAAGATCATATCATGCTATGCAATTATCTTGGTTATTAACCTATTTTCTACAGAATACCCCATCATTTGTTTATAAACCTTGTTTAACATCAGAGCATCAATTAATTTTATAATGTTGATGAAATCAGTCTGATAGATATTCATCCAATTTGTACACAGGTTTAGGATGTCAAGTTGTTCTAAGGAAGGCTAATTGCATAATTTTCACATACTTGACAAAGTTAATTATATTTAGAGGTATTTTTATACAAAATAACATGATATTTATCTGTTTGGTTGTCCGTTTCTAAAATATACAGCATGATTTAGAATAGATACAGCCTATGACTAAATAGGGGTCCCCTAAATAGTTTTAAGACCTATACTCCTGTGGATGTACTTTGTACCAGAATGACAAATTGAACATTCACAGAGGTACCGCTATAGGTCTAAAAACTATTTATCTATATTGTGTCGTCTTCAAAAATCTATCTCAATTTGGTAAACAAAAGGCAACCCAGACCTAATGAAGACTCAGTCAAATTAGAAAAAAAAGTGAAGGTTCATATCCAACAAATAACCATAATCAGAACTTTTTCAATTTATAACAGGATAAATTTTCTGCCTACTTTTTTGTTTGATGATGTCTTGATGATGATATTGATGAAAGTGTAAATATTTACATTTGACTTCTACTTTTTTAGTGCAAGTCTATCAAATTCCATTTTGAAAATGGAAACCAAAGATTATAATGATGATGACAAACATAATGCATTATATGTCATAATGAAAAATAAGAATTTGCTTTAACAGATAAATATTCTCTGAACCGACCTTTCACCAGTTTCGGTCAAAAGTGTAGAGGGGCTCAATGTCGAAATGGAGGATGGAGTAAGAGTTTTATATAGACTATACAGACCTGTCCAATTCTTTTGTAACTTTTCCCGGAATACTGCCATTGTTCGTGGGAGAGGAAAACTGATTTTTTCATGCTCCCTTTATGAGTTTTACGGCGCAGCATGCTGAATTAAGAAATAAAACTAAGACTAAATTGGGAAGAGTTCTTTACTGAACTCAAGGCGGGCAGTGAAAGTGCATGCGCAGTTTGCTTTTCACGAGTTTGTTCATAGGAAGTCCACAATTTTGGTTTCGCAGGATATGTTTCAATAGGAAATTATTGAAAAAATACGATATCAATGAAATATATTATGTAAAATAGTTTACCACTTTAATTCGTAACAAAATAATATAAAATAGTTGGATATCTGTCTATGCAATTTCATTATACGAAACAATGACAGACACCGTTGCCTATGGTGCTCATGAGAGCTGCAAGGTGCGTGAGTCAAGAAATCAGATACCGTTGGAAAATCTCATTAATAGTAAATGTTTCTCATGTGTGTATAGTGAATGATTATCTCATGGGATAATGTAATCTTATTAGTTTTTCAATCGCTGACAAAATTCATTAATGAAATTACAATTTCCTCTGTGTTGACAGACAGTGACCTACTTTTGTTTGAAAGTGGTACATTAACATTGTTGTACTTTTTATTTCATTGTGTGTGCAGTATGATATTATGTCAACAAAGCCTGTTTGTTGATATGTTATTTTTTACTGGACCAAAAATTGTAAATTTTGGAATATGGACTGGGAATTAAAGTTTGAATAAATTTGTGATGAATGACATAGATAAAAATGTTGTCACAGATAAAAATGACAATACCAGCCATACTGGTGTTGAAAATGAAGAAAAGGAAAATCCTTTTCCAGCAGGATCCAAAGAGCTGACAGAGCAATTATTGGAAATTTCTGATGGAGATAATTTGTCTATTGATAATAAACCAATTGCTCCTGATGATTGGTCAGAAGCTGTTTCAGGATGGAAAGCTTCACCACCATATCCCAAGTATATGCAGAGTTCTCGAAAGCGCAAACCTGTAGGAAACTTGGAAATGTATGGGATTGTAAGATGTATCAATGATGACGACAGTGACCATTATTTAAAGTTTTGGAGAGCTGCAGTAGAACCCATTACATTTAGATATGTTTCAAATAATGCCCTTTACAGACTAAATAAATTTACTCAGATTGATGGGGAATGGTACACTGTTAGAAAGAATAAACCAGAGCAGGTTTCAAATGGAAATAAACACAGTCCAAAAAACAATAGGGAAAGCAGAAGTAAAAAGAGAGTGCCTCGAATGAGATCTGAAGTACGTTCGCAAAGTACAAATTCTGATGGTGCATTGACTCGAAGGGCTACCAAAGTAAATAACTTACTACCCCACCATCCTGAGTTTCTTAAATCAGCCAGTGATTTATTCATGGAGAATTTAGATTCAAAGTTAAATCAGGTTGAAAATCAAGTGAGGCGAAATATGCTAAATAATAAGAATGTTACTAAGCAATCTAATGAACCTTTATATAGACCTAAGACTAAGAATATGGTTGTTTCATTTGAAGTTGTTGATAGTAATAATGATTCCAGATCAGTGTCCTCTAGTACAGCATCCAAAACTCTAAGGCCTCTTGAAAAGGTGACTCCAAAGCAAAGAATAAAATCATTTGAAATTCCTAAAGATTCTGATGCCAAAGAGATTCATGATTCTTCTAAAGTTAATGATGATTCTTCTGTTGTATTTGAGGGTGTGCAATCTCAATCTCAACGTGTGACTAATTCTGAAAATATTCAAAATGATTCCTACCTGATAGGCAAAGGCAATATTATGAATTCTTCCAAATCTCCTATGACTGTTCCTCTTAAAAAGAAAGGTGCAATTTTAAAATATTCAACTGCCAGTTCATCTACTTTAAAACCAAAGAACAATCTGTGGGATGCAACACAAGGAACCACTAGTAATGATTTAGTATCTGGATTTATGGGTGACTTACCAGAAGTTTCTGGAAAACAAATTCCAGTTTCTTTTTCTTCACAACGCTTATTCAGACAATAAAAATTGTATACCTTAAAGTATTTTATCATTTTTTTCATTACATTGTATTTGTACATTTTTATGTTTGGTTTAATGTGTCATGAAAATTGGTTTGTATTGAAATTTAAAAAAAAGATTTTTGACTACATGGTACTGTTTGTGCAAGGTTAAAAGGTTTTTATACGCCCACATGAATATGAATATGTCCGTCGGTCCGTCCGTCCGTCGGTCCGTCCGTCCGTCGGTCCGTCCGTCAGTCAACATTTCTTGTGAGCACTATAGAGACTACAGTTTTCATTTGATTTTTATGAAACTTGCTATGCTCCTTTAGATTCATGATATCTCAGTCAAGTTCGAATTTGACGTATTTTCGATGAACGGTTTTTGAGTTATTGCCCTTGACTTTGTAAAAACACGTCAAATTTTGTTTGTGAGCACTCTAGATACTACACTTTTCATCTGATTTTGATGAAACTTGCTATGTTCCTTTAGATTGATTAGATCTCGGTCAAGTTCAAATTTGACGTATTTTCGAAGAACGGTTTTTGAGTTATTGCCCTTGAGTTTGTTAAAACGCGTCAAATTTTGTTCGTAAGCACTCAAGAGACCACAGTTTTCATCTTATTTTGATGAAACTTGCTATGCTTCTTTAGATTGATAAGATCTCGGTCAAGTTCAAATTTGACGTATTTTCGATGAACGATTGTTGAGTTATTACCCTTAACCTAGTAAAAAAACGTCAAAATTTGTTTGTGAACAGGATTGAAGCTGTAGTTTTCAACTGAATTGATAAGATATCGGACAAGTTTTAACTTGATGCATTTTCGATGAATGGTTTTTGAGTTATTGCCCTTGACTTAGTAAAAATGTGTCAAAATTTGTTTGTGAGCACAAAAAAAGTTACTTTTCAACCGATTTTTTGAAACTTAGTGTAGTCATTGGAATTCAGTGAACATTTTTGAGTTTTTACCCTTTATTTGTTATGCTTTTGATATAATAAAATTTGCATTATCGTGTATTCAAATAGTATCATTATGACAGCTGCCAGTGGGCGTATGTTACCTTGCCTGGCAAGCCCTGGTTGAATTTTTTTCCAGAATTTTTTGGAGAATTGGAATAGAAGCTTCTATAGTATTACTAGTCTGAGAATGTATTTGCTTTGATAAAAATATAAATATGAACAAAATTTGTTTTTACAGAGAACAATTTTCAGTCAAAAATTAGTGACTTTTTTAGTATAAATTACCTAGAAAGAAATGTATTTCTTTTAATCTAAACCTACAAAAATTATATTTTTTATCCTCTCAAAGACATTCTAAGACCAACAGTACCATTGTTAAGCTGATATTCCAATTTTCATGGAAATAATTGCCAAAAAACAAAAACAAAATTTCAAATTGCACAGATAGTAGTTATTCAATAGAAGTTAAAACCTTCAGATAACCAAGGTCTGGCAAATATAAAAACATCATCAATATATATATTGACATAAGTAGACTAATTTTTTGCCTTATGGGAACAAAAGTTTGAAATAGAAAGGAATAGAAAGTCTTATGTTTATGAAAAATACTATCATATAATTTTTATAGTACAGTTATTGAGAATCTGCCTAAAATGTGCAATTTTTTTCAAGATAAACAATGCCATACTATATTATGAAATATTTAATAGAGGAATTATTGATTAGTCGACATAATTATACTTTAAAATTATTATGTTCAAAGACATAAAAGTGACAAGATCATAAGATGTGGCATTCAGCCTCAGATATTTTAAAGGGGACCAGTCTTCATTTTTATTAATTGATTTGGGTCTTGAATATATTTAAGTATCCTTCAGAAGCACTAGAAATGCACAAAAATTGCGTATTTCCTTCAAATATACCCTAAATTAGACATTTCTCCTTCTATTTCTATAGATGACTTTTCTATATATTGCATAGTATCGCTAATGTGTAGTAGGGCATTATAACTTTCAAATGCTAATAATTATGGATGCACATGGATTTGAAGGCTCAAATTTCAATGGTGAGTTGTGATAACCAGTACTAAATTGCTGAGCTAAAAAATCCCCGTTTCTGAGACATATCCAAATCGACCCGCGAAAATGAAGCCTGTGTCCCTTTAAGCAATTTTTCCATTATTTGCAAACTGTAAATTGAGAACACAGCATTTATTTTTTACTGTATACTCCATTAATTGGGAGCACAGCATTATTTTTTGTTTTTATGCCCACAAATCTCTATGCAGAAATTGAAAACACAGCATTATTTGTTGATTGTATACTGCAGTGATTGGGAGCATAGAATTATTTTGTACTGTATACTGTCGTGATTGAGAGCACAGCATTATTTGTTGACTGTTAATCCAGTGATTATGAGCACAGCATTATCTAAAAAATTGCCGCTTACGCCTTTGGCGCTCGCAGTGCCATTGAATTTGAAGCATGTTATATTTCAGAGTCCCCCGCCCCCCTTCTCTAAATCCTGGATCCGCCCCTGATATTATTTATTTAATTCAATCAAAGGAACAATGGGTTATTTAATATATCTCTCTCTGTTTATTTTGTTATAAAGTTGTTATGTCAATAAAGAGTTTATTGTTCTTTCTATAATATAGTCCATTTTATTATAATATATTTACATTGTTCAAGTAGTGAGACAGAAATTTTGTTGACCGAATACCGCAGTTGCAGTTATTTAGAGCACATTATTTATTGAATGAATGCTGCAGCTAAGGGGAGCACAACATTATTTATTGAATGAATGCCGATGTTATTCAGAGCACAGCATTATTTATTGAATATATGCTGCAGTTACTTGGAGCACAGCATTATTTATTGAATGAATGCCGCAGTTATTTGGAGCACAGCATTATTTATTGACTGAATGCTGCAGTTATTTGGAGCTCAGCATTATTTATTGAATGAATGCTGCAGTTATTTGAGCATAGCATCATTAATTGAATATATATGATGCTGTTATTTGGAGCACAGCATTATTTATTGAATGAATGCCACAGTTATTTGGAGCACAGCATTATTTATTGAATGAATGCTGCAGTTATTTGAGCACAGCATTATTTATTGAATATATGCTGCAGTTATTTGGAGCACAGCATTATTTATTGAATGAATTCTGCAGTTATTTGGGGCACAGCATTATTTATTGAATATATGCTGCAGTTATTTGGAGCACAGCATTATTCATTGAATGAATGCTGCAGTTATTTGGAGCACAGCATTATTCATTGAATGAATGCTGCAGTTATTTGAGCACAGCATTATTTATTGAATATATGCTGCAGTTATTTGGAGCACAGCATTATTTATTGAATGAATTCTGCAGTTATTTGGGGCACAGCATTATTTATTGAATAAATGCTGCAGTTATTTGGAGAACAGTGTTATTTATTGAATGAATTCTGCAGCTATTTTGGGCACATCATTATTTATTGAATGAATGCCGATGTTATTCAGAGCACAGCATTATTTATTGAATGAATGCTGCAGTTACTGGGAGCACAGCATTATATTGGCCCACAATTTTTATTTTTTCATCAAAATATTTTTGTCATATTCAATATTCATAGGATAGGCCTAATTTATCCTGAATTTGAAAATAGAGTGTACGAACTCCGCAGAGTTTATGTATATGGGTGGAGATGAGGTCTCTTATCTACGAATTTTGAAACCACAGGCCCACCCACATCCCGGAACGCTTCGTGGCCCCTGTTTCTGATTGGTGTCGAATTTAACCCCCTACCAACTAGCTCTGTGAACTACATGAACACTGAAAAAACATTTCTACTCTTTGGCTATGAATAAATATTTCTATTGATGACATGTATTCATGCATGTATTTCATTATGTACATTATGGATGATGGATTTCCAGTTTCGTTTTGCTGTTCAGATCATCAGGACTTGAGTTCTATTATTTTTTTTATCCAAAATTTATTTTTAAGTAGAAGGCTTTCGGACTATTCTATAAATATAAAACGGAAGAGGTGTAATTTTGTGTGGTCTGGTTCTATCACAACAGTTGATGACGTTTTACACACCGGAAGTATACTTTTTACATAACCTTGTAAATAGATTTCTACAGATTATTGGAATAAATAACAACTATTCGATAATCTCAGCCTAAGAAAATGCCTCTGCACTCTTATTTGCACACAGAAGAATGTAATTCGAAGATAACGACATACAAACAGTGCTTTAAAGATGTAATATAAATGATTTTGACTTTTCAAAAGTTTTTTTTCTTCACTCTTCAATCTCAGTTTAGTATCGTGTTTCGACGGATGCATTTTCTGCAAGTGTTTATTTACGAATTGTGAGCTGTCTAGGTCATGCCAGTTCTTATTTTTCTTTTTAACATATTCACCCCTTATTTTCTTAAAAACAGTAAAATTAAGGGTATTAATTGGGCTAGCGTTCGAGAAAAAAACCACAAGATGGAATTTTTGCGAATTACTTATTATTTTTGGGCTCAGATTGTAGATAATTATTATTACTTAATTTTTAAACTATATATAATGAAAAAAGTTAGTTTTTGCTAAAAAATTAGGAAAAAGTAGAAAAATAAGTTCCCGGTTGGTACAAGATTTCTAAGCCATTTTATATTTGAAAATTACAATCTTGGTCTTTATTCAATAAGGAAGAAACGTACAGAGAGTTTTTTCGAAAATTCTAATTAGTTTGGCCCCTGGAAAATGTTTGCCGTACCTACGTGTAAATTTTCGTATTTCCATGGTAACCACCAAAATAATATTTTTTTTTGGAAAATCGCTCTGTACGTTTCTTGGCAATGTAATTGTCTACATTTATGCCAAGTTTGATGTAGATTGATCCATTCACATGTATCAAAGGTTTGAATTGTCCAATTTTTATGACGTTTGAAAGGGCTGTCAACTCATTAAAAAAAATCTGATCTACATGAAATCAACCTTAATAGACCACCTGTCGCGTGTCATACTGTGTTTGATCCAAAAATGTTAACCAGAATATGTTATGTATTAACGTAATGGTAAGAAACATCAGGTACTTGAGGAAAAATAAGAAAGATGAAATTTATATATGCTTAAATGCAATTGCAATTTGCAACGGCAACAACTTCTCAATATCTGATGCATATAATTCAATTTCAGCATTGGTATATGAAGTATTTTGGATTTTGTGATAGACATAGGAAAGCTCTTGATAGCTGCTTACGAATAGAGGTAATGAGAAATTTTTTTTTAAAATGTCTCTGCTCTACGGAATTGGCTTCTTGCTTGTGGTTTGTTGGGTACAATACAAAAGGTTTTTTTTTTTTTAGCAGCAAACTAAGTGAGTGTTCTGTGGTAATCTTTTATTACTTTATCATTACAGAGAGAATTAAACAGAAAATACAATTCAAAAGACAACAGAGATGCTTATGATAGAATGATAAAAAGGGAATTAGAGGGTCAAGTTGAAAAGAAATTGGACAGTGATGTTAAAAAGACTTGAAGTGTTCCATATTTATCTAGACAGATATGTCATTTTCTATGTGTGACAGTTATCAAACTTTATATGTTAGAATGATTGTGAATTTTACTGGATCCTTGTTAAAAGAATTTGTATAATATATGTTTCTTGTTCTTAATGTTTGGATTAAGCATACAGTCATCTGTTGTAAAATACTAATGTAAACAATTCTAAGGGAACAAAATCACAAACTAACATATTTGAATTGAACAAAATTTATGGTTATCTACCCTTATATGTATTTTCTATAGTGACATCATTATGAGTATCACTGTTTGAAAAGTTCAAAAGATGTAATTTTGATTTTGAGCAAGATCCCTTATAATGAACATAAAATAAAAATTTGGAAGTATATAATTTATCAGTAGACCGGGTCATAAATAACATAATAGAATCCCTCTATTACCTGATAAATCTATAACACTTAAGGCCTGTTTCTATGTGTCCAGAAGCTAGACCCTTGCGCCGATTTATTTTGTAAAAAGTGACTGGCTAGCAGATGAGATTAAACTGGCAGAATTGGCTAGCAAAAAAAATCGGCGCTTTTTGGCGGCTGAAACGGATTTCCTTCATTAAACATTTGAGTTATAATGAAGGAACATACATTGTACACTGCAGGCATCATAAACAACTGGTGTTTGTTATCAAGTTATTTATTTCTGAATAATCAACTCACAATTCAAAAATTTAATCAAACTTAAAATTAAATAGTTTTAAATTATAATGAATGAAAGGTCTAAGTGACGATCGTCTTGAATTCATTTACAAAGTGGCAGAAATCGGCTGACTTAAATTGGCGGCGCTTTGCTTTCACAACTGGCAGATAATGGCTGTAAAGAAATCGGCGGCAGCTAATGGCAGCGGCGCAAGGGTCTACCAGTAGCAAACTCACTCACACTCAAATTCAAAATGTGCTACATGTGTCCATACATAGAGTCTGCAAAGAAGAAAATTTCTGTCAACTGAAAAGAAAAACCACCTGATACTAGGTTAGAATACTACGGAGCCCCTTAGGCGCAATTTTCAACACTTTTTATGATATTATTTCGTTTAAACGAATTAATTATTTCGTTAAAACTAAATAGTTATTTCGTTTAAACGAATTGATTATTTCGTAAAAACGAAATATTATAAAAAGTGTAAAAAATAATAAAAAGTGTTGAAAATTGCGCTTAAGGGGCTCCGTAGAATACTAATGATAGAAACTGTACTCCCAAATTAATACAGTAAAATCATAAAAAATTTTTTGCATCTTTCTAGCTTTCCACCCCCTCAAAAGTGAAAAAATTTACTCATGACATTTAGATTTAGAGACGCTCACAAAAGCAAAACATATCTGATTCGAAAATGATTTATTTGCAGAAGATGACATTTAAGTCAAATATAATTTATCTACTTTAATCCTTTAATCAAGGTGTTGGCATCACAAAGATCAACAAAGTCTGTTGCCCTGAGAACTGTTAAAAAAAATGTGACTCTTTCTACTTATATTTATAATAGTCATCGGAGGATGATAAAATATCATTATATAAATCACATTTCATAATGTTCATAGATGTTCTCTTATAATTATTTTTCTCTAACATTTTCATAAAATTTATAGAATCGGAGAGAAGACTATTTTGATCAGCTATAGCATCTACCAGACAATAGTTTTTAGCCTCAGGTCCAGTATATCTTTTACCATATACTATAGCTTCATTTTGAGCTTGGCCTTGTGGTATTTTTGTCCTGAAACAAAGAAGGAGTATATGTTGCTCATTAAGAATAAACTGAGCTGCTGAGTTCACATTGAATCATTCATAAGGCCAATAAATACAATTCTACAAATATACAGTTTTCATTTTATTTCATAATAATTTATTACAGATGTACAATACCAGTCGAAATCAAATCATAAAACTGTAGTCTCTATTTAACATATTTTTGCTAAATGAATTATTATTAATGCAATATACCTGAAAATCTTAAAAAGGAAAAATAATCTTCATGCTCCCAAGTTTGGTTGAAATTTGATCCAATTGACAGATTGTGTAGTAAACTTGCTTATGGATGAACTGATACTATGATGATATAGGTCATATTATAATGTGGACATTAACAATTTAAATAAACCATACAATACCTTAATATCATGAATAAGAAATGATGAAATCGTAGATGAATGAAAATTTCATTTAATGAAATCCATCCTCTATCTTTCCTCATGTATCTAAAATCATGTGAAAAGGCAAGGATAGCTCCAGCAGCAAAACTATGTCCTGAAAATAATTTCAAGATTAGTTCAGTGTAGTAGTATTGTTATCTGGTAAAATAATATATTTCAACATGGATAAATCAAACCAAAACAGTGTGGTGATAAATTTGATCAAAAAGGTGACCTTAAAAAAAGTATGGTAAATGAAATGTCTCTTGCAGGCTGTAGTGGTAACACTTCCAGAATTGTAAGATTCCTTAAAAAGTTTCTCACTCACCATTTAAAGCAGCAAGCGTTGGTACTGGAAATGTTAGAATTCTTTCAAATAATTTTCTCACATCCTTAAAATAATTTTTCGTTCCATTTTCATCCTGTTTTACTAAAAAATCTAAATCAAGACCATTTGAGAAAAACTTTCCCTCTGCTGTGGTAACAAGAGATTTACATTCTGTATTGCTTAATAAAAGAAAAAAGAATTTTCATTAAACAACAATGGAATAGTTTAGTTAATATATAGAGTGAGAATATTGTTTTCAGTTACTGTGCAACCATAAGTGGAACAATCAGCAATTTAGGGGGTTGATTTGGATCTTGAATTTGTACAAGTAGTTTTCGAGGTACTAGAAACGTAAATAAAGAAGGCTAATTCTGTAAGTATTGAAACAAAATTCAATAGTTTATTCATAAATCTATAGTAACATTTACAATTGCTAAATGCCATTTAAAAACTCATTTAGTAACATGTAATGGACTAACTACAGGTAATTATTTGTCGTAAATGGTTGTAAATAATCACCTTTCTACTTCATCCAACGCTACATGGAATTCCTTCATAAACTCATTACTAAACCTTTTCTCTCCTTCACCTAAGTTTAGCACTCCAGTATTGTCATCAAATTTCACATTTATATTGTGGTTTGGGCTGACAGTAGATAATTTACGAACAAATAATGAAAGGCAAGGACTAAACCGTTGTCGTCTTACTAGATTCATGTTTATCAACAGAGGCGTTTTTGGAACTTTAGAGACATATAATCCGAAAAAAGCTACACAAAAAAAAACCAGTTAAGCACTCGAATCGACACATCGATTTTTAGTTGTAGGCATCTGTAAGATTATAAGAAGCAGTGTTTAATTTCTTTGAAGATTTCATACATAAGGTTTCCTTACTAAATCGAGAATGCTCAATAGCACCGAAAGACAAAAAATTACTTGAGGCTCAATCACTGAATCAGGGGAGGTAATATAAAATAAGGATATTTTAATCACAGACCCTCTAAAACTGTTCATATAAAAAATTAGAACACACTGAAAGAAAGATCATTTTCCATGTTCAAATGTATCTGTATGCTGGGTGTCATGCGTAATCTCATCGACCATTATTAATAATATAATTACAAAGTTTGGTCAAAATCAAATGAAAATGGCAACTTTTAGAGTTTACAAGAATGTCTTTTCAAGGGAACCAGATTAGCCCTCAACACGCACACTTTTTTTCTTTTTTGTGAATTGTTAAATCTAGAAACTTTGCATCTGTGAAATGCAATTTCCTTGTATTTCTTGACGATTTATGGTTTGTATTTGTTTAGGGACTACGGGACTTCCACAATAAACTTCAGAAATAGAGGCTAAAGAAACACAAATTACTGGCATTTCCCAGCGAAATTGAAGTTCAAAATTATTTTTATTGGGTTAGGCCTTAGGGATCTCACAAAGCCTGGAAGCGCGATTTCCTAAAATTTCCCAGCGAATTTAAGGTTCAAGATTATTTATTTACATTCACCTTGATTCAGTAAAATAACATTTGACATTTTTTAGGGGGGCAAGATTGTAATTGAAAGACGGTCTGGATGTATCCAAGATGTTTAAAAGTCGACTTGATTACAGCGAAATAAAACATGATTATCTCCCTTTAAGTAAGAAATTTGTAACGAGACTACTAATGTAACTGTCAAATACAGTACAATCTTCAATTACAAAATGTTACGATTTTACCTATACACTGTCATGACCAGAACTTGACTATAATTGAAAATTCTGAAGGTTTTTGTCTTACTCAAGTCTGTATTTGATATATTTCATGTCAATGATCACTGAAATTGACGATTGAGGAAATTGTTACTGATGATATACCCTGTAAGGTTAATAATTGTACGCAACAAAGTACGTACATGTGTGCCTGAAGGGGATCGCAACACAACCCGGATCCAGCATATAAGTATTTCAAAAGGGACTGTTTATGGAAAAGGTCTTAGGAATACAAGTAGATAATTCTTGTTGACTCAAGGACTATAGCTGTGGGATATTTTTTTTCTCTGAAAATCGACAAATATAAATGAAGTATTTTTGAAAATTAACATTCTGTTTTCAAGCCTCTTGAACTATTCATACAATAAACAGCCAGACATGGTTATTGTAAGTTCACTTCAAAGACAATTTTAACAATAAATCTAGCCTTTTATGTTGACAAAAAAAATGTATTTTAATATTTCAATATAGTGTTAAAATGATTCAGTTTTAAACCATTGTTCTGGAGCTACAACAAACATATTCAAGGTTCCTTATTCGTTTAAACTTTTTACTACCAAAGGAAAAAAATTAGGCAGAAACATAGAGTAGAACATGAGATTATAATTTCATCTCAAAATCATGTAGCCTTTAAAAATGTACATGTATTTAAAACTTTCCTAAGTAGCACTTGCTACTGAACACCGAATTCATCCGAGAAATAAAGGAGAAATAAAATATATGATGAATCTAATAATTCTCTTGCATTCAATAGACACTGGGGCTAATTTTAGCTATAAATCTTCCTAGAGGTAAGACAAGAATTCAACAAACTGGAAAGATCATATCAAAGGTTTTCTACTTCATTAAGAAATATGAAAGATTTGTGATTGTCAAGGACGCCCTATACCACCTACAATGTAAATAATTTTGATTATCGTGGATATTTTTTTCTAATCTGAAACTATTACTTATTTAAAACCATGATATCTGATGTTGTCTAGATCAAGGCATAGCAAAGATCTGGTAATTTCAAAATAGAATATAAATGAGGTTCCGTTCAACCCTTTAATGACAAATGCTTTTCAATTGATATTACATAACATAATTAATATGATGCACGCGAAGAAGGCGGGGTTAGGTACGTCAATCACTATATGCGCGTTAAGGTAACCCTCAAGCATTTCGATTCATATACTGTAATATTTGCAACGTTCAAGGTATGAGTAATGGTAATTATAAGTAATGGGAACACATCATTGTATGTATAGAGAAGGTGTATATATAGAATATTTATCACATGTAATGCCTGTTACTATGGAGGTATAACGTTGCCAATATTGTCGATTGTGTTGCAATGTTAAAATACCAATGTCGTAATTACAAAATGCATTTGTCAACGCTGCAAAGTACAATTGTCGATGTGTAAAAATGCAAAATGAATAAGTATACTCAACAATCCAATGAAATGCAGATAACAATTTACTCTTTGCATTATGCATTTTGCATTAGGCACTTTTGCATTATACATTCTGCATTAGTCACTTTGCATTACGCACTCTGTATTATCAAACCTTGCAGAATAGACTTCTACACAATAGAACATATACCTTATATGGAATGATCACGTATATTCATTTGCATACGTAAAAAACGGCGGAAATGTACGGAAATTAATTAATATGCATGCGCATTGATACAAGTTCTTTTTGACGTTTAAAGATGGGTTCTCCTTTAAAGATAAATATCTCTGTATTATTTCAAATTGAGTTATTGCTACCTGTATTGGTTCAAGGGTGCCCATGGTAGTCTGGTTTCTAGGGAGCCCCTCTAGAAAACTAAGAATTGACTCCCTGAAACGTCATTTCCTGACGAAATTTTATAGGGTACAAGAAAAAAAATGTCAGGAATTAGACGTCTGAGGGACCCATATTATATAACCTTGACAATTTTGAGTACTAGACGCTCCCACCCTATTCTGATACTTAAATTCAACGGGAAATGTCAGGAAACGTTTAAAGGGCCAGTCTGCTTTTTTCAAAAAAAGTTTCCATTATCAAAAACAGCGCAAATATTAATTGAAAGTATTTCTTAAGTATGCTCATTATATCTATGCATCTTCTTGATCAAACTGAATTTGCTTTTAAAGGGTTAATTACAAACAGGGAGTACTTATTGTTAATTAAGGAATTTGACCTAGTTTTTGAGTTTGCCCTTTAAATGGCTCAATATTTCTAACTGAAACCTGTTAAATACACAAGAGGGACATTTCTCTACAATTAGGAGTTTATTTTACTCAAATCCGTTCAGTAGTTTCCTATCACCGTTCAAAACACATAACACACTTAAAAACCTTACGTAAGGTTTTTAAAAATTTTAGCACGTTTTTAGCCTTTAAAAATTAACGGCTGGATTTTTTTAGTTAAAATTTTCAGATACATCAAAGGGCACATAGTTACAGATTTTGGTGTAAAGTTTTCACAAAATTGAGCAAAAAAAATTGTTGACCTAAAAAAAATTCAGACTGTCCCTTTAAATGGGCATCTTATTTTCGATTTTTTAGCGACATACCTGAGACCCTATATACAGATAATTTTGAATCATAAATTCGTTGGGAGATGTCAGGAATTTGAGTTTGTATTGTTTTATTCAGCAAATACATTATCAAGGTGCCAGGCGCCTAATTCTCAAAATTTTCTTTCGGTGATCCCACAACCCACAAGTTCGTCAGTAAATTTCATATTTTGTGAGCGTCTATTTCTTTTTCCAGGCTAAATTCCTCAGACCCTATACAAATAATTTGAACCTTAAATTCGGTGAAAAATGTCAGAATTTAGCGTTTCCATGCGTCCCTATACAAATAAAACTTAAAATGTCAGTTCGATTGCGTTCGATGGCGTCTAGTTCTCAACATTGTCTAGGCTAGATCTCTAAGATATTTCAGAAATTTGCATTTCTTATTTCTGACATTTTCTTCTTGTGACCCTGCATTCCCTATACAAATAAACCTTAAATTCGTCAGGGGATAACGTGTCAGAGAGTTTCTTTTTTGATTTTCTAAAGGGGCTCCAAGACTCCAGAAAATCATATTCTATACTTCCAATGGGCACCCTTGAAGCAATACAGGTAGCAATAACTCAATAGAGTTTGCACCACTACAAAGCAAAGTTTTCGAGGAGAGGACGGTTACCTAAACTTCTCTCCTGATTAAACGTTTGCACCCCCCCCCCTCTTTTTTCAGAAGTACTTGGGCCTTTAATTAACTATCAATTTGAAATAATTTCCAAGACTCCAAATTTGAAACAATACAGAGATATTTATCTTTAAGGGAGAACCCATCTTTAAGTGTCAACAAGAACATGTATCAATGCGCATGCAAATTTATTAATTTCCGTACATCTCCGCCGTTTTTTACGTATGCAAATGAATATACGTCATCATTCCATATAAGGTATATGTTCTATTGTGTAAAAGTCTATTCTGCAAGGCTTGATAATACAAAGTGCGTAATGCAAAGTGACTAATGCAGAATGTATAATTCAATAGTGCCTAATGCAAAATGCATAATGCAAAGAGTAAATTGTTAGCTGCATTTCATTGGATTTTTGAGTATATTTATACATTTTGCATTTTTACACATAAACAATTGTACTTTGCAGCATTGACAAATGCATTTTGTAATTACGACATTGGTATTTTATTGTTGCGACACAATCGACAATATTGGCAACGTTATACCTCCATATGTTACCACACCTCAATAATCAATGTTAATTAATTGAAATCGATAGGTTCTGTGTTAAGCATGAAACTTTTCCAAAGTCCTCATTTGAAGGGAAATAACTCCTATTAATTCTTAATTTGTAATAAAATTATTTTTTTCATAAAGAGAACAACACATAAACAAATAATTTCCGGCTCTAAATTAGTCTATTTTGTTGAAAGTTTTGTTGTCGTGTAAGTTAATCGTCTTAATAATATTCCGGAGATTGTTTCTTCAATTCTTTATTATAAGGCTTACCTGTAATAACTTTAGTCACGCAGCCCTGAATGACTGAAAGGTTTTAATAATAAACAGGACATTCATGAAACGTACAGCACCACAAACTTCCATTTATTGCTATTAATACCATTATTTGACGTAAGACTTTTTAAGAAGCGATACTAAAAACTGAGTTGCTGATCTTGCTGTGATCATCTGGACAGAAACGATGCAGAATAGGCAAATTCAGTTCTCGGTTGCAGAATGATATCATTAATATTACATAATTCGGATCACTATGCAGTAGTTTTGTGCTATTTACATATGAAATGTTTAAGAACTATTTTGATAGAACTTTGTCTTGGTGTAGTGATTGTTTTAACATCATCGATTGATTTCCTAAGTCGTCTTCTGAAACCAAGACCACAGTCCATCAACAATTATCAGAGCAACTATCAAGAACAAATAAAGGTGGCCATTGTTAACTTTTTAGTATAGCCATTGTTCATCAATCGTCAGTTTAATAGTTTTATAAAGTTTATGTAGCCTATTAAGTTCGTGTCCGAAATTGTTTTAATTGTTAATGCCCCGCTGCATTATTGTACTTTTCCACCGAAGACAATATTAATGCTGGCGTTCACTACATGCACTAGCTAGACCACAACTTTTGGACTATAAATGTAATTTCAATCGTGAAGATTGTTTTAGCTCAGTTATCTTTTGATTTTTGAATAACGATAAATTCTGGTGTTCAATATTTCTATTAGAGAAACATTAAGTAAAGACTGACCTCGATGTATACAAGAAAAAAATTAGCGTGATGAAACCTTTCATTGCGTGATGTTACAAACTGGGGAGACAAATTTCAAATGACAGAATCGAAATTTACTAGACTATAGATTATTAGAAGAGTTCTCTAAGGTATGTTCTGATACAAAATATTCTTGTATCCATTATATCTTGAAATTAAAATATTATTCCATACTGTCTCAAAAATCTTAAACTACCAAAATCAAATCGGTCTCCGAGGAGGATTATGTCGTGGTTATTTAATGATGTTAAATCCCAATCTAAAAGTGATTTGTCTAGAATTGCCATGACCATGATATCTAAAGTCTCATTGGATGTAAATCTGACAATTTCGGTCAATGTTAAAATTTAAGTCACCATTTTTATCAAAGTCTCGTTGGATGTTCCTTTTCTTAACATTGCTTAATAAAAAGATAAATCAGCACAATATGATGATGTGTTAAAGTCATAGCCGTAGGAGACAGGGGGGCAGGGGGGGCAGCTGTCCCCCTAAATATTATGTTTTCGGGCAAAAAATTCGCGAAATCGGGCAAAATATCATTAAAATTCGGTAAATTTCGGGCAAATAGTCAGTCTGCCCCCCTGTTGAGTCCTGGGACCCTACGGCTATGGTTAAAGGGACAGTCGGAATTGTTTTTAGGTCAAAAACTTTTTTTGCTCAAATTTGTGAAAACTTTACACCAAAATCTCTAACTATGTGCCCTTTAATGTATCTGAAAGTTTTAACTAAAAAATCCAGCCATTAATTTTTTTAAAAACCTTATAGTAAGGTTTTTAAGTGTGTTATGTTTTTTGAACGCTGATAGGAAACTACTGAACGGATTTGAGTAAAATAAACGCCTAACTGTAGATGTCCCTCTGGTGTATTTAAAAGGTTTCAGCTAGAAATATTGAGCCATTTAAAGGGCAAACACCAAAACTAGGTCAAATTGCTTAATTAACAATGAGTACTCCCTGTTTGTAATTAACCCTTTAAAACCAAATTCAGTTTGATCAAGAAGATATAGAGACACGATAAGCATACTTTAAAAATACTCTCAGGTAGCATTTGAGATTTTTTTGATAATGGAAACTTTTTTCAAAAAAGCAGAATGGCCCTTTAAACGCATGGAACAGTGGTTCTCAACCTGGTGGCCATGGGAGGGGGGGGGGGGGCTGGGGGGTGCACGAAGATGTGTATCATTTTTCACTAGCCCAAATTTAGTTAATCATATTTTGCTGTGTAAGGTCTGTAGTTGCTTGTGGTCGAATGCATCTGACCTCCTAAGGAATTAAACAGGAGTTTCGTGAATTTTGGGCCACGGTATGAACAAGTTTGGGAACAACTGGTATAGAGCTTCAGCTATAGCCTTTCTACTAGTTGTTTAAAGGAATACAACCTCTTACAATGAACAAAAAATCTAAATTTTCAAATTTGGTCAATAGAAGTATATATTCATCGAGGGACTTGCCTGGTTGCATAACTAAACAACAGATTACCTAAATCCAGAAAACAATGTTTATATAAATAATTTAATCAAATTTAAGGCGTTTATCAATTATAACCTGTTATTATATGAAAATTTACATAGTTTCGTGGGGTTTTTTTGCATTCTGTTTGTATACTTTGGACATCGTTGATGAATATATACTCTGATTGACCAAGTTTGAGAACTTAATTGTTTTGTTCATTCTAAGAGGTTGTATCGCTTTAATGAAACGAATCATGCATTTCTGAGATAGTTTCGATATATGCTTCATTCTCGACCATCTATCATTTTTGGCAAGAGATTAATATTATTGGAAATGGTTAACTATAAATTGTTACTGGATTAATGAGACATCAGAATAGTGATTAAAGACATGTCTTATCACAAATAACACTAGTCATTATATGGTTACATTGTGATAAGAAATCTCACTATTACTGTCTCAGCAGCAATTTTATTCCTGGCTTTTTCTATTAACCAGCTTAACTCTATAGTCTGCTAAACCAAGATAACATTATCCAGAGTGTTCTTTTTAAACAAAACTTTAATAAAGTGAAAGTAGTCAATAGATTTATCGTCTTTTATTTCTGAATTATCAACTATAATAATTATATAATACGTAAACAATTTTTGCTGTTCTAATATAAGTGGGCCTATCTATTTATTGCAGATGTTGAAATTTGTACAAGTGGGCTAATAAGTTTAGTTGATGCAAGAATTTTAAATTACCGCCTATCTAAATCAAATCACAGGCCTCACGCGTGTCTTGCTCTACCCTTCCTCTTGACTATTTTCTTTTCTTCTAACTAATATTGGATTATGCATGTGTAATATTTTGAGGTATTGATGCAAATTCAAGACATGAAATTTTAACATTTGGAATAAATGAATTAAAACCTGTCATTTTATAGTAAAATCTTTCAACTGGTACAGTCCGAATGCAACTGTATTTTGAACAATTATTGCTACCAACGGCACATCTGACAGAATCTAATAAATTAAAACAATCTGTGCAGACTAAAGACTCAAAAAATCACAAATAATATGACCGGTAACTAGTTAGCTATGCTCTACTTTCTAGCATAAATTAAATGATGGGAATCTGCAACCACCTTTATTGGTCTTTTTGTTGTGATCTGCATCTATTAGGGTTACGTACATCTTCTCCTATCTTAAGAGTTGAAATTTGATAAACACCATGGTGTGAAAATTGATTTAAAGACGAACCTAGTTCTAATTAATATGATAGACATAAATATCTCAGTCTCATACAATACCATTACCAACTGCCAGATTGAATTTACTCTACAGCTATTATGATGTCCAGATACTGCTGTTTTACCTAATACTATTACCCTACATACAGTTCGACCTTGTCACAGTGTATTATGTATCTAATAAACTTCAACAGAAACATACTTGTATTTTACAGTATACTTGGTGAGATTTACTTGGGGCTGTTACATTTTTCTTGAGTTAATCCATATTTATAACAATTGGTAATCACCGAAGTGTAAATTTCGGTTTTAAAGGCAGACTGTAGTTACTGCTGCCATAGATTTTGGTTTTTGGAAAATGATATTGGCATTTAGCTATGTTAGCTTGCAAAGCTACTGTAGGTACTGTACTACTTTAAAAAACATATATCATATCATAATTAGTGTGTAATAAAATGTAGATTGCTTTTCAATTTGCATTAGATAGCCAACGTATTAACCATTATTTACAATTATAAGAGATGTTCGACAGATTTGCTAAGAATGTAATTTTTTGGAATCGGTATATTATAGTACACAATCTTATGTGATATTCAAACAATGTGTGGAATGATTATATTATTACATAACCCATACTATTGCAAAAACTGACAAATCTTCAGTTAATTTTAGATGTTATAACAAAAAGTGCATCTGGAGTTCAATGTATGCAACTGATCATCCTTCCCTAAATTAAATTAAAAAGAAAGTGTTAGCTTGTCTTAACATCGTGCCAATAACCGCATTGTATGTCCAGACAGTTAAAAGTCATAGATAGTTGAATAACGTGCAGAGGATCTTAATGATTGCCACAAGTTGAGCATATTATGTTTAGTACTGATATTATAACACTTATTAAATCAGTATATAAACGATAACAGAAATCAGGTTTCCTGACAATAACAACTGGAGGGATGGAATATGATGTGGCTTATAAAAATTGAGAAATTTAATTTTAGCAGCTAGTTTTAATCGTGTAACTTTGAGATTTTTAATGAGATTGTAAAGAGATTTAAAAAAAAAATTGTGTCGGGGCATCAATTTGCACCATTCCGAGTTTCAATCAGACGTCCGTGGTTCCAACAATTCCACTTAAACTTAGTGTTTATTTATATAAAAAAGAACTTTAAGGGGATAATTTCATTCATATTTTTATTCATTCGTTCTTATTTTTCATCCATTGACTTATTAGTGTGCTGAAAGTCTGAAGTAGTCCGTCGATGAAATGAATTACAAGTATTCAAGTGCTTCAAGTATATGTTTCATTTTATCATCGTCATCAACTATCCTATTAATTATCAAATGTCATAAATATATCAGGTAATAATGAAGTAAAAATCATTATTTTATATATTTTATATTGATTAAACAATACCATAAATGCCGATTATTTTGAGTACATTCATATTGATTGCTATAGAAATAATAATTTTTATCTTTTAAACTAGTTGATCAATAAAGATAAAAGATATTACAAGTTGAAAAGAGCAACGCTTTTAGTGTACAAATATCTTTATCTAAATTAATCTTTATATACAGTCCATATAAATTACTAATATTTCCGTAGCTTTTAACCAACCAACGGCAGATAATAAACTGGACGCTTGATTGATGAAAAGAAATTGTCGATAAAAGAAAGCAATTAATATTTTCACTTCAACCTACTAGCATGCTTTAAAAGGCATCGGCTGTTTTAACTTGAAAAAGCCTTTTAATTACGTCATGATTATTCGGCAGAAAAACACAAAAGCCCTAGCGATTGGTTAATAAGCGTGAATCACAAACAGGAAATAGTGTGTGCATGTTCGCACTAAATCACATCCGATAAAATCAACTTCAAGAGCTTTGACAGGATTGGAGAAATCGAGAAAATAAGTTTTATTCATCAAACGAATTTGATTTTCGCTGTAAATTCTCAAGAATACTCTAGTTGCCTCGTCAAGTAGAATTATTAAAAAGTTGTATAGCCATGGAACATTGTGTTAAAACAAGTGAATTTCTAGTGGAGCGAATCTAACTCGTTTAAATCAATAGTTATTCATTCTTCTCCACGATATTTGGTAGACCTGTCTAACACACAGCTCTTCAACTAAACCTCAGTCCCACTTGAAAATCTCAAAGTATTGGATGGTATCGATCATCCATCGCAACACTACTACACTTTAACTTTGTTCCTTTGAGATGAAATAAAATATGTGTGACGAAGAGAGCTTTCTTCAAGTTATATTAGCTCCAATTTCAATACAACCGTTCTCCTCTTACCATGTCCTTCTAATTTGTAAGGAAAGGAAATTGAAAACTAATGCCATTGCCAATCGCATCTATCTCACGGCTAATTACTATATAAGAGGATCAATGAGAGATTCGACAGTTATATCAAAATAACCGTAATTGAATGTTAGATGTTTGCGCTGTGGCATCATTTTCTTACAGGTCGGCAAGGGACTTTTCTAGTATATTGTATTGTTATTTCATATCAACAGAATCTAAATTGTTACTTAAATATGAAATCTGTAGTGAAAATAATGTCATATTGTACTATTTATATTTTATCGGCAGAGTTGATGCTAGGAATTATGTATAAACACCGTCATTTTAAATCCTAACGTTGCTGTTGCTCTAACATTGAAGCTGTAATACTGTTGAACCCAGATCGACCATTGATGTTTAATGAATCGAATTATTACAATGTACAGATAAAAACAATCACCACCCATTCTTGTTAACCTTGTTAAACATCCATCTTACTGCAGAGTCAAAAAGCATGCTATAACTTCATAATGCGGTCCATAGGTTGGATACTTATTCATTCTGAACAGGTAACCCATTAACAGGAAATTGCAGCTATAGCTATCACAGAAAACGTTTTATATGTAACAAAATGCAACAGTGTTACTTTATCGAAATTCCTCTACCCATTTACTAAAGTAAACTTTGATACTCAAAGTGGAAGCTACTCTCCAGTTCTGACATTTCAATGCTCAGGTATTTCTTGATTAGAGAGCATCCGAAGCCAAATGTGAATTACATTTTGAGAAATTAAGCAATCCGTGAATTGTCATTTGCAATTCTATTTATAGAATAATCATGACTGAAAATGATAATCCTCTTCGCTGTTGCTTGTTACGAACCAAACCTTGTATTTTTGTTCGGGCACTGAGCTTTTAAAACCAACTTGGCCTTTCGAAATGAGGTTCTTGATACGAGTAATGTTCCTACAAAGAAATTGCATTACCGTAAACGTTTGGACATGACTTGAACGTATAAAATCGATAAAACTTGAGTGAAAGACTAACCATCGTGTTAAACAACTAACACTGAAGGGAATAAAATTTTCTTAATTTGATATAAACAGAAAGCGATTGGCTGGAGAGACAAAGTGGCTACAACGAATGAATTTGGAGTAATGAAGTGGTGGTATTAGTAAACCACGCGTCAGGTATCCTATTGTTTGAGGAGACGCTGTGTTCTACTTCCGGTTACAAGGTAAGTGATGAAGATTGAGTGGAATACCTTTGAAGAGAGTCATTATTGGTTTTAATTTCAAAAGGCGTCCATGTAGCCTATAGACCCCTTTCTGACAGTGCCTGCTTTATACTTAGCTACCACCCATGAATCACATCATCTTGCGTTTTGGAAACTCGAAAGAAATAAACATACTTTTATAAATTAGATTAAGGGAGTAGCAAGAGAATTTGATTATATTCTTGCATGCTCTTATATATATTCGTTGCGTGATTCCTGATAATGGTTAGTGGTGCCATTATAATTCTAATGTAATCACGCTATGGTTGCTATTTATGATAACTGATCGCGGTTAATATGCTTTCATAGAATGACATAATTACTAAAAATTATTTATTAGAAAATGACTGAAAGACTATTAGTCGTTCTAATAAGTTTCTAATCTGGGATAATTGGCGTTTATCCGCTGCAAATTGGTGGCAGGTTTCCTTTTAGTTGTCAATCTCAGTTTACCAGTCTTCTTTAACTCAATATGTAAATGATGCCGTCGTTCAAAGTAGTCTGGTAGCTTAACCAATTGACATTCTATCGACTTGTTTTATTATGTAAGTTACTCGACTGCGATTTATTTCCAATTCTGATAAATCTTGCACAAGGAAACCAAAAAAAATGAAGGTTTCTTGGGAGTAATTTAGATACACGAAATAAACTCCTCAATTATAAAACCGCCGAGTACGTTATATGTCTTTGTATTAGCCGTCAGAAAGAATAAATAAAGAGAATTTACAACCTTTTAGAGTGCAATCAGAAGTGGCTTCATTAAAACCGGAAATTCCGCCATTGCGTAGTTATACATGCGGCGATGATATCTCACGAGGAATCAATAGGGTATAGACTTTTCTTATGACTAAACCGGAAGTTCGAATTGATTTTCTTTACAGGGTAAAAACAGACATTAGATCTGAAATTTGTAGTTGCAACATGAAATAGTCTTTTACAATAAGAATGAAGTATTCTTTTTTTTTTAAACGAAGTTTATATTTAGTTGGACGTTGATATCATCAATAACTATAAAGTGTTTGTGGAACTCTAAAGAGCAACATTGTGACATTTCTTCAATGTATATATATATTTTAACATTTAACATGTGCTATGCAATTATTTTTTCAAAAAATAGAATGCCACGAACCAATTTAATAATCTGGTGTTTTTTTGTTTTTTGGGGTTTTTTTTTGTGTACCGTCTTATTAATTTGACTATATTTTATAAGCTGTAAACATTTAATCAGACAGTCAGAATTTCATATGATAGGGTGAAGGTAATGTTGTTGGTGGTAAGAGTTAGTAACTGGTAGAATGTCATAGTAATTTGTATGATTGGGTGAAGGTAATGATGTTGGTGGTAAGAGTTAGTTACTGGTCGAATGTCATAGTAATTTGTATGATAGGGTGAAGGTAATGGTGTTGGTGGTAAGAGTTAGTAACTGGTAGAATGTCATAGTAATTTGTATGATAGGGTGAAGGTAATGGTGTTGGTGGTAAGAGTTAGTAACTGGTAGAATGTCATAGTAATTTGTATGATTGGGTGAAGGTAATGATGTTGGTGGTAAGAGTTAGTTACTGGTCGAATGTCATAGTAATTTGTATGATAGGGTGAAGGTAATGGTGTTGGTGGTAAGAGTTAGTAACTGGTAGAATGTCATAGTAATTTATATGATAGGGTGAAGGTAATGGTGTTGGTGGTAAGAGTTAGTAACTGGTAGAATATCATAGTATTTTGTATGATTGGGTGAAGGTAATGATGTTGGTGGTAAGAGTTAGTTACTGGTAGAATATTATAGTCATTTGTATGATTGGGTGAAGGTAATGGTGTTGGTGGTAAGAGTTAGTAACTGGTAGAATGTCATAGTAATTTGTATGATTGGGTGAAGATAATGGTGTTGGTGGTAAGAGTTAGATACTGGTAGAATGTCATAGTAATTTGTATGATTTGGTGAAGGTAATGATGCTGGTGGTAAGAGTTAGTTACTGGTCGAATGTCATAGTAATTTGTATGATAGGGTGAAGGTAATGGTGTTGGTGGTAAGAGTTAGTTACTGGTAGAATATTATAGTCATTTGTATGATTTGGTGAAGGTAATGATGTTGGTGGTAAGAGTTAGTCACTGGTAGAATGTCATAGTAATTTGTATGATTGGTGAAGATAATGGTGTTGGTGGTAAGAGTTAGTCACTGGTAGAATGTCATAGTAATTTGTATGATTGGTGAAGATAATGGTGTTGGTGGTAAGAGTTAGTCACTGGTAGAATGTCATAGTAATTTGTATGATAGGGTGAAGGTAATGGTGTTGGTGGTAAGAGTTAGTTACTGGTAGAATATTATAGTCATTTGTATGATTGGGTGAAGGTAATGGTGTTGGTGGTAAGAGTTAGTTACTGGTCGAACGTTATAGTAATTTGTATGATTGGGTGAAGATGATGGTGCTGGTGGTAAGAGTTAGTCACTGGTAGAATGTCATAGTAATTTGTATGATTGGTGAAGATAATGGTGTTTGTGGTAAGAGTTAGTAACTGGTAGAATGTCATAGTAATTTGTATGATTGGTGAAGATAATGGTGTTTGTGGTAAGAGTTAGTAACTGGTAGAATGTCATAGTAATTTGTATGATTGGTGAAGATAATGGTGTTTGTGGTAAGAGTTAGTAACTGGTAGAATGTCATAGTAATTTGTATGATTGGTGAAGATAATGGTGTTGGTGGTAAGAGTTAGTCACTGGTAGAATGTCATAGTAATTTGTATGATTGGGTGAAGGTAATGGTGTTGGTGGTAAGAGTTAGTCACTGGTAGAATGTCATAGTAATTTGTATGATTGGTGAAGATAATGGTGTTTGTGGTAAGAGTTAATAACTGATAGAATGTCATAGTAATTTGTATGATTGGGTGAAGGTAATGGTGTTAGTAGTAAGAGTTGGTAACTGGTAGAATGTCATTGCAATTTGTATGATTGGGTGAAGGTAATTGTGTTGGTGGTAAGAGTCTAATACAGGTAGAAATATCAAGTCCATGGTTTTTAAATAATGGGTCGCGACCCAAATTTGGTTGGTAGCACAACCTTAAAGCGTCACAGCCCAATGCATTAAAATCTGTAGTGTAGGCTACCTCCTTAATAACAATAATGCTTACAGTTGAGAAATAATAATGTTAATGTAACTGTATAGTTCTCTTGATCCAGAATCTGGCAAGGTTAAGGGTTGCTGAACACTAACGATGCTTAGGTTTGGGTCGCCGAGAAATTATTTTGAAATGTTGTAAGTGGTAAGGGCCGATTACTGGTTAAATGTTATAGCAACTCCTATCATTTTAGAGGAGTTTGAAACTAGAAATATATCCCTAATTCTCAAATTCTCGATAAACCCTTATATTTAATAACCTGGAAGCTTGAAAACTTGGTGTATTTTTAAAGAGGTTCCTATGTCAGATCTTTGACTCTGTAAGTTATTTTATGTTTTTCTCTGTTATTACTGCAATGTTTGTTTATTTTCAGTAAAAACATGAGATTTTCTCGAGACTAGTTCAGCAATCTTTCTAGATCAATATTTCTTCTGAAATCAGTCTCACGTTTAGAAAAGATCAAATTATGATTCTAAATATGATGCCAGTATCTTTTCACTGCCTTGCAATTTAATTCACTGGTAGATTCTTATCAAATGCTTTATGTTGAGAGATTGTAGGAACTGATCTTGCATATTTTAATGAAGCAGAAATCAATGGATTTATTATAAATGATATTGGAGCTTTTGACAACTTCAAAATACAGGTAGTTTGGCACATCAGAATCCTTATTATTCTAAATGGCTTTGTCCGCAATGAATTCATTATGTGCATAGTCCGTCCTGAAATAACATATTACATATAACATATGTGGGCCCGACTGTTTGCATAACAGCAAACTGATTTATCACTATGTAAATTAACCAATGCAATACAATCTACGTGTGGAAATAAACAAATTCCTGCAGTAACAAAACAGTCATTTATATTGTGGAAATTATTGTTTGCAAGTAAGGTTACCTCTCAAATATAATTGCAGTAATTCAAAAAATGAATTGAAGTAATTTCACATGGTCAATATGTATAAGTAACCTTTTATAATACGTTTCTTAAACTTGTTGGCAGTTTTTATGTTATTCGTATGATTAGTCAAACATTTTTAAAAAGATGAAAGAATATGTCTTTTTCAACAGAGTCAACATAATTGCATCATAATTGCATCATAATTGCATCATAATTTTATGAAATTCAATTTAACTATTCTTAACTAAATGATTTAGTGTCTTCATTTATCAATGAAATATTTTTCGCTTTGAGCCACAGAATAAATCCTGCGGGACCAAATCATTTATAAACCCAACATACATAGGTGTGTGGAGAGAGATGTTTTAGCACCACGTTAGTCTGCAATCTTCAATATAGGGCATTTTTAATAACAATATGGTAACTTTCTTCTAAAAGAAATTTTGAAAAGTTTTTTTTATTTTTTTATGCGGAGAGCTTCACAGTAGAAACTGTACTGCAGTAGGAAAAGTACCTCTCTAATTTCCAAAAAATGCCATGGTCATAGCATAAACATACTGAACTCAAGTCTATAATTATGGTTAGCTACGTAAATTATAAACATTGACTGTTTCAATTTGAAAACTAATTACTTTGTATTCTTTGATTATTCTATCACTTTTATCTCATGGGAACCTATAATAAATGAAATGACGTAATTACATACACTAATCAAATATTGGATACTAATGAATATTCATGTTCAGTTCTCTCCAAGCCTTTGATGATGCCGCTTATCTCATGTTCAATTATTATAAGTATTAAATACCCGCAAGCACCGGACTTTTCCCTGTCACCATGACTACAAAGACAAAAAGCCCTAGCAATAAGATATATCTATAGAAATATTTCAAAAGCTGAACTAGGAAGATTGATTGGAGAACAATTAAGCTTTTTATTGAAACATGAAAAGGTGCATTGTTTTGGCTGCAAGCGAAACATATTTTCTTTCTTTTCTGAAGTATTGAATTGTAGTTGTCTGTCTCCTTTGAAGTAGTTAGTTACGAGATTTTATTGAACTTTTACATAATATTCTTCAATAACTCAATAATTATTGTTTTAACTTGACCCAGTAATTTTAAAGGCGTCGATTAATTCTGCTGACCGTTTCGTTCCGACCATAATAACGTAAATTTTGTTGTTGATTAAAAGTCAGTTCATTATATTCTGATGATTGTGGTGATATGGAAATGCAATGGATGTACGTTCTATTTTTCTGTTTAAGCAGAACATAATATGAAACTTTCATCGAAATAGCGACATTAGCACACTAATTCAATTGTGATTTCCGGTTTGCGAGGGATCTGTTGTAACCAGCATATAATATAATGTTTTGGGTACGCGGCGTACTATCCACGTCCATCTAATTAAAATTAGATTACATTTCGTTTCGGTATTTTTTTTTTATTTTCGACTCATTGTAATCTAACAAGGTTTATAAGGCGAGCGAGTTCTGGTGACGAAATAAGCTATTTATAGCACGTGCCCCCTTCCGACAATCAGGACAACGATTACAAGAACGTTTCGTATTGCGTCATAATTTGACTCGTGATCTTGAAGGTAGTTTCCGCTTGGCTGATATCGACTTAACCAGACACGCTCGCCTTATAAACCTTGTTAGATTACAATGAGTCGAAAATAAAACAAATAACAGAAACGAAAAGTAATCTAATTTTACTTAAATTGTATCCACGTATCCCCTCTGGAAACATGGTTAATATACCATATTTTCTGTAGTATTACTAATGACAAGAAACAAGTTTGAATCTGCTAATATGGACTCCATAAAATGATCCTTTCTTATACAATTCTTCAACGTCGCCATATTGTCCTTTAATTGATCTCTTTGATACTCTATTTATTTTCTGGCACAATTCCACTATCTGAATTGTAATTTTATGTCTTTTCTCGTTTTCTGTGGGTCTTTCAAAGTTTAATGTTTTGAATCTTTAATTATATATCGAATTATAAATAATGAAGCTTTAAAGGGCATTTATTTGTTTTCTTTCATTGAATTTCTCATCAAAAAAACATATTGCTAAAAATTATCTTATGCCAGAAAATATGCCAGAATGCATGCACAAAATCAATTTTATTTTATTTTTAAATGTTTCTACCAACAGATCTCCCTCCAACCATAACGAACTGTACCATTTACGTACCCCCAGTTCCAGGTTGCAGTAATTAGAACAGACTTAAAACTAAATTTTTTGACTATCGATGAAATATCGATCTGGAGTGCTTTATAGATATTATATTAGAACCATCATATAAATTCTGTGTATTCAAGCATGATATATATTGAAATAGCTCCACATGACAGTTTTATCTTTTAAATCGAATTATCAATAATTCTGACGAGAGTACCTCTTCTTAGTTCTGTCTTTTCAAGCATTTCCTCAATTTATTTTTATAGAAGTTGACATTCAAAATATTAGCTCTTGATCAACAAAACGCATTGTCATCAGTTCTTTCTGTATTTTATCTATTATTTCAATATAATAGAAGTTCGATTGAATCCACCTACTTATTCAACATGAGCATCATTTTGCTCTTGTAAAACGTGTTGTTATTCTATCGGACATGATTTTGCCATCTTTAATTTGAAAACACTAACATCGTCTGCAACAGTCGCCATATTGATTTTCGACATCGGTATATGATGAATATAAATATTTTATTTAGGATTGTCGGCTAGGATAATAAACCTTGCTCGGCAGTCTTCTTCGTGTTTCTGTTAGGATGATTATACGTCTCTTGCACAAGATTGATCAAATGCTTCGTGAGCTAAACGCATGTAGTGGTTCTTGCTAGTAGAATTTACTTATTGGTGTATACCAAGCGAAAAAAAGACTTAATGGCAAGAAGTCTCCAGATTCCATAATGATGTTACCTTGATGATCAAAAGAGTAAGATGCGTTTATCAAGTATCAAATCTCGGATCTAAAGAACCCTTTATTCTTTTCCAAAATACGCCTTGAAAAATCAATGATATGTCGTAGGACTTGGTATGAGGGTTTTTCTCTGGTTTTCCCTGTGCACCGACATCTAATACTAACCAATGAACAAAATACTTTTAATGACAGATAAGATTTATCTATCATCACAACCATCATATTTCTTGAATGTTCTTATAATTTCTTACAATTACACTTTTACGATTTGTTAATTGAAATAAATTTATTTATCTAACGACCTTTGTTAGTTCATTGTAATTAAATAGTTGTAATTCTACTCCCAGTTTCTGTAATAATTTATCTAACAGCAAGTACCGACTAATTAGTGTGATCAAGTTGAATTTATTTACATATTCAATATTGATATTAGTTTACATAGGTTATATTAATTTGATATTAATATCTCTGACTACCCTACCACATTAATCTCTATCTGTTTTAGATTATTGTTGATTTAGTAACCTTACTACAGGCTATACTCGGTCGTATCATCCATCATTACCTTACAGTTGCACTTAAATTGAATAATTTGTGAACAGTTTGACTGTCAGACGATTATTTATATTTAAATATTAAAAATATCTACTCCCGGTGCAGTCAATGTCACTTAGTTTGGTAGTAAATTTGAAAAAAAGGTTTAAATACAGCATTAAGTTATAAGTTCAATGTATGGTGACGCTTAAAAAAAAAACATATTCTCCAAAAAGACTCTTTGTTGGAAAATTGATTGACCTTCCATAATTGAAATTTGTAGCCTACTAACCTTCTGAAACAGAAAGATTGAGCTCTAGTACAATGCCCAGAAGATTTTTATGTTGCAAGACACTAAGTTTGCTCAGAGTATATAGAGGCTGACATGAAGTCGTTCCAAATTGTGCCTACTCTAGCTTTCGGATGAGGCAATAAACCGAAACCCCGTGTTTTACAGTCTGCGTACATTAAAGAACCCTCGACTGTTGAAAATCGAGTGTACTGATGCTGCTGTCCTGGTGAAAATCTCTCATTTCACACTCATTGAATTGGCGTTTGCCAATGTCATTTCATTGCCAAGAGTAACGATAGTCCTTGATATTAACCTCCCTTTATTTAAAATATTATAGTATAAAAAACAACAGCAGATTAACTTAATGATACCACAAAATCGATTCTATTTAACCTTCAATTTCTTTTTTTAACTCATTGAATACTATAACGCCCTCAACTCCTCTTATTTCCATAATAACTAGATCAAGCTTTTTAAAGATACAATCAAATTACTATTCTTTCAATATTGTTCTTCTGTTGTCTCTTAAATCAATACTTAACCTCTTCACAAAATGCTCACACATGGTATCTGATGTTTAAAGTAAGTGATGTGACTTCTACTATAATTTGGTGATGTTTTTTTTTTCATGTCACAGAATAGCATATGAACAATATTGAGATATTTTTTCTTCGTTCAAGCTAGTATCATTTAAATAATTTGAATCATTTGAACAGCTTTGGACAGGAGAAATTCTGTTAATTATGTTACTATTTTAAACTGTCTGGTCAAAATGAAATTATCTTTCCTTGTCCACAAAAAGCTATTAACTCATCTCATCACGGGAGAGTTAGGGGATCATTTATACGCTGCGATTGTTTGTTTGCGAAGGTATCTGAAGTGGGAGCTGCTTTTGTGACTGTATATTTGTTCCTTATAATAACTATTCCTTGTGGAACAAAAATTATTATGATAAATGATCTCAGGAACTCTTATCATATAATATCAGGGTTAGAAATTGTAGATTGAAGTAATGCTACGAAAGCACAGGCACAGGTATGTAGGCATAACCTCTAGTAGGGTTAGGTTTCGGTGGAGGGAGGACTTTCTGCAGTTTCAGCAGCATCATCTCAATCCAGAATCAAGTCTTTTTAAAGGATTAGCAGTTGCCAAGGTTTGACAAACTCCTCTGCCCAATATCATAGTTTGTAGGGTTTTTTACCATAATATTGATCACTTATGAGATATAACAGAAATAGATTATTATATTGCTAATTAGATTCTCTATAACCATCTAAAGCCTTAATTATTATGATATAGCTGAAACAAATTGAACATGAAGGAGAATTAAGACTAACTGAATTATGTTAGGAATGAGAAAGTCGAATATGCGAAGGTATTAAATGAATTTGACATGCTGTTCTGGACCGGAAGATAAGGGATATTATATTGTTATTACAATGTAGTATAGTATACGATTGCTCCCGATATTTAAACTGAAATGTTTACCTAATTTTCTGAAATATGATCCTGGACCGAAATAATCATTGAAACGAGCTCATTGCATAACCAAGAAATACTGTATAGAACTGCTAACAATATCTTTGGAGATGTTGATTCAATTTAGCCAAATTCTTTCTACTGATATCTGTATATGAAGCCAAGAATTTTTCTTTGGTTGAGGGTTATTTCCCCTTTCCAATAATGTCGATAACAATATGCCTATATATATTATCTGTATGATTAAATAGTGTATGTCTATGTTTACCATAAAATACAATGGCATGAGTTAATGCCCTTGATTAAATACATGTAAAACGAAATTTTATCATTCGATATTGACTTCTCAAATAATATGTCTGTGTGGACATAGCATTTCTCAATATGAGTATATGTTTGGATCTCATTCATATACATGTATTAAAAGAGACATTATTTGGCCAGAATGTTAATATTCATCAAGACTGGCCTTTCGGTCTTGTTTTATTATTGTCATGACTGGAATTTGTGTACATACAGTTATAATCAGAAGTCATATCTGGGGTATTTAACACTACAGATATCAACCTCTCAGACTACCGGTCAATAAAACTAGTAATAATCAATGTCTCCAACTTATTGTCATTGCCTAGGAATCGATCACCCCAATGTTGATATAACCCTCTTTCCTTGTTACCTTCTTAATAACCAAGTGTTAACACAGCCAAATTTGAAAGGAAAATTATCGGAAATCTACTGAACTGTTAAAGAGGTACTTTAAGTTGGTAAATTTATAATTGACGGAAATCAACCAAAGGTGTCCATGTCTATTTCAGATAATGCTCAATTAATGGTCATAGCGGTTTCGTTGCATCTTTCATTTGGTTTTCTGCTGTCAGCTGACTGGACTGAACTGGACATTTGCATACTGGAGTCCGAGGTTCTATTCCTGGCATTCATATTTATAGATGACCCTCGTTTGTTTGTGAGTTATCTTGGCGAGTAAGTGTATCACCTAGATAATCTGGAATTCGCTGAAGGCATTTGTTCTTGAGGTTAGGCCTATCTGAGATTTTTTACACAAATTTCGCCCTTATCTAAATCAGTAGACCATGCAACTGACATAAAAACGTTTGCGTGGGATAATAAACCAAGGTTTCTGCTGTAAGCTGTTTTCTCTCGACAGTTGGAAATCAGAAGAGAATTGGCGCCGCAGTTCTGACAACATTTTATCATGGCATATAATGTACTGGATTTAACTTAAATTTTCTAGTTACTAGTATTACCATTTAAAAATCAACGAGGGATTTCAATTTGCAGTACAGTAATTACTTTATGGTTCATTGATATTCTGCATTCAATGCACATTTGAATAAAACATATTTTTTGTTGGTATAATTAGTGCTTTGTGATAGAATATCCTGGTCCCAGGGCGATATGATAAATCTGTAAATGATGAATGATGACTACCAGGGGACAAATCTTATATTCAATATTTACTATGTAATCATTTTCGAGATATTCCTCATTACTCATATTGGTTTACATTTTGATTCATACTTCGTTTAGATTAAATGGTACATTTGTATTTTCGTGCAACTTAAGTGGTGTCATCTTTCTGAAATATATTTCAATGAAACGTTGTTTTATCAACTGCACTTGTAATTAAAAAATGGAAAACTAAAAGTTCAAGAGAACAAACGCTTTGGTAGTAGTCAGTACTTTCAGATCATTTTATTTATTTCGTCACCGACATTGCTGGTTGATCATTTTCCAAAGTTGTAAACAATCAGTTTGGCAATACTGAGATATTAATGAAATGAAGATCATCTGGAAATGGTCATGTTGACTTCACTGGGTGTTCGAAGTTCCTCCATGGGTCAAACGATCATGAGCCATTTTCACTCAAGAAATTAATTCTGTCTGCTCTGTAACTTGTTTGGAAGTGTTACCTCATTTAAACTATTTCTTAAAGAATATTGCGTCAGAGGTTTGAACAATTTCCTGAAATGAGCTTGAGCGTCAGACAAAACTATTCAGAACAATAAAATTGATGTTTTTTGGTAAAACACAAATAATTTCCTTTTACAAATTGGTCTGCCACATTAGACACTGATACATGGACTAAATATGCCTAATTATATGTGTCAGTCAGTATACAAATTCGAACCCATATAATTAATGCCTGAGACCATGAAAGCCAACAGCAGAACGATTGTATTCTTTCAATCTGAATCAAAGTAATGGTAAACAAGATTTGAGCACTCCTCATTGTAAGATGCTCTTTGTTTCGTGAATTTTATAGAAAATCAACATAATTGGTACAATTCAACAGTCTGATTAGGAATAAAATATTCAAGAAAATAATATAAAATTTCTATTATCTCAAACTGCTAGAATAAACGATGAGGTTATATAGCGTGCAAAGAGAACATTGCGTGCGATGACTTTCTTTTCGTCAATAATAATGCAAGAAAGTTTAATAAATAATAGAAGAACAAACTTCAATGTTTACATCTTTTGACATGTATCCATTGAAGGTGTTACTTTTAGTTTTATAGATTCTTCTATTGAAATAGGGAGATGTCAGACACAATTTTATTAGTGTTGTATTAACTTACCATGTCGCTTTCAACATTCTTCAGAAGGAATTAAAACTCTAAAGGGATGCATAAATAAGATAATAGATCCAAATATACATTATGTAACTGATAATGTTATGGACAAGAAAAACATAACATGTATTTGAGCTTTGAACATTGTCTTGATGTTTCAGACTATAGAACAGATACAGGGCCTAAATAGAGCAGGAGCCCAGGGGGGTCAGCCTAGCTGAAAAACTAACCAATTCTTATATGTATCACTATTCTCCATGGACATTCCCTTTAAAGGAAATGGACGTCTGCCGGGCATGCATTGGTGGGTGTGGCCAGGAGAGGTCAAAGAAGAGTACCATTAAGATAGGCTAGTTCAACTTGTCAAATAACTAATAGAAACTAGTACCAAAGTGGTCAGCATACAGCCATATACTATAAATGACTATTGCCAGACATTTCCAGTGGTGGACTGTGTCCGCCAGACAATGATATCCGATACAAGAAAATTGAGCTAGATCAGCTTTTGAGCTAACTGCATGAAACCTTTTGTGAAATCTTCGTCTTTAACATGTGTATCAAGAATGACCACTGCCAGACATTTTCTGTGGTGGAAAGCCCCTGCCAGACGCCCCCATGTGACCCCACCCTCTAAAATGACCTAGGTTAGCCCATGAGCTAACTGCATGCAACCTTTTGTAAAATGTTCCTCTTTGCCTCATGTATAGAGAATGAACACTGCCAGACATTTTCTGTGGTGGAAAGCCCCTGCCAGACGCCCCAAGTGACCACACCCCCTAAAATGACCTAGGTTAGTCCATGAGCTAACTGGATGAAACCTTTTGTAAAATGTTCGTCATTGTTTCGTGTATCAAGAATGACCACTGCCAGACATTTTCTGTGGTGGAAAACCCCTGCCAGACGCCCTCAAATGACCCCACCCCCTAAAATAACCTAGGTTAGCCCATGAGCTAACCGCATGAAACCTTTTGTAAAATGTTTGTCATTGTTTCGTGTATCCAGAGTGACCACTGCCAGACATTTTCTGTGGTGGAAAGCCCCTGCCAGACATTTATAATAATTCTGAAAAGAAAATATTAAAAAAGTGACCATGTAAGCTGATGTTTTAATTTTATGATATTGTGGTGTGAAAATGTTATCTATACATTAGAATGGCTTCCCTGGAAATAAAATGAAGGCCTGTATTGAAAGGCCTTTCTGTCACTTTTACACTCAAAGAAAACGGTAAGTAGTTGTTTTTTTCCAAATTATTGAAATTAAACTTTTTAATTTTAAGAGTTTGACAAAGCCTACTACAGGCCACAAAAAATGAAACAACTGTGTCATTCCTGACTGATAATAGTATCTTGATTCAAGTTTATACCTATATAATGATGGTATCTATAGTTTAAACCAGCCGTGTATGTCTCAATATTACCACAAGACGGCATTTACTTTTTTGTGCACCTATATTGAAACTGAGATAATAGACAATAAGCGATCTGTCTTAGTCTCCGATTTACTAGACGTGTACAAAGTTGAGTTTACAGGTATTGGGGGTGAAAGGGCAGACATTGTGACCTACACAGCTCAGAATCTTCTCAGAAAGATTAACGGGGAAACTTCATTCACAGTTGTACTGGTACAGAAGAATATGCCAGAGCCCAACTTCATGAGGATGCTGAACGACACCAAGAGGATGAAAAATTACGATGGGCAGCTCTTCATATTCGTTCAAAGATAATGCAGCTGCCAAAATTTAAAACTCCGAATCCTACAACAGTGTAAAATTTGAAGGAATGTGCCCAAGGAATGTGCCCAAGAAATACCAGAGCAGTTGGATGATCCAACTTGGATCTCTTTTTCAGGAGTCTCCTCTGTGGATTGACAAAAAGTCCCCAAGGTTCATTCAAGGATACATGCAATGGCTTCTGATGAAATTGGCAATGTTTCTCGTGGTACAGTTAAACCATGGAAGCACATTGCTTTGGGTCTTGGCTTAGCATCTCTCACCGGATCCAAGCTATCTATGCAGATTTTAAACAGAGCGGGACACAGCATCAGTTACAGTGAAACAAAAGGTCTGGAGACAGAATTTGCATATTCAGTAGAATCTGAAGAACGTGACACTCCTGATGGTATTCGACTTGAACCAGGTTTAGCAACTGCCTGTGTCTGGGACAACAATGATGCCAACATAGAAACATTAGATGGCAAAGAATCATTACATGCCACTGTCGGTCATACCTTGGAATAATTAACTGTTAATTCAGTTAATTATTCAAAGGTCATAGGCCTACATACCAGAATATTTTGCAGCATGACAGAGAAACAAATAACATGCCAATAGAATTTCGAGATGGAAGGAACCGACGAAGTCAACGAGAGATACCCCCATTTAGGAAACCTCTCTATAAGGCTATGTTTGCCATGAGTGCTAATATGTATGAATCTTCCAATGCAATTACAGCTGAATCTACAGATACGGCTGAAACATCCAATATGATTACATCTGAATCTACAGAACCAAATGTAATCCAGAGGAAAGTAAAACTGGCAATGAAAGCACTGGATCTCTGTTGGTTTTGGAAATTTTTTGAGGGCAACACACCACTGTATGCTGATAAATCCATCAAGGACGTCTTACCGATGCAACAAATTTGCTACATGGACCCTATATCTAGATGGCCAACTAACAATGGTGTAGTCAAAGAAACAATGATCCGCACCATGAATGTTGCAAGGGAAACAGGACAAGATTATTCCATTGCTGGGCTGGAACTAGGGGAAACTGCAGCTGCCCAGTGTAGTCCTTCAAGAATAAAAAAGGACAACAGTCAAATGGCAGCATTGAGTGCAAAAATTGATGAATTTTGCAACCCTTTCAAAAGTGAAACTTCAGGTTGCTTGGTCAATGTTAACACTGGTCAAGCAGCATCAAAGGGCACTGCATCATATCTGCTGAATACATTGAAAAGGGGTGAGGATGCAAGGGAAAAATTCTTACACGAATGGGACAGCAACAACCATCAACCAGTCAAACGTACATGAGTACAAAACTTTGCTGCTAAAAATGTCAAGAAGAAAACCAAGTCACCGGCCTTACAGGGAGCAAAGACCAATGCTGAAAGCTCTGCAGAGGAGACAAACTTTGATCTAAAAAATGTTCTCTCCTACCCAATTACTACATACCCATTATCGCTTGCACATTGTGATGGGACCCATGTTAAAACTAATAAATCGGTACTTCTGAAGAAACTGGAGTCCCTACAGACTGAACCTGTCACAGAGTCGGAGCTTCCAAGGAATTATGTTCATGTCATGTCAAACAAACATAGGCGCATCATATGGATCAATTTCTAGGACAATATTGTCGGCAGTCTGTTCAGGTGATGCAAATGAAGCACACATTTGTCTTGACAAATATGTGGAGAATTCCATCAAAGACAGTGAGAGAAGACTACGAGGGGCCGTTGATTCTGTCTGTGTCATAACAGGGCCAGAGCAAACAATACGCCAAAGTAGACAAAAACTTCTTACCAATGGAGTTTTCAAGAACAAACTTGCAAAATTTCTTCTGAAAGAATGGGGAACATTGTCAGGGGAAAGACTCTGGTTGTTTCATATGGCGGAGAGTGCTTCCAATACGTCCCAAAAGAACTCCAGCAATTCTCCGTGACAAGGCCACCACACCTTCAAGGTGACCACGAAGAGGCCGACACACAGCATTTCATGTTGCAAATATCACGGCGGACAATATCATTACGAGAGCATCAGAAACTGATGTCTTAGTGATACTGATTGGTGCACTTGGACAGAAACGCCCAGGGGTACGATGCATGGTCAATATCATCATGGACTGTGGGATGGGAAACAGCAGAAGATATATCAATGTAAAAAACATTGCTGAAATTCTTGAGCATCAACCTTTTACAGGTTAGGCTATACATGTTATTGTCAAAATATAATACTAAGCACTATTTTCACATTCTCGTTCCAATTTCACATATTTTATTAATGATTTTGTTATTGATGATTAACATATTTGCTTTGCAAGGACAGTTGGATGTAAAAAAAAAACACATAATGTGTAGGTAGGTAAGGTATAGATAGCAGACTAGCAAAATACTAAACATTGATAGTATTGTTGTTATTCAATATACATGTGATACTCAATTAGAAGTGGACAAATGTATAAATTTGTTTTTTGTTTTATAGGAAGGGCAAGACAAAGGCCTTAGATATCATAGAGAAAGACGAGAGTGGTCATTTATCAGCATGGGAGATGCACGTCACACGGTTGATATTGATGTCATATCAGAATTTGTCTGCTGCATGTATGCTCAAAGTCAGACTTGAGACATTGATGAAGCACGTTACAACAAATTAATGCAAATGACAGGCAAAGTTCAAAAGGTATTAACTGAAATTGATATAATTACCTGCCAGCTAAATTTAAACTTATTGTCATAGCAGTCATGAAATGCTTATTTCTAATGACATATTATGATAGTGTGATCTTATAGTCTAATCTGCCATAGACGTCCCTAATAGTATCAAGCTCATTAATGTCATTAATACAATTATACCTTATTGAACTTTTACTTAGTTATCTCATTTTAATCTGTTATAATCTTTTTACGTTTTAATTGTACATTGTTTTGTTATATCTTTCTATAATCTGTTTTATGTCAATTGTTAGTTAATCAATGTCAATGGACAAACGTTTGTATAAATATGGATTGATATGTTATCAGGGGCATCTTGGATTGACCAGAGCACCTATACAGACGGACAATGCCGATGTATTTGTAAATATTGTATCCAGTTGTTATTAAATAGTTTAAAGTTCCTTATCATAGTTTTAGTGTAAATTCGCACTGCTACAGTTTGGTGGAGATCCTACAAGATTCCGGTACCCTCATAAAAAGCGATCAAGTTCAACCCTACAATTCACAGAATTCAGCTATGGAAACTATCATTCCCAGAAAGGTATTGGATATGTTAAAATTTATGGGAATACAAAAGCTTCCAATTAACTGGTCGATAGAAGAAAATAACTTCCAATTCTCACTTAAGATGACATGGCACAGTTCTAACAGTTATTCGAGCTATATACCACAAATGAAATCTGAAAACAGACTGAAAAGAGACAGAATGAGGTATCAACAATACAAAGAAAGGAGAGCATGTATTCAATCTACTTCAGTAACAAATTCTAGTAAAGAAACAAACCACCCTGGTATTCAAACAGACGAAATTATGATATCTACTAGTGAAAATGGTATTCAAACAAGTAATATCATTCAGGAAGATAAAGGTATATCTGCAACACCGATGACAAGTACCATGTCTTGTCAGACGGAGGAAGCTATAATGAAACGGGCAGTCAATATATTTGCTGCTTCTACAACCCACAAAGTTGCTGAGAAAGTTGTTAGAAGAAAACCAAGTATGCGAAAGTTTGGCCAGATGGAATACCTTGTGAAATGGAAGAATCTTCCTTCAACTAAAAATACGTGGGTTATTGACGATGATTTAGATGATTACGCATCTGAATACATTCTAAAATATTCTTCAAGAATACCAGGTTCTACCTTGAAGGATAAAAGGCATGTTCAACATATTGCATATTTGAAAACGGAAGAGCCAAAATTAATTCAGAAACAAAAAGAACGTGGAAACAAAAGTGAAATGGTTCTAAAAAGAAGAACACGCAGGGATGGTGACACTGAATATTTTGTAAAATGGACTGGTCTGCCATCTACTATGAACTCATGGGTTTTAGAACAGAATTTGGACGATAACGCTTGGGATTATTTAAATTTGCATGACTGTAAAATCGAGTGTCAAGAGTGTGGTGGATATGCATATTATGAAGATAGATTTGACCATTAGTGACTGCAAGTTTGCTGAATTTTCTTTAAGTCTCGAGGACAAGACTTTTTCACGGAAGGGGAGTATATGATAGTGTGATCTTATAGTCTAATCTGCCATAGACGTCCCTAATAGTATCAAGCTCATTAATGTCATTAATACAATTATACCTTATTGAACTTTTACTTAGTTATCTCATTTTAATCTGTTATAATCTTTTTACGTTTTAATTGTACATTGTTTTGTTATATCTTTCTATAATCTGTTTTATGTCAATTGTTAGTTAATCAATGTCAATGGACAAACGTTTGTATAAATATGGATTGATATGTTATCAGGGGCATCTTGGATTGACCAGAGCACCTATACAGACGGACAATGCCGATGTATTTGTAAATATTGTATCCAGTTGTTATTAAATAGTTTAAAGTTCCTTATCATAGTTTTAGTGTAAATTCGCACTGCTACAATATTTAATTGTCTTTCAGGATAATCGGTGGCAAACGTCAAACGTATCGACTGTGCATTGCTTCCACCCACTCGTAAAACGCTAAGTCGCAATATGTTACAGTTTAGTGGATGGTTTGTCAATGACACACTCCTGAAACCAATCTGGTTCCATGGGCCTGCGACAACAGAGTGGTAGACAATGACACTGATGAAACAACGATAATCACTGGTAGTGAGTCCAAAACTGTTTAATTGAGTGATTCGGATGATGAACTGTGGAGTGAGGATTCAGATTCAGACCAAGATGAAGAATAGAAGCATATACTTATTACTTACAGCTTTACATTTTCCCATAATGTTCATAAATAGAAAGACATTAAATCAGAACGCTCACATTAAAAAAAAACAAAGATAATCCAATTAGTATATCAAAAAGATTTAGTTAATTTGTGCTAGGGAATGTGATAACTTTTTTGATATATTCAGTATATTCATAAACATAATTTAAACTTGTTAACAAGTCAATTATGGCGTCTGGCAGGGGTTTTCCACCACAGAAAATGTCTGGCAGTGGTCATTCTTGATACACAAAATAATGACGAACATTTTACAAAAGGTTTCATCCAGTTAGCTCATGGGCTAACCTAGGTCATTTTATGGGTAGGGGTCATATGGGGCATCTGGCAGGGGTTTTCCAACACAGGAAATGTCTGGCAGTGGTCATTCTTAATACATGAAACAATGACGAACATTTTACAAAAGGTTTCATGCAGTTAGCTCATGGGCTAACCTAGGTCATTTTAGAGGATGTGGTCACTTGGGGGCATCTGGCAGGGGCTTTCCACCACAGAAAATGTCTGGCAGTGCTCATTCTCTATACATGAGGCAAAGAGGAACATTTTACAAAAGGTTTTATCCAGTTAGCTCATGGGCTAACCTAGGTCATTTTAGAGGGTGGGGTCACATGGGGGCGTCTGGCAGGGGCTTTCCACCACAGCAAATGTCTGGCAGTGGTCATTCTTGATACACGAAACAATGACAAACATTTTACAAAAGGTTTCATGCGGTTAGCTCATGGGCTAACCTAGGTTATTTTAGGGGGTGGGGTCATTTGAGGGCGTCTGGCAGGGGTTTTCCACCACAGAAAATGTCTGGCAGTGGTCATTCTTGATACACGAAACAATGACGAACATTTTACAAAAGGTTTCATCCAGTTAGCTCATGGGCTAACCTAGGTCATTTTAGGGGGTGTGGTCACTTGGGGCGTCTGGCAGGGGCTTTCCACCACAGAAAATGTCTGGCAGTGTTCATTCTCTATACATGAGGCAAAGAGGAACATTTTACAAAAGGTTGCATGCAGTTAGCTCATGGGCTAACCTAGGTCATTTTAGAGGGTGGGGTCACATGGGGGCGTCTGGCAGGGGCTTTCCACCACAGAAAATGTCTGGCAGTGGTCATTCTTGATACACATGTTAAAGACGAAGATTTCACAAAAGGTTTCATGCAGTTAGCTCAAAAGCTGATCTAGCTCAATTTTCTTGTATCGGATATCATTGTCTGGCGGACACAGTCCACCACTGGAAATGTCTGGCAATAGTCATTTATAGTATATGGCTGTATGCTGACCACTTTGGTACTAGTTTCTATTAGTTATTTGACAAGTTGAACTAGCCTATCTTAATGGTACTCTTCTTTGACCTCTCCTGGCCACACCCACCAATGCATGCCCGGCAGACGTCCATTTCCTTTAAAGGGAATGTCCATGGAGAATAGTGATACATTTAAGAATTGGTTAGTTTTTCAGCTAGGCTGACCCCCCGGGCTCCCGGTCTAAAACCTCATTATTTTAATTTGCACAAATCTAAAATTTATTTTCGGGTGGGATCTGTTAGGTCCGGTTCCTAGCATTTAAGTAAGTCCGATATTCGACTTTAGATTTTCCTACTCATTCTTGCATAGACTCAAGTCGACTTAGGGTTTTAAGCACGAAATTGATTTTAAGCACAAGGCTATTAGAAACAACGTCTGTAAATTTTTGAATAAAAATTAATATTTACGTAAGTTACCACCAACCATCCTGTATATAATGGTCTTTCTTCAATAATATGATCAGAAAACTTTTAATATAAAAGCATCACCATTTCATGAAAACAACATCCTATGAAATAATTAAAACAGTTGAAAATTTATAGCGTTTTAAATGAAACTGAAATAATGATGGACTAATTCGTAAATTGATTGTGAAAATAAAGAATCATTTTGTAGAAAAACATATAAATACGTCGGGAATATTGAATGACTCTTTTAATTTTAAATGCTGAAATGAGTTTCCACAACGATTGTTAAAATAAAGTGTTTCTGTATCTTCTGTAATCAAATAGACACTTTAACATTTGAGGTTGAATATTGATTAAAATACGAAAGTAATGTAACTGTGTTCTTTAATTATTATTCTCCTTTATCAACTTTTATCTTCATAGGGCTGTGTCATGATTATAGAAAAACTGAAAGGGCAACATTTTTTCATAAAACACTGTGCATTGTGAAATGCTCATCTAAAGCCCCTTGACATTAATAAAACGGCCACTATACCAATTGTAATCAACATGAGGGTCGTAGATGCTGACCACTCGGGTCGACTACCAGATGTAAACTAGTAAATGGCTACAACTGCGATTTTAAGTTGTCGATAAGCAATGGTCGCAAGCTAATGTGTTAATGTCCTCTTGACCCGCTAATTGGAAACTGACATCCGTTTAGATTTTTAATTTGCAATACGTTATTATTTGTAGGTCAAATAGTTATATATTAATAGACCACTTTCCGAATTGACCAAACCTGTGATAGTATTGACCTTGGGCACCAACAGAATCAGACATTCGGTCTTCCAAGTCTTCTATTAGGTTTCGTCAATGTACATATTTGAATACGTTGGTTACAACTCTAATCACGGCTAATGTGCGAGTTCAACTGCTGTTCTGGCAGGCGGAACCGAATTAATTGAAAGTCTAAACACTGAGAGCCAGTCTTGTAAAGGTCCATTCAATATGAGATAGGGTCAATTCTGTTTACATTGGTTTTATTGGGTCGTTCGATTGAAACTAAGCAACTGATTATACGGCGGGAAATTATGGAAATATCTCTAATTGTAACCGTTGGCTTGTCGTGCCATTCATTGGTTAGAAATTGACAGACACAGAGATGCCGCTAGGTTACAAATTGTAAATAAAGTAACAGATGATGTTTTCTCAGCCACGTCTGTTGCCGGTTCCCGCCCAAAACATCACGAACATTGCCTATTAATGAGTAAATCGAGCCTAATTCTTTTGCTATGAAGTTACAGATGTCAATGAAAAAAGCACCCGATGCAACTAAAGTTAGCCGCTTTATCAGGAGTTAAGTTAGTGAGGTTAGGCGTGTTCATTAGTCTCCATATTATCATAGGATCATAGGTATGATAATACAGCCCTGTTCAAGCGCTAACTTTAACACCAATGCCTTGACATGGATATACATTGACCAATCAACGACCGAATTGGCAACCTGTAAGGATTATTACGTCCAATCAGATTGTTGTATTTTCGATAAATTTAAAAACAAAAACGATTTTTTTTTTACATTCTCCACAATTTTTAGGCTTTTTCGAGAGATTTGCCCTCATATCCCGGCTTCTGGCATATTTTTTTCACTTTTTTGTTCATTTTGGTCAAAACTTTACATGCAAGGCCAAGGTCACAGGGCATTTCGGTCCACTGGCATTAGGCTTTACAATTCTAGACGTTTAGGCCTAGGGCCTATATAATTAAAACTCAAAAAGGCTTTGACAACAAGATCAATATGTGTTTTTAGTTTGTCCCTCATTGGAATTAATATGCCTAGTTCTTGGGTTAGGTTATCGCCATTATCGGAGAAAAAAAATATTGATAAACGCCAGAAATTGCACCCGGATAACGGAGACTACTAGACTGAGAAGAACCATAGTTCTATGGTAGAACGAAGGAAGTAGAACCATAGCATGGACATGGAAGAACGAACCATTTATTTGGCGCAGAATTCCAGGGCCAGTGACAGGAGGCTGTATTTTCAGACTTTTTTCTTAGGTATGTTATGTTTTATTTGATCAACCTCAGTTGATTTTTTATTTCACAGTGATTGGTAAACAATCTATATCTAAATAGAGCACACAAGAGTCAGTGTATTTTTAGCCACAGGCATGGGGTCAAAGTCAAAGGTTACTTCCAATTCTAATGACCCAACATGTTCAGTTCTCTGTTACTATATGCACCCATCAATCCATGTTATATTAGGCCTAAGTATATTTATAATTATAGTTTTTACTATTTTTTTGTTGACCCCTAGTGTATGCTATATGGGCGCAGATCACAGAAGGGGGGGGGGGGGTAACTTCTCCCCACCCTGTCAGAAAACTTGGGGGGGGGGGGGGGGGCATGATACCATTTGTGTCTCCAGATAAGCATCTATACATTGAAGTCACATACATAGTTGTTTGCCTACTCCGCACTAGGGGTCTATTGCTACAATTTATGGTGAAGTCAAATGAAAAACTCATTCCTTCCTTTCTTTCGTAAATAATCTTCACTAGTACAAGCATCGTAACTAATGGGTACAAAGCAAATTATATCAGTCACATATATTTGTGGATCATGTGTCAAAAGTATAAATGTCACTACCAGTCAGTGAAACAGGTCGTAGTTGCCGACATGGAAAAGCTGGTCTTGTTTACCGCATTACAAACATCATGACGTAAATTAATTCATTATCATTTTTTAGACGTTATACAGGAGCTTTGGTGGCTCAGTGAGCTATACGCTTGCTCGCTAACCTAAAGGTCTGGGGTTCAATCTAGAAATGGGTCGAGAAAATACCTTCAGATTTTTCAAAACGGTTTCCCTTATCGGTGATGCAGGTCGAAGGGGCTTACATGGAAAAAGCATGTAGTCGTTTGGGTGGGACAATAAAACAAGGCCCTGTGTACTATAGACTGTGCACAACCAAAGTTCCATCGACGTTAGAAATAAAAAATAAGAGTAGGCTAATGCCGCTGTCCGGGCAAAATTTCCCTCATTGCACATTGCAAGGTGTAGCCTATTGAGGTGCAGTAAAGCAATATGTAATACTCTATTCATTTCATGTTGCACAAAGACTATGCACTTAATTATTTGCTGTAACAGGGTTTGTTTATGTATCAAAGGCAAACAAACAACTTTTTCAGGGTGAATATAAACATCTTTAGAAATATAAATCACTGTACAAAAATTACAAAATGCAATCGCTTGTTTTGATTTTATTATTAAATTGTGAATTATATCCAAACAAACCGAGGGTTTACCATTACTCATGTAATATTGAGATTTTGTGCTTTTGTTAATAATAAAGAAATAAGTGAATTAGCTGGTACTGAAATCATGGCCAAGGCCATGCTATGTGCAATGAAGGAAATTTGGACAGCAGCATCAGCCAACTCTTAATTCTGATTTCTAACTGTCTTTAACATGTACCTGGTACCATCTGTAGAAAACAGGGCCAAGGTTTATTGTCCTACTGTCTGTTCAGCAAGATGCTTTTTCCATGTAAGCCCCCTGACATCATTGATATTTATCTCCGGAACAATATACAAGGTTTTACTGTTAGAAGGTGACCAGTTGATATATTATAGAGAAGATGGCTTTGTCATGATGTCTATTAGTTATATTAAGTATCTTGTAATATAATTTTTTTACTGCTTACTTTTTTTATTTCAGAGACTGGGAAAAAATTTGGATCTTAGACAAAGTTGTTGAAGATTGTCATAACTTATTAATTTTAGAGTCAAAGATTTATTAATGGTAAACTATCTAAGTATTTTATGTTTTCGGCATATATTTAACGTTAATATTTACAGTACCAGTACTGTACTCTCCAGTTGGTAATATGTATATGTACAAATATTTTTCACTTTTTTTCACCATAAAATCAACTGTCATGGTTTATATTTTCTTGGTGTGGTGAGAGAATATTTTGACAAAATGACAATGCAAAAATTCATCCATTTGGTTTTATTGAAATGACTTATTGATATGTGTGAAAGACAATAAAACTCTAAAAATGTCTTAAAAATGTTTGTCTATGTATAAATGTTTTTATAATAATTATATAATTTGTATATTTTGATTGTTTTTATTAGGCAAAAAGAATGAACAATAAACAGTTTTTGGAGAAAATAAGTTTATTAATGAGAAGGCTAAGTGTGATTGTTTGTTACTTCTAAAAAACACATAGGTAAGTTTTACTTTTACCATCATACACCTGCTGCAGTAAATCTGTCATACAAATTGACATAATATGGGCAAATTTGTCTCAGTTATGCAGGATTGGCACAGGTCATGGAAAACCTGGAAAATCAGGGAATTTTAAAAAAGCTTTTCCAGACATGGCACATCATGATTATTCTGGAAAATTGTCAAAATGACATTGAAAATTGATATTTCATACTATTCTATTTTTTCTGCATTATTAGATAAAAAAAAATCATGATCCGGAATTCTGATGATTTTTTTAAAAACAATTGTCTGAATAATGGAAATATTAGGAAAATTTGCCCAGATAATCTTCATGAACCATGGTTATATTTAAATGTGGATGGTTAGAAAAAAAAATTGTCAAAACATTGTGTTCACATTCACAAGGCAAGTTATAAAGAGTCATTTAGTCATGATTATTCAGTCATGATTATTGTCAATGTGTAACAGCGTGATCCAATTTCTTTCACCAATTTTACTTGGGACTATATTACTGTTGATGTCATCTATTTAATTTTGACCGAATGTCATCTGTTGATGTAAATTGTGACAAATGAGTGACCACATTTACCACCTATTTAACTTGTTACCATACTACTTTTACAAATGTATAGTGATACCAAATTTCTGCTACCTTCTTAATACTGTCAGCCATTTACAATCTCACAATTAACTTTTGTCCATACTACTATTACCAATACACTGTTTGTATATGATTTTGTTTACTATTCTTGTTTACTATGTGACCATTCTACAAAGTAGTCACCAATATACTGTGATCACATTTCTTATAAGTCAACTATATAACTTAAGCAGTTACAGTCAGCCATGTACAGTGTGAAACCATGTCTGTCACCTATTTGATTTATGAGCATTTGGTCAGAATTATTTGGACATTGGAAAGTATCATCTTAGTCATTCATTTATTGACAATGAGTCAACTCTGTTTAGTAAAATTGTTACTAAATTGTTGTCATCCAAGCCAAATTGCTTTGACACATTTACAGTGTAACCATAATACTATTAACAATTTTATGTGACCCATTACATACAGATGTATTGATTGAGTAAGAAAAAATTTGACTCGTTCTCACTTTGTATTTTTCAGGAGAAAGATGTAAGTTTTAGTCTAGATAACACCCTTATTAGGTGGAAGACAATTTCCATTGAAAGAAAAATGAACCTGTAGATTCTCTAAAAACCATGAATCCAAGAAGTATGGAAAGTACAGTACAGTACAGAAATCTTGTTAGATTTAAATCAACTGTAGATCAAATAAATAAAAATGTTTAAATTTGAAGACATTGTTTCATCAAAGATCATTTAACAAAAATAATGCAGTAAACCAACAATTGTATAGTGCATTATGTCAATATTCCTATCAACTGTATACATTGTAGTCCTAAGACCCTAGAGCTAAATAGTTAATATAGACCCAGCAACAGTATAGTCTAAATTTTTCTCAACAATATAATCTTAAGACCCAATAACGTGAAGTTAGTACTGTCTGATAATATTAATACTAGGTGTTGAAATGAATGAATTTTAGTGTGGATACCAGTATGTTGTTCAATTCATAACCATAACCTACCGCACAATTTCCTTTAGGATCCCTGTAGCTGAACTGTCTGCAATGTTTCCATTCATATCAACACCTAGTTATGTTTATTTATCACAAATTTAGATCTATTTGCAAGTAGCTGAGTGTGTTGACTTTGACCAATAAGCAGCCATTTTTGTTCATTTGGCTTCTAATTTACATACTTTGGTTTTATTAGCTGTCATTTACTGTCACATTTATTGATTGCTACTAAAATAAAAAAAATTCAGATCCCAGTTGTGGACTACCAAAACTATATTAGTCAATAGACCCAATATATATAGTCAATAAACCCAACATAGAGTCAATAAACCCAGCATATAGTCAATAGACCCGGCAAGTATACAGTCAATAGACCCAATTATATAGTCAATAGACCCAACATATAGTCCATAAACCCAGCATATAGTCAATAGACCCGGCAAGTATACAGTCAATAGACCCAATTATATAGCCAATAGACCCAACATATAGTCCATAAACCAGCAACCATATAGTCAATTGACCTGGCAAGTATACAGTCAATAGACCCAATTATATAGCCAATAGACCCAACATATAGTCCATAAACCCAGCATATAGTCAATAGACCCAGCAAAAGAAAGTCCGTAATCCTATCAACTATTCAGTCAGTAAGTCTAAAAAACTGGATATTCTAAAGGCCCAACATATGCGTAGTGCATATTTCCAAGACATATATCACCAATAGATTCAATAACTGTATAATTAAACAGCTAAAAAACTGAATAGTCATGTAGGCAGATTCAGCTGAATAATAAATTGGGTCATCATAGTAGGTATGTCACTGTCTTTTTACACACTAAAATATTTTCATGACAAAATCATTTTACGTACAATGTAGATATTTGGTTTACAATTGAAATTACATCTATCAGACTGCCACGGACAAGATCTGTCAAATAAATGGAAAATTTTTTAATTAAAGATGCAAATGGTTTGTTCACTTTCTAACAAATCAAGACAAATCCCTCACCGTGGACAAGATCTGACCGATAAATGGAGATATTTCATTTGCTATGGAAATGTTTTTACGCATTACATCCAATCAAGACCAATACCTCTCCTTCAAGATCTGTCCGACCAATGGAGATATTTTATGAAAAATGTAAATGGTTTGTTCACTTTTTTTATCAAATCAAGGCAAATCCCTCTCCCTGACAGATAAATTGGAGTATTTCATGTACGATGGAAATGTTATACAGTATTCACATTAGGACTACATCAGATAAATACAAATCCTTCGCCTTGGACAGAATTTTTCCGATAGAAGGGAATATTTTATGTACATTGTACGTTGGTTCACATTGCATCAAATCAAGACCAATACCTCGCTTTGCACTAGATCTTTCCGATATGATATTTTATGTATTAAGAAAATAGTTTGTTCACATTACATGAAATCAAAACCAATACCTCGCTTTCGATAAGATCTGCCCGATAAATTCAGATATTTTATGAAAACGAAAAATAGTTTGTTGACATTATCTGAAATCAAGACCAATACATGCCTTTGGACAAGATCTGTCATGCCAATGGAGATATTTTATGAAATCAAGAAATGATTTTTTCACTTTCTATCAAATCAAGACCGGTTCCAGTGTAAAGATTTGTTAGACCTGTGGAGATATTTAATGTACAATTAAATTATACGTTCACTGTCCATCAATTCAACACTTTTTTTAATGTCGTAGACAAGACGAATGTTTATTGTGTATTAAATGCAGGAGACGAATATGACGTCCGAAATTTCTTGGGTGTAACTAATCATATTATGGGATTGAGTCATTAAGTTTCAGACAAACACTAATTTATGCCAGTACCGTATATTTGCATGTACAATGCGCATTTCATTTATTTTTTATTTTCTCCTCTAAAGGTAATTGCTAAACTTTGGGTTGGCACTATTGACAGTGACAAAATATGCCTTATATAGAGTCAATAAGTTTCGAAATGACCTGCGTCATTAGTTACATATACTATGAGGTATGTGTAGGCTATTTGTTTTAGAACTTTTCAAGGGCATCCGATTCATCTTCAACTTGGCAGTCTTTGTAGGCCCATAGAAAGCAGTGTGAAGGGGTGGGAGAGGCTAATTGTGCAAAACTCATTCTCAAGGATTGTGGTGCAGATTTCAAGACTTTTCGTTGGCTGTTCCTGCCTACATTATGGTACAGAAAGCAATTTTGATTATACTGGCCCTATCAACATACCCATAATTTCTATTAAGTACAAAATGATCATTCTTCAGTAATAAATGCCAACCGCCCTGTTCCTACGGCCTGCTTTGGTACAGCCCATACAAATATTTTTTGTGGTGAAAATGTAGTATTAATCAAAGGTTTTGAACAAAATAAAAATCATTTAAGGTTTAATTCTTTATATTCTTCAAATTTAATTGATACAATTTAGTATTTATAATATACTATATTTTAAATCAAATTCTTCTGTCTCTGTAGACTTTGAACAGCTGTCACAATTCATCATCAACTATCTCCAATAGGACGTTTTCTGGAGAAAAAAAAAATCATTGATATTAATCTATTCAGTAGTTTGGTCAAATTCAATTGATCACATTTGGTCACAAAATAAATTTATCACAATAATTTGGTCACAAAGTAGATTTATCACAGTAATTTAGTCACAAAGTAGATTTATCAGTGTAATAAAATCTGTACAAGCAAAACAATTTCGTTAATCAAAAATCTCGTCCAGAGCATGACAAAATCAGGTGCAATAATTATATAGTAGAGGACTTCCTATACAAGAAGTACCATCAGGTGTTTCGAAAAGAGTAAGCATGGTCTTCGCACGCAACACCCGCCACTACTATAAAGGTCAAAATCATGAGGTGCAACGAGATCAATTCATGCCTGACTAAACAAATCTGGTCACAAAGTAAATTTGTCACAATAATTTGGTTACAAAGTGAATTTATCACAATAATTTGATCACAACATGAATTTATCACAGCAAATTGATCACAAAATATTTTTTTTTTACAGTAATTTGGTCACAGAGTAAGTTTATTGCAATATTTTCGTTACAAAGAAAATCTAGGGAATGCATGGTAATAAGGTCATGAAGGGAATTCATCACAATAATTTGGCCCAAAAGGAAATTGATCATAGTCATTTGGTCACAAGTATATTAAAACATGATAACAGTAATTAGTAATCTAATACAGTAATCACTTATTTGATACCAAGTATATTGATCACAGTAATTTTGTCATAAATTTATGACAGTAATACATATTGTGATTACAGCAATTTGGTCAAAATTTAATTGATTGAACTCAAAAGGTAAATTTTTAACAGTAACATGGTTAGAGGATAAAATTTTGTAAACACATTCCAGTTACATGTACTTGATTAAAAAAAATTATCATGACAATACAATGGCCAATGAAATAGCAGTTTGACCTGACAAAAAATTTTGTTTTGATGAGTTTGTCTTCCTATGACAAGCAGTAGGTATAAATATAATTAAATACCTTGCATAAAATTTATAAGAATCACAATGGAATATGTTCTTGTGACCAGCACATACCATCTGGACTGTGATCAAATAATCATGGCCTAATGAATTTTATGATTGTTACTTAAATTTAATCTATGGTCAAAACTATTGACTTTTTAATGTTTTGAGATACTTATATAGAAGTGAACTACCTAACTTTTTTTTTTATCACAGAACCAACCAAACTTACCTCTGTACTTATAATCACACATTTTCTCCAAAAAGACTTTGCCATGTTGTTATTTCTCTTTGCCTGTGATAAAACAAAAATTAATTTGGTTTAAATTGAAATAAGATTTATCTTATGACAGCATTATACTAATCTGGACAGCTAGTATGCAAAAATTGTTCAAATATTTGGACTTCAGCAAAAGAGCAATCGAAAAGTAAGAAAATGTAGATTACTGTTAATATAAAACAACAATAACTTTTCGAACATAAATAAGATACAACAACGTCAATAACTGTACATAGTAATTTTACCTTAATTTAATCTTTTGAAAGCACAAAATGTTTTGATAACATATCAAAATCTTTTCCTATTCTCTCTAAAATATAAAATTCATTAAATGTTAGTTATTTTTTTATATTACAATCATCTTTGTTTTTTTTGAAGCAACACTTTCATTCTTGTCAACACCATCAACAAGCCTGTTTAGTGCTTCTATATTACGCTTATATTTTTCACTTATCTTATTGAGCATTTTAGGACATACCATTATTATCTTGTATTTCATTTCTTCATTTTAAATTGTGTATGTCAGGGTGTTATGTTTTTGCATGTATTCTTCTGTACTAAGAATTGATGCCAATTTCAATTATGCTTTGCTTCATATTTTACTTTAGATAAAATGATGGGATATTTTACCCCTTAATTTTACTCTTACTCAAACACTGTAACACTGATGAATATGTCTAAATTAGAATCACTGACTGTTGAAACAATATTCTGTACAATAGGATTGTTCAGTACTGTTGAGGACTACATGTATTTACGTACCAGTAATCAAAAACCAAATCAATCCTGAGAAAATGCATATATACTGACAGCAATACAGCCATATATTAACAAACAGAAAAGTAATAGACCCTATGAACACATTAGTGCAGTGAAATCACCTCCTTCAACTCATTAACAGAAGGGGAAAAGCAGTTTACAAGCTGGTTTTTTTTCATACTATCCATGAGGTCTTCAGTGATGTCATAAACTATACATATTACAAAGCCACCTTGGTAATGACATAATATTCACTATGAGCAGTACATTTCATGTATTGAAAACAAGACAAAGCAATGTTACCTTTATTTAACTTTTGCAATTCTTTCATGATGAAGTCATGCCATTTGAAGATTTCCCAGTAATATTTTCATTGAGGTATCTTGCTCTAGTCTCTGTAAATATAAAAAAAGGGCTATATTTCACTTGCATACGTATTTTCTTTCATTGAATGTTTGTGGTACAAATCAAACTCATTTGAGATTTCATCATACACATAAATTGTCATAAAGCATACCAAGTTTTGTAAAAAATACAAATAAAACTTTTATCTGTCACATTCATAAGACAATTTTTACTTTATTGTTTTAAGTCAGGAAATAATGCACTGGTTCATTAATATATATTAATTAGTGCAAGATCATTGAAATAACAGATAATTCAGAACTCAAGGTGTTCAGAGAGAGTAGTATTACTTGTAATATTTATTTATGAATATCAATAGTATTTAACAAGGGTGTGGATTTGTCAAGAATATTAGGGGGGGATTGTTTTTAGAGTCTAAGTATGTTGCGATGTGCCTCAGACACATGCTTTAAACTAGGAAAAAAAAAAAGAAGAATGGCATTGAATTGGTGCATTCCAAATCATATTCAGGTATTGAAGATTTAAATCCGGTTTTCAGACTCTGATTTACATCTGACTGATATTCAACCTTCCGGATGAATTGGCTGCCACTAGAAAAGTGGGCGTATTATTATTCTGCACAAATTCTTTCTAAACAACAAAATAAATTATTATTGGATCTTCAACTAAGTTAACCCCCCCCCCCCTCCCCCCTCCATGGTGTCTAAGGGGAATGTTCAGCATTTTAAGGGTTGATTTGGTCCTTGAAGCTATGTAAACAGTCTTCAGAAGCACCTGTACTATATAGATATTAAAACATCCCTTCTGATTTAAGCTTACCCATAAATAATCCCTTTTTATTTTCACAGATCTCCATTTTTCCTTAAAATTAGGCTAGCCAGTAATTGTATGTCTTGTTGATAAGGTCTAATATAAAATCATTTTAGTGATTTGATAATCCAAATTTAACCCTATCTGAATATAGCAAATATCCCTTAAAATTTTCATATCACTGTTTCCAGAGTTAGTACCAGTGTTTGAAAGTAAAAATTACGACTCGTAAAATAATCTGCCATACCTAGGCCTACAGGGCGGTGAATGAAAGATAAATGTTTCGTGCATTTCTAGTTGACAAATAGACTTAAAGAAATTTTATGGAGTTTATAATATAAAAAATCTGCATCTTGACTGATTTGTTAAGTCAGGCATAAATTGATTTGATTTTATATCATAATAATGTTGACATAGGCCTAAGCCTACAGTAAGTAGGCTAGTGTTACTGTCTGTTTTCGAAACACCTGATGGTAAGTTACTCTTTTACTATTCAACTAATACTCTCGTTTTATCATGTTTGAATGGGATTTTGCTAAACATAATTGTTTTGCCTTTAAAGATATTCTTCTAGTTTTTGTGAAAGCTATATAAGCTTAATAATTTAATAATTTTCCCCTTAAATGTTTAAAAACAAACAAAGTTTCATTGGAGAGAAATACAAACAGACAGGGGTGTTCACAATGTAGTCCATATTAAAACAAGCTTGCCAATAAAATTTAAAATTTAAAAACAAATACAATAGGCCTATCTATGGAGAAACAAACAGAGAACTGAATGTATGACCAATCCAATATGGCAATGGAAGTTTACTGTTATTTGACCTACTGACTACTAAACTAAAAGTACACAGAATCGTGCATGCTTTATCTTCAATTCACAGTGTATTTACAAATAAGTTGAAGTTAATCAAATGAAACATAACGTACCTTAGCCAGAAATCAATGCCATGATCGATGATAATAATGGTCATGGATCGCTCAATTTCTAGTCTGCGTTATCCAGGCGCATTTTCTGGGGTTTATCAATTTTTTTCTCCGGTAACCTAGCCCAAGAACTAGGCATATTAATTCCAATGAGGGACAAACTAAAAACACATATTGATCTTGTTGTCAAAGCCTTTTTGAGTTTTAATTATATAGTCCTAAATGTCCAGATTGTAAAGCCTAAAGGCTCTAAATCTAGGCCTAATGCCAGTGGACCGAAATGCCCTGTGACCTTGGCCTTCATGTAAAGTTTTGGCCAAAATGAACAATAAAGTGAAAAAAATATGCCACAAGCCGGGAATTGAGGGCAAATCTTTTGAAAAAGCCTAAAAATTGTGGAGAATGTTAAAAAAAAAATCGTTTTTGTTTTTAAATTTATCGAAAATACAACAATCTGATTGGACGTAATAATCCTTACAGGTTGCCAATTCGGTCGTTGATTGGTCAATGTATATCCATGTCAAGGCATTGGTGTTAAAGTTAGCGCTTGAACAGGGCTGTATTATCATACCTATGATCCTATGATAATATGGAGACTAATGAACACGGCTAACTTCACTAACTTAACTCCTGATAAAGCGGCTAACTTTGGTTGCATCGGGTGGAAAAAAGGTACAATAAAAAGAACCAATAGTCAAAGTTTTTGAAAACCTGCACGTTTCTGAAACGTGAGTTCTAGAATTGAAGAGAAAATCTTGATTGATTGAATTCAACGTTTTATAAATTCCAGCTTATAGCATACATGTATAGTCTGATAGTCATTATAACCCAGAATATTTTTCTATCTGATAGCCAAAAATTAGAGGATCGAGAAAAAGCTAGTTTTTATACCTCAATCAAATGGGTATGACATCAATATTTGGGTGGTTTTTTTTTTGTCGTCTGAAACAGCCAAAGCACTAAAAATGCAACATTGTACCGGAATTCGATGAAAAACAAAATCTAAATTTGTAATCACTCTTCGATTATGCTATTTATGGTTACAGCTTATGAATGATCGTTTACATTTTTAACCATTAACTTTGGGAATAAATGAAGTTTTTTCTGACCAAATTTTTCTACAGAAATCTATATGGGTTTGACTTTCTTACGCCCGAAAAAGATTAAAAGCGATTCCTTATCCGGATAGTAATACATCTTTGATTATTGTTTAGCTACAGATCAATATATTTGCGAAACTAGTTTTTTTAACACCCCGTGTCTCATTTAGCTTCTTAATTCTACTCACTATCAAATATGTCAGACTTGACTATTGTGTTGATAATGATGTTGAAGTACGTTGTTCACACGTTTCCATCCCAAGACTAATTCAATAACCTTCTAGACTTAACTTCCTTCCAAGGATGAAATAGAAAATGGCGTTTATCCAAAGTACTAAATCTAACAAAAACTCACAACCCCAGGGGATTGCTTCTGACAGAGATAGATATTCTGAGCTTCGAGGTTAGAAAACAATTGAGGCTTATACTGGAAATAATGTGAACTGCCAATGACACGCGACCCACGACAATTCGAAGGTACAAATAATTGATTTCACTTTTAATTACATTCTTTGAGGATCGGATCCTTCTAAAAACGAATTGAATCTGTGAAATCAAGATGTGAAAGCCTTATTGTAATACCATAACAGTTTATCGTCAGTTTATGGAATGTTTACTGACTTTAGAGATTTGCTGGCGCAATTATTTCAGATTGTTTGGAAGGTCTGTTTTTTATGTACATTCGATAATTGAAATAAATGCAGTTATACATTATGAAGATATTGACGTTACATTATTAGAAATAGATTGTTGATCAATTGTGTTTTACTGTAAATCTACAAGTTGATTCAATTGATTCATCTGTCGAGTGTCATATTATCTTATAGGCTCCATTTACGTAACTATCTTTATAGACTGGACCATGACTTATTATTCCGACTGGTAATAAAGGTTTTTTTTTTTTCAGTTATTGAACTTTTGACTGACATATTTAGAGGTATTAAGTCTCCTTTTAATTTGTGTTCCATTGAAACTAATACGAGATTCGATAACAATTTTATTGTGAACGCTATAGAGAACAATTCGGGTGGATTTAGATTAAGTTAAAGAAAGAGTTCTCGTTGATGAAGTTTCTCGGTGATCCTCAATATATTTTTATTATATATTCTAATCTTTATAGATTTCTAAACAAGGGTGGATCAAAGAATGTTTTAGCCACAGGTGATTGTCTCCCTTTTATGATATATGAAAAGACATCACATCTCCTTGAATAAACAATAAAATAGTCCTAGGTGAAAATAACGAGAGATCAATTTGTACTTTCATTATGGAAGGCCGATCAAGACAAAATATGATATGTTTTGTTTTGAAAAGAGTAAAGATTTTTTTAAGACAACTTTAGACGTTGAATTGATTCTTACTTTACAAAAATAATTCTCAAAAGAAATGATGATGGATTCAAAAGAAATAAAAAAACACAACTCAATATTTACCATTACACTGAGTTTAATGAGCGATGAATTTGTATTTAACTGGATTTGTTTGTCACCATAATCGCTATCTTAATATGCTGTGTGCGCAAGGGGCTGGTAATATTGAGGGTGGGGATTGAGAGATCTGAAAAAAAATCATTATTTATTAACTCGATTTTCTGTATCACCAAAGCCATACTAGCTTTTGTTATATTGCAAAGTCAGGAACTAAAATTGATAATAAATATAATACACTGTATTAGCCAGAGAGTGGAAGGAAATGTTTGATCATGACTCGGTGTGTGGGTGTTTAACTAATTCATTTTATGGGGAAAATGTCATTTCATAATGATGCATATTTAAAGGATATGAGTTTATAATGGAAAGCTACTCTTTATTAATATTTAATTTTTAATATAAGTTTCAGAAGCAGGATGTTACATTAAGCCATTATGCTAATATTTCTTCAATTTGGTCAGTGACTTTAATAGCGGACCAACTTTGAACGATTAAAGGGATTGTCAAGAAGTTTTCTGAAAAAAAAAGGTCCATCGGTGACGCTAATGGCGTCAATTTAGACTATTCAAATTTTCAATGAAGTCACATCGAGAAATATGCTGGTACAACATACGTCGTCAAACACTTATTGTCGTATCAATATTCTGTCATTATACAGTTTACTTCCGGTTGCTTCATTTGCTGGTATATTAGTCATGAATCATGTTTAACTGACTATTATTCCTGCCTACAACCAGTAAGATCAGCTAACAGAGTGAATCATGTTCCTTCCCGCAACCAGTAAGATCAACTTACAACGTGAATCATGTTTATCTGACTAGTATTCCTTCCTGCAACCAGTAAGATCAGCTAACAACGTGAATCATGTTCCTTCCCGCAACCAGTAAGATCAACTTACAACGTGAATCATGTTTATCTGACTAGTATTCCTTCCTGCAACCAGTAAGATCAGCTAACAACGTGAATCATGTTCCTTCCCGCAACCAGTAAGATCAACTTACAACGTGAATCATGTTTAACTGACTATTATTCCTGTCTGCAACCAGTAAGATCAGCTAACAACGTGAATCATGTTGCTTCCCGCAACCAGTAAGATCAACTTACAACGTGAATCATGTTTAACTGACTATTATTCCTGTCTGCAACCAGTAAGATCAGCTAACAGAGTGAATCATGTTTCTTCCCGCAACCAGTAAGATCAACTTACAACGTGAATCATGTTTAACTGACTATTATTCCTGTCTGCAACCAGTAAGATCAACTTACAACGTGAATCATGTTTATCTGACTATTATTCCTGACTGCAACCAGTAAGATCAACTTACAACGTGAATCGTGTTTAACTGACTATTATTCCTGTCTGCAACCAGTAAGATCAGCTAACAACGTGAATCATGTTCCTTCCCGCAACCAGTAAGATCAACTTACAACGTGAATCATGTTTATCTGACTATTATTCCTGTTTGCAACCAGTAAGATCAGCTAACAACGTGAATCATGTTCCTTCCCGCAACCAGTAAGATCAACTTACAACGTAAATCATGTTTATCTGACTATTATTCCTGTCTGCAACCAGTAAGATCAGCTAACAACGTGAATCATGTTGCTTCCCGCAACCAGTAAGATCAACTTACAACGTGAATCATGTTTATCTTACTATTATTCCTGTCTGCAACCAGTAAGATCAGCTAACAACGTGAATCATGTTTATTTGACTATAATTCCTGTCTGCAACCAGTAAGATCAACTAACAACGTGAATCATGTTTATCTGACTATTATTCCTGTCTGCAAGCAGTAAGATCAGCTAACAGAGTGAATCATGTTCTTTCCTGCAACCAGTAAGATCAACTTACAACGTAAATCATGTTTATCTGACTATTATTCCTGTCTGCAAGCAGTAAGATCAGCTAACAGAGTGAATCATGTTCCTTCCTGCAACCAGTAAGATCAAATTACAACGTGAATCATGTTTAACTGACTATTATTCCTGTCTGCAACCAGTAAGATCAACTAACAACGTGAATCATGTTTATTTGACTATAATTCCTCTCTGCAACCAGTAAGATCAACTAACAACGTGAATCATGTTTATCTGACTATTATTCCTGTCTGCATCAGTAAGAAAAGCTAACAACGTGAATCATGTTCCTTCCGCAACCAGTAAGATCAACTAACAACGTGAATCATGTTTATCTGACTATTATTCCTGTCTGCAAGCAGTAAGATCAGCTAACAGAGTGAATCATGTTCTTTCCTGCAACCAGTAAGATCAACTTACAACGTAAATCATGTTTATCTGACTATTATTCCTGTCTGCAAGCAGTAAGATCAGCTAACAGAGTGAATCATGTTCCTTCCTGCAACCAGTAAGATCAAATTACAACGTGAATCATGTTTAACTGACTATTATTCCTGTCTGCAACCAGTAAGATCAACTTACAACGTGAATCATGTTTATTTGACTATAATTCCTCTCTGCAACCAGTAAGATCAACTAACAACGTGAATCATGTTTATCTGACTATTATTCCTGTCTGCATCAGTAAGAAAAGCTAACAACGTGAATCATGTTCCTTCCGCAACCAGTAAGATCAACTTACAACGTGAATCATGTTTATCTGACTATTATTCCTGTCTGCAACCAGTAAGATCAGCTAACAACGTGAATCATGTTCCTTCCCGCAACCAGTAAGATCAACTTACAACGTGAATCATGTTTATCTGACTATTATTCCTGTTTGCAACCAGTAAGATCAGCTAACAACGTGAATCATGTTCCTTCCCGCAACCAGTAAGATCAACTTACAACGTAAATCATGTTTATCTGACTATTATTCCTGTCTGCAACCAGTAAGATCAGCTAACAACGTGAATCATGTTGCTTCCCGCAACCAGTAAGATCAACTTACAACGTGAATCATGTTTATCTTACTATTATTCCTGTCTGCAACCAGTAAGATCAGCTAACAACGTGAATCATGTTTATTTGACTATAATTCCTGTCTGCAACCAGTAAGATCAACTAACAACGTGAATCATGTTTATCTGACTATTATTCCTGTCTGCAAGCAGTAAGATCAGCTAACAGAGTGAATCATGTTCTTTCCTGCAACCAGTAAGATCAACTTACAACGTAAATCATGTTTATCTGACTATTATTCCTGTCTGCAAGCAGTAAGATCAGCTAACAGAGTGAATCATGTTCCTTCCTGCAACCAGTAAGATCAAATTACAACGTGAATCATGTTTAACTGACTATTATTCCTGTCTGCAACCAGTAAGATCAGCTAACAACGTGAATCATGTTTATTTGACTATAATTCCTGTCTGCAACCAGTAAGATCAACTAACAACGTGAATCATGTTTATCTGACTATTGTTCCTGTCTGCAAGCAGTAAGATCAGCTAACAGAGTGAATCATGTTCCTTCCTGCAACCAGTAAGATCAACTTACACCGTGAATCATGTTTATCTGACTATTATTCCTGTCTGCAACCAGTAAGATCAGCTAACAACGTGAATCATGTTCCTTCCCACAACCAGTAAGATCAACTTACAACGTGAATCATGGTTATCTGACTATTATTCCTGTCTGCAACCAGTAAGATCAGCTAACAACGTAAATCATGTTTATTTGACTATAATTCCTGTCTGCAACCAGTAAGATCAACTAACAACGTGAATCATGTTCTTTCCTGCAACCAGTAAGATCAACTTACAACGTAAATCATGTTTATCTGACTATTATTCCTGTCTGCAACCAGTAAGATCAGCTAACAGAGTGAATCATGTTCTTTCCTGCAACCAGTAAGATCAACTAACAACGTGAATCATGTTTATCTGACTATAATTCCTGTCTGCAAACGGTAAGATCAGCTAACAACGTGAATCATGTTTATTTGACTATTATTCCTGTCTGCAGCCATTACCAATAAGATTAACTAACAACGTGAATCATGTTTATCTGACTATTATTCCTGTCTGCAACCAGTAAGATCAGCTAACAACGTGAATCATGTTTATCTGACTATTATTCCTGTCTGCAACCAGTCAGATTAACTAACAACGTGAATCATGTTCCTACCTGCAACAAATAAAATCAGCTAACAACAGAAATCATGTTCCTGCATTTAAGATTAGCATCAGCAACAAGTAACTCAGGGAAACCTGCTTTTAATTTCACTAGAGATCTTTCATGCACAGAACTAGGATTTATTTATTTATTTAAATACAATAAAAACATACAGAATGGAAACTGATCTTAACGTATTGTAGTAAAAGGTGATAATGCCCATTTCACATTGGCAGACTCGATCTTAATATAATTCATGTGTAAAATTGGTTTCAAACTATAATTTTCTTTGTCGTTTGCGATTTGGATTTGTTTAATGAGTCGTAAGACAAGTAGAATTGTTAGAAGGAAATTCGATAAATTCCACGCACTTGATCATAGGCTTTTATTGACTAATTAGATGAGGCGAAAGATTTTCAGGAACTGTGGAATTGGTTTTTAAAATTTGTTGATAATCGTTCATATCATGCATTAAGTGAGATATTTCAAATCTTGAATGATAAAATTGATATAAAACAATAAGGTCAATAGGTCAACTAGTATACTAGAATGATTGATTTGATTGTTTGTTGGGGTAGGATAATTTTGTTATTTCCTACTGAATGTCGTTGGCGTATTTTGACTTTTACAAGGGTAACAATCTAAAACCATTCATCGAAAATTCGTAAGCATATAGGTGTATAAAATAGATAAGAAGAAGGCTACCGTTCATTTAACATGGACGGTGTTATGCTTCAAAATGTTGATAAGTATAGTCAAACAGAGATATTTCGGCTCATCCGGGTACCTTCAAAACATATACAAACCCAGTCCATTATATTTTCAAGGGTATAAAAGTATGTTATTAAGAGGGTTGTTTGTTGGGCAAGTTACAGCAACACCCTTGAAAATATAATGGACTGGTTGTGTATATGTTTTGATGGTACCCGGATGAGCAGAAATATCTCTGTTTGACTATAAGAGTTACATTTCTTCTGATAATATTATCACAATACGACTTGTGTGCAGCACGTAAACGTCTTATAAGAATTATTATCTCCCCTTTCAATACTACTTAAAAGTCAAATAGCGTTGGGTATGTAATAACTGTAGATCATCGACTTTTCTAAAGAATTACCGAATACCGGAAGTCAGTGAACAGACGTGAACACAACAGGAAGGCTAAACACAATGATAAAGAATCGTGATTTAAAGCTATGTTTACAAGACTCTTGATACGTGTCACCTATGACATGTATTAGGAAAGGGTAAAGAAATAATGAGAAAAACCCGTGATTAGTTTCTATTTTGTAGAGTACTGTTACATTAAATGCCATCTTATACAGATTGATATAGGGTAGTTTTGTTTATTTAGCTCTCCATATTCTTTAATAATGTTTTGAAGAATGGTTTGATCTCCAGTCATTGATATGATAACAAAAATATACTTCACATTTACGATAACAACATGCATAAAATAGAAACTTATAAATATAAAAATAGCGAGGCAATCGTAATACGCCCACGATTGTAATGGCAGCCAAGAGTAAAAGCAACATTCAGAGAGTAAACTGTTCATACTACAAAAGCTTTATAAAGCAGCCTTTTGCTTTCAATAAAATTTAAACTGGGTGATAATCAGCAATTCCATCGAGTTTCTTTAAAAATTGTTGTTCTAGCTAGAAGTGTAAATGAACTGAAAATTGATAGTGTTTTCAAGAATAAGGGCAATAACTCTTATACTTTTTTTTTTCAGATGTGTTCTTTATTTTCAGTAAAAAAAGTTATTACAATATCATTTTGATTCAAATTGAGCATGATTATGGTCTCACTAAGTCCGTGCAGACAACATTCTCACAGAAAGCACTGGCCGATAACCATTATACGAAAATTAGATAGTCCAAATTAGTATAGCAAGTACCCTGAAAAATGACAAGTACCGTTACACCAATCAACACCTTTCTATTTATTATGCTTTCTTTCTATGCTGACTGTGTTGCGTTTTCGTGGTGTTGAAGAACATTACATTCAAAATTCTTTAAAGAAATCATGCACTAAATGGCAATAATCAAGGAAAAATGTTCGTGCTTGTCCTTCTTATTATGGTTATCAAACCAAAAACTTCAACATGCAACTTGTCAATAATACTCAATAACTACTGGATTAAAACTTAAATTGCACAGTAACAAGTTTAAACCGTTACTTTAGATAGCTCAGCTAGTTCAATGGTAGTCAAATCAACTTTAATCTTGCAGCAGCAGAAACCATGATCGGTTTTATAGATTTAATTCAATGAAAATCTAGCACCACTAGAAATATCAATACTCTCACAAGGGACGATTACATCATCCAACTTGATAAAAAGTAGAAATATCGGAAAAGTGTAATTATATATAAGTAGGTAATTAGCAAACGTCGATTTGTAAACCTTGAATATTATTGATGTTAATGAAAAAGTGCAAGATGAAAGCCTAAAGGGTTTGTACAAAATTGCTTGCTGTAGTTTTTTAAAAGTTCAATTAACTGAAAATTTTGTTCCGTTCAAAAATAACACAATTCTCGATAGAAACATTGCAGTGTCCCGTTCCCATTGGTACCTCTTAGTCTTAATGTATAGAACGACAAGTGATTCTTTACGAATCAAATAATTCTGAAAGCTGATAATGTTTTTTATCGTCTCTTAGCTTTTCCAAAAGAAATTTACGATTTGATAACAATCCAAATGACCTCTTCTACTTACTATATACCATTTTTATGGCAAGTATTAGCAAATCTCAAGGAATGTTCACCCTTCATATGATATAATCAATATATCAATGCTCTGAAAATCTGAGACCTTTCTCCCAAATTGCTCAAATGATATTATGGATTTGAACAGGGTTTAAAGGGATATGTTCACTAACTGTTCGACCAATAAAATTTTTGTCTTGAAAACTGGATTTTTTTAGCTATTCTAATCCATAATAATGTTCACAACTCTCCCACGAAATCCTTCAAATCCCTGTTAAGCCATAATTACGAGCGTTTGCAGGTAAAAAATACGACTCGTCGTTTAGTAAGACTATGCAATATAATTATAGAAAACACATACACAGAAAATGAAATATAAATGTTTATGTAGGGCTATAATTGAAGGGATAGTGCGATTTTTGTGCAGTTCTAATAGTTCTGGAGTCTATTTACATATATTCAAGGCTCAAATCGACCCTCGAAAATGCTGAACATCCCCCTTTAAGACATAACCCATCAACATGAGTTACCTCTTTAAGCAGTATGAGTACCTGTTGATAATGGTATTACAAACCAAGAACATGTTAACAAACTATTTCTATGAATTATGAATAAACTAACGTGATTAATTGATGTTGAAATTTGAGTCGGTAATCCGATGGAAGCAACAAGAATCGTCTTTGACAGAATCTTTATCCAGACACGTCCATCTTTCTTTAGAAGTCACGACTTACTGAAGAATAATACCTAGATGATATTTCATATTACAATAACAATACCAAGACATGATTGAAATTTCCTATTGTCTACTACTGCAAAAAGAGACAAAAGATTCTTTAATGCTATTATAATAGTTTCTATTTAATACCATTGAGAAGTCGATAGCTTTATAAAATATGAAGATTAATATGTTAAAAGAGACGTACACAATGCTAGCATTCTGTTCCAGGTCTCTTTTGTAAAGAGTAAAGCTGTGGTATTCGATTCTTTAAACCTACGCAAATCTCTGTAGATGAAAATAACAAATTATTTTGAAATCACAGGAACCTGGCTCTAATCCGGGGGTATTACACCTATTTTCTACCAGCTTATCCACCATTAATATCATTATCTGCGGGATAGATTTCAGCTCCGCACTTATTTTTATATTGATTAGTTATTGGTCAATATGGGAAATATAAAAGCTGCAAATGATCCACACTAAACTTTATCTTCATGTTCACCAAGTGATTGGCTAAAGGCTTCTTCCGTTTACAGAAAGGCTTTATTCTAGACGATAACGGCTTGAAATTGTGGAGATTTTCCTCATTATCCCTATTAGTGAGCGAAAGTGGTAAACTCACTGGCCTTTAAGCAACTTAACAGTGTTTCGTCCAATATCGTGGGTCCAAAGAGCTAAAATAATCCACTCCTTGAGGCCATTTCATGTGAAGCTGAGTAAATAAAAAGCACAAGGAACGACAGAAGACAAAAGATATTATCGATAAATCGACCAAGATTCTATTACCTCAAGGGCAAATCCTGTCTTTTACACGACACATAATTCCATCTTGAGAGAATTATTCTTATCTTTAACAAGTAAATCTACGTATTTTAATTTGGTAGGAAACGTTTTTACACATTACACTGTCTTAGCCGTAATCAATGGCGATTATTTTCATATGACGTAATAAAACATCTTTTAACAAGTACCCTTCTGAGGTGTAATCAAAATGGCGCTTTAAGTGGACTCTTATCGCCTCCATCTAACTTTTTTCAGACAAAATCAACTTTCCATTTATTATCAGAAGACTTTCCTCTGGTTCCAGTAACCTTTGTTTGACGATATCATTAAGAAGGTACAAGGAGACTATTTTAGCCACGGGGAGACCCTGAAATCTAATCAAAACTACACGATAATAATGTTATTATTATAACTATCTAAAACAGGACTAGCTTCCTTCTGGCGGTAATATAATGGAAAGAAAATGGCAAAATATTATGATTTTGATGTGAATATCAAGATAGAGTTTTGTGTCGTGAATAGTCATTCAAGTGGCATGTACCACCTACAAAGATGGATGAGCTCACCGAATGACACAATGGTGTGCTGCTCTGTCTGTTATGGCAGTGAATCCTTAACCGACGACTTTGATGAATAATTTTTCCGACAACCAATTTTCTATTTTTCTGAAGATTTAGACCAGGCCTTCTCAATTAATTTTTGTAAAGAGCCAATTAGAGCTTAGCTAGCATAGCGTGCAGAGCGTTTTAGAAGAGGGAGTCACTCATGAGAGGGCACTCTTGAGGGTGTGGCGGGTCGGATTAGGTCCGCGGGCCGCCATTTGAGAAGGCCTGATTTAGACAATAATATTGTATAGTGAGACAAACATGGGGATGAGCTGCCTTTGGGTCGATTTTGACCTAATATCAATATCGTTAATTAAGTGAGCCAACATCTTTTAAATTGGTACTAATAAGTACCACACTGCCTTTTGTTGTAAAGATTGATCAAGAGAAACAACCCTTCGTAAACTCTCTACCAAGTTTGTTTTTACTTTTAATTAGAATCACAAATCTTAGAAAGAAAGTTCCAATAGATCAAACTTTTCTCTTCTTCAATAATTGGAAATCTAAATTACTACCAACATAACTAGGAATATCGTGAGAATTGAAATGACATCTGCAAATCAATTGGTCTCTATTGCCCTTTCACTTTCTTGGTATTTGATATGTGTTGTCATTTAACTGTAAATATTTCAATTTACAAATTGAAAAACAAGATTTACAGTTGGTTTAAAGCGCTTTCCTGTTTATTTGCTCTTATTTACAGCTTTAAATAGTAGACTGTTGATTCTTTACGGCAATTTGCTGTAATTGGTGAGAACATGATGAAAGACTTGGTGACAGTTTTACTAGAGAATGTCACAGTAAATAAAGAGTAACGTTACATCTCAAATAGTTTATTTCGCTCTTCAAACCTTTTATTTCCTATTGGAAAGTGATTGAAGAAAGAGTATTTGAAACTATTGTATTTTAAGAACCCCACTTCTCCTTTAATTTAATGATTTATAGTGATTGATCTCTGAAATACATTTACCCTATCGTGCAATAAGGTGAGCGAAAGGGTTTCCTTAAAATCGCTATTTGAAAATAAATGCAATGTAAAAACATAGCAATTATCTAATTATGAATAGGACAGAAAACTCAAGACTTCAGCTCCTTATACCGGAAGCGGACGTACATGTACCACTTGGTTGAACATTGTCAGTAACAGATACATATAGCAGCGCCGACCTTTTATGTTAAAAGTATCTGAACTCTCTTGTCTTGTTTTTAAATGTAGTTTTTGATGCTATAGGTACCATATCGACCCTAGTTTATGTTGAAGTATTAGTTACTAACCACCCACCTATCATTTAAGATAGTACTAAGTACTATTGATAATAATTCCTATATTCTAGCTAGATATGATACGATAACCCCCAATTGGTCAATACTAATAACACAAGCAATGACATATTCAAGTAGCTTTCAAGTGGAATCATTATGACAAATTATTGTATTATAATTGTTCCAAACATTGCGGAGTGGAATGCGTTAATATAATTTATATAACTAAGTGGCCATGGTTTGTAACCAATACGAATTCAGTAGTTCTGTTTATCAGTTGCTCTGTTACCAATAGGGATTCACTGTTTCTGTTTATCAGTTGGTCTGTTGCCAAGAGGGATTCATTAGTTCTGTTTATAAGTGGGTCTGTTACCAATAGGGATGCATTGGTTCTGTTTATCAGTTAGTCCGTTACCAATGGGGATGCATTTTTTTCTGTTTAGATCTGTAACAAAAGGGGTTTATTGCTTCTGTTTATCAGATGGTTTGTTACCAATAGGGATTCATTAGTTCTGTATATCAGTTGGTCTGTTATCAATAGGGATGCATTGGTTCTGTTCTGTTTATCAGATGGTCTGTTACCAATAGGGATGCATTGGTTCTGTTCTGTTTATCAGATGGTCTGTTACCAATAGCCATTCATTAGTTCTGTTTATCAGTAAATCTGTTACCAATAGGGATACATTGGTTCTGTTTATCAGTTGGTCTGTTACCAAGAGGGATTCACTGTTTCTGTTTATCAGTTAGTCTGTTACCAATAGGGTTTCATTAGTTCTGTTTATCAGTTGGTCTTTTATCAATAGGATTTCATTAGTTCTGTTTATCAGTTGGTCTGTTACCAATAGGGATTCATTAGTTCTGTTTATCAGTTGGTCTGTTACCAATAGGGATGCATTGGCCTTTTTTTAACAGTTGGTTTGTTACCAATAGGGATACATTGGTTCTGTATACCAGGTGGTCTGTTACCAATAGGGATTCATTGTGTCTGTTTATCATTTGGTCTGTTACCAATAGGGATTCATTAGTTCTGTATATCAGTTGGTCTGTTACCAATAGGGATTCATTACTTCTGTTTATCAGTTGGTCTGTTATCAATAGGGATGCATTGGTTCTGTTCTGTTTATCAGATGGTCTGTTACCATGGTCTGTTACCAATAGGGATTCATTAGTTCTGTTTATCAGTTGGTCTGTTACCAATAGGGATGCATTGGTTTTGTTTACCAGTTGGTCTGTCTGTTACCAAGAGGAATTCATTAGCTATGTTTATCAGTTGGTCTGTTACCAAGAGAGATTCATTAGTTCTGTTTACCAGTTGTTCTGTTACCAATAGGGATGCATTGGTTTTTTTTTATCAGATTGTTTGTTACCAATAGATGAAAAAAAACCAATAAGGATTTATTGCTTCTGTTTTTCTGTTACCAACAGGGATGCATTGGATCTGTTTATCAGTTAGTTTGTTACCGATAGGGATTCCTTGATCATGTGTATCAGTGGGATCTTTCAAAAAAACCAACAAACAACAAAGCAATGATACCACTAGGATTTGTTTTAGCCTTACTCATGTATAGATGGCCCGACCAGAAGATTCAGCAGTAGGCATTGATGTAAATAGTATTGGGTGTTATAGAAGATACTCTCCTATAGAAGCACTAACCGAGGTCACAAGAAGAGAGCTATAGTGAAATAATTAGTAGAAGTGACCAAACAAGTAAAAAATAAGGAAATAACATGAGAATATGATTCCTAATGGTTGTTTTCTTTGTTAAATCTGTTTACTATAATATTTACCAGTCGTATTTATATAGTATAAATCTGGTATTATGTATATTGGTTATAGAAGATTATAAGAACTATGTTTGTTGAAGCTAGGTTTTAATAAATCAAGATGTCATATTTGTGTCACCATACTATTGATATATAGCTTGTGATATGTTTTATTTGTCTGACCTACAGTTTATCAGGGTTATATATAGTTCCAACTATTTCCTTTCACTGAACAATGTCAGTTTGAAATAGTACTTTTTACTCGAAAAGTATTTTTGTACCCTTTATATCTCTATGTAGATACTAACTATTAACATAAATTTTATTATGTGTGGCACAACCGAACTTCCTCCTTCTGACATATTTGTATTAAGCCTTTAAATGGTAAAACATTGAACAGGTACCCATGCTACTATAATGCTATGCATGCCTGAACTTGTAGTCAAAACATGTTTTTCAGTAGTAAACTTTGATATCAATGCCTATAAACTATGACTCTAAGATAACTTTGCTTTGGGCTGACTGAAACATACCATATATCTTGGAAACGTGTTAAAATGGCTATTAGTTATCTATGTATTCTAATTAATTGTCTGGTTGAACTAATCTGACTGTGTTCTACCAGGTTTAGAGACAAAGAAAAAATTACTAGATTGCTTTTTATTAATCCTAGAATCAATGTTTTGTTTCCAGATATATTTGTAGGAAATGACGAGAGGAAAATTAATTTCCGTATTACGGGAGGTCCTAGACACAAGCGGATTAAATTTCTCTGAAATAGTTCTTAGGTTTCTTTTCATATTTCACCTTAATATTGATTTTAAAGGAGTCGTTTCAGAAACATCATTTATCAGTCAAAACTTTTGTTAGTTAAGTCACGGATAAACGTTACAATGCCCAGCCATAGTTATGATGTTATAATATTTAATTCATCAGCTGTTGTTTTGCATTAAAATGAAATATGTTATTCTAAAATATACACTACTTAAAAATAATGGAAAAAATCCAAACAAGTTAATATTTAACTGGAAATTGATGTATGGTGCTCTCTGCAAGGTCCGCGTCCATTCATTAGTTGTCAGTTTTTTGTCATGTAAATCAATTCGGTAGGCTACATGCATTTTACCGCGAATTTTAAAGAACACACCAAAAAACAAAATTTCTTTTGGGTAGTAGAAGTCTGTCTGTCCTTGCTTGTCATATTCTAATAAGTGCTCTCTCTGCAGTCCGCGTCAATATAATTTGTTATTTTTTGTTGAGATTTATTTTCTTATTTCAGATCAAACTAAAACGCTATGAATAACTGGAAGAATTACAGAACATGATTCAAGGTAAATATTCTCTATAAAACTGCCAGTAAATGTAAAGCGATATAAAGGTGTTTGACAATGAATGTTTTGTTTTTCGTGATACAATCTCTTCTTTATTTTCTCAAGAGACTGAACTCTAAATATTTTCTGAATAAAAATAATATAATAAAATGAGTGTTTATCTTAGAAAATTAAAATCTATAGCCATTACGACGTTCAGGTAACAAACTGAAACATAAAACAACATAAATTGTTTGATAATCTTTCATGCCAGGGTTATCTAAAAATTCCATCAGGCAGGTCGAGACAAAATAAAACGAAATTTTACTTTGAGTAACGTACATTTTTGTACTCCTTAAATATGAAGATAAAAAACTGAGTAAATCAATTTGTCATGAAAGTGATCTAAAGTTTCACTTATACAGTAGTAGGATTTTTAGCAAACAATGTCAGTTAAGACGGATGTCTTATCAAGTTGGGTAGTTGTGGTTAAAAGAAATTATTAAAAGAAGGAACAAAGGTGTTTTACCGTTTTATGTAATAAATAATTGTAAAAAATTACCTGCACCTATATGGGCTAATTGAGGACGGGCAAACGCCATGCAGTGTGTAATGAGGGAAATTTTGCCAGGACAGCGGCATTAGCCTACTCTTATTATCGATTTCCAATTGTCGAGGGATCTTTAACGTGCACAGCCAATGGCACACGGGACCTCGGTTTATTGTCCCATCCGAACGACGCTTTTTCCATGTCAGCCCCTCCAACCTGCATCAATGACAGGGGGGAAATAAATAATTGTAACAAATTAACTTAGTACATATAGTTAATCACTTGACACGAAACTTTACGCTCTAAATGTTCTAGAGCGACACATGAATGCAGCTCATAATCAATTGTTTCTTCAGCAAGCTGACCCTTAAAAAATACACAGAACAGATTAACACTCAAAATTCAAAACAATCTTTACTATATTATGCAATATCGCAGGCGGTTTACAAACTTATATTATGCAGTGCATATTATGCTGTTTCCGACTTTGGAAACAATTTTTTTCCGATTTGTCAACAACTTATTGTTTGGTTTCTGATTTCCGGTGATGGGGTGTAAAATTAATTGAAGAGAGAAAAGTGTACAAGAAATTATCCAGGTAGCTTAATAACATCTGTTCCTTATGTTTAACTTCATCACCGTGTTAAGTCTTTCAGGTATCAGATTTTCTTTCATGGATTAACTTAAGTTACGATGTAAATCTTCAAAACAGGATAGAATCTTCGAAATATTTGCTGACTATCTGATAGAGTCCAATCATCATGGCTATCCGTATCACGTTTAAGAGTGAAAACTTGGCTAACGGCTTGTAAATCAAATGAAGCATTTCACACAACATAAACTTAGTGATATTTGCCTGTAATATTCAGGTTGTCACAAACTGCTGGCCAATCTTATCAGACTATGCAGTGGTTCATGAACAAGACAGTACACTTTGATAAAAGTAAAAATTTATTTATCTAGTATTATAATTCGAAACTCCTTGATACCCGTTGAATAATTAATGTTAGTACTTGCATTGGAAATATAATTCTCAACCCTAAGAAACCCCTTATCCTATATGGTTTGGTAAAAAAAAAATGTTCACTATAAGGTGTGGAAATTTTTTAAGCACTCTGTTAACGTGAGGTATTTTAATTCAAGCCTCTATTAGTCGATTGTTAAAAATTATCCAAAACAGTTCTTTTCAAGTTTAAATAAACAGCAATTCTACTGTTCAAAACTAATTACATGTAACTCTTTTGTTGCAACCTTGGAGTGAGTTTTTGTGTTTAAAGAGTTAAAATAATGATTATACAGATCAATGAAAAGACAAGTGATTTATTCAACAAATCTACCATTTATGTCAACTTTCAATTGTTTGCAAATAAAATAAACGTTTACAGACCTGTTCTTATCAATTGAAGAAATATTTGTTTTTCATTATTTTCCATTTTTACTGTAATTGCCAATTAATTTCCTTAATTTGACCCAATAAAATAATCTAACAGAACACTCGATGTGCAACAGAAAAATTTATAACAGCCAAACAATTTGCTGTTTTATTCTGATCTACTGGGGGAGGACTAGAAATATTGCATTTTCTACAATTTACAATGTGTTCATTGCCCTTTTTTAAATTTTCTGTTCAATTAGTTTTATGTTGACACTATCAACATTTTTGCAACATTTGACCAAAGTTTTGCCAACATATTTCAACATTTTCTGTTTATACTTCTCCAACATTTATACATGTTGGAAATTGACTGTTATCCCGATATATGACATCGCATGAACAGTCCCGTGATGTTGACAGAATGTTGCTAAAAAGTTTTATACACTATCAGCATTTTTCCAACAAGATCCAACAAAAATACCTTGGTTATTCTTTTTCCAGCTGATCAGTTTGATTTGTAATAAGTAGAAGCCACAAGAGAGATCTAAAGTACGGTCTATAGAGAGCAAAACTGTTAACTTTCTGTCATTTACACGAAGCCTGACGAAAATTAAATTTTCGATACAGATCGTGGAACTTTTACAAAAATTATCTGTCAATTTGAAGAATTATGTGTCAGATTACTGATCTCGTGTTTTTACAACAAAAAAAACACTACTTTACTTGATACACCTTGGTGAGTCATTACTGGTCTTTTTTAGTAGCCTATATCTAGCATTGTTGCATCTACTGATATGTTAGGATTTTTGTACAAGCTGCTTTGTCATACAATCCAGTACAGTGGTGTTAAAGCAACTTCGGTTACTGATGGTTTTGCCAAATATCATTTCGTGCTATAAACAGTAAATAGTCTATAATAATGAACATTAATCTATTTTGATGAAATATTTATGATAATGAATAATTTAATCGAGCTTTATATGATAGTAGTTAACAATGATGGCTTCAACATGTACGAAACTATAAAAAAAAAGCTTTTCTCAACTTTGTATGTGTATAAGGGACACTGGATAGCATCATTTTGCGCCATTCCAATTTCCATTCTTACATCTGTGGTTCTTGCAATTCCACTAAATCTATTCCGTTTTATGGCGTCACTACCAGTGATCTACCGGAAGCTACTATTGATATCTATGCAGTTCACTGGTAGTGATGTCACAAAACGCGTTAGTTTTAGTGGAATTCCAAGAACCACAGACGTCGGAGTGGAAATTGGAATGGCGCAAATTGATGCTATCAGTATCCCCGATACACATATACGAAGTTAAAAAAAAGTCTTTTTACAATCCCTTTAACTCTCTGATTCTCATGGTAACGAACTACATAACCCTGACAGAAAAGGGTTTTTTTTGTTTTTTTGTTGGTAATCTCAGTAGTTTGCTAATATCTTCGTCGATAAATAGGTTTCGGATGTCAAAATCTGATCATATACACTTACAAACCTCCCCAATATGTCATTGTCTTCCAGAAGAATTTAAATCTTTAAATCTGAAATCAAATCTGTTAGCCTACCTTTACGATATCTCCCCGTTCCTGCAGTAGCTTCGGTGCCAAATCCCATCCGATTAACAGAAAATTGAAAAGTCTGAAAATGCCAAAGCACCATCTAGCTATAAACCTGTGTCCTGTAATACTTCTGTTAGAAACAAAAGTATCTTAGTCATACATGTGCATAGAAAATGTTTCGAAAATACCCCTTTAAAATGTTATAATGCTGTCTAACATATAACATATTTATTGACGTACTGATAAAACAACATGCTTTAATGTGAAAAATTTTGTTTGAATTAGTAAATTAGAGGAATTTTTGAACGTTGATAGATGTTTATATTATCTCAGGTAAAGATCTTATAGACCAGGTTTATATAGACAGTTTATTTTTGATGAAAGACATAGATCCTAGATTATATCTTTCAACTAATTTATAATCAAACCTAATTATTTCTACCATGCTGATGTCACTGTGCGCTCTATTCATTTATTTATTTTTTAGTAAACATGCCGTTTAAGCAAATTTTCATTTGGATGATTCAAAGTCCCTTTACACCATTACTAGTAATACAAAGCGGATATACATTTGTAACAACGAATCTAGATCTAGCCTAATCGAAAATATTTAACTAAAAGTAGATTTCATAACTATATAGGTCAACATTCTGTCCACAAGAGGTTGTGCTGAATTCAAATATGAAGAGAAGACCTTTTTCGATATTTCTTATATTAGTGGTGGATGTAGGCCCTACTTGTACATGTATTTAATTTGAGCAAGCCCTACTTTATTTACGAATTATCAAAATTTAAGCTTGTTTAAAAGTGTAATGCAATTGTGTGGGCAACTTTGTGTACTGCAGATAAAGTCGCAATTCTACTGTGTTACACTGAAACGAAACGTTACATTTTGTGAAGATTATCATTTCAAAAGGACACAAATTTGATGTAATTTTCACCGTTTCCAATTGACGAACAATCAATAAACAAAACACTTGAATTTAGAAAATGAATTTTTGAGTGTTTGTTTACAGTCAATAGTACAAGTGATAATGTAATTGTAGAGAATAGCTCCTCTCGCAGATTTAAACATCAAATACAACATTATGGTAACATATCGCTTAATGATTTGAATTTATTCCTCTCAATATTGTGTTTTTGTGGAGTTTGGATTACTTCTATGATTGCTTTCCCTTTCAAGCTACAGTACGGACATCTATCTACACTGATAATTGTTTTGGCTGTTGGCAAAATTAGTTTTTACTGACCGAATTGAATTGTGGAGCTCTTCAAATGAATATTCTATTCCAATGTTGGTAAAGGTCAACGCTTTTCTTGAATTTCAGATTACATCCAGTTTAATTGTTATCTAATGTTTTCAGAGGATTTCAAGGTACAAATTGTTGGTGTTCTTGGTAAACTATCGTTAACATTAAGTTTTTTGTTTGGTTATCTCTTATTGTTAATTATTGTGTGTAATAAATTACGATAACGTTATCGTTTTAACAATTTTTTATTTCAAGAATTTATTTCAACTCGATGTAGCACTAGGTTCAATTAAATGTTAATATATAATATTTCTAAAGTGGGTTGATTGGGTACTGTAACAGGGACGGATCCAAGTGGGTGGGGGGTGGGGTCCAACAGTGCATATCCTGGTACCCAATTTGACCCGACCCTCTAAAAATTTCGCGTCTTTGGCGCTCGTTTGAATTTTAAGCATGTTATATTTCAGAGCCCCCTCTTTCTTTAAATCTTGGATCCGCCCCTGTAAAACATAGTCTCGCCTCAATTTGATTTCATCTGACATCCAACTCGACCAGAGTATATTGTTGTGCCCCAAAACAATTCAGTTAATCAAAAATCTCATCTAAAGCTTGACGAAATCTGTACAGTAGTCGACTCCTCGAGAATATATAACGTGACCAAGTTATAATATTGTGACTTTACCCACATAAAAATCTGGCGATGCAAATTTTTCCCTGTTGTCAGAACTTACATATACTGTAGTACTGAAATGTTTCTAAATGATCATTGCCTTTATAGGCATATGGCCAATTTATATATGATAAAATGATATAAAAATAATCCCATGCCCAGAGCAAATAATCTGAGGTTAACTCAATATTTGTTTTGTATAATGGTGATGAAAATCTAGATTCCGTTGGCAATTATCAGTTAATTAATCATTAACACCATCAGATGATTAACATATTAGAAATATCATTGTTACATTATATCATAGGCTTTTAGTCAGGTGTCATATAGAATACAATAGCATTATGATGTAATTCACATCGACAATATCATATTTTTCATTATAGCATATGATGGGAAATGAAAGGTTTGTTACAGCATCGTGAAGAACGAGAAAGTTGCATGTATTATAGACTGAAATTGTTTTACTATCTACTATCAGTTTATTTCTTTGCTATTTAATAGGTCAAATAACATCAGCAACACATATCCTTGGAAGTACCATAATTTGCATATTACATTTACTTGGTGTAAACCAACATTCAATATACCTTGTAAATCCCAATTAACAGAGATCGCATGAACTGTCATGGTTCCTATAACAATCATGGTCCTGTATTCTCAAAATGCTCTTAGGGCTAGGATGTGCTTTATTAGATACAGTTAAAAGATAGAAATCCTTGAGCTAAGATGGGTCGAGAGACGGAGGCCTGTATCATTGCAAGTGGAAATGTATGGCAAAGTTCGGAAGATTAAGTGCTGATGCACTGGCACCCAGCGAGATAGGATCTAACTTTAAAGAAAACATTTAAACAAACGACAACCTTGATTCGAAGTTAATTTTCTTACAAATTCACCATACGCCTTACCAATAAATTGCCATGTACACCATTTTCTTTGACAATTTCTGAAAGTACTAACATTACTTCAAGTTAACAAATTGTTATTTAATAATAACCGCCAGATATAAAATATATAATTTGTTTATATTAAAATTCAGTGAAGATAAATTAAAACGCATTATGAGTTGATGGAGAATTAATTAAATTCTGTCACAATGACTAATTGTTATAAAATTAATTAATATTGTTTATCCGAGGGGATAATTTATTATATTTATTGTTTAACTCGTTAGATTAGATAAGTGCGTTTTTATACTTTTATGAAATTTTAAAAATTTGCGGTATGATTTTGTTTAAACGCGTCTTTTACTCAGAGATTTCAGATTTCCTTGTGTTCTTAGAGGAAACCATACTAAATGAACATACGTGTATATTAGACACACATTCCAAAAATCGAATTGTCTATTTCAAGGACATTATACTTTAAACCAGATCAAAGAATACAGTCACAAAGGCATGAAAAGTACTTCAATGGTTAATTTCAGTAACAGAAATCTTTGAGCCTGGCACCATGGTACCAGTTCCTGTAAGTCTGTTACTATTAACAAGTTTTCATTAATTCTTTGAACTACTGTTATCAGGCCAATCAAAATCTCATCAAAAACCGAATTGAAATGAGAATGTTATTTTAGAGCAGGTAATGTGAAGTTAGTATTTATTTTCAACAAGTGTAAAGTTTGAAGAATCTGTTCAGGTCATACTTGGACAAACAAATAACTTGATTAGAAAACTGTTATACATCTGTTTCTTATTAATAACAATAATTATATAAATATATACTATTCTTCAAGTATAAAATACTCGTATAAAATAATATTTAATATTATCTGTATATATACTTAATCGATAGTGAAGTGGCTTCTACTATAAAAAGGGTCACATTTTCACCATTTTGTATATTAACCTCGCAAAAAGATGCAGTTACACATTTATCTTTCGTTGCAGCTACCCATCGTTTCTTTCAAAATACGGAATGCCTCATCAGCTTTGTCTTCTCTGGGACATGATACTTCATTTCCAATGCATTCAAAAGGGCATGCTGATAATTCGAAGTAGCCTACTGTCCGACTTTTGTTAACTTGACTATGACAATGACATTTTTTTAGTTTTCTATACATTCATCAGCACTAAAATCTAGTTCAGGTTTGTATATAACAATCTTGGGTGTTATGATTCCTCACACATTTTATATACTAAATACCACAACACTGCTACAACTCAACACTAAAATCATTGTACAATTTATATAGTTTCTAACGATAACAAGGCATGCAAGATAGAATTCTTTAAGAATACCTCACACATTTTGTAAAGGTAACAACAAAACACGTTAAGTTTAAATACTTATATCATGGTCATACTTACAATTTTATAATGGTATGGTTTATAACTATTTACATGAACAAATCATGTTATAGTTTACTTAAATCACGACACTTTCAATTTTATAATGGTATGGTTTATAACTATATACTTGAACAAATCATGTTATATTTTACTTAAATCATGACACTTTCAATTTTATAATGGTATGACAAATCATGTTATAGTTTACTTAAATCATGACACTTTCAATTTTATAATGGTATGGTTTATAACTATATACTTGAACAAATCATGTTATAGTTTACTTAAATCATGACACTTTCAATTTTATAATGGTATGGTTTATAACTATATACTTGAACAAATCATGTTATATTTTACTTAAATCATGACACTTTCAATTTTATAATGGTATGGTTTAAAACATTTACATGAACAAATCATGTTATATTTTACTTTAACCATGAACAAATTTTATATTTCTTAAAACGCATTTCGTAATTTATTATACAAAAATTAACAGAGGTTTTTACTGAATGATTCTGGCAAGATCTATAGTTCTTAGTTTTTCTTTTAATAATTACTACCATCTGTTAAATTCTTTGAAATATTGAGTTCCTTTTTCTTGAAAGGAGATGGTTAAATTAATCAACTTGATGTTCAAGTCAACTTTTTCTTTATATTTAATTTAATTTACGTTTTTCCAAGGGTTGAGGATATCATTTTAAAGTTTCTTTGTATGTGTATACATGTGTTGAAAAAGTTTGCAAAAAAATCAGCTCTAACAAGGGTAACATTATGTTCAGAAAGCAGGAGAGTATATGATATACTTGCGCAAGGGGCCAAATCTCACTGAAGTCGACAAACCCTCCAGTTATCCACCACTGTTGATCAGTCGAAAGTATAAATAATGAAAATCCGTACAAGCAAGACAATGCCGTTTATCAAAAGTTGTAGGTTCAATTTATGGCAAAATCGAACGCAAAAATGCAGATAAATTTTAAAGTATATGATTATTAAATGACTATTTACTATTTATAGTGGACTCCACTTAAGAGATTTATCATCAGGGGTTTCGAAAAGAGTAAGTATGGTTTGATTCGAGCACGACAGCACTATATAGGCCATAATCATGAGATGTGATGAGACCAGCTGAGATCAATATATGCCTGAAAAATCTGTCAAAATGCAAGAAGCAGACTTGTCGAATTGGTCCAGTTGCTCTCCGTAACGACTATACAATTTCCTCCATGAATTGAAGTTTGTGTGTCAAGTAAACTATTTTCAGTAATTAATATTCGAGCTCTGGTCAGAAAGTCCTTATAAAAAACAGCCTCTAGCATAGCGGATCAGTTGTGAAATGTACCATAAGCTGGTGAGTGTGGTATATTACTGCGCATAAATGGGAAATTGACTATTAAATGACTATTAAAGCGAACGAGAAAAAAACTGCAAATAACGTATATTGTATAAGTCTTTTAATATGCACCAAACTAGCAATATATCTTAATTTTGATTAAAGTTTACAAATGAATGAATAAAAACATTTAAATACCATTAAAACGTCACAAATATTATAAATGATATTAAACAGGAAAAATCTTAACTCTATATCATCTAGATTTTTATCACAAATAGAGCAATAAAACTTTTTAGTTCGTTCCGATATTTTATCGTATTTCTGCCAAAAATCTTTAATCTAATGACCATTTTGAAATAATCAAGAGAGTACAAGAGAATTCCCCAAACAAAACAAAATATTTTATATTCATAAAGGCTAATTTTATCTGGGAATTGAAGCAAAGTAAAGTCGTTTATCATGCAAACCAGGTTCATATTACTAGAAATGGTCAATTCCCTGGTTAATATTTCTTGATATAGAGCTCAAACTAATATTTCAGCCTGTTAAATTGTTTACTGTAGAGGCCAATAGTTAGAAATGTTTCTTCCGAGATAGCACTTTTATCCCAAGACAGTTTAACTAATACTGTTAGATTCGTATATGAGATGTAAATAGTTTTTGGATTCAACCTTCAATTATAAATTATGATATTGGTGAGTTCAAACCTGATATGATATTGGTGAGTTCAAACCTGATATTATGATATTGGTGAGTTCAAACTTGATATGATATTGATGAGTTAAAACCTGGTATGATTTTGATGAGTTCAAACCTGATATGATATTGGTGAGTTCAAACATGATATGATATTGGTGAGTTCAAAGCTGATATAATGATATTGGTGAGTTCAAACTTGATATGATATTGGTGAGTTCAAACCTGATATTATGATATTGGTGAGTTCAAACTTGATATGATATTGATGAGTTCAAACCTGATATGATATTGGTGAGTTCAAACCTGATATTATATTGTTGAGTTCAAACCTGATATGATATTGGTGAGTTCAAACCTGATATTGTTGAGTTCAAACCTGGTATGATATTGATGAGTTCAAACCTGATATTGTTTAGTTCAAACCTGGTATGATATTGATGAGTTAAAACCTGGTATAATATTGGTGAGTTCAAACCTGATATGATATTGGTGAGTTCATACCTGGTATGGTATTGATGAGTTCAATCTGATATGATATTGATGAGTTCATACGTGGTATGATATTGGTAAGTTCAAGTGATGTGATATTGGCGAGTTTAAACCTGTTATGATATTGGTAAGTTCAAACCTGATATGATATTGACGAGGTCAAATTTGATATGATATTGATGAGTTCAAACCTGGTATGATAATGATGATTTCATACGTGGTATGATATTGGTAAGTTCAAGTGATGTGATATTGGCGAGTTTAAACCTGTTATGATATTGGTAAGTTCAAGTGATATGATATTGATGAGTTAAAACCTGGTATGATATTGGTTTGTTCATACCTGATATGCTATTGATGAGTTCAAGTGGTATGATATTGATGAGTTCAAGTGATATGATATTGATGAGTTAAAACCTGGTATGATATTGGTTTGTTCATACCTGATATGCTATTGATGAGTTCAAGTGGTATGATATTGATGAGTTCAAGTGATATGATATTGGTGAGTTCAACCTGCTATGATATTGATGAGTTCAACCTAGCATATGTATTTTCTGTGGAGTTATTTTTATTGCAATAACGGAAATCTTTTTTATAAGCCAATACAGAGTGCGTTATAGAACTTTTAACTTGGTTTAACATATTCTCATATCGATTTTGAAAGAATTCTAAAATGTCTACAAGAAAAAACATCCATATATAAACATAAATATAAGTCTGTAAAAATCTAGTTGTAGCCATTACTTCCAGCTATTTAACATCTAATTGATGATGGTGCCATGTTTTCTCTCTTGTTGTGAATAATATTCCTGGCAGAGTTAAGAAAAAAACAACCTAGCCTGTAATTTCTAATCTAAATAAATTGATGATGATAGAGATAAGCAAACCTCTTTCAGCCGCTTCAGGCTTTTAGAAACATACACGTCTGTGTTATTTCAAATTTGTTTAGAAAATTGTCCAATTTGTATAGAGATTGTGGTAAGGCACCGGTGATTACTAATTGAATTTAGCTACGAGATATAAATGAAATAATGTTATTAATATAAATGAATTTTACAATAGATATAAAGCAGATATGATAATTTTCCGAGTTGATTAGAAAAATTCATCTTGACAATCTAAGACCTAATAATCACATATGAACCCTATAGAGATCATTTTGTAATTAAATCAAATGATTCATTAGTAATGTAGGTCCAAATTACTCTTTACTAGAGCTCAGGTTTCATCAAGTAAAGTTTTGGCCTTCTCCGAATCAATTTATGTCTATGAACAAACTCAGTTTTTCACAAAATTTCATTAAAAGTTATTTCAGGTGATAATAGTACAGTACAATAGACTTAAAGCTTTCAGGATTAAAAAGAGATTATATAGATTTAATGAAGACAGAATGAAGACATTTTACTAAAGAGTTTTTGGTCGTCTGGTTCTTTTTAAAAATTAAAGAAATCTCTTTAGACCGATCAAAAATTATCTCAGATTTCCGAATCTCATCTGGTGATCTGGAATCAGTTCCAGGAATTTTCTTTTCATAATATTTTCTTTAATTCGATTGTCTTTATTGAGAGAAAAAATCAAATGCGATACGAATCTGTCAATATTCTTGCTTTTCCAGACGAAGTTTTCGGGGTATTTCCATAGTTTTTCTTTGTGTTCAAAATGGCTGGGATGATGTAGTTCTTTGTTAAAGAAAGCCAATCGGATTAAACAGAGTAATGTGCCCATTGGACAAAACACAAAATCTTTAAAGGAACATTTGATCTTTATTCTGTTCTCCGTCACTGACAGTTATAGTAATACAGTTATCAATATCATGTTGTTTTTGCTCCCCTATATCCTCAAAATCTTACAACTTCCGGTTGCTTATACTGGTCATATAATTCTCTCGATCCATATTATTGGACTCCTGAGGTCTCTGTATATGACTGACAATAAGATGAATAAGATATCTACTAAATAATGAAGATACTTGGTTAATGAGAAGGCAATAAAATGTGTCAAAAGTTACAAAGGAAGCAATTTATTGTGATGTTATCCTAACACTTGAAGTAACACCAACAGTAATTGATAGCTCTCATTCTGAAGTGTATTCTCTATTTCTATATTAGAGATGTAATGTTTATGATATTGTCTCTATAACTAATCATAAATTATTGACAAGGTTCTCACTCTACTTAACGTTATCTCATCAGACGGCTTAATGTCTTACGTGACGGCCATTTTGAAAGATGGACGTCTATGGTTAACGGGTTTAGGCCACCAAAATTCCACTCGCTATCTGTCTGACAGCTAATAAGCTGGGCTTAACAACACTTAACCCTTTAACCAGTAAATTAATCATTGGCTTCAATGGCTTCAGACATCATCAGACTTACTTTTATTCTTCTCCATTCTCCTGTTTATGAAGATCGGAATTCCTGCCTATTCAACATCAAAATGGCGGCTTCCAAGATCTTTCATGCTTAATTAAACAAACCGTCAAACTGGATTTTTCATTACTCACTTTTTGACAATCCGTGAAACGCAATGAAAGAGAATTTATTTGGAATAATTTGATCTTTAACACGTCTGATTGTCGTTCATTCAGGGAGTTTAACGTTTGTCAACATACAGACGAGAAGAGCGTCTAAAGGTTTATTGAACAATGAAATATTTTTACAAGAGTTGAAATGTAGACAAACGGTGCCAAGTTTTGATGATTGAATTCCTGGTCTGATTTCAATAAATATTGACCTTCATTAAGGCAACTTTTCAGTGTGTGTTTTTTCGGTGTGCTTTAGGTAATTGGAGACTTGTAGTAAAGCCTAGAGATCTATTATTAAAAACAGTGTAATTTATCAGTTGGTGGAAGTAAAAAGAATTGGTCTGGATCTGTAATTGAAGAAGACCTACTAAGTAGTCTAATATTTTAAAACACTTCAACACTTCTTTACTTAGTAATAAGTTAATATTCCACTCCGTTTCGTTTGAAAATGATTCAAAATTGAAGACTGTGTATATCTATCGTTCATATGTTGATTGAGATTGTGAAGTAAATTGGTCATATATTACCATCAAAATTCATCTTCAAAGGATATTTAGAGAAGATTTTTGCATGTATGAAGATAACTCGGCAGGCAAAGAAACATCAGCAGAAGAAATGCCATAATAAATTGCTGACAACTTGTTTGAGATGACATGCAAAGTTCCACCAAAATCAGATGAGAACTAAAGTCTCCGTTGCTCCTGCAAACGCACATGCACTAGGCGCAAATGAGTAACAGAAATATACGCCCAAATAACAAATTACCTCTTTTAAAATGGAATGTAATTTGTCAATTAACTTTATAAACATTCATTATTTCATTCAGTTAATAGGCTTCTCTAAACGTGTCTAAATTTTTATTCTTATAATGAAAAAGTATAATTAAAATGAAAAGAAGAAAAATGCTCTTCAAACTTCAATTGGCAAAACATATATTTTCAATCAAAACACTTTAATTTCTGTCATATTTTTTTCAACTCTTTGAGTAATTATTTATTTTCTTCTCTGCATGAAAAATTATTTTAACTGAAACATTTCCACATGATGACCTGTTATTAAAATTACTATAGACATTACCATGTGACGTCATGTGAATTTAAAATGTTTTCTGTGTAACACTCGAATAAGTTGAGTAGAATTGTGGATATTTTTGGTAGAATAAAAACCAGGGAACTTCCGTCTCACCTGAAATTGATGTTTCTATAGAAGCTCTTAACCACGACTGGCTTCCGTCTCCAGCAGTTTCCTTCTCTATATTTTAAAGAATAACTGCATCATATTTTTTATAATTAACTGTTTTCTTCAAAGATATGGTTGCCAATAACTATATTAGAATAGGACAGAACATGATCAGAGCCGAGCTTTTCTTATCTAACTAAAGAACTCTCATTGAGATTCCATGTTTTTATATAACAAATTTTGAACCACACAGTTTTATCAATGGGAAATATACCTTAAAAAGTTCAGATATTGGTTATTGTTGACAATGCGGATGGCATTAAACTCCGATTGACATTTTATATAAATCGACTTTTTACCTGCTTTTACATAGGCTCATTTTGAGTAGAAATAGCTTAACAAGCAGATAGGTAATGACAGGTGTGGTGACTTCAGTTTCTCCATATTTCCATTATAATTATCAGTAAAAACAATTACTGTGTGGCCTCAACTCTTTATATATTTATTTATTAGCATTCTAACACCAATAACATGCCGCTACAAATGTTCCTGAAATCTAATGGCCGTTCTATGAAACGTTATGGATTCATTTACAGATTACACCAACTGTTCATGTACATCACCCAACTAGACACCAAGGTCTTCTTGCCACATAAACAACTTTCTTAATAACATACCTTCTTATAACCTATACAATCTTATAAACACTGATAGCCTTTAGGTAAAAAAAAAAAACACACTTGATCGACTTTGTTGTGCACGATTCATTTGGAAAAGAGCATTCTCTATTATAAGCATGAAACCATTTGATGTAAAAAGGGAAAACTGGTAAATATCCACTGCACTGTTATTGTCATAATGAAAATAATGCATTTTTATAATTTTTTCAGGTACATGATGGAAAAGTTTAGAAGATATTCGTAAGTATTATTTAATAATTATAGAAGAGTAATGGGTTTAGGTAATTGAGTACATTTTATAAATTTTAATAAATCCATAACGACCACTTTGTTTGATATTTTTACAGCATCCTAGAATATATAAAGGATGATATCATATATTAAACCATTATCAGAAATCAAAACAACCCATAAGGACTTATCGTGATGCAGTAAAAATGAATACATATTTTTTGAGTCAACCAGATTTACCAGCCTTGTCATATTTTGTGTGCGAGGATATCTGTTAATTCTGTCGAAGATTGTTGGTGTAAGATAGAAATAATGACGCCATGAGCTGAGATAAATCAGATTTAAACAGATTGTCTAAGATTCTAACACGAAAATCAAAAATTCGTTAATTCCTGAACACGAGAGAGCAAAATCATTAAGTCGCATTGAAATATCTATCAGACAGTACTCTTAAAGAATTATTATATTGGTCAGTAAGGCTCTTATAAGACCAATTTCCTACAGCTTTCACAAACTTTAATTCAAGGAGACCTCACATGTCAGATTGTGAGTACATAATGCCATGTTTCAGCATCTCTTAAGCCTTTATCACTCGCTTTTCGATAAAGCACTTTCCCTCTATTAGAGATAATGTGCCAAATTAATAACAGCATACCACAAAATCTTCGTATTTTACCCTTCATTATTCTTATAGCAGGCGGATATTGATTTATAAGGTCCTCAACGCGTGCTATTTTCCGGAATTTATCCACCAAATGATATCATTGTCGCCCTCTCGAGGATTTGTGGCTGTGTAGATAGATGGAAAGCTGTCAATTTCAATCATAACAACAAAAATTGTTATTTTTAACCCCATGATGATTACCTAAGATCACAATTTCGGAAATTGCTATTGACTACATGGGTCATTCATATTTTCATTCCACTTTACCAAAATTACTTCTCAGACTAATAGAGTTTTTTGGTGAAACTTAATTTCTATATATAATTGACTGCCAATATAAAGAATTATTTCTGATGAAGATTCTGTCGTACTGTTGATGTATGATGATGTAGTTTTCATGTTGACGTGTCTTCAATAATTTCTTAAACAACAATATGAAAATTTCCACGAAGTCTCCAAATATGGGATTTCACCAGACAAATTTGTCAAATTTGAGGAATAAACATCTCTTTTCCATCAAATAAAGTCAACAGTAACTGATGAAAAATCTATGTTCAATTTGTGGTCTCCGTATATTGGTCCGCTGATCTGTTATTGCTAAGCAACTAGGATTAAATACAGATACAGTCTTTAAACCGTCATATTTTATAATGTACGAATGTTCCACTGAAGGCGTAGTAGAGCACGGCGCATATAAATCATCTCATTCGCGTATTAACTAGGTATATGGAAAATTAGCATTAGATTTAGGTTCAAACAATTTCAAATTTCAATTCAAATTTACCAACGGAATAAATATAAAACAATAACACAAAGTGACAAAACGTACTCTTAGGACAGAATAACAACTGAAACACATTCAACCAAGAACAACATTTTGAGATATCAAATACTTCTAACTATTCGTTTAATGGTTGGTTCCAGCGGATGCTGATATCGCCAACTAGATGGTTGTTGGTAGTTGTATAGTAGTTGCAAGTTGTATTCAATCGATTTATTTGCTTTGAACTTTTATAGAAATCAGAGGAGTTCAGGTAGATACAATAATCAAAAACACACATGTTTTAAGATGTAATTGAATTTATATTCGTTGCGTGAAATTACAGATTTTACACCTGTTTTGTGAAATTGAAATAATGAAGAAAATATGATTTCTGTTTCTCATTACCTAGTGCTGACTGTATTCCAACCATTGTAGATTACTGTAGGTGTTTTAATCATTTAAACACGTTAAGACACCTTCACACATTTTTACAATATGCAGGTATTTCTTTATTTCTTACGTTTTCTTTGACTTGCAGTTTTATGCCTTTCATGTTGAGTTATATAGTCACGTATTTTCACAATGATTCTACCAGATTTACTCATCACGTGTGGCTTGTTTTATTGTTCTTCTATATTTTGTCTGCAGTGAAATTATCATGTAGATCCCACAATAATTCAACATATTCAGTATTATCTTCATTAGTATAAGAGCCATGGAAGGAAGCAACCGATAAGGTTCACGGGAATAAATTTTATATTTTAATCTAACTTGACCAAATATGGGATATTATCATTGAGATCTGCTTCAACACAACATAAATTGTAGTGCTTCTTGTCCACTTTTAGACGCTTTTATACTTATCTTGCAGACACCATTGTCATTCCAAACTCGCTGGTGGTAATGCTGTAGAGCTAGTCCTTTCAATAGTTGCTTATTTATTTGGTTGTTAGATCATGTAGTTCATAAAATGGACTTGTATTAAGGCGTTTCAGTTGCAGTTTTTATATAGGATGTAACAAAGTTTGACGGGAAGTATCTCATCCTTTGGTAAACTGATATCTTTCAAAATTCTCACAGATATACAAGATGTCGTATAAGTCCAACCCTATGTTTTGACACGCTATTTTGTTCGGAGCAGAGCTTTCTAATTTTTACTCAATGACTCTAATTTACAGGGTTGGACAACGACATCTTGAAGTAGACTAAATCTGAAAATTTTGAAAGAGATACTTCCCATCGAAAGTGGGCATGTTTGGTTTTTGGAAACCCAATACTAGTATATGTCTATGATTCATATAATGATTGTACCTATTGGTGCTTTTTTCAATCTGTTTTTTTGTTTGTTATCATCCTGGTAATCTTAGAAGTTTTCGATCAACCTTCTTAAAATTGAATTATTTAGAATGTATATAGCAATGTGAACAGACAGGCTGCTGCGTCAACGTAGAAGCTCTAAGCATCAAACTTAATAATTCATAACACATATTTTTAACTTTTAAAACTCAATCGAGTAGATTGATTTTCATTGTAGCTTCCAGACAAATCAACAGAAGATGGAAAAAGACAATATTTTTTACCATGTATTATCATCAATGTTTAATGTATATATTTTTTGCCCTAAAATTTATTTGATATAGTGAGAAATAACATATTTTATAGACAAAACGTGAAATGGAAAACCTAATCGATTTCTGGTCAATATTTTGCTCAATATCAAAGTTTTATTTAAGCTATTTATTCTAAAATAATTCCATCGATTTCATATAAATTTTCTCTTGTCACAAAGGAAGAACTAAACGGACTGGATAATAATTTGCAATGTTTAAAGCCTGAACGAACCAAATTACATTTTAATAAATATTATGGTTCTATTGTGCATTCTTGTGAAATGAATTATGAAAATTCGAAATTAAAATGGTAAAAAAGGAACTATTCTTTGTGAAGCGGACTGGAAGACGAGTATAATAACAGAATATTGTATGCTTAGAATTGCGATTCTGTCACACGTTAAATTTGCATTAACCCAAAATTAATTGGATAGAAAAAACGTTGAGAATTACTTTTTTCTTAAAGAACTTAAATTAAAAGTATACTTTTCTTCCCGATCGCTCTGCCATTGGTAGTTATGGACCCCACACAGAAAGAGCAAGATATTTACAGATTATTGTCACAATGCATGACCTATTATTACAAATTCTGTAATTGCAAAGTGGAGTCTTGGGGGAAAAATTTAGAAAAGGGGTTACGGGGGATTATTCAGCATTTTCGAGGGTCAATTTGGGCCTTGAATATATGTAATAGCCTCAAGAAGTACTATAATGCATAAAAATTGCACAATCCCTTCAATCATGTCCGTATACCTAAACATATATCTTTCATTTTCTGTATATGTGTTTTCTATAGGCATATCTATGTCTCAGTGAAATACGTGTCGTGTTTTTTTTTAATTTCAAACGCTGATAATTATGTATACATGAGGATTTGAAAGCTTCAATTTCGAGGAAGAACATTATTAAGGATTAGATTTACAAAAAAAAAATACAAGTTCTGAGATTTTTTTGGTCGAACGAATGGTGAACATATCCCTTTATTAGATGAATATGCTAAACAATGTCTAAGGATCTTTCTGGTGGTACTGACCATGTACTGACAATCTGATTCAGTTATACTCTTTAGATGAACTCCTGTAATGTTAAGAACTGAACAAGCTATCTGTAAGTCTACATAATAATAATAATTTAAAGGATAATCTACTGGTGTCAAGTTTCTAGACCTGCAGACATCTCTGCATTAACCTAGCACAGGTACGATTCCGCCCTTCTTAATGTTTCTATATTTATTCAAATCTAACGTGAGACATAAGTAAGATAATGATAGGAAATAAAACAGGCCTTTTATCAGCTTATAGATCAAATTTACAGACTTGATGAGAACTAGATCCGCTTATACTAATGAATGTTATATTCTAGGGTCACATTATGAAAATTCCAATTAATATTTCAATTATATTCTCAATGTTTTCATGTATTTATAGACTGTAACAAGGTTCAGGTTGGCAGAGTAATTTGTAGATAATCCTCTCTATGGTTCCATTAAGTTCAGATTACTAGTAAAATGATGAAGAAAGCTAAATTGTTTTCATGTTAGAATCAATTTAATGTATATAATTAGTGTAAAATAATGCGGCTTTACTTACACTACTAATCTTCTTGGACTTTTTCATTTACTCTGTCTTAATTAATTTTAGGGTTTATTTTTAGCATACTCCTGGAATAATAAGTCTGCGGATCAGTCTGACTATTAACCTTCATTAACTTAAATTTACAAAATTGTTCCTACTGTTGGTGGTTCTTTTGAATTGTCTGGCCTGGCAGCTGTTTAATGATGGAGTTAGGACTGTCTCTCTCATTCTTACAACACGTTGTTGTTTTTAATCCAAATTTGCAGAATAGTAGGCTATAGGAGACACATTTACTTCCATTTGTGAAACTCTTAACTTTCTTACTGATTGATGATATAATATATCTTATATTATAAGCAAGTTGTTTGATGGAATTACCAGTCTTCAATAGATGGTTCATTTGAATGTTGACTCGAGAAAATTTCTTTGAGCTAATGCATGATGGCAAACATTTGCATATCACTTCCGTTGAAATGACAGTTTACTAAAAATGCAACTTCCGGTTTTCAAAGCGAATTGTTCGCGCACAAGAAACTCATCGAATTGTCTAAAAATGCCTTTAGGGACAACTGGGAATAGCATTATCTTATTACAAAGATATTGATGACTGATCTATAATTATTGAGTTTTATAAAGATTAAGTAGAGCCATATTATTTTCCAATTCGCTGAACTTTGATGCATTTTATTGAAACTTCATTGATTTCGTCTTTTGGAAGGTTTTTTTTATTTCTATGTTTAAGAAAATGATAAAATTAATATTGATTCTGTTTATAAAGTGTTCTTTTGTAAAAATGATGACGTTAGTCACTTGAAATTGTTGCCTGTCGATCGCCTCATTACACATCAAGACCCTTTAACTATTCCACGAGTTGTAAAAAATATAGGGCATGATTTTAATGTTCTTTAACAAGTTCTAATCGAATTTCCCTTCCAACCATCTTTCATTCTGTCAAAACACGAAAATCCAATCTAATGAACAATTGCAGTACATTAGAACGACACAACCAAAAATCATTAGCCCTCTATTGGATGCTAACAAGACGAGCGCACTTAAATGCCAGAAATTAAGTGCTAATTCTCGAAAAAGCCTGTAATTTAAAAATACATCTTCGCCATTTTGAGAGACTAAGTAATTTTCTTTGCTAAAGTCACAACATATCAGATTGATTGTTCTATGCAATAACATGTTCTCAATAATATTTTTAATGTATTGTTTCGACAGTGTAAAGAACATAACTTCAAAACTATGATGTTCATTTCGGTTATGTGATTTGATAAAGCTATTCCCCAATGTTTAATCATTTTTGTTTTCTCAAAGAGGAAGACCTTCCAGAGTAAATTATTTGAAAGCAGGTGATGTCTTAAAGGTTGTCTCCACCAGCTTTAGTCAATATTTTCTTCTATTTAATATCGTGCATCACTAGCGATTAAGATGTAACTCGGGGGATATCAATTCTTCAAGATCCATTAGCAAACCAGAATACTTTTGGTCTCATAAATTCCCAGAGGCAAAAAATTTCAGTTTCGAATTTCAGAAAAATACCATTTTGTTCTATCATTTGAGTAAAATTAGTTTTTCTGTTATTTGTGATAAATTCAATAGACTCCCATGTGAGACAATGTTTATCTGATACTAGTTAATTTGGAAGGAGTGATGTTTCTCCCCATTCGTGGTGAGAAAATTACTTGGTGATGGGGAGATTGGTAAAATACACAAAGGATTTGTTAGATACATGGGTAGTAACACGGCTAACGTTTCCATTGTTATTTGAATAAAGAAAAGGCGTTATAGAATCGATTAGAAACTAAGTGGTTTGTCATTTTGGTCAGTAACCGTACTGCCAGCATGCTATCTGTTACCAATCTTACTTTAAACAGTTCCGTTAATAGAACAACATCAACTTTAACAATAGGACGAGCAATTAAATGAGCATACACAATAACAGTGTTTTTATCCACATCTCTAAGAAATCACTTCCTTAAATGGACGGAATTGAAAAACAATTCTGACATGATTTTCCTGTATCCAAACAACCAATCAAGATAACAACTGTGCGGGTAATTTCTTGTTGATCATAACAAGTTTATCAAATATTGCGTGTCAAACATTCCGGTAGCATCTTGCAATATTATCTGATTTAATTATTCATCTATGTTTTAATTAATTTCATCCAAATGACGTCCAGGCACGAGTACGTATCGCAATTTAAAAGATCGATTCTGAAGCCTGTGATGTTACATTTCACGTTTCAGGTAAGTTAGGTTGCATGACATAACATACGCACACGGCAGCAGTAATAAATAACCTAATAAATCTAATATTGTCAAAAAAATTAAATCATAAAAATAGGGAAAAATAATAATGCGGAATTTAGAAACGAAACATCGAATCTAATTTTTGTTCATTTCTATTGAGTTGAAATAGCACATAAGATAAGTTATAATGATATTAATTTTGGTCTATATATACAAACGACAGCTTAATTTTATTCTAAACTACCTGAATAATATTAACTTTTAATGTATTTCTTTTTCCGGTAGTCTAAATGCATTAATTAAAATGGGTCTAATTGCTAAACTAAATGTTCCTCTTGAACAAATTTCACGTTTATACCTGTGTGAAAATGCTGTAACGCTCGTCATTATATGCAATCAGTAGACCATTATTACACACATATTGTACATGTATAATTCATATTTTAGGGATTAATTATAATGGTATCAAATCTTAACCATGACGGTGCATTTACTACAAAAATTTCTCTTCAAAAAAGGCAAAATTTCACTGACAGACCAATACGATTGAATTTGGATTTGAATATTCGCGGCGTTTCAACTCTTGATATTTTATAATATATAGCTTGATGTTGGAAAATTTGATTAAATTTAGTTTGTAAGTTTATATCTACACGATCTCGGGTATGATTCGACAAATATTTACGGAGTTTCAACACAAATATAACACTTAAGTGGCTTGTGAAGGTGATCAGAGGACACAAGTTTTTGTCAGCTTTTTGAACAAATTTGTTGTGTGGCTTTTTATTCAGAAGATACCAGATGAGTTCGATTCTGAGCACAAAATCTTGTCAGAGTTACAGCTCTTGATATAATGAAAATGCATTGGGTTGGTGAGGGTATCTTGCTTTGAAACTGCTTGTTAACTGGATATGTTGGTGTACACGTCGTAAACGTCGTCTATAAAAATGTATTGGAATTGGGTATCTAGAAATTTTTAAAACCCTTTTAAATATTTTTTTCTCAAATGCATTCATAACAGTCGCTGTCTTTTGTTGACAACTATCTTTTCTTGAAAATACAACTGACTTGACATTGGCGAATATCTAGGATTATTATAAGATATCTTCATTTTAATTTTGGTTCGGCTTCAATGTAGTATTTGGTGTTATCCTTGAATACGCTGCACTGGTATGAAGATACAATAACACTGCAATGTAAAACATTTTTCACCTGTTATGAACATTTTACTCTTATAAAAGGCAAACCAGTTTAATTTTGTTATCTTTTGAAGGTCAATTCAGACATTGAACTTAATTCAATCCAAAACGGAAGTTTATACATAAGATTGACAGAAGAGAGGAAAAGATAAATTATCAGGGGAAGTCTATCTCCCATGACTATGTCAAATAACAATGTTCTATTCTATTCTTTTGAGAAATTTTAAACAATCGAAAGTGTCATCAGTAGGCCACAAGAATCAAAGTTTTAAAATTATAACTTTATTCTTTATTTTGCGATTTGCTGAAATCTGATCCGTAAAATTGAGGAAAGTGAAGAAACTTGTAGAAAAAGTACCTGTTCTATGTCACGTTAATATTTTGTCCAGAACTTTTCAGTTTATGTAATGTAAAGGCCGAAACTTTCGAAACATCCTTAAATTAATCTCCTCTTTTCGAGGACTCAATATTAATTATGGATCTTTCAAAATTGTGGATCTTTATGTTATGAATGTATTCAAATTAAAGCATGTACACAACTAGTGACTTGCATCTTGATTATAAATACTTCAACTGTTTATAGCTCTTAAATATTGACTTGTGATAGCCAAGTTCCGTTCAACCTACGAGTAAACCATGTGAAGAAAATTGAATGAAGCGGTATAAGCGACGAATTCTGTTCGATACTTCTCGGTTCTAACATAACTTCTCTCCCCTGTACAAGTCAGTCGTTTAACGGTTCTCGTGAAAACAGCACGACAGCTGATATTGTATAGCTTTCATTCGATATTTTGGATTACAAGACAAAACACGGTAAGTTCTATTCTCTTGTATAATATTATTGTCAACCGGTTAAGTTTTTGTACGCGGGGATTTAAGTGTCCTAACCAAACTATCCCTCATTTTTGAAGAGGACTTTTTGGCGACAGACAGCGCGTGACCTACACGTGCATTTACAATAACATCGAACGTGAAAAGATTAACGGGGAATTGATGTAACGGTACATTTAGCTTTGTAAACAAAAGTCATAGAGTTCGTAAGTTTAGTTTTATATTGTTGTATTTTTAGAAATAAACGTTCAATAATTGATTGTGGTGTTCTGACAACAGACCAAGTAGGATATTGAGAGAGGTTTGAAGAGAAATTGTAAGCTAATGAATTAATACCATTATTGAATTTTTCTCTGTCTGCTATATTGCTCTTGTCTTCACATTCGATGTTCAACTGTTGAGAAGTGGATTACCCTGGGTTGTGATAAGGAATAGTCTTGTCTTTTACTGCCAGGTTGGTGAATCTAGGTATTTCTAGTGTTGTAGATAGGTCATTTAAACAGAAACTTTATGAATGGCTTGGCATGTAAGGAAAAATGTTGATGTCTATTACTGTAATTTTGATTATTTCATGAATTTCGTTTTGGAATTTACACTTTGAAGTACATCATTTCATTGTTCTTTAAGTATATCATGTTAATACAACATTGTTAAAGATTCACACTTTGGAAAATATGTGTGTGAGATTTTAACAAGACCATATGCAAATGAGAATTCTGTTGGTCTTAGTAACATATTTGGTAATCCTTCCCCAGATATTATTCTTTGGCTTTTTATATGCCTTCCAGGAAGCTTTTTAGTACCGAAAGAAGTCATACATATATTCCAATGAAGCTTATCACTAATAAGGTTAGAGAATGCAGAACTCAATGAATAAATTCACAAATTATTTAAAATTCATTTAAACATGAAAATGAACATCAACATTTACCTGTGGAAATGTTATTTGTTGCGTCTAGAACAAGCATTTTAAGGTGTTTTCTGACAAACATATATTATGCTCTGATATTTCTTCCATTAAAGTCTTTGATGAAAGTTTACAATAGATGTTGTATTGTACTTAAAAAGGTGTTAAAGTGAAATGAGATAGATCTCATAGAAAGCACGGGTCTAGGTCAGAAACAAGAACTATTTACTTCAAGGTGCTTGTTAGATTAGTTAGTTTAAAGCACGGGCCTAGGTCAGAAACAAGAACTATTTATGGTGTTGTCTGAAATTTAGGCCCATCATGTGACAGTGTAGCAGACAACAGCATTCTAATCATAATTAGAGAAACCATTAAAGTATTTTCTAAACATTACTAATGAGAGAATGTGTGAAATAATTAGTATACAGACTTATTATAGATGATCTCACTTCTTTGATGAATGTACCCTTTTGACAAGTTTAAAAAATCTATCCTGCATCAATACTGAAGTAGATGTATTCTTGCTAATTACAATGTCTGATTAGAAATTACACTGTAAATAATTTGACTCTGTTTATGATCTCCTTTAGGAAAAGGTGCACAGAAGAAAAACTAAATTATTCATTATTTTGTAATTTAAAAGTGTAATGACTTGAGAAAGTTGATTGGAGTCTCATTCTGTGTTTAAAAACATGCTGGTATTTTATTTAGCTCTCTGTCACTAAAGACTTTGTTTTGTCTGCCTTACTTGTAGGCGTGTTTCCAAAATTAAATCTATAAGAATACTGGATGCTGATTGTAAATTATATTTTATGTATATTGTCAAATTAGGTAATTTGGTCTCTGTTTTAGAAGGACCTATATTTAGTTGATAATATTTTTTTAGTGAATGCATGAGACAAATTTTATAGAATAAATATTCTTTGATATTGCTGTAATCTCAATATCTATTTTATATTATAATTATATTACGAGTATTTTTAATTCAAAAAAATATGTTGCCAAGTCTGTGAAGATTTTTTAATAAAAATAAAGTATATTAACTCGAAAATGACAAGCTGTTGATTATCAGTACAACATCAAAGTACGAAAATAACATGGTCCCTCCAAATTTATATCAAAGCAAAGTAGAAATTTCAATTTCTATACCTATGCATGGTTTTCTATAAATGAATAAGTCACCATAAAACAAAAAAGTCCTATTTTTTCGCTTTTCAAACCCTGATAATTGTGAACACTACAACGGATTAACTTTGCTGAATAATTCCTGTTTCTGGGACTCCATTAAAGTTCGAACTAGATTTTTTTATTGTCAATCTATATTTCCAAAAAGCTTATTCCAGGGATTGTTTCATTCAAATTTATGTATATTATCTGCTAGTAAGTGTAAAACTTTAGAATTAAAGTTATTAATATCCTATATGCAAACCTTCATGTAACATTTTCTAATCTGTATCAGTAGCTCTGGAATAAAAGAACTGGCAGTTTCCATATTAACTAATTACTTTTCTGTGTAATTTGAGTAATTTTATTAAATATTGATTGCTACACCATTGTTCTATTATTCTAATATGATTTTATCAATTTCCAGCGATTTGATTGTCTGAAGCGTCAGTACTAAGTGAAAATTTCTGCCAGTATTGTCAGCTAAAATTAATAATAACTTTCCTATCTCTCAATATTAAAAATACAATAGCTAGATAAAGTTAAATTATTGTTCAGTTGAGTATTTTTCCAATAACTTTACAGGTTAGTATGAGATAGGGATGTCTGAGGTAAATGATCTGGCTAATGAACAATGTTGACAACCAAATGACTGAAAGGATGCTTTTAATATCTCATTTACATCAGACCTCTACATTAAAATTCTACATAGTTTCCTTAAATTTACTTTTAATTTCAGTGTTAATTTGTTAATTTTAGAGAAGCAGAGGTCAAAGATGAATTTAAGTTACATTAACAAAAAATAATCATATTGGAAAAAAATATTGATGGCCAAATTTTGATAAAATAAGACCCAGAATAGTAGATTATTTGTTTGACTGCTGTATTATGGTATCATTTTAAAGTAAGAGTTTTTGAGTAAGCTATAAATTTATTGCAATCAGTAGTTTTTATATGAATTATAAGGTGTAGGAGCCACAGAATTTTCAAGTGGGGGGGGGGGGGGGAAATCTCCAGCCATGTAACAAAAGTTAACAGGCAGGGGCAAAGTTGGACCAGTCTGGTTTGGCCCCATGACCCCCTTCTAGAAACATCACTGATTACAATAATTAATTTTATGATTTTCAGTACATTTCTTGATAACTAAATTTGACCAAAAAGTATTTCTGTCAGACAATCTCATTAGTATAAAGACAAACATTTCATTGGTTTAAGAGATGACCAAATATTATCTGTCAGGTTACTGCCTTTAAACGAAATAGAAACCTTAGTAATTTACTTGTCCATGGAAAACTAGAACCAGATTCAACAGAATTTGCACTAGAAAGACCGATTTTGATTCAGCATGCGAACTAGTTTTTAGTAAATTAAGAGAACGGGGTTATTCAAAACGATTTTTGCGCAAAATTAAAAACGACACTATTTTGGATATTCAAAAGAAAAATAACCCCCCTCCCCCACCCAATGGTTTCGGCTCAATAGCGTGTGGAGGTTCTAGGTGTCGTACCTGCGAATATGTACATATTTCACATTATTTTGAAAATAAGAAAAACGGAAAAATATTTGAGATGTCTAACATACTTTCTTGCGTTGATAAAAATGTAATTTACCTAATTTCCTGTAAAAAATGCGATGTTCAATATGTTGGTGAAACCCAAAACGCGTTGCGTACTCGATTTAGCGGCCACCGTTTCGATATACTTCATAAGAAAGATAGACCTATTGCGAACCACTTCAACTCATCCAATCATTCCATTGAAGATCTCCTTGTCATGCCTATCGAACAAGTTCCAATATTGTCTACCGTTAAACCTAAAACCACACGATTACAAAGAGAAAGTTACTGGATTGATCAAATACAAACTGCTGTACCCAGTGGTCTGAATATCCAACATGACAATCAAATCATACCCTTTGTTGCAACCTATAATACAACAGCCAAAAATGCTTCTTTGATTGTCAAGAAATATTACAAAGAATTGAAAGACCAATTTCCTAATATTTATACTAAACGTTTGGTTACTGCCTTTAAACGAAATAGAAACCTTAGTAATTTACTTGTCCATGGAAAACTAGAACCCATCCCATTAACTCTCTAGAACAATATTTGTAATTAATTGATTAACCTTTAGCATGCATTGTATTACTTTAGTCTTTTTGTATGTAATTTAAGTTGTGATAATTTAATGTGACATTATTTTTAAACTATGTAATGTAAATTGAACTATATTTTTATTCTACTCATTATTATTTGAATTGATAATTGAAATGTATGCTCTCTTCTTGTGACCTTGGCCAGTGCTTCTATAGGAGAGTATCTTCTATAACACCCAATACAAGACTTTTGGACAGGTAGTACTTTTGTTTCTTGAGCCCCTTTCTTCCTTGGCGTCTAAGCTACATGTATTATTTTCATATTTTCTTTGGCAATATTCATACAGTTTTTGATTTGATGCCACATTTTCTGATAAATTACCATAATTTGTATTAATTTATGAACAACATATTTTTTTCATCAAAAATTATCTAGTTTACACAAAACCAAGTGAAAGGTGTTTAATGTAGTCCATATGGTTGTTAGAATATTAAAGGTACCATATATGATTTATTGTGTATAGTTCTAGCGATAATTTACCTATATTTTGACCTAGACATGATATATTACCTATAAAGTCATAAAAACAGTAGAATGTATGTTAAGCTACTTCAGTTCTAAGTTAATTGAGTGGATTGAGATTGTAAAATCTGGTTTTAGGTTAAAGGTTATTGTTTCTATCTATCTGTTTCATGTATTCAACTTCAAATGATAGATTACTACTAGAATTGTGAATGGAAAAACAGACTTTGTCTCCATTATTTTTGAATTCAAAGAGAAAGGTAAAATATTGCATTAACTATGATCCTCTTCTTCATACTGGTAATAAAAATTAAACTAAAATAGGAAGGAGATGTATTTAACAGATTGTAAGATAAGTAAGTCATTGTGTTACTTTTGGAAAGTAACTTGTGAAATAAGTCATAGAATTACTTGTTGGTGGAATATGGAACTAAACAGTTCCAAGAGTTGTAGGCCTACTGGACTGAAAAAGTTGAAACTTGAACTTTACTGCTTTACACAATTCCCTGTATTACAAATTTTTATAATTTTAAAGGGGAATGTTCAGCATTTTTGGGGATCGATATGAGCCTTGATTATTTGTAAATAGCCTCCAGAAGTACTAGAACTGTACAAAAATCGTACAATCCCTTCAATTATATCCCTACCCGAAATATCCCTTTAAAACTGAAGCCTGCCATCAGAATCATTGTTAAATATAAAGATATGAAGATCATATTAAGATGAGCTGATGTAAAGTTTGTAGGAATTATTAAAATATGAGAGTATTAAATCGAAAGCTTTCTGAGAGTAGACCCCAGGCTAAAGCTAGAAATTCTATGAGAGATAAAAATATTTTGTAAAAATAATCTGTTGCTAATGTAGATTAATTTTTGTTTTTGATCTATAAAAGAGCAAAAACATTCTAATTTAAAAGATGTCAAGATTTTTTGATGCCAATTTAGAGATCAAAATATCATTGATCACTCTCAACAGAACAATACATTCCAAACATTTCAGCTCTCTAAATTAAATTAAGCTTAGAAGATATCATGTTTTGAAATATTCCGCCAGCCAAGATAATGAGTTTTCAACAAGTTTACCATTTAATTGGAGATTCTTGGACTTCCAGTAATTTGTTTATGATAGACAAGAACTGCCATGTATATTATTTTCTTTTATAGCTTATATTATTCTGTAATTTGAGATATTTACTGAAGCTTTGATCCTAATCTATCTTCATTTAAGAAGAATTATCTCAGATTATTTTTCTATTTGGTGCTTGTCAATGATATTATGATTTCCTCGAACAATTTCAAACAGCTTCACCATGTAACATAGTACAGGTTTGATTTAAGTTGTTCGTGTATGGCTCTTTATTTTGTTAAGTACAATACAACAGAATAAGGTCTTAGTTTTAACAAATTTTGTGACTTTTGATGACCTTTCTAACATAAAATGTATCCTGGTAACAAGCATCAAAATAAGGTATTTCTGAATTTTTCATGTGTATCACTGACAATCTTAGCATCAATTCGCACCATTCCCATAAATGCTTTCTATGTAATATGATCTTAGATAAACAAGGGATTTTTTTTATGATATTATAGTATATAATAATTATACATATTAATTCATTGATTGATTTGATTTGATAATTCTAAATTTATTGAAAACTAACTAAACTGTAATTGTTGAGTAAGCTGTATTTAAAAAGTTTCCTCCTACGCAACATACAAGTTTTGATTTCATTTGATTTATTGATGCAAATTTATTATATTACTAAGTTGTCAGTTGGGAAAAATCAGAATTGACATTTTAAATAGATTTAATATAGGAAATTCACTACATTTATTTTACAGATAAGATCAAATTTCCAGCAATATTTTACATTTATTGTGAGTTTTGTGTGAAATTCTGTCATTGACATCACTAATACATGAGATAGATTGATTTCAGTCAACAATACAAACCATTGTCTCGAGGAAAAACAGCAAAACTCCATTTCAATATTAAATATCATGTTCTAACTTTGTTGAACAACACAAGTTGATTGTCAGATAAAATCATACACAATCTAGAATTTGTTAGCTTGAATTGTGACATAATGATTATTATTTTCTAGATTTTAATCTGATAAATATGGCTTTTATTTTAGTTTATTGCATTTTATAAAAATGATTATTTTTAAGGAGCCTTTCCCGTTGTAAAATAATTGTTTCATCAACATCATAGAAAGTTATGGTTTTGACATCAAAGTTTGGTACAGATGGATTAGATAGCGGAAAATGTATTGAAATATGCCTAAGTTTTAAGTGTTACCTTTGAAGTGACTAACAGATTAAGAGATAAGCCTACAAATAGTATATCTTATGAAAATCTATGTTTTATTTCATACCTCAAACTATTTTATGAATGCTAATTATTTGCACGATTACACTAAATTATATGGTGGCAGTATTATACAGGTTGATATTTTCTCTAATGTAAATAACATTCTAAACATTGTCAATAGAAAACAATTTACAAAGATCCCAGCATATGTAATTGCCAAAATCAAGTTTAGTTTTGGAACGTAATATTTCCGGAAAATGGTCACCCAACTTGTTCAAAGATGAGAAAAGTGTTCAAACATTCTGTTAATCTCAACATTTATTCAATTCAATGGCAATAGAATTTTTATTGCATGAAGACATGGAACATTTATTTTTTGTAAATTTTGAGAGATAAGCATGTACAAGATTTCTGAAACAAACACGAAAAATCTCAAGTTTAATTTTGTTAACAAATTGAAGCGTGATGTATATTACTTAAATCTGATAATAAAACAGTTTACAAATTTACATGTTTCAAAGCCAAATCAATAACATCAGCTTCTTATATCATTTCAAGCATGAAGATACTTTCTGATATTCTTTACCTTTTGGCAGACAGTTAATTTTTTTCTCTTTCAAATTGACAACTATTTTAATATCCTGTTTGGCCTAATTGTGGTAAGCAGATATATTCTGAAGTTAAAAACTACTGAAATATTGATAAAAGACTCTTCAGTATAAATATACAGAGGATGTTACCAGACATTTGACGTCCCATGAGGATTCTGGTAATTTTTTGTAAGCAGTAAACTTTAACAGGAATCAATATGGTGAAAGCCGTAAAAAGATAGCAGAAGATAAACTTGTATAGTCTTCTGTACATATTTATTATGTAAAGTCAAGTAAAAACTAAGTGTTTTAAGAATCTGCTAAGAAATTTAAAAAGGTCCAAGTGAGTTTTTATCAGCATTCATAACACCTCAAATCTAAACAAAATTCCTTTTGTAGACAATAAGATGCCTAAAAGTTCCCCATGTTCCTGGGGCCACGGTAAGCATGTTTCAGGGCCATCGTGGAGACAACAAGATGAACGTGATACAAACCTGAATGTAGGACAGAATGTAAATTGTCAAAAGTTCTGCCAAAGTTTGAGAACTACGGGTAGCAGAAATAAACAGTGAGGCTCTAGGCGCCAAACATCTGGATTCAACTTTATTGAAATGTAACACAATGGCTTTGTTCATCCTGGCTTGCCATGAGAACCGTGACATAACAGAACACAGGTCGACAAAGAACCGTCTCTAGCCACTGACATGTTCCAAGAACAATGGTTTCCACATTTGACAGACGCATAAGATCTGGATGAAGATGTGAACAATGTGAGAGATCTCATCAGAGCGCATCAGAATCAGTCTTTCACGTACACTCTAATAAACAGAACAAAATATGAATATGGAGGCAAAAACTGCCAAATTCAACGGCGCATTATGTTGTCTGACAAATGATCAAATGAAAATCAGAGGTATGATCATTCATGATCCAGTCGAACATTGATAGTGCAGATACATCAGGTATTCATCTGCTTTATACAAACAATGCTGCACTTCCTCTAACATTATTTGATGTTTTTGTTCATACCTATCTGGTGCTCCTGACAAAATTTATTTTGATTGTAACTGAGCTAAGTTAGCTATCTGAAGTTGATACTTTGTTTATAAAGAAGATAGGTAAAGATTTACATACAGTGGTCTGTTAATCAATCAGTGATAGATAAACATCTGAAATAATATGATAAAAATATATCCTGGTGCTTAGATTGGCTTGCTGGAATCTTAACTTGTTTATACACACCACAGCATTCTGTGTTCTGGTCAGTTCCATCTGATTAACATCTCTACAAGATCTCTTCAGGCTTACATGCAGGTTAACAAGCAGGTTAATCGTGGTTTTCATATCATTTTGATGACTTATAATGTTTTTCCTAGCTTGAAAATATATCAAATTTATATGAAAAATTGAAATTTACTTTCTGCTTTTAAGTTTTAACTTTTTGTTGATTGTGTTTGAAGTTTTATTATTCGATATTTGCTGATGCTTTAAATCACTGATTTTAAATGTGAACCAATAAAACGTGACCTAATTGTATTTATGATTGACAGTACCATTATGTACCATTTTCTCTATATTATGTCTGCAGAAAAGTAACTCTACCAATGCAAAGTGCCGCAGAGATTAAATTCTTTATAAAATCTAATCTAACTAAATCTCTGAAAAGATGTTTCTGTGTGAAAATCGTGTAAGTAAATAATTGGCAGATCTGTTAAAAGCAGCAGACAACCAACACTTGAAGACCAGTAATAACAAATTGATTGGAATAATTTTAAACACTTTCAACTTACTGCTCATCAATTGAAAAGTGTCTATCATTAAATAGATTCTAGGTCTGTCTAACTTGACAATACTCAGGTAAAAATGGATTAAATAAATAAAGCTGTATTAAACAGATTATTGATCTTATTGGAATAACTTTAAAGCCTTTTATCATGGAGGAATGAAAAAGGTTGTGTCAGCTGCTGTTAGGTCTAGCTATTGATTTATCTGTTCCTATATTTATTGGGAGAATTTTGGTTGATGTGAGCTTGTTCGATTGGTCCTTATTTATAATTTTTTAGTAAAAGCATGTTTGATTGAACCTTATGAAGTATGAAATTTCTTTAACAGATGACCTGTGTGAATCATTTAAGGGAAAATTTTGGTAAAAACATGCTTGATTTCAGTAGAAGTAGGTATATGCTTGATTTCAGTAGATAGATATTGCTTGATTTCAGTAGATAGGTGTATGCTTGATTTCAGTAGAAGTAGGTATATGCTCGATTTCAGTAGAAGTAGGTTAGTCATATTGAGAACATTTCACTTGATTCAGGACAATTGTTGAAAATTAGCTGATGAAGTCTTGTTGATATTGTTATTTTTTGGGATACTAGGACTTAAAGCCCAAGTTGTTGGAGTAAACACTAAATGAAGGAAATTATATGTAGTGGATCCAGGGGCGCTGGAACCACGGGGGCGAGGGGGGCGAACATGTGCCCTTTTTGTCACGGTTGTGTCCCTATGCCCCAAAATATAGGCATGACGTACGTTCTGGTATACCTAAGAAGTGATCTAAGAAGCTCTAAAATACAAAATTTTCCCGAACCCCTAGTCAGATAAAACCTGCCGTTGAGCGGTACCCAAACCCCCACACCGGAAGGTTCCCTCGCTTCGCTCGGTCACATAGTGCCCTTTATATCACAGCTCTGCCCCCGCTGCTAACATTTCCTTCAGGTGCCCCTGAGTGGATCTGAAAAGCTCCACATATATAATGGAATGATTGCTGACTTGGTATTCATACTTTTTACGAAATCATACTTGTGTTCTCTCTGTATTGATCAAGGTCAAGAGCTGTTGAGAAGATGTCTGTCGATTAGAAGATATCACTATAGGTATATTATAGGTCTATTAGGAGAAATTACTGTCTAGTATTAACACTGTGTTCAACAACTTCATCAAACAGTCTAATTGTCTCAACAATTGCTAGCTATATTATGACAATAGGGTAATTGATAGTGGCCATATTGATCTGTCTTTATGATTTCTCTATAATAAAACTAGGGACATTATTGAGTCAAAGTGAACATAAAATAGCTATATTTTTCTAGTAATTAAGATAAAAAGCAGTAACTTTAGGTTATATATTTTATTAGTTTGTTTATAACAATAATGGTTATTGTTTAGATCTGGGGCCTTATTCTCGAAAACTTAATTTAGATGAAATCCAGATTTTAAGAAAAACAGCAATCTGATTGGATAATAAAACTAAATTTAAAATTGATTTTAGTAACTGACCAATCAAATAACTGAAACACTAAAATCATCTTAGGTTAAGTTTTTGAGAATAAGGCCCCTGATCCAAAGTAAACAATGCTTCAATATCAGTTGTTACATATCCCAAGAAAAAAAAACTGTATTTGTGATATAGTCAGTTCAGTGGTTCACCTTCTGGAATTGTTACATCATGTTTTTCCATGTTTTTCCATAACAATAAAAAGACCTAAACATCATGCAATAATTATAGAACAGAACAAAAGTGTGTTTCTTTTTAGAATTAATCTTAAGTTTATGCTATTAACTCAATGAGATTCTTTTGATATTTAATTGTTGTAATAAAGATACCATTAACTGTTTTCTCTTTAGATTTTTAATTTGATGACTAATTTAGATTAGAATGAGCCTAGATCTGATATGGTACCAGTATTTCCTGCAAATCTCTGAGAGTTGCTTATCTTAACTAATCATTAACATTAAAATAAGGTTAATCAGCTAAGATTATGTTCTATTTTATCTTGTGATAACCAGAAATAGACAATCATACATCAGTAGTAAGGAAAAAAGCAAGATTCAGTAAAAAAAGATCTCCTCATTTAAGAAATATTGATGAGGAATCTGGCATTTCTTATTATTTTGGAACTTCTGATAAATTATCAATTAATGCAAGAAACACCATCACTAATCAACAATTAAATATTAATGCAGAAGTGCTATCAAACTTTCTAATGTTTGAGAATTGTGGTATATTTTAATAGTGTCCATGAGTGGTGTATTAAAAAGTGTTAGTTGATGATGTGTCCACAAAGTAATCAAACCCAGTGATACAGCAGCACTAATTTAACTAAGATAGAACTCAGATTATATAATTCTAATGCTAACATAATGTATTAAATATGAATTATAAGTGAGACATAATTGTTAAACAGGTGATATTTTCACTTAAAAACTAATTAGTTTCAGTTCTACCTTTATGATTCTACTACAAGATATATTGTGGTTATTAAAGCAAGACATTCCCAATAAAAACCAATTTTCCACTTCCTTGATTTTTAACTATGATTTCTTATTTCTTTATAGATTCTAGTGGGTCACAATGATGACATTTGTTTTGTTGTCATTACTTTGTTGTATGCCATTTGTTTTGATGTCTGCCATTAGTTTGCCTTATTTGCAATTCAATGCAAATTGTCTTTGTACTACTGTAATTTCTGTCATGCATTATTTAAAAGTGAATATAAAATTTATGCCTCTGTGTTTTCAAGTCTGCTATGGATTTCTTTTGTTGTCTGCAGACTGATTCCAAGTTATTTTCTGCTTTTATTGAAAAATCATGAACCGTTTTCAGTATTATAAAGTTGGCATCAGTTTATATTTTAATTCATTCATTAACGTACTCTGTCTTATTTAAAAATAGTCAGGTTAAGGACTTGAGATGGAGACTAAAATTTCAAGATAATTTGACCTCATTTTGTGAGCAGACCTAGTGATTTTTATTTCCAGTAAAATAAAGAAATTGACAGCTGACTTGTTAGGGTTAATCCCTTTGTAGGAAGACTGAATGATTGTCAATGTTTGATTAATGACTGCACCAAGTGACTAGGATAAAACCTGTATTAACCTGGAATCAAGTAGAATGATTACCATCAAGTTTCAAACTCACTATTTCTATTACACAGAATGACCTAGTAATTGGCACTGATTACCAAGTCAAATACATTAATGTTATTGGAGCAAAGAATAGAAATAGATTCTACTTCATTTTCTACCACAAATTACTATCAAAGTTGTAATGGAAAAGAGAAAAAAGTTACTGATAGTTCTTTTCAATAGTATTTTGTATTATTATGCGTGTAGAGGACAAGCTAATAGGGTGTAAAGAATGAGTCAAATTATACATGTAGTACTGGTAGGTTTGAAAAAAAAGATCACTATTTTCATTAGTTAGCTTGCTGTTTGAACACATATAAACATAATGTATCAAAAAGAATTAAGATCTCAAAATGTTCTTCAGACAACCATCTATAATTCTGCGTTAGCTACATGTAGTTTATTTTCTACACCATTAAATGTATGTAGTTTTTAATTTGTCAGTTTCAAGCTGTTTTTGATTCTAGATTAAATAGTAAGATATTCCAATTTTCATAATTGCAAACTTTCATGGCCATCCAGTTTCACTCCAGTTTCACTTTATGTCATTCATCAAGACTCAATCTGTTTACTCTTCTGGAACACCTTCAGTGATTGTGCTCATTTACAAATATATAAACAAAGCCAATAAATTACACAATTGCAATTATATTTTGTCTTTGAGATTGTGGGTTACTCTTGGATATAAAAGTTTTAAAAGATAATTGCTAATGCATATAACTATCTCATCATTTAACTTGCCATTGATGTCTGCATTTATTGCTACTACCACTGTAATTATATGGAGTGACATTTACACCAACACTGCTATTATAGTACAATTATAGTAATGTCCTATATTTTTGTCATATCTTGATAATATAACCAATTGCAATAAATGTTGTCATTTTTTTTGGGGGCATATTTACCATTTGAATCTTGTGTTTTTGATTGTCCCATACATATATTCATATTACCTGTGTGCCTGTGTTTACTGTTGGTTATTGGATATTGATTCTGTTTTTGAGGTATGGACCCAGTGGTGATCAATGTGGTTTCATCTGATATGGCCTTGGGATAGGAAATGCTTATGATCTTACAGGAAATTGAAGATTACCATTACTCTGAAATGTTGTTATATTGTTAGAAATTGAAGCCATTATTTAGGTCAATGGAACTGTCTGATTGGCATCAACTCTGTGATTTCATATTCGTGCAATTTTTCATTAATTTTGTACATGGGTAAGCTTAAGGTTGCTCTGTAGGCTATTTACAGTGTAAAATGAATGTCAATGAATGACTGGTTGCGAACAATAGAAATAAAAACGAACCATTGACTGGTTTGATACGAGGCTATAAATCAATAAATAAACTGGTATTAGTGTATCAATAATTTCTCTCTGATGGTATGAGAAAAGGATAGGCTTATTAATCATTATAATTAGAACTTTATTAGTTCATTATTAACTTATTAGCATTAATAATATTAATTATTACTAATATCACAAGTTCACTGCTTGTGGATCCATTATTATCAATTATTTCTTACATCACCAGGTGAAAGGCATTATGACATAATGGTGAGCATATACCTATATACATTGCCACCTTTAGATTAATTATTACTGTAAAGAGTGTGATAATTTTCAAATGTAATCCTACTGAAGGACTGATAAGTACTATCAAAAGGTATCATGAGATATAGTGAGGTAACAATGTTCACAATAGAATTTGCTGTAGCTACTGTTTACCATAGTTTGGAATTGTTCCTTCAAGTTGTAATATTTGGAATAGCTTAAGTAAACATGAAGTTGTTCTCCAAGTTTAAAGGAACAATATATATCATAAACTGGCAGTTTACTGCTTTTTAAGCATTTCTTGTGACTAAGTATGGTTTTTGTAGGCCTTCTCAAATGGCAGCCCGCGGGCCAAATACGGCCCGTGACGCCATTGAGAATGGCCCCTCAAGAGTGACTCCTACTAAAACTCTCTGCTCGCTATGCAAATTAAACTCTATTTGGCCCTTATATTTTTTTCATAAAATGCATTAGGCCCTTGACAAAAATTAATTCAGAAGGCCTGTGGGTAGACCATATAAAGCAAAGGATATATTTGCCAGAAGTCAGAACAGTTATGTTGACAACTCCTACTGTTATATCTTATGATGGTCAAAATGGGAGAATTTCATCAATTATTAATTTCCATGTTCATGAATTATACAATGGACTGCTGGTATGGTTCCCAGAGGGATGACATACTGTTAACTAACTCCAATGTTACTCATGAATACAGACATTTTACAGCTGATGTCTGCTTCCCAAAACAACATTTTTGATGAACATGTTTAATTTTGTAATTTAATTGCATATTTTATGTCTATCAGTTTTCTCATAAATTTCCTTCTTATTAATGTTTTTTGGCTGAGTTGGTATGAGTTTGTACTACCAATTATTTCCTACAATATAATGGTATGTAGAGGTTTGGTAAATAGTTTCTGCTTGAAGTTTAATTTATTGTTGGTAAATAGATCGTGCATAATAAATATATTTTAGTAATTATAATATCTAGATTTAAGAGGAATTTAATTTTTTTATAGACTAAAAACAAGATGGATATACTATACTTAATACATACATTTGCATCTATACTTTTTATTGGACAAAAAGATCTAAAAACTAAGAAAATTCATCAATTCCAAGTAGTTGTTGACCTATATATTTAGACTTGCAGACTGTCTGAAAGTGTAACAGAAGTGGAACAGATTGTGTTTTAGGTGTGAGATAGAGAAAGCTAGGTTTAAAGGAAATCTAATTGTATATAGGTATTATCATTTCATCACATTGCCTGTATAAACATGTACTTCCCTCACCTTAAAATACTATCTTCTCTACCTACTGTTAGAATTAAAACATACACACTGACTCATATATACCAGATACAATATAATATACAGATACAAACCTGGTATACAGATACCAACTTACACGATCTAGCATTAATTCTGACAATGTGGAATGAAAGAGGTTAGGAGTGCTGCAATTGATCAGATAATCTTTTACATACCTATGTATGCTCTCAAAAAGTGCTTGAATTTTTCAGAATTTGTGTGTTACACATTTATAGTGCATTAAGTGGAATGAGTTGATAGTCAGCATCCCAACTTTAATAAACACTGGTTATAGTATCACAATTCTCATTACATTAAAAGGGATTTGATACCACCGCAATCATACTGGCTACCATCTGTACTTTTCTTTGAACCATGTTGGCTTGTGGATTCGACAATACCTTATTAAATTCTTACCTGCCTAAAGTTTTAAATATTTAATAGAGTTACAGTATATATGTCTATAAGGATTGTTATTTGTAGATGTTATACAATGTGTAGGTTTACCAGTACTACTAGTAATCATTGTCCAGGAGAGTAATCTATGAAAGTTATGCCATAAGTTGTAGTAGGCCTATCATAAATATAAGTAATGGATTGACAGAAAATTAACTGGTACAAATTAATCAAAAGATCTGGATTTCAGCTGTTTCTTAAATGCTCCTGAGAATTGAGAGAATTTCCTTGAAACCACCTTGATTCAGTATAATACCTTTAACAGTAAATGATGTAAAATATTTTATATTTCTAGGTGTAAGATAGTGGGAGATGTGTAAAAGTTGTATGGTATGGTGGTAATATTATACAGTAGGAGTATGGTGCTACCAATATCAATACTAACACTATATCTAGTGTACCTTCTCTCACTAGTAACTGGTGAAATGTGCTCCAAGGCTGTACCGTAAGTATATTTTATAAAAAACATACTGGTATAAATGTCAGGACTAACTGTTTATATTATACTCTAAGGGTCAAAATATTACTAGCTTTCTGTAAGGTTTCTATTATCAACTTTATTGACAAATAAGATCTAAAATTTAACTTATTACTGATCTATAAATGTATTTATTCTGATCACAATCTTGAATTTGAACGACTGTTTGAATCTTGCATTGACAACAAACAGAACCCTTAAATGGCCAATTTAGCTAATCACACAACTGTTTTCATTGTTTTCTCACATCACATCTTCTGACTATTGTGTTGGTGATGTTTGACATCAGGATGTTTTTTGAACCATGGTTCAAAAGTTTGATGAGAAATGTCCAAGTTGTTGTCAATAGACATATACACGTACATTTTTGATGATTTGTCCTATCTGAAAGAAACAAGAAATTCATAACAAAAATAAATTTCTAACTGAAACTAATTTGATTCAAAATTTTACATACTTCTGACTTCAGAATTCTATGAAATTCATGCCACACATACTTAAAATAGCTCATCATCAAGACACTTGTATTTATCAATTTGGTAGAATTACAATTTGATTTCAGTGCAGTTTCTATAGATTCAATATTGTTCAACAACATAATCCATTTGAAGAATGCACTCAAAATTCAATTTACTTTTTTCAAGAGTTAAATTCCAGCGCAATTTGTCTGTTAAATCAATGAAAACATTTGAACCGGGATACTTGAACTGTTCTTTCATTGACTTTTATCTTAAGTTCTGTTTAGACATCAGATTTTCCTTCTGCTTTTGTTTGTGCATGGAAATTGTTGTTAAATGACAATTCCCACATATGAGAATTGTTTCTATGAATACCACATTTTGATATTGAATAACAATTTTTGTTCAAAAAATTATATTTTACAAGTGAGACAAAACTAAATTGATACTAAAGTAAAAAACAGAATGCAAGAAATATTGAAATATAACGCCTACAGTATCTACTTGGAAAAAGTAGGAACTTGAGCTTAAGGATTAACTTTTTCATCTAACACTCAGAACAATGTGTCTGACAGCTAAATATTCAAGTGTGTCTGTATTCTAAGGTTATTAACCATCTTTTATCAACACAATTATATCAGACAGCTTTCATTGGGAGGAAAATGAGAAAAAATGAAGGATGAAGTAATTCTATTAGAGTTCTAGTCTATTTCCTCCATACCAGTCGAGTGCCTTTGCAATCTAATACAATCAATAAGTTGTAGAAATAAGGCAATCATTGAAGCACTAATTTAACAAGACTTCATTAGCTATCAAAAAATCAAATAGCCTTCCATTCTAAAATTGACGTCTGCTTAAAAAATATTCTTTTAGTTCTTGAAATACTCTCAAGTGCTTTATACATTAGGCTGTATTTATAAGGATTTATGTACTCTATTAAGTCATTCTTTTGATAAAAGAAAGTCATAAATTACACATCAATATCTGTCAGTCTCAACCTGCATATTAGTGCAACTTGGTGCAGAAATATCTTTAGAATTATTTTTTTCCAAATGTATATTATTCTGTAAATGATTTTCAAGAGAGTTTGGACTATTAAATAATTTTGTATGTTTATGTCATTTTGTAAACACCGTTAACAAATTGCTTTGATATCAAAATGAGCACAAAAAAACACAGCTTCATCTTTTGGTGATGAATTGAAAGTAAGAATTATTTGCTACATTGCTTCTCGATCGATTCTTGCCTTTTAATTAGACCAGTGCAAACACCATATTTGAGGATGTCAAAATTATATCTTAATGTGATGAAGCATTTTGGTCCAATGTAACTGTCAAAATAAATTATAATGTGCAATGTGTATTTAATGATGAATCATAATTATAAGTGATTTGTTATTATAAATTGCAGGGTACCACGACCAGCTAAAAGAGTTCATGTGTTAAAACGTATCCCTGCAGCTTGTTCTAATTGGGATAAATCATGGACATGGCTGACCAAAGTTGATTGTGGCACAAAATACAAGTAAGTTATTTTCCTTTACTTATATTTTAACCTCCTGATTTTCACACCATCTTATATATTTTGTGACATCATCTGTTAGCTGGAAAAATGAGTATTAGTGGACCCTTTTTTTTTGCACCTGAAATGGTGTTTAGTTTTAGACAATAAATACTGTCTGTATATTAGTATTGAATTATGGACATACTGATAAAATTTTCACTGGAACATTACTGCAACTGATATCTTGGAACTCTGCTTGTAGTAATTTTGTGGCATGATTGAATCTTTTTGTCATTCAAGACACATGAAAATCTTTGACCAGAACAGAATTTAGATTATATTATTGTTGATTAGCATACAATCTAAATTGTTATTGGTCAGTGCTAAATGTCCAGGCTTGTGGGTACCTAGGGGTACTTGGTCTAACGGTAATCAGCAGTTAAAGCAATTGAGGAGAACACTCTAGGGTTAATTAGACATTGACTTGGAATAAATAATTTCTTAATTTACCCCAGAGTTACATTTCACCTTCCATAAAACTTGGCAATGGCAATTCAATTAAATACTTAGTCAAATGAGTATTCTAAATAATATTTGTTTTGGTGGCCATCAAGACCATTTAACCCTTTCAAAACTTAAAGATTTGGCTTCATTCCATTATGGATGAGAATAATTAAATTTGGTGAAAGGTATTAATGCAAGGAAGGTGGTCATTGATTAGCTAGATTGTTTGCCCACAGTGGAATATTGAAATGGAGACTTGAAGTTCTTGTTAAAAGTTTGATTGGAATGAAAAGATTTACTGGGTCACAAGTGTTGATTAAATAAATTGAAATTTGTTAAGTGATTGTTAAAGAAATGGACCGTAGGTGATTCAATGGGATATAATTTGATTATTGTGTTGGCTTTTCTCTTCTCTGATCTCAGAAAGGGTCAATTAAACGATAAGATCATGTAAGCTGACTTAGATCTTTGACACTTTTTGACTAATTGGGAAGGAATTTGATTGAGACAAGAGTAAAGAAGGCCATCAATCTTAGGAATTGGGAGGAATTTGATTGGAAGGCAATATCTTAATGGAATCAAATGTCAGGACTAGTTGAATATAATTGGTCTTTATGATAGATTGGGATTAGTGATAAGTTGCTGTTCTGACATACCATCTAGGACTCCTATCATTCAATGACATGTAAAATGCCAAACTTAAGTACACACAAGTAAAAGTAAAAACTGACCAAGCTAACAATCAAAGTTATATCATAAGGCAAGGCAGGTCGGAAAAGCACTGCTGGAATCTCTTGTGGATTGATGGTTATACTACTTTAGGATAAGTAGTTTTGGAGTCAGAGGTTCTCCTTGTAGTTACAATATATTTCAGGTTCATGTTTAACATATTTGACATATTCAAATTTAATCATAAATCTAACTTTTCTCTGGTCACATGTATAATGCAATTGGCTTCTGTAATGGTCTCAATTTCCTCTGCATTCAGATCATCTGCACATTAAGTGGCTTCAATATTATTTCAGACGATTTCAACCAATTCTTTAGGGATTGGAATAGGTTTTTTCAGTTGTCAATGTTAGAATTCAATCATTTAAACACCATCCATCTTGAAGTCAAACATAAAAATTATTTCGAAGGGAAACACTGGATTGAATGATAAATACAAGAATAATGTTACATTGGAGATATAGAACTTTACTCTTCAGTTCTGCAGAATATGGCTTTTAAATTTTTGAAATGTACTTACTTATTTTTTGTTAAATAAAGTCTAGGAATGAATTTAATGTGTAAATAAGAAGCCTTTAAAATGAAATCTCCTAATGGTTTTCTGAATTGATTGATAGAACAGCATAGGTTGGAGAGAAACTTTAATCCAAAATGGAGAACTGATAAAGCAATGTTGACTAAAACAAAAAAAAAGTCTCCAAAAGTCAGAAGTTAATTAATTAACTGGTGTAATAAGTGAGAAAAGACCATCAAAATACCATAATAATACTTATTTAAATAAATCTTATATTGATAATATTGAGTAGATAGCTTTTAAGTGTATTTACACATATTATCCAAACATTGACAATTCTATACCATAATGTCCTATCTCTCGTTACAAACTCTAAATACAGTCGACCAGACGGTCAATAGATATTTCAAGCACATATTGATTTTATAGCGGCCTGCAATATTCCTCGCAAACAATACCTCAAGCTTTTAGTACAAGAATACGATAGCATCAGGGGGTTATCATAATTGTTTTAGTAAGCAATTAATGCGTTAAGAGACCATCTTTTCACTTGCTATTGATTATTTGGCCAAGAGCTACACAAATGATTAACCATGACCTTTGATGACCCTGTCCAGAGATCGAAAAATGACAACCTCATAACTCTTGAGTAAATAGAAAGTTATAGAAATGTCAGATTAATAGAGGAACTGTGATGTTTGATACATAAGATAGTGGCGGCACTAGAATTGAGTGGTAGTAGAGAGATAGATGGTGTATTAACGAAAACAACTCCTTTCTGTACTTACTTCTTGTTTATCTTGTATCACATTGTTATGAATTTTTAGATTTGTCTGAAAAAATATCATGATTGAAAATGAATATTATAATTTCTATTAAAAAGAAGCATGGCTATTTTTATACGCGCTCATCTCTTTGTGATGACGTATATTGTCGGCCCCACTGTCCGTCGGTTGTCAACATTTGTTTGTAAACGCTCTAAAAACTAGAGTTTTTGATGGAATCAAATGAAATTTGGTATGAGTATACATATTCATAAAATGAAGATTAAATTCGAATTTCAGCTATTTTTGATCATTAGAAGCAGAGTTATTGCCCTTGCCCCAAAATCTTGAATATGCTATTATTCTCTGAGTTTTCAACCGATTTTGATGAAACTTAAAATGGATGTTATTGGACCTAAATCGAAAGGTTTGAGAAATTTTAGTTTACTACTGATTGAATTTGAGGCTTTTTCGTTGTGCGTATATGGCTATAGATGGTCCACTTCCTTTCAAGGAAAATAAATTATTATACTTGAAAGATGAAAAAGTAAATTCACAAGTCTTGGAGAAACCAAATTTAAAAGCCTCTCTAATGGTGACCTCTTATGGACAAAAACATTTTATTTCCAATAGCCACCAGTCTATAGTGAGTCAATATTTATCTCAAATAGTTGAAATCAATAAGCAACAGTAATCAGTTCCGTGAGGGAGATATTTCGGTGAACGCACAACCATGACGAAATTACTCAGGAACAAGATTTAATTGGAATTTGGTACATCAGTTCCACTGTCTTAGCATTCAAATTTTCTGACTGAACGTAAATGGTGTTCGTTAGATAAGATTGTAATAAATGACCAGACTCAGACACTATTTCACAGAATGATGCTAATGTATAAGATTTGACAATGTTGTAAGTCGAATGTGTAAGAATATCATTAAATATAGTGACAACCTATCTTTCAGCTTCAATAGTTTTAAGATATTAAAAACGCTTGAGTCGGAAATCTAGTTAAAAAGATAGAAGAAAATTAGATAGACTGAAAAATGATGTTAACAAACTATTATAGTTTCTAGTTCATTATCTTAATCAAAAACTCTCCAAGATAGATTCCTTATTGATTAAGCCTTAATTGAGTTAGAAATGAAAATAAGAACAAAGACGGTTGATATTGGAATTATTAAGAGTCGATTGTGACTAGGTTTAAACGAGCTTTGAATGGAGGTACAAATGAGATACATGATATTAATTTTGAAGTATTGAGAGTCTGGGAGAGAAATGATGACCTATTGGTTATTCCTGTCTTAAACTATTCAAAAACTATTTTTATAGGATACATATTTTTGAAAGTCTGTTGACAGAATTATTTTAATTTCATTGTTGCAACTGTTTGACCATAAATTTGTAGGTTGAATGATGTATTTTGTATCAGTTACTTTTTCGTGATTGCTAAATTAAAGTGTTTTGCTCCTTTTATTACATTACAGAGCTCCACACTTTGTATAAGAGGTTTTAATAAAGAAGGAAATCAAATTTGAGAAAAACATTTAAAAACTGTCTGAGTCACTTCTTAGAAGATGAAATCAAAAAGCTGTGTAATCCATTTGTCTGAAGCCAAGATTTTGTTGTCACAAATTATTTATTAGTTTCCACATACAGTCATAGTGTCAAGTTATTTACACTTATAAAGAAGCTTAGTGGAAAAATATTCAAATACATAGCTATTCAAAAGGTGATAGGCCATTAGTTCAACACTTTGTCTATCAAAAGAGAAGTCTTTTCACATCAGAAGAAAAATCTTTTCACTTTAGAAGAACTCTTTTCACATTAGAACAGAACTCTTTTCACATTAGAACAAAACTCTTTTTACATTAGAACAGAACCCTTTTCACTTCAGATGTCACTTTCACCTTTTAACTTATTCTAAACTGTTTCTTAAGCATATTGTAACAAAAACATTGTGAAAGTAATGTGCTAAAATCATTCAGTTGAAATTGTCATAAACCACTTTTCAGTATGTTTGTCTGAATATATGCTAAAAATTTGTCAGTTGTTGATCACTTTTTGGAGCTATCCTTGTCAATGTTCGAAGTTGAAATTAATAGTCTCACTACACTTCCACATAAGCAGACGTAAGCAGAAAAAAAGGAAAGGAAAAGGAAAAAAGGTTGTATCATTAGAGTTTTGAAAGTGATAACTTAAAAGTATATGATATTAATTATTAAATTAAACCTCTATTAGATTGTAGTAAAAGCTGTATTGTTGGGTGTTTATCGGTACTTCCTGTAAATTTTCTATTTCCGATAATGAACTAGATAGATTTTGGATATAATATAGATTTTTATGGTACAGTATCCATAAATGGATTTTTATGAGTGTAAGAAATTAGTGAAAGTGGCTAGATGATTAGCAGGAAATTAGGTCATGTAGACGTTAACATCTTTTAAACTTCGATCTTTTCTCTTTTTGTCTGCTGAAACAAAGATCATCTTACAAGTCTGCTGTTATATATTTGAAGATGTTATGTGATAGGGTATTGCTAGGTTAAAAACATATTGGATTTGAGAGTTTATTAATGCTTGGCTGTATGCGTAAATATGTTTATTTTCTTATTGAGGGTAGGTTAAGGCAGTTCAGTTATAATAGATTTTATTTTTTGACTAGTGGCTTAAATTATTTTAATGAAGAACTGAAAAGCCTACTCATAATGATCGAGTCTATCCCAAAGGTTAATATTCTTGCACCTCTTTTAAATAGACCCTTAGACCATTTCAAATTGACAGTGATTCAACCATGTTACAGATATAAGGCCTCTTCAATTCAGACTGGAACTGCAGAAGTGCTAACGATTATTATCAAAAATAGAATAAATAAGGATTTGAATAAAATCAATAAAGAAATAAAAGTTGTCTAAACATTGCTATTTAAGTATTGTGGAAGGTATTGAAAATCTGTCAAACACTCAATTCAAAATGTCGCTTATTACACATGTTTGAAATATTAAGTCAATAATTTCCCTTCTCTAAACTAGCAGTCTGTTGCTTGCCACAATAAACATATTTTTATATTAATCAATTACCTATAGATTTTAAACGATTCTCATTCTGATGTATATAATGATTGGTTCTGAATGTTTTTTTCGCATTTGGATGTGTGAGCAGCAGATAAAAAGCTCAATGAAATATATTATATTGAAGCCATGGAGCATTCAGTGGGTCAAGGATTAAGTATACTATCCTACAGGCATAAGTAATTGACATGTTTAGAATGTTCAATATAGAACTTAGAAGTTTTTCTATACCAACAACTTTATAGATGGTACTATGAAGCATAGTTCGTTCAGTTCCTTCTAACACAAAATAGAACTATTGGAGGACTATATCCCTTGTGGTCTTCTTTGTTGACTTCAGAAACAAATGTACCCAGTAGCTCAGCAAGTTTTTCAACTCTATGGTTTAATTTGGTATGGGTCTTTATGGATTTTTCAACAGAGTTCCTTACTGTCAGTGATGCAATTTGAAGAAGCCGACATGAGAAAAGCTTCTGGTTGATTGAGTAAGATAATCATATAGTCCCTCTGAGACAGACTAGGCATATCAAAGATATCTCAACTGTTGGACATCGCAAAAAGAGAAGTGCTGTTATTTGTGATGTAATATTAATACTACCACAATTGTTGCACAACACATGGATTGCGATTTTGATGCCTTTGTTATGGGTTTCTCACTAAGATCACCTCTCTGAATTCCATCATATGATCAACTACCTAATGGCACAAGGGATATTGATATTGATTGATGCTCTAAGATTTGATATATTGTTAACCCTCTAGAGTATTGAGTCTAATATAAATACAGCTCTATAGTGTGATGCTACATTAATAATTCAACACTATACTCAATGTTATAAAAGACTCCATTCTTGATGCCAGTTTGAAGTTTCAATTCTAATTCTGAGTTTTTGCTAGGAAAAGAATACTCTGTAATTGAAATGAACAAAGAAATGTCAAGTTTAATTTCTCAATCGATTTTATTTTTTCAACAGTCTTAAGGCAGTGGAGAAAAGATCTTTCAATACAATCTTGCCATGTAGAAGGTTTTAACTGTTAAACATCATGTTTTGTGTGTATGTTAAGAGTGATCCATTGTTAGAATACTGTTCAACTCTGCATGCCAACAAAAATATTCCTTTCTTATTCTTAATAAGGATTTTTCACTTGTGTTCATTTCTCTCTGAACATATTAGTACCAGTATAATGAACCCTAATGTAACTGACTGAACAAGTAACATTTTACACTTTGTTTGGTTCCCTATGATATTAAATCATAGTAAGGTCCATTTGACGGAGAGAAGCTTATTTGATGTCTTCACATAGGTCAACCCGGATGTAAATGGGCACAAATATTCTGTGAAAGATCAATGCCTAGAGATTTGGATGAAGACTAGCTGGGATACAGAACTTTAATTGCTATCCTTGTGAAATATGGTTATTTCTCACATTTCAACTGAATACAAATACACTGGTACTAGATAATACAGAAATTTTTATAATTACTGATAGGGATTCCTCAAATTGTATCCCTTTCCTCAAAGTACATAGCAGTATGGTGTATTTCAAAATCATAACAAATTATTATTAAATACATATACAAAAGATAAAGACTGTATATTATTGTATACAGCGGTAATTTGTTAAATATTACTATCTGTTGATAGGAAGAATGTAAAGTGTACAAGATATCTGTATTCTTATCAACAGTTCTATCATATTTACAAGACCTCCCAACTATCACTGTACCACCCTTGTATAGATAGATATATGTCTATAATGGCAGTAATGTAAATAAGCTGAATTTCTAGTGTCAGAGGCCATTATTATAAAAGATAACTTTACCGGTCTTTTTACATATAAAATTTATATCAAATATCTTTTTTAATAAAAAAAAAAAATTACACTTTCCTTTCTAAATTGTTACTTTATGAGTATTTTTTATGCTTTGTGGATTTCTTGACTATATATACTGCATCTTAAAAGTATATGATGTAAGACGCTTTATATGCCTGATATTTTACAGTTGTGCAACAACCAGTTTTAGTCAAATTATGGGGTAAACGTCAGTCAATTATGATGTCAGTAGCCATTTATTATAGCATAATATAGATAATGATATCACTTATTTTCTTACTCACTGTACTGTAGTATACACTAGTAGACATAAAATGTCATATAGCATATTGTTTGTAGGGCATATTATATTTGTTATAGGCCTGTATATCATTCCTTAAATCTTCTGCAACTGAGGTGCTTGAAGATGAGGCACACAATTGTTTCATGTGACCTATTGTCTTGTACGCCTATTATAGTAAAACTAAATGTTAATCGGCACTTAAAAAGATAATTGTATGTAATATAAAAATATAACACCTGTGACATCTAATTATTCCGACATTGTCAACTGTAATCTATACGATAGTAACTGTACATTACAATAGTTACTGTACATTACAATAGTTCTATGGTTTTAAACTCATGAGACACTATCTTCAAGATAAAACCTTTAATCTTTGGTATTCAGTGTTTATAAAAGACATTGTCAGGCATCCGGTGATAACAAAATATTGTTAGCTATTCTTCTGAGAATTTTATATTATATAGAGTATGAGCTCAAGGAGTTCTTAATACTTAACAACATTCTTGTTGATATCTTGCTATTGTGCAGTGAGTTTTCTTGCTGCATCTTATTCTTATTTTGGAAAATTAGCATCAATTTCCAAAACTAGGTTTTGGTAGATGAGTTATTAGTTTTCCTCTCACATATAGTGTTACTTTGTTTTGATGCATATACCATATATATATCAACAATATATAGTTAAATTTTCTTTCAAAGTAAAAATAATCCTATAAGTATATGTGTCATATCTTTGTTATTTATGGTGCACTGTGCAGACCTCAGTAAAATATTTGAACTGACAATATTTAATTTTGTTTGGTGATCATAATAATTTGACAGATCTCCAACAAATCTCCTACTGTTATGTCTGTAAATCTACCAGAACTAGACACATTTCTGTGCACATGCAATGTGTGTGCGTAGTTCAAATAAAATCATCTTTAAATCATTACTAATAAAAGTGAAATCACAGCCAAAAGTTTGTTGACTGTTACTATTTTGGAGAAGTTGAAGATTGAAGAGAAATATCATTTTATGTGAAAAAGTGGAATCAAATATCTTGTTGGTAAGATAAAAACACAAGGAGAAGTGAAAAAGGTGAAGTAAAAAATGTGAAACTGGTAGTTTTTGTGTAACATTATGTAAGATGAGATAGAAGTATAAACAGTTACAATGTGGTTCTAATTGATTGTAGGTAATGTGTGATATATTAGAGAGACTAGCTAGGCTTCAACTTGGCACTGTTTATTACTAATAGAAACCAAGCTACCTAACATATAATACAATTCCTTTAGGACAGGTGAAAAACTTAACACTAGATTATCATCTCAATATTAACTTCTAATGCCAAAAATTCCTGGTCCTTTTTTATCGCTAGCAGCATCTTTGACCTTCTCAAATGACATAAAGCCAATGTCCTAGTGGGATTTAATTTGTTTGCAATTTGTTTTTCTGTCATGAATCAGAAAATGAGTCAGTATTAAATGATATGCATGTACTCGATACTATGTTGATTTGAGAACAGGAGAATAACAACATGCTGAGACGAGAGTGAAAAATGTAAGATTAATTTAGTAGCACGGTAACACCCAAGTTTTTATAAAAAAAACAATATTAACTACAAATTTTCAACATGTGCCATAAAAATTCTTTTTAATACTGTGAAATCTTGATATGTTTATAAATTAACAACAAGAAAAAAATTGAAGTTCAGTGATTTACTTCTAATTGCTCTGTAATTATAAATAAGCTACATTGTTCAGCTATTGTCTGCTTGTCAATGATAAGAATTGTATTTCTTTCTAAAAAGTGACTTTGAATTTTTCCGAGAAAAAGACTGGGTATCTTGAAATTTAGAGAGTGGGCAAATTAGCTTAGCTGTTTTCACATCATTTTTCTTCCATAGTTTTCTTTATGTACATCTTGCTCGCCAGTTATAAAATGGCTAATGAATTCTCAGCTTTGATTTCCAATTACGTTGTATCACTGTCTCTTATAATCAAATTACCTTTATTCAATTCTACCAAAAATAGATTTCACATTCACAACCAATTATTGCTTCATGTTTTCTTCAATCCAAAACAGAGCACACTTCAATTTGGTTATTTTTACTGGTATGGAAAAGGCCTTCATTTGATTTTCAATTCTTTTAGATTTGATTTCATTTGATTTGATTTGATAGACAAATTATTGATGGTGATTCATTTCACCAGTAAGAAATTTAGTGATAGTTATGTTTCCCAGATCTTTCCTGAAAGTCTTCAATTAATTCTGTGGACAGAATAATTTTCTCATGATAAGTGATATTATCCAGATCTCTATTTTATTCTTGTCTGTAAGTCTACCTAATTGAATATGTTTAGAAAGAACTTAATGAGATTTCCAAACAATTTACATCTTTTTAACCTGAAACATTTTTTCTGGTGCCAGTTTTTCCAGACCTAAAGAACTGTTTTCTTATACCAACTGTTTTTATTGCAAACTTCCGATATATATATTTAATTTCTTTTCTTTGTTTTTTTGATTGGAAAATAAATTCATTGTTTCTAATAATTTTAAATTTGTAATTGCCAGTAACTACATCTAATCATGTCAAAACATGTCTGAATATTTAAGAGGAAAAAATACTTGATGGATCTTGAGTGAAATTGAGGGAAGACCTTATTTTGTACCCGGTATTCAATTTGAACAAAATTGACTAGTGAATAATGTGTGAGCATAACTTGATTTGGAAAACATTAATAGCCCTATATACATGCAGTTTTAAAGAAATCAGATTTTGCTTTTAAACCATGACTGTATGTTTCCAAAGAAAGAATAATTTTCTCTATATTGTGATTTATATATCCTAGGCTGTATTCTTCAAATGATTTTCATGGAAATGGAAGAGTTTGTGTCAACTTATTAGAGGAATAAATTTCTCTTTGTCATTTTACAGTCCTACAACCATAATATCAATAGATTGTAATTGGGATTTATGGTTCCTTCACAACCTTTAAAAGCTAGAGCTCTAATTAAATAAAATAACTAAGCACTCAGAGAAATTGTTACAGATGAAACACATTATTTATCATCCTGAAATCCATTTACACTTGGCCATTCTGAAAATTATATCAAAGTTCTCGCGACTCTCAGATCAATTCTTGCTTCTTTCATGTCAGAATTTATGGGAATATCACTAGCTAGCCAAAGTTAAACATTATTTCAGATTGTATGGTGTCACATCTTAATGAGTTTTTTAAGGATAAAAAATGGCTACTTTCTCTGAATTTGTTTTATCAAATGTAACAGAATTATTTCAACTTGACTTCATTCTCTTAACTTTTATAAAAGATGTCTAAAAACATCCAGAATGAGTTAAGGAACAATTGTGATTTTGTAAGTGTATGTTAATTGTTGATGCAAGTATTAAAGGGATTGTAAAGAGGTTTTCTAAACTTTGTATGTGTATCGGAGACACTGATAGCATCAATTTGCGCCATTCAAATTTCCATTCCGACGTTTACAATCCCTTTAAGGGAAATTAAAGGTATACAATATTTAATTAATGAAAATTTTGATTAATCTTGACGCCACTTTATGTTTGTGTTTATTATCTTCAACTTTATTGAGATCCTATTTCTAAAGCTTCATTGTTAAATAAAAAATACTTTCTCTGTGTATAAAAGATGCATCAGTAACATTAAAAAACAGTTATGGTAGGAATATACTGAAATCAAGATAGTTTTATTTGAATAATTGTGTCTGAATCAAGTACAAACTAAAACTTGTGATTACTGGTAAATTTATTACAGAATGATTGACTTGAAGATGTCATAAATATTAATTGACTAATAATTAGTATATTTCTAACACCTTTATCTGATAAACATATACTAATATTTATTCAGTCAAAATATTAGCTGTAGGGAGTCTGATAGCATACAGTGATAATAGCTTGATATCCTACAGATCCTACTGTTTTACTAGTGTTTTTACTACTGTTAGACATGTATTTTAAATCCATTTCTACATCATGGTATCCTCATTACTCTACCTCACTATTCAAAATATTCAATTTGTTTTGGCAACTTATTTTACGATTCTAACTTACTTCAAATAAATATCTGTTCTCTGACTCAATTTCTAAATAAATGGTTTCTTCGAATAATCAAATTACCAATTGTGCAGTAAACTACCTTTGTGTATATGAATTTGATAAAGAGTTGAAAATCTAGATCACAGAATGGTATCAAGGTTTTGTTTGAATTTTGAATTGCTTGTACAACCAGTCATGGATAGATATAAAATCTTCATGGTGAATTATTAGTTTCTGGTATGGCTATTAAGTTTTTGAGACCACCAAGATTTATGATATTACTCGGATTAATATAAAAATACACTCTTTTCAATTTGTGATTAATTTTATAGAAGACATTTTCTAATGACACAAACCTGAGAAATTGATGGCCCACAAAAAGTGGGAAATGAATGTTTTCAATGAGTGAACACTAATGGAATTTTGATTTACAAGTTTCTGGGTATTCATTAATCATTAATTAAACTTCGGGTAAATGAAAACTCTTGAAAAAAATGTCAGTTTTATCAGATTGACTTGAGAAAATCATATGATCTAAGTAGAATTAAATTAAGTGCTATAAACCATCCTCTCGTTAATGATGAAATTCGTTAAGAGATAATTAATGAGATGCTATTATAGATATTTAATTAATTCTCTGTTCCACTGATGTAATTGTCTTTAAGTCATCAAAAAGTGATGTGTACATCCAGAATATGTCCAATATGGTCACAGTCCTTCATGAAGTAAAGATAGAATGATTCGTATTAATTTGAAATATGAAATGTAGAAAGTTTTGGTTATTGTTCTTGATAAAGTAATTAAAACAGTTTCTATTTAGGGGACAGATGCAATTTAGAAAACTTGAAGTCTAAATTAAGTGAATGTATGACTTTACTTGATAGATTATTAGAGTTCCACTACTTAACTGAATCCTATGTCCATTTATCATATTTGATGGCTATACTTTGTGTCATATTTCTGATTTCCACATTGCTTTCTATTACTTTTATGATTATTACAATTCTGTATATGACAGAAAGTTGAGAAAATATTATCCATTTATTTGTATGTTTGAACTGTTTATGTGCTGGCATGAAGCTATTTGTGTGTTTTTCATTAACCTTACTGCATGGAATTCAGATGTCCTTGACACTGGTGATAAAATGATAGTTTTGGTGCAACAGTTGATAAAATATTCAACAGTTACCGGTAGCTACTGGATTTTGAGATTTGAAGGAATGCAATCCAATAAAACCATAAAAAATTATTCCTTTAAAGCCATTAATTTTGTATATAAAACTTCCATAAGGATAACATGAAATACCTAATAATGAGTAGCTATTTATTCACCAAGTACTCTCTTAGAAATGGAAAATCATCATAACCTGGACTTTTAATAACATTTGATATATTGTATATGATTAGTACATCAAATGTCAGTATTGAAATAGAGCAGGCTAAAATGTGCAGTATAAACATAGTAAATAAGATTAAATGAATAACATGCATAAAGTATAAGATATAAAATTTGAAAGAAAATCCTCTAGAGGACTATAATATGATATAATAAAGTTCAATATGGAAACAGGAATGTGTTTATATGTTAAAATATCATGGCAAGTTAAACTTGGTATATTATCTTCATGATGAGAAATGGAAGTAGACAATATTTTGATAGTTTTTGTTGTGGGTTAAATTTGATAAGTAGCTTTACAATGTTTATGGTTGGAAAGTCTCAAGGCTGGTAATTTTCTCTATGTCTTGTCTATAATAAACTTTACTTGTATGAGATTTCATTGATTTCCTTCAAGACTACTACACTCAGAGATATTTTTAATTCAAGTGGCTGCGTTATGACGGTTTACAGTCAGACATCAGCTACTGTCAGGAAATTGTAATAATCAGAAATTCCTTCATAATTCCCCAAGTGTCACATGGAAAATGATATAAATGTCCTCTCTAAACCAATTTTCTGCCATGTCTAGAAGAATTAACAAGAGAGTGAACGTGTCTCAAGAACGGTATTGAAAACCTCTCATGATACACTGAACCTTTGTTTCACCTCCAGGCATGAGTAATGAAGCAGCTTAAAATGAAAAAATACACACATAAAAGTATTCTGTTTCCATTTGATCCTAACCAGACTGCATATAGAAAGAGAAATTGCAGTGTAATTGCATGATATTTGTAGTATAAAAGAAGTTTAAAGCTCATATTGACCCTGTTATAATTAAACTTCTAAGTGTTCAAATAGCCTCAGATTCCATGTTCTCGGTTAGGTTTTAAAGGGATTGTAAAGAGGTTTTCTAAAATCACAGATGTCTGAATGAAAATTGGAGAGTTGTAAATTGATGCTATCATTTTCCTTGATACACAAAGTTAAAAAATTCTTTTTACAATCTATAAATTTTTATATATTTCTTGTTCTTTGTTGACTCTGATCGTTTTTTGGATATTAAGTTTGGATATTAAGTTTAAATACACCCTATCTATAAGATGGTTCTTGGCCAAATCTCATAACATGGATCTTTTCTGTACTATCTGTTACTCTATATGATATGATTCTGTTGTTTATTTTCAGGTTAGACTATGTTACTGTAGCACCAAAAGAAATATTAAAGTATAAATTAACTTATGTTTGCTGTAATGGTGATACCAACTGCCAAAAAGGTAAGCAAGTCTTTAAACTGTTTGCTGAAGATCAAGCTTCAGGAGATCATGAAAGATATCTTGGAAATACATTTCTCTATATGGCATTGAATCTGTATTGAAATAGTCAGAATTCTATTTTAATTTTGTTAGCTAATTAGCATTAAATAGTAACCATATAACTAACCATGTTCATATATTAGTAGAGTAGTATACTAACAATGGGAACTTAGAACTTATAGGAACTTATCTTTACATATATATATGTGTATACTTCATTGTTTCGTTGAATAAATCTTAAAATACTGCCACTCTAGAAAATAAACTTGTTTCAATATATAAGTTTTTAATATCAAATTTTTGTATTCCACTGAAACAATTAGGTGTCAGAACAAATTTGGCTCTCTGTTTTTTTTTTAAAAATCTGTGTTTTTTTTTTATGAAACATTGAAGATTCTATTCTGAAATTATTGAATGTTAAAACGTGTCAATAGATAACAAATTTATTAAGTATACAATGTATATTATGAAAAAGGTATATTCCTATTGGCTTTAGGTCACCAGGTGTCCGGATTTGATACTTCAGATGAAAAGTTCCTGGCAATTGTTTTGGGTTCTACAGCAGCTGCCGTTCTAATACTGATTATTGTTATCACCATTAGTGTGTGTCACAAGAGACGTGGAATACAGTAAGTTTTATTTTTGGTTCCAATTTAAACCATGTAAACTAGGCTACAGAGAACAAATTAGCAGTTGTTTGCACATCAAATTTTAACATTTTCTTCCGTATTCCAAAGAATTCTCTCCATAGAATATGACGTAACTAAAGATTGATTTAAGCCAGAAATTGTAATTTGACTTGTTAAATTTGTGGTTATTTGCTAAAACAGGATCATATTAAATGTTTATAAACACAACCAGATATTATTATATTCATATTCTGCAGGACTCTTAAACCATTGTCAAGTGAATTTATTATAAGATTGAGTGGATAATGATAACAAATTAGTTATGTGTGCTATTTTTGATCTGGAATGATTAGGAATTTAGTCTCAAAAGTATAGTTAGCGAGGTGTAGCTTATCAACTGTTAGTATTTAACTTTCATCATGATCTAGAGATTAGTTAATAATAACCACTGATAGCCACTGTTAGTCACTGTTACAACATGTGAATAAATAAAGTACCGTTGATACTGTCCAGCTACCAAAATACTCAAATCCTTCATTTCTGTCAAACATTACACTCAATCTCTTACATATTGCTGTCTGTTTTATTTTTGCTCTATTTGTTTATTAACAATAAGATTATATGAAATTGATTCAGTGATGCAGGTTAAGGCGCCCGCACACAGAAAAAAATTGACTTAAGTATTTATATTTAGTAGGCTTACATATGAAGGTAATATATATGTCAATTTATGAGGTCTAGAAATCAATGTGAAAGTTAAAGTATAAAGTATGATTAATTCTAGTGTTAACAACTATTTTAAAAAAGGAAGTTCTTGGTATATGTTATGGATTTGTATAAGATATTGATATATGATATATGTTTAGCAAGATGTGAATATTGTCAGTAATCTATAGTATATGTCGGAAGTAGGTAAAGATTTGGGTGGTACTAATGATAAACATGTTTCTAGGTACAGATACAAATGACAATTGGATGTTTCACATTTAACCATAATAATGTAATCATTGTAATTTACTCCATTCCCAACATAGCTTACATATACTGACTTCACATTTTGATGTAATTTGAAAGAACACTTAAATCTAATTCAGTAGAATTACAGTATCAAAGATCAAGATATGTGTTGGTGTGTCTAATTATGGCTTGTTTCTCAAAAAATCTTATGATAAATTTTGTCGTATTTCAGCATTTTGCAATGATAAATTTCACACTTTAAGATTTTTTGAGATACAATGAATGTTACTCAAAATCCTCTAAGTTGACTACATGAGATCAAAAACAGTTTAACTTTTCAATGTTTACTAATACTGAGTTTAATTGGTCAACATCCAAATCATGGAATTTTTTTTTCTATGATTTTGTTCTTTTTTAAAATGCAATCATTTCAACTCATTAATGTAAAAAACAGCGGTAATATGAAGATGTTTTTTTAATATTTGATACTGTCTGGTAGATTAGGGTAAAGTGATATTTTTTCTGGTGTAAAAATTGTTATTTTAAACTAATGATTTAAACAGTTTGATTTTTAACATTAATCATTTCAATTAATTAAAGTATTGTCTCATATGAAACTGCATTTCATTTTTAATGATTGAATATCAGATATATGATATTGAGATTCTGATTCTGGTGTCAGTGTCAGAATGTTATGGTGACAATGTAACAATCTGATGATGACAATGTAACAATGTGGTGATGATGTAAATGTAACAATCTTATGAAACAATCTGATGATGGCGATGTAACAATTTGATAATGGCAATGTAGCAATCTGATGATAACAATGTAACAATTTGATAATGGCAATGTAACAATCTGATGATAACAATGTAACAATCTGATGATAACAATGTAACAATCTGATATATTATGAAAATGGTAGTAGATCTTGTCAGATGTGTTGTGAACTGTTTTTGGTGAAGTATTGTCTAAGACTAATCAAAGTATGGTTATCAGTGTCCGATTTTAATTCAGCTCAGGTAAATCGAACTTAAACAGGCCTGGAGTGTTTAGATAGTAGTGGTACACAAGAAAGATTAAATGCTATTGATTCTATTAGTGTGTTAAAAAAGAGAATTTCCGGTAGTTCGAAAGAAAAATGAAGATTTTTTTAAGAAGCAACTCACGGAAATAGTTTGACTGATTATTTCACTTCATCTATTTGGATTTTGAATAATTACTGTGTCAGAAAGTGAGTCAGCTTGAAATTAAATTGAAAATAACTTGTGTTTTATATTAGAAGAAATTGACATGATATAATGAGAAAGTGTCAGAGTGAATTTTGTAACTGTCAGTAGGATATCATATTATTTTTAACCATTTCAAAATATCATGCCAGCTTTGACAAATTTCTAATTATTGGTTTTTAGCTGACTGTGTTAAAAGCTTCTGTTTTATATTTGGATGACATTTCTCTCATTATTAGTAAATTACTAACCACTTTAATACAGAGTTTTTATAGATATGATCTAAAAAAGATCAGATTTACTCTAGGCACAATTCACAATTGTTACATATCTATTATTTTGATTATTTTTAATAAAATTCACTGCTGAAACAATCCTTTTGAAGATCCATATCTAACTGAATTTGTTCTTTTAATTTGTGAAATGTCTGTTACAAGCTCAGAAATAGGTACAAAGTGTGGCGCCAGGCAGGGTATGCTTACTCTTCTAGACACCTGATACCACTTTTCATTATGAAATACTTACTTATGTATGATTGATATAATTCCTCATGTGAAAAGTTCATAAGCTGTTATCTTTTTGGATTTTGGGTTTTGTTTTGCGGTTCAGATCTTTAGTACTTGGTTAAACTTTTAATTTTTATTTCATTGAATTCATTGATCCATATTTCATTTGTCTAAAAGAACTATTTTGAAACTTACCTCACTATTTCTAAGCCCTAATCTAACAATTTTTGGTTCTGGGAGATATGTCACAGGTAAATGGCTTAGAGTTTGAACATTTTATGTAAAGTTGAATTTGAAAAACAATGTTAATGCTACAACTGATGTGAGGACTGATAAACACCACTATATTAGAACTGATGTTAAATTATTTTGACCAGTATTTAATAGTATTTGTAGAATAGTTGATCTTTTCACTTTATTTATTGATTTTTAAGATGACTGTAGTGAAAACATCCACAAGAAATCACTTGATATTCTCCCAGCTGTTTATCATCTCAACTTATTTCTCAACTTTAAAATGGATTATTTTTTACTATTAAACATCACATCCCTGCAGTGTCAGAGATTTTAATCTTAATTCTCACTAGTTTCTTTATCATTTCTAATTTAGTAAATGTCACAATTTTACTGCAGATGGGGTTTTACGTTTTTCTGGTACATAATTAATTTGATGTGCAAGTTGGCAATGTTTGCATTGAAATTCGAAATATTGTTGAATTTTTCAGTTTGTGTTTCTTGAGATTTAATTGTGAGATTTGTTATGTTGAAAATGCCAATTAATTCTGGAATATGGTTTTTCTGTCTTTATTACTCATGGGTTTTGGGTAATTTAGCTCATTGGCCAAAAAATACAAAGATATAGCATTATAAAGCTTCTGTTGAAAAAAATATTTAAAAAATCCCAAATAGTTCAAGATCAAGATAATTGTAAGAGTGGATTTGGACTTGCATGAGGTTATTCTAGTATTATATATGAAAGATATGTTGTAGGAGTTAGATTTTAAAGTTGTGCTGAAGTTTTGATCATTTAATATTAAAAATTAAGTTTAATGAAAATACCATATGGATGTTAAAAAAAAGGATAGTTCAATACTTTCAATGTGTTTAGCTGCTTTATTCTGTAAGATATGACATCTTTTATGGAAGTTCAATGAACAAAACTTGTCATTAGTAGCATGTTTCATACATTGTTCAGATTTGAAAATTGTTTTATGAAACCATTATATATTATCAGTTATAGTATATAATTAATGATTAGATCTTATTATATACTTTATTAATATTAATAATTTTATGGGCAGGAAATTTTAATAAATTGTATTTTTTGTTGTATTATTATTATTGCTGGTTATAAAAGTTAATTATGATATTACTGTATTCTATCTATTATTATAGGTGTCCATTATTTTGTGAAGATACCAATCATACGTATGAGACACCTGATGGTAAGTATAGATATTTATATATTGTTTATACACTTCACTTGGTGTATAATGACTATAGCTGTGTTAACAGGCTGATAATTAGTTACCGTGTCTACTGTAGTCTCCATTGTTAAGACATTGTGGAATCTCATTGTGTAAAGGTTCTGATCTTGCTCTCATCCTTTGTCTTAAAAATTGAGGTACAATATAGTCATTTAAAAAATGGCCTGGAAAAATATAGGCCCCCTTCTGCTACAGGATGTACAAATTAAAGATCTAAAAAGAGACTTTTGTGGCAAATCTGTCCTTGATGACTGCATTCTATTGTCTTTCTTCATTATCCCATTCAGATGCAGAAAAGCAGATTGTTAGACTTCATTTAGTTTTCATTTCATTTGAAAAGTGATATAAATATATATATGATAGAGCTCTATCAGCTAGTGAATATTTAAACAGTTATATTCCTCTGAGCAAAGCTTTCAATTTCAATGTACTTGTCATATAGATTGTAAATGTGTCCATCGACTTTTCAAAATATAAAGAGAACTTGTATTTAACTGACATTATTTAAATTACAGATGATGTAAATGAATCTAATGGTGAAGGTGAATTAGATATAGGGGATAATGGTGCTAAAGTTCCTGAAGCTATGTATGAAGAAATAGCAGACTATAAGAAAGAACCTGCTATAGAAAAAGATGAGGAACTACCTCGCTATACAGACTTATTTAAAGAAAAATTAACTAAAAATGATTTATTGGAAGCCCCTGATCCTTTCAATAATGCTACAGCCCCTCCCCTTACACCTGACAAACGTGAAACAGATTATAATTCTGAACATAATGTGACCCAAGTGAAAGAAGTTTTATCAGGAACGGCCAAAATATTACAAAAATCTCAACCCACTGGCAAAAATTCTGACTCAAAAGACATTAGCTATTATAACTGTGATGACAATAAAAAAGATTTTAAAAGTGCTGAAATATCTCCATCCTTGTTACATCCCAAACAAGACTCAGACTCAATATCCAATGTGTCAAATTGCTCAACATATGAACAATTATTAGATCCTGTTATTCGGGAGAAGGCAGAGATTCATGAATATCAGGGACTATTAGAGAAGAACCATTCTAGTGATAATGTGATAGATGAAACAACCAGACTAACTTCTGAACCTAGTTCTCCTTCTTTACATTCACCTAATGGACATGTTGATGTGGCCAATTGTTGATGATATTGGAACATGTGACCATTTTGTTTTGAAATCCTGACTATTTTAGAGCCAAAAGTGAAAATGTGGGTCTGAAGTATGGTGGCGTAATTCTCTATACAAAATAGAAATCTTTTGCTATATATTTTATACATTATGATCAACTAGAATCAGATTCAATAGAAAGTTTCAGTTCATGCTTTGACTGACTGCTTTATGAATCAAGTACATTGTTTATAATGCAGCTGAAAATATTTTGTCAAATGCATTTATTTTCTAAGGGTAACTTCACTCTATCAGGATCTGAATATGTACACATTAAAGTTAACCAATGATTTATTCATTAAGAAATAACATTTTTATACGCCCACATGAAAATGTGGACGTATATTGCCGTCACCCCTGTCCGTCCGTCGGTCCGTCCGTCGGTCCGTCCGTCCGTCAACAATTACTTGTGTACGAGATTGAAACCAGAGTTTTTATCTGTTTCGAATGAAACTTGGTATGTGTATTCATCTTGATAATATCTCGGATGAGTTCGAAAATGGCGCAATTCCAATCGTCAGTTTATGAGTTATTGCCCTTGACTTAGTGAAAAAACGTTAAAATTAACTTGTGTATGCGATAGAAGCTAGAGTTGTTATCAGATTTAAATGAAACTTGGTATGTGTATTCATCTGGATAATATCTCGGATGAGTTCGAAAATGGCACAATTCCAGTCGTCAGTTCATGAGTTATTGCCCTTGACTTAGTGTAAAAACGGTAAAATTAACTTGTGTACACAATAGAAGCTAGAGTTTTTATCAGATTTAAATGAAACTTGGTATGTGTATTCATCTGGATAATATCTCGGAGTAGTTCGAAAATGGCGCAATTCCAATCGTCAGTTCATGAGTTATTGCCCTTGACTTAGTGAAAAAACGTTGAAATTAGCTTTTGCACATGATAGAAGCTCGAGTTTTTATCCGATTTGAATAAAACTTGGTATGTGTATTCATCTTGATAATATCTTGGATAAGTTCGAAAATGGTGCAGTTCCTGTTGTCGGTTTATGAGTTATTGCCCTTGACTAAGTGTAAAAACGTTAAAATTAAATTGTGTACACGATAGAAGCTAGAGTTTTTATCTGATTGGAATGAAACTTAGTATGTATATTCATCTCGATAATATCTCAGATGAGTTTGAAAATGGCGCAATTCCAGTTGATGGTTTATGAGTTATTGCCCTTGACTGAGTGAAAAAAAAGTTGAAATTAATTTGGTATGTGTATTTATCTTGATAATAACTCAGTTAAATTCGAGAAAAGTTCGAAAATGGTGCAGTTCCAGTTGTCGGTTTATGAGTTATTGCCCTTGACTGAGTGAAAAACGTTAAAATTAATTTGTGTACACAATAGAGGCTAGAGATTTCATTCGAATTGATTCATCTAAATATCAGCTCTAATAAGTGCGATGGTGCAATCAACTTTTTTAAATATTCAAATTTGTTGAAGTGGGCGTATGTTACCTTGCCTGGCAAGCTATCTTTACTACTTGTGAAGATTTCTAGAAATATTCTTCAGTATATTCTTCATATTAAACAGTGGATTTCATAAATTTGCATACATCATTATATCAAGAACATCATCAGGTGAAACTTGATTTAAAACAAGATAATATTTCTCTTTAGTCAATGTGATTTTTTAGATTTAAAATGACAGGGTAAATGTCTAAAATGATTATAACTTGCATAATCTAGCTTTGAACTTAATCTTTGTGCAAACCTGAAACCTGAGGCAAGAATATTGTCTCAGTATTTTCTCTAACTTGTCCAGAACTTTGTTAGTCAAAATAATGCCTTGTTATTGGGGTTGTTGCTTTAGGTGTTATAGGTTTTGTTATTGATTGATATTTGAAAATCTAGTCAGAGTATATGTTTTCATCATTTTAATTCTTTAAAGTGCAATATTATAAAGGTAAACACCAATCTATGGCCCTATTTTCAACACACAACAATTAATTTTTAACATTTTCCACAAATTTGCAGTCATCATATTTTATCATTTTCTTCGATAATTAATCTTTATATAAATAATCCTTTTATAATGAAAATTGATATAATTAAAGGTGTACATAATATGATTAAAAATTATTTATTTTAATATATAAATATAAAACACAGCTTTGATAAGCTTAGTTAATTTATTGTTGATAAACTGTGATTTAGAATTATTTGATTTTCGTTCAATTTTAAAGTGATTAATTTAATTTTTTTTTTTTATCTTAGAACATTAGTTCATTTTGTTACAAATTAGTTAGAAACATTGATATTTTTAATTGATTTTTCACAATTTTTGTTATTTTCCAAGTTTGATTATACAGTCAAGATGTTTATCTGATTTTTTAGTAAAAAATTTCATGATTGTTTTGTTAGAGAATATTGGTTAATTGTGTTTCTAATTGGTGGGATTTGTTCATTATATAAGATTTTGTCAATAAATTGTATTTCATTTCTGGATAACTTGAAAAAAAAAGAATTCCAATAATGATAACTTTTTAAATTTTCATCAGACACTTTTAAGTCATACACTGTAAAAATCCTAATATAATAAGACAGTCAAAATGATTTGAGATATTTTAAATTAATCATTTATAATATTTTTATTTTTGGGTATGGAAAGGAAATTGAAATCTGTTATCAGTAATAAAGAAATTTAACATTTCATGAAATGTTGTTGAGTCTCATTAATGATAATTATCTTTGATAAGCTTAATAATAAATTTCTGTATGACTCATTGATAAATGCAACAAAGGTATCTTTGACACTTTTGGTAATTGCTGTCCATAAGAGCATAATATGGTACTTTTTTTTCATGAAATCCAAGCATATTATATTTGATAGACTATTGCCTAAATTCTTGTCATCTACTTTTTGCTAGAAATAGATATATTGAAATTTAGAAATGAACTATAATTTAAATATGGTATAAACATAAGAATAACTCTTTATATGTATTCATGTTGAATGACATTATGTTTGTAATTTGAGGGGTCAAAGGTTAATTATGATTGGTAATTGTTAATATTATTTGTTAAGTTGTATAATTTAAGACCTTGTAAAGGTTAAAGAAAATTACCAAGGCTAGTTCTATGTGTATATGTTGACCTTGTTTCCAGTAAGGATTGTTTGTTATGTACTGGAAATACAGAATTGTCCTCAATTTTCCAAAGTCAGTGTTCTGAAACTACATGTACTGTAGATGAAAGTTCAGATGTAAATTACATCTGTTCTCTATCACTTGGGGTTAATAAGCTAGAAAGCTGGAAACAAGTTGCCCATATTAAAACATATAGAGTTGGACTTGGTACTTGGTTAATATAGTTACTGTATGTATTATACAACTATTTACAGTATTTTAGTGATATTTTATCTACTATATCATTGCCTTTCTTTGTATAATATCATTTATTTCATAAAGAATTAAAAAATTCTTTCTCTATAATGCTCTGATTTTTTATACCATTGGTTAACCAAATTCATTATGTTGTGGATTCTGGTTATAAAGGGTGTCTCAAAAAACAGCTCCAAGTTTCCTCAACTATTGGTAAACCAATCTCTTTCAAGATTCACCAAATAAAACTTTTACAAGTACTACCCAAATACAAGAACAAGAACAAAATAGTATGTAAAAAAATTCATTATCAGAGCAATCACCCGTTTTCATTGTGCCCTCCACTACATTGACCACCAATTTCAACCGTTTTTCACATCTTGAGATGCTGTCATGATTCTCATCTAAAGGTACCATCTTGTAAGAAGCGCAGCCTTTCATTTTCTGTTTAGTCAATGTGTCACACTTACCCTTGTACTAATTTTCTTACGAGAATCTCAAATCTCGTATGGCATTACTGGCACTAGCAGGATAAATAAACAGGCTGAACAGAAAATATAAGGAAGGAAAGTCACTTCTTGGGAGATGGTAACTTCAGATGAAATCCATGACAGCATCTCAGGATTAAATTGTGTTTGATGGATAAAGTGGTGGAGGATTAACTTGCTTTTGTTTAGGTCCATTTCTAGCATTGCTACTAAAAATCTAACACAAAGGTTTCCAGAAGTTGGTTATCTACCACATTGAAGATCTGCTGTATGCTGTTTCATTTAAAATGATGTGGAAATATTTTGATGAAATTGATACAATCTACAAGCTGTCATTGCTCTCAGTTTTTTTGTGATATTCAAAATAAATTCAAAGTTAAATTGGAAATTCAGGTTTCTTAATGTTTGATTGGAAAGTGTAACAAGATTTCTACATTACTAGAATATCTTAATGTTTTGAAAATCATACCTGAATAATCTCTTACATTCTTTCTGTGGGGTATCAAATTAAAATAACAAATTGCACAAACATTCTAGTTTCTTCCAAAATAAACCAAATACTTTTGATAGAGGTGTAATACCTATATTCTATCTATTCATATTATGAATATTTTACAAGTGTACATGCCATCTGTGGGTTTATATTGGCATGTAGAATGTAAATAATACATTAAAAAGTGTACAGTAATGAACTTCATTACCTATTAAAACTATTGCATTACATGTAGAAATTTCTTATATAACAGAATGAACTACTATAATTAAAGGGATTGTAAAGAGGTTAAGTGAATTATTTTTTAAGTGTTTGTTGACATCGCTTGGTAAAATATACTTGTATCACAGATGACCTTTGTGGGTGTGACTTCAACAAACACTTAGTTTAAGAGGAATTGCTGGAACCAAAGAGGTCTGAATGATAATAGGGATGGTGCAAATTGATGTTATTAGTGCCCTATATACACAAAATTTAGAAAACCTCTTTACAATCACTTTAATACTTTATACCTACATGTATGCATCTTGCCATTTTAGAAAGGAACCATTTTGTTACATTAAATGAATAAGATTATAACGAAACTGGTATGTGAAAGTGAATTTTATTTGTAGAAATCATGTTAATAATTTAATATGAATAACAAGTACAAGTTTTATGAAATATTAATAATTCATTAACATTGTGTTTCATAATAAGAGTGTAATTTTTAATATAACATTAGGAAACATCTGGTAAAGTAATAATTTGTTCAACAAGAGAAATTATTATTGATTACACAAATAGAAGTGAGAAAGCTGAACATATTTTGTTGTTATGTAGTGTTTCTGCTGTTTCAATAATGATTCAATTACCTAGTCTAATAAATAAATATAAATACATAACAAACTATTCATGTTTATCTCACTTTACCATGTGTGCTAAATTTAACATCAACAGAGAATACACCCAGATTGAATAAAACAAAAGGATATAAAAAAAATTATAGGCATAAATTTGCCGGATATTTAATTGAAAGTATTTAAAGGGGATGCAAAAATTTGTCAGTAAATATATTATCCATAGGTTACATGGATATTCAGCACTTATATATACCTGAAAGATACACAAATCGGATTATAATTCAGTACTAGATGTTTTGTTTTATCAGTGGTGTACTTCACTTATCATATCTGTTCTGAGAAATTGTTGTATAAAACTTGTTTCAGAACATTTAAATATTCCACCAATCAAATATGGTACTAAGTTCAATATTATATTATTTTATTATATATTTTTTCCCTTTTACATGTAAGAAATTTTACATTTTTGGGATATCTTAACAGAATTTTTGTTAGAAAATGAACCAAAGAATGCGACTTAAGTATGAGGTTCTGCTATGGGGCACTAGAAAACTGAGGAGGAAAGATCTGCCTGTAAGTTGCGAAAGTCAGAGGTTAATATTGCACATTACTCATTCTTAACATATTTATTGAAAATAAGATTAAAAAAAACTTTTAACTTTTCCAATAATTAAACAAAAACAATTATTGACTAATTTACAATGATCATGTTCAAATAAGTAGATAATAATAAATTTGGTCACATATTGTCTCAAAACCTTTATCCTGCAAATTGATTTTGTTGTGAAGTTGATTTTGTTAAAACTAATAAACAATTTCTTGTCAATACATATAACAAAAGAGTATAGAAGTTAAAACATATAAATATATAGAAGATATTTTGAAGTTAGTTTAGTAGAAGTACAACAGCTGTAAGACTGTTATTTAAAGGAAATTTATGTACAGTTCAACAGAAATTTCAGATATCAACAGCAGATATATTTGTGAAAAAAAGGATGCTAATGAAATGCATAAAATATATTTCTAAAGGAGACAATTCTCAGCTTGTTCAACTCAATGTGCCTAAAAAATCTTTAACTTAGTGTCTCATGACACTAATATTGAAATAGAGTACTATAACAGGACATAATTATGACAGGGGGTCTGGGTCTGTACCCTTTCAAATCATAGAACAAATTTCTAGCATTTATACAAGGTTGTATGCCTTTAAACTAGAATAAATATATCAAATGATAAGGAGATAAATTATTGTTGACTTTTCTAACAAATTATAAATGAATATAAAAAACATGGCAGGTAATTTAAATGAAACATCTGACTAGCCTATCAAACAACGATAGAAAAAACAATAATTATGTACCGTTTAACAGATAACTTATTTGAAAAATAAACCAAAAACACCTGAATTGTGACAGTTATGGTCTGAAAATATCAAGATTTGGACGTTCTCTAACATATAAAATCTGGAGAAAGTCATACATTTGTAAAAAAAACAAATTTGTGAGATAAAAAATATAAACAATAAACTTTTCAAGAGATAATGTCATAATCATGATAACTTGGGTGCTTTTGTACTGATACTTATCACTCTGGGTTAACTCACACATTTATGTACTGTATTGGTTTGTTCACACTACAAGCTGAGCAGGGCGGGGCAGAGCCGTTAGTATAAGCAATAATGGATAGTTGATTTTCAATGTACAGATGTTGGCTATTCACACTGCAAACGGAGCAACACAGCATGCAGATGCAGAAGAGCATAGCAGAGCATAAAATTTAGACTGTTAGCTGTGAACACTATTACTGATTAGCCTAGCTAAAGAATTCTGGTTTAAAGAACATTTGATCAAACGAATGGTGAACATGCCCCTTTCATGTGAAATACTACTGATAACAATTAAAATACTGAACATATATGTGATATATGATTATCTAACATACACATTTACATTTATAACAGACATTTCATTCCAATAATCATGAGATTAGATTGCATACTAAAATTCTACTATCACATGCTATCATACTATGTATGAGTGATCAAATGAAATATAATAAAAATGGATTGTAGAAATCGACAGATTATTTTTTATTTCAGATTAAATTTCAAATGTCATCATATTATGTTGCTAAATAATTGTTTTTACAAAATTTGTGATATTTTGTCATGTCAATAAAAATGAGATATCACTCATGAGAAAAATATCATATTTTCTATATTTGAGAGGTTTATAAAAATTAGTTATTTGATACATATTTGAAATGAATAAAAAATTTAAATCAAATATCAAATGAAAGATTGTATATTAGTTTAGCATGCGACACAACCTTCGACAATGTTTGAGACTTTATGTCTCGTTCATGATAAGCAGACATCTTTCCTGGTAAATGGGGCAAGGGAAGACAACTCTTGTTTGAATATTTATTTTTGATTTGCTCATAAGATTGTGATTACTCTGAATTTGAATGTAAATGTCTACAGCATTCAATTTGACTAAGACTCATGCTGTAGCTTATTATATAAGTGGAAATAGAAACAAACTTCAGAAACAGATGATATCTAGGCTACAGTAACAAACAAATCATACTCGGATCAATAAAAGATTTTTACAAAAAACAAAATCATAATGCTGCTCATCATCAAATAAATGCATAGTAATAAAATATCCTAAATGTAACCAAAATCACATAATATAGGTAGCTTTAATAGGATTAGTTCTCATAGCTACTACTTTCTCCATAAATCTTTTCACTTTCTCTTCATCTATATCATTATTCCATTTACCATCTTTCTTAAAATATGACCCAATAATCAAACCTGTAGCTGCTTTATAAGAATCTAGATTGTCTATAGTTACACCAGAACCTACTAAAACTGGTAGATTGACGTTCTCTAAAACACCTACAAATTAGTAATTATTAGTATTTTTGGGTAGTCAGAACAAAAATACCACATATCTCTTTTCTAATTAAGTCAGAAATGTGGATCAATTTCCCAGAATTAAATCTTTTCAATATTTTCAAAAGTTGAATACATGTAGTTGTTATTGAGAATCAACTTTTATTTGATAAATAGTCAAGTATATAGACATACTGAATCTTGAATTTTGTGGTCTAAGGGAGATAATAATAAATCAAATATAGTCTGTAGGCTTATCAAAATACAATTAAATGTGATTATCTCCCTTTAATCAGAAATGAAATGGAGTTTTACGTTCAGCACCAATATGGGCTGCTTGAGGACGGGCCAACGCCATGCAGTGTGCAATGAGGAAAATTTTGCCAGGACAGCGGCATCAGCCTGCTCTTATTTTCGATTTCCAACTGTCGAGAGAACTTTAACCTGCACAGCCAATAGCACATGGGACCTCAGTTTATTGTCTTATCCGAACAACTAAGCTTTTGAAATAACTACAGGCCTATTAAAGGATTTAACAATTCTCATCATACCTTTTAGTTCCTTAACATTTGCAGCATGCCCTGTAGAATGACCAGTTACAATGACTCCATCACTCAGAAAAAACTGGGCAGCCTTAGCTGTTTCTATTATATTTACATCTTCTGTTATAGCATGAGCGCTGAAATATATATTTAACAATTGCTATTAAAAATGGACAGCGAGGACATTGATAATGAATCAAAATTGAGTTAAATGACATAACAATTGAAACAAAAATTGAAACAAAAATTCAATTATAACGATTGTTCTGTTTGATATTGAAACTCTGCTAAAACCTTGAACTCTTGTCAGCTCACTAACCTGAAGGTCCAGGGTTCAATCCTGGCATTGGTCGAGATGATACCTTTGGATTTTTCCAGGTTACCCCCAGTCAGTGATGCAGGTCGGAGGGGCTGACATGAAAAAAGCGTCTAGTCGTTCCTATGGGACAATTAACTAAGGTCCCGTGTGCTATTAGCTGTGCACGTTAAAGATCCCTTGACAGTTGGAAATCGAAAATAAGAGCAGGCAGTTCTGGCCAAATTTCCCTCATTGCACACTGCATGGTGTTTGCCCGTCCTCACTTAGCCCTTATAAGTGTGGAAAAGCAGGACGTAAAACTTCATTCATTTCATTTTTTGAACTCTTGTCATTCCAAGAGTGTGATGAAGAAATAGAAATATACAAACCTATGTTTCTTTTTAATATCAGTAAAAACTAGAATATTATTACTATCTATTTGTTTTCTATATCTTAATAACTCTCCAGCACAGGCATTCATCAATCCTTCATCAGCAACATGTGAAAATACAAAACCTTCTGCTCTGATGAACTGTAAATCTGAAAATATTAATAGAATCTATAACTTTCCATACTTGACATATTTCCTATCTAGTTTCTTCACTTTAAAACTTAATTTTGACTTGAGTTTATACTGTTGTAAGTAATTTCCAAACAGTAATTTTTACATCTATTTTGTAGTATTGGGTCTCCTTTAGAAGCACTAGCCAAGGTCACAAGAAGAGAAGATACATTTTCTATAAAGACGTCAAATCATATATAAAATTATAATACAATTTACATTAATGACTTCAAAGAAAATGGAACTATAATTATCTTTATATACATTTTAAGTAATGCTTACAAGTGTAAACACTCAGCTCTTTCTAAGTCTTAATGAAGGTGTCCAGTTTTCAGTGAAAGATGCATTGATTTGCAGAAAAACTAAAATCTGTACATAACTTACTTGCAGCATTAGCTATAGCCATTGCATGTTTATTGGCACCAGCTAAAACTTGAACACCAACAGGTCCTGGTGTGAATACTCTTTTAACCTCTGAACAAACAACAGACATAGTAGCTGTTATTTCTGGACCAACTTGATTAGTATGAAGATATGGTATATCATGCATATTTTCAACCATAACTGCATCCTATTAAATAAAAAGATAGGATTTCTAGAGAAAAACCTGAGGGTTATTTTTATTCTAATACCACAAGATGTGTTGTTTCATATAATAGGTAATGGTTTTCTATAATTCTTGATCAATTATTAGTGAATGAAATATTATATCCATGGAGATAAAGGTTGATTGTCTATTATTTGTCATTGAAAGCTGAAGATTATTCAGTAAGAGTTTAGATACTTTTATATTGCAAGCGATAAGTGATCTACTGTACATCAAAATTATTTCAAGTGTTGGATTGGAAAACAGAACACTTTTTATATAACATTGCAATTCAGCATTGGACAATAACTGTCAAGATTGAGAATATACTATAATTAGCTGAATGCTTTACCAGATAAATTAGGGGTTGTGTAGGGTGGGAGCACAGCATGTAAACTATTATAAACCCCAGATATAGTAAGTATTTTAATCCTATGATAGGAAGAAGATGTATTTGTTTGACTGTCAATGTACACTTCATTAATTTTTGACACATTGTGTATAGACTGAACTCTTTTAACATTATTATATAATATCTTATCAGTGGACTATTTTGGCAACCATTTTTTGCTCCCTGGCAAATTTGGTGTGTGGACTCCATTTTATATGATTCAAATATCATTAGATATCAAAGAATTATATCCAAAAAGTTTACATGAAATTTAAACACATTTTATTATAGAAATTTCAATTGGCTGCAATTTTCAATTTTAATTCATATATATTCTTACTGCAAACAGTACTGTTTCGGCCTTCTGGGCCTCATCAGTGCAGTGCTGATACTGGAGTTGAGGTTTGGCTATATAGCCACCTCAGATGATCCCACATTATGTGATACCATCGTACCATGCCAGAGTGCTCAAACTAGCAAGCTAGTGGGCTACGCTTAACGCTAACGACAATGGTACACTCCAGATAGAGTGCTCAACAAGGTATGAACCAAGGAGCTTATCTAACTGCAAACAGTACTGTTTCGGCCTTCTGGGCCTCATCAGTGCAGTGCTGATACTGGAGTTGAGGTTTGGCTATATAGCCACCTCAGATGATCCCACATTATGTGATACCATCGTACCATGCCAGAGTGCTCAAACTAGCAAGCTAGTGGGCTACGCTTAACGCTAACGACAATGGTACACTCCAGATAGAGTGCTCAACAAGGTATGAACCAAGGAGCTTATCATGTTTTTATGATTTTATCAACATAAAGTCGATCCAAAGCTACTACTACTTATTTGAAGTTGATTTTTATGTTAAGATGGTCCTTCCAGAAATCTTCTTTTTTAATTGAATTATTTCCATCTGTAATATTGGGGGAATTGGTATGAATATTCTGTTTGAAATAACTGAAGTTTCAATTTTCAATTGAACACCTAATTTTTTTGTGGATACATCCTATGAAATTACACAAATATGTTATTTTCCATAGGTAAGAGCTATTTTTAAGATATTTTTTGTTTAGTTTTCACATTCAAAATAAATATCATCTGGTGGGGCTGGCTCATCCTGTAAAAAGAAATATAACCACCACTAATTTATACAAAAATCTTAGTCTTGGAAGGCTGAAAAATATATGGAAAGAGGTTTTTAAAAAGCAGATGTTATGGCTGTTATAAAGTATAGTTATTAAGATCTTTATTGACAACTTTTTCAGAGGTTTATCTTTTTCTAGAAGGATTTCTTGAATATGAAAATTTCTCTTAAAAACCACAAAGCATCAGTAAGCTCTTAAAGCTGGCAAGATTTACACTTTACTAATTTAAGTCATAGCTAAATGGCAAGTCAAGTTAAAACCTTTGAAAATATAGAATATTTTTCTAACAGCTTAAAACAAGAAGTAGAAATATATTTATAAAGAATGCTGAAAAGAACAATTAGCAATGACACCTCTTTGTTTTTATCATTGTCTATCTTGGTTTGTGTTAAAGTTTGTGTTACTAATTATTGTATGGGATAATGGGCAGTCTACCCTGTTAGACGCAACAAAGACTAACCCCTAGTTTTTAGGTGACATAACAATTATGTATTTAAAATATGTGTTAAAACCATTACCACTCCAGCATCTCTATATATTCTTGCTTCTTTACAAGCAATATCTACTATTTCTTTCACACTATGCTTATTAAGTGGAGTCCCTGAAAATCAATAAGGTAATATTAAATATTAATCTGACTGAACATTAATCAAGATCAAAGTCTGTTACACAAATAGAATATTCGAATGTTGTAGAAAGAGGTTATAAGGGAATATCTAGACAGAGAATATAATTTCAAACTTCAAAATGAAGTTTTATCATTTAGTCAAATTACTATTGACTGATTGATTCAGTTAGTGTTAGTAGTAAATGCCTTATCATAATGCATTTGTAATTGTAAATTTGTATAGTAATCGTTTGCATCAATGAAAACACTTCGCAACTCATATCCCGTCGAGTGATTTCCATAATAAAAGGTTGCATTTTAATACATGATATGACAGACCAATGAATGCATACCTGGTAAGGCTTTTAGGTGGATCATTCCAATTATTGAAGCCGATTTATGTTTAAAGGTGTGAATAAACTTCTCCATAGCTGACGCCATCTTGGTTTGTTGTTTACGGTTTTTAAGAGGAGGAGCTAAATTGAACCAATGAAAATACGCGCACTGGCCGTTCATGCGCACTAAATGACAACAATGGGGTCACATGCTTGAATGAATGAAATGTTTGTTTACAATCATCTTGGAATAAATTCCAAATTCAGTTTGAAAATTCCGTTTTTCCAATGAATGAAAAGTTATAGATTATTAAATTCCCTACAGTTTGACATGCTACATGCTTAAATCCTTATCTTCATTTCCCAGAAATAGCACTTCTTATCTGCTAAAACAGTTCTGCTTTCTTTGCAATTTAATTCGACCTATTTAACACAAATTGATTCCAAATAAACGAGGGAGTACAAAGTTCCATTAAAGGAATATTACTCTCAGATGGAAGTACAATATTCTAAAATACAAAATTTAACATTTTTGAAAAATTTGAGAGCCAAAAAACATTTTTCGCGCCGCAAACCTCGGAAGTAAATTCATATGAAAATAGGTTAGTTTTATACGACACACACCTTAATTCATTAAGTCAGTAATTTTAAAGACTAAGGTAATATAGGCCTAATGATTTCAAGTGAAAAAACTTGAGATAAGATGTCAAAAATATAGAAAAATCGGCCACTAATTAAAATTAAGCAAAAATTAACGAAATTAATGCATGCGCAAAACAGTGCGTAGTGAGACGATAATTTGGCGGGACATGGCCGAATGACACCTCAGTTCGTGCACAGCTGGCACGAGAGATTTTAATGCTTGGAGGGTTAGTCCTAACTGATTGTCTTCACTCGCCATCGAGCTGTTGTAATGATAGGACCTCAATGAAATCAAATAAGGTCAGAATGTATAAATATTAACCGCTATACATGTGCATGATCTTCATAATAAACTGTTACATTTCAATAAACTTTATTGGTTGCTATTTTGGAAATGGACCATCGATCAAAAGTGAAGATTCTAAGGAGATCGAGTAAGTTGGATTGCGATCTCAATTTTATTTTTACGAGTGATATTGGATTTGTGATTTATAACAGTGAAATATCTGTGGATTGTGCATAGGGATTTTTGGATGCTGATGGTAAGAAATTATGTTGAACTTGAAGAGTTGAAGTGAACTGATTTCGCAATATTTTTTTGGTGTGACAATTTTTCTAATTTTTATTGCAGATAAGACAAATACATTCAGTCGGAATATGTCCAGAAAAAGGTAATTAATTCATATTAATTACTAGCATATCTAGATTCAGTCTTATTTATGATAATTATCGTTTTCATTAGAAAATCATTGGTAGACTTGGGAGAGCGAAATATTTACACAGTGGCTGATTCTCCCACGACTTTGTCATTGACGATTGACATACTTTTTATCTTGGTTCTAATTTCAATTTTTTTGACACCATGACAATTTTATTTCAGTACGAGAAATCCTGTTAAAACTAAACAAGAAAATGCTCCTTCTGCAAGAATAAGTCGGAAACGAAAAGTAGACGAGGTAAGTTTTTTTGTAACTGTCATTTGGTGCACTTTTATTTTGATTTTGGTGGAGAAAACCGGTCTTTGTTCGAATAGGGTAGGGTCATATTTGGCGGATTTTTTACACTTTATCAAAACTTGTGGAAATAATATTTTAGGTAGACGATATGGAAATGGGTATTTCTAAACGAAGGCAACAGTTCAAGATTCAGGTTAGTACAGAAATAACTTTTATTGTGTCTTAAAGTTTTGACAAATTCGGCTAGATTCGCGCCATGATTTCACCTGACACTCCCGCGAAAAATCAAGCGGACAGAGTTACAGGGGTCTTTTGAGGTGAATAATTTTTGTGTAGCTGAATGCATGAAGTGTATAAGAAAGCAACTGTTCATTGCATATCATAATTGCAATTAACATTTGGAAGAAATAGTGTTTTCTTTCTTTGATAAAATTGTCATATAGGACATCGGCCATATTTGTTTCTCATGCATATTCACGAGCTGGGCTTCTGTTTTGATGTTGAACCAATCAAAAACGCCGCATATGGAAGATTGGCACGCGCCAAGTTGAAAGGTTGTAAACATTGAATGAAAGAAAGAAGGAATAAAATAGCGGGCAAATGATAATAACTTCCTTCTCATCCAAAGTTGGCTTTTGGCTCCAACTGAAAATGCCACTAATAAATTTTTCCAAGACACAATATTAACATTATCAATGAAAAGTTTGTTAATCATTATACATGTTTTGTAAAGGCCTAATATGCAGATGTATGGATGAATAAAACTTGGCAGACTTGAAATCCTCAAATAGGAAAAATCTTGCATCTGTAAATTTGTTCACTACGATCCGTCTGCCTTCTAGCCTCCCTTATTGCACTGTATACCATCAGCTCGTTAAGTAAATAAACATGAAAGACATATTTTAACACCTTCTAAATCTAGTGATTTTAGTCTAGATCCAAGTTAAAGTAAATTTTGGAACAATGACTTGTTTAAGTATGTAATTTATTAATTAAAAGGTGTTAATTGTCCATTAGTAATTAGGCACCATGTTGAATCACTTGTAGACAGAACACATTTCAAACTGCCATATATTTTCTCATTTTATGACCTCTTGAAGCATGTAATTGTTCAATAAAATGGAAATGGTCTGTGTCACCAGATGAGGTCCAACTTGGATTTATTGCACCCCGTTTATGGCCCTGATGTTATTTAGGTTTCAATGTGTATTTTTCATGTCCCTTCCAAATACCCAGTTTTAGTTTTATATGGCCTTTCCTTTCAATGGAATCTTATGTAAGAAAGGGCTGAGAGTGGTGCACCCAGCTTGCTTCATTTCTTTATAACAGTTATTTACAACTTTTTCAATGTCCCCATAAAACTTTTGCTGAAAAAAAATATTCAGCCTTAAGTGCCATTACCAAGAAGTTGGAATTCAATTTGAACAAGTTTCTTTGATTTGAAGTTTTATATTCTTGAGATGTTCTTAAGCTGTGGAAAAAATCATGATGTAATGTAGCCCCAATATTTAGTAGTTTTGATATTATACATAAAAGCAGCAGTGCTCCCAGTCTGAAAGTGAATGTCAAATAAATTACCTTTAATCTTTCAATGTTTGCAATTGATTTAGTAATTAATGATATTTTAATTAATTAAGGGAATAAAATCTGTCAACTACCCAATGTCATTATGGAGCTCATTATCATCCTTGGTAAAGATTTGTTTATAATTTTGATGTAAACTGCAATCATTATCTAACATTTATCTTATTAATGTATGTATTGATTGGACATGTGTGTCACAGAAGTCACATCTTCAAGAAGTAAGGCAGTTGCATGGCATGAGCATAGTAAAGTTTCACATAAGATTAGTTTGTCATTAGTTTTACATGTACGATTTTATCAGGAACGGAAATGTGAGGATAAATGTGGTTTCACTGTAGTAGCATGTAAGGTTCCTTAAACATGCTTTCCAGATTAGACTATGCCATTATATGAAAAATTTTGATAAAAAAAGATGTAGGCCTATCAGCCTTTCTACAGCAACAACTTGTCTTTTGGGGTTGTATGAGTTTTAAGTCTCTTGATCTGCAGTGAATTAATCTGAATATTTTTATAGAAATGAATTTAACAAGATTTATTTTTGGTAGAGTAAGTTTTTCTAAAATTTTAAAATAAAATAACCTATTAGACATCCATTCATTACAAGTGATTCATTGGTGTTATCTGCATCCTGGCTTGTAGGATGTAAGTAATTTAGTAAGACATGAAATACTAGTACCAACACTTCAGGGAGTTGACCAGGTCAAATTTAGTTCAGTGCCAGGAATTTCCTGTTAAGACATGTCTTTTCTTAGAGTAAATGAGCTGTAGAATTCCTTTCTCTAGGAATATATTACTCTAAAATTCCATTTACAATTTCTTACTTTAAGCTCCAAAATCTTTTAAAATGTACTCCGGTTTTTGGGGTAGACAAAAGCAATTTTCCAGAATAGGATATAGCAATGTCATCTTTGATGGTTTCTAACATTAATTGTAAAGCATACCATAGCAATACAAATGATTAAATATATGAGAAATGTAATTTTATGTAACATTAGTAAATAGTGATTTATATGTTAGTTTAGGTGTCCTAGTAAGAAATAATGTTGTTTTTTAAAGAAAAATAACACAGATAAAATGTTAATCTATAACTCTGAGTTATTTGAGCTAGAATTACTATTCAGGTTAAAGTCATTTTCTCATGTAAACAGATCAAATCCATTAAATAAATACTCCTTGCTTGGGCTGGCAAATTTTTGCTTTCACCTACCACCTGATGAAAGCATTAAATGATGTTATTGTTTCTTTTTGAAAGCTTTAGCACATCATTGTACAATTACTGGCGGAATCCTTTGATGGCCATTATAGAGATTCAACCATTGACCAGTGGACATTGGTTATTTATAGAACAAGTGGTCAAGTTGACCTCTTGGGTATTACAGAGTGGTACTTGGAGAGATCCCAGCTTTGACATATATCAGAATCTTAATGACCCCCTTCATCTTTTACTTACTAAAACCAAATACAGCTTGTATTAAGATGTGTTAAACCCCCTAGGGTGTTGGGGTTGCAGATTTGGTTAATAATAGGGTTTAAAACAAAAGAAAACAGTTTTTTGATTGAAGGAGATTGACAACCTAGAGATTGTAATTGTTACATGATGAGGGGAATAAAGAATTATAACCCCATGGTTTTTAAAACAAAGGTTTTTATTGTCAAACAGCTAATAACACCCCTGTCTAGATTTGTTAAGATGGGGTCCTAGTCTACATTAATATTGATCTCATCTACAAACAATCTATTGTTTATAGCCAACTGAAGTGTCCCAGAGGTTTGATTGTTCTAATTCCTACTATAATATAAAGTTATATAATTATATTGTTTTAATCCATGACAAATTGTTTTAATATTGGGGTATTAACATAAGCCTAAGATGCAGATGGTGTTTTAAAGATTTGGAACAAGGCTTTTTATGTTTTCAATTTTGAAGAGTCATTTGGAAACTAATTTTAAAGTAGTCAAGAGTTAATGGTGTGTAGTTTGGTGGGAAAATGGTGGCTAATAAAAAGGAAAGGAAATCTCTAAATAATCTGCTAACAATATTTACAACTGTTGAAAATGAAGGGAGGTGTAACTGTCAATCAAACTTTATTTGTGATGCCTATCATCTAATATTAGAAATAAATCAGATATCCACTCCATGTCATCTCTCAATTGTCTAATACATGATGTAAGAGCAGAAACAGATTTTCAAATCAAGTGGGACTAGACAAGTGGGAAAGATGCAAGAAACACTAATCCCTTTTATCTGGCTGATCAACAATCAAACATTAACTCCCTTATCCTAATGATAAATGAATAGCCAAATTCAAGGTATTAGGTGTTGAATTATTTGGCAGTAATTGCTTGTGTTAAATATGGCATATTTTTCAGTCCCACTTTTTACTTGTCAAACAAGTTTCACTTTGATATTCATGCTTAATCCCTTAAATTGTATTAACGGATTATGGTTTACAAATCTTTAATCCCTATTTCAAGCTGAAGGGGATACTCTTGTCTGAACTGTAGCTATACAAGACTAGGTCAGTGAGTGAGGGTGGAGTTGGCCAATGGTCAAGAGTGAAGTATTGTAAGGTCAGATTGATAGGAAGTGGTCATGGCTGACCAGTTTTCTTTATCCTCAGTCTCTCATTAGTGTCATGTATTAAAATGTGCAGACCAGACTGCAAGTGGAACAGGCCTCATGTAAGGGAATGCAGATAACAACTTAATTCTTTTGACTTTAATATCAAGTTAAAAAGTTGTATGAAAGTTTTAAATATTTAAGGTAATCTTTAATTTCACTTTCTGAAGACTATAGAAGCTCAATTCTATTGACCATAGTTTCAATTACATTTTTTTGTACATAGACTTCTACACTGAAGAAAGAACTGGAATAGGCAGATTTCAGACAATTTTAATGTCATTATTCTCATGTTATGCATTAACTTTAATGTGCTCTTCTTGTACTATTACTTGCATTAAAGGAGAATTTTATGTCCAACTTTTTTTCTTCATTAAGGTGTTATTCATTATAAAACATGGTAAAATAATCATTAAATTGTTGATGTTGTTGAATTGAGGTAATTTTATTGTGGAAATACTAGAAGCTATTATTAAGTTGAGATCTAAAGCGAATGGTGTATAGGAATGAGGGTGGCAGGTGCTCCACACTGAATCACCTGTTCCAGTTTTATTTCAATCTCTGATTAAATGATTTGGTTTGGTTTTGTCCTCAGTGGTCAGTTTAATATGATTGATACCATGCTTAAATAATGACCACTGTCCACTTTTATGAATTTAAAGATAAAGCCTATTGTGGAAGTTGTGAGCATGTGTTGGGTAGTTTGAGGACATCTGTAGAGGTAGTCACTGACCAAATTCTCTTCAGGTCATTTCAGCCATTTTGGGACAAGTTTGGGTCAATAGGTTTGTCAAATCTAAAGAAATTGGTGACATTAATTCCTTTGAAAAAAAAACTAGGTCATTCTATCATTAATGATATGCCCATCTACAATTAAAGATGTTGAGCTTGTGAATTTTTTTTTTGATCAATTGCAGTTTTTGCCATCCAGAAATTTAAAAATGAAATTTTAGAAGGTTTTCTACTCTGCATTAATTACATTCTGACACATAGTCTGCTTTCAATATTGATTTTAGTGAAGTCACTAATTAAAGAATTTATTAATTCATTAATTGTTTATTGATAAGCCTGTAGGCTGATTGTTTGTCTCATTATATGAGTGACTGACATATGAGGAGAAAGTTAACAATATTATGATGTCACTGATGACACAATCTGTTAATTAATAAATCAGCCCACCCTAGAGACAGCCCTAGTACCACACAGAAAACCTATACCTACTTTAGTCAATTATTCAAAATACATGGCAGGACCAATCAAACAGATAACTTTCATAGCCTGCTTTCCTTGATGTCAGTGCCTCAAAAAGCTTAATAGCCACCATCTATCTTTTGTTGTTAAAACAGTGTTGAGGAACAACATGTTCTTATGAAATATTATGTAATATAAGTAAAGTGTGACAACATAAATGGTTAAAAGAATATGATTGACAGCTGTCCCTCAAACTTTAATCCCACCTTCCTGACTGAGTTCTACTAGTCATGTGCTTATCTGATCCATTACAAAGTGGAATCTTACTTAAACCTCATCTATCTTGGTACATGATAACATGGTTAGATAATAATCTTATGATAAGCTTTTATTTAATGGTAAACAATTATGGACTTCAATCTTCCTTCTGTAAAAAGGTCTTGAAGAAAAATAGAATAGTACTGAAAATAAAGAGTTGATGTATTGTTAACACCATTCATCAGTTGACATGATTTTTTATTATTTATTATTTCAGAATCAGTGGATTCCAATTTCTGAAGATTCCTCGGTAACATCTTGTACAATAGTTCCTGCTATGGATACAACTAGTTCCATGTGTACTCCAGTTGAACAAACCACACCTACTGAACTCTTCCACGGTTCACAATTCCGTTTCCAAAACTACTTCACCACTCCTAAATCACTGCGATTTTCACCATTACCTAAGTTCAGCTGGGCTGACAGTCAAGAAGTATGGCAGTTGATGTTAAAGAAAGAAGAGTTTTATGTTCGTGATAGGAATATGTTTGATAAACATCCAGCCTTACAATGTAGAATGAGAACTATTTTATTAGATTGGTTAATTGAAGTAAGTATGACATGTAGACATTTCAAGACACTTTCCCCTACAGTAGTGATTTGTTTTGAGCCTACTGTAATATTTTCATATGGATAAAGCGTCTAGTCGTTCGGATGGGACAATAAACCAAGGCCCTGTGTGCTATTGGCTGTGCACGTTAAAGAAAACTTGACAGTTGGAAATCGAAAATAAGAGTAGGCTAATGCTGCTGTCTGTCCTGGCAAAATTTCCCTCATTGCACATTGCATGGCATTTGCCCATCCTCATTAGTCCATAAACAAATGTGAGATTTTGTGTACATGTAACAATAGTCTTTATATTTATATTGTTTTATTTCAGGTTTGTGAAGTATATCGGTTACATAGAGAGTCATATTATTTAGCTATGGATTTCCTAGATAGATATATGTCTACTAAATCTAATGTACAGAAACATCAGTTACAATTAATAGGCATTACTTCATTATTTATAGCAGCTAAATTAGAGGTAGGTTTTTTCTATTTAACCAAATTCAGTCTAATCTGATAGGGCATTCTAGGTTTCCTCAGGGCAATATTAACCAGCAAATGTTAAAAAACATGATATGCATATCTCGTACAAAGTTGCAAAATAAACAGATTCACAATATCTGCATTGGAAAACTAATACTGGCAAAAATATTTATTAAAACTGTTTTTTTCATTACAGGAAATTTACCCACCAAAATTAACCGACTTTGCTTACGTGACTGATGGTGCTTGTACAGAATCTGAAATATTAGATCAAGAATTAATAATGTTAAAGGTAATGAAATGATTAGATATGAGATGAAAAAAAAAAAGGTTTCAACTGGACTGAATTATTATGATTAGCAAAATTCCTATTGTCTGTAAATCGCATTACTTGGCTACTATTTTTCAACTATTCTCTCAATTTCAATATTAAGAAAGTAAAGGAAATTATTTATAAAATTTATTTCTATATTTTCAGTGTTTACGGTGGGGTTTATCACCAATGACAGTTAACAATTGGTTAGGAGTCTACCTTCAAGTATCAAATATAGATCATCTTAATGAAACAGAACATAGTTTTGTTTATCCACAATTTTCAGGCCATTCCTTTGTACAAATAGCTAGGGTGAGTAGTATTTACAATTTCACCGGACATCCAGAAAATAATATCAATTTGCATTAAAAAAAAAGTTTTTTTTCTTAGATTAATATATTGATCTATCAATCTTTCCATTGCACCATTCCGACTAATAAAATGTAATAAAATATATCAAACCTAAATGTTTTTCTCAGAATCTTATAAATTATGTTTTCTTATTTCAGTTATTAGATCTATGTATGTTAGATATAGGGTGTTTACAATTCTCATATAGTGTTATAGCAGCATCAGCATTATATCACTTATCATCTGAAAAAATAGCTTTATCAGTTTCGGGTAAGTTAGATTTGTAAAACATTGCATACTTTTCATTTCTTTGATGACCAGACCACCTTAAAGATTTGTTTGCTGATTCTTGAGCAAGTTGAGTTTTGTTCTGCTACCTGGTTTTATCAAAACAATAAGCAGATGGATTTTGTCATTAAAATCGTCCTAGAATTTGAAAGGAATCATTGTATGTGTCAACAACTTCTAATCTTTTACAAATGTTCAACTATTTATTTGTGTAAGTTGCGATTGCATTCTGATTTCATGTCTTGTTATTTTAGGTTTTAAATGGTCTGATATATTACCTTGTGTTCAATGGATGGCACCATTTGCTGTAACTATTCGTGAAGATGGGCCATTAGAAATTAAATTTTTCTCAACTGTAGCTTCAGATGACAGTCACAATATACAAACACATTCGGTCACAATAGCTTTATTGGTAAGTCAAAATGATACTCCAAATACTCCTTGATACATATATCCTGTTAGACTTAATTTGTGTACATCACATGCCTAGAAATATCAACAAAATTGATGTGCACCATTATGCCTGAGTTACATTTCATCAGTAATACATTTATGGGTGTTGTCTAATGTCTGTGGGGTATTGTGTGATGATTCATTGCCCCACATTTAATTATAAGCCCAAATTTAACTGGAGATTAACAATTATCAATTCTATTTGTAGGAAAAAGCTCAAGAAAGACATGAAGAAATGCTCAATGAATCTGGAAGGCGTAGTCCTGATCCTGATATGGCAGCTAAAGTTATTACCTTATTAACACCACCACAAAGTGATAAAAAACCGTTACCTAATAAAAGTGGTATTATAAAAGAAGGTTATGAGGAATGTTGATATAAATAAACAACAATTTATAGACAGATCTTCCGGTGGTTTTAACAAAACAATTTTAACTGTGGAGTTGACATAAAACTTGTGCTATTCCTAGTCGTATTGGAAGTGAAGAATTTTTTTATCAGTGCTTCAAAATTTGTCTGCTGCAAAGCTTGGTTGAAATCTTGGTATTTCAATTGAAATAAACAGATGTGAACAATAATTTTAAGACTATGACAGCAGTTTTTTAAAGAAAACTTATTACAAAAACTGAGATATAGACTCAACAGCTTGCAACGAAAAGCAGGAGTGTATTTTATTGACTAAGCAAGTTTAAAACTTGATATCACTGCCTTCGTTGCTCTCAGAAAGAGAAAGAAAAGTATGAGAAAGAAAGAATGCTTACCAAGTATGAATATATAAACTATAATGGAAGTGTGGAACTAGCGTATATGGTATTATTATTATGAATATATGTCTTCTGTGTTAGTATGCATGATTTCATAATTGTATGTATATCATAATATATTTTACAAAATGGTGAAAAAAAATTACAAAATCTTATAATAATATTGACATGTGCAATGTGTCTTATGCAATATGAAAAAATAATATATTGATATCATAAGAGATCTGAGGGGCTTATACTATACTACCTCTGGGCCTTAAAATACTGTCTATGTGCCTTTAATACTTCCCTATTTTAATATATATTAGATTTCATTCCATTTTAATGGTCAATATTTTCTTAATCAGAAAATTTAAAAGAAATCATATGCAATAAATATAAACTGAAGTAGGACTATGAAATATTCTTTTATTATCTATTTTTGTAAATAGATTAGCTCTCATTTATCTCTGATTATCAATTAAAAATGTATAACATTATAATTTAAAATTAATTTAATTTTGCCAACAGGAGACAATAAAATTACAATACAGCTCATAATTTATTTATTGGAGAAGTAATGCAACACAGAAATATTAATCATTAATTATTTCATAATTTAATAAATTTGTGTTTCCATATTTTCTGAATGATACACACAAGATTAATTCCAGCCTTCACCTTTAAACCAAAATCTGAATAAATAATAAATACATGGTTTGATCCTCATCTATTGTGTCACTCATTCCAAATCCAAATTGTTGCATTACTTGTAAAATAAACTTCTGTATTTTAGCATTCTTTAATTATATTATCTCATTATTTATATTTTCTTGTGATAATTTAATTTAAAATGTACAAAAAAATAATAATTGTATTTAAAACTTAGATTTAGACATCTTTCTGTAGTAGTATTAGATCTGTATAGATAGAGCCTTTACCTCATTTGAATTGATAAAAACATGAATTTTTATTTTCACAACATTGAAAGTAATTTACAATGAAATTAGTATTTTATAACCATCTAATGCTCTGAAATTTGACAACTATTTTTAACTAGTCAAAGTTCATTCCTATCTTAATATAATAAAATGTGATATCGAAATGTATGTAAGGTATTAACAAATGGAATCAGAATAGGAGGTGTTTTATTTTGCGATGATAATATAACTGTTAGTTTGGGTTAAAAATGGTTAACTTTACTAAACGGAAGGCTAACACTGCCAATGTTATAATACTGCCAATGTTATATTATCAATGTTATATTTTGTTTTGGTATCAAAATATGACATTCTTTGTTTTAGCTTATTACAAAAAAAAATATTATTTTTATATGATTGTTATTTTTTTGATGTTCAAAGTTTCATTTTTTTTTTACTAACAAGCTAGCACCGAACATCATTATTGTTAGCACTTTGTTATTATTGAAAAAATGTCAAATCCAAAACAATTTTTGGCAGAAAATTAGTTATTTTTACTATGTTTTTTAAGTAACAAAAATGTAATATATAATGAAATAAAAGCACCAAATTTACAAAAAAATGATATTTTTCTTTTCTTTTTCTGGAAAGCCAGAAAGTTGCACACTGCTACTTTGTAACTGTCCAGGTAGGAAATTCAGAGTGTAGTACACTGTTACTTAAATTGTAACTATCAATGTTTAAAAACCAGAATGTTGTACACTTTTTACTGTAAACTGCCCGGGTTAGAAGTCATAGCGTAGTACATTGTTAGTTAGTTTGTAATTGTCCAGTTTGGAAACTAGAGTGCAGTACACCGTTATCTAGTATGTAACTGTCTGGATTGGAAGACATGGCTGGTGTACACTGCTACCTAGATTGTTACTGTCCAGGTTACTGTACACTGTTACTTAGGTTGTTGCTGTACACTGTTACCTAGATTGTTACTGTCCAGGTTGCTGTACACTGTTACTTAGATTGTTACTGTTGTACACTGTCCATGTTGGTTGTTACTGTTGTACACTGTCCAGGTTGCTTTACATTGTTACTGTACAGGTTGCTGTAAACTAGACATCTTAGCAAAGTACATCTTAAGATACACTTAGGCTCATATCTTAGCTCAGCTACTCCAATAACTCAAAACACTACTAATGCACACTTAGCTAAGCTAACATTAAGGCAATCTTAAGATTAAAAAAAAAAGGCAGTGAAACCTCACTTTTCTAACACTCTGTCATTGTACTGTTCTTGACAAAGCTATGTTGTGTTTTTCATCAGTATGACCCCGACACGGCTTCTTTGAACGTTTCGGTACCCAGAAAAGGTAAGCGTAAGCCTAATTTTACTGACAACGATTTACAGAATCTGGTCGATGCGTCTGCATATTGAGGCAGATACAGCGTGCACAATATGGGATACAGACATTGCATTGATCCAGTGTATATTTCCATTAACACTTGACATAATAATGCAAAGACTGGCAATGAATTGCTGCTAGGCCCCAAGCAATGTTTTTTTCTTATACTAATAACCCTTAAATATGTCAAGAAATGTCAGGAAATCCAGTTTCAGGGAAATAAATTCTCAAAAAAAATTGAGGAGGACCCAAATTTCAGAAACATGTGTTTCCAGGCTTCCAATGGGTGTCCTCAATCTCTATAAAGAGCACCACTGTGATGGGTAACATTCACAAAGTTTCAAGGAAGGTGGTGAGGGGGTGTGGGGGGTTTTGGGTATCTAAGCTGCCCAAAGTCATTGGCTAGCTACAGGCCTGACTGCAACGCCTGGTTGGTATTTCAAGGTCACAGAGATTCAAAATGTTAGGGAGATCTAACCAGTACTTGTGAGCTAGTGAACGATAAAGAAAACGGAGGGATACAAATGGACATCAAATAAAATATTTACATTAGTTTTTGAAAATCCAAATTCAATACAACTACAGCTATAGAATTGAAACATTTTATCAAGATCATAATGTTCCTATATCAAGGATTCTCATGAGTTCCACAACCCTTCTATATATCAAATATTAATCATTTTTTTTTCCTTTTATTTCGTTCACAATTGCAAGAGCCTTAGATAAAATGATCAGTTTTTTTACAGATTTAAAAGGTGTTCAGCTTTTTTCTTATGTAAATTTTCCCTCCAAAAATTTAGACTGAAGGACCCAGAGAAGGTTTATTGTGTATATTTTTGGCATATCCTTCCTTTTTATTGTGATCCCCTGAGGTGTAGATAAAGTCAAGCCAGTTGGTTGAACATCTAGAAGATTCTATCTGCTAACATCTCCCCTAAGGTTTTATTATCACAGTCTTCAATATAAAAACTAGTGATTAAATTCTCCTTAACCACATTGGTCAGTAGTGGTCAATCTCACTGGACAATGGGCATTAGAGTTTCACCCTAACTTTGTTATCAACCCCCTGAGAACCTAACTCTAAATTGCTATTCAAGAAATGTTGACAATTTAGGGGTGAAATGATAATATACTACTGCTATCCTAGTTTTGATGTTTGGATTAAAAAGTGTTATTTCTTTCACTTATTCTATGAAAATTAGTGTCAGTAGTTATATATAAATTATTATTTAGAACTTAGTAGCTTTCACTTTTTAGATAAAGGATTACTTTTACACAGTAATTTTATCATATCTGAAAACTTGGCCTTAGGAAGCAAATCGATACTGAATGACTGAGTAAGGACATGTATTGGTTGACACTCTGTCCTACAGAATCTGGAACTTGAGGTAAATTCCTGTGAAATCCTACTCAGCCTGTATAACAAGTACCGGTATACCATTTTGGATAAGAAATAGCTTCTGCTTAATAAGATAATGAAAAACAAAGACGGCATGGAAGAGTGGTTTGACTCAATTAACAATTTGTATACAAACATGTCTGATTTTTTATTTATAATGATTTGAAATAAATTGCATTCAAATTTTCACATAGTCTAAATTTCAAGTAGCTCTAGTGGATACATTTTGTCTCTATAATAAAAATCTGTACAAGCAAAACAACTCCGCTAATCAAAAATCTCGTCCAGAGCATGACAAAATCGAGTGCAATAATTATATGGCATATGCAGTCTTGGCAATATTTAAACAAATATTTCTTATATCGAATGATTCATTGACAATTTTAATTAACTTCCTATATGATCAACATTTCATTTCTTCACAGAAATAAGTCATAATTTCTGGATCGATTATCTGAATTATCTTAATTCTAAGCTTAAAATTGATACCACCTACTTGAATAACAAAAAAATAACTTTTAGACTTGATCTAGTCAACATCCTTAAAGATTGTAGTAATCAGGGTTTTGTTTATAACAGATATATAATATGTTGTAAGAATGATAATAACATAATCTTTAAGGGTGTTGACAGCACTGTTAAGTCCCTATCAATATCTATGTATATGTAGATTTTAATGTGATAATGCACTGTTTGTTATGCTTCCCTACTTCATTAAAATATTTAGACAAGATAAGATCCCATATTAACAAGTTGCTGATGGAATTTGAAAAAGATTTTAGAAATTCATAATGCTACATGTATGAGTGGAAAGTAATTTATATGTCTCAAGATGATCTTTCAGACTATGCAATTGATTCAAACAATTTCAATGTCCTAAGCAACTAAGAAAGTGGTTGCCCACAGAATAAACCAGAACATCGATATAAATTTTTTGTTTTTGTTTAATTTGCTGTGTTTTGAGAGGTGAACTTGAATAAAATTATTCATTCTGAAATGTCAGAGCTGAAAATTTTATCCATGTGCATAGAAATACCCTTTATTAGCAATATTATTCAAATAAATATTGAGACAAACACAATATACTCCCATAGAGGGCCTTCTTCATACAGATTGCTATTTTATATATTAGAGTAGAAGATGTCATTTTCAGATGCTATTCATTATTTCCTTACAGTATGAATATCTAAAAGATTTATAGTTTAATAAGTTTAGAAAAAAATCCAAATATCCAAAATATCAAAATGCCATTATTGACAATCTTGAATCCATTGCAAAAGCCCTCACAAGATGTTGAGTGGGTTATCTAACCTACAGGTTGCCAGTTTCTCATTAATTCAATAATGAACTAGTGTATTTTGGTAGTTAATTTAGTAGTTGTGAGGTCTAGAATAGTCCAGTATAGTATTACATATAGTCAATAGGTACCAATGTTATTTTTGGTATACAATCCTTAACTCTAACTAACTCTTGTACCAACATAACCAATCTCATTGGAATTATCATATCATATAACATGATGTAATATCATATAATTTATTCATTTCAATTTCATTCAAACTACCAACATATAATTAGCCTGAGAAAGTTGCAGAAGTCAAATTTAGCAGAAGTGAAAAGTGTCAGATCTCCAAATTAGAGGTTTTCATAATAAAGAGATCATGTCTGTTTTGTAATTTGGGGGCAGAACTGTAAAAATATTTGTGTCTGTTGAAAAGAAAGGTTAGAAATCAGCCTACATCTCTCTTTTAACCCTCTCTAGCCAAGCATCACAATCAATTGAAGGTTTTTAAAGCTAGGGGTATTTAGTGTTACTGTTTGTCAGAGACGGGACTGACTCTCTTGCTTTCACCCATAGTTCAATTGTTTTCTGCATCAATGAATCTTAATTTATTTGCCTTTTTGCGCTCTACTTTTCTACAACTATGTGATCAACTGTGGGAAAAAGATCTCCATTTAGAAAATATCCTTGAGATGAAGAGTGAGTTTTTTGTGTAAATAAATTATAACCATTATGATTGGCTTGTCCTATTTATTTTTCAATCTGGGTTTATTGTGTGTCAGCTATAATCTAAGCAATTGAAATAGTTGTCTATTGCATGACATCTTCAAATGTACGAGGGTGTCTTGAAATCATGACTGTTCCAAATGGTGCATAGTCAGCCATAAGCCTAATTCACATTAGTCTTAAAAATTGGAATATATCTGGAGAAAATTCAAATTTCTAGATTTTTTTTTTACTGGTATTCCATTACTCAAATAACTATAACCATTGATAACCAAATCAGATTGAATTGTAAAGTGAAAAAAAAAAGAGCTCACAAAAGGAACACTCTCATATGGAATGTTACCATTAAAGGGGAATGTTTAACTTTTTAGAGTAGATTTGGGCCTTGAATATATGTAAATAGCCTCCAAAAGTACTAAAACTGCACAAAGATCTCATATATCTTTCATTTTCTGTATACATGTATGTGTTTTCTATATAATGAGTCATATTTTTTACTTTCAAACGCTGATAATTATGGCTACATAGAGATTTGAAGGCTGAAATTTCGAACACTATTATTGATTAGCTTAGCTAGCTAAAAAAATTCCAGTTTCAGAGACTAAGGTTTGATTTGTAAACATATTCCTTTAACCAATTTTTCTAGCATCAAATATCTCACCATCTGTAGTAAGTTAAGTAATTAAGCAAGCAGTGTCAAGAGACTGGATTGAACATCTTGATCCCCATCTTAATCTATAATCTTTAATCTCTCAACAAATCATAATAATCCACTTGGATAGCAAATAGAGAAATTTCTTAAAATGGCAGGGTAAGAAATTAAATTTGTCAAAAAATATTTCATTACATTTACTTTTTAAGTAAACCTACATAGATTAAGTTGAATGGATATTGTGCAGATACACTGAAAAGCATCATATTTTTGGGGAGCACAAAAGATGTCCTCTGTATCAAAGCCTGCTCTAAAAGACTGTCCTAACACAAACATCTTGACCTTCTGATTTTGAAATCCATCAAAGATTCTAAGATCAATTTTTTTTACTAGAAGAGATTAGCCTCTACAGTGTCAAGTCTTCATAGAATTCCCCCTTTGAAAATTATTTACCACAACTCTACCCCTGCACCTAATGAATTTAAGAAACATCAATGGTCTTCATCAGAAATTATGCATAAAGTCTCAACATTTTACAAAAACTAAATTTAATTCACAGCTAATGAGAATAGTCATAAGACAACAAGTGGAGTTACTCTCAATAAAACATAATCATTGAACTGATCATTGGCAAATTATTCACAGTTCAAAGGTGACCTTTGTCCAAAATTAACATGAAAATTGTGAGAAAAACAAATTATTCCTCAAGAGGATTCTTTTATTACACATGATGGAAGTGAGAAAAAACATGATTTGCATACAGTTGAAGTAGGTTGTTAAAATTGAAAGGTTTCAGAGGAAGGAGATGGGCAATTCATCTGGGATCAGTTTTTGATAACAAAGAAACCCTTAAAATGATGGGAGAAGAAATGATATAAGGTGTATTTGAAACTTATTAACATAAACCCCTATTACATCACAAACACTACAACCCAACTACAAAAAAAACTTTAAACCTAAAGAAAGGGTTTTAAAAATATAGATAATGAGGTCTACACCCAACAATGTCCCAACGGAAACTGTAATAAGTGGTTGAAGGTGCCAAGATTTAGGAGAACAATGGTCATAGAGTCTTTGTTTCTTACAAGTTGTAAAGTAAAGGTAGACATCTATGTTGAAATCTTCACCCTTCAAAACTGTAAGTTGATGGCAAGTCAAGAAAGATTGAAAATCTACTTAGTTACATAATATTAAATCAGTTTTATAACATTTTATACTTCTCTCATCTCTGATTAATTCTACAGAATGATAGGTGTCTCAGTTTAAAGAGAGATCGAAGTTATAAATCTTACATTTTACTAGTGAAACTGGTTTCTTTATACTTAATGTTGTAATAAACAATGGTTTCTATTTATTCATTATACATTACATATATACTGTATATATATATCTTACAATTGGAAAAGATTGGGGATATGAAATGGAAATCCATTTCAAGAAGTGAAATTCTGTTTTTGAGGTGTTTATACATCAAATTATGTTCACAGAAACAATATGTCTATATTAAGAAAACAGTAATTTGTACTATTTACCACATCTCAATCCAAATTTAACCAAACATAAAGTATTCAACTTTAAAAAACATTACCATAATCTTAAATAGTATGCATTTGGAATTTGCAATGCATCTAGTGTTCAGTAGCTTTACAAGATGAAAAAAAAGTGTTCAGTAGCTTTTAAATCTAACCAGCAATTCTTCACTATAAACACAGGTTTTAAGAATTCCCAGCACAGTCTGAGGTAGAGATTTTTTATCAGATTTTAATTATTTTGTAAAGAAATTAAGAAGATAAGTGTCTATTGAACACTATGACATCAAAGGTGGCTAATGTTGTACTAATGAAAGTTTTTAATTGCTCACAAGTAAACCATAACACTAGTTAAAGTTAGGTAGAGATAGGGCTATATTCCCTGTAGGTACTTTTCACTAGTGTTTAGGGACCATATATTTACCATATAACATATCATTATAGCCAAATTTACAACATAGCAAAATAAAGCATTTTATAGTGTGCACATTGTACTATTATTTCAGTTTCAAAGACTAAAATTTCCCTTGGTTTCATATTACAAGGACAACTCCTTTCAGTTTACAGAAGTTGATACAAACTGCTTGACCACAGTAAACTCAATGAGAGGTCTTCAAGAAAATATGATTTATTTTAGTGCTCTTCAGAAAAAGCAAGGGCATGATATGCTATATTGATATTAAAGGGATTATAAAGAGGTTTTATAAACTTTGTAGGTGTATCGGGGACACTGATAGCACATATTAAGTTCAGAAAACCTCTGTACAATCCCTATTAGTCTCATGTGTTACTGCTAAATAGATGGGGTTGACATAATCAGATTATAGATATGACATGATAAGTGAAAATATATCTTCTACTGTACATCAGACACACTATTAACTGAGAACATAATTCACAGTGTAGACATTTAGCACTTTCCATAATCTCCCCATCTTCAAATGTGTTCACCATGTCTTATGTGTTTAAGCAGAGCCACAGCAAAGAGCTGCATATATAAGATTTCGCACCAGAAATCATGGCAGGCACCAAGAATCTGAATGCATTAAATGCTGATGCAATTTCCAGCTATAACAAAATGGGCAATGCAGTTTAGTGTTCAGTGCCATAAATTTTGCATTGATAGTGTAAAAGACTTTTTCAAGTGCCATGAGATGTTTAGCTGGAACAGTCTGTTGCACAAAACTTTTTTTTTAGTATCATCAGGGTTAAGAGCATTACAAAACTTTTTCCAGCAAGATTAACTTTGAGATTAACACCAAGGCATTATTCAAAATGTATTTGAATTTGGAACGTTAAAGCCAAAATTTAAGAACTTTCAGGAGTTGGGAGGGATAGATCAGTTCAATTTTCAAATAAATGCATTTGACCAATAAGAATGTAATGTTTCATAAAACATCAAATGGAAAGCAGGTGAATTCTTGTCAACCATCTTGTTTTTGATTGACATTCATCCGTAATCAATTACTTCTCACATTTCATTGGTCCCCTACCTGTCAATTATGTGACCTTAGGGGACATGCTTGTTATGTAAGCTGCTTTGAAGGGACCCTTTCTTCTTTCCCTCCTTGGTATACCAGAACTATCTAATTGTAAACCCCACCCCATACACCATTGATTCTAATGTAACCTTAGCTATGATTGGTGCAAAATGTAACCATATAAAATTTCCTGTATCTTTTGTTATGTTGACTCAAGTCAAAATTAACTGCTAACTAGAAACCTTCATCGTCAATCCTTGATAATGAGCTTGGAATCAAAACTTACAGTCTTTTAAATGAAATTTTCACAATGATGAAATGTGCATCAACAATAATTGCAAAAAAAAGGAACATCCAATACAAAATTTTTTATGGCTGATGAGTATTGTTAGCATGGTACAGTGAGAACAATGGGTGTCTCCAACTTGGAATGCTTACTTTGATGGGTATTGCTACGAACCATTTTCTATTAAGGTATTGCTAGCAAGGTATTCTCAATCTGATGGCTGCTGCCAATTTTTCAAAAACATTTACTATAACTTTCCTAGTAAATCATAGTCTTATATACTGATTTTGATAATTTTGCCACAAGTCTCAAATGACACAAATCAGGAAACAAGATCCCTTCTTAGATAATAACAAAGCATAAATCTTTCCTATGCTTAATATATGGGTGACTGTGATACTGAATGCAATATTGGCTCATATATTCACCATGCTATAAATCTATTAAACACAATGCCTACTGGTCTGACACACCTAACATGGGTCCAGTAGAAAAATAAATACCCCTGGATATTAAAAGATAGTAAAAGGTAACTAAGCATTACAAGTTAGGAATTCTTATCTACTAAATTATAAGAGTGTGGTGCAAAATTCATCAAATTCAGCCTCCCCTGCCTTCTCATGATATATCATGATGTAATAGATTATAGCTCAAGTTTCAAAGAGATAGTCTCAGATGTGATATACAGCCCTTACATTAAACTCTTGTTAACCAATTTACACTGGACCTCTGTTTCCAATTTGATGAAATTTTCAGGATAGGTGACATAACTGTGAGCATCTGATTAAAAGGAAGGGGGTCATTATTCCATGTTAAAATATGCATGAAAGTGTGAAAAACTTCCTGGGGTAATTAAAATGACATAATGACATCCTAAAGTCTCCATAATAATGTCTTTTATTAGCTAATAACCTGCCATTTAAAAAGCTTACTATAGCCTAATTAGATTAACTTGTGAACAACTTTAGGAATCATTTATGATAGAAACAAAGAAAGAACGTATATTTTAGAAATAACTGGTCCAGACAAATGAATTCACAGTTTTAAAGTTTTTTTTATCATTTAACAAACACATGTAAAATTATATAATTACTTTACATATTAGAGGTGGGAGAAAGATTTGATCATGTTCATGCTCATGGCCTTTTTGCAATTTTTTTTTTTGTCAAAAACTGTGTTTGCCAGTGTTATAGATTATTAAGTCAGATAACCAGTTATAAAAATTTAGATTAAGACTATACATATTTCCCGTAAAACTTTGAAATCTCACATTTTCAGAGTTAGCAAATGTAGTCTCCATTGTATTGAAATTTGATCAATGTAAAACAAATGGACATCAAATCAGACCCATGCCAAGTATTCTGATAGATTTTTTAATAGAACTTTATATGAAAATAATGCTCCTAGACCTCAGTGTTTGTTTATGTTTATTTTGTAAGGTATATTATAAACAAATACTATGAAAGGAAACAGTGGTTACTATTACTTATAATGAGATCTCCATATTCTATAGACAAGTTCTAACCAACAAAATAAGGCTATAATTTCTGATGTTGTATTTGCTCAAATGAATTCTTAGGATTGGCTTCCCTCTTTCAAGTTTTCAAGAAAATTCCAAAATTGGCCATTTCAATATGAAACCAATGAGGAATTTTTATGGTTTATTTTTTCTCCAGAAATTAACAGTTCAATAACAAAGTTAAAATTTTGGTCTTTCTAAGGCACATTTCATGATTCTGATCAAAGGTCTATGATGACTGGGATGTACATTGCATTGCATAATTTTGTATCTAAACCATAGATCCAAATCATCCCCTAATAAAAATCAGACAAGCAAAACAATTCCGTTAATCAAAAATCTCGTCCAAAATCATGGCAAAATCGAGAGAAATAGTTCTATAGTAGTGGACTACTCAAAAGAGAAGTACCATCGGGTGTTTTGAAAAGAGTCAGCATGGTCTGCTTCGCGTGCAACACCCACCGCTACTACATAGGTCAACATTATGGGATACAATCAGATCAATTCATGCCTGACTAAACAAATCAGTCTACAAGTTCGTTAAAACGACCATAACATTTCCTAAATGAAGTTTTCAGTCTATGTGTTAAGTAACCCTGCTAATCCTTGGAATGATTCTTGCAACAGCAATTTTCAAAAAATTATATCAGATTCTTCCATGATGTTAATGTTTAGTTCACACAGCACATGTTATTTAAGTATCTGTTTTTCAGAATCTAATCAACATGATGAAATTTTTCAATATTGATTTACTGAAAATTGTGGACAGACAGACAGACAGACAAACATGAGACGTATCATGTTGGCGTAAAAAAGTTAATCACTGTTATAATTCTTTATTGATTCTGATCACCTGATATCACTCTTTCAACTTTCATTTTGTTTTTGTCTAGCAGCTCTGAACTTTGACATAGGTCTCTGAACACTCTGTGATTTATTCACAGGTTTTGGCATACTAACTGCTGGTTGTGTAGAAGATGTAGATGACTTTTCTAAAATAGCTCCAGAAAATGCCTATAAAAGAAAAGAATTTATGTTAAAGATCTTCGTTAACATCTGGAGAATACCTGATTTCAAAATAGCCCTCACATGGTATAATATTCCCATTTTCTAGTTATCCTGATGAGGAATGTATATTAGTGCCGGCACAATATATCGTTGTATCGAGGTATCGTGATACGTCATGCCACGATACGCGTATCGTATTGTGAGGTTGTGTATCGATACTTGACAATACCTCTCATTTCGTAAAAAGTGTAGATTTTTTTAAAATTCACTATTTTTTCTAATCGAGTTTATTGAAATTATTTTGAAAATATTTATAAGACGTGGATATTGACCACTCCTATCAACTAAATTACCAAATTTCACATTAATAAAGCTATACAAAAATAGATATCGTTACTTTGTAGATGAAGTTTCAATTTTTTTGCCTTTACCCCATATCGCGATACGTATTGTATCGTGACCTTTGTATTGCGATTTGTATCGTATCGTGGCATGGTTGGCAATACCCAGCACTAATGTAGCCTATATCCAAAGCAACTTAGCAGCATGGTGTGAGCTCAGTACATCAGTAAAGTTAGATATCTTTTAAATTAAATTACATAACACGTACGACTTGCAACACAAAAATTCTATTAAACATTTGACTATGTAGTTTGAGCACTATGGTACCTTTCATGTTACTAATTATAGAATAAAGAGAATCAACTCACTGTATCAGACTTCTTCTTGACTGTACTTTTACTTCTACTCTCCTCTATTTCAGCTTCTCTAGCTTTCCGTACTGCTTGTTTCTTACATGATGATTGTTTTAATATAGATTTAGGTTGTGTTATATGACCAAAATGTTTATAAATATCAGCAGGACTAGCAATATCAGGTGGTAAAGTAGAACCATCTCCAGATCCTTCCTCATTATTATTGGATGAACTGGTATTCTGAAAAGAGCAAATAACAATGGGTGCTTATATCCTTTTTTACACCTTTTGGGTTTATGAAGGCTAGCAATGCTAGGTAGTATAAAATCATGACTTTTTCAATTACACTTTTACTGTTAGCAATTGGATTATTTTCTATATATAATGTATATCATTGACATGGGAAGCTGGATTGTGACTTTTTGACAAATACCTCGAAATAGTCCCAGACTGCTAAGTAAGCCAGAAGGCATTTCATAGTCAAAAAATGTCACACTGTGTACTCGAATCTCCCCAGATACAAAAATTTCTAAGAATCAGAAAGAAACAAAAGATTGTCAATACCTCATTATTTAAAGATTGAGAACTATGACTAAAGGTTATTCTGTTGACATGTCTAGGTTCTGAATCAGTATGATTTGATGTACTGGTATTATCAGAGCTATCTTCATCATAACTATCATCAGTATTATCATTAGAGTCTTCATCTTCCCACTGTATACGCTTAGTGCTTGCAAGTTTATTGTTTTTGTTTAACTTCTGGAGAGGATTTTTCACTGCTAGTTCAGATGATTTTGAAATAGATTTGTCAGGAGATGTAGGTTTAGATGTTTGGCTCGGAAAGACATCTTTAAAATCTGGCAGTGAATGGACAAATGGTTGTTCAGGCTTTAATCTAGAGAATAACAAACAAATGTTTAGAGTTAAAACCATGTGCACTATGTAAATTCAATATCTGCTTTTCAATGACCTACATTTTTTTTTGTGATACATGATAGTATTCTCATCTTAAATATTCAATTAAGATATATATTTTTGCCCTATGACCTCTTTGAAGATATTTTGCAAAACAAAGCTTTAAAATTTTCTTAAATTTCCCAGATTTTCCAAAGCATCATTCTACTTTAATAAGTACCTCTTTAATTCTTGTCTACTGTTTTCTATGTGTTCTAATTCATCTAATCTAGCCCATAACTCATCTGTTGTAAGTTCAGTTTTCATTTCACTTTTAGATTCACTTTGTTTTCTTTCTATTTGTAATTGTTTCCGGTGAGTTTGGACACTCTTCTTGTGTTTTTCTGAAAGGATATAAATTACCATTAAAAAAAAAAAAGAAAAAAAAAAGAAGAAACCTTCTTTTACAAAAGGTTCTGAGCAACTGTCTTGAATGCTTTCAGTATTGGCCATTTTTGGATTTATTACCATTTTAGTTTACAAACAGCAGACACCAGACCAAAAGGCCAATAATATAATCAGCTGCAGGTAGTTTGGTAATAATGGAGAGTTTATCCTTCTTTAGAGCTACTCTAAGGAACTGAAATTATACCTCTCCATTGTTTGTCTTCATCTGAATCATAATCTTCCACTATTTCTTTTATACCATCTTTCTCCTAAATATAAACAATTCTAAAACTGAACTGACGTAGTATACTTTACTTTATTGTAAGCAGAGCTTCATTGTAAGAAAAGTATAAAGGGAGCTCTAGGTTTTTACATTGAAGTTGTTTGAAGAAGAAGAATCAATTTGTTGCCATTCTGTACTGTTGTGTGAAACAAATGCTGTTTATAGATTTATAGTCAGACATAGTTGTATAATAATATTTACCTCTGCTAACTGTTGGAATTCAGAAGTAATATCAACTCTTGGTTGTAGAAGTTTTTTCTGTTCATTTAAGTCTTTAATAGATTTTTCTATACCTACAAGATAGAGATTGAGAAATGTTAAAGGGCCATTCTGCTTTTTTGAAAAAAGTTTCCATTGTCAAAAAAATGGCAGATGCTACCCAAGAGTATTTTTAAAGTATGTTTATTGTACCTCTATATCTTCTTGATCAAACTGAATTTAGTTTTAAAGGGTTAATTACAAACAGGGAGTACTTATTGTTAATTATGCAATTTGACCTAGTTTTGGTGTTTGCCCTTTAAACGGTTCAATATATCTAGCTGAAACCTTTAAAATACACAAGAGGGACATTTCTCTACAATTAGGCGTTTATTTTACTCAAATCCGTTCAGTAGTTTCCTTTCAGCGTCCAAAAAACATAACACACTTAAAAACCTTACATAAGGTTTTTACAAATTTTAGCATGTTTTTAGCGTTTAAAAATTAACGGGTGGATTTTTTTAGTTAAAACTTTCAGATACATTAAAGGGCACATAGTTACAGATTTTGGTGTAAAGTTTTCACAAATATGATCAAAAAAAATGTTTGACCTAAAAAAAATTCAGACTGTCCCTTTAAGTTTTACTTTCATATTACAACTTCTCACTATTGCTGTATCTTACATAGGACCACACGATATCTAGATCTAGATGTCTCTGTCAATTTAGATAAGATCAGTTACCAATTGCGCTTGTTAAGACTTCAACATGGTACATCTATTCTAAACTTACTGTCTATTCTTCTTCCAGCTATTTCAGCTGCTTGTTTAGCAGATCTTTCTACAAACCAATTATCTCCTAATAATACTAATATCTCATTGGTGTGCACTATTTTACCAGGCATAAATGCACAGGGTCCAAACGGTACCTACAAAAAACAAGGTGCTTATTTTTAAGAGGATATTAATATCAATAAAGTGAATGGTTAATGGGAAAATACTTACATTTGCTATGATATTTTCCCATTGACCTAATGCTAATTTGTATGGCATTTATCACGCAATAAATGCTAGCATACATTCATTCAATTTTGCAGCCAACCAATGTCCTGATATACGACCATTCACGCCATAGGGTATCAGTTTATTGATTAAAGAATGTGCCTAATAATATGTTACAAGTAAGTCAGGCTAAATCCAACCACCTCAATATCAAAATTGTAATGTCACTAGTCAGATAAAACCTGTCGTTGAGTGGTATAATGTCACTAGTTCCAAAAATAAAGTTAATTGACAAGAGCACGGAATTTCTTGATTATATTTAAGCCTAAAAGGTATGTTACTAAGCTGTTGACAATGGTGATCTATGTTAAACAGAAAATTTCTGAATACTTATTGAAGATATGTTCATAAATATAATGAGAAGACTGGAGGCAGATGTTGAAATAGGGAGCAGAAGTATCACTTATCTCCCCTTAAATAAATATGGCTGACCAAACATGCCAAATAAGTCTTAATTACCTCATTGTTTAAATATATAAATATAGACTGTGACTATTACATCCTTTTAATTATTTGACTTCTGCTTCTTAAAAATCATTCCTAAGTGGTGACTTACTTGAACGAGTAAATAAAGCAGAAGTTTGAACAATAGTTTTGGTGGACATGTTTTCAAGCCTAGTTTTCATTGACAACATCTGTACTCTCTGACAAACAATGGGCTCAGAATTGCATTTTGCCTATTATTTTTTCATGAATTGAAATATCAACCCAAAATTAATTCTGAGAGTCTTAGATTGTCTTTGGGTTGATGAAAATGACAACTATTGAAAAAATATTTATCTTGAAATATGATTTTACAGAGGGAAAATTTCAGTCCGAAATATGGGTCATTGTCACTTGAAATTTCTAGGAGGGAACTGTATTTATTTTATAATGAAAATTTTCAAACCATATATTTTCATGGACCCAAAGGCATTCTAAGACACATGGCATGCAATAGAAAAACATAATTTGAATATTTGTGACATCAGAGAAAAAATTCAATTCAGACCTCAATGTGGTCAGAGAGTAGGTATTGAAGTAGATTCACTGAGTTTTCTAACTAATGTGATTTAGCAAATCATCATCAAGATATTTAATTTGGACAATAGGTATGAATTACAGAAATATACAAGCCTTGGGCTAATAAGGACTTATTCATTAGAAGATGGGTCATCAAAATCACAAGTGACTCTTCAATAATAAAATATTGGTATAAGAGTTCAGAAAGTATAAAAGTTGAAATCTGTCTTTGTAAATTATGGGTTGAACAACAATTTGATTTTCTAACTATGTTATATCTAGTGGTTAGTTTTTAGTATTGAACCAAAATTGCACAAAACATTGAATGCTGATATCATTCTTGGATCAATTCAAAAAAGCCATTCACATAATATATTCAATCATTGATATGCTAGTAATTTGAATAGTCAATTGAATGGCCCAAGAATCCCAAGTCTTAAAATGTATCTATTGGGAAAATACAAGATCTGAGAGATTACTCAAATTGAAAAGAGGAATACATTGTCCACACTGCCCAAAGCTCTGTGTAACACAGCAGGTAAATCAAGCATATTGTTGATAAAAAAGAAACATTACAACTGTAAAATTCAATAGAATTACCAGACCATTCACACACAGTGTCTCCAGAAATTGTCAAAAATATTGAAAAAGTTAAAAATAATGGAGGACATCTCTAGCCTGACACTAATGAATTCATAGAAACAGCAAACATGAACAGATTGTTATGTAATGTGCCATAGTATCATATATGGTTAGAATCACCCAAGAAAAAAACCCACACAATTTTTGACACTGTCTGAGTCAATGAACAGGAATTTAATCAGTTGCAGTTGTAGGCAAAAATTCTCAAATTCCTCGGGCAGAATTGAGGGGCTTACAATTGAAAAATTGTCAGACTATACTGTTTTAGACTATACTTTTGAAGAGGGTTAATTCCGATTTTTTGGAAAAATTTCCCTTATTGTTCACTTTAACATGTTGGCTCCTCATTAGACAATGAATAAAATGCATATAAGATGCATAAAATTAATATTCATTTTTTTTTCTCCAAAAATATTTAGTTTAAGCTGTCATTTTAAGAGGTTTGTTTTTACTTTTCGCTCCCAAAATTTTCAAGGCAAAGATAAGATAACATTAATTCTTGGATTATCACATAAAATAAATAGCTCTTGAATATATTTAGTTGTCATGTTTGTTGAATGTTTTCAGAATCAAAGGACACAACCAAACAAATAGATAAGCTGCATTTGATGACTACAAAATTTCAAAAACTTAATCTAGTGCATGTGTCAACTCTTTCATCTTGGAGGGAAAAAGCTGACTTGTGAATGCAAATCACGCTGATCCTTTGTGAAGGTGTTGTATATAAATGCAAACTAAGTAAAGGACAAGAGTGCACAAGCAATAGTTTCACCTCAGTGGTCATCTTCAGTCCATTCTTAAAACTTCCTGACCATTGTCTGTATATTACCTTTTTTAAGACTAAATTAGGTCTACTAAGCCAAACAATAGTGATATAGGGGTCACGTCCTGATGAGGGGTTGAGGAGGGTAGGGCAATAGATCAGGACCCCAGGGCTAAAACTTACACTCAACAAAAAGTAAAAACTATCTTAATGATCTATGACGCAACATAATTGAAACTAATACTAATAACAATGAAGTTGAAAACAATAGAGAAAGGTAATTCATGGTTTTTTGAAATACTGTGAAAAGTCAAGAAAAGTCATTAAGGATGTTTGAAGTAGCGTAAGAAATGAGTTTTGTCATTGATTCAAGATATGTTGTTTAGAGGTAGTGAATCGTTACATTCAACTAGTATTTTAATAGGAAGGTAGGTGGAGTTATCTAACTTACCATTACGTCATGAGAGACTTGATGTGATAGACTATTAAGCTTGTCCTGGAGGCTAACATAACTACTTTTCATCTCCTCCCTAAAACCATACAAGAAAAGTAAAAAAATAGCATAATGATGTAATGGAATGTAAGAGTTAAAGTACAATAAAACATGTAAAGTAAATTGAAGAAATCAGGGGTATAGGCAGGCATCTTTTGAGAAGCCATTAGTGATGCAACCTAAGCCACCTGCCTTTAATTTTAGGCTGACTTAGATGACTTTTTAATGCTTCATCAACAAGATCTAGATAAAATCTCATTTCAAACAGACCTTAACCCATACCTTATTCTAATTCTAATGGCAACATTTAATACCAAGTAACAATAAGACAGCTTTAAACATCTTTAAATATCTTGATATATTAGAGTTACCTAACCCTTAATCCACTCTCAAGAAGATAATTCTTTACCAGAAATCAAAAAAGTTACAAAAGATTTTCTCTATAGACTTTCTTATCATTCCTGCCAAACAGTTTCATACAGTTATATCATGCAAGTCTGTAGTTATTGAGGTTACAGCTCTTATTTACTTGATCATGGTATAGATCAGAGTTTGTCATTGTGTTCAAATTCAAATGGCCCGCAACACCCTCAGGAATGGCCCCTCATTCAAAGATCAGTTTTGATCTGTTTCATATAAAGATCAAATTGTCCAAAATATCATCAATAAACATAAGCATACTACATTAATTCAGCTAGTAAATCTGAGAAAATGTTCTCCTGAGTTGTTCTGTACACATATTCACTATATCAGGCCTTCTCAAATGGCCCGCAACACCCTCAGGAATGGCCCCTCAAGAGTCACCCTTTCCGCTAAAACTCTCTGATCACTATGTTAACTAAGCTCTATTTGGCCCTTACATTTCATTCACAAAACACATTTGGCCTTTTTCAAAAATTAATTGAGAAGGCCTGCATTATGTAATGATGAAATAAAAAAAAATGGCCATGCATATCTGAGTAGTGTTCATCAAGGAAATAGTGTGAACAATCTGAAAGGAGTGGAATATTTTTTTTTTTCTTGAATTTTCTAATAATGATAAATAGCCCATTAAAGAAAAACAGTGAAAAAATACTGGTCATCTATTTAGACAAGATTACAATTCTTCTAAAAACATAACACAACAGGACATCAATCCTGGTCACTATCGGTCACTTTGAGTCTTTTATCTTGTGTTTTGAACAAATAGGATTAAAATACAGTGAAATATCATACAAGATTAATCAAATCTCTTTTCAGCTCATAACATTTCTTTAAAAATACACCATCTTTTAAACTAATCACTTGACATTGTGGCAAACATTAAATCTTAAAAGATCATTAATTTCATGTTTTGGTGAAATATAAATGGACATGAAAAATTAGAATCTATTTCATAGTTTCCTTTATGCTTAATCAATCAACTCTGTTATATAATGGTCATTGGGTGTTTAATGGGATTTTAAAGAGGTTTTCTGAATTTTTTATATGTATTTGGTACCAGGGACATGGATAGCATCAATTTTCAGAATTCTAATATTCAATCAGACATGTGTGGTTCCTTCAGTTCCACTAATTCTACAGTATATGTTTGATGATGCAGCATTACATTGTCTTTTTAAGACAACTTAGAATAACAACCACAATTCCCTTTCTCTTTCAGAAAGTAAGCTTATAAAAAAATATTATTGGTGGCGGCTTTAAGTGAGTTGAGTTGAGAACATTGAAAATCTTATTTTTGATACAAAACAGGTTTAAGAAGAAAGAAAGAATCAAACTGCATCGAAACAATTACTGAACTTGCTCTCAAACTTGTCATCTGTAATTAAACTGATATATGAGAAATAACCAGCAGTTATTTAATCTCAATAACATATTCAATTTACTATTATTATCAATGATTGAAAAATTATAGAGAAAACATGACTTTTTATTGTTCAATTGCTCTAAAGCAGTGGAAATAAAAATAAATCTGTAAACTGATTCTACTAGGAAATATCTTCTTTCATTTGATGGTGCACTGCAATGGCTCCTTTTACATTCAAGGAGATAATACTTCAATTTTAAAATATAATTGTCAGAAGTCAGAGGAGACATAGAAATCAGACTGAAAGGAAATTGACAATAAACTAGTCGTAAATGAGTTTTAGAATTGAAGTTAGATGAGCGACACTTTTAATTGTGGCTTTAAGGTTAGCCTGCAGTCATCCAATGTTTTATATTGTGTAATTTGAACACTGTTGGAAACTTGTACAGATTTGAACTAACCATTGTGTAATTCTCTCATCAGTCTCCACTATAGCCTTGTCTTGTTCTTCACGTAGGCGGGCCAAGTGTGTTGCGTCCATGCTGAGTTAGTTCAAAGGCTTATCAATCACACATTTAACCTGTAAAACACAATATTTCACATTATTGACAATCATTATGGGTATTGTTGCACCAGAAACTTGACCATTGACCTTCATTCACTTTATCTTTCAATATCTCTCATTTAGGTTTTTCTCACACAGTTCTGAAAACATTTACAATTAAATCCAGGCCATAAAAGTCATACTGGTACTTATTCTAGATCTTAACAAAATCACTCTATATTCTTTGAACAAACTTGATATTATATGTAATAATTCAATTTCTGATACATAGGCCTACATATTTGGAAAAAATATAAGTTATTGATTAAATTTTATTTTCAAACAAAAAATCACCAGTAAAAAATCTGTAACGGAGGGACTGGGGGATACATAATATACATAAATAATATCAGTCGACCAGCAAAATTTTTAAATGCAATTTGGCACGATTTCCAGTATTCAAAATACACAATTTAATAAATAAATAAATTAGGCTATTCTGGCATTCTGCATTGGAATTATTTGGGGTCCTCACATATGACGTACTGAAAAAGGTTATCCTGTCCCCTAGTCAGATAAAACCTGCCGTTGAGGGGTACCTGTCCCCATGTACCTGTGCCAGGTTCCAGAAAGATGGTGCACCGCACTGTACTTAGGTGCTGGTATTTCAATGCAAAAAAACACTAACAGTAGACCTAGTGCCTAATAATGGTAAGCTTAGTAGTAGGAATGTTTGGCAAATCTCAGACACCCTACTTAAATTTTTATTACATTTTCAACAAGAAATCATAATTCTTTCTAATGAATGACAACCGTCTATGACAACACATTGGGTTACTCTGAATATTTGTGTCAGTTGACAGGAGGATATAATTTGAAAATGTTTAAAATAGAGCATCAGCATCACCTTTACTCTAGCTTCCAAGTTCAGTTTTCAACATCAACAGTTGAAGGGAGGCAACTCTATATAATTTTTAGTAATCTCGTTTTTCCAGACAGAAAACTGAAGGCAAATTTTGATGACGTAGTGCGCATCACTTGCCATGCTTATTTGTTTACGAAACATTTTCATCAAATTATCAGAATAAAATATATATTTTAAGAGTCACTAATACTGTTATAATGGCTATTAGAGCACAGTTTGAAGGGAATAATGAAATTGGTGTATTTGCTAAAATCACAAATGCTTATTGCTTGGTGGCGATTGGTGGATCAGAAAATTTTTACAGGTGCCAGTGCCAGTTCTCTTTCAGTTTCATTTCTGATTTTTCAAGTTTCTCTTGACTGACTTGAGTTGACTCTTTAAGCTACTCTATAAATTGACTTGTACTCCTAAGAACTCCTGTATTCAGCCAGAATTATTTTATTATTAGAATTAATAAAACCTAATTGTTTTGTCATATTGTTTTTGCCTTGATTTCATTTTGTTGTGCAATGCCTATTTCACCATTGCCGGAATAATTAATGTAATCTTATCCTATCTTAACCTCAATCACTATATAAACACAGTTTAGTCAAACTACACTAGTCAGAAGTTATGGCCCTGCGTTTACATTTTAACGGATCAGCTGAAGTTGGAAACTTTGCTAAATTGACCAATGGTTACTGTTTAATAGGATTTGGGAGTTCAGAAAATTCCTTCAGGTTCTTATTCTTTTGAATTTTAAATATTGTACAGACTTCAAGATTCTGTGATGTTATGTGTTAAACTAAAATTATATTTCTGATTATTCAATTTCAGTATATTTGAAGGAGAATTAGGTGAAACAATTCCAGTAATTCATGCTAGTATAGCAGGATGTCGTATAGTAGGACGTCTAACAGTAGGTAAGGAAAGGTATTATTTCTTTTGATTGAAAATCTGCATATATACGTCTTCAAGAATTATTACTTGGCCAAAAATCAATATCATATTTAAGGAAATGATAGGAAATGTGGTGTTATGATTAGACACCTTGATACCTTAGACAATATTTCTTTCTTTCTTGATGTAGGATGTAGGAAACATACCCTTTTTGAACATTTTGGCTTTTCCAGACAATAACTCTAAATAATTTTTACCGTAAATATTTCTTTTGTTTTTCAGGAAATCGCCATGGTCTTTTAGTTCCAAATACCACTACAGATCAAGAATTACAGCACATACGAAATTCATTACCTGATTCTGTTAAGTTACAGAGAGTAGAAGAAAGGTTATCTGCCCTTGGTAATGTAGTAGCTTGTAATGACTACTGTGCTTTAGTTCATCCAGACTTAGATAGGGTAAGTACAGAGATTTTTTCATTTTATGTTAGATTTTTTCATTTTATGTTATTTTCTATGACACATCAGGGAGTTGCAGATTGTGGTGAGGGAGAATAAACCGAGATCCTGTATGATTGTGCATGTTAAATATCCCTGTCCTCTGTCCTGGCAACAACACAGTCCACATTCTAGCACAGTCCTTCTCAAATTGCGGCCCGGGACTCCCTCAAGAATGGCCCCTCAAGAGTAACCCCTTCTGCTAAAACGCTCTGCTCGCTACGCTATCTAAGCTTTTTTTGGCCCTTATAATTGTTTTCATAAAATGTATTTGGCCCTTTACAAAAATTAGTTCAGAAGGCCTGTTTTAGCACATTCATTGGGTTATCCTGATAATTGATTTATTTTGTACAGGAAACAGAAGAAATAATTACTGATATATTAAATGTTGAAGTATTTCGACATACAGTAGCTAGTAATGCTCTAGTTGGCAGTTACTGTTCATTTAGTAATCAGGGTGGTTTAGTAAGTATCATGTCTTATTCACAATAACTTGTCTTGATCCCATATCCACGTCAGTTTATACTATTATATCTATATCTTAATTATGTTTTAAAGGGATATGTTCACTAACTGTTCGACCAATAAAATGTTTGTCCCAGAACTTGGAATTCTTTAGCTATTCTAATCATAATAATGTTCACAATTCTCCCTTGAAATATAAGCCTTCAAATCTCTGTGTAGCCATAATTATGAGCATTTGAAAGTCAAAAATACCACTCATCGTTTAGTAAGACTATGCCTTATATAGGAAAGGATATAATTGAAGGGATTAATATGTGTTTTTTGTGCAGTTCTACTACTGCTGGAGGCTATTTACATTAATTCAAGGCTCAAAACGACCCTCGAAAATGCTGAACATTCCTCTTTAATATCATATCCATTTCATTTCTTAGTCATGTTTTAATATCATGTCTCAATATTAATTCAAAACATGTCTTTGACATGAAAGAAATATTACTTTGAAATTAGTTCAGGAAATCTTGGATGGGTTTTGTGTTTTCAGAACTCATTGAATGCAAGTGCTACTAACTGCTGCTGTTACATAAAATGTAATCAACACGGTCACTTAAAATTAAATTTAAATTTATGCTTGAATATAATATATACTTTGAAACAAACAATATTACTTTTTTTCTAATATTTAATTTATTGTGTGAATGAATTTACATTATAGTAAGAAACATCCCTTTCATACAAGAGTCTTTCTATAGCAATTATTTTTACTTTAGGTACATCCTAAAACAAATATGGCAGACCAAGATGAATTATCATCGTTATTACAAGTTCCCTTAGTGGTAAGTATTATTTGATTATTGATTTTAACTAAACACTTTGTTATTCAATTTTGAATACAGTAATTTCGAAAATTAGAACAATTAATTAATAAGCGATTTAGAAGGAGGATATCTGATGTAAAAAAAATTCTATTAGCACCCATTTTTGGCACCCCATTTTGTTTATGTCTAACTTTAATATGATAAGACTTTGAGTTCAAATACAGAAATTTAAGAAATGCAAATATACCTTAAATTAGACATTTCTCCTTCTATTTCTATAGATGACTTTTCTATATATTGTATAGTATCGCTAATGTGTAGTAGGGCATTATAACTTTCAAATGCTAATAATTATGGATGCACATGGATTTGAAGGCTCAAATTTCAATGGTGAGTTGTGATAACCAGTACTAAATTGCTGAGCTAAAAAATCCCCGTTTCTGAGACTTATCCAAATCGACCCGCGAAAATGAAGCCTGTGCCTCTTTAAATAGGGAGCCAAATTCTTTTCAACACATAAACATTTGTGTGTTTTGAAAAATGTTAATAAACAAAGTACTATAATATTTCTTTCTATTTGATATTCAGGCTGGTACAGTAAATCGGGGTAGTGATGTAATAGGTGGTGGATTGGTTGTTAATGATTGGATAGCATTCTGTGGTCTAGATACAACAGCTACTGAAGTCTCAGTTATAGAAAGTGTATTTAAAATAGGAGATAATCAACCTAGTAAAATACAAACAGAAATGAGAGATGCTTTACTGGACAGGTATGATAATATTTCTTTCTTTTCTTGACACTTAAATCACTTATATTACATGAAGTTAAAAACTAAAAGGTGTAAGCTAGTGGACTTTTCAGGTCTAATGTAATGAAACTGTTACACAAGAAAAGAATATATGTACATGTTTTGGAAAATGGTTTGTTTTACATGTGAGATTTCACATATGTCAATGCAGATGTGAAACCCATGTTATGTGTATTTTTATCAATGTAAAGATATGCAAAACCATCACATTGATACTACAATTCCCATCAAAATTACATTCACCAACGAAAGTACAAGACAGTAGTAAATGTGTTGTTTCTGTATCTCACATAAATGTTTAAATCTTAAAGATATATGTCTGTTATATATTTCAGTTTAACGTAAAGTGTGAGATTATCAGTGGTAATAGATTATGGGACTATGAGAGTAAATGGTGAATTGAATAATGAGTTTCTCAAAGTATCAGTAACACTGAAATTGTTCCATTCTCTTGTATAAAATACTAGAATACAGAAGAAACTACTATTTGTATAAAGAAACATTACTGTAATATTTTAGTCATCATGTTCATGTGTTCATAGAGCTAACTACACTGGCAAATTTTATAGCTATTTTTGTTAAAATGATACAAATGTATGCTATAATGTATTCCTTTTTAAGAAATTTTTTGATAAAATATGTAAGAGTAATCACAATGAGCTTATTTCATTGAGGAAATCTTTATGGTAATCATGATTTGGTGTCAAAATATATTACATGTATATTACACTCATAAAATTGCTATAATACTTTTGTTCTTGTGTCTTGCTTGATTACTTAACTTGTAACCATATTACGTATTGAACCTCAGATCTTATGAATATATAATATTTGTGACCTTATTACTGGCTAGAGACCTTCTTATCTTTACTGTAATTAATTACTGTACTAGAGGTCATTTTAAAAATGTATGTTGTATGTAATAAGTATAAGGACTCTTTCATACAGAGTACTAGCTCAAAACATATTTCATGAAATTCCTTTAATCCCTACCCTAGATAATATCAATGGTAAATGGTGTCAATTCATTGTACATACAACAATTACTGGTAATATACATGTATGAACATCGGAAATAAATCATATACAAATCCAAATCGACTCTTATACTTTCACATACCCTTAAAAGTTTTATTCTATTAATTTATTCAGAAAGAAAACAGATATACTAATTTATCATGTGAATTTATTCAACTTCAAAAAATGACAAGGTGAAATAAAATAACAATAAAGCTGCAATAATACCTAAACAAACTTGTACAAAATTTAATTGTGAAAAACTTTCAATGTGTCTTGAGAACATTCTTAGCATTTGCATCTTTGTTTTTTTTACAATTCCATTGAAGCTTAGCTTGTTATGACATCATAATTTTTTGATTTTATGAGCAGCTTTTGCTACAAAAAAATGTAAAATGTTTGGTTTAAGTGGAAATGTAACAATAACAGACTGACTAAAAATGGGAATGGTTCTAATGGGCACCAAAATTACAGCAAACCTCTTTACAATCCAACATGTGAAAAAGCCTAAAAGTTTGATTGCAGCCCAACATTGTAATGAAAAGTAAATTGTGAACACATTATATGGAACTATGGGTCATTTATTTATCACAGATAAAGTGAGGGCAAGCGTTAAATAACATCATCTTCACACTGTGTCTTAATACCTTGACTCTGATTAGCTATATATGCTTGCATACAATACCATAAAATTTATGTTTTATTACTGTCTCCCTAATCATTGTAAAGGTATTAGATACAGTTCGTTATATGATCATATACGTATATCTACATTGTTTTTCACCATATAGCAAAAGTAGCACATTTTATCAAAAGGCCTACCTTACACCCACTGCAATTTACAAGAATTCAAAGTATGAAAAGATGATCTAAGATGGACGGAACAACAATTTTATATAATATAAGCTTACCATACTTATTTTGGGTTGGAACAGGTATGTTTAAGATAGTGGACCACGGCCATATACGCCTAACGAAAAAGTCGAAAAAGGAAAAAATTTAATCAAGAGAAAACTAAACTTTCTCAAACCTTTCGATTTAGGTCCAATAGCATCCATTTTAAGTTTCATCAAAATCGGTTGAAAACTAAGAGAGTAATAGCATATTTAAGATTTGGGGCAAGGGCAATAACTCTGCTTGTAACGATCGAAAATAGCTCAAATTCGAACTTGATCTTCGTTTTCTGAATATATATACACATATCAAATTTAATTTGATTCCGTTAAAAACTCTAGTTTTTAGAGCGTTTACAAGGAAATGTTGATGGACGGACCGACGGATTTGGGGCAAGGGCAATAACTCTGCTTCTAACGATCGAAAATAGCTCAAATTTGAACTTGATCTTCGTTTTATGAATATGTATACACATATCAAATGAAATTTGATTCCGTTAAAAACTCTAGTTTTTACAGCGTTTACAAGCAAATGTTGATGTACAGACTGACGGATTTGGGGCAAGGGCAATAACTCTGCTTCTAACGATCGAAAATAGCTCAAATTCGAACTTGATCTTCGTTTTATGAATATGTATACACATATCAAATTTCATTTGATTCCGTCAAAAACTCTAGTTTTTAGAGCGTTTACGAGTAAATGTTGACGGACGGACGGACCGACGGACGGACGGACCGACGGACGGACCGACGGACGGACGGACAGGGGTGACTACAATATACGTCCTCATAGAGAGATGAGGGCGTATAAAAATTACTTAAAGAATATTGAATATAAATAATTGTATTAGTATTTCAATTTTAAATCTCATCTTTTTAAAGGCAAGTAATATTATTCTTGAATGAAATGATACACAGTAAAATCTCTTCTATTCAGTCATTATAGATGTTAAACATCAGGAATGTTTTCCACAGACCCATTTTAATTTAGAATCTTTTAATTCTGAGAGATCTTTAAAACTTCTCCAGCTACACTGACAATTATATGCATTTACCCCTGAAATAATCAAATCACAGTATAAACATTGGTGGAAGATGTTACCCATGTCATTGATGTTCAATAACCCAATTAGGACACAGCAATTCGGCATTTTCATCAAACCAAAACTGCTCTCCAGTGGTTTCAAAAGTGAGGTAATCAGATTAATACAGTAAAGAAGACTAGCATTATACATTTAAAAACCTTCCTTACCCTTTAATTTCTTCAGGTTGGATTTTAATTTCTGAAAATCTGGAGCATTGTTCCGTAGAAATAAATAGTCAGTTTTACTATGCCATTCATAGTCAGGAAATATGGTTACTTTAAAATCACATGAAGTACATCGTAAACTATCACATATTCTGAAAGATAAATGGTGATTAAAGGGAGATAAATCTATTACAGTTTAATAGGAATGAAATGAATTTGCTCCTAATGGAGTTCATCCAGTCAGACGTTTCCATGCAGTGTGCAGTTATGCCAGAAAAGCAAAGAATTCAATATATTTCAAAATAAACATTTACCTTTGATTAACACTACTGCCAAATCCCTTCTCATTTACAGATCCTCCAACATACACTGGAAAACATCTATAAACGAAATAAGATTGTTCAATTATACATTTTACTACTTTATGACAACCACAATTTTATACTACACTTATGAAGCAAAATATAGTCTAGCTTACTGCTGGAACATGCCTACAGATTAAATTTGATAGTGACAAACATTTGAAGATTTCAAACCATGAAGATAAATCAGTTCAGATCCAAGTCATTAAAATTGAGCTGATGCCCATGGATAGAAGAAGATGTGGCCAAAGTTATCTTATCTTGACCGAAAATAATCCCTTTAAATTTCCATTCTATGACTTTTAATTATGATATCATTTTCTGTAGAAAATTGTTGATTAAGTAGATAGTTCAAGAACATCCAGAATATTATGTTTTTACCATAGATATATATAATACACTAGATAGGAATGACGTCATCAAAACACGGCGTCACCGTCCGCCATATTGGAGAGATCTAAGTTGACGTTATAACAATGGCGTCTAATAGGCGCAACGTTTTGTTTTCGCTTTTATCAAATATAATGAAGAACTGAAGAAGAAAAAAACGCACACGGAGAGAATTTGCTCACCTCACTATTATACCAGGGGCGGATCCCGGATTTTCGAATGGGGGGGGGGGGCGGCGTAGATGTAAATTTTTCGGACCTTTATTTTGGCTTAAAAACATAGAATAAGTATAAATTGTACTAATTTAACGGTTTCTGACGTGGACCATGTTAACTAAAAAAAAAAGACAATGTAAAGGGGGGCGTACGCCCTCTACGCCCCCCCCCCCCTGGATCCGCCACTGTATACAGTTCAGCTTTAAAGCGGTATCGCATCGCACTTTGAGTCAAAACGAAACCAACATTTTCTCATCATATAGGCCTACTTTCTATTATTTTCAAAATAACAATTCATCGAATTGAATCTAAAATTGTATATTTTCGCGAAAATCTTATAATGCAAAATATTTAAAAGAAACGACAACGATATAATATACTGGATCCATACTGAAATTTATGACATGCAAATCACAATTTTACTTGATAAGCAAGAACTAAAATTTTCATTAGGCTTTAATCTTTTTTAATATGAACTGAATCCTTAGAGTAACTTGAAATATGAAATTTACACTAGAAAATATATCTATAGGGAGAATATATATAACACAAACATATGAAATTCGAGAATTCTAGGGGTAGAAAGAAAGTTGTGTGCCGCCCCCCTTGCCACAATAATCGACTAATTTTATCCTCAGGAATGGCGTCCATCAATGCTTCGCAAGATACCGTCAGTGTTAAATCACGTGTTGTATCCGTCATCAAATCAGTCGCGTAGCTAAAGTGGGTTAGGTGTCATGCCCCCCCCCCCCCCCACCCCTCATTATTGATAAGTCAGTGCGTCAAGTTTGGCGGGCAGTGTTATACTGAATAAAATATTTATTGGTCCGGGCGGCTGTATACTGCCTGCCGATGTCGGTTTGGCCATCGCTAAAGTCGAACCGACCGGCCTCAGGGTGGGAGGGGATACTGTATAGGCAATCAGTCGATCTCAAATATCAAATATTTTTCGATTCTTTTGATTATCGGGTGATGATAAACAATTTCAGTAAGTTTTAAAATCCATAAAGAATTGTGACTTGTAGAGTGTTAACAAGCTAAAGATCGAACACGTTTTAAAGAACAAGGGCATTAATTCATATAAAATATTTTTCGATTCTTTTGATTTTCAACAGGGTTCATCCTTGGGTGATAATAAACAATTTCAGCAAGTTACGTCAAAATCCGTAAAGAATTGTGACTTGAGGAGTCGCGCAAATTTGTCACAATCGCCCAGATTTGATTTCGCGCGAACATCAAATCAAGTTCGACGTATGAAGGAAGCCATGGCTCGCTGAGGTCGTTATACTCGAACCAAGATGCCGATAGAACAACAGACTGACAAATTTTTTATTAATCTCGGCAAATTATCGAATTAAACGGATTCAGACTTCGAACTTTTCACGAAGATCGACGTATGAACTAGGCCTAAGTGTCGATGGCGGGCCGAACAGAACAACGCAATCAGTTATCGCTCGAGAAGTCTCCAAATCGGTTGCATACTAGTAACTCATTCTCTATTGCGTCCCGACTAGTATTATGTCGGAGCTCATTTTTTTTAATATGACAAAAAAAAACTAGTTACGGTTTCTTTGTATAGAGAAAAGAGAGAGCGTATACGCAGGTCTAAGTCTGTACTTTTACAGTCCATTGTGTTAGCAACGGACGACAAAACAATTTGTTGCTGTAAAAATTGACGAAAAAGGACAATTAATTGCAAAATTTTTATTCCAAATTGAGATGCAGGAAAAATTCACAAAATAAAAGCAAATTCATGGGGAAGGTTATTCATTAACGGATAAAGGAGGTCACGAAAATTTACAAAATTAAGATAAATCCACAGCAAAATTATGTCAAAAACGGCATATGTATAGGCTTACATATATCGGGTGGGCCTAAAAAAGTGGCAACACACTTTAATAATATGATATTATGAAAAATGTATGGGAGCTATAATTTTGATATTACACACTCATCACAATATGGTAATTTGACATCTTCACTACAAATTTCAGACCAAAAGACCAAATAGTGTTAATTTGCCAGCAATTTTAAAATTAGAGGTCAAAAAGTGCAATATCGAAGAATGTGAAATGTTATCTATCCGAACAATGACTATGTGTTTCAGCAGGATGGAGCAACTTCCCATACCAGCAATGCAACACAAAGTTACCTAAATGACGCGACCCCAAAGTTCATTAAAAAAGATGAGTGGCCCCCACAGTCCCCTGATTGCAATTCCATGGACTTCACTGTGTGGGACTCTCTCTCAGAAAAAGTCTATGCGGATCGAACAAAGGTGTTCACGGAAAATGAACTAAAAGATCGAATTCGTGAAAAATGGAACGAAATCCCACAGACAGAGATCAGAAAGTATATTTCTTCATGGAAAAAAACGATTGAGGGCTGTCTGCAATCAAGACGGTGGACACATTGATCACCTTTTCAAGTGAAACAAAGTTTAGATAACATTTGACATTCTTCGATATTGCACTTTTTGACATCTAATTTTAAAATTGCTGGCAAATTAACACTATTTGGTCTTTTGGTCTGAAATTTCTAGTGAAGATGTCAAATTACTATATTGTGATGGGTGTGTAATATCAAAATTATAGCCCCCATACATTTTTCATAATATCATATTAAAGTGTGTTGCCACTTTTTTAGGCCCACCCGATATATGGCATGCGTAATGTTTTTTTGGGATAATTCCTTCATTTCAATATTTGATAAAAGCGAAAACAAAACGTTGCGCCTATTAGACGCCATTGTTATAACGTCAACTTAGATCTCTCCAATATGGCGGACGGTGACGTCGTTTTAGTTCAATATCACGTCATTGATATGACCTATCTAGTGTATTATATATATCTATGGTTTTTACTAACTTTTTAGATGAAGAGCCTGAAGATGATTTTGGAACACTTTGTGGTATTTCTCTGTAATTTGTCTGAAATAAGATTCAATTTGAAGGAAACTGTATGTAATCATATGATTCAACTTTTACTGACCTTTACACAGACATTATATAACGTCATATATCATATATCATGTTACTTTGTATATCCACACAGTGAACAATGTTTAATTTGTATCTGATATAAAATGGCTCGATTTCTCTTATCCAGCCCCGAATAACCATGAAGCATGGTTCTTCCCAATGGCTTTTATTACTCATTTTTATAAGTAGCCAGGGATTCTCCTAATTTATGGTTAAAGCTACCAATAAAAGGTTAATTCCTCTTCATGTATTTGCTTCCAACAGCATAATTCATGACAAGCTGATGAAACATAATAGTTCAGTGCTCCAACAAGTATACAAGATCTAAATAAGGATCTATCTTTTCCAAAAATGCTGAAAACCAATTAAAATGCTGTTAACGGCATACTCCTTAAAGCAGGAGAACCACTATAATGACTGCAAATATGCACCATCCTATGCCGGGAGCCCGATGGATACGTCTTGACGGGAGATATACAATTTTTTATTTCCTTCATAGATCTATTATTAATATCTGCATCAAAATGGATATATCTATATAGAGGAGAATTAAAAAATTTTGATCTCTTTTATTATATCTCATACTAACTATTTACTTCACCGGCTGCTGCAAGAAGTCCTTGGTTTAGGTGTATCCACCCCCCTCTTCTTTTATGTATTTTATTCTTCTGATACACCCAACCCCTGGACTTTTAACGATCGTTAGCCCACCTCGTCTGTAACCCACAATGTTTTCACCATCCAGTTTCTGGTTTCTCTTATTTCTTTCAAAAAATGTTGGAAGAATCAATAAGGAACCATCATGTTAATCAACATGCTAAACATCTAATCGAGAGAAAGACCTTCTCTTTACAGACCTGACGGTATTCCTCTGGTCATCTGACCTTGAAAATGAAAGGTTGATCTTGTTTCTAACTGTGACAACAACTTGAAAGATAGTGGACCACGGCCATATACGCCTAACGAAAAAGTCGAAAAAGGACAAAATTTAATCAGGAGAAAACTAAACTTTCTTAAACCTTTCGATTTAGGTCCAATAACATCCATTTTAAGTTTCATCAAAATCGGTTGAAAACTAAGAGAGTAATAGCATATTTAAGATTTGGGACAAGGGCAATAACTCTGCTTCTAACGATCGAAAATAGCTCAAATTCGAACTTGATCTTCGTTTTCTGAATATATATACACATATCAAATTTCATTTGATTCCGTCAAAAACTCTAGTTTTTAGAGCGTTTTCAAGGAAATGTTGATGGGCGGACCGACGGATTTGGGGCAAGGGCAATAACTCTGCTTCTAACGATCGAAAATAGCTCAAATTCGAACTTGATCTTCGTTTTATGAATATGTATACACATATCAAATTTCATTTGATTCCGTCAAAAACTCTAGTTTTTAGAGCGTTTACAAGCAAATGTTGATGGACGGACCGACGGATTTGGGGCAAGGGCAATAACTCTGCTTCTAAGGATCGAAAATAGCTCAAATTCGAACTTGATCTTCGTTTTATGAATATGTATACACATATCAAATTTCATTTGATTCCGTCAAAAACTCTAGTTTTTAGAGCGTTTACGAGCAAATGTTGACGGACGGACGGACCGACGGACGGACGGACCGACGGACGGACGGACCGACGGACGGACGGACAGGGGTGACTACAATATACGTCCTCATAGAGAGATGAGGGCGTATAAAAAGGTTGTGTGAAAATATTGTTAAAACCAAAGGTCATGAACTTTGACCTTAACATGTTACAAATTGCTTAACTCTGTAAAGGTCAACTAAATGACCTTCCTTTATTAAATTTGACCTTTGACCTCTTTAGGAGTAGGAACATTTCTAAAAATAGTTTTTTCCTGCTCCTTAATTTCAAAGGTATATAAGGGACAACAGACACAGATTAATTCAGCCTGATGAGTTCACTTAGAACGAAACTAGTCGCTAATAGAGGCGGAAGAAAGCTTTTGGCTCTCTGCCCAACCCCCCTTTTTTACTTGATGTTTACTTATCTGTGGACAGTCAAATGCTTGCTAAGACGTTATGAATGGCTCGATTTCTCTTATCCAGCCCCGAATAACCATGAAGCATGGTTCTTCCCAATGGCTTTTATTACTCATTTTTATAAGTAGCCAGGGATTCTCCTAATTTATGGTTAAAGCTACCAATAAAAGGTTAATTCCTCTTCATGTATTTGCTTCCAACAGCATAATTCATGACAAGCTGATGAAACATAATAGTTCAGTGCTCCAACAAGTATACAAGATCTAAATAAGGATCTATCTTTTCCAAAAATGCTGAAAACCAATTAAAATGCTGTTAACGGCATACTCCTTAAAGCAGGAGAACCACTATAATGACTGCAAATATGCACCATCCTATGCCGGGAGCCCGATGGATATGTCTTGACGGGAGATATACAATTTTTTATTTCCTTCATAGATCTATTATTAATATCTGCATCAAAATGGATATATCTATATAGAGGAGAATTAAAAAATTTTGATCTCTTTTATTATATCTCATACTAAACTATTTACTTCACCGGCTGCTGCAAGAAGTCCTTGGTTTAGGTGTATCCACCCCCCTCTTCTTTTATGTATTTTATTCTTCTGATACACCCAACCCCTGGACTTTTAACGATCGTTAGCCCACCTCGTCTGTAACCCACAATGTTTTCACCATCCATTTCTGGTTTCTCTTATTTCTTTCAAAAAATGTTGGAAGAATCAATAAGGAACCATCATGTTAATCAACATGCTAAACATCTAATCGAGAGAAAGACCTTCTCTTTACAGACCTGACGGTATTCCTCTGGTCATCTGACCTTGAAAATGAAAGGTTGATCTTGTTTCTAACTGTGACAACAACTTGAAAAAGGTTGTGTGAAAATATTGTTAAAACCAAAGGTCATGAACTTTGACCTTAACATGTTACAAATTGCTTAACTCTGTAAAGGTCAACTAAATGACCTTCCTTTATTAAATTTGACCTTTGACCTCTTTAGGAGTAGGAACATTTCTAAAAATAGTTTTTTCCTGCTCCTTAATTTCAAAGGTATATAAGGGACAACAGACACAGATTAATTCAGCCTGATGAGTTCACTTAGAACGAAACTAGTCGCTAATAGAGGCGGAAGAAAGCTTTTGGCTCTCTGCCCAACCCCCCTTTTTTATCTGATATAAAAGTTATATTTCAACATAAACCTTCTTACCTTATTGTTAACAGTAGGAATATCTAACTCTAAAATATCATTTACATCGTCCTCTAGTTTACTTCTACTTCTACAATAATCAACACAACATTATAAGCCTTTAACTTAAATATAATGTAACTATGTAAGATTAAATTCCCCTTAAGCTTACTGTTTTTTGTTGAAAAATTGTCAACAGCTAGTCCAGTCCAGTAATTTATTACTACATATAGAGAGTCCAGCTTCACTGTGAATAGACATCCAATCACAAGTGCAATCAATAGCGGCAAATCAAATTTCACAATGTCAATGGCGCCTCAGAAGAAAATATGTCAATTCGAAACTTCTTGCAAATTGATCTAAAATTTGTAATTTATTTAATGGACTTTAGTTTGGATATGTTGGTCTATGCATGAAGTGCAAAATGTGCCATAAAGTCTGTCACTGTCTACAAATTGAAAACAGAATTTCTCTACTATAGGGACAATATAGAGCTGGAAATAGACTGTAGATTACAATAGTATTAGTACTGTCTATGTATTTGACTACTGTATATTTCACGGGAGTGGCATCACCAAACACTAAGTTTTAGTGGACTTGTTGGTCTGATCTAAAATTTGAATGGTGCAAATTCATTCAAACAATATAAACATACACTTAAAAGTTAAGAAACTGTTATCAACAATCGCACATGACAACTTACTAAATAATTGAATACAATATCCATATTATGATATGTGCACATGTACTCAGATCATGTAGTAAACCCTATCTTAGCTACTACTGATTCATCGATATATATTGGCAACCAGGGGCCAGTTGTTCGAAAGTCCGTTAACTTAACAGATTGTTAAGCCTTAACATGCCGTTAAAATATTTAACCTGACGTTACTTAACATTCCGTTAAATGAGGGTTGTTGATACGATTTTAACGGCACCGTCAACTAACGTCAGGTTCTCGTGACGTTAACTACTAACGGTGACGTCATTAGGTTGAAATGACGTCATAAACCCATGCTTCTGCTTCTGTTTCACCGAACATCAGTCAAGACCAAGATGAATGTCGTCGCTTCAGCCCCCGTTGAAAAAAGGAAGAGGAAAAGGAATTTTTCCACAGCGGAAGAAAATGTAATTCAAGCTATGGTGGAACAGAATCATAAAATTTTGACTGAGAAACTTACAAATGATGCAACCAATAAAAAGAAACAGGCGATTTGGGCTGAGATTTGTCAGACTGTAAATTTGAAGGGAGTCGAGAAAAGAAACGTAGAGGAGATCAAAGAGAAATGGACCAATATGTCAAGAAAAGCCAAAACGGTATTCACAGAATATAGGAAAAATCAGCGGAAGACCGGAGGGGGTCCACCACCACCAGAACCAAGTCAAGCAACAAGTAAAATCATAGATTTGCTACAAGATACAGCTGGTTTTAGTGGTATACCTGGTGGTGTCGAGACGGATGTTGAGAATATAAGCTTAGACTTAGGTAGGTTAAATATTTTACATTATGTTACCCTGTAAATATAGCGTAAGTAGCTCAGCTAGCTATACGCCCAAGTTGTTCAGATAAATGAGGGATAATCATCGGTAATCCATCCATGACGTCGACATGCGACAGCTCGATGGAGGAGCGCGGACTAGAACTTTCGATTTCGTCTGCATGGCCGTCTTGATTCCGTGGCCGTGGATTCTAACCCCCATTGAGGCAAGAACATATCTTATGCCATCATCAGTGCCCTTTGATTGAGGTCAATGTCGATTACCACCCTCTCAGTCCTGTCATAAAAAGTAATTTTTGTCAATTTCAGAACCAGTCGTAATACATGTAGACGAAGAGGTGGAAGATGAGCCAGTTAAATGTTTAACACCACACTGTAGTGCATCGACATCCACGGATACGTTAGAGGAGACGCCAATTATAAAACGACCTCGAAGACAGGAGAAGACTACCCAAGATGATGTTTTTTCAATTCAGAGGAGGGTTTTAGAATCACAACTTCGACGTGAGGAACGAGATGAGCTAGTGTCTGCCGCACAGGAAAGCAGAAATCAAGAATTGTTTGAACTTAAAAAAATAAAACTAAAACTTCAAATAAGTGTTCTCGAAAAGCTGAATAATTCTTCAGCTATTACGTCTGACCTGTTTTACAACCTTATGCAGTGAAAATAATGGAAAACTACATCTATATCCTACGGATTGTTCGAATCGTTCATTTTATTTCAATAATTATATAAATATTAATTTATCAATAATGATAATAAACTGGATCTTGTAAACTTGTGTCTCCAAATCCTTAGAATGTCCTTCTATTCTCTAGCGCTCGAAGAATGTCCTAGATATATGGTCCCGAATTCCTTTACCATCTTGCCTACCATTATACACAGCTAGTGTCGGTTGATCATCATCACCAGGTAACGCATCATCTATAACTGGCTCGTGTCTCAGTATGGCAATATTGTGTAATACCATACACGCAATTACTATGCGGCAAACCCTTTCTGGTCTCATTTTGAGCTGAAAACAGAAACACACCACTACATTCAGAATACCCTCCAAAGACAAATGCCCATAAATCATCAAGTAAAGCGGGGAAGTCACTATCAAAGTTTTCTTTGATCAAGTCTTAGATGAAAAGCGTTAATAGTGACAGCCTAGCTTAGGGGATCATGATTGTCTATAATACACATCTTAGGGGCGTCATTTCGCATGATTTGCCCTTCACGTGCTTCCGTTATGTTGAATTTGTGTGCAAACTTCTAACATTCCTAGTATATACGGGTTAATTCACACAATTGTTCTTGATAGACAATAAATGATAACGTAATATATACGCAATTGGTTAAATATATTGAGCAAGAAGCATTACCTCTGAATGAAGAACGTGAAACCGTCTTTTAATTCTGCCAAAAGTTCTCTCAATGGTTACCCTCGTTGCACATAATGCACCATTAAACCTTTCTTGTGCTCTTCCAACAGGATTGATGTATGGAGTGAGGAGAAATTCACGACAGGGGTAACCACTGTCACCAAGTATAAATCCATCAGCTATAGTGTTATAGTTTGCTTCAAGATGATCACACAGCAATGATGTTCTAAACACATGACTGTCATGCGCTGATCCAGGCCAGTTTGCAGAAACACTGGTTATTTTTCCTGTTGAATGAATTATAAAAATGTCAGGAATATTTGTGCTTCAAAGTTCCACAATTCAAACACTCAATCTCCTACAGGCCCGTAGGAAGCAATTTCATATTGGGGGGGGGGGGGGGGGGGGGGGGGGGGGCAAATTGTGTAAAAACTCATTCTCAAGGGTAGTGCTGCTAAATTCAATGCTGCAGGAGCCTATATAAAGCAATTTTGATTTATTGGCCCTAACAACATACCAGTAACTTGTTGTTTTATCTTGGAAATTCTTTTTTTATTATTGCTTCAGTCAATAATGTCAAAATTATTGGGGGGGCGAATGCCCCCCCCCCCCCCTGTTCCTACGGGCCTGTCCTATCACAATTGCTGGTGTAGAGCTCTATAGGATGGTAGGGGTGAGATAGGTGGTCGATCTCTTCAGTCACTACATGTACATGTACGTGTGTGTATTTGACGCAGTGCATTCTACCATTCTCGGTGGTATCCAATATGTTTTGTCTTATCAACGAAACCTAGGAGCAATATGTAGGTAGAAGGACATAACTAGGAACATAGCCCGCATAATTTATAAACAATCTATTTACCTTCGTGGTCACAAACAGCTTGTACATTAATACTGTGATAACCCTTGCGGTTCACGTAAGCTGGTTCGTCGGTGGTAGGGGCTTGAATCCTGATATGAGTTCCATCTATACAGCCCAAAACGTTTGGAAATCCACCGATGTCATAAAAACCTTTCCTAGCTTTATCCTTCTCGTTGACTGTTGAAGGCCATTGAATAAAACGATCCTTCTGTTGTACCAGAGCATGGGTGACATCAACAACTACCCTAGAAACAGTGGCTTTATCTACACCAAACGTGTCTCCAATAACTTGAAGAAAGTTACCACTAGCATAGAACCGCAAGGCAATCATTACCTGCGATTGAACACTAAGTGCATGGTTCCTTGACGTAGATCGTTCGAGATTATCTCGAAGCAGATCGACAATGAAATCGATGGATTCCTGCCCAAACCGATATCGCATCCGTTTCTCTTCATCAGTGTACGGATTTACTTGAATTTCCGTATGTCGAAATTGCTTCGGCCTTCTATTTCTTGCATTCAAAACCATGAATGCGGCGTTTGGCTGTACGATGACAGCCATTTTGCTTCACCTTTAACGTGATGTTAAATATTTAACGGTGCCTGGAAGGTGTGTTAAGTTTAACGGGAATTTAACGTCGCGTTAAAGTTAACGTCAAATCGAACAACAGTTAACGACGACGTAATATTTAACGTCGTCGTTAAAATTATTTAACGGCATGTTAACAGTTAACGACCTTTCGAACAACTGGCCCCAGTATGATAGTCAATCTAATTAAATAAGATTTCGTTTCGGTTATTTTTCAATTTTCAACTCATTGTAATCTAATTTTAATTAGATTGTATGACAGTCTGTTGGAGTTGACAGCCAGCACTCACAACTCAAGTTGGTCAGAAGACAGAAGTAAAGTCAAAGTTTTTCATTAATAAATAATAAATTGAATTGCCTTTGTTGAGTTTGTTTCTGTTGTTTAGGGACTGCCACTGATCTAGTTTCTTGACTCTTTTTCACACAGAATTTAGATTCAACTTCGTCTAATAAGTCATCGATGTCATCAGCCATAATTATTCTCAGTGTCTGTGAAAAATTGGAATTAAACCATTGTTATTGTTCATTATTTACACATCTCTAAGAAAAGTCTGTATTTTGTTATGCCCAACCAAGAAACGCAAAATTATAAAACTTCGACTGATGACAACACAATTCAGTTTTTGTTTCCTTTTTTCATTGACCGTTTATATGAATCTTTCAATATTTTTAAAATCGGCATACTATTTGCTGTTTTAAATTTTTAAGAGATTATCGTTTCATATTCTTCCTCTCTTGATGAATTCGAATTTTTACTTCTCTACTGTCTCGTTTTGACTATAAACGAGTTGCGCATGTGTAATCCACGATTCCAGAACGGCAGATGCAAGAATTAATGTATTTTTTCCCATAAAAAGGGTGTTATTTCGTATTATCAAACTTCAGACATGTCTAAAACTGATCAAGTGTTGTTGCTGGAACCTCCAACAGAATTACGTTTCAAAGGTAAAGGAAAGTATGATGGTGATAAACAAATAAATCACGATTTTCCCAGAATCTGCCGCCGGACCGGATTTCATTCATTCGTGAGACGTCTCCTCATCCTTTCAACATGTCATTGATCATTTATCACCAACTTATTTCAAATCCTTGGCTGCTTGAATTATTTTGCCCTATGACCACTACACTATATATATATCTAATTTAGTGTGTTATGAACTGATACCTTAATCTGCAAATGAATTCAAATCTCACTATCTGACAATGTGCTATCTCTACTCTGTCTGATGATAGTGATTGTGAATGTAATTGTGAATCTAATTGGCAAGTCAATAGCAATAGGCCTTATTGAATAAGAAAATCCTGCCATACCATCCTATTGTATTTTTATTGATGGTGTTGTTACTCTCCTCAAAATAGTTCTACCTAAGAGTCTTACAGTTACATTCATGAATGCCAGTTAGAACGGTAACAAGTGAAAACGGTAATAAAAAAATAAAGTTGAATCGGTAACAAACCTGATAAAACGGTAACAAGATTTCACGGTTAAAACGGTAACAGTTCTTTCAAAACGGTAACACATAATAAAATAGATGTTTTTATTATTATGTTGTAATATTACGGTATGTATTTGTATCAAATGATAAAATATATATCCTAAAGACTAATTCCTATTCACACTACAATCATGTGGTTTCGTAATTGGATTTTCGGTAAATAAACAACAAATGGGTTGATGAAAATGACAATTGTTAAGAAAATATTTATTTGGAATATGATTTTACAAAGGCAAAGGGGTCATTTTCACATGAAATTATTTATTTGGAAACATGATTTTACAAAGGGTTCATTTTCACATGAAATAACTACCCAACCTCTTAATGAATAATTAGTTAACTTTCTTTTCTTATTAATTAGAAAACATTATGTACTGGTACCGGTATGACAAAAAACATTTTTTGCCAAAAATTGAATCGCAAGCACCAGTTTTGTTCTTTGCATAACCTTGACATTTTGAAGATTTTTTTTTATTTTGTTACTGTTTTAACCAAAATTGTTTGTTACCGTTTGGACAGATCTGTTTCCATTTTAACTAAATTTGTGTTACCGGTACCAGTTTGATTTGTTACCGCTTTAACTAGCTTTCCCTCCCTGTGGCCAGAGAGTAGGTTTATGTGTTTGCAATCACATAGTTTGCTTTACACTGCTTCTCTGACCACAGTGAGCTCAACTCTTTTTCTATTTTCTTAATTTTCAATTTCATAATTTCATATCATTTGTCTTGGAACATTTTCTGATCATGCCCATTAATGTGGGCGTATATTGTAGTCCTATCTGTCCGTCTGTCTGTCTGTCCGTCCACAATTATTGTGGACACGATAGAGAGCTGGTTTCTTGATGAATTTTGATGAAACTTGCTGTAAGTGTTCATAATCACCCAAGGATGAACCCTTTTGAAAATCAGACCAATCCAAAAATATTTCATGGGTTATTGCTCTTGCTTATGAAAATATGTTGTGGAAGCCATAGAGAGCTGGTTTCTTGATGGATTTTGATGAAACTTGATGTGAGTGTTTGTAATGACCTGTGGGTCAACCATATGGAAAACCAGAAATGTTGCAAAATATTTTATGAGTTATTGCCCTTGTTCATTAAACTGTGTAAAAAAGCATTACACTCTCAAATTACTTCTGTAATAAAAGAAAATGTCATTCTCAGAATCTTTTATATACCGACAACTCTTATCAACCCACCGGACAAATTGGCTGCCATTATAAAAGTGGGCGTATTACGATGGCCATCGCTAGTTTTACTTAAAAAAATATTTTCATTGAGACCCCAACCAAGTTTTCGACAGGTCTTCGTAAATATTTGTCAGTGAAGTTCATTTTATTTTTAAATCTTTCTCATATAAGGATTGAGATTTGATGAGCAGACATTTTTTTATTTGTTCTTTATGGTAGTTTCCATGTTTGAAAATCATACTTTGATGATATTTTGTTCACCATTGTTCCATTTTGATTAAAAAATGGTATAATATTTCGACTGTGGTCTTAAAGTATTTGACATAGGATTTATTGTTAATATTTCAGTTCCAAGATCAATATTGATGCAATTATTCATTATCATGCACCATACTTACCAGTCGTATAGTAGAAATTGCTACATAACCAGTTGAAACTTCAGATGAGAACAAGTTGATTGATTTAAAAATTCTGTAATAAGCTTATTGGTGATGTAGACATTTGTCCTAACATGTCATGCTTTACCCAATTGAATTACAGTAATTGGCCTTAATTCAAAACAGCCAATTAAGAGATTGTTTAAATTACATTCAACAAAATGTTGCCTAATAGTCATGCTCTTCGAATACAATTTGAATTTGCATAGAATGTGTCAAGCCACAGATAATAGGACCCATATTTGTATTGATAGCTAAACCATCAGTTCCTTTAATTAATTTTTGTCAGTAGTCAGTTTTTCATTGATTATCTTAATATTTGATTTTTAGACGCCCACATGAAATGGAGGGGCGTATATTGTCGTCACCCATGTTTGTCTGTCCACCCACAACTGCTCGTAAACACTCTACAAGTCATAATTCTACCAAGGATAGACCTAGTGCAAATCAGCAAAATCGAAATATGTAAACTCTTTCAATTTTTAGCTTGTAAACATACTAGAGGGGACAATTCTTGACTAATTATAAGAAAATTTGTTTGAGTTCATAATCACCCAAGGATTAACCCTATTGAAGATCAGCAAAATCGAAAAATATTTACTATGAATTATTGCCCTTTTTCTTCAAAACGCATTCAATTTTTTTAGCTCATAAACATTCTAGAAGGCACTATTCTTGATGGAATTTGGTGTGAAGGTTCATGATCACCCATGGATGAATCATATTGAAAATCAGCAAAATCTAAAAATATTTACTTTGAATTTGTTCTTGAAATTGAAGTATTTTTTTTTTTAAATCAAAGCTGTCAGTGGGAGTATATTTTCTTGCCTGGCAAGCTATTTTTAATATAAATATGAACGCTTACTGAGGTATGTTGAAACACAGTTTATTTGATTGAGTGAGGTCTTTTCTCTTTAAAGTTAGAGATGTCTGGCAGATATCCAGTGCAACTGGGCAGACAGAATTAATTCTCTCTGCTTTGTCATGCATTTCATCCTGAATAATCCAGGATATTGTATTCGTTTCATGTCTGCCTTATTGTAGTTTTTTTTTTAACTCACTTGACTGAAATTGTTGGGAAATATTTAAAAGACGTGGATATGGACCATTCCTTACAGCTAAATTACCAAATTCCTCATTAATAAAGCTATACAAAAATAGATATTGGATTTTTGAAAATAAAGTTTTAATTTTTGTCTGTTTATCCCATATTGCGATACGTATGGTATCGTGATGCGTATCGTATCGTGGCATGAATGCCAATACCCAGCAATACCTTAGTAATCTTGTCTATTTCCATGTTTTGATTTATACCGCAATAACTAAATGGAGTGCTAGATAATAATATACATGGCTTTCTCCCTTGGATAGTCTATTTTCTTTGTTCTCTTTGAAGTTTGTTAATGACTTTCCTTGACAAACAGTGCTTGTAATAGTTTAGTTATACTAGTGCTTGATAGTCAATTCTTTTACTATAAAGACAATATATTCCAGCTGTTAGTCTTTTACACTACTGTATGTTTATATTTGATTTACAATAGAATTAGACTATGAGTCATAATAAACCTTTAACATAGTGTTACTAGGAATTATAAAAATAGTTTACTAACACAAGTTACTTTCCTTCTATGAACTGCTGTTTGACATAAATATTTGATTTATTACTAGATAAAGATTATAAAGCATATTATTTGTCAGAATTTTGTGATGTTGACTAGCTAAGTTATCTTCAATACATTTTATATAGAAATTATTAAATGCTTTGATTCAAACCATTTTCAAACCCAAATGTTTTAATCTTGTCAACCAGTTTAACTGATAGATAGATTTTAACATATCAGTCTTATTTTCTATTCTATTCATATTGAAGAACAGATTTGAATGTCTTGACTTAAATTTAACTGGTCAACATGATATGAACTGAACCTGACTAGTATCTGGTAAAAAAAAATGGTCATTTCAGAAAATTTGTCAGCTTTTTTCCCCATTTGATTGTTCTTTGTGGTCATAAATGTGATTTATTTTATTCGTTCGAACAATCTAGCCTTGTGGACTAAATGACCAAGTTGTTTATTATTGCAGTGTCTATTGTGGTTCAAATTGTATCCATTTATCTTACTTATAGTGAGGCGAGTTGTTGCTTAGGAACAGTATAGATATATTGTGGAGGTACCTGGTGGTAGCAGTCTGATTCTCATATTTGTTCCCATGTTATATAATAATAGATTAATAGATCAATAAATTATTGCTATTCAACTCTCACTATGTTCCTGTTCTTATTAATGAATTTGACCAGCTTCTTTTCAGTTAATGATTGAGTGAAAAATACAAGATACATTACATGAAGTGAATGCTTAATAACATTGACAACACATTTTTTTTAATTTTGCACCAAATATGGATTGAATCCTGTTTTTTTTTTGTTAAATTTTTTGTTTTGTTTTTCTTTTCAGGTCCCTTTACAGATGTTATATCTGCTGATTTAAAATTAACAAACCCATCAGATAAAAGAGTATGTTTCAAAGTAAAAACTACAGCCCCCAAGAGATACTGTGTCAGACCAAACAGTGGTATTTTAGAACCAAAAGCAAGTATAACAGTGGCTGGTAAGTAAAGTGCCTCACAATACTAAAAGTTTTTCAGCAAAGATCTATTACACATTTTGTTATAGAACACATAGTTTTCAACAGAATATAAGCTTTCTGAAGTTCAAGCAAATTGGCAAAAACTAAAATTCATTAACCCTTTTCATTGGTTTAATGTATTTTACTTATAGTTATGTTACAACCTTTTGAATATGATGCCTCAGAGAAGTCAAATAAGCATAAGTTTATGGTACAAACATTGTTTGCCCCTGAAGGACCTATAAATCAAGAACAGTTGGTATGTCACTTTTTTTTTTCTTCATCTTTTTTCTTTTCCTTTTAGCATATGCATATCTGTAGAACAATTAAATCATAAAAAAAATAGTTTGCTTTTTCGTAAGCTAGACTGATTGAAAAAGGGCCGAGAACTATAGCCAAAGATTTCTTGCAATTTGGTTGAGTGGTTAACAACATGAATTACTTGTTACATGATTGAAAGATGAATGAATGATCCTGTTTATACAAAGAAAAGATTTCATATTATAATATTATTTTTACAGTGGAAAGAAATATCTCCAGAAAATTTGATGGATTCAAAACTAAAATGTGTATTTGAGATGCCTGAATCGGTAAGTATCAAGATCTTGAGGACAGTTAAAATATTACCTAATTATTCAAAAGTTGAGACGGGAAAGGCTTAAAATTATCAATGTCTGTATTGCTTGTGTGCCAAATCTTATAATTCAGAACAAATGTTTGAAGTGACTTCAATTACGGCAGTGTTTAAAACAGTCTTTTTATTCTGTCTAACTATAGTCGTGTGTGTACACAAGCTATTTAATCTTAGGTTAATTGTCTACATGGACTATAAACATGTAGTTTAATACACTTGAGATTAATTTCCCTCGTCAAGAAAGTTGTTTTGATCTTATATTCCAAGTTCTCTAACTTTCTGAGCACAGCCCTTTCTGAATTTTATTTTTACAATAGTTTCATGTCAGTATTTTTTCTCTTTATAGGATGTACAAGAATCTAAAATACCAAGATTTGTTGAAACAGCAGTCAAGGTAAATGATAAACTTTTACTGCTAGTTAGTTGATATTGCCATTCATTATTCTTAAAAGAAAAAGTCAGTTTGGAGAATTTGATAAATATAAATGTGAACAGAAAAGCAAGAGGTTTGGCCAAGGACCAGCTGGGAGAAAGGATCCTCACGGAACCTAAGTTGTTATCCTTGTAAAATATAGATGTTTCTTTCTTTCTTTTTCTGTAATACTCATTTTTATATATTTTCAATAATTTTAGCCTTCAGGAGTTGATAGTGATGGAAAGAAAATAATGGAAGATTATAAGAAATTACAAGCTGAAATAAGTCAACTTAAGACAGAAAATAACCAGTTAAAGGTAAATAACCAGAGACTCTTTTTTTTGAAAATGTTTGTCTAGTATGAATGTTCAAACTTTTGACTTGCAGTGTACGGGTATATATCTTTTCAAACATAAGACTAATATCACTAAATGATTTAATATTGCTATTATGAAGTCAAGCTGTTCAGAGCTTTTCATTAAACTTTTTATTCTGAAATTAATATGTACAAAGAATTATTGAATTTCATACAGGGGCACACAACAGCACAACATACTGGTTTTCAGGCGGAGGTTAAAATTTCTTTTAATATGTTTTGATATTCTTGTATTGTGATAGTAAATCATTCTTATCTATTGTTTCAGGAGGATGGGGTACGTCTTCGAAAGGTTGCTGTATCAGAAACAGTGCATTCAACACCTTCAACAACACCTACTAAATCAAGCCAAGCTACAGGATTGGTGCTGCCACCTATGGTATATTTAATTGCAGCTCTAATATTAGGTTTACTTATTGGTAAACTTGTTCTTTAATCTTCAATCCATTATAATTAGCATATTCTACTAAGGGAGTTAATATATGTGTAGACTTGAGAGTCGCTTCCCTTTATGAATTAGGGACGAAATGAAGAAGTGGATAAGACTGCAAGCTAGTTTATGAAATGTTTCATATTTGAATATTACCAGAATTCTGTAAACACCAAAATCTTCACTTAATTCAAGTTCGCAATTAGATTTTTTACCATATTTCCACAAACCAATATCAAAAAGAATTTTGGAAGGTTTTTCTTTAAGCATACCGGTAGTGAAAATATCAAAAAAATTCCCCAAAAAATATTTTTCTGATCACCATGATTTTGATAACTTTTTTATGTATTTTGCTTCATATTAAGTTCCAATAGTTCAAGAAGTCGAAGATATAAGTATGCTAGGTGCATGTAATATTCACTAATTTGAAACATGTAATTTTAATATTCAAAGTGCATTCAAACAAGCTCCAATGTTTGTCTAAGGCAAGCATGTTTTACAACCAATTCAATGAAATGCTAAAAAAAAAATCCCAGTTTTTAAACTGACTTCTTTAATTTGTATACCCAGATTGTTATTGGGCCATTAAATTCTAAAAAAAAAAAGATATGTTAGACAGTTTGAGGGCTTTTTAACTTTCTTCATCCTCCAATATTCAAGTAAACAATTATATATTTATTTTATTTACAAATATTTTTAATGATATTTATTATGAATTTCTTGTCAAATAAACATTGTAAATGTTCCAATCTTTATGATTTATGCTAAAAACAAAGTTGGTTGCACTGTTTTCATATACATGTACTAATTTTTATGTATCCCCTATGAAATTGCTATTTACTAATTAAATTTGTGTATTTCATTCTTTCCAATTCGTTGTATGGTGCTTTGATTTACTTTATATATTAATTGTTAAAATAGCTAAAACAGTAAGTGATACTGCACAAGCACTTGTTGCACAATTTCAAGTGCATTTTATGCACCAAATTCTCAAATAATTTTTGGATATAATCAAACTTGGCATGGTGATAGTCTTAAAAGTCTTGGCATCCATGATTATAAAAGCTTCTTTGGTTAAGCTGCTGCAAATTACATTCTCTTAAATTAAAGTTTAACATGTGAAACTTGAGCATGAATCAGTCCATAGTGCAATAACAAGTGCTTTTATGGGAGATAACTCATATCTGTCTTAGATCAGTCTCGTATTTGAAAAGTTACTGATCTATGTTGATAGTCAAATAAGTTCCACCGGTGGTAATGTGCACTAATTTCAATTTGCCTGATATTCAGTTTTGCCACATAAATGTATTGATGTACTGTAGTTTTTGCTAGTGCTGGCATTCAGTAACGTATAGTAAATGGTTATATATTTAATGGTTATTGATATTAAGACTGCCTAAATTGTTAATATTTCAACATTTTGATTTGGTACATATGATATACACATACATATTATGTAGATAGATGTTATTATTTTAGTTATGTATATACTTTGTACAGGCTTAATACAAATCTATCTTCCTCTCTCTCTTTTAATCTAGTATTTCCTCACTTTTTTTCTCCAAGAATTGCTAATTTGAATTTGTGAATTTGAAGTCAGTAGATGGAACCATTATTTCATTTTGTTGAACCAATCCATGTAGTTTATTTTGACAATTTCAGTTGTGAATAGAAAGAAAGTTGTGTATAATGAGATGGAATAATAAAAAGTGATTACTAAATTTTTTTATTTATTTTTTGTTGAAAGCAAAACCTATTTAAAGGGATTGTAAAATGATTGTGTGCACCAATTAACATGGTCGATTTCAAAATCGTTTAAAAAAAAATTTTCCCAAATTTGATGAGAAGTATCTCGGCTGCTAATAAACTGAACTTTAAAATTTCTTACAGATTTACTTCAATATGTCCTTGTCAGCCCCTGAAAATATGAGAGTCATCAAAAAAAACTTTTTCAAGAATAGCCCCGAATAAAATAGCATGTAAAAAAATTCAATATCGGAACAAATTACATATTTCAACCTGTGTTCACTGTGTTCCATACATGTTACTTCTGTACATTGTTGACCTGTTTAACATCTACATTGAAACAAACCAATTTTATCATATCATTGTTCTACCAGATAAAATTTGTCACTAATTGCCAATATAGGTACTTTAACTTGATATTACCACTAATTTTAAGTGGGTCTTAATTGGTGTCAACTATTATCCCAATGGTGTTAAAGGCTGGTCCTGTAATTTCATTAATGATATAATCCTATTATCTTTTAAGACTTTTGCTCTTTTGTACCATATTCAAAAGTTTAGAGACCAAAATAAGAGGTTGAAACAACTGAAAATAAAAAAAATAGACATACTAATGGACTACCATTCAGCAACATAACACCTCTAATATTAAAAGATGATCTTTATCAACATATTTATGTTGCATTCCCTTGTCCAAAATTCTCTTGAAGTCACTTGCAGAAGATATCCATGTTTAATGAAATTACTTGCTCAAAATAACTTCAATAAAAACAGTCAGATTTTTTAATTTGCCCCCTCAATAGCCATTTTAATCCCTCTTTAGGCTTAACATAGATATGCAGAAAATAGGGACATACTCTCACTGAAATCTTTTGGGTAGACTAGTTTAATGGTAGGAGTAATAGTTTTCCCCTAACCCACTTAAAAACCCAGCCTATATTGAAGGGATTAAAATGTGGTCTTTCATGTTTTTAATCTATAGGTTTGCGTTCCCCTAGATAAGCTGATTAATATGCGATAATCCTGTTCTGCTTCTATTAAGAATTAAAAATCCAACCAAGTTGAATGTGGGCTATTGATTTTTCACCCTCCAGTGCTCTTGATTCACAGACGGGTTATGTCCCTTGGAAATTATTGGACGGTAACCGTGAACGCGCAGTTTGGTTTTCATACAGTTTGACATGACTGCCAAGGTAAGATGGCGAATTCGTCGCGATTGGAAATAAGTGTCAAAGATCAGTTATCTTTGTATGACATTTTAAAAGTTTTTAACAATCCTATTAATGAAGAACAAGCTTGGGCTATTTGTTATCAATGTGTACAATATTTTAATGTGAAACCCCCTCAGGAAAAATTACAGGAATTTTTTTTATACGGAATACAAGCATTACGTTTGAAAAAGGATGGAGAAATTTATGTGGATTCATCTGCAAATGTGTCTGGACATTCCCCTACCCGTAAGTATAATTTGATATGACTTTATTCTTATAACAAGCTATTTTCATTCCTTATTATTAATTCAAATCGTCACCCGGTTTAAAAGTTCAAATCATTTTAAATTTATTATTGCTGTATGTTGTCGTGTAGACTACGTTATGACTTTGTGAATAATAATAATTCACCGGTAGTTATTTCTGAAATTTTGTTTGATCTCTTTTGTTTTAGGTGTTACACAAAATTTAAGACATTGCAAATATTGATGTCCTACCATTCCTATGTATATTTTTCATTTTGGCATATTCATGTCCTTATTTCCTCTTTTATTTCATAGGTTGGTATCACAATGTAAGCTACAATTATCAAGGGACTAATTACTAATAAAAAACAATTAACAGGACCATTTTGACTTTTTTCAGGGGTCATTTTGAACGATGATTTAGTTGAAGTCAAAGAGCAATTTTTGAGACCATTTTGACCAAAAACAGGGTCATTTTGACTTTGGTTTTTAGGACCATTTTGACTTTTAGGGCCATTTTGGATTAGGACCATTAAAGAATAGGGTCCAATTGACCCGATATAAGTATATAAGATTTAAACGACAGTAGGACAGTGTTGTATTGTTCAGACTTATTGTGTGAGCCCTTTATAATGTCCCTGAATTTGAAACTGAATGAAAAGCAGTTGATAATTCTAACATTCTAGGCTATTACCTTATTTTAAAAACTAATTTGATATATAAAGAGAAATGGCAACAGTGTAACACTTTGTGCAACCAAAATGTAAATTAATAGTAATAATGTCTGTTGCATATTTAGTTTAGGCTATGATATTATTAAACACTGTCAGTTTGCTTGAAAAGAATATGACTAGAATCAAAACAATAGGAAAAATTCTTGAACAGGTACTTTGATTGTACTTAAGTTGGCACACATTTCAGATAATTATTATTACTGAGTAAAGAGGCAAAAATCAAAATTGAAAGGTTTCTCATCAAAAAGATGTGGATTTTTGTAATATTTGTCTGGTATAACTAAAGTCCGGCTACAAAATGCATATTTTATGTAGATAAATCAAATGTCATTCTTCTATTTTGAAAATGGACAAAGGTGGCTGAAATCCAGTTCTATTAGCCGGTTTAAGTATATGATAATAAAACTATATCCCTTTCTCACTAAGACTGTTACAATCTTATATATTATCATATTATATTATTACATAATATTACCTTGATATTACCAACAATAGTAATTGTCACTATTACTTACCTTGAATGTGATAAAATTTGCACTATTTACACATTTATCCATTTGATTGTTTGATATATCTGTTGTCATATCAGATGTAATGTTATTAGATCAATTGATTAAAAGATATTTATTTTCTGTAACAGTCAGATTTTTTTACTTTAAACTACCAAGAATTTAGAATTGACTTTTATTAAAACATGTTACAATAGAATATTTTGTCTGCCAATATTCCAAGATGTAATATTAAACTTGTAGAAATCATTTCCAAAACAGATAAATTTCTTTAGAATAAGCTTAATATGATATGGTAGATATTTTTTAAGGACAACTTGTATAAGACGTTTGTGATTGTAAATGAACAGGAAGTTAGATTTTAATTCTGAAATATGATTTTGATAGCTCATATAATGACATACTTAGATATGTCAACTGGTTAATTTGTAGACTGCTATAACTATAATGCTTCAGATATTGCCTGATATTACCCCCTTTATAATGACATCAATGTCTTTTATTTCTACAGTGAGAAGGAAATATGAAAAAGATGTAAAAGGTAATTTCAAGTGTAATTGTGTTGATGTTGTATAATATTTGATTATTTATGTGGTGGTGTGTAATATTTATCAACTGGTGTTGTGTTATTTTATCACATTTGGTTTTGGTGTTGTTTTATTTTAACATATATGTATTGGTATTGTGTTGTTTAATCATATTCATATCTGGGTGATGTGATATTCTATGAATGTATAATAGCATGTTTATTATTTGTTAACTTTGTATATGGCTTTGGTTATTGTTCATTATTATGTTGATGAAGATGATTTAAAAATCATTTTGAATTTATATAAAAATGGTTTAGGATTATATAAAATAGTAATCTTAGCATATATTTCATCAGATTAAACTGAATTTTTTTTTGATAATGCAGTCAGATGTTTGGGCTTCATGTTAAAAAAGTTATTTTTATTCTTATTTATTATATTATATGGCTGTAAAGACTCCAATATACCCACCCTCCCACACATCTGTTCTTGGATTTTTGCGCTTTATAATTTTTTGTGGCTCAAGCAACAGCTTGTTGGATAATTTTGTTGCTCAACAATACATGAGTTAGCTAGTGGACAAAGCTGTCTTAATAGTCATTCTACAACCTAAGGTTTTATTCCAATTGACATATCATCCTGCATGTTTTTTTAGGGATTGAATTAATTATTTTAATATCATATAAAAAAAACTAGATATGATAACATGACTGCTCTGAAATGGACATAGACATGTAACAAATAGGTAAAAGACTAGCAGGTGATTGTGGTATGTTACTGCACATGAATGGAAAATTAATAGGAAAATCAAAGTTGTCACGTTTGTCATACAATCTGACACAAAGATAACTAAATTGTCAGTTTCAAAATCAGGAAGGAGTGTAACTATTTGCCAATGATGTTTGAATTTTCTCTTTATACCATTCATTTTTCATCAAATAAGTAAGGGTTTTTTGGCAACAAATGGGTATATGAAAGAAATGAACATTTTGAAATCTACTTTCTGGACATTGTTAGCTGATGAAGTAATATAGAACATTGCTGGAAGTGAAATGAATGATAGATGAAGAGGCCATAGTTATATTGATTTTGATAGTCATGGGTGATGCTATAGGAAACCACAATAATACAACTTTAAATAGAAATATCTATTGTTAGTGTAGACTGTAACTGTAGAATCTGACCATCTCATTATTTGCCTGATTAATGAAAAGAAAAGATAAGAAAACTTATCTCTTACAATTTGTTATCCCACAATGATGGTCAATGTAGGGCTAATGATGGTTATTTGCTTAATTTATGTGTTCAGTTAGAGTGGTCTTTTTTCTTATCTTAAACATATTGTTCTGTAGATAATTGTTAACAAATATCTAGAAATTTATCTTCAATTTGGGTGCAGTTACTAGCGAGAGTACAAATTGCTCAGAAGTACTTGGGGCAGAATCAAGACACTGGTACTTCCATACCTAAGTATCATATGACTACTCTATTTTGACCAGAAAATATCAAAACAACTGAATATCTGCTTTGATCAGCAAACAGTTTGAGAACATAAGTTTTGCTGATTATAAATCATAATATTTGAATACAATTTCAATTGACTAACTGTGTAGTAATCATATTCATACAGCTGAGATGAGTTTTTGCAGGAGACAAGTTTTTGGCAGAAGATCTCAATCGATAATGTCTGTTTTCTAATCAATATTGAGCCAGAGTCTAAATTTATCTTATTGATCTTGATCTGTACACTTTGACTGGCAAGCTTAAAATCTAGAAATCCACTTCATTTCATGTTGGTGACAAAGAACTTAACAATTCCATTATTTTATATAAGATGAAGCATATATTATTTAGTATGAATATGATTGAATTCAAATTGATTTTCATGATGAATTAAGAATTGGAATTGAAGAGCTGTTTAGATTTGTTAAAACACTTATGGTACATTATGTTGAGGACACGTTCCTAGCTTCCTACACAATTTCAATAATATTTCAATAAAAAAAGATTTTTCTTTTCTTTGCAACAGATATAAGACAAATGATGATGCCTTTGACTTTAAATATAAACAAATTTTTGGTGAGGTTTACTTTAAAAATAACTGCATATTGAAGCTGTTGATAGCTTTTGTTCTATGTATTAAAAAAAATGGCTGACATTCACTTTTTCATTAACCTGGGTTAAATTTATAAAGAAAACATCCAGGTGATTAATAAATATTAAAAAATAAACAATGAATGTTATATTTCCTGTTAGCTGTTCTTCTTATTGTGTTAAATTGATTTCTTCTGTTTTCTTATAAAACATCTTAGATTTGATTGTGTATAATTTATCAGCAGCACTAAGATAGAAAAGAAAGAAAGAAACATCTATATATTACAAGGATAGCAACTTAGGTTCTGTGAGGATCCTTTCTCCCAGCTGGTCCTTGGTCAAACCTCTTGGCATTGATCTTTCCCGGATTATCCGTACCCATTTACAGCTGGGTGGACTGGAATTATGAGTGAAGATGACTTATTCAAGATCATCGGACTATCACAACCTTCGATCGGGAACCGAAATCTCAAACATAACAACCTTTATATGCTTATATGCAAGCAAATGACGTCATGCTTTTCAAGAACGACACGCTTACCACTATGCTATAGAACCTCTATATGTTTGTTTTTTAGATTTTCTAGGGAGTGTAAAATCTATTTTCAGAAAATTGTTATATATGGTTGAGGTGATCATCCAGTCTGGAGCACATCCCTTTAAATCTAAATGTGATTCTGTGGAGGTTTGGTGTTATATAAATCATAGTTATTTACAACTGATATGAGTGATAACATCTCCTCAATATAACATTTATCAACATTCATATTATGATATCACTTATAATATTTTTATCATGTTGATTTTTAAAAAAGTTACAAAATGATATTTTGGGATCTAAGTAATCTAAAAATTGAAGATATTTATATTTCAGTCATAATGACCTTTTTGAAAATTCAGTTGCAAACTTGTTATAAATTGCTTTGATAAATTGAGCCAGCAGTTATTCATTTGCGCTTTTTATCCAATTTTCGTACAATATTTTGAGTCAATTTTTAAAGATCTTCCTTTATTTAGATATTATAAATACAAACATTCCATGTAAGATGAATAACTTGAATAAAAAGATGTGAGAAATGTAGAGATATAAAAGAAAACTATATAACATGATTCTTAAAGCCCAGTGGCAATATAAACAGTAAGGGGTGACCACTGATCAATAAAAGCTTAGTTGTGTTTAGTAAAAGTTTGACCCTAGACCTATTAAGTAGTTAATATTTGGACAATAGATCATAGAAAGTAGGGTTTTTATATGCTTCAGTGTTTCCCTTATTCCACAGTGATGGACATATGAAAAGACATTTCTCGTCCTGCTGAGTCCTTTCAACACCTTATTCTCTTGACATCCAAATCTCACCCCTCTGGCTATTTTTTAACAATTTTACAACTATTGGACAATGTTTCTGTCAGTCAAACATATATCATTTTCTAATGAAGTTACAAGGTTGAATATGCAATAATATATGCTTAAATAGAAGTTTGTTATAATATGACAAAATAAATTGTATTATGTATATAGGTCTGACCTAAATGTGAAATTGGCTGTGGATATAATTTTCAAATGAATAATTTGAAATATTGATTATGAATTGTGAATATGTTCACTCCAATTCACAGCTTAGTTGATTTGAATTGCCCACACAAATAAAACTGATACAACACTAAAATCTAACAGATCCAATTTCATATTTCTTGTTTAATGCCTAAGGCTTTTGATTTGGCTTAATTCATTAGTTCTGTGTGTATTGCTAAAAAAAATTAAGTGTTCTATGCCATTCAAGAGTTTTCTGGCAGAGTTGTATTTTCAAAGTAAATGAATATTTGAGTTAACCCAGGGGTATAAGTTAATATAGCATTGGCTGTATCCCTTTGTGGTTTGATTGAAGTCAGACAAGGTCATTTTTTATGCTGGTCAAAATTCAGAACATAACCCCCTTGAGTTATGGCTACATGGCTATTTTTTATTGGTCATTTGCATGTTTATGAGCGTGAAAGAATTTAGAATATGAGGTAGCCGGCTTGTTGTATAATATAAAATGTCTAGAGTATAAGCCTCAGGTGTGACATGATCTCTTATTTCACCTTTATTATCAGATGATTTAAAAGATGAAAATATATGAGGAGAGAAAACTGTCGGTATATAGAAAACTGTCAAAAATGAAATGATTCTTTGTATTTTAATATCATTATTTATCATTCAAATTGAAGCATCCTCCTTCAGAAAATTTAATCTTAAGAATCTTAGAATGGCTTTGGGTCCATGGAATTATAAGATTAGGAAATTTTTAATTTGAAATAAGCACACTTCCCTCCCAGAAATTTCACTTGAAATCTACCCATTTTCGGCTTGAAAAACCCCTTTTTAAACTCATTTTTCTAAATATTTTTTTCTTTAAAGGTTGTCATTTTCAGGAACCCCAAAACAATCTAAGAATCTCAAAACTATTTTGCGGTTGATATTTCTTTTCATAAAAAAAATAATAGGCTAAATGCGATTCAGAGAGTAGTAGGTAGAGTAAATATTTACACATCTCTTGAGATCAATTAGTTTGAAAATTGCTTTGAGAAGGTCTCTCCTGAAAATCTTGATGTCATTTGCTTGGTTGTGATTTGTTTAAGTCTACTTTCATCATTGTTTCAGTCAACCTAGCTCTAAATAGGTTTGAATATCATTGTTTTTGCAAAGAACCAGGCGGTAGAAAAAAGTCATGTGAAAATTTTTGTTTTTCAATTTTCTAAAACTGTTTTATCTTTTTCTCCAATGTGAAAAAGAATAACTATTTTATCATGAGAAATCTTGATATTAGACTTGTATAAAATGTCTCCTGTTTTCTATCAATATAGTTATAATTTGTGAGATTTTTTCCCATAAATCACATTGCTCTACTCTTGTTTCAGTTCCTTAAACCAGCCTTGAATAATCAGATTAATTTTCTTGACAGTTGAGGGGCTTAATGGACCCATAGGGTATTATTATTGAAGGTAATCTGTAAAGAAAATGGGGAATAAGAAAGCCTTATGACTATTATCTGGTTATATGAAAAGCAATCTGACTGATCTAATAGTAGGTTATTATGTAGGTAAGCTATTATAATATATGACAAGTGGTTTGGTAATATGAAAGTTAGCTCTAGTTATTAGTTTTTACCTATTTACATTCAATTATCCAGTGTTACTCTATTTTAAAGAGATTAGTCCATGTAAATAATTGAATAAGTATTAAAAAATAATTTACTTTTTATATATCAAAAACATCATATTGATGTATTCTTGGAATAATTTTGTGGTTGCCCATTCCTTCCATCCACCAAGCATTTATAAATCATCTTGATATTTTTGCAGAACTGTGTTATTTCTTGAAATTTAATGAATTGAGTGATGTTTTTGTATATTGAAGGGCATTGTACTGGCAAGCAAATAGAGTATTTTTTTGTATGTGCACAGTTTTTGATACGGACAATAAAATGAAACAAACAAAAAAGATTTTGTAAAAACCCCTCAATAAAAAAAATATCAACATAAGTGCAGTATTTATTTAAGTCTTAAATTAGTTTAAAATATTGACACTCATGTCAGGTTTTTGGTTGCAAAAAGATATTTATAATAAAACATGATGATAAGATATATTTAGGATATATTGCGCAGTATTTTTTGGCCCAGAAAGTTTTTTTAATTTTAAACAGGACACTGATATTAAGGCTTTTTTAAAAGTAATATTTAAAAAGGAATACACACGTTAGATAGTGGTTTACCTAGAAGTATTTTTAAAGCATCTTTTTTTTGTAAAAAAATGAATACTACCTTGAACATGAAATTTAGATTGTCAAACAAAATAATTTATTATATACATGAACATAGTAATTTATAATTACTAAGTGATTTTTTAACAGTATTTAATAGTATCAAGATAGTATTTAACTTGGTGTATGTTATAACCAATGTTTAGTAAGGTTTAACATCATCAAATATTGCCTTATCCAAATTCCTCTTTTTATTTATTTTACATGACCAATCAAGAGTAAATATGTGAATGACCACTCAGGACAGAAGAAACCTTTGGTCAGTTGTTGACCACCACACCAATTCAAGCTTGTCATGAAAACTTTGTCAATACGCTTGTAGAAACACACTAAAACGTGTGTCAATACTTTACTTACACTGGTATTCACCCTTGGTAACATGCTTCACCATTGTTACTACGGCTGCAATTTGTTATTTGTTGTTGCTTCAATTTGTTATTTGTTGTTGCTAAAATTTGTTATTTGTACTTGCTAAAATTTGTTATTTGTACTTGCTACAATTTGACGTTATTTATGGAATTTTTGAATCAAATGTAATTTTCTCGTTTTAATAAGGTTGAACACAATGGCTTATGATCTATCCGAAATATTTCTATTGTTGAAAGGGATGTCTATATTTCATCTTGATCCACCATGTCCTTATTTTACCTTCTCTGTTTTCAGGTAGAACATCAATATATCAGAAAAAAGGATGTATTGCTACAGAAGGGGATGTAAGTATATTTCAGTGTTCATGATTCAAAGATTACAAGAGAATTGCCTTTGAATAATGTATTGGCGGAATAATTCAGATCATCACAGTTAAAGTTTAAATATTGCGTTCCCTCATTACCGAACGAGAAAAAGCCAGCATTTGTGTTTACATTTAGTAAATGAAAGCTTGTATAACACTTCAGTAATTTGCCTTGTAGAAAAATAAAACTAATTTAAAGCCATTTTTTTTGTCATGGTAGAAACACACGTTATAGAAGGGGTCAAATGAAAAAATGTTTTACATTTGAGAAAAATTGAGAAACCCACTGGATTATCATTTGATCACATATATATATTTTAAGATTACAGGTTGGAATTAATGAGGTTCTGAGGAGGATAGTGTTTCAGTTCAGGATCTTTATTCAAATTCTAAAGGCTGACGTCAATTATTTCTGCATAAATCACACCATTGTCATTATCAACATGTCCCCTACTTTACACCATAACAATACATCTAATTAATCTATTCAATACTCTGATTTCTTCAGTTACTAGCCCCCATACAGGACAATACTAGAACGTGAGACTGAGGCTTTAGGGGGGTTGGATTGTTCTTTAGTATTGTTATTCTGATCATGTGAAGCGACTGCCCCATGTTTATCTGTCGGCCATTTTAATCAATCTAATGATTGTGTTTAGTGTTGACCATCAATGTCTTGTTTCCTACAAGAAAATGAAGAAGATCTTGGGATGTTTGTTTTGACTTTGAATAGAGTATTTGCGTTGTTTTTCCACCATTGTTATCAGTAATTTGATCTACACTATTAGCAGTCAAAAATGTAATGTTAATGTTCTAATACTAATTCTTGATTTTCCAAGCGTATTATTTGAAAGTATTGATTTTCGGTAGACCAGTTTTATATTATTTTTATTAGCCTACTTTTCATTTTTTTTCAAATTAATTTGTTAATATTTTAATTGCAATATAACTTGGTTTGGATTTATTTATCAAACAAATTTTACAAATATAATATTAAAAATTAACAGTAGCCTAGAAAATTTGATGCAAATTTTTGTGGTTGACGAACATTAAATTACAAAAGTCAATTGTAATAATATGAACAATTTTGTTTGAAATAAGATAAAAATAGGATTTTTAAAGTTTGATTCTTGTCTATATCTATAAAGACTACAGGTAGTCATAATAAAAGGGTTAGTCAGTACTTGTAGGTATGATAGTAATCTATGTGGTCCCTAATAAGTATAAAATATATAAAAATAGTACCAGGTCATTGAAGTGACTTAAAACCCTTTCTTTCAACATGTTATAATAACCAATAAAGCGTGATGGATTTTACCTACTGATAAAAAACTAAGAGAATGACATGGCAAAGGTGTGACTTTTAGTTAGAGTACTTATTATATATCTGAAGTGTGTACCGACATTCCTAACTATATTGAAATACCACCATCTCACTTTCGGTGGGAGTACTAATAAAAAATGTACCTGTTTCGACTCCCCTTTTATCTTTTTTGATCTGTAGGTGAAAGACTTCATTCATTAGTACTGGTCCGTGAAACCTAAAACTATAAATGGAAGTTGATATTTGTTGATAATACTGTTTGATTCACTCCTTTATTAGACCTTAGACCTAGCTTACAGATATACAACACTGTTATTGGTTTAATAACTTAGTAATATTTCATACATAATATGAATCACTTAAATGAAGGTCATTCAACAAAATAAATATGAAATATAACCAAGTTTCAAGCATCAAAATCCACAAATTAATTGACTCATGTGATCGATATGACCAAATTGACTCTGAAGGTGATATTGATTCATGTGATCCACATTGTGTTCTATATTTCAATCAGCACATTATCCATAATATATCAGAAGATACAATATCATAGGTGACGTGTGCTCCATAAACTAGTCAGCAGCCATATTTATAAACCCACATGATGCATAAACTAGTAGACTTATGTGCTCCATAAATAGACCAATACTTTCTTTTGCTCAGAACTGAAATGCAGTGACTATTTGACCACACTATTTATTCCATGTGCAACAGTCTGTTTTGAGTATTAGTTTCTTAGAAATTTAGTATTTAGACCTCAAGTTCTGTCAACCAAATAGATTATAATCTCATTCTTCATTTCTATCTAAAAATTGTTATTTCAGGCCATCAGAACGTTAGGTGTAACAATTTTTAAAGCTTTAGATCATGGATTTCATGAAAATGAAGAAAGGCAACTGAGTCATGATCTAGAGAATTTGATAGATCTGATGACACACGAAGAAGATGAAACTGATGAATCTCAAACTGCTGATGATGAAGGTATTGAGAAAGATGCTGAAGATGATTTTGACACCAGAGAAACCCCACAACATTGTACATTTAAACAGGTGGAACTGGTAAGCACGTTACATATATTTTTAGTTTCGTGTCAGCATTTTGTAGAACACAAGTGTTTATCAGCCAAAGTTATGTTTGATACAAAAAGATAGACAAATTGACTTGCATGATATACAAACATGCATGAAACAAACTAAATCCTAAGGATTTGATTTACAGATTAAGCTTTATTGTTAATCAAATGTTACACCTTATAATAACCACCAGCAATTTCGTGACTTTTCTTATATTAAGTTAAATTTGAAACTAATTATCACTTTTTGATAAAAAAAAAAGTAGGGTAGGGTTTGGTGTGACATTGGTGTTCTGAACTATATTAAATTTCTTTGATCAGGTATAATTTGATATAAAATAACTGAAATATTTGTGTGAAATATAATCCTGTGATTTGTATGCTAGTCTCAATATTTCATCAATTATAAACATTATTCATTACTCCAATTTCACGCTTGTACACTTCAACATGTAGACCACACCTCATACTGGTAAATTAGATAATTGGATTAGTTTTAGGGTAGAATTGAGCAACTTTAAGAAGAAACAGTTATTTTCACTAGCTTTATGAAAGAACAATATTTTTGAAAATTTAATATACTTTTAGTTAGGTCTGAAAAAACTAAACTTGAAATCCATAACAACATGTTGGCAATAGGCCCTAAATTTGTGTCAGTTAAAGGGATATGTTCACTAACTATTCGACCCAATGAATTTTTTGTCTCCGAATTTTTTCGCCATTCTAATCCATAATAATGTTCACAACTCTCCCTCGAAATTTAAGCGTTCAAATCCCTGTGTAGCCATAGTTATGAGCGTTTGAAAGTCAAAAATACGAATCGCCGTTTAGCAGGACTATGCTTTATATAGAAAAGACAAATACAGAAAATGTAAGATCAATGTTTAGGAAGGGATTGTGCGATTTTTGTACAGTTCTAGTACTTCCTCGAAATTGCTGAACATTCCACTTTCATACATTTCAGAAAAGTATCAAAGCTTAAATTTATGATTTGACTATATGTAGGGGTATCATTTTGAACTATACAGCTTATTCTAAACAATATCTCTATGTCCAGTTGATTGACTGTGTGTAATTTAAGAATTAGACCAACTCAATTTGGTCAAATTAAATGACAGTATCAAGTGGAAAATATGTGTTTGAAGTCTTATGAAATTGATATGGCTCAATTTGTTGAATGAATTTATTTGTGTTATTGGGGCATGAATTAATTAAAGGAAATCGGATTAGCTGAGAAACCATCTTTGATTGGGTCAACATACTGTAACATTCTGATGAAATCTGCCTAAATGCCCTTTATAAGTTTCCACAATTGCCATCATTGCACTTCCTTTTGACCAAAACGCTAATATCTACATATGCTTCTGAAATATGTGCATTCCAAATATTACTTGGGGAAATTACTTTATTACATCAATTATCTTTACTGACTGCAGTTTGTTTAATTCTGACCACCAAAATTCAAAGATGTGAAAATATGCCTCTTTTACTTGCACATAAGCTTATATAGAAACAAAAATGATGTAAATGAAGCTTTATGTACAGCTGTGTCAAATTGGGTCAATTGGCAAATTACACCCACCCTATCATGACAATTACTGCAAGCTTCAACAATTTCTTTAATGAAAATAGTTTAAGTGACAAGAGGGAATGTGTAATTTCTGACCTAGGTATTGGTTTTCTATATGACCTATATGTAAACAATTTGTATGTAGATGTAATGAGGTAACAAATCTGGTTTGTAATTATCAAGGTCTGTTGTTGGATGGGTGCTTTTTCGACATTTTTCTTATTTTAGATGCTCATACTATCTCATATGATTGACTTTTTTGTTATTTTCAACTACAGTAGGCCTATCTCGTGAATTTAACGTAGACCTGTAGACATGGCTATTTCATAATTTGAGTCAGTTCGACTTTACAGTTTTGCTTAAAATAGAATTGACATTGCGAAATAAATGCTTCTGAGATTTTAGACGCCAGTTTAGGCTTGGGGTGTGTTAATTTGAAATAAAAGGGTAGACAGTTTCCTTCCTTAAAAACAATAAAATTGTCTGTCATATTATAAAGTTGACAGTTGTTACATTTATTTATGCATAAAATAATCTTTTTAGAGTGTGTTTTGGTTCAAGATAGTCTTGATTTATGTACATGCACTGATATATCATATACTTGTTCATATATGTGTACAGTGAAAATCATTAAAATATCTTTAAGGTGCTTATATAACATTCAGAAGACAATATATGACTGATTAAATCAGTTTTTTCATACAAATGCTATGACAGAAAATTATGAAATACTTCTTTCTCACTCCTAATTAGGCTTATGAAGATTTTAAATATAAAATAGTATTGTCAATAAACAGTATTAGGATGAAGATCATTAACATAGCCGTAGGAGACAGGGTGGCAGGGGGGTCAGCTGCCCCCCTAAATATTATGTTTTCGGGCAAAAAATTCGCGAAATCAGGCAAAATGTCATTAAAATTCGGTAAAATTCAGGCAAATAGTCAGTCTGCCCCCCTGTTGAGTCGTGGGCCCCTACGGCTATGATCATTAAGCATTCCAAAAGCAATCAGTATACTGTATGAGCTACAGGATATACTAAATAAGCGTAAGAAAAGTATTTTGAAAAATTTACATGTACTTGTTAGAAAAGCAATCAGTTATAGATTGTGGTAAAGATATTATATGATAGAATCTATAAACTAAGGATATAACTGTTAGATATATGTTAACAGTAGATGTTGGATTATGATATACCTTATTATCTACCAATATTATACTCTCAATGTGTCTGTTACCTACAGGTATTTCACATAATTAGTCTTTCTCTCACAATAATACTTATAATGTTAACTTTGTTATAGTTATTATAACTATTCATATTTCAAGTTCATACATTTTCTAAATGCTCTGCGAATATATACCAAATAATGATATTAGCTATGTGGCTTCTCCAAAAGAGATACTGATTTGACAGACCAAGTCACGGAATAGTGACAGTTGTTCAGAATGGGTCAGCATGTCCTGACTAGCTACAATCATATTTGTTTTAATGCCAGATTATTGATGCACATTCTATCTTGTTCCATACTTGATCCATGAAAATGATGTTACTAAGTGACATCATATGATTTGAAATTTCAAAATTCAGGGTTTATGAAAGATATTGTCAAGTATCAATACACAACCTCACGAAATGACATGAATGTAGTGAAATGTTGTATTTCAATACATTGATATACATAGATATATCTTATTTGCCAGCACTAATTCAAAGGATTGATATCATAAACCTTGCATGAAGATGTTCGTTAAGAATTATATATATGAAGATATAACTGTAAACAGTACTGTTTCGGCCTCATCAGTGCAGTGCTGATACTGAGGTTGAGGTTATACTATGTATATTGTAATTTGAATTAAAATGGTGTAAATTTGATATTTATTACAGCAATGTAAAGGTAGATAAAAGGTGTGACAGTTATACTACTATCATCTATCTTGTCTATTGTTGTTTGTCTTGGTTTGGTGTAAAAATGTAAAAAGATAACGTAATGTGATGTAACAAGAGTTGCCCAACCATTTTTTAACATTTTAAACATTAAATTATACTGTCCTGTATTATATTATTTATCATCTTGGTAATCTAAGATGACAATCCTTAATATTATCTGCCTTGTTTCTTAGAAACATGAGATAAATTTCATACTTCATAGGTGCATAAATTTCAGATAACATGAATATTATTATGCAAACTTTCCTCTTGTTTGCAATGACAACCAATAAAAATTGAATTCAAAAAAAATTCCTTAAGATTATAACATCAACTGTGGGATTAATCTATAAAAATTATATAGACAAATTTGTAGTTATATATTGCCATCAGCTACTTCAAGGCAAATTTCTCATGGCATGACCAGTGCTGGTAGAGACAGTTTGATGTTCGACTTTAACCTCATTTGTCAAAAATAATCAGAAATATTATCAATGGCTGTAAGAAGTTCTCTCATAAAACAGATATCACAAGTGAAATGAGATTTGTTTAAAATAGGATTAAACATGCAACAACATGCCTAATCTTCATTCAATGAGTAGAGATTAAAAGTAAATAAGGTTTGAATTGAATGGATTAACTCGAAGGTGAAATTAAACTAATCTTTTGTGAAACTTGTCAAATCACACCACACACGATTCTGTTTTTATTATATATTTTTAAATAACAACCTCTTTGTAGAGAATATGTGTATGTAAATTCATTATGAACAAAATAGAATTTATGTAAAAGATCACATTTATGTAAATAAATTCTTGCTAGACAAATTGATATAGGTAATTGCTGACATGCAGTATAAAAGAAATCGATTTAAGAATTTTTAACCACCAATCACATTGAATTTAGAATATTTTGGTGGTTTTGTCATATGATTGAAATGATAGATGCTTGGAGAGACATTACAATATTTATCTTTAACCTCACAGTATGAAATACAATGATGCTACTGAAGTATCATGATCATGTGACTTAACTTACAATTTTCTCTATAAAATGTTTCTTAAAGAGATTGTAAAGTGATTTTCTAAACTTTGTATGTGTATCGAGGACACTGATAGCATCAATTTGTACCATTCTGATTTCCATTCCAACGTCTGTGGTTCTTGCAATTCCTCTAAAACATTTTATGACGTCACTGACAGTGATATGCATAGGTATCAATAGTAGCTTCTCTGAAGATTTAAAGATCTGGTTCTGACTGATACTGACTTATACTAATACCTTTTGATATAAAGGAATGTAAAATAAATGGAAGTGAATCAATACTTGAATGGGTTGTTGTTTGTTTCAAGGTAATTTTAAAGTCATAATTCTTGATTTCTTCTATTACAGTAGCACATTAATTGAAAATGGTAACCACTGACATTGAAATTTAATGTCCTGGAATGTCATAATAGTTAAACCCCTACTATTAAACTGTGACAAATTATAATAGAAGTTCAATTAAAGGGATCACGGTCATAAGTGAAATTGGTCATAAAATGGCTTTAAGAACATTGCTCCCTGTAAGAAAGTTAATGGAGCGTTGTTATGTTTATGACATGAAGAAATATTCATGTATAAAATGTCATCACATAACATGCTATTTATGAAATTTTTCACATATTTTCTTATATTATGATTTCAAGAAATCAGACCCCATGTTAGCTCCCCCTCTATAATTATTATCAAATAATGGCTGTTTTTCTACTTGAATCTTTCGTCTAAAATGATGGAATGTCACACTTGAAGTAAACTCTTTTATATTAGAGAAATATTTTGTGTAGAACTAGAGTGTTAATGTTATTTTTTTACAAATTAATTTCTATCTAAATGGGCAGATTATGAATGTGACATTATCTCAAATTATGATTATTGAAATTGCTATGGCTCATAGTTTAATTCTGCACTGTCATGACAGTTTCTAACACAGATTTGTAAACGTACATGTGTACAGGTCATGGGAAAAAAGACAAGCCATGAAAAAGCAGGAGATTGGGGTAAAAAAGCGGGAGACTTTATCAAAGTAATTTCAAGAAATGAACACTTTTGACAGGATGGCAGTTGCAATAACTCAATAACTGTCGACTGAATTACCTAAATTTACATCAATGTAAATTTTTTCCAGTTGTCTTATAATGATGTCAATTCTTCACTACAAAGGTCATTTCCCTCTTAAATGACAAAACACATGGAGCCACTGTGTCGTCAAGTAGGATTATATCAAAGAAATTTGAATCTAGATCTAATTTTTAAAATAAATACCTAGCTGGTGGAAAATTATGATTGACAGTTATTCGTCATGTTTATTAACTAGGAATATAGAAAAATTGATAAAAATGACTTAGATTTATCTTTATTGATATATGGGATATAAAATTTTTAGGTCACATGACATTTGGCGTTTGCCTTTTGTAAGTTGATTGACAATAAGTTGTAATTTGACATATTGTGTCTGTTGGAATGACAGATTTCAAATCTCTTTCCCTTCAGCAAGCATGGCATACATCTTAAAAGATATTCATTAATTTGATGATTTGCTTTTCTCAATTACCAATATTTCGTTATTTAAATACAAAGTTGTCGTGATTGACCAATATTGACTTCAACCGACATGGCTTTACTTATATGTATCAAGAGTTATAGACAACAGTTTTTTCTCATTCGTGCATACAGGTTACAAGTTTTATCATTTTTTTTGACGTGTGGAATTAATGGTCAAAGGTTACTCTGCCTTCACAATTTATTCATTGATTTTGCTGTGAAATTTTGCCAGTTTCTAGGAATTTAATTTCCTGAATAGACATTTCATTAGTTTTAAGTGAACCTCTGTGAGTGAAATCTCTCAAGAGAATCAGAAAATAAATCTACCACTTTACAGATGATATGACATGATAGAGAGAGTCAGATAGAATGAGATTTAGATACAGCTATTTTAGTTCTATGATAAGTCTAATTAATGAGATAGTTCAGCTATGATTGATACCAAGTAGTCATTGAAGGCAGAATATGAAAAGAGTCTACATTGACATTGGCTTTTTTTGTTCTGATCTTGATGATTTGGATAAGCTTCATGGCAAGAATCTGTTTCAAGAAATAAATTGGCTAAGATATGGAACTGGCTGAACTAATTGGTGTCTTGAAAGTTGACTTTGTCTATTCTTCAAATTCCAAGGTGACTCTTACGAGAATGATATATCTTTTTTACATTTACCAGGGGTCTTATTCTTGAAAACTTAAGTTAAGATGATTTAAGTGATGCAGTAATCTGATTTGTCAGTAACTAAAATCAGTTTTAAATTAAGCATTATTTTCCAATCAGATTGCTGTATTTCTTAAAATCTGGATTTTATCTAAGTTAAGTTTTCGAGAATAAGGCCCCAGGAGAATTATTAAAAGAAGTTTATTAAAGGGTGATGTGACCTGCTACCTGTATTATGATAAAATTATCTAAAGGATATTTTTTATGTATATTTACACAAAAGTAACCCAAATTGTTGTCATTACCAATATCAGTTTTATCTTTTATGTGGTATATGTATAATTCATATTAAAAAAAATATAGTCTAAACTTTTTTGTAATCGTGTATCAATATACAGGTATGAAAATTGCTGCAGATACATCACTAAATTTGTGGTTGGCTTGACTCTAATAATACCTAATTACCACAGGTATGCTACTATATGTTGGCTAATTGGGGAGAGGAATTTTTACACATGGATGATAAAAGATGGTGATGTGTATTAAATACAGTGTACTGACAAAATACACGATGCTTTCTAAAGTCTATTGATAGTTAATTGGTGAATTACATTGAAACCTCTATGATAAAATCTATCAGCGGATATCTTTTCCTCAAGATCAAATTCAACACCTAATTTATTGTTACTTGAAAGTTGCATTCTGTTTTTAAATGATCAACTGATAATGGTGTTTGGGTACATGTAAACCTATGCTTTTTTTTAAATGAATTCTTATATGTAGGAAATTAAATGATAGCAAGATATTAGATGTTTAATTTCCATGCACTTCATCACCTTCTTTTAACTCTATCTTACAAGCACACAGCTTAGTGTTTTCATCTTTCGCCAAAGCTGGATATACAACTTAAAAAGAAAACAGTACATATTCTTGATGCAATCAGGTGCAAATTTCACACAAAGATATATTTTTAACACATTGTCATAGATTAAAGAAAAGTCAGTTTCATTTTTCTAGTGAAATTGTAACATTACAAGTAAAAGTGTGAGAATACAAACATTGTCAAAGAAATGCAGTAAGATTAACATATTTTTCATGTCAGCAGAGAACCTTTCAAGTCTTTTGACAACATTATTACCCAAAATAAACTTCAATCTGTTCTGTTCTAAGATAAATATTTGTTAAAACCTTTTCAAAATGCATATCTTTAGAATGAATTGATCAAACAAAGAATGATAAATATATGAAATGAATGTCTGTTTATAGAAGTTGGTAAAGACAAGATTTATTACAAAAAAAAACTAGAGTGTTGTTAGTTGTAGAAGGTTTTCTCCTTGAACATTATCTAGGATTATCTAGAGTAGATTAGCTATATCTTATAACATTAGCTTTGTATTTATTTTGTGGGTGTACGGTAGTTCACAAGACAGTTAAACACTTTTAAAAACTATCTTAACAGTGTTGAAGCATGTCATCTAGTGTTGGCTCTTTATCGTTAAATTTCAAATTTGAATTTCAAATCGTATCTTTTATCTATTTACTATATAGTCTTATATTATACACTTATATCATATTGATATTGAAAATAGGGCCAATAAAGATTAATTTCCGGGATAAGATTATAATGCTCTAAACTTATTCTTGCGCAATTTGACCTCTTATTTAATCAAAGGTACATTTTCATATTGAGGTTTTTCATTACTCAGTCATTTATGTCAAAAACAACCTTTTTAATTTTTTGTTAAAAATATTAAAACAGAAACTTCAACAGGTTGTTAATCATGATTCATGCTGTGTTATCTTCAGGCATCTATTTCAGACGTAAGCTTTTGTCACTTCTATGTATTTCTAATTTAATTGAATTTATTATTTAGATAAAACAAAATTTGAAATTTATTGTGATGATTTGGAAAATTGTAGTTGATGTAAGGATGTAATAAAAAATATTTTTTTAAGAACAAAAAAAGTGAAAATAGTCCCACATTGTCCATGAAATAATTACTTTGCAGATGTCAGGTCAACTAAGGTCAAATATTACAGGACCTCATATCCTATATAATGTCATAGTTAAATTGACATGTTTAATAAATGACATATGTCACTGATGCTAGTTATGTCTTTTATTTACGACTTTTTATCTCTTAAATATATGCATTTAACAGTTGTATGTGACTTAGACCTATCTCCGCTTTCCTACTGTAAAGACAATTTCTTTTCTTTTATCTATTTTTATAGCATTCTTGACCAATAATATAAATTTTGTACATTCATTTGCCATTTTTGAAGCATTCCCACTTAATGCATATATATCCCTAATAACAGATATTGAAAACAAAGTGTCTAACACAAAATTGTGCTTGAATGAATATTTAAAATGAGATTTGATATAACAGTATAATATAATATTAAAAAAACACAAAATATATAAAAATTTGTAAAAACTAAACCATACTAAGGTCCATGTATCAGCATATTTGGAAAATCTTCTTATTATTTTAAAATATATTTTTGTATATTTCAGTTATGTACGCATCACTTATCTTCTAGACAAGATACACGCCATTATAAAGCTGTATGTAGAGCATTAGTTACTGAAGCTCAGGAATTAATCAGTTTTCTTGATAAAATATCAACTGATCAGCAGGTAAGATGTCCATTCTTTTTATCTTATATTGTCAAAGATTGGGCAGAGGAAGGAGGCAAAGGAATACAAATCATAGAGTATATATAGAGCAGGTCTTATCAAATGGCTGCCTGCGACGCCCTTGATAGTGGCCCCTCAAGAGTGACCACTCCCTCTAAAACGCTCTGCTGGATATGTTAGCTAAGCTGTATTTGGCCCTTATAGTTTTTCACAAAATGCAATTGGCCCTTGTTCAGATCAGACAATCTGGCTTTTGATACAGTTGTTATGAGTCTTAGTAGAAATTTGTAGATCAGAGTAAGAATGTTTGTATCTTGTACAAGTTTACATAGTTTTCTACAGTACAACAGAGATTTAGTATAATCTATGACTAAACAACCCACAATATTCTTCAAAAACACTTTATGTTTGTAAGCTTATTCTTGTACCTATTTTCACTGTCTGTGGTTGTTGTATACAATACATGTACCTACTCAAAGACATCATGCCACTAAAATAGTACCAGTCAATAACTTTAATATAATAATAATAGTCTACAACTATATATACTTGGCAAATAGACAAATATTCCTCACAATTTGCATTTTCATTCACTTGTGTTAAGAATTGGTGATAGTTCATTTTGACAGAGCAGACGCCACAATTTACACTCTTACACACTCTTTCCAAAAGTAGGCTCACTGTCATAATGAGGGATATTTTTATCACATAATTATGTTAGTAAATCGTCTGAATAATTTTGCATCTGAATTAAAAAGAAGTCACACATCTTCATAGATGCTGGTGCTGTAATCACCCATCACTTTAGCAATTCGGAAATTAGCATTTTTACCCTTGTTTATTAATTTGTCAGTTTTTGGCTTGTTGTCAATTTATTTATAATGAATATGCATATATAGAACCCAATCAATATGAATTTATTGTTATTAAATACAGATATCATGGTGTCAGTTATAATAAAGTTAATGTTATTTTTATTCAGTATGTTAAATTACAAATTAATGACTAGAATATTATAGAATAACATGAGTTAGATATATTCAATTTATGATTTAGATTTGATCTTGTCAAGCTGTATAACCTGATAAATGAAATAATGAATGGAGTTTCACGTCCTGCTTTTCTGCATCTATATGGGCTAATTGAGGACGGACAAATACCATGTAGTGTGCAATGAGGGAAATTTGCGTAAACCTGACAAAAGTTTCTTCAAATAGAAATGAACTGGTGAATAAGTAACTGACCAATATCAATTTTGAGCAGAAAACTGGGAGCGAAATTTTCATGGCTATAGCTAAATCGATATTATTTTAGGACGAAAATGTTTTATCATTAGGTTAATCTACCATGTTATGGTATAATCTCTAGTTTAGAAATATTCTTCTTAGACAAGATAGAATAAAATCCTGTGAAAAACTCTCCTGACCTTATATCTTCTTTGATTTATACAGGCAATGATTTAAATTTAAACCATTTCAAATAAACAGAAAGCTCCTCTCTACCGTCAACATAGTCTATATAAAAGGAACTTCAAACGTCGACTAGAAACTTGTGTCAATGTTGAATTTTGGTCAGTTGGAAAGATTCTCTGAATTCTAACACTGGACTTTTCAAGTAGAGAGTTTCACACTACTGTAACGGTTAGGCTAGGATTAGTATGTCCAATTTCACAGTGTAATGCTAGTGATATTGATGGGTCTCCGTACATCCCATGTTCAATAAAATGTTTAGAGGTCAAATACATTGTATGTAGATAGCAGTCAACTGTGAAATTCCCCCAAAATGTCCAGTGGTCAAACTGCTACTGACCATGCATAAACTGTCTACTGTCTTTTTTTACTGACCAATGTCAGTTAAATTTATCTTAAGTTACGATTGGTTTGAATTACTGAAATAAACAATAATATGTCAATTTATCTATCTAAAAACTAAAACTAAAACATAAGTTAACAAAGAGTACAAAATGTGTTTGTATTGTGATCAGATCAAAATTTTACAAGTGTTCAAAATTTCAAAATATGAATGGTACCACCAGTTTCATTTTGTAGGCCTTTACATCCCTAGTCCATTAAGTTTATAGGTCATTGCCCTGAATAAGTACATTACTTCAATATCCATGCTCCTTTTAACCTATTAATTAAATCCCTTTATAGTATAATAGAATAAAAGTATAATAGTATTAAGAATTTTCTATCTTACAATCACATATACCAATAAATTTTAGTAGGTTAAGTGAGCATTTTAGTGTCCATTTAATATGCTTCAATAAGTGGTCAAATGGTACTTGTGACATTTTATTTGAATTAAGCAAATAATCATTTCTATATGTCATATTCCTTGCTAACAGTTCACAAGGGTTAATTGTGTTTTTATCTGGTACCAATAAATGTGTTAAAAATCTGTGTGGAAGGGTGGAGGAACTGCTTCCTGGTAGTTGTTCATTATGGAAGTTTTCTTGGCAAAAAAATTAATATCACAGACTTAAAATCTTAAATGGTCAAAGCTTGTTATATAATTATGCACTTCCATATCTCAAATTGTCTTGTTTTTTATCGGAAAATGTTTCATTAGATTCATAAATGGATTAAGAGAAAGCAGTGGCTCTGAAATATAACATGCTTCAAATTCAACGGCAAATTTTTAGAGGGTTCTGACATCAGTCGGCCAAAAGTAGTGGGGGCTCAAGCTAGGGGAGCCCCCCCATGGATCCGCCCCTGACCATTATGCCTCATAGTAACATACCATAATATTTTTCTATGCTGCTTGGTTACAACTCTTTACATAAAACCGAAGATTGAGAATTTGAAAACTACTCTAATTCCTATAGCCAACCCTAATTTTTTTATTATTAGGCTTCTGAAATACTTGAGATTATTGTCGAGATATTGTGATGATTAAACATGATTTGTCAAGAGGTTATATTGATAATATAATATTAGATTTCTAATTTACCTGACATTCTTTATAAATACTCACAAATATTGACTTGTCAACTAACAGAGAATTTTCTTAAAGACCATTCATCGGAAAGAAATTTTTCTGAATTTTTTTTCAAACTTTGTCTGAAATTACCAAATTATCTTTAATTTGAATGGCTCTTTGTCTCTCAAGTGAAAAGAAGTTTTCTAAATCATGCTTTATATTGAGGGCCGATATTCAATAAAGATCCCATCATAGTCAAAGTATTTACAGAGAAAGTAATCCACTAAAACTAATAACTGATAAAGTGGATGGTAAAAGATTCCAGACTTGGACCGGAATAAAAGTACGTTTTTGGCAAAAAACACACAAATCAAAGATTTTTCATTTGATCAATAGTCAAAGATGTGGAAGGTGCTAGAGATTGCTGAAATCCAGTTTTCCCTATAGTTTATCAGAAAGTTCAGCCTCTGCTGTTTTAAAATCCATGATTTGATGGTCTTGAATTTCAAGTTTTGGTTATATTATAACATTAGGAATCATATACCAGTATTATACCAATAATTAGTTCTATTAAATTGATATTAAATATAAGGTTAAATTAGAATATTGTTCATTATTTTTATTAAAACTTGTATTCAATTCATATTCTACAGTATTTGATATTTCTAGCATGATAATGTACAAGTCAACAGTTAATTAAAACAAGTACCTACATAATACATTTTGTCATTTATGCCGCTTTTAACAAACAAAATTCTGATACATTGAAGTTCTATGTATCACAATTAAATTATTTAGGGAGTATCCAACATGTCAAACTTTGATATCTAAATGAGAGTGATATCAGGTTATCTGTTGTTAACTTAGTGTATTATTTATTATTTTAGAATCTATCAAGTCAATCAAGAGATAATGATTCGCGTGCTCTTGATGATCTGGAGAGCAGTGATTGGGTAAGTACATGATAACATTTATTTGACATAGATTTATATTTGTAGTTGACAGATTATTGTTACTGCCCATATTTATGTCTCTTCTAGAGAGATTAATAATTTTTGTCAGAAATAAACTCAAATTGTTTTTAAACAATCTTTGCATCTTGATAGCGTTTCAAATAAATTACTGAATATATAGAAGACCTATTAAAATTAAATCTTATTGTATTGGAAATGTCCTTATAAGTCTAGAATGACTTGCAAGTGCATCCAAAGCAACATCCCTGTTTTATAGAGTTATTCAGTGCCTAGTACCTATTTATAAGACAGTGGTATCAGTTTTGGTTGACCTTATTTGATAATTTGATATTTTTCAAAAAGTTTTAATTTTACTCAGAACCCAATTGATCTTCATGAATATCATATTATAGAATGGTTTATGTTACAGGAATTATTTCTTTGTTTACTTCATGATACTGTGTTTACCTGTAAGAACTATTTATAGCACCTTGGGTGTGTGGTGCCAAATTTTCGGCCTGTAAGCAATTTTCTGACATTGTTATCACATGAGGTTAACTTTACTATTAGAGTTGATAGTTGGCATAGTGGTTATTTTTGATGACTGTATTTTGAATAATTTTTAGGCCCGGTTATGGGTACAGATTATGCGACAGTTACGACAAGGGGTGAGATTAAAAAAAACTGAACATGTAAATTTTCCACCAGTAGAATTTGAACTAACACCATTTGAAATTTTATTAGAAGATATCAGATCTCGAAGATACGCCCTCCACAAAATTATGGTAAGTTTTGATTTGTTTTTAAATCGAAGCATGTAAGATGTTATGTTATCACCGTCTATCAAGGCCGCAATGTTTTTCTTTAGGATAAAATCTTCAATATCAGTGCTTAGTGAGTAAACATTGTTTTTACACAAGTAAAATTATTTCTGATTTGATAGAAGCTACTAAATGAATTTTTTTGGTGACCTTTCTTAGCAACCAAGTTAATATGACTGATGTGATAATACTATTCTTATGCATAGTTAATGAATTATTTACAAGTTAGCGTGTTGTGATGTTACCATTCTTAGCATGAAATGGGGATCAATTTTGTGATTTCTAAATGCATTAATGATACAGTTTGTACTCTCATCCATTAATAATGCATAATGTACAATGTGATTCTGTGATGAAGCCTGTATATTGCTCTCATGTATTAATGATGCATCATGTATAATGTGATGCTGTGATGAAGCCTGTATATTGCTATCGTGTATTAATGATGCATCATGTACAATGTGATGCTGTGATGAAGCCTGTATATTGCTATCGTGTATTAATGATGCATCATGTACAATGTGCTTTAGTTGCATGTTTCCCTGTATTGTTGTTACTAATTCTAATCTGCATGTTCCTTCTACTAGATCAATGGTGAATTACCTCAAAAAGTCAAAACAGACGCTCATAATGTGATATTAGATTTTATCCGTTCCAGACCGCCATTAAAAAAGGTATGCTTATATTGCTTTAAATTGTACCTTTGATTTCATCAACAGTTTCTTGTTTATATCTTACACTGCATGTCAGCAGTTTTCAGATAAAACTTTAGTTTAAATGCAATATTTCATGTAGCCTAATACTGCCTTGAACAACAATGTGCATTCATAACTCATGGTCACAGGAAATTTGAACAATAAGTAAAAGTACTAAAATATGCAAAATTGTAGTCTTTCAAAATCATGAAATATAATTGACTCAGTATGTTCCCGTGTGTAGAAGTAGGTTATTAAATTATGTCATGCCAGACTGAATATCGTACCTGGCAGAAGGAGAAATCAACAAATGTATGTCCATCACTTTTAGAATGATGAACAAAGCTTTAATAGTACATTATTTTTTTGTATGCCAGCATATAGCTGAATGTTTTGTAGCTATCTGTTGTAAAATCGTCAATATAGTAAGGAAACGGTAGTTTGTTAAGTTAAAGGTATTATTTGTTCTGATTAGTAACTACATGTTTCTAAATATTGGTCCAGATAAACATGGAATCATGTCAGCACCAGAAACAAATTGACTGTTATAGTTGAAACAGCATTGTTGACAATAGTCATGTTAGTCTTAGGTTAAACATTCTTAACTGTTCTTTAAATAAATTGCATGTTGTCAGTCTTGATGGGATTTACTAGTATATTCAATCTTTGAAATTCTTGCAATAGGCTTAAATGTTTTCAAGAAATGATTTCTTGAAGCATATTTTGTGGTTCTGGATAATTTTTGTGAAATTTTTGCGAAAACATGTAAACCTATTGCTGGCCTTTGTTAAGCCATTTGTCCGAAACATGGAAAGGAAATTTACATGTTTGTATAAACATATATGCCTGGTATTCTTATTAAGAGTTTTGACCTATAAATTCCAGCAGTAGGTCTATAATTAGTTATTGTCTAATTAGTCAGTTTATTAAGATAATTATAGAGATTAATTACCAAACCTACAAGAATTCAGAATTTAATGTCCCAAATAGTTGGTTTGTCTGGTAGTGTTGTCACAAATCTGGTAAAATTGGAATGAAGCTAGTTAGACAATATAACTGTCACTGACAGCTAAGACTATCAAAGCCTATTTGAATATATGACATGATATATGTATGCAGGCCAAATTATAATCTGATTTGATAATTGACCATTTATTTGGTTGGCCCACTAGAATGAACTGTTATAGTTACTAGAATAAGGGTAATACTAGTAGATAAATGACTGTATGGATATTTGCGCAATATATTGTACATTTCGTTAGGATTGTCAGGATATTTGATAATTATTTGGTAATTTATGGACGTTGTTAATTGGTGGTTATTAATTATGAGTCATATTGACCTTTTCTCTGCCAAATCAGTATCAGATGATATTCATAAATTCTGCGTCTGCTAGGATTTGTAAATATAAAGCTCAACCTTTATGCATTAAAATGGCAAATTGTTGTGATATTAAAAGTCTACAACTTTTAACCTGGACTTTTAAAGTATGCTTATGTGGATGAAGGAACCACGTAGGCGTATTTTATTGCGTCTGTGTTGTTTGACGTGTGTCATGGAAGTATCACATTCAAGGAAGAAGAAGGTAGGCTTAGAGCTTGAGGATTGGCAGCCATTTTTTTACATAATCAAAATTGTGTCAGATCTTTTGATGTTTAACATTGTTCTTTGAATAACATTTGATCATCTCTGAAAGGCATGTGCATGCAGAATTTTTAAAACTATTTTAGTTATTCAATCTTTCTGATCTTGTTACAGTATGAATTAGAGAGGGTGTGAGATTAGCAGACGTTAAAACATCAATTGTTAAAGTTGTCAGCCATTTGTTGTGATATGTATCAATCTTGTTGTTCAAACATGTTATTCATTCAGAAATTTGTAAACATTCTTAAATGTGTTATGCTATATTTGCCTATTGTTTAAAAACAAGACAATGTTTCTATCTTTTCTAACACAAATCTATTAGTTTTAAAGTTTGAAGAAGTTGTAAGGCAGTGTGTAAGATAGATCTGTTCTAACAGTCAAGGTTTTTGTTACACGTCATCTGTATAAACATTGATAATGATCTTAAAGTTACACAATGCATTTTAAACATGAAGCCAGGAGAAGTTAGTTTAAATCATTACAATAAAGTTTTGTTATAGGAGTATATGTATGTATGATAATGCTATTTTGTTCATTTCAGGCTAAAGACCGAAAATTAAAGAAGCTTCCACCCAACCCACCAGATCCTAGAGAATTATTACTAAGTGAGATCAGAAGCACTCCAAAATTACGACCTGTGAAAGGTGGAAAACTTGTGGGTATGTACATTATGATCTATATGTCGATTGACAAAGTAATGATATTGCTTTTTTAAGAGATATGTGCAGCATTTGGAAATAGAAAGCAGTAGAATGCTACTACTATGGCAAGACCATTTGATTGATTCCTGCATTTAATTTATCTTTAGCTCAATCAGTACTATTTCATCTTGAATACATTTAAGGAATTGTTAAAGTATTCTATATTTTGCCAATATGTTAAAGGAATACAACCTCTTAGAATGAACCAAAAATCTAAATTTTCAAATTTGGTCAATAGGAGTTTATATTCATCAAGGGACTTGCCTGGTTGCATAACTATACCACAGATTACCTTAATAATCTGATAAATCCAGAAAACAATGTTTATATACAATAATTAAAAAACCCTTAATCAGATTTAAGGCATTTATCAATTATAACCTGTTATTATATGGAAATTTACATAGTTTCATGGGTTTTTTGCATTCTGTTTGTATACTTTGGACATCCTTAATGAATATATACTCTGGTTGACCAAGTTTGAGAACTTAATTTTTTTGTTCATTCTATTAGGAGGATGTATCACTTTAACAAGGATTTCAAGATTTGTTTTAAGGTTAGGATTTTCATGCTTGGGTTTTATTATAAAATTTCTATGCTGTTTTGTAAATGTGATTCTAGATAACAATATGCCGGTAAATCTGTCTCTGAGTCATCCCTATATTATATAGCAATAAAAATTATGATAATTTGATTCAATGAAATTTACTAGCTAAGTATTTGATACTCTCTAATGTTTCATAGTTAACAATAAAAACTATTTTTCAGTTTATTCTAAAGATTAACTAGAGCGTTTTGACATTAAAATTAAATTTCCTTTTGTCATGTTACGTCAATAATTGGGCTGGCATGTTGAGACTAAGTTGACTTTTTACACGGTTCTGAAAGGTCATGATTGTATTTTATGCTACATAATTGTCTGTACATTACAGATTAATTTAAGCATGTTGTTGATAATTCCCTGTCACAGGTATACAGTCGCCAGTTGAATGGCCTGATATTGCTCTAGTGACCTGTAACAATCTGACATAGTGCCTGAAAAAAAGTGTTGTGTCTGTCTGACTTGAGCTTAAAATATTGTTATCTACTAAATGACAGCATACTGTTGTGCAATCTAAGAGGGCTGTTCATCATATTGGCATGAGATATTTGCCTTCCTAGAGAAAGGGGGGGGGGGGGGGCTCTGAAATATAACATGCTTCAAATTCAACGGCGCCATGAGCGGCAAATTTTTAGAAGGTTCGGACATCAGTCGACCAAAAATAGGGGCGGGCTCGAGCTGGGGGAGTCCTCCCTTGGATCCGACCCTGCTTCCAATAAGAGAAAACAATATTTGTGCGTCTAATGTCTTTTAAGTTTATTAATTACCTTTTAAGGTTGCTAGTATATAAAAATACGTAAACATTTATTTGTTTACTATGTAAATTTAAAAAAAAAATCTCAAGTAAGGATATTGTGATTATTAGTAGCTCTTCTATTTGAGAGTCAATAAAGACATACCTTCCCACACTTTTTCCATACAGGTATCAATTATAGTATATAGAAATATGGCTAATTTTAGAAAGATGACATGGGAATATTTTGTTGAATGTTATTGATATAATGAAAGGCAGACATTTAATTTATTATTCAAATTCACTGAGACGGAAAACTAGTATATTTTTAAGGTTTTAATTTAGTTGCTAAGGTGGTAAAACCTTTTTGTTTTGGGGGAAGAAAAACATATCTTTTTAAGAGCTGATAATTAAGCAATGTCCATTATTGAGGTTGGCCTTTATCCAATTTGATAACTATTTACAAGTCAGAGTTTTGATGTTTTTCATCTGCAACACATTAGGCTATTAAATTAGACCATGCAGTGTGCAATGGGGGATACTCATTCAATCAGCTCCAATTGTTGGTTTTTCATCTCAGCTCTGCTATTTAGATTTTAAAATAGAACATATTGTTTACCTCAATAATAAATGAAGGCTTACATTGAACATTCTTTAAAGATTAGTTTTGCCATTATCAAAGCTCATAGTCTTAGTTTGAGATTGTTGTCAACAGGGAGTCTTGTAAATAGACAATATTATAGATTTTGAGTTAAAAGTGTGAATTTTTTAGGGTAATGTGTTGTAAATATTGTCTATAAAATTATAACACAACACTGATTTTATAGCTCTAAAGATAAAAATTTATTTAAAGATAAATTGTCCCTTTGAAATATTGAAAGGTGGAGATTCCATAAAATGTTCAAACCATTACTTTAAACTGGAACTATTTTGCTTGAATCACCCTATAGAAGACATTTGCCTTGATTTAATAATTAGTAGGCCTATACACTTTCATTAAAAAATGGTTTAACTGGATATGAAAAAATATTCTCCACTGCCATTATATGAAAGGTTGTGTCCAAGTTAGAGTGAGATGTTTCAAAGTCATGTTCTTAAAATGGTTATCTCGTACATATTTTAGTAAGCCAGAAGGGATTATATCTTTAAAAATTGTTTTGGAATATAATATAATATAATAGATAGGTTATGCTTAAATAAGCATGATATTGATCTATGTTTGTCAATTTGTCCCTGTATCACATTATCAAGTTATTTAAAACAGACATGGTTATAAATCTTTCTCAAGTGAAAATTTGCTGGTATGGTGACTCAATCTGTAATAAGTTGCAAAATCATATTCTTGGTAAATTTATATGGTCTTGAAGCCGAAAATTTCAATATCAGTTGGCTTCATCCCCTTCCAATTAGTTGTGTCAAATACATAGGGATCTACCAAAATGTTCTAGACCTGTGTGTATCTTATTTATAAATCTTCCAAGTTGACCATGGAAAAACTTTAATTTGAACAACATGGACTGTCATTGCAATTTTGCATGCTTTTCACATGATTTTCTCCACTTTCAATTTCAAACAACACAAGTATGTATGTCAATATGATATATTTTATCTTGGTGTGGGAAAAATGTAAAATATTTTAAAATCCTTAATAAGATTGAGGTGAAGTAGACTTTTGAGATATTATTAAAGATAAATCATACATGAACATGCTGCTTATCATACTATTCATACATGTTAAGATAGGATAAATATAGATTCAAAGGAATAAGGATGTATGATTTGACAATATTTGTTTTAAAATTCAATGATCTATCATTCAGAATTAAAATAAGAATGTCAATGCATGACTTATAAATTATTTTTGCAAAAGAAAATCAGTTCAAAGAATTTGTCTGTTTTCTTTTGAAAATTACATGTTTTTAAATATGAAGATTTTATGGACTTTCCTTTTTGATGTGCATTTCATTTTAAGATTTATGTTTCTCAAAATATGACTCAGTTGAAGCTAAATAAAAAAATTTCAAATAAAAATATTATATGCACAAAATCGTGATTTGTCTACATGTAAATTTCACAAAGAGTTAATAACCCCACAAATCTTTAAAACATTTAAAAAGTTGAGAAAGAAGATTGATTATATGATGGGTTTTTATTGTTATTTTATAGGATTCTTGAAGCCTCCAGGCTAAAATATTATAATATTACATGACATTTTATTCATTCATTATATACAAAAAATGTCAATATTTTATATTTAACGCTTATTAGATGTAATGTGAATTTTTAATGGTTATTTCTTGCATACAAACACACACATATCCTTGGACATTAATATGATACACATACATAAATAACTTAACTGCAATAACTGTTATAATTTAACTTGTATATATGTGTTATCAGATATAGAAATTAAATGGATAGGGATAGGCATCCTGTTCTTCTTTCCTTGTTCTGTCAACCAGTGAATTCATTAACTAATCTCCCTGTAAAACAACATGGTTCAAGTTGAATGTAGGCTACATAAAAAAAATTGCCCATATTGTACAGTCATATTAAGAAACTGGGGTTCAATATAATTATTGATATCATTGCAGACCAGATAGAGATGATTTATTGTCATATTTTATAGCTACTGAATCATAATTTTGACATTTTTTTTGACAAGTTATAATATTTGCCTGTAAAAATGATGTCAATAAAATAGTATTAACTGAATTCCATTTTTATTGTCCAAATTTTTGTCACTTTCCTTGAGTGATGTTTAATTTTTGTATTAGATGACCACTGTCCACTGTCATATGTCACAATTGTATGGAATACTAGTGTAAAAATGACGGGGCGTTTTTATAATGTCAATAAATGAACACCCTTGGTTGACCTCCTGCAACAAAACACCAGTAAACATCTCTTAAAGCCGTCACTGTATAGAAATAATAACAATTTCTTTCATTGACGCTTTACTCTGAATTTACCTCATTCATTGAAGATGTTTGGTCAGATTTTTGACACTTTTTCAATAAAACAGCAATATTTATCTAGCACATTCCCACCAAATTGTAACAAGTTCAAGTTGTCTGTTTGAAGACAGGAGTTTTTACTGTGTTAACTATGGAATGCCAAAACGGAAAAAATCTAAGATTAGAAAATTACATACCAAAAAGTTGAAATTATAGACCAAGAAATTCCAAATATATACCAAGAAATTCCAAATATATACCAAGAAATGACATTATATACCAAGAAATAACATTATATACCAAGAAATAACATTATATACCAAGAAATTAACATTATATACCAAGAAATTCATGATCAAGTATCAAGAATATTTATTATATGCCAACATCTAAAATTACATACCAAGACCAAAAATTATCTCTGAAAAAAAGTAATTTATTTTTAATTGCTTCATAAATTAATGTCACGAATTTTAAATTACTATCCAAGAACTTTTTTTTATTTAAGTTCTCAAAAAGATTATGTGTAACTAGTTTTAATATGCATGAGGAATTTTTTATATGTACATCGAAAATCAAACTTGTTTCAATCAAGAAAATATGATCCAAGAATGTTATTTATATACCAAGACGTTAAAATTTTGTTGCAAGATATTAAATTTTATGGTCCAAGATTCACGTGATCATTCAAGATTCCCGTGACCACACAAACTGATGACGTCAAATCATAACATGAATATTTACGAGACGACGTGTTGTTTGTTAACTCTCCTCAATTTAAATTGTATTGATCTGGATTTGAAATAAATATTTAAGGAAAATTAAGCGAGCACCTCGACTATGGCCTAGGCCTAAATATAGCCTAGGCCTACTGTCTGAGGCCGTAAATAGGCGTTCCGAGGGCCAAGGTATCTACCCAAATCAAAAAAACTAAACGGCCTGCATCCTACTTTTAATACAGCTTGAGAGAGTATTCTTCATTATTATAAGAATGAAATAATGCATAGGCCTACAATATGCCATGTTGACAATATGCCTGCACAAATAACTCCAAAGTAGATAGGCCTATCCTTGGAATAATCATTCCAAGGCCTATCCGGTCCGTAGCGGAGTCTCGCGTGGAGGGGGGGGGGTGCAATTCTTTTTAAGGGGGGCTCAACTTGTTGATTCAAAAAGTCAATAAAGACGTAAATCACGAAAATACATTAAATCATGTGTTTTACTGTTTCACGGGGTTGAAATCAATACAGTTCCGTCGCCAGGAATGAATTTGTGCTGGGCCCCTGATTTTTTGTCCTAGGTGAGGCGGACGTAGACCGTCGACGCGCCAAAGCCGCAAAGTCGCGAGCTGGGTGTTGGAGGCCCTACACCAGGAAATTTTAAAATAACAAGCCCCGAAACGCATTTCTGGCGATTTTCAGGCTTATGACATTATGATGTTATCCAGCCAGCTAACACTGACATACAAGAACCGATAAAAATTAATATATTGGTAGAAGTCGACAAGCGGGGGGTTTGGGGGTCCTCCCCCAGGAAATTTGAAACCCGGAGAACGCATTTCTGAGGCACAAGAATTCCCGTCAAATCAGACAGAAATAAATATACATACATGTCAAGCGGAGGGTTTGCGGGTTCTCCCACCGAAATTTTGAAAACTAAAAACCGGAGTAGGCCTACGCATTTTTTTCGGCACCAACATACCCATCAATTAAATGGAACGAAAATAAACAGGGCTATATTGGTAAAATCGGAAGGTGGCAAGACACGACACTCTCCCTAGGATAATTTGGAAAATTAGGATCAATATCCGTAACCCCCAGACCCTGTTTTAAGTTTGAGAGAAAATAATTACATTCACGAGGATCCTACTGGGGAGTTATTATTATCAATGAATCATTTAAACATGTATATTTTAAATACAACCACCAGAAAATAACGAAATACAGCAAATTCTATGAACAATTTTATTCCAAAAAACAGCAGATTTGTAAAAATATTTTCCCCAAAAACACTTCTCGTTTGGCTTTTCGAATGGTAAAAATTCTCACAATGTACAGCAATAACTAACTGTGACACTTTATTTCTGTCCCAATAGGGTCTATAATAGCCCTAGGCCTAGTATAGTGACCATCTAGGCCTCAACGTGCGGATATGTCATCCGTTTCAAGCCTGAGGAACGGGTAGGGACGGTAAATAGTAGACAGATAGAATATGTAGGCCTATACAATGAAGCAAAATCAATTTAAAAAAATTATTTTTACATGGTTTTCTAACTAGATGTCTTGGTATAAAATCGTGACATAGGCCTATTCTATAGCCATACCATAGGAAAGGTCTATTGAAATTCATTGTGAAAGCGAACATTTTGAGAAAAAACATTTTGACGGAAAGGTTGTAGGTTATAGGTGTATTTTCAAAATCGCATTCAAAAATTCGCGTATGTTTTGCCTGTCCTATTAACCGCATGTCACAAGGCATGTTTTTCTACACATATAGATTTGTGCGGTGCAATAATAATAAAAATCCGTACAAGCAAAACAATTCCGTTAATCAAAAATCTCGTCCAGAGCATGACAAAATCGAGTGCAATAATTATATAGTAGTGGACTTCCCATACGAGAAGTACCATCAGGTGTTTCGAAAAGAGTAAGCATGGTCTGCTTCGCGCGGGACACCCGCCACTACTATAAAGGTATATATTAGCATCTATCGCTATGACGTCCGCAATGTTTTATGATTTGTTTAGCCTACAGTTAATCAATCCCATGATTCCTACCGGACAACCGTGAAAGGGTCTATTTATAGACGTCATTGCATGATTTGACGTCATCAGTTTGTGTGGTCACGTGAATCTTGAATGATCACGTGAATCTTGGACCATAAAATTTAATATCTTGCAACAAAATTTTAACGTCTTGGTATATAAATAACATTCTTGGATCATATTTTCTTGATTGAAACAAGTTTGATTTTCGATATACATATAAAAAATTCCTCATGCATATTAAAACTCGTTACACATAATCTTTTTGAGAACTTAAATAAAAAAAAGTTCTTGGATAGTAATTTAAAATTCGTGACATTAATTTATGAAGCAATTAAAAAAAATTTACGTTTTTTCAGAGATAATTTTTGGTCTTGGTATGTAATTTTAGATGTTGTTATATAATTAAAATTCTTGATACTTGATCATGAATTTCTTGGTATATAATGTTAATTTCTTGGTATATAATGTTATTTCTTGGTATATAATGTTATTTCTTGGTATATAATTAAATATCTTGGTATTTAAGAGGAATTTCTTGGTCTATGATTTCAACTTTTTAGTATGTAATTTTCTTTATCTTGGATTTTTTCCGTTTTGGCATTCCATAGTTAACACAATACATTTAGACTTGTTTTCAACTTCTAGTAGCCAATAATGCAATAAAACAATGTCATTTGAAAGATTTTTTTAACACACGTGATTTGTGAATTTGAACTTCTTCATCTCAATAAAGCTTGGATCAAACTAATATTCTTTTTATGCTGAAAAACACAGTGTAGATTGATTTATCAGAAACAATATGATCTGTGTTTTGTATCCAACATTTTGATTTCTGATTGGGCTTATCAAATAAGCTATTAACAAAGACAACAGCAATAGCCAAATCATTATCAATTTCATATGTTGATGAATTTAACGCACAATGTATATAGAACTGCTTATATTTTCCATTCAAATGATCATATAGACTTTTTTCCAATGTCAATGATCAATGGTTTAAATGTTATTCCTTATATTTTTCAGTTGAAACATCAAGGACTACATTAGACTCTAGTGACGAAGAACTCCACAGTCCACAACCGATTCGTAAAATAATAAAACCAGACTTTAATTTACTTCTTAATAACAGTTTTGATGTAAGTTACTATTTAATCAAAATCTATGAAGATTTAAAAATTAACAGTGGCATGGACTGTTCCAAACATGGATGAACATTTCCAGTTATGCTCCTGAACTAGCATAGAAATTGTGCCTGTATGCTTACAATGTTAACTTCCTTATAGAATTTTCTTATATATATGTATAAATATTTTTTCAGGATGATGATTATCAAGATGAATCCATTGAAGAAGAAAAGAAAATGTCATCATCTATGTCTCTCTTATCTCCCGAAACTAAATCTTGGCAACAAACAGGTTTGTAGTTTAATTTAAAAATAATTTTTACTTTGGTCTGGTGAATTAGGGTATTTTATGTAAATTTAAATGGATGGTAATGACTATTTTAAGATTTAACTTTATTAGTTCTCCAAAAAAATACCTGGAGAAATCACAAATACACAATGCTTCCATGTTATCATTTCATAGGATTGTGCAATCTGTAAAATCTCTTTTCTTATATTTAGTGGTGAGAGATGCTACAACATCAGAAAGAAGACAATGTACATTAGTTAGAAGACATACCATCATGGTGTGTGAATCACCAACAGACGGCAAGGTAGTGCAACAAGAGTTACCACCCTTAGAGGAAGAAGAACCATGTGAATCACCTAATCCTCCTATTCAAAATTTATCTGACCTAAAAAATTATACTAGTCCAGAAACAGTTACTTGTTGTGGTGTAACCAATAAACATTCTAGTCCCCAAAATATTTACCAAAGTACAGCACCAAATAAACCTGAAAAGATCAGTCAGAGGTCATCGACCTGTAAATCTTCAGGGTTAGGGGTCATTCAAGAAAATGACGTCACTGATGTTGGTTATAATAAAATTAGTGAATTGAATGCGACTGAACTTCTGCATGTAAGTTGGAAATCGGCATGTTGTCGGACTTCTACTAACTCTTCTGCACCGTGTCCAGATTGTAGGCCTGTACCGGTAAGTACTAGCACGCTTATTATTAATACTTTCTTTCTTTCATTGGGGTTTAAAAGTATTAATCAAAAATGATCTGTGAATTCTTTTATTATTCAAGTGAAACCAATGAATAGTTCCAAAGCTGTTTGAATTGAATTGAAGTCTTTTCAGAAAACTCTTTCTTAGGTTAAGATTCAACAATGAATATACAAATCTCTAGTTATATTTCTGTTAATTTTTTATTTTTTTTATTTAGGACGGGCACCTTAAAAACATATATAATTTGTAACATATTTTAATTTAAGCACATTTTAATTCCATGCTTATAATTTAATTTTTTCCCATTTTGCTTTGTTTTTTTGCACCTATCTTCTCATTAATCCAACTTTGCAATCATACCTTTAGAGTTTAGATGCCAGCAAAAATAATCTTGGCACCAAATAGTGCATAGGCCTATAAACTTGCTTTTTACCCTACACATTAATTAAACATGGCACATTTTCACACAAACAAATTTCTCAGACAAGTTCAATAACTTGGGTGGAAATTGATATTTTAAAAAAAAATTATTATAAGCACAACTCAGCAAGTTTGCTTCTTTAAATTCCAATTTTATTTTATTTTTTCTGTTCTAATTTGAATTATACTATTCAATTTTATTACCTTTTATGTTTATGAATTATTTTTCCTCTTGTTTTTGCATCATTATTGACTCTTGTGCATCATGTAACTTTTTTATTACTTAAATTATTTACAGCTTTTCTGAAATTGAATGAATTAAGCTTGTATTTTATTTTCGTGTGCATGACATGAATCTCCCATTTGGCATGAAATCAACATCAGTGACAAGACTAGTTGATAAGCTATAAAAAAAAACCAGTTTCAAACTAAAAGTTCAGTTCTGTATGACAAGATTAATGCAAAACACACAAAAACTGTTGATCTGGTATGAAAATGCAAACACGAATAATAGTATCTCAAATTCAAACCTTCTCAACATTTTGACAGTAAACTATCTCAGATTATTGGGTATGTCCAAGGGTATGTCCCAGGCAATGTTTACAAAAATATACTAAGCAATTGTATAGAAAAAGAATAGCTAAGATTTACCTTTCTCATTACCTTTTTGATACTTTTGTTACATGAATTAGCGACATGTTTTGATAGTCCAGTTTTTATTTCGTAGGTTTTCAGTTTTTTACTCAAACCTATCTGTTCATGATGCACAATAGTTCAAAAATTACTAAAAAAGAGACTTTATTGCTGCGGTATTGAAGTTATTGAAAAAAATAAAATGTGCTTTATTTTTGAAATTTTAGAAAAGATGGCGAAATCCAATTGAATGTTTGAATCTAACATTAGAAGAAGTGACTCATATTAGAAGTGTTTTAACCAAAGCTGAATTAGAATCTTTAATAACACAACCTACATTATATAATCAGGTAGCTAAGTCAAAGGTAAGCAAATTATATTCTCAGTTTAAAATGAAAGAAAAAATTTCTTAAAGAATAACAGCTCTGTTCGGAAGATAGACTTTCTACTTTTGTTTTATTAGTCTTTGGTTATTCTAGTTCCTGTTCTTCAAATCTTTTAAGAGTTTACCAAAATTTCAGATATCATGCTAGGGCTCATTTATTTGAACTGGCAGCCATAATGAATCAAGTCAAGGGAGAAAACTCTAAACTATACTTTTGTATTTCAGATTTGTTTTACATGTAAAAAAGTAAAATTTTCATTATTTGGTGAATGGGGAACAAAATGTAAATTCTGTAAAAGATCTGTTTGTAGCAAGTGCCTTCGTAAAGTAAGTAACTTTTATTCTCTTTATGATTAGTTGTAATAACGAAACTAAAAATAGGTGTAGCGAAAATGAAAAATATAGGCTTGCTTGGCAATTTCTGCAATTTTTCAAAATTTCCTGAAAATAAGCGAGAAATTGATTTTAGAATGGAGGTAATTTTCAATTTCAGATGAATGTACCAACTGAACATTTTAAAAATATTCCTGTACATACATTATGTCCAGGTTCTCCTACATATGAATCTAAGGAAGCTATGAAAAAACTGGTCAAGTAAGTATATATATTTATCTACAATATAGTATTTCTATATTCAATTGAGTTCATTAATTAACTCTGCATCCAATCAGGAAAGCCCACATAGCGGTAGCTAAGAATGTTCTTCTGTCATTTTCAACAAGCAAGATAAGATATATTATGTTCAATATTCAAGAACACCTGTTGCCACTTTCTGACTAGGTTCTCGACTCTCATCCCTGATGAGAGTCCACATAGATAATATTGTTTGTTTTGTATAAACCTTTGTTCATAATTTCAATTTTTCTTTTCAGTTTTGCTCCTACAGGGTCGAATCCAGTGACACCAGCCTCTAATAGAAAACAGGAGAAAGGAGAGAAGAGTAAAAAATTACAGCGTTCTCAATCTATGTTATTTAAACCTAACCCAGCTAATGTGATAAAAGGACCCTTATTGAACATATGTCGTGATTGTAAAGAAATGACTTTAGAAATAGTACGAGCTGGAAGGACATCTATAGCTTTAGTCAATCAAGGCAAAGATCCCCAAATTAAAGTAGTGCATTAAAGTGTTGATAGATCATAGACTTCATCTCTCATTTATCGTGGTTTTAATTTCATCATTTATTCATCATCATCATTGTTATCATCATTCATCACCTCATGAACAACAAAATCATTATCAAACTGGATAAATGATTTCCAGTTATTATAACATTTTGTTGGTTTGCAAGATTATGTAAATCATTATTCTACCAGAACTTTATGAAAAAAGAATAACAATAATCTACTATGTTGATCGTTTTTTTAAGATGCTTTTCTATCTAGATTTGCAACATTCATATGGCATTAGTTCTGTTTCTACACTAAATGGATAGCATCTATTAAAACTAATGCATGTATATTTGAATAAATTCTTTATTATTTATGTCTGTGATGTATAATGGCTGTGCCTTGAAAGATCACAAATGTTTGTTTTCTGTAGGACTAATGATCCAGGACTGATAATTTGGCTCTATTTGTTGGACATGATAGTCTGACCACCTCAAATATCCATTGGTGGTAAAGGTCAATGGGACATTAAGTAGACGTTATCCAATATGTGTTTTTCCATACCAGTCAAAATGCAAGATTTGATAATTTGTTCAAAATAATCTATCATGTAAAAATTACTGTGGATTATTAACTTAAATTAATTTAGAATACTTTGTAATGGTTGTATTTATATAATACTGTCTCTTTGTGGAAACAAATGGTTGTATTCTACACAATAAATGGCTCTATTTTTTATATACAAATTGGTTGTATTTCATAAGATAAAATACGGTTGTAAACAAAATGATAGTATTCTTCCAGAATCAAATTGTTGTTATGTGAAATTTTAACATGGTTGTGTAAAATTGAAAAGATTAAAATGCTGGTCATTTTGTTTTGTAAATTTGTATAAGAATAATGTTTAGATGAAAAGAATTAGGTATTTTTGATAATTATTTCATTTACTACGCCAATAGAGATTTTCTTCCCAGTGATTTTTATTGATCACAATAAGTTTTCTTCTGTGTTTCTAGAAGTTATTTGTGATGTCTAATTTGTGGTTTCAATTGTTTTTTCATTTGATCTGATTTGATTTATGCAAAGAATACATGCTTCCATAAAATGGTAAAGTCCAGTTTAGAATTGCTAGTTGATGATTGCTTACTATTATGTGTTTTATTGGTTTCATGAAAAATAAAGCATTTGTGTGGAAAAAGATTAAAAAGTATGGAATTAATCTGGCAATATCTTTGATAGGCTATAGTATTCTATATTGCCAGAATCAATCTTTTTCTCCATTTGTCAACCATGTGTTGTTTGTAATAATGATTTACTTTAACATTGATTTCTATCACCAGAAGAATTCATTTTATAACAATAGCCCAAAGAAACAATATTTTAAAAAATCACTATCAAATGGTGAATTTTAAAACATTTTTACTGACAAATAATTTGAAATTACAGAAACATCATGTTACAATGATATTATACATTTGAGATGAAAGAAAATACTGAAAGTTTACTTGGTTGTGATATAATGTTCCAGTTGTACAATAGAGCTTCCAGTTGATATTGTTATGTCTTATAATGTTATGCAAATTTATAAAACTCTCTTGTTGTGAATTGTAATATTACTCATCAGGAATTTGTTTATCAAAAATAGCAAAAATCAAAGTTTCCTCTGTGATCTCTGTTAATGTTAAGTTTAAATTTTTTAAATGTCCAAAATGTTAATTTTTATTTCTCTTCTCCAACATTCATATTGTTGTTAAGTAGTGACTTTGAAACTGTGAAACAGAATTCCGCAAAATTTATAAGGGAATCTTCTTTGATTTAAATATTCTTTTAAACATTTTCTGATTTTTTTTTCATTCTTTCAGTTAGCAAAACAAGTGGAAATGTTGAAAATAATACTTTAAATCAAGATAATGACTAGAATTTGCTTCTAAAATAGTGTAAAACCTTTTCTATTATTAAACTCTTTGAATATTGTTGTGTCGCATTAAAGTGTAAAAAGTCTTTCTAAATATAGCTGCCATCTTTAATAGTAATTTGATCAAGTAATTTTGATTTATGTTGAAGAATCTCACTATGTACCACATTATCATTATTATGTTATTTTTAATGTTATCATTTATACTTAGAATAATTGTCTTCCATTCATTCATTCTTTCCATCTTCATTCATTCCATATACTGTGAAATTATCAATATTTGTGGGGGATCAATTATCATTGATCAGACAATCCACTATATGAGATCAGTCAAGCCTCGCAGTGCTTAAAAGAAATCAAGTTTAAGTTGTAAATTCAAGAATTTTGTTATGCTATGATAAACTAAAGATAGAAATCCACAACAAACTTACATCCCCATGAATACGTCTTTGAGCAAAATAAAAAAAATTCATAGTATTATATTTTACAGTTTTATTTTGTGTTAATATCACAATTTTAATATCATACATCAAAATTTTTCATTTTATTTGTAAAGATAATCTATTATATACTTATGAAAAGAGATAAGATGTTAAGGCTGCTGAATATACTGGTTAAATTGAAAATGACTGTAATATTGTAGACCATGTACTTGTTGTCAGAAATGTTATAAATAACATTTATATGAGAAGTATCAGAGATTAGATGGATTGAACTACGGAAAACGTTTTCGTTATGTATCTGAATATTTGTCAAATTATGATATGTAAAAGATAAATTTAGCACTTTGTGTTGGTAAAATTGCACAGATCAAAATTATAGTATACAAATGTATTGTACATGTATTTGATAATAATTCATGTTCATTCAAATTTAAAATTAAAAATTGTTCTATTATATTATCTACACATGTATAATGATGGTATTATAATGATTTCTAAGTATTAAGTCTGGACAACTAGAAATCATGGTTACTTTGTTTCACCAGTCTCTATTTTTTTCATTGTAAATAATGTTACAAAAGAAAATATTATCATGTACTTGTAAGCAGTATATGAAAAAAATAAAACAATATAAAAATTAATCTTTTTTTTCATAGGCCCACATGAAATGTGCAGATTATGCTTAATTTTGTTGTCACCCATGTCTGTAGGTCTGTACAACACTCTTGAAGAAGTAATTTGTTTTAATATCAAATTGCTCAAGGATGTTCTCTTAAAAAGCATTCCTCAGTGAGTTAGGAGCTTGCTCGCTAACCTGGAGGTCCAGGGTTCAATCCCGGCATGGGTCGAGATGATGCCTTCGGATTTTTCAACCCGGTTTCCCCCTGTCAGTGATGCAGGTCGGAGGGGCTGACATGGAAAAGCGTCTAGTCGTTCGGATGGGACAATAAACCGAGGCCCCGTGTGCTATTGGCTGTGCACATTAAAGATCCCTCGACAGTTGGAAATCGAAAATAAGAGCAGGCTAATGCCGCTGTCCTGGCCAAATTTCCCTCATTGCACACTGCATGGCGTTTGCCCGTCCTCAATTAGCCCATATAGGTGCAGAAAAGTAGGACGTAAAACTCCATTCATTTCATTTTTAAAAAGCATTCAAATTTTAGTTCCTTCATACTCTTTAAGAAAAAAAATAGAAACATCTATAATTTACAGGGGTAACAAATTAGCTTCCTTGAGGAATATCGAGGATCCTTTCTCCCAGCTGGTTCTTGGCCAAACTTCTTGGCATTAATCTTTCCTGAATCGTCCAAGCAAATGACGTCAAATTTGTAAAGAACAAAGCTTTAAAATTGTGCTATAAAACCTCACAAAAAACAGTCTAGTCAGAAACTGGTGATGTTGGAGCTGTCTAATACACAGGTAATCTGTTATAAACTACTGTATATATGTGGTGTCATCAATAAATAGAAGGAATCTGATCTGGAGAGGATAGCCGTTATTTACCAGAACTTGCAATGACTATACAAAATCAATTGTTAATATGTACAATTCACATCATATTTCAAATCATTTAGGGTATACAAAGTAAAGCATTGTTTTATAATTTTTTATTGAATAATTGATGTTACTAAATAAAATTAATTTTTATAATAACAATATAATCTAGTTGATCTCATATCACTGTGTATTTGAACAGTTCTGCCTAAATTAGTATAAATGAGAACATTAATATCTGTGTCAATTTTGATTAAAGTACGTAAAATAAGGTCTCATTCAATGTAAATTTTTACAAAAAAAGGCATTTCGAAATGATTCAATGGAATTTTGGCAGTGCATGTTTTACAAATCTAAATACCTGTACGTCTTTTTGATTATTTACATTATACATGTTGACATGTTGTTACATAAAAACAGAATATCCTCAATGGTAAAGGTTATTTAAGTTCATAAAATTTAATAAATAAAATTAGGCAAAACTAAGCAAATGCTATACAGTAACAACTACTTCTACTATTGTATTTTGTTAAGAGTAGATATGTACATCCAAGAACTAGCACAAAAAATACAATAAAAACAAAATTATACACAAATTAACAACTTTACAACAAAACAGAACAAGATTTTAAATCCATTTTTGTCTCATTCTCAGGAAAAAATTTAATTTTAATATTGTATGGAAGCTATTACATTTGGTATCAAGCCTCATCATTTGATATTTTCGAATTTCAAATCAAAACAGGGAAAATTTCATAGTTTCTTTAACATTATATTTTATATAGACAAGATTTACATAGTTCATATTTTCTTACTATCTCTAAAATAAAGACCATGAATATTCAGTTTCCAAATCTTAAAAAATCTCAGAAATGACATAATTCTCACACTAGATCTGATGAAAGAGATATTCATTAATAACTCAGTATAATAAATATGACAAAGAAAATTGAAAAATTCTTTCATAAAATTACAAAAGTTGCAAAGTCATTAACCAAATACGCCGTTGACATGTATTATTGCTTTCAGAATAATGGAATTTAGCTTGCATTACAAATGTGTATTTTATATAAAAACTACATCATTATTTCTATGTTATTGCTATATAAATGATAAGAGTAAAAGCTCCCTATTCAGATTTAAAGTGTCACTGTATGAGTTTTCTTTGTTGAGTTGAGTAGGACAAACAATGATGATCTGCTTTTCACTATTGTAACCTCGTCGCAGTGCCTCGACTAACACTGTGACTAGGCGGCAGCGCTGCCGCCCAGTGGCGGTATTCTGCCGCCCAGTGAACACAAAAGTCAGTCCCGGTCGGCAGTACTATATTGTTAAAATATCGCTAGCAATCGAAATTCTTTAATGTAAAGTATATAACCTTCAATCCAAGACTGGCAGTGCACACTTTCCTGAACAGGAAAGAGCGCAGGATGCGCCTGCCTGACAGAGAATTTGTGAGGCAGTTCTGTTCGTCAGAACATAATTTCTAAGCTGAACATTTGTCATTGTCCTTAAAGTTTTCGTTTTAACTGTAGTAAACGCGGGTTAATTCAACATTGTTCTAAAATTGAAATTAGGCTTTGGACCCTAGAAGTAAATTCAAAGATCCAATATAATTAATTCAGTCCATAGGAAGACCCGGACCGGAAAGACCTAATTTTGAAGTACAAAAGCAATTTTACCATTTGTCATAGTGAACGCTTGTAGCGAGCGCGGACCTATGAGAGACCCTCATAGTTGTCTCCCTTGAATAGCTGTAAGCAGTGAAACGTAACATTTCGGCTCACTCCCTTCATTTATCACAACTTAATAGGCTTTATCAGTGGCGGATCCAGGGGGGGGGGCGTAGAGGGCGTACGCCCCCCCTTTACTTGGCCTTTTTTTTTTTTTTTTTAAGTTAGACTGTATTACGACATCAAAAATGTCTAACCCATTAACGTTTACTATAAAACATACATAGTCCATGTCAGAAACCGTTAAATTAGTACAATCTATGTTTTTAAGCCAAAAAAAAGGTCAAAAAAATTTTCGCCTCGCTTCGCACGGCTCAAATTGGAATATACGCCCCCCCTTTCCAAAATCCTGGATCCGCCCCTGTTTATCCTTGGGTGATTACAAACACTCACACCAAGTTTCATCAAAATCCATCAAGAAATCCGCTCTCTATCGGGTCCACAAACAATTCAAGAACGAGGGCAATAATTCATAGTAAATATTGTTCAATTGCTCTTATTTTCAATAGGCTTAATCCTTGGGTGATTACAAACACTCACACCAAGACCCCCGGAAACTTTAATGCTTTAGCTATTTGAAACAATGCAGGACGGCTATTTGACGCTATATTTTTGTATTCTTTTGTATGTTTATGTCTGCGATCGGTCGGCTCAACTTTACCGACGGATATAAATAACGGGGGTGGATCCAGGATTTATAGAAATGTGGAGGGACTCTGAAATATAACATGCTTCAAATGGAACGGCACTGTGAGCGCCGAAGTCGCGAGCGGCAATTTTATAGAGTGTTCTGACATTATTCGGTCAAAAATAAGGGGGAGGGCCCGAGATGTATTGAGACTAAAAGAATAAGCTCGAAAAAAATTAGTATTTCTTAACGACCGACTTTTTTTCGAAGGGCTTTTGGCGCCCCCTTGCAACGTCGGCGCCCCCTGGTTTCCATTCGCTGGGGGGGGGGGGGGGGGGGGCACGTGCCAATTTGGAGCCCTCCGGCCACCACGCCACTGGTCTGTTTCACTGCATTTCCGGCGATCTAGTTTTCAACTTCGCCTGTTCAATTAACTGCCGCCCAGTAACAATTCCTTAGACGAGGCACTGCCTCGTCGCATATCAAATTTATTGTTCTGATTGCTTACACTTTGCCCAAATTTTAAAACAACCTTTTTTATTCTCAACTAGCTTACACTTCTACATCAAGAAATGAGAAGATGGACATTGTCTATCTATACCCATCTATACTTATAAAATATCTACTTGCATGTAGATTAATGTGACATTCTACAGGCCTTGATGATCTGTTGAGAAAGAGCAATGCCCTTAGAATAGAGCAGTGGTTCCCAACCTTTTTCCACATACTTTTGTATACACATCCTCATGCCCCCCCCCCCCCCCTGACAAATACCCTATGGCCCCCTAGGGAGGGAACCACTGGAGTAGAAGCTAAAGTACAGCATTTTAAAATATCAGTTCTATATGTCTGTATGTATGTATGATGTCTCTAGTATTTGGTGATGAGTGGACAATCACCAAGAGTATTCAGCGCAACTTCTGGCAGTGTTACTATATATAGATTCTATTTTTGGATTTCATCTTTCAGTTCTGTTCATTTTAGACAAAAGAATATGCTGTAGTACTGAAAAATAAAATATAATGAATTAAACAACTTAGCAGGGTGATTGGCGATTGATAAGTTGTGAGAAAACAAAGTCAGTCTGATACCAGAGCTTTTTATTTTTCGACATAGACCCCTTTAAATTATTGATCACACTTCTTCTAGGGATGTGGCAACAACTTTTTCAACTGTGGAAACAGATGATGGTCTAATGGAGCCATGTGAATAAGGTGGATGTTGAAGAGACCACACTCGTGGATTTTAGCCATTGCTAACAGTGATATGTGTGTTGAAATATTGACATCATCTTATAACTCTTGCAATCAATAGGTTATACTAAATAATGTGTCCAATACAACAATCCCCCTGTGTATATCACTGTTCTTGATCAGTATCACCAACAAATTAATTCACCCATAACACACACTTCCAGTGTTCAAGACATATCAATTCCACCATGCTATATAAGTAATCTTAATAAACTATGTACTATTTAGAGATATTAGTCTTGCAGAACATAACTTTTTTTTACAACTAGTACTTACAGTATTGGCAGGAATGACCCCAGTGTGTTTGAGGACAATGACATTTACGTTTCAAACAACGTCCACCATTTAAACATGGCCGCTTACAGCGATTGGTTTTCTTGTCACAATGTTTACCAGTATAACCATTCTGACATTTACATTTATTAGGTTTAATACATTTTCCTTTACTTCCACACCCTGGCTTACAGATAGCTACAATAAACAAGGAAGAGATATTGAAAAGACAATTTAATATTGAAAGGTAAGACATACATGAACAAGTAAAATCTCAGTCAAGGTACTAACTATGGCCATATGCATATATGGTTGTCTCACAATGTTTAACTATTTGTTTGTCATGAGAATTTGAACAAACAGAAAATAGCCTTCCATTAAAAACTGTTTGTATACATAGCTCTTCATTCTGTGGAATAAAGCTTACAAGACAGAATATATTGAATATCTTACCATTTTGACATGTTGCACCTTTATAACCAATAGCACAATGACATCTATTATGTCCATTACAAACACCACCATTTTGACATTCATCTTCACAATATGGTCTCCGCTCTGTAAAAGATTTGAGTTGTTAGGTGAGTTGCCAGTTTTGTACCAACATCAAAATAAAACACTTTCAATGCTTGCTCAATTCTTTAAATCAGAGTAGAAAAAAAATTATCTGACAAACTTACGTAATTTTTTCTTTTTGTTTCTCTTCTTTTTCTTACAGCACAACACGCCTGCTACTTCTCCCTCCCTATATTCACAGGCTGTCGAGTTTTTAGGATTGAAAACATCAATTCTACCATGAGATAAACATGATTTCTGTGAATATCTGATCATACCACATTGTCTACCAACACCAGCCATACGACTCTTGTGACATCTGAAATATATATGGGAAAACTGTTACATTTAAACTTCTCTCTCCCAAGAATTATTCAATGAAAATCTGCTTGAACAATGAAATGTGATGTTCAAAGGTTTATGTAAAAATTACCATTTGAAACTGAATCGCATTTACGACAAGAGCAAAAACTGTGTTTTCGAAAATAATACTATGTAAATTTTGGAGAAGAATGACACTGAATCAATTCATAAGTTTGCTGTCTCCAACTGATAACCCGGGAAAGATCAATTCCAAGAGGTTTGGCCAAGGACCAGCTGGGAGAAAGGATTCTCACAGAACCTAAGTTGTTATCCTTGTAAAATATAGATGTTTCTTTCTTTTCTTTTCTTACTACTGTTCTTATATTGGATTATCTCCCTTTAGTCATTTATGTTGACTTGTCTCTTTCCTATTTTGTCCAAAAGAGAATATAGAATGAAATAGATTGATAAATCATTATATTGAGGTAAGAAATTCCTGTGGATTGGGCAATCAAAAGCATACTTACTTTTTACAAACACCTTTATAAGTAGCAGCATTGTAGGCATAGCAACCAGGTAGATCAAATATGTCTAACCATGTTAATTCTTGTAAAATATGTTTATCTTTAGGATTACACACTCTCCATCCTTTCTTACATAGTGTTCTTCCTTTCCGAACATGACCCTTCCACGAACCACCACAAGCATGAACATTTTTGTGAACATACAACCCTTCTGTTGACCCGTCTGAACAACCTGATGCATATTCTGTGAACAGAAATTTACACATAACAACGTAATTTTTCCTGGATTTTTGCTAAAACAGCACAAAGTAAGCAAATGAAGACTAACTCTTGCTTTAATTGACCAATGAAACAAAAGAAAGGGAAATTGTGTTGTTACAACCAATATTATACACACTTATGTATAAATCTACCATCAGGACTGCTAAGTAAGTAAGTAAGTAAAGGTAAGAATTGATATATTACTCTACCTGATATTGTAACATAGGAACTGACCATATCAATACCTTCTTCATTTATAACTTCACAAGTATATAATCCTGTATCAGATTTACGTGTTAATGTTACAATTAAATCACCTGAAATAATCAATGTTACAATTTTATCACCTGAAATAATCAATGTTACAACTAAATCACCTGAAATAATCAATGTTACAATTAAATCACCTGAAATAATCAATGTTACAATTAGATCACCTGAAATAATCAACGTTGCAACTAAATTACCTGTAATAAATAATCAATGTTACAATAAAATCACCTGAAATAATCAATGTTACAATTTAATCACCTGAAATAATCAATGTTACAATTAGATCACCTGAAATAATCATTGTTACAATTAGATCACCTGAAATAATCATTGTTACAATTAGATCACCTGAAATAATCAATGTTACAATTAGATCACCTGAAATTATCAATGTTACAACTAAATCACCTGAAATAATCAATATTACAATTAAATCACCTGAAATAATCAATGTTACAATTAGATCACCTGAAATAATCAACGTTGCAACTAAATTACCTGTAATAAATAATCAATTCAATGTTACAATTCCGGAAATAATCAATGTTATCATTAAATCACCTGAAATAATTAATGATACAATTAAAGTTGCAACTAAAGCACCTGAAATAATCAATGTTACCATTAAATCACCTGTCACCTGAAATAATTAACGTTACCATTTTATTAATTAATATTACAATAAAATCACATATGCAATAATAAATGTGTTAATTAAATCACCTGATATAATCCATGTTACACTTATATCACCTGAAACAATCAATGTTACAATCAAATCACCCAAATTTATATATAGCATTAATAAGATAATCACTATTAAGAGAATAACATACCTGAAGGTAGGACTGAGATTCTATTATTAGTATCAGATAATTGAGTACCATCTTTATACCACTGGACTCTAGGTGGTGGCATACCACTAGCTTGACATGGTAATAAAAATATTAACCCGGTATATACACTCATCTTCTCTGGTGGTTTTACCACAATACGAGGTAGTTTAACTGAAAATATAACAGGGATATGTAAAATAAAAAAAAACATTACCTCATTGGTTAAGCTTAAAAAATTCTAGACAGCTGTGCTCATCTCGAATGGAACATTCTGCACAATATTAAGCATTGTGAAATTCATTAAAGATGGTGCAACTTCTTGTCACCTACCTGGCATTTTACAGCATAAGACACCATTGGTTAGACCAGATTGGTGTTGACATGCTCTATGGAAATGAGAATCAACACAACAACTAGCATCAATTCTTCCACCTTTAATACAAGATGTCTGCCCAACATGTTGATGATTACAACCTTTACCTACACCAGCCATATCATCCTACAATATATAACATATATAAATTACAAGATACAAATTACAACATACAAATTACAAAATACAAGATACAAATTACAAGATACAGAGAAATAATCACTTCAAATAACTTTCAGGGTTCATGAATCGATTTCATTCATGGCAAAAACAGTCCATTCGGGTTTTTTTCTTTAGAGTTTAATTTTCATTCCATTAATAATACAATACTTATACGTGTGGTTAAATTGACACCACATTTTCATACGATTAAGAGATCTTTTTTAAGTAAGATTCAATTTTACACAATCTTATACTTATTTAAATTCTATGTGATCAATTACATCATTTATAATACAGAGAGTGTTTTGTGTTTTGCCTCCCCTACCACAGCAAGAGCAAATATTTATCTTAGTGTAGTTAAAAAAATTATCAAATTTGGGGATTAAAAAATTTCATAAATTTTATTTTAACAGCTTGTGTAAGGCATTATCATGCTTTCATTATTTTTTCATTTTGCATGATACACATAATAAAATGATTTTTTTCATATCCTAATATAATATGTGCATTGATACTTTTTTCTCTTGTTGCCTTTTCATTAAAACTGCTTTCAGTAGGAAAATTGAAAAGCCTTCAAATGTTTCAAATTAAAATGAAATTAAATCTTTTCACTAAAAGTTTCAAATGCGTAACCCATACAAGATTTAATCACATACATTAAAACTAACAAAAGAACAAATTGCACGCTTAGAAATTTCAAATTACAATCATTTCATTCTACTTAAAGAATTAGAAATGAAAAATTGGTTAGCTACCATAATTTACTAAACTACCATTATTACAAGAAATTACTAATACAAATAATGGGACTATAGCACACCCCTCATTACACAAAAATTCTCAACAAATGATTTTGTAACAGTTGTAATTTGTCATTGAATTGTAAGTACATACAGCTAGTAATCTACACTTCAGACTAGTGTCACATGTTTAATAACAGTTTAATGTAATGAACTATCCAGATGTCAACCCTAAGATACCAGCATCATCGCAACCCGTCAAACATTGGTCAATGTAGTGGTTTGACACATTCTGCAATGTGTTTCTCAACATACCTCTGTGTGCAACATATAATACAATACATATATGCACACAACAAGAGATAGGGAATAAGGAGTTGTATTGCATTCTTGAATTTTTAGATTTTTGCAGTTACTGGACAGACTTGATTAATTACAATAAAGCTCTGGAATCCTGCTTGACTTTCATGTAATAAACAGTTGAACATAATAACCTGGAATGTTTTAAATAAGTGTTTAAAATGTAATGTAATATATTGAAATGTAATAAAATAGCCTGTTTACAAATGTAACTACAGAATAGAACTATACTTTACAAGTTAATTTTATGTTGTGCGTATATATTGTCATTTTTCTTGACATTTTCACAATTGATTTGTATGGCTGTGTAAAACTTAAGATTAAGCCCAAATTTGAACTTAAATTGAATTTTTTCTTGATCCAGCCCCAGTCATTCATCCTAAACCATCTTCCACCAGTCACTCAATCCTCGTCTATCCAACCTTTCTCCTGACAGCTAGAAACATCACCTTGGATAGTGACTTCTGTCTTAAGATAACAAATGGTGGCAGTTTGCCTCAATCAGCTACTAGTATGCATGGTAATATGCATTTTCAAATGTTTTAAGATGGACTGTCTTGTTGCCCTAATTCGTTACTGTGGAAGAGTACAGAAGATCAAACTTAGGTGTTTGGTCAGCATTTCCAATCAGTGAAAGGTCATATTTGTTTTCCTTCAACTGATGATGAGACTGAAACTCCAATAGTAATTTATTCTTATAACAGACTTGCTTCATTCATCATTTTCTACAAAACTTTTTATATAGCCTAATAATCATGTAGAGGATCATAAAATTGAACACTGGCCTAATACTTCTGGCTCTGGTAGCAATAATTTTATAGATTCTTCTTTTTATAGCAATATAATATTGCCGTCTGCCATTCTGAGTAAAATTTTAGTGAAAACAGTAGAAAATTTGTACAATCAAGCTGATATGTAATTATTGTGTTCAAAAGAGCTGTTTAGTGTTGAGCTAATAAACTGTACAAATATGCAATTAACATTTTGGCAAGTATTCATTGAAAATAATGTAGAATTACTTCTAAATATTACTTATTTCATTTTTATTGTGTAGTCAATATGACAAACTAATTTGGGTTTTTTATCATTTATCCGATTTATGATTAATAATTTGTCTATTCTCAGTTCCAGACCTTTCAATGTATTCTTGAAATTATCAGACTTCCAGCAAAATAAAATAATGCTATAAAAAATAATATAATTAACTTTTATTATATGTATTAGTGTGCCGTCTATCAGAAAAATCAAACATCTGATTTGTCAGCAGTGAAAACAAACTGTTTTAACAGATAGTAGGGTTGAATTTATATTTCCTTAGAAGGGTCCAATTGTTACCAATATTGTATTGTCACATTTTATACAATTATAGTAGTCTATGTGAGTTTCTAGCTAAACTTAGATTGTATAAAACAAACCACTAAAAATAAAGATAGACATACCTGGCCCATATCATCTCTACATTCCAGACACCTTCCGCCATCATTTGCTGCATTAAACGCATAGCATCCTGGGAAGGATATAGCCTCCTGCCATGATATAGTTCTTAATAATTTCACATCATACCATGAACATACTCTCCAACCTGATGCACATAATGATGAACCATTTTTAATATGTCCTTCCCACTCTCCATGACATGGTGCTATCCTATCATTGTCTAATAAACCTTCTCTCTTCCCACTCGCACATCCTGATCCTGCAATTCAAAATGGTATGATTAACAAAAATATTACACAGATATTGAGGATGTATTCTAGGTTGATCAAAGCTTAGAATCATTAAAATCATTTGCCGCTTCAATTATTGCAAAAGCCTGAAAACCCTGAAAAATCCTCTTTCTTCATTTTTCCAGCAGACTCTGATAAGAAAGATCATTGCCAAGACTAAATGGCCAGGTACATAAGGTATTTGAAGTTGTGATCCTAAAATATTGATTTTATTCTTTTTTAAGTCACCTAAATGGTATCTATCTTAAAATAGTGCACTTTATTGGTGTTGAAATGTAGGACAGACAATATTGGTAGAGTTAATTTGTTTCCTATGATATTTAATATATAAGAAAGGGATGGTCTAATTAAACCTTTAATGTGTTTTTGAGATATTATAGATAGCAGTGGAGAGTTTCAAATATCTTCACCAAATCAAAGTAAAAGAGTACCTATTCCTTGACATATGACATCACATCACTCGATCTTTACCTTATGATAGAAATACTAGTAGATTCAAGTAAGGGCTCAGATAACTGTAAAAGCTTTGCCAATAGAATTATTCTATCTATCAACTCATTGATTCATCATTGAGGTATTTACAACCAACTTTTAACTAGTGATTACACATTTATAGACGTATTAATAGTCTTGAACAATTCATAAAATACCCATCAAATATCTTTATTGTTTAGTTTTTTATTGATCACTTAGCAGGGAGTCAGTTGACTACAATCAAATGAATACTGATAACACACTCCCACTCTTCACTTGATTTGTCAATTTTTATGTTATCCTCAATTAACCCCAGATCTCTATCTACCTTTCTATACAAGTCAATAAAATGCATTGAAGTTTATCTTTATCTGATCAATGGGCGAGGGAAAAAAAAGTCAGAAGTCAAAGAGAAATCTATTTAATTTTCTTTACCTCGATGAACAAGATATGTCCTTAAAGTCACTTAATCTCTGTCAGTCAGCACGTTTGGGGGTCTTCCGAACTGTCGCTTTACTAAACCCGGCGAATAACCCTATTATTATAGATTTTTGACGACCATTTCACAAATGACTGGTTTTTACAAATCATTTCATGCTTGGAGAGACTTAGTTTTTGATTTAGATTTAAGAAAACTATGGACAAAATGATGATAAAGTACAGCTATTGAAAATCATTAGGTCTCATCCTGAGATATGACATTCACCTCAAACTTCAATAATATTTATTTCTCTACATCTCCCTCAATTAATCATTTTATCAGCTTTTCATCCTTTTAATTCATGACATCTTTCTCTTTTTTCCAGCTCAGACAACCAGAAAAATATTTTTTCCTCTTTTTATATAATTCAGACAAGCATGAAAATATTTTTGTAGATTATTTTGGTAAAATATAATGTATAGTATAAATATATATTGATAGTGGCCCTATTTGATATTATATCATTAAATTCAGTTATTATATCATTTATTCTCTGAGAAGATTCATATTTTATAGAGTGAATATGAGAATGATTGATTAACAGTAAAATCTGAAAAAAAAGAAATATAATTTTAAAGGTTCTTAAAGGAATATATAGTCCTCTGCACATTTTCAGTCAATTATACCATACTTCAGAAACGACCCCTACAATTATCGGTATAATGCATCTGAAAATGTTAACAGTCAACAAATACCATGATACTATGACAACGAGTGAACATTGTTAATTATATCATAATTATTAATTATCATATTAAAGCGATACTACGTCTTAGAATGAACAAACAAATTTAATTTTCAAACTTGGTCAATCAGAGTATATATTCATAAGGGGACAAACCTAGTGGCATAACTATAAAACAGATTACCTAAATAATCCGATAAATCCAGAAAACTATGTTTAAATACAATAATTGATAAATGTCTTAATCCAATTTAAGACATTTATCAATAATAATCTGTAATTGTAAGGAAAATTACATAGTTTTATGGGTTTATTTGATTCTGTTTGTACACTTTGGACACTGTTGATGAATATATACTCTTATTGACCAAGTTTGAGAACTTAATTTGTTTGTTCATTCTAAGACGTAGTATCGCTTTAACAAGAATAAATTCTGATTTGTCTTATCATGAATTCCTTGTTTACATCAATTCTTGAATTTTAATTGACTGGAATAGATAAACATTTTAATTACGACCAAAAGAATCTTATCAGTAAAATCTCCTTTACTGGTTTTCTAATCAATTGAATCAATAATACCCATTTTAATTAGAGACATAACTTTCAATTAAATGGTGGTCACATTTAGACTCTAGAAAGGAATATTATCCATATTTTACAAGGAAATGAAATGGGTATTTATGTCCTTCAGTTTAGTTCCTGAAGTGCTAAATGGAAAATTGCTAAGACGTAACCATTATTAATTTTAATCGATTTTTTGTGCGATTTGATCTTAGGTCAAATTTGTTTATGAAATAAAAACATGTTTTAAGAATTATACCTTTTATCTAGTGCCTATACAATCTGATTGGTTTCCCCGAATAAAACTTGTTAAGTGCAAATTTTGCAGCTTGAAATTCTACACCTAGCTTTCTAAATGTGGAGGTGCCTCTCGATTAAGCCCCCCACCTACAGGAGTTGCAAGCAGAGTATGTGCCAAGTAAAATTTTGGTACAAATCGGGAAACTCCTAATATCCTCGGAAGAAACTCTTTGTCAACTCGACACACTCGGTTGTAACTTGTCTGTACTCGTGAACACTCGCGGCTCTAGACAAGTACAGCCAAGTTACAACCGAGTGTGTTGAGTTGACCAGGAGTTTCTTTCGAGTTCCTTCCATGGATATCAGGAGTTTCCCGATTTTTATTCAAATTTTACTCGCGACGTAATAATAATTTAAAATATTTCTTAGCATTACATCCAGATATAAATAACATTTGTTATGTTTATTTTAGAATTAAATTAAGTTAAAGAAACCAGGATCAAAATATCTAGCCAAGTTATAATTATTATTTTAATAATTAATATTTTAAAAGATGAAAGATGTGATATTTTAACGAGATAATATCATGTCAATAGTTCTATTGTTTAATATCAATTAACATCTATATGTTAAAATAATTAACGATTTTTTCAAAAACTACCTATTGATTGTTAGATAATATATTTCTTACGTTATTTTAATGAGGAATTCTGGGAATGTTTTTTATTACGACACATTATGTAAAATTTATCAGGACTATACTTGACTCTAACTCAATTCTTTTAAAGTGATATGTTCACTAACTGTTTGACCAAAAAAAAATTTTCTCAGAACATGGAATTTTTCCGTTATAAATTCTCCCTCAAAATTTAAGCCCTCAAATCCCTGCATATCCATAATTATCAGCGTTTGAAAGTAAAAAATATGACTCGTCGTTTAATATGCCTTATAAAGAAAACACAAAAACAGAAAATGAAAGATAAATATTCGGGTAGGGGTATAATTGAAGGGATTGTACAATTTTTGTGCAGTTCTAGTACTTCTGGAGATTATTTACATATAATCAAGGCCCAAATCAATCCTCTAAAATGCTGAACATCCCCCTTCAAAGGCTTTGCAATATCCTCAGTTCTAATAACCAGAATCAACAATTGGTTTAATAACTTAAAGATAGTAAGACACATTGAACAACCTTTTACAAATTAATTGTAGTTGTAGTTAATACAAAACCGAAAGTATGACAAATAAAATCAATTAATTGATAACACTCAAAGAAGAATAGTGAGATGCTACCATTTTGAAAGATAGCTTGCCAGGCAAGATAATATACGCCCACTGGAAGTTTTAATTTGAACAAAAATATTTGAGAGCTAAAAATTGAATGTGTTTTTAAGAGCAAGGGCAATAATTCACTTAAATATTTTCAAAAGGGTTCATCAGTGGGTGATTATGAACACTCACACCAAGTTTCATCTAAATCCATCAAGAATTGTGCCATTTCATGTGGGCGTATACAAAAATGTGGTCCTCTAGCAGGGACAATTAAAGCCACCAATATTCATATGGTTTATGGGCTTGTAAAGTGTTTTTGAGAGTAGATATATTTAATACTACCGGTATATTATCAGTGTGATTTTGTAGCAAGTACATTATTCTTAACTATCACTATAGCATACTGGTACCACCCCCGTGGCTAGTTGGGGTTCGGATGAAACAAATAAGCACTGTTAAAATCAACGTTCTGTTTGAATTGTACCTCTTAAAGTTGATTATGATTGCTTTGCTAGTCAATGTAACCCCCCCTTGAAAATTCCTGGCTACATTGTACCAGTGACATGATATGTATCTAAAGAACATGTTACTTTGAACTTATTGACCATTTGTTCAAGTTAATTAGAGTAAATAAACAAGACCAAGACAAAATATTTTATTTCAATGTACATTTAAAATCATCTCTGGTTCATTTTGTCGAAAAAATGGTTGTTATGAAGCTGACCTCATAACATAATACAAGAAATTTGTCAGTTTTTAGAGAAAAAACCTCAAGGAAGAAGAATATTTCAATGCGACCAAATTGGCTGCGCAATTTCAACATATAACCATTTATGGTTTCCTATCCCTCAAATTCACTAATTGAGGGACAGGATGTTCTGGTCTATAATATCACACCACTTTCACCATTTCAATCACAGCAATGTATTTGATTAAAGATAAACATGTACTCCATTTTTCTTCTGAATCCTATATTTGTATCTTTATTAGCCCAATATGGCTTGATGTAAAACTTCATTTCATTTCTGATTCTTTAAGCCTGCAATTATAGTAAGTAATCAAGTTAAAAAAAAAAATAGAAATATCAAAGTGAACAGGGTCATGACTCATATACATTGCCTTTAAAGTTTTCACAGATTCGGTTAGATTTTTATCAATATATGTTGACTATTCCCTGAAACCAACCGAAACTCAGATTTTTATTGATATCAATTTATCTCATTGTTCTGTTTTTGATTTTCTAATACTGGAACGAAAAAATAAAAATCTTCAGAAATTTGTAGATTTTCTTTTTCATTCTACGTCGCAAGTCAAAACAATATCAAACATTTTGTGCTTATAATAAAGCTGGAACGAAAAAATAAAAATCTTCAGAAATTTGTAGATTTTCTTTTTCATTCTACATCGCAAGTCAAAACAATATCAAACAATATTGGAACGAAAAAATAAAAATCTTCAAAAATTTGTAGATTTTCTTTTTCATTCTACATCACAAGCCAAAACAATATCAAACATTTTGTGCTTATAATAAAGCTGGAACGAAAAAATGAAAATCTTCAGAAATTTGTAGATTTTCTTTTTCATTCTACGACGCAAGCCAAAACAATATCAAACATTGAGTTTGTAATAAAGCTGGAACGAAAAAATAAAAATCTTCAGAAATTTGTAGATTTTCTTTTTCATTCTACGTAGCAAGTCAAAACAATATCAAACATTTTCAGCTTATAATAACGCTGGAACAAAAAAATGAAAATCTTCAGAAATTTGTAGATTTTGTTTTTCATTCTACATCGAAAACCGAAACAAAATCAAACATTTTGAGCTTATAATAAAGCTGGAACGAAAAAATAAAAATCTTCAGAAATTTGTAGATTTTCTTTTTCATTCTACGTTGCAAGCCAAAACAATAGTTTTTTTTGTCATGTTTTTGATTTTCTAATATTTGACTGAAAAAATGAAATCTTCAGAAATTCAAATATTCTATTTTTCATTCTTTTAAACTTTTTGACTGAAAATTGGTCTACAGATGTGTCAAATTATCCATTATATGAAAGAAAAAAGATTTTTAATTTTTTTTTTCAAATGATTCTTTCTTATACAATTTATTTTCATTAGGTTACTTGATATTCAAATTGTACGAATAGGAAATCTGAACGCGTCGATATTTTGAGACCCGTATTGTGTATATTCATCAGAAATTTAAGTAGAAAGTAAGTTAGGGTGAGTAAGGTTAAATGTTAATGGTTAGTGCTGGCAATGACAAATGAAACGTTGTAGTAGGCCTACATGAATTTCTGATAAATATACACCATACAGTTCAGTACGGTACCAAATAAATATTCCTGACTTCATTTTGGACATCGTTAGAAAGAATCATTTGATGAGCTAAATTTCAAAAATACTTTTGCAAATAAATTGACATTACAATTCTTCGCAAATTCCAAATAATGAAAAAGCTGACATATCTGATTCAAAAATAGACTAGTTCACTTAAATTTTGTTTAAGATTTTTTCAAAATAATGATTTTTTTAAATACCTACATGTTATAAACTTTTTTTTAAAAGTAAATTCCCCCTACCCCCTTCCAAAACTGAGCTTAAGATAAAGCTGGAACGAAAAAATAAAAATCTTCAGAAATTTGTAGATTTTCTTTTTCATTCTACGTCGCAAATCAAAACAAAGTTAAACATTTTCATTTTCTAACAATATTGGATTCTAAAATGTTTTTTTAAAGTCCTACAAGTTTTAAACTTTTTTTAAAAGTAAATTCCCCCTTTGTGTTGTCATCAGTATGAGATGAATTGATTGTCCATCAAAATCTGTGCAAGCAAGATAATTCTGTTAATCGCAATAAACTTTCACAGAATGGCAAAATCGCAAACAATCATTGTAGTGGATTCCTCAAAAGAAAAGTACTATCATGTCTTTCGAAAAGAGTAAGCATGGTCTGCTTTGCACAACAACTGCATTAATCACATATTTGGGATCATCTTAGGTGGCAATATAGCCAAACCTCAACTCCAGTATCAGCACTGCACTGACTGATGAGGTTCAGAAGGCCAAAACAGTCCTGTTTGCCGTTAATTTCACATTATATATTCAAAAAGATAAAAAAAACCACAGAAATATATTTTAGTTTCAACTTTTATTATAACATGTATAACATTTGTATCGATCTATTATAAGAATTTGAGAGAAATATTGTGATTTTCCTATCCCAACTGTTAGCAATTAGATTACATGTATATTACGTGTGAAACTCTAGCGCATGCGCAGGTCAGTGTCAGCATGCTTTTATGATCCTCAATTGTATGTAATGTATTGAAGAAGTAGGACATATAAAGATGTTATGAATATAGCTTGGTGTCCGTTTTCACAACTTTCAGAGAGTCTACATAGTTTATTTTAGTATTTTCCCATCCCAAATTTCAGAGAATCTACAGTTTATTTTAGTAAATATTGTTGTCATTATGAATTTTTCTGTATTGATTTCTACCAGTGTACTAATCAAAAACAAAATGAAATGAATGGAGTTTTCCTTTTTATCTTTCGTACCTGTATGGGCTACGGGCAAACACCATGCAGTGTGCAATGAGGGAAATTATAGCAGGACAACGGCATTAGCTTGCTCACTAATCAGAGACGAGGTAAGATTAATAAAACCTAAGCATGAAACGATCCTAACAGTAAAACAAATCTTGAAATCCATGTAAAAAAATGAAATGAAATGAATTTTACGTCCTACTTTTCTGCACCTATATTGGCTAAATGAGAACTGTCAAAGGATCTTTAACGTGCACAGCCGATAGCACACTGGACTCTGGTTTATTGTCCCATCCAAACGACTAGACGCTTTTTGAAAGCCATGTATATACATTGGCATTAAGCAATACATTTGTAGCAGCTAGTGAACTTTTCATATGAGAAAATCAGAAATATTCTTTAATTATTAATCTATATTTATCTTAGAGCACACAAAATACACACATACTTCGAATTGACTTCATGTTCAGTGAGAGAAATGCCAAATTTATGTTTTTATTTGTAAAGCAAACATTTTTTTATGATTCTTGAAAAGGAAAACTTCTAAAAAGGGAATTATCTTTGGCATTTCCCTAAAACATTCATTCTTTACGTCTTACATGCTACACAGCTCATCAGATTATAGCCACAGTGGGGAATAAGACTTGAATTGGGAAGAGAAAATTTGGCCAGACTTCCCTCAGAGCCTAAATAAGTCATTTTTTTTCTCTTCAAGCAGTTGGATAGAGAGAAAGTATCAGATAGATAAAAACACATTCACACTTTACTTAGGTTCATCAGGAAGTGCAAATAGCCAATGGGTGATTCAAATTGACATATAATCCACAGGGACAAACCTAATCAAGGCACTCCAGTCTTGATTTGATCGCTCTCAAAGAATTGACAAAATGAACAATGTCAGATCTATAAGGTTCTAATCTTTGCCGTAGGACACATGACACTCCTTCGAGGATCATGTAGCAAAATGGTCCCCTCACCTACTACATGACCACTTCCAGAGGTGCACGCCAACCGTCCATCCAATTTAGGAGTTTTCTAATCTTTGCCGTAGGACACATGACACTTCCTTCAAGGATCTTGCAGCAAAATGGTCCCCTCACCTACTACATGACCACTTCCAGAAGTGCACGCCGACCGTCTATCCAATTTTGTAAATGGCAATACCCAATTCATCCCTACAGTGAGAGGGGTTTTCCTAAAGTAAGACTTTACAATAAGTGCCATTTCCTACAATTTGGACAACTCCCCTTATCCTAAAGAAGTTGTGTGTTTTTTTTACAGAGAAAACTTCCTGATGACCTCACAAAATACACAAATTTACAATTGGGAAAAAATGAGCTAAATAAATTAATCCAATAAACATTTAAAAACATTAACCATAACAAGTTCACAGTTTATATTGTAAATTATTTCTTTAGTCAATTTTTTACAAAGTATAGCATTGATAACAATTAATGGAGATTATTTAATAATTTTCATTATGAAATATTTACTTATTTATTTATATACTTCCTCATATGAAAAGTTCATTAGCTGCTACCAATGTATTTTCAATGTGTTTACATAGATTTTGAGATTTGTTTTACGTTGGGATCGTTTGTTCTTGGTTTTATTATCATTATTATGATTGAAAACAGATTAACAGATTCAATTTTACAAAATATTGATTAGAATTTCTCAATGCCCTAAATCTCAAACAATTTTATACCTTTTCTGCTCAAAATATTTTTTTTTAACCACAAAATGTCAATAGGTACACAATTAAAATGAACCATGTCAGCTGAACACATGAAAACTGAGAATAATTTAGAAAATATCTGGCAGTAGTCTAGTTTTGATCCCCCTGAAGCAAGGTATAAAATATAGAACGTCGTTTGATTTTGTGAAGATCTAATCTGCGACCGTAGGACTTCATGGACACACCTACTCAGAACCGCCCTGCAGCAAAGTGGCCCCCACACCTACTACATGCTTGTTCTTCAGTGGCCATACAGGTCGCCGTTACTGCCAGCCCCTATCCAATTTAGTAAAAAACAACATCAGCAATCCGATAGCCATTGCTGCAGAAGGAGAAAGCCTAATATACAAGACTGAAATGTGTCCAGTTACAGCCAAAGTTAGTTTTTTGTCAACTCCCCTTATCCTAAAGAAGTTGTATCTATAAACAAAGCCCCTGTTGAACTAGGAAATACACTTATACTTGAAGTTGATTTCATTTTTAGTGACCATATAACGTCAACATGAAATCAAACCTTATAAATCTGATGAGCTTTAAACATTCATTCTTATCGTCTTTTTGATACACAGCTCATCAGATTATAGCCACAGCGGGGGATAAGACTTGAATTGGGAAGAGAAAATTTGGCCAGACTTCCCTTATAACCTAAAGAAGTCATATTTTCTCTTCAAAGATTTTAAGATTGACTGATGTATGTAAAAAATCACATTCACACAATTACTGAAAAGTTCAACAGGCAGCATAAATAAACCCAATAGATTCTCAGATTCAAGTGTTCCGCTCACAAGGAAGCTAGCTACAAGGAGTCTTGACATGTGAAGGCTTCTCCAAGCCATGTAATTTACAAAATATCACACATGAGAAATAAAATGAAATGGAGTTTTACGTCCCGCTTTTCATTACACATTAGAACTTTCTGCAATTATATGATCCAAAAATATTTTTGTAGAATTAGACAATAAACTTTTAACGCAATGGTTTCAGGGTATCAAGAAATTCACCCACAACAAATTTTGTTCTTGACATTATAATTATTTATAATATGACCAACAATTGCTGTCTCTATATGCAAACATAAATCTATAGTTTTCAAATTCAGTCATAACTTACCTACAGTTGGAAATTATTTGCATGTTATATTTACTAAATCTTCAGATCAATACAGTAATAACTTAAATTAACTGTCTTGAAAGTTAGAACTTAAAAATTGATTTTGTGACAAGCAAGGTATGCTAGCTCTTCTAGACACCTGATATCACTTTTCATTATGAAACATTTACTCATTTATTGAAATTCTTCCTCAGGTTCATTAGCTGCTACAAATGTATTACCTATGTGTTTACATGGATTTTGATGTTTGTTTTACAGTTGGGATCGTATGTGCTTTGGTTTCATTATATTAAAATTTGTTTGTGTTACAATTTTACAATGTTAAAAATTTAAATTTAATATAATATATTTTCATAATCTAATTGAAAGAAAGCAAAATCCATTGAAAAATGAGCAAAAAGCAGAAACTGACAATGTAATTTTCTAATAGAGATTATTATCAGCATTGGAAGCCTTAACAGAATATATTATTACTATCTGAGATATTACAAAGATAAAACACATTTCACACACATTATCGTTACTCTATTATTTTATAATTATCATATAGGAATTAGATTTAAATTCAAAATTTTACCAGAAGGAGTATTTTTAGACATATTTTTCATCCTTTAAGCTTTCAGCAGTTAATTCTAAAACTAAAGACTTTATGTTTAATTCAAGTTCTAATCATAATAGGTTTGAATATGACAATTTTAATGGGGATAAAAATAATAATGGGGAAAATAAAAATATTAAAATAAAAAAGAATTGTGAATAGTATCTCAGGTAGAGTATAGCACCTGGTCAGTGACTTTTGGTATATCCACCGTCTGATAAAATCCACATGGACAAAAAAAAATAATTAGTATTGCCTATTATTTTGTATTAATTCTAAATATAATATGGATAATAATAATAATAATAACGGGGATAAAAATAATAACAAAAAGAAAAGTGAATAGTATCTCAGGTAGAGTATAGCCCCCGTCCTCAACCATACAGCTCTCTTGTCACTAAAAGTTAGACACCGGAATACCCTACCGTCTGATAAAATCCACAGGGACAAACCTAACCATGGCACTCCAGTCTTGATTTGATCCCTCGCAAAGAATTGATAAAATGTATAATGTCAGATCTATAAGGTTCTAATCTTTGCCGTAGGACACATCACACTCCTTCGAGGATCATGTAGCAAAATGGTCCCCTCACCTACTACATGACCACTTCCAGAGGTGCACGCCGACCGTCCATCCAATTTAGCAGTTTTCTAATCTTTGCCGTAGGACACATGACACTTCCTTCGAGGATCATGTAGCAAAATGGTCCCCTCACCTACTACATAACCACTTCCAGAAGTGCACGCCGACCGTCCATCCAATTTTGTAAGTGGCAATACCCAATTCATCCCTACAGTGAGAGGGGTTTTCCTAAAGTAAGACTTTACAATAAGTGCCATTTCCTACAATTTGGACATCTCCCCTTATCCTAAAGAAGTTGTGTGTTTTTTTATAGAGAAAACTACCTGATGACCTCACAAAATACACACATACTTGGAATTGACTTCATGTTCAGTGACTAAAACACTGTCCACATGAAATCAACCCTTATACATTTGATGAGCTTTAAAGAAATGCCAAATCTATGTTTTTATTTGTAAAGTAAACATTTTTTTATGATTCTTGAAAAGGAGAAAGAAAGATACTAAGAAGGGAATTATCTTTGGCATTTCCCGAAAAAAAATTCTTTCTTTACATCTTATATGATACACAGCTCATCAGATTATAGCCACAGTGGGGAATAAGACTTGAATTGGGAAGGGAAAAATTTGGCCAGACTTCCCTCAGAGCCTAAAGAAGTCATTTTTTTCTCTTCAAGCAGTTGGATAGAGAGAAAGTATCAGATAGATAAAAACACATTCACACTTTACTTAGGTTCATTAGGAAGTGAAAATAGCCAATGGGTGAATCAAATTTTTACTTACTATTTTCTATTCTAAAATAGCCCTACTTTTTAACCTTAGTTCATTTTTTTATGTCAGTCGACTTAATTCTCAATCTTAATTCAGTCTACTTTATTCTCAATCTTACCAAGTACAACTTAATTCAGTCTACTTTATTCTCAATCTAACATAGTACAACTTAATTTCTATTCTTAATTCAGTCTACTTTATTTTCAATCTTAATTCAGTCTACTTTATTCTCAATCTAACATAGTACAACTTAATTTCTATTCTTAATTCAGTCTACTTTATTCTCAATCTAAATTCAGTCTACTTGATTCTCAATCTTAATTCAGTCTACTTTATTCTCCATCTTAATTCAGTCTACTTTATTCTCAATCTTAATTCAGTCTACTTCATTCTCAATCTTAATTCAGTCTACTTTATTCTCAATCTTAATTCAGTCTACTTTATTCTCAATCTAACCTAATATAACTTAATTTCTATTCTTAATTCAGTCTACTTTATTCTCAATCTTAATTCAGTCTACTTTATTCTCAATCTTAATTCAGTCTACTTTATTCTCAATCTAACATCTAGTACAACTTAATTTCTATCTTAATTCAGTCTACTTTATTCTCAATCTAACTTAGTACAACTTGATTTCTATTCTTTATTCTCAATCTTAATTCAGTCTAGTTTATTCTCAATCTTAATTCAGTTTACTTTTTTCTCATCTAAACTAAAACAATTTTTCATTTATTTGGAATATTCCTTACTTTGATATGAATACAAAAATTTTAAAAGTTAAATTTAAGTGTACTTACTAAATAATTTTTGAGGTACAAAACAGTTTGAACATCAACCAATATTCAAAACTACCATGTTACCCCTGGCAGACACCAACTATACAAACCTTCAAGTAAAAATATAGAAGTTATTTTCAGTTGGGTTGGGTATCGATTACCAAATTGATTATCTAAGGCAGGCTACCGATCAATAACTGATTAATAATCAAAATATTTTAATTGAGAAATCTTCTAATCTTTATCTGTTAATGTACATTTTTGTACAGTACCTGAATGTTTGTTATTTATCAATATCTGGTATAAAAAAAAAAAATGAAACTGAAGTAATGTCCAGAATTTTTTTATGATCATCATGATAAAATGGGTTGTGACTTTGCTGATAAGCGTGTAGCAGATAGTATTAAAAGAAAATTTGACTATGATTTTTAATCAATTATGAAATTTGATAATCGAATTCAACAATTTGTAGAGTTGATAATTGATTATTTTAATTATTTGACCGAGCCCTATTTTCAATTAATAAATAATCAAACAGTCTTGCATCAGACCAAATTTTCAAATTGAGGCACAGATCCAATAAAAGATCCACCAATTAAACTATAGTAGCTGAATACTTATCTTTTTTCTCCAACTTTAAAATAAATTAGTCTTCAGTTCTTCATCAAATGTTTTTTTCTGCATTCATAGCAACAAGAAGTGAACCCTGGGACATCTGCTGACTGAATGAGGCTGTATACTGTTGTTGTCAACCTGACTATAACCCCTGAATTCTACTCACACCCAAGCTTGGGGTAAAATATCTTAGTCTCCATTATCCACAGTTTTAAAACAAAAGACTGACATTAAAGTGAACACTTTTCATCCCTTGGTCATAGTTTTAATCTTTTATCAAGGATCAAATTGGTAATCAAGACTAGTTCCCATTGTTTACAATCAGTATTGAGCTACTACACTAAAACTTTTAGTAAGCTACATTAAAGGTGCACTGTCATTTAAAAAATTTGTTTTATAATTTTCTTCTCCTTGGGTTTTGATTTTTGGTCTAGTTTTAGTTTGGTTGAAGATCAAATTGGAAATAAACATTAGATTCAATTGTTTCTGATCAGTATCAATAAAGTGATTTAAAGGGCCATTCTGCTTTTTTGAAAATTTTTTTTACTCAAATCCGTTCACTAATTTTCTATCAGCATCCAAAAAACATAACACATTTAAAAACCTTTCGTAAGGTTTTTAAATATTTTAGCATGTTTTCAGCGTTTAAAAATTAATGGCTGGATTTTTTTTGTTAAAACTTTCAGATACATTAAAGGACACATAGTTAGAGATTTTGGTGTATAGTTTTCAGAAATTTGAGCCAAAAAAAATTGTGACCTAAAAAAAATCAGACTGTCCCTTTAAAGGGCATCAAGAAATTGTTTCCAGATCTTTGTGTAGATCTTTAGATTTCTGATAAAAGATTCAAGTGGTACTTTCATTAAAATTGGGCCTTGAACATGTTTAATGATACAAACGAACGAACTCTCACACCAAGTTTAGTCAATTTCTGTAGAAAATTGGGCCTTTAAGCTGTATATGAGCTAAGATTGGACACAAGAACAAGGGAAATAACTCAAACTTAACATTTTAAAAATTTTCTGAGTTTCAATGGGGTTCATCCTTGGGTGATTATGAATACTCACAACAAGTTTCTTCAAATTCTGTAAAGAACTGTGACTTCTAGGCTGTTTACGAGCTAAAGATTGGACACAAGAACAAGGGCAATAACTCAAACTAAATTTTTTTTGAGTTTTCTGATTTTCAATAGGGTTCATCCTAGGGTGATTATAAACACCAAGTTTTGTCAAAATCCATCAAGAATTGTGCCTTCAAAATTGATTACGAGCTAAAAATTGAATGCGGTTTTCAAGATCAAGGGATTATTATTGACCTGTAGAGTATAAACGATCTAAAATTCGAACGTGATTTAAAGAACAAGGGCAATAATTCATAGTAAATATTTTTCGATTCTTTCGATTTTAAATAGGGTTCATCCTTGGGTGATAATAAACAATTTCAGCAAGTTTTGTCAAAATCCGTAAAGAATTGTGACTTGTAGAGTGTTAACAAGCAATTGTGGACGGACCGACGGACATGGGTGACGGCAATATACGTTCCACATTTCATGTAGGCATATAAAAATTGAAAAAAAGACTAAACCACTCAAATGATGCGTTTTAAATTTGGTGATTCAATCATAGAATTCTGAATGGGGTTGACGTGATACAATACAAGTAAACCTAACGGGTGAAAAACTAACAAGAAAAATCTAAGAAAAATCATCTGTACACATTCTAGGAATAAACATGGCATACTGTCATGTTCTTAGAAAATAACATCAACTATATTTCTATCTAAAAAATATTTATGCACAAATGTAGTTAGTGACAGAGGACTATTGTCAAAGGGCTAACATTATAATTTGTCAAATTGTAGAAAGTATTAAAATAACATGGTTGTACTCAGTACATCATACATAATAAGTGTGGGTATGCTCATACCTAACACTTGTTTCAAAACAAGCTAGCATGATGATAGACTAAGAACTTGAAACAAGTGTAGGAAGAGTGCTTACAAAATTTGAAGAAGAAAGGTGCAGACCGTGCAGTATCCTACTTTAATGTGTCAAAGACACATTTCCACAGTGACCTTGCTCTTTAAGTTTAAGTCTCAACCACTGAGAGATGGAAGTCCCAATGCTTTTCTTCAAGGTCCTCTGACCAGCCTCTAACACTGATCAGAATTGGTTTTTATTCATTTAGGAAACGATGTAATACAAAACAGAAAGTATGACAAATAAAATCAATTAATTGATAACACTCAAAGAAGAATAGTGAGATGCTAACAAACTTTGAAGAAGGAAGGTGTAGTATCCTACTTTAATGTTTCGAAGACACATTTCCACAGTGACCTTAGGCATTTTAATAAAAGACAACCAAAATTCAATGATTCTTGAAATTTGCACACCTAGATCTATTACTAATTAGGGCTTCTAGAATGCATAATTTTCACTCTCAGTGAAACTTCCTTAAATTAAGAAAAACTTACCTGTAAAAGTGGCATCAACAGTAAAAAAGAACAGAAGAAGAATGAGTAGAATTCCTGGCTTCCATTGGTCTGTTCTACCCAATCTTATCATCATGTTGTGATCCACATCCTTTCATTTACCCCTGAAAATATATACAATTAACATTTTAAGATCCAGAGGGTGTAATGAATTTAGTATGTTATTTTCACATGCAAACCTCAGATGGTATCTTTTAATGTGGTCTATTACCTAGTTGACAATACACCTTATGGTCTCCCATTCTGAAATCACAGAGATACATCTTCTAAATTCTTAGATGTTTTCGGGTAAAAAATTCAAGAAATACGACAAAATATCATTAATGTTCAGGCAATAAGTCAGTCTGCGCCCCCGTTGAGTCGTGGGCCCCTACGGCTATGGATCAAAGTGTTCAATTATGCCAAATTGTTGCTTTTTCGTCAGGCCAGTTGGCACATTATTGAAGCTGAAGCTGAAGAGGGGGTGCACACTATTATGTACTCTAGCTTATATTTTTCATATCATTAAATAAGCAAACAAATCTACTATGACCCACCCAGTTAAAATATTTAACTATTGCTAAATTCATTCTCATACCAATTTGAAACAAAGATATAGTTTTATTGACAAAATAAATATCTTATGTCACTACTTCAACTTTCATTTTTAAACAATTTAAGGTGTGTCTTTTGATAAGTCTTCATTAATTGTTTCAAACAACATGTTTTTTGTATAAGATTTATGAAATTATTTTATTTAAAAGTACATAATTTAAATCTTGGCAAAAGATAACACCAAGGAAGTATACCTGATGAAAAGCCACAGACTGCAATTTCCATTTCCCAATTCACCTCACTTAGAACATATCCTGATAAAAACATGTCAATATTATGAATTGATCTAGTTGCACCTCATGATTTTGACCTTTATTGTAGAAGACCATGCTTACTCTTATGGGAAGTCCACTACTATATAATTGTTGCACCCGATTTTGTCATGCTCTGGACGAGATTTTTGATTAATAACGTAATTGTTTTGCTTCTTCAGATTTTTATTATTTCTATCTTACTGTTTTCTATCAGAAATTTTTGCAAGTTGCAACTTCACTTTTTAGCAAGTCAAGCATTGATTTTCATAACCAGGTGGTAAATAGAAATGAGGAGAATCTAATGTCGTACTTTGTCTGGTAAGCTGTGATCTATTGAGAATTTTTTTTTTTTCAAATTAATTTGAAGCAGGAATTTCTTTTTCTGTGGAATTTAAGCATTATTCAGTGCCGTTTACATCGGACCACAAGGACTAACCTTTACAAGAAGAAATGCATAGATAAACATGCTGAAAACTACAATTGAAGAAACGTTTACCATAACCGGTCTGAACTGAACATTTAGCTGCCTAAAGTAAAAGGGGCTATTGACACATGATATTTTTTATATTAAAAAGTATTAGAAATTGTCCAAGATTTAAACATACAGATAAGTATATTTACACTTAAATTATATATAATTAAAGATTTCAACTTAGACATAAATTTTCATTCACAAGTTAAATTATGACACCTATTCATAACTTGATATAACTATTAACCATAATTTCTTGCAAAAGTTCTCAAATTTCGTATTCACCATGAAAAAAATGTTATTGTGGGATCATATTAAGGGTGCTTTCGTCTAGACTTCCCAGATTTGACAAGCTTGATAACATTAATATATTTTGATAGACTCCCAAAATGGTACTTGTGTAACGGCGCAAACATCATCTGCCCAGTTATTACCAGCCAAACTGTGTGGATAAATTATACCATACCACACGTTTTTAATAAACATGTGGTAAAAATATTCATCAAGTTTGAACCTCTTAACCTTGTGATTATTTTTTGACAAGCTTTTAAAGTAATATTATGATAGAAATAGAAGATAATTATAGGTTTGATTTAATCATTGCCCTCTATATTGACTATTTCCTCTCTTATTTGATCAACATCACTTTAAGTGAGGATTGGTGTTAAATAATGTTCAATGTGAACACAATAATTGCCATGAAAATTTGTTAAATGCACTGTTATTATTTTTAACAATATAAAAGAGAAGTATGAAATATTCTACTCTGTAGATTTAAAAGATGTCTTGCCTGCAGTAACTCATTGATATTACAAGGCTTCACAGAAAAACACCCATCACTACAGTAGGATAGATTTTTTTTTATAAAAAGCTGGATGTATAACGCTTAGAATATCTTAAAGAAACAATTTTTTTTTAAGGATTTCAGTTTGAATTTTGTGGATATAATGTAAATCAAATTCATCAAAAAAAAGTAGCCTATATGATTTTATAATAATTTCTGAAAAATTTAAGCTTCAAAATAGTACCCTAAGGCAAATCTTATAATGGAATTTCTTTGATAGAAATACTAAGTTTGCAATTCAGAATTAAATGTCAAATTCTAAAAAAAATCAAAACACTGATAGCTGAAATTGAGCGCTATCAGGTAATTGAGCAATTATTTTGATGGCTGTGACCCTTTAATCTGATGAAAATAAACAATTGACTGTGATGATTTGAATTAAAGTATCAGTATATCAAATATATGTGCTAGGAAGAATTGAAACATCATTTCTCACTTCTACCCAGACTGAAATATAAAACCTTATCAAATAACTACAAGTAAATATTGAACTGAACAATTATTTTCAATGTTATATCATAACTGGACTCATTCAGATGGTGGGACGGAACTTGTTGGATCAAAGATGAACAATGATATATATGAACTGTCTACCAACAATTTCGTTTCTCAAGTTTACATGTTACATCTATATGGAACATGATATATTTATTCAGTTTCAATAACACATTCAGTAATCCAGACATACTCTTGCTACGATTTCAATGGAAAATTAAATGTCTGCGTGTTTGACAAAATAAAACTGTTAATCTAGATGTTTTAGTTATATTTGTCTTGTATACGCTAGAAACAGGGATATCAAAGGTAAAATGAATCAATTACTGCTTTAATAACCACACACAGATATAAGATATCAAACGTTTTTTATATAAAAAAAAGGTGTTTAAAATAAAATTCAATGAACCTGTACATGTACTGGTATGCTTTTAATGTTTGTTATTGATGAGAATTTATGGGTATAATTTCAAATGAGAGATGTATACACGTAACACTGTCAAATGTTAAAAAAGAAATCTCACACCTTTAAAAATTACAAATTATCTGGTGGTATCTTAATATCAAAGGATTGACAGTTTCTTGAAATTTAAAAATGAGATTTCTATTTTTCTTCATAGAATTTTTCAAATCTTTGTATGGTTTTTATGCATCTCATTTTATGCATTTTCATGTATGTGATGTTGGATAAAAAAATCTATGCTAACAAGCTTTATCACTTATTAACAGTACTTAACAATGCAATGCTAACTACATTTTAGATTTACTATCATAATCCTGTCTTATATAATCCTGTTCTTTTCTAAAATAAGCCTGTTATATTCTAAAATAATCATGTTCTAAGATAATCATGTTCTATCTTAAGATGATAATGTTTTATTCAATCCTGTTCTATCTTAAGATGATACTGGGTTTTTTTCAATCCTGTTCTATTCTCAGAGGATACTATGTTCTATTCAATCCTGATCTATTCTAAGAGTGTTTTATTTTAAGATTGTTCTATTTAATCTTAAGACAATCCTGTTTTATTCTAAGATTTATTTATTTTCAGATAATACTGTTTATTCAATCTTGTTTTATTCTAAGAGTGTTTTATTTTAAAATTGTTCTATTCAATCTTAAGACAATCCTGTTTTATTCTAAGATTTATTTATTTTCAGATAATACTGTTTATTCAATCCTGTTTTATTCTAAGAGTGTTTTATTTTAAAATTGTTCTATTCAATCTTAAGACAATCCTGTTTTATTCTAAGATTTATTTATTTTCAGATAATACTGTTTATTCAATCCTGTTTTATTCTAAGAGTGTTTTATTTTAAAATTGTTCTATTCAATCTTAAGACAATCCTGTTTCATTCTAAGATTTATCTATTTTCAGATAATACTGTTCTTTTCATACCTGTTTTATTCTAAGTTAATCATGTTCTTTTCTCATTTTATTTTAAAATAACACTCAGATAATCATGTTCTATTCTAAGATAATCATGTTCTATTCTAAAATAATCATGCTCTATTCTAATATAACACTGTTCTATTCTAAAATAATCATGTTTTATTCAATCCTGTTCTATTTAATGATTATCATGTTTCATTTAAGATCATGATATAACATTTCAGTTTGAAATTTTGTTGAATTATTTTTTGAGTGAAATATAGTTATTTGTTAAACATACATGCTTCTTTAATAAAATAGGATAGGTAAATTTAAAATACTACTTCACTGCAGAAAGACGAATAATTTTATTACTTAACAATTATAACAATTTTTTTTTACCAAGTCAACTAGAAGCTTACTTCAGTCATTATCAGCCAAAAAAAATCTTTAACTTTGTCATTATTAGAAATAATGAGATATCATGCCGAAAATCAAACACTTTAATCTTTAGAATTTAAATTCAAATATATCCAAGAAATCACAGAAATTATTTTTCAGTAATTTGAAACAATAACTGTAATTGTGTATATCTTTAAACCAATACTATAGGTAATTTTACATTCTGTTTACCAATTTCATCAATTAATATTGAAATCAGCTTGAAAAACAGTTGTATAAGACTTAAAATAACCTTAAGTTAATTAAGTTCTGAAGTTAACATTTAACATAAACTCACTTCTCTCCCAAAAATTTCAATCAGAAATATTCAAATTTTGACTAAAAAATGTAAAACAAATTTCAAAATCAAAATTTTTGCCCAAGTTTGTATCTATATCCATGCATAATCATTTAAAGACTTTCGAAATTATTTAGATACCGATATCCCAATTTACACAAAAATAATCAGTAAACTGACAGGTTGTGAAAACAGTAGCATATAAAAATTATATCTTACCAAAAAATGATGATCAAATAATTTGGTGGAAGATATCAGAAAAATAACACTAATTGTTTAATCCTTTTGAAATTCACTCTTGTAGATATAATCCAGTTTAAATATATATAATATACACAATTTATCTCCACTAAGATATAAATTAAACTTCCCAGAAAAAACAATTATTTAAAGATAAAATAGTTTATTTAGATAATCCTCAGTGAAAATAAATCTCTCGAGTTGTTAAGATGTTTTAATAAAGACCTGTTGTAAGAGAGCACGCTTAAATACAACTGACATGGTACAGGCAACCAGCCAGTTAGTTAGTTAGTTATCAGAGTTGACTAGCCAATATCTTCAATACTACAGTCACTTCTTTAACTACCTTATTAGTAAGGCCCTTACCTCTTTCTGTGTATGAATGCCCAAGGCATGACTGATATATATTTTTATCGCTCAATGGGATTTAACAATATGCTTGAAAAACATGGCCTTAATGTTTTCTTCACCGTTTTCTTAATAAATAAAGTTTTCAATATTAATCTCTCCATTATTATTATTAATTATGGGAAGTGAGAAAAATAATCTAATCCATGATGAGTTTAAAAGAAGGACCTCTCAAAAGCATTATTTGAACATTAGTTCAAGGTCAACTCTAGATAAAATTTAAACATTAATGTGAATAATGTGATTAAGGACAAATAACAATTTTTGAAAGAAAATTGCCTGTTCATATATAAATCGAGAAGACTTGTCTATATTCAGAAGAAATATTCTATCCATAGAAAAATCTCTTAAATATGTGCGATTGAGCAACTTTATTGGGAGAAATGTTGACATAAAATTGAACTTGAAACAACTAAGATTGTAATTTGCCATTGCACATGAAAATTAACCACATATTGGCGGCTATTCTGATACGAAATGATCAGACAAAAATAAAGAATATAAGAACTAACCCTTTTTCTGGGATTTCTTTTAAATTTCAGTTGGCAGAAAAATTTAGAACAAAAAAATTAACCTACAATGTTAATATTTTAACAAATAATTTCTTCTACCCAGCCTAGTTGATTCTATATAGTAATTATAATTTGAATACAAGTAAATTGGGATAAACAGTGAAATCTTTCTGCCCTGATTCTCTTTACATCTATATCTTCTAGTCAGCAAACATAGGCTCAAATTACCAGCCCCATTCATAGTTTACATCACAAATCATTCTTTATTACCTCTTTTTTAATGAAATCTAATTTGCTGAAAGTGGGGATCACTATCACCTGATATATAAGAAGGGCAAATATCACCATAATTTAAATTGAATAAGCCATAACTTTCTTGAAGTTATTTCTGAAAGCGGGCTGTAGCACAGTTGGGTAGAGTGTTAAGAGTCATTTGTTAAGATATATCAAACACTTGGAAGAGGAAAGTCTGATGCCCTTGATATAACCTAACCTAATAATTCCTGTAACCTAACCTAATAATTCCAGTTAACTAAGCTGTAAATGGGTTTGGATAACAACTAAAAGATCAAAACCAAGAGGTTTCACAAAAACCAAGATTCTTGTAAACCTACTTTGTTATCATTGTTAAAACAATCAGTGTTTCCTTCTTTCCATCTGAAGCTCTTTAGAAATAAAAATTCCATTCAAATTGGTTTGAATTTCACTGTTAATTACGGGTAAAATATTTACACCAATCCCTACAAATAGGACTGTCACAGAAATAGATTACACTATAGCTACAGTGCAATAGAGTGAAAAATGGATTTTTATATAGACACTCCAAAAATTTCAACATTAATGAAACTCTAGAAAACAGGAAAATATCAATGATAAATACACAGAGATGGTAAAATAAAATTGTCCACCACAAAGGTACATTATTATTGTGTTTCCCACCAACTCCCCCAACAAGCCGACATATCAGAAGTCTTTGATGGTGTGAAATGTCATTTATTTTGCATGACAACAACAAGAATTCTGACCTAGGACCACACCTCAAGATCCAGGAACTTGGATTATAGTATTCCAAAAGAGCTTACACAAGTATTTTCACGACGCTAGTGCTCTAAAAAATAAAGAAATAGTCCTCCCAATTATTAGTTGTTTTATTTTCTCATGAAAAAATTCATTTATTGATATTTGTCAAGATAAAAAATAATGCCACAGGCACAAGTCTGTTCACTCGCCAACATAATATTTATTTCTGATATCACCTACAGGTTACATTGAACACAATAACTTATATGATATTTGACCATTTATCAATCTTCAATTTTTAAACTATTATCAAGTAATAATGAAATCATTCATTACATAGATGTAATCATTTTATGTGCCAGATGCTTTGGCTCAAGAGGCAAATATGCATATTAAAGAGTGATTTGAGTTTATATTCATGCATTAAATATTAAGGAGAAGTGAGTGCTTTAACTGGTGACATCAGAGGTTGGCTTATATAGAGATTACAGATAGAGAGTACAAGTAATGATATTGTCATGTTGGAAATCTACTTTTTACAGCAATTTTAACAAACGTTAACACTATGAACTGTTATGTAAAACTAGTTTGCCTTTTTTTTTCACATGTAGTTGGTCAAAAAGAATGAAACAAGAAATTTGAAGCTGAATATTTGATCTCCAAGCAGACGCCAATCCAAGCCATACTGAGTTCTCCAGACAGATAAGCTTTTTGCTGTGTCTAAAGAGGTATTCTTCAGCATTTAAAAGAGTACTTTCTAGTTTGGATATAAAGATGACTTATCCCCCCAAGTTTCCCCTACAGCCAAATTAGATAAGAGGTAAAAAGGGGAGTTTGTCACATTTGACAAGGCGTGAAAATTGAACAGTAATTGGATTAAGGGTAGACATCTAACACAGGGCAGTGTTGGTTCAAACAACTATAGGATTATCTCAGCCTTTTAACTTTTTCAATTAAATTTCACTCTCAAAGTTCAATGGGGTTCAACTTATCTCTTTGAAATAATATCTGAAAGAATTCAGATGTAAATTTTCAACAAAGATGAATGGTATTTCTACCTCATAATACATGTACATGATTTTAGGATGTTTTAATAATTTTATGACAATCAGATCTACTTGTACCAATTTGGACTCGTGTTAGTCATGTTGCTGCTAAAATTACAAACCAGTTTTGGATGAGTTTCCCCTGAGCTGATAGCTGAAGCCATGTAAAAAAATAACAAAAACAGATGGAAACAGAGAAATCACAACTTCAAGTATCAATATTGAATGAAACGCAGTTTATGACAATCCACCAGATACAACTATACAAGATTTTATTAAAGGGCAACAGACCACATTTTAGTGAGTTGATTTGGGTCCTGAATATCTGTAAATAGTCTTCAGAAGTACTAAAACCTTAAATATACCCCTAACTAGAAATTGCATTTGCTATATCTAGATATATGTCTTTTCTATATCGCTTTGAAATATGAGTCATATTTTTAACTTTCAAATGCAGAATATTTTGGATACATGAATTTGAAGGCTCAAATTTCAAAGGTGAGCTGTGAACTTAGTTGCTGATTAGCAAAGTTACAAATTTATGTTTTTAGGACAAGGTACAATTGGTTGAATGGATGTTGAACATGTCCCTTTAAAATGAATGAATGAATGAATAACAATGTAGGTCTTTATATCAAATCAGAAGTGTAGATGTGTGATATAAGATAATTATAAAAGGAATATGATATGTTATTTTGGTGGTATTGCGTAAATCAAGACTATCATATAAACCTATCTGATATATTGTAGGTAAAGTTAACTATTGTATTCCTCACAATAAAAATAGGGGAATAAAAACCACTATACTGTGAAATCTTAGTTAAAGAATCTTTTCTCAATAACAATGCATCCAAAACAGATTAAATCATGTATACTGATAATACATTTTTAAAGCAAATTTCCGCCATTCAGCAGAAAGTTACAATATAATTTGTCAGTGGGATATCCTTCATTTCTTTAGGTATATGAATGGGAAGGACAGATTTGAGGGATTATTTGATGATGCTATGGTATTAGTCAAAATCTGAAATTATCAGATAGCTGTAGATGTAAAAGTGTACAATGTCCGCCAGTGGAAAATGTCCGCTGGACATTTTGCACTAGTGAAACATGTCCAATGGATAGTGTCGAAACGGTTAATCAGTTAACCGATATCGGGTACGATTTCACGGGTAACCGGGTTTGATTTCAGATGATCGGTTAACCGGTAATTTGTAACATAAAAATTTTAATAAAGAAATGCGTGTAAAAACGGCATTTTATAACATAAATCCGCCATATTATCAACTGAACCATCTGAAATAGTTGTTTTTTCATCTTCACGATCTCCGATGTTTATCAAAGAACGATAAAGCCGTAACAAAATAAAACATCTTGTTGAAAATATTTATGAACAGACACTCGTAAAAATCCATCAACAAAGCATGCTATTATCTGATTGGAAAGTAGGAGATATCTATTTATATCAGCCAATGCATTTCTCACGTTCATTAACTTTCTACTTTCACTTTTAACTTTCTTGTGAGATGGTCAAAACATCCGGCGGTGTTTATTAAATTTAGTGCCTGACAATATCGTCCCCATCGGGGTATATCAAAAGTTCCAAATCCTTACGTTATATCTTAAATATACGTATCAATGTGTGATTAGACTTCATTATTATTATATATCACATGAAAGATGATCTTTTGCCGTTTATACAAGTAATTACAGTCCTTATATAGAATTAAAATTACTTCACGAGTGGAACAAATAATTTTGTCCTAATTGTGTCAGCACCGCCCGTTTGGTTTTTTGTTTAAATTGATTATCCAGACGTTCATTGTCTTCTCTGGGTGCTAGTAACCTTGATGATCTTGACTATGTTATCATACTGACATCCATTATAAGTTCGATGGTGCTTGATAACTTGCCAATGAATGACAGTGGGGTTATTTCGTCTGGCCAGTTTTGGTGTAATCTGATGTCTGCTTCGATGGGTTGTTGGTATTTATTACCGACAATTCCGAGTGGAACTGATTCAAAGTAGGTCATCTCTTCTTCGGCGACTTCGGAACTCATTTGTACTGACTGAGATTTAATTTACGCTGTGTCACAACTACAAATGAGGTTCTTCATTCTTGTTTTAAAGCTTAAGAAATTAACCGGGGTTAACCGGAAAATAACTGATTATTGCCGACGGTTACCCGGGTCGTAAAAATCACTAACCGTTTCAACACTACCAATGGACATTTTTAACTAGTGATTAATGTCCATAACTAAATAAAGGACAGTTCTATCTAGCGTATTATGTCCAACCCGGACATAAATACCCCCGGACATTATTTTCGCTTACATATAGATATTTTCTTGTTCCACTACTTTTACAGATTAGTCAGTGTTTTTTTTTTTTTGGTTCCACTACAGTACAACGAAATGTGCCTTCAGAAGTGGGGATAGTTTAGTTTCCAAAATGAGCTCCATCATCTCAGAAAGTACATAATTTAGAAAACCACTGAACTTGCCCATACCAATAGCTACATTAGAATAATCTCAGGTCTCTTTAAACAAGGCCTAGATGATGATTTAACACAGTATCCGATGACTAACATAAGTAATAAGGTAAAACTGATATGTTGTATATAATAGATCAACTTTCTATATCCTATCTTATTATCAAAGTTTTATGTTATAGAAAATGCTGTTAAAACCCTGTACTTGATTATTAACAAGGTGATTTCTTTAATTAAAATCTTGTTGATTTGACACCTAAACTACAATTAGTACATATTATAACTATTCTATGCCATTTTAGTCTTCATAACTCATATGATCAAAATTTTATATTAAAGGGGACCAGTCTTCATTTTTATTGGTTGATTTGGGTCTTGAATATATTAAAGTATCCTTCAGAAGCACTAGAAATGTACGAAAATTGCATATTTCCTTCAAATATATCTTAAATTAGACATTTCTCCTTCTATTTCTATAGATGACTTTCCTATATATTGCATAGTATCGCTAATGTGTAGTAAGGGCATTATAACTTTCAAATGCTAATAATTATGGATGCACATGGATTTGAAGACTCAAATTTCAATGGTGAGTTGTGATAACCAGTACTAAATTGCTGAGCTAAAAAAGTCCCTGTTTCTGAGACTTGGAAAAATCGACCCACGAAAATGAAGCCTGTGCCACTTTAAGTGTTTTTCTGCAGGTTACTGGTAATAAATGATCTTTCCCCATTTATCCTCTTCAATTTAATTTTAATCAAAAGCTGTCATAACTTCTGCTAACAAATTACACAGATAGAAGAGATAATTCAATTTAAAACAACCTTGCTATCTATGGATGTCAATGTGAATTGGTTAAGGTTCCATTTTTAGACATTTGTCATTCTGTTTCCATGCTGTTTGAGACATTATCAGAACAAATACCGGAAACTGAAAATTTAACTTCATGTAGGAAGTCGTCTTGCACCGTACTTCTAGGTGACAGGTTACATGAACAATTGTCAACTCCTTCTACCAGAAGTACTTTAATTTCTATTAGTACATGTACTCAGCCATTATAAATACCAAGAGAGTCATTTAAAAAACTAAAACTGTGCATTACTTTGAGGATATCTTTCAAGGGAAAAGTCATGGAGTATTGTGTTGCGGAAACACTAAGAGCATTGGGAGTACCAGTATACGAAGGAACAACCTAGAACAGACACATGGTAACTATTGTAATGCTATAATATACTGTAATGGTACCAAGCAATAGAAAAAACATGGTGTAATTCATTCAACTTCCCATTTCAAACAAGAAAACCCACCATTCTACAATTTACAAATAGTTAAATCTTTTTATCAACCTTTAACTGCTTTCATCACAAACAATTCCTGTCTACTGCAATATCCTTCTGGCCTTGGTTGATTCAGTTTTTCAGTGGTTCTTTACTGTCTGCAAGGATATCCATCTTAATTTCCATAAGTGCATTTGAAAGTTAAAGTTGTCGACTTAAGTTGACAAATATTTATGTCTGACAGGAGTTACAGGTAGCTAAAATCAGGCTCTATCAATTAGTAAAACAAATTATAAACAATTTGCCCTTCAAAACTGAAAAGGGAATCTAATAAATCAGAAATATATGTCTGCCATCCTAGCTACATATTCTCAAAGTGAGCCAGCACCAGGATGTCACAGAAAAGGTGTTTGAAGAACCTGGGACATCCTAGTACTAAGATTGTTTCATGAACACAGGTCCTTGGTCCTGGGTTTTCAACTTGGGGGACATGTCCGCAACTGGAGACATTTGGATATTTTCCTGTGGACACAAACTGAGCTATAGGTTTGAAAAAATGTAATATATTATATTTTCTGGGTAAATGTTAATCCAGTGTCGACTGACCACAAAGACTCTTTATAGCTGGATCACAATTTCCATGCACACAGGTAATCGTCAAGAAAAGGAAGGGGTGTGTGTCAACCAAAGTGCTTGAAATTCAAACAATTTCTCTTCAGAGGACATGGTAATTTCTTCACGCGTATTCTGGGACACTTGAAGAAACAAGTTGAAAAAACAGGTCCTAGGTCCTAATTGCTCTAAAGAAAATCAATCGTCTTGTCCATTAACCAATGGTATTATATATATCTAAAACAAAAGTACCTATATACAAACAGGTGAATATAACTTCCAGTATTAAATTTAGATATATATGAATGAAGTATAGAATATGTTTACAAGAGGGAGTATAAAATATCAGAAGTTTTAGAAAAAGCAGCAGACATCATGTTGATATAACAACTTAATCATCTGTTTTATTTTCAATATAACAACATTACTTATTGAACCATAATAGACTGTATACACTCTACAACTTCAACCACAAATCTAAGTGCATTTCTAACAAAAATGGTGTAGAATTCTCCTAGGGGAGTCATTTGAAACTCTTCACTTGTGTTTTAGTTATCTTATGTTCTTTCATTGATGAGATAATTTTTCTGTTGTAAATCATTAAAATGTAGCGTAAAGTTTAGTAGATTATAAGTAAAGTACAATATTACCAGAGAGAAGAGGGATCCAGAAAACCTTTTTGCTGCTAGTTCAGTATCAAATTGAATCAACATATCTTATGCTTTTATAATATACAAATTGACAATTCTTACTTCAGGAAGAGGATTTTTACAGTTGAGAAATTATGTTACAGATGAGACTTAAACCATTATCTTTGGAAAAAATATAAAATGACATATAGGCCTACAGATTGACCAAACTAATACATAAAAAAAATCCATCAATTTTTCAGCATAAAAAGTTACATGTTGGTTAAGACAGATTCTCTTTTGGACAGTTTTATAACTAATAACATAATATCTAACGGTACTACCGGTATTCAGTATCAATTATGACTAATGTCCAGCAAAAACCTTGAAATTTCAACAAAGATCCCATCAAAATTCATGAGTACAAAACAGATGAGAGTTTGTGGCTATTTTTATCTGATGACAAACAATGAAGCGATGTAGCCATGAAAAAAAGGTGTATTACAATATTCATAACATCCCTTCCACCCAGATTGATGAGCTTGTTTCTTATTCTAATTTTCTGATTACTAATTCTAATATATTCTACAATACTAGTGAAACCTGCTTGAAACATTCTAATCTTTAATCTCTTTAGATTATCTCAAAAGTTCATGACACTTGAGTTATTTCCGAGAACATCTGGCTACCTATTGTTTTGTGACAAGTCACTAGATGTCACAATATATTTTAATATTTGACACAACAGTATTTTCATATATCATAAAGAAAATATATGTTTTTGATAACTCACTCTTCAAACTAGCTTAATAAACAGAAGACAGAAACTTGAGTATCTCATACTGGTCTGAGTTTTTGACAATGACTTTTAGTCAAAAATACTCGAAACAATTATAAAGGATTTTTAGTCGATATTGAAAGTCACAAATATGCTTATATGAGAAAGCAGTTTCAACTATGAAAATCTATCCTGGAATATGGCATTAGCATATGATGGTACTAATAAATGTCCATTTTACACTTAATGGTGAGCTCTGTTCAACTCAGATCAAATCATAGCATTTCATCAGATGTTTAGTAGTTGACATGATGCAAAGGTCAAAAAGAGTTTTTTTTTTACCAACATGCTGAAATCAACTGGATGGTTTCAGGCCACCACGATTTTTCAGTTATTGATGTGTTCAGGGAAAATTATTCTAGGGATTTATGTTCTGATGTGCTTCCAGTAAGCTAGCAATTGTTGCAACAAGTTGCTTTTGGGTACTGCTGACTGCAAGGTTAACTGGAACCACCCTTAAAATAATGATTAAAATCTAAAATCTTAACTTTAAGCATTATCCGACATGTAAAATGTAATTGCCGATCACTGACAGAGATTTATGCCAAATAAAATCAAGGTGAGAATTCTTGATGTTTTTGTCATTAAAAAGATTTTGTGATCAAAGAAGAGTCGTGTTCAAGGCCAATGCAAAATGAGAAATCATGAGGAATTGAAATGATGCAAATATAAGTTGTAAGAGTTTCAATGCACATAAATAATATAGAAAACCTCATTAGTGGTATCTTCTAACAACAAACTGCAAGTTGATGAAATATCAAGTATAAGTAGTGTAATATTGTTGGCTAAGAAAAGTGTTAATAAACAATGAGGGCTATGAATTAAGAAGATTAATCACAGGCAATTGGACTAAGTAGATTGTTTTTAACACGTCTGTTTGCCAAGTTAATTAACAATATAAATAGGTAGAGAATAATAACTTAAGTAAATAAAGATATTCAAGGTAAACTTGAATTCATTACAAATACCTTCTTAAAGGTTACTTTTCACACTTCATAGCTATGTCTATACTCAACATATTTAGGATTCTATTCTACAAAGATGAACAAAAGTATGAATTCAACAAAGATAGTAATTATTTTGTCTGTAATCATATGATAATATCATAATGATATAAGGAATTTATACATAAAATATGAACAACGACTTAGTCAAAGTCATTAGACTCGGCACTCAGTATGCAGACAGAAATTAAGACCTTAGTATCCTAGATGACAACCCTAATACCTGGAAATACCATGAAATATATACTTTGGTCTTTACTGAAGAATAACGTTGGCTAGAAAGTACACAGTACAGATGTAGGTATATTTTTACTGGGAGATTTAAGACAGGTTCTAATGGCCTTGCATTCACCAGACCTCCATTGTCTATTACTAAACACCAGACATAATTCAATTGTTTCAATAGAACCCACCTGAACAACTCACCACTATGACCGATGTAGGGAGAATTTGAATGAAAAAACCAAAAAGTAGCAATTATTCATTCAGTTCCACTATATATGACTTGACATTGAAAACCTTTGTAAATTATCAGAGGATCTATTAATCTGGATATTTTTAGTTAGATAAACAACAAGCCAAATGTAATTCTTTACAAAACAATTGAAATTTTAAACATTTTTTTTTGCTCTAATAATTCTTGTTGTGACACTATATACCGTTTGTATCAAGACACCCCCATCTGTGTAGAAGGTGATATTTCAAGACCATGTGTCAAAATCATTCTTATGTCATACTGTGAAACTATTTCATTTAAAAGCATTTCAATGTTTAACAGTTTTATTTATTGAATTAAAACTCAACACATTTTCAACAAACTTAAATGTTGAAATAATTTTCTATACCACACATTGTTCAGGTTTTTTATTAATTGAAATGAACTAGAGAAATGTATTTTTCTGAATTCCATGTGTGTCAGTATCCAAATTTTCTAGTCCAAATTCAGCATTTCCACTATGGCTGCACATTATAGGCTATACAAATCTATGCTTGGGTGCTAAAAATGTTGGAGACCATGTCTGAAGTGCGAGAACTTAACAGGAATTTCTAGGAGGAAAGTTAACATATGTCCACATCAGCAAATAAAAATATGTTTTGCTATTTTAGCATCAATTTCTAATCAATGGTTATAACTGACACACACATCATTGAGAATTGCGAATTTGTCTTTAATATTAACAATAAGAAAAATATGCATTACATTAATAAGTTTTGGCATTTCTCAAAATACCTATTGTGGATTCATCCCAGATTTGAATGCCATAGACCTTATTCTTTTATCAGCCATCTTTTATCTATAACAAAAGCAGCGTCTTGCCACTGCATTAAAATCGTCACACTAGCTCAACACTAATCAACGTTTACATCGTATGGTGATTAATTACGTCATATTCCTTTTCATTTATTTGACTTCAAATTTTATGAATGGGTGACGTCATTTGCGTCAAAGGTAGGCGCGAATAAGGTATATTCATGTGTCATCAGGTAAACATGGTAGATGATAGTAAATGACAAGTTAATATCCACTTCCAGGTAACTGATATTGCAGACTAGGTAGTTAGTAGAAGGGATCTATCGGATGGTTAAATTATCAAAGACGTTTGTTCAATAAAGTTTCAAATCTGAATCAAAATTATAAAGCTAAGAATAAAAATGTTGAAAAAGTTTCAGCTGTTGTACTCTATATAAACATCTCCCACACACTATGATCTAATGAAAGATATAAACTACTTGTTTTAACTTGAAAATACAATCAATTGAAGAGAGTGTTACATCTTACTGAGTTCGTGTCATCTAGTAAGGTATGAGTTTTGTAATCAGTAACCTATTGATGTAATATCATTGGGCAGTGGTGGCGGGTGTGGCACCAAGCAGGGTATGCTAACTCTTCTACACACCTGATACCACTTTTCATTATCATATATTTACTCATTTATTGATATACTTCTTCAAATGAAAGGTTCATTAGCTGCTACCAATATATTGCCAATGTGTTCGCATGGATTTTGAGATTTGTTTTACGGTTGGGATCATTCGTGCTTGGTTTTATTATTTTGTCTGACAGGGCAACCTGAACCGGAACTTTTGTCAGCATCACTTGTTAGGAATAAATTTAAAACTTTAAGAAAGTGTTTCAACTTTTGGTGGAAGAGAGTTGCAAACTGCAATGTCATAATGTTTTATATTTTACTTTGACTGCAATATAAAGAGAGAAGAAGTAATACACAAGATAATGCGATACATTTGTGCCCTGTGTAAATCTGAGAGCCCTTCATTTCACTATCTTTCCATTTTGTTACCTGTATAAGTTCGAACCTTGAAGATTTTATAGAAACAAATTAATCTTAAAATAAGGCAACAACACCTTTAAATGAATAGCAGATTACTTCTATTATAATTGTATAAAAATATTACCACCCTCCACTGATGAATACCATGTTGTTAGAATAAGAGAACATGTGAAAATGTTTAAAGAACAAGATTTTTCAATGAAAATTGTGTATAACTGTTTAGATTATATTACATAATCACTCAATATATCCACATATGATCTGCATACTATATTTATTTTAACCTAGTCCAGATAGTGGGTGGAGAGAGATATGACAGCATGTTTCCCTTTTTTATAATAAATCTGTATTGTTTTCAAATTCAAGTTTGTCTGTGAGTGATACTGAGGACACAATCCAACGTTGCAGTCTGAATGTAATAAAATGATGGTTGTCTCCATTCAAGAATAAGATTTGAGAGGTCCAGTTGTATGTTTCAACAGGTTAAGATAGAGTCCTGGAGACATTTGGACATTTTCCAGGGGACACAAACTGAGCTGTAGGTCTGAAAACAAATATACAATATTTTTTATTATCTACGTGGCTATACTTCAAGTGTCCATTTCCGGCAACAACTCTATATACCTGAGCTACAATTTTCATGCTTATCAAAACCACGCCAGCACATGGATATCTATTAACTAAGATTTTCCGAGAAATGTTCAGGGGACTTGGTGATTTCCTGAAGCTTAATCAGATAGACTTTCTTCCATGTGAACACCAAACATTATCAATACCCAATGCAAAAAGGTTATAATTAAGTTTTCTCAATATAGAGTTTCAGGGATGATAATTCAGGCTCAAGATAGTTGCCAGATATCCAAGTCAGCCACACACCACAACTAAGGTATCAAATATCAAGAAGAAAACAAGGCTATGATTAGTATTTGTTTAAATCCTAATTTTACACATGTTTGATGTGTTACTAATGTAAACAATGTTGTTGACAAACGACAGAGAAATAATTACTGGAAACATGTCATCAATACACAAACCAGTGAAAACTTAATTACAACCTTTCAGTTGTACAGATATCTGATATGAACATTGAAATCATCTTGTAACTGTAGTTTAATACCAGGAAACCAGGTTCCGTGTAGGGATGATTATAGGGAATGTAAAGGGGATTTTCAAATCATATCTTTCATTTCAAAATCTTGCTGTAGATTGCATTCTGAAGACTTTTTCTGCACAATGATTTCTTTCATCTGTAGATCATTCATCCAATCAAAATGCTCTATAATACAATAATGTAAGTTTAATTAGTAAGTTGTTGTATTAAATCTCAGATCCCCAAAATTCTGATATCAGGTATTTTAAGAGATACTGTATAGTTACCATTTAGTTCAAATGTAAGCATACTAGCAGTTATATTGTTTCCTTATGAAAACTTTGCTACATTCATGCAATAAGAGAGAAGCTTTCATGTTTTCCCTTATTAAAGAATAAATGAGAGAAAACTAACTAACTAGAGTCTAGCTGGAATAAGAAAGCCAGATCATGATAGTGATTAATTGGTCATTATACTTTCAAAGTTCAGTCTTAATTTCATCTCCGACATCAGATCACTTTTTATAGATTTCAATTTTTTGTTTCCCATAAAAAATGATCAAGAGTAAGAAATAATGAATCTTGGGACATTAAAAAAATTGATGTTTTATTTTAATGGATGAAGATCTCTTTAAAGCTATAAAAGATTATAAAACTAAATAAAAAGATTCAAGTTATGGCAAGCTCAAAGAATCAACCTTTAATGCTTTTAGACAATCAAGTTCTTGTAACAGGGTGCCTAGTTTGACAGATGACTTTATAATATTACCAGTATCTACATATTTTTTAAAACATCTTGGATCTTGGAAGTGACAACAAAAACACATTTTTGTTGAATTGCAGGAAACCCTGCTCTTAGATTTCAACACTGAAAAGACCTATGAAAAGCTGAAATTTAGTTTTATAAGGAGACTGTACAACAGGATCGCGGAAACCACTGGAAAATGATAGTTGTTAGGCTACCACTATCATTAGATAATCAAAATCAAAAACATTTTTGTTGGATCTGGAAGTAAAACCAGACACCACTCTTGACAGGTCATATGTCAAATCAATGTAAAGATAGCAGCATCCGGCATGGTATTAGGAAACACTGACACAGGAAGATGGGTCAACTGTGGTTTCTGTCAAATCATATTTGTGTCACTCCAAGTTGAATTTTCAAGATAAAACATTCCAGAATACGGAAATCAGAAATCATCCTGCTGGCCAAATGTGCAGAAATCATGTGTGGCTTAACCCTATAGCTATGGTTATCAAGTTCCTGAAAAGACAGGCACAAATCTCATTTAAAGTTAACAGAGATGTAAATTATATTTATATTATAATTAAAAGGCTGTATATAGATGTTGTGATTAGAGAATGATTAAAGTGATAAGAGGCCTGCTGGTATATAATCACAGTTTATATTGATGATTATATTATCACCAACAGATTCTAATCAATGTCAGGTTTCCTGTAGTATATCACAGTCTTAACACAGCACCTCTTTTACCTCAAATATTTATTACAGCTAGACAATTAGCTTCAGGATCTATTTTTTATAAAAAGGAGAAAGAGGTGATGTCTATCAGAATACAAACTCTAACATAGTTTTTCATCTTATAATCAATGGCGATGTAACATTAAAGAGATGGTAAAGTGATTTTCTAAACTTTGTATGGGTATTGAGGACACTGATAGCATCAATTTGCGCCATTCCAATTTCCATTCCGACGTCTGTGGTTCTTGCAATTCCACTAAAACTAACAGAATTGCAAAATTGAGAGCAATAGTTGTATAGTAGTGGTCAGACTCTAATTTCATCCAGAATCTTTTTAAATCTGTTGTATAAGAATTGTTTTTATCACATATATAAATTTTCGGTTAATTTAACTATATTTCACAAAATTCTTGTTTAATTTGATTGCATAGACTTTGGCTGTTAAAATGAACACTAATAGGGATAAATCTCTTTACACAAAAAATATTGCCAAATTTTCTATTAGCTTCAAATATTCTTCCAGTTTATTTCATATTTTATCATTAAAAACGATAATAGACAATAATAGGAAAAATATTTCAGAGTGTCATTTTGGTGCCAAATACTTAAATAGATTTAATAACTTTCAAAATCAATTTCCATTACTCTCTAACATCAGTCTAATTAAAATCAGACCCTAATTTCGTTCGTTCGTTTTTTTTTTAAATCCGGTTTTTTAACCACTACATTTGGGTCTGAGAACGTCGCGCTTTGCCAGCCGTTCAGGTTAACTTTGACCTAACCTTAATGACCTTTGTTTTAACCAATCAGATCTTTGCCCTCTCCCGCGCTGGGATTTTGTTCGCGAACAATAGGTGCATTCTAGGATTCCTAAGTGCTGTAGACTAGTTTATCAGGTCATGTTTATCAAGGTAAGGTCAAAGTTAACCTGAACGGCTGGCAAAGCGCGACGTTCTCAGACCCAAATGTAGTGGTTAAAAAACCGGATTTAAAAAAAAAACGAACGAACGAAATTAGGGTCTGATTTTAATTAGACTGTCTCTAACATCAAAGGTCGGCCAAAACTGAACTCTGGGACAACCAATAATACAATGCTTGTACTCTTGCACAAATATATATATCTGATTTTATCAAAAACTAATAAAATTCAGATTTAGATGTCTTGATGTGTTTATTCAGCAAATAACAAGGCTCTACACCAGCCATCCATGAGCTGACACATTTTCTCTTTAGCTAGTGTTCCACCAAAAATCATCTCAATTTATTCTAACTAATCAAAAATACTGTTAAAAGCGACCTGAAATAAATATCTTTTACCTAATTGTATTGTTACAGAGCATTTTACTGGTTGAGTATTTCAACTTGCAGATCTTGTTTGGCAACTGAAGTCTCTTTTGAAGAAAAAAATCATCTTGAATTCTTCAATCAAAACTTAAAATAATTGTGATTTCTGGTGTGGCATTATCGGGTGTACAAGTCTAAGAAATTGTTTCCCTAACAGATCTGAAAGAAGCAGACCAATTTGTTAAATATCTCTGACATGAGCAAATAGACTGTAATAGGCAAAGAGAGAGTGGCTGGAGTGATTCTATAGATATTGACAGTCCTAATAGATATGATCACCAAGAGAAAGGCATATTAGACTTGTGTATCACTCAGAGGTATACAACTTTATTTGTTTTAGGAGATTGAATTTAACTAATCTTATAACTAATCAATAGGCCAATCATTAGATGGGGATTTCTCTCATTTACAGCCTTCAAATACATTAAATATTCAGCATTTTCTCTCTCTGACTTCTGCAAGAAATTATCCACTATCTTTATATCTCTTGGCCAGATATCAGAATAAAGAGGTTAAAAGCTGGCAAAAACTCTTTTTAACACCAGGATGAAAATGCATTGGATTGACTCTCCAAAGCATTAGGATGACTCTCTATAGCATCAACCGTTTCTCTTAAGCATCATGATGACTCTTTTAAGCAGCGGGTGATTTTCTTAAGCATTGGCTGTGGGCCTTTTCTACCTATCAGCCAACAAGGATCCATTATCCTCCAAGTTTCATCAAGATAACAATTTTGTTAGACATCTTATCTATGCCAGATATATTTCAGACAAATAAATTGAATGTTTTGTTGTTGGACCAGAAGATAAAATAGACATCATACAACACTCAACATTCCAAACATGTCAATTTATTCCACCACCAATTGTCTAGAGTAGATTTCATTACCAAATATTTCAAAATGTTGAAGGCGTCTGCAGTTTATTGTTACATTATGTTTACCTTCAATCCTAAATATTGTTTCCTTCATTTTTTATTATGGGTGGATTGAAATGCCTTTATTATTTGACTCTGTCAGTGATGCAATGTACATGGGTTGCAATAACATCTCTTTACTTTGATCCTGTATGCTATTGCAATCTGATCACTTTGCTGGATTCATATGAGAAATCTGTATCTGGAAGCCTTCAAATGGATCACAGAAAATGCCAGTAGTTTGACATAAGCATGTCATTGCAATGGATCCAATAAAATGCTTTCAATCACCAATCAATGAAGTTTTTGATTGTAATTTGTAAAAATAATTTTTTTGATGATTTGCTATACAGCAAATGAATTGAAATTATAAAATTAAATTATTGTGCAATGAGTATAAATATATTTCCAGGACAGTTGAATAAATCTGATTTATATAAATTTCAATATATGGGGATGTTAAAAGTAGCACCGCAGTCACAGTTACATAAATAATCTAAATAAACTTATTTTTTATTCATTCAACAACTTGGGCAGTTTAAACCTCCCACTAATAGTAATATGGTGGAGATTACATAAATAATGCCAACTATTTTCTTAAATAACAGATCACCTTCAGTGCAAAAATTTCCAATGATTGCTGCAGACTGGCAGAACAGGTGGTAGTCTGTGAGTAATAAAACTTGTTTCAAGAGAATTTATTGGTGAAACAATCTATCTTAGTCACAATTAAATTTCAGGTAAAAAGAAGACAATTACTTTGAAAATTTCTGGAATTCAAATTAACAGATAGGGCGTTTTTATACATTCACTGAAATATACTAAAAGCATTAATTTTTTTCATTCATATAAACAGAAATTGTTCATGAAATTTTCAAACACTTTTAATTACTCCTTTAATTACTATATTTTTTGTCTATCAAACTTGAAACCCCAAACTTTAGATGAGGCAGCTATATGTATATTTAAACGATTTTAAAATTTTGTTGAATAAAAAATCTGAAATTGATTATTGGCAGTGGTGTGGACAAAAACTTTTCATGGTTTAATCTTGCGATTTCCATGTGAAAGACGAGTAAATATTTTGGCCCAAGGAAGGAGCCATGCAAATATGCCACAGAGTACTGGTCATTGGTAGATTAAATTAACTGCAAACAAGAGCAGCCTGGATCACATCATTAAATATTCCAATGTATCTCAACAGGACGAAAGATAAGAATAAGTTGAACTTGTTTTGAAGTGATAACCTGTTTATTAAGCACAATTACAGTAGATGTAGGTATTCCAGGCTACATGAATTTGGTGGATTGATAGACTTGTTTCAGATTCTAACAAGTAGAAATTAAACTAATTAAAGAAAGGGGTACATGTTCCTTCTACATATTCTCTGTTGGAATTCCACAGATAAATTCAGATGTGATAAATATCTGGAATAATTCAACTTAAAGATTAGATTTCAGTTAAAGGTGCCAGAACCAATTATAAATATTTCAAAACTGGTTCATCTTGGAGATTCCAAATTTTAGATTGAAGATCACTCATAGAACTGTCCAAAAATAAATTCATGCAAGTAGCCTACTAAAAAAAAAGAAGTTAACAAGCCAATACATCGAAATTTCACCTAGTCATTTACAATATATTAGAATAAGACATCCATGATCCAGGTCTTGGTCAATTAAAAACCACTGTATAATTGCAGTTATTACTTCAATGGTGAACTACACATGACAATGTTACTATTTTCTTGATGTCTTAATTTACACAATATTATGTTTTAATTTGATTGTTGGAGAACTTGAAATTGAATTCTAAAGCTGAAGTGGGGTTTTATATCCTAGTTTAAACGCATGTGCCATTAGGAAAATTCTACTATAATAGTGATTCAAATTTTCTTATTTTTCATTTTCATATGATCTCAACTGATCTTCAGCACGGTAAAGACTGGAAACACATGATTTAACTGATCAACATAATTAGTTAAGTCCAACTTTCAAGTATGAAATCTACTAAACTAGCCTAGTAAGATTCAATAAGGTTGTTCATGGATGGAATTTAATAAAGTCTATCAGAAGTGTATTGAAGATTGAGTTATTGGCAATAATTATAACACTGAGACAGTAACTTGTCTTCATGTCAAGGGGGTCAATTACACCATCCTTCAAAATCTAATAAAATCTTAAACATTGAGACACTGGGGTAATTCCTTAGGCTCAATTCATTCTCAGATCTTGTCTCCTTGCCAAATTTAAACCAATCATTTCAAATTATTTAAGAAAATATTTTTGTAGATTTTTCAACTAAATGAAAGATTTTAAGATTAGTATAAACAAATATCATGCTAATGATGTGATAATGATAAGATTTATGTATTTACGTCAAATTGTTTTTTTGAACTATCATCATTTATACATGCTAAAAGAGCAAACTGATATTGCAATTTACATTGAGATGTGTGTATAGGAAATGTTACAGTAACTATAGTTATCCAATCTTCATCTGAAGCTACTAACTTTATCTTTAGGGATTAAATCTTGGACTTTAGTTTAGAGAAAGAGAGCTGCCTAGAGTGTCCTAGAGCTACCAGAGGCAGAACCAGGATTTAGAGAAAGAAAGGGGGGCTCTGAAATATAACATGCTTCAAATTCAACAGCACAGAAGAATAGAGGGTTTTGACATCAGTCGGCCAAAAATAAGGGGGGGGGGGGGGGTGGAGCCCGGTGGAGAAGGATCCACCCCCCTGGATCCTCCCTTGGCTACCATAAAATCCAGTAGAATTTGACCATTTCATTCATATTTATTTTGAAAATCAGCTTTAAAACCAAACTTTTCAATACAATAATTCAATGGAACTGAACTCTTAAGAACAACAAACCTGTTGTAAAGATAGAAGACAAAGCAGATTGAAGAAAGAAGTAAGATATTTAAATATAACTACTGGTAATCATTTAGTAAGACATGCTGTACCACCCTGTTTCTTATCACTAACAACATTGGTGGTCAGAGATAAAACATTAACTACCAACCTACTAATAAATAACTTACTAACTATTATTATTAATTACTACATCATTATACATGTATACACATACTTTATTTATATTTCAAATTTAAATTGCACATTTATGTAAATATATTTAGAAATTAATTAAACTCTATTCTTAGCATTACAAAACATGTATGAGTGATCAAATTTTCATATGGTTAACATATATAAGTTGAATAATGGACCAATTTGCACCTTTGGTTTCAGCAATTTATTCCTTCAGATTAGTTTCACAGCAGATGCTTAGACTCAAATATTGCTGAGTATGTTTCAGATTAGTTTCACAGCAGATGCTTAGACTCAAATATTGCTGAGTATGTTTCAGATTAGTTGCACAGTAGATGCTTAGACTCAAATATTGCTGAGTATGTTTCAGATTAGTTGCACAGTAGATGCTTAGACTCAAATATTGCTGAGTATGTTTCAGATTAGTTTCACAGCAGATGCTTAGACTCAAATATTGCTGAGTATGTTTCAGATTAGTTGCACAGTAGATGCTTAGACTCAAATATTGCTGAGTATGTTTCAGATTAGTTGCACAGTAGATGCTTAGACTCAAATATTGCTGAGTATGTGTAAGCACATTCATTTACAAAGTCAAGATGGGATGTACCTCACCCACTGAGCCTGAATGAATGCATTTATTCACACAAAACTATTAGATTTATATATTGAATACAAAATGTCAAAAAAATTACCTAAAACCAAACATGTACTAATTGGCACAGACTGACTAAAATTAGTAAGTACACTATTTGAGAGTAGTATTTAGGAAGACATATACCTGTAATATTGACTTTTGACTATTTGATCAGTGCAGAATGTTTTACACTGTCTATGACTTGGTAAAGGCCAAAGAGACAACATCAGGTTATTAAAGGTGAACCACATACATGATAATTTAAAGGTGTTCAACAAAAAAGTGGTATACAGTTCATGGTGTTCTGGGCTACTGAAATGATACGAAATCAGTTTAAGACAGGAAGGGGATGTGCTAAACCAGCTTACCTTTTGTTACTTCCTACTGTAAAGAATATGGCACAGATTGCTCAGTTTTTAGGCCTATTCTTGCTAAGATTTAAGAGTCTAAGTAAATGGACATCATGTAGATGGTTGTTAACCATTACAGAAGCTGCATTGCACGACAATTCACAATGGTTTTAACAAACCAAACTATAACTCTTTTGTTTATAAGATTCATGCTTTTGGCTCTTCCACTGTGTTTTAATTTACTGCAATTTTTTTCTGAAACTTCTCCTTTAAAAAACCAACAATGTTTAGCATCTTTAATGTTATTCAGTACATTGGTCAGTCATTAAGAACTGTTGAAACTAGGACATAATTTACCCCCCTTTTACTACAGATAAGTGATGTGGAATCAAATGTCAAATGGTAGATTAACGCTATTCTTTCAACTTGCCCATGTTTGTAGCAACAAGACATAATAGAAGGCATATTTGAGCCTTTTAGACGTGTGTTAATGTTTGCTTGTAAAGAACGGCTCACAGGTCCATTAAATCTACTTCATACACTGGACTAAACAGTTTAAATACACTTCATTTCACACTAACATTATACTGGTGGATATACGCTTGTAACCTACACAGTTAATTTGAAGCCATAAACAACCTATACAGACCAATTCTATTTCTATTCAAATTCAAGACTTTACAAATTCCTTTCTGTCCTGTTTGATTAAGAGATCAAAAGAGGAGTCATATGCACTCAATATAATGAAGTGACAAAATAGACCTTATATTCTCCTTACAATGACCATTGTATCAAAGAATGGCCATAAAATATCCGCAAGTTCAAATTTCAGTTCATTTCTATGAAATAAGGCTATAAATATAGTGTAAATTGGTACATTTTTATGACATATATCAATATGTGTGTTCTTGAATATATTTTAACATTACCACCATACCTACAGGAACTATAAGGAAATGAATAGGATATGTAATGTACTAGACATTAAGATACTGTTTCTTAAAAATATATGTGTACCAGTAAACTTTAATTCTTCATAATATAATGCATAAAAGGATTTTAATCCCCAAATTATTGACTAAACTTATTTCATTGACTCTTGTTGAATAACTCGAACATACGCTGATTCAAAATAAGTTTTTAACATGGAACATCAAAAGCAATAACTTGTCAAGGGCAACAACTCCACATTGAAGTATATCAAGTATGGTAAAATGGATCTGGGATTCAAAGTAGATCTACATACTAGCTACAAAACATGGTATTTTGATGTTAGGAAGGATTTAACGAAAAATGGTTTAATTTTGTCTTAAAGTATGATCTGATATTCAACTTTTGTATTTTGAGGAACGATCCAAGATAAAATATCAAAATATTGTACATTTCTTTCAGTTTTCACTATCTAATGACAGTTAGAAATAAAAAATCAAGTTTATGGAGTGTATTGACATTTATCTTATTAATTGTACAAGTCAGTCACCCTGAAAATTGTAGAATGATATCAATTAGGTTTTAATCAGTATTATGTCTAGTTTGGGTCTATATTTCACAATGGCTGATTGACCCTACTCGATTAACTAAAGTGATATCTCCCATAACAAATAATGCTTAATTAATTCTGAAAGGATTATATCATTTCCACTTTTTTAACTAATGTCCATTTACTCTTAGTTTTCAAATCAAAATGGTTAGATTACTAATATATTTCCCTTTGTCAGATATTTTAAGGAAGAAGTTCCACTATTACAAAAAAAGTTTTCCATTATTGTACATTAAGTTCTGCTTTTCAGAACACAGATTTGAATTCATTATGGGCAAAGTTGTATAAAATATTACTTTGATGCTCTCTTCTTTTCAAATCACTGAAGATGCTGCCTTTAGCACTCTAATGATGCGGGAAATATTCTTGAAGGCTTAACATTTAGGTTACCTATGTTTGTTTGGGTTACATTTATACTGGGACAACCCAGTACTTCTGCAAAGAAAAGGGACTGCAAATCTCATAAAATGAATGACAGTCATTTAGTTCTTACACTAAACATCTCCTTTAAATTGGTCAGTTAACCATAGAATCACAATCAAACAGTTATAGTCTAAAACATATCACCTTATAAAGCTATTGATTTCAACCAATATACTACAATAGTTAATGACATCATTATTTTTAACTTTAGATTCAATATTCCTGGCATAAAAAATATTGGTGCTACTAACCTCAAGAAAGGACAATTGAATTATTTGTAGTGAAAACTTTCAAATGACTACAACAAGTCAATGTAACCAATAAAGTGTCCAGTTGTGATTTTGCATCCTATGGTGTCAACCTGTCAAAATTCAAATAACAAACTGGGACATACACTGTTGATTGATTTTCATAATTTTAAGTGATTTGAAATACAATTAACTCTCATGATTCCTAAAATATTGGATACAACCCACCCTTGAAGTACAATGGAATGAGAAGAAACTATAAATAATCAGATTCTCAAAAGCAGAGGCCAAGGAATCAAAGTGTAATTATAATATAATCATTATTATGTATGTATAATGAGAAGTAACATAAGACTCGAAAATACTCTTGGCAGATCGAATTTGAGACCCCAATATAATTATTTAAAGCATTTGAAAGCATTTGAGACCTATATATATATATATAAAGCATTTGAGACCAGATATATTTAAAGCATTAAGACCCATATATATTTAAAGCATTTGAGACCCAGATATATTTAAAGCATTTGGGACCTAGATATATTTAAGGCATTTGAAAGCATTTGAGACTCAGATATATTTAAAGCATTTGAAAGCATTTGAGACCCAGATATATTCAAAGCTTTAAGACCCATATATATTTAAAGCATTTGAGACCCAGATATATTTAAAGCATTTGGGACCTAGATACATTTAAGGCATTTGAGACCCAGATATAATTAAAGCATTTGAGACCAAGATATATTTAAAGCATTAGAGACCCAGATATATTTAAAGCATTTGAGACCCAAATATATTAAAATCAAATTATGACAACTTTACAGACACACTTGTTGAAGAAATCTCAAATACTGTTAAAATCTAAATCAAAGTTGACATAATAAGCTTGACATATTTTTCCTCCTAATTTGAAGAAATTAGCCCAGGTTAAGTATTTATTTTGACTCAATTGTAAATTGTAAAGATCTTTTCATACTAAATATACAAGTCTGTTTTTAAAGCTCTTTATCTATTGTGATGTACCTTCCTTGGTTTGTTCACAAGTTGACAGGTCTTCTCTAAGTCAATAATTATAGTTACTTATACAATACTTTCACTTCATGAAAAGTTTTAATATTATCCTGTTTGAAATAGATAAAGATTCAGTAATATATCACCAAGCATAATCATATATGTATTATTATTTGCTTGGCTCATGCTTAAACCGTCTGGCTAGATTGTATATTTAAATGTTATGTCTATATATCTAAATGTCATTAATATAAATAGTTTTAATCTCTCTATACCGGTAGTCACAAAATATTAGTTGACAAAGAGATAGAGGATTAACGAATTAATACTAGTTTTAATCTCTCTATAGTCACGAAATATTAGTTGACAAAGAGATAGAGAATTAACTAGTTAATTAAGTATATTTAGATACAATAGTCTAATTAGTTTTAATTATAATCAGTGGCACTTTAATAACCTGTCATCATTAATTGTTTAATCCATTGTTTAGATAGCAACCTGGATATTGCTATATATATATATATAAGGCCCTGATCATAAGAAGCAGTAAGCAGTAGCTCATATTCCAGTACTGATTATATTAGTACTGAGGAAATTGTTATTACAGAATAAATATATTTAAAGTTCATTATAACTTATGTTGGATAATCTAAAGAAGAACAAATAGAAGCAAAAGAACATCACCATCTAAGACTAAGATAGTGCATCAATCTTATTGGTGATATATGGTGGAGAAACAGTGCGATCTTGTGTATCTCTGCAGCTAAGCGAGTATTTTGCCTTTGGAGTTACACCCCCATTTCAGCAAAAGCAGTAAGAAAGTTTAGCTCGGAGATCATACAAGAAAACACACTATGGAGTGAACAATAATGAGAATAGAAAATAAAGATGGTTTATTTTCAGTCCGCTTGTCTTGGAGACCCAATGAAAATTCTCAAGAACAGCAAGAACAGAGCCTACATAAGAAGAAGTCGCCAAGTCGTAAAAAGAGAGACAATTTAAGAAGCAAACTGTATAGAGAGTGCAACTCCGTGAACAGACAATATGAGGAATGGTGCAACAAAAGGATGACTAGTTCACCTGCACATGTAAATTCCTCGTTAATGATCTGTAAAAGTGAAGTTAAGGCACCAGAAATGCAGAGCAACTTAAATTCAATAATTTCTACTAAAAAGGGTGACACAGAGAGTGGAATGGAAAAAATCAGTGAAGGAAGTGAGTTTGATCATGGTCACAAGCGTGGAAACTGATGTCCTGAATAACATCAAAATAAGTGATGATAATGAACTGAAACGTTATGAAAAAAGTGTGGCATGTTTATCAAGTAAACATACAGTAACAGGACAAGTTTTAAAGAGACCAACAGTCAATGAGCCTGAATGTTTGTTAATGTTATTATTATTTAGTTGTATATTTTTGCTAATTTATTATGTTAAAATTTGTTTAATGTGAGGACACATCAACCTCTTAGTTGTGGAGGGCATATATCACCAAGCATAATCATATATGTATTATTATTTGCTTGGCTCATGCTTAAACCGTCTGGCTAGATTGTATATTTAAATGTTATGTCTATATATCTAAATGTCATTAATATAAATAGTTTTAATCTCTCTATACCGGTAGTCACAAAATATTAGTTGACAAAGAGATAGAGGATTAACGAATTAATACTAGTTTTAATCTCTCTATAGTCACGAAATATTAGTTGACAAAGAGATAGAGAATTAACTAGTTAATTAAGTATATTTAGATACAATAGTCTAATTAGTTTTAATTATAATCAGTGGCACTTTAATAACCTGTCATCATTAATTGTTTAATCCATTGTTTAGATAGCAACCTGGATATTGCTATATATATATATATAAGGCCCTGATCATAAGAAGCAGTAAGCAGTAGCTCATATTCCAGTACTGATTATATTAGTACTGAGGAAATTGTTATTACAGAATAAATATATTTAAAGTTCATTATAACTTATGTTGGATAATCTAAAGAAGAACAAATAGAAGCAAAAGAACATCACCATCTAAGACTAAGATAGTGCATCAATCTTATTGGTGATAAATAATGCAAAAATATTTGTTGGAAAAATTCTTATTTTTTGTGGACAGAGTCTAAGAATTCAAAGCTTCTAAATATCTCTTTAAAAATGTTTTAATGCCATAGAACTCTCACTTCACTGTGTTCTTGACTGTTATTTTCAGTTTGAGAGTTAAAAGGAACACTCTGGTTTAAAAGATTTTAGTACCTGACACCCCTCTGGAAAAAAAGATAGAGCCCGAGACATGCAATTCTGAGCAGTTTTTAGAACTATTAAATGCTGAAATGAATTCTGCAAGGTAAATAAAAATCTGCATAAGCAATTCAACTCCGTTAAAAAAAAAAAGAAAGTTGTATAATAGTGGACTCCTGAAGAGAAATACCATCAGGTGTTTCAAACTGAATTTTTAGAGATCCTTGTACATATAATGTTGCGAATCTATTGGCAATTTTCAGAACATTGCTATTAAGCTCCATTTCCAAACTATGTCATTTGAAGAAGAGGTATATTAAAATTTCCGAGCGGAACAAACCAATATGGCAGCTAGATGTACTATTGAATAGTTTCGAACATGTACATAGAAAATGTTAGCAAAACTATTAACTAAGTAAAGAAAGAAATAACATAGTAGTTGATTGTAGAAGGAAGCTTTTTTGATCAGCAGGAACTAGTCTAAAAGCCTGCGAGACAAAACAAACAGATATATCAGTGAATTTGTTTATCATTTGTGTTGTGGTATAATGAAATGTCAACTTGGTATTTAGTATGTTGTTATGATGTTTGTAAATAATGTTGATTTGTTGTATTCTTCATTTTCATCATTATAATTATCTCAGTAATATATTATGCTATCATACAACATACAACAATCATAAATTGGAAACTTTTCTGTAAATATCAAAAAACATAACTGTGCATACCTTGCTAAAATGATTTTTCCAATATTTTTTTTTTACTTAAAGCGGCACGTACAGGCTTCATTTTCGTGGGTCGATTTTTCCAAGTCTCAGAAACGGGGACTTTTTAGCTCAGCAATTTAGTACTGGTTATCACAACTCACCATGGAAATTTGAGTCTTCAAATCCATGTGCATCCATAATTATTAGCATTTCAAAGTTATAATGCCCTACTACACATTATCGATACTATGCAATATATAGAAAAGTCATCTATAGAAATAGAAGGAGAAATGTCTAATTTAAGATATATTTGAAGGAAATATGCAATTTTTGTACATTTCTAGTGCTTCTGAAAGATACTTAAGTATATTCAAGACACAAATCAACCAATTAAAATGAAGACTGGTCCCCTTTAAAAATGTTAAGCTAAACATGATTCTAAAGCTTTGGGTAAATTGGTAAAAAAAAATATTGGAAAAATCATTTTGGCAAAGTATGCACAGTTATGTTTTTTGATATTTACAGAAAAGTTTCCTATTTATGATCATATAGTGTCTGTGTTTCATTTCTATAACCAATGCATCAACTTCAAGCATTACTACCTAATTTGACAAAAAACTGATACTAAAAAGCTGCATCTGTAAATGATGAGCTTCCTTTTTGCTGCATCTTTGTAACTGTGAAAGATTACACAATTTCACCCAAAATAAATCAGAAACAAATTTGAAAGTGACAAAGTGTGCATTGTATTAGAATGCACTAGAGGAACAGTAGACTCAATAAATATTATTTGACATCATGATATAAAGAAGGTGTATTCGTTCACAGTGGTTGATTTTTCCGCATGTTAACGAAGTACCTCATACTAAACACCATAAATCATAATAATCATCTAATATATTCTCTTAGTAAGAAATATTCCTGGCACAAATTATGAAATTTAATATAATTTTCTATTTTAGACAAAACTTTCTACAAATATACCTTCTACAATTTCTTGATATGTCTAATTTATTGGAAATTTGACATAACAGTTTTTAAAGTGACTACCCCAAATAATTTAATCACTTCAATATTCAAATTTACAATTTAAAATGGTATTGTAAAATACATTGTACAATAGGTAAAAAATAAAATTCAAATTTTTCAGAACTATCAAAAAAATAACTTCAAGATATTCGACAATATCTAGATAAGTAACAATTATTAATATGAGATTGATTCTTTAAGACCTCTTCTTTCATTCCAAATAATTCCAATTGTGTAGTATAAGTTTTCTAGACACTTGACGAAAGCAAAAGTTACTTTAAATTAAAGAGCACTTTTAACTTTCTATTTGGGACTTGGGTTTTGTAACTTTAAATAAATGTAATGTTGCATTTAAATGAAATGGAAAAAAAAGGGTAAAGAAAAGATATACATTCTATAGTTTGTTTAGCATACAAAAATATAAACAATGAACATGTATTACAGACAGAAGAATATCTTAATTCTAAACAATATTTTATTCATATTATATCTTAATTCATATTATATAAACTAAAATAATCAATCTTCAATGAAATCCAACTTAATGCACTTGATTGCCTGAAATAATTCCATTTGACTACAAACATGTTTATGATTCTGTTTAGCAATAATAAATTTATATTTAAACTTAAAGGAAATTTTATAACTTTCTTATCTCAAAGAAAAAAACAGGAATCTGTTATGTAGGTGTTTATAAAACATTGGTACCAATCCTGCTATAAGAATAACAAATTCTGTGATAAAAGACTAACAGGAATGATATTAGTCAATTCTGTGGTTTGTTTTCTAAACTAGATTAAAACAGTAGTTATCAGTAGTGTTAATAGAAATTATAACAGATATTGGGTGGGGAAACTACCTTTAACAAGGTGTTAACTAAATCATATTGATAACTACCAGTACATCATATTTCACTCCATATTTCTATAACTATAACTATCTTATATTTCATATTTCTGATACTTTTATTCTTATATTTCATATTTCTGATACTTTTATGCTTATATTTCAGATTTATGATACTTCGTAATATTTTAAATTATATAAACTTTTAAAATCAGAGAATAATATATTATTTCTGTCCTGCATAAAATTATATTTTATTATATGCACTTTTTCAGAAATCCACTGCACTAAATTTCAGTTCATATTTCTTATTTGATATTTCTTATTTCATACTTCTTTCATATATTTAATTTTTCTGTTAATTTTATTCCTATAAAACATGTTCTGTTATTTTACACTTAAATGGTAAAAAGTTTATATGGTATAATAATTGTGTTTTATGTATTATCAATAACATTTCAGTTTCAATGACGTAATATATTCATTCATATCTATATTTTTTTCGAATTCAACATAATTTTCACATTATCAGCAGTGTATCATATGACATAAAACTGATGTGCTAAAAAATAATAAATGTATAAAAATAAATGATGTTTTGTTAATAAAATATCAAACAATCTAATGAAATTAATAACATACCTGTAAAAAAAATATTTCTTCAGGTAATTTCTGTAAATTGTCTCAAACACACTTAATAATCACATCAAATAGAAGTTTACACTATATATGTAGCAATAACTTCACTGAACACTAACACCAACTATAGACCACTAATAATTATATGAATGGAAAGTTAAAGGGTATGAAACAGCCACAAGACAGTCTGTTCAACAAGCTTAAAGTGTAATGTTATCCTTCACCATATAAAAGCCTAAGGTATAAGAAGTCAGTTTTAAAGCTGGTAGTATTAACCAGACTAATGTGTTATGATCCACAGCTGAGCGACTTGCCAGCCAACCATATTAATTTTGACAAGGAGTTAACAAGAATTAAACTTATGATATGACAGATTTTCTATTGTTTTTTTTCGTAAGTCATATAACATTGCATACTTAGAAATATGATATTTTGATGAGATAGTGTTCAAGAAATGTTTATATGCATATAACAGTGTAAAAAGTGACACGAGTGAACAAATCACACCTTGTCTGCCTTAAATATAAAACGCTGGTTGATATTTTGCAAAATTTTGGAAAGAAACAAGGCTAATTGGGCATGACACAATGGATCTTCAATGGCTCGTCATTGTGGATCTATAATTTATAAATTAGGTTTATCAAAGTGAATTTATATATATTGGTTTCTCTTCAAAAGGGATATGTTCACTAACTCTCAGAACCTGGGATTTTTTGGCTAATCCATTCCGTAATTATGTTCCAAACTCTCCCTCAAAATTTAAGCCTTCAAATCCATGTGTATCAATTATCAGCGATTGAAAGTCAGAAATACGACTTGCGTTTATTAAGACTATGACTTTTTTAGAAAACACATATACAGATAATTAAAGATAAATGTTAAGGTACGGGTATAATTGAAGGATTTATGTGATTTTCAAGCAGTTCCAGTAAATCTGAAAGCTATTTACATAAATTCAAGGCCCAAATCGATCCTCGAAAATACTGAACAGAACTTTAATATAGGAATTGAATTTGATAAAGTGTATGCGTACATTCAGGGTTCTCTCCTGCCCACTGTGACTTTGAATATATGATAAGTATATCTATCATGATTGTATGCAGTAGGTAAGGATATTGAGATGGGATTATCTGATAATCTATTAATCTTCAGTCTATAATCTCTTTATTAAATGTCAATCATAATAAATCCCTGTATAACATATCAATCAAATACAGACATCAATATTATTCAGAAAGCATGGGAAATCATTTCTTTAACAAATCACACTTCAATTAAAATTGATGTCTGTCTTAACTTCAGACATCACATATATATCAGCGTCTCTTTCTCTTGTTCAGGTGGTAAGGCCTTAGAATACAAATCTACAGCTCATGCAAAAGCATCATTAGCATCATTCAGTCAGCCCCGCTCCACTTGCACATAAAACCTGGGCCACAGCACCAATTCAATCCTGGTGATTAGGCTGAATTCAGCTCGGATAATAAACCAATTACATGTTTAAGGTCTTTAAAAGATGTTATCCTGTTCCACATCACAGTGCCCTTATTTAGTTTCTTCAACTTCACTTCATATGAATATTGAAAATTTGATGATTAAATTATAATCAATGAGATTCATTGTGAAAATAGTCCAATATGACATTGAGTGCTGGAGAATCCTATCCTACAGGTTGCTATAAAGTGCTATTAGGTGAACATATCATTTTAATATTCAGCATATTGCATCATGTAAGCAAAATATATTATGAAAATATGTGTTAAAGGAAGGAATACTGGCACCAAAGAGTGAATTCTGATGATGGGAACCCTTGTTCAGATGTAAGTTAAATGTTATCTTTTTAACATTTATGGCTACAGATTTGACAGAAACTCCGATTCAGGCATCTGTACTTTCTCAAATATCTTCGAAAAAATCAGATATACAAATATTTATATCAGATATGGTGAAAAAACATAGAAAAATGTTTAAGAAATTAAATTGATGTTAAATTTAAACTTTTAATGAGAGTGCAATTGTCAGAGGTTAAAATAGCTTTTAGATGTAACTCATATTTCATGAAAAAACAGTTATATTTATGCATATTTGCATGAAGTACAATTGCAATAATTGTCATAAAACAGTATATCATATTCTAAATATCAAAAAAACGTTTATTTTTTCAAGTTGATAATACAATAATTAATATACGAGGGGGGGCTGAAAAGTTCATAGCCCGACTCAGAAGAAGTTATGCTACAGTGATGAAACTTGGCATGCATTAAATTCAAATTTTCTGATACTATCAGATATATCCAAGTCAGGCTATGAACTTTTCAGCTCCCCCCCTCGTATATTTGTCTCTCATCCTTCTTTTCTCCTTTAGATCAAATGATAAGCTAATGAACACATTGGTCTAATGAAATTAAATTACTGTTAGTCTAAGTTCTGCTGGAATTCACAAGAAATTATTACGTTTCACAGTCAATGCTGAATATAAACATACTTCGTAGTACATAACATATTAAATTTTCATAAACCAAATACATGTATCTGAATAATTGAATGAAGATCAACTAGTTTAAGAATCTAGAATTGGATTTGTTTGAATATTTTTAATTCTGTTTGATGAGTTTAACCCGGCTCAGAAACGGGAATTGTTTAGCCATTTATCATTAATAGTGTCCACTGGCAAAATTTAAACCTTCAAATCCATAATTATCAGCATTAAAATATGACTTTGATTTTAATGAGGCTATGTCTAAAGAAAACAGAAATATAGAAATACAAAAGGAAAGCAGATATTATATAAGATATCCCTTGTCAATCATCTTGAACAACTTTGCATTACCTAAAGAAGTTTGTGTCAACTTCAGTAGACCGATATGATGTAATAAAATTGCAGTCTATGAGCCAGAACTGACTGTAATCTGATCAATGTGATTTAATTGACTAAAGGAGGTTATTAACACTAATAATTCAATAAGAAATTGACCAGTGTATATCATAAATTGACCAGAGTATATTAGAGTTTGACCAGTTTATATCACCCTGTATATTGACCAGTTAATTCAATTATCCACGCTACGTAAATCACAGATTATATCAACTTCTAATCAGACATATTTTAATTGTAGATAGTGGCCATTGAAAAGGAGATTATGTGAAAGTCTTTCAAGCACAAGTGATAAAGTGTAATTGATTTGAAACAATTGATATCTTCGTCCAATCTTGAATATCCATGCACTTTTAATAATTGAAGGAAAATTCATTTCAAATATCTTGACCATGAACTCTAACATTGGAAAGGTATAAGCAATCTGGATGTTAGAAAATGACAAGGGTTATAACTCCTGAAAGAAACTGTAGCAAAGTCTCTCTTATGTAATGACAAATGATATGAGAATCAACAGACTGGGGAAAAAAAAAAAAGATAGCTTACCAGGAAAGGTAACATACGCCCGCTGATAGCTTTGATTTGATTGTGTATACTCAGACACGATATTTCGGTGAAAAATTATCCAATTATCATGAAAATCAATAGGGACCCTCTTCATAATGACATTGATCCACAAAGAATCTGTAAAGAATTGTAGCCTGTATAGTGAGCACGAACCAAATGTGAACGGACCGACGGACTGCCAGGGTGATTAAAATATACACCCATCTTACGTAAGAAAGAGAACTACGCTACAAAAAAGCTAGCTTCAATATCACTATTCACTAAAAATAACATTGGAACCACAAGAGAAATAGAGGGAAGAAGCCATTAAATATAATTATGACAGATATATATTATGAATATATAAAATACATGTATTATAATAGTAATCAGTAGGGGTTCATATCATTAATCATCTATATCTCATAGCCTAGTTTATATTATATTATATTACTTACCTCCCCTGAGTTCCATTCTACCCTAGTCAGTTAGAGAAATCTACACCTTGTATCATGGAGATCAGATATATTGCTGTATATATGAAAAATATTTATTGGCAATCTAAAGGGAAATATTAAAAAAAAAAAAAATTTTCAACTCAAAATTCAATTTCCAAAATTACTGATTTGTTATGGCATTCGGCAGGCCTTCCCAAATGGCAGCCCACCAAATCTGGCCCGAAACGCCCTTAAAATGGCCCTTCAAGAGTGACCCCTTCCGCTAAAACGCTATGCTAGCTAAGCTCTATTTGGCCCTTGTATTTTTTCATTTGTAATAAATTGATGTGACCTCCTGCCGACAATCCTTCAACCTCTAGGAAAATCTTAAATTCTGGTAAATTAGATTTGGCAACCTCAAGATCTAGGCTCCAATCTAGCATGAACTGAGATAATACTTTCAAACTTTTCAACCAGTTTACTTTTGTCAGTGACACAGATAACAAGGGCTGACATGAAAAAAGCGTACTGCATTGTGTTTGCTAATCCTCATATCCTAAGTGGGTCTGCAACTTAAATGTAAAGCTCAATTTAATTTCATTTCTCATCTGTAATACATTTATAAGAATTCATTCATTTGAAAATTTACATGCATCTTACATGTATTTTTTTTACAAAGAAGATTCACCTGTTTTTTTTATTTAGAAAAAGTGATAATGTAGTTGAGGACCACACCAAAAAATACTTAGGGTGTAAACTTTCAAATTTCATTCATAAAAATATGAGACATAAATTTGATGATCTTAAAATCTTCAAAGCTTTATCTAAATCATTTTTTTGAAAAAAGTTAAGAACATAATACTGTAACAATATCATATAGTTTGGAGTGTCATAAATATTAAGTAAAGTTATGAGTTTTCATAAGACTTCATTGTGTTCTAGACAGACATGTAATGCAATCCCTTCTTTCATAATCTAGCTGTTTAAATGCCTTTTTAATCAGATACCATAGACCGTACATGAATTTTCTCTGCCTGAATTATTTTTGACAGTGAAGCAACATACCCCTGTAAATATACTGTGAATGAGACCTCAACAGTGTAAAAAGTAAAAAAAAACACTCCGAATATCATGTTGCCTGAAAAGTTAAAATGTGGAAAATTGTATGATTGTACATTGTATCATATGATATTAATCATACCATCATACTTGTATCAAACCTTTGATATGAAATCATAACTTTTGTACTTGTGATCATACATATGTTGTAAGACTCTCTCATACTATCATAGTTTTGGTATGACTACAGTTTTCACATACTATTGTTCATGTGATATGATTGCAATTTTATAACATATATCATCATACTCTTGAGGGTATTATTAGGGTATCATATTGTGATGTGATAGTAGACGCCCTCTCCCTATTGAACTTAAACATCATATTTTAGATTTTTCAGAATTCATCCTTTCTTAAGACTTTATAGTGACATCAAAATATTATAACATAGCCACCGACTTTTAAACATCCATATTTTTCTTTAATTTCACTTTCATAATGTGTCTTTTAACGAAGAAATGATAAGCTATCTCCTCTCTATATTTCATATATCAATTTATATCATCAATTTCAATTTTGTCATATTGGAAATGCATATCATGGGAAAATGAGTATTTGAGGGCAGGTTAGCTAGATGTACCTGGGAAGAAAAGTCATTATATGCTGTGAAAATGTATAAAATATGCTGATCATTGTGAACACTCTAGAGGTGGTTTAAATCAACTAGATGGTGGTCTCATTCAGGTTACTAGTCATTTCAATAATTTTATGGCTATATCTCAGTTGGGAGCAAACAGCTCTTAATCTTGTCCCTTTTTTCTCAAAGTCAAATCTGAATTGCTTGACTTATTTTTATTGTTCTATTTAAAGCAAAAGATACATGTAAATATCCCTTTTTAAAGGAAAAATATTCGAAGGTGTTTTAATGTTTTAGGCCTTAGATTTAAATTTGCATCAAAAACCGTTTGTTATTCATGGCTATCAATGGAATACCAGTAAGTATTAAAAATAAGCGAAATAATTTTGCATACTTTAATATATGGTATTTGGGTGTGTACACTTTGGTAATCAATATTGAAAATTATGATAAATAAAAAATGTGGTGATTATATAAGCTTTTTTGTCAAAAATGTCAGAATTTAATGTATATAAAAAAATATTTATGTTAATATAAGCAGTAACTTACCTGTAACCATTCTGTTCAAGTTGTACCAGAACTGCATACTGATAATCTGTTATCTGTTGTCCTGTAAAATATTAAACAGGTCAATGAACTGGTTTATTCCCACTCCACCCTCAAACTATTCCCATTTTGCCCCTTTCCAATCTGCCCCTACCCAATTCACCACTTTTTAGTTTTGCCCCTTTCCCATTTCACCCCTTTTTCATTTCGCCCCTCATTCCCATATCGCCAAATCTCACTTTAACCCTTCCCATTTCGCCCCATTCTAATGAACCTGGAATAAGCACCCTCCCTATAGGGGCATAAGTGTTTGTAAAAGAAGAAAGGGGAGGTGGAAATGGGAAGGGGCGAAATGGGTAAAGACTAACCTTTCTACTGCTTAACTAAGTTTGAAGAAATTTTAAACTTCAAATCGATGAAGTACATGATAATACATATAAATACATATTGTTGTTTTAAAGAGAAATAATAAGCTGGTTGTCCAGATATATCAAACCTTATTTTAATATAAGATGAAAGGCATGAATTCTCTCAGTATGTTTACAATAATACAAGTTCTATCAGGAGGATACCTGGCCAGCACAAAATGGTGGTTAGAAAAATTATCTACATAGTTTCTAGATTAATACCTTAAACTCAAACTACATCAAAGACAGGTACCAAATATCAATATTTCTCTTGTATCCTTTTTTAATGACCACCAGTTGTGTCAACATGACCAGACCAATATTTAACATAAACAAAAATCTTGGCATGACATAAGGGTCAGTTGTTGTTCAACATGTTCTGAACACAGTTTGTGACTGTAGGTATCTTGATATACTGAGATGGAATTATTTCAGTATGCTTCCGCGGTAAAATCAGCTAAAAGCTAAGATTCCATATACGCGTCATGCGTTCAAAATCGAAATGGTTGGTTTTTGACGCATTACGGAGACCATTTGATGGATCATTACCACTACCGCATATATGGAATCATACCCTATAAAACCAAACATTTTGATTTTTAACGCATGACGGATGACGCATGACGGATCTGTTTGATGCGTATAAGGAATCTTAGCTTTATAAAGATAATCCAGTATAAAGAATTGAGACCTATAGCTACTGAGCATAATTACAACTAAACAATTAAATTTGACTCTTCAACATTTTTATCTCAGTTCTGATAAATTAAATATAATATATGATCCCATGTTCCCCCACCCTTAAAAAACATAAATAAATCAAAACCATAGGAAATCCTAACTGTGGTCTAATTTTGAAAATTAACAGGTGCAAAAATTATGTGAATATTTAGATTATGTGAATATTTAGTTTATGTGAATATTTAGGACCTATACATCTTCAGTATTCAACCATGAGACTCAATTCATAATTTTTCTAAGTAATTTAACAGGTGTTAATTCTAGTGTTAAATTTTGTCCTTTTTTTTTTTAAACAATATTTTATTCATATAAATACGAAAAGGATTGGGGAACAGGCTTTTGCCTATATAACCCCTCTCCAAATTTTGTCCTTATGTTCAGTACAGTGCATTAGTACGGTGGCTCACATACGACAAAATTATTATTTTTAATTTTTAATTATAAACTTGATTTTGTATTTATAAACTTGAATTTTTGATTAAAAACTTCAATTTTCACCATGGTGAAAATTATTTTCACCATGGTGAAAATTATTTTCACCATGGTGGAAATTAGGTGATAATTCAGTAATAAATAATTAAAAACTTCAATTTCCACCATGGTGAAAATAGTTTTCACCATGGTGGAAATTAGGTGATAATTCGGCAATAAATAATTAAAAACTTCAATTTTCACCATGGTGGAAATTAATTTCCACCAAGGTGAAAATAATTTCCACCAAGGTGAAAATTAATATCCACCATGGTGAAAATTAATATCCACCATGGTGAAAATTAATATCCACCATGGTGAAAATTAATATCCACCAAGGTGAAAATTAATTTCCACCAAGGTGAAAATTAATTTCCACCATGGTGAAAATTGAAGTTTTTAATTATTTATTGCCGAATTATCACCTAATTTCCACCATGGTGAAAACTATTTTCACCATGGTGGAAATTGAAGTTTTTAATTATTTATTACTGAATTATCACCTTATTTCCACCATGGTGAAAATTGAAGTTTTTAATTAAAAATTCAAGTTCATAAATACAAAATCAGGTATATAATTAAAAATTAAAAATAATAATTTTGTCGTATGCGAGCCACCGTACATTAGTGCATCAGCGAGCACAATACACTGTCTTTTAACCAACTGGGAATATTACAAAGCATGGATGTTAAATTTCATGAGACAAATGGATCTAGTTAAATTTGCATCATATTTGGGAGTGAAGGCCCAAGTCTTATAAGGCATATATCATCAATGAATCATAATATCAGTACCAATCAAGAAAGTGATCACTGCCAAAATAAACAATATTTGTAGAATAAATGGGAGTTTCAAATTCTGAAAAGTTATGAGAGCTTACTTAAGCTTTTTAAGCTAGTGCATAATTAATAAAATTATCATATCCATTTAAATTTTCAAATAACTACGGTACCTCTTATTATATATACAAAAATGTGAGTGCAAAGTTGATAAAACCAGCTGTAGAGTGGAATAAAGTGTTCTAGAATGCTGAGCCTAGTTGAGTTCAAGTCTTCAGAGTCGAAGTGGTTTCAATCTGACAAAGAAGACATTTGCATTAACAACCAATCAGACACCATAATCTCCCTTCAAATACAAGATAATAACAAAAGTCACTGGTTTAATACCATAGTTGACAAAATGTTAATTCCTATTCGTTTAACCTGGTCAAGAGGGATTAACACCTAGTAGGATACTGTCCATCTTTTGTCTAAACTGACAATCTTGGCAAAGTTTGGTCACATTTGACATCTTCATGTCACAATGTCAATTACTTTAACATTTTCATCTATAAATATACACTCTGTAGTAGTGCTTAAAAAATGGACTGCATAGTTTGAAAGTTAAGCATTTTTGGGTAAATTTGTCAGTTCTTTGTTTCAAGATGAAAATAATTAATGTGCACAGTCTAACCACACAGTTTCGTGATTTTTATATTAAAAAATTATGTAGGAATAACAGGCTGCTATCCTCTTCCAACCTGCATCTCGTAACACTGAGGTATCTGTACAGCAACATTGGAAGACCAAGTGTCAATAGAGATCAATGGAATTAAAGATATATCTGACTAAACTTATTAGTACTATGAGTGTTTGTGTTTGACTATAAAGGAATTAGTTATGATATAAAGTGACATTAAGAGGATATTGTAAGATTATTATTGTATTGTCTTCTGTCTGAAGTATATCTATATTGGTCTGTATACCTCTACACACTGACAAATACTCTCATATCATTTCCTAATCTAAATATCACTGATACCAGATCTAATGTATGTAAATCAGAAATACTTCAAGTTATGGTATCACTAGTCAAAATTACATACAGTCACTTGCACTTGTCAGCATTCAACCATGGTAGCACTTATCAATTGTCAGAATTACATACATGGTAAAAACTATACTAGTCAGAACTACATACAATTATGGTAAAGCTTGTCAGAATTACATACAACTATTATAAAACTTATCAGAATTACATACAACCATTGTAAAACTGATAAGAAATACATAAAGCTAAGGTAGAACTCGTCAGAAATTCATAAAACCAATTTAGGGTAGAACTTGTCAGAATTACATAAAGTCATAGTACAGGACAGGATTATAGTAAGGTAATATTTGTCAGAATTGTATAACTCATTTAAGAACTTGTCAGAATTACATATGACAGCGAAAGAATATGTCATAAGGCATGGAAGAACTTGTCAAATCTGGTGCATAAAATCTTACTTTTAAAATTCTTGTTGACAACCAAGTCAGCAAGTTATTTCTCTTAAATTTACCTTCAATTTATTTCCATTCAAAACAAATCATTTTTGACATTTTGTTCTGTGTTTATGAATCAAATATAAATAATGATTTCCACCCAAATTGAAATGAATGAAACTTGATATGAAAAATAATCAAAATTTGCCTGGAAGGTAGCAATCAAATATGGTGAAAATCACCAAGACAGGATATAACTGGCTAGCAATAAAGAGAAACAAGATCTTTTTAATAAATAATATTATCTTTGACCAAGAATTTGACTGACACAATATTTTTATTTCTTTGATCACCAAATTTCTTTTATTTTCCCCAAAAGTCAAAATATTTATGAAAAAAATGTTGTTTTTGAATATTTTGGTAAATTTAATTAAAACTAACAATAAGTAAAAATATTTGTGAAATGACCATGTAAATTGATTTGTGTTCACAACTTGGTTTTTCTCTATGACTAATTTTATTCATGAGTGAAGATGATTTGAGGTGTGTGATTTATTTCAATGATGTTGATCCTAATATCTTAATGGAAATAAGCAGGCAAGTTGTGAAGCTGGTTACCGAACAGGATATTCCTTGTAGGCACTTCCATGTTTTCTTGTCATTGTCTAAGTGCAAAGTGTGAAGATATGTAGAATGCAAAAAATAGAGGTAGCCTAGCCTTACATTTCTACATGTTTAGCTAACTTCAACAGAATATTACCATCTCAAACTTTTATTACAAATTACAATGGTTATACAGGGGAATAAAATTGGTATAGTACCACCAAATAACCCAAATTTGCTCTAATTTTGCTCGTGACCTTGACAATTCTTGATAATTTGACCTTGAACATCATTGAGCAAGATACATCTCAGCAACCAGTAGATTGATAAAACCCTGGCGAGATAGCTTGCAAATATGTTAACAATAACCATTAGACTAACCTTCTTCCATCTAATATGCCTTGGAAGGGATTCTGTGCTTTTGGAGGTGCATAGGTAATTAAAACCATCCTGACTTTAGCTTATTCGTCTTCAATAATGATGTTAAATTAATATGTTCTTACTATCATCTTAACTCAACTTTGTGCATTTCTTCGGGAAAATGCTTTGTTACTTTTTTCAAGAAAACATGTTCCAGAATTATGATATCTTTACTATACAGTCACAATTTATTCAAGTCGGAATTTCCAAGCTTCCCACTTTTACATTTGCAAAGGCAAGGGAGGTAAGCTGCAGTTGACCATTGCTTTAAAGTCTACAATTAAATATAACAGAAGTGAAAATAAATAAACCCTCTTTCCATTCCTTAATTCAAGTTTTTTTTTTGTGGGGGGGGGGGGGGGGGGTGTCTTAGGCCTATCAATTTGTTCTTTTTAAGAATACTACTTGTCAGTGTTATTAGTGTTATATTTATATAAAATAGCATAAATGTCTTGCTAGAACGTGTTTAAATCCCTTTCTTGAAGTATGAAGTTTGAAGTATAATAACTGAGTTGACGAGTTTATATTATTAATCCTCGGTTTAATTCGTCTCTAATGGATTAGTTATAATCTTGCGTAATTGTTACATACTAAATCATAGAGGCCTTTGTTTATCAAATCTACTATTAGGACATAGTTAGATCGGATCATTGTTTTTGTTTTGAGCTAGCAGTAGAGCTGGAATAGATTTTTTGTGCAGCTACATTTGACGATGTGTGGTAGCAGTATTGCATGTTTCAAGGTGCTAACGGGCGTTTATTCCATGTGGGAATGATGTCAAATTAGGATATACCGATGTCTATGTAGTGCTACAAAATTTTTAAATAACTTACTCACGTCTCCGCTAAAATGGATTTTTCCAGAGATCGCTCTTTGCGGCGTTTTGAAACCGCGCTAGAAAATGATCTGAACGTCATTGACACTAAAGTGAAAATATTCACTAAAAATCACAGGTTTTCAAATCGAAGTTTAAGGAAAGATCTACACAATATGGTGATTAGTAAACGGAAATGTGCATTAAATGATCTAGAAGCGTGGGAAAACAAACGACAAGTGAAAATATCGGAGCGAAATGCAGCCTTAGTGAAGAGGAATAAAATTATCTCCATTTTGGAAGCAATGACGCCAACCAAAAATCTAGATAAACAATCTGAAAAAGCCGATCTACCCGAAGTCATTACATTACCGCCACTGACCACACGTAGTGAAGATACCAATACTTCTTCTGTACGGAGAGGAAGTATCATACTTCCTGCCATCACTGTCACTGTCAGAGGACCTGCCAGGTCTGTGGAACCTAACCGTTGGACACAGGTGGGCTGTAAAAAAATCATTGCGTCTAAAACCGAAGAGAACTCAGTGGATGTTACACCCGAAACACCAAAAGTTGAAGCCAAACCATCATTAAAAAAGTTCAGCAAATGGAAGGTATTATCTCAAGTCATCCAAGTTGACGAACCCAAAGTTACACAGGTTTCTGATGGTTTCACTCAGAAACCAAAAATTGACAATTCCGAAGCAGAAAAAGCATCAGTGTCAGATCGACGTGCTTCCTTGGCGATATCAAACAGTTCAGAAGACAAAAATGAGCAACAGTTTATAAACAAGTGGAGAAGACTATCTATTTTATCGAATGGAAGGAGAAACAGCATTAGAAGGCGATCATCAGTAGGTCTCTCTGCCTCACAAGCTGTGAACACATTTCTAGAAATAATGAATAAAAACACACCTATTGAAGAAGAAAAGAGCTATGACTTATCATATCTTCGAAAATGTCGATATTTGAGGCACTCTTTCGAAGATGAGGAGTTGTATGAGTAGAGGATGTTCAACAAAAGTGACTACTGTTTTATAACCCTACAATAGTAACAATATAGACCTTTTACGGAAGCTCAAATACGACATATTTTTGTTTTTTTAATTTCTAATTTGTAAAAATAATTTTGAGTTTGTAAAAATAATTTTGAATTTGTAAAAATAATTTTGAATTTGTAAAAATAATTTTGAGTTTGTAAAAATACTTTCGAATTTTTGAATTTGTAAAATAATTTTGAATTTGTAAAATAAATATTGTATTGCAAATCATCCAATGGAATGCTACAGCAATAAGGAGAAGCACAAAGTATTAACAAACATATAAGAAAGAACTCCACCTGTTGAAAGCCATGTTCTCACCTCTCTAACAAAGTTCATTATGAAAATTCAAAATTATTTTACACTCAAATTTATTTTTACAAATTCCAAATTATTTTTACAAATTCGAAATTATTTTACAAATTCCAAATTATTTTTACAAATTCAAAATTATTTTTACAAATTCAAAATTATTTTACAAATTCAAAATTATTTTTACAAATTCGAAATTATTTTTACAAACTCAAAATTATTTTTACTATTTTTACAAATTCAAAATTATTTTTACAAATTCAAAATTATTTTTACAAATTCGAAATTATTTTTACAAATTCAAAATTATTTTTACAAATTAGAAATTAAAAAAAACAAAAATATGTCGTATTTGAGCTTCCGTCCTTTCGAATTTAGTATACTATTTCATTTAAAATATGAACAATTTTGTAGACTTTCTATGTTTTTAGAAGTCGTTTTCAAACTATTGTTTTGTAGGACAATCCAAAAATTTGTTTTATATCAATGTCTATATTATATGTCATGACCAGTGCATTATTTATTGTTTTACATTACACGAATTATAGAATTTGGATGTAGTTGATTTTTTCACTTCCAATTAATGGGGTGATTGAAAACTTTTGGGTCTCGACGGATTGAAATTACAAATAGATAGGTAATGTCTCTATCCAGGCAAAAAATCTCGAACCCACCCCCTAATACTAATACACACTGCAAGGCTTTGCAAGCAACTGACTCACCAATAGTCCGATTAAAAACCGAAAATTTGGACCATTTCTATTACAATTTATTTCTTTTAAGAACATGTACTTTGATAATAAAAATCAAGGGCGTGGATTTGTCTAAAAAAATGGGGGTGGGGGGGGGGGGGGGAGCGAACCAGGATGGTTTGAAAAGTGAAAGTAGTCCTACGTCACAAAGCGTCGCAAACGCAAGCTCCGACATAAGGTCCTTCCCTTATATAAACTGGGAAAATGGCATCTCAATTTACGTGCATTCTGATCGGATCCATTTTGATCCTTCACAAAATCTTTCTTTAATACAGATCAAATTATCTGGGGGGGGGGGGGGGGTCTCGTTCCCACCTTCTGAGTTCAAAGTTCCCTAATTTTTACCCTTGTCATTAGCCTAAAGATTTTATTATTAAAAATACTATTATTATTATTAATCGATTTGATGACACCTAAGTCTTAGTCAGTTATGGGAGGCAATCGAAACTAAGGAATAAACTACGAAGTTGATAACATATTTTTGAGTTAGTTGTTGTCCGAGTATAATTTTATGAATAAAGGGAGGTAACCGTAAAATGCGCGAAAAACCTCGTTCTCAATGTAGTTGGTGCACGTGTAATCAACATGGCTGAGACAGGGGAGAAATTGAGTAAAAAGTTTGTAGTTTAGCATACGATTATAAGTTAGTTTGTTCGAATGGCAAAAGAAGCTGAGAGCTATTATCCAGAGAATCTTAATTTTACCTTCCATTGTTGCAAAACAGCTTGGGAATTACGACATCGGTGTTTTTGCTTTGGTTTCACTTTACTTTCACTTTATTATTTTTGAGGGAACCGAATTATTTCCTCTTTATTTCATCATTCGTCTTAACTTAGTTTTTGTTGAAACAAATTGGCTTAGTCGACTAATTGTTCATATACTATAATGACTAGTTAGCTCTTGAACTTAAGGTTAAAAACCTTGCAGAAATGCAATATATTTACATTGTTACAAATTTTTCAACTTAAAATTTAAAAACAAATCAATTTCATTTGTAAACAAATAGGCCTAAAATAGATATGTTATTTATGGTCTATAAGATGCAATCAGGGACAGGATAGCTCAACGGGAAGTTGGGGGTGCAATACGGCAACAGTGCCTTGTACTCATTACTCATACAGAGGTTTGATAATGTGCCGTCCCAATCTCATGAATCAGAATGGTCTATATGATGGTAAATAGATCTACATTATACTATAGCCTTTTCAATTTTTAGTAAATTATTTAGTATTAGTAGGTATTTTGGATTGAAATCGAATCAATATTTCAGCTAATTGACCAGATTAAAAGAAAAGATCTTTGCTACTTAACTAACAAGAGAAAGCATTGGAACGTCTCGTACAATTGAAAATGTTTGCTGCAAAACTCTTTAGAAATGCTTTTTTCTCTAAAATTCTTCTGTCTAAGTCATGTGACAGACAGTTTATTCCTGCATTCATTAATTTGACTGAAGAATTTCATACGTCTGTGTCATATTGTAAAACATGGTAAATATTTTCAGTGTTTTACTAATATTCTTATGGTCTCACAATATGATTCATATAAAAAGTCCAAATTAAAGATTTAAAGGGTGTGAACAGTTTAATAGGTCATAAATGCAATCAAGAATAGTATGTTTTTTTCTGAAAGTTTACTTATCTTGACTGGGTAGCAGCAATGTGTCAGGTTCAGTTCGATAAGAATTTTTTTTAGTTTTAGAAGTATAGAAGATTCAATATAAAAAACGTATTTGGTATTTTTTTTATGAATCCTGTGTTGTAGAGTTAAAAGGGTGAATATTGTACCTCATTCAAACTCTCCTATAAAAAGTGTTTGATGTTGCAGTGAATTGAAGAGGAGGTTAAAGGCTGACAAGAAAGCTAAAGAAAAAGCTGAGAAAGTACAAGTACAAGATAATAATGATAAGAAAGAAAAACTTAAAGAAGATGAATTGGATGCTGGGGTAAGTAAGCTGTGTAGCTATGTGGATTCTCTAAAATGGATGCACTTATTTATTTCAGGTATTGTGAAAGGGAGTAGGCCTCTCCAACTAACCAAAGTTTAATATTAAACCTTTTTACATCTGAGAACCCAATTTAATACCTGAAGATCACATTTATTGTCTGCCTTGTGTGCCACCACTTACTTTAGATATTGAATCACTGAGAAGTGAAACATCTGGCTGGTGTAATTAAGTTTATGGGAGACTGCTTTTTAAAGAAATCTATCTTATCAGTTTCTATTGTTATTTTCCCTTGATTTCATCATGAAAATCATGCACTTAAGGTTTTTTTTGGGGTGTGCTATTTTTAATTTAAATTTCTCTTCATTGCATCACCATTTGATCTTCAAATAAAACAAATAGAATGAACTATCACTGAAGTTAGTGTTAAGAGTGAAGAAGTTCCTAAAAAACTTCTATATAATTTTTTATACAGTGTTTCATTGTATGAAAATGTCTACTAATACAGATTTTGATTCTCCACAGGCTTATTTTGAATACCGGTCAAATCTTGTGGCCCAACTAAAAGACAGCCCAGTTCATCCTTACCCTCACAAGTTTGATGTGACTATGTCTCTAACAGAATTTATAGAGAAATATGAGAATTCTATAGAACCAGGAACTGTGTTGGAAGATATACCAGATGTAAGAGTTGCAGGTAAGATATTCAAGTACTAACTTTTATTCCATGATGATTACAGAATTCTAACATGGATATATTTACATTCTGAAGTTAAGTCATCCTTTTTCCAATTTCCCATTTGCCTGTCCCAAATAAGCTCCTTTATTTTAATTCACACATCAGAAAATTACAAATGAAGACTTCGTTTGAACCAGTTGTAAATTCCAGAAAGTCAAATAATTCATTGTTATTTCAGGAAGAATCCATTCTAAAAGGGAATCGGGAGCTAAGTTATTGTTTTATGATTTAAGATCAGAAATGACAAAAATTCAAATTATGGCCAATCTCAAGTAAGTTATGTATTTGTGTTTATAACAATTCAAGGCTGATTTAATGGAAATTGATAACTTTGAAGTCTTTGCCATTGTATTGTGTCTAGTTTTAGACTTTGACATTAGTTAATCAAAAAATATTCCATATCCTGGCATTTTATTTGCTTTGACACGTAAGTTTTGAAATAATATGCTGTTATTATTTACATATATATTACAGATATTACCTACCACAAGATGAATTTTTACCTGTTAATGAAAAGTTAAAGAGAGGTGACATAGTTGGTGTGCAAGGCAAACCAGGTAAATCATTAATATTATTGTCACCATGATTAATATTGTATGTTATTATAGGTAAAACTAAGACTGGTGAATTAAGTATCGTACCATCAAGATTAATATTATTATCACCATGATTTATATTGTATGTTATAGGTAAAACTAAGACTGGTGAATTAAGTATCGTACCATCAAGATTAATATTATTATCACCATGATTTATATTGTATGTTATAGGTAAAACTAAGACTGGTGAATTAAGTATCGTACCATCAAGATTAATATTATTATCACCATGATTTATATTGTATGTTATAGGTAAAACTAAGACTGGTGAATTAAGTATCGTACCATCAAGATTAATATTATTATCACCATGATTTATATTGTATGTTATTATAGGTAAAACTAAGACTGGTGAATTAAGTATCGTACCAACAAGATTAATATTATTATCACCATGTTTACATCAACTTCCACACATGTATTATGGTGTTAAAGATAAGGTAAGGTTACATCCTGAAGCTAAAATCATTTAAATCCACACAAAATACACAAAGAACCCTCATGCTTATGAACAGCCTTTCAGAAAATAATGAAACAGTTGTATTGAGCACATAGAAGAATGTTAAAGTTAACATTTTAAACAAACTTTATAATCGGCAACAATATACTGTTTTTTCTTTCTGTCAAGTAAATATACTGAAAACAAACATCTGTTATGAAGACTAACAGGTAATTACTTATGTTGGTAACCAAACAATTGAAGAAAAAAAATTGTAAATGTGCTGTTTTGATTGTAGGAAACCAGGTTCAGGCAGAGATATTTAGATATGATTATCAATGAACCAGTTAGAAAGAAGTTTATAACTAGAGCTAAAATCATCAATTATATTAGGAAATTTTTTGATAATATGGGTTTTCTGGAGGTAAGAGCCACATACTTTACATCATGTTATACATTATATTAATACCATGTCTAGGATCACTGGTAGCTCATTAATATGTTGCTTGCTTTTTCATACGATCTCATATTCAATGAAATTTCTTTGATTTTCAAGATGTCTTGGCATACTTGTGCACTTTACACTATAGATCTTGAAGCATGGATTGTAAAACTAGATATGGCGCATAGATATACATGTATTTACATGTGAGTAGATGATAGAGTTAGTATATCATTGTAATTTATAGGTAGAAACACCAATGATGAATATGATACCTGGTGGAGCTACAGCTAAACCGTTTGTTACTCATCATAATGATTTAAGTATGGATTTATATATGAGAGTTGCTCCTGAATTATATCTAAAGGTAGGAAAGATTCTCAAGTATACTAATAGTAATAGATAAAGTTATTAACACAATAGAATTCTGAAGAAAAAAACCAATGAATGTTGTTGGTTTTCCAGTGAAATTAGCACCTTGAAGATTTGTAGAAACTGGTTTGTGTTTTATATTCACTTGAGCTCAAAACCTCATGTTTTGCCTCCAAATGAAAAGGCTTAAAAAATTTGTCGAAGAAAAGTGTTATGTGTACTTGAATAAATAACGATAGTGGAGAGTTTAATCATTGAAAAGTTTTTTGTTTTACAGCTTTCTAAAAACTTCTACTTATTACGTATTATAGATGTTGGTAGTAGGAGGATTAGATCGTGTTTATGAAATAGGTAAACAGTTTAGAAATGAGGGTATTGATATGACTCACAATCCAGAATTTACTACCTGTGAATTTTATATGGCCTATGCTGATTATAATGATCTTATGGATCTTACAGAAACCTTAGTATCAGGTAAGTTTATAAAAACACTAGACTTGAAATTAACTTGACATGTTTTCTTCTTATTGACTGTTAACTGTATTTTGGTATAGGAGGTCACCATTTTGTGGCATTTGAAGAACCAACACTCAATTCATCTCCAATTTCCAAACATATTATTAGACTTGAACATCAGTACTACTGATTGTGGTAGTTGTAGTTTGACTTCTAAACAACAGTGACTATTTGAGGTATGTTACTATTTTGGAGTTTATAATTTCAGGGTTAGTAAAGAGTTTATTTGGTGGTTATAAAGTTGTTGTTATTAATTTCAGGGTTAGTAAAGAGTTTATTTGGTGGTTATATAGTTGTTGTTATTAATTTCAGGGTTAGTAAAGACTTTATTTGGTGGTTATAAAGTTGAATATCATCCTGATGGACCAGAAGGTGAAGCAGTAGAAGTAGATTTTAGTCCACCATTTAAACGTATTAGATTAATACCAGAATTAGAGAGGTTATTAAATGTTAAATTTCCTTCTCCAACAACATTTGACACACCAGGTAAATATATTTTCTTTTGGAGGATTTTAACCTAGTCTACATTATGCCTCTGTCAGGATTGTCATATTAGGATGAATTTATCTCTTTGTCAGCCAATTAAAAAAGACGTTATAAATTTATAAACCCCAAGGTATCTGGCAGGGTCAAAGATTCACTGATGTAGACTTGACCAAGACTTAAAACTAAAAAATCAAATTTATACTATTATGAACATTCTGGAACTATTGGTCCAAGGCTTCTTTGAAGAAATTGATAACCCAAAGTAACCTACTCTATTTTCAACTAGGCTTTTTAAATCTGTAAACTGATCACAAATTTATTGTTGTCTGAAGTATTATTGTTAAAAAGATTGGATTGATAAAACTCACTGTTTATTACAGAAACTAGAAAGTTTTTTGATGATTTATGTGTGAAACATCAAGTTGACTGTACAGCACCTAGAACTACAGCTAGATTATTAGATAAGGTATTTAATTATTTATTGATTAGGTTTATCTGATTTCCTTACTATTAGCTTATTGTAATGTACCGGTACTTATACATATCTATCCTTACAATTTAAGGTGATGCTAGGTTGATTCAAGTACTAAATGTTCTATTCATTATTGATTCAACAAATACTATTTTTCAACCACTAGAGTGTTTACGATAAATCTATTTCAGCTTGTTGGTGATTATATTGAAGAGAAAATTATTAATCCTACTTTCATAACTGAACATCCACAAATCATGAGTCCACTAGCTAAATGGTAAGTACATCAGTGTTATTGTTAAAGTGTGCAACAATTAGATACTTTAATATTTCTGTTGTAATAAGTAGGAATATTTTCTTGGAAAATTTGATTCGGTCTAACAGACGATTGCTGTATAATACATTCAGATATTTATCTTGTCATATTCGTTGGTAATTAATAATGGTGTATATAAAATTGAAAGATAATATAATTTGTTTCAGGCATAGATCTATACCAGGTTTAACAGAAAGATTTGAAGCGTTTGTCTGTAAGAAAGAGATCTGTAATGCCTATACTGAATTAAATGATCCTGTTGTACAGAGAAATATGTTTACACAACAATCAAAGGTAAGCTTTTAACGTTAACATTGTTCTGAAATACCCATGTAGTCATTGTTACTCCATAAGTGAGCCTGTTGCCCCTTTACTACATAAGTGAGCCTGTCACCCCTTTACTCCATGATTGAACCTGTCACCCCTTTACTCCATGAGTGAGCTTGTCACCCCTTTACTCTATGATTGAGCCTGTCACCCCTTTACTCCATGAGTACGCCTGTCACCCCTTTACTCCATGAGTGAGCTTGTCACCCCTTTACTCCATGAGTGAGCTTGTCACCCCTTTACTCCATGAGTGAGCTTGTCACCCCTTTACTCCATGAGTGAGCCTGTCACCCCTTTCAATGTCCGATTCTAATGTAAACAAATGTACCGGTAGTAGATTAATGAATTGATTATTAATTGATCACTTCTAACAGGTAATTAAGGGATTATCAGATAATTAGATTGGTATTTATGTCCTTCTATTACCCTACACTGATTGATGGCTTGGTATCTTATCAGTGAGTTGTCATCAAATCTGGCATTTTGACTAGCATGGAAAAACACGTAGTGGGTAACCTTTACTTGATGTCCGATTGACCCTTGACCCAGGCGGACATTTGAATGGGTCAGACGGACATGTCCGGAATATAGAGCCAAATCAACAGCCCTGCCCTTTACTCCATGAGTGAGCCTGTCACCCCTTTACTCCATGAGTGAGCTTGTCACCCCTTCAGCTGAGAATATTCTTTTGGTATATTTGTTACGTTTTCTGTGTATTTAGGCTAAAGCTGCTGGTGATGATGAAGCTATGTTTGTTGATGAGAATTTCTGTACAGCTCTAGAATATGGTTTACCCCCTACTGGTGGTTGGGGTATGGGTATTGATAGATTAACTATGTTCTTAACAGATTCTAATAATATTAAGGTAGGTTACTCTCATTCGGCTCAATCTTTGTCAGAGTTTGAGACTAACATCAGGACTTGGCCATAGGCTGAGAAATGAAAAAATAACCCTTTTTCGAAGATTGAATTTGATTTGCTTATTTTAAAGCACCAGTAGACAGCTCTTTGAAAAGCATGATTAAGAATGTCCGAACTATATGATGAATTGAATATGGCAATCACAGTATAGTATAGAAGGTTATCCAGCATGCTAGTCTAGTTCCAAAGTAAATTACTCACATTATCAACTATTTCTTTTTTAACCTGCGTTAATTAACACCAATAAAATTTCTCTATTTTAGGAAGTTCTATTGTTTCCTGCAATGAAACCAGATGATCAGAATACAGCTGAGAAAGCAGAAGGAGCTTCAACAGCTAAATCTAGTTGATAATAGACCATTTAATATACCAATTGACCAATTTATTTCAATGTTTTATTGTACAAATAATTTACAGAGTCTCGCATTGCTTTAAATACATGTTCAGTAAGAAGAAATCCTTAAATGCAAGCAAGTTTCTTAGTTAAAAAATTCTTTGTTAGTAATATTCCTGTGTAATATTCCTGTAAAAGTGCTCAGTCTTCAATTCAATGTATAAAATCTTGACTTTTGACTTGTCAAATTTAATTTATGAAATTAAATAATTGTACAGTACATAATAAAGTAGTCAGATTTTCACCAATACCAACCTGATCGCAATGTTTGTTAATGCGGCAAATACTTTCTCAAGCTTGAATAGTTAATTGGTAAAGAGCTATTTATTTAACTCACAAGGGAGATAACTATTTTAATTGCAATTGGCCGCTAGGTATCGTACTACAAGCTTTTGGTGTCCAGGTAGAAGACTGTCTTGAGTTTGTAATAGCTTTGCTTTAGAAGATGCCACAAAGCTGGTTACAAGAAGAACCACAAATTATTATGCCAACAATTGCCAGAAGTGAGGTCAATATTTCAATCTGACATGTTTGCTTTCATTTGCATTGTTCACGTTACACTTCCATTTCTCGCTCAACATATATACAATGCTAGCTTTGTACCTCATCACTTCCTGATATAGGTTCTACAGAATTATAATGTTCTCCTAGACCAAATATATGCCGATGATACCTTAAAAAAATAAATATATCCTTTAAAAGCTTTACAAGGGAACTTAAGGGATGTTAATTTTTCTTTTTCTTCATAGTACAATGATTAAACAAGGCATTATGTGAAACTGCTGAAACCACAAATGTCTGATGTGAACAAATAGACCATAAACAAAACATAAGAACAAAAGTTTGGGCTTTCTTTACTTATATCAAATTTTGGGGGATTTAAATAACATAGGGTTGAACGATCATAAACAATTTCTTCAAGTTTGATCAAAATCTGTCAAAAATTGATCTTTGTGGAGAGTTTACAAGAAATTGTGACAGACTAGTACATGGGTGAGGCCAGTTAAATATTTTTGATACTAAACTAGTATAAGTAAACCTTACTTACGGTAAGACTAAAGTAAAATTATCAGTATATTCTTCACCTAGGATTATAGGTGACCCTTCAGATTGTACTATTTCTATTCTACATTTTAATATAGAACTGATGGCTTGAATCTACAAAATAAACTAGAAATATTGAAGACATCTAACTTCTATCAAATATTTATCAAATTATGAAATTTCACAAGAAATGGCTTAAAACTATTTTGCTAGCACATATTTTTAAGATCATTTAAGAATTCTAAACTCAAACCTAAAACATATGTGCAACTATGTACTATGTGATGAATTCTTACCTCTAAATGACCAGCCCAAGCAGAAGTATTCGCTACATCTTCACAATATTTTTCATACTCCTCTGAAATTTAATATAAATCTGTAACTTCTTGGTTAACATGCAATGTACATTATGAACACAGAAAGTGACTCTGAGTTGTCTTATTAATTCATTCTTTAATATCCTTTTTTATAACAAAATTTCTAGCAGCAGCAAATGGATAGATGTATACAGCTTAAAGAAACCAAGTACAACGATCTGAACCCCAAAACGAAACCAGACATTCAAAAAGACATTTTGCCAAAACATAGAGCTTATGAACTTTTCACATGAGGAATTATATCAATTATACATGAGTAAGTATTTCATAATGAAAAGTGGTATCAGGTGTCTAGAAGAGTAAGCATACCCTGCCTAGTGCCACACCCGTCCTAGCTGTAAAACATACACGAAACAAAAACATGAAGAATGTGCTAACCGAAAAAGTGACTTGCAACAAATTTTCAAAAGTTCAAGGGACGTAACTGATGAAAATACAATAATGTCCAATTTCGATAATTCAAGGGACGTAATGAGGAAGCATTTAATGATGAAAAATTACATCAAGTGATCAGAAGAATAAGCAAACACTGCCTAGAACTAATAGTTGCTTAATACTACAGATAATATAGGGAGGCAAAACAAACACGTACCTTGTAATATTATAAAACAATAACATTTCTTACCATGTGTGTAGCAGTCACCAGTATCTTGTCTAGTTAAAAATGGTATAAAATTATCAACATTGGATTTCATATAATCTGCAGTTTGCCTTCTTAAACTATTATTGGTCAACTAAAAAAGCAGAATTATATTTTTCATATAATGATGATCTGTGTATAGCAAAATTGATTGCATATATTCAAATCTCAAATACATATATTTACTACTGTAGTGGAAAAAAATGTAAAGCATGGAAATCCAAATCTCGAACTTGAAATTGTTATGTTAATCATTTTGTTCCAAATGTTTTGTATATGACATTGTAATTCAACAGAAGAAAAGTGAAATTACCTTGGCATTATGTTCATTCTGCATCTGATGACTAACAGCATTATATAAACTGTAATATATACATAATAATGATGTTTGATTAACTATGATTATCAGATTATAATATTCCTGTCTCTTCTATAATGGTGGAAATAAGACTGTCAAATTAGCCAAATTAACAGATCTTGCTTAAGCTCTCATTTATTATTTTCATCAAGCTCTCATTAATTATTTTAATTACTGAGGATTGACAGCAGGTTTTCTTATCTCTATTGTAAATGTAGTTACAATCTACTATCACATCATTATAAAACTGTATTTGACTTAAAGGAAGGTAGTCTAGAAATTTTACTGGATAAATTATTTTGCTAGATCCTTTCTCTATGTAAGATCATGTAATTTACAAATTTAGGTAGTACTTACCAATTGCCATCTGAAGGAATCTGAAACAGAAGAATAAGTAATAGTGAACACAACATTACAATCATGCTATTCTGAAAACACAAACCACCTTCTCTGGTTCACTTAAAGGGGACCAGTCTTCATTTTTATTGGTTGATTTGGGTCTTGAATATACTTAAGTATCCTTCAGAGGCACTAGAAATATTCGAAAATTGCATATTTCCTTCAAATATATCTTAAATTAGACATTTCTCCTTATATTTCTATAGATGACTTTTCTATATATTGCATAGTATCGCTAATGTGTAGTAGGGCATTATAACTTTCAAATGCTAATAATTATGGATGCACATGGATTTGAAGACTCAAATTTCAATGGTGAGTTGTGATAACCAGTACTAAATTGCTGAACTAAAAAAGTCCCCGTTTCTGAGACTTGGAAAAATCGATCCACGAAAATGAAGCCTGTGCCACTTTAATATGATATAGTTAGAATAGAAATTAACAATATATATTTACCTCAAATATCTTTAATTTCTTCTTGGCTAGTAGTTTTTTAATTTTCTGTGTTTCAAGATGTCGTTTACCAGTTAAATTATCAATTTCTTGTTGTTTCAGTGCTGCTTCATGTTCTCTGTTCTTAGCTGCCTTATTATCCTGTAAAATATTCAAATTATTTCAATTCAGTCAGCAATTAACCCATCAAATAGTTACTGGATGTAAAGGTAAATCAAAAAGCTGTCTTGATTGATCTAGGTGAAGAGTCTGACCCTTGATCCATTATATATCCTTATCATTAAATTTATACGACAGTCTTTTTTAGATTTTAGAAGATTAGATTAATTGAAACAAAATATTTTTTGAAATTTATTATGATGCCAATTTCATGCTTGTAAAACTTGGCAAAATACTGAAATACTTTTCTGTTTTTCAAGAGCCTTAAATCGATACATGCATGTTGTATTTTATTTCCAAATTTGGAAGCATCTCATCTGAACCTGTAACATTTATTGATTCTTTAAGTAAATTAATGATGAATAAACATGGCATTTTTACATCATTCAAGTTAATATTACTTGTAACATAAATGATGTTTTTTCCTTTGATGTTTTTGAGAAATAATTTGCTTAAAATGTGTGTTTGAGGAAAACTGTGGTGTATAAACAGCAAATTTGTGTTATTGCATTCTTGGGTAATTTGACATGAAAGCCATATATAGAATCTAATAGGAAAAAATGAGTGAAATAACCAACTTAGTTATTGCACTCGCAGTAGCTCCGCCCCTTTTTGGAAAGACATCCCCTTTGCAGACGAAAATGAAACGTGCACGAGCTTCAATTTCATTGGATTAAAGAGTAACGTGATCGATGCTGTCATAACTTTTAAGCTGTCAATCATATTTATGTTACAAGTAATATATACCACGTGACTTACTCATTAACATATTTAAACAAACTCATCCTAACGGATTCGTTTGTTTAAATATGTTAACTCGTAAGCACCGTGGTATATATAGTACTTAAAACACAAAAATAACTAAGTCAGGAGAATCTGAGGTAATTAGTTTATGTAATCTTGATAAATTACTTCAAAGACTAACATCATTCATTGTTAAAACTCTTATATTTTATGCCTGTACTAAACAACATCTACCATCAATTTGAACAATGAATAAAAAAGAAATGTAGAGCGATCAGAACCATAAAACTCAAAATCCTAAAAATGTGATTTGGGATTTTAAAGGCATCTACGCTTTAAATATATTTGCATTACCAGTTGATTGAAGTCAAACGTGGAAGATGGCATCATGAAAATGACAATTCTGAAAACTATTAAAGGCAGCTGATATGGAGCTCTGTTGGGTATCGAAAGTCAAAATTTCTAGAGTGGGCTTAAAAATTATTTATTTCATGGGACTAATAAATACCAGTATTTAGAACTTATGTCTGAACACACATTGCTTGAGGGGAAAACCTACAACAGTTCTATGATCACCCTATCAGTATAACTGTTCTTGGAAATATCTACTAATGTTATAAAGATTACTTGTATAAAATGTTCTAAAACAGAATTACCCCTGTCTGGAGTATCTATTAGTTATAATGACTATATATTGAATAAAGTCCTAATAGAAATTGACTTTCTACAACAATGAATGGGATAGAGATTCATAAAATTAATGAAGTAGACAATAGATTAATTACTTTTACAAAACATTTATCTTTTATAGATAAAACACAAAATAGATACTATTATACACATTACATGCTTTTATAAACATAAAATTTTTGCACCATTTCTATGATAGGTCACTCTAACTAATTGTTTGAAATGACTTTTCATATCATACTTCAATTTTCAAAATTTCAATAATGTTAAGCCTGGCATTAAGTTAAATTATTCCTAAGTCTTGATTTCCAGCCTTGCATGTAGTTTTCAGAATAAAATCCGTGTTTCTCTGAAAAAATAATCAGTTTAAAAGAGCATGTTCACTAACTCGATGTCGCTGCGTTAAACAACTGTAACCTTGTCACAGAAACCAATTTGTCTTTAGATAATCAATTATAGTGTTCATGGCTTACCGTATAAATTTTTGTCTTCAAATCCATAATTATTCTTGTTTTTGAGCATGGCGAATCAAAATTTAAATGAACCGCAATTTGTAGAAAATATTAAGTTTGGATTATCCAGTCTCATAGCTTCATGATGATTTTATATTATACCTGATCAACAAGACGTACAATTTTCCGGTAGGTAAATTTTTTTCTGTGAGACCTTACAGAGGCAAATTTTGGATTTTCGTAAAGTTTTATTACTTCTGAAGACTGTTTACATAGGTTTCAGGCTCAAATTAACCTAAAAAATGCTGAACGTTCCTCTTTAATTTAACAATGCTTGTGTGCAGTCTTTTCATTACCTATTTGTGAAAGTAACAAATGATCTTGAATCTTTATATCAAATCAAATTGTCATCTTATATTCCATTATATTAGTGAGGATATTCTGAAAGATTGTGGTAGTCTAGGATCAATTTGCTAGGAAACCCTTAAAATAAATGTTTTTTCTAGAAATAATCAATTCTGCCTAAAATGCAATTAAAGAAAATTTGGTTATCACCAATAGTTATTGACCATTTTCTCTGTTTAATCACAAATACCACAGAAGAAGACTTAAAATACCATTAGAGTACTGTAGAAATTAACGTCTGCCTTACAAAACATTGATCATTCTATCAAAAACCTTCACTGATAACCTGCCTATAGTTGACTGAAACTTCACTCTCTCAATAAAGCTTGTTCAGATTGCAGTGTCACTTCATATATTTATTATAACAGTTTATAGAGGATATATCTCAAGTAGAATATTGTGCTGATCAGTGAAATATTTCACTACCGATAACAAAAGTAAGACACATTTTTTTTTTATGAAGTTCTTGTATTTCTTTTAAGAAAGTAAAGTTTTTTTGTTCAGAATTGTTCAAATTTGTTTCAAATTAAGTTAGTATGAGCCATTCTGCTTTTTTGAAAAAAGTGTCCAATATCAAAAAAATCGCAAATGCTGCCTAAGAGTATTTTTTAAGTATGCTTATTGTATCTCTATATCTTCTTGATCAAACTGAATTTGGTTTTAAAGGGTTAATTACAAACAGGGAGTACTTATTGTTAATTAAGCAATTTGACCTAGTTTCGGTGTTTGCCCTTTAAATGGCTCAATATTTTGAGCTGAAACCTATTTAAATACACAAGAGGGACATTTCTCTACAATTAGGCGTTTATTTTACTCAAATCCGTTCAGTAGTTTCCTATCAGCGTCCAAAAAACATAATACACTTAAAAACCTTCCGTAAGGTTTTTAAATTTTAGCATGTTTTTAGCGTTTAAAAATTAACGGCTGGATATTTTTAGTTAAAACTTTAAGATACAATAAAGGGTTAGTTACAGAATTTGATGTAAAATTTTCACAAATTTGAGCAAAAAAAATTTTAGACCTAAAAAAATTAATTCAGACTGTCCCTTTAAAAATGGACATTTCTGTACTATATTTGCTTTCAAAGAAGGTGAAAGATAAAAAAACAACTATTTTTACTTGGATAACATCTAAGGTTTTACAAGCTGGATCTGGTCTATGGCCCAACCTTTTGGCATTGATCACTCCTGGAACATCTGTACCAATTTACAACTATTTTGACAGAAATATTGAGGATAGGCTTTCATATGCAGAGGAGATAAGAATTCACAAACCCCAAATTTAAATTCTGTAAGTTGAAGCACAAGGAGTCTTCAAACCATTAGCCAGAAATATTAGACGGTTTGAAAAGTGTATCTTAAAAAATATCAAATATGGAATGAAGTTCCAGACACAACTGCTAAGTTTGTTATAAAGTTTTTTAAAACTAACATTTTATTTTCAATTTCATCTCTCTTTTCTCACAAAATCTCTTTATTTTTCATTTTGTTGAAGGAATTGTAAAGACTGTAATTTGTCTTAAGAGAAAACAGTTGAGAGAAATAAAAGCTTTTCAATCTAATACTCAAATGGTTGGATCAATAAGATTTGTTCAGTATTTAAAGGAATACTGCCTCTTAGAATGAACCTAAAATTCTAATTTCACCAAAACTTGGCCAATAACAGTATATATCCATCACTGGACTTACCTTGTGTCATAAATATACATCAGAATCCCTCTAGAATCCGTTAAATCCACAAAATTAAATTATTAATGATTAATTGTTGAATCTGGATTCAACAAAAAATCAAATTGTTGTGTCTGGTAATCTTTAAGGGGAAGTAACTCTCTTTGGTTTAAACCACAGGGGCTCGTAGTTATATATTTTTTTAAATAATGTTATATACGGTAATAAGAGAATTGAAAATGGAAGATACTAATTTTGGGGTCAAAATTTAAATAGAAATTAGGCATCTTTCTTCTTTGAATTTCTATTTTAATTTTGACCCCCAAAATTAGTGTCCTCCCTTCTGAAAAAAATATAACTACCAACCCCTGTAGTTCACACAGGAAAAAGACTGCCATCTTGCGCTTGCGCATTGATGGATTTTCTTTCCCTGTTTAGCGTTGATTAACCAGACACTTATTTTTCCAAATTAACCGGATTCATCGCTTGCTCACTTTGTTTTTTAAATCTGAATATAGTTTTATGGTTGCTTTTTCAAAGTTGAAAAAGTGTCAGATGCATACTTATTGACCCAATGGTCACTATAAAACACAAAAATTAGCCGTAGGACAAGTGTATTCTAAGAGGAAATATTCCTTTAACACAAAAAAGAAATTTGTATTTTTTTTTTCATTTTTTTACAGCCTTTCTTCTTATAACTTCAATTTGGTACTCGGACAAACGTTCTTCAATTTGTATGATAAGGATAGATGTTGCTTCTCCTTGAATTTGATATAAACTATAAAAAATACTAATGACAGTATCAAACTCTGACAATTAAAGCTTTTAAATATCACTTTACGTTCCACCAATCAAACCGTAGTCTCAGAACCTGGAATTTTTTGGCTATGCTAATCACTAATAGTATTTTCAACTCTTCCACAAAATTTCAGCCTTCAAATCAAAGTGTAGCAATAATTATCAGAGTTGGAAAGTCAAAAATAAGACTTGTATTTAGTGACGCTATGTATTATATAGAAAACACTATACACAAACACAAACACGTAAGATAAATGTTTAGGTAAGGATATAATTGAAGGGATTGTGAAATTTTTATACAGTTCTTGTACTCTTGAACATGCTGAACGATACCCTTTAAGGTTTATGATGAAAGCTCTATTGTAGTAGAATTGAAGATCATGTTATAAAGTCAGAATTAATTACTGAATTATATTACAAGACATGACATTATTTATAAAATCTTTGATTACTGTTTGATAATCATTTGTGTAATTCATGACTTCAAGTTAATCTTGATTGGATATCCATTTCAATATCATTCTATTTCTGATAACAACCTTGATATCTCCTTCAGATAGATGACGGATGTAGACATCATTTTCACATATTAACAGTGTTTAAAGTCAGATTGAAGTCAGATTATTATCTGACAGGCTATTACTGTTGTTGAGAACAGCTGAAACAAATAAGATCTGGTCATCAGCAGTTGGGCAAATTTCAGAAAAGGCCAGTATTGTCTAGGTCAAGTATGTTGCTTTTTTTTTTGCTTGAACTGTCCCATTTATACTTTAGGTATTAACTAATTTCAGAAATACATGTATAAACTAGCATTATGAGTAATGGGAGTATACCATAAAATGTACACTTAAGCATAAATTCCACTAAAAATAAAAAAATCTTAACTTGAACTTAAAATAGTCACAAAGAAAATTTGATTGATTATTGATAAAAAGAGAAAGTTATAGCCAACAGCATTCTTGATATCAGCAGATGTTAAGTTGAGAGAAAATCTAAACAACTATCTTGATTTATTTTAAGATTATTCATTCGGCTAATCATATTCAAAGTTAAATCCATTTCCCATTCACGATTTCCAGTAGAATGGAATAATTTTATTATCCAAGTCAATACATGTATGAAATAGTGCTATTTTATTTCTTCACAATCCACAATCAGTGGCTTGAAGATAGAGATCAAATCATACCAAGTGCAGTGGAACCCTTTACAATCCTTACATACTGGGGCCTAATTCTGGAAAACTTAACTGAGATAAAATCCGGATTTAAAGAAATTCAGTAATCTGATTGGATAATAGTTCCTAATTTAAAATCGATTTTAGTGATTGACAAATCATATGACTAGAACACTTAAATCATTGCAAGTTAAGTTTTCGAGAATAAGGCCATCTCTTAGAATGAGCCAAAAAAAATGATTTTCTGAGGACATATGTCTTCATCTACAGTGTCAAAAGTATACAAACAGAGTCCAATAAAATCATAAAACTGAAGTCAATTTCCTTAATATTATAGGTTAAAATTTCTGCAGGCATTTTTAAATTATTATATAAGCTTGTTTTCTGGATTTATTAGATTATACAATTGGTATATTTATGACACAATGTAAGTTTACTGATGAATATATACTCTTATTAAAACCAAGTTTGAGAATTTTAATATTGTGATCATGCTAGGAGGTATCGCTTTAAGAAGGTTGGAAATCAAGTAGGCCTACATATTGAGTTATTCATTATTTTATTGCAATCTAATTTCATTGTGAAATGCCAGAAGTCAAGGAATGTAAAAGCACTTGACAGATCAATTTCAGGAATTATAGTAGAGAAGATAGATGACACTCAATCAATAGTTGAAATTTGATTTTTTTCAATCATGTTAGAGAGTAGATTGTAGTTGATGGTAAATACTATATTGACATTATAAACACTATGATTAGATTGGTGAACCTGGCTTCAGGGGATTTACCACATTCTCAACTTTCTTACGCTATTTTTTCTATCTTATACCATTTCTGTCACTAATCTGTATATATTGGGTGTTAGTAGCAATTTCGTTTACTTATATATTTCTATTTAATTTAACTAAGTTATAGTTTTTTCAATACCTTGATTGGTTGCAAATAGATCATGATCACGTGGCCTTGATTTGTCATAGGTCAGGTGATTTGTTTTCTACGCATGTCATTCTTGGTTTGTTGATCCAAAGGTAAACTGAGCACATGCTCAGTACGACAATGTCTAAAACTGATGGTTAATTTTTAATCCATTTCAATCTTCTACCTTCCCCAGTGTGGTATGTTATATTTAATAATTTAACTATTCAATAGTGTTTTAAGAACCAATTATTAGATATTTGAAGCTTTAGTTTTAAAATTAAGGTGTTTATTTACGCAATATGATCGTGCACGTGCATAGTGGTATACTGGTTTGTGCAGCCATTTTGATTATCTCAACTCATCTCAGTTGACGACTTTAGAAGACAATTATCCTTGCGAATTAGCATACGCTTTAGCATGTCAATTGTTAAGCGGCTATTCGTAAATTTATTGTGTTAACGTTTACTTTAATATCCGGAACTGTTATATGTTTCAGTTTGACCGTCAATTACTGAGTCGACAACGATTGATTCTCGCAATGATGTTAGCTACGATTCAACATCAGAAGAGAAGATATCCTTTGTTCTCCAAGATTTAGATGTCACCGTAATTTATTTACCCCTCAACGATATCTGTAATGCATTACTTAAATTTAAATTGCTTAATGACGTGTACAGCACCAGGGAATAAAGAATAAACTCATATCAACCTTAGTGTTATCTTTCCGGGTAACATGAAAGTCAAACACAGTGAAGATTATTGAAGTAAAGACCTTAAGATTATGTCAGAGGAAGAGAGCAATTACCAAAGGGGCAGTAACCAGAGCTATCACACAACTGAATTCGGTATTAGAATTAAATGGAACCAAAGATGAATTAGAAAGTGGTTTAGTTACTCTTGATCAGACTTATACCAATTTTCGCCAATGTCATCAGGCCTACCACGAAACTTTAGAAGATGAAGATGACATTGACGCATCGGAAACCTATCTGTCGTCTGTAAGAAGAGACGTTCAAGATGTCAGACATACGGCTGTATCGCAGCTGCATGAAGTAGTGTCACCCGATGACCACCAACAACAAAGCAGCAGTCGACAGCAAGTAATTGCTGAATCCAATGGTGACGATATTCCACCTGGTAGTGTACCCGAGGACTTGTTGAGGCAGCTGATTTCTGAAATAAGAGACCTGAGAAGAAATACTGATAGTCAAAGTCATCAGATTCAACAACTGAAGTGTACGCTTGAGCCACGTCTGCAACATCCATCTGGTAGAGCATCAGTCCTGGCCGATTTAACACCAACAGAAACACTGAATGCTACTTCGAGACCAGTATCGACACACAATGACGAGCATCAATCATTGCCACCAGCGGTTAATGAGTCATCCCTTTCTCAACTGTTGGAACTTTCCAGACGCCAGCATCAGGTACAGATAGACTCTCTCCATCTTCCACCTGCTGACCTTCTTCGTTTTGATGGTGATCCGTTAAAATACTGGCAATTTTATAGATTATTTACAAGTCTTGTGGATAAAGAAACTGTGCCAACTGCAGAAAAGCTCACACGACTTCATCAGTTTACAACAGGTCAAGCCAGAGAAGCCATTACGTGTTGCCTTTACAATCCAGATTCAACTGCTGGTTACTCAGACGCGATGTCAACACTCAAGAGACGGTTCGGTAACCCTTATACCATTTCTCAAGCCTGGATTGACAAGGTACTCAGATATAAAGACATCAGAGATAACCGACAACTTAGAGCCTTTGCTGATACTCTGAGAAGTTGCAGAGACACCCTTAGATCAATGAAATGTGAAGAGGAAATCAGCGGAGGTCGCAACCTTCTGCGGATTGTTGAGAAGCTTCCCCTTGACATGAAAAGGAAATGGTTGACTAAGAACTATGAAATTACTCAATCTGGTGGAAGGCCGCGGCTGGATGATGTTGTACGGATGGTGGAAATTGAGGCTGAGAAGAGAGTAGACCCGATATTTGGTAACTTACTCAATTCTGGTAACCCAACACTGCCAAGTTCGAACCAAAGCAGACCACTTCAACCTGAGAAGAAGAGACAGTCCTTCTCAACTTCATCTTCTGTTTCAAAACCCAAATCTGCCCATGCACAGATGACAACCAACCTGAAATGCTTGAAATGTGGGGCGGAGCACTATCTTAACCAATGCCAATCATTTAGAGGCCTAACCGTGGATGAACGGCTGACGTTTGTCAGAAGTCAGAAACTTTGTCAAAACTGCTTCATGAAAGGCCATTCAAGTAATGATTGTTCACGAACCTGGATCTGCAAGGTGTCTGGATGTGGTCTTAAACACAACAGCTGGCTTCATTCTGCTTTGGTAGCTTCAACAACAAATAACTCAACAAATAACCAATCGACAAACAACCAAACAACCAACCTAACTACTCAAATTAACCAAGCTACTAATGCTGAATGTCCAACTACAAGTCAACAACATATCCAGTCTAATGCAGTTCACAACAACCAACAACCACAACGAAAAATCGCACTACCAATAATCCCTGTAATGGTATACGACATTAGAGGCCTTTTCTCTATGAGGGTGCTTGCTTTACTAGACAATGGCTCCAATGGTACCTTTTGTTCGGAGAAATTGGTGAAACAGCTTCAACTTGAACCAAGGAAGACAACCATTAAGCTAAGTACAATGGAAAATGCCAATCTTGTGGTGGAAACCTCGTCTGTCGACATTAGAGTGGAAGACCACACGAAGACTCAAACCTTTACAATTAAAGGTGTCCTTACCCGAGAGCGATTGAACATCAGCCTTGATAGTTTGATGTCAAATGATGAGGTCCTCGCTTGGACACACTTAGCTGAAATCAACTGCTTACCAGAAGTAAGAGATGGTGATGAAGTGCATCTACTCATTGGTCTTGATCAACCCGACATACTAGCTCCACGAGAAATCTGTCGTGGTAATCCTGGAGAACCGTATGCAGTCCTCACTGGTCTTGGATGGACACTAAACGGGCCAACGTCACATGGTATATCTACTGTATCCTCTAATTTCTTACATCACGATTTGCAAGAAGCTGTCGAAAGATTCTGGCGACTTGACGAACCTTCCTACCTGAACCATAGTGGTATGTCTGTCACAGACAAATTGGTGTTGTCAACATGGGAAAACAAGACTTACAGAGATGGTTCTCATTATACAGTACCTATTCCCTTCAAGAGAGATCCACTTAACCTACCAAACAATTTCACTGTAGCCAAGCATAGATTGGACTTGTTAGGCAAGAGGCTGAAAAGGGATTCAGATCTGCATTTGAAATACTCTGAAGGCATTCAAGACAACATAAGGAAAGGATACGCAGAGGAGGTATCGGAAACTGACAGAACCCGAGACGATGGGTGTGTCTGGTATCTACCTCACCACGCAGTTACTAACCCCAGGAAACCTGGCAAGATAAGTATAGTGTTCGATTGTGCCGCCCGCTACCAGGGCTCTTCCTTGAATGATCACATAAATCAAGGTCCTGACCTAACAAATAAATTACTTGGGGTCCTGTTAAGATTCCGTCAGGAACCAGTAGCCTTAAGTGCGGATATCGAATCCATGTTCTGCCAAGTGAAGGTACCACCACAGCATCGCGATGTACTGAGGTTTCTCTGGTGGGACGAAAACGATCCTGATAAAGTACCAAAGTTCTACAGAATGACCACTCATCTATTTGGAGGTGTCTGGAGTCCAAGTGCTGCTTCATTTGCTCTTCAGAAAGTTGCCGAAGATTATTCAGATTTTCCACCAGAGGTTATAAACACTGTCAAAAATGACTTCTACGTTGATGATTGCCTGAAGTCAGTTCCGACCGAAGATGACGCAATAGCCTTGGCCAACGGACTCAGATCGCTATTAGCAAAAGGTGGTTTCAAACTTACAAAATGGTTGTCCAACTCGAAGAAAGTTATGAAGTCAATTCCATTAGAAAACTGGGCAAACTCTTTGCATGAGCTGAATTTAGACCATGATGATTTACCATATGATCGTACATTGGGCGTTCTCTGGAATGTTGAAAGAGATGTTTTCACCATTGAAGTTAAAGTCATCGATAAACCAACGACTAAGAGATCAATCCTTAGCATAACCAGCTCCATCTATGATCCATTAGGGTTTGTTGGACCATTTGTGCTCAGGGCGAAAATGATCTTCCAACAGCTTTGTCGCTTACGCATAGGATGGGATGATGCTGTACCTAAAGACTTGGAAACACAATGGAGACGATGGTTAACTGATCTACCTCTGCTTTCTAATTTCTCAGTACCAAGATGTTTGAAACCTACTACTCAAGACAAATCAGCTATACAGATCCACCATTTCTGCGATGCCTCAGAAACGGCCTATGGAGCCGTATCCTACTTAACAATTGGTGGAGAAAGTAGATTTGTAATAGCCAAGTCTAGACTAGCACCCATCAAGTCTACAACTATACCTAGGCTTGAGTTAATGTCAGCTGTTGTTGCCACAGAACTAGACCAATACGTAAAGCGCCATCTACACATTGGTATACAAGAGACGTTCTTCTGGACTGACAGTATGATAGTACTACACTACATCAACAACACAGAGAGCCGTTTTCAAACCTTCATTTCCAACCGTATAACAAGAATTCATGAACGTTCTGAGCCTGGACAATGGAAGCACGTTGATTCATCAAATAACCCTGCTGACCTAGTCTCTCGTGGTATGTCTGCTAAGGAGATCTTAAATAATAACACATGGCTCCTCTGGTCCTGCCTTCCTGAAATTTGGAGAAGAACGATGGCCTCTTCAACCAGTACTTGGTGGATTACCAGATTTAGCTGAAATTAAAGTTTCAAAGGAGGTTTATCTAGTAAATACAGGAGAGCAAGCTGTTCCTAGTACAACTAACCGTCTGTTCCTGAGGTACTCGAGCTGGCATCGCCTGAAAAGAGCCATTGTCTTAATACTCAGACTAAAAGCAATTTTACGAAAACGGATCGACACTCCCCTGGGTAACCCGATTACAGTTCATGAACTTCGTTCAGCTGAAGCCGCAGTTATTGATTATGTTCAACAATCTGTCTACACATCCTGGAACAAGAAGTCCAGCTCGCTACGAAGACTAAAGCCTTTCAAAGATGAAGACGACGTTTTGAGAGTAGGAGGTCGTCTCGTAAATGCTTATATTCCATACCAAGCGAGACATCCAGCCATAATTCCGTCAGACCATCACGTTACTGGACTGATCATCAACCACTTCCACCTACGGTATGGGCATGCAGGGGCTGAAAGAGTGCTTGCAGAAATACGTCAGCGCTTCTGGATAGTTAAAGGGCGCTCAGCTGTTACACGAGCCCTTAGGTCCTGCATTACTTGCCGCAAATGGAGAGCATCACCCCAAGAACAACAGATGGCTGCCCTACACAATTCTAGAGTCACACCCAACCTTCCTCCCTTCACTAAGGTGGGGGTTGACTACTTCGGACCATTCATGGTTAAGAGAGGACGCACCGAGCTGAAGAGGTACGGCTGTGTTTTCACCTGTCTCACTACCAGAGCAGTTCACCTGGAAGTCTCATTTACCCTCGACACCAACTCATTTATTAATGCACTACAACGTTTCATAGCCAGAAGAGGGTCTCCAGATGAAATTCGTTCCGACAATGGAACAAATTTTGTCGGGGCACGGAGAGAACTTCGTCAGGCTATCAACGAGTGGAACCAACAACAGATATCTAACCATCTTCTTCAAAGTGAGATTGCTTGGATTTTTAACCCACCTGGTGCCTCACATATGGGCGGTGTATGGGAGAGGCAAATCCGAACGATACGCTCAGTACTAAACAAGCTAATGGTTCAACAGTCACTGGACGACGAGAGTTTACCAACCTTGTTTTGCTGTGTAGAAGCCATTATTAATGGAAGACCAATAACAAAGCTGTCGGATGACCCTACAGATCTGCTTCCACTTACCCCAAATCACTTGCTCTTGTTAAGAGCAGGACCAACAGCACCACCTGGACCATTCGTTCATCAGGATCTTCACAGACGAAGATGGCGTCAAGTTCAATATCTCGCTGATTTATTTTGGACCAGATGGCTGAAAGAATACTTACCTGCTTTGCAAGAAACACAGAAATGGACATCAAGAAGGCGAAATATGCAACCTGGTGACTTAGTTCTTCTACTGAATGAGACAACTCCACGTAACCAATGGCCTTTAGGGCTAATTACCCAAGTATATCCGGGACCTGATGAACTAGTTCGTGTTGTGGACGTTAAAACTCAGACACGAACGTATACACGCCCAGTGACCAAACTGTGTCTACTTGAAGCTAACTTGGTTGATGTTTAATGTGTTATTAGCATCTGTTTAGTTTACTGCTTTGCCTGTCTGTAGGTAATGACCCTATTGGGTCATGGGGGGCGGGATGTTAGTAGCAATTTCGTTTACTTATATATTTCTATTTAATTTAACTAAGTTATAGTTTTTTCAATACCTTGATTGGTTGCAAATAGATCATGATCACGTGGCCTTGATTTGTCATAGGTCAGGTGATTTGTTTTCTACGCATGTCATTCTTGGTTTGTTGATCCAAAGGTAAACTGAGCACATGCTCAGTACGACAATGTCTAAAACTGATGGTTAATTTTTAATCCATTTCAATCTTCTACCTTCCCCAGTGTGGTATGTTATATTTAATAATTTAACTATTCAATAGTGTTTTAAGAACCAATTATTAGATATTTGAAGCTTTAGTTTTAAAATTAAGGTGTTTATTTACGCAATATGATCGTGCACGTGCATAGTGGTATACTGGTTTGTGCAGCCATTTTGATTATCTCAACTCATCTCAGTTGACGACTTTAGAAGACAATTATCCTTGCGAATTAGCATACGCTTTAGCATGTCAATTGTTAAGCGGCTATTCGTAAATTTATTGTGTTAACGTTTACTTTAATATCCGGAACTGTTATATGTTTCAGTTTGACCGTCAATTACTGAGTCGACAACGATTGATTCTCGCAATGATGTTAGCTACGATTCAACATCAGAAGAGAAGATATCCTTTGTTCTCCAAGATTTAGATGTCACCGTAATTTATTTACCCCTCAACGATATCTGTAATGCATTACTTAAATTTAAATTGCTTAATGACGTGTACAGCACCAGGGAATAAAGAATAAACTCATATCAACCTTAGTGTTATCTTTCTGGGTAACATTGGGTATGATATTTATGAAAACAAGAGCTACTAACACTATTTTTCTTGTTAAATTGCCTGCAAAAAGGGTTTGAATTAGATTAAAACAGAATTAGAGATTTCCTTTATAACCGCTTAATGCCTTATAAACCTTGTTTTGAAATTTTATTTTTGTCATTTATTTACCTAAGATTAGAAAGTTTTTTAGAGGCAGGGATTACAAACACCAGACAGATATTATGGAACATAACACACCACTGAATATTGTAAAATACAAAATGTTTGCCTAACTTGTTCAAAGAAATGTGTTTATATATTCCATAACTTCTGTCTTGTGTTAGTGATAAAACTGTGTGAAATATAACATGTCAACAGTTAATATTATTTACATCAATAATTATCAAACTTTTATCTTAAAAGCTTGGTAAACAACTTTATTGACTTCTTCTGCTGAAAAGTATTTACAAATTTTTGCTCATTTTTACAATTCTGTACTAATTAATCTTTGTTGATTGTCAACTTAAGTTCTCAAATATACTTCCTGTCAATTTATTCTACATTTATGTTCACATTTGAGAACCCACAGAGTTTTTAATATGCTCAAATAAAATATGGAGTGTATATTGGCATCACCATATATGTTGGTTTTTCTAACAGCAATTGTAGAGATAGTCCCATGTAGTCCAGGGGTATCTCTTTAATTTTATTAATTATTTAGAAAAAATATCTTAAAAACTTCAAAATAATAATTGAACAAAAGTAAAAATTTAAATAATTTGAAATTTGTTTGAAAATCTAAGCAATGTCAGAATCAAATATGGCATATCAATAAATAGAATCAAAGACTGGAAAATTCAACCAGATTAACAACCAAATGATAAATGTAGATGTATTTGAAGTTTGTTAAACTGTAAGTCAATAGCAATTAACAAGCTGTTAATAAATACAATGATTATTGTTTGAAATAAATATTTACCTTAAAAAAACTACTAATAAATCTAATATAATCAATTGTTATACCTGTTATTAGAGAGTGGTATCATAATTTATACATGTACTTTTACAAGTTACATGATAACAGGTTAAAAATTCATAAGCAATAGCATTTCAATATTGTAAACAATGAGCAAATCATATGAAAATAAAATATATTAATTCATGGTAAATAAATAAATGAGTGCTCTAGATTCTATCATGCTTAAAAGCTTGCTTTGACTCAAATTATTAAAGGAATACAACCTCTTAGAATCAACTTAAAAATTAAGTTCTCAAACTTGGTCAATCAGAGATATTCATCAACAGTGTCGAAAGTTTACAAACAGAGTGCAAAAAAACAATGAAACTATGTAAATTTCCATATAATAACAGGTTATAATGAAACTTGATTAAGGGTTTTTCAATTATTGTATATAAATAGATTTTTCTGGATTTATCAGATTATTTTGGTATTCTATTGTATAGTTATGCAACCAGGCAACTCTTATTGACCAAATATGAAAATTTAGATTTTTTGTTCATTCTAAGAGGTTGTATTCCTTTAAAAAGATATAAACATAATGGTTAAAATTTGAGATTCTTGTAAACTGATTAAGTTTTCCTGTGTTCTTCAGATTACGACATCTTCAGATTTTGCCATATACAGACCACAATGGTTAACATAGAATTTTTACTTGTTAAATAAGAAAGTTCTAAATTGACATTTTTTCAGAAAGTTGGTAGAAAACTTCAGAGGCTATATGTAAAGAATATCTCTATATATACAATACTAATTTTGACTATTGAAAAATACATCAGGAAGTATTAAACATTATAGCATTGGAAGACTAAAACATCACATGACAATAAATGAACTCTTTTAGTCTCATCAAGGCAACAACTATTATTTTGACAATATTTAGAAAGTAGGTGAATAGAGGAAACAGGCGAAGTGGAAGAGCGAGAGAGAGAAATAGACAAGTATCAGAGTTAGAGACAGTAATTTCCTTCAGTTGGCCCCCGAGGTAAAAACTGTCTCATACCTCATTTACTACAGATTGCATTGGATAAAAACTAATCTTAGATACATTACCTACATCAATCACTACCTACACAAAATAAATGTAGCATTTAAAATTAAATTGTTAAAAAAACTACATTGCATTATTTGTCATAACATTTTATAGTCGATATTTTACATGCTGTTCTACCAAACTACTGAGATTTGAATTTTCAATGATAATTTAATGAAATAAAGAAAGTGAACTTATTCCATAAACACTCTTTTTGCATTCTAAAACAAGTGGTTGTCTAGCAAGATACGCCCACTTTCCTGATAAATTTTCAGTAAATCTAGGGTGCTCACCAATTTGTGTCAAATCGTACCAAAAATCAAATCTGTCAAAAATATTGTTGATATTTTTTTATCACAAAATTAAATAAAATTCTGACAAACTGTCAATTTCGAAGTGTTCTGATTAAGTCAAGGGCAATAACTCGAAATCTAAAATCTTAAAATTCAAACTTCTCAAAGATCACATCAATATAAATGATCACACTAAAATTTCATTCAAATCTGATGAAAAATGTAGTCTCTATCGCGTTTGCAAGCTAATTTCAATTATACTCTGGGTGTATAAAAAACATAAATTCTTGACCTCCAATTTCTGGGGATATAACAGTAGAATAAACTATTTGTTCTTGTTAAGGGTTTCATGTTGTTCACAACAGTATCAAATTGTTCATATCGCTAATGACATTATCTGTACAACGTTTTGTTATTCAAATATTTGAGCAATTTACTAATTGGTTCTATCAAATAACAATGTTGATCTAAACAATAGATCTTTTATGACTATAATATTCAGTACAAGTATATATACATGCAACATCAGGTAAGAATAAATTCTGTGTTGATCTAATTTTTATAGCTTCAAAGTAGATACTACAATTACAACTGCAACTTGATTAAATCTGAAGTGAAGTAAGTCAATGCTCAATACTAGTGCATACTTTGCTAACCTTGAAGACTTCATGCTTTTTAATGATCAGAGGAATCATTATTCACTTTTTGTTGAATTGCTGTTGGTACATACATGTTTTTTTCAGATAGTATATGCTCACAAAGTAGCCTGTTTGGGATTGTTTTGTCTTACTGTTAATAAAAGTCAATTTGAGGTGTTTATACCTCTTGAAGTCAATCCAAGATTAAAAGAACAAACAGTAGTTCTATCATGTTCAATAACAAGTTATCATGTTAAATTTTGTTAACATTATTGTAAATGGATAACCAAAATATATTTATTTACAAAATTTAATAATGAATACTTGAATTAGAAGCAAATAGAACATACAAGATATACAATGCAAACAGTATTCAATATGTAATATCACCTACACTTGTCACAGTTTCAATTCATTTAACTAACAAACAATGATGCCAGGTTTTTTATATTTTTCTAGACAATGAAATTTCTTGTTCTATGATATTCTATAAAATATAGTATATTTTGTTGAAAAGAGTATTCTGTAAATCTCAAACATTCCTCAAATAAAAAAAAAACTTGAAGAGTTAAGGTAGATAATAAATAGTCTATCATGGGGAGTTTTTCTGATATTCTAATTAAAATCATAGAGAAAACTTGGCACAAAAATTTAAACAAACATTGTCTGAGACATGTTTTATATGGTTTCTTTAAGATATAATACGGTAAATATACCAACTAATTAGAAACTGAGGATTCTATATAATCTTTGAGGATAGAGACAGATTTATTTACTTACATGTAAGTATCATTGTTATATTTTCAAATATCATGCTGGAGTTGATATTATATTCATATCATACTTTCAGCCTTTTTTGTCCTGTATACTTAATATAAAATTTATACAAAATTCAACTTGGACTGTGGTTTTCATTATTATACATATACATTTACAAATAACTTTACCTAATTCAGACGAGCTAATAAAGATCTATGAGATTGATGAAGTGAAAAAAGTCTTAAATATGACTTATTCATTAATCAAAGTGGTAATGTTCTTTTCTATTATAATATTATTCTATGAATAGTTAAGGACAGATGAATCTTTGTAGGTAAACTTATTACTGGTAACTCTTGAGTTTCAAATGATAAAGGATGATCCATACAACAAAATAGAGAAATATAACCCTGCAACTGAAAATAATGTCATATCAAATCTCAAAACACTCTTTATATTCAATTGATATTTCTGTCAATCAATGCAATAATAGTTGTGTAAAAAACTAATTTTAATCCTACTACTTCATTAGGACGGAAACATAAAACTCGGGAGGCTCTTTAGAGATACTTCAAGTGACATTCAACAACTTCCAATATCACTTTAATTACTAAAGACCTAGCTCAATAAATCTCTCATTTAAATGGTCTTAAAGAAAAATATTTTACTGTTAAATGGAAAAATAAAATAAATTCAGAATTATGTTTAAGCTAGGGCACTTGCACTGTTCAAACCGAGGAACTTTTTACTGAAAAGTGGCAATTGAAGTTATTGTTCAAACTGTCACCAGATGGTTTGAAATTTGGGTCTCAATATAGATATCAATATATCATCAATTATTCAAAGCAATAAAGCTAATCATTAGACATAGGACTCATTAATAATAGTACTTAAAAGGTTAAAGGAATTGATGCAGAGTCAAACAATCTCTACCAACATCACATAGAGAAATAAACGTTAAAATCTAAAATAGGAAAGGTTTTAAAATATATTTGAAAGATTTTAGATTACTGATATTTTCTCAAAAAGAGACTACAGCAGATCGTTTTCTTATAGATAATTTCTTCTCAGAAGATAATATATATTTATGAAAAGTTCTATGCCTAGCTAGTGCAAATTAATTTTACAACCTAGTCTAATGCTTTCATTGAGATTCGTCTTCATTAAACCCTGAATAAATTTGCAGTCAAATAAAACTAATTTGACAAGAAACAATTCTCATTTTGTATCTTTCAGTTATAACTAAATGGAATTTACAGATATCAGATACATACTACATAAAATACAGAAACAATTAGATGAAAAATATGAAAAACAAATTGAATTGATAAAGGAGGTTTGTGTAATATATTTATGATACTTAATGTTTGTAAAGTTAATACATAATCATTGATAAAGAATGAAGGTTTGATTACATATGATCATTGATATAAAAGGTTTGTATGAAAATTTCATTATGTATGATCATTGATATAAAAGGTTTGTATGATAATTTCATTACATATGATCATTGATATAAAAGGTTTGTATGATAATTTCGTTATGTATGATCATTGATATAAAAGGTTTGTTTGATAATTTCATTAAGTATGATCAGAGATATAAAAGGTTTGTATGATAATTGTATTATCTATGATCATTGATATGAAAAGATTCTATGATAATTGTATTTGCATGATCATTGATATAAAAGGTTTGTATGATAATTTCATTAAGTATTGATTGAACATATTTTATTGCAATAAACACAAACGGATCGGAGAGCGATAATAAGAAATATCAGAAATATAAAACAAAATATATGTACATAGTGGTTGCCATCAGAAAAGAAAAACAAATCAAAATCAATATTCAATATCAGTTAAATGAAACATTTAAAGGAAACATATCGTTAACCTCATGTAAATCTTTGAGTTTGTTTAAAATGCATTGCATGTTTTAAAGAGGCACAGGCTTCATTTTCGCGGGTCGATTTGGATAAGTCTCAGAAACGGGGATTTTTTAGCTCAGCAATTTAGTACTGGTTATCACAACTCACCATTGAAATTTGAGCCTTCAAATCCATGTACATCCATAATTATTAGCATTTGAAAGTTATAATGCCCTACTACACATTAGCGATACTATGCAATATATAGAAAAGTCATCGATAGAAATAGAAGGAGAAATGTCTAATTTAAGGTATATTTGAAGGAAATACGCAATATTTGTGCATTTCTAGTGCTTCTGAAGGATACTTAAATATATTCAAGACCCAAATCAACCAATAAAGATAGTGGACCACGGCCATATACGCCTAACGAAAAATTTAATCGGGATAAAATTAAACTTTCTCAAACCTTTCGATTTAGGTCCAATAACATCCATTTTAAGTTTCATCAAAATCGGTTGAAAACTAAGAGAGTAATAGCATATTCAAGATTTGGGACAAGGGCAATAACTCTGCTTCTAACGATCGAAAATAGCTCAAATTCGAACTTTATCTTCGTTTTATGAATATGTATACACATATCAAATTTCATTTGATTCTGTCAAAAACTCTAGTTTTTAGAGCGTTTACAAGCAAATGTTGACTGACAGACCGACAGATTTGTGGCAAGGGCAATAACTCTGTTTCTAACGATCGAAAATAGCTCAAATTCGAACTTGATCTTCGTGTTATGAATATGTATACACATATCAAATTTCATTTGATTCCGTCAAAAACTCTAGTTTTTAGAGCGTTTACGAGCAAATGTTGACGGACGGACGGACCGACGGACGGACCGACGGACGGACCGACGGACGGACGGACAGGGGTGCCGACAATATACGTCCTCATAGAGAGATGAGGGCGTATAAAAATGAAGACTGGTCCCTTTTAATATTATTGTGTTAGTGGCATAGGTACACAATGGATTCCCCCATCATTGATATAAATGTTTGTATGATAATTTCATTAAGTATATATGGGTCATTCTATGAACTCGTTCTCTTTTTGATAAAGTATAGTGTTTTAAATAAATATATAAATATATTTTGAATTTCTGTGTTTTTGTTTATAGATATGGATAACATATGCGTAAACGTTAATTGTTTGCTTATTTGTCACCACTGACCTTAAAAAAATCCAATTATCACTTCTATGAATTGGATTATGTATCATTTCCGCGATATATGTAAATCAATGCAAATTTTCCAGTTCTTTGATACAAATTTCATCAAATATACTTCTAAATGAATTCTAGAGACAGTGCATACAATTTAAGCATATTGAAAACTGACGTAAATATACATACGTTCTAAAAAACGTAACAAGACTTGAAATTTTGACAACAAAAAATAAAGTTGATTGAAATAACTGGTATAATAAAAATACGAAAAGCAATATTAGATTTTTCTTTTTTTGTTACGATTAGTTGACTGCCAATAATGTAAGAAATGTAAAGTTTTATTACATTAAGAACGTACTAAATTCCATATTTTGATAGAATTGTCACTCGCGGAAATGATAATGAGCTTGATTATAGGTTCTCGGAAATGATGGTAATCGCGGAAATGATAATGATTACTAAAATAATCATCAAATGAAAACTACATATTAAATTCAAATAGATTTATAAACATGTAACAATGAAAAAAATACGAACATTAATTGTAAAATTAAAAATAATTCTAAGCGTATATCATGGAACAAAATTTAACCAACCAAATAAGCTGAAATTTAATTTTCAATATCACTTTCCCCTTTTTAATGAGTTAAGCCAATAATAATAGACTATTTTCTTAAAATTCCACCTCTTACATATATCGTTTATTTATTTATCTCATATTTTTCGGCAATTCGTTTGAATGTCAATGGGTCTATTTGGTGATGTCTACCAGTTACAAGAGTTGGGGGATCAATCATTGCTATCAATTGGTTCTGCTTGTACCACAAAACATCTTCATTTCGGGGCTGGAAATATCTGTTATGGCCTATCTTATGCATTACCGACACCTCCAATTCATTATCATCCACATCCTGTATAACACCCGGATACCAATGATTATCGTAGTCTACAACACACCATCTATTGATAAGACTTTCATCTACGTGTATATCAAATGTATCATCGACATCCACTTGAGCGACCTCTTGTTGAGTAGATGTTGACGGTTCGGTGCTTGCTAAAGGTACATTGGGAATGCACGGTTTAATAAAAACGACGGAAGATGGTTTGTAACACGAACAGAATGCTGGATAACAACAGTAGCAGCTCACATCTCTAAAAGTGATTTGGTGTTTATTACTTATCAGTATTTGATGAATCTTCATGGATCCCTGAATTGTTTTCAAAGCTTTGGTTCGATCATCTTCTTCACTGCGTATATCTTCTGTTGTAATGACGAACAACTGGATAGTAGTTAATGGCTGGACAGATGAAATAAAAGACTCTGCGTTTAAGATATCACCTCCCTGTGCAACGAAACGATCTGCTGTTCGTTTAAGTACGGCGCCTATACCATCTGGAGCACCTTTTCCGTGGGAACTCTCAAAATAATTCCATACTGCTTTTGTGAAACCATAATCATAGATCTTATCCGATACCATAAACATATTTGATTTATTTCGGTACTGAGTCGTAGGTCCATCGCTCAAAAAATGTACTGTTTCAATATTGGGATGTTTGTAACGCACTGCCTCTAGCACTGGTCTCAGATGTGCCCAAATCGCAGCAGGATCTTTTCTGGCATTATCAGCTAATGTACAAAAACTATTGTGATGGTCTGAGAAATAGACTACTACAGTGTGGATGACTATTTGTCTGTGTGATGCACCAAAATGTGCACTCTGGACCTCTTTGTTCTGTTTGCATACGAAATTTTCGGAAAAATCTATGTGAACGATGCAGGAGTTATTATCGAGCTGTTGTTGAAGTTCTCGAATGCATTTATACTGATGAGTAACATTATAAATATGTCTCAGGATACGTGGCATATTCTTATTCAATTCATCAACCAAAACTGCTACTGCTGTATTTTCATCAAATTTACACGTCATCTTCACCATAATTTTCTCTCCGGTCTTGCTATCTCTTTCTTCAGTTCTGTTACCCCATCTTGTCCATAATACTCTCTTTTCTAATAGTATATCGTCAAACTTTATAACTTTATTTTTACAAACATCACATTCGCGATACATGCAAGACTTTTCATTGACGTTGCAAGTAATTGTCTTCAAAATATTTTCAATATCTCTGGTTTCAATAATATGTTGTTTGTAGAGGGCATCTAATTTTAATTGCAAATTTTCGTGTATAATGCAAAGACAGGTTTCTCGGTCTCTTATACTGGGGTGAACAATATAAAAGGGTTTTAAGCGACAGAAAAGGGAATATGAGATTGAACTACCAGGATTTTCTGAAAGATATTTTCGATGCAAATTTTGTAGTGTCTCACTCAGTATTCTCTTTTGCATCTTAACCTTGTTTTTGGTGAGGGTAGATTTCTTTCCAGCAACTAATCGACTGCAATCGTCGCGTTCTAAAAACACTTTCACGTTTTGACTGAAGTTTACGACTGATCCCGTTGGTCTGCGCCTTTTGTCAGAGAACTTAATTCCAAATTCTTTTTCAACCATTTTGCATAATTTGTATTTCTTAATCACCTTACTTTTTAACAGTTTTATCAAAAGTTGACTTGACTTTCTATGTTTCAATCGTTCCTTCATCAAATCTGTCAATGCAAAATGTAGTTTTAGATATTTATTTAAATCTTTCTTTTGGTTAATAATTCTCTTTGATTTAGATTTAGGACTGTTGGTATACGTTGAAGCAGCTGCCTTATTTGCACGACAGAGACGCTGTCTATATTTGTTAATTATTCTATTCTGAGCCTGCAGTTGATCTTCAAGGAGTTTTAATTTTCGGTAACATTTGTTTTTGCGTTTTCGGGGTTTGGTTTGCTTTTTATTTTGGACATCGGGTGTGGGATTGTCGCTTAAATCTGTATTTGATGAGGGTGGGGTATTAATTGTAAAATAGTCAAGACGCCTTTTGAAATTTGCATTTCTTTCTCTGTAACCTTTCGAAGCTTTTTTCCATATCTTTCTCTGCTTTCTCTGTCCTCTTTCTGTAATTTCACTGATTGGTTTTATAACACCTCGTTCTTTTTTCTTTTGGTAACGGTCTCTTTCTTTTTGAAGATAAATCTGATATTTCTCAGGATCTGATTTGAGCTTTTCTCTGTAAATTTTATCCTTGTTGGACGGCATCCTAAAATTAAGAATGAATTTGATAATATTTAAACGTAAAATTTTGTCTTAAACCTACTAATTGAATATATGTATAGATAAAACAGGGTAGTTAAATATTGTCTTATTTTCGTCATTTCCGCGAATAAATTTTTCGCGGAAATGATGTTCGCGGAAATGATGAATTTAATGTTTTCAGTCTGGATAAGCTGATCTATAGGTTTGATTATCAAAACAACTTGTTGTGCCTAAAGCTATTTTTAGTATTTCATTATGCAGTCTGGTTTATTTTCATTTCGGGCAGTAGTTTGGCCACAAAATGTTTCGCGGTAATGATTTGATTAAGATGCACGGTGTCGAATTCTTACCTTTGTCTTGAATTTTGTAGATAAATAAAACCATGTATCTGTTAAAAATTTAAAATTTCGAAAACGTTGATGACGAGGACTGGACTCGCGCCATTTCCTGAATTCAAGAGTAATTCCCCTTTGTTTCCAGACCAATATTAATTTATTTCGCGGAAATGATCAGAATCCCCGTGACTCATATAAAATGTAGAAAAAATATTTTTTATTAGAATAGTTAATGTGAGAAATTGTGTAGTATGCTTGAGATATTGTACATCTTGGTTACAGTCCAATTTATCAATGTCTAGTTAAAGTTAATAATGAAAAAGAGTGAACTTTGAAAATAAGTTCAGGCGCCATGACAGGGATATTTGTTAAACTCTTGATTGTTTAAAGTAACTAAAATTATATTTTGGTGAAAAATTACCACAATTTATATGTTTTATTTCTATCTGCGTTCAATGACGAAAACGAAAAAAAACATAACATCATAATTTTGACTTTGCAATCATTCAAAATTATTCGATAATCAGACATGACAAAAAAGGAGATCGAATTGATAGAATGACCCATATGATCAGAGATATAAAAGGTTTGTGTGATAATTGTATTATCTATGATCATTGATATGAAAGGGTTCTATGACAATTGTATTTGCATGATCATTGATATAAAAGGTTTGTATGATAATTTCGTTATGTATGATCATTGATATAAAAGGTTTGTTTGATAATTTCATTAAGTATGATCAGAGATATAAAGGTTTGTATGACAATGGTATTTGCATGATCATTGATATAAAAGGTTTGTATGACAATTGTATGATCATTGATATAAAAGGTTTGTATGACAATTGTATGATCATTGATATAAAAGGTTTGTATGACAATTATATATATGATCATTGATATAAGAAAAATGAAATGAAATGAAATGAAATGAATGGAGTGTTACGTCCTACTTTTCTGCACCTATATGGGCTAATTGAGGACGGGCAAACGCCATGCAGTGTGCAATGAGGGAAATTTTGCCAGGACAGCGGCATTAGCCTGCTCTTATTTTCGATTTCCAACTGTCGAGGGATCTTTAACGTGCACAGCCAATAGCACACGGGGCCTTGGTTTATTGTCCCATCCGAACGACTAGACGCTTTTCCATGTCAGCCCCTCCGACCTGCATCACTGACAGGGGGAAACCGGGTTGAAAAATCCGAAGGTATCATCTCGACCCATGCCGGGATTGAACCCTGGACCTTCAGGTTAGCGAGCAAGCCTCTAACTCACTGAGCCACCGCGGCTCCCATTGATATAAGAAGATCCAACACACTTTCAAATACAGACTTGGTAAATACCTAATCAACTCACAAATAATCCAAATCATCTAAATCTAAATGAAAGATTTAACACAACAGAAAGATTTTTACTTAAATATGAAAACCAATTTTAAGCTAATGTTTGATCTTCATTGAACAAAAGAACTAAATAAGATCAATGAAAGACATAAAGTGATTGTCGAAATTGGATTTTCTAGTGATGAACAAGTATAGATGAATGGTTCTGAAGTAAATCTCTAGATATCATTAATAATGTCTGGTCTGTTAGATTCTAATATAACTATCCTATTATCATTTAGATTATACATCAGAGGTAGAGAAAAATATTATTACTCGTACTTAGATCTATATATAGTCTGACTAGACAAGATTAAAATAAATCACAGTATTATCAGAGACATGAGCTGTTATGTTTGTAATATCAACATAATGAGATGGCATGAGAACCTAAAGGATATGAAGATCAGAAGAACTGTACTGGAAATAACAAGAGATGCACAAGTACATTATACTTAATCTAGCAACCATTCGCCTAGCTAGACGGACATGTTGACTCTAAATGACAATTTGGCTCTTAGAACATGGCATCTGTCTTTCTAAAAAAGCACCACTCTTGAATATCTTAACTTAGATTATAGACAACAATTAATGGTTTATTCTGTCGAAAAAAAGGTTGGTATGGAGCTGACCTCATAGCATACAAGTAATTTGAGAAAAAAACTCAAATTGGTTGCACTATTTCAAGATACAATTAAGCTGAGTCTCTGCCATTCAAATTGAGATTGAGGGACAGGATGTTAAGGTCTACCATTCCCAACTTTTTCCATTTCCTTATTACAAGTTATCTTTGACATCAACATGGCTTTGTTCATTTTAACCCTTATATATTGTGAAAATTTATTTTGATAACAACACAAACATGGTCAACAAAATCATTATCTAAATTTTAAGAAAATAAACTAGACTAGTATGAATCAGTGGAATTTGATTATATAGAGAAAACTGACATGTACCTATCCAATAAATTCTATGTCGAAGTCCAGAAGCCAAAAAATCAATGAAGCAAAAATAAAATGAGTCTACGTTAGCTTTTTCTTTCAGATTTGTAACTGACATCCTTCCAAATATACCTTTTATATAACAGTACTAATGTTCGGCAGAGAAAAATTTCAAGCTTTAAAGAGATAAGTTCACTAACTGTTAACCCAAACAATTATAGTCTCAGCATCTGGAATTGTTTAGCTAATCTAATCCGTAATATTGTGCACAACTCCCCTAGGAAATTTAAGCCTTCAAACACATGTGTACCCATAAATTATCAGCGTTTGAATGTCAAAAATACGACTCATCTTTTAGTAAAACTATGCGTTATATAGAAAACAAATTTACAGAAAATGAAGGATAAATGTTTAGTTAGGGATATATTTGAAGGAATTATATGATTTGCGTGCAGTTCTCGTACTTCTGGATGATATTTAGAGATATTTTAGTCCTAAATCAACCATCGGAAATGCTGAACATTCCCCTTTAGCGCTGAGAAACCTAATTCAATGATTTCAGACATAAAAATCTTTTCGCTTATAGAGCAGAGTAATAACTTTTCCAATCATCACAAAGCTAAGAGATAATATTTACACTTTAATAAAACTATTTAGAAAGTCTGGATAGTTCTAAAATCCTTTTATAATAATTGATTGCATGACAGAATTAGTCAAGTAGAGATCACCATTATAACTAGCATATTACATTTCCCTCTCTCTCAATTTTTTTTAACTTCACTGTACAAGAGCTCAATTTGATTACATGATATTATACAAGTCACGCAATATAACTGGTATTTTCAGATTTTTATACATCTCAATTCATTTTCAATAATGGAAAATATTTCATGATTTGAATATATTGCTCACTAGACTGTATGAAATAAAATATATGGAATTCATCACAAGGCCTCAATGGATGTTTTCACTTAAGTTGTGCTTTAGTCTATGCAAGATGAGATGAAATGAATTTGGGTAACCTTTATTCAAACTCAAACTGTGCCTATTGTCTTGATTTATATTTCATACATCATATTAGAAATTGTTCACACATATTTCCTAGCTAGCAGAACTTTTTTTTAATCACAAACAAAGCACGGAAGACATATTTATATAAACATTATTAGAGACAGAACTATTTGAAAGGATACAACAAACATAGGCTTGCGGCAAGTCTCGCAAGCATATACGCCCACCAGCAGCTTGATAAAGAGGTAAATGTGAACACCAAAACAAACGCGATATCAGAGTTTTATGCGATAAAAATTATCGCATCGTCATTAAATTCAATAGTGCACATATTCATAATGATATTGAAACACATACAAAATATCTAAAGGATCCATGGAGAATTGTAGCCTGTAGAGTGAGCACGAGCAAAAAAAACAAACGCGATATCTCGAAAGAGAATCATCACCAAATTCAATAGTGCACATCTTCATAATAATATTGACACACATACAAAATATCAAAAGGATCCATGAAGAATTGTTGCCTGTAGAGTGAGCACGAGCAAAAAAACGAACGCGATATCAGAGTTTTACGCGATATCTCGGAAGAAAATCATCGAATCATCACCAAATTCAATATTGCACATCTTCATACTGATATAGACACACATGCAAAATATCAAAAGGATCCATGGAGAACTATGACTTGTTGAGTGAGCACAAGACAGTGACAACCACAATATACGTTCATGTGTGGGCATATAAAAAGTGTAGCATAAACATATATCTCAATTGCTAAGTATTCCCTAACATTATATTTTCTTACATGAAAGACAAGAAATTAAGATTACCATATAATCTATATATATTATTTTTTAGTTTTCATCTGAGAGAATTATCTGCTATAAATATCTAATTTGCTGAATGATATGTCTCAAGGGTATTTTTTTTGCAGTCACAAATCTAATCTTATTCCAAGAATGGCAACTTACAGGAAGCATGTTTTTTTAATTAAAAACATAAGATTCTAATATTTAATTGATGATAGAAATGGATGACGATATTCATAATTATTTCTTCACTGTTTAGCATGTTATTTCATATCTCTTCCATAGTGCATTTAGAAAACTATTTTTTTCTGGTTTCTGGATAATAAGATCATCTAAAAATATTTTTGTGTGTTGTTGCCTTTCATTTTCATTTAAATTTGTCACCGCTAAAACAACAACGTATATCTGGCATTATAATGAGACAGGATTATAGTCTCTTTCCAAAATTCAACAGACAACAAAGCTTTACGCAATACACAAATGCAGATTTATATTTGTTTTTACTTAATTTGATCATCAATGTAATAAGACATTTCAAATCATTTAAAACAATTCAATTCTGAGGTCAGTTGCTCTAAATTGAGGAGATTTAAAACTTTTATTATTTGATGTGAAAGATGTAGAAATAATCATAAAAGATTTCTGTATTTGTTCTTCCTGTGCACTAGGATAATTGTTAATTAATATCACTGATAAATAGATACATACCCGTCTCTTCTGAGCTTTGGCCATTTTCTTTTTAAGCTTGGTCACTTCAGCACTCTCTTGAGGTTCAGTAGACTGGTCTTCTCCTAAATGACCAATTCCCTCTGATAAATCATTTGTCTTAAATAGATTTGAAAGAAATGAACCATTTTATATTGAATGAAATGTTTCTAATTTACCTGACATTGCATTATCTGGAATTTGCAACTCATATTGGGTAGAAGGTATTAAATCTCTCTGTTGTTAGTATGATCTTATGGCATTTTTTCAAACCAAATTGGACAGGTGTAATAGATTTTTAGTTAATTTACACGTCACAAAATCTTCTCTTGAATGACTGGATGTTTAAATTTGAAAGTACTGGTCAGTAACATCCCTCAGAAATGTTAAATCATGCACCGAAGTCTTAGAAACAAAATCTATCAAAAAAGAAATGAAGTCTAACCTCAGCTTGATTCTTTTTATCTTCTTCAAGTTCTCTTTCATGTCTTTCTTTTAATTCTTTTTCCAATCTTGCAATTTGTTCTTGTGATTCTTTCTTTTTCTTCTTGTCATTTTTACAACTATGACGTATTTTAGATATTTCAGCTATTAAAAAGACATAGAAGAAGGATTACAATAGTTTCTTTCAACTTCAACTTTTAAACAGACTTTTCTTCCGAAACTGACTGATAAATGACATATACTGGTACAATGAAATGATTCAAATACAAAAACTTTGATCTGATTTGTTTTCAGAGCTCAGATTAACAGCATATCTGTTGGAGGAAAGTTTCTTATTCTTTATCATAGTCAGGAAATTCAACTATACTATAAATATGACTTCTATAGTTTTCACTAACTATAAGATGGTTTTTTATATGAAATTTAAATATTTCAATTAATCTGTATATGTTCTTCAGAATTCTTTTATATAGAAAACACATATTATATACAAATAGAAAGACAAATTTTTACTTTTAGGTAAAATATTTGAAGGGATTAGATACAATTTTCATTAATAAATGAATTAAAATTAATTAATTAATAAACCTTGTTAGATTACACTGGGTCAACAATCAAAAAATAACCGAAACGAAATGTAATCTAATGTCTGTGCAAGTTGAAAAGTTTTTTGAATTTTTGCCATAATTTTTTTGAGAACTGGAATAAAAGCTACAAATTAGTATTGTTAGTCTTAGAATGTTAGTTAGTCTTTATGATGGAAATATAAATAGGAACACAATTTAAGTCTTCAAAATTTTTTTTACAGAGGACAATTTTCAGTCAAAATTAGTGACCTTTTTTAGGTGAAATTTCTAGGGGAGAAATGTATTTCCATTTTAATGTAAACTTATAAAAAATTAAATTTTTTATCAAAGCAAAGACATTCTAAGATTAACAGTAGCATTGTCATGCTGATATTACAATTCTCATAAAAATAATCGCAAAAATTAAAAAAACTTTTCAACTTGCACAAGACAGTATGTTCGAGGGTTTGTAACAGTTCTTATCCATATAAATCAAAAAACTAGTGGATGTCGTCATCTAATATCATGTCTTTTAGTGCAACTCTGTCATAACGGTATATTAAGTTCCTAATCTTATTAAAAACTACAATCAAACTGTTAAAGATGAAATCCCCATTTTAAAGTGGTCTGAAGCCATGAAAATAAAGTTTGTTATTATGATTAAGTCCCCTTAATAACTGAATAATCTCTCCTTTACCATTTCGGGGATATTTCAAGAAATAATTTTTACGTGGTAGGATGAGAAAAATGGTTTGAAAACAGTTCTTACCCAAGAGTTCCTTCTTCTCTCTTCGGTGTCTTTCTAAAACAGAATCTTCTTCAACGGAACCGTCACTGACATTTTCGTCGTCCATTTTACCGGAAGCATGTGTTTATAACTCTTTCGTGAATGAAAACAATATTTGGTCGTTCATGTAAACATTAGTCAGATTTATTTTATCATATTCGTATCATATCTAGCACAAAAACGACCAAATTTCATTTATAAATCATGGTAACTTTCATTTCCAATCTACACTGCAACATTTACTAGCCAATTAACCATGCCACTTATGATGTTTATTCAACATTTTTATTCTAAAGGTTTTAGTGGGCGTGACTGATTTAAGATCATCATGGTCATGAATGGATAATAACATAAAAACATTTCTATCTTTGTTTGTGTCTCTTCAGTCTTTGCAATTTGATATAAAAAAAAAAGACATTTTCAAGTGTGAGGATAGCTCACTTGCTATTCCTTTAATGCTTTAGTAGACAGAAGAGATAGATCTACCTTAGGACAGTTGTGACAACTTGTACACTTCGTCTTCAGAACCAATGTGTTGATCAGGTGTAGGTGTCTCTGTTGTATCTTCGAATTCTAATATATTTTATTTTAGCACGGTAGACTGAAAGTTAGAACAACAGCTGAACAGCAAGAAGCTAAACGGAAAGAAAGGGAAAAGAAACAGAAGATTTATACTGCAGCAACTCAACGAGCATTCCAGAAGGTTGGTACTCTCTGGCCACATTAACGTCTGAATTGAATTTTTTCTCTCATGTCACAGATATTAAAAATATGATTATTAATTGCATGCCATGTGTCTTAGAATGACTTTGGGTCCATGAAAATATATGGTTTGAAAATTTTCAATATGAAATAAATACACTTTCCTCCTAGAAATTTCATGTAAAAATGACCTACATTTTTGAGTGAAATTTCCCTTCTGTAAAATCATGTTTCCAAATGAATATTTTTTTAAGAGTTGTCATTTTCATCAACCCAAAGACAATCTAAGACTCTCAGAACTAACTTTGGGTTAATATTTCAATTCATTAAAAAATAATGGGCAAAACGCGATTCTGAGCTCATTGTGGCCAGAGAGTAGTTGTTCTAGAATTAAGATACAACTTCACCTATTTTTCAATGTTTTATGGCTTAATACTTTGACAATTAAAATGCTTTATTATTTTGGGGGTTCTATAACAAACTATGGTAAAATTAGATTGAGATAGATAAGTGACAATTATTTGACTGTTATTACAGAGAGAGAATAAGGAGTATGATGAAGAAGCACTGAAGATAACTGGTGAAATATTATCTGTTAACCCAGATTTCTATTCCTTATGGAATTTTAGAAAAGAAATATTTCTACATTTTAAAGATGTTAAGTAAGCTCAGTTTGAAATGGCTTTGAATTTTGTTTTATCATGAAGTGCTATCAAAAATTAATGTCTGTTTTCAAGGCTAAAAACAATTCAGGATTCATTCTGATGGTCATTGTTCCCTTTTCATGGGTAGTAGGGCGTTTCACACCCAGACAATTCCCGTCCGGCCAATTCATATCAGGACATTTCGCACCAGGATGATTTGCACCAGGACAACTCCCACCCGAGACATTTCACATCCTGGCACTTTACACCCAGGACAATTACCATCCAGAAAAACTGCCACCCGGAAATTTCACACCTGTGCAATTCGCACCCATGACAATTTCTATCCATAAGAATCGCATTCCTGTCTCCTACACATACAACAATCTACAAGGGGTCCATTCCAATAAAATTCGTAAGTACAAAATCATGCCATGGTAGACTATGGTATCTATGGAAATTCGGCATAATTGTGTACTTACGAATTTTACTGGAACTGGGCCCAGGGTATAAGTGTCGCTAGGTGACTACGCACCAATATTTCTTACACTAGATGTATGCAATGGGATTTTAACGGAAAAGTATTAAAATGGGCCATAATCTGCCTCAAAGTATGACCGGCTGCCGTTTGGGACTTTTTGGCGAGAATTTATCTACAATCATAACTTATTTCTTCTTCTATCAATTCATGCATTCCGTTTTTAATTTTATAATGGGAGCAAAAATGGGTGCGAATTGCCCGGGTGTGAAATTTCCGAGTGGCAGTTTTTCTGGATGGTAATCGTCCTGGGTGTAAAGTGCCAGGGTGTGAAATGTCTCGGGTGGGAGTTGTCCTGGTGCAAATCATCCTGGTGCGAAATGTCCTGATATGAATTGGTCGGGCGGGAATTGTCCGGATGGGAATTATCTGGGTGTGGAATGTCCGCGCACGCTTTTCATGAACTATATATCTATGAAGAAAAATTTCTGATAGAGAACATCTACCAAACTAAAATGACAAAATCAAGTAAACATATTTAAACAGAAAGTGTAAGCTTTATCTGTTCAGTTTAAACAAGTAGATTGAATATTATCAATTCATTATAAGATTTGACTTGCTTGCAGAATTTCAGTTATTTTTTTCTCCATTTCCAATTCAAATACAGTTTATAATTATCATTAGAAGTATCCCTGAATGTGCACTAAAGTCACTGTACTTCTACTTTTTACTTTTATTATTTACTTTAATCTATAGGCCAACAGAAGAGTTAAATAAATTATTTGAAGAAGAACTATATTTTTTGGAATCTTGTTTGAAAGTGAATCCTAAATCATATGGAACATGGCAGCATCGGTGTTTTGTTATGACTACCATGCCCACACCAGATTGGACCAGAGAACTTCAATTGTGCAATAAATTTTTAGAATACGATGAAAGAAATTGTAGGTTCTTTTTAAGCTTGCATTTTCTTTTAATTTTTATTATATTTTATTTTGTTGTTGTTCAAATAAACACATTAAAAGAAAATAAAGCTTATGAACTAATGTTTAACATGAAAATCAATAATTTTCATTTATATTTCTCATTTTAGATTTTCTTTTCATTTTTCAAATATTGGCATGCAATGATGATGATGTTGATATATCATGATGTTTGTTTTTGCAGTTCATTGTTGGGACTATAGAAGATTTGTAGTCAAAACATCTAATGTACCAGCTAAAGAAGAATTTGATTTTACAACAGCTAAAATAGCTAGTAATTTCTCTAATTATTCATCATGGCATTATAGAAGTAAATTATTACCAGAACTATACCCTGATTCTCATCATTCCAGTGGTGTTCAGGAAGACATCTTACTACAAGGTATTACAGGGCGTTATATTTGAATTTTCAAAAGACATTGAATCTATACTCACAGGCTACATTCTAGATAATTCATGTGGTCTTCATTACATTTCACCATTATGGTTCTGTATATTTTGTAACTAAGCCCCCTGAGTAGCCAAAAGTTTCCCATTCATTTACAGGTATTTTATAAACATTTTTATTGTTTTAACTTGAAGAATTGATTATGTAATTTCAGAATTTGAAACAGTACAGAATGCATTCTTCACTGATCCTAATGATCAGAGTTCTTGGTTTTATCATAGATGGTTATTAGGTAGAGGGTGTAGAGAGTTAGATATAGATAATATATATATCTCTAGACACAAATCATGTATATTCCTCACTTTTACTCAAACTTTATTGGTATGATTTTTACTTAAACCAGCGTGTTTTTTTTTCATGATACACAAAGGTCAAAATATGTCTTATCATCTTGTTGGCAAGTTCTTAACAATAGTTAATAATTTCCTTCAACATTTTTTAAAATATTGAATTATGTAAGATAGCTTTTAGATCTCTTTTTGTGTATGCATCATATATTTTGTCACTCTATGAACTTTAATGACAGTTAACATTGTACTGTTGTATGTATGTTGTTTTATTGTAAATAATGAATATCTATTGTCTGCACAAGAAGAATAATGCATATAGTTGTAATTGTTATTTTCAATAATTTTGAACATTTTCAGATTACTAGAGAAAATAATATAAGTTTAGTCATTAATGGTAAAGATATAGAAGGTGAATGGTTGAACCAAAAACAACAAGCCAAATATTCTACTCTTTGGATATCCTTTTGTAATATCTTTATTTTTGGTGGTCTTGCGGAAACTGTAAATGTTACAAATTTCTGATCATGGAAGTCCATTTCAGAATTGTGGCCTTTTAGAAGAAAACAACAGATTTCTAAGAACTGAAAGAAAACATATTTACCAATGTTGTTAGTTCAACAACTGACTGCTTTATCAGACATTCAAATATTTTCTTGCCTTAACTAGAATAACAAATTAGAAAATATAAATATACCTGATGGTGAAGTTGAAATAAAAATCTCTTTAAATAATAATACAGTACAACAATCTATACATTTATCTCAATCAGAAACAGAAACATGGTATACTGCTCCCTTTAAACAAGGCAATAGATTTAGGTCTGTAGTTTTATTATTGTATAAATATTATCATTTATGACATTGGTTTGGAGCTAAATGTATTAAATTATAGCTTACGAAATTTATCAAAGTATTAGTCAGAGCTAGTCAGATTAATGTCTGTTAGTGAAGCACAATCCGTTAGCAGCTCTGTCGAATGAATTGAATTGTTGCTCTGGCCCTAAATTGTTTGCAGGTGGAGGATGGGTTGGAGTAGCCTTAAGAATGCATTAATGATGACTGTGATGTACGAAAATCCCCATTAAAACCTTCATCTTTTTGGGTTTGTATGAAGCTTGCTTGGGCCTTATTTATATTTGCCAAGGCCCAGACTTGAAAGTTATTAATATTTAATTACTTTATTTTATTATAGTTATGAACTGAGTTCAGCTACTAGTGAAACATTAACAAGAGAATTAACAGCTATACAGGAATTGTATGAAATAGAACCAGATAATAAATGTAAGTTATATTCTTACATTACTATGTATATAAACTATAAACATAATGTCCTTTTCAGTCATTTCATCTAATTTGATTTTTATACGCTCTTTATATTGTTGTCACCCACATCCGTCCGTCTGTCCAGAATTACTCGTAAACACTCTACAGGCCACAATTCTTAACAGATTTTGACGAAACATTGTATGAGTGTTTGTAATCACCCAAAGATGAATTATTGCCCTTGTTCTTGAAAATAGGTTGCCTGGCAAGCTATCTTTTGCATAACTCAGTCTAATGTTTCTTGTGACACACAACACACAACGGGAAGCGTGTGAATAATTCACTCTAACCTAAGAAATATATTTTTTAAAAAAATTATGGCAAAAAAACTTGCACCGACAATAAGTTATTTTTGAAAGTATTAATTTGAACTTGCCTCTTGGTCATGTTTGTGGTAACATCATGAAATTACAAATTTTCCATGTGAAGACTTTATTTATATGAAAAAATGAGGGGTTTTGGGACAGGGTATTATATACCCACCTTAAAATTTATAGGACTAAACAAGTGTATTAAAGTTGATTACCACTTGACTATAGTGAGGGTTAAATGTCATGATTAGGGCAAAACTTTGTTCAGGGTTTTGAGGGGTAAGGATGAGTTATGATCAGGGATTAGAATCTTTCTAGAAATTAAAACAAAGTCTACATTCACTCACAGCTTAGGATGAGCTGAAATCAGTATAGGGTAGAGACTCTCTACACCTGCATTGTATGTTCATTGTGGCTGCAGACATCCCAGGGTTCACTTCTTGTTGTCATGTCATCAACATAACAGAAAAATATTCTGGGATTTCAAAGTTTTGGATGCAGGATTTCAGCTTTTAAAAGAATAATCTTTCAGGTAAGCTTATCATATAATTTCTTGTAATTTATTTCCTTGAGTCAATTGATTAATAATTCAAATATTTCACATATTTATTAGTCCTTCAAATCTTTTTTGAATAATTGAAATATTAAATGGAACACATTCTAGCTCAACATTTTGAATTTCTATTATTTGATTGTGCCTGTAGGAAATTGAATATTTAGTTTATCTTAATGGCCAATACATTTCTTTCATTTTTTTATTTCATGCTTACTGGGAGAATTGAAATTGCCATGAATATGTTTGACTAAAATTGCAATGAAAGCAATGAACAACGCCGATTGAAATGATTAGGTAAGCAATGTTTTACCATGTTTACTGTGTGAGGACAGGTTGTGCTTATTATTTCTTTTTCAACTAGCTTGTTGTAGTCCAATTGGCAAATTGTTGTAGTTTATTGGGGGCTTTACTCTTGAAATCTTAATTGGTTAATCACTAAAATAGATTTTAGTTCTGTTATGAATTCAAACTACTTATCTAAGATAAGTTTTTGAAAACAACTCATCAACATTAACAGTAGGCTACCAAGCTAGGGGTCAAAATACACAATGAGAGATGGCCTCTGCAGGATCAGGAACATCATTGCTGTTGTATCAGTCAACTGATTGTATCTAAATATGATTTGTTCTCTTTTGTAGATGCACTGGAAGGACTTGCATAAATGAAATTTTACTGATTCTGTCATTTGAGGTAGGTGAAAAGTTTTTTTTAATCTGATATTATGATATTTATGTTATAGACTATGCTAATTATAAAATATAAATTGAAAATCAAGTTTTAGGGATGATAATGTTATATATAATAGAAATGAAGTTTTAGGAATGATAATGTTATGATATATGATAAGAATGAAGTTTTAGGAATGATTATGTTATGATATATATCAGGAATAAATGTTATGAACTGGTAATGATATGATATATAATACAAATTAAATTTTAGGACTGATAATGTAATGATATTATAGGAATGAAGTTTTAGGAATGATTATGTTATGATATATATCAGGAATAAATGTTATGAACCGGTAATGATATGATATATAATACAAATTAAATTTTAGGACTGATAATGTAATGATATTATAGGAATGAAGTTTTAGGACTGATTATGAATGAAATTTTAGGAATGATAATGTTATGATATATAAGAACGAAGTTTTAGGAATGATAATGTTATGATATATCGGGTGGGCCAAAAGTAATGTCCCAACTTTTGACCTTCACTATTAACCAAAGCATTTACTCAATTGGACTGAAATATTGCATATGATTAGTTTATGATATTATCTACCTTTGGTACGAGTTTGAGTGATATCGCATCATTAACCTTTAAATGGCATACAAAACTAAATCAGAGGTCGAAAAATTTAATGCCGGAATGTTGTCATGCCATTTGTTTCCTACAAGAGGTGATCATTATGACCTCCATCTTCATTCTGTACAGCTCTCAGTCGCTTTTTTCACGAGGCAATACATTTTCTGACTTCAGCAGTTGAAATGCGATCACAGCATGTTCGAATTTTTACCTTGAATTCTGTCTCTGTGAATAAAGTGCGACCTTAATAGACCTTTTCTGAGAGTGAGTCCCAGATGTTGTTAGTTAGAGGTATTAAATCTAACTGGGCAGTTTATGTTTTAACATCATCTAGGCTCTCTGTTTAGACATTTTGGCACCTCAAACCCAGGAACATCCCATATGACCCTTGATTGGCTGGTGACACCATGGCACCATGCACATGGAGGGATAATGTCAGAAGACTCCGGCATTAAATTTTTCGACCTCTGATTTAGTTTTGTATGCCATTTAAAGGTTAATGCTGCGATATCACTCAAACTCGTACCAAAGGTAGATAATATCATAAACTAATCATATGCAAAATTTCAGTTCATTTGAGTAAATGCCTTGGATGATAATGAAGGTCAAAAGTTGGGACATTACTTTTGGCCCACCCGATATAATAGGAATAAGATTTAGGGCTGAAGTTTTTGGGCTGAAGTTATAGGGCTGATAATGTTATGATATACTATAGAAATGAAGTTTTAGGGCTGGTAATGTTATGATATATTTTAAGAATAAGGTTTAAGGCTGATAATGTTATGATATATATTAAGAATAAGGCTTAAGGCTGATAATGTTATGATATATATTAAGAATAAGGGTTAAGGCTGATAATGTTATGATATATACTGTATTAAGAATGAAGTTTTAGGCTGATAAATGTTACAATATATAATAGGAATGAAGTTTAATGAATAATATTGTAAGTGATTTGAGTATAGAGCAGAATATTTATTGAATAATTTTTCATTTATGCAAGAGATAATTCCGAACTCGCGAGGCATGGAGAAAAGCGCTGTATGGTTTTAGAATAAACAGTTAAGGTATAATCATATTGGTTGTTACATGCTGTTAATTACAAATCTTCTTCCCATTCTTAACCAGATCTTCCCTTGGTTATATCAGATCTGACCCACTAGAAGGATAAAAAGCATAATCTCTCCGAAGCGTAACAGGGCTCCTTGTGAAGCTTCCTAGTGAACGGAACACTTGAATCTGAGAATCTATTTGGTTTATTTACGCTGCCTGTTGAACTTTTCAGTATATGTGTGAATGTGTTTTATATAATGTTGTTGACTGTTCAATCAATCTCAAAATCTTATTTTGTTTGAAGAGAAATGATGACTTCTTTAGGTTATAAGGGAGGTCTGGCCAAATTTTCTCTTCCCAATTCAAGTCTTATCCCCCACTGTGGCTATAATCTGATGAGCTGTGTATCATATAAGATGTAAAGAATGAATGTTTAAAGCTCATCAGATTTATAAGGGTTTATTTCATGTTGACGTTATTTAGTCATAAAACATGAAATCAACTTCAAGTATGAGTGTATTTCCAAGTTCAACAGGGGCTTTGTTTATAGATGCAACTTCTTTAGGATAAGGGGAGTTGTCAAAAAGTAACTTTGGCTGTAACTGGACATGTTTCAGTCTTATATATTAGGAATTCTCCTTCTGCAGCAATGGCTATCGGATTGATGATGTTGTTTTTTACTAAATTGGATAGGGGACGGCGACCTGCATGACAACTGAAGGCAAGCATTTGGTAGGTGTGGGGGCCACTATTACTGCAGGGCGGCTCCGAGTAGGTGTGGTCATGAAGTCCTACGGTCGCAGATTAGATCTTCACCAAATCAAATGACATTCTATATTTTATACCTTGCTTCAGGGGATCAAAATTAGACTCGAGCCAGATTTTAAAATTTTTTTCTCAGATTTCATGTGTTCAGCTGACATGGTTAATTATATTTGTGTGTCCTAAAAAGTTATGATCAAAATGTTTGGGTTCAGGGCATTGAGAAATTCTTATCAACATTTTTTATAATTGAAATACATGTAGTCTGTTTTCAAACATATTAAGTAGTCTGTTAAATGAAGCAATACTTGTTAAAAACTTAAGATAGATTATTAAAGAAATTTGCTAAACAACAAGGACATTCAGTTTAACACTTTAATAAATCTTAGTATTATCAATGGGAATCCATAAGACAAGCTTCCCTGATGATGCTTGTATATCTGGAGCTCCTTATATGGTTTTATGTATCTTACATGGTTTAATCATTATTTTATCCTATGCTCATGATCTTCCCATATGAACAACTTTTCTCAGACCAACTGCATTGATGTAATATCTAATATTAATTTGGTAAATTACATAGGCCTACATATGTATTTGAATTTCAGATATATTTTTCTATGACATTGTTACTGTTATTTGCATTCATATCAATGATCCATTTGATTCCATTTTTATAGGTGAAAGTATGGAATTCAACCCTTTGTATTTTCTATTGGAGACATTTGCTGTCAGTGATATGAGCAACATCACCATGTTTGATTTCATTTTATGAATATCCTGAATTATCTCTTGATTCACGTAAAAAATATTCAAAACTCAATGAGATGGTTACAGTTAACCGCAATAATAGAATCTGTGGTCAAATTGAACCATCAAATATTGGTGTTTATATTTTGTATTGGTTTTGCGTAAAAATAATCAACTTTTTCATATCAATATGTTTTGGTTCATAAAAAAAATAGGACTTAATTCTCTTGATTTGTGTCTAAAATATTTCAAAACTCATTGAGATGGTTACAATTAACTGCAATAATAGAATCTGTGGTCAAATTGAACCATCAACTATTGAATTTTATTTTCAGATTAGTTTGAGTATTTATTCTAAGTTGATATGAATTTTTTTTAAAACATCACTTTTAGGTACTGAATTTTTTTGCGCTTAGGACTGAATTATCTTGATTTGTGTCAAAAATCTTCAAAACTTGTTGAGATGGTTACAATTAACTGCAATAATAGAATCTGTGGTCAGATTGAACCATCAAATATTGGACATTATTAAAATTGTTATCAATGTTAAGGAATATGAATGGACGATACTTTTACATTTGATACCATATGGTTTACTCATTCAACAGTATTTGTGATCAGATAAAGAATATATCATTTTGGAATCCATTTAGACAATTGTAGCAAAAATTTAGTAAATTTAAAAACTTTTGATTGTCTTATTTTTTATTTGACATTATTGTTGCTAGAAATGATGCTTTTCGACATCACACAAGTATGGTTATATTTTAAATTCAAGAAGGAACATCTCTCAGTATGAAATTTCTTTGGTGTAAAAATCTAGGAATTTGAATGATTTTGTTCATCTGCATCCTTCAACATTTACTAATCTTAACTCTACACCTAACCCTACAACCCTACACTTTCACACAGATTCCTAGATTTTATACACCCAAGAAATTATTAAAAATTTTCATGTAATTGATATATACAAAGTAACCAATCTTGTGTTTAAAATTATCCTATAAAGATTCTGAATAAATGTGATAAGAATGATTAGAATTCAATTTGCAAAACTTAAACAAATTTAGTTTTTGACACAAAATAAGAGCTTACTTATTTGGTCTTCTTCAAAAGAAAATATTTTAGAAACTATGCTTGATAACAAATCATATATAGTGTATTGTAACCATTCATATTTATTACAATGACTTTTTATGCGTATTTGACATTGAGATGTAGAATTGTTTTGAAATTTTGTTTAATCATTTGGATAATATTTCTATGAAAAAATAAATATTCTGATTATTCAAATATAGAAAAAATCAAAAATTCAATTGATGCAATTTTTAGATTTTTTCTTTTCAAATATTTTGTGGTAGAAAAAGTTGATTATTACAAAAATTTCTAAATTAGTTTTATTGATTGGCAAATAGGTAGAATTCCTATAACTGATTCAACCGATAACCTACAATGCGCATCCATTTTTACCATGACCTTTCCCATTCCCTAAATGTTGGTTTTAGAAATAACGCCTTTTTAATATCTATTTCCAGATGTAAACATTGTTAGTAGACAAGAGGAGCTGAAGTTTAAGTAGAAGTTATAACTGGTTTGAATGAAGTACAGCAAACAAATCTTACCAATTATTAAGATTCAGAATATTGCTGCAGTAGGCTATATAATAAAGTTCATTACGATTCGAGTTGTATTGCTTCCAACAAGTATCTGAAACATTGTTATTGTGTATTTTATTGAATTAAAAAGATATGAAACGTGTTGTTTTCTATATGCCCACATTATGTCAGTCATGTTTACAGATTTGTTTGGATTTTGATCGAACTTGATATACTAAATTAGCTTTATTTTATATCTTAAGTGAGTTCAATTTTCTTTTGATACATTGATCGAGCTTGTGTAATTGTCTTAGCCCATATACAATAGGATTGGCCATAGACAGATTTCAAATCAGGTATGGCTGTTAATTTGGTAAAGAAACTTTGTAGTGCTTGGTAAATTTAGGATTTTTAACAAACAAGTCGCTGAGTTATTGCCCTTGACTTGAGTCCTCTTTTATATCAATATATTGATGTTTAAGCGGCCATGACATTTTCTACTATGTGAGCGTATGAACAAAAACTCACATTGAACTCTGAATTTCTGTGTAGAAAGAAATTCCACCCTTCATTGTAAACAAAAACTAATATTATAGTTATAGAATGAGAATGAGTAGTTTTTTCTCTTTTACCCAAATCATAATCTGTCAATCGACTTATTTTATAAATTCAGGCTTGAATCAGCATATGCTTTAATTTTATTGCCCCTGATAAATCTCTGCTGTGGGTGTATATTGTGGCTGAAATTAACAGATTCATACATTCATATTAATGCACTAGATATGAAATGCATCTATAGATACATTAAAATAAATTCATGGTTTTGGGTTAAAAACCTTGAATAAGTCATCTTCAATAATAATTCCAATCTGCCTAAACACTACAATGGTAGAATGGGTTCTTGTCAACCATATAATACCGTACACTGATATAACACAGGCCAGTGGAACAGCTTGTAGACTGATATAACACAGGCTAGTGAAACAGCTTATATAACACAGGCCAGTGGAACAGCTTGTAGACTAATATAACACAGATCAGTGGAACAGCATTTACATTGATATAACACAGGCTAGTGGAACAGCTTGTACACTGCAACACTGGCTAGTGAAAAAGCTTGTACACTGATATAACACAGGCTAGTAGAACAGCTTGTACACTGATATAACAGGCTAGTGGAACAGCTTATATGCTGATATAACATAGGCCAGTGGGACAGCATTTACATTGATATAACACAGGCTAGTGAAACAAAGTACACTGATATAACACAGGCTAGTAGAACAGCTTGTACACTGATATAACAGGCTAGTGGAACAGCATGTACACTACAACACTGGCTAGTGAAACAGCTTATACACTGATATAACACAGGTTAGTGAAACAGCTTGTACACTGATATAACATAGGCCAGTGGGACAGCATTTACATTGATATAACACAGGCTAGTGAAACAAAGTACACTGATATAACACAGGCTAGTAGAACAGCTTGTACACTGATATAACAGGCTAGTGGAACAGCATGTACACTACAACACTGGCTAGTGAAACAGCTTGTACACTGATATAACACAGGCTAGTGAAACAGAAAGTACACCGATATAACACAGGCTAGTAGAACAGCTTGTACACTGATATAACACAGGTTAGTGGAACAGCTTGTACACTGCAAAACACTGATATAACACAGGCTAGTAGAACAGATTGTAGACTGATATAACACAGGCTAGTGGAAGAGCTGGTACACTGATGTAACACAGGCCAGTGGAACAGCTTGTTCACTGATATAACACGGCAGTGGAACAGCATGTACAGTGATATGACGCATGCTAGTGGAACGGAATGCACACGGATACATGTTTATAACATTGGATAGTGGAACAGCATGTGCGCTGATATAAAACAGCCTAGTGGAATGGTACACCGATACATGTTTATAAGTGGAACAGCATGCTAGTTGTAGACTTATTGCCCTTGATTCAGATAATTTCTTCAGAGTAAACTTTTTGTTTTTTGCTTGCTGGAATGTAATATTAGGACATATTACTTACCGGTGGTAAAATTGTTTATTACCACTCAAGGATGAACACTCCTGGTCCAGGATATTCTTTAAGAAAGTATGACTAAACGTTGAATATTTCATGGGGTGGCCATTCTGCCAGTTTTTCTTCTTTAAACGAAACTGCCAGTGGGTGTATGTTACTTTGCCTGGCAAGCTATCTTTACTTTAGGAATCACAATACATTGGTTGTTGATGTTGTCCTCCACATAATTTAAGAGTCCATTCCTAAGTGTATGCCATCGTCTGATTATATTTCTAGGGGTAATTTTAACAATTATGTCACTGATGAAGTCACTAGATTCCTTAAAATATGAAGAAGAAATTTTACAGCATGTTATTAGATTACAAGAATTAGATCCTAAAAGAAAGACATATTACCGGGACCTTCGTAAGTATTTCTATTTATGATATAATATGTAAGGCTTGGAAAAATAAGAAATTATTATACACTGTACCTTACATGCTTAGTTAGGAATTCACCATAAAATTAAAATTTTCTCATATTGCTGGTGTTTAATTTCCATAGCCGTAGGGGGCAGCTGCCCGCCCAAATATGATATTTTCGGGAAAAAAATCCCCAAAATCAGGCAAAATGTCATTAAAATTCGGACAATGTGTCGATCTGCCCCCCTGTTGAGTCGTGGGCCCCTACGGCTATGTTAATTTCTGATATATTTTATGATTGGAATTGAATGCAACTTGTTCATTTTTGCAGGTTCTAAAGTATTAGTTGAAAATGTTTTAGAAAAATTTAAGGTAAATGAGAAGTGCCTGGACCTTTCTAATAAAGACTTAACAGTATTATATCACACAGAATTATTGCCCTTAGTTAAAGAACTAGATCTGCATGGTAACCAGTTGAGGTGTATTAATAATATAGAATATCTACAATGTGTAGAGAAACTGATTGTAGATAATAATAATATCTGTGATGTTACTGGATTGGATTGTTTAAACAATCTTCAACACCTTTCATTGAAAAATAACTGTATCCTTTTTAATATAGAAAGATAATCATTATAGCTAGGTGGATTCTCTGAAACCAGTTGAACTGCTTTGGTTTTTACTGCAATATGGATATAGTAGTAAATGTTTTCCGAGAAAACTAAATATTTTAAATTTTCAAAGTTGAAGCTGTAACATGTTACACTTTCAAAATGTTTGAAATTTTCTAATACATTTACTTTTTTAAGCTAGTTCTATTTTTAGAAATTCTTTAACATATTTTTAGCTATTAAAAGTGTTGAGCAACTTCAACTGTTACAGAATTGTAAAAGTTTACGGTATCTGGATATTCAAGACAATCCTATTTGTGTAGACTCAGTTAATCTGGACACTTTAAAAGAATTGTTACCTAATGTTAAGATCCTGGGTCAATGATGACAATTTTCCATGTATTAAATGACAGAAATATATCTGATTTTGTGAAAATGTGAGAAAAGAAATACAAATGGTATCTTGCTGATGTACTTGAGATGAAAAATGCAACCGTTGTTAGAGCCAGTCATTGGCAAATTGAAGTTTAATATATAAATGATCGGGTGATGTACATGTAATTATATTTATTGAAAATACTTCAACATCAGTAATAAAAATTCTGAAAAGTGTTTTAATTTTTTCTATCAGATTTGTCAAATAATATAATAACTTACTTTCAGTTATTATTTTTATCATGTTTGTAGCTAAACTGATATTCAGTGGAGAATCTTATTATAATTTCAAGGTTCTGTTGTCGTAAATTATTTTTGTATTTTGATGGATCTTTTTAAAGCACCATTCCTCTCGCAGTATGCATTTCAGACACATTTGATTCTGGATTGAAGGAGGTAACTTTCATTCAGCAGATTGTTACAACTATATCAATGTTTTTTTTGACTCTGTTCAGATTGATAGAAAATAAAACAAATACAAATATGAAACTTCTGTTTTTCTATATTGAGACCTAACACACACAAAATAGTATAAAATAAGGTTTTTGACAATTATATATTTTTATTTAATTAATGGGGATTTTGATGGTTTTTTTTTCTATAAATAAAAGTATACTATAAAAACTGTTCCTGGACATATATTGTTTTTGACTATGTAAGTAGTAACTACCAAAATACCTATCGGAGGTGAGCATAAGATCAGACTGAAAAATAATGTATACTCAACAATAACAACACTGTAACCATTGGAATTTTAAAATCTTTCTTAAATGTGTCATCCAATGACGAAATAGCCATACAATTTTTTTAAGAAACAATGTCATTAATTGTTCACTGACTAGACTAGTTATATTTGGTTCAAATGAACAGTTCTCTCATGAGTTGTCTTTCATGTTATAAAATATATAGATTAGATAGTGAATAATCCAGAGAACTACGAGGAAGCAAGCGATTAACACCTCCACAAAAATCTATCATATGTCTTGTCACTATAGATAATCTTAAAACATTTCTTCAACACACTATTCAAATTTAATAACAGTTTTCACTCTAGATCGTCTTTCGTGCTGTAAGAAGAATTAGACAAAGAATAATCCAGAGCACTATAAGTAAGCAAACTATTGGCACCTCCACAAAAATCTTTCATATGTCTTGTCACATAATTTTTTTGTGAGAAACTTTTGCCACAGTTAGGACAGTTGTATTTCACTTGATAATGTTTTTCTCTGATATGTCTCTGTACACTGGCTGAATGAAGTAGAACTTTATCACAATAACTACATCTATATTTTAATATACCATCTTCATCTTGAAACTGCTGAACATTCTGAAAATATACAAATATTATGATAATAGAACATATACAAATATTGAGACTGAAATTTCATGCACATTCTAGATGATTCAAGACATAATAAAGGCCTGTTAAGTAGTGAAACCTGTTATGTGAAACTTTTTAATGTGAGAAATGTTTTGTAAACTTATTCCTATATTTAGCATGAAATTGACACTAATATAACAAGCTAAAAGCTTGTAGATTGTAAAATAAAAGTTTTTCAACACATTTTTTTTCAAGTACAAAGGCAAACCTTTATTGGAAAAAATCTTATTGAGGCCTACTATGAAAACTTGCAAATTGTTCAAGTTATAAGGCAAGACATTTCAGGACTTTTCCAAATAAAATTAAAGGGATATGTATTGAAGACACTGGTAGCATTCCATTTATTGGCAAGACGACTATGGTACTAACAATCTAAATTTTTGTAAGATTACTTGTCACAAAAACTGCAAAAAACATCTTAGGGTTTTTGCAACAGTGACATCATAAAACGCTTGGGTTATAGTGCAATTGAAATGATACCAATAGAAGACATAGATAGCATGTTGTTGGATTTCTATAAAATTGTATCTATGACAGAAACTCAACATTTAAATAATAAAATTTAATGGCCACACACCTAAAAGAATTGAACTGGCGTAAATGGATTTGATTTAGGAAATGTAACTGGTATATCATCATCATCATTTGAACTCGGTCCATTACACATTGTATGATGATCTGCCATTGCTTTTGTGTGTGAAAATATTTGACCACATTTAGGACATGTTGATCTATAAGCCCTATGTTTGGCTGAAACATGGCGACTCAAACTAGGTTGGTGACGAAATAGTTTACCACAAAATATGCATGGAAAATACCTCTCATTTAAACCTTCTGACACCTATAAGTAGAAAAAATAAGTGTCAATATGCAATTTAGGTAGTTGCAAAAAAGTTTGAAATAATCCTTTTTTTGCTCATACACGGAATTTGAAACAAGTTTTCGCAATGTACCCATTCTGATTCTGAATAATATCTAAACTCAATTTTGGTCAATTACATGCATATTTTTGTGGTTTTGGTGAATCATACTCAACAGATTTCAACAAAGGTTGGCAAGTTTATTTTTTAAACAGGTATATTGCAAAATATATTTGTATTTCATTATCCTATTTGTATTTCATTATCCAAATAGTTTTCTTCTTTCAAAAATATGGCTAGCTAAAATGTCTACATTAACTTTTTCACACTGTTTTAAGTTGAATAAAAGCCTTAAAGGGATTGTAAAGAGGTTTTCTATATTTTGTATGTGTATCGGGGACAAAGATAGCATCAATTTGCACCATTCCAATTTCCATTCTGACGTCTGTGGTTCTTGCAATTCTACTAAAACTGACGCATTTTATGACATCACTACCAGAAGCTGTCATTGACATCTATGAAGATCACTGTCAGTGACGTCATAAAACTTATTAGTTTTAGTGGAATTGAAATTGGAATGGCGCAAATTGATGCTATCAGTGTCCCCGATACACATGCAAAGTATAGAAAACCTCTTTACAATCCCTTTAAAGGTTTTAATTAGAAAAGAATTCAATTTTTTGTATGGGATAAGAAAATTGTTTTCATTTCTTTCAGCAATAATTCTTTTTTGTCAATTAAGAACCTTAATTTGATTTCAATATTTTTTATTATGTAATTATGCAGTATACAATATTTTTGGTGTATTATGCAAAAAACAAAATGATTAATTTATCATTTTAACAATAATTCTTTTCAAAACAATTTTATAGCATAGAACTTGCTACAAACTAATATTACATGTCCATATATTAGACCTATATAGTTTACAGAAACACTGTAACTTTACTTTAACCTTTGCTCTTAAAGATACTAAACAAAGCCATTCATCATTATAGAAAGAATACAGAGAGTTAGAGATGCTTTACACTGAAATAAATCTCTGTAACTTGATTATCTTCACAATGTTAAGTCATTACGATTATGTCAATACTTTAGTTTGGCACTTTTCTTGTATCACATGAGTTTGTAAATGCAGTGATTTGATTTGATTCTATGCTAGCGAATGCAGCCAATCATAGTACTGGATTACAGAAGCATCAAAATATTTATGGTGTTCTGTCAAGGACACTGATAGCCTATTCTTGCTTTTGTACAAACCAATCAAATCAATACACACTGATTACACATTATGATAGTATTTGCAGTATATATATTTGTATATTGAATTAGGAACAAACCAATATTATGACATATGTTTCCAAGCAGACTTTTTTCACATTTTACAGACAACTGGTATCATCATTCTCCTTCATCGTACGTGATCACATTGGATGTCAACTATATTATAATATTCAAACCAAATCATCAAGCCATCCCATATCAAGTCACTGCCCCATCTTGCCCCATCTTGCCCCACAAATGAAGAAATCTTGTAATGCCAATAATAAAAGGTGCTGGTTAACCAATAATATATATGCAACCCTAAGACTCATCATTCCTGTTCTAGCCATCTTTGTTTCTGTCTAAAAATACCAGATAATGTCCAATATGAAATATCAACACCATACACATCTTTAGCATACTTCATAATATCTGAATAACTCAAATCGGGGTTTAATTCCTTATAAAGACATAGCTCTTTTTTCAGTGCTGATGGAAATGACTGTCTTGACTTAGGCATCAAAGTGGTTCTATCAACCTGAAAATACAGACATATATTTCAGGAGAGCTTTGTCAAATCTTAATAGTACCTGATACCATTAAATGGTTTAAAGCAGACATCAGACAAGTCAGATTACTGTCAAAACCCCCCAGTTGTCATTATTTTATGTCCACGAATAGATAGAAGTGAGATAGAAGTGAGAGGTAAGCAGAGTTCAAAAAGTTAGCAAAATGGTCTAGCTCATGATACATAGTGTGAAGAATGTTAATTTGTTATTTGTAAAAATACTTATTTACTAACAATGAACAAAATAACAATACATGTACTAAATCTTACAAAATAACAATACTAAATTTCAACAAGATTCAATCTTTAAGGCATAACTATCCTGTTTACTTTCTATTGCTTATTTTTCTCTAATAATCATATTAACAGCATATAAACTATCAAAAATACCATCATATACCTCGGTATAGAACAATATCAAAGAATGTTTATCAGTGCATGAGTTATAGACAACGAATATTCTGTTTGGCAGTAATCAATTGTGTGTTTAATTTATGTGACTTTCACTGATTAAGGACAAGTGACTGCTGATTCGAAGGTGGCACAAGTTAAGGGAATACTACCTCTTAGAATGATCAAAAAAGCAAAATTCTCAAACTTGGCGAACATGAGTTTATATTCATTAGGCAACTTGTCTGATTTCATAACTATACAACAGATTACCTGTATAATTTGATAAATTCAGAAAATTATTTAACCGTTTTTCAATAATAACCTGTAATTTTACGGAACATTACTTAGTTTTATGGTTTATTTGATTCTGTGTGTATAGGCTACTGTAGACACATTTAATGAATATACACTCTTATTGATTGTCCAATTTTGAGAACTTAAATTCTTTGTTCATTTTATAAGGTGGTATCGCTTTAATAGTCAGGAAAGGGTGTTGTTGAATAGAGATAAATTTGGTTGAATATTCAGAAGGGGGATTTTGAGTGACTGTTTACAGGTAAAGTTTGACTGATATAACTATTCAACATTTGACTTAGCAAGGCCATAATCTTGTCACGTAAATTAACAATTTAGTTTATATACCATGGAAGTACATAAGGTTTGCAAGAGTTCCTGACTATTTATTTTAGTTAGGTCAAAATATGTGAACAGTATGAACTAATTCCAGTCCTTCCATACAAAACACTAACAGTAATTTAATGAGTGGCAGTTTTAGGAATTCAGTTCAATGGAAAGACAAATACAAATAAATAATGTTGAGGTTGACATAGTATCTCAACACAAATACATTACAATATACCAGATGAAGGGCACAAAAAAAACACTTAATATGTCCTACCAACTGATCCCAGGCTAATCCCTAGATTATCTGTATCAATTTAAAGCTGGGTTACAAGAATTTCACATGCCAACCAAGATTCAAATTCATATTTACCATTTATTCCATGTAATAGAGCAAATGACTGCCAGATTGTAACATTATGTCTTAATGTGCTATGTATGTGATACTACTCCAAATCACAAATATCTGAACAGGGATAATGGTCAAGAAGTCGTTGTGCTTACAAACAGACCGAAGAACAGGTATAACAACTGTCCTTTACTCAATGGTATTTTTATGTTGATATATTTAATGTTCTCAATGAGTTATTTTACACTTCAAACTCTGAACTTGTTCTTCAGGAATACTCATCCATTTTTCTTTCTTTCCTAAGATATTGCATAGAGTTCCATAAGACATATTGGTTCCAAATTTCTGATTAAAATGATCTACAACATCACGAAGACCAACATGTGGATTCTCCTCTCGATAACAACAGATATATTTCTTTCTTGCTACACTATAAGCTTGTCTTGTTGGATTATGAAAGAATGTCTCCACAGCACTGGATATCTGTGAAAGAAACAGAAAAAACTCAAATAAAACCTTTAACTTCCACAGATATCCAGTAGTCATTATACTATACAGATTCTACTTTCTATTGAAACGAGTCTTGAAAGTTCCAAAATAGCTTGGATCTTCTGGTATGTTCAACCATTTATCTTTTTCTCTCAAAATAGCTGCCAATGTAGGTTTTATTATATCAATATTGTATTCTGTCTTTAAATGTTCTACTATTTCATCATACGTTGCACTAGGATAGGTTTCTTTATATTGACACATTTTCTTTTTCATGCAAACACTATAGGACTTTCTAGTTGGACCAAAAAGTGATGACAACTGCAAAATAGACAAAAAGCACAAAATTAAAACTATCATTATTCTTTAATTCTTAAGCCTTAAAGGGATTGTAAAGGAGTTTTCTAAACTTTGTATGTGTTTGGGGACAATGATAGCATCCATTTTAGCCATTGCAATTTCCATTCCGACGTGTGTGGTTCTTGCAATTCCACTAAAACTAAAACGTCATAAAACGCGTTAGTTTTAGAGGAATTGCAAGAACCACACACGTCGGAATGGAAATTGGAATGGCGCAAATTGATGCTATCAGTGTCTCCGATACACATACAAAGTTTAGAAAACTTCTTTACAATCCCTTTAACATAACTTTTTGTCTATTTTACATTTTTTTGAAAATTTAATTCACAAATTACAACTTTTCAGACTTTTCTCTTTGATACATATATTTCTATCTTATAGGTTCAATTGATAGCTATAGAGCTTTTTCTTAGAATCATTTAATGCAAACTTATTTTTCTAGATGTTCCTCCACAAACCAAGTAACTCATTTAAGAAGACTTGTTATGACCTACTATTGACTTTATAGAAAAGCAGTTTAAGAATAGCAGTTTAATCTATAACATGAACACAAGTAACAAAACAGCAACAAATGAACATTTCGAGGAAGAAGAAATAAGGCCTGTTGTCAACTCCTTCCCGCATTTTAAGCATATATTCTCTACTGGTTTATTGTCTACAGGCTTTGACTTAGTTAAGAAGTAATAGAAATACAGAAGTAGAGTTTGAGTTTGAGTTCCTTGCCTGTGCATGGTTTAAAAATATCTCTTTAAATGAGTATGTGTACTGTATCAATACTTGTTAATAAGATGATATATGATGGTAATATATGACTTTTTGCAGAAATTTATATTGAACATGCACTTCAACATTCAGACAGAATTCACATCCCTAAAGAACAGTAGACAAGCAAATCCGGCAGATATGCACACAGCATAACTAGGTTGTCTTATATTGAATATACTTGTTTGATGCTGTTCTTGTACTGGTTACAATAACTTATGTAATTTAACAATTGTTTACACTAACTATATATCTTACAAAAATATGTAACCAAGCATCTTGAAAACTTAGTGGGCACTATTTCATTCAAACTTGAAATATGTATTGTAAGTACCAGAAATACATGGGAAAGTTTGCTCTAATTGATAAATACTCAATACTGAATTGTATTTTGTAGTAGGCTGTCAATTCAACTTGTTTATTTGTACAGAACATGCATAAACTATGTGTATCATAAGCATATTCATACAAATACCATCTATTACCTTCTATCTAGATTGTGACAGTGAACCACCAAATGTCTCAGGTATGGTAACAATCTAATTAAAATTAGATTACATTTCGTTTCGGTTATTTTTGGATCGTCAACTCCGCGCTATATTAAATAAAGTATTTGTATTTGTATGTAATCTAACCACTTTTATAAGGTGAGTGACATTGATTTTGGATTTTTGGTATAAAGGGGTCTAAAGTTTGCAATTTACCCGTTACATAATGAGGTTTTGTATATAAAACTTTGCAACAAGGTATTATGATGAGTAAATTATCAACTCAAAGTGAAAAATATGAGAAATACTGGTTTGTATGAAGAAAAAAAGAATCCCAATAATGGATCAAATCCACATCGAAAGGATGTAGCTAAAAACTACAGAGAATGGTGTAGGACATAGTAAAATAAACTTGTCAGTAATCAGAATGACTTAAACTATAATACTTAACCAATGTAAGAAAATATATATCTATCTACAACAATCTACATTAAGTATTCTCTTAAAGATATGCTATCTCTTAGAATTAAAACTAAAATTCAACTTCTCAATCTTGAACACTAAGAAGTATTTATTCATCAGTGACCTGGTGTCATAACTATATAGTTTTATGGGCATTCTAAGAGGTAGTATTCCTTTAAAAAAATACCAGTAAGAAAATTTATTTAGTGACTTGCTCAGAAAACAGTAAACATACGGTTTCGGATTTCGAACATGAAATCTGTCCATATTGAGATAAAAACATAAGCCTACACATCGCATTTTGTTTGGCATAAAATTTTTTTAAGATACATAGTCAAAATGACTAAGTATTATTATCAGTCAGTCTGCAGTAAATTTGAGAGCTTTAGAGAAATTGAACATTAATCATTTCATGTCACGTAAAACGTATTTGAATATAGTATATATAGTATATATGAATTGTTTTTGGCTTTACCAAAACACTGAGTGTCAGAAAATAATAATAATACACAGAGAAAGTGTTTGACGCTATGTTACACTCCATTTCTGAGCTCCTCACTAAAAAATATAACCAATTTACTTACATTTAGAGACTCTGGCTGGACTTGAAATGATCCTCCTAAAAATTAAAATAAAACATCCATTCAAAGTTTGATTACTTTTGCTTGTTAGCCAAGCCAAATATGTTTGTCTATGATTCCTGTAATTCCGAAAGAACTAAACAATATTATGACTTCAATATCAAGCCATCATCACAAGTAGAAAAAAAAAAATGAACAAACCTGAATCACCATCAATATAAGCAGGACTTGGGATTACATGCTAGTTAAAACAGTAAATATTGTGCCAAAAAAGCAGTGACTAGATAAGCTGTGCCTAAATTTCTTAAATATGAGGTGCTATTTAAACACTGAAGAGCCAAAAATGCTGACATCTTTGAAGACCACCACCACAATTGAAATTATATGACCTCGGGAAAGGTCTAAATTGATAAAAATGCATCTGTAGCACTCTCTACCTAAATCACCATCAGTTTTAGTTGAAAGTAAAAGATAGCGGACCACGGCCATATACGCCTAACGAAAAATTCAATCGGGATAAAATTAAACTTTCTCAAACCTTTCGATTTAGGTCCAATAACATACATTTTAAGTTTCAAAAAAATTGGTTGAAAACTAAGATAGTAAGACTTTGGGGCAAGGGCAAGGGCAATAACTCTGCTACTTACGATCGAAAATAGCTCAAATTCGAACTTGATCTTTGTTTTCTGAATATGTATATATACATACCAAAAATTCTAGTTTTTAGAGCGTTTACAAACAATTGATGTTGATATAAGCACTTACTGTATAGAGGTTAAAGGGCGAAAACACCTCAGAACTGATGAAAGAGGCCTAAATCTTGAAAAAGCTTTAATTTTAATAAGGAGTTAACTAAACTTTCTCAAACCTTTCGATTTAGGTCCAATAACATCCATTTTAAGTTTCATCAAAATCGGTTGAAAACTAAGAGAGTAATAGCATATTCAAGATTTGGGGCAAGGGCAATAACTCTGCTTCTAACGATCGAAAATAGCTCAAATTCGAACTTGATCTTCGTTTTATGAATATGTATACACAAATAAAATTTCATTTGATTCCGTCAAAAACTCTAGTTTTTAGAGCGTTTACGAGCAAATGTTGACGGACGGACAGGGGTGCCGACAATATACGTCCTCATAGAGAGGTGAGGGCATATAAAAATGAATCAACATGAATCACCATTAAGTAGGAAGTAAAGATGAAGCATCTGAATCACTGTAAAGATAAACCTACATAAATCACCATCAGTTTAAGTAGAAAGTAATTAATATGAACCTACCTGAATCACCATCAGTAGTTGATTGAAAAGATGAAGAAGGTGTAGATATTTGGGGTATATTAAATGGTGAATTATTATCAACAGGATGAACTGCTATGGGATATACAGCCAACTTTTTTTCTCTTATACCGGATATAAACTCATTACTAAGCTCTTCCATTGATTCTGAAAATTATGATTCCATGTCAAATAAACAATACTACTGGCTAGTGTGTTAACACATTATGATTTAAGGAATTTCATTATTGTTTTATCAGCAGTTTCTATGCAATTTCAATTATAATGCAAAAATCGTTTTCAGCTTCAAATTCAAAATTTATTGTTTACTACAAACATATTCTTTTATAAATTCGTTTTGAAGACTAATAAATTTTTTAATTAAGCGCTTTTCAATAATAACATGTACTTAGATTTCTGGTTCATTTGATTCTGTTTATACTGTAGACACCTTTGATGATCATGTACTCTTATTGGCCAAATTTGAGAACTTGAATTCTTTGTTCATCTTAAGAGGTGGTATTACTTTAACTAACAATGCCATTTTGCTGTCATGGTATTATATAAAGAATGATGCAACAGTGACTACTATCAAAACTATAATGACCACTCAGAATGAACAAGTCCACAAAATATATAATGGTTTGATTGGCTTTTTTTTTAAAATACTGACCTTGTGATGGCTGATCATGATCATGATAAGACCAATCACTTCCCTCTTCAACATCTTGTGGTTCCCTTTTAATATGTGATAAATTTAACATAGAGGATTCACTTTGTGACTGAGACATTTTCACTCTTTTCTTCCCACTGTTTTCTTGACGTAGTATTGGTGATAAAATATCTTGACTTGGTCGTTTATAAACTTGCTGATGTATCTGAGATGGACGAGGACTTCTATGACCGGAAAACGAACTTTGGAAATCTGAATCTCTTTCAAGAGGTCTTAGAGGTTTCTGGTGTTTCTTTGGTTCCTGAGATTCTTGCAGTTTGTGACCTTTTGATTCTGAGCTGTTGTTATTGGTAGAACTTTCTTTTGACTTGTTTTTGATTTTAGGCTCAGAATGATAACTATTACTAACAAACATTGTTGAGGAATTGTCATTTTTACAAACTTTTTCATTAACAATATAATCTATATTAGTCTGACTGTCAACATTTAGATATAAATGTCCTATAACTTGTATAGAACTATTAAAGTTCACATGACCATGACATAAAACTTGTAGATTTTTAACTAATGAATTAATAAACTTTTTTGCTTCTTCAACATCCATTGTTGTTTCTATTCTGAAAAATAAATCATTTAAATGTTATGAAGATTATAGGCTATGCTAGACATGGTAATTATTGACAATATACGGTAGCTATTATATGGAAGGTAGTCAAATCCATAGAAATTAGTACTCCAATAACCTACAAACTAATTGTGGCCTATAGTATAACTATAAGAATCCCTGTAGCTAAACTGTCTGCATGTAGACAGACTTTATGACCAAATTGTTAACATACGATATGTTGAAATCTGGCGGTCAAGAAGGTACATAGAAGTAAATGTAATATTTCAGGAATCTTTGCACAATTGTCAACTTTTTGTGCATGAAAAAATCACTATTTAGGTTTCAATAGGATAGGCTGGTGCCAATACTAGTACTACCAACAAGTTAATGGTTCAGTCTGACTTCCTACTACCTATTATAGGCCTATAGATTCAAATTATCTTGTATTTACCAATTAAAATCTCTTATGTCTTTTCCATTAAGCAGTGCAATGATAAGATGGCAATAGAACAGGTTTGGATGGAGTCATGTATTATGGAATATTTTAGAGAAGTCAAATAGAAAATGAAATGCAACTGATTACATTACAGTCCCTCTTCTCTTGTAATTAGCAACTTGTAGGGAGCCATGAAGGAGTACGCATTTATATTACGGTACCTTATTCTTAAACCTACTTATAATTAACTGGTGTGAAAATCAATAGCAAGGCCAAATTGAAAAATAAAGAATAAAATATAATCAGACAACAATGTTGGTTGGTTTGCTTTGTAAATTATCTCTTAAAACATTTGTACGTCCAGCCGTAAATTTCTGTGACCACTGTGACTGGATGATCATATCAAAACGCGCACCTGCTGGAGTAATCATTTTTCCAATTTTCTCTAAAGATTTTTAATCTGAAACTGTACACGTAAAGTTTTAATATATTTGCAAACTGAAACATAATGTTATTCCAACACATGTATAAACACATTGATACCCAAAATATCATATTCCTCTAACTGTTTCATAAGTCAATGATATATTACAATTTATTCTCCTTGTGTAAGTGACGTCATCAATAATTGCACTTCCGACATTAGATGAAATAATGCAAATGGAAAACTAAAAAGTAATAAATATTTACCTTTGGATGAAGATGTCAAAATATTCGTGTTAAATTTTTTGAGGTAATCTTAAAATACAATGTAAATATTAATTGACCGCTATACTATAACATTAACAAGGAGATGAATCCGTGTAAAACTTTTTTATGTTTAAAATGTAAGAGTTTTTACTGTCAACTTGGCACCAGACCAGCATTACGGCATTAGCTTAGGCCTATTAAAGAAATTATTGTAAAGAGTATGTCTTAACTTTGTATGTGTATCAGGAATGTAGTGGTGTATCATGGACACTGATAGCATCAATTTGCACTATTCCAATTCGTCTTTGATTCTTGCAATTCCACTAAAATTAACACGTTTCACTGACAGTGACAGTGATCTGCATAGCTATCAAAAGTACTACCCTGTTTTACCCTAGTAGTAGTAGCTTCCGATAGATCATCATAGATGACTGTCAATGACGTCATAAAAGTGGAATTGCAAGAACTTCAGACATCAGAATGGAAATGAGAATGTCATTTCCCCGATACACATACGGTACAAAGTTTAGAAATACTCTTTTGCAATCCCTTTAAGCTCTAAAAAGCTCACAATTTGGCCATAAAATCTGTCTACAGGGTAGTAGGTTTTTATAGTAGGTAGGCCTATTTCTTTCTATGGATTTGACTACCTTTTATATAATAGCTACCTTATATTGATATATTTGGGATATGCAATAATTACCATGTCTACTCTCTGGCCACAGTAAGGTCTGAATTGAATTTTTTCTCTCATGTCACAAATATTCAAAATATGATTATCAATTGCATGCCATGTGTCTTAGAATGCCTTTGGGTCCATGAAAATATATGGTTTGAAAATTTTCAATATGAAATAAATACACTTTCCTCCTAGAAATTTCATGTGAAAATGACCTATATTTTTGACTGAAATTTCCCCTCTGTAAAATCATGTTTCCAAATAAATATTTTTTTAACAGTTGTCATTTTTATCAACCCAAAGACAATCTTAGACTCTCAGAACCAGGGTGGTAGCCAGAGCAATTTTAGTGGTGGGCGTGAAGCAAATAGGCCTAGAGCACAACAGTCTTGATTACACAACTGGTTATGAGTTTTGTTAAAAATTCCAATAGAAATCTATTTCGTGAAATTGCGCCATCAACGAATATTCACACCGACATCAAAACAATAAATCAACCTTTATTCAGATCTATAAACTTTCTTAAATTCATTGTGTATATATAACTCTTTAAAACGGCATCGGCATTTTAAAATCCATTTCTTTATAATAGTGGGCCGTTATTGAAACGTTTACAAAGAATGTATGATGTTTTGACAGGGAAAACAAATCGATAAATACATTCACGCTGCAATAAAGAAGCCATATGACTGACGGCAATATTGTAATAATTTATCGGCTAGTAGGGCCTTTCAGAGTATAAATAGGCTCTCCCTGCCAGTATTGCCTACGATTCTGCACACCGTAGCATTCCACGGCGGATTGTAAACATTGATTTCAGCATTTTGTTGAACTTTTATTGCGGTAGGCCTGTGAAAAACGGCAATATATGATGGATCAAATATATCCGATACGTGATGAAACCCGAATATCGCTCTTATTGTACCCTATATCGGCCTGGAATTATTATTATAGAAAATCATAGTTACACTGTTACGACTGTGAATCTACAGTACTAAAATTGACGAAGTTTGAGAATTTTTGTGCCGTGCGGCACAACCAATTTGAACTTTGAGTCCCGGGCGAAGATTGCGAGTGCCGGGCTGCCCCGCCCACCGCCGCCCACCGTGGCTACAACCCTGCTCAGAACTATTTTTGGGTTAATATTTTAATTCATTAAAAAATAATGGGCAAAACGCGATTCTGAGCTCATTGTTGCCAGAGAGTAGCATATTATCTTCTTAACATTTAAATGATTTATTTTTCAGAATAGTAACAACAATGGATGTTGAAGAAGCAAATAAGTTTATTAATTCATTAGTTAAAAATCTACAAGTTTTATGTCATGGCCATGTGAACTTTAATAGTTCTATACAAGTTATAGGACATTTATATCTAAATGTTGACAGTCAGACTAATATAGATTATATTGTTAATGAAAAAGTGTGTAAAAATGACAATTCCTCTACAATGTTTGTTAGTAATAGTTATCATTCTGAGCCTAAATCAAAAGTTGATATAAATCAAGAAAGCCCTCAAGCACCCGATAAATCAAATCATTTGAGTTCTGAACATTTCAATATAACTAGCCCAAGAAACAACATACATTCACATCCTAACCTAAATCAAACAAATGAAACATTTAGTCCAAACAGAAAGAAAAGAATAAGGCCAGAAAAGCAGTATATTATTCATCCTCCTAAAGTGTTTAAACCCACAGTTACTGAAGTTTCACCATTACGACAACCGAGTGTTAGAAGCCAACAAAGTGATTTTGTTAATCATGACCGGAACTTATTTCATAATTCATATCAGTGTAGTACCTCTACAACAAACTCTCAATTTAATAATGAAAGTGCATTACAGTCAAGGGTAAATAACCCCGAGTCTGTGTCAAGGGTACATAACCCTGAACTTGAGTCAAAGGTACACAACCCAGAGCCTGACAGAGAAGAAAGTAAACCATTCCAAGTGATACCTTCAATAGATTTAGAGATAGATTTATCTAGAGTGAAAGCAGAACCAATTGATTCTGTGGAAGATGTATCTACTAATTTAAGTTCTGGTTTAGGTAGGTATCTCATCATGGTATTTATACCACCTATTAAGATCTCAAACTTTGCTTAAAAGAATGTATATTTACCAACGATGTCGTAAGAATACAAAAAGAATCCAGTAGATCCATAAAACACAGTAATTATCCATCAAATTTCATGTTTTGATTGATAAATGCTTAAGAAATGTAAGCCTTTTTCAACAATTATTTAAGTAACATAGTTTTCTGGATTTATTAGATTATACAGTTAATCTTTTGTATATTTATGACACCAGGTATGTTAACTTATGAATGTATTTTTTGAAATGGAGCATTTGATAATCTTTCCCATGACAGAAGTCTTTCTCTCTGTCTACAATTGCTAAAAATAAAACACCTTAAGGAACAGCTCTTTACAGATTTTGAACATAATGGTTTTTCTTTTTCTTTATTACAGGAACATCTCAAGCAAGCACTTCTAATAATAATAATACAGATAATTGTGATAATAGTGAACTAGCTGATGATATGTGTAGTGATGATTATTTAATAGGACTACATGATAAAACATCAGGATTATATCCTTTAACATTGCAACAATCTAATGATCTAGCTTCTTCTTCATCATTTAACTTAGCTTCCCCCGCAGCAGCAGGTATTGTTATAATTTTCCCAAATCACCCTTTCTCAAATATTATAAGTATAGTTTTTCAGAAAAGAGAGAGCTGAAACTCAACTGAGTCATTTTCTCTTTCATCAGAAGACTTTTGGAACTTTTGGAAGACTGCACAAAGAAAGTGATGCAAAGGAGATGTTTTAGTATTTGATTGTGTGTTCATCTTGGAGTCTTATATAGCTTCAATTACAATTTTTCAATCAGAAATATCAGTGGTTCTTGTAACTGATGAGAAACCCTCTTACATTATGATAGCATCATCACAAAAGAAAATCCAATATAGCTAAACAATGAAGTGGCGTCATAGATTGTTCTCTGGAATTACAGATATCTGAAATCAGAATAGTGTAAAAAGATGCTAGTTTTCTAAATAAAGAAGTCCTGAATTCTTAGAACTATAGAACAATCAGAACAGTTCACTGTTTTAATTTTCATTTTTGAAAATATACTTTTAAATATAATGTTTACTTTTCAGTTGGTTCACCTTCATTTTATAACTCTAAAAATTGTCCTGTCACGGTACGTATATATTTAATTACATTCTAGGGCAGTAACTACAGATCTGTTTAAACTATATTGTATCACCTTTTTATCTTTCTTAAATTATTACATCTAAAAGTAGAAATATCAAGGACTTTTGATATTTATTTTGATTTTGGAATTATTAAATCTTATGCAAAATAATAATGTGAACCAAGAAAATGTAAGCTTATTTTAGATAGACAGCTTATTTAATAAACAGATCTGTAGAACAGACTGCTGACAAATCATATACTGCATCAAAACATTTTATAGATAACATACTGAAAAATAGGCTTCCATCTATTGAATACAGCATATAGAAATCAGAAACACATTTGCTATGAAATAAAAACAGAATTTTAACTTTTTTGTGGAATCAACTCAAGGACTTAAGAGTCAAGATAAAGAGCTACATTTTTTTTCGGCATTTATAACAGTTTTGAACAAACAGGTCTAAGAAATTATCTTTCAGGCAAAAATTGTTTATATTATTTCTATATGATTTGTCAGTATAGTCAAACAGAGATATTTCGGCTCATCCGGGTACAGTCAAAACATATACACAACCAGTCCATTATATTTTCAAGGGTATAAAAGTATCTTATTTAGAGTGTTGTTTGTTTGCTAAGTTACAGCAACACCCTTGAAAATATAATGGACTGGTTGTGTATATGTTTTGACTGTACCCGGATGAGCCGAAATATCTCTGTTTGACTATAGTCATTTAAATTATTTGTGTTCTCAATTATGAATGTATTTTAAACAAGTAGTATAGTAAGATTTTTTTTTATATTCCTACTAACATCATTCTAGAATATTATATTATAAAACCATGTATTAACATAATACAGTCTGCTGGTTAAAAAGAGACCTTCAAATTGTTTCTTTTCAAAATATTTTTAAACATGTTTTTACAGCTATTGAGACACTGTGATATTTTTATATGGGATGTCTCAGAATCACACCATGTTTGTGAATGATTTTACATTAAACCTCATATCATATCGGTCTGATGAATATAGTGGTTTCTGTGAGCCAAATAAAACAAAACTTGCCCCTTCAACAATTGACATACGGTACATCAAATACATCAAGCCATAATATCTATACTATCAAATTTACACTTCAACATTGTTTTTTTAACCATTGCTTTACTATTAGATTTGTCTAATCTGACTCATTTGTCTCCAAAAGCATGAAGATAATATTGTTTTAAATTGTACATAAGGGACACTTTTAGCATCTTCTTGAATAGTTTGATGATGGGAGCCGCAGTGGCTCAGTGAGTCAGACGCTTGCTCGCTAACCTGAAGGTCCAGGGTTAAATCCCGGCATGGGTTGAGATAATACCTTTGGATTTTTCACCTCGATTTCCCCCCCGTCAGTGATTCAGGTTGGAGGAGCCGACATGGAAAAAGTGTCTAGTCGTTCGGATGGGACAATACCGGTAAGCTGTGCTAATGGCTGTGCACGGATCCCTCGACAGTTGGAAATTGAAAATAAGAGCAGACTAATGCCGCTGTCCTGGCAAAATTTCCCTCATTGCACACTGTATGGCGTTTGCCCGTCCTCAATTAGCCCATATAGGTGCAGAAAAGCAGTAAAACTCCATTCATTTATTTCATTTGTATAGTTTGATAATTTCTAAACTTTGTTATTCAATAAAAAATGTAATGGACATAATGGATATTCTTACTGATCACTTGTGACACTTCAAGCATACTACATAAAACTATACCAGTAGTCTTATTAGATTAATTGTGAGAAAACACATTCTTGTGTTTTGATTTGACTAAAAGAACTATTGATTCAGTGATTCTGAAATGCAATTAACAGAACATGTTTTAAAATGATCAAAAATGGATGTACAGGGTTTGGATAATAAGGACATGCACTTTCTGTGGAATTTAAATGATTGTTGTTTGGTGTTATAGAATAGATATGGTATTGATAGTAATTGGCAATGCCTTACACTCTACCCAATATTGCTTAGGAGACCTAACATTATTTGATATCTCTTTGTGGAACGGATGGGTTACAAGACATGCTGTTAGACTATAATAAAATTAATGAAGCTTTAGGTTTAAGGATGCTTGAAAGGAGAATCATCAGTGTCGAGTGTTGATTTGGGTTTTGTGTATGTATATGTTTAAAAGTCGTCGAAAGTAAGCAAATCAATTTCTGTAGATGTGTTTTGTATATAAATCTTATTTGTTTACTTTTAAATTCTTACATGGATTTGATGGCTTAAATTTTGAGGGAAAACTGAACAGAACTGATAAGCTTAACTAAAAAAATGTTTTTGAGACTAAGATATGATTGGTAGAAAGAATAGTGAATGTATCCATTTCATATTTTTGATTTTGAGTTGAATAAGTTGATTTACTAGTTGATAGTACCTATATATGTGATAAGATTCTTTTAGTATGAGGTCTTTAAGTTTGCTCAATTCAAAGTTTTTATATTCAGAAATGGCTGAACTGTTTCATTTATGTATATGAGTTATACAAGTACACTATTGTTTATGATTTCTTTTGAAACAAAGGGCTTCTGTTTGGTTAGTTTATGAATTTTATGATTTTGAAAATATTAATCTAAATTTTTACAGTGGCTGTTTTTAATGCAAGAAAACTTTTATATTCTATTTTGACTTTTCACTCTAAATAAAACTATATACTGACAAGTTTTCAATTCTAAATTTGATTTCCTTTCTTTCTCATTATCAGATGATGTCATGGAAAATAATGGGAAGTTCAAAGAAAAAGACTGCTATAAGTGTCAAGATGAAGCAAGATATTTGTAGAATTAAAGATACCTGTCCCCAAATTACTCAGACTGAAATTATTAAACATGTTCATAAAAAGTATGGTGTTATTATAGGACAATCTACTGTAGCTACTATACTACAATCTAGAAAAAGATGGATGTCTTTATCTGTAGACTGAATGACTCAATATGTTTTAAAGATAGATTGGTCTTGTATCTTGTGTTACAGGAATCTACCGTACTGTGTATTCAGTTGTCCACTTACATGAAAACGTTTTGTTAAGTGAATGTAGGAATGGTTAGGTGAAGTAACTTAGTTTTTAGGACAGTGAATTAAAGGTTACTATTACAACAAAAGTTGTTGGTTTTTGTCAACATCACAATACAGTGATAGTGAGTAATTGTGTTGTACTGCATTTGGTAAAAAGTATTTAAACCAACTTTTTGAGAAGATGTTTGATAAGGGTGATTTAAAATTTGTCCATACATAATTTATTTGTGCCATGATTTCTTTAAAGAATATTTGTCAACTATTTTTAATTCAAAATACTGTTATATTGTGTTCAGTTCCTGATGATTAAAATTCACTGGAATATTTTTTTTCAATTTTTTATATTTTGAGTTGTTGATTCACAATGGCTGTGTCTTGGGGTGTAAGATAGTTAATGATTTATCTTACAAACTGTTGTACTCAACTTTAAAGGAAGTTGTAGGCCTACCCTGTCTGTGTGATATGGTCATGATATATTATTAATAAAATCTAACATAAGAATATTATTAATAAAATCTAACCCAAGATTTCTTAAGTTTCCATTAGGTTACTCCAAAACACTTTACTAGGTTATCTCTATCTTATTTCCTGTAAATTGTTATTCTAAATAAAATTCAAGCCTCAATGACACTACAGTTTGAAGATAAAGCATACAGATGAACATTTCACTAGAAACATTTAAATACCATTTATATTCGTCCAAAGATACTTGTTAAACCTTATTGATTTTGAGCTACATACATTTGAAACGTTGGTGGTTAAAGAATTTTTTCAGTCAACTTTCATGCTGCTGCACTAGAATGTTGGATGTTAAAAAAAAATTTCTCTTCCAAAAATTTATGAAGGAATTTTCTTTCATTTTAGGCATGGAAAACAATTGGTCAAAAGCGTCGAAAGAACCAGTGCCCTTATTGTGGCATATATCATTCTAATGTAGTGCAACATGTAAAAGAAAGACATCTTGCCAAAAGGGAACAATGTCCCACTTGTCATACAACATTTACACGTAGAACCTCTTTAATAAGGCATCTGAATCATTCCTGTAAATCTTTACCAAACAATCTTGATAAAATATTAATAAAACAGTGATTATGTTTAAATGGAGCAAAGCAGAAAGGGAAAGGATGTTCGTACAATATCATTCCAAATCTAATATAGTTATATTGTAAAGGTGTTATGATTTCATCATCAATCCATATGGATCCATTGGATGTTATTTCACTTTTTACTGGCTCGTTTGACTGATTCTTTAAACATGGTAAAGATGGTCTAATCACCATGGTGAATTTTTGTTGAAATGTAGATGACTCTGACACCTGAAATGGAGCTCTATTAGCTAGTAATACACTAGTTCTTGTGACCTTGGCCAGTGCTTCTATAGGAGAGTATCTTCTATAACACCCACTAGTAATATTTAAATGATTATTTAAGATTCTTTATTATTTTCATTTACACAATCAAAAGTAACGAAACTTTTTCAAATGTTATTTCTTTGTTGTTGAATATTGTTAATATATAAATTGGTTGTTACATTCCTTATTAAATGGTTTATTTACAATGAAAAAAACTTTTTCTTTCCAATGATTAGTTTATAAAGTTCTGAAACAGCATATTAAGTATGTGTTCAACTGCCTGGCCAGCACATAACGTGTACTATATAAGTTAATTCTATATTGATAAGATGTGTGCCATTTTTGGTGTTCAGTAAGAGATTTCACATGTGCTATATATTTTTTTTTCTGGCAATGGTTATGTTGGAAACTTTCAAAGCTTTTTTCAATATTTCTGTCCAGCTTACTTTTTTTGTCCTTTAATTTTTTTTCTATATGCTCAATTCATTTCATTTGTATCATGATTTTTTGGCTCTGCAGAATGTGGTAGATGATATGAAACTTGAAGCAGATCCAGTGGAATGGTTTGTTCCTACTAAACGAGGTGGTCGCTTTCTATGTTATAATGGTTATATGTATCGTGTTAATAAGAAGACTGAGAATATGAAAACTATGACTTGTCGGATTAATTGGCGATGTACAACCAAAAATTGTTCAAGTTATGTTACAACCGTTGATGATGTTGTTTGTTTTGATAGTTTACAATTTCATAATCATCCTCCTAACCTTGATAATTAGGCTTTAAGGTCAGTTTCTTTTCATCATGTCTTTTCTGTATTGTTAACGAAAAATAATTACTTGACATATATTGGGAATTTATTGATATTTATATGGAGACTGTCTTTTTGGCTAATTTTAATCTATTAGAGAGTTTGTGGTAAGGTCAGATGATTGTATTTGAATAATAATAGCTTGTTCGTTTTCAGTTTATAGTGGTTTTTATCGTCGTTCAGCTCAATTGAATATTTTTGAATATTTTCGTATTGTGAACTGTTTGTTAGGTTCCGTTCTGATACTTTATGTAAATGTACTTACAAATGTAAAATTTTTCATTGGGATATTCAGTTTTTCAGTTCAATGATTGCATATCAAGTTTTTGAGCTTCTTACAAATTAGTTCACTATTTGGTTGTTAAATTTATAGTTAAAGTTATGTTTTGGTGTTATTATATTAAGTTGTGTTTTATCTTTTCTCACCATAGTTTACCTCTATATATTGTAGGTGAAATCACCATTAAAACCAAGTGAGAAGAAAGTGCCATGTCCAATCTGTGGAATGTTCCTCTTACAGCGTAGAAGTCTGAAACGCCATTTTGTTGCTAAGCATTTAAATGAAAAAGTGTCTTGTGAATTTTGTGGTAAAAAATTTACTCAGACTTGTAATCTACATAGACATATGAAAAACTCTTGTCCTATACTTGCCACTGGACAATCAGCACATGATGATAAAGAACAAGAAAACTGAAATTTATTGTATCACCTTTGGTCATAATAATGTTGTCACAGAATATAGATTTAGCCTACGACTATTCAATGTTTTGCAAGTTAAAGGTTGTATATTCATTGCTATAGTAAAAAAAAGTCAAAGTCAATTTTATTGTTTGACCAAAATTTGCTTTTTTTGATTTTAAACTAACCTTTGACTGAGGTCAGAGAAACAGTATGGAAATATTTTATACTTTGTAGAGTTTAAAAAAAGGTCTTATTCATATTATTTACTCATAAGTCTTAAAACAGTAAAACATTGTCCCTACAATATATAGATATACGCAATTTTTGCTTGTTTTTAGTAAGTTATTGTTGTTCATTACATTTTTAAAATCTCATCCTAAAGTTCTGGAAATGACATGACATTTGTATGTGGAATAAGATATATTGATGGACTGAACTGTTTAAGTCTAAGGAAAAATGTGTTTTTTAATTCATTGGAATCTCTCTTAAATAAATGTTTTGTTTGGAAGTTTTTGTGTTAAAAATAATGTTGATTTTCAGAGACATGAATTGGAATTGTCTCCAGATCTGCACAAATTTCTATACTCAACAATAAAATTTTCATTGAGCAGCTATTTGAGATAGAAATTTCCACCATGAGATATTTTTTTTATGTTAAATGGATTTTAATGAAGTGATTCATTTCTTATGTGTATGAAGGACACTGATAGTATTAATTTTCACTATTCATATTTTCAATCAATTCCACTTAAACTAAGTATTTGATGTCAGACCTGTAATATGTGCAACTTTTGTAGTTAGTGCTGTCATCAAACTGTTAGTTATAGTGGAAAAGCTGCCAGTGGTTCAATTAAAAATTGGAATGGTGCAAATTGATGCTAAAAGATTCTATAGCCACACCTACAGAATTTAGAAAACCTCTTGAATAAAATCTTTACAGTAATGTTAACATATCATTGTGTTGTCCTTGAAATTATTAGCATTTATAAATTTTTGTTTTAAAATGTTGATATTGTCTTTTTGTTCCTTTTTATATGCCCACATAAAAATGTGAACCTTTGCTGCCATTCGTTTGTCAGTTACAATCCAAAAGATTGAGATTATGCCAAATGAAGAAATTCATATATATATAAGAATTAGTTCTTTGTTGCTGTTAATCTTATTTAGGATTATAATAGTATAGAAAGATAATATGCAACAAGAAATATAGTAATTATACATGAAGGAATCAGTCAATTTAAAAGTATGTCCTGAATCTGAAACTTGTTAAGGCTTCCAAAGTTCAATTACAGTTTCTAATCTAGTTTGCATTTGCCATAAATTAGATTAATGGTGTGAGAGTTATTGCCCTTGTCAAAGTAAAAAGACTACAAATTATTTTATCAGATCTAGATATGCCTGTATACACATACTGATTAATGATATTATCTCTATCAAGTTTGAAATTGGCAGTTATTGGATTAACAGTATTGGCCTAGTGGCTAGTTTTAGAATTTAAATTAAATTCATGTAAACTTAAAAAAAAAAAAAGAATCCCACTCCATTATTTCTCCAGTAATGTCTTGATGCCTTCCTATTCATATTTTATTTAATATCATTTCTGTTAATTTCCTTGTGTATAAAGGTGTTTTTCTTTGAAATTAATTATTGAAATCATAGTTGAGTTATTTTATGTTTTAATGCCATGTATTTTTATGTTCAGGTAACAGTTGTTTAAAAATTCTAAATTCTTTCCTTTTTCTTATTGTAGGTTGATGGACATTATCTCTGTAAATATTGTGAGAAAAGTTTTGCACACAGACCAAATCTAAGTCGTCATATTAGTGAAAAGCATAAACTTCTTCGCTATTTCTGTTCTTTCTGTAGAGTATCTTTTATCAGAAAGACCCATCTTACCAAACATATTCCCTTGTGTTCTGGTAGACCCAACACATGATAGTTATAGTTATTATAGTTGTGCTTAGTGAAGTCTGTTACGTTGGATTTTATAGCTTAAAAGTCTTGGATAAGGACTGTTGTTTCAGTATGTGTTGGTTACAGTGATATGTTGTATAGTTTCATGTATAACTTCAAGTTGAAAACTAAAATTAAGAACTATCTCTCATTTTTTATAGTGATAACATAAGAGAGTGTGTATATAAATAAGGGGTTTTCATTTTTAAGGACATTTTTAGTATTTACACAGTGTCAAAAACTTATTTATATGTTTTATGGACATGATTATGATATATATTTATAATATTCATCATCAAGAGAGTTGTGACAGAAGATAATAAACAATGTGTATTTTGTTCTTACAACATTGAATTATGTGAATTGGATATTGTGCTTTAAAGAAATGAAAATTATGCACAGTAAGGAAAACTTTTTATAATATGTCTGGTCAAGTAGTGTCAAACCTTCAACCATGATAGGCCTGTAATAATGTTCACAGCTAACTGTCGAAATTTGAGCCTTCAAATCCATATTCTTCCATAATTATCGGCTTTTGAAAGTTAGATATACATGTACTCATATTTTATTTAGACTACACCATATATAAAAAGACCTTTATTTTAAGCATATTGTGCAGTTCTAGTACTTTTGAAGAGAAGTATGCGAACAAACTCACTTAATATAATCAATGCTAAAATATTATTCAAAACAAATTCTGACTATGAAATGTACATCTCTCTATTTGACAGAATTACTAAATATTGATGTATGAAAATATTTACTGTCTCTTGAGGAACTATACTATAATAGATAGGCTTGCTCATTCTAGAATTGTGTTTTTCTGTTCGTATTATGAAAATTGTAATGGTTAAATTGATGCTCAGTGTCTCCGATAAACTTAAAAATTTGAGAAACCTCTTAACAATCCCGAATTGTTTTTCCCAGTATTAAAATTTCAATTTCCGTGCTGCCGCAAAAAGTAGACTGATTAATTGGGGGAAATCTTTTGGGTGAGATTCCAGAAATGGCAGCTCTTGATGAGGCTCTGTCATGAGAGGTTCTCTTTTTTAAAACTTTCCAAAAATAAATTTGCTTTTTTATATCTTAAGCTTACATATATTGGGTGTCTCAATAAAAACGTCCCCAACTTCGACGCAAAGTATCTCAGCTGCTGATGAGCCGATCAATGATTTTCATATTTTCAGGGTCTAACAAGAACATGCTGAAGTAAATCTGTGAGAATTTTGAAAGAGATTGGCACATCAGCAGCTGAGATATTTTGCATCAAAGTTGGGGACGTTTTTTTTGGAACACCCGATATATGTGGCAAGAATGCATACAAATATGAAAAACAAATGGGGATACAAACCATTTTTATTGGTAGTCTTATGCCCCCTAAGCATATATTTTTCTCTTTTTCAGCCGAAAAAAAGGGAAGATGATTTACCATATGGATGTAAAGTATGTGAGAAGAAGTTTACATTTCAAACCAGTCTTCGACGTCATATTCGTGAAAAACATTTGAATATCCGCTTTATCTGTCCACACTGCGGTATGACATTCACACAGAAAGTGTCCTTGTTTAACCATGTTGAATATCGTTGTAAAGGACCAAATCCTGTAACATTTATGGAAAAAAGAGAAACGTTGAAATGAATGGAAGTTAAACTATAACAAACGAACTATATCTTGAAACCTGACTCGAAATAAATAGATTCATTTAATAAAGTACTGACAACATTTTCGACAACTTGTTGAAACACCTGTGCAACAAAAAAAAATTAGTCCTGTACACATAACAACATTTTCGACAACATGTTGGGCAACTTGTTGCCGAATGTTTCCGACCTGTATACACTTGACAACATTTTCGATAACATATTTTTTCTGCAACATGTTGTCAGTGTGTACAAACTACAATACTAAAAACTTGTAACTGAACGAATGTAATGGAAACAGGTCCGTGAGAACCAAACAACCAACATAAGCCACTCAATTTTCATTGCGAGGGGTACAACAAGATAAAAATTAGTTTATGGGGATGTGCATGTACCTAGTCTTTGATTCCGGACTGTCCAGAAGTCACATTGATCAAGAACAGCCCCAGTGGGTCAAGACTAGCCACCATGAACATAGGCGTACGGGAGGGGGGAGCGGGGGGAGCACTGAAAGTTCCCGAGTCTTCTTGTTTTTTTTTTTTGAGAAAAATACCCATTAATATTACCGGGAACCGAATCCCTAGATTCTATTGAAGCAAAATACCCGAATATCGAGATATTCGTGTGGAAGCCTTGTGGGCTGGTGATATTTACCTTGGTTGTTCGGGCACTTTAGGATTCATGGAGGTTTCGGATTTGATCACCGGGCATCGTCAAGGTCATCATCAAGCACCGATTAGCTCGCGAAATAACAGTTCACTTGGCCAGTGTATTGTCTATGATAATTTATCAATATGAGTATTTCGGTATTTTTGGTATGAAACCAGAATAAAATTCCGTCATCAATCCGAATTCGTCATCAAAAAGAATTTTGGAGGAAAACTAATCCCAAAACATCAGATCCCCATCATATTCCTACGATTATGAATTTCTGAAAGTCTTGCAATATTCCAATAAAATCTTGTTGAATTTTGTGAATGGATATGAAATCGTTTTTGATGAAGTATCATGGAGTATCAAATTATTAACCCTTCATGATCACTTTTGTGCATGAATTCCGACATTGTGAGCATATTTCATGTTTTTTTCTCATCCCTCTCGTCCAATAATTAACCCCCAATTATGTCTCAGAAGTCAGAATGCAACAGACTGAATGTAGATTTTCAAAATTTTCTTGGGGAGGACCTCCCGCCCCCCTGCAGCGGGCTCGCGCCTTCAGCGCTTCTCGTATGTCGGGCTTGGCCCGACGCGGATCCGCAATCATTAGAATTCGGGCACAAATCTCTCCCGCACCCCCAGTTTCAAAACCTCCCGTACGCATATGACCATGAATCAGACATGGGGAGGGATTTTTCTGAAGTTATCAATTTCCTCGACCGTCCTCTTATGGTTGTGTTCATTGGGCATATAGAAGGTACCTAAAAGTAAATTAATGCTGTAACTTCAAAATAAGGCCCACCCCCAGGTCTATGATGGATGGATCAGTCATTTATCAGTATATGATAACGAAATTAGAAAAACTATTTCATGTTGGCTCAAACTAAGACCAGCATACGGCAAAATGCCAAAATACCATTTTTTATACGCCCACAAATATTTTGGGCGTTTATGTTTATCCCCTGGCAATCTGGCGGTCTGTGAGTTCACATTTTGCTCATGCTCACTCTACAGGATACAAATCCATAAATTCTATGGATTTTTATTTTGTGGGTCAATGTCATCAATATGAAGATGATCCCTATTGATTTTCGTGATGATCGGATAATTTTTCAACAAAATATCTTGTCTGAATTGACGTTTCACTCCTATTTAGATATATTGTGCAACTAGTGCTCACTTTACAGGCTACAATTCTTTACAGATTCTTTTTATTTTGTGGGTAAATGTCATTATGAAGATAATCCCTGTCAATTTTTGTAATGATGAGATAATTATTATTACCCTTACAAAAAACGAAGATGGTAAAACCATACTTACTGTACGGTTTTACCATATACCATACAGTTTTACCATACAGTAAGAACGATTTTACCATACCGTACGGTAAAGTTCTACCATGTTACCGTACAGTTTCAACGTTAACCATACAGTAAGAAGGGTTTTACCATACAGTAGGGTAAGGTTTTACCACGTAACAGTACGGTTTCATCCTTTACCATATAATAAGTACAGTTTTACCATACAGTACGGTAAAATTCTACCATGTTACCTAAGATTTCACAATTTACCATACAGTAGGGTAAAGTTTTACCATGCTACCGTACAGTTTCACCATTTACCATACAGTACGGTAAAATTTTACCATGTTACCTAGGACTTCAAAATTTACCATATAATAAGTACGGTTTTACCATACAGTATGATAAAATTTTACCATGTTACCTAGGATTTCACAATAGTACGGTAAAATTTTAACACGTTGCCTACGGTTTCACAATATACCATACAGTATATATAGTGATATATTATTATCTCCTTATTACGTATTTTTTTTATTTTTTTGGATAGCGCTCGCTCCACAGGCTACAATTCTTCACAGATTGATTACAATCAAAGCTTTCAGTTGTCATATGTCACCTTGTCTAGCAAGTTATCATTAGGCATGTTTTTATACGCCCACACGAAAGTTGGGGGTAAATCACTCTGTCGGTCCGTCGGTCCGTCCGTTCACATTTGGTGCGTGCTCACTCTACAGGGTACAATTCTTCACAGATTGTTTTGATTTTGTGGGTCAATGTCATCATGAAGATGATCCCTATTGATTTTCGTGATGATCGGATAATTTTTCACCGAAATATCGTGTCTGACTTGACGTTTCACTCTATTAGCTATATTGTGCATCTCGTGCTCACTTTACAGGCTTCAATTCTTTACAGATTCTTTTGATTTTGATTATGTGTGTCAATGTTATTTTGTGTGATCCCTATTGATTTTTGTGATGATCCGATAATTTTTCACGGACATATCGTGTCTAACTGTCTTGACAGTGTATTCATAAGTGTTTAATTAGTTCATATTCACAGTTCTTTCTTTCAACTAAATATCAATGGGCAACACAGTGGCGTGGTAGCCGGGGGGGCCTGGGGGGCACGTGTCCCCCCCCCCCCCCCCCCAGCGAATGGAAACCAGGAGGCGCCAAAAGCCCTTTCGAAAAAAAGTCGGTCGTTAAGAAATAATAATTATTTTCGAGCTTATTCTTTTAGTCCTAATACAACTCGGGCCCTCCCCCTTATTTTTGACCGAATAATGTCAGAACACTCTATAAAATTATATTTCAGAGTCCCCCCCCCCACACATTTCTTTAAATCCTGGATCCGCCCCCGTTATTGATATCCGTCGGTAAAGTTGAGCCGACATAAACATACAAAAAAATACAAAAAATATAGCGTCAAATAGCCTTCCTGCATTGTTTCAAATAGCTTAAGCCTTGAAGTTTCCCAGGGTCTTGGTGTGAGTGTTTGTAATCACCCAAGGATTAACCCTATTGAAAATAAGAGCAATTGAACAATATTTACTATGAATTATTGCCCTCGCTCTTGAATTGTTTGTGGACCCGATAGAGAGCTGATTTCTTGATGGATTTTGATGAAACTTGGTGTGAGTGTTTGTAATCACCCAAGGATAAAGCCTATTAAATTGTGATAAATGAAGGGAGTGAGCCGAACGAAATGTTACATTTCACTGCTTACAGTTATTCAAGGGAGACAACTATGAGGGTCTCTCATAGGTCCGCGCTCGCTACAAGCGTTCATTATGACAAATGGTAAAATTGCTTTTGTACTTCAAAATTAGGTCTTTCCGGTCTTCCTACGGACTGAATTAATTATTTCGGATCTTTGAATTTACTTCGGGTCCAAAGCCTAATTTCAATTTTAAAACAATGTTGAATTAACCCGCGTTTACTACAGTTAAAACGAAAACTTTAAGGACAATGAAGACAATAGTGTGAATGTTTGTAATCACCCAAAGATGAAGCCTATTAAGTTAATCCACTTAAAAAAAAATATGTTAACAAAACCCGTGTGATATAAAAAATGTCACTCTCAGAATCTTTCATTTACTGATAACATTTACTTATTAAACCTAAAAAAATTGTGTTCTGCGTTTCAGTATCGAATATTTTTATCGGGGCTGCAAGTGCCTGAAATATATCTAGATCGCACCTACAACAGTCTTAATTTTCAAAATTTTCCATGAAAGGAACCCCGTATTACCTCGTTCCTCCTCTTCGACGCGGTGTTCCACGGTCGAAGGGCTCCAGAGGTTTTACATGTGCATCAGTGCATTCATGCATTGTGATCCATACCTGAACAGAATACCTTTGGGTGTGGGTGGGGACCATGAGTTGCAAGGGTTTGTGCCCCCCAGCCAATTTGGAGCCACCACGCCACTGGGGCAACAAACAAACACTCGCACTTACAATCAAAGCTATCAGTGGGCGTAGGTTACCTTGCCTGGCAAGCTATATTTTAATAATTAGTTTGGTCTTCATTTGCCAAACAGTTGATACATTATTCCAATTAAATCTTACATGTGTACGTAACCAGTTGGAGCAATCGCCAACCTCTGGAGAGTTTGAAGGGGTGAAGGTCGTTTTCTCAATGCGAAAAGAGGGTGGGGGGGGGGGGCATCTTTTCCGGAGGATGTGAACAGGTACCTGATAATCGATACCAGTAAACCTGTGTCAATATTATTATGAAGATGTGCACTAATGAATTTGGGGATGATCTAATGATTTTCCTCAGATATATTGCTGCTAGTAAACATCAGCCTCCTAATGTAGAACCGGATGTATTTAAATAGAGATAAGAAAGAACAAGCTAACTGTGATATTGTATCAAACTTTGATATCTAGTTTGTTTTACCGTTCACAATTAGCTCTTTATCAAGCTGCTGGTGGGCGTATTCGCCTGCATAATTGTGTGTACGAGAAATTTAAAAGACGGAGTGGGGCAATATACGCCCACATTAGACGTAGACGATCTCCCCCAAAATTCTCTGTCAATTAATGAGCATAATCTTACTCTCTTGACCTCGAAATGACCTCGTATTCTCGGAAAACAACCCTCTTATGTTTTGGAGGACCCCACAAGGGGGCTTCCTTGTTACTAAATGTTACTTTTGAAAAATACATGCATACATATGGTAGTACCACCTGTGTTGAAGGTGGTGTTCGCTCGGACAACAACCATAGTACACTTGTCATGGATTTATCCGCAAGGTCGTGGTGTAATGGAATATATTGGCCTTCTGGTCCATCAGCAGCTGTTACCTTATCATAAGTCAACGACATAATATAGTCAATAATTGATAGTAAAAATACCAAAATAGAAAATGATTAATAAGTTTCAATTGTCACTTTTGCAACGTCCGTTCAGTGAATCGAGTGGAAGTTCAATAAACTGTGAAACACTCTAATTCCCTATTACCAAATGATACTGATACAAAGGATGGTCAAAATTAATAAGGGATGTCAACCCTCAAAACTATGGAGGTATAACGTTGCCAATATTGTCGATTGTGTCGCAACGTTAAAATACCAATGTCGTAATTACAAAATGCATTTGTCAATGCTGCAAAGTACAATTGTCGATGTGTAAAAATGCAAAATGTATAAATATTCTCAACAATCCAATGAAATGCAGCTAACAATTTACTCTTTGCATTATGCATTTTGCATTAGGCACTTTTACATTATACATTCTGCATTAGTCACTCTGCATTACGCACTTTGTATTATCAAACCTTGCAGAATAGACTTTTACACAATAGAACATATACCTTATATGGAATGATGACGTATATTCATTTGCATACGTAAAAACGGCGGAAATGTACGGAAATTAATTAATATGCATGCCCATTGAAACATGTCCTTGTTGACACTTAAAGACGAGTTCTCCCTTAAAGATAAATATCTCCGTATTATTTAAAATTTGGAGTCTTGGGAATTATTTCAAATTGATAGTTAATAATTTGTAATATTATGTTAAATATAGAAATCTACGCCCACAAAATATGAAATTTCCTGACAAACTTGTGGTTTGTGGGATCACCGGAAGAAAATTTTGAGAATAAGGCGCCTGGATACTCAATTATTGACATCTCCCACCGAATTTAAGATTCAGAATTATTTGTATATAGGGTCTCAGGTATGTCGCTTAAAAAAATTGAGAATAAGATGCCCATAAACATTTCCTGACATTTCCCGTTGAATTTAAGTATCAGAATGGGGATGGGAGAAAATGCGCTTACAGGCGTCCAGTACTCAAAATTGCCAAGGTTAGGTCCCTCAGAAATTTCAGAATTGTGTTTCCAGGCGTCTAATTCTTGACATTTTCTTCTTGTAGTCCTGCAATTTCAGTCCCTTTAAAAATAAACCTTAAATTCGTTAGAAAATAACGTTTCATTTTTTTTAATTTTCTAGAGGGGCTTCCTAGAAACCAGACTACCAATGAGCACCCTTGAACCAATACAGGTAGCAATAACTCAATTTGAAATAATACAGAGATATTTATCTTTAAAGGAGAACCCATCTTTAAATGTCAAAAAGAACTTGTATCAACGCGCATGCATATTAATTAATTTCCGTACATTTCCGCCGCTTTTTACGTATGCAAATGAATATACGTCATCATTCCATATAAGGTATATGTTCTATTGTGTAGAAGTCTATTCTGCAAGGTTTGATAATGCATAGTGCGTAATGCAAAGTGACTAATGCAGAATGTATAATGCAAAAGTGCCTAATTCAAAATGCATAATGCAAAGAGTAAATTGTTAGCAGCATTCGTGTGACATTTCATTGGATTGTTGAGTATACTTATACATTTTGCATTTTTACACATCGACAATTGTACTTTGCAGCATTGACAAATGCATTTTGAAATAACGACATTGGTATTTTACGTTGTAACACAATCGACAATATTGGCAACGTTATACCTCCATACAAAACTAGGCTATATCATAATTTAAACATATTATACATGTACATGTAGAATGAAATGTTATATATTTGACATCAGTAGCACATTATGTAGTCAATATACCGCCCAGTTTCTTAAAAAAAATTATATATAATTTTGATAACACTATAATTCAGACACACAGTGATTCGCAAAGTATTGTACATGACGTGTTACGCTTAAATAATATTTTTTGGCGAATATAATGAGGCCTTTGTTAGAATTGCCTCATTCGGTACCTTTTAGCCATTGTAGTCTCAATCTTACGACTCACTCTCTCCAAGTCGGTTTCTTCTCCGTCAACAATATCATCTTTATTATACATACGAACTTTATATTCTCTTTGCCCTGACATGAGCTCACTGAAATCAATATCTCCATTCCTATCACTATCTAATGATTGTATTAAACTATCAAGTTGCCAGTCTGTTAAAGGAATATTCACCTTTTTCATTTCTTGTTTAAATTCTTCTCTCGACACTGACTTACTCATATCTTTGTCCATATTGGAGAACAATTCCAAAATTCTGATGTTTTGTAACCTCATGTACACCATCAATACCATAAATGGATCTTCGGTATCCAAAGAATCAGACTTTTCTTCTTTCTTCTCTCCACCAAATTGAATGCCCTCTCTAAGAATGGGTCCGTAATAGAAATCAATATTCCTGATATTCTTTAACTCTTTCACTCTTGAGGGAAAGTTTTCTTTTACACTTTGGTTGCCCAAATCAACCAGTTGAAGTGGTATCTGCTGGTGGTCCTCTATCATTTTCAAGAGAATGTCACAACCGTGACGTGAAAGTTGATTCAGTGGCAGCTTCAATATCTTTAACGTAGTGTTAGTGTGGAAGGCTTTCAGAAGCTGGGCCAAGCATAAGTCTGTGATTCTATTACAAGATAAATCCAATTCTACCAAGGAATTATTTTCAGTCAGGGAATCCCCAAGTGCTATACAACCCCTCAGATTGAAACCATTCCAACCAATTCTAAGTACCTCTAACGTAGTGTTTTCAAGTAAACTTTTACCTATAGCTACAACTCCAGACATTCTCAGATGGTTCCAACTCAAATCCAGGACTCTCAAAAAATCATTCTTTGCTATTCCTTCTGCAATCACCTTTCCTCCCATTTCTTGGAAGTTGTTGTGACTTAAATTCAGTTCCATTATGGAGTTGTTCTCCTCTAGTAGATCTCTGAAATATATGGCATCGTCTTCGTTAAAATGATTACCAGAAAGATCCACTTTTTGAATAATGGTATTGTTCATTAGTTCATTACAGATGACTTCAGCTCCTTTCGATCCTAAAGAATTATTTGTGAGGTTAAGTTCCAGTAGCTCTAATTTCTGAGGTATAATGGACGCAACTATCGTGGCTCCAGCTGCTTTCAGTTCATTTGAGTCAAATGTCAGGGACTCGACGACCACATTTTTGACCAAGGCAATCGTTAAAGCTTTCACAGATGCAGGTGAAATAAGTTGATTTTTAATGCAAAGTCGTTTCTGGTTTAGACCCGAGTGGACCATTTTCATTGGGTTAACCTTGAGTCTTCTACAAGCACTGACATAGGAAACTTGTGATATACTGCCTTTTGAGACACTTCCATCATCATAGTCTCCATCACCTGCAATAGAATGGAGATCATTGATATTAATCAAATAGATAACCAGGGCTTGCCAGGCAAGGTAACATACGCCCACTGGCAGCTGTCGGAAATGATCATATTCTAATTAACGATAATACAAATTTTATCATAAAAGTCAAGGGCAAAACTCAAAACTGTTCATCGAAAATGCATCAAGTTAGGACTGGATCAGGATCTTAATCAGGATCTTATCAATTGCAATGACCACACCAAGTTTCATCAGAATCAGTTCAAAATTGTAGCTTCAATCCTGCTCACAAACTATTTTTGAAGCATTTTAACAAAGTTAAGGTCAATACCTCAAAAACCGTTCATTAAAAATGTGTGAAGTTAGAACTTGTCTGAGATCTTATCCATTCCAATGATCACAACAATTTTTAATAAGATTGGATGAAAACTGGAGCTTCTATTGTGTTAACGAACAATTTTTTACGTGTTTTATGAAAGTCAAGGGCAATAACTCAAAATCTGTTCATCAAAACTACGTCAAATTCAAACTTGAGCGAGATCTTATCAATATCAAGGAGCATACCAAGTTTCATTAAAATTAGATGGAAACTGTAGTCTCTAGAGTGCTCACAAATCAAATTTGACGCGTTTTTACAAAGTCAAGGGTAATTACTCAAAATCTGTTCACCTAAAATACGTCAAATTTGAACTTGACCGAGATTTTATCAATCCAAAGGAACATAGCAAGTTTCATCAAAATCAGATGAAAACTGTAGTCTCTAGAGTGCTCACAAACAAAATTTGACGCATTTTTTCAAAGTCAAGGGCACTAACTCAAAAACCGTTCATTGAAAATACGTCAATTTCGAACTTGACTGAGATCTTATCAAGCCCAAGGATCATAGCAAGTTTCATCAAAATCAGATGAAAACTGTAGTCTCTAGAGTGCTCACAAACAAAATTTGACACATTTTTTCAAAGTCAAGGGCAATAACTCAAAAACCGTTCATTGAAAATATGTCAAATTCAAACTTGACCGAGATCTTATCAATCTAAAGGATCATAGCAAGTTTCATCAAAATCAGATGAAAACTGTTGTCTCCAGAGTGCTCACGAACCAAATTTGACGCATTTTTTCAAAGTCAAGGGCAATAACTCAAAAACCGTTCATTGAAGATATGTCAAATTCAAACTTGACCGAGATCTTATCAATCTAAAGGATCATAGCAAGTTTCATCAAAATCAGATGAAAACTGTTGTCTCCAGAGTGCTCACGAACCAAATTTGACGCATTTTTTCAAAGTCAAGGGCAATAACTCAAAAACCGTTCATCGAAAATACGTCAAATTCGAACTTGACCGAGATCTTATCAATCCAAAGGTCCATAGCAAGTTTCATCAAAATCAGATGAAAACTGTAGTCTCTAGAGTGCTCACAAACAAAATTTGACGCATTTTTTCAAAGTCAAGGGCAATAACTCAAAAACCGTTCATCGAAAATACGTCAATACTCTCACTGATCTCATCTCAAGATATTTTCTCCCAAAAAGCACATGATTAGTCAGTTTGTTCCACTGGTGATGGTAATGATTTGAGATTCTCTTAAGAAACAGGTGTACTGCACTTGGGTTAGAGGGACACACTGATTCAACAGGAACTGAAATGCAGGATGGTCGCTTCTCGAGTGGTATCTTTAGATGAGATCCGTGAGAGTTTATCAGGATGGAAAATGTTTGATATTGGTGGTTGATGTGGTGAAGGCACAAAGAACATAAATTCAAATATGCAATTTGCTCTGATATTGAATTTTTGGACATGCTATTTTGTTCGAGGCAGTACTTGTACAATTTTTGATGGATGACTTTCATATTTTCAGTGTCTGACAAGGACATGTTGAAGTAAATCTGTGAGAAATTTGAAAGAGATCGACTCATCAGCAGCTGAGTTACTTTGCGTCAAAGTTGGGGACGTTTTTTTTGGGACACCCGATATATAAGTAAGACAATTTTATGGATGGATACTTCTAGAAACTTGTAACTTGTGCTTCTAATATGCCATTGAAAGATTATATATATATAGTTTTTACAAAGTGAATACTTCGATGTGCCTGAGAAGACTACAACTATTTACGTCATATGAAATATTGTGAATACTGACGATCCTTTATTAAATTCAGCTCACGGGAATCTACCGTGGAAGCCCAGGCCCATATGTAATATGGGTTATCTAAAAGATTGGTAAACACGAATCTAACTAAAATGTAACATAACCTACTATCATAATTATAATCTTCAAATTCTTTATCCAAATCCTCCATTCTAATCCATTGAAATTTCGATTTTTTGGTGATCACTTCTGGACTTTTCTGACCAGGTTGCTCGACCTCAATTGGTTGCTTTTTTCTTTCAATTAGTTTCCCTTCTTTCTTTTTAGTTCCACCTGATAATCGATAATCAGTAGCTAATGTCTGAGCAAGGAGCTGACGATTGCCACCAATAATCAATGGCGTTGATGAAGCCATCTTATCTTTCGCTCTTTTAACACAGTGGAATAATTAATCTACATCCTGCATGTTCTTAATCCTATGATTAAACCAAGATCTACAAAGGAAGGGAACTGAGCGGCTCCAGTTATCAGTTCTTCAATCGAATTTTATTTATTCCCATAAAATGTAATCAAAATATGACTTGACTTGTTAACAGCGTGAACTTGTAACGAAAATAAAATGGTTACCACTAGCCAACAACCTTGTTTTAGGATTAAATTTCGGGGATTAAGCGATAATCTTTGGCTCTAATCCTGAATCAACCAATTATTATAGAGAATTAGTATATTATGATATATAAGCAAAGATTTGTACCCAAATAATCCATTGTAAATATGATAAAGATCTTACATTTATATAAATTACTGGGCATTAGACCTAGGAATACAGAAATAATGTCATTAGCAATGGTGGTTTTAATAAAAAAAACTTGTCAAACAGTATCGTTATTATGTATTCTGAAAGAAAGAATATGGCATGTCTCGCTTTATACATGCAGCATCACTGTACATAACTACATAAAATTATCATTTGGCTCAATTTATTTAAGTGCGCATACGGATTCCGGATGAAAAAACTGCCAACATGTCACTTCTCGCCGTGTCTGCACCGTGTATTCGGTTCTTCAGTTTTCAACTGTAGGGCCTATCGATTATCCCGCACCCTACACCGCACCGGACACCGGACGCCGTATACGGTAAACGTGCCTCGTATATTCGCACCTTAATTGTGATAAACTAGGGAGATAAGAAGGTGTTAAAATAACAATGGAAGATTATACAAAGTTAACATGCACCAAAGGCGCAAAAAAAGCAAAAGCGAGCCCTTTTCAATACCTGCTGGACGAATTCAGACAGAAAAGGTGATAATTGTTCTAAAAATAAAAAGATGCATCAAGGAAAAACGGAAACTGAAAAAAAAATGATTAACTGTTAATGTTTCCACGACAACAACTTTTCGTTGTAGGCATCCACAGTTTCGAAATCCTGATTACCCACTGCATGCCAACCTATAAAGATTTTAGAAACATAACCGGAACGTTTCAGCACGTAAGTACTTTTTCGTTAAAGCTAGGGTTATCTTAGATAATTTTAAACTGACAGATGACCTATTTGCAAACTCAATTGCGATTTAATAGTTTTAGAAGCGATTGTCCACTGTTTTCCCTGCCAATTCAAACCGTCGCAATGCCAAAGGCCGAGGCTTAATGTACAACATTGTTTCTCTTAAATTTTGGTCAAACAGATTTATAATTATTCGATTAATTTCAAACATAATTGAAACTCAAACCATGACCCGAGATTGCACATAAAATAAAACGTTAACATATACACGTAGGCCTACTTGAATTATTCTTTCCATTTTCATTCTGCAGTGTGCCAAATAGTTCTTTGCGAACTGATAAAGTGCATACTCCATTAGGCTACCCAATAATTGTCACCTTGCAATTACATATTATAACAGTTAAAAATTCGTCTCCTTGTTACAGAAATATCAAATGATGGATATGAACTTTACCCATAGTGAAGAAAATAATTTCAATGAAGAACTGGAGAAATTGGAGGGACGGAAAAAAAGTTGGATAACAGAAGATGTCTGTGTGGCTGATATTGACGAAATGTTTTATAACTGTAATATGGAAGATAGCCCTGATAATTTTGACTGGCACTCGGAAAGAACCATTTTTGAGTCTATACCACACATCAGATTAGCTGGTAGACATAAAGTGGTGGCGAAGCCAATTCGAGCCAAGAAGGAAAATGACTGGTCCATTGAGAAAAAGTCAGAATTGTTCTTTCACATGAGTCCTGTGGAAACTGAGGTTAAAAGTCCATTGAAAAAAGATCATTTCTATCACGAATCAATTTTTCATAAGCCTACATTTTTCCAACATTCGAGATATGACTACAAACAAGATCTAGATCATGGTAAGAAGTTAGATTCTTCAAGATGTAATCCGTTTCATCTCACTTCTAAAGAGCTCCACGAGATATTTTTTGTTGAATCCACTGAAAATGAATAAAATTGTCATTTTTTTAAAAGAATCGTTTTTTTATTTTAGTAATTATAGCTGCCACCCAAAATAGTATGTTTTCGGCCCAGTGAGCTCGGCAAACATCGTTAAAATTCAGGCAAGTCGGTCACCCCCCCTACCCCCTTTTGAGTCGTGTGCCCTGCTGCACCATATTAACAAAGATCGGGCCATCTATGAATGTCATTCAATACCGTGATCCATTATCTCTGTGACAGTACCAAATACAAATGTACGAGATCTAACCACAAAAAAGGAGACAGTAGCACGGTAGCATGTTTCAGACGTGACGTAGAAAGGTTATATCATGGATTTAATAGTTTTTATTTTTGTTCTTCAAAAACGCTTTTTATAGGCAGAAGCAACATTAAATTCAGCTCCACCACCCTTGAGAATGAGTTTTAGCCCAATTTGCCCCCCAAATAACGTCGCGATGTTACAAACCAACGGTGTATCGTAGAGTCTCGCCCATGAAGACACAACTTTACTATAGACCAAAATTTGAAGAAATATGTTCCTTACATTACCTATAAGTTTTGATTCAAAATTATCTTGCCGTATATTTCTAAATAGGCCTTCTCAAAAATTCTTCCCTTTAAGTGGGTCGTAATTTTGCTTTGAATATTCTTGACCAGCGTGATTTTTGGTTTCAAACTAGTTTCTTTGGCATTGACGAAAATAATAAAACCCAAGCACGAAATCCAACCTCTAAACATCTCGAAATCCATATTGTCAATATATTGGACTATCTATGAATCTATATCAATAAATAAGTAATTATTTCGAAATAAAAGGTGATATCAGGTGTCTTTAAGAATAAGCATACCCTGCTTGATGCCATTGCTGCATAATATTACACTCAATGTAGGAAAGTAAAAGCATAACTTTGCTTTGTGAACTCGGCAAAAATATAAGGGAAGTAACTGCTAGTAAGCTAGTAAGTTATTATTCCAAGGGAAATAACTGATAACAAAATAATTTTAACTTATTAATGTAGATCAATGAATTCGAATTAAACAACCTCGGGAGATAATAGCAGAAACGGACATGTTATGATTTTTAAAAAGATCGTGATAATAAAATTCGACATACATATTTCTCTACAATTTGACGATGCAGGTCGGAGGGGCTGACATGGAAAAGGCGTCTATAATAGTCGTTCGGATGTGACAATAAACCGAGGTCCCGTGTGCTATTGGCTGTGCACGTTAAAGATCCCTCGACAGTTGGAAGTCGAAAATAAGACCAGGCTAATGCCGCTGTCCTGGCAAAATTTCTCCCTCATTGCACACTGCATGGCGTTTGCCCGTCCTCAGTTAGCCCATATAGGTGCAGAAAAGTAGGACGTAAAACTCCATTCGTTTCATCTCATTTCAATTTGACGTTAATTTCGTGCATTACCTTTACTTTTATTTTCCATGCAAATAAGTTTGAGAATAAAATTAGCGGCAAATTATGCAAAACTTTCAGATTGTGCAAGGGACAATTTAATTGTAGAAAAATAATTTCTAGCTTCCATCAACTATTGAAAGTGTTAATTATCAAACAATATAGGCCCAAGTATAGGCATATATCGTGTTATTAAAGATTATCAATTGTTGATATATATTACAGAAAATCGCCGCTGTTCAATATGTTCAATGTAGGAGGGCTACAGGCTATAATTCTAGAGGGTCTATCATTAGTCATCTCACATCTCATGCAATATATTATGATCTTGAGTTGTCTTTATTGTTTTTTTTTAGATGTGTTTATCAATCCATAATGACCATCTTCAAATATATTCTTGAGTTGATCTTAATTTTCATCATAAATAACATTTTTTTATTTTTTTAAAAAATACATATTATCTGTACATTAATATCACATATCTAATGGCGAATTGTTAAAACATATTTGGAGAAAAGAAACTTTCAGCAAAAACATTAGACACTGACATTTGTTCAAAAGCTCCATGAAACTTTGGTGTTTCGTTGCGATTGGTAACTTTAGGAAATCGTTGAGAACGTGTATCTTCTGATTTTGCTTTCTGTGTTTGGAATGGATGATGAAAAGAAGAAAATGAATTACCCCCATTCTGACTAGGAACACCAAAATTAGGTAGAATGAAAGAAGGAGATTCGTGCACTCTCTGGGGTAAATTTCTTGGCTGGTATTCTGTTTGTGGTTGGTAAACAGACGATGATCTTTGTTGATATCCCATTTGTCCTGGAATTGACTGTCTATGGTATATGCCTGTTTGGGGTTGGTATTTCGGGGCTGATGATCTGTTAGGTGAATATCTATGGTAAGGCACACTTTGTGGCTGAGAATATCTTCGAGAATATACATTGCGGGGTTGGTATCTTTGGACATGATTATTCCTGGACTGGTATCTGTTGGCATTTGCACTCTGAGGGTGGTATCTTTTGGAATATACTGTTTGAGGTAGATACGATGGGGAAGTGGAAGGGTGAAACTGTTGTGGTTGGTATGTTTTAAAATGATTTCCATGTGTTTTTGGTTGATATTGTTCAGGGAGGTGTTGGTTATATCCTGAAAAAGTGTTCTCTGGTACTATTTGTCTTGATTCAAAGGACGGTGCCACATTTAATTCTTTATGGTTGCGATTTCTGAAAACTTGACGATCGGCAGATACAGACTTTCCTATGTCAGAATTGAGTGATGCCTTTTGTTGCCTATTGGCGTAGTTCCCCGAACCAGATTTATTTTGTTTCAGACCAAACTTTTGAAACCCTTGTCCAGAATTAGCAAATGAGTAATCACCCTCATCCCGAGTTCCAAATTTATTTTGAATGTCTTTCTTTTTATTTCCTTCTCTTGCTGCATAAAAATGGCCAGCTTGGCCTGTGCTTTTAGAAAGTTGCTTAGCATTATCGTTATTATCAAAGTGATGTTTGGCTTTGTTGTTTGTATTTCGGAATTTGTCGCTAAATTTAGAAGCATTTGATGACTTAAAAGAAGAATCTTTCGCTCTGTCCTTTTCTAACTTCTTTCTATCAAAATCCAGTCGCTCATAGTTGTCACCTGTAAATAAAGAGTATACAACATAGTTATTACATTCTGATATGATTTAATACTTGTGGAAATGAAGATGACGAAGTCGGTTAGGGTCAAAGCATAGGCATGATTTAGTTTGATTTATACACAAGCACAAGATTTTGGTAAAAGAAAATTTTATATAAAAAAAAAATCGTACATGTATATAGTTATAGAACAAAGATATAGTTAGTTTTCCTCTCTTAATACAATATACTAGATACTATTTTTTTTATATACGATTTTTTTTTTACCAGAATCTGGTGGCTGTGGATTTATATCGCAGGCGATGTACTCGGGGTCTTAGTCTAATTTCTAAGTCAGCCTTGAACGAGTCAACCGTTGCTAGGGAAAGAACCTACTAGATTCATCGTGATTTATCGAAAAGGGTGAAATGTAAAATGTCGTATTACATCTTTATCTATCAAAAGTAATCTACAAGTTCACCGGACGATGGTTTTGGAATATTCCGAAATTCCATTACTGTTTTGTTTGTATGGATATTTGAAAATGTGATTTGAACTTACCTTTAGTCTTTTTGGATGTGTGGAAAACCTTAGATACTTTCTTATTCTTAACTTTATTTCTATAATCTTTATTGGTATTTTCATCACCTTCTATGTTTACAAGTTTCTGTCGTGAAGAATCATTGCTATTATGGAATTTAGAGGCATCAGCAAAGTTTCTATTAGAGGCATTCTTGAATTTACCAGAATTGTGATGTTCACGGGTTCGCTTCATTGCATCACCTTGACTTTCTGATTGAGACGAAGAACCTTTTTTATTGTCTTTGGAGTTTCTGTTCTTCTTGAAGTCACTAATGGCACCTGATCGAAATTTGGAATCTCTGTTAGATAGAGCTTGAGTCAATCCAACTCCCTTAGCATCAGATGACTTGTAGCCCTGTCCCGATGCAAGTTTATGTGCTCGTGAACCACCACGATGGGTTATACCTTGTTTATTGTATGGTCCAACTGTATCAGAGCCACCATGTTGCTGTTCACCAAAACGTGAGGCACCAGTATTTTGCTTGTTAGTTTTCAGATTGTAGGACTGTTGACTTCTTCCAAGTCTATCACCCTTTTTATTAGCATATCGATTACCACCAGCTTTATAATTAAACTGAGAACCAAATATACCACTTTTAGCACCATTCTTGCTTTTGGCATTCTGTTTACTCATGAAATCACCGAATTGTGAAGAATTATCCCCATTAAAAGCATTCTGAGCACTTTCTTTTATGCCTCTCTGAGATCCTAGACTTCTGGACGCGTTGTTTGACTGTCCTCGTCGTGTTTTATATTTTCTATGACGATCATGGTGGTTAGCTAACTGTTTAGCATCAAGATGTTTATTAAGCTTATAAACACCATGTTCTGTTTGCTCTTGGTTGAAGTTCTTATCAAATCCATAGTGAATGCTGTCATTTAAGATGTAATCTTTCTTGTGGTTATTCTTTTTAAAAGACCTACTCGAATTTTCGGATTTAGAACCCATCTTTTTGCTGGCCGAAATGTCGTGTTTCTTTCCACCATTAGACGATCTGGTTGCAGCATTATCTGATGCAGTTTGTTGGCCTGATACCACACCACCAACCTGTGAAGTTTTACGACCGGTACCACTTCCTTGGTAGAAGTTACTCCCAGCTGTTTTTCCATTCCCATTGTGTGCATCTTGAGCAGTTTTACCGCCGTTAAGAATTCCCTTCCCGGTCACTGTGTATTTATGCGCATTAGCATTTTGAATTTGTACAGATTTCTTATCACTGTCTTTTGAATCATGTTTATTTTGATGATGGACAAATAGAGCATCTGTGGCCACTGCTGCTAAGGTTGTTAAAATTAAACACAGTAAAGGTGATTTCTGAAATAATAATAACATTACATTATGTAACAAGAACATTTTCCACTTCTCCATTTTGATAAGCAAAAGTGAAGATCCGTAGAGAAAGATGAGGTTTGTGGATGGGGACATTCATCGGGTGTTTAGGTTACAATTTCAACACATTCAGTCTAATATAAAGTTTAAAGGAATACAATCTAATTAAAATTAGATTACATTTCGTTTCAACCGAAATGTAATATAATTTTAATTAGATTGAAAGGAATACAACCTCTTAGAATGAACAAAAAATCTAAATTTTCAAATTTGGTCAATAGGAGTTTATATTCATCAAGGGCCTGGTTGCACGACTATACAACAGATTACCTAAATAATCTGATAAATCCAGAAAACAATGTTTATATACAATAATTGAAAAACCCTTAATCAAATTTAAGGCGTTTATCAATTATAACCTGTTATTATATGGAAATTTGCATAGTTTCATGTTTTTTTGCGTTCTGTTTGTATACGTTGATGAATATATACTCTGATTGACCAAGTTTGAGAACTAAGAAGTTGTATCGCTTTAAATTATTAGCTCCAATTTGGATTATCCAAAACGAAAAACAAAATCCATTTTCAATATTAATATCATTATTTGTCTTATTAATTATCTTTCTGGGTAAAATGAACGAATATACTCTAACTTGACTTTAAGAAATGAAATCAGAATGGTAGAAACATTGCATTTATCTTTCTCTAAATAGTTATCCTACAGACTCGCTTTAACAAAATAAATCGACTAGATTAAAATGTCTTACCTTTCTGCTAAACATCTTGGTATTGAATGGCAGGAGTATACTTTCTTCATCTTATTTCCTATTGCTAAAGCGCTATAAAACCAGAAATAATGTTAATTTAAATCTAAACCCCTGTTAATGCCCAGCCATAAAATTACATTGTTCATTCTTTAACCGGGATACACTTGATTAAAAATTATGCAAACTTCATTAAATTAAAAGAATTTGCAATAAAATTTGCACTGTAAGACACTAAACTAGTTGTTATGTTGGGTTTTCTTTCTTGTTTAGACGATTTCACACCATAAACTAAAATAATTAAAATTTTAAATACTCAGAAGTCGAAATTTAAATAAAGTTTTATAAATTAATTGTTCTGCTGGGCAGGGGTCATTGACGAAAAGATAGCCTTAGGCTGTTAACCAATACGTGCAGTAAACTGGCAATTTTCTCTAAATACAATACATGTAGGCTATACACAAAACTAAAATTTATAATAATGTAAAGCATTTCAAAGTGATAGGCCTACAGTTCATGCTCTAAAACATATCTAATAAAGTAAGGACGATTATGATTAAAAAGATAGTGGACCACGGTCATATACGCCTAACGAAAAAGTCTTAAATTTAATCAGGATAAAACTAAACTTTCTCAAACCTTTCGATTTAGGCCCAATAACATTCATTTTAAGTTTCATCAAAATTGGTTGAAAACTAAGAGAGTATAGCATATTTAAGATTTGGGGCAAGGGCAATAACTCTGCTTCTAACGATAGAAAATAGCTCAAATTCGAACTTGATGTTTGTTTTCTGAATATGTATATACATACCGAATTTCATTTGATTCCATCAAGAGCGTTTTACAAGCAATTGATGTTGATAGAAGCACTTACTGTATAGAGGTTAAAGGGTGAAAACTCTTCAAAACTGGTGAAAGAGGCCTAAATCTTAAAAAAGCTTTAATTTTAATCTGGAGTAAACTAAACGTTCTCAAACCTTTCGATTCATGTCCAATAACATCCATTTTAAGTTTCATCAAAATCGGTTGAAAACTAAGAGAGTAATAGCATATTTAAGATTTGGGGCAAGGGCAATAACTCTGCTTCTAACGCTCGAAAATAGCTCAAATTCGAACTTGATCTTCGTTTTATGAATATATATAACACATATCAAATTTCATTTGATTCCGTCAAAAACTCTAGTTTTTAGAGCGTTTACAAGCAAATGTTGATGGACGGACGGACCGACGGACAGGGGTGCCGATAGGCCCGTAGCCTGCTAAGTACTTTTAGGGGGGAAGACGTCCAATCAAGGATGGCAGTTTAGGTATCCACCCAAAAATACCCCTTCCCCCCTTTTATGGAAAACTTTGTTTTATTGCAATGCATTGTTACGCCATTACAGTGCCATTTGTAGAGTTATTTCTACATTTATTGGTGCAGTCGAAAGCCTGGAGAGTTATTTCTACATTTATTGGTGCAGTCGAAAGCCTGGAAATGAAATTTTCTGAAGTTTGGGGACCCCTAGATAATTTGACTCCTTGAAACGCGATATCCTGACATTTCCTGTTTTTTTCCAGCGAATTTAAGGTTCAAGATTATTTCTATAGGTTCCAAGGGTTCTTGTCTGAAAACATTTTGAGATTTAGACGCCAATTAAAGGCATATACAGGCGAATATAGGGTTTAAGCTTATTTGAATAGGGTCTGAAGTATGTCAATAAGAAAATTTTGAGAAGAACGCCAATTGGAAGTCTCTTCTAGAAATTTTTTTGAGAATTAGACTCTCTGAAACGCGATTTCCTGACATTTCCTGGTGTTAAAGTTTACTTGTAGAGGAACTGTGTGACTATAGCAAAATCGAGAAAAAGATGTAAAAAAATTCCTGATATTTCCCAGCGAATTTAAGGTTCAAGATTATTTCTATAGGGTCAAAGAGATCCTGTCTAAAAAAAAAGAAGAGATTTAGATGCGAAATTCAGACAGGGTTAGGGTTATTTGAATAGGGTCTGAGCTGCCGAGAACGCCAACTGCAGGAAGCCTCGAAACACGATTTCCTGATATCGGGAATGTCTTCTAGAAAATTCAAAAAATTTTACTCCCAGAAACGCGATTCCTGATGAATTTAAGGTTTTAGGGACTGTGGGACGAACACTTACAAATTTTGAGAATCTGCAGATATCTGAAAATGCAAATTCTTAACATTTCCTGATGAATTAAATGAATTACTGTATCTTTCAAAAATAACACTTTTTTTTAGGGGGGCAAGATTTAAATTAGGGGGGGGGGGGGGGGGGGGGGCAAAGCCCCCCAAGCCCCCCCTTGGCTACGGGCCTGGGTGCCGACAATATACGTCCTCATAGAGAGATGAGGGCGTATAAAAATGAAAATATGAGTAGGCCTATACTATAAGCATAGTAAAGTCGGTATTGGAATGTTATCAGGTCTAAAAGCGGTGGAGTGGGGTCGGGTCAAGTCTGCCATGGGCTCAATGGTTACCCAAATTTTTGTTTTGCTTGGAGTGAATGTTACTGTTAGTAATCATCAAAGGATGAACCCTATTGAAAATCAGTTTATTGGAAAAATATTTTAAGGGTTATTGCCCTTGCTTTGGAAAATATGTTGTGGACACAATATCAAGCTGGTTTCTTGATGGATTTTTATGAAACTTGCTGTGAGTGTTCATAATCATCCAAGGATGAATCCTATTGAAAATCAGACTAATGACGAACAAAATGACGAAGGTTGAGCCAAATGAAATCGTATTATAACATGAAAGACTGGATGAACCGAACTATAGTCTAGATCTGTGGAAAGGCGGAAGTCGAAAGAGAAAGTAGATCAACAATAACAACAAGGAATAAGAAATGTCTTCAAAACTTATTGCGAGATTTCGTGGCAGTATGGTGGGTGCTGTAATAGGAGATTGTATTGGAGCTTGCTTTGAAATGAATGATGAGCAGTGCACCAAGTCAAACATCTTGAAAACTATTGTCTCCATTGAAAATGTCAAAGGTATAAATAAAATGATTGCATTGGATTTTCCAACAACTACCTACTAACCTAGTTTGCGATATCAGCTGCTGCTGGAAGCGAACGTTAACTTGTCATCTACCTACCTACCTGGATTGGTATCCTCACTCCCAGTCACACCAAGTCACGGCGGTTTTGGAGATACTGTCTGTGCTAGTTGAAAAGTTTTTTGATATTTTGCCCATTTTTTTTTTTTGAGAACTGAAATAGAAATTTAAATCAGTCTAATAAATGTAAGTCTTAGAATGTTTAAACAGAAACTGTTTTTGTCGGTGATATTAGCTTATTAACTGTGAACTAGCTGCCAGTCATAGCAGGATATATTACTTTATAAAGGTAGAAATATCAGACGTGGATCGAAAGCCATCCTTTGTTGTTAACCTTCTATCATAATATTACTGTGTTTAACTGACTGAAGTTCAGGAGAAAGAGACAAATCAGTGATAATATTAATTATTGTTTATTACATTTCTAGGAGGCAAAAGAAGAAAGTTTGGAGAATATAGTTTTACTGATGATACAGCTATGGCTAGAAGTGTGGCTGGATCTTTGATAGATAATAAAGGTTTTAATGCCAAGGATATGGCAATGAGGTGGGTCATCTGCCTGTAGGCCTACTGTCGCTAGAAATCTGTCTGTAAGGGAATAAGCATTCAGTATCTGACTTTATCAGTGCTGAAAAAAAAAGAAACTGATTTTACAATTTATAGAAATATGAAGATATCTTTCAATTTTGACTTAAATTGTTTGGCATTTATATTTTTGTTGACTACCTATATTTAGTTTATGTACATTATTTTTACTGGGGTTTTATCATTCAAGTCATTTTTTTTTATTTTTTGATGAGGCACAAATATCTTTTTGAATCTTTTATCTACTACAATCTCTAAACAGAAGCCAGTTTATATCTTAAACCCGGAACTTGTTTACAGATACTATTTATTTCTTATTTCAGATTTTCAGAAGAATATATGAGGGAGCCACATAGAGGCTATGGTGGTAATGTTATAACAGTATTTAAACTTTTACAGAATCCACAATTAGAAGATGTTTTTGAACCAGCCAGACAACAATTTGATGGTCAAGGTTCTTTTGGTAATGGTGGAGCTATGAGAATTGTTCCTGCACCATTGTTTTCATACAATAAAGACACTGCATTTTTAGAAGTAAGCTGGTATTAGAAATATGCAACAAAAAACATTTTGTTCTATATTGAAAATGCTATAAGTCTCTGTAATTCAACTGATTTTAATTGAACTTGGTAGGAAAATCGGGTGCCTTTACTTTTTTATATGTAACTTGTTCACCATGTGCCAAAATGTTTGTTGGACCGTATCTTAGGAATTTCTGGTTTCAATCCAAATTTCTGTTGTGGGAGTTGAAACCTAAAAGCTGGTTAGGCCTTTGTGTTTTTGGAATTGCAGAACAAATAAAATGGTGCTACATAAGCCTAGAATAGCTATAGCGCTGTTGGTTTGAGTGTTTAGAATTTGACATTTTTTTTCTTGGTTACATCAAATAAATGGAGGTCATAGGGTCTTATCTCAGTGTGTGAAAGTCTTTTGCCTTTATATAAGTCCATTTTCTTCATTACCGGTATTTGTAAATTGTAAATGAATACTGATATTCCAGAAAAGATAACTGTGAAGATTTTTTGTTGAGGGCCAGTTGAACTAGCTGTTTCATTTTCTGTCCACAGAAATCAAAAAAATTATTTCGTTTTTAAATTTCCAGAAACTGACCAAACAGATAACAGAAATCACCCATACTCATTATCAAGCTATACAAGGAACTATACTACAGAGTTCAGCTATTTATATAGCTTTACACACAGATAATTCTACACTGTTAGATACAGACCTCTTTCTTCAACAGCTTAAAGAACATATGAGTAGATTAGAAGACGAAGGATTAACTCAGTTAAAACAGCTTCCAGAATCTCCTAATAAAAGATCACCTACAAGGTATGAGAATTTCATATTACAGAGGTCATATTAGATGAAAGTTACATTATTTGAATTTAACCAAAAATAAACTAGGCCTCAATTATTATCAAACCAGTTGTCATATTTTCATACTGAAGAGCAATGAGTTCAGTCAGATGTAAAAAATGCAAAATATGAGATCTATGCGCAAACCTACTAAAGCTTTTAGGGTTATAACGATGGCAACGTAGTTTCAGATTTAGATTTTTTAGTTTGAATTTGTTACTTGAAATTAAGAAATATTCTATTTTAAGAGAATCAGAGAAGAATGACAAACCATATTGTTATAAATTAGACAAGATCAAGGAATATTTAAACCAAGAAGAAGAAGTTTCAATAGATGAACTCAATGAAGTTCTAGGTATGTTATTACATGAAGTCTTGTGTGATGAATGAACCATTGTGTTTAGTGTAATGTGAATTGATGTATATATCAGTGCCTCGTCTAAGGAATTGTTACTGGGCGGCAGTTAATTGAAAAGGTGAAGTTGAAAACTAGATCGCCAAAAATGCAATCAGTGAAACAGACATCATACCGTTGTTGAAAACAACATATTATTCTTATTTCTGTTATGTTATGTTAGTTAGAATTTCGATTGCTAGCGATATTTTAACAATATAGGAATTGCGGCATCGCTGCCACCTAGTCACAGTGTTAGTTGAGGCACTGGTATATATGCAAAGTTTTGCACCCTTTATTAGGAAGAAGTGTGCAATATTGTTCAGGACTCCGCTTCCAATTCGCCTACAGGCACTTCGATTTTAAAGAAAGGTTTATCATCCATAGCTTATATATAATATTAATTTTTCATAAAATGATGATTATATTTTGTAGGAAATGATGTGTCAGCACTGGGTTCAGTTCCTGCAGCTATTTATTCATTTCTCCGTTCTTCAAAACCATTCACAGATGAATTAAAGGTAGTGTACATCATATGATAAATTTAATATCTTGGTATGCACCTATGTATCTTCTACAATTTTGCTTTACATGCTGAGTTCAATTTATTAGCACTACTTAGTGTAGCACTTAAAATAGAAATCTTATGTTTGGTTCACTTACAGTTAAACAACATGAGGTTAGGCTATTGACACTTCTGGTGCATTAATAATTTTTCATACAGATTTTGATGTGACATTTTCATGTTAAAATAACTTCAAAAAATATCTTTAACCATTTGACCCTGAAATCAGTCTAAGGCCTCATCTTCTCCTTTATTCTATTCTAGGATAGAAATGGCTTTGAGAAGACTATAATATTTGCTATTAGTATGAAGGGTGATACAGATACAATAGCTACAATGGCAGGAGCTATAGCTGGTGCTTATTATGGTATACAGTCTATCCCAGAATCATGGCAACATTCTTGTGAAGGCACCAATGATGCCAGTAAATATGCTGACCAATTGAAAGATTTGAGTGAAGAATTGAAATGACTTTCAAAGTCACGTCTGTAATTTTTTCTACAATCCAACCAGATGGCAGCTCCTGTATATAGTCAAACATATGTTTTAATAGCTACAAATGTAGTTACAATAGAGAGTTTGAGGTAGTTTAAATAACAGTGGTCATGACACGTATGTCAGTATAGAACAATCTGAACTATAGAAGTGAAAATAAGTTTAGACAATAAATTTCAATTACTATTATTCAAGTCTGAAACTGTTCGTATTAGAAAAACATCTTTTTTACTAAACCTACAAGTATTTCTCAAATCTTTTTTGTCAATCTCATTTGTTTTATTTTGTAACATAGATTGCTGTTATGTTTTTAAGAGAACATAGATGCTTTAATAGGGTATAACTGTCACTTTTGCTGGTTCAATATTTTTCTAGACTAATTAAATCCTAAATCTTTCCTATACCTCCAATGTGATAATAATGGTCTAAATAACTAAAATGTATTTATTACAAGTTTATGATTTAAATTACATGTAACAGTAAATAGATTGATAGTGTATATATGTATGGGTACAGAAAATCAAATAATTTTGTTTTGATAAAATCTATATGGCAATGTTTTTTTAATTTTAACAATAAACTGTTAATTGATCTTCTGACTTCTGCAAATAGACAAGATTTCTGGTGGGGGATTATTGTTACAGTAGAATATATTAGCAGCAAACTGTCTCGACATCCTGTTCCATCCATACTCTACATATTCGCTTCTTCCTTCATAATTACTAACTTTACTGTTTCTTCAGATCCATCAGATGTACACAACTCACACATATATAAATAGAACTAGTTTTCTTAAACTTTAGTCTTTCAAGATTCTCTACTGGCCTCTCTGAAACAAGTTTGATAAACAAAAAATTCAATTCAATATCTTAAAGTTGTCGAATAATCATCCATATTAAAACAAATATGACAAGATCTTTATTCAATGTTTTCTGACAAATGGTTTGTGTGTACTAAAAAACATATCATTGACAGAAACATGTTAAAAATCACCCATTACAGCCTCACAATTCAGTTAAAACCTCATAAAAAATGTTCCTAAAGCTGGGAAATACGTCCCAACTTTTGAAAATCTCTTAGAGATGAATTACATACATAATTATCATATATTATATATAATTTACTTACTGTCGATCTATTTCTTGAATACGGGCAATTAATTTAGGTGGAATAGGCATTTCTTCTTCACTCATAAATGTAATCACCTCCTTTTAAAACAAGATAAAGTGAACAATGAAAAGTTAAAATTGGAATGTTAAATTTTCAACCTTATATATCATTTTATACGCCCACATCTCTCTATGTGGACGTATATTGTCGTCACCCATGTCGGTCTGTCTGTCCGTCAACATTTGCTTGTATACGCTCTAAAAACTGAGTTGGAATCAATAAATTTGGTATGTGTATACATATTCATATAACGAATATCAAGTTCGAATTTGAGCTATTTTTGACTGTTAGAAGCAGAGTTATTGCCTTTGCCCCAAAATCTTGGAATAGGCAATTACTCTCTTAAATTTCAACTGATTTTGATGAAACTTAAAATGGATTTTATTGGACCTAAATTATTTAAGCGTTTTTCAATAATGATATGTAATTTCATGGAAAATTACTTAGTATTATTGGTTTATTGAATTCTGTTTGTATACTTATCTTGAAGCTTATTGGCCAAGTTTAAATTTTTTGATTATTTTAAGAAAATGCTAGGAAACAATTCACTTAAATAACTTACCATTGCTTTATCAACTGATTCTTCTTCTAAACACCCACTAGCCAACTGACTTAAAGGTTGTACACTACAAAACACCACCATAAAGGTCATTTTTAAATACAACCCATTATTAACAAACTTCTGGTACATTGAGGGTCGTACTCAGAAAATAATTGTCAAATAGTTACAAAACTGAACTGAATGATGTTCTTGGATATAAACATCAAATTTATAAAATTCGAGGGCATCGTTTGTCAAATTGTTAAAACTTGTCAGAGATCTTGTGAATACAATCACAAATCTCTTTATAATTGATTGGAAAATTAAAAGGACTTACATTCCCATTCCATGAAAATCTTTTCTGTTCGTTGAAAGATCAACAAATAATTTCCTGAAATATAAAATATGTTAGAATAAATAATGATCAAATATTGTCCTTGTTGTGGTAAAGTAGATATGAAAGTCATCCCCCGAGCAATCACTATGCAACAAGAATATATGATAACCTGGTTTTACCTCTAAGATATAAGATATCTATTTCTTGTAGCCTCTTCTTGTAGGATTGTAATCACTGTGAACTGTAATCAGTAAGTATGCCAGAACATTTATAATTATAGTGTAGGTTTATATGGGTGTACTTACCAAGCTTTGTTCAATTGGTTCCCATGCATAAAAACTTGGATTAATTTACAAACCATATCAGCGGACATCCTAAAAATTACATGTACAATAAATTACATAAAACCACAAATCAGTGTATTTTAATGTCAAAAACGTAAAAAACGTTTAGCCTTCTGTACAAAAAACTCTGCCCTGTTCCTGATGATTTAATATTGAATTAAATATTGATATGCCAAGCAAATTATAGTATATATAAAATGCAGATTTTAGTTAAGGTCAATGGGTTTATGTTGAGTTACAAAGTATTACCAGGTCAGAATTTTATTTTCATTTTTATAAGTGGTACAGGTAGTTCAATTTCATACGTAATACAAAACAAATGGCTTGTCTTCACACTTACTTGATTCTCATTTTCTCATTGAATAAATATAAAGATTTGTATCTTTTCTCTACCAATATATCAGCCATGTTACAAAACTTTTTCTGTAACTGTGGAATAAACATAAGATTAATTGGATTGATTTGTAACTTTTGTAAGTGTATCAGGGACATTTATAGCATCGATCTGTACTGTACCAATTTTCAATCATAAGTCTGATTTCAGCAATTCCACTAAAACAAAGTGTTTGATGGCGTCACCTCTGCAAAGGTCTGACACATTTGGCTACGAAAATGTGTACATAATCAAAAAATCTTTACAATTATAATTTTATTGATGTAAAATCATTTATATTATGTTGATATTTGTTAGTGCATGTATGTATGGCTTATTCCAATTTAAGTATTTCACCATATTTTGCATTCCTACTTACATCATCTGGATGTTTCTTTTTGACTATCAAACTGAGCATCATTTGTATCTCTTCTTGGAAACGGTTAAATTCTGTCATAGATAATACTGAAATAGAAAATGTCTGAATTGTGTAAACAATATCACTGCATAGTTTAATTCTATAGGTTTTGTGAAATTATTTAGCATGTTTACTTCTCTCTGGGTAGTAAATAATTTTATACTGCTGAGAGCATTCAAAACAAATTTGAATTTTTCCAAATAATCTTGTCACTCCTATGTTTGTTTCTCATCGAATTAAACAAAATGGCTACAATTTTGCTACATTATAATTATAAACACCACAAATGTATCTATACTAAGATAACTAAAGTGACAATCAGTGACGAAAAACAAGTTGCCACTTCAAAAAATGACAAGATCATACCAATCCAGATATCTAACAGATAATGATATTCTTCTGTTAACTCTATCAAGGGAAATAACTGAATATATTCTTTCTTCATTGCAGTTGTCTGCAAATATTATACAAGCAAAAACATTTAAAATGTTAAAACATAACATTAATGAGAATTTTATTCTCATATCACTTTTTTGCATTCTCGACTGTTTACAGGCAAAAAGATTAAAAAGTGTAATAAAAAAGGTATAAGGACAATAACATTTAAGATGAAGTTTTTGCTACTAAAAGAAAATGATAAAATATTCCCCTTATTAAACTGTTCATATATATCCTTCATATACTATCTTATCAATCTTATACTTGTATTGTATATCAACTCAATATACATTCTATACTTACATAAGGTACTACTCTATTATATTCTTTCATAACAATATGAATATCTCCTTGTTCAATTAGAAATGACAGATAGTGATTACTAAAATAGATAGACAGATAGATAGATAGATATAATGATGTCATTTTCACCATAGCCAATTTTATAGAGATACAGTGAACAGGTTGATCCTTTTAATGCAAACATGCTATAGTAAATTGGTCAGCAGAAAAATAGCAATGGTCATGGTAATATACCCACTATTGTAATGGCAGCCAAGTAAACCATTACATTTTATACTACAAGTGCTATATTAACAAAAGTTTGTTCAATCTTTGAATTCGGTTGAGAATTGTACTAATTAGTGTTTTCAAAATTTCCAAAACAAGGGAAATATCAAATATTCATAGATTCTGATTCTAAGACCCTAATAGATTACAAAAAATCAAAAACTGGATTGATACATCAGACCTGTTTTGTAAACAAGTGGCACTATATATTTGGTAAAAATCAAATTTCAACGTATTAATAGTTTCTGCTGAATGACACCATATTGAAGCCCACAAATTCGCAATAGCATAGATCGACATCTACGTCACGGTGTATATCACGTGATACGCAATAGAGGAAATCGAAAATTGAAAATCAAGATTTGGATTCAATGCAAACCAATGTAATCGAATCACTTTGAATTCAGTTTCAGATAAGGTATAAAGAGTAGGGTCTTAATGGCTGAAAGGTATCTGGTATAGTAGTGGTGACTAAGAAACTTACTAGAAAAAACCACCTCGATCTGACATCAAATTAGGAAATTTCTCATTAAACTTGACTACTTTATTACAAAGCTCAATGTCACGTACGTTTCTTTGTACCTAGAAAATAGATTTTACAACAACTTTATCAACATTAATTATTATTAATATTAAAATCAGAGTGAGCTAAGGATCATCCAAACATACCGGTAACTCATTAGTGATAATAAGACATTTTAAGGATCTTCCAGAATATCATTTATTCAACATAACTGAACCGATTTCACAACCACTACCACTTTACTCATGATGAAGTTATAGTGACTTAATCAAAATAAAAGTAAGAAACTTACAATTATCATTGCTTCAATACCAAATGAAACTGTAATCAGAAAAAAAGATTATATAAAAAGAACAGTTGTAAGGAAAATAAAATGGAGTTTTACGTCCTGCTCTTCTGCACCTGTATGGGCTAATGGGGACGGGCAAACACCACGAAGTGTGCAATAAGGGAAATTTCCTTATTTTCGATTTCCAACTGCCAAGGGATCTTTAACGTGAACAGCTTGTAGCACATGGGGCCTCGGTTTATTGTCCCATCCATGTCCATGTCATAGAAATGTCTGACACAAATAACCATATATCATAGAATAGCTTATTGTTTTTTCTACTAAATCAAAATCAAATATTTCTAGATATTTAAAAACTTACCCATAAGGAAGTAAGTCTCCATATGATCTTCATGAAAGACATAATGATCATTTAGATAATCCATGATTTGATTTAGTACTGTAGGATCCTTATCTAGAAAAAAATAACAACATAAGTGACATCTTTATATTATTAAAGATCACGGGAAGCAGGACATTACTAATATGATACTGGATGGAAGAAATAAAATAATCAGATTTATCAGGGTTTGACCTTGTAACACCTGACAAGCAGGAATTGAACTTGAGAATCAGATACACAAAAAACAACACATAATTATCACACTTACATTGCTTCATGCCTTGCATTTTTTGAACATATGGAGATATACGTGGTCTATACACAATTTCCAGTAAGTATCTAAAACAGGCTAAATCAGGCTCTGAAATACATAATTAATCTGATATGTAAGTCTTATGTTAGGATTATAAAGAACTTGTATATCATATATATAAACATAGTTATCCAATTTTTATTTTCTATATTCAATTACTTATGAATTTTTAAAAAAAAAATCTCTTGTTATTAGTTTTGATCACAATTTTGAAAAATGCTGATGGATCACTTCTGGATATCAAGCTCACCTATAAACATGTGCTAAGAGCCCCGTATTTTTTTTAATAAGGCCTATTATAATCCAATGGATTTACCTAAGTTTAACTTTTTCATTTCATTAATTGCTTTTATGGCCACAGTTTTATCAATTTTTGTTGACCAGGAAATAACACCTAACACTGCTTCAAATGTTTTTACTGTTGGCCTGACACCATTAGCTTTCATTTCAGTTAATAATTTCTGGAGAAGAAAAAAGTACAATAGTTAAGTTCAAAATTTCAGAATCAAAATCAAAAGTCAGTAAATGATATTGAATCTAATCCATACCAGTTCTGTGAGTTGTTTCTTATTTTTTATCCTGTCATTCTATGTTATTTTATATTTAGACTGAATGATTATAAAGTCTAGAAAACTGAGATATTATCACATCTGCTAATTACTAATAGTATATTAACATAATGATACAAAAATCTGTAAGGCAGAAAGTTCAAATCGAGCTTTATTAATGATAATGACTTTGCTGCAATGAAACTAAAAACATCCACAAAGTACATACATTTTGGTCCAAGTATAGCGTTGTTACTGATAAAGAAAGCAAGAACATTATATCATGATCAAATATTAATAATAAGTCAACTCCACAAGATATAAGATGTAATCTTACCTCTATAGGTTTCATCGAATCTGTTTTTTTATGATATGATTCGATCAATTTATTATACGATTCCACATCAACTATAACAAAGGTGAGATAACTTATTTAGCACTTAGCACTTAAAGAGATTGTAAAGAGGTTTTCTAAACTTTGTATGTGTATCAGTGAAACTGATAGCATCAATTTGCGCCATTCCAATTTCCATCTCGAAGTCTGTGGTTCTTGCAAATCCACTAAAAGTAACATGTTTTATGATCTCACTACTACTTTGATATCTATGCAGATCACTGGTAGTGACATCATAAACACATTAGAAAACTTCTTTACAATATCTTTAATAATCCCCCAAAGAAGATTCATGATATGTCTTTTACTAATGAGAAATACATAAGCTTAAGTATCAAAGTCAACAAATTCAATGAGGTAGTTCCCTTAATCATTCAAGATAGAACTGAATGAGATTGAAGCCTGAGCAGAAGTTAGTAGAAAGATAAAAAAATTCAGAATTCACTAATGTATACTGAACAGATAAAGAAACGTTGCATTTTTAGATCTTTAGGGCAAAGTCGTGCATGTTCAAAATTGTTTTTTTTTCTACATAAATATTATTTTTAGACTTTCGAATGTTCAGTGCATGAAATTCCACTGACAATACCAGTTGCGTTCTGATAATTCTGTAGTTTTGCGACGTTTCTTTATCTGTTCAGTATAGATAAACACTTTTATTCCAATCAGTTGAAAGTTGTACATTCTATCATGTCACAATATAATGATATCACATTTTCTTACAGTACAGTTACATTTTCAATTTAGTAAAGCACAATGTACATTTACCTGGTATTTTGGATGAAATCATTTCAGAATAAAGTTCTTCAGCACTTTCGGTATCATTAAACTGAATTATATAAAAATATTAATTAACTATAATACAGTTGGTGGTTTTTTTCTGTTTCTTATTCAGAGTTCTTCTTACTAGAGAATTTTTCCCCTAATCAAAAGATCTTCTTTAAAAATCTGTACCACTGCTGGTGAAGAATCCTAGGATATGTGTATTATTGTAATCCTAAACATTCTGTGTTTACCAGGTAGATATTTCTGTTGCTTAGAACAATATAACCTGCACTAAAAGTATGTTAATATTCAATATGTCCAGAGAATAATTGTATATGCAGTGTAGGATATTTAAGAATAATTTTTTTTTACAAGAAACAACCAACTGAATTTTAGTGCTTTTTTAAAGGTAATGTCTCAAATAATCTCATACACTCAATTTTAATAAATAAAGACATCTATAACTAACCTCAGCTCTACCTTGTAATAAAGTATTGTAAGCTCTGGCTGTTTTTTTAGGTAATTCTTTGAATAATGTTTCTGCTGGATTTTTCTGTTTTCTAAAAACAAAAATCATAAATGTCCAAAATGATATAAAAGTATAATTCATATATCAAAACAAACACATTTTGTAGTATCAATATAATTTCCATACCAAATTTAGTTTTGCATCATCCAATTAAATTTTGATTCAGTAGCAATTCAAAATGCTCTGGTTGTCAATTTGAAGATCAATGCCAAGAGGTTTGGCTAAGGATCAGCTGGTAGAATGGTTCTACCTTCAAACCTAAGTTTTTATCCCTGTAAAATATGAATGTTTCTATCTAACCATACATGTATTATTCAAACAATTAGCAAGTACACCAATATTTTGTATTCTCTTTGTTTACTTGCTTGAATTTGTTTAATAACGTTTACAATACCTCCAAAATGACTGTAGAATAGTATTTTCATAAAATTTGGAGAAGAGTTTTTCTAAATCTACTGAGTCAATTGGTGGTTCTCTACAATTATATACACATAGTAGATCTAATAGATCTAACTTGGTATCAAAACTAACTTCCTCACCTGAAATACAAAGCTATTATTTAGAAAGCGCAAAAAAACTCATCTATACTGGCATTTTTAATGTAAAACTGGAAAGTTGACAAACCCAGGATCCAAGTAGCATTTTGTGCACATCTAACAGTTTAAGAATGAATATACTGCAGTGATTGAAAAATTGAATGTATGTTACTGCCAAGACTTGAATTTTAAGATAGATGTCAATGTCAAGAATTAAATTTAAAGATAAATGTCACTTCTAAGAAATAAATTTTAAGATGACTATCACTTTTTAGAATTCCAAGCTCAAAAATTCAAGATGAATTTTACTGTCAAGATTTGAATATCAAGATGAATGTCAATGCCAATATCTTAATTTCAAGATAAATGTCACTACCAAGAATTCCAAATTACAAAATTCAAGATGAATGTTACTGTCAGGATTCAAATTTCAAGATGAATGTTACTGTCAGGATTCAAATTTCAAGAAGGATGTAACCTCATAATTTCAAGAAGGATGTAACCTCATAATTTCAAGAAGGATGTAACCTCATAATTTCATAATTTCAAGATGGATGCCCCTGCCATGAATTATAACTCAAGACAGACGTCACTTCAAAATGAAAGATGGACACAAAATGTTTGATTTAAAGAGAGGAATGGATGTTTGAAAGATCTATAAAATAGTTAAATAGTGAAAACTTTATTACCAATAGATTTTAAAAATTCAAAAACTTCTATAGCATTAGAAACTTTTCTTAATCTAATTCGTTCTTTCAAAGCTTCCTCAGATGGATTTTTAAATTCATACTCTAACTGTTTTGGTTCACATGTCTACAATATATAACAAAACATAATAAGATAGCTTGCCAGGCAAAGTAATATACACCCACAGGCAGCTTTGTTTGAAAAAGAACATTTGGTAGAAAACTGCAACCATCAAATATTCAACCTGTAGTCATAGGCCTACATTTTGTTCAGAACTTTAATTAAGTGTCGTCCAAATACTTTTTTTCTCGTTTTCATCAAGGGCTAAGCATTCATCAAGTTTAATCAAAATCCATCTGCCTTGTAGAGTGTTTATGAGCTAAAAACTAAAAAGTATTTAAAAAAAGAAGAGCAATAGGTCATATAAAATATTTTTTTGATTTTGGATAGGGTTCATCGTGTGATAATAAACTAATTCAATAGGTTTCATTATAATCTATCAAGAATTGTGCCTTCTAGAGTGTTTACAACCTAAAAATCAACACGTTTTGAAGAACAAGAGCAGTAATTCATATAAGATATTTTTCGATTCTTTTGATTCTTCATAGTGTTCATCCTTGGGTAATAATAATAAATTTCAGTAAGTTTCATCAAAATCCGTAAAGAATTGTGACTTGTAGAGTGTTAACGAGCTAAAAATCAAACGCGTTTTAAAGAACAAGGGCAATAATTCATATCAAATATTTTTCGATTCTTCTGATTTTCAATAGGGTTCATCCTTAGGTGATAATTAACAATTTCAGCAAGTTTCGTCAAAATCCGTTAAGAATTGTGACTTGTAGAGTGTTAACGAGCAATTGTGGAAGGACCGACGGATGGACATGGGTGACGGCAATATATGTTTCATGTGGGCGTATAAAAATAAGACTGTTTTAGCCTGCATAAGACAATAGATTTTTGTAAATTTACATAAATTATATTATCTCTTAATATTTCCAATTGGAATAACAAAGGCAGACATTTTTCTATGTCCGATGATATTTGAAAGTTAGAAGATTTAATGTGCTAACTCAATTTTGTTATTCAACAGTCAAAAAAATCCTAATGCACCTTGGTTTTTATCCCTGTTTTATTTTTTAGCCCCTAAGCCCTACAATACTCAGCAACTATAGCAGGTAGGTTTTTTCACTTCTTCCAATTTCAAAACTTGAATTTATTTATACTCTAGCATTAAATATTGGAACATTTTTTATTTAATTAAATCTATCTGTCCTATGAGAGGGAAAGGTAACAGAAAATCATGAAACAATAGGGTAGAGGCATAATGCAACCATTCATAAACCCTTAAAGGGCTAATTCAAAAAAAGGTTGTATACACCTTACTTAGAATCTCATTTGAATGCAATATTTCTGCTTACCGGTAAATGTCGTTCAGGATACTGTCTATATTTAACAAAGCCTTTAGGATTATTATCTATAATATATCGTGCTGCTCTACGACCAGCAACTATAGATTCAGAAAATCTTTTCTACAACAACAAAGAAAATATTAATCAAATAGTGGATTACATTAGTGAAAGACATCAACTAGGTTTAGAAAAACTAGATTTATTTCTATGGGTCAAACCTATGTTTACATGTTTTAAAAAAAAAGGATTGCAACGCTCAATTTATCATTTATCTAATTCCCATCTGGCTCACATCATTTCTGCTATAAATCTAGCATACAGTATACAGTACCTTAAGATGATGTTCAAATGGGACCAAATAAGGATCATCAATGAAACAGTAATCTGGACCAGTTGTATCCTGTAATAAAAGAGGATAATACATTGCTTACTTTAATCATCAAGTCATAGAAAGAAAAATTCATCTTCTACTCATGAGAGCTTTAGTGTTAAGAGTGAAGAAGTTACTAAAAACATCTATGTAAAGCACTGGCCAAGGTCACAAGTGTGCAACAAAGATATAATGAGTACATAAAAAAAAAAGTACTACATACCATTTCTACAGTAGCAGAGAGAGCTCGTAAAATGGATGTTGGTTCCCTGAAAACATAGATTGTATCTCTACATAGGAATCTGAAGAAACTAATGATCAGATTTGACTTCAACTTATTTCTTAGTATGACATAATATTTTATCTTGTACCGGTACTTTAGCAGACATTAGTACAGGTAGATACACATTTTGTCAGTTTTTCTTTACATTTATTTTTAATAAGACTAAGCTGAAATTTTTAGAAAAGAAAAATAAAAAACAACAAACAAACCTGTGAATTCTTTTTGGTATAACTACTTGTGAAATATCTAGATAGAATAAATAATCTTATAATTAGTATTGTAAGATTAAAAGGTGAGTTTTTCAATATAATTGCTTTTAGTGGATTTTACAATCTAATCTAAGACACATTAAAGGGATTGTAAAGAGGCCTTTTTAGCCTTTTTATGTGTATGAGGGACACTTCTATTTGGTACATTCAAATTTCTCGCTGGGTGCCTTAGGTTTCTGTTATTTCAGAAAAACTTCACCATATATGATCCCCCTCAAACTGGAAACTGCTATGAGTAGATACTCACTGTAATCTACATACATAAGACTGATCTTAAATCATGATAATCTTTATTTGCATGGCATTTGATGCTAAATCTCACCTATATCATCATCTTTTATATGTTTCTGTTTTGTAGAACCAAGACTTCTAGCTCTAGACTGCACTCTCCTCAGCTGATTATCACTTGATACAAATCTAAAGGAAATAAAAACACCAAATATTGAAACCTGTCATTTCTATCTTTCTTAGAATGCCTTGGGTCTAAATTAATAACTACCAGTATATGGTTTGATAATCAAAGATATCAGATGTAGAATTTGCCTATGTAATTAAAAAATAGGTCTGATCTTGTGAAATTTGAAGTTGGTAATTTGCAAATCACACACACACATTTTAACAATATAATCTTTAGGTTTCATCTTGAATCTAGGCATTTTCCTTACAATCGACCTAAGCACGAATTGTAAGACATTAAAAAAACGAGCCTTCCAATAATGCATCAAACTATTTTTTCTAAAGCAAATGTATACCTGATTATTCTTGTTAAATTGGAAATATTAGTCCTAGGAAGACCTCGTATGGAGGCCGCCATGTTTGAAACTGTCATTTGCTTCAGAATAAGTGTCAATGTCTTAAGTTCATTATTATGTTCAACTCTGTTTAATTTTCTTTTCTCTAACACTTTGAATATTATAAAAGTCATTTATTATGTGATTTTTTGACATAATTTAGGTATTGGCATGATGCGAAATATATTTTATTGGGTGCCGAGTACAACTTTTATATTCTATTTTTAGAACTAAAATAAAAACTATAAATAGACCTTTGGCTTTAGATTATAAATTTACAAAAAGCTGCATTTGATATGTTAATAGTTGAAATTCTTTGGTCCAAGTAGGATATACTACACAATTATCGAGGCATCTAGTAATTTCTCTAAGTAGAACAATGATGGTAATGGTATAAATTGATTGAGAAGTTAAATCCATTGCTCTCATGCTGTCAGTGTCAGTGTCAGAATGAAAAGAATTCAGATTTTTAAGAATGGTAGCAAAACAAATGGAAAGGTGAATGACATTATTTTTGGCTTACTCTTCATTCCTTTTACTCATATGTTTAAAGGGGCACAGTCTCTGAACCACAATCAATTAGCTGAGATAAGCAATAAGTTATAAACTGTTCCGGCATGGGTCCATTGAGTGTATGGTCGTATATCGGGACAAAGGTTGACTGCAAAATTTGCATTAACCATTTATGATTCATTTATTATTTTGCAGCCAAACAAATTATCATTAGTTGAATGTTAAGAAATAATCAAATGCAAACATGCTGTCACATCGACACTCACAAAATACTTAATATTAATATTAATGTATTTTCAGTAAGTCTACATACAACACAGTGTAACTGTAGCCTAAGTCAATGCTGATAGTGATAATCAAATGAATCTAATGAGCAGCTCTTTATTTCTTAATCTAATAAAAGTGTTTTTACTGATTTACTAAATCACATTTTTTTTTTTATAGGTAATACCATTGCATGACAGTATTGAAGACATTCTACATAATGCCAGTCAAAAACTGGGAATAAACGGTACCAAATTGTTTACAGAGAAAGGTTGTATTATTGATGATATCAAATTTATACGGTACAGTAAAATTTTAGACAATATATCTCGTCCTTAGACAATATTTCTTTTCCTGATAATGCTTATGTAGATTGAACAGATCTATGACAAGGCTGAATCAAGAACTATAAAAATGGATCAAATATAGAACTAGGAATGCATTTGAAGCTGCTGGGAGTTATTGCTGTCTATCGTGACAAGATTGATCAAATAAGGAATAAAACACAGGATATTGTGTGAAGCACAGTTAATTACTCAAAACAATACCAATGGTTGCCTAGATTAACATTGAAGTCTTTACTTTATTTTGCCATGAATCAAGACTTTTGAATAGATATTTGACATCTTGGTCATGATATCAGAAACATATGTTTTGCTGTCTACTAATGAATAAGATATTACATTGGAATTATTGAAATAAACAATCATACCAGTATTTTATCTCTATGATTGTTTATGTTTGTTTTTCTGTGAGCAGATTTACAATATCAGAATAAAGAATCATTTATGATGGTTTTTAACAATAACCAGAATAACAATATTCCGAGTGCCTGATGTCAAATTGATATTCACTTTAGTAATAAAAGTTCCTTTTTTTGTTATACTCCATTTCAGAGATGATGAAACTTTGTATGTTTCTGAAGGAGAAGAATTTATTTGTAAGTGATATTCTGATATCTTCACAAGTCTATGCCCAAAAAAATTATTTTCTCTACCTATTTTAATAGCTAATTGGTTTCTATCAAAACTCACTGTCCAAATGATTTGCTTCTGTCAGCATCCAAATAATTTGTTTTCTGCTACCTATTTTAATAGCTAAGTGGTTTCTTACACAACTCACTGTCAAAATGATTGTCCACTACTTCTGTCAGAATCCAAATGATTTGTTTTCTGCTAATTTTTCAAGCCAAGTGTTTTGCAAAAGTCTGTTAAGTAATTGTGTGATTAATTAATATTATTATGATAATTATTGTAATTTATTTGATAAGATTTAGATGTGAATGAATTTTGATCTTTAGATTTAGATTGTGATAACAAATCTGATACCGGTATCACTAATCACCATGAATTGACCAAAACATCCTGTTGTAAAGATGAATGGATTACCCTAAATGTTGGTGGCAAAATCTTTACAACTACAAGGTAATTTTTGTTTTCCACAGAATTTCTTTTTGTTGGAAATAAAGTGGATGGTGTGTTTTTTTAATATATAGTACATAATTATGCATAAGGAAAAAATATATCCAATTGTTAAATGACTTACATACTTTGTAGCATGACTAAAATTTTCATTGTTCAGGTCAGGTCAGTCCCTTTGACTAACATGTCAAAATTTGTTTTTTGACATGGCAAAATTGTCCAAAGTTTAGCTTGCTTTATTTTTGTGGCAGTGGAATGGCTCAGTCGGAGTCATCTGTCATCTGCTAGGCAATTAAGTGCCGTGGTTTCAAATCCCCCTCAAGGTAAGAAAAATTCTTATGCCACAGCCAATGCTTTCAAGAGTCGGCCCAGTGTTGGCTTTCACCCTTTGAGTGGCATTTGCTTATGATATATGTTATAATTTACAGGAGTACATTAACTGGTCAAAATCCTCACAGTATGTTGGCAAGGATGTTTACTAATGAAAAAAGTAAGAATTTCTACTTTACATGTTCTTTGTTCACTAAGAAATCGATTCAATGCTCATTGAAAATTTAAAATGTTTCAGATGTAAACTACGGAGCGCCTTAAGTGCAATTTTCAACACTTTTTATTATTATTTCGTTTCAACGAAATACTAAATCATTTAATGGAAACAATATTTTGTTTAAACGAAATAATTATTTCGATTAAACGAATAAATTATTTCGTTAAAACAAAATAAATTATTATTTCGTTAAAACGAAATATTTCGTTTGAACGAATTAATTATTTCGTTTAAACGAAATATTTCATTTGAACGAATTAATTATTTCGTTTAAACAAAATATTATTTCGATAACGAAATATTATTTATTATTTCGTTATAATGAAATAATAATAAAAAGTGTTCGAAATTGTGCCTAAGGGGCTACGTAGTAAGCAGGACCCATTTTGTTTCTCAAATAATTCTTACAATTAAGATATTTATAGAGAAAAAGTATGACAAAGCAAATCTTTATTGAGTCATGAGTCACTGGAGGGATAGTTTTATTTCCCTAAACAGATTCTACTGGTAGTTTTACTTTGCACCAGAGAATTACCATAAATTATAAAAAGCTGTTCAGTATAGAAAATGTTTTGAAAAATTCTATTTTCTTATCTTTTTAGATGTAATGTGGAAGAGTAGTGTAGATGAAAATGGAGCTTATTTAATAGATAGAAGTGCTGTTTATTTTGAACCAATATTAAATTATTTACGTCATAATTGTTTAATATTAGATAAAAATATAAATCCATATGGTGAGGCTCATTTTTTTATTTTTACAAATAAATTTTTTGTATAACCAAAGAAAGACCTTTGTTAAGAGATTTGTTTTGAGATATCTTTCATATCTTTTTATAAATAAATGAAATTAGGACTTTAAAAATTACATAAGGTAATTATGAATGAAATGAAAGTTATTATGAATGAAATGGGGTTATTATCAATAAAATGAGGTAATTATGAATGAAATGTTGTTATTATCAATGAAATGAGGTAATTATGAATGAAATGTGGTTATTATCAATGAAATGAGGTTCTTATCATATATGAAATAAGGTTATTATCATATATGAAATAAGGTTATTATCAATGAAATGAGGTTATGATCAATTGTAGGTGTGTTACAAGAAGCTCAGTTTTTTGGTTTAACATCTTTAATAGATCAATTAGAAGAAATTATTGTGGTAAGTCATAGGTGATAATATTAGAATATTATGGAAGAGAGAGACTAAGACACTTGAATAACAATTCGGAGCAGTGGGAAGGCACTATGTGTTGATACACTTAATCTTAGAAACTAGAATTTTGTAGCTTATCTTATCAGTTACACTTAATTGTAGAAAAGAACATTCTGGTTTTCTGCATTTAGCTTAGTTAATATGAAATATTTTGTAGACAAATGAGCCAGCCAATGATGATACACCTATTTGTAGACGTGAATTTGTATTAAAATTATTATCAACATCAACTAGTACAGAACTACGCTGTCAGGTAAATATACTTTGGTTAAATAAAAGTCTGCTAGACCATTTCACGTGATAAACTTTAGGTATTCAGAACTCATTTCTTTGCCTTGTCCCTTTTTGGACCATATGAGGGGAAACAAATTCTCAATTCTTTAAAGGGATTGTAAAGTGATTTTCTAAACTTTGTATGTGTATCGGGGACACTGATAGCATCAATTTGCGTCATTCCAATTTCCATTCCGACGTCTGTGGTTCTTGCAATTCCACTAAAACTCACACGTTTTATGACGTCACTGACAGTGATCTTTAGTGGAAGCTACTATAGATATCTATGCAAATCACTGTTAATGACGTCATAAAACGCGTTTTGGTTGATTTGCAAGAACCACAGACGTTGGAATGGCGCAAATTGATGCTAGCAGTGTCCCCGATACACATTACACATACAAAGTTTAGAAAATCACTTTATAATATCTTTAAGCCAAAGTTATCTATTGGGAATTGAAGATATTAAGTAAAACAACATGTGTAAACTGTGTCCTCATTTTAGTATTTTAATTTTTCAGGGAATGAACTTTACCGGTGCTAATTTATCAAAACTAGATTTACGAAATATCAATTTTAAATATGCTTTGTTACATAAAGCTAATTTATCAGGAGCTAATTTAGCTTGCTGTAATTTTGAAAGGGCAGATTTATCAAAAGCTGTTTTAGATGTAAGTATAGGCCTAGTTTTAAAAACACTAAGATATATGTATATACTACTTCTGCATTTATTACATACATGTACTATGTTTCGAAACACATACAGGTAACGTTATCAAGTAAAATGAGTTGTATAGTTGTATAATATGTACCTTATTAATTTTGAGACAATGATATTAGAGATATAATTCAGGATTAATAGTCTGTCAGTGAAATTTTGAATCATTCTATATGATGCAAAATAATTATCAGCAGCAGATTGTTCTTTTTTTGCCAACTTATTGTCTTTATATATAGGCCTACAGGGGACAAAATCTTATTTGAATTATTTACTTATTCACTTTAAAATCACTAAATCACTAAAGTATAAGTTGCATTTTAATAGAATCACATTTTCTTTCAGTCAGCCAATTTTTTAGGTGTTAAAATGTTGTGTGCTAATTTAGAAGGCTCTTCATTAAAAGGTTGTAATTTTGAAGATCCTGCTGGCAGCAGAGCAAATATGGAAGGTAGGTCAATTAAGTAATTGTATATTATAGAGAAAATGTGTTGCTTCCACTTACAAGACTTATGATTTACTCAACTAGTTAACAATAAACAGCTCCCCCTATTACCGAACGAGAAAAAGACGGCTTTCTTTTGCGTTTCATTTGGTCCCCGATAAATTGTCAAGGGCAAAAAGCCGTTACCGTTTGGCAATTGCCCAGTGGAAATACACAAAAGCTAGCTTAAAGCTGGCTTTTTTTGTCAGTGGAAACACAGTTAATAATTTTTCGGGTGTTAAGACACAAGGTCACTGAGATGGTCTGACATAGAGGTTAAAGAAATAAGGTGCCCAATTCCATTTCTGTTGCATGGCGTTGCAGACTCATTTCATCTCTAGACGTTGAGAAAGTTGCAGACACATATTAGCTAGTTTTGCAAATAGATCAAATTTAGTTCTACGATCAAAGAAAGTAAATGTGAACAAGGAAGAGAATTTATATGATGTCTGTAACATTATTTTAGGAGCTCATATGAAAAGTGTAAATTTAGAAGGCAGTCATATGGCTGGTGTTAATTTAAGAGTAGCTACATTAAAAAATGCCAATTTACAAAACTGTGATTTACGAGGAGCAGTTCTAGCCGGTGCTGATTTAGAGGTAAATATTTCCTAAAACAAATTGATTGAAACAGAATTAGAAGCTTAACTAACTCAGCAATTTGAAACTATCAGCACATTAATCAATTATTGATTATCCAGATGCTGGCTTGAAAAAGTAATTTCGGTAAAGTAGGTCGATTATGAATTATCAGAATTATAGGTGATTGGAGGTGACAACAGGGTGTACCTTCGAATGCACTGACCATGGCATCAGATATTATCTTACTTTGAGGGGAATTTGAACCCACAGCACCTAATCACATGGCATATGAAAATTCGACAGAGCTATTCCACTGCTGGTGATACCTTTACATCCAGTCAGGGTTGATAGATCTAAATATATTTCTAAGTAAGGATGATTGCTTATCGTTACAATCATTGTTAAAGAAATTGTCATTTACATTTCAGAATTGTAATTTATCAGGATGTGATTTACAAGAGGCCAATCTTCGTGGTGCCAATCTTAAAGATGCAGCGTTTGAACTAATGTTAAATCCATTACACATGGCACAAGCTGTTTGATAGAGTGTAAATAGAATTCATATATTTCTCAGGTTTACATATCAGTATCAAGAGACACTATAGCCATACCCAGTAGTGTAATGGATGTCTAAAAATAGAACTCTTTGAATCAAGACATTCCATGATATTTTTTCACCATAAATTTTGAATAATGAAGCAGATTTTGTTAATGTATATTTTATTGGCACTAATGTTTGTTCTTATTTTAGTGTAATCACTCTTGCAAATACAATTAAAGATAGGCCAAATTTTTTTTTGAAAAAATACTTTTTGAAAAACTTTTGAGCCTCATGTCTTCGACAAATTTACTGAAAATTGATAATAGTTGTATCTTTATTCAGTATATCTACTATCTAGAAACTATTGTCTTGTTCTATAACTCAATCCCACCAACCTGTTTTCCTTCATAATGTTTGACAATCTGTCCAAATCAGAAAGCATTAATTATTAAAATTGCACAAATTGTAGAAAAATACACAAAATAATTGTTGATAATGTAGCTATTTGTACATTGTGATAATTTATTTATTTTCATTTTTGTTAATAATGATAATTCATTAAAAATAATGGAAAAAATGTCTTTAATATTTCACTGAGCTAATACCTCCAAACTTTATACATTGCATGATAGAAATAACAATTAGTTATGTCCAGATGAGAAACCCAGTTGAAGAGTGGTATCAGATCGTTCAGATGAGGATCTGAAACATTTGTAATTGATTGAGTCGATATCCGCTGTTGAATCTGATTTGTTGTAAATGCACACCTGATTTGTGTGATGCAACATTCTGTGAGTATTTATATTTCTGTAAATCTAGGCACAAAGAAGCAATATATTTAACAAAAGCAAAATACATCAATATGGCTCACAAATCTTGAAATGGAATTTATGGAAGTCATTACATTTTTTTCTGTTGTAAATAGAGACAATAATTGCAGGTTCTGTACTATTGTGAGGTTCTATAGCACAGTGGTTAGCGCATCGTTCTTTACAAACATTACGTCATTTGCTTGAATACGAGAAAATGGTGGTCGTTATGTTTGAGAGTTCTGTTCTCGATAAGGGTGTGAACGTCCGATGATCTTGAATAAGTCATCTTCACTCATAATTCCAGTCCACCTAGCTGTAAATAAAATAATCCAGGAAAGATCAATGCCAAGAGGTTTGGCCAAGGACCAGCTGGGAGAAAGGATCCTCGCAAAACCTGTTGTTATCCTTGTAAAATATAGATGTTTCTTTCTTTCTTTTCTTAAATCCTTGAGATGTCTGGGTGTCAAGAAACTACAGAATATAAAAACAAATTTACAGGTCAACCCTTAAATCAAAGCTCCCACAATCACTCACTGTTGTCAACAGATTAGCTGTTCCATATCTTCCAACAATATATTATCATGCCCATGATTTATTCCTGAAGATATGACTGGGAAATCATATGAAGTTTGAGCAAATATTCCTTCCAAATTTCAACTTCATTTGCTGCACGATTTCCTTTAACAGTAGCGACAATCTATTATCGAAAAGTTAACAATGCTCAGAAATCCTCATGAAACATTCATTGACCACAATCCCAAATACTTGTAGCCATTTCCACTAATTGTTGAACTTTTTCACTGTCTGTCACTTTCAATGTAAATTCAGGAGGAGATAGACTGGCACCCATACTGATTCCTTGTTTCTTATAGTTCATCAATGAATCTGAACTGGATCGTGCAGAACAATGGAATTCTTTGGCACCAGTTTGTACTAAAATTCTATCAATATTATTGGAATTAATTCCTCCACCTACAACAATAAAATCAGTAAAAGAAATGAGAACCCTATTTGCCACAAACAATATAAACTTTTGACGTGTCTTTATGGTCAATAACTGAACACTATGCATACACATGTATGGTAATTGAAATATTTCAAGAAAATTTATAACACATGTACATGTACAAGAGTGGCATATTTTGCTAAATATTTCTTATTATCTAAAAAAAAAAACACTTTAGGCTTTCTTCTCATTAAAAGTATTCAAATATATATTCAATATATGTGTTGATATTTCAATAATCGCTTTCAATCAAATGAAATAAGATAACACTTACCTGGCATCACAATAATTCTTCCAGCAGCCTACAAATAAAGTATTTAAACAAATTAGTTAAACAATCCTTACCAATGGATCCAGGATATCAAAATACTTGTATGGAAATATGACCCAAAATATTGGTTATTGCAAATCAATATAGGTTTTTGCATATTTTCCATGAAAAATACAGAAATCACTTAAAAACATGATGTTTTTTAAATGTTCTGGGCTTTACAGGGATGTACTGATTGTGGTGATATATGAACAAGATAACTTTACCTTAGATATCATTTCTCTAATAAGTGGAGCTCCATCAAGAGCAGTTTGAGCACCACCACTAGTCAAAACTCTTTCAAATCCTAGTTTAATAATATCATCTAATTCTATTAGTGGTTTCATACACATATCTATAGCTAAAATAATAATGTTATCATAATAATTCCATTAATTTACAAATAATGTTGTTACATCCCTTTGGACCTACATTTTTTCAATATTTTTCATGAGGGTCACTCCACTTGTCATCCATAATCAGACTAGATTTTTATGCATCTCACTAATTCAACTTTTATATAGATATTTAAAAATGTATTACCTCTATGAAATGTGGCAGGAAATGGACGAATCATACCTAAAAAAAAAGTAAATCTATATGTTTGATATTGTGAATTGAAATCAAATTGTATATCAGTATACATTATAAATTTTAATTATATCATTACTTATTATGATCCAATAAACATTGATAATTGTCATGGCATACCCCTTCCATGTTGGGATGTTGCAGACATATTGCATAATGTTCAAAGTGTATTTAATAAACTCATCAATACTTAATAATTCAGCAGATCTTTCAACATCAACTGTTCCATCACTAAAAAATACAACAGTGAACACTGAATTGTGTGTCAAATCTTCATTAACACAATGAAATGCAATCCTTTAGTTTCTTATAAATATTTGATCAAAGTTCTTAAAAAAATGCAAAAATTTTGTTAAGTTGTTTGAGAAAAGTGGAAATTTCTTTATTATTACAGATTGCATGTACATGTAGTTGACATTATTCAAATAAGGAGCTTTTGAGCTTCTAAATCTTTGTTAAAGGGGAACTTACATTTTCAATATTCCAAACACAAATCCATCTGCGTTGACTTTTTTAAACCCAATTATATCTTGTTTCATAACTTCAAATTCATCATCATCATATATAAAATCACCACCTCTTGGTCTTATCATGACAAAAACTGGTATCTTGATATTCTGTTTGATTATTTTAAACATTCCTGTATTGAAATAATAATATTGATAAAATACTGCTATATGGTTTCTCTGTCATAAGACATAATTATATGGTAAAATATTACAGCATGCGAGCATGAATATTAAAACTTTCTTCACTTCAGACTTCAGAAGTGGCAGCTTTAATCAAAGTTGCCTCCATGGATATATAGCTGAAACTCTATAGGCATAGGCTAGGAAACAATTATTTAGAATATAGGGCCTATATTAATTTTAAGAGTGTATATTACCTAAGCTTGGTGTGGTACCACCCTCCATAAGATTAGCACAAAGTTCAACCTTTTCAGCACCTAAAAAATTCAAAATTGAAATAACTGAGTACTTTTTGTGATCTCATTGTCATTGATCATAATGTTCATACATAATTTTTTCCATAATTTCAGTCTATGACTTATGAGTCTCATAAGTCAGAGACTGAAATTTAATTATGGAAAAAATTCAAAAAACTTTTTACATTTACATTGCTCAGACAACAGATCTAACTATTCATAGTTTAAGCTGGTGACACCTCTATTCATTTGGAAATAAACCCACCTCCGAGTTCTGCATTTCTAGCTGATGCAACAGAATCAATGCAAACTTCCATTTTTGCTTTTTTGTGATCGCATTTATTGCTTAAAAAATGTAAACAAAGCCATGTATATTCCGGAAAGAGGGAAACCCCAAAACTGCGCATGCTTGAACTTTGAGTGACCTCCAAAGGGATTCCCCGTGTTGCATAAAAGCATGAAGCATTGAAGACTGTTTTATAAGTTGTTTACTTCATATGTATTGAATTGCCAACTTGTGATTCACTGTCGAAATTAAAATCATGTATTATTTATCTGCATGTCTATTAAGAAATGTTAGCCAGAAGACTGGAACTTCTGCATTTTTGAATTATCAAAGATCTTTTCATCAGTTTACAAACAGAACAAGAAGTGTCCTGGTAGGTTTGCTTTGCCATTAGGCCTACCTGTAGATATGTTTATTAATGTCAGATGAAAAGAAAAGGCACAATATTAACTCTTTTTGATGATATTAGTTAATATAAAAATGGTCATGCATTGGCAAAATATATCAAATTTCTTTAGGTACTGTACCAAGGTAGGATAATTATATTAGACCTACTAGGATTGCATCATTTATTTTTTGGTTGGTGTAGCCTATTAGGCCTATGATCATGCTCTGGTCATTTATATGAGGAGGACCGGGTAGGGTAGATTTTTGGAATTACTAATTATGCATTAATTTGATCTCTGGTGTTTGTCATATAGATACCAGGTATATTTTATATCCATGTAGTATTGTGAATTGATTTGTGAATTTTATCTATCAGCTTATATTTACTCTGTTATTCTTTTTCAGAATAAATGTCCAAATTGTAATCAACCAGCAAGATTCAATATTTCTAATAGAATATTTACTAACCATGTCAAAAATATTAAAACACCACAAAAGGTAAATATTAAATTGTTTATTAAAAAAAGGATGCATTCTTTGCAGTGAGTCTCCAACTAAAAATCTTTAGTTATATCATTAATTTTTTATAATGATCTACAAAGAGAGCTATTTTCATTATAAAAGGTTTCCAAAACAACCAAAGGACTTATATTTTCAATATTCTGATTCTCTGCCAAAATCTGATTAAAGTGGAGATCTGAATATTTTGTTTGCTTGATGAATTAAGATGAATTTTAATTTTTGTCTCTATACTATTTCAGCCATCTAAATTTGCTCAAATATTTCAAACATTGAGAAATAAATCTAGCAATGGAAAGATAACTCCAGAGATTCCACGTCATGCTGAGAAAATAGTTGGTGGTTGGCTAATAGGATGTGCTGGTATGGTATTTGGTGCTGTTATACTTGGTGGTGTTACAAGGTAGACTTCATCTTGATATTTTGATCAGGACATGGACAGCCCAATTGGTGTTGATGCTCCTTAATGCATTTCATTTCATATCTTGACAATTTCAGGCAGTACGTGGACTTAACAAATCTGAATTCCAAGATTGTGTATCCCAAATGACTGTCTGCCTATCATAATCATAGCCTTGATTTTCAGTAAAATTTAAAAACTGGGTATGTATGACATATAGAATTCCTGGTAATATTTCAGATTAACAGAATCAGGACTATCTATGGTAGATTGGAGATTAATAAAAGATATGAAAGCACCTAGTTCACAAGCTGAATGGGAAGCAGAGTTTGAGAAATATAAACAATATCCTGAATATAAATAGTAAGTGCTGTATGTAAATATGGTTCATTTAGGCGTTATTTTATATATTGTGGGGTTGATATACACCTCTAAAAGGAATAGTACCTCTTAGTCAAAAAATCTAAATTTAGCAAATAGAGTAAAGTGGACAGTACTTGTATATGTATGTACATATATATCTGTTTTATTTTACAGTGTCACACAACATGAAGAAATGACATTAAGTAGATTTAAATTTATTTGGTATATGGAATATTCACATAGAATGTGGGGTCGAGCTGTTGGTCTGGTATTTCTTATTCCTGCATTAGTATTTCTCAAAAAAGGCTGGATATCAAAAGCTATGAAGCCAAGATTAGCCATTTATACTGCATTAATAGGATTTCAGGTATTCATTTTTTTCAGTAGGCCTATACGTATAAAGACATAAATGATAAAGTACATCCCGGATCTGCTTAAAGCATTTTGAAACTAATTCCAAAGCAAATAAGGTACAATTCAGAATTCAGCCATGGTTTAATATGAGATGACTTAACAATTAAGATTAAGATTCAGATTAAGGTTATTAACTTAACAACTAGATTTCAGAAAATCTAGAAAATAGTGTGTTATTACGGGTTCCTCTGTACAGTGAAATGTTTGTGACTCACTATTTTCAGGGCGTTCTGAGGTGGTACGAACTCTGTACAGTGAAATGTTTGTGACTATTTTCAGGGCTTTCTGGGGTGGTATATGGTTAAAAGTGGACTTGTAGATAAACCAGAATCAACAGACATTCCTAGAGTTAGCCAGTATCGTTTAGCTTCTCATCTGGGTTCAGCTTTCATTTTATATACATTGTTTTTATATGCTGGACTCAACCATCTGAATAAACCTGTACCAGTAAGTACATATAAGCGTATCTTTAACCAACCATTCTACTTAGATCTTACCTTGTTTAGGTGTGAAAACTTATAACAGAAGCAAGCACATCAGCTTACTGTAACATTTCATTACACTTTCATATTGATTTGCCCTCTAATAGAGAATAATTATCTATAACTCGTTACAGTCTATCCCTGTTTCAAAAGTTATTCTATGCTCTTTGTTCTGCTTGTTAAGACGGAAAACTTCATTATGAAGAATTTGAATGTGTACAGTTTCATGGATTTTGTTTTTTATAAAACTTATTATTATCTTAGATACCAAACTCACCACAAATAAGAAAGATTCGAATTTTAACCCATGGTGTGTTAACTTTAGTGTTTGTGACGGCTTTATCAGGTATAGTAACTAATTGTCATATAATAATAAAAATGTTAAAACCAAGGTAGGTAGGTTAGGTTACGTTAGGTAGGTTACGTTACCCTAACCCTAATCATCTTAAGAGCTGAAAAGTGATCATTGAATTGATAGATGTTACTTGCTCAGTTTTAAATGAAGATTATTTCTTTAGAAGCTTTCAAAGAGAAAGGCTTTGAAATCTTTGGACTCAAGATTTGACAATCACATGGCTTTTGCCAAAGCAAATATAATCCATATGTTGTTTAACTGTCTATTTTCAGGCGCATTTGTTGCTGGATTAGATGCTGGTCTTGTGTATAATTCCTGGCCCAAAATGGCTGATAAATGGATTCCAGAGGATATTGCTAAGTTTGTCCCAAAATGGAAGAATATATTTGAGAATCCAACAACAGTTCAGTTTAATCATAGACATTTGGTAATTTATTTCTATAGATAATAGAATTGAAGATTTCTGTTGGCAGATAATAGCCTGGTGACTTTCAACAAGTCATCTTTCCTCATTTCTTAGTTTACTTCAGCTATATTAAGTGGTCACCCTTAATTTATGGATGTTTTTTGTGTTTTTTCATCCTTATTTTCTTTTAAATGATTCAACTTCTGAAATGTTTATAATTCATACATGGTTTGTTTTTATCAAATCATATAAAGAGATTGGAAGATGAGTTATTTGTGTTTCAGGCAGAATCAACTGTAGCAGTGATAACAGGTTTCTGGTGGATGTGTCGTAAAGCTCCACTACCACCTAGAGCTAGAATAGCAGTAAATTGTTTAATGGGAATGGCTTTCATTCAGGTCAGTTTTTATTTTGAATTATGATTGTGTGGGTTCATTTTCCTGAATTCACAAATTTTCATGATTTCCAAAATATGTGGATTTGTTATTGGATATGGAGGCAATCCCTATATGAACATAATTCATGGATTTTTATTTTGGTATACATGTACTTTGTTTGAACAAATGAGCACAGGTTGAAATATGATATAGTCTATGAACTATCTGTTTTATTTTTTTCAGGCCACATTAGGTATTACTACATTACTGATGTATGTACCTACACATTTAGCTGCTACACATCAATCAGGATCCCTCGTTCTTCTCAGTTTTGCTGTGTGGTTAGCCAATGAATTGAGGAAAATGCCTAAATAAATATAGGAGGAAATTTTCATCTTAATATGTAGTATAATAGAAAGCTTATTGTTCCTAAAATATAACAAATTAATATTGAATTATTATTTCTGGAAGATTATAACAAATACTTTTTTGTGTCAAGTCTAAATCTTTTTCACCCATAAAGTGAAGAAGAAATTTGATTGTATATGCTGCTTACAGATGTAGTTTTCTGACAAAGTATTTTGTAATATTGTTATTTATATATTGCTAACATATCCTTTTCATTTGTTTTGTATAAAATATATTATTATTATCTATCTGAAATATTTGTCATTCTCATTGTCTATGTATTATGCGAGACCACATCTTTTCACAATAGAAGTGAGCCATTATTGGTCTGATTTTTTCACAGATGTATCATGTGCATATTTGGCAGAATATGAATGTTATTAGATATTCCCACATCAATCAAATTGGATAAGGGTTATATTGTTATGGGTCAAAACAAAATAATGCTCTAGAATGGGTTTTAGCTTGATCAAAGAAATGGTTTCTTGTGCAACCTTGCAACATAATTGGTGGTTGGAAATTAAGAAATAGCCTTTAAATGTCCATCAAAAAAATTCTACACTTCTCTGGTATGGCTCCCAGTTATAAATATGAAATTTGGTATACATACATTTTATATGGATATGTTCTCTCTCAAGTCTTTAACTGAGACGTGGAATATAAATAGGCAAGACACAACTCATAGTTTGACATGATAACATTGCAATTGATGTCAGATTGTCATAATTTTAATTAAAAATCCTTATCCCACAAATATCAACAATTTAAAATAATCAACATCTAATCTATATCAAATACTGTCAAATATTACCAGATACTGTCAAAAAATCAATCTGGTGCTAGCTTTTAAAGGAATGGCGTTCTAAATTTTTGGGTTAATTTAGTTTTAGATGTCAATATGAAAACATTGTTTTGTTTCGTTATTTTGGTTTTGATACCTGTAATTGCCTCACAAAAATATAGCAGTAAGTATAAACCTTATATAAATTCTGTGGACTTCTGATATTCTTCAATGAAATGAAACAAAGTCACCACTGCATAACGTAGGTATGATATCAGCTTTGTGTGTTTGGGTTGGGGTAACATCCTACTCATGATGAATGGAAATAACAGAAAAATTTGTTTATAACAATTGTAGCACTTTTTTTGACTGCTATATGGGAAAAGCATAATGAGAGTAGCATTGCAACTGTAGTTTGTAGTGCACTATACTCCAAAGATTTCTGAAACCTTATTTGTAATAAAACATTTTGAATGAAATATAATTATCAATTTTGTCCTTGTGATATACATAAAATGTTCCTATCTCTTTCAGAAAGAGATGGTTGTCGAGCCACAGCTAGGCTACTGTGTAATAATGGTAAGTTATTAGTGCCAAGCCAGCTTTGTTTCAGTGATTATCATTTTGCAACAATTTTGTTTTTAGATACTTTAGTAAGCATAGTCTTTGGCTTAGAGAACAGGCTAATCTTAAAAGAAAGCATCCTTACCAGATAACATTCGGCATCTCTTTGTTTCAGTAAGACATGTGAATGGAAGGAATTCAAATTAAATAGCAACTACTGAATAATATTCAAAGATATATTATTTCTGGAGAGATTTACAAGAAAAAAATATAAAACTCAAATTGTTTCAGGGAATAATATTAGTATATTTCCAAATGTGTAACAGACTGATAAGAAAGTTATTAATACATGAATATCTCTTTTTTAGGTAATTCAGTTGGAATGAACGGAGGGATGAATCCAGGTATGAATTCGGGTATGAATGGTGGCATGTATCCTGGTATGAATCCAGGTATGAATCCAGGAATGAATGGAGGCATGTATCCTGGTATGAATCCAGGTATGAATGGTGGCATGAATCCAGGAATGAATGGAGGAATGAATGGTGGCATGTATCCTGGTATGAATCCAGGTATGAATGGTGGCATGAATCCAGGTATGAATAATGGCATGTATCCTGGAATGAATACTGGAATGAACACTGGCTTGGATAGGGATTTTCTGGCCTGTTGTATGGCTATGTGTGGTAATGACTGTATAGACTAAGAGAACAGGGATTTAACTAGTTTCCTCCCTTAATAATATTTTGTTTCTAAATAAAAATTTCTTATAAAAATAAAAGTTATCTTGATTTATTTTATTTTAGCTAGAGTCATCCATCCAGCTCTTAATTACATTTATTTCATCTGCATAAGGCCTTAATTATTGTTGTTTGATTCCATATATAGGGATATAGTCACTGATATATTAGTTTTATCAGAATACTAGCTTGGATTATTTCAGCTTCAGGTATCCCAGCACTATTTAGAATGAAAATATATGGGCTAATGCCTGATCGACAGAAGTGCTGTCGATATAAGTGTCCCAAGCAAAATAAATTTAAAAAGTATAAAGGGTGGTAGAAATAAAGTTGGTTAAATTTAATGAATATTGGTAAAAAAAAAAATGTCACGAGTAATATCAGAGCATGAAGCATATATAATATAGAGCAAACAAAATAACTAAAAATGCAAATACTTTTTGGTAAATCTAATGTAAAAAAAGCACTAAATGTTTAGAGATGTAACAAAACAAAAAACAGCAAAGCAAATAACAAAAATATCTTTGGAAACAAACAATTTAAATATTTCAAAGCTCATATCCCACTTTCACATTATCAACAATATTCTTGATCAATCTGATTAAATGCAGATAATAATTTCATATTTCTGTCAAGCTTCTAACCTTGCTTTTGATTGGTTAATAATATCATTATTATTTGACTGAATTGAAAAATTTCCACTGATCACGGATCAATGATGCATTTTACTCAGACTGATCAATTTTTATCAAAGCAAGGACAAGCACCACATAAATAAACATATTTTTATAAAATAAAACAAATACTGAGATTACTTCTCCTTCAATTGTCGAGTTTGGAATTCAAAGAACGTAAATATATAGATATGTTAATCAAATCAAACAAGAAAAGTAAAGTTAAAATTGTGCAAGACACTGACCTGGTCTTATGATGAAAAGCTAATAAGAAAACTGTTACTTTATGTTTAATAATCATAAGTTCATATCTCATAATGCTATGCATATTTTTTTTTTACTATTTCTGAATTTAAATGTCTGTTTTTTGTTCATAATGCAAAAATGTGACATAAGGCAAGGTATACTTACTCTTCTAGACACCTGATACCAATCTTTAATTATGAAATATCCACTCACTCAATGTAGAGCCAACATATTTATATGCATTTTGAGATTCCTTTTGTGATTTAGATCATTAGTGCTTGGGTTTTATTATGCATAAACAACCTAAAATAATCTAAACCTAAAAATGTATGCAATAAAAAGTGACAAAAATGTAGAAAGACTAATATTTGAGAAAATGTAAATGGTGATAGAATTGTTAACAATTACAATCATACCTATTACATCAAATGTATCTCTTCACAATGATAAATGTAATATATTATTATGATTTTTGACACATCATTTCAATATTTCACAACAAATCTCACGTTCCAAGATCTAGGATACATACAAAAACAATTTCTCATATCACACAAAAATGATTAAAATTTCCAGTACTGTACTGAACAACTATATTGATCCCTTTAAAAAAGAAATTCGCTTGTTTTACAAAAATATATGGATCAAGGATCAAATGAAAAAATTCTAGAATAATATTGGTTTATCCTACAGAAGTCATGATCTAGGTCTTCTTCAACATAGATTGGCAGCTTTAAAATAGTGTAATTGGTTAATGAGAATAAACATAACAAATGCACCAATAAAAGATCCTAATTGTGTAAGAATGCCACACCATAACAAAGCTTTTCTACCATCAATTCTAAAGAGTGTTGCCACGGATACCTTGGTGAAGGTCAATACAAATGCTTGAAGAATCCAAACAGTAATCTGAAAAATATGAAGATACTCTTATATAAAGCGAAAAAAAAAGGTTTTCTTGTTTTACCAAGCACATGAGATCTTCATGAACAGGTTTTTTCATCCAAATGACATTGTAATACGTCCACTTTTGTATCGGCAGCCAATTCGTCCTAGAGGTCAACAAGATTTATCAGTAAATGAAAGATTCTGAGAGTAACTAAGAGTTTACAGACTTTTTTCTTAATGTTGATAAAAATAAACATTCAAGTTTCCTTTAAAATCTTTCCTGTCTCTCTTTTTCATATTCATTAGGGCTGCCACGATTAACCGAAATTTCGGTTAACCGCAGTTCAAAATCCTACGGTTCGGTTCGGATCGCCCTTCCTCAATTTCGGTTCGGTTCGGTTTGATATTGCAGCGCCCATTACTAATTTTATTTTATTCATTTTATTTAAAAAACTTGAAGTGGACAAACTAATTTTTCTAAAGAAAAACTTAAACATGAGCCATAAATAAGCTGTTTGCTGTTTGTTTCATTGTTTAGTGTTTTATTTATTTTTCCTTGAGATGTTTTTTGACAAATAGTCATTCATTCATTTATTAAAACATCTTGTTCGTTCACATTAAATCTTTTTTACCATTGAACCGAACCGAACCAAAAAAAACGAAAACCGAGCTTTAGTGAACCAAACCGAACCGAACAGAAAAATATGTGAACCATGGCAGCCCTAATATTCATAGTTTTAAAATCAATATTGTGTATATACCAATAATGTGTGGGTGTATGAAAAGAGTAAATATGACAGACATACTAATAAAGTGTATACAATATAAACACAAATATTTGTCATCAAAGTACATTCAAAATTTAGTAGGTATTTGAATAACCCAATCTTCATCAAATATCTATGGAAGGGGATCAGTGCCAAAAGTCTATGCTAAGTAGAAATGTCTAATTCACTAATGCTATGTAGATAATACAGATATTTTGTGTTATAAGTTAAAAGTTACCCGTACAAATACCAGTAATGCATAAGACATACGTAAAAATTCATATGTTTCATGTTTAAAGTGAAAAGATATAACACTTGTTACAAAAGTCAGATGTTAAATGTTCACACTTAACCTCTTACATAAGTATTTTGTCTTCAATCGCCTTCCATAAAACATTTGACCTTTTGAACTTTTCAAGCGACACAAGTTTTTTGTCACTTTACATATTACATTTGCATCTTTACATTTGACATTCAACATAGAATCAGTTTAGTGATGACGTCACGTTGCTAAGTCTCGAAAAGTCTCACGTGACTGAGATGTATACAGTTTTTCGTCTTTACTTTAGTGGCCGACCGACGGATACACTAATTTTTTGGACTTATTGAAATTGAAAAAACGAAAACATTGTAATTTAATTAAACTAGTCTACAGTAGGCCTAATAGGGGTGAAGCGTAGGCCTTCTTACGTATTAATCTACAGAGAGGGGGTGGGTGGATTTTGATGGAATTGGTAGAAACCCCATCCCAAAGTGCCAGTGTTAATTAGTCAAAGACGAAGATGTTATATGGCTAATTTTTTTCTTATTCTTTAGTGATGGGGATGGGACCATTTTTTTACGGAATTGATAGAAACCCAATTCTACAGTGCCACCAAAGCAGTGAATAAAATAAAATTAACAAAATAATAGCATTTTCTCACAGGTGCCTGTGGACAGGATAGCCTATACAGGTGATTATGTGTCCCCATGAAGTTTTATTTTTTTTAATAAACGTTTATTTGGAGAGAAAAAAAATCCTCCTCGGTTCAAATATGAACTAAGACCGTAAAAAAACAACAACATAATTTAAATTTCATGGGGGATACATAGCCCCTTGTATAGGCTATCCTGTCCACAAGCACCTGTGTATTTTTTGGCATAACTTTGGTACCGGTACTAGCTAATATGGCTGACTGGCCAGTCAAAAAAAGAAGACTCTACATGGCCAATTTTGTCTGGGGTGGGGCAGATTTTTGTACGGAATTGGTAAAAAACGCAATCCCATAGGCATGAAAATGCCATTAATGTGGAAATTTTGCACACCTTCGATGGCACTGTAGTATTTGGCTTTTCCCAATTCCGTGGAAAAATCTACCCCACCCCTAATGCTATAGAAGAAGACAAAAATTACCAGTAACAGATATGAGATGAAGGCCTATATGATATCACTTACATCCATTTTAGGCTTTAATTTGTTAATTAAATTTGGCATCGTAGAAATTCTCTAGAAGATATTCTGAACAAATTGGTCATTACGGGGCTTCGTCTTTGACTTGCCAATAACAGATTTAGGTATAATCATTCCACCATTTTTGAAACTTCACGATATTAACAGCTGCGATGGCTCTTTGGGGTGGGGTTTCTACCAATTCGATCCAAATCCGACCACCCCCCTCTGTAGACTAATACGCTTAGATCTAGGCCTACTGTAGTCTAGTTTAGTTGAATAACAATATTTTCGTTTTTTCATTTTAATACAACAATTTCAATCAGACCAACAAATTAGTGTATCCGTCGGTCGGCCACTAAAGTAAAACAATCTCTCATACAAGAGTTGTTTCCCCTTCGGTCCAGATTGAATCTGGACTGCCAAAGCTAGACAACTCTGTGTAAGAGATTGAAAGTAAAGACGAAAAACTGTATACATCTCAGTCACGTGAGACTTTTCGAGACTTAGCAACGTGACGTCATCACTAAACTGATTCTATGTTGAATGTCAAATGTAAAGATGCAAATGTAATATGTAAAGTGACAAAAAACTTGTGTCGCTTGAAAAGTTCAAAAGGTCAAATGTTTTATGGAAGGCGATTGAAGACAAAATACTTATGTAAGAGGTTAAGTGTGAACATTTAACATCTGACTTTTGTAACAAGTGTTATATCTTTTCACTTTAAACATGAAACATATGAATTTTTACGTATGTCTTATGCATTACTGGTATTTGTACGGGTAACTTTTAACTTATAACACAAAATATCTGTATAATCTACATAGCATTAGTGAATTAGACATTTCTACTTAGCATAGACTTTTGGCACTGATCCCCTTCCATAAATATCAACATGGTGATTCTACTGATCTGTAAAAGTTTTTCAACTTTTTGTTCCAATTATTTTAATCAAGTGTCACAAGCCCTAGTAAAACAAAACAAAAAGTAATGGTTTCCAGATGAAACATTTCAATTATGAACAATATAATAAATGTACAGATAATCAACAAAAGACAATATAAAATAAAGTACCTTTCTAGAATACTTACAATCATTGGTGAGCCAGCTGGTTCATTAATTAATAAAGGTGTTGGACTCATTACAGCCATAGCAATGGCATAGCCAGCAAATACTGTTCCTATTATAGTCAATATCAATAATTTAGTCATACTTTTCACTTTCACAAAAAATAAACCAAAACAAGCTATTGGGGCAGCCATACTACTTAGTTTCACAGCTAAATGATACGATGTATTTCCATATGGTAAACAAGAATATGATTGCACGGAGGGAAGGACACCATTACTTAATGCATTGATCCACATAGTTAAAATACCTAGAACAAAATATTTTACAGAACATAGTTTTACTAATGGTGTTTTTTCTACCACAACAGGAGAATCCTGAATTAATGTCTTCTTCCGTGGTTGAAGCAACTTGGAATTGGAATTTGATTCATCAGCTGCATTGATAAAAGAACCCTCTGTATGACTGTCATTTAGTTCATAAGAATTGGCTGAATCCAATGAAAATCCAACAGTGAAGTCTTCATTTATATCAGAGGTTGTACCAATACTGTCAGTTTCAGAGATAAACTCACTTTTACAATAAGGTAAATAGTTGAGTAAGGTAAAGGCTAGACAACTCAGTAACAGGATTCCAAACAGAAAGAAAAAGAAGATTTCTATAGAAAATTTGGGTTGATGATATTTTGGATATGATGTATATTTTATAATGGTATCAAATGTTTCATTAGCACCTGATTTTAAAGTGACGTTGGTCCAACTTGTTTGGTTGACACAGTAAAATAGACCAGCACCTTGTCCCAAGGCGACTAAACTTGGTAAAAGTCCACTTAAAGATTCACCTATAAATAATGCTGTCATATATTGAGGTTTCAATAATGCCATATAGGTATAGAAGGCAACAGATGTGGTACAGTCTACCAATGCCAAAAAGAACTGTAAAATTAACAAAGCTACACTGTGTGCTGCACCACCAATATCAATCACTGTATCCCAGAAAAAAGCCAACAGAAGACAAGCAATGGCTCCAACCAATATTATCACATAAATTACTGGAATTTCTCGCACTTTTTGTGGCCAAATATAATTTGTTAGAGTAAAAATCAAGGGTCCAATATTGGCTATTTGGATGATGACAGACATGTAAGATGGTAGATTCCATTTTTCTGGTAAATTCTGTACAAGAATTGGTAACTCTACCCATAGACCGTTGATGTCTATCCATGATGATATAGCAAATATAACCACCAAAATAAACACAAAATAATTAATATTAATGTTCTGTTTACATGGACCACACCTCATTTTTAGTTAATCCTGGTTAGACTTCAACCTGAAAAAAAAAAAAAAAAAAAAAATCAAAAACTCAAATATGCAAATCATTGACTTAGATAAGTCACGTGTAATTTTATGACAGAGTTGAACATTACCCAAATTACTGTTAAAAAACATGTGAGATTCAGGATAAGTCTGTAAAAAAAAAAACACAACATTTATTAAACCAGGATCTTCATTCTTAAAAATAAGCCACAATATTTGAAGTTGAAAAGTCAGTTGATAAAGTAAATAATTATTTAGATATTAAATCTGTTTTAAGACATCTTAATCTAATATTACCTATACAGATAGTAGTTGATAAAATGTTTATAAACTACATGTATATTATTATGAATGTCATTGTAGACTATAATCAAAAGTCATCAAATCAGTTGTCAATCTGTGTATGAACAACTGGTGTCATAGGTCAAATTTTAATATTATTATTAATCAGTAAAATTAAATCATTCAAGTATTAATTCATTCAAACAATTATTTAATGATTAATATTTTTATTACACATAGACCTACTAATATTTTAATTGAAATTTCACTTTCACGTGTGCTTAATTAATAGACAATTTAAAGGGATATGTTCAGTAACTGTTCGACCAATAAAATTTTTGTCTCAGAACCTGGAATTTTTTTTAGCTATTCTAATCCATAATAATGTTCACAACTCTCAATATAAGCCTTCAAATCCCTGTGTAGCCATAATTATGAGCGTTTGAAAGTCAAAATTACGACTCGCAGTTTAGTGAGACTATGCCTCATATAGAAAACACAAATACAGAAAATGAAAGATAAATATCTAGGTAGGGATATAATTGAAGCGATTTTGCGATTTTTGTGCAGTTCTAGTACTTCTGGAGACTATTTACATATATTCAAGGCTCAAATCTACCCTCGAAAATACTGAACATTCCCCTATAAAAAACACACAAACTTCAGTTATTAAAGGTTTAGGTTATAGATACCAAAATTTAATGATGAAAATTCTCTAAAAACTTGATCAATTCTAATCACATGTAGATGTCTGGCCCTAAACACAGTTCCAACATCCTATAACAGTATGAGGAACTGGGATCGAACAGATTTGTTGGAATGATGAACTAATTGTAAGCCAAGGAGCACAGGGGTAAAAAAAGCCATGAGCTACGGTCATTCAAGTCTAGATCAGAGCTGTTCACAGTTCTAGTTTATTATGTTAAAACTTGTTTCATGTTATCCAAGTTATGTAAGTTCATGCTATTTATGTTATGTGTTAAAAGTAAATTGAAAAGTAGGTTAGAATTTTAATGTTTTAGTAAATGAAATTAAACAATATTATCATATCAGTAAACCATAACATGAGAGAAAGAAATGATACCTGCATTTATGAAAATATTTTTGGTCCAATTTTTGGGACTGTCTGAAGTCTGTGATTTATGTTATTCTAGAAAAACATGTAACTTCAAGTGTTTTTTCCTAAAAAGTATTCCTTTTACCACCTGTTAGACCAATTGTACCCTAGTATTAAAATACAGGAATATTTTAGCTAAGCTTTTGGCTCACCATTGTATGAGTATTTGGTACATCATCATCAATTAGCACTATTCCAATTTTCAAACAGATGATTGTGGTTCCAGAGATTCAACCTAAACTAAGTGTTTGATGACATCACAAATCGCAAACTATGTTTTTTCTTAACAGAAAAACAGCACTAAGTTCCATATGTGCCATGTGCCATATATATGGGACATTGATAGAATTAATTTGCACCAATTTAAAAAAAGAATTTGTCAATGTCTGTGATTCTAGTTATTCCATCAAAATCCTTTACATATAACTTGACTAATCAAAGCTGTAGTCTTTTACAATGTCAAACCATTAGAGGCCACATAAGCACAATATGGCATCAGGTTTCTATCAAAACTGCTGTCTTTATTGTATTCACAGGTCTATATCTAAGTCAAGGTAAAATCCGAAAATTATATACTGTAGTGTAACATATTAACAATAATGTAAATACTGACAAGAGACATAATGTGTTGCCTAATTCAACTCTCACCTCATCAGTGTTCACAAGAATTCAAATCCTTCATGATTACGCATGTTACTATAAATTGCAAAACAGCTTACAATTGACGTATGATCAAAGACATTAAATAATTTAAATACATTAAATAATCTCTTAGTTAGGATTAAAATGTTTAAAATATCTTTTGATAAAAAACAGACTTTTAAAAAAGTTTTATCAATCAGGCTTACCTGTATCATTAATATAATTAGACAGTACATGTACTGGTAGTGGTAATAAATATTTAAGAAACATATCATTACTTTTATTGAATATAAGTATAAAAGACCTAGTCACCATTGTTCAAATGATCTTGATTAATCTTTTCACTCAATGACAACAACATTAAGGGATTGAAAAGTGTTTTTCTAAACTTTGTATGTGTATCAGGGACACTAATAGCATTAATTAAATAAATGAGAAATTCAAATTGAATATAAATGTAAAATTAAATGTGATCATATAAATATGAAAATTGAACGTGAATATAAATATAAAAAAATATGAAATTGAATGTGAATTTAAATTCTATGACTTTGATATAAATGTGCTATTGAATCATGATATTTGTGATGAGATTATTTTAGATGTTACCTGTATGCCATTCCTGAATAAAATCTAATGTTATTAATTAAAGTAAGCCTCGATCATTTTCAGACAACACAATAATTTTATCAAAATTGGGCAAGGCTGTGCACTGCATACTATAATAATGTGTGGAAATCACTTGGGTCAGGGATGAGATTTTTGAAAAGGGGGGGAGGGGGGGACCACCTCCTAGACATCACATAGGATAGGCCTAAAGCACTTATCAGAAAACAGATTTTGTCTGTAAATAGTGTGATATACTCACAATTTTACTCTGCCATCAAGAGTGTTAAGTAATGTCCTTGACTTGTACTGTAAGATTCTCAGACATTTATGATGTAAACTGCCATTCTGTTTAGTAATCTACTCACTATGATATTGACGAGGTGTCCTAAACCTTCAAATGTACCCAATTTTGCAACTAAACTCAGAGAGCCTCGGTCTATCTAATTTTAATTCATGATCATTAATTAGTAAACCATAATATTACTGACAGAGAAATCCTCTGACACTGTATATATATTGTATGAATAGGCCGTATCTCTTTAATCAAAGTAGACTGTTTGCGGATTTTGTGCGGCATTATTATCTACATTTTGGTCCAAAAAGAAGGTTATCACTTAATCGTAGCTAGTAAAAGTAAAATTGGGTCAAATGGGCGGAGCTAAGAGTAGCTAGTAAAAATTCAATATGGTGGCATTTCCGTTTCCCAGGGATTAACATCATGGCGACGGCAATGTTTTTTTCTCTAAAAGATGTCTTTAATGCAAATTTGTCTTTTGAAAAGGGTCATAAGACGAAATTTTCTGTGGCAAAATCTGACAATATTCAAAGTACAGGTATGTTTTTAAGGTATCAATGTCCTTGATTGAATATAATCGGACTTATTTCGTCTGCTAAAACTGAATGCCTTTTAACAGCCGAATTTGTTGCTAATACCATACTGCAGATAGGAACGTCTATAGTCTAGTCCGAAAAATTCGAACTTAATAAAACCGATGTAATCCAATCATTACCAACATAATACGTTATGAATAGTGTCCATCGATTACAGCATGGACTCTGTTTTGATTACATACGATTTTTATTCCATCAATATACAAAGACAGAGTCCAGCTTGGGATTGCCCAAACGTCTGTCGGTAGGATTGATATAGGTTGACCTTTGACCTGTTAATTTCAACCAATCACAGCAAAGAAAATCATATGACCTATATTCAAAACAATCTAATTTAAATTAGATTACATTTCGTTTCGGTTATTTTTTGATTGTCGACTCCATGTAATCTAAAGACTTGTATAAGGAGGTCATCTTCTGGTTACGAATAAGCTATTTTATAGCACGTGCCACCCCTCTGCCAATCAGAACACCGTTTATATTTGAATATTTTGTATTGCGTTTTAATTTGGACTGCTGTGTCGCTTTACTTTCTGTTTCGTCTTCCCACAATGCATATCAATGCACAGACCCGCGATCTTGAAGGTTATTTTGATTGGCTGAAATTTTCAGAAGATGACCTCCTTATACAAGTCTTTAGATTACATGGAGTCGACAATCAAAAAATAACCGAAACGAAATGTAGTCTAATTTTAATTAGATTGTATTCAAAATGGCTGAACATTTTTTTATTTTTTTCTGACTACGTGTGAATCGGTGTTGACATTGATGGATTTTAGTGTGGATGTGTTAGTTTATGTGTGAAGTGCAAATTTGATTGATTTCAACTCACAGTAAGTTCACAATTTGACCATAAACCTTGTTGTAGGAGTGCAGACAGAATACCTACTATCATTGCACAGTGGACAAAGTACACGGACAAGGTAAAACCGTAGAAGACTAAGTTTCCTTGTACTCATTCCATGTATTGTTTGTGCAAGTTAAAGTTTTTGTGGATTTTTGTCAGTCTGACAATGATTTACCTGATCTTTGATCTGTAATAAGCACTTAGGCTTCTAGATCACCTCTGGATTTTATTGTTTTGTGCGCATTTATGGAAAAGGAGAGAATTATAGTTGTGATGTAGGTTGGTTTAGTACTTTTAATTACTGCATTGCGGAGGGGTTGAATTTCATGGTGTCAGACTTCCATGCAATGGAATTGGTTTATGGTTTCTGATGAGAAGACATATTCAGGCAGGGAGTTCCAGTTGTTAACCACTCTTAAAGGGACAGTCTGAATTTTTTTTAAGTCATAAATTTTTTTTGCTCAAATTTATGAAAACTTTACACCAAAATCTGTAACTATGTGCCCTTTAATATATCTGAAAGTTTTAACTTAAAAAATCCATCCGTTAATTTTTAAACGCTAAAAACATGCGAAATTTTAGTGTGTTATGTTTTTTGGACGCTGATAGGAAACTACTGAACGGATTTGAGTAAAATAAACGCCTAATTGTAGAGAAATGTCCCTGTTGTGTATCATAAAAGTTTCAGCTAGAAATATTGAGCCATTTAAAGGTCAAACACCAAAAATGGGTCAAATTGCTTAATTAACAATAAGTACTCCCTGTTTGTAATTAACCCTTTAAAACCAAATTCAGTTTGATCAAGAAGATACAGAGATACAATAAAGATACTTTGAATCACTTTCATGTAACATTTGCAACGTTTTTGTTTATAAACATTTTTTACAAAAAATACGGAATGGCCCTTTAATGCGAAGAAATACTTGTGGATTTCGATTGTGGAATTTCGCTTTTCAAGTTTTTGACTGTGGCCCTAATCCTAATGAGTCCTGATTTGGGTAAGAGTTCTGGGTTTGGAAGATTGTCTATTTCTATTACAGTATTCTAGTGTTGGTAGACCTAGCGCTTTCAATCGTTCCGGGTTTTGATTTGTGGGAAAGGCCTTTCACTATTTTTGTTGCTCTGCGCTGTACATTTTTGATGTTCTGTAGGTCTTCTGTGTAGTGAGGATTCCAGATTGTTGATGCGTATTCCAAAGTTGGTCTGATAAGTGACTTGTTAATAGGTAGGAATATGTCTGTTTCTACTGGTTTGAAGGTTCTTTTTACCATACCAGTCAGTCTATTGGCTTTCTTGACGTTGTTACTTATATGTGTAGTGAACTTTAGATTATCCTGTATAGTAACTCCTAAATCCTTTTCTTCTTTCATGTGTTCAATTGTCTGGGTAGTGGTGTTGGTGGTTAGGTTATACAAGTGTTTTCTATTATTGAAGCCAAAGAGCATTGATTTACATTTGTTGTGGTTGAATTCCATCTTCCAGTTAGTTGACCAATCTGTTAATTTATCAATATCTTCTTGTATTTTGTTAATATCTTCATCAGTGAGGCTTGGACCAAACACTTTTGTATAATCAACAAATAGCTTTATAACGGAATCAACTATTTCAGGTATGTCGTTGATGTATACCAAGAAGAGCACATGGCCTATAACACTGCCTTGGGGACACCGCTGGTGACATCAATCCATTGGGATAGGGTGCCGTTAAGTTGTCTTCTGCCTCTCAGAAATTCTGCAATCCCATTACGAACATGACTGTTTAGACCTAGGGATTCGAATTTCAGGAGTAGCCTTTTGTGGGAAACTTTGTCAAAGGCTTTTTTAAAATCAAAATATATTACATCTACAGTCTAGGTAGGTAGTCTAAAAGTTGTGTTGATGTGGATCTAAAACCATACTGGTGAGTACTTAGCAGTTCATTTGATTCTAGGTGGAACATAATGGCGTCTCGCAGGATGGATTCCATCGTTTTGCATATATTTTACTTGTCAGGCTGATTGGTTTGTAGTTGTTGGCATCGTTTTTTTTATTTCCTTCTTGAAGATAATGAATCATGTGGGCTGATTTCCATGCCTCTGGTAGAGAGCCTTCATCTAATGATCTGCATAATCACTACTGAAAAAGTTGTTCAGCTCAGTGGCCTTAAAGCTATCATGCCTTAATTACACTAGAAATAAATCATTTTTTAAAGAATAAGCCAAGCAATCCGCCATTGGCAGCCATATTTATTACTAGCAGTCGCCATACGGTAGTAGGGCGTTTCACACCCAGATAATTCCCGTGCGGATAATTCCCGCCCGGCCAATTCATATCAGGACATTTCGCACCAGGATGATTTGCACCAGGACAACTTCCACCCGAGACATTTCGCACCCTGGCACTTTACACCCAGGACGATTTCTTTAGCGATGATTTGGTGTATTCTTGTTCATGTGTTGGTAGTGTTCATGTGCTGGATTTCGGTGGTCCAGTTAACTGTAGAAAGGCACATTCTCATCTTTTTGTAGTCACCTTTGTAGTACCTGGGTTGAGGCCTAGTGGGTTGCTTGCTTGGAACTTCAGATACGAATGATAGGATGATAGGATGATCGTGGCGTGGTCACTCTTTCCTACTGGGGATGTTATGTGGTGGTCTGCTATGGCATTTTCTTCTTTAGTAAATATCCAATCTAGTGTTGAGGGTGTATCATTCTGTCTCATTCTGGTTGGTTCAATTATGTGTTGAATTAGGAAGTTGTCTTGTACACATTTTTATACGCCCACATGAAATGTGGAGCGTATATTGTCGTCACCCATGTCCGTCGGTCTGTCGGTCGGTCCGTTGGTCCGTCCACAATTGCTCGTAAACACTCTACAGGTCACAATTCTTGACGGATTTTGACGAAACTTAATGTTAATGTTTATTACCGCCCAACAGGGTACGAAATATCTCGAGAACGATCGTTCAGGTTACGCATGGGTTACGACAAGTCAAAAACACGCGAACAGACATTCGTTCTCGACCAAAACGGACCAGTTTTAATAAAAATTACTTAAAAAAAAAATTACTTTTTATTGCCCTGCCCTAGTATTCATTTGCCATGCCAACAGGCTACTAACAACTGTATTTTTATTTCAATAAATATCCCCTCTCAATAATTAATTTCAATCGTTTTAATTGATGAATAACGTTGACCTCATTTTATCGGAGGCATAACACCGCTTTGTTAAATTTTGGTTGTCAATGACGTCTGAGTGCCGTCCAGTTTAACCAGAGGTCTCATGAATACCTATTTTGATAATTTTATGACAAATATCTTAATCTTTAAGCCCTAATTATAAAATTTAATTAATTATAATACGGTAAATTTATTATTTATCCCATGTTAATCGTAGACCCCTCCTTTTTTGTAATTATTGAAAGTCTCGTGACGCGAGACTCCGCGAGATGTAAACAAGCATGGCTACCGTTGAATTAAAAAATGAAATGTTTCGAATTTATTTTATTGAATATGGGTCTACCTACTCTTTCTTGTTGGCATCATCGTGACGGACAGAGAGGAAAGAATATAATTGACCAAATAGGTTGCATATAGACATTTTTACAACCCGATTTCGACGCATCGTAACCTATAGGTTACGATAAAAAACATTTGTTGAATTGACGCAACCTGTTTTTAGGTTACCATACTTGATCCTTATTTCATACCCTGGCCCAAGGATGAACCCTACCTATTGATTTTTGGCTCATAAACACTCTACTTGTCACATGTCTTAATGGATTTTGATGAAACTTACTGATAATGTTATTTACCACCCAATGAAGAACCCTATTGAAAATCAGCAAAATCAAAAAATATTTACTATGAATTATTGCCCTTGTCTTGAAAACATGTTCAATTTTTAGCTCATAAACACTATAGGAGGCACAATACTGGATAGATTTTGAAGAAACTTGATGTGAATGTTCTTAATACCTTTTCCTGTATATTTGTTTAAAGTCAAAGCTGCCAGTGGGCGTATATTACCTTGCCTGGCAAGCTATCTTAGGAAGTTGTAGGTGTTGGATCCTGGTTGCTTGGTGGTTGTTTCTGATTTCCAGTCTATATCTCGGTAGTTTAAATCTCCCATTATCAATATATGGTCATACTTGCTACAGACTTCTTCTATGGCTTGGTTTAGTTTTTCATTGTTCTCATTTGAGCTGTTTGGGCTTCTATAGATGCATCCAACTATAAGTGTATCAGCTGTTGTTGGAATCTTACACCATATCATTTCATTAAAATCCATTGTGGACAGTTGTTCATCCAAATCTGAATTAAGGTTGGTATTGATGTAGAGGATGACACCACGTCCATGGTGTAATAGTAGACATCGAAACTTTCTATCTTGAATTCAATTTCTTCCAAATCTCCTGGATTCAGTTTTGGTAAAAACTCTGTTATGGCTATTATGTCTGGGTTGACGTCGTCGATTAAAACTTTCAAACTATCTATATTACTGTACATGACTTTTATATCTGTAACGGGTGCAGTATTTACAAGGTTTGTCGATTTAGAACCTCTCATCCTATTCTTGATAGTAGTTTGTGTAGTCTATTGACATATTTTCTTTTCCGTAAATCATCGTCTCTTCATTGAAGTAGTCTGAAATATCATAAGCTGATCGATGTCTGTTTGTTCTCTGGGGGGCTGGTTATCTATAAGGGGATGGATATCTGTGCTGTCTGTTTTCTCGGGGTACAAGCTTCAATTCGAGATCTGTGGTTTTGTTTTGCTTGGATAGGTTGTATTCTTTGTTCTTACAAGGTTGAGATTCGTTCAGGTCTGGGTTGTGGTTGTGGTGGTGGGTTGGTTTGGAAATACTGGTTTCTGTTTACAGCTGGGACTATCCTTTCGCCTCTGATCATCACATTTTCACCTGCAGATTGTCTAAACTTAAGTTCTTCTCTCAGTTTACTTCCTTCTTCTCTTTGTTGTGGAGTCAATCAGGTTTGACGATTACATTTTGTAGCGTGGTGTGGTTAGCTAATCTGCTTCGCATTGTTCGGCATCCATCAAAAATTTGTCTGCGATTCTTTTCGTTATACAGGACTACTTCCACTGATCTGGTTTTGTCATCAGTGGGCTTACCAATTCATATGACAGCAGATAATGTAATATCAGTCTCAGGAGGAGCTGGACTTTTTTGGTGTCATCTTATTTCCTTCTTTCTGAGTTTTCATGGAGTGATTCTGGGAGATTAAATATCATGTTACTTGCTCTTTTCCTCTGTTCATCGTTTTCCTGGATGAGCACAGTGACGTTTTGGGTGATGTCTCTTTCTACGTCTAGTTTTATATTGGCTTTCATATCATTAACCGTTCTTTGGATTATAGTGGGGACATCACGTTGGATTGATTCAACCTTTTCTTCAACTTTTCTAAGACATTCTTGGTTGTCATATTCGATTTGTTCCAGGCTGTTCTGCATTTGGCTCAATCTAGGTATATTCTTTTTGCATTCCTTGCATGACCACATGATGCTGAGAGTTTAGAGCAGGTCATCACACATAAGGCATAGTAGGGCTTCATTTCTGCAGGATCTCAAGCGCTTCTTATTCTTAGAGAGATGGAATCAGGTACGTATTAATTAATTTCTGTAAATTTCTGCCGTTTTTTACGTATGCAAATGAATATGTCATCATTTCATGTAAGGTATATGTTTTAATGTGTAGAAATCTATTCTGCAAGGTTTGATAATACAGATTGCTTAATGCAAAGTGACTAATGCAGAATGTATAATGCAAAAGTGCCAAAATCTTTCCAAACCTACCTTGGTGTAACACCAATTAGAAAAGTTATTAATTAAGATAATACAGGGTCAATTGCATGCCATGTGTCTTAGAACACCTTTGAGTCCTTAAAAATATAAACTTTGAATATTTTCAATATGAAATAGATACATTTCCCGTCTAGAAATGTCCTGTCAAAATGACCCATATATCTGACAGAAATTATCCCACTGTAATTTAATCATATTTCCAAATAAATGTTTTTTTTAAACAGTTGTCATTTTCATCAACCCGAACACAATCTTAAGACTCTGAGAACTATTTTGAGGTCAATATTTCAATTCATAAAAAAAAATAATAGGCAAAATGTGAAGATTCAGAACTTAATCTGGCCAGATATTTCGATTCACTGTCATTTAGGCACACATTTTTTAAGCACACATCATTTAGACACAGTACTTTAAGCACACTTATTTTAGTCACACGGTCAGATAGGCACACATCATATAGGCACAGTGTTATTTAGGCACAGCCATTTAGGCACACTTTCAATTAGGCACACTCTTTTTAGGCACACTAAATTTCGGCACACTGTCATTTAGGCACAGTGATTTAGGCACACCTTCATTCATTTAGGCTTATATTCAATTAAGCATACTTATATGAGGCACTATGTCATTTGTAAACCTGACTCCAAAGAGGGGGTTGGGGGTCAAAAGCTCAATTGACGTAAAAGCGAGATCACTTCATATTAGTAGAAAGAAAGGGATAGGTCACATAATGTTCAAAATGCATGATTTTCCAAGTTGTAAAATGCTACCACATCCCTTTAGAATGGTTAGAATTGTTAACCGCAAAATTCAAGGTCCGAAGACACGGTTGACAAGAAATTTTAATCGGGGGAGGGTTAAGATAAATGATAAGAAATTTGCATTGCAGACTGTAGATGTTTGAATTTGCAGGGTTAGGGGCTTTGCAAAATGTGTTTGTTTTTGTTTTTTTAGAAAGATGCTGCAAGGTACAGAACCATTCTAAATGGATGTAATAGCATCTTACAACTTGGAAAATCATGAATGCTGAACATTATGTGACCTATCCCTTTCTTTCTTCTAATTTGAAGTGATCTTGTTTTTCCGTTAATTGAACTTTTGAGAGCCATTACCCCCAACCCCCTCTTTGGAGTCAGGTGTGCCTAAATGACATAGTGCCGCATATAAGTCTTTCTAATTGAATATGTGCCTAAATGAATGTGTGCCTAAATCATTGTGCCTAAATAACAGTGTGCCAAAATTTAGTGTGCCTTAAAAGAGTGTGTCTAATTGAATATGTGCCTAATTGAAAGTGTGCCTAAATGGCTGTGCCTAAATAACACTGTGCCTATATGACGTCAATCTAATTAAAATTAAATTACATTTCGTTTCGGTTATTTTTTGATTGTCGACTTCATGTAATCTAAAGACTTGTATAAGGAGGTCATCTTCTGGTTACGAATAAGCTATTTATAGCACGTGCCACCCCTCTGCCAATCAGAACACCGTTTATATTTGAATATTTTGTATTGCGTCATAATTTTCCCACAATGCATATCAATGCATAGACCCGCGATCTTGAAGGTAGTTTTTGATTGGCTGAAATTTTTGTCACCTGAAGATGACCTCCTTATACAAGTCTTTAGATTACATGGAGGCGACACTCAAAAAATAACCGAAACGAAATGTAATCTAATTTTAATTAGATTGATATGACGTGTGCCTATCTGACCGTGTGCCCAAAAGAAGTGTGCCTAAAGTACTGAGAAAGGTCCGCAACGAATCTAAGTTGTTATCCTTGTAAAATATAGATGTTTCTTTTCTTTCTTTCTTTCTTAATGATTTAATGCTGGTTTTTCAGTTTGTGTGCACATACGTGAAAAATTAAATAATCCTGTTTTACTGGGGTTTTTGATCTCAGGTTACTGCATTGTGGAAGGGTTGAATTTGATGTTGTCACACTTCCAGGATTTGTTTAGGTTACTTTTGAATTGGTTTATGTGAACTGAATTTTAAGTTGTTTTGAATTGTTACTCCCAGGTCCTTCTCTTCTTTTGTAGATTCAACACCATGGATGGTTGAGTTATTGCCTAGGGTGTAATTGTGTTTCTTGTTGTTAAAGCCATGGATATTGGACATGGTGCATGGACTTACATTTATCTATGTAAAATTCCATCTGCCATGTACTAGACCAGTCTGAGAGTTTGTTGATGTCCTCTTGAATCTTCTGAATGTCTTAGTTAGGCTGGGACCAAAAAGTTTTGTGTCGTCAGCAAAGTGATTTACAAAGGATTCAACTATCTCTAGAATGTCGTTGATATATGATACTTGATGCCACTGGTTACATTGGTCCATGGAGATGAAGTTGAGTATCACTCTTTGTCTGGTGGGCGTATACGATTGCGAGACTTGCTGCAATCCTATGTTACATCTAAACAATACCAAGCAGTAGATAATGGGAAATCTTAAGAGATTATGTGTAGCATGTGTAGTTTTGGCTGGGCACTCAGACCAGAAAGCAGAAAAAAAATTGCATTTGCAAAACAAAGCAAATAAAAAATAAAAATAACTAAAAAATTAATGGAAACAATACAGTTTCGAGCTCAACACGTAAACTTTAAAAAATGCAAGAAAATGTAATTTGCCCTTGCTTTTTGAAAAGTGGGAACACCCCCATTACTAAATATTTCATACTGGTAATGGTTATCAATCAGTCGAATGTCTCAATTCAAACAAAGATACCACTTGGCGTATGTTACCTTGCATGTCAAGATATTTTTCTGTAATTCATCACATTGTTTTTTTTTTTCAGTTGTATGAGAAGTTTGTAATAAGTGTTGTTGATAATAGTTTTCGCTATTCTAATATGTTGCATTTTAAAAAAACCAGAAATACTTTTAAAATGAAATGTAAGTGATTAATTAATTTATTAGTTTGACTACAGTATAATTAAAACTCAACAGTATATTAGGCCACATAAAAAAAAACAATTGGTGATCGTCCCCGCCCGTGCCTGAAAACGGCCCCGTCCCTAATTTTTTTTTATTTTTTATTTTAAAAAAAAACGTAAACAATCCGCTCAATAGCGTAGGTTTAGCAAAAATTCAATTTTTCGCGGACATTTAACGCAGAATAACTGTAATATAATAGGAAATACCACCAGTAGGTCCATCTAGCAACCATAGTAGGAACTACAACACGCATCCGCGCATGCGCTGCCATCGTATCATAAAAAAATAAAAAATAAAAAAAAAAAACTCCCCCCCTCCCCTGATTTCGGAAATTGAAAGGACGATCACCAATTTTTTTTTTTTATGTGGCCTTATTATCATCAGCAATTTAGATTAACTGCTTATATTTCTATTTGCATGCCAATAAAAACACTGATTTTGAAAGTTTGCTTAATTCATGTAATTGATTTTACACTTCAGCTTAAAATAGATTACAGAGGACAATATTGATCAACTCAAAGAGTAAATATAGAAGAGGGACAGTATTGTGTAAATATAGAATAGGGACAGTATTGTGTAAATATAGAAGAGGAACAGTATTGTGTAAATATAGAAGAGGGACAGTATTGTGTAAATATAGAATAGGGACAGTATTGTGTAAATATAGAAGAGGAACAGTATTGTGTAAATATAGAAGAGGAACAGTATTGTGTAAATATAGAAGAGGAACAGTATTGTGTAAATATAGAAGAGGGACAGTATTGTGTAAATATAGAATAGGGACAGTATTGTGTAAATATAGAAGAGGAACAGTATTGTGTAAATATAGAATAGGGACAGTATTGTGTAAATATAGAAGAGGAACAGTATTGTGTAAATATAGAAGAGGGACAGTATTGTGTAAATATAGAATAGGGACAGTATTGTGTAAATATAGAAGAGGAACAGTATTGTGTAAATATAGAAGAGGAACAGTATTGTGTAAATATAGAAGAGGAACAGTATTGTGTAAATATAGAAGAGGGACAGTATTGTGTAAATATAGAATAGGGACAGTATTGTGTAAATATAGAAGAGGAACAGTATTGTGTAAATATAGAAGAGGAACAGTATTGTGTAAATACCAGAATAATTAGTGCTAAACAATATGATACAACTGTATTTTTATCGCAATGTGACTTGTACTACATGTAAAAGTAAATCATACAGAGAAAGCATAAAGTGTATAATTATATAAAGAAATATGGAGTGAAGATAATATAATCTAAGTTATGACTTTTTTCAAAGACTAATCAAAACAAGTTGTTCATGAAATGAAAAAAGTGGTTCACAATCCATATTATAAGGTGTTGGTGATTAGAAACATTGTATAATTTTGTGTATGAGTCAGTTTTGTATCATGATATCATGCATACGTATAAAAGTTACCTTAGGACATTTGAACATATCCATGGCTGGAGAAAGTGGGAAACTCAATATATATCGGGTGTTCCAAAAAAAAACGTCCCCAAGTTTGACGGTACGTATCTCAGCTGCTGATGAATCATTCTTTTTCAAAATTCTCACAGATTTACTTCAACATGTCCCTGTCAGACCCTAAGAATATGAAAGTCATCAAATAAAAATTGTAAGAGTACTACCCCGAACAAAATAGCATGTCAAAAAATTCAATATCGGAGCAAACTATACATTTCAACCTGTGTCCATTGTGCTTTCACCACACCAACCACCAATATCATTCATTTTCTATCCTGAAATGCTTTCACAGATCTCATCTCAAGGTATTTTCTCCCAAAGCGCAGCCAACCAATTTGTTCCACTGTTGCAAGTAATGACTCCGAGCTGTATGGGATTCTCTTAAGGAACAGGTGTACTACACTTGGGTTAGGAGGACACACTGACTGAACAGGAACTGAAAGGCAGGATGGTCGCTTCTCTGGTGGTACCTTTAGATGAGATCCGTGAGAGTGTATCAGGATGGAAAATGGTTAATATTGGTGGCCGATGTGGTGAGGGCACAAAACACAAATTCAAATATTATGTAATTTGCTCTGATATTGAATTTTTTTACATGCTATTTTGTTGGAGGCAGTACTTAAACAAGTTTATTCGATGACTTTCATAATTTCAGGTTCTGACAAGGACATGTTGAAGTAATTCTGTGAGAATTTTTAAAGAGATCTGTTCATCAGAAGCTGAGATACATATCTTCAAACTTGGGGACGTTTTTTTCAGAATAATAAAGAGCATGACAAAATCGAGTGCAATAATTATATAGTAGTGGACTTCCCATGGTCTGCTTCACGCGCGAAGACTGAAGACTTCAAATTTTGAGATTTTACATACTGGGCTAGGAATGGTATATATATCATTTGATATATTGGTCAAAAAAACTCTGCCATAATTAGAAATCAAAGATTAAATGTTGTAGAAAGATTTGCTATACAAAATTGAACCTGTAAGACCATTGTGTTATTGAAACATGATCAGCTCTCGTGTTAATTTCCAGGTTTGTCTCTAACTGACTAGTATTTTGTAAAGAAAACTGTTTTAAGTTTGTTATATTTATAATTTGTAATAGAAAAATATTATCACTAGAATACTGGAGCATTTAAATTTGCTAAATAGAATAATGTACAAATTGCTATTTTTAAAAAAATATTTGATTGGATTTGTGTTATCTTTTATAAACCGAAGTTCTTATAAAGAAAAAAAAGGTTCATAACTCCTTTCAATGCCCTTTTGATGCCCAGTTAACCCCAAGTTTATTGACATTCATTTCAATACAAATGTGAGATATTTTTTGAGGGGTATGAGATGACTTCAGCTTCACTGCCCTTGCGTAATTAAGCATAATTTTGAGCATTCTCCAAAAAATGACCCTTTTTCGGGCACCATAGACTTTGGCCCCTGAAACTTTCCGTGGTAGTAGTCAGATACCATATTCAACTTTCCTGAAAATTGTAAATTGAGGTCCAATTGGTACATATGTCCATACATGACACCAGTTTCCACAAAAGTGTCAATTTTTGCATAGATAAAGTCGGATGTAAGTAAGGTCGACCTTATGGGTATATCTTATACTAGTACCCATTTTCATCAAACTCAAATTATTCATGTCATGGGGTTAGGTCAATTTTGAAGAGGTTTTGGGGGTATGTGATGCCTTTAATGACCTAAATACGTCCTAATATGAGCAAAAACTGCCTTTTTCGGGCCTCATGGGATTTTGGCCCCTGAAACTTTCTGTTGTTGTAGTCAACAGTCCTTCCCTTGCCCAATTAAACCTAGATACGCCCTAATATAAGCAAAAAATGCCTGAGTGATCTCCAAAAATTGACCCCTTTTCGGGCCCTATGGGACTTTGGCCCTTGAAACTTTCTGTGGTAGTAGTTAGGTATCTCATGCAACTTTCCCGTAAATTAGGGACCGATCGGTACACGGACCAATGTTAGACATCCGTTTCCGCAAAAAAAGTAAATTTTTGCATAGATAAAGTCGGATCATAAGTAAGGTCGACCTTATGGGCATATCCACATAACCAGTCTTTTACCCATTTTCATCAAACCCTCAAATTTTACATTTTATGGGGTTAGATGAATGTTAGAGAGTTTTTGGGGTATGGGATGGCTTCAACAGCCCTGCCCTTGCCCAATTAAGTCTAAAAACGGCCTATTATAAGCAAAAAATACCTAAGTGATCTCCAAAAATTGACCCCTTTTCGGGCCCTATGGGACTGTGACCCCTGAAACTTTCTGTGGAAGTAGTCAGATATCTCATGCAACTTTCCTGTAAATTAGGGACCGATCGGTACAAGGACCAATGTTTGACACCCGTTTCCGCAAAAAAGTAAATTTTTGCATAGATAAAGTCGGATCTGTAAGTAAGGTCGACCTTATGGGCATATCCACATAACCAGTCTTTTACCCATTTTCATCAAACCCTCAAATTTTTCATGTCATGGGGTTAGATGAATGTTAGGGAGTTTTTGGGGTATGGGATGGCTTCAACAGCCCAATTAAGCCTAGATACGCCCAATTATAAGCAAAAAATACCTAAGTGATCTCCAAAAATTGACCCCTTTTCGGGCCCTATGGGACTTTGACCCCTGGAACTTTCTGTGGTAGTAGTCAGATATCTCATGCAACTTTCCTGTAAATTAGGGACCGATCGGTACAAGGACCAATGTTTGACACCCGTTTCCGCAAAAAAGTAAATTTTTGCATAGATAAAGTCGGATCATAAGTAAGGTCGACCTTACGGGCATATCCACATAACCAGTCTTTTACCCATTTTCATCAAACTCTCAAATTTTACATGTCATGGGGTTAGATGAATGTTAGAGAGTTTTTGGGGTATGGGATGGCTTCAACAGCCCTGCCCTTGCCCAATTAAACCTAGATACGCCCTATTATAAGCAAAAAATACCCGAGTGATCTCCAAAATTTGACCCCTTTTCGGGCCCTATGGGACTTTGACCCCTGAAACTTTCTGTGGTAGTAGTCAGATATCTCATGCAACTTTTCTGTAAATTAGGGACCGATCGGTACAAGGACCAATGTTTGACACCCGTTTCCGCAAAAAAGTAAATTTTTGCATAGATAAAGTCGGATCATAAGTAAGGTCGACCTTATGGGCATATCCACATAACCAGTCTTTTACCCATTTTCATCAAACCCTCAAATTTTACATTTTATGGGGTTAGATGAATGTTAGAGAGTTTTTGGGGTATGGGATGGCTTCAACAGCCCTGCCCTTGCCCAATTAAGCCTAGATACGCCCTATTATAAACAAAAAATACCTGAGTGATCTCCAAAAATTGACCCCTTTTTGGGCCTTATGGGACTTTGACCCTTGAAACTTTCTGTGGTAGTAGTCAGATATCTCATGCAACTTTCCTGTAAATTAGGGACCGATCGGTACAAGGACCAATGTTTGACATCCGTTTCCGCAAAAAAGTAAATTTTTGCATAGATAAAGTCGGATCATAAGTAAGGTCGACCTTACGGGCATATCCACATAACCAGTCTTTTACCCATTTTCATCAAACCCTCAAATTTTACATGTCATGGGGTAAAATGAATGTTAGAGAGTTTTTGGGGTATGGGATGGCTTCAACAGCCCTGCCCTTGCCCAATTAAGCCTAGATACGCCCTATTATAAGCAAAAAATGTCAGAGTGATCTCTAAAAAGTTATTCTTTATTGGGCACCAAAGGACCTTGAGCATTGAAATTTTTCCTGGTGTATGTCTGACATTCTATCAAACTTTCCTGCAAATTGGGGCTCGTGCGACACCCTATTCCACATTTACATACCGACCGAGTCGGATTAAAATAGAGTCCACCTGATAGATATGCACAATCAATAAGACACGTAAACAATTGCAGAAGTTATTTTATTTTCAGAAACATTTTCACTGTTGATTAATCCACCTTTATCGCCTATCACCCTTCTTCCCTTAAAAATGCACCTACTTGAAGCGTCGTTATTATTATTATTATTATTTTTAACCTTCGAATAATGTTGGAAAAGCACGTCTTGATAGAGCGAGTCTACACTTGACCACGTGATCTGTGATTGACATATTTATACTAGCTACTATTTAATACTAGCTACGATTAAGAATTTATCGTATACTATACAAATCTCTAGTCCAGATCAACTTTTCCTGGACATTGAATAAACAAGTCCACTCGTACTACTTCGGGACTAAACTAGAGATTTGTATAGTATACGAGGTTATCTAGCCACTACTCTCTGACCACAATGAGTTCAGAATCGCATTTTGCCTATTATTTTATTATGAATTGAAATATTAACTTCAAAATAGTTCTGAGAGTCTTAGATTGTGTTTGGGTTGATGAAAATGACAACTATTGAAACAAGTGGTTGCCTAGCAATATACGCCCACTTACACTACATAAATTGTCAATATATCAAGGAATGTTACTATCTTAATTTTTGTTGGATGGTGTTCAGATTTGAATTCATCCAATATCTTGTTAATATAAAGCATCTAATTTCATAATAATAATAAAACTCCTTAAATATTAGTTGAATCGATCCGGAATACAAACTTGTCCAAGATTTTATGGATATTATCCTACACACAAAAGTTTATTAAATTCCTACCACAACTGTGGTCTCTATCATGTTCACAAGTCATTTTTAACACATTTTAAGTGTAAAATCCGTAAATATTTGTTGAATCGATCCGGAATTCGAACTTGTCCAAGATCTTATGGATATAATCCTACACACAAAATTTTATTCAAATCAAACCAAAACTGTGGTCTCTATTGCGTTCACAAGCCATTTTTAACACATTTTGGGTGTAAAACTCCGTGAATTTTTGTCGAATCGAACCCAAATTCGAACTTGTCCGAGATCTTATGAATATAATCCTACATGCAAAATTTTATTCAAATCCAACCAAAACTGTGGTCTCTATCGCGTTCACAAGCCATTTTTAACATATTTTGGGTGTAAAACTCCGTGAATTTTAGTCAAATCAAACCCAAATTCGAACTTGTCCGAGATCTTATGAATATAATCCTACATACAAAATTTTATTCAAATCCAACCAAAACAGTGGGCTCTATCGCGTTCACAAGCCATTTTTAACGTATTTTGGGTGTAAAACTCCATGAATTTTTGTCGAATCGAACCCAAATTCGAACTTGTCCGAGATCTTTTGAATATAATCCTACACATAAAATTGTATTCAAATTCAAGCAAAACTGTGATCTCTATTGCGGTCACAAGCCATTTTTAACACATTTTGGGTGTAAAACTCCATGAATTTTTGTCGAATCAAACCCAAATTCAACTTGTCCGAGATCTTATGAATATAATCCTACATACAAAATTTTATTCAAATCCAACCAAAACTGTGGTCTCTATCGCGTTCACAAGCCATTTTTAACATATTTTGGGTGTAAAACTCAGTAAATTTTAGTCGAATCAAACCCAAATTCGAACTTGTCCGAGATCTTATGAATATAATCCTACATACAAAATTTCATTCAAATCCAACCAAAACTGTGGTCTCTATCGCGTTCACAAGCCAATTGTGGACAGACGGACCGACAGGGGGGACGGCAATATACGACCACATTTCAATGTGGGCGTATAAAAATATTTATTTGGAAATATGATTTTACAGAAGGAAAATTTCAGTCCAAAATGTGGGTCATTTTTGCATGAAATTCCTTGGAGGGAAGTGTATTTATTTCATATTGAAAATTTTAAAAACTTATATTTTCATGGACCCAAATGTGTTCTAAGACACATGGCATGCAGTTATCAAAAATATTTTGAATATTTGTGATGTGAGAGAAAAAATTCAATTCAGGCCTGAATGTGGTCAGAAGTTTAGTCCCGAAGTAGTTCGAGTGGACTTGTTTATTCAAAGTCCAGGAAAAGTAGAACTAGGGAAGTAACCAAGTAAATATCAGAACACAATTAATCAGCCCTATCAAGACCCAAATGTCTTCAATGCTGACTGTTCCCCTTTAAAATGAAATGAAAAAAAAACATGCTTTTGAATTATATTCTCATAAATAAACAGAATTTATTTTCAAATTTTCACAACTAGCATAAAATATAAAGAAAATGGCACATAAAGAAATAATGTAACAAGATTTATCAATATTGACAAAGAAACATTTAATACAGCTAGATGATTGCCTACTGAAAATCAGTACTTATTTTCTGACAATATAACTTTTAAACTGTTCCTTTTTAACAATTCGAACAACACAATGATTTCAAGACTTATGCACTTTGCAGAAAATCGAATTTCTTTTCACAAAAATTGTGACCAAATAATAATGTGACTGTGATTGCTGTGCAAACTGATCAAAAAGCTTTACTGTGTATGGAAGGCGGAATGGCTTTTTATTGAATGTTCCTAATTGCTATATCTTATTTCTAAATTCATATTTTTTACTTCTTAATTCATATATCTTAATTCTTAATTCTTATTTCTTCTTCTTTATTTGCACGTTTGATTCAACTTTGTCATTGAAAATTGACATTCGTATACAAAAATCATAATTTGTATTGAAAATGAACATTCTTCGATAAACATTCGGTTTTCCAATTACAACATATCTTCAAAATCAAAACGTCAAACACAAAACTCTACCAACAAATGTTCAATAACAAATGTTCAATAACAAGTCTCGCTCAACAAATCTTGCGAAACATTTCTCCAAATACATTTCTTGAATATATTGGAAGGTCATAATTATGACGACAAGCGGCGCTGATGGTTGTCAAGCCAGCAGACATTATGTATCGGCCACAAACGTAAAAAAAACTTGGAAGACACTAGAAAAGTCGACGAAATTAGTCGGTCAAATCATAGCCGTAGGGGCCCACGACTCAACAGGGGGCAGACTGACTGTTTGCCCGAATTTTACCGAATTTTAATGATATTTTGCCCGATTTCGCGAATTTTTTACCCGAAAGCATAATATTTAGGGGGCAGCTAAGGCATTTGTCAATTATTGTATTGAAACATAGTTTTCTGTATTTAGGTAATCTGTTTTATAGTTATGCCACTAGGTTTGTCCCCTGGTCCCCTGGTGAATATATACTCCTATTGACCAAGTCTGAAATTTTTTTTTTATTCATTCATTTATTCAATGTCTAGACATTTTGGCACCTCAAACCCACGAACATCCCATATGACACTTGATTGTCAGGTGACACCATGGCACCATGCACATGCAAGGATGATTTCAGAAGACTCGGTCCGGCATTGTTTTTTTCGACCTCTGATTTAGTTTTGTATGCCATTTAAAGGTAATGATGCTATATCACTCAAACTCGCCCCAAAGGTAGATAATATAATAAACTAATCATATGCAAAATTTCAGTCCATTTGAGTAAATGCTTTGGAAAATAGTGGAGGTCAAAAGTTGGGACATTACTTTAGGCCCACCCGATATAAGATAATTTTATGGATTTTTTTAGGTTATATAGGTTAGATATTGTATGTTTATGACACCAGATAAATTCCCAAATGAAGGGTCAGGAATATTATCTTAAAACAAAGACTGTCCTTGATTCAGTTAAATGAATTAATGTATTTTGAAAATAACAATTGACATTTATAAAGATTGTAATTAGAAACCCCCAAGTCCCCCCCCCCCTTTTTTGTCGTTATGGGTCTGACAAGGAAGGCAAAGCTTTTTTTAACCCCAGACAATGTAACTTTTAGACTGGGCTTAATATCAATATTGATATTACTGCTAGCTTGACTCCGGCTAACAACCATCAGCGCCGCTTGTCGTCATAATTATGACCTTCCAATATATTCGAGAAATGTATTTGGAGAAATGTTTCGCAAGATTTGTTGAGCGAGACTTGTTATTGAACATTTGTTATTGAACATTTGTTGGTAGAGTTTTGTGTTTGACGTTTTGATTTTGAAGATATGTTGGAATTGGAAAACCGAATGTTTATCGAAGAATGTTCATTTTCAATACAAATTATGATTTTTGTATACGAATGTCAATTTTCAATGACAAATGTTGAATTAAGCGTGCAAATTAGGAATTAAGAATTAGGATATCAGAAGTAAAAAATATGAATTAAGAAATAAGAAATAGCAATTAAGAACATTGAATAAAAAGCTATTCTGCCTTCCATATACTGTGCTCAGTATATTATTATTGCTTTAAAAAAAAATGAGCACATTGTGACCCTTAGTCTAAGAAACTTATATCTTAATAAGGTTACTCTTGTGACACAAAGTTGTATAATATAGTCTTAGCTTGGTGAAAATAATTACAGTCAAATATGACGTTTAAATTTGAAGAGATAATTATGTGACTAGTTAATCCTGATTACAGCTTGTAGGATAGAGTTTCTACTCAGTATTCCATGAGATAAATTATCCAGATATTTTTTTCCGTATAATTAATATATTACAAGAGTTTTATTTAATCATAAATGTCCAAACAGTCTTGATAAAAGAAAAAAGGACCGTTTGATCTTTCTTGATTGAACACTCCTTGGAAAATGTTGGTAATTCTCTTCTAAATAGTTAATTATACACGTGTAAAACAAACTGGTATTTTTTATAGTCATAGGAGCACCTCTATTTACTATACGTACATAAGTATTAGCATTACAGTTTCATAAATAAAATTAAGGAAAATCCATCTTGAACGGTTTTCTCATAATGGAGGTGACACAGATGTCATTAACCAATGTAAAACTTATCTATAACTTGTGCTTCTAATATGTCATTGAAAGATTATCAATGTAAAATTGTTCTTTCATCTAAAGTCCCTGACAATTAGCTTAATTCTCTCACATTAAATCTGGTCTGGTTATATCAACAAGTAAAATCAACACCAAAGAAATCAACCACAGAAAAAAAGATAAAACTCTAAAAGAAATAAATATATCTATATAACTTTAACAAAATCAAAATACTAATTAAGCATAACAAACCTTCTTAAAAAGCCAATTGAAATGAAATCAAACACCAGAAATAAATAATATAAGCTTCCTTTAAACCAAAATTTAAAAATATTAAAAATCAACATATGAAATCTGCAATTAAAAACATTTTGAACTCTTTTTCTGTAAAAATACTTGTTTTAATTTCATCACAAGCAGACAAGGTTCTGAAATCTTTATTTTGACACAGCATTCGTGATGCCATCAAAATGACCCTATCTTTACAATCAAGTTTGAATTTGCGAAATAAATCCCACATTGCACCAGGGGCCTTATTCTCGAAAACTTAACTTAAGATGATTTTAGTGATTCAGTTATCTGATTTGTCAGTTAGTAAAATTGGTTTAAAATTAAGTATTATTTTCCAATCAAATTGTTATATTTCTTAAAATCTAGATTTTAACCAAGTTAAGTTTTCAAGAATGAGGCACCAGGAGATTAAGAACAGAGTTAAATTAATAAATGTACATGAAAGTATATATTTTGACTGAAGTAGGTTTTTTACATCAAAACTTTAATATTGTTTACAAAATCTACAATTTATACAAATATATATCTTTTACTATCTTAAAATCTCAATCAGTAAATTGCACTTGTATACCAATCCCTACCTTATATTGCATTAAAGGTATTTTTCTTAATAACGTGTAAAATGTCTGGGAACTAAGAAACATTTCACTATACTAGATATATATTGTAGGTATTAACAAAGCCAGTATTGCCTATGTAAAAGAGAAAACAGAAATCTCTTTATTGTTGGCCTTCCATACACAGTCACAAACAAATAATAACACAGCAATTTTAATATACCCTATTATAATTAACAAGATATATACAAAATACAATTAATTAATAATAAAATTATTCACTATACATAACAGGGGTAATATTCAAATCAATATGAAAGACAGGGATAAATATACATACATATAAGGATATCTACACACATATATATCAATAAGATGTTACTCTTATTTGGAGACAATATTTATATCAAATATATTTATAATATACAAGGTTTTATTTCTTGAAATCTTTGTGCTTATTTTTCAGCTTCATATAAATAAAATAATCTCACAATATTTAGAAATCTTTCTTTCATTTTTGACTCATTTGTTAAGGTTTTGTTAAAATCTTCAAATTATTTAACTAACTATCAAAACCTCTCACAAAGTATACTGAGTATATATCTGTTTTTTATTGTGCATATTTTTGTTCTGTTTTGAATTTTTATATACAAAAACTTTTTTGTGCTCATTTTGGTATTATTTCTAGAAAAAGATACATACCATTCATGCTTGATAAGCTTTCTGAGACTAAATAGGTTTAAGTAATATGTATCTAGGACTAGGTCTATAATTACCGGTACTGAACCAATGGCAGGCCTACTTAGCCTACAAACAATTGTTACCATGCCAAAAAATGGCCACTTTGTTTTTATACCCACACAATACAACTGCTATGTTAAGACGTAAAATGAAGAAATTTGTTATTGTGACCTGTATTTTAATGTGATGAAGTTATAAATTGAAACTATGAGGTTAACAATAGGAATGAACTTTTCAATATCTAGATCTTAAAATGTTAAGGATACCTATATAACTCATCAATTTTTCTCTTTCACATAATTATCATCCTCTTACATAAAGTACTTGGTATTTTTGTGCAAAAAGTTAGACAACAATGTTTTTTCTCTAAAATGTCATTTTAACCATAGAAATATAGGCAGGGAATGCCAAGAAGGACAAATAAATATTGAACTTCCATTTAAATTTATGGTTGACCGAATTTCTACTTGGGGGGCCTTTTTTTAACTTCTGGTGCAGCGTAAAAATAGTTATGGTAAACAATAACAAAAGAAGTTAATTTGAAAATTATCACAGAAAATCTAATTTAACAAGATTTTTACAACTGTAATTTTATGATTTGATATGTAATGATAAGTATATATATTTCTAAATGTTATAGGCCTATGTTACTGTAGAAATAATGTAATTATTAAATTTAAGCATGAAAACCTGTTATGCCATGGCTTAAATTTAGACCTACCATGCAGTGAGTTTTACCGGGCTGAAGGTAGCAGACACTTGGCCAGCAAACAATAAGCCAGCAAACAATACGCAATATGGTCGAAAAATGTTTAAGAAATTGTTTCAAATTTTAAACATGTCAAATCTCAAACTAATCCATCTTCCAAATAAAACACTATCTTAGCCTTTCTCTCACATTCGTACTGTGTAAACATCAATACATTTAACGCCCAGTTTAGGTGCAGTCGGTAGCCAGTTGCATTGATGTCTGTTAGGCAATTAGGTGCCATTTTGCAGAAACCGGAAGTTATGAGAAGACCCTTAAATTCAGCGCATGCGTGCCAATCATAAACTATTTATTTGTCCTTCTTGGCATTCCCTACCTCTATTTCTATGTTTTAACTATGGTATAAATATTCATTTATGATCTTTAATAGAAAACAATAACTATTTCTTTTTCTTCTTCTTTTCTTCTTTTAATTTCCTCTTCCTTTCTTTTTCAGCTTCTTTTTCCATTTTCTTTTCCCTTTTTTCCTCTTCTTCAAGATATTTAGGATTTTCTTTTATTCTTTCTTCAATACTGAAATAAGATATTAAGCATCTTTGTAAAGAAATATCAATCTGATGCCTATCTGGATGTATTGTTTTGGTATTTGTCGTCAGTTGTGACCCATGATCTGACATAAAAAATTCCATTTAGCATCAAAAGTCATAATTTCTGTCATAACCAATCAAAAAACCCTGTATCCAGTGGGCAGACAAGTCAATGTATAATACTGAATATCCAATATTATGGATGTATGGATACCTAAAGAAAAGCTATTATCCAGATTTGGTTTTAGAAGAAAGAAAATATATGTATTATCTGAGCTGCCATCCTAAAATATAATTGTCTAAAGTTTGGAAAAAATGTATACTGGAGCTGAAAAACTAACCCTCAACCTTAAAATCCATAAAAACAAATTTACATGTTCATTTAAATGAAGATATACCTTCTAATATATCTATAACTAAAGATTTGTCATCTGATTTTTGTCTCACTTAAATATGAGTCATATTTTTTACTTTCAAACGTTGATAATAATGGCTACATTGGCTGAAATTTTGTGTACACAATAATACTGAAGGCTGAATTTTGCCGTGCACAATAATACTGACAAGCTTAGCTACAAAAATCATGTTTCTGAGACTATGGTACTATTGGATGAAAGAATGGTGAACGTTTGAAAGCTTACACTATGAATGATTAGTTGTTATTATTAGTGTTAATCATTAAAAAAAATATTTCACCTCGCTACAGGTACATACAAGAGAGTAGTTAGTTCTATTGTATTAAAAAAAGAGTCTACATTATAAGATTCACTAAAGTTAGTTAGTGGTAACATCTTGTACTCAGAAGAAGTATCTTCAACATAAAAATAACAAACTAAGGTTATTCTTTAGGTAAAAAAATTATATGTCTATGAACACAAACTGATTATTATAAAATAAATTATTATAATTTGTTAATAAACCATATAAGAGGAAATCTAAATACAAATATCTGATTCAAATACAGAAATTGTTTCATTTTTAACTTTAATGAATTTTGAAAATGCATCGAAAGATCAATTATTAAAAACTGCTATTAAGAGCCAGAATAAGTGAGGTAACCCACAGAAAAAATGTGAAACAATTTAGTTCTGTATTTTAATTAGATTATTAATAAAAATAAATAAATACAAAATTAAGTGCCAGTATTAGTTAACTAAAAATGAATACTTTTGTATCAGGATTTCTAAAATTTCATCATATTTATATAAGTTTTAAACCATTTGACCGTGGAGATAAAAAAAAAGAGGAACAAAATATCTACCACCCATGCAGCATGCTAAGACAATACAATAATTTACCTGTTATTATAGGTATAATATAACCTATAGAAAATCTCAGCTAGGTGTGGAAGGGGTAGTGGAAGGTGTAGATAGGGACTGGTAAATTTTTTCATCATAACTGTGGAATAGGAAAAATTTGGAATGATTATTTCAAGGTAGATTTTAGGATGAAGAGGTTGAGAGACAAGTTTCTCTTAAGCAATGGTTTCAGCATCAGAAATTTTCCAATTTGCATTTAATCACCTTTCAGACAACAATACATTGTTTATTTATTTGTTATCCATTTTGTGTTTTCTATAATTGTTTTGTTTTGTAAACTTTAAGTTTAGAAATATCTTTAGATTGCTCTTAAAGGGGACCAGTCTTCATTTTTATTGGTTGATTTGGGTCTTGAATATACTTACTCTCTGACCACAATGGGCTCAGAATCGCATTTTGCCTATTAGTTTTTCATGAATTGAAATATCAACCCAAAATTAGTTCTGAGAGTCTTAGATTGTCTTTGGGTTAATGAAAATGACAACTATTAAAAAAATATCTATCTTGAAATATGATTTTACAGAGGGGAAATTTCAGTCCGAAATATTGGTCATTTTCACTTGAAATATCTATGAGGGAACTGTATTTATTTTATAATGAAAATTTTCAAACCATATATTTTCATGGACCCAAAGGCATTCTAAGACACATGGCATGCAATAGAAAAACATAATTTGAATATTTGTGACATCAGGGAAAAAAATCAATTCAGATCTCAATGTGGTCAGAGAGTAAGTATCCTTCAGAAGCACTAGAAATGCACGAAAATTGCGTATTTCCTTCAAATATACCTTAAATTAGACATTTCTCCTTCTATTTCTATAGATGACTTTTCTATATATTGCATAGTATCGCTAATGTGTAGTAGGGCATTATAACTTTCAAATGCTAATAATTATGGATGCACATGGATTTGAAGGCTCAAATTTCAATGGTGAGTTGTGATAACCAGTACTAAATTGCTGAGCTAAAAAATCCTGTTTCTGAGACTTATCCAAATCAAAAATGAAGCCTGTGCCACTTTAATGCTATTATTTAAAATATCTGTTTTTCTATGAACATTCTTCAGTGGTAAATATATCCAATTTGAAAACTAAAGTTTAAATTAATTACATTGTATAAACAATACTAGTTAAATACATACACTTTAACAGCATCAGGTATATTCAAGTTTTGCATTGGTATAATTTGACCTAATTCCTGTAATGTCTTCACAAATTTTAACTTTGAACTAAACTTAGAGCTGAAATATAATGGGTGAAACTATAAATATTAATTTTCTGTACATATTAATGGTCACAATGATATAAAATGTCAATAAAACACGATTGTAATAACATACAGACATAAAATACATAACTATCATGTTCAAGAAACCAAATTAAACATGATAATGAAACTTAACTGTATTATAAATTTTTTCTTTTTTTCTCAACCACCCCAAAAAGTGTGTTTTAATAATGTTCAGCAATATTGTTCTACTTTCAGTTTTACTGGACTTGATAACTAATATAAAATGCTCCTCGGAATACATTGGAATACATCTTTGATTGTGTTACATAATTCCAGCACTTGAGGGGGAATAAATCTGATTGCTAAACATAAAGAATTATTTCAATTATATGAAATATGAGTAAATCATCGTGTGTAAAATATAAGTAAATCAACAGTCTCTGTAATACCTGATAAATGGTTTTGTCATCAATACAACTGTACGTAACCATAGTGTCGGATGAACCAAAAATAATGACTTTAAATTCTTCTTTAATCTGAAACAAATGAATGAATGAAATTTTTTGTACCTTTCTTCATGTGGGTGTATGTAGACAGACAATTTAAGAGTGAATTTTGTCAGAATGCTTACTCTTTTTCTATTTGACATGAGATGTAAAATCTTTAATGTGTTGCCTTTTTTGTTTTGTGCCAACCATCCATGCCTTTTGACAAGCTTCACTGTTAGTGACAATATGCCAGATTGAAAATTGGTAATATCTCAACTGATGCAAGAGTAAAATCTAAAACATTACAAAACAATAAATTCTATTATGAAATAATACCATACCTTCTGTCAATCATCTGATAACATTTCTTTAACCAACCAAAACTAGGAGATTGTTTTTTAGGAGTAGCACCATGGAAATATACTATCATATAATCTTCAGCTACCAATTCTTCTAATGTATGTACTACATACCTAAAAAATAATTCAAACACAATGAGTAATAAATCTGGGTTATTGCCCTAGTCCAAACCATTAACATTATTATTCATCTACAAAAATCCCTGCAGTTGATGGAAAAGTTTTGACAACATTATATTATGTTTTATTATGATTGTCATAAAAATTCTACCAGTATGTTTATGTTATCATGTATTTAACAATTGGAATCTGATATCAATAACTTTATTTTCAGATTGTAAGATAAAAAGTAATGAGCTTATACAATAATCAATACAGTATATTAGTAATAGCAATCTGTTCTATATACAGTTCTTTGTAGGCCTACCTATAAGGCATCCATATTGAATTTTTCAAGGCAAAAAAAATTCAATAAAAATTCTTCTAAGATTGAAATAATTAGTAATGTTATACAAATTCTAAACTCATTAATGTGAATTATCTCTCATTCTCTGTCTGGGTTAGAAAATGATGAAAAATAAACTTACACAAACAGGTGTTCCATAACATACTGATAATCTTTCCTTCTTTTATCAGGCAAATAACATCCCGAAAAAACAATTAGGGCATTTAATCCCTCACCATAATATCCTGCAATATATATCATGCAATATTTAGAAAATACAATTATGGTATTTAACCCTTCACCATAATATATATTATATAATATCTCTGAAATTAATTTTTTATTTTGTATTTAATGTTGTTAATCTTACCTCCATGTGAAATAACTTTTTTATAAGGTTCGATTACAATAAGATCTATTCTGTATTCTTTATCACCAACATTTACAACTTTCCATCTTTTAGAATCTTCTAACTCTTCAGCAGCAGTATATTCTTCTATTGGTTCTGATGAGGATGACTTAGCAGCTGTATCATCTAGAAATTATTTATAATAATCAAATAATAATAGTTTTACGATAAATGCACCCCAATATGGAAAAATCATCATATGCCAACTAAATGCGAATATTGTAAGGACTTAATAATATGTTCAAAATCTTCATTCCAAATGATTAGTTATAGCTCCCTGTAGCTTGAAATTCATAAAAGCAATCTTAAAACAAGAAGAAAGAGTACAATGCTGTGTTTTGCTATATGATGTTTGTTGCTGTATGTTAGTTGGTAGGTTGACAGTACATAATGATGGGTGGAAAACATATTGGTTAAATGAATTTAAAAATATTTAAATTGTGTTTAGTTCAGGACTGCTAAGTTAAGAATTACAGTAAGTAGAGATCTTGATCCTTAAATATAATTTATTCTTCTTATACAAAGATTCAATTATAAATAGCACTATCAGGTAAAACAGAAATACAGAAATCTGTATCAACTGACATTGGATCAAGGATTAGGAATGTGTAAGTGATCATTGGAAATGAAATGAAGTTTTATGTGCAATTCTTATGCACCTTTGGGCTTATTAAGGACAGATATTACATATTTTTGAGGGATTTTTAACGAGCAAAGACTGTAGCACACATGGCCTGGTTTATTGTCCCAGCCAAACGACTAGATGCTTTTTCCATGTCAGCCCCTTATACCATTTTCCCAAGATATTAATGGAATGACATGAAAAATATATTATACAAATTCAATAAGGTTACATACAGACAAAATAGAGCAAAATACAAATTCACTTAAAGAATATATAAACTGGATAAGCATGGCTTGCATAAATAACCCAAAAAGGGTGGCAGATTTGGAATACTGAAGCAGTGTTAGTATGCAGGAAAGGCGTGGGGAAACAGTAGGTTGTAGGTCAGATGGGTTGATTCACCTACTTTCCCACTCTAAATCATTAGATTCATCATCTTCATCATTATCATCATCAAGAAGATCATCCTCTGATACATCATCATTAAATAGATCTATATCAGGAACTATCTTTCGCTTAGTATGGGTATCTGATGAATCAGACTTTCCTAATAAGAGTCAGTGTGAAATAGATTCCTATAAGCTACATATAAGAAATAAGCATCTAAAAGACTATTTAATGTTATGCAAATATTCTACTTAAACTATAACTTGTTGCAAAATTAAAAAAAATGCGAAAAAAGTGATCAATTGTCATTTAAATAGAAAATAATGTGTTCATGGGTATTGTCAAGCAAAACATACAGAAACTCATAACTAAATATATTGTGATTCCAAAACCGGTTTAAAACCTTATCTACCAAAGCTATGAAATAATATATCAGATAGAAATAAGAAACAAGCTGTAAACTACAAAATATATATTATATTCTTACCAGGCAGGGGAGACTCAACGCTAGCAGCACTATCATCTCTTTGTTTAACTTCTTCACCATCTAATATTGGTGGAAGTTCTTCATCTTTCCATTCATCTTTATATATCACATCATTATCAACCTGTAAATATCATTTTATAAATCATATTATCACATCATTATCAATCTGTTAATATTATAATTTTATAAATCACATTATTATCAATCAAAAAAAACCCAAAACAACATCATCATAATCATATAAGAGTTATATCTAGTGTTATTACATGCACCCTATAAATTTCATTATCTTATCAAAAAAATTTTTTGGGCACTTAATTATGGTATCATGTCATTATCAATCGATAAAGATCATGATCATATTAGTATAAATATCATATTTAGTGGTAAGATCTTGTTGGTTTTGTATATTTTATCATCTAATTAAGATTTTAACAATAGTACATGTTTGGATGTGTTGTGATTTGTAAATAGTTGCATTTAAAGATATTACCTTTGATTCTGTAGGTGTAGGTTCTGTTTCAACTGCTACTGCAACCTATAATATATATTTACAACCATGTAGACAACTTTTCTACAGAAAATGAAAATTATTGCTATACTTAGATTAAGACTATTCCTATTCTTTAACCTTATTGAAATAAATTTGTAATTTTTTCTTATAAATTTTAAATTACAGCAATATTTTCCTTTGTCTCTTGTTTTTCCCATATATATATATAAAATGCATATGAATTTTGGCAAAATTTATCCTTAAATTAATTCTGTTTGAATTTGGTAATATTGATCCTTTAATAGTTAATCTAAAAAAACACAATGTCATGCACATAAGATGTGTTATTTTTACATCAAGCATAGTTGTTATAAAATCAAGCAAGGATTAGTAGCAAGAATCAGTAAAATAGAAAAGTAAAAAGTCTAACACACATGCAAGTGCTAAGAAAGATTAAGACTAAATTATTGTTAATGTGAAATTCACATACAGCATAATATCTATCATACAGTTAAACAAGTAAACTATCATTAGCCTAATATGGCAAATGTAAATCATCATTCTCTATTTATATACACAATTTGTTTTTTTCTAAATTCAAAGGACCGTCTGTTATGGTGTGACAGTTTATTTATGGTTCATGTCGTGCAAATTTCAAGCATGCATGTTTAAAGGTATTGTTGAGAGGTTTCTAATTCTAAAACTTTATGTGCAATGTGCACTCTGAGAGTATTGATATACACTATTTAAATTTCCAGTCAGATGTATGTGGTTCTTGCAACTTTGCAAAGTTATTGCAATAGTGACCTTAAAAGTTTAAATGAAATCGCAAGAATCAAAGATGCCATCAATATCCCCACAAAACTCTCTACAATACCTTTAAATAAAATTCACACAAAAGTTAAACAAACCTGAAAATCATATGGTGAAGTAGGTGTAGAAGGTGTTACTGGTAGATGAAATACAGCTAATTCATTATCTACATGCTCAAGCAACTGGTTAGTTCGGTTAATCAAATTTCCTACCTGTTGATGATCTTCTTCTAATCTTGGATCAGTTAAACTACTCATACCACTCTCTAAACTAGCTGAACTTTCACCTCTAGGAATACTCATTCTTCCTGCACTTGTCATATACACTTCTTTCTTTTCTTTATCACTTAATGATGTATAGGATGTGCTGAGGTGATCTGAGGTAGAATCTATGCTATTCTCTGTTTCTGAGTTGACACCAGATTCATTTTGTGTGCTATTTTGTTTGGTGAAAGACTCTTCAACTGCAATTTTCTCTAATGGTTCCTCAACTATTACTTTGGGTTCCATGTTCTGGTTTTGAGTGGGCTCCCCACTGGCAATGATCATTTCAGCAGAAGCACTATCTTGATATTTATTAACTTGAGATGAATTTGCAGACACACCAAAATCATCGGTAGAGGATTCGTTAAGAGAATCAACATCAAACTTTGTATCATTATTTGATTCATTTTCAATAAATTCAATTTCACTCTTATCTTCTGTTGATTGATCAGTTTGAGGCAAAGAAGAAAAATTGTCTTGAACATGATCAGCAGTTAGTATAGGTTCTGTGTCAACAGGATCAGGGAAAGGCTCAAATATCTCTGAACTTGGAGTATCAGCAAGATTATCATACAATGATTCTGATTTTGGAATATCTTCATTGGTTTGTTTATCTTTACTAACAGGTTCATTAGGACTCTGATCTGAATCTTCTAAGCTATCATCTAGTGATGCTTGTCTGAGTTCCTCACTCGTAGCTTCAACATGACAATTTCTCTCGGCATCTTCTCTAAGTTTTTGTAGAATTTCTAGCTGTTGACTTGGTGATTCTTCACAACTTATTTTTCTAAAGCTAGCTCCTTCAGCTACCTCTCTCTCAGCATCAGTAGAAATTGTAGCAGAATGTTCAGCTCCTGAAAAAATATCTAAATTTCCTCTCAATGGATCCATTTCAGGCAAATAATCAGTTTCTAAAGACAGAGAATTACTTGATTTATTCAAAGGTGGAGGTCTTCTGAATTCTGTACGTTCTTCAGTTTCTGTTATACTTGAGTCAGCTGGTGATTCTTTGACTTCATCAAAACTGTCTAATGCTTCCTTGATAAGTTCATCAGTAAAGGCAACAGCAACTTCTCTTATTGCCTCTTCAGCTATCTGTTCATCCTCAATGGCAACATCATTGACACTTTCATTAAAATTGACTTTGGTTGAAGATACAGACTCATCTGCATCATTTGTTGTATTGGAGTCAATGTCTTCATCATCTACAGGTTGGGATATAGCTTCACTCTTTGTATTTTCTTCTTCAATATGTGCAGCTTCTATGTCTAATGCTTCTTTAAAAGCATTTTCCACTAACTGGGATGATGTTTTTAATAGCTGTTCTTCTACTTCAGGATCTACAAAGTCATTATCTAAGCTAGTACCAACATCATTCACCACATCCTTTGTATCTGGTTCTGACTTGTTAATTTCAACATCTTGAGATGGTGATACTTCTTCATTTTCTGATGATTCATTATAAAGACTAGAGTCAGATTCGGGCTGTAGAAATTTGACACCAGATTCAGGGAAGTACACACCACTCTTATCCATAATATCTTCTTCAGTCTGGAGTGGAAGATCAGAAGGCTTAATTGGTTTTGAAAAACTGTCACTGTTGGATGGATTATCTACTGGTGTTAAAGGATTACTATCTATCATGTAGTCACTCTTATCATCAAAACTGGTTGAAAGATCAGATTGTATGCTTGGTTGATGGATCAATTCAGCTCCAATCAATTTTCCCAAATGAGACTTTTCAATCACTGTAGGTGCAGATTGCGTAAAAGATTCATCCACTGGTTCCTCAGGAATCAACTCTTGAGGATCAAATCTGTCTCTTATTTCCATTGGTGATACGTCAGAGTATGTTTCACTGTTTCCTTCATTAAAATCAAAACTTGTAGATAAATCAGACTGTATACTTGGTTGATGAACCATTGCATTTCTTATTCCATCAAAATTTGGCTTCAGAGTTGGAACCTCTTCTTTATTACTTGCTGGAAAATTTTGGGCAAACACTTCTTCAGCAGAAGACACACTTTCTTTTAAAATATCTGTTTCAAGGCTGGGAGAGGGATCTGAACCAAAACTTTGTTGAATATTTAAGACATTTGTATTATCTGTCATATTTTGTTCTTTAGGTGCTGATTCTGTTAGTTCCTGTTCAGTGCTAGTCATTAAATCAGTATCTATTGTAGTATTTTGACCAGTATAGGTTGAGGATTCTCCTAATGGACTACTTGGTATCTGATCAGCTTCAGGTTCATCACTGACATTTGTGAAAGAATTTGTATTGTTGTTGCTTAAATTTTCAGAAGATTCATCATTGTCACCAAATCCAGAAACCATTTGTTCACCTTCAGTAGATATGGTACTAAATGGGTCAAAAACTTTTTCTTGTTGTGATGACATACTTTCCTCTACATTCATAAAAGGATCAAAAGGATTAGAGTGTTTAAAAGGATTATTGGACTCTTCATTTGATGAAGGTGTATTGCTTTCTTGATGCTTAGTTGGTGAGTTTGGTGAAACTTCCTCACTTTTGATAGGAGCAAATGGGTCAAATATGTTTCTATTGTCTTCTGGTTCGTCACTCTGAAGTGATGAAAAAGGATCAAAAGCATTAGGACTGTGATCTGAATTGTCTCCAAATGATCCTGTTGAATTTATCTGTTGATTTTTTTTTGTATCTTCATTAATAATGTCCAATGAATCTTTTGCTTCAAAAGAATTTTGACCTGATAACTGTAATTTGCTATCATTTATAGGATCTTCTTTACTTTGTTGTGACTGATATAGATCATCAGGATTGTCTTCAGTTGAACTTTCCAGTTCAGGTTCAGAATCTTCATAAACAGGATTATCAAAAGACATATCCTTCATGATATTGGAAGCAAGAACATTATCCTTGGTTTCTGACTTGGTGAGTAGATCATCCAATAGACCTTCTGCATTGTTATCATCATTCAGTGGATCTGAGGACATTTGTGGAGATATTTTGGAAGCTGTTAGATTTTCTAATAAATCTTCTGAACCATCCAAACTATTTTTTTGATCAGATGACATCTGCTGAGATAACTGGGAAGCAGAGATATTTTCTAATTCTGGTTCACTTGAAACTAAATCATTTAGTAAATCTTCTGGTTGATCAGATGACATCTGCTGAGATAACTGGGAAGCAGAGATATTTTCCGGTTCTGGTTTACTTGAAATTAAATCATTTAGTAAATCTTCTGGTTGATCAGATGACATCTGCTGAGATAACTGGGAAGCAGAGATATTTTCTGGTTCTGGCTCACTTGAAATTAAATCATTTAGTAAATCTTCTGGTTGATCAGATGACATCTGCTGAGATAACTGGGAAGCAGAGATATTTTCCAGTTCTGGTTCACTTGAAACTAAATCATTTAGTAAATCTTCTGGTTGATCAGATGACATCTGCTGAGATAACTGGGAAGCAGAGATATTTTCCAGTTCTGGTTCACTTGAAACTAAATCATTTAGTAAATCTTCTGGTTGATCAGATGACATCTGCTGAGATAACTGGGAAGCAGAGATATTTTCTGGTTCTGGCTCACTTGAAATTAAATCATTTAGTAAATCCTCTGGTTGATCAGATGACATCTGCTGAGATAACTGGGAAGCAGAGATATTTTCCGGTTCTGGTTTACTTGAAATTAAATCATTTAGTAAATCTTCTGGTTGATCAGATGACATCTGCTGAGATAACTGGGAAGCAGAGATATTTTCCGGTTCTGGTTTACTTGAAATTAAATCATTTAGTAAATCCTCTGGTTGATCAGATGACATCTGCTGAGATAACTGGGAAGCAGAGATATTTTCCAGTTCTGGTTCACTTGAAATTAAATCATTTAGTAAATCTTCTGGTTGATCAGATGACATCTGCTGAGATAGCTGAGAAGCAGAGATATTTTTTGGTTCTGGTTTACTTGAAATTAAATCATTTAGTAAATCCTCTGGTTGATCAGATGACATCTGCTGAGTCAAGTCAGAAGCAGGTGCATTATCAGCCATTGATTTAGTACTGAAAACTTCAGGGCCACCTAAAAGATCATCAAATAGATCCTCTGGTTGATCAGATGACATCTGCTGAGTCAAGTCAGAAGCAGGTGCATTATCAGCCATTGATTTAGTACTGAAAACTTCAGAGCCACCTAAAAGATCATCAAATAGATCCTCTGGTTGATCAGATGACATCTGATGAGTCAAACTGGAACCAACTTTGCTATTCTCTATTGGTTTAGAACTTGGAACTTGAGAATCTCCTAATAAATCATTGAATAGATCTTCTGGTAGATCAGATGACATTTGTTTAGTTAAATTGGAGGCTACGTCATTACCATTATCTATCAACTGGGTACGTGTCACATTAGAATCACCTAACAGATCGTTAAATAGATTCTCTGATTGATCAGATGACAACTGGTGAGATAAATTGGCAGCAACAGGATTACTATCATCTGCAAATTGAGAATTTGAGGTACCTCCTAATAGATCATCAAATAGATTTTCCCGTTGATCAGATGACATCTGTTGAGTTATATGGGAAGAAGAATCAGCTTCTGTTGAAGCAAGAGGATCAGATGATAGGTCACCAAGTAAATCCAGTGGTTGATTAAATGAATTCTGCTCTGACAGTTGAGGCTTGACAACATTTTCTGTAGACTTATCATCCAGTTTCACAGTTTCAGCTCCTTGAACATCACCAGATGTCATATTTTCTTCAATATCGTTAGGAACTGCTACACTATCTGAGGCATCAGAATCATTCAAAATAGATTTAAATAAATCATCCACTTGTTTCTCTTCAGATATTTGTTCAGAAATTTCTGGAAGTAAACTTTCTGACTCTGTTACAGAACTTCTGGGCTCTAAGGACTCGATAGTATTTGGAGATGCTTGAATCATTGATGAATTCTCTGCAGGTATCATATTCTGAACAACTATTGGCTCATTTGGGGAATTAATATCGCCAGAAGATTCAGTATCCGATGATCCTGATTTCACCAATCCCATACTCAATAGATCAGATGATTTAGATGCCTGGTCTGATTGTGCCGATTCTAAAAGTACATCTGTTGTGCTGATTCCAGAAAACTCATTGTTTAAATTACCATCTAATTCTGAATCTTCTTTCTCTTCACTTAATCTTTTTGACAATTCTGGTCCAGAAAATCCATGAGCAGCAAACTGATCAAAAGACTTATCGACATAACTGTTATGAGGTGTGTATGGAAAGGAATTAACACCCAAAGTTTCACCACCTGAAGCATTATCTAACGATGCACGTTTTTCACGAATTTTGGACACAAGATCAGAGTTGTGGAAACTGGGAAGATTTGTGTCCTTGGCAAATGTGTTAAAATTATCACTTATATAACTGTTAGCTGGTGTGAATGGTTCAGAATGTTCCCCATCAGAATTATTCTCTGAATCACTTTTACCCATCGAAGCTTGTTTAGCCTTTATAATTTGCACCATTTCTGAATTGTTAAAACTTGGTAAATCATGCTCTCTACTCATCAATCCCGTGTCAAAATAACTATTAGGAGGTGTCACTGGATAACTAGACATTTTCGAACCTTGTCCAGAGTTGGCCCCAGAAGCATAATCTAAAGGACTTTCTGTGCCTAAGTTTGTATTGACACCAAAGTTGTACATCTCAGCTTCCGTTAATTCGAATTGATCTTCTTCGTTGTTTGTGGTATTGTTATCATAGTGGTAATTATTTGATAATGAACTATTGGTTACAGCTGGTTCAATATTAAATACATCATTACTGGTTGATATACTGGTCGTATAATGTGTATTATTAGCCTTAACTTCACTATTATTATGATGACTAGATTTGGTTGTATTAATGTCATTAATCACAGAGCCATTGGACCATTGATTACTGCTAGATGTCTCATTACTGTGCTCTTGAAACAAATCACTTTCCTTCGTGTTTTTCTCACTATTGTCTATTGTATTGAGTTGAGTGCTGAAAGGATCGAACATATCCATGACTTCAGGTGACATGGTTTCATTACTGAGAATATGTTGTTCATGATCACTCTCGCCTTTTCCTGAATCAGCCATTGCACCAATTACAGAAGAATTACTGCCTTGATCACCAGGGCTCACTGTATTTTGAAGTTGATTAATTGCTTCATCAGGGCTGGTTTCACCAGTTAAAAATCCTTCAATTATTGGCAAGATTTTTTTTCGGGAGCTTTGTACATTGCCTTGACTATAAGCTTGTATACTATCAGTAGGTGTTGATATTAATTCTAACTGTAAACTTGGACTCTGGCAAGCCACTAGTAAATCATCTATCTATAAAGAGAAAAAAAAAGCATCATAAGTAGAGTAGAAGGGTATCATATTGGTACATGTAATTGTTATCCTTATATGTACTTGTACTATTAGATCTTGCACTTATCAAATAACAAATTAACATAAAGTGAATAACAATATCATATTATATTATGTATTTCATATCAGTTTAATGACTTACAATTCCTGTAATCAAATAAGGCATGCATTCGATTATAAAAAATTATAATTTTTTTTTATAGCCAACTACCGTACTTTGAATTCCTAATGAAATTACAAATTCTATTCTAAAGATAATTATTGGGAGGAACTAATATAAATTGTTTATAAAAAGGCTTACAAAATTTGACTTTCATTATTATCATCAAATACTTCATCAAATTTTAACTGATATCAAGGTTTTTTTAAGATCATCAATATGACATTAAATTATCAATTAAGGAGATTATAAGCTTAGTTATATACAGCAACTAATGATCTTCATATATATCATTAAGCCCTAACACTGAACTATCCTCTATATTACTTCTATATATAATCTACAATGTGATTCCTTCATATAAATTTATAAATAAGTTTCGTCGTTAATAACCAAGGATATAATTGCTTTAGTTCAGCCAATACATGTAAGAATGAATTAACTTGATTATCCATGGTCAAATGCTATTGGTTTTAGTACAATTATTTGACAAATGATAGAAATGGGAGAAGGGCAGTACTTCATCTTTTTAAATTTTGATCAACAAGGCGTATTTTGTTTAAAAAAAAGGCACCAAACTCCAAAAAATTAGAATGAAGTTTGTTTAAGCTGAATCTCTTTTACTTTGAAAACCAAGAATGAAAGGAAGAAAAAATATTAAGAATATTTAATCGAGACTAAAATTTTGAGCTAATGAAGGAATTAATTGCTTTTGGTACTGGACATATCAATCTCAATATTCTGGCAACTTTACAGCAGACGTCAACACAATAAGATAACATACCTGTTGTCTATAGATTCTATTTTCACTATATAGAGCTAGTTGTCTAGTAGGACTGCCATCTTGGTTACTTAATGTCATAACAACAACCACTTCGGCATTCTTTTCTTCACTTAATTTCTTTAACTCGGATTCCAAATCAGGTCTTGTAAATAGTTCCTACAATAACAGAAATAAACCTAATTAGAACAGAAGGAGAAATTAGGGACAGTAATCAACTTATTTCATTAGCCTGTTTTGTGGAATTGCTTTAACATGTAATATCCACTGATACCATCATCAACTTGTGTTACCACAGTGTATTTCCAGATTTCATTTTACAGTTGAGATTTCACTTTCTCTACTAAAAAATATATCATATACAAGCGTAAATAGACAATTATATATATACTATCAGAAGTTATCATGAAATAGATCAGAACATGATGTCAATGAAGTCAACTAATTTTTGGGACAATTTTTGGTGGCCTGGTCCCATTGATATAGACTTGATCAAACGTTTTTTTGTGTCATGTCCCTGCCGACAATGGCACTATAATTTAATCAATTAAAATCATATGATGGTAGACTGTTTTACTACCTTACAGGATATGAAAATCAAATATTTATCAATTAAAATTATCTTAGTAATTGATTGATTAGAAAGATGTCTAGGTCCTGACGTCATTTCTGATCAAAATAGTATGACATGTCATTATATCATTACTAGTATAATATATTTGTTTGAGTTTTTTTTGTTAACATTGTGAGTGCGTAATGACAGTCATTTAACAAATTAGTTTTGAAGAAATAAATTTGATTGCAGTTAAATAACCTAAGGCTTGTTGTACTGTTATTCTATGGTATCCTATATTAAGCCTATACATGTAATTGTTGTATGAAAAGTTTCCCCATTAGTCAGTATCTATTAACAAATATGTCTAAAGTCTAAAGCATACAAAATGAAAAATAAAGGTTGCAAATGACCTGAATATCAAGTTTTGGTATCAAGACATAAATGGAACTTATGAATTCAGGGAATTGTAGTAAATGGAATTGAGTTTTGCGTGCAGCTTTTCTAATGAGGAAGAGCAAATGCAATGCAATTTAATGAGGGGAATTCTGCCAGGACAGCAGCATTGGCCTACTCTTTTTTTTCCAATTTCTATCAGTCAAAGATCTGTAACATGCACACTGCACAGCCTGTAGCACACAGGGCCTCAGTGTTTTGTCTTATTTGAAACTTTAGACGCTTTTTCCATGTTACCTTAGAACTAAGTTAATGTAATCATAACTATTTTCATGATATAAACAAGCAGGTGATGTCTTAATATTTAAAGCACACCATCTTAATTGTTTATATGTTCAAAGAAAAATGATTTGAGTCACACCAGAATAATAATAAAATATTTAGTATTTATCAAAGAATTGAGAAGTAATTAAGTGAAAAAGGTCAACAGAAGTAAAAAATCAATGGTAAATATATATATAATATTAGTTATACCAATAAAATATATAAATAGACATTCTAATCAATTTCTTTATTGAATGCTTTGATCTTCATCAATCTCATTTTCTATTGTAAGTGCTTAACTCATATTCTGCACCTTTATACAATGTTTATGGTCTCATTATAGGTTTAGATTCCTACCAAAAAAAAATATGTCTACATCTATTCTGCGCTTGTTTGCTAACCTGAAGAGTTCAATCCCGGCATTTTTAGAGATTTTTCAACCCAGTTTCCCCCTGTCAGTGATGCAGGTTGGAGAGGCTGACATGGAAAAAGCGTCTAGTCGTTTGGATGGGACAATAAACCGAGGTCCAGTGTGCTATTGGCTGTGCACGTTAAAGACCCCTCGACAGTTGGAAATCGAAAATAAGAGCAGGCTTATGCCGCTGTCCTGGCAAAATTTTCCTCATTGCACACTGCATGGCGTTTGTTTGTCATCAATTAGTCCATTCTATTCAAATCATTTCACAAGTTCATCACAAAAATGCAATAAAAACACTATTTTCTATGCAAGAGGCATCTTATCAGTACAGGAAAAGATATATAATACCTTAGAGACATCTTCACATTTATAGAGGAATTTCTCAATAAATAATAATGGAGTTATTTTGCAAATCTTCATACTATAGCCCCTTTCAAACCTTACAAGGAACAATAAATTAAAACTATTATACCTTGAATTAAACACGATAAACTCGAGTCCATCCATTCTTATTGTTAGTTTACAGACTATTATTTTTCAAATCATGTTGAAATTTACTGATCTTTTATTTCAAAGACAAAAAAATTGGATTTACCTTCATCTCCATGGTAACAGAACACATAGCAACAATCAAGTTATTACCATGAATTAATTTCATATCTTTGTCAAGAATTTCTGAAGTTGTCAAACCTGTTTAAAATAAAAGGATAGATTAAAGAAGAACAGAGTGCTAGTAATTGTGCTCTCAAGACAAAATAGAATAGAATCAAACAGATTTAGTACAAACAGCTATGTGTAGAATCTAAAGTGCCTATTTGAGTAAACCAAATGTTACTAAACCCACGTTAGTAGCCCCATGCAATAAATGTGAAAGGGAATATGTAAAGGGATTGTAAAGTGGTTTTCTAAACTTTGTATGTGTATCGGGGACACTGATAGCATCAATTTGCACCATTCCAATTTCCATTCCGACGTCTGTGGTTCTTGCAATTTCACTAAAACTAACGCGTTTTATGACGTCACTAATAGTGATCTGCATAGATATCAATGGTAGCTTCCGGTAGATCACTATTACTGATGTCATAAAAACGTTAGTGGAATTGCAAGAACCACAGACGTCGGAATGGAAATTGGAATGGTGCAAATTGATGCTATCAGTGTCCCCGATACACACCCAAAGTTCAGAAAACCTCTTTACAATCCCTTTGACCTTTATATTATGTGTATTTAGGATATCAAATTTAAAATTATTATTGCATTATATATTTACAATCTCTTTATTATCCCTTTATATGCAAGACTAAATAAGAATGAGAATTGAGATGAGGTGTTCTATTCTATACAGTATGTAATATAATATCTATCAAGCAAAGTTTTTAACAAGCAGAGTTAGTATAACAAAGATGTAAATGTTATATTATCTAAAAGAGCTCAATTTCAATGTTTTTAAATCGTTCTACACACCTGATAAATCAAATTTGGCATCATTGAGATCCTCATATAATGTATCTCTTTCTACACCCATTTCTTCTAATGTGTCTTCTAATTTGTGTATCATTAATGTATCTTTATCTGTTGTTTTACCAGCTTCTGGTGACATATTGATGGTATCAATCAATATTGTTCCTGGAAGTACATAATACAGATTATATAGGAATGTCATTTCAGCCTTAATAACTGGCATTTGTGACATGTTAACAGCTATAGTGTTATTATTATTTGTGAGGAGTTAAAGGAATACAAAAGATAATCTCTACTTCTCGGCTTTGTAGTGTGTATCATTATGTTTCAATGTCTGATGTTCCTGTAACTGCAGAAAAAACTTGACAAGTTAATTGCATATAAACTGGCTTGAAAATAAAAGGCATTTGTCGACAAGACCATGATTTGTTGAAGATTTATGTAATTTCAGGAAACAGAGAAAAAATATCAGAAAAGTGCCAATAACTTCATATACAAATAAAGAACTGAAATCTAATGAAATTCACTAGCTATCTGATAAATTACAAAAAATCAGTCAATTACACTAATAAACTCCTGGAGCACCACATTATCAACTATTTTTCGAAGCAGTATTTATCATTCTTAGCTAGGAGTTAAATTATTGACCGAATTTCAAACAATATAAGTAAATATATAAAATAAATAAGTCATTAGTCATAACTATATGAAGTCATAATGACATAATTTCTTTAGTTCTGACATGTACACAAACAGGATATAACAGCCTTCTTAGTCAATACTTCAAACATAGTATATATATATACTTATTGTATACAGGCCTTGATATACACATTTATACAAACAATTAACTTGATTTTGACTTTTATACAGAGAAATGCTACTGGCAAATGCACTCAAAAGAATGTTTTAACCCTGACTGTTAACATAAAAGAAACATTATGCAGTTGCTAAAGTCGCTAACAGCCTGAATAAGATCCAATACAATCTAGACTTAATGCCACTTTCAGAACTCAAACCTACCAAACTAACAATGGGTATTAAAGCCCAAACCTAATTGCTCAGTTCAAGAATCGAATGAAAATTAAAGGTGTTTTATGACGTCACTGATAGTGATGTCATATAGGAAATTGGAATGGCGCAAATTGATGCTATCAGTGTTCTTGATACACATACAAAGTTTAGAAAATCACATTACAATCCCTTTAACAATTTCGCAGGCAATTTCCTCATCAAACACAGAAGGAAAATAAATTCATTTCAAAATATTTTCCTTACTGATTTAAAAAAAAAAATTGAGAGAAACAATTGATAAATTTAGTTTGTAAATACACACTAATAATAGGTAAAATGAGATCCTTCTTCTTACAATTAAAAAACAAACTATTTAATAAAAATGAGAGAAATACCTGAAAGCCTATAGAATCCAAACTGTACCTACTTTTTATTGAGAGGAAGTGGAACTGTTAATGTGTGGTTTATTAAAGTTCTAATCAGTGTGTCTAAATAAAGATGAGTATAAAATCTATTGAATGACTAATATTGATTATTATTAATGTTATAAATAATATAAGCTATTAGTAATACATTGATTGCTGATGTACCTTCAATTCATGTATTGTTTACCCTTTCTAATACATGTATTCCTGAACAAACTGGTACATCTAATTGTAAATCTATAATCAATTTAATTGTTTATTGTCTCTAAATAACAATTTCAAATGACAAATTTCCTAGTACATGTCAAGATGTTTATCTGGACGTCATGGAGATATGAACGCCTCAAGCTGCTTTTAAAACAACCATTGGAATACTTTTTATCTGAAATGTTGTTCACTTCCTATAATTTCCTATGAATTGTGTTTTGCTCAGCTGCTGTTCTGTATCATTAAAAGAAGTAAATAACTTGTTATACAAATTTTCTGCTCTGTTGCCAAGTGACAAGTTCATGATTTCAAAACAATCCAAACTGATAAAATCTCAGATAAATTTGAATCTGAAAAAGTATATTTAATTTATCAAAATAGGTCAGTTTCAATTCGCTCTTTTTCCATTCTGTAGAAAATATTCCTTCACCATACCTACTACATATCAGCTTTAAAATGTATCAACCATAATTGGATTCCAAGATACCAAGATAAAAACTTGAACTGTGTACACTATTTTATAACAATGTTTGACCTTGTTCCTACTTTCTTTATATAATTTACAACATAAAGAAGGCAAAGGTTCTTCCATTACACTTCTTTACATTATGTGATAAAAACATAATAAATCACATTTACACCTTATAGAAATTAGATTACACTAGGAAGCTGATTGAATTCTCTTCTAGGTTATATAATAAAGAATAGATGACTGCTCTACTCTGATAAGTAATACAATTTATAGTTGAAGTATTCCGAAACCTGATTTGAAGTAAAATCAATTGTTATAGTTAATAATGTACTGTTTTTGATAATGTTCACACAGTAGATTTGAATCAGTTCAAACAATAGTTAAGTTTCAAGTTAAAACTAGACTCTCAATCAATTCTTTATATCAAATCCTTTGGATCCTTGGTTCCCAACCTTTTGGACTCTTCGTACCCCTATTTTTTTCAAACCATCTCATGGTACCCCTCGCCGACTCTAAGTAACATTAAGAGCCAACATGAAAGTAAAGGAATATTTGTTGGTTAGAGTTTGATATTTAATCCATTCAATACTTTTTAAAATTGGCCAAGAGGCTTCTCAGGTACCCCTTGTGGTGTTGGCTGGTACCCCCAGTACTAGTACCCCTGGTTGGGAACCGAGGCTTTGGATAGATTCTAAAAATATTAAAAACAAATGAGTACAATATTTTTTTTTTCCTACTTATTTGGCTCACGAGGATGTGCTTTGCAACATGGAAATTATTCCAAGATCACAAAAAGACAACACTACTTTAGAAGCTATTAGAGGTAAAATTAACACAGAAACTTGTTGTTTTGGGAGAGGAAACATGGAAAAGAAATTCAATTCCATAATACATTAATTTCAAACAAAGTTTTTATTTTGATGTCAGTTCAAATCTGATAATCTGAATTCTACCTCATCTAATACAGACCAGACATTGTGGCTAACATTATCTCAATTTCTCATGCATAATTCAACATAACCTTTCTCTTATCTGTTTTAACACTTCTGGCTGTTATAGTAAACTGTTTTTTAACACAAGAAAGTAGAATGTAACAAGACATTCATGTTATTCATTTCTTTGAATGCATTTTTAGCAAAATGGTTGCTCATGTCTTCAGAGGATTGTAAAGAGGTTTTCTAAATCTTCTAGAAATATGTGCATCAGGGACATTGATAGCATCAATTTGCACCATTCCAATATTCAATCAAAAAGTCAAAGTCTGTGGTTCCATCAATTTCAGATACCGTATATTTCCGAATATAATGTGCACCCCATCCAATCCATTTACCCTATATATTACGCACCCCTTGTTTACGAAAAATTTGGTAACCCAAGTGTTTGCTGATATCACACCTGCAAATGTCTTCTCTGATACAAGCATATTTCACAGGCTGAGTATGTCATCAAACTCTTTAAGAAGCTAAAGCACTCCTATGTCCTGTATATGTGACCAAGGCAAGTGAATCAACAATGAAATAATTGGTAAATCAATAGAAGCTCTGTTCGTTATTGAGAAAGATTGTGATTGTACAATGTTTAAATTAATAGAAGCCAAAAATGGCAAGTAAATTAAGTTAAGTATTTACCATAAAGGAGAACATTAACGATGCCATCAAATGGGAAGTCTGGATTGGTTAAAACTTCTTCTGCTATTAAGGTACAACATGATCCCACTGGTTCTATATTACAATCAACACTGCAATAGATAACATAATAAACCTTTTAAAACTATGTAGTAAGAGACATTTTATCTTTATAGTTCTGCAAGACATCAGTTCAACAACATTAGAAGATAGCTTGCCTGACAAGATAACATATGCATATAAGCAGCTACGTTTAATCTAAGACATTTCAAAGGGCCATAACATTCTGGTCACATTTATCAATTCTTGTGATTTTTGATAGAGTTTCTGTAAGGAAGTCAAAATCCTTTAAGGAATGCTTCTTCATGAGGATTAAAAGCTAAATATTGTTAAATAAACAAGGGCAGTAATCCATTTAGACTATATAGGGTTCATCCTTAAATGATAATAAACTATTTCCAAGAATTTTTGATCAAAATTGTTCAAGTTTGTCAAGGATCATGTCTTTTCAATTTTCAAAAGTGTCTGTTCTTAGATTATAAAAAACAATTTGGCCACATTTCATCAAAAAGTGACGACAGTATGCGCTCCACATTACATCTGATCAAACACAAAATACCTTATGGTGATCATTTGATTGTGGTATTCAGAGCAAAAATCCTAACTTTAGAAGTCTAGAATGAACATAAGACTCTTGCTGTATTAAGCTGCTTTTATTATGGTAATAGGACATTGAATAATAATCTAGTCTTAAAATATTCTCATCTATAATCTTTACCAAGATCTCATCACATTACATAAGAAGATACAAGTTTTTTAATGGTATGAAACCACAATTTCTTGTGGGTAGACAAACTCATATGGTAGAAAACTAAAACCATGTCAAACTTCAATGCATTTGAAATTTGATTAAATGCAGAAAATCTTTTTCTTTTAGCTTATAAAGAACAAAGGCATCGGCATGATTTTTATGTAAGCCTATCAAAAAGTCGTCATAAAACATTGATGCCTTGACCGAATAAATGGTTTATAAAACAGCTTAAAAGAATTAACTTTATTTTTTAAAATACCAGACCCATTAACAGACATAGTGTTTTAACACATACTTGTTTTTCATCATTTTACATTTATTTCCCACTTTTAAATTCAAAGATGATGAAGTTTAATCAGGACATTCAGACAAGACTAGGCTTTATCAGTGTCAGAAATAATGTCGTAATATATTGTTTCAACAGATTAATGGGAAATCAATTGTGAAAAATGTAGATCTCTGCTATTATATTCCACTTCAGACAGAGTTCCTTATAATGAGAAACTTTAAAAACTCCTGTTGAAAACAAACAAAATGTGAAAATGGAGACCAGGGATTTCATTTCAAAACGTTAAAAGCTCCAAAAGACATTATTTTTATTTCACCCAAGACTAGATAATCTTAAAAAAGCCTTAATATAATCGGATAAAAGCCGATTATTATCATTTATCACATCTCTACAGTATTATTTTTTCTGATATTGTTTTTTCATACTTGCTTCACATACGGAAAAGTATTAAACCTACTCGGAAACTACTTTATGAGTTTCATTTTGTGTATTTTTAATCTAGATATAAGTGGCAGTGTGAAACATAACCAGAAGTTATCCACATATTTATATGTTTTCATTGCATATTAACTATGGCACCAAATAATTATCAGAAAGAGTTATTAAATAAGTCAAGTTTTCATTAAATGTCTTAAATGGCATATATACTTGTACTAAAACAGTCAAAATATTTTGCTTGATGTGTTAGTTTGGTCAATTTTGTAGCATGGTTAAATATAGGCCGAAATTTTCTGACTCTATTCTCAGCCTTTGATAGAAATTTGGACAGATGTAACTCGAGAGTCAAAAAAACTTAGCCATAAAAACAGTCTAATTAAAATCAGACCCTAATTTCGTTCGTTCGTTTTTTTTTTAAATCCGGTTTTTTAACCACTACATTTGGGTCTGAGAACGTCGCGCTTTGCCAGCCGTTCAGGTTAACTTTGACCTAACCCTAATGACCTTTGTTTTAACCAATCAGATCTTTGCCCTCTCCCGCGCTGGGATTTTGTTCGCGAACAATAGGTGCATTCTAGGATTCCTAAGTGCTGTAGACTAGTTTATCAGGTCATGTTTATCAAGGTAAGGTCAAAGTTAACCTGAACGGCTGGCAAAGCGCGACGTTCTCAGACCCAAATGTAGTGGTTAAAAAACCGGATTTAAAAAAAACGAACGAACGAAATTAGGGTCTGATTTTAATTAGACTGCCATAAAAAGTGGGGATTTTCCACACCTTGTGCGCTCAGACTTCCATGGCGACCAACTTTATTTCCTGCATACATGGCCTGCATGTTGTAGGGGGATAGATAATTAGATATACTGTAGAACTTGTCAAGATATTTGAAAATCATTTAACAATACGTCGTTATTATTTCAGTTAAAAAAAAACATTCATTTAATCAATAATTTAAACGGACACTTTTCATCTTTCGATTTATTTCAGATGATGTTGAGATACATGAAGTGCTTATAATGAATGTCTTTACAAATCATTTTCAATGTAACATTTTTATTTAACGTAAAGGTTGATATGAAAAGATGGTATTGATTTAATGAAAATGAAGTAAATTTTGAAGATAATGTAAATACACTGTCATTGTTTGATAATGTCACTGACTTTCTTTAATAAGACTTTAATCTCTAGGGATTATGGATTAATTATGTCTCAATGTAGGTTATCTACTGTTCTTAAAGGGACATGTTCACTAACTGTTCGACCAATAAATTTTTTGTCTCAGAACCTGGAATTTTTTAGCTATTCTATTCAATAATAATGTTCTGGATTCACAACTCTCCCTCCAAATTTAAGCCTTCAAATCCCTGTGTAGCCATAATTATGAGCGTTTGAAAGTCAAAAATATAACTCGTTTAATAAGACTATGTGTTATATAGAAAACACATATATACAGAAAATGTAAGATAAATGTTTAGGTAGGGATATAATTGAATGGATTATGCAATTTTTGTTCAGTTCTAGTACTTCTGGAGGCTATTTACATATAATCAAGGCTCGGAAATATTGAACATTCCCCAATGGTAACGGATTAATATAAGCTTCGGCTTGTTTCTGAAACCATATATTGTATTTATGTACCACTTATCTTGTAAATTTTGAATAAATATTGTTTAAAAAAAAACATTCCCCTTTAATATCTCTCATCTGCTACAATCTGCAGTTACAATTTTATCAATATTAGACAGTTTTTCCACAGCTGATAAAGAAGAGATCTTATACCTACTCCTTAATCTTTTTGAGAAAAATTATCTTTATGTGTTTGATAATTTCATAATTTGAGGCCAGATAAGAGTCAAACTTGTTTCAGAAATCGCAGAAATTTAGGTCTGAATTGTTAATATTTTCTGTTTACCTTCTCTATCAATGACTTCAGAATACTAAAATGGATTGTAAAGAAGTTTTCTAAACTTTATATATGCATCGGGATTTGGATGTCTGTGGTTGTTGCAATTCCACTTAAACTAACCCATTTTATGACTCCAACCCCAAGGATCTATCCGTAGCTACTACTATATATGCAGATTGGGGTGACGTCATAAAACGATTAAGTTTAAGGAATTGCAAGAACCACAGACGTCGGAATGGAAATTGGAATGGGGCAAATTGATGCTATCAGTGTCCCCGATGCACATACAAAGTTTAGAAAACCTCTACAATCCATTTAATAAATATCTAACAAATTAGATTTGATCTCATTTAAATCTGTGATTCATAAAAATCAACATCATAGCCAATAAACATTCCATATTGATTCTTTTTGTTTTTCATCAATTTATCATATCCACAAGCCAATGTAAGCTGATAGACAGGTGAGAAAATATAAACGGACATTGTGCTAGAAAGAAAAACAAGGATGTGTTTAAGAATTCACATTTTCTATCAGAAATGCCAAACATTGATTTACAATTATCACATAGCTCAACGATCCTCCTTAGAAAAATTTCTAATTTCATAAAGATTTTTTATGATAAGCAGATAATATGTTCTGGTGCAGTAATAATGTTCCTAAACTAAATAGCCTTAAGAAACTTGACTATAGTCATTAGTAGATGGATTTTTAAGTCAAAAATGATTAGTGAGAGAAAGTGTTTGATGTCATATTGGCATTAGAGATGCCTGTAGGCACCTTTCCTCAAATGTCATAAGCTAAGACAAGATCTTCATGCAACTTTTAACATAACTTTGTTTGAAACTGACTTATTACAAGATTGCCATATTTTTTCACTTTCCTTTCATGCATACAGAAGGGCCTCTAAGAAATTGAACATGTAATCAGGCAAGGAGAACGTTTTAAATTGAGTAATGGTTGATAAAATGATTCTACTGTGTGAGGATTGGAGAAATGTTTTGGGATTATTACACATAAATGTAGGTCATAAGGTTATTGTAAAGATTATTTTTCTGAATTTCTTACATGTATCAGGGACACTGACAGTATCAATTTGTACCTTTACAAATTTCAATCAGATGTCTTTGGTTCCAGCTATTCTCCTTAAACTAATTGTTTGATGACGACAAACTGTGCTTGTGTTACAAGACCGCCAGTCTGATACTATCAAACACTTAATTGGAAATGTGGATGCTATACCCAATACATATGCAAAATCTAGAAGACATCTTTACAATCCCTTTGATTACAATTTATGCACCTTTCAAATAGGCCAGATGATTCAGTTCATAAATCTAATTATCGTATTTTCAGTTTATTTCTTATATATCAGGTGTTCTAAAAAAACGTCCCTAAGTTTGAAGGCAAGTATCTCAGCTGTTGGAGAAACAATCTCTTTCAAAATTTTCACAGATTTACTTCAACATGACCTTGTCAGACCCTTAAAATATGAGAGTCATCGAATAAAAATTGTACAAGAACTGCCTTGAACAAAATAGAATATAAAAAAATTCAATATCAGAGCGAATTACATTCTAAAACCTTTAGAATTTTGAAAGAGATCAGTTTATCAGAAGCTGAGATACTTTCCGTCAAACTTGGGAACACCTGATACCGTACTAAATATTTTATGTATATGTGAGTATAAGTGTTGCTGGTATGAAATATAAGTATTGTCAAGAATAGAGTTATATATTAATAGGTGATTAAAAAACAATTCAAGCTGCTACTACCTCATGATGTGATCACATTGATTTAATAATCCTTTAGGAATGTATTGGAATACTTTACCTAAAATAAACATGTTTGATTTAAATATCTCTTGGTTTGGTTCAATATACCACATGTATAGAATAGATATTAACCATGTTTCCACTGAGAGCCTAGAGCTAGCTTTATTCTTGAACGCATTGTGTTTACACTGAGTTTTACTGGTTCCCAAATGACTCAGCCTCGATCACATATTATAGACAGCATGCAATGTACAAGACTACAATTTCATCTACTAGTCAACAGTGCAAGACCCCTATTGCCAAGAAAAAGTCAGCTTTTGTGTGTCCACTAAATAAATGAAAGAGCTTTAATTTTTCCTTTGATAACTTGATAACTTGAAAGATTTTTAAGTAGAAACACACGAAAGCTAGCTTAAGACGGCTTTCTCTCTGTGGCAAGACAGTTATTGTGCCAAGCAATATAATAATATATATTTTCCAAGCAACAACAAGTTTCTATTTGGGTAATAAAATATACTAGGGTACACTGATTTTATAGTAGCATGAATGACTGGTTTCAACCTGCAGTATTGACAATCAGGTATAGCTCTAATATCAAACTATTCCAATTTTATTTTGTTTTTTTTAAACTGTTATTGTCCTTATAATGGTAAGCATACATAGCTTGCTGATATTATGTTGAACTAATGGAGAGTAAGGCTTCTAATCTTGGTTGGAGTGTTTAAGTCTGGTGACCTTGAATAAGTGTTTCTGATTTATCTAGTTGACCCAGCTGTAGATGGATACATATGTCTGAGAAGTGAAAAGATCAATACCAAGAGGACCAGCTGTCAGAAAGAAACTTAAGTTTTTATCCTTGTAAAATATAGTTGTTTGTATTCAACAAATTGAAATTCAAACAATACATTGAAGGAAAAATAATGTGAAATCCTATTATTCAGTAACTATCTGAGCTAATTGATATCAGTAAATTCCATGTAGATTTTCTTAGGACCATTTAAAGCGATACTACGTCTTAGAATGAACATACCCATAAAACTATGTAATTTTCCATACAATTACAGATTATTATTAATAAATGTCTTAAATTGGATTAAGGCATTTATCAATTATTGTATTTAAACATAGTTTTCTGGATAGAATTAGATTATTTAGGTAATCTGTTGTATAGTTATGCCACTAGGTTTGTCGCCTGATGAATATATATATACTCCTATTGACCAAGTTTGAAAATTTAATTTTTTTGTTCATTCTAAGACGTAGTAGGCTATCGCTTTAATATTCACAGCAAGCTCCAAACACCACTTCAATTATTCCTTGCGTCATAAACAACATTTAAGTCAAATTGCACTAGAGATAAGGACATCAGAATCAAACAGAACTTTTCTACGTTTATGCACGTCTTTCAATATAGCGAGCAAGTGATTTTCTCACCCAGTCATTATGGCAACAAACAAATAAGACCATGGATTACAAGAACATGTACCAGTTTAGAAAATACAGCAATTAGTTGAAGAAGAAGATGGTCTGTATGTAAACATGGAATATTGAATGAAGTAATGGTTGGTAATCTTCTAATAATGATGTCATGAGAGGCAATCAATATTCAACACATGTTTCAAATAATACCAGCTATCTTACTTTCCACACTGCACATCTTGTGTTTTTATCTTGTGTTTTTATTTAGGATATTACACTAGTTTCCAATCCAGCAGAAAGATTTATATGAAATTAAATGCCACCTCAAGTGTAAATTCCAGCATAAACGTGTTAAAGTTATTAACTTGTTTTTTAGAGATACAATGTGAGAAGCATAGACTAAGCTAAGGCTTAATCACTCATTGAAATATTGGACTGAACACTTTTGACAGGAATTTAAGTCTGTAAATCTGTGGACAATAATCCCTGATCTCTAATCTGTCAATTGTTTTCTTTCTGTCATTTTACACAGAGGTTAATGTGTTGGTTTCAACCACAGAAAATATTTAATTGAAAAAAGGTCAGAATTGACAGAAATTGGTATTGATGTTATAGTTTGGTAGATAACTAGTTATTAACTCGATGTAAACCATTTCATAAAGATATCAGGAAACATATTTGCTGAAGAATATCAGAGAAAGATAATATAACAGCCAGACATGACAGACTAAATGATAATCTATAATTCTGATGTGGTAGACCATCACTGAATAGAACTCAATGAAATCTATCTAATGAAATCAAATTGATCACAGACAGATCTAGTTCTCAGACATATGGTGAAATAATCCTGAAAGTCTATAAAAGGCCAATTATTTTGACCTGTCTAGGACTGTAAGTTAAGCTGATATTGAGACTTAATATAAGGTTAGGAAGTGTATGATTGAGATTTGATTTCTTATATACCTCACAAAGGGCAAATGAAATAAATGGGATTTTGCCAGGACAGCAGCATTAACTTACGCATCTTATCATTTCAAATTGTTAAGGAATCTGTCAACTGCAGTCAGTAGCACACTGGCCCTTCGCATAATGTCCTTTTGGAGGACTCTTTATCCAAGTCACTGCACAGGGGAAATCCAGTTGAAAAATGGGAAGGTATTATCCTGACCAATGAACCTTGGACATTCAAGTTAGTAAGGAAGTGTCTGACAGACTGAGCCACCACAGATCCCCTAAATGGCATGAAAAAGCAAATAATGAAGGGGGTAATGCAAATAAAGAACAGGGTCAAATTGGTTATCATAAACAGTGTAAAACAGAATATATATTTTCTAATTATGTCTTATTATAATTTAGTCTGCACCTAGTAATATTCATTGAAAGAAAATATTTGCTTTAAGAAATCATTCTGTATAGATCTAAAGCTCTGAAAGACATCTTGAACAATGTAACATAACAAATAATTGATTAAGTTGAACAATGACGTAGTTTTATGCTGCACAATGAAAGCTAATTGGTCATGAGGGGTTGAACTATAGTTGAATCAGGGGTTAAATTTCTTCTAATTAACAATGATTGGCTCGGCTTTAAATAAGATGATTTAGTATTAGATGGTGATGAGAACATAGTCTCATAAAGGCACTGGCCTAGGTCACAAAGTAAAGATTTATGATGAAACAAAGTGCAAGTTAAAGGTTAAATATGTTAATTATGACTAAATAGTCTTTAAATACATGCTGTATCATTTCTTTTTTGGTGGAAATGCTGAAAATATAAGACACAATCTTCCTGTGATACATGAACCTTGTATTTCTTTCCAATTTTCAATGTTTCAAGATGTCTGGATATATATCAATATCAAGTAACTTCTTGTTAAATTTTAATAGAAAGAATATGTTCTAGTCTTAGAATTTCAGTAGGCATTTAAATAAACTATTAAAATAGCAGTAAGCCATATTTATTACTCTTGACATAATTTAATATACAGAGTCAGTTACATCATAAAAGTAGGTCAGCATTAGTTTCGTATTTTTAAGTATAACTGTTAGTTTCGCATTTCAATATCAATATAATTATTAATCTATAAACATCTCCCCTCTTAATTAAATTTCAAAATATTATCAAAACAGAAAATGAATGTGATACATTTTTCACAAAGTCAATAACGAATGTCTTTAACACAAATATATTAAATTCTAAATCATATTAGAAACAAAGTCTATTAATTATCAAATCCATATCTGTTAGGTTTAATAATCGTTCTTCCACTCCTGGTAGTTCTTATTGGTGAGCTATAAGAGTTAGTATCCACAGATGATTTGTTACAATCTTTTGGTTGTTGATCTTTACTGTTAATGTTGTTCGAAGCAGTAGGTATGTTATTTTCAGATTGAGTTTCATCTAATGTCAAATTAGGAAGATTTGACTCTGGAGCTGTATAGTGTGGCACTTCTAAACTTCGTCTTATAAACTTTCTATTTCTTCTATAAATATTGTTATCAGTCTCTACCAGATATGATCGAGGACCAACTTTACCAATACATGAACCTGAAGTCCAAGGTTGTTTTGGTTTGAATGGCTGAAGTCTCACAGTTTCACCAATTTCTAATTCAGGTAAAAGTTTAGTATGACGATCATAGTACAGTTTAGCTTTCTGTCTTTTATTCTTCACCATTTCTGGAACATCTTGAACCACAGATGGTTGAAGTAAAGTATTAGCAACTGGCATAGTAGTTTTAGTTCTTCGAGACATCAGTTTTTGAACTGGGCTAAATCCATTAACATCAGGGGTGTTTCTCCATTCTAAAAGTGACATCTGAAGATCTCCATTATCTCTCTTCACTTTCTTCAGGAGTTGTTTTGCAATTTTGACTGCTGATTCTGCCTTTCCATTACTTTGACTATGTAAAGGCGAACTAGTTGTGTGTATAAATTCCCAATGTTTTGAAAACTGATCAAATTCTTGACTGGTATATTGAGGTCCATTATCTGTAACCATATCAGCAATACCATGTCTTGCGAAATGAACTTTAGTGGTTTCTATTACAGCATTAGACGTTGTATCTTGTAGATGATCTAATTCAAAATAGTCACTATAATAGTCAACTGTCACTAGATATGATTCACCATACAATGAGAATAAGTCTTGACCAACTTTTGTCCAAGGATAATCAGGAATTTGATGAGTCATTAAAGGTTCTTTGGTCTGCTTATTTGAATATTCAGCACAGATACTACACTGGCTCACATAATCCTTTATTTCACCACTCATACCTGGCCAAAATATAACGTCTCTGGCTCGTCGTAAACATGCTTCTTGGCCTAAATGACTAGTGTGAGCTTTAGCAACCATTTGACTTCTTAACAGTTTTGGTACCAGAACTTTCATTCCTTTATAAATAATACCATCTTGAACTATCAAAACATCTCGGAAATTCCAGTATTCTCGAATGGGTACAGGTACAGATTCTTTCGTCTCTGGCCATCCTGTTAATATTGTCGTTGCTAATGTTTGTAGAACGTTGTCTGCCATTGTTGCTGACTTGATTTGTTGATGAGTACTATCAGATAGACTCATATGATCAATTTGATTGATATTTTCAATGTCTTCATATAGTGAGTTTTCAGTCATCAACTGGAAAATATGATATCTAGGTACACTTTCATGCTTAGGTACTTGAGGTAAATAAGCTCTTGAAAGTAAGTCTGATATAAACATGTTAACACCAGATATATGTATAAGTTTGAGATTATATTTTTGTAATCTCATCATCATTCGTTGAAGTCTTTTCGGTGCTTGGTGAATAGATTTCTGCATTATCGAAACTAGAGGTTTGTGATCAGTATGAACTGTTATAAGTTTACGTCCATGTAAATATTGATCGAAACGTTCACACGAAAACACAATTGCCAAACATTCTTTTTCTATTTGGGCATAGTTCTTTTCTGCACTAGATAATGCACGAGATGCGAAAGCGACTGGTTGGCCTTCTTGTAATAGACATGCTCCAAGACCGGTTTCAGAGGAATCGCATTCTATTGTAACATCAAGTCCCACATCATAGTACTTCAAGACAGGCGCTTTAACTATTAATTGTAGTATTTTCTGGTAAGATTCTTCTTGTTGTGATTGCCAATGCCATGGAACATCAGTTATAGTTAATCTTCTTAAAGGTTCAGAAACTTCTGAAAGTTTTGGCAAATATCTTGACAAATATTGTACACAACCAAGTAATCTTTGAACAGCCTTCACATTAGTTGGTTTGGGCATCTGTAAAATAGCTTCCACCTTAGACGGATCAACTTTCACTCCTGTTTCAGTTAATAGATGTCCCATATAAGGCACTTCAGATAACTTAAATTTTAGTTTTTTACAGTTCAACTTAAGATTTGATTTTCTAATTCTCTCCAGCAAAGCTTTCAAATTACTATCATGATCTATATTAGCTTCTTCTACTGTATCACCAGAACCAAAGCATATGATATCATCAGCTATCACATCAACACCATTAAGACCTGCTAGTATTTCTTTTTGTCGACGTTGATATTCTTCAGGTGCAGATGATATACCTTGAGGGCATCTCAAATATCTATAACGACCAAAAGGTGTCCAAAATGTTGTTAGATATGAGCTTTCTTTATCTAATTTTATTTGGAAAAATCCATCTTTGGCATCAAGTACTGTAAATACTTTTGCATTCTTCAATCTAGGTAATATTTCATCTACAGTTGGCATTTGGTAGTTGGATCGCTTAATAGCAAGATTTAAGTCTTTTGGATCAATACAGATTCTCAGTTTGTCAGATTTCTGTACTGCTACCAAACTACTAATCCAATCTGTATGCTCAGTTACCTTGGTTATGATTTCTTGTTTCTCTAGCTCTTCTATCTTCGCTTTTAGTTTATCTTTTAAAGGTACTGGTACTCTTCTAGGAGAATGTTGTACTGGCTTAACAGAAGTATCGATTTCGATATGGTATTCGCCAGGTAAACATCCAAGTCCTTTGAATACATCAGAATATTGTTGTAGTACTTTCTCTTTTGTAAGAGGATCTTGAGAAATAGTATGTACAGCATGCACTTCCTTCTCATTGGTATCCATTGATATCCATTTATTCTTGATGCAAGTACCTCCATCAATAATTGGCCATGGGGTATTCTCTAAAATGTCAAACTTAATGTCTATAGGTTTCTCAGTCCCTTTACTAACACTAAGTATATATGAACCTAATGGGCTAATAATAGTACCATCATAAAGTTTAATCTTTCCTACAGTTGGTTCAAGTTGAACATCACCAGTCTGCAATATGTATCTCAGCTGATTTATAGACATAGCAGAACATGAAGCACCAGTATCTAGCTGAACATCTACTACAGGTGAGTATTGGTTATGAAATTTAAGAGGAATCATAAACTTAGCAAGCTTTCTATCCAATGTCTTATCAAAAGCAAATATAATGTCTGTATCAGAGTTAGAACTTTCATCTGTGTAGTCTTGTGATACATGATGTACTTTCTTCCCTTTTGCATCCTTATAACAGCAAGTTGCAAAATGATTAGAACCTCCACATTTCAAACAGGTTTTACCATAGGCAGGACAGTTTCTTCTCTTGTGTATTAATCCACAGAATCTACATTTCTTAGTAGGACCATCACGTTGCTCCTGATGAGAATTAGCCGATTTATTCTCTGTAAAATTCTTCTGTTTGGAATTGAATTTATTCTTCTTAGGTTTCTGTATGCGTTGTGTACCATGAACCTCATTATTATTATTGTCTTGTGTTGAACGCATTTGTTCTTTATGTGTTTTAGATAATTCACTAGCCCTGAGAACTTCAAGACATCTGTTTAGATTTGGAACAGGTCTCTCACGCAATAAACGATCTCTGGCTGCAATATCTATAGTACCCATAACAAGACGATCTCTGATTAAGGAATCTCTTAAATTCTCAAATTCACAACTTTCTGATAGTTGTCTCAGCCTTACACCTAAATTATCGATTGTCTCATTTTCGGCTTGCACAGCACTGAAAAATTTGAATCGTTCAAACAGAACATGTCTCTGAGGTATGAAATGTGCTTCCAATTTCTGCAAGATGATTTCTGGATCCCTTTTATCTGCATCAGTGACACCAGCAATACTGTTTAATATTTTCAAACATCCAGGGCCTATTACTGAACAGAGTGTAGCAGCTACCTGTGTTTTACCAGCATTGTTTGCAGTTCCATCTTCATTCAACATCTTTTTATCCAATTCAGTAGCCAATATATAAAATTCCCACTGTGATTTGAATGTCTTAAAATTTTCTACCATATCACCCTTTAAAGACATCTGGGCTGGGGCTGGAACTTGATAAGTTGCCATGATAACACTCAAATTATCCTCAGTCACTTCAAATAATCTTGAACAGCTTGCTCAAACTCCAAAATAAACACGTGGTCTACCGGTAGGCCTACTACAAATGTCAACAAAATTGAACAATTTCAGACTCAAAAAGGTAGTTTCCACAAATCCTTACAACTGGATGCATTCACAGTTGACTTCAATGTCTAAACTAGGTTTCTTACTAGGTTTTCACTTCTGACACCATGTTCTAGTCTTAGAATTTCAGTAGGCATTTAAATAAACTATTAAAATAGCAGTAAGCCATATTTATTACTCTTGACATAATTTAATATACAGAGTCAGTTACATCATAAAAGTAGGTCAGCATTAGTTTCGTATTTTTAAGTATAACTGTTAGTTTCGCATTTCAATATCAATATAATTATTAATCTATAAACAGAATAGACACCAACTCATTTCTTGTCTCTAGTCATTCACTGATCACATACAATATTCAGTCTCAATAAGATAAAATAAGATTCAAGTCTACTCTATAGTTTCTTTTATTGTCTACTTCAATAACCTAGGTTAACCCAATTTCCTACCAAAATCGTGGATCCATATTACATCAAATTCTCCTCTTACTCAACCTTAATACAGCTAATTTGTTTCTAAAGCACTTGGGTGAATAGCCTAAATAATGACATTCAAGCAACTTACAATGACTCTACCTACGAATCCACCATTGCTTCTGATATGATTCAAAACTTTGTTTTTGTTTTCTTCAAACTTGATCCGTTCAGATCATTTTTCTTTATGTATATTGTCTGTACCAACTATGTCAAAATAGCACAATAACACAATAACTATAAGCAGTGCTTGGCAGTGCTTACACAAGACTAATCACTAAGTACCACTCTTTGAGTACCATAGGGTGGTTTCAGCATAGACCCCTATTTTTGACATGATCATTTTAATTCAGTGCAGGGGGGCTCCTATTTTTGGCCGACTGATGATAGAATCCTCTAAACATTTGGTACTCACAGTGCCGTTGAATTTGAAGCATGTTATATTTCAGAGCCCCCCCCCCCCCCTTTCTCTAAAACCTGGATCAGCTCCGGCAGTGTGTCCTGGCATTTGATAACCTTTCAGATTTATTATCAATATTCGAACATTTAAAGACAATAATTGGTAAGAGATAATATTTAGAAGGAGAAGGTGTGATGTTATCTATTAGTGATATAAATACATGAATAAATAGTAATTATTATCAGTATATCTCTTATGATAAGATTAACTTTTATTTCACTATCTTCTTATATTACAATCATAATATTAACTTATACAGTTTATAAATAATATAGAAAGTTTACACCAATCTACCCTTTGTTCTTCAATTTAAAACTATCAAATGATTGAGATTGATCAGCATGTATCTTTGACAGCATAAAGCCTTGAAAGTGATATTGACTTCAAGTATGGGATACAATCTAATAATTGTTGACCTTAAATGAGGTTAAAACCAGTCTAAAATCAGTCATTTTCCTAAGGCACCAAATCATCTCAATAACAATACAACTGGGAACTGGCTATTATTAAAAGATCACTATCCTAACAGTGTGTGAGGAATAATTTTTTGTGGCACATAGTAGACCTACTTTCCCACAATCTATCAATACATATTGGGTTATTAAAAATACCTCTATCTATAATTTTATGTTCAACTGTTTCTTCTGGACTCATTTTATGTACAAATATAGCAGAAAGTCTTAACGGCTAACGTTGAAATGCCACCTTTTTAGGGAAGGTATAAGCCAAGCCTCTGGCATCAATGACGTCAATACTATTTTCTTCCATTCACTAAAGGTTAGTGGTTTATGCAGTCTTTTATGTACTTATAGTACCTGGAACCTTGTCTGACCAAAGTTATCAGGCTTAAAAACTGTCAATTACTGGTAAAAATATATATTTTCAGTTCAAGGTCATAATGTAAAAGATACCAGAATTCTACGGTTGCTAACCAGATACTTATTGGTAACAAAATCCTATTCAAGCACAAAATTCATATTTGATACTATTTCCAGTTAATGTTTCTACTAAATATACGCCCACTCTAGGCTTTGTTTCAAAAAGAACATTTGGCAGAAACAGCAACCATCACAACCATGAAATATTCAACCTGTAGTCATAGGCCTACATTTCATTCAGAACTTAAATTAAGTGTTGTCAAAATATATTTTTTTCTCGATTCCATCAAGGGTTCAGCATTCATCAGGCTTAGTCAAAATCCTTCTGCCTTGTCGAGTGTTTCTGAGCTTAAAACTGAATGTATTTCAAAAAAGAAGGCCAATAACTCATATCAAATATTTTTTGATTATCGATAGGGATTATCGAGTGATAATAAACTATTTCAATAGGTTTCTTTCAAATCGTAGTGCCTTCTAGAGGATAAACGAGCTATATATCAAACGCGTTTTAAGGAACAAGGGCAATAATTCATATTAAATATTTTCCAATTCTTTTCATTTTAAATAGGGTTCATCCTTGGGTGATAATAAACAATTTCAGCAAGTTTCGTCAAAATCCGTAAAGAATTGTGACTTGTAGAGTGTTAACAAGCTAAAAATCGAACGCGTTTTAAAGATCAAGGGTAGTGATTCATATCAAATATTTTCCGATTCTTTTGATTTTAAATAGGGTTCATCCTTGGGTGATAATAAACAATTTCAGCAAGTTTCGTCAAAATCCGTAAAGAATTGTGACTTGTAGAGTGTTAACGAGCTAAAAATCGAACGCATTTTAAAGAACAAGGGCAATAATTCATATTAAATATTTTCCGATTCTTTTCATTTTAAATAGGGTTCATCCTTGGGTGATAATAAACAATTTCAGCAAGTTTCGTCAAAATCCGTAAAGAATTGTGACTTGTAGAGTGTTAACAAGCTAAAAATCGAACGCGTTTTAAAGAATAAGGGCAATAATTTATAATAAATATTTTCTGATTCTTTTGATTTTAAATAGGGTTCATGCTTGGGTGATAATAAACAATTTCAGCAAGTTTCATCAAAATCCGTAAAGAATTGTGACTTGTAGAGTGTTAACGAGCTAAAAATCGAACGCGTTTTAAAGAACAAGGGCAATAATTCATATTTAATATTTTCTGATTCTTTTCATTTTAAATAGGGTTCATCCTTGGGTGATAATAAACAATTTCAGCAAGTTTCGTCAAAATCCGTAAAGAATTGTGACTTGTAGAGTGTTAACGAGCTAAAAATCGAACGCGTTTTAAAAAACAAGGGCAATAATTCATATTAAATATTTTCCGATTCTTTTCATTTTAAATAGGGTTCATCCTTGGGTGATAATAAACAATTTCAGCAAGTTTCGTCAAAATCCGTAAAGAATTGTGACTTGTAGAGTGTTAACAAGCTAAAAATCGAACACGTTTTAAAGAACAAGGGCAATAATTCATATTAAATATTTTCCGATTCTTTTCATTTTAAATAGGGTTCATCCTTGGGTGATAATAAACAATTTCAGCAAGTTTCGTCAAAATCCGTAAAGAATTGTGACTTGTAGAGTGTTAACAAGCTAAAAATCGAACACGTTTTAAAGAACAAGGGCAATAATTCATATTAAATATTTTCCGATTCTTTTGATTTTAACAAGCAATTGTGGACGGACGGACGGACCGACGGACGGACGGACCGACGGACATGGGTGACGGCAATATACGCTCCACATTTCATGTGGGCGTACGACGGACATGGGTGACGGCAATATACGCTCCACATTTCATGTGGGCGTATAAAAATGTAGTTAAACGATCTTATAATGTTAGACTATTATTTTTTTCTGAACTAATTTTTTGCATTATGATAAAAACCTGAAACCATGTAGGCCTACACATTGTGAGAATATGGGCATATCGATTATTAAATTATTAATGGTTAACCAGATATCTACAAATACTGGCTAAAATGTCTTTACATTAACACCACTTGGGCGCTAACACCAAAGCATAATTATTCATATCAGATATCCCAATAGAGTTTCCAGACATATAGAATAGCCCAATTATTCAAATATACACCCTTTTATAGCTTCACAGCATAATAATTATCAGTTTGAATGATGATTTATGGTAAACTAATAGACATGGGACATTATTCATATTAAATTGATGTAAAACTTTGTATTTTATCAAATACAAACGATCTAAAAAAAAGTTTTGTTTAGATCTAAAGCTTGACAAACAATATTATGTCTGACATTTTTGTGAGGAAATATTTGTGGTTATATTTGGTTATAATTGTGTCCAGGCATTGTTGTTAAATTTTTCTGGGTAACAAAAATAACATTATATTGTTAGCAGGCTTTGTAATATTGTCAGCCTGGTCAAATTCATCTATGACAACATCTGTTTTAACTCGAACAATAAAAAACTCACCCATTTCTTATGATTTTCAATTATCCAAAAGGGAATTTGAGGGAAAATCTGGCAGCACACAATACTGATATATATATACAGAAATCTTAATAATAGAGACTTTCTGGATTGAAAGCAATCATGTCTTAATGAGACAAAGATGCAAATATAACCGTAAATGTGTAAGTTGTTGAATTTGTATTGGAAATTCAAATCAATGACAGACTATTTGTAATAATGAAAGTTAATGCATGCCAAGATTGCAGTTTGTTTAATTCTAAATAAAACAATGAGTGTAAAACATACCTGGTTGGCCATTGTTTAGATATAGGACGGTGATCAATAACTTTCACAACACTAGATTCAAGGTCACTTAAATGAGGTGTTAAAACATGGTGGTCCACTAGAGTCACTAATAATTTGCCTTTTGTTTGTAATTCTACTAGAGAAATGTCCTCATAAAAAGTTAAAATATCTGGTTCTATTCCAATTTTCTCCAGAAAATGAACAGTTTCTAATCGTAATCGGAACTTGCTGCGAGGAATTTGCATAAGCGGTAAAAACAGAACACTTTCATCTTCATCAATCTGAAATAGAAAATGAGAAAAAACTGTAAGAAACTGGAAGAAAAATGTGAAATGATATTTTATCATGTTAATGCAGAAGTTCTATTTAAGTATCAAAATCAAATTCTGAGTTTTTAAAGCCATTATCAAGAACAGACTTTTTTATTCAGATGGTTTACAATTTTGTGTCAGAAAGTAAAAACATTATTATCTTAGAATCTTTTTTATATGTATTGTGTATCCAGCAAACTTAGACATCTTTATTTCAATATAGATAAACATTTTTTTAAATATTTTTTCAAGTTGCTTTAACTTTAAACCCCAACCTATCATTACTTGCCAAACTATATTTTCCCTTCTGACATGCACAGTATGTTTTTATTATTATTCCCAATAGTAATAATAATAGTAATAAATTTTAGTTTCATAACATGATTACCTATACAAAAATTCAAATGTCAAAAAAAAATCCAGAACACTTCATCAAAAAAGATATTATCTAATAAAGAATATATAGCGGTATATTCTAAAACACTGTCATATAGTCAACCAGTACAAATATTCATGACATCAATATTGTCACATTGCTGTCACTAAGTACTGTCGTCAGTGTCAACACTCTCAACTAGTATTTACAGTCAAATAACGGAGACTAATAAAACCCTCCAGCTACAACCTACCAAACTAATACAATTACTAACATTTTAACCAATCTTTAACTATCTACAAGTAGTCTTTCACAAGTCACTTTTCTATTTCAGAAAATATCCGCAATTTATTGATCTTCTCTTATAGCCATTAACATTTTCCCCATGTAGAGATGCGTCGTGTTTCACAGCAAATTTTAGGATTTTTGATAAAAAAAATTGTTTCTTATCCGCCAACAATGATTTATACTTGAATTATCCAGAAAGCTTGAACTAGTTAAGCAGAATGAAAGAACCACAGAAGTCTAGACCGGTGCACATTGATGCTTTTAGTATAACATATAGATAGGCTACACATAGTAAGATCAGATAAAACTGTCGTGTCTACAATCCAAATTATCATCTTTCTACAAAATTAAAGCAATAACAGCCAAATTCGAATTTGACTGATATCTCATAAAATATACATACATACCAATAATTAGATACGTACAAGCAAAACAATTCCGTTAATCAAAACTCACATCCAGAGCATGACAAAATCGGTCCCAATGATCGTATAATTAGTAGTGGACTTTCTATACAAGAATTACCATCAGGTGTTAAAAAATAGTAAGCATGGTCTGCTTCGCATGCGACACCTGCCACTACTATATAGGTTTTGTCAAAATAAACCATAATTCCTCCAACATTTTGTGTGCCTTAACTCAAAACAATAGCAAAAAACATGTGGGTGTATAAAAATTATCTTTTTTTTTTAATGACCAAAACATGTTATATTTTTAATAGTGTTGAAACGGTTAGTGATTTTTACGACCCGGGTACCCGTCAGCAATAACCGGTTATTTTCCGGTTAACCCCGAATAATTTCTTAAGCTTTAAAACAAGAATGAAGAACAAATGGGCGGTGTTGACACAATTAGGCTAAAATTATTTGTTCCACTTGTGAAGTACGGTAATTTTAATTCTATAATGACTATAATTACTTGTATAAACGGCAAAAGATCATCTTTTATGTGATATATAATAATAACGAAGTCTAATCACACTTTGATACCTATATTTAAGATATAACGTAAGGATTTGGAACTTTCATATATATATACCCCGATGCCGACGATATTGTCAGGCACTAAATTTAATAGACATCGCCCGATGTTTTGAGCAAGAATGTTGAAAGGGAAAGTAGAAAGTTAATGAAAATGAGAAATTCATTGGCTGATATAAATAGACATCTCTTATTGTCCAATCAGATAATGGCATGCTTTGTTGATGGATTTTTACGAGTGTCTGTTCATAAATATTTTCAACAAAATGTTCTATTTTTTACAGCTTTATCGTTCTTTGATAAACATCGGAGATCGTGAAGATGAAAAAACAAGTATTTTAGATGGTTTAGTTGAGAATACGGCGGATTTATGTTATAAAATGCCGGTTTTTACACGCATTTCTTTATTAAAATTATCATGTTACAAATTACCGGTTAACCGATCATCTGAAATTAGACCCGGTTACCCGTGAAATCGTACGCGATATCGGTTAACTGATTAACCGTTGCAACACTAATTTTTAAGTTGATAGTGAGTCTGTATCTTCTTTTCATTTTCACTAAAAAAATGTCTGTAAAAAACAAAATCCTGTGATAAAACAGAATTGGTTTCTTTAATCTTTTGGAATTTTCCAACAAGAGATTTGGAATCTGTAAAAACTGTAACTCAGTGAGATGAGAAAACTAATCTCTAGCCCTGAGGTGTAGATTTTCAAGCAAAGCTCCATACTTCAACAATAAATATACCAGTAACTGTCTTAATGGGTCTTTTTCACGCCTCGTTTAGAAACCAAGACTCATTACGCAAATTACCTAATTCATTTCAGATAAAATGCAACGTCAAATGAATGAAACGGAATATGACGTCACTAAACACTCTATCAACAGCGAAAAGTGGGCTAAAAAATTCCTTTTCGGTCCTTTTCTCTGAAATATAAGAAGAAACACTTCATCTGAAAGTATTTTTGAATAGCCTAATCAATTCTGATTTTAAGATGTAAAATTTTATTAGTTTCGAGCTAGTGGGATGGAAGAAAGACAAATGTCTGGTTTGAGGTTTATATGAAAGGATCTGACTTTAATGATCCGATCATAAAAATTTCTAGCATTTTGGTAAATAATTACATACTTTACAATATTTTAAAGACTCAAATGAGCCCCCCAAAATGCTGAAAGTTCCCCTTTAAAATAACATCTTTTGTTAAAAGCTTTTTTAATCAGATACTGACAAATCTCCTTATAATATGAATTATATAAAAAGTGTTTCCATGGAGAGACTGTTAGATAATGAACTCAATCTTTAAATATACCATATCATTCCCTAAAGAGCTTGATCACTCTGACAGTCCAATGTTATCAATCACTCACATTTTTTTATCCTGCACTGACATGAAATGAGTCAATTTCTAATTCTATTTCACTATTTATAACACTGGTAAAAACTCAATTTGTAATGAGAAATTAATTTCTTTGATGGAGTTTTGATTATTATCCCAGTAAGCAAAGGAAATGCTAAAGGAAATAAAACATTTTTAATGTATTTGTGTTAGATAAGTCTATTAAATCAGAACATTTCAGAGTGTTTGTATGTTTATCAGGAGCATTCTATCCCTGATTTTCCTTCTGATCTCCAACTAAAAAATAACTTGACCCAATCTGAAGACAAATTGTACTAACTTAACTGGAAATCTTTAAAAGACCTTATTTACGCCTTGTTGTGTCACTTAGGCTCATAATGCAAATTGCATCATTCATTGGTAAGATGGTGACGTCAAATGAATGAATAGCCTTCGCGAGGTCTCTTTACAGCAAGAAATAATGTGTGAAGGTCTGAAAGTATCATTAAATAGCTTTGTTAATTCTGATTTTAATGATCTAGAATATACATTAGTTTTGAGTTAGTCCGATCGAAATAAGAGAAATTAAAGATATCAAGGCGTTTTCAATGCAGTTATAAGAGGTGACCATTTTTCGGCTCTATGATCCTTGCTCCGGTGTTAATTTAACACACAAAGTGTTCACGTAAACTTACACTTAACTTTAATTATCTCTAACTGAAACTGAAAATATCAATGTATGATTCAGCTTCAAGTCATATTTGATGAAATAACATTCCAACGTACAATACAATACAATACCATAAAAAGTTGATATCAACTGTATTCAAATTACTACCCTTAACCAAATTATTGATTAAATTACTAATAATAGTTATCTTCCATATCATTCTATAGTAACTTTAAACCAATTTGAAATGATTGGAATTAGATTATTTCAAAATAAATTTTCGTTCTTATTGATATTGATCATCTGACTATTCAGATTAAAGTAATTGACGCCATAATTGAAAGTTGATTTTGTAAAGATCTGTATAATTTACTTTCCTGTCACGATTCTTTGAAAATGTTTAAAATTTGGTTACTGATGATACTTTTTGCATCTAATCCAAAACAAAATCTTTATAAGTGACCAACATCCAAACACTGAGGTTTTCAGTCTGTGGTTCTTGCAATTCTACTAAAACAAAGCATTTCACGTTGAAACTAATGCAAAGCTAAAAAAGCTTTTGCACTAGTAATAACAACATCATTATCATTCACGCTTTGTTTTAGTGGAATTGCAAGAACCAAATAAATATAACTGAAAATTGGAATGGTGCAAATTGATCAGTGTTCTCGATACACATACTTAGTTCAGAAAAGCTCATTAAAGGATAATAAAGACTATCAAATCTTTTGTATAATTCATCAGAGAAAATCTATTTTAAATTCATCTCCTATAGTTTTCATACTTTTGATCTAAACACTTTGATCTTCTTTATTTCATGTGATTTTTTTTTTTTAACAGAGTAAAAAATATTGACTATTTACTAGAAACAAAGAATAAAATCAGTGATCTTATCAACTGTCTGAAACTAACAGTCCTTTATCACGGTGGTGTGTGTAGAATTATAACTGACCAATTATAGACTGAGACAGCATTAAAGACTGGAAGACCATAATAATCAATAGACACAAGGTGAAATACCTAGACTTGTTTTTTTAGACCTTAATTAACCCTAATTGGTGGTGTTCATAAAACACTACAAGGAAAGTCAAACCTGAAAGTTCTTTTTTTAGATGATATTTCCGTGTTGTTGATACGGTCTAGGGAATTATAGACAAACTCACAAGATATCAAGTTTGATACAATCACAATATATGTGACGTAAAAGAATGAAATCAGTATCAAGTCAGATTATCAGTAGAAGAATAACAACTAATATCATGTTTACGTCTGGTTATACATGACAAAGCTGATTTAAAGATCCTTCAGAAGTTTCCACTGTTAGACTGTGTTTCAATTACACAAATACTGCTGTAAATCTATTATCAGACTTTGTACTTAACAGGTACTTTAAGGTAAACTTCAAAACTGAAATTGTCTAGTTTTATCTTTCAAAAACATTCAAAAGTAATATAGGAATTAATGTAGCCAAATTGAGCTGAAATACTTTTGGAACAAATACCTGTCAAGTTTGGTTAAGCCTAATGCAAAACAACAATTTGTGTTGACAAAACATTGCATTTTGCCAAAGTCTAAAGTGTGCATTTTACAAATATATAGTTATGTTTCAAACGAAAAGATTGTTATCTGTCTGTTTCAAACAAAAAGATTGTTATCTCTATATTTCGAACAAAAAGTTTGTTATCTGTCTGTTTCATACAAAAAGATTGTTATCTGTCTATTTCAAACAAACTTATTGTTATCTATCTGTTTCATACAAAAAGATTGTTATCTATCTGTATCTGTATTCAAACAAAGATATTCTAATAATAAATTTTGTTTGAAATCAGAAACATTTTTTATAAATCCATTGAAAAAAGTACCTTTAGCCCTCATCTATCAACAAACATTACCGGTATATCATTTCTGCAAATAAAATTGATGTTAAACCTTGTGGTCATGTGAGACAAAATTCAGATAACAAAGCAGCAAACATGTTTCTTTTGAACCAAGTCCATCGAGTTTGGCTGACAGAAACTTGAACAAATAACAATATTTTTTGTTATTCAGTTGTTTTAAGTTAACACAATATAAACAACTATTTGGCTATCTGAACAACAGAACACTGTTTATATATCCAAATTTCTTACTATGTCATTTTTACATTGACTGCATATATACAACATATCGGGTGTCGCAATAAAAACGTCCCCAAGTTTGACGGTAAGTATCTCAGCTGTTGTTGAACCGATCTCTTTCAAAATTCTCATAGATTTACTTCAACATGTCCTTGTCAGACCCTGAAAATATGAAAGTCATCAAATAAAAATTGTACAAGTACTGAGAGGAACAAAATAGCATGTAAAAAAAATCGGTATCAGAGCAAACTACACATTTCAACCTGTGTCTATTTTGCTTTCACCTCATTGAACACCAATATCATTCTGTAATGCTCTGCCCATCTCATCTTAAGATATTTTCTCCCAAAAAGCAACCTTCCTGCCTTTCAGTTCCTGTTCATCCCGTTTGTTCTACTGGTAAGGGTAATGTCTCCGAGCAGTATGGGATTCAGTTGTACTGCACTTGGGTTAGAGACACACACTGATTACACAGGAACTGAAATGCAGGATGGTTGCTTCTCTAGTGGTACCTTTAGATGTGATTCGTGAGAGTTTATCAAGATGGAAAATGTTTGATATCGGTGGTAAATGCGGTGAAGGCACAAGGAACACAAATTCAAATATGTAATTTGCTCTGATATTGAATTTTTTGACATGCTATTTTGTTTGAGGCAGTACTTGTACAATTTTTATTTGATGACTTTCATATTTTCAGGGTCCGTTGGGGACGTTTTTTTTGTGACACCCGATATATATAACATTATTACAGAAAATACAAATTCATGAAGTTGTCAAATCCTTTTTAAAAATGGGTAAAGTCATATTTATACTATCATTTGGTTATCTCATATAGCCTATAGCTTACATAGTCTAGACATAGCAGGATGTAGGATAATCAATAATTAGGACACTTTTCCTTAATTTCATCTCAAGTTCTTCAGTCTTTCTAATGTCCAGACTGTAAAATTATAGAACAATCAATTGTTACAGGTATTCTCATTGATGAATAAGAATCATCATGACACAATCTCAATCAAATTGTGTATAAAATTCTATTTATCTGATAACATGGTCGTTGAAACATGTTCTCACTTCCACCTTGTCTAACTTTAGTAGGAACAGTGTTTTTCAAAGTTAATACACACGCTTGTGCATGGTTTGTTTGTAATATGAACACATATGACTCATTTTTTTATATGAAAAAGATCAATTTGTTTGCTTAAATTTTACGACTTCAACTGAAAATATGCCATGATGTTTGGTGCGGAGAGGGTCTGTCACTTCCTGAACACCCAGTTTCGAATAGAATATAGGTGGTAACTTCATCATATGAAGTGTATATTTACCACACCTACAGTAGTGAGTATGACATATTGAAGATGTGTTAGTAAAATGAAGCCAGTCTATAATGATATATAATCTACATTATAAAAGAAGAGTGAAGAAAGATTGTAGTTGATTAATTTGATCTGGACAGTCAATAGATAATTATAGTTGATCAAGTCTATTACTGACAAATCAACCTGTTTTCTAATCACCATACTAATATTCATAGAACTCATAGACATTAGTAATTTACAATTTTCTCTTAAACATATCTTTGAGTAAAAGAGTTTTAAAGGAATATGTTCACCATCCTTTCGACCAATAAAATTTTAATCTCAGAACCTGGAATTATTAAGCTAATCAATTCCATTACAATTTTCACAACTCTTCCTCGAAATTTAAGCCTTCAAATCCCTGTATAGTCATAATCATTATCGTTTGAAAGTCAAAAATACGACTTGTTGTTTAGTAAAACTATGCCTTATATATAGAAAACACATATACAGAAAATGAAAGATAAATGTTTAGGTAGGGGTATAAGGAAGGGATTGTGTGATTTTTTTAGCAGTTCTAGTACTTTTGGGGGCTATTTACAAATATATTCAAGACCTGAATCAACCCTCCAAAATGCTGAACATTACCCTGTAACGTTTTTCTGGTAGTTAGATCATATTATGTAAAATTTATGATCCTACTGCCTGAGAATTTTAGTCTTATGAGTAGGTAGGTGCTCTTAATGAATAAGTGAGCCACTTTACAAAGGATTTAGTTGATGCCATTAGACGAAAAAGTTGGTTAGGTTATAAGTGTTAAATGTGTCCAGGGGTAAAAAAGCTGCAAGTCAGTTGTGAAATAACCTTAGTTAACCTAACCTTAGAGTGTGGGTCTCTGCCTTTTATCATCAAGGGACGACTTCTTGCAGTGTATGCCTTATCGTGTGCTTATTATATAGATGTAAGAGAATAATAACTTACCGTATAAAGATAAAAAGCATAAACTAGTGCTGAGATAGCAGAATCTAAATCACAAGATTCATTTCCTACTACAACATGTACTTTACTAAAATCCTCTAGTTCATTCTGAAAAAATTTAATATAATCATATTTAATATAATCATTTCACTAGATATTATGCTGTATCATGCATTAACATCAAACCATTTTCTGAAATCAAAGAGTATATCACAAGAAACAAACAGATAACTTACAACAGGCGTAAAAAGTTTAAAAGGGATACTATTGTCCAAATTTGTATGAGCTGATAAGATTCATGTTGTTTTCTCAAAGATTTTATTAGTCTGAAACTTGCTGACTCTTTCCCCAGTCTCTGAAAGCTATTTGGACGGATATGGCTGGGAGAGAGTCAGAAAAACTAGGCCCCAGAAACTTTTCCGCACCTCCGCAGGTGCAGGGGTTTTAAACGAATTTTTTTACCTCAAATCCACAAAAGTTCGATATATTTGGAAAGATGGATGATTTTGTAGTTCAATCATACCACCTACACCATACAAGCCATGTATGCGAGTCCATCAAAGTTTTTTCCCGAGAAATAAAATCTATCGGTCGCCATTAAATGCTGCACGCGCAAGGTGTGCAAAATCGCAAGTTTCTATGGCCTAGTTTTTCTGACTTTCTCCAAGCCATATCCATCCAAATATCTATCAAAGGCTGGAAATGAAGTCAGCAAGTTTCGGACTAGGATATTATTAGTTGTGCCAATAATCTATATTAAGTCAAGAAAAAAAAGAAAAAACACCCTTGTCCTGGTGTGTACAACCACACTAGTTTTCGCTCATCTAGCGCTATTCAGGGGCAAATAATGCAAATGTCAGCAACATATTAAGTCAGATTAAGATTTTGAACAGTTATTAGGATAGCTGAGATTGAATAGTTGGTAAACAAATTGTTGGTACAATAAATCCAGGCAGTAGTATTATTTAGTCTTTTTTATGCTGTTACCAAATTAGCTATTTCCCATTTCAACAATCTTTTCAACATTATGAGAGGAAAGTGTTAATTCAGAAGTATTTTCATGTTAATTGGCCTAGAACACATTCATTGAACCAAATATAATTCAGTTGTTTTAATCTTGAATAATTTACTATGAATCACATAGCTAAAAATTTGTCACTTACTGGTTGACATGTATATGAAAAGCAATTATGTCACAGATGTATCATTTTATTTCAATATTGATTTTTCTGTTATAAGAATAAATGCAAGGTGGGCGACAAGTTAAATTCAAAAACAACTTTTTATGAACACAAACAAGCCATATATTGCTTTTTAATTTCTGGAGACAAAAGTACTGATATCAAAATGTTTTGTTCAATAGTTGAATATTTTCAAAGATGTGGAGGCATGTAAAAATGGGTTCAAAATTAGCGAACAAAAATTGTTTTTGGCGACTAAAATCCTCAGATAGGTTGCCCAGGTGGTGATCTGGTTTTGTTTTTTTTTTAAACGAAATTTTGAGGCATAAGGTTCGATAGGCGCTGTTATACCAGTCTTCTTTACTTTACAATTGTGATAGGAGACTTGATACTTGATAGTCTATAGTCTAATATCATACTCTCTAATTTTTTGAATAATTTTCTTGTGCCGGTTAAATTCCGCTTCAATTCTTCGCGAATTTCATAACTAATGTGGAGATTTTTGGATGGAGTAAAATAAACCGGAAGAGAAGAGAAAGGGATGAAGTTAGCTACAATAAAAACTATGACGATAATAAACGTAAAAGAAAATACAATCATGAGTGGGAGAGCGATCGTCCATGGCTGAAAGACACAGAAGTCGGTATGGCATGCAATTTTTGCACTGACTTCTCCCTATTTAAAGTATTATTAAAGATTGAGATCTAATTCAATTAAATATGGCTATTTTTTTTCTGGGCCCCATAAAATTTTCCTGGGCCCCAAGAAAGCGGATGTCAGGGGCACGTATGATGATGGTTCCATGCATTTCAGAACCACCTAGATCACCATGCTACACACTTGTTGTATGATATTCAGATAATGAAAGTTTTAAAACACAGCCTAACCTATAGGGTACTGGCACTGGCACTGGTACAAGTTAAATTTATGTTTAAAATGATATAAAGTTGATTTTATTAATATAAATAATAAACACAAGAAAATAGTGTCACAGACAAACATTTAATAATTCATTTGAAGAAGATTTCACTTGAGTAAAATAAGAATCTAGTCTAAATTGACAATTAATTACTAGAGAGGACATTTTCTAATCTCTACAGACCCAGATTTCAATTGACTATGTGAAGAAAAGTAATAGCAGATTGAATTGCTTCTCTTATCTCTCAAATTAATGGTCGATAAAAGTCATTTGAGAGCATTGATTTGCCTTCTTCTCACTCTCATTAAAATGATAACTTGCAATTGAGATATAAGGAGAGATAGAATTTTTATTACTTTCACTGAACTGGAAGCAATATATTTTTTTTTAAAACGAGTAACACTATTTTCATTTCAAATCAAAACCAGTACCGGTAATCTAGATTAATCAGTGTTTTTTTTTAAAATTGTTTTTCAAATAGTATTTGCTACCCTAATATCAGCTCAAAACTGTCACAAGCCTGCACATTGTAAGCATCTAATTGACTATATGGGCTTAATTCTTTCAACTAGCTACTGACTCTATATACACATACGTCATACATATCATGTTACTTTAGCCTAGGTGTATGATCATAATGATCTAACTGTTGCTTCCATGATACACCTTTCTAATCATAAATGAATAGTAAACACTTAGACTTAGGCCCTACACGTTTACACCCTATCTGAATTCCGAATTGTCACTCGTTTACAACAGTTTGCCCCGAATCCGGATTTCCAATCTGTTAATCCGCCGCATAAATGAAGGGTGGATTTGACGTATTCAATATGGCGTCATTCAACAAAAACACTAGTCAAATACAAATTGTTAACAAAATTAATCTGGTTTCAGATTTTTGTAAATTCACTCTCGTCATATACAACATTAATCTTATGTACCAAACCAGTTTCGGATTTTTCAAAATCTAGCAGGGCCTTAGAAATAAAGTTCTTTTATTCCCAAACAAAATAATAGAAGTTTCAACCTACCAGAGCTTCTCTTGTCATCGATAAAAACTCATCCATTTTGTAGGTTCTCTAATATCTAACTTATTTACTTCTTAAAATAGTAGTTACATCAGCAACATAGTCATACCATAATATCAATATATATCCTTATACATACCATATAACTACTGAATAATAAAAACATATCATATATATATATATTGATCAATCAATAATTATTACTGTTAAATTGACACTTTCAACAGGGTAAGGATAGTATACAACTATTTAATTCGCTTTATCATAGTATAATATCAATCTGACATTAAGTTTGTATACAATCAAATAAAAGAAAATATTTTAAATAATAAGAACTAACATGAATTTTTTCATACAAGGTAACATATGCCCACTGGCAGCTTCGTTTACATTAGATTTTGTTACGAAATAGCAATTATTACCAGAATAAGATAGAGGTTAGAGTGGTTGAAAGCAACAAGTTACTATTCAACAGAAGGCACTGGCGCAGGGTTGAAGCAGTGTACCTTGTAGAATGTTAACAAGCTAAAAATTGAAAGTGTTTTGAAGAACAATAAAGCATTTCACCAAGTTTTGTCAACATCCATCAAGAATTGTGCCTTGAGAGTTCAACAGCTAAAAATTGAACGTGTTTTGAAGAACAAGGGCATCAACTCATATCAACTATTTTCAAATTTTTCGGATTTTCACTAGGGTTTATTTTTTAATCATAATAAACAATTTCACAAAGTTTTGTCATAATCCATTAAGAATTGTGCCTTGTAGAGTGTTGATAAGCTAAAATTGAATGCGTTTTGAAAAACAAGGGCAATAGAGTGACAATAGTTTTTTCCTAATCCGTCAAGAATTGTGCACTGTAGAGTGTTTACGACCTATCATAGTACAAGAGCCATTACTCATATCAAATATCATTTGATGTACCTGATTTTCAATAGGGTTTATTCTTGGGTGACAATAAACATTTTCAGTAAGTTGCGTCAAAATCAGTTAAGAATTGTGTCTTCTAGATTGTTTACAAAAAATGTGGATGGAACGACACGTGTTCAAAATTAACCAATTTGCTACTAATGTCTGAGTTTGAAATCTGACTATCAAACACTGATTGATACATACATATTTAGAGGCTAAAATTGCAACTATTACTGATTAGCTTAACTAACCAATCCCCACGTCTGAGACTAAGATTAATTGATCTCACTAGGATCAAATGGATGGGAACAATGGGATTTAATGTATATAAATAATGTAATTATAATGTTTATTTATCTATTGGTCACCTAATATTGGAATACAGAGATTACTGAATTCATACTTTATATTATAGACCTTATACACTCCTCATTTTGAAATCATTGATAACAAGGCTCATAACCAAATTATGTTATTGATTGATTAATATGGCAATGTCAAATGAATAAAAAGACTATGTAATGTTACTATACTAAACAATCTATCATTTTATGATGTTTTTCAGAGTTCTTTAGACATAAAAATTATTCTGTAGAAGTTCTATAGAAACCTCTGTAGGAAATTGTCTGTAGGCTACATAAAACAATATTTTAAACTTCTGTATAACTTATGTCTGAAACCTTATTTCTCTTCTTTAACTTATATGAATAGGATAACTAAAATATCATTCAAGGAATATACCCTCAGTCTCAGGTTAAAAGATTTGCCATTGTTTCCCCGTTGATTCATACTTTTTACTGGTGATTTCTTTATTCAATAATAAAATTTAATCAATAAGTTCAATAACCTATTATTTATATATTCAAATATGAAGGTTTGATTTCAAATATTTCTGAATTGGATGTAGTGGTTTTCCCCCTTTTCAAGTCCACCCCTGTCTTTAACCCCCACCCCCCTTTCCGTTTGGACAGGTTTACATTACAACACAACCGGCATAACAATCGACAGAAACGCCCTCATGTTTGTTTACATTCTCAGGGCACCTGTCAAAAGTAACACCAGACGTCACACTCGCAGACAGCATCACCACCAAACCATGTCACTGTCAGCCGGTTACTCACAGCATTAGGCATTAAAAAATATCAGAAACGACGGAATAATTCGTGTTTAATAGAATTATACTTACAAATAGACTAAACAATATTTAATTCATAGTAGTTAACCTAAAATCCTTCACAAAATTTCTGATCTGACTTATAGTCAGATAAAAACCTGCCGTTGAGGGGTTCCTCCTTGATTTTACTTTGCTACAGAAAAACCCTGTTGTCAGTTTTGCTGTCTTGAATGTTTCTTTACTAAGCACTTTAAAAGTTATCCCCCTTTAGAAAATAAGGTTTGTCTTGAAACTCGATTTCACCCAATACAATATAATATACACCAAACACCACGATAGCAGCCCGATACACCAATGAATGCCGGCTATGCAGTTTAAATAATAGTTCTTATCTTATGATGATTGGAATGCTAATCAATTTAGACTGTGTAATAAGTTTTCCAATAATGCCATAGCTGCAAAGAAACATATGGAATCAGAGTCAAGACAAGTTTTACAGCTTGAGCAAATTTCATTCACTGTACACACTTCATGCCAATCATGGCATTGTCCGTCTTCTTAGCCCAACAAGTGACAGAGAAGTAGATGTTCACTCATTCTCTTTCCTTAGTTCCATAACTGATAGCATTGGCATTATCTGACTACATTGGCATCAGAATTTAAATATGGTTTGTGTTGTCTAATTTGTGAGTATTTATGGTGATTAGACTATTCAACTAGGGGAGTGTTTGGTACGGTACTTAAAAATAAAAGACTAGAAAACAAATGGATGATTTTGAGTGGGCAGTATAAATAATTCGACCAATCATTTTATCAGATTTCTTTTGTATGCTAACTAGTTGTCAGAATCAAACAGAACATACAATTGTTGTTTGATAAACGATACCAATCGTGTCTGAAGTTTGATACTGAACAAGATTTTGACGCTTTATTTTAGTTGCTAAATCCAGCATCCAACAAAGTTATGCTGTCTGCACGCCTACGACAAGGTTTATGATCGGCAAATCGGCAAATTTGACACTTTATATAGACAAAAAAATCCATACTAAAGTCAATTCAAGTCAACACATAGTTCTGTTTATTTATTACAAATTTAATAAATAGATTTAAAAGTAGGCCTAGTTGAAAATATCAATATTTCTAGTCAGCCATCTATTGATTTTATTGGCTGTGCATGCTGTGCTGTGCTAGGAGTAGGACTGGCTGTCTTGAACTGTCATAGTGTCACAGCTATTGACTTCCTATATTGACTGGATATTATTTATCAAGCTCCATACAAACATACAAAAAATGAAAGAAGGAACTGTCATACAAAATAGCTTTAGTAATTTCAATATAAGTTAGAAAAGAATCAAGAAGAAATGAAGCGCTATATGGTACTATGGGGTTTCCTGTTTTTCTTGGTTATGTTTTCGTCACTATATTTGATGCTGGAAACGGTAAACACTACAGGAAAATCATCAGAACTCAATGCAGTAAGTTGGAAATGAGCTTATGACATTTGATTAATTTATAATACCGGTAACTAAACTAGGCTATATATAGACAGTAGACACAGCTTTATCTTATGGAACATCAAACACTGGTAAAAGTTTTATTCAATGTTTCGACGTGTTTCCCCCCGTCGTCCTCAGGCACATATGTCGAAATGATGCTTAAAACTTTTAGCAGAGATTGTTGTTCCATAAAGCTGTGTCTATATAAGTATATATCATTGTGCTTTACACTTTAAATACAATTGCTAAATGCCATTTAATAACTTTATTAATTACCGTGTAAAGTAAAGGGGAATGTTAAGCATTTTCGAGGATCGAATTGGGCCTAGAATTTATGTAGACTAAATAGCCTTCAGATTTATTGGAACTGCCAAAAAAACACACAATCCCTTCAAGTTGTAGTTCAAGTTCAATTATACCCGTACCAGATACCAGTCATAAAGTTGACATTGAAATATGAACTGTGTCAAAAAATTGTCCAAATACGTCAATTCTACGCGGAGATATGAACATTCAAAAATTCTGTACCTTTGTTGACATTTTGATATCGGAAAATCTACGGAAATAGCCAAGGTACCACGGAAATGACCGAGCGCGTCTCTGGCGAGACTGTTTGATCGCGACGAAGTTTGACATGACAGTATCACGTGATGTAAATATAGTCACAGTCGTCAGGGCGTCTTCTATGGTCTTTTCCGGTCATTTCCGGTTGACGTCATCACAACGACGTAAATTTAATCGAGTTAGCTTGTTGACATCATCGAAAACAAATCCGATTTAATCCAAGCCATCGGTGGTTGTTTTGAAATTATAAAAGCGCTAATCTTTTAATTATACATTACTCTTCCATTTTATCATCATATTAGCGTGTATTTATTTATTTTTTTTTGTCTCAAGCATAGTTGCTTTAACACTTAATATAACTGATGTTTATTTTGAACATCAGAAAAAATTTTTTTTCATACTATCCAGTATTAAACTTAAAAGGACAGTCTGAATTTTTTTTAGGTCAACAAATCTTTTTGCTCAAATTTGTGAAAACTTTACATTAAAATCTGTAACTATGTGCCCTTTAATGTATCTGAAAGTTTTAACTAAAAAAATCCAAAACGCTAAAAACATGCTAAAATTTTTAAAAACCTTACATAAGGTTTTTGAGAGTGTTATGTTTTTTGGACGCTGATAGCAAACTACTGAACGGATTTGAGTAAAATAAAGGCCTAATTGTAAAGAAATGTCCCTCTTGTGTATTTAAAAGGTTTCATCTAGAAATATTGAGCTATTTAAAGGGCAAACACTAAAACTAAGTCAAGTTGCTTAATTAACAATAAGTACTCCCTGTTTGTAATTAACCCTTTAAAACCAAATTCAGTTTGATATAGATACTCTCAGGTAGCATTTGCGATTTTTTTGATAATGGAAACTTTTATCAAAAAAGCAGAATGTCTCTTAAGGTTGGATCAGTTTTTGTTTTTGATAATATTGTGTTAGGATCTGATACAATCATACAACGAGTACCTATTTCGACGGGTGAATTTTCACCATCTACTTCACAGTTAATATATCACTGACACAATTATTTCTCTATTGTAAGCAAATAGTTCCAGTTCTGTTGCTTATTTTGACAAAAGCTACAAAGTTGCAAGTTAATATGACTTGCCTTGTCAAAATGTTATCTGAGAGTTTATTTTAATAAAAACCAATAGGCATTAAATTGTCTGTCCTGTTTCCCTATCCTTCATTTGTATCCAAATGAAAGGAAAATGAAGTTCCAAAGGCATCACTTAATACTAAAAGGGCCATTCTGCTTTTTTGAAAAAAGTTTCCATTATCAAAAAAATCGCAAATGCTACCTGGGAGTATTTTTAAAGTATGCTTCTTGCATCTCTATATCTTCTTGATGAAACTGACTTTGGTTTTAAAGGGTTAATTACAAACAGGGAGTACTTATTGTTGATTAAGAAATTTGACCTAGTTTTGGTGTTTGCCCTTTGAATGGCTCAATATTTCTAGCTGAAACCTTTTAAATACACAAGAGGGACATTTTTCTACAATTAGGCGTTTATTTTACTCAAATCCGTTCAGTAGTTTCCTATCAGCTTCCAAAAAACATAACACACTTTAGCGTTTTAAAATTAACGGCTGGATTTTTTGGGTTAAAACTTTCAGATACATTAAAGGGCATGTAGATACCGATTTTGGTGTAAAGTTTTCACAAATTTAAGAAAAAAAAATTTTGACCTAAAAAAAATTCAGACTGTCCCTTTAAAAGATAACTTCTAATAATTTGACAAGAAATGCTGTTGTAGGCTACTTTTAATGATGATTATATAATATAATTAATTATAATCAGAAATGTGTCCACCTCATTTTTATAGTCATGGCCTTATATTTACATGCAGCTCAAAGCCACAGATATTTTTTGTGCTACCATATATAAGTTATCAGTATTCAGACAGTTTTATGATACTTTTTAACATCAGCAGAAGTACAAAAGTTAACATATAAAACAATCCCACCTGTTGTTGACAGCAGGACTCTATGATAATTTACATAAAACCGATGTTGACTTATATAGAAAATTAATAACAGTTAACCTGGAAGCCTATAGATATAAATATATGGTTTGATGAAGAAATATGTTTTCCTCCAAACAGTTGTTATTTGGTCTGAGTCTGTTAATTGGTATTGTTGTATTGAATTCAATTGTTACCATAAATAATATAAGAAGTAAAGATAAGGATTATTCAGCTCAGTTTGTAAGTTTTAGACATACTAACACATCTATTTCAGACATCATAAATATCTGAACTCTATTTCAGACATCATAAATATCTGAGCTCTATTTCAGACATCATAAATATCTGAACTCTATTTCAGACATCAGAAATATCTGAGCTTTGATTCCATTGGTTGAGATGATACCTTTGGAAATATTAATCCGTTCTCTACCTGTTAGTGACATGAAAAGTGTCTATTCATTTAAATGGGAAATAAACGAAGGCCCTGGATACAGGCTGTACAACCTACAATTGGAATTAATAGAATGTTACAGTAGTCCAATGCGACTAACCTAGCACACTTGTTTGGCGTTGCCCATCCTCATAAGCCCAAACAGGTGCAAAAAAAAAAGGATTTATGTAAAAGTGTAAGTAAACATGGGGTAACTTAGACACCAGGGTTACTTTGACACATTTTGTTTTTACTATTTTTTCCAAGCTCTTTGACAGTAAACGTTTTCTAAAAGTGCTTGAACAATACCTGAAAAAATGTTGTTTAGCGATAAATTATGTAATGGTTTTTGTAAATGACATCACTTAACAACAGAGGTGGGTTTGTAGTAGCCCTAAAATTATTCACAGGCATGGCCTTCTTTTTTTTTAAAAAGACAACATTTGGTTCAGAAACTTTGAGAATAATTTTAATATCGAATCATACTAAAATCTATGATTCCACTCTAAGGTCTTTCAATTAAACCACAAATGTCTTCAAGATGTCATTATTTCCTTAAAAAAAAAGAGTCAAAGTTACCCCACATGCCCAAAAATTCTCTAAAAAAGATAACAATCAGTTAGTTTTAATGATTATAAAGCATAGTTCTAGGTATTTATGAAGTTTAAAGCCTCGGTACCCAACCAGGACAACTAGTACCAAAGAAAACTTCAAGGGGTACCCTGAGAAGCCTCCAAGACAATTTTAGAAACTAGTGTTATGTATGTATGTTCTATTAATCAATCTACCATAACTATACCAAGTCATTCATGTGTATATTTTGTAAAATAAAATCACAATATTGATAAAATCATTAACACATAGTTACTAATATGTCTATGCCCTGTGAATCGCTTTACACTTGGTGACGCCAGTTTTTTAATCACATAATTATTTGAAATCTTTTGGTTATTGATGTTCAGATATTCCTCAACTTAAAGAGAATGTTTGACTTCTTTAAGGTTAGAAAACTTCTGTCTTAAATTATTGAAAGTTATTGACCAAAATCTTAAGAAATGTGTACCTTACATTATTTGTGAGTTGCCGCTGATTTTTGAACACCTAAAAGATTTATGTAAATGTATTAGAATTTATAGATTTTTATATTTGTTGTACGGATTAAAGCTAAATAAATTAAAAAATGTCTCTTACTTATTCTTCAGGTTGGTCAGGTAGATAGGCTACAAGATGAATGTCATATTTGAGAAATCTTTTTTGTTCATAAAAATAGTCAGACATTCCCTTTAAGAAACATTAAGACCTAAATTTCAATCGTGCTGCAAAGCGTGATAGTGGAAATCTATCACAATTGGCAACCCGATTCAAATTGTGGTCTGGTGATCCTATCAGATCTGATGACATCTTAAGTCATGTTAATAGTAGAAACATTTTGAACCGTTCAGCATGATCCATTATTGTAACTAGCGATCTAGTATCATCTTATCATACATTAACAAAGCGCTATGGATCGTGATGCCGGTGTTGGTCATTGGAGACAAACTTAGCCCACTTTGGACATCTGAAGCTGATTTTGGCCTTTGATCTTGCCCCCTCCCCTAAAAACAATTGTCAATTTTTATTTATTAAATACTTAAATTCATTTTACTGGGGAGCCTTGCTATTAAAAAAATAATCCTGATCCTTAAATTCATCAAGGAATGACATCTTGGCACTCCTTTATGCCGATGATTTAAGCTTGGTATCAGACACGGTAGGCGACCTCCAAAAGAAAATACTGTCTTTGGAAAGGTTTTGTGAATTATTTAATCTAAAGGTAAATACTGACAAAACAAAGGTGATCGTTTTTCGTAATGCTGGAATTATTAGAAAAAATGAGAAATGGTACATGAATCAGGAACAGTTAGAATGTGTTACTTATTATAGTTACCTCGGCCTGTTATTTTCTTCCAGACTTAACTGGAGTAAGTGCTTGTCAAATCTATCTTTAAAAGCAGAAAAAGCTCTTATCCCAATAAAATCTTATATACGTAGAATAGGATTCCCTAGCATGCATGTATTATTTAAAATATTTGATTGTGTTATAAAACCAATATTAATGTATGGTGCTCAAGTTTGGGGCTACCAATATAGACCCGATATAGAGAAAGTTCACATAAATTATTGTAAATTTGTTTTAGGAGTTCACAAATCTTCTACAAATGCAGGCGTTTTGGGCGAATGTGGCCGATATGATATGAGTTTATGGTATATGTGCTACTCTATTAAATATTTTTGTATTCTCGTGAATATGTCTTTAAATAGGTACCCGAAGCAAGTCTTCTTAATGTTGAAAAAACTGGACGAAGCTGGACGAATCACATGGGTATCACACTTAAGATTGCTTTTGTTCTCTCTTGGTTTCGGCTACATATTTCACGTTGATTCGATCGGAGACATAAAAAGATTTATGCTTACTATCAAACAACGTTTGAGGGATATCAACCTACAGGAGTGGTCAGATAAGTTGTCTCTGTGTGATAGTTTAAATATCTATAGGTCATTTAAGGTAGATTTGTGTACGGAATTTTATTTGTGTTGTATATCTAAAAACAAACGGCGAAATGTTACGCAATTATGATTAAATCTTTTGCCCCTTGCTAACAATTTGTATAGACGACGCATTGTAAAAACACCTTTGTGCCAACTTTGCAAATGTGAAGATGAAGATAGTGTGCATTTTATTTTTCGTTGTAAAGCCTTAAATCAGATAAGATTAAAACATATTCCAACGAAATATCTTAGTAATGATAACTTATCAATGTTTATTGAGCTATGTACATCAAAAAATGAACATACATTGTCCGCCCTGTCTTTATTTATAGAAGAGGCTCTGTCTTTCAAAAATCTTACAAAAATCTAGCTACCGCATCATAACGCCACTTAGTATTATTATGTTATTTAGTATATGTTATGCAATGTTGTAAACTGTTATTGTAACACGTTGTAATATGGGTCACAGACCTTATATACTGTAAATAAACATTATTATTTATTTGTCAGGAATTTGTGTTTCCAGGCATATATGATTCTAATAATTTTTGTATAGGGGCTTCAAAATCTCAAAATTTTCTAAACGAGATCCCTCAGACATTACAACACAAGGGTTACCTGAGAAGCCTTTAAGACAATTTTTAAAAAGTAGTGTTAATATATACTATTAATCAATCTACCTTATTTTAGTTTATTTCACCTTATAATTGTCATAATTATAACATCTTATATTTAACAATAAATACATAAGTCAATCACCAACATCTGTAACAGTGACTCAATATCCTATGACTTTCATGTTGGCTCTTATTGTTACTTACGGTAGCCGAAGGGGGGAACCGGCAGATTGTGTTTGAAAAATAGGGGTGCAAAGAGTTTAAAAGGTTGGGAACCAAGGGTTTAAATGTAGAATTGTAATATGGGGGTAGGCCATAGATTGGTGAAAAAATAATATTTCACATCAATTATGTTTAGTAAGATTATATAACAATTGTCTGTCAAAGTAAACCCTACTTAAGGTATATTTGACATGTAAGCAAAAAGAGTCAGAGGGTAATTTTTATACACCCACTTCTCTCTATGTGGATGTATTTTGTCAGCACCCCTGTCCGACTGTCGGTCCGTCAACATTTGCTTGTAAACGCTCTAAAAAAATAAATATATATTTTCTACAAAATAAACGTTGTGTCAAAGTTATCCCATTTTACCTTACTTCATTTCATTTCTCTTTTTAAATAAGAAAATTTCTGAAGATCATGGTATTTAACATGAATTTGACAGTGAGGCCTCCAAAATTTAGACTAACCCGACTTTCAAATTCAATGTCATTTAATTCTTTTGTGATTTCTCTTGCAAGTTCCCCTACCAGACCCCTCCACCTAATAATTTATAGAAACGCCATAGACCTTATTCACCAGGGCTCAACATTAACTTTTTAAGCCACTTAAAAAAAAGTTACTTGTCACATGTTTTCATGTATTAAAAATATCTCTGACTTGTCTCTAATCTTACTTGCTATTTTATGTACATGTAGTCACTGCTCTTTTAGTTTGTCTTGTCTTACACACTACTTCTGTATGTTTTTCTATATGTGATTAGTGTGTTTTGCATGTTTCTATCCTTGAAGACAGGAGTTTAATTCTTCCTAACACTATACGTGTGGTTGTAGTACAAATTACAAGTCCAGATACAGTGTTATGAACATTGGACAAATGGCCATTTTTCATAAAAAAAGTGTTGAGCCCTGTTCACGCCTCGCTTTAACCGCTTAGAAACCGAGGTTCATAAAGCAAATGATGTCAACCCATTCATAAAATACAACGTCAAATGAATGAAAGGAATATGACGTCACTAATCATCATATCAACAGCGAGAAAATGATCTAAAAACGACCTTTTCGGCCCCTTTCTCAGAAATATGTGAAGAAACAATTCATCTGAAAGTATTTTTAAATAGCGTAATTAATTCCGATTTTAAGGTGGCATTAAAGACCTCAAGGTGATGATTTTTCTGCAGTGGCAAGACGCTGCTTTTGTTTGCTTGCGTTATAAGCCTCGATATGGATCCATGATGGCCGACACGTGAATAAAGTCTATTGGATAGACCCTGGTCTTTGTCATATTGAATGCACTATATCTACAAATGTTTATTTTTTTAATATACTGTTTAAATAAATGAGATAATTGTAACATGTAGGACAGCTGTTATAATATCACATATTACTAGTCATCATATTATGATTATTGAGTGTTTTGTTCTATCATTAAATTTTAGCTACAGTATGATTTTTATATGTCAAATTGTCAGCTCAGTCTGTTCACAATTATATTATTATTCTTAAACTGATATAAAATTATCAAGCTTGAATGCAAAATAGTTCTCTTATTATGAACATGCAACATTTCTGATATTTCTTAAGACGCTAACATGGAAATGATAAATGACTGAAATAAATTGATACAACACGTAGTTAAACAGTCAATAATATAATCTGCTCCAAAAAGAATTTTGACCATTAGCTGCCACCCATCCACTAATCCAAAGTTTTGCAGTGGTCACTGTTTGCCAGCTTGTAAAATTGTAGGATTTATCCTTTGTACACAACAGACTTACTTTATTAAATACAACAATAAATATATTGAATTTAATTGATTATTTTTATACGGCCTCATCTCTCTATGACCTGGGTTTTCAACTGGTTTTCTCAAATGTCCCCAAAAATGCACAAGGAAATGACCATGTCCCTTGAAATGTCTGCAGAAGTCACCGAAAACATGCAATTTTGACAGCATTTTTCGTTTTAATACAAACTTAAATTGTGGTCGTTGCAGGCAGTGGACACAGGTGTTTCAAGATATTACAAGATATAAAATATTTTTTCAGACCTATAGATCAGTTTGTGTCCCCTGGAGAATGTCCAAATGTCCCCAATCTGGGACATGTCCCCCAAGTTGAAAACCCAGGCTCTATGAGGACATATATTGTCGGCACCCCTGTCCGTCAACATTTGCTTGTAAACACTCTAAAGACTAGAGTTTTTGACGGAATCAAATGAAATTTGATATGTGTATACATATTCATAAAACGAAGATCAATTTCGAATTTTATGAATGTTATTGGACCTACATTGAAAGGATTGAGAAAGTTTAATTTACTCCTGATTAAATTTAAGGCTTTTTCGTTGGGCGTATATGGCTGTGGTCCACTATCTTTTAACCAAACTTAATGACAATTTCCTGAATTTATGTAATAGTATAATTTAGAATTGAATGTCTTATTTCAGAATGAATTGGATAGCATTGAAGGAAAAATACAAAGAATTGAAGTTGATATTCTTAAAAATCATGAAACAATTAAACAGATTAAAGAAACAGTTAAAAAAATTGGACAAAATAGACATGGTTTAGAAGAATTAAAAGAAGTATTAGATAAACATGAAGATACTGATTTAGTTGAACGTTTAGGTAGAGGGAAGATTGGGGTAGTTCAGATGCAGCTGCCTGTCAAGTCATATAAAGATTTGATGACTAAGAAACCTATGAAAGAGTTAGAGATACCTAATGATATGTGTATGATGGCTGATCTACTGCCTGCTAAAACAGATTATAGGGTGAGTACAAAGTGTATACTTGATAGTAGGGCCTATATTCGATACTGTTGATTTTATTTTGTAGTTTAGATTAGAACCAAGGTTACAAAAGAAGTCTGCTTGCTTGAAAACCCAATGGTTGCAGCATTCGGCTCAACCTACGTCATTTTGTTAGGCGGCCATCTTGCCCAGTAAATGGGCACGAAAAGACAACTATTGTTTAGAGATTGATTTTGATTGTCTGTTTTTTCCGCAAAAGATGACAATACTCTCTAAAGAATGATTGTGATTGGTTTAACTATAATTCATTGAATATGGTGACTACCGTATAGTATACGAGGTTATTGAGTACGCTAGTTTAGTGCCGAAGTTGATATGAGTGTGGTAGCAGATGCAATATTTGTACCTCAATCTGTAGTTTTCATCTTCAGTGATGCAGAATGGAATTGAGAACGCATCTTAAATTCAAGTTTTGGTTTTATCTTATATTTTGTAGATGATAGATATATTTGAGAAGAATAGTTTTGACAATATAGATGGTGGTGTATGGAAACAGGGCTGGCCAATAACTTATGATGATTCACAATGGAATAAGAGGAAACTGAAAGTATTTCTAATACCCCATTCACATACTGATCCAGGTAACGTTTTGACACTGACCTAAACAAATGTACATACACTAGCAATATCATGTGCTTCACAAACATTTATTCCTTTGGCACCATTCTTAATTACAACCTACTGTTTGGAATTTCTGTAATTTAGAAATAGAAAGAATTGGCAAATAAAATGTTAAATATATACACAAAGCTATTTTTCAATCCTGAGATGTTGTCAGCTAGTGGAAAAAGTATGAATTTTAACTTTTTGATAGAAACAACAAATTGTTTTATTTTTTTACCATGCTTTTTTAATTGAAATGCAAATTCTTCTTTTCATATTTTAAGACATGAAGTATTTAAGTGGGAAACTGTATGAACAATTTGTTTAATGAAGTTCCAAATTTTAGTTCAATATATGTTTACAGCTTTGTCACTCGCCAGCCTTTTTTTAAATGGTTATGGTTTGAATTTCAGGATGGTTGAAGACATTTTTTGATTACTACAGACAGCAAACAAAACAAATATTTGAGAATATGGTACCAAAGTTAGAGGAAGATAGTAGAAGGAAGTTTATGTATGCTGAAATTTCCTTCTTCTCACTGTGGTGGGATGAAATAGATGAGAATAAAAAAGCACGAGTTAAAATGTAAGCTATCTGTCAGTAAATCTCATGGTACTATATGAGGCTGATTGGATGATCTCAAAATATACACACATAATTTGGCTTCAGTTATCAAACAGCATGGTTCTTAGATATATTTTAGGAAATTGAAAATTTGAGAATGATGTGTCAATTTCTGCAGAATCCTTTGACATGAATTAGTGTTATATTTTTTATAGTCGCAGAGAGGACAAAAAATCTTGAATACAGAAAATTTGCTTTAAATTAGTTAGTTTCAGCTGCAGACACGTAACCTAGTCTAGATGATATGTGACTCAGATACTAAGTCTTAAGAAGATATTCAATCCCGGCATGAGTCGAGATGATAACTTTGGATTTTTCAACCCGGTTTTCCCCTGTCAGTGATGCAGGTTTGAGGGGCTAGCATGGAAAAAGCGTCTAGTCATTCTGTCAAAACTGAGGCTCTGTGTGCTATTGGCTGTGTACGTTCATGATCCCTCTACAGTTGGAGATCGAAATTAAGAGCAGGCTAATGCTGCTGTCCTGGCAAAATTTCCCTCATTGCACACTGCATGACGTTTGCCTGTTCTCATTAGCCCCTACAGGTGCAGAAAAGCAGGACATAAAACTCCATTTCAATTCTTTTCATTTCTTCAGAAAATATTGAATATATCAGAACCTCTCTGTTTATAGATTGATACAGAAAGGTCAATTAGAAATAATAACTGGAGGATGGGTTATGACTGATGAGGCTAATGCACATTATTTTGCTATGATAGATCAACTTATTGAAGGTCATCAATGGCTTAATGGAACTTTAGGTAAGTTGATGTCAGATTTAAAGTAATCTGGTATCCAATTCTTATCAGATATTATTCAAAATGTTATATTATTAGAGGTATTAAAACCATCACCAAGACAGCTGATTATTAACTGGGAATATATTTTCAATATTTTATTACATTCGACAAGTACCAGTGGTCAAATTGTTAAAGGGATTGTAAAGTTTATAATTACTAACCTTTGTATGTGTATCGGTGACACTGATAGCATCAATTTGCGCCATTCCGACGTTTTCAAATTCCACTAAAACTAACACGTTTTATGACGTCACTGACAGTGATCTGCATAGATATTAATAGTACCAGAAGGTAGATCACTGTCAGTTACGTCATAAAACACGTTAGTTTTAGAGAAATTGCAAGAACCACAGCAGACATTGGAATGGAAATTGGAATGGCGTAAATTGATGCTATCAGTGTCCCCGATACATATACAAACGCTTTACAATCCCTTTAAATATGGAAAAGTTTCTGGCTGTCCTTATAAGCATAAAATTTCATATGATGACAACCATTTAACATGTGAAGTGAGTTATACCAGAATAACATATTCCTTATGTGTTTTTTTGTATGATAATTTGATATCACAGTCATTCAATTTCAGGGGTTAAACCTAAAGCTGGTTGGTCAATTGATCCCTTTGGTTATTCATCAACAATGGCATATATACTGCGGGAAGCTGATTTTAGTAATATGTTAATACAACGTGTACATTATTCTATTAAAAAATACTTAGCTCAAGAGAAAGCTCTGGAATTTATGTGGAGACAACAATGGGGTAAGTGGCCATTTAAAGATTCTGTGTCGGTTTTCCAGATCTCTTTAAGTGCTTATAATTTATAACAATTTAATTTTTCATCCATGGTTAAATAGTTTGAATGTCAATCTGACAATGATGTCATTTGCTAATAAGATTAAAGATCAATTTAGTTAAGGCACTTGGACACCGAGAATAAGTGGTAAAGCACTTTTTACATGGACTATAAGCTCATCTGTAGGTTAATTTTTGTGTGCATTTGACCACTTGGTGGTTATGAAAATATGTTTTTGATTTCTTACCATGTGCGTTACATTGTATCATCACTTTAACTGTCACACCTGTAGTCCTCCACTTTGACTGGTCATATGCTTTGACAGATTTTATTAGTGCTGAGCAAAAGGTGCTTTGTCTACATGTAGTTGAGAGGCTAGCAAGTAGTACGCTCTAATTGTGATGTGCTCTTGACACACTTTAATTTACTCTATGTTCTCAAAGGGCTTTTATGATCAATTTTCTTAGCCCCCCTCCATGTTGACAATTAAAATGACCATCGGTTCAAACATAATATTTAATCATATAATATATCAGCTGAAAATCACAGATGAAAAAAAATGTCTGTTGACATTTCCTGCCTGCTGTAGCCAAAAGAACACTAAAATTCACCAAAGAAATGAATTGTTTGAACTCATAATAACTTATAGGTTTTCTACAACCAGAGATTCTGGTCAAAATACTTTTCAAGTTCTCAAGACTGATGATAAAAGACTAACAACCATCATCTATTCCATGTTACCAAAGAAGTTTGATTTCTTTTCTTATAGATCAAGATGGTTCTACAGATATTCTATGTCACATGATGCCATTTTATTCTTACGATGCTCCTCATAGTTGTGGTCCTGATCCTAGTATATGTTGTCAGTTTGACTTTATGAGGTTACCAAATAACAAATATAGATGTCCATGGAAGTTAAATCCTGTTGCAATAACTGAAAACAATGTCGGTGAAAGGTACAATTTTCCTTAAATACTCTACTAAAGATGATTTTAGTGTTTCAATCATCTGCTTAGCCAGTCACTAAACTATACTTCTTATGATATAATTTTATCTATTTTATCTATAATCTATATTTTACAAGAATAACAACTTAGGTTCCGTGAGGATCCTTTCTCCCAGCTGGTCCTTGGCAAAACCTCTTGGCATTGATCTTTCCCAGATTATCCAGACCCATTTACAGCTGGGTGGACTGGAATTATGCGTGAAGATGACTTATTCAAGGTCATTGGACTTTCACACCCTGATTGAGAACCGAACTCCCAAACATAACGACCACCATTTCCTTGTATCCAAGCAAATGACGTTATGTTTGTAAAGAACGATGCGCTAACCACTGTGCTATAGAACCTCACAAAGTTCTGAGTTCATTTTTTTTTTAACAAAATCCATTTTTGTAAGGGATAATACTGAAAATGAATTATTTTACTGAGATTATTTTCTTAACTTTTTCGAATTGTTTTTCCCACAATCTACACAATGGAGGCACTGTTTTAGAAAGTTAAATAAGTATAATTTTTCTTACAGAGTGAACTTATTAATAGATCAGTATAAGAAGAAAGCTCAACTATATAAATCAGATGTATTATTAGTACCATTAGGTGATGATTTCCGGTATGACACACCGACTGAATGGGATTTACAGTTTAATAATTATCAGAAAATAATAGATTATCTTAATCTTCATCCTGAATTAAAAACAGAGGTAATTATGATGACTATATTGTCATAGGTTTGTGTATTGTTATTTCTATGGGATATGTTATACCAGCTTATATTGGGTGTTCCAAGTCCCCAAGTTTGACAAGTAGTATCTCTGCACCCAATATAGTTCAATTTCAGCTACTGTATCTGTACCAATTTTCACTATTGAATAGTTTTAGAGAACAAGCATTGCATTTTTTATTTTCAATATATACCAATCTTTCATTTATATATCAGTTCGGTCTTTGCTACTCATCTCTTTTCTGTGATTTATGATTGAAAAAAAAGGTTATATACCATTGTATCATTTCTATCAATGTTCTTTTTTTGTGATTTTTTAGCTCCAGTTTGGAACATTATCAGATTATTTTGCTGCTGTGTATGAAAGGAATAATGTAAATGATGGTGGAAGACCACAAGTTCCAACATTAAGTGGTGATTTTTTCTCTTACGCTGATAGAGAAGATAATTATTGGAGTGGTTATTATACATCTAGACCATTTTATAAACATCTAGATAGAGTTACAGAGTATCATCTCAGGTATGTTTATTCATTATTTGAAATCTTAGGGTTAATCCTTAAGCGACATTTAGGGGTAGAGATCACATTAAATAACGAAACACAATTTTATGGTATACTACTCCTTAGTTTTATAACATTCTAATCATTATTATTTGAATTGATAAGTGAAATGTATGCTCTCTTCTTGTGATCTTCAGGTGAAGTGAGGCAATATAGTACAAGAAGGAATATATACACAACAAACAATACAATGTAATGTTGCTATTGTTATGTTTGTTTCTGTATAAAAAGTAGTATACCATAAAATTGTGTTCCGTTATTTAATCTTAGTGTTTATTGATTAATACACTGAGTACTAGAGACACTAAGATGTTTTACAAGAACAAGCTTGCTTCTCGAGAATCCTGTCTACCAGCTGCTTAATGGCCAAACTGCTGAGTTTATTTGATTAATGGAGTAAAATTAATGAGATTAAGGACACATGGCCACATTTTGTTTGACAATAACTAAGAAAATTACTTCAAAATATTATTCATGTAAGCTGTTCTACAGTTACCAAGAACATATTTTGCAAGAAAAATATTTTTGAATCAAAATTTTATACGATATATACAATTTACTAAAATTCTCAAACCAGATGCCTTTGTTTTCAGATCAGCTGAAGTAATATTTACAACAGCACTGGCATATGCTAAAAACAACATGGCTGCAAATTTTCCATCAGTGACTTTCATGCAATATTTAGTGGAAGCACGTAGAAATTTAGGTTTATTTCAACATCATGATGGTATTACTGGTACTTCTAAAGAATTTGTTGTTGTTGATTATGGTAAAAGGTAAACTAGTCTTAATATAAAATTTACTGATAATAAAAATGAAGAATACAGCTATAGTTGATGATCTAAAAATAGATGCTGTCCACAATGCTTAGTACACCTAAGTCGCAAGGCATATAATTGTGGCATGCAGTCCATTAGAAGATGACAGAAAAACAGCAATTCTTTCTTATCAATCCAACCCAACCCAAAATTTGATAACCAAAATTTGGTACAGTTTGCAACTGAATTATTTAGATTATTCCACCATATATGATATCACTCTAAGAATACATAACTCTTAGGCATATTATGCATTGCAGCGTACATTTGATGTGTTTTTTTATTACAGATTAATTCAAAGTATAAACAAGTTAAAAAGATTATTAGCTGAATGCTCTACATTTTTATCAATTAAAGATAAAATTAAATATGATTTTAAACCTAAATCTCATTTCTTTAATCTGGTAAGTGTATTTATTGTTAAAGGGATATGTTCACTAACTGTTCGACCAAAAAAAAATTAGTCTCAGAATCTGGAATTTTTTAGCTTATCTAATGAAGAAATTGTATGATTTTCGTGCATAAGTAGTACTTCTGAAGTCTATTTGCATGTATTCAAGGCCCAAATGGACCCTAAGAAATGCTGAACATTACCCTTTAATTATTTCAGGATGAGATAAGAGAAGATCATGATTCATTGCCAGTAAAAACAGTTCTAGAAGTATCTAAAGAGCCAAGGTATTTATTTTTATCCTAAATAACTCATATATAATATATATTTTTAATCTTGCTGCAATTTATCAGGGGCCAAATAAAAGTTAGCTTTCATTTACTCAGTGGAAACACAAAAAGAAGGCTTTTTCTCATTCGGCAATAGGGGACGCTGTTTATCGTTAACTAGTAGAGTAAATGATAAGTCTGGTAGAGCGTGTGCTTTCTATAATGCTTGCCTATTTACCTTGCTAAATAGTAATTTGTGAAATTGTAATTTGTTTCAGTCCTGTATTAATTTACAACTCATTAAGTCATAAAAGAATTAATGTAGTGAAAGTATATGTAAACTCACCATATATAGAAGTAACAGACCCTCTTGGTTACGTCATAGTCTCACAAACAGATCCATTCTTTACTGATAAAGAAGTCATTGATGATAGAAAATTTAAGGTATTTTGACTTACCTATTTCTTTTTAAGAAGTCATCTGAATATTCGCTTTACCAGCTTATAGAGCTCAATTTTTAAAATATCTAAAAATCTGTAAGACATTTTAAAATTAGAATCTGAAATCTGGTTCAGGGGGGTAAGCCAGTGGTTCGAAAAGTCAGAGAAACCTCACTTCCACCCCTACTGACATACAAAAACTCCTCAGATTCCTGCTACTCGATTTTATGTTAAGGACATTATCCCATAGAAATATTGAAATATATACAATCAAACCAAAATGGGTTTAGTATCATCTTGAATAAGAATGACTATCAAAAAGTTGATTAATTGTAAATTGATAATTTGCGTCTATAAATATCATATAAACCGTAGGTGTATTAATTTGAAAAATTTCCTGTTGAGTTGGTCTTGTAATATTTTTTTTTAGGTATCATTTGTAGTAGAAGTACCAGCTTTAGGTGTAAGTTGTTATCATATTAAACAAGTTGAAGAGAAGGGCAACCCTCTTAATTACTTATCAACTATTACAATTTATCATTCTACTTCTCAACAGACTGATGAAAAAGATATGTAAGTAACTTCATTTCTGTATGGTATACGCAATAGTTTTTGGATATATTCAGAAAGAAATGTAATATTTACTGAATTCTCTACACTTTCATGCATAGATAGTGTTCACTTAATGATTTTAACTTTTATTTGATAACAAATGATATATTACTTTTTTTTCTTCTAGAAAACCATTCCAGATGGATAGAAAATATTTCCTGGAAGAATTTAATATTGAAAATGAGTATTTAAAAGTTACCTTTTCAAAATCCACATCAATGATAACTGTAAGTACTCTTTCAAATATTCTTTTTTGATTAAATAATTAATATGAGAAAAACAACCTATCAAAATAACATTCCATTTGTTTGATTCCACATATAAGCTTACCTCCTCAAAATTGAAATGAAAAATTTGAAAAAGGAAATAGCCGGGTCAATTATGTGTTATTTGTTCAAACACTTTCTGAATAAATTATCATAACAATTAGAAATTGTTGATATTGATGATGAAAATTGTTCATATTTGTAGTCTATTATGATAAATGATAAATTGTTCATATTTTTGGTCTATATATGATTAATAATATATTGTTCATATTTGTAGTCTATATAGGAATAAATTGTTCATATTTGTAGTCTATATAGGAATAAATTGTTCATATTTGTAGTCTATTATGATAAATGATAAATTGTTCATATTTTTGGTCTATATATGATTAATAATATATTGTTCATATTTGTAGTCTATATATGAATAAATTGTTCATATTAATTGTAGTCTATATATGAATAAATTGTTCATATTTGTAGTCTATATATGAATAAATTGTTCATATTTGTAGTCTATATATGTTAAATTGTTCATATTTGTAGTCTATATATGATAAATGATAAATTGTTCATATTTGTAGCCTATATATGATAAATAATAAATTGTTCATATTTGTAGCCTATATATGATAAATAATAAATTGTTCATATTTGTAGCCTATATATGATAAATAATAAATTGTTCATATTTGTAGTCTATATATGAATAAATTGTTCATATTAATTGTAGTCTATATATGAATAAATTGTTCATATTTGTAGTCTATATATGAATAAATTGTTCATATTTGTAGTCTATATATGTTAAATTGTTCATATTTGTAGTCTATATATGATAAATGATAAATTGTTCATATTTGTAGCCTATATATGATAAATAATAAATTGTTCATATTTGTAGCCTATATATGATAAATAATAAATTGTTCATATTTGTAGTCTATATATGTTAAATTGTTCATATTTGTAGTCTACATGTGATAAATAATAAATGTTTCTTATTTGTAGTCTATATTATGATAAATAATAAATTGTTCATATTTGTAGTCTATATATGATAAATAATAAATGTTTCTTATTTGTAGTCTATATTATGATAAATAATAAATTTTTCATATTTGTAGTCTATATATGATAAATAATAAATGTTTCATATTTGTAGTCTATATATGTTAAATAATAAATGTTTCATATTTGTAGTCTATATATTATGTTAAATAATAAATGTTTCATATTTGTAGTCTATATTATGATAAATAATAGATTTTTCATATTTGTAGTCTATATTATGATAAATAATAAATTGTTCATATTTGTAGTCTATATATGATAAATAATAAATGTTTCATATTTGTAGTCTATATTATGATAAATAATAGATTTTTCATATTTGTAGTCTATATTATGATAAACAATAAATTGTTTATATTTGTAGTCTATATTATGATAAATGATAAATTGTTCATATTTGTAGTCTATGTATTATAAATGATAAATTGTTCATATTTGTAGTCTATATATGATAAAGAAGAAGATGTTGAACATCAAACTAAGGTAGAATTTGTAGAATATACAACAAGACGTGCTACTGATAAATCAGGTGCCTATTTGTTTCTACCAGAAGGTGAAGCACAGGTAATGTTATATAGATACTTTATGTTATGTTATATAGATACTTTATGTTATGTTACACCAAAAGTGTTTTTTTAGCATAAAATCCCATTGTACTTTGAAATTCTTTGTTAGGCTTTAGGTTTCCTAAGTACCAGTTAATTTAGATTTTGATAATAAGTGAGTAAACCAGATTTGTGTTTCATTTAATGTAGAGTTTCTGTGATATAATTATTTCAGCCTATAAAGGGATTGCCACCATTAACTAGAATAGTGAGAGGACCAATAGCATCAGAGGTCAATGTATTTGTACCATCATCAGTTCAAGTACATGTTGTACGTCTTCTCAACTCACCAGGTAATTACATGTCAGTTCACTAGGTCATTATATCCCAATATATGTATTATTTCTCAACTCACTAGGTCATTATATCTCAACTTATATTATTTCTCAACTCACTAGGTCATTATATCTCAACTTATATTATATCTCAACTCACTAGGTCATTAGATCCTAACTTATATTAAATCTCAACTCACTAGGTCATTATATCCCAATATATATCATATCTCAACTCACTAGGTCATTATATCCCAACTTATATTATATCTCAACTCACAAGGTCATTACATACCAACTTATGTTATATCTCAACTCACCAGGTCATTATATCTCAACTTATATTATATCTCAACTCACCAGGTCATTATATCTCAACTTATATTATATCTCAACACACCAGGTCATTACATACCAACTCATATATCTTAACTCACCGGGTCATTATATCCCAACTCAAGTTATATCTCGACTCATAGGATTATTATATCATTACTCATTATATCTTGGGTCATTACATCCCACGTATCAAGTTATTATATCTCAACAAATATTATACCTCATCTCTAAGGGTTATTATATCTCAACTCACTAGGTCATTATATCTCAACTCATATCATAACTCACCATGTAGCTATTTGGGTGATTATACTACAAATCACCAGGTGACTATATCAAGTGTATCACCAAGTTGTGTCTACTCAACCAATATTATTTTTTTTTTTTTTTTTTAAACAATATTTTATTCACAGTAATATGAAAAGGATTGGGGAACAGGCTTTCGCCTATATAACCCCTCTCCAATATTATTTGAAGTGTATAAGGAATGTATGTAATGTTTTGTAGGTAGTGATGGTAGATCAGTTGATATATATAATATAGTTGATATAAGAAATGAGATGGATAAAGAAATTGCTGTTAGAGTTACTACTGATATTAATAATGAAGATAGAATATTTTATACTGATCTCAATGGTTATCAGGTAATATCCATTCTTTCTTTTTGAGTTATACAGACAATTTGGTCCAAACTGTATTGGAAGTCAGAAGTGCTATACAATTGAGATATTGTGTATAGTGTTGGCAAGACAGCATAACTATTACCCTTGATTTTACCAATGACTGGCATTTCTTGTTTTCAGTTATGAAAGAGGAGCCTTAATTTTTTTATGCTCAGTGGCATCATTAATTAGAACTCAATATCTTGATGATTAAACCAGCGCTGATTATACTGATAACTGAAGATCTTTTTTTTTGGACATTGTGGAAGCTAATTTACTTTATCAGTTGCAACAGTCAAAGCCAAATATATCTTGAATGGTATTATTCTTTTCAATGAGTATTTGAATAAGAGTTTGTGTTTGTGTATTTCTAGATGTCAAGAAGAAAGACTTATGATAAACTACCTCTACAAGCTAATGTGTATCCTATGCCTGCTATGATGTATATAGAAGATGACAAGACAAGATTTACCATAATATCAGCTCAATCCTTGGGTTGTTCCAGTCTTAAAAAAGGTTTGTGCAATCTTTGTATATAAAATTCTGTTAAAATGAACTAAATGTCTTATTTAGAAAATGAAAGTAAAATGACAGTGTTATTGTAGGTGTAATGGAAGTTATAATGGATAGAAGATTAGCCCATGATGATAATAGAGGATTAGGAGAAGGAGTAAAAGATAATAAAGCCACACCAAATAAATTTAGATTTTTAATAGAAAAACGCAAATCAAATAAACCAGTTAGTAAAATTAACTTATACTTCAATTCTTACACTTTCACTTTTTTGTTATCCTAAAATGCAGCATGTACTTCAAGTTATAAGTTGGTTCATTCTGAAGTGAGCGCATAAAACTTCTATTTGAACTAGAACAATTGTCCTTCTCAAGTATGGTGGAGTTTCTAGGTTCCAGCTCTCGTTAGGTTTTGGGTTACTTATAAGGTCATGTCATTCAGATTACTTGATATTTGAAAATGCAGAAAATTACCCTTAGTTCACTTAGTATGCTTTTGTTCATCTTCAATATAGAACAGAAGTGTTTTAATTTTTAAGCATTTGTATTTGAAATGTCATCATTTTGTGTTTCAGCAAAAACCTACAGATTTAGGATTTCCGTCCTTATTAGCTCACCATAGTTATGCTCATCTTATATCTCCAATGTTTGTCTTTCCTAAAACATCAGATTCAATGCCAGTTATCTTAACACCAAATTTTACACCTTTAATACAAGATTTACCATGTGAAATCTACCTTCTAAACTTAAGAACTATGCAAAATAAAGATGATAGCCCAGATTTAAAATTTGTACCTAAAAATACAGCAGCTATGATATTACAACAATATGGTTTTGATTGTGGTTATCCAGCTAAAAGTTTAACTTGTAGTAATAATGGTGGGAAGGTACGTTGAAATATCTTTATACTACCACTGCTGTCACTTTCACAACTTCTACAAAGGGTTTTCAATATGATTTAGTTTAAACTTATTTTTTGTATAAATATCTTCTGGATTACTTGTATGGCATCAACCAATCTTAGAGGGGAATGTTCAGCATTTCCGATGGTCGATTTAGGACTTGAATATTTCTAAATAGCCTCCAGAAATACTAGAACTGCACAAAAATCATATAATTCCTTCAATTATATCCCTACTTAAACATTAATCCTTCATTTTCTGTATATGTGTTTTCTATATAACGCATAGTCTTACTAAACTACGATTCGTATTTTGTGTTTGAAGGCTTAAATTTCGTAGGAGAGTTGTGAACAATATTACGGATTAGATTAGCTCAAAATTCCAAATTAACAGTTAGTGAACATATCCCTTTAATAATTCTCTTAATTTCTTGCACCATTCCAATTGTCCTCATGCTGATCAGTAACGATTTATTGGGTATCTTTCTTTTTGTTAACTTTGAATTTTGATCTAAATTGTGACCAGCAAGATCTTACAAGATCCTCAAAATCATTGATAATTTGGCATTAAACCTATAATAGCTTTGTTAATTAGTAAAAATATTTACACTGCTTTCTGTTTGTTTTCAGGTGACCTTTGCTAAAATATTTAAAGATATAGTTATGAAAGAGGTGAAGTCTATGTCATTAACATTAATGTATGAACGTGAAAAGTTAGATATGGAGGCTCAAGTTTCAATAAAACCAATGGAGATTAATACATTTAGAATTACATTCCAATCAACATAATTTCATCATTCTATTATCATAATCAGTCATCAGGAGATTTCAAAATATTCTGAGCCATCACAATTTATTATCCACTTTTATAGGTTGACATGCTTACAACGAAAGTTTCAGTTCTGAATAAAAGAGATTCATATTCATTATGGTGAATTATCTGTCCATTAGGTTGCAACATATTCTTTAAAATTTTTGCCATTTTGACAAGTAACAGTCTTTGAAAAGGTGCAATATTTTACATGGTGTGATATTTTTATTTTTTGGGATATCTATAGATTAAGCATTAAGGTTAAGGCTCAAAATATTTTGATATCCACTTTATGACATCAGCAGGTGTTTCAATGTAGACTATTAATATTATTTCATGTATATATATGGTGAGAATCTGCTGAGGTATGTTACATTTCACATTATAAGATAGGATAAATCAAAGTCATCATTCTTCATTCTCTTCATCATCATTGATTTATCTTAGATTTATTATCATTAATATAGTTATACAGAAACTTATCTTATTATTAAATACTGTATGTGAGATAAGGTTATTCTCTAGATATAACCTTTTTTATAATGGGAAAACTTGATATTATATCTGGATAATTTGAATTTTAGTATTATTCATTGTGACTTTTGTGAATTGACTTTAAAAGAGTATTCTAATAAATTTTTAGAGTTAAGGGGGTATTGAAAGTATCAATTTTCTGAATCGCAGATTTCAATCAGTTGTCTGTGATTCAAGCAATTACATTTAAGAGGTTACAAAATGGTTGTATCTTAGAAACCCTTTGTTGATGTGGTGTCATCAAACACTTTTTCAAAGCTAAATGGTGCAAATTTATGCTATAAGTGTCTCAAATACACATTCAAAATTAAGAAAACTTAGGTATAAAAAATATTAAACAAGAATAACATAAGAAATATTTATTAAACAAAATTAAACAAGAAATATTTATTATAATTTCACTGTTTTCATTTCTGACAGCTGTCAGTGGATATTTTTTACCTTGTCTGACACACAATTGTAATTTTAGCACGACTTGATATTATCAAAAAATGTAGAGAATATTTATATAGTTATAGTTAGTGATATTTATATTAAGTGAATCTATGAATGATTTTTGAAACTTTTGTCATTCAAAAATAAAATACACTTGAAAAAAATCATTTCAATCAACCCAAGTAAATATTAAGAAACACAATCCTTAACAAGATCAGCCAAACTTTGATGCTTTGTTCAAAAAGTGTTGCAGACATGGTTGCAGTGTTGATTTTTTTTTTTTTTTTTTTTTACAAATTCACTTATTTTATTATACAGGAAGTAAAAAGACTGATCAGTGGTTGATAGCTTTTTAGTACATCAGGTATTTTTTATATCTTGGTTACTCCATAAACTTTGTAAATAATAAGTCAATATATCACGATTTTTTTTTTATTGCATTGTTCCTTTGAAAGGACATGATTCAAAGATTTATTTTAGAAGTGAGCCTGAGTATATGGGTGTATAATTACTGTGTATATGGGTGTATAAATACTGTGTTGTGTATGTATATGTAACTTTTACACTTTGATTAAGAAACATATCACCATCTTTATATGAATGTTAAAGAGGAATACTTCAATACACTGAAAATTCAAATAAAGAGTTATTTTACTTTCCAATCCCTTTATTTGTTGATAGTTGACTTCTTATTTCTGCACTTGAAAATTGAATATATTTTGTTAAAAATGCCTTTCACTATATCTTTATTACTCTTGGTTATTGTATCTGTTATATTGATTAATTTTGTTTTGTTTAATTGTTAATCGTATGTTTTGTAATTTATTTTATTTTGATGAACAAATGTATGATATATATAACTGATTTGGGGTATGAATGATATAGGTATTTTACAATAAATAATTAAAATTATTAAACATTTTTGGTTTTTTTTTAACTGAAGGTGTTTTAGTCTATTACGGAATGAATTATGGTTTTCAAATTTTACATTACATAACACCATATTATTAGAATAAATGAATATCTGTGTAAATATTTAAGGAGGATAGACCAGAAATTTGTATACAAAAAGTAAGACATAAATCTATCGACAGAATACCGCAAACGTTTTCATAGATTCTGTGTAAATGCTGAAGAAAATAATTTCTTTCTTTATTTTTAACCATGACCGAACGCTGCAGTTTCAGAAGTTTTGTGATGTTTATAGTGAAAGAAAAAATGCTTTGGCTTTCCAAAACCCCAATAACATCGCTACCCTAGTAACAGTTCTCGTTGTGGAACTTGTACCTATTTTCTACCAAGTGGTAGATTCTCTGATAAATTTAACAATCAGAAAGAATTTTTTGTATGCCTGAATGGAAAACTTGCCTGCACAAGTGAAGATATGATTGACCTGATATCCTGTTGAAAATGTAACGAAAAATAGGCTACATAGAAACCATGAACAATCTCAGAACTCGTTTCGCCCAACATTAATCGGATGTAGATTTAAATAAATAAACGATCTGAAAAGTAGGCCTACTCCTATTGAACAAATCTAAGATAATCGGCATATTTCTTCTAAAAACGTTCGACTTATACGAGAAAATTTTTGGATAATTAATAGATTACAACAATGTATCCATTTGGAATGAACATCCACCGTATGGGTAGATTACAAAATTTTACCTTTTGTAATCAATTCAATTCAATAGGATACAGCTGCACAATGTCCCCGTCTAATAAAAGAGATATACATGTACTGTAAATTACGAGAGACATTTTCTTCTGCCTTTAAATGACTTGGTACTTGCGTATATAAACGAAACAAAAAGTTTAATGACCCCCTTGTCTTAGGTAGATTGCTGAAACCTATTTAACAGTAAATTACAGATGTTAGAATGTTACTTCCACATAATTTTTTTCATCCGCAAGAACTGTAAACTTATAAGTCCTGTGCTTGTGCTTTCGTAACATTGTTTTTTGCAATTTCACAACCTCTATCCCCCGACCCCGAACTGGAGAAAATATTATATGTTAAGTCGCGTTCCTGAGATCATTTATTATAATAATTTTTGTTCCAGGATGAATATTTATTAAAGACTAATGCCCCTCTGTCCCTTAGTGTCTAGTCCATAAGCACCCCCAGGGTTTAAATTGAAATGTTAGGGTGTGAAATTTGGAAAGAGGGGCAAATCTTGAATATATATGCAATTATTCTCTTAGTTTTCAACCGATTTTTATGAAACTTAAAATGGATGTTTTGGGAACTAAATTAAAAGGTTTGAGAAAGTATAGTTTACTTCTGATTAAATTTAAGTTTTTTTCGTTTTACCATCCGCATGCCGTAGGCCTATATGGCTGTGTTCCACTATCTTTTATCTTTTGAGCATGTGTTCATCCTGCACATTGATAGTGCAGTACTATCAAAGAAAATTATGTATTGAGGACCACAGATACCAGGAAATCAACCTATATTTTAAAATAAATTGGGAGGATCCACAAACCCCTAGATTCCATATCTTTCAATGGAAATGTTGTTGAAAGTAGAAGGCCTCAGATGCAAGGAACTCAACAGTAATTTCAAAATTTTCTCTGAAGAGGCGCTGTCAACAAGAATGCTGTCCAGAGAGGCCTCAAAATTAATCGGAGAATGATTAAAACCCTTATCATGAGACAAGCGCTTTGCTGATAATGCTGTCCAGAAAGTAGCCTACTGAGAGGCAAGGAAATCGATCCTCAATTTAAAAGAATTGTAGAATTTTCACATTTTTTATTTGCTTTCTATAATCCTAGAATTAATATATAATAATATATGGTTTCAGTTCTTAGAAGTTTTAACCAACCAAATTTTAGTTTTGGGTTTTTGAGTTATTTGCTGGAGGTGAATGATAGAGAATTTTTTTTCTTAAATGGGGAATTGGACAATAAAGCACTTATCTAGTCTGTACCTAATCGATTCCCTCGTTGTTTTAATTACACCACTAATTAGTCTAGCAAAAATTACTCTCATTATGAGTTATTAATAACTTCACGTGACTTATTTTACGCAGAAAACTTTATAAATAGATTTAATAATTAGTAGACTAGTTACCAATTAATGATCTGGAGTAATATCAGAGCCATAGAAGCAGAAAGCAGGCCCGTAGGAACAAAAAAAAAGGGGGGGGGGGGGTGCATACATACGAAGAAATTACTGGTATGTTGGTTAGGACCAATAAAATCAAAATTGCTTTATATAGGCAGGAGTAGCAAACACCAGCCTTAAATTATGCACTAACACCCTTGAGAATGAGTTTTGTACAGTTTGACACCCCCATCTTAAACCAAACGGCTGCTTAAATATACCATGGAAATTTATCCATCAATATAAATCCTACTCACAGACCAGAGAGAGTTATCTCCCATTAGTCATAAAGTATAATCAGTATATTAATTTAATCAAGCTTTGGAAATTCCCTCACTATTCCTCTCTTACATTCGTCTCCTCCACACTTAAATATGTAAAAAAAAAATTCCCTAGAAGCGTTATAACTAGCTATAAGAAGGAAATATTTTTTTTCAAAATGTAACTTTAATAGTATGTATTACACATTATGATCTGTATATGGTCGAGTTTGATATCCAATAATGGGGGATTAGCAGGTGCAGCATAAACCATAGGAAATTCCAGGTTTTTCAATGCTGAGATGTTCGCACACTGAGAAAATATCCATTTAAAGGATAAGTCGTATTTATTTCAATGTTTGCAGGAAGCGAAGAAAATACCATATTGTTTTGCTGCCAATGCGTCCTTTTGGACATGACATGACATATGACATTATATTTCATGAAGGAAGAGAAAGTGAGTATTGAATTTTTGAATTTAAGTAAGTATATAATTAATTAATTGGAGCATGACTAATTGAGTAATAACATGCGTTTGGGTGTATAGAAACGGATGTTACTCGGGTAGTCTTGTAAAGTAAGGATATGACGTGAAAAGTGAACCAGCAGGATGATTTGTTCAGTCCAAGCATAGGAGTATAAGTTTCTAATTCTATGGTCCAAGTAGGCTACGTCAAGAAATGGGTGCTCCCCTCCAGAACAAATGGAACTTTGGCATCGCTTATTTCGAGATGGAATTCAAAATCTGAATGTCATGCGTTCTATTTCAATTCTTCAAAAAATCGGTCTTAAAAATGAAACAGTATTATGAAGCCGCGGACGGTATGTCGGCAAAGCCAAAGGAGCGGAAGAGAGAAGGGGTGGGGTGGGTTGGGGGATCTCCCATTATTGTGTTTAAAAAAAACTAAATCGCCGGAAACAAATTAGTAAATTCAATAAATTAGATATCAACTAATAACAAGAATACTGCAGTCCAGATCAAATGAATTTTATACCTATATGAAACTATTAATTAAAAAGATGAAAGAGTAATTATACCACCAAGACACATAATATGAAACATAATATTCAACTTAAAATTTAAAACTATTTGCCACAAAAAGTAGTGGCGGGGACGTCTCCCGGTGTCCCCAACGCGATCTGCGCCCATGCTCTTGATGATTACAAGAGGCAACTTGTAAATGTGACTTTTATTCAATTTTTTACTGAATTAATAGGCATCTTAAATAGGCCTATATTTCTGCGAAGCAGACCATGTCATGCTTACTCTTTCCGAAAAACTTGGAAGTCTAGTTTGTTCTACTATTCAACTACTACTCTTGATTTTGCCATGATTTGGATGTGTATTTGTGAATTGATTAACGGAATTGTTTTATTTGTACGGATTCTTACTATTATTTTATTTTAAGTCTCTACTTCTACCTTAAGTGGCTTATAAGGCCCTTCCTAGGCTAACTAGCAAATTGGAATATCCATAACCGATAACGTAGAGTAGGGCCTATAGTTATTTGTCGGGAATAGAATTTATAATGTGATATTTTATTGTATAACGTATACATTTTAGGCTGAGGTATAACTAAATAATAATTATATTGATGGACTTATGTGTAAGGACCTTAGTATTGCCTGCCGTGTAGGAGGCAGAAAAAACGCACACCTGTTTATAATCAATGGTACGCTTAATTAATAAAGTGACTATGATCATTAGGCTAGTCTATTTTTTTTTTTTTTTTTCTTTTTCAGCATGAATCCAGCAAATGATTGTTTTGAATCTTCTTGTTATTACTATTACCAAGAAAAATAAGACAGCTCTTGTAGAGAGTGCCGATGTGCCATAGACTTCGATCAATTTCTAGCCGATAAGCACGGAATGGGAATTTTGACCAATCAAAATCGTGTATTTTTGTAATCTCTTGATGAAGTCCGCCATATTGCTGAACCCTTCCACCACACCCAAGCCGTCAATAAAAATACTGTGGATTCAATCAGGGCTTTTTATGCCCTTTTTGAAGCCCAATTATTCCGACTTTATAAATGGAATTGGAAAATATAGTTGCAAACACTGTTTATTTAAAAGCACGTGAAGGTGAGTATTTGTTTGACTGAAAAACGTCGTGTTTACATTTTTTTTCGGTCTGGCAGCGATAATGACCGATTTGTTCATTAATTTTTTGGCTTTATTATTTCACTTTTCATTTTGTGCTTTGTTTCCTTTTGACTACAGAAATATCAACAGGATATTTTAGTTTACATGTCAGTGGTAAGAACTGATTATTTTATAACTACAGGACGGTTTTGTCTGACCCTATCTATAATTTTCCCTGCTGACAGTGTAAGTGACAGTCTGACCAGTGTCAATGAATTCAACTGAAAAATTCAAATTTGTTGAGTTACCTTTGCATTTATTCATTTTACCTGTTGTCATATACATCTCATGAAATAAATAAAATAATCTTGCCTATCTTGCACAAAATTATATCTTCCATTATGATTATGAGTTTTATCTTCACACTGTCAATAAGTGTCAATGTCATGTCAATCAGATTCATTGCACATCAATTCTCGGACCTTTTCACAAACCGCCACCAAGATATCTTTGCCATTGTCACAGGTGTAGATTTGAATCCACTCAAAATCAGAGAAAATCTGAGACAAGACCTACTTGTAAATTATGATGAAATTTAACACCCTAATCTGACATGTCTAAATCTAAATGCAATGGACTAAATGAGCTCCTCATGCCAACAACACTAGAGTGTCTTATCTTTACTAGGCCTACCGGTATATCAGTATATCTAGCTTACATATCTGTCAACTGGTTAAAATTTCAAATGCAATGTTTCAGTAAATGGGCACAATTTGCAGTTAATACACAATTTAATAAAGCTTTAATAAGACTTTAAACATGGAATCACCAAAAGGCTAGCCTGTCCCCATGTACCGTACCTGTGTTGTACAGAATTCAGAATAGGCCTACAGTTTTCAAAATTCGAATTTGTTACATTTTTGTTGAAATTTCTGGACTGAAATTGTGGTATTTAGACCTATAGTAACTCAATTTAAGGTGCAGAATTGTAGAATATGAAATTTCATTCATAGTTAATAACTGATCTTTTTTTCTATTTTAAGGTGGCGGTGGTAAAAGAAAGGGAAAAAGTAAAAAATGGAAACAGATTTTACGATTTCCTCATATTTCACAATGTTTGTCTATGAGGAATGAAATACGTAAGTAAACCTAACTAAAGATCATTCCATACGAACAAGCAAAGCAGCTTGTCTTGCTGAACAGAAGAGGCTTTCTGAAAGATTGTGTATCTTATATCGTACACATAAACAATTTAGAAAACCTCAAAGGATTGTAATTGATATTTAATAACAAATTCATTTCTCAAAAATTAATTTGAAAATCAAAGTATTAATAGTACCGGTAGCAAATGAATTTATGTTGAAATGTGTATCGTAATTCATCCATTAAAGGGGAATGTTCAGCATTTTTGATGGTCGATTTAGGACTTAAATATTTCTAAATAACCTCCAGAAGTACTAGAACTGCACGAAAATAATATAATTCCTTCAATTACTAAACGGCAAGTCGTAATTTAGACTTTCAAATGCTGATAATTGTGGATACACAGGGATTTTAAAGCTTGAATTTTGAGTGAGAGTTTGGAACATTATTACAGATTAGATTAGCTAAAATATTCCAGGTTCTGAGACTAAAAGGTTTTTGGTCGAATAGTTAGTGAACATATCCTTTTAAGATTAAGATATCTAGCTATAATTACATTTTACATGTAATAGTCTTTGAGTCTTTTAAACTAACAATGGTAGCAACTTAAATTTAGCTTGATAAAGAAGTTTTTTTGTTTCTGAAAAGAAAAATTCAAAGGGCCAAAGCATTAAGGTTATAGTTTGGAAACAAGCAATATAATTTTAACTCAAAAATTAAAAACTTAGTTTTTATAAGTTTCATATAGGAAACATGTTTTACAGTTGACAAATAAAAGAGTTCTCCAAAGAAATACTAGAATATGAAATTGGCCCATTCATAAGCCATATTCTCTTTAGTATGATATAATGATAACTATCAGGTACATACAAATACAGTCAATTTAAAGGGATAAGGCTTGAATTATTTTGGTATACAAACAAACTAATTATCACAATTTTGTTTCGGATTGTGTCTTTTCAAATGCTTACTAGCTAACATAAAGATTCAGAGTTCAATTTCAGCATCGGTTGATGTTTTTGAATGATTAAACAGCATTATTCCTATCACCATGTTTTTTTTGGTAGCTGATCAACTTGTTTTCTAAATGAAAACTATAGGGGTCTTGATAATATAACATCTACCTGGCGTCAAATTGTTGCATTAGACTCTCAGATCTGATGACAATTATGTTATTCAAGTCTTGAAAAATGAAGCCGATTCTATATTCTGAAATTATCCCAATTAAGAATGGATTGTATTTTGGATTGAACTTAAAACCATATTTTTTCACAATTTTATTTTTCTCTTCACTTTGCAAACTTTGGTGTGTGTTTTTCATAAATTCAAAGACCAACCTACCTACTTCCTTAGAAAAATCTGTATGATTTGAAATTTCTCATCTTTTTTCAGAGTTGAATTTCAAATATATAATTGACCAACAGCCTATAGGACGTGAATTATTCCGTGAGTTTTGCAAAACAAAGTCACTTCTCTCCAGAATTATAGACTTTCTGGATGCAGCGGTAAGTAAGAACCCTTTTAAATATCTGATATTTTCTTTCAGCTCAGAATCTACTGGATTATTATCATCATTTTATTTAGATTAAGGTGTGATATGACGATATGACATAAAATGATTAAATAGTGAATAAAAGCTGAGAAATTGACTATTAGTTATTAGTTCCCAATAAGTTATACTGAACAGGTCAAGAGAAATCACAGGTAATATTAGTTCCCCAATAAGTTATATTAAATAGGTCACGAGAAATCACAGGTATTATTAGTTCACAATAGTTATACTAAATAGGTCAAGAGAAATCTCAGGTATTATTAGTTCAGAATTGGTTGTACTAACTAATAAGATCAAGAGGTGCAGACGTCATTAGTTCACAATCGGTTTTACTATAAGCTTGGATATGTTTAGAATTTCTTGATTCATAATCAGTTATATATACTAAATAGGTCAAAAATTGGTTACAACCAGAATATTATGAGTTTTCCAGAATTGAATTTCATCAGAAAGAAAATAAAAATACATGGATAGTTACTAGAGTGTTTTGAACCAAGAAAAAAAAAGATTACTTGTTGAACTCAGGGAACACTTTTTATTCGACCACACATTAATGTGGGCGTATATAGCCGTTGCCCCTGTCTGAGAGAGCTTGTTTCTTGATGGATTTTGATGAAAATTGCTTCCAAAGTATTAAGCGTTTTTTACGGACAATTACTTAGCTTTATGGGTTTATTGGAATCGATTTGTATACTTTTTACACCATTAAATATTTACCCGGTACTTTTATTGGCCAAATGCGAGAACTTAAATTTGTTCTTCATTTTAAGCCGTAGAATCGCTTTAATGTACTGTGACTATGGCATCATATAACATAATGTAAAAATTATTTAGTTTCATTTCCTAATCTTTAGTTTCTAGTATAACCCCACCCTGTAAATCTTTATCTACCAATACCAGCTATAAATTGTTTTTGCAATCATGGAATGAAAATGTGCACGATAGATCATTAATGATTAATGTTTGTCATTAAACAGTCTGTTTCATCATATAGACATAATCAGTGGATAGTGATTACAGTGCACTTGTTTGTAATATGAACTCAAATGATTAAAAATGGTGTTGAATGACAGAAATTTCCATAAAATTTAGAAAAAGAAACCCTTTGATCAGTTATTAATTGTTCTAGAGGTTATTAATTGTTCTAGAGTACTTCAAATTCATATAAGCTTACGATGGGGGGGGGGGGGCTGAAAAGTTCATAGCCTGACTCGGAAGGAGTTATGCCACAGTGATGAAACTTGGTATCCATGGACATGGTTTATTTTTCAACATAGTCTCCCCTGCGGTCCACACACTTCTTCCAGCGGTGTTGGGGTGGTTGGATCCCGGTGGTATAGAAGCTCTCATCCTGATCACCAAAAAAGTGCTCAATAGCTGATATGACCTTATCATCAATTCAGTACCGCTTCCCAACCAAGTGTTTTTTCATGTTCGGGAACAGAAAATAGTCAGATGGTGCCAAATCTGTTGTTGAGGACTTTTTTGGTGACCAGGAGCTTCTATACTACCAGAATCCAAGCACCCTAACACCACTGGAAGAAGTGTGTGGACCGCAGGGGAGACAATGTTGAAAAATAAACCATGTCGTTAGTATCAGAAAATGTTGAATTTAATGTATGCCAAGTTTCACCACTGTGGCATAATTCCTTCTGAGTCAGGCTATGAACTTTTCAGCCACCCCTTGTATCTTGATCAGATATGCAAATTTATAAATTTGTTATTTAAGCTTATAGTCTGTCTTGTTAGACTTAAAGATTTATATGGTAGTGATTTCACGTTTACTCTTTTCAAAACACCTGAGGGTACTTCTTTTTCAAAATGTCCACTGGTCATAGTCAGAGTTCAATTTGGTGGAAAGATAAGAAAGACATGGTTAGAACCTAATGTAGTGGTATCTACAAACCTAGTTCGAAATTTGGGTTTAATTTTAATTAGACTGAATGGCATTAAGATATACTAGGAAGCAATTGATGGTTCCTCTGTATTTGACTCTTTAAGTAACAGATCCTATCAAATAGAATTAGATTCAAATGACATTGTGATTCGTATTTAATATAGAACATAACCTAGATCTATATAGGTCACAACCATTCCTCCTACATGATATTCACCTATCTTCTAAGTATTTGTACCATCATATAAATTTGTTAGAATTCCAATTTGATAAGAAAACTGTGTGGGTTTTACTCTCTAGTCTAAAAATTGACCTTGAAACTGATTACTTGTACAAATGGAAAGCTTATAATGAAAATTGATAGGCCTACTCAATAGTAGAATTATTGATTTTTTGACAGACAGACTGGAATGAAAGTCATCTGAAATAAAATGACATTCTTTCACTACCAAATTGTCATCAAAGCAATCTAATCTTGACAGAAGAAATTTCTTGTGCCTTATTGTGTGTTTTTTTCCTACTGTCTTGAGGTCCAGGGCTTCATTAATCATGCCTATAATTATCATTTCAATCATTCTTCAGAGGTCATGATAATCCATATGTTAGCTCTTCTCTTTTTTATCAGGAAACATCATCGTTTATTCTTCTCTTAAGTTGATGATTGTACAATTTTTACTCTGGCTTTACCATGCTTTGAAAGAGATTTTGATTAACGGAATTGTTCTGCTTGTACACATTTTTAATTATAAAAGTTGAAAGTGACTAAGGGATATATTAAGCTTTAATTTGGATTCATACCTGACAGAATGATAAAATGAAGCATGTAGAACCATTTCGAAATAAAGACAATTTATGTTGAAATTGTTGGCATAAGCTTATAAAATTCTATATAAATTTGTTCAAGGGCACAATATCACCAAGAAAGTGATTGATTAAGCTTTCTTTATCATTAAAATATTGAACTATTTGTAAGAATTATCGCAAAGATCTTGGTTTATTTGAGGCTCTGATAAATATAAATATAATACATGTAAATCATTGTGCTGAGGAATTGTACTGTTGATTTATAAATAACCAAATATCCTGAAAGTTTTCAGGTGTCCAAGCAAGGACACTGAATTTTTGCCATCTTTAAAGAATTCTAAGGTTTAAAAGGGACGAGGGTTGCTTATCATCTTAATCCACTTTATCTCTCAGAGTTTTAGTGCTTCACAAAGCATCAGATACATTGAAAAGAATGTTTTGGTCTGAAGAATTTATTTTACATGATTATGTTTTGGAAGCTGAAAATGATGGTCTCTACTAACTGTAGGATATAGAATTGTTCCTAGACTTGCCATAAATGTTACCAAATCAACACCATTTATCTTGTGAAAATCAATACCTCAAAAATCATTGAAGAACCAATTGACAAACTCTAATGAAATTAAAAGTGTTAAGCTCAAGTTAACCGATTGTTGAAAAAGCTTAAAATAAATTATAATGTCATACAATCAGTCATTCTCACAACTTTAATGTTCACTCTTCAATTTTGGTCAAGAAAGCCATTCATTATTCTGTGGGTCTTAATCAAAGATTGACTGTGTCAAAAACATGATAGGAGAAAATTGATTTTCTTGTTGAAGAGTAAGAACAACGATATTGAGGGTATAGCAAATAAATTTTCTGTTAGTCAATATTGTTAAGTTTGTCCTCGAATGTAGTTTTGTATAGGTATTAAAACATTCTGCTATTTTCATAGCAAACAAGGCTTGAGATTACCGTACATGCTAGTTAAAACGGTAAACGTTGTGCCCAAATTAGCAGCCGCCCAATTTAACAAAACTGAGATGTCCCTCCATGCTATTTAGGCACTGCGAGTCAGAAATGCCAACCACTTTGATAATGACACCTTCATAAATGAAATCATTTAACCCCCAGAGGTGAAAATGTAGCCTACTAAGGAACTCTTTCCTATATTTTGAGGGTCCCACTCAGCCAATACAGGGTGTGCCTAAATTAAAGTAATCTAAAGCCCTGGCAAAATCAGTTGCTGGAACTTGTAATCCAAAAGTGAGATATCTGGCACTACACATGACAAAATCACACCCATAACAAATATATTGAGTAACTGGGTGAGGTTGTAGTTGTAGAGCCAGTATAGGCCTATAATACTTGAAGTATCAGACTTGTATAGCAAGATATATTCCATAATATTCATCAATTTAACTAACTGTTTACTCTTAAAAATTCCTATCAGCAGACGTTTATTTTGGTATGACCTGAATTTCTTGAAATATTCCGATGGATATGGGTTTATGGTTTGCTGTAGTTTTTATGAAGTCATTTGGTATTCTATTAGGTGTTTTTATGATTCCTATCAATATTAGATTAATACAGTGTAATATATTGAAGCTATCCTCCCTCGGGACACAGTATTTATTATTAAAGGTTACTGCCATATATTAGTTCTGAGGAACTAGGAATCAACATAGTTCAATCATTAACTATAGATATGAAATATACAGGGTTTTTGGTTACAAAATGTAATGTACAGTTATTAAGATGATACTTTTCATTGATGGTCAAGGTCAATATATGAAAGGAAGTGAATGTTTTTGTGTCCTTAGTTATCAGTGTTCTCAGTTATTGTGTTCTGTTCTGCTTCCAAGCATTCTGCAATACACATGATGGTAGTTGATCAAGCTCACTATTCATATTGGTTTAGTAGGATGAATTACTTGACTCTGTTACATACCAATTCATTTACACTTGGTTAACTCGTGAAAATTACTTTGATCATATGAATAATTAATGGCTAGTCTTGATTGTATTTGATGATGACTTTTTACATTACATGGGTCACAATTAGGGGCATTACAATGAACATAAAATATGTAAAAATACATAAAAATTTACAATTTGATTTAATCACTGAAAAATTAATTTTTACTCCTAAATTTCTTTGCCATGCTTGCTGAAATTAAACCCTGGCCACCACCAAAATAAACTGCATAAATTTTGTGTAATGACATGTTTTTTAGATAGGTAATATTCAGTGAAGTTGAATGAAAAGGAAGTACTAATTTTGTTGTTGACATATTTAAGTATGAAGTGTAATTTGAATATCATGTCATGATTTATCAAGTGTTAATAATAAATTTAATGGACTGTTTATATTATATATGAATATTATATATATATATATACTATTTGCCAAGGTTGAGAACTTCATTTTGTTTTCTAACTTGTAAATAACCCAGAAAGATATTTTTTATTTTTTTGTATGGATTAACTAACATCACACAGAAAAATACTTTCCTTTCAATTTCTGATCGGTCCTTTTAAAAACACCAACCACTGTCTTTTGATGATAATATCTATTATTTTAGAGTGAATATGATATTACACCAGATGAGAAACGTCTTGCCAAAGCAGAAGAAGTTTATGAAAAATACTTGTGTTCAGAGGTATGTTATGGAAAATCTTTTTTTTCCCTGGTTTCTGGTATTAAAGATTGTCTGAAAGGGCCCTTCTTCAATTCCTAGAAAGTTCAGAATGTATTTTATAAAAGTTGAATGTGATTTGTATTTGTAATATGAAGATTGCAATACAATTGAACATAAAGAGTAAATACCAGTACAGCTGAATCAAAAGCTCTGGTGTATATGCAGATGCTAGATATATAGAGGTTTATTGGTTATCCTATGGCTACGAGTGGATATGGTTTTTATGCCATGAGTGTTTGTGATATTTTCACGAGTGGCATAGCCACGAGTGAAAATATCACAAACACGAGTGGCATAAAAACCATATCCACGAGTTTGCCATTGGATAACCTATTTATCCGATCCCTGTTTTTCGTTATATGTAAAACGGTTTTTACTCATACTGTACCATTACATGTTATTAAACATCACTGATAGTAAACAATCTTGACAAAACGCTAATTTCGACGCAAAAAAGTCTCGGAAATTTTTTTTTGTGTTTTTGTGACGTTTTAATTATTCCTTCGAAGTTAACAGAGGCAAACCTGTCCGACGCCATTCTGACTGTTAGTAAGGAGTATAGCACATGCATTAAAGCTTGGCCACGCCCATCGAATACCACCCATTGAATACCATTTTTATCCGACATAAAAAAAAAAAAAAATTTTTTTATCTAGAATGCATCACAGACACAGAATATGAAAAAAAAATTCAATGGAAACAAATTTTAAATTTTTATTTCTCATATCGGTTATAGGATAATAGATTATATCAGTTCATTTAATTACCTATTAATAATTTGACATTGTTATTTCAGTCAGACCAATATATCAGTCAAGTCAATGGAAACCAAGTTTCAGCCATTAAAGAGGCTATGGCCCAAAAAACTCCAAGTAAAGAACTGTTTTTGGCGTGCTCAGGGTAAGTACAATAATATGAAAAACTTTGCAAAAGCAGATGTCAGTTCAGGGGAATTTTTATATCTTGTAAATGTAGATTTTATGACTATGTCATGTTACAATAGCTTTAGGTCTAACTTGTCAATTCTGTGTCTTAGTTGACCAAACGTTGCTTTTTAAGTCCTTTCCATTTAAAAGATTTACAATTTACTAATCATATATGCCTTATATTTTTAGAGTATTAACAGAATATCTTACCTCGGATCCATTCAATGATTTTTTAGAAAGTATGTATTTTAAACGATATTTACAGTGGAAGTGGTTAGAAAGGTATGTTGAAATTCTTACAATTCAGTACTCTGGCAATAAGATATGTTGTAAATATTCTTGGTGGAATTAAACCTCTGTAGCACAGCAGTGTATAGGGTTGTATATCAGGATAAAATTATTTTTCAAAGGTTGGCTGTAGAATTGAGCTGTTTAGTTTAAGCAAGCATATAGGTTACCACATAAAGTGACAAGGCTCTCACTTGCATCTATTGTAAAATACACAACAAATAAATTAGCATTAGTTAAGTGGAAAAATCATAATAAATTTGAATATATTCCAATTATTTTATATTTTAGTCAACCTATCACCAAAAATACATTTCGAATGTACCGTGTATTAGGCAAGGGTGGTTTTGGAGAAGTTTGTGCGTGTCAAGTAAGGGCTACCGGTAAAATGTATGCATGTAAGAAATTAGAAAAGAAAAGAATAAAGAAAAGAAAAGGTGAAGCCATGGCATTAAATGAAAAACAGATATTACAAAAGATAAATTCTAGATTTGTGGTGAGTCTACTTGTATTGGAATTTTAATATTGTTTGATATAAGCGTTAATGTAAAACCAGATATTATTTAAAGTTACAATCACAAGGATATATTCTTGTATAATATTTAGTCTTCTGGTTATAAATATGCTTCTTGGCTAAGAATTTCATATATAGTTCTATTTTTTAAAGTGGATATATGACATATTTTACCATGGGGTTTGACTAATAGTTGGCTTCTTCTTATTGTTTAGTTTATCAGAGGTGGAGCAATCCTAGAGGTGGGTGGGCCCGTGGCTAGAACAAATCCTCATCTTCACCCCCACACCATAATTCCTTGGATTTTGGTCACTGGATTTTCAGATTCAGGATATTATCCTATGAATATCAAATATGACTAAAATATATTTACTCCCCCTCTCCGCAGCCCCTGTTTATAAAACATAAACCAAATAGCTGAAGAAAATACTTGCTGAAGCTATGTTGTTGTTATAACTTTGTATTCTCTTTATAATTTCAGGTTAGTTTAGCCTATGCATTTGAAACTAAGGATGCTTTATGTTTAGTGTTAACCATAATGAATGGTGGTGATCTCAAATTTCATATCCACAATATGGGCAATCCAGGCTTCGTAGAGGAGAGAGCAGTATTTTATGCTGCAGAAATTACTTGTGGCTTAGAAAACTTAAACCGGGAGGGCATTGTTTATAGGTATGTAGCTGTTAGAACATGATTCACTGGGTCCCAAGCTTTGATCCCCATACACCCTGAAACATTAATATTTTAGGGAAGAAATTCAATAGATGCCTGCTCAGTGCTCATCGAGAGTGGCAGTTTCGTGAACTAGGACTGTTGGCTCAATGGTAGTGGCCTTTACAATTCAATTGATTACAAGCCATGCACTATAAGACCTGAAACCATATAAAGCCTTAAATATAAATTTATTTTCTAACAACAGTTGTAATAATCAAATATCCATTATCTATTACAGAGATTTAAAACCAGAAAATATATTACTAGATGACAATGGTAAGCTTTATTTTAACTATTGATTTTTCAACCATGTCTCCTTTGGGCTTAGGAGTTGACATGGTAGCATTCACCTAATCATTCAGCTGAGACCCTGTGTGCTATAGGCTGTGCATATTAATGACAGTTGGGAATCACATATGAGACTCATTGCTCAATGTATGGCATTTTTCTTTCCTCATTTAGCCCAAACGGGTTCAGAAAAGTAGGAGATAAGTTTTGACTAATATAACTAAGAATTATTATTATTTTGTCTAGGTCATGTACGTATATCAGATTTAGGGTTAGCAGTAGAAATACCTAATGGTGAAACGATAAGGGGGAGAGTAGGTACTGTTGGTTACATGGGTAAGTGATTATTTTCTACTTTCACTTTGATGAACCATCTTTTCAGTCTTTAATATTCTTTTTTTATGAATTTCTATCAATAATTTTCAAGAAAACTATTAGATTTTTAAAACATGTTATATTTAAATATAGATACATTATTTGAGATTCTACTTGTATAAAAGAAATGTTTCTTCTCTTCATTTCAGCTCCTGAAGTAGTTAAAAATGAAAGATACACATTTGGTCCTGATTGGTGGGGATTAGGCTGTATTATTTATGAAATGATAGAAGGCAAAGTATGTATCATTCATATTCTTTTCTTTCTCTAAAAGTTTTTGATGGCCTTCACTTTCCTCCTTTTGTCACCTTATAATGATATCCAATCAAAAATATTTGATGGTCAGAATTCTGATTTGTTTGATTAAAAAGTTTTTTGTCTGTAGAAACAATGGGATATAGAAAATTGTTGATAATAAAGTTCATTATCAAATAAATTATTACAGGCTTTTAGAATTAAACTATGTAAATCTGACATCTTTCATCAGAGATCTATCAACTCCGCAGGTTATTCAGTGGCTAAAAATAAATATGTAACATGATTCATTTCCTGCCTGCATCAAAACTGAGAAGTAACAAAGTAGTGGTTATTGAATACTCCCTTTTATTGTAGTCACCATTCCGAGCACGGAAAGAAAAAGTTAAAAGAGAAGAAGTTGATAGAAGAGTTAAAGAAGATCAAGAAATATATTCATCTAAATTCTCTGAAGAATGTCGTTCTATATGCTCAGGTGTAAGTTTCCTTGAAATTTATTTTTTACACATCAGTTTTATGATACTAACTGAATTAAACAATGCTTTTGTCCATCTGTCCGTCCACAATTGCTTGTTCACAGTCTACAGACCACAATTTTTGACAGATTTTGACTAAACTTGGTGTGAGTGTTTGTAATCACTCACACCAAGGACAAACCCTATTGCAAAATCAAAAAATATTTACTATGAATTGTTTCCCTTGTTTTCAGAAGTATTTTTGTCCAAGTCAAAGCTGCTGGTGGGCGTATATTACCTTGCCTGGCAAGCTTTCTTTAATAACGTTGCTTACCTACTCAGCCCTATATTGATTTTTAAAATTGAGCCATGGAGACTCCTTATTCTATTCTAGGAGTGCATTGATTTTTATCAGGCATAGTTTTCATTTGATTTGGACTTTAAACCTTTTGTTTTTTTCAAGTCATCTTTCAATTCATAAAAGTATTTGCATTTTCATAATAAAAAAATAATAAAGTCTGTTAAGATACAAACTGCTCTATATTTGTCTTATTATCTTTGTATGTTTTACAGTTATTAAAGAAAAATCCGTCAGAGAGGTTAGGGTGCTGTTCACATAATCAAGGTGCCAAAGAAGTTAAAGCTCACAATTTTTTTAAAACTATTAATTTTAAGAGATTAGAAGCAGGGATGTGGGAACCACCATTTTTCCCGGATGTAAGTAGTTTCAGTATTTATTTTTCTCTTAATAGAAAGTACTATTTGACTTAAACTTAACCATGAACAAACTGCATCTTCTGAACACCAAGAAATAACATATATTGAGAAAGACAAAATTTCCTCCCTGAACTCAGTCAAGGAAATTGTCTCATAAGTTTATTGTATTAAGGAACAGACCTTAACATATTTGCCCTTTATGTACCTTCTTAGTTTTCTTAATGTTAGGTATTTGAATAAATGTGTCTTGATTTGTAGCCACGAGCAGTATATTGTAAAGATGTGTTAGATATAGAACAATTCTCTACAGTAAAAGGTGTTAATTTAGATGCAAGTGATGATACATTTTATATAAAATTTAACACAGGCAGCGTTTCAATACCATGGCAAAATGAGGTTTGTTGTCTTCTATAGTGATTAAAAACTGTTTTTATTTATGTTCAACCACATTTGGTGCAATTCAAAGCATAAGCAAGAGAATTCACTTTTTTCAAGCTATGTTTATAAGAACTTATGATCTTATTTGATAAAAATCAGTGTTTGGTAATGATTAGGAAGAAATTGAAACTAGTTTTTTTTTTGTAATTATAGCTCAATATTTAGTTGAGATTATCGGCTTTTATTTTGCTTAAATCTGTTCAATAGTTTTCTAACACCAGCCAAAAAAATAGCAATGCAAAGACATTTATCTGTTTACCGAAAGCTTTTTAAGAGTTATAGCATTCTCAAATGATATGCAAAATATTAGAAATAACACTTTCAAATACAGTTTTCATTAATTCTAACATGTAATTTTTCCAACCAAATAAAAAATCCAATTGCCCTTTGATTGTTTACAAATGACTAATTGCTGAATGAAACAAAGGCATGATTTTTATACGCCCACACATTAATGTGGGCGTATATTGTAGTCGCCCCTGTCTGTCTGTCTGTCTGTCTGTCCGTCTGTCTGTCCGTCTGTCTGTCTGTCTGTCTGTCTGTCTGCCTGTCCACAATTGTTGTGGACACGATAGAGAGCTGGTTTCTTGATGGATTTTGATGAAACTTGCTGTGAGTGTTTGTTATCACCCAAGGATGAACCCTATTGAAAATCAGACGAATCGAAAAATATTTCATGGGTTATTGCCCTTGCTTTTGAAAATATCTTGTGGACACCATAGAGAGCTCGTTTCTTGATGGATTTTGATGAAACTTGGTATGAGTGTTTGTATTGACATTAGGATAAACCCTATTGAAAATCAGAAACATCGAAAAAATATTTGATGAGTTATTGCCCTTGTTCTTTAAAATGCGTTAATTTTTCAGCCTTTAACAAAGTTGTGGACACGTTAGAGAGCTGGTTTTTTGGTGGATTTTTATGAAACTTGATGTGAGTGTTTGTTATCACCCAAGGATGAACCCTATTGAAAATCAGACGAATCGAAAAATATTTCATGGGTTATTGCCCTTGCTTTTGAAAATATCTTGTGGACACCATAGAGAGCTCGTTTCTTGATGGATTTTGATGAAACTTGCTGTGAGTGTTTGTTATCACCCAAGGATGAACCCTATTGAAAATCAGACGAATCGAAAAATATTTCATGGGTTATTGCCCTTGCTTTTGAAAATATCTTGTGGACACCATAGAGAGCTCGTTTCTTGATGGATTTTGATGAAACTTGGTATGAGTGTTTGTATTGACATTAGGATAAACCCTATTGAAAATCAGAAACATCAAAATAATATTTGATGAGTTATTGCCCTTGTTCTTTAAAACGCGTTAATTTTTCAGCCTTTAACAAAGTTGTGGTCACGTTAGAGAGCTGGTTTCTTGATGGATTTTTCTGAAACTTGCTGTGAGTGTTTGTAATCACCCAAGGATGAACCCTATTGAAAATCAGACGAATCGAAAAATATTTCCTGGGTTATTGCCCTTGCTTTTGAAAATATGTTGTGGACACCATAGAGAGCTGGTTTCTTGATGGATTTTGATGAAACTTGGTATGAGAGTTTGTATTGACATTAGGATAAACCCTATTGAATATCAGAAACATCGAAAAAATATTTATGAGTTATTGCCCTTGTTCTTTAAAACACGTTAATTTTTCAGCCCGTTACTCTCTCAAAGTTGTGAACACGATAGAGAGCTGGTTTCTTGGTGGATTTTTATGAAACTTGCTGTGAGTGTTTGTAATCACCCAAGGATGAACCCTATTGAAAATCAGACGAATTGAAAACTATTTCATGGGTTATTGCCCTTGTTAACTTATGGTTGTAAACACTAAAAAATCGTTCAATTTTGTAAACATTCTTGATGGCATGGTTTTCGACAGATGTTTCATTTACTGATAGTTCTTGTCGACCTCCCGGACGACTTGGCTGCCATTACAAAAGTGGGCGTATTACGATGGGGCATCGCTATTTTTATTATAATTTATTGTAGATGATTGAGACCGAATGTTTTAAAGAATTAAATCAGTTTGGTCCTGATGGTGAACCTTCCCCAGATCTTATTGAAGACCAACCACCTCCTCCCCCACAAAGAGGATTCTTTGATAGGTTATTTAGACGAAATCGGGTATGTTAGTTAATTGCTTACATATTATCTGCATTTTATTTTCAACCTCTTGTATTTTAAAAAAAATGTAACTAGATACTTAAATCTTAGCCATATTCTATTTTATTGAAGTTAATGAACTATTATCACTAATTGGGTTAGCACTATTGAGGACTATTTAATAATTGAACTTAATAATAGTTGCAAGTATTTTATGAATAAGAGATTTTCTACCACTGCTTACACATTTATAGAAAATACTGTCACTATTACTTTGTCATCCCATCATATTCACATGAACTTTATCTTTTCAGAATCGTGATATATATTCCTAGGAGAAAATAATTTTACAAAGAACTCAGTTTCACAAAACATTCTGTTTAAGTTATTTTGTCATGGTTACAAAGGAAACCTGTGATTTAAAGAGTTGAGGGCATGTGATATAGAAGCAGTTATTTTGTTGGATAAAGGAAAAAAATCTGTTTCAACATTATACCCATGCATAATGAATGTAAAGTTCACTGTGAAAGACCAATTTGTGTCTACATGACTGTTTTTACATTGCATTACTTGAATGTTGTTCCAGTCCCTTAACAATTTTATTGTGTGCAAATTTTCAATAAATATTATGCATCTGCTTGCCATTCAGCTCTGAAGTCTGATGCAGAGCAGTTCCTGATATAAAACTTTAATGTCCCAACTTTATTTTTATTTCCAAAAAATATGGTGTTCTGTATTTGCCTGATACTGTGAATCATGTTAGGAACTGTAGCTATCATCTGTCAAGTGGAAGTGAATGTGATTTTTGTTCATTAGACAGTATGTGTTTGTACAGTGCTACCTCTTGTTACCAGTGATTTTTCAAACCTTATCATTACTTGACTAAAAGCTACTTATAGTCATTGTGCAAAGTAACATTAAAATTGGTCTATATTAACACCAATTATCTATCAGAATGTTGTCAGAGTCTGCCTGAAGTAACTACAACTGAATAAGTTCTCTATATTACCAAGTACCAAAAATTGAGAATGTGTCTGAATGTCAACCAGCATTAGAAACAAGTTGTGTGGCTTCAGGTTTAGTTTCAGTTGGGGCCTAAATGAGTTCAAACTTAAAATTAAAAAAAAGTAATGGAGTGATAAAAAATAGAAATTGACTTGTCAATGTGATAATGATTGAATCAGATGGATATTTGAAAGCAGCTGTTAGATCAGATTGGATATTTGAAAGCAGCTGTTCAATGAGATTGAATATTTGAAAGCAACTGTTCGATCAGATTGGATATTTGAAAGCAGCTGTTGGATCAGATTTAATATTTGAAAGAAGGTGATCAATCAGATTTAATATTTGAAAGCAGCTGTTCGATCAGATTGGATATTTGAAAGCAGCTGTTCAATGAGATTGGATATTTGAAAGCAGCTGTTCGATCCGATTAGATATTGGAAAGCAGCTGTTTGACCAGATTGGTTATTTGAAAGCAGCTGTTCAATCAGAATGGATATTTGAAAGCAGCTGTTCGATCAGATTGGATATTTGAAAGCAGCTGTTCAATCAGAATGGATATTTGAAAGCAGCTGTTTGATCAGATTGGTTATTTGAAAGCAGCTGTTCAATCAGAAAGAATATTTATAAGCAGCAGTTGATCAAATTAGATATTGGAATGTAGTGATCTGATCAGATTGGATATTGGAATACAGTGATCTGATCAGATTGGATATTGAAATGTACAGTGTTTTCTCGTGCGCTAAACTCAACCAATCAAAATCAATCTCTGAACAAGAGTTTCCCATTTAGCAGTAAAACATTGACGAAGGTTGAGCTGAATGTTGGTGGATCAGACTAGAAATCAGTGGCTTGGATCAGATTGAATTTGAAAACCAGTGATTGAGTCGATAGTGAATTCAGGTATTGTCTTCAGCAAGATGATATAATATAGTAAGACAGGATATTCTATTGTCTGTTGGAGAACAAGATGTGTAACCATTGGTAGTAGATCTGAGTTTTTCTTTGTGATGTGTGTGTTTAAGACAACTATTGTGGAGTGCATGGTAGTGGAAGTGACTTCATTGGAATGGTTTGAGAGATAAACTGGTGTATGTTAAGAGTGGTTTCTATTTATAGTAACATGGTGACCACAATTTTGGTGCAATGATAATATGTATGTAATGTTGTAGATAAAAAATTAATTATTTAAAAGTTGAGTGATATAGAAAACAGAGCACATCAAAAACAAAACTTTTCAATGTGAAAATTGATGAATTATGAGTTAACATTATTCCCTTTATTTTTTTTATAAATATATAGATGGAAAATGAATCATTGTTAATTATATCTATAGAAAGTAAGGTAATTTGTAAATTCTACATGGCAGTGTGAAACAGGCTTTATCAGTTTGTATATCTCAACACCTACTGACCTGTTTCACAGATAATTTTATTGAAAAATAATGATATTGTCACAGCAACAGATATAGATCTATTATCATAGTATTATCAAACTGTTATAGCTATATGAGTCATAGAGTGCTTCATTTAGGAGTACCTTTGTATTGACATGGTGAAACACTGAAATATCTTCAACTTCTAAGATGCATTAAATTTTAATTTGTCTGCTTTAAGGTGTAAATGAATTTGGCGGATTTTGCTTGTACAGATTTTTATTCAATACCCATAAATAAGGATGAAACACATAGGAATTGTTTTGTTTTTGTGTGTGCTCTGTTTATAAGTAGGTTAGTGTCTCAACAATGTAGTATACATGTATAGAATTACTGTATGTATTTAACATGGGGGATTAGGGCAAATAAGGTTATGTTCTGAATTTTAACTTAAATGTAAAGTGCAATAAATGTACCGCATACTATCCAAGGTAATGAAATATTGAATCATGTTAAAATAATTTTTATGTCCCAACAGTCTGATGAAAACCTTATAATCTCGAACTTTTGACAACTGGTAGCCTCATCTCTATAATATCAAAAACAGATGAGCTATTGACAACTGTTAGCTTCATCTCTATCTTGTCAAAAACATGAGCTCTTGACAGCTGGTTGCCTCATCTTTATCATGTTAAAGATAGATGAGCTCTTGACAACTGTTAGCTTCATCTTTATCTTGTCAAAAAAATAAGCTCTTGACAGCTGGTTGCCTCATCTCGATCATGTTAAAGACAAATGAGCTCTTGACAGCTGGTTGATCTTCATGTTTAACCTGTCAATATAAGTGAGCTCTTGACAAACAGTTATGCTTCATCTCTATCTTGTCAAAACAGGAGTATCTCTTGACAACTGGTCAAGTTTCATATCTGTCTTGTCAATGATAAGCTCTTGACTCATGTCAAAAATTGTTTAGTGGACTATTTATTTCAGTCATATTGTCAAGGGATCAAAATGAATCATTCAAAATTAATATTCCGAAAGAAGATAGATATGTTGCTTGAGTTGTTGTATAGAAATGAATTATTGCTTGCAATTCAACTTTGATCTTCGAATATTAAATAGATCTAATATGAATTAAGTAACATTCAATGAAATAAATTTTTTTAGAACACACACTGAATTTATCTTCCATATTTAAGAATAAAAAACAAAAGGGGTTATTGTTATTTTTAATTTATTTGATTCATAGCCGTGAAAGATGTTATGAGAGTGTTTCAAATTTTGATAAAGCTTTTGAATCCCATCTACCGGGTACATAAATATGACCTACAATGGAGTATTACTATATTGTTATTTGAAGTTGTATTAAAACCTCATAACAATTTTTTTATGGTACAGTGTGGGCTGGTTTCCTACATAAGCATAATAATTCACTTATTTGTTTTTCTTATTTTTGTTCTGTATTTTTATTTTCATCAGTCCATGATAAATATATAGTTCATGGTTAGCATTGTAGATATTATTTTAAGTACACTATGTAATATCATATCACACTATATTCACTGACTAATCAGTCTGCTTTTACCATTGTACTCTATACTTGAACAATATTTGGAAACAAATCACTTTAAATGAAAAATAGAAAGTATTTGCTTCAGAAATCTAGCTGTAGCTGACATAGGACTTCTTCCTAACAAATTTGTAGTTTGGCACAGATATAAATGCACATCTGTAGACAATTCCTTATTTTGAAGTATTTTGGTAATGAAAAGACTATTTCATATGCTATGTCATATATTTATATCAGTTGACTGGAAACAGTATTTAAGTTAATATTGGTTTCTGTTGTCGTCTTTGTTGATCACAAAATATGTTGATTTACATGAAAAATCAGTCAAGTCATTTAATATGTGCTGTTCATTGGTTGTTGTCAATAAGCCAGTACTAACATTTTGCATTGACATTTTTTTTAACTAATTTTTGACTAAAGACATTCCTTCTTTTTGCAAAAATTAATGTTAAAGTTGGTATATTAAATGTATTTGACACAATTTAACAAATTTACCAGAATGAAATCAGAGTTACTTCCCTTCAAAAAATGGGAGGCTTCTGTTTTTTGATATTTTTCTAAATCTTGTTGTTTGTTTCATTGACGACTTTTTTGTTCTGACTTAAGAAGAATTTTTTTTACGTCAAAATCAATTGTGATTTAATAAATTTCAAAACAGACTATTGTCTGTAGATTGTTGTTGTCTGAATGTAGCTCTATTTACACCTTTGTTATGTAAAGGGAGGTAACTCCTATTAATTATGAGACAACTAAAAAAAAATCAGATCTTAGCTATAAGTGACTTTTGATGTGTATACTGTTTTAGAGTCAGTTAACAGAGATAGGAAATATCATAGACATATACTGTTTGTTTTTATATCATACCATTTTATTGGTTAAGAAGCTATTTAAATACCTCATTATGAAAGTTTATTTTTTGAATAATGATTAAAGTTTCCAATGATATTTGATAAGTACAATGAAAATTTACACCCTTTAGTTATCTATCCAGTCAAACTATTTGTAAACTGTATTAACTAAAACAAGAGGGTCATCAGTTAGAAAATCATATTACAGACTAGGGGCCCTACCCTTGCATCAAAATTTGAAAGTAATGTGCAATATGGTTGACCAATATGGTTACAAAACCTTCCTCAAAACATAAATGCCCTCTCCTATAAATCAAGTACCGGTATAGGGCTCATTATACTTATGGATGGATTTTATTTGTAGGATTTAGATTGTTGAATACAGTGAAAATAGTTTGACTGGATAAATACCTAAGATTAATTTCCACTGTTAATAATTGTGTTTGATTTGTAAATGTAATTTAAACAATGAACTAATATTAATTGTATTATAATGTGTATATATTTATATATGTATCCTATATATATCTAGTCAATTTCATTATCCAAAAATACATTTAATTAGTCTCAGCATTTCTATCCAATCAGGTTCTATTTTACTGAAGAAGATTTTATAACTGTGTTCAAGTTGTAACACGATAATTTATTCACATCCAATGAAGGTTGATATCAGCCGGAGTAATGTTCATCTTGGATCTTAAATTCCAGGTTTACTTCAGCATATATCTTACATGCATCTTCAGCTGCTAAATTTGTACCCATGCTCCTTTAGGAACTAACTGTATTTCATATGCTCAACATCGAATATCATTATATAATTGAAATACTTGTACCAAAACATAATTGTATTTTGATAACTCGTTTAAAAACTGATTGCTTTCATAAGATAACGTAAAAACCTTTTTTTTTTTATTTCTACAGTTGAGCAATTTATTTTATAAAGAATCCTGGTTCTTATTATATTATCATTATATTCTTTCATTTTTCTTAAGACTGGCTGGCTACAGTTTTTCCTTTGTTTTGTGTTATATTTTTGTTTTTATTTTCGAATGCTTACTTGTGAATCTCATGTTAATCTATAGTACACCAGCAACCGTTGCAAAAATAGTTATAGTAAATCTTGAAATGAACTGAGGTTAAATTTAAAACGGGGAAAAAGTGCCAAAATACAATATTTATCTCATCTGCATGATTATCAGGCCCTAAAATTGTCCCAAAACCTAAATTAGATGTTAACCTTAATTAAATGTTAACCGTTAATGATGTCAAGGGCATTTAGGATGAAGGTCACAGATTTTCAATAACATTTTCGAGATGAAAATGTCTAAATTGATGGTGTTTGATATATGAGGGAATAATGAAGTTTTTTTTTTTTAGCTAGAAAGCCTCTTCTGAATCTCTTAAATTATTTCTTACACCAGTGTATCCACATCACCAAAGAGATAATAATAAATCATATTAATTTAGTCCCATGATCAATGTCCCATTTACTATTATATATATGATATTCATTTTATACAGTGCACAGATGAGATGTTCAAAATGGGCAAATATTTTTGTGGAAGTAAATTTAGTATTGTGTATGTTTATCATAACTTATTATATACTGTTCTGTTCTTCCATGGTTTGCTTTAGTCCTATTTATTTCAATTTTAACAATTTGCATTTTAAATATTTTTGAACTTAAATAATTTTTTTTTTAATTTTGAAGTGCAAATAAGAAATAAAAATCAAATTCAGATATTCATAAATTAATGTGCAATTTTGGAATCAAAGCTGTAGATGTAATTATTAATGTTTCGTACTGTGGTATTTTAAGTTTTTTAATGTTATAAGTATTCATGAGAGACGTATAAAATTGTACTATAAGAAAAAATAATTTGTTTATATAAGAAAATTTCTCTTGAATATTTTTCTTTCTCTTGTACATCTAGTAAAAACAATAGCAAGTAGTCAATGTTATTATTCCCATTGTTTTGATATATGGTCAAACATGGATAGGACTATTTCTATCAGATAATATCATTATTGATTACGTCATGAAAGGAAATAAAATTATGAAGAATTCATGTTGTATTGTTCTCATTGAACACGAGTCGGTGTTGGTAAATTGCTGTTTAATTGCAAACAATGTCCTCCGCAAAATCAGTGGCGGGGGTGTAAAGGGTGGAGGATCTCTTTAAGTAGTGAACAGGTATATTAATTTGGCATGACGGTACTATAGCTTCAAGCAATGGTAAGTCTATGTGTCAAAAAACCCTACCCTACCCTAAGTAATTCCAAAGTCAAAACTCTACCTCTGGTGAATGAGGTATGTTACTGCATATGAATTGAAAATTAACAAGAGGAAAATCAAAGTCGTCACGTTTATCTAACACAAAGATCGTGATTGTTGAGCAGTGGCCAGTCCAATCAGAACGATTCAGTCTTGAGTGGGTAGTGTCTTTAATTTTCAACTCTCCTGGGTAGATTTAATCAACAAAGTCTCCAAAAGCTGAGTTATTAACATTATCTATATATCTGAAAAAGGAATTAAAGGAACAGGCTAGTAGATTATTGATCTTGAATAAATTTGGTGTCATCCCATTAGGTAGACGTCCCAATAGTTATACAGCTTAAAACAACACTTTTAACAGTTAAGTGAACATTATTGCATGCTTGGAACTAGTCCGAAACTTGCTGACTCTATTCCCAGCCTTGGACAGATATCTCAACCATATCCGTCCAAATAGCTATCAGAGGGTGGGGAAAGAGTCAGCCAGTTTCGTACTAGCTTGGAACCTCAGACTTTTACATGGAATAATTCAGATAAGATTACTATACAATTAATGACGAATTTAGTAGTTAGTAACAGCAATTTTGGAAATTTCTGTGTCTCCAACGTGGTCTTACACCCATACATTACACCCACATCTCTCTACTGATAATGTTTATAACCACCCAAGGATTAACCCTATTGAAAATCAGCAAAATCGTAAAATATTTACTATGAATTATTTCCCTTATTCCACGCGTTCGTTTTTGGCTCATAAACACTCAACTGTTCACAATTCTTAACGGATTTTGATGAAACTTACTGATAATGTTTGTTATCACCCAAGGATGGACCATATGGAAATCAGCAAAATTTACAAATATTTATTATAATATTAATTATTGCCCTTGTTCTTGAAAACCTGTTTGATTTTTGGCTCGGAACAGGTCACAATCCTTTCAGATTTTGACGAAACTTACTGTTAAATTTGTTATCACCCAAGGATGAACCATATTGAAAATCAGCAAAATCAAAAAATATATATTATATGAATTATTGCCCTTTTTTTTTAAAAAAAAAAACCTGTTCAATTTTTAGCCCATAAACACTTTAGGAGGCACAATTGACAGATTTTGAAGAAATTTGATGTGAATGTTCTTAATCACCCTAGGATGAACCCTATTGAAAATCAGCAAAATTGAAAAAGCTATCTTTTCTCGTTTTTGTGTTTATTGTAAATATAAAGCGTTAAAGACTTTAATGCAGTGCTTCTCAACCTTTTTGGTCCAGTTCCCCACTACAGAAATTTTTTTTTTTGCCATTCACCCCTGTCCTGGCAATAACTTACCAAAAACTCAAATATGCTAGTTAGGTGTCGGTATAAACTTTTATTTAAAGAACAGAGACATTTATATATTTATTCCAGGGTCAAATGAAGCAAATAAAAAATGTGAAAATTGAGAAATTGTTAAAATTAGGCCTTTCTGAACAGCATTATCAGCAGAGCGTTTGTCTCTGGATAACGATAAGGGTTTAGAACATCATTCTCCATAGCGTCTACATTTTAATAATTTTTTTGGCCTTTCTGGACAGCGTTCTTGTTGACAGCACCTGCCACATGAAGATGATTAATGGTGAGTCTCTTCCGAGAAAATGTTGAAAGTTACTGTTGCATCTGAGACCTTTCCATACAACATTCCTTCTGAAAGAGCAGGGGTTTTGGAATTCTCCCCAAATTAAAAAATATATATATAAGCTGATTTTCTGTTATCTGAGGTCTTTTCAAACATAACTCTCTTTGATAGTACTGCGCATATTAAGGAAGGTTAGCGGGTATTCTTTCTAAAGAAAATTTTGAAATTTAGGATCAATTGTTTGCATCTGAAGCCATTCAAGATGGTAATCTTATCAATGTGCAGGATGAAAATATGATGCTCATAAGATACAAAATAAAATACTGGAGGTTCTATAGAACAGTGGTTATAGGGCATCGTTCTTTACAAACATGACGTTTGCTTGGATACGAGGAAATGGCGGTCGTTATCTTTGAGAGTTCGGTTCTCGATCAGGGTGTGATAGTTCGATGACCTTGAATAAGTCATCTTCACTCATAATTCCAGTCCACCCAGCTGTAAATGGGTACGGATAATCCGGTAAAGATCGATGCCAAGAGGTTTGACCAAGGACCAGCTAGGGAACCTAAGTTGTTATCCTTGTAAAACATATATGTTTCTTTCTTTTTTTTTCTTTCTGAAGCTGAAAACTTAAGCACTTCTGGGCCTGCCCCCCCCCCCCCCTCACCCCCACACTTTTTGTAATTTTCATAACTTCCGGAATATGAAAATTGAGTGGCCGACATCCGAGGAGTTTTGGTGGTGGGGGTGAGGGTAAGAGTTGGATTTTGAAAATTTTCAACCAAGGCCCTCCCCCACTTTCAGAAACACTCCGCGTCCCCTGGTCAGCATCCGTGTTTTACATCCTTAATAGGCCAAAACTACGAGGAATGACTGGCAAGAATGTTATTCATGATATAATAATTTAACTGACATCTTTCAACAATGTATTTTCGTGACATATATTTATTGTCCTATTTTTAGACACATACAGGTAGAGGCTCTTATCTTAAAATTTTTATTAATATTATTCGTCTTCATAATATCTTGTAAGACTAGAAGATCGAACGTAATCTATACTAGTAAAATCCAAAGTTTAAAATAAGACTGGATAACACTGAGTGGGTATTTTGGGTATATGAGGGCGCTTTTACCAAAGACAAATTGTGTAACATGCGGCACAGGTCATTTCGCCTGTGTAGCTTCATTTACTATGAACTTACGCAAGTTTCAAAACATTTGTAAAAAAAACATTTGCTAAATAAAATAAAATAAAGTTGCTTTTTTATATGAAAAATCAAGCCATTACATTTCTTTGAATTCCAAAACAATACAGTTCAAACACACCGTATGTTTTTTATTTTAACACAAGCCTGATACAAATTAGGAAGTAAATTGCAAAGCTCTGGGCAAATTATGAAGCAAAATATTTTAATGAGAACTGTTAATTGATATGAAATAAATCGGTAAGTAGATTTTATTTGACAAGAAGGAATTTTTATTGAACATGATTTGGTTTCATCCATCAAAATTAAGGCAAAGTAACTTATTTTATGAAGTTTATGGATGTAATATATTAGTAACTGGGAGTAAAATGAGTCAAACCAAATCTATTGGAGAATGTCACAGGATTAAAGAACCGAACCATCAAACATTTTCGACAATATGTGACAAAATCTTCTACTTTAAACATATTTATCACGAAAAGTAAAGATTTTTACTACCTAAATTGGTGAAAAAGTTATAATAGGAAAGTGTTAAATATATTTAGCCAGTGTGTTATTGAAGTTAAAAACTTGGCTATATGTCAGGATTTTGTCAGGATATCGGAGACATGGATTCTGTTTTATTAGATGATGGAAATACTATCAAAATATGTACAATATCCAATACATTAGATTATGGTGAGTAACGGGATTGAAATTGTCTATTAGATTTATTGTTATCAATTAGTTAGTTTACTTCCTAGTTGTTTTACGTCTATTCATGGTAATGGCTACAAATAGTAAACAAGTTTTTGACGAAATCCCCTTTAGTTTTATGAATTATATTGTAATAATTTTGATTTTGTTTTTTTGGCTACCCTGGGTTCTATACTGGGGATATTTTGACATTTTCCAGGGGACACAAAATGAGGTATAGGTTTTAAAAAAAATATCATATTTTGTATTATTTAGGTGGATATACATCTAGTCTCCACTCCCCGCAATAACTCCATATACTTGTATAATGTACCTCCTTTGTTTAGGGGACATGACAATTTCTTTATGCGTAATCAGATCCAGACTTTCCCTATAACTTTTTTTTAGAATGAGACATCCTGAAAAGCGAATTTCGGGGATTTCCTCGTGAGTTCAAGGTTCAAGATTATTTGTATAGGGTCTAGTGGACATTTTCTTGTTAGGGCCTCGGTTTAAGTTGTAGGCTTTTTTTGATTGTGTGTTAATCTTTTACAAACTAGATGCTTTAACAAATGGGGTTTTGAGGGGATTTATTCCTCCAAATTAAAACAGAGTTCTCTCCCGTATTGTGTAATTTCATATTAATAGATTATAGTCAAACATAGATATTTCGGCTCATCCGGGTACCGTCAAAACATATACACAACCAGTCCATTATATTACCAAGGGTATAAAAGTATCTTATTTAGAGGTTTGTTTGTTTGGCACGTTACAGCAACACCCTTGAAAATATAATGGACTGGTTGTGTATATGTTTTGACTGTACCCGGATGAGCCGAAATATCTCTGTTTGACTATAATATTATTCACTCTATCAGTCTATGTGTCAATATTATGATTATTATAAACAATTACCTCCCTTGAATTTTTCAAATTGACGTAATATTACCAACAACAATGTATATTACTCTTCTAAACTTTTAATATTGACATATCTAAGCATCTTCCTTATTGTCACCTCAGTATGTTAACATAGATTTCGACATGTACACATACGAAACTACTGACGACTGTGGCTTACCTAGGGATATGGATATAACACATACGAACCAAATCATGGCCGCAGGCGCAGGGGCCCCAAGACTCAACGGGGGGGGGGGGGGGGGGGGGGGGGGGTTTCACACCGACTTATTGCCTGAATTTTAATGATATTTTGCCCGATTTTGGGGAATTTTTGCCCGAAAACATAATATTTATGTCTCCTACGGCTATGAACAAAATAGCCATTTGAATTAAAAGTCAAATTTTCAAATTAAATTGTCATTGATCATGTTGATGAAGGTGTAATATGAACTTGCTAATTCAAGGAGATTACTAGAATGTTTAAACGTATATTTCAAAATAGATCAACGATTTGATATACTATGTATATAATATGTAATATATAGGCCTATATATTATGTTCAAACTGGTTTGCCTCGTGACTGTTGCATATCGGAAGCGCTGACACGGGACGGGCGTCTTGAGATGAATCGAAGAGCAGATTGCACGATACAAATGACAATTCTCCGTTAAAAAAATATATTTCTCAAACCCAAACCTTAACATATACTCTCATTTGTGGGTTATATAATATGAGCATTTTCAAAATAGTATAATTATTACGGATATGTTGTATTATAGTCTATATTGTTTACTAGCATCAAATTACATAGAATACATACCAGTTAGTTATTGTTTATTACAGTCTCACGGATTTAAAATTATTCGATCCACAAGATATTGTTAGAAATGGGTAAGAAAGACTAACCTACGTTTTCTTATTATATTATAACCAAATATTGAACATGCATAATTCGCTGATATATAATATATGAATAAAGTTTGAACCTTTATAGTAGCATTGCTCAAAATGGAAATTAGATGTTTTCATTTCTAGATGATAAAGCTAAATATATGCTATCCTTATCCCAATACAAACAGTTTCGACGGAAGTGATGCGATCAACATTTTCACGTGGAGATATAATTTCTTATAGTATGACGTCATATCTGTTATATTATTAACGTTCCGGAACCATAATTACAGCCGTCACTTCCTGTTGCTAATATTTCATTAGATTAAAAATAATATTGTTAGTTGACTGAAAAGAAAGATAGATATGAGTAAGATATTTATTCTATAAGTCGTACTTTCATTTTGAACAGTGCTACATGTTCATGGATAAAACTACTACTAAAATACATGCATGCTTTTTGTTACAATTATAACGTTCTTTTACATTTATTGCCCATCTAATGAATGCTTGCATTTGTATTTTAATATTATAAAATAATAAACAAATTACTATATATCTTGATTGTCTATGGAATAAGTCACGAATTGATGATCGATTCTGTTTGAACTATCATGCCAATCCTTCTTGATAAAAATCAAAACACCTACCTACATGCGAAGACAGTAACATCTACAAAGAGTTTTCTGCTGGGATTAACAGTTCTGAAATTGATTTATACACTTTAATTAGATCTCATAACAATATGCACGTGCATCCATGCCTTCTCTTAATAATGTGCATTTCTATTGTATTTTTGATCACTTCGTTTGTAATATAATGTTATATTCTTGTACTGACTGTGCAGTGTTAACGAATGATTTAATAATTATGTCTGCAGCTGAAGGTTGCCCTAATCGACGTGCATGTTAAATGCATGTGCATTGCCTGTGAAGTATGAGTATTTTTCTGCTAATTTTGTCATATCTCATCCGACCCTTTAAACACTTCTATTTCTGATTCATACATCAGACATTTTAATATAAATGTATGTAATATATTGCCTTGTGGAGTCTTGCACATAAGGTCATGAATTTAGAAGTATTTGTTAACATTGGCACGTTATATTAATTGGCCAAAACGTAATAAATATATTTAATCTTTGCCACAACATCATCAAACTTAAAAGTAGATCAGTCTAGTCGTATGAAGTATACATGTATATATCTAGTTTTTAAAAGATGCCTTCTCTTTTAGAATTACATATATGGTACCAATGTTTGGCATGCAGCAAATAACATTATATATGTTAACGCTTTTAGTAACATTGTCACATTGAAAGGAATTGAAAAGATCCATGTATAAAAATTGTAATATTTTTTTTATTTTTCAGCCAAAGCACAGCCAAGAAAACCAATGAAAATGCCCCTCCCCCCATTAGTAAGTGTGATAATAAAAATCCGTACGAGCAAAACAATTCCGTTAATCAAAAATCTCGTCCATCAGAATCAAGTCCAGTGCATGAACAAATTCGGCGCAATAATTGTATAGTAGTGGACTTCCCTTACGGCTTACGTTAAGTACCATCAGGTGTTTCAAAAAAAGTAAAATGTAAGATACCTTTGGATGAAAATGTCCCATAGATGACTTCATGTAGGCTACCTTTCTACAATTTGTTTAAGTCAGTTTTGTGATAATGTTACGATGCCACTTAGTCAATGCATATAATATATTATCATTATTTATTTCAGCCCAATGGTTCTTCAGGAGCCCCAGCTTTACCTCCTCGTCGTGGTCCCCCACCCCCACCACCACCTGCGGATCAGGTAAATCTTTTCACTTATGGGATTACCTATAATCACTTTCTGTATTCAGGCGGTAAGCAAATTTACTTCCCCTTTTTATTAAGTCTATATAATAACGTCCAATAACGACCCCGGAAAGGAAATACAATGGGGGAAGGAATATGTTTCAGTCTTAATTATTTTATCAAATATTTGCAATTTTTCCCTTTTTTTCATTTCACCCCTTGTTGGTTATTGATAATCTGTAATTATTTTGATTTACTAACCAAATTAATACACTTTGATAACATTGTGAGAATTTGACAGAACTCAATATATTTTGACAATGGTGTATATATTTAAGGATGAATATTATGATGAATTCTCTGTTGAAGACGACGAGGTTAGTAACAAATTTTTTTTTAACCAAGCTCATAAGATTAAAATGTAAATGACCAGGTTTTTCTTAGTAGAATAAAACATTTAAAGCTAAATTAAAGTTTATAAGCGACGATCGTGTATTATTTGTGTGTTTTTTATGAACTTTTATCATGGCACATCTGAAAGCGATTTGAGTTTTGTTAATTTGTTAATCTTTTGCGTTTCTATTTATGTTATTATTAGCAAGATTATGATGATTTTGACGTGGAAGGCGAAACCAAAACACCAGGAAAACCACCATTTCGTCCTCCACCTGTACCTACAACAGAGGTAAGTTATGAATGAATTACTTTTTTTAATACAATACTTTCATTCAGTTAATTGCAAATCATACAAATCTGAAATGGGCGTCTGAAAACAATTAGCTAAGCTTATTTTAATAGATAGATACATACATGTTATAAGTTTATTTGTTTCGTCACTTAGATTAGTGCTGCCATAAAGTAAAAATCTTGTGTCTCTTAAAGGGGCACAGGCTTCATTTTCGGGGGTCGATTTGGATAAGTCTAAGAAACAGGAATTTTTTAGCTCAGCAATTTAGTACTGGTTATCACAACTCACCATTGAAATTTGAGCCTTCAAATCCATGTGCATCCATAATTATTAGCATTTGAAAGTTATAATGCCCTACTACACATTAGCGATACTATGCAATATATAGAAAAGTCATCTATAGAAAGAGAAGGAGAAATGTCTAATTTAAGGTATATTTGAAGGAAATACGCAATTTTTGGTGCATTTCTAGTGCTTCTGAAGGATACTTAAATATATTCAAGACCCAAATCAACCAATAAAAATTAAGACAGGTCCCCTTTAAGAAAGTTGGTAAAAGTATTGATAGTTGCAACTCTTTCTTTGTGATAGATGAATGAGTTACTTACACTTATAATATTACCGTCAAAATTTGAACAGTTTTTCAGTGCAATTTCTGAATGAATTATTTAAAATATGAAAGAACCAAACCTCACGTTCAGAAACTACAAGTTTTTAAATTTTTTAAAGTCCCTGTAAGACTGGTATTAAAATTGAATGTTTACGAAGTATATAATTAAAAATTGGACTTTCTTTTATCAGACAGATGAATATTATGATGAATTTGAAGGAAGTGAATCTGCACCGCCGTCTGGACCAAGTGTATATGTGGTAATTATTTTTATATAATATATATTTGCAAAAAATTAGGCAATTAAACAATGCTGCCAGTGGTCGTATGTTACCATGCCTAACAAACTATTTTTAATCTTAATGTCATTAATTTGTTCTACACTGATAACTGTTTAACGTTGTAGATGGACGGTGAAATAGACGACACCCCAGATCCGCCACAACCACCACCACCACCAGCTTCCAATCGTCCTAAACTTCCTAAACCACCTATCGTAAGTCTTTATACCTTAATGAATATTAATGCTTAATTGAGGGTTTGGTTGGAACACTACCGCTGAACTCATCGTGCTACAATTCAAATATCTCGACAGATCGTAGTCATATTATATACTTCACCCCTATTATTAGGAATAATGAAATTAATAAGCCAACCTAGTCAAATTCAAACAGGAATTAAAATTGATTGATGTAGGGAAATATAAGATTCCCAAGACATTTTTCAGTGTTACGACTAAATCATTCTTGTTTTCTTTTTCAGCACGAGGAAGGTAAAAATTATTATTAAATAAATGTTTATGTCTACAATATAGACTAGCATCAGTTTTGAACCATAGGCATATACGCATGTTTAAATACCGCATCGAATATCGCTATACATTATACAATCAGTACAATCATTACAATTTTATTGTATTTAATTACTTATGATAAACTCTTCATTTTCACAAAATAACATGATTTGAAAAACTATAACCATGCATCTATATCCTTTTTTTAAAATAACTATTTCATAGTTGAATATATGGAAGCCGACGAAGATGAAAATATCAGTGCTGGAAGTTACAAAAGTAATGTAAGTTTATCCATGTATTTATGTGATATATGAGCTAACTTCTTCAGCTGATAACTTAGTTAAGATTTTGCTTTTTAACAGATGCTATAACAGCCTATGCGAATCATTTTTCTCTTTCGGTAAATATTTTGCGCCAACTATTGCTTATGAAACTTATTAAGATACCTCTCCAGAAACATAGCCATTTCAAATTGATATCTAAGGTTCCTATTTGACTTTTACGCTATTATTGTACATTAATATTAATTTCTGGGTAGTTTGGTACTAAATTAAAACCATTGCTTTGACAATAACATCGACTTGTATCTAATATAAAATGTATTTTATTTTATTGTAGTCATCTGCAGGTTCAAGTGGTAAGTCAAATTATTATGTCCTTTTATAAGATAATACGTCACGTTGGCTATATACCACCATCCCATCTTACAAACAATTACCGATATTATAATTATAACAACTAATTTTGGTTTTTTTAATAAGGGGTCTCAAAATCAATTCGATATTTTAAATTCTTATAGAGGTTTTTCGTTCCTGAAAGTAAAAAAAAAAGGAGGGGAATGAATGTCTAGCCATTCCACTGATAAAATATTTAACATTGATTATCTAGGAATCATCTAAAAAATTTAACTACTCAGCTGACACAATTTCATGATAGTTTACGAAAAACGATTTTCTTTTAAAAAACAAAATTGATAGATGACTTAAACCTCTTTCTGCTGAGACTTTTAGTTGAGACTTTAACTTCTTTCAGCTGAGACTTTAACTTCTTTCAGCTGAGACTTAAACTTCTTTCAGCTGAGACTTAAACCTCTTTCAGCTGAGACTTAAACCTTTTTCAGCTGAGACTTTAACTTCTTTCAGCTGAGACTAAGTTCTTTCAGCTGAGACTTTAACTTCTTTCAGTTGAGACTTTAACTTCTTTCAGCTGAGACTTTAACTTCTTTCAGCTGAGACTGTAAGTTCTTTCAGTTCAGACTTTAACTTCTTTCAGCTGAGACTTTAACTTCTTTCAGCTGAGACTGTAAGTTCTTTCAGTTGAGACTTTAACTTCTTTCAGCTGAGACTTTAACTTCTTTCATTAAAGACTTTAACTTCTTTCAGCTGAAACTTTAACTTCTTTCAGCTGAGACTTTAACTTCTTTCAGCTGAGACTGTAAGTTCTTTCAGTTGAGACTTTAAGTTCTTCAGTTGAGACTTTAAGTTCTTTCAGCTGAGACTTTAACTTCTTTTAGTTGAGACTTTAAGTTCTTTCAGCTGAGACTGTAAGTTCTTTCAGTTGAGACTTTAAGTTTTTTTCAGTTGAGGCTTTAAGTTCTTTCATCTGAGACTTTAAGTTCTTCCAGTTGAGACTTTGAGTTCTTTCAACTGAGACTTTAAGTTCTTTCAGCTGAGACTTTAACTTCTTCCAGCTGAGACTTTAACTTCTTTCAGCTGAGAAATGAATAGTCAGTAAACTGTAGCTATATAAACTGGATTTTTTTTTTAATTAAAGAATATAATGTACGACCTTGACCTTTCTTATTAGGACCCCCTTTACCTCCTACGCATGGGAAACCAGCGTTACCTAGTAGAGACAAAGCGAAGAAACCTGGTCCATCCATTTTTGCCCTGGACTCAAGCACTCTGACAAATATGAAAAGTAAATTAAAAAATGTTGGGTTTAATAAGAAGCCGGAGAATAAGAAGACTGATGAAGATAGTCCAAAATTATTTGTAAATGCTCTCAAACCAGGTTAGTGTTTATATCAATTATTTAAGGTGGCTATGTGAGCCTTTCTAGACCCATTGAGGCAGGAGTATGAAGAAACCAAAGATGAAAAAAATTGTTTGGCACTTATGGCAAGGGTTAAGGCCAAAGGTAAAAAACCTGATTGCGTCCAACACTGTGTGAACAATACCTGTGTCACCAAAGACTGACACTGAAGGTAGCTCTCACTACCTTTTAATTTACCTTTTAATTTACTGCTCATATTTGCGTAATTGTCGCTCAAGATCTTGCAATTATAAGCTGCCATGTGGATGAAAGAAGTTTTGCTGTTTTACGAAAAATATAGTAACAAATATGATGATTTGTATCTTCTCCTACGTGCAATAATTCAGAACTTTTATTTCAGAAAAGAACAGTCTTCCAGTCAAACCAACCCCTCCTTTAAAACCACCATCACAAACTAGTAATCTAAAAAATAAATTTCTTAATAAATTTTCTACAAAAACAAAAGATATGCCTCCAGTACCCCCTATACCTACAGATATAAAAATTGATACATTCAAAAATAGCGAGTCTCGTTCATATCATTCGGAGCATGGTGAAAGTGAACATAGCAATTCAAGTCACCATGATGATCAAATTGATCATAGCACATCGGAAATCGTGAGTGGCACTCCCAGTGTTATGTGTCTGGTGTTTGGCATGATCTCTTATTACTTAATTCAAATTTGTTTGCATGTTTAGTTTCACAGTATTCCATTGTGTATGTCATTCTGTTGCACTATATTGCAATGATATTTTTACATAATTTCTCCAAAACTTTTATAAATTGTTGTCAGAGAAATATACACGTGAAACTTGGGCATATTGGAATCAAAAAGCAAATAATTTCTATTTAAATATACAATCATGTATAGAGGTATTTGGCTAATCTTGGTGAAAAGAATGTGTACTTTGGTTTTGTTTCAGTTTTTGGTGATAAGGCTTTATATAATAGGGTGATAGAAAATTATTGAGAGATATAGTAAATATGAACCATGATGGGGTCTTTTTATTGTAATCTCAAAACTTTTCAGGCCCCATTTGTATTAAAATATGCTAGTTGTGAATCACTTATGCAAGTGATAGGCTATTCATGTAGCAGCTTAGCTATTTGTGTTTGTTTTCTAGAAATGCGGACGTATGATATATTCTTGCAATTTAATGATTTATATTGAGTTTAAAGTTTATAATGTATTAGAAATATTTTCAGAGTTATCAATCGTTTGATAAAACATGATTCATAAAACGTAATATTGGTTTTTGAGCTGTGCGTGTGTTTATCTCAAGGTTTAACTTCATCCATTTCTAAATTTCAAATTAATTGTGACGAACATTTTTTTTTTGTAACTTACCACGAATCTGAGAAATACGTTTATTTGTAGCTTTCACAATTTTTATACGACCACATGAAAATGTGTGGAACGTATATTGCCGTCACCCCTGTCCGTCCGTCCGTCTGTCGGTCCGTCAACAATTTCTTTTGTACGCGATAGAAGCTAGTGTTTTTATCCAATTTGAATGAAACTTGGTATTTGTATTCATCTTGATAATATCTCAGATGAGTTCGAAAATGGCGCAATTCCAGTCGTCGGTTTATGAGTTATTACCCTCGATAGAGGCTAAAGTTTTCATTCGAATTGATTCATCTAAATATCAGCTCAAATAAGTGCGATGGTGCAATCGACTTTTTCAAATATTCAAATTTGCTGAAGTGTGCGCATGCTACCTTGCCTGGCAACCTATCTTATGTTTATTTTTGTAAAAGCAGCGTCGATTAATTGAAAATTTTGACGTGTTTGATTCTTGATTTGACGTATAATAATATATATTTTGAAAGAAGTTCCTAATATTTCAGTGAAAACACCAGATAAACCGCCAGTCCCATCAAAAACACCAGTTAAACCACCAGCTCCATCAAAAACACCAGATAAACCGCCAGTTGCATCAAAAACACCAGATAAACCGAAAGAAATAAATGGAAATATAAGTCCAAAACCGAAACCTGAAAAACCGATTCCAAAGGAGGATTTGAAGGTGTCCTTACTAATACTGAATTTAGTAGAAAATCCTAACGCTTAGTTACATAGATGTAAAAGGCACTCCCTTCCCACATAGTCAATTTCTGCTCAATATAATGCCAAATGTTTCAAACTATATATCTGTAGAATTATTCCATTCTCTTCTTCTAGAATGTTAAGGGTTTCAACGTATATTCTGTGTGCATTTCGTTTAGTCATCTCTTTAATGAATGTGCAATTCACCGTACTCTTTGATAAATTTACAATTCACCGTACTTAAAATTATTCTTGCTTTCACAAATGCTAATAGAATAGTTATAAGTGGGAACTGTACTCTGAGGTCGTATATTGAAATGTTGACAAACCTTTGAATTGATTTAAAACTAGTCTTAGTTTTATAGCTCTTGTAGCTTTTGGATATGATTGATATCCTAGTGGTCATGTGTTCACGATAAATGTTCACTATCTGCGATCAAAAATCTTGGAACTTTAATGGGCTGATGTGTTACGTTTTTTTTTATATATAGACGGGTTTCCTGCAGAACAATTTAAGAAAATACATTCTTGTTTTATCGCTAATGTTATTGTTATGTGTATATATTTTGTTTGTATTTGTGCTGGTTTTATCCCTATTTATTTCTCCTTTGCATGCTTCTGAAATAACTATTAACATTTTTAACTTTTTTATCAAATAAATATTGTTTTAAATTAATATTATTAAATTAACTTTACATCCATTCTATCTATTCAAAGTATTTGAAATGTAAATTATAGAATTGGATTTTTTTAATTTCTCGTGCTATGCTGTGTTATTATATTTGAAGTTTGATGATTATAAACAATATGTATTTTGATATATATAGGATGATGACGAGTTCCCTGAAGAGCTTTACGACGATGCCACATCACTAGTAAGTGTTTTATTTTAAACATTTTAATTAATATATTATACATGTATTATATTTGACAGATTATCTGTATTTTTTTTAAAAGATACCGTCGTCTTTTTCTTAACCTACAAGAATTTGTACTATCTGTGGTGCTTTTCCACGTGTGATATTATGTCCATTTCATTTATTAGCACATAGAAAAATATATTCGGCAATTCCAGCCTTTCTGTGACTGGCATCCATTAAGACAAGTCATGTTAAGAATGAACATTTGTGCTACTCTGACAATATTGTGCCTCCAACTTCCATTTCTGATGTACTCAGTGTACAGAATATATTATTTGTTTATGAGAAATATTTTGAAATCTTACAGTTGGCAGATCCTCTAGATGTTCATAAATGGTATCATGGTGCGATAGACAGAACTGAATCTAATAGACGACTGGAGACGGTGAAATCAGTATGTAACCTTGTTTTATATTTCAATCTGAATTTAAAATTGTATGAATAATTTCTTACTCCCTTATTAATTGTTCTCAAATGGAACACAATCTAGTTGTTTAATAAGATTTTTACGCCGGTAATAATTGCACCAAGGATTTTAATATTAAGTTTGGATTTAACCCCGTCAAGGTTTCTTGGTTGTTTGGACTGGAAATTAAATGTATGTGAAAAAAGTGTTTTTTATCGTGTAGGATGGTGCATTCTTGGTAAGAAAAAGTACAAAAGATAATAGTCATCCATACACATTAGCAGTTATGTTTAAAAATAGCATTCAGAATTTAAAAATACGACTTAGAAACGATAAAAAATATGCTCTTGGTGAATATAAAGACAATGAAGTCGTAAGTAAATTTCTTCTTCACTCCCTTAGCATACATTTTCATTCTTCTCATCTCACTGTTTGAGCAATTTGTTTCATACATGCTTATGGACATTTTCACAAAATATTAACGAAAATAAAATCTCGAAATACAGATTTGCAATCGACTGATCAGAACAAGAACACTGGTTTATCTAGACCAGGGGCGGATCCATGGTGGGGGTGGCTCGAGCACCGCCTCCCCCTATTTTGACCGACTAATGTCGGAACCCTCTAAAAAACTTGCCACTGGCAGTGCCGTTGAATTTGAAGCATGTTATAGTTCAGTGCCCCCTCCCCCCTTTCTCTAAATCCTGGATCCGCCCCTGTAGACTTCCGGAACTGAGTGGCAGACTGATTAATGGGGAGAGGGTGGCAACTGATATAAAAAACACCAACCTTCCGGTGTATTGGGTCCCCAGAAAAATTGGAAACAATTCTTATGCATTTGGAAACAATTTTTTGGGAAGCCATATTCTATAATATTGTCTTGTGTTTTATTACATATACAGGAGGCATCATATTCAAGTCTACCTGCATGACGATAACTATTTTGAAGTACAGTATATCACGATAATTGTTTTTTTCAGATTTTTTCTTCGTTGCCAGAAGTTATTGAACATCACAAGAAGAAAGATGTTATTTTAATTGGTCATAACACAGGGACAGTAAAATTGAAGGACACACCCCTAAAAAAATAGACAATCGTTATATTTACACATTTGTTTGTGGTTTTTATACAAAAAATCCATTTACATTCAGAATCCTTCCTAATATTACACACATTTAACCGCACATTTCCATGAGAACATTTTAAATTGAGTTTTTAAACTAGGTATATATTCAAACATAAAAATCATGTAAAGCCCTGTCTACACTATGATATTTTTGTCTGATAGACTATTAGTTCATCAAACATCAGACTTTTTTTTAGAAATTTCGACCGTGTCTTCGAAGGATGAAGCTCGTTCATCACTCTTAGTAGGACACATTTCATCAAAGTTTATTTTGGGCTTTGTGTAGCATCATTTAACAATATTTGTAAATGTATTCTTTGAAAAAGAATCTCTTGCATGATAATTATGAAGCATTCATTAAATAAAAAAACATTTTAGTTGTATAACTGCAAGTTTCAAAGCATTATGTATGCTGTTATACTATTATTTTTTCACATGAAAACAGTAGTCATTATTTTCTTGAAAAAAAATCTGAATCGGAAAAAATATAAATGGTATCTGTCCATGATCTTTTTAACATGCTCACAGAGGTTCCTCAAAATACAGGTTCGTAATTTTGGGGATTTGTTTTCAATGTTATTGAATTATTTTTAAGCCTCATTATTAAGCTTATATCATTCCACCTAAGTTCTACAACTATTATATAGTTATTTATAAATTAGCCATGCAGTTTATATGTAGCTTTTTAAAGTTGAATATGTTTTATTATTAAAGCCATTATCTCATAATTTTTTATAATTGTACATTTGGTGTCTGTGATTTGTATTATTTGATTTTCAAATGCATGTTTAGATTTTGAAGTGGAAGACACCATCAACCCAATGACAATTTTACACTAGAAAATTTTGTTAATTTTATACTAGTAAAATTAACATTTATGTAGATTTTTATCTGTCATTCAGTTATTGAAACTTATAATTATAACCCCCGAAAAGTTTTGTTCATATTTGTTCCCTATTTAATTGAGATTTTATTTAATTGTGTAGTGTAGTTAAAAATGTATAAATTGTAAATCATGTAACATTGATAACAAATATATTTTTGCAAAGTAAAAATTTAAGTTACAATGTAGGTTTCTCATATTTATTCCTTACATTTAATCATGTTTTAAATTTTTTACTCCATTGTACATAGTGTAATAAATCATATTAATGAGATTCATTCACAGTGTTTTTGGTTATTTAAGTCTTTTATGTGTTAAAAATTCACTTTCAGCTTTCAAAGGAGAAACGAGATTTAATCTTACTCTCTTCATTGCTGCGGCTTCTGTCAATTTGTATTTCTATTTAACTAAGAATTTACCTTTTACCTTTTAGTCTGGGAGCAAGCCCGTAGGAAGCAAGTTCATATTGGGAGGGAGGGAGGGAGGGAGGGGGGGGGGGGGGGATTGTGCTAAAACTCATTCTCACGGATGGTGGGGCTGAATTCAAAGCTGCTCCTGCCTATATAAAGCAATTTTGATTTTACTGGCCCTAACAACATACCAGTAATTCGTTATTTTATCTCAAAAAACAAATTTTTATTGCTTCAGTCATTAATGTCAAAATTATTGGGAGGGAGTTTTTTTCCTGAAAGATTTCTTTATATCGACGCATAATGATCACAAACACGTTTGATGCTTCCCCATCGCAATCAATGAAGGACACGGAAGTAGAGTAAAAGTGTTCCATCTGGGACAGATCTCTCCCATGTTAAAGAGCCTGGTGCTGGTGCTATAGCAATATGCACCAGCACGCGAGCGGTGGGGCGGACTGCGGCGGATCGATATTATTCGCGCGCGCGTAATTTGAATTTGGCGGGTTGACATTCTTTGTTTTAAATTTTGAATGAAATATATTAATTGAATATTGTATAAGAATAAATATCTAATCTGTTTAATGATTGATTGATGTTTTTTAATTTTAAGCGAAGATTTGAGCATAATCTTTGTTTCCATAAGATTCTATGGTCATGAATTTAATAAATGATATAGAAAAACAATATTGGGTCGATAATTATTCACCTTCAGTGATAGAAAACACACACAATCTATTAAACATCTGTTGATGTATAAGATGATTGTAAAGTTATTCAATTTTTGTTTGGATTGATTTATTCCGCTTTCGAACTATAAATATAATTTTTTAATTGAAGTGTATTCATTTATCACGAACTGCAGAAGGATAAACATGACTAGCGCTTCATCTTTAAGAAACTGGGAATTTTGTGGAAGTAAATTTTCGAAATCTGCTATTGTATATTTTACGCAAGTTCTTTGCATATACATTTTGTTATGCTATTCCCTCTATCAGTTGTCTGAATCTCCATCAGGACCCTTATCAACATTCTGGTGCGGTATTATAACATCATCAGTGGCCTATATGCTTCCCAATCCAAAACTAAAATTCAATAAAGTTAAACAGACAGATGTCGAGTCTCACATTTCTATTTAAAGAAAATGTGGCTTACTTTGTTGATTTTAATATCGAGTTACATTGAGAGTCGAAGGAGAACAATAAGTGGTCTACCGCAACACTGTCTCGAAGTGTATTTAAGAGACTAATATAGTGTTAATAATGATTTTAAACGAATATGTGTGGATGTCCAGTGAACAGAATAAAAACATTTACCCTGATAATAAACCATACAAGTTTAAGGTGCAATTACCACAAAACATCCCCGTGGGTGGAAATTGTTTAATAGGTTTGTGTAAAATACGAGGATTGAAGACACAAAAACCTAAAGAAATATATATTTGTTGCGATCAGTGTCAATATTCAATAGTCGATGGTAATTTATATCCCGTGTTGAGGTGTATCGATACTAGCGAAGAAGTTAAAATAATTCAAACTCCGTTTTACATAAGCAGCAAAGTCATACAATCAATCGATCAATTATCGTTTTATATATTAGACGGTAAAGGTGAACTAGCCTCATTCTTAAAAGAACCGTTGAAGATAACCATTCACATCAAATCAGGAAATGAATAAACAGGAAATTTATATACCAAATACCCAATCGTATATGGAGTACTTTAAATCAGATATGGATGAAACACCGACCAAAACGCAAAATAAAAAGAAGACACAACCGCGAATTCGAAATAAAGCTGTCAAAATACCATGCGCGAGAAAATTAAACTTTAAAACGAATGCGCACGAAGAAAATTCATCATTGACCAGCATTCCAGCCAAGAAGAAGGACGATACAAAGAGAAAAATTATCATTAGTAACGTTAAAGATCGATTGTTTTAACAATGTCAGCTTTATCCACAGTCACATCGGAATCTGTACCTCGAGAATTATCTCTTTTCTCCATCAACGGTGTACAAGCTGCTGTCGAAAAATCATATTTCCAAGATTACCGACCCATTAATCCTATATCTGACCAGTCTCCGATTGAATTTAACATATCTGGAAAAAATGGACACGAATATCTCGACTTACACAATTCGAAATTATATGTTAAATGTAAAATTGTTAACGAAAACGGGACGGCTTTGACTAAAGACGTAAACTGTGCTCCAATCAATTCATTACTCCAGTCATTATGGCAACAAATAGATGTCGTCTTACAAGGAAAGACCATATCCACTACCAATAACCATTATGCCTATAAAGCTATGATTCAAACGTTAATGAAGAATACGGATTCTCCTCATTTAGAGGGTGAACTTTTCATCAAAGACAGTGCGGGTTTAGCGATAGACAGTGCCGAGGTTATGGGAGCAAACCGTGGTTTATATTCAAGGTATAAGTTTACAGAAGAGAGTAAACTATGTGACTTAATAGGAGATTTGCATTTTGATTTGATTAAAAATAAAAGATATATCTTAAATGGTGTTGATACCAGGATAGTTCTACATAGAAACAGCCCAGAATTTCTATTGATGACTAAAGAGGAAAAGGGAAAAAAGAAAAATTACAAGATTGTATTATCCGATGTTATTTTTAAGGCTAGGAAAGTTATTCTCAATCCCGCAATGATGATGGCTATAGACAATTCATTACTTTCATCTAATGCTAAATATCCCTTTACCCAATCTGGAATTAAAGTATTGAATGTACCCGCAAATCAGTTGTCATTGACGTGGGATAATATCTTTCAAAATAGTAGACCTTTCAGAATTTTAGTAGGATTTGTATCAACATCTGCCTTTACTGGAAATTATAAGAAGAATCCTTTTAATTTTCAACATTTTAATATCAGTGATATCACTCTCACATGTGATGGAGATCGAATAAATTCATATCACGTTAATTTTGATAAAGATACTGGATATAATTATATAGATGTATATAATGAACTGTTCAATTTTTCGAGTGAGATGAAAATTTCTCGCCATGATTTCAAAGGTGGTTACGCTTTGTTCCCATTCATTCTAGAGCCAAATTTTACATTGATTAATTATATTTCTCTCATAAAACAGGGGAATATTCGCTTAGAAGTAAACTTTAAAAAAGCCTTGCCTGAATCAGTCACTATAGTTCTATATTATGAAACTCTAGGTTATTTTGAAATTGATTATAATAGATCAGTTATAACTTCTTAATTGAGTATTGAATTTTTATATTATTGTATGTATTGCTTGTTTGTAAATAAAATGTATATAAAACCATTTCATTTCTTTAATCTTATAAGGGGGTTTGGGACAGGGAGATAAAAACAAAAGATTATAAAATAATTTTTATTCATTGTCTACAAATTACAATTGTTGTACATCAGATGCTTTGATCCAAGCATTAAATTTCTTGGGCCAGTGCAACCATTTTACATAATATTGTTTATGAGCACCCCGTCCTTTCGCTCGTAAAATAGACTCTATCTTCCACATCTCATTTTCTGGACTGTCCACCTTTTGTAACTCGGATTGATAAAATGTCCCTTCGATAAGATCTCCGTCGTAATCCTTAACTCGATAAACAGCTAGTCCACCACGACGAATCTTTTGTAAAATCCAGAATATTTCCCCAGTCCATTTTTGATCATATTCACGCGTGAATGGATTCCTTATATGTGTTAATCTAACGCGATCACCAACTTTGAATTTGAAAGTTTTCTTCGTCGTTTTCCTCCCCTTTTTAGGCCAATATATTGTCCACCACACAGACGTTTCATTGTTTCTATTTACTTCAGTGGGAGCCATCTGTATCGTTCTGTGAAATGTTTCGTTATAACTCTTGGCAAATAATTGAAGTTGATTAAGATATTCATAAGACTGTTTGTGAGTCATATAACGATGGATACGTGATTTAATTGTTTTAATGACTCGTTCACTTATGGAAGCCTTGGTTTCATTTTGAGCAAACAGCTGTTGAATTCCATTTTCCTTTAATAACGATTGTACAACTCTAGCACGAAATTCTTGACCCTTGTCCGAACGAATTCGGTTAGGTTTTCTACCACCAGTCATAATGTCATATAATGCATTTTTGACTGATAGACCTCTCTTATCTTTTAAAGGTCTTAACCAAACGTATTTCGAAAAAGTATCGATGACGACTAGAATATAAGAACACCCTTCATTATATTCAGCATATTTGCCCATGTCCATGAGATCCATTGACCATTGATCGTCGATTCCCGTCACCATAATTCTATTTCTTTTAAAACGTCGTCGCATTTCTCTCTGAAGACTGTACGATTCTTGTTGCTGAAGCCATTTTTCTATATTATTTTTACTGATAACAAACTTTTCTTCTTGTTTTACATAGCGATACAGTTTATCAGGTCCTGAAAAACTTCCAGCATTTTCAAGATTATAGTAAATACTTTCGAGATACTCTTGCCACTTCATGACTTGGTTGTATGTCACTTTTACTTAATCATACTGAAATTGTCTTTCAAATTGATCTTTATATAGAGTGAGTGATGCTCGCACAGAATCCCTTTTAGAAAACCCACGGGATAGCATATTGTTAATGTTTTGCATTATCTTCATATGTATGTTATCATCTTGTAACTTTAAAGTATTTAAAATATTCTCCCCATAGAGATTCAAAAATTCAATCAGATAATTCTTCTTCATCTGTTCCTTAACTTTCTTCCTCCGTTCGCCTTTGCTTAAAGTTTTATATTTTTTCATCTTAGATCTTCGTTTCTCTTTATTGTTTTCTATAGCCATATCATACAAACTCCTCAAGTATTCATTTTCATCAGTATGCTCGTCTTCAGTATGTCTATCAGATTTATCAGAAGATTTTTCTTCTAGTTTGGTTTTACCTTTCATTACATCATCGATAATGGGCAAGATGTTTGTAACTAATCTTTGAGTCTCTTCTGTAAACGGCTTCAAATCCACGACCAAATAACCGTAGCTCTTTAATGTAACCTCTTTAAAAGTTTTCATTAAATGTTGTGGATTTTCCGGATACATTTGACGTGATAATGTCATTACTGGTTGTTTATCAACTGGATTATTAAACAACACCAGATAATGAGTATTGCGTCGTTGTGTTGGATCGCGGTTGTGGAAAAGGTTTTGACTTATACTCATCACCGATAAATTTCTATGGTGAGATCCTTCTGTAAAAAGTTCATTAATTCTAGAATCTTTAGCACAAGTGGACATGAGATCATCTAAAATTAACAAGTTTTTAACTGAAGGATCAATGAATGTATCTTGGTCTATAGTTGGTGGAATTCCTCGAATGAACTCCACTTCTGGAACTACCGAATTACGTATTTCATCGTATAAAGGTTGCCATCTTTTGTAAAGCCAGATGATTTTCTCTGGGGGTGGGGACATTTTCGTTGAAGCATTTTGCAAGACCCTAGCTACAAACTGAGTTTTCCCACACGAGGTTGGACCAGTGACGATAGATGTAAAGGGGTGTATAAACTTGAAGCCATCCATGTCCTATATATGTCTACTCTTTGGATATCCTTATGCTGAATGACAATAAAATAGTTAGTTGGAGGTTTATATATAAAACCTTTTAAACATGATTCTATTTAATACATATATATATATTACATACTACATGAAGTTATTAATATACATTTACATATACATTTTACAGTATAGTACATACATAAAATAAATAATGATATATTTACATAAAATATTTTATATTATTTACAAATTTTATGAATTGTACTTTAAGTTTTGATATTAGAATAATATATGCATTTAACATTGTAAGGATGATGTAAACCTATTACACATTGGAAATTCTCCAATGTCCGAATGATAAAGACTCAATACCATCATTCAAGATATAACGTTTATCATCATATGGACTGAGTGCAATTTTATTAGTACAAGTGGTAAAAATTTCATGATTGTATGTTCTAAAAGTTCTCATAGCTTCCATTTGGTTTTTTCGTTGAAACAAACAGTTTCTATATGACGAATGGCGAAGTTTATTAATGATAGTAGACTTAACAACTCCTTTAGCAGTTTGTTTTTCATGACCATCATATTGAAACGAATACATTTTAGCCCTAAGTCCAATAAATTCCGTAATTGGTTTACCCATGGTTTCGTCTTTCATCTTACCAATCACTTTTTTATTTGAAGTATCATGCAAAAAGTGACTCAATTCATAGTCACTAAAATCAAATAAACATTTATCTTTTGCCATGTCTTTATAGAGATCATCAGTTGAAATGGAATAACATAGCGAATCCGTATCCGTAAACAGTAATTTAGATTGATTCCCATATTTGGACTTTATATAATTATAATGAAAGTCATACATCAAACATTTTGAAAGATCTAAAATACTAAAACCGACATAAATTGGACGATTTAAAATCAAGTTTTCTTTCAAAAGTTCAACAGATGCAAGATCTTCATTAAATATTCGAAAAGATTTAAAATTGGGCTTAGTCGAAAGACGTTTTAACTTTTTTTCATTATTGACAAGTTGAATGTTGACTCTGTTTCTTAAATTTTCCATCGTTTTACCAAAAACCGCATTATTATTCATCAATTTAAAAAAATCTTTTTCGAAAGTATTTTTAGCCAATTTTCTCTTTGATGTGTTAAAATCTATATATGTTTTTAACCAAGGACTTTGATTAAATGTTAAAACAGAATTAATTTTCTCTAATTCCATACCCAATGATAAATACAACTTTAAATTTTTTGAGTGAAGAACGTAATTTTTTTTGTCGAATAAATTTGGTACGAGTTTTTGGGTACTCGAAACGTCCAGTTTCAGATCTTTTTGAAGATTACGCTGATATTCTGATAACATATCAGATGTAATTCTCATGGCTTCTGGAGCGAGGGGATAATCATTATGTAAATCATGAAGCTTTGATGGATATTTTAAATCTACTGAAAGGATGTAACCTATAGAATCGTTATCATCAACCTGATTAATATCTAACATATTTATTTCACTCTCAGTTAACCAGCGAAATCCATGAGTTGGTAAATACTGACTCATTGCATAACCATATAAATTATTTACATCAAGATATATAATATAATTATTAGGTTCTGATGGAGTATATCCTTTGACGTGAGGATTATTAGCGGATTGATGTCTATGCGTTATCATCGCAATACCACCTTTAATTGAATTTTCAATCATTAGATGCATGTCGGGGTCAGTGAACAATTCCAACCTTACATTCGTCATTTTCAAAGCTGCTTGCCACGCTAAACCGGGAGCAGTGAAAAAATGGGCGGGGTCTAATCTATAAATGTTGAGACATAAGGTTCTAAAATTCTCGAAAACATCAGCCAGTAATATGACATCTGTTTCCATGTACAAATCATGATACTGTCCTAAAGTTTTTAAGCTAAAAGTATCCCAAACATTCTGAGCATGTTCATAATCCTTGTCAGATATATTAGAATCATTTAAAGAGCTATAAAAATCTGAAATTGGGGGTAGACAGGTTTCATTAAATTTCTCTATATTATCCATAAACTCATATGGATAAACTCCCTTTCTCCTTAACAAATTCAATTTCTTCTCGTCCCCCTCGTGAAATTGTTGAATGTAATTATTGAGATGGTGGAATTTGTCGTCTTCTTGTGTTAGATTTTCAACTAATTTCTCGAGAGAGGCGGAAAGAAATTGAAATATATCTAGAAATTGTAAACATCCTAATGAAAATGAAATATAATTTTCAGTATTTTGTGGAATTACATTCATCCTTTTGTTTTTGACTTTACCAATAGCCTGCATAATCAAATGTGAATCGTAATGTTTTAAATTGTGGAAAAACACTGGAATTTTTTTCTTTAGCTTTAAACTAAGGTTACATGAATTATGAATAGCACCCCTAAACCTACCAGTAACGTGACAGTGATCTCTTACTTTATCTAAATCTAAAAGTTTATCACATATATAGCATACTTTAGTTGTAGCAAATTGTATTTCATCTTCTGGAGTCATTTTCAAAGGTGTGGGGTTTTTGAAAATACTTAATAAACGTTCTTCAATGTCAATCATATGTTCGAGAAATGTTTCAACGACATTCTCTCCTCGAAAAGTCACATGGTCTTCCGTTAATGTATCATTCAAACCAACTAATTTATATGTAAAGCCAGAAGGAATGTGTTGAGATTCTTTGGTTGTATTAGTGGAACTTGACATTGAGTTCTTTGAAATGATACACTCAAAATCTGCGTAAATCACAAATGGAACTTTCTGTTGTTTCGACATGTCTGAATAGGATATCCATTTTTTGTCTTCTGTAGGCATTTCTATCCTCTGCGCTCCATGAATTTGACATTGAGGAATATGTTTATTCAATCTCTTTTGTGACGTATATCCGTGTAAACAATAATTACAAAAAAATCTTTGACCTCTTTCTTTCACCATCCTCCTTAATAAATGGTTTAGATTTCTTATAAAACAATAGTGTGAGTTTCTTTTCTTCATAACCAAACACATTAACACTTATGTTATTTTGCTTTTCAAATTTGGGTACATCCTTTATTTTCACGGGGACATCAATGTTTTGAAAATTCAACTCATTCTCATATTTAACATAATTACCAACCCGTTCTGGGTGAATTCGAGATGGGTGAATAGATGCTAGCATACTCCATTTAAAACACTGGTGGTCTCTATTTTGAATATTAACTATTGCTTTTTTAGAACTTAATTTTGAAGGAAGTGGAATATAACTCGATGCATCTACGGGATTGTATTTAACGACGTTTAACGAAAGGTCTATCACACTGTCTAATGTCCAATTACTACCTTGACGTTGAAATTCCATAAAAGAGGTTATCATCTTTTTGTTGCTCTCCTGTAAACTTTCATTTAAATCATCTTCTTTCAATGCGATATGACATTTCCCATGAAAATGTGGTTTTACAGTTTCTTTTTGTTCTTCTTTTTGTTTTGTAAATTGAACACATAATGAAAGGTACCACTTGATTGAATGTTTTTCTTTCAATGCTTTCTTTAATTTTTTTATGACAGAATCATATTGTGAAGATAAAAATAACAATGGATCATATTTTGAGTCGTTAGAGGCTGTGAACACATATTCCATTAAATGCCCGTTAATAGCTTCACGTTCATTTATACAGTCCTCTATCTGGCTTTCACTGGTTGATGGTTGATTTAAATTACATGGTTGACTATTTGACTGACTTTCGACCGTTGATGGTGTATGTTTTTTATTTATATGATCCTTTAAATTATATAGTCGACTAAACTGAGCTCCACAAATTTTACACGTGGGTTTAAATGTGGAGTGAGTTTTTTTGTGTCTAATCATACTCCGTCTATAACCAAATTCTTTTCCACATTCTTCACATACATACGACTTCATTTTCATCTTATTCTAAAATATAGTAATAAACAAAACCTTCAATTTCAATAGATGTATATCGTATCATATTTGATTTAGTAATTGGGAAGAATTTCAGCAAAGAGTTTATATATAACAAGAAAAATAGAAAAGTTTATTTTCTTACCTTTTGTAAAGCTTCCGTTTTTTTTTTTTCCGTTATAATCTATCACAGTCAACAAATAGCTTTCAAAATAACGCGGTTATGAAAGTAACGCTATGATAAATATTACAATAAACTTTTATTGGATATTTCTTAATTAACATCATCCAATCAGTGGAAAGGAAATCAAAATTGTAAACGTGTGTTTTACTGGATATTTCTTAATTAACATCATCCAATCAGTGGAAAGGAAATCAAAATTGTAAACGTGTGTATGTGAAGTTTTATTGATTAATTTCGTTAGTGGCACGCGCTCATTATGTACTATTATTCATGTATTATAGAACATGTATTCATAGCTTGTGTCGTTTCAATCGATATTCTATCTATTGTATTGAAGCAGACGATAATTTCATACCCGCAAACTATAACATTTAAGAATTGACCAATCAAAATTTTAACCTCCGTTAAAAAACAAAAAAAAAAACCATTAAAAACTCCTTCTTGTTCAATGTATAAATATTGATTATTATAATAAACCAAAGTTTAAAATATTAACCAATCGTTAGACTATAATATATATCACTGAAGGTGAATAATTATCGACCCAATATTGTTTTTCTATATCATTTATTAAATTCATGACCATAGAATCTAATGGAAAACAAAGATTATGCTCAAATCTTCGCTTAAAATTAAAAAACATCAATCAATCATTAAACAGATTAGATATTTATTCTTATACAATATTCAATTAATATATTTCATTCAAAATTTAAAACAAAGAATGTCAACCCGCCAAATTCAAATTACGCGCGCGCGAATAATATCGATCCGCCGCAGTCCGCCCCACCGCTCGCGTGCTGGTGCATATTGCTATAGCACCAGCACCAGGCTCTTTAACATGGGAGAGATCTGTCCCAGATGGAACACTTTTACTCTACTCACGGAAATCGTAAGGATTGGTGTCAACACTTTTCTGCTTCTGGTTTCAATAGGAGGTTATTATCGCATACATGATGGTCGAATGGTAATAATACCTGGATCAAATTACTAACAATAAGACCTCTTCAGGTTTACATGAAAACCAAAAATATTTTACAACAAAGCTATTGAAATAAAAATCATTTTTCTTAACGAATGTGAATCACTATTACAACAGATAAAAATGCCTTAGGTTCCATGTCACATTCGCCACTGTCTCTCCTATGGCAATCTTTCAACATGTAGGTAGGATCTTGCTGGTACCACGGTTCAGTTTTCACAATAATTTGGTAGAATAGGACAATATTTAGCAAATTTTGACCTTTTAATACAATCCGGAAGAAAGGGTAGATCATAAACCTCTTTTCCTTCTTCAAATTCCATCTTCTCGTCAGATTTACTTTCTCCTTCTAAAAACGATGCCAAGCCTCGAGATTCCTTAGTTCCTGAAACCAATAAAAGGTGATAAAGTGTTCTTTAAAATAATTTATTGTAAAGTTTCGTGAAGGTCTACAGGAGTTATATGCTATATAATATGACGATCTACGTCCTGGGTTTTCAACTGGTTTTCTCAAGTGTCCCCGATAACGCTCACCGAGATCACCATGTCCCTTGAATTGTCAGCGGAAGTCATTGAAAACATGCAATTCTGAAGCATGATAAAGTCACAGAATTTTTCTTTTTAATACGTTGCTGACAGTGGACATTGCACGCATATCCACCCAGATAATACACAATATATTACAATGTTTTTTATACCTATATTTTAGTTTGTCCCCAATCTGGGACATGTCCCTCAAGTTGAAAACTCAGGATCTACGTAGAAGGCCTACTTACCGATTAAAATATAAGATACAAAGGAAAAGATACACATTTTTAGTTATTTAACCTGAGATAAATGAATTTAAAATGCTAACCTGCAACTGTGTTGTCAAGAAAACAAGCAATAACACCTGCGACAAATACACCATTAGCTGTTAACATTGTGAGTGTTCTATCGAGTTCAGGTAAACCTAAACAATAAATATAAAATGTAAAAAACCAAATGTATGGTATAAAAACTAACCATCTTACGCAGTTTAAAATCCATTCTTAATTAAAATACACATGATAAGGTAAATCAATGCCTTATTCATAAATAGCGATGGCCATCGTAATACGCTCACTTTTATAATGGCGGCTAATTCGGGGGGTTCTCTTATTACAAGAGTAATTTGAGAGTGTAACGGCAATTAACACATTTGAATGAACAAGGGAAAAAACTCATAAAATATTTTGCAACGTTTCTGATTTTCAATAGGGTTAATCCCAAATTCATGACAAACACTCACACCAAGTTTCATCAAAATCCATCAAGAAACCAGCTCTCTATCGTGCCCACAACATATTGAATAAAAAACAATGGCAATAACCCATCAAATAATTTTTGATTTGTCTGATTTTCAATAGTCTTCATCCTTGGGTGATTACCAACACTCACACCAAGTTTCATCAAAATCCATCAAGAAACCAGCTCTCTATGGTGTCCACAACATTTTAAAAAGCAAAGGCAGTCACCCATGTAAAATTTTTTGATTAGTCTGATTTTCAATAGGGTTCATCGTAGGGTGATTATGAACACTCACAGAAAGTTTCATCAAAATCCATCGAGAAACCAGCTCTCTAACTTTGTTATGGGCTGAAAAATTAACGTGTTTTAAAGAACAAGGGCAATAACTCATCAAATAATTTTCGATGTATCTGATTTTCAATAGGATTTATCCCAAGGTCAATACAAATACTCATAACAAGTTTCATCAAAATAAATTAAGAAACCAGCTCTCTATCGTGTCCACCAGGCCCGTAGCCAGGAATTTCCAAGGGGGTGGGGGGTGGGGGGGGGGGGGTATGTGGACTCGCAAAGCAATCAAACTCAACTTTAACAGTTACAATTCAACCCCCCGAACCCCCCCTGGCTACGGGTATGTCCACAACATATGAAATATTTTTCGATTAGTCAGATTTTCAATAGGGTTCATCCTTGGCAAACGGTCTCCGTGAAAGTTACGCTGGCGCTCTGCAACATATCACGGTAATGAACGGCGGCCATTTGACCGGACTACATCAATGTTATCACGTAATCTCGTGATTCTAGTAGTTCAAACATCAGAGACGGGTCATTCGAGGCTACAAGTATTTGTAAACAAATAACACGAAAACAAACAGATATGTATTTAAAATGATGATAAAATGCGTAAATGGTGAACAGATAGTCATTACGTAGCATTAAATGCACGAGCAGGTGTCAGAAAATTCCTCCACAGATTCTATTGCTATGAACTATATCTATGTCGCGACGTTACAAGCAAGTAGTAAAGCGTCAAAGTAAAGAGTCTCGTGCATGAAAACACAACGAAAAACACCATTCATTACAGAGACAGATTATGGTTTACGGAAACTGCCGAGGATTGCCGATTGCATCCTTGGATGATTATCGTGGACAGACAGAAATCAAGGGAGATAACTCTGAATGTAAACAAGACTACCAGGCAAAAGAACATTTTCACTTCAGCGAACATCGAAATAAAAAGCTTTTTTCAATTTACTCTTACTGTGTTTTGTATTTCCATAAGTTTAAGGGACGTAACTGGTGCAAATACTTTAATGTCCAATTTCGATAATTCAAGGGACGTGACTAATCATAATAAATGTTATAGGCCTATTATGATAATGTCGAATAGGGCTACGCCCGAATCAATGAGGAAGCATTTAATGATGAAAAGTGACATCAAGTAATCCGAAAGGTAAACAAATACTGCCTAGAACCACACCGGTAATAGCTGCTTAATACTAAAGATAGTGAAGTGAATAGTGAAGAAAAACAGAGAAATTATAAAGCAATAATATTACAACTCGACAAACTTTCGTGAGGACAAATATTGTAGGCTAGTGTAGTAACAAACTACAAAACAAGAACATGAAAAAGCGTCGAATGAAAAAATAGTGACTCGACAACAAATTTTCAAAAGTTCAAGGGACGTAACTAATGAAAATACAAACGGTCTCCGTGAAAGTTACGCTGGCGCTCTGCAACATATCACGGTAATGAACGGCGGCCATTTGACCGGACTACATCAATGTTATCACGTAATCTCGTGATTCTGGTAGTTCAAACATCAGAGACGGGTCATTCGAGGCTACAAGTATTTGTAAACAAATAACACGCAAACAAACAGATATGTATTTAAAATGATGATAAAATGCGTAAATGTTGAACAGATAGTCACTACGTAGCATTAAATGCACGAGCAGGTGTCAGAAAATTCCTCTACAGATTCTATTGCTATGAACTATATCTATGTCGCGACGTTACAAGCAAGTAGTAAAGCGTCAAAGTAAGGAGTCTCGCGCATGAAAACACAACGAAAAGCACCATTCATTACCGAGACAGATTATGGTTTACGGAAACTGCCGAGGATTGCCGATTGATGAAAATAATGGCCAATTTCAATAATTCAAGGGACGTAACTGATGATAATTTTTATACACAGTGGCTATTCTTACACTGAGTCGTAACAATTTTAAGACTATTCTTGCGCCATGTGAAAAGTTCCGGTAGCGCATGCGCAGATACGAGTTGTTGGACTTGCAGATTATGATGTGGTAACAATAGTCATGTCTTTATTATTACGACGATCAAGTCATTAGTCTATGACTCTATAGTGGCACAGTGGGAGAACATTAATGTAATAATGGCAGATAAGGAAATGACCGAGAGACAGGTTCTCACTGAGAAACTACCAAATGCCGAAATACTGATCTGTCTGTACCATACACTGAGGTCCCTTCGCCGAGAGATAACAATGGACAAGTTGGGAATATCACTTGGTGAAAGAAATCTTGCTTTTGAGATATTTGGGAAAATGGCATATGCAGCCACAGAAGAAGAATACCAGACTTTGTATATGGAGGTCGATAAAGGAGTACTTTACCGTCAACTGGCACGACATTTGGCACCAGTGGATTGATGGCTTGAAAAACCAAACAGCAAACTTCATGAACCGCACTAACAATAGATTAGAATCCACCAACCAAAAATTGAAAAGTGTCATCTCCAGGTACTCAGGACTCACTGTGTTTTTTGAGGACGTAATGAAATGTGTCAACCATCTGAAGTGTGAAAGAGATTACTGTGCTGCAAATTTGGAACTCCTGATTTGCAAGAAAGATGCCAACCAGTGCATCAAGACTACTACCTGTACTTAACTCCATATGCCTACGGGTTTTTGAAAGAGCAGCTTGCTTGTCATCATACTACCAACATCATTCGTGCCATTGATGATAATTCTGTTATGGTGAAGTCTAGAAAATATGGTGAAATGGTGACTTCTTGTGATAATTGCAACTGCAGTTTCAACAAGTCAATGTTGTTGCCCTGTCGTCACATCTTTGCTGTCAGGAAACACTTGGGTAAGACTCTGTTTGATCCCGATCTTTGCAGTCAAAGATGGAGTACAGAACACTTTAAGAAGTCTCATCGTATCTTCCAAAATATCTCTTCGAATGATGGTGAAGATCTGCAAGAAGCAGCCACATCAACTGCAGGTTCAAAAGAAGTAATTGCTGAGGATGTCATTATCAGTCCAAGTCGACCAGGAAAATCTCTTACTGAACATCAGAAGTATAGAAAAGCCTTTGCTATTGCACAGTCTATTGCTCAAATAATATCGGAACAAGGCATGGATGAGTACAAACGGGATCAACTAAAGACAATGCTGAATGCAAGGAAGAACGTAGCCATTATTGAGTTTGTTGAAAGCTTTGGTAAATATAACCTCAAAGCCAGTCTAATTAAAATTAGAACAAGCTTTCGATCGCTTTTATTAGTTTTATTTTCTAGCTTATGTTGGTGCGTAGCCACTATATCAAAGTTTAACTACGAGCTTTTTTACTTTCCATTCTGCTGACCATTGCCCTTAACAGAGAAAGTTAGGGGAGAGTAAAAAAATGGTGAAGCAAATGGTGTCAATTTCGCGTCCGGAAGTGATTGCAATATCGATGCCACTATAATAAAGACATATGACTATTGTTACGACATCATAATCTGCAAGTCCAACAACTCGCATCTGCGCATGCGTTACTGGAACTTTTCACATGTCGTAAGAATAGCCACTGTGATTTTCACATTATAATAATAATATGTCGAGTATACCCGAATCAATGAGGAAGCAGTTCATGATGAAAAGTGATATCAGTGATCAGGAGGGCCAGCAAATACTGTCTAGAACAATATCGGTAATAGCTGGTTAATTAATACTAAAGATAAAATAGGAAGGCAAAACAAAGAGTAGTGTCTTGTAAACTTATAAAACAAAAGGTGACAACTCGACATACTTTCGTGAGTACAAGTTTAAAATGAATCGTTAAGCAATGATAGCAGAAACAGATGTTTTATATTTATCAATAAGTTCATGATTTACATATATTTAAATGATTATCATGCTTGGCCCGTAAACCAGTAAACACTAATTAGAAACGTGGATTACCTGTGCGAATCCCATTAGGGTTCTTTTCTATCCAATATGGCAACATAAATCCTACAAGTATACTGATTCCTAGTATAGCTAAGTTTCTCGTACTGTTCAGATCCACGAATTGAAGCTGGGACAACACTATACCAATAAATATACCAAAATACAAGATCATAGTACCACCCAATATACTATATGGTATTGTGATGAAGGCCGCGTTCAGTTTTCCTAAGATGGCGAACAGAATATAAAGTAGCGCAAGCACTTGAAAAACACGCCGACTGGCTACCTAAAATAGTTAAACAAAAAAATATTTTAAATAACATAAAAATATGTGACGCAATACAATTCAAGTTTCATAGTGTTCCAAACCTTTGAAAATATCTGAGTAGGGTAGGTAAGGTAATAATAAAAAATCTGTACAAGTAAAACCTTTCCAATAATCAAAAATCTCATCCAGAGTCTAGCATGATCCAGGTAGGATTCACCGTAGAATCAATATGGTCGAAAAAAACACAAGACTTACTTTTGTGACTCCGATAGCTCCAATGTTTCCACCATACGAATTAGTTCCATGACCAGCACCAGTCATTCCGGCAAAGAAACTCATCAGACCTTCCCAGAATATTCCCCTGTTCATAGCATGTGCTGGTGGGAATGGAACGTAACACATCCTAGCACAGGCATTATAATCACAGATAGAATCTACAACGGACATGATAGTAGCTACCAAAGCTCCTACAAAAGCTGCCGTATCAAATTTGTATCCACCAAACTGACCTAAAAAATATTAATATGATGTTGGTAGATGCTATTGGTAATAGAATGCCTTGAATACTGAAGTGAAATGTTTTTAGATGCGAATGTTAACATGAATTAGTTAAATTTTGAAGTTAAATGTTTTTAGATGCAATTGGTAACATGAATACCTTGAATATTGAAGTTAAATGTTTTTTATTTAGATGCGAATGGTAACATCAATGACTTGAATATTGAAGTTAAATGTTGGTAGATGCTAATGGTAACTTGAATATTGAAGTTAAAGGTTTTTAGAAGCTAATGGTAACACAAATGACTTGAATATTGAAGTAAAATGTTGGTAGATGCTAATGGTAACATGAATAACTTGAATATTGAAGTAAAATGTTGGTAGATGCTAATGGTAACATGAATAACTTGAATATGGAAGTTAAATGATTTTAGATGCTAATGGTAACATGAATGACTTGAATATTGAAGTAAAATGTTGGTAGATGCTAATGGTAACATGAATAACTTGAATATTGAAGTAAAATGTTGGTAGATGCGAATGATCACATCAATGACTTGAATATTAAAGTAAAATGTTGGTAGATGCTAATGGTAACATGAATAACTTGAATATTGAAGTAAAATGTTGGTAGATGCGAATGATCACATCAATGACTTGAATATTGAAGTAAACTGTTGGTAGATGCTAATGGTAACATGAATAACTTGAATATTGAAGTAAAATGTTGGTAGATGCGAATGATCACATCAATGACTTGAATATTGAAGTAAAATGTTGGTAGATGCTAATGGTAACATGAATAACTTGAAAATTGAAGTAAAATGTCGCTTATGGTAACATGATTAGTATCATAATAAGATATATATCCTACCAGGATATGGAAAGAAAAACCAAGGATTTGTAGTAAGAATTTGATTTCTAGCATCAGTTCTTGCATAAAATTGAACACTATTGTGGTCTGTTGACAAAGCACCTACATAGGTGAGGATAACACTCAATACCCAACCAAATATTACCGATAACAATATCTGTAAAAGAAATCCAAATATTAAATGAATTGAAAATGAAAACTGATGATTAGCATATTACAATTTGTGGCTCAATACTACTCGAAAAACCAGTTTTTCATACTTTCTTGAATTCTTTACCATAATCTCGTAAATAAAGAACTTGAACTATCAATCTCACCGAAAAGACTTGATGTAAGGGATACCACATTATATGGAACCCCCGCTTTCTTGTCCAAATTGGTATGGGTGTCTTTTTACCAGCCAGGTACAATGAAAGGATCACACCACAGATGGTTGTGCTGAAAGAGAAAAAAGGAGTAAACACTTGTTAATCAGTAAACTACCAGTGCTACCATCTGGTTAATAGCTGTCAAATTAAGTAGTTTTAAATTTCCGTTTCACTTATGTAGAATACATTTTACATTTGTATGTATTTGTTAATGTATGAGGCAGAGGTAAAAATATATTGCAGATGTTTTTGCTTAACGATCCATCTTAAACTTGTTCTCACGAAAGTATGTTGAGAAGTATGTCGAGTTGTCACCTTATTGTTTTATAATTTTACCTGATACTCCTTTTTGTTTTTCTTCCCTATTTTATCTGTAGTATAAAGCGGCTATTACCGGTGTGGTTCTAGGCAGTGTTTGCTTACGCTTCTGATCACTTGATGTCACTTTTCATCATTAAATGCTTTCTCATTGATTCGGGCGTTCTAGACATTTTTTTTTAATATAACAATTATTATGATCAGTTACGTCCCTTGAATTATCGAAATTGAACATTAATGTAATTTCATCAGTTACGTCCCTTAAACTTTTGTCGTCACTATTTTTTTTTAGTTAGCGCTTTCTTCATGTTCATGTTTTGTAGTTTGTTTCGTGTATGTTTTACATCTAGGACGGGTGTGGCGACAGGCAGGGTATGCTTACTCTTCTAGACACCTGATACTACTTTTCATTATGAAATACTTACTTATGTATGATTGATATAATTGCTCATGTGAAAAGTTCATAAATGCAAGAGAAATCTTTTGCTTCTACTTGTATTTTATCTTAATCTTAAAATATACCACAAAAGTACATACGCGACTGCTGATCCCCAGTAACTTTCAGCAAACTTGACGGTGACTCTATGGACGTATAAAACAGCTAACATTAATGCAGGAACAATTGTTATCGGTCCAACAAATTTAGCAATAACACCAACAAGACCAGTTAATCCTATTAATATATGTATTCCACCAGCTACCATTAAACTACCTTGTAACTAGAAAAAACAAGGAATTTATTATCATTTTCCCAAAGGTTTGAAATAACATCCATAGCCTAACAATAACGGTTGCAGTCATGTATTGCTCAAAAAGTTTTTATCCTTTTACATTAATTTCATACCATGTAAACTGATACCAAAACATCGTCACAGGTGCCGAATTTGCTCTTGTACAGTACAAATCAAACTAGAAACTAGTACAACTCAACGGCATAATGATCTATGCATAAGACCTATTAGTTGTGGAAATGAACTCCTTACGTGCAAGTTTTCTTACCTTCTCCAGTTGATCAATAATAATTTCTCGAGGAACAGGATATCTTCCATCTATTGTAGTTACATTCAATGTTGAATTTGCATAATAAGTTTCTATAATAAAACAATACCATACTTTGGTCATTATACACATAGACGTTACGGAGGAAATCTGATCATGCAGCCGACAAACCTTTTCACATAAACGATCATGAATGACCCGTTTTATTCTATAGTTCAGTCCCTACCTAGCATTTCTTCAGAGGGACATCTCCATTCCTTTAATGTAGCCAGTCCCAATAATGGCACAACATAACTTGAACTTGGTCCTTGAAATATCGGTAACCTGCAACAAATATGGGAAGGTTTAGGGCATTGTAGACATTCTGACCAAAACTGTGTGTCACTATATGCATATTTGTGTCATTGTGTCTCATATGTAATGTTTGATACCTGTTTTTTCAATTTCTTTCAACAGTTTTTATACGTACATATGAAAATGTGCACGTATATTGCCGTCACCCATGTCCGTCCGTCAACAAGTCAACAAGACCAGAGTTTTTATCCGAATTGAATGAAACTTGGTATGTGTATTTATCTTGATAGTATCTCGGATGAGTTTGAAAATGGTGCGATTCTAGTCGTCGGTTTATGAGTTATTGCTCTTGACTTTGTGTAAAACGTTAAAATTGACTTATGTACGCGATAGAAGCAAGAGTTTTAATCCGATTTAAATGAAACTTGGTATGATTATTCATCTTGATAATATCTAGGATGAGTTCGAAAATGGCGCGATTCCAGTCGTCGGTTTATGAGTTATTTCCCTTGACTTAGTGAAAAAACGTTAAAATTAACTTGGTTACGATAGAGGCTAGAGTTTTCATTCGATTTGATTCATCCAAATATCAGCTGAGATAAGTGCGATAATGATGCAAACAATTCAAATTTACTGAAGTGGGCGTATGTTACCTTGCCTGGCAAGCTATCTTTTAGTTTTCATGCTAAAATATTTGATTTTTTTTTTTTACCATATGATAATTATAATAATGCAACTTACCCGACACCTAATGTGCACTGTAGCAATGTAGCTATACCAGCCATCATAAAGGTTGTACTGAGTAGCTTAGCTTTAATCTCATCATCATCTCTAGCACAGACCAGCTCTGCTACTAATAGAGACACTGATAGGGATGTTGAAACTGGAAGTAAGGCTTGCTGTAAATAGAATATTCAAGTTAAAGCGGGTTTAGAGCTATTAGTTGGGTCTGATCATTTAAGGCTCGGAACTCAGAGTAATATTAAATTAAAAGTATACTTCGATAATCCATTACTTTTGTTCTTAGTCTAAAATTGATATGTGGTGATTTTTTTTAAAAAGTGTGGCCAAGTAATAAAACTCCGAAGAAGCAAAACAATTCTGTTAAAAAAAAGGTCCAAAGAATAGCACGATTTTTCTACAAAAAATACTATGAAGTGTATCGGAAAGTGTAAGTATCGTCTACTTCGAGTACAGATCGGAGAAGCAAACAGGTCAATTTGTGCCCATCTTAACCTATCTGCAATGCAAGAAGCAGACTTGAGGTTTTCTTTGTTGCCACCATATGAAGTCTGTGTCAAGTGACCCTATTCACTAACTTCACGGTGGTAGTATGGCGGATCAGTTGTGAAATGTACATCCCATAAGCTGGAGGTTGTGGTATGTTACTGCACATCAATAATTTATTAAAAAATAATTATCAACAATATGAAAAATCATCTCGCTTGTCATAGTATTTTCGTTTAAAGTAGATATATTTGCACTATTGCTCGAAATTCAATATTACATGTTTAAACATAGTTAACATGACCTACCACACATTGATATATCAAGTGATTTCCGCCGACTCTTTTTAAAAACAAATGAGGACAACAGATGACCGCGCCTAGGTTTGACTTGACATGAACTAGATTGAGGACATGACCACAATATATCAGCTGATAAGATCAAATAAATGAAGATATGGAAAAAAGTGCAATCAGGAAAGTATTGCATAACTTTAACAGAACTGTACCGTTGACAGGTTTTAATAGTTGTCCTTAATCGATATTTTTCAAAACTAAGTTTTAACTACTGCATTCACCTATCAAATCTCAGCTAAATTCTCACTTTTTATTAAGTAAGCAACCAATTCTTGATTAAACTTAATGATAGTCACAGATGGAATTTTTCAAAAAATTTCTTTACATATAATGATAATAATAAATAACAAAATATGTACACCTAGAAAAGTATAAAATATGAATTTGGCTTCAATTTTAGCACCCAGTTCTTCTAATAAATATGTAATTTAAAATATCATCTGAAGAGTAATAACTGTATTCAAGAATGTTCTGAAAGCTTCATGAAATTGAAGAAGTCTCTAAAGTGGTGTGGTATGGTATAGATTTGCTCAATTACAGGGGTCAGATTTTAATTCCAAGTAGTCTTAAATTTGTAATGTGTTGCATAAGATTCTTACTTGAAAAGCGAACATTATGGTTAAATATATTGGTGGAGACTCGTTTACACTATATATCAGTCTTCGCGGTTTCTCAATATCCAAATTCTTCTGGGAGGCTGAAGTCTTAGAATCGTTTGAATTTGTAGATTTTAAACTGGCTTTTTCCTGGAAATTGGTGATGTCCAGAACGATATTTCCACATTTTTCACCTTGTGCACAGTTTGTAATTAATCGTTTGAAACTGTCTTTACTAATTCCGTTTTGAATAGTATATATATTGTTAGGCTTGTGTTTCATATCATCGTCCCCATGAAAACTGTTATTCAAGATGGCTTTATCAACACCGATCTGAGACAATGTATTCACATTCGAATTACAAGCCATTCTCAACAACACCCTTTCCTTAACACTCTTTGACGAATTATAACAAAAGAATCACATGTACTCTGGATTATCTTTATATTATATAATAACTAAAAAATGTTTTGATTGATTACGAACATAACGCATATATAGACTATAGACTTCTACAATAATTATTCTTGATATACATTATATATAGCGCCTTGGGAAGGTCAGTTCATTGCAAAAAGATGAAAATGAAACGTTGAAAAGTTAGAGTTTAAAGGATTATAAATGAATAATATACACGTGGTTGATTGTGTTTTTATATCAGAAGTTAGTGGCGGGTGGGGTGGGGCCAGTAAGACAGGACACTTTCATCTGATTCCGCATTGCAAAGTCCACATTGTTTCTAATTAGGTCATGGTTTTTGTGTTTGGCTTAATAATGGCTCGATATTTCTAGCTGATGTTTAAATTCACAGGAGGGACATTTCTCTACAATTAGGCGTTTATTTACACAAATCGGTTCAGTAGTTTTCTATCAGCGCCCAATAACATAAACATGTTAAAAACATAACACACTTTAAAACCTTATAACGTAAGGTTTTTAAATATTTTAGCATGTTTTTAGCGTTTATAAATTAACGGCTGGATATTATAAGTCAAAACTTTCAGATACATTAAAGGACACATAGAGATTTTGAGCAAAAAAAATTTTGACCTGAAAAAAAAAACTTAGACTGTCTGTCCCTTTAATTGACATCACTGCACAGCACAGTCATAGACTTATGCAGTTGAGTTCAATAGAACTTTAAAATCGCTCTTCAATTTAATGGTCAAATGAAAAAGTCAAGTGAGTTAACTAGCATGTGTACTGAAATGAATATTTCCATCTTTGGTTCCAGGATTCCCTTCTATGAGTACTCATAAAGCCAATGAACCACTTCGATGTTCACTTTGTTAATTCAAGTCACTTGGGATATTTTTTCAACTTGTTTTTTTTTGTTCATGTTTGTGAATCTTTATGCTCATAACAAACCCAGACATCAAAGCTGAAGTTTCAGTCATGCATTTTATAATATTATATGTATAAACAGCATAATTATACGAGTTATAGCAAAAATCAATAGAAGTCAAATAAACATATTAAATATTTACAATCTATATGATCTTACGCATATAAATTTCTTTACATCTGAATAAAAAAGCAATTTTGTTATCATTTTCCATAATCATTACAGATTGTTTAATTAATTAACTTAGAGTGGGGTTACACGAACGACATCAAGTTCATTTGAAATATAATGAAGAGCCAGGACAATCAAAGAGTTATTAAAAAAGCAGAGTCATTCTATAATCATTTTATGTCATGTTACATAGAAAATCGCATGGCACATAACAGAACAAAACAGCGACAAATATGACCGTCTGGAATTCTCTCTCATTTTCCTTCGGCTAAACCAAACCATAGTCGACAAAAATCGTTCAGGTGTCCATAATTCAACAAAAAGAATTGGGACTATCAATTTGTACAAAATAATTTCCTTGTTTTCCTATATAGCTGGTATGGTATTCGTGCATAATTCGCGTTCAATTTAACATGCGAGAATCAAAAATGGGGAACCAAATAGGGATAAAATGTTAAAAACTTAAAAAATCGCAAATACTACCTGAGAGTATTTTTAAAGTATGCTTATTGTATCTCTATATCTTCTTGATCAAACTGAATTTGGTTTTAAAGGGTTAATTACAAACAGGGAGTAGTAATTGTTAATTAAGCAATTTGACCTAGTTTTGGTGTTTGCCTTATAAATGGCTCAATATTTCTTGCTAAAACCTTTTAAATACACAAGAGGGACATTTCTCTACAATTAGGCGTTTATTTTACTCCGTTCAGTAGTTTCCTATCAAATATCATAACACACTTAAAAACCTTACGTAAGGTTTTTAAAAATTTTAGCATGTTTTTAGCGTTTAAAAATTAACGACTGGATGTTTTTTTAGTTAAAACACCCAGATACATTAAAGGGCACATAGTTACAGATTTTGGTGTAAAGTTTTCACAAATTTGAGCAAAAAAAAATTTGACCTAAAAAAAATTCAGACTGTCCCTTTAAGTACAATATATGCCTTTCATAGGTTTTTCGCGGTTGCTGAGTTCATTGTTCTTCACAAATTTAACGTACGAAAGTTCAAGATGACAATCACAATGGCGGTCGAAATGTTCATTTAATAATTTTATTTTCCATAAAGATGAATGAAGAATTTTCTAGTGATTGCAGAAATTGAATTACAAATATGTTTTCAGATATTGGGCAATTGGAATGCTTCATGCAAACAGATTCCTATACAGAATTTATCATGCAACATAACTTTTTATATCAGAATTCTCTGATCACATTACTTGTCACGTAGCATTTGAGTTTATCACTTACGAATAACTTAATATCGGATATGCTATATGATTACACTTATTGTTTGAATCACATATTTGATAATTAATAATGTTCAGTTATATCTCAATACATTTGATAAAACATGTCTGGATATATCACGTTTCGGTCCGCATTTTGAACGCATTTGAACTGCAACCATCTTTGATTGTAGAACTGAACAAGGAAAATTAATTTAGAAAACAAGAATACCCGCAAATGAAACGTATTCAAATGAAACATATTGAATTGCATTAGTGTAGTCATGATAAAGTCAGTCGATACGTTAAATTTTCCATCCAAAAAAGAAAAGAAAAGAAAATTGTTTTATTTTTTTGACGTGCGATAAATATGACGTACAATAAACCATAACTATTTCAATTCATTCTTCGTTGTTAGTTAATGAAATATCCTAGAAAATTCTAAACCTAGTAAGGTGCAGAAAAGCAGGACGTAAAACTCCATTCATTTCATTTTTTAAACCAAGTAAGGCGTCAATTTCACTGACTTGTTGTGTATGGTATCTACCTTGAGGTGTTTGTATTTTCATACGTTTACATGAATATATGAGGTAGTATCCCTGCCCGTCAGTCAACTTTTCTTGTAAGCTCCGATTTTGATGAAAATTCGAGTGGTCTTATATTGGACGAGGAATCTACATCTCGAATATGACAAAAACATTGACTTAGTGTTAAATTATATGACAATATGATGATTTTGATTTCCCCTTTGTCCCTTTTCCTTTTGTGCAGCAACATTCCATATTCGCAAGCATTATGGGGTATTAGTTTTTCCAAGTGGTTACACTACAGCTTATACTTTCTACGCTGATTTAATACCTAGATTGAAACATTTGACATCTAAGCTATACAGCTTCTCAATATGAGAATATTACTCCTATGATTCGGGCCGAGGATGAAGCATTTATATGTGAATTGCCAATGGTAATTACATTGTCAAGCTTATATTTATCATTTATATATAGTTTGAGAAAATTTTTCGACATCCACTGTCTTATTTCTTTTGGAAGATGAAGGGTTTGCGCACTATATCGCCCAGAGGAGAGGTGCTCAGTGTAAATGATAATATAATATATTATATAATATGCTATATAATTATTGCACCCGGTTTTGTCGTGCTCTGGACGAGATTTTTTATTTTATCATGTCAGTTTATAATATTATCTCGGATGTTTAGTTCAAACATTATAATAAACAAACTTATCACCACAAACCGTTTTTACTTTATGTTGTCATCACCATAATTCAAGTTATCACTAGATATTAAGATGGTTTTACACAATATGTGGGGAATGTTCAGAATTTTCGAAGGTTGATTTGAGTCTTGAATATATGTAAATAGCCTCAAGACGTACAAGAAATGCACAAAAATCGCACAATCCTGTCAATTATACCCCTGTCTAAACATAAACTAATGTATAATTTTATGCTTTAATACTCTTCTTGTACTACTTTTCATGAAGAAATACTTCCTCAATTATAATTGATATATTTTCTCATATGTATGGTGCTATCAATGTATTGCCAAAAGGTTACTTTGAATTCCTATTTTTCGTTCTGTTTCATTTACTCAAACTATGCTTAGGCCTACATATGGACACTGGTAAAGGTTACAGTTAGGCTCTGCATGACTCGAGGCTTCTTTGACTATTTACATTTAATTCAGACATGCTGATTACAATTGCAAAATTTCGCCAGGAGTTATCTCCCATAATGTATTGACCTAATTATCACAGTTCACAAAATTCTGACAGAGTTATCTCCCTTAATGTTAAATTAAACTTGATTTTTATTATACGCCCACATTGAAATGTGGTCGTATATTGCCGTCGCACCTGTCCGTCCGTCGGTCGGTCCGTCTGTCCACAATTGGCTTGTGAACGCAATAGAGACCACAGTTTTGCTTGAATTTGAATACAATTTTATGTGTAGGATTATATTCAAAAGATCTCAGACAAGTTCGAATTTGGGTTTGATTCGACAAAAATTCACGGAGTTTTACACCCAAAATACTTTAAAAATGGCTTGTGAACGCGATAGAGACCACAGTTTTGGTTGGATTTGAATAAAATTTTGTATGTAGGATTATATTCATAAGATCTCAGACAAGTTCAAATTTGGGTTCGATTCGACAAAAATTCATGGAGTTTTACACCCAAAATGTGTTAAAAATGGCTTGGGAACGCAATAGAGACCACAGTTTTGGTTTGATTTGAATAAAATTTTGTGTGTAGGATTATATCCATAAGATCTTGGACAAGTTCGAATTCCGGATTGATTCAACAAATATTTATGGAGTTTTACACCTAAAATATGTTAAAAATGACTTGTGAACGTGATAGAGACCACAGTTGTGGTAGGAATTTAATAAACTTTTGTGTGTAGGATAATATCCATAAACTTGGACAAGTTTGAATTCTGAATCGATTCGACAAATATTTAAAGAGTTTTACACCTAAAATATGTTATAAATGACTTGTGAATGCGAAAGAGACCACAGTTATCAAAAGATATAAACTATATTTTTGACAGGTCATATTTTTGATACGATTTGACACCAATTGGGGAATGCTCTTGATATACTAAAAAAAATTATAAGGAAGGTGGGCGTATATTGCTAGGCAACCACTTGTTTGTGATAAATCAAATTCCACAACCTATTGAATGTAATATCATTGAGCAGCAGTGGCGGATGTGGCTCCAAATAGATATGCAAACTGTTCTAGACACCTGATACCACTTTCCATTTTGAAATATTTATTCATTTATTGATGTAGGCTACTTTATCAAATGAAAAATCCATTAGCTGCTACCAATGTATTGCCAATTGTGTTAACATGGATTTCGTGTTGTTATATTGTTGATATCGTACATGCTTGGGTTTTATTATTTCAGCCGATTTCAATTAAATTTGTTTTGATCCTATTTTTCAAGCTGTGTTTCATATTTTGGTCGTCCTTTTGATTGTCATGTTGATATTGGACAAAATAGGCTATTTTACGAACACTATCGCAGACCAAAATTTATTGTTGACTTGCAGCAAAATTACATTTTGTTAATTTTGTTACTGTACTCCTACCACAATATTATTTAGCATTTTTGTAAATCTTTGGTTTATCTTGTGATTATAATTATTTGCTTGGTAATGATGATAAGGCCATTAGGTGCAGTATTGTCGTCAATCACCACGATCGTCTATTTTAAGTAGCCTATAAATGTACGCCCTTATGTAAATTTGAAGAAGAAATATATAAGAATACGTGATACCAATTTCCAATGTTACACCTTTTCCATCATAATGTCGCTGAAAATAAGATATGGTCCTATAAGGTCGACACATTTTAAGGAGAAATATGGTGGTTTTGCTTCTCTTGCAGTTGTCGTGTCTTTTCTCATGGAGATGCAGTAGATATCTAGACAAAGTACTTACTATTACTTGTCTTTTGTCTCATCTCTTACAGATTTGTTACAGTTTGACATAACATAATTTAATTATTTCCCTTCCTGGTTTTCTATTTGGCATTATCATTTTTATATGCCCACTCGAAAGATGGGCGTATATTGTAATCACCCTGTCGGTCCGTCCGTTCACATTTGGTTCGTGCTCACTCTACAGGCTAAAATTCTTTACAGATTCTTTTAATTTTGATTTTGTGGGTCAATGTCATTATGAAGATGATCCCTATTGATTTTCGTGATGATCGGATACTTTTTCACCGAAATATCGTGTCCGACTTGACATTTCACTCTATTAGCTATATTGTGCATCTCGTGCTCACTCTACAGGCTTCAATTCTTTACAGATTCTTTTGATTTTGATTTTATGGGTCAATGTCATTATGAAGATGACCCCTATTGATTTTCATGATGATCGGATAATTTTTCACCAAAATATTGTGTTCGACTTGACGTTTCACTCTTTTAGCTGTATTGTGCATCTCGTGCTCACTCTACAGGCTTCAATTCTTTACAGATTCTTTTGATTTTGATTTTATGGGTCAATGTCATTATGAAGATGATCCCTATTGATTTTCGTGATGATCGGATAATTTTTCACCGAAATATCGTGTCCGACTTGACGTTTCACTCTTTTAGCTGTATTGTGCATCTCGTGCTCACTCTACAGGCTTCAATTCTTTACAGATTCTTTTGATTTTGATTTTGTGGGTCAATGTCATTATGAAGATGATCCCTATTGATTTTCGTGATGATCGGATACTTTTTCACCGAAATATCGTGTCCGACTTGACATTTCACTCTATTAGCTATATTGTGCATCTCGTGCTCACTCTACAGGCTTCAATTCTTTACAGATTCTTTTGATTTTGATTTTATGGGTCAATGTCATTATGAAGATGATCCCTATTGATTTTCGTGATGATCGGATAATTTTTCACCGAAATATCGTGTCCGACTTGACGTTTCACTCTTTTAGCTGTATTGTGCATCTCGTGCTCACTCTACAGGCTTCAATTCTTTACAGATTCTTTTGATTTTGATTTTGTGGGTCAATGTCATTATGAAGATGATCCCTATTGATTTTCGTGATGATCGGATACTTTTTCACCGAAATATCGTGTCCGACTTGACATTTCACTCTATTAGCTATATTGTGCATCTCGTGCTCACTCTACAGGCTTCAATTCTTTACAGATTCTTTTGATTTTGATTTTATGGGTCAATGTCATTATGAAGATGATCCCTATTGATTTTCGTGATGATTGGATAATTTTTCACCGAAATATCGTGTCCGACTTGACGTTTCACTCTTTTAGCTGTATTGTGCATCTCGTGCTCACTCTACAGGCTTCAATTCTTTACAGATTCTTTTGATTTTGATTTTGTGGGTCAATGTCATTATGAATATGATCCCTATTGATTTTCGTGATGATCGGATACTTTTTCACCGAAATATCGTGTCCGACTTGACATTTCACTCTATTAGCTATATTGTGCATCTCGTGCTCACTCTACAGGCTTCAATTCTTTACAGATTCTTTTGATTTTGATTTTATGGGTCAATGTCATTATGAAGATGACCCCTATTGATTTTCATGATGATCGGATAATTTTTCACCAAAATATTGTGTTCGACTTGACGTTTCACTCTTTTAGCTGTATTGTGCATCTCGTGCTCACTCTACAGGCTTCAATTCTTTACAGATTCTTTTGATTTTGATTTTATGGGTCAATGTCATTATGAAGATGATCCCTATTGATTTTCGTGATGATCGGATAATTTTTCACCGAAATATCGTGTCCGACTTGACGTTTCACTCTTTTAGCTGTATTGTGCATCTCGTGCTCACTCTACAGGCTTCAATTCTTTACAGATTCTTTTGATTTTGATTTTGTGGGTCAATGTCATTATGAAGATGATCCCTATTGATTTTCGTGATGATCGGATAATTTTTCACCGAAATATCGTGTCCGACTTGACATTTCACTCTATTAGCTATATTGTGCATCTCGTGCTCACTCTACAGGCTTCAATTCTTTACAGATTCTTTTGATTTTGATTTTATGGGTCAATGTCATTATGAAGATGATCCCTATTGATTTTCATGATGATCGGATAATTTTTCACCAAAATATTGTGTCCGACTTGACGTTTCACTCTTTTAGCTGTATTGTGCATCTCGTGCTCACTCTACAGGCTTCAATTCTTTACAGATTCTTTTGATTTTGATTTTATGGGTCAATGTCATTATGAAGATGATCCCTATTGATTTTCGTGATGATCGGATAATTTTTCACCGAAATATCGTGTCCGACTTGACGTTTCACTCTTTTAGCTGTATTGTGCATCTCGTGCTCACTCTACAGGCTTCAATTCTTTACAGATTCTTTTGATTTTGATTTTGTGGGTCAATGTCATTATGAAGCTACAGGCTTCAATTCTTAACAGATTCTTTTGATTTTGATTTTGTGGGTCAATGTCATTATGAAGATGATCCCTATTGATTTTCGTGATGATCAGATAATATTTCACCGAAATATCGTGTCCGACTTGACGTTTCACTCTATTAGCTGTATTGTGCATCTTGTGCTCACTCTACAGGCCTCAATTCTTTTGATTTTGATTTTAAGGGTCAATGTCATTATGAAGATGATCCCTATTGATTTTCGTGATGATCGGATAATTTTTCACCGAAATATTGTGTCCGACTTGACGTTTCACTCTTTTAGCTATATTACTGCATCTCGTGCTCACTCTACAGGATTCGATAATTTTTCACGGACATAGCGTGTCTAACTGTCTTGACAGTGTGTTAATTCAGTTTATATTCACAGTTCTTTCTTTCAACTAAATGACAATGGGCAACAAACAAACACTCGCACTAACAATCAAAGCTATCAGTGGGCGTATGTTACCTTGCCTGGCATCAAACAATTCAAACATTTGACAAATCTAAATTCATAACATAATGATCATATTGTCAGGGAATGAGTCGTGAGCATGGATATATCCTACCCCCCCCCTTTAATTTAGGATAACATTATATGGAGTAGGGTTGGGTAGCCAACAACTATTTTTTTAAAATGGCTGCCGTTCGGATTTTTTATCAGGATGAGTATGCTGAAATGTGTTTCATTTGATTTCTTGACTCTAAGAATGATCTTTGTGTCACCCGGATTCCTTAAGGGTTTTGATATTTATAAACTATAAAGGGTATATTTCTGAGTATAAATCAGTTGACAGAATGGTTATGTTCCAATTTGATTGAGGTTGGTCCCTTTTTCACAAAATGCCTGGACTATTTCCGATGGTCTATTTGGGCCTTGAATTTATGTAAATAGCCTCCTGAAGAAATAGAACTGCACGAAAATCACACAATTCCTTCAATTATACCCCTACATTAATATTTATCCTTCATTTTCTGTATATGTGTTTTCTATATAACGCATACGGTGAGTCGAATTTTTGACTTTCAAAAGCTGATAATTATGGGTACACATGTGTTTGAAGGCTTAAATTTCGAAGGAGAACAATATTACGTATAGATTAGCTACAAAATTGCAGATTCTGAGACTAATTTTTATTTGGTCGAATAGTTAGTGAACATATTTCTTTAAATAAGTCAGGAAATGTCGAGTTTCAGGGGGTCAAACTCTCAAAACTTCCTTGAGGTGGTCCCTAAATTTAAGTAAATTGTGTTTCCAGGCTTCCAATAGGTGTTCTTATCCTCGTCCCCACTGTAATTTACATGTACCTAATTGTTGACAATTGTTGACAAGAGTAGCAACTCTAAGTAGGATGCTTTAGTCTTAGAATTTTATTTCCTTGGTAGATTTTATTCTCAAGGTTATGTAGTGACAAAACGTCATCTATATATCTGAAAGTGGGCTAGCAGTACTTTCGTCACACTCTTTACTCATTAATACTGAATAGTTTGAATCTACAGTCGATAAAAATAATATTTAAATGTTATTTCTTTGTTTTCTTCTGTCTTTATCACGATATATCATATCGCCCAATACTATTTGGTATCAAGTGTATTGAAGACACCAAGTAGATTAAATACACCATACAAGACATCGCTGACAGAGCACATGGAAACGAATGGCATACCAATCACCATACAGAATACTTTAGTTCCAACCACGGACCACTGGCATAGAATAATGGAACCAGATTATTTTCAAATCTATCTTGAACAGATAGGATGGTTTCTTCCTGTAATGTTTTAAAACCTGAATTTCGCTTTACATGCAAGACTGAGATGCAATCTTTCTCAATCTGCCTGTGTGCTACGGTCCGTGCTCGAATAATCAAATAATTTATAAATATTCATAAAATAAAACGTGATATCGATTCGTCCGTTCCATCAGACATATTAATGATGTACAAGATGTTAAGAAGTTTAGATTCATAAGACGTACGTCATTATGACCAGTGTTTGGTTTACTTCACAAGGAAAACAGAAGTACCACTGATTAATATAATCATGAAAGCGTGGAGTTTCTTACTACTTCAAATTATAGTCTGTAAGGCAGCTTACATAGAAGATTACGAAAGTTTAAATGAACATCTTTTTTCTGATTACAATCCCGATATACGTCCCGTATTAAATAAACTTGACGTCGTTGATGTTGGAGTCAAATTTTATTTGCTATCCATCAACGAATTAGACGAAATTGGACAAACTTTGATCACATATGGTTATATTGGATTGTTTTGGAGTGACATTAACCTCTCCTGGAATATTACTGATTATGATGTAGATTACCTGATACTTCGTCAAGACATGATATGGAAACCCGACGTCGTAGTAGGAAACTCTGTGAAACAAACAAGTTCTCTTGGATATAACGACCTACTCCTTCGTATCAATTCGGACGGACGTATATTCTGGTATCCAACAATGGTGTTGTCAAGTGCCTGTGATGTTAATAAAAGATACTATCCATTTGATACGCAAACTTGCATCATACAGCTAGAAACCGTTACATACGAAAAGACAGAAATTGTATTTACGATCGTTAAAGCAACTGTAGATTTGATGGAATTCAGTTCAAACGGGAAGTGGAATTTAATATCAACAGCCGTTAGAAAGGGAAAAGCAAGCTACAAGGATATCGTCAACATTGAATTAACAATGAAACGAAGACCAGCATTTTTAATCGTGAATGTCATACTACCTATTATTCTATTGTCATTAATGGGATCGTTAGTATTTGTTTTACCAGCTGATTCTGGTGAGAAAATGTCGTTAGCTGTAACAATTCTCTTAGCCTATGTACTGTTTCTTACTCTTATATCGGACAGTATGCCACAAACATCCTTACAGATATCCATATTGGCTGTTTATCTTAGCGTACTGGTTGCGATGAGTACCTCATCATTGGTATTTACAACCGTGGTCCTGCGTCTCTACCATAAAAACATGGCTTTACCGGTACCTAAATTGTGTATTCTCATGGTGAGATTGATGAAATGTGGTAAGAAGAAGAAGAAAAATACTACAGCAGTGTCTCCTGTAGAAGAAGTTAAACAGTATCATATTGAAGATGATGGTGAAGAAGAAACAGTTACATGGAGAGATGTTTCAGCAGCTTTAGATACTATATTTTTCTTTATATCAATTTTTTTTACATTAATAACTTCTATTATATGTTTGATTATGTTGCTTGATGTGTATTAACATTTACATGTGTATATATCCCGTTTGTTCGTCCTAACGCAAAATGTTCACGAACTTGTTATGAAATAATTTTCATTGCTGTGCACTTTGAAGAGATGATAATCCTGACTTTAAAATGAATCTTTTCTTCAAGTCCGTCAATCAGTAAAGTCAAAATTAATACGTGTTGATTTGATGAGATACGGTTATCATGGAACCTTTTCCTTGTATGTATTTTCTGAAATATGAATAGAGTAAATAAATGTGTTGTTTATGACAAAACAGCTCATGCTGAAGTATAATCGTACATTCATAAGCATTAAAATTGGGCAACTGATCGTTAAATTTCGAAACAATCGGACAAATATTTTTGCAAACAGTTAAAGGGGAATGTTGAGCTATTTCAAGAGGAGATTTGAGCCTTGAATATAGCCCCTGTAAATAGCCCCCAAGAAGTACATTTCATTTATACAAACTTTATTTTCTATTTTAAAAATGTATTACATGTATGTTAAAATAGTATTTGTTAATTATCATTGACTTGCTTACATGTACTTGTCATTATCATTCAAAATTAATGTTTTATAGGAAATATTGTATTTTGATGATTACAACACAGACTATATCAATCTTGTTTACAATTCAATCAAGCAATGACCATTTACAATGGATTTGTTGTTATGAATAAAGTTTTTCATCTGTTTCAACGTTATTCATGTTTTACTCAAATATCACCAAGAGCGATATCAGCATAGCATGAAAACCAGGGCTTTAACATATTTTCTACAGTACAAGTGAGGATCATCCGGGGATATCTGGCTTTCTGAAATTATTATCGGCTGTTTATTACTCCATACATTAATATGACATGAAACAAATATGAGATATGGGAATAGCATTACAGTTCAGAGACCGATTTAGTTTTTAATAAACAATTCAGTTGATTATACGATATGTACTTAACATACAGTAGGACCTACTGTTTCCGAGTTCATGACCTTCCACCCGTCCTTGAGAAGACTCGACGAAACTTTGTGAAATAGTTTTTTATACGCCCACATGAATATGTGGTCGTATATTGTCGTCGCCCCTGTCGGTCGGTCCGTCCGTCCGTCCGTCCGTCAACATTTCCTGTGAGCACAATAGACACTACAGTTTTCATCTGATTTTGATGAAACTTACTCTGTTTTTTGGATTGATCAGATCTTGGTTAAGTTTGAATTTGCCATATTTTCGATTAACGGTTTTTGAGTTATTGCCCTTGACTTTGAAAAAATGTGTCAAATTTGGTTTGTGAGCACACTAGAGACTACAGTTTTCGTCTGATTTTGATGAAACTTGCTATGCTCCTTTGGATTGATAAGATCTCGGTCAAGTTCGAATTTGACGTATTTTCAATGAACAGCTTTTTTAATTATTGCCCTTGACTTTGAAAAAATGCGTCAAATTTTGTTCGTGAGACTAGAGTTTTCATCTGATTTTGATGAAACTTGTTATGATCCATTAGATTGATAAGATCTCGGTAAAGTTTGAATTTGACGTATTTTAGGTTTTGAGTTATTGCCCTTGACTTTGTAAAAACGCGTCAAATTTGATTCGTGAGCACTCTAGAGACCAGGCCCGTAGCCAGGAATTTCCAAGGGGGGGTTACATGGACTCACAAAGCAATCAAACTCAACTTTAACAGTTACAATTCAAACAGAAAGTCTACTTTAACAGTGCTTATTTGTTTTTAAGGGGGGGTTCGTGCGAACCCCCCGAACCCCCCCTGGCTACGGGTATGGAGACTACAGTTTTCATCTAATTTTGATGAAACTTGGTATGCTCCTTGAGATTGATAAGATCTCGGTCAAGTTAGAATTTGACATAGTTTTGATGAACAGATTTTGTTTGAGTTATTGCCCTTGAATTTGATAAAACACGTTAAAAAATTGTTCGTTAACACAATAGAAGCTTCAGTTTTCATCCAATTTTATCAAAAATTGTTGTGATCATTGGAATTAATAAGATCTCAGACAAGTTCTAACTTGACACATTTTTAATGAACGGTTTTTGAGGTATTGCCCTTGACTTTGTCAAAATGCGTCAAAAATAGTTTGTGAGATTCTGATGAAACTTGGTGTGATCATTGCAATTGATAAGATCCTGAACAAGTTCTATCTAACTTGATGCATTTTCGATGAACAGTTTTTTAGTTTTTGCCCTTGACTTTTATAATAAAATTTGTATTATCGTTAATTAAAATATGATCATTTCCGACAGCTGCCAGTGGGCGCATGTTACCTTGCCTGGCAAGCCCTGGTTATCACATAAGAAGGAACCCAATAAATAAAATATTTGTTATGAGTTATTGTTGTCAAAACGAGTAAGCTTTTTAACGCTAACTTACAGATATGAGCTCTGTGAAAAATTTAAAATTTGACGAGTTACTGCCCCTTATCTTTCAAATACTTTCTATTTTCACCTTATGAACACTCAAGAGCAGTGGTTCCCAACCTTTCTCATACCGTGGCCAAAATTTACAAAACTCCCAAGGGTGTCACATAAGCACAAATTCTGGCAGATTTTTAAAGAAATTGAACCTTATTGAAAATATTAAAAGATAAAAGGAAAAGATTTTTCGCTTGTATTTTGGAAGTTTTCAGTTTTCAAACCATTGGGGTAGAATGTTCCCAAACCCCACTTCAAGTGGTGGTAGTTGTCCACGACAAATAGGTTTCGTAAGAGCCTAAAGTGGAAGGAAAGTTATCCTAATATTCAAAATTTGCATGAGGTATCAACGAGAATATCAGAACAGGCCGCAGATGCATAGAAATCAGTCAGAAAACCGTTGGGGTACAATGTCCCCAAAACCAGCTTCAAGAGGTTGGAGTTGTCAACGAGAATTGTGTTTCGAAAGGGCCTCAGATGCATGGATTTATCCTAATATTATAAATTTGCTTCAGGTATTATATCCCCAAACCGTCCTCAATCGGTGAGTTCCGAAAACTTTAAGGTATAATCTCGACAAACCCACTTCAAGAAGTGGGAGTTTTCAACGAGAAATATGTTTTGTAAAGACCATGGGTGCAAGGAAATCAACCAAAATTTTCCTGGGAGAGAATATCTGAAACCTTTTGCAAGAGGAACAATTTTTAACCCCCCTTCCACTAGAGTTTTGCAATTTTACTAAAACTAACGCGTTTTATGACGTCACATCAAAAGTAGCTTTCGGTAGAACACTGTCAGTGAAACATTTTTGCGGAATTGCAAGAACCATAGACGTCGGAATGGAAATGGCGCAAATTAATGCTATCAGTGTCCCTGATACACATACATAATTTAGGAAATCACTTTACAATCCCTTTAACCCGCAATAAGTATAATTGGATCTCTCTTGAATACTGTCTTTAGGATGGTTCAAAAATCGATCAAATATTAGCGACACTTTATGAGTAATCTTGATAAGAAACGTATTATCGTTTTGTGTGTTCCATGTTAATGATGTACAAGAGCTTATTTATAAGACGTCAGTATAACCAGGATACGGAGATAAAAACATTATTAGCATTCGCCATGAAGAATATAGGGTGGATTTTTTTACTTCTACAAGTAATACATGTAGTTTGTAAAGCAGATAACAAGAAAGATTACGAGAGATTAAGCGAGCAGCTTTTTACTAATTATTATCCTGAAAGACGACCCGTATTAAATCAAATTGATGTCGTGGATGTTGACGTCAAATTTAATTTGCTATCTATCAACGAATTAAACGAAATTGGACAAACTTTGATCACATATGGTTATATTGGATTGGTTTGGAGTGACTATAACCTCTCCTGGAATATTACTGATTATGATGTAGACGACTTGGTTCTTCGGCAAGACAAAATATGGAAACCCGACGTAGTAGTAGGAAACTCTGTGGAACAAACAAGTTCTCTTGGATATAACGACCTACTCCTTCGTATCAATTCGGACGGACGCATATTCTGGTACCCAACAATGGTGTTCGCAAGCGCATGTGATGTTAATATAAGATACTATCCATTTGATACTCAAACTTGCATCATACAGCTAGAAACCGTTACACACGAAAAGACAGAAATATCATTAAAGATCGAGGAGAAAACTGTGGACTTGTCGGAATTCAATCCGAACGGGAAGTGGGATCTAATATCAACCGCCATTAGAAACGTAGATTCAAGCTACAAGGATATCGTCAACATTGAATTAACAATGAAACGAAGACCAGCATTTTTCATCGTGAATGTTATAATACCTATTATTCTTTTGTCATTAATGGGATCGTTAGTATTTGTTTTACCAGCTGATTCTGGTGAGAAAATGTCGTTAGCTGTAACAATTCTCTTAGCCTATGTATTGTTTCTTACTCTTATATCGGACAGTATGCCACAAACATCCTTACAGATATCCTTATTGGCTGTTTATCTTAGCGTACTGGTTGCGATGAGTACCTCATCATTGGTCTTTACAACCGTGGTCCTGCGTTTCTACCATAAAAACATGGCTTTACCGGTACCTAAATTGTGTATTCCCATGTTCAGATTGATGAAATGTGGTAAGAAGAAGAAGAACAATACTACAGCAGTGTCTCCTGTAGAAGAATTTAAACAGTATCATATTGAAGATAATGGTGAAGAAGAAACAGTTACATGGAGAGATGTTTCAGCAGCTTTAGATACTATATTTTTCTTTATATCAATTTTTGTTACATTAATAACGTCTATTGTATGTTTGATTATGTTGCTTGATAGATAACTTCAATTTAAAATCCAATCCTTAACAAATTAAAAAAAATTATGCCTTTGCTCGATAAGTATTGAAACATTTAAATAGTGGTCGTAAATATTTACCATGTTTACTGTTTGATTTTTTGTGGGACATTGCTACCGCAAATACCTAAAATTTTATTCAGAGACAACAGCTTTTCCGATTTTGATAATTTTGGTGTCAAATGAAAGAACAGAAAATTAAAGAAAAACGTTGAAAGTGTATTTTTGAATTCGATTGTGCCTTTTTGCAATTTCCGGTTGAATTTTTTTTTTATTTGAAGGCTTATATTTGACCATGACCTTCTACTACCTTGACCTTTAGTAGGTCAAGGATCATTGACCTTGGCTATCAGATGATACTTTGATATTTAACCTCAAAGTTCTACTTAGCTGTCCGAAAATTGACAACTTTGGACTGATATAGCAAGTGACATAATTCATCTGGATAGTTATTTTTTTTTTCAGATTCTGAATGCGCTTTAAGAGCTCTTTTGAACGATATTTTACAATGGATTGTAATGCAAAATTTAATATTTTTTGTATTTTGCAATTTGTGTGTTCTTTACCCGAACTTTTTTTAATTTTAATCATTGATATAATGTATATCTAACGATCTATTAAGTTTAGAAGCTTCAAAATTAGAAAATCATTGAACATTCCCCTTATAAATGAACCCATGAAAGAAACATTGACGCGGTCGTGGCAAATCTAGGTTAAATTTTCATTTTTTATACGCCCACAGTTATTGCCCTTGACTTAGTGTAGAAACGTTAAAATCAACTTGTGTACGTGATAGAAACTAGAGTTTTTATCCGATTTGAATGAAACTTGGTATGTGTATTCATCTTGATAATATCTCGGATGAGTTTGAAAATGGTGCAAATCTAGTCGTCGGTTTATGAGTTATTGCACTTGACTTGGTGAAAAAACGTTAAAATTAACTTGTGTATGTGATAAAAGCTAGAGTTTTTATCCTATTTGAATGAAACTTGGTATGTGTATTCATCTTGATAATATCTCGGATGAGATAAAAAAAATGGCGCAATTCCAGTCGTCCGTTTATGAGTTATTGCTCTTGATAGAGATTAGAGTTTTCATTCGAATTGATTCATCTAAATATCAGCTCAAATAAGTGCGATGGTGTAATCAACTTTTTTAAATATTCAAATTTGCTGAAGTGGGCGTATGTTACCTTGCCTGGCAAGCTATCTTTTTTACATATTGTGGTCTGGAAATTTACTCTGTTTTTTGGATTGATCAGATCTTGGTTAAGTTTGAATTTGCCATATTTTCGATTAACGGTTTTTGAGTTATTGCCCTTGACTTTGAAAAAATGTGTCAAATTTGGTTTGTGAGCACACTAGAGACTACAGTTTTCGTCTGATTTTGATGAAACTTGCTATGCTCCTTTGGATTGATAAGATCTCGGTCAAGTTCGAATTTGACGTATTTTCAATGAACAGCTTTTTTAATTATTGCCCTTGACTTTGAAAAAATGCGTCAAATTTTGTTCGTGAGACTAGAGTTTTCATCTGATTTTGATGAAACTTGTTATGATCCATTAGATTGATAAGATCTCGGTAAAGTTTGAATTTGACGTATTTTAGGTTTTGAGTTATTGCCCTTGACTTTGTAAAAACGCGTCAAATTTGATTCGTGAGCACTCTAGAGACTACAGTTTTCATCTAATTTTGATGAAACTTGGTATGCTCCTTGAGATTGATAAGATCTCGGTCAAGTTAGAATTTGACATAGTTTTGATGAACAGATTTTGTTTGAGTTATTGCCCTTGAATTTGATAAAACACGTTAAAAAATTGTTCGTTAACACAATAGAAGCTTCAGTTTTCATCCAATTTTATCAAAAATTGTTGTGATCATTGAAATTAATAAGATCTCAGACAAGTTCTAACTTGACACATTTTTAATGAACGGTTTTTGAGGTATTGCCCTTGACTTTGTCAAAATGCGTCAAAAATAGTTTGTGAGATTCTGATGAAACTTGGTGTGATCATTGCAATTGATAAGATCCTGAACAAGTTCTATCTAACTTGATGCATTTTCGATGAACAGTTTTTTAGTTTTTGCCCTTGACTTTTATAATAAAATTTGTATTATCGTTAATTAAAATATGATCATTTCCGACAGCTGCCAGTGGGCGCATGTTACCTTGCCTGGCAAGCCCTGGTTATCACAGGACTCATTCTCATTTAGATCAGTAATGTGCAGTCTCCTACATGTAATGTTCAGTAGTATAAATTGATAAAGATTTATTCTGTATAATTGTATATAATATTAATAAACAATATATTGGTTGTACCTAGAACCCAAAACATTGGTCAGAATACACATATATTAAAAAAATATCGCCTCTCAAAACCACCGTAGTTATCTAAAAATGCATGTCGCCAACGGGAAAATCTGTTTTCACTGGTTGAAAATACACATGTTAGTATCTATTGATCGTTTAAAAAGTACTTTTTCTAAATGATTATCATGTTACGTTTCTGTAAAGTGCAAAATTAACCAAAACATTTATGCCATCTAATTCATCAGTAATATTTTATCTTCGTCGCCCAATTTCAGTAATTTACGAGCCCATTTCCTAAATGAACCATCATAAGATAATTTACTTAACGAATGGAAGCTAAATATGCAGTATGTAAGGGCAATTGTGAATTAGACATGAGTATAATATACAATTTATTAAAAAACTATAAATTATACTCAAAATTACGTCATTTAGTATCTCTTTCTGAGCGTAATTTTAAGATGGTAATTTACGAGACCGCAATATAAAAGTTATTAACAGCTCAATGTGTAACAACGGTATATACATGAATTGAGGCTGGATAAGAGAGTATAAGACAGTAAAACATTCGGTTCCATAGAGTCACATTTAGCTTTTCGTCTCGTATCTTTTCTTAATGTAAGATACGGGACGTAATTTACGAGTCAATAGATTTTTAGTTCTCACTGAGCATTCGATTAGTGGCTATTATATTCGATGATTTTATCCCAGTATGCATAGCACATGTCGGTTTAGCGCCAAAATAGGCCACGTTATATCTTTAAGCCTATGTAAACAAACGAAAAACCTTTTCAAATTCAGGTGAGTTTAATTTCCTCGTTTTTCCATGTCCTTTTCCTGCCCTTTTTGTATTCGGTCGCCTACGGAGAATGTTTTGAACATGATTAATTGGAATATTACAAAAAATTCACTTAATTTCATTATATACAGCCATGGTTAATGTGATAGGTTATGTCCCGTAAATTACATAGTTTTCGTCCCGTAATTTACATAAGTTTTCGGTGTCATATTTCAAGTTTTCATCATTTTTCATTTAAATTCAAATTAAATTGGAATATTTATGTAAGATACAAATGCGAAAAATGTGTGTTACACATGTTTAGTACATTTCTTATCTGGCTTTTCATATGTCTGTCCCGTAAATTACATTTTCCCAATCATGGTTAATTAGTTCCTATCAATTACTTATACAATTTATTTCGTTGTCGATGGCAAAATCTAAATCACAAAGGATGAAAGAATATAGAGCCAGAAAGAAAGCATTCTTTTACTGCCCTGTCTAGTTTTTACTGAAATTCAAAGCAATTGTTTCAAATTCCATGAGTTGCGATTTTTATACATCAATCCATTTTTATCTGTGAGTTGCTTCATATCCATTATTAGAATCGGGTTTGCTCAGTAAATTTGAGGACTAATTCCTTTGGTTTATTTCTGATACAACATTGATGGTGTACATTTGATAGAATACTTCAATTTAGTGATTTATGTTACATGGGTAGGACTCGTAAATTACAATTACAGAAAAATGTGGGCTCCGTGTTATCATCTGTAAAAATTGACACGTTACAACAAGGCTGGTAAAAATTTACATTAATTACCCCAATATAATATAGATTCATAAAAAATATGAAATTTTCCATAAAACTGATGTTAATTTTCTCATAATTTATCTCACAACTTTACTACCTTAGTTGAGAATGAGTCACATAAGAAGGAACCCAATAAATAAAATATTTGTTATGAGTTATTGTTGTCAAAACGAGTAAGCTTTTTAACGCTAACTTACAGATATGAGCTCTGTGAAAAATTTAAAATTTGACGAGTTACTGCCCCTTATCTTTCAAATACTTTCTATTTTCACCTTATGAACACTCAAGAGCAGTGGTTCCCAACCTTTCTCATACCGTGGCCAAAATTTACAAAACTCCCAAGGGTGTCACATAAGCACAAATTCTGGCAGATTTTTAAAGAAATTGAACCTTATTGAAAATATTAAAAGATAAAAGGAAAAGATTTTTCGCTTGTATTTTGGAAGTTTTCAGTTTTCAAACCATTGGGGTAGAATGTTCCCAAACCCCACTTCAAGTGGTGGTAGTTGTCCACGACAAATAGGTTTCGTAAGAGCCTAAAGTGGAAGGAAAGTTATCCTAATATTCAAAATTTGCATGAGGTATCAACGAGAATATCAGAACAGGCCGCAGATGCATAGAAATCAGTCAGAAAACCGTTGGGGTACAATGTCCCCAAAACCAGCTTCAAGAGGTTGGAGTTGTCAACGAGAATTGTGTTTCGAAAGGGCCTCAGATGCATGGATTTATCCTAATATTATAAATTTGCTTCAGGTATTATATCCCCAAACCGTCCTCAATCGGTGAGTTCCGAAAACTTTAAGGTATAATCTCGCCAAACCCACTTCAAGAAGTGGGAGTTTTCAACGAGAAATATGTTTTGTAAAGACTGTAATGGCTACGAGCCTTCAAAATTGTCGATTGCAGGCTCTGTCGAAAATCAGGACTGTTAAAGTTTAAGACAGCAATTCAAGGGATTCTACTGGCCAAGATAACACAGCGGATCTTTCGAAATCAATTTATTATGACGTAGCAAAGACTGTTATACATGGACGTGAAAACTGAAAGTAGAGAAATAAAGAATTCTCAGAGATCAATTCTCACAAAATAACGAAAGAACATATCGCCGAAGCTTACAAATTTATAATAGGATGTTCTGGAATGTCTTATGAATAAAATGGAACTATAATCATAATGTAATTCTTTAAATATACCTCCTTGAGCCTTTTAACGGGTCCCAACTATTGTTTACATGAAATACGAAAATTAAAGCATGGCGGAGAAAGGAGAAATCCTTAGTTTTAGTACGTACAATAAAATGAAGGTTTACGATATTCTATCCGAATATGAACGGCAAATTAAGTACATATACACTCAAAAATATTACACAAATACAATTAATGCACTAATAACAATACAAAACATATATTAGCACTATTCACGTAGACCAACACAAGCCTAAGATGGAGAACAATGATGACTCCCGAAAATGTAAAACGTAAGGCGTTTTTATCATATGCACAGTACTACAGTAACATGGCTCCTCAAAGTCGAATGCTTTCGATTTTCATAAGGCGAAATGAAACATGCAAAAAAAACGTTGTGGTGACATAACAATATCGCACTGGTAATAAGAGAATCCACAAAATGAAAATATCTGACAAGAGTAATCGAATCATAAAATACGAAGCTTACGACTAGAATTACTTTGAGAAACGAAATGATTCCAGAACAAAGCGAATAATATTAATCGAAAACATATTTAAATCGAAATAACTGAATCATAACATATGACTACTTTATAATATAAAGAAATGAACATGTGGCTTTCAAGACACCAACCACATTCAGAAATGGCTCCTCGACGGGGAATACCCGGTCTTAGTTTTCTAATAACAATACCAATTTATGCACTGGTCGATCTAAGTCAATCGTCTCACGAATAGGTTTTCCCGATTTGTCCAAATCTGCGTTACCAATTCGAATTGTGACCTTACGGACGTAACCATCGGATTCAGGATCGGCCTTAACAATCCTCGCAAGTCTCCATTGACTTCTATGTAAATCATCGTCTTTCATTAAAACGACATCATCAATCTTCAAATATCTGGACGGCTTTGACCATTTCTGGCGAACTTGAAGATTCTGCAGGTACTCAATTCTCCAACGAGACCAAAATACGTTTATCAAGTACTGGACTCGCCTCCATCGCTTTCTGGAATACACATCTGCTTGCTGAAAATTTCCAGGAGGAGGTAACAAAACCTTGGATTTCATTGTCAGTAGGTGATTCGGCGTAATCGGTTCTAAAGATGTTGGATCGTTTAGACTTTCCGTAGTAAGAGGTCTGCTATTAATAATAGCAGCAGCTTCACATAAAAAGGTTCGAAGAGATTCATCATCTAATTGCGAACCGGATTTGTCCATAAGAGAAATTAATATATTGCGCACAGATCTAATCTGACGTTCCCAAACGCCTCCCATGTGACTAGCATAAGGAACATTCATTTTGAACTCAAAATAGTCACAGTTGCGTTCTACAAGAAACTGCTGAATTTTCGGATTGACCAATTCTTTGAATGCTTCCTTTAGTTCGCGCTTTGCACCTACGAAATTCGTACCATTGTCACAACGCAGAACCTTGATAGGTCCACGGATGGAGAGAAATCTGCGCAAACAGTTTATGAAAGAGTCGGTGGTCATATCAATGAGAGTTTCCACATGTACTGCTCTACAGTTCATACACGTGAACAGGGCTCCGTAACGCTTAACATCTTTCCTACCTTCCTTGATTAAGAACGGACCGAAACAATCTACTCCACAATACGTGAACGGAGGTGAAGGTTCTAGCCTATCCTCTGGTAAGCTCGACATCTTCTGGACTTGACACTGACCTCGAAATTTGCGACACTTTACACATTTAAAGATATATTCGGCTACTGCACTGGGACAGTTAATGATCCAAAAACCATTTGAACGAATTTCACTTACAGTTATTCCACGACCTTGATGTTCGCACAAATTATGAAAATAGTTTATAATAAGCTCAGTCACGTGGTGCTTTCTTGGTAAGATAAGAGGATACTTTTCAGCGTCGCAAAGATCGGACCTACTAATTCGTCCACCAACACGCAAGAGTCCATCATCATCAATGAAAGGATCAAGTTTATAAAGGGTGGAATTTCGTTGAAGATATTTCTTACGATCACGAATGTTCTTTCTAGTAGACGTATCTTCGGTGGTGTTTTGGAGAGTAAGAATTTCCTTCTGAAAAGTTTCGACTTGAACAAGTTTGATAATCGAAAGTTCAGCATGTCGTAGTTCTTCTACTACAAGAGGACCTGAAGGTCTGTTTGAATCTTTATTCACATGGTTAACAAGTATGGACATGTATCGTAAACAGTGAGCAACGGCTCTCTTGAGACGTAACCAATTAGAGCAGAAGGCGAATCGTCCAAGATCGAAAGCTTCCTCACCAATCGTAACATAAGTGTTCACTTTACGTACATCTGGATTGTCAGTTTCCAAATTGATTTGTGTATAATTTTCAGTTTCATCTGGCAACGTAGGGTGTTTCAGAAAGTCTGGTCCAGTATACCATATCGAATTGGGTAAGTCAGACGCGGAACTGCCCCGCGAAGCAATATCTGCCGGATTATTCTTAGTCCCAACGTAATGCCACTCGGCGGGAATAGAATGATCATGGATTTTCTGAACGCGATTCGCCACGAACATTTGGAAACGTCGAATGTCATTGTTTATGTATCCTAGCACGACACGACTATCAGTCCAAAAATACTGTTTAATATCAGGATAGCGTAGCTCCTTCTGTAAAAATGCACTGACGTTGACAGAAACAACCGCAGCTGTTAACTCTAACCGTGGAATTGTCACAGCACGAAGAGGTGTAACACGAGATTTCCCCATGACTAAAGAACAATGAACTCTTTGATCAACGTCAACTAATCGCAGGTATGAACATTGTCCATAACCAAATGTACTGGCGTCCGAAAAGTTGTGGAGTTCTACAGAAGCTAGCTCATTAAAGTTTTGGGGTTTATAGCAACGGTTCAGCTTCAAAGTTTCTACTTTAAATAAGTCTGTCCTCCATTGTTGCCAGCGCATGCACAATGAGTCAGGGATTTTATCATCCCATCCAATGTTGAGTCTACACAGCTCTTGGGGGATATGCTTCCCTGTGAGTAGTAAAGGAGAAATAAATCCAAGAGGATCGTAAATGGAACTGATGGTTGAAAGAATACCTCTTCTAGTCAAAGGTTTGTCAGTTAATGTTATTCGGAACTGAAAGGCATCGGCTTCCACGCACCATTGAATACCGAGAGCGCGTTCAACGGGAAGTTTATCAGTAGTTAAGTCTAACGCCTTAATCCCTTCAGCTAAATCATTTGGCGCAACACTTTTAATAACTTCGGTGGAATTGGATACAAATTTGTGTAAGCGGACTCCACATTTTGCTAAAAGAGTTTTACATTTGTCTATAAGATCGATTGCTTCTTCAGAAGTGGAAACGGACGTGAGCCCATCGTCAACGTAAAAGTCATTTTGAATGAACCGAGAAACAGCTAAACCAAATTCAGCTTCATTGTCTTTCGCAGCCTGTTTTAAAGCGAAGTTTGAGCACCCTGGTGAGGAATTAGCACCAAATACAGTAAATGGACTGTCATTCGAAATTCCTTTGGATCCAGACTACAGTCCCCTTTCTTCCACCATAAGAAACGCAGATAATCGCGATGATGTTTATCAACATGAAATTGGTAGAACATCTTTTCGATATCACACATAAACGCGACATGGTCTTTTCTGAATCTACATAAGACTCCGATTAAAGTGTTTGTAAGATCAGGTCCTTTGAGTAAAAGGTCATTAATACTCCTGTCTCTATATTTAGCCTGACAATCGAATACCACACGCACCTTTCCAGGTTTCTTATCATTATAGACGGCGTGGTGAGGAATATAGTTGATGTGTCCGTAGATACCAGTTTCTAATGCTTCTTCAGCGTACCCTTTCACTATAAGGTCTTCCATAAATTTGACGTAGTCATCCTTAAGTTTACTATCTTTACAGAATCTTACTGCCAAATTGTTCAACCTTCGTTCAGCCATAACTCTGTTGTTAGGAAGAACTGGATCACCATTTTTGAAAGGTAAGGGCATTTCGTAGTGTCCGTTAGAAGAAATATGGATACTTCTTTCCATCATGTCCACGAACTGTCTGTCTTCACCAGAAATACTTGACTCATCATTTCGTTCGTTAAAGTCCAATTCCATAAAACGTAGAATGTTTTCTTTGGTACGGTTTGGAAAGGAGATATAACCAGTGTGTTCAGGTACTTCACCAATTAAACCAGGAACTTCGTAAGATACTGTTCGATGACTTATACCAATCAGATCTGTTTCCTCAGTTGATTCTTGATCAATAATCCCGACGATACCCCAACCAAGGTCTGTACGTTCAGCATAAGGCCCATCACCAACAGGGGAAATCACATCTCTAGGGATTAGGGCTTTGGAGCAATCGTATCCTATGAGAAGGCCAACTTCGCAATCTAAAAGTTCAGTTAGTTGGTTCGAAATCCTTTCAAGGTGAGTCCATCGTTTAGCCATATCGGGTGTAGGGATGTGAGATCTGTTAGCAGGCATTATGTCTCTTGTGTACGTAGTTGGTAGCGGAATACGGATATCTCCATTATAACCTCGAACAGATAATCCATTTATCTTGGTACTGTCTATAAGTTTATCTTTAGCGAACATCGTTGATAAGGACAGTTGAACTGGAGTCCCTTTTACACCAAGTGAATCAGAAGTCTTGGTCAACGCAAACGTAGTGTCTGATTGATTGTCAATTATTGCATAAGTAGGTATTTCAAAACCCGGATCACTTATATATGACAACCACACAGGCAAGATCATTGAACTCTTGTTACCAGACGAGGTGCTTACACGATGTGAAGTACTAGCCTTGACCGAGGTTTCCTCGCTGGTGCCTCTGTTACTAGCACCACCGCTATCACCATGAAGTGCAGTGGGATGATATTTTGAACATGTGTCACATTTCAGTCTTTGTCTACAAAACTTGGATCTATGACCAATGTTTAAACAAGCAAAACAAAGTCTATTTGAGGCACAGTAGCTTTTACGTTCTTCAAGTTTTTTAGAAAGAAAATTGTCACATATACTTATATGATGCCGACCTTTACAGTTGAAGCAGTTTGCAGGTTCGCTTGAGTCATTTCTTGAGGCTGCCTTATTTACTTCGGTTACGAATGCAGTTCGACGTTGATTGTTATGTGTCGCAGAATTAGGAGTTGAATTAGGATATTTTCGTTCAGGTAAAGCAGTGAGGGGTTCACAGGCAATATCAGATTCTTTAGTTACGAAGTTTGCGAAATGTTCAAAAGGAGGAAGCTCTCCATGTTTCGCCTTATAGTCATAAACAGCGCGACCCCAACGAGTAATAAGCCAATCTGGTAATTTATTTAAGAGTTTTCTATTTTCTCGCATATCATTTAATGAATTGAGAGTGTTCATAGAATTCATCGCTACGTAACACTGTTTAAGAAAGTCTGCCAATCGACGGAGCGCTGGACCATCTCGCGGAGGAACTTTAGGCCACGAATCCAACTTATCACGAAAGGCATTCGCAATGACAAATGGATCACCATAACGTTTGTCAAGCAACAGTTTGGCTTCCTGAAATGCATACTCTGAATCAAATAAGAAGTTACTCTCAACGGCTTCCTTTGCAGCACCACCTAAATACCGTTTGAAATAGTACATACATTGACTTGCAGGAATGTTTAGATTTTCAATTAGGGTTTTAAATGCAATTTTTTAACCAGGATATTTTAGAGGATCCCCAGTAAATACACCAGGTTCAGGAGCAGGCAGTCGGTTTAACTGATTCTGAGTAGCTAATAAGTTTGCTAAGTCATTAATTTGAACTTGAATATGTGGGTTATTATCATACGAGTTTTGATCGTTTGATTCATAAACACGATTTCCATAATTGGGAGTTTCTTTCATAGGTGGATCACGTAAGGTAGAAGGAACGAATGAAGGGGGAAGGTCCCGGATATAGTTACCTACAAATTCAGTTTTATTAATAGGGGTCACACGGGGTTTCTCAGATTCTTTATGTTTTATTGTAGGATCATCACCTTTCACAATCGCAGATAATTTTCCAGAACGTCTTGATATATTAGAACGCCTAGATTTGCTGTCAGATTCTATGTCTATCAAATGTTCAGTAATCCTCTTAATTATCTCATGATGCTGTTCTTCTATTGATTCAAAGCGAGAAATCAAAGATTCGTCCGGTCCTTGAGGAAGAAGTTTATATAACTCATTGTATTCATGACTAATGTTATCAAAATCAAAACGTAGTACGTCACGTTCATTGCGAATTAGAGAAACATCCATAGAGTCAGAGAGTAAGGTTTCTAGCTTCACACAATCGTTTCGCCATTTCGAAATAGCAGAGCGAAAGTTCTGTTGTGTTGTCTGTATTTGCCACTCAAAACCTTTCTCAGTAAAGATTCTATCTCGTGAACTAGAGCGCAATTTCTGATTGCTTTTAGACATTGCCATAACTGAAGTTATCAGAACTGATTCTGGTATTAAGAATATGATAAGAACAAAGTTCAATAGTAAAGGAACAGTTTACATAGGCTGACAAAAAAGTTTATTCACACCTAAAACAATTTTGTTTCCAGTGGTCGAATTGTCTGGACGATTTGACTTTTTCATGGTCGAGATGACTGGACGAAGTGTCGTCTGTACGATCTGGTTTTCTGTGGTCGATTTGACTGGACGAAGTGCCATCTGGGCGATCTGGTTTACCATGGACGAAGTGACCTCAGGGTGATTGTGTCGTATATCTTGCTGCCATGGCAATCGAGTTTTCACTGTAACGGCTACGAGCCTTCAAAATTGTCGATTGCAGGCTCTGTCGAAAATCAGGACTGTTAAAGTTTAAGACAGCAATTCAAGGGATTCTACTGGCCAAGATAACACAGCGGATCTTTCGAAATCAATTTATTATGACGTAGCAAAGACTGTTATACATGGACGTGAAAACTGAAAGTAGAGAAATAAAGAATTCTCAGAGATCAATTCTCACAAAATAACGAAAGAACATATCGCCGAAGCTTACAAATTTATAATAGGATGTTCTGGAATGTCTTATGAATAAAATGGAACTATAATCATAATGTAATTCTTTAAATATACCTCCTTGAGCCTTTTAACGGGTCCCAACTATTGTTTACATGAAATACGAAAATTAAAGCATGGCGGAGAAAGGAGAAATCCTTAGTTTTAGTACGTACAATAAAATGAAGGTTTACGATATTCTATCCGAATATGAACGGCAAATTAAGTACATATACACTCAAAAATATTACACAAATACAATTAATGCACTAATAACAATACAAAACATATATTAGCACTATTCACGTAGACCAACACAAGCCTAAGATGGAGAACAATGATGACTCCCGAAAATGTAAAACGTAAGGCGTTTTTATCATATGCACAGTACTACAGTAACAAAGACCTTGGGTGCAAGGAAATCAACCAAAATTTTCCTGGGAGAGAATATCTGAAACCTTTTGCAAGAGGAACAATTTTTAACCCCCCTTCCACTAGAGTTTTGCAATTTTACTAAAACTAACGCGTTTTATGACGTCACATCAAAAGTAGCTTTCGGTAGAACACTGTCAGTGAAACATTTTTGCGGAATTGCAAGAACCATAGACGTCGGAATGGAAATGGCGCAAATTGATGCTATCAGTGTCCCTGATACACATACAAAATTTAGGAAATCACTTTACAATCCCTTTAACCCGCAATAAGTATAATTGGATCTCTCTTGAATACTGTCTTTAGGATGGTTCAAAAATCGAAAATTGGACAAACTTTGATCACATATGGTTATATTGGATTGTTTTGGAGTGACTATAACCTCTCCTGGAATATTACTGATTATGATGTAGACGACTTGGTTCTTCGGCAAGACAAAATATGGAAACCCGACGTAGTAGTAGGAAACTCTGTGGAACAAACAAGTTCTCTTGGATATAACGACCTACTCCTTCGTATCAATTCGGACGGACGCATATTCTGGTACCCAACAATGGTGTTCGCAAGCGCATGTGATGTTAATATAAGATACTATCCATTTGATACTCAAACTTGCATCATACAGCCAGAAACCGTTACACACGAAAAGACAGAAATATCATTAAAGATCGAGGAGAAAACTGTGGACTTGTCGGAATTCAATCCGAACGGGAAGTGGGATCTAATATCAACCGCCATTAGAAACGTAGATTCAAGCTACAAGGATATCGTCAACATTGAATTAACAATGAAACGAAGACCAGCATTTTTCATCGTGAATGTTATAATACCTATTATTCTATTGTCATTAATGGGATCGTTAGTATTTGTTTTACCAGCTGATTCTGGTGAGAAAATGTCGTTAGCTGTAACAATTCTCTTAGCCTATGTATTGTTTCTTACTCTTATATCGGACAGTATGCCACAAACATCCTTACAGATATCCTTATTGGCTGTTTATCTTAGCGTTCTGGTTGCGATGAGTACCTCATCATTGGTCTTTACAACCGTGGTCCTGCGTTTCTACCATAAAAACATGGCTTTACCGGTACCTAAATTGTGTATTCCCATGTTCAGATTGATGAAATGTGGTAAGAAGAAGAAGAACAATACTACAGCAGTGTCTCCTGTAGAAGAATTTAAACAGTATCATATTGAAGATAATGGTGAAGAAGAAACAGTTACATGGAGAGATGTTTCAGCAGCTTTAGATACTATATTTTTCTTTATATCAATTTTTGTTACATTAATAACGTCTATTGTATGTTTGATTATGTTGCTTGATAGATAACTTCAATTTAAAATCCAATCCTTAACAAATTAAAAAAAATTATGCCTTTGCTCGATAAGTATTGAAACATTTAAATAGTGGTCGTAAATATTTACCATGTTTACTGTTTGATTTTTTGTGGGACATTGCTACCGCAAATACCTAAAATTTTATTCAGAGACAACAGCTTTTCCGATTTTGATAATTTTGGTGTCAAATGAAAGAACAGAAAATTAAAGAAAAACGTTGAAAGTGTATTTTTGAATTCGATTGTGCCTTTTTGCAATTTCCGGTTGAATTTTTTTTTTATTTGAAGGCTTATATTTGACCATGACCTTCTACTACCTTGACCTTTAGTAGGTCAAGGATCATTGACCTTGGCTATCAGATGATACTTTGATATTTAACCTCAAAGTTCTACTTAGCTGTCCGAAAATTGACAACTTTGGACTGATATAGCAAGTGACATAATTCATCTGGATAGTTATTTTTTTTCAGATTCTGAATGCGCTTTAAGAGCTCTTTTGAACGATATTTTACAATGGATTGTAATGCAAAATTTAATATTTTTTGTATTTTGCAATTTGTGTGTTCTTTACCAGAACTTTTTTTAATTTTAATCATTGATATAATGTATATCTAACGATCTATTAAGTTTAGAAGCTTCAAAATTAGAAAATCATTGAACATTCCCCTTATAAATGAACCCATGAAAGAAACATTGACGCGGTCGTCGCAAATCTAGGTTAAATTTTCATTTTTTATACGCCCACAGTTATTGCCCTTGACTTAGTGTAGAAACGTTAAAATCAACTTGTGTACGTGATAGAAACTAGAGTTTTTATCTGATTTGAATGAAACTTGGTATGTGTATTCATCTTGATAATATCTCGGATGAGTTTGAAAATGGTGCAAATCCAGTCGTCGGTTTATGAGTTATTGCACTTGACTTGGTGAAAAAACGTTAAAATTAACTTGTGTATGTGATAAAAGCTAGAGTTTTTATCCTATTTGAATGAAACTTGGTATGTGTATTCATCTTGATAATATCTCGGATGAGATAAAAAAATGGCGCAATTCCAGTCGTCCGTTTATGAGTTATTGCTCTTGATAGAGATTAGAGTTTTCATTCGAATTGATTCATCTATATATCAGCTCAAATAAGTGCGATGGTGTAATCAACTTTTTTAAATATTCAAATTTGCTGAAGTGGGCGTATGTTACCTTGCCTGGCAAGCTATCTTTTTTACATATTGTGGTCTGGAAATTTAAATTACAATTTTTGAAAAATGCTTTTGCACACATCTAATTAATTTTGCTCAATTATGTTAAAACTTCGGTTCATGAAATTTGTATGGGATATATAACCCCAAACCATCGTCAAATATCGAATATCAGAAAAGGGCACAAACGTAAGAAAATCAGTCCGAAAACTTTACGGGTACAATGTCCCCAAACCCATTTCAAGAGGTGCGTGTTTTCAACGAGAAATATGTTTTGTAAAGACCTCGGATGCAAGGAAATCAACACAAATTTCCTGGGAGAGAATAGAGGAAGAGGGAAGCGCCAATCGTGAATAGTTTCGTATCGCCCAAACGCATGTCAATTCAATTTCCAGTTGAAGAGAGAACTACATTTAAACATTCAGACAAGAAACATAAATCGCCCAAATGCAGTTGAAGGGAGAGAACTGCATGGTTAAATGTAGTACTTCCTCTTTTACTGACAAAGTTTGAATTTTTACATGCAGATAGAAGTTTATTTTAAAATATTATGTTGTATATCCTTTGAAAAGGCAGATTTAGCATAATAAAAGGTAGGCTGACACTTGCACGACTTTTGGCCACGATTTTGTCGTGGCAAGGCGTGACATCTTGGGGCCTGAACTTTGACGCTTCCGCACTGTTCACGACTAGTTCTCGTATAGTTCACGAATACGTGCCGATCATGACCCGAAACTGCATGACAAATTCATGAATAGTTTGCTCATAGTTTACATAATTCCCGCATTGGCACGACGACTTCCGACGGTCCATTGACGACTTGGGCAAACCATATAAAAAGGGGGCCACCCAAACATCTGTTCATTTTTGGATTGGCTGTGGAAGAGACAACATGCTAAATGCCAGAGACACAATCGTTGCAGGGAAGAGAAGATGCCTATACCTGGCAGCTGCTCTAGCTATTGTTGAAGAGCAGCGGCAGAAAAGGCTGGAAGAGACAGAAGAGCAAGAAAAGGCAACTCCACCTCGAAGAAAGACACAAATGAAAGTGTGGGTCCGGGAATGGTTGACAAGAAGGCACGAGTTTGGACAGTATGACAGTCAACTGACTGAACTCCACAGAGAAGATCAAAGGGGCTACAAAAATTACCTCAGAATCACACCTGAACTGTTCCAAGAGATGGTTGAGAAGTTAACCCCTCGCCTCCAGAAGCAGTCATTAGGGAACCGCTTCAAGTTGGACTCAAGCTGGCCAGCTTCATAATCTTCCCCACCCTGGTTCTCATATTCTCGTAGTGCTTCTTGCATTTGAGACCAGTGGCAGGAGGCTCCAACTGCTGCTCGCCGACTCTGTTCCACCGGCTGCTCTTGGCCGTAAGGTTACGTTGAGCCACTCCTTCTGCTTCTTGTCATACAGTGGGGGGTTCTCCTTCACCAGCTCTGCCAACCTCGTCTCGGCCTTCTCTATCAAGCGGTAGTCAGGGATTTCTTTCTTGAACACCCGGATCCGCTTTTTCTGCTCCCTGGTAACCAACTCGTCCTCACTTAAGCAATCCTGCTGTGTCTCCGGGATGACATCGACACTTGATAGGGATGACTGGGAGGAATGATCTCTCTGCATCTGTCTTGTCGGAGTCTGGCCTTCTCTGCTTTGCTCTTCCCCGTGTCTTCCTTGTTTCAGGCATGTTGTCTCTTCTCTGACTATCTGTGAAATGGTGAGAAGTGTCCAGGAAGGCAAGGACGCGAGCGCCACTGTCGCGCGGTATCGTGTTCTGCTCGTGAACACGTCGTGAAGTGTTCGTAAAGTGCGTAAACTTGTAGTGAACTGCTCGTGCCATGAGAGCGTGAACACATGACCGTGGCAGGGGGCGCCCCAATTCGTGGACATGGCGTGAAGTACAGTATTCGTGACAGCCGTGGCATGACGCGCACTTTCAAGTACTGGCACATATCCTCCCTCATCGTCCCGACGAGTTTAAGATGAGTTCACGAAATCTTTGCGCATACTGCACGACCCGGTCGCGAAAATTTGTCGGAACCAAAATTTTGAACATCTCAAAATTCTCGTCCCGACATGGCACGCACTCCAGACGTGTTTACGCCATTTTACTAATAGTTCGCGGACTGGCACGACAAAATTCGTGCCTATGCGTGCCACAGAATCGTACAAGTGTCATCCTAGCTTTAGACTGTGCAAGAATTTTTGACGCATGTGAATAAGGTTACATGACAGAGCTCTTTAAAGTTGAAAACTTCAATTTTCAAATGGATATAAAAACGGAAGTAAACATCGGAAACCCTAAATGAAAGTATCCGTGCATAGATATTATCAAGGGTAATTACTTTTGTTCAGGTCACAAGGACACCAAAAAACAAGGGCATGAGTTATGAGCCTTGAAAGTTGTCGATGGTACAGAAAATATTTAACCTTAAAAAGAGAAAATTGTGTAACGAAATTCAAAAATCGCATGTTTTATTAGCAATCGATTGGAGATTCCATAGACACATGCAAATTCCATAAAACCCAGAAGCACCATTTTGCGTTTTTATAAACATTATATCATTTCAAGATGGCGACTGGTCCGTTATAGGCCCAATTTTATCATTTGTATATTTCAACAAACGAACTGCAATTTTTTTGTTTACCGTCAAAATGACTTTCAAAAGGCTTTCGTACTTTCTACCTGTAAATTTACAGATCAATCGAAATAAAATTTGAAAAAAAAAACTAGAATCGTGAGACGATACTGGGCAGTGCGCATCCGGTTTCGTCTATGGGTGAAAAGTAGCATTATCAATCCATACTGCGAAATTTACAGAACATGAAAATCGGCATATAAATTGTTTATATTCGGGAGTGAAAAGTAGAATAACCAGTTCACGTTCGGTAGTGAAAAGTCATCTGATTAAAAAGTTTTTAATTATGTACATTTTTATACATCATTGGAAGTAGAATAGTTAAAGAATATTTATTAATTTTTTTCATATGCAATATCATACACATGAAAGAAATGAAGTGAAATGAATGGAGTTTACGTCCTATTTTTACTGCACCTATATGGGCTAACTGAGGACGGGCAAACGCCATGCAGTGTGCAATGCTCTTATTTTCGATTTCCAACTGTCGAGGGTCTTTAACGTGTATGATTAAGCCATTTCTTGATATGATATATTAATGTCATCAGATTACTGAGTGCTAACCTCCATACACGTAAGTTCGCAGTACAGTTCGTAAATTATCATTTAAATGTTAACTTGTTAATGTTAAATTTATATTATTATTTTTTTTAAAATCCTTTTAATGGTCAACTTTTTAGACATGTAGTTTTTTTAATAAATGACAGAACCAGATTTTTAGAACGAATTTTCTTCTTTTGGCATCGTTATCTACTACATTTAGATTTTATTTTTTCATTTTTTACTACATAATTTAAAACGTTAAAAGCGCAAGTTACAATTTAAGAAAGTCATGTTAAGCACGATATTGCAATTGTCAGTTGAGGGGAGAGAACTGCATTTAAACATACAGACAACAAACATTTGTCAGTTGAAGGGAGAGAACTGCATTTAAACATACAGACAACAAACATGTAAGTTTTAATCTTATAATTTGCAAGCAAGTGTTTTTTAGATCATTTGAAAAATTCTTAATATAGTTTAGTAGGATACAATTCTCCCCAAAAAATTTCATTGTTGTATTTTAGTTTTATGATATTATAAAAAACATTTGTTGTACATGATATCAAAACTGACCAGTGAGAAGCGTTAAAAGAAACAATATGGTATTTTGGTAACTTACTAGATGTCAGTACACTTAACATAAATCGTATGAGAAAATACATTGTAACACAACAACGTACACTCTCTCATGTCATTAAATCCTGATGTTATAAGGTAATGAATGTCCAATACGATTACCCCCTGTCAGTGATGCAGGGTTTAGGGTATGACATGGTAATGGCGTCCAATCGTGGGTGTAAATAATCAGATGAGCTGTGTGCTAATGGGCTATGCACGTTAAAGATCCCTCGACAGATGGAAATTAAAAATAAGAGCAGGTTAATGCAAAATTTCCCTCATTGCACACTGTATGGCGTTTGCCCGTCCTAAATATAGGTGCAGAAAAGCAGGACGTAAAACTCTATTCATTTCATTTCATTTTTCAAAAATTGGAAATTTATAATACTTCCACTGTAATATATTTCTTCCAGGTCGCATTACATGATTTATATCTTTTATGATGATCATTTTTAACATAATGCAAACACATTTTTTCAAATATCTCCAAAACTCCGGAAGTTAAAATTTCAAGTTTACAAGCAAATGACGTCAAAACCGGAAGTGATATAAAAATTCTAGAAATATTTTTTTGTTCAGAATCAAATTGTCTATCTACCTGTAAGTTTTTAGATCGATCAAATAAAATTTAAAAAAAAAACACGCACAGTTTCAATAGAATTTGACACAAAATTTGCAATTTTTAAAAAGCGCAATTTTGATTCAAATATATTGTGTTATATATCATTTGAAAGAGCAGATTTAGCATAATAAAAATGAAATAGAAAATGTGACGTATATAAATTAGGTCACGTGACAGAGCTCTTTAAAGTTAAAAATTGCAATTTTCAAATGGCGATAAAACCGGAAGTAAACATCAGAAATCGGAGATGAATATATCATTTGATAGATCTCGTTAAGGGCAATACTTTTTCAAAAGGTCATCAAAGGTCAAGGTCACTAGATATGAGCCTTGAAAGTTTCGGTCATTACTGAAATTATTGTTCCGGAAATATAAAGAAATTAAAATCGAAATTCAAAAATCGACAACCTACATTTTTTTGCAATTGACTGCAGAAGCCGTAGATTTCAAAATTAAAAAAATCCGATTAACCCCCGGTTCTGAATTAAAATTTTAAGAAAAATAGGTCAGTTCAAGATGGCAGCTGATCCCTTACACCTGGGTAAAATTTCATCATTGTATTTTTTATGTATGACCAAATCTATGATAACACAAAAGACTTTTTTCACATATCATCAATATTCCGGAAGATGAAATTGAAAGCTTAGAAGCAAATGACGTCAAAACCGGAAGTGATATCGAAACTTTGAAAATTGATTTTCTTTGGAAATTCATATGTCTATGTAACTGAAAGGTTTCAGATTGATCGAAATAAAATTGCAAAAGTTAAAAAAAGACAGACCGATCACAATCTGTTGGAAAAATGAGTTGAAAATGGAAAAACCCTGAAATACGACTTTTTAATATACGTCATTTCCGGTCAGGCAAAAAAGCGTCATTTTATATTTATTTAAGCAACACCGTCTTACGTCACGTATTTCAAGATAAAAATTGCAATTTTCAAACGGCTACAAAACCGGAAGTAAAGATCGGACATCTGAAAAAATTATGTTGGTGGAGATTCCGTAGACATCAAAATTATGCAAATTCCATAACATGTTGTTATTAAGCGTTGCAAGGTCTATATATATGTAAATTTCTATATTAATCGAAACAAAATTGAAAAAGTGGTCAAAAAAGGCGCTTCAAATGTCAGCAACAATATTGTGGACAGGCAGACATACAGACAGACAGAGGCGACTACAATATACGTTTTCATTAACGTGTGGGCGTATAAAAATGTTACAATGTATATTCACCAATTATCACGCTTAAATGGAGTTCAGAAAATGTTGAAAGTCTGCTGTAACTGTTACAGTTGAAGTTGAAGTTTTGTGCTTTTAGTAAAAAACGAAAGAAAAAAAGAAACATTTCAATAACAATTTAAGACAAATTCGAAATTTTCGAAAGCAAAGTCCGAAAAAAAAAAACATGTTATTGCCCTTGTTTTTTAACTTGATATTGTTTGACCTTTAATTTTCATAATTATTAATAAATAATTATCATAATAAATATGTCATGCTTATGGTGCTTTCTTTCTGCCAAATACCCAAATTCAAAACTGTCTTTTAGTACCATATATACGCTCCCAGTTCTAGGAAGCTGGCGCCGCTAATGCACTTACGTTATGTGGAATGAGCCTCATGAATATCGTCAATAGGGATGGTTACTACATGCTTACACGTTTATAAACAATGTCCTTTAATAATGCTGGATTCTCCAAGGAAATATAAAAAAGAATGTATAACGAAGTTATTAAAGTCATGGTATTTAATACTGTTTAGTTACTGGGGCAGATACTGTATGATATTGTTAGCATACTTGGCAACTAATTGGAGGACACAATAATAGTTTGTTTTTTATCCCGTCATTGATGCAGGTCATAGGGGTCTAGCCGTATGGATGGGACAATAAGTCACCTTGAGCTATAGGCTCTGCACATCTATAGGTCATAAAGGTGCAGAAGAGGACGTTAAACTTTTTTTACACGCAGATGCAATCTGTCTGTGGTCAAAATTGCTGCGACACTCTGGCTTGAAACTACCGGATACTTAGTTAAACCATAGGTTAAACGTATTTTTGTCTGTATGATCCGATATATGAAATGATATACAAGGGTTTTAAGAAGTTTACTACTTTTCAAGACGTCATTGTGACCAGTGTTTGCTTCAATTCAGAAGGAAAACAACACAGGACACAGAAAGAAAACATAACTAGCATTCATCATGAAAAATATGTTGTGGATTCTTTTACTTTTTCAAATAATCGTTTGCAAAGTGGATTGCAAGACAGATTATGAGAGATTAAAGGAGCATATATTTGCTATTACTGATTACGATCCTGAAAGACGTCCTGCATTAAATAAAACTGACGTCGTGGCTGTTGAGATCAAATTTAATTTGCTATCCATCAACGAATTAGAAGAAATTGGACAAACTTTGATCACATATGGTTATATTGGATTGTTTTGGAGTGACTATAACCTCTCCTGGAATATTACTGATTATGATGTAGACGACTTGGTTCTTCGGCAAGACAAAATATGGAAACCCGACGTCGTGGTAGGAAACTCTGTGGAACAAACAAGTTCTCTTGGATATAACGACCTACTCCTTCGTATCAATTCGGACGGACGTATATTCTGGTACCCAACAATGGTGTTCGCAAGCGCATGTGATGTGAATATAAGATACTATCCATTTGATACACAAACTTGCATCATACAGCTAGAAACCGCAACATACGAAAAGACAGAAATTGTATTTACGATCATTGAGAATACTGTAGACTTGTCAGAATTCAGTCCGAACGGAAAGTGGGATTTAATATCAACCGCCATTAGAAAAGGAAATTCAAGCTACAAGGATATCGTCAACATTGAATTAACAATGAAACGAAGACCAGCATTTTTCATCATGAATGTTATAATACCTATCATTCTATTGTCATTAATGGGATCGTTAGTATTTGTATTACCAGCTGATTCTGGTGAGAAAATGTCGTTAGCTGTAACAATTCTCTTGGCCTATGTACTGTTTCTTACTCTTATATCGGACAGTATGCCACAAACATCCTTACAGATATCCATATTGGCTGTTTATCTTAGCGTTCTGGTTGCGATGAGTACCTCATCATTGGTCTTTACAACCGTGGTCCTGCGTTTCTACCATAAAAACTTGGCTTTACCGGTACCTAAATTGTGTATTCTCATGGTCAGATTGATGAAATGTGGCAAGGAGAAGAAGAACAATACTACAGCAGTGTCTCCTGTAGAAGAAGTTAAACAGTATCATATTGAAGATAATGGTGAAGAAGAAACAGTTACATGGAGAGATGTTTCAGCAGCTTTAGATACTATATTTTTCTTTATATCAATTTTTGTTACATTGATAACGTCTATTGTATGTTTGATTATGTTGCTTGATGGATAGCTACCAAGTTTTAATCCGATCCTTTGTTTCCGTAACTAATAATTTAAAAAATGTTTTATGCCGTCTGTTCGACCTGACGTCCGATATTACTAATGTGCCTACCTTTCATAGATTAATTGTGGATTTTATGAGGTAAGTATGATTATCTCGACTTTATAAAAAGTTTTTTTGAAGTTCTTATCCTGAACCAGTAAAGTTTAGTCACAATAATGCGTATGATTGATATTCATGCTTATTCTATGCTTCTGTTTATTATGAAATCTGAAAATAGTTAATGAATTAGTTTAGTGAGCAAGTTCATGCTAATGAATAATCGTACATAATAATAATTATTTGTAAATACGTATACCAAATTATTGTTCAGTTTGTATTTTACTTATTGGATATATTTTATTTGTTCAAACTTTATCTTCTATTTATAAAATGTCTTAATAATTGATGATTATCATATTACATGTATGTTAAAATAGTATTTGTTAATTATCACTGGTTTGCCTAAATGTTCCTGTTGAAAATTTTTCACCACTTTTCATTTGTTAACCTCTTATGAATAATATTGTGTTTTGATGTTTCAATCTTGTTTACAATTTGATAAAGCGTTGACCATTTCCCAATTTAAATATTGTGTTTGTTGATGATTTGTTGATATTTATAACGATTCTTTTTCAAAGTCATATAACAAATAAAAAAGAATTAATAAAATTGAACACTGGGACTTAAAGATTCCACCAAATCTTTTCCCCTTTATTCGGTCATTTTTTTTTTCAAGAATGGTGGCAATTCAAAACTGTACGAGTTTTTAAGAGTAACATCATTTTTTGTATATTAGTAAGTATTAAAAGTTTCTGAATTACTAAGATTACGAGAAATTACTTCTTTGAATGATTCCTTCATAAGAAGATAATATTATTGGAATGTCATCTGGGTTTATCGGCCGTGTTTCCGTAAGAGTAACATCATTTTTTGTATATCAGTAAGTATTTAAAGTTTCTGAATTACTAAGATTACGAGAAATTACTTCTTTGAATGATTCCTTCATAAGAAGATAATATTAGTGGAATGTCATCTGGGTTTATCGGCCGTGTTTCCGTTTCTATTAAGTATCGGTTGTTTGTAATTAAATACCCTAGGGATGTGCTACGTATTGTATGTGCTGATCAATTTGAATGCATGTTTATGTTTTGGCTTGTATTAAATGAACATGAGATGTGGGAATAACTTTGGGGACGGCTTTACGTTTGATAAACAAGAAGTTCGTGATATGTACGCATATTTTCTATAATACGACTCTGGGGAATCGAGAAGTTTATAGATTTCTAACACGGGTAAACAGACGAGAAACATATGAGGATGGTCACCATTTGTTGATAGCAACATAGAGAGCTTGTTCCTTCAGCAACGTTAGACATTGGCATTATCTACCGTTGCTGGATTGACCGGGTTTTCTCGTCATTAACAACTAATAACCTCGTTTTAAAAACACTACGTCACATTTTATTTATTCAATAAGCGATCTCGTTACATTTTGAGTGTAAGTCAGAATGATTTGCAAAGCAAGTTTGACTAGACGAAAGAGTTGATTACTCTTAGCATATTTACGTAATCGGGAAAATTCACGCAACCTCAACACTTTAAAAAATTATTCAAGATTGAAGGAAGCTTTACTCCGTTGTAAAGCCGACAAAATCTTATACGATCCTCTATTTTGGTATTAATTCGGCCTTGACCCTTGAGACTCGATTATCACAAGGTAAATTTGCTACAAGAAATCTGGCGTCTGGTCATTCGAAAGTTTTCCCTCAATAATTTGTTACAAGGAATATAACTGGTCGAACAATAATCGTTCGACCAATCAAAATTAATGACGAGAATGTCTTATCATGATAGCAACGGAGTAATGTAATGAAATGAAATAGGATCTGTCGCAGAAGCAGGAAACAGTATAAGCAATACAGTCAAAAGATCTTACGAGTTTACAACAAATAAGAAAAATGCGAAATAAAAGAATAGAAAATAAAAAAGGAAAAGATTTTAAAGTTATTGGTTAAAAATGTCTATGATAATTGCTCAAAGTCCTAAAACTTATTTCGGTTCTGACATTCAAAAAAAAATAAAAAAAAAAATAAAAAAAAATAGGCAATCTTCCCGGTTTTTCATGGGCAAAATATCCTGGAGAAAAAACATCTTCCAGGTCATAATCACACAGGTCGAGGCACAAGGTTATATCTACGGTTAGACGAAAACGACAAACCCAAAGCAGGCGAAGAACCTGTTAATAGAGTTGATGGTGCTGCTCTCATACATGACATCTTATATAGAAATAAAGACATCAAATTTAGACACGAAGCAGACAAATGATAATCGATCTTGAAAATATTCCATATCCTACTTTTAGAGAAAAGGTTGAACGAGCTCTAATCATCAACCTTTTGAAAGCAAAGATGAAATTAGGTATGGGAATAGCAGATGAAATTCACAAAGAATTTAGAAAAAACACAATTTTTAAAAATGTCAAAGTGTTTGATAAAGATGAAATATGGTCAGCAGATTAAATTGATATACCAGTTGAAAAGGGATATATATATAGTTCAACAGTCATAGATTTATATACTTGATATGCATGGGTTATTCCCCTTCCTCTAAATTTGAAATATACAGTACTCATAACGAAGGTAAGGCTGTAGTCATTGAGAGATTCAATAGAACTCCAAAAAATAAATTATTCAAAAAATTTACAGAATTGAAATATCAAAAATGGAGTTAAATATTACCAGAATTTTTGGATGAATACAATAATAAAATACATTCATCTATAGGTGTCACCCCATCACAAGCTGCAAAGAATCCAAATATTACAAAGTCAATTAACACACAAAATGATTATGAAAACAAAATAAACAATTTAAATATCAAATCAAAATTTAAAGTCGGAAATAGAGTTCGTATTTTCAAATATAAAAGCAAATTCGAGAAAGGATATGTTGGTTATTGGACAAACGAAATATTTATTGTAGATAAAGTAAATGGTACATCGCGTCCAACATATGAATTAATCGATCAAGACAAAGATCAAATTATAAGTAGGTTCTTTCAAAATGAACTTAAAAAAGCCGACTTTTAAAAATGAATAATTTTCTTGATAAATACGGAACTGATACAACTACAAATTTTTAACTTATGAGATGGGAAAAGGACTTAAATATATCACCGTTTTATTATTGTATGCGAGATGAAATAAATAATCTCCAGGATAAGAAAGGCAAATTTTATGCCATAACAAATATACATACTTCAGATCAAACCGGGGTTCTCTATAGATAACTTTTATGTTGTTTATTCTTTTGGTCTAGAACCCACTGCAGAAATAAGCAATCTAATTAATTTATCAATAAAATGTTCTAGTCCAAATACAAATGCCTGGACAAAAGCTTTGTGGACAACTTTCATTTTGGGTTTTATATCAATTAAGTTTAGGAAAACAGCTTGAAGAAATTATTATAAATATAACTTAATAAAAATGGCAAACAAGTTCGGATTAGGAGTTGTCCCTTTAGAAACTATGAAAACTAACACTACATTATCGATCATTAAAATTCAAACCATATTTTGTGGATCAAATTGGAGACATCCTTCAATGTGATTTAGATATGAACAATTTTGCCATAACTAATTTAAAGTCTCCTGAAAATGATAATGATGCCGTTCATAAGAAATATTTAATGGATCAAATTAATTCAATTGAAGTAGATAAAAACCATTTAAAAGACAGAACAGCTGATGTGAAAAGATTCTTCAAACGTCAAATAAATAATAAATATTTTATAAATGAAGCTAAATTGAAAGAATTAGATTACATTGACGATGCTAAATTACAACAAGAAGTAACAAGTTTAAAAAGTTTTATTCAACAACAATTAGTCAATACAGTAGATAAAACGCAATTACAAACTTTTATAACTAAATTAGATGATAAAATAGTAAAGGAAAAGATAAATCTTAAACAATTAATAAATAATATTCAACCAGGTATAAGGGAAGATAAATTAACCGCATTAGAAAGTAAACTTAGTGATGATAGTAAAATACAAAAACAAATAGTCTCTATTCAACAACAATTAGTCAATGTAGTAGATAAAACTCAATTACAAAGTTTAAGTTCATTAATAACTAATTTAGACGATAACATTACAAAAAATGAAATAGATTTTAAACAATTAATAGATAATATTTATCCAAGTATGAGTAAAGATAAATTACAACGAGAATAAACTGCTCTAGAAACTAAATTTAAAACTGAATTTCAAAACGAACTAACAAATATCGAACAACAGATACAAAATATTGATGATAGCGAAATCAAAACTTATATTCAACAACAGATACAAATATTGATGATAGTGAAATTAAAGCTTATAGATAGCTTTAGATTGTCAATCATACCAGATGATAAAAATGAACTTTATGGATTTGACCGATTTAATATGATATTTGAGACAGAAAATCCACCATCAGTAAGCATTATTAGAAATCCAGAAACACAGTAGAAGAAACACAGATTTATGAGTTTTTTCGAGCATCAGAATATTGAATAAGTAAAACTAAATTTTGTTCGTAGTGATTTTTTCGTCTCTGTTGATGTTACTAAAAATCAACAATTTAAACATTTCCAATACTAGTAATAGGAAATTTTAATTTAAAATAGAAATCTCTATTGAAAAAAAATCTAAGAAGAACTTTTAGTCAAAACAAGAAACATTCTTAGTAAAGGTAAATACACAACTAGAACAGTATAATAAATGTAAGAAAAGATTGAGTAGGGTTGATTCTGTTTTTTAAAACACTGAGTGTAGTTCTTACAGTAGGAACAACACTTGCAACGGCCGTAACTGGTGGTTTAATGGTTCCCGTACTGAACATAACCGTTGACGAACTTGAAAAATTTCATGAAATTTTAGATAATATAATCACTAAAAGTTAAAAAAAAATACTTAAAAAATAGGTTATTAAAAAAAATATGAATAACATTGCAATTTTAGACGATGATACATTCATTGAAAACGTGCTATTTACCAATCTTATCAGGGCTATTTCTGATGAATTTTCAACTTTAAATGGTCAAATTGAAATAGATGGAATTATGATCGAGAATGGAACTCACAAACAAAATATGAAACTTCTTGGTTTTAATGCCAAAACCTTTAAAAAAATCTTTCCAGGTATGGAAGAAAAATCTGACGCTTCTGATTGGTAGTTTACAGGAAAACTAATTTTACGTAAAGACAATTTTAGAGAAAAAACAAGATCAAGAGTTGGCAGAGGAACTAACCTTCTTAAAAAGATAGATGAATACAAAGGTAATAATTGTTACATACAAACAGATGGTATCTGTTTTATCAAATGTGTAAATCGTGTTTTGATCAAAGATTTAACACATGTATTTCAAGAATTTATTAATAGTTTTCCAAAAGCAAATAGAAAAAGAGTAATGACAACTGCTAGAATTGTGGAATTCATTCGTTGTATTCCAGAACGTTTCTAATAATCTAAATGCTCCATCTTTATCTTTAAAGGGATGGTATGATTTGTATCATTAAGATAAAGTATCGGTTGAAGAAGAATGGTATGAAACTACTAGAATGGTTCCAAATCACACAGAAAAGCAAGATATAGAAAAGATGGTATGCTTAAAGAAAAGAAAACATTTAAAGGATGTTCTAATGATAAGATAACTGTAGGCAATTACATTCAGTTAGCAAGTGGAAAGAATATAACAAATGAATTTATGAAAAAATGGGAAAAAAGTTTCACAAATGGAGTAATTATTCCAAAAGATGATAATAAACAAAAGAAAGTTTTTAAAAGTTATTTGAATCTTGTAAAGAGAAAACCACCAAATAGTGAAGGAATCGTGTATCCTTATGGTAATAAACATAAATTTAGTTTGGATGAAAACTATGAATTTGATGATTTTGACTACCTTAGTATTAAAGAAGAAAATGAAGATTTAATTAATTGAATTTTGTTTTAAATGAAGTTGTATAACAATTTCTTCGTCAATAAGCATATGTTTACCATCTTTGATTTCCAGATTTATATCTTAAATCATAAACGAATTAAGTGGTAAATATGTTGTTTGAAATGGTTTTTCTATAATTCTATATCCAGCCTTATGGTAATAAACATGAATTTAGTTTGGATGAAAATTATGAATTTGATGATTTTGACTACCTTAGTATTAAAGAAGAAAATGAAGATTTAATTAATTGAATTTTGTTTTAAATGAAGTTGTATAACAATTTCTTCGTCAATAAGCATATGTTTACCATCTTTGATTTCCAGATTTATATCTTAAATCATAAACGAATTAAGTGGTAAATATGTTGTTTGAAATGGTTTTTCTATAATTGTATATCCAATCGGTACAGTGAATGTCGGAAGACTGTAAATAATCTGACGTTTGTGTTTATTGAAAAATCCTCCGTTTATCAAATTGCAATGTATATTTATCACATCTATATCATTCTCGATATTAGCTTTATGTGGTGCTAAAGTTGATTGCGTGTATATTTGTTTATCAAATCCTAATACAGAATTCAATGAATTTTCTACTGAAATCAACTTAACAGTTATTTCTCAATATCAATTTTATTTTGTTCAGATTCAAATTACCCTCGAATTCAATATTGTTTTTACCATTTGCACTTCCTCCATATTCAGATAGATATTCGTTTATGGCTATATATTCACAGCTCCCTGGTAGTAAACTTATGGTTTTGAATGTTGCTCCGTTATCTGTTGATATTTTCATTTTGTTGTTTTTTTAATGGAATTGTAAACAGAAATATTTTAATCCCAATTCATATTATTCATTGCGATCGAGTTCGTACTCATAATCAAACGATGCCTCTAATTTCTTTTAATATCCTCTTGACTTTTTAATATTGGGTTAAATAGTTTTTATAACTTCTGTTAATCCAAGTTGTTGTAATTTGTTATGTTTAACTTTTTTCTTTTTTTTATTCTTAGTTTTGATTTACTGTTTATTTCTTTTCAAAATATAATTCCAATCACCCATTTGTAAAGAAATGAAATTGCATAAGTCAGTCATAACCCTTTCACCCGCAGATTTCTGGTATTTACGTATCCATGATCGTCTGGATTTCTCCATTGTGCTTTACAATTATTTTTAGATATATCTCTGCCCATGCCGCGATTAATTGACTGATTGATTTGAGATAAATCTTTGGCATTCAATTCAAATAATAGAAAACAATTTGCATTTTTTCCAATGAACATTGCATCTATTCCGTAAAAGGATTGGGATTGGTAAATGCAGTGACAGTTCTGATGTCTTCCTTTTGTGAAGAATTCTTGTTGAACAGCTTGATTTATTTGTGCTACACAATCGTCAAATACTATTGAGTTCTTTCGTTCAGTATAAATTTTAGACAAATCTAAATCATTTACATTTTTCGTAGGAACAACTTTTATATCTGTCGGAGTCTTTTCTTTTATATCTAAGATATCTTTTATTTCTATCTCTTCATTATCTTCATAATATTTAAATGTGAAGATATATATATAAATAGGTTGCTCTGGTGTTGTTGTGTAAATACAGAGAATCGAAATCTAAAAAGTTTGGTCTTGTCAACATGTAAAAGTAAGATGAGTTTTTACCAGAACCCGAACTACCGCATATACTGGTATGTTGGAGGTTTGTTATTTCTAATTTTGCATCTGATTATTTTCTCCGAAGAATATCTCATATCATCATTAATTTCTCTTTGTAAGTGAATTTTATATGGTATACCTATAGAAACTTTTCGATGTTCTAAGAAACCAAATAGGGGATATAACTTCCAATTTATGTAATTACCCCAACGATTATTCTCAACAACATTATTGTTCTCGTTTGTCGAATCCATGATTACCTGGTCGTCCTACTCTTTCTATTGTATTCCTAGCAATAAGTCTCATTCTAGCTTCATATGCATCATTTTCAACAGTCCTTACTGGTTCTTTTAAAACGTTTCCATCGCCAACATCAGGTATCCATCCGGAAACTGAATCGTAGTTTTTGAAGTAAAGAACTGTTTTTAACATTGTGTCAAATTCTCCGGGATGTTTGATGGTTTCTATAGGGTTTGATCCCGCTTCTAAAACCATTTTAACTAAATAAAGAAGGGACGAAATTATTATGAGGTTTTACGGCGATATACGCTTGTCTGCCCCTAGCATAATGTCGTATTAGTTTGGGGAACTCGATTCTCATTTGATTTTGAAATCGCAACTGAAATAGGCCTCAGATAGTAGCAGCCAATTTGACAGTGAATTGATCTCGAAAGTGACCCTCCCGCCATCATTTAATTGGGATTTAGAACCCACACTAGGACTTATGATAATATAATCATCCTTCTTTTATTAAATGCATATTTAATTGGATTAGATAATTCATATATAGGATCCAACCTGTTTTTTTTCGGTCATTTTTAAGGAAAATAATTTGAAAATAATGTTTAGCAGTTTATTAACTAATTTTCCACGAGAAGTGGTACATAACTGAAGAAAGGGAAGTATTTCAATGATAGTTTATTATCTTGAGGTCACCAGTATTATCTTGAGTATGGTGGCCTATGAGGGCAGTAGTGTTTTTGTCTTGAAATAAACTAATTTGGCCTACAAATAGAAATTCATTTCAGTTTAGTTTATTACTCATTTTAGTTTATAATTCATTTTAGTTTTCATTTTTATTTTACATGTACTTTGAATTTAATTTTACGTTGCATTTGATTTTACTTCAGATTTCATTTTACTTTTCATTTCATTTTATTTTTGCATCTCATTTTACTTTTCATTTCATTTTACTTTACATTTATTTCATTTTATTTTGCATTTCATTTTACTTTACATTTCATTTTACTTTAAATTTCATTTTACTTTGCATTTCATTTTACTTTAAATTTCATTATATTTAACATTTCATTTTGTTTTACATATGATTTTTTTTTTACTTTTCAATTCAAATGCAAATAAAAACCTAATAGCAGCCTATGAAGGCAGTAGTCATCCAGTCACTTTTGTTCTATATTGCTGTTGCGCACCTCTCCTTATCCAATTAAGCTATCGATATCACAGTAAGTTGGTAGACAGGTACTTGTATGCGATCTTAGCGATGACTACAAATTTCAGACAATTCTAACGCTTCCATCCATTTTAAATTGTTGAGCTTACAGCCTGTTTTCCCGATATATTTTTTTCTCCAATTCTCCTGGTTAGATCTACAAAACGTCTCAGAAAGTGGAATGAAAGAACGAGCTGTCCTCGCTTTAATAAAATCTGCCTCATAAGAATGTCAGCATATAACCGATAGCATGTAACCGATTAAACGTTACGTTAAAAAACAATATCACAATATATTTTTAAAAACCTACAGTGGTTAAAATAGATAATAATTTGGAAAGTTGTTTTGTGGAGTACATCCCTAGCTAGGGTATAGAATTATAAACAACCAATACTTAATAGAAGATCTGGCCTTGAAACGTTGTTAATAAGGGGTTTTGTAGAGTTCGGGAATCCAATATAGAGCAGGCATTTAAAATTCCGTTTTCCCTGATGGGATTTTGAATGAAGTGAGGACTGATCTGTGATTAGAGAGGATTTCACCCTAACTTAATGTTGTATGTTTCTAATTGGGATTACAAGAAGAAGTCCCAATGCCGAGTTCTGAAATTAGTCGACTGTAATATTATGACTTACAAACAAACACGATGTTATCTAAGGCTGTATCTATTGGAGCAATAACATATTTGTCGTGGAAGTGTTCGTGATTTTCAGCGACATGAGTATCACTGAAAATTGAGGTTGGCTTTGTATCCCAGAAATGCATGGACTAATGATATAAAATCTACGTTTATTAAGCCTCCTCCTAGCTTTTAACCTTTCTGACGAGACATCCATCACGGATGTATAACACAGCTATTGATCCATTGATCAGCAGTGGTTGAACTTAGACTAGGTCAAATTGTGAGATTAAGTGGACAGAATGGGCGAAACAATGTTATTAAATGTATTATGAATTTATAACTAAAACCACCCAAAACAATGATTATTTTTTTTAACCCAAAATGTCGCTAACATATTAAGATATTTAGCCATGTTTGGCGATACCATCTGCAACGGTTAACTCCAAATAGATAACAGACACTCTCGAATCTTCGACCATCGCCGAACAATCCCAAACATGGTCACTATATTTCTATAATTTTTTCACTATTAATCACAAGACATCGCTTAACTTTTGCTCGTTTCTTCATCTTAAACCATCGCAGATTCCTTGATTTCAATCGGGACTTCCAAGTGGGCGTAGAAATTGAGGCGATAAAACTATAAAAAAAAATCAAGATAAAGACACCCAAAAGCAATGAAACCCTTTTCCAGTTCGCCTAATAACGTCGAATTGTATCTATTTTAAATATCGCTATGGTTACAAATTAAAATTCTGTTCCTGAGACTTACGTATCATTAGTAGAGTGGACGAGGAACATGTCGCTTCAGTAGTGCTTGATTCCCCAAAGACTGTATTACGAAATCAATAACGTCACAGTATTCAGTAATACTACCCAGAGAGACTGTGGTATTGTTAGCATGAGTACAACTTTCGCTTAAAGTTTTTATTGTGATGAGCTGTTGCACATAGATGAAGACTGACGTATTGACTTGGAGAATTAACCTAAATACCTTAGGACAAGGTCATTTTCGTTTGAATTATTCAGTTTTAAGGTCGACAATAGCTTTACGTCCGTATCGAGAGGGTAATTCAGTATAAAAGATAGGTTATTGGGCGCGATTTACACGTTAAAAGCTGTCAATGAAATTGAATTGTGAGGGGGTAAAATTTGAATAGAAGGGGAGGAGGTGAAAAGCTAGATAAATTGAGTTTTCAGCTTCAATACTATATTATTCGAGTATAAGCTGTTCATCTTGCACGTTGGTAAGAATACTGGAATAGCTTAAGATGTAAGCAAATTAATCCTAATTTCCTAAATTTTCTCTCCACCAATACACACACATTGGTCAAACTTGGTCAAAAAGAGTATGTATTCATCAACAGTGTCTAAAGTATACAAAACAGAATCAAGTAAAATTGGATTAAGACATTTATCAATAATTGTATTTAAACATAGGTTTCTGAATTTATCAGATTATTTAGGTAATCTGTTTTATAGTTATGCCACAAGTTTTGTCACCTGATGAATATATATTCCTATTGACCAAGTTTGAATTTTTTTTTTTGTTCATTCTAAGACGTAGTATCGCTTTAAAGGTACATTCTTATTTTTTTCTGGGTCCAATTTTTTTTTGCTCAAATTTTTTAAAACTTTAACACAGAAATCTAGAGATATTTGCTCATTAGTGTTTCTGAAAGTTTAATTTTTAAAAAATCCAGCAGATAATTTTACAAAGGTAAAAAAACATGCTAAAATATTGAAAAGTTTGTTATGGCTTTTGGATGCTGTTAGAAAACTACTGGCGGATTTGAGTAAAATAAACGCCTAATTGTAGAGAAATGTCTCACCTATGTATTCTTAAGGATTCAGCTTAAGAAATATCGAGCCATTATTAAGCCAAACACAAAAACTAGGTCAAACTACTTAATTAACAATAATTACTCCCTGTTTTGTATTTAACCCATTAACCTTTTAAAAACATAAGCATACTTTAGAAATACTTTCAGAAATTTGCAACACTTTTAAAAAAACCGGAATGGCTCTTTAATATATAAATCTGCGGCCTGTGCTCTATAAAGATAAGTTTAAACCAACACCTAACTAGCATTTGAGAATTTGGTGTTTTATACTTTTCTAGAGGTGAATGGAAGAGAAATGTTTTCTGTGGGGAAGTGGATCACAAAAGCATGGATAACATTTTCAATTACTTTAATATACAACATTTATATTATGCAATTCTTTGTGTTTCGAAATTGCTGTGAAAAGAAAATGATATACAAGAGCTTTAAGAAGTTCAAGTTTCATGGTTTCATGTTATCAGTGTTTGGTTTATTCAGAATGAAAACAAACATCATATTGATAATAGACATCATGAAGAACATAGGGTGGATTTTTTTACTCCTTCAAGCAATGGTCTGTAAAGCAGCTAACAGGGAAGATTACGAGAAATTAAAAAGTCAACTTTTTACTAATTATGATCCTGAAAGACGCCCTGTGTTATATGAAATGGACCCCGTAGATGTTTTAGTGACCTTTCATTTGATATACATCAATGAATTGAAAGAAATAAGTCAAACGTTGATTACATATGGTTACATTGGATTGTATTGGATTGATCCATACCTATCCTGGAATTCTACCGATTTGAATATAAACAAATTAATTCGTCGACAAGACAAAATTTGGAAACCCGACGTTGTAGTAGGAAACTCTGTGGAACAAACAAGTTTTCTTGGATATAACGAACAGCTCCTCAGTGTAAGAGCCGACGGAGTTGTTGCCTGGTTCCCATCAATGGTGTTCTCAAGTGCCTGTGATGTGAATATAAGATACTATCCATTTGATACACAAACTTGCATAATTCAATTAGAAACCGTTACATACGATAAGTCCGAAATTGCATTTAGGATCGATGAGAAAACTGTAGACTTGACAGAATTCATTCCGAACGGGAAGTGGGATTTAATATCAACCGCCATTAGAAAAGGAAATTCAAGCTACAAGGATATCGTCAACATTGAATTAACAATGAAACGAAGACCAGCATTTTTCATCATGAATGTTATAATACCTATTATTCTATTGTCATTAATGGGATCGTTAGTATTTGTTTTACCAGTTGATTCTGGTGAGAAAATGTCGTTAGCTGTAACAATTCTCTTAGCCTATGTACTGTTTCTTACTCTTATATCGGGTAGTATGCCACAAACATCCTTACAGATATCCATATTGGCTGCTTATCTTAGCGTTCTGGTGGCGATGAGTACCTCGTCTGTGATCTTTACCACCGTGGTCCTGCGTTTCTATCATAAAAACATGGCTTTACCGGTACCTAAATTGTGTATTCCCATGTTCAGATTTATGAAATGTGGTAAGAAGAAGAAGAAAAATACTACAGTGACTCCTGTAGAGGTAGTTAAACAGTATCATATTGAAGATAATGGTGAAGAAGAAACAGTTACATGGAGAGATGTTTCAGCAGCTTTAGATACTATATTTTTCTTTATATCAATTTTTGTTACATTGATAACGTCTATTGTATGTTTGATTATGTTGCTTGTTCGGTAACTACAAGTAACTACTACTCCTATATTTCGCTTCTTAAACGAATCGTTACTCTTGTTAAACACCCCCCTTTCTGGTTGTTCGCTCACACCTCTATAATTGATAATGAACGTAAATAGAGACTGCAGTTTTTATTGAATTTTGGCGAGTTTTTTTGGCTTTTTGAACAGTTCTCCTAATAGTATCATAATCGCATGTTTGATTGTTTATATGCTTTTTGTTCGCTTGTATAGTTTTGGTTTTAATGGCGATCTAGTACATACAAGTGAAATACATTGACATGTATATCGAATGAGTAGTTTTTTTAGTTAATGCCCTTGATTTAACGAAAAAGAACGCCATTCACTTCAAGTTTGATTTGTGGTTGAGGCAACCATTTTGAAGAAATTCGACATGCATGTATATATTAATAGGATCTCGGTTATGCTTGAATTTTGTATAAATCGGATAAAAGGTATAGAAGTTATTGCTTCTGATTAAGTAAAACATTGGATTGTAGTACTATAAAAAATGCTACGGTTATATCCAATCTTGGCGAAACTTGTGAGTGTATGTTTAAATGTAGGTCATTGCAGTCAATATAATCAAGAATTTGGTAATTGAAAGTTTGTAAACAGTCTTCAGAATTACTAAAACTATACGTAAATAAAAAAAACTTATTTTGGACTATTTATTTAGGAAACATCAACAGCGATTCACTTGCCCATATTTCCCTCATGAACAATCAGAAAATAACATTGTTTTAATCATTTCCATCAACTGTCTGCCTCTGCTCCAATCATTTACGTCAGATAAGTTCGTAGAAAAATTAATTTAAGTGACAGTCTCACAGTTTGTAAAATTATAAAAGATTGTCTGATATAGTTAATTATGATGAATATACAATACATAAAATAATAAAAGTGAAAACTTCATTGCATTAAGACGTTTCTTTCTTTTCATACTTGGAATAATCTGGAAGTATGGGACAGTATTTAGCAAATTTTGATGTTTTGATAAAATCTGGTATGAATGGTACATCATATATTTCCATTCCTTCTATGTATTCCACTTTTTCACCCTTTAAACTTTCTTCACCTTCAGCAAACGCATCCAAACCTCGAGATTCTTTTGTTCCTACAAAAAATCAGAAAGATATATTATGTATGAGAGACAAGATAACATAGTCCTTGTAACCTAGACAAAATACTCATCTCATTATTTGTAAATAGGATACATCATTAAATTTATACGTCGAATTATTCTTAAGTTTATACTTTACAAATTCAATTTTATAAAGTTCTATTCCATCTACAAAATGAATTAACGAATTTGATAAATATGTACTTTTAAAAGGTAATCATATGTAAAATGTTTTTTTGTTTTGTTTTTGTTTTTTTTGCTCTTAATATCACTGTCACTCGATTTTGATTTTTATTATTCAATATTAACAGTTAAAAAATATTGTATTTTGATGTTTATTATTCAATATTAATAGTTAGTAAATATTGTATTTTGATGTTTATTCTTCAATATTAATAGTAGGTAAATATTGTATTTTGATGTTTATTATTAAATATTAATAGTTAGTAAATATCGTTTTTTGATGTTTATAATACAATATTAAAGGGACAGTCTAAATTTTTTTTGGGTCAAAAATTTTTTTTGCTTAAATTTGTGAAAACTTTACACCAAAATCTGTAACTATGTGCCCTTTAATACATCTGAAAGTTTTAACTAAAAAAATTCAGCCGTTAATTTTTAAACGCTAAAAACATGCTAAATTTTTTAAAAACCTTACGTAAGGTTTTTAAGTGTGTTATGATTTTTAGACGCTGATAGGAAACTACATGTATTTACTATTTGAGTAAAATAAACGCCTAATTGTAGAGAAATGTTCCTCTTGTGTATTTAAAAGGTTTCAGCTAGAAATATTGAGCCATTTAAAGGGCAAACACCAAAACTAGGTCAAATTGCTTAATTAACAATAAGTACTCCCTGAAACTTTTTTTCAAAAAGGCAGAATGGCCCTTTAATAGTTAGTAAATATTGTATGTTGGTGTCATTGAAGTAGTTTACAATTCAATAAAGCGTTGACTATTTACAATATTATGATATTAGATATATCGTTCAGGTGATGAATTTGAATTAGATATTCGAAAGTGGAAGAATCAAAATCTCGCAACGAAGATGATCAGTAGCCATGTTAAAGGCGTTACTCTAACCGAATTACTTTCATCGTAAACAAAGTGACCTCGGCCAGTATTTTCTGTTTTATAAGTTTTATATATAACGCATAGTGTTACTAAATAACGAGTCGTTTTTTACTTTGAAACGCTGATAATTATGGGTACACATGTGTTTGGATGGCTTAAATTTTGTGAGAGTAAACAAATCTATATTATTATTTTTAAATTTTTTTTGTTAATGGTCAACGTTTTAGACATGCAAGGGTGCGACGGTACCAAGCAGTGCACATCCGGTTTCTTCCATTGGTGAAAAGTGACATTTTCGATAAAAACCGGCAAATGAATTGTTTATATTCGGTAGTGAAAAGTAGAATAACCAGTTCACGTTCGGTAGTGAAAAGTGGAATAACCAGCGTATGTTCGGTAGTGAAAAGTCACCTGTTTACATTTATGTACATTTTTATAAATCATTGGAAGTAGAATACTTAAAGAATATCAAAGAATATTTATTGATATATTTCATATGCACTACCATACATATAAAAGAGCCAATTCTCAACATTAGGAAATTGAGTGCTATCCTCCATACCAGTATGGTATAATAAATGGTATAATAAAAGACCGGATGTTTAGAACGGATTTCTTTTTGCATTGGATCGTTATCTACTACATTTAGATTTATTTTTTATCTTTTTTTACTACATAATTTAATACGTTAAAAACGCAAGTAACAATGTAAGAAAGTCATGTTAAGCATGATAGTGCAATTGTCAGTTGAAGGGAGAGAGCTGCATTTAAACATACAGACAACAAACATGTAAATTTTAATCTTATATTATGCAAGCAAATGTTTTTTCAGATCATTTGAAAAATTCTAAATGTAGTTTAATACGATACAATCCCCCCCCCCCCCCCCAAAAAAAAAATTGTTTTTTTCATTGTTGTATTTTAATTTTGTGATATTATAAAAAAAACATTGAAAATACTGTGTTTATATATCAAAAAATTGACCTGTGAGAAGCGTTTAAAGAAACAATATGGTATCTTGTAACTTTCTAAATGTCGGTACTCTGAACATGAATCGTATGACGAGCTGAGGGGATGATACGTTGTAATACAACAACGCAGACTCCCACATGTTATCAGATATGGCAGTATAGTATGACCCTCTCGATGTGTGATGCACATACACGATAATTGTAGGTGATGATTTATCATCACGTTTACCCCGTCAGTGTTTTATATGAACGATTATCAAATTGTCTATCTATCTGTAAGTTTTCAGATCGATCAAAATAAAATTTAAAAAAAAACACGCACAGTTACAATGGAAGTTGGCACAAAATTTGCAAGTCTTAAAAAGCGCGATTTTGATTCAAATATATTGTGTTATATATCAATTGAAAGAGCAGATTTAACATAGTAAATATCTCTAAAAAATTGTGACGTATGTTAATTAGGTCACGTGACAGAGCTCTTTAAAGTTAAAAATTGTAATTTTCAAATGGCAGTAAATTCGGATGTATATATCAGACATCGCAAATGAATATATAATATGATATATCTCGTCAAGGGCAATAACTTTTGTACAAGTCACTGAAATTCTTGTTCCGGAAATATAAAGAAATTGAAATTCAAAAATCGACAACCTACATTTTTTTTGCAATCGATTGCAGAAGTCGTAGGTTCTGAATTGAGATTTTAAGAAAAATTGGTCAGTTCAAGATGGCGGCTGATCCCTTACACCTGGGTAAAATTTCATCATTTTATTTTTTATGTATGACCAAATCTATAATAACACAAAGCATTTTTTTCAAATATCTTCAATATTCCGGAAGTTGAAATTGAAAATTTAGAAACAAATGACGTCAAAACCGGAAGTGATATTGAAACTTTGAAAATTGATTTTTTTTTGAATAAAATTGCCAAAGTTATAATGTAAGCTATAATGTTGTGATTGACGTAGTGATTTAAAATATTGATAACTCATGTTCGTGTCTGTTTTGTTATTTCTATGCAAGAACGGATACTCTTGTTCTAGACTTTTAATTATTTACTGGAAAATTGTAGCTTGAATTCTTTGAACTCAAGATCAGTCGTTCACGGGTGATTAATTCAATTGTTGTAATATAAAGCAGTTCTTATTATACAAATACGTATTTTCATTTTTAAAAGCGTTCAGAATACTCGAATCTCAACGGTGCCATAGCTGAGATTATAGTTACACATTCGAGAATAGTTTTATACTACCTGGTACGGTGTTGTCTAAGAAACACGACACAACACCAGCAATAAATATACCATTAGATATTAACATTGTTAAAACTTTATCTACTTCTTCTACACCTGAAGCAAAAACCACATAGTTAATCACTTACAATGGTACAATTTCTTTGCATGTTTCAAGTTTGTACTGCAATACAATCCATAGAATTCAATACTGACGCAACACTGAGGATAAATAAACGTCCATTAAAACATTTTCTAAAAAAATAAAAACAACGTGAGTCTACTTATAATTACATATAGCATAGAATGGTATTCACAACTACTGTTCTATCTTGTACATTGAAAACCCAAGAAATAAGCCCAGATCCCCTTGTGATAAAGAGCACTTACCAGTTTCAATTCCCTTGGGATTCTTTTTAACCCAATATGGCATCATAAATCCCAACAGAATACTAATACCAAGAATTGCAAGATTTCTGGTACAGTTTAAGTCTATAAATTGTAGTTGAGATAATACCACACCAAGAAAGATTCCAAAATATAACAACATTGAACCTCCCAAAACGCTGTATGGTATAGTTATAAAGGCTGCATTCACTTTTCCCAAAATAGCAAACATAATATAAATACCCGCTAGAACTACAAATATCCGTCGACTTGCAGACTGGAAAAAAAAATATGTAAATATGTACATATTTATATGTATCATGTGTAAAGAATTTATTTTGTACTAGTTCAATTTAAATATATTCAACCAAATAGTCAAAAATAAGCACTTTATATCTTTTGTTCTGTTGATACGATTTCTGGAAATTTAGGGATTCCGAATAAAAATATGAGATATTGATGATTACCTTTGTTATTCCTATAGCTCCAATGTTGCCTCCGTATGAGTTTGTTGCATGACCTGCTCCAGTCATTCCGGCAAAGAAACTCATCAGACCTTCCCAGAATATTCCTCGGTTCATAGCATGTGCTGGTGGGAATGGAACGTAACACATCCTAGCACAGGCATTATAATCACAGATAGAATCCACAACCGACATTACTGTCGCCACTATTGCACCCACAAATGCTGCAGCATCAAATCTGAAGGCACCGAATTGTCCTAGAATATACAAAGGTAAATATTCAGTAAAATTGTGCATTATTTTAAGAAGAACCTATTTTAACCCACACACCATGTATGATGCAAATATCTAACTGTGCCATTGCCCCCAGAAGAATCCTTGTGAAACCTTTCTTAAACTTAATTTAATTATACACAATATACAATAAGTAATAATTAAAAGACCGATGTTGAAATCTCCATCGGATCTCTAATTTGCCATGTATTCCAATAAATTATTAATTGTGTTGTATAATAGACATTGTAGAATACTGTGTTGTATAATAGAAATAGTAGAATACTGTGTCGTATAATAGACTTTGTAGAATACTGTGTCGTATAATAGACTTTGTAGAATACTGTGTTGTATAATAGACTTTGTAGAATACTGTGTTGTATAATAGACTTTGTTGAATACTGTGTTAATTACATTGTAGAATACTGTGTTGTATAATAGACATTGTAGAATACTGTGTTGTATAATAGATATGTAGAATATACAGGGAATAATAAGAGTATCCCTACAATAATTTTGTAGAAATCACTTGCGGAGAAAGATTGCACAAGGTTATGAAACACGTGATGCAGAACTTTTTGTTTGTCGCAAAACTGAAAATTCAGTTTCTGTGAATACTTTTTTTGTAGCTACATGTATATAAAAATAGTTTTTTTTATGCAAACCTGGGTAAGGAAAGTAAAACCAAGGATTCTGTGTTAAAATGTTATTTCTGGCATCTGTTCTGGCGTAAAATTGAACGCTATTGGGATCACTTGATAATACCCCAGTAGATGTCAATATGGCGCTTAATATCCATCCTACTATCACAGATATCAAAATCTGAAATTATATGAAAAAGTTATTTGATATTGTCAGAGGAATCGTAACGTATGGTTTTGGCATACAATTTCTTAAATTTGAATGGTAAAATATCACTGATATACCACCAACTTCATAGTTACAAGTTCCTAATTACCAGTTAAATTGAGAATTTTTGTAATTCCTAAAAACTTTTACTGCAGGTAATACAAGTCGGTATGTCAAAGGCAATGAATATTATGATAAAAAAAAGTCTTACGGAAAACACCTGGTGTAAAGGATACCACATAATATGAAAACCTTTACTACTATTCCAGAATGGTATAGGTGTCCTCTTATTGGCTAGATATAATGATAATATTATACCACATGCTGACGTTCTGTAAAATAAATACATGAATGCTGAAAGCTTTCAATCGTACAAAGTGAAAAGATACACTTTATGATGAGGATGAAACAAAAAGTAAAAATTGTTAAGTTCGATTGATAATAATTTGTAATGAAGTCTATAGAAGTTGAACATGCGTCATGATATAATTTCTTGTATATTTCACGTGGCACATTTTAGTGGTACATCGACACGTTGTCATGTGGTCATGCCCTATGCGGACTGATTTTCAAAAACTTTAAGTTACTATTTAAGTATTTCTTATTTATCTATTCCGTCATTTTGTCCACTTTTGACATACAAGCATAATATAGGTTGCTACGGGAATTTGAATATATCAAAGAAACCAAATGGCACATACATGGCAGCGCTACCCCAATATGTTTCAGCAAAATCAACAGTTACATTATGTACATATAATACTACCATAAATAACGATGGTACTATGGTAATCGGGCCAACAAATTTAGCAATAACACCAACAAGACCAGTTAATCCTATTAATATATGTATTCCACCAGCTACCATTAAACTTCCTTGTAACTAGAAAATAACAATGTTACTGTGTGTATATTTAAACGTTTTCTGACTTGGATAACCAGTTATAAATTGGATGCAATTAATATACTCATTATGTACACTGGATGCCACTGTTTTTGTCAATGCAGAATTAAAATATCAAATACGATAATGCTTCAGCGGTTTTTCAATAATACTTGTAGTTTTGCAGTTAATCAATTAATTTGGTTAGTTTAATAGTTTATCAGATTGACACAAGTTAAGTTCACTGATTAATTATATATATTTAATACTTTTATTGTCAACTTTGAGAAATCAAATTTTATGTTCTTTTACTTTCATCTACAAGATGGTTGGTAACTTTCACTCTTCAGTACAGTTCTATATCTTATTAGCTCGTATTGATTTGTTTTATCAATTGGATAAAGAAACCAAGTACTGACGATCCGAACCGCAAAACAAAACTCGAAATCCAAAAGGACATTTTGACGAAACATAGGTAACAGCTTAAGAACTTTTCACATGAGGAATTATATCAATCATACATGAGTAAGTATATCATAATGAAAAGTGGTATCAGGTGTCTAGAAGAGTAAGCATTCTATCATTCTATCTTAGGATATGGACCTGCCTGAAATGGTTAGTTCTATATAGTTTAATAAAAAATAATATTTATAATATTTTACCTTTTCTAAATGATCATATATTACCTCCCTTGGAACGGGTAATCTGCCATGAACATCAGTCATATTTGTGGTGTAGTTTGCGTAGTAAGCAACTACAAAAATAAAATCGTATACGACGGTTTTAAGATTTTTATTATGTAACATATTGATGGTTGACGTTGCAATTAGTTATGCCCTTGGCTCATACCTTATTGATGTGTGCCAGTGTTGCTTGCGCTATCCATTGTTCTTGCTGAGCACTGACACGGCACACAAATAACCAAAAGTCAACTGCAGTATCAGCACTGATGAGGCATAGAAAATGATAAAAAAAAAATATAAGAATATGTTGACTGACAATAATGAAAGAATGAACCTACCCAATTCTTCTTTCGACGGACATGACCATTCTTTCAGTTGAGCTAGACCCAGCAAGGGCACCACGTAAGTAGAACTTGGACCTTGGAATATTGGTAACCTACATTACGTTTTAATACATTATATCAATAATCATATCTTCTATTTAATCGCTTTATTTTAGAACAATAATGATAGAAGGTTTGGTCAATGGAGGCAGGTTTAATTGTAACATGGATAAAATGGAGATGTTTTGCTCAATTTGTGTGATACAATTTTCCTTAGTCTAATCATTAGTGTCCCCTTTAACATCGTCTCAATCGAACGACTGCTGCTAGTTGCTTATCATTTTAATTCTGAAATTATATATGGTTTCGAAAGTATTTGGCTCTTAAAATTTGCAAATTGTATCATTGGTTATTTTTTTTCATGGTGATTGTTGTTATCTGGGAATTTTACCCCAAATTATTTGTTTTCTACAGCTAACTACTGTATGTGCTGTATGCCCATTTAATACACATGTACTTGTGTATATTGCTATATTGTATATCTGTGGTCATGTACTTGATCGCTAAATCATCAAACTCTGTACATTAATTTTTTTTTTGTCTATATGTTGTATATTGTATCTATGTTTGTCCCCATGGGCTGGGTGTGAGACAGGACCGTTATCACTCGTGGTATTGGGCCTAATTCTGACCCATGTAAAATAAAGAGTTTATTATTATTAGTAGTAGTAGTAATAATATATATCATGATACATATTATATTTCTACTGAAAATGCGATCATTAAATGAAACACCTGACTGTCGGTTAATTGGCTCGTAAATTGTAAAAGTTTAATTTCGAATGAAGATGTTGATGATTGTAGGCATGATGTGATTAAAGATAACAAAACGAACAGACGTAGCTGATGTGGTGACTCATTGTTACAGTAATGTGTTATAATAAGTATGTTACAGAAATTACCTTTTTGATGCAAAATAATATGAAAAACGTCATGGCAAAGTGACACTAGGCACACTGGTTTAGAAATAACAGTCTTTCATGCATCAATTTGTAGGTTGTTTTTTTAACAATGTTAAATAAACATTCTGTAACCAATGAACATGGGTTTCACTCGATATTGGCGGTGCCAGTTTTTTTTGGAACTACGGCAACAAACAAGAGGCAGACTGATTAATGATAATTAATTGTACATGAAACATGGAAATGCAAAAGACACAAACCAATATTAAGGAAGTTTAAATGATTTCTGCCTAAGAAAATTTGGAAAAACAGAATTGATATGGTGCTTTATGGCACTAGGGCAAAAAGTATAAAAAATTTGATTTTGAAATATTGGGGGTGGGGGTGCAAATAACTGGACTAAATGAGCCACGATTTAATAAATATTTATATCCGGATAGAGCAAAATTATTATGGAAATAAAAGACACGAAAAGCAGGATCGTTTATGAAGAATATTTTAAGCTGATAGATTGTGGTATCTCATGTCAACAACACGAGAGAGTCGAACCTTTACTTAATATATACATATCAGTCGAACGGCAAACAAATTCAAATGCAATTTTTCATTAATTCGGCATAATTCCAAGAAAATTTAAATTTGAGTACATATCTTGTAAGAAAATAAAACAAAATAACACAACAAAGGGATGATTCAGAGTTTTCAGACGTAACTATCCTGTCCACATGTACCTATGAATTATACATAATATTAGCCTATTTACGTCCACAGTTGTTAACATGAAACTAATTATATATTCAAGGTGTTTATCTTTTAAGACTTGTGACATTTAACCTAGCTAAAGTTTTATTGAAGTACTAGTTTTATTATTCGAATACTGATATAAGATTTGAACGACATATAGAAGCGAGGAGCACATATAACAAAACACAAGACTATTATCACTAATAAGAAAATTTAAATAGGAGTATCGACAGATCAGATACCAGAAGTATTTGTAGATAACATAAGTGATTGTTTTTTTTATGTAATGTGTCATATTGATGTATTTTCAAGAGAATTGCTCTAGACATGACAATTTGACCGACAATCAAAATCAATGCTTGACTTGACAGAATTCTTCCATGCTTATGTGTAGAAAAAAATTTCTTTTGTCACTTTTAACTTACCTTACGCCTACCAGCACCATTAATAGTGTAGCACAACCCGACATGAGAAATGTGGTTCCAAGTAGCTTAGCTTTAATCTCATCATCATCTCTAGCACAGACCAACTCTGCTACTAATAGAGACACTGACAGAGATGTTGAAACTGGAAGCAAGGCTTGCTGTAAATAGAACCATAGAAAGTTTCGAAGATACTCTACTTGATGTAACACCAAGATTTATCCTGATTTAAATTAAATTGACATTCTGATTTTACACATTGTTGTTTTCCCATTTCTTTTTTTTTAATTCTACAGACAAGTCAAAATTGTAAGACAACGCAAATAGCTGATAGTGCCATGTCGAAGAATATTTACACCTGGCGAAAAACTGATTTTTTACCTGAATCGCGAGTATTAACAACACAGATAATGGTGGCTTGTCACTAATACTATACACGAGTGGTTTTAATTTTTCCTCCTTCTGTATGATTTCATCAATGTCCACATAGTCAGATTTAGGCGGAGGACACAAGAAGCCACGAACTTTCTCTGACAGACATTCCAGTTCAATGTAATTAGACATAAGAACCATTTGATCTCAGAAAATTTTCGATTGTATATAGACTACCACCCATAAACATTATTCACGAATAAAAAATCGATTATTACATCATTATAATAACCCAAGATATATCCATCTGTCACATTATTCTATTTCAATTAACTTTTTAATCAACCTGTTTTGATTTATCTAATTAACAAATTTACTTCAGCTTTTAGAACTTATGTAACGGGGGCAATGATTGGAACAAATAAGCTGTCGCAGTCACACAGCTTAAAACATTTTGTAGAAGCATATTAAGAAGAAGAAGAAGAAGAATTAGTTTATTAATGTGTCACATATCGTACAACTATAGTAAAATACAAAAACGTTGGCAGAATATAAAAAAAGTACGATATCGGGCCTTTGAGACCTATGAGACACAAATTAACAATGTTTTAAATCATTTAAAAATATATATAATAAAAACATCTTAAAATTATAAATATACCTGTAGTATGCAAAACAGCAGAAATATATCACAGTTTGAAACCAGTTTTACGTTTGATAAAAACAAATATAATATTTAAATATATACGGAATAAAAATAATAACATTATGACATAGAAACATTATGATAAAATATCAAAATAAAACAGATCATATCACTATAAAAGTTGAAATATTTAAAAAACGCAGTATTTTCTTCGGAAAAACATTTTTTTTGAGGTCCTTGCTAAACTTTTTGCCAGTGAAGGGCAAGTCATAAGAAAACATATTTGGTTGGCAGGCGATAAATAGGCAAAGTCTTGGAATTCTGCAGAGGCTACATCCCATAGATGCGTTCTAAGGTCAGAGTACTTCGGACAGATACACAGAAAATGCGTCTCGTTCTCTATTGCAGACAAATCACAGTAACGACAAATTCTATCATGAAGTATTGTAGCTGGTTTTGTGTATCGTCCAGTTTCCAGGGCTAGGGGTAACGTACCACAGCGAAGTTTAGCTAAAACACTGCGCTGGGATCTCTCTAGGATACAATGTGCATATGGCTCGACACATAAAGTATTTTTAAACAATCTGTACGTTCTGAGTTTATTGCCATTAATCAAACCCCTATCGTTCCACAGCCCCTGAAGCCATAGTCTCTGGTCATGTTCCCAAAGAGTTTGTTTGATAATTTTAAAATCTTGTTCCCTTATATCATGTAAATCGGGTATCGGTATCTTAAGTTCTGATAAAATACGTAAAACAGCATTATTCCATGATTTTCTAAATTTAAAGGACCATGTTTTAACTTTACTGATTAGCCTCGAGGGCTCTATTTGACATAACCTTCTCCAAAATCTTACAATTTCTATTTTTTGTTTAGTCAAGTTAGTTGTCCAGCCCATGTCACCACGTACCGCTAGGGTTGGGGTTTTATTTCCGACACCTAGAAAAAAACGACATGCTTTATTCTGGATATTATTGATACACCTGAATTCTCTGATACCCCAAATTGCGGTTCCGTATGATAAGATGGGTTGAACAAGATTAGAATATAGAGTATTAAAAACATCGTATGACATTCCACCCACACATTTGAATTTCGTAATAAGTGTTGACAAGGCTCTATTGGCTGATTTTGCTAGCTCTTTAGCAGTATGTATTGGATCGAGGCTTTCATGTAACCATAAGCCGAGGTACTTGTAACCGTGGGCGTAGTCAATTGTGTTACCATTCACATCAAAGGTTTTATCTGCCTTACTTTTGTTTTTTGGGCGGTAATGAACTACTTTGGTTTTAGAGACATTAATTTGGATTCGCCATTTCTTACACCACGTAGATACACAATCCAACATACGCTGCAGTGAGTTTTCATCCGGAGCCAATAGAGCTATGTCGTCTGCATAAAGTAACAAACTTATATTAGTATTATCTATTTCAATGCCACATTTTAATTTGTTAATTTCGTCGACTAAATCATTGATGAAAACAGAAAATAACGAGGGTGATAGTACACAGCCCTGTTTAACACCACTCTGGATAGAAAATTCATTAGTCAAGTGTCCGTTGACATTTATAAGGGATTTATTATTTTCGTACAGTGATACTACATTTTGGTAGAATTTTCCACTTACACCTAGTTTCATTAGTTTGTACCACATACAGTTCCTATTGACTCTATCAAAAGCTTTCATTGCGTCGATATAACAGACGAAGGTAGATTGTTTTGTGGACTGTCTGTTTTTTAAGATAGAGTATAGCGTAAAAATATGTTCGACGGTACTCCGTTTTCTTCTAAAACCATTTTGTTCGTCTGCTAAAAGGTCATTTGTTTCTAGCCATTTCGTGAATCGGGAATTAAGTATTTCTGCAAATATTTTACAGGGGATGGATATCAGGGAAATTCCTCGGTAACCAAGCGGGTCACGTGGATCTGAACCAGGTTTGCATAGAGGCTTTATGATGCTTGTTTTCCAAACGTCAGGAAATACATGGTTTTCGAAACAATACGAGAAAAGTTTGAATAGTATATCGATACACTTACTGTTTTTAAGCGCCTCCGACGGTAGACTGTCAATACCAACCGCCTTGCCACATTTAGCCTTATTAACAGCTGCAATAACTTCATCTCGATGTATCGGTGAATTAAGGGTACTGCAATCGTTTATTTCGTTTTGTGCTAGATTATTGTTAAAGTTAAACAGTTCTTCGCGGACTTTATCTAAATGGTCATCATCAAATACATTGGCGCATTTGGGGTCACTATTATACAGGGTTTTGTAAGCATTCTCCCAGGTTTCTAGTACACATTTTTTGTCGTTTATTACGCACCCGTCTAGCACAACCTCCCATGGAATATCGTCTTTTCTATCATTAGATATACCTATTTTACCGATAAATTTCCAGAAGTCCCTAGAGTCTGTGTTTTCACACTTTTCTAACAATGATTGCTGCTCCCGTAGTTGATAGGATCTCTTACACCGCCTTAACAGTTTATCGAATGACTTCCGTTCAGTCAGAAACGCTGTCTTCAGCACTCTTCTTCTATTGGGCACTTTACATTTCAACCAGGCTTTCTCACTAGACACAGTAACGTCCCATTGTTGCTGTAGTTCATCGCACCAATAAGGTTTGTAACGAGACTTGGAATTAGTCACGTTATTATTACGACGTTTCCGGAGACCAGCTTTGTCGAGTTCTCCGTGAAGAAGGGAAACAAACTCGTTGTACGCACTGTTGACATTAAGTATTTGTTTATTGCTCTTCAATCAATTATTAATACATAGAACACTTTTTTAACAGTAAAATTATCTCTGTAAGACACAGATCCTATTCTACGCTAATATATTAAGGACCACAAGATCAAGCACTTCTACAAAGCGTTGTCAAATATTATTGAATTGGATGGCGTGTGATGTCTGAAATATTTGAAGGATAAGCAAAGTAGATGACCTTCTCTCACTTTATATGCATCACAGCTTATGGCAATTCAATTTCTGTAAATGCTCCATGTGATAAAAGTTTATATTAGCATTTTTTTCTCATAATTAATGTTGATGATCCAATCCGATAAATGTAAATACAATATTAATGTATTCTATGATCAAAGGTTTTAATGATTTACATAAAATATTGATTTTTAACCGTTTGAACTAAAATGAAATACGTTGATGATGTAGCAATAGTTAAGAGTAAAGCTAAGAGTTAATATTTACCTGAACTGCAAGTAATAGTGTAAGATGTATTGGAGGACTATCAGTAACACTGTAAACAAGAGGTCGAGGTTTTTCAATTACTATTTCAACTTTTTCAGTAGAAATGTTTTCCTTATCTGGTTTTCGTTTTTTAACACCGTCTCCAGAACTTTCGCCATTTTTCTGAAAGTCACTTTTATATCCAGTATCAGCTGAAGACTCCTGTAAGTCCTCTGAACTTTCAAATCCAGCGTTCCCATAACCACCTTCCTGGATTTTTTTCATCCCTACGAACTCGATTGATTTTGATTGAGACATTATCGATGTGTACACCACCTCGAATATGTATCAAAGTAAACAAGAAGCTGAATATCTTCTAGTTAAAAAGATAAAGAATATTTGACTTCAAAATCTTAACTGATATTTACAAAGGCTTAAAACGTAGTAATTTGAACATCACTCAAAAGTTTTCATTGTTATGTCAATATACGGAAACATAAGACAAGGTCAAAACATAATTTCATTATCACTTGTTTTTATCTTATCTATTTGTATTATATCTAACGTTTCATTGTGTCACATTGAACGCTGTAAATTTATTTCTGATTGAAAATCTATTAAAATCAAATAGAAACATCCTCCAGCATCCTGTGGATGTCGCTACGAAGGCAGCTACACATTCAAAACTTTTCTGAGCGTCTGATATTACTCTGGTCGACTTGGTGTCAGATTCGGGCTTGATATTTTACGTCTTACTTTTCAGCTCCAAATTGGTTGACTAACGTCCATTTCGGAGTGTCTAAAAGCTTTATAATTTAAGCTGAATATTTTTTTTCAAATACATACCAGTTTTACCTTTCAACCTTTAAAAGTGTTCCTAAGAAACTAGTTGTCAGTCAGCTTTCTCTTCATTCAGAACATGTTTGGGTAATAATAAACAAGTTTGTCAAAATCCATCAATAATATTATGCCTTATAGAGTGTTTACGAGCTTAATATTTAAAGGGCAATGTTCAGAATTTTTTAGGGTCTATTTAAGTCTTGAATATATGTAAATAGTCTTTAGATTTACTAGAACTGTCAAAAAATCGCACAATCCCTTCAACTTTACCTATACCTTAACATTTATCCCTGATATTCTGTATGTGTTTTCTATATAAGTCATAGTAAACTCTGATAATTATGGATACACGGCGATTTGAAGGCTTAAATTTCAGGGTAGAGTTGGAACATCATAACGGATTCGATTAGCTAAAAAAATTCCAGGTTTTGAGACTAAAATTTTATTGGTCGAACAGTTAGTGAACATATCCCTTCATTCTTGGTAGTGTACCACGACCTATAAAGCACCCAGATATTCTGTTTATTGTCCCATTTGAATGAATAGACGCTTTTTCCATAACAACCATCGGAACTATGCCATATGTTGCATTTGAAAATTTAACAAATAGCATGGTAACAAAGTGTGAATGGTAACAAAGTGTGAATGGTAATATTTTTGTAATAATTATAAAGGTTTAGAGACCTATTGTTTTATGTATATATTTAAATCAATAAAATATTCGCATCTAGCTTCATTAATATTCATGATGTTATCATACAGTATTTTTATGTCAAACTTTTATCTTCTTATATACTACGTGTATTTTAAATACTTTTATGATAAATATGTTTTATGTGTAATCTAACATTCTGTTGTAATATAAATTTTATCGCATACAAAAAAATTTAGTTTTGTTTTGTGAACTTTTTACAATATATGATTTTATTTAGTTCAATTTCATTCAAGTGATATTCAAGTCAATTTAGTTATTGCAAAATATGTATGAATTCTTTACCACAGTATCCAAACCGCAAGCCATTTGTTAAATTTTCTTAAGGCCGTAGTAATAAGTTGTTAGACAACAGATGCTAATATCGCAAACTAGGTAGAACTCTGTAGGTCATGAGATCTGGTCAGGTCGAATGGTGTAGCGGTGCAACTTTGCCCTTAGTGGTTTCGCGTAGGTAACCCCGCCTTCTTCATTCTTACAGGTTCGTTATGATCATTGGGATTCCTGTTCAATATATTGGTTTAATCACATCATCTGTTAAAAGATAGTGGACCACGGCCATATACGCCTAACGAAAAAGTCGAAGATGGAAAAAATTTAATCAGGAGAAAACTAAACTTTCTCAAACCTTTCGCTTTAGGTCCAATAACATCCATTTTAAGTTTCATCAAAATCGGTTGAAAACTAAGAGAGTAATAGCATATTTCAGATTTGGGGCAAGGGCAATAACTCTGCTTGTAACGATCGAAAATAGCTTAAATTCGAACTTGATCTTCGTTTTCTGAATATATATACACATATCAAATTTCATTTGATTCCGTCAAAAACTCTTGTTTTTAGAGCGTTTACAAGCAAATGTTGATGGACGGACCGACGGATTTGGGGCAAGGGCAATAACTCTGCTTCTAACGATCGAAAATAGCTCAAATTCGAACTTGATCTTCGTTTTATGAATATGTATACACATATCAAATTTCATTTGATTCCGTCAAAAACTCTAGTTTTTAGAGCGTTTACGAGCAAATGTTGACGGACGGACAGACCGACGGACGGACGGACCGACGGACGGACGGACAGGGGTGACTACAATATACGTCCTCATAGAGAGATGAGGGCGTATAAAAACTTGAAGACTTAAAAGGAAAATAAAGAGAGACTGTGAAGAGATAGAAGAAAATGCGAAGGGCTTTGGTCAAAGCTTGGAGTAATGGTCAAAGTAAGGATTCTGTATTAGCAGTGAAACATGTTAGAATTTAGTTGAATATGAATGTAAGTAAAAAAAAATCTATTACATCTAAAGCAATCTGTATGGTGATTGGTATTCAGTCGGTTTCTGATCAGTGTCAATCGTAGAAACATTGGTTTTAGAACTACGTCTCCGCGATCACATTGGTCGAATGCAATAGCCATAGATCTCCCTATTTCTAGCCAAAGCAAAAAATACTTGGTCGTTAACAACGATTTGTTCAATTTATCACTAATTCTAAGATTCCGAATTCTGCATATCTCCTTCATTCGAACATGCAAGATCTTTTCCGCAACTCATCTTATGAACATAATAATATGGTTTGATAAATAAGTTATAACCTAGATGAATAACTTTATGGGACAATCCTAAGCAGAAGTCGTTGATGACAGAACTGATAATAAAGATGCTGATCCAATTTAAATTCAAGAATCTTCGTGTAACAAATGATGGGAGTAAATCCTTTCGATGGCGTCATAGTAGTCAAGAGAAATGTAAAGAAACTCTGTAAGCATAGAAAGTTCTACGGAAAATCCAGTGATGTCGAAAAGCACCACAGACTGTAGATTGCTCAAAATGTAGATGTACCGAGAACTTGAATGGTTATTCTCAACAAGTGATTAGCGAAAATGTTGGATGTCGGATTATAACAAAAATAGCCAATAATGTAGCAGGTAAAGCACCCAGTGAACGACCGATACACGGGCATCATATAGAGCTGATGCCGAAAACTTTGCTGGTTATGATAAACATTTGAATAATATAATGATAAAATATATCGATCCAAAGCTTATTAACATGTACATGCCAAAGACTCATGTAAGCGAAGCTGTCTAGAATGAACAAACACAACTTGGTCAAAAGGCGTATATATTATATTCATCAAGTGATTCACCTGGTGGCATAAATATACAACCGATTACCTAAATAATATGATAAATCCAGAAACCTTTGTTTATATACAATAAATGAAAAATAGTTTTATGGGTTTATTTGATTCTATTTGTATACTTTGGACATCGTTGATGTATATACTCTTATTGACCAAGTTTGAGGTGGAATATTTTATTCATTCTAAGAGGTGGTATCGCTTTAAATGCCCCCCCCCCTCCAACCACATCTACTTCACAGAGAAGCAATCATCTCAAGTGACTTCAACTTCATATTATAGAGATAGTAGATGACAACCAATATCTTAGTTTTCTACACAGAGTTGGTTTACTACTTTAATATTATAGCCGATGATGATGGAAAACTTTGAATATGTCAAGTATCTTTTCACATGAGCCAAATGGAGGTAAGATTTTCTTCTTAAACTACGGACAGCTCAATGAGAAAAAGGAATTTTTAATAATAAGAAGTTTTAAATAATGTATTTTTTTTGTTGTGGAGTCGTTTCGACCTATGCCTTCAGCAACGCTGAACGTAATGTCTGGATTTGGTGATATTGGATGTCCCACATTACAAGAAATGAAACTCGATAAGAAAATGGGTGTTGGGAGCAAAGAACTTTGTATACATGGTGTTTTTAAACCACAACGTACCCACATTGCTTCACTGTACACCACTTCTACCTGCATTAAACCAAAAGGCATAACAGTCTGTCCCAAGAACAACTGAGTCACTCATAAAATATTTGAAGTTGGAGAAGAACATTAAAGAGTTTGAAGAAGAAAAAAGACAGGTTTAAAGACAGTACGATTAGCAATTACAATGATTTGACTGAAGAATTACTATGCATGCCTATCATTGAAAAATACGGCGACATACCAGGTTCTCTTCCTATCTTAAAAAACTGTGTAACCAACCCAACCACCAAGAGCGAGATAGAATATGATCCCACCAGTGGAGTTCCTAGGAATAATAAGGTGGACGGGTAAGGGCCTCAAAATATTCCCGTTAAACCAACCAGTGAAGAGATATTAAGAATTAATGAAGATTCCTACAAAAAATTACTGAAGATTGATGATAAAGTTACTATTCCTGATCCCTTTAGACTTGGTGATGGCTGGTCATCCGAAAAAGATGCTATTTCTTCATGGCCCCCAGTTTATTTATCAGATATAACTACATTTTTTATGAAAAACTGCCCAGATGTTAAAACTAAAGACTTTTTAAAGGGGACCGGTCTCCATTTTTATGGGTTGGTTTGGGTCTAGAATATACTTAAGTATCCTTCAGAAGCACTAGAAATTTACTAAAATTGCATATGTCCTTCAAATATATCTTAAATTAGACATTTCTCCTTCTATTTCTATAGATGACTTTTGTATATATTGCATAGTATCGCTAATGTGTAGTAGGGCATTATAACTTTCAAATGCTAATAATTATGGATGTACATGGATTTGAAGACTCAAATTTCAATGGTAAGTTGTGATAACCAGTACTAAATTGCTGAGCTAAAAAAGTTCCCGTTTCTGAGACTTGGAAAAATCGACCCACGAAAATGAAGCCTGTGCCTCTTTAAATGATTATTAAGTTGGAAAGGCATATGAATATTTTTCCTGTCATTGGTTGAAAGAAGTTTTTTACCATCCATTAGGAAGTGATGCTTAGGGGAGACCGGGGCACAGTGGATCACAAAAGTTGTTATTCAATATAAGTCTGAGGGAAATATCGCAACATAAAGGTTCTGTGTGCTAAAAACAATGTTGACCACTAAGCTCATTTAGAGTAATTCATTTGGTTATCAAATAAGAATATTTTTTTCTCTCCTGTTCATTTAAAGTGAAGTGGCTAGCTGATTCACTGTGCCCCAGTACCGGGGCAGAGTGAATCTCCCCATGGGGCACACTGAATCAGCACAGATCTAGAATAAAATAAGAACTGAGTTAACCATAAACTGTATTGTAATCAAAAATAAACAAAACAAAAATACAATGAGCACAATGTTTGTAAAAATAAATGTTGACTGAAATTAAAATTAGAAAAAATTAACGTAAAATATCCGAGTAACGTGTGAGAACCAGTCTTCCCCCGCCATACCATTTTCTCTCCAGGAATCAGAAATTTTTTTATTATTTTTTTGTGCAAATTCATAAGCCAAAATTCGTACTTGTTTCCTTGTGAGGCCAAAATGAATTTTAGCGCATTTTATCAAAAATTCTTCTAACATTTTCTCTTCTGTTTCAGTAAACACTTGGCGGCATTTATAATTAGGAGCATAAACCATTCTTTCTCTATCCTCTACAGTTTTTGATTTGTTTACATATCGCCGTAGAGTTGAAAATTTTATGTCATAAACCTTAGAAACATATATATCATACTCTGCCCATCATCTATAACTTTTTGAACACATTCTTTCATCTTTTCTCCATCAGTATCCCCGATTTTTCTTTTTTCTTGCTTTCTATTTCGTACCATGTTAAATTTATTCTGTATAATAGAAAAAAAACAAAATTGTGATAGCACTGGGAAAAATATTTGGTGATATGTTAGGTCGGGGCACAGTGAATCAGTGCTCACAGTGAACCACTGTACCCCGATTCACTGTGCCCCAGATGTACCTCAAAACAGTTTTAAGTAAATGCAAGTCATGTGACCACTACCACTGGATATATTTGTGATATGAGAAGAAAAATTCAATTCATTACTCAGAACTCAATGTGGCCAGGGAGTGTACGTTGTGCTTGTACCTACTCTGGCCACTTTTCTCTCATGTTACAAATATTAAAAATAAAATGTTCAATTGTATGCCATTTGTCTTAGAATATTTGAGTCCATAGAAATATAAGGTTTGGTGCTTTTACATTAGAAATTTCCCTCAAGGAATTTTGCATGAAAATTACCCACTTTTTGGACTGAAAATTCCCCCTCTGGACCTGGGCTCTCAGTAAAATCATATTTTTCCAAATAATTTTCTTTTTAACCGACATTCTAAGATACTCAGAACTGTTTGGAGGTCAATATTTCAATTCATACAAAAATAATCGGCAAAATGCGATTTAGAAAATATTGTGGCTATATTGTATCGAATTTTGCTGATTTTTTTGTATGAATTGAAATATTAACCTCAAAATATTTCTGAGTATCTTAGATTGTCTTTGGGTTGATGAAAATACCAATCATGAAAAAAATAATTATTTGGAAATATGATTTTACAGAAGGGGATTTTCAGTCCAAAAAGTGGTTCATTTTCATGCAAAATTCCTTGGAATGAAGTGTGTTAATTTCAAATGTAAAACCATCAAACCTTATATTTCTATGGACCCAAAGACATTCTTAGACAAATGGCATACAATTGAAAATTTTATTTTGAATATTTTTGACATGAGAGAAAAAATTCAAGTTACAAATCAATGTGGTCAGAGACTAGAGTAGAGAGTAGGGCCTACGTAGTAGTAACTAGTATTTACATTAACATTTATGCCTCATTTCACCCACCTTCTTCAATGAAAAATAACCATACGACTTTCTCAATGATACCAAAATGACCACTGAAGTTTTTTTTATAGCTGTATATTAACTGTTCATTTCAAATTTCATCTCTAATAGTGTCAGGAGGAATGAGAACAAAAATAATTCGCTCGTTTAAAGGGACAGTCTGAATTTGTTTTAGGTCAAAAAAAAATTTTGCTCAAATTTGTGAAAACTTTACACCAAAATCTGTAACTATGTGCCCTTTAATGTATCTGAAAGTTTTAACTAAAAAAATCCAGCCGTTAATTTTTAAACGCTAAAAACGTGCTAAAATTTTTAAAAACCTTACGTAAGGTTTTTAAATGTGTTATGTTTTTTGGACGCTGATAGGAAACTACTGAACGGATTTGAGTAAAATAAACGCCTAATTGTAGAGAAATGTTCCTCTTGTGTATTGGAAAGGTTTCAGCCAGAAATATTGAGCCATTTAAAGGGCAAACACCAACACTAGGTCAAATTGCTTAATTTACAATAAGTACTCCCTGTTTGTAATTAACCCTTTAAAACCAAATTCAGTTTGAACAAGAAGATATAGAGATACAATAAGCATGCTTTAAAAATACTCTCAGGTAGCATTTGCGATTTTTTTTATATTGGAAACAAAAAGCAGAATGGCCCTTTAAGTCGTTTGACAGCGTAAACCGGAAGTATGATTACTCCGATCAAGAACCGTAACTCTTGATCGATTAATGGCGGCCGGCATTTGTGGATAGGCGAATTTATAAATTAGTTCTTGATGGTGGCCGTAAAATTTCCTAAAAGAGATTTAGTTAGAGTCGATTTTAGTAAACATCCTTATAGTAGGCTAACAAACAACAAAACAAAAGCATGAAAAAGCGTCGATTGAAAAAAGTTTCCAGACGACACATTATCAAAAGTTCAAGGGACGTAACGTAACTGATGAAAATATCCAATTTCGACAATTCAAGGGGCGTAACTGATCATAATAATTGTTATGTTATGATAATAATAAAAAAAGTTGAGATGACGAAAAGTGCTATCGGTGAGAAGGGTTAGAAAATACTTTCTTGAACAACACCAGTAGGCTAATAGCTGCCAAATACTAAAGATAAAATAGTGAGGCAAAACTATTAGTCGTGTCATGTAAAATTAGAACAAAAGGTGAGAACTCGACATAATTTCGTGAGGACAAGATTAAAATGAATCGTTAAGCAAAAACATCTGCAATGATAGCAAAAAGATATATTTTATATTTATAAATAATATTAGTTCATGATGGAGGCCGTAAAATTTCTTAAGAGAGGTTTTGAGTCGATATGGTAAATATCCTTATAGTAGCTTATGTGTTACAGATTTCACTTTATATTCAACCGGGTTATTCTCTTCACAGATCTTAACTAATATTCCCTTTTCCTTTTGATATTGATAAGAAAGATGAAAAGCCGCTTTTTGTGTTGTTTTCGTCGTTGATATTGCCGTTAACAAGACTGAGAAGGTGGATCTTCCGCAAGACTTGCAGCAGGCAGGTAAATGAATATATTGTTCTTTTATCATAAATCTGAATTATTTGGTTAAAAATTTCACTAGCCGATAGACTTTGAACAAAAACAACACGAGCAACTATTGTTAACTTTTATTCTTAAATAGTTATTAGAAAACCAATAATTCTGAATCAAGGGAAGTAACTCTAGCTATTTTCTTGAAGAAGAGAGCAACTGACAGTTCCACAAAATGTCCAATGAAAATACTTGACTGTTCTATTTCCAGGTCATTCGGCAATCCTCGGCTGATTCCAGTACTCTACATCAAACCTAGGCTGTATGACAGTAGTTGATATGCGTCTACGCCAGTACATTATGATGTGATGCGGCGACCGATTTTCGACAGTAGGAGAAACCCTTCCGCTTCAACAATTAGTTATATGCAATAGACCGCGAAACAGGTTAATTCCGGTGAACGTTTCAATGATTTTCACATAGTTCTCCTTTCGGGCTTTGAAATCTACTAGTGAATGTAAACGTTTATTAGTATTTGAGCACAAAAGACAAGCCAAAAGTCTCTTACGATAAAGCATCCATGGGCGCGGCCATGTTGAATGCAGTAATCGCACCTCCAATCTTAAAGAGCTCAGAAAGTAGTCCGATGGACGCTACCAATATACAGACGAGGCTAGATGAGGTGCGAATAGGCCGATGTTAAGACGAATGATTTCCAGGTGAGGGATGAGTCAATGAGCTACAGGTGAAAGCTCAGCTTACTGGAACAGTGATAGTATGCTATGTCACAGACTCACGGACATTGACTCGTAAGTAACCATAATTTTTTCCAATAAGGTCACTTATTTATAAAGGTTTACGAATTAATGTTACGAATTTCGGATTTTGTATGTCATTCATAAAATTTTTCTCCTGTTCTTGCATAAACCGATTTTAATTATGTATTTCAGATATGGAAGCAATTCAAAGTCTCTTCAATTACATTGGCAGAATGTAAACAATAAAAGCTACTGCATTCTGAAATCAGTAAAAAAAATTATCAATGAGTATAAGGGAGGTAACTAGTAAAAAAAATATATCTAAATTTAAACTACGTGTAGGTCATGGAAAATACTGTAAAAATAAAAAATGTTTATGGCTTAAATCAGATTTTTTGTTATCCCTCTATGAGAATCTCATACAGCCCGTAGTCATTACCGGCACCAGTGGGACAAACTGACTGAACAGGAACTGAAGAAAGGCAGGATGGTCGCTTTTGGGAAAAATAACTTTACGTAAGATCCGTGAGAATATCTCAGGATTGATGGCCTGGTCAAAATTAATTACAATCTTTGTAACTGGCCGAGTCTTAAGTGGCTATTTATGGTTGAAAATCAACATCCTTTACAACATCCAGTCCTCATTTATCTACTTACAGCTCGCTTGTCAACTTCGGAATTAGACCAATAGATAGCCATGTATCTTAAACGGTGTTTGTCATATTGAATAAGTATATTGAATTATAGTTCAGCCACCCAAAATCATTCTTCTGAGATTGTCCTTGTGCGTAATAAACAGCCATTTAAAATCAATATTCTAATTAGGGTTGTCTGCCCTTGCCTGTTTATATGAATGTCCCAAACTATAACCTCGTCGTTGATAGGAATAGTCTGAGAGATAGTTTTGAGCAGATTTCTCCTTGCCAATCCATGATCTGATCAAATTGTTACGCATTGAAAGACTCCTTTAATGCATTTGAAGAATTTTGAAATATCTTGTTACGTCGGATTTTAACCTTATTTGATTTTTTAAAAGGAGCACGTGATATAGTAATTTGGAGGGCAATCCAGTTTTTCAGTGGGAAATTATCCTTCTTTTCCCCACTGTAGATAATGTGATTGTTTAATAATAACCCGAGTGTTTTCAATGTCGAAACGACTAAAGAGATCTTAACCCTTTTGGACTGTTCGTATCCCTATTTTTTTTTACGTAAACCCCGGGTACCTCTTTGCCCACCCTAAGTAACATTAAGATCCAACACTGATATTATAATATCATAAACATTTCAGCACACTAAAGAATAGGTAAATGAGAAGACTGCTGTTGCATAGCAGAAACCAACTTCTTGAATTTTAAAAAATTGTCTAAGAGGCTTCTCAAGTACCCCTTGTGGTGTTCGCTGGAATCGAGGTTCTAAGCGAATCATGAGATCCAAAGATGTAAACCAATTATCAAAATAATCTTTGAGTTTAATCGATACCTTCAACCAGACGGACAACAACATAACCAGATAATCCTAAATCGTTATCAGGAACTGAACCTTGACCAACATCCACTTCAAAATCGTAAATTAACCCTGAAAAACCACATCGTGTCAAGATATTGAATCCCCATTAATGTGGCTTCTTCGGCATATATATTGCTTGATGCGGCTTCTTCCGCATATGGCACCATTTGTTCGTCAATGCTGTGTTTTTCTTAAGATTTTCCATATTTTCTCGAAGGTGGTCAATGAGAGGACGGATGTTGAACGAGTGGTCGTATCCTACTTCACCCTAGGTCTTCATCTGTGTGTTGTCATCAAAATGAATTGAAGTTGTGGTTCTAGTCATTGCATCAGCATCAGGTGCAAATCTTGTTAGATTTTCCTAAAAAAGAATGTACTGCTTGACGTTGAATATACCCATCATGCATATATGTATGCAAATAAATTGTTCAATTTGAGGGCTTGTTCGAGTTCTTTACCAATTCGTTGCATACTATACATGTTTTTTGGGTTTTTTTTGGCTATGTTGGACATCATCTGATCGTCGAAGAATATTTTGAAGTACGTATATGCGGTCCATGGTTCTTCATGAGAGTTTGAAAATTTACTAGTCCAAGTGGTATTTTTGTCTTGCAATGGTTGTTTTATCCATTTGTATTGTTGCTTCACCCTTTGATTGATGTGAATGGCTCACTATCAAGTTCAACAGACAGTTGTTCTGGTTCTACAGACACTTCGTCTTTATAGTCTTATAGCCACCCACCTATTTCGTCGTCAGATGGTTCATCAATATCAGATGAAGGGCCTTTCGGCAAGTATATGATATTGACAACCGAGTCTCTGGATAGTTTCTGATTTCCCTTGCATCTGAAAACAAAATAATTTATATTCCAAATGACCTTAAATTATAATATTAATTATAAAACTTTCATCCAATTAGCAATTTCATAGCAATTAGCACTTAAAATAATCTCATTGAATTCAGATAAGTTTTGTATCACTATTGACGGATGGGTTCACAAACAACACAAAAAGTTACATGGCTTTATCACCATAAAAATATAATAGAAATCTTTATCTTCAATAATATTTACTGTTTACAATTAAATTAACTATACCTTGATTTGGTTGATATTACGGTATTCAAAGGATTAACTCTGTCAATGTTTTTTAAATAATGCTCAAGATTTGAGTGAATACAAAACTACGCATCCGATGTGATAAAATTCTGACAAAAATTGTAGTCTCTTTCCTGTTCGCTAACCAATTTTAACATATTTTAGTATAATTGTATATCTGTGGACTGCACCTCAGAATGTACCCAAATCTGGGTCTTGTAGATCTCAGTCCAGAAAGTCGATGGACCAACGGACGTACTGATTAAAGTGAAGAACATGACGAGTAAGCACCAATCTAAATATAAATCCATTATCTACTTTCCATCTTATCTTTTCTGTCGAGATGGGATGTCAGTTTGAATTTAATAAAAGCAGATATGTAGATGTTATCGGCCACATGTCACACCTTCATACCATTATAAAACTGGACACAAATTCAAAATTAACAATACATCAAACAAGAATTCAAAATGTGAGTATCCATTTCTTCTCAATTTAAAAATATCAACAGGAATAAAATTTTGTAAAAACAATGCAACATTAATAAGTAATAAGGTTTATGAAATAACAACATAAATAATGTACATGAACCAATCTGAAATTTATATCCGCATATTACTTTTTAGGACTTTGGCTACATTGATATTCATCCTGTCGACTGTGTGTTCTGCTACCTCCCAGATGTACCCTGGTATGGGAATGAACCCTGGCATGGGAATGAATCATGGCATGGGAATGAATCCTGGTATGGGAATGAACCCTGGCATGGGAATGAACCCTGGTATGGGAATGAACCCAGGAATGGGAATGAATCCTGGCATGGGAATGAATCCCGGTATGGGAATGAACCCTGGTATGGGCATGTCGGGGGTAAGCTCTTTAAATTAATCATAACCATATATCATTTTTTAGTTACAACAGGGATGTATAATATGTGGTAAGTTTGTGAGAAGGGGGACTAAAACATTTGGTATATTTTAATGTTTCCAATATTATACTATAATTAAGCCAAGTACGAACTTTCCAAACCGCAAAACAAAACTAAAAACAGTTTGGCAAACATGATAATTGGTAGCGAGGAAGTATATCTATGATAATTGTATTTTATAACTTCTACATGTAGTTGATACAGGACACAAAATGGTATCGTGTGTTTTATTTAGAAACATGTAGTTTCAATCTGAAATTCTGACACATGTAATACGTAATATTTCTGTATTTCATTGAATTCGGTGTGATACTATTATGCTGTATGAATAAAATCCTAAAAATATTAATCCAATGGTTTATTTAAAGCGATACAACCTCTTAGAATGAACAAAAATATTAAGTTCTCAAACTTGGTCAATCAGAGTATATATTCATCAACGATGTTCGAAATATACAAACAGGATGCAAACAAAACCATGAAACTGTAAATTTCCACATAATAACAGGTTAGAACTGATAAGCGCCTTAAATTTGATTAAGGGTTTTTCAATTATTGTATATAAACATTGTTTTCTGGATTTATCAGATTATTTAGGTAATTTGTTGTATAGTTACGCAACCATGCAAGTATCTTGATGAATATAAACTCCTATTGACCAAATTTGAAAATTTATATTTTTTGTTCATTCTAAGAGGTTGTATTCCTTAAACAAATAACAGTTTATATATGATTTACCGTTATATTGTAGGCTTGTCGACAGTTGACTCAGAGATGTAATCTAAGTGATTTGAAATGCTGCCCTGGATTTAGGTGTCAATCAGAAGGAGTTTCATCAGCCGTCAAATATTGTAGAATGTCCTCTGGTTAAATTTTCAGATTCTTTTCAAATATCAATGTATTTTTCATAAACTCAATTATTGATAGTTTGTAGAATAAATGTTCAGTACAATGTCGATGGGTTTATATTTCAATAAAGCTTTATCGTGCATCTTAAAGTGTCCTTATATTCAATATTTTTCTGCATGTAGAAAATGAGTAAAACATGTCACCGTCCTCATTACATATCACTTTTAAAAGTTTATATCGTTCAGTGAGTCCCATTAGAAAAACTCTTCTACTGGCAGACGCCATTTTTGTTTGTTCATATATTGTATTTGACACCAAAGATGTGTAATTGCACCTGCGAAGTTTTAAGTCATTTGGACTGAGGGTAGAACGGCCAGATTTTGGCAGAAACCAACTTTAGTCGGCGTGCCAAGTCCCGATTAAATTTTGCCATTTGCGTTTAGAAGCTAAATCTGTAGCCTGTCATCCCAGCTCAACTCAACCAACTTGCGTGGCGCACACTATTTATATTTATTTGACAGCTCCCAAAGTGGCGCGTGGAGGATTGACCAATTAATGGGTCACCCAGGGCCGAGTTTCAGAGCCATGTCCTTCGACCCGACCAAATCTTACGAATATCAGCATCCACTGGAAGCGAACGTCAGCTTGTCATCTACATACCTATCAATTAATAAGGGTACAACTGATGGGATTGAGTTGAAAGAATCGACCGTTGCCACAAATACACATGTAGAGTAAACGACTATTTTCACTTAATTGCGTGGCAAATCTATCGATTTGTCACGCTTTGTTTTCGTTATGATTATTTTTTTTTTTTTTTTTTTTTTTTTTTTCCAAATTCTGGTCAGCGTCTGTAGAGAAAACTGGAAATGGTATAGAAATTCTGGTTTGATCAGCTAGTTTCACTCGAGGGAAATTTTCCCTTAAATATGAAACGGCACATTTTTGCGGAACCAGAAGTGGGCTATTACATAATGTGCAATATTTTTTCATCGAGTCTGTAGGACTTATTTATGAACCGATTTACCTGAAATTTCCTTTATTACGTTAATTGTTAAAAGAAGTATCTGGTGCATTTTCAAAATTTTCAATTTTTAAATATTTTTGTAAAAAAAAATTGAAACCAAAATTTTCAAAAAAAATCAAATTTTTTTTCTCAGCCGCTAATTATCCGATTGATCTGAAATTCACAGGACATAAACAGAATGTCGATACAAATAATACAAGATAATTTAAATATTTCTATCACTTCCGGTTTTGGCGTGAAGACTTCCGGTTTTTCAAAATTAAGACTGGCGACCCCACTTCCGGTGTAAATTTCAGATGTTGGCTAAAACCATAAATATTGTATGTCAGGCATAATTAGAAGGTACTTAGCAGAAAAAATCCAAACCGGAAGTGATACATAAGCTGTCGTCACAGACTGACACATTTCAGCAAAAAATTAATTAGTCCTCCATTTTTTATCCGATTTTTATGATTTTGATGTCTATCAAAACATTGTAACTTTATCTAAAACTTGTAGGCACAGAATTTTGAATTTCGAATTTGAAGTGTTTTTATTTTGGTTTGAATTTTTTGAAAATTCAAAAGGCCATACCATGTGACCTTGACCTTCAATGACCCTGAAATTTTCAATGTAGAATGTCCTTGACCTCAGCTATCCATAGGTGTTTTGATTTTAGTTGAAAAATATTAACTTCCGGTTTTATAGACATTCAAAAATTGACACTTTTGACAACTTTGGACGACTGTATCACCTTCTCTAATTAACACAAAGAATTAATCATTTCAATTTTGTAATACTGATTTAATTATCTTTTTAACGATATATGACGATAATACCTTAAAATATGTTTTCAAAATATTGCGTTTTTTTCGACTGAGAGTTCTAACTTACAATGTAATTATCTAATAGCAATATCGATTGTTTAATGATGATGTACACAATTTTCTCTTTTCAACGATATATGACATGATTAGTTTAATACAAAATCCATTAAAGTGAAAATAGGCATAGAGTACCCTGAGTAATCTGAGAAAAATAGAAATAGAGAGGATTAAAATGATTGACAAGGGTTATAGCAGGTTATATAATACAGTAATAAAACTATTGATGTGAACTTTTCACATGGAGGTGTGAAGTATTTTAGGTCATAAACAGATTAATCTGATTATGTAATCTTTTAACACTCTAAAAAATATATAAAATTTATTGCAGTGCGTTCGATTCTCGAACGCACTGCATTGTTTTGCAATTGACTATTTTTTGCAGTGCGTTCGATAATCGAACGCACTGCATTGTTTTGCAAACGGCTATTTTTTGCAGTGCGTTCGATAATCGAACGCACTGCATTGTTTTGCAAACGGCTATTTTTTTTTTTTTTTTTTCGAATTTTACACTCGCTATTTTAGTAAGAAGGCAACATGCCACTTACAGATTTTTTCAATTCCCTACGATAAATTGTTGACCATCAACTATTAAATATAAATTGGTGCCATTTTGACAAACCGGAAATGAGGTAGAACAAAAAACACAGTTTTGGTTTTTGGAATCTCACAGCTCTATTTTTGATCCGATTTTTATCAAACTGTTTTGAACTGTTTTCTATAACTGTGCGCTACTAAATAAAAGTTTTAAACTTCTCCAATTTTGACTTTTAGTTGACTATTTTCTTAATTTTAATTTTTGCGTTTTTTTCAACTTCTACAATTTTATTTCGTTCGATCTGCAAATTTGCAGGTGTATAGACATTTTGATTCTAAACAAAACGCAGTTTTCAAAATTTTGATACCACTTCCGGTTTTTACGTTATTAGCTTGTAAATTTAAAATTTCAACTTCCGGAAATTTGAAGATATTTCAAATTTGTTTTTTTCAATGTGTTATAATTTGTTATAACAACAATTTGAAATACAAAAATCCGACCCGGAAGTAATAGATCATCCGCCATTTTGATATGAGTAATTTTCATAAAATTAAAAATGGGGCCTCAGGGTTATGAGCGGCATCCGTAACTTTAGTATTTTTGGAAACTACAGTCGATTGCTAAAAAAGTCTAGGCGCCGATTTTTGAATTTTGATTTCAATTTTTTTTTTATTTTCGTTTTGATTTTTTATGCAAGTACTAAAACTTTCAAGGCTCATATCTTTTGACCTTGACCTTTGGTGACCTTGGTACCTGAACAAAAGTTATTGCCCTTGATGAAATATATCCAATGATGTATTCATGTTTGCGATCCGATGTATACTTCCGGTTTTATAGGTAATTGAAATTTGTGATTTTTGACTTTAAACAGTCTTGTCACGTGACCTAGCGTAAATACGTCAAAAATGATTTAACAATCATATTATGCGTAATTTGCTCTTTCCAATGATGTACGACAATATACACTTAAATTAAAATTGCACGATTTAAAATTTGAACATTTTGTGCAAATTTCCATTGTAACTGTGCGTGTTTTTTTCAAATTTTATTTCAATCGATCTGAAAGTTTACAGATGGAAAGATATTTCGATTGCAATCAAAAATCCGTTTTCGAAAAATTGATACCACTTCCGGTTCTGACGTAATTAGCTTGTAAATTTGAAATTTCAACTTCCGGAATTTGGAATATATTTGAAATTTGTTTTTTGCAACATTTAACATTATGGTATATCAACAATTTGAAATAAAAAAATTTCACCCGGAAGTCACAAATCGGCCGCCATATTGATATGACTTACTTTTGTAAAACTCAAAATGGGGCCTCAGGGTTATAAGCGGAAATCGTAACTTTGATATTTTTGGAAACTACAGTCGATTGCATTCATAGCATTGTTAATCGATTTTTGATCTTCTGTTTTGCCTTTCTTGCATTTCCGTTTTATTTTTTTCAGTAATTACCAAAACTTTCAGGGCTCCTATCTCGTGACCTTGACCTTTGGTGACATTGTGACCCGAACTAAAGTTTTTGCCCTCAATGAGATCTATCCGACTATGTATTCATAATTGTTGTCCGATTTATATTTTCAGTTTTGTAGGCAATTCAAATTTGCGATTTTTGCCTTTACCAGTAACATCCAAGGTTTCGCTAGTTATGGTAGCTTTCTTTGTCTAGAAATAATACAGACCCTTTTAAAAACAGTTTTGAAGTAATTCCAGAACAGTTACGCACTGCTCAGAACCATGCAAAGCCTATGGATCTAGTTTTTTTTTTTTTTCGAATTTTACACTCGCTATTTTAGTAAGAAGGCAACATGCCACATACAGATTTGTTCAATTCCCTACGATAAATTGTTGACCATCAACTATTAAATATAAATTGGTGCCATTTTGACAAACCGGAAATGAGGTAGAACAAAAAACACAGTTTTGGTTTTTGGAATCTCACAGCTCTATTTTTGATCCGATTTTTATCAAACTGTTTTGAACTGTTTTCTATAACTGTACGCTACTAAATAAAAGTTTTAAACTTCTCAAATTTTGACTTTTAGTTGCCTATTTGCTTAATTTTAATTTTTGCGTTTTTTTCAACTTCTTCAATTTTATTTCGATCGATCTGCAAATTTGCAGGTGGATAGACATTTTGATTCCAAACAGAATGCAGTTTTCAAAATTTTTATACCACTTCCGGTTATGACGTAATTAGCTTGCAAATTTAAAACTTCAACTTCCGGAATTTTGAAGATATTTGAAATTTGTTTTTTGCAATGTGTTACAATTTGTTTTAACAACAATTTGAAATAAAAAAATCCGACCCGGAAGTAACAGATCATCCTCCATTTTGATATGAGTAACTTTGATAAAATTAAAAATGGGGCCTCAGGGTTATAGGCGGAATCCGTAACTTCCGCATTTTTGGAAACTACAGTCGATTGCTATAAAAGTCTAGGCGCCGAATTTTGAATTTTGATTTCAATTTTTTTTTTTATTTCCGTTTTGATTTTTTAAGCAATTACTAAAACTTTCAAAGCTAATATCTTTTGACCTTGACCTTTGGTGACCTTGGTACCTGAACAAAAGTTATTGTCCTTGATGAAATCTGTCCAATGATGTATTCATGTTTGTGATCCGATGTAGACTTCCGGTTTTATAGGCAATTGAAATTTGTGATTTTTGACTTTAAGAAGTCCTGTCACGTGACCTAGCGTAAATACGTCAAAAATGATTTAACAATCATATTATGCGTAATTTGCTCTTTCCAATGATGTACGACAATATACACTTAAATTGAAATTGCACGATTTAAAATTTGAACATTTTGTGCAAATTTCCATTGTAACTGTGCGTGTTTTTTTCAAATTTTATTTCAATCGATCTGAAAGTTTACAGATGGAAAGATATTTCGATTGCAATCCAAAATCCGTTTTCGAAAAATTGATACCACTTCCGGTTTTGACGTAATTAGCTTGTAAATTTGAAATTTCAACTTCCGGAATTTGGAATATATTTGAAATTTGTTTTTTGCAATATTTAACATTATGGTATATCAACAATTTGAAATAAAAAAAATTAACCCGGAAGTTACAAATCGGCCGCCATATTGATATGACTAACTTTAGTAAAACTCAAAATGGGGCCTCAGGGTTATGAGCGGAAATCGTAACTTTGATATTTTTGGAAACTACAGTCGATTGCTTTCATAGCATTGTTAATCGATTTTTGATTTTCTGTTTTGCCTTTCTTGCATTTCCGTTTAATTTTTTTCAATAATTACAAAAACATTCAAGACTCATACCTCGTGACTTTGACCTTTGGTGACAGTGTGACCTGAACAAAAGTTTTTGCTCTCGATGAGATCTATCCGACTATGTATTCATATTTGTTGTCCGATGTATACTTCCGGTTTTGTGAGCAATTCAAATTTGCGATTTTTGACTTTACTAGCTTTCTTTGTCTAGAAATAATACCATTACAGACCCTTTAAAAAACAGTTTTTAAGTAATTTCAAAACTGTTACGCACTGCTCAGAACCATGCAAAGCCTATGGATCTAGTTTTTTTTTGCAGTGCGTTCGATAATCGAACGCACTGCATTGTTTTGCAAACGGCTATTTTTTGCAGTGCGTTCGATAATCGAACGCACTGCATTGTTTTGCAAACGGCTATTTGCAGTGCGTTCGATAATCGAACGCACTGCATTGTTTTGCAAACGGCTATTTTTTGCAGTGCGTTCGATTTCGAACGCACTGCTTTGTTTTCATAATGATTTTTTTTTTTTTTCGAATTCTTCCCATCTCGCCCAGCCAAAACTACGCATGGTACGTACTCACTGATGCGACTTCCTATTCACAAATGGTGGCCACCGTTACATAAATATAAATTGATGCATTTCAATCCAACCGGAAATGACGTACGATGCAAAAACGTATTTTAGGGTTTTTAAATTAACGTCTCTAATTTTTGTCCGATTTTTATCGGATTTTTTGGGTTAATATCTATAATCTAACAGCTACAAGATGAGTTCTTACTAAAATTCAAAAATTTTAATTTTGACACTCTTTTTTAATTTGAAATTTTTTGTATTTTTCAACTTCTACAATTTTATTTTGTTCGATTTGAAAACCTACATGTAGATAGACATTTTAATTCTAAATACAACTCTGTCATTAAAATGTCGATATCACTTCCGGTTTTGACGTCATTTGCTCTCAAAGTTCAAATTTCCACTTCCGGAATTTTGAAGATATTCGAAAAATTATTTTTGCAGTATGTTTATTATGTAGACACAAAAGTATACAAATGATAAAATTTGACCCGGATGTAACAGATCAGTCGCCATCTTGAAATGGTATATTTTCATATAACGCAAAATGGGGCCTCAGGGTGTTATGGAATTTGTATAATTTTGATGTCTATACAATCTACAGTCGATTGTTACCAAAACATGGGAAGCCGATTTGTGAATTTCAATTCTGATCTTTTCTAATTTCCGGTTAAAATAAATCATTAATTGTCAAAACTTTCAAGGCCCATATTTCGTGACCTTGACCTTTTGTGACTAAGTGACCTGCACAAATGTTATTGCACTTGATGAGATGTATCCAATGACATATTTTATTTAGATGCCCAATGGTTGCTTCCGGTTTAATAGCCGTTTGAAAATTGCAATTTTTAACTTTAAACGGCCCTACCACGTGACCTAATTTACATATGTCTTATTTTCTTTCACCATCTTACTATGCTCTGTCTGCTCTTTCCAATGATATACAACACAATACATTTGAATCAAAATTCCGCCTTTTAAAGTTTGAAAAATTTGTGCCAATTTCCATTGAAACTGTGCGTGTTTTTTTCAAATTTTATTTCGATCGTTCTGAAAACTTACAGGTAGATAGACATTTTAATGGCGAACAAGAATATGTTTTCAAAATTTCGATATCATTTCCGGTTTTGACGTCATCGACTCTCAAATTTGAAATTTCAACTTCCGGAAGTTTGAAGATATTCGAAAAATACTTTTTGCAGTATGTTTGTTATGTGGACACAAAAGTACACAAATGATAAAATTTGAACCGAATGTAACAGATCAGTCGCCATCTCGAAATGGTATATTTTTATAAAACGTAAAATGGGGCCTCAGGGTGCTATGGAATTTGCATAATTTAGATGTCTATGCAATCTACAGTCGATTGCTACCAAAACATGTGAAGCCGATTTTTTAATTTCAAATCTGAATTGTTCTTATTTCCGGTTAAAATGAATCAGTAATTGTCTATACTTTCAAGGCCCATATTTCGTGACCTTGACCTTTCCGGACTTAGTGACCTGTACAAAAATTGTTTCCATTGATGGGATGTAGCCAATGATATAATTTGTTCAGATGCCCAACGTTTACTTCCGGTTTCAATTGACCTAATTTACATATGTATTATTTTCTTTAAATGTCTTACTATGCCCTGTCTTCTCTTTCAAATGATATACAACACAACACATTTGAGTCAAAATTTCACCTTTTAAAGTTTTGCGCCAATTTCCATTCGAGTGTGCGTGTTTTTTCCAAATTTTATCGACCTGACAACTTACAGGTGGAAAGACATTTAGATATCGAACTAAGATCTATTTTCAAAATTTCATTATCACTTCCTGTTTAGACGTCATTCGATTTTTAATTTGAAAATACAACTTCCGGAATTCTTCAGATATTTGAATTTTTTTTTAATATTATGTTCATTTTTACGATACAAAACAAATGCAATCATAAAAGCTTAGCCAGAAGTAAAGGATCAGTCGCCATATTGAACTGACATGTTTTTATAAAACGAAAAATGGGGCATCAGGGTTAAATGGGATTTGTGTAAATTTGATGTTATCTTATTCAGCAAAGGACTACTTACATAACATTCTGCTTTTTTGAAAAAAGTTTCCATTATCAAAAAAATCGCAAATGCTACCTGAGAGTATTTTTAAAGTATGTTTATTGCATCTCTATATCCTCTTGATCAAACTGAATTTGGTTTTAAAGGGTTAATTACAAACGGAGTACTTATTGTAAATTAAGCAATTTGACCTAGTTTTGGTGTTTTCCCTTTAAATGGCTCAATATTTCTAGCTGAAACCTTTTAAATACACACGAGGGACATTTCTCTACAATTAGGCGTTTATTTTACTCAAATCCGTTCAGTAGTTTCCTATCAGCGACCAAAAAACATAACACACCTACAAACCTTACGTAAGGTTTTTAAAAATTTTAGCATGTTTTTAGCGTTTAAAAATTAACGGCTGGATTTTTTTAGTTAAAACTTTCAGATACAATAAAGGGCACATAGTTACAGATTTTGATGTAAAGTTTTCACAAATTTTAGCAAAAATAAATGTTGACCTAAAAAAAATTCAGACTGTCCCTTTAATGCCTTATGATTTATGAAAGAAATTCAGGATGACGCACTGCTCAGCGCCGTTTTGGTACGGCTCTAGTTTTTTTTTTTTTTCGAATTTTACACTCGCTATTTTAGTAAGAAGGCAACATGCCACTTACAGATTTTTTCAATTCCCTACGATAAATTGTTGACCATCAACTATTAAATATAAATTGGTGCCATTTTGACAAACCGGAAATGAGGTAGAACAAAAAACACAGTTTTGGTTTTTGGAATCTCACAGCTCTATTTTTGATCCGATTTTTATCAAACTGTTTTGAACTGTTTTCTATAACTGTGCGCTACTAAATAAAAGTTTTAAACTTCTCCAATTTTGACTTTTAGTTGACTATTTTCTTAATTTTAATTTTTGCGTTTTTTTCAACTTCTACAATTTTATTTCGTTCGATCTGCAAATTTGCAGGTGTATAGACATTTTGATTCTAAACAAAACGCAGTTTTCAAAATTTTGATACCACTTCCGGTTTTTACGTTATTAGCTTGTAAATTTAAAATTTCAACTTCCGGAAATTTGAAGATATTTCAAATTTGTTTTTTTCAATGTGTTATAATTTGTTATAACAACAATTTGAAATACAAAAATCCGACCCGGAAGTAATAGATCATCCGCCATTTTGATATGAGTAATTTTCATAAAATTAAAAATGGGGCCTCAGGGTTATGAGCGGCATCCGTAACTTTAGTATTTTTGGAAACTACAGTCGATTGCTAAAAAAGTCTAGGCGCCGATTTTTGAATTTTGATTTCAATTTTTTTTTTATTTTCGTTTTGATTTTTTATGCAAGTACTAAAACTTTCAAGGCTCATATCTTTTGACCTTGACCTTTGGTGACCTTGGTACCTGAACAAAAGTTATTGCCCTTGATGAAATATATCCAATGATGTATTCATGTTTGCGATCCGATGTATACTTCCGGTTTTATAGGTAATTGAAATTTGTGATTTTTGACTTTAAACAGTCTTGTCACGTGACCTAGCGTAAATACGTCAAAAATGATTTAACAATCATATTATGCGTAATTTGCTCTTTCCAATGATGTACGACAATATACACTTAAATTAAAATTGCACGATTTAAAATTTGAACATTTTGTGCAAATTTCCATTGTAACTGTGCGTGTTTTTTTCAAATTTTATTTCAATCGATCTGAAAGTTTACAGATGGAAAGATATTTCGATTGCAATCAAAAATCCGTTTTCGAAAAATTGATACCACTTCCGGTTCTGACGTAATTAGCTTGTAAATTTGAAATTTCAACTTCCGGAATTTGGAATATATTTGAAATTTGTTTTTTGCAACATTTAACATTATGGTATATCAACAATTTGAAATAAAAAAATTTCACCCGGAAGTCACAAATCGGCCGCCATATTGATATGACTTACTTTTGTAAAACTCAAAATGGGGCCTCAGGGTTATAAGCGGAAATCGTAACTTTGATATTTTTGGAAACTACAGTCGATTGCATTCATAGCATTGTTAATCGATTTTTGATCTTCTGTTTTGCCTTTCTTGCATTTCCGTTTTATTTTTTTCAGTAATTACCAAAACTTTCAGGGCTCCTATCTCGTGACCTTGACCTTTGGTGACATTGTGACCCGAACTAAAGTTTTTGCCCTCAATGAGATCTATCCGACTATGTATTCATAATTGTTGTCCGATTTATATTTTCAGTTTTGTAGGCAATTCAAATTTGCGATTTTTGCCTTTACCAGTAACATCCAAGGTTTCGCTAGTTATGGTAGCTTTCTTTGTCTAGAAATAATACAGACCCTTTTAAAAACAGTTTTGAAGTAATTCCAGAACAGTTACGCACTGCTCAGAACCATGCAAAGCCTATGGATCTAGTTTTTTTTTTTTTTTTTCGAATTTTACACTCGCTATTTTAGTAAGAAGGCAACATGCCACATACAGATTTGTTCAATTCCCTACGATAAATTGTTGACCATCAACTATTAAATATAAATTGGTGCCATTTTGACAAACCGGAAATGAGGTAGAACAAAAAACACAGTTTTGGTTTTTGGAATCTCACAGCTCTATTTTTGATCCGATTTTTATCAAACTGTTTTGAACTGTTTTCTATCACTGTGCGCTACTAAATAAAATTTTTTAACTTCTCCAATTTTGACTTTTAGTTGACTATTTTCTTAATTTTAATTTTTGCGTTTTTTTCAACTTCTACAATTTTATTTCGTTCGATCTGAAAATTTGCAGGTGTATAGACATTTTGATTCTAAACAAAATGCAGTTTTCAAAATTTTGATACCACTTCCGGTTTTTACGTAATTAGCTTGTAAATTTAAATTTCCAACTTCCGGAAATTTGAAGATATTTCAAATTTGTTTTTTTCATTGTGTTATAATTTGTTATAACAACAATTTGAAATAAAAAAATCCGACCCGGAAGTAACAGATCATCCGCCATTTTGATATGAGTAACTTTTGTAAAATTAAAAATGGGGCCTCAGGGTTATGGGCGGAATCCGTAACTTCAGTATTTTTGGAAACTACAGTCGATTGCGAAAAAAGTCTAGGCGCCGATTTTTGAATTTTGATTCCAATTTTTTTTTTATTTCCGTTTTTATTTTTTATGCAATTACTAAAACTTTCAAGGCTAATATCTTTTGACCTTGACCTTTGGTGACCTTGGTACCTGAACAAAAGTTATTGTCCTTGATGAAATCTGTCCAATGATGTATTCATGTTTGTGATCCGATGTATACTTCCGGTTTTATAGGCAATTGAAATTTGTGATTTTTGACTTTAAACATCCCTGTCACGTGACCTAGCGTAAAAAAACCAAAAATGATTTAACAGTCATATTATGCGTGATTTGCTCTTTCCAATGATGTACGACAATATACACTTAAATTAAAATTGCACGATTTAAAATTTGAACATTTTGTGCAAATTTCCATTGTAACTGTGCGTGTTTTTTTCAAATTTTATTTCAATCGATCTGAAAATTTACAGATGGAAAGATATTTCGATTGCAATCCAAAGTCTGTTTTAGAAAAATTGATACCACTTCCGGTTTTGACGTAATTAGCTTGTAAATTTGAAATTTCAACTTCCGGAATTTTGAATATATTTGAAATTTGTTTTTTGCAACATTTAACATTATGGTACATCAACAATTTGAAATAAAAAAATTTAACCCGGAAGTTACAAATCGGTCGCCATATTGATATGACTATCTTTTGTAAAACTCAAAATGGGGCCTCAGAGTTATGAGCGGAATTCGTAACTTTGATATTTTTGGAAACTACTGTCGTTTGCATTCATAGCATTGTTAATCGATTTTTGATCTTCCGTTTTGCCTTTCTTGCACTTCCGTTTTATTTTTTTCAGTAATTACCAAAACTTTCAGGGCTCATATCTCGTGACCTTGACCTTTGGTGACATTGTGACCTGAACTAAAGTTTTTGCACTCAATGAGATCTATCCGACTATGTATTCATATTTAAAGTCCGATGTATACTTCCGGTTTTGTAAGCAAACCAAATTTGCGATTTTTTACTTTACAAGTAACATCCAAGGTTTCGCTAGTTGTGGTAGCTTTCTTTGTCTAGAAATAATACCAATACAGACCCTTTTAAAAACAGTTTTTAAGTAATTCCTAAACTGTTACGCACTGCTCAGAACCATGCAAAGCCAATGGATCTAGTTTTTTTTTTTTTTCGAATTTTACACTCGCTATTTTAGTAAGAAGGCAACATGCCACATACAGATTTGTTCAATTCCCTACGATAAATTGTTGACCATCAACTTTTAAATATAAATTGGTGCCATTTTGACAAACCGGAAATGAGGTAGGACAAAAAACACAGTTTTTGTTTTTGGAATCTCACGTCTCTATTTTTGATACGATTTTTATCAAACTGTTTTGAACTGTTTTCTATAACTGTACGCTACTAAATAAAGGTTTTAAACTTCTCCAATTTTGACTTTTAGTTGACTATTTTCTCAATTTTAATTTTTGCGTTTTTTTCAACTTCTTCAATTTTATTTCGATCGATCTGCAAATTTGCAGGTGGATAGACATTTTGATTCCAAACAAAATGCAGTTTTCAAAATTTTGATACCACTTCCGGTTATGACGTAATTAGCTTGCAAATTTAAAATTTCAACTTCCGGAATTTTGAAGATATTTGAAATTTGTTTTTTGCAATGTGTTACAATTTGTTATAACAACAATTTGAAATAAAAAAATCCGACCCGGAAGCAACAGATCATCCGCCATTTTGATATGAGTTACTTTTATAAAATTAAAAATGGGGCCTCAGGGTTATGAGCTGCATACGTAACTTTAGTGTTTTTGGAAACAACAATCGATTGCTAAAAAAGTCTAGGCGCCGATTTTTGAATTTTGATTTCATTTTTTTTTTTATTTCCGTTTTAATTTTTTATGCAATTACTAAAACTTTCAAGGCTCATATCTTTTGACCTTGACCTTTGGTGACCTTGGTACCTGAACAAAAGTTATTGCGCTTGATGAAATCTATCCAATGATGTATTCATGTTTGTGATCCGATGTATACTTCCGGTTTTATAGGCAATTGAAATTTGTGATTTTTGACTTTAAACAGCCCTGTCACGTGACCTAGCGTAAATACGTCAAAAATGAATTAACAATCATAGTATGCGTAATTTGCTCTTTCCAATGATGTACGACAATATACACTTAAATTAAAATTGCACGATTTAAAATTTGAACATTTTGTGCAAATTTCCATTGTAACTGTGCGTGTTTTTTTCAAATTTTATTTCAATCGATCTGAAAGTTTTCAGATGGAAAGATATTTCGATTGCAATCCAAAATCTGTTTTCGAAAAATTGATACCACTTCCGGTTTAGACGTAATTAGCTTGTAAATTTGAAATTTCAACTTCCGGAATTTTGAATAAATTTTAAATTTGTTTTTTGCAATATTTTACACTATAGTATATCAACAATTTGAAATAAAAAAATTTAACCCGGAAGTTAGAAATTGGCCGCCATATTGATATGACTAACTTTTGGAAAACTTAAAATGGGGCCTCAGGGTTATGAGTGGAATTCGTAACTTTGATATCTTTCGAAACTACAGTCGATTGCATTCAAAGCATTGCTAATCGATTTTTGATCTTCCGTTTTGCCTTTCTTTCATTTCCGTTTTATTTTTCTCAGTAATTACCAAAATTTTCAGGGCTCATATCTCGTGACCTTGACCTTTGATGACATTGTGACCTGAACAAAAGTTTTTGCCCGCCATGAGATCTATCCGACTATGTATTCGTATTTGAAGTCCGATGTATACTTCCGGTTTTGTAAGCAAATCAAATTTGCGATTTTTGACTTAACAAGTAACATCCAAGGCTTCGCTAGTTGTGGTAGCTTTCTTTGTCTCGCAATAATACCAATACAGACCCTTTTAAAAACAGTGTCTTAAGAAATTCCAAAACTGTTACGCACTGCTCAGAACCATGCAAAGCCAATGGATCTAGTTTTTTTTTTTTTTCGTTTTCTGGTCTCGCTATTTCGGTATGAAGGGAGCTTGTCACGCTCAAACTGACACGATTTCCCACGAGAGTTAGCTGATCAATGTGGCTTAAATGTTAAATGACGCAGTTTTGTCCAACCGGAAATGAGGTATGACAAAACGTGTATTTTCGGTTTTTTATCATTTTTACTTACAATTTTCAACCGATTTTGATGGATATTTTTTTGTTTATTTCCGTTGTGTCTTCTCTACACGATAACCACTTAAAAACTTATAATTTTTTACTTTTGACCCTGAATTTTGAAACTTTTTTTTCACGTTTTTTTCAACTTCCACAGTTTTATTTCGATCGCTATGAAAACTTCTAGGCATATAGACATTGTTATTGCGAACAAAACCATGTTTTCAAAATTTTGATATCACTTCCGGTTTTGACGTCATTTGCTTGTAAACTTCAAATTTCAACTTCCGGAGTTTTGAAGATATTTGAAAATTTCTTTTTGCATTTTGTTAGAAATTGTCATTATGAAAGATATTTGTGATAAAATTTGACCCGGAAGTAATATGTCAGGCGCCATGTTGTTGTGAGTAATTTTTATAAAACTCAAAATGGGGCCTCAGGGGATAATCGGATTTGCACAATTTTGGTGTCTATTAAATCCTTAGTCGATTGCCACCAACCTTATGACAGCGGATTTTTTAATTTCGATTTAGACTTTATTCTATTTCCGGACAAAGAATTTCAGTAATGACCAAAATTTTCAAGGCTCATATCTAGTGACCTTGACCTTTGCTGACCTTTTGACCTGTACAAAAGTTATTGCCCTTAACGAGATCTATCAAATGATATATTTATTTTCGATTTCTGATGATAACTTCCGGTTTTATCGCCATTTGAAAATTGCAATTTTTAACTTTAAAGAGCTTTGTCACGTGACCTAATTAACATACGTCACAAATTTTTAGACATGTTTACTATGCTAAATCTGCTCTTTCAAATGATATATAACACAAAATATTTGAATCAAAACTGCGCTTTTTAAAACTTGCAAATGTTGTGCCAAATGTCATTGAAACTGTGCGTGTTTTTTGGAAATTTGATTTTGATCGATCTGAAAACTAACAAGTAGATAAACAATTTGATAATGAACAAAAAATATTTCTTAAATTTTGATATCACTTCCGGTTTTGACGTCATTTGTTTGTAAACTTGAAATTCTTACTGGAGTTCCCGAATAATTTGAAAGTTTCTTCTTGCATCATGTTAGAAATGGTCATCAGAAAAGATGTAAATGATAAATCCGACCCGGAAGTACTGTGTTAGGTGCCATGTTGTTGTGACTTATTTTTATACAACTAAAAAAGGGACCTCAGGGGATAATCTAATTTGCATAATATCGGTGTCTATGAAATCCTTAGTCGATGGCCAACTACCTCGTGGCAACTGATTTTTTAATTTCGATTTCTTTATATTTCTGGAACAAGAATTTTAGTATAGGCTGAAACTTTCCAAGGCTCACATTTCTAAAACTATTAGTTCAGATGTCCAGGATATATTAATAACCTGTAATCTTTATACAGGAGAAACACACCTCGAGAGGATCATTCTTTGTGTCTATATCAGACAACATGTGAGAGTATACGTTGTTGTATTACAACGTATCATTCCCTCAGCACGTCATACGATTCAAGATCAGAATACCGACATTTGGATAGGTACAAGATACCATATTGTTTCTTTTAACGCTTCTCACTGTAACTTGCATTTTTAACGATTTAAATTATGTACTAAAAAATATAAACAAAAAGTCTAAAAGAAGTAGATAACGATCCAATGCCAAAAGAAGAAAAGCCGTTCTAAAAATCTGGTTCTGTCATTTAAAAAAAAAACAAGTTTTAAAATTGCATACCATTAAAATGTTTTCTAAAAAAATAATAATGTAGAATTTTTATTAAGTTTATGTTAAAATGTTACTTTACGAGCTCTACTGCTAACTTACGGGTATGGATGTTAGCACTCAGTGTTCTGATGTCATTTAAATATCATGTCAAGAATTGGCTATGTCATAAGGAGATAGGCGCGGTGGCACAGTGAGTTAATCGCTTGCTCGCGAAGCTGATCAATGATGCAGGTCGGAGGGGCTGACATGGAAAAAGCGCCAATTCGTTCGGATGGGACAATAAACCAGGCTTACGTGTGCTATTGGCTGTGCTCGTCAAAAAAAACCTCGACTTATTCCAAAATAAGAAAAGGCTCATGCCGCTGTCTTGGCAAAATTTCCCTCATTGCACACTGCATGGCGTTTGCCCGTCCTCAGTCAGCCCATATAGGTGCAGAAAAGTCGGACGTAAAACTCCATTCATTTCATTTCATTTCATTTCTTTCATATGTAAGATAATGCATATGAAAGATATTAATAAATATTCTTTAACTATTCTACTTCCAATGATGTATAAAAATGAATATTAATAAAAAAAACAACGACTTTTTAATCAGATGACTTTTCACTCCCAAATATGAACAATTTATGTGCCGATTTTTATGTTCTTATGTTCTGTAAATTTCGCAGTATGGATTGAAAACGCTATTTTTCACCCATGGACGAAACCGGATGCGCACTGCCCAGTATCGTCTCACGATTCTAGTTCATTTTTTTTTCAAAATTTTCACTTACATTAATTTTACATACAATGATTTAGAGCAGTGAATTTTTGATACATTAACCTGTTCGAATTTTTTTTCTACCATTGACAGAACTCTTTCTACAAGATACACACCAATTTTCTTTTTGTCGTCTGCTAAGGTTATTAAAGGTCATAAACAAATTAGTCAGACTACATAATCTTTTAACTCTAGGGCTGGACTCTATCCCCTATACAAAATGGCCCCTAGTTCTAATTGTTATCATTTGAATTGATAATTGAAATGTATGCTCTCTTCTTGTGACCTTGACTAGTGCTTCTATAGGAGAGTATCTTCTGTAACACCCAATTCCAATTTTGTTTTTGTCGTCTGCTAAGCTTATTATAAAATTAGTCAGAGTACATAATCTGTAGTGATGGACTATCTAGCAGACAGCAATAAATTATTTAACTGGCAACGCGTCTGCGCTAATCCGTTGCAATAAAAAGTAAATGTTTATTCTTGTCATAGTTAATTGGGCCCCTATCCAAATCGGCTATTAGTCAAAATCGTTTGGTCAAAATGGCCAGTCACCATGGCCCCTATTTTGGTCAAAATGGCCTCTGAATTTCTCTTTTGATTTCAACCAATTCATTGGTTAAAATGGCCACAAAAATAAAGTCAAGATGTTCCCTGATTTTTTTTTTATAAATTGTAGCTTATATGATGATAATCAAAGGAATAATTGGAAGCTATTTTAACCCTAAAAAAGGTCACTAATTTTGACTGAAAATTGTACTCTGTTACAACAAATTTTGAAGACATAAATTGTGTTCCAATTTATATTTTCATCAAAGCAAAGACATTCCAAGACTTATAATATTAATTTGAAGTTCCAGTTCCAGTTCTCAAAAAGATTATATAAAAAATATATTATTTAGCGCGTTATGTTTTGTTAATTTGTAACATCATAAATAAAAATATTATTTTGAGACCATTTTGACTTTTTGGAAGGACCATTTTGACTTTTTTTGAAGACCATTTTGACCATTTTGACCAAACGAGGGGCCATTTTGGATGGAGGCCCAATTGACTATAACCTGTTTTTATCTGCTAAGCTTATTATTTGTTCGTAATTGTTGAATGTATTTGTAATGTATTTGTAATGTATCGTCTATGCAGTCACTGTTCACAAAGTAGTCGTTATTAGCCGATTTCCAACTGTCAAGGGATCTTTAACGTACACAGCCAATAGCACACGGGGCCTCGGTTTATTGTCCCATCCAAACGACTAGACACTTTTCCATGTCAGCCCCTCCGACCTGCATCACTGACAGGGGGAAACCGGGTTGAAAAATTCGAAGGTATCATCTCGACCCATGCCGGGATTGAACCCTGGACCTTCAGGTTAGCGAGCAAGCGTCTAACTCGCTGAGTCACTCTTAAATTTGGGAGTTTTAAAAATAGAACACATTACTTTGAATATTCTGGATAAGAATATCAACGTAATTGTTATCTATAGACCACCTGTTTATCGATTAGAATTATTTCTCCCAATGTTACAAAGATCACTAGTTGAATAACAAGAATCTGGTGTATGTTATTATGGGAGATTTCAATCAAAATATCTTGGGCGGTCATATGTCTATACTTAATTGTTTTCAAAAATTTGGTTTTCAACAACTTGATCAGCATTACACTAATGAAGGTGAAACACTTATAGATCATATTTATATCAGTAAAGGAATTCTGTCACATAATGTTCACATTTCACACATACCTGTGTATTGTAGCTACCATGAAGCTATAAAAATTACCATACTATAAGTTATATTGATATAATATTGAATCTACCCTTTCACAAAACTTTTTACTAAAAATGAGGGAGTGAACACCAGACTTTAGGGGTTTGAAGTTCAAAAAGTCTTACAGCTATCAGGCAAAGTATCACGGGCCACGCTCAGTGCTGTTCACAGCTCTAGTCTTCTTTTGTTCCAATATTTAAACGATATAATAAAAACATGCATGCAAAAACGAATTAGAGGAGAAGAGAAGTGGATGTTGAAAAATACTTCGGAATTCATTTGTTCTTTATCTCACAATTATTGTTGTCTTTTTCTTTATCTCACAATTATTGTTGTCTTGTGTTTGGTTAAACATCGATAATAGAGTTATATCCCCTTAACCAATAAACGGTATAAACCCGTGGTTGCAATGCAACTTTGTTCTTCACGAAATAATATTGTAAAGGATGTAGTTCGTTGTTTTATGAACAACACTTCTGGATAGTTCTCCTTTTTTTTATCTAATCTTGGGTGGACACTGAATTTATTTGATTAACATGGCCCCTTTTACTTTTGGTGGTATTAGACAGTTAACGTCCACTTCCAGCCGATACTGATATCACAAACTAAATTATCGTTGTAATCGAAAGATGAAAATAATTCTAAGGAGGAATCTTTTTTATGCGCACACACTTTTGTCCGCCTGCCCGTTCTGTACACTTCGTTACTTTAACAGCACACATTATGAAAGAGAAAGTATAATTATGATACTGTTAAATTTAATTTTAAATGTCCCGAAAATGAAGAATTTTAAAGGAACAAAAATCTAAATTTTCAAATTTGGTCAATAGAAGTTTATATTCATCAGGGGACTTACCTGGTGGCATAACTATACAACAGATTACCTAGATTATCTGATAAATCCAGAAAACAATGTTTATATACAATATTGAAAAACCCCTTAATCAAATTTAAGGCGTTTATCAATTATAACCTGTTATTATATGGAAATTTACATAGTTTCATGGGTTTTTTTGCATTCTGTTTGTATACTTTGGACATCGTTGATGAATATATACTCTGATTGACCAAGTCCAAAGCGTTATATATAGAGCTTCAATGAGCAATACTAAAATCATTAAATTTTAATTTCACACAGCAGAATAAAAAATATTAAATTTTGAGAAATATTCGTTGGCGTCGATATCATTGAGGATTTTTCTACTCTTTTTTATTTTCACTTTTTTTTTTTAGGCGAAAAAATTCTTAGTGAATTGAAAAAAACAAAAATATTTTTGATTTCCAGGGTCTTGTTATAATACACATCCCACAACTTCAAGTGAATGGGTGCACAGGTTTGGGGGAATGACAACAAAAGCATTCTCTTAAAATATTAGAATAAGGTGGTATCCACCAATTTACATGGTAGTACATGTATTTTTATCATAGAATGAAAAGTTGGATAAATTGGGGAAAGTGCATGAAAGATTACTCTTCATATTATAATAAAGTGAATGGTTTGTTATTTACCACCTTTAACATTGGTGCCAACCGTTTTCCAAAAGTTCATCGTAACTGACTTCGACAGTACCCAAAAGTGTAGATATCGATTTGAAAAGATTTATCTGTATCACTACCTGAATAGTTTAGGTTCTTTCAATTAATAAGACGCAGTGATAACTAGAAACTTGTACCCAGCGAACTTCTATACGTACTTTAATCTATTTTCTCAATTGTCAGAATGTTATAAAAGATATTAACCAATTAAAATAAATGTAAAATGAAACATTTTACTTAATTCTTTAAGATTTAAATAAATATGATCCACCTAGTAAGAAATTAAAATTAGTGTAAAAACACAAGGTTAATTTAAAGTCAAGAAGTATTATATTGACAACACATCAGTTTGTCCTGCAGATATTTAACTAATGAACTCATTCTAGACTAAATTAAGATTCCAACATGTTATTATGAACTCTACGACTATTTTCATTGCAAGTAAATGCCTTCGAACCATTTAACACCGTCTTTTGTAAAGTTAAAATGTTTTTGCGAGATATCAATGAACTAAATATTAGGTAAATCAATATCAATGAATATTTTCATTTCAAATTTATTCTTGGTATTCCAACAATTAAACCTAATGATTTCTTCCTGTAAAGCGACTGTTAACATGAGAAGTGTGTAGCGCTTGTGCTAAGGAACCGTTGTTGTCCGTAATCTAGTGCTGACATTCCGTAGTACAAAATCTCACAAATTAGTTGACGAAAGGTAAAATAGAACATGCTTATTATCTTCATCTTGAATCTTTTTTAATCTTTATATCTTAAAAAGGGTCCGACTATATGATTCTATTCTACTCTACCTTAGTTGATGTCATATTTCTATTCTAATATACCTTTGTTGACTATATAATTATTCTATTCTAGTCTACCTTAGTTGACTATATAATTCTATTCTAGTCTACCTTAGTTGACTATATATTTATATTCTAGTCTACCTTAGTTGAATATATGATTCTATTCTAGTCTACCTTAGTTGAATATATGATTTTATTCTAGTCTACCTTAGTTGAATATATAATTCTTAGTTGAATATATAATTCTATTCTAGTCTACCTTAGTTGAATATATAATTCTATTCTACCTTAGTTGACTATATAATTCTATTCTAGTCTACCTTAGTTGACTATATAATTCTATTCTAGTCTACCTAAGTTGACTATATAATTCTATTCTAGTCTACCTTAGTTGACTATATAATTCTATTCTAGTCTACCTTAGTTGAATATATGATTCTATTCTAGTCTACCTAAGTTGACTATATAATTCTATTCTAGTCTACCTAAGTTGACTATATAATTCTATTCTAGTCTACCTAAGTTGACTATATAATTCTATTCTAGTCTACCTTAGTTGAATATATGATTCTATTCTAGTCTACCTTAGTTGAATATATGATTCTATTCTAGTCTACCTTAGTTGAATATATGATTCTAGTCGACCGTAGTTGAATATATGATTCTATTTTAGTCTACCTTAGTTGAATATATAATTCTATTCTAGTCTACCTTAGTTGACTATGTAATTCTATTCTAGTCTACTTTAGTTGAATATATAATTCTATTCTAGTCTACCTTAGTTGACTATATAATTCTATTCTAGTCTACCTTAGTTGAATATATGATTCTATTCTAGTCTACCTTAGTTGAATATATGATTCTATTCTAGTCTACCTTAGTTGACTATATATTTGTATTCTAGTCTACCTTAGTTGACTATATAATTCTATTCTAGTCTACCTTAGTTGAATATATGATTCTATTCTAGTCTACCTAAGTTGACTATATAATTCTATTCTAGTCTACCTAAGTTGACTATATAATTCTATTCTAGTCTACCTAAGTTGACTATATAATTCTATTCTAGTCTACCTTAGTTGAATATATGATTCTATTCTAGTCTACCTTAGTTGAATATATGATTCTATTCTAGTCTACCTTAGTTGAATATATGATTCTAGTCGACCGTAGTTGAATATATGATTCTATTTTAGTCTACCTTAGTTGAATATATAATTCTATTCTAGTCTACCTTAGTTGACTATGTAATTCTATTCTAGTCTACTTTAGTTGAATATATAATTCTATTCTAGTCTACCTTAGTTGACTATATAATTCTATTCTAGTCTACCTTAGTTGAATATATGATTCTATTCTAGTCTACCTTAGTTGAATATATGATTCTATTCTAGTCTACCTTAGTTGACTATATATTTGTATTCAAGTCTACCTTAGTTGAATATATGATTCTATTCTAGTCTACCTTAGTTGACTATATATTTCTATTCTAGTCTACCTTAGTTGAATATATATTTCTATTCTAGTCTACCGTAGTTGAATATATTATGATTCTATTCTAGTCTACCTTAGTTGAATATATGATTCTATTTTAGTCTACCTTAGTTGACTATATATTTCTATTCTAGTCTACCTTAGTTGACTATATATTTCTATTCTAGTCTACCGTAGTTGAATATATTATGATTCTATTCTAGTCTACCTTAGTTGAATATATGATTCTATTCTAGTCTACCTTAGTTGAATATATGATTCTATTCTAGTCTACCTTAGTTGAATATATGATTCCATTTTAGTCTACCTTAGTTGAATATATGATTCTATTCTAGTCTACCTAAGTTGACTATGTAATTCTATTCTAGTCTACCTTAGTTGAATATATAATTCTATTCTAGTCTACCTAAGTTGACTATATGATTCTATTCTAATCTACCTAAGTTGACTATATAATTCTATTCTAGTCTACCTTAGTTGAATATATGATTCTATTCTAATCTACCTTAGTTGACTATATAATTCTATTCTAGTCTACCTTAGTTGACTATATAATTCTATTCTAGTCTACCTTAGTTGACTATATATTTCTATTCTAGTCTACCTTAGTTGAATATATGATTCTATTCTAGTCTACCTTAGTTGAATATATAATTCTATTCTAGTCTACCTTAGTTGAATATATGATTCTATTCTAGTCTACCTTAGTTGAATATATAATTCTATTCTAGTCTACCTAAGTTGACTATAATGATTATATTTTAGTCTACCTTAGTTGACTATATATTTCTATTCTAGTCTACCTTAGTTGACTATATATTTCTATTTTAGTCTACCTAAGTTGACTATATAATTCTATTCTAGTCTACCTTAGTTGAATATATAATTCTATTCTAGTCTACCTTAGTTGAATATATGATTATATTCTAGTCTACCTTAGTTGATTATATAATTCTATTCTAGTCCAACTTAGTTGAATATATGATTCTATTCTAGTCTACCTTAGTTGACTATATATTTCTATTCTAGTCTGCCTTAGTTGACTATATATTTCTATTTTAGTCTACCTAAGTTGACTATATAATTCTATTCTAGTCTACCTTAGTTGAATATATAATTCTATTCTAGTCTACCTTAGTTGAATATATAATTCTATTCTTGTCTACCTTAGTTGACTATATAATTCTATTCTAGTCTACCTTAGTTGACTATATATTTCTATTCTAGTCTACCTTAGTTGACTATATAATTCTATTCTAGTCTACCTTAGTTGAATATATAATTCTATTCTAGTCTACCTTAGTTGACTATATAATTCTATTCTAGTCTACCTTAGTTGAATATATGATTCTATTCTAGTCTACCTTAGTTGAATATATGATTCTATTCTAGTCTACCTTAGTTGAATATATAATTCTATTCTAGTCTACCTTAGTTGACTATATAATTCTATTCTAGTCTACCTTAGTTGAATATATGATTCTATTCTAGTCTACCTTAGTTGACTATATAATTCTATTCTTGTCTACCTTAGTTGACTATATAATTCTATTCTACCTTAGTTGACTATATGATTCTATTCTAGTCTACCTTAGTTGACTATATAATTCTATTCTAGTCTACCTTAGTTGAATATATGATTCTATTCTAGTCTACCTTAGTTGAATATATGATTCTATTCTAGTCTACCTTAGTTGAATATATAATTCTATTCTAGTCTACCTTAGTTGACTATATAATTCTATTCTAGTCTACCTTAGTTGAATATATGATTCTATTCTAGTCTACCTTAGTTGACTATATAATTCTATTCTTGTCTACCTTAGTTGACTATATAATTCTATTCTACCTTAGTTGACTAGATGATTCTATTCTAGTCTACCTTAGTTGACTATATAATTGTATTCTAGTCTACCTTAGTTGAATATATGATTCTATTCTAGTCTACCTTAGTTGACTATATATTTCTATTTTAGTCTACCTAAGTTGACTATATATTTGTATTCTAGTCTACCTTAGTTGAATATATGATTCTATTCTAATCTACCTTAGTTGACTATATAATTCTATTCTAGTCTACCTTAGTTGAATATATGATTCTATTCTAGTCTACCTTAGTTGAATATATGATTCTATTCTAGTCTACCTTAGTTGAATATATGATTCTATTCAAGTCTACCTTACTAGAATATATAATTCTATTCTAGTCTACCTAAGTTGACTATAATGATTCTATTCTAGTCTACCTTAGTTGATTATATAATTCTATTCTAGTCCACCTTAGTTGAATATATAATTCTATTCTAGTCTAACTTAGTTAACTATATAATTATATTCTAGTCTACCTTAGTTGAATATATGACTCTATTCTAATCTACCTTAGTTGACTATATATTTCTATTCTAGTCTACCTTAGTTGAATATATGATTCTATTCTAGTCTACCTTAGTTGAATATATAATTCTATTCTAGTCCACCTTAGTTGAATATATGATTCTATTCTAGTCTACCTTAGTTGAATATATAATTCTATTCTAGTCTACCTTAGTTGACTATGTAATTCTATTTTAGTCTACCTTAGTTGAATATATAATTCTATTCTAGTCTACCTTAGTTGACTATATAATTCTATTCTACCTTAGTTGACTATATAATTCTATTCTACCTTAGTTGACTATGTAATTCTATTCTAGTCTACTTTAGTTGAATATATAATTCTATTCTAGTCTACCTTAGTTGACTATATAATTCTATTCTAGTCTACCTTAGTTGAATATATGATTCTATTCTAGTCTACCTTAGTTGAATATATGATTCTATTCTAGTCTACCTTAGTTGACTATATATTTCTATTCTAGTCTACCTTAGTTGAATATATAATTCTATTCTAGTCTACCTTAGTTGACTATATAATTCTATTCTAGTCTACCTTAGTTGACTATATATTTCTATTCTAGTCTACCTTAGTTGACTATATAATTCTATTCTAGTCTACCTTAGTTGACTATATATTTCTATTCTAGTCTACCTTAGTTGAATATATGATTCTATTCTAGTCTACCTTAGTTGAATATATAATTCTATTCTAGTCTACCTTAGTTGAATATATAATTCTATTCTAGTCTACCTTAGTTGACTATATGACTCTATTCTAATCTACCTTAGTTGATTATATGATTCTATTCTAATCTAGTTAATTTTATTCCTAGTTAATAATATAATTATATTCTAGTCTAGTTAATTATATAATTATATTCTAGTCTAGTTAATGATATGATTTTATTCTATCCCAGTTAATAATATAATTCTATTCTAGTCTAGTTAATAATATAATTCTATTCTAGTCTAGTTAATTATATAATTCTATTCTAGTCTAGTTAATAATATAATTCTATTCTAGTCTAGTTAATGTTATAATTATATTCTATCCTAGTTAATGATATGATTCTATTCTATCCCAGTTAATAATATAATTCTATTCTATCCTAGTTAATGATATGATTTTGGTCTATCCTAGTTAATAATAAAATTAAATTCTAGTCTAGTTAATGATATAATTCTATTCGGTTCACCAATAACTGAGGTACTTGCCCTCAAACTTGGGGACGTTTTTTTTTTAGACACCCACATATATTCTTATTCTATTCTAGTTGATGATATACTTTTATCCTAGTCTATTGGGTGATATAATTATATTGTATTCTTGTCTTTTAATCTACCCTGGTTGATAATATATCTTTTCTAGTCTAGTTAATAATATAATTCTATTCTATTCCTAGTTAATAATATACTTTTATTCTAGTCTAATTAATTATATAATTCTATTCTTGTCTAGTTAATGATATGATTCTATTCTAGTCTAGTTAATAATATAATTCTATTCTAGTCTAGTTAATAATATAATTCTATTCTAGTCTAGTTAATAATATAATTCTATTCTAGTCTAGTTAATAATATAATTCTATTCTAGTCTAGTTAATGATATGATTCTATTCTAGTCTAGTTAATAATATAATTCTATCCTAGTTAATGATATGATTCTAATCTAGTCTAGTAAATACTATGATTCTATTCTAGTCTAGTTAATAATATAATTCTATTCTAGTCTAGTTAATAATATAATTCTATTCTAGTCTAGTTAATAATATAATTCTATTCTAGTCTAGTTAATGATATGATTCTATTCTAGTCTAGTTAATAATATAATTCTATTCTATCCTAGTTAATGATATGATTCTAATCTAGTCTAGTAAATAATATGATTCTATTCTAGTCTAGTTAATAATATAATTCTATTCAAGTCTAGTTAATAATATAATTCTATTCTAGTCTAGTTAATAATATAATTCTATTCTAGTCTAGTTAATGATATGATTCTAATCTAGTCTAGTTAATTATATAATTCTATTCTAGTCTAGTTAATAATATAATCCTATTCTATCCTAGTTAATGATATGATTCTAATCTAGTCTAGTTAATAATATAATTCTATTCTAGTCTATTTAATAATATAATTCTATTCTAGTCTAATTAATTATATCATTCTATTCTAGTCTAGTTAATGTTATAATTCTATACTATAATAAAAACCCGTACAAGCAAAACAATTCCGTTAATCAAAATTCTCGTCCAGAGCATGACAAAATCGGGTGCAATAATTATATAGTAGTGGACTTTCCATACGAGAAGTAATTCTAATCTAGTCTAGTTAATGATATAATTCTATTCTATCCTAGTTAATGATATAATTCTAGTCTAGTTGATGTGTTCGTCTTCCACATATTAAAGCTGAAAGTAAAACCATTTTACGTAGATCAAGATTCAAAAGATATGTGACAGATACCTAATCAATCGAAGGTTAACAACATTAGCGATCGTTAAAACTCAACTTGTTAACCCTCTGTGATCGGCAAACATCAAATAGCCGCTAACCATTTAGCTCAAATAGAATAATATTATTCCATTGCAGATGGGTTCTAGCTTTCAATGTAAATATGTGTATATAATTCTTACATGACCAGAGGCAAGTCTTACATTTAGCACAGGGATCGTTTTAATCGGCTTTTTCATTGGCATAAAAATAACTTTTATATCTGACTTCGATTTTCTGAATAAATAATCATTATCAAATAGATTTTCATTATTACGAAAAAGAAAACTTGGCGGATATGTTAATAAGGGGATGAGAATAAAGTATGGACAGACATTAATAGTTCTGCATGACACAATATACTTACCAACAAAAAAAATATTCAATTTGTTAACATTGTAGAATTTAAGAAAGCATTATTTGTTATCGATTTTCAAAATCCAATCTTAACGAATTGGTTTTTTTTTTTAACTTTTTACTACCTTATAAGAAAGTTTCCTCTACTGATATATAAACAAATTTCTTTTTTCACTTTCATGTAGGTCCTATGTGGAAAGCACTTTTCTATAAGCATTATATATCTGATATGAGGTTTTCAATTAGTATATTCTGATATAATGGTTAACCCCCTCGGCCCGTCTACAGAATTTGGTAACAGAAACGCATATATTAATCAAAACTCAGAATGAGTTAACACTAAAAACTCTCGAAAGAATGTGTTTTGATACTGGAAGTTTATTGCAATTTTCTTGAACATTTGTTTCCACAGCATACCAATTTAAGGTGCATACAGTATGGGAGCACTGGTATTTAGGATCATTGAAAAATGTCAATTATGTGTAAAATATTGATTTTTTGAGTGCTAAATGGGCGTACGGGAGAATGAAAAAATATTTTAGAGTAATCTGCACTAATTTTTATTGACACATCCACACTTAAACCAGAGAAAAAAAAGGATCACGTCCTTCTTAAAATCTTTTCTTAATAGAAATATTAACTCTACTGTATTTACAAAAACTACACAAATATGGGAAATTAAAAAAAAACCCTTCTACTTTCATTTGAGTGGCGTTCATCTTGATTTATGTAAATAGTCATCGACAGAACCGTAAAAACCTCTTCTAATGGTTGATATTGCTCCATTTGATTACATAAAACAGATACTATTTGATAATAAAGTGGTGAATTTACCTGTAACACAACCGGTCATGATATTAACCATTTGATCCACAAGAATAACCGTTTTCATTTGTAAATTGTAGGCCTATTTCATGAAAATAGTTATTTTCTACTAGAGAGATTTTTATATTTTAAATATCAATTAGATCACTAGATCATTGATACAAGGGTGTGATAAAAAATAGATTAAATATTATTAAAGTACAACGACTTTTTCAATAGTTTTTCAAAATAATTCATAAAATACATCATGTTTAGTCATATTCAAAGAGTCTCCAGATAATTCAGTTGATTAATTTTATCTTAAAATCTCCACATAAATTAGAAGATATAGGCCTACATTTAATGCTTATATCGAACCTTTATACATGTACATACACTTTCATTATATTAAGTTCATTATATCTGGTGCGATTTATTTTTTATTTTACTTTATGTTAAGGAAATAGATAAGAAATATTCAAGTTAATATTCAAATTATTGTGAAATTGAGATCAAACTTAACATGCCATAATATATAAAGAAAACACAATCAAAATATAATTGTTTTAAAAAAAACGATTGATAATTACTATTATCGTTAACTCCAGAACTAGGAAATATAAGATATTATGATCTTGAAATGATTATATCTAATTTGTATATAAGTTTAAAAAGGTATATCATAAGAAAACAATTGGATATGCAAAAAGAACAATGCTAATAGAAATGAAAAATAAAATATGACAAATGAATTGATGTAATTGATTATTTATACTTGCAAAATATTTATTAATAACATTCAAAAATCGTAAGGTTTACGTAGTTCGATATAATAAAAAATTATTAATATTTTCAAATTAAATTTAATTGAAAAAAGGTCGCATAGGTCAAACTGTGAAAAGGTCTCTTTGGTGTGCAGTTTTTGGTTGAATTGTTATTGTCAAATAAAACTCCATTCAAAATGAATAATTACATATTTATTTTAAACAATCAAAATATGAAATAATAAGATAAATAAATAATAATAATTTATCTAACCTTTTGAATTAAACTGAAAATTCTTTTAGATACAAAATGTATGCATCTATGTATATTATGCATTATTTATTAAATCAGTATCATAATTCTAAAAATATCAATGGTATCAGGTGTTTGCAATAGAATCTTGTATCTTGTGTCAAGATTTGAATATTAAAAGTCAAAAGTGAAAGACATATAAATATCCACTTTAAATAACCTCTAATGAACATCTACAACAGATGAATGTATATCGCCCCAAAACAGATGCTAAGTGTCAAAAAATTGCAGCTGACTGCTAATTAATAACATATGCATAAGGTAGATATCAATAACATTTCAAATGCAATATCTCGTCAAATTCCAGAAAATTCATGTTTTCTTAACATAGTTCTGTAAAGAACAAATCGGACGTATGTATAATTTTTCGAAACTTCAGTTTAATTGCTTCAATTAGACAAATAATCTCAGCGAAAACTTGAGTTAATTGTGAAATTTTACTAGTTTGACCATACTGTTATTAGATAAAATTTTGTAATTAGTTTTTATAAAACAGTTGAATTGATAATTCTCATCTCTTATGGTTGTAGTTGTGAATATGGCGGCGTTCATAAAGATTCATTTCAGGTCATGCGAGTTTGAATATCTTCATTAGATTGAATATAACTTGTCTGCTATGAAATATAGAAATAAACTGAAATAAATAAATAACAAATGAATAATGAATTAAGAAATTATCTCTTATAAATAAATAAATAAAAAAAAAAAAAAATAAATAAATAAGTTTAAATTTATGACAAATTTATTAAAAGTCACTATGTTATTTTGACGATTTTTTTTTTCAACCCATTGCTAGGTAAGAGGTAAATATGACCTTACATTATGAACCAGGTAGGTGTATATTATATGTGCAGACGTAGATGTGAATACTTTTACTAACGACCTTCCTGTCTTTGAGAAATCTTAAACTTCCTAGCAACAATTTAATTTAATTCACAAAGCAAAGCAAGTGTTTTTATCATGGTCTTCAGAGATACATGTTAATTTGTTAGAAATACAATGAACTTCCGCCACTATGGCGGAAACCAGATATTAAAAATATACATTGAGATTTTAATATAGAAAACAAACCGTTTGACAATATAAAATAACAGAAGGGAAACATTATTGTTATGAAAGAAAATTTGAGGGGTAAATTAGAAAAGTAGTTGATGATAGAGACGAAGGGAGAGAAGCAAAAATATAAAGGAGGGTAAAAGATATAATATCTGTCACCGCGTGTGAAATATCGAAGCTAAAATGTGTGTTTCCACAAAGAGAGGCAATATTAGTTTCCATAAGAACACATTGATTTGTTTATTAGCAAAACAAGCTACTAGTTTATCTATTGTTTAGCCCTTTTCGTCAGCTCTTTTTTCTTCTCGCCAACTTGAGTTGTTAGCAAAATATTCTCCGTCTGGTAGTAAGCGTATCCACAAATCACAACATTAGAAAGTAACGAAAAGTTTTTAGGCCTCTTTAGATTGTTTTGGTAATGATTGAAAACGTATAAGACAAGAACCATATGGAGGTAAACAAAAGAGTAAATTTAAGCCAAGATCTAATAGACTTGATATCATTGTCGATAGCATTAGTACTTGTGGCCCGGCTCTGAAGGAAGCAAACACAAATTGGAAATACGCTATTAATGTCTTTTTGGCCCTTGCAGTTTTTCAAATAGTCGTTTCGATAGTTGACAAATAACCTATAACCGTCCTCTTCTGATATTCCTTGGTACAATATACGTAAGAAACAGATTCATATGAATCAATTGAGAACAACGCGAGTCTAACGATCTTGTAAACTTGACAATAACACATTGAATGAAAGTTTTTAAATGGTTTACGATTGCCCGTGTAAAAGTTATTCCTATATTCATATACTTATTCATAGACATTAATGATGGTGTATTTGACATTTCATCTTGAAAAATGTTGACAGCAGTTACAAGTTACGGTAAATCGGCCACTCCTGAAAACCGGCCAAATGAAATGGTCCCGTGCATGGCCGATTTTCAGGGTTTTCACTGTATAAGAATAATCAAAATCCGTACACGCAAAACATCAAAAAATCAAAAATCTCGTCCAGAGCATTTGTTTTGTAAATTGTATAGTAGTGGACTTCCAATACTAGACAGTCTAATTAAAATCAGACCCCAATTTCGTTCGTTCGTTTTTTGTTTTTTTAAATCCGGTTTTTTAACCACTAGTGGTTAAAAACCGGATTTAAAAAAAAACGAACGAACGAAATTAGGGTCTGATTTTAATTAGACTGAATACTAGAAGTATACCATCGGGTATGTCGAAAAGAGTAAGCATGTTCTGATTCGCGTGCGACACCCGCCACTACTGTATTGGTCAAAATCACGAGGTGCAACCAGATCAATTCATGCCAAAGATCTGCAAAAATGAAAGGATACATATTAATAGGGTACTTGAATTCAAAACTTCAAACCAATCGTTATACATCAATATTGAGAACGCATATTCTCAGAAATGGAAACAATTCAATCCCTTGCAATCTACAAAAAATAACTAGCTTTATATTTAAAGGTATGCCGATATCATGTTTATAATTAATATCCTTTTTTATCTTTCAGAATTATTTCCTAGGGATCACAAACGCTGATAAAATATCATTTTCGTGGTGGGTATCGGTTTTGAGTTGGTGGTAAGAGTGATATGGTGATCTATAGGTGTTCTTAGTACCTGCATTTCAGATTCAACATCAAGCCATCATATCCGGTCTCGCAGTTATTCGTATGGAAAACGATGATAGTGCATGGAAACAAAATACCAATTCAGATAACAAACCGCTTAATAATCAGACATAAAATCAACAAAAATACGATAAAAATGAATAAAATTTAAATATGCGTACATCAATATGAAATCTTTTTTGTTAAGTGTATAGAATGAGACTCCTATGTTTTACAAAACATTCGGGTTATATTTTAAACCTTTCTTTTTGTTAATGCAATCTTTACAGTATACAAATTTTGAAATAAAGATTTCAGGCACGATATATGAAGCCAATGATAAGTAAGATAAAGCGAAATGGCACATGCCTTCAAATATCTGAATAAACATAACATATAAATCATTATGGAATATACATTTCAATAAAATACTTTTTGATCAAGATATGCAGCAGTGATATATAGACGGAAACGGAAATTTCCTGTAGCCACGTGGTGTATTGACATCCTTTTTGGTGTTAATAAGCTGATATCACAATAATCATATAGAAATGATATAATGAAAATAGAAATATAAGCAAATTTCACCCTTTAATTAGTTTGATTTAGACCCACGTCATGTGCAATCTCCGGCACAACTGCATCTTTGAAAACATCAGGTGCAACAATAAGCCGAATATAATTTTTCAGAATTTTCGTAAATAACCAGAATTATTATTTATTTAGAAATATTCATAAAATATTTTTGGGTGAAAGTTTATATATTAAAATAACACAGATGTATTGATATCAAAGTGAAAAATTGCGAATTTCTTTTTTATAAAAATTTAATTCCTATCTTATTAACTCCTCTGATATACCCTCTTCGTAAAATACGAAACTAACCAAAAACAAACATTATATTGTCATCGTCATCTGATTATAATTACGCAACTAAATATTCTAACTGGATATATTATACCTTGTTTGTCAGAATTAAACAAGTTTTGTCACTGACAATCATAAGTGCCAAATATCATTCTTAATTCGACAGATTTAATCCGTTTTGACAATAATAGTGGATACAACAGTAAATGATGCATTAATTAGCGTTCTCTTCTTTCAGAGAAATATTGTTCAAATCTCCGTTTATCCTTGAGGATGAACGTAGAAAATCCAGGTTATAATTGGCAACCATATTGAACTATACAGAGTGAAATATGATTCATGGAACCCCTACTCCTAAAGCCAATCCCCAATAGCCTGTCAAACTCAACTCATCAAGCATCAAATTCTCATCTCCACAAGACCTGTCATCAGCGGGGGCCAAATTTCACCTTCAATAAATAAACAAATTCCTCAGGAACGTGTGAAACCCCCCGTGGAGCACGAGACGTGGCCTCGAGACTAGAGGTGAGGGTACATTTAATGATACCATTACGCCACGATTTGCCCAATGTGAATTTACCCTCGACCACCATATGAATGACGTAACGCGCATTGACGGAAGTTACGCAAATCTCACGGGCAAGATGGCGAGAATGTTTATGGAGGCTGGCTAATGATTCTTATAATCAACAATAGTTGGTTTGTTTAAGACAGTATTTATATTGTTCTAGGAGATAGTGCTATATAACGGTTAGATGAGAATGTTATTGGTCACCATATCAAGTATTATGACTAAAGAACAATAAATAAAATGAGAAAATGGTTAATTAATCGTCAAGTGTAGTCGTATCACAAAACTTCTTCATATACCTTTTTGTTTTTACTATTTAGCAGTATTTACATGAATAACACAGTAAAGCCCCTCTCCCACCTACAGGAGTTGCAAGCCGAGTAAAATTTGGATAAAAATCATCAAACTCCTAATATCCTCGGAAGGAACTCGTAAAGATCTCCTGGTCAACTCGACACACTCGGTTGTAACTTGGCTGTATTCGTGGACACTCGCGGCTCTAGACAAAAATTTTAAACATGTTTAAAATTTTTGTCTAGAGCCGCGAGTGTTCACGAATACAGCCAAGTTACAACCGAGTGTGTCGAGTTGACCAGGAGTTCTTTACGAGTTCCTCCGAGGATATTAGGAGTTTCCCGATTTTTATCCAAATTTTACTCGGGACGTACTCGGTTTGCAACTCCTGTAGGTGGGAGAGGGGCTTAAGCTTCATATTAGAATTAACTTAGAGAGCAGAAAATAATGTTAAGTTCATGTTGGTTCGATGTTCAACAATATTCTCTGATAATGATAACCGTATATAAAAACTCATATAATTTTGACCAGTCGGTTACTCAAACGTATCTTTATGCAAGGGCTAAGTTTTTAGATTTAGAAAGTAGATAAAAACAAACCATAAATTTATTTTAAGAAAGTCAATTTAAGGTATAAATCTTAACGATACTGACAATAAGACATCACTATTTGACACCAATGCTACCGTGATCAATTTACATTACTATCTAATGAAGATAGACAAGACGATAAGACAGGCATTGAAGAAGCAATAAGAAATGGCAGTCCCTTGAGGAAGGTAATAATTATAATAAAGATAACATTGTGATAAGGTATCTTAACTAATTAATTGGGTAATTTATTAATTAACGACTACTACTGAGAATCAGTGGACAAATTAATTCATTTCCATCTTATCTAATTTGACACGATGTTAAAGTACCGAGAAACAACCGTTGAATACATGTCCTTATGTCATTGTCAAATTATTCCACTTTTATTTTGTAGCCTACATTTATATGTATCTGTGAAGATGTAACAATATAATAGAGAAGCGAAAATCTAGAGGAAGGCAAGGTCGTAGCATTCCAAAACCCTATAATTTAATAGTTGGATATCAAACTGTTCTATACTACTTGCATATTTAGGGTATGTGTAGGAAAACATGCAATTCAAAACGAAATTCAACACTCAGCGGAAATTACAGCAGTCTGCATGAGGTAAATTTAGTAAGAAGTAAATTTAATGATAACAAAGTAAGACATCAATCGCCACAGTTAAGTCATCAAATAAAACTTTCCATAGGATTTTCGTGTGAAATTCTTAGTGCCGATTCCTCGGGTCAACACCATGGCCGAAATTAACACTTTTAATTAAAGAGGCAAACTGGTCTACTCGGTACAAACGTTGAAAAATTAGCACAGATTCGCACATGGGAGTACTTTACCATATGTTCCGTGGAATACAGTTATTTCTACTCATAAATTTGATGGATGGTCCGTAATGAACAACACAGACTTCGTGTTTTCACCACCCGAATCGCTCGACTTGATTTCCTAACATTTTTACCGTTCATCATCAGAATAAACCGTATCTTTGACTTGTAAAAACCTTGTGAATAGTATGTGGAGAGGTTGATACGGATCAACTCTTGTACAAAATGACACTTGACCACCAGACCCCGGGAGGTCTCTTTCAGTAGCATCTAAGTTTAACAGTTCCAGAATAGATTGCTCACAACATTCGAGAAGGATTCAATAATTTTTAGATACGTTCTAATTGCCTAAAATATTAATTAAATGCCTACTTGATATTATTAAGATTTACTACAAGATACAGAAAGTTATTCTTAAACTTTTTATACCATAAGTTTCATAAAAATGGATTCATATTTGTATAAGGAGCAAATATCACTGTATAGCCAAAGAGGCACCACATTACAGTTAATGGTGCTTGTCTACATTTCACATTCGGTTTATTCTCTATTCTATGACATTAGTTTAGTAAAAATAAAATGAGCATTTCTTATTACTACTTCATGTGGAACTGACAACAGTCATTTAGTAAATAGGAAAACATTCATTAACTCACTAGACTATCATAAATCAATTTTAAATATTTGACCAATTTTTACACTAGCAATCAGTACATGCCAGCAACAATCTTACGATGGTAAAGTGAACCCCGAGCAACGTGTATTGCGTCTGATTTCAGAAGAACCATATAAATCACCAACACTATTGTGTCATATTCGATGCATTTGGATTTAATCAACGGGTGATAACTAAACGGCCGCTTTAAATTCGGTAAATTTACATAAACGAAATAATGTTCATCAATACTCGCAAGATGACCAGGTTTTATAATTAACTGCAGTTTCCCCAGCTTCTGATATATAAATATATATATTTCCATGGTTCATCCATATGTTGACTAAGTTTCAAATATTTACAACAGTTTATCAATTTTCATTACTGTACTGCAGTTTACTCAATTCCATTTTTGAACATAATAAGTTCTACAGTTTATCCTGTTTCTTCATTATACACAAGTTTTCCAACTTTTTCAGCTATGAACATACTTGAATCAAGTTTTATGATTTAGTAGCCGAGTTTTCCTACACTTATAGGATCAAATCAATAATTTATTTCCATTGATCTCCAGCCTAAAGTTAATCGTACGGAGGCACAAATCACCGTTTCCTTGTTCCGTAAGACAACGTTGTGCATGCTCAAGAATACAGTACATGGCATCATTTCCCTTTGAGGCTAAAGTCCTCCTGATCAAAATTTTAGGATTAAAACATCTTCACAGGTGATATTAAAATTTTAATGTGAGAAAAAGGAGTTAATTATTTTATATTTCATGTAATTTTATACTCCAAAATGTCTTAAATAAACTAAAATTATGCTTCATGTCAGATTGCACCCATGAGTTCATTACCAATTACATGTTTATATTAAAGTGCACGTGCATGGTTTTGATGATGCAAGGTGATGATGTCGTTCACACATCAACTGATGTTCTTATTATGATGTTTGGCTGTTCTGCACGTGTGAGCTTTCACCATCATATACACATTAAATACTTGTATGGACATTTGGGATATATCTAACAAACTATTTGATGTTGGTTATGTATAACTTTAACGGATTACTTCAATCTTGAAAGTCACGTATAAGGGGATGTAGGTACCTTTTGTATACATGCATGTATACACGTATTTGGTTATACATTTACCTAAAAAGTGATCCTGTGCAGAAAAGGTAATATTTATGTCATGTGTATCAACATGAAAGTGATCGGATGCACCCTTACAAACCAAACAAACTACAGTTTATAACACACTATGTGATTCATTGATTATGAAGAGCATAATATCAAATTAAGTCTTCCATAGTTACTATCAATTGGTGCTAGTTGCTGTAAAAGTAGAATTATTTTAGTGGGTTCAGTACTCAATGTCCTATCCTTATTAAACAGATTTTTCAAATTATCACCGTGACAGAATTTTTCAAATTTAAATTAATTGCCAGCATTGTCCTATTAAAGACAAAATTGAAACCATTATGGCGAACTGAGAATTTCATTGATTTGTTTTCCTTACAGAAGTTAAAATAAACAAGAATTTCGTAACGAATTATATAATCTGAAACAGTTCTTGTGTTTTCTTGACAATTCCCACCAGCGCGAGGCCCGAGGGATGTGTCGGGTATCTCGTGGTTAGACGTGTTTAAGGGACGAAGCGGATATCAATATGTCATGTCACAACTGGTCTTGATTAAAGTTCCATGTCATGTTCGTTGTCCGGTAACGTACAAACATCGATTGACCCGCCTCAAACATCACCAGGGGAGCTTTTAATTGAGACCTCCGTTTCTATAGCCTACAGGTGTCAACGTATCGAATCTCACTCAGATCAGAATGGCAGGCTTGATGGAGGGAGCGATCAGTTACATAGAACAGTAAGGTTGAACCAAGTTGGTATTGTTCTGCTAGCGTTCTTCATGATTGCCTTCTAATTTTCAACTCATCTTCTGCCCCCAACCTTCAAAGCTATTCAAATTTCTCATGTACGTGTGTTTTTATAATAAGATTAACAATTGAGATGAAGTGACCCATGCTAATCCTAAAATTAAGGCTACAAAATGTTGACCTTTCAGACTAAACTTAACAATTAATACCTTCAATTTTAATTTTCAATCAAATCGTGTTGAAATTGTCTGTATCTTTTAATCTAATTTGTAGTATTAGTAGAAATAAGATAGCCCTGAAAGTATTTAACAGTTTTTGAATCAATTTAACCAGTCTGAAAAATACTATTTGAAAACAATTCCTTATGAATATATAGCACTGTATTGCAAAACAGAACAATGCAAACGATTTCGCATGAAGAGTGAGTGAAAATGAAATTTTGAAATATTGTTGATGAATATGTAATGTACATGTTGACTTATCTTTCACTAGTCTTACATCTTATACGAAACCATTTTCTTCACAGGTATCTGGACATCCAGGTACTACAAGTTCATACATGTGCATACACCGAGTGCACTTAAACCAATGTTTTTTAAAGTTGGTTCTGCACCATATAGCTAAAACCACACCTTACGAATCCATGTGTCTGTTGGATCATGATCTCCAAATTAAATATAAAAGCCCTGCTTATGTGAATATGAACGATATGTCGAGAAGAGTATGTTCGTTTTTGGTGCCTTTGTGGATATTTATTATAAAAAGCTTTTGAAGGGCTTGTAAAGGAATGCAAACAATTTCTGCTGCAAGGAGAAACATCACTAATAGTGATCATTTTTTGTGTACCCAGAACGTAATCAGTTCTGCCATATTGCTTTTATTCACAATAATTACCTCAGAAATGGACCCGTTTTTTCTGCAATTTTACTTCTAATATCCATTAACCACGAACAGTCCATGGTACCCTTAGCGGTTAGAGCTGAAATAGAGTTTTACTATTACATGTAATAATAAAAATCCGTACAAGCAAAACAATTCCGTTAATCAAAAATCTCGTCCTCTTTCCTCTTCCTATCGTTATTTCACATTTCCATTAACCAAGGAGTGGATCGCTGATATTTTTAGCTTCTGGATCACAAGATATGAAGGCAAAGACGTGAAAAAAATCGTGTACATTTTATACGAGTCAAACGCTAGCAGTGATATAAGTACGATTCTGCAGATCTATGGCCGTGTTACTTTGGTTGACTGCAATTATATTTTTCCCCCTGGGTCTCCGAGATGACAGCGGAAGTTAAGATAAGCATGCTTGTTAGATATTTTAAATTTCAGAAGCACATTGCACTCAAAACTCGACCACAATCGTTTCAATTGTATTTAAAATGTTTAATGTTTCTACTTTTATTTTAAGTTTTTCTTTTCTGTGCATACTTTTGGCAATTCATGCTATCTACGCTTTTTAATTTTTTTTTTTTAAATTTACAATTGATTGTAGGACATGCATTATACAAAAATCTTAACAGGAGTCGTAACTACTCTTATGAAGCTGTATATTTTGGATATCTTAAACAATACATGTATCTATGGGAATGTTAATAAAATATTAAAGTTGATATTTTACCACAGGAATTTAACCAGCTCATACTATCCTGAAATTATAATGAGTTTTTTTTACTCGCCAGTGTTAAAATTATAATCCAATTTTTTGTATCAACATGTCACTTATCCTTAAGGACATTTAATTTCCTACGCCCATGGGTTCTCTCATAGTTATTAGGGCATACAAATCTGACCAATTTTATGGCTGGACAAGCTTTAATAGCATTTGACTTTATTTGAATAGGCGTGTTGTTTGACACTTGTATCTAAAGAAATATTTGATGGATTAACTTTTAATACCGATGATGTTTATCTTGATCTTATAAGTACCAAATAAAATATCTGGATTGGACGCTTGATGTAATTTCTATTTTTAGAAGGTTGTTTTTCTGATAGGATGACAGACTGAAAGAAACAGAACGGATTTAAAAATGCTCAAGAAATAGAAGTTTTCGAAGATTGCTTCCACAAGCAGACCTTTGGTCCTACTCCATGGTAACTTCTTGACTGGAACTTCGTTTTTTCTTAAATTTATTCAGATGAGTATTTTCAGAAGTACAAGAACCACAGGCACCAAATTCTGGTAAAAAATATCATGTAGACTGGAACTGCTTGAAAATAGTGAAATAATTTTTAAATATATCTCAAACTAGAAACTTTTCTATTTCTTTACATGTACATCAAAATACATGTCTCATTTTAAAAATTCAAACGCCTATAACTATGGATACATATGCATTTGATAGCACAAATTCGACAGAGTTGTAAACTCTGTATCTGGTAAGCTTAGCTTAAAAATATTTCTTTCCAAATGATTGATCGAACATATGACGAACGGGCCCCTTTATTTAAAATTATACTTTTAAAACAATGTTGGAATGGTTTTTTAAAGAATATATAAAAAGGTGCAGGATTGCAGATTGTTTATCATCTATCAAATTATGAATTCAAGATATTTTCAAATGGTCTATTAAACGGTTCAGTGATATCAGTCAAAGTGTCTGAAGTCTTTCTATAATCATCTGATGTGTCCATTGTTTTACTGTACACCTTAATAATTTCCATGATGATTTTACCATCACCGGTAAATAAACAATCTATACAGGAATCACAAATCCCTATGCCTGTTAATAGGCCGACATAAAATCTAAACGTTATTCTAAGCATCTATAACATCTCAATAACACATCAATATTGTCATTGAAAATGGCCACTTGATTTGTTTATAGCCCAGAAAACTATAAAGTGACCACCAAGAAGAACTATCTTATTAATGGATAGATGTCTTTATCCTTTGAGAACATTCCATTTGTTTCTATGGGTACCGTACTGATTTTATCAATGCAAACATATACATTGATATAGTGAATCTACAATTTGGAAAAACTGGTGTAATTGGTATTAGTAGATTATGAAAATGGAAAATATTTAAACAATGAGACTTATGCTAATGGAGATTGCTAATTTAGCTTCAGATGTAGATATTATGTAGTATACTGATTGTTGTATTATTTTACAATTTCTTGCTATTAATTACAAATACTATACGTCCTGTGAATACTAATACTATAATATGATGGATTTAATATCACAGATATTATGAACTTGTGATTGATATTCGGCAAGGCGTCGATTTTATTTGTTCAATTCCCAACAACAGGGGATCATCTACGTATACAGTCTGTAGCATACAGAGGCTGTGATTGAATAGGAGTTTTTTATTATGTCATCCCCTAAATACATTGCATAATGCATTATTTATTTGAATATTCAAAACAATCCAGCTTGCAACAATACAACAACTGCAGTTGATTTTACCAGTACCCGATACACCACACATCGTGATAAACTTATAATTTGATACCTGAAAACGAGACACATTGTATTTTTTTCATTTCGTAATTCCGATAAATTAACAAAACCTTATACATTTAGCTGAAAAAGAAGTTGGTAATTGGTGATACCGTATGTCGAGATTCTGGTTAGAACTTGTAAAGTGTTAAATTTTAGAATGGAAATTAACAGAAATTTATTTTTCTGTTGTCACTAATGATGTCTATTATGTGAAATACTGGAAAATTAAAAAAAATATATTTATATTTTAGAGCAATTAAAGTGCTGGCAATAAAAATGTAAGGAAAGCGTGGAAAGAAACGAATAATTTTATTAATATGATGACTTTATCGTTGATTTTCTTGATAAAATGGTCGAACAAGTCGTTAAAGGATTAACGATGTGAGAGATCTAGAGAATTCTGTCCATCTGTCAACATAGTGTCAGCAGGAGCATGTCTGGCCACTGCTCATTTTCATCCTCAAATCTCCATTCGTCATTTTAAGACATGTTCATAATGATTAAAACATATGTTGGGGTGTATGCGGTAGGCCTTGAACAGTAGTTTCCTTATAGTTTACATAAATTACAGCTCACACCATCCTAGCAGGCTAATTTATACTAAAGTTGGTATCGGTAGCTTTAACTGGGAGAACAACGCCTTGCCGCAGGTGCTGAAATGGGATACAGGGGAGGCTCCCAATATTTGCCTCTAATCCGAGTAAGTGGGTGGACACCCAGTTCTAAGAATTACTTAAGAATTACACACGTGTTAATACATTTCTCATTTCAATTTTTTTCTAAATATGTTTCGAGTTTTTAATTAGAGATGTGGTGTACCTTTGCCATTATTTCAAAGATCCGATTCCACTATTGTGTAGCTCATATTTCTTTGACCAAAACATCAAACAAGAATCTCGATTTCTGAGAGAAATTTCAGTGCCCTACATCATCAATTAGATGAGAATTAAGTCAATTCGAATATCAAAGCAATTTGCCACCATTTTAAACTCATTAAAAACTTGTCAAGTAGTCAAGTAGAAACACCTTGGATTCTCTTGATATACATACACTTGTGTCAAACCCATGTTTCACGATCAATACACTACGTTTCTAATATTGCAAAGTTTGAAGTTTTAATACTAACATTAATATTTACATTATTGTATGCACAATGACATTTATAAATGGTACCATAATTTGATGTCGCTGTAGGGAAAGTTCTCCAGATGATAGTACTCATAAAAAATTGTTATCGATAAATAATAATGCACTAGCAACATGAATTGTATACATGTATATCAATGCTACAACTTAAATTAAAAACGTCACCTCTAATACATACAAGATCAGAAAATGATTGTTATTTATGACATTGTGATTATTGTCTTTACCAACTCGCCAAGAATTATTATAACGTGTGAATAATATGTCGTAAAATAAATAAATAAATGATATTACAATGCAGTATAAGTTATACTTGTATCACTTTTCCTTTTGTTTGGTATGAAAGCAATAGTAAGTGATTGTTTATTATATAAATATATACATATATAAAATGACTATAAACACTTTATTTTGTGATGTTCAGTAGAATTTAAATTCTCTTTAGAATTATTATAGTAAACAACAACAACTTGTTAAAATTACTGATGATTTGGTTCAAACTTGGTATTTTGATGAGTATTTTTCCTCTGTAAACCTTCCAATCTCAAATGCACTCAAATTGTGACTAACTAAAACCGAGGTAACTGGTAATCTCACGTGGTAGTTTGGTCACAAAACAGCAGTAAATGTTAATTCATCTGTAATGCAAATTCACACCACTCTGACCAGAAGGACCGGTGTCGACAGTTCATAATATCATAAAGTGCTTCTCAACCTGGGTCCATATGCACTGGGACGAGCTTCTGAAAAAGGGGGTTATACTAAAATGAAAGAATTTGCCTAATAAATAATGATATCAGATTTTTTTTTAAATATTTTAGTAATTTGATGTTTTATAGATTTTTATATATTTGATGTGTGAATGGCAGAGATTTTTTCTCAGTTGGGAAAGTGGATCATGACGGTTGAGAATCACTATGGTGTTTCAAAATAACAAGCAAAGTGCATCCAAACTAGTCGGAATATTAATTGTAAATGGAAATACCATTATGCTATACATCAATGTAGGAGATTTATGTCTTTCTCATTATTACAATAGATAATGTAATAATATCTGAGACAGGAACATATCTTGTAATAAAACAAACGACATACAGTACATTAAACTAGTTCCTAGCTTATGCATTAACACCGAGCAACTCAACTTTTTGAACATTTCACAAGCCATAAATCTTGAAGTGAAAAACACGTAATGAGTCTAACAGGGACTTAATCGAATATAAATGATACTGATTGTCATTTCTGGTGTGTTTGTGTGTTTAACGGTGTTTATGTATTATTCGCGTTTTCGTTAACGACATCGTTTTTCTTACGTTTCAATGCCGTTATTTAAAGTTAACTTTCCTTTATAGTTGTTCACCTCATCACATTTTTCACTATGTTCTAAATCTAAAAACCATAGAAGCGAGGAAAATGAGCTGTGTGTTAGTAAACAAATTGCATTTTTCTCTAACACCATCGTAGGTTTTGTGATAATGGGTGGTAGAATTGTCGAATCGTAAAACTTTCAATAGAATGTCTCGCCAAATTCGGAAGGAATTGTTGAATTTGAAATTCGTCCAGAATGTGGCAATAATCTCAACTGTTTCAGATAAAAACTCTTTACGACATCAACATGTTCAGTTTTTTGTGCAACTCTTGGCCTAGTCGAGTCGTGAATTTAAAATATTTGAAAGGTTCTCATGATATTACAGTGACGGAAACTCGAGAAAAACATTTTACTATGTGAACAACATAATGTAATGTTCTTGGAATTTTATAAGTACTTCTACAGTTTTTGTCCCTTTATACGAATTTTTTAGAACTTTTTGAACCAGGTGCCCTTAAATCTTTGATAAAATATACGTGTATGAGAGCATGTTCAAATTACTAAGCCAAAAACAGGACTGATATAGGCCTATGTGATAAGGAGCTAACGACTTCATACATTTCAAAATCAAATTATGACAAACTATGTTGTGATATCATTTGTACATATTATTATGGTTCTGGGATCTAAAATGAATGCCACTCCAAAACTTCAAAAGCAGGTTGAATTAAAATCGGGCTACTGAATGTGGCTTTAATTGTTATGAAAGTGACCAGGCCAGACGGTGCCACAACATTGAAACATACTTGGTAATGAAAATCGACTGGGCATACAGGAGTAAAAACGAAGGTAACTGTTCATAGTCCGATTCCAATTGTATTTCCTCCATTTGTACACACTCACACTTCGATTAACTCAAAATAGAAAAGGTCAAATATCAGTTAACTTTCAAAAGCATCAGACCACCAAATATGAAAAGGTATAAAATGGCTAATAAAATCTTCAAACGATGAAGTGGTAACTACCTGATAACTACCTTAAGCAATTAACACAAAAGCTGGAGAGCAACCAAGACAAACAAAGATGGCGGACACAATCAAATAACTCCAGTAAAATAGAAGACGTTTCTTAATTATTTTCTTAATGCTTAACTACTTAATCACAATATAGTCCCATTTGAAAACAATGTCGCAATTATTGAAGGAATTTGGCAGTAATGATATGAAAACAGGGATTCTCGTAGCCTCGTATAGGATAAGTTAGATTCTTTCGCGTCACAGTTTATATGAGTTAGGTGGCGCACTGTTTTCTCTGATAATAAGAATCGTAGTTAATTTGTCCACTAATATAAATACTGTAGATATTAGATATATCGTTAATTGAGGCCATGTAATACGAACAAATGTACACCAGGAAAAGAAACTTCTGCCTGACGTTGCACAGGTGTGCCTATGTAACTTTAAAACATCAAGATACCGTTCCAGAGTCAATAAATGTGAAGAAAAATAAGACCATAGAATTGAAGAAAGGTTTTAATCAAATGACATTCTATGCAACTTTTAGAAGGTTTTCATCTACAACATGCAAACAATAATAAAATTGATATTCCAAATTAGAATGTTATGACTAAAATCTTTAATTACAAGGTGATTCAGCCTCGCCAAAAATGGTATCCAGAAGGTAGTGTTAATATCAATGATATACTAGTACAAGTTGAACTACAGCTTTCGTTTCTACTATTACAACGATTTCTCTACCAGAAAGCAACCAGTTTAACAGATTTGTAAAGGCAACAAAAGTTTAAACTGATTTACCTAGTCCTTACTAATTTAACTAGACGGAAATACACGTACATGTACATAGTTATCTGATTTTACTAGAATTATCTACCTCAAGTTAATGATAGGTTTACACCATTTTCCCGATGACCTCGGCGGCCCTGTTCGCCTGAAACGTATTGCACCGTGAAATTTTGACCGTTTTTGTCTCTATATTCAAGTTCTGTTAGGTTGTGATTAAGTTTCCCCCAGGTTTATTACAGTGTCCGTGACAAACAGATAGGGCGATGAACCGGTTACACCAAGGTTCATATTTGTTGCTTCCGGTCTGATGTGTTCTGATGGTATCTCTCACGTTGTTCACGTCTTCATCCAGGTCTTATGCGTCTGTCAAAATCTCCTACGAATCGAACGTGGAAGCCGCTGTGCTTGGAACACGTCTGTAGCTACGTTACAAAGAAAACTCCTCAAGCAGTTTCTACAAGTAGACGTGCTACAATAAGCTTTTATTTCCATGTAGCAAATTGAAGAGTTGTGAAGAGTGGAAACAACTTCCAGATAGAGTAATCAGATTCCACTGGGTTTCACTAGTAAGTAGTTGCAACCATGTAAATGTAAATAGTCACTTTTCAACATTTACCTTTAAAATAACAAAACACACAAATGACAACATATGACTTGTTACAAAATGTCACACGTCCGATTTATACCAGTGTTAGAACTGAACTTTATGTTAGTCCTTTAAAAAGGGAAGTATTCATATATTCAACCTATTGTAAGTTGATGAACTGTAAGTGATGAGTGGTACAATACTGAATTAATGATCGATTTAACCTTCTAGTTTTTTTCTAATGGAATGCACAAGTGAACTGCATGGCGTGTGGCTTTATAGTGCATGTTTACTTATTTGACTGCCACAAAGTATTGTACAGTAATGCCACAAAGTATTGTACAGTAACAATGGTTTTCGCGTATTTGAAATTTGCTGAAGTTACCAGATTAGTCAAAAAAACTGCTGTAGTGCCGATTGGTTGTTTTGTCTATGTTTTTTTTGTAAAAATGTTTATGTGTATGCGATAGTTAAGATACTCTCGAGGGCATCTTCTATGTTATATGTATCTGGGATCACGAGGTTGGAGAGTAAGCGTATAATTATCTATTACACCCGAACCCCCTATAAACATAAAAATACATAGTACAGGTTAGTAAAAATATACTTTGAAATGATAAACTTGCAAGCTGCTCTAGAAGCGTAACATTTCCAAACCATTGCTTGATATATAATTTTCAGAAAGTTGCACCATGAAATCTGCAGTGATCTGTAACTGTTAGAAACATGTTGTAAAAGTTATACCTTTGGCACATGTAAAATATCATTAACGCATCGACTCATTCCAACGAGAAAATGATAAATTTCACAGAGAATGTTATTTTGGTCTGTTTTCTTTTTGAAATGAAATAGAAAATAAATCTGCAGCATGAAGTTTTGAAGAAAACTTAGTTCATTATTACGTCCAGTGGTTGGATTTTAACTGCATAACTGACAGATGGAACTCTCGTCTTTAGCATACCATATATAGGTGCAGAAAGTAGGACGTAAAACTCCATTCATTTCATTTAGCATACCATATGTTTATCAAAATAATAACATCGTATTCTTAAAGCCTAGGGTGTTCTCGTGGCCTGCAAACATATGTAGTGGAAATGATGTGTTCAATAACTAAGCGATTTAACAGATTTTATTTGGTTGAGACCACCTCATGTTATGCAGATATTATATCATATCATACAAGATTCATTTTACATCAAAACAAATTTTCATCTGCTCTAATCTCAAATTTTCCATCTGTTCTTTTTTAAAAGGATCTGGTCACAGCTTTGGCTTTCTTTCATGCAGACATTCCAAACTAACCCAGACGTGAGCTTGTAGGTTGAAATTCCATGATTATGTTTTTATTTGAAATATGTTCTTGTTACCTAGATTCAAAACATCTCCGGAATTTAAAGTACACCTTTCCGTTCTGGGAGAAAACTGCTCTTTGACCATTTTGTTGCAGACTTATTGTATAATATTCAAGAGAAATTAGCTTCCTGTTAAAAACAATATTATACAATTTTTAGTGTGATATCTGACAGCAATTTGGCTCGAGAGGGCCACCAACATTTGGACCCCAACGGGAACACCTAGAAATTATATAGTAAAAATATATACTTTGTTTTTTTTTGCATTCCGCGCAATCGAAATTTTTTAAGTACAGGAACAATTTTTAGCGGAATACATAAACGTAAATGTCATAAAATAATATTTGATTTTAATTTATATGATTTCGAAATGTATACATGTTTTATTCTTCCATAGATTAATACATTCGATATTAAGGACAGTTGATCCACCAAATACCATGATGAATATCATCAAACTTTAATCGCCACAATATCATTCCTTGGTACTTGGTATGATGTAAACTGATTAATCTAAGTTTAATAATTTGACTCAAACTTTCTACCTCCCGCATGTAGCTTTCACAACTCATCCATTATGTTGGTAGGTAAATGATAACTTCACGTTCGCTTCCAGCGGATGCTGATATCGCAAATTACACAACTCATCATCATCATAATGTTAACCCTTTAATGAAGGATTGTTTCAATGTTCAACTCAGTTGTATTTTTGAAAGAATTAATCGTCAATATTAATTAAAATATGAAACGATTGTTGATAAGTTCACTTTCAAAATAAAGTTAACATAGTGAAATGAAACTTGAAGTGGTTTTACAGTGGCGAAAAAAAGTTCAAGAGTTTTCTTACTGGACCAATTGTATTATTAGAATAAATTATTCTCTTTGGTGAAGAAACTGTCAATGCCTCACACGTCGACCAAATCAATGCTTAATATTGATATAGATATCGGCACCATTTGCACATTTATTCATGACGTAAACAGAAAATCTGTTCTCTTGGCGCTTTTTAGCTATTGGGAGTGGCTTGTTTGCGCTAAATGCAGAAGCACATTGGCAGCAACTGCGTTAATCTAGTCATGTCTGTAAGAATTAATGACGTCAATACAAAAATCTGTTCTGAAGATACCAAGATGATCAGGCGGAAGAATTTCAATGCTCTTGAAATGGTCGTTTACCTAAAAGATAATTATTTACGTGATCTAACACAAAAAAGACAAAAGACATATGGTCATTAGCTAAAACATAAAAGAGAGTCAGGTAGATTGACAATAGGTGACGGTTATTTTCTTAAGATACGACAAATATTTATCTACATCCTTTCACCCCATCATTGATTGGTTCACAGCTCGATCAAGACTTGTTTCAATGTTGTAATGTTTCTTTAAGCGATTCATTTCTATTGATGTAACCCTCCTATACTTTTGTTTCGACAAATTTTCAAAAAGTTTTTTGTTATTATTTTGGGTTGTAGTATGTACAACTATCTTGTGATTGTGTTTTGTAATAATATTGTGAATATTGATCTGTATCAAGATTCCTTTTTCAACTTTCAACAAGGGGAGATAATTTCATTTTTACCGGAACACCATCAAGTGCCAACGGAACTTACTTTAGCCGAGGTTTCAACACTGTTGATAAAATACTTCAGAACTTCGATGGAAAGGAATTGCAATGTTTTCCAAAAAGGCATCAATATTTCAGATCAATTAATGACTGTCCTGTTTGACAGCTTCATGATACAAAATAGTAATTTACTGTATACCGACACCATGAAGATGTAACTTTGTCATAAGTAAACCATCTTTAGAAAGAAATCCAATTATTACCATTTCATAGGGCTTCATTTCAGCTAAACATAGCATATAATATAAATAGAATGAAAAAGTCCGGTACTTCTTGAATTCACTAAAAACAAAGTACGTGGATTCTGACTGGGGTCGATTGTAAGGAATGTTATTTGAATCGAATCGGACTTGAAATCGTTCGGAAATTAATTAAAGATTTAAACCTGTTTATTAATTGAAGCATATTTAGAGATTTATCAAGAATTTTAATATCCTGTGTAAAAAAATAAAAAATGTTATTATTCACAGTTAATTTATATTTAAAGTATCGACTATGAATACTGGTGTAAAAAATGATGGGGAAATAAGTTAATAATATGATGTGAATATTGTTTGATTAGAACACACTGCCAACGTTTTCATTGTCAACAAACTTTAACTACGACTTGCTTACCATATGCGAAATCCCTTCGATTGTGGACATTAAATTCAGTTGTTTTTCATAATAAACTAATTTCATCAAAGCTCTATAAGGGGGTCGTGTAGTTCAAAAGTAACTAAATAAATATAGAAAGAGTTTTCCTCCAATCTTCTTTATCTTTCCGTTTTCATTTGCGCAATAGTCATTTTGATTTGGAAGTTGAATGAAAGTCGCCGATTCTGCCTTCGCGTGTGGTAAAGTCTTATAATAGAGTGATTCCTACGTTCAAAGTGGAAGCGATCTAAAGATTCCCAGGCTTTTTCTGTCCAAATTAAAACAAGTAAGTAATTCTTACTTTACCCTCGAGTATATTACAATTTAGAAAAACATAGCTTTTTATAGATAAAATTTTCAGGAGTAAATTTGAAGCCGTCAAGCGAAATATTAGATGGTAATTTACATCCTTGTGAGCCCTGAGTTAAGTATCCATTACGTGACAAGTGGCCCTCAAGGGAGGGGTAGCAGATATTTTACTTCTAATGTTGATAGTGAGAAAATTTCGCTTAATTTCAAATCTTTATCTCTTATCAAAAAAGAAGTCATCTACAAATGAAAATACAGATATTTCTTTGAAAAAGTTCCAAGTTAAAAATCGTGAGTTCAGAAAAGTTGTTGTTTTCCCACGGTTTAATTGACAATACAATGATATTAAGTTTTAAAAGTTTGTAATGTGTTAATCAGGGAGCCAGAATTAAACCCCAGTTTTTTTTCTTGTTTTGACGTTTTTTGCTCCACAACTATTTTTATCGTCGTCTGGCTTTTCGTATGTTTCTTCAATTTCAGATATATTTGTCAATATGCTTTTTTACATGCCAAATATTATTTTTATATGTTTTGATAATGAAACGACACTTGTTTTCAGACAGAAATTCCATTTCAATATTACAATTTATTTATTAAAAGTTATGAAAAAAAATATCATCCATCAACAGTTTTTTTTTTAAAATCTAAATCACATTGGTCTAATTATATTTTTTTAAATAGTCTATAATTATTTTGTACTAAACTTAAGAAGTCTGCTGTTGATCTCAGCGGATTTTGGGAAGAAATTGAGCAGTTACTTTGTTTCCATTTAAATTACGACTATCATCATGTACGTAAGTTGGCATGCAATCAAATCCATTCTAGTACCAGGATTTAAGTTGTGATAATTTAATGTGACATTATTTTTAAACTATATAATGTAAATTGAACTATATTTTTATTCTACTCATTATTATTTGAATTGATAATTGAAATGTATGCTCTCTTCTTGTGACCTTGGCCAGTGCTTCTATAGGAGAGTATCTTCTATATAACACCCAATACCAGGAAATGTTTGCTGGTATGTCACCAAATCATAATACAGGTATAATTGTTTTACCTTAGTTCGATGACATAAGTAATTATATAAAAGTCATCATAATAGCACAGTTTAAAAATATTTTTCAATATATACTTTAAAATATGGAATAACAATATCAATTTCATCAGCATATATTATAACTCGATGCAACCAAGAACATTTAATTTGACAAGATCGGACATTTCCATCTACAGAATTTATGGCATGATGAAAGTGAATACTTCATTAACTAAATTAGTACAAACTATAAACAATGAAAATTATTAGCATTTGTGTATTTCAAATAAATATACCTGTATTAAGGGAATGCTTCAAAGAGTAGAAGACATGTTCAAACTTTCGAAACACCTCGGCTTTGAGATCTCTGCATATCTTTCGACATATTCCAAAGAGAAAGAAATGTAATATTGGTATTCTTAAAGTGCCATATGAACGACGTGTGGAATAAGTTTAAAAATTATGTATTTTTTGGCGAATTAGTATTTATTTATGAATGACTCTCGCCAGTAAAATCATGAGCCATATTATATTTTTAAATGTAAAAATGTGAATCATTGCAGAATGAAAGGATTGAGTAATAATAAATATTATAGTAAATATTTTCGAAATCAAATGCTTTTTGAAGGGTGGAACTTTATTTTTCTTTTCCAACCAGATTGTGTTTTGATTTGGAAACAGAAATCATTGGTACCATCTATAGTTCACAAACATGTCTAATTTTATGCTCAATTTCAGGCCTCTTTAACTTAAGACATAAAATTATTTATTATGTTTTATTTTGTATAAAAGTTGACAGATTATACAAGAGAAACTGCTGTCGAAAACTTCTTATTTATTGCAAGTTTTTCTTGATATTATTTGACATGCATTTATTTCACGTAATGAGCAATGAAGGCAAACTCTTTAGATTTTTCAAGCATCCATTTTCCACTGCATCAACTGCGAAATCCTTTTATTTGTTTTCTCTGAAAATATTTTTTCACGTGGCTGAAATGGCATGAGCAGATATTGGTGGAAATCTGACAGATTTTTGATTCGTGAAAACAGAACTTACTACTATTAAGTGAGGCAATGATGTAATAACGATTTCTTGAATCTGAAATTCTTCGTTCTTTTGGGTATAATTCATACACTTTATGATGTCTTATTGAAATGTTGACACTAATATAAACAAACATATTTTATTTATCAGGTTTAATCAAAATTTATATTTTAAATTCTTGAAATATCCATATTTTATATGACCAAACAGATTCTAATCTTTTCTATTAATTAATCATTTAATTTTTTGAAATATCAATTTATTTAGAACATTTCACTCTTTATATTCTCGTTCTTTTTTTTTAAATTTCAGATGGCATTTGCAGGTTCTTAATCTGTTGCATGTTTACTGAAATCTAAATAGTTCTTGATATATAACTTTAGTAATAGATATAATTCATCCCAGATACCGATCAGAGTAACATCCAACTTTTAGTGGAGTAAAGGACCACCAAGGTCCACGGTTTGCATTAATTTTGATGACAATATTCCCATCGACAAATCTATGACAGTAATATCGGGGTGGTATATGTGATAGACGGTGTCACAGACAGTGCTGAAAGGTTTTGGCTGTGCAACATGCAGTTACCTGATAACAATAGGCTCACATGATTTTTCCCACGGTTTACATTTTCACCGTCAAAGCAGGCATGTTACCTAATCCAAAATGAAAACGAGTGATCACATTTTTGAAATTATGAAAATCACTAGTGCTATATTACGTGTGTCCTAAAAATTATTCAAAACCGCAATACATACACAAATAATATTTTATTAAACCCTGCTTTCCTGTGATTATCATTTATTTCAGACATTTAATTTGCAGCAAATAAATCAAACGTAACATCAAAGTCAAACTTAAGTACAAGATTGAATATGCGCAGCACTCTTGGCGACATCACTGTGCATGCATGCAACTCTCTAATTCAGTTCGTGGTAGATTTCTGAATGAGTTTAAAGGAATGTCAACTAGTGCACAATACTGCACATTATGATGTACAACATGCAATAAAAGATCACTGACGAAGTCGGGATATATACATCACAATCTATACAATGATAAACTATTTGATAAAATACGACCTTGGACCGGGATATTAAAAATACTGATTAATGACTTTGCTGAATTATAAAGAACAATTTATCTCTAAAATGACATCATCGTCTCGACTTCAAAGACAAGACTTTGAATATGCAATGAATGGAATTTATCAAAACTACGTTGTAATGCATAGATATAGTCTCCTTCGAATTTAAATTTGTGTCCTAAAAATGTGTTCACACGAATGTAATACATATTTAAGGCGAACACCATTTGATGTATAAATTTTGAAGGTGACATGTAGTACGGGATTCTGTAACAATTTGGCATTCAAATCAAGTTCTTCAGATATATACTTGTAATAATTTTGATCCAAGTGTACAGATAGCATTGTGCTTGTACAATCTTGGTTTTGACTACGATCTGGTCTGTGGTTATACAAGTCTTCATTTTCTTCATATTTACTGAAATATCACGATTTGCTCAACTCCTTAAAGTTATCATTTATTGTCACTGTAAATGGTACCAGAAACATTTTAAGACTGCATTTTATTCGGTAGTGCTGATAATAATAGTACATCTTACATTCTTATATCTTTAATAGTTCGAATTTCCTGTCCTGAAATAGTGTACCGTCATCCGTTCATCGACCAAATGGAAATGTCTTTAGTGAGTAAAGGGAACTACTAAATACCAGTTGTTGATATATAATTGGAATGTGTCAGCTGTGATTCCACCTTTATTAAATCTCCATTATTATCATCATCTGTAGACACCTGTATATAAAGACCACACATAACATTCAAAATATACCACAGAAACGTCTTAATTTCAATATACATGTGCAGTCCGTCATCAATTATTTTCAAACAAAAACCCTTTCAAGGTATCTAATTTACGCATCTAATTTACAGTTCCTGGAATTCTACAACTGAAGTCACTTCCGGTAAAAGACTAAAACTACTCCCACATCATCATGATTTTAATGTAACAAAGGTAGAATTAATGCGATGATTGAAATGATATAATGGTAAAAATATATTTTGAATAGCAAACACTTCTGGAGGGTGTTTCGAAACATTAAATATGATGCAAAAGATATTTCAAGACAGATTTTAATCGCAATATATTTATTTGGTGATAAAATTCATAAGGATCAAAAAGGATGCAATTGTAAGAAAAGCCAAAAGAACATCGAATTACTAAAATATTATAATAAAACAGTAATTCAGAACAGATCAATATGCATCGAGAGTTACTGAAAACAATGGTTTGTAGCTGGATACCAGATTTAAATTCTTTAATCTTAAATAATTAAAAGATTCAGCAAACATTATCTGTAGTTGTAACATCTTGCACTGATTGAAAAATCTTAATATCTGTCAATATTGTCTCAACATCACATCAAGAGAAAATTATTACAATATTTTCACATTTTTTGTATTTTGAAGTTTTGAAATATAAGATAAAAGATAACTGTATGTATTTACTCGATTGATCAGTCACCTAATAAATAAAAGCTGTTGCTTCCCAGTTTGAAATAGTAAATATTTGTTGTAATTTTGAAGCGTCTCGATCATTATATTCAACTAAAAAACTGATTATTAATTTTACAAATCGATTCTATGATAGATTCAGAATCACAGAGTATTGTGTGAATTTACAATGAGATTTTTTAAAAATTGTGGTTAATAAATACTGGGGACTTTTCAATTATTTTATCCTCGTGTTAAATTAACATTTTTTAAAATATGAATGAATAATGAAGTAGTATTACTTTGTATCATTATGAGAGGGGAAATGTTTAAAAATTGTTTCCATTCATTACGATATTGCCATAAAACTTGAGAATTGAGATTATCTCCCCTCAATAATTAGATTTCAGTGAACTATCCAGGTGACAAGCTACGTTTTAATGCAAATAAAAGGATTACCACGAAATACTGACTATATCAAATGTCTTTAATATCATTACTAAAAGTAACAATTGTCGACTAACACCTTATTGTAGATTCTACGATTTAGTAATTGTATAAAGGGAATGATACAGTCTATCTGACAATAAGTTGATACTATTGTGGACAAGAAGGAGTTGACCTAGGACTTGGACCTACGTGACGATACAATACAACATCCCTCCCCTAACTGTGTGATTTACCAACACCTAGTTTTTACATGGATGTGAAGAATACACAAAGTAAAGATTTTCTGTGTTTACCACCCACCTTTCAATAGTAGAAATAAAATTTGATCTACTCGCCATTACAAGTTATTCACAAATAATGAAAATTGTTAGAAATTTGATCAAAACAATAATGAATGAGTTGGGAAGATATCGCGATATTGTTCTCAAGGTTAATTTGACTTTCCGAAGCACCATGATTATCCCTCTCTTTGCTATGGTGAGTGTTCATTTCCTACAGGTATAATCAATAATTGAAATCATAAATGATCATTCGAATTAAAAATTGATTTTAAAAGGTTTAGTTACAGTAACATTAGATATACTGAAGAAAAGCCTACGGTCATGATGGACATTTCCATCCGTGGTCATTTCCCAATAGTAAATCATTTTGAAATTAGTTTGAAAGGATCGAGGATTTTTTTTTACCAACCAAATTTGAAGAATGTATCATATATGATCATATTAAAGATGTGGTGTTAGAATGAGGGAAATGTTTCTAAAAAGGGAACAACGTGATACAATAAATTTTTTTAGCATTACATGCTCATATTAGAAGTTGTAAATCATTTTGAACATCATCCGAGTTGTAAATCTTAAAAATTATCCAGCTGTGTGGAGTATGTTTACAACCTTGTTTGGAAAATGATTTATTAAATGATTAAGTTGAAGGGAGGCGTGATTTTATTTCACTCCACGTGGCCCTAAAAATTTCAATTCCTCCTTTTACCTTATCAATTTACCTGCCTTTCTTCGTGTTTACTCATATTCTATGCGATTTGATTGAACAAACCAACTAGTAGAGTGTAACTCAAACTGTAAAAAAAACCTCCTCAAATAACGAGTAAGAGGTGAAAGGCACACCTAAACGATTCACTCAATGTTTGTCAGTATCATCTTGTTGAAGGTGTTATCAACTATTGACAACTATAGAATTTAGACTTCATGAGAAGGCTCATTTCATAAATCTCTTTATTAGAATGTTGGTTCGCACTACCCGAGACCCCTAGATAACAACAAAACAATCTGAAGCTTTTGTAATAGACCTTTTCATCTTCAGTAATATCAAGTCAAGCAGTACCTGGTATCTACGGAGATGTAGCAAAATCTTCTTCAGAAACCACCGTGTGATTTGGTGTGAACTTCTTACAGTCAAAGTTGTAACTTCAAGAAGGTAGAAAGTTCAAAGTATAATGAAGAAATAAACTAAGTTAGAAAGATACAAATAATCGGCCTAATAATTGGATGAAATACGTGTGGCCTACGTAATACTCATAGAAAAATGAGTAACCAAGGAGGGGTGATACAGTACAGCTCCGTCATAAGATAGTCGAACGAGAGCCTAACACCTGTGAGATGAACACCCTCAGGCCAAAGCCAACCCCACTTATAACAGTAACCTTCTTTGATGTAGCGAAATATAAGAAATTTCGTTTCGGATTGAAGTTCCCTAAATTTGCTAATTTGTTTGATGATATTGGTCGCGTACATCTGTCGAATCGGGACTGTTTGTACTTGACTGTGCCAAGCTCAACGAAAGAAATTGTTTGATTTGATGATAGAGGTTTAATCGAGCCTAAGTTGTATTTTAAAGATGTTAAGAAGTTTGTCTAACACTTTTACTTATTTTGATAGTTGACTTTAAATGATACAGTCAGGGTTGAGTTAGGAATCTAATTTCCAAGTCCATACAGCTTACCAGATCTACAAAGCTTTCTCTCCAAATATTATTGTATTTTCCCAGTCGCACCTCACAGGCCACAATAATACCAATTTGTATGTTATGAACACGGATAAGGTTTCTCAAAATATCAGCTTAACATAGGTTTACGATCTGACTACTTATTTTAACCGAAATCTTCATGTATTACTCTCAGCCAATTCCTGGAACACACACATTTCGATAAGAAAGGAGATTATAAAAGATGAAATGACTGAATTTTCAGACAGAAGTTTCGCCATGGACCAGCTGAGAGAAAGGAACTGCATGGGAAACTACGTTGTTATACTTGTAGCATTTGGATCTTTCTTTTTTCCTTTTAGTTGAACTGATGATCAATAACGGTCATATATCAATCGATAGGGGATGGGGCTCTTTACCAAATTGTTAAATAATGTGTCTCTCGACAATCTGTTCCCAGATACACGAACTGTAATATTCTCCATTTCAGGTTTTTAACTAAATATCTTTGCCATTAGAAAATGTAGCTTAGAATCCTATAAGATTCTCTGAATTTAGAAACCGGTACAATTTTTCGAATTTTGGCTGCGTTCAGCTGATTACCGACCTTCCTTACCTTCAGTAACTTATCATTGCATTACACTGAAAGCGTTAATTCGATCATAACCAAAAATTGCATCATCAGAGCGATTGATAATTAATTCTACCAAATGCTTAATTTGACTGGAATCAAACACCATTATAAATGATCGCTTTTAGTTAATTTAAAGATAGTCCGTCGTTTACAAGATGAAGTAGTTTCTTTGAATTAATCAAATTGATATCAATTTTATAGTTCAAAAATATTTTCTTTATCCAGTAATTACATTGACAAAACATTCAACAAGTTGTTCCAAGACTTGAAAACAACATCCTTAAATCAAGATCTCTTCATACCCGGCTCCAATGAAACCTCATTATCACCAATCAAAAACCTTATCAAAGGCAGCAACCCCCGACAGTTTACATGAATAAGACCATATCGTTTACACTCTTGTCACAAATGAACACAATTTAAGCTCAAATAGAACTTAATCCTACTTGAAATCGTGCGAAATTTCAGTAAACATCATTATATACAAATTTACCCAGAAACACACGCGTGCCTGCCCGCGAAATGAGCATATTATAAACACGTGATCAGCACAATAGTTTTTATGTCCGATGAACGTGCATTAATGTCAATAAGAAAGCGGGAAGAAATTGAGAATTATTAATATTGAAAATGATACTTGTCTATATCTATACAGATGTTTTGACCTTCTACCTTCTATTATTTTCTATCTATTCAATTGATAGTTGATTGTAGAGAAATTGTCTTGGAATATAATATTCCCATCTTGTATAATGATAGACAACACTTTCTAATAAACAATTCAACATCATGGTTTAATTGATACCATGTATTTTAAGTGTATATCAATACAAAGTTAGTATAACTGAACATATTTATGTGTTCTTGCATATTTTAACTAATATCGCACGGCGTTGCTCTGTATCAGGCGATATTGATACTTACATCATTACATGAATTTTGTGCACTGTGTTGAACTTTTCTGATAGCTATATAAACGACCAGTCATTTACTGGACTCATGGACTCAGTTCAAGAACGATAACTTTTGTTTCAGTTAACACCTAATTATTGTTACTGCGGCAATGCTTACGTTAACTTGGGAATATAGTTGTAAAGCGGTATATTGCAATCGTAAGTTTGAAATACGTTTGTATATCGGTATATTGCATTGAGGATTGCAGTTGCATTGCAAAGTTTGATTTTCAGAATTCAACATTTTCATGTTAAATATATACAACCCTCAAAACAACGTCAATAAATTGAATTCAGGTAACATGTTAAACAGTCTAATCTGCTTGTAAAAGGTTCTAAGAAATTATGTATTTTATTGAAACTTTCATAAATCATATATTTTTCTTATCATTGGTTAGTTTATGACAAATCTTACACCAATCTACAATGGAAACGTTTTAAAACTATAGATCTAAACTTTCGATGGAATATCCATCTTTTATGATGATGTATTTATGTCTGTTTAATGTGTGAAAAGTTAGATTTTAATGTATTTTATATAATTTTATCAATATTATTTATTAATGTAAAGCTTGAAGTTATCACTTTTGTTTATTTTAAACAAATTCCAAAACCTTGAGAAACGTCAAAATCTTATCGTTTTGTATACATGGGTCTATATCAAATACAGTGAAATTTTGTTGGGTGGGTCGATACTAAATTATGTTTTGAGAATTTGGACTGTAATCAAGAATAACAAATAAAATTTTGCGGCACACGAATGTTCAAAGTGTGATGTTATTATTTCAAACTTAGCGAGTTGTCACACGATTTGTTAACGAAACAATGGCACATATACTTATCTCATGCACAATTGCGGTACATGCTACCATACTTTAAGACATTTAAGCCTAAAGCATTTATTTGTCTTCTGGAATTTTGTACATGATAAGGTTTTGTGATTTCTGGGGTTCTGACATATTCATACCATAATTTGAAATAAATGACATCAGTTTTGTAAGATTGATTTTCCAACACATATATTTTTTAACAATATACAATAATATACATTCATACCAAATGATTTATTGTGATTCCAAGACAATTGGTGTTGTATTTGAGATTTTTGACTTTAAATAAAAGTTTAAACGATCTCCTTCATTTTATAACCACTAATCTAATTTCTCAAAATACATTCGTCACATGATTATATATTTCTTTTGTATGTCACCGACAAGAAACAATCTTAGATATTCTGAGATTCGCTTTATCTTACATTCTACAGATAGCTTTTTAATATAGTGATGTTGTCTTTTGTGCTAGAAGACATATCATATAAATACTGGTGCCGTATCAGGTTACATTTGATAGAATATCAAGGAATTGTTACCCAAATTTACAGATCATATTGACAAAATGTGGAATAACTCACAACTGTGTTTTCCATCATATACATTCCCGTCTTGTTCACAGACGTTGGCATTGACCAATATATAAACCAGACCGCTTCCATCCGTGGGAGCTACTAAATAGAATGGTAGGGGAAGTTGTGTCAGGACACATCAGGATGCTATAACAACATTAGTTTTAGTTTATTGTTTTCCACATTATAACTGGTGGCTAACCAATCTCGGAATATCTTGTGTACATTGATGATATGGTTGGTTTTAAGAGGTTTTGAAAGAACAAGTTCAGATAAATGTACACATTTGCTCTTCGTGGAAATAAATAATAATTCACTTACAAAAGCATTCATAAAAAAAGCTATAAATCCTTTGTCAGAGGGCAAAGATGTCAGATTAAGGCTTACAAAGTCGCCTTGCAAACTTTCTCAAGATATCAAAGTTTTCTATCACCCAAATTATATTTTCTTGAATTGTTCCATGAATTGGAATACTAAATGTGGATCATTCAAGAAATGAAAACACTTTGAATGGTATTAAATGTCTGGTTTGACTGTCAAAAAACAGACCAGGCGAAATTTGAAAAAAACTTCGTGACGATTTTGTTTATGAATCACAAGTTTGTGTGGCAGTGTGTTTGAGAATTGTCCGGATGCTAGGTCAAAAGTACCAGAAAAATCCATAAGACAATTTTAGAACTGATTCAATGATACTGTTGTCAAATTGGCTACTGGAGAACTACACCGCAAAACATGTCCAAAAACATTTTTATCTAGTTGTTCCAAATTACTGAACGTAGATTGTCATATTCCGACTGATTTTGTTGATACTTGTAACATGTAAAGTCAGTTGTATCGCTGCATCATGTGTCAAACATTTAAGAAATCATGTATTCTGTTTAATTTGTATTATTTCGCTCTAAACTGTTTAAAATGAAGGGACAGTCATGGCCAATCCTTGTTGAAAAAAGAGTATTCAAATAAAAATTCAGTGAAAAAAAATTAATTATTATCAAAAAACAGACTGTTTATAAAAAAAAATACTACGAGTAGGCTATGATCTAACAAATCGTTGTAAGCAACGTCAATATTCCTCAGAAAACAACGTTTTAAGCAGCCTAAGATATATATTATGTTAAGAACACATTTAATAAGATCAATGAAAGGGTAGAGAGAAAAGAGATTGAAACAAATTATGAACACATACACACTCGAGTCATAGGTTAAGCCTGGCACAAACTCTAAATAACGAATATTATCTCTAAAAACATGAATGACGGTAACATAAACGTGAAGAATTGAGAATTGAGAGTAGTCCATATTGAAACTCTTATACAGTCGCAACTGGTTTTCTTCTGTCTATATATTCCACTGTGGATAATAATATATTTTATTCAACTGATATTTATATTGTTAAAAATATTTTAATTAACTAATCTGGTAAGTGGCTTTTAAATTTATTGGCGCATCATCTTATCTGTTACACTATGGCACCATTTATCTGTCTTATCTTTTATTTTTCTTGGTGGTTGATATGTTCTTTATTTTATCTTAAAGTCAGATAAACTGTACTTTGTTATAAATCATGATTAATGGAATTAATTTAATCTTTTAGTCTATGTGAAACAATGGAAATTCAATTAATTTTTTGCAAAACTGTTTTTGTAAATAAAAGATCATGTGCGCACGGCAAAATCTTTAGAATTTTTTTTTTATTAAAAATTTGATTTTTTTCCCCAATGTGATCGATCTTATGCTTTTGAATACCATATAGTTTCTCTCATGAAAATATTTTCCCACAAAAGCCTGATTTTATTTGACAATAAAATGCCATAATTATGCCTTCGACTTTAAAATATCTAAAACGTTTGGGACAGGACTCCGTCATCTCTATTTATTTATTCTTTTCTGATAATAGGCCACCGGTCGCATTTTTAAGCACGCAATTTTCGCCATAATTTTAATGCGATAATGAAAATAGAACACGCAGGTAGCTAATTATTGGCATGAAAAGCATCTTAGTCCAGGAAGTAATTATCTTGTTCTTTATTGGTCACTTCCATTTTCTTTACATACTAATATCAACATGACAGTTTAAATTTAGACAATTTTATCCTCGACAGTTTTAAGGAAGGAATTAAGGGAAGACAAAATGACAGCTATGTGATCAATAACTTGTATCAATGTCAAATAGAAATTATCTTTTATTTCCGATGCCGCTTTTAGATATGCTTGAATTCCGTATTCAACAATCTGACATTTTTAGAACAAAAATAACCACTTTCTTGATGGCTACGCAGTAAAAGTGCTGAAAATATGAAATTCTAGACTTAAAACGCTAACATTTCCATCTATTACTTCCATGGCAATTATGCGTAATCTTAAAGATTATGTTATCTCCGTCTTTTTCGTCTTTGTTAGGAACATTTTCTGTAACCTTCTATAAATATTATTAGTATTTTTTGGTTTGAATGCAGCGCTTACATGAGACCTTGTACTGCTCACAGGCACATGAAGGTGTCACTCTATACCTGATTGTGAAAAATGTACTTCACTGTTATTGATAATAATTTTTTAGTTTTGTAAAATTGTTACTTCCTGGTATTATTTTAAAAAAAACATATTAAGAATATACGTTAGCAAAATAAAAATATGTGTGAGCAAGGTTTGAAAAAAAAAAAAAAAATATCGTTCTGATTAAAAAATACAGCTTAGATCTCTGTAATATTGTTCATGTTTTGGAAATGAGTAAACGTTTGTTCTGTTAAACACTAAATCATTGTTTCTCATAGATTTTTTAATGTAAAAACCAATGAAATCAGCTATCATCAGCACATAAAACGTTTAATAGACTTTTCAGATGATCTGCGGTGTACATCTCCCCATATAGACCAATAAAAATATATACACCCTACCTAACTTTAATCATAAAAGGTGTCAAAACCATCAAATCAATTTGTTAAAGTCTATTGGGGGATAAGACAAGGATCTCTCTTGAAACCCTGCGGCTTTAAACCTGCCAACCAATCTTATTGATTTTATCAAAGGGATGCAATTTGCCATGACATTTACGCCGCCAAATTTACCTCGAATGACTTGATAAGAAATACATCATACCGGCCAAGACTTGAAAGCCGATTTAATAGCTAAATGTTTGAACTAGACTGGTCATTCAATAAGCTTTGGACAGAAAACGGACACTAGCCTCTGGCAATGTCAGAAAGGTATTATTGAGCTTATTGGTACATGACAAAACGCTTCAAATTTGATTTGTGGTCGGTGAACGAGAGTAATGCAGTTAGATTGTTATTTGTAATTGTTAGTCAGAAAGAACGTGTGCTGAATCGGTTAAGATTTAAATATACCGGATGTTTATTTGTTTATCTACCCATCTTAATTAATTGCTTTTAGTTAATATCAGCTTTTCAACTCATAAAAGTGAGCCGTAAGGCATTTCAGTCCGCAATATCAAAGTAAGAATAGGAGAGACCACCTGAATTCTCAAGCAGGATGCAGTAACTTGGGTACCATCCACGTCTTTTCAAATTATATGTTTTCATTTCTCATACTCTCATATAGTTTCCCACTTTTGTGAAAAACCATTGCTACATGCGATCGGCATAGAAAGGCGGAATTATACCTTGATAAAGAAATCCACCTGTGGCGATCTTAAATTGGATCGATCCTTGTGTCATTTGATAGTTTGTTAATCTGGCGCTGCCTTGTTAGGAAGGGTTGACAATAATATGTGCAAATATACTTTATAGGCATAAATATGTTTTAATTTGTGAAATCTTGAGTAATATTCAGAATTTGAATAATATATTAATGTGTTTCATTATGGTCGTGAACTGATAGGTGCAAATGTTTTCTACATTTCGCGATTTTAAATTGTATGTTTTGTTCTTTTCAACGATTTTGTGAGAAAGTTATGTACAAAGATAAAGTATATTATCGCGTCACCATGATTCCGAAAATCGATTAAAATCCGTGATTGACAAGGTAACTTTTTTTAAGATGAGAAAGGGCGTGTTTGGGCGGGACTGATGACAGTTGGGTGGAGTTTGTTTATAGAACTAATGATGATAATTAGGTAAAGAAGAGAATTGACCAGGACCACTGATAAAATCTGAAAATTAAAAAGACATGATTACTTGTCTTTATCTTGACAATTGCTGTACAAAGTAATGAACAGATCGCCTAAAAAGTGCTTAAAGGAATTAAGTTGTATCCTTCAACTATACCTTGCTGTTAAGAAAATTATCATCAAGAAATTCCATTCCAAACGAATAAAAACACATACATACGAAGTTAGGTCCGTGCAAAGATTCTGTGAGTTGTTCGCAAACTAAATTGTCCCTACAAATTGGCACCAATTCGCCAATTTTGTTTCCAGTTCCAACTTATAGTCATATTTCCACAAAAGAAAGACAGTGTGTGATTGTGATCAAAACCAAATGAGTCTTCTTGATCAAAAAGGGGTACAATTTTATTTTGAACTTGAACTTGAAGTTCAGCAACTTGGCTGATAATATAACTGATTTGCGCAACATTTTCATCATTAGGATAGATATTTTGAGTGCAAGTTAAAAATGTCAATGTCTTGTAAAGTACCTGATGTTTCTTTCCACTTGAATCCATGCTGTGCCTCCTGGAATTCCACAGTCAACCAGAGTTGCAGGCAGTCTTCCTACTGCTTACTTCCTGTTTATACAATGCCAAGAGATTCCTGGTGCTTGCCAATAAATTCTGATATTTCATTCTATATTTTCAGATACTTACCAAGATTTCTGTTTGAAGAGTTGTCAATAATAAAAATGCTTCTTTTCGGAAAGTAAGTTTCTTTTCTATATTATATCAGTTATATTTAAAACCATTATATTGGTTCATTGTCAGCGATTGAAATAAGCATATATTAAGATATGTAAAGCAAATTTGAAATCGAAGTTTGCATATGGACCAAATGAATATTCTGGCTTGATATTAGCGTTAACAAGTAGAATATTTTCAAATATTTTGTTTTCCGCATATAGACATATTTTAAAGGGATATGTTCACTGACCATTCGACCAAAAAACTTTTCGTCTAAGAACCTGGATTGTTTTTTAGCTTATCTAATCCGTAATATTGTTCCAAAACCTCACTCGCACAAAATTCCTTGCAATCCCCATAAATATCAGTGTTTTTTAAGTAAAAAATGATTCGTTGTTTGGTAAGACAATGCATAGAAAACAAATTATACAGAAAATGTAAGATAACTGGAAAATGCTTATTCCCCTTTTAAGCATGAGCTTTTACATAGAAAGATAATTAATTTAAAATAAATGGCAAGTTATGAATATGCGAAGTACTTTTGACATGAACTTACTAATTTGTACTTCAACACCACTTTTGGTGAATTATGAAATCACCTTAAAACATAAATAAATCTCCGCTATTAAAAAGTATGCTTTATCAATGTTATGAACCCAAAATCTAGTTTATGAATGTGACATTCATTAAATGTTTAGTTTTTTCACATTCAAATCGTTTATGAATTATCAATTATCACTTTGAGTTTATAATGAGGAGTTCAAATGTGAAATTAGTTGATGAAAGACCTGTCTGAGGTTTTGGTCGCTGAAAGTTTACTGATTAGCTAAGGGTACATTTTATTCTGATTATTAAATTAGAAAGTGCCGTCTGAATATATGTCGACCACTCGCTTGAAATTACTGAAATAATTTAATAAGGCTGCGAGTGAACACCTTTTCTGACCCGGAGCTATAATCGACAAATTCCTGACGCCAAACATTTTTATGATTCTGACTTTACCTGACATAGACTGTAGGAATAATTTGAAAAAAGTCTGAACACATTAATACAGACAAAGAATTGTTCCTGACCCTTGTTACTCGGGCCAAGGGAATTGAAGTATTCATTCCACTTTGGGAGGGCTGGCTTTCATTTTGAAAATGTTTTCTTGGAAAATTTGTTAAAAGCCTGGCCGGACATTATGACAATGCAGTCAGGAGAAACAAAAGACTACTTGTTTGAGAAACTTGTATACAGTGACAGTCTGAAAACTTTGACCTTGTGTTCCATATAAATTTACCACTAATGCACTCCACGAAACGAAAGTATGAAAATTACCACGTCGTCTCTCTGATTTTATACATTCCAATGTTAACTTTTATTTCATATTTCTTGTGTTAAAAAAATTGTATATTCCGTTTTTGATTTTCTACTCGGTTTTAAACGATCAGGGTATCACATTTTAGACTGGCCCACAATATGCAAGTAATTTAATCGTATTCCCAGGAACTCTAATGTATACCAGCTGGATACAGCTTCATGAAGGCGAACAATACCAACTAGTAAATTAAAAGCCCGGGGAAAGGGGAAGAGGGCTCTGATTACACATATGATTCACGCTTTTTGAAAATAATATGTTGAGAAAAATGTGACCAAATTTTAAACGTGATAGAGTTGGTAGTATTTCTTGAGTATTTCCTTTTAATTTGAATAAAAAAAAAACAAGTGTCGACCATCGGGAACATTTATACCATTTACTAGAGTGTGTAATTATTATATATATACAAAACTACTCAAGAAAGCTCTTGAAATCGCTATCTAAAGCGAAAACATTTGGCAAAGGTCGCGTGTTATAGTATAAGCATAGTTGAATTAGTTGGTATATGTTGTGTATACAATTGAAAACCAGGCACGTCTCGCAGACCGCCGTCCATTCCCTGAGTCTAGCTCGTGTTATATGATTAATCTTCTCTCTCCATCCCTTGCCTCTCTATTGATGTCAGTCGGTGAAATGATCAATTAATTTATATTCTCATCTCGCCGTGTTATGACATGACGCTCTTGATTGAATATGCCCCAGTGTGTGGTCATTTATCTGTCAAACTGGGATTCTCAGCGTTTCATTGGTCGATCAAGTGTCATGGGTGGGGCCTAAAACCTTTTATGGCTTAGTAGTAAACTGTCGAATCACATGTTGGTGTATATTTCTCTATGGTTCGAGAAAAAGATTTTTCTCCATCAGTTCTGTCTATAACAAACATTCGAGTGTGACTTTTACTAATATTTTGTGTTATCTCTGTTAACAGAGGGATGCAGCACGCTGGATTACAGTCTCCATATTCTTCGGCTGGAGTTTCCAGTATACCGAACGGATCCAGTCTTGGAATGGTGCCTTTTCTCGGCGATCAAAACAACTTGAACTATTACCGCCATGGTGGATATACAGGAATGGCGATGGGAGGAATGTCGATGTATGGTCCAGAAAATTATGCAGTCGCAAGGCCATCACCGTATGGTACCTATGCGCCACAACATCACATGTCGAAGGATATGGTCAAACCACCGTACAGTTATATAGCTCTTATCGCAATGGCAATACAAAGCAGTCCAGAGAAGAGAGTAACATTAAATGGTATTTATGCATTTATTATGGACCGATTCCCTTTCTATAGAGAAAATAAACAAGGTTGGCAGAACTCTATTCGTCATAATTTGTCTCTGAATGAATGTTTTACTAAAATAGCTCGAGATGACAAGAAACCAGGAAAGGGAAGTTACTGGACTCTTGATCCTGACAGTTACAATATGTTCGATAATGGCAGTTACTTACGACGAAGACGTCGTTTTAAGAAGAAGCTTACTGATGGGGATCGAGAGAATCGTAATAAAAAAGATTCAGAAGAAAAAGACAAAAGTGAAGTCAGTGAAATTATGGATATGAATGGTGATAGGTCGGTATCCAGTAACGCCGGAAGTCCAGATCTTATGGTGAAAGTTGAAAAAGAAAATCATCTCAACAACTCGAATTCTTCACCTATTATGAATACCAAATTGGAACCTATGGATTCTCCGAAAAGTGATTGTTTGACAAACCGACCTCCTACTGCGAACGCTTTACCGATTCCCCATGATCCTGTTGTGGAAGGACCATGCAGTAACTTTTCAGTAGAGAACTTGATGACGACGGGTCATGGTGTTTCAAACTGCGATATTAATTCACCTAATAGTTATATTACTAGTCGACCACCTCCTCTAGTGTCACCTCAAGTTTTATCTTATTCACGTTCAACTGATCTTTATCGTAATTCTACATCTCAGAACACTCCATCCACCTATAATTATCCATGTAGTGCTCAAGCCGTATTTCCCGGTGGATCTCAACATATGTCAATAGCCCAGCAATCCTCACTCTCATCACAATCATCGGATGACGGACATGGCGGGTGCAATTCACCTCATTCAACAATTCCACCGACGAATGGACTCAGTTCCAGTGTATTTTCTGTGTCACAACCTAGCTCATTTTCACGACAAAATAGTTGGTACATGTCCTCTAATGCTGACCTAAATCATGGTTCTGACTTTACGGCATCTCCGTTCCCGAACGTGCGAGACATGTTTGATTCTCAAAGACTTCTTAGTGCTCAGGGCCAAGGACAAACAGCATCCAGTTGTCAATTAGCTTTCCGAGCACCGTATAAAAGTGGAAATCCATATTCATCATATGACTGTACAAAATATTGATAATCTTATTGACTTCAAATGCAAATATCAACTCTTATGGAACTTGAAATTGGGGTTCAAAAATTTAACTCAATAAAAACGAACGAATTCTTTAGACTAAACTTTGATAAATAATTAATTGTTAATATATTATACATAGAAACTGAGAATAACTCAATATTGGATGTGACGTTCTCTCTACGTATTGCAATTTATTTTACCAAATATTCTGTGAACTCATATTTTTCTGATTGTGAATTTCTGTGTACATTTGGAACTCATTTGAAGGTAGGCTAGAACTTTACTAAAAAAAATCTCGTCTTATCAATTCATCATTTTATTCTCAAACTGTTTATAAATAAATGTGCGTATAAATTCCCAATTAATGTTTCGTGGATAAAATGTTTTAGCTAGACAAACTAGTGTTGTATAAATTTATTGTGTAAAATTTATTAGGATATAAGTGCTCTCTATTGAAATATTTTTATTATTTCATAAGGTTATTGTACATGTTGCCTGTATTGGCGAATTTTATGGGTCGCTGAAGATATATTGTTGTTTTGAAATTTATTTTTGGTTCTTTTGAAACGAGACCCTTGAACAAATTTGTATATGATGTTTAGATTTATTGAAACGTTAACAGATTTTGTTAGATTTTTATCGCTGCATTTAATCATTTTGATTTTTTTTATTCATTTTCCGAAGAACACATTTTTAGCACATGAGTTATTGAATTATTTAGCACATCATTATACGCATAATTTCAACCAATTTAAGCACAGAATTCATCATTATTAAGTTGCTTTATAATATTTCATCCTTCCTAAATTTTCTATTTCCTTTTCTCTTGGCTAGAAAAACCAAATATTATGTTTAGTAAAATTATTTTCATGTCACACTGGGCTAACAGGGTAGAAATATTATTACACTTTTATTACATTTACCAATTTGTTGTAATAAATTAATATAAAATAGAATATTATTACAAATATAACGATATTTTTATTCATTAATTATTTGCCATATTTTGGTTAATTATTTTCCAAATATTAATTTTGCAATTTTTATTCTAGTCAATTGTTGGAAACTTTGAAAATTTGAAACATACTTTTATTAGTGTTGTTTTAACCCAAATTAAATTTATTTTGTTTGATATTTATATAAATAAATACAATAATAATAACTATGTTTATTTAATAAACAAAACATAAATTGAATATTTATTTATATTTATTTTAACCAGTTACAACAAAGACTATGAAATGAAATTGCAAGAATAAAGGTTGGATAGTATGTATTCAAACATGGCGGTCAATGCTGATGAATGATAACAATTCTTCACTTGAACGAAGAATACCGAGTTAAGATTCAGCGGAAAGAATTTCTCGGGAAATGTGCTGATATTTACGCCTTTACAGATTGACTTTGATGGTAAATTATGATAAGGCAGTAGAGAGATGATGTCTAGAAGATAAGCCTATTAACTTGCCCTGATTTCGTTTGATTCTCAATTTTCTACAAATGTACAGAATATGTAGAAGACGTGTGATAAATTAAGATAGAATATATTGTTGAAACCCTTCTAGATAATTAAAATATTTTACACCAATATTACCACACTGACAGATGGCACTTTAAATTACTCTACCATCATTTTCTACCAAATCGCTAAATAGACCCCATATCAAACTTCCCAAATACATAAGGCGCTTGTCACATTCAATATATCGCCGTAAAATGCATTAACAAACAAAATTTTTAAGTTTTTGTTAGAAATGACAAAAAGGTTTACAACAATTTTCACAAGCTTTTTCATTTCATAACAGGCGGTTAAACATTTTTCATCCGAATTAACTGAGTAATATTGAAATAAAATCAACTTATCAAATTATTTAATATTTGTTCAATCTGGTAGCAAACAACTAATAGAAAACTCAAATATCCTCAAGGCATAGACTAAAAATCTTATTGAATATTATTAATATTTCCTATTTATTTACATATATTATTAATTCTAATAATTATATCTCATTCTGAACAAATTACACATTTTCATTCATAAAACTGTGTATTTAAAAAGAAATCTTGAGAAAAAATTATTTCACACATTTTCGTACTCGGTTCATTCAACAATTTGTCGATTTAAGTCAAATGCGGACGATATTTAAACTTAAAATAGGATACCAAATCAACGCATAAATTTGGCAACATTTTTTCCGAACTTTTAACATAAATTGCAGTTAAAAATTCTTCTGTTTTTATTTCGAATTTTTAAATGTAAATCAAAATTGCAGTAAAATAGTCCAAGTAAGATTGTCTGACATATATATCAGCTTAAATATTGACGAAAATTGATTGAAATTCAACATTTCTGAAAGTAAATCATTGATCTAGTCGGTTGAAAGAGAACAAAGTGCATTTACATCCAAATGTCATTTTTATTTACATTTAATGACGTCACATCTGTACAATATATAAAATGCTTAAAGGGAGACTTGTTAGGGCAACGGTTGATTACATTTCCTGACACCAAATCAACTGGTTGTTTACATTAACCTTAACTCTGAAACTTCTCTTTAATTAATACCAAACCTTGATGGTAGAGGATGAAGTTGTAAATTACTTTTCTAATAAGACGTATTCCACACTCCATATATCACTGTTATATAAGAAGACTTTATATTAATACAGCCCACCAACAGAGTTCAATCCATTTCTGATGATAGATTTTCGTTTCTTGTCATCTTTAAATCGATTCCCAAATTTATAATTAACCGAATTTCAAAATGTCTGTTTTCCTCATCAAGAGTGTTGCAGGTGATGTGAACAAGATCTTTACATCGAATGGCTTTTAGCAATCAAACTATGTAAAATGTCAAAAATTAAAACTTAATTACTTAACATTTCCACTCAGAAAAAATATTCTCATAAATTTCTGAAAACCATTTCGTTTCGTTTTATTATGATATGTTATTTTTTAGCTGCCGTGTGAGTGGTATCATGCAGTCGACATATTTTCGCCAGACCGCCATTCTTGTTTTGGGTGTATTATATATACATTTCTAGTAGCGATGGGGCGTTTATTCCACACCAGCTTGGGGTTATCACTATAAGATCTGTCTAATAGCTCCAATTTCAAACCTGTCAAAATTTGTTCATTTCAAAAAAGTTAATTTTCAACATAATATAAAGAAGACTTGAGAGTGAAAAAAGTTTGAGTATTTTATCAGGAAATTCTCAAGAAGTTTAAGTGTAATATCTCGTCATGGATCTCATTTTATTTACAATAACGTTTATTGTTGAAACGAATGTTCAGAATGGTTTTCTAGAAAACTGGTCAGGATGTAGATAACGTTTGTAAGAAACTTAATTTTCTGGAAAATCACTTTTAAGAAATTTGAGAACATAAGCTCTGTTATAATCTGAACATCGAGTGTGAAAAAATGTGTATTATTCTCATATGATATCCATGCAAATACAAAATGTACATGTTAACACAATATAATTTCAAATCCGGGTTGTAAATAATTAATATACCATAATATCATAACTTTACAAACATCAAAAACATAAAAAGAAATATTATAAATACAATATCACACAGGACAGGTTTTTATTTGTAAAACGCTGAATCTTTGGTACATTAATATAGTCATAAACAGTCATAACTATTGAACAATAATTGTAATGTAAAGTCAAAACAAAATTCAAGATAATGAAATATTTAAACTTAAAAATTTAAAAACTCCAGACCAAAGTTTTGGCTTCACATTCAAGAGACACAGTGAACAAGAAAAACATCTTTAAATCGTATATACCTAGTATACGCGTGGAAACTGGAATATACATCACCAAGAAAGGCTAGTTTATGATAAGACAATGATGTATAGAATGGTAAAATAAAAAAGATTAATTATGATGTGATGTCGTATCACTCTACACTCTATCTTTCTATACAAAATGATTTCAATGATAAACCATCGTTTGACTATATTTCTTATCATGTCCATCTCTAACATATTGTATACACATTTTCTTAACAAATTGTGTATATATTAGAGTCAGACTCTACTGAAAGTAAACAGATGGACCACTGAAAGTTTGTTTATTTTTCAAATTTTTTATGATGCTAAACAAGTTATAAATTTGAAAGATTTTTTTTTACAATTTGGAATTTTATTTTGTTTTGTGCATTGTATAATCTTTTCAAAGATCTCAATTCTTTCGTAAATAATACAGGTTACATTTAACTCAGATTATCAAATGAACAAATATTCCTTGCATCAAGTCATTACAAACCTGGAGCAATTTTCAAGGTTATCGATATCATCATAGATATAGGTATAGGTATATGCAATGTATCATGAATTAGACATTATGCAATTCGTGATAAGGCGATTTTGAACAAAAGGCAGAAAATTTCCGTGTCAACTCATTGTCGTCTTCTGCCATTAATAATCTAGATCTTTTTTCCAAAAAAGATGTCATGTATCTGATATTGACCATAGGCCAAAAACTAATGTTGGAAACTTATTTTTGTTACATCGAATCTGGTTTATTTGTGATATTCTTGTACTATCTGTCGAAAATAACTAAAGATATACTTTGCAATTGTGAATTTGAATCAAATACATAATAACATCGAAATTTCATATTGGAATTGGGTATTCAAAACCATTGTACACGTATTTCACAAAAAGTCATACCAATTATTATTTTCCAGATGAACCTCTGAATTAATAGTGTAATGCCTGTATCATTGCGTTTAGAACTTCATTTTATCAAATTTACAGTTAGAAACAAAGACTTTCATCCTCAATTTCTTTAATAAACAGATCTTTCAATGTGCTTGGATATATTCCAACATATTTTTGGCGTGGCAATCCGTCGTTTCTTTGATTTTCAAAATATAAGATTACAACTTTAAAGCCAAATTTTTGTGGAAATTAATTCTGAAGACTAATAAGTTGTAAATGTGGGAGCTGGTAGTATGGCCTAGTCTGAAAATACCACGATATTTTAGAATCATGGCGCTGGTCAGTGATGAACTGAAATTGTTTTAAAGTTTCAGAATAAGATTATTGCAACATCAATGATGGTAGTTCATGAAGATTGAAAAACACACATCCCACATTAAATTGTTTAAATCAGATAGATAAATAAATCAACCCATACCAGCAATCTGAACTTTGGTAACAGAAAAAGTACAAAATCGCAATTGAAGATTGGTAACTTTATTGGAAAACGTTTACCTGCAAGATTCATTAAAAACAGCAATTTTGTTTAGCATTGTCCATTTTTCACAAAAAGCATCGGATGTATTTGTATATTTATTTGAGTAATTTGAATTTTATTCTAAACAGGAAATATACAGGTACTTTATCCACTTTTATTAACACAGCATTTATATTTTAAAATCTTAACTATATTCAATACAACTTGAAAATGTCAAACAATGTACGGTGAATTGAAATTTCTTGTTTACTCAACCAATTCTTAAAAGGTATGGAAATAAAAAGAATTTTCTTCGTCTTCTCACGACTTAAAGGCCTGTAGAAGTACCTCATTTGACAAGAAGTATATGCTTTGTCTGTGAAACAAAAAGGTACCAGCAAAGACCAGTCCGTCTCTTACAATTTCCACACTTATCAGCTTTTTCAAAACCTGTCAACTCAAGAACATATAAAAGAAAAATTAGAAAAAAATACTTGAAATTTTCAATAAAACATTGAAAATTGCAACCCGGTTTGAATTTAATATAATTGATCAGTACGGAAACACCCGAGGCCAAGTTTGACAGTTCGATTTAGATATATTGAAAGTATGGGCTCTAGTATTTGCTTAGTTATCTAATGCAGTTCGAAATCGAAAGTAGGCAGTTAATTTTCACCGTTGTTTGAAGGGTTTAAAAGGATTGAGGAGCATGACGTTAGAGTTACAAACTGATCATAGAACAAAACCTACACTAAAATCCAATAAACTCGTTCAATAATATAAACAGTATAGTTATTGTTATTGTTTACATCAGTCAATATCTACATGCAATAGTTTTATTATATAACAATTGATGGACAAGTGACTTGAATTGCGTACATTTATATTGAATATCGGTGCGTTTAGGAATATTTTTAGATTCAAGGGTGTTCATTCATAGACTTTAATAATCAATAGTATTTCACAATTCGCTCATTTATTTTCACAGATACCTTTTATTTTCCAAATCACCACATTTTCATTCTTTATATAAAGTTTACCCTTAGGTTGGAAAAAAACTTTGACAAGTTGGTGATGTCACTTCGACAAATATAAAACATTTCCTACAACCGAGTTCTTAAAAGCCAAAATCAAAGCGACTTTAGGTATGTTGAAAATAAGAACCATAGATCAAGAACACGTCACAATTTTGGAAAATATTATTGCCACTGCACTTTGTCATTTTCCAAGTTTTCTTCAATTATCTCACCACTGAAAAATAAATTGTTAGAATTAAATTGTTAAATTTGTATTGTTATCTAGGAGAATGTTTCACTATTAAAACAAAATTAATTTCTTATATTTAATAAACATTGTTTTATTAGTGATCTTCATCATATATAACCAAAATATTACAGGTAAAAATCACATTGTCAAATTTTTCAAAAACAAATTCTATAAATTGTAAAGAATATTAAATTCTAAAACAACATCTATTTAAATCTATCAAAATTAAAGATATGGCTAGTTAACGCTCAGAAATTGTTATTTTAGAAAATAATCCAAAATTAATTTACAATTGAAAAAATAATATTTACAGAATATTCCAAGATACCTGCTAATTAAATAATTAAAATTAAATTCAAATATTAGCAGTTTCACAATATTAAAAGACAAAATATTGTTTTCTTATAAATTGATCACCTTTAATCGATTTTAAGTAAAGAAAATTGGAAAAGAAAACAATTTTGTGATAATGAGTAAGGGTAGATATAAGAATCAATTGTCATGTTTTTGTTATTAACTTTAAAATATTAAAAATAAACACTTATATTAATTGAATACATTTAAATCAACATATTTTTTGTCGATCCCGGTTTTCTCAATCTATTTTACGTGTGGGTGAATGATATGATTGGAAATATTGACACATTTCATACCTTCATGGGGCATTGGTCGCTTAGTGCTATCAACTGATATCCTACTGTGCGATTCTTTGTCGCACCACGAACCCGGAACACTAATTTTACAAGAGCAACCGATTTTTTCGATAAAAGAAAATTATAATTTACCAGAAGTAAATCGAAAGAAATAGTTTCAAACACCTCTAAAATTCAAAATTCTCTATATCTCGTAGAATATGTAGTAATCATTTAAAACCAATTTTTATCAAACTAACCCATTTCTATCGCACTCAGTACATGTTAGAAATAGCTTTGTGAAAAACTATCGAGCTAATTTGAAGTCAATTTAAGTGTTTTCTACAGAATCCTATGTTCATTTCCCCCAACTTGTGGTAGTAAGTGAAGCAATTCAGACGATGAAATTATCTTCTCCAGACACCATACACTACCATTTTACATATAGACGAGTTTCAGAAAGAGAGTTCCAAGTTTCGTCAGACGGACTTTGATTCTGAAATCAATCAGATCTGTTGACTTTCTCATAATTGTTACTGGCAATTTTACTCTTATTAAGCACGATCACCACCCGTCAGTATTGTGTGGTGATACGATGTTAATTTCTGTGTAATTTGCAATAGATCCGGTCGTTCTTTATAAGAAGTGTCAACAAGAAGAAGTAATATTTATTGAGACAACATTTGGTTATCATCCCATCTTCTTTCTTTCACTTCTACCCTAGTAATATATCACTTTCTATCCTGATTACTCTCTCCCACCAAAATATTTTCATATTTCCGGACAATTATTGCCAATAGCTAATGCATAGAAATCAAATATTGTCTTAGCTATTCAGAGTGTGTTCAAGTCGAATTCGGTCTGTGAAATCGGAAATTACAAGAAATGGCGAATACGGTTTATGTTTTCTACTTCTCGGATCTGATTTCCAACATGAATATTCGTATTTTATAGGGAAACGCATTTCACGTCCCAGAGCCCTTAACCTCCGTGACTTTCCTACCAGTGGACAAGTGTTAGATAAATATTTGGCAAAGCTCCGTCTACGATGAAAATGAGCAAAATGTGGCAAACTTCCTATTAGAAATTACATGAAAGAGGCTGCGTTAAGTGAGGCATAAAACAACAAAGGCTAGCAGATTGATCAGTCTTTTCGGTGGTAGCGAGAGCTTAAAAGAAAGGCGACAATTTCTCGCTTTTCTATTTGTTTCTTAGCACCTTTCAACTTTGTGAGTCATTCAACACCCTAAAACACTCGAGCCTTAATTATAGTCAGTCTTTAATCATTGTATAGATGAGATTCGATCAGAAAGAAAGTTTTTTATTATTTTATATTAACTTTAACTCAGAAAAAAAATCAAATAACCTTCCATTACTTATAAACTATTCAAAATGTTGAAATCGTAGCCATCTTTGGTGACTGAAATTGTAGCATGCGCATGTCATTAAGATGGCGGGAAGCGGCATGAAGAAGTAAACAAAAACCAGATGTATGATTTTATTAAAAAGTCAGAATGGGAAATAAAAAGAAATAAAATATATCCCACTTTTCTTCAAGACATATTTTACTAATGGATATTCTCTGATTACCTCTATGAAAGTTTGACCTATATTAATATTATAGGTTTATTATATTTTATTCGAAATGTAGCCTATGTCTTTGGAATTTCCAAACCGAAGTAACTGATCAAGCTCAACCTTTCTTTACAGTTCAATTGCTATGTAATTACCTAACTATTTACACGATTTTCTTTAACTTGTGGTATATCTTTACTTTTTGTAAATGTTCACAGAATTTACTTACACATATCTATAGTAACAAAACATTTCTGCATACATTTCAGTTGGTATGTGGTGATACCACCTGCACACAAATTAGACTTTTAGACGTTTTCTGTTCAATGTTGGCAACACAATATTAAATTCTGTTCTGTAAATCTTTACGTGCATAGTTAGAAAATTGTTTTAATGGAATATTTCTATTATGTTCTGTTAATCATTGTTTGCAATTTACCATTGTTGTTCTGTAAATCTTCGCGTTTAATGTTTGGTATTAATTTCTTTACAATGGGACACTTTTCTGTAAATCTTTGCGAGTAATGTTTAGTAGAAAGTTGTTTGCAATTGTATAAGTAGCCTACATTTATTTTCTGTACATCTTTGCGTGAAAGGTTAAGTAGAATTGTTTGCAATAGAACACTTCTTGTTTGCAATGTTTGGTATACAATTGTTTAAAACAGAAATCTTCATGAAATTGTTTGCAATATAAATTGTCCGTTCTGTAAATTGTTGCATGTAATAGTAATAGAAAATGTTAAATAGAGTTTGAAAATCATAAACAGAATATTTAGCAATCGTATTTCATGCATGTTATAAAAAACGGTGATGGCCTTGGAATGTGAGATAATCCAACAACATACTGGTCTTACTGGGGTATTATTTTGAAAGTTAACCTATACAAGGAATTGTTTGGTAAGTTAAGTAGACCTTGAAGATCTATATTCTACCATTGATGAATATCTATACGATATAGTCAGAACAAACCTAGTGAGTGAAACTAGAGCTCAAACTATTTCTGGCAATTGTACAAGTCTAAAGTATATCCATATGTATTTTATTGTCTATTAATACTCATTTATTTATCAGTTATATTTTTCAGATTTTAATTTTCATTCAAGGAAATGATTTTATTATTCGGTTAATTGGTTACATTGGAAAAATTACAAAATTTTATCAGAAGAATATTAGTAAGGTAAGGATATTTTTTCAATCCGACGAGTGTCACAAATTGATTTCTTATAGTTTATAGCAAGGTTTGCATAAAGAATTTCAATGTATTTTTTATTTTAATTTAGATGTACTAGTTAAAATTAAAAAATAACTTAATTAAAAAATGTCGCTTTATAATTACTGCACTGAAACTAACTGGTGTCCAATTTTTAATATTAATAGTTGTATATAAAAAATATGTATATAATCATTAAATTAAATGCAGTTTTAAATGAATAAATCTAGTCATAATGATTTTCCCCTCCAATCTATGGTTTTTGAGCATTTTATAACAGTTATCCGTTCTTTAACGAAGTATAAAAACCTCTTGTGACGTCATCCCATTGTTATGGCAGGTCTTTCTTTTTGCTAATATCCCTCAACCCAGGGACATTCGAGAGAATATCCTTCAACCCAGGGACATTCGAGATAATATCCCCGCAGACAGGTACATTAGACATAATATCCCCTCTACCAAAGTACATTCGAGAGAATATACTTTAACCTTACACCAATACATTTGAGCAATCAACTCTACGTCTTAAAGATTTTTTTTCTTTCAAACTTAATATTGAAGTTTCAAAATCAAGCTGATGAATCGTAACTAGTCACTACCCAGTGACAAAGTATGCAATCTTATCAGACAGTATCAAGTCACAACACAGTGATCTGTAAGGTTTCTTGCTTCCTATGATACAATAAAGGTTGATACAACAATATATACCCCTCACATTTCTTGTAATGTTTTTTACTGGTCATCTTATTTTTTAAAAACGGTTTTAAAAATTTAAAAACTAGATTTTTAGAGCGTAATTAATTTTCGAGGGATTTATATCTTTCAATACTACATTTTAGAATTTTTTAATGTAAAATTAGATATTTAATATTAAAAACTAAATATTTCTGAAAATTCTGGAACATTTTTTCACACGACATGGATTACCTCCCATGTGATGTTAAATGTATTGATTGATTTTTCAACATATTTACCAATTATTGAATTAGGAATCGGTTTTTATGTCGGATAATGCATGGTTTCTATCGGGATTAGTTGTCATAATGCCCTTGGGCTCGGGAAAGCCCTCGGGCCTTCGGCCCTCGTGCTTTCCCGAACCCGCGGGCATTATGTCAACTAATCCCTCGAAACCATGCATTATCCTACACATAAAAAAAGCAGTCTGCCAGCAATATATGAGAAAATTTGAAAAATTTGATTTAGGAAACGTTAAGTGCAGTGTTTTGTAAATAAAAGTAAACCACTTATGGGGGTCTTTTCCTCGAGTAAATGTTTACATGAAAGTTTAAAACTAATATAAAACTTTAATAAAACATCTTTTTGAATTATTTGAAATCGTACGACGGAGTTTGTGCACCAGATAACACCTGGAAAGAAAATATTTGAAAGTCGAGTGGCCTCTTAAACACTCTTCCTCCCATTCACCAAATTATTCTTACACGTAACATTGCTCTTACACAGATCTTGAGATGTTCACACTTTATCAAAAATGAGACCTCTTGTTGAAATCAACTGCTTAACCAACATCAATATCATTCCTAATCGGGAATTATTACAAAAGTAAAAGAAAAACTTGGAATTATATTAGCCTAACGATATAGAACATTAAAATGTTCAAATATTGCATATAATTAACATTTCAGAATTCCTAATTATTATATTTAAAATAATTTGCATTTGCCTGATTTAATGATTAATTTTTTTTTTTTTTTCATTTTCCATGTACTTTGTCCTTAAAACTAGATTAAGAATTCTCTTAGATAACTGCACAATGGCTTGAAATTGGTAAGATTTAGAGAAATTGTTACATTCAGGCAAATAAAGCTCAGCAACCGGTCTAAAATATAGAAGGATGTGTAAAGATATAGAATAAAGCTTTCTAACCAATATACCAGATGTGTTTAAACTAGGCGTTTCAAGCCTAACTTATCCTATTATACTACAATCAACGCTGAACCCGGTTCTCAGTCGGTAGTGTACGCACCAAGTACTGTTTACTGTTGAATTTGTGCAGTACCAAGAAAAAAACGCCTCCTTTAAATAGAGACAACACGTGTTCGAATTTACCATAGTGTATATAATTGCACAATTTAGGGATACCCGCAGGCGTCTATCACACTTTTAGCTTAGTACCCTAATGCTCTTATGCCTATGGGTTCTTTAGACGCCGAAGGGATTTCTTGACAACAGCCCGTTCTTTCATAGAATGTTGTTTGTATTAAAATATTTCCCAGATTGTAAATCGAATGAATCATATTATTTGGTGGTACAATCTGTTATTTGCTAAAGAATTCGAGTTTGTACGATAAAAGTTTCAAGGCATTGTATTAACATACATGTAAACTATAACAATGTTATTAAGCGTTTACTTGATCAAAGTTTTTGTCACTATCTTTGATGTAGTAAGAGGGTACAAACAATCTATGTCGACCCTCAACCACGACATCTTTTAGAAGTCTTGAAGGTAAAAAAGATACAAATACAGAAGGAGGGTTAAAGTGTTAAAGAAAAAAAGGGGGTTAATTTTACAAACCGAGTAAGTTTATGTATATACAGATTATAATAAGAAAAGTATTTTAATTGTGTACATGCACTCGGTTTACGACCAGCTTTTAATACATCCCTCCCATTAGAACTATATAAAGCTTTCAGAGATTTCTGTGAAAGCAAATAAACCTTTAGAATCGTTATATTTTCATATTCACTTATTCAAATATGGTCGAATTAATATTAAAATTCCGTTAATCGTTTTTATTCGTCGATTATATTTGTCGCATCTGGTAGTTGAATTACGTTAAGGGGACAAAAACTCGATTTACGGTCATTGAAGAAAGTTGTTGAAATAAGGGCTACCTTTATTGTAATTAATAAATCGCCTTTTATAAATTTGTGTATAGTAAACAGAGTAGATATTTATTAATCATATAGGTGGTAGAGCTAGGTTGAGTCAGTACATACTAATAAAACCTATATATTCTTCTTGCTTCAGTATCCTAACACTTCAATACAATTTGTGTACTTAAACCTTTCGAAAAGAAATCTTTTTCTGCATAATCTCTTTCACAATATAGATTTATATCATCATACTATTTTATATAAATATATCTTGCAAAAAGTAAAAGTAATTGTTTCAGAAAAACGTTTATTTTTTCAAAATAATTTTTCTATTCTATTTTGAACAGAACAATTAGTTGTTGTTTTTTTTATTTTTTTGTTAATTAATTTCAGTATTTGTGCATATCATAGTTATCAAATTTTAATCAAAATCCATTGGCTTAGAAGGTAGTTTAAACTCTTATAGACTGAATAATAGGAAAATAAATCTTGTAAGTTACATTTTCTTGACGGGAGCTCAACAGCGATAATTCCTTTTAAAAAGCTAGAAACGAAGAGAAAATTGCACTCTAATCAGTTACGACTATTGTATTTAAACGAGAAAAAATAAACTCGCATATCACAGAGAATTAAATTGAAATAATGAAAGTTGGATTATTTGATTGTTTGTTTATATGTTTAGATTATAAACAAGTCTAATGGTGAAAGTTGTGAAGCATAAAGACATATCTCACATTACAGCCATTGTCATGTCAATTTCATGCCTACATACTGCAACAAATCTATTCTCCAACCTACCGATAATAATGAACATACATTCCATACCGTGAGAGAAGAATTCAATTCTAACACCTTCTATACGAAAACCAGATTTCTTTATAGTTTTCTGCATGACAATCAATTTGCAGAAACAGCAACTCAAATTGTCAGAGGCGCAAATTGTGCATTTCTCGCGACTAACACTACATTAGAACAACATGGCTTCCATTTCCGTTTTGTATTGGTTTAACATCACATCTTCGTCTCGATTCGTTCCCGCTACATTTGTTACCATACACAACAAATGTATTTATTTAAAAAATATATCTATAATAATATCTAAGGTCTAAGTTATTCGACGAGAAGCACTTGTTCGTCAGTATAATAACTAAAACAACAAATAGATAAATAAATGATGGGGAATGTTTCATGGCCCCCATGTGCCTGCGGACATAATTTCTTCTGCTTTTAAGATTTCATTTGTCAGAGGTCGACTATATATAAAACGTCTCACTAGAGAAATTGATAAATCTCCGATGTTTTATTGAGTTATATTGTAGGCGGAATCATGAGAAGGTCTGGTTCCTCAATAGAACTTAGCAGACAGTATTGGTAGACTTAACACAGAGACTTTACCCAGTCTCTTATTCTTGAACTAGGCCAGCATTTGACGAACATATGTAATATATTTGATCCTTAGCCCAAACTGCGATTGTCTTAAGGCGTATTGAATGGCAGCGGACTATGCCAGGAATTACCGACTGGCTGTATATCTCGTCGAATTCAACAGCTGGTCTCAATGTTGCCTCAATCATTTCATTCTCAACCTCTGACGCTTGCTTCCAGAAATTCAAGCCGATGTCGAAAGACAGGATGGAAAATGTACAAATTAACTGCCTAATCTCCCAAAAGGCCAATTCGACTGAATATCGTTTCATGAAAGCCTATGGCGATAAATAACTTCACAAGATTAGCAAACAAGGAATTATCGGGTATCGCTGAAGCCTAAGGCTCGAGAAAGTCTCACTTCTGTTTCAAGTGGAATTCAAGTGACGTTGAAAAGCCTTGTTTCTCAATTACACGATAATTTTGAGTATACTTTACCATACAGACAGTCGACGGTTTATTGTAAAAACTTATCTGTTTGAAGCATACAGTTTATCACACATGAAATATGACCTCAACTGGGAAGCGAGGGCTTGAAATAGGATCAAACGCTTTCTCTTCATCCATTACTGTTAAGGCTATAATTTCATTAAAACTCAATTTACCGTAGAATGATAGCAGTAGACGAAGATGATTTTAACATTTAGTTTTCGAGATAACTTTGTGCTAATTGAGGTTTTAATCTTTCTATCTAGTTTATAAAACAGAAGAAGTATTGTAAAACGTTTTGGTAATTTCGAATACTATTGTATCAGGATGCAGGAATGTTTTTTGATGGAAAAATTAATAAAGGATTCCGAATCTTAATCAAAGAGTCAAATTGACAGTGGAAAGAATTTGATGCTCAAGACATATTAGTCATCTATTCAAATTGAAACACAAAATTACGCCCGACCAAATACGTGAATTTTGGGCACAAGACAAATTGGTCATCTATTTTTAATATTTTGTAACAGTTTTTATGTTTTTCATAGCGTGTTCCTGACACTTTGCTAAAATCATGTACGTTAAATAGTATTTTATCTAATATATAATTTAACATCACGTAAGTGTTTAGTTTATTAGAATTGTCTGGCACTTTATTTTTTGTCCACGGTCCTACGCCTTCCATGTCTGCAGTAATTCATTTTTTCACCTTAAAAATTGGACAAACGTGTCAGACCGATTTACAAGATGGGGCAACTGACCATTGAAGCTGAAATTTTAAGCTAAGTTAAAATACTTGCGATCAAATTTTATAATTTTATTGAGCTTATTTTCGTTAGATTTGATTCATTTTAAAAGGCCATTCTGCTTTTTTGAAAAAAGTTTCCATTATCAAAAAAATCGCAAATGCTACCTGAGAGTATTTTTAAAGTATGCTTATTGTATCTCTATATCTTCTTGATCAAACTGAATTTGGTTTTAAAGGGTTATTGCAAACAGGGAGTACTTATTGTACAGAATAGCGAACACCGATAGGTTCTCAAAATAGCATTAGCATCACTTCACATCAAAAAGTCAGTTGGTATTTGTAACTATAATACGTGTTGTTCAAAACTTATATGATACCAAATATAAAACTGGGGAACAATACATTTAATGTGAAGGTTGAATACCCGGCGTATTTAACTACTGTATTTATGTCGAAATATTTATTTTTCCAACTATGGTATTTGATTTAAAAGGTATTAAAGTATAAATTAGTCATTTATAACAAATAATACAGACCTATTTAAAAGCCTTTTGAGATTTTGCTACTTCTGAGTTCCTAATAAAGAATTTTCAATACCAAAAAAGAACTTCGATATTGCTTTCCTTTGTGTTGGAAATTTCAGAAGCTTTTTACTAAGTGATAGGTAAATAGTAAGGAAATCAATACAAGAAGTATCGATGGTGACTAGTGTTGGTACCATTTACCATTCTACCAATCAAAAACTAATTACTTCTTGGTAATCAATGGCACTACTGAAATGTCAACACATTTTGTGACATCGAGCGTCCTACTTTTAGAAGAACCTGAGCAAATAGACAAAGATTTAAAAGGTTTGACCAATGCTATTAATGTGAATTGTATTTGTGACTATTGAGCAATAATGAATAATTGAAATTATTATCTGAAATGATACAAATTGACGGTTTAAAGTAGTTGACGAGAAATGTAAATACTATTAACAGTATTCTGTGTAAAGTAGTTGATGAGAATTGTAAATAATATTAACAGTATTCTGTGTAACGTAGTTGTAAATAATATTAACAGTATTCTGTGTAAAGTAGTTGAAAAAATTGTAAATAATATTAAAAGTATATATTCTGTATAAAGTAGTTGAAATAATTGTAAATAATATTAAAAGTATTCTGTATAAAGTAGTTGATGAGAATTGTAAATAATATCAACAATATTCTGTATAAAGTAGTTGATGAGAATTGTAAATAATATTAACAGTATTCTGTATAAAGCAGTTGATGAGAATTGTAAATAATATTATCAATATTCTGTGTAAAGTAGTTGAAGAGAATTGTAATTATTATTAACAGTATTCAGTGTAAAGTAGTTGACGAGAATTGTAAATAATATTAACAGTATTCTGTGTAAAGTAGTTGAAGAGAATTGTAAATAATATTAACAGTATTCAGTGTAAAGTAGTTGACGAGAATTGTAAATAATATTAACAGTATTCAGTGTAAAGTAGTTGACGAGAATTGTAAATAATATTAACAGTATTCTGTTGTATATTCCTATATAACTTTCCATTCAAATATAACGAAATCATCTGTTCGCGTTATCTGTTGAGACCAATGTTGAGAAATTTGGAAAAATAAAATTGTTTATATCTCCATTTTTCTAAATCTCCCTTTTTCTTTAGAAATATACTCTGCTATTAGCAGTTGGGTACTGTTAACTGTATTATTATGCATATTCATCATCAATATTTCTACATTGCAGGTAGAGGGATTTAAAAATACTTGCGAAAGTTCGGCTCGGACAAAGAGGTCTCGCTACAGACTTTATATGATAGATATTCTCCAACAACATTGGAATCAAGAATGAGCCGAAAACTGGCCACTGTGCACATTTCCATTGCATTTTGGTATATTTCGTCAAATTAAACCCAACATATTAATTATCATTTGTTTAGAATTCGTTTAAAAACAACCAATCCCTCGCTTATTTTTCATTATTAAAATAAAGTATCAAAATTGCAAACCATTTACAAATATTACAAATTACATACAGAACCAAAATAGATAAATCAATTTTGATTTATTCAATAACTATGATGTTATAAGGTTATGTTTTCGTTACCTCATTACATTAGAGGTAATGGAAATTAATATGCATATTCCAACTAAGCATACCACACCAATAGTAGGCCTACAAGTATAACCGAAGTTAAATAAAAAAAAGCTGTATTAAAACGATGACCAGTTTGTTAGTGACACTCTTTGAGAGCTAATCAGGCAGAAAATTGATCTAATTGTGGCCGCTGGCTAAGAATGACATCATACTGTGAATAAAGAAAAACTAAAGATTTATTTTTCAGAAACAATCATACTTTCCCCTCTTCGTCACCACACTGTGTACTTTAGTTTGATTTTATTAGATTCAGAAGCGTTTTATGGCAAAATGATAATGTTTAAAGACTTCATCCTCTCTTAAAGGACGAAAGTTCAGAAATGTTAATGTAAATGAAATGGAGTATTACGTCCCGCTTGTATGCACCTGTATGAGCTAATGAAGACGGGAGAAATATTCATGTAGAGAAAGCGCAAAGGACATATAAAAATATGTTTTACTGTAGAAATGATGAAATCTACATGCACACATTGTATTTGAAATAAATCGGAACAGAATTTGTGTTTAATTTCAATAAAGGGTCAAAAACAAAAAATGCCACGAAAATAATAATATTCTATAGTTTCCTCTAAAATTGGACATTTCAAAGATTTTTTTTAGATAATAATTTGCTTAATTGGCTTTATGGACTATGTTATGGTTTCATGTCTCATGGGAGGGATGGATATTATGTTATGTAGCAATTAATAAGTATCTGATAAGTATCTAAAGTTGTATAAAACACCCCTACACCGCCCTTTCCCACAGAAACCAAGACCAAAGTCAGACAATGGTCTCTTGAGAATCTGGTCAGTATTCTGTAGCAACTAAATGACTAGTGTCAACTCATCGATCGCCCTTCTGATATCTTAATTGTTACACAGATTGACATCTGATTAAAGATGAGCCAATTTGATAGCCCGTGCCAACAACACAAAATGGCGTAACCTAATAAAAGAGACAAAATAAAGCTTTTTGTATGAAACAATGCATCATGATTCGATATCTCAAGAAAATAGAGAGGGGATTTGTTCTGATACAGTGGGAGGGCAATACAGACATGGTAGTGATTCCTAAAGCACTTGAATAGGTCCTCGCTTTGCACAATAGAGGGTAGTTGTCGTAGAATGAAACTGAGACGGTAAATTAAAGTGACATCGATACTATGGGGTAAAGAATAAGATAGTGTGCTCACACGATCATTCATGCGCACACACGTCTTTCAAAGCTTCTCAATAGAGTTTGTTAAGTGAATTAAAAACTCATTTTCAGCTACTGAGTATTTTATTACAACTAGGAATATCTTATCAAGCGAAATAATAGAAGACCCTATACATCCAGTGGAGCGAGTGTACAACGGTTAGGAAACAAAATGTACTACCAACCCTTCGTCTTGTAATCTCATATTTTAATTCATCGCTTATACATATTGTTAAACCGGCGGATCAACGCTCAAGTGTCAGCAATGACACAGGGTCGTGATCACGGCAGGCTAGGTCGAATTGACGTAAAGCGAGACAAGGTACGGGGTACAACTTGTACCAATATAGCTTGGCCTCCAAGTGTGATCCTCCACCCAAGATCCATTGCTACATACAGTGTGTTATATGAGGTGAAGAAAAGTGAATAAACAGGTTAAGGGGTTTGGTACATTGGTTAGTGTTTTACTTGTGAGCTATATTTTATAATCTTATTATCAGTACCAATATTGATATGAGCTGGGATTAAAGATAATCTCCCAATACTTGACAACTTCATTTATTTTCTCATACAACTCTTTACTAGATTTAATGAAACGTATTTGTTGACATCCCTCATCTGATGAATAATTAAAACATATCCTATTGGCAGCTTTAGATTTGATAATTTGATTTAGAAGAACAGTTGGCACTTCCACAATGCTGTTTTGATGTAGAATTATCCACAAATATTACGCATACATCATCAAATATCAATCTCCAATCGTGGTAATCAGAATTTAAAAATAAATACGTGTACACTAATGGTGTTCCAGCGGTTGAATCTTACAGTTCTGTACTCAAAAGACAACTTATAAAGCTGCTGAAGATATTTTACCTTACAAGTCTTGTAGGCGCAATAGTGTGTGTCAATTTCAATTTTTGAGAAACAGTTTTTGCTATATGAACCTTCCGGTGTCAATAACCAATAGGAAATGTAAACGAATGTAAGCTTGGTGTTTTTTAGTCAGTGATTTTTCTTTTCGCCTATATTTTGGCACTAATTTATATAAATTTATCTTGAATTTTGACATAGTACTATGTGGATGAAAGTGAGAGAGAAAACTGTAATATAACAGTAATTTAACATTCATGCTATTACCCCTTATACTTATCAGCATTTTAATTAAAATCTCCTTTCAATTATTAAATTATTTTCCCATTATTCGGTAATCAGATACTTTGTAGTATCATTCTTCATTTTACTCGATAACTGTTAGTAAAAAAATTATAGTTTTTTCTCTGAAGATGAAATTTGTAAGATTATTCAATTAATTATTTGTAAATGGTTTAACGTGAAATAAAACTCTATGTTTTAATCAATTTATAGCCGCTGGTACAATGTTAGATTGACAATGTAAAAACATGATAATATAATTGTTATATTTTCGTTTACATGTATGGTTTAACAATTGATATTTTTAATGTAACCACGTCTTTATTGGACGAGGTGTCGAACATGCGCATTGATCAATTAACCGCTTAATAAATGGCCACAGGACAAATCGGTGTAAGCCAATCATTATTGTTGATCAAAATGATGGATTGGTTAAATTGTGTATTGATTTTCAGTTTCTATTAATGACTAACACATTTTAAATAATATAACAATTAAACTTTTCACTGTTTATGATTGAAGATCAGAATGATACTAATATTTTAATGGGAATTTAACATACTAAATGAACCGGAATGGCCTGCATGTAATTTTTTTGTTAATGCTGAAAGATGGCTTTCGTACAATGCATAAAAGTGTTGCATAGGACTTCTGTTTCAAAACAAAATTTTTTTAAGTATACTTAGAGAGTCCAGTTGAAGTCTAATTTCATTTGCAGACTAAAGATTTTTACGCTCATCTGTTCTTTATGTAATATTCGGATCATCTGCGTTCAGGGTTGGGTGAGATTTTGCTGAATCCCAGAAACTACTGAGCTGCATCACAGTTCGCTTGGTTTAAATTTATTACTATTAAAGCATATATTTACATTTTTGTTTTCTTGTAAATTTTGCACTTATCTGGATAACGTTGGCATTATTTAACATATTACAATTGTCAAGGAGAATGAACTATATTATTAGATATTTTGTATCGATGTCCTTTTTGAAGAGAATGAAATATGTTTAGATAAATGATAATAAATATATTATTCCAATCTGTCCTCTAACCTGATGAAATTACAAGAATTGTTTTCCATCATACTTGCTTATACTGTTTATCTTTTAGATTTTATTTGTCACCCCAATCTCCCCAACGTCTTAGTTTTTCTCTTGTCGTATTCTAAGTGATAAATGTCAACTATAGTCAGATCGTACGAGAGATGACAAAGTGTTAGGGTCTAATATTTCCTAAGATTAAACAAGAAGAAACAGAATTTGATGAGATTAGGTGTAAAGGAGTTTAATATGAGACAGAACGGTACAGTTTCTTTTCAATCTTCTTGTGGCTTGAAGCCAACAAGCCGATCACTTGTTTTACACTAATTAATCCAGTCACCTTACCACTAAAACCCTCTTTAATTTTACACAACCACAATACTCCCACCTGTCACTCACTTGTATTGTAGGCGTATTGTATATTGTCACCTGACTAATATCTCATTAATATTCTGAATAATTGATAAGCGGTTTCAAGTGAAGTCAACTTGATTTTCTCAAGTAATATCATAGTTTTCAAGGGGAAATAACTAGCATGATATATAAGTTTCTACATTTTAAAGGTAGCTTTCTGCAGTCTCTGGTCTTGGTACGGTCTTTTAAAAGGTTCACGACGGTGACAGGGTTGACAACAACCTTTTATGTATCACAATTGTGATAGATTTACAATCAAATGAAAACATGTATCTTGGGATGTCATTCTAGTAATAATTGGATAAATCTGGAAGAACATATTGTATAGGAAAACTTCTATTACAGTCTGTATGTTAGAATATGTATTCAGTCATCTCTATGCTTAAAGATAATATACATTTTATTTAAGACAAATAAATATATTTTGTTAAGAAAACATTAGGGGAAGAAGACTCTCCATATATTTCACTAGTGTTATAAGTGAGAAACTAGTGTTTTATATTATATATCCAATACCTTAGACAATATCCCAACAGATATTTAATATGAAAAATAACAAACTTTAGGCAAATCAAAGGTGAAATAAGCCAACATCATAATGATGGTTACATTAAGGTTATGAAATACTTATCTTGGTTTTTTAACCACAAGATATGTATAAATGTATTTCATTTATTAATTTTTTTTAATTATATATATTTACAGACAAAATGGAGAATTGGAATAATCAAGAGGAAATATGTTGTTTTAGTTTTGAGTAGTCAATGAATAGATGTCATAAAAATGGACACTTTTCAGAAAAAGTCCTGCAAAAAGGTATGTATGCACTGAAGATCCTTCTGAAATTCCCCACATTACCGATGTGCACTAGGTAAGTTTATTTTAAAACGGTAAAATGTCAGGTATTATATTATTTTCGCCCTCAAATTTAACTTCAGTTTGTTATTGTTAAGATTTAGTTTATTCTCTGATTGTAGTGATAGGTGTTCATGTCTTGTATGAAATATATTGTTATTCCAGAGTTATTCTTTATAATAGATATAAATTATGTATGATATTACAGGTTTTATCATAATTATTCAATAATATTCTGTATTTTATTTATTATTCTTAGCATTTAATATATTATTTAATACAATTGTTTTATATCATATAGGTTGCAGGTAAAGAATGTATTTTATCATTGCAGGTGTGGTTATTACTGCCTGCATGGGACTTGTTACAATGCACAAATGTAGCTATGTTGTTCTTTACAGTTCAGATTAAAGTTCAACTGATTAATTTTGGAATATTAAAAATTCATCAATTATCAAATATGCTTTATTAATATGATAATGAAAAAATTTATGCCCTGTACATTCTTAATCAGATATAACATATTTTTGATAAAATATTAATGTTTTGTATATCATTAATCCAGCATAATACAGTGTAATCTAAAATAATATTTTACAATATATTGTTTTTATATAAAATTGTTTACCACTATATTATCACTATAATTTAAGTTATTATACGATACGTTAGTGTGAAATTGGTATCATATGAACCTGACTAACCCCCATTTGAGTTTACTTAATATTCGGTCGGATATCTTTCATATGAAAATACTCATGGATATAAAGAGATGCTGTGAAAACTAATTATGTGTCTTATATTGAGTGGAGTCGCCTATTCAAATTTGACAGTACATGACTTTAAAAGACGGACTAGTTCTTGTATTTCAGTAAATTGTATCAGTCTCCTAGTCTAACAGAATCCCCACTTACGTTTTTTGTTCGAGATAAATCAAAATTTATGTGCGTAACATCTCCATATAATAAATTTTTTGAAGCGAATCAACCCCATTTCTCACGAGTCAATTAAAATATTATAATCTTATAATTTGTTTCTTTTTACTACCCACCGAATTCACGGTGTTACTGTTCAGACTGGGCTATATTTGGTTTTTAAATATAACGCCTGATCAAATTTCTATTGTGACGATTATTGATACAGGTTTTAGTATGTGTATAGAGAAAATAGAATATCGGTGATTTGTATCTGATACATTTCTTGTTAATATTTTATAAACTAGGGTATTTATAAAGACATCAATTTTCTTAATAACCATACAAATATGAATTATGAAGAAATAAAACATCAAACTTATCGCTATTTCTTGGGAAAAAAATATGATTGCTTATTTGCAATACAATTAAACATTCCTTGTATTTAAGTTTGTTAAAACACCGAATTTATGTTTAATATGCGAACGTAATCATGATTCTTCTGTTGTTTCAAATTATTGTAAAATTATTCCTAACAGTGTGATATATTTTGAATACATTGTTAATGATGCTTTTAAGCATATCAACTAAAATATGTTTATCAAATTTCAGAAGACAGAGGTGTACTTTTAAAGAGATGTTAAAATATAATGAGATGGTAATTGGTAATATTATATTAGTATTACCATAGAAGAAACATAGAGGAAGAGATGAACCCTGTGTTATACATCCCTAGAATAATCTTTTATCATCACCATATTACTAAAAAAAACAAGAAAACATTGCGTCTACTGTGTTATATTATTGTGTATGTTTGAAGAAAGCTAACCACTTTCTATTCCGACCAATGTTTTCAAACTATTCACCACTGTGATCTGTTACAAAACATCGGGAGACTAGAACAACACATTCTCTCCTAATTCATACCAGCTTGAAAGCACATTCTCCGAAGGGGAGGGTAGAGGGATGAAAAGACCCCGTAGGAAATGGAACGGACCTGCTTACTCCAATTACACCAGAGGAATTCGATAGAAAGGCGGACAAAAGGAGACTAGATTTCGTACAAAAACAAATCCAGTCGTTTTCAGAGGGTGGGAAGTTTAAGGCGACAGCTGCCATGATCTACCCCAAGGCTAAATCAGAAACGAAACGCACACAGTATATTGGTGTCACCTCCAGTTTCTATTTTGCAATATAAAAGGATAATTTAGAAAAGAAATGGGGTTTTTGTAAAAATGAAATGAAGTGAAGTTTAATATTTGACATTTCAGTATTGAATGAAATCCTCGGGAGCTTTACACAGATAACCTAATCTACAAACTTTACAAACATTTTGTTCATTTTAATCAACCATTTTGTTACAATTTCACAGCCCAATAAATAGTTTTATACTTTCTTTAAAGAAAACTGCTAGAACTGGAAAAATGTCACACGAAAAAATGAGCATCCAATTAAAACGGAAACACTCGAGGCAATGACGAGCAAGCCGTTACAGTGGGTTATTTTTAATCATTGAAAAGTATACAACATACAAACATCATTGATATATTATTTTCAAGATGTTTTCAGTATGCACAAAATATATGTGACTTAACAATGCTGGCCTCTAATGCCTCCTCCCCCAAAATGCAAAGGATATTACCAGCTACAGATATGCTGATGTATTTGATTTTAGGCTATATATGACATAGTTTAATATATTTGGAATATTTCTGGTAAATTGACTGTATATTGTGAACTTTAGAAGTATGATATACACGTGTTTACTAATAATAGTTCACATTATACAGAATTGACTTCTATTACAAATACTTGTATTTTTTATAAAACAAAAGTATTGCTATAAAAATAGGTCTTAATCATTACCATACCATTCTCACTTCAAATGTTGTCACATTTTGTTCCATGCTGTAAATATAACAGAATGTTGATAAACAACAGAAAAAGAATAATAAGTCAACACATACTTATCAAAACTAACAATACCTAACATAGAAACAACACATTATTTCATTTTTCACAAAACAATGTCTTGACAATTAAAAGAATGCAAACTAGAAACTATGTCTTAGGTGGTCTGAAATCTTTTGAATAAATTAAGAAATTTAAAAACAAAATACAATACAATACAGCGAATAGCGATGTATTATCAAATTTAAAGGACAGATTTGTTCTTTTAGCTTTAAAACTAATTAACCCGCTCCCCAATCCCATTTTCGTAGAATAAAGCGTTGCTTTTAACGGTCTGGTTACTATTTTATTGTCCATGTCCAAGGTGTTAATAAATGCTTTGGAGGTTTAACACCATCCCGAAAGACGTAAGAGAATCTTTAACTCAATCTGGAAACCGGAAGTAAATTAATATTCAAATTTAAACGACTTTCTTAGCCAACATAATTTAACCATGTTAATTATTGAAATTAAATAATAAGTTAAGGATTGGATATATTTGTTTTTTAAAAAAGAATAATGGAGTGGAATTTGTAAAAATTCTTTTAGAATCCCAACTCAGTTCGAAATTAACTCACTTTTCTTCCTGTGTTGTCGGATTTCGCGATTTCTTCATTTTTTAACTCCGTAATGATACAATGTAATGATACAATGACGTCATTATCATTTGCTCCGATTTTCTGTTCGGCAGTTGTTGTGAAGATTTTCCCGCCACCTGCACGCTACGTGTTAATGCAGACGTCAATCTGTCAGGCAAGATGAACTAGGTAGAAATACTTCACAGATTTGGTGTCTATTTTGAGTCGGCTGTGAATGACAGCGGTAAAGAAAGTGTGTATTAAGACTTCTTGGTTTACTCTTTTACTCTTACCAGCAAGATTGGAGAAGGGGATAAATGAACTTCAGAACTTCAAGTATGTGAGAAAAGTCACAAATTTGTCGAAATACAACCCCTTTCTATAACAGCTGTGGAATTGGTAAGAAAAAAAATTGGCAGGACTCGATCAGAAGCACCACCTGTGTGCCCTCCATTTCCCTACTTTTTGACAAGAAATGTAACACATCTCGACAACTGGTTGCTGAAGATGCAAAAAATATTCTTTGGTCTTCCATGTTACATGAAGAAAAACACGGTAATTTTTGATAACTAGCCAAAGAAAAACCAGCCTGAGAACAAAGAAAGTAAAAAGAAATGTAATATTTACTGATTTCAATTACAAAGACTTCAGTTTATATCCATCAACAGTTCTTATATTGGTATATTAATTGTTTAACATATATCTTACAGTGTGAAATGACAGGGAGATGAAAGAAAAGTGATGGATCTATTTTTATTTACATCATATTTGTGTAATACAAAATGCCAATCTGAATTTTTACATTAATTGCAAATCAGAAGAGATGTCCTACATGACCAGAGGTTCTTTTCAACCCTTTAAGTTCCGTTGATCATTTTATCCGCTTGTAGGCTACATGTTAATGTCCGTAATCTGCACAGATGAAGCATTCCGTAGTTACTGTGTATCTTTAAGATGAAGCATCGTCATCTTATTGTACTTAATAATGATACACTTTAAGATGAAGAGGCATCTTTCTTACTGATGTTGGTTTACAGTAAAATCATAGCATAAAACGACAATTCTGGTTGACGATTTATTCATGAAAAATGTCAAACAAACCGGTGTCATTGGTGATGTACATCTGTAATTATAATAATAATATATTTCCTAACAATTAGAATTGCAAAAAGTCACCAAGATAGAAAGAAATCTGTTGAAGAAGAAATTATGAACATCAAATATGAAAATATCGAAGATCAATGGTATCAAACCCAAAAATTTAAACTTTGAAGTCACAAATCTTTATTTATTTATGACATTTCAAAAATCTCATATACCTAATAGACGTCAACATGTAAAAATATGATAAAGATGATTACAAATTTTCATAGAAGTATTACTAATATCAAATTAAAAAGACATAATTAAGTTTCTATGTATCTTTGAAAATGTATACGCTTCATGTTATTTATTTTTTCAAAGGCTTGATTATTAATCTTGTAACCTTTTGAGGAAAAACAAGAAAATTGTGGATTGTTAGGACATGAATCATCGTAAGTAATTGATATAAATTTTACTTGAATATGTATCTTAAAAATGTTACTAAACTCAATTTTTTAACGAAATCTGTTTTCGCTCATTGGCATCGTCATATCGGACAGTGCAACAACCCGACTTTGATCCTGGCATAATTGATCAGAGACAACATGTCATTCTGATAACGCTTGTCAAACAGATCCATCTACATAGTGTCATATTCGGCACAAGTGCTTTTCTAATACATAAATAAAAGACGCTGTCAGACACTGTTCTATTCTACCAGCAGGGTCCGTAAAAAGACCCTAACTAAACATTCTATATACCTAACCGTACTGAGATCCCAACTATTATCTATCCGCTGCTTTCATATATACATAAATGGTAAAAAGTCGATGTTTTGAGTAATGTAGCTACGTTTCAGAACTAATCCCTTTATTAAGCAAAAAACGTTATCATACAATTTTTTTCTAATATTACAAGTCGACTATCATGAAAATTGTTGCTGTAATATTTTAGTAAATATCATACAACCCTCGACTTGCCTTCGGAATTCATTTCTATTTGAGAAATGATGTGTGAAATAAATTTAAAAGCTGTCAATGTAACCGCTTATGCAGTAGAAGATAATGTTTCATAAACCATTATTCTACTTGGTTACTTTAATTCACTTCACACCACAGGTGGCGCTTGGAATATCAGATCTTTACTAAAACGAGGCTGCAGCGGAAGTGACGAAGCGGAACAGGGCACGTGTACGCATGATTAGGCTAAAACAGCTTTGAGGGCGGTCGTGTCGGGGATTTAAATTTTATCCCACGGATTAGAAAGATTTGAAGGCAGTCAGGCGTGTTCCTGCCTTCTCGTATGGTCTTACTTTACCAATTACTAACTTGCCATACCCTATCATGTTACCTAATTTTCAACTCTGAAACCTATTAAAGTATTCACTGTCAATAGAAACCAGTTGACTATCTGTGTAATTGACGCCTTCTCAATTGGCGAATATCGGAATATAACCGTAAAATTAAACTGATGTTTTGATAGATTTGGATTTTAATATTTTCAATGAAAAATTATGAAAGGCAAGTATATCAGTATTGGGCTTTAAAAAAGCGTTATTTGGCACCGAGTCACCGATTGCTCAATTGTATCCAAAAGTCTGTTGAACGTTGTCGTCCACTGCAAAAAACTCTCCTGTTGATATGAACATGGTACTAAGTGTAAAATGATCATGATATTACTTAAATTTACTATTGATATCGTCAATATAGAGGTTGCCATGCGTGGACTGAACATTAGATCCCATGAATTATAAATGTTAAATAAACGATAGAAAATATCTAATTATCTAGAGAGAATATGGCCTCTAATGTTAAAGCTGGCAAATTTACGCTCATTTCACGAAAAAAGTAAATTTGCCATTGCCTTTAATGACAACGTGAAAGCGTAAGATCAAAAAGAGCGAAACATTTGCTCAGAGAGTTGATTCACCAACTACTCTTTATTGAACTTAGTCGTCATTGTTAGCAATGTTTGAGAAGAGGTTTTGATTTTTGTTTTCACAATATGGTTCAATATGATATGATGAGATGATGGTATATTCGTTATTTAAAGTGATATACTCTATAACAATCAGCTCACATCAATAAATGACTATCTATTGTTTTCTCTGTTTAGAAAATTGGTCCTTTAATCACAAAACGTCTGAATGAGAAGAAAATTGTAAGGCTCCGATATTAGAACGGAACTCACTCCCGCCATTCACTGATGTAGGTTGAAATTTAGTTATTATCCACGACGTCTGCCGCCCGAAGGATCAAAGACTCTTAGAACTAATCTGAAGCCTCTTCAGGATTTAGAAGTTGTTTCGTCTAAACAGATATTGAATCAAGCTTATTTGTTCCGGACTGAACGACTTTCTAATAGCAAGTATGAACGGTGATAGCCTTTTTGATCCATTTCGGTGATACAGATATCTGCTACTGCATTAATTACTCCACCTTATGAAATTTAGTGTGTTTTTCATGCAGCAGAAGTTGTACGTCCTATTGTTCTCACTGTTAATATTGACATAAGCAGAATATTAATATTTTTGTTTAAGTTATTCCGAGTAAAGTTTCATTGTGTCAGATTTTATAGCACTTTATTAAGAAACGATTTTTCAAGGCAAACCGGTCGATACGTGAGTTTGAATAGAATAAAAAATGAAAACAGTAAAAGTTCACTAAAGCCGAACATCAAAGAAATTTTCTTTACATTGTTTCAATAAATGGGACCAAAATACACGTAAAACCTACGTTTGCTTTCGCTTGAAAAAGAGGTTCGCACTGAATGAACTCTACTTGACGTTAATAGTGAGCGGAACTGGCCTTAGAATACACGGCATCATATCTAATATTATTTACATTATTAGAACGAATGTATAGACCGGTTATATATTTATTTGTTTGAAGATGTATTCATGAAAGTGATAGGTGGTCTAATTGCATTCAAATATTTACGTCAAGAGTCCTACAAGAATGAGAGGAATTCCACTTCAAAACTTCATCCGCTTTTTATTGCTTTATTTAAGTGCATGTGTAAATGTAATCTAGTTTAGTATTTTCTTTGGTTTTGTTCAATTTAAATTATAGGCTCATCCGATACGTAAAAATGAACTAGATTTTTAAAACTAAAATGCCTTTATGATTGAAATGTTACGTCGAAGGTTGAAAAATTGCTTTATTAGTATATAATTATAATACGAGATGTACCATGTTCTCTTATAAGGTGCATATTAGTTAATATTTCCAGAAATTTGTATTCTCAATATCTTGACATTATTTTAAAACTTTCATTAAGAATGTTATTAGTTGTTATTAGTGGAATGGAAGTGACCACAACATTTATTTATTTGGTAATATTACCATTCAGAAGGTACAGAAAATAGATAGAAACCTATATTTTTCAATCGAATTCATTAAAATCGGTGCAAGCAAAACAATTCCATTAATTAAAAATCACGAACAAATAATAGTAATAGTTGTTGTTAAGTAGTACATACCTTCAATGATAAGTACCCTCAGGTGATTTGAAAAGGTAAGGATTGTCCTAAATAGTTGAAACATTGACGTTTCAGACCATTTTGTGCATTAATCTATGGGATATTAAACAATGAGTGATCACAATTCGAGTAAAATAATGGATCAGAAATATATCCAAATCATAATCATTTCAAAATCGATCTCGAGTCGGTCTGATATTTTTTCATCATTTCCTGAATGGTTTTATAGGCGTTTCGATATAACCATCTTCACAAATGACAATATTTTTGTTTCCGCAATATCAAAGTAACATGATGTGAATTATTGGTGAATTTTAAAGTCAAGTATCTAAAATTTTTAAAGTTAAAAGCTTAATCGAACACTGTCTGGAAGTCGTTCAGTTTAAGTGGTAAACCAACACCAATATTTCATATTATTGTCTGAAAATGGCTTACTTAAGTTGAAGTTCAAATTAGCCTTGCTCTAGATTTTGTTTTAGACATTTTTAACAACATCAACTATACATTTAACGATCTTATCAGACGAGTCCAAAGAAACTGCGCTATTGTTACCTTAGATGTTCCTCGGAAGGTGGTATTGTACAAGAAATCCACTCTAGTGTCTTCGGCTAAAATACTTCATCATATACTTGTAAATAATATTGTTGGTTTTATCACGTGTATAATGATCATCTTTTGTTTAAATAAATTCTGAAAATTTGCCATTTAAAGACAATTAAGGCAGGAATGATTCTGTAAAGATTGTTGCATCTCATTTTCCTTAATCCCTCAATTAAGACCAGATCATCATCGGGAAGACCTCTAACTTAATCGTTGTCAATCAATAAGCAAACCACATGGTCTTAATCGACAAGCAACTCCTTATAATGAAATTGTACGTCTTCACCAAGAAATAATTTGAAGCCATATACTTCAATTTTCTAATCGTGCTTGTGGTCAATTACCGCTAGAAATCAAACTGATTTGCGTGTGTAACCTGAACCGTTTAAAACCATTACTGTTCTGTGAATTGAATAGAATGATAGAAAAAGCTTTATAATACAATGATCTTCAGAATATTTACGATTGGTTCGCTTCTAACCAAGTTAGTGACATTCGAACGCCTTCCAGATTTATTCAGGCGTAAGAAACATTTTAGTCGATTTACGTCTACATGATGGCGAACTGCCATGTAATTGAGAACTGACAATAGGGACTTGACAGGTTGAAGTCAGCAAGCAACTAATTACGGAAAAAACGCTTTTTACGTCCAATGTTCTATGTGACAGCTTGCCTTCAAATTGTCACTATAGATTTCGGTGTAAAGTGAAGGAAATACACGAAACTGATGAACTGTTGATCCGTAACGGAAATCTTCGAATACTGGATAAGACAGTAATTGAAACTGATGGTCGATGATGTGGGTTTGCGCAATCTCGGCACTAATTTCTCCCTGGAGGCAATATCAGAAAGCAAGTCAATGGTTTATTTGAAAGGTTATATTGGTTCCAATTGATTCCTGAAATGTCTTCTTGTCATTGACAAATTTCGATTATTATATCTTCTGTCTTTCTTTATATGCTGCAAGTCAATTTTAATCCTGATCGCAAAGTGTTTATCAAAAACTTAACGCTTTGGAAAATGAAATAGAACTACGTTGTATATTATTATTTCATAAGGCTGCATGGTCAGTAAGATGCCAGGGTTCTCCTTGCTCACGCATTCTGCTGATGGTTAATTGACAACCAACGAAACATACATATTGTGGGAAATGACATTGATAAACATGTTTTTACTGAGAAAATAAGCACATCTTATACGTTCACTTTAACAGATGAAGTCATTTTAGAAATCATTAGAACCAGAACATATTGCAAATTATCTTAAATGCCAAGAAGCTTTTTAGCAAGGTAAATCTATCAACGAATAACTGAAAGATATTAGCAATATATCATGACCACTAGCTGAGCTGTCAAATATATCATTTTTGACAAATTGCATATTCTGTGGTCTGCACGAAATATGGCCGGTATGCAGCACATCTGCATGATTACCTTCCCGCCATTTTGTTTCTTTCGTTGCGAGAGCAATTTTCAAGGGGAGAGAACTGTAGGTGATAAAATGTTCTATCACCAAGTGGAAACATGCTGCGATACTTAAGAGGTAGTTGACTTTGAAGAGCAACTTGACTATAAACATTCAAGATAAGTGATAAACAAATTAGAAGCATTGCAGATATTGAAGCATACTATGGTTTATCTTATAAACTTTACTTCATGTTATTATCAAAGAAGCAATTTGATGATATCTTGCTATTAACAGGCGTTAAAACTGATAATAGAATAATTTAACTATATACCTTTCAAGATGTGGTCCCTTTATCATAGTTTTTGTCATGTTTTTTATATCTAAGATTTGCAGGAATTCCGTGATTTTTCTTTGGTTGATGCACACTTACTATTCTAATGAATCTTTGATGTGATTTTTGACATATTATGTTGATAAAGGATGTCTCTGCAGGACCTCATACTGTAAGCAATTACTTCAAAAAATCTTATTTAGAACCTTCATTTGTTTCTGACATATTTAAGGTGTTAACAAATAAAAAAAAATCAATTTGTTTTAAGATTGGACTTACAAGTAAAGATGTATTAGCAAATTTACTTGAATACTGAATTTTTTACTTTGTTCAAGAGTCGGATTTTTCAGTTGAAAATTGTCAAAGAGTTGTAATGGTATTCTAGCACTTCCTGATATAAAATGTAAACTGATGTAAATTGAGATATATATCTCTTAATTAAATTTTATTTAATTTAACCCTATAATATACTAGTTTCACGGTAATTAGGAAAGGGAGGTGGAGACGATATTTGATATGTTCTATATTGAGGGGTGGGCTGCTAATCAACATTACATACAGAAACAAGAGATGAAGTTATACAAATTATTCAGTGTTGAAGTATTTTAATGACACCGATGCAAATGAAATCATAGATTTTCCCCATCTCATTGAAATTCGCAAGAGAAGAGAAAATACACATAATACATGAAGAAGGAAGGTGGAAGCTAGAAAGTCCTTTTGTTTTTAACCACGAGATATACAATCCATGTTTTTGAAGGTAGAATTCATTCGATATATCTATCAATTACGAAAATTTGTTAATCAAAACACACTTCGGAATTATTTTCATCAGAATAGATTTAAGAGGCTGGGACCTGAAGATACAACCTTTATTTATGACCCTCGATTCTAGACTATACACAGCCTATCATGTTCTAAACAGCTGATGAGAATCTCAACTCTTACGGAAACAACTCATAAATTTAGCCAATATAATCATATGTCGAGCAAAATGTATTTTAAAAGCAGTAAACGTCTTTGATTAAAATATATCGTCATGTATCTCTGCAACTGACAATTTTCTAACAAGTGTATATACATTTTTTCTCGTAGAAGAGTTTATCAGGGCGAAATCTGTATAATTTGTGATTATATACACGCCCCTGATAACTACGAGAATTTAACGAGGTGACTTAAATTGAAGCAGATAAAAAATATTCTTCAAAGAATTTGAAATGTTTACTGGTCTTAAAAAGGGGTGTTTTTATATTTTTGACAAAGTGTTGAAAAAATCTCGAAACTTTTTTTGTTGAAGAATTGGGTTTCAGAAACTAGAACTACATTTGATTTATGTTGGCATTTTTTTTCTTCAGAATCATCTTTAAATTGCTTATATCAGCAATATCATATACTTTCGGAAATGTTTCAACCACATATTGATATTGAAATATATAATATTATTATATAATTCTTTCAACCCGTTGTCTATTGAACAGTATTCCAGGCAGGATAAGGATAACATGACGCGCTAACTATGCTTGGCATTAGGTGATTTCTGTGCTTGACATTAGCCGATTTTAGCACAACAGAGCATTTCTGACAAGTGTTGTGCTTGACCTACTTCTCTTCACGTATCACTTGTTTGACACAATTTCTTGTGTAAACTTCGCATAAAAACTTCGTTCTGGTATGATTCTGGTTAACTTAAAATATGACTAGACCTAATTCATAAACCAGTTCTTGACAGAAATAGGGTAACACTGAAAAGTTTGTGTTTATTCCCTTCAACTGGAACGCTAGAACATTTAAATGCCTTCTCAATCAATTAATTTAGAAGAACTACACGGAAGTTAACTCTGTTATCTTAATTTTCATTGACCAGTAGTGCCAAACTCTAGTAGTCATTTCATTACAGACCAGTGGTCATTACATCATTATTGACCCGTCATATGATTAAGATAACCGATCTCATCTCGGTACCGTCTGTCAATTTCTGAAAGCTTTAATCAGGAACATTCCCAGTGAGACTGTAAACACTGCCAACAATATATAGAATATTTCCCATAGTTGGCAAGTCAGTGCAGTAACTCACCACCCCCTGGTGTAATTTTCCGGCACCTTACCATGTGGGTAGGGGCATACCAAACTTGACCCCTTACCAAGGATTAATAGTATTTGTAATCGTAAAGAATTGGTACCATGTGTAGTCAATATGACGTATAGTAGTGTGAAATATTGGTTTATTGGTACCTTCCTTATTCTACTTCCGTACATTGTAGTCCATCGACATGCCGACATTAGTACTTTATATACATAATAAACAAAACGTAAAAATAAACTGTTATTTTATTCATTCTTGACATTGTAATATTATCTAAATTTATAGAACTGTCTTATGTATCAATTTATTGGTTTTTTTTTTTAGATTAAGATGTGGATGACATATTTCACACTTTAGGTCACATTTTGCATCATATAATATTTGAACAAAGGCCAGGTTGCAGTGTGTAAACTCCTAATATTAACATCAAACAATTGCCAATTAGTTCAGTTTTAGTGATATAATAACCCCTAGACGCGTCCTAAGCCCTTGTTGCAATATGAATAAAAAGAAGATTTGTTGGTTGGCGATCGAAAAGTTGACGAAAGTGCCAGTTACAGAAATCAGAGATAGCCTACTAAATTAGCATCCACAATATTTTGTTTAACTCAGGGTGCCAGTACATGTAATAAGTCAATCTAGAATTCTTGAACCACTGGAAGTGACAACTGTGGTTTGATTTGTAAATTCTTGAAAGTCATCAATGAACAGCGTATGACCAACATCATTGACATTCCAACCATATCTAACAGTACAATATGTCAACTATAATTAATTTCTTATCTATAATGTTGTGTTAAACTGAACTTGACGTACATCATTCATGTAGATGATTAAACGCCTTCAAGTGAACATAATTTTTTAAAAAAAGGAACTTTTCGGGTTTAGTTCTAAAATAATGGAGCAATACGCATTTAAATATTGAATACATTGACATCGGCATCTTGGTAAAGCTCAAAACATGTTCTACCTGAAACGTCAACAATGTGCATGGTATATAAGAATGAACGTTATTGCCCCGTCAATACTCTTGCTAGAGCTATTTCTTACAAATTTACCATAATCTAGTCCTCTGATGCTGGATGGTCAATTCAATTTAATTACAGATAAAATCATTTCCTGCAATCAAAAAATACTGTTAAAACATTGTTTGAAAAGAAACTAGTTTGAAAAAGATTTCCGTCAAATTTTAAAAATGACCTACAGGAAGCTTGTTAGCATGTTTAATTATTCCGAGTATTTCTATTTGCAGGATGATGGAATGCTGACGGTGAGTGGTAGACATTCCTGACAGGGCGGCAGGAAGATATCCGGTCACTCTTTGACATTTTGTCCCACAGAATTCTACAAATTACTGTTTATGAATAGTCTTCTAGATTTACATGAATACGTTTATATATAGCACCTCGATGCCATCTATAAATTGCATTACTTACGAGTTAATTTTTTATTGACTGAGAGAGGCATTAAGTACATAATAATAAATCTGCCATATAGTGGGCATTCTGCTCTGTTCAGGAATCTCCAGAAAGTAGATGCATAATTTACGCAACATTCCTCGTATTGTATGAAAGAAGTAAAGTGGGGTGGCAAAAAATGTCTAAAAGTAAATAACGGTGGCACTATCTTGTTAAGAAAATTTGAAAAATATGTTAAAATAAGTGTATAATATGATTATTTCAGTTGAAATATTAATTTATTATTTGAAAACACGTGTTTGTTAATATATTTTGATCTGCGGCTAAAGAAACAATCTTTGGACCAAATCGAGGAAGATCTAGGGATAGCATTGAAAAACGTAGAGCCAACTAACTGTCCAGCATTTCAGCATTGTTCCGTCCGATCATATTTTACAATGTACAATACATTATGGTTAACGATAGAACTGCTGACAAAATCCCAATTTCATCTACTTAAGGCTGTGAAGATGTTCCACTCCACACTAAAGTTTATAAGGGGGGTACTTCTTCAACTACTTGTAAATCACTTATAAATCAAAACATTCAAATCATAACCAAGAAACTAATACGATATATCAATGAGCATTTGCAAGAAAATCATTAAGCAAGAAATAACCATGTTTGTATGATATAGAGCCGTCTTTACATCAATAACACACTACCCTACCTAACCACCAATTACTTACTAACCTTTTGAATCAATCTAAAGCTTTTTAATATGTGTATAGGAATTTCTACAGTCTTTGAGAATTAATTGAAGAAGGGTGTATACAAAGAATCCCTGGAAGTAAAGTAATATGAAATAATTAGGCATCCAATCAGATTTATTTATTTTCTTTTGTGCGGAACAGGTGTCAGTTGAAATGTAAACAAACTGTCAAACAGCAAGAGAGCTCTCGTAATAAGAAGGTGTGAAATTCAGAAGTTTTGAAACCCTGTGAATCAGTAAATCGGAAAATTAGCGATAATTAAAAGCATATCGTTCCCCAGTGAGTTTTTCACGCCTTCCTTGGCATAAACACTCTAAAGTCGTTCTACTCAATTTTCTTATCACCGTCTCGTGGGACAGGTGCACGTGCGTGTGTGGGGTCGAAGGAAGGTTTCGGATATCCCATACCCTGATGAATTACTGCCGCCTTTTGGTATTAGGGGTTAGAACCACGGAAATACGTGACAAAGATGAAATTGGGCACAATGACAGGCCATGTTAATTAACTTAAATTGGTCACTTCGTTAAACATCAATTAGAAGTTGGCGTAACGTGAAGCTATGGTGTAAGACAAGTTCTTTTTAAAAGAAGTTTGGACGAGTTGTTATTCACTCTCGTCACATCTGGTTATGGTATTGGAAGTTTATATAATTAGATCAACCATCTAGAAGACATTACCAACTTTTTTCTCTTCTCACTTTTATCTCAAAGAATCTGTTCGTTTTATTAGACAACTTGAGACGATTGCCAGTAAATTGAGATTAATTGGAGAAAATTCATTGAAGATGATTTACATCATCTAACTATCAAAAATTTCAAACTTTAAACTAGATTCATGTGTGTCCTTAGTTGTTTAAATTTATATATTTTGAACATTCGGTCTTTAAAGTGCAGAAAAAGAACCAAACAGAACTTTCAAAGTTAATCGGATATATATAAAACAATACTCTAAAATTTGGAATTGCATATAAAATTGATAGTCAACATATTAATATACAAAATATGTTTAGTCGTCCAATTCATTAAAACTTAAATCGAGTTACAAACGATTGACTTTTTTCTGTTATTTTTTACCTCTTTATTGATCGAACCTTTAACATTTTTGTCGAAGCTAATTGGTGCTTCACTAAAATATATCATAAAAATGTTAATAGTATTTTAACTATCTGCTGTAGATGATCCATTACCAATGTTATTTTGTCCTCAATATAAATTTATAGACCACTAACTGAACAAATATTCATTAATCACGAACAAAAAGTTAAAGCAACTTTTTCTATTCTACTCTGATTGATGGACATCAATTAAGGCGAAGACAGATCTGTTTTTACCTTCAAAAGTTTGGTCCTTGTCAAGAATCGCAGGAATCTAAATGGAATTTTTAGCTTGAAGGATCTCCTATTTCTCTTCTTACCATCTTCTCATGGTATAACATGACTTGCTAGATCGAACACAGCTGCGTGCGCTGATAACATGCGCTGACAGCTGTGCGCGCTTTCCCATCTGCGGGACTCACCCAAAGCCTTTCCGTTCCAGACTTAGTCTCTTTTTTGAACTCGTTACCATTCTGTTGCTCTTCATTAGAAAGGAATATTGGAATATAATGACTTCCTATTGGGTGTTTCTATCTCTCAATAAATTGACTGTTGGTCTGAATCGAATTTCTTAATTTTGTAGATATGGCAAGGTGAAAGATTGTTCCATCTCGACAGGCGGCCAAATTTTCTCGTACAAATTTCTTTTGCTCGCTGTCGAAACGTAAACAACTTCATTACTTCTTTTGCCTTCAGCTGTTGGCATTGCTCTAGAATTTCTTACCAATGTAAAATAAGAAATTGTGATTTTTATCTAAGAATTTGACTAGATGTAGATAAACTTGTGATATCTTTATTTGTTCATTGAAAGATTTAAAAACATCATAATACAAAGTGAAATAAGACTTTAATGAGCTTTCTCTTGTTTTAAAATGTTAGCTGTTAGAAGACGAGATAGATAGTTCCTGCTTGGCTTCCACTTTATCATATCTTTTACATTTTTAAAGAGCTTGAATCTTCTTGAGAGTTAACTCATACAGAAATAAATTTCCACAAACACGAATTAATATCATAAAGTTTTGTTTTATAGGCAATTTCTCGAGTTATTTCCCACCTTTGTAACCTACTGGAATGACAATCAAAATCAGAATACACCGATGTTGATCTGTTAACGTAATGCCGTAAAATTTCTGATGAACAACAATTTTTATGGGCTTTATTGGGACTGAAGGCTATTGACATTTTCCTTAGTGATTTTATTATGTGCTTCCATTCCAGAGCTGATGCACTTGATACCAAGAGATCCTTTAGCGCATGACATACTAAAACTAAGCAGTGATACAATTTATTTGTATTAAATAAGCAGAGGAAAGAGTTATGTCTGTCGTAATTTCAAATATAGTAGTCGTTCGAAATTGCATTGAACACCCCAACCGTTAGGAACATTTACTCGTTTACTAATTCAGATTCAGCTTTTTGTTAAAGGCTGTAGTAACAATCGTCACTTCCTATTTAATATGATGCTTTATTCCGCTATTTGAAAGCACGCATATCGTATTATATGCATATTTGGAGACAATGCAACTTATAAACTGGAATAATATAACAATAGTGAAACGTTTAGGAGTATAACATGTTTAGTCAAAATCCCCCCTTCATTATGAAATTTGTGCAAAAATATTAACTTCATTAGCGAGTATTCAATTTCTACATGTAGATGCTTTTACAATCCTCAGCGTTCGCAAAAAGGTTAAGAATCCTGTGTTGTTAACTTTGTTGATTGCCTAATATTATAATTCAGACGTTTCCTCTTTAACTGCTAACTAACTTAAAGAATATCTTGTATATGAAATGTTATACGAGTTGCTAATCTTTTAACCCGTGTTTGACACGCCCGGCTAATCCCTAGGTTTAATATTACTCCACCTAGTCTATGCAATTGCTAATAATACAGTCTGAGCGAGTGAAACGATGAAGAAGGGAACTTCGTTTTAACGCGAGCGTTGAGGACCACCATGTTCGAACGGAATCTCGCTTAATTCGGGGGTTTTCTGTCATGGTACTTGTCTTATTTAATTATCTTTACTTACTGTGTGGATTATGACATGTTTTTGCTTTTAGCACAGTTTATACGGATTGTGTTGTGGTTAAATCTAATGTTATTTTCTATCAAGCTAAATTAACCAGATGGTAGTTGTTCGGGTTTCTGCTGCACTGAAAGTTTAGAGAAGAGTGGTGTAGGGGAGACAACTCGTGTCGGCTTGAAGGTGGTAAAGTCATCATTTTGATTCGGTTGATTGAAATATCGCTGTTACAGTTTGTAAAATACAGAATTGTATTACTTTTAAAAGATGGAAAATTACTTTCTGTTTAAAATATTAAATCATTACATTTCTTAACACAATTTTCGTAACATTGTTCAAATATAAGCCTATATTACAATGATATTTGATTCTAAAAACGTTCTAAAAACAACCAATGTTACAAAATAATACAAAATATTACTTTTCAAAAATAAATATTCCATCTTTGTCGAAAAGCCATATTATATTTGGATTCCTGGTTTCGTTTATCGATTCGGATCGTTATTATTTGTTTTCTTTATCCATATATTTGGGGGAAAAGTTTCTCATTTCGATCACTCAAAAATATAAATTAAAGGGTCTAATGAAACTTAATTTCTTTGCCAATTTCCAAGTTAAGGACAAATCTGCGTTAAATAAAATATTCCAAGGTAAGGTAAAATCAAAGACAATCTTTTGTATCGTCTTGATAAGTTTCAGCATTGATGAATGTTGTAAAAGTAACTTGTATACCTAACTGTACAGTCAGAGGGTACTTATTAGGCAATAGAACCGTTGTAAATTTGGATAGGTTCCATAAAAATGTCTTTCCAAAGCAAGGCTTCATTTATATAATCATAGAACATCACCATTTTTTTTTTCAAGAATGTAATATTAACAGAGAAACATTTATTTAGACATTCTTTACGGGATGCTGAATCGTCAAGTGAAATCATGTTATTGATAGATATCTAATTATTGCAGAGCTAAAATTTAATTTGGTTGCTCTGTTTTGGACTAATGTTGGAACGCCTGAAGGTAATATGTTCAATAACGAATTATAACTGAACATTAATTGATAACGGCTTTTCATCCAAGACATTAAAAAATATTTTAGAAGAAACGTCGTTTTAACGCCTACTTGTGTAGTTAAAATTAAATTTATAGAGATTATAATTATATTAAATACAAGATCACGAAAAAAAGATCAAAGATAACGCCTAAAAGTAAAATGTGTTCTGTGTTTCAGTAAAGACAATCCAGGCTATTGTTGTAATGTTTATTATATCTTAATATAATTTAAAATAAATTAATTTACCTCTAAACAAATGATAAACCACATTAAAAAATTATCATTTGTTAATAAAGACATGTCCTATTCCAGAGTAAATAAAAAGAAATTTGTTGTTAAAATATCTTCGTTGTTTACATTAATACATAGATAATTTCTTTATTATCCATCAGTGTTTTCTGGCAAAGTATGGAAACATGTTTGTACCATCGAAATAGTTAGGCAGTTGGTCGAGTCTTGAAAAGTTTTTACAGTTCGATATTTCGCCTTAATATAATATACTATGGAGTATTATTTGACATACTATTAACAACGCTCAAACTGAAAATAGCCTATACATGTAACAGAAATCACGCATCTGGATTTAATACATTTCATTATACACCATATATTTTCTATAACCAATTGCATTTGGATAATTTAATACTCTAATTTCATCCAATACATACACATGAACACATTTCACAGTATAGATACTCTACACCGGGAGGAATCAAAATGTAGTGGAGAGCAAACATTACCCAGAGGAAGAAATAAGGAACGGGGGAAATCGGAAGGAAAATCATTAATTGAAATCGAATATTGATCAAATCATGAAAACACATGCGGCTCAGAGTTCATTTGTTGTACTTCAATCTCATTTATTCATTGCAGTGTAGAATTGAATAAAATATTCATCGCTTGGTTTGTGATTAAAGTTGGTGTTAGGAGGAATTGAATCCCGTCAGAAATTCCGAAGGGGGAAATGTCAAAGAGAGTTTGAGATCCAATGCTTTATACAAATGTGATGGCCTTGTTTATGAAAAGTCTGATCTTTCCTAGCGTTTAAGGTTTGGTAGCTTGGATAGAATTGGTATTGTAGACTACTGTAATTTTAAACTCTAACAAATCAAATTCTAGCGTCGTCAACAAAGGACATTTTCAGGAGTCTTTTACACCTGAAGATGATGGCGAGATGACATTGTCTCGGGATAAGGCTTGTCATACGTGGGCCACCATAGTTTATATGAAAATGGGCGTGACATTGATTTGACTGATGTCTTGAAATAATCTGATTGATCAAGGGGTGGGATTAAATGTCTCAATAGATCTGATTGTATTAACCTATAAGGACAGCCCACGTTTAATCAAATTGAAAGGCCATCGATTCAAATCACGGCTTTTCTCAAGTCGATACGATTACACGAACTGAGTTGGGAACGCGTCGAAAATGTCAACATTTTGTTCAATTTTTATTGAAGGTACATGTTGATCTGAGATGAAATTGGTGACAAAAATCACGTTTAATGTGAAATTGATAGTATGGCTGCTAAATCTGAAACAGACTTCAGAACACAAGAAAAACAAGAAGCGAGAGAGAAGCGTGTCACATCATCAAATCTAATGATATTACCCATCTTTGTAAAAGATCAAATCAGATACAATGATACTTCCTAATATTCTAAATTAAGAAGTTTGGTATCTTTCAAGATGTTCCCTGTTTTTCATGAATAAAATGAAATGTTTTATTCAGTGTACGTTGCAAATAAAAGGTTTCGAGACAATGTCTCTATTTCCTAAACTATTCGCTTATTAGTTCTAATGCTCACTGCGTGGACATTTGATCCATAATATCCATAATTATTCGCGTTAAAAAGTTAAAAATACGACTCTCATTTTATCGAGACTACACAATTACATTCCCCATTGACCACTAATTTTTTACTTCTGATTCTTACCTTCCGGGCAAAACTGAAGCTCTAATTTCGATTTCCCAAAATCTATTAAAAGCATTGTATCTTCTCACCATTGAAAAGTAAATGTATGTATTAGTGCTGTAGCCTTAGTGGTGCCCATAAATATTAATTACATTTGCCACAGTTTGACTTTGCCTTAAAGTATAGACCTACCTTTTACATCTAACTAAATTTTGATGGATTGTACGATTTTTATAAATATAAAATTACCTCCCTTCAATTTTTAACTTTACTAGGTGACGTAAAATTGTAGAGCAGAAGTGGATGGTGTGGCACCAGGCATGATATGCTTACTTTTTTACCAATTGACATACTTCCCTCTTATTAAAATCTCATTAGCAGCAGCTACCAATGTATAGCCAATATGTTTACATGGAATTATATATTCATTTTACGGTTAGGATCGTTCGTGCTTGGGTTTTATTATCATTTAGATACAATTATAATCAAATTATATGTACAGATTTAAATTACCCTAGAAAGTTTGTTAGGCTTCAATAACCTGGTCCATTTTGATGAAATCGTTGGTTCATTATTATTTTTTTAGATAATAAATATCAAGAAATTTTACTATAAATCACTACTGAATGAGAGATACACGAATCCTTCAACATATCGTAGGTGTATCCTGTAAGTTCACGGTGCAATCATCTCAGGAAACTACAGAAACTCCACCTCATTATAATTCATATTGTAAGATTTGTTAATTGTTTTGTTTTCAATGATTCATAAAATATATTTCATTCATTAATTAACTGTTAATTTTACAACTCAGTGTTAATAGGAAACAATCAAAATAGTTGTATTCTATATATAGATATTTATTTATGTATTACCATTTATGGACACTGTAAGTTGTATTAATATAAAAACACATGTATCTCATTTGATAAAAAAACAAAACAAGTACTAACGATCCGAACCGCAAAACGAAACCTGAAATCCAAAAAGACATTGTTACGAAACATAGGTAACAGCTTATGAACTTTTCACATGAGGAATTATATCAAGTAAGTATTTCATAATAAAGAGTGGAATCGGGTGTCTAGTAGAGTAAGCATACCCTGTCTGGCGCCACACCCTTCCTAGCTGCAAAACATACACGAAGCAAACTTCAAAACATGAAGAAAGCGCCAACTGAATAAATAGTGATTTGACGACATAAGTTCAAGGGACGTAACTGGTGAAAATACATTAATGTCCAATTTCGATATATAAGGGAGGGAACTGATCAAAATAATTGTTATATTATGATAATAAAAAGAAATCAATTGTATATGATACAAATAATTCACGTAAATTCGATAGGAAAACGACCCTTACAAGTCAATACCTTGCAGTTCTTGTGGTTTGACTATTTCATTGGGAATATAACTGATATTAGCTAGACATTAAATATTTATTGAAGGTCAAATGAGAGCAAGAGATTCCTGAATGAATTTGAGATTTTTGCACCAGGGTTGTCTCCCGTACTTGTTCCTTTTCTATTTTTGGCTTTCATCAAAGTTTAAGTGGTTTGTACATATATTTATAGTTGTCATTTGGGTTTTATCAAAGTTTTACATTCATTGCCTCCCTTAATTTTACAATAATCGTATCTTCGTTAGTTTATCATCATTAATGTGTAATAATAGGTTCGCATGTTCAAGGGAGATAATTCGTTATAAATATATTCAATAACCAAGATTTTTCAACATTAACATCATACTTTCTGAAAAAGCATGTATAAATACAAATTTATTGTTTTCACCACAAGCAGACTTAATATCTGAGCTAGGAAATTGAAAAGTCTACAAGGTTGTTTCGTGGTTTGTTTTTAGAGACTGCCATAACTAAGTTATATCACGGTAATAATAAAGTCAAATTGTAATTGAATTTCTTGGTACCCTTGACCAATTGTTCATATGATTGCTATTATGGTAATTTCAGCATGTTAAAATAGTACATTATTTACAATCAATCGTAATTTAAATGTGTAAAATTATATTTTTAAGTGGGCTACTTGTACTTACTAATCGACACATACTGAACACACCAAAGTCTTAATTTAACCTCGTGATTTATGCAGTCTAGTCTACTTGACACAATGTAAGTGTTGGCAGAAAAAGTACAAGGTAAAACTATTCAACAACTTAAAATGACACCTATAAACACTTCAATTTTTTCATCCCCAACGTTTATAAAATAGCATCAACAACCGCTTTAATTGTTGCTGCAAACTTGATTGTTTAATTTGAAATCATTTAGGAAAAAACTCTTTATAATCGTTTAAAATGAGTGCTGAAAGATACAGTTAGTTGTAAACACGGACGAAAATGTGTTCGATACATACACACTTCTTTTATATAAACAGTATTGAAGATTCTCTCAACACGGGTGGTTTTTATCTAAATAAAAAGTGAAGAGGAGTCGACTCTCAGTGTAAACTATTTGTATTAAAAAACAATGATTATTAAGATTGACAAGTAAACAAATCATAAATATATCATGCCATTTTCAAGAGTTTTTTTTCTGCCATGCATCATTCAAAGGTTTACCTGTAGAGGTAGGTAGGGTATGTGTGGTACCGGTACAAGATTATAAGAAGCTAGCTAATTACAATTGAAGAACAGTGTTCCTTTGCTACCATCGACAAAGAATAAATTTGCACCTGACGTCGTCTTTTCGCACTTTTGTCTTCCGGTGGTGCATTAAATTGGTTCGTATTATATAAGGATGAAATGACACAACATTTAAGTGAACATGTCAGAAATACATCATTTTTTTTTTCTACAAAAAGTCCAGGTTTGATGTAGTCAATGTCAAATGGTGTATTTTCTGGTGGATTAAAGTGTCTGTTGCTTAACATATTGAATATATATCAAAATGAAAAGACGTATCAGGTGTCTAGAAGAGTATAAGCATACTCTGCTTGGCACCACGTCTATCATTGCTCCATAATGGGCCCTAATGTTATGAAATCGACTAAGGGAAAGTTAAAAGTTCAAGGGAAGTAACTAGTGGTAATAAAAAAAATGTAGGTCATGATATCAGTAAAAAGTCAAATTAATGGTTCAAGGGAAATAACTGATAATAAAATAGTTTGAACTACATATAGGTCAATTTGAATATGAGATGGTAATTTTAAAAGGATCATGACAACCATAAAATTTCTTATAGGTAAATTTGAGCCAGGTCGGTAAATAGCCTTGTAGTTGTAGTTTTGATGTCAAATGTTTCGATCTTGCCAATAATCACTGTAGAAAAAAAGCGCTAGCTCTATGCTGGAGAATGTGGAATATCGCTGCACTTAAAAGGAAAACTCGCGATCGAAAAATCAACTGCACACGGCAATAGGTTCTTAAATCTTCAGTAAATATTCGGATTTTGAATCTTCGATGAATTTTTTATTTAAAGTTGATTTTTGTTAACATGTTGAATAGGTCTAAAACACATGAAAGCTATATACTAAAAACCTGTGTATGAATAGTCTATATTTATATATAAATATTCACATTCAATATCGAGAATTTACACAGATTATAAAAGTGATTGATGCATTTCCTGGGAAAATTTTCATCACAAAAGAAAAATATAACATCACAAAATTCACTTTTATTGATGTATCAACAAACCCACTTTTCATAAGTTATTAGTTGATTTGGGAAAGATGATGGTCAAAAGTGGTCTATTATTGACCACTACACTGGTCAGTCAATATATTGTTTGAGCAATTCTTTATGCTGGCGGCTTCACACCTGTGTTGGAGAGGGCCTACTTCATCTGGTTAACCTGAAGTGGTCAGTAAGAGTGGTCAACAATACTAATTCAATTGTAAACGCCCCCTTCACTTTTTAAAACAAATTTTAGATTAAAATTTTCTGATTTTCTGAAGCTTTGATATGCCTGGAATTTGAATCTTTGAAAAAGGTTATGCTTGGTTACATGACACAAATTTTGAACCCTCTCGACATCATCACTTTCAGAGGAGTAGTTTCCTGTTGACAAATAAAATTCCATTAACATTATTACATCCGATCAATAGATTTTCAAAACTTTTCTTTATTCACCCAACTCCTTTCCTTTTAAGTTGAACGGATGTTTAAACACATTAAAGGGGAATGTTCAGCATTTTCGAGTCGTGATTTGGGCCCTGAATATATGGAAATAGCCATGAGAAGTAATAGAAATGAAATAAATGGAGTTTTACGTCCTACTTTTCTGCACCTATATGGGCTAATGAGGACGGATGAGAAGTAATAGAACTGCACAAAAATCACACAATCCCTTCAATTATACCCGAATCTTAACAATTATCTTTCATTTTCTGTATAGATGCGTTTTCTATATAAGGCATAGTCTTACTTAACGACAAGTCGTATTTGTGACTTTCAAACGCTCATAATTATGGCTACATGGGGATTTGAAGGTAGAAAAGATGGTGAATATATCCCATTAAGTAGGATTATTATAAATATTGTGATATATCACCCACTGCATATTCATAGTTGCATATTTTGCATCTTTAATTTGATGTAGGATTGAATTTGAAGTTATCTATATATTTGTCTTTAAAACCCGAGAACTTTGCATAAACACTTATTTCAAACTTGATTGGTAAGTGTTTGTTTTGGTAAAAGTGTAAATTTTACTGCTTATATAATTTAGACAATATGTTATTTCTCAATTTCATGTTATATTTTTACAGAAAACAAGTTGAAGCTTATGTTAATCCGGCACCCTGAAGGTTATATCACCTTTATTCGTATAAGAATCTTTAAATTATGATTTCAAATGAAATTCGGAAAAATCAAATAAAAATTCCTTATTGATAAACAAACAAAGTTAAAACTTTCAACTAATTATTGTACCCAGTCGATCGAGAGCGTAAATAAACCCAAAACTAACATGATTCTGGTGTCTCTGTCCCTTTTTAATTCCTTTCTTAACCACTCCACTGCACTTATCTGTTCAGATTTAAGGAACGGTAATTGCAATTGGTAGTTGTTTGATCGCCTTCGATTAAAGGATTGTACACGATCAAGTTAAATATTATGATGGTTGGTCTCTTGATCTTATAATGATTCGTTGATGAGGGTTAAAGACCTGTTCAGATCTTGTATGGTTACAACAACCACCAGTAGACAGTCTGGGCTAAAATTAAGCAATTTTTGTATCAATCTAGATTCAACAAAACGGTAATCAGCAACAGACAACAAGGATAAGTTGGTTAACCGAATTGTTTTGCTCTTAAGGATTTTTAAAAGAAATTCCTAAACTCTTGATAGCTTTGAACTTAATTTAAATAATAAATCTAGGTAAAATATTTCACTTCCCAGAAAAAAAAACCTAACTTTTGCTGAAATGGAAAATATTCTAAAGATCTTTCATTTTTGGAATAAATTGGTTTTCTTAAATTGTACCGTTTGATTTTCTAAAGACAAAGTTTTGCAGCGTAACCTTTTCACTTATGCGCATTCATTCCGATTTTCAGACAGATGTTCATGGTCCCTGCCATTGTAGAATGCTTAACCGTTAAGCAAATGTTGATTAAAACGAATGGTTTTGTCGATAGGTGCATGAACTTTCATAAAACGCAAATTTCAGTGGCAATTTCAATGCTCATCGACGTCGTGTAGTTCAAAATCGATGTTATTTATTTCTCTAATACCCATAGAAAATTTAGTTAACCTCTTCAAATCTCCTTTAAGGGTGTTAATTGGGCTATTTGACGTTATGAAAAAATGGAATAAGTATATGAAATAATGATTTCTGGAGACTGGTTGTGCATTTGTTGATGATTTGGGGTCCTTCTCGATAGTTTAAGGTTGATGTCAATCAGATTTTTTTTAATGAGTTGACAGCCCTTTCAAACATGTCATAAAAATTGGACATTTCAAACCTTTGATACAAGTTTAAAAAAATGTGAATGGATCAATCTACATCAAACTTGGCATAAATGTAGACAATTACATTGCCGAGAAACGTACAGAGCGATTTTCCAAAAAAAAATATTATTTTGGTGGTTACCATGGAAATACGAAAATTTACGAACATTTACACGTAGGTACGGCAAACATTTTCCAGGGGCCAAACTGATTAGAATTTTCGAAAAAACTCTCTGTACGTTTCATCCTTATTGAATAAGCTTTCAATCAAGACCAAGATCGTAATTTTCCAATAAAAAATGGCTGAGAAATCTTGTATCAACCGGGACACATTTCGCTACTTTTTCCTAATTTTTTAGCAAAAACTAACGAAATACCTAATTTCTTTTCGTTTTTTTTCATTATATATAGTTTACAAATAAAGTAATAATAATTATCTACAATCTGAGCCCAAAAATAATAAGTAATTCGCATAACTTCCATCTCGTGTTTTTTTTCTCGAACGCTAGCCCAATCAATACCCTTAAGGAACCTAGAAAGAAACGGGACGTAAAATATTAAATGTCCGGATTGTAAAAAGTAATAACAGGTCTTCACCCGAGCATTAGTGTTTTCTGAAATCTTAAAAATATAAAATATTATTACATATCCTTAAAACAGACAATAAGTCTCCAATTCTATTTAACAAAAATAGGATCCACAAAGAAGTACTGAAAGGCTGACGATTACCAAAAGCCCATTTTCACCTTTATGTTAGAAATTTGTTTTACCTAACTATTACATGTTAAATTTTTAATGGATACATTTAGGAAAGAATTCGACCTTTGATCTCGTATTGACCGATCAACAGAACTGCCAAATTCTCACGGAGGTAGACTGTAGGTCTAGGTTAACGATTGCTTCGTACAATAGTAGAAGTGTTGGTAGTTTAGTCAGAAACTTGTAATATTACATTAGTACTTACACTTTGTAACAATAGGTACTGTTAATCTGTAGTATTATATACTAATCATATCATTGTTATATAGATAGACATCAAACGATACCGACAATAATATTATTATAATATATTACACTTTAATAAACTTCTGGTTTCGATCTGTATTTGTACACAGAGCATATTCCCACGAACCATGCTTTCAGAGGCAACATTTGATTCTTGGTAAATTACTATCTGGTTTCAATATTTGCATCCAAATCTTAATATTAATGATCATTAGCTGCATAATTTGTAGAAATAAATTTACACAGATCATAGACAATGTTTTTACTAACTAAGTATTGATTCCTGTTAATTCAAAACATATTTGGTCGCAGATTTAGAATTTTACATTGAGAAATTTCACACTTAAGACAAAACTGGATAGTTTTTTTTTTAGTTTCTTAAATAAGAAGACCCTCATTTGATTAGCCATCCGGAATCGGTGAAATGCAAATAAATCACATAGAATTAATATCATTATTATTAAATATTATTGGTAATACCTGTAGACATTGAAAAAGTTATTTTTCTCCAAAGCAATTTTGAAAATAAATTCTCACCAATTTGAAAAATATGAATCATAACCGGAGGGTGTGGTTATCAAGTACGAGCCTGAAGATCAATATCATATTGTTTTACATCAAATAACGTACTGCGATTTATAGATTAAAATTACAACAGCTTTAAATCAAAATCTCATGTGGTCAAGTACTGGTCACTTAATGGTCATTAGAATACAAATGGTCGTTTGATCTTGTTAGCTCATATTGAACAAGTCTTGATCCTGACCACTAATCTTTATGTTGACTTTAAGATTTAGGATGTGTGTTCTTCTTAATTCATCTTTTTACCATTTCCCACGAAATCGGTGGATATTCACCAGGATATGTTTGTATTTTAAGAAGTTAAATATCCCCAAGACATCTCTTTGATTTTAAATTCAAGCCGCAATATTTGGTTTCATTTTTTATCAATTAAATTTTAAAGAGTATTCATCGAAACTTAACTATATTCTTTAGGCTAATGGTATTGTAAAATAATCCCACATTACAATGCAAGAATCTACAGGTGCTTTTGGTCTTGGAAAGACAGATTAGAATATGACAATATTCAATATTGGTACAACAAAAATTTAAATTTATGAAAACTGAATAGGCCTATATTTTTCTAGTTAACACATTTTTAGTGCTTATTGGTTGTGAAAGGGAAGTCTAATATGTTGAACTTTTTGTTTCTACTTGCAAATGTTTTCTCTAAGACGAAATCTTTCCATATTGCAAAGATACCCTGATTTATCTAGATGCATCAATATCTAACAGAATGTTTTAGAAAGATACATAAAGTCTACAGCTTGTCCGCCATGTAGTAATCTGACCCAAGTTTTATCAAAAACACCATTTGACTATTTATAATTTGTATATTTTAAGATCAATTTAAAGGAGGAGGGCAGGTTTTGACTCTAATCTTGTTTATAATAATACAAACAAGACTTGTCTACTTAAAAAATTGTGTACCATTAAAGTTGGCATCCCCTTCATTTCATCACTGAATAGAGTGTTGGATATGAAATCTTGAAGGCCAATATAGGCTAACCTTTTATGTTTCTGAGATTTCCTGCCAATTGGATAAGGACTTCATTTTATCATCTTATGAATTTTGTAATAAAAAACATAATTGGATTCACTTTTATAAATTTTGATTGTTATCAATTTTATAACATTTTTATAACAGCCATTTCGTGAAATCTGCTATTAATGATACCTACAGAATTGTAGAGCATAAAACAGGTGTGCCGGAAATGATTAGCTAAACCATAATATTGACCTGCAATTCTCATGAATTTGAATAAAACTGAAAAGTTTGTTGTTTCGTTCTCCTGCGTTAAACAGTTTGTTAATACTTCTGTTTATTCTGAAAGGGAATCACACTTGAAAAACTGAGGACGACGTCTTTTGACTGAAATTTTGTTAACAATAACATAAACAGCTTCTTCCTTTCTCTCATTAATAGATATATATTTATTTTTAATTTAAACGAATTAGAAATCACTCTCAATCCGTCAAAATATTAGTACAGACATCTTTCCCCACCCACGTCATACAACCAGCAGTGTTATCGTTAAAAAATCGGAATCTTTTCGTCATCACCCGGAACGAAATGTAAACAGTTGTACTTCCAGCACAATTGCACAAATAAACATACAGTCGTTTTCATATCACTTTGCTCTTTCGACATTTACTCTACATTAGCTTCACTGTTTTCTCTAATGCCCAATGTATGAATTGAGCGATATCCGACTTCAGAATATACACTCGTTTTGTTTACAAAAGGCTCACTGATAGATAAAGGTCTTCTCAACTCGCAGTATTTCATCGTGCCTGCCCTCCCAAATCAAAGAAATAAATATACATTGGGGGACCACACATTCACTTTTCTTATTTCTCGTTTTATAAGTTGGTTTGTATGTGAAGAATGATGGTTGTTCAGGAAACGGTATAAACTCTACTTAACCAAGTATGTATATTGTTCTTTTTTCTTAATGGTTAATTAACTTTGATTATGCATGCTTTGGTAATTTGCATTGATAGTTTTGGGATACATTTCTTATCTGAACTACCATATTAAATCTCGCGTTTTCAGAAACGTTTCTAGTTCGATTTTGAAACTTTGTTTTAAACCAAATTCAGATGAGATTCAAGCAATTGAAATGATATTAGAAACAAACACATTAATTTAACATTTGTAATTATAACGGTTAAACAGAGGGATGTGTTATCTTTCATAACCACTGACTTATACAGTGTACATGTAATTGCATTTTGTGTCACTGAAAGAGTCTTTGGAGCCTTGCATTGATTTTCAGATAACTTTAATTTTTATATAAAAAATCTAATGTGGTCAGGGTATACGGATGCAAGACTTCAAGGTCACATTACTAACAATTAACATATAAAAATTTTATTTCAAATTTTCAATTTGCATTGTTTTACTGCATACATATCTGCAGACTTCTTTAATACCATTAGCACAAATTGTAAATGAGGAGGGGAAAATAGCGTAACCTTGCAACACCCCGACTTCTTAATAATGTAAATTGAAACTATTTTTGTTGAAATAAAATACAATTCACACTTTCTAAAACAGATCAACAGTTTTTCTTGACAGGAAAGATATGTTGCCACTATGTAACCTAATGATTTGTACTGTCTTTTTCTCAGCAATATGGTAACATTCAAAACAACTGTAAAAAGATTGCTCGTACAAATCTAGGTTGAGTTTCAATTTTTTTTAATCACTGATCAGCTTTCAATCTTTGACAAGTATTGTAAAAAGAAGTTTTAATTAGAAAATTACATTACTCATTAAATAATAGATTAAATAAAGTTAATTACTTCATAAAAATTACTCCAGTTTGAACTACCGTAAAAAAAAATCTTGCTCTCTTACCGTCGCAATGCCATAGTCATGACATTTTTTCATTGGGATTTTAGATTGAATTTTTTTCCATTACAATATTACAAGCCTTTCATGAAAAATTTATTTTTTAAAAAAGAAAGAAAAAAATATAATATTGACCAGTGTTATGCTGCTATAAATGATAATATTGTGAATATAAAAAGACACATTTCACATTTTTTTGCTCAATATTACCAGCTTGAAATTTGCGCTGTAACCTCAATATTAATAAGGAACTTCATAACTTGAAGTAACATCTCAACATTTTGTTCAATTATTCAATTCATTATTAATTTTACACTACATCGTTCTAAATGCTCTTATATTAATATGAACTGAAAATTCAGCATCTGTAAAACAGAGTGTCTTGCTTATTTTTATGAAATATTTATCGAATTTGAAAAGAATATTATAAATATCTTGGCGTTAATGTATCTTTTTCTACCAACTGAATTTCAACAAGCTATCAAATTTGTTGACATCTTTTCAAAGAGCTGTTTAAATTATGTAAATAGAAAAGTTATTATTTTCAATATTATGATAGTGAATGATACCATCATATTACCCGCCCTCAAACTTCTTACTTTTACCACATCTCCACTCGCTAGATACATTCATTTTAATAGCTTAATTTAAAGTTTATTTTGATATAAAACACGAGGGCAGGGTACAGGGATGTCTATTATTACCACCCTTATTGCCTTATTATTTTCTTTGACAAGATTTTAAATAACTATCATATAACCAAATAATAAGAAATATTTGGTATCATTAGTGTGGTTGTTTGTAACGTTAAACCGTGTAAATTATGATGACAAAAGTCAACCAACACCCAATCATGAAGTATCAGAGGATCCAATTTCTTCCCAAATCGAAATTTGAGCTAAGACATTGGGGTGTTTATACATTGGACTATTTTTTCCTTCAGGCATTCTTATCTTATATGTTTATAATCGTTTTTAATTTTTTACACAAAAAGACATTTATTTGGTATAGCTGTAATAATATTGGTAAAAATTCTAAAGGTTATTTTGTGCGATTCTGATCAACTTGCGGTTAATGAAATGAGGGTTACAGCAGAATGGTTATAAAAAGATTTTCTAATCAATGTTTATGTTAAGGGTGGTCAATTTCTCGTTTCCAAATTTCAAAATAAACACCCCCTTCTACATCTTGGGTGGGCGAAATAATTGTTAGTAATGTTTTATAAACATTTCACTTGAAATTACGAGCAGCGATTGGCTGAGGTGGACTAAGTGTTCTGTATCGTAAGACTTAACTGACGTTTTCCTCACCTTCTGGAACAAAAGAAAGTGTAACGGTGATTGAATGTTCTTTCATTTATTTAGCTAACAGTAAGTCAACTAGCTATACAAAAACAATAACATACAACAATAGCTATGATGAGTGTTATGTAAATAGGCAGCAATAAGAAGGCTCGATCTGGCTACAGATCTTCAGATATCATTTGATCGTCTTCCAATACACTTCTACATATTTTTTGACAATTTGGAAACATTTATTTGAAAATTCGGACTTTATTTAGTGGATTCAGCTATTTACTGTGGATAATTTTCAAGAATATATTTATAAGGTGAATATTTTACAATGTTGAAGTTTAACGAATTATTACATTACATTTGTAACGTAAAATGTTAAATTTTATTAGACTCTTTTATAACATTTTACTTTATTTTTTTCCAGAAGTTACCAGTAATATACGACAATGCAGAGTTTTTACCCAGCGCTTGGGGCAGCTGCCTATCCATATGGTCTCTACTACAACCCAACACTGGACATCAATAGAGCTTATGCCATGAAAATGATAGAAGATCTTCAGAGAAGAGAACAACCACAGAAACCACCTTATTCTTACATCGCTCTGATAGCCATGGCAGTTAAGGCATCACCAGACAGGAAAGTCACATTAAATGGAATCTATCAATTTATCATGGAACGATTTCCTTATTATCATGACAACAAACAAGGCTGGCAAAATTCTATCCGTCACAATCTAAGTTTGAATGACTGCTTCGTCAAAGTTGCTCGTGAAAAGGGTAAACCTGGAAAAGGAAATTACTGGACCTTGGATCCTAATTGTGAAGAAATGTTTGAAAACGGAAACTACAGACGTCGAAAGCGTCGTGTAAAAGGTGCCGGAAATCGTCTAGGTGACAATTTGAGTGACAGATCGGATGGTGGTGAAACTTCATCCTCTTGTGATTTGGACATCAATTATAAAAGTTCTGATCATCTTTCAATCAGTGAGGCCAATAATAGTGACGAATTTCAAGATGAGGAACCTAAGCCAGACGACAGTTTAAGTCCACGTGCTGAACATTCTAGGGTTGATTCTGACGATTTAGAAGAATCATCTCCCCTTGCCGCCTCTACACCAAATTCATTAAAACGACCAGCAGTATTTAGTATTGACAGTATTATTGGAACGTCCAAACATTCATCCATGGAATCGTCAAGGTCACATTTTACCAGCAAACGAGTTCGTTCACAAGAAAAGACCAAAATCGACATCTTTGATAAAATTCCAAGTCCTCCACCTAAGATTGTAGACATGAAATCTATGCCTAATTCCCTTCCAGTGTCTCTTATACCAGGACTTTTTGAATCTCAGTTTGATCTGCAAAGATCTATGCTCAGTGGAATGACTTCAACAAATAATAGTGTATTGGATGCCTCTCATGGTGGTAGAGCATTAACAAGTTATCCATTTCCTCTCGGTATGAACGGATTAGCTTACGGACAATTAGGGGCCCGAGGTGTATCGCATGCTTATAGTGCTTGGAACTGTAATTCCTTCCCATCGTTACCGTCAAATTTACGGTGATTTAACTCAATGTGCTATTTATGTGTAAATATGTGAATATAGAATTGTGTATATAAACATTATTATATTTTAAATTCCAAGACCTGTTTTAATTTTACAAACATTTGGCGAAATTAAAGGCTTTCTTTTTGTAAAAGCCTAGCAACATTTTAAAGACATGTATTTTTTTTACAAACAAGTATTGCCTGAATTTGTTAATTCAATATTCGTTTTACGGCAGTTGTCGTCAGAAACACTTTGCCTATTGTGACGTATTTGTTAATGATAATCTAATTGGCGACTACTTGAGAGTAATTACATTATTTGATTGAGTAATTGTAATATAAAGAAACAATGATTGATATAACAAGAAGAGTAATCGTTATAGAATAAAACAAGTGTGAAACTGTCAGTAAATAAAGTAATGCCATCAACTTTACGAATGATTTAATTGACCTCCTAAATTGGAGGGCAATAAATCTTATTTGTTAATTGTACACGAAATCTTTTCTCTGACAGAAAAATATTATTATTTATTAAAGAATGTACATAAAATGTCAAAATTGCAATTATCGGTGAAAGAGGGTCTTTTCTGTATTTTATTAAAATTTCAGCAAGTGTAAAGTTTATTTAGAAAATATTATGAAAGATATTGACAAATGTCACTGCCTTGCTTCACACCCATTATTTAATACAAAAACAATGTTATCAATGTTGCTTTATGAATGTTTCTGAAATGTAAGATAATATTATATTCTACGGTTTCGCTATTAGCACCATACTTGTTATTAAACATAATGCTGTTTGACGATGTAGAATGTTTGAATATACATTATTTTGTTAGCTGTATTATTTTTGTTATGAGATAATTTTTACAACTGTAAAATAAATATTTAAATATAGAAATTTACAACTTTTTTTCTTGTCATTTCGATCATTAGATTTGAACGATTCCACTTAAATAAAGATTACAGCAGTTTTCGCAGTGTTTCACATTCGATGTTTTGTACACTTGATGATAGCGTGTACAAATTATGAAATGTTATGTAAATTACCACATTATTGCCAATAAATGGTTGGCTCTTCTGAATGCTGAAGTAAATTCAAGAGAAAGGGAGAGACAAATAATCACTATGATCATTTAAACTCAAAGGAATGGTCAGATGGTTTTACACCATTATAGAACACATTGGATTGTTTCAAAGCAAATGTTCTTCAGTTTTGACTTGAAGATAATGCTTCGTCTTTAAACTTAGTGACACTAACATTAACTTAAAACGAGATTTGGAGTATTAAAGAATATAAGCATTTCAATACAGATTCTGTCTATTTCATATGCCCAAAATATTTCTGTATAATTTGTAATTTCCATAAATTCAGTGACATTGTTACATTTAAATTACATCTATATCTTTCATGGTAAAATGCTTTGATCGTACAGCGTTAAATAAGACTCTTAGAAATTTTTAAACGAAAACTTGCAGTGTGCATTTTCAAATAAATAAGGCATTAGGAAATTAACATTGCAAAATGAAATGTTTGGTCGCACAGCGTGAAATTAGTATATATATGAGAGTTCTCAAATGAATCCTTGTGTAGTGCATTTTTTAAATATTTGATAACAACAAGAAAACCAACATAGCTAAATGAAATCGTTCCTATTACAAGTATTTTTTCAATAAAATTCTATGTGGGGAGTCTCTTTTCTTACTGAGAAAAATATTTGTAACAATGTGATTTTGTAAAGATTAAATTTGAGTTTTGTAAATTTCGTTTGAATCTCTGGTGACATAACTAGGGTTGAGTACCTCTACGGAAATGAAGCTGCATTTATACTTTTCTGAAACTGTCTGATGAAGATGGGTAAGACGGGAGAAAAAAGACGTGGGTATATAGAGAGGTTGGAAGAAATAGAAATGATAAAGTAGATGTCGAGAGTGGGGAACTAAAGAGGAAAGAAGATTTGAAGATGCTAAAATTAGAAAAAAGAGACTAATGGGGGAGAAAGGGGAAATGAGGCAGGAAGATTAGATAGGATAGGTCAAAGAAAGATGATGGGTAGGGCTTTGAGGAAGTTGGATGAAGGTAGAATATAGAAGGTCTTGGGACGCAAGGTCTAGTGGAAGAACGAAGAATACACTGGGTGGAGGTTTCGGGACGTATGAATCGTGTGTGTGTTTTTGCAGTGCGTTCGATTTCGAACGCACTGCTTTGTTTTCATAATTTTTGCAGTGCGTTCGATTTCGAACGCACTGCTTTGTTTTCATAATGTTTTTTTTTTTTTTTTTTTTCTTCAAATACTGGTCAGAGCACCCAGCAAAAACTGCTAATGTCACATATGCACTGATGCGATTTGCTTTTTTTTCTCGAAAAACTAAATTTTTTAAATGTTATTTGATGCATTTTTGTCTAACCGGAAATGACGTAGAACAAAAAGTGGTTTTTTAGAATTTTCCATTTCACGGCTCTATTTTTTATCCGATTTGACTGGGATTTTTTTAGGTTACTTCTTTGAACTAATGTCTACAATACGGCTTCTTCAAGCAATTTAAAAATTTTATTTTGTCGATAACTTTTTTTAGTTTTAATTATAAAAAATTTTCAAATTCTACAATTTTAATTCGAAGAATCTGAAAATAAAAATGCACATAGGCAATTCGATTGTGAACATAATGCTAATTTCAAAATTTCGATATCACTTCCGGTTTTGACGAAAATTTTTAGATTTCAACTTCCGGAATTTCGAAGATATGTGAAATTTTTTTTTGGAAATATGATTGCAATGACAATTCGAAAACAATGAATGAAAAAAAATTGACCCGGAAGTTACAAATAAGCCGCCATATTGATATGACCAACTTTTGTAAAACTCAAAATGGGGCCTCAGGGTTATGAGCGGAATTCGTAATAGTAGTATTTTAGGACAGCCCAGTCGATTGCCATAAAAAGTACGTTATTAGATTTTTGATTTTTAATACTGCCTTTTTGTTATTTCCGGTATAACGTTTAAAGTTATTGCGAAAATTTCAAAAACTTGTAAATCGTGACCTTGACCTTTTATGACCTTGGAACCTGAACAAAGGTTATTGCCCTTGACTAGATCTATCCAATGAAATATCCATTTCCGTTGTCCGATGTTTACTTCCGGTTTTATTGTCATTTGAAATTTGCGATTTTTAACTTTAAACAGCTCTGTCACGTGACCCAACTAACATACGTCACAAACTCTTATATATTATTAGTGTGCTTATTTTACTCTTTCCAGTGATATATAACACTTTATGTTTGAATGACAATTGCGCGATTTAAAATTTGAAAATTTTGTGCAAAGTTTCATTGTAACTGTGCGTGTTTTTTTTCAAATTTTATTTTGACCGTCCTGAAAACTTACAGGTAGATAGACATTTTGATTGCTAACCCAAATCTGTTTTCAAAATTTCGATAACACTTCCGGTTTTGGCGTTATTCGCTTTTTAAATCTAAAATCTAACTTCCGGAATTTTGAAGATATATGATTTTTTTTGTTTGCAATATGTTTGAAATGATGCTATATAAACAATCAATCAATGAAATTTGACCCAGTTGTAATAGATCGGCCGCCATATTTATATGACTAACTTTTGTAAAACTCAAAATGGGGCCTCGGGGTTATAAGCGGAATTCGTAATTGTAGTATTTGTAGACAGCTTAGTCGATTGCCCCAAAAAGTACGTTATTCGATTTTGATATTCGATGATGCTTTTTTGTTATTTCCGGTATATTGTATTTAATGTAATTGCCAAAATTTCAAAGAATTGTAACTCGTGACCTTGAACTTTTTTGACCTTGTGACCTTAACAAAGGTTATTGCCCTTGACCAGATAAATGTATTGATGTATCCATTTTAGTTGTCCGATGTTTACTTCCGGTTCTATGGCCATTTGATATTTGCGATTTTTAACTTTAAATACCTCTGTCACGTGACTTAACTTTAATACGTCACACATTCTTATATATTCTTATTGTGCCTAATCTATTCTTTTTAATGATATATAACACTTTATGTTTTAAATAAAATAGCGCGATATAATATTTGGAAGTTTTGTGCAAAGTTCTATTGTCACTGTGCGGGTTTTTTAAAATTTTATTTGAATATTCTGAAAACTTGTGGGTAGCTAAGCATTTTGATTGCGATCTCAAATATATTTTCAAAATTTCGATATTACTACCGGTTTTGACGTTATTGGCTAATTAACTAAAATAATATGTTTGTTGTCTAAATGGTTAAATGACAGTGCTCTCCCCTCAACTAGTAATTAACTTGAGTTTTGGCAATACTAAACCAAAAAAGTAAAAACTATCGCCAAAACGCTAACACATTTGATTTAATGACGCTTACAATTATCGTCAAAACAGTTGAAGGGAGAGAACTACTATTTTTTATTGTTAACCTTTATTAAAGCTATCATGCTGTAACAAGACTAGAAAAAATGTTTCTAACTTTTTTAATATTAATATTTTCGTAACCATTTGCTTAGTGCCTTGTGATTTATGAAAGATTTCCAGGATGACGCACTGCCCAGCGCCGTTTTGGTACGGCTCTAGTTTTTTTTTTTTTTTTTTTCTTCAAATACTGGTCAGAGCACCCAGCAAAAACTGCTAATGTCACACATGCACTGATGCGATTTGCTTTTTTTTCTCGAAAAACTAAATTTTTTAAATGTTATTTGATGCATTTTTGTCTAACCGGAAATGACGTAGGACAAAAAGTGGTTTTTTAGAATTTTCCATTTCACGGCTCTATTTTTTATCCGATTTGACTCGGATTTTTTTAGGTTACTTCTTTGAACTAATGTCTACAATACGGCTTCTTCAAGCAATTTAAAAATTTTATTTTATCGATAACTTTTTTTAGTTTTAATTATAAAAATTTTTCAAATTCTACAATTTTAATTCGAAGAATCTGAAAATAAAAATGCACATAGGCAATTCGATTGTGAACATAATACTAATTTCAAAATTTCGATATCACTTCCGGTTTTTGACGAAAATTTTTAAATTTCAACTTCCGGAATTTCGAAGATATGTGAAAAATTTTTTTGGAAATATGATTGCATTGACAATTCGAAAACAATGAATGAAAAAAAATTGACCCGGAAGTTACAAATAAGCCGCCATATTGATATGACCAACTTTTGTAAAACTCAAAATGGGGCCTCAGGGTTATGAGCGGAATTCGTAATAGTAGTATTTTAGGACCGCCCAGTCGATTGCCAAAAAAAGTACGTTATTAGATTTTTGATTTTTAATACTGCCTTTTTGTTATTTCCGGTAACGTTTAAAGTAATTGCGAAAATTTCAAAAACTTGTAACTCGTGACCTTGACCGTTTATGACCTTGGAACCTGAACAAAGGTTATTGCCCTTGACTAGATCTATCCAATGAAATATCCATTTCCGTTGTCCGATGTTTACTTCCGGTTCTATTGTCATTTGAAATTTGCGATTTTTAACTTTAAACAGCTCTGTCACGTGACCCAACTAACATACGTCACAAACTCTTATATATTATTAGTGTGCTTATTTTACTCTTTCCAGTGATATATAACACTTTATGTTTGAATGACAATTGCGCGATTTAAAATTTGAAAATTTTGTGCAAAGTTTCATTGTAACTGTGCGTGTTTTTTTCAAATTTTATTTTGACCGTCCTGAAAACTTACAGGTAGATAGACATTTTGATTGCTAACCCAAATCTGTTTTCAAAATTTCGATAACACTTCCGGTTTTGACGTTATTCGCTTTTTAAATCTAAAATCTAACTTCCGGAATTTTGAAGATATATGATTTTTTTTGTTTGCAATATATTTGAAATGATGCTATATAAACAATCAATCAATGAAATTTGACCCAGTTGTAATAGATCGGCCGCCATATTTATATGACTAACTTTTGTAAAACTCAAAATGGGGCCTCGGGGTTATAAGCGGAATTCGTAATTGTAGTATTTGTAGACAGCTTAGTCGATTGCCTCAAAAAGTACGTTATTCGATTTTGATATTCGATGATGCTTTTTTGTTATTTCCGGTATATTGTATTTAATGTAATTGCCAAACTTTCAAAGAATTGTAACTCGTGACCTTGAACTTTTTTGACCTTATGACCTTAACAAAGGTTATTGCCCTTGACCAGATCTATGTTTTGATGTATCCATTTTAGTTGTCCGATGTTTACTTCCGGTTCTATGGCCATTTGATATTTGCGATTTTTAACTTTAAATACCTCTGTCACGTGACTTAACTTTAATACGTCACACATTCTTATATATTCTTATTGTGCCTAATCTATTCTTTTTAATGATATATAACACTTTATGTTTTAAATAAAATAGCGCGATATAATATTTGGAAGTTTTGTGCAAAGTTCTATTGTCACTGTGCGGGTTTTTTAAAATTTTATTTGAATATTCTGGAAACTTGTGGGTAGCTAAGCATTTTGATTGCGATCTCAAATATATTTTCAAAATTTCGATATTACTACCGGTTTTGACTTTATTGGCTAATTAACTAAAATAATATGTTTGTTGTCTAAATGGTTAAATGATAGTGATCTCCCTTCAACTTGTAATTAACTTGAGTTTTGGCAATACTAAACCAAAAAAGTAAAAACTATCGCCAAAACGCTAACACATTTGATTTAATAACGCTTACAATTATCGTCAAAACAGTTGAAGGGAGAGAACTACTATTTTTTATTGTTAACCTTTATTAAAGCTATCATGCTGTAACAAGACTAGAAAAAATGTTTCTAAATTTTTTGATATTAATATTTTCATAACCGTTTGCTTAGTGCCTTGTGATTTATGAAAGATTTCCAGGATGACGCACTGCCCAGCGCCGTTTTGGTACGGCTCTAGTTTTTTTTTGGTGTAGGTAGTGAGGAGGGGAGAGGTAAGTTGAAATGCGGATCTCTCTTAATTGAGAGGTATTCATTATACCCCTGTGCTTCGAATTACAGTACTCCGAAACCTAATTATGTTAGTTGTCTTCTTTATCACAATTGAAAATTTGATCTTAATACCGCATTTAAAAGATTTTCATAAGCAGTCTCAGTGGTCAAATAAAACTGAGGGAATTCCTTCCCTTGTTTTAAAACGTATACAGAACGTTGCGATTTTAAATAAAAATCAGAATCGAATATCAATAACATTTGTAGCAATTAGAAATGTTCCATTGTATACTCCAGATATATCTTGCCAACGGCAAAAAATATTATCTTCAACAATAGAAAATGATGCCAAAATTAAGTAATTATATAATTTAAGGGGATAGATATTTCCCATGAAACATAAATTTTTTTTGATTCACAGATTGTTGTGATAAATTTGCTAAACATAAGAAAAAAAAAAAGAATTGCAAAAATAGTTATTCTGAATCGCAAACGCTGGCGTGATATCTCTTAAATTGAGCCCTGAAATATAGGAGCTCGTATGAGGGACTTTTTTTTATGTCAGCCTCTCTGACCTACATCACTGACGTAGAATATAGGGTAATATTTCTAATATTTCTTTTACTGTGCTGTTATACTACATAATTATTACTGTTTCCAATTACCCTAAATCTCTTTATTTTATTGTTTACTCAGACATAAGAAAATTGTATTGTATCTTCCAAAATATTACATGATAGTTCCGTATAAGAGCTTTACTGCACAGCAATAGATATGAATTATCAAAAAAAAAGAGGAACATTCTAAACAATAAATCGAACACCACCCTGTTGTACAGTAAATGTTTAAAATGCGTGTAAGATAATACAAATTTATTAATAAACATTTGGCTATAAGTTGAAGAATTTGTTTATAATTTATCAATTGAAACAATAGATAATAAAATAGAAAGTGTATCACTGATCACACCTATCTTGTCATAATAATTCTAGTTTATTGTTCAAGTGAGAAATAACTCCTCACACCCTTAATTTATACAACTTGCAATTATGTTTCCAGTTCTTCTTACATACAATTTGTAATGGAATCTCATTTAATTTGAATACGAAATTTTCGTGATCAAGTTAAAAGCCTCACAATCGCATTTTTAACTACCATAACTAAACCAAAGCTCTTTATAAAGCTTGTTCCGATTTTCTAAAATTTGGATTTCAGAGAAAGCAAAGAATATTGCGACTATGGCGCCATCAAACCAAGAAATGACATCTTATTTAGATTTCTAATTTTTTATATATTATTATATAAAAATATTAAAATTTCCAAATTGAGAAAATTATAATTTTGTATTCCCATTAAATAACTACTATACCTTGACAATAATATTAATTGATTGCATAAACCTATGTTATAATACACAGAAAACCGACATCCCTTCTAAACCGACATTATTACCCGTTCCCACACACTGTCGGTTTTCAGGGGTTTCACTGTATTCCAATTCTGAAATTTCTTCTTAAAAAAAAGTTCTAACCATTTGAAAAATAAAAATCAATATCTGTATGTATTAAAAATCTAGCATTATACATATTATACTAGAGACCTGTGATAAAATAGTGATTTATTGGAAATAAGGAAATCATGATTTCTTTATTTCTATATAATATGAAAAGAGCAGCATAGCACAGGTTTGAGGTTGATGACCGAATTCAATCCTTAATACCGGAAATATTTTGAAAAGAAGAAATAATATTTTAAAGATTACTAAAATGTTATCCTTTTAACAAAATACCTGTCCTTTTCTACAATCTCACAAATTTTGGAACAATCGTGAGAAATGGCTTAGAAAATAGGATCACATTTAATTCCTTAAAATGATATTCAGTCGGGATCTTTGATGTGGACAAACAAATTAGAAGAACGATTTAACCTATACAGAAGGAATTAAAGCAAGTGGTACAGATTATGTATTGTTATAATAAAAAGAGGTGTAAGGAAGGGTTCTCCTTGTATAACACCTTCATAACGACCCATTAACCCCCTATCAATCATATTCTACTAGTATTGTGTTGAATAACACCCAGATTTTGTTACTCTGAACACCAATACCAGTTTGTTTTTAACACATTCTTCTTTCTAAATATCCAGAGATCTAGACAGTGTTTATTTTTCAACCAAATTTGTCTGAAACTTATGCTTTACACATTTTTAAATGTATCGGCACTTAAAGAATTATTCTTTTTAATACTTAGACAAAATAATGGTTATTTGATCTAATTAATTAATAAAGTCTGCGTATAATAGACAAATAATAAAGTTTAAAGCATATTTTGAAAATATATGTGTCATTGACTGTTTGTATGAAAAAGTTCCCTGTTCCAAATTTCTTTGTTAAAAAAAAACAACCCTCGAACGTAAAGCTTTATGCTTTGGGGATTTTCTTTAAAATTCTTTGGTATTTTCTTTTTTTTCAAATACATCTGCCGTGGGAATATTAGATACATTTTGAAAGTGTAATATATTATAATAATATTATTGTCGGTATCGTTTGATGTCTATCTATATAACAATGATATGATTAGTATATAATACTACAGATTAACAGTACCTATTGTTACAAAGTGTAAGTACTAATGGGAAGGAGGATCATACCTATTTAGTTACAAATTAACTTAGCTCCTGTACAGGTGACGACTTAATTTTCACCGGAATCTGATTTTTGTTATTCTGTAGTTAACCGAAGAGACAGGGGTTTGTCTGGGTATTTTAAGCATAATCTTTTAAAATTCATTATTGTGGATGGCCTTTGTGTTTATTTATTTAATTTAAGACCAACTTAAGCATTAAGTATTATCGTTGTTTTTCAAAATATTTTTACATTATTTAAAACTTTGTTTTGTAAACTACATATGAATTTAGGCTTACTGAAGAAACGCTGATCCTGAAATTTCAATTCTTTCTAAGTGCATTTAATCTTTTGAAAAATTGGATAAAGTAGATTCTTAACAGAAAACCCGGTGTATCTATATTAATTATTGCACTGCATGCTAACCTCGACACGTGTAATACAGGATTTGTCAGGGTGTAACTCTTTCTGTTTTTCTCGAATTAAACATTGTTATAGAATTAATTATCATTTCATTTAATTTTTTCCATTTCCGTTTATAAAAATACGAAATTAACAGATTTCTCATTTTCCTCTCATTTCTAATTACTTCTTAATTATTTTAATTTTTGAGAATTGCTACGTCGACATTTTTTTGATAGTTATTGCTATTTGGGTTTTCAATTACAAGCTAAAATAATTGGAAGTAAATTGTTGCATTTGAAATGAAAATAAATTACTTATGTTTAATTCTGTGTAGCAAATGGCCTTTGGAAATTATTTTGGAAAGTAGGGCTACCAGATTATTGTCATTGTTAAGCACAGAATGCAATTGCATTAACTGTTACATTATAGTTTGTAATATTCTTACACAAATGCATAGTATAAAGCTTCTCAGGTACAATTGGAAGTAGATTATGTGAATAAATTATTTATATTTAATTTTGTGTTTTAAATGGCCTTCGGATTTTTTTTTTTAGGGAAAGTAAAGGCTAACCATTAACTGTTATATAGTTAGTAATATTTTAACACAAATGCATAGTATAAAGCTTCTAAGGTACTTTCAAAAAATAGCAAAGAGCTTTTTCTTATGTCAGATATTCCTATTCGAACTGTCTTTTCAAACTGAGAACGTAAGCAGAACATATAAAGCACATTGTCAGCATTTGAGTGATTTAAAAGCCACTAGTAGAAAAGGCCTTTGGCATTCATGAACTTTAGTATGGCTCTATGCTTTTGTTATGTATGAGTCTAAAAAAGAATCTAATAAAAAATGTTTTCAAATAGAAAGTTTTGTGACTTAGGCAAACAAAAAAAACATATCAGAATAGAATCATGATTTTTTTTAAAATCAAAAGCGGGCTCTTCAGGTGTAGAATTTATCTAAAAGAATGAATATGCCAGATATTCTACATACTGATGACATTTCAAAATACATAAACAATACAATAGTCGTATTGCAAATTCTACGTCCTATTCGTGCAGTTTGAAAGGTGGCACGCTGCGGGAAGGGAACCTTTTGGTGGATATTAAAGACTCTGTTTTCAAGACACTCATACCATGCTTCCACATTTTCTATGAGAGTGAGAGACTACAATGATCGAGAACAAGAGGAGGATGTCAATATTTGACTATCAAATTTTGGCATCATCTAAGATCGTCGACGACTGAATTTTAAACAACATACGATGACTTCTGAAACTTTTGAGGAAAAATTTGCACTGACACCGACTTGTGTGGTCTTACGCAACAATGCACCGAATGATCTGAACTTGTGATCAGCAGCTGTAGAATAAAAGAGATATCATTCTATCTTTACTGTTCTGTATTAAAATACAGCGAGTTTATAACCGGAAACACATTCTCAAATCTTGTGTTATTGACCGAACGTATAGCCTATTACATAGAAAAATTTCAGAAATATAGCAACATATTATCCTTAATAAAAAGACCTCACAAGAAAATAATCCACCAAAAGTTGTGGTTTGTAGAATGGTCACCAGATGTTAATCGTTGGAAAATCTCCCGATCATCTCGGAAATTGTTATATCTTGGTTGAAACCAATACTAGCATTTTCTTTTAACAATAATTGGTCAAAACTTGACTGAAGAATTAAAAATGACCTATTATGGACAGACGAACGTGTGACCGTTATTACGACCATATTTCGTTTGGCTATACAAGATCAAAGTTATCCTCTTCAAAACTCACCACCCAACTCGGTGTGCGGCGTTATGTCAATAATCAATGTCTATCCTTTTTAATTTGGAATCAAATTAATTTGTTTTACTGCTTCTGAAGAAAATATACGGAGAATGACACTAATTTAGTTATGAAGATTGTATCACGATGTTATCAGTTTATAAATTAACTTCTGTTACTAAATCTACGTTTTGTTAGTAAAAGCTCAATTACGAATTACATTTTAAGAAACAATATATTTTTTTTATTTTCATTAATTTTTAACCTCCTTATAATAATACTTCGACAGTTGGTAGCTTAATTGACAGGTATACTTTTAAAATACGCCAACACAATCACCAGTACTTTCTATTACAAAGTCATGTACCTTTCTTTAATATTAGATTTAAGTTTTGAGGTTGGTTGGTTAATGTTAGCTTCAAGCATGGTGATGTTGCCAACAAGGTAGATGTTTGTAGTCGTAGTTCTGAAGTCGACATCATGATCTTTTGAACTAATTGTGACGGGTTGGTGACTTGGTAATGGTTTGTTTCTCAACTTCAGCATTGTTTTCCGGGTTTGATGACTATAATGAGAACACATGACACACTCTCCCCCCTCCCCTGCTTATTGATAAGCTAAAAAAAATCCCGTTTCGGAGACTAAGGTAAGATTGACCGAAAGAATGGTGAACGTATCCCTTTAATATCATAAAGTAATACAACTAGAAGTCAGAAGTTAACAAGCCAGGGATATCCTTGACAAGAAACTATAACTGGAATGAATCAATGAGGCGTGTGAGAAATAGAAATACTAGTATTTTTTACACCCTAAGTAGATTGAATTATATTAAAGTGGTCGTTTCCCCTAATATAAAATTCTACCACCCGTATACTATTAAATAACCTTCCGTTATTGTATCAATAGTCTTCTTACATCTTTGACGGCTGCAAATTGTAGAATTCAAAATTTTATCTTGAAAAAACAATATAAAAGTGTGCGGAGGCTGATGGTGCTGCTGAATCTGTTTATATCTTCAACTTAAATCTTTTTGTTTTATCAAACAATAGTGTCGCTGGTCAGATACATGCTTGCCATTCTGGAACACTAGAAGACATTATCCATTAGATCTATCCACTCGGCACTCTTTTCAGACAGTTCTTCTACAGTACACCCAAAAAAACATAATTATTATGTCAATGATTTAATTTGGTTTCATGACGCAAATGGTTGCTTAGAAGTCCTATTATGACGAGAATAAAATGGAGATAATAAAAATATAAGGGAACTATCAAAGTGGTAGATGTCTTGGATGGACATCATGAAAGTAGTTATCTGCTAGGTCTGTAGATGGTATGGTAGGTAGTATGCCTGTGTGCAATGTATATGTGATCTACATATTATATACTCTCTGACCACATGTCATAAATATTCAAAATAATTTTTTCGATTGCATGCCATGTGTCTTAGTACGCATTTGGGTCCATGAAAATTTTCAATATGAAATAAATACACTTCCCTCCTAGAAATTTCATGTGAAAATGACCCACATTTCGAACTTAAATTTCCCTTCTGTAAAATCATATTATTATTTCCAAACAAATATTTTTCATCAGTTGTTATTTTCATCAACCCGAAGACAATCTAAGACTCTCAGCACTAATTTTGAGTTAATATTTCAATTCATTAAAAATAATAGGCAAAACGCGATTCTGAGCTCATTGTGGCCAGAGAGTACCTGTTCGGTCTGTAGATGGTATGGTAGGTAGTACGCTTGTATGCAATGTATATCTACATAGTTGAAAATGTTTGGTTGAGACCATGCATAAACTTTTGGACTGAAATAAACTGTATGCTGACTGGACTGGCAATGGACTTATTTGATAGTGGGCCTAATTATAAACATCTGAAACAAGTTCACAAGTCAAATGACCTATCACCTATTTTTGATCATTGATCACCGTGATGAGTGCAATTTTGATAACATTATATAGTTATAAATACACTTTATAGATAGTGATTGCATTTACCTGACCTCTTGAGTTAACTTTGATGTATTGCCATTGAACTTGTCGACAATGTAAGTAAAATATTGTAGGCTCCTTGTGCCGTTTGATCTCTCTTCATGTCGACAACTGATTCAATGACATTACAATGTAGGTCCTACATGTATTTGATTGTTAAAGAACAAGTTTGTATTGTTAAAAAATAGTGTAGACATGATGCACATAAATTAAAGATGTTCTCAAATTTACCCACGGAATGCAAATACTGAATATAGCTTGTGACCCATGACACTGTCATAGATGAGAAAAGGCGCGTGTTTGTAATATTGTATCAAATTTAAATGACGTTTGTTATTTTTGACTTTTCAAGATAATTAGGATAAACCAAATAAAGCCAAGATTCCATATATGCGTCAAACGGATCCATCATGCGTTAAAAATCGAAATGGTTGGTTTTAGAGGGTATGATTCCATATATACGGTAGCGGTATCCGTCAAATGGTCTCCGTCATGAGTCAAAAACCAACAATTTAGATTTTGGCATGACGAATGGAATCTTAGCTTTAGAGTAACGTTTGACTAGGTATTTCACTCGGATTTGTATATTTAGATGCTGAATTTCTGTATCTTTCAGGAAGAAATTGAAGAAATTTTGGTCGTCATCAAGAAAAAAAATCTTTAAATTGAGATTTGTGCTCGGACATACCCCAGTGTATTGGTTGTACGATAAATTTTATTTTTTGGTTGGTCCACAATGGTTAAAACGATTCTATTCTGCAGTAGGACAATATGTGATACCACCTATATACTTCAGTGAAGGATTTTTAGGTTTTTGTCGCGACCACCTGTATTGGTTAATACTGCTATTTGTCATTGTGGTGATCTTAGCCGGAACAAATATTGTCTTTCCTATGAAAGCCAGGATTTGGTATTGTGCTCTTTTATCGTGTTCATAACAGTTCACTTTGATACATTCAATAAGCCTGTTAATTGAAACAAAATATATATAGATGGTGGAAAATATTTCATGAATAGAGGTCAAAGGGCAATGTTTATTTTCACTCCCAACAAATGTCTTTGACCACTGTTGCTGTATTTGTTTTTCAAACTAATAAATTGGTTAAATTGAAACGTTAATACCTCAATAAAAATCAGTCAATATTGAAGATTTCCTGTGTCTTGTTGATTCTAGAGCGAAATCAAATAATTTTACAGGTCAATTTCAAATATTATATTGTATAGCAGACAAACCATTCTACACAATGGAGTTGAATCCGAGAACGTTTCAAGGGACTCTCTAACTAGGCTCACAGAAATAATTCTCGACTAAAACAGATTACTAGTATACAATCATGTTTACATTTCGTTTTTAGTTTTTAGATTGGAAATCCTTTATTCTGATGTTATCAACTTGGTATAGGAGATTGTTTGTTAGCATCACAACAACCACTTTTAAAAGTTTCCATAAATCTGGGTCTATATTTTGTGCTTAAAATTGCTAAATGCCATTCATAGACTTCTGACCTACTATTTCATTCCCAAGGGTGTTTTTTTTCTCCATTAAAGTCGATTTGGTATCACTAAATATCTTGTGAATTACAGGAATTACGTGCATACTGTTTGGTGAACAAATAACCCTTGGGAAAATCAGGAATGTGATGCTGAACAACTAATACTGTACATGACAAACTATCTAAGTTTAGGATTGAAAGGCATCATGAGTTACGGTATACAGCTTTAGTACTTTTAGGTCTATCAAATGGAGTTTTACGTCCTGCACCTATATGGGCTAATTGAGGACGGGCAAACGCCATGCATTGTGCAATGATGATGGAAATTTCGCCAGAGAGATACATTTTGCCAAGATAGTGGCATTTGCCTACTCTAGTATTTGATAGAACTGTTGAGGGATCTATCTTAAGATCTTTAAGACCATAAAAAATATCAGATGGTATTCATATTTTTTAATTTCCCACAAACATGATTCAATACATGTTAACAAATAAATATATTTAAACAGGACTTGATCTAGATTATTTGTAATGCCCAACCAACTCTCTTCACAATAAAATATTCGATCTTGTATAAGATAAATAAAGGATGAACCAGCTTTTTCAGATAAGATTTTCCAAAGAAATTATTGAAGTTTTATGGGTTTTTTTTTTTATCAATACTTGACAATTAGTTGATGAAATTTCTAGATCAAGTCCTGAATATTATTAATAAAGCAAAAATAACCAACCAAACATAAATTAATTTCTCTGGAAAAATAAAATGTATAAAAAATAAATAGTTTTAACAATATACTGTTGAATTCACAATTTGACACTTCAAATCTTAATAATTTGGCCCTTTTTTTAAATTCTTCATAATGATGCTTAAATCACAGAGATTCTTGTAGAAAACGAGCAACAATACAAACAAACTCAAATTGCCTATGATAAATGAACTTGTCAGTGAATTAGGATTATATTAGGATTTACATATAGATATCATGAAAACATTTAAGCACTATTTATTGCAATGTATGATAGATGGATTTGGCATATAAATTGCAAAACTTGATAGTTGTAAATCTTGAATAAGTTCAATTATCAGAAAAGATAAATTTCAGTTGCATTTTACAAGCTCTTACCAAGAGTGTGTTATACTTTGACCTAATGTTATGGCGGTTATCACGCAATAAATGCCACTGCTACCCACGTGAACTAACTTGACGTCATCTTACTTGGATACTCCTAACAAAATGGCAGCGTAATCTTTGATAATGAAATATTTCTTGGAAAATCTGATGACCTTTCGTTGAATCCAATAAAAATCCAATGTTTCCAAAACGTAAATATAAGCAATAAACTGTTACCCTATGGTGTGAATGGTTGTATATCAGGACACAGGTTGGCTGCAAAATTAATCACAAATGCGCTAGCGTGCATTCATTCAATTTTGCAGCCAAACTGTGTCCTGATATACGACCATACACGCCATAGGGTAACAGTTTATTGCTTAAATAACAAAACTTGTTGATTTCTCAAGCAAGAAATCTTTTGGATATCAGATATATTTAAGTCATTTAAATGTATAATGAAAATTAAATATCAGTGAAACTAATGATATATAATGGAATAAATAAAAGATGATGATGGATTTCTAAATACTGAACCACATGTAATAATACCTCAAATTCCTCTCAAATCCCTCATTTTGGCTATCAGAAAATATATAACAAATATTTTACATAAGACACTTCCGAAGTTACATTTAATAACATAACTGTTTAATAGTAAAATATATATCTTACGACATACTATTTGAAGAAAGAAATATGTTCATTGAATGAAATAAACCATGTTTTAAGCCCCAGTATCCTCAATATCCCAATTTAATGGCACAGAAAGTCATAACATCTACCACTTGAAAAACTATTTGATTCACAACTCAATTGCACTTAAAATATTTCAGTTGTTTGTTGAATGATATCTGAAATTATAAAATGAAATATATAAAATATATAATAGCAATGAAAGCAATATCAAATCAGCTTGGTAGTATATCACTTTGGCTGTAAAAATATTTTGAAAACAATTTTTTCAATAATTTCTCCTTTCATTTCCTGTAAATAGGGAAACAGACAGATGAATAAAGATATTAAAATTTAACCTTAAAGGGATTGTTAAGAGGTTTTTGCTATTTCTATCAAAAACTGATAGTATTAATTTGCATCATTCCAGATGTCCAGGGTTCAGAGGTTCAACTTAAACCAAGTGTTTGATGACGTCACATCCGCCATTGTCTTCTATGATACAAGCATATTTCTTGGATGTAAAATATTTAGAAAACATTGTTACAATGTTTGATATAAATGACAATTAAAACATACCTAAATAACAGAAGTTAAGCTTTGGGATTTTGTTTCATTAATTTAATATCTTCTTCCATCATTTCTTTAACTAATGCCTACAAATAAATTACAAGTAAAATATATATTATAATATTCATAATATATACTTCAACTTATTATATACTTTACATACATCTAAAATTACATAATACCAGTATAGGAATTTATAATAATCCGTTTGCTTTATATTTATATTCATGGGACAATAACAGAAATCTGTATCACAAGTTGAGCCACCAGATATGGCATGGTACGATGGTATCACAAATGTGGGATCATCTGAGGTGGCTATATAGCCATACCTCAACTCCAGTATCAGTACTGCACTGATGAGGCCCAGAAGGCGGAAACAGTACTGTTTGCAGTTAAGCTTAAGCTTACATAGTTTTCGAAGAAAGTTGGTAAATAGTATTGAAAATAATGACACAGTATATAAAACATACTTACATCGAAGTCATATTTCCTCTTCCACCCTAATTCTTTGGTAGCCTTTGCGCAATCACCTTGTAAAAATTCCTACAAAATACATATATAACAATTTCATTTTTAGTTTAAAAACTTAAAAACTTTTATCACATCTTTCAACTTCAGTGAAAAAGATTTTATTTGTTATTCTTTATTTCCTATAGTTCAAACTATGGATCAATGATATGACAAAATAAAAGTTAAAATTGGTTTATAGATGTAGATTCACTGGTATGCACTGATGTGGCCCAGAAAGCTGAAAATGTACTTACAGTAAAGTAGCGTACACACTGACAACACTTTCGCCAACATGTTGCTGAATGTTTTCGGACTGTATACACTAAATTTTTTGTCAACATGGGATTTCGGCAACATGTTGTTGAAAATGTTGTCAGTGTGTACGCTTCTTTAGTTCAATACCGGTACCAGAATATATATTATTTCAAAAAGTCAATATGGTTCAGTAGCTCTTCACTGGAATTATCAGTTCTTACAGAGTCACAAACTATATTATACATAATGTTTGGTGGAAGGTTTGAAAATAAAGTGGTTGAAATTACATAAAACTAACTCAACTCAAAAGCAAAGCTTGAGAATTTATTTTATATAACCCAATTTAACAGAGTTAGAGAAAACTTGAAGTCTATTATGACATATTTTGGAAAAGTTCTATAAAAATGACATCAGTCAAATAAGACTTGGCTATATATTGTAATGAAACAGTAGTACCATTGTTTCTGTTATTTACACAAAATATAAGTTCTGAGACATTTAAACTTAAAACCCTTCCACAAAATATTAAAGTTGAAGTTTGAAAGGTCTGTTAACCAAATGGCCTTCCATCATATACATTCTATCATATAATATACACACAAACACAGTACGAGTTTGACAGATGGTGGATTTCTCTTGGCTCTTATGCCATGATATCATAGGGAAAGAGTCAAGTTGAAGGCACATTCAGACTCTATACTCTCATTTAAACCAGTCTTGGGGCCAATGGACTTGATGAGTTTGGGCCCCTGGTATTGAGCCTGTGACCTTGGTTTAACCAACCCCTATGGTAGTAAATTCATTGAAAACTGTCAAAGTCAAATTTTAGTTTCAGTTATTGCAAAATATCTTACTGCACATGAGTTATTGATGTTTGAGGAACATGATTAAAACTGAAAATTTAGTAGGCCAACTAACCCAAGCCTAACATGCATTTCTGAAAAATTCTCACAAGAATATGGAAAGAAAATATTATTTTTTAGATTCTTTGATTTTAACAATAAAAGGTTCCCACTAAAACAATTCTGAAAACATTCCCTTTTATCATTCAGGTTTTCCCTTATAAGATTCCCATAAATATTATTCTGTACTCTGTGTACCAACCATTAGTCAACGACATGTCTTCTAGCTACTAATATCATTTGTTTATACACAAATCTCTAATATTTACCAATGTTAAAGTGTATATTTAGGAAGTATGGAGGGCCAGTAGAGCAACATTTAGTATATGTTGATGGTATTTATTTATTTTACTGATAAACTTATATTGATCTGTTTCTTCTATAAACTATCAGTAAGCTATTTGCCCGTCTGTCAGTCACTGATAACGCCATTTCTATTGCCACCAAACACAAATAATCTTCCTTACAAATTCTCACTCAAACCATAAAACAACAACCAAATGCTAAAAGTTTGGAAAGTATTAAGCAACTAATGAACATTTCATTACTCTCCAAGCTTTTAGACGAGATGTTTTTTATTAGCATTATCAAGTGGCTGAACATGAGAAAAACATTTCCGTATTGTTACTTCTCATGGTACCATGTGCTTTATATTATTGACAAAGGATTACTGGAATTAATAATGAAGTTTGTTTTCCTTTTTCATCTCAAATTTAGAGCTTCAAATACAACATGTTTTTGTGTTTTAAGTGTTATTCTTTCAAAATACGTTAAAAAAAAAATTACTATTTAGATGTTTGACCAACAGCATCAAAGTGCCTCTAAAACAATTCCATCCAAAAGAACTGTTTTCAAATCAATCTCAAGAGTAGCAACTAAAATACATGTATTAGCTCAGGCCTTCTCAAATGGCAACCCGCGGGCCCAATCCGGCCTGCGACGCCCTTGAAAATGGCCCTTAAAGGGTGCCCCCTTCCTCTGAAACGCTATGATCTCTATGCTAGCTAAGCTCTATTTGGCCCTTATATTTCTTCATAAAATGCATTTTGCCCTTTGCAAGAATTAATTGAGAAGGCCTGTATTATCTGGTAGAAATAATGTGGGTGTCTGAAACTTAGTGATTCATCTCGTCTTCAATATAAAACCATTATTATTATTTTTTTATAAACATTTTTACTTCCCAATCTCATTTTTATCTTTTCTTTCCCAATGTGTTTAGAGATGTCAAAACTGTGATTATTGTTAGAGATAACAAATAAATCTTTAGAAAGCATGTAGAAAGTTGAACCAAAATAAAGCCAGTTAATGTTTGGAATAGGGTGGGCAGTTCTTAATACATGTATTTTCACTTTCCTCTTACTACTAAACAATCTTGTTAACATTTCAGAGGATGATGCCTTCAATTAGTCCATCTGTATGGAATTCATAATGGTAAACAATATTATTAGAGATTTTCACTTCAATATAGAAATAAAACAGAGTAGAAGATGCCTCAATTCTCACCTTTGGGCACAAAATCAAGCAAACACCTTGTAAACTGATCTATAATGAGATCTGGACAAGATTTTTGATTGGCGGAATTGTTTGGCTTGTACGGTATTTTAATTATTTACAGCAAATTCATTGTCTCAAAACACCAAAAGACTAAGGACTTTTACAGTATCTGTCTCTCAGACCTCACAACCTGTATGTAGAAAGAAGATTTTAATTCTGAAGATGCTGTCAGAACATATAATCAATAACCTAGAAACTGAAGAACACCAGAAGCAGATTTTAAACCTTTAGATTTTGAATTAAAAAAAAAAAAAGCTTAATAAATCATATCCATCCACATCAGAAGTTATATTAAAAAGATTAAGTATAGTTTGACGTGTCAGGGCCATAGTAATTTGTTCAATTACTAAAACCCTAGTATCCCTCTTCTGTAAAGATCTATTAATAATGCTAAGACCTATTAGAAATAAAATATCAAAAAGCTGTCTAAAGTAATTAGCTGAAACCTGACAAAACAAGATGAAAACATTATTTTGATAGAAAATGGAGAATAGAAGTAGTTTGAAATGTAAAAAGTGACTGATTATCTTTCTTGTTTATTTCTGCAATGACAAATTCACTTCTTTCAGCCACCTGTCTCTACCTTAACTCTTACAGCTGTTAGCTATTAAATCTTTACGAAAAACAGCTCAGGCTCAGAATAATTTGAGCTTTCAAGGCAACATCCATCAATCCTCATAACATATTTTTAGGGGAAACAGTTTTGTTTTAAATCTTACTAATGAGTTTTTACCTAACTGTCCACAATATATATTGACTTTAAGACACATCTATTTATATTAATATATATGACTGAATATTTTCAGACCCTTTTAGTTGGGAAAATTAAGAGTTAAGATTTTTGAAACAAAAATAGCATTTTTCAGTAGACAATGTTGACAAAATCAGTCAAAAAGCGACATCAGGTGTTGCTGATAAGTGAACATGCACTAATCATAAAATGGGTCAAAATCAATGAAGAGCTGAAATCTGAATTGATATCGAGAAAGTATGGTGCACAATCAGAGTAATGCACATATTACAAGTCTAAGTACAAATAGTTGAAACATGCACTCACAATTGCTAATAACATTTCTTCATTTAATTTCTCTCCTGCAGGTGGCATCAATAAAAATATACTTTACATCAATATTTGTTTTCATAGAATCTTGTAAATTTGATAGTAGAAATTTTTGAATCAAGTCAACAAGAAATGTAACATAGAATGAACTTTATGCAAAATGAGCAATTAATGTTTTCATTATAAGTGACTTTTGCTGTGAAACATGACGTTTGGTAAACACACAAGTGTCAAAAAAATACTTTCAATTATTTCATCTGTTCAGAAACCTGATGGGAAAAAATTTGATATGCATTTAATTAGCATTAATTAGTTATTAGGTCTTTTATTATTAAATTGCACCTGCTGTAAAATGCAATAAAAGTTAAAAACCAGCAGTAAGATGACTGTAAATTGATAAAATATTCTTCACACCTGTTTTAAGAGCAGAAGTCATTTTATTAATCAGACTTGAATGTTTGTAATAAAAGGGAGGTAACTTGTAAAATTTAATAAGCAGACACACCTACACTACTAATTCTTATCAAGATACAATTTAGATAAAAACAAGATTAATCTTAATCACTAAACTTTGATGAAAATGTTTTAAGATCTGCATTGCAATTCAGAAAACATTCAAATTGTGTTTGAATTGGTGTGTATGTAAGGAAATGTCAAATATTTCAGACAAACACATACAACTAGACAGGAAGAGCCAAAGAGACAAGGACTGGTTAAGTCTCTTCCACTCTTAAAAAATCTTGAACACTTAACAAAATCTACTACCTACAAGTAATATTACTAGATTCTGATAAATTAATACAGATTTTTTTTTTATAAAATCATTCATTTAACTTTTAAGCGAAGTAGAGTCTAGAGTTTAAACAGTAGATAACTATACAATAACACTGTTGTTTATTTTCATGATATATATTATAATGTGTGAGGTCTAATATACAATAATGATAATAATACATCTAAATAATAACAATATTATACAAATTTCAACCATGTACACAAGAGATATACCTTCTTCAATAAGAACTTCCATCCATAATCTGACCCAACATTTCAACAGTCTAGATATTTTCAAACAAACCGTCTTAACATGAAATCTTCCAATTTAAATATTTATATAAATTATAGACGTTTATTTATTTCAATTTTTTTCTAGTTAAAAATATAATGATAATATGAAATGAGATGGTAAAAGGGTGTTGAAATATTTCACTACATCAAATTATCATATAGATCCATTTTCTTTTCTCATTACAAAAGACTACAGTTTGTCTTATATAAGATTTAAAGTGACTCACCTTCCATAAGATTGTATGAACCCAATTCGCGGGCCTCAATCCCATAGATTTAGACCGGCCTTCTCAATTAAATTTTGGAAAGGGCCAAATGCATTTTATGAAAAAAATGTAAGGGCCAAATAGAGCTTAGCTAGCATCGCGAGCAGAGTGTTTTAGTGAAAGGGGCCACCCTTTAGGGGCTATTCTCAAGGGTTGTGAAGGCCTGATTTAGACATTGACAATGCAGGGATCCAACCAAATTCCTTAGATCCTACTATTTCCATAAGACCATACCCTATTTTGAAATTAACATCTTTGATTTACAAGCGCTAACCTTATGCTTGGGGTTTAATATCAGATATTTTGACAATGTTATGAAATTCTGCTATTTGGCAGGTATTTGCCTTTTTTCCAATGTCTGTGTTCCATTGTACTAGTATTCTAGTATTTATAGCAATCAGAATACATCCAAACGAATCAATCTCTTACTTGAAGCAGTTGAAGGCCGTTGCAGAGGAACTAATGGAGGATGCATTATATTTTGACAGAATTTTAGATATGAAAGATAAAGGCTACCAAACATTCCACTAACGTTCAAACTGAACTTATATTTTATCTGATGTAGGATTGACTTTCAAAATAAAATGTGCCAGTGTGTATTTTAAAACAATTATATTTCTGACCCTAAAAATACCCAACAGACACTATGAGCTCATAAAACATGTTTTGAAACATAACAAATCATACAATCAGTGAACCATATTGACAACTCCTGCAAAACATATCAAAATACCATTCATCAAAATTACTGAGGAGAAACAAAAAACTTTTATACATGGTAAAGTAGAAGCTGTTAAAGGCATGCTTTCACAAACGAGCTCTTCTTTGTTTCCAATCAAATTGAATGGAGTTTTACATCTAATTGTTTCATATATAATGCATCAAAGTAATAAGGCAGGCAATGCCAACATCACCAAGAACATCTGAATAATGTCTTCAACCAGTGAATCTTATCACATCACAAAAATGATGAGAGAAGTTCAGCAGTAGGACATACAGGTCAAGGGAAAAAATCGGGAGACAGGCCATGAATAATCAGGAGATTGAGAAAAAAAAGCGGGAGACTTTTTCAAAGCGTGTAAATTCATGAAATTTAAAGAAATGAACACTTGACAGCATGACAGTAGCAATAACTGTAGACTAGATGTTTCAGAATGGTACTTGCTCTGTTATATTTATTCTAATAGCTACATTCCCAGGTGTAATTCATATTTTCTAAAACTCTACAATCCTATCCTGAAATGATGAAGTTTGTTTGACATCAAATGATAACTATCCAAAATTCACCAAATCATCTTGAATTAAAGGCAAACATCCCTTTAAGTTTAAAGATGTTGTAATATAATGATAAAAGAGGCTGGTGTACACCACACACTAACCAACAGTTCCTTGTATTCCATGCATATTTCAATCTAAATGAACTGTGAAGAGTGAAAAAACAGAAGTGTACTTGATGAAATGAAAGCATCATTTATGTTGCCACAATGAACTCTTTATGAAGAAGAAAAAAGTTTGAAGAAGACAGAAAGCTAGAGAAGTTATTCTCTACTAAAATGAAGGACACTTGAGATTTAATATGAGTTTTTATCACATGAGTTTACAAGATGTTACGTGTCAGCAAATTAAAATGACAAGGGATATGGTAGCACACACAAGATTAGACTCAGAACTTCAGAAATGAAACTTATGCCTGTAGAACTATATATGATTTTCAAGCATGATTTTCTTTTAGTATCTTCTGATTTTTAAAGGGGAATGTTCAGCATTTTAGAGAATCGATTTGGGCCTTGAAAATATGTTAATAACCTTCAGATTTACTGGAACTGCCCAAATATCGCACAACCCCTTCAATTAGACGAGTCATTTTTTTTACTTTCCAACGCTAATATTTATGGATACAAAGGGATTTGAAGGCTTACACTTTGAGGGAGAGTTTTGATCATTATTACGGATTAGATTAGCTAAAAAATTCCAGGTTCTGAGACTGAAAGTTTTTTGGTCAAAAGGTGAACATATCCCTTAACTAATTCATCGGTAAAAGAACCTCACACTAAATATGTGGAACTATTAAATTGAGTCAACTTTCACTCAAGAGTCATGCCTTAAATTTCCATCATCTCTCAATCCAAACTGCATCACTGACAAGCATCAGAAATCCAGTTCAGAGGTACTTTTCTATACCACCACTTCCAGCATAAAAACTCCACAGATCAGTCAGAAAGAGCTGCTTGACCATTGAGGTTCAGAAAGCATGACCGAGAGCTGAGCATTCCACAACATGATCACACAATGATCTTCATTACACTTCATCCTTCCCAATAAATCATAAACTAGATTTGAAGAATAAAATGAGTGTCTCAATTTAAGTTGATAATGAGGTGTTCTCTTTAGAACCTCCCCATAGATTTCCTATGTTTACTGACAATACAAAACTTGTGTAAAACTAACAAGATAATATGTGTTTATATAAACATGTAAACAGTAATGATTATGGTCTACACATGTTAATGGGAAAACAGTACGGTACTTCAAAATCTGGAGAAATGTCCGTGTTAGAAGATAGTTTATATTTTTACCTAAAAATGTAATTTGGAAACATGTGCAGGGACAAAAATGTATACAGTAATACAGTTTCATTCTGTCTGGGCAAAAAAAAATGTCAGTACATTGCAAAAGAGACAACTTTTTTTAGTCAGAAAGTTAACAAATTACAATAGTTATTATTTTATCTATATCTACATGTATATCTCTTAGAATTGATATCAGCAAAACACATTTCTTCATACAATTTTCAAGATATTATCCCCTTGTTATCATCTTACAATAAAACCTGGAATTCTATCCAGAATAAAAGTAAAATCACTAACCAAGGTTGATACGTTTTTTTTTTTTTTTAAAAAGGGTTTTTTAACACCGAATATATTATCTTTTATATTTTTAAGGGCCATACGTATTTTTTGTTTAATTCCAATGATAAATTTCTATTTCACTCAGTACATTTAAACTATTTTCAACTTGTATATGAAACAATAAAATAACCAAGCAATCCAAATTCTTGACATTTCATTGAATGGTATTTCGTTCTTATTCAACTGTACTATATTTTCCATATCAAATTATGACATTTTAACTATTTATATCATTAGATTGTCTAATATTTATGAATTTACATGGACCACATGCTGGAGAAATACCAGTCGATAGGAAGAAATCAAGAGAGAATATTATAAACATATGAAAAATATGTTCAATATTAGATAGAAATTATTGTGAAGGTAAAGAGTAAAGATGGAGGCAATACCTTTCATACTTGAACACATATGACTCTTAAATAGATACATCTTGTTCTGGCTAAAACATTTGATTCAAAAAATATGATCAGATACCTCTTTACGTACAGGTGGCTTAGTTTTGCCAACTCAAGCATCTGGCCAACTGGAAGAAGTTGATGAAAAGAGAACCAAATCATGTTTTACTCAAAGAGAATTAGCTTGCTGGTAGTGATCAAGATATTTTTGATGCTCATCTCACAATAATTAAGAACTAAATCTGCCAAGTTTATGTGATATAATTGGAAGCAAAGAATCTCTTAGCGACTACTCAAAGGAAAGTGTACTCCATTATAATGCAGATTTTCTACAAGATGCAACGATTTGTAAACCAACATATGCAAACCATTTCACACAATGTAGATATACGTAGATATAGATATATAATTCAACGTCCAACGAGCATTATAGTTATAATATAGATGATGCACAAAAGATAAGTAATGAGTAATAATATGCACAAACTAAAATGAAATAGTGTTATATATATACCCTTTTTTTACTGCACATTTTGGTGCAATGAGTGAAAGATTAGCCTATTTTCTGGGATCCTAAACACACACAGCCTGTATTACACATGACCTCAGTTGAACGTCCCATCCCAACATCTTTTCCATGTCAGCCCCAACAATCTGTACCAGGGACACGGAGAAGCCAAGTAAAGGAATCACAGGTATTATTCAGATCAATGCTGGGATTGAACCCTGGTTCTTCAAATTAACAAGCAAGCATCTCTGACTGACTGAGCTGACTGAGCCAATATGTAAAACCAAGTACATTTAATGAAGAAACCAAGTACTAACGAACCGACCTGTAAAAAAAAATTCGAAATCCAAAAAGACATTTTGACGAAACATAGGTAACAGATTATGAACTTTTCACATGAGGAATTATATCAATCATACGAGTAAGTATTTCATAATAAAGAGTAGAATCAGGTGTCTAGTAGAGTAAGCATACCCTGCCTGACGCCACACCTGTCCTAGCTGTAAAACATACACGAAACAAACTACAAAACAAGAACATGAAGAAAGTGTCAACTGAAAAAATAGTGACTTGACGACAAAAGTTCTAGGGACTTAAAAGGATGATAAAACATCTGATATGATAATTTCAGACATGTCTTGCACAGGGACAAATCAAAATCCATGTTAATAGTCCTGTAATGAGTAACAAGGAACAGCAATCACTACCTTTGATATATAGTTTATCAAAGACGCAAAAAACAGAAGAACAATAATTCTATTTGATAGATTTTCTTATCAAGTGAGATGCAGGTGTGAGACAAGGAGAACATCTTACACCTTTAGAGATCATTGAGTGTAATAATGAATAGGTAGATAAACTCTTCTAACAAAATATATCAACACACATTTCAAAGAAGATTTGTTTAGAAACCCACTGGAGAAAATTGAAAACACATTAGTGTAATTAAATAACTATCATAATCAGTTGGAAGTTTGGAATTGCCTGCAAGTTTTAAACACTAGTAAAATGGTTAAGGATATTTTGGAGAATGTCTGAAAAATCTATTCCAAAATAATGACCCAAAGAAGTTCACTGAAATAGAAATTTTAGCGGCATTTAAACATGTTTTTTAAATAATAATTAAATTAAATGCATTTGTAGCATGACACAATTCAAAAATAAAACAAAGAAACTTTTGCACTAAAGAATACGTTCACTCATTAAGATTAAAATTTGAACATCCAACAATTTCATAAAAACACATAAAAGTTCAATTTGATAAGGATGGCATCTATTTTTGGGGAATATAAATGAAAGAATCAACAATTTCAATTCAGTTATGAAGTAATTGATTTGCTATTACCGGTAACAATCTTATATCTAATGAGAAAAAACTCCAAAAATAGATGAATAAATGGGGACCAATTCCTAGGCTAAGCTTGCATGAACACATGAGCAAAGCAAAGAAAACCAAATAACCAGAAATTGACTTTGAATACCAAACTTTACTATAAGTAACCTCAGTTGTCGTGTTTTTAATACAATTGTTCAATAAGGCATATAATGTTTGTACCAAATATATCATTCATTACCACAGATGAGAAAGACATATAGATTGAAGAACCAGTCTGACACGACCCCCACAAATATACCATGTTTATCTATTTACTAAACATTGTTGAAACTAAAGTCAAGTTAATTAAGCGTTTATTTTGAAATATACCTTCCCTACTGCTAATGTGTTTTGCAATATCTTTTGAACTTGTATGAAGAACTTTTTAAAAAATCCTGTATTATTTTTATGTATGGTCACAGATTCAAAATGTGCTGTCCTTTATTCTGGAGTGCATTTTCGTAAAGGACTATAAACCAGCATTTAAAACCCACTAGGTCTGAACATCTTGTATTAAAAAAACACACTAGGTACATATAAATTATCTATTACAAAATTATAAATAAATTTAGATAATTTGCTATGAAATTTGTTAGCAATACATCCAAATATCTTTAACAGAATTACTGTATATTTGTCTTAATATGTGCATTTTGCTCAAAGGTGACACTTGATTATCAAGTGAAGTGGTTTTATCTGTTCCATTTCAAGAAGAATGGGATATATGTCATATTAATTAATTTTTACTCCTTTATAACTTTCTCCCAGGTTGTACGTGTAATGCATTCTGAACACTGTTTCAACTTGTTTTATTGAGCTTCCACATGTTTTTATGAATCCAGAATAACCAAAACTTTTCAACTGAGCACCATCCAACACATTCTCATACGAAGAAAATTATATAGAAGAAGAAACTTACTACTTCAGTAGGTCTGTAATATTTTGGATTCACTTTAACACGAACCACACCTGTAGCTTTATCTTTACCAATTTCTGTATCTTCTTTACCTTCCCAACTATACACAAAACATTTTTTATTTTAAATAGTAATATCATGAATTTATGAACTAGACATTGATAATCAAGTAATAATTTACATTACTTTTCACCCTAGCCCTAGATGCCTTCAGACCTTTCAAGTAAAACCATCAAATCTGTCTGAATCTGAGCTTCACTAAAACAATGGGTGTTGGTGATAAGCACCTCTGTCACTATGCAATAAGGCTCGACATATAGGTATCCTTTTCTGAGAGTCAACATGGCTCATACTGTTTATTTGGAATATTTCCGTTAAATGACCAATGAAAATTATACTCCATGCTAAGAGATTTTGAACACTTACACAATGTCAACTCCAATGATTTTAAAGGATGCTTCTACAAATTCCCTGACACTATGAACTTCGTTGGTTGAAATCACAAAATCATCTGGTTGATCTTTCTGTAACATCATCCACATAGCCTGTAATATCAAGTTTTTATATCAGAACACCTGTAATATTAGGTTTATATATAAGACACATAACAAACATTTATTAAATATAACATCAAACATAGCCTGTCATAGGATGTTTTTTATATATATTGTATACATACATAACATCATAGTCCATAATTTATGTTTCTTGTATCAAAAGCATAACATCAAACATAACCTATTATGTAATGTTTCTTAATATAAAAGGCATAACATCAAACAGTCTGAAAGGGTAATATAATGTGTCTTATATTGGAACACATAACTTATTAACAGCCTGTAAAATATTTTTTTCTATATTCAAGCACAATATCAAACATAGCCTACAATGTAATGTTTCTGTATCAAAACCAAAAAAGCATTACAATATGATGTTTCATATCAAATACGTAAAACATAACCTGTTATATGCTGTTTTACATCAAAACAAATAACTTTTTATTCATTTATAATATACTCACTTCTACATAATCTTTGGCATGTCCCCAATCTCTTTTAGAATCTATATTACCTAATTCTAATAATGATTGTTGTCCTAAACTAATTTTGGCCACGGCACGAGTGATTTTTCTGGTCACAAAAGTTTCACCTATAAAACATAAAGGTGATTGAGTAAGTTTTCAATCTAAAATATCATTTGTGTCAATAAGACAGTGTTAATAAAAAAAAGTCTTAAATATTTAATTCTGAAATATTAAGGGGCAATTAAAAGGCATTTAAGGTATTGTTTAAACCAAAATCTTTTTGTGATATTGTGACAAAAAGGGGCTGTATAAAATGTAGGTATTAATATATACAACATATCTTAAACTAATGGGAGCTAACTTAAATATCTTTTTACTTGATGTTGAAAGACCTTAACTAAATACATATCATGTTTAGTCAAAAGATAAGAACTATTTGAGTTCGACTCAGTGTTGCTAGTGAGTTAGTGACACTAACAATTTTATTCTGTAAAGATAAGCATACACTAACTTATGCTTATCCCTGCAGAATAAAATTAAGTTATCAGTATTAGAAATGGATGATTTCATTTTAAATAAATCACATTTCATAAAGAGTCTCAAATTTAATGGAATCTGTTAATGACTAACATTGGACGACCACCCAGTATATATCTCCCATGTACACCGACTTCATCACTACCTTACAATTTCTGCTTCAACAAAAATTTTGTAATTCAAATTAATCAGTTTTCACGAGTGAAAAAAGTTGAAAGATGTGTACCACACACAGAAAATTTATTTATAAACAAGATAATTGTGATAATTAAAGACTTAGACTATCTTCTAGCCAGGCTCGGGAGAAATTTAATATTATCAGTTTTATGCCACGATTAACTTGTAGCCTTCATTTATACGCTTAACTGACAACAGTCTAACAGTGTTCTAAGTGATTATAGCATATATAAAACTCTACTTGGTGGATATAATTATTATAATATATTATCGTAGTGGAAATAATGGTGATATTATGTTAAGTGATATCAGGTGATACTAACAATATTTGACAGGTCCCTAAAGGGTTTAAGTAACATTATTTAGCAATCTAAAATAACATTTCGTACTGACTGGTACTTTTTAATCAGTAAAACACTGTCTTGAAAAAAATTCTATTTCAAATTCTTATTTTGAATGTCGGTGCTTATATTACAGATATTTCCAAAAGTTTTCCTTAACATTATTAATATACAGTAATATACATTTAAGAATATTTCATATTCAAAATAATTCATCAATTCATTTTTTACACATAACATTTGGTCTTTCATGATAAAAAACGTAAAGAAAGGAAAACATGTTAAAGATGTAAAAGATAATAATGGTATGACAAAGTAACAATTAGTGGCAATGTGATCTAGACAATTCTAACTCCAATACAAACAATCTAACAACATCACTATGACATGAGACTGATGCTTACTAATTGTTAAGCTGACACCTAACCTTTGTTCTAGGCTATAATATAAACAATCTTTAATCTTATACTTGTCACTTATCATACACCTAATTTCATTCTTTTTCACTTGATTGGCACAATTCAATTGATTTCATTGGCTGACATTTGAATTTTTTCGCAATCTAAAATTCCAAATTTAATTTCAAGTTTTCATTGATTTCATCCAGCTCTCTATGGTGTTCACAAAGTATTTTCAAAAACAAGGGCAATAGCCCAAATATTTTTTGATTTTTCTGATTTTCAATAGGCTTCTTCCTTGGATGATTATGAACACTCACTCATAGTGGCATTAAGTCTTCCACATACATTGGCATACCTTTTCAGCTAACAACACATCACCTACCACAGTAAATATAGTACCACATTCTACAGCTATAACAGTATGATCTTATTGTATATTCTAAATATGATGATTTATGGACAGGTTCTGTCCCGTATTTAACAAGAAATATATTTACCTCGTCTGGGACTTTCATGATTAAATAGTATACCATTACAAGCAAACATACCATAGGCCTCTCTATAGTTAATAACTATCCAATAAGCATATAATTTGGCTGCACCTATGAATGATAAATGATAAAATAACATTCTGTTCATCTTTCACCTAATAACAATTTCACATGGCACTTTCATAAAACCAAGGATTTGCAAAAGACCTATCAAAATACATTATCATACATTATCATAGCAATCATAATTTTTGGACGTAATGAAGGTTTACTTACCATAAGGTGATCTAGGGTAAAATGGTGTGGTTTCTTTTTGAGGTATTTCTTGTACTTTTCCATATAATTCCGAAGTTGAAGCTTGATAAAATTTCACTTCTTTGGTAAGGCCACATGTTCTAATTGCATCTAATAGTCGTAGTACACCAAGAGCATCAACATCAGCAGTATATTCAGCTAACTCAAAAGATACCTGTAGAGAACAAATAATTGTCCCATGAAATTCTGATTGTCACATTGTCCATTATGAAATTTAGATTTCAATCAATGGCTGATGAATTTCAATCTAGATCCTCACACTACTAATGTATTTTAAGTTGTGAGAAAAAGGCGAAAAATGGCTGATAATATACAGAAAATCTAAAATCAACCAAGTTTGACAAGAAAAACAGAAAATGATATTTTATTAGAAAACAGACATGTTTGTAGTGGCAAGATGAACAAACTATATCAATGTAAGGTAAACATTGTAGCTGACAGTATTGGGCAAGATGGCCGCCTTGATGTCATTATTAGTGCTTTTAATTGTTTGCTGAAAATATGATTAGTTTTCAAATTTTTTATCATGAGACACAATTTTAAAAGCGCTTTTTGGAATGTTTAAATTTTTTTTTTTACTACTTATCATCAATGGAGAGATTTCAAAATTTGATAGTGATTTTGTGTTATATTTTGTTTGCATTTTCTCTTACATCTATTCTCTAAAACTGAAAAAAGTCTTAAGTGAACAAGAAAGTTAGTTTGAATTTTTTTTTTCTACAGCCTTTTGGCTTTTCCCTCTTTTCAAAAAAAGAGAATCAAACACCCTACATCTGGTTACACTCAAATAGACAAAAACATAATCAGACGCCAGAAAACAGTCAGGCAAATGGTTGTAACACTTGTGTTTCTTAACGCTTTGTGTTCAGACAAAATCTTAACACAACAAAAGATGGTCATTAAAGATGTCATTAAACACCAGAGATAAAATTTGCGGCATTTTTCTGAACAGTTTGTTTGTTTGTAGTACACATACGAAATACAAATATCAACAATAAATAGTCATAACTGTTACACGATTCCTAATTACTGTCGATTTTGATGACATATTTATTACAGACATACCTTTCTTTTCAATTTTAAAAGTGAAAATTATACAGAGAAAAAATAAACAATAGAAACTACAATACGCGTGTATTTGTTATTTTTTTTCTGTTTCAAAATTTTGTTTTTTACTATCTTGAGTTTGTTTAAGATATGACCAACTTTTCATCAGTTAAATTACTGAAATGAAAATTCAGTTTCTAGTCAGTGACCAAAACCAAAGAATAACAAAGGCAAACTGATGAGATTTGGATGAAATTTCAAGAAATTGCTTATTTCACTAAATCATGACAAAATGTCTTCTCAATGTCATGTCAATTTCAGTTATAATCAGGTTCAGTATTCGCCTCATTGGCTATCTTGTTATCTTTAGCTTTCAGAGAAGATTGTAACAAGTGGAAAAACAAGCAAAGTCTTGACAGAAAATAACAAAACTTTGTGACGATTTGTAGGCCAGACTGAGGAGATATTCTTGTATTTGTCACAACATGAATCGATTCAATAGAAATAACGTGGCTAAAGGCAAAAGATCAAATTACAACTGTCAATTAAACAGCCTTCAATATTCTGTTGAAATCAAATTAATTTGTATTAAGGTGCAAGAAGATAGCAGAAAATTCCATTTCTCAGAGAACGCAAATTATACATCAAGATTTGATTGATAAACCTTTTCCAGTTCAATTTAACATGATGCAAGATGTTTACACGTAATAATAAGTTTTTTAAAAGTAATATCACATTTAATCATATTACATCAATAACATCATATAGATGTAAGACTGTCTTTTTCTAAAAAAAAAAACCAAAAATGTTCCTGTATATAGGTGTCAATAATGAGGTTTTTGTGAAAATTCATGCAAGAGTTTCGTAGCATTTGTTAGATGTATTATAAAATCACATCTAATTTCAAATACAATCATTTAGATCAAAATATAAAAAATTCAGTTTACATATATTTGATATACTATGCTTATCTTTTTGTGTTTTCTACAGTAACAGTGGTGTAACTCAAAGTATTTACATGGTATAAATAATGAACAATGCCATAGAAACTATTACCTTAACATGACTCTGAGCTGCTAGATTGTAAATTTCATGTGGTCTAATTTCACTGATAATCTTCACTAATCTAGTACTATCTGTCATATCACCATAGTGAAGGTGCATTTCTGAAAAAAAAAAGTCATAATCATCTACACACATATGAAAGTTGTAAAACTCAGCATGTACCTCACTTCAAAATACTATTTACAGGGGTGATTCCAGGATTTAAAGGAAAAAAATAGGGGGCCAAAAATAGGGGGTGGGGCTCGAGCCAGGAGAGCCCTCCCTTGGATCCCCCCTGATTTAATTGTATTAGTAGATTATATATATAAGTGTTCTAATCTCAAATATATAGGAAATGTTCATAAGAAATATCCGTAAAATTATGATCTGTCTGATTTCAAGTAATTTTTGTCCTGATATTAAATAAAAAAGTTTCAATTAATTCTTATTTTGAGAATTTTCAATTCAATTGAAAGTATGCTTTTATTGTAATAGGGAAGGATATTTAGTATACCAAAATGAAACTAAAATGTAGTCAAACAATCTTTGTTAAAAATATCACTTTCACGATTATTCAGACCTTGCTATTAACAAATCTGATAACTTATATTTATCCAGTTATTAGACAACATCAAACAAACTTCACACTGTTATTATATGGTATCATATCTCTTGCAAATATTAAAAATTTTACAAGTATCCATTGCATCAAACCTATCTTATCACCAGCCTGCAGGCAAGTTGGGTAGCTTATGATTACTTCTTTGTTCATACAAAATACTGCCGTTCATAATCCAATGAACACAAACAATTTATTTTACAACTCATTTTATGTGAACAAGGGACAGCTTAAAGCCACATTTTCATTTCATAATGAAACAATTTGAGAATTCTAAAACTATACTTTGAAAATTTACTCATCCAAAGCATCCATTTGAAAGAAAAAATTTCAATACAACCATAGGGTAACTTTTACACATGGTACAAAATTCTTTTTTTTTTTTTTTCGTTGCGGTCCTGCAGAACAATGGTTCCAAACGAATAGAAAAAATCAAAGAGTTTTGAGTTGCAGAGTTAAAGAGAATTGTTGCCTGAAGGAAGCAATCTGTTCCCTACTTTACTAATCAAGGCAAATATTCTTGGGTTAATTAAATCTTCATTCTTGAAGATAAAACTGGTCTGATATTTGTCAATGGGTAAAAACTAAATGTGTCTGAATCAAGGCACAAACACATTTACTCTTAATGAGATTATTCAGTGATTAAGCAAACTTATTGCATAAAGATTGGATAAATATTTACTTTTGGTGAGTCGACAATAGCTTGGCACAGATGTGCAATTACATTTCCTCACCAATTGATGAAGAGACTGGATTCCCTGTTCAAATTGAGATATTGGCTAAAATTGCCAGAGGCTAGTACCTTATCTGTTGCTGTTCAAGCATACCCAAGATTAACTAGTTTGTTTAACTAAGGTCACAACAAATGTGGTTGGATGAAAATAAGTGAATTAATACAGACCCTATTTTCTAATGGACAAGTTTCCAATCCACTAATTTTAAAAATGAAATTGACAGATTTGATAGTCTGATGAAATCAAGCATGAAATTTTTTATTAAACACAATTAAATGTGAATATAATCAAAATTCTGTCAATTAGAAATAACACCAAAAGATGAAAATTAAAGATTTAAATACAATTTATTAACTAAACTGTATATAGTCCTTGCTTTAGACTTAATTATTTTGTTTGAGAAATATTGTATTATAGAGCAGCCTAACAAGTTTTCATATTTTACATGAATTTAGCCATCAATAAATGAATTAAAAGTAAACTTTGCATCATAATTTCAGTTAGGAATCCAAGACAAATCTGTTTTACAGTTTCAGACAATAAAAACTATACAATGACATATACAATAAACTGTTCAACTCATTATTAAGTACCAGCACCAGTAAACAATGAAACAACTATCAACATAGAGAACAAATTTCTTGCCTTAAAAACTAATTTTGTTCTTATTCTAATATTTGTGTACAAAGGGAAATAACACAAGTTTTTTAGACATGAAATAGACAACATTTAAGTGACATGTTAAGCAGACACAGAAAGTAACTAAAGGGAGACAAATACAAAATGTTGTAGAAATTTGTTTTTTCATAGCTACTAACATCTATAACTGATTCCAAATAGAGTAAAGGTAAATTCTGTTTCGAATTTGGCAGACAACACTACTAAGACTTAAGAATCTGAGGACAGAATAGCTGGTACTTCGACCTAACTATTCACCACCAAATTCATCGGGCCAAAACAGTGGACATTCAGGGCAAATGCATGCAATGATAACTTGTCTATAAATTAAATTAAATTATGCATATGTGCAAGTCATTTAAATAACTTGATAGAACTCCACATTGCATCATTAGTGGTTGTCATTTTATTTGTCATGTGACAATTGCTGGCAATCGACTCCCTCGAAACATTCTCAGTTAAAAATTAGCCTGATCTCTCAATAGCTTTAAAGATAAGGCTAAAGATTCAAGGTTGTTGTAAAGTGATGTGTAAGCTTATAGCTCGAACAACAACAAACGGATCAATTATTTAAATAAACCATCTAATTATTCAAGATTATTGTCTATAATGATTTATTTTATCATCATCTCAAATAAATTGTTTAAATATTTATAGATAATAAATAAGCTTATAGGACAATGTAGCTTATATTGTAAACACAAACTCTAGTTGCTATGGTAAGTCAGGCCATCTTAAGATCAGATTTCTTGTGTTTGGTCATCTATTCATATACAATGTTAAAAAGTTTCTTGGTACTATCTTATACAATCAGTTTTCTCAACAGAAACACTGCAAACAATATGTGTACTAGCTGCACTACCTGCCTGAAGTTCCTCCTGTCTGCTGCAGGATTTATTGGCCAAATTTGCGTACAAAATAATAATTTAAAAAAAAGAAAGAAAGAAACATCTATATTTTACAAGGATAACAACTTAGGTTCCTTGCGGATCCTTTCTCCCAGCTGGTCCTTGGCCAAACCTCTTGGCATTGATCTTTCCCGGATTATCCGTACCCATTTACAGCTGGGTTGACTGTAATTATGAGTGAAGATGACTCATTCAAGGTCATCGGACTATCACACCCTGATCGAGAACCAAACTCTCAAACATGACAACCTTCATTTGCTCGTATCCAAGCAAATGACGTCGAGAAACACACGCTAACCACTGTGAGAACCTCGCTCAGTTCCCTGTCTATGCATAAACTGCTGCATATCAAGCTTAACATTGTGAATTTGGTGTGGGGCCTGGTTATATATTTTTGACCAGTCAGTCAGTCAACAATTTCAGTGTTTCTATAAAATAACAAACAATGTACTTACTGCCTTCAGTGTGGGCAACAGGATCTGCATAGAGATGTTCAATACGATGTGTGTTAAATGTACTAGCTCTTCTGATGATGCCATGAACCTGTTAAAAAAAAGATAGCATAGTTTGACAGAAAGTTAATGGAAAAGAAATGAATTGGGGTACTAATGTCCTACTTTTCTGCACCAAATGGGCTATTGAGAAGGGGCAAACGACATGCAGTGTGCTTAGTCTAATCTTATTACCAACTGTGAAGGGATTTTTAACATGCACAGCCTGTAGCAAATTGTTTCCTGTCTATCTGTTTCAACATATTTAATGATAGTACATGGCACTAGCAGCCTATAAATGCACTGCTTTGGTTTTTTTGATGCGATTTTGAGTTTTGCTTGTACAAATTTTTATTATTACATACTAAATTTTCTAGTTAAAAATAATACAACAGCAATCTAAGAAAATCTGGATTTTTTTGTAAACTAACATGTTTAATGTCTATTGCTATTTTTTTTATATCAATATTTCAAAAACTTCATAATTTTAGGATGCAAAAATATGGAAATTGTGTCATAAAGGTGTCTAAAAAAAGTTAGCTTTGTAAAAGACTGATTACAAATTTGTTTCTTCAGTCGAATTTACCACTTTTCCTTTTCTAATGTAACATGGGTTATTTGAAACCTTAAAAATGAATACAAAAGCAATATTTGCACGGTTGTTCTGAAAGCACAACTATAGGTGTATAGGCTATATAGTTATAATGACCCATGTTTCATGTCTCATCACTATGTTTCTTTATATATGTCACTTCTTTCAAAGATTGTATTTGAGCAGGTAATGCATCATTCAACCCAAAAGGTAGTAAAATGAGGACACTAAAAATGGCCATGTTAGATTTGAATAAATACATGGTATGAATTGATACACTTTACAATGTTCACAGATACCTGATAATAAATCAAAATCATTCAAATGTATCTTTACCACATAGGCCTACCCCGGGTACCATTAAATTAGTCAATTAAGACCATCTGCCAGGTCAGTGACGTAGGAATTTTTTTTTCCAGGGTGGAAGGTGTGGGGGTCGGGTAAGGGTGGCCATTGCAAGAAAATGCTCAAATTTTATGATTTTCAGGTGTAACTGTAGCAAAATTTTCGGCCCATGGGGGTCACCCCAAATGCGGCATGTACATTTTCATGCAAACTTAAAGGGACAGTCTGAATTGTTTTTAAGTCAATTTTTTTTTTTTTCAAATTTGTGAAAACTATGCACCAAAACCTCTAACTATGTGTCATTAATGTATCTAAAAGTTTTATCCAGACATTAATTTTTAAACGCTAAAAACATGCTAAAATATTTAAAAACCTTACGTAAGGTTTTTAAGTGTGTTATGTATTTTGGACGCTGATAAAAAACTACTGAATGGATTTGAGTAAAATAAACGCCTAATTTTAGAGAAATGTCTTGACTATATATTGGAATGGTTTCAACTAGAAATATCGAGCCATTATTAAGCCAAATACTCAAACTGCTTAATTAACAATAAGTACTCCCTGCTTGTAATTAACCCTTTAAAAACAAATTCAGTTTGATCAAGAAGATGCATAGATTTAATGAGTATACTTTCAGGTAATATTTGCACTGTTTTTGAAAGGAACCTTTCTGAAAGGAACTTTTCCAATAGCAATAGTTTACAAAATAGATGAGAATGCTAACAAATACAAAATTATAACATTATCAAAAGATAGCTTGCCAGGCAAGGTAACATACGCCCACTTCAGCAAATTTAAATATTTGAAAAAGTTGATTCCACCATCGCACTTATTTCAGCTAATATTTAGATGAATCAATTCGAATGAAAACTCTAGCCTCTATCGTGTACACAATTTTAATTTTAACCTTTTTCTCACTAAGTCAAGGGTGATAACTCATAAACCGACGACTAGAAACCCACAATTCTCAAATTTATCTGAGTTATTATCAAGATGAATACACATACCAAGTTAATTTTAACAATTTTTTCACTGAGTCAAGGGCAATAACTCAAAAACCAACAAATGGAATCGCGCCATTTTTGAACTCATCCGAGATATTATCAAGATGAATACACATAGCAAGATTCATTCAAATTGGATAAAAACTCTAGCTTTTATCGCGTACACAAGTTAATTTTTAATATTTTTTTCACTAAGTCAAGGGCAATAACCCATAAACCGACGACTGGAATTGCACCATTTTAGAACTCATTCGAGATATTATCAAGATGAATACACATACCAAGATTCATTCAAATCGGCTAAAAACTCTAGCTTTTATCGCGTACACAAGTTAATTTTAATGTTTTTTTCACTAAGTCAAGGGCAATAACCCATAAACCGACGACTGGAATTACGCCATTTCCGAACTCATCCGAGATATTATAAAGATGAATACACATACCAAGTTTCATTCAAATCGGATAAAAACTCTAGCTTCTATCGCGTACACAAGTTAATTTTAACGTTTTTTCACTAAGTCAAGGGCAATAACTCATAAACTGACAACTGGAATTGCGCCATTTTCGAACTCATCCGAGATATTATAAAGATGAATACACATACCAAGTTTCATTCGAATCGGATAAAAACTCTGGCTTCTATCGCGTACACAAGAAATTGTTGACGGACGGACCGACGGACGGACGGACCGACGGACGGACGGACCGACGGACGGACGGGGGTGACGGCAATATACGTCCACATTTTCATGTGGGCGTATAAAAATTACACAAGACTTTTTAAAGTTATACCACCTCTTAGAATGAAAATAAATTTTTAAATTCTAAAATTTTTCAAATTATTTAGAGGTGGTATTGTTTTTAGCAAGTAAGTTTTCTCTCTTTAAATTTCCCAAAATCTGAATGCATCAATTTTTATGGGGTATTTAAAGCAATATCTCTTAAGTGAACAAAAAATTTAATTTCTCAAACTTGGCCAATAAGAGTATATTCATAAAGGTGACTACAGTATACAAACAGAATCAAATAAACCATAGATATTATTGAAAAATATTTTGTATATCTTGTAGTAATTATGATTGATATATAAGGTTTTGGATTATAAAGGTAATCTGTATAGTAATTACACCAGACAAGTTGCCTAATGAATATAAACTCACCAAGTTTGAGAATTATAGTTTTTGGACCATTCTAAGAGGAAGTATCAGACTATACAAGTATATGAATAAATGAAATAGTGACAGGTGGACAAGAATTCTATAAAGCAGTATTTAAACATCAATAAGTTTTTTTACCCATGCCTGATATAAAATATTGATATTAATATTTACAGTACAAGAGAATTTACAATTACTCAGCTTATGCATTTCTTACGATCAATGATCAATAAGTCTGAATAACCTGGTAACATTATATATATAATAAAACTAGATATGAAATTCATGAATATATCGCACTGTTGGAAATTGGAGTGTTTACTGTTTATGATATAAAATAAGCATGTTCTCTGAATAAAAGAGTATAAACTCATGAGACAAAGTTTCAATCTGGGTTATCCATAGATGATGATAAACAATTTGACCAAGTTTCATGTTTTAGGGACATGAATATAGAAATATAGAGATTTAGATGCAAATAATGTAATAAATTTTTAAGTTTTAAAGTACCGGTATGGGTTATCCATAGATGATGATAAACAATTTGACCAAGTTTCATGTTTTAGGGACATGAAAATGTGTAATGCTACTATATTGATATCTATATAGATCATTATCAGTGACGTCATTAAACATGTTAGTTTTAGTGGAATTGCAAGAACCACAGACGTCGGAATGGAAATTGGAATGGCAAAAATTTATGCTACCAGTATCCCCGATACACATACAAAGTTTAGAAATACTCTTTTATTACGATCCCTTTAAGAATTGAACCATCTTAAGTACAGTAGGTATTTAAGAGAAATTTTGGCTTGAACGACGGATGAGGGAGAAATTAACACTCAACTTGTGAACATATAAAATTGAATGAGAGCATGGCATGATGATATTTTAACCTCCATTTATAGGGCAGTTGACATTTCTTTCTTCCATCATCATAATCAATCATATATCTAATATAATCTTATCTACAACCGTTTCCATAAAAAAAACCTTATTGATTTTTCTATATTTTATATAGACCTTTCTTTATATTATCCTCTACATGGTTATAAAAATTTTATAGACATGACAATGAGTTTATGTATAATCTATCATGGGAATTGTAAGTCATAAGAGGAATTAAAGAGAATCATTATGTTCCTTTATTAGAGAATTGATAAAATGGTAAGAAAACCATTGCAAAGATCACAAGATCTATAATATGTGCTATAATATTCAAACATGAAATCGTTCTCTAAAATATGTTAGCTTGACATAATTTGGTCAGGTATATTCTTGATTGATTTATGGAAATTTTTTGTAAATTCATTTCAATTGCACAAGTTCATTCAAATCTGCTTGTGAACAGAGAGACTACAGTTTTACAAAACTGGGTCTGTTTATGTATGATCATGCAATATCTGATGGATTCAATGGTCTTAAACCAAAAATAAGCTTTTGTTTCATTGCATCATTACAATAAAAGTTTGGGATAAATAGTTGTAACAAAATATTAGGCCTACATACCTCATAGCCTTTCGACAGCAGTAATTCTACTAAATATGAACCATCCTGAAAAATATAAATGAAATATATCATTTAAATTTTTGAAAAGTATATTATTAAAAAATAAAAAGTTGTTCCCTAATTCTAGTATGAAATCTAGAACTAACTCCTAATTCTATGTATGCAATCTAGAAATGACCCCTGTGTTAAGTCCAAATCTAGAATTGACGGATTTTCAAGTCCATTTTATCATGAATTGTGTTTGTAACTTTTCAACACCTTCTTACTACCCAAATCTAAATTACATACTGAATCAACTGCAGCCTAATATATCAGACCCAACTTTTGCTTTGCTTTTAACTCAGGTTTGTATGTGTCACTACAGTAGGGTTTAACTTTCTTAAAATCAAGCACTGGAGAAGCCAAGGATCTGATTGGTAAAAGCATAGACCATTAAGGTAAGGACAAAGTGCATCTTTATGGAAATATAAGGCGGTGGTTCTGAGACCCTACTGTTATAGTGGCATGTACGAACTGGAGTTAAGAAGCCAAACGAAACAAAAGTTGGGTCTAATTTCTTTAAATTTTCCATTAGGCTTATCTATTAACCCTAGTGGTGTTTGATGGAAGCATAAGAGGAGTAGGCCTACTAATACTCCAGGGAACTAAGGCAATAATCTAAAAACCTCTTCAACCATCTGAACATTATCTTTACCAAAGCATGATTATTCTAATGTTCATCTGTATTTCTAATGTTAGTTACATCTATATTGCAATTAATGAATGAGTATTTACTCTGTGCTTTTTTTTTGTATGAAATGGAAGTAGCAGTATAAGGTGAAATTGAAACCAAATTTTAAATTTTTTGTTGTCAAGTAAGCTTATATAACTGTATAAATGTGATGCTTTATATACTAAGGTTATTTATAAAGAAATGAAGGTGTGTCATTAGGTATAGGCTACACTAACTTAGTTTAACCACGAAATTCATTCAACTGTAGGCTACATTCAACTTAAAAATTAAAAAATTACCTTCAGTAACACACCCACTTTGACCATTTGTCATACTAGAAGATGACAAATATTTTGCTTACTTTAAGTTCATTAAAAAAACAGCGATGGCCCACTTTTATAATGGCAGCCAATTCGTCCGGGGTGTTGACAAGAGTTGTCAGTAAATGAAAGATTCTGAGAATGACATTTTCTCTAAAATCAAGGGCAATAACCTTTTATGTTAAATATTTTTTTGATCTGTCTGAATTTCAAAAAGGGATTATCCATGGATGATTACAAACATTCACACCAAGTTTAATCGAAATCCATCAAAAAACCCACTACCTATTGAGTCCACAACATATTTTCAAAAGCATGGGCAATAACTCATGAAATATTTTTGATTAATCTGATTTTCAATAGGGTTCATTCTTGGGTGATTATGAACACTTATACTGGAAGTTTCATCAAAATCCATCAAGAAACCAGCTCTCTATCGTGTCCACAACATATTTTCAAAAGCAAGGGCAATAACCCATGAAATATTTCTCGATTAATTTTTGGACTTATAAAAAGTTGTTGAATGAATTACTACTAGAGCTGGGTATCGATTACCAAATTGAGATTGATTATCAAAGGCAGGTTACCGATCAATAATCGATTAATAATCAAAATTTTTTAATAGGGAAATCTTCTAATCTTCATATGTTGGTGTACGTTTTTATACCTGAATGTTTGTTATTTATCAATATCAGGTATCGAAGACAAATGAAACTGAAGTAATGTAAAGAATTTTGTTTGGTCACGATAAAATGGGTCGTGACTTCTCTGATAGGCGTGTAGCAGATAATATTAAAAGAAAATTTGACTATGAATTTTAATCGATTATGAAATTTGATAATCAAAATAAATAATTTGTAGCGTCGATAATCGATTATTTCAATTATTAGACCCAGCCCTAATTACTACTGATTTTAATCAGATAATTTGAAATGGATCCACTGGGAACACAAGAGATGTAGCTTTCAATGACCGTTTAATAAGAACAATTCATTCATTATCAAAATTTTTAAATTTTAACATTTCACATGCACTTGAAACTTGTTTTTTATTAAGTCTTTACATTGTGACCTAGGTCAGTGCTTTTCATAGATTATGTTCACCTACCATTCAAAACTTAACTGATAAATAATAAAAAATTATTGAATTGAATAAATTCCGCTTGAATACCTAAATTATGAGATTGTCAACTGTTATTGAATCAATCGTCTAGAGGCGGTCAGGCATATAAAACAAAATGATTCAACAGGGCATTATACTAAAAAAGATATGTGATATGTGCCCTTCCCTTCAATAAATCTCATATTTGAACTACCATCATTTTTATAAAGACATATTGTGATCAAAATATTACATGAATTTGAGTAAATAAAGAATACATGTACATGTATTTTCTCTATAAAAGCTTATATGATGTAAACCATTCATCCAATTTATTTTGCAAAAATTGGTTGACAAGTGGCCAATTGATCGTTGAAACAGTTTTTTTTAGCCAGTTTTTAACAAGATGAATAGGCTAGCAATAAAATCAGATAAATAAATTGGCTACATGGGATTTCCAGCAAGTTCCCTGTTGTCCTTGAACAGTTGCTGATTGTTCTGCTCTAGTCTCAATAATTTATGACAGTTTGTTTACTCTCATAAGAAGAGCTGTATAAATCTTGACTAAGCCAATTAACTCAGTTTCTACTGAATAACAGTGGGTTTTACTTAAAGTGATACAACCTCTTAGAATGAACAAAAAAATTAAATTCTCAAACTTGGTCAATAAGGGTATATATTCATCAACGATGTCCAAAGTATACAAACAAAAAGGAATGCAAAAAAAACATGAAACTATGTAAATTTCCATATAATAACAGGTTATAATTGATAAACTTCTTAAAGTTTTTCAATAATTATATATAAACATAGTTTTCTGGATTTATCAGATTATTTAGGTAATCTGTTATAAAGTTATGTCACCAGTTAAGTCCCCTAATGAATATAAACTCCTGAAAATTCAGATTTTTTGTTCATTCTAAGAGGTAGTATTCCTTTAAAAACAAGGGTTTTCTGATGATTACAAAGTCAAGAACAAATCTTTGGATTCTCAATGACTCATTCACGACATGCCTTAGAAATCGACAACAAAAGAAATTATTAATAAAAAACAAGTCTAAGGCCTACAAAAAAAAATTCTCTAAACATCTCAAAGAAATCAAATATAAATTTTGTATTTACCTGACCAGTAATTCCAGTTATAAGAGCAACTTTCTTTGACCGATTTGTATTTCCATTAATAAAAGATGTCATTTTCAGTTTTTTTTTAAATAAGAGATGAACTGACAAAATCTCTAAACAGTTGACACTAAACCTCTTGGTATAAAAGTTTTATTGATAGTGGTATATCTGTATTGACTACTCTATATATATATACCTCAATACAACTTCAACCAATAGTCCACGTCACAGACTTATTTATCCTTTAATGTTTCAATAATCCTTACCCTGTAACATGTTTTATCTGTTGAATACCTGAACAATATCAGCTGTATCAAGCTGCCTAAGGGAGGTGATATGAAAAATAAGAAAGCAGTATCAGATGATTTTGAAAATAAAACCTGATAACATTATGTAAGTATTTTTTTTTATAATTTCAACAAAAGTCATAAATTTCCTCAGGGTTTGTTTCAGATAATAATCTTGATCACCACGCTATGTTTCTTAAAAAACAATAATTATCAAGGCAGTGGGACAATTTTATGAAAATTATTGGGGCTTCCCTAAGCTGTGTGAAATGACGGAAAAAAGAAAAGAATCATTTAAATATTTTTAATTTCCTTCAAGATAATGAAGATGAACATGACTCAGACTCAGTTTCTTAATTACATTTTAACAACCAAGTAAGAAAAGGGACAACCAACAATCTTATCTTTGAATGATAGAATAAAGATATTAACAGAAGTATACACAAGTATTTTCATGAACGCCTTCTTAAGAAGTTTAGGGCCGATGTTTATTTTTTAAATATTGTAAGGGATACAGTGATATATTGTATGATTATATCTTAAAATCTTATCATATACCAGTACGGCATTAAATATAGGTAACAAACCACATATGTATAAAAAACACACCTAAAGTCTATTCAATAGACCTATGATGCATTGAATTTATAACCTATTTCAGTTGACAAAATATAATTGCTGTTTCTGAGTCTATGGTATTAATGATAAAATTGATTAACATCTACCTCAAATAGAAATACAATGAAAGGGTGTTTTACGTCTCATTTTTCTTCCCTTTAAGGAGGTTCCACCGAATAACCAATTTAAATTAGAAGTTTCTGATTTTTTGCATGGTGGTAGCTAAACATATCAGTATTGAGAAAATACAAAAATTAGCATAGGTCACCGACATATTTTTTGAGATAGAGGGCGTTATTTGTGTAGGGGTGGGGCACAATAGTTGACCTACTTTTGACTCTCAACTCACACTGTTTTTACGCTTCTGCAATTTTGATTTTAGCACAAAATCAACATAAAATGATCCCAGACGGTTCAATAATACTTTGGTATCAGCAATATGCTAAAATACTAATTTACAGATAAAAAAATGTTCTAATGCCAGTTAGTCAATAAGCCTCCAGAGGCACTAAAACACATATATAACTTGCTTATCGAAAATTAAAATCTGTTATTTTTCTGACCATTTTGTACTCCATTATATAAGAATTCATGTAAGCCAATAAAAAAAGGGGGTCACCGAACTCATTCTCTGAATAATTGGATCTGAAGATGGGTAGGGTCCAGTAAAATAATGGGCGAAAGGGAGATAACTCTTCAGAACATTACTTTTTATTCATGATAAATTCACAAAGTTTTTCAATGACTAGTTTTTTATTTGTAACTTTCACTTTACCATTAACTTTTTCACCCAATAATGTGGACAGGCCTAATTCACCATTACGTTCAAAAGCTAAACATAAAAGGTTAAATTTTAAACCAGATGCTGCACACTTTTCGGCCAAGTTTTTGGATATTATCATTCTGCTGATCACTGCATTATATGATGGCGATATTACTTCTCTTATGTTTGAGGTATTCAAAGTGATCTAATGACCATTGGAGTGTAAAACTAAAATCATATAATTGTGAATTATTCAGATTAACCAAATCTGCTAATATTTGACAATCTCTGTCTGTAGTTTCTCACGACACACATGCGTAACGGGATGCGCACGAACAATTCGGTGGAACGTCCTTAAATAAAGATTCACTAGTGAGAAATTATACTTCATTTGTAATTTGTTAATCATCAAACAGTTAATTTAATACTAAACTGGTTTGTTAATTAATTATATTTCCGGTAGTCTGAAGATAAAATTAATGGCAAAATCCATTCATGCATATCTTATAGCCTCGGACATGGATTTGTAAAATTGTATTCCAGAGCAAACTTCTGTAACTGACAATCGAACACAGTTTATCAAGGCCAAGGTAATTTAAAGATATTAGAAACAAATTTAATGTAATAGGTGAATATATTACACATTTTTGTTCAAAAATGACAAAACAGAAAGTTAAACTTATTCTCTTGATGATTATAAAAGTAAGTTTAACCAGTGACAGTATACTAGTTAATGTAGCCTGGTCTTCATATGACCAACCTTTAAGACAGCTTTTGAATCTTACGTCAATATAGTTCCTGCATAGTTTTAGGATGAAACAAGAGCATATGACACATTTGTCATGACAAAATATATTGCATCCTAATGGTGCTTGCCAAGGATGCTTGACCCGATCGTTAAGTTAGCGACAATTCTGATTTGGAAACTAATTAATTTACACAAAATGAAGTTGATTTATCGTAAAAGCCTGACTCAACATTTCCAGACTTAAGAACCCTTTCAACAAATAATTTAGTCTGTTCCTATCAGTAAGCAACCGGTTTGGATTTTTCCCTTGAGTCGTAAAATTCAATTTCTACTGTATTTGTTCTGAGTATAAAATATCCTAGTATTCCTAGATAACATGGATTTAATTAATACTCAGTAATCTTGATCTTTTGCAATATAATTCAACTTGTTTATTCAACTATACAAATATTTCATCCCAGTATATGCTTCTACTTTAATCAATACTCCTGGTTAGAATAATATCTATAAAGCGTGCTGTAACCGAGAATAATTCACCTTTCATAAAGCAAAGATTTTGTCAGGTTGAAATTGGCACAAAATTTCTAAGATATCCACGTCCTGATTATGTACAGATAGACCCACACCACTATAAACATATTATGCAAATGATTGTATAATGCAGTCCCTGCTATTTTTAGAAATCCTCTTTCTCCCTCTCTTCTGGGTTTTTCATGCCTATTTTTAACTAATTTTTGGTCTAGATTTGGAATTTGAAGTCTGAAATTGCATTTTATTTCAAATTTAGTGAGATTATGATAAACATATAGGCGGAAGGGTAATTCTAAAAATAGTCGTTTTGTGATCAGTCTTGTTAACCTGGTGTTGATATCCGATAGTGGTCTACTTTCAGTTTGACTGGTTCAAAATTTTCATGGTCATCATATATTGAATCTTTGAAGAGACATAATAAGTATTTGTCAGGCTTTCAAATGACATATTGGAAAGTTTTCAACGAGATTTCTGGAAAAAGTTATAGAAGGTTGAAAATCAAGATTTAACATTGAAACGTATGGCAAATGAATTGGTGGTGTGAGTCCAGATGTAACCAAGTGTTTAATAGTTATTCCCCTTGAACTGATTAGAACATTTAGTTGTAATACTAATAACATCAATCAAGTGTGTTAAACTTTTGTACTAAGGGGGGTTGGGGAGGAGTATGAATGTAAATGTGTCCCACTTTAATTACTCGGGAGAGATTTTTGAAAAATGATCGTGCATTTGGCGCAATTTGTTGGCATATATTTAACACTTTTAGCGGTATAGAAGAACTTATACATGTATTTGTATATTCAGCATGAACTGATGACTCCATGTGTGTGATATTTTATAGCATGAGTTTTTTGTTTCACCGTAATTTCAATAAAATAAATCTACAAAAAAAAAGCTGTAACATCTGCTATATGTGCAAAGAAATAGGTCAGACAGAGATAACAAAATATCATATGATTTGCATTGTCTATTTCAAAACCAACTTGGCTTTCCAATCTTAAATAAAATAAATTTATCACTGCACCATGATTTTGTAGGACATAATCTGCTAGGTCAGTGGGGGACATAGGATATTTTTTGTCAGAGGGCCATCGAGCATGAGAATGAGTTTAAATAATAAAAATCCGTACAAGCAAAACAATTCCGTTAATCAAAAATCTCGTCCAGAGCATGAGTGCAATAAATTTTGACTATTTAAATTTTGAATATAACTGTTTTCTTACCTTGCAAAGTACTTTTTACACATAAATCTTCATCAACCTGTCACGCTTTTGTCCATTGCTATCAACAATCAACATTGATAGCAATGGCCGAAAGCGTGCAAGGTTGACGAAGATTTGTGTGTAAAAAGTACTTTGCAAGGTAAAACCATGCTTTCAAAGCCAATTTTAATGGACCCGAAAACATTTGAAGTAAGTTGAACGCACTGTCAAATGCAATTGAATAATTCATATGCCTCCAACACGAAAATTGCAATTCTGGACATTTGGTACGGTAGTTAGTTAGACTTTGTTAGAGAGTAGGCTAGTCTCTATATTGCGTTCACATGCCACAATGAGGTTCATTAAGATAGCTTATTATTTTTACTATATTTCTTCACTAAAAGGAAAATGATAACTAGTGTGTAAATAATAATTATCAATGATTATTATTAAATTTTTAAATCAGTAACCTATCAGTATCACCATTAGTTGGGGATCTGTCCTATAAAAACCCATATCGGTTGTCCGGATACCAGGGTCCCCGGCGTTTGACGACTCTCAGGTCTTAACGAATTGGCCTACCTTTATAAATTTACGTTTTTCGGAAATTTCGAAGAATTTTCTTATCGATGGAATACAAAAACTTCACAAGAAACTCTCAAAAGTGCCGTCTTACGTCGAAACAAAATTTGAAGCAGTCCAAGATCGACTTGGACCGCCATTTTTGTTTTTTAACTGTTGCCGGATGTGGGCGGAGTTTACATGTTTAACCAGAGATAACTCGCTCACAACCTGTAAGCTCCGCCTTTATGGCAGCCATCACTGATAGAATTCTCGCTTGGAAACTTTCGATCAAAATAAAAGGTATTTATTGAGCTAGGAGATAATTTAATTTACATTTTTATATAATATTTTATGAAAATGTATCGAGATATGCCGATTTTCAAGGACAAAAGAGCTTAATAAAGGATTTGAATTTCCGCAATGAAATGATACAGCATGGCAGCCTGACGTTGACAGCCTGACGTTGACCCGCTCAACGGCAGGTTTTATCTGACTATATCACCATGCCATGGCATGTTTTGTTTATGTTTCCACAGTCACACGTGGCGAACTTTGATTTAATCGTATTATCAACTCTTTTTAAGTTGTGTAATCCAAATTGATTACCATGCTCAGTTGCTAACAAATGGTTAATCAATGATCAAACAGTTACCTGGCCAGTAATTCCCGTAATTAGTGCAACTTTATCCCTATTTCCATTGGTAACACCGTCCCCAGATTCGTTACGTGCAGCCATCTTGTTTATTGGAGATCCTTGCTAATCACGTGACTGGGCTAAAAATAGTTTGACAGGACATTCCTAACCAGCTCAGGCATGGTTAGCCTCGGATTATCCAGTCATACATTTGTCTGTTTAAATTGATATCAAGACCTGACAACCGAGTCAACAAGCTAGAACAGGTTGTTGTAGTGTTGATTTGATTGGTTGATCAAAGTATCTAGGGACGCATATTGATATTTCAAGCCAATCAATAAACAGCATTTTGACCTTACTATATAATAATACCAATTTATAGAACATATCTAAACATGTCTATAAATAAAGAATTTGGTATTATCCTTCAAATTTAAAGGCGATCTTGGACGCTTAAGACTTAAATCTAAAGTTATCAGATCTAGAATGAATAAAAATTATCTAGCTATGACCGAGGGTGTTTCTAATTTTCTTCAGGAACTAGAACTATCGCAGTATTATGAAATATTTATTAATAAAGGGTATGATATGGAGACAGATCTACTGGAATTGGACGATCAGGATCTAAATCAGATGGGAATCACTAATAAAGGACACAGAACTGTCATCAAGAGACAAGGTGAGTGGAAATACTTGGTAGAATTCCGAAATTAAAGCTGATTGCATTGTAGGCTGGTTTCTATATCTCGACTAACGGTAAATCATTGGACCGTGACTGTACTGTATTATCAGTGAATGGCCTGTTTATACAGGTTTATGTCCATGGCGTACTATAATATACTGTAGTAAGATGATATACCGTTATAGGTCGTACATAATTTATCGTCACTATTTAGATAAGTGATCATTTTAAGTAGATGTATTGTGTTCTTGTAAATTTGAATGTGACTTGCAACAACACGAATCGATTTGATTAAACAGAGCAACCGACATTGGTTGTTTTGGAACTGGTGGACCTATATCTGAAGGCATCCGTGTCAAACGGGTTCCCCGACAACACTTCCTTTGGGTTTTTTTCAATAAAAAAAAAAAAAAAACCACACATTTCTTATTTTTTTAAACTTAAAAAGACGCATGTCATATTCACTTATTATTCAAAAACAAAACAGACTGACACAACCAAATATTCGTATAATAAGATCATTGTTTCAATTCGTTTCAATTTCAGCTTTCAAACATAGTCTGACTCCAGAATATAAACTGTTTGAATGGTTGAAAGAAAATGGTTTAGATTATTATTTTGTTAATTTTGTTAATGGAGAACTGATCAATCTTGACGATATTGCCAAGTTACATTTACCAGATGACAAACTTTACGATGAACTAGAAATTTTATTACCAGGTCATCAGAAAAGATTAAGAACTGCAGGTTAGTTGAACTGTAATACATGTATAACCTTTAATTTGGTACTTTATATCTGTGTTTGCTATGCATGCAAAGACTTGAAACGATCGCAGTGCATAACATAACATAACTATGTGTTACAGTAATATGTTGCGATATAGCATAACATAACAATATATTCTATTTTCTTTATATGGTTCACTTATATAAAAAGCAAAATGCTGATGGAAGTATTTATATGCGAGGTTATCACGATTAATGTCGTTATAATATACATTTTCATTCTTCCAAGTAACATTACTATGCCTATACATGTAACCTATATATGTACTTGAAGGTAGATAAAGTAGAAGCTATGTATTGCATTTCAAGATACTTTTATTACAGTAAGGAAACTTAGAAAGAAAAGACGTGGTATGAGTCCAGAATTTGAGACACCTGTCACAGAAGGATGGTGGGGAAAACCAGAATTCGTACCAGAAGCCAAATACGACTTTCTGTGTGTCGATGCTCTTCTGTCGTCCTCTAAAGAAAATGCTATTGGTAGTGAAAGACTTCGTAAGTAACACTTAACTTCTTTCTCTTATTCTACAACAGTATAGAACAACAAAAGCAGGACGTAAAACTCCATTTCATTTATTCTTACAACAACGAGAACAAAGTAGTTCCATTGTCAATAGCATTGATCATGAACATCGATACAAATATTTCATTTCATTTCAGCCCTCAATTTGTTTGCGTCATTGCCTTAGGAATCTATGGGAACATAATTCTTGTATTACTCATCAATTATCAATATAAACTCATACCATTTCATTATTAATAAAGACATAGAATATTGATTTGTTTAAAATTAGCCAGGTAAATTCTCTATTTATGATAAGGAATCTCATTAATCTTGTGATAATATGATTTGAATGTAAAAGGATTAATTAGGATTGAAACATTAGAGGCCAATAAAGGGTTAATTTATTGATAATTCATTTTCAAACTGTTCAATGTTATTCGAGGAACTAATTTTGTTATAGATAATGATACTGTAAAAGGTACCGCACTCTTGGGATATAAACAGTTAATATGGCTTATCAAAACGATAATGAAGTAAATGAAATGTTATTAACATATCGATAGAAAGCGGCATAGATTTCAAAACTTTAATCATATTCCTTTCAGCATTTATACTTAGCCGATCGTTTAGGTGTTATTAGGTGTTCGAGATTCGACAAACAGTTGTATGGTTTATTATGAATTAGGCAGATACCCTTTATATGTTTTTAGAAAAATCAGAATATTCAAGTATTATTTAAAACTATGCACCACTGAAAATAGATTATTAAGAAATTGTTTAAATGATATGTTACTTAACAATGACTCATGGATTATATGTATTAAAACTGAATTGTATAGTATGGGCCTTGGCTACTTATGGGAAGGTTCCAATTTTAACAAGTCGTCTCTTTTTATTGTTAAAAATAGAATTTTTGATATATATAAACAAAATTGTTTTGAAAACATTTGTTCATCTCCAAAAGGTATTATTTATCAACATATTGTTTCTAATTTTACTTTACAATTTTACCTTACGAAACCTATAAGTAATAATCTCACTAAATTAATTAGCAGATTACGTTTATCATCGCACAGTTTACACATTGAGAGTGGCCGATTTCGTAATATCAATCGTAGTGATAGACTCTGTTTAATATGTAATAAAGGCGATATCGAAGACGAATTTCATCACATACTTACTTGTTCTTATTTTATTGATATTCGTAAAAAATACATAAAACCATATTATTTTAATAATCCTAGTGTGTATAAGTTAATAGAACTTTTGTCTGTTAATAATATAAAGGAGCTTCGTAACCTTGGATTGTTTTTATACTTTGCAAATAAATCAAGAAATGAATTTTTAAATACCAAAAACTAATTCTTATATATTCTTTTCTACTCCCCGCTTCTGTATATATTGTATATAACTATTATGAAATGTATATTTGAATTGTTATTTTTGTAAAATGTATTGTCTGATGAGTCAAATGACTCAAAGAATAAAGAACTTAAATGTTGAACCCCTTTTATTCTTATGTTATCAATGATTAACTCAGACAAATAGATGGGAGGTGAGTGGTTGGTATGATTGATCATGCTGAGATCAGAAATACAAGATAATTATATCAAAATAATGCGATAATCCAATACATAGATTTCTCCTCAGAGGGTATATTTCCAAAGGCACCGAAAATTAATCATTAAGTAGTTGATAAGCCATTTCCGTTAATACTATTATCATCTCATTAGAACATTATTGTTACAGACTTAGTATATGGAAAAGAACAGAATACTTTCACCTGTTTGATGTACCGTACTAAATATTCTTCAAAACCTGAATTTTATGGAAACCTTTTGAATGAGACCTTGTTTTATCTTATCGCATATACATTTTTGTAAATATGCATCCCATTAATCCGCTCAATTATAAATTCCAACTTAAAAATTCGATAATCTTATTTATCAGAGCAGTATAAACTAAATTCAATTCCAACTCAATTTAAAGAATGTAAAAGTTAATGTTAAATGTTCACTGGACTCAGAAATGAATGACATTATGATTATTTGATTTTAGAAGCCTATCATTGTTGGATTGTTAACCCGTAGGTATAAGCAGATCAAAAGTTTTGATAGAAAACAATAACGTAAATTGCAATAATGACTATTTACAAACACCGAGATCCAATCATTATTACAAAAGTGTGTTAATTTCATAAAGACACCGTAATGTTCCCCACTGAGCACTAAGTTGGGGGTGTTTAAAACAGTGGGATATGTTGCCTGGTTTCATTAATACTGGTAAAACTGTGAAATAAGACCACTAAATGTGCAACCTTGATAATATCTAGTTCCTAAGAAAATAATTCTAAGTATTTCACATTATAACAGTTTCATAATCGATTCTTTTCAATATGAACAATGGGCAATTATTATTTGTTTACACTTATAAGATATTAATTAGGCAATGAATAGAATTTAACCTTTGACCCAAAGCGTCGTAATTTCCATGGAAACACGCGATTGTTATGGTTTTCCTGATATTAAATATTGATACACATGTCAAACTGTGACAATCCAATAGATAGTTAATTACTTGTTGTGTGTATAATGGTTAGCTTCTTTATATTGAACTTGATACAAATCGTCTTATACAGAAATAAATGGTTTATCTCATAATACAATCAGATTAACTGGAGATTATCTGCCATAAACCGATTAATTGTCATCATCTCAATCGGTACAAATGAATCAAGTGCAACTAAATTGTATGTTACAAATTGATCAAGTGTCAGCAAGAGACTAACTGTAAAAAACTTTGTTAACCGTTGGAAATCAAAAACTCTTTGCTCAATGCCTAGTATAATCTTAAAGACCTATAATGCGTTAGTTCTGTGATGTCATCTCAAATTTCAAAAGTTATTTTCCCCATATACATTGGCGTAACGAGTAATTTTCGATATCGTTTTTGAACACCAAGTAACCATTGTCTTAAAAAAACCTAAAAACATTTCAAAACCGTCCTAATAATCGATAAACCTTACATGGACCTCTCTTTGTTAACATTGTCAAGTACGGTACTTTGTATAAATATGGAATAATTCTTTCTATAAACCTCTTGATCGATTTTTACTAAGGTTCTCCCGACCTGTTATGTTATTGCCATGGTTATGTAAAATAATGGCGTTTTTTGGGGATGAAACTCCTTTCTTAATTCTTGTGCCTGTAAATCAAATTTTAGCGGTTATTTTTTTAGTCCAAAATTCAATTTTTTTTTTACCAAAGACAGTCTCTGTGAAAACCAAATTTGAAAATGATAGGTACCAAGGTTGACAATTTTAGAGTGTTGCTCTTGTAACGCAAGAAAAACATGATCCCAAAAAATTGATTTCAGGTCGTCATTTTAACAAATTGTTGTATTCAGTGTATTGCAAAGATACAATAATATATTATTTTATAACTGAAAATTATGTAATTTCAGAGTTTATGGTAGATTCCGGAAGTGACGTGGTAACTGTCAGACAAGAAGTTTTAGATAGATTAGATCTAGAATTGATTGGACCAGTACAGAGTCGCGGTGTTCATGCTTCCAGAACCAAAAATCTCTACAGAGCACATTTACTGATTGGCAACGAGGAACTTGAAATTGAGGTAAGAGACACAATAATATAAATCCATTAATTTCACAGGCAAGGAGTTTTTAGTAAACATAATAATCATTCCTGGGAAATAAGCATAAATCCATTTTAGAGATCATCCTCGGATTTTTCGAAGACACTGTTCGGTACTATGTTACATGAAATATTCATAAAAAATGTTTATATGGACCGTTTCTGTGTATGTTCTGAATCCTCCTCTAGGAACATTATTGTAAGACTACACTAACTTGTGCAGTTACTGGTGAAAATATTGTTAAATATTAACAGATAATAACACGATGTCAATGAACTAGCATTTACCTAATGTCGTGAAATGAAACGCTTTTTCCATAAACTTATTTTATTAATTTTCAGGTAATGGGAGAAACATATGATTCAATTGGAAGTCGTGTCATACGTCACTTCCGTCATTACATCAGTGGTGGTCGACATGTGTGGTTGAAAGGTGATTATTATGATCCGTCTATGTCACCTAAAGAGAGGATTACTTCTCCCCAGATTACAACTGATCTATCTGAATCCGATCAACAACAGATGGGACCATCAACTCAACAAATAGAGGTTAACAGTGAATCGTTTACAATGGTATTCGAACCTAACACGGATATCGAAAATGTTATTGAACTAAGCAAGCCACAACATTCGTTTGAATCCCCAAAGGCATCATTACCCTTTACGGAAACGCCTGTAAAAGACAATACAGTTGAAAAAGCTAAATCCCGAACTCTATCTGTAACAGATGACGAGTGCCGAGCAGCGAAGAGGCAAAAACTGCTGGAAGAACACGAAGAATCCATCGATCTTGAAGCATCTGGAACTTCATTCATCACGTCACAAGCATCACTCAATTTATCTTCATCATCTCAAGCATCACAACAAACATTACCCGCATCACGTCAAACATCACAAGCCTCTGATGCATCACTTGTACCATCACCATTAGATCTCGATTCATCACATAGTCATATATCATATCCATCCCCCATCCCAACTCTGATTTCACCTTTATCATCAGCGTCAGAACATTCTCTACCATTTCCCGTTAACGAGGACGAAAGTTCCAATGACTCGGAGTTGATAAACATTGGCTCGTGAAATTAACTTTAAGAATAGTCAAAGTTGAATAAATATTTAAGTTTTTATTTTGACCTGTTATTGATGTGCTAGTTTCCGTGTTCAAATTACGTGTTCATTTTAAATGTCTAGCCCATGTGTTCAACCTAAGTCTTATTTTTTTTAATAACGAATTACCGTTTCGTTTTTAAGATTCGTGTAATACGGAACACTAGCATTATTGTCATTTGAACTACTGTATTTATGTTCTGGAAGTAAATTATGAATGATAAATAATAGTATGATAACATGTGATTTTTAATTCCATCCATTTATATGTATAATTTCATTATGCTTGAAAAAGCTTGAAAATAATGATCATGAAAATACTATAATTACATAATTGTTGAAAAAAATTCATGTGATGAATTTTATTTGTTAAATTTTGATCAGTAAATAATATTTATGATTTTAAATTCCATCCATATATAACTATATGCACATTTGTAAATTAATTTATTGTTCATGTTACTGTTTTATACATTCCAAAATATCATTTGAATTTTTATTATAAAATCTGTACTTAATTTTTCTTCCAATTTAAAATTGAAAGTAAACACCTTTTAATATATATTTTTGTTATTCTGTATGAAATTTGTTATATTTAATATTTATTATGTTATTTATTATGCAATGTTGATTTATATATTAGCTATTTACTTGTCTTGAAATAAAATGATATATATTCCTTTTCCTATTCGTCTTGTAGGCCTAATTCTTTTCCCCAAAAAAAAATCCTTTTGCTTACCAAATCAAAACACTAATACAAAATTCCTTTGAAGTGGTTTGATATAATAGTAGTTATCTCCCTTGAATATAGATATTACACCACCCCATATAAATACTATAAATAGAAAACAAACTAGATCTATGTCGGGGTGAGCCGTGGTTCTGTGGATTGTTCACTGAAATCTTACTTCCAATGAGACTAAAGCACTTGGATCTATTCTCGATAGAAAGATGAAAATTGGACTATCGAGAATACCACAATACTAACTCGATACTCATCCTTTTATAATCCTGCTTTATATTTTTCACTTTTAATTTTAAAAACTCGATTTTCACTTTACTTATACTTTCTCACACATTCTTTTTTCTCATAAAATATAAATAGTCTGAAGTATGTAGTAAATTAAAAATTGAAGGCGAAAATTTTAACTAATTCATCTTGAATCATTCATACAAATACATGTATCATTTTCAATCATTATAGTAGATGTGCTTTTCTCAATAGGTGATTTTAACCAAACTATCAAAATATTTTCAGTAGGTTCCTGTTTTTTAGACAATAATATATCGTTTTTCTCTCTTTCAGTTTTAATACCGTCAAAAACTAATCAAACACTGCCATCAAATTATTATTAACTTAGTACTGAAGGTTCGAACCTCGATAGTTCCATTGTGTTTTTTAATCTACATTTTACCATTTTTAGAAAATTTATATTAAACATAACATTATTATAACTTTATATAACATTTTATTACAATGATTTCTGATATTTTTAACTTGAAATAAATAAATACATTGATGAGTTTGACTAATTATTGATATTATAGAAGTTATCTCCCTTGAATATTACACCACCCCATATAAATTCTATAAATAGAAAACAAACTAGATCTATGTCGGGGTGAGCCGTGGTTCTGTGGATTGTTCACTGAAATCTTACTTCCAATGAGACTAAAGCACTTGGATCTATTCTCGGTAGAAAGATGAAAATTGAACTATCGAGAATACCACAGTACTAACTCGATACTCATCCTTTTATAATCCTGCTTTATATTTTTCACTTTTAAAAACTCGTATTTTAGTTTACTAACACTTTCTCACACATTCACATAAAATATAAATAGTCTGAATTATGTAGTAAATTAAAAAATTGAGTAAAAATTATCGAAAAAGGCGAAAAGTTGAACTAATTCTTTTTGAACCATTCATACAAATATATGTATCATTTTCAATCGTAATAGTATACTAGTATATATTATGCTTTTCTAAATAGGTGATTTCAACCAAACTATCAAAATATTTTCATTAGGTTCCCGATATTTTACACATTATGTTCTCTTTTCCATTTACCCGGTTTCCCCCTGTCAGTGATGCAGGTCGGAGGGGCTGACATGGAAAAAGCGTCTAGTCGTTCGGATAGGACAATAAACCGAGGTCCCGTGTGCTATTGGCTGTGCACGTTAAAGATCCGTCGACAGTTGGAAATCGAAAATAAGAGCAGGCTAATGCCGCTGTCCTGGCAAATTTTCCCTCATTACACACTGCATGGCGTTTGCCCGTCCTCAATTAGCCCATATAGGTGCAGAAAAGCAGGACGTAAAACTCCATCAAATTCATTTCCTAATACAGTACAATACTAATCAAACACTGCCATCAAATTATAATTAACTTAGCACTGAAGGTTCAAACCTCGATATTTTCTTGGTGTTTTTTAATCAACATTTTACCATTTTTAGAAAATTTATATAAAACATAACATTATTATAACTTTATATAACATTTTATTACAATGATTTCTGATATTTTTAACTTGAAATAAATAAATGTATTGATGAGTTTGACTAATTATTGATATTATAGAAGTTATCTCCCTTGAATATAGAATATTACACCACCCCATATAAATACTATAAATAGAAAACAAACTAGATCTATGTCGGGGTGAGCCGTGGTTCTGTGGATTGTTCACTGAAATCTTACTTCCAATGAGACTAAAGCACTTGGATCTATTCTCGATAGAAAGATGAAAATTGAACTATCGAGAATACCACAGTACTAACTCGATACTCATCCTTTTATAATCCTGCTTTATATTTTTCACTTTCACTTTTAAAAACTCGATTTTCACTTTACTTATACTTTCTCACACATTTTTTTTTCTCATAAAATATAAATAGTCTGAAGTATGTAGTAAATTAAAAATTGATGGCGAAAATTTTAACTAATTCATCTTGAATCATTCATACAAATACATGTATCATTTTCAATCATTATAGTAGATGTGCTTTTCTCAATAGGTGATTTCAACCAAACTATCAAAATATTTTCATTAGGTTCCTGTTTTTTAGACAATAATATATCGTTTTTCTCTCTTTCAGTTTTAATACCGTCAAAAACTAATCAAACACTGCCATCAAATTATTATTAACTTAGCACTGAGGGTTCGAACCTCGATAGTTCCATTGTGTTTTTTAATCTACATTTTACCATTTTTAGAAAACTTATATTAAACATAACATTATTATAACTTTATATAACATTTTATTACAATGATTTCTGATATTTTTAACTTGAAATAAATAAATACATTGATGAGTTTGACTAATTATTGATATTATAGTAGTTATCTCCCTTGAATATAGAATATTACACCACCCCATATAAATACTATAAATAGAAAACAAACTAGATCAATGTCGGGGTGAGCCGTGGTTCTGTGGATTGTTCACTGAAATCTTACTTCCAATGAGACTAAAGCACTTGGATCTATTCTCGGTAGAAAGATGAAAATTGGACTATCGAGAATACCACAATACTAACTCGATACTCATCCTTTTATAATCCTGCTTTATATTTTTCACTTTTAAAAACTCGTATTTTGGTTTACTTACACTTTCTCATACATTCTTTTTTCACATAAAATATAAAAAGTCTGAATTATGTAGTAAATTAAAAATTGAGTTAAAATTATTCAAAAAGGCGAAAAGTTGAACAAATTTCTTTTGAATCATTCATACAAATATATGTATCATTTTTAATCGTAATTGCGTGGCAAATCTTTCGATTTGTCACGCTTTGTTTTCGTTATGATTATTTTTTTTTTTTTTTTTTTTTTTTTTTTTTTTTTTGGGAAACTTTCTAGAGAAAATCGAAAATGGTGTAGCAAAATTGTATCCACCAAACATTATTAAATGACCTGGTATCAAAAATGAATATCTAAAACTCAGTTTTTGCTAAACTGGAAGTGGGCTATTGCATAATATGCAATTATTTTGCACCTAGTCTGTAAGGTTTATTTATGAACCGATTTGGCTGAAATTTTCTTTAATATATTCATTGTAATTAGAAGTATCAAGTGCGATTACAAAAATTTCAATTTTTAAATATTTTTGTAAAAAAAAATTGAAACCAAAATTGTCAAAAAAGCTCAAAATTTCTAACTCAGCCACTAATTATCCGATTGACCTGAAATTCACAGGAGGTATACAGAATGTCCATAGAAATAAAACTACTCAATCAAATTTTTTTTATCACTTCCGGTTTTGACATGAGAACTTCCGGTTTTTCAAAATCACGCCTATCAACCCCAGATCCGGTGTAAATTTCAGATATTGACAAAAACCATATATATTGACTGTCAGTCATAATTAGAATGCACTTAGCATAAAAAATCCAAACCGGAAGTGATGCATAAGCTGCCGTCACAGACTTGCACATTTAAGCAAAAAATTAATAAGTCCCCTATTTTTTATCCGATTTTTATGATTTTGGTGTCTATCAAAACCTTGTAACCTCGTCTACAGTTTGTTGGAACAGAATTTTGAATTTCGAATTTGAATTTTTTTAATGTTCGTTTGAATTTTTTGAAAATTCAAAAGGCCATATTATGTGACCTTGACCTTTGATGACCTTGAAAATTCCAATGAATATGGTCCTTGACCTCAGCTATCCATAGGTATGCTGATATTAATTGAAAAATATTAACTTCTGGTTTTATGGACATTTGAAAATTGACATTTTTGTCAACTTTGGACATCTATATCACATTCTCTAATCAACGCAGAGAATTAAATTTTTCAATTTTGTAATGCCGATTTGATTATCTTTTAAACAATATATGACAATAACCCATTAAAATATGTTTTCAAAATATTGCGTTTTTTTCGACTGAGGGTTCTAACTTACTATGCAATTATCTAATAGCAATATGGTGTGTATAGTCAGTATGTACTAAATTTTCTCTTTTCAACGACATATGACATGACCAGTTTAATACAAAATCCATTAAAGTGAAAATAGGCATAGAGTATCCATGTTCTGAGAAAATAAGAAGTAGAGAGGATTAAAATGATTGACAAGGGTTATAGCAGGTTATATAATATAGTAATAAAACTATCGGCATGAACTTTTCACATGGAGGTGTGAAGTATTTTAGGTCATAAACAGGTTAATCTGATTATGTAATCTTTTAACACTCTAAAAAGTATAAAAAATTTATTCATTTTTTTTGCAAAATTTTCACTTATATTAATTTTACATACAATCATTTAGAGCAGTGAATTTTTGATACATTAACCTGTTCGAATTTTTTCTCTACCATTGACAGAACTCTTTCTACAAGATACACACCAATTTTCTTTTTGTCGTCTGCTAAGGTTATTAAAGGTCATAAACAAATTAGTCAGACTACATAATCTTTTAACTCTAGGGCTGGACTCTAGCAGACAGCAATTAAAACTGTTTACGCGTCTGCGCTAATCCGTTGCAATAAAAAGTAAGTGTTCAAATTGTTTTTTATCGTCTGCTAAGATTATTATAGGTCAAAAATAAATTAATCTAATTACACATTGTTTTAACTTTATAAAAATTAACATGTTTTTTCGAGTGTTTGCTATATATGATATAATATCAGATTTTTTCTTATTTTGAGGGTGATTCTTATCCACGGCACTTAATTGATTAACATGTACATCAATTCAACTGGCTACTGACTGCTCCAATCCATTGAAACAAAAGACAGTATTTCAACTCAGCCTTAAAGGGAAAAATTGACATTTACACAGTTCGAATGTTGGGGAAGGGGGTATATCCCCTATACAAAATGGCCCCTAGTCAAAATGGCCATAACAGTTAAATTTGGTCAAAATGGCCATTCACCATGGCCCCTATTTTGGTCAAAATGGACCGGTCACCATGGCCCCTATTTTGGTCAAAATGGACTCTGTATTTATGCTTTGATTTCAACCAATTCTTTGGTCAAAATGACTTTTTTTGAGGACAAAATGGCCAAAAAAATAAAAGTCAAAATGGTCCCTGATTTTTTGATAAATTGTAGCTTATATGATGATAATCAAAGTAATAATTGGAAGCTATTTTAACCCTAAAAGAGGTCACCTGTACTCTGTAACAACAGTAACAACAAATTTTGAAGACATAAATTGTGTTCCTATTTATATTTTCATCAAAGCAAAGACATTCTAAGACTTACAATACTAATTTGAAGTTCCAGTTCCAGTTCTCAAAAAGATTATACAAAAACAAAAAATTTATTGTGTATTATGTAATATAAATATTATTATGATACCATTTGTCTTTTTGGAAAGACCATTTTAACCTTTTTTGATGACCATTTTGACCATTTATCAGGGACCATTTTGACCAAACGAGGGGCCATTAGCGTCTGCGCTAATCCGTAGCAATAAAAAGTAAATGTTTAATCTTGCCAAAGTCAAAATGGCCATAAAAGTTAAATTTGGTCAAAATGGCCAGTCACCATGGCCCCTATTTTGGTCAAAATGGACCGGTCACCATGGACCCTATTTTGGTCAAAATGGCCTCTGAATTTCATCTTTGATTTCAACCAATTCATTGGTTAAAATGGCCAAAAAAATAAAAGTCAAAGACTTTCAATATAATTTGAAGTTCCAGTTCTCAAAAAGATTATACAAAAAATATATTATGTAGCGCTTTATGTTTAGTTAATTTGTAACATCATAAATAAAAATATTATTTTGAGACCATTTTGACTTTTTGGAAGGACCATTTTCACCTTTTTTGAGGACCATTTTGACAATTTATCAGGGACCATTTTGACCAAACGCGGGGCGCAATTGACTATGACCCGTTTCTATCGTCTTACCGTCACATAATGTTCACATTTCACACATACCTGTATATTATAGCTACCATGAAGCTATAAAAATTACCATACTATAAGTTATATTGATATAATATTAAATCTACCCTTCCAAAAAACGTTTTACTAAAAACTGAGGGAGTGAACACCAGGCTTTAGGGGTTTGAAGTTCAAAAAGTCTTACAGCTATCAGGCAAAGTATCACGGGCCACGCTCAGTGCTGTTCACAGCTCTAGTAGTACATTTATTTTGCTATTCTCAATAGGTGATTTCAACCAAACTATCAAAATATTTTCCTTAGGTTCCTGTTTTTTTTTTAGACAATAATATATCGTTTTTCTCTCTTTCAGTTTTAATACCGTAAAATACTAATCAAACACTGCCATCAAATTATAATTAACTTAGCACTGAAGGTTCGAACCTCGATAGTTTCATTGTGTTTTTTACTCTACATTTTACCATTTTTAGAAAATTTATATTAAACATAACATTATTATAACTTTATTTAACATTTTATTACAATGATTTCTGATATTTTTAACTTGAAATAAATAAATATTTTGATGAGTTTGTCTCATTATTGATATTATAGTAGTTATCTCCCTTGAATATAGATATTACACCACCCCATATAAATACTATAAATAGAAAACAAACTAGATCTATGTCGGGGTGAGCCGTGGTTCTGTGGATTGTTTACTGAAATCTAACTTCCAATGAGACTAAAGCACTTGGATCTATTCTCGATAGAAAGATGAAAATTGGACTATCGAGAATACCACAGTACTAACTCGATACTCATCCTTTTATAATCCTGCTTTATATTTTTCACTTTTAAAAACTCGTATTTTAGTTTACTAACACTTTCTCACACATTCACATAAAATATAAATAGTCTGAATTATGTAGTAAATTAAAAAATTGAGTAAAAATTATCGAAAAAGGCGAAAAGTTGAACTAATTCTTTTTGAACCATTCATACAAATATATGTATCATTTCCTATTTTCGAGAAGGCAAATTCCTCAAATTTCAGTTTCAGAGAGTTGCCAACACTAAATAATTCGTAGCACCCAGACTATTAACTGCAGGAACTTGAAATTTGATACATAATAACTACATATCCATTTGCTAACGCAGTGCAAATTGCAACTGTCCAGCTCCAATAGTTTTTGATTTACAGGCTTTCAAAGATTTGGTCTTTGCCCAAATACCATATTGAAAAAGGGAAGAACCCCACCCCGAAACTAAAATGGCCATAACTTCGCCAATTTTCATCCTAGAGATATAATTTTTGTACTGGGGGAAAATTCAACATCTCCGCTATCTTTTTCATGCAGAAACCGAATTTTCATATTTTTCCTAATTTCGAGAAAAACTAGTTTGAAAATGTGTACCCTTTTTTCGAGAAGGCAAATTCCTCAAATTTCAGTTTCAGAGAGTTGCCAACACTAAATAATTCGTAGCACCCAGACTATTAACTGCAGGAACTTGAAATTTGAAACATCATAACTACATATCCATTTGCTAACGCAGTGCAAATTTCAACTGTCCAGCTCCAATAGTTTCTGAGTTACAGCCTGTCAAAGATTTGTTTTTTTACTGAAAAAGTGAAAAATTGACCCCAAAACTAAAATGGCCATAACTTCGCCAATATTCATCCTAGAGCTATAATTTTTAAACTGGGGAAAAATTCAACATCTCCGCTATCTTTTTCATGCAGAAACCCAAAATTCATATTTTTCATAATTTCGAGAAAAACTAGTTTGAAAATGTGTACCCTATTTTCGAGAAGGCAAATTCCTCAAATTTTTATTTTCAGAGAGTTGCCAACACTAAATAATTCGTAGCACCCAGACTATTGACTGCAGGAACTTGAAATTTGAAACATAATAACTACATATCCATTTGCTAACGCAGTGCAAATTTCAACTGTCCAGCTCCAATAGTTTCTGAGTTACAGCCTGTCAAAGATTTGGTTTTTTACTGAAAAAGTGAAAAATTGACCCCAAAACTAAAATGGCCATAACTTCGCCAATGTTCATCCTAGAGCTATAATTTTTGTACTGGGGGAAAATTCAACATCTCCGCTATCTTTTTCATGCAGAAACCGGAAATTCATATTTTTCATAATTTCGAGAAAAACTAGTTTGAAAATGTGTACCCTATTTTCGAGAAGGCAAATTCCTCAAATTTCAGTTTCAGAGACTTGCCAACACTAAATAATTCGTAGCACCCAGACTATTAACTGCAGGAACTTAAAATTTGAAACATAATAACTTCATATCCATTTGCTAACGCAGTTCAAATTGCAACTGTCCAGCTCCAATAGTTTCTGAGTTACAGCATGTCAAAGATTTGTTTTTTTACTGAAAAAGTGAAAAATTGACCCCAAAACTAAAATGGCCATGACTTCGCCAATTTTCATCCTAGAGCTATAATTTTTGTACTGGGGGAAAATTCAACATCTCCGCTATCTTTTTCATGCAGAAACCGAAAATTCATATTTTTCATAATTTCAAGAAAAACTAGTTTGAAAATGTGTACCCTATTTTTGCGAAGGCAAATTCCTCAAATTTCAGTTTCAGAGAGTTTCCAAAACTAAATAATTCGTAGCACCCAGACTATGATAGTGCTCACACGAATAGTCGAATATCAAAATTCGAATCCATTTTGGCGAATATTCGAATCGGATTTTACCATTCGATTATTCGCATATCTAATAAATAACTTGATGAATTTGTTTAAAGTTATAACATTGCGCTATCAAATGCTCCCGTGTCAAACTAAAATGGCGGCTAATGCAAAAACAAGAACAGAGAAGTTTGAAATACTGTTCTAAACATGAACCAAACACCAAGAAAACTTGCAAGATGACTGCAAACTACAATATTCTGTTTAAAAATTCAACTTCAAAGTTGCTGATTTGAACTAATATCAATAAAAAATCACGATAGGTTAGCGAAAATGACAGAAAGCCGATAGCTCAAATTGAACGGTGTTGACACAAGACAAATCGGACCAGGTTGTTTGTCCCCGAATTTCACAGGCCTAATTATCATTTCGTAATACCATTTTTAAAACAGTAGATAATTATTTTTTTAATGTTATAAAAGATGATTATAAAATGTAAACATGCTTTGATATATCATCAAAAGAATTTGAAACATAGATTCGCCGGGTATATTGTGTAGAATCATGTTAAATGGCACCGCCGGATGTTATGATTTGCACACGGATTCTGAACACATTTTTGACCTTTGACCATCTCCTCCAGCATGTCAAAACGAAAGTAGAAAAATACTGATAATTGATTAGCTGTTATAAATAGCTATCTTTATTGTCCAATCAGATTAAGGAACGTTCGATGATCTTTTTTCTGTGTTTATTTTGTTTCATTACGATAGGATTTTAATTGAAAAATTTAATGGATCATTCATTGACAATTATGGCTCAGATGATACAAAAATGTAAATAATCTCTTTAAAAACGACATTTATATTTATATTATCCATATCGAGTTGTTTACAGTTACAAGTCAAAATAGCAGCTGAGAATACGACAAATTTCGGTTGTAAATAGTCGTTTTTTCAATGCGATTTTTTAATGCAAAATATCGTCGAATATTCGAATGCAAATCGAATGATACTGTCGAATAGTCGAATGGTAAAAATCACCATTCGTGTGAGCACTAGACTATGAACTGCAGGAACTTGAAATTTGAAACATAATAACTACATATCCATTTGCTAACGCAGTGCAAATTGCAACTGTCCAGCTCCAATAGTTTCGAGAAAAACTAGTTTGAAAATGTGTACCCTATTTTCGAGAAGGCAAATTCCTCAAAATTTCAGTTTCAGAGAGTTGCCAACACTAAATAATTCGTAGCACCCAGACTATTAACTGCAGGAACTTGAAATTTGAAACATAATAACTTCATATCCATTTGCTAACGCAGTGCAAATTTCAACTGTCCAGCTCCAATAGTTTCTGAGTAACAGCATGTCAAAGATTTGTTTTTTTTAACTGAAAAAGTGAAAAATTGACCCCAAAACTAAAATGGCCATGACTTCGCCAATTTTCATCCTAGAGCTATAATTTTTGTACTGGGGGAAAATTCAACATCTCCGCTATCTTTTTCATGCAGAAACCGAAAATTCATATTTTTCATAATTTCGAGAAAAACTAGTTTGAAAATGTGTACCCTATTTTCGAGAAGGCAAATTCCTCAAAATTTCAGTTTCAGAGAGTTGCCAACACTAAATAATTCGTAGCACTCAGACTATTAACCGCAGGAACTTGAAATTTGAAACGTAATAACTTCATATCCATTTGCTTACGCAGTGCAAATTTCAACTGTCCAGCTCCAATAGTTTCTGAGTGACAGCATGTCAAAGATTTGTTTTTTTACTGAAAAAGTGAAAAATTGACCCCAAAACTAAAATGGCCATGACTTCGCCAATTTTCATCCTAGAGCTATAATTTTTGTACTGGGGGAGAACATCTCCGCTATCTTTTTCATGCAGAAACCGAAAATTCATAGTTTTCATAATTTCGAGAAAAACTAGTCTGAAAATGTGTACCCTATTTTCGAGAAGGCAAATTCCTCAAATTTCAGTTTCAGAGAGTTGCCAACACTAAATAATTCGTAGCACCCAGACTATTAACTGCAGGAACTTGAAATTTGAAACATAATAACTACATATCCATTTGCTAACGCAGTGCAAATTGCAACTGTCCAGCTCCAATAGTTTTTGATTTACAGGCTTTCAAAGATTTGGTCTTTGCCCAAATACCATATTGAAAAAGGGAAGAACCCCACCCCGAAACTAAAATGGCCATAACTTCGCCAATTTTCATCCTAGAGATATAATTTTTGTACTGGGGGAAAATTCAACATCTCCGCTATCTTTTTCATGCAGAAACCGAATTTTCATATTTTTCCTAATTTCGAGAAAAACTAGTTTGAAAATGTGTACCCTTTTTTCGAGAAGGCAAATTCCTCAAATTTCAGTTTCAGAGAGTTGCCAACACTAAATAATTCGTAGCACCCAGACTATTAACTGCAGGAACTTGAAATTTGAAACATCATAACTACATATCCATTTGCTAACGCAGTGCAAATTTCAACTGTCCAGCTCCAATAGTTTCTGAGTGACAGCCTGTCAAAGATTTGTTTTTTTACTGAAAAAGTGAAAAATTGACCCCAAAACTAAAATGGCCATAACTTCGCCAATATTCATCCTAGAGCTATAATTTTTGTACTGGGGAAAAATTCAACATCTCCGCTATCTTTTTCATGCAGAAACCCAAAATTCATATTTTTCATAATTTCGAGAAAAACTAGTTTGAAAATGTGTACCCTATTTTCGAGAAGGCAAATTCCTCAAATTTCAGTTTCAGAGAGTTGCCAACACTAAATAATTCGTAGCACCCAGACTATTAACCGCAGGAACTTGAAATTTGAAACGTAATAACTTCATATCCATTTGCTTACGCAGTGCAAATTTCAACTGTCCAGCTCCAATAGTTTCTGAGTGACAGCATGTCAAAGATTTGTTTTTTACTGAAAAAGTGAAAAATTGACCCCAAAACTAAAATGGCCATGACTTCGCCAATTTTCATCCTAGAGCTATAATTTTTGTACTGGGGGAGAACATCTCCGCTATCTTTTTCATGCAGAAACCGAAAATTCATAGTTTTCATAATTTCGAGAAAAACTAGTCTGAAAATGTGTACCCTATTTTCGAGAAGGCAAATTCCTCAAATTTCAGTTTCAGAGAGTTTCCAAAACTAAATAATTCGTAGCACCCAGACTATTGACTGCAGGAACTTGAAATTTGAAACATAATAACTACATATCCATTTTCTAACGCAATGCAAATTGCAACTGTCCAGCTCCAATAGTTTCTGAGTTACAGCCTGTCAAAGATTTGGTTTTTTACTGAAAAAGTGAAAAATTGACCCCAAAACTAAAATGGCCATTACTTCGCCAATGTTCATCCTAGAGCTATAATTTTTGTACTGGGGGAAAATTCAACATCTCCGCTATCTTTTTCATGCAGAAACCGGAAATTCATATTTTTCATAATTTCGAGAAAAACTAGTTTGAAAATGTGTACCCTATTTTCGAGAAGGCAAATTCCTCAAAATTTCAGTTTCAGAGAGTTGCCAACACTAAATAATTCGTAGCACCCAGACTATTAACTGTAGGAATTTCAAATTTGAAACGTAATAACTTCATATCCATTTGCTAACGCAGTGCAAATTTCAACTGTCCAGCTCCAATAGTTTCTGAGTGACAGCATGTCAAAGATTTGTTTTTTTACTGAAAAAGTGAAAAATTGACCCCAAAACTAAAATGGCCATGACTTCGCCAATTTTCATCCTAGAGCTATAATTTTTGTACTGGGGGAAAATTCAACATCTCCGCTATCTTTTTCATGCAGAAACCGAAAATTCATATTTTTCATAATTTCGAGAAAAACTAGTTTGAAAATGTGTACCCTATTTTTGCGAAGGCAAATTCCTCAAATTTCAGTTTCAGAGAGTTTCCAAAACTAAATAATTCGTAGCACCCAGACTATGAACTGCAGGAACTTGAAATTTGAAACATAATAACTACATATCCATTTGCTAACGCAGTGCAAATTGCAACTGTCCAGCTCCAATAGTTTCGAGAAAAACTAGTTTGAAAATGTGTACCCTATTTTCGAGAAGGCAAATTCCTCAAAATTTCAGTTTCAGAGAGTTGCCAACACTAAATAATTCGTAGCACCCAGACTATTAACTGCAGGAACTTGAAATTTGAAACATAATAACTTCATATCCATTTGCTAACGCAGTGCAAATTTCAACTGTCCAGCTCCAATAGTTTCTGAGTAACAGCATGTCAAAGATTTGTTTTTTTTAACTGAAAAAGTGAAAAATTGACCCCAAAACTAAAATGGCCATGACTTCGCCAATTTTCATCCTAGAGCTATAATTTTTGTACTGGGGGAGAACATCTCCGCTATCTTTTTCATGCAGAAACCGAAAATTCATAGTTTTCATAATTTCGAGAAAAACTAGTTTGAAAATGTGTACCCTATTTTCGCGAAGGCAAATTCCTCAAATTTCAGTTTCAGAGAGTTGCCAACACTAAATAATTCGTAGCACCCAGACTATTAACTGCAGGAATTTGAAATTTGAAACATAATAACTAACTTCATATCCATTTGCTAACGCAGTGCAAATTGCAACTGTCCAGCTCCAATTGTTTCTGAGTTACAGCCTGTCAAAGATTTGGTTTTTTACTGAAAAAGTGAAAAATTGACCCCAAAACTAAAATGGACATAACTTCGCCAATTTTCATCCTAGAGCTTTAATTTTTTTACTGGGGGAAAATTCAACATCTCCGCTATCTTTTTCATGCAGAAACCGGAAATTCATATTTTTCATAATTTCGAGAAAAACTAGTTTGAAAATGTGTACCCTTTTTTTGCGAAGGCAAATTCCTCAAATTTCAGTTTCAGAGAGTTGCCAACACTAAATAATTCGTAGCACCCAGACTATTAACTGCAGGAACTTGAAATTTGAAACATAATAACTTCATATCCATTTGCTAACGCAGTGCAAATTGCAACTGTCCAGCTCCAATAGTTTCTGAGTTACAGCCTGTCAAAAATTTGGTTTTTTACTTAAAAAGTGAAAAATTGACCCCAAAACTAAAATGGCCATAACTTCGCCAATTGTCATCCTAGAGCTATAAGTTTTGTACTTGGGGAAAATTTAACATCTCCGCTATCATTTTCATGCAGAAACCAAAAATTCATATTTTTCATAATTTCGAGAAAAACTAGTTTGAAAATGTGTACCCTATTTTTGCGAAGGCAAATTCCTCAAATTTCAGTTTCAGAGAGTTTCCAAAACTAAATAATTCGTAGCACCCAGACTATTGACTGCAGGAACTTGAAATTTGAAACATAATAACTACATATCCATTTTCTAACGCAATGCAAATTGCAACTGTCCAGCTCCAATAGTTTCTGAGTTACAGCCTGTCAAAGATTTGGTTTTTTACTGAAAAAGTGAAAAATTGACCCCAAAACTAAAATGGCCATTACTTCGCCAATGTTCATCCTAGAGCTATAATTTTTGTACTGGGGGAAAATTCAACATCTCCGCTATCTTTTTCATGCAGAAACCGGAAATTCATATTTTTCATAATTTCGAGAAAAACTAGTTTGAAAATGTGTACCCTATTTTCGAGAAGGCAAATTCCTCAAAATTTCAGTTTCAGAGAGTTGCCAACACTAAATAATTCGTAGCACCCAGACTATTAACTGTAGGAATTTCAAATTTGAAACGTAATAACTTCATATCCATTTGCTAACGCAGTGCAAATTTCAACTGTCCAGCTCCAATAGTTTCTAAGTGACAGCATGTCAAAGATTTGTTTTTTTACTGAAAAAGTGAAAAATTGACCCCAAAACTAAAATGGCCATGACTTCGCCAATTTTCATCCTAGAGCTATAATTTTTGTACTGGGGGAAAATTCAACATCTCCGCTATCTTTTTCATGCAGAAACCGAAAATTCATATTTTTCATAATTTCGAGAAAAACTAGTTTGAAAATGTGTACCCTATTTTTGCGAAGGCAAATTCCTCAAATTTCAGTTTCAGAGAGTTTCCAAAACTAAATAATTCGTAGCACCCAGACTATGAACTGCAGGAACTTGAAATTTGAAACATAATAACTACATATCCATTTGCTAACGCAGTGCAAATTGCAACTGTCCAGCTCCAATAGTTTCGAGAAAAACTAGTTTGAAAATGTGTACCCTATTTTCGAGAAGGCAAATTCCTCAAAATTTCAGTTTCAGAGAGTTGCCAACACTAAATAATTCGTAGCACCCAGACTATTAACCGCAGGAACTTCAAATTTGAAACGTAATAACTTCATATCCATTTGCTTACGCAGTGCAAATTTCAACTGTCCAGCTCCAATAGTTTCTGAGTGACAGCATGTCAAAGATTTGTTTTTTTACTGAAAAAGTGAAAAATTGACCCCAAAACTAAAATGGCCATGACTTCGCCAATTTTCATCCTAGAGCTATAATTTTTGTACTGGGGGAGAACATCTCCGCTATCTTTTTCATGCAGAAACCGAAAATTCATAGTTTTCATAATTTCGAGAAAAACTAGTTTGAAAATGTGTACCCTATTTTCGCGAAGGCAAATTCCTCAAATTTCAGTTTCAGAGAGTTGCCAACACTAAATAATTCGTAGCACCCAGACTATTAACTGCAGGAATTTGAAATTTGAAACATAATAACTAACTTCATATCCATTTGCTAACGCAGTGCAAATTGCAACTGTCCAGCTCCAATTGTTTCTGAGTTACAGCCTGTCAAAGATTTGGTTTTTTACTGAAAAAGTGAAAAATTGACCCCAAAACTAAAATGGACATAACTTCGCCAATTTTCATCCTAGAGCTTTAATTTTTTTACTGGGGGAAAATTCAACATCTCCGCTATCTTTTTCATGCAGAAACCGGAAATTCATATTTTTCATAATTTCGAGAAAAACTAGTTTGAAAATGTGTACCCTTTTTTTGCGAAGGCAAATTCCTCAAATTTCAGTTTCAGAGAGTTGCCAACACTAAATAATTCGTAGCACCCAGACTATTAACTGCAGGAACTTGAAATTTGAAACATAATAACTTCATATCCATTTGCTAACGCAGTGCAAAATGCAACTGTCCAGCTCCAATAGTTTCTGAGTTACAGCCTGTCAAAAATTTGGTTTTTTACTTAAAAAGTGAAAAATTGACCCCAAAACTAAAATGGCCATAACTTCGCCAATTGTCATCCTAGAGCTATAAGTTTTGTACTGGGGGAAAATTTAACATCTCCGCTATCATTTTCATGCAGAAACCAAAAATTCATATTTTTCATAATTTCGAGAAAAACTAGTTTGAAAATGTGTACCCTATTTTTGCGAAGGCAAATTCCTCAAATTTCAGTTTCAGAGAGTTTCCAAAACTAAATAATTCGTAGCACCCAGACTATTGACTGCAGGAACTTGAAATTTGAAACATAATAACTACATATCCATTTTCTAACGCAATGCAAATTGCAACTGTCCAGCTCCAATAGTTTCTGAGTTACAGCCTGTCAAAGATTTGGTTTTTTACTGAAAAAGTGAAAAATTGACCCCAAAACTAAAATGGCCATTACTTCGCCAATGTTCATCCTAGAGCTATAATTTTTGTACTGGGGGAAAATTCAACATCTCCGCTATCTTTTTCATGCAGAAACCGGAAATTCATATTTTTCATAATTTCGAGAAAAACTAGTTTGAAAATGTGTACCCTATTTTCGAGAAGGCAAATTCCTCAAAATTTCAGTTTCAGAGAGTTGCCAACACTAAATAATTCGTAGCACCCAGACTATTAACTGTAGGAATTTCAAATTTGAAACGTAATAACTTCATATCCATTTGCTAACGCAGTGCAAATTTCAACTGTCCAGCTCCAATAGTTTCTGAGTGACAGCATGTCAAAGATTTGTTTTTTTACTGAAAAAGTGAAAAATTGACCCCAAAACTAAAATGGCCATGACTTCGCCAATTTTCATCCTAGAGCTATAATTTTTGTACTGGGGGAAAATTCAACATCTCCGCTATCTTTTTCATGCAGAAACCGAAAATTCATATTTTTCATAATTTCGAGAAAAACTAGTTTGAAAATGTGTACCCTATTTTTGCGAAGGCAAATTCCTCAAATTTCAGTTTCAGAGAGTTTCCAAAACTAAATAATTCGTAGCACCCAGACTATGAACTGCAGGAACTTGAAATTTGAAACATAATAACTACATATCCATTTGCTAACGCAGTGCAAATTGCAACTGTCCAGCTCCAATAGTTTCGAGAAAAACTAGTTTGAAAATGTGTACCCTATTTTCGAGAAGGCAAATTCCTCAAAATTTCAGTTTCAGAGAGTTGCCAACACTAAATAATTCGTAGCACCCAGACTATTAACTGCAGGAACTTGAAATTTGAAACATAATAACTTCATATCCATTTGCTAACGCAGTGCAAATTTCAACTGTCCAGCTCCAATAGTTTCTGAGTAACAGCATGTCAAAGATTTGTTTTTTTTAACTGAAAAAGTGAAAAATTGACCCCAAAACTAAAATGGCCATGACTTCGCCAATTTTCATCCTAGAGCTATAATTTTTGTACTGGGGGAGAACATCTCCGCTATCTTTTTCATGCAGAAACCGAAAATTCATAGTTTTCATAATTTCGAGAAAAACTAGTTTGAAAATGTGTACCCTATTTTCGCGAAGGCAAATTCCTCAAATTTCAGTTTCAGAGAGTTGCCAACACTAAATAATTCGTAGCACCCAGACTATTAACTGCAGGAATTTGAAATTTGAAACATAATAACTAACTTCATATCCATTTGCTAACGCAGTGCAAATTGCAACTGTCCAGCTCCAATTGTTTCTGAGTTACAGCCTGTCAAAGATTTGGTTTTTTACTGAAAAAGTGAAAAATTGACCCCAAAACTAAAATGGACATAACTTCGCCAATTTTCATCCTAGAGCTTTAATTTTTTTACTGGGGGAAAATTCAACATCTCCGCTATCTTTTTCATGCAGAAACCGGAAATTCATATTTTTCATAATTTCGAGAAAAACTAGTTTGAAAATGTGTACCCTTTTTTTGCGAAGGCAAATTCCTCAAATTTCAGTTTCAGAGAGTTGCCAACACTAAATAATTCGTAGCACCCAGACTATTAACTGCAGGAACTTGAAATTTGAAACATAATAACTTCATATCCATTTGCTAACGCAGTGCAAATTGCAACTGTCCAGCTCCAATAGTTTCTGAGTTACAGCCTGTCAAAAATTTGTTTTTTACTTAAAAAGTGAAAAATTGACCCAGAAACTAAAATGGCCATAACTTCGCCAATTGTCATCCTAGAGCTATAAGTTTTGTACTGGGGGAAAATTTAACATCTCCGCTATCATTTTCATGCAGAAACCAAAAATTCATATTTTTCATAATTTCGAGAAAAACTAGTTTGAAAATGTGTACCCTATTTTTGCGAAGGCAAATTCCTCAAATTTCAGTTTCAGAGAGTTTCCAAAACTAAATAATTCGTAGCACCCAGACTATGAACTGCAGGAACTTGAAATTTGAAACATAATAACTACATATCCATTTGCTAACGCAGTGCAAATTGCAACTGTCCAGCTCCAATAGTTTCGAGAAAAACTAGTTTGAAAATGTGTACCCTATTTTTGCGAAGGCAAATTCCTCAAATTTCAGTTTCAGAGAGTTGCCAACACTAAATAATTCGTAGCACCCAGACTATGAACTGCAGGAACTTGAAATTTGAAACATAATAACTACATATCCATTTGCTAACGCAGTGCAAATTGCAACTGTCCAGCTCCAATAGTTTCGAGAAAAACTAGTTTGAAAATGTGTACCCTATTTTTGCGAAGGCAAATTCCTCAAAATTCAGTTTCAGAGAGTTGCCAACACTAAATAATTCGTAGCACCCAGACTATTAACTGCAGGAACTTGAAATTTGAAACATGATAACTTCATATCCATTTGCTAACGTAGTGCAAATTGCAACTGTCCAGCTCCAATAGTTTCTGAGTTACAGCCTGTCAAAGATTTGGTTTTTTACTGAAAAAGTGAAAAATTGACCCCAAAACTAAAATGGCCATAACTTCGCCAATTTTCATCCTAGAGCTTTAATTGTTGTACTGGGGGAAAATTCAACATCTCCGCTATCTTTTTCATGCAGAATCCGGAAATTCATATTTTTCATAATTTCGAGAAAAACTAGTTTGAAAATGTGTACCCTATTTTTGCGAAGGCAAATTCCTCAAATTTCAGTTTCAGAGAGTTGCCAACACTAAATAATTCGTAGCACCCAGACAATTAACTGCAGGAACTTGAAATTTGAAACATGATAACTTCATATCCATTTGCTAACGCAGTGCAAATTTCAACTGTCCAGCTCCAATAGTTTCTAAGTGACAGCCTGTCAAAGATTTGGTTTTTTACTGAAAAAGTAAAATATTGACCCCAAAACTAAAATGACTATAACTTCGCCAATTGTCATCCTAGAGCTATAAGTTTTGTACTGGGGGAAAATTTAACATCTCCGCTATCTTTTTCATGCAGAAAACGAAAATTCATATTTTTCATAATTTTGAGAAAAACTAGTTTGAAAATGTGTACCCTATTTTTGCGAAGGCAAATTCCTCAAATTTCAGTTTCAGAGAGTTGCCAACACTAAATAATTCGTAGCACCCAGACTATTAACTGCAGGAACTTGAAATTTGAAACATCATAACTACATATCCATTTGCTAACGCAGTGCAAATTTCAACTGTCCAGCTCCAATAGTTTCTGAGTGACAGCCTGTCAAAGATTTGGTTTTTTACTGAAAAATTGACCCCAAAACTAAAATGGCCATAACTTTGCCAATTTTCATCCTAGAGCTATAATTTTTGTACTGGGGGAAAATTCAACATCTCCGCTATCTTTTTCATGCAGAAACCGAAAATTCATATTTTTCATAATTTCGAGAAAAACTAGTTTGAAAATGTGTACCCTATTTTCGAAAAGGCAAATTCCTCAAATTTCAGTTTCAGAGAGTTCCCAACACTAAATAATTCGTAGCACCCAGACTATTAACTGCAGGAACTTGAAATTTGAAACATAATAACTTCATATCCATTTGCTAACGCAGTGCAAATTTCAACTGTCCAGCTCCAATAGTTTCTGAGTGACAGCCTGTCAAAGATTTGTTTTTTTACTGAAAAATTGACCCCAAAACTAAAATGGCCATAACTTCGCCAATTTTCATCCTAGAGCTATAATTTTTGTACTGGGGGAAAATTCAACATCTCCGCTATCTTTTTCATGCAGAAACAGAAAATTCATATTTTTCATAATTTCGAGAAAAACTAGTTTGAAAATGTGTACCCTATTTTTGCAAAGGCAAATTCCTCAAAGTTCAGTTTCAGAGAGTTACCAACACTAAATAATTCGTAGCACCCAGACTATTAACTGCAGGAACTTGAAATTTGAAACATGATAACTTCATATCCATTTGCTAACGCAGTGCAAATTTCAACTGTCCAGCTCCAATTGTTTCTGAGTTACAGCCTGTCAAAGATTTGGTTTTTTACTGAAAAAGTGAAAAATTGACCCCAAAACTAAAATGGACATAACTTCGCCAATTTTCATCCTAGAGCTTTAATTTTTTTACTGGGGGAAAATTCAACATCTCCGCTATCTTTTTCATGCAGAAACCGGAAATTCATATTTTTCATAATTTCGAGAAAAACTAGTTTGAAAATGTGTACCCTTTTTTTGCGAAGGCAAATTCCTCAAATTTCAGTTTCAGAGAGTTTCCAAAACTAAATAATTCGTAGCACCCAGACTATGAACTGCAGGAACTTGAAATTTTAAACATAATAACTACATATCCATTTGCTAACGCAGTGCAAATTGCAACTGTCCAGCTCCAATAGTTTCGAGAAAAACTAGTTTGAAAATGTGTACCCTATTTTCGAGAAGGCAAATTCCTCAAAATTTCAGTTTCAGAGAGTTGCCAACACTAAATAATTCGTAGCACCCAGACTATTAACTGCAGGAACTTGAAATTTGAAACATAATAACTAACTTCATATCCATTTGCTAACGCAGTGCAAATTGCAACTGTCCAGCTCCAATTGTTTCTGAGTTACAGCCTGTCAAAGATTTGGTTTTTTACTGAAAAAGTGAAAAATTGACCCCAAAACTAAAATGGACATAACTTCGCCAATTTTCATCCTAGAGCTTTAATTTTTTTACTGGGGGAAAATTCAACATCTCCGCTATCTTTTTCATGCAGAAACCGGAAATTCATATTTTTCATAATTTCGAGAAAAACTAGTTTGAAAATGTGTACCCTTTTTTTGCGAAGGCAAATTCCTCAAATTTCAGTTTCAGAGAGTTGCCAACACTAAATAATTCGTAGCACCCAGACTATTAACTGCAGGAACTTGAAATTTGAAACATAATAACTTCATATCCATTTGCTAACGCAGTGCAAATTGCAACTGTCCAGCTCCAATAGTTTCTGAGTTACAGCCTGTCAAAAATTTGTTTTTTACTTAAAAAGTGAAAAATTGACCCAGAAACTAAAATGGCCATAACTTCGCCAATTGTCATCCTAGAGCTATAAGTTTTGTACTGGGGGAAAATTTAACATCTCCGCTATCATTTTCATGCAGAAACCAAAAATTCATATTTTTCATAATTTCGAGAAAAACTAGTTTGAAAATGTGTACCCTATTTTTGCGAAGGCAAATTCCTCAAATTTCAGTTTCAGAGAGTTTCCAAAACTAAATAATTCGTAGCACCCAGACTATGAACTGCAGGAACTTGAAATTTGAAACATAATAACTACATATCCATTTGCTAACGCAGTGCAAATTGCAACTGTCCAGCTCCAATAGTTTCGAGAAAAACTAGTTTGAAAATGTGTACCCTATTTTTGCGAAGGCAAATTCCTCAAATTTCAGTTTCAGAGAGTTGCCAACACTAAATAATTCGTAGCACCCAGACTATGAACTGCAGGAACTTGAAATTTGAAACATAATAACTACATATCCATTTGCTAACGCAGTGCAAATTGCAACTGTCCAGCTCCAATAGTTTCGAGAAAAACTAGTTTGAAAATGTGTACCCTATTTTTGCGAAGGCAAATTCCTCAAAATTCAGTTTCAGAGAGTTGCCAACACTAAATAATTCGTAGCACCCAGACTATTAACTGCAGGAACTTGAAATTTGAAACATGATAACTTCATATCCATTTGCTAACGTAGTGCAAATTGCAACTGTCCAGCTCCAATAGTTTCTGAGTTACAGCCTGTCAAAGATTTGGTTTTTTACTGAAAAAGTGAAAAATTGACCCCAAAACTAAAATGGCCATAACTTCGCCAATTTTCATCCTAGAGCTTTAATTGTTGTACTGGGGGAAAATTCAACATCTCCGCTATCTTTTTCATGCAGAATCCGGAAATTCATATTTTTCATAATTTCGAGAAAAACTAGTTTGAAAATGTGTACCCTATTTTTGCGAAGGCAAATTCCTCAAATTTCAGTTTCAGAGAGTTGCCAACACTAAATAATTCGTAGCACCCAGACAATTAACTGCAGGAACTTGAAATTTGAAACATGATAACTTCATATCCATTTGCTAACGCAGTGCAAATTTCAACTGTCCAGCTCCAATAGTTTCTAAGTGACAGCCTGTCAAAGATTTGGTTTTTTACTGAAAAAGTAAAATATTGACCCCAAAACTAAAATGACTATAACTTCGCCAATTGTCATCCTAGAGCTATAAGTTTTGTACTGGGGGAAAATTTAACATCTCCGCTATCTTTTTCATGCAGAAAACGAAAATTCATATTTTTCATAATTTTGAGAAAAACTAGTTTGAAAATGTGTACCCTATTTTTGCGAAGGCAAATTCCTCAAATTTCAGTTTCAGAGAGTTGCCAACACTAAATAATTCGTAGCACCCAGACTATTAACTGCAGGAACTTGAAATTTGAAACATCATAACTACATATCCATTTGCTAACGCAGTGCAAATTTCAACTGTCCAGCTCCAATAGTTTCTGAGTGACAGCCTGTCAAAGATTTGGTTTTTTACTGAAAAATTGACCCCAAAACTAAAATGGCCATAACTTTGCCAATTTTCATCCTAGAGCTATAATTTTTGTACTGGGGGAAAATTCAACATCTCCGCTATCTTTTTCATGCAGAAACCGAAAATTCATATTTTTCATAATTTCGAGAAAAACTAGTTTGAAAATGTGTACCCTATTTTCGAAAAGGCAAATTCCTCAAATTTCAGTTTCAGAGAGTTCCCAACACTAAATAATTCGTAGCACCCAGACTATTAACTGCAGGAACTTGAAATTTGAAACATAATAACTTCATATCCATTTGCTAACGCAGTGCAAATTTCAACTGTCCAGCTCCAATAGTTTCTGAGTGACAGCCTGTCAAAGATTTGTTTTTTTACTGAAAAATTGACCCCAAAACTAAAATGGCCATAACTTCGCCAATTTTCATCCTAGAGCTATAATTTTTGTACTGGGGGAAAATTCAACATCTCCGCTATCTTTTTCATGCAGAAACAGAAAATTCATATTTTTCATAATTTCGAGAAAAACTAGTTTGAAAATGTGTACCCTATTTTTGCAAAGGCAAATTCCTCAAAGTTCAGTTTCAGAGAGTTACCAACACTAAATAATTCGTAGCACCCAGACTATTAACTGCAGGAACTTGAAATTTGAAACATGATAACTTCATATCCATTTGCTAACGCAGTGCAAATTTCAACTGTCCAGCTCCAATTGTTTCTGAGTTACAGCCTGTCAAAGATTTGGTTTTTTACTGAAAAAGTGAAAAATTGACCCCAAAACTAAAATGGACATAACTTCGCCAATTTTCATCCTAGAGCTTTAATTTTTTTACTGGGGGAAAATTCAACATCTCCGCTATCTTTTTCATGCAGAAACCGGAAATTCATATTTTTCATAATTTCGAGAAAAACTAGTTTGAAAATGTGTACCCTTTTTTTGCGAAGGCAAATTCCTCAAATTTCAGTTTCAGAGAGTTTCCAAAACTAAATAATTCGTAGCACCCAGACTATGAACTGCAGGAACTTGAAATTTGAAACATAATAACTACATATCCATTTGCTAACGCAGTGCAAATTGCAACTGTCCAGCTCCAATAGTTTCGAGAAAAACTAGTTTGAAAATGTGTACCCTATTTTCGAGAAGGCAAATTCCTCAAAATTTCAGTTTCAGAGAGTTGCCAACACTAAATAATTCGTAGCACCCAGACTATTAACTGCAGGAACTTGAAATTTGAAACATAATAACTTCATATCCATTTGCTAACGCAGTGCAAATTTCAACTGTCCAGCTCCAATAGTTTCTGAGTAACAGCATGTCAAAGATTTGTTTTTTTTAACTGAAAAAGTGAAAAATTGACCCCAAAACTAAAATGGCCATGACTTCGCCAATTTTCATCCTAGAGCTATAATTTTTGTACTGGGGGAAAATTCAACATCTCCGCTATCTTTTTCATGCAGAAACCGAAAATTCATATTTTTCATAATTTCGAGAAAAACTAGTTTGAAAATGTGTACCCTATTTTCGAGAAGGCAAATTCCTCAAAATTTCAGTTTCAGAGAGTTGCCAACACTAAATAATTCGTAGCACTCAGACTATTAACCGCAGGAACTTGAAATTTGAAACGTAATAACTTCATATCCATTTGCTTACGCAGTGCAAATTTCAACTGTCCAGCTCCAATAGTTTCTGAGTGACAGCATGTCAAAGATTTGTTTTTTTACTGAAAAAGTGAAAAATTGACCCCAAAACTAAAATGGCCATGACTTCGCCAATTTTCATCCTAGAGCTATAATTTTTGTACTGGGGGAGAACATCTCCGCTATCTTTTTCATGCAGAAACCGAAAATTCATAGTTTTCATAATTTCGAGAAAAACTAGTCTGAAAATGTGTACCCTATTTTCGAGAAGGCAAATTCCTCAAATTTCAGTTTCAGAGAGTTGCCAACACTAAATAATTCGTAGCACCCAGACTATTAACTGCAGGAACTTGAAATTTGAAACATAATAACTACATATCCATTTGCTAACGCAGTGCAAATTGCAACTGTCCAGCTCCAATAGTTTTTGATTTACAGGCTTTCAAAGATTTGGTCTTTGCCCAAATACCATATTGAAAAAGGGAAGAACCCCACCCCGAAACTAAAATGGCCATAACTTCGCCAATTTTCATCCTAGAGATATAATTTTTGTACTGGGGGAAAATTCAACATCTCCGCTATCTTTTTCATGCAGAAACCGAATTTTCATATTTTTCCTAATTTCGAGAAAAACTAGTTTGAAAATGTGTACCCTTTTTTCGAGAAGGCAAATTCCTCAAATTTCAGTTTCAGAGAGTTGCCAACACTAAATAATTCGTAGCACCCAGACTATTAACTGCAGGAACTTGAAATTTGAAACATCATAACTACATATCCATTTGCTAACGCAGTGCAAATTTCAACTGTCCAGCTCCAATAGTTTCTGAGTGACAGCCTGTCAAAGATTTGTTTTTTTACTGAAAAAGTGAAAAATTGACCCCAAAACTAAAATGACCATAACTTCGCCAATATTCATCCTAGAGCTATAATTTTTGTACTGGGGAAAAATTCAACATCTCCGCTATCTTTTTCATGCAGAAACCCAAAATTCATATTTTTCATAATTTCGAGAAAAACTAGTTTGAAAATGTGTACCCTATTTTCGAGAAGGCAAATTCCTCAAATTTCAGTTTCAGAGAGTTGCCAACACTAAATAATTCGTAGCACCCAGACTATTAACCGCAGGAACTTGAAATTTGAAACGTAATAACTTCATATCCATTTGCTTACGCAGTGCAAATTTCAACTGTCCAGCTCCAATAGTTTCTGAGTGACAGCATGTCAAAGATTTGTTTTTTACTGAAAAAGTGAAAAATTGACCCCAAAACTAAAATGGCCATGACTTCGCCAATTTTCATCCTAGAGCTATAATTTTTGTACTGGGGGAGAACATCTCCGCTATCTTTTTCATGCAGAAACCGAAAATTCATAGTTTTCATAATTTCGAGAAAAACTAGTCTGAAAATGTGTACCCTATTTTCGAGAAGGCAAATTCCTCAAATTTCAGTTTCAGAGAGTTTCCAAAACTAAATAATTCGTAGCACCCAGACTATTGACTGCAGGAACTTGAAATTTGAAACATAATAACTACATATCCATTTTCTAACGCAATGCAAATTGCAACTGTCCAGCTCCAATAGTTTCTGAGTTACAGCCTGTCAAAGATTTGGTTTTTTACTGAAAAAGTGAAAAATTGACCCCAAAACTAAAATGGCCATTACTTCGCCAATGTTCATCCTAGAGCTATAATTTTTGTACTGGGGGAAAATTCAACATCTCCGCTATCTTTTTCATGCAGAAACCGGAAATTCATATTTTTCATAATTTCGAGAAAAACTAGTTTGAAAATGTGTACCCTATTTTCGAGAAGGCAAATTCCTCAAAATTTCAGTTTCAGAGAGTTGCCAACACTAAATAATTCGTAGCACCCAGACTATTAACTGTAGGAATTTCAAATTTGAAACGTAATAACTTCATATCCATTTGCTAACGCAGTGCAAATTTCAACTGTCCAGCTCCAATAGTTTCTGAGTGACAGCATGTCAAAGATTTGTTTTTTTACTGAAAAAGTGAAAAATTGACCCCAAAACTAAAATGGCCATGACTTCGCCAATTTTCATCCTAGAGCTATAATTTTTGTACTGGGGGAAAATTCAACATCTCCGCTATCTTTTTCATGCAGAAACCGAAAATTCATATTTTTCATAATTTCGAGAAAAACTAGTTTGAAAATGTGTACCCTATTTTTGCGAAGGCAAATTCCTCAAATTTCAGTTTCAGAGAGTTTCCAAAACTAAATAATTCGTAGCACCCAGACTATGAACTGCAGGAACTTGAAATTTGAAACATAATAACTACATATCCATTTGCTAACGCAGTGCAAATTGCAACTGTCCAGCTCCAATAGTTTCGAGAAAAACTAGTTTGAAAATGTGTACCCTATTTTCGAGAAGGCAAATTCCTCAAATTTCAGTTTCAGAGAGTTCCCAACACTAAATAATTCGTAGCACCCAGACTATTAACTGCAGGAACTTGAAATTTGAAACATAATAACTTCATATCCATTTGCTAACGCAGTGCAAATTTCAACTGTCCAGCTCCAATAGTTTCTGAGTGACAGCCTGTCAAAGATTTGTTTTTTTACTGAAAAATTGACCCCAAAACTAAAATGGCCATAACTTCGCCAATTTTCATCCTAGAGCTATAATTTTTGTACTGGGGGAGAACATCTCCGCTATCTTTTTCATGCAGAAACCGAAAATTCATAGTTTTCATAATTTCGAGAAAAACTAGTTTGAAAATGTGTACCCTATTTTCGCGAAGGCAAATTCCTCAAATTTCAGTTTCAGAGAGTTTCCAAAACTAAATAATTCGTAGCACCCAGACTATGAACTGCAGGAACTTGAAATTTGAAACATAATAACTACATATCCATTTGCTAACGCAGTGCAAATTGCAACTGTCCAGCTCCAATAGTTTCGAGAAAAACTAGTTTGAAAATGTGTACCCTATTTTCGAGAAGGCAAATTCCTCAAAATTTCAGTTTCAGAGAGTTGCCAACACTAAATAATTCGTAGCACCCAGACTATTAACTGCAGGAACTTGAAATTTGAAACATAATAACTTCATATCCATTTGCTAACGCAGTGCAAATTTCAACTGTCCAGCTCCAATAGTTTCTGAGTAACAGCATGTCAAAGATTTGTTTTTTTTAACTGAAAAAGTGAAAAATTGACCCCAAAACTAAAATGGCCATGACTTCGCCAATTTTCATCCTAGAGCTATAATTTTTGTACTGGGGGAGAACATCTCCGCTATCTTTTTCATGCAGAAACCGAAAATTCATAGTTTTCATAATTTCGAGAAAAACTAGTTTGAAAATGTGTACCCTATTTTCGCGAAGGCAAATTCCTCAAATTTCAGTTTCAGAGAGTTGCCAACACTAAATAATTCGTAGCACCCAGACTATTAACTGCAGGAATTTGAAATTTGAAACATAATAACTAACTTCATATCCATTTGCTAACGCAGTGCAAATTGCAACTGTCCAGCTCCAATTGTTTCTGAGTTACAGCCTGTCAAAGATTTGGTTTTTTACTGAAAAAGTGAAAAATTGACCCCAAAACTAAAATGGACATAACTTCGCCAATTTTCATCCTAGAGCTTTAATTTTTTTACTGGGGGAAAATTCAACATCTCCGCTATCTTTTTCATGCAGAAACCGGAAATTCATATTTTTCATAATTTCGAGAAAAACTAGTTTGAAAATGTGTACCCTTTTTTTGCGAAGGCAAATTCCTCAAATTTCAGTTTCAGAGAGTTGCCAACACTAAATAATTCGTAGCACCCAGACTATTAACTGCAGGAACTTGAAATTTGAAACATAATAACTTCATATCCATTTGCTAACGCAGTGCAAATTGCAACTGTCCAGCTCCAATAGTTTCTGAGTTACAGCCTGTCAAAAATTTGGTTTTTTACTTAAAAAGTGAAAAATTGACCCCAAAACTAAAATGGCCATAACTTCGCCAATTGTCATCCTAGAGCTATAAGTTTTGTACTGGGGGAAAATTTAACATCTCCGCTATCATTTTCATGCAGAAACCAAAAATTCATATTTTTCATAATTTCGAGAAAAACTAGTTTGAAAATGTGTACCCTATTTTTGCGAAGGCAAATTCCTCAAATTTCAGTTTCAGAGAGTTTCCAAAACTAAATAATTCGTAGCACCCAGACTATTGACTGCAGGAACTTGAAATTTGAAACATAATAACTACATATCCATTTTCTAACGCAATGCAAATTGCAACTGTCCAGCTCCAATAGTTTCTGAGTTACAGCCTGTCAAAGATTTGGTTTTTTACTGAAAAAGTGAAAAATTGACCCCAAAACTAAAATGGCCATTACTTCGCCAATGTTCATCCTAGAGCTATAATTTTTGTACTGGGGGAAAATTCAACATCTCCGCTATCTTTTTCATGCAGAAACCGGAAATTCATATTTTTCATAATTTCGAGAAAAACTAGTTTGAAAATGTGTACCCTATTTTCGAGAAGGCAAATTCCTCAAAATTTCAGTTTCAGAGAGTTGCCAACACTAAATAATTCGTAGCACCCAGACTATTAACTGTAGGAATTTCAAATTTGAAACGTAATAACTTCATATCCATTTGCTAACGCAGTGCAAATTTCAACTGTCCAGCTCCAATAGTTTCTAAGTGACAGCATGTCAAAGATTTGTTTTTTTACTGAAAAAGTGAAAAATTGACCCCAAAACTAAAATGGCCATGACTTCGCCAATTTTCATCCTAGAGCTATAATTTTTGTACTGGGGGAAAATTCAACATCTCCGCTATCTTTTTCATGCAGAAACCGAAAATTCATATTTTTCATAATTTCGAGAAAAACTAGTTTGAAAATGTGTACCCTATTTTTGCGAAGGCAAATTCCTCAAATTTCAGTTTCAGAGAGTTTCCAAAACTAAATAATTCGTAGCACCCAGACTATGAACTGCAGGAACTTGAAATTTGAAACATAATAACTACATATCCATTTGCTAACGCAGTGCAAATTGCAACTGTCCAGCTCCAATAGTTTCGAGAAAAACTAGTTTGAAAATGTGTACCCTATTTTCGAGAAGGCAAATTCCTCAAAATTTCAGTTTCAGAGAGTTGCCAACACTAAATAATTCGTAGCACCCAGACTATTAACCGCAGGAACTTGAAATTTGAAACGTAATAACTTCATATCCATTTGCTTACGCAGTGCAAATTTCAACTGTCCAGCTCCAATAGTTTCTGAGTGACAGCATGTCAAAGATTTGTTTTTTTACTGAAAAAGTGAAAAATTGACCCCAAAACTAAAATGGCCATGACTTCGCCAATTTTCATCCTAGAGCTATAATTTTTGTACTGGGGGAGAACATCTCCGCTATCTTTTTCATGCAGAAACCGAAAATTCATAGTTTTCATAATTTCGAGAAAAACTAGTTTGAAAATGTGTACCCTATTTTCGCGAAGGCAAATTCCTCAAATTTCAGTTTCAGAGAGTTGCCAACACTAAATAATTCGTAGCACCCAGACTATTAACTGCAGGAATTTGAAATTTGAAACATAATAACTAACTTCATATCCATTTGCTAACGCAGTGCAAATTGCAACTGTCCAGCTCCAATTGTTTCTGAGTTACAGCCTGTCAAAGATTTGGTTTTTTACTGAAAAAGTGAAAAATTGACCCCAAAACTAAAATGGACATAACTTCGCCAATTTTCATCCTAGAGCTTTAATTTTTTTACTGGGGGAAAATTCAACATCTCCGCTATCTTTTTCATGCAGAAACCGGAAATTCATATTTTTCATAATTTCGAGAAAAACTAGTTTGAAAATGTGTACCCTTTTTTTGCGAAGGCAAATTCCTCAAATTTCAGTTTCAGAGAGTTGCCAACACTAAATAATTCGTAGCACCCAGACTATTAACTGCAGGAACTTGAAATTTGAAACATAATAACTTCATATCCATTTGCTAACGCAGTGCAAATTGCAACTGTCCAGCTCCAATAGTTTCTGAGTTACAGCCTGTCAAAAATTTGGTTTTTTACTTAAAAAGTGAAAAATTGACCCCAAAACTAAAATGGCCATAACTTCGCCAATTGTCATCCTAGAGCTATAAGTTTTGTACTGGGGGAAAATTTAACATCTCCGCTATCATTTTCATGCAGAAACCAAAAATTCATATTTTTCATAATTTCGAGAAAAACTAGTTTGAAAATGTGTACCCTATTTTTGCGAAGGCAAATTCCTCAAAATTCAGTTTCAGAGAGTTGCCAACACTAAATAATTCGTAGCACCCAGACTATTAACTGCAGGAACTTGAAATTTGAAACATGATAACTTCATATCCATTTGCTAACGTAGTGCAAATTGCAACTGTCCAGCTCCAATAGTTTCTGAGTTACAGCCTGTCAAAGATTTGGTTTTTTACTGAAAAAGTGAAAAATTGACCCCAAAACTAAAATGGCCATAACTTCGCCAATTTTCATCCTAGAGCTTTAATTGTTGTACTGGGGGAAAATTCAACATCTCCGCTATCTTTTTCATGCAGAATCCGGAAATTCATATTTTTCATAATTTCGAGAAAAACTAGTTTGAAAATGTGTACCCTATTTTTGCGAAGGCAAATTCCTCAAATTTCAGTTTCAGAGAGTTGCCAACACTAAATAATTCGTAGCACCCAGACAATTAACTGCAGGAACTTGAAATTTGAAACATGATAACTTCATATCCATTTGCTAACGCAGTGCAAATTTCAACTGTCCAGCTCCAATAGTTTCTAAGTGACAGCCTGTCAAAGATTTGGTTTTTTACTGAAAAAGTAAAATATTGACCCCAAAACTAAAATGACTATAACTTCGCCAATTGTCATCCTAGAGCTATAAGTTTTGTACTGGGGGAAAATTTAACATCTCCGCTATCTTTTTCATGCAGAAAACGAAAATTCATATTTTTCATAATTTTGAGAAAAACTAGTTTGAAAATGTGTACCCTATTTTTGCGAAGGCAAATTCCTCAAATTTCAGTTTCAGAGAGTTGCCAACACTAAATAATTCGTAGCACCCAGACTATTAACTGCAGGAACTTGAAATTTGAAACATCATAACTACATATCCATTTGCTAACGCAGTGCAAATTTCAACTGTCCAGCTCCAATAGTTTCTGAGTGACAGCCTGTCAAAGATTTGGTTTTTTACTGAAAAATTGACCCCAAAACTAAAATGGCCATAACTTTGCCAATTTTCATCCTAGAGCTATAATTTTTGTACTGGGGGAAAATTCAACATCTCCGCTATCTTTTTCATGCAGAAACCGAAAATTCATATTTTTCATAATTTCGAGAAAAACTAGTTTGAAAATGTGTACCCTATTTTCGAAAAGGCAAATTCCTCAAATTTCAGTTTCAGAGAGTTCCCAACACTAAATAATTCGTAGCACCCAGACTATTAACTGCAGGAACTTGAAATTTGAAACATAATAACTTCATATCCATTTGCTAACGCAGTGCAAATTTCAACTGTCCAGCTCCAATAGTTTCTGAGTGACAGCCTGTCAAAGATTTGTTTTTTTACTGAAAAATTGACCCCAAAACTAAAATGGCCATAACTTCGCCAATTTTCATCCTAGAGCTATAATTTTTGTACTGGGGGAAAATTCAACATCTCCGCTATCTTTTTCATGCAGAAACAGAAAATTCATATTTTTCATAATTTCGAGAAAAACTAGTTTGAAAATGTGTACCCTATTTTTGCAAAGGCAAATTCCTCAAAGTTCAGTTTCAGAGAGTTACCAACACTAAATAATTCGTAGCACCCAGACTATTAACTGCAGGAACTTGAAATTTGAAACATGATAACTTCATATCCATTTGCTAACGCAGTGCAAATTTCAACTGTCCAGCTCCAATTGTTTCTGAGTTACAGCCTGTCAAAGATTTGGTTTTTTACTGAAAAAGTGAAAAATTGACCCCAAAACTAAAATGGACATAACTTCGCCAATTTTCATCCTAGAGCTTTAATTTTTTTACTGGGGGAAAATTCAACATCTCCGCTATCTTTTTCATGCAGAAACCGGAAATTCATATTTTTCATAATTTCGAGAAAAACTAGTTTGAAAATGTGTACCCTTTTTTTGCGAAGGCAAATTCCTCAAATTTCAGTTTCAGAGAGTTGCCAACACTAAATAATTCGTAGCACCCAGACTATTAACTGCAGGAACTTGAAATTTGAAACATAATAACTTCATATCCATTTGCTAACGCAGTGCAAATTGCAACTGTCCAGCTCCAATAGTTTCTGAGTTACAGCCTGTCAAAGATTTGGTTTTTTACTGAAAAAGTGAAAAGTTGACCCCAAAACTAAAATGGCCATAACTTCGCCAATTTTCATCCTAGAGCTATAATTTTTGTACTGGGGGAAAATTCAACATCTCCGCTATCTTTTTCATGCAGAAACCGAAAATTCATATTTATCATAATTTCGAGAAAAACTAGTTTGATAATGTGTACCCTATTTTTGCGAAGGCAAATTCCGCAAATTTCAGTTTCAGAGAGTTGCCAACACTAAATAATTCGTAGCACCCAGACTATTAACTGCAGGAACTTGAAATTTGAAACATAATAACTTCATATCCATTTGCTAACGCAGTGCAAATTGCAACTGTCCAGCTCCAATAGTTTCTGAGTTACAGCCTGTCAAAGATTTGTTTTTTTACTGAAAAAGTAAAAAGTTGACCCCAAAACTAAAATGGCCATAACTTCACCAATTTTCATCCTAGAGCTATAATTGTTGTACTGGGGGAAAATTCAACATCTCCGCTATCGTTTTCATGCAGAAACCGAAAATTCTTTATTTTCATAATTTCGAGAAAAACTAGTTTGAAAATGTGTACCCTATTTTCGAGAAGGCAAATTCCTCAAATTTCAGTTTCAGAGAGTTGCCAACACCAAAATAATTCGTAGCACCCAGACTATTAAATGCAGGAACTTGAAATTTGAAACATAACAACTTCATATCGATTTGCTAACGCATTGCAAATTGCAACTGTCCAGCTCCAATAGTTTCTGAGTTACAGCCTGTCAAAGATTTGGTTTTTTACTGAAAAAGTAAAATATTGACCCCAAAACTAAAATGGCCATAACTTCGCCAATTTTCATCCTAGAGCTATAATTTTTATACTGGGGGAAAATTCAACATCTCCGCTATCGTATTCATGCAGAAACCGAAAATTCTTTATTTTCATAATTTCGAGAAAAACTAGTTTGATAATGTGTACCCTATTTTTGCGAAGGCAAATTCCGCAAATTTCAGTTTCAGAGAGTTGCCAACACTAAATAATTCGTAGCACCCAGACTATTAACTGCAGGAACTTGAAATTTGAAACATGATAACTTCATATCCATTTGCTAACGCAGTGCAAATTTCAACTGTCCAGCTCCAATAGTTTCTAAGTGACAGCCTGTCAAAGATTTGGTTTTTTACTGAAAAAGTAAAATATTGACCCCAAAACTAAAATGGCTATAACTTCGCCAATTGTCATCCTAGAGCTATAAGTTTTGTACTGGGGGAAAATTTAACATCTCCGCTATCTTTTTCATGCAGAAAACGAAAATTCATATTTTTCATAATTTTGAGAAAAACTAGTTTGAAAATGTGTACCCTATTTTTGCGAAGGCAAATTCCTCAAATTTCAGTTTCAGAGAGTTGCCAACACTAAATAATTCGTAGCACCCATACTATTAACTGCAGGAACTTGAAATTTGAAACATCATAACTACAGATCCATTTGCTAACGCAGTGCAAATTTCAACTGTCCAGCTCCAATAGTTTCTGAGTGACAGCCTGTCAAAGATTTGGTTTTTTACTGAAAAATTGACCCCAAAACTAAAATGGCCATAACTTTGCCAATTTTCATCCTAGAGCTATAATTTTTGTACTGGGGGAAAATTCAACATCTCCGCTATCTTTTTCATGCAGAAACCGAAAATTCATATTTTTCATAATTTCGAGAAAAACTAGTTTGAAAATGTGTACCCTATTTTCGAAAAGGCAAATTCCTCAAATTTCAGTTTCAGAGAGTTCCCAACACTAAATAATTCGTAGCACCCAGACTATTAACTGCAGGAACTTGAAATTTGAAACATAATAACTTCATATCCATTTGCTAACGCAGTGCAAATTTCAACTGTCCAGCTCCAATAGTTTCTGAGTGACAGCCTGTCAAAGATTTGTTTTTTTACTGAAAAATTGACCCCAAAACTAAAATGGCCATAACTTCGCCAATTTTCATCCTAGAGCTATAATTTTTGTACTGGGGGAAAATTCAACATCTCCGCTATCTTTTTCATGCAGAAACAGAAAATTCATATTTTTCATAATTTCGAGAAAAACTAGTTTGAAAATGTGTACCCTATTTTTGCAAAGGCAAATTCCTCAAAGTTCAGTTTCAGAGAGTTACCAACACTAAATAATTCGTAGCACCCAGACTATTAACTGCAGGAACTTGAAATTTGAAACATGATAACTTCATATCCATTTGCTAACGCAGTGTAAATTTCAACTGTCCAGCTCCAATTGTTTCTGAGTTACAGCCTGTCAAAGATTTGTTTTTTTACTGAAAAAGTGAAAAATTGACCCCAAAACTAAAATGGACATAACTTCGCCAATTTTCATCCTAGAGCTTTAATGTTTTTACTGGGGGAAAATTCAACATCTCCGCTATCTTTTTCATGCAGAAACCGGAAATTCATATTTTTCATAATTTCGAGAAAAACTAGTTTGAAAATGTGTACCCTTTTTTTGCGAAGGCAAATTCCTCAAATTTCAGTTTCAGAGAGTTGCCAACACTAAATAATTCGTAGCACCCAGACTATTAACTGCAGGAACTTGAAATTTGAAACATAATAACTTCATATCCATTTGCTAACGCAGTGCAAATTGCAACTGTCCAGCTCCAATAGTTTCTGAGTTACAGCCTGTCAAAGATTTGTTTTTTTACTGAAAAAGTGAAAAGTTGACCCCAAAACTAAAATGGCCATAAATTCGCCAATTTTCATCCTAGAGCTATAATTTTTGTACTGGGGGAAAATTCAACATCTCCGCTATCTTTTTCATGCAGAAACCGAAAATTCATATTTATCATAATTTCGAGAAAAACTAGTTTGATAATGTGTACCCTATTTTTGCGAAGGCAAATTCCGCAAATTTCAGTTTCAGAGAGTTGCCAACACTAAATAATTCGTAGCACCCAGACTATTAAATGCAGGAACTTGAAATTTGAAACATAACAACTTCATATCGATTTGCTAACGCATTGCAAATTGCAACTGTCCAGCTCCAATAGTTTCTGAGTTACAGCCTGTCAAAGATTTGGTTTTTTACTGAAAAAGTAAAATATTGACCCCAAAACTAAAATGGCCATAACTTCGCCAATTTTCATCCTAGAGCTATAATTTTTGTACTGGGGGAAAATTCAACATCTCCGCTATCGTATTCATGCAGAAACCGAAAATTCTTTATTTTCATAATTTCGAGAAAAACTAGTTTGATAATGTGTACCCTATTTTTGCGAAGGCAAATTCCGCAAATTTCAGTTTCAGAGAGTTGCCAACACTAAATAATTCGTAGCACCCAGACTATTAACTGCAGGAACTTGAAATTTGACACATGATAACTTCATATCCATTTGCTAACGCAGTGCAAATTTCAACTGTCCAGCTCCAATAGTTTCTAAGTGACAGCCTGTCAAAGATTTGGTTTTTTACTGAAAAAGTAAAATATTGACCCCAAAACTAAAATGGCTATAACTTCGCCAATTGTCATCCTAGAGCTATAAGTTTTGTACTGGGGGAAAATTTAACATCTCCGCTATCTTTTTCATGCAGAAAACGAAAATTCATATTTTTCATAATTTTGAGAAAAACTAGTTTGAAAATGTGTACCCTATTTTTGCGAAGGCAAATTCCTCAAATTTCAGTTTCAGAGAGTTGCCAACACTAAATAATTCGTAGCACCCAGACTATTAACTGCAGGAACTTGAAATTTGAAACATCATAACTACAGATCCATTTGCTAACTCAGTGCAAATTTCAACTGTCCAGCTCCAATAGTTTCTGAGTGACAGCCTGTCAAAGATTTGGTTTTTTACTGAAAAATTGACCCCAAAACTAAAATGGCCATAACTTTGCCAATTTTCATCCTAGAGCTATAATTTTTGTACTGGGGGAAAATTCAACATCTCCGCTATCTTTTTCATGCAGAAACCGAAAATTCATATTTTTCATAATTTCGAGAAAAACTAGTTTGAAAATGTGTACCCTATTTTCGAAAAGGCAAATTCCTGAAATTTCAGTTTCAGAGAGTTCCCAACACTAAATAATTCGTAGCACCCAGACTATTAACTGCAGGAACTTGAAATTTGAAACATAATAACTTCATATCCATTTGCTAACGCAGTGCAAATTTCAACTGTCCAGCTCCAATAGTTTCTGAGTGACAGCCTGTCAAAGATTTGTTTTTTTACTGAAAAATTGACCCCAAAACTAAAATGGCCATAACTTCGCCAATTTTCATCCTAGAGCTATAATTTTTGTACTGGGGGAAAATTCAACATCTCCGCTATCTTTTTCATGCAGAAACAGAAAATTCATATTTTTCATAATTTCGAGAAAAACTAGTTTGAAAATGTGTACCCTATTTTTGCAAAGGCAAATTCCTCAAAGTTCAGTTTCAGAAAGTTGCCAACACTAAATAATTCGTAGCACCCAGACTATTAACTGCAGGAACTTGAAATTTGAAACATGATAACTTCATATCTATTTGCTAACGCAGTGCAAATTTCAACTGTCCAGCTCCAATAGTTTCTGAGTGACAGCCTGTCAAAGATTTGGTTTTTTACTGAAAAATTGACCCCAAAACTAAAATAGCCATAACTTCGCCAATTTTCATCCTAGAGCTATAATTTTTGTACTGGGGGAAAATTCAACATCTCCGCTATCTTTTTCATGCAGAAACCGAAAATTCATATTTTTCATAATTTCGAGAAAAACTAGTTTGAAAATGTGTACCCTATTTTCGAAAAGGCAAATTCCTCAAATTTCAGTTTCAGAGAGTTGCCAACACTAAATAATTCGTAGCACCCAGACTATTAACTGCAGGAACTTAAAATTTGAAACATAATAACTTCATATCCATTTGCTAACGCAGTGCAAATTGCAACTGTCCAGCTCCAATAGTTTCTGAGTTACAGCCTGTCAAAGATTTAGTTTTTTACTGAAAAAGTAAAATATTGACCCCAAAACTAAAATGGCCATAACTTCGCCAATTGTCATCCTAGAGCTATAAGTTTTGTACTGGGGGAAAATTTAACATCAGTAGTATACGTACACTCAATTCGGTCGCAACTTTCCCCATTCCATTTTCATCCCATGGGGAAACTTGCAACCAAATTGAGTGTACCCAAAACACACCTTAACACCCTACATTTCATAAAACACCCTACATTTTTCATAGAATTCTTACGACAAACACCTTCAATAAATTTCCTACATTCCATCAAAAAAACATATTAAAAATAGGATGAGTTTAATTTTAAAACATGAACAACACAGATTCGAAGATTATTCAGGCGACGGTATCTTTTCATCTATATTTTCTCTAGGTTCAAAAATAATTCCAAAAGTAGCTGGCTTTGTTTCAAACAACAAATCCCTAATTTCCTCCGGAGCTCAAGCACTTGGGTCCGTGGCAAAAGCAGGAATTAGAATAAACGACGCCGTGAAAAAATCCGACGAACTGAAAGAATTACAGCAAATAAGAGAACTGCGAAACAGGAGAATAGAGCAGCAGGTAAAAGAGGGAAAAGGGTTTAAAGTTATAGGATAAAAATGATAGTCGCTCACGCTCCAAAAACGTATTTTGGTTCCGATATTCAAAAATCATTAGGATATCTTCCTGGATTTCCATGGGCCAAATACTCCGGCGAGAAACATCTTCCAGGTCATAATTACACCGGTCCAGGTACTAGATTAGATCTGCGATTAGACGAAAACGATAAACCAAAACCAGGGGAAGAACCAGTCAATAGAGTTGACGCTGCTGCACTTAAACACGACATACTTTACAGAAACAAAGACATAAACTTCAGACACGAAGCAGACAAACAAATGATAATCGAACTCGAAAATATTCCAAATCCAACATTCAAAGAGAGAATGCAAAGAGCGCTAATCATTAAATTGTTAAAAGCAAAGATGAAATTGGGCATGGGATTGGCGGATGAAATTCATAAAGAATTTAGAAAAACTAAAAACTTTTTAAAAGTTAAAGTGTTTGAAAAAGATGAAATATGGTCAGCCGATTTAATTCATATGCCAGTCGAAAGAGGATTTAAATATTGCTTAACAGTTATAGATTTGTATACGAGATATGCTTGGGTTATTCCTTTGAAAAACAAAACAGGAATATCAGTCAAACATTCATTTGAAACCATAATGAAACAATCTAACCGACACCCAGAAAAACTGTGGGTAGATAAAGGGAGTGAATTTTATAACAAAAATATGAAATCTCTGGGGTTTGAAATTTACAGTACTCATAACGAAGGTAAAGCTGTAGTAATAGAAAGATTCAACAGGACTCTAAAAAATAAACTTTTCAAAAAGTTCACGGAATTGAAATCTCAAAAGTGGCTTAAAATATTGCCAGAACTCCTAGACGAATACAATAACAAAATTCATTCATCTATAGGTGTCACACCAACACAAGCCTCAAAGAATCCAGATATCATAAAGACAATTAACGCGCAACATAACTACGAAAATGAAATAAAAAATCTAAATGTCAAACCCAAATTTAAAATTGGAGATCGAGTTCGTATTTTCAAATATAAAAGTAAATTCGAAAAAGGATATGTTGGTTATTGGACAAACGAAATATTTATCGTAGATAAAGTTAATAGCACATCCCCTCCAACATATGAATTAATCGATCAAGACAAAGAACAAATTATAGGTAGGTTTTATCAAAATGAACTTCAAAAAACTGACTTTTAAAAATGAATGAATTTCTCGATAAATATGGAACCGATACAACCACAAACTTCCAACTTATGAGATGGGCGAATGAGTTAAACATATCACCGTTTTATTATTGTATGAGAGATGAAATAAATAATCTCAAAAGTAAGAAAGGTAAATTCTACGCTATAACAAATATACACACTTCCGATCAGAAAGGTGTTCATCATTCTGCTTTGTACAAAGACTCTAACTTTTATTTTTTCGACTCTTTTGGATTAGATCCCACTGAAGAGATAATGAATATAACTAATCAACCAATTAAATCTTCTACATTTCAAATACAAAAGCCGGATCAAAAGTTTTGTGGACAACTTTCACTTTGGGTTTTATATCAGTTGAGTTTAGGAAAACAGTTCGAAGAAATTGTAATAAATTTAACTCAATAAAAATGGCAAATAAATTTGGTTTAGGCGCTTTACCTTTAGATACTAAAAAACCAAACACTACATTTTCAATCAATAAAATCAAACCATATTTTGTGGATCAAATCGGAGACATTCTTCAGGGTGATATTGATATGAATAATTTTGGTATAACTAATTTAAAGTTAGCAGAAAATGATAATGATGCTGTTAACAAGAAATATTTAATGGATCAAATAAATTTAATTGAAGTAGATAAAGACCATTTAAAAGATCGAATAGCTGATGTGAAAAGATTCTTCAAACGACAAATAAATAATAAAGATTTTATAAATGAATCTAAATTGAAAAAATTAGATTATATTGATGATGGTAAATTACAAAAAGAAGTAACAAGTTTAAAAAGTTTTATTCAACAACAATTAGTCAATACAGTAGATAAAACGGTCTTAAAATTTCCTAAGAGAGCTTTAGTTAGAGTCGGTTTTAGTTCACATCTTTGTAGTAGACTAACACACTACAACTTAAAGACAGAAGCATAAAATCGCGTCAAATAAAATTAGTGACCAGACGACAAATGTTAAAAGTTCAAGGGACGTAACTAATGAAAATATACAATTTCTACAATTAAGGGACGTAACTGATCATAATAATTGCAATGTTATGATAATAAAAGGGGGTGGCTGAGTACGTCCGAATAAAGGAGAACAATTCAATGACGAAAAGTGTTTACGGTGAGAACTTATATTCAACAACAAATACAAAATATTGATTATAGTGAGATTCAACAACGGATAACTACTATTAATAATGAAGTTTTAAAACAGGAAACAAATATAACCACATTACAAAATAATCTCAATGAACTAGAATATATTAAACCCTATTATTTCTTTCTTCCATTTTCTAAAGACTATAAAGATTATTCGGTGGAAGAAATCACTGGAGAATTCATTCGTGGTTATAAATATGGGTTTAAAGTAAATATTAAAAAAGATATAGATCCTCATAGTGTGACTCATTTTGAGGGGAATACTATAATTGACATATTTTTTCCTATGAAGGTAAAAGTCGATTTTCCAATTCATGGTCAATTCACTAATTATAACACTCTTTTATCTGTTCACTTTATCAAAAATGGTAACATCGTAGATACTAAAATATTTAATCCTTGGGGGGGAAATTTTAATATTTCGTCAAATCAGTTGTATATAGATAACCTTAGAATCTCAATCGAGCCGAATGATAAAAGAGCGCCTTATACAGCTGAGTTATTTGATATGATATTGGAAACGGAAACTCCACCATCAGTAAACATAATTAGAAATCCAAAACCACGAGAAGAAGAAACACAGATTTATGAGTTTTTACGAACAACAGACTTTGAATATGTGAAACTATATTTTGTTCATGATGATCTTTTCTTCTCTGTTGATGTTAATAAAAATCAACAATTTAAACATTTTCCAATAGCATTAACAGAAAATCTATATGTATCATATTTTTTCATAGAAATCTCTATTGAAAAAAAAACAAATTTTCTTGTTTATCGGGATAAGAAGAACAAGGAGTCAAAACAAGAAGCATTCTTAGTACAGGTACATGTCACTATTGTACAAAACCCTAAGGGTGTACGTAGAGCATTATCGGAAGTTCACTTAATTTAACGTTTAAAAATGGAACAAGAAAGCAGACAAAAATACATGATAGACAAACAAATAGAATTAAAAGAAAAACTAAGACAATTTAACAAATGCAGAAAAACATGGAGCAGAATCGATTCTGTTTTCAAAACATTAAGTACAGTTTTAACAGTAGGAATAACGGTGGCAACAGCTGTAACCGGTGGATTAATGCTTCCAATAATTGTCCCAACTGTATTAGCTGCGTTCACTGCCGTTCAAACTTCATCTTGTGGTTTGATAACTTTAGGTTTTACATCAAAACAGAAAGCTCATTATAAAAGGAAAACCGAAATTTTAAATGCGTATCTTAATAAATTGTTTATTTTTTTCGAAAGATCGAGAGAAGACAAGAACATAACAATTGAAGAATTAGAAAAATTCAATGAAATTTTAGATGAATTTAATGTAGAAATGTCATCAATAAAAGTTAAAAATTCATAATTAAAATAGATACTTAAAAAAAGAAGATGGAAAATATTGAAAATTTAAACAATTCTTTTTCAAAGTTATTCAAGGCAATACCTAATTTATCTTCGCAAGAAAAATTCAAATATCTAGCCGAAAATGTAGAAGAAGATGAAATCAAAATATCAAATATACTTTTTTCAGAATTAATCAAGAGAATAACTATTCTATTTAACGATTTTAAAATCAAAGGTCAAATTGAAATAAATGGTCAAATATGAAGTTGGGGAATATAAACAAGACATGAGATTATCTGGATTCAATGCTCAAACTTTCCAAGTTATTTATTCAAAGATGGATGATAAATCTGACGCATCTGATTGGTATTTTACAGGAGAGATTTGTTTCCGCAAAAATAATTTTAGTATAATAAAAAGATCTAAAACTGGCAGAGGTGGTAATTTACTTAAAAAGATAAATGAGTACAAAGGCAAAAATTGTTTCATACCAAGCGATGGTTATTGTTTTATAAAGTGTGTAAATCACTTCATGAATAAAGACTTAACAAAAGAATTTAAAGATTTCGTCAATAGTTTTCAAAAATCAAACCGAAAAGGAGTTATGACATCTGCTAGAATCTCTGATTTCAATAAGAAATTTAATACTTATTTTCAAATTTATATGCCCGCACATAGACATTTTCAACCAAAGAAAGTATCCGAAGAATTAGATTGGGTATTTTATTTACACAAAGAACATTTTTGTTTGATAAGAAGAAGTAACAAAAAGTTAGGCATTCAAGAAATAGAAGATAATTACGATGAAAATGTATGGAGAACCTGTGGGGATGATGACGCACTAACTTGTTTTGCTCAGTTAAAACTAAATGTGATTTCACACCCTCATGATGATACTTTATACGTATGGGATTGCGAAACCTATAACGAAAATAAAGCCATTCCTTATTGTTGTACTTTAGTCAATTTGGAAAAACTAAGGAAAAAACTAGAACTAATTAAAAGAGTATTCCCAGATTTAAAACCAACTGATCCCATTCCAGAAGAATATTACAACAAACTCATAACTAATATAGTAGAAATATTTGTAGGAACAGATTGTTTTGATCAGATGTTGCGTCGTTTAGGAAGAGTAGATGAAAAAAGATTAACCTTAATTTCCCATAACGGGAGTGGTTTTGACAACTGGGTTGCACTTCAAACCATTGATAAACTAACACAATGTCCACTAGTAGCAGATAATAAAATTCTATCTCTTCCTATATCTAATCCATATACAGAAGAAAGATTGCAGAAAAAATGGAAAAGAGAGAAAGACATATCTGATAAAAATAAATATTTACAACATATATCTCTCACTTGTTCCTATCAACATGAAAGATCTAGTTTGGCGGCATGGGGGAATTCGTCTAATCTAATTATCTGGATTCAATGCTAAAACTTTCCAAGTTATTTATTCAAAGATGGATGATAAATCTGACGCATCTGATTGGTATTTTACAGGAGAGATTTGTTTCCGCAAAAATAATTTTAGTATAATAAAAAGATCTAAAACTGGCAGAGGTGGTAATTTACTTAAAAAGATAAATGAGTACAAAGGCAAAAATTGTTTCATACCAAGCGATGGTTATTGTTTTATAAAGTGTGTAAATCACTTCATGAATAAAGACTTAACAAAAGAATTTAAAGATTTCGTCAATAGTTTTCAAAAATCAAACCGAAAAGGAGTTATGACATCTGCTAGAATCTCTGATTTCAATAAGAAATTTAATACTTATTTTCAAATTTATATGCCCGCACATAGACATTTTCAACCAAAGAAAGTATCCGAAGAATTAGATTGGGTATTTTATTTACACAAAGAACATTTTTGTTTGATAAGAAGAAGTAACAAAAAGTTAGGCATTCAAGAAATAGAAGATAATTACGATGAAAATGTATGGAGAACCTGTGGGGATGATGACGCACTAACTTGTTTTGCTCAGTTAAAACTAAATGTGATTTCACACCCTCATGATGATACTTTATACGCATGGGATTGCGAAACCTATAACGAAAATAAAGCCATTCCTTATTGTTGTACTTTAGTCAATTTGGAAAAACTAAGGAAAAAACTAGAACTAATTAAAAGAGTATTCCCAGATTTAAAACCAACTGATCCCATTCCAGAAGAATATTACAACAAACTCATAACTAATATAGTAGAAATATTTGTAGGAACAGATTGTTTTGATCAGATGTTGCGTCGTTTAGGAAGAGTAGATGAAAAAAGATTAACCTTAATTTCCCATAACGGGAGTGGTTTTGACAACTGGGTTGCACTTCAAACCATTGATAAACTAACACAATGTCCACTAGTAGCAGATAATAAAATTCTATCTCTTCCTATATCTAATCCATATACAGAAGAAAGATTGCAGAAAAAATGGAAAAGAGAGAAAGACATATCTGATAAAAATAAATATTTACAACATATATCTCTCACTTGTTCCTATCAACATGAAAGATCTAGTTTGGCGGCATGGGGGAATTCGTCTAATCTACCGATGAATTTGAGGAAGATTACCGATATTAATATTGCAAAATACACCAAAGATAATTGGGAATCTTTAAGACACGAATGGGAACCGTACGCTAAAAGAGATACCTTATGTCTCGCAGCTTGTTTGATAAAATACAATCAAGCAATGAGAGAAACTGTCTTCCAAAACGTTTCAAATAATCTTACGGCTCCATCTTTATCTTTAAAGGGTTGGTATTATTTATATCATTACGATAAAGAAATGGTTGAAGAAGAATGGTACGAAACTACTAGAATGGTTCTGAAACACACCGAAAAGCAAAACATAGAAAAAGTTTACTCGCATACTCACCCTTTTATAAGATATTTTATAAGACAAAGTATTAAAGGAGGAAGAGTTTCAGCAAACAGAAAATCATTTGAAACGAACAAAATGGATGAAATTTGTGATGTATTAAAGGAATACACAAAACTTGAAAGCAATAACATAATTGATTTATTTAAAGAATATAGTAAAAGTGATACAGATAAAACGGAAGTTCACTCGAGATTTAAAAAAATAAAATGTACTAAACTGACGGCATTTGACGCCAACGGTTTGTACGCTTCCGCTATGACAGAAGGTGAATATCCAAAAGCTGAAAGTGCAAGAGCGTTTCTACCAGAAGAAAATAGAAAATTTGTCAAGCTCTTTAATGAACAGAAATTCAGACCTAGAACTGCTATTTTAAAAGTCTGGTTTGAATATCCCAAAAACATGTTCTTCCAACCCATACCAGCTAAAGATAAAATCACTTTCACGAATAAAGAAGGTAAAAAGGAAACTGGCACTAAAATCAGATTCAGAAATGGTTTCTGTTCAGATGTTTTAACATCAGTCGATATTCAAGAAATAGTGAAAGCCGGTGGACGAATTATTAAAATATTAGATGGTATAGTTTACGAAGAAAATTTTAAAAATCCACCCTATAGAGATTATATTTTGATTTTGAAGGAATTAAGGAGTAAATACAAAAAGGAAGGGGATATGGTTGCCAGTAACTGCATGAAGTTGTTAGGTAATTCCTTATACGGTAAATCTATTCAGAGGGATAGAAATACCTCATTACACTTATGGAATGAAGAAACCTTTCGCCTTAATTACGACAAACACGTCATGAAGTATGACAGACTAAATGATAGTCAATACATTGTGGAGATTAATGACGAAGAAAAAGAGTTTGTTCCTCCAAAGGATTTTACGAGATTAACACCCACTCATTTAGGTACGTTTATATTATCACACAGTAAAAAAATAATGAATAATTTTATTCACGTAATAGATGGTTTTTATAAACCAGAAATATACTATACTGATACCGATAGTTTATACATTTCTTCTAGCAATTGGGATAAATTAAATGAAGCTGGGTTGGTGTCCGAAAATGAGTATTGTAAAGGAAAGAATGATTATGGTGATGGTGGAATTATATTTGGTTTATATTTAGCGCCAAAAGTTAAATACAATATCATTCTAACTTCCGACGGTGTTCTAAAAGAAAAGAAAACGTTTAAGGGTTACTCGAACTATAAGGTTAAGGTAGAGGATTATATTCAATTAGCTAGTGGACATGACATAACGAATGAATTCGATAAACCATGGGGGAAGAGTTTTACTAATGGAATAGTTATTCCTAAAGAAAAACAAACTAAAAAATTTAAAAGTTATCTGAATCTCATAAAGAGAAAAGCACCGAACGATGAAGGAATCATGTATCCTTACAATGATAAAGAGGAGATGTCCTTGGATGAAAACTATGAATTTGATGACTTTGATTATCTAACTCTTCAAGAAGAATGTTAATTTTTTTGTTTTAAATGAAGTTGAATAACAATTTCCTCGTTACCAAAATCTATAAACCTATTTTTGCCATCTTTGATTTCCAGATTTATATCTTTGATCATAAAGGAATTAAGTGGTAAATACGTAGTTTGAAATGGTTTTTCTATAATTCTATATCCAATAGGAACAGTGAATGTTGGAAGACTGTAAATAATCTGACGTTTGTATTTATTGAAAAATCCACCGTTTATTAAATTGCAATGTATATTGATCACATCGACATCATTCTCGATATTAGCTTTATTTGGTGCTATAGTTGATTGGGTGTATACTCGTTTATCAAATCCTAGTAACGTATTCAATGAATTTTCTACGTTGAAATCAACTTGACTATTATTTCTTAATATCAATTTCATTTTGTTCAGATTTAAATTACCTTCGAATTCAATATTGTTTTTACCATTGACACTTCCTGCGTATTCAGATAGGTATTCGTTAATGGCTATGTATTCGTAGCTTCCTGGTAGTAAACTTATGGTTTTGAATGTAGCTCCATTATCCGTCGATATTTTCAGTTGATTGTTTTTTTCGTTGATATTTCTAATGGAATTGTAAACAGAGAAATACTTTAATCCCAATTCATATTCTTGCTTTCGATCGAGTTCATACTCATAATCTAGAGATAATTTAATGTCTGATTTATTTGAGGTGATGACGAATAGTTGACTCATTTTTAATAACACTTTTATAATCATTTTTATCTATGATACCTTTTTCTAGGAGTCTTTTTAATATACAATTTAATTCATTATATTGTCTGTGTGATTGATGTCCTTCCTTCATTGCTGCTAATATTATTTGTAATCTATTAAGCAATTCTTCGTTGTTGTCGGATAAAAAAATTACACCATCTCCTGTATGTCCCAAAAAGTCATCGATTTCTTCTATAATATCATCAGTGTAGTTATCATCACTACCATCGGTGTTATCATCTAATTCTTTTTCCAGTCTTCTTAATCTTAAAGTTTTTGGTCCTCCTGTCCTTGTCGATGTAAGAATTTCCACGTATGAATTTAAATCTTTGAAATTATAATCTTTATCATACCCATTCAAAAGATTAATCATACCGGGTGTGAAATCATATATAGCGTCTATTCTGTCAATCTTAAATGTTGGGTTGAGTTGATTGAAACGTATCCTAAAACCGTTAAGAATCAATCCATCCTGATCAATTATTGGCTTTATTGTTTTGGCTAGGGTTGGATTTGGATTTGAAAAATAACGTTTTATATCATCTAATGTCCTGATTACGATTCCATCATCTTCAATGGGATATTCTATTTGTGGAGGAGATGGTGGTTGTTGAATTTGTTGTTTAGGAGCTTCTAATTTATTCTTGATATCCTCTTGACTTTTTAATATTGGTTTAAATAAAGTTTGTAGATTTTCCGTTAATCCAAGTTGTTGTAATCTGTTATTTTCAACTTGGGTCTTTATTTTATTCTTAGCTTTGATATATTCTCTATTTCTTTTTAAAATATTATTCCATTCCATTTTTAAAAAAATAAATTAACATATGTTGATCATTACTCTTTCACCCGCAGGTTTTCTGGTATTAACGAATACATATCCATGTTCCTCTGGATTTCTCCATTGAGCTTTACAAACCTTTTTAAATGAATCTCTGTCCATTCCGTGATTTATCGACTGTATGATTTGAGATAAATCTTTATCGTTTAATTCAAATAATAAAAAACAATTAGCATTTTTTCTAATAAACATAGAATCCATCCCGTAGAAAGATTGGGATTGGTATAAGCAGTGACAGTTGTGATGTCTTCCCTTCGTGAAGAATTCTTGTTGAACAGATTGATTTTTTTGCGCTACGCAGTCGTCAAACAATATTAAGTTCTTTCGTTTACTATCAATATTAGACAAGTCCAGATCATTTACATTTTTTGTCAGAAACACTTTTATGTCAGTTGGATTGAAAGATGGATTCTTTTCTTTTATGAAGTTATCTAAGATATCTTTTATTTCTATCTCATCGTTGTCCTCGTAATATTGAAATAATTCTTGAACATATTTCTTTGGTAAATATTCTAAAGCTTCGAGAAATTGATAATACGGTTGTTCTGGAGTTGTTGTGTAGATATATAGAGAATCAAAATCTAAAAGGTTGGGTGTTGTCAACATGTTAAAAGTGAGATGAGTTTTCCCAGACCCGGAACTACCGCATATACACATGAGCATTGGATTATTAGGAAATATTTCTGAATGATTAAATTTCCTTCCCATTTTTATGTACCAAAAATTACACCTTCTCCTTTATACTTTGAAAGATATATTCCTTCTCCAGTGTGTATATTTTTAAAAAATATTCCATTACCCTTATGTTTGACTTTGATTTCCCCTGTGTCAATACTATCCACTAATTTAGTTAATCCTTGTTTGACAGTTTTCTTAGTTTCTTCACTAAATCGTTTTCCAAATTCTTTAACTGTACCTAATATGTCTGCTACTCCCGACCCTTTTGCTAACTTTTCCATTTCCAAATTATGTCTACGTTTTTCACTTTTTTCAGCTTCGGCTGCTTTCTTGGCATTGACGGCTTGAACTATTCCTGCTGTTCCGCCGGCCGTGGCACCGGCTGCGGCCAAACCTGCAAAGATCAAGGGTAGGAAAGGTAAAAATCCACCTGCCTTTATGTTCTTGTCAATTCTTTCTAAATCTATATCATCTCGCACTTTACAGTGTTTATATGTATCAATAAGTTTTTTAGTTATGCTGATTCTTTTACCATTGTAAGTAATTGTAGTTGGCTTTTCTGTTTCGATAGCGTCTATTATTCTTTTTACTAAAGTTTCGGGTTTCATTTTTAAGGGATTAATTTATTCTATTCGAATCATCCGTCTGTCGGATATTTTTATTATATGTTTTGCTTCTTCCAATAATAAACAATAACCGGTTACATCTCCTTGTGTTTTTTCGATATGAATATTTATGTTTACTCCAGTTTTGAAAAGATCTTCTTGATGAGCTGATAGATCAAAACAGAAGATTGGGTGATTAATTGCAAAATCTACATATCCAAACTGAGGTGGATTTCCAAATAATTCACACATATTTTTATAATTTCTATACAATTCATTATAATCCTTTGTGGATGGATTAATAGTTAAAGGTTGGTTAGGATAATTATCGTTGTTTAATCTTACTTGAACTTTACAGATTATAGGATCTTCAGTTTGGTTCTTTGCCACTCTAAAGATATTGTTGTTATTTGTCTGAGAATCTGGTAAGTTCTTGAAACCAACTATTAAATATCTTGCTGGTTTAATGCTGTTAGTGATTGGCCATGTTGTGGATTCTCCAGTTAAAGTCATGCTCCCTACAGTGTTGCGACGAAGAAAAGCTATTTCAATGTCTTTAGTTAACGAGTTGAATATTCCCGTTTCTACTTCAATTGATGGTGTTATTACGGGTATGAAAAGTTGGAGATTTGTTATTTCTAATTTTGCATTTGAATTAGCTTCTCCAAAGAATATCTTATCGTCATTAATTTCTCTTTGTAAATGAATTTTAAATGGTAAACCTATAGAAACTTTTCGATGTTCTAAAAGACCGAATAAAGGATATAATTTCCAATTTACGTAATTACCCCATCTATTATCCTCAACAACATTATTGTACTGATTTACTCGTTTGTCAAACCCATGGTTTACTGCTCTACCGATTCTCTCAATGCTATTTCTGGCAATGACTCTCATTCTAGCGACATCAGCATCGTTAGCTACAGTTCTTACTGGTTCTTTTAAAACGTTCCCATCACCAACATCGGGTATCCAACCCGAGACTGAATCGTAGTTTTTGGGGTAAAGGACTGTTTTCAACATTGTGTCAAATTCTCCAGGGTGTTTGATGGTTTCTATGGGGTTTGATCCCGCTTCCAAAACCATTTCGCTAAATAAAGAAGGAAAGAAATTATTTTCTAATGTTGTATTAGTCTGTGGGACTCTATTTTCATTTGCGGTTCCGTCCTTGATTTTGAAATCGCATCTGAAATAGGCATCGGAAAGTAATAACCAATTTGACAGACTATTGATCTCGAAAGTGACCCTCCCACCATCATTTAGTTGGGATTTAGATCCAACACTCGGAGAAACAATAATGTAATCCTCTTTCTTACGATTAAATGAATAAAGAATTGGATCGTATAATCTAAAAATTGGATCAAGAATTTTATTTGCCATTTTTAGAGGAATTATTTTGATAAAATACAATACATTTACTATATGCATATGTATCAGGAGGGATTGAATTGATTCGCGATCTGTTCTCCACCACCTAGCTCTCCAATTCGTCCCTCAATCTATGTGCCACAGGAGTCCAGGACTTCGTTCAGGATAGTGATTTCAGAGAGAAATTCGAGGAATATAAGACACTTTTATTGGCATGAACATCAAGGCACATTAGACAACACAAAAATCACATTCCCGACCTATTGCTCTCTTACCCAACCACATAGTAGTTCACCATTGGACCACAAACCGAACACCCAGATCGTCTCGAGCTAACCCACGAGCTCTACTCTACGAGCGGAGTGTTGTAATTCCCATAGAAGTAAGCAATCAGAGCCGAACTTAGCGAGTTCCTGCCCCACGATCGACTGACTAATTATTGCCAAAGTACGTACTTTTATACCCTGTTATGTTATGCGCTGCACGTTTCATAACAACTTGCTGATTGGCTTAAGCATATTTCCGATTGAATGTAAAAAAGCGAGGGACACATATTTTTGTTAAGTCTGATCGTTTCGGATTATATAAAACAGGATGTAATATTAATATATCTTACTTCCTTGTGTTAGAGACTAATAAAATGTGTCTACCGGATATGATATCACCTGACATAGAAAGCAAATGTAAACAAGAAGCCATTTTGAATAATGTGTAATTTTTATTGTTTTTTTATCAATTATACCGTCTAATGAAGGGATAATAGGATTCTGATTAAGTTATTTTAATAGTTCAAGATGTCGGGCAATGGAATCTATCTATCAAATTATGTTTCTGTGTGGGTTACTAGTGCAACTTATGTCTGACCTATAAAGTCAACAATTGTGTATAATTAACTTCGTGTGTGCTATTATGCCTCACCCCTCAAACCACTACAGATTGACAAAGGAATGTTTCTGTGTATTGTTAGTGAATTCTATGTTGAAACACACGTCATATTTTACTTCCTTATATTCACTACAGACTCATAACATCACATCAAATCATATTGGACTTCTGAGCAGAGATAAAAATTTGCCTGAATTCCAAATTATTTAATCACATCAAATCATATTGGACTTCTGAGCAGAGATAAAAATTTGCCTGAATTCCAAATTATTTAATCACATCAAATCATATTGGACTTCTGAGCAGAGATAAAAATTTGCCTGAATTCCAAATTATTTAATCACATCTAATGTATATAATCATTCATATGTATATAATAATAAAGCATATAATCATTCACATAATCATAATATTCATAATGTATATAATATCTGTAGTGATAAGGAAGATGTTGAGTTTTAACATGAATTCTCAATCAATTCATTAGATAAAAATTTCCAATCTGTAGTGATTTCATGTAACCCTTTGTTAATTCTCCGAGACTTTCGAATTTTTTTCGCTCTGAGAATTGACCTTACAAGGGGTATACATGAAAAATTAAGGTATTGAAAACCCTATCTGTTTATTCTACAATATTTAGTAGGATTTACAACCAAAATGGGGGACATCAAATTCAATACCTAATTGGAGGGAGGTAAATTGATCACACGAAGAAAAATATGGTTTTGTTGGCTTATAGGTTAACATAGGGTACTGAGTCATTCATCTCAGAAACATTTAATTTGAGGAGATGATTCCAATGTTTGATTATTTTGAACTATTGAATTTCCTTTTCAGTTATTCCCATGATTCCCTTCTACAGATAGAATAATTGATAAAAAAGCAAAATCCTTCAAAATTCTCATCTAAATGGCTTTCTTGTTTCAGCAATGTTGAAAGGAAGATATGTAGGTATTAGGTAAGTATTAGGTAAGTATTTTAAGTATCCATCAACATGAGTAGCCAGTCCACGCTTCATGTTTGGAAAAATTAATTGTGGTCTGAAATATTTTTTCCAAGAAGAGTTACCTCACTTTAATAAAGGGAAGGAATAAAAAACCAGACCACATCAATTTTTTTTGGTGGAATTAATGTTTTAATGGGGTTTTTTCCTGTGTTGTTCGTGTTTTAAAATTAAACTCATCCTATTTTTAATATGTTTTTTTGATGGAATGTAGGAAATTTATTGAAGGTGTTTGTCGTAAGAATTCTATCAAAAATGTAGGGTGTTTTATGAAATGTAGAGTGTTAAGGTGTGTTTTGGGTACACTCAATTTGGTTGCAAGTTTCCCCATGGGATGAAAATGGAATGGGGAAAGTTGCGACCGAATTGAGTGTACGTATACTACTAACATCTCCGCTATCTTTTTCATGCAGAAACCGAAAATTCATATTTTTCATAATTTCGAGAAAAACTAGTTTGAAAATGTGTACCCTATTTCGAGAAGGCAAATTCCTCAAAATTTCAGTTTCAGAGAGTTACCAACACTAAATAATTCGTAGCACCCAGACTATTAACTGCAGGAACTTGAAATTTAAAACATAATAACTACATATCCATTTGCTAACGCAGTGCAAATTGCAACTGTCCAGCTGCAATAGTTTCTGAGTTACAGCCTGTCAAAGATTTGTTTTTTTACTGAAAAAGTAAAATATTGACCCCAAAACTAAAATGGCCATAACTTCGCCAATTGTCATCCTAGAGCTATAAGTTTTGTACTGGGGGAAAATTTAACATCTCCGCTATCTTTTTCATGCAGAAAACGAAAATTCATATTTTTCATAATTTTGAGAAAAACTAGTTTGAAAATGTGTACCCTATTTTTGCGAAGGCAAATTCCTCAAATTTCAGTTTCAGAGAGTTGCCAAAACTAAATAATTCGTAGCACCCAGACTATGAACTGCAGGAACTTGAAATTTGAAACATAATAACTGCATATCCATTTGATAACGCAGTGCAAATTGCAACTGTCCAGCTCCAATAGTTTCGAGAAAAACTAGTTTGAAAATGTGTACCCTATTTTCGAGAAGGCAAATTCCTCAAAATTTCAGTTTCAGAGAGTTGCCAACACTAAATAATCGTAGCACCCAGACTATTAACTGCAGGAACTTGAAATTTGAAACATAATAACTACATATCCATTTGCTAACGCAGTGCAAATTACAACCGTCCAGCTCCAATAGTTTGTGAGTTACAGCCTGTCAAAGATTTGGTTTTTTACTGAAAAAGTGAAAAATTGACCCCAAAACTAAAATGGCCATAACTTCGCCAATTGTCATCCTAGAGCTATAATTGTTGTACTGGGGGAAAATTCAACATCTCCGCTATCTTTTTCATGCAGAAACCGAAAATTCATATTTTTCATAATTTCGAGAAAAACTAGTTTGAAAATGTGTACCCTATTTTCGAAAAGGCAAATTCCTCAAATTTCAGTTTCAGAGAGTTGCCAACACTAAATAATTCGTAGCACCCAGACTATTAACTGCAGGAACTTGAAATTTGAAACATAATAACTTCATATCCATTTGCTAACGCAGTATAAATTGCAACTGTCCAGCTCCAATTGTTTCTGAGTTACAGCCTGTCAAAGATTTGGTTTTTTACTGAAAAAGTGAAAAATTGACCCCAAAACTAAAATGGCCATAACTTCGCCAATTTTCATCCTAGAGCTATAATTTTTGTACTGGGGGAAAATTCAACATCTCCGCTATCTTTTTTATGCAGAAACCGGAAATTCATATTTTTCATAATTTCGAGAAAAACTAGTTTGAAAATGTGTACCCTATTTTTGGGAAGGCAAATTCCTCAATAATTCGTAGCACCCAGACTATTAACTGCAGGAACTTGAAATTTGAAACATAATAACTTCATATCCATTTGCTAACGCAGTGCAAATTGCAACTGTCCAGCTCCAATTGTTTCTGAGTTACAGCCTGTCAAAGATTTGGTTTTTTACTGAAAAAGTGAAAAATTGACCCCAAAACTAAAATGGCCATAACTTCGCCAATTTTCATCCTAGAGCTATAATTTTTGTACTGGGGGAAAATTCAACATCTCCGCTATCTTTTTTATGCAGAAACCGGAAATTCATATTTTTCATAATTTCGAGAAAAACTAGTTTGAAAATGTGTACCCTATTTTTGGGAAGGCAAATTCCTCAATAATTCGTAGCACCCAGACTATTAACTGCAGGAACTTGAAATTTGAAACATAATAACTTCATATCCATTTGCTAACGCAGTGCAAATTGCAACTGTCCAGCTCCAATTGTTTCTGAGTTACAGCCTGTCAAAGATTTGGTTTTTTACTGAAAAAGTGAAAAATTGACCCCAAAACTAAAATGGCCATAACTTCGCCAATTTTCATCCTAGAGCTATAAGTTTTGTACTGGGGGAAAATTTAACATCTCCGCTATCTTTTTCTTGCAGAAACCGGAAATTCATATTTTTCATAATTTTGAGAAAAACTAGTTTGAAAATGTGTACCCTATTTTTGCGAAGGCAAATTCCTCAAATTTCAGTTTCAGAGAGTTGCCAACACTAAATAATTCGTAGCACCCCGACTATTAACTGCAGGAACTTGAAATTTGAAACATAATAACTTCATATCCATTTGCTAACGCAGTGCAAATTTCAACTGTCCAGCTCCAATAGTTTCTGAGTGACAGCCTGTCAAAGATTTGGTTTTTTACTGAAAAAGTGAAAAATTGACCCCAAAACTAAAATGGCCATAACTTCGCCAATTTTCATCCTAGAGCTATAATTTTTGTACTGGGGGAAAATTCAACATCTCCGCTATCTTTTTTATGCAGAAACCGAAAATTCATATTTTTCATAATTTCGAGAAAAACTAGTTTGAAAATGTGTATCCTATTTTCGAGAAGGCAAATTCCTCAAAATTTCAGTTTCAGAGAGTTGCCAACACTAAATAATTCGTAGCACCGAGACTATTAACTGCAGGAACTTGAAATTTAAAACATAATAACTTCATATCTATTTGCTAACGCAGTGCAAATTGCAACTGTCCAGCTCCAATAGTTTCTGAGTTACAGCCTGTCAAAGATTTGGTTTTTTACTGAAAAAGTAAAATATTGACCCCAAAACTAAAATGGCCATAACTTCGCCAATTGTCATCCTAGAGCTATAAGTTTTGTACTGGGGGAAAATTTAACATCTCCGCTATCTTTTTCATGCAGAAACCGAAAATTCATATTTTTCATAATTTCGAGAAAAACTAGTTTGAAAATGTGTACCCTATTTTTGCGAAGGCAAATTCCTCAAAATTTCAGTTTCAGAGAGTTGCCAACACTAAATAATTCGTAGCTATTAATTGCAGGAACTTGAAATTTGAAACATAATAACTACATATCCATTTGCTAACGCAGTGCAAATTGCAACTGTCCAGCTCCAATAGTTTCTGAGTTACAGCCTGTCAAAGATTTGGTTTTTTACTGAAAAAGTGAAAAATTGACCCCAAAACTAAAATGGCCATAACTTCGCAAATTTTCATCCAAGAGCTATAATTTTTGTACTGGGGGGAAATTCAACATCTCCGCTATCTTTTTCATGCAGAAACCGAAAATTCATATTTTTCATAATTTCGAGAAAAATTAGTTTGAAAATGTGTACCCTATTTTCGAGAAGGCAAATTCCTCAAAATTTCAGTTTCAGAGAGTTACCAACACTAAATAATTCGTAGCACCCAGACTATTAACTGCAGGAACTTGAAATTTAAAACATAATAACTTCATATCCATTTGCTAACGCAGTGCAAATTGCAACTGTCCAGCTGCAATAGTTTCTGAGTTACAGCCTGTCAAAGATTTGGCTTTTTACTGAAAAAGTAAAATATTGACCCCAAAACTAAAATGGCCATAACTTCGCCAATTGTCATCCTAGAGCTATAAGTTTTGTACTGGGGGAAAATTTAACATCTCCGCTATCTTTTTCATGCAGAAACCGAAAATTCATAGTTTTCATAATTTCGAGAAAAACTAGTTTGAAAATTTTTACCCTATTTTCGAGAAGGCAAATTCGCCAAAATTTCAGTTTCAGAGAGTTGCCAACACTAAATAATTCGTAGCACCAAGACTATTAACTGCAGGAACTTGAAATTTAAAACATAATAACTTCATATCCATTTGCTAACGCAGTGCAAATTGCAACTGTCCAGCTCCAATAGTTTCTGAGTTACAGCCTGTCAAAGATTTGGTTTTTTTTACTGAAAAAGTAAAATATTGACCCCAAAACTAAAATGGCCATAACTTCGCCAATTGTCATCCTAGAGCTATAAGTTTTGTACTGGGGGAAAATTTAACATCTCCGCTATCTTTTTCATGCAGAAACCGAAAATTCATATTTTTCATAATTTCGAGAAAAACTAGTTTGAAAATGTGTACCCTATTTTTGCGAAGGCAAATTCCTCAAATTTCAGTTTCAGAGAGTTGCCAAAACTAAATAATTCGTAGCACCCAGACTATGAACTGCAGGAACTTGAAATTTGAAACATAATAACTACATATCCATTTGCTAACGCAGTGCAAATTGCAACTGTCCAGCTCCAATAGTTTCGAGAAAAACTAGTTTGAAAATGTGTACCCTATTTTCGAGAAGGCAAATTCCTCAAAATTTCAGTTTCAGAGAGTTGCCAACACTAAATAATCGTAGCACCCAGACTATTAACTGCAGGAACTTGAAATTTGAAACATAATAACTACATATCCATTTGCTAACGCAGTGCAAATTACAACCGTCCAGCTCCAATAGTTTGTGAGTTACAGCCTGTCAAAGATTTGGTTTTTTACTGAAAAAGTGAAAAGTTGACCCCAAAACTAAAATGGCCATAACTTCGCCAATTTTCATCCTAGAGCTATAATTTTTGTACTGGGGGAAAATTCAACATCTCCGCTATCTTTTTCATGCAGAAACCGAAAATTCATATTTTTCATAATTTCGAGAAAGACTAGTTTGATAATGTGTACCCTATTTTTGCGAAGGCAAATTCCGCAAATTTCAGTTTCAGAGAGTTGCCAACACTAAATAATTCGTAGCACCCAGACTATTAACTGCAGGAACTTGAAATTTAAAATATAATAACTTCATATCCATTTGCTAACGCAGTGCAAATTGCAACTGTCCAGCTCCAATAGTTTCTGAGTTACAGCCTGTCAAAGATTTGGTTTTTTACTGAAAAAGTGAAAAGTTGACCCCAAAACTAAAATGGCCATAACTTCGCCAATTTTCATCCTAGAGCTATAATTGTTGTACTGGGGGAAAATTCAACATCTCCGCTATCGTTTTCATGCAGAAACCGAAAATTCTTTATTTTCATAATTTCGAGAAAAACTAGTTTGAAAATGTGTACCCTATTTTTGGGAAGGCAAATTCCTCAAAATTTCAGTTTCAGAGAGTTGCCAACACTAAATAATTCGTAGCACCCAGACTATTAACTGCAGGAACTTGAAATTTAGAAACATAACAACTGCATATCGATTTGCTAACGCATTGCAAATTGCAACTGTCCAGCTCCAATAGTTTCTGAGTTACAGCCTGTCAAAGATTTGGTTTTTTACTGAAAAAGTAAAATATTGACCCCAAAACTAAAATGGCCATAACTTCGCCAATTGTCATCCTAGAGCTATAAGTTTTGTACTGGGGGAAAATTTAACATCTCCGCTATCTTTTTCATGCAGAAAACGAAAAATTCATATTTTTCATAATTTTGAGAAAAACTAGTTTGAAAATGTGTACCCTATTTTTGCGAAGGCAAATTCCTCAAATTTCAGTTTCAGAGAGTTGCCAAAACTAAATAATTCGTAGCACCCAGACTATGAACTGCAGGAACTTGAAATTTGAAACATAATAACTGCATATCCATTTGCTAACGCAGTGCAAATTGCAACTGTCCAGCTCCAATAGTTTCGAGAAAAACTAGTTTGAAAATGTGTACCCTATTTTCGAGAAGGCAAATTCCTCAAAATTTCAGTTTCAGAGAGTTGCCAACACTAAATAATCGTAGCACCCAGACTATTAACTGCAGGAACTTGAAATTTAAAACATAATAACTTCATATCCATTTGCTAACGCAGTGCAAATTGCAACTGTCCAGCTCCAATTGTTTCTGAGTTACAGCCTGTCAAAGATTTGTTTTTTTACTGAAAAAGTGAAAAATATACCCCAAAACTAAAATGGCCATAACTTCGCCAATTTTCATCCTAGAGCTTTAATTTTTGTACTGGGGGAAAATTCAACATCTCCGCTATCCTTTTCATGCAGAAACCGGAAATTCATTTTTTTCATAATTTCGAGAAAAACTAGTTTGAAAATGTGTACCCTATTTTTGCGAAGGCAAATTCCTCAAATTTCAGTTTCAGAGAGTTGCCAACACTAAATAATTCGTAGCACCCAGACTATTAACTGCAGGAACTTGAAATTTGAAACATAATAACTTCATATCCATTTGCTAACGCAGTGCAAATTGCAACTGTCCAGCTCCAATAGTTTCTGAGTTACAGCCTGTCAAAAATTTGGTTTTTTACTTAAAAAGTGAAAAATTGACCCCAAAACTAAAATGGCCATAACTTCGCCAATTGTCATCCTAGAGCTATAAGTTTTGTACTGGGGGAAAATTTAACATCTCCGCTATCTTTTTTGTGCAGAAACCGAAAATTCCTATTTCTCATAATTTCGAGAAAAATGAGTTTGAAAATTTGTACCCTATTTTCGAAAAGGCAAATTCCTCAAAATTTCAGTTTCAGAGAGTTGCCAACACTAAATAATTCGTAGCACCCAGACTATTAACTGCAGGAACTTGAAATTTGAAACATAATAACTTCATATCCATTTGCTAACGCAGTATAAATTGCAACTGTCCAGCTCCAATTGTTTCTGAGTTACAGCCTGTCAAAGATTTGGTTTTTTACTGAAAAAGTGAAAAATTGACCCCAAAACTAAAATGGCCATAACTTCGCCAATTTTCATCCTAGAGCTATAATTTTTGTACTGGGGGAAAATTCAACATCTCCGCTATCTTTTTTATGCAGAAACCGGAAATTCATATTTTTCATAATTTCGAGAAAAACTAGTTTGAAAATGTGTACCCTATTTTTGGGAAGGCAAATTCCTCAATAATTCGTAGCACCCAGACTATTAACTGCAGGAACTTGAAATTTGAAACATAATAACTTCATATCCATTTGCTAACGCAGTGCAAATTGCAACTGTCCAGCTCCAATTGTTTCTGAGTTACAGCCTGTCAAAGATTTGGTTTTTTACTGAAAAAGTGAAAAATTGACCCCAAAACTAAAATGGCCATAACTTCGCCAATTTTCATCCTAGAGCTATAATTTTTGTACTGGGGGAAAATTCAACATCTCCGCTATCTTTTTTATGCAGAAACCGGAAATTCATATTTTTCATAATTTCGAGAAAAACTAGTTTGAAAATGTGTACCCTATTTTTGGGAAGGCAAATTCCTCAATAATTCGTAGCACCCAGACTATTAACTGCAGGAACTTGAAATTTGAAACATAATAACTTCATATCCATTTGCTAACGCAGTGCAAATTGCAACTGTCCAGCTCCAATTGTTTCTGAGTTACAGCCTGTCAAAGATTTGGTTTTTTACTGAAAAAGTGAAAAATTGACCCCAAAACTAAAATGGCCATAACTTCGCCAATTTTCATCCTAGAGCTATAAGTTTTGTACTGGGGGAAAATTTAACATCTCCGCTATCTTTTTCTTGCAGAAACCGGAAATTCATATTTTTCATAATTTTGAGAAAAACTAGTTTGAAAATGTGTACCCTATTTTTGCGAAGGCAAATTCCTCAAATTTCAGTTTCAGAGAGTTGCCAACACTAAATAATTCGTAGCACCCCGACTATTAACTGCAGGAACTTGAAATTTGAAACATAATAACTTCATATCCATTTGCTAACGCAGTGCAAATTTCAACTGTCCAGCTCCAATAGTTTCTGAGTGACAGCCTGTCAAAGATTTGGTTTTTTACTGAAAAAGTGAAAAATTGACCCCAAAACTAAAATGGCCATAACTTCGCCAATTTTCATCCTAGAGCTATAATTTTTGTACTGGGGGAAAATTCAACATCTCCGCTATCTTTTTTATGCAGAAACCGGAAATTCATATTTTTCATAATTTCGAGAAAAACTAGTTTGAAAATGTGTACCCTATTTTTGGGAAGGCAAATTCCTCAATAATTCGTAGCACCCAGACTATTAACTGCAGGAACTTGAAATTTGAAACATAATAACTTCATATCCATTTGCTAACGCAGTGCAAATTGCAACTGTCCAGCTCCAATTGTTTCTGAGTTACAGCCTGTCAAAGATTTGGTTTTTTACTGAAAAAGTGAAAAATTGACCCCAAAACTAAAATGGCCATAACTTCGCCAATTTTCATCCTAGAGCTATAATTTTTGTACTGGGGGAAAATTCAACATCTCCGCTATCTTTTTTATGCAGAAACCGGAAATTCATATTTTTCATAATTTCGAGAAAAACTAGTTTGAAAATGTGTACCCTATTTTTGGGAAGGCAAATTCCTCAATAATTCGTAGCACCCAGACTATTAACTGCAGGAACTTGAAATTTGAAACATAATAACTTCATATCCATTTGCTAACGCAGTGCAAATTGCAACTGTCCAGCTCCAATTGTTTCTGAGTTACAGCCTGTCAAAGATTTGGTTTTTTACTGAAAAAGTGAAAAATTGACCCCAAAACTAAAATGGCCATAACTTCGCCAATTTTCATCCTAGAGCTATAAGTTTTGTACTGGGGGAAAATTTAACATCTCCGCTATCTTTTTCTTGCAGAAACCGGAAATTCATATTTTTCATAATTTTGAGAAAAACTAGTTTGAAAATGTGTACCCTATTTTTGCGAAGGCAAATTCCTCAAATTTCAGTTTCAGAGAGTTGCCAACACTAAATAATTCGTAGCACCCCGACTATTAACTGCAGGAACTTGAAATTTGAAACATAATAACTTCATATCCATTTGCTAACGCAGTGCAAATTTCAACTGTCCAGCTCCAATAGTTTCTGAGTGACAGCCTGTCAAAGATTTGGTTTTTTACTGAAAAAGTGAAAAATTGACCCCAAAACTAAAATGGCCATAACTTCGCCAATTTTCATCCTAGAGCTATAATTTTTGTACTGGGGGAAAATTCAACATCTCCGCTATCTTTTTTATGCAGAAACCGAAAATTCATATTTTTCATAATTTCGAGAAAAACTAGTTTGAAAATGTGTATCCTATTTTCGAGAAGGCAAATTCCTCAAAATTTCAGTTTCAGAGAGTTGCCAACACTAAATAATTCGTAGCACCGAGACTATTAACTGCAGGAACTTGAAATTTAAAACATAATAACTTCATATCTATTTGCTAACGCAGTGCAAATTGCAACTGTCCAGCTCCAATAGTTTCTGAGTTACAGCCTGTCAAAGATTTGGTTTTTTACTGAAAAAGTAAAATATTGACCCCAAAACTAAAATGGCCATAACTTCGCCAATTGTCATCCTAGAGCTATAAGTTTTGTACTGGGGGAAAATTTAACATCTCCGCTATCTTTTTCATGCAGAAACCGAAAATTCATATTTTTCATAATTTCGAGAAAAACTAGTTTGAAAATGTGTACCCTATTTTTGCGAAGGCAAATTCCTCAAAATTTCAGTTTCAGAGAGTTGCCAACACTAAATAATTCGTAGCTATTAATTGCAGGAACTTGAAATTTGAAACATAATAACTACATATCCATTTGCTAACGCAGTGCAAATTGCAACTGTCCAGCTCCAATAGTTTCTGAGTTACAGCCTGTCAAAGATTTGGTTTTTTACTGAAAAAGTGAAAAATTGACCCCAAAACTAAAATGGCCATAACTTCGCCAATTTTCATCCAAGAGCTATAATTTTTGTACTGGGGGGAAATTCAACATCTCCGCTATCTTTTTCATGCAGAAACCGAAAATTCATATTTTTCATAATTTCGAGAAAAATTAGTTTGAAAATGTGTACCCTATTTTCGAGAAGGCAAATTCCTCAAAATTTCAGTTTCAGAGAGTTACCAACACTAAATAATTCGTAGCACCCAGACTATTAACTGCAGGAACTTGAAATTTAAAACATAATAACTTCATATCCATTTGCTAACGCAGTGCAAATTGCAACTGTCCAGCTGCAATAGTTTCTGAGTTACAGCCTGTCAAAGATTTGGCTTTTTACTGAAAAAGTAAAATATTGACCCCAAAACTAAAATGGCCATAACTTCGCCAATTGTCATCCTAGAGCTATAAGTTTTGTACTGGGGGAAAATTTAACATCTCCGCTATCTTTTTCATGCAGAAACCGAAAATTCATAGTTTTCTTAATTTCGAGAAAAACTAGTTTGAAAATTTTTACCCTATTTTCGAGAAGGCAAATTCGCCAAAATTTCAGTTTCAGAGAGTTGCCAACACTAAATAATTCGTAGCACCAAGACTATTAACTGCAGGAACTTGAAATTTAAAACATAATAACTTCATATCCATTTGCTAACGCAGTGCAAATTGCAACTGTCCAGCTCCAATAGTTTCTGAGTTACAGCCTGTCAAAGATTTGGTTTTTTTTACTGAAAAAGTAAAATATTGACCCCAAAACTAAAATGGCCATAACTTCGCCAATTGTCATCCTAGAGCTATAAGTTTTGTACTGGGGGAAAATTTAACATCTCCGCTATCTTTTTCATGCAGAAACCGAAAATTCATATTTTTCATAATTTCGAGAAAAACTAGTTTGAAAATGTGTACCCTATTTTTGCGAAGGCAAATTCCTCAAATTTCAGTTTCAGAGAGTTGCCAAAACTAAATAATTCGTAGCACCCAGACTATGAACTGCAGGAACTTGAAATTTGAAACGTAATAACTACATATCCATTTGCTAACGCAGTGCAAATTGCAACTGTCCAGCTCCAATAGTTTCGAGAAAAACTAGTTTGAAAATGTGTACCCTATTTTCGAGAAGGCAAATTCCTCAAAATTTCAGTTTCAGAGAGTTGCCAACACTAAATAATCGTAGCACCCAGACTATTAACTGCAGGAACTTGAAATTTGAAACATAATAACTACATATCCATTTGCTAACGCAGTGCAAATTACAACCGTCCAGCTCCAATAGTTTGTGAGTTACAGCCTGTCAAAGATTTGGTTTTTTACTGAAAAAGTGAAAAGTTGACCCCAAAACTAAAATGGCCATAACTTCGCCAATTTTCATCCTAGAGCTATAATTTTTGTACTGGGGGAAAATTCAACATCTCCGCTATCTTTTTCATGCAGAAACCGAAAATTCATATTTTTCATAATTTCGAGAAAGACTAGTTTGATAATGTGTACCCTATTTTTGCGAAGGCAAATTCCGCAAATTTCAGTTTCAGAGAGTTGCCAACACTAAATAATTCGTAGCACCCAGACTATTAACTGCAAGAACTTGAAATTTAAAATATAATAACTTCATATCCATTTGCTAACGCAGTGCAAATTGCAACTGTCCAGCTCCAATAGTTTCTGAGTTACAGCCTGTCAAAGATTTGGTTTTTTACTGAAAAAGTGAAAAGTTGACCCCAAAACTAAAATGGCCATAACTTCGCCAATTTTCATCCTAGAGCTATAATTGTTGTACTGGGGGAAAATTCAACATCTCCGCTATCGTTTTCATGCAGAAACCGAAAATTCTTTATTTTCATAATTTCGAGAAAAACTAGTTTGAAAATGTGTACCCTATTTTTGGGAAGGCAAATTCCTCAAAATTTCAGTTTCAGAGAGTTGCCAACACTAAATAATTCGTAGCACCCAGACTATTAACTGCAGGAACTTGAAATTTAGAAACATAACAACTGCATATCGATTTGCTAACGCATTGCAAATTGCAACTGTCCAGCTCCAATAGTTTCTGAGTTACAGCCTGTCAAAGATTTGGTTTTTTACTGAAAAAGTAAAATATTGACCCCAAAACTAAAATGGCCATAACTTCGCCAATTGTCATCCTAGAGCTATAAGTTTTGTACTGGGGGAAAATTTAACATCTCCGCTATCTTTTTCATGCAGAAAACGAAAAATTCATATTTTTCATAATTTTGAGAAAAACTAGTTTGAAAATGTGTACCCTATTTTTGCGAAGGCAAATTCCTCAAATTTCAGTTTCAGAGAGTTGCCAAAACTAAATAATTCGTAGCACCCAGACTATGAACTGCAGGAACTTGAAATTTGAAACATAATAACTGCATATCCATTTGCTAACGCAGTGCAAATTGCAACTGTCCAGCTCCAATAGTTTCGAGAAAAACTAGTTTGAAAATGTGTACCCTATTTTCGAGAAGGCAAATTCCTCAAAATTTCAGTTTCAGAGAGTTGCCAACACTAAATAATCGTAGCACCCAGACTATTAACTGCAGGAACTTGAAATTTAAAACATAATAACTTCATATCCATTTGCTAACGCAGTGCAAATTGCAACTGTCCAGCTCCAATTGTTTCTGAGTTACAGCCTGTCAAAGATTTGTTTTTTTACTGAAAAAGTGAAAAATATACCCCAAAACTAAAATGGCCATAACTTCGCCAATTTTCATCCTAGAGCTTTAATTTTTGTACTGGGGGAAAATTCAACATCTCCGCTATCCTTTTCTTGCAGAAACCGGAAATTCATTTTTTTCATAATTTCGAGAAAAACTAGTTTGAAAATGTGTACCCTATTTTTGCGAAGGCAAATTCCTCAAATTTCAGTTTCAGAGAGTTGCCAACACTAAATAATTCGTAGCACCCAGACTATTAACTGCAGGAACTTGAAATTTGAAACATAATAACTTCATATCCATTTGCTAACGCAGTGCAAATTGCAACTGTCCAGCTCCAATAGTTTCTGAGTTACAGCCTGTCAAAAATTTGGTTTTTTACTTAAAAAGTGAAAAATTGACCCCAAAACTAAAATGGCCATAACTTCGCCAATTGTCATCCTAGAGCTATAAGTTTTGTACTGGGGGAAAATTTAACATCTCCGCTATCTTTTTTGTGCAGAAACCGAAAATTCCTATTTCTCATAATTTCGAGAAAAATGAGTTTGAAAATTTGTACCCTATTTTCGAAAAGGCAAATTCCTCAAAATTTCAGTTTCAGAGAGTTGCCAACACTAAATAATTCGTAGCACCCAGACTATTAACTGCAGGAACTTGAAATTTGAAACATAATAACTTCATATCCATTTGCTAACGCAGTATAAATTGCAACTGTCCAGCTCCAATTGTTTCTGAGTTACAGCCTGTCAAAGATTTGGTTTTTTACTGAAAAAGTGAAAAATTGACCCCAAAACTAAAATGGCCATAACTTCGCCAGTTTTCATCCTAGAGCTATAATTTTTGTACTGGGGGAAAATTCAACATCTCCGCTATCTTTTTTATGCAGAAACCGGAAATTCATATTTTTCATAATTTCGAGAAAAACTAGTTTGAAAATGTGTACCCTATTTTTGGGAAGGCAAATTCCTCAATAATTCGTAGCACCCAGACTATTAACTGCAGGAACTTGAAATTTGAAACATAATAACTTCATATCCATTTGCTAACGCAGTGCAAATTGCAACTGTCCAGCTCCAATTGTTTCTGAGTTACAGCCTGTCAAAGATTTGGTTTTTTACTGAAAAAGTGAAAAATTGACCCCAACACTAAAATGGCCATAACTTCGCCAATTTTCATCCTAGAGCTATAATTTTTGTACTGGGGGAAAATTCAACATCTCCGCTATCTTTTTTATGCAGAAACCGGAAATTCATATTTTTCATAATTTCGAGAAAAACTAGTTTGAAAATGTGTACCCTATTTTTGGGAAGGCAAATTCCTCAATAATTCGTAGCACCCAGACTATTAACTGCAGGAACTTGAAATTTGAAACATAATAACTTCATATCCATTTGCTAACGCAGTGCAAATTGCAACTGTCCAGCTCCAATTGTTTCTGAGTTACAGCCTGTCAAAGATTTGGTTTTTTACTGAAAAAGTGAAAAATTGACCCCAAAACTAAAATGGCCATAACTTCGCCAATTTTCATCCTAGAGCTATAAGTTTTGTACTGGGGGAAAATTTAACATCTCCGCTATCTTTTTCTTGCAGAAACCGGAAATTCATATTTTTCATAATTTTGAGAAAAACTAGTTTGAAAATGTGTACCCTATTTTTGCGAAGGCAAATTCCTCAAATTTCAGTTTCAGAGAGTTGCCAACACTAAATAATTCGTAGCACCCAGACTATTAACTGCAGGAACTTGAAATTTGAAACATAATAACTTCATATCCATTTGCTAACGCAGTGCAAATTTCAACTGTCCAGCTCCAATAGTTTCTGAGTGACAGCCTGTCAAAGATTTGGTTTTTTACTGAAAAAGTGAAAAATTGACCCCAAAACTAAAATGGCCATAACTTCGCCAATTTTCATCCTAGAGCTATAATTTTTGTACTGGGGGAAAATTCAACATCTCCGCTATCTTTTTTATGCAGAAACCGAAAATTCATATTTTTCATAATTTCGAGAAAAACTAGTTTGAAAATGTGTATCCTATTTTCGAGAAGGCAAATTCCTCAAAATTTCAGTTTCAGAGAGTTGCCAACACTAAATAATTCGTAGCACCGAGACTATTAACTGCAGGAACTTGAAATTTAAAACATAATAACTTCATATCCATTTGCTAACGCAGTGCAAATTGCAACTGTCCAGCTCCAATAGTTTCTGAGTTACAGCCTGTCAAAGATTTGGTTTTTTACTGAAAAAGTAAAATATTGACCCCAAAACTAAAATGGCCATAACTTCGCCAATTGTCATCCTAGAGCTATAAGTTTTGTACTGGGGGAAAATTTAACATCTCCGCTATCTTTTTCATGCAGAAACCGAAAATTCATATTTTTCATAATTTCGAGAAAAACTAGTTTGAAAATGTGTACCCTATTTTTGCGAAGGCAAATTCCTCAAAATTTCAGTTTCAGAGAGTTGCCAACACTAAATAATTCGTAGCACCGAGACTATTAATTGCAGGAACTTGAAATTTGAAACATAATAACTACATATCCATTTGCTAACGCAGTGCAAATTGCAACTGTCCAGCTCCAATAGTTTCTGAGTTACAGCCTGTCAAAGATTTGGTTTTTTACTGAAAAAGTGAAAAATTGACCCCAAAACTAAAATGGCCATAACTTCGCCAATTTTCATCCAAGAGCTATAATTTTTGTACTGGGGGGAAATTCAACATCTCCGCTATCTTTTTCATGCAGAAACCGAAAATTCATGTTTTTCATAATTTCGAGAAAAACTAGTTTGAAAATGTGTACCCTATTTTCGAGAAGGCAAATTCCTCAAAATTTCAGTTTCAGAGAGTTACCAACACTAAATAATTCGTAGCACCCAGACTATTAACTGCAGGAACTTGAAATTTAAAACATAATAACTTCATATCCATTTGCTAACGCAGTGCAAATTGCAACTGTCCAGCTGCAATAGTTTCTGAGTTACAGCCTGTCAAAGATTTGGCTTTTTACTGAAAAAGTAAAATATTGACCCCAAAACTAAAATGGCCATAACTTCGCCAATTGTCATCCTAGAGCTATAAGTTTTGTACTGGGGGAAAATTTAACATCTCCGCTATCTTTTTCATGCAGAAACCGAAAATTCATAGTTTTCATAATTTCGAGAAAAACTAGTTTGAAAATTTTTACCCTATTTTCGAGAAGGCAAATTCGCCAAAATTTCAGTTTCAGAGAGTTGCCAACACTAAATAATTCGTAGCACCGAGACTATTAACTGCAGGAACTTGAAATTTAAAACATAATAACTTCATATCCATTTGCTAACGCAGTGCAAATTGCAACTGTCCAGCTCCAATAGTTTCTGAGTTACAGCCTGTCAAAGATTTGGTTTTTTTTACTGAAAAAGTAAAATATTGACCCCAAAACTAAAATGGCCATAACTTCGCCAATTGTCATCCTAGAGCTATAAGTTTTGTACTGGGGGAAAATTTAACATCTCCGCTATCTTTTCCATGCAGAAACCGAAAATTCATATTTTTCATAATTTCGAGAAAAACTAGTTTGAAAATGTGTACCCTATTTTTGCGAAGGCAAATTCCTCAAATTTCAGTTTCAGAGAGTTGCCAAAACTAAATAATTCGTAGCACCCAGACTATGAACTGCAGGAACTTGAAATTTGAAACATAATAACTACATATCCATTTGCTAACGCAGTGCAAATTGCAACTGTCCAGCTCCAATAGTTTCGAGAAAAACTAGTTTGAAAATGTGTACCCTATTTTCGAGAAGGCAAATTCCTCAAAATTTCAGTTTCAGAGAGTTGCCAACACTAAATAATCGTAGCACCCAGACTATTAACTGCAGGAACTTGAAATTTGAAACATAATAACTACATATCCATTTGCTAACGCAGTGCAAATTACAACCGTCCAGCTCCAATAGTTTGTGAGTTACAGCCTGTCAAAGATTTGGTTTTTTACTGAAAAAGTGAAAAGTTGACCCCAAAACTAAAATGGCCATAACTTCGCCAATTTTCATCCTAGAGCTATAATTTTTGTACTGGGGGAAAATTCAACATCTCCGCTATCTTTTTCATGCAGAAACCGAAAATTCATATTTTTCATAATTTCGAGAAAGACTAGTTTGATAATGTGTACCCTATTTTTGCGAAGGCAAATTCCGCAAATTTCAGTTTCAGAGAGTTGCCAACACTAAATAATTCGTAGCACCCAGACTATTAACTGCAGGAACTTGAAATTTAAAATATAATAACTTCATATCCATTTGCTAACGCAGTGCAAATTGCAACTGTCCAGCTCCAATAGTTTCTGAGTTACAGCCTGTCAAAGATTTGGTTTTTTTTACTGAAAAAGTAAAATATTGACCCCAAAACTAAAATGGCCATAACTTCGCCAATTGTCATCCTAGAGCTATAAGTTTTGTACTGGGGGAAAATTTAACATCTCCGCTATCTTTTTCATGCAGAAACCGAAAATTCATATTTTTCATAATTTCGAGAAAAACTAGTTTGAAAATGTGTACCCTATTTTTGCGAAGGCAAATTCCTCAAATTTCAGTTTCAGAGAGTTGCCAAAACTAAATAATTCGTAGCACCCAGACTATGAACTGCAGGAACTTGAAATTTGAAACATAATAACTACATATCCATTTGCTAACGCAGTGCAAATTGCAACTGTCCAGCTCCAATAGTTTGTGAGTTACAGCCTGTCAAAGATTTGGTTTTTTACTGAAAAAGTGAAAAGTTGACCCCAAAACTAAAATGGCCATAACTTCGCCAATTTTCATCCTAGAGCTATAATTGTTGTACTGGGGGAAAATTCAACATCTCCGCTATCGTTTTCATGCAGAAACCGAAAATTCTTTATTTTCATAATTTCGAGAAAAACTAGTTTGAAAATGTGTACCCTATTTTTGGGAAGGCAAATTCCTCAAAATTTCAGTTTCAGAGAGTTGCCAACACTAAATAATTCGTAGCACCCAGACTATTAACTGCAGGAACTTGAAATTTAGAAACATAACAACTGCATATCGATTTGCTAACGCATTGCAAATTGCAACTGTCCAGCTCCAATAGTTTCTGAGTTACAGCCTGTCAAAGATTTGGTTTTTTACTGAAAAAGTAAAATATTGACCCCAAAACTAAAATGGCCATAACTTCGCCAATTGTCATCCTAGAGCTATAAGTTTTGTACTGGGGGAAAATTTAACATCTCCGCTATCTTTTTCATGCAGAAAACGAAAAATTCATATTTTTCATAATTTTGAGAAAAACTAGTTTGAAAATGTGTACCCTATTTTTGCGAAGGCAAATTCCTCAAATTTCAGTTTCAGAGAGTTGCCAAAACTAAATAATTCGTAGCACCCAGACTATGAACTGCAGGAACTTGAAATTTGAAACATAATAACTGCATATCCATTTGCTAACGCAGTGCAAATTGCAACTGTCCAGCTCCAATAGTTTCGAGAAAAACTAGTTTGAAAATGTGTACCCTATTTTCGAGAAGGCAAATTCCTCAAAATTTCAGTTTCAGAGAGTTGCCAACACTAAATAATCGTAGCACCCAGACTATTAACTGCAGGAACTTGAAATTTAAAACATAATAACTTCATATCCATTTGCTAACGCAGTGCAAATTGCAACTGTCCAGCTCCAATTGTTTCTGAGTTACAGCCTGTCAAAGATTTGTTTTTTTACTGAAAAAGTGAAAAATATACCCCAAAACTAAAATGGCCATAACTTCGCCAATTTTCATCCTAGAGCTTTAATTTTTGTACTGGGGGAAAATTCAACATCTCCGCTATCCTTTTCTTGCAGAAACCGGAAATTCATTTTTTTCATAATTTCGAGAAAAACTAGTTTGAAAATGTGTACCCTATTTTTGCGAAGGCAAATTCCTCAAATTTCAGTTTCAGAGAGTTGCCAACACTAAATAATTCGTAGCACCCAGACTATTAACTGCAGGAACTTGAAATTTGAAACATAATAACTTCATATCCATTTGCTAACGCAGTGCAAATTGCAACTGTCCAGCTCCAATAGTTTCTGAGTTACAGCCTGTCAAAAATTTGGTTTTTTACTTAAAAAGTGAAAAATTGACCCCAAAACTAAAATGGCCATAACTTCGCCAATTGTCATCCTAGAGCTATAAGTTTTGTACTGGGGGAAAATTTAACATCTCCGCTATCTTTTTTGTGCAGAAACCGAAAATTCCTATTTCTCATAATTTCGAGAAAAATGAGTTTGAAAATTTGTACCCTATTTTCGAAAAGGCAAATTCCTCAAAATTTCAGTTTCAGAGAGTTGCCAACACTAAATAATTCGTAGCACCCAGACTATTAACTGCAGGAACTTGAAATTTGAAACATAATAACTGCATATCCATTTGCTAACGCAGTGCAAATTGCAACTGTCCAGCTCCAATAGTTTCGAGAAAAACTAGTTTGAAAATGTGTACCCTATTTTCGAGAAGGCAAATTCCTCAAAATTTCAGTTTCAGAGAGTTGCCAACACTAAATAATCGTAGCACCCAGACTATTAACTGCAGGAACTTGAAATTTAAAACATAATAACTTCATATCCATTTGCTAACGCAGTGCAAATTGCAACTGTCCAGCTCCAATTGTTTCTGAGTTACAGCCTGTCAAAGATTTGTTTTTTTACTGAAAAAGTGAAAAATATACCCCAAAACTAAAATGGCCATAACTTCGCCAATTTTCATCCTAGAGCTTTAATTTTTGTACTGGGGGAAAATTCAACATCTCCGCTATCCTTTTCTTGCAGAAACCGGAAATTCATTTTTTTCATAATTTCGAGAAAAACTAGTTTGAAAATGTGTACCCTATTTTTGCGAAGGCAAATTCCTCAAATTTCAGTTTCAGAGAGTTGCCAACACTAAATAATTCGTAGCACCCAGACTATTAACTGCAGGAACTTGAAATTTGAAACATAATAACTTCATATCCATTTGCTAACGCAGTGCAAATTGCAACTGTCCAGCTCCAATAGTTTCTGAGTTACAGCCTGTCAAAAATTTGGTTTTTTACTTAAAAAGTGAAAAATTGACCCCAAAACTAAAATGGCCATAACTTCGCCAATTGTCATCCTAGAGCTATAAGTTTTGTACTGGGGGAAAATTTAACATCTCCGCTATCTTTTTTGTGCAGAAACCGAAAATTCCTATTTCTCATAATTTCGAGAAAAATGAGTTTGAAAATTTGTACCCTATTTTCGAAAAGGCAAATTCCTCAAAATTTCAGTTTCAGAGAGTTGCCAACACTAAATAATTCGTAGCACCCAGACTATTAACTGCAGGAACTTGAAATTTGAAACATAATAACTTCATATCCATTTGCTAACGCAGTACAAATTGCAACTGTCCAGCTCCAATTGTTTCTGAGTTACAGCCTGTCAAAGATTTGGTTTTTTACTGAAACAGTGAAAAATTGACCCCAAAACTAAAATGGCCATAACTTCGCCAGTTTTCATCCTAGAGCTATAATTTTTGTACTGGGGGAAAATTCAACATCTCCGCTATCTTTTTTATGCAGAAACCGGAAATTCATATTTTTCATAATTTCGAGAAAAACTAGTTTGAAAATGTGTACCCTATTTTTGGGAAGGCAAATTCCTCAATAATTCGTAGCACCCAGACTATTAACTGCAGGAACTTGAAATTTGAAACATAATAACTTCATATCCATTTGCTAACGCAGTGCAAATTGCAACTGTCCAGCTCCAATTGTTTCTGAGTTACAGCCTGTCAAAGATTTGGTTTTTTACTGAAAAAGTGAAAAATTGACCCCAAAACTAAAATGGCCATAACTTCGCCAATTTTCATCCTAGAGCTATAATTTTTGTACTGGGGGAAAATTCAACATCTCCGCTATCTTTTTTATGCAGAAACCGGAAATTCATATTTTTCATAATTTCGAGAAAAACTAGTTTGAAAATGTGTACCCTATTTTTGGGAAGGCAAATTCCTCAATAATTCGTAGCACCCAGACTATTAACTGCAGGAACTTGAAATTTGAAACATAATAACTTCATATCCATTTGCTAACGCAGTGCAAATTGCAACTGTCCAGCTCCAATTGTTTCTGAGTTACAGCCTGTCAAAGATTTGGTTTTTTACTGAAAAAGTGAAAAATTGACCCCAAAACTAAAATGGCCATAACTTCGCCAATTTTCATCCTAGAGCTATAAGTTTTGTACTGGGGGAAAATTTAACATCTCCGCTATCTTTTTCTTGCAGAAACCGGAAATTCATATTTTTCATAATTTTGAGAAAAACTAGTTTGAAAATGTGTACCCTATTTTTGCGAAGGCAAATTCCTCAAATTTCAGTTTCAGAGAGTTGCCAACACTAAATAATTCGTAGCACCCAGACTATTAACTGCAGGAACTTGAAATTTGAAACATAATAACTTCATATCCATTTGCTAACGCAGTGCAAATTTCAACTGTCCAGCTCCAATAGTTTCTGAGTGACAGCCTGTCAAAGATTTGGTTTTTTACTGAAAAAGTGAAAAATTGACCCCAAAACTAAAATGGCCATAACTTCGCCAATTTTCATCCTAGAGCTATAATTTTTGTACTGGGGGAAAATTCAACATCTCCGCTATCTTTTTTATGCAGAAACCGAAAATTCATATTTTTCATAATTTCGAGAAAAACTAGTTTGAAAATGTGTATCCTATTTTCGAGAAGGCAAATTCCTCAAAATTTCAGTTTCAGAGAGTTGCCAACACTAAATAATTCGTAGCACCGAGACTATTAACTGCAGGAACTTGAAATTTAAAACATAATAACTTCATATCCATTTGCTAACGCAGTGCAAATTGCAACTGTCCAGCTCCAATAGTTTCTGAGTTACAGCCTGTCAAAGATTTGGTTTTTTACTGAAAAAGTAAAATATTGACCCCAAAACTAAAATGGCCATAACTTCGCCAATTGTCATCCTAGAGCTATAAGTTTTGTACTGGGGGAAAATTTAACATCTCCGCTATCTTTTTCATGCAGAAACCGAAAATTCATATTTTTCATAATTTCGAGAAAAACTAGTTTGAAAATGTGTACCCTATTTTTGCGAAGGCAAATTCCTCAAAATTTCAGTTTCAGAGAGTTGCCAACACTAAATAATTCGTAGCACCGAGACTATTAATTGCAGGAACTTGAAATTTGAAACATAATAACTACATATCCATTTGCTAACGCAGTGCAAATTGCAACTGTCCAGCTCCAATAGTTTCTGAGTTACAGCCTGTCAAAGATTTGGTTTTTTACTGAAAAAGTGAAAAATTGACCCCAAAACTAAAATGGCCATAACTTCGCCAATTTTCATCCAAGAGCTATAATTTTTGTACTGGGGGGAAATTCAACATCTCCGCTATCTTTTTCATGCAGAAACCGAAAATTCATGTTTTTCATAATTTCGAGAAAAACTAGTTTGAAAATGTGTACCCTATTTTCGAGAAGGCAAATTCCTCAAAATTTCAGTTTCAGAGAGTTACCAACACTAAATAATTCGTAGCACCCAGACTATTAACTGCAGGAACTTGAAATTTAAAACATAATAACTTCATATCCATTTGCTAACGCAGTGCAAATTGCAACTGTCCAGCTGCAATAGTTTCTGAGTTACAGCCTGTCAAAGATTTGGCTTTTTACTGAAAAAGTAAAATATTGACCCCAAAACTAAAATGGCCATAACTTCGCCAATTGTCATCCTAGAGCTATAAGTTTTGTACTGGGGGAAAATTTAACATCTCCGCTATCTTTTTCATGCAGAAACCGAAAATTCATAGTTTTCATAATTTCGAGAAAAACTAGTTTGAAAATTTTTACCCTATTTTCGAGAAGGCAAATTCGCCAAAATTTCAGTTTCAGAGAGTTGCCAACACTAAATAATTCGTAGCACCGAGACTATTAACTGCAGGAACTTGAAATTTAAAACATAATAACTTCATATCCATTTGCTAACGCAGTGCAAATTGCAACTGTCCAGCTCCAATAGTTTCTGAGTTACAGCCTGTCAAAGATTTGGTTTTTTTTACTGAAAAAGTAAAATATTGACCCCAAAACTAAAATGGCCATAACTTCGCCAATTGTCATCCTAGAGCTATAAGTTTTGTACTGGGGGAAAATTTAACATCTCCGCTATCTTTTCCATGCAGAAACCGAAAATTCATATTTTTCATAATTTCGAGAAAAACTAGTTTGAAAATGTGTACCCTATTTTTGCGAAGGCAAATTCCTCAAATTTCAGTTTCAGAGAGTTGCCAAAACTAAATAATTCGTAGCACCCAGACTATGAACTGCAGGAACTTGAAATTTGAAACATAATAACTACATATCCATTTGCTAACGCAGTGCAAATTGCAACTGTCCAGCTCCAATAGTTTCGAGAAAAACTAGTTTGAAAATGTGTACCCTATTTTCGAGAAGGCAAATTCCTCAAAATTTCAGTTTCAGAGAGTTGCCAACACTAAATAATCGTAGCACCCAGACTATTAACTGCAGGAACTTGAAATTTGAAACATAATAACTACATATCCATTTGCTAACGCAGTGCAAATTACAACCGTCCAGCTCCAATAGTTTGTGAGTTACAGCCTGTCAAAGATTTGGTTTTTTACTGAAAAAGTGAAAAGTTGACCCCAAAACTAAAATGGCCATAACTTCGCCAATTTTCATCCTAGAGCTATAATTTTTGTACCGGGGGAAAATTCAACATCTCCGCTATCTTTTTCATGCAGAAACCGAAAATTCATATTTTTCATAATTTCGAGAAAGACTAGTTTGATAATGTGTACCCTATTTTTGCGAAGGCAAATTCCGCAAATTTCAGTTTCAGAGAGTTGCCAACACTAAATAATTCGTAGCACCCAGACTATTAACTGCAGGAACTTGAAATTTAAAATATAATAACTTCATATCCATTTGCTAACGCAGTGCAAATTGCAACTGTCCAGCTCCAATAGTTTCTGAGTTACAGCCTGTCAAAGATTTGGTTTTTTACTGAAAAAGTGAAAAGTTGACCCCAAAACTAAAATGGCCATAACTTCGCCAATTTTCATCCTAGAGCTATAATTGTTGTACTGGGGGAAAATTCAACATCTCCGCTATCGTTTTCATGCAGAAACCGAAAATTCTTTATTTTCATAATTTCGAGAAAAACTAGTTTGAAAATGTGTACCCTATTTTCGAGAAGGCAAATTCCTCAAATTTCAGTTTCAGAGAGTTGCCAACACCAAAATAATTCGTAGCACCCAGACTATTAAATGCAGGAACTTGAAATTTAGAAAAATAACAACTGCATATCGATTTGCTAACGCATTGCAAATTGCAACTGTCCAGCTCCAATAGTTTCTGAGTTACAGCCTGTCAAAGATTTGGTTTTTTACTGAAAAAGTAAAATATTGACCCCAAAACTAAAATGGCCATAACTTCGCCAATTTTCATCCTAGAGCTATAATTTTTGTACTGGGGGAAAATTCAACATCTCCGCTATCGTATTCATGCAGAAACCGAAAATTCTTTATTTTCATAATTTCGAGAAAAACTAGTTTGAAAATGTGTACCCTATTTTTGGGAAGGCAAATTCCTCAAAATTTCAGTTTCAGAGAGTTGCCAACACTAAATAATTCGTAGCACCCAGACTATTAACTGCAGGAACTTGAAATTTGAAACATAATAACTACATATCCATTTGCTAACGCAGTGCAAATTGCAACTGTCCAGCTCCAATAGTTTCGAGAAAAACTAGTTTGAAAATGTGTACCCTATTTTCGAGAAGGCAAATTCCTCAAAATTTCAGTTTCAGAGAGTTGCCAACACTAAATAATCGTAGCACCCAGACTATTAACTGCAGGAACTTGAAATTTGAAACATAATAACTACATATCCATTTGCTAACGCAGTGCAAATTACAACCGTCCAGCTCCAATAGTTTGTGAGTTACAGCCTGTCAAAGATTTGGTTTTTTACTGAAAAAGTGAAAAGTTGACCCCAAAACTAAAATGGCCATAACTTCGCCAATTTTCATCCTAGAGCTATAATTTTTGTACTGGTGGAAAATTCAACATCTCCGCTATCTTTTTCATGCAGAAACCGAAAATTCATATTTTTCATAATTTCGAGAAAGACTAGTTTGATAATGTGTACCCTATTTTTGCGAAGGCAAATTCCGCAAATTTCAGTTTCAGAGAGTTGCCAACACTAAATAATTCGTAGCACCCAGACTATTAACTGCAGGAACTTGAAATTTAAAATATAATAACTTCATATCCATTTGCTAACGCAGTGCAAATTGCAACTGTCCAGCTCCAATAGTTTCTGAGTTACAGCCTGTCAAAGATTTGGTTTTTTACTGAAAAAGTGAAAAGTTGACCCCAAAACTAAAATGGCCATAACTTCGCCAATTTTCATCCTAGAGCTATAATTGTTGTACTGGGGGAAAATTCAACATCTCCGCTATCGTTTTCATGCAGAAACCGAAAATTCTTTATTTTCATAATTTCGAGAAAAACTAGTTTGAAAATGTGTACCCTATTTTCGAGAAGGCAAATTCCTCAAATTTCAGTTTCAGAGAGTTGCCAACACCAAAATAATTCGTAGCACCCAGACTATTAAATGCAGGAACTTGAAATTTAGAAAAATAACAACTGCATATCGATTTGCTAACGCATTGCAAATTGCAACTGTCCAGCTCCAATAGTTTCTGAGTTACAGCCTGTCAAAGATTTGGTTTTTTACTGAAAAAGTAAAATATTGACCCCAAAACTAAAATGGCCATAACTTCGCCAATTGTCATCCTAGAGCTATAAGTTTTGTACTGGGGGAAAATTTAACATCTCTGCTATCTTTTTCATGCAGAAACCGAAAATTCATATTTTTCATAATTTCGAGAAAAACTAGTTTGAAAATGTGTACCCTATTTTTGCGAAGGCAAATTCCTCAAAATTTCAGTTTCAGAGAGTTGCCAACACTAAATAATTCGTAGCACCGAGACTATTAATTGCAGGAACTTGAAATTTGAAACATAATAACTACATATCCATTTGCTAACGCAGTGCAAATTGCAACTGTCCAGCTCCAATAGTTTCTGAGTTACAGCCTGTCAAAGATTTGGTTTTTTACTGAAAAAGTGAAAAATTGACCCCAAAACTAAAATGGCCATAACTTCGCCAATTTTCATCCAAGAGCTATAATTTTTGTACTGGGGGGAAATTCAACATCTCCGCTATCTTTTTCATGCAGAAACCGAAAATTCATGTTTTTCATAATTTCGAGAAAAACTAGTTTGAAAATGTGTACCCTATTTTCGAGAAGGCAAATTCCTCAAAATTTCAGTTTCAGAGAGTTACCAACACTAAATAATTCGTAGCACCCAGACTATTAACTGCAGGAACTTGAAATTTAAAACATAATAACTTCATATCCATTTGCTAACGCAGTGCAAATTGCAACTGTCCAGCTGCAATAGTTTCTGAGTTACAGCCTGTCAAAGATTTGGCTTTTTACTGAAAAAGTAAAATATTGACCCCAAAACTAAAATGGCCATAACTTCGCCAATTGTCATCCTAGAGCTATAAGTTTTGTACTGGGGGAAAATTTAACATCTCCGCTATCTTTTTCATGCAGAAACCGAAAATTCATAGTTTTCATAATTTCGAGAAAAACTAGTTTGAAAATTTTTACCCTATTTTCGAGAAGGCAAATTCGCCAAAATTTCAGTTTCAGAGAGTTGCCAACACTAAATAATTCGTAGCACCGAGACTATTAACTGCAGGAACTTGAAATTTAAAACATAATAACTTCATATCCATTTGCTAACGCAGTGCAAATTGCAACTGTCCAGCTCCAATAGTTTCTGAGTTACAGCCTGTCAAAGATTTGGTTTTTTTTACTGAAAAAGTAAAATATTGACCCCAAAACTAAAATGGCCATAACTTCGCCAATTGTCATCCTAGAGCTATAAGTTTTGTACTGGGGGAAAATTTAACATCTCCGCTATCTTTTCCATGCAGAAACCGAAAATTCATATTTTTCATAATTTCGAGAAAAACTAGTTTGAAAATGTGTACCCTATTTTTGCGAAGGCAAATTCCTCAAATTTCAGTTTCAGAGAGTTGCCAAAACTAAATAATTCGTAGCACCCAGACTATGAACTGCAGGAACTTGAAATTTGAAACATAATAACTACATATCCATTTGCTAACGCAGTGCAAATTGCAACTGTCCAGCTCCAATAGTTTCGAGAAAAACTAGTTTGAAAATGTGTACCCTATTTTCGAGAAGGCAAATTCCTCAAAATTTCAGTTTCAGAGAGTTGCCAACACTAAATAATCGTAGCACCCAGACTATTAACTGCAGGAACTTGAAATTTGAAAAATAATAACTACATATCCATTTGCTAACGCAGTGCAAATTACAACCGTCCAGCTCCAATAGTTTGTGAGTTACAGCCTGTCAAAGATTTGGTTTTTTACTGAAAAAGTGAAAAGTTGACCCCAAAACTAAAATGGCCATAACTTCGCCAATTTTCATCCTAGAGCTATAATTTTTGTACTGGGGGAAAATTCAACATCTCCGCTATCTTTTTCATGCAGAAACCGAAAATTCATATTTTTCATAATTTCGAGAAAGACTAGTTTGATAATGTGTACCCTATTTTTGCGAAGGCAAATTCCGCAAATTTCAGTTTCAGAGAGTTGCCAACACTAAATAATTCGTAGCACCCAGACTATTAACTGCAGGAACTTGAAATTTAAAATATAATAACTTCATATCCATTTGCTAACGCAGTGCAAATTGCAACTGTCCAGCTCCAATAGTTTCTGAGTTACAGCCTGTCAAAGATTTGGTTTTTTACTGAAAAAGTGAAAAGTTGACCCCAAAACTAAAATGGCCATAACTTCGCCAATTTTCATCCTAGAGCTATAATTGTTGTACTGGGGGAAAATTCAACATCTCCGCTATCGTTTTCATGCAGAAACCGAAAATTCTTTATTTTCATAATTTCGAGAAAAACTAGTTTGAAAATGTGTACCCTATTTTCGAGAAGGCAAATTCCTCAAATTTCAGTTTCAGAGAGTTGCCAACACCAAAATAATTCGTAGCACCCAGACTATTAAATGCAGGAACTTGAAATTTAGAAAAATAACAACTGCATATCGATTTGCTAACGCATTGCAAATTGCAACTGTCCAGCTCCAATAGTTTCTGAGTTACAGCCTGTCAAAGATTTGGTTTTTTACTGAAAAAGTAAAATATTGACCCCAAAACTAAAATGGCCATAACTTCGCCAATTTTCATCCTAGAGCTATAATTTTTGTACTGGGGGAAAATTCAACATCTCCGCTATCGTATTCATGCAGAAACCGAAAATTCTTTATTTTCATAATTTCGAGAAAAACTAGTTTGAAAATGTGTACCCTATTTTTGGGAAGGCAAATTCCTCAAAATTTCAGTTTCAGAGAGTTGCCAACACTAAATAATTCGTAGCACCCAGACTATTAACTGCAGGAACTTGAAATTTGAAACATAATAACTACATATCCATTTGCTAACGCAGTGCAAATTGCAACTGTCCAGCTCCAATAGTTTCGAGAAAAACTAGTTTGAAAATGTGTACCCTATTTTCGAGAAGGCAAATTCCTCAAAATTTCAGTTTCAGAGAGTTGCCAACACTAAATAATCGTAGCACCCAGACTATTAACTGCAGGAACTTGAAATTTGAAACATAATAACTACATATCCATTTGCTAACGCAGTGCAAATTACAACCGTCCAGCTCCAATAGTTTGTGAGTTACAGCCTGTCAAAGATTTGGTTTTTTACTGAAAAAGTGAAAAGTTGACCCCAAAACTAAAATGGCCATAACTTCGCCAATTTTCATCCTAGAGCTATAATTTTTGTACTGGGGGAAAATTCAACATCTCCGCTATCTTTTTCATGCAGAAACCGAAAATTCATATTTTTCATAATTTCGAGAAAGACTAGTTTGATAATGTGTACCCTATTTTTGCGAAGGCAAATTCCGCAAATTTCAGTTTCAGAGAGTTGCCAACACTAAATAATTCGTAGCACCCAGACTATTAACTGCAGGAACTTGAAATTTAAAATATAATAACTTCATATCCATTTGCTAACGCAGTGCAAATTGCAACTGTCCAGCTCCAATAGTTTCTGAGTTACAGCCTGTCAAAGATTTGGTTTTTTACTGAAAAAGTGAAAAGTTGACCCCAAAACTAAAATGGCCATAACTTCGCCAATTTTCATCCTAGAGCTATAATTGTTGTACTGGGGGAAAATTCAACATCTCCGCTATCGTTTTCATGCAGAAACCGAAAATTCTTTATTTTCATAATTTCGAGAAAAACTAGTTTGAAAATGTGTACCCTATTTTCGAGAAGGCAAATTCCTCAAATTTCAGTTTCAGAGAGTTGCCAACACCAAAATAATTCGTAGCACCCAGACTATTAAATGCAGGAACTTGAAATTTAGAAAAATAACAACTGCATATCGATTTGCTAACGCATTGCAAATTGCAACTGTCCAGCTCCAATAGTTTCTGAGTTACAGCCTGTCAAAGATTTGGTTTTTTACTGAAAAAGTAAAATATTGACCCCAAAACTAAAATGGCCATAACTTCGCCAATTTTCATCCTAGAGCTATAATTTTTGTACTGGGGGAAAATTCAACATCTCCGCTATCGTATTCATGCAGAAACCGAAAATTCTTTATTTTCATAATTTCGAGAAAAACTAGTTTGAAAATGTGTACCCTATTTTTGGGAAGGCAAATTCCTCAAAATTTCAGTTTCAGAGAGTTGCCAACACTAAATAATTCGTAGCACCCAGACTATTAACTGCAGGAACTTGAAATTTGAAACATAATAACTTCATATCCATTTGCTAACGCAGTACAAATTGCAACTGTCCAGCTCCAATAGTTTCTGAGTTACAGCCTGTCAAAGATTTGGTTTTTTACTGAAAAAGTAAAATATTGACCCCAAAACTAAAATGGCCATAACTTCGCCAATTGTCATCCTAGAGCTATAAGTTTTGTACTGGGGGAAAATTTAACATCTCCGCTATCTTTTTCATGCAGAAAACGAAAAATTCATATTTTTCATAATTTTGAGAAAAACTAGTTTGAAAATGTGTACCCTATTTTTGCGAAGGCAAATTCCTCAAATTTCAGTTTCAGAGAGTTGCCAAAACTAAATAATTCGTAGCACCCAGACTATGAACTGCAGGAACTTGAAATTTGAAACATAATAACTGCATATCCATTTGCTAACGCAGTGCAAATTGCAACTGTCCAGCTCCAATAGTTTCGAGAAAAACTAGTTTGAAAATGTGTACCCTATTTTCGAGAAGGCAAATTCCTCAAAATTTCAGTTTCAGAGAGTTGCCAACACTAAATAATCGTAGCACCCAGACTATTAACTGCAGGAACTTGAAATTTGAAAAATAATAACTACATATCCATTTGCTAACGCAGTGCAAATTACAACCGTCCAGCTCCAATAGTTTGTGAGTTACAGCCTGTCAAAGATTTGGTTTTTTACTGAAAAAGTGAAAAGTTGACCCCAAAACTAAAATGGCCATAACTTCGCCAATTTTCATCCTAGAGCTATAATTTTTGTACTGGGGGAAAATTCAACATCTCCGCTATCTTTTTCATGCAGAAACCGAAAATTCATATTTTTCATAATTTCGAGAAAGACTAGTTTGATAATGTGTACCCTATTTTTGCGAAGGCAAATTCCGCAAATTTCAGTTTCAGAGAGTTGCCAACACTAAATAATTCGTAGCACCCAGACTATTAACTGCAGGAACTTGAAATTTAAAATATAATAACTTCATATCCATTTGCTAACGCAGTGCAAATTGCAACTGTCCAGCTCCAATAGTTTCTGAGTTACAGCCTGTCAAAGATTTGGTTTTTTACTGAAAAAGTGAAAAGTTGACCCCAAAACTAAAATGGCCATAACTTCGCCAATTTTCATCCTAGAGCTATAATTGTTGTACTGGGGGAAAATTCAACATCTCCGCTATCGTTTTCATGCAGAAACCGAAAATTCTTTATTTTCATAATTTCGAGAAAAACTAGTTTGAAAATGTGTACCCTATTTTCGAGAAGGCAAATTCCTCAAATTTCAGTTTCAGAGAGTTGCCAACACCAAAATAATTCGTAGCACCCAGACTATTAAATGCAGGAACTTGAAATTTAGAAAAATAACAACTGCATATCGATTTGCTAACGCATTGCAAATTGCAACTGTCCAGCTCCAATAGTTTCTGAGTTACAGCCTGTCAAAGATTTGGTTTTTTACTGAAAAAGTAAAATATTGACCCCAAAACTAAAATGGCCATAACTTCGCCAATTTTCATCCTAGAGCTATAATTTTTGTACTGGGGGAAAATTCAACATCTCCGCTATCGTATTCATGCAGAAACCGAAAATTCTTTATTTTCATAATTTCGAGAAAAACTAGTTTGAAAATGTGTACCCTATTTTTGGGAAGGCAAATTCCTCAAAATTTCAGTTTCAGAGAGTTGCCAACACTAAATAATTCGTAGCACCCAGACTATTAACTGCAGGAACTTGAAATTTGAAACATAATAACTACATATCCATTTGCTAACGCAGTGCAAATTGCAACTGTCCAGCTCCAATAGTTTCGAGAAAAACTAGTTTGAAAATGTGTACCCTATTTTCGAGAAGGCAAATTCCTCAAAATTTCAGTTTCAGAGAGTTGCCAACACTAAATAATCGTAGCACCCAGACTATTAACTGCAGGAACTTGAAATTTGAAACATAATAACTACATATCCATTTGCTAACGCAGTGCAAATTACAACCGTCCAGCTCCAATAGTTTGTGAGTTACAGCCTGTCAAAGATTTGGTTTTTTACTGAAAAAGTGAAAAGTTGACCCCAAAACTAAAATGGCCATAACTTCGCCAATTTTCATCCTAGAGCTATAATTTTTGTACTGGGGGAAAATTCAACATCTCCGCTATCTTTTTCATGCAGAAACCGAAAATTCATATTTTTCATAATTTCGAGAAAGACTAGTTTGATAATGTGTACCCTATTTTTGCGAAGGCAAATTCCGCAAATTTCAGTTTCAGAGAGTTGCCAACACTAAATAATTCGTAGCACCCAGACTATTAACTGCAGGAACTTGAAATTTAAAATATAATAACTTCATATCCATTTGCTAACGCAGTGCAAATTGCAACTGTCCAGCTCCAATAGTTTCTGAGTTACAGCCTGTCAAAGATTTGGTTTTTTACTGAAAAAGTGAAAAGTTGACCCCAAAACTAAAATGGCCATAACTTCGCCAATTTTCATCCTAGAGCTATAATTGTTGTACTGGGGGAAAATTCAACATCTCCGCTATCGTTTTCATGCAGAAACCGAAAATTCTTTATTTTCATAATTTCGAGAAAAACTAGTTTGAAAATGTGTACCCTATTTTCGAGAAGGCAAATTCCTCAAATTTCAGTTTCAGAGAGTTGCCAACACCAAAATAATTCGTAGCACCCAGACTATTAAATGCAGGAACTTGAAATTTAGAAAAATAACAACTGCATATCGATTTGCTAACGCATTGCAAATTGCAACTGTCCAGCTCCAATAGTTTCTGAGTTACAGCCTGTCAAAGATTTGGTTTTTTACTGAAAAAGTAAAATATTGACCCCAAAACTAAAATGGCCATAACTTCGCCAATTTTCATCCTAGAGCTATAATTTTTGTACTGGGGGAAAATTCAACATCTCCGCTATCGTATTCATGCAGAAACCGAAAATTCTTTATTTTCATAATTTCGAGAAAAACTAGTTTGAAAATGTGTACCCTATTTTTGGGAAGGCAAATTCCTCAAAATTTCAGTTTCAGAGAGTTGCCAACACTAAATAATTCGTAGCACCCAGACTATTAACTGCAGGAACTTGAAATTTGAAACATAATAACTTCATATCCATTTGCTAACGCAGTACAAATTGCAACTGTCCAGCTCCAATAGTTTCTGAGTTACAGCCTGTCAAAGATTTGGTTTTTTACTGAAAAAGTAAAATATTGACCCCAAAACTAAAATGGCCATAACTTCGCCAATTGTCATCCTAGAGCTATAAGTTTTGTACTGGGGGAAAATTTAACATCTCCGCTATCTTTTTCATGCAGAAAACGAAAAATTCATATTTTTCATAATTTTGAGAAAAACTAGTTTGAAAATGTGTACCCTATTTTTGCGAAGGCAAATTCCTCAAATTTCAGTTTCAGAGAGTTGCCAAAACTAAATAATTCGTAGCACCCAGACTATGAACTGCAGGAACTTGAAATTTGAAACATAATAACTGCATATCCATTTGCTAACGCAGTGCAAATTGCAACTGTCCAGCTCCAATAGTTTCGAGAAAAACTAGTTTGAAAATGTGTACCCTATTTTCGAGAAGGCAAATTCCTCAAAATTTCAGTTTCAGAGAGTTGCCAACACTAAATAATCGTAGCACCCAGACTATTAACTGCAGGAACTTGAAATTTGAAACATAATAACTACATATCCATTTGCTAACGCAGTGCAAATTACAACCGTCCAGCTCCAATAGTTTGTGAGTTACAGCCTGTCAAAGATTTGGTTTTTTACTGAAAAAGTGAAAAATTGACCCCAAAACTAAAATGGCCATAACTTCGCCAATTGTCATCACAAACTAATTATTCATTAGTTTCATTGATGTTAATGTTCCTATGGGAACCAGTATTTTATCTTTAATTTCAGATTCCCAAGATTATGGATGACTGTTTTCATTATATTTTTTTAATTTTTAAACTAACTTCACAAACAATTCTCTCACTAGAGGTTATGCCTACATGCCTGTGCCTGTGCTTTCGTAACATTACTTCATTGTAATGTTACAATCTAAAATTCCTAGAGCTATAATTGTTGTACTGGGGGAAAATTCAACATCTCCGCTATATTTTTCATGCAGAAACCGAAAATTCATATTTTTCATAATTTCGAGAAAAACTAGTTTGAAAATGTGTACCCTATTTTCGAAAAGGCAAATTCCTCAAATTTCAGTTTCAGAGAGTTGCCAACACTAAATAATTCGTAGCACCCAGACTATTAACTGCAGGAACTTGAAATTTGAAACATAATAACTTCATATCCATTTGCTAACGCAGTATAAATTGCAACTGTCCAGCTCCAATTGTTTCTGAGTTACAGCCTGTCAAAGATTTGGTTTTTTACTGAAAAAGTGAAAAATTGACCCCAAAACTAAAATGGCCATAACTTCGCCAATTTTCATCCTAGAGCTATAATTTTTGTACTGGGGGAAAATTCAACATCTCCGCTATCTTTTTTATGCAGAAACCGGAAATTCATATTTTTCATAATTTCGAGAAAAACTAGTTTGAAAATGTGTACCCTATTTTTGGGAAGGCAAATTCCTCAATAATTCGTAGCACCCAGACTATTAACTGCAGGAACTTGAAATTTGAAACATAATAACTTCATATCCATTTGCTAACGCAGTGCAAATTGCAACTGTCCAGCTCCAATAGTTTGTGAGTTACAGCCTGTCAAAGATTTGGTTTTTTACTGAAAAAGTGAAAAGTTGACCCCAAAACTAAAATGGCCATAACTTCGCCAATTTTCATCCTAGAGCTATAATTTTTGTACTGGGGGGGGAAAATTCAACATCTCCGCTATCTTTTTCATGCAGAAACCGAAAATTCATATTTTTCATAATTTCGAGAAAAACTAGTTTGAAAATGTGTACCCTATTTTCGAAAAGGCAAATTCCTCAAATTTCAGTTTCAGAGAGTTGCCAACACTAAATAATTCGTAGCACCCAGACTATTAACTGCAGGAACTTGAAATTTGAAACACAATAACGTCATATCCATTTGCTAACGCAGTGCAAATTTCAACTGTCCAGCTCCAATAGTTTCTGAGTTACAGCCTGTCAAAGATTTGTTTTTTTACTGAAAAAGTAAAATATTGACCCCAAAACTAAAATGGCCATAACTTCGCCAATTGTCATCCTAGAGCTATAAGTTTTGTACTGGGGGAAAATTTAACATCTCCGCTATCTTTTTCTTGCAGAAACCGGAAATTCATATTTTTCATAATTTTGAGAAAAACTAGTTTGAAAATGTGTACCCTATTTTTGCGAAGGCAAATTCCTCAAATTTCAGTTTCAGAGAGTTGCCAACACTAAATAATTCGTAGCACCCCGACTATTAACTGCAGGAACTTGAAATTTGAAACATAATAACTTCATATCCATTTGCTAACGCAGTGCAAATTTCAACTGTCCAGCTCCAATAGTTTCTGAGTGACAGCCTGTCAAAGATTTGGTTTTTTACTGAAAAAGTGAAAAATTGACCCCAAAACTAAAATGGCCATAACTTCGCCAATTTTCATCCTAGAGCTATAATTTTTGTACTGGGGGAAAATTCAACATCTCCGCTATCTTTTTCATGCAGAAACCGAAAATTCATATTTTTCATAATTTCGAGAAAAACTAGTTTGAAAATGTGTACCCTATTTTCGAGAAGGCAAATTCCTCAAAATTTCAGTTTCAGAGAGTTGCCAACACTAAATAATTCGTAGCACCGAGACTATTAACTGCAGGAACTTGAAATTTGAAACATAATAACTACATATCCATTTGCTAACGCAGTGCAAATTGCAACTGTCCAGCTCCAATAGTTTGTGAGTTACAGCCTGTCAAAGATTTGGTTTTTTACTGAAAAAGTGAAAAGTTGACCCCAAAACTAAAATGGCCATAACTTCGCCAATTTTCATCCTAGAGCTATAATTTTTGTACTGGGGGAAAATTCAACATCTCCGCTATCTTTTTCATGCAGAAACCGAAAATTCATATTTTTCATAATTTCGAGAAAAACTAGTTTGAAAATGTGTACCCTATTTTCGAAAAGGCAAATTCCTCAAATTTCAGTTTCAGAGAGTTGCCAACACTAAATAATTCGTAGCACCCAGACTATTAACTGCAGGAACTTGAAATTTGAAACACAATAACGTCATATCCATTTGCTAACGCAGTGCAAATTTCAACTGTCCAGCTCCAATAGTTTCTGAGTGACAGCCTGTCAAAGATTTGGTTTTTTACTGAAAAAGTGAAAAATTGACCCCAAAACTAAAATGGCCATAACTTCGCCAATTTTCATCCTAGAGCTATAATTTTTGTACTGGGGGAAAATTCAACATCTCCGCTATCTTTTTTATGCAGAAACCGAAAATTCATATTTTTCATAATTTCGAGAAAAACTAGTTTGAAAATGTGTATCCTATTTTCGAGAAGGCAAATTCCTCAAAATTTCAGTTTCAGAGAGTTGCCAACACTAAATAATTCGTAGCACCGAGACTATTAACTGCAGGAACTTGAAATTTAAAACATAATAACTTCATATCCATTTGCTAACGCAGTGCAAATTGCAACTGTCCAGCTCCAATAGTTTCTGAGTTACAGCCTGTCAAAGATTTGGTTTTTTACTGAAAAAGTAAAATATTGACCCCAAAACTAAAATGGCCATAACTTCGCCAATTGTCATCCTAGAGCTATAAGTTTTGTACTGGGGGAAAATTTAACATCTCCGCTATCTTTTTCATGCAGAAACCGAAAATTCATATTTTTCATAATTTCGAGAAAAACTAGTTTGAAAATGTGTACCCTATTTTTGCGAAGGCAAATTCCTCAAAATTTCAGTTTCAGAGAGTTGCCAACACTAAATAATTCGTAGCACCGAGACTATTAATTGCAGGAACTTGAAATTTGAAACATAATAACTACATATCCATTTGCTAACGCAGTGCAAATTGCAACTGTCCAGCTCCAATAGTTTCTGAGTTACAGCCTGTCAAAGATTTGGTTTTTTACTGAAAAAGTGAAAAATTGACCCCAAAACTAAAATGGCCATAACTTCGCCAATTTTCATCCAAGAGCTATAATTTTTGTACTGGGGGGAAATTCAACATCTCCGCTATCTTTTTCATGCAGAAACCGAAAATTCATATTTTTCATAATTTCGAGAAAAACTAGTTTGAAAATGTGTACCATATTTTCGAGAAGGCAAATTCCTCAAAATTTCAGTTTCAGAGAGTTGCCAACACTAAATAATTCGTAGCACCGAGACTATTAACTGCAGGAACTTGAAATTTAAAACATAATAACTTCATATCCATTTGCTAACGCAGTGCAAATTGCAACTGTCCAGCTCCAATAGTTTCTGAGTTACAGCCTGTCAAAGATTTGGTTTTTTACTGAAAAAGTAAAATATTGACCCCAAAACTAAAATGGCCATAACTTCGCCAATTGTCATCCTAGAGCTATAAGTTTTGTACTGGGGGAAAATTTAACATCTCCGCTATCTTTATCATGCAGAAACCGAAAATTCATATTTTTCATAATTTCGAGAAAAACTAGTTTGAAAATGTGTACCCTATTTTTGCGAAGGCAAATTCCTCAAATTTCAGTTTCAGAGAGTTGCCAACACTAAATAATTCGTAGCACCCAGACTATTAACTGCAGGAACTTGAAATTTGAAACATAATAACTTCATATCCATTTGCTAACGCAGTGCAAATTTCAACTGTCCAGCTCCAATAGTTTCTGAGTGACAGTCTGTCAAAGATTTGGTTTTTTACTGAAAAATTGATCCCAAAACTAAAATGGCCATAACTTCGCCAATTTTCATCCTAGAGCTTTAATTTTTGTACTGGGGGAAAATTCAACATCTCCGCTATATTTTTCATGCAGAAACCGAAAATTCATAGTTTTCATAATTTCGAGAAAAACTAGTTTGAAAATGTGTACCCTATTTTCGAGAAGGCAAATTCCTCAAAATTTCAGTTTCAGAGAGTTGCCAACACTAAATAATTCGTAGCACCCAGACTATTAACTGCAGGAACTTGAAATTTGAAACATAATAACTACATATCCATTTGCTAACGCAGTGCAAATTGCAACTGTCCAGCTCCAATAGTTTCTGAGTTACAGCCAGTCAATGATTTGGTTTTTTACTGAAAAAGTGAAAAATTGACGCCAAAACTAAAATGGCCATAACTTCGCAAATTTTCATCCTAGAGCTATAATTTTTAGTTTTGCCACTAGATTTGTCCCGTGATGAATATATACTCCTATTGATCAAGTTTAAACAAAAATTTTTGTTCATTCTAAGAGGTAGTATCGCTTTATTTATTTTTAAAGGTAGGTAGGTCTATGGTGATTTTTGTTTCTGGATTTTCCATTAACTTTTCCAAGTTGTATATGGCCGAAGGAAGTTAGGTCAGATGTTCAGAGAAGGGCAAAAACAATGTAATAACGAGAGGCATTTTGCCTCAAGCAACCCTACATATTATGTCCAATTTATTTCCGCATTATTCATATTGGCAGAAATATTTTAGAGTTAGTTTATTTTAATGATTATGTCTGGTTTAACATCCCATTTAAAATGATGGAAGGAAATCTTTAGAAATATAATTACGATATAACAGAATCATTTACATCACATAGATTACCTGCACGGATGTAACTCAATCTAATTAAAATTAGATTACATTTCGTTTCGGTTATTTTTTGATTGTCGACTCCATGTAATATAAGGAGGTCATCTTCTGGTAACGAAAATTTCAGCTCTAAAAACTAGAGTTTTTGACGGAATCAAATTAAATTTGATATGTGAATACATATTCATAAAACGAAGATCAAGTTCGAATTTGAGCTATTTTCGATCGTAAGAAGAGAGTTATTGCCCTTGCCCCAAATCCGTCGGTCCGTCCATCAACATTTGCTTGTAAACGATCTAAAAACTAGAGTTTTTGACTGAATCAAATGAAATTTGATATGTGTATACATATTCATAAAACGAAGATCAAGTTCGAATTTGAGCTATTTTCGATCGTTAGAAGCAGAGTAATTGCCCTTGTCCCAAATCCGTCGGTCCGTCCTTCAACATTTGCTTGTAAACGCTCTAAAAACTAGAGTTTTTGACGGAATGAAATGAAATTTGATATGTGTATATATATTCAGAAAACGAAGATCAAGTTCAAATTTGAGCTATTTTCGATCGTTACAAGCAGAGTTATTGCCCTTGCCCCAAATCTTAAATATGCTATTACTCTCTTAGTTTTCAACCGATTTTGATGAAACTTAAAATGGATGTTATTGGACCTAAATCGAAAGGTTTGAGAAAGTTTAGTTTTCTCCTGATTAATTTTTTTCCTTTTTCGACTTTTTCGTTAAAGCTCATAAAGATCTATGCAATCGTGCAACTAGATCAATGTATGCAGTACTTCAAAAATGTAGATATCACAATTTACCAATCGATTGTCAACTAGAACTTTTTGAAACCATTGTAAAACCTATGTTAATTTATTCCTGTGAAGTATGGGGTTACGAAAATTTAGATATTCTAGAACAAATTCATCTTAAATTTTGTAAATATATCGGGTGGGCCAAAATTAATGTCCCAACTTTTGACCTTCACTATTATCCAAGGCATTTACTCAAATGGACTGAAATTTTGCATATGATTAGTCTATGATATTATCTATCTTTGGTACGAGTTTTAGTGATATCGCATCATTATCCTTTAAATGGCATACAAAACTAAATCAGAGGTCGAAAAATTTAATGCCGGAATGTTGTCATACCATTTGTTTCCTATAAGAGGTGATCATTATGACCTCCATCTTCATTCAGTACAGCTGTCAGTCGCTTTTTCCACGAGGCAATACATTTTCTGACGTCAGCAGTTGAAATGTGATCCCAGCTTGTTCGAATTTTTACCTTGAATTCTGTCTATGTGAATAAAGTGCGACCTTAATAGACCTTTTCCGAGAGTGAGTCCCAGATGTTGTTAGTTAGGGGTATTAAATCTAACTGGGCAGTTTATGTTTTAACATCATCTAGGCCCTCTGTTTAGACATTTTGGCACCTCAAACCCAGGAACATCCCATATGACCCTTGATTGGCTGGTGACACCATGGCACCATGCACATGGAGGGATAATTTCAGAAGACTCCGGCATTAAAATTTTCGACCTTTGATTTAGTTTTGTATGCCATTTAAAGGTTAATGATGTGATATCACTCAAACTCGAACCAAAGGTAGATAATATCATAAACTAATCATATGCAAAATTTCAGTCCATTTGAGTAAATGCTTTGGAAAATAGTGAAGGTCAAAAGTTGGGACATTACTTTTGGCCCACCCGATATATTACATGTAAAGTCATCCACGCCAAACTATATGGTTTATGGTGAACTTGGACGACATCCATTAAATATTGACATAAAGGTAAGAATGATTACCTTCTGGGCTCTTAATTACAAACAAAGAAACTAAATTAAGTTATATTATGTACAAATTACTACTAAATCGTTTTACCTATAATTCAATCCATAACCAATGGCTTATTCACATTAAAAATATACTTGATGAGTGCGGATTATCTTTTATTTGGATAGATCATTATTTTATCAATATTCCCTGGCTTAAACATACCGTTCAACACATACTAATCGACCAATTCTTCCAAAAATGGCACAATGACCTATACAACTCTCCAAAAGCATTAAATTATAGAATTTTTAAACATAAACTAGAACTTGAACCATACTTATTAAAACTAAATGATAGAAATAAGATAATTTTATGTAAATTTAGGACAGCCAATATGCCACTCCCCATAGAAACTGGAAGGTGGTTTAACATCGAACGCAAAGAACGAGTATGCCCCTTATGTGATAGACACGATATTGGAGACGAATATCATTACATCTTTGTATGTCCATACTTTGAAAATATTCGATTCCATTATATCCCAACTACCTATAAATGTTATAAAAATAGTATAGCTTTCTCGAACATATTCAACTCCAAACAGTGCAATCAACTTAACAAATTATGTAACTTTATTAATATTATTGTACAACATTTTCGATCCCCACCATCAATCTAATTATTAAAATATATTTTACATTTGTCCAATGATATTTTTACTATTTTTATTTCTATAATTCAAATAAGTATTCTTTAAATTTCAAATCAAAAATAGTTATATTTGTACATTGTCCAACATTTTCGATTCCCGCTATTATTATATATCTTTAATTCAAATCTATATCTATATTTCAAATCTATATTATTTATACTTCAAATCTATATTTTTATTTCAAATCTATTTCTATATTTCAAATCTATATCTATAAGCTTACTTCAAATCTATATTTTTATTTCAAATCTATATTTGTATTTCAAATCTATATTTGTATTTCAAATCTATATTTGTATTTCAAATCTATATTTGTATTTCAAATCTATATTTATATTTCGAATCTACATTACTTATATTTCAAATCTATATCTATAATTCAAAGCTATATTTGTATTTCAAATCTATATTATTTACATTTCAAAACTATATTATTTACTTTTCAAAATTATATTATTTATATATATATATTTAATTTAATTGTGGGACTTTGCTACCGCAAAGTCCCAGTTTGTTTTCGAAATGTTTTTTTTTTCCGTTTTTTTACAATCAGTACACAGCCTAAACTACAACAGCTGCAGCAACCTTTTTGCAACTTCTGAGGTCCAATTTTTTTTCGAGGTATTGCATAAATATAAATTGGACAATGCAACATCAGCAAAAACAGGTTTTTTGACCCTGGAAGCCACATTTTTGGGCCGATTTTGCTCGGGTTTTCATTTTTGGAATCTGTGACTAAATTCCAATATGATACGAGTTAAAAAAATTCAAATTTCGAAAATTCATAGTACACATTTTTTTACCGAAGTTCGAAATTTTCGGACCATTTTTCAGTTTTTTTCGGATTAATCTGAAATTTTAATAAAAGATGCATGTCACTAACGTAAACAATTTGACGTATTCAAATTTTTTGCGTCACTTCCGGTTAAAGTGGAAAATCGATTTTCACTTCCGGTTGAATAACTTCCGGTGTAATTGAAATATTTCAACGAAATTATGTATATCGTTATTAATCGTAATTCTACAGTCGATTTTAAAATAAAATTTAGCCCGAAAAAAATACTTTGAACATGTTGATTTGTAATATTTTTATAAAACGAAAAATGGGGCCTTGGTGGTAAGTGTGGTGTATTAGCTGTTTGTATTTCTGGAAACTATAGTCGATTCCGACCAGAAACTAGGAGGCCGAATTTTGAATTTCGATTTTCCTTTTATACAACTTCCGGTTGAATTTTTTCAGTTTTTGAAGGCTAATATCTCGTGACCTTGACCTTTGATGACCTTGACCTTAAATAGGTCAAAGGTCATCGACCTTGGCTACCTGATGATACTTTAATATTTGACCTCCGATATCAACTTCCGGTTTTATAGGTGTCCAAAAATAGCCAAATTCGCAACTTTGTACTGCTCCTACAGGTGACCTAATTAACCTAGAGGGTTCATTTTTGCATATTCTGAATGGGCTTCATGAGCTCTTTCGAACGATATATCACAATGTATTGTAATTCAAAAATAGTTTTTTCTTAAATTTTGCTATTTTGAAAACCTTTACCCGGTTTTTTGAATTTTTTTACTGTAATATATGCATAGTTTATGATCTATTAAGTTTAGAGGCTTGAAAATTTGAACATAAGTGAACATTCCCCATACCAATGTATCCATCAAAAAAAAAATTGACATGGGCGTGGCACATCCGGGTTAAATTTTGATTTTGTTTACATTTTGTTGTCTGAAAAAAATCCATATAGACTACATTTTTTTTTTAAAATGCTTCTGCACACACCAACCTCATTACTTGAGCTATATTATATCATAATCTCAGCTATTTTGGCTGTATAGTTCAAAAAAGGGAACAAGGTTTATTAATTTCAAAATTTCCGATTATTGATTTTGACCTTTTTTGACATTTATGATTGTATATCTCGTTAACCAATACATGCAAAGGCTTGCTAATTTAGTCATACTAAGATATTATTAATATAAATAAAGTCACATAAAAAAATCTAACGTGGGCGTGGCACATCCGGGTAAAATTCTGTTTTTGTCAAAATTTTGTTTATCAAAAAAAAAGGTCAAGTTTAATTCTTTTTCAAAAAATGACCTTGCATTCAGTTACAGCATTGCTTTATTAAGCGTATGTTAAAGGTTCATAGATTTCGGCTTTGTAGTTCCAAAAACGGAACAGGGTTTTAAAAAAAATTAAAAAATTTCGTTTTTGACCTTGACCTTTGTTAACCTTGACCTTTTTAGGATCTAAGGTCATTGACTTTGGCTGTTCATTTATACTTTCATATTTGATGTCTAGCGTCAACTTCCGGTGTTATTACAGTATGCATTACCAAATTTTAAAGACTTGTTTCTCGTGAATTTGACCTTGAGTGACCTTGACCTTCAGTAGGATGAAGGTCATTGATAAAGGATTTTAGCTGGTACGTTCAAATGTTAGGTCTGGTGACTAATTCCGGTTTCACAACCTTTCAAAAAAACAAAAAAGTTTAAAAGTTGTCGACTTTTTTGGCGCTTCGGATCTACGTTCAAGGCCTATTTATTTTTCTAAATTAGCAATTTGCACATTTGCAAAGTCCCACTCTGTGCCACATGTGGTGATATTTTTGTATTTCTTGTAGCAGCATGTCTTTTGCTGTAAAAGAATAAAGTTCTGTTCTGTTCTGTTCTGTAAGTTATTTAGCCGTATGTGGACGTATAAAAGCATGGGGAATTCATTTGACTTCATCAGCTTCAAAACGCTAAATTTAGACCCCCCTCTCTATTTTCTAGCTCATTAAGTATAATATATTCTAATCCTTATATATAGATATTTATCTTTTCAGAACATTTCCATACTCTCTTCTTTTAGAACTGGTAACAAGAAAACTTTCATATTACAGACTTTTGTTTATTTTAGATTACTCGTTGGTGTTTTTTTAACTTAATACTAACTATGATAACTTCACCTTATCTTGTATTGAACATTTATCTCTTTATTTGTGACCTTGGCCAGTGCTTTATATAGAAGTTTTTAGGAACTTCTTCACTCTTAACACTCCATGTTTGATCACGTGACCAAATGACGTCATATGACATGTGATTGAAGCTGTATAAGAATTAATTTTTATACACCCACCTGAAAATGTGGACGTTTATTGCCGTCACCCCTGTCCGTCCGTCCGTCACCAATTTCTTGTGTACGCGATAGAAACCAGAGTTTTTATCCAACTCGAATGAAACTTGTTATGTGTATTCATCTTGATAATATTTTGTATGAGTTCGAAAATGGCGCAATTCCAGTCGTCGGTTTATGAGTTATTGCCCTTGACTTAGTGAAAAGACGTTAAAATTAACTTGTGTACGCGATAGAAGCTAGAGTTTTTATCCGATTTGAATGAAACTTGGTATGTGTATTCATGTTGATAATAACTCGGATGAGTTCGAAAATGGCGCAATTCCAGTCGTCGGTTTATGAGTTATTGCCCTTGACTTAGTGAAAAGACGTTAAAATTAACTTGTGTACGCGATAGAAGCTAGAGTTTTTATCCGATTTGAATGAAACTTGGTGGTATGTGTATTCATCTTGATAATATCTCGGATGAGTTCGAAAATGGCGCAATTCCAGTCGTCGGTTTATGAGTTATTGCCCTTGACTTAGTGAAAAGACGTTAAAATTAACTTGTGTACGCGATAGAAGCTAGAGTTTTTATCCGATTTGAATGAAACTTGGTATGTGTATTCATGTTGATAATAACTCGGATGAGTTAAAAAATGGCGCAAATTCAGTCGTCGGTTTATAAGTTATTGCACTTAACTTAATGAAAAAACGTTAGATGAAAATTAACTTGTGTACACGATAAAAACCAGTTTCTTTGTAGATTTTCTATCCCAAATAAATATTTCTCAATGAGACACTAATTTTGAATAACCAGACTTCTCGTGGCAAATTTACCTTGTGATAATCAAATTTCAAAAGGTCAAGGCCGAATTGATACCAACATGGCGGATCGTATAAGTATTTGTCGGCTTTGCAACGGAGTAATCGGGAATCGGGGTAAAAAAATTATTTTCTCTGATGTTATACCGATATCAAAGTTGGCAGATATGTTCCAATATGTATCCTTAATTTTCACTGAACATTTCAGACAATTCTAAAGCTTCCTTCAATCTTAAATAATTTTTGTTGAGGTTTCGGGATTTTTTCCCGATTATGGCGAAATGCCAAAAGAAATTAACTCTTTCGTTTAGTCAAACTTGCTTTGCAATTAATTTTGTTCTACACTCAAAATGTAACGTGATCGCTTATTGGATAAATTGGATGTGACGTAGTGTTTTTAAAACGAGATTATATGTCCTTAATGACGAGAAAACCCCGTCTATCCAGCAATGGTAGATAATGCCAATGTCTAAAGTTGCTGATGCTAGGGGCAGACGAGCATTTTTTTTGTGGTGATTATAAAATTTGCTGCGATCGGGCGAAAAAATAAGCTCGTCTGCCCCTAGCATACGGAACATGGGCCGAATTATTAGCCGCCGATATCATTTGGCCAATGAGTTGGTGGCAATAAATATTCGTACGCCGAATCTCAGTCGAATGTGGTAGCACTGGACACACTAACGAGATCTTGATCCACCAAATACAGAAAACATGAACACGTGCAGTAGTCAGTGACTTTTCAATCTCTATTAGGGCGGTTCTAGACTATGTAAAAGATAGCTACTTAGCAATGCAGCGATAAATCACAACCGCAAATATAATGCTATGTTATTATGCATGTTATACACTGTTTTGACTAATATCACAGAAGCAAGAAACATACTTCATGGCTTGCAATTTCAGTATTTCACGTCCCATGAAACTATGATACATATTATTTATCGGATATGTCAATGAAATCGATCAAGGGATAATTCTTTATTGATGTTAATCCGATGAAGACAAATAGTCGTATGTCATTAAAGAACAACGACAATCTAACTAATTAATCTGGACAAAAACGTTGCAATTAAAATAATGTTTATTTTCCAAATGAAAATCCGCCTGCTCCTCCACCCATGCCCGGGAATCCACCTCCCCCTCCACCCATGCCCGGGAATCCACCTCCCCCTCCACCCATGCCTGGGAATCCGCTTCTGCCCCCACCCATGCCTGGGAATCCGCCGCCCGCTCCACCCATACCTGGGAATCCACCGCCTGCTCCACTCATACCTGGGAATCCGCCTCCCGCTCCACCCATGCCTGGAAATCCCATATTATTTCTCATTCCGGGAAAGCCACCAAATCCTTGACCTGTAGATGTCATTCCAGGCATTCCTGATATAGCACCCTGATTACCCATTTGTGGAATTCCACCCCCCATTCCTGGAAAACCACCACCCATTCCTGGAAAACCACCTCCCATTCCTGGAAATCCCCCTCCGAACATCCCACCCATATTATTACCCATGCCTGGGAAACCTCCTCTACCCATCACTCCCATCCCTTGCAGTGCTTGAATCATGGGATTTGAATTTTGTGGTCCCATCAAACCATTCATTAATCCTCCAAATAAATTATTGTTGGACCTATTTCTTGGTCGACTATTAGAGATGCATTTACGACTCCTGCAGTTCATAAACCTTCCGCAATCCCTGTCACTTCTACAACTCGGAACTTTCTCGCAACGAATCCTATCAGAGAAGAAGTTATTTTGTCCATCCATATTTCTCAATGCCCCTAATCTCATAGGACCGAATGGTGCATGCTCTGGTTCAGCATAATCGTAAGGCCAATCCAATTCAGGATCAATTACTGGTGGTGTTGTGTTGTTCCGTTGTTTTTCTCTAAATTCCTCGAAAAGACAATCAACATAGACATGGTAAAACCAGAATATTGGATCATAAGCTGCCGTTTCAATTTGCGCCATTAGTCCGCCAATGTAAAGGTGAACATGGTTATGTAATTCCTCAACATTTTCTGACAATTTACCGTTTGGAAAAGATATCTCTCCTAATCTTTTCTTACTCAAAACATTTTCTATATCTTTTTCGTTTAAGGTCCTTCCATTTCTATCATCTCCAGTCCGCCCCACCTCCCGTATCAGAGGACCGACTGGGGTCATCCAATTTGCTGCAAATCCCTCTGAAACAATACCCCGAGCTGTTCCAAATAGACGGTCACCCCACATCTCCGACTGTTCATAATCTTCGGGTTCTAAAGTTGGATCCCAAAAACACAAGCTCACCCCGGGTCTGTACTGACGTAGTAACTTTTCATATCTGAAATTAAAATAACGTTTGATTGAATACGTTGATCTAATTTAAATGATTTGGAATGCGTATTTGTTCAGAAATGGGTAACCTATGCGAAACGTGGTGAAATGATTTCATTACATGATGTTGTTACGGAAAGCATGCACAAATACTTTTCTATAACTTGGCTTGTACATTCATTCACGGCGGTTTGTTTGTTAAATATTACATTTGTCAGTAACACAGATCGGCGGTCAAAAAAAGTCGTTTAGATCATAACCGTAGGGGCCCACAACTCATCAGGGGGCAGATCGACTTATTGCCCGAATTTTAATGATATTTTGCCCGAAAACATAATATTTGGGGGAGCAGCTGCCCCCCCCCCCCCCTTGACACCCTGTCTCCTACGGCTATGGTTTAGATTGGACCGATCCCACCCTCACCCCTGTGTACTACAGACTGTGTACCTGAAACATCCCTCGGCAGTTTGAAATCGGAAAATAAGAAAAGCCTAATGCCACCGTCCTTGCAACATTTTCCTCGTAATTAGCCCAATAGGTGCAGAAACCTGGGGCCTGAAACATCATTTCATTTTATTTCATATTCCATTAAGACTATAATATAAATATTTCAAAAATAATTTTATATGGCATTCTGCTTCTTCAATAAAAATCAATGTTTGATCCCACTGAAAGTAATGAGAAATGACACTGTGTGGTGGACATGATGACTCAAATCTCGTGTCTAAAACTTTGAGTGATCCTTCTAGATCCTAGTCTGATTTTGGTAGACTTGCTGTGTTTGCCTATGGTATTCTAACTTCAAAAATGCGCCAAACGCTGTTTAGCAATAATCTCCAAGTATTTCTTTTTAAAATTTACTGCTCTATTCCGGCAATGTATCAACCTGTATTGATCAGAAATGGTATTCCTATCTTTCCATTTTTATAATTTATATTGACATACTTACAGGTACAAAAATACTCGATGGAATGGAAGGAACCCTACACCACCATGTGCTCCAGAATTTACTTCACTTCGAGAATGAAGGAAAGAAAAGGCATCCAACACATTAGGCCTTGCTGTCTGAAAAAAAATATTGACAAAATACAAAACAAACATCACTATAATTCCAATAGCTGGTATTTGAAATACAACTCTTTTAAGAATTGGAATTTTACTACTAGTTCGTATCATGGGCACAAGATGCACAGAGCTTGCGTTTAACACATACCATGCTATTTTTCAAAAAGGCATACTTTACTAATTCTATCAAAATTCCTAAATACATTATGGCGTGCAAGAGTCATAACTATTAAATTCGGAACAGAACTTAACTTACAGTGTCATCTTTGGCATCTTGAACTGCACCAAATAATTCAGTCAATTCATCTTCATCAAGTAATCTACAATCTCTTCTATAACTAGTACCTTCACTGTCTTCGTCTTCAAACAAGACGTGGGCAAGTTCTACTGCTTGTGCAAGTGTAGGTGTTTCTAATCGCATTCGAAATTGCTGATGAGTGTACGGAAATAGTGCCAGCACAATGAGTATGTTTATCAAACGTAACATTTTCTGGAAAATAGAATTAGCTAATTGATAAAAGAAAGGTGGACATCGTCATGTCATGTTAAATGAGACAAATGTTACTAGGACAGTATGACTTGCCTGAGGAATATCTAAGAACTTCAAACGAAAAATGTTAAGTTAAAAGTATGATCAAGTTCGGAAATCATAAGTCTATTGAAAGGGTTAAAGCGCATAGGGATTCTAATTCAACGGATTGACTATTGCAAATTTCCTACACCAAGTTCAAATTTATTTTGTAAAATAGTTTATTATTAGCTTCATTGGGTATCCTTTCAAAGAATTCTGCGATTTTTTCCAGAAATCAATACAAAATTGAGATGATAATTTTAGAATAATTTCCTTATTTTTGCCTGTGATATAACGCACATAATTCTTAATTGATATCCATTAATATTATGACTAATACCACGGAAAAGTTAATTCGAAATCTAAGTAAAATTATGTATTATGCATTAAAACAACGGAAAGCACACTTGGAATTAATGTAAAAAAGAAGGAGGCCGAAATTAAATATTTTGTAAATAATAGCATTTTATTTATATACTGTAAATGAAATAAATTGTTTATAAATTATTTTACAAATATTCACAGGACAGAAAAATATGTATTCTTCATGTATATATAATTGTTGCTTTAACATGTACTGTGACTTTTTGCCTTTTGAATCAAATGGAGTTTTACGTCCTATTTTTTTCTGGACCTTGCATTAATTAATTTGAGCATTCAAACCTACTAGAATCAATAACAATATGTGATATTTCTGAAAGATTATTTCAGATGTAAGTCAATCGCCAAAATATTGTCATTTAAAATATATAGAACTCTACAGTTACACCTGATGAAAGGTACCAAATTGAGTTAAAACTTTGAAAATTAATGTTTTAATCTCGAATAGAAATGTCTACAGTATGACCTCAAATCAATGTCTGAGAATGTTGTAATGGTTTAAATCGTGATTCTTAGCTTCCGGTTAAAAGCTATAAATCATTGACGGTTTAATATTATGTGAACATGGTTAATGCCTTTTAGCTAAACATTTAATTTGTTAATTACATCTATATATAGTATGCACATATTCCTTATAATTATTTGATGGTTTATTCTTTTACTAAAACAAATCTGCAAAATTTACGAGAAAGTATTGATACACGAATAACAGATCAAGTTTATTCCTGTAAGAATACAACATCAGATAAAACTCTTAAATTAATCTGGAAGCAGACGAAGGATCTTTCAACACCCTTTGCAAAAAAAACATAATGTATGTCTCATGGAAATTTTGTCTTACATGACACGATTCAAAGGTATATTATACCTTAAGGCAGTGGTTCCCAACCTGGTGGTTATGGCCCCCTAGGGAGCCATGGGGCATTTGTCAGGGGGCCATGGGGCTCTGTGAACTGAATTTAAAAAACATATTTACATCTTTGCCGAATTGTATCTGTAAAAAAATCGGTTATTAGGCCATTTTGGCTAGTTTGTTCATGAACAGGGGGCCACGGCTCCAGGAATTTTATCAATTTGAGCCACGGTTTGAAAAAGGTTGGTAACCACTGCCTTAAGGTGTTATAGTGATTGGTAGAGGGGAGAAAAAGGTTTGATCAGATTTAAAAGCACATGAGAGATATTTTTTCCTTAACAAATGTTTATAAATTCAACCATGTTTTATCATCGGAAACATACTTTTCTTATCATAATTAGAATATATGTGTAAAATCAAACATACACTAGACTTTCTGTTTCATCAACTAGATTCGTTGAGGCGCCCGAAAGAAAATTGGTTTCCCTGGTCATAAATTATTCTTATTCGATTCATTTGAGAATAGTTCTCGCACTAAAACGATATGACGCGTTATATTCCTGGAGACAATCCTGTGACTGGATGGATAAAACAACGTACTTACCTTTGTATTGTGAAACAGTCCAATTATATATTCAAATCAAATGAGTAATGACGATGGTGTTTAATGGTTTGGGCATCATATCATTACTAACGTGTAAATTTCAATGTAAAAAGTTGAAGTAACTCGTTTAAGGAGTGAGGCTGCCTTAGGCCTTTAACGTAAATATCAACTCTTCCTAAATAAAATGCGTTAATTGGTTAAAATTGGATAATTTTGTGAGTGTTAATTAAAAGAGATTAGTAGTTTGAACTTGAAAGTTTATTAATAAATGTGTTTCATTTTAATCATTGACTTGTTAACATAAATAATACATGTCTAAATATTGCATAAGAATATTTATTTGACCTTACAGAATATTAAACCAGATGCAGGATATCTGAAGTCGATTTGACCGATTAGAACCTCGGTTCCCAACCTTTTTGACTCTTCGTACCCCTATTTTATTCAAGCAATACCCCTTTGCCCACACTAAGTAACATTAAGAACCAACATGAAAGTAAAATGATATTTAATCCATTACATACTTTTTAAAATTGTCTGAAAGGCTTCTCAGGTACCTCTTGTGGTGTTCGCTGGTACCCCCAAGGGGTACTAGTACCCCTGGTTGGGAGTCGATGAATTAGAATGTATGTCGGAACGATACTCTGTTAATTTTATGTTCCAATTAATGTTCTAATATATAATTCCCCAAAGAAAACCTTTTAGTAACAAAAATAGAACACCCCCAAGGGGTACTAGTACCTCTGGTTGGGAACCGATGGATTAGAATGTATGTCGGAACGATACTCTGTTAATTTTATGTTCCAATTAATGTTCTAATATATAATTCCCTAAGGAAAACCTTTTAGTAACAAAAATAGAACACCAAAAACGTATTTACTGATCATAGGGAATCAACTGAGAACACTTTGTTCATGGGTTATTTTTGAATACATTGTATGCGAACTTAGAACCTCAGTAATACCTTTAAGAAGACATGTGTTCCATTCTCGGCGAACTGTTAGGAATTTTTCATTAACACTCCAAGAAAACTAAAATATTTTGTGCTTAAATACATTTATAACCAATTTAGAGCGTCTCAAACGCAGTCAAAATGTAGAGTGTTTACAAGCAATCACGGATTCAAATGAGCCAATGTACACTCCTCGTTTCTGGTGGGCGTATCAATATCATGAAATGTACACATTACGGGAGATAACTATCAAAATTTGGCGATTGTATAATAAGAATAATCTTAAAAACAACATATTTACGTCTTGACGGTGAAAGCATTGAGTTATGAATAACCAAATTGTAGACCTAACATGTTTTTTTTATCACTTAGGGCTATCGTATGTATTACATGTCAAATGTTCATCCTAGAGCTATTGGTGTAAAACGGATCACGTACTCCATGTTAGCATTTTAGTGGTAGCAGCTAAATGCGTAATTAATGCTCGCAATCGCAACTACATTCTTCATCTTTAGCATGTAGGATCATTTGAAACTTAAGTTTAGAAAAGTGTCGTTGTTTAGTCGTGTAGACCGCTTCGCTGAAATATTTGGCGTGTTCGATTTTAGGATTGTGTTTGAAATGTTTTCATTTTGAGTTCAAGTTTGAAACGGAAGGTCGAAATGTTTCAAGCTATTTTATGCATAATTACCGGATTTGATTTTAGGTTTCTGTTGTATTTGGGACGGTCAAGTTTAAACAAGTAGCATGACCTATTCCGATTTTCATTTTGATCAGTAGTTTCCAGGCTCTGTTTCGTTATGTAGGGGCGTAATTATGGCTATTACAATTCCAGTGCAAGTCATTTTTATATTGATAGGTTAAAGTTTATTATAGGCTAGCGCACACGAGAGCTCCCAGCTGAGCAAAATTTCATTCGTGGCTGTCAGCTCAGCTCGTAGCTCTCGTGTGCGCGGAGTTTACGTAAGGTTTTTTTTATTCGAGGCGTTAAGGAAATTATCTGTCGTGTTTGATGTTTTCCTCGAATGAAAAATACCTTAAGGCCCAGTCCCACTGCACTTGCGCACGAATTACGCATGAATTGCGCATAAAATTTCCTTTGTGCGTGATTCGTCAGTGAAATGCGTAAATCCCACGTGTTTCACACGTGGAGCATCAGTTTTTGTAAGTGATTGTACGCGGAGACGGGTTTGTGCGCGATCGCCGGTTTTGAACGGTTCAAAATTTTTTCCACGCACAACGTGCGCGATTATTCGCAGTTTATGCGCAGTTTGTACGTAGTTTGGACGTGGAAGGTGCGTGATATGTGCGTGTTCTGTCAGTGTTCCGTCAGTGCTTGTGCGTCAGGAACTGGCTCCTAGCACGCACATCACTGACGAATCACTTACAGAACACGCACATATCACTTACAAAACACGCACAATCCACGTCCAAACTACGTACAAACTGCGCATAAACTGCGTATAATCGCGCACTTATGTTCTTTGTCAGTGATTGTAAGTGATACATGCGCAGTTTATACGCGATTCATCGGTGATTCTGACCACGCACAACCCCAGAAAATGACCAATTTCTTCACGAACAATCACGCACAAAACAATTTTATGCGTGATTTATGCGTGATTGGCAATGGGACTGGGCCTTTACGTAAACTCCGCGCACACGAGAGCTACTAGCTGAGCTGATAGGCACTTGAGGTCGGGAGCTCAGCTAGTAGCTTACAGCTTCTTCCACCGCAGACGAGAGCTGTCGGCTGAGCTATCGTCTCACTAGAAAATCTTTTCCAATTCCGTAAGTCAACGAAAACATCCGAAGGACGTGTCACGCGACGAAACAAAATGTCGGACGACGAAGAAAATTTCTTACTTCTACTGTTGTTGAAGCGAAGTCGTCGCCGTTAGAATGCTTCTTTTCGTACAAGCTGGACCTGTTTTTGAAATCACGCGAATTTACTGCGTAGAGACAAGGATATTCTTGCCATTGTTCAACGAGTTGATCTTCTAATAGTGTATCATTCACGAAGTCATTGATGGTTGCCATGCTGAAACCACGTGATGTGATCCGTCAACGCGTTTCTATTGGTTGGTTACCCTTTCTAGCTCAGCTGGCAGCTTACGTTGCCCGCACACGGTGGGTTTCTTGCCTCTTGAGGCAAAAAATATCAAACATGATAGATATTTTCATCACGACCTCTTGAGGCGGATTTCTAACTAAAAGTTCAGCGCAGACGAGAGCTACTAGCTGAGCTCCTGACCTCAAGTGCCTGTCAGCTCAGCTAGTAGCTCTCGTCTGCGGCAGGCTTACGTGTGCGCAGTCGAAAGCTCTTAGCTTTCAACTTTCAACTGGAGCGCATGCGCTAGTACGTCATCAAACTAAAAATAGCTGCGCCCATCGGTGATTGTGAGTTTGTATCTGAAGCAATTATCGCAAGGACGCAACAACAAAAGAAGAAGTAATTTTTTTCATATTCTGAATCATTCTGTAGGGTTGTTGACGTCCGATATTTTGTTTAAGTCACGTTATAATGTCACGTGAGCTTGTTATTTTTAGATATTTGTGACTCGACACTAAGTCTATGAAAGCTCTAAGCTTAGCGTGTGCGCGGAAATAAACGAAAGCTACGAGCTGAGCTGACAGCCACGAATGGAATTTTGCTCAGCTGGGAGCTCTCGTGTGCGCTAGCCTATATGTAGTTTGGGTTTAGTAATGTGTGAAGTCAGACGATAACGGCTTTGACATGGAGAATTACATTGTGTAGAGACCTGTCTTTTCCAGGAGGGAGAAGGATCCAGAAAAATTTGATGGCGATCAAACTGATTGGACCGACTTCATTATACAATTTGAAAGAGTCGCAAATTGGAACCAATGGAATAATTTTGACAGGGCACAACTGTTAGTCATGTGCAGTTGTTATGAAACTTGGTCCATTGGGAATGACTTGCCCATGCAGTGCGTAAACATAGCCAGGTATAAAAGGACGGACTTCAGCATTCTATAGTCGGTCGGTCGTGGGCAGGAACTTCGGCCATGTTTGGTTACTTCTATGGGAGTTACAACACTCCGCTCGAAGATTTCAGTAATACAGACGGTTAGCTCAAGACGATCTGGCTATTCGACTTGTGGTCCAAATTTACCCCGGGATTGGGTGATCTACTATGAGAACGTAAACGTTCCGCTCTAGTAGCAAACCTTATCTGAAATTGAGGTTCGTGATCAATAGGTTATTTGTATGTATTTGCATTGTGTTATGTGTTTTGTGAAGTTATGTTAATAAACGTGTTCATTTAAAAGCTTATTCCTTAGACTTCTCTCTAAAATCGTTATCCAGCATCCTGAACGATACCCTGGACTCCCGAGGGCGATTGGCAACTAGATTGGGAAGCTAAGTGCCGGAGAACATATCACGGAGATCATGTGGTCTAATATTAGAAACTATAAGGCTGCAGACAAGCCTGTGCAGCTTAGTTTAATAGGTCCGGTTTACTGATATATAGGCTAGAGTAATTCGATCCTTCCTGCTACAAAGTCAAAGAAAAACTACAGGCAAACTACATAGCACCTTATGTAGCAGTCCACACAAGTTGCTGAAAGAAATAACAGAAATCAAATACTTCCTCGAGAATAAAGAAACCAAGTACTAACGATCCGAACCGCAAAACGAAACTCTTTTGACGAAACATAGGTTACAGCTTATGAACTTTTCACACGAGGAATTATATCAATCATACATGAGTAAGTATATAATAATGAAAAGTGGTATCAGGTGTCTAGAAGAGTAAGCATACCCTGCCTGGCGCCACACCCGTCCTAGCTGTTAAACATAAACATAACAAACTACAACTCAAGAACATGAAAAAGCGTCGGATGAAAAAAACGTGACTTGACGACAAATTTACATGAACTCAATCCGTACGCAATCAATCAACGAGGAAGCATTCAACGACGAAAATTGAGACCAAGTTATCAGAAGGGCAAGCAAATGCTGCCTAGAACAACACCAGTAATAGCTGCCTAATACTAAAGATGGAGAGAGGCAAAACAAGAGTAGTGTCTTGTAAAATTATAAAACATTAAGGTGACAACACGACGGTTTCGTGAGGATAAGTTTAAAATAATCGTTAAGCAAAAGCATTTGCAATCATAGCACAAACTTATGATTTGTATTTATAAATTAATTCTGGATGGCGGCCGTAAAATTTCCTTAGAGAGATTAGTTAGAGATCAAATTTGAATTTGATCAATTTTCGATTATTAGAAGCAGTTATAATTGCCCATGCCCCATATCTTGAATATGCTAATACTCTTAGTTTTCAACCGATTTTGATGAAACTTAAAATGGATGTTATTTGACCTAAATCAAAAGGTTTGAGAAAGTTTAGTTTACTTCTTATTAAATTTGAGGCGTTTTCGAGATTTAGGCCTTTTACGTCAGTTTTGACGAGTTATCGCCCTCTTTCCTCTATACAGTAAGTGCTTCTATCAACATCAATTGCTCGTAAACGCTCCAAAAACTAGATTTTCGAATGTAATCTAATGAAATTCGGTATGTGTATACATAGTCTTAAAACGGAGATCAAGTTAGAAATTGAGCTATTTTCGACGTTAAAAGCAGAGTTATTACCCTTGCCCGAAAATCTTGAATATGCTATTACTCTTAGTTTTCAACCGATTTTGATGAAAATTGAAATGAAAGTTTAGTTTACGGCAGCCATAAGTGGCCTTACAGCTATTTACCACGGCGTGGTAAATAAAATTTGTCATTATTTTGATATTTTTAAGGTAAATCTGATTTGTAAAATCAAGATGCATACAAATAAGTATTTTACATCGATATTTTCACCGTTTTCACCAAAAAATCCGGATTTGTGGATAAAAATAATGTTTGTTTACAAATAAATGTCAAGGCCAACTATGTAGAGTTCGGTGTTCAAGGTTGGATACTACCGTTTTGCAACCCCTCTAAAATGGTCCATGTTATGAAATTTGCGTTACAGGTTAAACATTATCCCAGGTACAAATAAGTGCAGACTATGATGTTACAGTATGGTTTCTTCGTTTTGAACTTTATTTACTCTAAAAAAAAATTTAATTGCTTAAAAGTTTTGATGTTCAGAAGTTCTTGTAACTTGAGGTATAGTATGCATATGGAATGCCCGTGCGACATCAATTCTAAATGCTGAATGCTGATTGCTATATGACAATCTTTTGCTTATTGATTGCCCTTATTTATTAAGAATATGTTTCTTTCACGAGCCTAATTATTCCTTCCCCGCCATATAATTATAAGTAGCTAGTAGCCTAGAAATGGACAGCATTGTTTCTCTTTTCGGGAATCATTTTATTCACAACAAATCTGCAATTTTTGTATTAATTGTATGAAAAAAATGAGGAGTATGAGACCAAAGAAAATACCCACAAATTATACTTATAATTCGTGGTAGAAGGTTCGATTTCGATAATAAATTCATTTGATATGACAGTGGGTTTTTTTTTTCAGTTTAATAATCCCATCCAAAGTTGTAAGGTTATTGGGAAACTCAAATTCTCTCACGGAATCTGCCCGAAAAATGGTTCAGAATACATTGAATATGTGCCATTTTTCCATTTTCTTTTGGGGATGGGGACTTCAATGATAGCGGCAATGATATACACTATCATTTACAGTCACTATCTGCTTCCCGGTTTCCCCCCTGTCAGTGATGCAGGTTGGAGGGGCTGACATGGAAAAAGCGTCTAGTCGTTCGGATGGAACAATAAACCGAGGTCCCGTGTGCTATTGGCTGTGCACGTTAAAGATCCCTCGACAGTTGGAAATCGATAATAAGAGCAGGCTAATGCCGCTGTCCTGGCAAAATTTCCCTCATTGCACACTGAATGGCGTTTGCCGTCCTCAATTAGCCCATTTAGGTGCAGAAAGGTAGGACATAAAACTCCCTTCATTTCATTTCATTTTCACTATCTTCATATAGTCACTAAACACCAACGTACTATCATTTACAGTCACTATCCTCTATCTACAGTCACTCTACAACAACCCACTATCATCTACAGTCACTATCCTCTATCTACAGTCACTATACATCAACCTATTATCATCTACAGTCACTATCCTCTATCTACAGTCACTCTCCACCAACCTACTATCATCTACACTCACTATCCTCTATCTATAGTCAATATACTCAACCGTACTATCATCTATAGTCACTATCCTCTATCTACAGTCACTATACACCAACCTACTATCATCTACAGTCACTATCCTCTATCTACAGTCACTCTACATCAACCTACTATCATCTACAGTCACTATCCTCTATCTACAGTCACTATACAATAACCTACTATCATCTACAGTCACTATCCTCTACATACAGTCACTCTACATCAACCTACTATCATCTACAGTCACTGTCCTCTATCTACAGTCACTCTACATCAACCTATTATCATCTCCAGTCACTATCCTCTATCTACAGTCACTATACATCAACCTACTATCATCTACAGTCACTATCCTCTATCTACAGTCACTCTACATCAACCTACTATCATCTACAGTCACTGTCCTCTATCTACAGTCACTCTACACCAACCTACTATCATCTACAGTCACTATCCTCTATCTACAGTCACTCTACATCAACTTACTATCATTTACGGTAGTCACTATCCTCTCTCTATATTCAATATACACAACCGTACTATCATCTATAGTCAGTCACTATCCTCTATCCACAGTCACTCTACATCAACATACTATCATCTACAGTCACTGTCCTCTATCTACAGTCACTATACACCAACCTACTATCATCTACAGTCACTGTCCTCAATCTATAGTCAATATACTCAACCGTACTATCATCTATAGTCACTATCCTCTATCTACAGTCACTCTACATCAACCTACTATCATCTACAGTCACTATCCTCTATCTATAGTCACTCTACACTAACGTATTATCATTTACAGACACTATCATCTATCCACAGACTCCCTCCATCAACCTACTACCATCTACAGTCAATATCCTCCATCTACAGTCACTATACATAAACCTACTCTCATCTATAATTACTATCCTCTATCTACAGTCACTTTACATCAACCTACTATCATCTGCAGTCACTATCCTCTACCTAAAATCAATATACATAAACCTACTCTCATCTATAATCACTAGAGGATAGTGGATAGTGAGTGTAGATGATAGGTTGGTGTAGAGTGACTATAGATGGAGGATTATAGTGACCGTAGATGATAATAGGTTGATGTAGAGTGACTGTAGATAGAGGATAGTGACTGTAGATGATAGTAGGTTGGTGTAGAGTGACTGTAGATACAGGATATTGACTGTAGATGGTAGTAGGTTGGTGTAGAGTGACAGTAGATAGCAGATAGTGACTGTAGATGATAGTAGGTTGATGTAGAGTGACTGTAGATAGAGTATAGTGACTATAAATGATAGTAGGTATGTGTAGAGTGACTGTGGATAGAGGATAGTGACTGTAGATGATAGTAGGTTGATGTACAGTGACTGTAGATAGAGGATAGTGACTGTAGATGATAGTAGGTTGGTGTATAGTGACTGTAGATAGAGGATATTGACTGTAGATGACATTAGGTTGATGTAGAGTGACTGTAGATAGAGGATATTGACTGTAGATGGTAGTAGGTTGATGCAAAGTGACTGTAGATAGAGGATAGTGACTGTAGATGGTAGTAGGTTGATGTAAAGTAACTGTAGATAGAGGGTAGTGACTGTAGATAGAGGATAGTGACTATAACTGATAGTAGGTTGATGAAGAGTGGCTGTAGATAGAGGATAGTGACTGTAGATGATAATAGGTAGGGGTAGAGTGACTGTAGATAGAGGATAGTGACTATAAATGATAATAGGTAGGTGTAGAGTAACTGTAGATAGAGGGTAGTGACTATAAATAATAATACGTTGGTGTATATATAACTATAGATACAGAACACGAACCCTACCCCTACTCTACCACCAACATGAAATGAAATGAAATGAAATGTGAACTTCAATTACTAGATGGTATAGAGGAATATTAAAGAACTATATAGAAAAACAATGTATCCTTCATACACAAAACCCGGAAAGAAATTCTTGGCGTATTTTGAGTTTAAACAAAAGGTTACAGACATTGAATTAGCGTAAATGAAAGTCGTGTTTTGAAAAGACAAATAATAATCTTCAACCATAAACTTGATACAAATTGCATTTCCGAGAATCTAAACATTTTAAAGAAACTCTTAAAACACAAAAATACTTCATAGTAATATCGTTAGCTTCATTGCAGTTGTACTGTGAAATTTAGCAACCGAAATACACAAAAATCATAGTCACCGACATCTAATATGGCGGAGATTTTTCTTACGCCTGGAATTTCAATCTGCCTATTTTTGCATGTTATCGTGGTGAAATGTGCACACGATTGACATATTTGAATTTTGAAAAATGTGATTTTTTGGATTCTTTCAAAAAAATGAATAAAATCCGACCAATAAGAAAAAAGCGTGGTAAAAATAAGTACCACGTTTTAGTCTCCATTGACTAATATGGTGACATTGGCCTAGTTTAACATGTTACCACGCAGTGGTAAATAGACAGTACCTTAGTTTACTTCTGAATAAATGTTAGGCTTTTTCTTTTTTACCATCCGCATGCCTTGGTGGGCGTATATGGCGGTGGTCCACTATCTTTTAAACTATCTTGGGAACACGACAGAGAGCTAGTTTCATAATGGATTTTGTGCGAGTGTTCGTTATCACCCGAGAGTGAAACCTTTTGGAAATCCGAAAATCGATAAGTGTTGAAAACATATTGCCCTTGTTGTCGTTTATATTTCAGTGGCATGACAATGTGTGTTTTCCAGATGAATTGGCTGTCGTTACAAAAGTGGGTGTATTAATTTCGATGGCTATCGGTATTTTTAATTAACCCTTTAAAAACAAATTCAGATCAAGAAGTTACATAGATATAATAAGCATACTTCAGAAATATTTTCAGGTAACATCTGCGACGTTTTGATAATGAAAACTTAAAAATAAAGAAGGATGGTCCTTTAAAAATACATATACATGTAAATGAAATGAAAATTTTAATTATTAATTCAGCCCAAAAATAGTTACAGGCACTTGTGAGCACGAAAGTTATATATTTTCATCACTTTGTCGTCAAAGCTAAGCCGAAAATGGGCACGAGATTATTACTTTTATATCTGTTTTACTTTTACTACAAAACTTTCGGCCAATACAGATCCTTGAAACCATTGGAACCACGAGGTGTGGTGGTGTGGCTACTGTTATATGAACTCTCAAGTTAGGGAAAGATGAAAAACACAAATGTGACAAGCCGTATTGTCAATATATATTTTAAGTATCAATATTTGTTTGTGCTTGATAAAGATTCCTGTATGTGAATTGAAACGTTGCTAAATTAAAGAAAGGAGTAGTATATCCATGATAATTAGTCTTCTACCTACTTCTAAATGTCATTTACAGATTAAAGAATATATTTTAATTTTTATGTTTTTACAGTTACTCAATTGTCCTGTGTTAAAGTCGTTACCAAAAGTTGCATGAAATAACTAGATCGATAAACCAATCGTATATTAATGTAGACGAGCTGCTTTGCGATGGAATTTATTTAATACTAGTTTAAAAGGATAATTGACATCATGCGAATACATTTTATTTTGGTATTCGTGCCAACTTTGGTATATAGTACTCCTCAGATTTTATTGGACGATTTACTCAAGAATTACACGCCATTAATCCGGCCAAGATCTAAGATTGAAGAATCCATCTCTGTCAATGTGACATTTGCTTTGACGTCTTTCGGTGGATTAAATGAAAAACGACAAATCATGTCCATTACGGGTTGGTGGAATATTACGTGGTATGACGAATTTTTAAAATGGGATAAAGAACGTTATAACATTTCTAGTATTGTTATACCTTCGAATCTTATTTGGCTACCTGATATTGTTATAATGAATGGTGAGGATGACTATGGTATTATGGAGAAAGTAAGTTTCCGATTAGTAATTCAACATAATGGCGAAGTATCTTGGTTTCCAGGTGGGAGATATAACATATTTTGTAAAATGGACATTCAGTATTTTCCATTTGAAAAACAAGAGTGTTATGTATCAGTTGCTTCTTGGAATGGTGAGGCAGACCGAATACATATTTCAGGAAGACCACCAGAATTTGACACTGGATTCTACACTGATAGTCCTCAATGGTACTTGGATAATCTTGTTACCAAGCATTTCCACTACAAGTATTATGACCAAACAATACAGATAGTGTTTTCTCTTCACAGAAAACCGACGTTTTATGTGTTAATGATCATTGTTCCCGCAGTTACTCTGTCGCTGATATCAAATTTTGTGTTTATTTTACCTGTAGAGTCCGGTGAAAAAATATCATTTTCTGTTTCTATATTACTGTCTTATATCGTACTCATGACTTTAACTTCTGGAATTTTACCAGATAATTCGGATCAAATCAGTATATTAGGTATTTATTTTGGAAGTCTGTTATTTTTTAGTGCATTGAAAACTTGCACCTCAGTTTTTGTTTTGTACCTTCATCATCATAATATACCTTTAACTAGGAACAAAGTCGAGGAAAGCATGGGAGAAAGAAAATTGCATCAAGTCGAGAAAAACACGATCACCGCCAAGCATATCAATAATTGGGCATTTGTTATATTTATTTCAATGGCTATTTTGATTAACATAACTTTCATAACAGTAATGGTTAACAATTGAACCTTTGAGTTATTTTCATCCTGAGTTACATGGAATCGTTGACGTGATTAGAAACATGATGTGATGTTCATGTGAATGTTAAATGGCTCGAGCAGAATCTCAGGGTTAAATGAAGATTTCATTTTTTATCTATTATTATGTTTCTCACAAAATAATTAAATCACAAGTTTATATTGTTATGTTTAAACATCGGGTTATTAAAAAAAGAACCGTTTCATTACAGTTTTTGATTTAGAATGTTTCACCATATACTTTTAAGTGTTTCAGCAGTTATGACAGCACCAAATTTTCATATTTTTCATATTTTTTTTATAGGTTTTTAAGTAATAATAAAAAAATCCGTACAAGCAAAACAATTCCGTAGATAAAAAATCTCGTCCAAAGCATGCCAAATACGGAAAGAATAATTGTATAGTAGTGGACTTCCCATTATGAGAAGTACCATCATATGTGTAAGCATGCTCTGCTTCGCACTCGACACCGACACTTCTATATGAGTTAAAAAACACTACTGACAGTAAAAGTTATGCATCTTATTTGGATCTGCACCTCGAATATGACAAAAACATAGACTTAGTGTTAAATTATTTTTATTTCCCATCGTCAATTTTCCTTTTCAGTGCAGCAACATTACACATTCGCCAGCATATAGGGTATATGTATCTCAACCTTTCTTTCCACGCTGATTTCCTAGCAAAATTGAAACATAAATTATTTTCATTTCCCATCGTCAATTTTCCTTTTAAGAGTTATTTTACGGACGTCATCATGACCTTGTCGAAAAATATGATGTTTCAAGTATTATAATTAACATGTTAAGACAAACTTTTAAAAGTTCATGTTTTTTATCACCATAATTCAAGTTGTCACTAGATATTCATTTAGTTTTATAGCACAATGTTTGTTTTAACCTTCATATTTTATGTCTAATAAAAAATGCTTACTATTCTTGTACCACTTTCCATAATGAAATACTTCCTCAATTATAATTGATATATTTTCTCATATGTATGGTTCATTTGCTGCTACCAATGTATTGCCGAAAGTTTATATCTTCGTTCGGTTTCATTTAACCAAACTATGTATTCTTAGGTCTACATATTATGGACATTGGTGAAGGTTGTTACAGTTAGGCTCTGCATGACTCTAGGATTCTTTGACAGTTTATATTAATTCAGAAATGATGATAATTGCAAAATTTCGTTAGGAGTTTATTTCCCGTAATGTATTGACATTACAGTTAACAATAAAATATTTTGATGATAAATAATTATCTCCCTTGATGTTGAATTTTTATACGCCCACATGAAAATGTGGACGTATATTGCCGTCACCCCTGTCCGTCGTCGGTCCGTCCGTCCGTCCGTCAACAATTTCTTGTGTACGCGATAGAAGCTAGAGTTTTCATCCGATTTGAATGAAACTTGGCATGTGTATCCATCATGATAATATCTCGGATGAGTTCGAAAATTGCGCGATTCCAGTTGTCGGTTTAGGAGTTATTGCCCTTGACTTAGTGAAAAAACGTAAAAGTTAACTTGTGTACGCGATAGAAGCTAGAGTTTTCATCCGATTTAAAAGAAACTTGGTATGTGTATTCATCTTTATAATATCTCGAACCAGTTCTAAATTTGAACGATTCTAGTCGTCGGTTAATGAGTTATTGCCCTTGACTTTGTGAAAAAAACGTTAAAATTAACTTGTGTACACAATAGAAGCTAGAGTTTTTATCCAATTTGAATGAAACTTGGTATGTGTATTCATCTTGATAATATCTTGGATGAGTTCAAAAATGGCGCAATTCCAGTCGTCGGTTTATGAGTTATTGCCCTTGACTTAGTGAAAAAACGTTAAAATTAACTTGTGTACGCGATAGAAGCTAGAGTTTTTATCCGATTTGGATGAATCTTGGTATGTGTATTCATCTTGATAATATCTCGAACCAGTTCTAAATTTGAACGATTCCAGTCGTCGGTTAATGAGTTATTGCCCTTGACTTTGTGAAAAAAACGTTAAAATTAACTTGTGTACACAATAGAAGCTAGAGTTTTTATCCAATTTGAATGAAACTTGGTATGTGTATTCATCTTGATAATATCTTGGATGAGTTCAAAAATGGCGCAATTCCAGTAGTCGGTTTATGAGTTATTGCCCTTGACTTAGTGAAAAACGTTAAAATTAACTTGTGTACGCGATAGAAGCTAGAGTTTTTATCCGATTTGGATGAATCTTGGTATGTGTATTCATCTTGATAATATCTCGGATGAGTTCGAAAATGGTGCCATTTCAGTTGTCAGTTTATGAGTTATTGCCCTTAACTTAGTAAAAAAAAACGTTAAAATTAACTTGTGTACTCGATAGAAGCTAGAGTTTTGATTCAATTTGAATGAAACTTGGTATGTGTATTCATCTTGATAATATCTAAAATGAGTTCGGAAATGGCGCGATTCCAGTTGTTGGTTTAGAGTTATTACCCTTGACTTCGTGAAAAAAACGTTAAAATTAACTTAATGTGTATTCATCTTGATAATAACTCAGATAAATTCGAGAATCGTGCGTTTCTAGTCGTAGGTTTATGAGTTATTGCCCTTGACTTAGTGAAAAAATTAACTTGTTCACACAATAGAGGCTAGAGTTTTCATTCGAATTGATTCATCTAAATATAAGCTCAAATAAGTGCGATGGTGCAATCAACTTTTTCATATGTTTAAATTTGCTGAAGTGGGCGTATGTTACCTTGCCTGGCAAGCTATCTTATAAAATTACCTCCCTTGATATTTAAAAGTTAAAATTTCGTATCAGAAATCAATAAACCTATAGAAGTACATGTAATGGCATGGGGCAGAAGTGGCCCCAAGCAGGGTATGCTAACCTGATGACACCTTACATTATGAAATATTTACTCATTTATTGGTATACTTCCACAAATGAAAAGTCCATTAGCTGCTACCAATGTACTCAATGTGTTTACGGTTGGAATCGTTCGTGCTTGTTATACGCCCACACATTAATGTGTCTGTCCTCAATTGTTGTGGACACGATAGAGAGCTGGTTTCATGTTGGATTTTGATGAAACTTGAGTGTTTGTAATCACCCATCGACAAACCCTATTGAAAATCAGACGAATCGAAAATATTTCATGGGTTATTGCCCTTGCTTTTGAAAATATGTTGTGGACACTATAGAGAGCTGGTTTCTTGATGGATTTTTATGAAACTTGGTATGAGTGTTTGTATTGACATTAGGACAAACCCTATTGAAAATCAGAAACATCGAAAAAATATTTTATGAGTTATTGCCCTTGTTCTTTAAAACACGTTAATTTTTCAGCCTGTTACACTCTCAAAGTTGTTGACAGGATAGAGAGGCCGTTTGGCGATTGATTTTAATGAAACTTGTTGTGAGGATGAACCCTATCGAAATATATTTGATGGGTTAGTGCCATTGTTTTTGAAAATATGTTGTGAAAATTTTTTTTTTTTTTATGGATTTTGAGGTGTGACTGTTCTCATTTAAGGATGGAACTCGTGTCAACCACATGGACGTTTTGGCTGCCATTATAAAAGTGGACGTATTACGATGGCCATCGCTATTTTGTTTTTATTATTATTATTAGATAGGTGCAAACAAAACTATTCGTGCCACAGATCTACCAATCTGACCAAATATCTCAGCAAGTTTCGCTCTTAGTAGAAATAGTGATTTTTTTTCCAACTCTCCTGGTTAGATTTTATTTACGACGTCTCCGAAAGCGAAGTTATTCAATGACAAGCATTAAAGGTATTAAAATCGCTGTAAGTCACGTTTTAATGTTCTAGTAATGAGAACGTGATCTCTTATCAAACTTTGCTGTTGAAAGTCAATAATGGTAATTGGCAATCAATATTTTCACTGTTTATCAACTTGCATCTACAATGATAATGTTGTAATTATGCATTTTAGTTAATAGAGTATATTGGTTTTTATAGAGGAAACATTATTTAAACTAACAAATATCAGAAGTATAAAAACAACCATTATCTAATCCAGTGAATATCTGCATTAAATAATAACATTAATTGTATTAAATGAAATGAAATACCGTTACTGCACTTTCAATTCAAATAAACGGTAGACTGGTAGCTTTGATTTTAAATAATAATATTCAGCTTTCAATTATTCTTATACACCTCTTTTGAACTTGTTGGATAATACTGAACAAAATAACCTAAGTTTCATCAAATGCTGTTAAGAATTGTGCCTTGTTAAGGTTAGGAGCTAAATATAGATCATGGTTTCAAGAACAAGGGCAATAATTCATACTTAACATTTTTCGATATATAAGTTCATCCTTAGATGAGCGCTCACACCATTTAAAAATGGTTAAAATCTGTCGAGGATTGTTCTTTCTGGAGTGAATACAAGCTAATATTTGCAACGTTTTCAAGAACATGAGCAATAACTCAAACTAAAAAATATGTTTTCAATAAAGTTCATCTTCAGATGTTTTGAACACTAACACTTAAGGTTCACCAAAATCTGTCAAAAGTTGAGCCTTTGAGAGCTAAAAATTAAAAGCGTTTCTTAGAACTTAAATACTAATTGTCGCTTTTTCTGATTTTCAAAGGGGTTTATCATGATAATGAAACTCAAATTTTGTCAAGAATTGTGCCTTCCAGAGTGTTTACGACCCTAAAATTCAATACTTATTATAACACTGGGTTAGAACTATTCCTATAATTAAATATACAACTAAAACAAAATTCCATACACAACTAGAACCGTGAAGACGGTGCCCAGCAGTGCGCATCCCAAAGCACATGATACATGGATGAAATGTCACATTTTTCAACCAATGATAATAGTTTTACAGATAGAAGCGCACTTGTCAAAATACTCACTCAATTTCATACGTGTGTCAGTAGAGAGTACAGCAAGATATGTTTGCGGTGATTATTAAAAGGAGGTACAACTGAGTGTAGGACTATCAGTAGACAGGTAGATTAACTAAAAGGAATGCTGTTTGCCTACACCTGTAACGATCGAAATGAAATTTGAAAAAAACACGCAGTTACAATGGAACTTGGCATAATATTTTCAAATTCTAAAACATTGAATTTTGATTTAAATATATTGTGGCCCGCGGGCGAAATACGGCCTGCAAGATATGTTTGCAGGGATAATAAAATGGATGTAGAACTACAAGAAGGCAGATTTAATAAAAATGGATACAGAAATACCAGGCATACGGACTAAAAGGAATGCAGAACTACCAGCAGTCAGACTAAATAACAGCACTATCAGTACACGGGCAGATTAACTAATAGAGATGCGGGAATACCAGCAGACAGACAAACGAAACATCTGTTTGACTATGCATGTACCTGTAACGATCGGATTAAAATTTGAAGAAAAAAAAACCACGCGAAATTTTGATTCAAAAACATTGTGTTATGTATATATCATTGGAAAGTATAGATAAAGTATAGTAAGAGTATGATATTATAATTTGTGTCGTATGTAAATTAAGTCACATGACAGAGCCAAGTTAAAAATTGCAATATTCAGGTGGCTATAAAACTGGTAGTAATCATCCTAAACAGACTTAATAAAATGGATGCAGAAATACCAACAGGCAAACAGATTAAAAGAGATAGAGCAGTCAGACTAAATAAAAGGGGTGCAGAACTACCAGTAGACAGAAAGATTAACTAAAAGGGATGCGGTAATACCAGTAGACGGACAAACGAAACATTTTCGTTTGACTTTACCTGTAACGATCGAAATAAAATTTGAAAAACACACACAGTTACAATGAAACTTGGCATAATACTTTCAAATACATGTACTAAAACGCGGAATTTTGATTTAAATATATTGTGCTATATATCATTGAAAAGTGTAGATCAAGCATAATAAGAGTATGAAATAATTTTTGTCGTAGGCTATGTCATGAAAATAAACATCCTACCTGAGACATGGATGATATGTTTAATTTTATAATCAATGGTTAGGAGCTTTGCAGGTGAAATAAACCATTCCAATAACTTTCCTAGTTCCTAGCACACGAGTCAAAATACTTACTCAATTCCATATGTGTGTCAATAGAGAGTGTACTGCAAGATATGTTTGCAGGGATAATAAAAGGAAAGAAGAACTACAAAGATAGCTTGCCAGGCAAGGTAACATACGCCCACTTCAGTAAATTTAAATATTCCAAGTTGATTGCACCATCATCGCACTTAAACCTATCTCAGCTGATATTTAGATGAATCAAATCGGATGAAAACTCTAGCTTCTATCGCGTACAGAAGTTAATTTTAACGTTTTTTTTATCACTAAATTAAGGTCATTGACTCTTAAACAGACGACTGGAATCGCGACATTTTCAAACTCATCCGAGATATTATCAAGATAAATACACATACCAAGCTTCATTCAAATCAGATAAAAACTCTAGTCTCTATAAGGTGTCCAAATTCCCCAAATAATTCTTCTGTTCATAACTGAACGCACAATACAACTGAACACGTAGGACGTCAAAAGGCGTTCACCGGGTTTAGAGTGTATCGCGTGTACAAGAAATTGTTGACGGACGGATGGATGGACAGGGGTGACGGCAATGTACGTGATACGTTCATGTAGGCGTATAGAAGGGCAGATAAAATGGATTCAGAAACACCAGCAGAAGACTAAAAGGGGTGCAGAACTACAAGCAGTCAGACCAAATAAAAGGAGAGCAGCGTTACCAGTAGACAGACAAACAAAACACGTACAGTTACAATGGAATTTGGCAGTATATATTCAAATTCTAAAACGAGAAATTATGATTCAAATACGTAGTGCCATATATCATTGGAAAGGGTAGATCAAGCATAATAAATTGGTGTATGTAAATTTGGTCACGTGACAGAGCGTTTTAGTTAGTTAATAATTGTAATTCTCTAACAGCCATAAAACCGGAAGTAAACATTTGGCATCTAAAATGATTATGCTATTGGATAGATTTCGTCAAAGGCAACAATTTATTTTTACAATAGTATCATAATTTATACCTAAATACAAGAACATAATATTAGAAGTTTTTATTCATGTTATATCGTTTCTGAACAAAACATCTTCAAAAGTTAAACAAAGAATTAAATTATATAATGTTTTATCAATAAAGTACTACTGTGGTCTATCAAAATCTAATCAAATTCTAGCTTAAAACATTGTTAAAATAATTTTCAACTAAAAGCATTCACTGATGATTTAAAATAAAAAAGTAGCAATGTTTTGAAGAATAAATATCCAATGTAAGGAGATGGTGAAGCTGGTCTATCAGATATAATTCTCTCATGAAGTAGTTTCCTGAAATATATAAAGACAGTATACAGACTTATAATGTAAATTGTTAATTAGTAACCCATTTTTTATGACATAATTGTCCGTAAATAATAGGATTTTAGAGTACAGTATTATAGCAATTGTGTAATTTTTTGACAGTATATTTGAAATAAATAGGGCATTTGTAAACAACTGGCAATTTTGGTTCATTTTTATCCCTTTTGATACATACATTGTCAGCAAGGATATCAAAGCAACCAACTCAAAAAAAAAAAAAATAAAATAACTGTAACCATGTGCAGAATTGACCACCAGCTGATATGTATGTCCTGCTTTACGATTTACCAATTTTCATAAGCATGCTTTATGGTTACAGAAAGCAACCTATTGAACACAGTTCAACATATCTTTTTTTAAAAGAATAGGCATTCTACCATTTATGGACATATCTGTAGACTTACCTGTTGACATAACAAATCAACAAAACCCCTCATTCTCTGTTTATTATAATAAATCCATAAAACTAAGCAATTATCTATGAACGATAAACCTACAATAATAATTGAAATTGACAAATATATCCGGCAAAATAAAGGTTATCATGTTTGAAATAAAGACACCTTCCTTATCTAGTTCCTTCTTTCAAATTTGCACAAAACCACTTTTGGTTCTTATCAAATTGACAAAGGTTACTTTATTGAATGCTAAAATGAAATTTGATGACCCCACTAATTGTGGATCTAACTAAAGTATAAAGAAAATCATATGCACATTACTTAATTTTCGTCTTAACTCATGAGTTCGAGCTGTATCTATCTTTCGCCACTTTTTTCCAGAAAGCATTGGGCCAAACTTGATTGATAAAGTCACGGCTTCTGACATCACGTGTTGTAAATTGAACTTGCATCATACTAATTGCATTGGACTAATTTTTTTATTGCACATCTGGTCTAAAAAGAAAATGTATTTGGAAAAGGAAATAGAATTTGTAGATGGGTTAAAATATTTTGTGGATGTCCAAACACACTTATTTAGATGTAAATATGTAATCAATGTTACAGTGCGTGGTCAAAGGGGCACAACTTTAGATATAACACTATTTCTAGTGTAAATACACACTTGAATGGTTCAAGATGAGTAATGTTACACACGAATCCGTGTTAACCTCAACTACTAAAGGTGTATGTTAACACATAAAACTATGTTTACATGTTTTGAAGAATATGTCATAAGTATTACACAGGTGTAACCAAAAGATTACACTAATTTGAGTGTGAATGAGGTGTAAACTCAAGATATCGTGTATTCCTATACAAAATAAAGCGTTTTTGGAGTGTTTTCGACTTACACCTCTTAGGTGTATTTTAACACCACTCAATTACACTTCAAAATGTTTTAAAAATAAGAATACAGTAATAAAAGTGTTAACTCTACACGGTTTTGGGTGCATAATTACACCCAGTTTTTACAGTGTAAATATGCTCTTATATATTCCATATACATGCATGTGTTTTCCACGGATTATATCGGGTGGGCCTAAAGTAATGTCCCAACTTTTGACACTATTTTCCAAAGCATTTACTCAAATGGACTAAAATTTTGCATATGATTAGTTTATGATATTATCTACCTCTGGTGCGAGTTTGAGTGATATCGCATCATTAACCTTTAAATGACATACAAAACTAAATCAGAGGCCAACAAATTCTATGCCGGAATGTTGTCATTCGAGGTGATCAATATGACCTCCATCTTCATTCTGTACAGCTCCAAGTCGCTTTTTCCACGAGTCAATACATTTTCTGACTTCAGCAGTTGAAATGTGATCCCAGCATGTTCGAATGTTTCAGAGTTCTGTCTCTGTGAATAAAGTTGTGAGACCTTTATAGGCCTTTTCCGAGAGTGAGTCCCAGATGTTGTTAGCTAGGGGTATAAAATGTAACTGGGCAGTTTATGTTTTAACCTCATCTAGACCCTCTGTCTAGATATTTTGGCACCTCAAACCCACGAACATCCCATATGAAACTTGATTGACAGGTGCCACCAGGACACCATGCACATGCAGGGATAATTTCAGAAGACTCCGGCATATAATTGTTTGGCCTCTGATTTAGTTTTGCATGCCATTTAAAGGTTAATGATGCGATATTAGTCAAACTTGCACCAAAGGTAGATAATAATAATTAATAATAAACTAAGCATATGCAAAATTTCAGTCCATTTGAGTAAATGCTTTGGAAAATAGTGAAGGTCAAAAGTTGGGACAATACTTTAGGCCCACCCGATATAAGAACATGGACACTCGTTATTGACCGAGAAAGAAATAATAGCAATCCTGAAAGTTGACTGAATATTTTGGACAATTCTGATCCTGTCATGTCAACTTGTTCAATCCGCTTGCTCGAAAGTACATCTGCGTTTTGTGAAAGTTGAAGGGACAGTCTGAATTTTTTTGGGGTCAAAAAATTTGTTTGCTTAAATTTGTGAAAACTTTACACCAAAATCTGTAATTATGTGTCCTTTAATGTATCTGAAAGTTTTAACTAAAAAAATCCAGCCATTAATTTTTAAACGCTAAAAATATGCTATAATTTTTAAAAACCTTACGTAAGGTTTTTAAGTGTGTTATGTTTTTGGACGCTGATAGGAAACTACTGAACGGATTTGAGTAAAATAAACGCCTAATTGTAGAGAAATATCTCTCTTGTGTATTTAAAAGCTAGAAATATTGAGCCATTTAAAGGGCAACCAACAAAACTAGGTCAAATTGCTTAATTAACAATAAGTACTCCCAGTTTGTAATTAACCCTTTAAAACCAAATTCAGTTTGATCAAGAAGATATAGAGATACAAGCATACTTTAAAATACTCTCAGGTTGCATTTGCGATTTTTTTGATAATGGAAACTTTTTTCAAAAAAGCAGAATGGCCCTTTAATAAATAAGTATTGCATTGGAACATCGTTACTATGTATTTTGTAATTAAATAACTAGATCGATATATCCATCACATATAAAAACACTACAAGCTGACTTGCAATAGAAGTCTTGTAAGTTATCGGACATCATGCGCACTGTACTTATTTTGATACCATCTATGGTATATTGTACACCACAGTCTTTATTGGACGATTTACTACGAAATTACACACCGCTTATTCGTCCAAGATCTCAGAATGAAGACCCTATATATGTTGATGTGTTATTTGCTTTGACTTCATTCGCTGGATTAAATGAAAAACGACAAATCATGTCCATTACGGGTTGGTGGAATGTTACGTGGTTTGACGAATTTTTAAAATGGGATAAAGAACGTTATAATACAACAAGTATTGTTATATCTTCGAATCTTATTTGGCTACCTGATATTGTTATAATGAATGGTGAGGATGACTATGGTATTATGGAGAAAGTAAGTTCCCGATTAGTAATTCAACATAATGGCAAGGTATCTTGGTTTCCAGGTGGGAGATATAACATATTTTGTAAAATGGACATTCAGTATTTTCCATTTGAAAAACAAGAGTGTTATGTATCAGTTGCTTCTTGGAATGGTGAGGCAGACCGAATACATATTTCAGGAAGACCACCAGAATTTGACACTGGATTCTACACCGAAAGTCCTCAATGGTACTTGGATAAGCTTATTACAAAGCATCTTGACTACACTCCTAGTAGCAAAACAATACAGATAGTGTTTTCTCTTCACAGAAAACCGACGTTTTATGTGTTAATGATCATTGTTCCCGCAGTTACTCTGTCGCTGATATCAAATTTTGTGTTTATTTTACCTGTAGAGTCCGGTGAAAAAATATCATTTTCTGTTTCTATATTACTGTCTTATATCGTACTCATGACTTTAACTTCTGGAATTTTACCAGATAATTCGGATCAAATAAGTATATTAGGCATTTATTTTGGAAGTCTGTTATTTTTGAGTGCTTTGGCAACTTGTACTTCGGTTTTTGTTCTGTACCTCCATTATGTAAATGTACCTATTACAAGGGATTATAACCAAGTCCACAAAAACATGGCAGAAGACAAATTTGATCAAGTTGAGAAAAACACAATCGTAGACAAACATATCAATAATTGGGCATTTGTTGTATTTGTTTCATTGGCTATTTTAATTAATCTAACTTTCTTAATAATTTTGGTTAATAATTGAACCTTTTGGCTACTTTCATTCGGGTATACGAAAATTTTGGTGTTACTCCCTTTAGTTACACAGTTACAGCCATGTACTGTTGGTTACCAACACCACTATAATCATTTTGTCGTGTTAATTTTTTAGTTGTACAGTTGTGAAAATGTTAAATATGTTTTATATAAAAAAAAATCGTTGAATTTGGCGGGTGAATTTTTAAGCAGGTAATTGGTATTCCTATACTATGGGTACTAATTGTGCTCCATTGCTTGCTGACATATTCCTAGGCAGAATTTATTCAAGGCCTCCAAAGCAAGGACAATAAACAACTAGCTCGTTCTTTCAATTCCACTTTCCGGTACATAGATGACGTTTTGTAACTGAATAACTCCGCTTTTGGAGACTTCGTAGATAAAACCTGCGCAGAAGAGTTAGAAATAAAAGTCACCACTTATTCTAAGACTAAAGCGTCCTATTTGGATTTGCTTTTCGAAATTGAAAACAACCATGGTCAGATTGTGCCAGATTGTATGACAAACGTGACGACTTTGATTTTCCTATTGTTAATTTTCCATTCATGTGCAGTAACATACCACAATCGCCTGCTTATGCTAGAGCTTGTTCTCTTTATAAGTACTTTCTGACAAGAGTTTGTGTGTCAAGTATCCCTGTTTCGGTAATTTCACGGTAAAATATACAAACTTGAAATTTCTTTTCTTTCAAATTTCTTGCATTTTGGCAGATCTATTAAATCAGGCGTGAATTTGACCTTTATAGTAGTGGCAGGTGTCGCTCGCTAAGCAGACTATTGCTTACTCTTTTCGAATCATCTGATGATACTTCTCGCATGGGAAGTTCACTACTTTATTATTGTCATGGTTTTGACGAGATTTTTTATGAACAGAATTGTGTTGCTAGTACGGATTTTTTATTATTAACATAAATGAATTAAAAGGTTTTTTTGTCTATTGTAATTTCCTTCAAGCTCTATAAATAAAACATACGAATGAAGTCTTGGTGTGCATTATTTCTATTCTCAAAAACTTAACTTAAAATGACTTTAGTTTTCCATTCATCTGATTGGACAATTACTAAAATTGATTTTAAATATAGCTTTATTATCCAATCAAATAACTGTATTTCTTAAAATCTGGATTTTATCTAAATTAAGTTTTCGAGAATAAGACCCCTGGGACCTTATTCTCGAAGACTTAACTTACAATGATTTTAGTGTTCTAGTCATCTGATTGGACAATCACTAAAATTGATTTTAAATATAACTGTATAATCCTATCAGATAATTGTATTTCTTAAAATCTGAATTTTATCTTAGTTAAGTTTTGAAGAATAAGGCCCCTGTTCTATTATCCAACTTACTGGCAAAGTGCCCAGTGAACCAATATGGCGGAATTATTGGACTGTTTATTGAAGGAGTTTTATTAATTAACATGATATAATTTCAACATGCAAGGAAATGAAGATGAAAGCCCTACAATCTACATAATTTTAAAGGGAGAGCCTTTTATACTTTAGTCTAAGAAACGAGAATATTCTAGCTAAGCTTATCAGTAACATTGTGCACAACTCTCCCTCAAAATTTGAGCCTTTAAATGTGTATTGATAATTTTTAGCTTTTTAAAAGGAAAAAACAAGACTCTTATTTTAGTCAGGTTATGCATTACATGTGTATGGAAAAACAAAAATTGAACGATAACACAGGATAATGAGTTTACCGCCAAATCGAAAGTGAATTAAAGGCAATTCAATTTTTTGCCTCATAAATTTTTGCTTACAATAGCTGTTGTAAATCCTGTTGGAAATTAACATCCAAGATTATTATGTAAATTATCGGCAAATCATCTACAATTAAATTCATTACGGTAAAACCATTTTAAATGATCCGTTAACGTTACCTTAGCACGATAAAAAAAAATTCATATGACGCGCGTGTAGAAGGCGTCACGTGTTCAAAAGGGACAATTTGATTGGCTCCTAAATATATTAATTAATACTTCCGCATTACAACCAAGACCAAGAGACGGAAAATGGGGATTTTATCTGGACCGGGCTCACATCCCCCCAAAAATAAGAGCCGGCCGATACTATAAACCATGCGGCAGCACAGAGCTGCAGTCAGCTGGTGCTCACGGACCCTCTCCCTTCCACCCGCCCCCAGTGGCGTTTCTACGCGGGGCCAGGGAGGGGGGCATAGCCCCCAGAATTTAGGCTGGCCCGGCCTCGGCCCCCCACTTTGAAATTTTCGTATAATGTTAAATACAGATGGTATGTGCTGGTAGCCCCCCCCCCCCCCCTGACAGTTATTTGGCCCCAACGCGGCCCCTCCACCTAAAAATTGCTAGAAACGCCACTGCACCCCCATCCCCTTCCCTCTATTAACCACAAATCCAAGGAGCCCGACCAGCGCGTTGGATCCAAATAACTGTCAGGGGGGAGGGGGGGGGGACTACCAGCACATACCATCTGTATTTAACATTATACGAAAATTTCAAAGTGGGGGACCAAGGCCGCTTCGCTCGGTCACATAGTGCCCTTTATATCACAGCTCCGCCCCCGCCTCTAACATTTCCTTCCGGAATCTACTCAGTGCATGTGTTCGACTGTATTTTAAGTAGCATCACTCAGGTCCTTTGCGACGGACCTTATGGTCCTAGCTACAGACATTCGTAAACGTCACTCAGCCATTATCCTGGAGCTGCAATAGCTCAATGAGTTAGACGCATGCTCGCTAACCTGAAGGTCTAAGGTTCAATCCCGGCATGGATCGAGATGATACCTACAGATTTTTCAACCCGGTTTCCCTTTGTCAGTGATGCAGGTCGTAGGGGCTGACATGGAAAAAGCGTTCGGATGGGACAATAAACCGAGGTCCCGTGTGCTATTGGCTGTGCACGCTAAAGATCCCCGACAGTTGGATATCGAAAATAAGAGCAGGCTAATTTCCTCATTGCACACAGTATGGCGTTTGTCCATCCTCAATTATCCCATATAGATGCAGAAAAGCAGGACGTAAAACTCCATTCATTCATTCATTCGACCATTATCCTATACTAATCCACAAAACATCAAATTATGCCGTGTATAAAGATCGCTGTTAGTTTTCACGTTTTAGTGATATTTGATGGAAAGAGTGACCTTTTATTATGTTCTACAGTCAATAATGGTAATTGACAGTAAATATGTTCCTAAATAATCATATGTCCATTAACGGCAATGATATAATTGTATGATAACATTGAAGAATGTGAAAACAATATTTACAATAGCTTTTACCTAACCATTGTACTTATCCTATGAATAAACATACCTGCATTAAATACTTAAAATATAATTTCCTATGAGAGAATTCAAATTGAAATATCTCCATTACTTAAACAATACAATATCATATACAACCATTAAAAAAAAACTCAAAATGTTTGAAGGAGAAGCTATGGTTACTGTTATTTGATAATCATGGATCATACCTCTCTATTGATGGGTTGAACTACGCCAATGACAGCTATCTGGTGGAAATGACAGCACTGTTACACCACTCTCACAGCAAACCGATATTTCTGGGGTAGCAGCGACGACAGCTTATCCATGTGCTACCTGGATTTAAAGTAGCTGGTATATATCATTTCAAAAGAGATATTCCGAAGTTGTCCATTATGTAGCTGACCTGAAAGTGATCCGAAGTTTGGGATCAACAAGTCAACATCCATCAGTAACAGTAGACCTCAACAGAAATACATGTACCCAGCCCGACTTAGTTGTGTGACCGATAGAAAAATCATTACCCCTGAACAGTTACGACCTTATCCAAAAGCTGGGCCACGAAAATCAACGACCACCCAAAACAACCATACGGCCATTTTAATCGACACGCCAATACAACTTGCACTAGACAAGCAAACACAAACAAAGGACATGTTAGTAGCTGATAAAATGACAAGAAAGAACTGTTTGGTAAAGAAAATAACTACTGCTGGTAAAGCTGGTGTTTAGTCTCAATATTATGAGTAAGAAGATGATCTCTTGTCTTTGTTTGGAACTGTAGATAAAGAGAAGTTTAGGAGCAATGCTTTGATTGTAAGATGTGAGCTCACAAGGAATGTACAACAGCGTTCTCATGTGCATATATGTCACAATTGCGAATCCAGTGACAATAAGTGCTTTAATAATAATAATAATAATAAACTCTTTATTTAACATGGGTCAGACCCAATACCACGAGTGGTAACGGTCCTGTCTCCACCCAGCCCATGGGGACACACATAGATACAATATACAACATATACACACCAAAAAAAAAAATTAATGTACAGAGTTTGATGATTTATAGATAAAGTACATGAGCACAGGCTACTGGATATTTTTTGTAAGATATACAATATAGCAATATACACAAGTACATGTGTATTAAATGGACATATTATCCTCAAGCGATTAAGTACATTGCGACAAATTGTAAAAAAAAAAAAAAATTCATTAAATTTGTGAAGCCAAAGGTCAGTGCAAGTGGTGCAAGTGGTGCGAGCGGGCTACCCAACCCTACTCCATTAATGTTCTTATTCTAAATTGGAGGGGGAGGTAGGATTTATCCATGCTCAAGACCAGCTTGAAGGATGGTTACTCATCCCCTGACAGTATGTTATGAATTTAGATTTGCCAAAAGTGTGAATTGTTTGCCAAAAATGATAATGCCAAATAGAAAACCTGGAAGGGAAAAAATTAAAATATGTTATGTCAAACTAATATATCTGTAAGAGAAGGAACAGCCAAAATACAATTGCAAGAGACAGGACTATAAGTAAGTACTTCGTCCAGACATCTATTGCACCTACACTATAACTGAAAGAAGAAAGTTAACCGTTAGTTAGTATTTAATTCCGATTGTAGATTGTAGATGCTAAGAAATGATTGTAGATTTAGATTGTATTATATATTTGTATATACTAGATATATTTATATATTCGGGCAATTTAATTGTAAATGGGAATTGTTTTAAAGTCTATCAAAACATTGTACCAGGGCTTGCCAGGCAAGGTAACATACGCCATCTGGCAGCTGTCAGAAATGATACTACTTGAATACACGATAATGCAAATTTCATTATATCGAAAGCATAACAAATAAAGGGTAAAAACTAAAAAAAAATGTAACGTTCACGAACAAATTTTGATGCATTTTTACGAAAACTACAGCTTCAATCCTGTTCACGAACAAATTTTAAGGGCAATAAGTCAAAAAACATTCAACGAAAATACGTCAAATTTCAACTTGACCAAGATCTTATTAATTCCAATGATCACAATAGCCCATATAGGTGCAGCAAATTAGGACGTAAAACTCCATTCATTTCATTTCATTTCCAATGATCACACCAGGTTTCATCAGAATCGGTTGAAAACTGTAGCTTCAATCCTGTTCAAATTTTAGCACGTTTTCACAAAGTCAAGGGCAATAACTCAACAATCGATCATAGAAAAAATGTCAAATTCGAACTAGACCAAGATCTTATCAATCTAAAAAAGCATAGCAAATTTCATCAAAATCAGATGAAAACTGTAGTCTCTAGAATGCTCACAAACAAAATTTGACACGTTTTCTCAAAGTCAAGGGCAATAACTCAAAAACTGTTCATCGAAAATACGTCAAATTCGAACTTGACCGAGAACTTATCAATTTAAAGAAGCATAGCAAGTTTCATCAACATCAGATGAAAAATGTAGTCTCTAGAGTGCTCATGAACTTGACTGAGATCTTATGAATCTAAAGGAGCATACCAAGTTTCATTAAAATCAAATGAAAACTGTAGTGCTCACAAGAAATGTGACGGACAGACGGACAGGGGCGACGATATTTTAAGTGGGCGTATAAAAAAATGCTCGGAAAGAATTTCCAATTAAATTTCTTTTTATTTATTTATTTTACTTTAACTTACAATATAATTATCCATATCAATATAGTTTGTATATTAAGAATGTACTCATGTTTCTCTTTGATAAATGTCTGATAAAATACATCATATATCATTGAAGAGGTCTTTTTGTTTTGCAGTTACTCATTGATTCTGATGACAAAAGCGCCCTACTTTGAATTCTCTTTGAATAACTCCTGTTTTCGGAGACTATAGATAAAATTCACTAGAGACAAAACGACATCTATGGCCTATGTATCGGAAAGTAGAATGGGAAGACTAGCTAGTTTATTTTCCATGCATTCAAGATTGCTTCTCTGCATTCTGACGTATTTATCTATTCTTCAAAGGCATAATTTATTCATATACTAGCAAAATGTTGTATTAAATAAAAACATCCCTTCCGTACAGATAATTACATTTAAATTGCATTGCGAAATACAGTACTGACCTTTCAATGTCTATGTCTATGTTGTGGAATTATTTGGCAAGAAAAGAATAGTCGCTTTTATAAACCTACGACTCGATATTTACTCATCGTTACTCTGGAATGAAATGATACCAGGTTACTTTAATTTCTGTGTGATGGGCTGTATTGCCATGGCTTGTACCTATATTTTAGCACAATAAAATGATATCGATCAAAGTAAACAATTGTATTTGTCATTACCGTCACTATGTATCAATTTATTTTGAATATTATACAAGATCGATACATTAATTTACGAGTTGTTTTGCGGTACAAATTGGTCATTACTACGCAAATAGGTTATCGGAAAGCATGTGTCTAGTACTTATCTTGCTGTTCTTAGCATCTGAAGTATATTGTACCCCACAGTCTTTAATGGACGATTTACTCCGGAATTACACGCCATTAATTCGCCCAAGATCTAAGAATGAAGACCCTATATCAGTTGATGTGTTATTTGCTTTGACTTCATTCGGTGGATTCAGTGAAAAACGACAAATCATGTCCATTACGGGTTGGTGGAATTTTACGTGGTATGACGAATTTTTAAAATGGGATAAAGAACGTTATAATACAACAAGTATTGTTATATCTTCGAATCTTATTTGGCTACCTGATATTGTTATAATGAATGGTGAGGATGACTATGGTATTATGGAGAAAGTAAGTTCCCGATTAGTAATTCAACATAATGGCAGGGTATCTTGGTTTCCAGGTGGGAGATATAACATATTTTGTAAAATGGACATTCAGTATTTTCCATTTGATAGACAAGTTTGCCATGTATCAGTTGCTTCTTGGAATGGTGATGCGGACCGAATACAGATTTCAGGAAGACCACCGGACACTGGGATGTACACTGATAGTCCTCAGTGGTACCTAAATGAACTTGTTACCAAACAATTGGCCTATAGTCCAGATGCTACAACAATACAAATTGTGTTTTCCCTACAGAGAAAACCGACGTCTTATGTGTTAATGATTATTGTTCCCGCAGTTACTCTGTCGCTGATATCAAATTTTGTGTTTATTTTACCTGTAGAGTCCGGTGAAAAAATATCATTTTCTGTTTCTATATTACTGTCTTATATCGTACTCATGACTTTAACTTCTGGAATTTTACCAGATAATTCGGATCAAGTTTGTATAATAGGCATTTATTTTGGAAGTCTGTTATTTTTGAGTGCTTTGAAAACTTGCACCTCAGTTTTTGTTTTGTACCTCCATTATCTAAATGTACCTATCATGAGGAATTTTATCCAAGTCAAGGAAAACATGGGGGAAATCAAATTTAATCAAATCAAGAAAAGCATTCTGGGAGTTAAAAATGTCAATAATTGGGCATTTGTTATATTTATTTCAATGACTATCTTGATGAACCTAACTTTCATAACAGTTATGGTAAATAATTAAAAACCCCGAGATATTTCCATCCTGGGCTACAAGAGAATTCGTGTAATTCGTCTAAAACGTGATATGTGTTGTATTTCACATTAAATGTCAATATGCCCTAACATAATACCATTCAGAGTATCTCGAAAATGGCTTACTAAAAATTGTACTCCTTGGATATACGGTAAATGACCTTAGTCAACAGTCAAAGATTTAATCGGTAATGGATGCATTTTGATAATCTGTGAAAATATTGATTGTTGTTTATGTTGTAATAGTATACAGATAGATTAAAGCGTACGTTGTTGGTATATGAATATTTTTTTGCACATTCCAAAATGCTGAGAAGGAAGACACTTACATGTATCAATCAAACTAACCGCCTAAAGACTGACAAAATTGATAGCTTAATCGTAAAGTAGTGGACTCCTCAAGAGAAAAGTACTTTACCACTTCTTTTAGTTTACAATTTAAACCTATCTTAACAATTCAGTAAAAACTAGTATGTTTCCTGCTGAATTGTGTAGTTGAGCTTAGTCATCTTAGTCACGGATTTCTCTGCAACGATCATAAAATTTGTCCAGAATTTCGTTAGAACGACCACTCCTTAAAGAAGTTTGAAGTCTATGTGATAAGTTACCCTGTTTGAGCAATTACAAAGTCAAAAATCTACTTCTAGTCTTCTCTTTTGACTCCTTAAAATATCTTCAGGACTCGAGAAATGAAATGAATGGAGTTTTACGTCCTGCTTTTCTGCACATATATGGGCTAATTGAGGATGGACAAACGCCATGCAGTGTGCAATGAGGGAAATTTTGCCAGGAAAGCGGCTAATATTAGTCTGCTCTTATTTTCGGTTTCCAACTGTCGAGGGATCGATCACATGCACGGGGCTTCGGTTTATTGTCTCATCCGAACGATTAGACGCTTTTCCATGTCAACCCCCCTCCGACCTGTATCACTGACAGGGGATACCGGGTTGAAAAATCCGAAGGTATCATCTCGACCCAAGCCGGGATTGAACCCTGGACCTTCAGGTTAGCGAGCAAGATCTAGACTCGAGAGATTATTGATATGGTAAGGGGTGAATATTTGCAGGCGCTTGTTGGGACCGGACACCCTCCTCATAGGACCTCAGAAAACAAAAACGACATTATTTCTTATAAATTTTTATGCACAACCCCCTGATTAGGTTATAACTACAAATCTGTTCTTTGAAAAAATCTCGCAGCACTAAAATTGTAAGTTTCAAATATTTTACTTTAAAGTGTTCAACCAAAAGTCCTTGAGTCATATTTTTTAAATATGAAAAATACATTCAATAACATTAATACGTTGTAATTGAATCTGAGTATCATGTCATTAACTAAACTATCTAGGGACGAAATACATTTTCAATTGATTTCAACTTTGATAGTGAGAGTTTATCATTAACTTTTACAATATTATGGGCTTTGATCAGTACGACACACAATTGGTTCTACTTTATATATCTGTTTAGATAAGTAAATTAAGAACACCAACATCATGCAGTTTGTCAGACCAGAGGGAGAGGGATTTACAATGATGACGATCATTCTGAACAACAGAGAAATTCTCCCTATCGAATTGAAATATTACTCGAGACCTAATGACCATTAGCCATGTTTTAAATAGTTCACGCATAGACATTTTTCTCTCGAAGACAAGAAGTGAGACGAAACGACTTCATGTAAACAAACTGAAATCACATATGAAGAGAACGCATTTTATTTAATCCGTACTAAGTGATTAAAAATAAAAAATGTTAATGGGGTCAAAATAACTCATAATGGTGCGAAATGTCCTTAATCGTATTTCCGGTTTCTAGTCTCGTAACTCAAATACGCCCCCACTTTCAAAAATAGTTCTAAACTGCAATTTATTCAGTTAATGCACAGTGTTAAAATTGGGAATATTTTTAGCATTGAAGAACTTATTGATATCCTATAGACGTTTTAATATTAAATTTGATGCATACTTTATCGTTCAACCAATATCGTTGGTGTCATGACTAGTGATTAGGTTCGTGTCTTTATCTGCGACACATACGGAGCTAGGCAAGATGCGAAGTTTCGTATGTGGTGACGATTTGTTATGGTAATACCATTAACTCGAACAATGGAATGTTTATTTTGTAATTATCAATAATTATTGTTAATCAGGATTCCATTAATGTGTGCAAACAAACGGAATGGTGGAAGAGTTGTTTAATTCTCACTAAAATTGTTTCTGTACATTTTTTTAGATAGCTATGTATGATAATATCAATTGTCGAAATGAAAACTCTTATTATGGTGTTGTTATTACTTTTAGGAAAAGCCAAAAAATGTAATGGGAATAGTAGCGATTACAAAGTTGAAGAAGAATATCGGGCAAATCAATCATCACTACTAAGAAGTTTATTAGATAAATGTGATCCACTAATAACTCCAATGCATAATAGTTCTTCACGTATACAACTATGGACGCTGTACGGATTAATTTCAGTAACTAGATTGGATGCCCAAGAACAAACTCTACAGACATTATCTTATTTGCGTGTTATCTGGCAAGACAACTTATTAATGTGGAATTCTGATGGAAATATAACTAATTTTAACATACCCAGCAGACTGATTTGGACCCCGCCTCTATTTATAGTCAATGCTGTTGAAGATACACTTGCTGACGATATGGCCAAAGGTGTTGCAGAAATACACAGCGATGGTAAGGTACATGTAACTGCACTGTTACGATCTAAAACTTCATGTCGAGTCGATATCTCTAGATTTCCATTTGATACACAAATTTGTGACATTCGATTGGGATCATCTTCTAATGTTGTGCAAATTATTACATCATCGTTTGTGGATTTACACTTATTCGAATCTAGCAATGAATGGGAGCTGTTGAATTTGAGTTTTAAATCAAAGTCGTTGTACCAACAGGAGTTTCGGGGTGGTTTTGTTACATTTGTTTTAAGACGAAGGTGGTTTTTCTACCTTATAAAGAGCATCATCCCATGCTACGCTTTGTCTTTGATCAATGCTTTTGTATTTTTGTTACCAGCTGAAAGTGGTGAAAGAATGACTATGTCAATATCTAGTTTTTTGTCTTACGCTGTCTACGTTACTTACATACACGAATCATTGCCATCAAATTCAGATACAAATTGCTACTTCTTGGTTTATCTTTGTGTCATGATGGTTGTTTGTGCTGGTATTATTTTAATCTCAGTTTTTAGTTTAAAACTTCACGAAAGAGACAAGGAAGGAGACGTACCAAAATGGTTGAGACTTATATTATGTGGGAAGAATTCTGTCGCCGTAAACCCAAGCGAAAAGAACCCTAGTGCTCCCACAGAAGTCTCGTCAATAGAAATAAGTAAGCGATTTGATAAATGTTGTTTCACTTTCTTCTTTACCACAACTTTGGTGTCTACTGTTATCCTTTCTGCTCTATTTATGACATAAGGAAATAAGTGAAATTGTTATCCAAATTCCAAAGCTACACGATTGAGAAGTAGCAAATATTAAAGGAATACTACTTTTCAGAGTTAACAAAAAAATCAAAATTTTCAAAATTGGTCAATAACAATATATATTCATCAATAAACGAATTTTTAAGCGTTTTTTTTTTCAATAATAGCTTTAAATTGTATTGATAATTAAAGGGCCATTCTGCTTTTTTGAAAAAGTTTCCAATATATAAAAAATCACAAATGCTACCTAAGAGTATTATTAAAGTATGCTTATTGTATCTCTATATCTTCTTGATCAAACTGAATTTGGTTTTAAAGGGTTAATTACAAACAGGGAGTACTTATTGTTAATTAAGAAATTTGACCTAGTTTTGGTGTTTGCCCTTTAAATGGCTCAATATTTCTAGCTGAAACCTTTAAAATACACAAGAGGGACATTTTTCTACAATTAGGCGTTTATTTTACTCAAATCCGTTCAGTAGTTTCCTATCAGCGTCCAAAAAACATAACACACTTAAAAGCCTTACGTAAGGTTTTTAAAAATTTTAGCATGTTTTTAGCGTTTAAAAATTAACGGCTGGATTTTTTTAGTTAAAACTTTCAGATACATTAAAGTTTTCACAAATTTGAGCAAAAAAATTTTTTGACCTAAAGAAAATTCAGACTGTCCCTTTAAGTTTTATGGATCCATAAAACTATGTCTGTTTACTTGCAACACCATGAATATGTTGAATATTTACTCGTATTGACTGATTTTTAATTTTATGCTCATTCCAAGATGTAGCATCACTTGAACCTATACAAACTATATAGGCTCTGGAATATCTAGCGTTAGAATTGTTTTTTTGTGAATTTAGGCATAATTGACGAAAAAAAAAATTCGACAGGTTTCGCCTAATCACGTCAAAAATTGAGTGTTAATGCGATACCACATCTTAGAATGAACAAAAAAATAAAGTTCTCGAACTTGGTCAATAAGAGTATAAATTCATCAACAGTGTCTACAGTATACAAACAGAATCCATACCAACCCATACAATTACAGGTTATAATTGAAAATATGAACAGTTTTCTGGATTTATCAGATTATTTAGGTAATCTGTTGTAGAGAGTTACCCTGGTGAATATATACTCCTATTGAAAACTTAAATATGTTTTGTTCATTTTAAGAAGTTGTATTCCTTTAAAGATATTTTTTTATTGGTGGTAGATTTAAAATATAAAAGCAAATCCATTAAGATTTGTTTCTGATATTTACACATTAAAAACGATTAATATTTCTGAAATAACAATTAGTAAATTGTAAAGATTTATTCTTTCATTCCTAATTATCAATGATGACAAATGTAAATAACTCTGTTAAAAGTTTAATGTGTATATGTGTACTCTTGTATTATGCTATGTTTGACATTTAAATCAATAAATATTGAATGTTTCCAATGTATTTTTTAACATAATCTAACGTCATTGCTCTGTAATGTTTTAATATCAAATCGATTTCTGGATAGCGATCCACTGAATTCTCTTTCGTTATAGTATGTTTAACTTGAATGGTTAAACTACACACTTAAAGCGTTTCCTTGCAGCAACCTTTCCTATAAACTAAAATAAAATTTATTATTACTATTGGTATTTTCTTTTTGGTGCTAGCCCCAAGCAAAATGAACAATCGTAACATTTGTATACACTTAATTTCCAGTAAACTATGTTCATTTCTTTTCATTAAGGTTGTACAATGTCCATACTCATTTAGATAACCATCTAAATAAGTTAGGCTACCTCTTATACCCGTAAAAGGCTACCTCTTATACCCGTGAAAATATAATGGACTGGTTGTGTAAAAAAACTTTTAGAAGGCAACAATTTTATTACAAGATTTGTTTTTTTAGAATGTATTTCTCCCAGGTCCCATTTTAAAATTGTACTTCAGAAAGCTATGATACTCATTAGTCTTTCTGTAGCTTCGTCGCTAATACATTAAGGTAATTCAAGACAAGACACTGTTGAAATTCAGTCAATTTCATTTTTATGGTTAGTTATATTTCATTCAGTTAAGATTTTCAGATCTTATGTCACAGGCGCATGTTTCCTCTGTATTATCCATTATCCAACTTTCTGGCTGCTCTAAGAAATGAATAATTAACTGCTAAAACATTGGTAGAAACTCGAACTGTCATCAACTTTTGGTATCGTATAGTATCATCACCATGCGTTTCATGATTGTCTTGGTAAATTGGAAACACATCTCTGAGACCAGACATTTCACTGCGTACCTCGTTTTATGGGTTTATCGATGTATCTTTTTTTTATAAGTTATGCGGATAGATCTTTTTAGCCCTAAAAATAAATGTTTTTTTATAATCTATGTGTATCCAAAATACATGTTGATGTATCATTAGTGAAAATCTGCCTATATTAACCGATGAACTGAAAAACAACTAGAGTTGTGTTCGGCAACGACCTTAATGCCTAGTTTTTAGCTTTTCAAAATCCCCCCTTCCCACATTCGAACAATACTTCTCTCCAACGTTGAATTGAAACACTGTCTTTAGTTTCAATGGATTAGCGCGCAGTTGGTAGCCAGTTGAATTGTTTATAAGACATATAGAAATAGGCAACGATAAAGAAGCATACTAAGATATATGATAAAATAACTTAGTGTATCCATGTATATCGATATATAATGAATAATAGAATGAATAACATAATAAGTCTAACAGAGTAGATTGTAAATAAACTACGAAGCCAGATAAAAAAAAAATAGAGATGGCCATCGTTATACGCCCACTTTTAAAATGGCAGCCAATTCGTCCGGGGGGTTGACAAGAGTGATCAGTAAATGAAAGATTCCCAGAATGACATTTTCTCTTTTTACAAGAGTAAAACCATGGGTTCAAGTTTCCTGGAAAAAACAAATATGTCACTGAAATATGCATAAAACAAGGGCAACCAACGTTTAGGTTCCATCTTAAAATGATTAAGAGCAGTCACATAGTTGATGATGTTTCTGATTTTCAATAAGGTGTATCCGAAAGTCAATACAAGCACTCATACCAAGTTTCATCAAAATCCATCAAGAAACCAGCTCTCTATGGTGTCCACAACATATTTTCAAAAGCAAGGGCAAATAACCCAGGAAATATTTTTCGATTCGTCTGATATTCATTAGGGTTCATCCTTGGGTGATTACAAACACTACAGCAAGTTTCATAAAAGACGGACGGACAGACAGACAGGGGCGACTACAACAACAACAGTATAATAACTTAGGTGAGAGTGGTTGTAACAACAATATATAATTGGAATTACGAAAGCACAGGCCGAGGTGAAAATTCAGCTCAATCCACAACAAAAAAAATGAATAATTACAATGATCATTATAAATCTTAGAATATCAGATAAAATCAAAAGGTATGAGATTGTAGTTTTTTATTTCAGTAACCAACATCCTGCAAAACTAAATAAATATAGAATGATTAAATGAGAAGGAGCATCAGCTGAAAAAGGAAAACTAAAATAATAATAAAAGAAACTTTACGTTGTTATGGCTTTTAATCTTCCGTGAACTAAAATGTCATTCAAATTCTTATTACGTTTAAATGCAATAACTAATTGTTTTTCTAATATATCAGGGAAAAGACGTTGGAGTTCCTTATACAGTTCTTTGACAATTGGTATGGCTAGGCAAGCTGTGCTACTGAAAAGTATAACAAAAGGAATTATTTGATAATCTACCTGGACGTTAAGACCATTAGGCCGCATTGTATTTAAAGTATTTATCCAGAAATTTTCTCGAAGAAGTCTGTAAGTTCTTGTTGGGATATCGTCTTGTTCCTGTATTTTTTCAATAGGGGTAATTCGGACATTATTTATACTGTGATCTGACTGGTTAAAATGTTTAGCCACCGATTTGTCGAGGTTGTGATTAATATCAAATCTATGGCCATTGAATCGTGTTCTTAAATTATTTTTAGTTTCCCCAATGTATTGTTTTTGACAGATTGTACACGAAATAAGGTAGATGATGTTGCTGCTGTTGCATGAAAGGTTTTCTGTTATTGGAAATTTGGCATTATTTAAGGTGTTGATAAAGAAACGAGTTGAGTTAAAGAATGGACAGGTCAAACAAGATGTTTTGGAACAGGGTTCAGACTTTATGGAGAGGTCGGTGGTGGAAGGAACATTGGCTTTGGCTTTTATTTCACAAAGGGTTGAATTTTTTATTTTTCGAAGAAATCGTTTTGAATATCCACGTTTTTGTAATTCTGTAAAAACTATAGAGCAAGCCTCCTCGAAGTCCCCCTCAAGCGTGCAAATTCGGTGAAACCGTAATATTTGGGATTTTATAACTCCCGAAAATGTATGTTTTGGATGGAAAGAGGATTTAAACAAAAGTTGGTGAGTGTCAGTTTCCTTAAAGAAAACCTTGATATCTAATTTTCCAAAAGTAGTAAAATCATTGCCCTTGAATACTGTCGTATCAAGGAAATCAATACGGTTTTCGCTAATGTTGGCGGTAATTTTTACTGAAGGGTGGTAATTATTGAGAATATCGAAATATTCCCAGAATTCATCTATTGTGTGGGTCCAAACTATAAAAATGTCGTCAAGAAAGCGGACATAAAAATGAGGAAGTAATGGGCAAAGTGGAGACACTTCTCGTTCCCATTCTGCCATGAATATGTTTGCATATGATGGTGCAAATCTTTTCCCCATGGCAGTGCCAGATATCTGAAGATAAACTTTTTCATTGAAGGTAAAGTCATTCCTATTAAGACATATTTCTAATAGGTCTAATAGTTCATTATCGGGGCGGCTAATGTCAGGAGTCCTGTCAAAAGCTTTTCTCACCGCGCGAAGTCCAGAAATATTATCTATCCGAGTGTACATGCTTTGAACATCCAGTGATATTAGGATTGCATCATTCGGTATTTGTAATTGTTTAATTTTTGAAACAAAATCATTAGTATCCTTTATATATGTTGGGTGTTTTCAGGCCAAAGGTAATAAAAAATGATCAATATATTCTGAGATACGATACGATTCACTCGAGCACAGTTAAAGGGTCTTTGTGAATTTTAGGTAAGGTATAGAAATGGCGCTGTCTAATTTGGGGTCCAGGGTTCAGATATTGAAACTGCTTTTCATTGATAAATTTCGACTCTACTAATTTCGAAAGAATATTTGATATTTGTTTTGCTGTTTCTTGATAAATTGTATTGTCCAAAATAGTATAATGTTCGGTATTGTTTAGTTGTGCTTCAGCTTCTAGAATGTAATCATCTCTATTCAGGATGACACAGCAACTTCCCTTATCACTTTTTCTAATAACTATGGACTGATCATTTTTAAGGGAGTTCAAAGCAGTACGCTCCGCGTGTGATAGATTTGATTTATCATGTACCAGAGGTATATGAGATATTTCATTGTTCATTTTATCGAATACTTTTAAAATTTCTTGATTCATAAGGCCATCACAAGGCGTAAAGGTTGATTTTTCAATAAATTTGGTTAAGGAACCCCGAGAAGGACTTTTCCTGTAGAAATATCCCAACTTAATCAATCGTTGAAATCTCTCTATCGCTTCTTGAATTGGAGTAACTGATTTGGGAGAACAAGTCGGAATAAATTTCAAACCTTTGTCTAGTATTTGTTCCTCGTGTGTTGTGAGAAATCTATGACTCAGATTGACTACAGTATTACCCAACTGAGTTGTTTTATTCGCTACTAGACCCCCCGTTTCTAGTTTAAAGGACTGAGGTTATTTAACCAGTGGTTGAAGAGGTTGTCTGCAGTTTTCGGTACCCAGTGAATCATATCGGGATTAACTGTAATAGTACAGGGTGCTGGTTTGATGACATGAACATCAGGTGGTGGTTGGTTGGTTAGAAGATCATTAAAGGTTTAAAGATTCTTACTTTCTTTCTTGAATTTCGATTGGAAAATGGATGACGTAGGTATATGGGTGACATGGATGGTGGTATCTGGAAAAGTAGTCTTAACTGTCTGCAAAAGTTCTAGTAAATGATGATAAATATTACGGCCGTCTTGTGCTCTGTTGTTGAATCCAATGTGGAGAATAAGATGACGAGGAGAATATGAAGACTGGACAAACTTGCTGAGAATGGAATTGATGTGCCATATCTTTCCACCTGGATAAGATTCCATTTGGACATCATCTCTGCCTTTCGGGATGTTGCTGATGTTGGAGGATCCGATGATAAGAATTGGTTTGGTGATTTGGGGAAGATGCCAGGCACTCTTATTTTTGGGATCGTGACGACGGGAAAGTTCCATGCTCAGTTTGCGGGCCGGACGTAATGTTTTCTTGGGTGGAGTTGGTTTCAAAATTATTGGAGGAAGTGATGGAGAACTGGTTTTGGAGGAAGAAGCTGTTTGCGGAGGAGGCATTGATCTGGTAGAAGTTGATGGAGATGATGCTGATGGAGGGGTAGAATATTTATCTGACGAAGGGGTGGTTCGAACTGGTGGTGGGGTAGAAGAGGTAGATGGTAGAGAATGTGATCTAGGTGGGGTTTGCTGAGTTAACGTTGTCTTTCGGTTTTTGGTCGGAGTATCGATCGTCTGTTCGGGTGAACGTAAGCGTTTTCCTGGAGTTCGTTGTGGATGACTTTGTGTCGTAAACCTATTCTGTAGTGGTACTGCTGTTGGCGATTTTAGAACTGTTTCAGAGGTTGTACAGGGGGGTCCTACATCCATGCCTTCTCCAAGATTAGTGTCAATGTCCTTAATAATACTTAGATATGAAGAGATTGTTTCGTGGGATAATTTTCTGCGATAATTACTTTTTGCCCATTCGAGGGCCTTAGAAGAAAAATTTGCTATTTGTTGTTTAGAAAACGAACTATCTTTGATTATTTTTACTTTTTCAGTAAGCATTGCATCATAATGATTGACTAAAGCAGATGAAATGTCCTTTGCCCAAGAGCGATTGATTTTGGAGATTATTGAGGTGATCAAGTTATTTTTCATGGCTGGCTTAATAAAATTATCAAGTTCCTCTAATTTGAATTTGAAACTAGGAGTGTTTTTGCCAGTTACTTGGGGTATAGGGGGACAGTATGCAAAGAGTAATTAATGAATCAATCAGAAAGTTCATTTTAGTATTTTATTTATAAAATATTTAATTGTCTGTCCTACAGTAAACTCGTTAATTTGTTGATTAGTGATATTGACCTGACCTATAATGTTAAACTGATTTAATTAGATTTCACTCCTATTCAATAGCTAACCCTACTCATTATTATGTTCAGATTAGTTCACCTCTTACTTAACACTGTGTCTAATATCTTCACTTTGCATTTTGATTTGAGCGAGTAAAGTCATTCCCAGATAGCGTCCTTGCCAGCGATGCCTGTATGTCCGGATGCGGAGGATGGTTCGCTACTGAGAAAAGATTTTTTCACATTACTTTTCCATCCGATGTTTTAGACAAATTTAAACACATCAACCAACTGGAACTTCTAACAATTGTGCTATGCCTGAAATTATGGGGCAGTTCCTTAAGGGGAAAACGAATAATAGCTCTGTGTGACAATGAAACTTCAGTGATAGTAGTAAATTCTGGTCGTTCAAGAAATGAATTATTGCAAGCTTGTCTTCGGGAAATATGCTATCTTGCAGCAATTTATGAATTTGAGGTTCGCTGTCGGCACATACCCGGTGAACAAAACCGCATACCAGATTTTCTCTCAAGATGGTCTTTAGACTTGTCTTATCAAGAGAAATTCTTAGACGAAACATTAGGGCTTGACCCTGTCGAATGTACTTTACCCTTAGATTATTTTTATGAATTTCATGATTGGTAATGTTAATTAAACTTTGATTTGTAGATAAATTGTACAGGTCGTTGAGGGATGATGCTAAAAAATCTTCAAGAGCTGCCTTCTCCATTGGTACCAACCGAAATTTAAGATGTCAGTGGAAAGCATTCTTTTTGTTCTGTACCTTTTTTGAATTAATCGCCTTACCAGCTTCTCTTGAAACCATAATCATGTATGTTCAATTTTTAAGTCGAAGTTTTGAGTCGACAATATCTGTTAAGAATTACCTATATGGTGTTAAATTGTTGCACAAACTGTTAGACTACGATTTCGAGCACATGGAATCTTTAGAACTCAAATTAATGTTACGTGGAATTGCAAGACTGAACCCTCATTGTCAGAAGAGAGCCATTCCTGTTACTCCGGAATTATTAGTTGAATTTTATCATATGTTGCATATGGCAGACATTAATGAGACCACTTATTGGTGTTTGTTTCTTTTCGCCTTTTTTCTCATGTGCCGCAAATCTAATTTGGTCCCTGAAACTGTATTTGATTCAAGTAAGCAATTGTGTATTAAGGACGTTATTCGTCACAAAACTGGATTATTGGTAAAATTTAAATGGTCTAAAACTATACAGTTTGGTGAACGAATCTTAACTATACCCCTCCTTCCAATTCCAGACTCAGTTCTATGTCCTGTTTCAGCGTTTAATAATATGGTCTGTCTTTTACCAGGCAAGTCTGCTGACCCATTATTTAGATTAAACCTCTCTAATGGTGATATTGTCCCTTTAACCTATAAGCATTTGATGGATAAATTACGATTCTTAGTAGCTAAATCCGGTCGTGATCCACAGGTTTTTTCCTCTCATAGTTTCCGCAGGGGTGGTGCTTCTTGGGCCTTTAGGTGCCAAGTACCCGCTGACCTTATTCAGCTCCATGGTGATTGGAGATCGGATGCCTATAAGCGTTACTTAGAATTTCCACTGGACTGTAGATTGGAAGTTGCAAAAAAGATGACCATGCCTTTAAACAAATTCATATAATCTTGTGTTGGCTGGCCTGCGGCTTGGCGGGCTTTGGTATATATATTTTGAAATATTGCATACATTTTTTCATATTTAGAAGTATCTAATTTTATATTTCCCATTAATTTGTATTCACGTACTTTTGTATTAGAATCTTATTTTGTATTTGCACTATTTCATTTTGTTACTTCCAATTCGCGTCCAAAACTTAATAAAGTTTCGTACTTTAGTGTTTGTTTTACTTGGGTCAGATAATTACACACTTTGTGTATGTAATATATTGTGTCTGTGTTAAGATCTGGATTACAACACTAGTTCTGAGTGTGGGTGGGAATGAGGGATAAAAAAAATAAGGCAGTTCTAAATCTGCTTTGTTTTTGTGATTTAATGATTGTGAACGGTAAATAGAAATAAGGGTGATTGAACAAATAGGTATAGATTTTTGGACTACATCAGTCTTGATTTAACTACACTCATTTTAAGATAAGTTTATAATAATTTATGTTCTATATTGATATTTTATTTTATAGTTATATTTCAAAAAATCTTTTCATTTATAGGAAATTTTATTAACAGAGTAAATATGTAATGTATGCTAGTTGGTGATAGACATTAAGGCCCATATTCTTGAAGGCTGTCTAAATTAAACTCTGATTAGCCCTAATCTAAGATCAGCTCATCAGAGATTAAAGTCTGACTAAAATCGGTATTCCTGAAGCTCTGATTAGCTCATCTCTGATTAAAATTTACTCTTGATCTCTGATTAAATAAGGTCTTAAAACGTCAATGTCATTTTCACTTTAAAAGAGTTTAACTTAAACTAAGACTAAATAATCTTGGATTAAGGCATTTTTGTTGATGACATAATGGGCCCCTTGAAAGGAAATGGTTACTAAAGTTCTATTTATAGCTGATTGAGCAAAATCAATATGGCTGAAACAAGCATGAAAAAATTAAAAAAGATTCAGAGTAAAGTACAAATCGGACACCAAATGAAAAAGAAATGCTAATAGATTTAATAGAAGATAGCTTGCCAGGCAAGGTAATATACGCCCACTGACAGCTTTGTTTGAGAAAGAACATTTGGCAGAAAACAGCAACCATCAAATATTCAACCTGTAGTCATAGGCCTACATTTCGTTCAGAACTCAAATTAAGTGTCGTTCAAACATTTCTTTTCTCGATTTCATCAAGGTTTAAGCATTCATCAAGTTTAGTCAAAATCCTTCTCTGTTTATGAGCTAAAAACTAAAACCTATTTTGAACAAGAAGGGCAATATGTCATATCAAATATTTTTTGATTTTTGATAGGGTTTATCGTGTTATAATTAACTATTTCGATAGGTTTCATTAAAATCTAATCGAAAAAGAATTGTGCCTTCTAGAGTATTTACAACCTAAAAATCAACGCGTTTTAAAGAACAAGGGCAATAATTCGTATTAAATATTTTTCGATTCTTTTCTTTTCAATAGGGTTCATTATTGGGTGATAATAAACAATTTCAGTAAGATTTGTCAAAATCCATAAAGAATTGTGACTAGTAGAGTGTTAACAAGCTAAAAATCGAACGCGTTTTAAAGAACAAGGGCAATAATTCATATTAAATATTTTTCGATTCTTTTGATTTTCAATAGGGTTCATTCTTGGGTGATAATAAACAATTTCAGCAAGTTTAATCAAAATCCGTAAAGAATTGTGACTTGTAGAGTGTTAACGAGCAATTGTGGACGGACGGACCGCCGGACATGGGTGACGGCAATATACGCTCCACATTTCACGTGGGCGTATAAAAAAGAAATAAGAATTATAGAGGATAAACATACTGATGGAAATGCAACCAGGCGAAAGGATATGGCTTGGAAAAGAGTTCATAGTAGTTTTTGTGAGGAGCATGGATTTCGTGAAATAAAAAAAATGCGGGAGATGATAATATGATTGATGATAGAGCACAGGTTAGAAACATAGCAGGATTACTTTACAGAAGACAATTAATAAATAATCATTTTTATACACCCACATTGAAATGTGGTCGTATATTGCCGTCGCCCCTGTTCGTCCGTCCGTCCGTCTGTCCACAATTGGCTTGTGAACGCAATAGAGACCACAGTTTTGGTTGGATTTGAATAAAATTTTGTATGTAGGATTATATTCATAAGATCTTGGACAAGTTCGAATTTGGGTTTGATTCGACTAAAATTCACAGAGTTTTACACCCAAAATATGTTAAAAATGGCTTGTGAACGCAATAGAGACCACAGTTTTAGTTGGATTTGAATAAAATTTTGTATGTAGGATTATATTCATAAGATCTCGGACAAGTTCAAATTTGGGTTCGATTCGACAAAAATTCACGGAGTTTTACACCCAAAATGTGTTAAAAATGGCTTGTGAACGCAATAGAGACCACAGTTTTGGTTTGATTTGAATAAAATTTTGTGTGTAGGATTATATCCATAAGATCTTGGATAAGTTCAAATTCCGGATCGATTCAACAAATATTTACGGAGTTTTACACCTAAAATATGTTAAAAATGACTTGTGAACGTGATAGAGACCACAGTTGTGGTAGGGATTTTATAAACTTTTGTGTGTAGGATAATATCCATAAGATCTTGGACAAGTTTGAATTCCGGATCGATTTGACAAATATTTACGGAGTTTTATTAGTTATGAAATTAGATGCTTTATATTAACAAGATATTGGATGAATTCAAATCTGAACACCATCCAACAAAAATTAAGATAGTAACATTCCTTGATATATTGACAATTTATGTAGTAAGTGGGCGTATATTGCTAGGCAACCACTTGTTTTTTTTGGGTTTTTTTGTTAATTTTATTTACTTGAAAGAAAAGTTTATAAGTTAAATTTTGTTTTATTTTTCCCTAACACTACCACAAATAAAAAGAGGAGTCATATCCTTTTGGCGACAATGTTTTCATCAACCTGTGCCTACAGTGAACAATTTTGAATGTGTCTTTGTTTTTGGTATGTAGGTGTACTATCGAAAATTTGTCTGTTTTTGGTGATGATCAGAGAAGTGGCCAAGATTTCAGTTTCCTTAACGTATTTGCAGCAGTGTGGGTATATTTTAACACATTGTCAAGTTACACGAGCCTTGGACATAACATCTTCAAATTTTGGACAAATTTGTGATGATTCATTTGACCTTAAAAGTGAGAAAAAAAAACTAAAACAAATATGCTTATAAAACGTGCATCAAGTAAATTCTACCACTTAAAACAATTTATTCAAGTGTTCTACCAGAAATTGAATATCGCATGAAATAACCTTAAAACCACTTTAGACTAGCCCCCTCGAGTGACTAAATTTTAGCCCATTTTAGACCTAGATTATCAACTAGTCAACGTTAAAGAATACCAAATTTTAGACAACAAATTTAAACACTGACTAAATTAATCTAAGATTTGGTTTAGTCACTGTTTAAAATTTAGTCTCCCTTCTGGAATATCATTTTTGGTGCTATTCCAGAAGGAGGATTAAAATCCAGTTTAGCTTAATCATAGTTTATTTTAATCACTGATCAAAATTTAAACCTTCTTCAGGAATACCAGGTCTGAGTTAATCTCAGTTTAAATCGCAGACTAACGTTAATCATCCTTCAAGAATATGGGCCTAAGATACACATATAACCACATCTTTACTAATTCTTAACTTTTAGAATACAATATTACATCATTTATTTTAGAAGCATTAGTACAGGTTATGTCTATGATAATTAATGTACATTATGTAGTCATATAGCCGCTTTGTGTAAATCTGCTTCATTTGCTTTACACTGTATAGGTCTAGTCTGTCATTTCTGAAACTGCACCTCTACTTAACTGAACACTTGATTCATGCTTTTATTTCCTCTCGCCTAGATTACTGTAATAGTCTTTTAACTCACACTCCTCTCTACCTAACTCATCGCTTGCAAAGAATTCAGAACTCTGCTGCACGTCTAGTCATACTAGTCATCTCAAAAGTATGAGCACATCACCTTGTCTCTGTCTCTCGATCGAGATGTACTCGTCTGTCCATGGAAGTCCGCCTTGAACCCTATGGGTATCATGTGAATTTCTATGGGACACCAGCTTTCTCGGTTGCTCTAGAACTCTGTCCCTAACCCTCTCTGTGAAGGACCATCTCTTGCATCATTCCAAGCACAGCTAAAAACCTATCTTTTTCGTAAAGCCTACCAAATTTCACTTATTGTTGTAATTAGAAAATAGTATTCTTTGTGCTTAACTTTCATACATACTTGAGAGTTGTGTTCGGCAACGACCTTAATGCCTAGTTTTTAGCTTTTCAAAATACAAGATTTATTTATTAACATTTATTTGATGAAAATTTCAGTGATAAAAGATGTCTCTTTATAACTTTAAAATTTGTAATCTGGCTGTATATAATACATGAAAGCTTCTATATATTTTTTTTTCTTTGGCAGATTGATTCATTCAACCAATCATATCCTGGTTCCAGTGTTGTCTGCATTGGGAATGTTGATAACTCATATGTGGTAGCAGGTTAGAATATATACTTAGGCGCCTGAAAAGTACACATGATAATATTTTTCAAAAGAAGATATTTTTAAAAAGAGGCTGTAGATCACAAAGTATTTTTTTTTATTTATCATTATCATTAACATTGACATTAATTTAATTAGATAGTTGTTCTATTTTAGGGACAGATGAAATAAATGAAAGCACTGTTTCTCTACAAACCAGAAGTAGAGTAAATGTTTAAAGAGGCTGTTGTAGCCCAGTCATTTGAGGGCAAGAGACTTTAAAATGTTTTGTTTTTTTCCATTTTTGTTATGTATTTGTGTTTTTCATACAAAGATGGTTGATAATAAGTGGAAATAGATCATTATATAATATACGGCTCGGGAACACAATTATTTCGTATTGCATTTCTTTTAGAAAGGTTCATTGTCTCATGTTAAATGGCAGGAAAGGGCAGGAAAGGTCCATGGTCTCATGTTAAATGGCAGAAAAGGTCCATGGTCTCATGTTAAATCGTAGGAATGGTCCATGATCTCATGTTAAATGGCAGGAAAAGTCCATGGTCTCATGTTAAACGATAGGAAAGGTCCATGGTCTCAAGTTAAATGATAGGAAAGGTTCATGGTCTCATGTTAAATGGCAGGAAAGGGCATGAAAGGTCCATGGTCTCATGTTAAATGGCAGGAAAGGTCCATGATGGTCTCATGTTAACTGGCAGGAAAGGTCCATAGTCTCGTGTTAAATGGCAGGAAAGGTCCATGGTCTCATGTTAAATGGCAGGAAAGGTCCATGGTCTCATGAATAATGTTAGGAAATGTTCCTAGACTCATGGCCAGTAGTAAAATAAGAGACTATCATGTAAACGACCCATGGTCTCATGTATAGAACTAAAGTAAAACAGCCTGTGCCATGTAAAAGTTATAAAATGGTCCATGGCCTCATGTAGACAAGTGAAAACTAGAGAAAACTAGTAAAACATATTAAATGGTCCATGGTCCGGAAATATACCTCCTCACACGGTTAATAATTTTTCACTTAGGCTCTATAAAGTTTAACTTTCAAGGGGATTAATTTTGTAAATAATAAAATTCAACATTAAGGGGGACAACTCTTTTCAATAAACTGTAATAATTAGATTATTACATTATTATGTCTGCAAGATTCCAATCCTTTTGTATATACATTATCAATTATCAGCCAATCATAATTATGGTAATGAATGAAATGACAAACATTTTATGGCAAATATGCCTGGTAGTGAAAATTGCAATGAACCAATAGTATTGCATGTATTTGATGACTTTAAAGGATGGTATTATGTCCGACTATTATAACAACTTTTCTTCCTACTGTGTGGCTCATGATAAAGGCGACCAAATAATAAATTCAGTTCTGTATCAAAATTTTAATTCTACGTTATGTAAATTACATGCATTAAGTGCATTTCAAGACAAGACATTTTCTGACAAAATCATGGCAATGTTCATTCTTCCACTTGAAGCAGGGTTTCGGTATGAATCAATGAGAAAAAGAATTCCCTTTTAATTGTTTACATTTATTGAGGAAGTGGACATAAATGAAACAAAGAGACAGTTCAAGCTTTATGGATATATGGAAATTGATGCCCGTCATTCCCAGATGATGGAATAGACATTTTTTTTACATGAAATAAAGCCAACGATTTGTCAAGAGAAAAGAGGAATTAAGAACTTTTATTCTAAACATTTATGTTGAAATTAAACAAAAATAGTGATGGCCATCGTAATACGCCCACTTTTATAATGGCAGCCAATTCGCCCGGGGTGTTGACAAGAGTTGTCAGTAAATGAAAGATTCTGAGAATGACATTTTCTCTAAAATTAAGGGCAATAACCTTATTATGTTAAATATTTTTTTGATCTGTCTGAATTTCAAAAGGGTTTATCCATGGATGATTACAAACAATCACACCAAGTTTAATCGAAATCCATCAAAAAACCAACTCCCTATTGAGTCCACAACATATTTTCAAAAGCAAGGGCAATAACCCATGAAATATTTTTTGATCTGATTTTCAATAGGGTTCATTCTTGGGTGATTATGAACACTCATACCAAGTTTCATCAAAATCCATCAAGAAACCAGCTCTCTATCGTGTCCACAACATATTTTCAAAAGCAAGGGCAATAACCCATGAAATATTTTTCGATTAGTCTGATTTTCAATATGGTTCATCCTTGGGTGCTTATGAACACTCACAGCAAGTTTCATCAAAATCGATCAAGAAACCAGCTCTCTATCGTGTCCACAACTTTGTTAACAACTGAACAATTAACGCGTTTTAAAGAACAAGGGCAATAACTCATCAAATATTTTTCGAGGTTTCTGATTTTCAATAGGGTTTAACCCAAGGTTAATACAAACACTCATACCAAGTTTCATCAAAATCCATAAAGAAACCAGCTCTGTATGGTGTCCACAACATATTTTCAAAAGCAAGGGCAATAACCCAGGAAATATTTTTCGATTCGTCTCATTTCAATAGGGTTCATCCTTGGGTGATTACAACACTCACAGCAAGTTTCATAAAATTCCACCAAGAAACCAGCTCTCTAACGTGTCCAAAACTTTGAGAGTGTAACGGCTGAAAAATTAACGTGTTTTTAAGAACAAGGGCAATAACTCATAAAATATTTTTTCGATGTTTCTGATATTCAATACAAACACTCATACCAAGTTTCATCAAAATCCATCAAGTAACCAGCTCTCTATGGTGTCCACAAGATATTTTCGAAAGCAAGGGCAATAACCCCTGAAATATTTTTCGATTCGTCTGATTTTCAATAGGGTTCATCCTTGGGTGATAAACACTCACAGCAAGTTTCTTCAAAATCCATAAAGAAACCAGCTCTCTATCGTGTCCACAACAATTGTGGACAGACAGACAGGGGCGACCACAATATACGCCCACATTAATGTGTGGGCGTATAAAAATAGCGATGGTAAAAGTAAACAAAAATAGCGATGGCCATCGTAATACGTCCACTTTTATAATGGCAGCCAAACAGTAAATGAAAGATTCTGAGAATGACATTTTCTCTAAAATAAAGGGCAATAACCTTATTATGTTAAATATTTTTTTGATCTGTCTGAATTTCAAAAGGGTTTATCCATGGATGATTACAATCATTCAGAACAAGTTTAATCGAAATCCATCAAGAAACCAGCTCTCTATCGTGTCCACAACATATTTTCAAAAGAAAGGGCAATAACCCATATAATAAGAATTTCAAAAGGGTTTATGATCACTCACAAGTTTCATCAAAATCCATCAAGAAACCAGCCCTCTATCGTGTCAACAACTTTGTTAACGCTGAAAAATTAACGCGTTTTAAAGAACAAGGGCAATAACTCATCAAATATTTATTGATGTTTCTGATTTTCAATAGGGTTTAACCCAAGGTCAATACAAACACTCATACCATGTTACATAAAAATCCATCAAGAAGCCAGTTCTCTATCGTGTCCACAACATATTTTCAAAGGCAAGGGCAATAACCCATGAAATATTTTTCGTTTAGTCTGATGTTCAATAGGGTTCATCCTTGGGTGTTTATGAACACTCACAGCAAGTTTCATCAAAATCCATCAAGAAACCAGCTCTCTATGGTGGGCAGACAGACAGGGGCGACTACAATATACGCCCACATTAATGTGTAATAAGTTTCATTAAAATCTATCAAGAATTGTGCCTTCTAGTACTAATAATAATAATAGTTTATTCAGTAAAGAGGCCAACAGGCCCATAGATACAGAAATTCATAATTTACAATATTTACAGCAATAATAATAAAAATATAATAATTGAATTGAATCTGGATTATGATATGGTAAATAATAATAAATAATAATGAAATAACCAAAATGTGCTAAAAGCATCTTAACTTATCAATCAGTTATCACTTTGATCTATCTATATACACGGAAATATATCTCAATTGAGTTTCATCATTTATTGAACATAATTTAACAAATTTATAAAGGTTACTTGACTCTATAAAGTAATGAGGTATAAAAGTACTTCTAATTTCTTCATAACCTGGACATATTAACATAATATGAAAAATATCTTTTTGTGCATAACCACATAATTGACAAGATTCATTGCTAATGAGATTGCGTCTATACAAATTCGAGGCTGTGGGAAATAAATTTAAGTGAGTTTAGTGATATTACGTTTAACATGATCATTTACATTTGCAGTGAGGTAAAACTCTTGACGCACATCATACTTAAAGAATGAATAGTACTTAAGACTTTCACTATTCTTAATGTTACAACTCCATTCCTGAATATTTATATCAAATAAGCGACGTTTTATAATGTTAAGGAAACTGGCTGCATCTCCAATATTTTGAAAGTCCCATGCATAGCCGAATCCAATTGAAGTAAGAATAATCCTGACCTTGGTAGCCCAGGTTATTCTGCCAGCAGAATCAAGTCTCTTTAACATAATAAAAACTTGCTTTGGGTTTCTATTATTAGGCATTTGAGTAAGTTTTATCCAGTATTTAATACATGAAAGCGTATAATATATGGCAAGATCATGACGACCACATTCCCCTAAAGTTCCTGCTGTGGTACTGGACTTATGAATTCCGAGCACAAATTTACAATATTGGGAATGTACTGTTTCTATTTCATTTCTGACTTCAAATCCCCAAATTTCAGATCCATACAACAATATAGGTTTCACAATTGAATCAAATATTTTAAAGCTAGCATTTGCTGATGGAGGACCACATTTACGAAGTAAACCTTGAATTGGTATAAGAGCTTTTTTCGCCTTTGCAGCTAAATTTGAAACTGCTTTTGTCCAGCATAATCTGGACGAAAATACAACACCTAAATAATTGTAATAAGTAACACAATCAAGTTTCATATTATTATAATAAAATGTTTCATATGAACGAAGAGGTCCACCATTTCTAAACACAACAACCTTTGTCTTAGAAATGTTGACTTTTAGATCGAATTGCAGACAAAATTTATGCAAGAGATTAATCTTGCGTTGAAGGTCCGGTACAGTATCTGATACAATGCTTAGATCATCGGCGTACAAAAGAATGAGAATATCTTCAACTTCTTTGTTTGTAAATATACCTCTTATATCTGTGGTGCTGCGCATACAGTCTATTAATTGATTAATATATAAACAAAAGAGTAATGGACTCAATATACATCCTTGTCGTACACCTGACAAGCAATCAAAAAAGGGAGTTAAGTTTGAGCCAATCTTTACACAGGATGAAACTGATCTGTACATATTTTTCAGAGAGTGAAACATTTTTCCATTTACACCTTTATCTTGCAACAATTGTAACAGTTTTGATCTATTTATGGTGTCAAAAGCAGAAGAAAAATCGACATATAAACTGTAAAACCGACCTCCCCGTTTTGATATATACTTCTCCACTAAACCTTGAAGCGTAAATATTTGATCGATGGTCGAATAACCACGTCTGTACCCTGCCTGTTCCTCATAATATTTTCCCTCGATCTCAGACCAATTTTGTAATCGTTTATTTAAAACTGCACTATAAATTTTTCCCATACAATCGAGAAGTGAAATGCCCCTATAATTCTTGCAATCAACAACCGAACCCTTTTTATGCAGAGGAGAAATAAGGGCCTTTGACCAACTTTCTGGGTAACAACCTGTGTTAAAAACAACATTGAATATCTTAGTTAACAGTGGAGCAAATATATCAAGACATGCTTTATAGTAGTCAATACCGATACCATCTGGTCCAGGGGATGTTCCGGCTTTCATTTCCGTCACACATTTTCTAACTTCAGATTCTTGTATAGAACAATTTAAAATATCATATTCTGGATACGAGATATCGCAGTTTGATACGATTTGTGAAAAATCAATTTGTGACGTCATATTTGGATTTAATACAGTCTGAAAGTGTGTCATCCAATCTTGTGGATTTATGGTTTTTGGAACAGATGACTTAGGTCGAAATTCTTTAATAGTTTGCCAAAATTTGTTGGGATCATGCAAATTGTTGCACAGAGTGGCACTAAATGATTTTTCATATTCTTCCTTCTTACTTTTACAAAGAGACTTAAATTTATTTTTACTAGAGTTGTACAAAGTCAACTGATCAATGCAATTATTGTTTCTGAATTTATTCAGCAAGTCATACTTGATTTGCTTCTGAATTAAGCATTCGTAATCGAACCACAATGGTTGATTGTTTTTAGTTTTTGCACCTGAATATGGTTTGCTGATCATTGATTTTGCACATACTCTTATATGGTTTGTTAGCTTGCAAATAGCATTATTTACATCATGGTCGAGAAGATACTCAACAGACCTACAAATTGGTTCAAAAGTATTTAGAATATCGTTTTTAAATTGTTCACAAAGTTCAGGCTTCCAAATCAACTTGGAGTATGATTGAGTCTCTAAGTCTGTATAAGCATTATTTGACACAATATTTACCTCTAAATTCAATGTCAGTGGTTGGTGGTCTGATTCTGTTCTATTGTCTACTTTAAAATATTTGATAGTTCCAAAAATATCAGTCGATGCCAATACGTAATCCACCACACTTGCTCCATTATATTTTATGCAGGTAAATTCTCCGTTTCTGTCACCTTAAACACGTCCGTTTACAATATGTATATTATATACAAGACATAAAGAAAGTAGTTTTAGTCCAAATTTGTTGATTTCTAAATCTTTTGAATTCCTCGATTTTTCAAACGTATCAATTGAATAGTCTGCTTCATCCAAACCCGGAATATATTTCACAGAATCACTAATTAGATAGTCAGTGTTTTTTCCTGTTCTAGAATTAAAGTCTCCAGATAGTAATAAGTTCGCGTCACTCCATTCTGAAACAACTACAGAAAGATTGTCTTCAAAATTGTCAAACCCACACAAATCACCGTATATTTTAGAACCCTGGGGGGCCAAGTACACAAAATAAAATATGATAGATTTTTGCCATCCAAAATAGTCTTTGTCAAATTTAAGTAATATAGATTCCTTATAATTTGGTTTGATTCGTTCAATTCCACTAGAAAAGTCGGTTTTATACAATACAACTATCCCACCCCTTTCTTTACCGTTTCCTCGGATACACCAAACATCTTTAAAGTCTGGAAAATATTTCGTAACATTAATGTCATCATTGCACCAAGTTTCAAGTAAACATATCACATCGTATTCGTTTACATATCGAATGAAGTCTGGGTGATCTAATTTTGATTTGAGACCATTTACGTTCCAAGTAATAAGTTTTAGTTGACTATGTAAAACCAAATCACAGCTAACGTGAACAGTTTTATTAAGTTTTTGCTATCTCCGCAACTGAACAATTTGATCAGTTTGTAAATCAAAGGTGAACACGTCTCCGTCTATTATCAGCTTATCGTATTTTAGATAGGCGATCACTGAGGCGTTGTTTTCTTTAGCTTGAATAAGTTTAGGGATGAGACTCTTTCTAATTTTACGTATCTGGGGTGAAAAGTCTTCTCCAACACCAAGATCACTTTTATTAGTTTTTAGATACGCCCTGGCTGTTTTCAGTATGGCGTCTCTGTCCTTGAGTCGATTGAACATAGTTAGAATAGGCCTAGGTCTTGATTTGTTCGATCCTAATTTACCAAGTCTGTAACATCTTTCAATGCCGATTTCCGGATCAGATTCTGCCCCTGATATTCCAAACTTTCCCACCAAAATTTCTCTTATCACTTTTTCACTGTCTTCTCTTTCTTTTGACTCATTCACACCATAAATAATCAAATTTTTCTGTTTCGCGTGATTATCATTGATATCTACTCTACTTTTCAAAACTGCATTATCCGCTTTAAGATCACTTACATCCTTACATATTTTCACAACTTCTTCCTTGATATTTAACTCTTTTACTTCGTCTTTTAAGTCTTTAATCTCACTGCGTAAAGAGCTTATGTCCGATTTAAGTGACTGTACCAATGCCGTTAATTCGACGACATTATCGCTGTTATTGGGATACACAACATCTCCAGATTTGGATATCTGACCTTGGCGGGTAGTTAATGGGCCTGGATTTGTCTCTACATCCCCACACAAGGTGATAAGTAATAATGTTATTGATAGTAGAGAAAGTAGATTATCTGATTTCATACCTTTAAAAACTTTTCCTTTGTTCGATGCCATTTTGTGATGATAAGTCTAGTACTAGAGTATTTACGACTCAAAAATCAACGTGTTTTGAAGAACAGAAGCAGTAATTCATATGAAATATTTTTCAATTCTTTTTATTTTCTATAGGGTTCATCCTTGGGTGATAAACAATTTCAGTAAGTTTCGTCAAAATCCGTACAGAATTGTGACTTGTAGAGTGTTAACAAGCTAAAAATCGAACGCGTTTTTAAGAACAAGGGCAATGATTCATATTAAATATTTTTCGATTTTTTTTATTTTTTAAGTACGGTTTATCCTTGGGTGATAAACAATTTCAGCAAGTTTCATCAAAATCCATAAAGAATTGTGACTTGTAGAATGTTAATGAGTAATTGTGGACCGACGGACATGGGTGACGGCAATATACGCTCCACATTTCATTTGGGCGTATAAAAATTAACCGAGGTGAAAAAAAGGAGAGTTCGACTCCCTAATGATCGTCGTTAAAGGTATATGTTCACTAACCGTTCAACCCAACAATTTTATTCTCAAAACTTGGAATTTTTTGGTTATTCTAATCCGTTATAATGTTCCAAGCTCTCTTACAAAATTTAAGCTTTCAAATCCCCATGTATCCATAAATATCAGCGTTTGAAAGTAAAAAATATGACTCGTAGTTTAGTAAGACTATGAATAAAATAGAAAACACATATATATAGAAAATGAAAGATAACTGTTAATGTACAATGTACTGGTATAATTGAAGATATTGTGCAATTTTGGGGTAGTTCCAGTAAAAATGAAGGCTATTTACATCATTCCAAGGTCCAAATCTCCGAAAATGATGGAGATTCCCCTTTAGAATTCTCCTTGGTCAATGCACATGCGGAATCCTATTAAATCCCGGACATACTATTACAGAACATACATAAATAGAAATAGTAAAAGTGCTGGGACGAAACATTTGCAAGGACTGGACTTATAACTATAGTCAAAAAAGGTAGAATTATAACTTGTCTAAACAAAAAAGGGATTTCTGACTAACCAAAAAGTTTACAAATTTAAATTGATGGCAAGATAGAATCAACGATAAAATTTATAGTTGAATATTTGTAAAAAAAAATATTTTCCTCAAATTCATTTAACAAAATTGATTAATCTTGTCCATTATGTTATGTGTCACAAAAAAATATTTTTCACTTGCAAGTCATGTCTATGCTCATGTTACCCTTAATTGGCAGAGTGATGCCCTTGTCAAAAAAAAGTTATTATCAAAATAATTCCCGCCTTCCCCTATATCAAAATTTTGTAGTTAAAACTACCATTGCAATATCTTATATTTAAAACTATCGTTACAATACCATAGTTTATTTTCAAAACCATCGTTGGATAAAGATAAAAAAGTGAAAGTCTCTCCTTTTACTTTTAATTTTATAAGAGGGTCAGGTCAGGATAAAGACTTTCGTTACAATATCATTACTTTATATTAAGAACTATCGTTACAATGTCATTACTTTATATTTAGGACTATTGTTACAATTTCATTACTTTATATTTAGGACTATCGGTACAATATCATTACTTCATATTTAGGACTATCGTTACAAAGTCATTACTTTATATTAAGAACTATCGTTACAATATCATTACTTTATATTAAGAACTATTGTTACAATATCATTACTTCATATTTAGGATTATCGTTACAATCATTTCCAGAAATTGTTTACAAAATATTAAATATGATTTAATATATTATACGATTTATATTGATTTACCTACTCTATTGTATTTAATGTGGTATGAATACTGCTTCAGGTATAATTATTTTCAAATGACAATTCTTTTAATGACTATTCATTAATCCACTCCCCATCTTGCTCCGTGAATGAATGAAGTAATATGTTGTAAATAATGAGGAGGAAGAGTATATTTACAGTAAAAAAAAATTAAGATTGCCCAGGATCAGTCTTGATATGTTTCATCATACAACAATGATAAAGATAAATGCTGAACACCAATATATGTAGCTTTTTTTGCAGAAAAGAGTTAATTTAAATTTTAAAATAAGATTTGTGTGTAACTGAAACTGGATTTATCATAGAATCATACATTTCAGCACCGGGTAGTTCAGTGAATTAACTTATCAAATTTCCAGAAAGCAAAAATACACGGTGTCATCTTTTTTCCAGCTTATCAACAGATACTCAATGTGATAAACAGAATTTAGCGAAAGAGTTTGAATAATTGTAACCAATAACTGTTAAGAAGGGAAAACATTCAAGACTTAAACCATGTTTTAAATTCAAGTCTTTTCAAGACGAGATCGTCCAAAATCAACATGGTGTATATAATTTGATTTTTAGGCACGTCTAAAGAGGGATTAGATGCGGTCAACTGGAATTTGAAGTAGCTCAACTTTCAGGACTGTGTCCAAGGTAGGAGAACCGTAAGGGAGGTGTACAGCTTTCAGGACAACGTCCTTGGTAGTGGAACCAATTGCTCAACAGCATTAAATATTGTTGCTTTGCTTACTTCAAAAGATCAAGGCCAGGAGGTCTTGTTGACCATCACTAGTTACAAAGACCTGGAGCTTGTTGACTTAGCTCCTATGCCTCTTTTGGGCTTTTTTATATCTTGTTTTATGATCCTTATAGACTACCCTAGATATCGTAGACTAAGACCTAGTCCACACACCTGCCTGGTTTAATCTCAACCAGAATCTACTTTCTTCCCTTCAAAGATCAATGATCAAAAATAAAGATTTGGTTACTCCTTTAAACAATAATACCATATTTATAAATTTTCTGGAGACTGGATTATAATTAAGACTATCATTTATAATCTAATCAAAAGAACAACACAATGAATAATGCTTTCTGTTAGGAACAAAATACCAAATTCACACAAAACTACCCAATGCTGAATAATGTAGGAATCGTAGAAAAAAGAGTCCAATTACTAAAAAAATCATATTTCAAAATTCAAGCTAAACTAAAATCTTCAAGGCAAACTAAATATATTGGTTTCAAGGATTTATCTTTATCATTGTTCTGTGTTGGACACCGAAGGACAGACCCTGGTGTATCTCTTATTCAACTTAAGTTTATAAACTCACTCCTGTCCAATTATAACTTCTTATTCCATTCATGCATTGGATAAAGACGGAACTTATAAAATGTATAAAGGAATAATCATAATATAGCCAGGTTTATTTTTTAGACTTATAAAATTGAACAAGAACATCTATTTTTAAGTAACAATAACGTATACATTTACAAGCAATGATATATTTCAAAGTTCAAATGACCACAGTTTGATAAAATGTGATAAAAATTGGTTATAAATTATGGATGATATAGCTGTAGGTTAAACTTACAGACAATACAAATGTCATTATTAAAATCAATTTTAAAGAGGAATGTTCAGCATTTTCGAGGATCGATTTAGGCCTTGAATTTATGTAAAAAAAACTTTTTGCTGGAATTGCCTAAAAATCACACAATCCCTTCAATTATAACCGTACCTTAACAGTTGTATATGTGTTTACTATATATAAGTCATAGTCTTACTAAACGACGAGTCGGATCTTTTACTTTCAAATGCTGATATTTATAAATGCACAGGGATTTGAAGGCTTGACTTTTGAGGGAGAGTTTGGGACATTTTTACGGATTAGATTAGCATATAAAAATCCAAGTTCTAAGACTAAAAGTTTTTTGGTCGAACGGTTAGTGAACATATCCCTTTAATTGTAGGAAACAATCGACTAATAGCACATCTAAATAATAAGAGCCAAGCAAGAACAATACCGACTCAACCGTTAAACAAATCCCAAAATCCATGCAAGAACATTGGTAACTAATGAACTTTTCAATTGAGGAAGTAGGCTATGACAATATTAAAACCCAAGCAAGAGCGATCCAAATAGAAAACCAAATCTGGAAATCCATGTAAACACATTGGTAGCCTAGTAAATTTATGAACTTCTCATTTGAGAAAGTATATAAATACTTCATAATGAAAAGTGGCATCAGCTGTCTAGAAGAGTTAGTATACCCTGCTTGGCGTCACACCCGCCACCCAATGATATTACATCAATTGGTCATTGATTTCTGTCACAAAATCAATTTTAAAGTTTAACTTTCAGTCAACAAAAGTCAAAGAAAAGAACGTCTTTTTATTTGTTCACTGTAATAATTAGGTCAATACATTACGGGAGATAACTCCTGACGAAATTTTGAAATTATAATCAGCATGTCTAAAAAAGAAGCCCCGAGTTATGCAGACATGGCCGAAATGTAACTATAACCATAGAAATATAAGGTAGGGAATGCCAAGAGACGATAAATAAACAGTTTATGCTTGGGACGCAATCTCTGAATGCCCATAACTTCCGGTTTCTGCAAAATACCGCCTAATTGCATAACAGACAATTCAACTGGCTACCGACTGCGTCTCAACTCAGCATTAAAGGAGAGTGTTGATGTTTACACAGTACGAATGTGGGAAAAAGACTAAGATAGTGTTTTATTTGGAAGATGGACTAGTGTGAGATACCATGTTTTAAATCTAAAACAATTTCTTTAACTTTAACATTTTTCGAACATATTGCGTATTGTTTGCTGGCTTAGTGTAAGCTACCTTCAGCCCGGTATAACTCACTGTATGGTAGGTCTTAATTTAAGCCATGGCATAACAGGATGTCGTGCTTAAATTTAATAATTACATCATTTCTACAGTAACATAGGCCTATATCATTACATATCAAATCATAAAATTACAGTCGTAAAAATGTTGTAAAATTAAATTTTCTGTAATAATTTTTAAATTAACTTCTTTTGTTATTGTTAATTAATACCTATCAAATCTTCTGTCTCCATTAGGGAAATCAGCCAACTCTTTCATAAAAGATTCAAGTCAACTGGTGCAAAATCTTCTAACCCAAACCCTTGATGGACAAATGATTTCCTATAACGTAGTTGATCTTTTTACCAACATTCCAAGAGATGAGACCTTAGAAATCCTCCGGAACAAATTGCAGAAACTGGAGCCGATCCATCCAACCCTCACAACTGAGAATATCCTTGAACTAATAAAAGAATGTATAGACTCAACATACTATACCTGGGGTGACGACTATTATCAGTTACAGTTACATGGGTTACTAATGGGTAGTCCACTTTCCCCACTACTTAGTGAAATCTACATGGAATCATTTGAGGAAAAGGCCCTGGCGATTTCACCCATCAAACCAAGCTGCTGGTATAGGAAAGTAGATGACACATTTGCTGTTGTCAAACCTGAAGACCCAATGGATTTATTGCAACATCTGAATAGTCGCCATCCTAGAATTCAGTTCACTATTGAAACTGAATCAAACAAAAGTTTGCCATTTCTAGATATTCTGACCACCAACAACGATGGTGTTTTAGAAACAACAGTCTACAGAAAGCTAGCCCACACTGATCAATATATTAAAACTTCAACTATAGCCACACTAACAAAAAGAGCCCAAAATTATTTGACCAAACCAGCCTCCCAACTGAAATCAAACACCCCAAGAGTTTATTCACCACACTCAATGATTACCCACAAGGAATGGTGGACAAAATTATAAACAGAACCCTAAAACAAGATGCAACAAAGTAAACATAACCTGATCAACCTCCTGTAAAAATTTTCATCCCCTTCTATGGTAATGTTTCATATAAAATTAAAAGATTATTGAAGAAACAAGCTGGAATCGAGACTGTTTTTCTTAAAGGCACAACAACCAAAGATATCCTCCAAGCAAATGGGAAGCTAAACCCAACCCCACCCAAAGGTTGTGTTTACCACATAGAGTGTTCTTGTGGTGAATTATGCATAGGAGAAACCAAACGACCACTAAACCTCAGAATAGCTGAACATAAATCAAAAGCCAGCAGTAATACATCAGCAGTCGCAGAACACCTAGAGTTAAACCGGCAACATAAGTGAATTGGAACAAAGTTAAAACCCCAGAAACAAACCAACATAATAAAAAGACCAGACGTATTCTAGAAGCTATACATATCAGGAGGCATCAGCCCAAATTAAACAGAGATGACAGATTATATCTTCCCAGAGCTTATGAACGAATCATCTAAGTTCTCCATAGAAGTTATATATTTTATGAATCATTATGTTTAGGGTATTCCCTCTCGAAAAACAAATTTAAGAGCAGGTACTTCTCGTATTCATTTTGGTATTAATCTATTAATTTACTATAATAATAATAAACTCTTTATTTTACATGGGTCAGAATTAGGCCCAATACCACGAGTGATAACGGTCAACTCATTTAGTTCATCAATTGTTTATCGTACCTGTTCCAGTACGAATTAATTATTACCATAAAATGAAATTTAAAATTAACTTACCCAGTCTACATTTAGTTCAACTTTTCTGAAATGAATAAAAGGCAAAAGGTCCAACAAGTTTATATAAGTATCAAAAAAATCACTATCGCCAAAACTTAATTTGCCTCAAAATTAATGGTATCGTTGAAAGAGACGCCATTTGTTAATCATGAAATTCCGAACTGTGAGAACCACTATCGGGAAATCAGATGTAGGCTACTCGACACTGAAAATGAAAATTATTTGAAAATATCATTTTACAGATGGAAATTCTCACCTGAAATTTCTAAAGGGAAAATACAAATACAATATTTCCAAACTTATATTCTAATGGACCCAAAGGCATTCCAAGAAAAATAGACAATCATACTTCGAATATTGTGAGATAATTCAAATTTCAATCCAATGTGGTCAGAGAGAAGATTTCACGTGCATGACCCAATTCTTTGCAAGAAACTTATGTATAGTAAATGGATATTTGTTTTATTACATGGCTTTCACATTGTAACAACATAATATTTAGGTACCCACTCCATCGTTTCTGGACAAAATTGATCTAGATTTACTTACATTTTGAAACTTTTCAATTACTGTAGCTTCTAAACATGGCGCCTGTCTAAGCGTCTTTTGTACAGCGACACGGATATAATAATTTAAAGGGAGATAATATGTCAGAAATGAAAATGAGACAAAATTAAACTTATTATGTGCTTCATTAACTCACTCTTATTGGGATCTGGCGTATAAAACACAGAGTATTTCACTTCACCTCAAGAGGAATTGCAAAAGAATATTTACTTATAAGCAAATATACTCTTGGAGAATATGTGGTCGTGTAAATGCAGTTCATATGCTCACATAAGTAAAATAACATCAGCAACCCCTTTCATCACCGCTTTTAATACATGACAATACAGTACACGAGTACTAACTTAAGATTTAAATAACATTTAAGAGCGTAAGTTAATAAGTGACCATGTGAGGTGAACGATTTAATCAACAGGGCCGTAGGAAGCAAATAAAAGGGGAGGGGGGCTTAAAAAAAATTTGAGAACGACCCTCCCCCACCCCTCTTTTTAGAAGAGGTTTGTTAGGTGCAAATTTTGAAAATGAGGGGTTGATTTCCTTGCATCTGATGCCTCTCCGAACAGAATTCTCTTAGAGAACGACCTCTCATTTGAAGAGGGTTAATCCAAGAAAATTAGGTCCGAGTTCCTTGCATCTGATGCCTTTCCGAACAGAATTCTCGTTGAGAACGCACACCTTAAGAAATTGTATCACAAGAAAATTATGAAATAAGATTTGATTTCCTTGTAATCAGACCTTTCCGAACAGCAGGCGGTTTGGACGGATTGAACTGTATGAAGATTTTGAAAAAAAAAACTAAATTCCTTGCATCTGAGACCTTTCCTGATCTCCTGCATCGCTTGACTCTTGAGTAGGATTTATTTGGGGATAACCCAAGACAATTTTGAAAATTTTGATTTCCTTTCATCTGAGGCCTTTACAAACTGCAAGCAGATTGGAGGGATTGTGCTCTAAGAAGATCGTCAGACCTCTGGTTTTCAATATATACAAACAGTTTCATGTTTATTTGTCATTTTTGTTCCACATATTATCAGAATTAAAATTGCCTTCTGTGAAATTATATTTCCGAATTTCTTTATTTTTTTTTACGGTTGACATTTTCATTAACCCAAAGACAATCTTAAACTCTCAGGACTGCTTTGAAGTTGATATAGAAAAGATGCATTAGTAAACATTGTGGTCGCACAGTAGAGAATTTTGACTATAGTAACTCGTTGGTTATGCTCATTTCTTTCTATTTTTTTTTCAGCAAGCTTTTATCAACAACTACCTAGTTTGCATATCGGCATCCACCGGAAGCGAACATTAACTTGTCATCTACCAACCAACTAACCTATTGTTAATATGTGGGCGTAAAAAAAATGTCTGTATTATATTGTAAATATCTTCAATTGACTCCAAGGAAGATTTGGCCAACAAATTGGTGATCAATAGCGTTATTATTACATTTGACGCAACTGTATTAAACTTTGAATATGTTAAAAAAAAGTTGTGGTCTGAAAGAATGATTTATTTGTCGAGTTTTCTCCCCTTACACAAAAGGCACGAACGAACTCTGCGCAATTTACATAATGATGGTTTATACCCCAATATCACTAAGGATTGTTTGGATACCTGCTACCACTACCCTGTATACTTGGAGCAAGATTTTAATTTTTCTATTCTGTCTCCAGATATCGGGTACAGAAAAGTTATCGTCCACTGTTTTCCTCTTTCGATCATAAGTGGGAGGTGGGGGGGGGGAGGGGGTTGTTTGGGTGGTTGGCCAGTGGCCGTCTTGAAACGCTACAAAGAAGTGATCGGCTTTATCTTGATGAATCAATTTTTTGAATCGGCCGATTGTTTTCCTCTTATCGTCCCAAATCGGTACTTATGTACTGGGTAACCAAATTTGCCTTGATCGAAATTTGGGGGTCTTGAGTCAGACTGAAACCATTGACCTCTTTCTGTCCTGTCAGTGAAGGTCAAGGACCAACAAGCAGTGATGGGTGATCGGGTACTTACGGACGACCGTCGTTCGAGAGTTCCAGAAACCAAAAGCTTACAGAGAGAGTACAGGAGAGACAAGACGACCCCCGAACGACCATTACGATCAAGACGACCAGGAGACGACGGTTTTATCGGCACAGCAGTCGAGATACCTGACCTTCGGAGCCGAAACAATCTTTGGGAAAAAAAACTCATTATGAAAATTGGACGATCCAAGATCGTTTACTTTCTGCTTCCTGCGTCAACCTACGCCCAGATTAGGCAACTCGCGACCAGACAACTCGCAAAGATCGTCCACTTGCGGTACGAAGTGGGTCTCTACCTGTCCATATATGTACTTGAAGTCGATCGAACACATCTTTAGATTCATTAAAAGATTAGACTGACCATTCAAAATCTTATCATTAAAAATGTATTTGAGAAAATAAGAGTACATGAAACATAATTTTTTGACAAGTATGACTTATTGTTTCTCAACGTATAGTTACTCTTGAAAATTTCAAGGATTTAAAATTTCCTTCAATTTTTTATAGGATGAACATTATATTAATTCATGAAATATTTATTGAATATAATTTGTTACGAAATATTTATGTGATTGTTAAAAAAAATTGATATCATGTGACATTCTTAAGTTGATGAAGTGAAGAGAAATTCCAGTGTTCATTTTACCCATGCTATCAACAGATAATCGGGGCGGTAATTTTAACTCAACATTTCTGTCAACGTTAGAAATAAGAAATATGGCAACCACGAAGAGAGGCACCTGGTTATGAAGAGAAAATCTTCAAGTAAATGGCCTGAGCTTTGACATCTTATACCACACTTGGCCCACCTGCATTATCAACTCTAGGCGTGTTCCTCATATTTTACTGTCAAGATTTTCTCTAATAGGGTCGGAGTTTCAATTCTTTCCATCCGATGTAATGAGAAGCGTCTGAGTATTGTGCTTACTAAACGGACGCCAAGTAAATTGACTACAAATGTTTGGAGAAGTGAACCCCGCCACAGGGAATAATTTTCATTAATAGACTGAAGAGATCACTAAGAGTGATCATAATTTGTCTTCAATTAAATGATTAGAAGTTGTTGAGTGTCAGAATTCCTGTAAATAGGCGAGGAATTAACAGATATTGACAATCCTGATTCTACGTTCCTACGTGCAATGGTAGAAATTCTATTTTGGCGTGTCAGTAAATGCTTTATCTAAACCATCACATACCATATGTCAAGCCTTTCAACATCTTAATATATATTCTACAAATTATCCTTCTGTTAAAAAATTCAATGTAAGGCGGCATTGTCAAAATTTTGACAAAAAATGTTCTTCTGGTTGTGAAATGCATGTGTAAGTTGTTAAACTTATTTCTGCTTGTCTTATTATCGGTTTTAAACACGTTCAGAGAAATGATAAAGAGAGGAGGCTGACAAGGTGAATTCAAGATATATACCACAACTCTCAAATTTACATATAAAACACTCATAGATATGCACTTGTCAGTTTCTAATTACACATATATTATTTTAACAAGGAATAAAGACGTCTCCTTGCCTTACCCCAATCTCGTTATAAAATATTTAGAATTAGTCTTTAAATGCTTCTTGAATATATTGTTAACATAATAACTTTTTTCTCGCGTATGTTGTATTTTAAAACATGTAATATGTATATTTAGAAAACTGATAGAAAACACAGTTTTGAAGAAACCCATGGACCTTGATATCATACTGATATCTTATAGCACAGCTCATCATGCTAATGTTACTAATATGTTTTTACATAATTAGAACAGTCTTCCCAGCAAGGATTTTTCAATTGTTGTTTGACTCATACAATCAAGAAGATAAAACGGAACAGTAGCATAATGATAAGACAAATAATTATTATTTTGAATAACAACTAAGATTACAATTTGCAGATAATTTTGATCGGTTATGAAAAATATTTGGGTTTGACCCTCTGAAATTATCCTCTAAAAAATTAGAATTCTTCCTTATAAATTTATGGCATTATAATATGTAAGAGAAAAAAGAGAAAAAAATTATTGTCAATATTATCTGTTACAATAATGTAAAAGAATACCATATGCAATTGTTGTAATCTTTATTGTTTGTATTTTTATTTTAGGTAGAATGTTTTATTTAATGTTTGTGTGGTATAACGTTTAATATCTTGCCGATTAGAAATAGTGTGATATGATGGAAAACAATAAAGATACCACTACTCAAGATTTCACATTATACAATTTTGATAAGTCACTTTACCTAAGAAACATGATTAGAGTGTAATAGGCTATCTAGAAGTTCGCTATATAATAAATGGTAGATAAAGCTTCATCCTAAGTTTAGTTTGTTAACGTGTGTGGTCCTTGTCAAAATTTAGCCTGCAACTCTCACAGTCACAGAACCAATGAAATAGAGAAAGACATGAAAGTAATTACGACCAAATTACAACTATTGACGAGCTCTAAGCATTTTTTAATCGATTCTTGCAAACATCAAAAGTATGGTTAAGCTTGGTAAGGAAGTGAATCAGATACATAATACGCCCACGTCGGCATTTAATTATTGAAATGACGACTTTCATCCAGTGGCGTTTCTAGGAATATTTAGGTGGGGGGGGGGGCGAATAATTGACAGGAAGGGTTGGGGGAAGCTACCAGCACCAGGTATCCGTCGATTGAAAACTAATAGACCTAAGCATTATAAAATATCGGGGCTTACTGTGGTTAACTTTGGGTTAATATGAAATCGTTGCATATTACCAAAGCTCTCAGTTGATCTCCATTTGTTTCCAAAGATTACAAAAATTAAAAAAGCCAATATATTTTCGAGAGGGTAGCGGACCAATTCACAATGAGTGCCGACATGATACGTCCACAAAGAGATCTGAATCACTGTAAAATTATGCGTTAACTGTTATGAAAACGCTAGATTAGTAACAAAATCTCACTGACCATGTTCCAGCTTTCCTGACGACAATAATTATAATATATATTGGGATTTCCAATGCTTAAGATCAAATTATAACTTTGAGATGCATTTTTAACACTGAATTCAACAACAACTCACTGACAGGGACGTCTTGCAATTTAAACATAGTATAACACTCTATGTTGCATATTGGGTATTCTCTAGGCTTGGAGTACCTAGTTCGATCCAAACAGACAGGAAGTTGTCTAACGCCGAGTAATTGACATGGATACTTCACATGTATAACATCTTGCATTTTGCACGTTACTAGATGAATGTTGAACTTGAACAAATTGTTCTGCGGTATTTATTGTGATTAAGTGATTCACAACTGGTGGCATTAAAAAGGTCATTAAAATTGGTGGATGATTATATTGTACATTATTCAAAGTAATATGGAAAAACGAAGTTTAAGACATTATGCTTCCAAATTACCATTTTTAAGACTCTGATATCTTGTTATCGAGGGAAAATTGTCTAGAAGTATTTCCCAGAAACCAAATCATTAGCAGGCCGTTTCTACTGTCCAGGTGCATCTTATCTGTCTTCTACATCATAATCTGTAGAAATCTACAACTCCATACATAACTCAGTAATGTGAACTCTCTTGGCTCAAGGGGTACTTATGTATTAGATATATCATCACTCATGTTGTCACCCCGGTAAGGAAGGGCTTCTTCAACATCATAACAAATAGCCGTGTCACGATCTGAACGATAACTCAACTTCTACTGCGAGAAATTAAGGTAGCCTGCACACGTTGAATTTTAAATTATTTTAAAGGAATTTTGTGAAAATATAAACACTTAACCTGACCTTAAATTTGTTGGTGTTGATTAACTTTCAGAATAATGTCGTAAATCAAATTTTTTGAATTTCTGCAAATTTTCATCAGAAATATTGAAGGAAAGACTTTGCCTTATTTGATAAGATAAGAGTGCAATGAATACATGGTTATAATACAATTTTCAGTGTAATTCAAAACCATTTTCTGTCAAGGACGGAAAAATTTCAACCAGTTTTTCGAATTTGACATTCAACATTCCAAGATGATATTGGCTATATCGGTTGTACAAAAGCATGATCATATTTAGCATGTTTTTAGCGTTTAAAAATAAGCGGCTGTTTTTTTTTTTACTTTAATCTTTCCGATACTTTAAAGGGCACATGTCTCAAATGAATAGTTCATTAGCTGCTACCAATGTATTACCAATGTGTTGACATGGATTTCGAGATTTGTTTGGGATAGTTGTTCTGGGGTTACTTAATGAAGATTGAGAAACATACTATTTTTCTTGCCCAGAAATTAATTTTATTGAAGTTAATTATATTGGTCTTATTTCTTCGAAGTTACAGTTGAATCGACATCTGTGAAAAAAATAATTATTAAAACACAGAACACTGTAGCTGCAATAGTAATAAAACAATATTTAATTTGTAAAACAAACGACAATAGATACATATTTAAAGAAAATCTGTACAAATGGTTTAATATGGAATATCATGCATTTTCACTCATTAAGGATATTGTTAAATAATTGTTACTTCCGGCTCTTGCACGTGTTTTTTTTTTCTTACGACTACTGATCATATAATAATATTTCAGTAAAATAAAACCTGGTAAATATGAAAATAGAAATACCTAATTTAATAAAAAAAAATCCAATACATTTTCAGATATTTTTCTTGTAATCAAATATTATACGCCCACATGAAATGGGGGAGCGTATATTGTCGTCACCCATGTCCGTCCGTTCACAATTGCTCGTAAACACTCTACAGGCTACAATTCTTGACGGATTTTGACGAAACTTAGTTTGAGTGTTCATAATCGCAAAAGGATAAACCCTATTGAAAATCAGCAGAATCGAAACATATTTACTTTGAATAATTGCCCGTGAACACTCTACAGGCCACAATCTTGACGGATTTTGACGAAACTTGATGTGAGTGTTCGTTATCACTCAAAAAAAAAACCAATTTGAAAATCAGCAAAATCAAAAAAAATATTTACTTTAAATTATTGCCCTTGTTTGTGAAAACACGTTCAATTTTTAGCTCGTAAACACTCCAGAAGGTACGGTGCAATTCTTGATGGATTTCAATGAAACTTGGTGTTAGGTGGTGATGAGAACACAGTTTCATAAAGGCACAAATAAAGGCATGAAACAAGGTGCAAGTTAAAGGTTAAATATGTTAATTATGACTAAATAGTCTTTAAATACGTGCTGTATCGTTTCTTTAGGTGGAAATGCTGAAAATATAAGAATCAATCTTCCTCTGTGTCAAAGATTACCTAATGATAAATCTTGTAAAACGAAACCATATTAAAACAAGTTTTCTACATGTACCTATAAGAAATTAATAAGGATTAATAATCTACTAGTAATTAAAATATTGCAACATCAAATTTTAATTGTTATAATATAATCAAACTATTAAGGGTCAAGTCTACCATGGACAAAGATGTTGCTATAAACGTGGGGATATTGGTCTTAAAGATTCTTGTAGTGACGTTTAATGATATGAGAGGCATTGTACAGTTTGAAGTTGATCCATCCAATAGCTCTCGCGATGTAGTTGTTGTTGTTTTGGCTTGGTATTGGGCATGGGTAGTAACTGTTCTATTGGCATTAAGTCTTCAATGGAAAGGTCGGGTAGATTAAAGTGATTTGAAATTGGTCTATTTTTGCCATGTACTATATCGTAAAGATGGCCATTAAAACGAGTCCGCAACGGGTTTTTAGTTTCTCCAATGTACTGTATATCGCACTTTTAACATGAAATTAGGTAAATAAGGTTTTGATCGCCGCATGAAAGTTGGTCAGTCATAATAAAAGTTTTTCCAGTTTTATTGTTTTTAAAGAAATGAAAAATAAGTACATGTTCGCAGGTACGACACGCAGAACCACCACAACTTTTGTGTGAGTGTTCGTAATTAAGGATTAACCCTATTGAAAATCAGCAAAATCGACAAATATTTAATTATTCATATTTTATAATTGATTTTTGCACGTTAACACTCTTCGATCCTATTGAAAAATTAAAAAAAAAAAAAAAGTTTGTGTTATCACCTTTTTAGTTCTTCAACGATTTTGACCAATTTCCTTTATGGTTAATTTTTTTTTTCCATTATCAATACTAATTTATTCACCCAATGTCTTCATGATCACTACGATTTCATAATCGTGTCATATTTTATAAATGGTGGTGTTGAATTCAATTCATCATATAAAATACATGTACATTCTTTTCTTTACTTGGTAACAAGAAAGAAAGGTCAAGAAATGTGTTTTTGATTTAAGTTCATTGATACATGTATATCACTATAAACTAATATTGTATTAATATGCCCAGTCCAGTATTGGTAAGGATCGAATGACCATTATTAATATCTAATGATATTGATTCCATATGATATACTTTGAGTACATCTTGTTCTATATCATCAGTATGAAGATTCCTCTACCTATATGGTATACAATAATATTAATGTAAGAATTTATTTGAAAGAGACTAGACAAAGAAGCTAATACATATGCTATGTGTCCCGATTATGTAAAAACGAAAAAAAATAAGACTGCATTCAATATATTATGTGGTTATATCAATCAAGCATTCCCAGTACATTACATCAGAAAGATATTATAGCGTTTCTCTGTGCGATGTGCGAATACATATTTCCCCACTTGTTTACATTCTATTGTGCGACCGACAAAATCACATAAGAATCGGGTGGGAGTAAGGCTTATTTTTGACACCCTGTTGGTAATGCACTCGGTGATAAAGATGCCGAACTATTGTGCTCTATAGATTGATATGTACGCCCCGCATTCTAACTAAATATTGTTCTAATCATGAAATTACAGCGTGGTATGTGACATGCACCCATCTTAAATATTCGTACATGTAAGTAATTCCATGGGACCTATTGTTGTTCTTTTTATATTGAAACGAGATCCGTACTGGATACACGTGTAAAAATACAGTCAAGCTTGCAGCGCTACCTGCCGTCAATCAGCTTTATAAAGAACACATTTCCTGTCCTGATTTCCTGCACATTTCATCAAGACATTGACAAAACATATGTCATTTCCAGCTAGTACAGTAACCTATAAACTACACAGCTAACTAGATAGATCTCCCATTAGAATGTACTTTAGATGCCTATTACTTTTATAGACTTTCAAAAACGAGAACAGGAAAATGTTGTTTTTCTATTCTGTTTTTTAACATTATGGTTTTCAAATGTCTGAAATTGATTGCATGTGTTAACGGTTAATATCCAGCACCGAAAATTAGAAATACTTTTATGATATTATCAGAAGTAGAATATGAGTAATTTGTACAAATAAATTCTGACATCATATCAACGCTTGGCATCTGAAAATAATATAGCAATTAGTAAGAAGGGTATTGAAATTGACAACCACCATTTTTCTCGAATACAGTAAATCTGTGTAAATTAAAAATCTCCGAGAATTTTACTTTTAATTTGTGTGTCATAATCTAGAACATATTATGATTATTTCATTTAATAATTGTGATTGGCCATTAAAAACATTTACACTTATGCAACATCTAAAACGAAGATTTCAATGATAGTAGAAATTTGGAGCACTTCTGGTTCAGAGACAGTTATAAAATGACAGTTACCAAAGACGACATACACACCGAGTTTTTAAAACAATTGTCGGCATGTGTAGGGTTATCAACAGAGGCATAAACTTGAACCACAGTGTCAAACAGTGCAATAGTAAAATTAAGATGGATAATTTTCACCAATCTGTCGGTATATTATTCTAAAAGACGGAAATCAAGATGGTATTCGAGATGAAAAGTGGTAAAGTTAAGACCGCCACTAACAACAAGAATATGATATTATTTGTCAGATCAGACACAAAGACAAATAAATATGGCGTCGATTGAAAGGTAGAGCTGGCATCATCTTTCCTTTAGTTTCGTATCATAGAAAATTTAAGACGTAGTGGGAGGCGGAGATTGAACATCTTAATTTTCTTCATGATATTGATGGAATAGGGGTGTTTCTTCTCTCAACTTGATTACACTAGAATCTACCAATCACTATGCTCTCCTATGTTTATCTTATATCTTTGATAATATCTTGTCATTATCTTTACTACTGACTTGTATCCCAGTAATGTGATATCTTATTCAAATTAACATTTCATTCACAATATTGACAAGTATCTCTGAGAATTGCATATTTTGAAACAAGGTTTAGGGTGAAATGAAATGAAACAAAATGAATGGAGTTTTAAGTCGTGCTTTTCTGCACCTATATGGGCTAATTGAGGACGGACAAACGCCATGCAGTGTGCAATGAGGGAAATTTTGCCAGGACAGCGGCATTAGCCTGCTCTTATTTTCGATTTCCAACTGTCGAGGGATCTTTAACGTGCACAGCCAATAGTACACGGGACCTCGGTTTATTGTCCCATCCGAACGACTTTTCAAGCATTGAAAACAAATATATTATGTAATACAAAATTCAGAATTTTGTTTCGATTATGACATTGATTTAATTTCAATAAAAAAAAGTCTCAAAAGATTTCGACATTATCCTACTATATTTTCAAATATAGGGGGATCTTTAACGTGTTTGTAGCTGAAGGTAGCTCTTGGGGTTTATTGTCCTATCCCATTTCGTTTTTTCCATACTAGTCCCTCAATTTGCATCATTGATCGAAGGACCGAACTGAATCCAAGGTAAAAATTTCAACTAGAATGGAAGCCTGAGATCAACCGAACTTTCAACATTGGCAAGTGGATACTATCAACTGTAAGTTTTTTTCAGGGGAAATATGTTTCCAACCTGGGCATTTGCGATAAATGACCTTTGAGATGAACGAATTTGAATGCATTCGGTGGATTCATCGAGCATGAAGCTCCAACCTACAGATAAGTTGGTAAACGTTCTCAGTCCCTTCCCTCCATCTTCAATATTGACACAGTAATGTTTGATGTTGTGAATTCTGTTTTGGTTACTGATACACATTCACTTATTCAGTTCTGAAAAAGCTCTATTCTTTAATTCTTAAATGGAAATATTTCAGTCTTAAATGCTAGGTTGAATGGGTGATTGCATGTGCAAATAAACAAATACATTCACCTAACCAACGATATCTTTAAAATAAATGTAGTAAATGGCACGACTTTTTATTCAAATTTGTCAGGGATCTTGTAAAAATGATATATCACTAGTTGAAATTTAATATCACGGACACATTTTTTATCTGGAACTGGCCAGATTTGAACGTCCAACAGAGATGAAATAAAATACAATGTAAGCATCTGATAGAAATTTCTACTAGGGAGGTACAAAGTACAAACACGTAGTCACGAAATGATAACATTGAACTCTCGGCATCGCTTACTTACCACATCTTCTTAATAGTTCCAACCGTTTAGTAAGAAACACTTGATTGGCACCAGCTCGCTCCGCCCACTTCCTAATTTCAGGCACCATTCTTATTGGAGGGTGTACCTTTCACTTCAAGCCTAATTTCCTTCAAATGATGCGTATACTTTCTAATCGTGTAATGACAGTTTCACTTTTTCATCGGTCACTTAGTTTGGAAACAAGATTCTTTAACGGATTATCATTCAACCGATTTCATTACAACCATTAAGGAACTTTAGTTTATACAATACTGTTTGGTGAACATTTTAACAGAGGTTTAGATTCGGTCATATCGCTTTCTTACGTAGACTGATAAAGTTCGTTTGATTTTGGATACTAAGGATTTGAATTCAAAGAATGGTCTTTGATTGTGGTCATTTTCAAGTGATTGTGTAGGAAGAATTTTCAGAACAATTGTTGTACACTTTGGTGTGTTTACAACTCACAGTAATACTTTAAAGATGATGGATTTTGAACTGGACAGAAAACCTCTACACATGACCACGATGACCAATGTGCCTGAATTAGTAGGACATAATATGACTCATTTACATGAAAAACGTGATCTCAAAGATGACCAAGATGATGCAGATAGTGGTGATGAAAGTCCCAGCACAACGACGTCTCCCGAATCTCCGAGTGATAAAACCATGGGAAAGAAGCCAGGAGTGGGCGTTCGAAGATCGGAAAAACCACCATATTCATATATCGCTTTAATTGTCATGGCAATACAAGCAAACCCTACCAGAAGATGTACTCTAAGTGAAATTTATCAGTATCTTCAACAAAAGTTTCCTTTTTTTAGAGGTACTTATCAAGGGTGGAAAAATTCTGTCCGACACAACCTCTCATTGAATGAGTGCTTTATAAAATTACCTAAAGGTATTGGACGTCCAGGTAAAGGTCACTATTGGACCATTGACCCAGCAGCAGAGTTCATGTTTGAGGAGGGATCATTCAGACGTCGGCCTCGGGGATTCCGTAGGAAGTGCCAAGCTATGAAACCGTTCGGTATGTTAAACAGTATGAATATGAATATGAACAATGCGCCTCCCATGATGGGTTCACATTATGACTTTTTTCACTCTCAGAATACGAGTATGCCGCCGATGAATATGCCTTGTAATTCGTCTGGATCTCAGCCTTACGATACCAGTAATATGTCCACTATGGGTAGTATGATTATGCCGAACTCTATGCCACAACATATGTCAAATAGTTGTAATTACAATAACCGCTATGCTCCAAGTTGTGCTATGTCTGGAATGACAGGAGTCAGTAATGATTACTCTCACCTAAACACAACTCAAAACACCACACCACAGAATGTATCTCCATCCATGTACGACAGAGAACAACTCAACGCAATGGCTACATCACAATGGCAGTATCAACGTTATGTCAAGCAGCAACCTCTCAGTCCTACAGGTAGCACGGGTTCTATGCATAGTATGTCACCACCATCTACCACTGATACCCTCCCTTACGGCAGCATGCCCCCATCCTCTACTACCACTGACACAGTAGATTTGGCATTAGCTGGTAAGTTCCTTGTAGATTTTTGCTTTTAATTTTTAGAATTAGAAAGTTGTTGTTTATCATTCCAATCATTTATATTTCATTATTAAATATTAATCTTTGTTTAAACAAGTAATATGAATATTATATGAAGTATTATTAAAAATCGGCGATATATAATTTTGGATCAAGCCTGAAACTTTTGATTTATTTAGAGTTTCTTCTTAATATTTTTTATAATAACATATAATAATATTTTAATTAGAATTTCAACAAAATACTTATTGAAATAAAAATCATAGCATCGTAATATCAAAACAAAACAAACCAAATGTTTGAAATAATAGTCAGAATAGGTAAATTTATTTTATGTTTCCAATCAATAATAAATTGGTAATTAATTTTACGTCATTTACAAATTATTTACACATTTACCATAGAGTATCTGAAGTGTGTGTCAGTTGTCAGATTAAATTAAGTTAATTCTGACAGCAACATTGTATTTTAAATCAGAAATTAAGTGAAATGATGATCAGGGTGTATTTTGATCTGACTTGTTGTGATGCCCGTGGGGTAGGGGTCGCGTGTAATTAACACATGTTATATAGACAACTGTAAAAATATATTACACGTAACTATTCCAAGACTCTCAACATTCTAAATTGCTACAAGATTTTTTGTAAATGAATACTTTTTCGCGGCGATTTTTTCATCGTGCCGATCTGTTTTGTTTCTATAGTGTGCTACTCTTGTATTTTTCGGCTAAGATTTCTCTCAATATAAGTGTGATGAAAAGTAAAGTTTTTATTGAAATTAAATCGTACATATTTTCACACGCTGTTCTCTATGAGAGGAATTTATATATCGCTAAAGTAAGAGAGTTAAAAGACAGATACGGGAAAAATTTATCCCGTTTTTTATTTCTCCTTATTTCAGTTTTATCATTTCTAACACATTTCAATTAAACGAGATATATAGCCGTTTCTTCAAAATATATTCAGAAATTTGAAACCAAACATTACATTTTGTCTAAAAATCTGGATTAATTTGGTTTCATAAAATTGCTTTAAATATAATTTGCATCCATAATACATGAACATCAATTCATAACCCGTCACAAGAACCACGTAATTGAAGGAAAATATAAAAGACGCATAGATGCATTCTTCACAAGGGGATAACGCTTCTCCAAGTAAATCATTCCTTCGATAAATATTGGAAATGTAGCAGTCTGGCATACTTATAATTTAAAAAACCTAAAAATATTCTAATGCATTTCTTGAACTTTTGAGAAAAAGAATTTCACCTCTTTGTATCATTATGTATAATGTGGTGTTACTAGTGTTTCATTGATCAGTTTGTCGCTTTTATAATTTTGTAAAGAATATTGTCATTTTTAGATGTTTTTTCTTGCAAATTAATTTTCATAATTTTGAAAATTGCACTTGCTCTTTTAACTAACAGTAAATATGAAAATTGCGTCTTTTTAAAATGACGCTTCTTTGTTATGCTATGTTTCCAATGTTGCTCAAAATTGTAAATACGATTTGTAGAAATCTGTTAAAATGTAGCATCAAAAAATTACAAACGTTAGCATCTACATATTATAATGTAAAATAATTGCTAAACGTAAATATTATATGAAATGTTTCGATCTATTTTTGTGATTGTTTACTACAATTTTAGGATCAGTAAACAATAAAATAATCATAGTAAACAATAGTCTGAACATTTCATTCATAATGTTTATTTCTAGTAAAATATACTTTTTCATTGTTTATACGACACATAACTGTGTAATGTCTAGGGAAATATATGCCATAAATATTATTCATAAGGGTTAGAAGATGTGTAAACCAATGGCCGACAAAGTTTACAAATTTTGTAAGAAGGAGTTAGAGGATTCAGAGGATAGTTTATTTTCACCTCGAAAGACTTTGCTATAGTATTTAGCTATTGTTTATTTGATATAATGTTTCTTTTGATAGAAGAATTTATTGTCCCTCAAGTAAAAGAAATAAACGAAGAATGAATACACTAGGTTTTAGTTTTATAAACAATTTACATATTTAAGAAGCGGTAAATACTTGTCTTATATACAATATACAATTAAATTTGTATAATGAACATACATTTATACAATTATTTTGTATTTAATTGTTTAATTTTTCAAGAATTTATCTTTTACAATATTCTTAGAAAACGAAATTTCTTAGATTAATTACGGAATATAAATATTTTAAATGGAGCTATGTATGTAGTACAATTTTATTCTCTCATATTCAAATTCATAAATATTTTTGTAGAATACAATTGTTTAGTTATCAGGATAACTGCCATGCTAATATAAAGAATATGAAATATTTTGTATAATATAATAAAAATAATATACAATAAAAAATGTTTAAATAAAATGAAGAAAACATTAATTTTCATAGATGTTGGATTTACTTTTATTGTTATGCAGTTATGCTATGGCATATCTAATAAGAACTTTTCTTGAATTTTAATAATTCATAATTTATTTTTAATATTTAAAATATATTTTACAATCTATTGAATATTCATTTGATAACAACTTTAACTTTAATTTATTTAATTTCATAAAGAGGGACACAAAAAGGAACATTGATTATATAAAATGTAAGTTTTGGCTCGATTATATTGCCAAAATATAATCTAATTTATTTATTTTCGAACAATGAATCACAATTTTTATAAATGTTATAATATTCAATTATTTCTCTTCAAATGCTGTTCGAAAGTATTTCAGTTATAAATGTGAAAAAAAATATAACAAAATATACTTTAAATGCAATTTTTTTCCAACGATCAGATGAATAGAAAATTAATTTCTACAAGTTAAAACAGTCGATCAAGAATAAAAGCAAAACCTATTACAATTTTGTTATATGGTTTCACATTATTCTTAAGTCCCTAATTTTACCAGACATTTTAATATTTAAAACAATCCGATTGGTTTTATTTTCCTAAAATTTGAACTGTATTTTCAATAAAGTGTCAAATGTTTTCTTTGCCATCAAATAGTCATGAAATGTTTGGTGAAACTTGTCAAATGTTTATAAGGAATTGTGCTAGTAATGTAAAGCATCATTATTTGTATATCAATTTCTGACTCCGTTCACCTGGATTAAGTAAGATATAAATATAGCTAATTAAATATGTACATATCATTGCCAGTAATAATTAACTAATTCAGTAACTGGTAAGATGGGGGTCGACCTATGTGGAGTATGGCTGGAATAGATAATGGGGAACACCAGTCGTCATAGTTGTTAAGGCACACTGTACGTATCGTGTTTGTGTAGACTCTCAAAGACTTTATTGTCTTACATAATGAACAGTAATTAGTGTTAGATATATGAGCCTAATGGGCCGATTACCAAGACTATGGCCTCCTACTATGAAGAGACTAAGAACATTGTTATTTTAAGTTTTAGAAAATCGCTGAGAAATTACATCATTTGGAAGAGGTTGCGTCAAAATGTCTAACGTTAAACACATTTCTGCGTCTGTTACGCTCTCAAGTGATTCCAGTTTTGCAATCCATTCAAGGTTGCCAGAACCATGGCGAATTTGATTTCAGAAATATGCTTTATATTAACTTTTTGGAGAATTTCGCTATTAGAAAGTATTAAAGCAATTGTAATCCAAGACTATTGGGCCCGTATGCATAAAAACAGGGTTTAAATCTTAGTTAAATTAACCTTTGATTTAATCAGGCAGACTTTGTTAAATTATGTGCATTTGGCCACTGAATATTATAAGATGGAGAAGAATTTAGGATCTTTGTTTAAGAACAATTTTAAGTATTGCAGTTTATACTATCGATTATTCTGCTTCCTTATACATTATTTTGGTAAAATATTAAACCAAATTTTAATGCCTGAGAATTGTGAAAAAAATCTTTGAATTTTATAACATATATCGGCTATTCAGGATACGCGTTTTAGAAGAAATGATTGAGATATTCAATAGCTGTAAATGTGTACAAACAAACATAATATATATTCAGATATTTAGCGAATTTATTTTTAAAAACAAATTTCATAAATATTAAAAATATTTAAAAGTATTTGAAAGTATAAACCATTTTATGCCCCAAAGCTCAAGCACTATTTTCAAAATTTTGTAATGTTTTGTTTAAGTCGCGTGCAACATTACGAAAAAGATTTCTTTTACATAAATGTCATTCTAACACATAGCCATCCACGACATAAAGAAATAAACATTTTGGCGATTTTTAAATATATAGACGGTATTTTCATGTCGTACAAATCAAGCAACGGATGTAAAATACATTCTATATTGAAATTTGAATCGGTTATGAAAGTATCTCAGTGTGTGTACAGATGGACATCAAATACTCTACAGCAACCTGTTTGATATATTTCTCACCCTTTTCAAACTTTTAATTTTTGTTCTATATGTATGTGTAACTTTTTCCCCATAGAGTTTTCAACCATTGATATACGATAGTTATAAGTTCCAATTGCCACCTAATTATAATTTATTTCACCTTTAATAATATAATTATCATGATAGAGAATAAACAAATTGGTTCTTTTCTACGAAATTATGCGATACGTCTTTCACCATACAAATTCTGAACAAATGGAAAATTGTTTTCTATCAAATTTGATCTAAAAATAAGAAATAAACGCTGGTTAGGAGAGGATATATGATGACAGCGCCAACATATCTTACAATCTTTCAAAGTTGCCAATGTATCAAATTCGCTAAAAACCATTCTTTCGTGAAACATATCACTCTCATTCAGAGCAATTTGTCAGACCAAATTTTCGAATTACGCTAAATAGATAATCTCTTTCATATGCTGTAAATAGCATTGGAAGGTGGTTTCAATTTAGTAAGGGAAGTTACACTAGATTGGCCGATATGAAAATAGGATGTAGTGAAAACCATCTCCAGACCTCACAGCTCTTCCATGAAACTAAAGAACCCAGAAAAAATATGTGAACATTAAATCCTGATAAAATGAAATATATCAAAGTAACTTTATCACATCAGCAATGTGAACGTTCTGTTAAAAGTTGACAATGAAATGGAATGCAGATCAGCATGCCATTAAGGCTTGAAACAGTTACAAAAAAACTATGTAGGCATGGGCTCGGACTAAATGCAAATAGATTGAAATATGAACTTGGTGTTGACTTTTTATTTTAAGCAGCCTTAAATGTATGATTCTTTGCAAACTTTATTAAGTATTCCGAGCACATCGTCCATATTATGCGAGTGTGAATTTAAAATGTAAAACACTACAGCACCAAGAAGTAGATTTTATATTCGTACTTTTACTTGAAACAGTACTGCCTTGTATTAAGTCAAAACCGTTTTCCATCCAAGACGAAACACATAACTTTTAAATAGTCTGAAGAAAGCTTCCTCTATCAAAAAAAATGTTAACGCCCAAACCCCTAGAGATAGTGACTAAAGAACTAAGAGATAAATACCATATAATTGTTAATGATTCATAACAAAATAACAACAAATGTTCAAACCCTTTTCATCAATTTTAAACAAATTTTGATCCACCAAATTCTGAAAACGCGATCTTCTTGTCTTTTTGTCAGATCAAAATGATCCTAAAAGTTCTTGATGTTTAAATTTCGCTTCGCTATTGCTGAGCAACTTTCCTTTGGGAAAGCAACATCAACATAATATGAAGCATCAAAATCATTTGCATGATTGCGAGAAACTGTTGGCATAAAAAGTTTATGTCATTCGGAAATTTTCATTGGTTTGTATTTTCGTTTGATTTCTGTTTAAATGTTCTCGAATTATTATTTTTCTCTCAGCTATATCCCTTTAAATACCAGAAAAATAGAAGACATGAGTTGTATAGATGTTTTATATTAATTATTGGTATGGGGGAAGATTCCCACCTTGTGCGATCACTGGTAATGAGCTTGACTTTTTTAAAAAGCCGCACGTGCGACAAGAACGTTGGTTTCCCATGTATGTATGATGCACGTGCTTTGCAGGTGAAACTGTCTTTCATATTTGTGGCATCGCTTACAGATGTTGAGCACATGATTCCACATAACACAATGTTACAGCATATTGTTGATGCTCAAAGGAGAAAAAATATCTTCATGTTTTTCGTAATCCAGTTCTCTTCTTTGGAAAGTCTTTATATGTTGTTTAGATAAAAGACAATGGTTAAATTCTGGGAGGTATTCGACTGCTTCGGCAAACTGATATTAAATCTAACAGAGATAGCTGAAAACCAAAATGTGCAAAAATAATGCCAATAAGTTAAAGACATTTTCTGTCCTTCAAGATGACATGTAGTAGGCGGCATATCTGACATTATTAGATCTTATGGTTCCCATACCCAGATGTTCATTGAACAGTTCTAGTTATGTTTTTTACATGTTACCGAATCTGAAATAAAGATTCATCATCTGAAAAACTCGGTCGCTCGGCATGTTTCGGCAGAAATATGCATCAATTCCATACTTGAGACACCTGGTATCACCTTCAATTGCACAGGAGGCCCATGTCTCTCAATTGGTTTTACAGATGGGTAATTGTTCGATGAGTCAGAAATTATGAGATATACATCGGCATGTGAACATGATAAAATCGTTTACTGGACGATTGACTAGAATTTTCATAATAAAATGATTCAGCTAGGCTTATTGTATCTGGATTAAAAATCTACTCCAAAAAAAGAGAAAAAAATCCACAAAACCAACACAGTGAAACAGGACAAATTCATTTGGCCGGTTTATATATGAGTGGCCGATTTACCGTAACGTTGCCGTTTTAAACAGCTATTTTAGAGAAATTATCCTGAATAAGTCCTTTAAAAATCATTTTGTTAGACAATACTAGAAACAGTTTATTCCATTATTTGTGCTATGTTAGAGCACTTTTATTTATTATCAATTCGAGTAAGAAGGTTAAACATAATATATTATACCAAATATATGAGACTGTATGTTTTGAGTTTGTCATTCGTAAATGACGGATGCAAGAATAGATTTAAAAAAATAAGTAATGGCACAGAATTTTTTGTTTGAGCTTTTCGTCGAAATATTGATTTAACATGTCTGCATGCACGTGCAAGATTTTTGATGACTGCATTGCAATTCTCTTACTTTGAAACGGAAATATGTGATTCTAATATAAAGTAGAAAAATTAATTTCCTGTATTTTTTCAACACTATTTCCCACAATAAATAACTTTTAAAGAGCTCATGACATCATTACACAAGCCAGTAAAGTGGAGATTCTGCTTATATCATTATAGTAGCAGTTTTAATGTAGGTATCAGAGACGAAGAACGATTAAAGTAATGGGTGGTTAGAACATCAATTTTCGTTCGAGAAATATCAACGATTGCGCACGTCTTTATCGTGCAAAGAACTTATGTTAAAATAATAGTTATTCAGTCTTATTCTGGTGTAATGGGTGTGAGGTATTTGAGAGGGTTTATATAAGTGTGTACCAGAAAGACTCTCCCCAGGGGATTTTACCACATGCTGAGGGTAATTATTCGGGCCTGCCTCACGCCATGTTTTCGATGTGTGTGGTTTCCAGCACAAGACCATCTGATTACGTCATTTTATCTACCACGTGCAAGTATATGATACAACATGACAGTAAAATAGCTGAAAATCTTGCAGGGTGGTGTGGAATGTTTTCTAGAAATAAGACCATAATTTGCCATGATAAGGAATATGTTTAATGCCATACTGCACAGTTTCTTCGTGAACAAAACGCTACATTTTCTGTTATAAAATTGCACTTTTAATTACTGACATAAGATCCATATGATAAGGGAGACTTTCTCGCTATGTTAATTGCTAGTTTGTTTGACTATTAAATTGTTGATGTGGACATAACATATTAATAATAGAACATTTTTTTTAATGATATTCCATCATAATACAAACATATTGTACCTAATATGCTATTGTTCAGAAATATAATGGTTTACTGGCCTCTGCACCCATTGTATTTCATTGTCTCGATTGTGCTACTTTCATCCGATTTTGATTTTGCAGTGACATTCATCATGCATGCATAGTTATGTTTTGGAGCTACTGTGCGAACACAATATTTCCTGAATCACATTTTGCTTAATATTTTAACCTCAAAATAGTTAAACTTCTAAAAATGTCGTTTATTGAAATGGCAACCTTTGAATGTGAAAGAAATATAAATTTGAAAAGAGGAATTTTCAGTCCGGTATCTATGTGGATCATTTTAGAGCGAAATATTTAAGAGAGAAGTGATCTCTTCTAAATGGAAAATTGCAAAAACTTATATTTCGATGGACACGTACAAGAAGAGACATTCTTAGACAATTGGCACATGAGAGAAAAAATTAGATTCAGAACTCAATTCAAGAACGTGGTCAATATAAAGCAGTGGTTCCCAACCTGGAGACCATAAAGCATTTGTCAGGGGGGCATGGGGAATGCGGATGTGCATCATATTTTATCTAGCTTAACTTTCACTTCACTATTTTTAGCTGTGTATGTCTGTAGTTGCATGTAGTCAATGATGAGGAGGTGCAAACTGCAATCCCTGCGCTATACCTCGACCTGTTTTGACCAGAGTATTTTCCCAAAAAATTCTTTTTCTCGCTGACTGGCCCTTAGAACCGAATTCAAAAATTGCATCTATATTTTGATAAAATTGTATTTGTAAAAAAAATGTGATTTAAACAATAAATTTTCTAGTTTAGAATTGAAAGGGGGGCACGGCTTTTGCAGTTTCGTAAATTTTGGGCCACAAAATAATGGAAGTTGAAACAGCAGGTATATCGCACAAACTCAATAAAACATGGCAGTAACTCGACAAGTATATTACAGTTGTGTTTACTTACTAAATTTATACAAGTTTATTTTACCTCTGTAAAATCTTTATAGTAATATGATATTTCTAATTAACGCTGTAGTATACCTTTCTTATTTCTCTTAAACTTTTATATTTATAATACAAAAACCAAATAATCTTAATTAGCTTTGTGAACTCTCCGGGTCGAATCTGTTTTTAAAACAAAGACTGGAGCAGGATCAGATGTGCTTTTTTAATCGCACATATTAAGGCGTTTTGGACCATCTACTGTTGGCATCAAGAAACCTGCTACTCATAAGTTTGATATTATTGACATTTTATGATCGAACATATTATCATGTATACTAGCAGATATAGTTATCGACGAGCATTTCTAGATACATCTAAATAAAAGTTTTGAAACATAAAATTTTTGAAAAAATAATCATAATTCCATAGGCGACAACACTTTAATTGTGTTTAATTCTTCACCAACACCGGGACAGATTGGCAGATGATTCTCAAGAGCCCCATGATAAATTATTTAAGGTTTATGTATAATCACTTATGTTGTTGCTTTTATGGGTTTTTAGGGGTTTTTATTTTTACCAATTAGATTCAATAAATATATAGGTAGGCCTATTGGTTTAACACAGAAATTTAGTCTTGGACTACTTTGCATACACTGTGGCAAACAGTAATTAAATTGGTGTGTAGAACCTAGTAATTTCAGATTCAAGGCATTTTCAATTTTTTTATTTTTTACGGTGTGAATAACGAACGTCAGTTTATCCGGTCAAATCAACTTTAAAATTAGACTTCTATGTGAACCAATTAGTTTTCATTGGAATATATCTCGTATATTTAACGATGTGAAACAAATAAAATGGGCGTTTAGAATTTCGTGAAACTGACCCATGAACTTTGTCAAAATGATAACATCAGAATTTACTCAGAAAACATCCTTATCCTTCCTTCATCGAGAGAGCTCTAGTCATGTCAAATTTAAATCCTGATAACTTCATACACCACATCAAAATCTGAAATTTATATTGCCAATATAATTTTAAGATGTAATTTTGCCTCTACAGCAACAGAAAGAAGATAACTCAAAATATAAGTTTTCTGCTTGTTTAATTTTAAACTATAATTATATAATTTAAAACAACAACTGGTCAATCGATAGAATATGACAATAAACTTTCATTATGTTAATTTATCAAAATTTGTGAAAACATAATTTTATAATATTGGCATCATTGTAAATACTTTCGTTCCCCATTTCTTACAGAAATATTATTAGCGCTAAATCTAGAATTTGGAATGACTGTATAATTTTAGAATATAATATCAAATTTGTACAAATATTTATTGCAAGCATTACTCAAAATTAAAATTTTAAGAAGGGTCTTAAATTGAGACTCGCTCAAAGCTAATCTTCTTTTTCGAAATGTCCGTATTTTTCATCCTTGTTCCCCTCATTGATAGGGTCGGGCGGGCTGATCACTTAAACTTCGGACTCTGCACGCCAAAGATCCTTCAACAGAAAATTGAAGAAGAGTAAACTTAAAAATGCCCCTCGCCGCACACTGCATGGCGTAGCTTGTCCTCACGAGTCAAAACAGTTGTAGAAATGCCAACATTAAACCGATTCATAAAACAGTTACTTCAAATTAATTATGTAATAGAAGACGATAAGAAGATGTGGTGTACGAACTGAATCACCAATTGTTAATTATTACCTCAACAGAATCGTGTCAGACAATTTGAGAATTTCACAGCTTTATACAAGACAAAGTTAACAGTTTCTGTCAAAAGTTTAAATTTCTTTGAGAGGAAAAGAGAAAGGAGATAGTAATATATAGCGGGATATCTTTTACATTTAATATCTGTTCCTCGTTGAAATTTTACAGACCACTTCGTCAATTTTCTTTGTGAAAATGAATCGAGGTTTAGTAAAAAAGGTTGAAATAAATTGCCCAGAGCTGAAGAGTTTTGATAGTGTTGAAATGTAATTTCTCAATTCTCTTTGTGATTAGAGACACTACAGAGTTGTTCTTAAAACGACCAGTCTACTTTGAATTTTGAAAGTTGGAACGTCTGTAATGGTACTAGAAATGGATATTTCTTTCAGGACTTCGGTCTAAACCTTGGATATTTAATAATACATTGTATTATATATATATCTATGGTCTAAACATTAAGCATAATGGGCACTATATTTTTTATGCTAAGTGCAGTTTTGAAAGCACAGTTTGCACCATGCGCCACGCCCAGTGGCCGCTCTGTTTTTGGTTTTCAACATCTATTCGAAAAGGCTTGCACAACATCTACATACAAGTCATTCATTGGTGACCCTAATCCACAAGGCAATTTCTATAGTTTATTTTTGGGATGCTGTAGTCCTTAAAACTGTTTTTGTATTATGTATTGTGTCATGTATTGGGAAAGTTTAAACAATTTCAAATGTCGAATGTATTTGTTAGAAATATGTTGTAACTTTGATCTGAATGGTTTCCTCTTGATGTTCAAAATGTTTCACAGATATAACAGTTTCAGAAAATGGATACAGATGCACACCTCTTAAAATAATCTTCACAATCAAATAATGCTTTCTTGGGAATGATGCCACACGCATAGTTGCATGAACATTATTTTGAAAAGGATATCTCTAGGGAAAGGAATGACTGGATAAAATACCTACATCTTGCTACGAAGTGATTAAAATATTGCTCTCTTCTCTTGTTACTTATATTAAATAGATTCCACCTTGGCTTATTTGTTACAGGTAGCGTTGGACATACTTCAAAAGGATATCTTGTATCACACACAATGTTTTTACAATTGTATCTTTTTTACTTGTGCCATTCTTAGTTGGTAACTCTTTGGGTATTTCTGGTATCCTTAAAATACCTTCTTTCTACCATTTCGCGGGGGTTGTATTACCCAGTTTTATCAGATGTCTTGTGGGCTGTAACACGTGTTCCCCTGATTTCTGGACCACCTACTATTTAAATCTACAAAACAACTTCATACCCCCCGTTTACCATGTTTCACCCAAATTAACTTGGCTATTCTTCATTTATAACGGTCTACAAAATCTTCTCACAGATAGCCTTTGGCTTATTCATGGTGGTTTTGTTTCAATTTTCTTCATAAAAGTTTTTGTGGCGAGGGTGTTCCTGTTTTTGAAAGGTTCTAAAATTATATTGCTACTAGTTATGGCATCATCCTGATGTTTTTATAAAGACAGTAATAAGATTCGTAAATTACAGGCCAGTTTATTTGTATTCCGACAATTTTATCAAATTTAGCCCACAGGACATTGTAAAGGTGTACACCTTAAATTTCATTTTTGTCTTAAAGTTTCCATTTCGTTTTTCTAAATAAAAATATTACAGATATTTAAGCTAATATTTAGGTGTTTCCGTTAAATATATTGATATTGTTTATAAATGAAATATAATTTTAGCTGTTGAAGAGGAAATCATATCAATTATATTTTTATTTCATAATCTCTTTAGCATCAAGTTTACTGACATTATTATTAAAACTATTTCATTAAATATTTTCCATTGATATTTACTAAAAAATAAATTGATATTTGTAGATTGCAATAAGTATAAAAAATTAAAATGTATATTATTATTAATTTCAAATTATTTATTTGTTCAAAAACATTTCAATACAACATGTACAAACATAGACAAAAATTATGTGTTTTTATGCAGTTTTTAAATTGTCAATTTTTTTAATTAACAGAAATATATTTTTGTGTTTTTTCAGGCATGAGAGTTCCACCTTTACCAACACAGTATAATCAACCCACAAATTGTGAGAGAAAACCATATTTCCCTTACAGCACCAATACTATGCCATCAGCTATGCATTCAGCACCCTATTATGAGAAATGTGTTATGTGATAAAACTGTATTGTATACGAACTGTATTTCAAGACCTATTGTTTATATTATATATTTTGTGGAGGATCTCTTATTTATTCATAACAGATGAGAGCGTGTCCGAAAGTTAAATGAAATTAAAAATGGTGCAGCAAAGTAAACCGTGACCAGATTCGTATATGTGAGAACATGTGAAAGAAAAGTCGAAAAGGCAAAAAATAAATTTCTCAAAAAATATGCATATTAATGTTCAAGCATTCATGAATTTGCTTGAGAAAAATATCAGATTGTGTACTTGAAAAGACAGTTAGTGCCTTATAATGGAATGAATATTTGATTATTTGTTACATAAAATTTTGCAATGAATAGTGCCTTCATTAAATAAAAAAAATCGTAAAGACTTTAAGTGAAATAAAGATCTCCGAACCATTTGATGATGCATTTTTAAAAATCTGATGTCCCTTAATGACATGGTATATGTTTTATATTCCTAGCCTAATAAAAGTATTTTGTATATTTATATTATTGAAATATCGTCCATTGTGCCTAGTTTTACTATTTGTTGTAAGTATTTGATCATATATTAATTGTATATAATATTTTGTATAAATCACATACAAATAAAGCAAAAAATATTATTTAAAAAAAATAGTTTTTGAATATTTGATATTTACATGTGGTGGTTTAAGAAACAATGATACATTTTCTATTGATATTCTGGAAGTATACAAGCTCCAAAAATAGAACTGATTTGAAAATGTATTTGTAGGTGACTTTAATTATCCAATTTAACTTTGTATTCTCTATAACTCATTAAAACGATGGGATGCTAAGCGGAGAAAATACATTCAATGACTTTTTCTGCAGTCAAATTAACCCTTTTAAAACAAGTCTTTGGAAGAGCGTTATGCATATTTAAAACAAAAATTTTGGTATATTTATTACAATAACTTACAGAAAATTTGTTGAATATACTAGGTGTCATGTCATGAATAACATCGCTATAGTATTATTCTGATGCAATCAAGACTAATTAAATTTACAACAAAAATTAGTATTTAGATTTTTATCTCGATGCCATTCCTGTCAACATAGTGACGGTTGACTTAAATTTATAGACCTAATTATGTCGTATTTTGAAACACGTGGTGGAATGAAGCCAGAAGAAGAAAATTGGGGTGGAGAAATAAGTTAATTAATTTATCTGCCACTTGTAATGGAAGAAATGAAACAAAATACTAAATATACACCTTTAGACATTTAAAGTATCCGACAATTAGTAGTTAATCGTGAAGTTACTCAGATAGACGTCTTGATAAGATAGAGCTAGTCTCATTAACTATAGCTGTCAGAATTCATCTTCATTCGACACCTTTCAGTTTGTACAATTGTTGGTACAAGTTAGCCAAACACTTCTACTGTTTAGCCATCAGAGATTTGGAATAGTTTATGGCCGTTTGGAGTTTTGTTTGCGACTCCAGGGAATATGGAATCCTCTCTGATAACAGTGACAGGTATCCAGTTAGTCTATAAAATCACCAGGAACTTCTATCTCATGCCACGATTTGAATTTCACTACTGGGAATCAAAACGTGACTATTTTAGAACTGCTGACTCTGATATCAAATGGTCAAAGAAACATACCAGGATTGTTTTGGGTTTATTTCCTTATCATCTTTTTCCAATTCGCTCCCAAATCTATTCCCATTCGAAATCGAAAATAAGTGAAAGCTGATGCCGCTGTCCTGGCGAAAAGTTCCTCATCGCATACGCATAGCGTTTGTCATCCTAGTTAGCACAAAGGTGCAGAAAAGTGGGAACTCCCTTTCATTTTATTTCATAATTGATGGTTAAAATATAATAATATTACAAGGAATGACTTGAGAAAGCGACTTCTCAGTTGCAGTCTGGATACAGTGGACTAACAATAATTTCGACACAAGCTCAACTTGTACAGCCGTAAACTTTTGAAGAAAGTGGTTCAAAATCAAACTCTTACACATCTCGATTGCCAAATAGAGAATTGTGGATTGTATCACGCAAACTAAACATCCTTAAACCTCCAACTTTTTGGAAGAACTATACAATATCTTATTGTATTTTCGAGAATAATTTCAAAATCGAAATCAATATTTTTTTTCACAAAATTGTTGATATTTTACGACTTAGATACGAGTAATTCTGAACAAATCAAGACTCTGAGGAACTGAATGTGCCGACTGATTAGACCAATTATCACCAATCAGAGACAAACGTGTTTGAATTGAACTCAGTAGTTTAAAACTCGACACGGATTGGTTATTGAAATTCAATATAATGACATTTCAGTGATATCATTCTAGAATTAGTTTAGAGCCTAGGTTTTCAACTTGTTTCCTCAAGTGTCCCCAAATACCCATGAGGAAATTACCATGTCCCGTTAACAGAAATTGTTCGAATTTCTGACACTTTGGTTGACACACTGCCCCTTTCTTTTCTTGATGATGACTTGTAATTCATGAAAATTGTGGCCCAAAGTCTTTACAGTCAGTGAACACTGGATAAATATTTACCCAGAAAATACAATATATTTTTAGACCTATAACTCAGTTTGTGTCCCCAGGAAAATGTCCAAATGTCCCCAGTTCGGGACATGTCCCCCAAGTTGAAAACCCAGGGTTTAGAGGAAGGTTGTATTCATGTGGATATTGATTATGGACTTGTTACTTATTTAAATGGGTCATGAGTACGAACTCAGTGGCTCAAATATATTTTGGGGTTCAGACATAATACAATGATACCAACAAACAATCTATAAGCTACCTGAAATGAATCAACATTTGAAAAACCCAGTGGGATAGTGGCCGAGGTATAGGCCTACCGGAAAGCGAACATTCCGATTCCAATAGAAGCTCCTATCAAATAATATTAACTTGGGATGCAGGGGCCTTAAATCCACCTACAGGGGCTCAATGTCTTTGGGTTACCTCTTATAGATATTAGTTATCTTTCTATCAACAGCGTCATTGACCCCTTGGTGTAAAAAACAATTACACCAAACTAACATAACTTGACTCATCGAAAAGAAAATTTAATGATAATCCTAATTACAGAAAGGAAGTATATTTCCCAGTCAGAGCGGTCATGCTCTGTTTCGATGGTAACACCCACCGAAGAACTAGCTTATATGCTCTGGTAGAACTGAAGTCCAGACTCGTCATCATTAAAAAAAAGTCACCATTAAGATCATCAATTTTCTGGTGTTGAACAGTCTTAGTGCATCCACACATTTTCTACGAAAATTGCCATTTCGTGTGTAAAGGCATGTCAAAGGTGAATAATTGCTGTCAAATCAGTATTATGGGATATAAATGTGCTATAAAACAGGTAATCAGATGACAAATTAGGTAGAAATATAATTTATAGTTATTAGTTAATGTTTAGTTAACTAATTAATTTCTATCATTAACTAATTCCGGGTGGTCAGATAAACTAATTGTGCAGATAAGATAAGATTTTACATTTTGACTGGACTGATTTTTTAAGATCGAATTACTTGTATAAAAGATGCCTCTATTGAGAATGTCGGTATCTCGACTTCTATGACAAATCTGTTTACTTTTTGTGTATTGTTTCCAAGATTTTTGGAAAAAAAACATTGAGCAGTTATGAGATGTATCGTATTGATGCTCAAATAGATGAACAAGTAGATGAAGCAGGCTCTTCTGTCTGGGATCTCCTCATAACTTGTTTTTAAGATAATTAAAAAAAATTAGGACGACTGTGCGATTGATATTCACATCCCTTTAATTTTTTTTCATCCATTATTTTCTTTTTAAATATTCTGAAAAAATCATTCGATAAATAAAGGGACTTAATTCCGATTAATTGATAGCGCATAGATAGAACAATTCACAGGTCTTAAATCAATCTTATAAATTTGTTACAGAATTGAAAAACATTTGAATATATCAAATGAGAAATGAAACATTCAATTAGTCTCAAATGCACCTAAAGTGCACTACATAATCCAAAACCCTCCCAAAAACGGAATTACAAAAATTGCAAATGATGTTGAAACTTCATCTCAGGTGAATGGGTTAATATTTGAACTTGTGATATTTGAGAATAAAAAGTAACAAAACTTAGTTGAGTTTTGGAAAGAAATAAATAGAAATGTAAAATGTGGGTGGTAAGTAATGTCTGTTGCTACCAGAACGACTTGAAGAGTTTTTATATATACAGAATAAACATCGGTAAAGAGTGGCACGGAACTTTCTAATGAGCAAAATTGACACTCGCTCTTTTCATCTGGCCCCTTGCTATTATTCCTTATGTTATTCTTTCATTCGTGCCGAACATTTGTGAATGTCTAATTGCCTGGGTGAGAGTAACTAAAGACGCTATGAAATGAGTTCTCAGATCTTTTTCTACCTGGTGGCATTTATTTTACATGGCGTGCTGAGTGCACCTTGTAGTTACCTACCTATTACATTTTAACACGTGTCTTTTTCACGATTACCAGGATTCCTGAAACCAATGTCCGGATAAAAGTGCATCTTTAAATTAATGATTGTTTAGAATCATATTCGAGTCGTAGGTTTGGTATACATGTAGTACAAGCCGCACTAAGAGAAAACTTGTGTGGATTGCAAACCAGCATCATCGAGACCACTTCTTTCTTACGTTTTGCTTATATCATGGTCATTAAGGACGATTCAGGATATCTAAAAAATATCTTTGAAAAAATTGCTTCACATAAAAAAATGTTTTTCAAGGAATATCATCACTTAAAACGCAACGAACAGTAAGCCCGGGTTTGCACTCAACATGCCTATTTATTTTAAGGCTAAATATACTATATATTTAACCTTATAAAAAGTCTGTTTCTTTTATTTTTAGGATGACATAGAGTTATAAAAATTACCTGCAATAGAGGCTTTTGGAGCGTTTACTAACAAATATTAGGCCACCGGTTGCAACTGGAAGTTTAAACATTACATGAATACAGTAACTTCTGTACAGACCATTGGAGATACTGTTGACAAACGAACTATTTGATCAAAACTGACGAACGCTTTCGCTGCATACTTCCTTCTGATAGTTCATAAACATCATTTTTATTTTAATAAAATTAATTTATTTAATGTCTTTAATATGCACTACTGCCACTTGCTCGGAAATATTTTTCTAATAGATGACGCTGGAGAAGGAGGGCAGATTTCATAAAGAATGCATTCATTTTAATACCAGCTTATCTAAAACAAATGTTCACGGTGAGAACTCGAGCCAAACAAGAACAACAATAGTGTCCTTTGAGGTGAAATATGTAAGTCATTGGTACGTGTCAATAAGAGTTTACTGAAGACTCACAGATGGGAAACTTTAAAATTTGATGTTTCCTTGAAGAACCACTTGACTATTAATTACCATTCCATTTAATACTGATTTCCACATTGGTATCATACCCTTACATCTACATATGGAATGAAGCATTGACAAAGTACAAGTTCACTACAAACGGAAGGAGGATTTTTTCAGTCACTTCTTGTTGAGTTGTGTTGGTCTCTTGTGACATTCTTGAACAAAAGAAAATTAAATGTGGCACTTAAACTCATTTCCTTTCGAATATTCGACTGTTTTATGCAAAGGGTTGACTATTTAGTTTAAGAAATTTTATATGCGACCACCCAAACTGTAACATTAGTTCAATATTTTTCTGGTAAAGAATAATTGTTAAGAGAAACCCTGTTTTCATACAAGACGAATGCGATGAACTGTCAGTATAAGATCTTGTAAGATTTTTCCATGGACATTAGATTAAAAATTGCACCATTTTAGTAACTAGTAGCCGTCATAATGAACTAGCCATTGCCATTGTTAAATCAAGGGTTACCTTCAAATGCCTTTATTAAACAATTTTCTGTATTTATGAAGAAAGTGCCCGCCAAGAGATAAGAAAGGCATAACAATAAACTTTAAAATATGGGGAATGCTCAATATTGTCTTACATCGTCCTATAGTTTTCACTTAATGTGGAATGTGACTTGCAGAGTGCATAAATTCACCTCTCATAAATTCCCAATAAAATTGATTGAGATCAGATTTTTCCTTTCTGTCAGTATTTAATATAAACAATGTTTTGGTAAAAATTGAGGGATTGAGATGAATGCTGGGTTTGGCACTGACGTTTGGTTAAGGATCACTAAGTACACAATTCTACATAAAACATATTGTACACATGGTATTATATCTGGCAATAATATCTCATTGATATAATACACAGCTTTCAGGAACCTATTTCCTCTAGTCTTATTACGGATATTGCCGACTCTTTGGATAGTTTCTTGATGAATGTTCAAAGATGAAGTTTTTCCGTAGAGACTTCAGCCTTTCTTCGACCATTCTGACATAAGAAAAACTAATTCGTTTGATGTATAATATAGCGGTATTGAAAAAAAAATGTTATAATGTCTTGATATGGTGTTGTAAAAAGTAGAATTATATTTTAAGTAGCATTAGTAGCCAACTTATGTGGTTACGTTTAAATAAGACAGTTTTAAAGTTCTAAAATAAGTACAAGAAATTGTACAATTTTCCATTTTTGCATTGTGTATTTCCCACTTGGTGATACTAAAACCATCAGAGCATCGCCATCGGAGCAAATAAGGATTCTCAAAACTAATCCCCCCCCCCCCCCCTTTCACAAATTACATAAAAAAAAAAGGATTTTAATTTGGTTTTAAGTCGAAGTAACAATTTTTTTTAAATGTCTTTACACAGGAAAGGATTATTTGGGTGATGTACAAAAGTATTTAATTATTGATGATCATTTTAGTCATTTAGTTGATGGCTTTTGTATGTAAAATGGACAATAACTATATTTCATACTATTCTCATCATTGCAGGACGTAAAACTCACTGAGTTATTTCTTTTAATACCAAATCAGACGTTTCAGCATAAAACTTGTAAAATACATCATAAAATTATCAGTTTGCATGATCTCTGTCCTGAACTAAAATCAAACCCAAAACAAATTTGGTGCACTTTTTAAACTCCCAAAAAGTAGTTTACAAATATTATATTTTGAGCACATTTATTGTATATTAGGTCCATGATATTACGACATGTATGCAATTTAGAGCATCGAAAAATGTTGTTTAGATTTGTATGAAGAGAATGTCTATAATAGGTGTTAAAGAAGAAATTGATGATAATTAATGATAATATGTAAACTACTGTAGAGATAAATGATAGTGATGATAATTACCCCGATTAACAACCTTGATATAAATAAACATCTTTCATAATGTCGTCTCACATCAAACAAGCCAAAACAAGATGGCGGCAACATAAAAAGGCTCTAGGATGACATAATGATGTGTGATAGACAAATATGTTGATAGACGTAGGGAAGAGTTTGTCTACCAACCAACTCCCTGCAATGTGATGACGTCCAGTTTGATTTGCATTTCTTTTGATATACGCAATCTGCCGATGAGCCCTGAATATTATGAAACTAGCCATACTTAATTAATACTAAGAAATCGAAGCAATTTATATACAGTTTCTTTTACACACCAACGTAACTGTGAAATGACATCCATGCAAAACCCTACAACAAAGCTGTCTTTGGATTGTGTTCCGTTAAGCGAGTAAATGATATAGGAATGATTTGATGAATTAAAGTAGGCACTGTTGCGATCAATATTAAAGATCTGAGACGTCAGTTTCAATTAGAAGCGGAAAGCAAGAGTAAAACGCCATTTCATTTCATATTATTGAAGACAGAAGTGGCACCCTGTGACAAGCAGTTCTCGACTCTAGATGGCTACAAGATTCTTTAACACAATTTTCTAGACATTAGCGTTAAAAATCGCAAAAATTTTCTACCATGCAACAGTCATATTCAATTGAAATTTTATCTGTCAATACATGATTACCAAAAGATATTAATAGGAATTTTAAAACTCATATTGAATATGTTTTCATCAATGGTTTTAACGTATGTCCAAGGCACATCAACTGACAATGGCGTATTTACGGGGTGGCACATATTTCCATTTAAAAAGCACAAAATTTGACCCCGTCCGCCCGGTACTGGCAACTGCTGATGGTTTTGTTCTGAAAGAGAAAGAACTTTGATGATAGTCATATCAATGCCCATCGATTCGTCTATAGACAGCTAAAATATGAAAATAAAAACCCAAGTAGCCTATTGGTTTTTTTTTAATACAATACTTTTATTCAAAATAATGCAAATTTACACATTTGAAATGGGAGCTTATTTCAATTCATTTTCCAAGTAGCCTATGAATGATACGAAACGAAAATCGAAATCTAGATTAACACTTAGGCAATATATTGGTAGCAGCAATTGTATTCATATGAATTATTTTAGGTTAGGCTAAGTTTGTAAAAAAAAAACCCGCTTTATACCCAATTTTAAAGTCATAGCTTATATGTGTTTTGATATTGTATGTATATTGTCCCTACTGGTTTTATAATTGTTATAAATATTGCGTCAATAATTCATAATACATGGGACACATGTTCAACATAAGTAGATTTTAATATGGCCCAACCATCATTTTAAATAAGAATTTCATCTTTCATGCATATACAGCTGTGGAATACGATTTTTGAGTCACACACCCACGATGTGTTTTGAATCATTAGTTCCTGCACAATTTCCGTGTTCACTTTTAAAGTCATCAACTAAATTTCTTCAACAGTCATTGTTGTATGAAAAGAAATCACACACTCAGCTATAAATGGTTCTTCAATTGAAATCATTTGAAATTCGTACAGAGATTTGTAACCCGCGGCGCTTTGAAAACCCTCTCGATAACATCTCGCGCATTACCGGAAACAGTGAGCAGACGGCTGGAGCAGACGATGATGATAAGGCAGCCGACATGAAGTTCTTAAGTTCTCATTACTAAATTATATTTCTCCAGGCATTAAGAGAAATGGCTATCAAATCACAGGCGGTATTTTCTTATCAGACAAAAATCATGCTGCTAATCGTTTAATTCACGCGTCTTCAAGCTCCATTTTCAGTGAGCGAGGTGGAAAGTTAGCCTTCAAGATAAGATGGAAGAGGTTACTGAGTTAATATGATGCATATGAGAAGTATTTTGATCCCCATGTCGCTTATTATATTGGTATGTTAATGGCATAGAAACACATCCAAGAAGAGTCCACTCAACAATCTGAAATTACAGTCACGTTGTCATTTTTGTCTAAGAAAAATTTTGCATATTATTTGCAACGTGTTTTCAGCGATTTAGTAAATGAAACTGTATGTCTAATTTGAACGAAAGACACAATGAAGATCAGTGTTAAACACATTTCCAGTTAAGGAAAAATCGATGTAAATTGATGACATCTTAGAACAGGTTCAGACATTTCTTGGAATGGGATTCATTGATGAATATTTCAGGGGTTTTATGCTATCAGATTTAGAAAGTCAATGATTTGACATCATATGGTATTAATAAACGATGTGGATATGTTGTTGTTTTTATTGAGATAATTTCTAAGAAAACATTGATGGAACGATTCCGATCACCACATGAAATACTTGAGTATTCTGGAATCAATAGTCTGGCAATGATTCTCTCCAGTTTCTAGTACCGCCTGATCCTATCCTCCAGCACTCTTTCAACTTGTCATAATGAGCTAGTAAGAGATATAAGGAAGTTGGGTCCAATCATAGAGATATTTGGTGTGGCCGGGACTTTATCAGTTCAATCAGCATTGTGAAACACTAGAGTAATGACTTACAGAGGTTGTCAAAATGTTACCACATTTATGCAATCAGAATTTCATTGCCTGCTTCATATAATGGCTATCTTTGTTTACCAAAATAATAATTTTCCCTTTATATTTTGATAATATGACTGAGGGGAAATACGTTCTTAGTGTATTGGCATGAATGTGAAATTATTCCAGAAAATCTCTGGGAAATAGGTTATGTTCAGATCATTAAAGAAATAGTATAGGGCTATGTACTAGAATATTAAGAAAATGAGAAATGTCAATTGGAAAGGCTAAGATAATCTGAAACGATTCTCTACGTGTAACATTTCTTAAGTATTTGACTAGAAAACATCATCATGAGCACATAATATACCATTTTCATTGAATCTCGGGTTATATAATATATGATGATGCCGCAACTGAAAGTACCTGAAGACCTTTCATTTAATCTTCTAAAGAAATTTTAAATTTCCTGAGCTATGGCAGCGAAGGTGTTTTTCAATGTCCATCAGACCTTCAAACCGGGTGTTTCTATGAACAATTCGTGAGAAATGAGAAGTGATTTACGCTTTGCATAATTGGACACTGCTTTTATCAAAAATATTTTCTTGTTTTAATTTCGTACTAAACGTGGTGCGATAAGTTGCTCTGGAAGTGGATTTTTTTTTTAAATGTTGGTCAATATAAAGATGATCAAAAGGACAAGGTCAATATAAAGATGATCAAAAGGACAAAAAGCTATAAAACATATTTGTCTAGCGGAATTTCACGAAAACATGTTCATGTAAGAAGTCGAAAATCAGAATTTGTGATATCAGGTGTTCAAACACATGCAAATATTCAGCACGTACATGGTGCACACCGAGTCTCACACAGAAAAGTTCAGCCAGCATTTCTGAAAATATTTCTTAAATGCCAAACCATATTCCATATCGAGAAGTCTTGTTGTTTTGTCTTTCCAAATAATCTCTCTAAAATAATAATAGCATATCTTCAATATTGAAAGTAATTTAGTGGCCATATGGATCTTGTTCGGCAAGCTTCCCTCCTCTGTTTAGGGAATTTATGAAACGTGACTGATAGCCTTGGGCTAAACCATGGATAAACTGTTGATGATAGAATCGTTTCAGATCTATGTTGATGAAAAGTTTAAAGAAAATTGAAAATTTTAGATCATGTTACAAATTCTTCATGTAATCAAAGTTAAAAGTTCATCTTTCGACAGATTAAGCTCCAAACACTATGCATAACACGTTCTGGGATCTTTTGACATCTAAGTTTTCATCTACTCTCGTATTTCCTTGTCAAGAGCACCTTTTTTTAATAATAAAAATGTTTGCTTGATGGTCGCTGTTTGCAAGAGATATTATATATTTTTTTTAGATGCAATATGTTCAGTTGATTGTTTCCATCTATTGGGCTATTGTAACCCCATATAATTCAGGACTGACCAGATCCTAAAACAACTGGAACTATCATCAAGTTTCTGGCAAAAATGAAATGACAGAACATGGTGTTCCCTACTTTAAAGATAGCTTGCCAGGCAAGGTAACATACGCCCACTTCAGCAAATTTAAATATTTGAAAAAGTTGATTGCACCATCGCACTTATTTGAGCTGATATTTAGATGAATCAATTCGAATGAAAACTCTAGCCTCTATCATGTACACAAGTTAATTTTAACGTTTTTTCACTAAGTCAAGGGCGATAACTCATAAACCGGCGTCTAGAAACGTACAATTCCTGAATTTATCTGAGTTACTATCAAGATAAATACACATACCAAGTTCATTTTAACGTTTTTTTTCACTAAGTCAAGGGCAATAACTCATAAACCAATGATTGGAATCGCGCAATTTTCGAACTTATCCGAGTTATTATCAAGATGAAGATACATACCAAGTTTCATTCAAATCGGATAAAAACTTTAGCCTCTATGGCATAAACAAGTTAATTCTAAGGTTTTTTTCACTAAGTCAAGGGCAATAACTCATAAACAGACAACTGGAATTGTGCCATTTTCAAACCCATTTGAGATATTATCAAGATGATTAAACATACCAAGTTTCATTTAAATCTGATAAAAACTCTAGCTTATATCGAGTACACAAGTTAATTTTAACGTTTTTTTTAATTAAGTCAGGGGCAATAACTCATAAACTGACAACTGGAATCGTGCAATTTTCAAACTCATCCGAGATATTATTAAGATGAATACACATACCAAGATTCATTCAAATCGGATAAAAACTCTAGCTTCTATCGCATACACAAGTTAATTTTAATGTTTTTTTCAAAAAGCCAAGGGCAATAACCCATAAACCGACGACTGAAATTGCGCCATTTTCGAACCCATCCGAGATATTAAAAAGATAAATACACATACCAAGATTCATTCAAATCGGATAAAAACTCTAGCTTCTATTGCATACACAAGTTAATTTTAACGTTTTTTCACTAAGTCAAGGGCAATAACTCATAAACCGACGACTGGAATTGCGCCATTTTCGAACTTATCCAAGATATTATCAAGATGAATACACATACCAAGTTTCATTCAAATCGGATAAAAACTCTCGCTTATATCTAATACACAAGTTAATTTTAACGTTTTTTCACTAAGTCAAGGGCAATAACTCATAAATTGACGACTGGAATTGCGCCATTTTCGAACTTAACCGAGATATTATCAAGATGAATACATATACCAAGTTTCATTCAAATCGGATAAAAACTCTGGCTTCTATCGCATACACAAGAAATTGTTGACGGACGGACGGACAGGGGTGATGGCAATATGTCCACATTTTCATGTGGGCGTATAAAAATTGGGATAAGTACATATCTAGATGGGCGCCAGAAGACCGTTAGTAGATAGATCAAAGGGAGAAAACTCTTACTTACATCAATTAATACTAATTATGTTCATTACATCACATTAAAAATATAAATAATCACATTAATACTAGTTTATTACTGTCTTGAACAAAGTGAATTTCTTCCATATGCCTGCTATTATATTAAATAGACTCTTAAACCGACCGACATTATGAATTGGCACAGGATGGCTTAGAAAAACTCATGGAAGGCTAAGACGCGATGCAAAATTTCTTCGTTTGTTTATTTGGCTGTAAATGAGCGAGACCACCTAGATGAACTCATTTTATAGAAGTAAAAGAAAGTTCAACAGGATAATTAAGAAATTAGTGATATTTTTTAACTATGGGTTGTTCCTATTTCAAATCTGGTTTCTGTTTATGAAGTTTGTGTGAAATACAGGGTGTAAGAATAAGGAAAAAAATTTCTGATTGATAGATATTTGACATTTATTTAGTTTAATCGTCTTTTGTCAGTATTGAGAGAAGAAATATCGTTGTCTTCAAATATTGTTAATTGTGTATCAAACGCTTTAAAAAAAAGTCAAATCATATAACGGTTATGAGCAGGCCAAGAGCGTAAATGCTTATTATATCATCATTGCAATGTGCATGCAGAAAGTCTGAAATATCATACTCGTGAACAATTTTAAAATATTAACTTTTGAAAAAATTTCATAGAAAAATCCTAAATGAATCTGATTTAAAAAGTGAGAATTTGAATTTATATGTTGTAATCTGCATTCTGTCAATCAGTGAAGGGAATCTGTATCATCAGTCAATCCATCATCTACCATATTGGTTTTATCATTAACACTGACATCATCAAGTCAGGTTCTAATATCACTTGTCATATATTTATACCACCAAATAACCATGATATCATAACTACTATCATAATATCAAAACAACCAGCAAAATATCATAACAACCCCCGAAATAATAACATCCATCATAAATATCACTACTACCTCCAAAACATCACAACCAAAAACAACCACCATATGCATAACTATCTCTTACAAATTACAAACCAAATTCTGTATTTATTTTACATCGTCATCATTGAAACTATACGATGTAATTTAAACCAAAAACAGCGTGATGGCATTATTTGAAATTTTAAAAGATCTACACTAAAATCAACCTTCTCATCGCTAAGATAGTGTTAGATGGTTTAGATAGACTGACCTGTGGTATTGGTGACAGGAAGGTCAGCACATCATCTCCTAATGGGAGAGGTTAAGTATACCTGACCCCAATGTCCATCTGGCCAGTCTTGACCGCATATGACACTTCCCGCCTTTTTATATTTCAAATATTTATTTTAATAGAAATTTTATTAAATCCATTTGTGGCATGTGATAAAATTAAGTGGGTTTGAAATTAGTTTATCTCTTTTGGTTCACGGTTATTAAGAATCCCTATTGTAAGTTATCATAAACCAGCATCTATGCCATCATCAAATACTGCATAGGCCTACTCAATAAATAATTATTAAAATAATTCAAGCAAGAACGATCCCAACCATAAAACTAATCTCAAATCCATGTTAACACATTTGCAATAGACATTGGAATCAGCTAATGAATTTTTTAGTTGAGGAATAATCAATAATTGAGTAAATATTTCATAATGCCAAGTGGTATCAAGTTTGTATAAGAATTAGCATTCCCTGCTTGGCGCCACACCCTCCACTGCTCAATGATATATTATAATAGGTTTCTGATTTGTGTCACAAAATCAATTTTTGTTGTATGTTTCACTTTCAAGAGAGTTAATTTGATAAAAAAAAATCACAAAATTCAACATTAAAGGAGATAACTCTGTCATTTTTTGTTGTTGATTGTAATAATTAGGTCAATACATTAAGGGAGATAACTCCTGACGAAATTTTGCAATTGTAATCAGCATATCTAAATGTTAACAGTCGAGCCATGCAGAGCCTTACTGTAACCTTCACCAGCAGTGTCCATGTCTAAGCATAGTTTGCGTACAAATGATACAGAACGAAAATAGGAATTCAAAGTAACCTTTTGTCAATACATTGGTAGCATCAAATGAAATATACATGAGAAAATATATCAATTATAATTGAGGAAGTATTTCATTATGAAAAGTAGTACAAGAAGAGTAAGCATATTATTTTACATAAAATATGAAGGTTAAAACAAACATAGTGCTCTTTAAAACTATATGAATATAAAGTTGAACTTGAATTATGATCATGAAAACATGAAGTACAAAAGTTTGTAGTGATTATATTTATTATAATGTTAAAACAAAAATATCCGAGATAATATTAGAAAGACATATCTTTTGACAAGGTCATGATGACGACCGTAAAATTTCTTAAGGGTGGTTTTTAGCTGAGTTGGTAAATACCCCTGTAGCTTAGATGTAAAATATTTCGATCTAGCTAAAAAAAATCAATGTAGAAAGAACAAGCTTTAGCGAATCGATTGAGATAAATATACCCTATATGCTGGTGAATGTGGAATGTTGCTGCACATAAAAGGAAAATTAACTATGGGGAATTCCAAATCATCACGTTTGTCGTATAATTTAACACTAAGTCTATATTTTTTGTCATATTCGAGATGCAGATCCAAATAAGATGCATAATTCTTCTTTTTTAATTTTTAACTTTACCAACATGAAATGCAGGTAATGATAACGGATGAATGTCACTATTTTACTAAGATAACTCTTCTCAGATAATGCCATCATACCTTTGCCAGTGCTTTCATAGCATCATTTAAGCGCTATGTTACAACCTATTTTAGATGAGAGTTTTATTATCCAAGAGAATACTATGCTGTGCTTTGAACAAGTCTTAGGAATTATGTACAGAAACTCTGTATTATTAGGTACAATAACAGTAGGGAGTAATATATGAATATACGTTAAGTTGATCATTAAAATGATAAAACCAATGTTTGAGGTACTGATGTCTTGAAATCACCATATTTTTCAACTTTCTCTTGTTTATTTAGACATTAATATAGTATATCTTCAATCACCCTTAATGGATGAAAAACGATATGAAGATCTGTTTTAGTTTATTTTCTAGATTGACAATCGGTTTTACTGGTGCCAACTCTGCATGCAAGTCTTTGATTTCGGCTAATCATATTAACCCATACGGCTTGGTATGACAAAAAATAAATGTGCTTCAATGCAAATAGAAATCTTAACTATGGTTGCATCTTGATGATGTTTCCGCTTTTGATTATGATGATGATGATATTATGATTATGATGATCAGGAATATTCAGAATTATATCTTATTACAATGATTGCATGAAGTCTTCTAATAGACTTGTAGATTAAACAGAATCATTTATTGACTCAACAAAGGAATTGGAATAATGTATGCTTTGTGGACTCCTTGAGAAGATGATATGAAAATTATAAATCTTGTAACTTTGAGATTTTGAGATTTGGAACTGTAAATAATGTTGTTTCTCGATGAAAATGCAGCGGAAGTTAACGAGGATGGTGCTAGGACGTCTCCGTCGTATTGATTTCATTCGTGTAAACCAGAAATTGTAAAATGGTAATAATTTTCCTGAATGATTTTGCCTAACATATATAATTGTTTTACAAATGAAAATATTTACACCTGAAATGTTATGTAAATCCTCAGATATATCATTATAAACGTGCCTTGCTAATAACTAAACCTTTCTCACTTTTCACTATGTTTTTCTTCTGAAACATACATCGTTTATCACCAAGTAAAACTTCAGCTATATTTCATGTTTTTAGAGTCGTTAATTTAGCATCTCATAACTCTCGTCAATCAAGAAGGGTACACGAGGTTAATTTCCAATGAAAAGTTTGATTGTTCTCAGATTGTGGGGAGAGTCTGGGTGGTAAATGATTCACTCCAGTTCGGTATTTCTATATCATATTTATCTCTTACAATGATATGGTTTAATGGTATGTCATGAACTATCTATCATCTGAAAAACCAATCTCGCTTGAGGGTAACAACAATTCTAGCTTTTATGAAAGCACTGCTCAGAATCGAAACATAAGTCATTATTACGTATCAATCAGTTGAAAGCAGCAAAATGCGTCTTTTTTTTAGGTAAGTAAACAATGTTAAACATTTAGCATACACAAATCTAAATATTGGCTCAAATAATATTTTCATAAATAAAATATTAATGATAACTTCACCTTTTCATTTATATATATCGCAACTTTAATGCTCTCATAAATGGCTCTTTAGGAATTTTGAAGTAAATTATGTAAATGAAAAATGACAACAAAATTAATGCCTAAATCTTTATTAAAATTTTAATGTCACTGTTGCAATATAATTTTGATGGTATTGGATATGCCATTCGAGAAATTAAAATATGTATTGCCGCAAATTGTAAAGAAATCTGCTCCATTATAATAACAGATACTCGTAGGGGAATATTATGCTATCAGAACAGTTAATTTAACATGGCATGAGTCGAGATTTGAGTAATTGAGACAAATTCTGCTATTACAGTAAACATGTGCACCCTGTGAAGAAATGTCAGATTTTGAGTTAAATTACTTGATAAAGTGTCGGTAGAAATGAAAGTTAACATTACAAGTTGGCTCTATCAGACAACAACTGATGTCTATTTTGATGAAACTATAAACTATCGTAAATCAGTAAATATTATCTATATTATTATTGAAATATTTATTTACACATTTTGTTGTTTCAAATATCTGCAAATGACAATTTGAAAATAGGGATTAAGATTTAAACTAGAACCATGAATGGTACCATGCAGTGCGCATCCGGTTTCGTCCATTGGTGAAAAGTGACATCTTTCAATCCATGATGTCAGGTTTACAGAAGAAAGCTTGTTTTACATTAAAATGCAGAAGGTACCAAATTTTAAAACGCACAATTTTGTAGTGAAAAGTAGAATAACCAGTTCACACACGGTAGTCAAAAGTGAAATAAACATTTCATGTTCGGTAGTGAAAAGACATCTGATTAAAAAAGGCGTAATCACAGTTTGATATACATCAGTGGAAAACGCATATCACAAAATTTCTAAGATTTGTAAATAAGTTCTAAAGTGCAAGAAAGGACACATGAAAGAGCCAAATCTCAATTTAGAAACGGACTGCACAGTATTCATACTTCATAGTTTGAAATACAGATCGAATTTTATCAAGACATATTTCATTCAAAGAAAATATATCTTAATGTTTCTTTTAAACAGTTACAATGTAAAAAAAGTACATTAATCATAACTTATCGCCCAAACGCAAGTTAATGGGAGAGGGCGATCGCCCAAACGCAGCTTTATGTCAAAATGTAGTACTCTCCCTTCAACTGAAATTTGAATTTAATATTTTACAAGCAGATGGAATAACTAATTTTCAAAATTCAAAAGGCGCTATTTTCATTAAAAAATATTGTGTTGTATATAATTGAAAAAGTAGATTTAGCATAATTAGATTGTGAAAGAATTTGTGACGTACTTGAATTAGGTCACGTGTCAGAGCTCTTTAAAGTAAAAAACTGCAAATTTTCAAATGGATATCAAACCGGAAGTAAACATCGGAAAACCTAAATGAAAGTATCCGTTCGTAGGTAACATTAATGCCAATGAATTTTTTCAGGTCACATGGTCACCAGAGGTCAAGGTCACGAGATATGAGCCTTTAAAGTTTTGACAATTACTGATTTATCTTAACCGGAAATTAAAATAAATCAGAATTGAAATTCAAAAATCGGCTTCTCATGTTTTGGTAGCAATCGACTGTAGATTCCAAAGACATCAGAATTATGCAAATTTCATTACACCCTGAGGCCCCATTTTGCGTTTTATGAAAATATACCATTTCAAGATGGCGACTGATCTGTTACATCCGGGTCAAATTTTATTATTTGTATACTTTTGTGTCTATATTACAAACATACTGCAAAAAGAATTTTTCGAATATCTTCAAAATTCCGGAAGTTGAAATTTTAACTTTAAGAGCAAATGACGTCACAACCAGAAGTGATACAAAAATTTTGAAAACATATTTTTGTTCGCCATCAAAATGTCTATCTATCTGTAAGTTTTCAGAACGATCGAAATAAAATTTGAAAAAAACACGCACAGTTTCAATGGAAATTGGCACAAATTTTTCAAACTTTAAAAGGCGGAATTTTTATTCAAATGTATTGTGTTGTATATCATTGGAAAGAGCAGACAGAGCATATTAAGACGGTGAAAGAAAATAAGACATATGTAAATTAGCTCACGTGGTAAAGCTGTTTAAAGTTAAAAATTGCAATTTTCAAACGGCTATAAAACCGGAAGTAAACATTGAGCATCTGAAAACAATATGTCATTAGATACATCTCCTCAAGGGCAATAATTTTTGTACAGGTCATTAGGTCAAGAAAGGTCAAGGTCACGAAATATGGGCCTTGAAAGTTTTGACAATTACTGATTTATTTTTACCGGAAATTAGAAAAATTCAGAATTAAAATTCAAAAATCCGCTTCCCATGTTTTGGTCGCAATCGACTGTAGATTGCATAGACATTAAAATTATGCAAATTCCATAACACCCTGAGGCCCCATTTTGCGTTTTATGAAAATATACCATTTCAAGATGGCGACTGACCCGTTACATCCGGGTCAAATTTTATGATTTGTATACTTTTGTGTCTACATAACAAACACACTGCAAAAAGAATTTTTCGAATATCTTCAAAATTCCGGAAGTTGAAATTTCAACTTTGAGAGCGTATGACGTCAAAACCGGAAGTGATATCGAAATTTTGAAAATTGTTAATTGTTCGCAATCAAAATGTCTATATATATGTAAGTTTTCAGGTTGATCAATATAAAATTGCAAAAGTTGAAAAAGTGGTCAGGAAAAGGTGCTCCAAAAGTCAGCAAGATTTTTCTCAAAATGAGATTGTTAAACTTTTGTCTCGTGGAGAATCGATTAGAGAAATAAGCAAAGTCAGTCCGATCAAAATCGGTTCAAAAATAAAGCAGATAATGGCCAAATCATCAAAACCCATATGTTCTCATACCTCATTTCCGGTTGGTAGGGCATGCGCCATTTTACATTTAAACAATACCGAGCAGTAGATTATCGTGGGAAATCTTGACAGATTATGTGTGGCATGTGTAGTTTTGGCTGGGCGCTCTGACCAGAAGGCGAAAAAAAAAAAAAAAAAAAAACTAGAACCATGAATGGTACCATGCAGTGCGCATCCGGTTTCGTCCATTGGTGAAAAGTGACATCTTTCAATCCATGATGTCAGGTTTACAGAAGAAAGCTTGTTTTACATTAAAATGCAGAAGGTACAAAATTTTAAAACGCACAATTTTCAATTCGGTAGTGAAAAGTAGAAAAACCAGTTCACACCAGTAGTCAAAAGTGAAATAAACATTTCATGTTCGGTAGTGAAAAGTCATCTGATTAAAAAAAGGCGTAATCACAGTTTGATATACATAAGTGGAAAACGCATATCACAAAATTTCTAAGATTTGTAAATAAGTTCTAAAGTGCAAGAAAGGACTCATGAATGAGCCAAATCTCAATTTAGAAACGGACTGCACAGTATTCATACTTCATAGTTTGAAATACAGATCGAATTTTATCAATACATATTTCATTCAAAGAAAATATATCTTAATGTTTCTTTTAAACAGTTACAGTGTAACAAAAAGTGCATTAATGATAACGTATCGCCCAAACGCAAGTTAATGGGAGAGGACGATCGCCCAAACGGAGCTTTATGTCAAAATGTAGTACTCTCCCTTCAACTGAAATTTGAATTTAATATCTTACAAGCAGATGGAATAACTAATTTTCAAAATTCAAAAGGCGCTATTTTGATTTTAAAATATTGTGTTGTATATAATTGAAAAAGTAGATTTAGCATGATTAGATTGTGAAAGAATTTGTGACGTACATGAATTAGGTCACGTGTCAGAGCTCTTTAAAGCTAAAAACTGCAATTTTCAAATGGATATAAAACCGGAAGTAAACATCGGAAAACCTAAATGAAAGTAACTGTGCATAGGTATCGTCAATGGCAATGAATTTGTTTCAGGTCACTTGGTCACCAGAGGTCAAGGTCACAGGATATGAGCCTTTAAAGTTTTGACAATTACTGATTTATCTTAACCGGAAATTAAAATAAATCAGACTTGAAATTCAAAAATCGGCGTCTCATGTTTTGGTAGCAATCGACTGTAGATTCCAAAAACATCAGAATTATGCAAATTTCATTACACCCTGAGGCCCCATTTTGCGTTTTATGAAAATATACCATTTCAAGATGGCGACTGATCTGTTACATCCGGGTCAAATTTTATTATTTGTATACTTTTGTGTCTATATTACATACATACTGCAAAAAGAATTTTTCAAATATCTTCAAAATTCCGGAAGTTGAAATTTCGACTTTGAGAGCCAATAACTTCAAAACCGGAAGTGATACAAATATTTTGAAAACATATTTTTGTTCGCCATCAAAATGTCTATCTACTTGTAAGTTTTCAGAACGATCGAAATAAAAATTGAAAAAAACACGCACAGTTTCAATGGAAATTGACACAAATTTTTCAAACTTTAAAAGGCGGAATTTTGATTCAAATATATTGCGTTGTATATCATTGGAAAGAGCAGACATAGCATAGTACGACGGTAAGAGAAAATAAGACATATGTAAATTAGGTCACGTGGTAGGGCTGTTTAAAGTTAAAAATTACAATTTTAAAACGGCTATAAAACCGGAAGTAACCATTGGGCATCTGAAAAAAATATGTCATTTGATACATCTAATCAAGGGCAATAACTTTTGTACAGGTCACTAAGTCACAAAAGGTCAAGGTCACAAAATATGGGCCTTGAAAGTTTTGACAATTACTGATTTATTTTTACCGGAAATCAGAAAAATTCAGAATTGAAATTCAAAAATCGGCTTCCCATGTTTTGGTCGCAGTCGACTGTTGATTACATAGACATAAACATTATGCAAATTCCATAACACCCTGAGGCCCCATTTTGCGTTTTATGAAAATATACCATATCAAGATGGCGCCTGATCTGTTACATCCGGGTCAAATTTTATGATTTGTATAATTTTGTGTCTACATAACAAACATACTGCAAAAAGAATTTCTCGAATATCTTCAAAATTCCGGAAGTTGAAATTTCAACTTTGAGAGCGAATGACGTCAAAACCGGAAGTGATATCGAAATTTTGAAAATTGCTAAATGTTTGCAATCAAAATGTCTATAAATATGTAAGTTTTCAGGTTGATCAATATAAAATTGCAAAAGTTGAAAAAGTGGTCCAGAAAAGGTGCTCCAAAAGTCAGCAAGATTTTTCTCAAAATGATATTGTTAAACTTTTGTATCATGGACAATCGATTAGAGAAATAAACAAAGTCAATCCGATCGAAATCGGTTGAAAAACAAAGGAGATAATAGCCAAAACATCAAATCCGATATGTTCTCATACCTCATTTCCGGTTGGTAGGGCATGCGCCATTTTACATTTAAACAATACCGAGCAGTAGATTATCGTGGGAAATCTTGAGAGATTATGTGTGGCATGCGTAGTTTTGGCTGGGCGCTCTGACCAGAAGGCGAAAAAAAAAAAAAAAAAAAAAAACTAGAACCATGAATGGTACCATGCAGTGCGCATCCGGTTTCGTCCATTGGTGAAAAGTGACATCTTTCAATCCACGATGTCAGGTTTACAGAAGAAAGCTTGTTTTACATTAAAATGCAGAAGGTACAAAATTTTAAAACGCACAATTTTGAATTCGGTAGTGAAAAGTAGAAAAACCAGTTCACACACGGTAGTCAAATGTGAAATAAACATTTCATGTTCGGTAGTGAAAAGTCATCTGATTAAAAAAGGCGTAATCAGAAGGCGTTTTTGTGGGACGATTCAATTTGGTTTCGATTTGCTAGTACGATTTGGTGTAATTTGGTGTAATTTGCTGTGGTCCACAAATGTACCAGCGATTAGGCGGCCTTGACTGTCAACAAAAGAAGGTCACATGTATGTTTTATATGACGTCATTGATAAATCATCCAATAGTATTACGAACTGGCACATTCCGCCATCTTATAACACCTAATCGAATCGCCTAACCACCTCTTGGGACGGTTAGGTCGATTAGCCTAATCAGTTTAGGTAAACGGTCTCACAAATGCACCGATTAGCCTAATCGAACTGGCTCACAAATGCGCAAAATAGCTAATCGACCAAATCGAATCGTGCGACAAAAATGCCTACAGTTTGATATACATCAGTGGAAAACGCATATCACAAAATTTCTAAGATTTGTAAATAAGTTCTAAAGTGCAAGAAAGGACACATGAAAGAGCCAAATCTCAATTTAGAAACGGACTGCACAGTATTCATACTTCATAGTTTGAAATACAGATCGAATTTTATCAATACATATTTCATTCAAAGAAAATATATCTTAATGTTTCTTTTAAACAGTTACAATGTAAAAAAAAGTACATTAATGATAACGTATCGCCCAAACGCAAGTTAATGGGAGAGGACGATCGCCCAAACGCAGCTTTATGTCAAAATGTAGTTCTCTCCCTTCAACTGAAATTTGAATTTAATATTTTACAAGCAGATGGAATAACTAATTTTCAAAATTCAAAAGGCGCTATTTTGATTTTAAAATATTGTGTTATATATAATTGAAAAAGTAGATTTAGCATAATTAGATTGTGAAAAAATTTGTGACTTACATGAATTAGGTCACGTGTCAGAGCTCTTTAAAGCTAAAAACTGCAATTTTCAAATGGATATAAAACCGGAAGTAAACATCGGAAAACCTAAATGAAAGTATCTGTGCATAGGTATCGTCAATGGCAATGAATTTGTTTCAGGTCACTTGGCCACCAGAGGTCAAGGTCACAGGATATGAGCCTTTAAAGTTTTGACAATTACTGATTTATCTTAACCGGAAATTAAAATAAATCAGACTTGAAATTTAAAAATCGGCGTCTCATGTTTTGGTAGCAATCGACTGTAGATTCCAAAAACATCAGAATTATGCAAATTTCATTACACCCTGAGGCCCCATTTTGCGTTTTATGAAAATATACCATTTCAACATGGCGACTGATCTGTTACATCTGGGTCAAATTTTATTATTTGTATACTTTTGTGTCTATATTACATACATACTGCAAAAAGAATTTTTCACATATCTTCAAAATTCCGGAAGTTGAGATTTCGACTTTGAGAGCCAATAACTTCAAAACCGGAAGTGATACAAAAATTTTGAAAACATATTTTTGTTCGCCATCAAAATGTCTATCTACCTGTAAGTTTTCGGAACGATCGAAATAAAAATTGAAAAAAACACGCACAGTTTCAATGGAAATTGACACAAATTTTTCAAACTTTAAAAGGCGGAATTTTGATTCAAATATATTGTGTTGTATATCATTGGAAAGAGCAGACATAGCATAGTACGACGGTGAAAGAAAATAAGACATATGTAAATTAGGTCACGTGGTAGGGCTGTTTAAAGTTAAAAATTACAATGTTCAAACGGCTATAAAACCGGAAGTAACCATTGGGCATCTGAAAAAAATATGTCATTGGATACATCTAATCAAGGGCAATAACTTTTGTACAGGTCACAAAGTCACAAAAGGTCAAGGTCACAAAATATGGGCCTTGAAAGTTTTGACAATTACTGACTTATTTTTTCCGGAAATCAGAAAAATTCAGAATTGAAATTCAAAATTCGGCTTCCCATGTTTTGGTCGCAGTCGACTGTTGATTACATAGACATAAAAATTATGCAAATTCCATAACACCCTGAGGCCCCATTTTGCGTTTTATGAAAATATACCATTTCAAGATGGCGCCTGATCTATTACATCCAGGTCAAATTTTATGATTTGTATAATTTTGATTCTACATAACAAACATATTGCAAAAAGAATTTTTCGAATATCTTCAAAATTCCGGAAGTTGAAATTTCAACTTTGAGAGCGAATGACGTCAAAACCGGAAGTGATATCGAAATTTTGAAAATTGCTAATTGCTCGCAATCAAAATGTCTATAAACATGTAAGTTTTCAGGTTGATCAATATAAAATTGCAAAAGTTGAAAAAGTGGTCAAGAAAAAGTGCTCCAAAAGTCAGCAAGATTTTTCTCAAAATGATACTGTTAAACTTTTGTCTCGTGGACAATCGATTAGAGAAATATGCAAAGTCAGTCCGCTCAAAATCGGTTGAAAAATAAAGGAGATAATGACCAAAACATCAAAACCCATATGTTCTCATACCTCATTTCCGGTTGGTAGGGCATGCGTCATTTTACATTTAAACAATACCGAGCAGTAGATTATCGTGGGAAATCTTGAGAGATTATATGTGGCATGTGTAGTTTTGGCTGGGCGCTCTGACCAGAAAGTGAAAAAAAAAAAAAAAAAAAAAAAAAAAAAGTCATTTGCAAAACAAAGCAGTGCGTTCGCTAGAACGCACTGCAAAAAAGACATTTGCAAAACAAAGCAGTGCGTTCGCTAGAACGCACTGCAAAAAAAAGTCATTTGCAAAACAAAGCAGTGCGTTCGCTAGAACGCACTGCAATAATCTTCAGTTCATGATCGTTTAAGACATTATGGTTAAATTCTCTAATCGTTTGTACTATTTCTCGTATTAGATACTTTTATATATGGCAAGAGAAAAGAGGTTCTTTTTCACCATATTGCAAAAAAAGTAAAACTAGAACCATGAATGGTACCATGCAGTGCGCATCCGGTTTCGTCCATTGGTGAAAAGTGACATCTTTCAATCCATGATGTCAGGTTTACAGAAGAAAGCTTGTTTTACATTAAAATGCAGAAGGTACAAAATTTTAAAACGCACAATTTTGAATTCGGTAGTGAAAAGTAGAATAACCAGTTCACTCACGGTAGTCAAAAGTGAAATAAACATTTCATGTTCGGTAGGTAAAAGTCATCTGATTAAAAAAGGCGTAATCACAGTTTGATATACATCAGTGGAAAACGCATATCACAAAATTTCTAAGATTTGTAAATAAGTTCTAAAGTGCAAGAAAGGACACATGAAAGAGCCAAATCTCAATTTAGAAACGGACTGCATAGTATTCATACTTCTTAGTTTGAAATACAGATCGAATTTTATCAATACATAATTCATTCAAAGAAAATATATATTAATGTTTCTTTTCAAAACAGTTACAATGTAAAAAAAAGTACATTAATGATAACGTATCGCCAAAACGCAAGTTAATGGGAGAGGACGATCGCCCAAACGCAGCTTTATGTCAAAATGTAGTACTCTCCCTTCAACTGAAATTTGAATTTAATATTTTACAAGCAGATGGAATAACTAATTTTCAAAATTCAAAAGGCGCTATTTTGATTTTAAAATATTGTGTTGTATATAATTGAAAAAGTAGATTTAGCATAATTAGATTTTGAAAGAATTTGTGACGTACATGAATTAGGTCACGTGTCAGAGCTCTTTAAAGCTAAAAACTGCAATTTTCAAATGGATATAAAACCGGAAGTAAACATCGGAAAACCTAAATGAAAGTATCCGTGCATAGGTAACTTTAATGCCAATGAATTTGTTCAGGTCACATGGTCACCGAAGGTCAAGGTCACGAGATATAAGCCTTTAAAATTTTGACAATCACTGATTTATTTTAACCGGAAATCAAAATGAATCAGAATTGAAATCAAGAAATCGGCATCTCATGTTTTGGTAGCAATTGACTGTAGATTCCATAGACATCTTAATTATGCAAATTTCATTACACCCTGAGGCCCCATTTTGCGTTTTATGAAAATATACCATTTCAAGATGGCGACTGATCTGTTACATCCGGGTCAAATTTTATTATTTGTATACTTTTGTGTCTATATAACAAACATACTGCAAAAAGAATTTTTCGAATATCTTCAAAATTCCGGAAGTTGAAATTTTAACTTTAAGAGCAAATGACGTCACAACCTGAAGTGATACAAAAATTTTGAAAACATATTTTTGTTCGCCATCAAAATGTCTATCTATCTCTAAGATCAAGATGGCGACTGATCTGTTACATCCGGGTCAAATTTTATTATTTGTATACTTTTGTGTCTATATATCAAACATACTGCAAAAAGAATTTTTCGAATATCTTCAAAATTCCGGAAGTTGAAATTTTAACTTTAAGAGCAAATGACGTCACAACCTGAAGTGATACAAAAATTTTGAAAACATATTTTTGTTCGCCATCAAAATGTCTATCTATCTCTAAGTTTTCAGAACGATCGAAATAAAATTTGAAAAAAACACGCACAGTTTCAATGGAAATAGGCACAAATTTTTCAAACTTTAAAAGGCGGAATTTTTATTCATATGTATTGTGTTGTATATCATTGGAAAGAGCAGACAGAGCATAGTAAGACGATGAAAGAAAATAAGACACATGTAAATTAGGTCACGTGGTAGGGCTGTTTAAAGTTTAAAATTACAATTTTCAAACGGCTATTAAACCGGAAGTAACCAGTGGGCATCTGAAAACAATGTGTCATTGGATACATCTAATCAACGGCAATAACTTTTGTACAGGTCACCAAGTCACAAAAGGTCAAGGTCACAAAATATGGGCCTTGAAAGTTTTGACAATTATTGATTTATTTTAACCGGAAATAAGAAAAGTTCAGAATTGAAAATCAAAAATCGGCTTCCCATGTTTTGGTCGCAGTCGACTTTAGATTGCATAGACATAAAAATCATGCAAATTCCATAACACCCTAAGGCCCCATTTTGCGTTTTATGAAAATATACCATTTCAAGATGGCGACTGATCTGTTACATCCGGGTCAAATTTTATGATTTGTATACTTTTGTGTCTACATAACAAACATACTGCAAAAAGAATTTTTCGAATATCTTCAAAATTCCGGAAGTTGAAATTTCAACTTTGAGGGCGAATGACGTCAAAACCGGAAGTGAAATGGAAATTTTGAAAAATGCTAATTGTTTGCAATCGAAAGGTCTATGCATATGCGAGTTTTTAGGTCGATGAAAGTAAAATTGAAAAAGTTGAAAAATGGTCAAAAAAGGTGCTCCAAAAGTCAGCGACAAAGTTTTCAAAGTGGATGATTTTAAACACCTATCTTGTGGACAATCGATTAGCGAATGTAACAAAGAAACTCCGATCAAAATCGGTTGAAAAACAATGGTGAAAATTGTAAAAAACTTAAAATGGGTTTTTCTGTTATACGTCATTTCCGGTTGAACAAAAAAGCACCATTTTACATTCGCGTAACACCGTGCAGTTAGATTTAGTAGGTGATAATTTGAGATATTGTGTGATATGTTCCCTTCATACCGAATTAGCGTGACCAGAAGTAGACAAAAAAAAAAAAAGTCATTTGCAAAACAATGCAGTGCGTTCGAAGAATCGAACGCACTGCAACTATTTTGTATGGCAATGGTCCTACCACTACAAAATACCAATCCTATTAAAGTATAGAAAAAATTGGCATCAAATTCACTTTGGAAAAGGCTGATTCATTTGAATCAAGAGGATATTAAGAAAAAACAGAAATGAATAACGATTAAAATTGACCAATTGACAAGAGGAAAGGAAAGTCTTAAATTCTGATTTAATCTAAACATTTCATTGTGACATCTTCATCTACATTCCAATCATATACAGACACTTGGTCCTAATCATAGACATTCTAGTCTCAACCAACATAATAGTTCTCTTTTTAGATTGCCAGAAGCACATTAAGGTGATAAAAACTGAAGAAAATTAGGCAGACAATCATACGGACTCTGACACGTCCTTCGGGCTTGAAGAAATTTACCAGATTTTAGAGGCCAATTTCAAGAAAGGTGTTCTGGAGAATATCATAATACACACTCAAAGCGACCTCTTCATTTTAGATTGAGAAAGTCTTTTTAAAATGCTATAGATGTGAACCATAAGGTTTGAAACCATTAGATTTAACTTCAGTAAGTTGAACATCAAAAGCCACTGGCAACTTAATTGGCGATTAATTGAAGTCATCAATGTTCTTTACGTGACGCTAACTGCGTTAAAATGAGGGGTATCTGTTTCAGAATGATTTTCTAACAAATGAAATTACTTGTAATTGCTTCTTGTCTGTGACATTAGAATTATTTTCTTAAGAGATCTTAATGAGCTCAATTATTTGGAATGTGTGAAGATATTTCACTGTGTGGTTTTGAGGGAACGGATTCCTTTTGAATGTAGGATAAATCATAATTTTATGCTATTGTAATTTGCCTGCCCCTTTTTTGGATGAAACTTAAACCATTTGTGTATCTTTGCTTTTTAAAATTTGACAATACTTGACAACTGATATGTTCAAATATTACAAAGTGTATTCACCGTAGCTTCTATATTACCAATGCTTAATACCACAGATTCGTATTTTAATTTTAGAAATATATAATATATGTATCTTAATTTTTATTTAAGTTTTGATTGTATTCTTGAATGATTTTTTTAAATTAAATAGATCTTGACCCATAGTGCACCAAATGGTGTAATTTATATAGCTAATACACTATCAGTACCTGTGATACTTCGAATTACTATTTGATCATATATAATATTATGGAAAACAATGGTTTAATATTAACGTTGGACTTTAATGAAACTATCAATAATTTCAATATTAACATTGGACTTTAATAAAGCCATCAATAATTTCAATATTTACATTGGACTTAAATAAAGCCACCAATAATTCCAATATTAAAATTGGACTTTAATAAAACCAATTCAATTTTAACATTAGACTTTGATGAAGCCAATTTAATATTAACATTGGACTTTGATAAAGCCAACCAATAATTTCAATATTTACATTGGACTTAAATAAAGCCACCAATAATTCCAATATTAACATTGGACTTTAATAAAGCCATTAATAATTTCAATATTTGCATCAAATAATTCCAATATTAACATTGGACTTTAATAAAGCCACCAATAATTTCAATATTTGCATTAAACTTTAATAAAGCCACCAATAATTTCAATATTTGCATTAAACTTTAAAAAGCCAGCAATAATTTCAATATTAACATTGGATTTTAATGAAGCCACCAATAATTTCATTATTAACATTAGACTTTGATAAGGCCACCAATAATTTCAATGTTAACATTAGACTTTAATAAAGCCACAAATTTGATATTATGTGACACCAATAATGTAATGATACCGTTAATTTTTATAAATAACTTTAATAAAACATATCATAATTTGTATGCATTGGTCTTATTATGATTATAAAAAAAACTCAATAATTTTAATATCAAATTTAGAACATTAACCAATTTTTATATGATGGTTGAACTTTAATAAAGCTAACAATTATTTGACTATGTAGGTTGACCTTAAATAATGAGCTATCAAATATTTTAATAAAGTTACCAGTAATTTGATTATAACTGTTGAACAACAAACCGATATTTTAAAATGTATAGGTCGTACTTTTATTACAGTTGCAAAGTTGAATATGAACATTGAACTTAAATAAAACTACCAACTTTTATATGATGGTTGAAGCTAACAATTATTTGGTTGAACTTTAATAAAGCTATCAAATATTTCAATAAAGTTTTCAAAATTTTGTATATGAATGTTGAAATTTAAAATCATTAATAATTTGGATGTAGATTAGGTTGAAATTTAATAAAGCTATCAAATATTTTACTCAAGTTACCAATACATTTTATATGGTTGTAGAACTTAAATACGGCTTAATTTTTTTTTAATAAAGTTATCAATAATATTAATATCAATGTTAAACTTTAAAAAAGCTATACTTATAAATATTGATTATGATGTGTTGTTGAACTTTAATAAAACAAGAACTTCAAAACCCATAAATATTTTATTAAAGATACCAACAAAATTTTATTATGAAAGTTGAACTTTAATAAACAAACAATATCATGAATATGTTACTTAAATAAAAACTTACAATAATTTGAATATGAATGTTAAACTTTAATAAGCTAAAAAATAAATTAATTAGGAAGGTTTGACTTTAATAAATCAAGCAATAATTTAGATATGAAGATTGAACTTTTATCCAAAATAAAAAAAAAACTTTAAAAACCACAAATATTTTGATAAAGGTACCAAACATTTTAATAAGAATGTTGAACTTAAATAAAAGTACCAATGATTTGAATATGAATTTTGAACTTATATAAGGATATGAAGGTTAAACTTTTATAAAATAAAAACCTTAAAAAACACATATTTTTCAAAAGCTTCCAAAAACTATAAAAAAAAACAACAAGCTTCCAAACATTTGAACATGAAGTTCAAACTTTGATAAAGCTTGTAATAATTTGAGTATAAAAGTAATTTGATTTTTTTTGAAGGTTTATATTTAAAAAACGATCAGTGATAGTAACATGGTTTAATTTGTTCTATTTATATAATCTTTGATAGTTTCATTCATATATTATATTATTTATCACTGATATTTATATAATCATATTTACACGCCTTTACCGGAAGCTGTAATATCTCAACACTTGTTGGAATTTTTTATGACTATTAACCATCATCTTCATCAAACAAAATCTCAATTTTGGGCCTTTATGTGTTCGTTTAATTAATTATTGTTCTGATATGTTTAGGGAAATGCATTTAAATTCTTGTTAGAAGTGCTTAATTACCAAAAAACCAAGTCTCAATATGTGTTTGACTGGTACTTTTTACCATCTGACTCTAGGTCAAAACTTTTGATTAACATACATCTTGCCGTACTTCTATATTTCTGAATTGCATGGAGCAATATATCAGAAAAAAATATAAAATTGTATATGATAACACATTTTATTTGATAACGACTATGCTGAGACAATGGATCTTGTACATCGAAGGCTTGACTAAACTCGACTGTTAAATATCTTTCTCTTTTTAGTGGCGATCCTTTTATTTGTCTGGTTTCTACAGCCTGATATTCTGAAGATGATTTTCCACAAGATCCATTGATGTAGGTGACTTAAAGAGAAATAATTTGTAGGCGGTAAAAGTTTGTATATATTATGTGAAAAGATAAGTTGTCAATGAACATCAACATGAAAATGATAAGTGAGCTGACTAAGTAAATTCTATGTCTATCTGACCACATCTTGTCATTGTGCTGTAGTTTAAATTCCTAACCCTGTCAGTAATAACGTAAAAAAGAATATATCATAGGCTTATTTATAAGCTTGCTGGCCATTGGATGAAATTGATAACGTCCATTTTACCATTAAAATGTGTTAGCAGAAGAGATTAGGTTGTTTTTAGAAGATTTCCATGTCAGATTAGCGGTGAAATAAATGGTTTGAAGACAAAAATGATGATAACGACACCTAGAATAAGATGGTCTTGTCAAAATAAAATTCTTTTAAAGAAAAGTGAGATCGACAATATTTTTTGGTCAAAGTCCACATTATTAAATGAGATTTTTCTCTTAAAATTTTCTGACCAATGTGGTATTTTAAAAGTGTTATAATATGTTTCCAGATGGCTGGAAATTGATGAAATGGAGTTTTGCGTCTAATCTTTTCTGAAAGTCCAATCACCAATTTATGGAGACAAATTTCATTTGGTGCTTCTTGGCTTGATCTTTAAAGAGTAACAGTCGAGTTATGATAAGAGGCGATACCCTTTACTGACAACTATCAACGGGCATCCAAGGAAATGATTGTTAACCAAAGAAATGTTGAAAATGCATTGTTTGCTTTTGCTTCACTGTCTGTTTTCAGAAAGTTATCTGCTTCAGCTACATATTGCGCACATCATCCGCAAATGAGAACTGTTCTTGCCACAAAAGCAGTTTTCTGTGGTCAGAACGTTGTAGAGTAGAACAATTCAAGATCTGAATTACAAAATGACTGAAACTCCATTGCTACACACTATGGTAGTAATTAAAACTACCAGTAAGAATCTGTGTTTAAATCAGATTAATAAGTTACGATTAAAGACTTGTAGAAAGACGAGTTCAAGCTAGATAATTGAGTTTTAATTTTAAGAGGGATTGGCCCTCAAGCAATGAACATGTTCTTCTGACACCGATACGTATTTAACAGAATTTGGGTGGTCTGTCGTTACTCAGAGATAAACAGTGGTTTGATGTAAGTATTTGCCACTTTTTCTCTCATGTAGGCTCTATACATGTAGTGCGCAGAAAAAAAAATACACCATTAAAGTTTTGCCTCATGCTTTTTTGTAATTTTTGATTTTCGAAATGAAAATAGTTTTGCATCCTTCTTTACAGCATCTGATAAAAACTTGGAATTCATGGGGTCCTTGTCCATACTCTTCTGTACATTCCAATGTCCCTTGTGCCCATTAGATATGAATTATTTTACGAGAAGTGAAAGGGCTCAAAATTTAGATTTGTGTGTATTATGCAGTTGTTTATAATAATATTACCGACATACATGTACTATCGATATTATAAAACATTAACATTAATTTTCACGAACATCAATACAAATGAAATTCCATATATTCAGCAAGTTTACATCAATATTGCAGGCCCGTAGGAACAGGGGGGGGGGGGGGGGTAAGGGGGGCATTCGCCCCCCCAATAATTTTGACATTAAGCAATGAAGCAATACAAATTTTTTTTTTCAAAGATAAAACAAGAAGTTACTGGTATGTTGTTAGGGCCAGTGAAAGCAAAATTGCTTTATATAGGCAGGAGCAGCTTTGAAATCTGCACAACCCCCTTGAGAATGAGTTTTTGCACATTTTGCCCCCCCAATATGAAATTGCTTCCTACGGGCCTGTATTGTGATTTTAAATCATATAAAACTAACTACTTTTCATACTGAAAAAAAAATGAAGAAAATGTTATTAAAGGTATTTAAAGTATTTAAAGGGAGGTAATGACTGTTTGATAAGAAACTCAGACAACAGGGGATTGAACAACTTAAGCTAGGTTCTCACTATAGATTTTTGTCTATATATTTTTTTAAGTTGACTGCAAACAGACAAAAATCTAAAGTGAGAACACTAAAATCTATAGACTTTTGTCTGATGCGATTTTTGTCGATTACTTCAAACATGTTTGATTTTGACTTCAATTTTGTCTGAATGTCGAAAGAACAGTCAGCTCTGATTGGCTCTTGCGATCACGTGACATTTCAAAAAAAAATGGCAGCACCAAAATTCGGAAAAGACGAGAGTGTCTGTAGATTTTAATCTACAGTGAGAACGACCTTCAGATTATAGGTCGTCAGTCAAAAATCTATAGACAAAAATCTATAGTGAGAACCTAGCTTAAGTGACGCTCCAGCACGCTAACCACTTCGCCACCGCGGCTTGAAAGAAATGGCGCTAACCCCGGAGGGGGGGGAAACGCTTTTTTTCTCGAAAGCCAAGCACGTTTTAGGACAGAAAACTGTCAAAACTTGATCGAAAATAGGTTTTTCGCATATGAAACGAATCAGAATTTCCTGGCCTATCTTTTCAACACAAAATGGGGGCGAAAATTAGCATAGGAAGCTTAGAGGACCCAAACATTTTTTTAGTGTCCGGAACGGCTTCGAAGGGGAGATAAGTTGTTCAAAGTGAATTTTCCGTGGTGAAATATGCACAAAGGTGTCCATTGTCACAAAAAAAATAACTGTATGACCGATAAGATCAAGAAAACGTTTGATTTTAAAAAAAAAAAAAAAAAAAAAAAAAATATCTTTGGAGGGGTCTCGAACCCGGGCCCCGCTAAGTGATGCTCCAGCACGCTAACCACTTCGCCACCGCGGCTTGAAAGAAATGGCGCTAGGGTTAGCCGAAACCCTAACCCCGGAGGGGGGGTAAACGCTTTTTTTCTCGAAAGCCAAATACGTTTTACATAGAACAGAAAACTGTCAAAACTTGATGGAAAATTGGTTTTTCGCATATGAAAAGAATCAGAATTTACTGGCCTATCTTTTCAACACAAAATGCTGGCAAAAATTAGCATAGGAAGCTAATAGGACCCATCAAACATTTTTTTAGTGTCCGGAACGGCTTCGAAGGGGAGATAAGTTGTTCAAAGTCAATTTTCTGTGGTGAAATATGCACAAAGGTGTCCATTGTCACCAAAAAATATCTGTATGACCGATAAGATCAAGAAAGCGTTTGATTTAAAAAAAAAAAAAAAATTCTTTGCAGGGGTCTCGAACCCGGGCCCCGCTAAGTGACGCTCCAGCACGCTAACCACTTCGCCACCGCGGCTTGAAAGATATGGCGCTAGGGTTAGCTGTAATCCTAATCCCGGAGGGGGGGGGGGGGTAAACGCTTTTTTTCTCGAAAGCCAAACACGTTTTAGCACAGAAAACTGTCAAAACTTGATGGAAAATAGGTTTTTCGCATATGAAACGAATCAGAATTTCCTGGCCTATCTTTTCAACACAAAATGGTGGCGAAAAATTAGCATAGGAAGCTAAGAGGACCCATCAAACATTTTTTTAGTGTCCGGAACGGCTTCGAAGGGGAGATAAGTTGTTCAAAGTCAATTTTCTGTGGTGAAATATGCACAAAGGTGTCCATTGTCACAAAAAAATAACTGTATGACCGATAAGATCAAGAAAACGTTTGATTTTTGAAAAAAAAATTTCTTTGGAAGGGTCTCGAACCCGGGCCCCGCTAAGTGACGCTCCAGCACGCTAACCACTTCGCCACCGCGGCTTGGAAGAAATGGCGCTAGGGTTAGCCGTAACCCTAATCCCGGAGGGGGTAAACGCTTTTTTCTCGGAAGCCAAAAACGTTTTAGTACAGAAAACTGTCAAAACTTGATCGAAAATAGGTTTTTCGCATATAAAACGAATCAGAATTTCGTGGCCTATCTATTCAACACAAAATGGTGGCAAAAAAAATAGCATAGGAAGCTTAGAGGACCCATAAACATTTTTTTAGTGTCCGGAACGGCTTTGAAGGGGAGATAAATTGTTCAAAGTCAATTTTCTGTGGTGAAATATGCACAAAGGTGTTAAATGTCACAAAAAAAAATATCAAAAAATAAAAAAAAAAATTGGAGGGGTCTCGAACCCGGGCCCCGCTAAGTGACGCTCCAGCACGCTAACCACTTCGCCACCGCGGCTTGAAAGAAATGGCGCTAGGGTTAGCCGTAACCCTAAACCCGGAGGGGGGGTAAACGCTTTTTTCTCGAAAGCCAAACACGTTTTAGTACAGAAAACTGTCAAAACTTGATCGAAAATACGTTTTTCGCATATAAAACGAATCAGAATTTCCTGGCCTATCTTTTCAACACAAAATGGTGGCAACAAATTAGCATAGGAAGCTTAGAGGACCAATCAAACATTTTTTCAGTGTCCGGAACGGCTTCGAAGCGGAGATAAGTTGTTCAAAGTCAATTTTCTGTGGTGAAATATGCACAAAGGTGTCCATTGTCACAAAAAAATATCTGTATGACCGATAAGATCAAGAAAGCGTTTGATTTAAAAAAAAAAAAAAAAAAAAAAAAATTTCTTTGGAGGGGTCTCGAACCCGGGCCCCGCTAGGTGACGCTCCAGCAAGCTAACCACTTCGCCACCGCGGCTTGAAAGAAATGGCGCTAGGGTTAGCCGTAACCCTAACCCCGGAGGGGAATAAACGCTTTTTTTCTCGAAAGCCAAACACGTTTTAGCACAGAAAATTGTCAAAACTTGATGGAAAATAGGTTTGTCGCATATGAAACGAATCAGAATTTCCTGGCCTATCTTTTCAACACAAAATGGTGGCGAAAAATTAGCATAGGAAGCTTAGAGGACCCATCAAACATTTTTTTAGTGTCCGGAACGGCTTCGAAGGGGAGATAAGTTGTTCAAAAATTTCTTTGGAGGGGTCTCGAACACGGCCCCGCTAAGTGACGCTCCAGGACGCTAACCGTTTTTCTAAAGAATGGCGCTAGGTTTAGCCGTAACCGCTAAGGGTTGCTCCAGCAGTTAGCCGTAACCCTAGCCCCGGAGGGAGGTAAACGCTTTTTTTCTCGAAAGCAAAAGACCCAAATGTCTTAATGTGGATATGAATCTAATTTTCTAATTTGAATTTTTTGTATAACTAACAAGTATTTTCTGCAGTGTTCAGATAAAGTCTGATAAAAAATATATTTGAATATTATATCATGGAACAGAAAACACAAACTATGGAAAACTGTTTATTAAAACATATTGCTTAACTGTCATATTTAAAATCTTGTTCAATTAACTGTATTGTCATTGACAGATATAAATTAAATCATGTGACTGTGACAGAAGGTAAAATAAACTTTAAATATCAATGTGCTTTAAGTAAATTTAATAAAAAAACCTGTGAAATATATAGCCCACTGTTATCATTACACATGACGTAACACTTCTCCTTGATCTTATATTTCCACTTTCCTTAAGTTCAGAGCATATGATAAACAGATTTTTCTTTTGAAAATTCACTGACATAGGTAGAATATTCATCATTAATAGGCTTAATAAATAACATTTTGTAACATGTAAGATAAATACTGCAATTTACTAGCTACAACAGCCAGATAACATCACTTACAGACTTCGTAAATATTATTATTAAACTTGTTTAATTAATACTTCAACTATGAAGCAATAAAGACACTGACCATATATTTTCACATCAAAACATAGTTCAGTGAGCTAAAAACTCATTGAGCTTTAATTTAAAATAATAAATAATCAAAAAAATATCACAGTTGAAAAGGGATGGATGCATAACTAAATTCAGGACATCAGAGCTATTTTGTTACTAGCTATAAGTTTTTGTGCAGATGAACTCTGAGATATGCCTTGTGTTGAATATAATGCTGTTTTCTCTCTCCTCCTTTCTAATTCAGCCCATCGACTCTCTTCTAATTCTCTCTGAAACACAAAATAAATTATCCATTATTTCATATTGGCTACAGCTACATTATGGCACATTAATAAAATAACAACATAGTTTCTTAGGGGTTTCTTATTGGCATATATACTGTATAATTGCAAATATAGTGCACAAGCTTGTATAATGCCTACCCCTTCTTACCAGCGAATAAATCTAGAAAAATCACTTTAAATTTGTATGTGTTATCTCATGAAAAACCTTTATTTGAGTTCCATTACACAAAAAACATTACATGTACTAAAAAGTTCTAAAGCTTTACCTTTTGTTTAATGAGTGTTTTAGTTCTACTAGCAGACCCGGGTGTTGCTCGTATTTTACTATAACCTTTTTCTCTCTGTCTTTCAGCTTTCTTTTCATCTAATTTCTTCTGTAATTCTGTTAGTTTCTCATCTTTAATCTCTGGTCTCTGATTTCTGTTCTTCTTTTTATCTTCTAATCTATAAACAGATATAAATAGTGCTATAAAAATACAGAAATTGATCTTTACACCATGTTGGCTGCTCATTTGATTTGTTATAAGGTTCTCTTACTGCTCAACTTCAATAAAAAAAAATACATAGAAAAGAAATAACTAGGTAATCTTTGTTGGTGGTATACAACAGACCTTCTCAATTAATTTTTGTAAAGGGCCAAATAGATTTTATGAAAAATAAATATAGCTTAGCTAGCATAACGAGCAGAGCGTTTAAGCGGAAGGGGACATTCTTAAAGGGCCCGTGGGCCGCCATTTGAGAAGGCCTGGTATAGAATAATAAAAGTCAAGCTTGAACAATCCCAACTGTAAAACAAATATCAAAATCCGTGTAAACACATTGGCAATACATTGGTAGCAGCTAATTAACTTTTCATTTGAGGAAGTATATGAATTATGAGAGGTATAAGAATAAATATAATATAATTTGAAAAGTGGATAAAATGTACCTTTCAGCAGCAGATCTTGTTTGTTGTGATCTATGTTTAGAAATTGTTTCTAAAGTATCTAATAATAATTGATCTTTAGCCTAGAATATAAAAATTAGAGTGTGGATTAACTTCTTCTTTTCTGATATTCCTTCTGTCTAAGGATCTTGAATTTGCAGTATTGTACAGTTTGATCTATGGTCTTTTAATCCATAAAAAATATTACGAAACTTTTTTCATGTCAACTCTGAAACCATGCATCATTTACACAAGAAAAGATATAACCTATGCTAGAAATCAACTGTTTAAGTCCTTAACTTGCAGTCCAACAGAAGTTTTATGAACAAATTAAGATAAATAATTCTAAAAACACACCTGTTTACCAGCCAGAATTTCATCTCTCTTCTTTTCTTCTTCTTCTTCATTAGCTGTTCTTAATATTGATAACCTTTCTCTTAACTATATTAATATAACATAACATTATAATTATTACTTCTCAAATACAAACAAACATAATATCAGATAGAAACAAATGTGTAATGCCAATTATCTTTTTTTCTGTCATTTGCAATTTTCCCCTCAGACAAACCCCACTGCAATTTTCCCCTCAGACAAACCCCACTGCAATTTTCCCCTCAGACAAACCCTACTGCAATTTCCCCCTCAGACAAACCCCACTGCAATTTTTCACTCAGACAAACTCCACTGCAATTTTCCCCTCAGATAAACCCCACTTCAATTTTTCCCTCAGACAAACCCCACTGCAATTTTTCCCTCAGACAAACCCCACTTCAATTTTTCACCCAGTCAAACCCCACTGCAATTTTCCCCTCAGACAAACCCCACTGCAATTTTTCCCTCAGTCAAACCCCACTGCAATTTTCTCCTCAGACAAACCCCACTGCAAATTTTAATTGACCTATGACAAAAGCCCCACTTCAAAAGCAAAATTCTCACCTCAACAATAGACATTTCACTGAGTAAACCCATACCAGCTGTTGATGTTAGATCTACAAACTTAAATCTTATAACTGGTACAGCTTCCATAGCTCTAATCTGAGCTATTAACTCCATCTTCTTTCTCATATCTTCTTCAGCCTAAAATCAACAAATAATCATTTTAAACTGGGTCAGATATGAAGCAACAAAATTATACAGTACCATTTCTAATACAGCTGTTCTTTTAATGTCTGTGCGTTAGTATTACTTAGAGCAGCGACAGATCCAAGATTTAGACAAAGGGGGGGCTCAAATTCAACGGGACCACAAGTGACAAATTTTTAGAGGGTTGGGTCAAATTGGGTTCCAGGATATACACTGTCAGCCAAAAATAGGGGTGTGGGGTGCCCAGCAGGGGGGGGGGGAGCCCCCCTTGGATCCACCCCTGTAGATGACTTGTACCCATTTACTGCTGGATAACTGGATAACATGACACATTTACAGATTCTTAGATCTTTCACTATTTCAAAAGCTTCTAAAACATTTATTACATATAATTCTCACCTTTTCTATAGCTTCTCTCATCAGTTCTTTACTTTCTTCATTTACTTCTTGAACTGAAAAATATTGAAGTCATCAATTTATTAATCAAGACTTGGCACCTGAATAGACTACATAGAAATGGTTGACGTCTTAAAGGGATATGTTCACTATCTGTTCCACCAATTAAATTTTAGTCTCAGAACCTGAAATTTAGCTATTCTTATCCATAATAATGTTCACAACTCTCCCTCGAAATATTAGCCTTCAAATCCCAGTGTAGTCATAAATATATGAGAGTTTGAAAGTCACAAATACGACTCGATCCTCAAAAATGCTGAACATTCCCTTTTAAATTAGCCATAGATTTCAACAATCTTTACCCTCGGAGTTAAATTGGACAATTATATAAAATTCTTAAAAATTCAGAAATAATTTGTATAAAATTGTAAAGAAAGTAATGGATTTTGACTTGTCTTATATAAGTTATAAGGTATCAAGTAGAAATTGACTTAATGATATTACCTATAGATTGTTTATATTCTTGTAGTTTTCTCTGTACTTGTTTTATATTCTTATGACCTTCCATTGTTTGTTCTACCAATGTCCTAAAAGTATTATACAAAACATGTAAATGTTGATCTAATACTGACATTAATTTTCAGGAACAATGGGAACGCTTGATTGGCAAGTTCTGCACATTCGTAGATTTATGGAATCAACAAAACAAGTTCAGATAGTACGAGTTCCAACTCCAAAAAAGAAGGTGCAGATGGAATTAAAAAAGGTGGAGAAGGAAACATAAGTAAATTTTGAATGGAACAGATCTGGTTTCTTTTCAGTTTGAAAGATTGTGGAATTGGAAGATATGGAACATGTTTATCCAATCATGCGCTACCTATGATAAACCCCAATGTGTATGGTGATATATGGGACATAACTCCTCTGAAGTCGAAGACAAAATTTACAAACATAGACAAACCTCATTTGTTGTTCTTCTTGAAATCTTTTCTCTAAATATTCCTGCATTATTTGTTGAGTCTAAAATAAAGAAAAAGTCAACTTTAATTTCTAGGTCAGTGTAAGATATAATTTGTGATTATCTGCTGTAAGAAATTTCTCTCCAGGAATTTCGGATGCAACAATCTATCTCTGCCTATTTTTTTTTCAGAAACATAATGAACTTTTTAACAATTACATAATTAAGTCATGCATTATATAAAATGGGTTCACAAAGATAATTTACCTCTTCTTTCATTTCTTGTACCCTTTGTTGGTTTTCTTTTGCCAGATTTTGTCGAGCCAAGATGGCTTCTTCATAACTTAGCTTTCCTTCCAGCCTTCGCCTTTCTATTTCTGATACCTGGACTTCATAATCTCGTTGCCTCATCTCTGCCTGCCATTTTAAAAATGGTGTTGTGTCTTTCGCACCAGCTTCTAAGTTTTCTAACCTGAAGAGCAGGAAATAAAATGTTAAATATATTACACAGCAATCCAAAGGCCAAACCTGCAAAAATCATAGCCAACAAATCCGATTTTACCCTTATACCAACACAAAATGATGGTGTTATCAATGGTTGATGCCACACTATGATATTGCTAGCAGAAACAGAAACAGAATTCCAAAATGCTGTAAATAAGATGTCTTCATATTGAGCATTATAGGTTCTGACCATAAACAAGTAAAAAAAACTAAAACTTGTTAGTTTGCCAACAGATTATTGTTTTTTTTTATTTAAGAATTACAGCAATTCAGATCATCTGAAATAGGTCATGACATCAATTCTTCAGATTTCATGTGAGCTTATAAAATATAACTACTGAAATAATTAGCATAGGACTACTTACTTTTTAATGACCTCATCTTCACGTTTTTGATACAACAGACCCTCTCTTAATATACTAGCAGTATTTAACTTGACAGCCTTCTCTTTTGTCTACAAAAAATAATATAAATTTATCTAATATGTGTAATTACATTAACTTTTATATAAGTAACAGTGGGAATGTCTATTGCAGGCCTTCTCAAATGGCGGCCTGCGGGCCAAATCCAGCCCATGACGCCCATGAGAATGGCCCTTCAAGAGTGACCCCTTCCTCTAAAATGCTATGATCGCTATGCTAGCTAAGCTCTATTTGGCTCTTATATTTTTTTATAAAATGAATTTGGCCCTTTGCAAAAATTAATTGAGAAGGCCTGGTCTATTGCAATATATCTGGATTTTTATTTCGTAAAAGAGAGCAAAGAGAAAACAACGTTGGCCTAAGTGCATAGCTGTGAAAAATTGAATATATCTTCAAGAAGGACTGTATTCTTTAAGTCTTAATGTACTTTAAACAAGAACAAAGTAGTACAATCAATAAATGTACTTGTATAAATGCATGTAGACAGAAGTCATAAATATTGAGTTTTTATTATCATCAAACGCATCATATAATATACAAGTGTCTATTTATCAACAAAGCCAATAGAAACAGAAACCATATTTTATACATGACAGAAAACAAGCCATATAAAGTTCACACAAAAAGACATATTTTGTATTTTGTCAGTGTTGTTGCTGCTTTTTTTTCATTCTGCAGTAAATGACATTTCAGAGTAAAAAAGTTTAAAGGGACAGTCTGAATTTTTTTTTAAGTCAAAAATTTTTTTTGCTCAAATTTGTGAAAACTTTACACCAAAATCTGTAACTATGTGCCCTTTAATATATCTGAAAGTTTTAACTTAAAAAATCCATCCGTTAATTTTTAAACGCTAAAAACATGCGAAATGTTTTAAAAACCTTACGTAAGGTTTTTAAGTGTGTTATGTTTTTTGGACACTGACAGGAAACTACTGAACGGATTTGAGTAAAATAAACGCCTAATTGTAGAGAAATGTCCCTGTTGTGTGTCATAAAAGTTTCAGCTAGAAATTTTGAGCCATTTAAAGGGCAAACACCAAAAATGGGTCAAATTGCTTAATTAACAATAAGTACTCCCTGTTTGTATTTAACCCTTTAAAACCAAATTCAGTTTGATCAAGAAGATACAGAGATACAATAAAGATACTTTGAATCACTTTCATGTAACATTTGCAACGTTTTTGTTTATAAACATTTTTTACAAAAAATACGGAATGGCCCTTTAAGCAGACATTATAAGTTTCTGATGATATTAATATTACTGTTTATGTATTCTTAAAAAAGTTTGAATATCTTTGTCAAGCATACTATTGTTTTTGTTTACCTACTGCACAGCTTAATGGAATTTATGGACAAACCACCCCATAAATGTACAATATAGAAATTGTCATAAACATTGGTTTTGTGCACCAAGTTGGCTACTGAGGATGGGTAATATTCATGCAGTCACTGCCAGTGTGCAATTAGAGAAATTTAGCCTGGACAGTGGCATTTGCTTACTGGTAAATGGTTGAAGGCAGTTAAAAATGAACCATTTAAGTGTTCAGTTCAACTGCATTGATGATAAGGGATCTCGGCAAATGAAACTGTCATACAAAATCATAAATTGACTTACAAATGAAGGTGTTTTGCCAGTTTTATGTTTATCAAAATCTAACTTGGCATCTTCTTCAGCCATGATATTAGACATAATTTCTTTAGTTTTCTCAGATTTCTCTGTATTAGCACAGGCAAATTGTTTTCTTGATGCTTCTATTAAATGCTCCTAAAAATCGTAAAACAAAAGTTTATAAAAAAAGTTTATAAGAATTGAATCAAGTTTAAAACTCAATCAGAACTATGACATATTACATTTACTCTTTTAAATAACCTATTAATAAAATTATTAATCATTTGTCAAAAAAATTGAGCGCTGACATGTTTTTTTTTTATTGTCAACAAACATTTATGGTTCATAAATAGTCTTAGTCAGCCTCAGGAGTATGACTTATTCAATGTAAATAAACAATGTGGCATGTGTCACTACAAATACAGGGTATATTCACTCTTCTTAAACACCTGATGGCACCGAGACTGAGTTTAGTTTCCTTTTCAGTCACCTGCCTGATAATATTTTTTCCTATAAATGAATCATCAAACTTTTGGCTAATTAAAGGGATTGTAAAGTGATTTTCTAAACTTTGTATGTGTATCGGGGACACTGATGGCATCAATTTGCACCATTCCAATTTTCATTCCGACATCTGTGGTTCTTGCAATTCCATTAAAACTAACGCGTTTTATGACGTCACTGAGAGTGATCTGCATAGATATCAATAGTAGCTTCCAGTAGATCACTGTCAGTGATGTCATAAGACGCTTTAGTTTTAGTGAATCACTTTACAATCCCTTTAAACTTAAGTTGCACATATGTGCAAAAACTGTATATGAGCATTTTGGCCTTTTTTGTTTTTTTCATGTACAGTAATCTATTGAACAAACATCTGATTTCTGTAAAGGTAGGCTAACACTTGCACGACTTTTGGCCACGATTTTGTCGTGGCAAGACGTGCCATTTTGGGGCACAAACTTTGACGTTCCCGCTCTATTCACGTCTAGTTCACGAATACGTGCCGATCATGACAAGAAATTGCACGACAAATTCACGAATAGTTTGCTCATAGTTTACGCAATTCCCTCATTGGCACAATGACTTTGCGAAGTACACGTGAACGCGACGTGAGCTGCTCGTTAAGTATTGGTTGCAGCTCGTGACAGTCGTGGCATGGCGCACACTGTCAAGTACTGGCACGCATCCTCCCTCATCGTCCCGACGAGTTGAAGGTGAAATCACGAAATGTTTGCGCACATTGCACGAAATTTGTCGGAACCAAAATTTTGATCATCTCAAAATTCTCGTCCCGACATGGCACGCACTCCGGATGTGTCTACGCTTAATTTACGCCATTTTACTAATAGTTTGCGGACTGGCATGACAAAATTCGTGCCTATTCGTGCCACAGAATCGTTCAAGTGTCAGCCTAGCTTAACCAATGCAGTCCTATCTAGCGAGATATGATATCAGTGTGATGACCTACCTCAGCTATTCTTCTATTTATTTCTTTAGCTTCATTCAATCTGTCTATTTCTGTAGGAGTTCTATAAATGTTTTTAGGTACTGGTTTATGGGGAGCTAATTTGGGAATCTGTAATAAATAAATTAATTTTTTATCAGAATTGACTTGTTAAAAGGATATCAATATCCATAATATTCTAAATATGTGTATATCAGTCATTTGGCTCAAGTAAAGTTTTTCAAAGTTTCAGCCTATGTCACCCTATTTTCTAAAGTAAACATTCATAAAAATAATCTGCTACAGAAAAACTATGTAGTCCTAAACTCTTTAGGACTACTTAGTTTTCTTTAGAACTATTTAGTGTTTCTAATGTTTACCCATGTGTTATGCTATAGAGTATCCACATTATTTGGATCAACTAAAAATGGACCAGTAAAAAAACTTTGTGAAATGGTTTGTGCGTCTTTTATTTTATTGAACACTTATTTTCTAAGGTCATTTTGTGATTTGCCAAGAGAGTGGGTTATCATGCACATATCAACTTAGATTTTCATTGACATAACAAAATATAATATATGTAAAGACAGTAATATAATCTACTATGTTGATAGTGTGAATTGACAACTGTAAAAATATCTGTGATTATCTATCATGTTAAATATTGTCAGATCATATTATATGTCAATACACATGTAGACATTGGGTCATGATGACCTGTACCAGCAGACAGATATCAGTTGAAATTTAAAGTGAATTGCATTCGGTAAAATTTGATTTTCTGAGTGGATGGTGAACATATCCCTTTAACATCTTTCTGTACTGCTCCAGATTGTGCTCATGAAATACAATTCTATACAACATGCAATGAGAGAAACTTTGCTAGGACATCTATTTCAAACATTAAATGATCTTTAAATTTATTGCACAATTAACAGATAACATTTATCAATTTATTTAACTAAGTTAATTTCTTTAATCTTTATCAAGCAAATGGTGAACCATCATCAAAGCCTTACAATGTTAAATAAATATCCATAAATTGTGTTGTGTTTATTATAGTCAATTACTAAATTCCACTAAAGGAGGTGCATTAGTATCTAATGTCATCTTAACCTAGTCAAACATGATAAAACGTAACAGATCTATTTGTTAAACATGTCAAGGTTATAATTTATAAAAACAATAACAAAGGTATATCATGTTTTAACTGACAACTTATACTTCTGAATGTCAACAAAATTCATGGCATATTTTTATTAAAGTTATGACACTTTCCATTTCAATAAGCAGACACACAATTGCATTTTGGGGTATTGAGTGGCATCATAGACCTAAATGTTTGGTTTATTGGGATACAATTTGACTTAAGAGACTTGTGAACAGTGATATATCTCACAAACATGCCCTCAAGTTAAACCTAAAGTTAAAAAAAGTCTTGATTTTAATTAGATTTGAAAAAAAATAAAATCGGCCAGTTGCTATACTTATACTTACTGGTTCTGGTACTGGTACCATTCTGGCTCTAGGTTCAGTTATATTAAATGGTTTGATTTCTGAAATTAATAATGTGTTTTATTTATCTATACATAGCACAATAATCATCTATTTCAAATCACTAGCTAGCATATTTGATAAAACTCTTCATATCTGATCTATCTTTTTGCAAACCAATTTTGACATATCAATAAAATGGGCAGAAAACAAAATATTATTGCAAAATCAAAATATATAGATTTGTTATAATGAAATTTCTCAAAATCAGATCAAACAACACTATTAAAGGTAATTTACAACGTATGGGATATACACTTAACAATAATAATACTACTGTACCTGTATTTTTGGTAGTTTTTTTCTTGGGTTTAACCTTGTTTTCAATTCTGTCTCTCATCTGTGTTGATATATCAGTTAATTCAGGGTGCCACCTATTGGTAAACATATTTATAATAGATAATATATTCACGGGCCACATCACAAAATCTAACATTGATTTAATAAATGGCATAATGTGACGACTTATTGTTAATTTTCCATTCATGTGCAGTAACATACCACAATCACCTGTTTATGGTGTGTATATTTCACAACTAATAAGTTTACATCTAAAAAGGTAACAGTACAAATTGTTTTCAATGTTGTAAAAAGTAAATTTTGATTTACAAGAGACAAGTGTATCTGGGTGCTGGCTCTAACATTTGCGATGGAGTTTTTATTTCCTGCTCCAGATGAAGATTGGCAACAAAATTAAGTGTGCAGGTACAGGAAATTTAGCAGGATACTGCTGTTTAATCTAAAGAAAAATGGGACTGTCGTCTATCCAAAATAACAAGATGCTAATTGTAGGTCAGCACCTACAGTCAAAGACACACAAAATTTTAAGCATCAACTTCTGAGTCCCTAGTTAGTTGAACAAATGTCCATTAATATGAAGAAAAAGTTCACCTTAATAAAGGAGAGAGTAAGACAGTCTGTACAAAACTATGTTCATATAATTTACACCAAGTATCTTTAATCCATGTTAATAAGTTTCTTTCATCCAGAAAAAAATTGAAGAACTGAAAATAAAATGATATAATTATTAATAAATTATTCAGATATACTGACATTTAGATTTGTTATGCTAAAACCCTACCTGTATATTAACTGTATCAAGTCCATACATGCAGTCAAAAAGGCATTAAAAGGAGTAATGTTGACTGGACCGCCTTTTAAAGGATTAATAGAAATCTCTTATAGTGATCCAGTATTGGTCTAGTTCAGGATCAGTAATATTACTGGACCTTTTGAGTCCTTGTGATTTGATAGGTGTGACACTTGACTTTCACCATGAGAGGCATAAACGCTAAATCATCAGTCTAGACCATGGTTTCGGCACTCAGTACTGGTACTTTGTTGCTGCAGTGCATGGTCGGTCCTGTCTGCATTAATAAAGAACAGCGTTTAGATTAGTAAATAGGCCTAGAGATATAAAATATGTCAATACCTTATAAACTCTGTTAATATCTTGTGAATAAATAAATCTTCTAAATTGTGAAATACCTAATTCATCTAATCTAAATAACATCAAATAACATAATACTGAAAGAAAAAAAATTCAATTATAACTTCAAACGCATGCCTATAGGATATGAACAATGCAGAAAATTAAATTATACTTTCTGCCAAAAATATCTGTATCCATCAAAATTCCTATTATGCCTTCCAAATACTGTAAGATCAAGGAATATTTGTAGCGTCAAAGTTCTTACTTCTGTTCATCTTGAATTAAACAGATCTCACCATTATTCAATTATTGATGGGTATGACTAATTTGTAAAGGTCACCGTCAAGATATTTGACAAGATATCTGATAAACACATAATCAAGAATCTTTGTTGATATCCTAGTCAAATATGTGTATTGGTTTGTTTTTTTTTGTGCTGAGAGATGACATTAAGTCAGTGTGACTTCAACACAATTTCTGGCTTTCATTCATATAAGCTTATGTTAAATAAAAAACTAAAAAACTAACACAGATATTGAAATAAGTGACATATGTTAAGAATTCAAGGTGTGACTATGAATCATGGTAAACTAATTAAGGGTGTTAATTGGGCTATTTGACGTTATGAAAAAATGGAATAAGTATATGAAATAATGATTTCTTGAGACTTATTGTGCATTTGTTGATGATTTGGGGTCCTTCTCGATAGTTTAAGGTTGATTTCATGTCAATCAGATTTTTTTTAATGAGTTGACAGCCCTTTCAAACATGTCATAAAAATTGGACATTTCAAACCTTTGATACAAGTTTAAAAAAATGTGAATGGATCAATCTACATCAAACTTGGCATGAATGTAGACAATTGCATTGCCTAGAAACGTACAGACAATTTTCCAAAAAAAATTATTATTTTGGTGGTTACCATGGAAATACGAAAATTTACGAAAATTTACACGTAGGTACGGCAAATATTTTCCAGGGGCCAAACTGATTAGAATTTTCGAAAAAACTCTCTGTACGTTTCATCCTTATTGAATAAGCTTTCAATCAAGACCAAGATCGTAATTTTCCAATAAAAAATGGCTGAGAAATCTTGTATCAACCGGGACACATTTTGCTACTTTTTCCTAATTTTTTAGCAAAAACTAACGAAATACCTAATTTCTTTTCGTTTTTTTTCATTCTATATAGTTTACAAATAAAGTAATAATAATTATCTACAATCTGAGCCCAAAAATAATAAGTAATTCGCAAAACTTCCATCTCGTGTTTTTTTTCTCGAACGCTAGCCCAATCAATACCCTTAAATGAAAGTCCAAAATTACAAAATATACCATGTGTAGTTTTAAGGTATGGTGTTCTAAAACCCGGCACGGTTCTCTTAGGATGCCAGCATTCATGTTAGGTTACATCTATGGAATCATAGACATTTTGTGTTACCAACCTTTTTTTTTCCAAGCAAGCAAGAAAGCCCTGAATGAATTTCATGGAAATGACTGTGACCATTTAGATGATATGTAAATTGAAAACATTTTTGAAGATCTTGAGCAAGCATTTAATATATCATACCTGAATATAGACTGCGTTCAGATTTTAAAGCTATTTTGCCATCTTTGATATAGAAACCATTGACTACTGTATCAATAACAGATACATATCTAATACAACCTGTATATACTTCTATTATAAATGTCTTGATATCTTCTTCATATATCTACATTAAATCAAACAATATATAAACTATATAGATAGTAATGATGGTTTGGTCTCGATTTAGTTAGTCCAATTATAGCCACAGTTGATTAGATGAGTGGCTCCGAGAGTCTTAGGATCTAAAAATTTGTTGTTATATCTGGTTTTGAATTTTTTGACATGCTATTTTGTTCGTGGCAGTACTTGTACAATTTTTATTCGATGACTTTCATATTTTCAGGGTCTGACAAGGACATGTTGAAGTAAATCTGTGAGAATTTTGAAAGAGGTCAGCTCATCAGCAGCTGAGATACTTAACGTAAAAATAATGAACGTTTTTTTTGTCACACCCAATATAAGCTTATCAATGTGCTCTTAATGAAAAAGAGAGTCACTTCACAGAAGATTAAGCCAATACTGATTGGATGAAAGGCAGGGTTGGTTACTGGTGGAATTCTAAATCTATTGTTTTTTACCTGATTATTAGTAAAATACTGTTCAATATGTTCTTCTACAGATACCATACCACTATCATAACTATCTAATATACACATACAGTGCTGTATAATCTGATTGTGACTTAAAGACATGCTGGCTTCTACAAATAATACAGACAAAAAATAATGTGCATGAAAAAGAAATAAAACATGGCTAATCATATATATGAAAACTAAAACCTAAAATGTGAATGTGCAAAACAACAATAAGAATGTATACACTTCAAGCAACACAGCATTCATAATGAAAATTCTCTTATATTCAGCAGACCTTTAAAGGGATTGTCAAGTGGTTTTCTAAAATTTGTATATGTATGAGAACACCATTGCAATTTCCATTCCGACGTCTGTGGTTCTTGTAATTCTACTAAAACTAAGGTTTTTTATGACGTCACTGACAGTGATCTGTTTTAGTGGAATGGCAAGAACCACAGACATCGTGGAAATTGGAATATTGATGCTATCAGTGTTCTCGTCCATCACAGAAATAAAACAGATTTTACAAAAGTTTTTAATTCTAGTTGAGCGATTATCCAAAAAGCCAACTTCAAATATATCTCATGTTAAAATGACACAAACTTGCACATTTGCTAATATGTCAGTCAATAAATAAGTGTAGACCAATGAATTCAAAATTCATCATAGTACATAGACTGTGAAATTATCTTAATCATGTAATGATTACAAGTACTTTTGAGCAAATGGTAAAATGGTAAATTCTGTCAAAATAAATATTAAAGTCACATTGCGGGATTCGTTTGTTTACAAAATGAAATTGACGGGATTTCGGGACAAAAGGCATTCTAGCTTAATCTCTGATGTTTAATTAAGTCAAAAAACTAAAATTCACGGCTTTGGGTAATCAGATGGCTTCGATGCAGCTGGATTTAAAAACGAGATCTAATAAAATGATTTCCATTAAATTACATGCTAATGAAGTCAAGCAGGGGGCGTGTTAGTTAAATGACGTCACACTCCAATCTCCAGTAGCACGACATGCTGGTAGTGGGCGGAGCTTGTGAGTTATTGACGTCTCCCTCAATCAACTCGGTGTTGAAATGTAAACAATCAAAATTTCCTTCAAATGGCTGTAGAATTGGAACCACGAAAGGGAATCGAATTTTTTTTTGTTCAATATTCATTTTTAAGTGCTAACTTTAAAAAAAAACGATGAGAAGACTTTTTGTCAATGTCCAAGTCTGGGCTTATGTGGCTTTAATGATGCCTGAATATATTAATCTGCAATCAAAGGCAATATAAACTCAGATATCTAATGACAATGTTAAGATATATATCATATCAAACTTATCAACTGATAGATAATTTTATCAAGTTTAGATAATTAATCAGTCTTATATCTAGATAATTTTAACAACGTGGCATAAATTAGGAGAATAGCAGTGACTATAGAACTAAACATGACTACTGGTGTGGTAAGATAAGCTTATTTCTATTTAAAATTTAAAAGAAAACTACATTGATAGACCTAGTTCATATGATCTGCAAAGTATTCAAGTTTTTTTTCTATTTTACATATTTTGCATTTTCAAGAGTTATTTTTTAGCACAGTTTTGTTTTATTATTACACAATGTAAAGGTCACCTATTGACCATAAACAGTGGCGTTTCTAGGAATCTTTAGGTGGTGGGTGGGGGGGGGGGGGGGTTGGGGTGCGAGTTGGCGCCAAATAAATGCAAATAATTGTCGGGGGGGGGGGGGCTAAATCTAGGTATCCGTATGTAACATTATACAAAATTTAAAGGGGGAGGGGGGCAAGACCGGGCTAGCCTAAATTCTGGTGGGGAGAGAGTGGACATGCTTACTCATGGCCCCCCCTGTAGAAACGCCACTGACCATAAAAACTTATCGGCCATAGTGAATCCAGCACCAGATTCATTACACAAATGATGGAAGGTAAAATTGTGCCTTACAGTGAAATTCTGTAACACATTGCACTTTCTCATTCAAAACTAATCACAAATCCTTATCACATAAAAGATCTTATATAATTTAATGCTACTTCCACTCAGATAAAGTTTACATTCACACGCTTTTGTGAAAGGCAAGTATTAAACCAATTTTCATGGCATTTATCGATGTCTAATGGTATTGCATATTACATTACATATTACATATTATGCAGTTAGATACGCTCCTTGGTTCAAACCTTGTTGAACACTCTATCTGGAGTGTACCATTGTCGTTAGCCTTATGCGTTGCCCACTAGCTTGCTAGTTTGAGAACTCTGGCATGGTATGATGGTATCACATATTTATTTGGGATCATCTGAGGTGGCTAGTGGCTATATAGCCAAACCTCAACTCCAGTATCAGCACTGCACTGATGAAGCCCAGAAGTCCGAAACAGTACTGTTTGCAGTTATTACATACCTATGCGTTGGAATGGAAATTGGAATGGCACAAATTGATGCTATCAGTGTCCCGATACACATGCAAAGTTTAGAAAATCACTTTAATGAAGAATTAATGTGATAAAATGTATTAAAGAAGTGTGTTTGAATGTTTTCATTACAGCCCCGTAAAATATCATCCTCACTGTTAGCTACAATTGAAGAACGAAAATTTTTTTTTGAGGTAAGTAAATTAAAGCATTTCAATTTATTCTCTGAATATTATATATCTCTGACATTTAGATGAATTGAAAAAAACTAAAAGTACAACTTTGATTAAGGACATTGATTTACAGTTATCAAGCTGTTGATTTCATCAATTTTTATAATATTACAAAAGCTCTTCTAAAATCAAATACATTAATCATTGTGTGTTAGTTGCGTTGCCGCGTTCCACAAGGATTTTAGAATTTAAATTTTTAGGTTTTAAAACCCTTCACCTGCAATTATGTTGAAAAACACAAATTTTTGTGACTTAAATAGAGTCAGAAAGTTTTGGACTGGACTGGCCTGGCTAAAGAGAAATTAGTCTGAAACTTGCTGACGCCATTTCCAGCCTTTGATAGATATTTGGCCAGATATGACTGGGAATGAGAGAAAAACTAGGCTATAAAAATTTGGGATTTTTCACACCTTGCGCGTGCAGCATTCAATGGTGACCAACAGATTCATTTCTCAGGAAAAAAACTTTGATGGACTCGCATATATGGCCTGTATGGTGTAGGGGGTAATGATGGTATGATTGAACTACAAAATCATCCATCTTTTCAAATATATCAAAGTTTTGAGGATTCGAGGTAAATAAATATGTTTAAAACCTCCGCACCCGCAGAAGTTTTTGGGGCCCAGTTTTTCTGACCCTCTCCCAGCCATATCCGTCCAAATAGCTATAAGAGCGAGGCCGGGGAAAGAGTCAGCAAGTTTCAGACTAAAGAGAAATACGCTTGAATTTATAAACAAATCTTCAGAGATCAGGAAATCCAAAATGTTAACAGAAACAGAAAACTAGACTCTACTGTGAGTCTACTTTCACAAAAAAAAATATGCCATATGCTTTTTGTCTCACTCTCCTCACTCTCAGATTCTTCTTTCAAAAATAAACATTTTGTGATCTGGTTTGATCTGTAATATGACAGTACCTTTGGCCTACCTGAAAATATTATTTTGGTATGAAAGGAACTGCAAGTTTGTTATGATATTAGTTCTTAAAATAATCAATCCAGAATAGAAGCCGCCATATTGATATATTGCCAGGGAAACGTAAACAAAAAGGAAATGAACCTTTTTTAATTTTTCATTCAAATTCAATATTGCCCTACCACATACGGACACATAAGCCCTCAGTACTTACAATTATACGTAATAGTCACTAATGCTACCTTTCAAATTCAGATTTTTACAATTTATCACGAAGAAATCGACATTAATCTAAGTAAAACAGTGTTTGTTTACACTTTTAGTCGCCATGTTGTTTATATGAAGTCACGTGATTAACACATACAGAAATTTTATGATTTCTAAAAGGATTCCACTTTAATGCCTCAATTTTCTTTCATTTCAAAAGAAATGTTTACTGTTGTGATTAATTTCAATAATAAAATTGATCAAATAGTTTTGAATATTTCAATTATAATCGTTAGTTTCCGTATGCAAATTAGCATGCAAATGAGACTCCGGAGATTTTTTACCAAGACTCGATCTTTGAGTCTATCGGTATTGAATTCTTAAAATGAATAATGTGACAACCGGGACTAAAGTTATAGCGTCGTTCTCGATAGAGTGGTAAATACATTCAGTAAGCTTTGTGTTGGATAGAAAGCAGGAATCGAAATTGAATTGTGCACAAATTATTCCTGACATTAGCAGCTAAAATGGAACCGTTGGAAGTAAGGACTTTTTTTTAAAACGAGATCATACTATGTGGTTGTCAAATTATCGTATTTCCAAAAGTGAGCGGTATTGAATTTTGCGGCCGAAATTTTAGCATAATTGAGCAATTTTCATGATACAGTTTTGTTATTCTTCTTGCCAATTCCACAGACTTGTGCTTTGTTTGGCATCTAAATTCCATGTTTACTTTACGTGTTTTGCTTTCTATATTTACAGCAAAGAGAAATATCTGCTCCTCGAGTTGGAAGATTTAAGGTTTATATTCAGGTAAGAATAGTTTTAATTCTAAGATTCCATATATTGCATGCAACACATTCCAAGAAAAGGTGTAACTATCCTAGCAACATATCACATACAATTTTCATGTGATGCCAATTTATAACCCACAAAATTTACATTCAAATTTTAGAATTCTGGAATATATTACAAAGATATCACAATATTTCGACCAATTCCATTTGTCCCTTCTCAAAATGTTGAATAATGGATTTTTTTATCATTTTGATTAATGTGACTATTCTTTCAAGAAAACCATCTGTTGAGGGAAACCACAAAATACAACCTGATACATGGCCTACTTAGCCAAAATCAATATCATTCTTATTTTAGTTGTGCATTTTATTTGAGCTCTTTTCAGAACAAGCCAATAACAGGTTGTTTTTAGACACAAAGTCAATTTGAAGGAGAAAATACCAGAAATTTTATTTTGCCTGTAAAAAAATTTCATGAATGTAAATATTTTTCTAAGACAAAAGTGGTTCAAGATAATCTGTTATAAACATTATGTGGGTAATTTATAGTTTCTAAGGTAGTTGTTTATCCAATATAAGAGGAAATTGATTTGATTTAGTTAGATTATATTAAGAACCTGAGTTACATTTTCAAGATCAATCACCATTTCTTGGTGGATTTTCCTCACAATAAGTTGTGAATTACCAAATTATTTTATCAGCATTCAAGATTAAAAGTTGATTGAAACCTATCTTCCCTGTATATTAAGTTGCAGTGGAATAGCTCAGTAGTTAATGAGTTGAATTTTTGTCTGCTGGGCAATTATAGGTGCTGTGGGTTTGAATCCCTGGTGCCACAGCCAGTTCTTTTGAAACTTGGCCCTGAGTAAAATCTGCAAAAAACAGAAATCAAGGATTTTTGAAAACTTATAGAAATTGATTCCAACAGAACTTTTGAATTTAGGAAATAAACTTATATACTCAAATACTCAATGCTTATTCAACTGCATATTTTGTATGGAATCTGAACTTTTTGTTAAGTTTTCTGTGATATTCGTCTTTCATTCCCTTAAGAAATATACTGAAGATGTTAAACCATATTACTACAGTCTTGCAGAATATGCATGTTCTAATACCGTTGGGAATCACAATGAACCAAAATAACTTGAAATTGGTTTTCTGCCAAGATTTGAAAACAGCGTTACTCCATTAGAGTTTTTAAAAGATTTTTCGCGTCGTTTAAGAAAGTCAAATAATTGTTTACATTCTATATTATGTCAGAAAAAGTTTTCATTGTTGATAAACATGTTTGTAAACAATGATGTAATCTAAACACATGATTGAAGTGTTTTGTTGACAAGACAGTGGTTGTTAAAGACCTTTTATGTTGACATTGTAAGCTATGCTGCACTTGAAATGAAATTTGAGAAGAAAGGTTGAACTGATAAAGTTATGCCCTTGTCCTGCATTTTCTAAATGGAGCCCTACTTTTCTGCTGAGTGCACATTATGTTAACTTTATGTTTAGTATTAATGAACCTTTACATAAATGCCCAAAGGTGGCTTTTAAGTGCATCTTACTGTAGATCTAGGCAATGGGAACTAGAACAATTATCCTCAGGTAATTAAGTTGCACAGATTTGATTCTTCTTCAAAACTAGAAAAAGTTGTTCAGTTAAGGATGTTAAGGAATTAGGAAGTTTTTGTATATATTACCAGTCTAATGTTTCTAGAGTAGTACAATAGTCTAGCTTGTAGTAGTTCTAGTAGGTTTAGTAAGGTCAAGGTTATATTTATATTGATTGACAATACTACTTGATTTATGGTCAAATTAAATTGTTTCTCATTGACTAACTTATGAAAAGGAATTGTAATTCATTTCCTTTAATAGAAACTTCAGCCATTATTATGTTATGGTGATATTGAAATCATTGGTTTACTACTGTAGGTCAACGTACATACATGTAGTTTATTCCCAAGGTCGTCTGCACTGTAAATGATATGCACAATGTAATACATTTAATGTATACAGGCTAAGAAGCATATTGTGTCTATGAATCTGAGTACACATAGTTGAAACTGGCGTGGCAAATCTGGCAATAAACTCCTTTAAAATACCTCATGGTTTCTAAACAATCAGACTGACTGACCCTTTGACCTTGACCACCATCTCCAGTTGTAACTACTTAAAATGATTTTAATTTGACCTTCAATGGTACCAGCTTGTATTTAACTGATTTTTTTCTGGGCTTTTCTAAATACATACATGCAATTTTAATAACATGAAGTTTTAAATATCCTCTTTAGAAAAATAAATAAAAACATTTCTTGTTATTTTAACTTTAAGGGTTATATTTTCTGGTTTGAACGGCTTCCCTTGGGATGTTTAAGTTAGTTAGCAAACATGCTATCACATAAGGATTTGGCATGGCATATCACCTGTTCATATTGAGTTTGTCATTTTTAACATCTGTCTTGAGTACTCATGGCAACAATTGATGCACATGATAAAATTTATTAGCTTTAATTTTGTTTACATGTCAAATTTCAAAATGAAATATGAGAAACTTTATTTTGATTGATAGACAATTCCTTTTATTATTTGTTTATATTTCGTCTGTAAATATGTTTACACTATGAAACACCAAGCATTAAGATAGTAACAGTATATTAAACAAATGCCATGAAGATACCAAAAGATACTTAATATTCTTTATAAAGGGGAAAAACCATTTCAATATCAGATTTAAGTACAAGGCAAACTGTCTGTAAGAATTCCAAGAAAGTTGACAAATGATGTAAGACATCTGTAAAACTGTAAAAAAAAAAAACAGAAATTGATGGAAGGAAAAGAGTTTTCCTAACCAATTCATTTTATTTCTCATTTTCTGTTCAGAGCATGTAACGATTTTCATTAAGATAGATTATTTTTCACACAATGTGAATGATGTTGTTTTGTCTCAGTTGATGGCCTGTTTATCTGCAGGACTAAAGTCTCAATTCTGTTTATTACTGTGCAACAACCCTATCGTGTTGACCAAAAGTGGCATTTTCAGGGGAGAATCTGGAGTGGTTTTTACTTGAAAATGCTAAGATTTGAATGTTTTGATGCTTACAAACAGGCAAGGTCGCTGTGCTTACAAAACACAGCATTGCATTGCATCACCTCTTCAGCCCAATTATGTACAGAAAAAGTGCGATATAAAACTCAATATCATTTTTAAAAACAAACATTCAATCTGCAATTCAGGCTAAACAGAATAATCATTAGATTTCTCATCGATATATAAAAATGTTTGATCTATCTATATGTGCATAACAATATACTAGTAGATTTTGATACAGTCCCTGCAAGATGATATAAAACATATGTTGTATTAGATATATAGTATAATTTTGGTACCTGTAGTGTTAGTGGTAAGAAATGTAAACTATGTTGGTTGTACTTTTTATTTCATAGCATTTCTTGTTTTTAAACCTGGTTGCCATGTGCTCTTTTATTGACAAGAGTAGTTTACTATTGACCCAAATCTCAGGAATGGGAATTTTTATGGCTAGTCTAATCAGAATTTGAAGGATAAATACTTAGTTTCAGGTATATTTGAATGGATTTTGCAATTTTCATGCAGTTCTAGTACTTTTGAAGGCTATTGGCATATTCTGAAGACCCAAATTGATCCTTGAAAATACTGATCATTCTCCCTTAAGGCTACCGTATATTGCATTTCATGTTTTTTTTATGATTTCTAATAGAAACTTTCTATTATAGTGACTCATCAGTCACATGAAGTGATCTAGATTTTATATATCTTATTATCTTCACCTTATTGCACTTATGTATAGGTTATTGCCATTCAGTGTGCTATGAGGTAATATTGCCTAAACTCTTTGGAATGTTATTTGTCAGGGGAAATTGTGCATGTTCTGACTGAAAGTAGAACATGTTTTCTTCTTCTATCCAGACATTTTCTTTAAGGTTGACAAGAGTAGACAACAATGCTGGTGTATTGACATCTGCTGTCTAGATGATAACTAGGACATGTATAATTAAATGTATATTATTTTTGATGATTTGTCAGACAAGTTATCCGAATAATTTATAGAACTAGATCAATACTGCAGACTTAGACTATGTCCAACATAATAATATTCATGTATTTGAAAAATACCAGAAGTTACTGTTACTTTCAAGTGGAATATTTTTGCAACTTAAAGGGATTGTAAAGAGGTTTTTTAAACTTTGTATATGTATCGGGAACACTGATAGCATCAATTTGCGCCATGCAATTCCACTAAAACTAACGCGTTTTATTATGTCACCCCTGGTAGATCAGTTGGGATAACATCATAAACTGTGTTAGTTTGAGTGGAATTGCAAGAACCACAGATGTCTGAATGGAAATTGGAATGGCGCAAATTGATGTGTGAGTGTCCCCGATACACATACAAAGTTTAGAAAATCACTTTACAATCCCTTTAAACAATCCAAGAGAAAGTATCCAGTCCATTTATTGTGAGGAAAATGGTACTTAGAGTTTGTTTTTTTGGATTTATGTCATATGACTACATATGATATACATATCATCCAAAGAATGTTAAAATCTTCAACATTTGGATTTTGTAGAAGTAATTGAAAAGTAAAATCTACTAAATTTGCTGTATTTTGAACTAACATTTTTTGTTAGTGTCCGGTGTCCATAATAATATTATAAAAGCTCTATCAACTTGATCTCCAATATTTCTGTTACTTTAGAAGAAAGAAACAAATGCATTCTCCGAGTTGCTCATGTTAAAGAAAGTAAATGAAATAGTCATGTTAACTCTATAGAGACTAGAATAATCAAGTTAACTATGTACTATGAGGATATTAATCTGTCACTAAGAGTCAGTTAGCCAATTTATGCTAGTCTGACTATGAAAGCAATGTACAGACTAGAGGCTGATGTTGATTTTATCTGGTCACAAACCTGAGGTTGAAAATGAGAAAAACATTAAGGAACATTGACTTTGTTAATGAAATCCATAAATAAAACTGACATTCTATATTAAATAACTGATCTACACTGAACTGAATAATTACATACATAAAGACATACATATTACAAGGAGAAAAACCTTTTGAAATTGCAATCACTAATTCAAAGCTAGCATTTCACTCCAATAAAATAAGTAAATATTTATATATGAATCTATACCTAATCCAAGATTGTCATTGTCAATGAGATGTTATTGCTTCTAGCAAAAAACTATTGGTGACTTATTGAGAAAAAAAACTTGTACTTTTGGTGCAGAAATTTCATTTGGACAGGAAAATTGCAGGTACCATCCAATACCGTATTGTCTTGAAATGGCACCTAATTATATCAAGACACTTAATCATTTCTACAATCATAATGAAATTGCATACATTTAATAACGAAAAGTGCATACTGTGCATATCAAAGATCCCAAGGCATTTAGACATAAAAACAGAGTAGATGAGTTATAGGAAATTACATGTTTTTCATTATACTTATTACATTCATCATCTTTATTAGGCTAATGTGATGCAGAAAAGATGCACTTAACTTATCTGGGTCACTGGATGATGCAAGGTTATCAAAAGTACTGGTATAACAGTTGTTTTTGGAAAATCAATGTCAAAGGTTTTGGCCTAGGAGCAAAATCTGTTTGATGAAAGGGTTTCTTGAGAGTTTAAAATCACATTATTGTAAAATATGGAAATCAGTGGAATTTCTATAAGGTGGGGGTGTGGGAGGCCAGGGAGGACCATGGCCCCCCAGAATTTAGGCTGGCCTAGTCTTGGCCCCCACTTTGAAATTTCGTATAATGTTACATACGGATACCTGGTGCTGGTAGACCCCCCTGACAATTATTGGCCCCAACTCGGCCCCCCACCTAAATATTCCTAGATATGCCACTGATGGAAATGTCTCTCTCGTAGCCGAGCAATCCTTCAGATAAAACAAGTTAAACATTAGTACCTAAGTTAATCCATTTACTATACATTATATTTGTATTTTATTCCAGTTGGTAATGTGTATATTATGTAGTTATAGTAATTGCTTCTGCCATGTTTTCTGTGATTAGTTATCACATTTGAACTTGGTATTGATTCCAAGTAAATCAGTGGTATAGGCCTACAGTATATGAGTTTATCTGTCTTGTTTATAAAGTAGATTGCCGTCAAACAAAAAAATCTATGACAAAGTTATTGTTCACTTGACAATCTTATCGTAGAAGGGCATCAGGTGTTTCAGAAATGAAGTAGACACATTTAAATTCGGATTCTTTAATTAGTGATCGACATTAATAGTTGTTTTTCAAAAGCTGATCTTTATTGTTGACTACTGCTTCCTTTACGGCAGTGGTGACACTAGACAGTGAGGACCAGATTTAGGTGTAATGTGTAATGGAATTATTTGAGTCAATAAGTAATGGTACATTATAAGGCATATTTTTCATGAAAACTAGTATAGTCAATGAAGTAATACATTCTTGGATATATTTTTAATGAAAACTAGTACAGGGAGGATAAAACTAGTTTTGTGCAGTTGTATTGACTGGCAATGAATAGACTGACATTATAGTTATTATAAATTATGACCTTTGGCTCACTAATTATTTCACATGTTACAAAAGAACCACATATAAAAATAGCACTAAAAATTAGTTTGAAAAGTTAAAACTAATCTCCAGTTCCAATTTTTACAAAACATACAAAAATAGGCTACTTCATGTAGACACCTCGAGGTGGGCCAGTCTAGGTTAAAAAAAATTGTAAGTACAATCTTGATCTAGATGTCGGGAAAGGACCATCTTGTTTAAATAAAAATCAAAAGTCTTTTGTAGTCGTCACATGTGTATTATAGATTTGTTACAGCACTTGATATTAATTTAGATTATTGGTTTTCATACTAAAATGGTATGCAACTCCAATATAAGCATGTTTCCCCTTTGCGAAATAGTAATTTTTAGTAAATTTTGTAGTGGGTGTTGTTTTATAGTATTTTCTTTTAGTTTATAGTAAACATTTTTCAGATTTCTAAGCAAAATTCTACAGATTCAGAGAATTTCATGTTTTGTTAAGCTTGTTAGTTTTAATTCTATAAGATGAACAGAGAATTTTCTGGTAGCAGGTGACTAACTTGATTTGTTAAATAATGGAATCTTGAGACCAGCTTGGTTGATTGTCATGTTCAAAATAGTATGGTTTAGTACATTGTTGTCTATATTTCTGAGCTGGGCACATATTTTCACAGTTCTAATTGGCACCTTTCCATAGAACTCTGAGCATATCTGTTTTACTTCTAGGTGGTCTCATTCAAATTTCATGAACTGTTCACTGTTATTAGTTGATGCTAAAATATTGGTCTGTATTTTGAAGAAACATTAAATAAAGGGCATTTCTACTTCTGTTTCTTGCATTTTGGCTGATTTGTTTAGTCAGAGATTGTTTAGTCAGAGACGAACTGATCTGGTTGTATCTCATGATGTTGTGGCAAGTGATACGCATGAGGCAAACCCTATTTACTCTTTTTGAAACACCTGCTGATACCTCTTGTTACTGCTCTTGATTTTTCATACATTTTTGATAAACAGAATTGTTTTGGTACAGATATTTACTCTAAATAAAGATTTGTTGATAAGATGTGAAAAATAATTATAAGTTTTGATGTTAGCTTGCTATAGTATTGTTAAAAAGATAGTCAATTGACAATACTCATCTACTCATGAACTGATCTGTTTTTAGAACCATGCAACAAACTGGAAGGAACCAGATTAATCAAAATTGCTTTGAAACCTATCACCTCAAAGGAGCCAACAAGCCTGTTCACACCTAAGTTAAGTTGAGTTGATATTTATGATATATTTTCCATTACACTCTATGACTATATCAGATAAAAAGCCAATTAATAATAGCATGTTTACATGATTAGAATATTTTACATTAATGGCATTGTAGACATATTTCAAACAATCAAAATTTGTACACATCAACAATTGTATTATGAGATATCATGCCAAGGTCAATTAAGGTCAGAATTTGCATATTTGACTTGTTGATATTTGTTGGATAACAATTCAAAGTGCCTTATTTGGTCTGTCTTCTGTTTAGAAATTCACCAAATACCAGCCACTTTTTTCAACAGGGTTGTCACAAATTCCAACCTCCAGTTCTACCACAAGATTCAAGGTCAATGATTGATCAAATTGCATCAGTTGTTAAAAATCCAATTGTTCTCCGATTTCACCAGTTTTGGCCGATTTATTGTATTAAAAGGGATTCACTTCTTTCAGCACCTATTGGGCTAATGAGGCTGGTACACCATGTTGTGTGCAATGAACGAAATTTTGCCAGAACAGCAGCATTTGTCTATCGCATTTTACAGCCTATAGAGCACAGGGCTTGGTTAAATGAATTTTCATGTCGGTAACGCCAACTGAAATTGAATAAGAACTATTAATAGAACCAATAATAGATTGCCTAGCCAGACTGTTGAGAAAATAGTTTTGATTTGAAGCCAAGAGAGAGTTAGCTAATAATTGGTCTTAACATTCCTATCAATTACTAAAAAATACATTTAAACTGGCGTTAGTATGTTCATTTTTACTATTTAGTTCTGTTATCCGAAGCTACATGAAATTCAAGGTCTTATATAATAAGCATCGTTGGTCAGATGGTCAAGTCAACTTCCTTGCCACACCTGATACCACTCAGTTGACTCAATTGGTGAATTTGCAAAATCTTCCATTATTAACTATTGATTGTGTTTATTGTTCATATCAGCTATAAGTACAAAATGAAATTGTTTTTTTGTTAATCGAAAATATCGTTCAGAGATTATCGGTTGCAATGATTTGTATAGTAGTGGACAATCCCCTTTGAGAAGTGCCATCAAGTATTTCAAAGAGTAAGCCCGTTGAGCTTTGCGCAGACACCTTCCGACACTTTATAGGTCAATGCTACACAATGAGCAATGGTGGAAACTGTCCAGCGAATCTTAAATGTGCAGAGTCTGTAGCACAATGGATCTGGGTTTATTTTCGATGAAATTGACCATTTTTACACATCCACTCCTCCCACCTAATCATTTTAAGTATGAAATACCTTAGTCACCATTTATTATGTTATCTGAATGTATTTCTAGGACAAAATGATAACATAAAATATTCTCACAACCTTTAAAGATAACTTATCATTCAGTTTTTAGTAAAAAAGAATTATTGTCTGGGACATCTGGCTGTAGAATTTGCTTAGTTGTTAATTCCAAAATGCATGGCTGTGATTTAGTCTCTTCTATAGTTGGGATAAATCTGTACACAAGAACATTTTTGTAAAGTAAATGTTCTGCATAATCATAAAAAGATTCTTAACATATTTGGCAGTATGTTAATAATTAGGCTTATTAGTTTCCCTAAAAGGTTTGGCAAGTAGGGCCTACATTGTATCATTTAATTTGAAGTAGTACTGTCTTGAATTCTTTCTTCTGGACCATCATTCTGATTGTATCGGGAACATTAATAGCATTTATTTTCAATATTCCAATTTTCAATTGACATCTGTGATTTCAGCAATACCACTTAAATTTAATGGTTGATGACAACATACAAATTTTTTAAAACCTACATTCCTTTATGACATAACACATTTTCAGTCAGATATATTTCAGAAAGCTTTTGTGGTGAAAACTTAAGAATGATCTTGGAATTTTGGTATTCAATATGAAAGCATTAAATATATAATCTCATCTACCAGAAATCTTCTGTAAACAACTTCCAAAGTGTTTTTTCTTTTAGAATTTTTAATTGTAAAGAATCAATACATCAATTGTTGTTATCCTTGAAGAAAAAAACAACAGCATTATTCTTGTCACTTTTAAGGTTTTACTCCATTTGTTCTTAAAAAATCTATTGATTTTTCTGGTATTTCCAATAATTTTATATAAGAAAGAATTCACCTTGTTTATAAGTACAAACTAAATTAAACGATTTTTGTATATCATTATTTCTAGAACAATTCTATTAGTAAATCATTATGAATCTGTTCTATATAAATATGTCAGTCACCAATACAAAGGGTTTTGAATGATGGTGAAGGTTATCAATTGTTTCACAGTTCACAGCAGGATACCAAGGTTCAAGGGTATTGCATCAATTGTTTTTTCTTTTGTAAACAATATTATATTCAGAGGAAATGTGTAAGGGAAAAGGCTTTCACCTATATGACCTTCAATTTGCTTATTCTTATCATTTCATGCCATACACCTTTATTGGTTGACTTCACTTCAATATCAGATCAGTTTTCATGTGCTTTGAGCTCACTCAGGGGCACCGGAGGCAAATGTGAGGGGCAGGGGGCGAAACTGTGTTATAAAGGGCACTATGTGACTAAGCGAAGCTAAGGAGGCAGGGCGGTCTGAGGTTATTCGGGCCCCGTGGACCCCCTAGAAAATTGTTTATTTTATAGCCTCTTGGATCACTTCTGAGGTAAACCAGAACGTATAATTCATGCTTATATTTTGGGAAGTTAATAATATAGGGTAAGGACACCACAAATTTTGCATGAATATGTATGAAAAGTGTATGTGCCTCTGCGCCACTTGTCTTGTCTTGGAATGAATGTTGCAGTTTTTCATTGAGACAAGAGAATAAATGTGTCTTCAGTACTTGTTATGGGTTGTTAGGTGTATGACACTTTATGTAAACTGGTAATCAAATTAGACAGAATTCTTTCATTAGTCTGGCACTGTCAGGCAATCTTCTATCTTTTGACATTATAAACATTACATAGTTTTCATATGTCGACCTACAACTCTTGATTACATCTAATGACAGAAATCTTTCAGATTGGAGTCAAATTAAATGATAACCTGAAAAGAAATAGGTCACAATTTTTTGAAAAAAACGATATTTGAAATTAGTTGAATTAATTATGCTGAAAAATAATCAAGCATGTTCATTTTGTCATTGGGTACTCTTGTAAATTGGTGTATGTGAAAAACTTTATCAATGGCATGCTGTGCCTGATTCAGGATATCTGGAAGACATATAAAAAAGATATGGGACAAGACTGTAACTCTACTTTCCAAGCATGAATCAGTACCCAATCTGGGTAAAGGCGGAGCAATACACTTCCAAAAAAATATATTACCCCAATAATTCTGACAGCAACCCATTCCAATAACATCATCTCTATATTGCTCTGCAAGATATATTACTTGCTATACTGAACAATCATATAGTGAACTGCTTTGACTGCAGCAAGAGAATATGTGTATCAAGTAGTAGTTGTTGGGAAGCGTCTAATAAGCTTTGTAATAAGACATGTCACATCAATGTATACACTTGTAATTTACTGCTCACATCACAAAATGACACTATCAACTAGAAATAGTCACGATGTACTCAGCTCTCAATTTACTTTTGACTAATTACTTTAACTCTAGTATTGATCGGTACTTGTGGAAGTACTTAGTTCCTGTCAGTAAGGTTGTCATCACATTATCTATCCATTCAGAGGTTACTCAGGATTGTACTGTTATCTTTACTGATAAATATTATAGAAATGAAATGATGTTTTATGTCATTCTCGCACCTGTTTGGGCTAATGAAATATCCTGAAACTTTAGAACAAAATTATCAAGCAGCCAAATCTTGGGGCTGAACCTTTTTTTTATACATATTTAGGTTATGACAAGTATATCAAATTAGCAGTTGTTGAAAATTTGCTGGTAGCACATAATTTGTGTATGGATCAAAGATTTTTGTCTATGTCTTGTTCTAATTCAAAGCCTAAGCAAAACTAGTCCTCTAAATTTTTGTAAAATTAACCCTTTCAACCCGAGAGGCCGGTATACCGGCTCATCCATACGTTATATATACCTGACAAGCTGGTTAACTGGCCATTGTCAAGTGACGTCATACAACCTTAACGTAATACACTTTAAAAATATTGGGGTATATGACGTTTTATCCAAAATAACGTCAGGGTTCAAAGGGTTAAGTACACTGCCCATGTCAAATTGTTATAATTGTTCCAAGACATGCACTAATATCTCTGCTTGACAATAAAGAAAGAAAGAAACATCTATATTTTACAAGGATAACAACTTAGGTTCCGTGCGGATCCTTTCTCCCAGCTGGTCCTTGGCCAAACCTCTTGGCATTGATCTTTCCCGGATTATCCGTACCCATTTACAGCTGGGTGGACTGGAATTATGAGTGGAGATGACTTATTCAAGGTCATCGGACTTTCACATATACATGTAATGTATAGATATCTAAGGTATTCTTGTAATAGTAATTGGTGAATATATCTCAATGACCTTGGTGGAAGTTTTCAAGGTTAATATATCAATATATCAAATAAAGACAACTATAACAGTGTTTCTATTTAATGATGCACGATTTTCAGTTTTAAAATATACAGCTTGATGATTTTACACAATGACATATTGTTTTGAGTATATTAAAAAAAAATCAAATATATAATATTTTTTATTAAGCTCATGTTGTTTTGCAAATTATATGCTGCGTAATATGCATATTTTAAAAATAAATATTCTTTGTGTAAATAAACACTACTCAAATCAACTCATGGTTTAAAGACTAAGAAATTATCCGTTGATCAAGCTTTGCTGAAATTTTTATCACAAGTCTTTTCTTTCTAAACATGTACTGTGTAAAGATATCAGCACCCTTGATCAGTGGCGTTTCTACGGGGAAGTGGGGGGTTGCCAGGGGGAGCCATGGCCCCCCCAGAATTTAGGCTGACCCGTCCTTGGACCCCCCCCCTCCTCCCCCACTTTGAAATTTTTGTATAATGTTAAATACAGATGGTATGTGGTGGTAGCCCCCCTGAAAATTATTTGGCCCCAACGCGGCCCCTCAACCTAAAAATTCCTAGAAACGCCACTGCCCTTGATTACTTCAATGCTGAATATCAGCTCTGAAAAATATTACCTTTATATATCTCAGTTGTTAGCAAGTTAGATTCACGTCTTGTAGGCAATTAGGTGCTGTTGAGCTGAGGTAAAAAAAAGATTCTTATGCCATGGCTAGTGCTTTTAAGAGTTGGCCTAGTGTTCACTTTCATTCTCCATCTCCTGACCTTTACAAAGTAATGCCAGAAGACAATTCAATTGACTTGTACTCTATTTCTTTGCTAATTACATTTTATTTGTCTTAAACACTTTAACAGTGACATCTATTCAGATTGACATTAACTTGTTCTGTTCTGTCAATTGTCAATGGTGTTCAGGAAACTTTGTCACTCAATCTTGGTGATTGCTGATATGTGAAACAACTCATCAATTAAACTTAGGACAAGTAGTGAGATAAAGATTGTTAACATGTTCAACTGGTAGTACCATAATAAAAGGTAACAATTCTAATCCATGAATTATATTAACAAGAAATTTTGTTAAAATTTGTCATTGAACTTCAGTACTACTCCTTCTTAAGAATTATTATGTCATATATGATGCACATCAGTTGTAGTAATATGCTGTAACTTTGGTACTTAAGTTGAATTTGCCCCATTTTCTATGTATTTAAGGCATAACCACTGTCTAGTTGTTCCATCTCTGAACAATTCTCAGTTTAAAGAATTTTAATTTGCTGCTGATGAAAATAATCTGAGTATTAATTTGATAAGTATTTAAATGTCCTTTGCTTGAAAAATAATCGATATTCATTAATTCCGACTTGAAAATGTTCCTAAATTTTTTTATTAGATTATTTATTAAATGAATAGATTATGTAAGTTCAGATCAGTAAATTGTTTGCTGTTTTCTAAACAAATTTAATGCACTTTCCTAATTGAGATTGAATTAAAATATTTGGTTTATCATATAATTTTCTTTTTAATCTCTTATCAGTGTCATACAGTTCATTATGGGTAAATTCTATTATTTCTAGGTTATTTAATTCTATTATTAATTGATATAACTAATCTAAGTAAATATAAGGCAACCATATAACTATTATTGTGTTTAAGTGCACTATTCAGACCTACTTCAGATATAAAACTTAGAGATATACTGGTCAATAAAGATATCAGATAGTTAAAGGGATTGTAAAGTGGTTTTCTAAACGCGTTTTATGATGTCACTGACAGTGATCTGCATAGATATCAATAGTAGCTTCTGGTAGATCACTGTCAGTGACGTCATAAATCCGATACACATACAAAGTTTAGAAAACCAATTTACAATCCCTTTAACATAGTATTGACATGTTGAAATATCTAGTCTTAAATAATCTATCAGATTTTTCTAGAAATTTTTATTTCTCATGTTGATTCTAACTAGTGCATGACTGCACACTAAATGTTTGCTGACATAATGATTAAATATTGAATAATGTAATTCTTTTCTGTCCTACTTTTCTGCTCCAGACTAAACTAATTGAGACATGTAATTTGCTTGCACATTTGGCGACCGAAAAATTGCTCAATGTGCACCGGCTTACGACAAAATCGAAAAACGTCTTGACATGGCTTATCAGCTGGTGTGCGGCCCGCACAGTGCGAGTCATCCTGATAATTTGTCTTTACCTGAATTTAAGTCAACCAAATGAATTCAGGTATATATTGGGCGCCATATTGTTTACGACAGAATCTCTGAAAACGACTGTTAAGTGCAAAGTGCCAAGGTCGCGATACAAAGTCAGTAAGAGTGCTTTGACCGCACGCTCTGATAATTTGACGCCTTCAAAAAATCGCAGGGTGTTCTGTCCAAAAATCGTTAAATGTACGCCGACCTTTAAATATCTGAAGTTATCAATGTCTTAACCCATGCTTGCTGGCATTGAACCTTCAATCTCCAGTTTCTGTCTAATTAGCCAACACCACTCTAATGATTTACGTAATACCTGTAATAAATCATGTTATATTAAGAAATACTATAATTAGGTTGATGATAAAATAAGTGTGAACTATTGATGATATAATGATATAAAACCTGTTATAATTATCATTAATAAATCAATACTAAAACCTGAATAGTTCTACAAATTAACAATGTCTCATTAGTCTTACTATAATACAACAAGCTTCTCTCAGTTTCATAAGACAACATGTTAACGCCAAACATCTCTCTGCAATTGAGCTTTTGAACTGCTCATTGAAAATGCTATTTTTCAAATGGGCAAAAAAAGACAACTCTTGTTTGAAGGAAGATTTTGACTGGCTGATATTAATGCGTGAGAAGACAACATTCTCTGAAGAATGATTGTGATTGGCTGAACTATAATTTATTCAAAATGGCGATCAACCAGAGTATACAAGGTTATCAAGTCTAGTTCCGAAGTTGATACAAATGATCCAACATAAGTATAGTTTTGTAAGAAGAGCTGAGTAAGCAACTCCACTAACTGTGATTTGGCAAATTGCATAAATAGAAATGTAGATAATCTTTAAACAGCATTAAGGGTACTGATCAATTTAAATAACAGAATCCTCTTTTTTCAATCTGATGATAACAATGTTAATTGATGTGAAGTTTAAAGGCAAAAATATTCAAGAGTACTATATCATTAAATTATGTTTATTTAATAATGTAGAGTAAACAAACTCACTAAATATAACTTGGCATATAACACATATGTTAATGCAGAACTATGTTATGTTCAGTTTTATTAAGTACCAATCTGTATAGTATAAAGTTCCCTTGACATTTTAGTCAGTTTATATTCAGACTTCATCATTCTAAACTCAACTTGATATACATGATAGCATTATGTCTGCATGTAATAAGTATAGTAGATTCATATATAAATGCTTATTTACATGATACTTGGAATAAACAGAAACTATCTCTAATGTTTCATAATAAGAAAAACAGAATGGTTTTAGAAACTAATGTTTTACCAGTCATGTCCAGCTGTGATTATGATATGACTGTCTGCTGTTATGGATCAAACATAAATCCATTTTTTGTGGAGATTTGTATTTATTCTCAAGATGCATGAAAATATTGAAGTTGCAGTTCAAATTCTCATAGTGAACATTAATGTATGTACATGATATATTTAGTGATTTTTTTTATATAGAGTATAGTTTTACTGTTGACATATCTGTACCTAAATTGTAGGTTGAATGTTTCAAGGTCATCATTAATGCACTCTACCATGTAAATTTTGATGTATTTTATGAATGTTGGCAGGCATGTTTGTAAATCCATGTTAGACAACTCAAGTAGTTCACATTTTCTCTTATATATTTCTAGGTCAATTTAATATATATACATTCCGTACTAAATAGTTTCTTCAAAATACTTCTTTAGTTTGGTCTCAGGTACAATTAAAGGGATTATAAAGGCAGCAATTTGGGCCATTCCCATTTCCATTCCCATCTGTGGTTCTTGCAACTCCACTAAAACTAACGCGTTATATTACATCACTTACAGTGATCTACTGGAAGCTACTACTATGCAGATCACTGTCAGTGACGTCATAAAATGCGTTAATTTTAGATGAATTGCTAGAACCACAGACGTCGAAATGGAAATTCGAATGGAGGAAATTGATGTAATCAGTGTCCCCTATCGGCCTATACACATATAAAGTTTAGAAAATCATTTTACAATCCCTTTAAGTCAGCAAAGTGTAACTTAAGTGTTGCTTTGCATACCTTCACAAAGTATGGAGCCGCAATTCATCAAGTTGGATGCTTGCTTCATAACCTGAAGGTCCAGGGCTCAATCCTGGTTTATAGGCACATGAGATTTTCCTCCTCTATATAGTCTCATATTTACTCTGCAAAGTTATCCATCAAAATCGATGTTAACAAGCATATATTTGAATGCAATTAGTCTACAATTCAAGGTTTAATATATTTTGTTCTTTCTAAGCAGTATTCTATTACTTTTGCACCTAAACAAAATTTAATGTTTACGTATCTGACCTTGAATGTGACTCTTTCAAGGTTAACCCAGAAAAATAATATACACTATCTTGTTTTGAATGTCATTTAGATGTTGACAATTATCAAAATAAGACACCTCAAACTTTTGTCTAGACTCTAACCTTTATTTTGAATATAATGTCAATTGTGTGGTAGTTTATATGAATGTCAACATGGTTTGGCTTGACAAGTTTATCTGTCTTTAAGTCTGAATGTTTGACAAATTATCGAGAATGTTTGACTGTTTTACTATTGATATATAGTCACTTTTGCTGGTTTCACCTTAAATTCTGTGTTTTTCCAGGTTTCACTTATATAAGATTTTTATTATCCTTTTAAAGCATAGTCTTTCTGTGTGTTTTGAAAACAATTAAAGATGTTATTGCACCATTCTGATAAATGTTCTCATGTTATGTCTTTGGTGCCTATGATTCCAGTAATTTGCCTTGAACTATCAAGGGCTTGGATTTAGGGGTGACATGTCATTTTCCATTATTTTTCTCTATGGCGAGGACCTTATGTTTGGGCTTTGTGGTTGCGGTGCTTCGCAACGTACTTGGACTCTACAACCCAAGCTGGTTGGTCCCCCTCAAAATTTTTTGACAAATCCACACCCTTGTGAACTATAGGTACCACAGACCTCAGAATAACTTGTGATAAGTTTAATAACCAGATGTCAAATATCTAAGTAAGATTATAGATATATATTACAATGATATCTAATAGACCTATTGACTGATGACGTCACATTTCAATAAACAACCTTCGCGCTATGAACTATGGGATTGAATTGGGGTAAAGGTGTTACAAAATGGCCGAATAGATATTGATTTATAGAGAGGATAGAAACCCCACTTCATTCCCAGAATGCACAGCTGGCTAAATTTGTGACGTAATCAGGCTACACGGTTATTAAGTGTGTTAATAATTACTTCTATTACTAAGACAGGAAATTGATGTCTTCCTGATCTTTGTAATGTCAGACTTATCTTTTATATTGACATTACATCTTTTATATCGACATTACATGTCTTACAGACTTGAATGTATCACTTGTAATGTGTCTTTTGAAGTTGGAAAAGTCATTAAGAAGGATATGAAAAAGAAAGAGGGTCAGAGCAATCTGTTTTGCCTGTTAAGTAGAACACATCCATTTTCTTCAGAACAGGACTGTGCTCTTGAAAACACATACATGCTCTTGAGAACACATTTATTCTCTTCAAAACACATGCATTCTTTTCAAAACATATCCCTGCTCTTCAGAACACATCCATACTATTGAATGCACATCCATGATCCCCATAACACCTGGTGCCTCTCTGCATTTGAGTTTGTCAACACAATCTGATCATGGTAAGTAAGGAGAACATTGACATTAATTTCAATAAAATAATGTTTAGTGATCTCTTAAACATGACATTGTCTGGTGAGATCAGACTGAAATGGTTTTAACGTAATGAAAATGTCAGTAAGAATGAGTGAGTTAATGCTGAATTCGTGATCATATGTCTCAAAATTTTTTAGAGCAATTTATGAATCCCATGTGAACAGATGAATAAGCATGACACTGCAGTTCAAGAACCCACAGCAGGCAACATGTTTTTCTTTCTGATCTTTGACATTTTGTTGTCATGACCATTCCTGCTAATCAAGAAGACAAAAATCATAAAGACCCATTCTCCTGTGACAATCCCAAGTTTTTTGTAACATAAGTATTAATTGTAATATGAATAATAGTTTTTTTTTTGTAAATTTCGCAAGAGTGATAAACTTTTCATCAACAATTACAACTAATATCAATATTGCGCAATCATATCAAATAATTACAAGTTATTGGAGACCAGCTTTATTTCCATCGAATTTCATTTGAATTTCACAATGCCTCGATTTTCTATTTTAAGAGGAAAATGAAACTAGTTGTGTGTCGTCACCTCGGGTAGAATTGAACTGAACTGACTCCAATGAATTTAATCAAAATTTACAGACAAATATTGTGATAAGACATTTATCTTGTGTGATACATGGTACATGTCTGAACACTGAAGGCAATGTACACCTACTCGCATCATCAGAGCAATGTCTTCAGATTGTTCATAGGCTCTGTTCAGACTGATGATTTTGCTTATGGTCAATCCCATCCTTGTGATCATCCTCAACCTATTTGTCAAAAAACACAACTTAGCAATCATGTACCCAGACAGAGGCATCTAAAAACATAGCAAAACTCCCCCCCTCCCCTGATTTCGGAAATTGAAAGGACGATCACCAATTTTTTTTAATATATGTGGCCTTACCGGTACTGTCTAAAAACCATGTCTAGACTCTAGATACTGTGATTTGATCCTTACAACAATATGAACCTATATCACAAATAGTTTCAGTATTTTGCTTTCGATGCTTTAATGCAAGCTGACTGCAGTATTTACTGGTATTTATACTATTATAGAAATGTGGCAAAGTCTGGTTCCTAGCATTAAAGTAAGTCCAAGTCCGACATTTGAATTGAGATTTCCCTAGTAATTCATGCATAGACTCAAGTCGACTTATAGTGTTTTAAGCGCGAAATTGATCTTAGGCAAAAGGCTAGGAACTGGGCCCTGGTTTCATTCTTTCAGGGGCCTTACTCTCGAAAACTTAATTTAAAATAATTTTAGTATTCTAGTCATCTGATTGGTCAATCACTAAAATCGATTTTAAATTGCATTGTATTATCCAATCAGATTACTGTATTTCTTAAAATCTGAATTTTATCTAAGATAATTTTTTGAGAATAAGGCTCCTGATCTTAGAGAAATGTCTTGATGGTGTAAATGCAATCTTCAAGTTATCTTTTTATACCTTGGAGGCCATAAAAATATGTAGTGTATTTACCAGTTACGTGATTATAGTAACGTTACTGTCCCTCATAGTAAACTGTCTAGTTCAAATGACCTCAATAGTAATATTAAACAGCTGTCTATCAGCACGTTAAAATGTATTATTTATGATAACAGACAACTGGTCTTAATCTATTCTAAAGTATATTAGACGCTGTCTTTATAATTTGAAGGTCTTTGAATCCGAAATCAATAAGATAAGACAAAAGAAAAATACATCAGTTGTTTCTATCATAATGGATGACAGTATTATTTCTATTGATTCATATTTGAAAGGATATTTCTTCTGTGAATATTGATATATTATTAATAAAGCTTGTGAAAAACTGGCTCTTCTTTTATAGCCTTTTCGTCGCAGTTGGGATTTGAAAACCATAACAGATATGATTGGTCTGTGTCTAATCTCATTCCTGAAGGTGCTATAAAATGTCTAGAATATCAGAATCGGATAAATTGAAACTTTAAGTAAATTAAATGACTGAAAAACAAAAACACCTGATGTCACCTTATGACTAGGTTTTTTTCATTGTCCATAATAAGTTACCATTCACTCAAACCAAAAGCATTGATGATGGAATTTTTATTGGATATACAATGCAGCAAATGCTTAGTGAAAGGGATCGTAAAGTGATTTTCTAAACTTTGTATGTGTATCAGGAACACTGATAGCATCAATTTGCGCCATTCCAATATCCATTCAGAGGTCTGTGGTTCTTGCAATTCCACTAAAACTAATGCGTTTTATGACATACAAAGTTTAGAACATAACTTTACAATCTTTTTAATACTTCAAGCAACTTATTTCCATTTCCAACAAATTGATGATATTTTCACATACACAAATATTGCCGTGTGTAAAAGCCCATATTGTTAAAATCTATTTTTTAATTGCAATCAAACTTCTGGTAATTGTGTTGGTCTGATGTTTCTCATTGTTTGCGTATGATAAGTTATGGTAATGATATGTTAACAGACCAATAAACTTCCACGCTAACATTGAATGATTGTTATAATAATGGGTTACATTCCTCATATTTAGTTGATAATTGGCAAAATACATTATTAGTTACTTTTATTTATGAATATTTACATTTGCTAAGATGTTTTCCCATTGACCTAATGCTAATTCGTATGGCGTTTATCACGCAATAAATGCCACTGCTAGATGTGACCTTTCTTGACTTCATTTTATTTAGATATGCCTAATAAAATGACGGCGTAATCTTTGATAAAGAAATAGTTCTCGGAAAATCTGATGACCTTTCGTTGAATCCAAAAAAAATCCCATGTTTTCAAAACGTAAATATAAGCAATAAACCGTTACCCTATGGCGTGTATGGTCGTATATCAGGACACAGGTTGGCTGTAAAATTGAATGAATGCGCTATTGCTTATATTTATGTTTTGAAACATGGGATTTTTATACACGCCGTAGGGTAACAGTTTATTGCTTAAATATCAAGAACTCCACAAATTTCAGTTTTTCCTTAGTTATAGGTTATTTGTATTCCTATTTCTAATAAAAGAAAGAGAGAAAAATATTGAATATTGATCATGGAGCTGATTTCTTTAGGATTAAAAAAATAAATAATCCCAACTTTCCTTATACACATTAAGCCTATTATTCTAAAATTGAACATTTCTGAGACAAGAAATTGCACTCAAGGATTGAGACAATGACAAATTCCACAGCAAGTATCAATTATTTATTGGAATAGAGTAGAATTCCCATTAGACTTTCCTATATTTAAAACAAACGCAGATCATTTTTCCTAGACAGATCCAATGCAATCTAATTGAAATTAGATTACATTTCGTTTCGGTTATTTTTTTAGTGTCAAATCCATGTAATCTAAACACTTATATAAGGCGAGCATCTTCTAGTGACGAAAATTTCAGCCAACCAAAAACTACCTTCAAGATCGCGGGTCTATGCGTTGATATGCATTGTGGGAAGACGAAACAGAAAGTAAAGCGACACAGCAGTCCAAATTATGACATAATACAAAGTATACCAATATAAACGTTGTTCTGATTGGTGGCACGTGCTATAAATAGCTTATTCGTCACCAGAAGATGCTCGCCTTATAAAAGTGGTTAGATTACATGGAGTCAACAATCAAAATATAACCGAAACGAATTTTAATTAGATTGCATTGGATCTGTCTAGGAAAAATGAACTGCATTTGTTGTAAATTTAATTAGATTGGATCCAATGGTATGAATTTACCAAGAAAGTTATTAAACCTATCTTGAAATTTCATATTAAAAAATTATAGTTGCCATTTATTTTCACTGTGAATTATGATACAACTGAAGTAGTTTTAGAAATGCCTTAAGGTGCTTGCAAGTATTTTTCTGTGGTACTTTGATTAGAATATAAAACCAGTGGCGAGATCTTTCTCAAACCATCAAGTTATAGTTGGTATTGAAGTGCTTGAGTTGTGATAGTTTTTAAATTTTGTATTTTATATGATTGCCTGAACTCAGTACTTCAACAGAATTGATAGGTTTTTATGATCAGTGGAACTGATTTGTGGTGAAATTTGACTGATTTAATTATTATACTAGGGGAAATGGTGAAGGATATTTAATAGTGATGAATGATTCCAAAGAATGAATCACTCATTCATAAATATGTTACATTTTGTAGGATGGAGTCTTTTTTCTCACATCAGCAATCTGATTTTAGCAGTTTTTAACTTTGATGAAATTCCCTTGACATATATGAAATACCATTTTTACAGACAATTTGTATTTAAATATAGCTTAAATTAACTCATTGAATACGAGTTTCTTAACTGATCATTTTAAACATATGACATGATTATATACATTGTATCACCATAATTATATGGTCTCAACCGCAAGAAGAAATTGTCTGTTAAGAAGCACTGATATCTCTACATGGTGTTAAAACAATTTCCATTATCACTGTCTTCAGCTAAGTGGCAAGGTTCATTTGTTAAAAACACAGCAATCTTATAGACTGTTTTTCTGACATTTGAAAACATTTACTATTTCCTGAAATATCCAACCTGTCAATAGACCTGACATACAATATCCTGGAAGACAGCTTAATGACATTAAAAGGCAAATCAGGGGCGTGTACAGGAACAAATCCCAAAAAGGGTCTAAAATACAGATTTTACTGAGCTGCAGCTGCCGTCCCCTTTGGATACAGGCTTGTAAATAGGCATACAATAATACATGGTTTTCGATAAACATTATTGTCTTGCTTGTACAGATTTTTTAATTACAATACAGTGAGCAATGCAGAGAAGGATACCAGGTTGAAATCCAATAGGATTCCCCCAGCATATATCTAACACAGAACTACATTTTCTTAATTCACAACTTTGAAATTTTTACAATGACAATTCTGACAATGTCCATAGTTAACAAATATATTGTGAAACTGTGTATTTTTTGTATTTTTATACTCAGGACGTACAACAGACTAAAACTCTATATTCCATTGTTACAACTTTTACATTCCATTTATTTCAATCAATTTAAAAAATCATAGAATAGGTCAAAGCATCAAATACTAGTTGGAGGCACATTTCAGCTGGTAGACTGGTTGTTTCCTTGTACTTGATCAATTATAATCGTGATCTTTCCTTATGAAATGATGTGATGTATGCTATGATTATAGTTATGTTATAATGTCATCTATTGTGATTAAATAGACTATGATATAAAAAGTAGAATAATTGTTTCACACACTTTACATCAATTGTTTTGAATGTCAAAATCATGAGGAAAAGATTTTCATACACAACTTGGACTGTTATCATGGTTGCATGGGTAAAATGAATAGAGGAACCAAGGTGAAGAGTCACAGGAGATGTTCCAAAAGACTTGATGTGTCCATAAAAATTGTTGTTTATAACTGACACAATGAAGCTTTTGGACATGGAATCAAGATCCTTAACCCTTTCAACCTGACAAGGCGATATACCTACCCATCCTTACGTTATATATACCCGACAAGCCAGTAAACCAGTACAACGTTAACGTAATACATTATAAGAAATATTGCTGGGAGTTCAGGGTATATGATGTTTTAGCCAAAATAACGTCAGGGTTCAAAGGGTTAAACTAATGGTACAAGTAATGTGTTAGTGGTTCAGTTAGTTGATTACAGTTATCAAGTGATACTCTAGTGACTACAAGTAACAACTACCTGATCAATATATTGACCATCTATTACAGTACTTGATAACAACTAGGTTTTTATCTCTTTCAACTCACTGATTCTACAACAGATCAATCCTGTTACATTTCACATTTCTTCTGTATCTCAATTACAACTGTGAAAAATGTTGTGATTTATAAACTGCTTTGTTACAAAGAGGGAGCCGCGATGGCTCAGTGAGTTAGACGCTTGCTCGCTAACCTGAAGGTCCAGGGTTCAATCCTGGCATGGGTCAAGATGACACCTTCGGGTTTTTCAACCCGGTTTCCCCCTGTCAGTGATGCAGGTCGGAGGGGCAGACATGGAAGAAGTGTCTAGTTGTTCGGATGGGACAATAAACTGAGGTCCCGTGTGCTATTGGCTGTGCACGTTAAAGATCCCTCGACAGTTGGAAATCGAAAATAAGAGCAGGCTAATGCCACTGGCTCACAGAATGGCTTTAATCAGTGTTCAGAGTGTGGCTTCTGTATCCACATTGTTGCTTTGATATATTTACTTAAAGCCCTCCAAGTAATCGTGTGCTCTGATATCTACAAGTGGTCATATTTCTGATAAACATGAGGAATATTATAAGACATATCAGAAATATATTTAATAAAACTCCTACACATGACATGTAATCACTCATAGTTGGCCTTTTTCTCTGTATTTCCATGCAGAATTAATTAAAGTACTTTTTAAGTTCATTATTATTTATTATAAAATGTGATATATCATCTTAACCGTATTTTTTATACCTTTTTAATCTTATATTTTTTTTTTATCTCAAATTTGAAATTCTTCCAAGTTATTCACTTCTTGTTGTAACCTTGATAAGTTGTATTTGTAACCTGTTTCTAACAGAGTCATGTGGTTAATAAACAATTTTCTGCTTCTTTTTAAAGTCAGCGGTAGTATCCCTGCATGAGCACTGATAGGTGGCAATAACATTTCAGATTTTTCAATCAGTTTTTAGCTCCCATTGTCATTGTTGCAGTATAGGCTGTAAGTTTGTACAATAGGGAAGACATTGTTCAGATCAGATCAAACCAACCTGAGTACACTTTTTAAACAAAATGTTGATTTGGTGATTAAGATTCAAGAAGCTTTTAAATCGTTTCATTTGTTACTAAATTTGTGCATATGGATGTAACGAACTAAAAAAACACAAACCCTTCATGATTTAGAGTTCTTGGACACCCGATAAAAAGACACTGTCCACTGAAGCAAGAACACCGTACAAAAAAGTGTATAGTTTTGGGTATTGGTTTTCAACCATAGTCTCAACTACTAGCTTTATAATTTTAAATTGCCAAATCTGAGCCAGTAGCAGCCAGATTGATTCCTGTTAACAGTTATAAAACAAAATCTATTATTGATAGACGAGAATGGTAGATAAATGTTTCCAGTAATTTAATTGGTTATAACAATTGATTTTATTTCCTATATTTGACAAAGTATGTGTCTGCTTTAACTTTTGTTTTTCCTTTGATGAATTATTGATTTGGATGATCCGTTCATTGTTTTAAGTAGACTTAAACAGTTTAAATGGGTTTACAGCATCAAAGTTGATCCACCTCTGTTAACCTTGTCATTGTCTACCATGAGAATACAAATTACAAGAGAAACTCTCATGCTCAGTTTATTATTCTTAATTGTTATGTTTTCCCTTAGGAAGGGTTCTGATCGAAGCTGCGGGTGGAGAAATATATCTTGTAGTTTTAAGTTTAGCCCAAAAATTTTCTTAAATGCAGAAAAAAAATTTTCAACCCTCAATTTTTTTTTTTGTATTTAATATATTTTATTTGAATATAAGCTTATTCAAGAACTATTTGTATGTCATGCGGATCCGTCATCCGTCATACGATAAAAGGGGAAATGGTTGGTTTTACAGGGTATGATTCCATATATGTGGTAGCGGTATCCATCAAATGGTCTCCTTCATGCGTCAAAAAACCAACCATTTTCATTTTTATTGCATAATGGATGACGCATGGGGCGTATATGGAATCTTAGCTTTATACACTGAAGTCTCTAACCACATTTGTAAAGGTATGATTGTGGTCATAAGATTCCAATGATAAAATACATTAAATTATTTATAGAGTCTGCTCTATCTTTGTCAGTTTTTCCTTACCAAATATAGAAATAGATTGAATTTCATTTACTGTGTGGACTCATCAATAAGAAATCTCAATATAGCCCAGTTAGTCTTTCATCTGAGCCATTTTTATTGAACAATCCATTACAATTTGATTTTATTATTAGATAACTTATAGGTCAAGTTTATTTTTGTCAGACCTACCTAGCTTTAACATTTACAAGATGTATCCTAATTGGATACTTGATAGTTCTTTGAAAATTTGAAACAAAAGCCCAGCACAAGATACGTTCAACATACTGATAGTCTTGTAGAGAAAATCAATGAGTTAGAATTTCTTCAAGGGAACAATTCAAATAGTCAAAATTTCAAAAAATGGCATTTATCATATATGATATACTTTAATTGGCTGAATTAAATTAATACAAATTCTGTGTCAAAAGAGGATGCTGTGTCTTGGATTTGCTACTCAAAATTGAAAACAACCAGACTCATGGCAGTTTGGTTAATAATCATTTGCCATCACTATTTATAAATTTATCCTTGTGCAGCTGATGGACACAAATTTAGGTTGGAAGGATGCTTTTAAGCAATCAAAATTTAATTATGGTGGGAACAACTCCACCCTCCAAGTTCTGTGCTATTACCATGTTTTCTCACTGAGATTTTAAAATGGCATCAAAAAAGTATAGGGCACCACACAATACTGTTAGAATCTTGGTCTTCTATCGATCATTTAAGGTTTATGTCTTAAAATGGTGGAAGTTAATTGTTTTTAACTACTCTACCCATTGTGAGGTAATTTGTTTTTAACTTGAAGGTTATACAGAATTCTTTATCAACTCATTAGTATCAGATTCCAAACTATAAGAAAACTTGGTTAAAATTTGGTTTTATATATTTTTATACTATGTGTAGGTGGCTTGTTGTTTACCTTTAATTATAGTTTTTAATGGAAGTTAGCCAGTTTCTGGGGTAGAGTCTGAACTAAATGAACTTTGTAATATTGATGATATGATATTTAGAATAAGTAGTTTGCACATGACATAACTCTGTTAAATAACACTAACAACTACAGTCAAACTTGGTCTATCCGTCACCTGTATTCAGCACCACCCTTTAATGAATGGCAACCAAAATTACATCCCATGCAATTTTCAACCAGATTTACCTCAATTCACAATCAATCTTCAGCTTGTCACCACCCCTTAGTAAGCAGCTCAACTTTTGACGATCCCTTGACTGTGTGCTTGATACAAGTTGACTGAACTTGATGTTTGTGGATTTTCGTTTCCACTAAACATAAGCAACATGTGGTTTTTGGTGACAAATGAGATTTTCAGTTGTCAATATGCTTTGATCAAGCATCAATCAATTCTCAGATTCTTCTAGTTGTTACCATTAGTTGTTACTAGTCTTTGATAATCCAGTGACACTGATAGTATCAATTTGCGCCATTCCAATTTCCATTCTGATGTCTGTGGTTCTTGCAATTCCACTAAAACGCTTTTTATGACATCACTGACAGTGATGTATCGGATCCTATTGATATCTTCAGATCACTGTCAGTGAGGCATAAAAGGTTACAAAGTTTAGAAAATCACTTTACAATCCCTTTAAGAGTAATAGCTCACAATAGATCTTTGACTGAAAATCAAATTGTTGCCAATTGTGCTATCATTGTTCAAATTCACACAAAGATTTTTTTTACAATCCCTGTCATTTTGCATTGACTTGTTCAGTCATCAAAATCATGGTTTTATGATATAACAGAAACTTCATAAATGTTGTTTCAAATCATATAAGCTGCTTACTTTGAGAGCCTAATTATTATTAAGATGTTGTTGTATCTTTGATTCTCATGAGGTACGTCTAATTGAATTGAAAAACTCATCTCCTTACTTTGAAGAAAATTTATAAGTAATTTGTATAATGTAGTTGTTGGTCATAATCTGTTTCATTTTGACTATTAATAAACTTCTTATCTTTGATATATAGTTGATGCCACATTAAGAACCATTTGATATTTTCCTGTATCCAAACACATACATACACACATTTGTACCTTTTCTAATGCATACTAAGTAAGCCTACAACTGAAATATTACTGATGATATCCAGAATTGGTACTGAAACGTGTTAATGTATATGTGGAATCTGAATTCCAGGAGAATTTAAAATCCTCCTAGGACAAACTCCAATTTTATTTTGTCCTAGTACAAACTCCAATTGGAGTTTCTCCTAGGAGAATTTGAATCTGTAAATGTTTAATGATGTTACTGTATTTAAATGCTATTGATATTGATAGACTGAAATCAGAAAGAAGATTGTTATTGGTGATTTCAACTGATACTTAAAAGGTTCAATAATGGAAATCACGTTATGTGCAATCACTATCACGAACACATTTTACATAATGAGCTTTAAAATTGTGATAGTTTTTATACTTTTCCTCTATGATTAATTTGAAATGTTATTGTATTTTTCAGGGAGATTTAAAACACAGGAACGTGGTGATTCTTACAGTTCATGATTTAGGATGCAATCGTAAGTGTTATTCTTTTCTGTTAACAAATATTGTCATTAAGGGATATAGTATCTGGGATTTTAGATAACCAATGATTAAAACACTTTCTAGGAATAAAGATATTTGGATTGTATGCTATTAAATACAAGTAGGCCTACATACATGACATAATTATTAAGATTTTTTCATACATTTACTCTCATTACATCTACTTTTTACCTACTGTTTGCACGTTATCGTGTATTTATTTTTTCGTATTAAATTGAGTGAATATTTGTCTAAAAGTATTATGAATACAGGCCTTATATCATGGAGGTATATTTTGTGGGACATAAATTTTGCGGTTTGCAGAAATATGGTGCTCACAAATTAAAAGGATCCACAGAAGGTAAAAAGATAATAAAAAGGAATGTGATGATCAGTATACTATATCTTTGAATATCAAACCTTCAATAAATTCTATATGACCCTAAACCACATTATTATATATATATAGAGATTGATAATAACATAGCTCCAATATAAAAATCAATACTGACTGGGGATATAAAAAATCAGATTTAATACTATTATAGTGCATTTCACTCAGAATATTGAAAGATACATATGAATATAACAATCTTATCGACCTACCAAAGCAGCAAAAATACAAGATACCACTCTAATAAATACCAATGTGCCAAATATACCCATGCAACAATATTGAATTGATCTGATTGTATCCCATGATGTTGATCTATACAGTAGTGGAAGGTGAAACAGACCATGCTTACTCATTTCGCAACACCTGGTGGTACTTCTCTTTTGAGTAGTCCTCTACTATAGAACTATTTCTCTCGATTTTGCCACGATTTTGGACAAGATTTTTGATTTAACGGAATTGTTTTGCTTGTACAGATTTTTATTGCTATGAATGAGTCTATGTAGCTTTATACAAATGTGACAATATAATAAACATACCTACTGATGAAATGAACACACCATTTTGTTGAAGAGATATTCAAATAGTTTTAACTAAACAAAACTTGTTGAATTAATGAGATCTTACATGGTAATTCATGTCTGATAAAAATGAAAGAAGGGTTGTCTGGGCTCCTATGATTGTCATAAGTATTCCTGATTTCTCATCCATATTTCCCAATTAATATACTAATGAGGAAATATTATGTAAGAAAAATCATTTTGAAGACAAAAGTAATGATGACTTTTGAAAGAAAATTATTTAGACAATATAGATCAAGATCACAGAACATTAACTATGAAACCTTATTCAAAAATATATACAAATGGGTTTAATATTTGTTGATATGTATCCAAAGCTATATTAAATGTAGCTTACAATATTTCAAATACAAGATCTTCTTGTATCCAAATAAACATACATGCATTGATACAGTTGCTGATGGCATCCAGAATTCTATATGTTTTTTCTTTAAACCATATTCCCTATATTTGCAGATTCAATGTGGATACACTTTTTAGAGAATCCATGTATGGAAGCTATAACACAACGGGCAGCTTTTATACATGTCGATGTTCCAGGCCAGGAAGATGAAGCAGCAGATCTACCTGCAGAGTGAGTTCCCTTTACTGTTACTCTTTTTACAATTATTAGCACATTTCTTTAGCACAAACATCATCTTTTTATTGTCATTTTCATAGTAGAAAAAAGAGTTTAAACTTGTTCAAAAAGATGAAGATTATTAGTTTAAGATTTTAATTTGATTTAAGATTATTCCATAGAAAAGATTCAGTTTTTTTAAAAGCCCAGTTTAATTCAAAGTGGAATTTCAATATTTGTATTAGGACTATGTTGGTAAAGTTTGAAATTTGGCACAGAAAACTTCTCCTGTGTAGATTGGAATTTGAACCTCTTAATTAATATTTTTCATCTTTCTCTAAGTGCAATATGAGATAACAGTTTGATAATTTAAAAGTGTTAAAATGATAATAAGAGTTGTGTAATATGATTAGAATTTTGTATTATTTGAAAGCAATGTTGTTAGTGACAGCACCAAGTGTGAAATAATTATCTATTTGAGCCTAATTCGGGGTTGGATTAATAATTTATAAAGGTCACATTGGCAGCACTGGTGTACAAGTACAATTAAAACATCAATATTATCAATTGTTAGACTTGTATAAGGTTGATTAGATCATTGTTCCAACTAAATTTTGAAAAAAAATAATTACTAATATTACTGTCAGTGCGTTTGCCATTGTTCAAGGAAGCTTTACAAAGTTGTCAAGGTGATTAAAGAACAAAAAAAAATAAGGGATACGTTATTCAAATTTCAAGTTCAGTATTTGAGATTGAATATTTAGCGAAAGGCCTTTTAAATCATCATTGCTTAGTACTTAAAAATATTCCTCCTCATTTCCTGGTTGACATTATTAAGGTAATAAGCCTGAAGGATGATACACTGATGATCATTTACCTTAAAGATATCATTAAAATAAAAAACTCTGAATAGAAACACGTAGCAGTTCCAGTGTCTCCAATCTAATTTATTAATGGATTTTCTATAGCCCTAGGTTTTAAAAGGTCATACAATGTTTTAACTCTTTGGTTGGTTGGTAGATGACAAGTTAACGTTCGCTTCCAGCAACAGCTGATATTGCAAACTATGTAGTTGTTGGTAGTGGTGGTAGTTGGTAGTTGGATTGGTTCAATCGGATGGTACTGTGCTGTTGGTTTGGTAATTGGAGAATTCGTAAGATCTGGTCGGGTCGAATGACATGGCAGTGAAACTCGGCCCTGAGTAGTGTGGCGTGAGTTACTCAGTCTTCTTCATTCTTCCAATCATGGTTATTCTTCTTGATGGTGGTAGTTGAATGTTTTAACTCTTTGCCAGCTACTGACTTTTATACTTGCGGATTTCTGATAAACTATGTAAAACCTAAAGACAGCATGTATCGGGATTCTTCTTGTCATATATTTTTTTATTTTGAAGCCAAAAAACTAATAATATCTTATTCCCAATACATCTTCAATTTATAACATATATGTAAAGAAAATTGCATAATGTGAGAAAGCTTCATTTATATTTAAAGGAGTCCCTTAAGAGAAGAATCTAGACAATGATTATAGTTGTCGTTATGTTAAGTGTGATATCTTTCAGTGGTTAATATTACTTGACTGTCTGAAAAAGTGCTTTGGAAAATAGAATTGTCACATTTGTCTTCGACTGTCTTTTTCGCCATAAATAATTACTTATTTTCTCGTATTTTTATCAACCTTTACTCATTTTAAGCACTTTTTTGAATTGTAGGCTACACTTTTTTTTTATCAGCATCATTTTTTATTACTATACTGATTTATTTAAATGATTGCATGTCCCAACTCAGTAGCAAGACATCAGGAATATTCTACACTGTATCTTAGAACACAGCACGTCTGATGCCACAGTTTCATTATTAGTTTTGGACACAAAATAACCATCTTGACAGTTGATTTGGAATTTGACTTTTTTTAGGAATAATTAAACTTAAAATGTGGTCAGAACGTTATACTATAGCACTGAGACTCTGGTCTCACATCTATCTGAACTATTCTGAACACATCTCATCTAATGATACCAACAGATGTAGTAGATGTAGTAAAAAGAATCATTCAAAAGATGAATGTTATTTTACTTAAAGCCAATCTCATTGATCTTCTTAAAGCCATACCTCCTCTAAGAATGAACAAAAAAATTAAGTTCTCAAACTTGGTCAATAAGAGTATATTATATTCATGAACAGTGTTTAAAGTATACAAACAGAATCAAATAAACCCATAAAACTATGTAATTTTCCATACAATTACAGATTATTATTGATAAATGCCTTAAATTGGATTAAGGCATTTATCAATTATTGTATTTAAACATAGTTTTCTGGATTTATCAGATTATTTAAGTAATCTGTTGTATAGTTATGCCACTAGGTTTGTCCCTTGATGAATATATACTCCTATTGACCAAGTTTGAAAATTTAATATTTTTGTTCATTCGAAGACGTTGTATCGCTTTAAGCGTATTCTTTTATAACTTGGTTTGCATTGCTTATGTTTGCACTTAAATGTGAAATTAATTTGATATTTATGACCATTTGATTGATTATTATTTGTCCTTGCCAAGGTTTAAGATGTGTAACAGCAGTGAGACCTGTTCAGGGAATCTGAATACATACAGTAGTAAAGTTAAAATGTGTAATATGTATTTAATAACCAGCTGTGAATTCTCTCTAACACATGTAGCAGGTTTGAACTACATATTGATTTTAACTTCTGGTCCATTCTCATTGACCTCTACCTCAAGGTCAACCAGGTCAACCAGGTCGTATTTCAAAAGATGCAGTTGTATATATTGAACTAGTATTAAATCCTTAAGAACATGATGACTCTACAAGATTAGCTGCTTGAATATTGATCAATAAATCATTGGCATTTTTATCGACTGGTAGTCCCAGGTTGATCAAGTTCTTTTCTTAAGAAATAGAATCTTCTAGTTCTATTTTGACTACAATAACAACCTGACAGACTATTGAATAGTAATGGTCTATTGAACTGAATATTTTGATGAGATAAACAACTCTGAAGATGAGTAGTTCCAGCTACTATATTCTAGATTACTTTGTTCAATATTCTTGATTACTATTTTCAAAACCAAGTAAAGTTTTTCTATGATTTCTTAGTATTTTCTCCAAGCCTTCTCAATTTCATTTTTATTTTATTTCAACTACAGGATTTTGTTGTCGCCTTTCACTGATATAAAAGCTGCTGACTTCAGACCTTAAATTAAGCATATTGACTTGATGTAAATGGTGAGGAACATAAGTATTGTCAGAGAATCAAAATTATACCTTAAATATCCACTAATCTAGGTATTTCACACAACCAAAACTAAATCATTACTAAATCTTAACAATAACTTATTGTTAGAAACCATAACTTTACATTCACATCAAGAGAAATATATATTGTCAGACAATCAAAACTATACCTTTATTAACTGATACATACTTATACATTTTTATAAAATTTTTATGTTGAGTCAGCTCTAATTTTATGATAATGACAATCTTTATAAAGAACAAATTGATATATTTTATGATAATCGTTATTAAAAATATTCTCATATACTAAGGTGATAAAAGTTAATGATAAAACATATTTTATTGATTTGATTTAACTAATTACATGGCTAGGTACAATAAAATCTATTTTTTATTCTGTTCGTATGGATTTTAATACTTTCTTTATAACTTTAGCATTTTTAATAAATAAACGCCTTTAATTACTGAAAAACGTATTTTCTCTTTGAAATCATGAATGCACTTTTATTGTGAATTCAGATCTGGAACAGGTAGGGGACATAATAATCTTTGGTTACGGACATGATAGTCGAAAATGTGATAATTTTAATTTTGGGTAACATTTTTGGTAAACATATTGTTTAACAACAAAAAAAACCAATAGAACTTTATAATATAAAGCAGATATGTTTGGGGCATGTTCTTAGCCTTGTCTAGATTTGGACAAAAAATATTAATCTGGACAACTAGTTTGGAATTGGACTGAGTCGCAAAGCACAATGTCTCGTATCTAATTTACCATACCAATATTTTGGATCTCATCTAATGCTGCCAACAGATGTAGTAGTTGTAGTAAAAACTGTTAAAGGAATATTTACATAAACTCATGGCCCAAATTGAGCCTCAAAAATGCTGAACATTCCCCTTTAACAGATTCTTTTTTTCTCACTAAGTTACCTGAGTAAATTATGAAACATTAGGATATGTTTGACCTTATTGAATGCTTTGCTAGTAATCCTCATTATACTCAACATTAAGAAATCTCCTAAAAAGTTGTTATTCTTAGGAATTATATATTAAATGTGATTTTCTTCTACTATTGACAATATAATCTGTCTTAGATACATCATGATTGATTGTTCAACAATTCCTCAATATTACAACAATTGTTTTTCCACGCAAATTATTTCTTATTTTTTGCTCTGAGATAAAATTTACTTACTACAAATTGGAATAATTTGTTTTCCTTCCAATTATTTTATAAGTTTATACAGAAACTATGCTAATATTTTTCATTAAAGAATGGGTAGATTTTTTCCTTTTCATGTCTTAATACATGTTTGTTCATTATTGGATTTAGTTTTTGCTCATGTTAAGAGGAATTTTATAAACAACCTTGAACTTAATGACTAGTTTGTAGGAAATTTAATTTGAGATGATTTTATTGCTCAAATCGTGTGAATTGCCATTACTGCTACCACAATGTTTAGAGAATTACATTTGAAAAAAATATTTGTATGAATTTAAATATCAATTCCAAATAAGTACAAAAAGTCTTTATATTTCTGAAAAAGCAACGATTAAAAAAGGGAAGTGAGTTTTTTTCAAAAGTAAACCTTATAATTCAGGGGCAGATCCAGAATTTAGAGACAGGGGGGGGGGGGGGCTCTGAAAAATAATATGATTCAAAGTCAACGGTATGACGAGCGCCCAAGGCACGAGCGGCAAATTTTTAGAGGGTTCTGGCATCAGTCGGCCAAAGATAGGGGGACCGGAGCCGGCGGAGCCACCACTTGGATCCGCCCCTGTAATTCTGTGGACCCGATTATTTTTAAGACAAATGAAATACAATATCAAAGTTCAATTTGAAAAGTGGGATAACAGCAGATTTTCAGTTCTGAAATCACTGTGGTGGCGCATCAATTTGATTTGAGATTCACAGCAATCAAACATGACCTTTAGATCTGATCGAGTTATTGTAAGTGAAACAGGTAGTCTTGTGGGATTAGTTTAATATACATAATAATAAAATATATAATACAGCCCATTACTGATATTATTTCACTGCTCTCATAGGACTTATAACATTAATAAAATAATTAATTATAGTTGTTTCATCTGTTAATTAATCTGTTAACTATATCTTTCCACTAAATATATACTGGTATACAGTATCCTTTGAAGTATTCAGTAAAATAACCAGTCTGGAAGTGATGACAGTGATGAAATTAGTCTGGATAATGTAGACCTGTTTAATTTAAAGGGGAATGTTCAGCATTTTTGAGGATCGATTTGGGTCTTGAATATATGTAAATAGCCTCCAGAAGTACTAGTACTGTTTTTTTTAAAGAAGGCATAGTCTCAATGAAATACAAGCCTTATATTAAATATCGAGTGAGAGCTGTGCACAATATTGATTTCAAGCTTAGCGAAAGACCATGGTATTATTGGTCAACAGAATGGTAAACGTTCCACTTTAAAGTCTATCAAAAAAACTCCGTAAAATCAATTGTCAATATTTTTAGAGGGGTAGAAAAATGTTTGATATTAAAAACCTTAAACAAATTAGTTTATAAAAAATTGGGGGACTATATTTCTCAAAAATTTATATCCATGTATTTGTTTTTTCACACAAAACAAAAAATAGTAGCAAAATTTAAAGGCCTGTAGTATATTGGCACTATAGTTTTAATGTCCCATCCAAATGTTGGTCCCTCAAACCTGTATCACAGACAAGAAGTAACCAGGTAACTTCATGGGAAAAAATGTGGTTCATCATATGATTGTAGATAGCACCAAGAAAAATGAAAGTATTATATTGAAGGATTGAAAGATAATAACAGTTTTATACCATAATTGATGTAGTATTAAATAAAACACCATCTAATAACAGATTATAATTAGGGTTAAGCTAATAATGAGAACAATATAATCTTTTTATTATTTATTAGATAATAGGTTTCTCATAATTCAGACTTTATATTTCAATGAAGATGGATAGGGCTACTGTATTTATGGCTAAGAAGATTATATATTGCTACCTTTGCTGTGTGATGGTGTGGAAACATCCCTGAGGTATTGAGCTGATTTTGACTTGTATCCTTCCAATGCTTGATTATTTGTTTTTCATACTTTCAAATGCAAGATTTACAAAAATTCAAGTTCAAGATGCTTGATAACAATTTGAAAGAAAAATTGAACTGTTTAAATAAGTTGAATAAAACAAAAGCTTACATCTTTTTATTAAAACGTCTTTACCATAAAATGTTACATTTTTTCTTTTTAAAAGTTGTATAAAGGCAAAGTTTATCAAAATTACTTTTAAAATTGTACACTACAATGTCTATGACAGCTTATGCATGTGACTGCAGTAAAACATGGGATAGTCTACAAATATTTTGATTATTATCGGTTTGCTTCAGGGTTCAATTTGCAAGTCAATATAATATCCTTTGCAATAAATATTTTTTCTACAATCAAAAGTTTATCACCAGGATCTAAAAAAACAACTAATATTCGCATACAATGATCTATATGAATATTTAATACATATATCAAGAGACTGACATTATGTTATTTTAAATTATAACCCAATTGGTAATAACAGTATTAAGTCTGAATTGAACCTTAATGTACTCTAGTTTATAGACATGTACTGTCATATCTCTAGCAAATATACAAGAAATTGAAGTTCTTATCTACCTAGACAATAATCGTAGTATTACTGGTTCCAGGGAAAATCAATTCTTATATCAGCCATGAAATAGAATAGCACTTCCAGAAGTGAATAACTTTCTTTAAGCAAATAGTTCTCACTTTACATAGTAATTGATCAATTCAGTGATAAAAATATCTCAGATTCCATATTCAATCCAAAGTAGTTCGGCAAGATGCCTGGCAACAAACGATTGCGTGTAATTTAAGAGCTCGCAGGGTTTTATTGTATATGTAAATAGTCAGTTTGTGGTAATTTTTACAGTTTGAAATTATGCAGCTAGGTGCGTGTCCTCTTCCATTGGGAAAATTAAACAAGGTCTTGTAGGCTGTAGGCCAGGCCTTCTTAATTAATTTTTGTTAAAATATATTTTATGAATGATATATAAGGGCCAAATAGAGCTAGGCGGGCAGAGAGTTTTAGTAGGCCAATCTTTAGGGCGTCGTGGGTCGGATTTGGCCGTTGGCCGCCTTTTGAGAAGGCCAGCTGTAGGCTCTTGATGTCAAAGATATCCCAGCAGTTGACTAATTCTGCTGACTTTGCAAAATGCATCTCACTGCAAAGTGAATGGCATCATATATTATTTTATACCACTTGAAGTTATTAAGATTGGATATTAGCCAATACATAAATCTGGTCTGACATGTTGTGTTATAATTGTCTGTCAGGACTGGTGCTGAAGGCGAGGATTGAAACATGCCAAGATTTATTATCTGTTTAATTCTTCTTTTCTCAATGGGAAAAATATTTTAAAAATTTCACATTTCAATTCAGTAAAATTCTTTAGAAGATTTAAAAAGCCATTTCATTCAATTTGTATTATTTGACAGAAATTTTTTTTGGAAGGGATGGGCGATCATTGAATGAATTAAGTAAAAAGCTTACCTGGTGTGTATTTAAACAGCAAAGTTAAAGCTTACCTTCACAAATCTGTGATTCTAGTTATGATTCTTGGTCCAATTGAAATTGGCACATGCTCTCCTTTTACACAGGGACTTGTTTTGTTTGGATCAAGATGCGGATTATATTTGTTTCATGTGAACCAACCAAATTTTAACATAGAGAAACTAAATGGCAAGCTCTTAAAATGAAGAGAAATCTTTCAAAACTTCAGGAGGTATATCTGGTATGATTTACATTAATTTATTACAAAAAGCAGATCTACATGCACTACATTTATTTAATGTGTTCTCAACATGTAATAATCATATTTATTGTGGAATTAAACGATAAATAAGAACAGGAATAGGGTGTAATATCATTTATTAGGCCAGCAGAAGGCCTACTGTTGCATAATTCTACCACAAGTCTTGATAGTTAATCAATAAGATTCGTCCTTACATTCATCTTGTATTAGTTTCACCAATATTCTTAATATTGGTCTGCTAGTGAACATATACTTGGTAGATATTCAACATAAACTCTGAAATAACTTAAAATATACAAGAAGTCAGTTTTAGTGTAAAGTTATCTATGTTAACTATTGATTTCTTTATTCTTACCATCATTAACAATGACTAGGTTATGAATTTATTGTAATATTGATGCTAATTCTGAACAATATGCTTTTTATACGCCCACACATTAATGTGGGCGTATATTGTAGTCGCCCCTGTCTGTCTGTCTGTCTGTCTGTCTGTCTGTCTGTCTGTCTGTCTGTCCGTCTGTCTGTCCGTCTGTCTGTCTGTCCGTCTGTCTGTCTGTCTGTCCACAATTGTTGTGGACACGATAGAGAGCTGGTTTCTTGATGGATTTTGATGAAACTTGCTGTGGGTGTTTGTTATCACCCAAGGATGAACCCTATTGAAAATCAGACGAATCGAAAAATATTTCATGGGTTATTGCCCTTGCTTTTGAACATATCTTGTGGACACCATAGAGAGCTGGTTTCTTGATGGATATTGATGAAACTTGGTATGAGTGTTTGTATTGACATTAGGATGAACCCTATTGAATATCAGAAACATCGAAAAAATATTTTATGAGTTATTGCCCTTGTTCTTTAAAACACGTTAATTTTTCAACCGTTACACTCTCAAAGTTGTGGATACGATAGAGAGCTGGTTTCTTGATGGATTTTGATGAAACTTGCTGTGAGTGTTCATAAACACCCAAGGATGAACCCTATTGAAAATCAGACTAATCGAAAAATATTTCATGGGTTATTGCCCTTACTTTTGAAAATATGTTGTGGACACGATAGAGAGCTGGTTTCTTGATGGATTTTGATGAAACTTGGTATGAGTGATTGTATTGACCTTGGGTTAAACCCTATTGAAAATCAGAAACATCGAAAAATATTTGAGTTATTGCCCTTGTCTTTAAAACGCGTTAATTTTTCAGCCGTTAACAAAGTTGTGGACACGCTAGAGAGCTGGTTTCTTGATGGATTTTGATGAAACTTGCTGTGAGTGTTCATAAACACCCAAGTATGAACCCTATTGAAAATCAGACTAATCGAAAAATATTTCATGGGTTATTGCCCTTGCTTTTGAAAATATGTTGTGGACACGATAGAAAGCTGGTTTCTTGATGGATTTTAATGAAACTTGGTATGCGTGTTTGTATTGACCTTGGGTTAAACCCTATTGAAAATCTGAAACATCAAAAAATATTTGATGAGTTATTGCCCTTGTTCTTTAAAACGCGTTAATTTTTCAGCCGTTAACAAAATTGTGGACACGATAGAGAGTTGGTTTCTTGATGGATTTTGATGAAACTTGCTGTGAGTTTTCATAAACAAACCAGGATGAATCCTATTGAAAATCAGACTAATCGAAAAATATTTCATGGGTTATTGCCCTTGCTTTTGAAAAAATTTTGTGGACACGATAGAGAGCTGGTTTCTTGATGGATTTTGATGAAACTTGGTATGAGTGTTTGTATTGACCTTGGGATAAACCCTATTGAAAATCAGAAACATCGAAAAATATTTCATGAGTTATTGCTCTTGTTCTTTAAAACGCGTTAATTTTTCAGCATTTAACAAAGTTGTGGACACTATAGAGAGCTGATTTCTTGATGGATTTTGATGAAACTTTCTGTGAGTGTTCATAATCACCCAAGGATGAACCCTATTGAAAATCAGATTAATCAAAAAATATTTCATGGGTTATTGCCCTTGTTAACTTGTAGTTGTAAACACTCAAAAATCGTTCAATTTTGTAAACATTCTTGATGGCACGGATTTCGACAGATGTTTCATTTACTGATAGTTCTTGTCGACCTCCCAAACGGCTTGGATGCCATTACAAAAGTGGGCGTATTACGATGGGGCATCGCTATTTTTAAGAGAGATTTTGACAATGTGACTTGACACTGCACTAGTATATTATTATTATTATTATTATTAAGTTGTATTTATATAGCACATCTTTCACCTTAGTGCCCAGATGCGCTTTACAATAAAACATATTAAAATACATACGAATACATACAAAGATTTAAAAGACAACAAAAGTAATATTTCGTTAATAGATAAAAATAAGAAGTGTTAAAAAAGAAGGTAAATCGTGGTAAAAAATATCATTGAATTAAAATCTACATAAAGGCAGCAGTAAAAAGATGTGTTTTTTAATTTAGATTTAAAAACTGACAATGATGGAATGCGTCTGAGAGAAAAGGGTAGTTTGTTCCAAAGTTTAGGAGCTCTTATAGAGAAAGCACGCTCTCCGTATGTCTTCAGCCTAGCATTGCGTTCCACAAGAAGAAAACTATCCTTACTCGATCGTAGGTTCCTCAAGGGCCTATAGAATGTCAGCAGATCAGTTAAATATGACGGAGCAAGATTACTGATACATTTAAAAGTTAATAATATATTTTATAATCAATTCTAAAAGAAATGGGCAGCCAATGGAGCTCTCGGAGGATAGGTGTAATATGGTCATATCGTGAAGAACTAGTTACAAGTCGAGCAGCCGAGTTTTGCAGTCTCTGTAGTTTAAGGATAAGATTGTCAGGAATACCAGATAATAACGAATTCAGGTTATCTAAACGTGATACAACAAGAGCATGTATAAGGGTTTTTGTGGCATCTACAGAAATGTATTTTCTAATTTTACTTATATTACGTAAGTGGAAATAGCCAGATTTACAAACAGCACTGACATGCAATTCCATGTTCAAATTTATAGAGTATAGGTCAGTGTATGGCTTAGGGTTATGATTTAAGAGATTAATTTGAGGTTAGGATGTTAAGTGATTTAAATTGGGTTATGATTTCACTTAATTTGAGGTTATGATTTAAATGGCAGTGTGTTCCAATTAACAGTTGTAATAAAGAGTTGGAAATGATGTTATTGGCCAAAAATTTTGAAATTTGAAACATTTTCTGAAAATGATAAAAACTCACTCTACTCACTAAAAATGGGTATTAGTTTTTTTTGTTCAATTACATGTTTTCTTACAATTCATAACAATTATCATCTCATCCCAATGAACTGTGTTGTATGAAACAAGTCCTGTCTCCCCTAGCCCAATTTCAAGTTTTATAAACCCACCACTGCATATTTTCAGATATCGACCTAGAAAAGGAGGCAGCGGCAGTCCTGATTCAGCCATTTGGTAATGAAGTGAGACTTCATGTCTTTTTTCAGCATGATACTATGTGATGATGCATGGCTTGGGCCAAAATAAAATATTGTTTCTTTGAATAAGTGCTACTTTGTTGCAGGATTGATGAAGATGATTGTTGTCTCTATAATAATGTATATAATGTATATTTGGATATATTGTATGTGTTTGAAACAAGAATGCAGAAATTATTATACTGAAAGACTCAAGGTTAATTGAATGATATACTGAAAATTAGGTTTGGGTGATAACATCCTTAATTTGACATCAATATTTTAGGAATTATGTTTCGAATTGAATATTCATTGCACTTCATCTTGAATCGGACATTTCCAGAAGTGTTTATACCAAAACCTCTAAATACTTTTTGAATTATCAATGTTTGTTGTCTGTATTTCTGCATTCTTATGGTAATTTCTATGCTTTTGTACAATTTGATGTAGTTTTGGGAATATTTCAGTGAATAACAAACCTAACATACAATTCTCTTTCAGAATCCAGAACAGTTCTATGTTGTAACTTAACCTTTGTGACCCCATTTGTCCCTATCATATTTGGTACATATTATTTGTATTTCAATATTATAATTGTACATTGTATTATAATATACTGTAACAGGCATTTGTTTAGAAAACATCATGATTTTACTACTCTGGTTAAAAAATTCCTCCAGTTAACATAAAAATTAGAAACAAAAGTTTGTCAACTGATAAGCTAAAGAGTGTGCAGGGATAATTCATCTAAGGACTAGAACAATTCGCTCTATTTTATTGGTTATGATCATAAGGTCAAAGTACCAATTTTACCTTAATTCTTTTACACTGATCTTGTTCATGTTTTGAATTCCTGGAGGTGCTTAGATACCTTTGTCTAACTTAATATTACAGTTTCATACCATAACTGTTGATTCCATCATAACTCTAGGCCAATATAACAAGGTCAACATGGTGGGTGTATAGGACAAGATAAGTGCAGATTAAGATAGGTTATCTCTAGCCCGAAGATAAGATACAATGCATTATCATTCAGATTAAAGTCATAGGAAACTGAATGTCATCAGAGGTCATCTATGAATATACATGAATGATGGTATGCAAAAATAACTTTTGATCTAGAAATTTTATATTTATACTCTTCAAAAAGAAGATTAAAATTGTGTGGTGTGATGAAAGATACTAAAAGAATAATTCTTATTAACTTTTTAAAAAAACTTTAATTCACTCTCGAACATGTATTTCTTTTGATTTATGAGAGAATTTTAAACTTTGTCGCTGATATGCAATTTTGATATATACTCTAATCTTATTATGATAAAGTTGCCAAAATATATGCATTTCGGCCAGGATCGCCGGAAGGAAATATTGTATTTTAGAGCTTCTTAGATCACTTCTTAGGTATACCAGAGGGTCCGTAAACACCAGCTGACTGCAGCTCTGGACTGCAGCATGGTTTATAGTATCGGCCCCCAAGGTTCTGGCGCCCCTGATTTCAGCTTTGTGTATGACCTTTTAATATGAAAATGAAATGTTTAGTTCACATATTATTATATGTAATCCTTAAGCGACATTTAGGGGTAGAGATCACATTAAATAACGGGACACAATTTTTATGGTATACTACTCCTTAGTTTTATTACACACAACGTCACCCCTAGATTGCCAACTACCTTTATCCTTAATTAACTGTTGCTTTTCTATTGTTTATTTCTTGTATATATACCTTCTTGTATTATATGTCCTCACTTCACCTGAAGATGACAATGTAAATTGTTGAAACGTTGTGTGTAATAAAACTAAGGAGTAGTATACCATAAAAATTGTGTCCCGTTATTTAATTATTATATGTAGATGTGTTTAAGAGCAGACATAACCAAGGAATCAATTTGATATGAAAAAAATAAGCTTACTGATATCTAAAAATTGAGTCTTTCTGCAAAAGTGATTTCTAAGTTCTTCTATAGATTATTAATAAAAACAATTATTTTATTTTATGTTGTGTAGTAGATTTATATTGTAGATGTCATTGTCCTAATTCCTATGTTAATCGTTAATTATTCATTACATCTGTTCGATGCTTTCATCGTAGTTAATATTATTAGTTGTTGTCATAAAACTGTTTTTTTTTTTCATTAAACACTCACTTTTTGTGATGTTACATTTCGTTTTACCACTTCATTAATTCATTTCATCTGGTAATGATCATATCATATCATATTCTGATCAATTAATTCACATCAAAACTTATCATCAAAATCATATCATCTAATCAAATAATGATCAAACCACATCATCAATATTATATATCATCAAATTGAGTTTATATTGTGCTTATTTTCTAGCATAATTCTTGTATTTGACTTTAATATATTTGCATATTTAAATATTTGCTTGTGTTTTTCAGCTATACATTCCCTAGTATGCAGAGTCTTGGTGAAGATTTAGTCTGTATTTTAGATCAATTGGAGTAAGTATATCACTTTGTAAGAGCAGATTTAAATAGGTTCTGTCAAAAAATATGAATACAACGTTAGTGCTAATAAAAGGATTATTGAATGCATGTTTTATTCAGCAAAAATATTGCTCATTTGACGATAATGGATATTTGTCATCGAGAAGTTTCTCTTGCACATCCCAAAATTTTACTCGCTTTAATGGTTAAATAGATGCATTAAAATCAACCATGATCAGACATTTATTTTTTGAGAATTACATGGGTTGCATATCATTCATGCATGCTAATTGTAATGACACTTATATATCAATTGGTTAAGATGATTACTTATGTATTATACAAATCAACAAGTAAAATAAAATAGGTTATGGTGGTATATGCAAGTTTTTCCATGTGTGTAATATGGAGTGTAATATAAAAAAATCAACATGTAAACAAGTCATACTTTATGCAGTTGTAATTTATTAGTAATGTTATGAATTAAGTACACCCTAGAAACAGTTTTTACACTGCCTTCAGGTGAACTATAAATTATAAACTAGGTAAATGGTTGATAAACAATGTCTATTAATAGTGGGCTATATAGCTAAACACTGTCAATTGTCACATAAAGTGCATCTTGTATTTCATCTCAAATGTTAAGATAATCCTGATATATAGTGAAACAACACTATTTTAAACCACCATTTATCACCAAGACAATAACATAGGTTTTATTTCCTACTTTTCTGCACCTAAATGGGCTAATTGAGGACGGGCAAACGCCATGCAGTGTGCAATTAGGGAAATTTTGCCTGGACAGCGGCATTAGCCTGCTCTTATTTTCGATTTCCAACTGTCGAGGGATCTTTAACGTGCACAGCCAATAGCACACAGGGCCTCGGTTTATTGTCCCATCCGAACGACTAACCACTTTTCCATGTCAGCCCCTCCGACCTGCATCACTGACAGGGGGAAACTGGGTTGAAAAATCCGAAGGCATCATCTCGACCCATGCCGGGATTGAACCCTGGACCTCCAGGTTAGCAAGCAAGCGTCTTAACTCACTGAGCCACCGCGGCTCCCAATACAGAAGAGGAGCAATCATGAACAATTTCAAGCAATCATGGTTAAGAGAAAGAAAGAAAACAATCTGTTATCCCCTTGACCTCCTGCAACCTGCGCCTCAAAAAACACATGCTGTTAGTCACTTTCTTGGATTTTGCAGTTGGTGTCCATTGTAAGAGAGGATCCTAAACTCACGGCTCATATGACTTCAAAGAAAAAAGAAAACCATGCTATTTTTTCATAATTATCTTGGAGGGAGAACCCTCATTATTGTTGGGGCAGCCTTACAGCTCCATGGTCAGTGAATTTGTATTTTGGACCTCCTACTTGATTTTTTTCACCACACTCGTCCATGATCTGATCTTCATTAAAGAATTATGGAATTAAAAAGATCATAATTAAGTGAACATCAGACTTATTCTACTAAGCTTTATGTCTCATACTAAGCTTTATGTCTCATAAATTATGATTTGTTGACATAATGTATTAAGGGCAGGTTTACCTCACTCTACTTGAGAAGGAAGTCAAGGTCAAGGACAAATTTAAAGGAGTTTTATAGTACTCTTTTATGATATATGATAAACTGCACAAAATAGGTCATTATAGAAAGTGCTTAAAGGTCACGGTTACATACTTAATGTACACTTTATATTATTAATGAATGACTAATTGTTACAAAATAGATTAATACAAATTCATGATATCATGTTATTGCAAAACTAGTCCATATTGAAATAATGAACCTTGGTTTTAGTCTTGCACAAGCATTGAAATTGCAAAATCTCTGTGCTAAAACATGACAAGATTTTAAAGCACGAAATAATCAGGACCCTCCAGAAACATCGGAAACAATCTCTACCTGATTTCCAAAAAGTTTTTTTCTTGAAAAACTATAGATGCTAATTCCATCTGATTTTGGTTGCTTCCCAATATACTGTCTATCATGTTGGTTTCTGTTCTAGTAAGTTTGTATGACCACTATGCCTTAATGACTTATCTGCAACCGGGAAGTATACAGCAAAAGTTATATGGAATTTCGAAATCTGCCCTACCATCTTCATTTTTTGAGTCAATTACTATATTTTAACATGTCATTTTCAAACTAGATTTATATTGAGGCTAAACTTTCTATTTGCATGGAACATGGTCTTGGTCTGACTTAAAATGGCAAAGTTTTTTCAGTAAACTGGCAGAACCTTCGATTTATATACTATATTGTATTGAATACTATTGATATTTTATATTTTCAGTGTTAAAGAAGTAATTGGATTAGGAGAAGGAGCTGGGGCTAATATTATAGCACGCTTTGCTGTAAGTAACCTAATAAATATACCATGATGATTTACACTGTATAGACTCTACAGAGCAGATACCAAACCCCATTACAGAAGTGTTAGCCTGCTCTGTCTTACTAGCCACTCTAGCTATTGAAATGAATATTATCAATTCAATTTTATTATCATGTAAAAGGAATTTTATGTTTCTAATTGGTGGAATGTTTCAACAAGCAGGTAAATTCTGAACCAAAAAGGTTAAACAACAATATACCTTGAAAGGTGACTCTTTTCTCAAATTGTGTTTTCAATATTTTGTAGATGGCCCAGCCAGAACGTGTTAGTGGTGTATGTTTAATACATTGTACAGGGTCTACAGCTACTGTGATGGAGAGTTTGAAAGATCAGGTAGAAATATTATTATATTAGTTATTGAATTCCCTACTTATAAGGGCAGTCTGAGGTTACATCAGATAGCCTACTATGACTGTTAAAAGAAATCTTGAGTTATCTGCGTATCTGATTCAGCAGCTGTGCACATCAAGCAGAAATGCAAGTCAGTTTTTTCCAAAAGAGAAACTCTTACACCATTGAAATTGATGCCCTTTTTTTCCTTTTTTTCTCAAGGGCGATTTCCATCTGTTTGGGCTTGGGGTTGTGGCTCTGCATGACGCACCTTGACTCCAAACCATCCTGGTTCCCCCCTCCCCTGAAATTTTTGACAAATCCACGCCCTCGATTGTGCACCAAACTTTATTCATCAAATTCTGTTCATTTTTATGAAATGACATCCAAGAAGTCTTGCGTTTGATAGCATGACTGTAATAAAGAACTTTTAAAGCTTTCTCATGTCACCTAGTTACATTCTGTGCAGCTATTCGCACGATTCTGCTTGTATTTCAGGCCCGTAGCCAGGAATTTCCAAGGGGGGGTTATATGGACTCGCAAAGCAATCAAACTCAACTTTAACAGTTACAATTCAAACAGAAAGTCTACTTTAACAGTGCTTATTTGTTTTTAAGGGGGGTTTGTACGAACCCCCCGAACCCCCCCTGGCTACGGGTATGTATTTTGTTATTGTAGATAAAGGGAAACTACTCTAATTTTTAGGTTATCAATTGGAAATTAGAACAGATTGGTATGAACCCTACAGCAGAAGCTTATTTAGTTTTACATAGATTTGGATCTGTAAGTATATTCTTAAATTGATTCAACTATGTGTTAATTGGTAAAGTCTAAGCTCTCAATAAAGGGTATAGTTCTTGAGTCCTTTCCAAAACTATATAGACATTTTCAGTCACAAATCAACGTCTTTCTCTCAAGTCAATGTATTTCATGTTGTGACTATAAGCTGATCTATATCAAATGCTTCATGTTCTGTATCATATATATATATATATGTATAATGTATGTATATATTTATTTTTATATGCATTTTGTTTAATTTATTCTGTTTCTTTTATTTGTTTATATTTCATTTGCAGAGCTTTAGTGCATTTTTGATTTTTGATTAGTTTTATGTTTTAATTATTTTGTTTTATAATTTTTCCAAGGTAGCCACACAGTTTTTATTAAAAAAAATTAAAAAGAACACTATTAATTTGTTTTAAAATTAAACCTAGGTTTTTTGATTTTTTTAAATTTTATACCATTCATTTTATTGATGAAGATATTTGCATATTAATTAATTATGCGCATTGATTTCTTTCATATCAACCATGAATAGTCAGAGGTAAAGTAATTAGCACCTCATTAGTGAATCTTTCACTTTAGTTTTTGTTCTACATATTTCAATATATATTTAGAATTAAACGCAATGGGGATCGACTATTCTAATAAAAATTATTATAAGATATATTAAGATAATTGGTGAAAAGGTGGCTAATTAACATAATGTATTATATCATACTACTTTAACATAATATATTATAACATACTACCTTAACATAATATTACATTATAACATGCTACCTTAACATAATTTATACTATTTTTATTTCAAATTTTGATACCATTAATATTTACTAACACATTATGGTGAAGAATAACAAGTTCTGTTGCTTTTGAAAAATAACATTTTCTCACTAACAAAACAAGCAGGGGATTAGCAACCCTTCTAGGTTGGGGTCTGTGAACTAGCATCTAAGTACCGGTAAACATATACTGGTATCTTACTCAAAAATAAACTTAGTAAGACCCTAGTTGACTGTAGAGTGTTTTAAATGTAAAATAGATCAAGGCATTCGTCATTCCAACTTTTATTCAGAGTACTAGAACTGCATGAAAATTGCACAATCCTTCAAATATAATTCAACTAGACATTTCTATTTTTTATGTCCTTACAAACAAACATAAAACTTCGAAATAAAACTCGATAGGGATCATACTACAATGTAAAAAGCCGCTTTTTCGTGTGTTCCTTTTAGTGTGCAGAGAATGTTTGTTGTCGACCCCTTCTACATTCCATGTAGTTCAGTGTGTGATAGATAATTTAGATAGCCAATATGTTTTGTTAAATTTGTAATTTCTCAATACCTTGGAATTTTTTTTAAATAAATCCTTTAACAGACAGATTTTTTTTTCAGAATGGAATTTCCCTTACAAAATGAAAATTTCTCAACACTATTTTCTTAACAGATTGTAATTTCCCAGTAGGCCTACTCTTTTCATGACAGAATGAAATTCTAAGAACAATTATCTTGACAGTCTGAAATTTCTCAGATCTATTAACTTGATGGTCTGAAATTTCCCAGAACAATTATCTTGACAGTCTGAAATTTGTCAGAACAATTATCTTGACAGTCTGAAATTTCTCAGATCTATTATCTTGACAGTCTGAAATTTCTCAGATCTATTATAGAAATTTCTCAGATCTATTATCTTGACAGTCTGAAATTTCTCAGATTTATTATAGAAATTTCTCAGATCTATTATCTTGACAGTCTGAAATTTCTCCTATCTATTATCTTGACTGTCTGAAATTTCTCCTAATTATAACCTTGACAGTCTGAAATTTCTCACATCTATTATCTTGACAGTCTGAAATTTCTCAGATCTATTATCTTGACAGTCTGAGATCTATTATCTTGACAGTCTGAAATTTCTCAGATTCATTATCTTGACAGTCTGAAATTTCTCGGATCTATTATCTTGACAGTCTGAAATTTCTCAGATCTATTATCTTGACAGTCTAAAATTTCCAAGAACAATTATCTTGATAGTCCAAAATTTCTCCTAATTATAACCTTGACAGTCTGAAATTTCTCAGATCTATAATCTTGAAAGTCTGAAATTTCTCAGATCTATTATCTTGACAGTCTGAAATTTCTCAGATCTATTATCTTGACAGTCTGAAATTTCCCAGAACAATTATCTTTATAGTCTGAAATTTCTCCTAATTATAACCTTGACAGTCTGAAATTTCTCAGATCTATAATCTTGACAGTCTGAAATTTCTTAGATCTATTATCTTGACAGTCTGAAATTTCTCATAATTATAACTTTGACAGTCTGAAATTTATCAGATCTAATATCTTGACAGTCTGAAATTTCTCAGATCTATTATCTTGACAGTCTAGCTTGACAGACTGAAATTTCTCAGATCTATTATCTTGACAGTCTGAAATTTCTCAGATCTATTATCTTGACAGTCTATCTTGACAGTCTGAAATTTTTCAGATCTATTATCTTGACAGTCTGAAATTTCTCAGATCTATTATCTTGACAGTCTGAAATTTCTCAGATCTATTATCTTAGCACACTGAAATTTCTCATCACTATTTCTTTCTTTCTTTGATAAACCATAAGTTTCTTATGAGAAATCTTTGACACTGATATTTCTCAGTGACGTTTTTCTTGACAAACTATTTCTCAGTGATGTTATCTTGACATTTCTCAAGACCAGACTAAACTTTTAAACTTATTTTTTTGATACTTTCTAACCTGTTAATCTTTTGAACATCTATTTGCTGTTTGAACTGTTTTGCTTATGCTTTTAACGACATTATAAAATCTCAAAGAAATACATGTGCTCTAGATATTTCATTTTGTATTTTTGATAGTAACTTCACTTATACCATGTTTTGGAGACATTTATAATGCATTCTGATACCAAAATGAACAAATCAAATATTCATTGTGGTTTATTTATGTCTACTAAAAAGTAACCAATAAAGGCATAAAAATTGCTAGTTAAATGTCATTTTGATTTAAAATAAGATGGTCATGGTTATGAGTGAAATAATGGATGGATACAAAATAAACTATTCTGAGCATTATTTCTAGACATTTTGCAATAACATTTTGCACTTAAATGCTTTTAAATAAATCTTTGCTATAAAACTTGAATATTGTGATCTTAAATAGCATGATTAAATATTCTTAGAAAAAAAAATAGGATAAAGAAACTCCTTCAAAAAAATAGAAAAAGAAAATGAATACAGTATTTATGTAGACATAATATAGTATAGACATTTTCATGGTATTGTGATTTGTTTTGCATGAGCTTCAAGCTGACATTTTGTCATAATAGACTTTATGTGCATGATTAAAAGGCATTCTATTGCTGCCAGAGCTGCTTAAAGAAGAACAAACTTCATTGCAGGAAGTTTAAACACTTTGGGTTATATGGCAGAGTTTTGTTTTCAGACCTGGCAAAACCTTAAAAATTTTGTTGCACATACAAATGTGACTTTGTTTTGAAATAGTTCAGAATGCAGAAAGTTCTATGGTTAAATTTATTAATTAATAAATCTTATACTAAAATACTTAAGTTTTAATAATATTTTATTGTATGAAATTGTCATTATTTTTTCTAGATTGATAAAGCAGAAAATAAAGAGCAGCTAGCTGTAGTGATATCAGCATTTCAAGATTCCTTGCGTTCCAAAATTAATGCTAAAAATCTCAAGAGATTTGTACAAGCTTTCATGAAGTAAGTTTATTTGATGTTAATAATTAAAAATCTGTAGCAGGACAATTCAGTTAATCAAAAACCAAAATGGCAAAATAAAGAGTAATATAGTATTGTTTTTTTTTTTCACTGACAAGCTATGGTTATTTCAGAATAATTTTATAACTTCTTTTTTTAATAAGTTCAAAAATATTTCTGGAATCTAATATTCTGATAACATATAGAGAATTCTGGGTTGCATTGGAAAGTATCATCTTTATAAGTACCCGGTATAGTATAGTTAGTGTGTTTGATATAAAGACAATAACTGAACTATTCTTAATTCTTAATTCTTGTATACTTATAGGAGAACCAATATAACAGAATCTGTTGGTAAGATCAAGTAAGTCTATTTTCATTTATATTTTACATTTAAATAATATTTCTCAACCCATTTATGGAGAATAATAAGAATTAAAATGAGTCACGTTACTGATCAAACACATTTCATGACATTGATGGTCTGGATTATTTGGTCTATATAGAGCTATGTCAACTTGAATTTATCATGGTCATTTAGGCATTGTCAGATCATCTTGCAACCAGAATGGTGGAGAATGTGACCTGATCATAGTCAGCAAATTTTGCACTTTGAGCAGGGTTAGGTAAGAGCGCAAGATCGCCATTTCTACCAGAAAACCAAGAAAATCAAGATAAATTTTCCAAGATCTAACCTGACTTAGGTTTTTTTCTAAATTCATTTCCCAGGGTTTAAAATGTACTTTATTTTCAGATGCCCTGTGTTGATGATAACTGGTACTAAAGCCTATCTTTATAAACCATTCATGTCATTATATAAAAAGATGCAAGCCACTCTACCTAAGAAAAATGTTGAAATTCTAGAAGTTTTGGATATAGCAAATGTCTTAGAAGAGAGAGTAAGTTTTCATCAATCTAATAACTATATTTGACCTGTAATATGAGGGTGAAATTAAATACCCATGTAATGTTATATATTTTGACCACTATCTCAAGGGTGTGGCAAGGTGAAAACATATGCCATAGAAGTTCTTTCTTCTAGAGTTAACAAATTTTGGATCGGTCACCAAAAAATGAGTTGTTTGACCACATACTTTTGGAAACTTATTGCTTAGAAATTTGTTTGTCTATTAATTTATACTTATCAAACTTTGTTTTTCTCTTACAGCCAGAAAAATTTGCAGAGAGCTTTTTATATTTCTTACAAGGACAGGGTTTTGGTTAGTATTTACTTTCCTTATGTTTCTGATTAACGTTTGTGTCAATTCACGATACAAACTTGTAATGGAACATAATGAGTGATTGATCAATAGTATATATACAATCGGCACCATCTATTTTTTTTATTGATTCCTACAGAACCAATAATTATTCTACAGTAAATGCAACTGTCGTAATGACCCAATAATCATTTGCCAATGATAAAGCAATGATTATTTCCCTACTTTCTTCAAATATATTAGAAACAGTAATCGTCTGAAAGAATAGCAATCGTCTGTTATCAGAATTTTCATCCGTTTTCTTAATTTTTGCAGGAGCTGGTGTACCTATGCCTAGAGTTCAGAGGTCAGCTTCTATTGAAGGAGGGGTAGCACCACCAACTGGAGGGAGACTCAGAAGTTTGTCCATGGAAGAGGCGGATCAACCACGAGGAATATACTCCATGAGTCCACCCAAATTTGGTACCTCACCACCTGCGGAACATTTGCCACCCCTCAGCAGCAGTCCACCTAAAAGTTAAAAAGTGTGGACATCATTCATTTCCTATAGGGGCAGTTTGTTAATATATTTTGATAAAGATTGATATGTGATGATTAATTCTTACTTTGATTGACATGTTGAAAAGCAGACGGACAGATAATATGATTATAGTATCAAACTAGTTATCATACAATCTTCTAAAATAACGTAGCTTGTTACACTACACTGTATGTAGATCTTCTATTCATTGTTAATGTTCATTGAAAGGCTATGTAGAGCACAGAAAACACACATTGGGCTGATAGGTCATATCAGAAAGAGCACTAAATCTTCTTAGTCGTACAATGCATTGTTTAAAGATTTTGGGTACAATGGTTTTCAGTATTTATCATCGTTTTGGATGCACCAAGAGAAATTATATTAAAAACGCAAGCAATAATTGTTGATTTTGAAAAGATTATAATGATAAAACTTCTGAATGTTTTGATCGTTGATCTATAGAGCTCTCAAGTTTAAACCAGGTATTGTTAATGTATATTAACTAATTTTTGCAAATATAAATTATATTTACGATTTTAAAGGAAACATTTAAGGTATATTGTTAGGTGTGCATTTATTTAACTACTTAAAGATTTCAAATGTCGTTTTAAAAAATAAGTATAAGAATTTATTGTCATTGTATTAGTTTCTGTGTTTAATTTTTAGATTGTCAAATAAATTCCAATTTCGTCCATCTTTTTTACTTTTTGTCGTCCATATACACAACTTCAGAATTTATTTTCCTGAGACACTTGATGTAATCCTGTGTTTGTGTTGTCAATTAGTTGTAATCGAAAATTAAGGAACCATATTTTAAATGATTTTTCAAAACTTTTTTTCAAATAGATATATTGGCTTCGACATTTGGAAGCTATTTTTTGGGGAACTTTTGCTCTTTTTTATCATGTTTTTGAAGCATATCTTTGCTCAGTTATAACTGAATCACTAAATCATCTGTAAGATATTTGTCATGTAGACGCAATATGGTGAAGGTTCTTTCCTTGTGTTCTTGATTATATAACATTCATAATGGTTCACAATTTTATAATTTGACTCTTTGTATTTAGTTTTAATACTATTTTTATTTAACATTTAAGTGAAATTTTGTTCAAAGCTTTTTCTTTTAGAATAAAACGTTCAAAATCAAAGTCTTTTAGGTAGATATTTTTTGTGTGTGAAAATAGTAACTTTTGTCTGTTAATTTTTTGCACATGAGAGCACTTCAAGAGCTTAACTGTGCCACTTTGGTTGAAATTTTAATAGTTGCTTTTCACTTCAAATGACTTTAGTAGTACACTTCTATAAACGTTTTGACTCATATTGACACCAGAGATGGATTTGTTTCATTCATCACAAGTTTTGAAGTTTAAAATTATTTTCAATTTGTAAGAAATCACAAACAACCTAACAGCACTAAAAAAAATCATTGTGCAAAGACATATCTTGTGAATATTATGTGTTCTAGATTTTTAAACAATTTTTGAATTTCCTTTGTAACATTTTGAGAAAATTTGATTCCATAATGTTGATAAGACATAATAATATGTCATTGTATTACATTAAGCAGTGTTACAAATATATTTTTTACTGTCTTTTGGCCCTGTTCAGTAATTTTGACTCTGATGTATAATGCTCAAGTAGAGTTTTGTAGTGTAGAATTATGGTTGGATATTTAAAGTTATGGCATAAGGAATGAAATGATAATGATATCAAGTAAATGAATGTCTATATAGAAATCATTGTACAGCTATATAATTAGTTATATTCTATACATAATGTACTCCATACAGGTACAATTTCTGGTGTACACATTTTGAAAATAAATATAGAGTATGCAATGGTGATGGTTTTTTTTATTTAAAACTTTTCTTTATAATTAACTGGTTTTCGGTTGGAGTCTGAATTCTGGATTGTACCAAAGCCACAAATGTTCCAAGTAGGCCTATAGCAGTTTTTGCTGGGTAATCTGACAACTATATGAAAGAAAATAATAATAAACAATACAGATTTTAAGCTCAACTCAAAAGCTATAATAAATGACCCTGGAACCGGCAGTGTGGTCTCACTATCACTGAACAAGTTTAAAATTTTCAATTTTACGTGAAAACAGAATAACAATACATCCAATAAATTATGTTTTACAAAAAAATATATATATATTAAAAGAAATAATGGTGTTAGTTGAAATTTATGCAATACGATATGAATACAATTTAATTTTTTTTAATTAAGAGTCATCATAAATATTGATTTAAACTATATATAGCCACTATGAATAAGGCACAATTCTGATCACAATATAAATTTCAGTTTCAAAAACCACAATCAGGCACCTAGAAGCACCTGTACCAAAGTTAAATTCCATCTGAACTTTCCAGAATTTTCATTAAATGTCTGTAACTGTTACCAAGAAGATCAATAATGTTTGTTGAATTGTAAAAGAGCTGGACAGTAGTTTATTTCTGGAAAAAGATATCGACAGCGAATATTGAACTGTATTTAGCAGATATTTAGGCAAACAAATATTATCTCTTTAAATAATTCAGTAACTAATGGAATGCCTCAAATAAAAAATGCTCTGCTGCAGAATGTTCAAATTTATGATCTAGTTTTCTTTTTAACTCATAATTTTCATCATGTTTTTCCTTTAATTGTTTTTCTAACTGTATGATATAGTTTGATTTTTCACATAATTGTTTCTGTAGAGACTCTATGACCTAAAAAAGAGAAAAAAAGCCATGAATTAGATACAGAAATTACAAAATGAAAATGGAATTTTACTTCCTGCTTTTCTCCACATATATGGGCTAATTGAGGACGGGCAAACACCATGCAGTGTGCAATGAGGGAAATTTTGCCAGGACAGCAGCATTAGCCTGCTCTTTTTTTTCGATTTCCAACTGTCAAGGGATCTTTAACGCGCACAGCCAATAGCACACAGGACCTTGGTTTATTGTCCCATCCGAGCGACAAGACGCTTTTTCCATGTCAGCCCCTCTGACCTGCATCACTGACAGGGGGAAACCGGGTTAAAAAATCCCAAGCTATCATCTTGACCCATGCCGTGATTGAACCCTGGACCTTCAGGTTAGCGAGCAAGCGTCTAACTCACTGAGCCACTGCGGCTCCCTACAGAAATTACAGAAAGTGTCAAAATATGTTTATGAAGTTATATAAAGTATAGGAACTTTTTCTGAAAATCAAATTAAAATGAAAAGACCTTTATTTTGAGAAAGAGAAAAGGGACTAATTTAAAACAGGATTCTCAAACACAAAAAAACAGAAAGAAAAAAACATCTAAATTTTACAAGGATAACAGCAAATGATCTTTTCTACCTGCTGGTCAACCTCTTGACATTAATCTTATTGCGAATTGAGCTTAAAACCCACAATAACTTTTGTTCAAAGTAACCAAGAAAATAAGATCACGATTGCAAAGAACTAGCACTTGAACCAACGGCATTAAACAGTTGAACCCAGAAAAAATTACCTCACACTCATTACATCTTAGTACCTATAGCATAGATCGACAATGGAATATTTGTTTTTCAGAATGCTTGTCTCCTTCCTCCATGCGGTTCCTAGCATTGTTTGTACTACATTTGAAATCGAGTCTGAGAGCTAATTATAGACTGTACGTCCTATTTTTAGAAACTTCTTTGTTTCTCGATCCTTGCTATACAAAGTACATTCATCCTTGCAAAAATTAATCAGACCTGGGGCCTTATTCTCAAACATTTAACTTAGAAAAAATCAGAATTTTAAGAAATAAAGTAACCTGATTGGATAATACAACTAAATTTAAAATCGATTTTAGTGATTAACCAATCAGATGACTAGAATACTAAAATCATCTTAAGTTAAGTTTTCGAGAATAAGGCCCCTGTTTTATGTATAGCACAATTGTGAAATAATGAGAGTTAGACAGGGGTTATAACATTTCTAGTTAATAATACAGTAATATGGTAGAATCTGTAAGAAATTACTACCTGATCTGGTGACAGAAACAACTGACTGTCTAATAAATATTTAGCTGTTGGTCTATCACTAGGTCTAACACTTGTCATTTCTTTTATAGCTTGTGCCTAAAATTATAAGATTGATCTTGATAGAAAACTCTTGTGATGTTCTAACAAAGCTGAAGCGGTCTGAATTATAATTCAATAGCAGTATTTGGTGATTTTCAGGGAAAGAAAGACAATTTATACAGAGATCAATGAGGAAAATTAATCAAAAACAGTACACATTTTCAATTTCAAGTAGTTAAAGTTCCTTAAAGCGATACCATCTCTTAAAATGAGCAAAAAAATAAGTTCTCAAACTTGGCCTGTAAGAATATATATTCATCAACGATGTCAGAAGTATACAAACAGAACGCAATAAACCCATAAAATGAAATCAATATCAATAAAATTACAGGTTATTGTTGAAAAACGCTTAAAATTCTGTAAGCCATTTTCAATTATTATATATAACATAGTTTTTTTTTGCATTTATGTGATTATACGGGCAATATGTTGTATAGTTATGACATCAGGTAAGTCCACCAATGAATATAATATACCCTAATAAACCAAGTTTGACAATTTTGATATTGTGCTCATACTAAGATGTAGTATCGCTTTAAAGTGTACAGTCTGAAGCTCACTGGGCCTTAGCTATTGTCCAGTCAGAATGAATTATTTCTTTCATCATCAACCAACCAAATACATTGTGAAAAAATACTAAGTATCAGTGGCGTTTATAGACTTTCACTTAATAATTCCTAGAAACACTACTACTTATTATATATTAATTTCAAGACCTTCAAAGAAAAAAATAAATTACCTCTTTTGGCCAATTCTGTTGAAGTAAATCAGGAACAATACCATCTCTTAATTTTTTAATAGATACATGTCTTTCCATTTCTGTCTTAAATACTTGGAATTCTTCAAACAATATCACACCAATACTGTATATATCACTCTACAAAGTTTCATAATAACATTTCTCAATTTATAACGAAAGTCAGGAAAATATCCAGTTATGGTGTCAAAGTCAGTTTGAAACATGTGAAGTTATGCTGTTTAAATATCATTGACAAGCACTACTTTGAATTTAAGTACCTAATATATAGGCTTACACATGTTTCTATATATGGCATAGCGTAAAATTAAACTTGTTTTTTTTAATTTTTAAATGCGGATAATTATTTAAAAACACCACTTTGAAGGCCTAAATTTTGCAGTGAGCTTTAATCACTTTTTCTGATAAGCTTAGCTAAAAAAATGCAGTTTCCAAAACTAAGGTATGATTGGTCATACTAACCTTACTATCATATTGATTGTTTGTTAACTGTTCTGGTGCAGCATAAATCAAAGTACCAACACCAGACGTTAAATCATCATACTTAAAATAAGCTGTAAAACAGAAAACCAAATTACATCATAAAATTTAAATTACTGTCTGTGCAAGTTAAAAAGTTTTTGAATTTTTGCGATTTTTTTTTTGAGAATTGGAATATCAGCCTGACAATGCTACTGTTAGTCTTAGAATGTCTTTGCTTTGATAAAAAATATAATTTTTGTAAGTTTATATTGGTCACTAATTTTGACTGAAAATTGTCCTCTTTAAAAAAAAATTTTGAAGACATAAATTGTGTTTCTATTTATATTTTCATTAAAGCAAAGACATTATAAGGCTAACAATACTAATTTGAAGCTTCTTAACTACTGCACAGACAGTGGGGATAGGGGGAAACCAATTATAACCAATTTAGGTTAGCGAGCCACAAAATAAAACCTGGAATAGAACTATATAACAATTTACCTTTAATATCAGGGGAAGGTGTCAATATTGTATCTTTTGTTTCACTATCAATAACATTCTCTGTAGCTAGACCAAAATCTCCAATTTTAACATGTAAATTATTACCAACTAAAAATATATTTCTGGGCTACAAGGGAAAAATATATTCTTTAGACATCATTTAGACACATTATTCAAGTCATACTTCTCATGAGGTAAACGAGCAATAAGTCTATAACATAACTTAGTTTATTCAAAATTAAATAAAGCTGATCTCAGTCTAGATAATCAATTTGTTCCATTCCAATTTTCGTTCAGTGGCTCCAACTTATTCAACTTAAAACTAATTGTTTTAACACACCCACAAAGATCCTCTGTGATACAAGCATATTTTGTGGGTGCGACGTCATCAAAGACTTAGTTATACACATTAAAAATGCAGAAAACCTCTTTTAATTCAGACACTAAAATTGTGGTGACTTTGAGATCTCTAACGAAGAATAGTATAAAGAGTAATTGCATGTTATCTACCTTTAAATCTCTATGTATTAAGCCTAATGAGTGTATATAATGTACACCAGTTAATATCTGATGAATAATTCTCATATTGTCTTCTTCATATAACTTCAGATCTAGAATATAAATAATAAATAATAATACTTTACTATACAAAATACTTGAAAAAAAACCACAACTACTGCACTCATACATTAGATCTGACTTTGGAGTTCAGTTGACCTTTACTTGATGACATCATACATTTCAAAATGCATGCTTTAATCATCTCAGTAAAATATGACCTAACAATGATAAATTTTTGCTGAATAATCCAGTTGAGTTCGAGTGATTGAAGGAGCCCACAAAATCATTAGAATTAATCAGATTGTGTACAGAAAGTTACGTTAAAAAGGCAAGGTCAAGAAAAGGTCGAAAATAATACGAAAATAGTAAAATTGTAATCTAAATTACCTTCTATTGTATTCAATTTACTGTTTCTTTCATATAACCAATTCTGTAAGGTCTGCTCACACAATTCCATTTGTATATATAGAGTTATTGTAGCCTATAACAAATATATTTTGATAGAATATGTAACTGTGGAAGATTTGTAAGAAATCAAAAAGGTTCAATTATGATATATATTAAACTTTCAGGTCAGGTTTTAAAGCATATGTTGATAAATATGAACAGTGATAAAAATGATTTGATTAATGCTGAAATCTGAAGTCGAAAATAGAGTCAAATGAGAACATATCAGGAAACGCACATGTTATTGAATAATGTTCTGCCATTTCTGCAAACTGAAATCTATGGTTTCTCTAAATATTTCATTCTAATTAATATATTTCTATTTCATCTATTCATATCACTTACAAAATATCATGGGTCTAGGAGAGATTTTTAAAAATTGCTTGAAAGTCCCATGATAAAAAAAAAGCCATAAAAAAAGAAAAAAAGTGACACAGACTGCCAAAATTATTCTCTTATCAGTTGGTAAAGCAAATATTTTGATGACCATAATTATCCTTTTTCTTTCTTTATAGATTTGGCACAGTCAACAATAATGTTATAATATGTACCTGGTATGGAAAATTATCATCAGAATAATCCTGCAAATCATTGATAATATTCTTATTGTTTGTAAAAGGTTCCTCACTAATACTTCTTCTAAAAGGTACCAATCTATCCTTGGGACTGGCATTTGGTGTTGTATTCTCTTCCTTTTTACCACGAGGTATATTAATTCCAGAAGTTTTGGCACTGGTACTAGCTGTTATATAATGACTGTGTCCAACACGTTTTCTCACAACTTTAGACTCATCATTTGAGTCATCTATGTTCAAGTCACAACTTTTTGACTCCGAGTCAGAGAGATTGTCATCATTGAGATTCTGTAACTCTAATGCAGAAGGATTTTTAGTTATCACCACATTGTCTGATTTGGAGGAATTTGATCTATTATTTGTCTCATCTAAGAAAATAATATCACTGGATTCTGAATTGTCTGCATTAGGGTAGTTATTATGAGAATTTACACTTTGGATCTCTTGGATTTTTGACAGGGACGTAAAACTAAAAGAATGATCAGGGGCAATTGGAATAATGGAATTTAAGATTGTTTTAGGAGACTGTCCACTAGGTCTATCAAACTTTTTGGATGGTAATGTTCTTTTTGGTGGTGAGGTAGCTATTTCGGTGATTTCAGTGATTTTACATATAGATTTATTATAATGTTTATGAATTATTTTGCCCTGACTTTCATCAATCTCATCTTCACTACCCGAATCTAAATGGAATTCAACATCTACATTATGTCCTTCATCTTCCTGAATATAACTAAAACTGAAATATAAATAGCACATATTTAATTATCATGATATACCATGCCTGGATTGAACCCTGAACCTTTAGAAAGCTAGCATCTAACTGACTGAGCCCCCGTAAATTCATGAGAAAGCAGAGGAACAGCTAGACCCTTTTCCACACATATGACTGAGAAAAATTATGAGCATACCTTTTATCTTGTGAAATATCATGATCAGTTAAACTAGATGAACTTCGACCTGTAAGAGAATGATTTTAAACCTATTTATATGTAAGATAATGCAATTTCATCTATGTATATGTAGCTATAATTTGCTTGTCTAGACCTCTCAATTTAGAGCTTTTTTGTTTTAAAATTTATATTTATAAAAAATAAATGTTTTTTGTACTAGAAAGTATAAATTTATCTTTATGAAAAGTCTGTTTTTTGCATCTTAACTCATTTTTATGGAAGCCATCAATCGTTCTCATGATGTGAAATCATATAGTAGGGGTCGATGTAGCACTCAAAGTAATACTTTCTCTTTTCAAAACGCATGATGATACTTCTCATTGGGGGAGCCCAAGACTAGTGCTATAAAACAATTGCTCTCAATTTTTGATTAATTGAATGGCCTTGCTTGTACAGCCTTCAGACCTTTATTAAATTAGGTATCAATCCTGTATCAGACTAGTTCACATCCCTAACATTGTGAAATCACTTACTAGTATTAACTGAAGGAAAGTCATATTCTAACCATGCTGCATTATAACCCACTATATTAGTATGTTGAAAATTGGCTAGAGCTTTTACTTCTTTCAATACCTAAAAAATATTTATGTAAATACATGTATATTCATGTATTTGCATTGAAGATATTTCTTTTCCAATATACCTGCATATGGATACACAAACTTCATTCTAATTCATTGTTATATAGAAAGTAATTTCAGTTATGCGAGGTGTTACCACAAAACATTTTATCATAATGAAATGCTCAAAAATTGAAATATGTTGAAGTTGTAAAAAATCAAAATAAAAAACTTCAAAGATCTTGTATGCCAGTTTGGATCTGAGCCAGGCATAACTGGGCTGGACATCATTTCTAATTTGTCTTCGACAAAAGAAAGGACTGACCCATTTCGGGCTAACCTCAGATTAATAACCTACTTATCATCCTGACAACGGACAAAATATAGGGACTCATTTACTTTGAATCTAAGTCAGATTGGATGGTCTGTGTTAATCTATTTTTTTTTCTTGTTGGCATCTATCAGAACCACAGATCTACATATTCTACTCAATGGTTCATGTCATACCTTTAATAAATGTTCAGGCTTTTTATGTTTAAATTTGATTTTCTTCACTGCATAATGTCTCCCATCCAATCTATTCTGTACCTATGATGTCAAAATAGAAAGAAATTAATGTATTAAAGGGGATGAATTTTAAAAAGTAACAAATTAAAACATTTCAAAACTAAAAATAACTGGCATTAAATAATTTGTAACCTTTGTGACATTGGAATTTTGACATTAACTTTAAGTAAACATAAATAAAAGTTACCTTATAAACAGATCCAAAACCTCCTTTGCCTAATTTTCCTAATTCTATAAACTCATGTCCATATCTAGATGTTTGTAGGCTTATCAACTCTTCTGTTCTTACTCTTGTCAACTGATGATTTCTAAAAAAAAATAGAAAGTTTAACCCTTCCTGAGCTGGTGCTATTTATGTGAAATTCCATGGAGAGCTAAGCCAAATTTACAAAATTAGACTTATTGTAATGCATTACTCAACCCCCAACAGAAAGTATATTTGATTTTGCAGTACCTTGAAACTCCACACACATGTCAGACATAGACTGTATGTGTTTATGAAAAAATTTTTCTTCCTAATAAATTATCGTTACCATGGTTACTAAATGGTGAAGAAAATTTGCGCAAAATGTAATCGTTACTTTGAAAGTTGGTAAATATTAGGGTGAATGTAGATTTAGAGATGGTCTGAACCAGTCGTTTGTGATATTTAGGACAGACTCGGAAATATTTCACACTTTTGATCAGTTATTGTTAAAATCTTGTATATTTTTGTTGGAGTTGAAATCTTGGACGTAATCATGGGCTTGATACAGCTTCAAACGCTTCGGTACTTTGGCCGAGGAGACGCCATTTGTTTTGGCTATTCCATCATTATTACACTGTAAATAAGTCGCCCATACATTATTCTATTTATAGATCAAAAATACAAAAATACAATAGTCGGGAACCGCTCTACGTCATAGTAGGATTTCACCGACAAAAGTCAGGATTAGCTCTGGAAGGGTTAAATCATTTAGACTACTGATTTGATGATGGGGGACTATCTTATCCAATATTCATATTACTGCCATATGAGAAATAATATTTCAACACATAATAAATAAACATAAATATGATCTAAGGTTTATAAGAATTATGTTGAACTTACAGTTTCATGTTCCCAAGCTCTAATGTTGGAGGTAAAGCTAGTATTTCTCCTTTCTGAAATATGCAGATTTCTAAACATAGCATGCAAATTGAAATTGAGCTATGACCTGATGAAAGTGTTAATTAGTCAATGAATCAAAAGCTTTCTCAGCCCATTATGAGCTATTTTCAAAGCTTGACAGTATTTTTGGTTGGTAAGAATAGATTACAAAGTACAAATAAAAAAAAATATTTCCTCAGATCATAAATAGCAACTAGCAAGCAATAAGCTAAGAAAAATACTGAAAAAAATCTGTTAAGAAACATAATATAGTTAAGCATTTTATTTAATTAGTAAACAACAATGATATAAGGCTTTTGATATCAGTATATCATGAATAACACCTCACCTCATGTAGATCATTCATAGCAGCTTGTATCATATTATGAACAGAAGACCTATAGTGAGATCGTATACCACTCATTTCATCAATACAGCTCAATGGTGATACCACACGTAACTTAGTTAACTGTTCACATAGTACTGAAATAATTACAAATACAATTCATAACAGGGTATTCAATAAGAATAAAGTGAGGAGGTGAATTGAAAATTTGAGGCGGATGACTTTGAGTGCCGCAGGCGCGATTTTTTAGGGGGGTCCGGGGGCATGCCCCCCCGGAAAATTTTTAAAAGAATTATTGCAAATGGTGCATTCTGGAGCTATCTGGAAGACAATTTTGATTATACTTAATTGGTCCTCTTGTGTACAAATAAACAATAAATGTTTAGTTTTCTTGTCAATAGGCCTATATAAAGGTATAAAAAAAACTAGGAATGCCATGTGAACCTGTCAGTTTGGTAAATATATTGCCGGTTCATTAAAATTGAACAATGTCATGAATGAAACTTCATCTCATATTTAAATTCTTTGCATAATACAATAAAATTTTATTTCTTACCCCCTGATTTAGATATCTTTGCAAAGAAACTGGATAGAGATGTTTGAGATCGCTTCATATCATTGGATTTGTTTACATTCGTAACGCTTCCGGTTTTTCTCATTCGTAACACGTCGGCTTTTTCAATTTACTTTTTTTCTAAGTAGGCCTAAGAGTAAGAATGTGTTGACCTTACCTGTACCATTAAATATATTGTATTCCTAACATTTTTCTCAATATTTTGTGACAAATAAAAAGAATGACGACATGTTACAGAAAAGTTGCAAATTAAAAGTAAAGACATCGAATTTCAGTGAATCTTGACAGCCACCATTGAATGAGAAAAAGTGGGACATGAAAATAGGTCATGTTACTGAAAATAGCTTAATCCCAAGAACTGGTTCATTTCGAGTTGAGATTTGATAGGCTTAATTAAGAAGGCTTAATTGAGATTAGTTAATTGAACTGTTTCAAAATCTACCAATTAATTATCTTTTGACATGAGTCATGAGATAATATGATATAGATCTATTGTTATTTATGTGTTTTTCATTGAAATTACATGTGGTAGGTAGTTTAGGCATATTTCGGTAGTAAAAAGTAATTATTGTAGTCACGATTATCAGACAACATAAAACACAGCTGAAACTAAAGACTTGATGAACATGAATTCTTTTTTAGAAAGATAAACAAATCAATACAGCTCATCCACGCAGTACTTTCAGTTTTTAAAACTTTAATAGTTTAATCTATCGTTTTGGTTTATTGCATGCTACAAGTGAGATTTTGTTTTACTTGTAACACTTGAAAATCACTTGTAGGCCTATCAAGTTTTGTTTGTGAGGAAATTCGAGCCGGCGATTTGCGTCCATCAAACCGGCGAAATTTCGCCGGGTGCCGGTTCCTATTGAATACCCTGTCATAACATAATATATGGCCTGGCAATGTTTAGTCATGTGTAGAACTTGGAATGGAAGAGACAAAACGTTATAAAGGGATATGATATTATATATATCGCAAAATAGGAAAACTGTTTTTTTGCAATTGTATTCTTTTATTAGCTAGTAACTATTGAATTAAATCATCAGCAACTAATTGCTACTCTCATGTATTTGTTGACAAATGGAGCCTTAAACTAAACATTTGGATTTAACAATCTGAGGCCCCCTGTACTAAAAGCTGTGCAAGTTAAATATCCTGCGACAGTTGGTAATCAAAAATATGCATAGGCTAATGCTGCTGTCCTGACATAATTTTCCTCATTGCACTATGCATTGCCTATTCCCCATCCTGATCAGTCAAAACAGGTGCAAAGTATGATGTTGAAATCCATTTATTAGTCGGCTGAATTTGAACTCAAAGAGCTGACAAAGTAATTCTTCAGATGACAATATCATTTTCAGAATATTTATCCAATACCGGTAACAGGTTTAAATTCAGAATTTAAATAAAGTTCTTACCTTTAAATAATTTATGAGCTGTACTACCATTCCTAGCATACATAAAACATAGATGTTCTAATATAGATATCATTAATAAATGACTTGGAACTGATCTAGGTACAAGGGCACCTGTTTCTGCTGGTGTATGCTTAACTGGAACCTCTACAGATCTCACTTCATAAAGATCAGATTCTGAAATATGTAAAAATTCAATAATATTTTCATAGTTCACCTACCGTAATGTAAAAATTGTCTAACTCTGCTTACTTTAAAGGGCCTTTCTGCTTTTTCAAAAAAAAAATTGTCCATCATCAAAAAAATCGCAAATGCTACCTGAGAGTATTTTTAAAGTATGCTTATTGTATCTCTATATCTTCTTGATCAAACTGTATTTGGTTTTAAAGGGTTAATTACAAATAGGGAGTACTTATTGTTAATTAAGCAATTTGACCTAGTTTTGGTGTTTGCCCTTTAAATGGCTCAATATTTCTAGCTTAAACTTTTTAAATACACAAGAGGGACATTTCTCTACAATTAGGCGTTTATTTTACTCAAATCCGTTCAGTAGTTCTCTATCGGCGTCTAAAAAACTATAACACACCTAAAAACCTTACGTAAGGTTTTTAAAAATGTTAGCATGTTTTTAGCGTTTAAAAATTAACGGCTGGATTTTTTTAGTTAAAACTTTCAGATACATTAAAGGGCACATAGTTACAGATTTTTGTGTAAAGTTTTCACAAATTTGAGCAAAAAAAATTTTTGACCCCAAAAAAATTCAGACTGTCCCTTTAAGCTTATATATTTTACTTAATACATAAAACCTATCTTGAATATTTTGCATTGATTAGTGGTATTTTTTTGGGTTTTTTTTTTTATACATGACTGAATTTCTGAACTATCTTTTAATAACAATATTTCACTCTTACCATCAAATTTTCTAATTGGTTTTAAGCCACCTTTTAACTTGAACTTGGCCTGTGTTCCTAATTCTTTACCAGACTTCTTTCTATGAGCCATTTTTATTTCTTCAATCAACTGAGTAGCCTAACAATACCTATAATAAAATAAAAATAAGTTAAATCAGAATTGTTATCTGATGTTATCATAGAAAATAGAAATTTCAAAACCACTCGGACATTTATCTTATTACAATACACTAATCATATTGCTTTTTGATGATGTCAATTAAAGGGATTGTTGTACAGAGGTTTTCTAAACTTTGTAAGTGTATCAGCTACACTGATGGCATCTGTGGTTCTTGCAATTGCACTTGAACTAACGTGTTTTATGACGTCACCCCCACTGATCTACCGGAAGCTACTATTGATATCTGCATACATTGGGGGTGACGTCATAAAACGCATAAGTTTTATTGGAATTGCAAGAACCACAGACGTCAGAATGGAAATTGAAATGGTATCCGTGTCCTTGATACACATACAAAGTTAAGAAAACCTCTTTACAATCCTTTTCATCTGATCAAGTAGTCCAGCCCTGGACTCTGAGTTACTACGATAAAGAGTCCAGCTTCACTCAGTAAAAAGGCAATAGCTGTGACAGTTCAAGTCAGCCAATCACAGCCCATACATTATAAATAGCAGCCAATCAAATTTCACAATGCCATTATCGCGCTACCAAAGAAAAAATGTCAAATCGACACTAACTGCAGATCGATTTAAAATTTGTAACTAATAAACAGAACTATTTGCTGACTTTAATGGACTTTAGTGTGGATATGATGGGCTATTCAAAAAGTGCAAAGTTTGTTGATTTCAACGTATAGGCCCTAGTTTGTTCACAATTTGATCATAAACCTTGTCATAGGAGTACAGACAGAATACGGGCTATCATCATTGCATAGTGATCTATAAATATATGTGATGATAGATTTGGAAAATTTGAAAATCTATTTTTAGCCAGGACAATGTCAAGGCTACTTTTGTTTTCATTTATCCATTTTCATAATATGTAGGCTACTGCAGATAGCCTACTACTACTCTCTGGCCACAATGAGCTCAGAATCGCGTTTTGCCCATTAATTTTTAATGAATTGAAATACAAACCCAAAATAAGTTCTGAGAGTCTTAGATTGTCTTTGGGTTAATGAAAATGACAACTGTTAAAAAAATATTTATTTGGAAACATGATTTTACAGAGGGAAAATTGTAGTCAAAAATGTAGGTCATTTTCACATGAAATTTCTAGGAGTCAGGAGGAAAGTGTATTTATTTCATATTGAAAATTTTCAAACCATATATTTTCATGGACCCAAAGGCATTTTAAGACACATGGTATGCAATTGATAATCATAATTTGAATATTTGTGACATGAGAGAAAAAATTCAATTCAGACCTAAATGTGGTCAGAGAGTAGGCCTATTTAAGTTAGATTAAGATATTATTAGGCTAGTAGTGTACTACTCTAGTACTAGTAGTAGAGATGATGAAATGAATAGGCCTATTAGTATTACCTAATAACTACTGGCAAGGTTATTGGAGTCATGGATCCTGTTCTTTAAAAGTTTGTGTAGTCAACTACTTTTTAGCAGACATAATTCCAACACAATGATGACACTTAAGTTGAAAACAAACACCTGTCAAATTTCTCACATTTCCATGGACAGCGCCATTGTTGTCAAACGCAACCGGAGTTTTGAGACTTAGCTGTGTTGCCAGATTAGGCTAACAGTTTCAGATTTTCGATACAAAAAAACACTTTAACCTTAAGAATGAATGAAACTAAATAATAAGTATAATTTGTTTTCCATTTGAATCTTCTGATAGAGTTAAGTTCGAGATTGATCCATTTGTTTATCCTTAAAGAAAATTTAATGCCTAATGGGAAGTAATTCATTCCAGTTTTTTCAACAGACCACAATCGAGTCAGACAATTATTTAGGCTTTCAAAGGGGTAAATTTGGATATAACATTACCAAGAATATTTCTTCCACATGCTGTAGACAGGGATCATTTGCCGCTTTTAATCTGGTCAGTAAGCTTATATTGTAAGCACATAAAATAAATAATACTTGAAACCTCCCATTCTCCATGAAAAATAACTGCCACACACAGATGTCTGATAAATAGTAAAATACATAGTCAGAAAATTCAGCATACCTGGTAAATAAAAAATTATATAACAAAATCATTTTGTTTATTGCATAAAACGTACAATATGGCAGTAAATCACCTTAATCAAAAAAATTTCTTTAATTTCTTTCACAGATAATGTTTTCTTCAGTATTTACATTTTTAGAAAATAAGAAGTCAAGTCTTTTATTGAAGCAAGGGGAAGCTTATTATAACCATATATAATTTGTACACATTTTACAATAATAAGCAATAGTGAAAATCCTCTTGAATTTAAAGCTGGTCTGGTGACTTTAAAGCTTTGACATAGCAAAATTTATGCTCTTATTAGAGTTAATATTAAACAGTAAAGTCATACACTGATCAACCAGACTTGATGCAGCTCCAGTCATACAATACTGGCAAATACAACTATATCAACAGCCAAAGTACAAAATTACTCATTAAATAAAGGATAAAATTTTACAACATTTAGGCATCACAGAGTAAATATAGACATAAAATATATAATAAACTAAATTTCACAACCATAAAAAGGCACCACTCTTATTTTATTACATCACAAATCTAAACCTTTTAATAACAATTCATATTGCCATAAAAAAAAAATCTAACATTTGGGGTTCTATAAAGGGCACATCTATGCAGATTGAACAGACAAAAAGGTACCAAATGTTCGGGACAGAATCAAGTCCTACTTTTCAGATAGTTAAACTTAAGACCAATTTCTTTCAAATTGAAAAATAATTATTAGTTCTTTTTAAAGCAACATAAATTGCTTCATAACAAAAAAAAGCATGTAAGTCTTACTAACATCAGAGTATAGCAGAGCACATAAATAAATACTGTGTAATAGAACTATTGAAATTATAACAGGCATCAGAATAACAAAACCAACATATATTACGATTATAAAACATGATTTTCTCTTGATAACACATAAAATTTCTCAACATGATCTTGTATAGATATTTCTTGTATCAAATTATTTAATAAATACATTACTAACATTATGTCACTTTTTATATTATTTTTATAAATTTTACAATATATGCTTACCCCTTTTCAATACATTTAGGTTTATATATAATATATATATTTGAGCTAATAGAAAAACACTCAATCTAACCAAACAATTAACCATTGATGAAAAAGTAAACTTTGAGCAAAAAAGCAAATAAAGATAAACTGAAAGGCAACGTTATGTGAACAAATTGGAGAACAATGCTAAATGCATGAAAATAAACATGCATTTATAAAAAACAATTATGAAATGACTTGATATTGGAGCAGAAATAGACAACATTTACCAGAAACAGTTTTTCGAACATCATTTTATACCAAACCAAGCTTCAATAAGACGTCTGTGGTTCAAGCAGTTCAACTAAAACTAAAACCCATATGTTTTAGAAGCACATTTTGCAATTAGTGACAAGTTAATAACTTAAAATTTCACAACAACTGTCTTTATTAATTGAAATTGCTACGGTACGTGTTACATAAAAGTTGTGTCGTCGTAATTGGTCTTTCCACCTGATCTAGCTTCAAATAACTCACGAATTAATGAACTCTTTTCTCTTTCTAATAGAGATATCTTTTTATCTTTAGCGCTGACTTCGTTTGTTAACAGTTTATTTTGTTCTCTAACCATTTGGTTGGCATTATCTTTGGTATTAGTGGCAGACGTCAATCCTAAGGCAAGATTCATGTGTAAAGGGAAACCTTTTTCTGAACTTTCGATCAATGTTTTTAGATTTTGGTTCACTTCAAATATTCTGGCTTTTAAAAAGTTGATTTTTTCTCTATGAGCTTCCAGGGAATTATTATTGAACATGACTTTTCCAGCATATTTTTGTTTTTCTTGAATTTGAGCAAGCTGTTTTCGATACCATTCCTTAGTTTCATCTACAACTTTCTGACCCTGGAGTAAAAGGTTTTTCTCCTCATCAAGCTGTTGGAGTCTAATGACTAGGTTATGATCGACTCCACTAGTCAAGGTGTGTCTTCTACCAGAGTTTTTACGTTGGACGGGAGCTCTTCTAACAGGTTCCTCTTCACGCTGCTTTCTCTGTAATTGGTTTATATTGGCATAGATTCCATCAACTTCAGAATATCTTTTGTTCCCTGTAGGTATATGAGAATCTAGTTGTGGATCAGATTTGTAAGCCCTGATTTGTTCTACAGATTTTGATCTATGGTGAATATCTTTCATGATTTTTTGTTCTCTTCTCAAATCTCTTGGTGGAATCTTTGGAGGTGCATCATCAACTTTTCTGTAAGCAGCAGGTCTTGGAGGTCGTGCAGGAGCAAAAGAATTATCTTCACCCTTTCTTTCGTTTAAGTGCTGACTACTCCCACTTCGTCTGTTAGTATTTAAAGCATTGTTAGGCTTGACTGCAGCAGTAACAGGAGGTCCTGTCCTGATATATGTGGCTTTATAATAGGGAATTTCTTCTCCATATTGTTTAGGAACTTGATAGCCTGCTCTTTCATATATCTTTTCCTTATCCTTATTATAGGATGGAGGAGGTCCCCTCTCTTTCTGCTTAGCATTTGTCACTAAAGCCAATTTTAATCCAGAAACAAATTGTTCAAATGTCAGACAGCCATTTGGTGGAACAACCTTTCTTAGAGCATCCAACACACCATACGGTAATCCCCTTACTCCTTCTTCATTCCACCTCAATTCAATATCTGAAAATCTCACATAACCAACACGCTTCTCATCCAAAATTTCAAACAGAACCCTCAATGAAGATATGAAATTTGAGGGAACCGAATCTTCCTGGAGAGTGTTCATCATTGACCAAGAAAATATTTCTAGATTCTTATATCAATGAGACTTTACACTGCCATTAGTTCAACTTGTTTGATTCTCAAACTGTGTAAGAAAAGCCAAAGCAAGCGAAAACAGACAGAACAGAGAGTAGGGAACCAACAAATTCCGTTGCAAAACTGTTCAAAATGAAAGGCTGTTGTCATTTCAACACACCATCACTCGTCAAGTCTTATTGTAAAAAATTCAAACAAGGAATATATAGACCGGAAAATACCGCTTAAACGTCTTTTGACCTGATAAAATTTACATTTTTATGGGCAGCGCCATGTTTGTTAAGGGGAGTAACTCTAAATTCTACAGCTGTATCTTTTTACAGCCAAAGATTTTTACACCTGGCCCTACACAATAATCTTCGAGCGGTATATAAACCGAAACATCTGTGATAAGATATTGAACCAATCAACTACCAACTACCACCACTACCAACAACTACCTAGTTTGCGATATCAGCTGCTGCTGGAAGCGAACGTTAACTTGTCATCTACCAACTTGCAACCTGATCGGATTGAAAAATACATAGGCTGACTAGAATTTGAAAGTGCCTCAAAAATGAAACTTAGTATTAATTAAATTTTGACTATCAAAATTATTTTTAATGATAGATCGTTTGAATGTAGCCTAATATTTTTACCAAATCTTTGAGAAATACTGTAAGGGAAAACTCCAACTAAGAATTGTACAGCACATGCATATATGACAAACATTTCCGCCCTGATTTAAAAAAAAATTAAAACGGCATAAATTAGACCCTGTACAAATAATATACATCAAATTACTCCCCTTTTTTTTTTGCCTGCCTATTTTTGGTCTAGATTTGGAATTTGATGTGTGAAATTGTCATATCTTTCAACCGCTTCCCAATAATTTTGAAAAAATTGAATTGCGCTAGAAGAACGGGGACAGGGGGTGAATATGTGTCCTTTTTGTCACGGACATTTTAGGCCATAACATTACATAATCCAGTATCCTAGATGGGTCTGTTGTGTTCAAGAAATAGTGATGTAATCAATTCCACAGCTAATATAATACATCTCCAGCTTATGTATTCAAGCAAACTTTGTTGTGCCCTTAACCTATATATATAATTTCCCAAAATATAAGTAGGTATGAAATGGTATACCTCAGAAGTGATTCTAGTCTAGGGAGGCTCACAGCACCCCCCACTCACAAAATTCCCAGACCGCCGTCCGTGCCCCTTTCGCTTCGCTGGGTCACATAGTGCCCTTTATAACACAGCTTCATCCCCATCCCTTACATTTGCCTCCGTCGCCCTTGAATAAAAAGCCAGAGAAGATATTTATTATTACTATTTATTACAAACATTGATTGCATGAAATATCATCACGACGATTCTCTGGTGTTGACTATTAATTTGAAAGGTTTTGGATGTAAAACTAATCCCATATCAAATGTTCTTGGATCACAACTTGGTAGCTCGCCGTTCATGTCCGGTCTAAATTCTAACTTTTGAACTAAAGATGTGGCAAATAAAAAAAGTCTGTTCTTTGCCAAAGTTTCCCCTAAGCAAACTCTTCTACCAGCTCCAAACACCATTAATCTAAAAATATAGTTTAAAGTATATTTACAGTAGCAGGGGCGGACTAAAGCCATGCGGGCCGGTATGCAGAGGGCCGGTTTGTGAAAAATAAATGACAAAAAAAAATATTTATATTTTGAAAAAAAAAAAAAAAATTGGACGTATAGGTCTACTCCAAATTTCAAAAGAAAGTGACCGAAATCCGCTGGAGGCGCTCGGAAATCACGTTTATGGCAGTCATTTTTCAAAATTTTCTGGGGGAGGACCCCTTAAGACCCCGACGCTCGGGGTCGTGCTTTGCCCGACACACCTAAGTGGGCCGGTCACTGGAAAAAAGCCATGGCCGCGTCATGGCCTCAGTCCGCCCCTGTACAGTAGATTTATCTTTGTCCAAACAAGCGCATAAAAGGAAGGACGTAAACTCTCGGTTTTGACATTGTTGGACACGATTTTTACGATTGGTCAATGCCAGCGTTTCGTCTTCAGCCGTTTCGAGGTACTGCATTTCATAAAGTAAGACCCAAAAAAACGATGAATGTCACATAAGAAAACGATAAAAAGAAACCTTATTAATAAACAAGAATACACTCTCAAGCCCCATGTTTACCAGCTGGTTTTCGATGAAGCCCCTTGTAAAGGATTGTCCGAAACCATATACGGCTACATGGTCTAAACAATGAGAAAGAACGGCAAGACTTTCTCACACCAACCAAGATTAAGACAATGCTGCTCACCTTCTTCTAACAATATTTCCTGGTGCCATAATATGTCCACGACTGTCCAGAAATCTTTCAGGATTAAACGTCCATGGTGAGTTCCAGATACTTTCATCATGGTGCAATGCCCATAAATTTATATAAACCTTGAATAAATAATATATTTGTTTATTCTCTCTCAACTCACTACTTGAAAAATCAATTGCTCGGAATCTGTCAGTTGATTCCCAGAAAAGGGGTATTTCGATATAATTGAAGGTAGTCTAATTTACAGATATTTCACAAGCAATCCTTACCGTAAGGCCTGCTGGAATGTTTTTACCACCAATTACTGTATCTTCGATAGTATAATGAGGAACAGCTAATGGTACGTGAGACAAATACCGTAATAATTCTAACAAAACTGCTTCACAATACGGTAGAGATTCACGGTGGTATAAACTTGGTGATGTTTCAGTTCCAATAACTGATGAAATCTCCTGAAACATTTTGTCTTGAACTTCTGGATAGTGCAAAAATATTAGCATTAGGCTCGTGAGTGCCGTGGCTGTTGTATCTGTACCTGAAAAATGGGATGTTTTACGTGTTGATTACTGACAGAAGTCTCTCAAATATAGTCATTTCCTTGCATTCAGAAAAATTGGCTGTCAGATTGTCTTTCTGAAAAATGGAACACAGCTGATGAATTGCCCCCTAAAAGATAACCGACAATGCAAATATACAAACGATTCTATCCATCCAAGAGCTATTCGTTTATGATTATTCAAAGGAATCAGTGGTTTACTCTTTGTGCCATATATAAAATTAAGTTGGGCTTTTGTAAATGTCTTATAAGCTACTTCTGAATTCGAGTAAAATGAGCAAGCAATGATCGAAGAGTGTTGAATACAAACCTGCAAGAATAAGATTGGTAAAAACCTCTTTGGCTGTATTTTCTGTGATATTTATATCTTGAGAGTTAGAATCAAATCTTTTATTGAGTAAAGATTGTATAACACCGTCTTCTTGGTTATTGTTTGATTTCTGGAATATTAATTATAATCATAACAGACGTGGAAAGGGGGTTTGACTTGATCAGTCCGAGAAGGGGGGCGGTTGATGTAAGTTGGGACCGCTTTCCAGGATGGTCAAGGGGCATGGGAATTCTTAAAATATTCCTTTTTGAACTTTTAGGGTTTTTTTTTCTGGATTGAGGCCCCCGTTAAAATGGGGGTTGTAAACTCTGTTTAATCACAACTCTGTTTAATCACTCCATAGTAGTGCAGGGGATTGTTGACCTTATTATGTTTGGTTAAATCTAGGCAACATAGTCCTACATGCTTTTCTCAGTTGATCTTGAAAATGCAGATAATCTTAATGCCCCTAAACACTTCGTGCCACTATGTATGTATCAAACGGTCTCCGTGAAAGTTACGCTGGCGCTCTGCAACATATCACGGTAATGAACGGCGGCCATTTGACCGGACTACATCAATGTTATCAAGTAATCTCGTGTTTCTGGTAGTTCAAACATCAGAGGCTGGTCATTCGAGGCTACAAGTATTTGTAAACAAATAACACGAAAACAAACAGATATGTATTCAAACTGATAATAAAATGCGTAAATGGTGAACAGATAGTCACTACGTAGCATTAAATGCACGAGCAGGTGTCAGAAAATTCCTCCACAGATTCTATTGCTATGAACTATATCTATGTTGCGACGTTACAAGCAAGTGGTGAAGCGTCAATGTAAAGAGTCTCGCGCATGAAAACACAACGAAAAACACCATTCATTACCGAGACAGATTATGGTTTACGGAAACTGCCGAGGATTGCCGATTGTGTATGTATATGTCCTGGAGTTAGATAAGCACAGCCTTCATGCCTAATGTCAAAACATTTAGTTTAGCTTTTGAGTTCATAATCATCACGAAGATCAAATGTAATTGAGCAATTTTCTCACTTAACATATTATTTTCTGTTGTATAAATCCGATTTGAACGGATTTTGACGAAACTTGGTATATCAGAGCATTGTTTAGTTTTGAACTTTATAAATCTGATTGAAATGCAGATCTGGATTTTCGTTTGGTGCTTTTTCTGCAGTCACTTCACTGTTCAATGATCTGAGGCGACTCTATGTTTCATCCTGTTCTGTATTTCAAACCAATAGCATTATTCCAAAACATTTAGTATAAAGCGGACTGATACTACACTACAGTTCTAATCTGAATCATTTTGAATGTAATAGAGAAACCTTCTTCTTTGAGGAATATTATGGTGTGATGGAAAGTTCATACATATTATAATATTTAATTACTTGGAGTGCATTATGATTAGAGATATTTTTTGAAAAATCAAACCGCTATAAGATTTGATACTTTTCGGCCAACCGTTAAAAGGAAAATATTTCTGACTACCACTTGCAAATAGTAACAAATATCCTCTAAATTGACTAATACATGTGGCAATTTATAAACTCATACATGTAGCTTCAATTTGTATGAGTCCAAAGTTCAAAGTCTGAGATTGTTAACCAATTAACACACGGCTTTTTAATTTCATTATTTAGATTTTCTCACCAATAAGGTTTTAATTTCATTGTCCCAAATATCATCTCTTAACTTCAGTGCTTCTGTTAACTTCGTCTGTTCTCGACTTCCAAAACGACGTAACCATGGTATAAAGTCAATTTTTCTAGAACTGCCAGAACCAAATACTTCATTGAATGCTATGTTTAAATCTTTGACTCTCTCTAGCTTCGCTTCTTTGTCTTCTTTTGTGCCAAGAATCTGGAAAAGAACAACATAAAATCTATGTTTATCCATAATTATTAGCGAAAATAATAAGAAAATGTATTGGATTTACATGAACCACAGACGTCTGACTGAATGTTAAAAATCAGTTTTCCCGATACCAAAGAAAGTCTAGAAAGTCTCTTTACTATTTAGAATATGAACTACTACAGTGGTTATTAAAGGGACGCTTTCAAAATATTGGTCTTAAAGTTATTGTAAAGAGTTTTTCTAAACTTTGTACGTGTATCGGGGACACTGATAGCATCAATTTGTGCCATTCAGAATTCCATTCCGACGTATGTGGTTCCTGCAATTCCACTTAAACTTTAAACTAACGCGTTTCATGACGTCATCCCAACTGATCTACCGGAAGCTACTACAGGTAATGATATCTCTGCAGATCAGTGGGGGTGACGTCATAAAACGCGTTAGTTTAATGGAAATGGGAATGGCGCAAGTTGATGCTATCAGTGTCCCCGATACACGTACATGTACCAAGTCTAAAAAATAATTTTTACAACCCCTTTAAAATCCACGTGTATAATTAGCCAAGTTAAAAGTTAAAAATATAACCCGTGTCCTAGCGAGGATGCGCCATTTATCAAAAAAAGAAGAGAAAGAACGTGAAATTTCCTTGCAGTTCGAGGTACAAATGTATATAAATGAAGAGATTTATTAGAAATTTACTATACTTCTGAAGACAATTTATAAAGACTCAAATAAGTACCCGAACGTACCCGTTTATTAAGCGGATCGCTATATTTCCCCTAAGTTATTGTAAATAAAATAGTAAGATACTTTTTAAATCATCATGAAACACTTGTTTGATGAATAATACAGGTTTTTCATGAGCTGTCCTTACCAAAACAAATTACTGTCAGTGAAAGGGTAAAGTGACATTAAAATTGCTACAGCTTTATATATGACAAGATAAATACTAAAATTATATCGACCGCCATAGGCCTATAGTAATTTGATGCACCCCAACTTAAATGAAACACTTAATTGCAACGGGTTGAAATTGGATTAGCCATCGTCTGTATATGAGTCATTGGAATTGGACATTGTAGTGTTGATGAATGTTCGATTCCAGACTTATAAATATGAATATTACTATATGTATCAAGCTAGAGTTTGTCGGTGCCATCGTCCAGTTGTGATTGAACGGTGCAAATCAAAGACGAAGTTCTTGAGTAGTCGTGCAGAATGAGTGGTATATATCCATAATAGTGTTTTATTTCTAATGTTCGATCGTTAGCCTAGTTCTAAAGCACATATGTCATTCAAAGATGATGAGATTTTTTAAACTTACCAATTCCATCATTATATTGCATACAGAATCATATATTGCATATTGGGGATCGATTTCGGATCCTAGGTTACTTTCAAATCTTTGAATTAATTTTTTAATTTCTGACTTGCACTTATTTTCTAATTGTTCCAATCCTTGTCCGTACATTTTGAAAGACTGATGAACATGTTTGCGTAAAAATATTAATTTCGATGTATATGTCTGCCAAACAATGGAGTGTTCGTTTCGTTTGTTTTGAGCTGTTCTATACATCGGAGGGCGGCCACTTAAAGCTGCCCCATTCATGACTAGACCTTCATATATACTCATATAGTCATTCAATACCACTATTTCTTCATTGAATAATTTGATTTGAAATATAGTTCCATATTTCTTGGCCCATTCTGATAAAACAATATGCGGCTTGGATAGATCTAGTTTCCATGCGTTTCCTATATATGGTAATTTTCCAGGAATTAAAGGAACACTTGATTCCGCCGACGACCAAATAAAGGCCATAGCGTAGTATATCAATCCAATGATGAATATGAAACACAATAACACTTCCGTAAACATATTTTAATTTGAAAATCGCTCTGTTCATTCATTAGCCCGTCACTTGAAATGGTCACGTTGTCACTGAACGTCACACCTCGAACCTATACTATGACACTTCAACTGCATGGAATTTCTTTGACACGCATTAAAAGGTAGAATATTAAACACAAAGAACTCGGTAATGCAGGATAATTGCACGGAAGTGGCCAAAGGAAACCGGCACGTATATGTCTGTTTGAATGAACTATGCAATATCCACGTCACTGGTAGGCCTGAATCAAAACAATAGCACATAGATTTGTCGTTTCTGATTTACCCTCACCATACTTAAAATATCACATCTACACGTTATGCAGTCAACAATGAAATGTAATTGAATGACCAAGTACCGATACAATAGCTAGTTTGGTCTATTAAACAACTGACCTTGAAACGATCAAGGTCATCTCAATGTATCGTCTGCTACGATTTCGATTTGTATACGTTCTACATGCCTTCTCTGGGTAATATATTGTTTATTTTATTAATACTATTGTTACTTAGATACGTGCTGGTCCTAATGTGCCAGCATTGCACAATAATTTCTCTCTTTCTCACATTTTGTCCATATGTACACTTAATGTTAGCAAGGTCATTTAAGAAACGGTGAAGGTCGAAGACCAGAGAGATTTAAATTTTTCATTCCTTACGAAAGATGCAAATATCCAGGCCCGTAACTAAGGGGGGCGCAGGGGGGGGGGGGGGGGCGGCGCCCCCCCTTGAAATATTTTGGCCCCCCCTGCAAAATTTTCAATGAGACATCCAAAATATTTAGTAAAACATTTCTGAACCTTAAAATGTCGCGAAATGATAGGAAATCGCATTTCCAGTTGTCTATGTATCACAATTTTCTATAGGGGCTATCCCACAGATCAACCGATTTTCAAAATGACAAGAAATCGCATTTCCAGTTGTCTAAATCTCAAAAGTTTCTAGCGAATGTCCCCCAGCCCAAACTCTTTTCAAAATGACAGTAAATCGCATTTCCAGTCGTCTAATTCTCAAAATTTCCTAGTGGATGTCCCTCAAACTCTTTTCAAAATGACAGTAAATCGCATTTTCAGTCGTCTAATTCTCAAAATTTGCTAGTGGATGTCCCTCAAACTCTTTTCAAAATGACAGTAAATTGCATTTCCAGTCGTCTAAATCTCAAAATTTCCTAGTGGATGTCCCTCAAACTCTTTTCAAAATGACAGTAAATCACATTTCCAGTCGTGTAATTCTCAAAATTTTCTAGAGGATGTATTCCAATCCAAATTCGTTGCAAAATGACAGGAAATCGAATTTCTGAGAGTCCAAATTTCAAAAAAAAAATTAAGGAGTCAATTTATCGGAATACGACCGAATTAATTAGTGGCAAATAATTGTCTATGGGGGCTACCAGTACATACCATCCGTATGTAACCTTATACCAAATTTCAAAGTGGGGGGTCCAGCCGAAATTCTGGGACTGCCCCCTAACCCCCTCCCCCTCCCCCACCCTCGACTCATCTTACCGTCCCAGGTTATCTTTCCCTCAGAAAAAAACCATTCTACACCAAAATATGTTTGTTGGATATTATTTAAACAACATTACTCATTTTAGATTTCATATAACATTAGCTTTATTTGTGTTTTCGAAATGTAGCGTATATTGAGATCAGCAGGCACATGACATATAGCCTATTGGTGCCCGTAGGCCCAGCTAGCTGAATATAAGAGATATTGGTTCATTCACGCAGGATCCAATTTAACTATACCAGTTTGCAACCTATGAAAAACATTTTGAGTAAATTAAAATAATTTTACGTCAAAGACCATCTATAGATTAGTATAGGCCTACCCAAGGTCGTTCACCAAATACTGAAGGTACGCTACAACAACTGAGGGGGGAAAGAGGCAGCATGTTAAACTTTGAAAATTACTTGAAACTTTAAGAAAAATCAGCAGGAGACACATTTCTACAAAAATGTTTTAAATTGATTGTTTTGATTAAATTTTGTAGCTTACATTAGTTTACAAAGTGTAGGCTTAATTATTTTTTTTCAGAAAGGTATATAAGCCTGAGGGACACTTTTTTTTTTTATCGAATTTTTTTTCTTTTTTTTTTCGATAAATTTGAACACCGTAGTTTCTCAACCTACTTTTAAAAGAAAGGCCATTGGACAGACCTGACAAAGGTTTAGAAATCCATTGCACATAACCCTTGGACTTGGAATGGGCTGACTCTCCACCCATAGTTTCACAACTTATGGTAAATAAGTCTATCCCTTCAAAACTGCATAATTCTGAGCCCGCCAAGTAGACCAGAATGGGAAGCTAAATCCAAACAGCTCGTTTCAAAAATTAAAAAAAAGATCAATATTGTTATTGATATTTCGTTTTTGGATGTTTTCTGCCATTCGGAAATTGTACGTTTGTGTCCTTGACCTTTAACCTTTTTGAAATGAAAAAAAAAAAAAAATTCAGCTCGTGGCTCAGTCAGTGTACTCGGATCGGTTATAATAATTACAGGATGATTTAATTCAGTAATGCAAAGTAAACTGTTTGAAATCTACTTTGTAAAATCTACCAAAAGTGTCCTTTGACTCTACTTTGAGTTGTTAACTTTTTCAAAATAACTAAATAGGCTAGTGTCGTAGTGAAAGCATGCATAAAGCCTAGTAGCGCACACAGCCAACTTTTGCTGGAAAACAATGTTTTCAACAAATGGTGGACGTGTGCGGTGAATAAAAACTCAAAAACAATGTTCGCCAACAATGTTTTTGAGATCAAACATGTTTGATTTCAAAAACATTGTTGGCGAAACATACAACAAAAGTTGGCCGTGTGCGGTGTTCGGAAACAAAATATCGAAACAATTTGCAACGTCGACCAATAAGCGTTCACGCTGCTGTCATGTGATAGGCCTTACAAAATGGCGACCCCCGTCGAAGAAGCCACGGCAGAATGGGGCATTGAAAGTGAAGCAAGTTTAACAGAACTATGGGAAAATCATCCTTGTCTATACGCTATCTCATCGACAGAGTATAGGGACATTATTATAAATTACGAAAAACACCTTGCTTCTCCCTTCTCTGAATCCAAGACCGCGTCCATACTTGACGATTAACACGCCGACGACGTCTAATCCGAAGAAGAAGTAAAATCGCCAGAGTGATTCTTCGTTTACGCATAGACGCTGCCATTTTGTCATCATGTGACTTGACTTGACTTGCCCATGGTGGCGCTGTCAGCCGTATCTGACGCAGCAATTGTTGGTCGTGTGCTCTTTCAGACAGCTGTGTGCGGTTCCCAGAAACATTTACTCGAAACATTGTTTTTTCTGAAAATCAGCGAAAGTTGGCTGTGTGCGCTAGGCTTAATATTAATTTACAAAATAATAGAGGCGGTGGACTGTTGGGTTGTAATAATGAATTGAGAATTAAGTCAATACATGCCCAAGTTTGTTTTTTGAGTGGTCCTGATTCCATCCCATGGGGTTCTATCCAGCAATTTTAAATACAAGTACTAGTCAAATCAAAAAAGGTTTCGAGCATGTAAAAAAGTGACAGAATCCATGGCTAGACAAGTATCCGCAACTCACTGTTTCACCTTAATTGAATTTAAGTAAGCTTATGTTTCGATTTTTACTTCAGGCATAGTTGTGCTGTATCAAAACGTTTGAAGATGGCTGATGTAGTAGAGGCTTGGTTATTTGAATATGCCTGTTATCACAGGGAATATAAAGTTATTGAAGGCAAGTTGAGGATGTTATTACTCTAATATTTAATATAAGCTTATACATGATCCTAGAAATCACTTGATAAAATACCCTTTTACATTCAGTCATACAAAGCTGAGAAGTGATAATACTTTGATCATGGTAAATGGCATTAGGAGGATCAAAAACATATATTTAATGATAATGTTTTTGCTCAGATGCTCATGAAAGTGAGATACATGTATTAACTTTCAAATCAAAGCTTGGCCTATAATGGTTACATTTAATTATTCTCTATTGTTCCTGTTATATTTCAGAAATTTGTAAAAGACATGCTGATATAGTTAATGTACCCGATTATTTAAATGTTCCACACATCAGACTAGCTACTGCTGTTCTACACCATGCTGTTGACAAGAACGTTATGGAGTTATTTCCCTTAGCTTTAGGATTTGTTGATGATATATATCAAGTGCTGGGTTCTGTGATATCATTTCAAGTTTTTGCTAGGCTGTCATGTGGAATAAAGATGCAGGTATGCATACAAATTTAAAAACAGTTTGAAGCGGGAAAAGAGTAGAAGTTGTGAGTCTTCATTAGTTAATGCTACAGCATCCATTTTATTTCATTGGGATCTTTTATTGTATTGAAATTCAGGTGACTTCCACCCAAAATTCCATGCCAAACCTGGTCAATACAAGTTAATATTCATTAGGCAACTTATATTTAGAATCATAAACATACAACAGGTTATTTGTATAATCTGATAAATCCAAAAAACCACCATAAATATAATTGTTTTAACAATTTTTCAATAATAACCTGTAATTTTATGGAGAATTAAGCTTACTTAGTTTTATGAGTTTATTAATTTTGTTTGTTACCTTTGACACCATTGTTGAATATTGGCCAGGTTTGAGAACTTAAATGTTGTGCTTATTTTAATGTATCACTTTAAAAACTTTTATCTAAACCTTGACATCATTATACTTTTTCTGGTAAGCAACAATTGATTGGATTCACTCTCTAGAAAATTCAGCCAATCACCATTTCTAAAATTCTGTTTTCGGATAAGGGAGATAAAATTATATATTTTAAACAATAATTGTCACTCCTCTTTTTTTAAAAAAAAGTATTTATTGATGCCAAGGTGTTAAACAGTTTGTTTTAACTTGACTATGTGAAGAGAGTGTTAAGAGTTATGTTTATTACAGATATTATTTGATATACTACAGAGAGGGCAGATTGACACAGCATTAATCAAATTAAATGAATATTTTCCAAGAATGGGAATCAGAAATTCTCTTGCCGTAAGTATATTTTACTACTGTAGAGAGACAATATAAAAAGGTATGGTTATGTAAGAGAAAGGTGAGCAAATGTCAAGTTTATATACAGACATCCAGATAAAAAAATATTATGTTTTATGTGTTATGATAGGGCTGGGTATTGATAACCAAATTGAGATCGATTATCAAAGAAATGCTACTGATTAATAATTGGTTATTAATCGACTGATTGTTGTCTGTTGGTAAACGTTTTTGTACCTGAACATTTTTTTTTTTTTTTTTTCAGACAAGTAAAGAGTTGAACCGATTAAATAAATGTATTTCAAATTTTCGCAAGATCTTCCTACCCCTGTTAGCCAATAAAAAACAGAGAAATTATTATTTCACCAATGTATATAAAGAGGAATATGGTGAAGATTATTTACATAGTTTACGAAAAAGTGCTTATAGATTTGTCAATAGAGTAGATGAACAGTTACCAAAACCAAAAATTCAAAAGGTACCAGTAACTTAAATCTCATGTTAAAATCAAATACTACTTAATATTAATACATATAAATTGAAAACTTAAAATTTTTAATATGTAGTCTTGTCTTTTAATTTTAAAGGATACTGGGGCCTGTTTCTCAATAAGTCTTTTGATTAAAAATTGTTGTAAGTGTGGAACAAAATTAATTGTAAGAATTTTTGAGAAACAGACCCAAGGGGTATTTTGAGCAATGGCTTGGATGAGTTTTACTCCTGCTTAATGATGGTTCACAATTCAATCCTGGCATAGATAGGGATCCCTAATATTTTGTCAGAGATGCAGTGAACAGACAGAACAATTCTGATCTCTTTTTATACGCCCACATTGAAATGTGGTCGTATATTGCCGTCGCCCCTGTCCGTCCGTCCGTCGGTCCGTCCGTCGGTCCGTCCGTCCGTCTGTCCACAATTGGCTTGTGAACGCAATAGAGACCACAGTTTTGCTTGAATTTGAATACAATTTTATGTGTAGGATAATATTCAAAAGATCTCGGACAAGTTCGAATTTTGGTTCGATTCGACCAAAACTAACGGAGTTTTACACCCAAAATACGTTAAAAATGGCTTGTGAACGCGATATAGTCCACAGTTTTGGTTTGATTTGAATAAAATTTTGTATGTAGGATTATATTCATAAGATCTCGAACAAGTTCGAATTTGGGTTTGATTCGACTAAAATTCACGGATTTTTACACCCAAAATATGTTAAAAATGGCTTGTGAACGCGATAGAGACCACAGTTTTGGTTGGATTTGAATCAAATTTTGTATGTAGGATTATATTCATACGATCTCGGACAAGTTCGAATTTTGGTTGGATTCGACTAAAATTCACGGAGTTTTACACCCAAAATATGTTAAAAATGGCTTGTGAACGCGATAGAGACCACAGTTTTGGTTGGATTTAAATAAAATTTTGTATGTAGGATTATATTCATAAGATCTTGGACAAGTTCGAATTTGGGTTCAATTCGACCAAAATTCACGGAGTTTTACACCCAAAATGTGTTAAAAATGGCTTGAGAACGCAATAGAGACCACAGTTTTGGTTTGATTTGAATAAAATTTTGTATGTAGGATTCTATCCATAAGATCTTGGACAAGTCCGAATTTCGGATCGATTCAACAAATATTTACGGAGTTTTACACCTAAAATATGTTAAAAATGACTTGTGAACGTGATAGAGACCACAGTTGTGGTAGGAATTTAATAAACTTTTGTGTGTAGGATAATATTCATAAAATCTTGGACAAGTTTGAATTCTGGATCGATTCGACAAATATTTACGGAGTTTTACACCTAAAATATGTTATAAATGACTTGTGAACGCGAAAGAGACCACAGTTATCAAAAGATATAAACTATATTTTTGACAGGTTATATTTTTGATACGATTTGACACCAATTGGGGAATGCTATTGATATACTAAAAAAATTTATAAGGAAGGTGGGCGTATATTGCTAGGCAACCACTTGTTATGTTTATTTTCAGATTTTGGAGAAAGGTGCTCACTTTTTCAATGGATTTTCCTCCTCAGAAGTAGCTTATGAACTATTGTTAGACTACTGTGTTAATCAGACATCTTTAAGTTGTGACAATATGTTAGATATATTAACATCAATATCACCTTTATATACACAAGATATGATTTATACAGAACATAATGATACTTCACTTAGTTCTAGGTTAGTTTAAACATAATGATACCTCACTTAGTTCTAGGTTAGTATAAACATCACAATATTTCACTTAGTTCTAGGTTAGTATAAACATCACAATATTTCACTTAGTTCTAGGTTAGTATAAACACAATTATACCACACTTAGTTCTAGATTAGTATAATTATAATGATACTTCACTTAGTTCTAGGTTAGTATTTACATAAATATACCGTACCTCACTTAGTTCAAGGTTAGTATAAACTTAATGATACTTCACTTAGTTCAAGGTTAGTATAAACATAATGATACTTCACTTAGTTCTAGGTTAGTATAAACATAATGATACCTCACTTAGTTCTAGGTTAGTATAATTATAAAGATACCTATCTTAGTTCTAGGTTAGTATAAATATGATACCTCACTTAGTTCTAGGTTAGTATAAACATAATGATACCTCACTTAGTTCTAGGTTAGTATAAACACAATTATACCACACTTAGTTCTAGGTTAGTACATTATAATAATAATGATACATCACTTAGTTCTAGGTTAGTATAAACATAATGATACTTCACTTAGTTCTAGGTTAGTATAAACACAATTATACCAGTATTTACATAAATATACCGTACCTCACTTAGTTCAAGGTTAGTATAAACTTAATGATACTTCACTTAGTTCTAGGTTAGTATAAACACAATTATACCACACTTAGTTCTAGGTTAGTATAAACATGATGATACATCACTTAGTTCTAGGTTAGTATTTACATAAATATACCGTACCTCACTTAGTTCAAGGTTAGTATAATAATAATAATACTTCACTTAGTTCTAGGTTAGTATAAACATAATGATACCGTACCTCACTTAGTTTTAGGTTAGTATAAACATATAATCCTCTTGTGAGGTCATCCCATTGTTATGGCAGGTCTTTCTTTTCGCTAATATCCCTCTACTCAGGGACATTCTCTCGAATATCCCTCAACCCAAGGATATTCGAGAGAATATCCCCCGTGGACAGGTATATTAGAGATAATATCCCTCTACCAAAGTACATTCGAGAGAATATACTTCAATCTAACACCAATACATTTGAGCAATCAACTCTACGTCTAAAAGCTTTTTTCTTTCAAACTTAATATTGAAGTTTCAAAATCACTTCAATACCCAGTGATAATGTAAGCAATCTTATCAGACAGTAATTATTCACTACCCAGTGATCAATGTAAGGTTTCTGGCTTCCTCTGATACAATGAAGGTTGATACAAAAATATATACCCTCACATTTCTTGTAATGTTTTTTACTGGTCATCTTATTTTTTAAAAATGGTTTAAAAAAATTGAAAACTAGATTTTTAGAGTGTAATTGTTTTTCCGGGGATTTATATCTTTCAATACTACATTTTAGAATTTTTTAATTTAAAATTAGATATTTAATATTAAAAACTAAATATTTCTGAAAATTCTGGAACATTTTTTCACATGACATGTATTATCTCCCATGCGATGTTAAATGTATTGATTGATTTTTCAACATATTTACCAATTATTGAATTAGGAATCGGTTTATATGTCGGATAATGCATGGTTTCTATCGGGATTAGTTGTCATAATGCCCTTGGGCTCGGGAAAGCCCTCGGGCCTTTGGCCCTCGTGCTTTCCCGAACCCGCAGGCATTATGTCAACTAATCCCTGGAAACCATGCATTATCCTACACATAATGATACATCACTTAGTTCTAGGTTAGTATAAACATAATGATACCTCACTTAGTTCTAGGTTAGTATAAACATAATGATACTTCACTTAGTTCTAGGTTAGTATAAACATGATACCTCACTTAGTTCTAGGTTAGTATAAACATAATGATACCTCACTTAGTTCTAGGTTAGTATAATAATAATGATACATCACTTAGTTCTAGGTTAGTATAAACATAATGATACCTCACTTAGTTCTAGGTTAGTATAAACATAATGATACTTCACTTAGTTCTAGGTTAGTATAAACATAATGATACCACACTAATTTCTAGGTTAGTATAAACATAATGATACCACACTTAGTTCTAGGTTAGTATAATAATAATGATACCTCACTTAGTTCTAGGTTAGTATAAACATGATGATACATCACTTAGTTCTAGGTTAGTATCAACATAATGATACCACACTTAGTTCTAGGTTAGTATAAACATAATGATACCTCGCTTAGTTCTAGGTCAGTATCAACATAATGATACCACACTTAGTTCTAGGTTAGTATAAACATAATGATACCTCGCTTAGTTCTAGGTTAGTGTAATAATAATGATACTTCACTTAGTTCTAGGTTAGTATAATTATAAAGATACCTATCTTAGTTCTAGGTTAGTATAAACATAATGATACCTCACTTAGTTCTAGGTTAGTATAAACATAATGATACTTCACTAAGTTTTAGGTACTGTAGGCATAATGAATTATATGTCAAATTAGTTATATATTTATTTCATTTTCAGTAATTCTTCCGACCTTTTGATTCCATCTGATAAACCAGTATCAATGAACATACAGACACCAGGTAAAAGAAATTCAGTGTTGAACATTATGCAATTTATTATTTTGCATTACAAAATTTTCCATGATTTAGCATTGATCTAGAAATTCATATATTCAAACCCAATACTAAGAATAGTAAAATTATTTTTAAAATTTCACTTTGCACATAATCTTTTGATATATTTTTAATATTTGCAGATGATAGAAGTTTTACTCAGTTGAAAGATTCATATGAAAAACATTCTTTGATTAATGATGATAGTGAAATAGGTGGATTTAAAAGAAAAGCTGATGAGAATGTTCCAGCATCTGAAAGTAAAAGAAAACGATATAGATTTAAACAAGGCAAAGATAAAGAACACCATTCTAGGGTTGTGGTTGACTATTCTGAAAATGTTACTGAATTGGTTGAGATGACTTCAAGGTAGGGAAGAAATTCATAGTACCAAATGTTACTACTAAGCTCAAACACATTTAACTAGACATTGTCCAAATGCAGAAGAAATTGAACTTCGATTCATGGGATGCAGTAGAGGAGGCCTTCTCAATTAAATTTTGCAAAAGGCCAAATGCATTTTATGAAAAAAAATATAAGGGCCAAATACAGCTTAGCTATCATATAGAGTGTTTTAACATTCACACTTAAGGGGCCATTCTGAAGGGCGTTGCCGGCCAGATTTGGCCTGCGATCCGCCATTTGAGAAGGCCTGCAGTAGAGTGCGTGTTAATTCTCACTTTCTGCACCTGTGTGGAACATGTGATAGTTGGCTAAGACAGCATAAAAGCCTATTCTCATTTACGATTTCCAATTGTCAGGGGATCTTGTGCAATCTTTAGTGTCGGCCAAAGTTTCTTGAACTAGTAAGCTTATGAAAATCTTTGAAATGTACTGGTATTGTATTATAATTGGTAACACACCGCAATAGTTAATATGCAATAACATGAAAAATACAATAGTAAAAGTGACAACAGACTGCTATTTAAATCCAAGATGTATCCAAATGACAAAGCTATAATATTTTTAAGGTACGAAGACCATGATTTATATATAAATAATAACTTACAAACATCAACTAGTTTTACTGAGTGTGATCTTTTAGTTCGTACATCATTAGAGGTAAATTATTAAAAATTCTAACAAAAATCAAAATATTTATGATCTTACAAAACTTAGAGTAAATAATGTCACCTTCTATTGGTCTGGTTGCACTTATTTGGCTCACACATACTCTATGATCTCAATTTAAAACTGTTTCTGTGTTCTCTTGAGTATGTTGATATCAACTTATCCTGACAGATGTGGACTACCGGTATGTCCAGTTCCTACCCAGACTATTATGTCTTATATTATTGGAGTTGGTCCAATTCATTTTATGGGGTCAGTAGTAGTTTTTAAGAATTTTGACTATGTCAAAAAGCGGTATGTGCAATACTTTTGGTATTTAAACAAAACTTTACCTTCCTTCCTGGAATTCACTTTTAACTGACAGTGACTGACAAGGTTTTTTAGTATTTATTTGGCATATGGATATCGGTGGACCGTATTATTCCTTTGAATCCTGATGTTAATTTGGATAAAACATCATATACCCTGAGTTCCCACCAATATTTCTTAAAGTGTATTACGTTAACTTTGTAAGACATCATTTGACAACGGCCGGTTTACCAACTTGTCGGGTGTAAGGATGAGCCAGTATACCGGCCTCTTAGATTGAAAGGGTTAAAGAACAGTCTTGAGGTCTATAAATAGATAAATGAAGAAACTGATCCTATATGTTTCAGATGGTGGAAAAAGAAGCAATAGAAGAAGGGTTATTATCTAAAGATGATGTAACTAATGGTAGTGATAAAACTGATAATGATAGTGTAATTAATATTGATGATATACCTATAACTTCTGATGAAGAAAACCAGGTTATACAGAGTTCTATTTGCCCTGAAGTAAGTATTATAACTAATATTGATGATATACTGATAACTTCTGATGATATACTGATAACTTCTGATGAAGATAATCAGATTATACAGAGTTCTATTTGCCCTGAAGTAAGTATGATAAGTAATGTTGATGATATACCTATAACCTCTGATAAAGATAACCAGGTTATACAGAGTTCTATTTGCCCTGAAGTAAGTATGATAAGTAATGTTGATGATATACCTATAACTTCTGATAAAGATAACCAGGTTATACAGAGTTCTATTTGCCTTGAAGTAAGTATGATAAGTAATATTAATGATATATCTATAACCTCTGATGAAGATAACCAGGTTATACAGAGTTATATTTGCCCTGAATAAGTATTATAACTAAAATTGATGATATACCTATAACTTCTGATGAAGATAACTAGGTTATACAGTACAGAGTTCTATCTGTCCTGAAGTAAGTATTATAACTAATATTAATGATGTACAAGTAAGTATTACACTTGTTATGTTTTGATGATATTTCGATTTTATTTATGATATTTGAAATGCACTATAATATCTTTTATGATAGTTTGAAGGAGGTTACATACTGTTTATAATTTCAGAATACTGATAGTGAAGATATGTTAGTTGATGTATCAAAAAGTATTAAAGATCAAAGAAAATATTGTGGATTAAATCCAGAAATTAAATTGATTTATGATATGGTAAATATATAATTAGAAACAAATTTCATAGCAGAATCTTGAACTTATGCTAATTATTCAAAATGTACTGATTAAGATATACCATAAAAGATAATTGAATAAGTGGACACTTTGGAAAGAATGTCAATTTGACAAAACTATCAAAAAGTAACACCAGTGGTTCAAGAAAAAGAAAATGCCCTACCTAGCTTGCGCCACTACCTCGTGGAATTTAATTTTATGTTATGCAAAAGTATGCAAGTATCATATTTTTTTGTTCTTTGTGAAAACAGTTCCCTATTAAAACATAATATAATTGTCTATTGTAGAATTTATCAGATGATGATAATTCTGTTTACAAGATTTTTACTTGATAACCTGTCACAGAATTAACTTGGTACTAGGAAGACCAATTTTGTCCTACTGATGTAGTGAATTTTTTTTTATGTATTTTGTATCATCACTTATGTGAGTTAATCATGTGTTTGGTTATATGAAGATTATCAATGTTATTTATGTGGAGTGTAGTATTTGCTTTAACTTAAACTGTAATAGAAGTGATGTTTACATTTTATTGTTATCTATTTTGCTCTGAGCTGCATTGGCGAAGGGAATTAGTCACCCTTTAGCGTTGTTTTATGGGTATAATCCTGGCAATCGGTATATTTTTCAACTGTGCATGTTAAAGTTTATTTGATATTTTGAAATTTAAAAGTTGTTGTATTGTGTAGTTGTTCTATCAGTATACATTACCTCAATCTAAAGACAACAACATAAACAAATTTCCAGTTGATTTGAATGTAATATTGTTTTGTAAGTGTTGTTTTGTTTATTTGTGAATTTTTGTGTTAAATGAGGATTCTTACTCAAAGAGGAACAACTATTTTTATCTAATAAATGTTTTATTTTTGTTTGGAAAAATTGTTGTACAATTCCATATAATCCTGAAAGCTCTTTCTCTGTTGAGCCCTGTCCCAATATCTGTTGACGTGTGGACGTTTAGTATCAGATATATATCTGTCGGTGTGTCCTAGAAACTTTAATCGATTTAAAAACACAGTTAAAGTGATATCAGCTGCTGTAAAATCTTTATTAAATAACCAGTTACCGGGGTCTGAAATAAAACATAAGATTGAGATAATGCTTCAAGTGATGTAGTTCCCTTTATTTGTTTTACAAATTGGGTTTCAGCTAACGGTATCATTTCATAATTTACATTCAGATCTACAAACCATCAAAATGTTTCATAAGGGTTACACAGTTTTCACTTTCAAGGCGCAAATTTATTGGCAGAAAAACAACAACTGAACATTAAGCTGAGGACAGATTGAGCGAATTTTATTTGCCGTCGGCCGGTACAGTAGACACACAGGGCGAATGTATGCAATAATAACTGCGAATTGGCAGTTAGCGAACTGTGGCTTTATCAGCTTTTGAAACAAATATTGTCAATGTCATTGGATCTGAATATTTCCACCTAGACACTTTTGCTGACAAGGGAAAACTGCCATAGAATTAAAAGATCTTAAGCCTGGGTTTATAATGAACACAAGATAATAGGGGACCCACTACCGGTAGACACGAATGCCAATGGTTGTGAAAAACTTAAGTGTTATAGCCACACAAACAAAATTTTGAAATTAATATGATACCTTTCATAGATATTTCTAGTTGTTTTTCTACTTCATCTAACACCCCATTGACCATTTCCAATGTTTCCGTAACTTTATCTTTATTGGCCGCATTATCACGAAACACCTTGTTCTCTTCGGCTTTTCTCAAATATTCCTCTCTTAAATCAGGATTTTCTTCTGCTAGTCGCTTCATCTTTTCAACAATTCTCGTAAAATTTCCAATAATTACTGAAAGGGGATACATGTATGTCAATTAGATAATTTATGTGAAACCTTGGCCAGTTATTACTCCAAGGTTAAACCTATTCCGAAAGTTTTCCTGCCGAAATCACCGAGTCCATGACAGGCTTGACCAAACCTTTGTATAATAGCTGTGTACCCTACACAAAGACTGATAAAAACAAACTCATGGCAATCTTTTGAAAATAAAAAATTGAAATAAATACTGATATTGAAATGTTTTTACCATCAGCTGGTTGAATTAAAGCAGGAGGTAATCCAGAGAATGATAAATCAGGATTAAGAAATGTTCCATAAGTTATAATCTGTATAGATATTGTATCAGTCAATAGCTTGTGAAGTCTGTCATATTCCGGAGGTTTATCTTCTGGAACCAATCTACCGCCTGAAATACATGTATATTAACGGAATTGTCTTGCTTAATGCTTATGTACGGATTTCGTGGCGTATTTCGTATATAGTTATTGAGAAACCAATTATAAATCAAGGAATCCGTTAGAACCGGCTTTATGAAAGCTCATCGGATCTATCAAACAACCGAGATCAACTGAATTCGACAACCATGGAGATCCAAAGCTGAGATGACCATTAAAGTAGAACATGAATGCAACTGGTGCCTGAATGTCGACAAAATCCTGTAGGAATGATCCAATTCTTTCAGAAACCGCAATGAACATTCAATCCAATTCATATCAAATTCTGCTTGTAGAATGACGATAAATTGAAAAAAAAAATGAACTTACCCTCATGAAACTGTAGATCAAGATAGCTTATTATCTGTTCTGAATCTGGCACCAATGTGTCACCATCTCTTAATAACGGTACCTTTCCATACCTATTTAATTTCATATACCATGGCTCGATATGTTCCCCTTCCTTTAGATGTATAATGTGGTGATTAAACTCTAAATTCTTCTCAAACAATGCTAGTAATGCCTGAAACAAAACGTTTAAAATTTATTATTAAGGTTGCAAACAAATATATCCCATGGTTTGTTCTCGACGACATCAAGCATAATAGATGTTCTCTCGTGCCAAGGTGTGATGCTGCTGTATGCATATGTAATCAAAGCAGAAGATTGGGGGCACATGATGTAAAGGGCCAAACAAAAATGTGGGATATTGTCTAATCCATGTGTAGGTCTAGCTAATTGGCCATTCCACATGCATCTGATTAAAGTTAGTCTCGTGTTGCTCCATTGCTGTCCAGTAAATTCTCTCGATGGATTTCATGTGTAAAGTATTGGATATGGGTGTTGAGAGGAGCCCCATGTCCCGAAAACCCATCACTGCGGGCAATAAGGATACCCCCGTACATCCTACAAATAATATACTACCAGCATACTAATTAAAATGGGAGAGGGGGAGCATGGCAAGCACAAATAAAAATTTATGATACTTTCACATTCAGGATTTTATAATTCTCATGCCCATGTCTCCCACCCCTTGACATAAATCCTCGCTATATCTCATCACTGCCATCATTATAAATTACTTTACCACAAATAATGATTTTATTATTCTGTTGCTTAGTATGTTAATGTCTATACCCTTTCCTCCGATACCAAACTAAATACTAAACAAAGAATCCTTGATAAAACAAAGGTATCCATTATGTATCAAACATTTCATCAAATTGTCTTACCTTTTGAGAAAAGTATGACCCAGGAAAATAATATAAAGTTAATCTTTCGGCCATTTTCATTTGTCGCACTTACACGTTTAAATGTCGATGTCTGAATTTAGTAACGAAATGACCTTGTTTAAGTTAAATAGTCCTATTTTCTCCCCTGTAAGTCTTTCGTCAATATGAATATATTACTAGGGCAGGTACACAATACAGCACACTATAACGTACGGATCGGTACGCGACCCTTCACCTGTTATCGTCTGCTTTAGTAGACAAAGTAGGCTACTATATATAGCGATGCACATAGAGCATAAAGGGATTTTCTAAACTTTGTATATTATTATGTTATCTAAAGGAAGCTAGCCTACTATTGATCTATGCAGATCACTGGCAGTGACGTCATAAAACGCGTTAATTTTAGTGGAATTGCAAGAACCACAGGAGGTCGGAATGGAAATTGGAATGGCGCAAATTGATGCTGTCAGTGTCACGATACACATGCAAAGTTTAAAGATAGTCGACCACGGCCATATATATATACGCCTAACGAAAAAGCCTTAAAATTAATCAGAATAAAACTAAACTTTTTCAAACCGTTCGATTGAGGTACAATAACATCCATTTTAAAGGGAACCAGTCTTCATTTTTATTGGTTGAATTGGGTCTTGAATATATATAAGTATCCTTCAGAAGCACTAGAAATGCACGAAAATTGCGTATTTCCTTCAAATATACCTTAAATTAGACATTTCTCCTTTTATTTCTATCGATGACTTTTCTATATATTGCATAGTATCGCTAATGTGTAGTAGGGCATTATAACTTTCAAATGCTAATAATTATGGATGCACATGGATTTGAAGGCTCAAATTTCAATGGTGAGTTGTGATAACCATTACTAAATTGCTGAGTTAAAAAATCTCCGTTTCTGAGACTTATCCAAATCGACCCGCGAAAATGAAGCCTGTGACCCTTTAAATTACAGCAAAATTGGTTGAAAACTAAGATAGTAGGGCCTAATAGCATATTCAAGACTTTGGGGCAAGGGCAATAACTCCGCTACTAACGGTGGAAAATAGCTCAAATTCGAACTTGATCTTTGTTTTCTGAATATGTATATACATACCGAATTTCATTTGATTCCATCAAAAAATTTAGTTTTTAGAGCTTTAAGAGCAATTGATGTTGATAGAAGCACTTACTGTATAGAGGTTAAAGGGCAGTAACTCCTCAAAACTGATGAAAAGAGGCCTAAATCTTGAAAAAGCTTTAATTTTAATCAGGAGTTAACTAAACTGTCTCAAACCTTTCTATTTAGGTCCAATAACATCCATTTTAAGTTTCATCAAAATTGGTGGAAAACTAACTCTGCTTCCAATGATCGAAAATAGCTCAAATTCGAACTTGATCTTCGTTTTATGAATATGTATACACATCGTCAAATACTCTAGTTTTTAGAGTGTTATGAGCAAATGATGACGGACGGACCGATGGACAGGGGTGCCGACAATATACGTCCTCATAGAGAGATGAGGGCGTATAAAAAATCACTTTACAATCCCTTTAAAACATCCCAGTAATTGATTATTATGCTGTTTAGAGAAACATTATAAATTATTAAAAAAAAAAAAAAGGATCATCTTGCATGAAACATAAACCAGTAACTTATAGCTAAGTCAGCATTTTTGTGAGTTACTGTACTTATGGTCTTGAATGGATTAATTCAACAGATTGTGAACGTTCCCCTTTAATGAAATGAATTAATCATCTTAATTCATTATGAAGGTTGAATTTTTTGGACCTATAATGCAAACCATGACCTTATATATACACAATCTCATAAAAGAAGTATAGACTTCTCATAAAAGAAGTATAGACTTCAATTAAAGGGGATGGAAGATTGATGGGGCCGGTTGTCTCAATATAGAACTTCATTAATTGAAATTAAACAAATTTCTAATACATATTTTATTGTTTTTTTATCATTTAATAAAATAACTAACATCACAATCATGATGGAGTAATTGCATAGTTTATAATGAACACTAACACTGAAAGACATTATCAAACAATATTTTAAAACTATCAACAAACAACTGCGCTTACAGTCTATCACCAATTGTACTTACAGGGTAATTGTGCTGTGCTTTTCGTTTTCGTTTTCATTCTGGACAATAAAGAAAAAATCCTTAAATCAATGCTGTAGACAAAATGTCTTTTAAAACAAAATGAACATAAGTTCAGAACAGAATCAATAGAATAACATTAAAGAAAACATTCAAAAATTAAAACAGAACTACATAATTAAACTTTTGGTGCTAAATGGTAGACCTCATCTATTGAGTTTTTTGTCTTAGTGTTTTCACAAAGCATTCTTTGTCTTAGCATCGAGTCAACAGTTCTATCAATTAAACAGAATATCAATGGAGATTGTAAAGACGTTTTCTCAAAAATTCATTCAACAGTGCAGTGAAAAAAAACAACAACCAAGCAAACCTATACCATGTATATAAAATCCTCAATATAACATTATATTCTTTCACAGCAATTGTAAATAAGTTTTCTTTTTTGTATTGGCCAATGTATGTCCAAAGCAATAAATCTGCAATTTTTTGGAAGTCACATAATACTTGTCAATCAAACAAGTACAACATTAAAGATGTCTGATTTTGGCTAAAATAATAAGGAAATGAAACTTCATTAGTGAAAAAAATATGATCAACTTGACTAAACACAAATTCTGAAGCCAATCTCAGATATTATTAACAACTAATGTTTTTTTGGACAACTACAATTTCAACACGAAATTCTATCAGTTCCTTAACATGGCCAATGTTGGTCAGTAAAATAGACAACCCTTATATCATACAACAAAACAATATTTGGAACAAAAAATAATAGATATCACAGAATAAAGTAAAAAATAATAATGCACCATAAGGGTTAGACATAACCAACTTTCTATGAAGTATTTAGTAGACATTTGTGCATTCCCAGTGACAAAACAAATGTGAGCAATCCACTTTATTTTTTAGGTAGTTTAAGAAGTAATGAAAGGAATTTTCATGTACAAAAAAAAAATACCTTAAAATAAAATGGACTGATTCAAGTATGTCATCAATCTTACCAGATTGTGCAGAAATAACTTTGCATTTGTATACATTTAACTTTGTATGAGTATACATATAACTTAGCATGAGTATACATATAACTTTGTATGAGTATACATACAACATTGCATGACTATGATTTTCAAAGAGCAGCAAGCAGACATGCAACTTCTTGTTCTTGCAATGAACTGATATTTCAGTCATTAATATTCCAATTAGTACAAAATATTAATTCCAGAATAACATATGTGATTAGCAAATGATGACCAAAGCATGTTTATGCTAGAACAAACAGATACAATATATGCCTTTGGTTTTGTTTCTGTGTGAAAAGTCACAAAAATCTATTTTATTTTCTGGATTTTTTTCATTTCATCACTGACTGAAATATCAGCCTAACAACCATTGGACTAGATGTTGAATAATATATACTACCTGCCTTGATAAATCAAAATAAACTACTTATAAGAGTAATAATAGCTTATCAATAATAAATATAATAAGAAGTACTAATGCTGTAAGTGTAAATATACTCATTTGACCCCAACATTTAAAAAAAAAATATATAAACTATTCAAAACTAAGATCAATTTTATGTAAATCTAACAAAGGCAGAACAGACTTTAAAACAATTGCAAATTGATCAAAATACATTTATTTTGGCAAATGACATGAGAAGATCAAATACTACTGTAATGATATCTCTCTCATAATTCAAGCAATATAATCGGGTTTCTAAGTCAGACTTTCAAGTTTAAGTAATAAAAGGAAAGAGATCAGGAAGTTCCTGTCCAAATTGCATTTTAATCTTTGTACCTTATTAAGTCCAAGATTAGAAGAGAAAAACAGAACTTTTGTCTTCTGAAACTTATTGGATTTTAGCTGTTGACGTTACTTTAAAGCGATAACACCTCTTAGAATGAACAAAAAAGTTCTCAAACTTGGTCAATAAAAGAGTGTATATTTATCAATGGTGTCCAAAGTATACAAACAGTTCTTAAGCAAATAAGTCCATAACATGTTATTTTCCATACAATTACAGGTTATTACTGAAAAACACTTAAAATTTGATAAAACGTTTTTTAATTATTGTAAATAAACATAGTTTTCTGGATCTATCGGATTATTTAGGTAATCTGTTATAAAGTTATGCCACCAGTTAAGTCCCCTGATGAATATATAGACCTATTGAAAATGTATATGTTTTGTTAATTCTAAGAGGTTTTATTCCTTTAAACAAACAAAAATAAAACTACAGCAGATAAAAGGCATGCTAATATTTCATTGTTTATGAAGGACGGGTATCAATCAGTTTGGCTTTACAACGATTTAAATTCACTAACAAATAAACACCAGATCAACAATTTTTTAAGTAAAACTGATTGATTTTGAAAAGTACAATAATACATTTCTTGCATAAGTCTTAACAGGACTGTAAATATGTTTTATGCATCTATTTGCACCAATGCAATCTGTGGTTCTTGAGTTTCCGGTAAAACTAAGCATATGTACAAACTCACTATTGCAAAGGTACTTGTATATCATTGACAACGTCTACAACAGTGTGTCATAAAACACTTAAAAAAAGCATCATTAAAGGCAAAATATTTTTGAAATCACATAACATCCAAACTACAATCAACATGCAATTTTAAAAGTAACCAAATTATCCATATCCAATAAAATACAGCAATAATTAAATATGTTTTGCACCATGTAAAATAATATACATCGGTTTGTTTCCAATATCATGTAATATAATATGTACATGTATCTTTCCTCAACATAAAGGAAATTGTCTCATTTGAATCATTTGAAGAAAATCTAGAAATAATATTACATCTTATTATTTGGAGAAATCCTAGAAATTGTTCAATTTCATTGGAAGTAAATTGAGGAATATTTGTACATCTCATTTGAAGAAAAATTAGGTAACAGTTTATTTGAAGGTAATTTAAAAAACTGTTTTTGAAACTTGTTCCATCTCATTTAAAGAAAATTTTAAAAATTGTTCAAACTCAATTGAAGAAAATTGTTCACTAAGCCGGATAAAAATAATTCATTAAAATCTGTTAACAACAAATACAAGCTTATTATGTATTGAAAATATTACATTGTTTCCATGGTTATTAGAGGTTTCTATTGTATACCAGTAATAATATACTGTAATCAAACACTTGTCATATAATAACCAACCTAATGAATTATTCATTACTCTCATTATATACTGGGCAATACGGAACCAAATTAGTACCTATTCATAATTTAGTTATATTACTAGTTCTGAGTATTACATAAGCCATATGATTTACTAAATCAAATCAAACAAGATTTGGCAAACATATGACTTGAAAATTTAATAATCTAGTAAGTTGATCAAGCCTAAAAATAAGTTCATGGCATCAAATAACACTTTCAAATCAAGATTGGTTTTATTACCACCAGACTTATATAGATTTGATAGTTATCATTATCAAACATGCAAACATGCAATTACGTTTGATAAAATTTTGTTATCAGTTGATAATCAGTTTTGCTCTTTGTATGATATGTGAAATATCACATTGTATGTTGTACAGTTTTCTTGATCAATAAAAGTCAGCTTTCTATTAGAGAAAAACTGAAAGTTTATATTTGAATACATAAGAGTTTTAAACAAACAAAAATTTTTTTGGATAATTTTTTTGTTTTGTTTATCTTTTAAAGAAATGTAAATTTGAAAATATTTTTATTAAGCAATTTCAATTTAAAACAGTGTAGATTTTAACTTAATCCAATTAATAAAAAATACCATTCTATTACTTTAAAGGTATTAAAAGGAAGTTTTCTATTTTAAATGTGTATCATAGCCACTTACAGCATCAATTTGCACTATTTCAATCAGCAATTTGTCATAAAAAAATATGTCCTTTTTATCATAAATGTATCACTAGTATGAATATTAATTGCAATAAATAAGGAAGAAAATGTCATGTAACAGCTTTGAACTACATTGAATGTTGTTTGACATAGTAATACACTGCAGAGCATGACTTTTTACTCATTATTATGTGAAATTGTTTTTTTACTAAAATAATAGCATGCTACAGTTGTTTTCTGAATGTAATGAAATACAATTTTACTGAACTAATGACTAGTCTTTTGAAGCTTACAGGAGGAATAAATTGAAAATAAATGTTTTACTAAACTTTTAAAATGAACTAGGGATTACTGAACTATTGTATTTGTAATGAAATAGAAGTTTACAGAACTATTCAATTTGATTAAGAGTTTTATAAATAAAATTTTTTGGAGAGTATATAAAGACATTGGTAACAAATGACAAATATTCAAAAACAATCTCTATATCATACAACCTAGGCACACAAGATACAATGACTGCATCCTGATATGTTTTACATGGCTCAATTAAACTTACTTTAATCAATCTATATCCTAAACTTAGTTTGTTAAAATAAATTGTGATTCCCAGTCATAAAACTAGATAGGAGTATTTTACAGGGCTGTCAAGTCAAACATTTTTTATTTACAAGAGGTAATAAATTCAGAAATTTGTCCTCAATTAACCCTATTTTGGATAAAATCACTAATAGTTGTCTGTATTATCAGACACGACTGAAATTACAATACAATATTTTAAGAAAATTGGCGATCTGATTGGTTAAGAACTCCAGATCTAAATTTAGATAGACCAATCAGATTACACAGGAATGCTAAAATCATTTAAATTTAAAGTTGAGTTTTCAAGAATTTGGTCCACAGAGTGTAAGTTTGACTTAAACTAATAAATTAATGTAAAATTTCTTCCGGATTTGAGTCTCAGGGAGAAAGTTGATCACCATCAATATTAATATTAAACTCCTGTGATTTTGACTCTGGATTTAGACTTTCTACTGTTTTCTTCAGTTCCACTCTAGCTTTTCGAATTACAAACCATAATAAACCAATAGTAACTACAATCTAGAAAAAAATCAGCATACAATGATTAATATAAAATTTTTTAAATATACAAGTTTACTGAATTTGCTTTTCACTTATATTATAATCTTAAAAATGTTTAAGAAACTTTGGATTTCACAAGTCTGATGTGACACTAAAGCCCTGTTTACACTAAGAGATTTTTGTCTGTCAGACATCAGCTCATGGTGTCAGTCTGGACTGCGAACAGAGATCATCAGACATTGTCAAACTTTATCTGCCAATGTTTGAGCATGCAGCTAAAAAGTCTATGACTGATAAATTGATAGTCTGTCAGACACAAATCTCACAGTGTAGACTGTTTTTAAGAGTCCAAATGTGCTTTTTTCTTACTCATCAGAATGTAAATTTTTTTTCCAGAATGCTTTAAAATCTTACCTGACCACCAAGTACTAAATATGGTGTAACTTGACTAGATTCATCTGTTAAAACAGCATCCATAGATCTTAATGTTGATCCCATATAACAATTTAACAGAGCCATAGGCAGTAAACCTACTAATGATGCTGCACAATATTTACATATATTTATATCAGCTAACTGAAAATATACAATAAAGGCAATAGGGGTGCACATTATATTGGCAATTATATGGTTAAACAGTAAACCATTTATAAATAATGCTTTTTGTTGCATTGTCATTGTGGATTACAATTTTGAATTTATGAATATTTACTGTTGCTGAGCACTGTATAATCATAGAGAAAAATGATCTTTTTAAAAAGTAGATTTTATAAGATATTGTACAGGGTACATGGCAATTATTCTCATTTATTTAATGAAACGTCAATGCTATTGATAAAATTTTAACACAACTGTAAATATGCAAATTAGATACAGACATAAAAAAACATGAATAATCATTGACAAATAGCTACATATATAATAATATGAATCAAAATTATCTTCTCAATACATTTTTTTGTAAGCTCAATTACATCAGAACTAGGACAATACCGTATTGATTTCATTGTATTTGACTATCATGTGAACAAGTCCTGCTGACACAATTAGGCGGTTGACTGCTGCTATTTTTTTATTCAATGAAATATTTCCATCCTTGATCTATGTTTCATATTACTTTCTTTTCTTTAGGATGTGCATATTTTTAGATTATATAACAAATTCAAATGACTACCGTAAGCTTATAGACTTTAGATAAGCTCAATCACCTTCTGTACTTTTAGGGATTTTAAAGAGGTTTTCTAAATTTTGTTTATCGTGAGCACTTATAGCATCAAATTGCACCACTCAAATATCTGCGGTTCCAGCAATTCTACTTTAGACTTTACAATCCCTCAAATCATCCACTGAAAACGCTTCACATTCAACTCGCTAAGTGAAGCAGTCACATCGACAAACCAAACTATGATGGTAATGGTCAATGAAATGTGCTATGAACATGATTTTGAGTTGATGACATAATTATATATATATTGATATGAAACTAATACTCACAGCAAACAATCCATTCTGTAAACCAAAGGGTATTGGAGTTAATCTAGTCAATGCTATCACTTTAAACCCTTGATCACTTTCAATCACACGAATCAAGGACGCAACTTTTTCGTTGTAGAATTTGGCCATGAAGCACTTACGACATAGTGTTCTCATCACAAGATTGGAAATAAATAAACCAACAAAAGCACAACAAACAACTACAATTGGTCCATATAGAATACCATATAAATAACCAGCCGCAATCATTAACAATAAATAACCCCATGCAATAGGGAAAGACACAATTATATACAGAATCAAAAAGATAACACATCCCACTTCAATATCCTGAATCTCAATCCATTTTAATACAATCCGGATATAGTTATGACCAAAAATAACTAAGAGTAAAATTAGTGCCATTACAACAACAGATGTTATAGAGGCATGGTAACATCGTGCTGATTTTTCTGATTCCTGTTTATTGCCTGGCAGGAGACTTTCTAATGCTGAATTATTCGTAACGTGATTTTCTTCTTCTACTTGTTGCCCAAAAGTTTTCAGTTCACGATTTTGAGATTTCAAACAGCTTGTGTCAGAAATTGGCAGAAACACTTCATCAAATGTTGACCTTCCCCCGATTATCATGTCCGATGTCATCCGAAATTTTGAGGGATGGTCATTATAATGATGCACCTCCATTTTGTCGTGAACTCAGAACTTTATCATGAATGAGGATTCTTTTTTTCACCTGAAAAATACAGAAATACCAGCTTAAAGATTTTTCAGAGATCATTTCTATGATGGATTTTTGTAGAGTGCAAAAACTGAAAAGCACAGAAGAACCATCTAGTTTCAGATTATTAAATTAGTAACTTTTTTTAGTACATTGGTTTGATAAAAATGCCATCCAACCAAATACAAATTGGCCTACCCAATAAATGAATAATACAGTCAGATTCACACTAACTAAACAATAAACAGCTTCAATCGTCTGCCAAGAAAAAAGGTATCTGTCACTAATTCTGTAACTCAACAAATACTCAATACCAAAAACAACTAGGCCCATTACTATTTAGCTACTGGTAAACTTATTCAATCAATCATTCAATCAATCATATCGTTCTTTTCTTTACTTACATTACTACATTACTTCATCATTCATGTCATCCGTCATGCAACATTTTCATGTTCATTCTCGTGTCATGATATAGGCTCGAATAAAGTTGCAAATTACAGCAGACTATCTAAAAATTTCTCAAACAATGAACAAGAGTAGAATAATGAAAAAGCGAAAAGCCAATCACTTGCAGTATTTACCATGGACCACAGAATTCTCTTCACTTGACACCGTAATGTTTGTTGTTATCATGTAAATTCAGCCATGTTGAAAGTACTATAAACCGAAACAGTTCTGTTGACCAACTGGATGGAAGCATGAGTAAATTTTGTATGATCTTTTATTTTTGGTCTTTTTTTTTATAACGACAACCACATTCTGTCACTCACACTAATCGATAAGGTGATGATTAGACTATATTGATAAAACATCACAACTTAATGGCCCATATAGATTGTGTTTTTTTAATGATGTGATAATACAGGCCACTTGGGAAATATAGAGTTTTCGGACAATCAACAATATATACTATAAGACGGATTTGAAATGGAATATAGATAGACAGCCATTTGGAAACAAACGGACTAAGTAAAGGTTATGGACGACATGTTAAATGTACCATATTCTTGCCGTAGAGCCTACATATGCCATTTCGAGAAGCGTATTTCTAAGACTATTTCGCTTATTCCATAACGTATACCTAATTAGATTGACAAATTAGAACGATGTGTAGATAGCACAGGTTCTTGCGTCTTCTTGATAGTTGAATCTCTTTAGTAGGCTATTGCGGTATGTTATATATTATATTATCTATAGAGAGTCAATTACTATTGAAGCCACAAGAGCCTGTGAAATTTAGATAAATAAAAATCGTTTCCAATAAGAGAATTCCATTTGTGCGTTTGCGAGAACTACAGATGTATGATTGGTGATTGAAATGATGCAAAAAGATGCCACCAGTTTCCCCCAAAATTAATGCATATTACACAAAGTTAAACCAATAAAGCTTTAGGCCCTATAACATTTTTGTTGAATTAGGCGGGAAAATATTTGAGGTAGGCCACAAGAAAATTTAGTATAGAGGTGTAATTGGTATTACTATGGTTACTAAATTGTGCTCCTTTTTCTGCATTATTATATTATGTTCTAATCTTATAGGACTGAATTACCAAAAGCTTTCATCGCAATAAACAACTTACTGTAGTCCATGCTTTATTTCCTCTTTCCGATACACATATTTATTTCAGGGTTTGTTCAATTTATTAAAAAATTTGGTCAGAGATCGTGTAGTGACCATGAAACGTGACACATATAGGGCTGGGTATAATAATTGAAATTATCGATTATCGACGCTACGAATTATTTATTTCGATCAAATTTCATAATCGATTAAAATTCATAGTCAAATTTTCTTTTAATATTATCTGCTACACGCTTATCGGATAAGTCACGACCCATTTTATCATGATGATCATTAAAAATTCTGGACATTATTTCAGTTTCATTTTTCTTCGATACCTGATAGACCTATTGAGAAATAACAAATATTCAGGTACAAAAACGTATACGAACGTATTGAGATTAGAAGATTTCCGAATTAAATTATTTCGATTATCAATCGATTATTGATCGGTAACCTGCTTTCGATAATCGATCCCAATTCAGTAATCGATATCAAGCCCTAGATACACTTCAAACTTTATTTTATAAATTTTATGTTCGTTACAGTGAACTTCTGGACAAAAATCTGTTTTTGCACCTTGATTGATTTGTTTGATAGGGTTGTACTGGTCTGATGGTATCTCACAGGCACCCATTTTTGACTCGTAACAAAATATTTGTTTTATCTAAATATTTTTATCATCTTCGATTGATAATGTCCTTAATCAGAAAATCAAGTTGCCGAAATCCGAGTATGGTGGTAGGGGCGAGGTTGGATTTTGAAGATTTCGAAGGCCCATAGAAGAATTCAGAATTGAAATACTAAATGTTACTCTATTCTTTCTGATACACAAAAGAATTCATAAAAAACCATTAGGCCTACGCACATTATCCAAATGTATTATGCTGTAACTTCTAATATAAAGATGATGTTACATTATTTGTTATTTAAAGAAACAATACAATATGATAAACGGTAATGAAGCCGCCCGAGGTGAACATATGTTGATATTTTATTTCATGATCTGTAAATCATTCCAGATCAAATTCTTGATGGTATCACGTGATCATATTCCAGTCCATGACGAACGGTGCCAAAAATACAAAACAGGCGGCAACTATTCAGTATTTTATTAGAGTACCATATTCAAAGACAGGAAAGCATTAAATACAACAAATGTGAATGCAGTGTCGAAAATATCATTATATTTTACCATGGATATGTACTCTGTTTTGGTGCTCGTTTTGGGCACTTTTTTCATTGGAGTACGATGCAGACTTTCTCAACCCGAAGCAATTCGTATGGATCAGTTTATGACTGAGGTGATGCGATGTGCCCGGATACCAGCAGCTAGTTTAGCTTTAGTTTCTAATGGTGAAATAGCTTATACTAATGGTTATGGAACAGCTAACCAAAATGCGAATGTCAAAACCGGAAGTGATACTGCTTTCTGTCTTGGAGCTGGCACCCAGACATTTACAGCTACACTTTTAGCTAAACTGCTTGCAACTCAGAAAAAGTAAGTTTTTAAACGGGTCAATGGGGAACTTCAGATGTCTCCTAAGCAACTGATGGACCGGGGGACACTTGATTTGTGTTCTGGTTGAACCAGAAGTAGGGCATTCATTCTGGAAAGTGATACTGATTCTATCAGCTGGTAAGATAAGCCCAAAATAAGACGCATGTATGTTATTCTCTTTTAGATAATATTCAGTCAAATTAATACATGTCGTTTTTCTAAATGTTAACCAGAAAATCGTTCAAATTATATTCAAAATATTCCTGTCTGGTAGCTTATAGCTCTGTGTCAGATTCGTTAATGAAACGATACAGCTTGAATCATAGTACTCCCTTAGTCCCTTGTACATTTCTTTTGTGATCAAATGAAAGAATTTGACCCCAACTCGGCCCCCACCTAAAGATTCCTAGAAACGCAACTGATGGCCGTATGGCCATAATTTGATGTACTTTTTTTATATTCCGATAATATAGATCAAAGCGTGATGAATTCGACAAGAACTTTGTGATTTTTAGAACTTAAACTAATAACAATACAGTTCGAGAAACCTTAAACACATTTCAAAGAACACTGGTACAACGCTATAGTTAATTTTTTTACGATTTTTCTTTTTCGATATTGCTCATCTTTTGTTCATGTTGGAGTTGTAACCCCAGTAGCGGGTTTTCTGTCGGGAAAAAATCTGCAGGGAAATTTTTTTTTCGTATGATGGTCAGGCCCGTAGCCATTAATCTTGAACTTTATTCCTATTCACCCTTCTACAGTGTCCAAATTCGGAATAATTATAATATATATTTTTCAATTATTTGAAAATTGTTGGTTCAGAGAGTTGAACGTTTGGCCTCGAATCCAAATTTTTTTCAAGCGGTTTTTAATTGCAGTAGTTTCAATCTTAATACGCCAATCAGACGTAGAAAAAAAGGACGTAAACCGCATTTTTCCTCAACGATTTTACTTCATTGTATGAAGAATGGAAGACCTATGATATTTAAACAATTGGTTTATTTTATTTGACACCTGTCTTTAATTTCTTCACCATTTATTTACTGACTTCTTTTAATATTTTCTCAGGATATCTGAAGAAGCAACTGATCAAAACACTTTTTAAAGGGAGATTGACCAGTAAAGTCATGTTGGTCTCTACAAGAAAGGAACTCGTAAACACGTATTTTGAAAACTTTCTCTGGTTGAAAAAGTATATTTAGCCTACCCATTAGAAAGAAGATTTGCAGTATACTCTTTCAAACATTCATACCATATTATATTAGGCGTAGTTAAAAATATATTTGAAGTATGATTTTACAATTATTATTGGCCGATTTTATGTGAAATTTCTAGGAAGTAAGAGTGTTTATTTCAAATGTTAAATTCTCAAACGTTATATTTACATTGACATTCTCAAACTAATGGCATGCAATTGACAATCATATTATAACTTCATGTGGCCAGAGAATATATAATTTGTTTCAGTCATATTTCTGACCATGTGATGCTAGTCGATGCCTAAACAGCAAAAAAGAGTGAGTTTCTTGATGACTTGGACCCGTTGGTATAAGTTTGATGGACTAATTTGACTATAGGCCCATATGATCGCAGTCATTTAATTGGATTTTTTTCGGTGACAAAGAATTGAACACATTTTCGCTTCTAAATTTTTTTCAAAATATCTTTTATTATTTAGTGTTTCATGATTGCGTTAATACAAGTTATTTTCAAATGTTTTGATATAAAATAATGTTCCTTACAGTTTAAATACTAACTGATTGTAAAATGACGACCCAAACTGACTTTCATACTTGTGTAATGTGTGTTGATTTTGAGATTTTATCTGAGTGCTTGATAGGAGGTTTATGAATAAGAACTGTAAACCAACCTTTATAATATTCAAGGAAATACCGAAGTAAAGAGTTAACAGGTTTTCTCAACATCCGTTGTTATTTCTTTTGACCTTTACCGCCACTAATGTCAGCCATCTTGAAACCGCCATGTTTAGACAGCTTGGCGTAGTAACTTTTACTATAAAACCAAAACACATGAGCTCAATCAATACTGGTCGTGGCCTGGAAACTGATCTTAGGATTTTTACCAATTGACCTGTAACCTCAAAGATCCCAGTTTGAAATACAAAATTCTGAATTCCTCGTACAAAATGTTCAGACGCTTGACACATGACCTATCACAGCCTGCTAAAGCAAGTGCTCCTCCAAAAACCAAAGCCCGGTTGATTCACACTTTAAGGAATATATTGTGTTATCAACATGAGACTATATTGTAGTAAATAATGAATGCCTAACATTAAACATCTGTCAAACATGATGGACGTTTTGAAGTTAGGTTTGAATATAATATGGCATTTGGCATTTTCAGAGAAGAACCTTAAAAGTTTAAAACTAGTATGACTTTATTCGTTGCTCTTTGTATCCTAAAATAGCTGGTTTGACAGTTTAATTTATACAATACTTACACGGACTGTTAAGTTTAATATATACCAGTGCTTCTCAACCGGGGTCCATATGCACCCCCAGGAGGGAATTAGAATTGTTAGGTGGTGAAATTTGGTAAGAGGGGGAATCGGGGGTGAATAACAATAAAGGGGGTGAATTTCGCGAAAAGGAGAAAATTTGCATAAAATTTAAAATGAGTTTTCAGCTACAGTATTATATTTTTTATGTAGCATAATCTGTTCTTCTTGCAAATTGTAAGATAACTGTCTGGAATGACTTCAGATGCAAGCAGAACAATCCTAAATTTTAAAATTTCCTTTCGGGAGAATCACCCCTAAACTTTAATAGTGTAGTGCTGTTAAAGAGAAATCTGCCTGGAAAGACCTCTAATAACAGGAAATCAACCCTTATTAAATGGTGAGAATTCCCAAATTCCTAGATGCCATTGAAATTGTTGTCTGGAAAGACCCCAGGTGCAAGGAACAGAACAATAATTTTCATAATTTTCTCTGGAGAAAATCACCTTTAATCTTCATCGTTATGCAAGCGCTGTCAATACGAATGCTTCTCAGCTCAATCAGTCTTAAAAATATTTGGAAGGATAATACCCCAATCCCTTGCCCTTATCAAGATGAGCGCTTTAAACGAGAATGCTGTCTAGAAAGGCTTGAGATGCAAGGAAATCAATCTTCATTTTCACAATTTCTCTTGAAGGAATTTTTGCATTTTTTATTTGCTTCTTGTGACCCTGGGCTTCATATACAGATCTGTGGTCTGTGTTCTTTAAATAGAAATCCAAACCAACACCTAACTAGCATATTTCAGTTTTTGGTTTTTTAGTTAATTACTTGGTGTGAATGGCAGAGAAATGTTTTCAAAAGTGGGGAATTGGATCAAAAAGGTTGAGAAGCACTGATTTATACAATAACTTGCACTGTTTAATATAATAACTTTCACAAGAACTGCAGTTTATTCAACAACTTACACCGGTTGTACAGTTTGATTAATACAATTACTTACGCAGTTTGTACAGTTAATTTATCGATAACCTCCACAGATTGTACAGTTTAATATATTCCACAAATTGCACAGTTTGTACAGTTTAATTTATACAATAACGTACACCAGTTGTAAAGTACAATTTATACAATAACTTATATAATAAAAGTATTTACACAGATTCTAAAAAAAAAAAAAGATTTGACATTAACTTACACTTTACACCGTTTGTAAAGTTTAATTTATACAATAACTTACTCCGTTTGTAAAGTTTAATTTATACAATAAGTTACACAGGTTGTAAAGCTTAATTTATACAATAACTTACACCGTTTATAAATGTAAAGCTTAATTTATACAATAACTGATACTGATTGTAAAGCTGAATTTATACAATAACTTACACAGATTGTTACGTTTTATCTTAACAAAAAAGCTTATAATATGTTTTAAAGCCTTTTTTTATTTCCAGTTACACATGGGAGACACCGATCACTGAGATTCTTGGAATTTGGGTTCGATTTCAAGACACCCATAGGACTAAAAATATTAACTTGAAAGACATTTTAGCAATGAGAACTGGATATGGAAATTTAGATATTATTCCAATCGCTAGAGCTATGGGAAGATATAGACTCATATCGTAAGTATTGCTTTTTAAAATTGTTTATCACAAAAAGTAATTCTATACTTATAAACCTATTGCCATCATGTTTTCTCAAAAACAACTCAAGAAATCCCCAATTTTAGAGAATTTTTTGAAAATGGAAAGGAAGACACTTGTTTACATACCACAACTAAAATTTACCAAAAAGTCATTAGGCTCCTCTGTTTCGTAAATTTTAATAATACAATTAATCTTTCTAATATCAATTTTTCAGAAACATAAGATTTACACCAGAAATAGCCAATTTTAGAGAGAAATTTATCCAGAGTGATCTGTTATTTGTGTTGGTGGAAGAAGTTATAAGAGATATTGGTGAAGATACGTTTGAAAAACTGCTAAGAAAACATGTACTGGAGCCTATTGGTATAACCAGGCCTTTATTTCTAAGCTTAGAAGAACGTCTTACCAATGATTTTGCTGGTCCTGTGATGAATTACAATGGAAATCCATATTCTATACCGTTCTCAGCACTGAAGTACGTTTTACAATATGAATTGAAAGCCTACGTTTAAAATAACAAATCAAGCACACTTAATTTATGTGACTGAATATGTGACCTTTCCTCATTTCCTCATCATATAATAACTGATAGTAATATTGTTTTGTTACTATCCAGAAAACAATTTGGAATATAATATGCCACTTTCCCAAAACACGTATACCTTTCTTTCTTACAGAGGATTTGAAGTTATTGGTGCAGGTACAGCTTTATGTTTGTCTGCAAATGATATGGCCAAGTGGCTTCTCTTCAATTTAGAAGGTGGATTAAATACAGATGGGCGCCAGGTTATGGATAAAAAGATGTTAGATCAGCTATTTGAACCATGGATGTTTCGAACAGAGGATGCTGGACCCAGATCTCGTGGTTTTGAACAACCTGATATACAAGTATCTTATACCAAAGATTCTAATACATTGGGTTGGATTAAAGGTCATTATAGGGGTAAGATCTTTGCGTATTTTATTTGACATTCCTTTGGCAACACTGTTTCATTGCTCACAACTTCCTGTACAAATAAAGACGTCATCCGACCATTGCTATCTGACTTTCAATTTAAGATAAGAGTTTATCGTTTCAAAACTCACGTCTTGGTACTTCTTTGGAACATCAGATCTAAAAAAAAAGGTTTCAAAATGTATCCCTATAGAAACAGCATTTAGTCGTAAGGACAAGAACAGCTTGGTACAAACATAAACACCTCAGACCTTGTAACATTTCTTAATCAAAAGAAAAGTTGCCTAATGCTCAGACATGCAGGACTTAAAACCCCATTTCATTTCTATGGGCACTTACATAAGCAATGTCTGCATGGATGCATGGCGAATCAAATAAATTGCACTACGATTGAAAAGTAGCATCTTTCCCAATATAGAGATATCAAGAGTTTCCTTCTTATTTTATGATATACCCATAGTTTTGTATAAATTTCAGGTTATCCCACCTATACGCAAGGTGGTGATTTACCAGGTTATGAAAGTCAATACTCCATTATCCCAGGACGAGCGGTAGGTGTTCATACAGCTATAGTTGGGGACAACAGTCTGAAAGCATACGCTGCAAAATCTCTCATCAATATTTTCGCTTTGGACATGTTAATTCATGGTGCTCCTTGGTTTAATGCCGGAAGTGTCTGTAAAATAATGGACGATATGACCGAACATCTGACCAAACAAGAAAACGCTACACCATCACCCACAGTTCACAAGTCTGCTGAGCCAGAACGGCCCATGGATTCATATATTGGCGAGTTTAGGCATTTATCGTTAGGCGATTTACGAATTCTTAGAAACGAATCGGAATTTCTCCACTTAAAATATGGATCTTATGGAAATTTCATCATGCATCCGACCTTCACTAAGGATGTTTTCATCCTTGAATCGGTTCCTGGGCCAATGTGGTATTATACTCACATGGACATTTTCCGAGCCAAGGGACCTTGTCTTGCCATTTTTAATTCATCGTTTACTGAAGATAAAATTGAAAGCGTGTATATTCCGAACTTTGATACACATACAAGGGCTGTGTTTACTCGCCATCTCGTTATACCAGAACCACAAGAAGAAATAAATGTGTGTGGAACCGGAAGTAAACTTTCTGACCCGCAGTCATCATTTTCCATAATTTTAATATTTTTTACGTTCCATTTTTATTTTTACAGTGTGTGTTTCAATTGATAAATTAAGAGTATAATCAACTTTAACAATTTATATATTTTGAAATGATATTTATTTTCCCAATAATAAACTAGTCTATCTTTTAATTTAAAGTATGAATTGTTTACTGTTTCATTGGATTGTAGTTTTGCCTTGCTTTTATATAATACTTTTACATTTTGAAATAAATAACCAAAGCCTCGCAATATTACCATGTTCTACGCCTTTAAATTAGGGTTTGTACCCGGGATTCCCGGAGTTTCTGGCGAGTACTCATTCCCGGGAACAGCACTCCATTCCCGGGAATGGGAACACAGATTTGTTCACGTTTATTTCACCATTGACAGTGGTAAATTCTGTCACCTGGAGGGATACAAATCACCAAAGTTTCCTCCATCAAAGCCTCAGAGCCCTAATCCGCTCCTGCATGACGGCAGTGATGGTGGTGATACCTGAGACATCTGTTGAAATTTCTTTGGAAAAAGAACTTATAAAAACTATCGACGAGGAATTCAAGTAATGTCAGAAAAAGAGAATACATGTATTACCACTTTCATTTGGGAATTTAGGTCATTTGAGCAGATAGGCCTAAAGACTTTGACATCGAATCTAGAATTTATATATAAGTCAATCAATCCGTAATCAGTCGCAGCGGAATAAGGTTTTCTGTTGCAGGCAATTTCTCTCGCCTAGGGGTGAAATCATTGTGTCTTCCTAAAACATTGGTTAGATTCGTCGGTAACATAATCCACTTCCACCGCCACTAATCAATACTAAAACCTATTTGCATAGAGGTATTTTGGGTTCAAAAGTTGTTCTTAACTATTGCAAATTATATGAAAATAGAATTTGATATGAAACTACATAGATAGCTTTAGCTATTATGTCCTATATTTTTGTAACGGTTGCTAGTTTGACTAGCTCTTATATGTTGAAATTGATTCCCGGGATTCCCGGGAATCCCGGGAATCCCGGGAATAGCATAAATTTCATTCCCATTCCCGGGAATGAGATATCCGGGAATGCTGCAAACCCTACTTTAAACACACAATCAAAGTCACCACATATTTGATTATAAAACTGCTATGCTGTGGTTATGGTACATAGTTTTTTTTCAGAACAGCTATCATTACCATGGATACAAAAACGAAATAATCACCATCCCAATGTCATACCGTTCTCCTTTATTATGTACAGTAGTTAAAGAGAATAAATTGACCACGGGAAGATGGTAAATAATATGAGATGTTCCGTCTAAAAAAAACATATCAAAGTGGAAATCAATTGTAGCCTATTTTACTATTATTTAAAATTTTACTATTATTTCCCTTTGATCACTGTTGATTTACACCATAGTTTACGCCATACCGGTACATTTTCTCGAAAATAGGGTACAAATTATCAAAATCATTTTTAGGAATAGGAATTTTCGGAGATGTTAAATTTGACCCCCAGTACAACAAATATAGCTTTAGGATGAAAATTGGCGAAGTTATGGCCATTTTAGTTTTGGGGTGGGGTTCTTCCCTTTTTCAATATGGTAGTTGGGCAAATCTTTAAAAGCTATTGGAGATAAAGAGTTGCCATTTGAACTGCGTTTGCACATCGATGTGAAGTTATGGCTATTTTAGTTTTGGGGTTCTTCCCTTTTTTAAAAAGGTAGTTGGGCAAAGACCAAATCTTTGAAAGCCTGCAACTCAAAAACTATTGGAGATAGAGAGTTGCCATTTGAACTGCGTTTGCACATCGATGTGAAGTTATTATGTGCAGAATTTCAAGTTCCTTACGTCAACGGTCATGCTGCTGGAGCACTTTTAGTTTCGGGAACTTTCAGTTTTTCTTTTCCAAAAAATGGCTAAACTTCAAAGTCGTTTTTCTCGAAAGTTTGAAAATTTTTCCGAATTGTGTTTTCGACTGAAATAGACAGACGAGATGTTAGCCTTTCACCCAGTACAAAAATGAAAGCTCTAGGATCACAATTGGCGAAGTTTTGGGGTCAATTTTTCACTTTTTTAGTAAAAAATCAAATCTTTGACAGGCTGTAACTCAGAAACTATTAGAGCTGGACAGTTGCAATTTGCACTGCGGTAGCAAATGGATATGAAGTTATTATGTTGCAAATTTCAAGTTCCTGCCGTTAATATTCTGGGTGCTACGAATTATTTAGTGTTGGCAACTCTCTGAAACTGAAATTTAAGGAATTTGCCTTCTCGAAAATAGGGTAAAATGTTCAAACTCATTTTTCTCGAAATTATGAAAAATGGGAATTTTCGGTTTCTGCATGAAAAAGATAGCGAAGATGTTAAATTTTCAACCAGTACAAAAATTATAGCTATAGGATGAAAATTGGCGAAGTTATGGCCATTTTAGTTTTAGGGTGGGGTTCTTCCCTTTTTTAATATGGTAGTTGGGCAAAGACCAAATCTTTGAAAGCCTGTAACTAAAAAACTATTGGCGTTAGAGAGTTGCCATTTGAACTGCGTTTGCACATCGATGTGAAGTTATTGTGTGTAGAATTTCAAGTTCCTAACGTCAACGGTCTGGCTGCTGGAGCACTTTTAGTTTCGGGAACTTTCAGTTTTTCTTTTCCAAAAAATGGCTAAACTTCAAAGTCGTTTTTCTCGAAAGTTTGAAAATTTTTCCGAATTGTGTTTTCGACTGAAATAGACAGACGAGATGTTAGCCTTTCACCCAGTACGAAAATGAAAGCTCTAGGATCAAAATTGGCGAAGTTATGGCCATTTTAGTTTAGGGGTCAATTTTTCACTTTTTTAGTAAAAAAACAAATATTTGACTGGCTGTAACTCAGAAACTATTCAAGCTGGACAGTTGCAATTTGCACTGCGTTAGCAAATGGATATGAAGTTATTATGTTTGAAATTTCAAGTTCCTGCCGTTAATAGTCTGGGTGCTACGTATTATTTAGTGTTGGCAACTCTCTGAAACTGAAATTTAAGGAATTTGCCTTCTCGAAAATAGGGTACAAATGTTCAAACTCATTTTTCTCGAAATTATGAAAAATAGGAATTTTCGGTTTCTGCATGAAAAAGATAGCGAAGATGTTAAATTTTCCACCAGTACAAAACTTATAGCTATAGGATGAAAATTGGCGAAGTTATGGCCATTTTAGTTTTAGGGTGGGGTTCTTCCTTTTTTCAATATGGTAGTTGGGCAAAGACCAAATCTTTGAAAGCCTGTAACTCAAAAACTATTGGCGTTAGAGAGTTGCCATTTGAACTGCGTTTGCACATCGATGTGAAGTTATTGTGTGTAGAATTTCAAGGTCTTAGTTTCAACAATCTGGCTGCTGGAGCACTTTTAGTTTCGGGAACTTTCAGTTTTTCTTTTCCAAAAAATGGCTAAACTTCAAAGTCGTTTTTCTCGAAAGTTTGAAAATTTTTCCGAATTGTGTTTTCGACTGAAATAGACAGCCGTAATGTTAGCCTTTCACCCGGTACGAAAATGAAAGCTCTAGGATCAAAATTGGCGAAGTTATGGCCATTTTAGTTTTGGGGTCAATTTTTCACTTTTTTAGTAAAAAAACAAATCTTTGACTGGCTGTAACTCAGACACTATTGGAGCTGGAGAGTTGCAATTTGCACTGCGGTAGCAAATGGATATGAAGTTATTATGTTTTAAATTTCAAGTTCCTGTCGTTAATAGTCTGGGTGCTACGAATTATTTAGTGTTGGCAACTCTCTGAAACTGAAATTTAAGGAATTTGCCTTCTCGAAAATAGGGTACAAATGTTCAAACTCATTTTTCTCGAAATTATGAAAAAAAGGAATTTTCGGTTTCTGCATGAAAAAGATAGCGAAGATGTTAAATTTTCCACCAGTACAAAAATTTTAGCTATAGGATGAAAATTGGCGAAGTTATGGCCATTTTAGTTTTAGGGTGGGGTTCTTCCTTTTTTCAATATGGTAGTTGGGCAAAGACCAAATCTTTGAAAGCCTGTAACTCAAAAACTTGGAGATAGAGAGTTGCCATTTGAACTGCGTTTGCACATCGATGTGAAGTTATTGTGTGTAGAATTTCAAGTTCCTAACGTCAACGGTCTGGCTGCTGGAGCACTTTTAGTTTCGGGAACTTTCAGTTTTTCTTTTCCAAAAAATGGCTAAACTTCAAAGTCGTTTTTCTCGAAAGTTTGAAAATTTTTCCGAATTGTGTTTTCGACTGAAATAGACAGACGAGATGTTAGCCTTTCACCCAGTACGAAAATGAAAGCTCTAGGATCAAAATTGGCGAAGTTATGGCCATTTTAGTTTTGGGGTCAATTTTTCACTGTTTTAGTAAAAAACAAATATTTGACTGGCTGTAACCCAGAAACTATTCGAGCTGGACAGTTGCAATTTGCACTGCGTTAGCAAATGGATATGAAGTTATTATGTTTGAAATTTCAAGTTCCTTCCGTTAATAGTCTGGGTGCTACGAATTATTTAGTGTTGGCAACTCTCTGAAACTGAAATTTAAGGAAATTGCCTTCTCGAAAATAGGGTCCAAATGTTCAAACTCATTTTTCTCGAAATTATGAAAAATAGGAATTTTCGGTTTCTGCATGAAAAAGATAGCGAAGATGTTAAATTTTCAACCAGTACAAAACTTATAGCTATAGGATGAAAATTGGCGAAGTTATGGCCATTTTAGTTTTAGGGTGGGGTTCTTCCTTTTTTCAATATGGTAGTTGGGCAAAGACCAAATCTTTGAAAGCCTGTAACGCAAAAACTATTGGCGTTAGAGAGTTGCCATTTGAACTGCGTTTGCACATCGATGTGAAGTTATTGTGTGTAGAATATCAAGGTCTTAGTTTCAACAATCTGGCTGCTGGAGCACTTTTAGTTTCGGGAACTTTCAGTTTTTCTTTTCCAAAAAATGGCTAAACTTCAAAGTCGTTTTTCTCGAAAGTTTGAAAATTTTTCCGAATTGTGTTTTCGACTGAAATAGACAGCCGAAATGTTAGCCTTTCACCCAGTACGAAAATGAAAGCTCTAGAATCAAAATTGGCGAAGTTATGGCCATTTTAGTTTTGGGGTCAATTTTTCACTTTTTTAGTAAAAAAACAAATCTTTGACTGGCTGTAACTCAGACACTATTGGAGCTGGAGAGTTGCAATTTGCACTGCGGTAGCAAATGGATATGAAGTTATTATGTTTTAAATTTCAAGTTCCTGTCGTTAATAGTCTGGGTGCTACGAATTATTTAGTGTTGGCAACTCTCTGAAACTGAAATTTAAGGAATTTGCCTTCTCGAAAATAGGGTACAAATGTTCAAACTCATTTTTCTCGAAATTATGAAAAAAAGGAATTTTCGGTTTCTGCATGAAAAAGATAGCGAAGATGTTAAATTTTCCACCAGTACAAAAATTTTAGCTATAGGATGAAAATTGGCGAAGTTATGGCCATTTTAGTTTTAGGGTGGGGTTCTTCCTTTTTTCAATATGGTAGTTGGGCAAAGACCAAATCTTTGAAAGCCTGTAACTCAAAAACTTGGAGATAGAGAGTTGCCATTTGAACTGCGTTTGTACATCGATGTGAAGTTATTGTGTGTAGAATTTCAAGTTCCTAACGTCAACGGTCTGGCTGCTGGAGCACTTTTAGTTTCGGGAACTTTCAGTTTTTCTTTTCCAAAAAATGGCTAAACTTCAAAGTCGTTTTTCTCGAAAGTTTGAAAATTTTTCCAAATTGTGTTTTCGACTGAAATAGACAGACGAGATGTTAGCCTTTCACCCAGTACGAAAATGAAAGCTCTAGGATCAAAATTGGCGAAGTTATGGCCATTTTAGTTTTGGGGTCAATTTTTCACTTTTTTAGTAAGAAAATCAAATCTTTGACAGGCTGTAACTCAGAAACTATTCGAGCTGGACAGTTGCAATTTGCACTGCGGTAGCAAATGGATATGAAGTTATTATGTTTCAAATTTCAAGTTCCTGCCGTTAATATTCTGGGTGCTACGAATTATTTAGTGTTGGCAACTCTCTGAAACTGAAATTTAAGGAATTTGCCTTCTCGAAAATAGGGTAAAATGTTCAAACTCATTTTTCTCGAAATTATGAAAAATAGGAATTTTCGGTTTCTGCATGAAAAAGATAGCGAAGATGTTAAATTTTCAACCAGTACAAAAATTATAGCTATAGGATGAAAATTGGCGAAGTTATGGCCATTTTAGTTTTAGGGTGGGGTTCTTCCTTTTTTCAATATGGTAGTTGGACAAAGACCAAATCTTTGAAAGCCTGTAACTCAAAAACTATTGGAGATAGAGTGTTGCCATTTGAACTGCGTTTGCACATCGATGTGAAGTTATTGTGTGTAGAATTTCAAGTTCCTAACGTCAACGGTCAGGCTGCTGGAGCACTTTTAGTTTCGGGATCTTTCAGTTTTTCTTTTCCAAAAAATGGCTAAACTTCAAAGTCGTTTTTCTTGAAAGTTTGAATATTTTTCCGAATTGTGTTTTCGACCGAAATAGACAGACGAGATGTTAGCCTTTCACCCAGTACGAAAATGAAAGCTCTAGGATCAAAATTGGCGAAGTTATGGCCATTTTAGTTTTGGGGTCAATTTTTCACTGTTTTAGTAAAAAACAAATATTTGACTGGCTGTAACTCAGAAACTATTCGAGCTGGACAGTTGCAATTTGCACTGCGTTAGCAAATGGATATGAAGTTATTATGTTTGAAATTTCAAGTTCCTTCCGTTAATAGTCTGGGTGCTACGAATTATTTAGTGTTGGCAACTCTCTGAAACTGAAATTTAAGGAATTTGCCTTCTCGAAAATAGGGTCCAAATGTTCAAACTCATTTTTCTCGAAATTATGGAAAAAAGGAATTTTCGGTTTCTGCATGAAAAAGATAGCAAAGATGTTAAATTTTCCACCAGTACAAAAATTTTAGCTATAGGATGAAAATTGGCGAAGTTATGGCCATTTTAGTTTTAGGGTGGGGTTCTTCCCTTTTTCAATATGGTAGTTGGGCAAAGACCAAATCTTTGAAAGCCTGTAACTCAAAAAGTATTGGAGATAGAGAGTTGCCATTTGAACTGCGTTTGCACATCGATGTGAAGTTATTGTGTGTAGAATTTCAAGTTCCTAACGTCAACGGTCTGGCTGCTGGAGCACTTTTAGTTTCGGGAACTTTCAGTTTTTCCTTTCCAAAAAATGGCTAAACTTCAATGTCGTTTTTCTCGAAAGTTTTTAAATTTTTCCGAATTGTGTTTTCGACTGGAATAGACAGACGAGATGTTAGCCTTTCACCCAGTACGAAAATGAAAGCTCTAGGATTAAAATTGGCGAAGTTATGGCCATTTTAGTTTTGGGGTCAATTTTTCACTTTTTTAGTAAGAAAATCAAATCTTTGACAGGCTGTAACTCAGAAACTATTCGAGCTGGACAGTTGCAATTTGCACTGCGGTAGCAAATGGATATGAAGTTATTATGTTTCAAATTTCAAGTTCCTGCCGTTAATATTCTGGGTGCTACGAATTATTTAGTGTTGGCAACTCTCTGAAACTGAAATTTAAGGAATTTGCCTTCTCGAAAATAGGGTAAAATGTTCAAACTCATTTTTCTCGAAATTATGAAAAATAGGAATTTTCGGTTTCTGCATGAAAAAGATAGCGAAGATGTTAAATTTTCAACCAGTACAAAAATTATAGCTATAGGATGAAAATTGGCGAAGTTATGGCCATTTTAGTTTTAGGGTGGGGTTCTTCCCTTTTTCAATATGGTAGTTGGGCAAAGACCAAATCTTTGAAAGCCTGTAACTCAAAAAGTATTGGAGATAGAGAGTTGCCATTTGAACTGCGTTTGCACATCGATGTGAAGTTATTGTGTGTAGAATGTCAAGTTCCTAACGTCAATGGTCTGGCTGCTGGAGCACTTTTAGTTTCGGGAACTTTCAGTTTTTCCTTTCCAAAAAATGGCTAAACTTCAATGTCGTTTTTCTCGAAAGTTTTTAAATTTTTCCGAATTGTGTTTTCGACTGGAATAGACAGACGAGATGTTAGCCTTTCACCCAGTACGAAAATGAAAGCTCTAGGATCAAAATTGGCGAAGTTATGGCCATTTTAGTTTTGGGGTCAATTTTTCACTTTTTTAGTAAAAAACAAATCTTTGACTGGCTGTAACTCAAAAACTATTGGAGCTGAACAGTTGCAATTTGCACTGCGTTAGCAAATGGATATGAAGTTATTATGTTTGAAATTTCAAGTTCCTTCCGTTAATAGTCTGGGTGCTACGAATTATTTAGTGTTGGCAACTCTCTGAAACTGAAATTTAAGGAATTTGCCTTCTCGAAAATAGGGTCCAAATGTTCAAACTCATTTTTCTCGAAATTATGAAAAATATGAATTTTCGGTTTCTGCATGTAAAAGATAGCGAAGATGTTAAATTTTCCACCAGTATAAAAAATATAGCTATAGGATGAAAATTGGCGAAGTTATGGCCATTTTAGTTTTAGGGTGGGGTTCTTCCCTTTTTCAATATGGTAGTTGGGCAAAGACCAAATCTTTGAAAGCCTGTAACTCAAAAAGTATTGGAGATAGAGAGTTGCCATTTGAACTGCGTTTACACATCGATGTGAAGTTATTGTGTGTAGAATTTCAAGTTCCTAACGTCAACGGTCTGGCTGCTGGAGCACTTTTAGTTTCGGGAACTTTCAGTTTTTCCTTTCCAAAAAATGGCTAAACTTCAATGTCGTTTTTCTCGAAAGTTTTTAAATTTTTCCGAATTGTGTTTTCGACTGGAATAGACAGACGAGATGTTAGCCTTTCACCCAGTACGAAAATGAAAGCTCTAGGATCAAAATTGGCGAAGTTATGGCCATTTTAGTTTTGGGGTCAATTTTTCACTTTTTTAGTAAAAAAAACAAATATTTGACTGGCTGTAACTCAATAACTATTGGAGCTGAACAGTTGCAATTTGCACTGCGTTAGCAAATGGATATGAAGTTATCATGTTTGAAATTTCAAGTTCCTTCCGTTAATAGTCTGGGTGCTACGAATTATTTAGTGTTGGCAACTCTCTGAAACTGAAATTTAAGGAATTTGCCTTCTCGAAAATAGGGTTCAAATGTTCAAACTCATTTTTCTCGAAATTATGAAAAATAGGAATTTTCGGTTTCTGTATGTAAAAGATAGCGAAGATGTTAAATTTTCCACCAGTATAAAAATTATAGCTATAGGATGAAAATTGGCGAAGTTATGGCCATTTTAGTTTTAGGGTGGGGTTCTTCCCTTTTTCAATATGGTAGTTGGGCAAAGACCAAATCTTTGAAAGCCTGTAACTCAAAAAGTATTGGAGATAGAGAGTTGCCATTTGAACTGCGTTTGCACATCGATGTGAAGTTATTGTGTGTAGAATTTCAAGTTCCTAACGTCAACGGTCTGGCTGCTGGAGCACTTTTAGTTTCGGGAACTTTCAGTTTTTCCTTTCCAAAAAATGGCTAAACTTCAATGTCGTTTTTCTCGAAAGTTTTTAAATTTTTCCGAATTGTGTTTTCGACTGGAATAGACAGACGAGATGTTAGCCTTTCACCCAGTACGAAAATGAAAGCTCTAGGATTAAAATTGGCGAAGTTATGGCCATTTTAGTTTTGGGGTCAATTTTTCACTTTTTTAGTAAGAAAATAAAATCTTTGACAGGCTGTAACTCAGAAACTATTCGAGCTGGACAGTTGCAATTTGCACTGCGGTAGCAAATGGATATGAAGTTATTATGTTTCAAATTTCAAGTTCCTGCCGTTAATATTCTGGGTGCTACGAATTATTTAGTGTTGGCAACTCTCTGAAACTGAAATTTAAGGAATTTGCCTTCTCGAAAATAGGGTAAAATGTTCAAACTCATTTTTCTCGAAATTATGAAAAATAGGAATTTTCGGTTTCTGCATGAAAAAGATAGCGAAGATGTTAAATTTTCAACCAGTACAAAAATTATAGCTATAGGATGAAAATTGGCGAAGTTATGGCCATTTTAGTTTTAGGGTGGGGTTCTTCCTTTTTTCAATATGGTAGTTGGACAAAGACCAAATCTTTGAAAGCCTGTAACTCAAAAACTATTGGAGATAGAGTGTTGCCATTTGAACTGCGTTTGCACATCGATGTGAAGTTATTGTGTGTAGAATTTCAAGTTCCTAACGTCAACGGTCAGGCTGCTGGAGCACTTTTAGTTTCGGGATCTTTCAGTTTTTCTTTTCCAAAAAATGGCTAAACTTCAAAGTCGTTTTTCTTGAAAGTTTGAATATTTTTCCGAATTGTGTTTTCGACCGAAATAGACAGACGAGATGTTAGCCTTTCACCCAGTACGAAAATGAAAGCTCTAGGATCAAAATTGGCGAAGTTATGGCCATTTTAGTTTTGGGGTCAATTTTTCACTGTTTTAGTAAAAAACAAATATTTGACTGGCTGTAACTCAGAAACTATTCGAGCTGGACAGTTGCAATTTGCACTGCGTTAGCAAATGGATATGAAGTTATTATGTTTGAAATTTCAAGTTCCTTCCGTTAATAGTCTGGGTGCTACGAATTATTTAGTGTTGGCAACTCTCTGAAACTGAAATTTAAGGAATTTGCCTTCTCGAAAATAGGGTCCAAATGTTCAAACTCATTTTTCTCGAAATTATGGAAAAAAGGAATTTTCGGTTTCTGCATGAAAAAGATAGCAAAGATGTTAAATTTTCCACCAGTACAAAAATTTTAGCTATAGGATGAAAATTGGCGAAGTTATGGCCATTTTAGTTTTAGGGTGGGGTTCTTCCCTTTTTCAATATGGTAGTTGGGCAAAGACCAAATCTTTGAAAGCCTGTAACTCAAAAAGTATTGGAGATAGAGAGTTGCCATTTGAACTGCGTTTGCACATCGATGTGAAGTTATTGTGTGTAGAATTTCAAGTTCCTAACGTCAACGGTCTGGCTGCTGGAGCACTTTTAGTTTCGGGAACTTTCAGTTTTTCCTTTCCAAAAAATGGCTAAACTTCAATGTCGTTTTTCTCGAAAGTTTTTAAATTTTTCCGAATTGTGTTTTCGACTGGAATAGACAGACGAGATGTTAGCCTTTCACCCAGTACGAAAATGAAAGCTCTAGGATTAAAATTGGCGAAGTTATGGCCATTTTAGTTTTGGGGTCAATTTTTCACTTTTTTAGTAAGAAAATCAAATCTTTGACAGGCTGTAACTCAGAAACTATTCGAGCTGGACAGTTGCAATTTGCACTGCGGTAGCAAATGGATATGAAGTTATTATGTTTCAAATTTCAAGTTCCTGCCGTTAATATTCTGGGTGCTACGAATTATTTAGTGTTGGCAACTCTCTGAAACTGAAATTTAAGGAATTTGCCTTCTCGAAAATAGGGTAAAATGTTCAAACTCATTTTTCTCGAAATTATGAAAAATAGGAATTTTCGGTTTCTGCATGAAAAAGATAGCGAAGATGTTAAATTTTCAACCAGTACAAAAATTATAGCTATAGGATGAAAATTGGCGAAGTTATGGCCATTTTAGTTTTAGGGTGGGGTTCTTCCCTTTTTCAATATGGTAGTTGGGCAAAGACCAAATCTTTGAAAGCCTGTAACTCAAAAAGTATTGGAGATAGAGAGTTGCCATTTGAACTGCGTTTGCACATCGATGTGAAGTTATTGTGTGTAGAATGTCAAGTTCCTAACGTCAATGGTCTGGCTGCTGGAGCACTTTTAGTTTCGGGAACTTTCAGTTTTTCCTTTCCAAAAAATGGCTAAACTTCAATGTCGTTTTTCTCGAAAGTTTTTAAATTTTTCCGAATTGTGTTTTCGACTGGAATAGACAGACGAGATGTTAGCCTTTCACCCAGTACGAAAATGAAAGCTCTAGGATCAAAATTGGCGAAGTTATGGCCATTTTAGTTTTGGGGTCAATTTTTCACTTTTTTAGTAAAAAACAAATCTTTGACTGGCTGTAACTCAAAAACTATTGGAGCTGAACAGTTGCAATTTGCACTGCGTTAGCAAATGGATATGAAGTTATTATGTTTGAAATTTCAAGTTCCTTCCGTTAATAGTCTGGGTGCTACGAATTATTTAGTGTTGGCAACTCTCTGAAACTGAAATTTAAGGAATTTGCCTTCTCGAAAATAGGGTCCAAATGTTCAAACTCATTTTTCTCGAAATTATGAAAAATATGAATTTTCGGTTTCTGCATGTAAAAGATAGCGAAGATGTTAAATTTTCCACCAGTATAAAAAATATAGCTATAGGATGAAAATTGGCGAAGTTATGGCCATTTTAGTTTTAGGGTGGGGTTCTTCCCTTTTTCAATATGGTAGTTGGGCAAAGACCAAATCTTTGAAAGCCTGTAACTCAAAAAGTATTGGAGATAGAGAGTTGCCATTTGAACTGCGTTTACACATCGATGTGAAGTTATTGTGTGTAGAATTTCAAGTTCCTAACGTCAACGGTCTGGCTGCTGGAGCACTTTTAGTTTCGGGAACTTTCAGTTTTTCCTTTCCAAAAAATTTCTAAACTTCAATGTCGTTTTTCTCGAAAGTTTTTAAATTTTTCCGAATTGTGTTTTCGACTGGAATAGACAGACGAGATGTTAGCCTTTCACCCAGTACGAAAATGAAAGCTCTAGGATCAAAATTGGCGAAGTTATGGCCATTTTAGTTTTGGGGTCAATTTTTCACTTTTTTAGTAAAAAAAACAAATATTTGACTGGCTGTAACTCAATAACTATTGGAGCTGAACAGTTGCAATTTGCACTGCGTTAGCAAATGGATATGAAGTTATCATGTTTGAAATTTCAAGTTCCTTCCGTTAATAGTCTGGGTGCTACGAATTATTTAGTGTTGGCAACTCTCTGAAACTGAAATTTAAGGAATTTGCCTTCTCGAAAATAGGGTTCAAATGTTCAAACTCATTTTTCTCGAAATTATGAAAAATATGAATTTTCGGTTTCTGCATGTAAAAGATAGCGAAGATGTTAAATTTTCCACCAGTATAAAAATTATAGCTATAGGATGAAAACTGGCGAAGTTATGGCCATTTTAGTTTTAGGGTGGGGTTCTTCCCTTTTTCAATATGGTAGTTGGGCAAAGACCAAATCTTTGAAAGCCTGTAACTCAAAAAGTATTGGAGATAGAGAGTTGCCATTTGAACTGCGTTTGCACATCGATGTGAAGTTATTGTGTGTAGAATTTCAAGTTCCTAACGTCAACGGTCTGGCTGCTGGAGCACTTTTAGTTTCGGGAACTTTCAGTTTTTCCTTTCCAAAAAATGGCTAAACTTCAATGTCGTTTTTCTCGAAAGTTTTTAAATTTTTCCGAATTGTGTTTTCGACTGGAATAGACAGACGAGATGTTAGCCTTTCACCCAGTACGAAAATGAAAGCTCTAGGATTAAAATTGGCGAAGTTATGGCCATTTTAGTTTTGGGGTCAATTTTTCACTTTTTTAGTAAGAAAATAAAATCTTTGACAGGCTGTAACTCAGAAACTATTCGAGCTGGACAGTTGCAATTTGCACTGCGGTAGCAAATGGATATGAAGTTATTATGTTTCAAATTTCAAGTTCCTGCCGTTAATATTCTGGGTGCTACGAATTATTTAGTGTTGGCAACTCTCTGAAACTGAAATTTAAGGAATTTGCCTTCTCGAAAATAGGGTAAAATGTTCAAACTCATTTTTCTCGAAATTATGAAAAATAGGAATTTTCGGTTTCTGCATGAAAAAGATAGCGAAGATGTTAAATTTTCAACCAGTACAAAAATTATAGCTATAGGATGAAAATTGGCGAAGTTATGGCCATTTTAGTTTTAGGGTGGGGTTCTTCCCTTTTTCAATATGGTAGTTGGGCAAAGACCAAATCTTTGAAAGCCTGTAACTCAAAAAGTATTGGAGATAGAGAGTTGCCATTTGAACTGCGTTTGCACATCGATGTGAAGTTATTGTGTGTAGAATGTCAAGTTCCTAACGTCAATGGTCTGGCTGCTGGAGCACTTTTAGTTTCGGGAACTTTCAGTTTTTCCTTTCCAAAAAATGGCTAAACTTCAATGTCGTTTTTCTCGAAAGTTTTTAAATTTTTCCGAATTGTGTTTTCGACTGGAATAGACAGACGAGATGTTAGCCTTTCACCCAGTACGAAAATGAAAGCTCTAGGATTAAAATTGGCGAAGTTATGGCCATTTTAGTTTTGGGGTCAATTTTTCACTTTTTTAGTAAGAAAATCAAATCTTTGACAGGCTGTAACTCAGAAACTATTCGAGCTGGACAGTTGCAATTTGCACTGCGGTAGCAAATGGATATGAAGTTATTATGTTTCAAATTTCAAGTTCCTGCCGTTAATATTCTGGGTGCTACGAATTATTTAGTGTTGGCAACTCTCTGAAACTGAAATTTAAGGAATTTGCCTTCTCGAAAATAGGGTAAAATGTTCAAACTCATTTTTCTCGAAATTATGAAAAATAGGAATTTTCGGTTTCTGCATGAAAAAGATAGCGAAGATGTTAAATTTTCAACCAGTACAAAAATTATAGCTATAGGATGAAAATTGGCGAAGTTATGGCCATTTTAGTTTTAGGGTGGGGTTCTTCCCTTTTTCAATATGGTAGTTGGGCAAAGACCAAATCTTTGAAAGCCTGTAACTCAAAAAGTATTGGAGATAGAGAGTTGCCATTTGAACTGCGTTTGCACATCGATGTGAAGTTATTGTGTGTAGAATGTCAAGTTCCTAACGTCAATGGTCTGGCTGCTGGAGCACTTTTAGTTTCGGGAACTTTCAGTTTTTCCTTTCCAAAAAATGGCTAAACTTCAATGTCGTTTTTCTCGAAAGTTTTTAAATTTTTCCGAATTGTGTTTTCGACTGGAATAGACAGACGAGATGTTAGCCTTTCACCCAGTACGAAAATGAAAGCTCTAGGATCAAAATTGGCGAAGTTATGGCCATTTTAGTTTTGGGGTCAATTTTTCACTTTTTTAGTAAAAAACAAATCTTTGACTGGCTGTAACTCAAAAACTATTGGAGCTGAACAGTTGCAATTTGCACTGCGTTAGCAAATGGATATGAAGTTATTATGTTTGAAATTTCAAGTTCCTTCCGTTAATAGTCTGGGTGCTACGAATTATTTAGTGTTGGCAACTCTCTGAAACTGAAATTTAAGGAATTTGCCTTCTCGAAAATAGGGTCCAAATGTTCAAACTCATTTTTCTCGAAATTATGAAAAATATGAATTTTCGGTTTCTGCATGTAAAAGATAGCGAAGATGTTAAATTTTCCACCAGTATAAAAAATATAGCTATAGGATGAAAATTGGCGAAGTTATGGCCATTTTAGTTTTAGGGTGGGGTTCTTCCCTTTTTCAATATGGTAGTTGGGCAAAGACCAAATCTTTGAAAGCCTGTAACTCAAAAAGTATTGGAGATAGAGAGTTGCCATTTGAACTGCGTTTACACATCGATGTGAAGTTATTGTGTGTAGAATTTCAAGTTCCTAACGTCAACGGTCTGGCTGCTGGAGCACTTTTAGTTTCGGGAACTTTCAGTTTTTCCTTTCCAAAAAATGGCTAAACTTCAATGTCGTTTTTCTCGAAAGTTTTTAAATTTTTCCGAATTGTGTTTTCGACTGGAATAGACAGACGAGATGTTAGCCTTTCACCCAGTACGAAAATGAAAGCTCTAGGATCAAAATTGGCGAAGTTATGGCCATTTTAGTTTTGGGGTCAATTTTTCACTTTTTTAGTAAAAAAAACAAATATTTGACTGGCTGTAACTCAATAACTATTGGAGCTGAACAGTTGCAATTTGCACTGCGTTAGCAAATGGATATGAAGTTATCATGTTTGAAATTTCAAGTTCCTTCCGTTAATAGTCTGGGTGCTACGAATTATTTAGTGTTGGCAACTCTCTGAAACTGAAATTTAAGGAATTTGCCTTCTCGAAAATAGGGTTCAAATGTTCAAACTCATTTTTCTCGAAATTATGAAAAATATGAATTTTCGGTTTCTGCATGTAAAAGATAGCGAAGATGTTAAATTTTCCACCAGTATAAAAATTATAGCTATAGGATGAAAATTGGCGAAGTTATGGCCATTTTAGTTTTAGGGTGGGGTTCTTCCCTTTTTCAATATGGTAGTTGGGCAAAGACCAAATCTTTGAAAGCCTGTAACTCAAAAAGTATTGGAGATAGAGAGTTGCCATTTGAACTGCGTTTGCACATCGATGTGAAGTTATTGTGTGTAGAATTTCAAGTTCCTAACGTCAACGGTCTGGCTGCTGGAGCACTTTTAGTTTCGGGAACTTTCAGTTTTTCCTTTCCAAAAAATGGCTAAACTTCAATGTCGTTTTTCTCGAAAGTTTTTAAATTTTTCCGAATTGTGTTTTCGACTGGAATAGACAGACGAGATGTTAGCCTTTCACCCAGTACGAAAATGAAAGCTCTAGGATTAAAATTGGCGAAGTTATGGCCATTTTAGTTTTGGGGTCAATTTTTCACTTTTTTAGTAAGAAAATAAAATCTTTGACAGGCTGTAACTCAGAAACTATTCGAGCTGGACAGTTGCAATTTGCACTGCGGTAGCAAATGGATATGAAGTTATTATGTTTCAAATTTCAAGTTCCTGCCGTTAATATTCTGGGTGCTACGAATTATTTAGTGTTGGCAACTCTCTGAAACTGAAATTTAAGGAATTTGCCTTCTCGAAAATAGGGTAAAATGTTCAAACTCATTTTTCTCGAAATTATGAAAAATAGGAATTTTCGGTTTCTGCATGAAAAAGATAGCGAAGATGTTAAATTTTCAACCAGTACAAAAATTATAGCTATAGGATGAAAATTGGCGAAGTTATGGCCATTTTAGTTTTAGGGTGGGGTTCTTCCCTTTTTCAATATGGTAGTTGGGCAAAGACCAAATCTTTGAAAGCCTGTAACTCAAAAAGTATTGGAGATAGAGAGTTGCCATTTGAACTGCGTTTGCACACCGATGTGAAGTTATTGTGTGTAGAATGTCAAGTTCCTAACGTCAATGGTCTGGCTGCTGGAGCACTTTTAGTTTCGGGAACTTTCAGTTTTTCCTTTCCAAAAAATGGCTAAACTTCAATGTCGTTTTTCTCGAAAGTTTTTAAATTTTTCCGAATTGTGTTTTCGACTGGAATAGACAGACGAGATGTTAGCCTTTCACCCAGTACGAAAATGAAAGCTCTAGGATTAAAATTGGCGAAGTTATGGCCATTTTAGTTTTGGGGTCAATTTTTCACTTTTTTAGTAAGAAAATCAAATCTTTAACAGGCTGTAACTCAGAAACTATTCGAGCTGGACAGTTGCAATTTGCACTGCGGTAGCAAATGGATATGAAGTTATTATGTTTCAAATTTCAAGTTCCTGCCGTTAATATTCTGGGTGCTACGAATTATTTAGTGTTGGCAACTCTCTGAAACTGAAATTTAAGGAATTTGCCTTCTCGAAAATAGGGTAAAATGTTCAAACTCATTTTTCTCGAAATTATGAAAAATAGGAATTTTCGGTTTCTGCATGAAAAAGATAGCGAAGATGTTAAATTTTCAACCAGTACAAAAATTATAGCTATAGGATGAAAATTGGCGAAGTTATGGCCATTTTAGTTTTAGGGTGGGGTTCTTCCCTTTTTCAATATGGTAGTTGGGCAAAGACCAAATCTTTGAAAGCCTGTAACTCAAAAAGTATTGGAGATAGAGAGTTGCCATTTGAACTGCGTTTGCACATCGATGTGACGTTATTGTGTGTAGAATGTCAAGTTCCTAACGTCAATGGTCTGGCTGCTGGAGCACTTTTAGTTTCGGGAACTTTCAGTTTTTCCTTTCCAAAAAATGGCTAAACTTCAATGTCGTTTTTCTCGAAAGTTTTTAAATTTTTCCGAATTGTGTTTTCGACTGGAATAGACAGACGAGATGTTAGCCTTTCACCCAGTACGAAAATGAAAGCTCTAGGATTAAAATTGGCGAAGTTATGGCCATTTTAGTTTTGGGGTCAATTTTTCACTTTTTTAGTAAGAAAATCAAATCTTTGACAGGCTGTAACTCAGAAACTATTCGAGCTGGACAGTTGCAATTTGCACTGCGGTAGCAAATGGATATGAAGTTATTATGTTTCAAATTTCAAGTTCCTGCCGTTAATATTCTGGGTGCTACGAATTATTTAGTGTTGGCAACTCTCTGAAACTGAAATTTAAGGAATTTGCCTTCTCGAAAATAGGGTAAAATGTTCAAACTCATTTTTCTCGAAATTATGAAAAATAGGAATTTTCGGTTTCTGCATGAAAAAGATAGCGAAGATGTTAAATTTTCAACCAGTACAAAAATTATAGCTATAGGATGAAAATTGGCGAAGTTATGGCCATTTTAGTTTTAGGGTGGGGTTCTTCCTTTTTTCAATATGGTAGTTGGACAAAGACCAAATCTTTGAAAGCCTGTAACTTAAAAACTATTGGAGATAGAGTGTTGCCATTTGAACTGCGTTTGCACATCGATGTGAAGTTATTGTGTGTAGAATTTCAAGTTCCTAACGTCAACGGTCAGGCTGCTGGAGCACTTTTAGTTTCGGGATCTTTCAGTTTTTCTTTTCCAAAAAATGGCTAAACTTCAATGTCTTTTTTCCTCGAAAGTTTTTAAATTTTTCCGAATTGTGTTTTCGACTGGAATAGACAGACGAGATGTTAGCCTTTCACCCAGTACGAAAATGAAAGCTCTAGGATTAAAATTGGCGAAGTTATGGCCATTTTAGTTTTGGGGTCAATTTTTCACTTTTTTAGTAAGAAAATCAAATCTTTGACAGACTGTTACTCAGAAACTATTCGAGCTGGACAGTTGCAATTTGCACTGCGGTAGCAAATGGATATGAAGTTATTATGTTTCAAATTTCAAGTTCCTGCCGTTAATATTCTGGGTGCTACGAATTATTTAGTGTTGGCAACTCTCTGAAACTGAAATTTAAGGAATTTGCCTTCTCGAAAATAGGGTAAAATGTTCAAACTCATTTTTCTCGAAATTATGAAAAATAGGAATTTTCGGTTTCTGCATGAAAAAGATAGCGAAGATGTTAAATTTTCAACCAGTACAAAAATTATAGCTATAGGATGAAAATTGGCGAAGTTATGGCCATTTTAGTTTTAGGGTGGGGTTCTTCCCTTTTTCAATATGGTAGTTGGGCAAAGACCAAATCTTTGAAAGCCTGTAACTCAAAAAGTATTGGAGATAGAGAGTTGCCATTTGAACTGCGTTTGCACATCGATGTGAAGTTATTGTGTGTAGAATGTCAAGTTCCTAACGTCAATGGTCTGGCTGCTGGAGCACTTTTAGTTTCGGGAACTTTCAGTTTTTCCTTTCCAAAAAATGGCTAAACTTCAATGTCGTTTTTCTCGAAAGTTTTTAAATTTTTCCGAATTGTGTTTTCGACTGGAATAGACAGACGAGATGTTAGCCTTTCACCCAGTACGAAAATGAAAGCTCTAGGATTAAAATTGGCGAAGTTATGGCCATTTTAGTTTTGGGGTCAATTTTTCACTTTTTTAGTAAGAAAATCAAATCTTTGACAGGCTGTAACTCAGAAACTATTCGAGCTGGACAGTTGCAATTTGCACTGCGGTAGCAAATGGATATGAAGTTATTATGTTTCAAATTTCAAGTTCCTGCCGTTAATATTCTGGGTGCTACGAATTATTTAGTGTTGGCAACTCTCTGAAACTGAAATTTAAGGAATTTGCCTTCTCGAAAATAGGGTAAAATGTTCAAACTCATTTTTCTCGAAATTATGAAAAATAGGAATTTTCGGTTTCTGCATGAAAAAGATAGCGAAGATGTTAAATTTTCAACCAGTACAAAAATTATAGCTATAGGATGAAAATTGGCGAAGTTATGGCCATTTTAGTTTTAGGGTGGGGTTCTTCCTTTTTTCAATATGGTAGTTGGACAAAGACCAAATCTTTGAAAGCCTGTAACTTAAAAACTATTGGAGATAGAGTGTTGCCATTTGAACTGCGTTTGCACATCGATGTGAAGTTATTGTGTGTAGAATTTCAAGTTCCTAACGTCAACGGTCAGGCTGCTGGAGCACTTTTAGTTTCGGGATCTTTCAGTTTTTCTTTTCCAAAAAATGGCTAAACTTCAATGTCTTTTTTCCTCGAAAGTTTTTAAATTTTTCCGAATTGTGTTTTCGACTGGAATAGACAGACGAGATGTTAGCCTTTCACCCAGTACGAAAATGAAAGCTCTAGGATTAAAATTGGCGAAGTTATGGCCATTTTAGTTTTGGGGTCAATTTTTCACTTTTTTAGTAAGAAAATCAAATCTTTGACAGACTGTTACTCAGAAACTATTCGAGCTGGACAGTTGCAATTTGCACTGCGGTAGCAAATGGATATGAAGTTATTATGTTTCAAATTTCAAGTTCCTGCCGTTAATATTCTGGGTGCTACGAATTATTTAGTGTTGGCAACTCTCTGAAACTGAAATTTAAGGAATTTGCCTTCTCGAAAATAGGGTAAAATGTTCAAACTCATTTTTCTCGAAATTATGAAAAATAGGAATTTTCGGTTTCTGCATGAAAAAGATAGCGAAGATGTTAAATTTTCAACCAGTACAAAAATTATAGCTATAGGATGAAAATTGGCGAAGTTATGGCCATTTTAGTTTTAGGGTGGGGTTCTTCCCTTTTTCAATATGGTAGTTGGGCAAAGACCAAATCTTTGAAAGCCTGTAACTCAAAAAGTATTGGAGATAGAGAGTTGCCATTTGAACTGCGTTTGCACATCGATGTGAAGTTATTGTGTGTAGAATGTCAAGTTCCTAACGTCAATGGTCTGGCTGCTGGAGCACTTTTAGTTTCGGGAACTTTCAGTTTTTCCTTTCCAAAAAATGGCTAAACTTCAATGTCGTTTTTCTCGAAAGTTTTTAAATTTTTCCGAATTGTGTTTTCGACTGGAATAGACAGACGAGATGTTAGCCTTTCACCCAGTACGAAAATGAAAGCTCTAGGATTAAAATTGGCGAAGTTATGGCCATTTTAGTTTTGGGGTCAATTTTTCACTTTTTTAGTAAGAAAATCAAATCTTTGACAGGCTGTAACTCAGAAACTATTCGAGCTGGACAGTTGCAATTTGCACTGCGGTAGCAAATGGATATGAAGTTATTATGTTTCAAATTTCAAGTTCCTGCCGTTAATATTCTGGGTGCTACGAATTATTTAGTGTTGGCAACTCTCTGAAACTGAAATTTAAGGAATTTGCCTTCTCGAAAATAGGGTAAAATGTTCAAACTCATTTTTCTCGAAATTATGAAAAATAGGAATTTTCGGTTTCTGCATGAAAAAGATAGCGAAGATGTTAAATTTTCAACCAGTACAAAAATTATAGCTATAGGATGAAAATTGGCGAAGTTATGGCCATTTTAGTTTTAGGGTGGGGTTCTTCCTTTTTTCAATATGGTAGTTGGACAAAGACCAAATCTTTGAAAGCCTGTAACTTAAAAACTATTGGAGATAGAGTGTTGCCATTTGAACTGCGTTTGCACATCGATGTGAAGTTATTGTGTGTAGAATTTCAAGTTCCTAACGTCAACGGTCAGGCTGCTGGAGCACTTTTAGTTTCGGGATCTTTCAGTTTTTCTTTTCCAAAAAATGGCTAAACTTCAATGTCGTTTTTCTCGAAAGTTTTTAAATTTTTCCGAATTGTGTTTTCGACTGGAATAGACAGACGAGATGTTAGCCTTTCACCCAGTACGAAAATGAAAGCTCTAGGATTAAAATTGGCGAAGTTATGGCCATTTTAGTTTTGGGGTCAATTTTTCACTTTTTTAGTAAGAAAATCAAATCTTTGACAGGCTGTAACTCAGAAACTATTCGAGCTGGACAGTTGCAATTTGCACTGCGGTAGCAAATGGATATGAAGTTATTATGTTTCAAATTTCAAGTTCCTGCCGTTAATATTCTGGGTGCTACGAATTATTTAGTGTTGGCAACTCTCTGAAACTGAAATTTAAGGAATTTGCCTTCTCGAAAATAGGGTAAAATGTTCAAACTCATTTTTCTCGAAATTATGAAAAATAGGAATTTTCGGTTTCTGCATGAAAAAGATAGCGAAGATGTTAAATTTTCAACCAGTACAAAAATTATAGCTATAGGATGAAAATTGGCGAAGTTATGGCCATTTTAGTTTTAGGGTGGGGTTCTTCCTTTTTTCAATATGGTAGTTGGACAAAGACCAAATCTTTGAAAGCCTGTAACTTAAAAACTATTGGAGATAGAGTGTTGCCATTTGAACTGCGTTTGCACATCGATGTGAAGTTATTGTGTGTAGAATTTCAAGTTCCTAACGTCAACGGTCAGGCTGCTGGAGCACTTTTAGTTTCGGGATCTTTCAGTTTTTCTTTTCCAAAAAATGGCTAAACTTCAATGTCTTTTTTCCTCGAAAGTTTTTAAATTTTTCCGAATTGTGTTTTCGACTGGAATAGACAGACGAGATGTTAGCCTTTCACCCAGTACGAAAATGAAAGCTCTAGGATTAAAATTGGCGAAGTTATGGCCATTTTAGTTTTGGGGTCAATTTTTCACTTTTTTAGTAAGAAAATCAAATCTTTGACAGACTGTTACTCAGAAACTATTCGAGCTGGACAGTTGCAATTTGCACTGCGGTAGCAAATGGATATGAAGTTATTATGTTTCAAATTTCAAGTTCCTGCCGTTAATATTCTGGGTGCTACGAATTATTTAGTGTTGGCAACTCTCTGAAACTGAAATTTAAGGAATTTGCCTTCTCGAAAATAGGGTAAAATGTTCAAACTCATTTTTCTCGAAATTATGAAAAATAGGAATTTTCGGTTTCTGCATGAAAAAGATAGCGAAGATGTTAAATTTTCAACCAGTACAAAAATTATAGCTATAGGATGAAAATTGGCGAAGTTATGGCCATTTTAGTTTTAGGGTGGGGTTCTTCCTTTTTTCAATATGGTAGTTGGGCAAAGACCAAATCTTTGAAAGCCTGTAACTCAAAAAGTATTGGAGATAGAGAGTTGCCATTTGAACTGCGTTTGCACATCGATGTGAAGTTATTGTGTGTAGAATGTCAAGTTCCTAACGTCAATGGTCTGGCTGCTGGAGCACTTTTAGTTTCGGGAACTTTCAGTTTTTCCTTTCCAAAAAATGGCTAAACTTCAATGTCGTTTTTCTCGAAAGTTTTTAAATTTTTCCGAATTGTGTTTTCGACTGGAATAGACAGACGAGATGTTAGCCTTTCACCCAGTACGAAAATGAAAGCTCTAGGATTAAAATTGGCGAAGTTATGGCCATTTTAGTTTTGGGGTCAATTTTTCACTTTTTTAGTAAGAAAATCAAATCTTTGACAGGCTGTAACTCAGAAACTATTCGAGCTGGACAGTTGCAATTTGCACTGCGGTAGCAAATGGATATGAAGTTATTATGTTTCAAATTTCAAGTTCCTGCCGTTAATATTCTGGGTGCTATGAATTATTTAGTGTTGGCAACTCTCTGAAACTGAAATTTAAGGAATTTGCCTTCTCGAAAATAGGGTAAAATGTTCAAACTCATTTTTCTCGAAATTATGAAAAATAGGAATTTTCGGTTTCTGCATGAAAAAGATAGCGAAGATGTTAAATTTTCAACCAGTACAAAAATTATAGCTATAGGATGAAAATTGGCGAAGTTATGGCCATTTTAGTTTTAGGGTGGGGTTCTTCCTTTTTTCAATATGGTAGTTGGACAAAGACCAAATCTTTGAAAGCCTGTAACTTAAAAACTATTGGAGATAGAGTGTTGCCATTTGAACTGCGTTTGCACATCGATGTGAAGTTATTGTGTGTAGAATTTCAAGTTCCTAACGTCAACGGTCAGGCTGCTGGAGCACTTTTAGTTTCGGGATCTTTCAGTTTTTCTTTTCCAAAAAATGGCTAAACTTCAATGTCTTTTTTCCTCGAAAGTTTTTAAATTTTTCCGAATTGTGTTTTCGACTGGAATAGACAGACGAGATGTTAGCCTTTCACCCAGTACGAAAATGAAAGCTCTAGGATTAAAATTGGCGAAGTTATGGCCATTTTAGTTTTGGGGTCAATTTTTCACTTTTTTAGTAAGAAAATCAAATCTTTGACAGACTGTTACTCAGAAACTATTCGAGCTGGACAGTTGCAATTTGCACTGCGGTAGCAAATGGATATGAAGTTATTATGTTTCAAATTTCAAGTTCCTGCCGTTAATATTCTGGGTGCTACGAATTATTTAGTGTTGGCAACTCTCTGAAACTGAAATTTAAGGAATTTGCCTTCTCGAAAATAGGGTAAAATGTTCAAACTCATTTTTCTCGAAATTATGAAAAATAGGAATTTTCGGTTTCTGCATGAAAAAGATAGCGAAGATGTTAAATTTTCAACCAGTACAAAAATTATAGCTATAGGATGAAAATTGGCGAAGTTATGGCCATTTTAGTTTTAGGGTGGGGTTCTTCCTTTTTTCAATATGGTAGTTGGGCAAAGACCAAATCTTTGAAAGCCTGTAACTCAAAAAGTATTGGAGATAGAGAGTTGCCATTTGAACTGCGTTTGCACATCGATGTGAAGTTATTGTGTGTAGAATGTCAAGTTCCTAACGTCAATGGTCTGGCTGCTGGAGCACTTTTAGTTTCGGGAACTTTCAGTTTTTCCTTTCCAAAAAATGGCTAAACTTCAATGTCGTTTTTCTCGAAAGTTTTTAAATTTTTCCGAATTGTGTTTTCGACTGGAATAGACAGACGAGATGTTAGCCTTTCACCCAGTACGAAAATGAAAGCTCTAGGATTAAAATTGGCGAAGTTATGGCCATTTTAGTTTTGGGGTCAATTTTTCACTTTTTTAGTAAGAAAATCAAATCTTTGACAGGCTGTAACTCAGAAACTATTCGAGCTGGACAGTTGCAATTTGCACTGCGGTAGCAAATGGATATGAAGTTATTATGTTTCAAATTTCAAGTTCCTGCCGTTAATATTCTGGGTGCTACGAATTATTTAGTGTTGGCAACTCTCTGAAACTGAAATTTAAGGAATTTGCCTTCTCGAAAATAGGGTAAAATGTTCAAACTCATTTTTCTCGAAATTATGAAAAATAGGAATTTTCGGTTTCTGCATGAAAAAGATAGCGAAGATGTTAAATTTTCAACCAGTACAAAAATTATAGCTATAGGATGAAAATTGGCGAAGTTATGGCCATTTTAGTTTTAGGGTGGGGTTCTTCCCTTTTTCAATATGGTAGTTGGGCAAAGACCAAATCTTTGAAAGCCTGTAACTCAAAAAGTATTGGAGATAGAGAGTTGCCATTTGAACTGCGTTTGCACATCGATGTGAAGTTATTGTGTGTAGAATGTCAAGTTCCTAACGTCAATGGTCTGGCTGCTGGAGCACTTTTAGTTTCGGGAACTTTCAGTTTTTCCTTTCCAAAAAATGGCTAAACTTCAATGTCGTTTTTCTCGAAAGTTTTTAAATTTTTCCGAATTGTGTTGTCGACTGGAATAGACAGACGAGATGTTAGCCTTTCACCCAGTACGAAAATGAAAGCTCTAGGATTAAAATTGGCGAAGTTATGGCCATTTTAGTTTTGGGGTCAATTTTTCACTTTTTTAGTAAGAAAATCAAATCTTTGACAGGCTGTAACTCAGAAACTATTCGAGCTGGACAGTTGCAATTTGCACTGCGGTAGCAAATGGATATGAAGTTATTATGTTTCAAATTTCAAGTTCCTGCCGTTAATATTCTGGGTGCTACGAATTATTTAGTGTTGGCAACTCTCTGAAACTGAAATTTAAGGAATTTGCCTTCTCGAAAATAGGGTAAAATGTTCAAACTCATTTTTCTCGAAATTATGAAAAATAGGAATTTTCGGTTTCTGCATGAAAAAGATAGCGAAGATGTTAAATTTTCAACCAGTACAAAAATTATAGCTATAGGATGAAAATTGGCGAAGTTATGGCCATTTTAGTTTTAGGGTGGGGTTCTTCCTTTTTTCAATATGGTAGTTGGACAAAGACCAAATCTTTGAAAGCCTGTAACTTAAAAACTATTGGAGATAGAGTGTTGCCATTTGAACTGCGTTTGCACATCGATGTGAAGTTATTGTGTGTAGAATTTCAAGTTCCTAACGTCAACGGTCAGGCTGCTGGAGCACTTTTAGTTTCGGGATCTTTCAGTTTTTCTTTTCCAAAAAATGGCTAAACTTCAATGTCTTTTTTCCTCGAAAGTTTTTAAATTTTTCCGAATTGTGTTTTCGACTGGAATAGACAGACGAGATGTTAGCCTTTCACCCAGTACGAAAATGAAAGCTCTAGGATTAAAATTGGCGAAGTTATGGCCATTTTAGTTTTGGGGTCAATTTTTCACTTTTTTAGTAAGAAAATCAAATCTTTGACAGACTGTTACTCAGAAACTATTCGAGCTGGACAGTTGCAATTTGCACTGCGGTAGCAAATGGATATGAAGTTATTATGTTTCAAATTTCAAGTTCCTGCCGTTAATATTCTGGGTGCTACGAATTATTTAGTGTTGGCAACTCTCTGAAACTGAAATTTAAGGAATTTGCCTTCTCGAAAATAGGGTAAAATGTTCAAACTCATTTTTCTCGAAATTATGAAAAATAGGAATTTTCGGTTTCTGCATGAAAAAGATAGCGAAGATGTTAAATTTTCAACCAGTACAAAAATTATAGCTATAGGATGAAAATTGGCGAAGTTATGGCCATTTTAGTTTTAGGGTGGGGTTCTTCCTTTTTTCAATATGGTAGTTGGGCAAAGACCAAATCTTTGAAAGCCTGTAACTCAAAAAGTATTGGAGATAGAGAGTTGCCATTTGAACTGCGTTTGCACATCGATGTGAAGTTATTGTGTGTAGAATGTCAAGTTCCTAACGTCAATGGTCTGGCTGCTGGAGCACTTTTAGTTTCGGGAACTTTCAGTTTTTCCTTTCCAAAAAATGGCTAAACTTCAATGTCGTTTTTCTCGAAAGTTTTTAAATTTTTCCGAATTGTGTTTTCGACTGGAATAGACAGACGAGATGTTAGCCTTTCACCCAGTACGAAAATGAAAGCTCTAGGATTAAAATTGGCGAAGTTATGGCCATTTTAGTTTTGGGGTCAATTTTTCACTTTTTTAGTAAGAAAATCAAATCTTTGACAGGCTGTAACTCAGAAACTATTCGAGCTGGACAGTTGCAATTTGCACTGCGGTAGCAAATGGATATGAAGTTATTATGTTTCAAATTTCAAGTTCCTGCCGTTAATATTCTGGGTGCTACGAATTATTTAGTGTTGGCAACTCTCTGAAACTGAAATTTAAGGAATTTGCCTTCTCGAAAATAGGGTAAAATGTTCAAACTCATTTTTCTCGAAATTATGAAAAATAGGAATTTTCGGTTTCTGCATGAAAAAGATAGCGAAGATGTTAAATTTTCAACCAGTACAAAAATTATAGCTATAGGATGAAAATTGGCGAAGTTATGGCCATTTTAGTTTTAGGGTGGGGTTCTTCCCTTTTTCAATATGGTAGTTGGGCAAAGACCAAATCTTTGAAAGCCTGTAACTCAAAAAGTATTGGAGATAGAGAGTTGCCATTTGAACTGCGTTTGCACATCGATGTGAAGTTATTGTGTGTAGAATGTCAAGTTCCTAACGTCAATGGTCTGGCTGCTGGAGCACTTTTAGTTTCGGGAACTTTCAGTTTTTCCTTTCCAAAAAATGGCTAAACTTCAATGTCGTTTTTCTCGAAAGTTTTTAAATTTTTCCGAATTGTGTTTTCGACTGGAATAGACAGACGAGATGTTAGCCTTTCACCCAGTACGAAAATGAAAGCTCTAGGATTAAAATTGGCGAAGTTATGGCCATTTTAGTTTTGGGGTCAATTTTTCACTTTTTTAGTAAGAAAATCAAATCTTTGACAGGCTGTAACTCAGAAACTATTCGAGCTGGACAGTTGCAATTTGCACTGCGGTAGCAAATGGATATGAAGTTATTATGTTTCAAATTTCAAGTTCCTGCCGTTAATATTCTGGGTGCTATGAATTATTTAGTGTTGGCAACTCTCTGAAACTGAAATTTAAGGAATTTGCCTTCTCGAAAATAGGGTAAAATGTTCAAACTCATTTTTCTCGAAATTATGAAAAATAGGAATTTTCGGTTTCTGCATGAAAAAGATAGCGAAGATGTTAAATTTTCAACCAGTACAAAAATTATAGCTATAGGATGAAAATTGGCGAAGTTATGGCCATTTTAGTTTTAGGGTGGGGTTCTTCCTTTTTTCAATATGGTAGTTGGACAAAGACCAAATCTTTGAAAGCCTGTAACTTAAAAACTATTGGAGATAGAGTGTTGCCATTTGAACTGCGTTTGCACATCGATGTGAAGTTATTGTGTGTAGAATTTCAAGTTCCTAACGTCAACGGTCAGGCTGCTGGAGCACTTTTAGTTTCGGGATCTTTCAGTTTTTCTTTTCCAAAAAATGGCTAAACTTCAATGTCTTTTTTCCTCGAAAGTTTTTAAATTTTTCCGAATTGTGTTTTCGACTGGAATAGACAGACGAGATGTTAGCCTTTCACCCAGTACGAAAATGAAAGCTCTAGGATTAAAATTGGCGAAGTTATGGCCATTTTAGTTTTGGGGTCAATTTTTCACTTTTTTAGTAAGAAAATCAAATCTTTGACAGACTGTTACTCAGAAACTATTCGAGCTGGACAGTTGCAATTTGCACTGCGGTAGCAAATGGATATGAAGTTATTATGTTTCAAATTTCAAGTTCCTGCCGTTAATATTCTGGGTGCTACGAATTATTTAGTGTTGGCAACTCTCTGAAACTGAAATTTAAGGAATTTGCCTTCTCGAAAATAGGGTAAAATGTTCAAACTCATTTTTCTCGAAATTATGAAAAATAGGAATTTTCGGTTTCTGCATGAAAAAGATAGCGAAGATGTTAAATTTTCAACCAGTACAAAAATTATAGCTATAGGATGAAAATTGGCGAAGTTATGGCCATTTTAGTTTTAGGGTGGGGTTCTTCCTTTTTTCAATATGGTAGTTGGGCAAAGACCAAATCTTTGAAAGCCTGTAACTCAAAAAGTATTGGAGATAGAGAGTTGCCATTTGAACTGCGTTTGCACATCGATGTGAAGTTATTGTGTGTAGAATGTCAAGTTCCTAACGTCAATGGTCTGGCTGCTGGAGCACTTTTAGTTTCGGGAACTTTCAGTTTTTCCTTTCCAAAAAATGGCTAAACTTCAATGTCGTTTTTCTCGAAAGTTTTTAAATTTTTCCGAATTGTGTTTTCGACTGGAATAGACAGACGAGATGTTAGCCTTTCACCCAGTACGAAAATGAAAGCTCTAGGATTAAAATTGGCGAAGTTATGGCCATTTTAGTTTTGGGGTCAATTTTTCACTTTTTTAGTAAGAAAATCAAATCTTTGACAGGCTGTAACTCAGAAACTATTCGAGCTGGACAGTTGCAATTTGCACTGCGGTAGCAAATGGATATGAAGTTATTATGTTTCAAATTTCAAGTTCCTGCCGTTAATATTCTGGGTGCTACGAATTATTTAGTGTTGGCAACTCTCTGAAACTGAAATTTAAGGAATTTGCCTTCTCGAAAATAGGGTAAAATGTTCAAACTCATTTTTCTCGAAATTATGAAAAATAGGAATTTTCGGTTTCTGCATGAAAAAGATAGCGAAGATGTTAAATTTTCAACCAGTACAAAAATTATAGCTATAGGATGAAAATTGGCGAAGTTATGGCCATTTTAGTTTTAGGGTGGGGTTCTTCCCTTTTTCAATATGGTAGTTGGGCAAAGACCAAATCTTTGAAAGCCTGTAACTCAAAAAGTATTGGAGATAGAGAGTTGCCATTTGAACTGCGTTTGCACATCGATGTGAAGTTATTGTGTGTAGAATGTCAAGTTCCTAACGTCAATGGTCTGGCTGCTGGAGCACTTTTAGTTTCGGGAACTTTCAGTTTTTCCTTTCCAAAAAATGGCTAAACTTCAATGTCGTTTTTCTCGAAAGTTTTTAAATTTTTCCGAATTGTGTTGTCGACTGGAATAGACAGACGAGATGTTAGCCTTTCACCCAGTACGAAAATGAAAGCTCTAGGATTAAAATTGGCGAAGTTATGGCCATTTTAGTTTTGGGGTCAATTTTTCACTTTTTTAGTAAGAAAATCAAATCTTTGACAGGCTGTAACTCAGAAACTATTCGAGCTGGACAGTTGCAATTTGCACTGCGGTAGCAAATGGATATGAAGTTATTATGTTTCAAATTTCAAGTTCCTGCCGTTAATATTCTGGGTGCTACGAATTATTTAGTGTTGGCAACTCTCTGAAACTGAAATTTAAGGAATTTGCCTTCTCGAAAATAGGGTAAAATGTTCAAACTCATTTTTCTCGAAATTATGAAAAATAGGAATTTTCGGTTTCTGCATGAAAAAGATAGCGAAGATGTTAAATTTTCAACCAGTACAAAAATTATAGCTATAGGATGAAAATTGGCGAAGTTATGGCCATTTTAGTTTTAGGGTGGGGTTCTTCCTTTTTTCAATATGGTAGTTGGACAAAGACCAAATCTTTGAAAGCCTGTAACTTAAAAACTATTGGAGATAGAGTGTTGCCATTTGAACTGCGTTTGCACATCGATGTGAAGTTATTGTGTGTAGAATTTCAAGTTCCTAACGTCAACGGTCAGGCTGCTGGAGCACTTTTAGTTTCGGGATCTTTCAGTTTTTCTTTTCCAAAAAATGGCTAAACTTCAATGTCTTTTTTCCTCGAAAGTTTTTAAATTTTTCCGAATTGTGTTTTCGACTGGAATAGACAGACGAGATGTTAGCCTTTCACCCAGTACGAAAATGAAAGCTCTAGGATTAAAATTGGCGAAGTTATGGCCATTTTAGTTTTGGGGTCAATTTTTCACTTTTTTAGTAAGAAAATCAAATCTTTGACAGACTGTTACTCAGAAACTATTCGAGCTGGACAGTTGCAATTTGCACTGCGGTAGCAAATGGATATGAAGTTATTATGTTTCAAATTTCAAGTTCCTGCCGTTAATATTCTGGGTGCTACGAATTATTTAGTGTTGGCAACTCTCTGAAATTGAAATTTAAGGAATTTGCCTTCTCGAAAATAGGGTAAAATGTTCAAACTCATTTTTCTCGAAATTATGAAAAATAGGAATTTTCGGTTTCTGCATGAAAAAGATAGCGAAGATGTTAAATTTTCAACCAGTACAAAAATTATAGCTATAGGATGAAAATTGGCGAAGTTATGGCCATTTTAGTTTTAGGGTGGGGTTCTTCCTTTTTTCAATATGGTAGTTGGGCAAAGACCAAATCTTTGAAAGCCTGTAACTCAAAAAGTATTGGAGATAGAGAGTTGCCATTTGAACTGCGTTTGCACATCGATGTGAAGTTATTGTGTGTAGAATGTCAAGTTCCTAACGTCAATGGTCTGGCTGCTGGAGCACTTTTAGTTTCGGGAACTTTCAGTTTTTCCTTTCCAAAAAATGGCTAAACTTCAATGTCGTTTTTCTCGAAAGTTTTTAAATTTTTCCGAATTGTGTTTTCGACTGGAATAGACAGACGAGATGTTAGCCTTTCACCCAGTACGAAAATGAAAGCTCTAGGATTAAAATTGGCGAAGTTATGGCCATTTTAGTTTTGGGGTCAATTTTTCACTTTTTTAGTAAGAAAATCAAATCTTTGACAGGCTGTAACTCAGAAACTATTCGAGCTGGACAGTTGCAATTTGCACTGCGGTAGCAAATGGATATGAAGTTATTATGTTTCAAATTTCAAGTTCCTGCCGTTAATATTCTGGGTGCTACGAATTATTTAGTGTTGGCAACTCTCTGAAACTGAAATTTAAGGAATTTGCCTTCTCGAAAATAGGGTAAAATGTTCAAACTCATTTTTCTCGAAATTATGAAAAATAGGAATTTTCGGTTTCTGCATGAAAAAGATAGCGAAGATGTTAAATTTTCAACCAGTACAAAAATTATAGCTATAGGATGAAAATTGGCGAAGTTATGGCCATTTTAGTTTTAGGGTGGGGTTCTTCCCTTTTTCAATATGGTAGTTGGGCAAAGACCAAATCTTTGAAAGCCTGTAACTCAAAAAGTATTGGAGATAGAGAGTTGCCATTTGAACTGCGTTTGCACATCGATGTGAAGTTATTGTGTGTAGAATGTCAAGTTCCTAACGTCAATGGTCTGGCTGCTGGAGCACTTTTAGTTTCGGGAACTTTCAGTTTTTCCTTTCCAAAAAATGGCTAAACTTCAATGTCGTTTTTCTCGAAAGTTTTTAAATTTTTCCGAATTGTGTTGTCGACTGGAATAGACAGACGAGATGTTAGCCTTTCACCCAGTACGAAAATGAAAGCTCTAGGATTAAAATTGGCGAAGTTATGGCCATTTTAGTTTTGGGGTCAATTTTTCACTTTTTTAGTAAGAAAATCAAATCTTTGACAGGCTGTAACTCAGAAACTATTCGAGCTGGACAGTTGCAATTTGCACTGCGGTAGCAAATGGATATGAAGTTATTATGTTTCAAATTTCAAGTTCCTGCCGTTAATATTCTGGGTGCTACGAATTATTTAGTGTTGGCAACTCTCTGAAACTGAAATTTAAGGAATTTGCCTTCTCGAAAATAGGGTAAAATGTTCAAACTCATTTTTCTCGAAATTATGAAAAATAGGAATTTTCGGTTTCTGCATGAAAAAGATAGCGAAGATGTTAAATTTTCAACCAGTACAAAAATTATAGCTATAGGATGAAAATTGGCGAAGTTATGGCCATTTTAGTTTTAGGGTGGGGTTCTTCCTTTTTTCAATATGGTAGTTGGACAAAGACCAAATCTTTGAAAGCCTGTAACTTAAAAACTATTGGAGATAGAGTGTTGCCATTTGAACTGCGTTTGCACATCGATGTGAAGTTATTGTGTGTAGAATTTCAAGTTCCTAACGTCAACGGTCAGGCTGCTGGAGCACTTTTAGTTTCGGGATCTTTCAGTTTTTCTTTTCCAAAAAATGGCTAAACTTCAATGTCTTTTTTCCTCGAAAGTTTTTAAATTTTTCCGAATTGTGTTTTCGACTGGAATAGACAGACGAGATGTTAGCCTTTCACCCAGTACGAAAATGAAAGCTCTAGGATTAAAATTGGCGAAGTTATGGCCATTTTAGTTTTGGGGTCAATTTTTCACTTTTTTAGTAAGAAAATCAAATCTTTGACAGACTGTTACTCAGAAACTATTCGAGCTGGACAGTTGCAATTTGCACTGCGGTAGCAAATGGATATGAAGTTATTATGTTTCAAATTTCAAGTTCCTGCCGTTAATATTCTGGGTGCTACGAATTATTTAGTGTTGGCAACTCTCTGAAACTGAAATTTAAGGAATTTGCCTTCTCGAAAATAGGGTAAAATGTTCAAACTCATTTTTCTCGAAATTATGAAAAATAGGAATTTTCGGTTTCTGCATGAAAAAGATAGCGAAGATGTTAAATTTTCAACCAGTACAAAAATTATAGCTATAGGATGAAAATTGGCGAAGTTATGGCCATTTTAGTTTTAGGGTGGGGTTCTTCCTTTTTTCAATATGGTAGTTGGGCAAAGACCAAATCTTTGAAAGCCTGTAACTCAAAAAGTATTGGAGATAGAGAGTTGCCATTTGAACTGCGTTTGCACATCGATGTGAAGTTATTGTGTGTAGAATGTCAAGTTCCTAACGTCAATGGTCTGGCTGCTGGAGCACTTTTAGTTTCGGGAACTTTCAGTTTTTCCTTTCCAAAAAATGGCTAAACTTCAATGTCGTTTTTCTCGAAAGTTTTTAAATTTTTCCGAATTGTGTTTTCGACTGGAATAGACAGACGAGATGTTAGCCTTTCACCCAGTACGAAAATGAAAGCTCTAGGATTAAAATTGGCGAAGTTATGGCCATTTTAGTTTTGGGGTCAATTTTTCACTTTTTTAGTAAGAAAATCAAATCTTTGACAGGCTGTAACTCAGAAACTATTCGAGCTGGACAGTTGCAATTTGCACTGCGGTAGCAAATGGATATGAAGTTATTATGTTTCAAATTTCAAGTTCCTGCCGTTAATATTCTGGGTGCTACGAATTATTTAGTGTTGGCAACTCTCTGAAACTGAAATTTAAGGAATTTGCCTTCTCGAAAATAGGGTAAAATGTTCAAACTCATTTTTCTCGAAATTATGAAAAATAGGAATTTTCGGTTTCTGCATGAAAAAGATAGCGAAGATGTTAAATTTTCAACCAGTACAAAAATTATAGCTATAGGATGAAAATTGGCGAAGTTATGGCCATTTTAGTTTTAGGGTGGGGTTCTTCCCTTTTTCAATATGGTAGTTGGGCAAAGACCAAATCTTTGAAAGCCTGTAACTCAAAAAGTATTGGAGATAGAGAGTTGCCATTTGAACTGCGTTTGCACATCGATGTGAAGTTATTGTGTGTAGAATGTCAAGTTCCTAACGTCAATGGTCTGGCTGCTGGAGCACTTTTAGTTTCGGGAACTTTCAGTTTTTCCTTTCCAAAAAATGGCTAAACTTCAATGTCGTTTTTCTCGAAAGTTTTTAAATTTTTCCGAATTGTGTTGTCGACTGGAATAGACAGACGAGATGTTAGCCTTTCACCCAGTACGAAAATGAAAGCTCTAGGATTAAAATTGGCGAAGTTATGGCCATTTTAGTTTTGGGGTCAATTTTTCACTTTTTTAGTAAGAAAATCAAATCTTTGACAGGCTGTAACTCAGAAACTATTCGAGCTGGACAGTTGCAATTTGCACTGCGGTAGCAAATGGATATGAAGTTATTATGTTTCAAATTTCAAGTTCCTGCCGTTAATATTCTGGGTGCTACGAATTATTTAGTGTTGGCAACTCTCTGAAACTGAAATTTAAGGAATTTGCCTTCTCGAAAATAGGGTAAAATGTTCAAACTCATTTTTCTCGAAATTATGAAAAATAGGAATTTTCGGTTTCTGCATGAAAAAGATAGCGAAGATGTTAAATTTTCAACCAGTACAAAAATTATAGCTATAGGATGAAAATTGGCGAAGTTATGGCCATTTTAGTTTTAGGGTGGGGTTCTTCCTTTTTTCAATATGGTAGTTGGACAAAGACCAAATCTTTGAAAGCCTGTAACTTAAAAACTATTGGAGATAGAGTGTTGCCATTTGAACTGCGTTTGCACATCGATGTGAAGTTATTGTGTGTAGAATTTCAAGTTCCTAACGTCAACGGTCAGGCTGCTGGAGCACTTTTAGTTTCGGGATCTTTCAGTTTTTCTTTTCCAAAAAATGGCTAAACTTCAATGTCTTTTTTCCTCGAAAGTTTTTAAATTTTTCCGAATTGTGTTTTCGACTGGAATAGACAGACGAGATGTTAGCCTTTCACCCAGTACGAAAATGAAAGCTCTAGGATTAAAATTGGCGAAGTTATGGCCATTTTAGTTTTGGGGTCAATTTTGCACTTTTTTAGTAAGAAAATCAAATCTTTGACAGACTGTTACTCAGAAACTATTCGAGCTGGACAGTTGCAATTTGCACTGCGGTAGCAAATGGATATGAAGTTATTATGTTTCAAATTTCAAGTTCCTGCCGTTAATATTCTGGGTGCTACGAATTATTTAGTGTTGGCAACTCTCTGAAACTGAAATTTAAGGAATTTGCCTTCTCGAAAATAGGGTAAAATGTTCAAACTCATTTTTCTCGAAATTATGAAAAATAGGAATTTTCGGTTTCTGCATGAAAAAGATAGCGAAGATGTTAAATTTTCAACCAGTACAAAAATTATAGCTATAGGATGAAAATTGGCGAAGTTATGGCCATTTTAGTTTTAGGGTGGGGTTCTTCCTTTTTTCAATATGGTAGTTGGGCAAAGACCAAATCTTTGAAAGCCTGTAACTCAAAAAGTATTGGAGATAGAGAGTTGCCATTTGAACTGCGTTTGCACATCGATGTGAAGTTATTGTGTGTAGAATGTCAAGTTCCTAACGTCAATGGTCTGGCTGCTGGAGCACTTTTAGTTTCGGGAACTTTCAGTTTTTCCTTTCCAAAAAATGGCTAAACTTCAATGTCGTTTTTCTCGAAAGTTTTTAAATTTTTCCGAATTGTGTTTTCGACTGGAATAGACAGACGAGATGTTAGCCTTTCACCCAGTACGAAAATGAAAGCTCTAGGATTAAAATTGGCGAAGTTATGGCCATTTTAGTTTTGGGGTCAATTTTTCACTTTTTTAGTAAGAAAATCAAATCTTTGACAGGCTGTAACTCAGAAACTATTCGAGCTGGACAGTTGCAATTTGCACTGCGGTAGCAAATGGATATGAAGTTATTATGTTTCAAATTTCAAGTTCCTGCCGTTAATATTCTGGGTGCTACGAATTATTTAGTGTTGGCAACTCTCTGAAACTGAAATTTAAGGAATTTGCCTTCTCGAAAATAGGGTAAAATGTTCAAACTCATTTTTCTCGAAATTATGAAAAATAGGAATTTTCGGTTTCGCATGAAAAAGATAGCGAAGATGTTAAATTTTCAACCAGTACAAAAATTATAGCTATAGGATGAAAATTGGCGAAGTTATGGCCATTTTAGTTTTAGGGTGGGGTTCTTCCCTTTTTCAATATGGTAGTTGGGCAAAGACCAAATCTTTGAAAGCCTGTAACTCAAAAAGTATTGGAGATAGAGAGTTGCCATTTGAACTGCGTTTGCACATCGATGTGAAGTTATTGTGTGTAGAATGTCAAGTTCCTAACGTCAATGGTCTGGCTGCTGGAGCACTTTTAGTTTCGGGAACTTTCAGTTTTTCCTTTCCAAAAAATGGCTAAACTTCAATGTCGTTTTTCTCGAAAGTTTTTAAATTTTTCCGAATTGTGTTTTCGACTGGAATAGACAGACGAGATGTTAGCCTTTCACCCAGTACGAAAATGAAAGCTCTAGGATTAAAATTGGCGAAGTTATGGCCATTTTAGTTTTGGGGTCAATTTTTCACTTTTTTAGTAAGAAAATCAAATCTTTGACAGGCTGTAACTCAGAAACTATTCGAGCTGGACAGTTGCAATTTGCACTGCGGTAGCAAATGGATATGAAGTTATTATGTTTCAAATTTCAAGTTCCTGCCGTTAATATTCTGGGTGCTACGAATTATTTAGTGTTGGCAACTCTCAGAAACTGAAATTTAAGGAATTTGCCTTCTCGAAAATAGGGTAAAATGTTCAAACTCATTTTTCTCGAAATTATGAAAAATAGGAATTTTCGGTTTCTGCATGAAAAAGATAGCGAAGATGTTAAATTTTCAACCAGTACAAAAATTATAGCTATAGGATGAAAATTGGCGAAGTTATGGCCATTTTAGTTTTAGGGTGGGGTTCTTCCCTTTTTCAATATGGTAGTTGGGCAAAGACCAAATCTTTGAAAGCCTGTAACTCAAAAAGTATTGGAGATAGAGAGTTGCCATTTGAACTGCGTTTGCACATCGATGTGAAGTTATTGTGTGTAGAATGTCAAGTTCCTAACGTCAATGGTCTGGCTGCTGGAGCACTTTTAGTTTCGGGAACTTTCAGTTTTTCCTTTCCAAAAAATGGCTAAACTTCAATGTCGTTTTTCTCGAAAGTTTTTAAATTTTTCCGAATTGTGTTGTCGACTGGAATAGACAGACGAGATGTTAGCCTTTCACCCAGTACGAAAATGAAAGCTCTAGGATTAAAATTGGCGAAGTTATGGCCCTTTTAGTTTTGGGGTCAATTTTTCACTTTTTTAGTAAGAAAATCAAATCTTTGACAGGCTGTAACTCAGAAACTATTCGAGCTGGACAGTTGCAATTTGCACTGCGGTAGCAAATGGATATGAAGTTATTATGTTTCAAATTTCAAGTTCCTGCCGTTAATATTCTGGGTGCTACGAATTATTTAGTGTTGGCAACTCTCTGAAACTGAAATTTAAGGAATTTGCCTTCTCGAAAATAGGGTAAAATGTTCAAACTCATTTTTCTCGAAATTATGAAAAATAGGAATTTTCGGTTTCTGCATGAAAAAGATAGCGAAGATGTTAAATTTTCAACCAGTACAAAAATTATAGCTATAGGATGAAAATTGGCGAAGTTATGGCCATTTTAGTTTTAGGGTGGGGTTCTTCCTTTTTTCAATATGGTAGTTGGACAAAGACCAAATCTTTGAAAGCCTGTAACTTAAAAACTATTGGAGATAGAGTGTTGCCATTTGAACTGCGTTTGCACATCGATGTGAAGTTATTGTGTGTAGAATTTCAAGTTCCTAACGTCAACGGTCAGGCTGCTGGAGCACTTTTAGTTTCGGGATCTTTCAGTTTTTCTTTTCCAAAAAATGGCTAAACTTCAAAGTCGTTTTTCTTGAAAGTTTGAATATTTTTCCGAATTGTGTTTTCGACCGAAATAGACAGACGAGATGTTAGCCTTTCACCCAGTACGAAAATGAAAGCTCTAGGATCAAAATTGGCGAAGTTATGGCCATTTTAGATTTGGGGTCAATTTTTCACTGTTTTAGTAAAAAACAAATATTTGACTGGCTGTAACTCAGAAACTATTCGAGCTGGACAGTTGCAATTTGCACTGCGTTAGCAAATGGATATGAAGTTATTATGTTTGAAATTTCAAGTTCCTTCCGTTAATAGTCTGGGTGCTACGAATTATTTAGTGTTGGCAACTCTCTGAAACTGAAATTTAAGGAATTTGCCTTCTCGAAAATAGGGTCCAAATGTTCAAACTCATTTTTCTCGAAATTATGGAAAAAAGGAATTTTCGGTTTCTGCATGAAAAAGATAGCGAAGATGTTAAATTTTCCACCAGTACAAAAATTTTAGCTATAGGATGAAAATTGGCGAAGTTATGGCCATTTTAGTTTTAGGGTGGGGTTCTTCCTTTTTTCAATATGGTAGTTGGGCAAAGACCAAATCTTTGAAAGCCTGTAACTCAAAAAGTATTGGAGATAGAGAGTTGCCATTTGAACTGCGTTTGCACATCGATGTGAAGTTATTGTGTGTAGAATTTCAAGTTCCTAACGTCAACGGTCTGGCTGCTGGAGCACTTTTAGTTTCGGGAACTTTCAGTTTTTCCTTTCCAAAAAATGGCTAAACTTCAATGTCGTTTTTCTCGAAAGTTTTTAAATTTTTCCGAATTGTGTTTTCGACTGGAATAGACAGACGAGATGTTAGCCTTTCACCCAGTACGAAAATGAAAGCTCTAGGATCAAAATTGGCGAAGTTATGGCCATTTTAGTTTTGGGGTCAATTTTTCACTTTTTTAGTAAAAAACAAATCTTTGACTGGCTGTAACTCAGAAACTATTGGAGCTGAACAGTTGCAATTTGCACTGCGTTAGCAAATGGATATGAAGTTATTATGTTTGAAATTTCAAGTTCCTTCCGTTAATAGTCTGGGTGCTACGAATTATTTAGTGTTGGCAACTCTCTGAAACTGAAATTTAAGGAATTTGCCTTCTCGAAAATAGGGTCCAAATGTTCAAACTCATTTTTCTCGAAATTATGAAAAATATGAATTTTCGGTTTCTGCATGTAAAAGATAGTGAAGATGTTAAATTTTCCACCAGTATAAAAATTATAGCTATAGGATGAAAATTGGCGAAGTTATGGCCATTTTAGTTTTAGGGTGGGGTTCTTCCCTTTTTCAATATGGTAGTTGGGCAAAGACCAAATCTTTGAAAGCCTGTAACTCAAAAAGTATTGGAGATAGAGAGTTGCCATTTGAACTGCGTTTGCACATCGATGTGAAGTTATTGTGTGTAGAATTTCAAGTTCCTAACGTCAACGGTCTGGCTGCTGGAGCACTTTTAGTTTCGGGAACTTTCAGTTTTTCCTTTCCAAAAAATGGCTAAACTTCAATGTCGTTTTTCTCGAAAGTTTTTAAATTTTTCCGAATTGTGTTTTCGACTGGAATAGACAGACGAGATGTTAGCCTTTCACCCAGTACGAAAATGAAAGCTCTAGGATTAAAATTGGCGAAGTTATGGCCATTTTAGTTTTGGGGTCAATTTTTCACTTTTTTAGTAAGAAAATCAAATCTTTGACAGGCTGTAACTCAGAAACTATTCGAGCTGGACAGTTGCAATTTGCACTGCGGTAGCAAATGGATATGAAGTTATTATGTTTCAAATTTCAAGTTCCTGCCGTTAATATTCTGGGTGCTACGAATTATTTAGTGTTGGCAACTCTCTGAAACTGAAATTTAAGGAATTTGCCTTCTCGAAAATAGGGTAAAATGTTCAAACTCATTTTTCTCGAAATTATGAAAAATAGGAATTTTCGGTTTCTGCATGAAAAAGATAGCGAAGATGTTAAATTTTCAACCAGTACAAAAATTATAGCTATAGGATGAAAATTGGCGAAGTTATGGCCATTTTAGTTTTAGGGTGGGGTTCTTCCCTTTTTCAATATGGTAGTTGGGCAAAGACCAAATCTTTGAAAGCCTGTAACTCAAAAAGTATTGGAGATAGAGAGTTGCCATTTGAACTGCGTTTGCACATCGATGTGAAGTTATTGTGTGTAGAATGTCAAGTTCCTAACGTCAATGGTCTGGCTGCTGGAGCACTTTTAGTTTCGGGAACTTTCAGTTTTTCCTTTCCAAAAAATGGCTAAACTTCAATGTCGTTTTTCTCGAAAGTTTTTAAATTTTTCCGAATTGTGTTTTCGACTTGAATAGACAGACGAGATGTTAGCCTTTCACCCAGTACGAAAATGAAAGCTCTAGGATTAAAATTGGCGAAGTTATGGCCATTTTAGTTTTGGGGTCAATTTTTCACTTTTTTAGTAAGAAAATCAAATCTTTGACAGGCTGTAACTCAGAAACTATTCGAGCTGGACAGTTGCAATTTGCACTGCGGTAGCAAATGGATATGAAGTTATTATGTTTCAAATTTCAAGTTCCTGCCGTTAATATTCTGGGTGCTACGAATTATTTAGTGTTGGCAACTCTCTGAAACTGAAATTTAAGGAATTTGCCTTCTCGAAAATAGGGTAAAATGTTCAAACTCATTTTTCTCGAAATTATGAAAAATAGGAATTTTCGGTTTCTGCATGAAAAAGATAGCGAAGATGTTAAATTTTCAACCAGTACAAAAATTATAGCTATAGGATGAAAATTGGCGAAGTTATGGCCATTTTAGTTTTAGGGTGGGGTTCTTCCTTTTTTCAATATGGTAGTTGGACAAAGACCAAATCTTTGAAAGCCTGTAACTTAAAAACTATTGGAGATAGAGTGTTGCCATTTGAACTGCGTTTGCACATCGATGTGAAGTTATTGTGTGTAGAATGTCAAGTTCCTAACGTCAATGGTCTGGCTGCTGGAGCACTTTTAGTTTCGGGAACTTTCAGTTTTTCCTTTCCAAAAAATGGCTAAACTTCAATGTCGTTTTTCTCGAAAGTTTTTAAATTTTTCCGAATTGTGTTTTCGACTGGAATAGACAGACGAGATGTTAGCCTTTCACCCAGTACGAAAATGAAAGCTCTAGGATTAAAATTGGCGAAGTTATGGCCATTTTAGTTTTGGGGTCAATTTTTCACTTTTTTAGTAAGAAAATCAAATCTTTGACAGGCTGTAACTCAGAAACTATTCGAGCTGGACAGTTGCAATTTGCACTGCGGTAGCAAATGGATATGAAGTTATTATGTTTCAAATTTCAAGTTCCTGCCGTTAATATTCTGGGTGCTACGAATTATTTAGTGTTGGCAACTCTCTGAAACTGAAATTTAAGGAATTTGCCTTCTCGAAAATAGGGTAAAATGTTCAAACTCATTTTTCTCGAAATTATGAAAAATAGGAATTTTCGGTTTCTGCATGAAAAAGATAGCGAAGATGTTAAATTTTCAACCAGTACAAAAATTATAGCTATAGGATGAAAATTGGCGAAGTTATGGCCATTTTAGTTTTAGGGTGGGGTTCTTCCTTTTTTCAATATGGTAGTTGGACAAAGACCAAATCTTTGAAAGCCTGTAACTTAAAAACTATTGGAGATAGAGTGTTGCCATTTGAACTGCGTTTGCACATCGATGTGAAGTTATTGTGTGTAGAATTTCAAGTTCCTAACGTCAACGGTCAGGCTGCTGGAGCACTTTTAGTTTCGGGATCTTTCAGTTTTTCTTTTCCAAAAAATGGCTAAACTTCAATGTCGTTTTTCTCGAAAGTTTTTAAATTTTTCCGAATTGTGTTTTCGACTGGAATAGACAGACGAGATGTTAGCCTTTCACCCAGTACGAAAATGAAAGCTCTAGGATTAAAATTGGCGAAGTTATGGCCATTTTAGTTTTGGGGTCAATTTTTCACTTTTTTAGTAAGAAAATCAAATCTTTGACAGACTGTTACTCAGAAACTATTCGAGCTGGACAGTTGCAATTTGCACTGCGGTAGCAAATGGATATGAAGTTATTATGTTTCAAATTTCAAGTTCCTGCCGTTAATATTCTGGGTGCTACGAATTATTTAGTGTTGGCAACTCTCTGAAACTGAAATTTAAGGAATTTGCCTTCTCGAAAATAGGGTAAAATGTTCAAACTCATTTTTCTCGAAATTATGAAAAATAGGAATTTTCGGTTTCTGCATGAAAAAGATAGCGAAGATGATAAATTTTCAACCAGTACAAAAATTATAGCTATAGGATGAAAATTGGCGAAGTTATGGCCATTTTAGTTTTAGGGTGGGGTTCTTCCTTTTTTCAATATGGTAGTTGGACAAAGACCAAATCTTTGAAAGCCTGTAACTCAAAAACTATTGGAGATAGAGTGTTGCCATTTGAACTGCGTTTGCACATCGATGTGAAGTTATTGTGTGTAGAATTTCAAGTTCCTAACGTCAACGGTCAGGCTGCTGGAGCACTTTTAGTTTCGGGATCTTTCAGTTTTTCTTTTCCAAAAAATGGCTAAACTTCAAAGTCGTTTTTCTTGAAAGTTTGAAAATTTTTCCGAATTGTGTTTTCGACCGAAATAGACAGACGAGATGTTAGCCTTTCACCCAGTACGAAAATGAAAGCTCTAGGATCAAAATTGGCGAAGTTATGGCCATTTTAGTTTTAGGGTGGGGTTCTTCCTTTTTTCAATATGGTAGTTGGACAAAGACCAAATCTTTGAAAGCCTGTAACTCAAAAACTATTGGAGATAGAGTGTTGCCATTTGAACTGCGTTTGCACATCGATGTGAAGTTATTGTGTGTAGAATTTCAAGTTCCTAACGTCAACGGTCAGGCTGCTGGAGCACTTTTAGTTTCGGGATCTTTCAGTTTTTCTTTTCCAAAAAATGGCTAAACTTCAAAGTCGTTTTTCTTGAAAGTTTGAAAATTTTTCCGAATTGTGTTTTCGACCGAAATAGACAGACGAGATGTTAGCCTTTCACCCAGTACGAAAATGAAAGCTCTAGGATCAAAATTGGCGAAGTTATGGCCATTTTAGTTTTGGGGTGGGGTTCTTCCTTTTTTCAATATGGTAGTTGGGCAAAGACCAAATCTTTGAAAGCCTGTAACTCAAAAACTTGGAGATAGAGAGTTGCCATTTGAACTGCGTTTGCACATCGATGTGAAGTTATTGTGTGTAGAATTTCAAGTTCCTAACGTCAACGGTCTGGCTGCTGGAGCACTTTTAGTTTCGGGAACTTTCAGTTTTTCTTTTCCAAAAAATGGCTAAACTTCAAAGTCGTTTTTCTCGAAAGTTTGAAAATTTTTCCGAATTGTGTTTTCGACTGAAATAGACAGACGAGATGTTAGCCTTTCACCCAGTACGAAAATGAAAGCTCTAGGATCAAAATTGGCGAAGTTATGGCCATTTTAGTTTTGGGGTCAATTTTTCACTGTTTTAGTAAAAAACAAATATTTGACTGGCTGTAACTCAGAAACTATTCGAGCTGGACAGTTGTAATTTGCACTGCGGTAGCAAATGGATATGAAGTTATTATGTTTGAAATTTCAAGTTCCTTCCGTTAATAGTCTTGGTGCTACGAATTATTTAGTGTTGGCAACTCTCTGAAACTGAAATTTAAGGAATTTGCCTTCTCGAAAATAGGGTCCAAATGTTCAAACTCATTTTTCTCGAAATTATGAAAAATAGGAATTTTCGGTTTCTGCATGAAAAAGATAGCGAAGATGTTAAATTCTCCACCAGTATAAAAATTATAGCTATAGGATGAAAATTGGCGAAGTTATGGCCATTTTAGTTTTAGGGTGGGGTTCTTCCCTTTTTCAATATGGTAGTTGGGCAAAGACCAAATCTTTGAAAGCCTGTAACTCAAAAAGTATTGGAGATATAGAGTTGCCATTTGAACTGCGTTTGCACGTCGATGTGAGGTTATTGTAGAATTTCAAGTTCCTAACGTCAACGGTCTGGCTGCTGGAGCACTTTTAGTTTCTGGTACTTTCAGTTTTTCCTTTCCAAAAAATGGCTAGACTTCAATGTCGTTTTTCTCGAAAGTTTTAAAATTTTTCCGAATTGTGCTTTCGACTGAAATAGACAGACGAGATGTTAGCCTTTCACCCAGTACGAAAATGAAAGCTCTAGGATCAAAATTGGCGAAGTTATGGCCATTTTAGTTTTGGGGTCAATTTTTCACTTTTTTAGTAAAAAACAAATCTTTGACTGGCTGTAACTCAGAAACTATTGGAGCTGAACAGTTGCAATTTGCACTGCGTTAGCAAATGGATATGAAGTTATTATGTTTGAAATTTCAAGTTCCTTCCGTTAATAGTCTGGGTGCTACGAATTATTTAGTGTTGGCAACTCTCTGAAACTGAAATTTAAGGAATTTGCCTTCTCGAAAATAGGGTCCAAATGTTCAAACTCATTTTTCTCGAAATTATGAAAAAAAGGAATTTTCGGTTTCTGCATGAAAAAGATAGCGAAGATGTTAAATTTTCCACCAGTATAAAAATTATAGCTATAGGATGAAAATTGGCGAAGTTATGGCCATTTTAGTTTTAGGGTGGGGTTCTTCCCTTTTTCAATATGGTAGTTGGGCAAAGACCAAATCTTTGAAAGCCTGTAACTCACAAACTATTGGAGATAGAGAGTTGCCATTTGAACTGCGTTTGTACGTCGATGTGAAGTTATTATGTGTAGAATTTCAAGTTCCTAACGTCAACGGTCTGGCTGCTGGAGCACTTTTAGTTTCGGGAACTTTCAGTTTTTCTTTTCCAAAAAATGGCTAAACTTCAAAGTCGTTTTTCTCGAAAGTTTGAAAATTTTTCCGAATTGTGTTTTCGACTGAAATAGACAGACGAGATGTTAGCCTTTCACCCAGTACGAAAATGAAAGCTCTAGGATCAAAATTGGCGAAGCTATGGCCATTTTAGTTTTGGGGTCAATTTTTCACTTTTTTAGTAAAAAAACAAATCTTTGACTGGCTGTAACTCAGAAACTATTGGAGCTGAACAGTTGCAATTTGCACTGCGTTAGCAAATGGATATGAAGTTATTATGTTTGAAATTTCAAGTTCCTTCCGTTAATAGTCTGGGTGCTACGAATTATTTAGTGTTGGCAACTCTCTGAAACTGAAATTTAAGGAATTTGCCTTCTCGAAAATAGGGTCCAAATGTTCAAACTCATTTTTCTCGAAATTATGAAAACATAGGCTTGCGGCAAGTCTCGCAAGCGTATACGCCCACCAGCAGCTTGATAAAGAGGTAAATGTAAACACCAAAACAAACGCGATATCAGAGTTTTATGCGATAAAAAATCGTCATTAAATTCAATAGTGCACATATTCATAATGATATTGAAACACATACAAAATATCTTAAGGATCCATGGAGAATTGTAGCCTGTAGAGTGAGCACGAGCAAAAAAAAAACAAACGCGATATCTCGAAAGAAAATCATCGAATCATCACCAAATTCAATAGTGCACATCTTCATAATAATATTGACACACATACAAAATATCAAAAGGATCCATGAAGAATTGTTGCCTGTAGAGTGAGCACAAGCAAAAAAACCAACGCAATATCAGAGTTTTACGCGATATCTCGAAAGAAAATCATCGAATCATCACCAAATTCAATAGTGCACATCTTCATAATAATATTGACACACATACAAAATATCAAAAGGATCCATGAAGAATTGTTGCCTGTAGAGTGAGCACAAGCAAAAAAACCAACGCAATATCAGAGTTTTACGCGATATCTCGGAAGAAAATCATCGAATCATCACCAAATTCAATAGTGCACATCTTCATTATGATATTGACACACATACAAAATATCAAAAGGATCCATGAAGAATTCTAGCCTGTAGAGTGAGCACGAGCAAAAAAACGAACGCGATATCAGAGTTTTACGCGATATCTCGGAAGAAAATCATCGAATCATCACCAAATTCAATAGTGCACATCTTCATAATAATATTGACACACATACAAATTATCAAAAGGACCCATGAAAAATTCTAGCCTGTAGAGTGAGCACAAGCAAAAAAACCAACGCGATATCAGAGTTTTACGCGATATCTCGGAAGAAAATCATCGAATCATCACCAAATTCAATAGTGCACATCTTCATTATGATATTGACACACATACAAATTATCAAAAGGATCCATGAAGAATTCTAGCCTGTAGAGTGAGCACGAGCAAAAAAACGAACGCGATATCAGAGTTTTACGCGATATCTCGGAAGAAAATCATCGAATCATCACCAAATTCAATAGTGCACATCTTCATAATAATATTGACACACATACAAATTATCAAAAGGACCCATGAAAAATTCTAGCCTGTAGAGTAAGCACGAGCAAAAAAACGAACGCGATATCAGAGTTTTACGCGATATCTCGGAAGAAAATCATCGAATCATCACCAAATTCAATAGTGCACATCTTCATAATAATATTGACACACATACAAAATATCAAAAGGATCCATGAAGAATTGTTGCCTATAGAGTGAGCACGAGCAAAAAAACGAACGCGATATCAGAGTTTTACGCGATATCTCGGAAGAAAATCATCGAATCATCACCAAATTCAATAGTGCACATCTTCATAATGATATTGACACACATACAAAATATCAAAAGGATCCATGAAGAATTGTAGTCTGTAGAGTGAGCACGAGGTAAATGTGAACGGACGGACCGACGGACGGACCGACGGACGGACGGACGGACGGACGGACGGACGGACGGACGGACGGACGGACGGACCGACAGGGGTAACCGCAATATACGCCCATACTATCGTGTGGGCGTATAAAAAAGGAATTTTCGGTTTCTGCATGAAAAAGATAGCGAAGATGTTAAATTTTCCACCAGTATAAAAATTATAGCTATAGGATGAAAATTGGCGAAGTTATGGCCATTTTAGTTTTAGGGTGGGGTTCTTCCTTTTTTCAATATGGTAGTTGGGCAAAGACCAAATCTTTGAAAGCCTGTAACTCACAAACTATTGGAGATAGAGAGTTGCCATTTGAACTGCGTTTGTACGTCGATGTGAAGTTATTATGTGTAGAATTTCAAGTTCCTAACGTCAACGGTCTGGCTGCTGGAGCACTTTTAGTTTCGGGAACTTTCAGTTTTTCTTTTCCAAAAAATGGCTAAACTTCAAAGTCGTTTTTCTCGAAAGTTTGAAAATTTTTCCGAATTGTGTTTTCGACTGAAATAGACAGACGAGATGTTAGCCTTTCACCCAGTACGAAAATGAAAGCTCTAGGATCAAAATTGGCGAAGCTATGGCCATTTTAGTTTTGGGGTCAATTTTTCACTTTTTTAGTAAAAAAACAAATCTTTGACTGGCTGTAACTCAGAAACTATTGGAGCTGAACAGTTGCAATTTGCACTGCGTTAGCAAATGGATATGAAGTTATTATGTTTTAAATTTCAAGTTCCTGTCGTTAATAGTCTTGGTGCAACGAATTATTTAGTGTTGGCAACTCTCTGAAACTGAAATTTGAGGAATTTGCCTTCTCGGAAATAGGGTACAAATTTTGAAACTCATTTTTCTCGAAATTATGAAAAATATGAATTTTCGGTTTCTGCATGTAAAAGATAGCGAAGATGTTAAATTTTCCACCAGTATAAAAATTATAGCTATAGGATGAAAATTGGCGAAGTTATGGCCATTTTAGTTTTAGGGTGGGGTTCTTCCCTTTTTCAATATGGTAGTTGGGCAAAGACCAAATCTTTGAAAGCCTGTAACTCAAAAAGTATTGGAGATAGAGAGTTGCCATTTGAACTGCGTTTGCACATCGATGTGAAGTTATTGTGTGTAGAATTTCAAGTTCCTAACGTCAACGGTCTGGCTGCTGGAGCACTTTTAGTTTCGGGAACTTTCAGTTTTTCTTTTCCCAAAAATGGCTAAACTTCAAAGTCGTTTTTCTCGAAAGTTTGAAAATTTTTCCGAATTGTGTTTTCGACTGAAATAGACAGACGAGATGTTAGCCTTTCACCCAGTACACAAATGAAAGCTCTAGGATCACAATTGGCGAAGTTATGGCCATTTTAGTTTTGGGGTCAATTTTTCACTTTTTTAGTAAAAAATCAAATCTTTGACAGGCTGTAACTCAGAAACTATTAGAGCTGGACAGTTGCAATTTGCACTGCGGTAGCAAATGGATATGAAGTTATTATGTTTGAAATTTCAAGTTCCTTCCGTTAATAGTCTGGGTGCTACGAATTATTTAGTGTTGGCAACTCTCTGAAACTGAAATTTAAGGAATTTGCCTTCTCGAAAATAGGGTCCAAATGTTCAAACTCATTTTTCTCGAAATTATGAAAAATATGAATTTTCGGTTTCTGCATGTAAAAGATAGCGAAGATGTTAAATTTTCCATCAGTACAAAAATTATAGCTATAGGATGAAAATTGGCGAAGTTATGGCCATTTTAGTTTTAGGGTGGGGTTCTTCCTTTTTTCAATATGGTAGTTGGACAAAGACCAAATCTTTGAAAGCCTGTAACTTAAAAACTATTGGAGATAGAGTGTTGCCATTTGAACTGCGTTTGCACATCGATGTGAAGTTATTGTGTGTAGAATTTCAAGTTCCTAACGTCAACGGTCATGCTGCTGGAGCACTTTTAGTTTCGGGATCTTTCAGTTTTTCTTTTCCAAAAAATGGCTAAACTTCAATGTCGTTTTTCTCGAAAGTTTTTAAATTTTTCCGAATTGTGTTTTCGACTGGAATAGACAGACGAGATGTTAGCCTTTCACCCAGTACGAAAATGAAAGCTCTAGGATTAAAATTGGCGAAGTTATGGCCATTTTAGTTTTGGGGTCAATTTTTCACTTTTTTAGTAAGAAAATCAAATCTTTGACAGACTGTTACTCAGAAACTATTCGAGCTGGACAGTTGCAATTTGCACTGCGGTAGCAAATGGATATGAAGTTATTATGTTTCAAATTTCAAGTTCCTGCCGTTAATATTCTGGGTGCTACGAATTATTTAGTGTTGGCAACTCTCTGAAACTGAAATTTAAGGAATTTGCCTTCTCGAAAATAGGGTAAAATGTTCAAACTCATTTTTCTCGAAATTATGAAAAATAGGAATTTTCGGTTTCTGCATGAAAAAGATAGCGAAGATGATAAATTTTCAACCAGTACAAAAATTATAGCTATAGGATGAAAATTGGCGAAGTTATGGCCATTTTAGTTTTAGGGTGGGGTTCTTCCTTTTTTCAATATGGTAGTTGGACAAAGACCAAATCTTTGAAAGCCTGTAACTCAAAAACTATTGGAGATAGAGTGTTGCCATTTGAACTGCGTTTGCACATCGATGTGAAGTTATTGTGTGTAGAATTTCAAGTTCCTAACGTCAACGGTCAGGCTGCTGGAGCACTTTTAGTTTCGGGATCTTTCAGTTTTTCTTTTCCAAAAAATGGCTAAACTTCAAAGTCGTTTTTCTTGAAAGTTTGAAAATTTTTCCGAATTGTGTTTTCGACCGAAATAGACAGACGAGATGTTAGCCTTTCACCCAGTACGAAAATGAAAGCTCTAGGATCAAAATTGGCGAAGTTATGGCCATTTTAGTTTTGGGGTGGGGTTCTTCCTTTTTTCAATATGGTAGTTGGGCAAAGACCAAATCTTTGAAAGCCTGTAACTCAAAAACTTGGAGATAGAGAGTTGCCATTTGAACTGCGTTTGCACATCGATGTGAAGTTATTGTGTGTAGAATTTCAAGTTCCTAACGTCAACGGTCTGGCTGCTGGAGCACTTTTAGTTTCGGGAACTTTCAGTTTTTCTTTTCCAAAAAATGGCTAAACTTCAAAGTCGTTTTTCTCGAAAGTTTGAAAATTTTTCCGAATTGTGTTTTCGACTGAAATAGACAGACGAGATGTTAGCCTTTCACCCAGTACGAAAATGAAAGCTCTAGGATCAAAATTGGCGAAGTTATGGCCATTTTAGTTTTGGGGTCAATTTTTCACTGTTTTAGTAAAAAACAAATATTTGACTGGCTGTAACTCAGAAACTATTCGAGCTGGACAGTTGTAATTTGCACTGCGGTAGCAAATGGATATGAAGTTATTATGTTTGAAATTTCAAGTTCCTTCCGTTAATAGTCTTGGTGCTACGAATTATTTAGTGTTGGCAACTCTCTGAAACTGAAATTTAAGGAATTTGCCTTCTCGAAAATAGGGTCCAAATGTTCAAACTCATTTTTCTCGAAATTATGAAAAATAGGAATTTTCGGTTTCTGCATGAAAAAGATAGCGAAGATGTTAAATTCTCCACCAGTATAAAAATTATAGCTATAGGATGAAAATTGGCGAAGTTATGGCCATTTTAGTTTTAGGGTGGGGTTCTTCCCTTTTTCAATATGGTAGTTGGGCAAAGACCAAATCTTTGAAAGCCTGTAACTCAAAAAGTATTGGAGATATAGAGTTGCCATTTGAACTGCGTTTGCACGTCGATGTGAGGTTATTGTAGAATTTCAAGTTCCTAACGTCAACGGTCTGGCTGCTGGAGCACTTTTAGTTTCTGGTACTTTCAGTTTTTCCTTTCCAAAAAATGGCTAGACTTCAATGTCGTTTTTCTCGAAAGTTTTAAAATTTTTCCGAATTGTGCTTTCGACTGAAATAGACAGACGAGATGTTAGCCTTTCACCCAGTACGAAAATGAAAGCTCTAGGATCAAAATTGGCGAAGTTATGGCCATTTTAGTTTTGGGGTCAATTTTTCACTTTTTTAGTAAAAAACAAATCTTTGACTGGCTGTAACTCAGAAACTATTGGAGCTGAACAGTTGCAATTTGCACTGCGTTAGCAAATGGATATGAAGTTATTATGTTTGAAATTTCAAGTTCCTTCCGTTAATAGTCTGGGTGCTACGAATTATTTAGTGTTGGCAACTCTCTGAAACTGAAATTTAAGGAATTTGCCTTCTCGAAAATAGGGTCCAAATGTTCAAACTCATTTTTCTCGAAATTATGAAAAAAAGGAATTTTCGGTTTCTGCATGAAAAAGATAGCGAAGATGTTAAATTTTCCACCAGTATAAAAATTATAGCTATAGGATGAAAATTGGCGAAGTTATGGCCATTTTAGTTTTAGGGTGGGGTTCTTCCCTTTTTCAATATGGTAGTTGGGCAAAGACCAAATCTTTGAAAGCCTGTAACTCACAAACTATTGGAGATAGAGAGTTGCCATTTGAACTGCGTTTGTACGTCGATGTGAAGTTATTATGTGTAGAATTTCAAGTTCCTAACGTCAACGGTCTGGCTGCTGGAGCACTTTTAGTTTCGGGAACTTTCAGTTTTTCTTTTCCAAAAAATGGCTAAACTTCAAAGTCGTTTTTCTCGAAAGTTTGAAAATTTTTCCGAATTGTGTTTTCGACTGAAATAGACAGACGAGATGTTAGCCTTTCACCCAGTACGAAAATGAAAGCTCTAGGATCAAAATTGGCGAAGCTATGGCCATTTTAGTTTTGGGGTCAATTTTTCACTTTTTTAGTAAAAAAACAAATCTTTGACTGGCTGTAACTCAGAAACTATTGGAGCTGAACAGTTGCAATTTGCACTGCGTTAGCAAATGGATATGAAGTTATTATGTTTGAAATTTCAAGTTCCTTCCGTTAATAGTCTGGGTGCTACGAATTATTTAGTGTTGGCAACTCTCTGAAACTGAAATTTAAGGAATTTGCCTTCTCGAAAATAGGGTCCAAATGTTCAAACTCATTTTTCTCGAAATTATGAAAACATAGGCTTGCGGCAAGTCTCGCAAGCGTATACGCCCACCAGCAGCTTGATAAAGAGGTAAATGTAAACACCAAAACAAACGCGATATCAGAGTTTTATGCGATAAAAAATCGTCATTAAATTCAATAGTGCACATATTCATAATGATATTGAAACACATACAAAATATCTTAAGGATCCATGGAGAATTGTAGCCTGTAGAGTGAGCACGAGCAAAAAAAAACAAACGCGATATCTCGAAAGAAAATCATCGAATCATCACCAAATTCAATAGTGCACATCTTCATAATAATATTGACACACATACAAAATATCAAAAGGATCCATGAAGAATTGTTGCCTGTAGAGTGAGCACAAGCAAAAAAACCAACGCAATATCAGAGTTTTACGCGATATCTCGAAAGAAAATCATCGAATCATCACCAAATTCAATAGTGCACATCTTCATAATAATATTGACACACATACAAAATATCAAAAGGATCCATGAAGAATTGTTGCCTGTAGAGTGAGCACAAGCAAAAAAACCAACGCAATATCAGAGTTTTACGCGATATCTCGGAAGAAAATCATCGAATCATCACCAAATTCAATAGTGCACATCTTCATTATGATATTGACACACATACAAAATATCAAAAGGATCCATGAAGAATTCTAGCCTGTAGAGTGAGCACGAGCAAAAAAACGAACGCGATATCAGAGTTTTACGCGATATCTCGGAAGAAAATCATCGAATCATCACCAAATTCAATAGTGCACATCTTCATAATAATATTGACACACATACAAATTATCAAAAGGACCCATGAAAAATTCTAGCCTGTAGAGTGAGCACAAGCAAAAAAACCAACGCGATATCAGAGTTTTACGCGATATCTCGGAAGAAAATCATCGAATCATCACCAAATTCAATAGTGCACATCTTCATTATGATATTGACACACATACAAATTATCAAAAGGATCCATGAAGAATTCTAGCCTGTAGAGTGAGCACGAGCAAAAAAACGAACGCGATATCAGAGTTTTACGCGATATCTCGGAAGAAAATCATCGAATCATCACCAAATTCAATAGTGCACATCTTCATAATAATATTGACACACATACAAATTATCAAAAGGACCCATGAAAAATTCTAGCCTGTAGAGTAAGCACGAGCAAAAAAACGAACGCGATATCAGAGTTTTACGCGATATCTCGGAAGAAAATCATCGAATCATCACCAAATTCAATAGTGCACATCTTCATAATAATATTGACACACATACAAAATATCAAAAGGATCCATGAAGAATTGTTGCCTATAGAGTGAGCACGAGCAAAAAAACGAACGCGATATCAGAGTTTTACGCGATATCTCGGAAGAAAATCATCGAATCATCACCAAATTCAATAGTGCACATCTTCATAATGATATTGACACACATACAAAATATCAAAAGGATCCATGAAGAATTGTAGTCTGTAGAGTGAGCACGAGGTAAATGTGAACGGACGGACCGACGGACGGACCGACGGACGGACGGACGGACGGACGGACCGACAGGGGTAACCGCAATATACGCCCATACTATCGTGTGGGCGTATAAAAAAGGAATTTTCGGTTTCTGCATGAAAAAGATAGCGAAGATGTTAAATTTTCCACCAGTATAAAAATTATAGCTATAGGATGAAAATTGGCGAAGTTATGGCCATTTTAGTTTTAGGGTGGGGTTCTTCCTTTTTTCAATATGGTAGTTGGGCAAAGACCAAATCTTTGAAAGCCTGTAACTCACAAACTATTGGAGATAGAGAGTTGCCATTTGAACTGCGTTTGTACGTCGATGTGAAGTTATTATGTGTAGAATTTCAAGTTCCTAACGTCAACGGTCTGGCTGCTGGAGCACTTTTAGTTTCGGGAACTTTCAGTTTTTCTTTTCCAAAAAATGGCTAAACTTCAAAGTCGTTTTTCTCGAAAGTTTGAAAATTTTTCCGAATTGTGTTTTCGACTGAAATAGACAGACGAGATGTTAGCCTTTCACCCAGTACGAAAATGAAAGCTCTAGGATCAAAATTGGCGAAGCTATGGCCATTTTAGTTTTGGGGTCAATTTTTCACTTTTTTAGTAAAAAAACAAATCTTTGACTGGCTGTAACTCAGAAACTATTGGAGCTGAACAGTTGCAATTTGCACTGCGTTAGCAAATGGATATGAAGTTATTATGTTTTAAATTTCAAGTTCCTGTCGTTAATAGTCTTGGTGCAACGAATTATTTAGTGTTGGCAACTCTCTGAAACTGAAATTTGAGGAATTTGCCTTCTCGGAAATAGGGTACAAATTTTGAAACTCATTTTTCTCGAAATTATGAAAAATATGAATTTTCGGTTTCTGCATGTAAAAGATAGCGAAGATGTTAAATTTTCCACCAGTATAAAAATTATAGCTATAGGATGAAAATTGGCGAAGTTATGGCCATTTTAGTTTTAGGGTGGGGTTCTTCCCTTTTTCAATATGGTAGTTGGGCAAAGACCAAATCTTTGAAAGCCTGTAACTCAAAAAGTATTGGAGATAGAGAGTTGCCATTTGAACTGCGTTTGCACATCGATGTGAAGTTATTGTGTGTAGAATTTCAAGTTCCTAACGTCAACGGTCTGGCTGCTGGAGCACTTTTAGTTTCGGGAACTTTCAGTTTTTCTTTTCCCAAAAATGGCTAAACTTCAAAGTCGTTTTTCTCGAAAGTTTGAAAATTTTTCCGAATTGTGTTTTCGACTGAAATAGACAGACGAGATGTTAGCCTTTCACCCAGTACACAAATGAAAGCTCTAGGATCACAATTGGCGAAGTTATGGCCATTTTAGTTTTGGGGTCAATTTTTCACTTTTTTAGTAAAAAATCAAATCTTTGACAGGCTGTAACTCAGAAACTATTAGAGCTGGACAGTTGCAATTTGCACTGCGGTAGCAAATGGATATGAAGTTATTATGTTTGAAATTTCAAGTTCCTTCCGTTAATAGTCTGGGTGCTACGAATTATTTAGTGTTGGCAACTCTCTGAAACTGAAATTTAAGGAATTTGCCTTCTCGAAAATAGGGTCCAAATGTTCAAACTCATTTTTCTCGAAATTATGAAAAATATGAATTTTCGGTTTCTGCTATGGAACGCCATTAACGCAAAAGATCAGTTCACAGATTCTGAATTAGTTTGCGAATTTGTCCAGCAGTTTAAAGATTCTAATCTAAATTCGACGAAACTAGAACCAACTTGCGAATTAATACCAACTCGCAAATTTACGCTGTTTCGTGGAAAATCTAGCTATACCGGCAACTTAAACCAGTTGCCGCGAATTAATACCAACTCGCAAATTTACGCCGTATCGTGAAAAATCTAGCTATACCGGCAACTTAAACCAGTTGCCGAGATTTAATACCAACTTGTAAATTTGCCGTATCGTGAAAGTTACGCCGTCATCTTACACCAGGTGGCGCGCGATGTGTCAAAGTTCATAGAGCTATAAATAGAATAATATTGCCAATTCCCAAAACACTTTCTGTCTTGTGCCGTTTTCTAAATATAAACAGATGGTTTTAATAAAAATCAATAAATAAGAAAAATTCAACTAGGGCGAAGGCTTCTCGTATTAATTTACGAAATTTGTTCTAGCAATGTCGTAAATCATACAGACTGCCATACGGCAGGTCGACGGCCCTAGTTGAATTTTTCTTATTTATTGATTTTTATTAAAACCATCTGTTTATATTTAGAAAACGGCACAAGACAGAAAGTGTTTTGGGAATTGGCAATATTATTCTATTTATAGCTCTATGAACTTTGACACATCGCGCGCCACCTGGTGTAAGATGACGGCGTAACTTTCACGATACGGCAAATTTACAAGTTGGTATTAAATCTCGGCAACTGGTTTAAGTTGCCGGTATAGCTAGATTTTTCACGATACGGCGTAAATTTGCGAGTTGGTATTAATTCGCGGCAACTGGTTTAAGTTGCCGGTATAGCTAGATTTTCCACGAAACAGCGTAAATTTGCGAGTTGGTATTAATTCGCAAGTTGGTTCTAGTTTCGTCGAATTTAGATTAGAATCTTTAAACTGCTGGACAAATTCGCAAACTAATTCAGAATCTGTGAACTGATCTTTTGCGTTAATGGCGTTCCATATTCTGCATGTAAAAGATAGCGAAGATGTTAAATTTTCCATCAGTACAAAAATTATAGCTATAGGATGAAAATTGGCGAAGTTATGGCCATTTTAGTTTTAGGGTGGGGTTCTTCTCTTTTTCAATATGGTAGTTGGGCAAAGACCAAATCTTTGAAAGCCTGTAACTCAAAAAGTATTGGAGATAGAGAGTTGCCATTTGAACTGCGTTTGCACATCGATGTGAAGTTATTGTGTGTAGAATTTCAAGTTCCTAACGTCAACGGTCTGGCTGCTGGAGCACTTTTAGTTTCGGGAACTTTCAGTTTTTCCTTTCCAAAAAATGGCTAAACTTCAATGTCGTTTTTCTCGAAAGTTTTTAAATTTTTCCGAATTGTGTTTTCGTCTGGAATAGACAGACGAGATGTTAGCCTTTCACCCAGTACGAAAATGAAAGCTCTAGGATTAAAATTGGCGAAGTTATGGCCATTTTAGTTTTGGGGTCAATTTTTCACTTTTTTAGTAAGAAAATCAAATCTTTGACAGACTGTTACTCAGAAACTATTCGAGCTGGACAGTTGCAATTTGCACTGCGGTAGCAAATGGATATGAAGTTATTATGTTTCAAATTTCAAGTTCCTGCCGTTAATATTCTGGGTGCTACGAATTATTTAGTGTTGGCAACTCTCTGAAACTGAAATTTAAGGAATTTGCCTTCTCGAAAATAGGGTAAAATGTTCAAACTCATTTTTCTCGAAATTATGAAAAATAGGAATTTTCGGTTTCTGCATGAAAAAGATAGCGAAGATGTTAAATTTTCAACCAGTACAAAAATTATAGCTATAGGATGAAAATTGGCGAAGTTATGGCCATTTTAGTTTTAGGGTGGGGTTCTTCCTTTTTTCAATATGGTAGTTGGACAAAGACCAAATCTTTGAAAGCCTGTAACTCAAAAACTATTGGAGATAGAGTGTTGCCATTTGAACTGCGTTTGCACATCGATGTGAAGTTATTGTGTGTAGAATTTCAAGTTCCTAACGTCAACGGTCAGGCTGCTGGAGCACTTTTAGTTTCGGGATCTTTCAGTTTTTCTTTTCCAAAAAATGGCTAAACTTCAAAGTCGTTTTTCTTGAAAGTTTGAAAATTTTTCCGAATTGTGTTTTCGACTGAAATAGACAGACGAGATGTTAGCCTTTCACCCAGTACGAAAATGAAAGCTCTAGGATGAAAATTGGCGAAGTTATGGCCATTTTAGTTTTGGGGTCAATTTTTCACTGTTTTAGTAAAAAACAAATATTTGACTGGCTGTAACTCAGAAACTATTCGAGCTGGACAGTTGCAATTTGCACTGCGTTAGCAAATGGATATGAAGTTATTATGTTTGAAATTTCAAGTTCCTTCCGTTAATAGTCTGGGTGCTACGAATTATTTAGTGTTGGCAACTCTCTGAAACTGAAATTTAAGGAATTTGCCTTCTCGAAAATAGGGTCCAAATGTTCAAACTCATTTTTCTCGAAATTATGAAAAAAAGGAATTTTCGGTTTCTGCATGAAAAAGATAGCGAAGATGTTAAATTTTCCACCAGTACAAAAATTTTAGCTATAGGATGAAAATTGGCGAAGTTATGGCCATTTTAGTTTTAGGGTGGGGTTCTTCCTTTTTTCAATATGGTAGTTGGGCAAAGACCAAATCTTTGAAAGCCTGTAACTCAAAAACTTGGAGATAGAGAGTTGCCATTTGAACTGCGTTTGCACATCGATGTGAAGTTATTGTGTGTAGAATTTCAAGTTCCTAACGTCAACGGTCTGGCTGCTGGAGCACTTTTAGTTTCGGGAACTTTCAGTTTTTCTTTTCCAAAAAATGGCTAAACTTCAAAGTCGTTTTTCTCGAAAGTTTGAAAATTTTTCCGAATTGTGTTTTCGACTGAAATAGACAGACAAGATGTTAGCCTTTCACCCAGTACGAAAATGAAAGCTCTAGGATCAAAATTGGCGAAGTTATGGCCATTTTAGTTTTGGGGTCAATTTTTCACTGTTTTAGTAAAAAACAAATATTTGACTGGCTGTAACTCAGAAACTATTCGAGCTGGACAGTTGCAATTTGCACTGCGGTAGCAAATGGATATGAAGTTATTATGTCTCAAATTTCAAGTTCCTTCCGTTAATAGTCTTGGTGCTACGAATTATTTAGTGTTGGCAACTCTCTGAAACTGAAATTTAAGGAATTTGCCTTCTCGAAAATAGGGTCCAAATGTTCAAACTCATTTTTCTCGAAATTATGAAAAATAGGAATTTTCGGTTTCTGCATGTAAAAGATAGCGAAGATGTTAAATTTTCCACCAGTATAAAAATTATAGCTATAGGATGAAAATTGGCGAAGTTATGGCCATTTTAGTTTTAGGGTGGGGTTCTTCCCTTTTTCAATATGGTAGTTGGGCAAAGACCAAATCTTTGAAAGCCTGTAACTCAAAAAGTATTGGAGATAGGGAGATGCCATTTAAACTGCGTTTGCACATCGATGTGAAGTTATTGTGTGTAGAATTTCAAATTCCTAACGTCAACGGTCTGGCTGCTGGAGCACTTTTAGTGTCGGGAACTTTCAGTTTTTCCTTTCCAAAAACTGGCTAAACTTCAATGTCGTTTTTCTCGAAAGTTTTTAAATTTTTCCGAATTGTGTTTTCGACTGAAATAGACAGACGAGATGTTAGCCTTTCACCCAGTACGAAAATGAAAGCTCTAGGATCAAAATTGGCGAAGTTATGGCCATTTTAGTTTTGGGGTCAATTTTTCACTTTTTTAGTAAAAAAACAAATATTTGACTGGCTGCAACTCAGAAACTATTCGAGCTGGACAGTTGCAATTTGCACTGCGTTAGCAAATGGATATGAAGTTATTATGTTTGACATTTCAAGTTCCTGCCGTTAATAGTTTGGGTGCTAAGAATTATTTAGTGTTGGCAACTCTCTGAAACTGAAATTTAAGGAATTTGCCTTCTCGAAAATAGGGTACAAATGTTCAAACTCATTTTTCTCGAAATTATGAAAAATAGGAATTTTCGGTTTCTGCATGAAAAAGATAGCGAAGATGTTAAATTTTCCACCAGTACAAATATTATAGCTATAGGATGAAAATTGGCGAAGTTATGGCCATTTTAGTTTTAGGGTGGGGTTCTTCCTTTTTTCAATATGGTAGTTGGGCAAAGACCAAATCTTTGAAAGCCTGTAACTCAAAAACTTTTGGCGTTAGAGAGTTGCCATTTGCACATCGATGTTAAGTTATTGTGTGTAGAATTTCAAGTTCCCAGTTTCAACAATCTGGCTGCAGGAGCACTTTTAGTTTCGGGAACTTTCAGTTTTTCTTTTCCAAAAAATGGCTAAACTTCAAAGTCGTTTCTCTCGAAAGTTTGAAAATTTTTCCGATTTCTGTTTTCGACTGAAATAGACAGACGAGATGTTAGCCTTTCACCCAGTACGAAAATGAAAGCTCTAGGATCAAAATTGGCGAAGTTATGGCCATTTTAGTTTTGGGGTCAATTTTTCACTTTTTTAGTAAAAAAACAAATATTTGACTGGCTGCAACTCAGAAACTATTCGAGCTGGACAGTTGCAATTTGCACTGCGTTAGCAAATGGATATGAAGTTATTATGTTTGACATTTCAAGTTCCTGCCGTTAATAGTTTGGGTGCTAAGAATTATTTAGTGTTGGCAACTCTCTGAAACTGAAATTTAAGGAATTTGCCTTCTCGAAAATAGGGTACAAATGTTCAAACTCATTTTTCTCGAAATTATGAAAAATAGGAATTTTCGGTTTCTGCATGAAAAAGATAGCGAAGATGTTAAATTTTCCACCAGTACAAATATTATAGCTATAGGATGAAAATTGGCGAAGTTATGGCCATTTTAGTTTTAGGGTGGGGTTCTTCCTTTTTTCAATATGGTAGTTGGGCAAAGACCAAATCTTTGAAAGCCTGTAACTCAAAAACTTTTGGCGTTAGAGAGTTGCCATTTGCACATCGATGTTAAGTTATTGTGTGTAGAATTTCAAGTTCCCAGTTTCAACAATCTGGCTGCAGGAGCACTTTTAGTTTCGGGAACTTTCAGTTTTTCTTTTCCAAAAAATGGCTAAACTTCAAAGTCGTTTCTCTCGAAAGTTTGAAAATTTTTCCGATTTCTGTTTTCGACTGAAATAGACAGACGAGATGTTAGCCTTTCACCCAGTATGAAAATGAAAGCTCTAGGATCAAAATTGGCGAAGTTATGGCCATTTTAGTTTTGGGGTCAATTTTTCACTTTTTTAGTAAAAAAACAAATATTTGACTGGCTGCAACTCAGAAACTATTCGAGCTGGACAGTTGCAATTTGCACTGCGTTAGCAAATGGATATGAAGTTATTATGTTTGACATTTCAAGTTCCTGCCGTTAATAGTCTGGGTGATACGAATTATTTAGTGTTGGCAACTCTCTGAAACTGAAATTTAAGGAATTTGCCTTCTCGAAAATAGGGTCCAAATGTTCAAACTCATTTTTCTCGAAATTATGAAAAATAGGAATTTTCGGTTTCTGCATGTAAAAGATAGCGAAGATGTTAAATTTTCCACCAGTACAAATATTATAGCTATAGGATGAAAATTGGCGAAGTTATGGCCATTTTAGTTTTAGGGTGGGGTTCTTCCCTTTTTTAATATGGTAGTTGGGCAAAGACCAAATCTTTGAAAGCCTGTAACTCAAAAACTTTTGGCGTTAGAGAGTTGCCATTTGCACATCGATGTGAAGTTATTGTGTGTAGAATTTCAAGTTCCCAGTTTCAACAATCTGGCTGCAGGAGCACTTTTAGTTTCGGGAACTTTCAGTTTTTCTTTTCCAAAAAATGGCTAAACTTCAAAGTCGTTTCTCTCGAAAGTTTGAAAATTTTTCCGATTTCTGTTTTCGATTGAAATAGACAGACGAGATGTTAGCCTTTCACCCAGTATGAAAATGAAAGCTCTAGGATCAAAATTGGCGAAGTTATGGCCATTTTAGTTTTGGGGTCAATTTTTCACTTTTTTAGTAAAAAATCAAATCTTTGACAGGCTGTAACTCAGAAACTATTTGAGCTGGACAGTTGCAATTTGCACTGCGTTAGCAAATGGATATGAAGTTATTATGTATGACATTTCAAGTTCCTGCCGTTAATAGTCTGGGTGCTACGAATTATTTAGTGTTGGCAACTCTCTGAAACTGAAATTTAAGGAATTTGCCTTCTCGAAAATAGGGTCCAAATGTTCAAACTCATTTTTCTCGAAATTATGAAAAATAGGAATTTTCGGTTTCTGCATGTAAAAGATAGCGAAGATGTTAAATTTTCCACCAGTATAAAAAGTATAGCTATAGGATGAAAATTGGCGAAGTTATGGCCATTTTAGTTTTAGGGTGGGGTTCTTTACTTTTTCAATATGGTAGTTGGGCAAAGACCAAATCTTTGAAAGCCTGTAACTCAAACAGTATTGGAGATAGAGAGTTTCCATTTGAACTGCGTTTGCACATCGATGTGAAGTTATTATGTGTAGAATTTCAAATTCCTAACGTCAACGGTCTGGCTGCTGGAGCACTTTTAGTTTCGGGAACTTTCAGTTTTTCCTTTCAACAAAATGGCTAAACTTCAATGTCGTTTTTCTCGAAAGTTTTTAAATTTTTCCGAATTGTGTTTTCGACTGAAATAGAGAGACGAGATGTTAGCCTTTCTAGGATCAAAATTGGCGAAGTTATGGCCATTTTAGTTTTGGGGTCAATTTTTCACTTTTTTAGTAAAAAACAAATATTTGACAGGCTGTAACTCAGAAACTATTCGAGCTGGACAGTTGCAATTTGCACTGCGTTAGCAAATGGATATGAAGTTATTATGTTTGACATTTCAATTTCCTGCCGTTAATAGTCTGGGTGCTACGAATTATTTAGTGTTGGCAACTCTCTGAAACTGAAATTTAAGGAATTTGCCTTCTCGAAAATAGGGTACAAATGTTCAAACTCATTTTTCTCGAAATTATGAAAAAAAGGAATTTTCGGTTTCTGCATGAAAAAGATAGCGAAGATGTTAAATTTTCCACCAGTACAAAAATTATAGCTATAGGATGAAAATTGGCGAAGTTATGGCCATTTTAGTTTTAGGGTGGGGTTCTTCCCTTTTTTAATATGGTAGTTGGGCAAAGACCAAATCTTTGAAAGCCTGTAACTCAAAAACTTTTGGCGTTAGAGAGTTGCCATTTGCACATCGATGTGAAGTTATTGTGTGTAGAATTTCAAGTTCCCAGTTTCAACAATCTGGCTGCAGGAGCACTTTTAGTTTCGGGAACTTTCAGTTTTTCTTTTCCAAAAAATGGCTAAACTTCAAAGTCGTTTCTGTCGAAAGTTTGAAAATTTTTCCGATTTCTGTTTTCGACTGAAATAGACAGACGAGATGTTAGCCTTTCACCCAGTACGAAAATGAAAGCTCTAGGATCAAAATTGGCGAAGTTATGGCCATTTTAGTTTTGGGGTCAATTTTTCACTTTTTTAGTAAAAAAACAAATATTTGACTGGCTGTAACTCAGAAACTGTTCGAGCTGGACAGTTGCAATTTGCACTGCGTTAGCAAATGGATATGAAGTTATTATGTTTCAAATTTCAAGTTCCTGCCGTTAATAGTCTGGGTGCTACGAATTATTTAGTGTTTTTTTTTTTCTTAAATAAATTTATTTCTATAAAAAGTACATACAGTAAATTTAACCATATCACAGATTAATACAGTTATATCACATTATAAAATATCACAGATTAAGTAAAGTTTAAATTTATGTACTGTCCATTGATTGTTATGTATGGATTAAAATTAAAACGAGTAATAAAACTAACATCACCATACTTAAATAAAATATACTGAAGATGATTTGTAAAAATCTTTCTAAATAACGTAAACAAATCCACATGTCTATTATTGGAAATGAAATTTAAACGACGTTTGACAATAGCCATCCGAACCGAGGCAAATAAAATAACTAAAAAATTAGAATGCTGGCTTTTAGCTATTGGATAACCAAAGAGAATCCAGTAATTAAACTCTTTTAAAGTAAACCCAGTATTTAATAACAAAGACGTAATAATATCATTAATTTGAGAAAGAAAATCACATAAAGACGGACATGTACATAGTAGATGTAAAAGAGTCTCACTTTCTCCACCTGGACATAAATCACAAACCGGACTATCAATAACCTTTGCCAAAAACTTTCTGCTATTAGTCCAAAGTATATTATGACAAATACTAAAATCATTATCTATCATCTCAGCACTCTTAATATTATAAAAAACAGATTTCCATACATTTCTAGCAATACTAAATACTAAAGAAGATGGGGGTTTAAAAATATGGCTTCTTATGATTGAATAGCATTTCTTTGCTGAAAAATCAGAAACAGACAGTTGTGAGTCAGCAGCTGACAAGACAACAAAATCATCAAATACATCAACAGGGTGACAAGAAGACTCAATAGTTTCCTTCCATGAATTAGGAATTGAGTCAACAACAGAATTAAATGCCTTAAAAACAGTAAGGTTGTTGACATCCGGGAAAATATCTTTTATAAAATTAATCATAGCAATTGGTTTCATGAACCCAACATCATCTTTCTTAACAATATCCACAATTTTAACAAAACCCAAAGTTTTAAACTTATCTAAAGTAGGTGAAACTTTGATAGGAATATGTGGATTGGAAAATAATGGCTGATTAATTACAAACTGATAATTATCTGAAAACATACGATTACCATCATTTATTCGATCCCATGCTATCAAAACTTCCCTATGAAACCCAGGTAACACAGATAGTTTAACCTTAGTATGTTTAATAAACAAAAGTTCAAAAGAAAAGGACAAGTTATCATATTTCTGAAAGAAATAAAACATAAAATATTTCCAACTATGATTAAAATCAGGATTTAAAAATTTTGCCAGCCAACAAAGTCGAAAAGAATCTCTCCTTGATTCAATAAGAGGGACATTCAGCCCCCCATTGTTTCGACTTCCAAGTAGGGTAGACTTTTTGATTAAAGGGGTTCGATCACCCCACACAAAGGATTTAATGACCTGCTCAAATGCTGTCACGGCCCAAGATGGAATACTTATTATTCTAAGTATATACCATAACATCGACAAACAAAGAGTGTTAACTATAACACTTTTACCAATAAGAGATAGTCGGCGACCCTTCCATAAATTGATAACTTTTTTAAACTTATCTAGTTTACCATTCCAATTATGTGACTCACATACAGATGAGTTCGGTCCCAAATAAACACCCAGAATTAAAATACTATCATTTAATATTTGTAAAGGGAGATTTAAATCACTATCAGCACACTTAGCAGTACCAGCAACTAGTAACTGAGACTTCTCAATATTAATCTTAGCCCCAGACAGCTTACAGTATCGATCAATGGACTCAAAAGCATGATTCACAGAATCAAGGTCACTTAACGTCAGTGTTGCATCATCGGCGTGTTGGTAAACAATTGATGTTTTGTCAGAAAACGGAATAGGAACACCGTGTATGTCGGTATTTGAAACAATTAAAGCATGCAAGGGTTCCACTGAAAGCACATACAAAAGGGCTGCAATTGGACAACCTTGTCGTGCGGATCTTAAGACAAGAAATGACAACGATATGTGTCCGTTAACCTTAACACAGCTTTTGATATCCCTATAAAGCGTTCTGACGGAGTTGATAAAATTTGGGCCAAATCCCATAAGTTCTAACACATTAAAAAGATAAGAATGAGACACTCTGTCAAAAGCTTTCTGGGAATCGATTTTCAACAGGTAAAGTGGAAGCTGCTCAACATCAACATAGTCAATAATATCTCTAATTACACAAACGTTAAAGGATATATCTCTACCTGGGATACAAGATGTCTGATCTGATGAAACTACAGATGATATGACAGATTTTAAACGTAAAGCAAGAGATCTAGAAAATATTTTATAGTCAACGTTTAATAAACTGATAGGTCTGTAGTTTTTCAGATCTGAGCGGTCACCCCTATTCTTATAGAAAATCGAAATCATACCCCTTTTCATGCTCGGGGATAGTTCCTCAGTGTTCATTGTATCGAGTATTACCTTATAGTAAATCTCACCTAGAAGCGACCAAAAGGATAAGTAAAATTCAACTGTCAACCCGTCAGTTCCGGGAGATTTATTCCGTGACATCCCTTTTAAGGCATTAAATAGTTCATCTTTCGAAAGATCCTCATCACACGCGTTTCGATCCTCATCAGACAGAACGTTTCGAACATATGGCTGTAGCACTTCAGGGTCGTTCTGCAACGAGTCATCACACGAATAGAGTTTGGAATAGAAAAGCTTAGTTTCCTCTAAAATATCAAAGGAATCAGATTTCAGATCACCACTCAATGAACGAATCTCCCTAACAGAACTGTTCTCCTGTTTTCTCTTCTCCAGGTTCATAAAATACCGAGTACACCTCTCAGAATCAAAAGCTTCCAAAGATTTTGAGCGGAGAATAGCACCAAAACATTCACGCTTTTCATATTCCACTAATTCAAGTTCCAACTCTGCAAGAAGACATTTATCATAATCCAGTCCACGTGCAGCTCTGTCATATATAAATTTTAGTCGTTTTTGAATTAACCAGTATTGTTCTTTCTGCTTCTTACGAACACGTGTTGAATATGAAATTGTTTGTTGCTTAATCTTGTATTTCAGATTATCCCAAAATATCCGAATTTCACTATCAAATAGCGGACACTTTAACGACGATTTGACTAACTCGTTGATACAATATCTATAGTCAAGGTCACGTAGGAGTGAGTTATTGAAAACCCAGCTACCGCGTCCACGATCAATGCTATTTAAATTAATAGAAACAGTCACAATATTGTGATCACTTAGGCCTGTATGATAGATGGTTGAATTAGTTAACAAATTCTCAAGGTTTTCCGAAGCGAAAATGTAATCTATACGCGACTGCTTTAAATCACCAAGTACTGTCTGCTGTCTTGTAAAGACGCGTTTATTAGGGTTGAAAAATCGCCAACAATCAACCAAGTTTAAACGATCAACAAAATCACTTAGACAAGACGACCCAACACCAAAGGAAGCCATCCCTTTGGAACGATCACAGAACGGATCCATCACATCATTAAAGTCTCCACAAATTAAAATAGATTTATCCCTAGGAGACGCAGTTTCAAGGCGCTCAAGAAATTTTGGTCGTTCTTCCTCGGCGTTTGGAGCATAACAAGATAAGATATTGAATTCAACAGCATCTCGTTCAAAGGAACACATAAGGAACCTGCCATCATTTGATGACGAAACCATAGAAACACATTTCGAGAAATGTTTTGAGACTAAAATTGCACATCCACGTCGATGACTATCAGAATCACAAGAGGCGTATATATCGCCGTCCCAAAGATGTTTATACTGATCTATAAAAGATTCATCCCAAAACGTTTCCTGTATACAAAATATACCAACAGAAAGAGATTGAACTAAACTAATTAATTTCGTCAATTTATTTAGGTTTCGGAGTCCTGCAGCGTTTAAAGAGACTAAAAGCATTATTAAGAATTTATAAAAAAAAGTTATTTAGTAACATGCTTAAGATTAACCACTGAACGCTTCTTCACAATTTTGCTTACCACATGATCGAGTGATTTTCTCTTCGGTGAGTGACTCCTCGTTCTTAATGATGAACTCTTTCTAGTCGCTGATACACGAGTCCATTTCAAAGCATTAACATCGGAAATTGGTTCATCAATTGATAAAGGGGTAACAGAATCAGACAACATTTCAACATCAGGGATCATTGAGGCAACCGGTTCGTGCAAAGACACGTTATCATCAGACTGCTCTGAAGATTCCACTATATCATCACCATCTACAACTACCATGCTGGACTTATCATCAAAATTTAAACCATTATTAGGCTCATGATAATCATTGGGTTTATTCGGAACATTAGTCGCACCAAGAGCCCAGATCATAAGTGGAGGGCAAATACAATCCTTCATTCTTACATCACAGATACTACAAACAGGTGTAGGACAATTTCTTTGGATATGACCTCTTTTATTACAACTGCGACAAATTCTTTCGGGACAGTTTGCATTAAGGTGACCTGGAGAAAGACAGCTAAAACATACTTTTTCCTGGTGATCATGACGAACATCGTAAAAATCAACACCCGAATCAATTTGGAAGCCCACAGAATAAGGTAGAGAGGGAACTTCTGGAGGAAATCTAACTCGCATGAATCTTGTACCATCAAACACATCAGTATTTTCATAACGACGACGCTTGATAGGACCAAGAAGCTCAACACGCCACTGTTTAAGTTTAGCTTCAATTTGTTCATCTGTGATAAGGGCTGATAGGTGCATAAAGGAAACGACCTTCACCTTAGAAGCCAGGTGGCGAACATAAATTGGCTGATCATCAATCTTCAATTCTTTATCAACGATAGCCCTTGCAGACTCGTTGTCAATCAATGAAACTTCATACACATCACCATTTTTCGGGACACAGGACAAAATGGAGTCTTCACCCAGTGCACCTTGAACAGCAGCAATCACTTTGCTAGCCTTCATCACTTTCATATCACTAACCGAAATCAAAACTGTTGCTTCTTTAGAAAAAAGTGGTCGCCCGAATTTTCGGACAATCTTCTTTCTGCCCGAATTGACAGGTACGTCCGATTTGACAGGTGTGTCCGAAGTGTCATCTGCCATATTGGCAGAAGACGGGACAAAACACAGTCCCAAAGTCTAAATAACAAATTTAGTATACCAAATGTATAATAAAAGTTTTCTACTATACTTAACACAAATGAAAAATACAGTAAACAGGTTAAATGTCCCAGGAAAACATCGATAATTAACGATTATTGACAGCGATATCAACAACCGACATATCAGTTTAGGATCCGGACCACCAACCAGGATCACAATTGGCGAAGTTATGGCCATTTTAGTTTTGGGGTCAATTTTTCACTTTTTTAGTAAAAAAACAAATATTTGACTGGCTGTAACTCAGAAACTGTTCGAGCTGGACAGTTGCAATTTGCACTGCGTTAGCAAATGGATATGAAGTTATTATGTTTGACATTTCAAGTTCCTGCCGTTAATAGTCTGGGTGCTACGAATTATTTAGTGTTGGCAACTCTCTGAAACTGAAATTTAAGGAATTTGCCTTCTCGAAAATAGGGTCCAAATGTTCAAACTCATTTTTCTCGAAATTATGAAAAATAGGAATTTTCGGTTTCTGCATGTAAAAGATAGCGAAGATGTTAAATTTTCCATCAGTATAAAAATTATAGCTATAGGATGAAAATTGGCGAAGTTATGGCCATTTTAGTTTTGGGGTGGGGTTCTTCCCTTTTTCAATATGGTAGTTGGGCAAAGACCAAATCTTTGAGAGCATGTAAATCGAAAACTATTGGAGATAGAGAGTTGACATTTGAACTACCTTTGCACATCGATGTGAAGTTATTATGTGTCAAATGTCTTTGAAAATGAAATTTGAGGATTTGTCTTCTCGAAAATAGTGTACAATTTTTCAAACTCTTTTTTCTCGAAATTATGAAAAATAGGAATTTTCAGTTTTTGTATGAAAAATATAGCGGTACTTCAAAGATTCATACAGTCAGCTTCACACATGCAGAAAACAGTGCAGGGTAACCTGGATTTTTTACATACACCTAAATGAATTGCATTTTGTGGTGCATCCACAAGTGTCCATACAGGATGCATGAACATGTGGAAGAGATGAAAGAACTAGTGATATCTGACCATCGTTCAGTACCAACCCAATGGTAGTGACATATAGAACATTTGGCTTTGATTGTGTTGCTTCTTAGTGTGGTATGTCAAAGCATCTCTTGTCATTAGTTCTTACATCTCTTCCACCTGTTCCAGCATCCTGTATGGAACTGATCACTTGTGGATGCACCACAAAATGCAATTCATTTAGGTGTATGTAAACAATTCAGGTTATCCTGCAACTGGTTCTAGTCCGAAACATGCTGACTCTATTCCATGCCTTTGATAGCTATTTGGACTGATATGGCTGGGGGAGAGTCAGAAAAACTAAGCCACAAAAATAGGAGATTTTCCACACCTTGCGCGCGCGGCCTTTCAATAGAGAGCCACAGATTTTATTTCTTGGAATCCAACTTTGATGAACTCGCATACGTGGCCTAAGGGGATAATGATGTATGAATGAACTACAAAATCATCGATCTTTCCAAATATATCGAAGTGTTGTGGATTCGATATAAATACGTTTAAAGATGCGGAAAATCGCAAGTTGTTTGGGTTATTTTTACTGACTCTCCCCCAGCCATATCTGTTCATATAGCTATCAGAGGCTTGAGAAAGAGTCATCAAGGTGCGGACTACACTGGTTCCTGTAGGTGTGAAGCTGAATGCATGAAACTTTGGAGTACAAGTATTAAGAAGTTATAATTCGTGATAAGATATGCACAAAGGCGTACAAATATTACTATGTTTATGTTATTTGTTTATTTATTGTCATTTCAACAGTGGCTACAACCTGGTGTACTAGTGAAGCATTATAGATAGTTGTATATTATTAATTTCAAAAGTTATAATTAAGGCATTAGGTTTTAAGCAAATTTGAAAAGAATAAAACAAATATATAAGATTGTATATGTGTACGATATATGGCAGCCATTTTGGAAACGGTGGCCATTTTGGATTTGAAAATGGCAGAAATGGATTCCTTGGGACAAACTACCATAAAATAAATATATTGCACGACCGTCTATGTCAACTGACATCTCATCTGTTACTTCAACCTCATGGCTTAGAAACTTATCGAGTTTTCATTAACGCCAATATCATTAAAAATGCGACCTAATATTGTAACTGGGGATTTTTATTGCTTCTATAATACTCTCAGGTAATTTAAACTACGCTGTTACTCTTTATAAATATATACAATAGGTTTATGCCAAATGCCAGTTGAGAATTTAGTGATATCAGTCTACTCAAATCGGGCCACTCCTTCAATTTAACAACAAAACTATACAGTTTTGATATGAAACATGCCTTGACTATGTATTGGCATATAAATAAGATACATACAGCAGAGACGAGAACCACTGACTTAAAACAAGATTACGTTTCCTATCAGACATTGTAAATCAATTACGAGTTTCTCTTGTCCCATTTATATTTCATGGACTATCGGTTATTGTCAATATATTATCAAAATTACATGGTTACTAAGATTAATAGCCTACAAATAGAACGTAGGTTTTCAACCAAAGAAATATGTCTTCCCAAGTGGATAATTTTGCAAAATTTCTATGAATGATTTCACGTATCACAGACTAAAAAAATTGAAAAAATATACATGACCTCGGTTACCATTGTCCGGGAGATTTCTGAGAATTATTTGAAGCGTTTTTTACTCCTCTTTATAACTAGAATTCGTGCTTGGTATACATTCTTGATAGAAAGATAGAGCTATCATTATATAAATAAATTGAAATATTAATGGACTAGTTTTAAAATAGAAAAAGATAAAGCTATCGTTATTGAACAAATTATTATGATAGAAAAACATAGAGCTATCATATAATATTTAAAAAAAAAAAAAAAATGAATTGAAATATTATTGTAATGTTTTGAGATAGCAAAAGATAAAGCTATCGTTTTCGAACAAATTAAATCATGTAGCCTAATGTTTTGGAGATCAAAAAATCAAAATATAAATCATTACATTATTATTGAGAGCACATATTCACATCATTCAGCTTTCAGGTTGTTAGGTTTTTTGGTTCTCAGTTATGTGCTTCTCCTTATTGGCGGTGACATTGATAGATTCTCTATCAAAGTTCATGTGGCGACCAAGAGCACTATTTAATCATTGTTTTAGCTAAATGGTTAAATTATAAGTTTTGTCCTAATACGATTACCCGGTTAGGACTATTTGGAAATATTATGTGGTGTAGGTCTCTAGTTGTGCCTCGACTTACATCATCAGTGTTAATTAACTATTTTGTAACTGTGACCAAAACTCTGTCATACGTAGGAACATCAACTACACAGATAAACAATAATAAATATCATTTCAAATAGTACAAGTAGTTTCTGTTTAATAAAAATGTACGTTTAATTTTTGTTTTATTAGCCTACTCTGATCTGAAATAACATATCCGTATTAACATTACCAAGTTTCATCAAGAGTGGTCAAAAACTATAGCATCTATCGTGTCCACAAGTAGTTGTGTACATTCTGTATATATCTGATGAACCAGTGGTTCAAAGAATACAGAATTGAATTGAAGTCAGATTTGACACATTTTTCAGGGGCCGATACTGCAAAACCGTTTATCCGATTAAAACCCAATTCGTTCACCGTACTGGGAGTATAAGTATTTACGACCCTCATTACCCAATGCTTGCGATATGGGTCTTTTTATTTCTTGTCACCGAAGCGTACTCCATACCTACCATGTATGTACAAGTCGGATAAAAGCTGACTCTATTGTGTTAACAAAAATGTGAACATAACAACGGTTTGACGCAAATGGACAGGGACTTCCTTTGCACTCTGGGAATTGCAAATGTCGCTTTCGAGTCCGTATAGCATTATGAATTTAATCCATTTCCCTTTGCTTGACACAACTTAAAATCGTTTACTCGACGATAAATATATAAAGTGAAAAGCAGATTTCAGAATTGATTTCTGACACTTACTCTATTTAATGATAGACTGAAAGATATCAATCCTGACATACTGACAATTTTCTTCATTAGCCGTAAAAATGGTATCTACTTAACTGCTTGCTTTTAATGACCAGAAATAACCCAGAAATCCACTAAATCTCTATTTTGATCACATAATTTTCAGACTGGGTGTTATCAACAACTAGAAAAACAATCTCAGTGGAGTTATAATAGACAGTATTGGTATCTCGACGAATTGGAACTTGTTGCGAGTGTTTGTAATCACTCATGGATGAACCCTATTGAAAAATAGACAAATCCAAAAATAGTCTATAGGTTATGGCCCCTGTTTTTGAAAATATGTTGTGGACCCGATAGAAAGCAGGTTTCTTGATGGATTTTTACAAATCTTAGTTTGAGTGTTCGTTATCACTTTAGGATGAAGCCTGTTGAAAATCATAAAAAAACAACAAATATTTTACATGAGTTATTGTTACGTGTTCAATTGTTGTGGATATGATAAAGAGCTAATTTTTGGAGGGTTTCTGACTAAACTTGGTGTGATTTTTCGTAATTACTTAAATGAGAGTGGCTGTAACTTAGGTCGAAGCCTATTGAAAATCAGAAACGTCCTTGTTTTGTTCACATTTCAATGACTAAATATATTAACAAAACTAATTTAAAGGGACAGCCTGAATTTTTTTTAGGTCAAAAATATTTTTTGCTCAAATTTGTGAAAACTTAATCAACAATAAGTACTCCCTGATTTTAATTAACCCTTCAAAAACAAATTTAGTTTGATCAAGTAGATATAGAGATACAGTAAAAACTGTATTAAGAGACCGCGGAAGGGAATTGCTCAAAACGGTCGCTAACTGCAGGTGGTCTCTTAGGAGAGTAAGATAAACTTACATAGCAGAATATTTTTAATTTCAGCACATGTCCATGTACATGTATATATAACAATAACAATACATGTTTCGTCCTTGTTAAAAATATCACACGGTGAATATCCCTCACATAAAATAGGTATTTTAGACTTAAAATCCTCAACAACTGTCAGATCAACATCCGCACGTTCACCACTCATAGCTCCAAACACAATGTTATTTCGTTTCAGAAACAATAAGAATACTATAGAATTACTCTCAGGTAACGTTTGCGACGTTTTTGTAAATTAACACTTTTTTCAAAAATGCAGAATGGCCCTTTAATATGAAAATGTCACTCCCAGAATCTTTCATTTACTAACAACTCTGTCAACCTCCCGCACGAATTGGATGGAAAACATTGTTATGTGTGCTATATATAACGACCCGTGCGTATGTTTTGAATCTTTAATTTGTTCTATGCCACACGCAATATGTTCTTAATTGACTAAAAAAAAAAAAAAAAATCATAACATGTAGGTGTACATCTCTATGTCTTGCACGTTATTTTTCAAGAATCGTAATCTTAAACAAACGTGACTTACTAAAAGGCCACTCAGTCATCAATAAGACATTGGCTAAAGTAGAAAAACTACTTTCACCTGCTAAATTCTATACCGGAAGTCCATTCTGTGCTATGGTTAAGACAAATTATTTGTTAACTATTCAACAATGATAATCACATTCCAGCGTCTGGCGTAGTAATTTACAACGGTGGGTTTCTGAAAAGGTTTTTTCGTGATTCCCATGTTTGACTTGATCATTGTAAACGATATATTAATTTTGGCCAAAATGATAAATTCTAACGAAACGGTTTGAGAATTCTGAGCACCAGAATAACCTTTAACGAAAACATACAGATATGAGGTGACGTTTCTATTTTATTTGATATTGAATTGATGGTGTAATGTAGACATTCGGAAACAATATTGTGTGTTTTGATTTGCATTCATGTCAGCAGAAGGAATGATTTTCGAAATCACATCTAATCTAACCCGTAATAATGTTCACAACTCGAAATTTAATCCTTCAAATCACTGTTTGTCCATAATTATCAGCGTTTGAAAGTAAAAAATACGACTCATAATTCATATACAGAAGAAAATGCAAGATTAATATTTTGGTAGAGGCATAGTGGAAGGAACTTTGCGGTGTTTGTGCAGTTCTGCTACTCGAGATTATTTACATATATTAAAGAGCCAAACCGTTGACCATTCCCCTTTAAACATAATGAGTCAATATGGTGTTATCGTAATGATACTATAAAGATCTAAATGGAATCACCAGACTGCAAATTAATTACTAAATAGTAACATACGGAAAATTTCCTCTAAACCAGTGGTTCCCAACCTATTGAGCCACGGAGTGTTTGTCAGAGGGCCGTGGCGCATGCGGATGCATATCATTTTTTCTGTAGCCCAACTTTTATTTAAATTTATATTTTGCTATGTAAGGTCTGTAGTTGCTTGATGTCAGATGTATGTAATTCTATATGTCGAATAGTGTACCCCTTTATTTATATTTCTCCAGAAAGAAGGAAACTGTTTCTTATTTCTTTTATTATATGACCTTATGTCTGGGAACTTCAAGAGGTAGAAGTACAACGTTAATTGATAAATTACATGTATTGCGTTTCAATTATACAATCTTTAACATACATCAGGGATTTTTTTTTTACTATTGATAGTTCAATTATCCCTTTTCAAATCTGATGCAAGTCAATTCTGCTACATGAAAACGGAAACAAATAAGAGGCGAAATTGTTATAATTTCCTTCTCTTGTCACTGCCTTTGGTCTATTCCGGATTATTAAAATATCAAGTATTTTGATAGAACTCCACTTGATTCTTGTATCTGATCTGAATGAAAGATAAGGTCGATTCTTAGAAGTATGGTTAACGACCAAAAATATACTCTTCCGAAAAACTTATCTTGTAAGTAAAAATACATTTGCACAACTCTCAAATGGTTTTTGGTGTCTTGTTCTGCAAGTTACTACAATTGCTTTCATACAATTTGGCGACATTCTTTTGCAAATCGTGTTCGATGAAAATCATACAGAACAACATACAGTGAAACATCTATTAATTTGCAAACTGGAAATGCCGGTTCAGCTTATCAAACTGAGTGGCGTCCCTTTATAAATTATGATCAAATGTCGGTCTAGGACTGGAACACCCATAGTACTCATCGTCAAGTAAACTTTCAATTTGTGGTTGACCTTAATTCTCATCCTGCGAGCATCGTTTATTTTCGGTGCAGTATTAAGAGATCGCTCGAAACAGTAACCAATAACCATCACTGATAATTTATTTTGTTAAGTTTCAATAAGTGTCAAATTAAGATTTATTTAATATCTAGGTCATAGTTATGAGTATGTTGATTTGTAAAGCACAGTATAGAGGGACTATTTATATCATAATAATATGAACAAAATAGACCGACAAGTTGACTCTAAAAAATACTTTGGCAGAGAGAATGGATGTTTCGACTAATACCATCGCTTACGAAGATCTCTGAATTTTATGAAAATATTCATGCTTCTTAAAATTTCGCTTATAACTTTTTCTAAAATAATCTCAGTAAATTTGTCATCAACCTTTAACGCCATGCTGGAAAAACACAAGGAACAATAGATAAAATCCGTGGTCTTCCATGGTCTAGGTAATTGGCAATGTTCTTTGTTAAAAAATAAAACAGAGCAAATAGTTTTTTTTTCTATTGAATTAATGGTTACTTAAACTAATGTCATTTATTTATAATTTATAAGCGTAAGTAGAGGGCTGGTGGCTTTAAGCTGATGCCGATTTATTACCGTAGACATGTGTATTTTCTACAGTTTATATAGTGGGTTGTTCTGAAATAAACCTGGTTAATACCCCCTCATACCGGAAAGGCGTCCTTACTGCGCTGCTGCGGCGACGGAAAATGGTCTCAGAGCGTGTTAAGGTCAGTTAAGGTCGCCATAAGCGTGTTATTAGCGTGGTGGAAACGCCAGACATCGTGCTGTGGTCGCCATGGTCGCCAATGATCGCAGAGTCACGGCGTTTGTTTTGAACAATACAAACGCGAAGGTCTTGCGATCGTTCCTGAAACGCGTTGAGAACTCGGTGGGATCGCGAAGGTCGTAAGACAAACGTCGTAACATCTCCATGAACGTAGTAGAAGCGCAGTGCACGCGTGGCAAACACGCTGCGAAAACGGTAACACTTGAAACGGCGACTTCAAGGCGTCCTCACCACGACCCTCGGGTTTCTGGAACGACTCTACTACGCGTTCTACGAGTCCCTATGGCGTTGTCAAGACGATCTTACTAGGATTTCACCACTGTTATGCGATTGCACACGCTCTCGTAGGGTCCCTACTGCGGTTCTTATTTAAGTTCTTAAATTAATGTGAGAACGCAGTGTGATCGCATAGGTCGTGGTAAGAGTCTTTTTTCGTCAAGTTTACAGTTCCATTTTCTGGTCGCCGTAAGATCGTAAATGGTCGCGGTCCGGTGTGAGGGGGGTATAAGAGAGGTTATGGTTTAGAGGGGTTTTACTGTACCTATTCAAATTATGAAAACAGAATTCCTCACGGATAGCTAAGGAATCTTTTATTGAACAGAACATTTAATTGTTTGAATATTATATAACTTAGAAAAGGAGATAAATAACAATTTCGTAAGTTGAAGTTATAATAATCGTGACAGTTATGAATGCAATATACGTCTAAATAGTATTCTGGATATCATCATTCTGTGGCAATTTTTTTTATTCTAGAGAGACATGGCTACTTTCTGTGGCGGATCCAGGATTTAGAAAAACCTGGGGGCCCTGAAATATAACATGCTTCGAATTCAACGGCACCGCGAGCTCCAAAGGCTCGAGCGGCAAATCTTTAGAGGGTTGGGTCAAATTGGATATGCGCTGTTGGCCAAAAATAGGTGGATTCGAGATGCCCCCCCCCCACCTTTTGATCGCCCCTGACTGTCACATTCCATTCAAGTTAACATTGTCCTAGACAGTAATGATCTCGATTATAATAAAATTTAAGCCATGAGAATGTTATTGGAAACAACATATGGTATACCAACCCATTGCATAAATCTACATTAAAATGGAAAATGGGGCTACTGCTGAATTTCCAACAATCAAAACAGTAATATCTATTGAAATGAAAACTTAAAATACTCGAGTCAATTGTTTATGACTGTATTTAGGGTATGATTATTTTTCCATGAATGATTTGGAGATTAGAACATACAACATGTATTTGACTATTTGTCTTCTTAAATACAGAGGAGATGAACGCTTGTGGAATTGACCCGCTTTGAAAATGTATATGTGGTGGTTAAGACTAACCCATCGCATATATTATACTACTAGTACTGGATTTTTACATTCTCCATTTATGTGTCTGAAGGTCATTTTTATACGCCTACATGAAAATGTGGACGTATATTGCCGTCACCTATGTCCGTCCGTCCGTCAACAATTTCTTTTGTACGCGATACGCGTGTTTTTATCAGATTCGAATGAAACTTGGTATTTGTATTCATCTTGATTATATCTCGAATGAGTTCGAAAATGGTGGAATTCCAGTCGTCGGTTTATGATTTATTGCCCTTGACTTAGTGAAAAATTGTTAGAATTAACTTGTATACGCGATAAAAGCTAGAGTTTTTATCCGATTTGAATGAAACTTGTTATGTGTATTCATCTTGATAATATCTTGGATGAGTTGGAAAATGGCGCAATTCCAGTCGTCGGTTTATGAGTTATTGCCCTCGATTAGAGGCTAGAGTTTCCATTCGAATTGATTCATCTCAATATCAGCTCAAATAAGTGCGATGGTGCAATCAACTTTTTCAAATATTAGAATTTGGTGAAGTGGTAGTATGTTACATTGCCTGGCAAGCTATCTTTATAATACGCACACATTATAATGTTGTCGAATATGATCGTCACCACTGTCCTTCTGTAGGACCACAATTGGCGATAAAGGTTACAGTCTTCAGTCTTGAATGCAATCCCAGTTCGACTTTGACCATTTTTCGATAACAGTTTTTGACAGGTAATATTTTGGTACGATTTGAAACAAATCGGCGGGGGCCCTTCATATACAAAGATGTATCAGTGAAGTGGGCGTGTCTTCTTAGACAACCACTTGTTCAATCTCCAACTGCCTACGGATATGTGACGATGAATCGAAAAACTCTTATTATTTTACAATCACCAATATCAATATTACATTTTGCATTGCAAAACAAATTGTCAAAGACACTGTCAATATGAAATTTAATATTTTTATTATGCAATAATACTGTTAAATGAAATATTGACACATAAAGCACTGTAAAAGATATACAGCAGAACACCGTAAAATAAAATCATAAAAATAGGAAGGATGTAGAGGCGAATAGCAAACGTACGTAGACATCTTCAAAATTATTTGAAAAGGATAAGAAAGAGTCTTCATTATTATTTATTTTGTTTGCTAGTCAAACAAAATTTTTTAGAAGAAAGACATTATGACAGAAAAAACGGGAAAACCAGAATTTCACAATCGTTTGTATGAATTATTTATATTATACTAAAGCTAGGTTCTCACTATAGATTTTTGTCTTAGATTTTTTAAGTTGACTGCAAACAGTCTATAGACTTTTGTCTGATGCGATTTTTGTCGATTACTTTAAACATGTTTGATTTTGACTTCAATTTTGTCTGAATGTCGAAAGAACATTGGCTCTTGCGATCACGTGACATTTCTGAAAAAGATGGCGGTGCCAATATGCAGCAAAGATGACAGTGTCTATAGACTTTAATCTACAGTGAGAACGACCTTCATATTATAGGTCGTCAGTCAAAAATCTATAGACAAAAGTCTAAAGACAAAAATCTATAGACAAAAATCTATAATGAGAGCCTAGCTTTAGATATATACAGGTAAACGCAGTAATATGCACTCGACAAGGATGTTTTATTAAAGAGGAAGATCATTCACATTCTATTTTTAAAAGGCTCGTTAAAAAGCAACATTGACTTTCCTAAAGTTATACATAGTATATTTATTATCATTAAAAAAACACATCAGAGTATTCTTATTTATAAAATTATTGATAGTCGTCTAAAGTAATGTTTTACTCTTACAGCTACAGCTACAGTCCTCCGGAACGTTATAAAACAAATATAAATTCACCATACATTTTATACACTAAAATGATTATTCAAATTTTACCCAGTTCAATTACATTTTAAAGGCATATGTTCACTAACTGTTCGACCAAAAAACTTATAGTCTCAGAACCTCGTCGTTTAGTAAGACTATTAATATATAGAAAACACATATACAGAAAATGAAAGATAACTGTTAAAGTATGGGTATATTGAAGGGATTGTGCGATTTTTACATGGCCCAAATCCATCCTCGAAAATGCTGAACATTCCCCTTTAAACTAGCCAAACAAATCTTTTCATGATTAGTTACGCAAAAGTGAAGATAACATTTTCTCGATGTTAGTCTTAAAATAATGATGACAGCAAAATCATCTGGCTTTCTCTATGAGCGGTCACAAAATAAGTTATAAAGATTAAGACAGCTCACTATAAGATCTAGTTGCATCATAACAATAGAGGTTTATTTTCTACAAGATGTTGTGGTCTACATTGCTTGTGATACTTTACTTAAGTTATTTAAGGACATATAAGTTGTGTGATGATCAAAGAGGTATATTTTGGGACTTAAGGAATAATAACCTCACAAACGTTCCACAGAACATTCCAAAGAATACCACGATATTGGATTTATCATTTAACAAAATAACCGCCATCCAAAACAAAGATTTCCAGCTTCTACAAAACCTGAAATGTTTAATTCTCAGCTTTAATCCTATTTCTCACATTGAACATGATGCTTTTATAGGCTTGGAAATGTTGCAGATGTTGGAATTGAACAATCATTCTTTGGATTACCAAGACGTTGATGCAGTTGTGTTTTTACCGATTCAAAATCTGCACAATTTGTCGATGAGAACTAATTTAGATGTGTCTAATAACAAGGGAAATGCAGTCGAAATTTTGAAAAACTTTAAAAATCTGACAACTGCAATAATCGATACATCTTCGGAAACCGTTTTTAATGGAAGTGGCGCCAATCGTCTAAATATCAAACAACTAGTAATTGGAACTGTAGATAGTTTGAGTGTGGTTTACAACTTTTTACTAATGCTACCTTTCAAGGGTTATCTGGGGTAGAAGTTCTTGATCTCTCACGCTGTACAGCTCTCGACATAGAGGATGGTTTTCTAAAACCTTTAGAGGATCTGAAGATATTTCTGTTCCAATCGGGAGTCTTTCCAGTTAAACTTGGAGTGCTAGAATTAATACGATCATTACGATTTTATATGAACAAATCTATGGCAGTAATCGATCTCTCTGGTCCACATATAAATTCGCGACTGATCTCAGAAGATCTGACTATAATATCCATGGAAATTTTAAGTAACATTTGTGTTGAAAAACTTATTTTGTCCTATGGAGATATTAACATTATCAATACGATAAACATTATGGTTCAAATAAAGTCGGGACATCTCATTTTTCCATGTTTCAGAAGGTGTATTAAACACTTAGATTTGTCTTCTAACCGTATTACAGGCACATTTTTAAAACCAGAAATCTTTCTAATGGCTTTCATGGAAAATCTAGAATTTCTTGATGTATCTGGACAGTTAGTTTTTCAGCGAAGATATGATAACAGGTTTACAACTGCTCGTTCCACATATACTGATAAACAGCTTTTGACAGATGTGATTTTCTTTTTGCCAAAAAAATTAAAACATTTAAACATGGGTGAGAGTGTCTATAGAATGGGTCGCCTTATTAATATCACCTTTGAAAACGGTCATAATCTAAAATACCTTAACCTTTACTTAAACGGTATGTATGGTTTTAACGTTACTTTAAGGGGTCTGGAGAATCTCAAAACTTTTGATATAAGTGGAAATGATGTCAATGTTATAAGTGAAACATTTTTTGACACTTTTCCAAATATCACACACCTACGACTAGCTGATTGTGTTTTGGATGGTGATTTCATTTTAAATCACGGTCGACGTTTATTTGAACCGAAGCTTGAAAACTTAGATTTGTCCAGGAATAATTTGCTAAAGCTTCCAAGCGATATATTTAAATATCTGACTAATCTGAAAATTTTAAATCTGGCATTTAATAAACTCTTTTCACACCCAGATTATCTCAATACACCAAACCTTCACACTCTGTATCTTAATTTCAATAACTTTATTCAGTTTTCAACCCAAGAAATTAAAATGTTTAACAAATTAGAGAAAATTACAAGCGATCTTAAACTGTATTTGTATGGTAACTCACTAGCGTGTACATGTGAGACCTATAACTTCATATCGTGGATGAATTTCACTACTATTGAATTAGACAGACCAACCTATACATGTATAGATTCGAAAGGTGACTTAATATCTACTGATGATTTTAACAAATCAGATTATATTCAGTCTTGTCTGTCATCTGTTTTGTTGAATATTTCTGTTTCTCTGGCAGCTACTATCTTAGTGATAATTTTCACAGTTTTTGTTGTTATCAAGAACAAATTGGCCTTTAAGATCTTCATTCAGAGGTTACTGGGAAAATATGTTTATCCAAAACGTCGTCAAGATTTTAAATACGATGCATACATTATCTACCCCGAATCTTTGTATAAATTGGTTTGTTTTGACATGGTTGAAAACATTGAAAAACGCTTTGCATTGAAATTCTATATTCCACATCGTGATCAATTATTTGGTCTCTGTAAAGAAGAAGACATCACAGAAAGTTGTAAAAACAGTTGGAAATTAGTGTTAATCTTAACTCAAGAGTTCATGGATGAACCATTGGCTTTTTTCACTCTTTCTACCTGTTTAACATCTCTTACTTTAACAACACCACATAGACTGATATTAATAATAGATTCTAATTTAAACATTTTACCAAATATTGAATTTTTCCTTGAAAGTGTGTCAGAATCCAATGTTTTGTATACTGATTTAGATAAGCCTCTTGATGATGAGTTTTGGATCAAATTATATGAAAATTTTAATAATAATGATCAAAATTAATTTTCCTTTTAATTGGTTGTTATCGAATCATGTCTGTATTCCATTCATTACCGAAGGTCCATGGTGCAATCCTGGTATTGGTCCAGATAATACCTTCGGATTTTTCTACCCGGTTTCCTCCTGTCAGCGATACAGGTCGTGTTGAATCGCCTCTACTCTTTCATTGACTTTTTTGAATCCCGATTAATGCGTAGGGACGAGTCACAAAATTTCCACGAGCGATCGATTTCGCTCAGGTATGAGACAAAAACTCGCATCTCGCCGAAAGTGAGCTATCTTTGCTTTGTTCGGCCGAGCTTGGTAATTACGTGTAATGCTCGTCCAAAAAATTGATTTATTTTCTATGGTATAGTCTGACCTTTTTTAAATTTACTAAATTTGGACAATGTTCTAGTCGTATATTGCTATCGCCCATATCCATCCTTCCGTCCGTCTGTCGGTCCGTTAACATTTTGTTTTTGTATCTGCCATATAGTCTACAATTATTGTCTGAGATCTCAGTTGATTTTGGTTATAATCGGATGAAAGGTTTTGGCCCTTGATGTGGTCAAAACTCATCAAATTTTACTTGTTTCCACTATAAAAAATGAAATGAATGGAGTTTTACGTCCTACTTTTCTGCACCTATATTGGCTTATTGAAAACGGGCAAACGTCATGCAATGTGTAATGAGGGATATTTTGCCAGGACAGCGGCATTATCCTGCTCTTATTTTCGATTTCCAACTGTCGAGTGATATAGAGGGTACACTTATTATATGATCTTAATGCAATTTGATAAGCATGTATATATTAATGAGATCTTGCTCAAGTTATTTCGGCAATAACCTGATCTTTATAAAAATTTGGTAAGCATGCTGGCGTCACACTGTCCCGAATTTGACACCAGATGGACACACGAATATGGAAATATTCAAATTCGGGTCTGATCGTGAACACATCGGGCCATTCGTGAGGGCATCCTAAGACATTGTGTGACCTACGGTTGAGTTTTTCTGGCTTCGGCAGCATCTTCGTGAGCTGTTCCAAAATCTTTGGCATGCCAAAGAATTGTCGAAAGACCTCGCGATGGTTCATATTCGTGTTGAATTCGTATATCCATTTTGCCCCCCTTATGGTCATCGTGAGGGCATCTTATCAAATCGTATCACCTTCGTCTTTACTTCGTGTGGTTATCGGTGCCATCGGGCATTTTCGCCTTACGAAGATCAGACGAATGAAACTCGAAGCTGTCCGATTGTCTTAGGAAGGCGACACGACGTGTGAAGCCCTCGCATCCCTCTCGTGTAGCCATCGTATTATAGTACGATGGCATTCAGATGGGACCACGGTGTCGGCGAAGTCAGCCGAATTTGAGTAGCTCAAGCTTTTGAAATGTGTGATGGTGATGAGGACATATAACAGGACAGCCTCAAAGCATGTTCCTCAGTCAGTCCTTTGCAATTCCACAGAGCAAAGACGAGTATAACTCACAATTAATTACAATGACATACTTTGATGATGAGACAACCAGGAAAAAGAAGGCACCAGCATTGGTTCTTTTCATGCACCTCAGAGAACATGATGAGCAACTTTTGCAGGTACATTTATAATTAATTGTCTTATTTGTTGAGAAGAGTGGTATTTACAGTGTTGCAGTGATTTTACGGAATGCGCTAAATAATATAGATTTAAATTGTTTGTACTGATGCAATTGCTCTTTGAGTTTGTGGTAATTGAATTCCCCACTGTATGTTGGCTTAATACCAACAGGAGATCACGTGACTCATTCGGGACTCGGTTCGAATGCACCGTACTGTCAATACGATGTCGTGTAGCCATCGTGTCAATCTCTCATACAGAGTTGTCTTCCCCTGCAAGGCAAAGAAAGACAACTCTGTAAAAGAGATTGCCACCGTGTGTCTTCGTGTGTGATTCGGGTGTCATCGTGTGACCTTCTGTAGGCATCGTACTTACTTCGGTTGTTAATTTTCTGTTAACCATGTTCGGGGCCAACTTCGTGCGAAATTCAAAATTCCATATTCGTGTGTCCATCTGGTGTCAAATTCGGGACAGTGTGACGCCAGCATAATGATCTCTCATTCAAGTATGATTTTGACAATAATTGGTTGAACAGTTTTTGAGGCTACTATTATTATCTGATCTTAATTAAATTCGGTAAGCATGTATGTACATGTATTAACGAGATCTTGGACAAGTATGATTTTGACAATAATCGGATGAACAGTTTTTGAGTTGTTGCCCTTGTTTAAATATGCATTAAGATTGTATTTTGACGCATTCTCGATGAACGGGTTTAGGGTTATTGTCCTCGACTTATCATTCTTTTCATGTAACAATAATTTGTATAATCGATAATGAAAATATTATAATTTCTGACAGCTGCCAGTGGGCGTATGTTACCTTACCTGGCAAACCCTGATTTACTAGGCTATCGTGAAATGTGGAGCGCATATTGGGGTCATTCATGCCTGCCGTAGACAATTGTTTGTTTGTTGGTTTTTTTTCAAACTTTATGACAAAGTTTAAGAATTTAAATTTTGTGATTATTTTAAGAGGTAATATTCCTTTAAAAACTAAAACATTACCCTCATGGGTTTTAAGTTTTTTGACCTTATGTAATATTGGACAGTAATGTCGGATACGGGCCGGTTAAAGGGCCATTCTGCTTTTTTGAAAAAAGTTTCCATTATAAAAAAAATCGCAAATGCTACCTGACAGTATTTTTTAAAGTATGCTTATTGTATCTCTATATCTTCTTGATCAAACTGAATTTGGTTTTAAAGGCTTAATTACAAACAGTGAGTACTAATTGTTAATTAAGCAATTTGACCTAGTTTTGGTGTTTGCCCTTTAAATGGCTCAATATTTCTAGCTGAAACCTTATAAATATACAAGAGGGACATTTCTCTACAATCAAGCGTTTATTTTACTCAAATCCGTTCAGTAGTTTGCTATCAGCGTCCAAAAACATAACACACTTAAAACCCTTACGTAAGGTTTTTAAAAATTTTAGCACGTTTTTAGCGTTTAAAAAATAACGGCTGGATTTTTTTGGTTAAAACTTTCAGATACATTTAAGGGCACATAGTTACAGGTTTTGGTGTAAAGTTTTCACAAATTTAAGCAAAAAATATTTTTGACCTAAAAAAAATTCAGACTGTCCCTTTAAGGTGTGCTTACGACCATTCAATACTAATAATAACTACATGTATATTATGTTATATTTTTTCAAATCAAGTTCATGTATTAGTCCAGATAATCTTAGTATGTTATATTTGTGTAGATAATAATACTTTATGTTTTTATTCTCTAGATAATCAAGTTGCATTTTATTTGTCTAGAAAATTATATATGATTCTATTTTTATCTAGAAAATCATTTTGGGAAATCACGTTCCATGTGCTTAAAATATAATGTTATTTGTGCTTATAGAATCATATACTGTGTAATATTTGTCTAGAAAATCATACGATGTTATATTTTCCTATCAAAATCATGTATATTCAATTCATATAAAAAGGAATTTATAAAGTGTTGTATTAAAAAGTTCTATATTTGAAAAATAGTGAATTGATTTGTCATATCTGTTGCATAATGTCAATTTTTAAAGATCAAAATATATTGTTATATGGTAAAATTCACGAAACTCCCAGAGCCGTGATTTAATTCCAAATATCCGAGGTATATTTTGGACCTCCTCATCATCGGGGGGCCAAATGTATTTGACCATAAGCAACTACAGACCTTACACAGCAAAATATAGTTCAATAAACTTTGGGCTAGTGAAAAAACTATACTATACTATTGTCATGCCCATGTTTGTAACTCTAGCGTAGGTAATTCAGAAATTATCCAAGATTCAGATTTCATGAAGAAATAACATAACACAAATTAATCAAATTATTTTTTTAAGACTGTGCATAGTAGAACACTTAAGACAGATAGCGATGGCCATCGTATTACCCCCCTTTTGTCAATTTGTCCAAAGGGGTTAACAAGATGAAAGAAATGAAAGATTATGAGAGTAACATTTTCTTATTACATGAGTTTTGTTTACAGCTGTTTTCTTTATACTAATTTTCTCAACCATGTCAAGTTTCATTTAAAATCTCCTCCGTCTCTCTTTTTACATATTCCTTGTTTTAAAATCATGGGTTTACATTTCTTGAAAAAAAAATATGTCAATGAAATATGCATAAAACAAGGGCAATAACTCATGTATCAAATATTTTTTGATGTTTCTGATTTTCAATAGATTCCATCCTTAAATGATTAAGAACACTCACACCAGTTTCATCAAAATCCATCAAGATATCAGCTCCATATTGTGTACACAACTTTTAGAGTGTAACGGTATAGGCTAAAAAAAATAGCCTAGGTCATTACAAATTTCATCAGAATCTATCGAAAAACCAGTCTACTATTGTGTCCACAACATATTATCAACAGCAAAGATCAAGAAATCAGCTCTCTATCGTATTCACAACAGATTTTCAAAAGCAAGGGCAATAAACCATAAAATATTTATTCGATTAGTCTGATTTTCAATAGGGTTCATCCTTAGATTATTACGAACACTCACAACAAATTCCATTAAAATCCATCAAGAAACCGGCTCTCTATGGTGTGAACAATTGTGAACAGACAGACAAACAGACGGACGGACGGACGGACGGATAGACATACTACAATATGTGGCGTTAAAAAGCAGAGTTCATGAGTTCATGAAGCAAAGTAAATCTCCTTACATTACCACAGACATGAATCCCACCTGCATATCTGTATTATCTTTATGAATATTAGATACTTCTGTTAAACTAAAAGAATGTTTGTAATCAGAACTTCCGAACCAGAAGGTCATGTTTTAATGAAGGCGTTTGACACGCATGATTTTTACGTCTATACGTTTTAGTACAGTCCACTATGTATTCCAGCTGGATTTGAGTGCCAAAGTCAACTTGATCAATTTTAGGGTGCTGGTTTAATAAAAGATAGCTACCATTTTTTTCGATGGCGTCTTCAGCCACCATATTGAATTTCAAAATGGCCTCGATTTTCTGTATATTATGTTGGCCTATATCTTACCTTTTAAGCAATGTAGAAAAGTAGAAATGGTCACACTACTCATGTTATTTTATACCTCAGATTATATTTATTACTTCTTACCTGTTTGTTTTGGCCGCCATCTTTTATTTCAAAATGGCTGCCGTTTTCATTATATTTTGGCATATATCTCCTCTTTTGAGGAAAGTAGAAGAGTAGAAATGGTAGCAATACTCCTGTTTTATGATACCTGGGATTCTTTGGATCTCTTAAAACCATTTTGGTTTGGATCGCTATCTTTAACTTCAAAATGACCGCCATTTTCATTAAATGTAGGCTTGTATCTCAACGTATGAACAATGCAGAAGAGTAGAAAGGTGGCAATACAGATTTTCTATGATACTCGGTACCTAGAATTCTACTTCTTACTTGATACTAATTTGATCCCGACGCCATCGTTAATTTGAAAATGGTCGTCATATTAAGTACACGTGTGTAGATAACTCAGCATGTGAGAAACATAAAGAAGCCTATTATATGTGGTGAAGTCAATGTTTACATCAAATTACAGCATATCCACCTGAATAACTAGGTCAGTATATCAAGCTTTTCACACAAAAAGCTATTCCAGTTCCAGACCAATCTTGGGTTACCAATTTTGGCATGATTTCTATAAAGTAGTAGTTGCGGGCAGTGTCTTTGGTTGATTCCAATAATAATAATAATAATGAACAGCATTGTTGGATGTGGAAACGGGTAGGTTGGGCTTACTCTTCTAAACACCTAGATATAATCAAACATTCTGTATAGCCACCATTTCTTTTCTTCTACATTTATCATATGTTGAGATAGAGGCAAACAAATGGCGGCCATTTTGAAATTAAAGATGGCGACACACACTAAAAAGTAAGGTACAAAAATCCTACGTATAATAAATCATGAGTTTTGCCACCATTTCTACTCTTTTACACTACTCATAATATTATTTTACGATATAGGCCAAACCATAATAAAAATAGCGGCCATTTTGAAATTAAAAATGACAGCTAAACCAAATTAGTCACAGGTAAGACATAGAATCCTAAGTATCATAAAACATTAGTATTAGTAGTAATAGTGGCATTTCTATTCTGCAACATTGCTCAGACTTTGAGATATAGGCCAATATATGAAGTAATTTTTGAAGGCCATTTTGAAATAAAGATAATAGTCGAACAGAATTAGTTACAAGTAACAGATAGAGTCCCAGGTATCATAAAACATGGATATTGTCACCATTTCTACTAGTTATAGAACAACAAATAAAGCAAATGGTGGACATTTTGAAATTCAAAATGGCGGCTGAAGACGTCATTGGAAAAACTGGTACGTAACTTTCTTGGTTTCAGCACCCAAAAATTGCCCAAGTTAGCCATTAAAATCCATTTTGGCACTCTGATCCAGCTGGACCCAAATATCTGACATAAGTGACTGTACTACAGTGTAATGAATATCATCATTCTGTGGGAATATTTAAACGCCCACATTATAATGTGGTAGTATTTTGTATTATTTTAGTATTCTGTCCGTCCTTCCGTCTACAGTTTTCATCTGATTAGAATGAAATTTGAGTTGATCATTTATATTGATGAGATCGTGGACATGTACGATATTGTCGATTTTTTTTATATACGGTGTTCGAGTTATTGCTTTTGACTTAGACAAAACGCAGCTAAATTGGCTTGTGAACGCGATACAGTTTTCATCAGATTTTAGAGTCATTTGATATGATAATCTATAACAATAAGATCTATGTCCAGGTGGAATTAGACGGTTTTTCTATAAATATTTTTTGTTATTATCTGAACTGTACAGAACCTGAAAGGCTGGATTGTCGCTTCTACCTTTCGATGAGATCAATCACAACATCTTGGGGTGGAAAAACGGTTGGTAGTCGAAGTAATGGGCACATTGAATACAGTTTGAAATAGGTAATATTGTATTTTTTGTTTTGTTCGGGGCAGTACGATACACCCGATATATATTAATGAGATCTCAGTCTAGTTCGATAGTTCGAACTAGTTCTAGTTCAGTTTTCAACAGATTTTGATGAAACGTGATCATCGGAACTTGGTGAACGGTTTTGAGTTAACCCGTGACCTTTGATTTTTTTTAAATATAATAAATGAAAGTAAATTAGAGTATTTTCATTTCCGGCAGTTGCCAGTAGGCAAGTATGATACCTTGCCTGACAAGCCCTAGTATGAAAAGAAGAGGATACTTGTGTCTACCTTTATAAAGAGGAAGATTATTCATATTCTATTTTTAAAAGGCTTATCGTCAATTACAAACAGGCTTGTAGTATTACATTACGGATATGAAACCAGGATGTTGAATCTTTCCTGAATAATCAGACAGCATCACTGACTACATACATGACGAAAACGACTTCAAATATATATTCACACACCATGTCACAAAATAAGTTATAAAAAGTAAAACAGCTCACTATAAGATCTAGTTGCATCATAACAATAGAGGTTTATTTTCAACAAAATGTTGTGGTCCACATTGCTTGTGATACTTTACTTAAGTTATTTAAGGACATATAAGTTGTGTGATGATCAAAGAGGTATATTTTGGGACTTAAGGAATAATAACCTCACAAACGTTCCACAGAACATTCCAAAGAATACCACTATATTGGATTTATCATTTAACCAAATAACCGCCATCCAAAACAAAGATTTCGAACTTCTACAAAACCTGAAATGTTTAATTCTCAGCTTTAATCCTATTTCTCACATTGAACATGATGCTTTTTTAGGCTTGGAAATGTTGCAGATGTTGGAATTGAACAATCATTCTTTGGATTACCAAGATGTTGATGCAGATGTGTTTTTACCGTTTCAAAATCTGCACAATTTTTCGATGAGAACTAATTTAGATGTGTCTAATAACAAGGGAAATGCAGTCGAAATTTTGAAAAACTTTCAAAATCTGACAACCGTAATAATCGATACATCTTCGGAAACTGTTTTTAATGGAAGCGGCGCCAATCGTCTAAATATCAAACAACTAGTAATTGGAACTGTAGATAGTTTTGAGTGTGGTTTACAACTTTTTACTAATGCTACCTTTCAAGGGTTGTCTGGAGTAGAAGTTCTTGACCTCTCACGCTGTACAGCTCTCGACATAGAGGATGGTTTTCTAAAACCTTTAGAGGATCTGAAGATTTTTCTGTTCCAATCGGGAGTCTTTCCAGTTAAAGTTGGAGTGCCAGAATTAATACAATCATTACGATTTTATATGAACAAATCTATGGCAGTGATCGATCTCTCTGCTCCACATACAAATTCGCGACTGATCTTAGAAGATCTGACTCTAATATCCATGGAAGTGTTAGGTAACATTTGTGTTGAAAAACTTATTTTGTCCAATGTAGATATTACCATTATTAATACAATTAATTTAATGGTTCAAATCAAGTCGGGACACCTCATTTTTCCATGTTTCAGAAGGTGTATTAAACACTTAGATTTGTCTTCTAACCGTATTATAGGCACATTTTTTAAACCAGAAATCTTTCTAATGGCTTTCATGGAAAATCTAGAATTTTTTGATGTATCTGGACAGTCAGTTTTTCAGCGAAGATATGATTACAGGTTTACAACTGCTTATTCGATATATACCGACAATCAGTTTTTGACAGATGTAATTTTCTTTGTGCCTAAAAAATTAAAACATTTTAACATGGGCGAGAGTGCCTATAGAGTTGGTCGCCTTATTAATATCACCTTTGAAAACGGTCATAATCTAAGATACCTTAACCTTTCCTTAAACGGTATGTATGGTTTTAACGTTACTTTAAGGGGTCTGGAGAATCTCAAAACTTTTGATATAAGTGGAAATGATGTCAATGTTATAAGTGAAACATTTTTTGACACTTTTCCTAATATCACACACCTACGACTAGCTGATTGTGTTTTGGATGGTGATTTCATTTTAAATCACGGTAGACGTTTATTTGAACCCTTAACAAAGCTTGAAAACTTAGATTTGTCCAGGAATAATTTGCTAAAGCTTCCAAGCGATGTATTTAAATATCTGACTAATCTGAAAATTTTAAATCTGGCATTTAATAAACTCTTTTCACACCCAGATTATCTCAATACACCAAACCTTCACACTCTGTATCTTAATTTCAATAACTTTATTCAGTTTTCATTCCAAGAAATTAAAATGTTCAACAAATTAGAGAAAATTACAAGCGATCTTAAACTGTATTTGTATGGTAACTCACTAGCGTGTACATGTGAGACCTATAACTTCATATCGTGGATGAATTTCACTACCATTGAATTAGACAGACCAACCTATACATGTATAGATTCGAAAGGTGACTTAATATCTACTGATGATTTTAACAAATCAGATTATATTCAGTCTTGTCTGTCATCTGTTTGGTTGAATATTTCTGTTTCTCTGGCAGCTACTATCTTAGTGATAATTTTCACAGTTTTTGTTGTTATCAAGAACAAATTGGCTTTTAAGATCTTCATTCAGAGGTTACTGGGAAAATATGTTTATCCAAAACGTCGTCAAGATTTTAAATACGATGCATACATTATCTACCCCGAATCTTTGTATAAATTGGTTTGTTTTGACATGGTTGAAAACATTGAAAAACGCTTTGCATTGAAATTCTATATTCCACATCGTGATCAATTATTTGGTCTCTGTAAAGAAGAAGACATCACAGAAAGTTGTAAAAACAGTTGGAAATTAGTGTTAATCTTAACTCAAGAGTTCATGGATGAACCATTGGCTTTTTTCACTCTTTCTACCTGTTTAACATCTATTACTTTAACAACACCACATAGACTGATATTAATAATAGATTCTAATTTAAACATTTTACCAAATATTGAATTTTTCCTTGAAAGTGTGTCAGAATCAAATGTTTTGTATACTGATTTAGATAAGCCTCTTGATGATGAGTTTTGGATCAAATTATATGAAAATTTTAATAATAATGATCAAAATTAATTTTCCTTTTAATTGGTTGTTATCGAATCATGTCTGTATTCCATTCATTACCGAAGGTCCATGGTGCAATCCTGGTATTGGTCCAGATTATACCTTCGGATTTTTCTATCCGGTTTCCTCCTGTCAGTGATGCAGGTCGTGTTGAATCGCCTCTACTCTTTCATTGACTTTTTTGAATCCCGATTGATGCGAAGTCACAAATTTTCCACGAGCGATCGGTTTCGCTCATGTATGAGACAAAAACTCGCATCTCGCCGGACTTAAGCGATCTTTGCTTTGTTCGGCCGAGCTTGGTAATTACGTGTAATGCTCATCCAAAAAAATTGAATAACATGCAATATTTATTTTCTATGGTATAGTCTGACCTTTTTTAAATTTACTAAATTTGAACAGAGCCAATGTAGTCGTATATTGCTATCGCCCATTTCCATCCCTTCGTCCGTCGGTCCGTTAACATTTTTTTTTGTATCTGCCATATACTCTACAATTATTGTCTGAGATCTCGGTTGATTTTGGATATAATCGGATGACAGGTTTTTGAGTTTTTGCCCTTGATGTGGTCAAAACTCATCAAATTTTACTTGTTTCCACGATAAAAAAAATTGAAATGAATGGAGTTTTACGTCCTAGTTTTCTGCACCTATATGGGCTTATTGAGGACGGGCAAACGCCATGCAATGTGTAATGAGGGAAATTTTGCTAGGACAGCGGCATTAGCCTGCTCTTATTTTCGATTTCCAACTGTCGAGTGATAGAGAGGCTACAATTATTATATGATCTTAATGCAACTTGATAAGCATGTATATATTAATGATATCTTGGTCAAGTTATTTTGGCAATAACCTGATCTTAATGTAATTTGGTAAGCATGTATATACTAATGAGGTCTCAGTCAAGTATGATTTTGACAATAATTGGTTGAACAGTTTTTGAGGCTACTATTATTATCTGATCTTAATTAAATTCGGTAAGCATGTATGTACATGTATTAACGAGATCTCGGTCAAGTATGATTTTGACAATAATCGGATGCATTAAGATTGTATATATTGATGATATTTGACGCATTCTCGATGAACGGGTTTTGGGTTATTGTCCTTGACTTATCATTCTTTTGATATAACAAAATTTGTATAATCGATAATGAAAATATTATAATTTCTGACAGCTGCCATGTTACTTTACCTGGTTACTTTAGCCCTGATTTTCTAGGCTATGTGAAATATTGGTGTCATTAATTCATGCCCGCCGTAGACAATTGTTTGGGGTTTTTTTTTCAAACTTTATGACAAAGTTTAAGAATTTAAATTTTGGGATCATTTTAAGAGGTAATATTCCATATATAACATTACCCTCATGGGTTTTAAGTTTTGACCTTATGTAATATTAGACAGTAATGTCGGATACTGGCCGGTTAAGGTGTGCTTACGACCATTTAATACTAATAATAGCTATATTATGTTATATTTTTTTCAAATCAAGCTCATGTATTAGTCCAGATAATCTTAGTATGTTATATTTGTGCAGATAATAATATTTTATGTTTTTATTCTCTAGATAATCAAGTTGCATTTTATTTGTCTAGAAAATTATATTTCATTCTATTTTTATCTAGAAAATCATTTCGGGAAATCACGTTCCATGTGCTTAAAATGTAATGTTATTTGTGCTTATAGAATCATATACTGTGTTATATTTGTCTCGAAAATCATACGATGTTATATTTCACTATCAAAATCATGTATATTCAATTCATGTAAAAATAAATTTATAAAGTGTTGTATTAAAGTTCTATATTTGAAAAATAGTGAAATGATATGTCATATCTGTTGCATTATATCAATTTTTAAAGATTAACATATATTGTTATATGGTAAAGTATCTAGGCTTGGCTTCCAGAATACAATACTAAACAGGTAAAATTTTAAGTAAGCCTTTTTCAATTATTGTATATAAACATAGTTTTCTGGATTTATCAGATTATTTAGGTAATCTGTTATGTCACTAGTTAAGTCCCTTGATGAATATATACTACTGACTAAGTCTGATGAAAATTTAGATTGTTTGTACATTCTAAAATACTGGTTCCCAACATTTGTCATACCATGGCCAAAAATTCACGAAACTTCCAGAGCCGTGGCCCCCTGTTTAATTCGAAATATCCGAGGTATATTTTGTACCTCCTCATCATCGGGGGACCAAATGCATTTGACCACAAGCAACTACAGACCTTACACAGCAAAATATAGTTCAATAAACTTTGGGCTAGTGAAAAAACTTTACACATCGTCATGACCCATGCCCATGTTTGTAACTCTAGCGTAGGTAATTCAGAAATATACAAGATTCAGATTTCATGAAGAAATAACATGACACAAATTAATCAATTTGTTGTTTTAAGACTGTGCATAGTAGAACACTATGATAGACAGACAGACAGACAGATAGCTATGGCCATCGTATAATGGCAGTCAATTTGTCCAAAGGGGTTGACAAGATGAAAGAAATGAAAGATTATGAGAGTAACATTTTCTTATTACATGAGTTTTGTTTACAGCTGTTTTCTTTATACTAATTTACTCAATTTGTCAAGTGTCTCTCTTTTTACATGTTCCTTGTTTTAAAATCATGGGTTTACATTTCCTGAAGAAAAAAATATGTCAATGAAATATGCATAAAACAAGGGCAATAACTCATGTATCAAATATTTTTTGATGTTTCTGATTTTCAATAGATTCCATCCTTAAATGATTAAGAACACTCACACCAGTTCCATCAAAATCCATCAAGATATCAGCTCCATATTGTGTACACAACTTTGAGAGTGTAACGGTATAGGCTAAAAAAAAAATAACGCGTTTTTAAGAACAAGGACAACTAGAATCGTGAGACGATACTGGGCAGTGCGCATCCGGTTTCGTCCATGGGTGAAAAATGGCGTTTTCAATCCATACTGCGAAATTTACAGAACATAAAAATCGGCATATAATTTTTTTATATTCGGGAGTGAAAAGTAAATAACCATTTCACGTTCAGTAGTGAAAAGTCATCTGATTAAAAAGTCGTTGTTTTTTTCGTTTGACTTTTTCCATGTCAGCCCCTCCAACCTGCATCATTGAGAGGGTGAAACCGGGTTGAAAAATCCGAAGGCATGCGACCCATGCCGGAATTGAACCCTGGAACTTCAGCTTAGCGAGCAAGCGTCTAATTCACTGTGCCACGGCAGCTCCCTACATGATAGAGCCAATTCTTGATATGTCGAGTAAATGACATCAGAATACCGAGTGTTAACCTCCATACATGAAAGTTCGCAGCACAGTTCGTAAATTGTCATTTCAACATAAACCTTGCAAAAAATCTATATTATTATTTTTTTAGAAAACATTTTAATGGTCAACGTTTTTAGACATGCAATTTTAATAAATGACAGAACCAGATTTTTAGAACGGATTTTCTTCTTTTGGCGTTGGATCGTTATCTGCTTCTTTTTGTTTATCTTTTTTAGTACATAATTTACAACGTTAAACATGCAAGTTACAATGAAAGAAAGTCATGTTAAGCATGGTGCAATTGTCAGTTGAAGGGAGAGAACTGTATCTAAACATGCAGACATCAAACATTTTTCAGTTGATGGGAGAAAACTGCATTTGAACATTTTAAAATACTACTCTGACCAGTGAGAAGCGTTAAAAGAAACACTATGGTTAATTGTAACTTTCTAGATGTTGGCATACTGACCATGAATCGCATAATGTGCTGAGGGAATAATTCGCTGACTCTCACATGTTAATAGATATAGTGTCTAAAGCTGTTTTTCTTGAGGTGTGATACACCTAATTGAAGATTACAGGCAAATAATACTTCCTGGTCATTTGAACTAATGGATGTAGAAATATGAGCATTGAAAATTACAGTCTGAATTAAAATTCTTGTTCCAGAAATATAAAGAAACCGAAATTGAAAAAATCAGTTGCCATACGGTTGTTGGCCATCGACTAACGATTTCATAGACACCGGTATTATGTAAATTAGATTATCCCCTGAGGTCCCATTTTGAGGTTTATAAAAATAAGTCACAACAACATGGGACCTGACATAGTACTTCCGGGTCGGATTTTATCATTTTATCTTTTCTGATGATCATTTCTAAGATGATGCAAAAAGAAACTTTCAAATAATTCGGGAACTCCAGAAGTTAGAATTTCAAGTTTACAAACAAATGACGTCAAAACCGGACGTGATATCAAAATTTCAGAAATATTGTTTTGTTCATTATCAAATTGTTTATCTACTTGTAAGTTTTCAGATCGATCGAAATCAAATTTCCAAAAAACACGCACAGTTACAATGAAAATTGGCGCAAAATTTGCAAGTTTTAAAAAGCGCAATTTTGATTCAAATATTTGGTGTTATATATCATTTGAAAGAGCAGATGTAGCATAGTAAATATGTCTAAATATTTGTGACGTATGTCAATTAGGTCACGTGACAAAGCTCTTTAAAGTTAAAACTTGCAATTTTCAAATGGCGATAAAACCGGAAGTTAACATCAGAAATCGGAAATGAATATATCATTTGATAGATCTCATTAAGGGCAATAACTTTTGTACAGGTCAAAGGGTCATCAAAGGTCAAGGTCACTAGATATGAGCCTTGAAAGTTTCGGTCATTACTAAAATTCTTTGTCCGGAAATAGAAACAAGTCTAAATCGAAATTCAAAAATCCGCTGTCATAAGGTTGGTGGCAATCGACTAAGGATTTAATAGACACCAAAATTGTGCAAATCCGATTATCCACTGAGGCCCCATTTTGAGTTTTATAAAAATTACTCACAACAACATGGCGCCTGACATATTACTTCCGGGTCAAATTTTATCATAAATATCTTTCATAATGACAATTTCTAACATAATGCAAAAAGAAATGTTCAAATATCTTCAAAACTCCGGAAGTTGAAATTTGAAGTTTACAAGCAAATGACGTCAAAACCGGAAGTGATATCAAAATTTTGAAAACATGGTTTTGTTCGCAATAACAATGTCTATATGCCTAGAAGTTTTCATAGCGATCGAAATAAAACTGTGGAAGTTGAAAAAAGCGTCAAAAAAGAGTTCCAAAATTCAGGGTCAAAAAGTGAAAAATTATAAGTTTTTAAGTGGTTATTGTGTAGAAAAGACACAACAGAAATAAACAAAAAAATATCCATCTAAATCGGTTGAAAATTGTACGTTAAAATGATAAAAAACCGAAAATACACGTTTTGTCATACCTCATTTCCGGTTGGACAAAACTGCGTCATTTAGCCTCTAAGCCACAATGTGCAGCAGTTTATCGTTGGAAATCGTGTCAGTTTGAGCGTGACAAGCTCCCTTCATACCGAAATAGCGAGACCAGAAAACGAAAAAAAAAAAAAATAGTCAATTGCAAACCAATGCAGTGCGTTCGAGAATCGAACGCACTGCAATAACTCATAAAATATTCTAACGATAATTCTGATTTTCAAAAGGTTTATCCCCAGGTCATTACAAGTTTCATCGGAATCTATCGAAAAACCAGTCTACTATTGTGTCCACAACATATTATCAACAGCAAAGATCAAGAAATCAGCTCTCTATCGTATCCACAACAGATTTTCAAAAGCAAGGGCAATAAACCATAAAATATTTATTCGATTAGTCTGATTTTCAATAGGGTTCATCCTTAGATTATTACGAACACTTACAACAAATTCCATTAAAATCCATCAAGAAACCAGCTCTCTATGGTGTGAACAGACAGACGGACGGACGGACAGACATACTACAATATACGCCCGCATTGATGTATGGGCGTTAAAAAGCAGAGTTCGTGAGTTCATGAAGCAAAGTAAATCTCCTTACATTACCACAGACATGAATCCCATCTCTATATCTGTATTATCTTTATGAATATTAGATACTTCTGTTAAACTAAAAGAATGTTTGTAATCAGAACATCCGAACCAGAAGGTCATGTTTTAATGAAGGCGTTTGAAACGCATGATTTTTACGTCTATACGTTTTAGTACAGTCCACTATGTATTCCAGCTGGATTTGAGTGCCAAAGTCAACTTGGTCAATTTTAGGGTGCTGGTTTAATAAAAAAAATAGGTACCATTTTTTTCGATGGCGTCTTCAGCCACCATTTTAAATTTCAAAATGGCCTCGATTTTCTGTATATGTTGGCCTATATCTTACCTTTTAAGCAATGTAGAAAAGTAGAAATAGTCATACTACTCATGTTATTTTATACCTCAGATTCTCTCTATTTAAGGATTCAATGCAGATTTTTTTGCGTTCATTGGGTGATGAACGCAGAATTTCACGTGTTAAATCGAATGAATGGCGAAGCCATTCATGTCAGGTTTAACATGTGAAAATTCGGCGTTCATCACCCAATGAACGAAAAAAAATCTGCATTCAGTGTCTTTGGTTGATTCCAATAATAATAATAATAATAACTAGAGCTGTGAACAGCACTGAGCGTGGCCCGTGATACTTTGCCTGATAGCTGTAAGACTTTTTGAACTTCAAACCCCTAAAGTCTGGTGTTCACTCCCTCATTTTTAGTAAAAAGTTTTGTGAAAGGGTAGATTCAATATTATATCAATATAACTTATAGTATGGTAATTTTTATAGCTTCATGGTAGCTACAATACACAGGTATGGGTGAAATGTGAACATTATGTGACAGAATTCCTTTACTGATATAAATATGATCTATAAGTGTTTCACCTTCATTAGTGTAATGCTGAACAAGTTGTTGAAAACCAAATTTTTGAAAAAAATTAAGTATAGACAAATGACCCCCCCAAGATATTTTGATTGAAATCTCCCATAATAACATACACCAGATTCTTGTTATTCAACTAGTGATCTTTGTAACATTGGGAGAAATAATTCTAATCGATAAACAGGTGGTCTATAGATAACAATTACGTTAATATTCTTATCCAGAATATTCAAAGTAATGTGTTCTATTTTTAAAACTCCCAAATTTAAGAGTGGCTCAGCGAGTTAGACGCTTGCTCGCTAACCTGAAGGTCCAGGGTTCAATCCCGGCATGGGTCGAGATGACACTTTCGGATTTTTCAACCCGGTTTCCCCCTGTCAGTGATGCAGGTCGGAGGGGCTGACATGGAAAAGTGTCTAGTCGCTTGGATGGGACAACAAACCGAGGCCCCGTGTGCTATTGGCTGTGTACGTTAAAGATCCCTAGACAGTTGGAAATCGGCTAATAATGACTACTTTGTGAACAGTGACTGCATAGACGGTACATTACAAATACATTACAAATACATTCAACAATTACGAACAAATAATAAGCTTAGCAGATAAAAACAGGTTATAGTCAATTGGGCCTCCATCCAAAATGGCCCCTCGTTTGGTCAAAATGGTCCCTGATAAATGGTCAAAATGGTCTTCAAAAAAAGTCAAAATGGTCCTTCCAAAAAGTCAAAATGGTCTCAAAATATTTTTATTTATGATGTTACAAATTAACAAAACATAAAGCGCTAAATAATATATTTTTTATATAATCTTTTTGAGAACTGTAACTGGAACTTCAAATTAATATTGTAAGTCTTAGAATGTCTTTGCTTTGATGAAAATATAAATTGGAACACAATTTATGTCTTCAAAATTTGTTGTAACAGAGTACAATTTTCAGTCAAAATTAGTGACCTTTTTTAGGGTTAAAATAGCTTCCAATTATTCCTTTGATTATCATCATATAAGCTACAATTTATAAAAAAAAAAATCAGGGAACATCTTGACTTTATTTTTGTGGCCATTTTAACCAATGAATTGGTTGAAATCAAAAGAGAAATTCAGAGGCCATTTTGACCAAAATAGGGGCCATGGTGACTGGCCATTTTGACCAAACCATTTTGACTAATAGCCGATTAGAATAGGGGCCCAATTAACTATGACAAGATTAAACATTTACTTTTTATTGCAACGGATTAGCGCAGACGCGTTGCCAGTAAAATAATTTATTGCTAGATAGTCCATCACTACAGATTATGACTGTACTCTGACTAATTTGTTTATGACATATAATAAGCTTAGCAGACGACAAAAACAAAATTGGAATTGGGTGTTACAGAAGATACTCTCCTATAGAAGCACTAGTCAAGGTCACAAGAAGAGAGCATACATTTCAATTATCAATTCAAATGATAACAATTAGAACTAGGGGCCATTTTGTATAGCGGATATGCCTCCTTCCCCAACATTCGAACTGTGTAAACGTCAATATTTTCCTTTAATGCTGAGTTGAAATACTGTCTTTTGTTTCAATGGATTGGAGCAGACAGTAGCCAGTTGAATTGATGTATGTTAGTCAATTAAGTGCCGTGGGTAAGAATTACCCTCAAAATAAGAAAAAATCTGATATTATATCAAACATAGCAAACACTCGTAAAAACATGTTAATCTTTATAAAGTTAAAACAATATGTAATGAGATTAATTTATCTTTGACCTATAATAATCTTAGCAGACAATAAAAAACAGTTTGAGCACTTACTTTTTCTAGAGTCCAGCTTTAGAGTTAAAAGATTATGTAGTCTGACTAATTTGTTTATGACCTTTAATAACCTTAGCAGACGACAAAAAGAAAATTGGTGTGTATCTTGTAGAAAGAGTTCTGTCAATGGTAGAAAAAAAATTCGAACAGGTTAATGTATCAAAAATTCACTGCTCTAAATGATTGTATGTAAAATTAATGTAAGTGAAAATTTTGCAAAAAAAAAGAATAAATTTTATATATTTTTTAGAGTGTTAAAAGATTATATAATCAGATTAATCTGTTTATGACCTAAAATACTTCACACCTCCATGTGAAAAGTTCACATGGATAGTTTTATTACTGTATTATATAACCTGCTATAACCATTGTCAATCATTTTAATCCTCTCTATTTCTATTTTTCTCAGATTACTCAGGGTACTCTATGCCTATTTTCACTTTAATGGATTTTGTATTAAACTAATCATGTCATATATCGTTGAAAAGAGAAAATTGTGTACATCATCATTAAACAATCGATATTGCTATTAGATAATTACATTGTAAGTTAGAACTCTCAGTCGAAAAAAACGCAATATTTTGAAAACATATTTTAAGGTATTATCGTCATATATCGTTAAAAAGATAATTAAATCAGCATTACAAAATTGAAATGATTAATTCTTTGTGTTAATTAGAGAAGGTGATACAGCCGTCCAAAGTTGTCAAAAGTGTCAATTTTTGAATGTCTATAAAACCGGAAGTTAATATTTTTCAACTAAAATCAAAACACCTATGGATAGCTGAGGTCAAGGACATTCTACATTGAAAATGTCAGGGTCATTGAAGGTCAAGGTCACATGGTATGGCCTTTTGAATTTTCAAAAAATTCAAACCAAAATAAAAACACTTCAAATTCGAAATTCAAAATTCTGTGCCTACAAGTTTTAGATAAAGTTACAATGTTTTGATAGACATCAAAATCATAAAAATCGGATAAAAAATGGAGGACTAATTAATTTTTTGCTGAAATGTGTCGGTCTGTGACGACAGCCTATGTATCACTTCCGGTTTGGATTTTTTCTGCTAAGTACCTTCTAATTATGCCTGACATACAATATTTATGGTTTTAGCCAACATCTGAAATTTACACCGGAAGTGGGGTCGCCAGTCTTAATTTTGAAAAACCGGAAGTCTTCACGCCAAAACCGGAAGTGATAGAAATATTTTAATTATCTTGTATTATTTGTATCGACATTCTGTTTATGTCCTGTGAATTTCAGATCAATCGGATAATTAGCGGCTGAGAAAAAATTTTTGATTTTTTTTGAAAATTTTGGTTTCAAATTTTTTTTACAAAAATATTTAAAAATTGAAAATTTTGAAAATGCTCCAGATACTTCTTTTAACAATTAACGTAATAAAGGAAATTTCATGTAAATCGGTTCATAAATAAGTCCTACAGACTCGATGAAAAAATATTGCACATTATGTAATAGCCCACTTCTGGTTCCGCAAAAATGTGCCGTTTCATATTTAAGGGAAAATTTCCCTCGAGTGAAACTAGCTGATCAAACCAGAATTTCTATACCATTTCCAGTTTTCTCTACAGACGCTGACCAGAATTTGGAAAAAAAAAAAAAAAAAAAAAAAAAAAAAAAATAATCATAACGAAAACAAAGCGTGACAAATCGATAGATTTGCCACGCAATGAGCAGCATTGTTGGATGTGGCAACGGGTAGGTTGGGCTTACTCTTCTAAACACCTAGATATAATCAAACATTCTGTATAGCCACCATTTCTTTTCTTCTACATTTATCATATGTTGAGATAGAGGCAAACAATTAGCGGCCATTTTGAAATGTAAGGTAATGTACAAAAATCCTACGTATAATAAATCATGAGTATCGCCACCATTTCTTCTCTTTTACATTACTCATAATATGTTACGATATAGGCCAAACCATAACAAAAATAGCGGCCATTTTGAAATTAAAAATGACAGCTGAACCAAATTAGTCACAGGTAAGACATAGAATCCTAAGTATCATAAAACATTAGTATTAGTAGTAATAGTGGCATTTCTATTCTGCAACATTGCTCAGACTTTGAGATATAGGCCAATATATTAAGTAACTGTCGGCCATTTTGAAATTAAAGATGATAGTCGAACAGAATTAGTTACAAGTATCAGATAGAATCCCAGGTATCATAAAACATGGATATTGTCACCATTTCTACTAGTTATAGACCAACAAATAAAGAAAATGGTGGACATTTTGAAATTCAAAATGGCGGCTGAAGACGTCATTGGAAAAACTGGTACGTAACTTTCTTGAAATCAGCACCCCAAAATTGCACAAGTTAGCCATTAAAATCCATTTTGGCACTCTGATCCAGCTGGACCCAAATATCTGACATAAGTGACTGTACTACAGTGTAATGAATATCATCATTCATTCTGTGGGAATATTTAAACGCCCACATTATAATGTGGTAGTATTTTGTATTATTTTAGTATTCTGTCCGTCCTTCCGTCTACAGTTTTCATCTGATTAGAATGAAATTTGAGGTGATCATTTATATTGATGAGATCGTGGACATGTACGATATTGTCGATTTTTTTAATATACGGTGTTCGAGTTATTGCCCTTGACTTAGACAAAACGCAGCTAAATTGGCTTGTGAACGCGATATGGACTACAGTTTTCATCCGATTTTAGAGTCATTTCATATGATAATCTATATCAATAAGATCTATGTTCAGGTGGAATTAGACGGTTTTTCTATAAATATTTTTTGAGTTATTATCTGAACTGTACAGAACCTGAAAGGCTGGATTGTCGCTTCTACCTTTCGATGAGATCAATCACAACCCCTTGAAGTGATGGGCACATTGAATACAGTTTGAAATAGGTAATATTGAATTTTTTGTTTTGTTCGGGGCAGTACTTGTACTTGTATTCTTATTCAATGAATTTCGTATTTTCAGGCTAGACAAGGACATCACGAATTATAACTGTGAGAATTTCGTAAGATATTGGTGTAATTACTGCTGAGATACTTCCCGTCACACTTGGGGACGTTTCTATTGGGACACCCGATATATATTAATGAGATCTCAGTCTAGTTCGATAGTTTGAACTAGTTCTAGTTCAGTTTTCAACAGATTTTGATGAAACGTGATCATTGGAACTTGGTGAACGGTTTTGAGTTAACCCGTGACCTTTTATTTTTTTGAAATATAATAAATGAAAGTAAATTAGAGTATTTTCATTTCCGGCAGTTGCCAGTGGGCAAGTATGATACCTTGCCTGACAAGCCCTAGTATGAAAAGAAGAGGATACTTGTGTCTACCTTTATAAAGAGGAAGATTATTCATATTCTATTTTTTAAAAGGCTTATCGTCAATTACAAACAGGCTTGTAGTATTACATAACGGATATGAAACCAGGACGTAGACTCTTTCCTGAATAATCAGACAGCATCACTGACTTTCATAAGGTTATACATTGTATATTTGTATTTAATGCACGCAACATTTCACACACCAATTTTTAAAAGGCTTATCGTCAATTACATACAGGCTTGTAATATTACTTTACGGATATAAAACCAGGATGTTGAATCTTTCCTGAATAATCAGACCACAACACTGACTTTCCTAAGGCTTTACATTGTATATGTGTCCTAATTGCACGCTCTAATGTGTATAAGTGACGAAAACGAGTTAAAATATATATTCACACACCAATGCATGTCACAAAATAAGTTATAAAAAGTAAAACAGCTCACTATAGGATCTAGTTGCATCATATAGAGGTTTATTTTCAACAAAATGTTGTGGTCCACATTGCTTGTGATACTTTACTTAAGTTATATAAGGACATATAAGTTGTGTGATGATCAAAGAGGTATATTTTGGGACTTAAGGAATAATAACCTCACAAACGTTCCACAGAACATTCCAAAGAATATCACTATATTGGATTTATCATTTAACAAAATAACCGCCATCCAAAACAAAGATTTCGAACTTCTACAAAACCTGAAATGTTTAATTCTCAGCTTTAATCCTATTTCTCACATTGAACATGATGCTTTTGTAGGCTTGGAAATGTTGCTGATGTTGGAATTGAACAATCATTCATTGGATTACCAAGATGTTGATGCAGATGTGTTTTTACCGTTTCAAAATCTGCACAATTTGTCCATGAGAACTAATTTAGATGTGTCTAATAACAAGGGAAATGCAGTCGAAATTTTGAAAAACTTTAAGAATCTGACAACTGCAATAATCGATACATCTTCGGAAACCGTTTTTAATGGAAGTGGCGCCAATCGTCTAAATATCAAACAACTAGTAATTGGAACTGTAGATAGTTTTGAGTGTGGTTTACAACTTTTTACTAATGCTACCTTTCAAGGGTTGTCTGGGGTAGAAATTCTTGACCTCTCACGCTGTATAGCTCTCGACATAGAGGATGGTTTTCTAAGACCTTTAGAGGATCTGAAGATTTTTCTGTTCCAATCGGGAGTCTTTCCAGTTAAAGTTGGAGTGCCAGAATTAATACAATCATTACGATTTTATATGAACAAATCTATGGCAGTAATCGATCTCTCTGCTCCACATACAAATTCGCGACTGATCACAGAAGATCTGACTATAATATCCATGGAAGTGTTAGGTAACATTTGTGTTGAAAAACTTATTTTGTCCAATGGAGATATTACCATTATTAATACAATTAATTTAATGGTTCAAATCAAGTCGGGACACCTCATTTTTCCATGTTTCAGAAGGTGTATTAAACACTTAGATTTGTCTTCTAACCGTATTACAGGCACATTTGTTAAACCAGAAATCTTTCTAATGGCTTTCATGGAAAATTTAGAATTTTTTGATTTATCTGGACAGTCAGTTTTTCAGCGGAGATATGATTACAGGTTTACAACTGCTTATTCGATATATACCGACAATCAGTTTTTGACAGATGTAATTTTCTTTGTGCCTGAAAAATTAAAACATTTAAACATGGGCGAGAGTGCCCATAGAGTTGGTCGCCTTATTAATATCACCTTTGAAAACGGTCATAATCTAAGATACCTTAACCTTTCCTTAAACGGTATGTATGGTTTTAACGTTACTTTAAGGGGTCTGGAAAATCTAAAAACTTTTGATATAAGTGGAAATGATGTCAATGTTATAAGTGAAACATTTTTTGACACTTTTCCTAATATCACACACCTACGACTAGCTGATTGTGTTTTGGATGGTGACTTCATTTTAAATCACGGAAGACGTTTATTTCAACCCTTAACAAAGCTTGAAAACTTAGATTTGTCCAGGAATAATTTACTAAAGCTTCCAAGCGATATATTTAAATATCTGACTAATCTGAAAATTTTAAATCTGGCATTTAATAAACTCTTTTCACACCCAGATTATCTCAATACACCAAACCTTCACACTCTGTATCTTAATTTCAATAACTTTATTCAGTTTTCAACCCAAGAAATTAAAATGTTTAACAAATTAGAGAAAATTACAAGCGATCTTAAACTGTATTTGTATGGTAACTCACTAGCGTGTACATGTGAGACCTATAACTTCATATCGTGGATGAATTTCACTACTATTGAATTAGACAGACCAACCTATACATGTATAGATTCGAAAGGTGGCTTAATATCTACTGATGATTTTAACAAATCAGATTATATTCAGTCTTGTCTGTCATCTGTTTGGTTGAATATTTCTGTTTCTCTGGCAGCTACTATCTTAGTGATAATTTTCACAGTTTTTGTTGTTATCAAGAACAAATTGGCTTTTAAGATCTTCATTCAGAGGTTACTGGGAAAATATGTTTATCCAAAACGTCGTCAAGATTTTAAATACGATGCATACATTATCTACCCCGAATCTTTGTATAAATTGGTTTGTTTTGACATGGTTGAAAACATTGAAAAACGCTTTGCATTGAAATTCTATATTCCACATCGTGATCAATTATTTGGTCTCTGTAAAGAAGAAGACATCACAGAAAGTTGTAAAAACAGTTGGAAATTAGTGTTAATCTTAACTCAAGAGTTCATGGATGAACCATTGGCTTTTTTCACTCTTTCTACCTGTTTAACATCTATTACTTTAACAACACCACATAGACTGATATTAATAATAGATTCTAATTTAAACATTTTACCAAATATTGAATTTTTCCTTGAAAGTGTGTCAGAATCCAATGTTTTGTATACTGATTTAGATAAGCCTCTTGATGATGAGTTTTGGATCAAATTATATGAAAATTTTAATAATAATGATCAAAATTAATTTTCCTTTTAATTGGTTGTTATCGAATCATGTCTGTATTCCATTCATTACCGAAGGTCCATGGTGCAATCCTGGTAATGGTCCAGATTATACCTTCGGATTTTTCTATCCGGTTTCCTCCTGTCAGTGATGCAGGTCGTGTTGAATCGCCTCTACTCTTTCATTGACTTTTTTGAATCCCGATTGATGCGAAGTCACAAATTTTCCACGAGCGATCGGTTTCGCTCATGTATGAGACAAAAACTCGCATCTCGCCGGACGTAAGCGATCTTTGCTTTGTTCGGCCGAGCTTGGTAATTACGTGTAATGCTCATCCAAAAAAATTGAATAACATGCAATATTTATTTTCTATGGTATAGTCTGACCTTTTTTAAATTTACTAAATTTGAACAGAGCCAATGTAGTCGTATATTGCTATCGCCCATTTCCATCCCTTCGTCCGTCGGTCCGTTAACATTTTTTTTTGTATCTGCCATATACTCTACAATTATTGTCTGAGATCTCGGTTGATTTTGGATATAATCGGATGACAGGTTTTTGAGTTTTTGCCCTTGATGTGGTCAAAACTCATCAAATTTTACTTGTTTCCACGATAAAAAAAATTGAAATGAATGGAGTTTTACGTCCTAGTTTTCTGCACCTATATGGGCTTATTGAGGACGGGCAAACGCCATGCAATGTGTAATGAGGGAAATTTTGCTAGGACAGCGGCATTAGCCTGCTCTTATTTTCGATTTCCAACTGTCGAGTGATATAGAGGCTACAATTATTATATGATCTTAATGCAACTTGATAAGCATGTATATATTAATGATATCTTGGTCAAGTTATTTTGGCAATAACCTGATCTTAATGTAATTTGGTAAGCATGTATATACTAATGAGGTCTCAGTCAAGTATGATTTTGACAATAATTGGTTGAACAGTTTTTGAGGCTACTATTATTATCTGATCTTAATTAAATTCGGTAAGCATGTATGTACATGTATTAACGAGATCTCGGTCAAGTATGATTTTGACAATAATCGGATGCATTAAGATTGTATATATTGATGATATTTGACGCATTCTCGATGAACGGGTTTTGGGTTATTGTCCTTGACTTATCATTCTTTTGATATAACAAAATTTGTATAATCGATAATGACAGCTGCCATGTTACTTTACCTGGTTACTTTAGCCCTGATTTTCTAGGCTATGTGAAATATTGGTGTCATTAATTCATGCCCGCCGTAGACAATTGTTTGGGTTTTTTTTTTTCAAACTTTATGACAAAGTTTAAGAATTTAAATTTTGGGATCATTTTAAGAGGTAATATTCCATATATAACATTACCCTCATGGGTTTTAAGTTTTGACCTTATGTAATATTAGACAGTAATGTCGGATACTGGCCGGTTAAGGTGTGCTTACGACCATTTAATACTAATAATAGCTATATTATGTTATATTTTTTTCAAATCAAGCTCATGTATTAGTCCAGATAATCTTAGTATGTTATATTTGTGCAGATAATAATATTTTATGTTTTTATTCTCTAGATAATCAAGTTGCATTTTATTTGTCTAGAAAATTATATTTCATTCTATTTTTATCTAGAAAATCATTTCGGGAAATCACGTTCCATGTGCTTAAAATGTAATGTTATTTGTGCTTATAGAATCATATACTGTGTTATATTTGTCTCGAAAATCATACGATGTTATATTTCACTATCAAAATCATGTATATTCAATTCATGTAAAAATAAATTTATAAAGTGTTGTATTAAAGTTCTATATTTGAAAAATAGTGAAATGATATGTCATATCTGTTGCATTATATCAATTTTTAAAGATTAACATATATTGTTATATGGTAAAGTATCTAGGCTTGGCTTCCAGAATACAATACTAAACAGGTAAAATTTTAAGTAAGCCTTTTTCAATTATTGTATATAAACATAGTTTTCTGGATTTATCAGATTATTTAGGTAATCTGTTATGTCACTAGTTAAGTCCCTTGATGAATATATACTACTGACTAAGTCTGATGAAAATTTAGATTGTTTGTACATTCTAAAATAGTGGTTCCCAACATTTGTCATACCATGGCCAAAAAATTCACGAAACTTCCAGAGCCGTGGCCCCCTGTTTAATTCGAAATATCCGAGGTATATTTTGTACCTCCTCATCATCGGGGGACCAAATGCATTTGACCACAAGCAACTACAGACCTTACACAGCAAAATATAGTTAAATAAACTTTGGGCTAGTGAAAAAACTTTACACATCGTCATGACCCATGCCCATGTTTGTAACTCTAGCGTAGGTAATTCAGAAATATACAAGATTCAGATTTCATGAAGAAATAACATGACACAAATTAATCAATTTGTTGTTTTAAGACTGTGCATAGTAGAACACTATGATAGACAGACAGACAGACAGATAGCGATGGCCATCGTATAATGGCAGTCAATTTGTCCAAAGGGGTTGACAAGATGAAAGAAATGAAAGATTATGAGAGTAACATTTTCTTATTACATGAGTTTTGTTTACAGCTGTTTTCTTTATACTAATTTACTCAATTTGTCAAGTGTCTCTCTTTTTACATATTCCTTGTTTTAAAATCATGGGTTTACATTTCCTGAAGAAAAAAATATGTCAATGAAATATGCATAAAACAAGGGCAATAACTCATGTATCAAATATTTTTTGATGTTTCTGATTTTCAATAGATTCCATCCTTAAATGATTAAGAACACTCACACCAGTTCCATCAAAATCCATCAAGATATCAGCTCCATATTGTGTACACAACTTTGAGAGTGTAACGGTATAGGCTAAAAAAAAAATAACGCGTTTTTAAGAACAAGGACAATAACTCATAAAATATTCTAACGATAATTCTGATTTTCAAAAGGTTTATCCCCAGGTCATTACAAGTTTCATCGGAATCTATCGAAAAACCAGTCTACTATTGTGTCCACAACATATTATCAACAGCAAAGATCAAGAAATCAGCTCTCTATCGTATCCACAACAGATTTTCAAAAGCAAGGGCAATAAACCATAAAATATTTATTCGATTAGTCTGATTTTCAATAGGGTTCATCCTTAGATTATTACGAACACTTACAACAAATTCCATTAAAATCCATCAAGAAACCAGCTCTCTATGGTGTGAACAGACAGACGGACGGACGGACAGACATACTACAATATACGCCCACATTGATGTATGGGCGTTAAAAAGCAGAGTTCGTGAGTTCATGAAGCAAAGTAAATCTCCTTACATTACCACAGACATGAATCCCATCTCTATATCTGTATTATCTTTATGAATATTAGATACTTCTGTTAAACTAAAAGAATGTTTGTAATCAGAACATCCGAACCAGAAGGTCATGTTTTAATGAAGGCGTTTGAAACGCATGATTTTTACGTCTATACGTTTTAGTACAGTCCACTATGTATTCCAGCTGGATTTGAGTGCCAAAGTCAACTTGGTCAATTTTAGGGTGCTGGTTTAATAAAAAAAATAGGTACCATTTTTTTCGATGGCGTCTTCAGCCACCATTTTAAATTTCAAAATGGCCTCGATTTTCTGTATATGTTGGCCTATATCTTACCTTTTAAGCAATGTAGAAAAGTAGAAATAGTCATACTACTCATGTTATTTTATACCTCAGATTCTCTCTATTTAAGGATTCAATGCAGATTTTTTTGCGTTCATTGGGTGATGAACGCAGAATTTCACGTGTTAAATCGAATGAATGGCGAAGCCATTCATGTCAGGTTTAACATGTGAAAATTCGGCGTTCATCACCCAATGAACGAAAAAAAATCTGCATTCAGTGTCTTTGGTTGATTCCAATAATAATAATAATGAGCAGCATTGTTGGATGTGGCAGCGGGTAGGTTGGGCTTACTCTTCTGAACACCTAGATATAATCAAACATTCTGTATAGCCACCATTTCTTTTCTTATACATTTATCATATGTTGAGATAGAGGCAAACAATTAGCGGCCATTTTGAAATGTAAGGTAATGTACAAAAATCCTACGTATAATAAATCATGAGTATCGCCACCATTTCTTCTCTTTTACATTACTCATAATATGTTACGATATAGGCCAAACCATAATAAAAATAGCGGCCATTTTGAAATTAAAAATGACAGCTGAACCAAATTAGTCACAGGTAAGACATAGAATCCTAAGTATCATAAAACATTAGTATTAGTAGTAATAGTGGCATTTCTATTCTGCAACATTGCTCAGACTTTGAGATATATGCCAATATATTAAGTAACTGTCGGCCATTTTGAAATTAAAGATGATAGTCGAACAGAATTAGTTACAAGTATCAGATAGAATCCCAGGTATCATAAAACATGGATATTGTCACCATTTCTACTAGTTATAGACCAACAAATAAAGAAAATGGTGGACACTTTGAAATTCAAAATGGCGGCTGAAGACGTCATTGGAAAAACTGGTACGTAACTTTCTTGAAATCAGCACCCCAAAATTGCACAAGTTAGCCATTAAAATCCATTTTGGCACTCTGATCCAGCTGGACCCAAATATCTGACATAAGTGACTGTACTACAGTGTAATGAATATCATCATTCATTCTGTGGGAATATTTAAACGCCCACATTATAATGTGGTAGTATTTTGTATTATTTTAGTATTCTGTCCGTCCTTCCGTCTACAGTTTTCATCTGATTAGAATGAAATTTGAGGTGATCATTTATATTGATGAGATCGTGGACATGTACGATATTGTCGATTTTTTTAATATACGGTGTTCGAGTTATTGCCCTTGACTTAGACAAAACGCAGCTAAATTGGCTTGTGAACGCGATATGGACTACAGTTTTCATCCGATTTTAGAGTCATTTGATATGATAATCTATATCAATAAGATCTATGTTCAGGTGGAATTAGACGGTTTTTCTATAAATATTTTTTGAGTTATTATCTGAACTGTACAGAACCTGAAAGGCTGGATTGTCGCTTCTACCTTTCGATGAGATCAATCACAACCCCTTGAAGTAATGGGCACATTGAATACAGTTTGAAATAGGTAATATTGTATTTTTTGTTTTGTTCGGGGCAGTACTTGTACTTGTATTCTTATTCAATGAATTTCGTATTTTCAGGCTAGACAAGGACATCACGAATTATAACTGTGAGAATTTCGTAGATATTGGTGTAATTACTGCTGAGATACTTCCCGTCACACTTGGGGACGTTTCTATTGGGACACCCGATATATATTAATGAGATCTCAGTCTAGTTCGATAGTTTGAACTAGTTCTAGTTCAGTTTTCAACAGATTTTGATGAAACGTGATCATTGGAACTTGGTGAACGGTTTTGAGTTAACCCGTGACCTTTTATTTTTTTGAAATATAATAAATGAAAGTAAATTAGAGTATTTTCATTTCCGGCAGTTGCCAGTGGGCAAGTATGATACCTTGCCTGACAAGCCCTAGTATGAAAAGAAGAGGATACTTGTGTCTACCTTTATAAAGAGGAAGATTATTCATATTCTATTTTTTAAAAGGCTTATCGTCAATTACAAACAGGCTTGTAGTATTACATAACGGATATGAAACCAGGACGTAGACTCTTTCCTGAATAATCAGACAGCATCACTGACTTTCATAAGGTTATACATTGTATATTTGTATTTAATGCACGCAACATTTCACACACCAATTTTTAAAAGGCTATCGTCAATTACATACAGGCTTGTAATATTACTTTACGGATATAAAACCAGGATGTTGAATCTTTCCTGAATAATCAGACCGCAACACTGACTTTCCTAAGGCTTTACATTGTATATGTGTCCTAATTGCACGCTCTAATGTGTATAAGTGACGAAAACGAGTTCAAATATATATTCACACACCAATGCATGTCACAAAATAAGTTATAATTCATGATTAGTTACGCAAAAGTGAATATAACATTTTCTCGATGTTAGTCTTAAAATAATGATGACAGCAAAATCATCTGGCTTTCTCTATGAGCGGTCACAAAATAAGTTATAAAGATTAAGACAGCTCACTATAGGATCTAGTTGCATCATATAGAGGTTTATTTTCAACAAAATGTTGTGGTCCACATTGCTTGTGATACTTTACTTAAGTTATATAAGGACATATAAGTTGTGTGATGATCAAAGAGGTATATTTTGGGACTTAAGGAATAATAACCTCACAAACGTTCCACAGAACATTCCAAAGAATATCACTATATTGGATTTATCATTTAACAAAATAACCGCCATCCAAAACAAAGATTTCGAACTTCTACAAAACCTGAAATGTTTAATTCTCAGCTTTAATCCTATTTCTCACATTGAACATGATGCTTTTATAGGCTTGGAAATGTTGCAGATGTTGGAATTGAACAATCATTCATTGGATTACCAAGATGTTGATGCAGATGTGTTTTTACCGTTTCAAAATCTGCACAATTTGTCCATGAGAACTAATTTAGATGTGTCTAATAACAAGGGAAATGCAGTCGAAATTTTGAAAAACTTTAAGAATCTGACAACTGCAATAATCGATACATCTTCGGAAACCGTTTTTAATGGAAGTGGCGCCAATCGTCTAAATATCAAACAACTAGTAATTGGAACTGTAGATAGTTTTGAGTGTGGTTTACAACTTTTTACTAATGCTACCTTTCAAGGGTTGTCTGGGGTAGAAATTCTTGACCTCTCACGCTGTATAGCTCTCGACATAGAGGATGGTTTTCTAAGACCTTTAGAGGATCTGAAGATTTTTCTGTTCCAATCGGGAGTCTTTCCAGTTAAAGTTGGAGTGCCAGAATTAATACAATCATTACGATTTTATATGAACAAATCTATGGCAGTAATCGATCTCTCTGCTCCACATACAAATTCGAGACTGATCACAGAAGATCTGACTATAATATCCATGGAAGTGTTAGGTAACATTTGTGTTGAAAAACTTATTTTGTCCAATGGAGATATTACCATTATTAATACAATTAATTTAATGGTTCAAATCAAGTCGGGACACCTCATTTTTCCATGTTTCAGAAGGTGTATTAAACACTTAGATTTGTCTTCTAACCGTATTACAGGCACATTTGTTAAACCAGAAATCTTTCTAATGGCTTTCATGGAAAATTTAGAATTTTTTGATTTATCTGGACAGTCAGTTTTTCAGCGAAGATATGATTACAGGTTTACAACTGCTTATTCGACATATACTGATAAACAGCTTTTGACAGATGTGATTTTCTTTGTGCCTGAAAAATTAAAACATTTAAACATGGGCGAGAGTGCCCATAGAGTTGGTCGCCTTATTAATATCACCTTTGAAAACGGTCATAATCTAAGATACCTTAACCTTTCCTTAAACGGTATGTATGGTTTTAACGTTACTTTAAGGGGTCTGGAAAATCTAAAAACTTTTGATATAAGTGGAAATGATGTCAATGTTATAAGTGAAACATTTTTTGACACTTTTCCTAATATCACACACCTACGACTAGCTGATTGTGTTTTGGATGGTGACTTCATTTTAAATCACGGTAGACGTTTATTTCAACCCTTAACAAAGCTAGAAAACTTAGATTTGTCCAGGAATAATTTGCTAAAGCTTCCAAGCGATGTATTTAAATATCTGACTAATCTGAAAATTTTAAATCTGGCATTTAATAAACTCTTTTCACACCCAGATTATCTCAATACACCAAACCTTCACACTCTGTATCTTAATTTCAATAACTTTATACAGTTTTCATCCCAAGAAATTAAAATGTTTAACAAATTAGAGAAAATTACAAGCGATCTTAAACTGTATTTGTATGGTAACTCACTAGCGTGTACATGTGAGACCTATAACTTCATATCGTGGATGAATTTCACTACTATTGAATTAGACAGACCAACCTATACATGTATAGATTCGAAAGGTGACTTAATATCTACTGATGATTTTAACAAATCAGATTATATTCAGTCTTGTCTGTCATCTGTTTTGTTGAATATTTCTGTTTCTCTGGCAGCTACTATCTTAGTGATAATTTTCACAGTCTTTGTTGTTATCAAGAACAAATTGGCTTTTAAGATCTTCATTCAGAGGTTACTGGGAAAATATATTTATCCAAAACGTCGACAAGATTTTAAATACGATGCTTACATTATCTATCCCGAATCTTTGTATAAATTGGTTTGTTTTGACATGGTTGAAAACATTGAAAAACGCTTTGCATTGAAATTCTATATTCCACATCGTGATCAATTATTTGGTCTCTGTAAAGAAGAAGACATCACAGAAAGTTGTAAAAACAGTTGGAAATTAGTGTTAATCTTAACTCAAGAGTTCATGGATGAACCATTGGCTTTTTTCACTCTTTCTACCTGTTTAACATCTATTACTTTAACAACACCACATAGACTGATATTAATAATAGATTCTAATTTAAACATTTTACCAAATATTGAATTTTTCCTTGAAAGTGTGTCAGAATCCAATGTGTTGTATACTGATTTAGATAAGCCTCTTGATGATGAGTTTTGGATCAAATTATATGAAAATATTCATAATAATGATCAAAATTAATTTTTTTAATCATGGTTTGTGAGAAAATAATCAATTATGTTCAGCAATCTTTGAAAGTAATTTGATTTCATTGCATAAACCAATTGACATCAAATACGGAATAACCTTAAAATAATAATGGTTTACCCCCATTACTAAAAATTTCTGATGTTCATAATGCCATTATTCAGAAAAAGTTTATATTTCTGAAATTAGTAAATACCTATACTCTAAATGAGACAGTCCAACCAGGTCTGTAGATGGATTAAGGAATAATGCAATTTCATATACACCAATTTTGATATATTTGCTGCATCGGCTCAGCAACTACATGAAGTTTCCAAGCTAGACAAAACAGTAACAATCAGATATTATGTTCTAATTTTCTTAAAATCTAATTTTAAGGCATATTATTATATACTTATGATATATATTGTAATATTTTTCATATAATCAAATATTAGTCTATTCTTTATGTAGTTTTTGTCTAGAAATTATTTTTTATGTATTTTTTTGATAGAAATTCATGTAATATATTTGTCTAGAAAATCATATATCGTGTTTCATTTTGTCGTCTAGACAATAATATATTTGGCTACATTTTATATGACATCGTAATATTGTTTTATAAAGACAATAATATATTGTGTAACATTTGTCTAGAAAATCATATATGGTTCTTGTATATCTGTCTAGACAAGTCATATTGGGAAATCGTATGATGTATTCTGTGTTAATTATAATTGTGTTATTTGTGTTAAGAAAATCATATATTGTGTTAACTTTGTGTAGAAAATAATACTTTCTTGTAAAATCATGTTATATTAAATACTTATAAAATGTTGTATTAAATAGTTTTACAATTGTCTAAATATCCGTCTATAATAAGTGCACTGACAGAAAATCTTTAATTACAGAAAATATAATGCATTATACAAATTTCAAAAGGGTCATGGTTCCTCCCCCGCCCCCCATAATTTGATTAGTAAAAAAGATTTTTTGAAGAATCAAATCGATCAAATGAAAATCACAATAGGACGTCCCTATTATCAACTCCAAACCCGGAAATATCTGTCAGAATACACGAAATTGAGGGCATTTACCATTGTTTTTTTTTCTAAAGCGAGGACCTGTGGTTGCGGCACGTCAAGGACTCTACAAACCAAGCTGGTTTGTCGAAACCCCCTTCCCCCCAAATTTTTTTTGACAAATCCACGCCCTTGGTCACGCTTCAGTAATACATACTTCAAATATATTTAGATTTATATAACTTGATAACGCCTAATAACAACAAAGATCACGAACTTATTTATAAATATATATTTTAAATATTTTATTGTACAAAACACAGTTATTTCATATCATATTACATTTAATCAATCAAATCACCGGAATGTAAGGCATTTCTGAACGACGAAGAGATCTGCATTTAACAAAACAATCTGTACTATCCAAGAAAAACTTTTAAGAGACTCTTTTTTTTATACGCGTACTTATGTCAGATATGACAAAGTCGGAAATACAGACAGTTTAACATAACAATGCGGTGTAATGAAATATCTCACATCATGAACACTGTTGCGATTCGAAATATCAGCCGTAACACTGTGAATGAACGGACGTTAAACATTGTGAAATAAAATATCAGCCGTAACACTGTGAGGTCAAATATCAGCCATTAAACATTATGAAATAAAATATCAGACGTAACAGTGAGAAATGAAATATCAGACGTCAAATATCATGGAATGAATAGCTATAACAATGTGAAATGAAATATCAACCGTAACACCATGAAATGAAATATAATATGTTAAACACAGTGGAATGAAATAAAAGACATTAAACAATATGGAATAAAATAATAGCTATCACATTGTGAAATAAAATAGTAACTATAACATTGTGAAATGAAACATCAGCCGTAACACTGTGAAATGAAACATCAGCCTTAACACTGTGTAATGAAATATCAGTCGTTGAACACAATGGAATAAAATAATAGCTATAACTCTGTGAAATGAAACATCAGCCGTAACACTGTGTAATGAAATATCAGTCGTTGAACACAATGGAATAAAATAATAGTTATAACTCTGTGAAATGAAACATCAGCCGTAACACTGTGTAATGAAATATCAGTCGTTGAACACAATGGAATAAAATAATAGCTATAACTCTGAAATGAAATATTATCCTTTCCACTGTGAAATAAAATATCAGCCGCAACACTGTGAAATGAAATATTATTAGTCGTAACACTGAGGAATGAAATATTGGATTTTGAGATGTCTTTTAGCCAGAAACGGTGTTCGTAAAACGCAGACTTGTGTTATGGTCGTTTAGGTAGATGATGTTGAGCTGGTGGTGCAAAGAAAATCTTACATTACCGCAGACATGGATCCCACCTTAATATCTGTATTATCTTTATGAATATTAGATACTTCTGTTAAACTAAAAGAATGTTTGTAATCAGAACTTCCTAACCGCCGCCGCCCTACTCTACTCAGTTGATTAAGAAGGCCATGTTTTAATGAAGGCGTTTGAAACACAGAATTTTTGCGATTTGATAGAGAAGAATTTGATTCAATCGATTCCTCGTCACTGATCGATAAGTTCGGACTATGTTCTCCGCTACATTCCAATGTGTCTGGTTTTAAGAATTGTTCAGTGCACTCTGCTTTACACTGTTCTTGATGATATACATTTGGAATGTTATTTTCCACTGAGTTTTCTGGATATCGATAATCAAATGTCTCAGAATTTATTAGGGCTTCTTTTGAAGAGTTTCTCTCGAGTGTCGATAAGTGATTTGATTTTCCTATTCTTAATTCACAACTTGATTTAGATCTGTCTCTCCAAACCGATGGCCGTTCGACCGGAGAACAGGATGGCAAATCTGACATACTGTTGTTTGGTTTAAATACATCTTTACAGTCGTAGTTTGGTGTAATCAGTTTACTCTTGGACCAATCAATCCTAGTAAAATCCTCCGCACTCTCAGTTTGCTCATGTGTTTCTTCCGAAACGACATTGGATCGACTGAAAAGAAACATGTAATGGAAATTGAGTACCTTGTTTTTTTATAAATATGACACAACTTCTTTAACATTCGACCATATTGAAAAATACTAGACTCGCATATCTTATTTTTGTTCCATATTTCACGTTATCCGGTGTTCCATAGAGTTAAGGATGACCTTTCTTGCATATAAAGTCACGACAAACTCACCAAAAGGGATAACATTACTCTTTAAAAGAAGGAATTCCAAACAGTTAAAGCTGTAGTTAATATACAACTAGACCTTTGACGATGTTATCTCATAAGCATCATTGACAATTACCTTGAAGAAACATCTTGTTTATAATAGTCTTCACTCATGACCACATTCAAATCAATATAAGGCTGTGTAGCTTCGAGTAATTTATCTAAATCATAATGTAATTGTTTAAATGTTGGACGATTGGATGGTGTCGGGTGCCAACAGGCTAACATCATCTGGTATCTGAAACATTGGCGTAAAAATAAAAAAAATGTTATCACAAAAACTATGAGCAATACACCATTCTAAACAACTTACTCATTGCAAATTATTTTGATGAACTGAAATATAATTTCTAATCCCATTCCACCCCCCCCCCCCCCCCCCCGCCCCGCCCCCCTTTAAAGAAAGTCTGAAAATGTCATGGAGAGTTCAATAAGGCACACATTCGCCTACTCTTCTTTCAGAAAATATCAATTGATTTCAAATATGATAATAATCGACTGGCATAATACACAGCTGATATGTAAAGTGACGTCTACAAATGTCAAAAAGATACTACTTTACAAATAAGATAAAAGACAGAAACCACAGTTCTGTAATTTTATTGAAGAAGCCTTGCAATATAAATGACAATTAACCTCAAGTGTCCAACTGATTATGTTTAAATTACTTAGTTTCAACCAACAAATTACAGACTTCTGGTAAAAGGCAATATGGCCTCTGGGAACGACCTCATTAGATTTACAGTCTTAAGAACAGCCCTAAATAGATATTTAAATGACAATTCAATGATAGCTATTACTTACAACTCATTACCACAATTTTCAGGTTTTTCCATCCTGTATCCATCTTTTAACAATTTGAATAAATCTTCATTGGGTATTCCAGGATATGGACATCCACCCAGTGTCACTATCTCCCATAACACAATCCCAAACGACCAACTGGAAGAAAGGTAATTGGTTATGGTTAAAAGGGATATGTTCACCATCTGTTTTATCAAGAAAATTTTAGTCTCAGAACCTGGAATTGTTTAGCTATTCTGATTCACAATGATTCACGGGTCCTTCTCGAAATTTAAGCCTTCAAATTCCCGTGCATCCATAATTATCAGAGTTTGAAAGTCAAAAATATATGTCGTATTTCATAAAGAGTATGCCTTATATAGAGAACTCATATACAGTAAATGAAAGATACATGGTTAGGTAAGGGCATAATTGAAGGGTTTGCGCGATTTTTTGAGCAGTTTAAGTACTTCTGGAATCTATTTACAAGGCCCACACCGAGCCTCGAAAACGATGAACATTCCTCTTTAATATAATGAATTTGTTTATGCATTGCTCTGTTCCGAATACACATTATACAATTATATATACCCGATAGATTTAACCGTTTCTAAATTTGACTCAATACTGAAAACATGCACAAAGCGTAGATATTGAACAAATAGTTTTGTTTCATTGTAAATTTAGAGTATTAAACTGTTTTCAGGACGTTTTATTTAGTGTAAAATTACTTTAGCTTTAGTGGCTGATATTTCTCGAGCCTTGACATAACTGACATGAAAACCAATATTTATCCCGTAATAAAATTTTGCTTATGACCCCATATTTTTGAATGCTGCAGAAATGTACGACGTATAAATCAATTTTATTTCAGTTGTTGACAACGGGTTTAGAAACTTCATATTCTTAAGCAATATAAAATAGAGAGTGTTTGTACATCATTGATTACTGATATAAATCCGAACAAGCAAAACAATTACGTTAATCAAAACCGCATCCAAAACATGGCAAAATCGAGAACAATCATTGTATAGTGAACTACTCTAAAGAGAAGTAGGCCTACCATTAAGTGTTTCAAAAAGAATATACATGATCTGCTTCGCGCTTAAAACCCGTCACTACCATATAGGTCAATACCATAGGATACAATCAGATCAATCTATAGATCTACACAATCTATTTGTTAGGTAAACTTTATATTAGTTTAGTACTTGTATTTGCGTGCAGAACAACTCAGTGTTAATCTAAGATCTATAGCGTGATTATTGTATATGATATAAAATGTACTTTAAGGAAAAATGTTCAGTCAATTAAACAATACTTACACGTCGCTTTTCATTGTAAATATTTGATCAAATATTGTCTCTAACGGCATCCACTTGTATGGTAACTTTCGACTTGAAGTTGGTCTGTACATATTTGTTAAATAAACATCTCGAGTCAAGCCGAAATCAGAAATTTTTAACAGCTTTTCATTTGACAATAGAATATTTCTGGTAGCTAAGTCTCTATGCACAAACTTTTTATCGGTAAGATATTCCTGTAATATACATAAAGGAGAAATGTTGCTGTCAGAGTAAGGTATTATTGCTCGTGTTTAATAACCTGTTGCTAAATAACTTTGCACCGAACAGCTTGATTTGTGTTACAGCTGTGTGGAATTGCAAGAACCACAGACGTCGGAATGGAAATTGGAATGTCGCAAATTGATACTATCATTGTCCCCGATACACATACAACGTTTAGCAAGCCTCTTTACAATCCCTTTAATATACATCGTTCTGCTGATATGATCACTTTTGTTTTAATTTTGGAAATGCTTTGTAAGTAATCCATGTAAAAAATGTACCAGCGTATAGGGGCTGTGAAAATATATGCATTTTTCAATTTTTTCATGTTTATCGGGGACACTAATGGTATCAATTATCACCGTTACAATTTCCAATTGAAATTGAAAAAACTATAGTGTTTGATGACGTCACTTTTCTTAAAAAGACTATGCGATACAAGCATAATATTTTGCAATTAGTGAAATGTGAACGCACGATAAATTTAGAAAAAGCTATTAACAATCTATTTTAATATGGAAATGTCAATCGTATGCACTCACCATTCCAAGTACAATTTGTCTAGAATAAGATAAAAGGGTTCTAGGGTCAATTTTTGCTCCTGAAAATACAAGAACAATAACTGAAATACGATAAAAACAAACCAATTATTTTTCTCCTAAGAGTAGGTGACATTTTCCCAAATTTATTGTCTTTTACATTAAAAACATATGATATTAGGCAAATCCATATTTTTGCACTTAAAGAGTTTCATGTATCCGGGATCAAATCAAGGAGAAAATTCATTTGATATTGATTGACCTTTTCACAAAATCAATCAAAGTGATTAAATGAAATTATATTATGATCTTGATAATGATATTTGATGACGTTTTAAATGTCGAATGACGTAAGTTATTACCTTCTGCTTTGTGTGACGGATATGGTAACTGCATATTGTGCATTCGATCATCCGTTCCTGTACCTGTTTTACAACCTTTATATAAAAAAAAAAATCGTATCAATTAGATGGTCTGTGTATTTAAGGTCTGCCTCCAGGGAATGTATATAAAAAAATATCAGTAAATCGAGCTGAAATGATTTAATAATCAGGTCCTTTGACGAGAGGAAATAGCACACAATTAGCCAGAAATAATGGTGATAAATCAGGTCACGATCGTAGAATAAAATATGGAATCGGGATGACAACATGTGCACTGCTGATGAAAAATGTCCAAGTTACTGAAATATGATCTTTGAAAACCAACTGACAATGGGTGAATAATTTGCCAGAATTGTTAAGTTGTTATTCAAAGGGACAGTCCGAATTTTTTATAGGTTGATTTTTTTGTAGTCAAATTTGTGAAAATTATATACCAAAATCCAGGGATACGCGCCTTTTAATATATCTGAAAGTTTTAATCAAAAGATAGCTTGCCAGGCAATTGTTTCTTTGATTGTAATCAATGTGTAAGGAATTGTAGCATGCGGAGTTAGCATGTCCAAAAAAATCAAACGAATTAAGAAATAAAACACTATATATGGTGATTATCCCATCACCAAAAATTCATCTTCATAAGGATATTGACCCACAAAATAAATAAAAAGAATCTGTAAAGAATTGTAACTTGTACAGTAAGCACGATTGGCACAATATAGATAATAGAGTAAAACTTTAAAGGGGTTGTGCAAAGTCCGTTTTATGATTTATAACGTTAAATAAACGTTTTTATTAAATTATGTCGTTATTTTCATTTCGATATCTCTTCCTGTTCTCGAGTTATCACCAAAAAAACACCTGTAATATCATAGTAACGGCCCTTAGTTACGCCATAAAAAATCATCGACTGATTCCGTCATTCATCGGAAAATGACGTCATACCCAGAACCAAACAATGGCCGACATGCAAAGTCACATTGAATTTATCGAGTGTCTAACCCTTTTTTTGGCTATGTTTGAAAGTGATGTGGGTAATCAGTTGTACATATGGCTGAATTCTAATGATTGGATTGATCACCAGTGAATTATATTGGGATGGAGAGCGTTGGATCGTAGTTATACGCTTGAAGCGGTCTCTAGCTAAGCCACCTGTTTTGACCGACCCGGCGACCGATGCCGACGATGACGATCTAATGTTTATGAATATAACAATATAGACGGTGGTCAGGTCAGCCTCTAAATTTTCTCAACAGGTAGGCCTGATTATTTCTCTTCGTTTTTTAGAGTAGTGTTTTAATTCTCCGAGAATATGACTTGCATAGTTTGCCCATGCCATGACCGGGTAGAAATAGGCCCTACGGCTACTTTTAGTTTCACTTCAGTTTTCAGATGGAGCGGAGGAAATGAGAGGAGTGTGTTCATTTCATAGTTTTATGCCTGGGTCCAAATAAATATTAAGACATAATGTCACATGCATTCGAAAATAATTTTGACCAGCCAAATGTCCTGCTAATCTATCTGACTATCACAGTTATGAACTAGGCCTATTTTTCTTTTTTTTAATGCATGTTTTTTTGTGTTTAAAAAAAAAACATCCTGATCCTGGCTAAACTATTCGCAATATGGAATTTTCATTTCATTAAAAATTAAATGCTATTATTTTTTTCTTTGTAGATCATGCAGATAAATATTGAATAAAATATGAGAGTTAAACATTTAACATATTGGTGTTTTATATAGAATGAATATACCAAATAAAACATTAAAGTACAAGTGACAATGACTATTCTCAAAGAGAAACCTGCCCTGTCCTAACTTGGTGGCAACACTGCCACAGAACATTTGCCTCAATGGACATGATTCAAATCATATGTAAAAGTAAATAAACAACTTATTTGATATATATGTATTTATTACTTATTAGTTATGTAACCATAGATCTGGGGCATTTGATTTTTTGACAGCAGATAAGCCCATTAGTGAATGTTTATTCTTGTTGGCAATGTTTGGAAATTAAATTCTTAAAATGTATCTCTTTATGTTCCCCCACAGCTCAACACCGATGTCTAATGAACAAGTTCTTTTAGTCTTGTCTACAAGTTAATGAATTTCCACAGGCTTTGAACTTTGACCGGGCCATTATTTTAATTTTTGCAATGAACATTAGTCCTGCAAACTGTTAATAGTTGGCTTGCAAAGCTGCGTCTTTTGACCTCTGGAGTCATTTTTGTTTGATGCCAAGTTGACTACAAATAACCCTGGGTTAACAGTTTCTTTATCGACTGACACCCGAAAATATAATTGACTAGAGTGCGTATTCAACATGAGTTTAATGAAAAACCTTTTATTTCCATGGGTCCGAAGATATTGTAAGACAAATGGCATGCAATTGACAATCATATTTTGAATACATGTAATATGAAGGAAACAATTCTAATCAAACTGGCCTACTCAGCAGCGAATATGTGCTTGAATGGTGACTTTAAAGATCAAATTAGGCTTAGAATAGGCTACGTTTTAGGTTTTGGCAAAAATAATAAAAGTGGCATTTGCATTAACCACTGCGATAGAACTAGACGTGATTGCTTTACAATTACTACTGCCATTCACATGAACGATCTGCATGAAAAACTAGCACTCAAAATAAAAAAAAATCATGTAGGCCCAGTAATGGTTTATTCCCATATCGCCCCTTCCCACTCCGCCCCTTCCCACTTCGCCCCCAAACTATTCCCATTATGCCCCTTCCCATTTTGTCCAACCTTCAACTATCCTACGTGTGGGCCGATTTAAATTGACTTTAAACACGGATATAACTGTCAGGCATATTCTCCAGAAACCCCCGTCTCCTCGCTATTATAATCTCATTTACCGCCGCCATTTTTATTGTTGTGGAAATGACGCCACGTGATCATAAAATAGGTCGAAAATGCCGGTTTTTGACAATTTATATATCGGTACACATATCCGAAAAAATACTGCTGTAGACATACTAAATAGACAATCTTATCGCATTAAAAATTAGAAAATGAACTTGGCACAACTCTTGAAATCTCAATAATAAGAAATAGGCCTACCACCACACCAACCTATCCACACCAACCTCAACTATAGACTACTCCAAGCGTTGATCTCGCTCCCTTTGATTCACTATTCGGAATAATTAGTATTCGTATATTCACTGAGGTATGGCTTATTTTACTTACCATTCTGCTAAACGACCAGCTGCACGAAGCCAAGGCCCGCCCTACACCCCTATTCGAGTCATTAAAGTTAGCTTCTTCACCTCGATGAGACTTTAGATATAGGTTCAATTTTATTACACCCTTTTTAGGCGTGATCTGAATCAAATTCGCCCTGTAATAACACTCAGGCTTCGCCAAAGTCAGTTGATTCGGAAGAAGTATCCGACGTTTTGCCATAGTGTACTGCTTCCACTTTGACGTTGTGTTCTGGGTATGACGTCACTTACGTAACGTGATAACAAAGCGCGCCATTTTTTAAGCATCGCTCGGAAAGTCCGGTTTTTAGTCGTTTTTGAGGAAATAAACTTTTTGAGCAATTTTTTTTTTGTTTTTTTGTAATCGATCATCAATCCAGGAGTCATTCAACATGTTTTTTTAAAAATTTCAAAATGACTTTGCACAACCTCTTTAAGTCAGAAACGATATCTCAGTGAAAAAGTATCCGATCATTACGATAATCGATAATCAAAAGCATCTGTTAAGAATTGTAGTTTTTAGAGTGAGCATGAGCAAAATGAGAACGACCGACGCCAAATCTACCTTTTTAAAAAACAAAAAGGAAACCTTACATAAAGTTTTTAAGATCGTTATGCTTTTTAGAAAACTATTTTAGATAATAAATTTTGCATAATTGTTTAAAAAAAAAAAAAAATTTAATTCAAGTATTAAGTCCACTACCCACCGCAACTCTTTGAAAGGCAAATTTGGGTGATAAAAGACAAATACAAAGACAAAGACTAAAATTGATACATTTCTAATTGTATATTATATTGCTTACCATTTGATGTTGATGGGCTAATTCCACTGTCTGTACTTTTAGGAGAACATAACACACTCTGAAATACGACAATAAATATAAATCCTGAGAGGCAAAACAAACGCAAATTTGAATATATTGAATTTTATTTTCAAATGCATTGAAGGAACTGAGTAATAAATGGACTACGTGGAAACAAAAGAAGGGGAAGAATGATACATTTGAACACATAACATGCATCTGTTTTTATCAGTTTTTCAAGAGTGACATTTCTTTTGTTATCAGTATACATATGTAAATCAACCCAGATGAGAAGTGACAAATACAAATTTCTTTCTTCACACGGGATCTTCTCTTGTCGGATGGGGTGTATAGGAGTGTGCAGTTGTGAAGTAAAGTGATATTTGCAAATTCTATGTAGGTCCCTACTTACCGATTCCCTACAACTTCGTAAAAAGTTTCGTAAGTCACCCATTGGACAGTAATCCATAACTAAACAGATATCTTTACCAATAGAGCAACAAGCGATTAAACTGATTATATTTTTATGATGACCCAGTTGTTTCATGGCTTCTATTTCCAGCAGAAGGTTTCTTCTTTCTTCTTCAAGAGCATGTTCTGGAGAAAAATGTGACATGTCTCGTGAAGGGCATATGCATTATGGATTATTGGTTAAAACATAACTGCATTTCATGAACATATGTTTATAAAAGAATTTTCTAATCCTTTTTTAGAGACATGCAAGCTCAAGTAGATAAATTTAAAAAAAAATCAAATCTTAAAATTTATAGCATCTTAAAGAACCATAGTGGATTGACACAACTAGTTGTATTATTTCTTGTTGCAATGAAGTATAATCTTTTCCTCTGAGAATTTTCGAATTCCATTGCAGATAATTCTAAAGTGAGTCGTAATTTTATTGCTTTGTCACTTTAAACCACTAACCTCTCAGAATCTTGACAGCAACAATCCTACCAGTTGAATTTCTGTAAGGATTTGATGGAGCTAGTACTGCTTTAAACACTCTACCAAAGGCTCCTTCCCCCAACACTTCTGACATGACCAACCTGCTCATTGATATTTCAAAATCATCACCTATATCAGTGTCGTCATTTACTAATAATTCTGATTCTGGTGGCGGAGTATACAGTGGGTTTACTTCCTTGAAAGTATAATAGATCAAACCTCCATTATTAACATGATCAACCACGTACAAACAATATATCGTCATAGAAAAACCTGACATAAAACATATTAGTACATCGATCATCGAATCACACCCTACGTATTTAATCCTTCAGAAGCACAAGTTATAGATAAATCAGACAATTGTATGGATATATACTTCTTGGATATTTATAACTTCAACGTTTCAATGTTAAAGTAATAAATATTCTTGAAGTATATATCCATATAATTGTCTGATTTATCCTACGTATTAATAACTGTTTATGATATAAAGGTTTGCCATAAATATGTTTATATATGCCCACTGTCCTGTTGAGAGGTAAGATATTTTGGAATGTCTTAGAATAAACTATTAAAGAAAACCAACCTCGATTCTTGATCTACGTTGCTCTTTCTTCGCTGATCGTTTACGCCATAATAAAAATACAACAACCAATGCTGAGAGTAACATGATTGGTATTACAAACAAAAAATACAGGTTTGAATTACTAGTTTCTGTATTTTCTTCCACTGAAATGTACCATAAAATAAGTTTTTAGATCCTGATGTTCTACTTCTGTTTGATCTCATTAGCGTGAAATAAAAAACTTTTTTTTTTATTTGTTCATGACCTGTACATTCATTGGTAATTGATAATGGAAGCTTCAATTCTTAAAGGGATTGTAATGTGTATTTCTAAACGTTGTATCGGGGACACTGATAGGATCAATTTGCACCATTCCAATTTCTATTCCGACGTCTGTGGTTCTTGCAATTCCACTAAAACTAACGCGTTTTATGATGTCACTGACAGTGATCTGTATAGATATCAATAGTAGCTTCCGGTAGTTCAGTGGTAGTGACGTCATAAAACGCGTAGGTTTTGGTGATTATGATTATGATGCTGATTATAATGCACGACTTAGAAATTGGAACCGAATTTATTTTGTATGAGTACTTTTTCATTTGATTCAAAATGATTTTGTCAAACAAAGTGCATAACTAAAAAACTAAAAAGAATTTCAGTCACAGATTTAGAGAATTGTAAACTATCGACTTCAAAGGAATAAAAAATAGGAAAATTTTCAATTTCCTGTATGCAATTTCCTGTATGCTTAATCTAAATGGCAGTAATCACAAAATACTTTATTTTCATTTTTAAAATTCATTTCCTTATGGATGGATGGTTAGTAGTTAGGTAATTCAATATAACACGAAGTCGGAAACTGTCACGCCAAATAGAGTACAATTTTATATAATTAAATAATTTTATTTTATATTATCTTGCATATGACTGATATTATGTCAATTTTTAAATTTTAAAAAATAGGTCAGAATATAGCTTGTCACAATTCAAGGACAGGAGTCAAAATAGATTGTATGGAATTACTGAGTATTGTAAATATAATTTCACAAGCTCTCGTCCAAAAAGCAGGGCAACTAAAAGGTATGATATCTTGATTTTAACTATATACATCGTTCAATTTATAACATGGCTTGTTTATTCGATTATAGAACAATGGGGAGATTTACTGTTACTAATACTGCTATCTGTTGTATAAGTGGCACAATGTCGTCAATAGTCAATAATGTATGAAAGAAAAGCTGGCAAAAAAAAGAGAGAAATGGGTTTATTTTTAAGGGTATTGATTGGGCTAACGTTCGAGAAAAAAAACACGCGATGGAATTTTTGCGAATTACTTATTATTTTTGGGCTCAGATTGTAGATAATTATTATTACTTTATTTGTAAACTTCGTATTTCCATGGTAACCACCAACATAATTTTTTTTGGAAAATCGCCCTGTACGTTTCTCGGCAATGTAATTGTCTACATTTATGCCAAGTTTGATGTAGATTGATCCATTCACATTTTTATACGCCCTCATCTCTCTATGAGGACGTATATTGTAGTCACCCCTGTCCGTCCGTCGGTCCGTCAACATTTGCTCGTAAACGCTCTAAAAACTAGAGTTTTTGACGGAATCAAATGAAATTTGACATGTGTATACATATTCATAAAACGAAGATCAAGTTCGAATTTGAGCTATTTTCGATTGTTAGAAGCAGAGTTATTGCCCTTGCCCCAAATCCGTCGGTCCGTCCATCAACATTTCCTTGTAAACACTCTAAAAACTAGAGTTTTTGACGGAATCAAATGAAATTTGATATGTGTATATGTATTCAGAAAACGAAGATCAAGTTCGAATTTGAGCTATTTTCGATCGTTACAAGCAGAGTTATTGCCCTTGCCCCAAATCTTAAATATGCTATTACTCTCTTTGTTTTCAACCGATTTTGATGAAACTTAAAATGGATGTTATTGGACCTAAATCGAAAGGTTTGAAAAAGTTTAGTTTTCTCCTGATTAAATTTTTTCCTTTTTCGACTTTTTCGTTAGGCGTATATGGCCGTGGTCCACTATCTTTTTAAACTTGTATCAAAGGTTTGAAATGTCCAATTTTTATGACAACTCATTAAAAAAAATCTGATTGACATGAAATCAACCATAAACTATCGAGAAGGACCCCCTAATCATCAACAAATGCACAACAAGTCTCAAGAAATCATTATTTCATATACTTATTCCATTTTGTCATAACGTGAAATAGCCTAAGTAACACCCTTAATGTAGGTCCCACAAATTCTATTTTTATCAACGCAAAGACATTCTAAGACATTCAGTTACATTGTCAGACTAATTTGATTGTACGATTATCATGCAAATAACGGTAACATTCAAAAACTTTGTACTTTGCACAGACAATAAATCAGTCGAAATAAAAAAATAATGTTCATTACAAAAATTCTTTTGAAACATACCTACTTGTTCTGCAACAGTTGAAGCTGTTTGTTCAAATGTTATTTCGTCTGGGTTGATATCAGCATATGCACTACCTAAATCATAGTAAAGATGGTACTATCAATTAATTATTACATGTATAATGATTTACTTTACTGATTTGTGAATTTTGACAGATCATTAAAACGTTTCTGTAGACCAGTTTACAGAATTGTTTTTCTTGTACGGATTTTTATTATTACAGCCCAACCCTTTCCCAAACCTAGCAATCATCCTAGAAAACCTTTATCCAAAATTATTAACAGCAGCATTAAAACTGTATACATTGAAAAAATTTTCAGTTGAGAAGCGTATTAGGAAGTCCACTACTACATAATTATTGCACCCGATTTTGTCATGCTCTGGACGAAATTTTTGATTAACGGAATTGTTTTGCTTGTACGGATTTTTATTATTGGTGAAAAGTTCTTAGCGTGTAACATGTTGTCTAAATCTTGAAACATAGATTAGTAGTACACCATAAAATAGTGCTCTGTTAATGTGATCTCTACCCTAAATGTCGCTAAAGGATTAACTACATCGACATAGATGCACAAAATCAAATTTCGGTTGTTATGATTCATAAGAATTACAGGCATTGTCATGACAACATTTTTTTTTACTCTTACGTCGATATAGGTGATATAATAATGTTATCAAACCAACCTAATTGTGCATGATTAATTGTTTTGTCACTAATACCACCAGCAGATCTCACTTGAGTAGTTATTGCATAAACACTATTCCAATGTAAACCAACCAATGTTACGTTTTCTGCTGTCTGAAACAGAGAGAAACAAATTCATTTCAAGGAAGCCTTTTCCACAAAATCAAGTGAGCGCAATTTATGTATTAAGCTCGTGCTTTCAAAAAGTGAGAAAAATATACGCTTGTGGTTAAGAAGCTCAGATGGTTTCAAGCCAATATTACGATGTCTAAAACAGCTTGATTATACCTATTCCTCATGACACAATTCTTTTAGTGTTAAATTTAACCTACAAAATGTTAACTTGTTATTTTTTAATCAGATTAGAAGCCCTATTAAGTATATGACATTTGGAAATATTTGTAAATGTGGAGATTTGTTCATCTTTTCACAAAACAGTTGCGGTATTATAAATATTGCTGAAGTAATAAACTATTTTGTTTATTATACCATATTTAAGATTTCATATAATTGAGTTGTATGTTTGAGTATGTTCCAATAAAGTTATGATTATTATAATTTTAAACAATAATATACAATAATGGTTACCTTTGGAAGTAGACGGTCACCGTGATGCGGTATAATATATTTACTTAATGCTATGGATGGTTCTTTTCTCCAAGTTAAAAAGATGTGTTCTATATCGTTTGATGGTGAAATATATTGTGGGAGTGTCCAATTTATGTCTACATTAGCTACTTCTAGACCATCGACCACATGTTTTGGTCCTACGGTCAGTGTTATATTAGACAGCTGATCGGGAGCTAAAAGAAAAAGGTTCTTATCACATTCCATGCATGTCATGAAGACAACTGTAATGGTATTTCTTTTGTCCGTTCTACACATCAATTACAAAAAGAATATCGGGTCCTTTTACTTACAGAGGGGCGATAATGAACATTTCACAAAACATAAAAGATTTCGGATTTCGTTGTCATCAGTTGCATTGATATAAATGTGCTGATGAATTTTGGCATCATATTTGTCAATTGATCTAAAAACAGAATTTGCTTAGTTTGTATGCCACCTTCTGTGGTCTCAGTATCCGGTAAACACTTTTTTTTAATATATATCAAACGAAATTCCTTTGTGTTCTGGATTCTAATGCATTTTATTGATACTTACCACATATATTATAGTCGTGTCCTGTAGAATTCAGACAATCTAAAGTTCTAAACTTAATTTTAGTTGATGGTTTACTGCTTTTTAGAAAGTCTTTATCATAAGTTTCCACTTCCACAATGTATTCACTATTAAAGTCTAAATCACTAATCTCAAACTCGAATTTGGACCATTCCTAAAGAAATGACATGGATTGTAGTATTGGAATAACATAGTTTCAAATAACATAAATTGGTATACAGCCAACCAATGTTGGTTGAATAGTATTCATGTTTTAGGAGCAATTTAGGTTGCCCCTTATAAAATAAATATTGTTTTGATAACCAAGAATTGTAAATTCTTAGTTGAAATAATGGTATATAAATGACATAATTGATATTACAGCTGACAGCTCTGAACGAGTACTTCTAGGTTTAAGAAGATGTGTTCACTATTCGTTTGACTAATCAAACCTTAGTCTCAGAACCTGGAATTGTTTAGCTAAGCTAACCAGTAATAGTGTATTCACAACTCTCCCTCACTTCAAATCCCCGTGTAGCCATAATTACCAAAGTCAAAATTATGCAAGTAAAACAAACGAATCGTATTTTAATGAGACTATGCATTATAAAGAAAATATATTTACAGACAATACAGATAAATATTTAAGTGGGGATAGGGATTATGCCATTTTCGAGCAGTTCTAGTACTTCTTGATGCTATTTGAATATACATGTAGTAGTCAAGGCCCACATTTACTCTCGAATATGCTGAACATTTATAAAACAGAAAAGTTTCAAGTTACCTTTACATCTTGTGTCTGATAATTGCCATGGTTTGATTTCATCCAATATAATTTAAAATAACAACCACCATCTAAAAATAAACAATCGGAAATTTAACAGACATGTTACAATTGGAGATAATTTCCCACAATACCGATTTTTTATCAACCGATGACATACTGTGAAATACAGTAATCTTTACCTAAGAAAACAAATGATCAAAAGCATTACAAATTGACTAAAGAAAAGCCACTTACGTTTACCAGGAGTCCACCCCATCAATGCATGAACGGAAGATCCCTTATAATATTGTTTAATTAATGATATACTCTTAGGGGCATCAACTTCAGTTCTGGCTATGAAAGAGAAACAGGCAAATAAACAATATATATTATTGCATTGGTTTTATTCTGTATTACCTATAGTCTATGTAATATTTCGGTCAAAAGAATTCAATTAGGCAATTGATAAAAACATATTATTAATAATAACATAAAGCACTAACGATCATATAATTAGTCATCTTCACTCATAATTCCAGTCCACCCAGCTGTAAATGGGTACGGATAATCAGGGAAAGATCAATGCCAAGAGTTTTGGCCAAGGACCAGCTGGAAACCTACGTTGTTATCCTTGTAAAATACAAATGTTTCTTTCTTTCTTTATAACCGTATAATGAAACTCGAGATCCTTGTTAACATATTGGCAACAGGTAGCAGCTAATGGACTTTTCAATTAATATCAATAAATGATGAAAAATGGTAATTTCTTACACAATATAATTTGACTAAATATATTTATATCTATAGATAATGGTATATTTACCCTCCGGTATACTAGTCCAGCCTGTATCTTTAGCTTTATCTACAATACCATCAACACCAACCACTGTTATTCTAAAATTATACTCTGATGATGGCGATAATCCTGTTATTGGTACAAAACTGAAATTGGTCTGAAATTGAACCAAAATTACTTGGTTTATTGATTAATAAGAGTGAAAAGCATTATTTCTAAACGTTTTTAGCATCATGATATTTTTGGAGCAAAGCTATTTATGTCAGAGAAGAACCAAACTAAGTTCCTTAAGTTTTGTATCATCACGAGACGGATTCGGTATTTCAATGCATATTGTTGTTTTGCTTATGGTAGTACTCTGAGGAAATATTTACCGTCTGTTAAAGATTTGCATGGTAATGGAGTCAGTTATTGAAATTTGACCCTAGTCTTGGTAATAAAATATTATCAAAATATTGCTAAGAATATCTACAAATTTACGACTTACAAAAGCAACAGTTTTCCAAGTACTTTCTCGATTTTTATATTGGCTCTTTAAACTGACAACAAAGGCTAGAGGTATGGAAGTTGAGACGCCATTTAAATCCAAAACATTCCATCTTAAATACACCAAACTGCTGTTGTCATCTCCCAGACCTTCCGATGCATCACTCGATCTCCGGTATTTTAACATTCTATCTATCAAGTCCTGATCTGGTAGCAATGGTGTGTATTTGCATACGACGGCCGGTTTGGTCAACATAACATCAGCTGATGAAACCTCACTATCTGAAAAAACAAAAGCAGAATTTAATACTGTAGGTTTAAAAATATACTCGATCAATATTACCAGTAATCGAGTCTTCAAGAACTATTCTTCAATGTCTAAAAGCAGAAGACTGGTGACGGCGTATTCGAAAAATGATAATATTGTTCATAGCAAACTAAAGTCAATCTGTACAATTAACCTATTAAGTTATCTAATTTCAAATCAACAAAACAGAAATCCCCTATCAGATACTGACCGCATTCAATTTCTAAAGTAGACTCTGTATCATCCTAGACCTATAATTTTATAATTTTGTTTTAAAATTGAAAGGTTTTTATTTACTTAATGACCCCAATCATCAGGAATATCACTACACTGATAATTGTTGCAATATGTTATGCCTGGCAGTCTTAATCTGGGAAATTGAAATAGAAAACAAAATAATCTTGATGATAATTATAGGATTCTGTTTTATATGCCAACTGCTTTGATGCCACTAATGATGAAAGTGCATCAAATAATAGTGACAAAGGCTTAAAATCAATTATAAGTATAATTTAAATACAGGGGCGGATGTGCGTTGATAGAATTATAAGATTTATTTTTAAAAAAGAAATAAAGAAAGATTGTTTCATGCAAAAATTACAAGCTTTTTCTTTCATTTGTCTTCAGGCCATGTTGCTCTGCGGAAACTCAATTCAATTGACATGATCTAAAGAGGATAGCGATATACTTATAGTGTCAAACTATCGTGATCTAAACATTTAAAGATAGCTTCAGAAGTGTTAACGATATCTTTCATTGTTTGAAGTATTAAAAAAAGGTTACCGATGTCGACTTTCAAAGAAAGCTCTCGTGATCTAAACTTAAGAGACAGATGTCTAACGTGTCCCGACCTTCAAAGACAGTTCTATTGCGCGAAAGTTTAACTGATCTCTTGGTTTCTTTCTCCGAAATACCGACAAATAGAAAAACTAAATATACTAGACTATTTATACATCTGGTAAAACTATTACTGATATTCAACTGAAATTGCAAGAAGATACTGATTCAGTCTTAAACTGGTGTTCTTTTAATGTTATGATTTTAAATGAAAAGAAAACGAAATGTATGTTAATTACGACAGCCCAAAAGAGGAGATTTTTAGGTAATTTATCAATTGAGCTTAATAATCAGTTAATTGAGCAAGTTGACAATTTTAAACTTTTAGGTGTTATTGTAAATCAAAATCTCTCTTGGAATCCTCACATTCAAACCATTGCAAAAATTTTAAATTCCAAGTTATTTCAATTGCGCCAATTAAGAAATGTCTTACCTGAAAAGTTTAGAGCTATTTTTTTATAAATGTCACTTTCAACCTTATCTTGATTATTGTTCTACTATTTGGGATTCGCACGATATTGAAGCCGCCGACGTATTACATAGACAACAAAAAATTGCTTTCAAATTGATTCTAGGTTTCAGATACAATACTGATTTGGCACTTAACCTTAAAAGGCTTAACATTGTAGACATTAAAACAAGACATAACTTTAATGCGTATAAATTTATTTATAAAACTCTTAACAATATGTCTCCATCCTACCTTTCAAATCTTTTTAGCTATAAACAAACCCCATATTCCAGTATAAATTCAAAACTTATTGTACAAAAACCACGAATTAATATGATTAAACAGAGTATTAAATATAAAGGACCAATTCTATGGAATGGACTAGGGGATAATATTAAGTCAGCTCCAGATTTTAAAACTTTCCGGAAAATGATTCTTGATAAGCTTTCAAAAGTATGAGAATATGCCACTTTCGTATTGCTTTTGGTTGTAGGTCATGTGTCAGCTCTGGTTATATTTATTTGATTCTTCTATGATTTAACTGTAGATGCTGTGCCTGTGAGCCGTGTCTTCTAGACCGGGGCCTTGTTCTCGAAAACTTAACTTAAGATGATTTAAGTATTCTACATCTTATTGTTAATCACTAAAATCGATTTTATATTGAGTTCTCTTATACAATCAGATTGCCGTACATCTGAATTTATCTGGATTAAGTTTTCGAGAATGAGACTTCTAATTAAACCCCCTCTAAAATAAGATTTTACTTCCATTATTAATTTGATTGTTTCTCTGTTTTATCTTATGAGTAGATGCTGTGCCTTTGAGCCGTGTCTTTCAGACCTGGATCCTTATCCTCGAAAAGTTAACTTGAGTTGATTTTAGTATTCTATGTCTTCTGACTGATTAATCACTAAAATCGATGCTATATTGAGTTCTGTTATCAACGCAGATTGCCGTACATCTTAAAATACTGAATTAATTTAGGTTAAGTTTTCGAGAATGGGACTCCTGATTAAATCCCCCTCTAAAATGAGATTTTACTGTCGCTAATAATTTGATTGTTTTTGTGGTTTTATCTTATAGATGCTGTGCCTTAGAGCCGTGTCTTTCAGGCCTGGATCCTTATCCTCGAAGACTTAACTTAAGATGATTTCAGTATTCTATGTCTTCTGATTGGTTAATCACTAAAATTGATATTATATTGAGTTCGATTATCAAATCAGATTGGCGTACATCCTAAAATTCTGAATTTATCTGGGTAAGGTTTTCGAGAGTGAGACTCCTGATTAAATCCCCTTCTAAAATAAGATTTTACTGCCGTTAATAATTCGATTGTTCTCTGATTGAACTTATTAGTTTGTCGATGCCGTGCCTTTGAGCCGTTTCTTTCAGACCTGCAGGATCATTATCCCCGAAGATTTAACTTCAGATGACTTTAGTATTCTATTTAATCCCCCTCTAAATTAAGATTTTATTGCCGTTGTTAACTTCATAGTTTCCCTGATTTAACTTCTGAGTTTGAATTTGTAGAGGGTTTGCCTTTGAGTCGTATCTATCAGACATTCTTCTCTACCCTCTAAAATCTGATAACTGCCGTGTTAATTTGACTGTTTCTCGGATTTAACTTACCAGTTTGTATATAGATGCCTTGCCTTTGGGTCGTTTCTTTATACCCTGATTCTGTGCCCTGTGGAACTTGCTGCCGTGGTTAATTTGATTGTTTCTGTTCAGGAGATGAGGGCTTTCTTCGCTACGCTGTATCCTGTACTTTCTTTACTAAACTCATTGAATTTACTGCAGTGGTTAAATTGATTGTTTAAGATCAGGAGGTGAGGGCTTTCTTCGCTACACTGTATCCTTTACTTTCTATACTAAACTCATTACATTAGAATTTATTGCCGTTGTTAAAATGAATGTTTATGATCAGGAGGTGAGGGCTTTCTTCGCTACACTGTATCCTTTACTTTCTATAATAAACTCTTTAAATTAGAATTTACTGTCGTGGCTAACTTGATCGTTTCTCTGATTTCAGTAATGGGTTTGCAGATGCTGTGCCTTTGAGCCGTTTCTTTCAGACCTGGTTCTATGCAATTTAAAATTAGATTTTGCAGCCGTAGTTTTATTGATCTTGTTTACAGTTGTATTTGTAAATTTTCTTCTTACAGTTGTGGTGACTTTTGAATTCCAGTAGAGATCTGAACGAAAATATTTATTAATATGTTTTCTTTACTCTCGGAGCATGTCTAGTTGAAGCAGTGCAGTTCTTCTTCTTTACTTTTAGATTGCAGTAGAATTTCATCAACAATATTTAATAATAGTTATCTTGCCTCTTACATTCAATTCAAGTAGTTATAGTCATAGCGTTGCATGGAATCTGCTCATAAATACTTACTAATGGTTTACCTGTCTCTTGCAGTTGTGGTGTCTTTACTTTTTAGACTGCTGAAGACTTCTCATCGTCAATATTTAATAAGAGTTATCTTGCCCTTTACAGTTGAAGTAGTTCTACTCAGAGTTGCAGAGGATATCGGAACTAAAATACTAACTAACGGTTAACTTTCTTCTTTCAGTTATAGTGTAGGTGGAATAGATGTCTGGACGAAGTACTTACTTATAGTCCTGTCTCTTGCAATTGTATTTTGGCTGTTCCATTTCTTACAGATTTATTATATTTTGACATAACATATTTTAATTATTTCCCTTCCAGGTTTTCTATTTGGCATTATCATATTTGGCAAACAATTCACACTTTTGGCAAATCTAAATTCATAACACACTGTCAGGGGATGAGTAAACATCCTTCAAGCTGGTCTTGAGCATGGATAAATCCTACCTCCCCCTCCAATTTAGAATAAGAACATTAATGGAGTAGGGTTGGGTAGCCCGCTCGCAGCACTTGCACTGACCTACCTTTGGCTTCACAAATTTTAATTAATTTTTTTTTTTTTTTTTTTTTTTTTTTTTTTTTACAAATTGTCGCAATGTACTTAATCGCTTGAGGATAATATGTCCATTTAATACACATGTACTTGTGTATATTGCTATATTGTATATCTTAAAAATATCCAGTAGCCTGTGGTCATGTATTTGATCTCTAAATCATCAAATTCTGTACACTAATCGCTTGAGTATAATATGTCCATTTAATACACATGTACTTGTGTATATTGCTATATTGTATATCTTAAAAAAAAAATATCCAGTAGCCTGTGGTCATGTACTTGATCTCTAAATCATCAAACTTTGTACACAAATTTTTTTTTTTTTTTTTTTTTTTTTTGGTGTCTATATGTTGTATATTGTATCTATGTTTGTCCCCATGGGCTGGGTGTGAGACAGGACCGTTACCACTCGTGGTATAGGACCTAATTCTGACCCATGTAAAATAAAGAGTTTATTATTATTATTATTATTATTATCAACATAATACGTGTATACAGATAAATCTCTAATCGTCTTCAAAAAAAGATTAAATTAAACCAACTTATCTATATGGTAGACGTGTTTTATATCATGATGTTGATATCAGAATACAGGGATATGAAGCCCTTTTATACCAAATCTAAATATCACAAGATTTATAGTACCTAATACACTAGGTGAACTACACTTTTAGAACGTCTGTAATTCAACAAGAGAAATAGAAGCCAAACATTTCTTATCAACAGAAACTGTGGAAATTTGAAACTGTGACTTCGAACATGCATTTTTTTTTTATTAAATGTAAAACAAAATACATAACATCAGTTGAAGCCTTTTGGTCTACAAATGAGCTTATGAGCTCTTTGCACTCGACTTTCTTCCTTAACTATTGAAATGAAGGTAATAAATCTTCTAATAATGATACCTAATTCAGTTTTGTATTGTTAGTTTTTCATTTAATTACAATACGAGTGCAGAAATATAATTCTGCTTCCTTTATTTTTCCTGTTGCTATGTTTTATTCTTCACTTCGATGAAAGAGATTACTTTAATAAATCAACATTGTAAATTTGGGTTTAAATGACAATAATTATAGCGCCCTTTATAACAGAAAAAGTAGTTGAAATAACTTTAACATCATCGTATAGTTTGAATTTAAATCATTTCACGAAATGAAATTTTTTCAAAAACTTGAAACCTATATATTGAACTCTCTTATAACAGTTCTTAATGCCTTCAAAATTAATTAGTTTAGAATAAAGCAGCAATTATTTAAAATCATCAATGAATAACAGATGAATTCTCATTTTGTTCTTTCAAGATGATCTGGTGGTTCAATATTTATGTTTTCTCCAAAAGATTTGCTGTTGTGAGAGTCACATTTATTGATTCGGAACAGAAAAAAATATTTATCCTTTTTGTGCTTGCTTGTGCAAACTATTAAACTTGCATTAATATCATTTGCATAATTCATGGTATTTACTGAAAAACTATTTCATATGCAGTAGTGAAAGAGGCCTATATTACTGGGTTAAAATAATTTCCAGACCTGCTTGGAGACAAGCATTAGGCAAATAGAAGTTTAAGAAGATAGAGACCATCTTGGTAATAATACTTTACTGTCGACTGAAATATATCTTGTCAAGTTGAGAAAACTGTGACAAACATAAACCACACCTTTTCAAAACTACAAAGTACAACTTCAATCAATCTTAAATATTACTGTTGGGTATTTTGGTCAAGATGCATCTTGTATAGTGAGCAACGACAACCTTTCCAACAAAAACCTATATCTGTTGTGAATAGACTTCGTAGGCGGTTAATGCGATTATCAAATCTATATTTTATTTGTGGATTTAAAACGTTGGTGATTCTGCGTGGGCTAAATTAAAGAAGTTACAGTTGTGGAAGCCAATCTTTACATCCCAAAGGCAAGAAAATTGATAACTGGTTTGACTAGCCGGATCTAGTAAGTGTCTAGTATCATTAGAAGGACATTCACTCTGGGTATTGAAGATGGCTATTTTAAGAAATAATAAGGAATTAACTCCAGCTGTATCAGTTCTTTGATAAATAGATGAAGGATATGAGGTACATATATCAAGGTACTCGATAACAAAAACTTTTAAACTAGTTAAAGGGAAATGTTCAGCATTTTCGAGGGTGGATTTGAGCCTTGAAATATGTAAATAGCCTCCAGAAGTACTAGAACTGCATGGAAATCTCATACTAGTAATCCCTTCAATTTTATTCCTACCTAAACATTTATTTTGCATTTTCTGTATATGTGTTTTCTATATAAGGTATAGTCTAGCTAAACGACGAGTCGTATTTTTGACTTTCAAACGCTCATAATTATGGCTATACGGGGATTTGAAGGCTTTTATTTCGAGGAACAGTTGTGAACATTATTATGGATTAGAATAACTAAAAAATTCCAGGTTCCGAGACTAAACTTTTATTGGTCGTACAGTTAGTGAACATATCCCAATACAAGTAAATATTTATCAGTACAAGTATCGAAAGTATGCAAACACGGCCCAATAGTTCCATTAACCTAAGTAATTTCCCATAAATTACACGTTATCATTGAAACACAAATTTCAATAATTATATATATAATAAAAATCCGTACAAGCAAAACAATTCCGTTAATCAAAAATCTCGTCCAGAGCATGACAAAATCGGGTGCAATAATTATATAGTAGTGGACTTCCCATACGAGAAGTACCATCAGGTGTTTCGAAAAGAGTAAGCATGGTCTGCTTCGCGCGCGACACCACCCTTACTATAAAGGTCAATTCATGCCTGACTAAACAAATCTGCCAAAATGCAAGTAACAGATTTGTCGTATGTAACGACCATAACATTTTCTAAAAGAAATTTTAAGTTAGTGTGTCAAGTAACCCTGTTTCAGTAATTTCACGGTTAATATTCGACCCCTTGCAAGAAAGTCCTTATAAAGAGAACAAGCTCTAGCATAGCGGATCAGTTGTGAAATGTACGTGCCATAAGCAGGCGATTGTGGTATGTTACTGCACATGAATGGAAAATCAACAATAGGAAAATCAAAGTCGTCACGTTTGTCATACAATCTGACACAAAGATCATGGTTGTTTTCAATTTCGAGAAGCAAATCCAAATAGGCCGCTTTAATCTTAGAATCAGTAGTGTCTTTAATTTCCAACTCTCCTGGGTAGATTATATCAATGACAATACGTCATCTATGTATCGGAAAGTGGAATTGAAAGAACGAGATAGTTGTTTATTGCCCTTGCTTTGGAGGCCTTGAATAAATTCTGCCTCATAAGAATAGAGGAATATGTCAGCAAGTAAAGGAGCACAATTAGTACCCTAGGAATACCAATAACCTGCTGAAATATTTCTCCATCATTACTTCATGAAAGTCAAATATCGTAGTTTTGTGGTAATCTGTTTTATAGTTATATTATCAGGTAAGTCTACTAATGAATATTTACTCTCATTGTCCAAGTTTGAGAATTTAGATTTTGTGTTCATTCCTTTAAATTTTGTGTTCATTCCTTTAAAAAGTACACATACAATAATCTTTGAATCTCAAAATGTGTTGTTATCAAAACTAACTATCGGCATTATTGATACGGAATAACGTCAAGGCAATATATGCTTATATATCAGAGGCTGTGGGTCATAAGCTCTTACAATTATTCTATTTAAAGCTAAATCCAAATAAAATATTCATGAATCAATGACCTCGAGGTTAAATGGTGAATATCTATGCACAACAATCTGAGACCAGAGGAAGGCGTGTTTATGCCTCAACAACATAAGATCCTGTCGGAATGAGATTTATATAAACCTCTTTAATCATCTATTAAAATTTCTGTCAGTTTGCTCATTTGAACATAAATTGTTATTAGGTATGAAAAAGGGCGAAAAAGAACAACCGATAATCAACATTCCTCATCAGATGGTTTTAACGATTAAACTTTGTATGTGTTTTATGCTACTATTGATATGCAGATCAGTGGGGGTGACGTCATAAAACGCGTCAGTTTAAGTGGAATTGCAAGAACCACAGACGTCGGAATGGCGCAAATTCATGCTATCAGTGTCACCGACACACATAAAAAGTTTAGAAAACCTCTTTAATCAAAGGTCAATGACCAATAAGCGTCTAGCATTTTTTTCTAACTATATAATAAATAACTAGATAATCAAGTAGCTTAAGCTGGTGGCCATATTTTTCTTTTTATACATCAGGCAAAACGATAATTGATGCTATTAACGCCGCAATTTGATAAATATATTAACCAGTATTGTTGGGTAATCATTTTTAGATACCATTAAATGGACTTGGTTTTCGCCTTAATAAGTCTGAGAACTTGTAGAAGAATGTCGGTTAAGTGATGGTTGAGAAGTCTGATGAAGTCATAGAAAGTCCATCAGAGTTCTATTGAAATATTAATATTTTAAATATCATACTAAAAAGTCGGTAACAGTTACTTTATCTTTAAAGGGACAGTCTGATTCTTTTTAGGTCAAAATTTTTTTTTGCACAAATTTGTGAAAACTATACACCAAAATCTCTCACTATGTGTCCTTTAAAGTATCTGAAAGTTTTAACTAAAAAAATACAGCCGTTAATTTTTAAACGCTTAAAACTACTGAACGGATTTGAGTAAAATAAACGCCTTACTGTAGAGAAATGTCTTGACTATAGTATGTATATTGTAGAGGTTTCAGTTAGAAATATCGAGCCATTATTAAGCAAAACACCAAAATTAGGTCAAACTGCTTAATTAACAATAAGTGCTTCCTGTTTGTAATTAACCCATTAAAAACAAATTCAGTTTGATCAAGAAGATATAGAGATACAATAAGCATACTTTAGAAATACTCTCAAGTAACATTTGCGATGATTTTGATAATGGAAACTTTTTTCAAAAAAGCAGAATGGCCCTTTAATAATATGTAATTTATTTGTTACTAATTGTTTCGATTATTTGGAAAGAATGGTTCAGAGTCAAAAAAAAAGTTAAGAAAAGGTATAAAATATAACTACGTATAAACATCACCCAGTGGAGCAACGAAAACATCTTAACGCGACGCTGAAAGCATCATTAAAGTCAATGGCTACCAAATACTTGAATACATGGCCAAAATGTTTGTGATTCTTGAATCCAATTGGATTTTACGTCAAATACAATATTCGAATATTTCAGTTAGCGAAAAAAAAACTATATGCGTCGTGTCATACCAGTACATAACTACAGGCCAGACCGATGAAGAGGAGGAATGTCCCTTACAATAATAGCATTATGTTTCCGTGTATACAAGAACTATTTTTGTCTTACAGTAAGTCTAATATCCAGAAAGAGAAAGATGATAATAACACTGATTTAAAAGCTGTAGACGTTATTCATCTATTGAGAGGTTTAAAGCATTAGATGAAAACTTTGAGCCTTGAAATCCGACTTGAAAAACCATTGTCACTGTTTCCTGTTTTTTAGGAACTTCTTCACTCTTAACACTACGTATTTATATTTTATGTTATTTAGTTTTCCTATTTTGGAATAACTTAAAACTTGTAATTAATGTTATCTTACCAAAATTATCTCGATAAATATCAGCACAACTTTGAAAGCAGATATCAGACGTCTGAAATATATAATCAACTTATTACAAGAAGAAGTCTCATAAAGTTTTACACATTTCATAGCCTGGTGTTCATCCAAATACCGTTGAGTGTACATTTTCAGGCCATATAAGTTTCATCAAAAGGAAGCTCTAAAACGTTTCAATGAACTAAGAAAAAGTTGTCCATTAAAATATTGCCTTCTTCATTTTAAGGTAAAACATAGGCTAGCGGCAAGTCTCGCAAGCGTATACGCCCACCAGCAGGTAGATAAAGAGGTTAATATGAACTCCAAAACGAACGCGATATCAGTGTTTTATGAATGCGATATCAAGAGTTTTATGCGATAAAAATCATCGCATCATCACTAAATTCAATAGTGCACATCTTCATAATGATATTGACACACATAAAAATAATCAAAAGAATCCATGAAGAATTGTACCCTGTAGAATAAGCACAAGCAAAAAAACCCAAAAAAACAGTAGTTTTATGAGATATCTCTGAAGAAAATCATCACCAAATTCAATAGTGCACATCTTTATAATGATATTGACCCACCTATAAAATCTAAAGGAATCCATTGAGAATTGTAGCCTGTAGAGTGAGCAGGAGGAAAAAAACGAACGCGATATCACAATTACAGAGTTTTACGCGATATCTATGAAGAAAATCATCGATTAATCACCAAATTCAAAAGTGCACATTTTCATAATGATATTGACACACATAAAAAACATCAAAAGAATCCATGGAGAATTGTAGCCTGTCGAGTGAGCACGAAGAAAATCATCATCAAATTCAATGGTGCTGTAAAATGTATTGAAATTATTATAAACTCCATTTTTTTTTTTTTTAGATTAACATCTAATCAAGAATAACAATTTTTTGGTGTGGTACATTTCCTAGTATTAGGCAGCTACTTTCTATGATATTTTTCATATAAACGAATTAAACAACATTTGATTGGTTTGAAATTGCTTAGTAAATGTTAATAACGTTATCAGTAAACTATTACTTACACATATCTGTTGACAACTTTCTTTGTCATGATGATTGGCATGACACGGTTTAGAACACTGAAAATAGAAAAAGATATTCAAGAAACATAGCCATTAATTTAATGTCTTCATTTGATTACAAATACGTCAAGTAACGAAAGGCGGGTTGGTGCTCATTTTCGACAGGATATATTACAAAACAAAGTAACTTGTACCTTCTTATTGCTTTAAATTGATTAGAACATTCTGAAAAACACAGGAAAAGTAACTTGACATATATATTATTTAGTATTCTACTGAAGTTGCAATAATGTACAACAGCAAAAATTAATCACGAGTGTTTAAACACAATAATTAAATTTTAGTAATTTATAATTTCCGTGTTTTTAAAAACGTCTGATTGAAACCTCGGAAGTGTTTAAAAAGACACAATTAAAAAAGTACATGACGGATTGCAATGCCATCGTGTTAAATTCTTATGGTAGACTAGTTATTTTAAAGGAGTTAATTGAACGAAATAATAAAACGCTACAGTAAGGATCAAGGGCTGTTTTGAAATATCTGGAAAACGACTGTAATCATTATTCTAAGATATTAGATTATCAACTAAATGATAGATGGACTTCAATATTCTGACTCTCATTATCGAACTTGAAAATTCATAAAAAACATAAGGCAGGTTTTGTATATAATATAATTAATATCGCAAGATATTATATTATTTCGTTAATTATTTTTTTTATTTGTCACTTACTTATGCCAATCTTTAGTATTAATAAAGACGTGATTTATATAATGTGCATAACTAGTTAGAGCTTTTAAGTTACACATCAGCTTTCGTAACAACTGTTGCTGCAAGAAGATGTAATGGATTAGACAGGCCCGTAGGAACAAGGGAGGCAGGGGGAGGGGGCATCTGCCCCCCAATAATATTGTCATTAATGACTGAAGCAATAAAAACATTTTTTTTAAAGATAAAATACTGGTATGTTGTTTGGGCCAGTTAAATCAAACTTGCTTTATATAGGAAGGAGCAGCATTGATTCTGCACAATCACCCTTGAGAATGAGTTGCACAATTTGCCCCCCCCCCCCCCTCCCCCCCCTCAATATGAAATTGCTTCATACGGGCCTGTTAGATTAGCTAAAAAAATCCAGATTGTGAGATATCAATTCCTATACGTATTTCTTTTAACATTATTTTTCAAAACTGACTAATTATATTGCTTTTGGAAAGTATGGTTTTTCATTTAGGGTGACTTGGAGTGAGTACTTGACTTATGTCTTCTTTCAGTTTATAATGACATTTGTCTGACCTTGATTGATATATGTCTCCTTACTTTTTATATTGTTATTATGAATATGTGGCTTTTAAAGAATTTATATGGAATTTTAATAAACATTCTTAAAAAGTCATTTCCTCATTCGAAAAAGATTGGGTGGTGAACTAATATATCAAAGAGAAAGAGGTAGATGTGATGAGGGAAACGCATTTGTACTTTTTATAAAATACTTGTTTAAAGAAGTATAGGTTGTTTTTGTTTTTGTTCAATTTTTTTTTGCAGTGCGTTCGATTTCGAACGCACTGCTTTGTTTTCATAATGTTTTTGCAGTGCGTTCGATAATCGAACGCACTGCATTGTTTTGCAAACGGCTATTTTTTGCAGTGCGTTCGATAATCGAACGCACTGCATTGTTTTGCAAACGGCTATTTGCAGTGCGTTCGATTCTCGAACGCACTGCATTGTTTTGCAATTGACTATTTTTTTTTTTTTTAGGATTCTGGTCTCGCTATTTCTCTATGAAGGGAACTTGTCACGCTTAATCTGACACGATTTCTCATACTATATAGGTGCTCGTTGTGAGGTGAATGCAAAATGACGCACTTTTGACCAACCGGAAATGATGTATGACAAAAAGTATATTTTAGGTTTTTTATCAATTTAACCTACAGTTTTCAACCGATTTCGAAGAAACTTTTTTGGTTTAGCTCATTTATCGCTTATCTAAACGCTAAATATTTCAAAACACTCGAATTTTGACTTTTGATGCTCGATTTTGGATCTTAGTTTTTGACCCTTTTTTCAACTTTCGCAATTTTATTTCGATCGATCTGCAAATTTACAGGATTATAGACATTGTTATTACAAACAAAACGGTATTATCAAAATTTCGATGTCACTTCCGGTTTTGATGTCATTTGCTTTTAAACTTGAAATTTTAACTTCCGGAGTTTTGGAGATATTTGAAAAAAATTTCTGTATTATGTTCGAATTTGTCATCATGAAAGATATTTATAATAAAATTTGACCCGGAAGTAATATGTCAGGTGCCCTGTTATTATGACTAACTTTTATAAAACTCAAAATGGGGCCTCAGGGGATAATCGGATTTGCACAATATTGGTGTCTATGCAATCCTTAGTCGATTGCCACCAACCTTATGACAGCGGATTTTTGAATTTCGATTTAGACTTTTTTCTATTTCCGGACAAAGAATTTCAGTAATAACCGAAACTTTCAAGGCTCATATCTAGTGACCTTGACCTTTGATGACCTTTTGACCTGTACAAAAGATCTTGCCCTTAACTAGATCTATCAAATGATATATTCATTTCCGATTTCTGATGTTAACTTCCGGTTTTATCGCCATTTAAAAAATTGCAATTTTTAACTTTAAAGAGCTTTGTCACGTGACCAAATTAACATACGTCACACATTTGTAACTGTGCGTGTTTTTTGGAAATTTGATTTTGATCGATCTGAAAACTTACAAGTAGATAAACAATTTGATAATGAACAAAACAATATTTCTGAAATTTTGATATCACTTCCGGTTTTGACGTCATTTGTTTGTAAACTTGGAATTTAACTTCTGGAGTTCCCGAATTATTTGAAAGTTTCTTTTTGCATCATGTTAGAAATGATCATCAGAAAAGATATAAATGATAAAATCCGACCCGGAAGTACTATGTCAGGTGCCATGTTGTTGTGACTTATTCTTATAAAACTCAAAATGGGACCTCAGGGGATAATCTAATTTGCATAATATCGGTGTCTATGAAATCCTTAGTCGATGGCCAACAACCTTGTGGCAACTGATTTTTAATTTCGATTTCTTTATATTTCTGGAACAATTTTTTTAGTAAAGACTGAAACTTTCAAAGCTCATCTTTCTAAATCTTTTAGTTCAACTGACCAGGAAGTATTATTAGTCTGTAATCTTCAATTAGGTGTTACACACCTCGATAGGATCATTCTTTGATACTATAGAGTTGTATTACAACGTATCATTCCCTCAGCACATCATACGATTCATGATCATTTTCCTAACATCTATAATGTTACAATTTACCATATTGTTTCTTTTAACGCTTCTCATTGGTCAATGTTTGAGTAGTATTTTAAAATGTTTAAATGCAGTTTTCTCCCTTCAACTGAAAATTTTTTGTTGTCTGTATGTTTAAATGCAGTTCTCTCCCTTCAACTGTCAATTGTAGGCTACTATCATGCTTAACATGACCTTCATTGTAACTTGCATTTTTAACGTTTTAGATTATGTACTAAAAAATATAAACAAAAAGTCTAAAATAAGTAGATAACGATCCAATGCCAAAAGAAGAAAATCCGTTCTAAAAATCTGGTTCTGTCATTTATTAAAAAACAAGTTTTAAAATCGCATGTCTAAAAGCGTTGACCATTAAAATGTTTTCTAAAAAAATAATATTACAGAATTTTTACTAGAATTATGTATAAATGATAATATACGAGCTGTGCCGCGAACTTACGTGTATGGAGGTTAGCACTCAGTATTCTATGTCATTTATATATCATATGTAGGGAGCCGCAGTGGCACAGTGAGTTAGACGCTTGCTCGCTAAGCTGAAGGTCCAGGTCCAGAGTTCAATTTCGGCATGGGTCGAGATGATGCCTTCGTATTTTTCAACCCGGTTTCACCCTCTCAATGTTGCAGGTCGGAGGGGCTGACATGGAAAAAGCGCCTAGTCTTTCGGATGGGACAATAAACCGAGGTCCCGTGCGCAATTATCTGTGCACGTTAAAAACCACTCGACAGTTGGAAATCGAAATTAAGAGCAGGCTAATGCCGCTATCCTGGCAAAATTTCCCTCATTGCACACTGCATGGCGTTTGCCCGTCCTCAGTCAGCCCATATAGGTGCAGAAAAGTCGGACGTAAAACTCCATTCATTTTATTTCTTAAATATGTATGATAATGTATATGAAAAATATTAATAAATTATATTCTTTAACTATTCTTATTCCAATGATGTATAAAATTATACATTAATAAAAACAACGACTTTTTAATCAGATGGCTTTTCACTACCGACCGTGAACTGGTTATTCTACTTTTCACTCCCGAATATAAACAATTTATATGCCGATTTTTATGTTCTGTAAATTACGCAGTATGGATAGAAAACGCCATTTTTCACCCATTGACGAAACCGGATGCGCACTGCCCAGTATCGTCTCACGATTCTAGTTTTTTTTTTTTTTTTTCGAATTTTACACTCGCTATTTTAGTAAGAAGGCAACATGCCACATACAGATTTGTTCAATTCCCTACGATAAATTGTTGACCATCAACTATTAAATATAAATTGGTGCCATTTTGACAAACCGGAAATGAGGTAGAACAAAAAACACAGTTTCGGTTTTTGGAATCTCACAGCTCTATTTTTGATCCGATTTTTATCAAACTGTTTTGAACTGTTTTTTATAACTGTGCGCTACTAAATAAAAGTTTTAAACTTCCCCAATTTTGACTTTTAGTTGACTATTTTCTTAATTTTAATTTTTGCGTTTTTTTCAACTTCTACAATTTTATTTCGTTCGATCTGCAAATTTGCAGGTGTATAGACATTTTGATTCTAAACAAAATGCAGTTTTCAAAATTTTGATACCACTTCCGGTTTTTACGTAATTAGCTTGTAAATTTAAAATTTCAACTTCCGGAAATTTGAAGATTTTTCAAATTTGTTTTTTTCAATGTGTTATTAATTGTTATAACAACAATTTGAAATAAAAAAATCCGACCCGGAAGTAAGAAATCATCCGCCATTTTGATATGAGTAACTTTTATAAAATTAAAAATGGGGCCTCAGGGTTATGAGCGGCATCCGTAACTTTAGTATTTTTGGAAACTACAATCGATTGCTAAAAAAGTCTAGGCGCCGATTTTTGAATTTTGATTTTAATTTTTTTTTTATTTTCGTTTTGATTTTTTATGCAATTACTAAAACTTTCAAGGCTCATATCTTTTGACCTTGACCTTTGGTGACCTTGGTACCTGAACAAAAGTTATTGCCCTTGATGAAATACATCCAATGATGTATTCATGTTTGTGATCCGATGTATACTTCCGGTTTTATAGGCAATTGAAATTTGTGATTTTTGACTTTAAGCAGTCCTGTCACGTGACCTAACTTAAATATGTCAAAAATGATTTAACAATCATATTATGTGTAATTTGCTCTTTCCAATGATGTACGACAATATACACTTAAATTAAAATTGCACGATTTAAAATTTGAACATTTTGTGCAAATTTCCATTGTAACTGTGCGTGTTTTTTTCAAATTTTATTTCAATCGATCTGAAAGTTTACAGATGGAAAGACATTTCGATTGCAATCCAAAATCCGTTTTCGAAAAGTTGATACCTCTTCCGGTTTTTGACGTGATTAGCTTGTAAATTTGAAATTTCAACTTCCGGAATTTTGAATATATTTGAAATTTGTTTTTTGCAATATTTAACATTATGGTATATCAACAATTTGAAATAAAAAAATTTAACCCGGAAGTTACAAATCGGCCACCATATTGATATGACTAACTTTTGTAAAACTCAAAATGGGGCCTCAGGGTTATGAGCGGAAATCGTAACTTTGATATTTTTGGGAACTACAGTCGATTGCATTCATAGCATTGTTAATCGATTTTTGATCTTCTGTTTTGCCTTTCTTGCATTTCCGTTTTATTTTTTTCAGTAATTACAAAAACTTTCAAGACGCATACCTCGTGACCTTGACCTTTGGTGACATTGTAACCTGAACAAAAGATTTTGCCCTCGATGAGATCTATCCAACTATGTATCCAGTTTTGTGAGCAATTCAAATTTGCGATTTTTGACTTTACCAGCAACATCCAAGGTTTCGCTAGTTGTGGTAGCTTTCTTTGTCTATAAATAATACCATTACAGACCTTTTAAAAAACAGTTTTTAAGTAATTCCAAAACTGTTACGCACTGCTCAGAACCATGCAAAGCCTATGGATCTGGTTTTTTTTTTTTTTCGAATTTTACACTCGCTATTTTAGTAAGAAGGCAACATGCCACATACAGATTTGTTCAATTCCCTACGATAAATTGTTGACCATGAACTTTTAAATATAAATTGGTGCCATTTTGACAAACCGGAAATGAGGTAGAACAAAAAACACAATTTTGTTTTTTTCAATCTTACAGCTCTATTTTTTATCCGATTTTTATCAAACTGTTTTCAACTGTTTTCTATAACTGTGCACTACTAAATAAAAAATTTAAACTTCTCCAATTTTGACTTTTAGTTGACTATTTTCTTAATTTTAATTTTTGCGTTTTTTTCAACTTCTACAATTTTATTTTGTTCGATCTGCAAATTTGCAGGTGTATAGACATTTTGATTCTAAACAAAATGCAGTTTTCAAAATTTTGATACCACTTCCGGTTTTTACGTAATAAGCTTGTAAATTTAAAATCCCAACTTCCGGAAATTTGAAGATATTTCAAATTTGTTTTTTTCATTGTGTTATAATTTGTTATAACAACAATTTGAAATAAAAAAATCCGACCCGGAAGCAACAGATCATCCGCCATTTTGATATGAGTAACTTTTATAAAATTAAAAATGGGGCCTCAGGGTTATGGGCGGAATCCGTAACTTCAGTATTTTTGGAAACTACAGTCGATTGCTTAAAAAGTCTAGGCGCCGAATTTTGGATTTTGATTTTAATTTTTTTTTTATTTTCGTTTTGATTTTTTATGCAATTACTAAAACTTTCAAGGCTCATATCTTTTGACCTTGACCTTTGGTGACCTTGGTACCTGAACAAAAGTTATTGCCCTTGATGAAATCTATCCAATGATGTATTCATGTTTGTGATCCGATGTATACTTCCGGTTTTATAGGCAATTGAAATTTGTGATTTTTGACTTTAAACAATCCTGTCACGTGACCTAGCGTAAATACGTCAAAAATGATTAAGCAATCATATTATGCGTAATTTGCTCTTTCCAATGATGTACGACAATATACACTTAAATAAAAATTGCACGATTTAAAATTTGAACATTTTGTGCAAATTTCCATTGTAACTGTGCGTGTTTTTTTCAAATTTTATTTCAATCGATCTGAAAATTTACAGATGGAAAGATATTTCGATTGCAATCCAAAATCTGTTTTCGAAAAATTGATACCACTTCCGGTTTTGACGTAATTGGGTTGTAAATTTGAAATTTCAACTTCCGGAATTTTGAATATATTTGAAATTTGTTTTTTGCAATATTTAACATTATGGTATATCAACAATTTGAAATAAAAAAATTTAACCCGGAAGTTTCAAATCGGCCGCCATATTGATATGACTAACTTTTGTAAAACTCAAAATGGGGCCTCAGGGTTATGAGCGGAATTCGTAACTTTGATATTTTTGGAAACTACAGTCGATTGCATTCATAGCATTGTTAATCGATTTTTGATCTTCTGTTTTGCCTTTCTTGCATTTCTGTTTTATTTTTTTCAGTAATTACAAAAACTTTCAAGACTCACACCTCCTGACCTTGACCTTTGGTGACATTGTGACCTGAACAAAAGTTTTTGCCCTCGATGAGATCTATCCGACTATGTATTCATATTTGTTGTCCGATGTATACTTCCGGTTTTGTAAGCAATTCAAATTTGCGATTTTTGACTTTACAAGTAACATCCAAGGTTTCGCTAGTTGTGGTAGCTTTCTCTGTCTAGAAATAATACCAATACAGACCCTTTTAAAAACAGTTTTTAAGTAATTCCAAAACTGTTACGCACTGCTCAGAACCATGCAAAGCCTATGGATCTAGTTTTTTTTTTTTTTTCTTCAAATACTGGTCAGAGCACCCAGCAAAAACTGCTAATGTCACACATGCACTGATGCAATTTGCTTTTTTTTCTCGAAAAACTAAATTTTTTAAATGTTATTTGATGCATTTTTGTCTAACCGGAAATGACGTAGGACAAAAAGTGTTTTTTTAGAATTTTCAATTTCACGGCTCTATTTTTTATCCGATTTGACTCGGATTTTTTTAGGTTACTTCTTTGAACTAATGTCTACAATACGGCTTCTTCAAGCAATTTAAAAATTTTATTTTGTCGATAACTTTTTTTAGTTTTAATTATAAAAAATTTTCAAATTCTACAATTTTAATTCGAAGAATCTGAAAATAAAAATGCACATAGGCAATTCGATTGTGAACATAATACTAATTTCAAAATTTCGATATCACTTCCGGTTTTGACGAAAATTTTTAGATTTCAACTTTCGGAATTTCGAAGATATGTGAAATTTGTTTTTGGAAATATGATTGCAATGACAATTCGAAAACAATGAATGAAAAAAAATTGACCCGGAAGTTACAAATAAGCCGCCATATTGATATGACCAACTTTTGTAAAACTCAAAATGGGGCCTCAGGGTTATGAGCGGAATTCGTAATAGTAGTATTTTAGGACAGCCCAGTCGATTGCCAAAAAAAGTACGTTATTAGATTTTTGATTTTTAATACTGCCTTTTTGTTATTTCCGGTATAATGTTTAAAGTAATTGCGAAAATTTCAAAAACTTGTAACTCGTGACCTTGACCTTTTATGACCTTGCAACCTGAACAAAGGTTATTGCCCTTGACTAGATCTATCCAATGAAATATCCATTTCCGTTGTCCGATGTTTACTTCCGGTTCTATTGCCATTTGAAATTTGCGATTTTTAACTTTAAACAGCTCTGTCACGTGACCCAAACTAACATACGTCACAAACTCTTATATATTATTAGTGTGCTTATTTTACCCTTTCCAGTGATATATAACACTATATGTTTGAATGACAATTGCGCGATTTAAAATTTGAAAATTCTGTGCAAAGTTTCATTGTAACTGTGCGTGTTTTTTTCAAATTTTATTTTGACCGTCCTGAAAACTTACAGGTAGATAGACATTTTGATTGCTAACCCAAATCTGTTTCCAAAATTTCGATAACACTTCCGGTTTTGACGTTATTCGCTTTTTAAATCTAAAATCTAACTTCCGGAATTTTGAAGTTATATGATTTTTTTTGTTTGCAATATATTTGAAATGATGCTATATAAACAATCAATCAATGAAATTTGACCCAGTTGTAATAGATCGGCCGCCATATTTATATGACTAACTTGTGTAAAACTCAAAATGGGGCCTCGGGGTTATGAGCGGAATTCGTAATTGTAGTATTTTTAGACAGCTTAGTCGATTGCCCCAAAAAGTACGTTATTCGATTTTGATATTCGATGATGCTTTTTTTGTTATTTCCGGTATATTGTATTTAATGTAATTGCCAAAATTTCAAAGAATTGTAACTCGTGACCTTGAACTTTTTTGACCTTGTGACCTTAACAAAGGTTATTGCCCTTGACCAGATCTATGTATTGATGTATCCATTTTAGTTGTCCGATGTTTACTTCCGGTTCTATGGCCATTTGATATTTGCGATTTTTAACTTTAAATACCTCTGTCACGTGACTTAACTTTAATACGTCACACATTCTTATATATTCTTATTGTGCATAATCTATTCTTTTTAATGATATATAACACTTTATGTTTTAAATAAAATAGCGCGATATAATATTTGAAAGTTTTGTGCAAAGTTCTATTGTCACTGTGCGGGTTTTTTAAAATTTTATTTGAATATTCTGAAAACTTGTGGGTAGCTAAGCATTTTGATTGCGATCTCAAATATATTTTCAAAATTTCGATATTACTACCGGTTTTGACGTTATTGGCTAATTAACTAAAATAATATGTTTGTTGTCTAAATGGTTAAATGATAGTGCTCTCCCTTCAACTTGTAATCAACTTGAGTTTTGGCAATACTAAACCAAAAAAGTAAAAACTATTGCCAAAACGCTAACACATTTGATTTAATAACGCTTACAATTATCGTCAAAACAGTTGAAGGGAGAGAACTACTATTTTTTATTGTTAACCTTTATTAAAGCTATCATGCTGTAACAAGACTAGAAAAAATGTTTGTAACTTTTTTGATATTAATATTTTCATAACAATTTGCTTAGTGCCTTGTGATTTATGAAAGATTTCCAGGATGACGCACTGCCCAGCGCCGTTTTGGTACGGCTCTAGTTTTTTTTTAAATTCGTACGCTTCTTGTTGGGAAAAGGTTGGGAGGGGAGAAGCGAAAGGTTGGGGGGGCGAGGCCTGAGGAAACATTGTTAAAAAAATTTAAATCAAAAGTGACAGCAACAGATTTTGGCTTTTTATCTTTTACCATAATATATAGACACATTAATAGGTCAATATGAAAGAGACACACCCGTACTGCAGTATTGGTGTCAATAACATGGTCGAGCAAATTTGAAATATACATAACTGTATTTTGAAATGATTTCGCGATGTCGATCATACAACTTTTAAATTCAGACTTTTATCACGATGAGGTATGGAAGTTAATATAATGTTCTAATCAAATCAGAACAAGTACACGCTCACGGCGGCGATTAAAGGAATGTTGACGGCATTGAAAGAAATAAAAAATCTAGAGCGATTTTGTTGGTATTTTGAGAAGGTATTTGTTTCCTCCCAAAGAGAAATTAAAAACTGACTATGATATTATTTTTGATAGAGTTTCTGAATATAATAATGTGAATGGATGCTTGCTGTCTTGGTAGATACACCAATTGTGGATAATCTAGAAAACCAACACTGCGTTGATTCAGATTTGACTTTATTTCGATTAGAAGTAAAAGACAGACGCATGTGTCATATGAAGGTATTTTTACTTACAGAAAGGCATTTTGAAGAATCAGCACCACAGTTGTATGGTCTGTACACATCAAACATTTCTTTAGAATTAGCAACACGCTGTATACCAAACTGAAAAGACAACCAAATACTTTATGACATAGATGCATGTTATAAAAAATCTACAATACGTCCATTATAGCCTACTCATTACAATTGAGTATTGTGTTAATCTTTATTTTAACAAATTCTAGAAGTATTTGAGACGTAGTAACACAAAAGTCACAATAATAAAGATATGCGAAAATTTGGAGAAAGATATGTGTATTTATCTTGTCTTGTTACATCTCCAAAAGTACACAATACATAAATTAGTTTGGTAAGTATACAAGACAGTAGTGTACCACCAAAACCGTAAGTTGGTTGCGTTGAATCGTTCTCGACACGGGACATGGTATTCTTGAAAACTTAATTTAAGATCATTTTGATGTTCCAGCCAGTCATTTGATTGGTCAATCACTAAAATCGATTTCAAATTTAGTTATTATCAATTCCGATTACAATATTTCTTAAAATCTGGATTTTATCCAATTTTTCTAAGAAGAGTTATTTAAAATACAATCAACAACATGATCAATCTGCATCAGAGATGATATCGCACTACTATGAAACTTTCGATACTTTATATACGCCCACATATTGTAGTCGCCCCTGTCCGTCTTGTGGACACGATTAAGAGCTGGTTTCATGGTGGATTTTAATGAAACTTGCTGTGAGTTTTCATAATCACCCAAGGATGAACCTTATAATCAAAAAAAATTTCATTTTGAAAAAAATGTTGTGGACACGATAGAGAGCTGGTTTCTTGGTGGATTTTGTTGAAACTTGGTATGGGTGTTCGTATTGACCTTGATAAACCCTATTGAATATCAGAAACATCGAAAAATATTTGATGAGTTATTGCCCTTGTTCTTTAAAACACGTTACTTTTTCAGACCTTAAAGGGACAGTGGTTTTTTTTTTAGGTCAAAAATTTGTTTTGCTCAAATTTACGAAAACTTTACACCAACATCTGTAACTATGTGCCCTTAAATGTATCTGAAAGTTTGAACTAAAAAAATCCAGCCGTTAATTTTTAAACACTAAAAACATGCTAAAATGTTTAAAAACCTTACCTAAAGTTTTTAAGTGTGTTATGTTTTTTAGACGCTGATAGGATACTACTGAACGGATTTGAGTAAAAATAAAAAAAAAACGCCTAATTGTAGAGAAATGTCCCTCTTGTGTATTTAAAAGATTTCAGCTAGAATTATTGAGCCATTTAAAAGGCAAACACCAAAACTATGTCAAATTGCTTAATTAACAATAAGTACTTCCTGTTTGTAATTAACCCTTTAAAACCAAATTCAGTTTGATCAAGAAGATATAGAGATACAATAAGCATACTTTGAAAATACTCTCAGGTAGTGTTTGCGATTTTTTTGATAATGGAAACTTTTTTCAAAGTTGTGGACACGACAGAGAGCTGGTTTCTCGATAAATATTGATGAAACTTGGTATGAGTGTTTGTATTGACCATGGAATAAACCCTATTGAAAATCCGAAACATCGAAAAAAATAATTTATGAGTTATTGCCCTTGTTCTTTAAAGCAATTTAATTTTTCAGCCATTAACAAAGTTGTGGACACGACAGAGAGCTGGTTTCTTGATTGATTTTGATGAAACTTGTGAGTGTTCATAATCACCCAAGGATGAACCCTATTGAAAATCAGAAAAATTTTAATATATTTAATGGGTTATTGCCCTTGTTTTTTTGTAAATATGTTGTGGAAAGAATAGAGTTATCATCCATGGATAAACCATTTTGAAAATCAGACAGATCAAAACATATTTGATAGGTTATTGCCCTTGATTTTACAATCTTGATGCGAATGTTGTTTATCGATAAACACTATGGAAAATCAGAAACATTGCAAAATATTTTATGAGTATTGCCCTTGTTCATTAAAACGTGTTAATTACCATTCTCAGAATCTTTCATTTACTGAAAACTTTTGTCAACGTTTGGCTGCCATTATAAAAGTGGGTGTATTACGAAAGCCATTAAATGTTAAGAATTTGCGTTTCCAGGTATCTAATTCTCAAAATTTTCCTGCGTGGTCCGTTTTCTCTATGAACATTAAATTCATCAGGAAATCGCGTTTCGGGGAGTCAAATTCTCAATATTTTCTAGAAGATATCCACAGACTTCAGAAAATCGTGTTTTCAAGTTGTGTATTTCTCAAAATTTTCTTAATGACATACCACAGACCCTATTCAATTAAGGGGTTGAGGTCTCAAAATTTCAGAAAATCTCGTTCCTAGGTTTTCGATGGCACCAACTTTGCAGAAGACACTAGAGTAATTCACAAAGTTATTTTATTTAGGGGGGGGGGGGGGATACCTAAACTGCCCCTCTTAAAAGTACTTTGTAGGCTACGGGTCAGTAATCCAAATATTTTAACGACTATTGAAATGTATTGCTGTACTTAGATTATCAAATATTTATATTGTACTTGCATTTTGTAAAAGTAGTAAGTAATAAGTTGTGATAATATTTGACTGTCATCGGTTATCTAACTTATTCCTATTAGATCAAATGGTGTAGTGCTTGCCCCCGTGCTATGTTTTCCTGGTGAAAATCACAAAAAAGTGTGCTGTAATTCATTGATGTCAGTAAGGTAATGTCACTCAAACTTCATAAAGGGTAGAGTGAACTTGTGTATAAAATGTATTTTAGTGTCTGAATAATTAAAGTTAAGGAATATAAATTATTGTGAATGGAAAAATAAGATATAAATTTAAGACTGTTGACTTATTTTTGATTTGGTTGTAATGACATTGATAGCATTAGATCAAAAGATATGTTTAAAATGATTGATGTACGATCGGATTTGTCATTAAGAAGTGCAGGCAATCGTTGAAAAAATTTTGACAATAAATAATTCTGGCAGCGATTCTTTTTTAATAATATTAATAACCTTAATATTTCGAACTATTTATTTCATTTTATGTATAAGTCACTATATTTATCGATGTTTCAAAGTTTGATGACCTTCTTCATCATCATCTTCATCTTGTTTCATAATTCCAGTCTACCCAGCTAAAAATGGGTACCGATAACCCGGAAAAAATCAATGCCAGAGGTTTGACCAAGGGCAAGCTGAAAACGATTATCCTCATTCCACGGGAACCTTAGTTGTTATCCTTGTAAAATACAGCTTTCAGAAATTAAAAACGACATTCTGTAAGTCAGCAAAAACTAGGTGTCTCTAATAGACTAGTAGACTTAATTATAACCAAACCATTAATATCATCTCATCTTTACCATTATACACAGTTTAATCACGATTCTAATGATCATAATCAATTTTATTATAGTCTATATTGTTCAACAATTATAATAATATTAAGATGATTCATTATTTAGATATCAGCGATAATATTTAGACAATAAAAAATTGATCATTCCGTAAACAGTAATATAGGATAATCCACATGACGTGCTGATCACAAGATACAAATATCAAACTGTACAAAATTTCGTTTTGGAAATCGATACAAATTTGATAGACAAAGACCGTTTAGAAGCTGTCATCGTGTCGATTTCGACAAGCAGAACAACCATAGCCCACAGGTAGCTTTGTTTGAATTAAACATATGACTGAATTATAACCTTCATCGAATTCGGGTTTTAAAGAACATGGGCAGTCTGACTTTTTTTTAGGTCAAAATTATTTTTACTCAAATTTGTGAAAACTATACACCACTATGTGTCCTTTAATGTATCTGAAAGTTTTAACTTAAAAAATCCAGTTGTTAATTTTTAAACGCTAAAAACATGTTAAAATATTTTAAAATCCTTACGTAGGGTTTTTATGTGTGTTATGTTTTTTGGACGCTGGTAGAAAACTACTGAACGGATTTGAGTAAAATAAACGCCGAATGGTAGAGAAATGTCTTGACTATGCATCGTAAAGGTTTCAGTTAGAAACATCATGCCATTATTAAGCCAAACACAAAAACTGCTTAATTAACAATAATAAGTACTCCCTGTTTGTAATTAACCTTTTAAAAACAAATTCAGTTTGATCAAGATATAGAGATACAATAAGCATACTTTAGAAGTACTTTCAGGTAACATTTGTGACGTTTTTGTCAATGGAAACTTTTTTCAAAAAAGATTTTTCGAATTTTAATAGTCTATCCTTCTTGGGAGTTAATAAACAATTTCAGTAAGTTTCTTCGAATTCTGTGAAGATTTTAAGTGTTTACGAGCAATTATTGTAAATGGACAGAGGCGCCAATATACTCTGCACATTTCATGAGGCGTATAATAAAATCAATACACATAGGACACACGAAAGAAACAACAACAATGTGGTATAATATTAAATTTAATCCACGTATTCGTGTAGGCGTTTTCAAGTTGCCTATGTTTATAATTCAACAAGAACGACTTCAGGCGCAAGTTTTAAGAGTATTAAATTTCTCGTCTTAAAATTATTTCCCAATTCCTGCAATTCCATAATAGAACACAGATTAGAGAAAATGGCAAATGTTGTATGTTGCACTCAACAAAGGTAAATCCAAATGTTAAATAACACTATCTGAGGTCGTGAAAATCAGCATGTTTTCCTCGGTAACTAAAGCCCTTCGTGTTTGTGACAGTCGTATCTAGGACAATCACGAGGTTGTTTATGTAATATTCACAACTGACACTTTCTGAAAAATACATGTATTCTAAGAAATGACAGCCTCTATTTCTGAAGACATAAAAAACAAACATAATTTGACACTTATTGTGGCTTTATAAACCAAAAATATTCAAATGAACTTTCTTCACACTTTTTTAAGAGACACTAGACACCATGTGATCAAAACACAACACAAATTCCAACATATGTCATCGTCACAGGTTATGAATTTTTCCACTACATTCCTTATACGGAATTTTACTGCACCAAAAACTTTGTATATGCATAGTGAGTCTTACAGTTACATAATCACTGAATCAATAGATGATATGTTGGCAATGCATTTTCACAATACTACTGTTACAAATTAGAAAAATATTCCAACTACATTCAACAACCACGAAACTTCCCAAAAGGTATAAGATAGTGCCCTAGTGCAAGCAAGTTCATGACTATTTAAGAAAAGGTTCGAACAAATAAAATATATTAGGTACAATCGAGATCAAAAGAGTGAGTGATATTTATATAAAAAAAATAAAAAGGAAATTATATTTGCTTTCGTTTCTAAAGATCACTGTGCCCTAATTAGCCGTCACCCCCATGCTTTATCCTTTTTGTAAATGACAAGTGAACATAAGACTTCTATGTAGTATCGTGTAGGCCTATAACAAACGTCCGTCAACCGAAGCCAATTAATTAGGTTTCTGCCAAACTATTATGACGCAATGAATGAAAAAGTTGTTGATGTTCTTATTCCCCATCACGATTGGTTTGCAAACAATATTCGCTCAACATACGCCCAAAAAAGAGCATATACAAATCGTAAAACCGAGCTTAGAAATGGATGATTTAATAATATGAAAAATCTGCATAATAATTACTATCCAAAATCTAGAGAAAATGGTAAAGTAGAAGAATGATATTAATGCCCATCACCAAACACATAATGACGTTTCATGCTCAGTATTCCTATTGGATGCAATGCAATAAGATGACTCATTTGATGTCAAGCACATTCACCATGCATTCGACTTATCATACTTTAGCCTCAGGTAATCATTTTTCACAGGTCATCGTCAACATTTTTAACTTTGTAGAGAGATTGTATAATTTTCGTCCAGTTCTAGTAATTCTGAAATCTTCTTGCATAGACTATTTTCAATACCCCAAATATAAACCGTCGTCAAATAAGGTTATATGGATTTTTTTGTAATAAGAAATTCAAAATGATTTAGACCAAGATCGTGTCAGATAACCTTGACCTTGTTGATAAATGTATATTGTTTACATTTGACATAGTAAATTCACCAACACGATTTAAAAATATCTGAAACTTTCAAAGGTAAATTGTACTTAGTTTTATATACGAAGTTTGATGTTTCATGAATTTCCTTGCAGTGATGACCGAGGTGGTATTTCTTTCATGGTTCATAACAGTTCAATAGAATATGGAATTTTATTAAATGTAAGAACTCGCAACGACCATCAGAAACTAGCACCATTTTTACTGGCCTACTGCTTTGGAAACAACATTCCCTGCCGTAATCTTAAAGCAACTGGATAAATAAAATAGAAGCTCTCAATCATACAATGTTCAGACCAACTTATACTGGCCATTTGAGAATACCAGTCTCAAGACAACTTACTCACGTTTATGAAACACAGATCGAGAACATCAACATAAATCATGAAAAATGAACAGAAATGGGCGTTATTATAACACCTACTGTAGAAAATTATCATGATAAGTGCAAGACAAAACAATATTCTGAGTCACTTTTATATCTTTTAAAGTTTAATTTCAGTAATTTTTAATAAAACACAATTGTTTGTATGCCCTTAGAGACAATTTAATAAATTAAATAAGAAAATTATTTTCCCGAAGTTTTTTTTAATTAAAACCTAAAAATAGTGGTGATATTATTGAAATACTGATTAAATATTGTTCTTCATTTAATAAAAAATGGATTTTTTTTCTTCAATTAAATTATTCTAGCTAGATAACAGACCATATCGATCGAACGAAAAATTCTCTAACGTCTCTTAAACTCAAGAGTAAAAAGTTGTTAAAAATATATTTAAAAAATCCGAAATAAAACACCAATGCTGTCTGCTCGTTAAATTAATATCGTCTTGGCTGAAATAAATTCGAACTTTTATGCCCAATTGATTGTTAGAGAGACCCTCTGGACAATTAGTGTCTACGAACAGGGTAACCGATGTATTTGTAATGTAATGGTGATTATAAAACTCTATCATTATAAAAAAAAGTGGTTGCCTAGCAATATACGCCCACCTTCCTTATAAGTTTTAAGTATATCAAGAGCATTCGCCAATTGGTGTCAAATCGTAACAAAAATATAACCTGTCAAAAATATAGTTTATATCTTTTGATCACAAAATTAAATAAAATTCTGAATTAAACTTTTAATCTTGAAGAATTATGACTAACTCAAAATCCAATCAATGTTAAATCGTCAAATTAAAACTTCTCCAAGTTCTCAGGAATATAAATGATTACGTAAAATTCCAATGATATCAGATAAAAACTGTAGTCTCTGTTGCATTCACAAGCCAATTTCGGCGTGTTTCGACTAAGTCAAGGGCAATAACTCCAAAAACGTTCATTGAAAAATAGCCAAATTTAAATGTTCAAACCAAATTTCATTCAAATCAGATGAAAGCTGTAGTCTCTATCGCGTTCACAAGCCAATTTTGACTAAGTCAAGGGCAATAACTGAAAAACTGTTCATTGAAAAAATCATCAAATTCGAACTTGTCCAAGATTTCATGAATCGGACCGACAGGGGCGACGGCGACCAAATGTGGGCGTATAAAAACGTCTCAGGCGCACCTTATACATTAATCAAGTTTTATCGGGTTTTTTTTTCAACTAATAAGTAAGAAATAGAATATTAATAAAAAAAATCGTTTGGAGTGGCCTCGATAGAATCCCTCCATCTACTATATAATGTGCCTATTATAACCTTGCATCATAATTGCTGGTTTGAATAGTCTGGAAAGCATTATATCTTACTTAGGAGCGCTTATTACAGCCAAAAAACCTTTACTAAAACGGTACTAAATATACTGTATCTTGAAGGAAAATCATCTGAAGTAACCGTTCTATTTGAGCACAACAATTGATGACGATCAAAAGCTTTTATGACAGCAATTTTGATAAGATGACAGTTTTATTAACGATATTTCCTCATATTACTGGAAATCTTTTTCCAGGAAATGTATCTGTGCAAAATACCTAATATCTTAAAAAACAATATTCCACCGTAAAAAGTAACAACTCGGTGCTTAGTTTCTAGTTTTCATTCAACAAGTTACTAAAGAACAAGTTCAGGTTGTGTCTTCAGTTACGTATTGTTATGGCACGGTAACATTCTGAACCAAAAGTTGGGTTGTTCTATACCAATTGCTCTTATCTAATCTTTCTATATCCAAGCCTCTTGTTTGGGTATCAAATTACAAAAGAACTGCCGACAAAAAGGCACTGGCCTTATAAAATGGGAGTTTTTCACATCAGAGTTCAGCAGACAAAGATATTGCGAAGAAAAGAGAATAATACATAATATTATGGTTAATAAACAGATTTATCACACAACAGTACTGTCATAGGGTTCATAACGCGAGTTAATATTAGAGATATTACACAGTAGCCAGGTTAATAACTATGCAAATTAGGTAGAATTTAGGTCATGTATTCATGCGCCAGTTACACAGAACTTTTGACGTTGGCGACTCCGTTAAAATTAACAATGCGGGGCATGTAATTTTCATTAAAATTGTTCCGAAAAACATTACTTTGATTAAAAAAATTAATTTAGTTAGCACATGAAAGTATTTTTCTTGATGTTATTTGTTAGCGCAAGGACATTTAAGCATACGTGAACGCGCCTAACCTAGTTACTAGCTCTATGACGTCAGAAAAGAATGACGTGATAGTTTAGTTTGCAAAAAGATTAAACTGAAAATTGGCGAAAAATGCATTGAATTTTAGGAAAACATGCGTGTATCGATAGTTGTGTGATAAATAGAATATTAAACTCGTGCTTATGTCATATAAAATTTATGAAATTCGTTGCCGAATTAAAGAGGCACAGGCTTCATTTTCGTGGGTCGATTTTTCCAAGTCTCAGAAAGGGGGACTTTTTTAGCTCAGCAATTTAGTACTGGTTATCACAACTAACCATTGAAATTTGAGTCTTCAAATCCATGTGCATCCATGATTATTAGCATTTGAAAGTTATAATGCCCTACTACACATTAGCGATACTATGCTATATATAGAAAAGTCATCTATAGAAATAGAAGGAGAAGGTCTAATTTAAGATATATTTGAAGGAAATATGCAATTTTCGTACATTTCTAGTGCCTCTGAAGGATACTTAAGTATATTCAAGACCCAAATCAACCAATAAAAATGGAGACTGGTCCCCTTTAAATATTTCCCTCGCCAAGGCTCGGGGAATATTAAAACCGGCAACTCATTTCATAAATTTGATATGACATAAGCACTCGTTTAAGATCCTCTATTTATCACACAATAGTACTGATATCGAGTTCATAACACGAGTTAATATTAGAGATATTACACAGTAGCCAGGTTAATATATATGCAAATTAGGTAGGTCAAATAAAATGTAAATAATGTATTCCTGCGCCAAGTAACCAAAACAACAATGGCGTCGTTTCATGTTGGTGACCCAGTTAAAATTGACCATAAAGGGCATGCAGTTGTCACCAAAATAATTCCAAAAGAATTAGGTACGCATTATAAAGTAGAAATAAGCGGCATTGACTACGAAGCAGAAATATCAAGCGACAGGCTGACATTAATTCCCCACACAGTCACCTTTGAGCAGACGACGTCAACAAACCTAAACAATAACAATAACCATGATAACATCAATGAAAACTTGCCAACGCAGCCAACACGATTTTCGCATGTGAATGAAAATGAAATAAGCGACTTTCTACACGAAAATACAAACAAAAACACACAAAGCAAAACATTCTATGATTTGAAAACATTACAGTCATTCTTTGATGAGGTTAATGAAAAACGTCAAATACAAGAAATTCCCGTTTCTGAGCTATCAAGTTTACTATGCCGTTTTTATACGCCCACATGAAAATGTGGACGTATATTGCTGTCACCCCTGTCCGTCCGTCCGTCGGTCATGCCGTCCGTCCGTCGGTCCGTCCGTCCGTCCGTCGGTCCGTCAACAATTTCTTGTGTACGCGATAGAAACCAGAGTTTTTATCCGATTCGAATGAAACTTGGTATGTGTATTCATATTGATAATATCTCGGATAAGTTCGAAAATGGTGCAATTCCAGTCGTCGGTTTATGAGTTATTGCCCTTGACTTAGTGAAAAAACGTTAAAATTTACTTGTGTACGCAATAGAAGCTAGAGTTTTTATCCGATTTGAATGAAACTTGGTATGTGTATTCATCTTGATAATATCTCGGATGAGTTCGAAAATGGCGCAAATCTGGTCAACGGTTAATGGGTTATTGCCCTTGACTTAATGAAAAAACATTAAAATTAACTTGTGTACGCGATAGAAACTAGAGTTTTTATCCGATTTGAATGAAACTTATTATGTGTATTCATCTTGATAATATCTCGGATGAGTTCGAAAATGGTGCGATTCCAGTCTTCGGTTTATGAGTTATTGCCCTTGACTTAGTGTTTAAATTAACCTGTTTACGCCATAGAAGCTACAGTTTTTATCCGATTTGAATGAAACTTGGTATGTGTATTCATCTTGATAATATCTCGGATGAGTTCGAAAATGGCGGTATTCCAGTTGTTGGTTTATGAGTTATTGCCCTTGACTTAGTGAAAAAACATTAAAATTGACTTGTGTACGCAATAGAGAACAGAGTTTTTATCCGATTTGAATGAAACTTGGTATGTGTATTCATCTTGATAATATCTCAGATGAGTTTGAAAATGGCACAATTCCAGTTGTCAGTTAATGAGTTATTGCCCTTGACTTAGTGAAAAAACGTTTAAAATAACTTGTTTACGCCATAGAGGCTAAAGTTTTCATCCAATTTGAATGAAACTTGGTATGTGTATTCATCTTGATAATAAATCGGATAAGTTCGAATATGGCACGATTCCAGTTGTCAGTTTATGAGTTATTGCTCTTGACTTAGTGAAAAAAACGTTGAAATTAACTTGGTATGTGTATTCATCTTGATAATAACTCAGATATATTCGAGAATCGCGCCTTTCTAGTCGTCGGTTTATGAGTTATCGCCCTTGACTTAGTGAAAAAACGTTAGAATTAACATGTGTACACGATAGAGGCAAGAGTTTTCATTCGAATTGATTCATCTAATTATCAGCTCAAATAAGTCCGATGGTGCAATCAACTTTTTCAAATATTTAAATTTGCTGAAGTGGGCGTATGTTACCTTGCCTGGCAAGCTATCTTTTCATTGGCCTGAGGAAACCGGACGGTTCTGAATATGAACCCGGCAGTTTGAGGGGGATCCCGGATGATGGGCAGCTTTGATCGTCAGTTACGCAGATATAATTATGGACATTGCATAAACACTAGCCCTGAATTTTCACAAGTGCGAGAAGTTTTAGTCAGCAAACAAAAACTGTTGAAACGGGAGGGAATGGGTAACATGGCAAATAAAAGTGATGCTATAAATGATGAAGAAGTCGAGGTATTGTGGAGCAGTGGTCAGTTTGGTGGAAAATCGCCAGACAGTATCCTGCAAACCCTGTGGTTTTACAATACTGTACATTTCGGTTTGCGGGGATGTGCGGAACATCGTGATATGTGTTGGGGGGATGTCACATTACACACAGACGATACTGGACTGGAATATTTATGTTTCAATGAAAGGCAAACGAAAACAAGAACTGGGTCAAATCCCCGTGACATTCGGGTAGTAAAACCCAAGTTATGGGCCAATCTTAGCAATCCCCAGCGATGTGCAGTTCTTATCTATAAACTGTATGCTGAAAAAAGACCCAGTGGCTACAGTTCAATGACAGACCCATTTTACTTGGCTTCTTCAACTAAACTCTTACCTTCAGCAAACGAACAGTGGTTTAAACGACAGCCAGTCGGCAAAAATAAATTGGGAACTATGATGAGCCGTATGATAAAATTCTCCGGTATTAAAACAGAAAAACGTCTATCAAATCACAGTGCCCGAAAATATCTAATCCAGAAACTGAATGATAACAGCATCCCCGCAAATCAAATCATGCAAATATCAGGTCACAAAAACATATCCTCTATTAACAACTACAAACTACAGTAACATCAACGAAAACCAGCACAAACAAATATCCCGTATCCTTCACTCATCATCCAAAGGCAACGATCAAATTGAACTCCAAGCCACTGTCTCTTCTTCATCTCATCTAGCGAATACCACAGCTTCAACATCTGTACGCGGATTTCAGAGCATAATCGGGGGTAATATTTACGGAGGAAATGTCAACATTCACATTCATCAATCGGAAAATAACACTGAAACAAGCCAGCCACCTCGAAAAAAATGTCGCATCGAAAGTGACTCCGATTAATTTGGGTCAACTGTACTAGGCCTCATGTCAACAACACTGTGATAATTATATGAATTAGGCATAATGTCAACTTTCAATCTTTCAGATTTTTTGTTTTTATAAATGAATTTATTATATTTATTCGTGTTATAGTTACTGTTATTATTTATATAAAAAAATATTATTTTGTTCATGGATCTTATTTCTTACGCGCGAGGATATTTGAAGGTGCAAAGAGGCTGACCTCAAAATGGAATCAATCCAATCTTAAAAACGGGACATGGCGAGTAACGTTTTTATAAGTTTATTGAGAATTGTGTGAGAAATAGAATCTTAAACGAGTGTTTATGTCATATCAAATTTATGAAATTCGTTGCCGGATAAAATATTTCCCGAGCCTTGGCGATATTTTATCCGGCAACTCATTTCATAAATTTGATATGACATAAACACTCGTTTAAGATCCTCTATATCTGGGTTGATGATGCCAATATTCTGGATGATTGTGTATATGTAACAATGCGTCAATAAATCGTCTATATGATTGTCATTTATCAAGCCTTCTTTTTTTTCTATGTCATCTTATTTGAATGCTGCCGAAGCCACAAATGAAAGAGAACCTGACAAGAGAATGTTAATGGCGAAATTTCACGTCATCGTATTCGCCAGTACACAACTCAATAAATCCAAGCTGAATGAAATTGCATTACAATAGTTGATAAACCAAGACCAAACTTAAACCTGGCGTATTTCATAAAGAGTCCATCTTGTAGATTATATTATGTATTTCGATCATCTTGATACATCGGGTAAACGTGAATCTTGTTTAACTGAAAGGAATACTTCCTCTTAGAATTATCAAAAGAGCAAAATTCTCAAACTTGGTGTATAAGAGTTTATATTCATTAGGCAACTTGTCCGTTGTCATAACTATACTGTATCATCTGATAAATCCAGAAAACTACCTAATATATTCTAATTACTACAAGATATACAAAATATTAAGCGTTTTTCAATAATAACCTGTAATATGGTTTAGTGGATTCTGTTTGTATATTTTAAGAGATGGTATCGCTTTAATGAGGAACTTATCATCAGGATATAGCGGTGATCATCGTGATAGTAAATGAAAGATTCTTAGAGTGACATTTTCATATTAGAAGAATTTTGTTTACAGCTTTTTTTCTTGATGTTGATAAAATTAAACATTCAAGTTTCATTTAAAATCTCTCTTGTCTCTCTTTTTACATATTCCTTGATTCTAATTCAGCATTGGTTTTCGTTTCTAAAAAAATGTCACTGGCATATAAACAACAAGGGCAATAACACATTTATTTCATATAAAATATTCCATGTTTCTGATTTTCAATAGGGTTTGTCCCAGGGTCAATACATATACTCACACAAAGTTTCATCAAACTCCATCAAGAAACCAACTCTCTATCGTGTCCACCACGCAGACAGATAAGGCAGAAGATCTGAGAAGGTGCAGATCTGATTTAATTTGTTACCTCAATTAAATTTTCCGAATCATTTTACAACATTATTTGTTGAATAGATGAACCGAGGTAATTGTATTTAGAGACATTTCGATTTCTTTATTATCATTTTAGGCGTGTTTGGTTGTTGGCATTGATGTTGATAAAATATTTTTGTTCCGATCACGAATGAATGGAAATTCATTATTATTAATCTTTATTTTTAAACTCATAACAAAATTGGTATTCCTAAGATTTTAAGTTTTGAGTTCAAAGACATTTGAAATTAAAATTGATTCTGCCCTCCTCACATTTAAAGTTGCGTGCTTAGACATTTTAAATTTAATTAACACCCATATTCCATGATAACTTTTAATCAATACTGTCTCGCTTTCCGTCTGGTATACAATAATTGAAATGTTAAGGTATGAAATAATGTAGCTAAAAGACATAAAAAATGACACGTTGCATTGTATTCGATATTTTTGTATTTATAAAGACTCAAAATTTGAAATATTTCTCTTCAATTAAAGTATTCAGCACTCTTTTAACAGGAAAAATATTTAGTTATTTCACAATAACAAGAGGTTGCCTAGCAAGATACACTCACTTACCTATTTTTCAGTAGATCAAGGATGGTCGTCAAACTTTAAACCTAACCCACTCTTTCATAATTTTTGTTTAATGAATATGCTCTTATTATTACTTTTTAAGGATATTGTCGATTTAAGCTTGCACAATTTAGTAAATTCTGACAAAAATATCGATGGCTATCGTAATACGCCCACTTTTATAACGGAAGCCAATTCGTCCGGGGGTTGACAATAGATGTGAGTAAATGAAAGATTCTGAGAGTGCCAATTTCTTATAACAAGAAATCAGTTCCCTATTGTGTCCACAACATTGAGAGTGTAAAAAAATCGCGTTTAAAATTGAACAACAACTCTTAAAATATTTTGCGGTTTCTGATTTTCGATAGGGTTTATCCCAAGGTCAATACAATCATTCATACCAAGTTTCATCAAAAACAATCTCTATCGCGTCCACAACATATTTTAAAAAGCAAGGAAAATAACCCATTAAATATTTTTCGATTAGTCTGATTTTTCAATAGGGTTCATCTTCGAGTGATTTTGAACACTCACAGCAAGTTTCATCAAAATCCATAAAGAAACCAGCTCTCTATCATGTCCATAGCAATTGTGGTGTGTGCGTATAAAACTGTCTCATCCATCGCGTTCAAAATAAACATTTAAATTAATTCAATTGTTGTCACTCCGACATAACTTGTTGAATCGTACCCAAACCTACTCGCACAATCTGATAAAGACTTTGTTCTCTAACGCGTCTGCTTCTTATTGTGAATAAACGGAAGGGTGATGGCCCCAACGGTCTTAACTCTTTTACCTAGGATAAAAGCCCGTACAAAAAAAAAATAATTGATATGTTCAATTCATACAACAAACTTAATATTGTAAAACAAGATGAATTTAGAACGTCGTGTCATTAAAAATGTAACATATTGGAACATTGGCGCACATCTAGTCATCAATTTGGAAACATGATAGTACAATGGTAAGCACATAGATTATTTATCAACAGACAATTACATAATATTAAATTCTTTCCTGGAACTTTTCACTTTTTTTCGTTTAGCGATTTGAATATGAACATTTGAACATATAATGTGGTCCTAAGTGTGTATTCAGTTCATACAAAATAGGCTATGTACATCGAAAAAAAAAAAAAAACAATCATGAATTTAGTTGACAGAATAAAATTGCTTTGCTTGTACAAATTTTTATTCTTGCTATCACATGTCGGGCAAGACACTTGTCAGACTTAAAATGTTAATCATAATTATATTATGCCATAATAAAAATAAAGTTTTCAGAAAATCTTCGCTTCGAGAAATGATCCTCATTATAATATAATTGAGAGCACATTTTACGAGTGTCAATTTATAGGAAAGTGTTTCCTTTTTGGTTTCAGGGCATCTCGAAAATTCCAGCTAGCTTCAAGTGGACTTCATGTTCTATTTTTTTTTAATAACTTCACTTCCCTTTCAGATATTTCAAATGAAAACCTGGGCTGAAAATGGCATCTTCAAAACAATCTACCCAAAATAATTTTTGAAAGTCGATCTTCAAATTCTGATGTATTAAAATACGTAGAAAAAAATGCTAAGCAAAGGGATCAGAAAAAGCATGTCAAAGTTTTTTTTTTCCGAGAATAAGTGCTCGAGGTGCGTGAAATCCCCAATTTTTATTGCTTACTTTTTAAATCTTCCCAGAAATGTCTGTCCAAAATAGCTATCAGAGGTTGGTAAAAGAGTTAACAAGATTCGGATTAATTTAAATGATTCTGTCTGTTTCTCTGAGCTTCATTTATTATCAATGATTTAAAGAGTCTGTTTAATTTTGGACCGAATAACATCCTTATATAATAAAAGGTCAAACGTCATTCAATAGATATCCGAGAAATCCAGAGTATTGGTCGAATAGTTTAGCAACCCAGATTATCGAGAACTAAAATGTTATGACATAAATGAAATGAACGACCTCTTCTCATCTGTCGTCGGATTGTCGTGCCTATGAGGCCTATGAGGCTGGAACAACCTCAATGTTCGCGATCAAGATTTCCTTTTTTAAGTCGGATAGAATGACTCTATATTGTGGGGTTTGTGAAAAAAAACTGAAACTTGATAGAGACGGTCTAAAAAAAGGTGTATCTACACTTAGTTAGACAAGTTTATAGTCACAGTAAAATTCCTTCCTCATTTTGTCTACATCCCCATGGTGTCAATTCAAATTAAGCCCTATTTTATTCTAGCACATACATTAAGATCAATATATATCAATAATCTTTCGAATCTAGATTACAACATGTCTTTTGACTTCAAAGCTTTGTTTTTCGATTTTCAGACAGGATAGGAGAAATATTATATAAGATATACATTGCTTAAATATCTATCACAGACTCTGCTATTAATGCTAAAAACACTAACTTGAATTGCCATTGTATTTGTCGGAAGTTTAAATTTATCTACATCGGGACATTTAGGCCAATTTGTCTTCGATTATTCCAATGATTATCATATTAAATGATTAGGTATTCGTTTAATGGAATGGAGATATCGATAATTTGATGGCTGGCTATACCTTGTCAATACTTTGGATTTGACATGATAATCTTGTAATCATATAAGAATATTCAGTAATATAATACAAAAACGATTTTTTTATTCCATTTGATGATTGACAGTTAATAATTGCATCAAAACTCGGTTAGTAAACTTTTATCTCAAAGGGTTACTTTCCTGTTGGAAGTTTTGTTATGCTAAACGTAAAACTGAAACGTAAAAGGCGAAGTTCTGCATATCAAGAACTCAGGAAAAACAACCAAATATTGGCCAGATTACTTATTCTGTAACAAATAAAACTGAAATTATACAGTATTCATTTTCAAGGTGAATACGAAACGTTATAACATTCAGACCACGTATACAATTCACTAAAAAAATATTAAGAGAAGTACATTCCTCTCATGAAAAGTTGCTATTGGTGTTATGTTTATTCATGTAGACTTAGGCTTACCTTGTCATTACATTGAGCTTGACATCTTGCCCTGGCAATATGATTAGAATATCCCATACATATGACCAACAGATTCATGGTGAATGCACAATATAGTAAGAACTGTAAATCCATAGTTATTAATTATTAACAAGTTATCACAAACTGCACAACTGCCTCATTATAATCGACCAAAAGAAACCCATAATGTGCTCTCATGCAAAGTTACAAAATGTATATCACATTTGTAGACTATTTTGACGCAATGTCATAGCCTACATTATGATCTCATGACAAACTGAGATGACAAGATGAGAAAATATTGTATAAGATTTTGAGTTATGTCGTTTATAGAGCCTGTGACAGAAAATAAAGCATAAGAGAAAACAAATGTATTTTATTATTAAAGCTAGTCATGAAAAAATGATCTAAGACAAGATTTACAGTCGATGTAACCCTTAAAAATTTGTTCTTCTCTCAAATGTTTTCCTCAGACAATTCTTGAAAACCTTATCAATCGTATTTTACACACACTTGGGTGCAACCAGACTCATAAGACTCGGGTCTCTATCTGGGATTTGCTTAAGTGATGTACACCATAAAACTACTACGAGGCTCTCACATAGAAAAAGTCTCATTTTATTCTCATAAAAGCGATTCTCAACAAGTTAATTTATACGAAGTAATAAAAAGCTATTACAAGTGCATCTTATTTTACATATACTAAGATGCACTCGGACAACAAAGGTAGATAATTGAAATAACCTCATTTTTATACGCCCACATGAAATGTGGAGCGTATATTGCCGTCACCCATGTCCGTCGGTCCGTCGGTCCGTCCGTCCGTCGGTCCGTCCGTCCGTCCGTCCGTCCACAATTGCTTGTTAACACTCTACAGGTCACAATTCTTTATGGATTTTGACGAAACTTGCTGAAATTGTTTATTATCACATAAGGATGAACCCTATTGAAAATCGAAAAGATCCAAAAATATTTAATATGAATTATTGCCCTTGTTCTTTGAAACGCGTTCGATTTTTAGCTTGTTAACACTCTACAAATCACAATTCTTTACGGATTTTGATGAAACTTGCTGAAATTGTTTATCATCACTCAAGGATGAACCCTATCGAAAATCAAAAGAATCGAAAAATATTTAACATGAATTATTGCCCTTGTTCTTCAAAACGCGTTTGATTTTAAGCTCGTTAACACTCTACAAGTCACAATTCTTTACTGATTTTGATTAAACTTGCTGAAATTCTTTATTATCACTCAAGGATGAACCCTATTGAAAATCAAAAGAATCGAAAAATATTTAACATGAATTATTGCCCTTGTTCTTCACAACTCGTTCGATTTTTAGCTCGTTAACACTCTACAAGTCACAATTCTTTACTGATTTTGATGAAACTTACTGAAATTTCTTATTATCACCCAAGGATGAACCCTATTAAAAATCAAAAGAATCGAAAAATATTTAATATGAATTATTGCCCTTGTTCTGTAAAACGCGTTCGATTTTTAGCTTGTTAACACTATGCAAGTCTCAATTCTTTACAGAATTTGACGAATTCATTTACTACTTATCCTGACATAACTCTAGTGCATATTCCGTTTTCATCCTCGGTAGTTAGTTGGTAAACTTCAAAGAAAAACCTCACCTTTGACCTCATCTTCACTCATACGTGACTGAACCCACACCTCGATTCCATATGACCTTGAACTTCCTCTTCCGTTTTCCGAGCGTGTTGTGAAGACACGCCTGATTTTGCTCTCTACTTCGTGATTTGGTGTTGGTTTGTGATTATTTTACTGTGGGTAATGTTATATCTATTTAATGTTGGCTATAGTTTTAGTGTGTATTAGATCATTATTTCTGATACGGAACGGGAATGTTTGCGTGTGTAATAACCACGTTCAAAAAAAAAAAAAAAAAAAAAAAAAAATTTCTTTTTTTGTTTGGTTTCGAACTTTGCATTTCTACATTGACTCAACATTATGTTTCTATGTTTCTTCTCTTTTTAGATGGCTATGTCTGAGCCCAAGGCCAAGGGTACTCTTTCTTCTGAGTCGTTGAAGAAGAAGTCGTTATGTTCGAATTGTAATTTTGCTAAATCAGCCAGGGATCCTCATCCCTTATGTCTAGATTGTACAGTTCCCTGCTCCACTCTCAAGAAATGCCTTCATTGTCAGGACCTGGATTCCAAGTCCTTTAAACTTTATTTGGATGTTGTTCGAAGACGAGAGAATTGGAAGGCTAAGAAGACTTCTAGTAATCCTACTATCGATGCTAGTTCACTTCAGAGTCCCCTCGTGGGCTCTGATAGTGTTCCAGTTTACCCGAGGTTTGAAGGAAATAAACGGGTTCCAGTCTCTATTGAAGAAAACCTGTCTCAAGAATCAGTCTTGGGTTTCCAGCACCCAAACGAATCTATCGGCGTATCTCATACCCATAGATTCGTCCAGGGTTCAACTGCTGATGTATCTCATACGTCTAGGCAGGTACAAGATTTATCCCATTCGCCTACAGGTGAGCCCAGCACATCCTACTTTGACGGAATTTCTGCAGCTACCTGTGGTACTTCGTCAGAATTTACCCAGGGTATGGTAGGGAACGCTGAGTTGCCATACCATAAACCCACTGTGTCGGGAAATCGCCCTACGCCCGTTGATGTTCCGAATTCCCGGATAAACAATGAGGTCAATGACAATGTAGTTCAGATGGTTGATGTCTTACAGAACTTGGGTGTATGTCTAGGGCGTACCTCAAATGACCCGCTTACGGCTTCCCTTCTTGGGCGGTTATTTGGTAATGTTCGTCAGACTCCTCAAGATGACCGATCGGTTGATCGAGGTGATAGCACCTTACAGTCCCAGATGCCTGGTACGTCACAGAACTCGTATGGTTTTGATGATCATAGCTCTCACTCGACCCGAGACACGGAGGAGGGCGGTGAAAACCTTGATTCGGAGCCTGGTATTTTGTCACCCAAGGACACTGTTGCGTGGGTGTATACAGTTTTACCAAATCTCACCCCTCAACCTACTAGACCTGGCAGACCAGTTGAAAGTAATGTCTCTCGTCGCAATGCTCCTTCTTTGGTGGAATGTCGTTCTTTACCTCCGGACGGGACCGTTAAACAGGTTTCCGCTTATCTTGATTCGTCCTTTTCGAGGTTGACATGGCGTGGTAAATTATTTAATAAACCTGTTATTAAAGAATCCTTTTATCCGGTTCATGGGCTAGATTTTAACGTGGAGTCTATGAAGGTTGATGCAGATATAGATTGCTTGACTTCGAAGCGATCTATTCCAGCGGCCAAGATTGAAGATAGTGTTTTGTCCTGTTGGGAATCGTCTGTGAAACAGTCTATGTTTGCATCGTCCCATTTAGGAACCTATTTGGAGGCCTTATTGGAGAATTTTTGCTATTCTAAGGATGAGAAGGATGTGTGTTTTACATCCGCTATAGCAGCAGCAGCTTCGGCTCTAAATACTATGGCCAACATAAATAGTTTTTTAGTTGGAAGTATTGTAAAAGAAAGGCGTGTTGCTGCCCTTGAAAGCTCACGATTAGAACACCACTTGAGAGAGGTCCTCCTACAACAACCTTTTACATCGGAATACATCTTTAACAATCAGATACAAGATGTTCTAAGTTCACAGGAGAGAATGAACGCACAAGTGGCCACAGCGAAATCTTTGGAGTCAAATATCAAAATTGAGAAGATTCTCAAGAGGAAGCAGATTTCGTTCGATAGGAGTAATTTCCAGAAATTTAAACGCCAAAAGTCAAGCCAGGCGACTACTTCAACCGCTTCCGCTACGACTACAGAGCGAAGGCCTACTTACAACAATAATTCTTTTCGTGCCTCTGATACCAGAAGACCTCGAGGAGGCGCATCCAGACGGCCCTTTAATAGATCATATTCATACGGAAACAAGCGACGATGACTATGCAGTGGAAACCGGACTTTCTTTAGACGATACAAATTGGTTAGAAAGAGAGACATTTATTCTTCCCGAACCGGTAACTTTGGTAGAAACGTCCCCCGTTGGAGGGCGTCTTCAAACTTTTTGGAGGAATTGGGATCAAATTATAGACGATCCGTGGGTGGTGAATGTGATTCGTTTCGGGTACCGACTACAATTGATAAGATCACCACCGTTAACTTTATCCCCCCGAGTAACGTTTTACCCACCGCATCATTTGTCTTTTCTAAGGGAAAACATCGAAATTTTAATACAGAAACAAGCTATCGAGGAGGTTCTAGTGAACGAGCTAACTCCCGGATTTTACTCAAGGATTTTCCTAGTACCAAAGAAGAATTCCGAAAAGTTGAGAATGATTCACAACTTGAAACTATTCAACCAACTGTATCTAAGTCCTCCGCCCAAGTTTCAGATGTTGTCTTTGGCGAAGTTACGTCGGTCAATTCGCCAGTCAGACTTTTTGGCTTCAATAGATTTACAAGACGCTTATCTGCATGTGCCAATTCACCAGGCCTATCGCAGGTACCTACGGTTCCTTTTCGAGGGTCGGCATTATCAGTGGAAGGTGCTTCCCTTTGGGATTTCGATAGCCCCATGGCTGTTCTCAAGGATAACAAAACCAGTTGTAACTTTTCTTCACAGTCGCGGAGTCCGCTTCGACGCTTACCTCGACGATTCTATAATGGCAAGTGTGATGAGACCCCAACTCATACAACAGATCAGGTTTGTTTTGGAGATCTTCCATCGTCTAGGATGGCTAGTCAACAAGGAGAAATCGGATTTGATTCCAACCAACCATCTACAATTTATAGGCGGACTTTTCGACACAGTACGGGGTGTGATGAAGGTTCCACAGGACAGATGGGTCAAGATACAATCGGCGATACACGAACTGTTACAGGATCAACAGACAGTCCTTTTTTGGTGGAAGGTACTGGGTCTTTTAACATCCGCTCAAGATGCCACGGCTCGCGGACGTTTATACCTTCGACCGTTACAGATCTATCTTCGTCCATTACTGGATGTGAACCGAGCAAATTGTCTTATTCGCTTGCCGTTACATCTTCGACAGTATCTAACTTGGTGGACTGTAGCAACCAACGTTTTGTCGGGAGTTCCTCTTGTGGAGAAGGAAGCTCACCTTTATCTCCATGCCGATGCAAGTCTTCAGGGTTGGGGTGCACAGTTAACAGACCATTCGACTACAGATGTAAGCCGAATGAATTTGATTGTCTCGGGAAGTTGGTCTCAACTGGAAACGATTTTCCATATCAACATACTGGAGTTCATGGCTGTGATCCGAGCCATTCAACATTGGTCTTTGATTATGAAGGATTCCACCCTTCTGATTGCAACAGACAATTCGACAACTGCATCGTACATAAACAAGCTGGGAGGAACTCGTTCAATCAATCTGGTTCGGACCACATTTCAGTTTTACGAGCTGGTGGACAGTCTAGGCATGTCAGTTCGCGCACGTCATATACCGGGAGTAGACAACGTAGTGGCGGATGCTTTGTCACGGCCTCACAAACCGAGCACGACGGAGTGGAAGCTACATCCGGATTGTTTCCAATTTATTTGTCGGAATCTATGGACTCCAATGGTGGACTTGTTCGCAACTCACGCAAACAAGCAGTTGCCGTTGTATGTTTCGCCGATACCGGATCCTCTAGCGCTCGACCACGATGCTTTGGCGATAAGTTGGACGGGACTGGACGGATATGCGTTCCCTCCAGCAATTTTGATTCCGCGAGTGTTACAAAAACTTCGGATGCACGAGTGCAAGATTCTGCTTGTAGCCCCTTGGTGGCCTGCCCGGCAGTGGTTTCCCGACCTGGTGGAGATGGCAGAACCGAACCCACTTCCTTTACCGTTGTGGCACCGGTTATTACTAAATCCTTACACAAAGCAACCACATCCAAATCCAGAAATACTACGTCTACACGCTTGGATTGTGTTCGGGAAGAACTGTCGAAGAGAGGTTTTTCCGGAAGGTCGTCGGAGGCAGCTATAAAAGCGCACAGACCTTCTACGAGGGATGCTTACGACAATCGATGGACTGTATTTGTGGAATGGTGTAGTAAAAATAACGTCGTGCCAGAGCGTGCTCCTGAAGAGAGGATAGCGGATTTTCTCATATATTTACGAGATGTGAAAAAACTTCGAGGGGGAACAATTGCTACTTACGTTACGTCGATATCGTCAGTGCGAGACAAGGTATTACCGGCAAAGTTAAGCTCCTGTAACATTATTGCTGCCATGATCAAAGGCTTTCGTCAAGAGGACCAGCTAAAAAAGTTTAAACCTCCGGTTTGGGACTTAGGAGTTGTGTTGAATCATTTGACAAAGGGTCCTTATGAGCCTCTTGAACAGGCGGACTTTACACTTTTGACTTATAAAACTGTATTTTTGTTGTCTTTCGCTACGGCAGCCCGTGTATCTGAGATTCATGCTCTCGACATTCAGCAAGTGAAACGTCTTAGAGGCGAGAACGGTGCATTTCAACTTGGTTTAATGTGGGATTTCGTAGCCAAAAATCAGAAGCCGGGGGATCCAGATAGGACTTTTATTATACGGCCTCTAAGTAACATTATAGGACCAGCGGATACCGAAGATTTATCTTTATGTCCGGTCAGGTCTTTGAAACATTACATTGCGAAGTCAGGAAGTTTTCGCAATCAACGCAAGAGATTATTTTTACCGTTGAAAAATAAACATGGTGAAGTTAAAAAGAATACTATTGCTTTTTGGCTGCGTTCAGTTATTCTGGAGGCTTACAAAAGTGCCGGCCTTCCACCACCAGTTTCGGATCGACCTCACGAGATTAGAGCATATGCAGCTACCATGGCCCTCCATAATAATATTTCTACTGCGGATATTATGCGAGGATGTTTTTGGTCAGGTGATACAACTTTTGCAAACTTTTATTTGAGGGATATATCTGACGAAACCTTGGACGGTGTGCATTCACTCGGACCTTTAGTGGCCGCTCAACATGTGATCGCCCATGATAGGTATCGCAGACATTGATATTTTGCTTGTTGTCCGGTGATAGTGCTATGTGTACATATGTTCTGGTGATGGTGTTTTGTGTACATATGTTATGGTGATGGTGCTTTGTGTACATATGTTCCGGTGATGGTGCTTTGTGTACATATGTTCCGGTGATGTTGTTTGGGTACATATATTATGGTGATGGTGTAAGATGTACATAATTTATTTATGGTGGTGTTATTGTAAAAGATGATCACTCATACAGGATCAGGTGGGTTTTTGTTCTACTTATTGAGGGTACATTCCAATCTGTAGACAATCTCTTTACCTCAGTCGGTATTAGGTGTATTAGTTGACCTATTTATCTTCTGGTTACGTGTTGATGATGGCTTTGAATAGTTTGGAGTGTATTGTTTATTTTAAGATCTAATGGACAGTATCACATTACATGCCTTCACCGCCTTTCCGATGAATTCTGCACTAGAGTTATGTCAGGATAAGTAGTAAATGAATTTACATAAATCTAATATTTATGATATTAGATAATACTTATCCTGACATAACGATTGAATCCCACCATTCCACCCCTATATCGGCATGTATTGTCAGTACGGGAACGGAAGAGGAAGTTCAAGGTCATATGGAATCGAGGTGTGGGTTCAGTCACGTATGAGTGAAGATGAGGTCAAAGGTGAGGTTTTTCTTTGAAGTTTAACAACTAACTACCGAGGATGAAAACGGAATATGCACTAGAGTTATGTCAGGATAAGTATTATCTAATATCATAAATATTAGATTTATGTAAAACTTACTGAAATTGTTTATTATCACCCAAGGATGAACCCTATTGAAAATCAAAAGAATCAAAAAATATTTAATATAAATTATTGCCCTTGTTCTTTAAAACGCGTTGATTTTTAGTTTGTAAATACTCTAGAAAGCACAATTCTTTTTTTTTTATTAGATTTTAATGAAACCTATTGAAATAGTTTATTACCACACGATAAACACTATTGAAAATCAAAAAAATATTTGATATGACTTATTGCCCTTCTTGTTCAAAATAGGTTTTAGTTTTTAGCTCATAAACAGAGACAGATTTTGACTAAACTTGATGAATGCTTAACCCTTGATGAAATCGAGAAAAAAATGTTTGGACGACACTTAAAGGCACATAAGCCCAGACTTGGACATTGAGAAAAAGCCTTTTCATCGTATTTTTTGAAAGTTAGCACTTAAAAATGAATATTGAAAAAAAAAAAAATTCGATTCCCTTTCGTGGTTCCAATTCTACAGCCATTTGAAGGAAATTTTGTTTGTTTACGTTTCAACACTGTGTTGATTGAGTGAGACGTCAATAACTCACAAGCTCCGCCCACTACTAGCACGCGCTACTGGAGATTGGAGTGTGACGTCATTTAACTAACACGCCCCCCGCTTGACCTCATTAGCATTTTATTTATGGAAATCATTTTATTAGATCCCGATTTTAAATCCAGCTGCATCGAAGCCATCTGAGTACCCAAAGCCGTGAATTTTAGTTTTTTGACTTAATTAAACATCAGAGATTAAGCTAGAATACCCTTTGTCCCGAAATCCCATAAATTTCATTTTGTAAACAAACGAATCCCGCAATGTGCCTTTAATTTAAGTTCTGAATGAAATGTAGGCTTATGACTACAGGTTGAATATTTGATGGTTGCTATTTTCTGCCAAATGTTCTTTTTCAAACAAAGCTGCCAGCGTATATTACCTTGCCTGGCAAGCTATCTTTGAAACAAAGCTGCCAGTGGGCGTATATTACCTTGCCTGGCAAGCTATCTTATACCAGTATAAACAATACGTAGATGACTCCTCAGTGCACCTTTCCGTCGGAAAATGTTGGGCCAATGTGACATGTGGTGAGATTAAAATTTTAAAGAAAGCTGTGTATAGTCTAATTGGGGAACAGGAGGGAACATGGCAATTATAAAGTGAAAATAGAAAGCTGTGAGACTTTAGTCTCAAAAGACCCCCTTGGAATGTTAATATACCTCATTAACAAAATAGATTCAGCTAACAAATCGGATAAAAAGATAAGCTCCTATTATGAATGATTGACAATGTTAACTTCGGATTTAATATTTATTACATCAATCAACATAAATAAGCACACCCAGATTCAAATCTGTATAAATATTTTTTTATGACAACGAGATTATTTTGAAGGATAACTTGACTTAGTCGAGAGTAACGACCTGAAATAGCTTCATATTCGGCCTATCGTCATTCTAAAGAACCAAATCAAGTTCGGAACTATTGCCTTTATTGTGCTATCAATATGATTTTGATGACTGTTCACTATGTTAGAGGCAGTAAATCGAAACTTGTTAATCAAATAATCAAATCAAATCTTCTTCTAGATTTTGACATGTTATTCTGAAAACTAAGTTACATTAATTCTCTAGATCCTATCATGTTAAAAGACATTATGATGGACAGACAGGGTCAAAATGAACATACGTCCATAATTTCATAATGAATAACTATGCATATGGAAGTTCGCTGACATCACGAAACTTGAGGATTGCCAGCAATGCACTGAATAATAAATTTGTGTAAAAGAAAAGTATATTGTCTCTTAACTGTCCATTAAAAGAGATTCATTTGTTTAGCTAAATAATTTTGAGTACGTTCCATCTGAAAGGGTCTGACACAAATCTCTAATTGCTTTAATAGTTAAGCTCATATTCAGACGAATATGTGAGTACTTGTTCGAATATATTATATTCTCTAATTGGACCTGGCAAATGCAAAGAGATCCTTCTAGTATCTTGCATTTAAAAACTGTTACCAAAATAAAGTATTTAACATCCAGGCGAGTTCAACCTTCAAAGGAAAATCATTTATTGATCAGTAATTGTATCCATAAAAATGTTCGATAAATATCCATCAACATTAACATCTACAGGAGGCAATCAGCTGTACTTCAGTGCTTCATTGATTAAAATTAATCCAACGACATTCTAAAAAGAAGAGTATGGTATTTAAAACAAATAGTGATGCTTCAATTAATGTAGGTGTTCAAGACCAATACCAAACACAGGGAAACATAATATTCAAGATACAGCCCACCGAAAAACACTGAAAAGGCGTCTTTTTTAACCAATTAACGTCACACCGCGTATTGGTAAAATATTGTGACAAAATGTTTTCCATCTAGTGAATAGTGATGCGCTGTTGCTGATAATTCCTTTAATATTGAATTTTAATGAGTCTAAAAAATGACGAGTTACAGGTATAAGGCCATTAAATTATCTCTCATTGACATAAATAATCTGTCAACTGGGATTGACATAGAATGATTCTCGCCCCCGCTCCTTCCACGAGTTGTGTAGTATTTGATAAAATTCTTACAATGACTTGTAAATGAAGAAAACAATTTAGTTTATTCCAACGTGTGGTTGACAAATCAGAAGCACTTAGTGATAAACATATCAGATACACGATAATGAAGTCATTGAAAAGTCTTAATACTGGAAAGAAACGGTTAAATAAAGATCATATTCTACCCGTCATACAAATGTATGAATGCCTGTCTATATAAATCACGACTTTGTCAGTCATGTAATTGGAATTCTATTTTAATATGTATTAATACATTAATCTAAGCTCCACATTAACCTATTAGCACATGTGAAATTGTATCTTACGTTAAACGAAATATCTCAAAACATCTTTCTGGATTCATATTTTATTTATGAAGTCTATTAATCTGAATTACATTGAAGTAGGTTTCGTTTGCTACATTGTACAAGAGTAGGTGTCTGAGTACACAGTTCATACAATAAAATATCATATTCCAGTCATCTATAGTATTTCATTTAATTATCTCATTTAATAAGCTATATAATATATAATATATAATTAGGTTTTAATGGAAGCAACCCAGTCTTCTATAGATTTTATCGTGTATATTACTACTTTTACTTGCACTTTTCGGATTTTCGTCGAGACGTTATAAGTCTTGGTTCTTGAATTACAGGATCGAGTACGAGAAATAGATCAGTGAAAAGAACAAAGATGATTCTGCAAATCCAGATCCGATTTAAAACTTAATCAATTAAAAGTATTCGAAACTGTAATAATCAAAATGGCAGCCACAACGTCATAAGGATGACAAGTTCTATAAGTGAATGAAATATTTAGAGAGCAACATTTTCATACTACTAAAGTTCGTCAATGTTCGAGAATAAAAAAGTGGATAAATAAAGTTTCATATAAATTTTTCAATAATTGTTCCTTCTTTCCCCCCTGATCTGCATTTATTTGTCTCGGCGACTCAAACACATAGTTTATAATTGTCCTGCGACTCTGAACTATGCCATATGTTGGACAATTTGCAGAAAAATGGAACCTCCCTCACTGTCTTGGTGGATTGGATGGCAAACATGTGGCGATCAAGTGTCAACCTACTTCAACTGCAAGAGTTTCTTCTCTCTGGTACTCTTAATTGACTACAAGTTCACCTGGGTCGACCTCCGATATTCAACTCGTCTGACTTGAAGGTAGTTGTCAAGGATGGCAGAACCTCTCGCTGGAGACGATAAAGACATGTCATTATTTATCGCTGGAGATGACGTATTCTCCCTGCGCACCTGGTTGATGAAGCCGTTTTCTCGCAGGGACCTAACTGATGAGGAATTGATCTTCAATTACCCCCGGTCATTATGGAGACGTGTGGTTGAGAATGCCTTTGGTATTCTAGACAACCGCTTACCACTATGAGACAACAGCCAGAAACAGCCTTGAAGATCATCATTGCCTGTGTATGTCCCCACATCCTCTTACGAATCAGGAAATCCAACCTTTGCTGAACTGACCAGGAAGATACTGACCACCACATTGTGCCTGGTGAAAGGAGAACGGATGCTGCTCTGGAAGATCTACTGGACGTCACTGGTAACGCTACAACCCGAGCAGCCAAGAAACAGAGAATTACCCTTAAGCATTTCTTCAACTCAGCAGTGGAGGCAGTACCATGACAGAGGAACATGATTTGAGTTGCACTTTTTTTTTTTAGATTTTACTTTAATTTTGACATGATATTTCTTTGTATTAATTATGGGTTTTGTTATTGCATGTTTTATTTTTATACGCCCACATGAAAATTTGGTCGTATATTTTCGTCGCCCCTGTCCGTCGGTAAACATTTCTTGTTAACACTGTAGAGACTACAGTTTTCATCTGAATTCTGAATGAAACTTGGTGTGATCATCGGAATTGAAAAGATCTCGAAACAGTTTATGAGTTATTGCCCTTGACTTGATAAAAACGCGTCAAAATGTGTTTGTAAACAGGATTGAAGCTACAGTTTTCAACCGATTCGAATGAAACCTGGTGTGATCTTTGGAATTGATAAGTTTGACCCTTTATTTTTTATGCTTTTGACATAATAAAATTTATTTTATCGTCTATTCAAATAGTATCATTTCCGACAGCTGCCAGTGGGCGTATGTTACCTTGCCTGGCAAGCCCTGGTCTTTTCTGAGAAGAAATTGATAACTTAAGGAACATATTTATTTAAAAGTTAAAGTTAACTCAAAGAAGGATATATTTATTTTAAATTTCAGTTATATAAAAATAGAAAAAAAAACACAAGATGCATATTTATTTAAAATATCATTTTAATAGAAGAGAAAAAAAGATAACATAAGAAGCATTTTATTTAAAATCTCAGTTAGAAAAAAAAGGAAAGACCCCACAAAAGACGAGAAAAAAAAGAGAGCATTTAAATTATGGCAACACAATAAACTTTATCTTATAGTAGATGTTTTGATTAAAACATGGGAGATAATTGTAATCTTAACATTTAAACTTTGACAGAAAAATAAATTCTTAATCTTGGCACATCTACAGTGAACATCTTCATTGTCCAGAATTTGTCTTGTCAGGTTACCAAGGGACATCTCCACGCTGAAGCTTGTAGCGTATGTGCTGGCATCAGGCGTGCGGGGTGTCATATTTGGAGTTTCGAGATTATGAGACTGTTGATCAGGAAGAGTATTGTTATCCCACGAGAAGTTGCTTAGCTGCTGATAATACTGCTGCTGCTGCTAGGTTTGTTGTTGCTGTTGACTAGAAGACTGGTTGGCTGTTGTTTGAGGAAGTTTATCAATAAATGAGTATATATTTCATAATTAAAAGTGGTATAGAATACGTATTTAAGTGAAAAAAAAATCAAGGCATCAAATATTTTTCTGATTTTTCTGACACTCACACGTTTCGTTAAAATCCGTCAAGAAACCAGCTCTGATGTCAACGACGAATTACTATGACATTGGACCCCCTTTACCGAAAGGAAGGAAGTAATAAAAAAAATTGAATTGTGGATACCTTGATACTAAATTATCGGATCAGCTTATAAATAATTTCAAGTGATGCCCGGTGTTTTCGTGTTCAACAAAACTAAATTGTTTACATAGAATACAAATTTATAGACCCCTATATTATATCGAAACGACTCGGATCAGTATTTAGGAAAGTATACCTATTCAATCCTCCAATATGACACTGTTTTAAGTTTACTACATTACCATTCTTCAAATCATAAATTGCAAAAGCTGCCTGTCTTTTTTTTAATTTGAGCTCCGTTAACAGAGTACTATTGCTGATTCTGTCAGTGATTGTCACCATGGAAGCTTATTTTTAAAATTTATAGCTCATTCTTAAACTTGGTAGCTCAAGCTATACCGGATTTGAACTCCAATATAACAGATATGAGGAAATTGATACCGAGACGTTTACAGGGTTTTCTTCATTTCTAATAGGTTTCTTAACTTATTTGATTATGTGCCAATCACCCCCCTCTGAATTATATTATGGAACTGATTTCTTATCTATGCCTACTCATACACCAATTGACGACCAATTAGCATACGAGACGGCTATAATTTGATACAGTTTGTAGCGTGCATTTTACCTAACCTCTTGATATCGAACCCTTCAAGGCTTGATAGAATTTTTTTTGTTTATTTCATTATTCTAATGTCTACATAACAGCTTAAACATAAATGCACTTTTAGACATTCGTTACTGAGTTTTTTTAGCACTTTTTTTTAACCTTTGCAATTTTATTTCGATCAATTTGAAAACTTACAGATGTACAAACATTTTGATTTCTAACTAAACGGTATTTTCAAAATTTTTATATCACTTCCGGTTTTGACGTCATTCGTTTGTAAAGTTGAAATTTCAACTTCCGGAATAATTAAGATATTCGAAAAAAATATTTTTGCAATGTGCTAGAAATAACCATTACCTAAATATGAAATGGTAATATTTGACCCAGATATTTCATATAAATGCCGCCATCTTGAAATGAGTAATTTTTCTTTAAATCGAATTTCAGAATCAGGGAATCATCCGATTTGAATAAAAATTATGTCTAGGGAATCATCAATCGATTGCTAACAAAACATGGCGAGCCGATTTTTGAATTTCTATTCAGAATTTTTTTTATTTCCAGTTTAAAATTTTAAGTAATAGTCAAAACTTTTAAGGCTCATATCTTGTGACCTAATCAAAAGTTGTTGCCCTTGACGAGATCTATCAAATGGCATAATCATTTTAGATGCCCAATGTTTACTTCTGGTTTTATGGCCGTCAGAAAATTGCAATTTTTAACTTTAAACAGCTCTGTCACGTGACCTAATTTACATACGACACAAATAATTTTTGATTCGTATTGTGCTTGATCTACGCTTTCCAATGATGTATGACAATATGTATTTGAATCATAATTCCGCATTTTTGAATTTGAAAATATTGGTAGTATTGCTGGTATTCCCGCATACCTTTTAGTTAACCTGCCGTCAGAAAATTGCAATTTTTAACTTTAAACAGCTCAGCTCTGACTGCTTGTAGTTCTGCACCCCTTTTATTTAGTCTGTCTGTTGGTATTTTTGAATCCATTATATCTGTCTTTTTATACGCCCACATAAAAATATGGACGTATATTGCCGTCACCACTGTCCGTCCGTCAACAGTTTCTTGTATACGCGATAGAGACTAAAGTTTTTATCCGATTTAAATTAAGCTTGGTATGTGTATTTATCTTGATAATATCTCGGATGAGTTCGAAAATGGAGCGATTACAATCGTCGGTTTGAGAGTTATTGCCCTTGACTTAGTGAAAAAAATGTTAAAATTAACTTGTGTACGCGATAGAAGCTAAAATTAACTTGTGTACGCGATAGAAGCTAGAGTTTTTATCCGATTTGAATTAAGCTTTGGATGTGTATTTATCTTGATAATATCTCGGATGAGTTCGAAAAGTCGGATTAAGAGTTATTGCCCTTGACTTAACCTTTTTTGGTTGAAATTTCTAGGAGAGAAATGTATTGTATTTTCAAATTTTAATTCGATCGTTACAGGTATAGTCAAACAGATGTTTCGTTTGTCTGTCTGCTAGTATTCCCGCATCCCTTTTAGTTAATCTGCCTGTCATCCCTTTATCCTTTTTAATTATCCCTGCAAACATATCTTCCAGTGTACTTTCTACTGAGTACTGACATAAAATTGAGTGAGTATTTTGACAAATGCGCTTTTATCTGTAACACTCTTATCATTGGTTGAAAAATGTGGCATTTCATCCATGTATCAGGTGGGTTGCGCACTACTCGGTACCGTCTTCGCGGTTCTAGTTATTATTATTATAAAATGTCAAGTTTGACATTTGATTGTGATAAGTCATATAAATATGAACAAAACAAGGACAATAACTCATGTAATTAAGAGTTTTCGATTTTACTGATTTTCAATATGCTTCATACTAAAGTGATTACGAACACTTACACCAAGATTCATCAAAGTTCATCAAATTGTGTCCACAACTTTGAGAATGTAACGTGCTAACAAATTAACGAAGGTTCTGATTTTCAATAGGGTTAATCCCAAGGTCATGACAAACACCCACAACAAGTTTCATCAAAATCCACCAAGAAACCAACTCTCTATCGTGTTCACAACATATTTTCAAAAACAAGGGCAATACCCCATTGAATATTTTGTTGTCTTCACAACAATTGTGGACAGTCAGACAGATTGACAGGGGCTACTACAATTAATTATAGAAAATAAATTGTTACTTAAATATTGTGAACTTGTATGATTCGAAATTTTTCGCATGAAAAAAAATTAATGTAATATAAATGATTGTTCTTCATATCACGACTTGTAACCACCTTGTCAGCCCAAAAATATATATAGAATTACCTAGTGCAAATTATTGTTCGGATAACATGGCTGTTCATAGTCATGAAAAATGAGATGCAATTAGATACTGCTTTCAAGAGATGTACATGATAACGGTGAAAATCCGTCTATAAGTGTTCTTCAAGATTTTAGAAGCACATCTGTCTCATACAAGAATTAGAGACGTGTATTTAAGAAGGATTAAAATAGAAAATCCAACTTATAAGATCTGTAATTCGATAAACAAAGAAGTAATCACACATGGAGACGGAAGATCTTTGGAGACTTTAAATGAAAATATTGATTTCGATACACTTATTAAAATAAGATTAAGTTTGTCCAGCAGAGAATTATGTAAACGTGTAATAAAGTTCTGCGTTAAGCATTTTATTAGGAAAAAAATTACGTTTGCATTGTGAAGTAGTGACATTTTTGCACTAACACTCTCTTTCCATTTCCAATCGTAAATTTATTCAATTAAAAGTTTACATCTGTATTCTACGACCAATGAAGACGGTCACCGAAATGCAGAGTTAAGTTATGTACGACAAATTTACAGGATATTTTAAGCTCCTAATACTTAAGAAGGCACGCCATAGATGGATTTTGAGGAAACTTGTGTATTTGTTTATATCACCCAAGGATGAACCCTTTTAAAAAATCAAAAATATTTAATATGGGTAATTTCCCATGTTCTTCAAAGCGAATTCAAATTTTTGGCATGAACACACTACACAAAACAAAATTCTAGGCGGTTAAATGACGTTGCATTTCTTTACAGATAAAGTTGGTTTACTCAAATATGAACAGATGATATTCAATATGAATTATTTCCCTTGTTCTACGAAATGCGTTGAATTTCTGCCAGATGTTTACATGTAGATGACGCTGGCAGTTCTACAAAATATTAATAACCAGAAGTAATCATACACTTATAGTATAAATAGGTTGACTATTTGTCGTGGCTGTTACATTACAACATATTAAATTCATACACCAGAACCAGACATCCTAAAACCAACTTTAAATCCTTCCCCAACAACCACTGGTCATATTCCTTTTATTCAACAACTCTGATAGGGAACCAGGGGGAGAAGAAGACTTTTATAGCAACAGACAGGAGAACATGACAAACAAGTAAAATTGGGCACGCATAACTTTTTTGTGGAAATGTAGAATTAAACCCCACTTTCAACGGTTCATTGATAAACTTTGGAATTATATTTTCGATTTCATGGTTGAATCTGATGATATTTTCAATCATTTAGAGCAAAATAATTAGTGAAACAGTAAGCTTTCTCAGAGAACCTCGAGAATAAAAAAGATAGTCTGCAATTACAAAAAGAACTTTTCCTGAAAGTTAATGTATTTAACCAAAATATAGTGAACTATTCTAGAGTGTGTTACTCAAAATTAATTTGTTAAATTGGTTTTTTTTTATATGAAAGCCAATACGAGTGAAAGGTAAACTCTTACTTTTTTTTCCAACGTCAAAAGTTTTAGAGTCCATTTTTAATAAATATGCGTTTATAGTCACACGCAATTTTGTTTTCAACCCGACTTAATAACTCGAAACTTCGACCTTTTTTTTTTTTATGCAAGCAATGTGGAAGTGGTAATACAGATAAACAGATCGGTCAAAAGTACTCAGTATTTAGTAAGAGTGTTAGCAAAAATTGGGTATAGGAAACATCAGATTCCTTTAACAATGACAGGATTTGGTTTGGTCTTTGAGATCTCATATTTTATTTTTTAATTGAAATAAGATGGAAAACATGTCAGAATCTTGTTCAGAGTATCTTACCCAAAAAGGTGTGTATATACCACTAGAACAAGAGATGTTCAAGATATTGGTCATTAGAAGAAAAAATAACTTGCCAAACAAATGTTGTATTTCTTCAATGTTACAATTTTGCATTATGCTTTTATGCTTTTTATCACCACCTGGTCTTCGTTGATGAGTTTAAGAATCCAGCTCCAAGTTAAATTTTGTGAAGTATTGTACAGGTCAAAGTAACATATTTCACTTGTTGAGGACGACATTCTTTCTTACGTATGCCACCTGACCCTGGTCATATGCACCATCAGTGATAATCCTAATCAGACGTTAATTGAAATAAAGTAGGCTTTCTGTAAGGACAACTATGGCTTTACGGGCAACTGTTCTGACGGCAATAACAAATTTCCTATTATTATTGGTTTTATCTTTACAGCTGAAAGGTGTATTGATATCAGGGATATAATTGTTCTTTATAATATAATCTCTTGCGAGTCAACCATTTCCACCAAAGTCATAGAATATAAATCTTTGAAATTGTGATACTCTTAGCGTGTTTCTGCAACTGCAGAGCATTTCCATAGCTACCCAGTCATAAGGGAATTGACACATGCTTTAAATTTCAACTATCTTATTCTTGAAATTATCTTCTAGAGTAGAGATATATTCAAAATACAGTCATTCCACATGCATTCGCAAATGATTAATGTTACTTCGTACAAATTGTAGATATCCAAGGTTAGTCATATTAGATATTGTAAAGAAAACACACAGTCAATTTATGTTTTGTCGAAAACGACTTTTCTGTCAAAGTTTGCCTTTTCAGGCGATGTTCAAAAAGGTTTTTTCAAAGCGATCGCCCGCCCTGTATCAAGTATATACCATCAAACTATCCTTGGTTTCTAAGAAACTCATACATTTGCGAGAGCTGGCAGTCGATATTTGAGATAAGCAGTGACCAGCAAGAATGACAGAAAACAAGGCACTCTGAGACTATATTGCAGCAAAAAAATCTTTTCTTCCAAACTTACGAAAATAGACAAAACTAGAACCATGAATGGTACCATGCAGTGCGCATCCGGCTTCGTCCATTGGTGAAAAGTGACATCTTTCAATCCATGATGTCAGGTTTACAGAAGAAAGCTTGTTTTACATTAAAATGCAGAAGGTACAAAATTTTAAAACGCACAATTTTGAATTCGGTAGTGAAAAGTAGAATAACCAGTTCACACACGGTAGTCAAAAGTGAAATAAACATTTCATGTTCGGTAGTGAAAAGTCATCTGATTAAAAAAAAGGCGTAATCACAGTTTGATATACATCAGTGGAAAACGCATATAACAAAATTTCTAAGATTTGTAAATAAGTTCTAAAGTGCAAGAAAGGACACATGAAAGAGCCAAATCTCAATTTAGAAACGGACTGCACAGTATTCATACTTCTTAGTTTGAAATACAGATCGAATTTTATCAATACATAATTCATTCAAAGAAAATATATATTAATGTTTCTTTTAAACAGTTTACAATGTAAAAAAAAGTACATTAATGATAAAGTATCGCCCAAACGCAAGTTAATGGAAGAGGACGATCGCCCAACCGCAGCTTTATGTCAAAATGTAGTACTCTCCCTTCAACTGAAATTTGAATTTAATATTTTACAAGCAGATGGAATAACTAATTTTCAAAATTCAAAAGGCGCTATTTTCATTTAAAAATATTGTGTTGTATATAATTGAAAAAGTAGATTTAGCATAATTAGATAGTGAAAGAATTTGTGACGTACATGAATTAGGTCACGTGTCAGAGCTCTTTAAAGCTAAAAACTGCAATTTTCAAATGGATATATAGAACCGGAAGTAAACATCGGAAAACCTAAATGAAAGTATCCGTGCATAGGTAACATTAATGCCAATGAATTTTTTCAGGTCACATGGTCACCGAAGGTCAAGGTCACGAGATATAAGCCTTTAAAATTTTGACAATCACTGATTTTTTTTAACCGGAAATTAAAATGAATCAGAATTGAAATTCAAAAATCGGCATCTCATGTTTTGGTAGCAATTGACTGTAGATTCCATAGACATCTTAATTATGCAAATTTCATTACACCATGAGGCCCCATTTTGCGTTTTATGAAAATATACTATTTCAAGATGGCGACTGATCTGTTACATGCGGGTCAAATTTTATTATTTGTATACTTTTGTGTCTATATAACAAACATACTGCAAAAAGAATTTTTCGAATATCTTCAAAATTCCGGAAGTTGAAATTTTAACTTTAAGAGCAAATGACGTCACAACCGGAAGTGATACAAAAATTTTGAAAACATGTTTTTGTTAGCCATCAAAATGTCTATCTATCTGTAAGTTTTCAGAACGATCGAAATAAAATTTGAAAAAAACACGCACAGTTTCAATGGAAATAGGCACAAATTTTTCAAACTTTAAAAGGCAGAATTTTTATTCATATGTATTGTGTTGTATATCATTGGAAAGAGCAGACAGAGCATAGTAAGACGGTGAAAGAAAATAAGACACATGTAAATTAGGTCACGTGGTAGGGCTGTTTAAAGTTTAAAATTACAATTTTCAAACGGCTATTAAACCGGAAGTAACCAGTGGGCATCTGAAAACAATGTGTCATTGGATACATCTAATCAACGGCAATAACTTTTGTACAGGTCACTAAGTCACAAAAGGTCAAGGTCACAAAATATGGGCCTTGAAAGTTTTGACAATTATTGATTAATTTTAACCGGAAATAAGAAAAGTTCAGAATTGAAAATCAAAAATCGGCTTCCCATGTTTTGGTCGCAGTCGACTGTAGATTGCATAGACATAAAAATCATGCAAATTCCATAACACCTAGAGGCCCCATTTTGCGTTTTATGAAAATATACCATTTCAAGATGGCGACTGATCTGTTACATCCGGGTCAAATTTTATCATTTGCATACTTTTGTGTCTACATAACAAACATACTGCAAAAAGAATTTTTCGAATATCTTCAAAATTCCGGAAGTTGAAATTTCAACTTTGAGGGCGAATGACGTCAAAACCGGAAGTGATATGGAAATTTTGAAAATTGCTAATTGTTTGCAATCAAAAGGTCTGTGCATATGCGAGTTTTAAGGTCGATGAAAATAAAATTGAAAAAGTTGAAAAAATGGTCAAAAAAGGTGCTCCAAAAGTCAGCGACAAAGTTTTCAAAGTGGATGATTTTAAACACCTATCTTGTGGACAATCGATTAGCGAATGTAACAAAGAAACTCCGATCAAAATCGGTTGAAAAACAATGGTGAAAATGGTAAAAAACTTAAAATGGGTTTTTCTGTCATACGTCATTTCCGGTTAAACAAAAAAGCACCATTTTACATTCGCGTAACACCGTGCAGTTAGATTTAGTAGGTGATAATTTGAGATATTGTGTGATATGTTCCCTTCATACCGAATTAGCGTGACCAGAAGTAGACAAAAAAAAAAAAAAGTCATTTGCAAAACAATGCAGTGCGTTCGAAGAATCGAACGCACTGCAACAAGGCTTAACTCGAGGTTTTTCAATCCTGCAAAACATCCTAGCTGTTCTGATCAGGCAAAAAACCTAGAACTCCTACATTGCAGACCTAATGTTTCCTCGACAGTTTTAAATGATACAAGATATCTCAACCCCTCCAATAGTGCAATCGGGAACAGAAAGGAAGAACGCACTAATCTTTATCTGTATGTACAGTAAGAAGACAAATACTATTTCATGGACTTATTTGGGTAATTATTACCAACCAAGTTTTGTAACCATAATTTAAAGAAATATATCTAAAAAAAATTTTTTTTAGATATTTTTTTTTGCGAGTGAAAAAACTATATGGCTTTAAAGTACTCTAAACTTCACCACGCGTCTGGAGAGTACGTTTCTTGAATAATTCGAATTTGATACTATTTTAATTGAAAATGGGTTCAGTTTCACGTCAGCAGTGAGAAAAGGTCGACTTAGTCCACTCATTTATTGGATTCTGGACCCATAAAACCAGGGCCTGGAAATCAGTCGAAGAAAATAGTTAATTAGAGCCGATCTAAAGCGAAATTTGTATCTTGTTTTAATTAGAAAGACTCTTTCAAACGTTTTAGCTTTGAATGACGTTGTTAATCTTCATTTGTTCCACCAGAAGCACGAATTTAAATGTTGAAATTCATTAAAAAAATATTATGATTAAAAAATTCAAGAGTTTCCATTAGTTTAAGTTAAGTTTAGTTTTATATGTTTTCACAAAGTATTGCTACTGTCAGGATTTTCAAAATAAGAATGTCTTTACGATAGATTTTGATGGACAATATTGGACTTGATATTTACGTCATTCAACCAATATAAATGTCTTTTTTGTAGTACAACTCTTTTTAGAACCAGATCACTAGAAATCTATTTAAAATCTCTATCAAGGCACTTTCTTCTTAATTGCATTAGCTGCTTTAATTTTTAATCGATTTTCTTAAAACGTGAATGTATAGGTATAGGCTTAAAAATGAAAAAAATGAAAAAAAAAAAAGGTTTGCATTTTTGCATTCATTTCCAAATTTAAAACATAGTTAACTCCTGTGTCCCCCTGTATTTGAAACCCACTACAAGAGTCTTCAAGAGAAATTTCCCGATGATTATAAGCAGAAAATGATAGTTGCCTACACAAAAAATCAGAACTTTAATGACAATCAGGTTCATAGCAAACTAAAAACCAATCATTAATTAGCAGATACTATACCACTACCCCAACAGGCGAGTTCTTATTTTTTCTACTTTCAGATCAGAACAGAAGAAAAGCCTGAATCCAGACCCTTAATCCCATTTTCTCAATAAAGTATTTGTTCCATCCTAGGCCTGTACATTTGGGAGATTCAAACCCTCCCTTCCCTGAAATCAAATAGTTGGCAGTATTCGCCATCGAGGCACCCTTTCGGAACAGCTGAAACCAATCTCAACGATTGTCTTTGTCAATTATGCATCCATTGTAAAGAGTAAACAAACCTAATAATAATTTGTTATTTATCATCTTGCAAAACAAAATCGATGAACCTAAATTAAATTCGTATGCTACTCTAAAGTTACTAAATCTAACGTCCATTAACGTTAAAATCCAGAATTACGTGTTAGTCAAGGTAGTATCCTAGATGATAGACAGTTATGAAATCTGCCTTAAGGCAAGTCCTTCACAGTGATAGTTTCTCTTTTTGACAGAATTTTCTTTTTTAATAATGACAATGACGTAAGTCTTATATAAGCCTAACAAATTAGATTTCATATTACAGATATTTTTCTTCTAACAAATTTTCAATAATGATGTCACATACTAAATAATATAATCTGTCAGTTATATATGTGTTGGTCAGTCTCAATGATGGAAATTGGGTTTTCTGCACCTGATGGGCTATTGACTAGCAAACGCCAACTAGTGTACAGTGAAGAAAATGTTGTTATTTTCGAGTTCCAACCGTGCAAGCCTGTGGTTTATTGTCCCATCCGAACGACTATACGATGTTTACATGACAGCCCCTCCGATCTGCAAAACTGACATGGGAAACCGGGTTGAAAAATCCACAGCTAATTTATAACGCTTACCATAAGTGATGTGGTAAACGCTTAGTTTTACAAATACATGTCCAAAGGAATGTCTTTTTCATATGATATTTAATTGCTGTCATTAAAGACTTAAATTATGAGTAAGCTGTGAATATTCCACATTCCATGACTATACTATAGCAAATGAGGGATACCTTACCTTTTTGTTACAGTTTGCCTGGCATCTGGCTCCAAAAATATAATGTTCATATTCTGTCCTTGTAAACGCAGATTGCACCATGGTTAAATATAGCAGTAGATTTATTATCCACATTTTTAAATAGTTTCAAACATTTATTACGGTATCCAAAACACAGTCCGCTGGTCAACACATGTCTGTTAAATATTACAATAATCCACACTAAGCAGGTCAATGAAAACACCACTGACGGTTTGTAAATTGAAAGTCATCTGTTGATAGCGAATCCAACTTCCGCTTATGTTTCGCTTATGTTTTCATACTTGATTCTGGAGATATCAATTTGGTGCATCAATGTAATCAATACTAAGTGACGCTCGAACTAGAAAATAAATTATTCGATAGCACCTCTTCAAAAGTAGAAACGTAGATCACTCAATCATCAATTGATTTTTAGCAAATGTCGCTAGAAAAAAATTGCGCGCGAGACAGTTTGGATGTTCAATAGATAAATAGATTTTCTGGCAAACTTATTTAATATTTAATAATTCCAGACCCTAATACACTCCAATGCGTTTTGGGATTCAAACATATCAACGTTCAGTTTCAGATGACTGTTCAATGTTGTTAAACACTATCAGAGGTTGTATATTTAACAGCGTAATGCACCGTGTGACATATCGACGATAATACACCATTAACTTAATAATAAGATCAAGTGATTATTGTATAAAATATGGAACAATAATATACTAGTACGTAATGCACAGTTGGTCAACTAATAAATTGACGTCAATAAGAGATATCACAAATTGTTGTATGTTTATGGTTTCGTCTATTTAAAATAGTCTCTCGAAAACCGGAAGATGTAGCTTCGATAACATCCAATAAGGTTTTCTTGGAAACCTATGAACTAAGTCTGAATAAAATAACTGTCTTGGATGTAACTGTTTCTTTCACAGCTTGAACTAACACAATATGTTTGTTGAACATCAACTTTTGCAGACTTTCACAATTGAAGTACTGTCACAAATTATAATGCATCACTTGTATTCTGCACATCATGTTGATAACAGCTTATTTCAAGGATAGTATCGGAGGTACAATAATCACGTTTAAGTTCTTTAACTTACTGTATGGTTTATGTTGATCACGAACTGTATGGTATTATTGATCACAAATTGTATAGTTTATATTGCTCACTAACTGTATCGTAATATTGATAACTTTCTGTATAGGTAATGTTCACATATTGTATAGTTTATATTGCTCACTAACTGTATCGTTATATTGATAACTTTCTGTATAGGTAATGTTCACATATTGTATAGTTTATATTGCTCACTAACTGTATCGGTATATTGATAACTTTCTGTATAGTTAATGTTTACAAACTGTATCGTTTATGTTGATCACTTGCTGTCTATATTGATCACTTATTGTATGGTTTGTATTGATCTCTAACTGTTTCGTTTTCTGTATAGTTAATGTTGCTCACTGTATTATATTGGTCCACGTGTTGTATAGTCTATGTTAATCACTTGCTGTATGATTTATATTGATCATGTGTTGTATAGTTTATGTTGATCACTTGCTGTATGATATATAATAATCATGTGTTGTATAGTTAACATTGATAACTTACTGTATTGTTTCAATTTAAAACTTTAGGTATCGTTAAAATTGATCATTTAATGTATAGTTTACGTTGAACACTTGCTTCATCGGTTCCATTCCACTCTATAACTTATAACTGTACCGTTTACATTGGAATCTATATGTATTGTTGAAATGGGCAACTTTATCTATCGTTAACATTGATCACTTGCTGTTCCGTTTACACAGATTAGTTGCTGTGATGTTTACATTGAAAACATATTATCGTTGAATTTGATTACTTGATTTATCGTTTATATTGATCATTTACCTAATGTTTTCTTGATCACTTGCATCGTAATAATTATGCTGTACTGTTTACATTTGTCACTTAATTCACCTGTTCAAAGTTAAAATATATTTAAATAGGATACATATAGAAATGTCAATGAACCTTATGATTCTGAAATTTGACACTTGGATGTTAATCAGAAGACACTATCGCGTGGTAAATTCGAAAAATGTAGAATTCTTTTAACACATATTGTGAAATCTAATCAATTCAATAGGTATTGAAACACTTTTTTTAGAAAATCCTGCTTTTTCAAGAATAATTTTGAAATTAAACTACTTTTTATGCTTAACTAGTTTTAAGAATACTTATTAATTCAAGTTATAATTGAATATAAGAACACGGTTATTCAACAACTTTTTAACAAAATCAAAGCACATCCGCCATCCAACTACTTTATTAGAATAAAGAACACTTCTGCCATCCAAATGGAAATTAGAGCACTTCGGTATTGTAACTAATCATTCAAAATCACAACACCTCCAGTATCAAACTACAAGTACTTCTTGAGGTATCTGATAGTTCATTCAGGATTTATATCAACAGATTAAATGACACATTGCTTTAATAGATAAAGAATAATCCGCACATCTGTTTTTTAAAATTGCAAAAGATTGGTTTCTCAGAAAAAGTATGTAATGACACATATGTTTTATAAAAACAACTTTCTATCACCCTATGTCACATGATATAAGCATATTTAACACTTGATTTTTTCTCTCTATAACTTTCTGACTGATCAATTCCTTTTCAAGAAAATCTTTAATGACATAATTTAAGAAATTTTAATGTCTACCACGTTTTGTCGCCTATTTCACAGTTCATGATAAAGAATTGATGATTACTTCCAGTTGATTATATCTGTATGATCAACTTATAAAAAATCAATAGTAAATTTTAGTTTAACAGTCCATATCCCACGCTTGTGTTTTGTCGTTATACCTGGTGAAATTGCTTTCAAGTGTTTATTTCCTATATTAAGATGACGGTGTGTAAAAGAAAGTGTTTTAAAGGAAATAAGGAAGATACTTTTAATTTAATACAAAACCTATTTCATTTGTTCTCTAAAAGTACAGATTTGAAAATCCATGTCGCCAACAATTTTTCTATGAAGGTTTTCGGGTGCAGAAAGTTCTACCTCAATTATAGTGTAAGCTGTAAATGTTTTTGCGAAGTATGTTTGTAGGTATGGGGCAGTCTTGAACATAGTTGCATATGCAGATATAATGTCACGAATTGGGCACACTTTACACTACCGATGATTAAACACTCGTTGCTACATTACATAGTTCTATCTTTGATTAACATGCATTCTAGTTTTAAAAAAAAAACCATTTCGATGCGATTCAAATTTCGATCAACAGTTGTTTGAAACCAGCTTGATATGATTCACTGTTTACGATCCATTGATGCCGATATTGAATAATTACATTGCGTACATTTTTTAAGTGGAATCATGTTCGCGCTCAATTACTCTTTAACGCTTTCAGTGAACCACATACATGCAAGAAGCTTTTATTTCCTACACACATTGTCACAAAACTAACTGAGCATATAATTTTAAAATACAATATAAGAGTTTTCTTGTCGTTTGAGTTTCATTACAACAAATTGTTAATGCTTATTGAAACATGACAATTCCTTACTAACATAGTTTTTAAACTACTATCAAAAAACACTTAACAACACAAAATACATTGGTATTAGTTAGATATCCAAAATAAGGTACCACTTCTCTAATAATTTATCTTATCTGATGACAATAAACACAAAAGCGCGAACTCGTAAATACACAAGTAAATTATCATGTACACAGCACTAACTTGCATTAGTAAATGAAATATATAGAGTACTTCTCTCTTAAATAAATACACAAGAAAAGAAAGTAGCAATACTATTGCTTCCTAGTATAAAATACGACTAATTGTCACACAATATCCAACGCCATAGACAGCTTATCATCGTGATGTAGGGTTATAGATCTTGTATTAAGACTATAGTTTCAGAATAATAAATCTTGATACCTGATATGAATAACGAATTTATCCAAGTAAGCAGTACCAACAATGCTTCAACTGATTTGAGTTTTTTCGAAGTTTATTCTGGTATAGGCTACTTTCACTATTCCACTCTGTAATTTATTCAATTTATCTTTAGAAACCAAAAAAGTACCTGTTCTTTGGAAATTAGCCAACGTGACGGCCATTTTTAAAAAAAGGTGATCCATCTGAATGCAGTAACTATAGACCCGTATTTCTTCTTAGCATTATAATCAAAATTTTAGAAAAATGTATTTACAAGCATGTATTTAACTTCCTGCGAGCCAACACTATAATAACTAACTTGCAAAGTGGTTTTCTGCACGGTGAGTCAACTGTCTATCAACTAATAGATCTTACGCACTTCTTTTGTCAAGCCATTGATCAAGGATCGTATACAAGGACAGTGTTCTGCGACATAAGCAAAGCTTTCGACAGAGTCTGGCATGATGGACTCTGTCGTAAGCTTTGTGCAGCTGGAATTAGGGGAGACTTACTAGAATGGTTTAAAAATTATCTATCTAATAGAAAACAAAGAATAGTTGTCAGTGGAGTCTCCTCTGATCCCAGAACTGTACCAGCTGGTGTTCCGCAGGGCTCTGTCCTTGGTCCATTGTTATTTTTGATATAAGATCCAATATCAGATTATTTGCCGACGACACCAGCCTTTATTTGAAAATTGGTGACCCAACAGCTAGTGCGAATGTCCTTAATGAAGATCTTGAAAAAATAAATATTTGGGCAAAGACGTGGCTAGTGTCCTTTAACCCGCTGAAAACTGAAACACTAGCACTAACTACTAAACAAAACCCGGTTTTACCTACACTGCAATTAGACAACGTTCCCATAAAAGAAGTTGATTTTCATAAACATTTAGGTCTTACTTTTCAAATAAACTGTCAGTGGGATAAGCATATAAATGAGATTTTAACCAAAACTGGGAGGGCTGTAAACTGTCTTAGATCTTTGAAATGTCGTCTCAATAGAAAATCATTGCAAACCATGTATTCTTCATTTGTCTTACCTATCTTCGATTACTGTGATGTCATATGGGATGGGTGCACTGCAAAACTAAAAGATATGTTAGAATCTCTCCAATTAGACGCACTCAGGACTATATGCGGTGCTGTGAAGGGTACCAGCCACAGACTATTATATCAAGAAACAGGTGTAATAACGCTACAAGAAAGACGACTGCGACATAAACTAACTTTAATGTACAAAATTTATAATAACTTAACTCCAAATTACCTTTCTAACCTGATTCAACTGAACGATAACCCACACAACTTAAGAAATATTAACGATTTAAAAGAATACAATTGCAGGACAGTTATTTTATAGATCTTTCATACCATCCAGTATCAGAGAATGGAACAACCTATCCATAGATATAAAAAATGCACTCTCAATTAAATCTTTTAAAGCAGCACTCAAATCAAATGACATCAATGTATCCTATTCAATTTACTTTGGCTCTCGTAAAAATCAAATCTTACATTCTCGCCTTCGTCTTTCTTGTAGCGATCTAAATGGACACAAATTTCAACGACACATTTCAGACAATCCCACTTGCCTTTGTGGTCACCAATTCGAAGATCCTGTTCACTACCTACTACATTGTCCAATACATTCAGATGCACGAAGGGATACCCTCTTTCTACTTCAACCAAAAGATCTATCAATTAATATTCTCCTATACGGAACCACATGTCAAGAATCAACAATAACCATTTTTCAACAAGTTCATAATTTCATTCAGTCAAGTAAAAGGTTCTGCATTACCTAGCCTTCAACCAATATCACCAGCACTGAGGTGTAATTATTTGTATGTAAATATGTTTAGTTTATTTTAGATAATATATTATTACGTTTCATTTCATTTTTATTGTATAATTTTTGCACGTATAATGTAATGATTTTTTTCGGGAGAGGGGTAATATAGGCGAAAGCCTGTTCCCTAATCCTATTCTTTATGAATAAAATATTGTTTACAAAAAAAAAAAGTATAGGCTACTTCCTTAGCAAGCTTTTCAAATTATATATACGAAAATGTAATTGATGTTCTGTTCAGTTGAAAGAAGTTATGCTCTTAAATGATTTCATCTTTGAAACTTAGAAACAGAATGTTTTAGGAAGATTTGAGCAGTGAGTTCATTCTGTGATATTTATCAAAAATATCAAATTTTGATATGTGTCTTTTTTTTTTGTCACATATACTCACTGATTTCAAATTTTCTAAATTGCAAATTATAACTGGATTTAAAATTTAAGATCATGTATAGGTTTAATTTCCGAATATAATGTTTTGAAGGGGTAGGGTGTCCGAAGCCTTTACAGAAATTGCTTTCAAATTTTCTTACTTGTACTAACTGTAATTGAATTCAATTTCTTTTGTTATTTTATATATCATACTTTAATAATATAACAGCTTGATCTAATCATGAATGGCCACAAGTACATTTTTATTGATCTTATCATTGATGTAACACAGTCTCTTGATTTCAACACTCTTTTTTTTACTTTTTAATTAAAGAGATTGAAGAGCACTTTTGTATTTGTTTTATATGAATTTGCTACATTCATTTGGAACCACAGACGTCGGATTGGATATTGCAATGGCGCAATTTAAAAGTACCCGTCAGTGGCGTTTCTATGAATCTTTAGATGAGGTGGGGGGGGGGGGGTGGGGGGGGGGGGCGAGTTGGGGCCAAATAATTGTCAGAGGGTGGGGGGCTACCAACACCAGGTATCCGTATGTAACATTATAGGAAAAGTGGGCCCAGAAACCCCCACTCACCACCGTAGAAACGCCACTGCTACCCATGTCCCATACAACATACAAATTTCAGAAAACCTCTTTACAAACCCTTTTATTGCAACTTAATTTTACTCTAATGGCTTACAGATACATTGACACCATTAGGAAAGACCCAAAGGTATCCAGCATCGTTTACGCCTGTGCCTGTGGCAAAATATTTTCGATAAAACACGACTGCACAGAAATTAGGGAAATAATACAACCCTCGAATTATTTGTTTCAGTGCTCTTTCATTAACACAATATACTCTAGTGTTCTTTTGTCCACATTGCTTAGTATACAAGGAATATGAACATAATCGTTAACAAAACCTTTTTATAAACAGCATGTTGAAAATTGGCTAAAAATGATCCGCGCATGAACCTTTCAAAATTATGATGGAAATAAACAGTTTGCAAAACTTTGTGATTATTGAAATGTGACGCTTAAAGTGGAATGTTCAGCATTTCTTAGGGTCGATATGGGCCTTGAATATAATATGAAAATTAGCCTTCAGAAATACTGGAACTGCACAAAAATCATATAATAATTCCTTCAAATAAATCCCTACCTTAACATTTATCCTTCATATTCTGTATATTATGTGTTTTCTATATAATGCATAATCTTACTAAACGGCGAGTCGTAATTTTGACTTTAAAACGCCGATATTTATACATACACGTGTGTTTGAAGGCTTACATTTCGTAGGAGAGTTGTGAACAATCTTACGTATAGGATAAGCTAAACAATTCCAGATTCTGAAAAAAATTTTTGGCCGAACAGTGTTAGTGAACATATCCCTTTAAATTAAATGAACATAAAAACATGATATTTATTGTGAAGCATTGAACATATTTCTTACTAATTGAAATATCTAAAAAACGTAATATGAAATTAAATTCATATTGCTGCTGTCATGCTACATTTTGGTAAATCATTTTTTTTAAATTTGAAAAACTACAAAAATTCTGAACAACAAACTTCATGTTTTCGCTGTTATTCATTTTTTTAAAAATCAAAATTCGGATCAATATACAACTTGTTTGACAATCTTATCTTAACATCGGGATTTTTATTTGTCTAGAATGTACAATGATGGCCTTAAGGACTCGGATCTTATCGATAAAATCAGAATACATTTAACGCCCTACAGCTTGATTCCCACTGTAGATTATATTTTATTTCAATAAAGTACAAATGGAAATGTAACAGATTTATATTTTTTATATTAAAATTTCTTATGTAAACAAATTAAAACTGGACATTTACGCTCTTCTTTACCAAAATCAATCCATTGTCGTACACTGTATTGTTGTATTTTATTGTTATCCTATTGTCTTCTACTGGCGGAAGTAGGCCCATTCATGTTATCATTTATACATATAATGTTTAATCACTATAGAACATTTTATCAGCATATATACTTAAATATTAAATAAATTTAACATTTGAACATAACAATTACTTGTCTTGTTCATGCTGTGACAGATTTTAAGAGTTCCGCATCCTGTTCAAATGACATCTATTCACAAAAAAGAAAACAAAGCGTTCAGTTTTATTGTTGAACACAGGGAAGTTTTGGCAGATATGTCTATTTGATGTTTTAATTTAGACATTAAAATGTTTAATGAGCTAATCAATGCGCATTAATGATTGGGCGACTAAACGGATGAACCCCTCCTTCATTATGCCTTCACAGAAAACAAAATTTTGTTTGAACAAATAATACATCTTAAGTATGTCACAAAAAATCATGGTCAATTTTGTCATGGCATATTGGCATTGAACAATATACACATGGGCACACTCATTTCTTAGACATTTGTTTTTGAGTGAGCGCTTTGAGAAAATATTTGCGACATTTTCATCAAGTATTTCATTGGTAAGTTTGTTACATAACTTTTCTAAAGCTGATGTGAAATTAATGTTCATACGTGAAGTGAGGGGACATTGGCTTAAGAAATCTGTTTACTTACTGTGAATAACCTTGGACAAGAAAATTTAGCTGCCGATGGCATAAATAAAAATATCAAGGGTTAGTGGTAGCTAATTAATTGTTATCATTGAGACTGAATGTCAGTCCTTCCAAATGTACGATGTTTGTCAATGTTTCTTCAAACAGAAATTAGTAATAATTTGTATCGAAAGACAAAAGAGATACTGAGCACCTTTTGTATCACCCTTCTACAATTAGATAATATAACACGATTTATTACGAGAGACTGGTCAATATCAAGTATACACCGTGAATCGAGTGTGTTGTGAAATGGGGGGTTTTGTCTCTTATTTATTTCATATTTTGTCGGCCGCAATTTAATTTGATGTAGTCTGTAGCATTTAATTTAATCAGTGTTAACATAATCAGTGCAAGAGTTACACAACTTAATTGCACGGGTTAGATACCCTTCCTTGGCAACAGTTTAGTCCAGCGCCATTTTACTTGTTTCATTCACTGCACAAGAGAGATCTGTTCCCGTCTGAGTGGTTTGATTTGGGGTGAAGGACAAAATTCTTCAGGTATATTAGCAATTATGCAATCTTTACTGTCTTAATTCATTCCATTGTATCATTCTTATGATTTTAGATTCATAGATTTACGTGATTTATATTCAGTCAACATGTTCGAAATTTCATTCATTTGCATCATAGTTTACGTCTATTTTTACACATTTGCATATTTATTTTATATCTAACGCATGTCTAGCCATTTATGCATTATTGCTGATAATTTATAATATTTGTAAGGGAAATAATGCGAATCCATAAAACCTTTCCCTTTTCGTTTTTATGTAAATAGCTCAATATAAGCAAATATTTATTATTGTATTGTTTTTGTCATTTCAGAATGTACATGTATATGTATTAAAGTCTTAAAGTTTTAAATATCCACACTTTCAAGTTCATAGTAAGACATTACTGAAACTTGCCCCTTTCACCCTTCCTCATTCCCACCATAATAAAGTTCTGAAGAATTTTCAAGAGAAACTGAAGAAGTATTCTGTGGTAGAAGAGTATAAACATCAGGAGAGATTCTATATGTTCCTGGAGAATTTCTACTCAACAGAAGAGAATTTAATGGTCTTGAAAGTGATATTTGGTGGAAAGTAAAATCAAAATGTCAGACGAGGAAGTGACAGTTGCTGATGTGCACAGAAACCCAGAGGACAGAAAACAAAATGAACTCCTTGCAGAGACTAAACAGAATAGGAAGATCCTTAAAGGTAGAGTAACTCGCGCCATCAACAGAGTAAAAACTTCTATTGAGAGTCAAAGCATAACGGCACGAAGAATAACCAAGGAATTGGATGCTATTAAGGCTGACTGTTCATCAGCTAGACAAGCTAATGGCGCATTATATGGTTTAGTCAAAGAAACAGAAGAAGGCAGATTAGATCAATGGGATGATGAATTGGTATCAACTCTACATGACATAGAAGAGATTATAGAAGATTATATTACCTCACTGGGAGCCAATCCGGCTTCTATCTCTACTCTAAGCACAAGCACTTCACATAGCACTGAAGAGACTACAATGAACGCGCCTCCATCGAGTATCGAAGAGCAACCTAATGAAATAGAACCTCTTTTGAATACAGAGTCTACCTCAGCCAATGCAACAAATGAAACTCTGCCATCATCTACTGCAATCAATGGAAACTCAACTGTAACGACACAACTTACGAACAATAGTCGACTGGAAGCTGTTGATGATTGGATTGACAAATTAGAAGAGTTTACAGAGACTGACTTTTCAAATCAACTCAAAGATATGTCCGTAGCGGAAGCATTGTTCAAAATAGAAGCAACCAGAGATATTCCTGCAGTAGAAATACCAAAGTTTGATGGTAATGCTCTGAAATATGTAGACTTCATAGAGAAATTCAAGCTCAACATACACGATAAACAACACCTACGGGACGACATGAGGATGACGCAATTAAAGATGCATCTTGAAGGCGACGCAGCTCATCTACTTTCTGGTATGGGGAATCAAGGAATAATGTATACCACTGCACTGAAGTCCCTGAAACAAGAGTTTGGGCAGAGAAGTAGTATATCAAGAAAATGGATCAACAAACTGACCAAAGGAAGTAAGATTTATTCCAATGATAGAAGCAGATTGAGAGACCTATCGATGGATATCATCAATTGCATAGCAACTTTGAAATTGATTAAATATGAATCAGATGTCAATGCCACAGATAACCTTAGAATGATCATCAGAAGATTGCCAGATCATTTGATAGACAAATGGAAATCTTGTTCAACTACCATTAGAGATAGAGATGAAACACCAAACATTGAACATATCAATGCCTTCATAAGAAAACATGTCAGAGCTATGTTTGATCCCGATTTCGGAGACATCCTAAGGTCATCTACAAATACTTCTTCAAAACCAACAAGATCTGTTAATATTACGCAGAAAAGTGGATTTTGTCACGTCTGTGAAGAGAATCATAGAATATACGACTGCTCTGTATTTAAAAACCTACCATATGATGAGAAGCTGAAGAAGGTCAAGGAGTTGAGACTGTGTTTCTTTTGTTTAGCTAAAGGTCACCTGTCAAAAGACTGCAGAAGAAAACGTCCCTGTGGTAAAGATGGTTGTACTAGGTTGCACAACACCCTCCTTCATACAAACCCACCCACAGCTAGCAGTGTTTCAACACTAGATAAAGCGGGAATTCTTCCTGTACTTCGAGCTAAATTCCTAACACCTGGTGGACGTTACATATGGGGGAATATACTCCTTGATAGTGGTGCTGGTACAACAATTATTCGTAAAGGCTTCTCCAAGGAACTTAAATTACAAGGTACCAAGGAGAGAATAGACCTTGCAGTAGTAGGTGGAAAACAGATACACCAGAAAGACAGTAGACGAGTTAAATTCAAAATCCTGGCTGCAAATGGAGCGGAAGAATATGATATTGAGGCCCATGAGCTAGATTCTACTGTACTCAATATTCCCAAGTTGAATAGAGTGGCTCAAATCATTTCCACATTTAGCAGATATTGTGGATGATATCAATCACTGTGAAGGAACTATAGATCTGGTACTTGGTGTCCATTACAGTCATATTCATGCTGAAGAAGAGGTCAGACAAGGATTAGCATATGAACCTCTAGCCCGAAGAACGAAATTGGGATGGTATGTTATTGGCCCAGATGGTAGTTCCAGAATGGCACAACTCTGTTCCATCAACTTTGTAGAGAAGATTGACCTACAAAAATTTTATGCACTGGAGACAATAGGAATACAAGCACCTGATTGTTCATGTCCAGTTACTGCTTTGTCACTAGAAGATAAACTCACCATGAAGGTATTCGAAGAGACTTGCAACCATGATGGTAATAGGTATTCAATAGGTCTTCCCTGGAAAAAGGACCCTTCATTATTACCAAACAATTATTCAATTGCTGAAAGAAGATTGACATCATTAGAGCGAAGCTTACTCAAAGACCCAGTGAAAGCTGAACTGTACAATAAAGTGATTAATGAATATGAGAAAAATGGCTGGGCAGCTGAAGTAAAACCAACTGATAACTATTTAGAGGAAAATCCAGTTTATTATTTGCCTCACCACGGTATTTATAGACCTGATAAGGAGAGTACCCCATTAAGAGTTGTCTTTGATCCAGCTACACCGCTAAATTCATTCCTTTGTAGAGGACCCTGCTTAATTGGAAACCTACTCGGAGTTTTACTAAGATTTAGAGAGAATGCTGTTGCATTTATGGGAGATATTTCAAAAATGTTCCTGCAGATTCTATTGGAAGAGAGAGATACACAAGTCCATAGATTTCTGTGGAGAAATCTGAACCAACAACAATCGCCAACAATTTACAGACTCTTAAGAGTGGTTTTTGGTGACAAACCCTCACCTGCCATGGCTAGCTATGTGATGTTGAGAATGGCTAAAGATAACGCTGTTGTATTTCCTGAAGCTGCTAAAATACTGGAGAAAGATCGGTACATGGATGATCTCATTCACTCTTGCAGCACTCCATCAGAAGCTGTAACCTGCATCAATCAACTGGAAGCCGTCTTGAAAACTGGGAGCTTCAACGTCAAACAATGGTATTGCTCACACAAGACAGTGCACAATGAATTGGATGGAACACCATTTATAGAAGATTTAAATGTTCCTGACTCAAGAAACATAGAATTAACTTCAAATAAGAACGATACCAAAACACTTGGCATTTGTTGGAATCCAGAAGCTGACGTCATAAAATGTCATGTTAAAGAGATAACAGTTGAGAAGCTTACAAAGAGAATCATTCTTTCCAAAGTGGCTATGATCTATGATCCATTAGGATTAGCCAGTGGAGTAACTATAAGAGCAAAGATTGCATTACAAGACTTATGGCGATCATCATTGGACTGGGATGATACCTTACCACAAGAGCTTCATCAAACATGGTACAATTTATTTGAAGATCTCCAAAACTTGAACAAAGTCAACTTCCCGAGATGTCTGAGACCCACAACTGCTATTGGAAGTCCAGAGCTACATGTCTTTGGTGATGCCAGTAATAAAGCCTATGGTGGAATTGCTTACCTATTATGGAACACGTCAAATGGTTCAGAAGCTAGATTGGTATCGGCAAAGGGAAGAGTTGCCCCTCTTCATCAAACCACCATTCCTAGATTAGAACTTATGGCAGCTTTGGTATCATCTAGACTAGCTAAGACGATATATGATGAATTAGAACATCAACCTAGAAGTGTAACACTGTGGTCAGACTCCCAGGTTGTATTATTTTGGTTAAGATCCGAATCCGCACTTTTGAAACCTTTCGTTGGCTTACGTGTCTCTGAAATTCAGGCTGCATGGGGAATTGATAAATTTAGATACTTGCCCACCGAGGATAATCCCGCAGATGATCTCAGTAGGGGTATTTCTATTGAGCAATTAAATGAGCGATGGATGCATGGGCCTTCCTTTTTTAAATTGCCGAAATCTGACTGGCCTAGGGACTTTAGAGATCCATTGGAGCCATGTACAGAATTTCGACCACCCAAAATCTTATGTCCTGTCACCAAATTAGCTGATATGATCGATATTTCCAGGTTTTCCTGCTATGCCAAGTTGGTGAGAGTTATGTGCTACTGTTATCGATTCATCAATAGAGCTAGGAAGCAGAAAACCTATGATGATACTGTGATAGAGCCAGAGGAGATTACACGTTCTGAGCTTAAGTTAATAGAGTTTACACAACAACCGATGACAGATTGGGAAGAACGTTACAGAGATTTAGCCCCATTCCTCAAAAATGGTATCATTCGAGTAGGAGGGAGATTAAGAAAATCACCACTTGGATATGATGAGATTCACCCTGTTTTACTCCTACCAGGACACAGTATTGTTAAGCTTATTATAGCAGACTATCACACAAGAAATGGCCATTGTGGTACAGAAAGAACATTAAATGATATCAGACGCAAATTTTGGATTGTGAGAGGTAGAAATAATGTGAAGGGATTTATAAGACATTGTGTTATTTGTAGAAAACTCAGACAACCTGCTCACACCACTTTAATGGCTGACTTACCCTCAGATAGATTGAAGCCATTTACCCCACCCTTCACTGTAACTGGTGTAGATCTATTTGGACCTTTCAACTTGAAGATCTCACGAAACAAGACAATGAAGACATGGGGAGCCATATTCACTTGTGCTACTGTAAGAGCAGTCCATTTAGAAGTGGTTGAGAGCCTATCCACATCAGCATTCCTTCAAGCCTTACGAAGATTTGTAGCCAATCATGGATGGCCAGAAGTCATAATCTCCGATAATGGATCTAATTTTATTGGAGCTGAGAAGGAGCTTCGACAGCTTTATATTAATGGTAAACAACAGATCAAAGATTTTGCCACATTACACAAGACCAAGTGGAAGTTTAATACCCCTCTGAGCCCGCACCAAGGAGGTATCTTTGAAAGTCTTATAAAGCAAACCAAGAAAGCATTGAAGGTTACTGTTGGAGAACAAGTTCTAACATGGAATGAAATGTCAACTAGTTTTACCGAGGTGAAATGCCTTCTAAACAGTCGACCAATTACCTATTCGTCTAGTGACCCAAATGACTATTCTGCTTTAACTCCAAACCATTTTATCCTGGGTAGAGCAACTGCTGAAGTACCTCAAGGTCCCTTCCTAGAAACCAAAAATCTACATAAAAGATTTGAGTTTGTGCAGATGCTCGTCAATAGATTCTTTGGTAGATTTGTGAAAGAATATTTTCCGACACTGATGAAGAGATCTAAATGGATTTGTAAAAAACGACAACTGAAAATTGGTGACATTGTTTTGCTTACTGATCCTAATATACCACGCGGTAAATGGGAATTATCAAAAATAATTGAAGTTTATCCAGGAACAGATGGGATAGTACGTAACGTGAAGGTTAAAACTAAACATGGAGAATTTAAGCGCTCAATACAGAGATGTTGTCCAGTGTTGGAATGTGATGAACAATAATTCATAGTGATGTTTGTAACAAGTCATTTAGTTCAATTATAGGACGTTTAAAATAATGTTAACATTTGGACAAAATTTACATCACTGTTAATGATTTATGTTATATTTACTTCGTACACTCCTTGTGTGGAGGATGTTGTGAAATGGGGGGTTTTGTCTCTTATTTATTTCATATTTTGTCGGCCGCAATTTAATTTGATGTAGTCTGTGGCATTTAATTTAATCAGTGTTAACATAATCAGTGCAAGAGTTACACAACTTAATTGCACGGGTTAGATACCCTTCCTTGGCAACAGTTTAGTCCAGCGCCATTTTACTTGTTTCATTCACTGCACAAGAGAGATCTGTTCCCGTCTGAGTGGTTTGATTTGGGGTGAAGGACAAAATTCTTCAGGTATATTAGCAATTATGCAATCTTTACTGTCTTAATTCATTCCATTGTATCATTCTTATGATTTTAGATTCATAGATTTACGTGATTTATATTCAGTCAACATGTTCGAAATTTCATTCATTTGCATCATAGTTTACGTCTATTTTTACACATTTGCATATTTATTTTATATCTAACGCATGTCTAGCCATTTATGCATTATTGCTGATAATTTATAATATTTGTAAGGGAAATAATGCGAATCCATAAAACCTTTCCCTTTTCGTTTTTATGTAAATAGCTCAATATAAGCAAATATTTATTATTGTATTGTTTTTGTCATTTCAGAATGTATATGTATTAAAGTCTTAAAGTTTTAAATATCCACACTTTCAAGTTCATAGTAAGACATTACTGAAACTTGCCCCTTTCACCCTTTCTCATTCCCACCAGAGTGGTTTGTAAGTGGTAGTTTTGGTTTGGAAAAGATTAAAAAGAATTATTTGCATATTCATATCGGTCAATTATGTTTACCAGAGACCAGACTAGTATATCGGGTGTCCCATAAAAAAAACGTTCCCAAGTTTGAGGGCAAGAATCTCAGCTGCTGATGAATCGATCTCTTTTAAAATTCTCACAGATTTACTACAACATGTCCTTGTCAGACCCTGAAAATATGAAAATTATGAAATAAAAATTGTACAAGCACTGCCTCGAACAAAAAAGCATGTCAAAAAATTCAATATCAGAGCAAATTATATTTGAATTTGTGTTCATGGTGCCTTCACCACATTGACCACCGATATCCATCCTGATAAACTCTCATAAATCTCATCTAAAGGTATTATCACTCAAGAAGCGACTATCCCGATTTTCAGTTCATGTTCAGTCAGTGTGTCCTTCTAACGCAACTGTGCACCTGTTTCTTAAGAGTATGCCAAACTGCCTGGAGTCATTACTGACACCAGTGGAACAAACTGGCTGAACAGGAATGGTAATTCAGGATTGTTGCTTTTTGGGAGAAAATACCTTAAGATGATGGAATGGATGATGTTGGTGTTCAATGAGGTGAAAGCACAATTGAAGCAGGTTAAAATGTGTAATTTGCTCTGATACTGAATTTTTTGACATACTATTTTGTTCGGGGCAATACTTGTACAATTTTTATTCGATGACTTTTAAATTTTTAGGGTCTGACAAAGACATGTGGAAGTAAATCTGTGAGAATTTAGAAAGGGATCGGTTCACCAACAGCTGAGATACTTACCCTCAAACTTGGGGACGTTTTTTTTTGGACACCCGATATAAGCGATAGGACATCCCGCGGTTGATCGGCCTCACTTAAATGTACAAGAATAGGACTCGAACCTTTTAACTTTTTAAGAGGCATTCAGTGCAAGGTATTTTTTTCTTAAGTCGTTTCCTGTTTTTTTTTGTAGTTTCATGTTTTAGTAAGTATAATGCATTAGAAGTACTGTGTCATTCTACAGACTTCAAAAGACGTACCTGATCTGGCACGCAAAAACCTTGTTATTGTCGAAGGGCGAGATATGTATAGTTCTAACCCTGTCTGACAGAGTTTGTGTAGACTTCCCACACTCTTTTGTATCTTAGTGCAGTAAGTGGCTTTTATGTAATTTTCGCTTTGCATTTTACAGTTATACACTGGATATTTTTTAAATTAATTTTTTTTTCTATAGACATTCCCTGTTCCAATTCGATAGTTGTCCTATATCGGTATACTGCGTAGTTAAAAAGACAATTTTTTGTTAATGTCAACATGGAAGAATTACATGAAACTTGAAGACGTTGAGATCTTTATCGTCAAGGGGATGGTAATACAATTGCGGATAACATTTGTACAGCTTCAATAAGATCATTCCAAATTGCTTTGTGGTTTTCCATACCACAGAGGACACATTGCCGTGCAATTCTCGGTCGAGTAGTAACGATGAATTTTTTTTATAATCTTTGAGTATTTACCGTGTATCGTTTTAAGATAAACGCCTGTTCTTAAATGAAATTACGAAATATTGAATAAATGGAATGAAATGGAGATTTATGTCCTACTGTTATGTACCTTTTTGTGGTTAAGGAGGGTTGGTTAACGCCATTAATCTGTGAGAGAAAATTGTCAGGACATCATCTTATTTTCGATTTCTAACTGTCCAGGAATCGTTAAAGTAAATAGCCGTAATTGTCCAATCCGAAAGACTATAGACGCTTTTTCCATGTCAGCCGCTCCATCATTGGGTAAGCTATAAAGCTCCACAGCGTTAGCTTTGACAGGGCCAGAAAATAACCAAGAATAATTGTAGACAAAGCAGATTGTTTTAGCGAAATAAAAGTCACACAACTGTCCGAAATTATTGAGTTATAAGAAATAAAAGATACATCGTTGAGTACATTTAACTCTACGTCTGATCTGATGTTTATTCTAATTACACCAAATTCTTTAGTTGTCATCTCCAGGTTCATCGTAAGAACTTAGCAATTATACATGCATGTTTACATCTGTCTGGGTATTTTTTTTTTGTGTGGTATAACATATATATCAATCACCCTTCGTAATTGGAATGTTACAGCTGTAGGTGTAATATACCCAATGAAAGCAATTCCTTACACGGCTTATAAATGTTTTTACCACGACTTAACAAGAATATATGCTTCACTACATAGAATCTTAAGAACAAAGACGATTAAATTCTAGCTCCCGGGGATTTGAATGCAATTATACAGTCAAACAAGTTTGTCTGATATAGATTATTTTATGACCTGAATATAGTTTAATCCAACTGTGTATGTTATTCATCAACTCATAAACATAATATTCTTCTCAAAGGAAACAAAATCAACGTCATGTGATCCATTCTGCAAATATCTGAAAAAAGCTATAAATATGTCGAGAAATGACGTTTGAAAATCTTGATTCAGGATTCTAACCATGCATTAAGAGAGTAGTTATATTGGTTCTCGAAATAAACATTACAATATATAACGTTGTGTACTTGCTAACAACAAGGAATAGCCCTTATTATTTTTGTTGAAATGTATTTAAAAAAATCTACGAGATCCTTTATATCTCCAGGTTTTTATAACCTCCCTACACCATAACATATGACTGGGTATGTTTCTAGATTAGGTTTTTATAATACCATCTGATAACTCGTGTTATTGGGGAAGATCTTGCATTTTAAAAAGCCATTATTTGTTTGAATGGAGCAATAAAATGAAGATTAAAAGAATCAAGTTTATGCCAAATGTTCTCTGCCCATCATAACAAGTTCAAATTAAGTAGGCGTAAAATTTCATCACATTTTTAACTTTCGTTTGTGTATTTTAATTGCAGGGTATTGGGAAGCATCTGAAACATTCACCTTAGCATCACATCCACAGTAGAAGCCAGCCATTTATCTTCCTCCCATCTTTAATACAATAATCAAGTACAGAAACGTAAGACATAAAGGTTATATGATTGGCACCGATACTGAAATTAATGTCTGGTTTACTTATGATTGCGTTTCTAAAATCTTCAAAATTAATTATTCTATCATGAGTAGTGATGTTCCTTGATTGAAAAAGACACAATATATCATGATGGATGAACATCAAAATGGACGCAGATGTAGTGTGATTCTCGATAATTAAAATAAGAAATTGGAATGTCAGTAGAAATAAATAAGACACTGGTCAATGCACTGGCTGAATTAGGTCACATCGGAATGTATATAGGCACAACAGGAATGCTATGACAGTCTTACCTAAATGCTTATCGTCGAAATACTTGAACTTGAAATTTTACATACCTATTTGCTATTTCGCACATGCATTGCACTGGTATTTTATTATTTGCTACTAGAATTAAGCTTTATATTTTTCGAATAAAACCTTACATAATATGATTAGGCAGATATAATATGATTAGGCTACCTGCTGCAATAATCAAGCTATCCTTATCATTATTGAGTTATTCCACAAAAATTACATATTGCATTTATACGTGATTTACTAAGAAAATTTTACACAAAAGTAAAAGATAGCTTGCCAGGCAAGCCCACTTCAGCAAATTTGAATACATGTATTTGAAAAAGTTGATGGCACCATTATTGTACTTATCTGAGATGACATTTAGATGAATCAAATCGAATGAAAACTTCAATAACTCATAAACCCACCACTGGAATGGCGCAATTTTCAAACTCATCTGAGCTATTATCAAGATGAATACACATACCAAGTTTCATTCAAATTGGATAAAAACTCTAGTCTCTATCGTGTACACAAGGGCAAAAACTCGTAAACCGACAACTGGAATCGCGATATTTTCGAACTCATCCGAGATATTGTCAAGATAAACCGACGACTGGAATGTCGCCAATTTTGAACTGATCTGAGATATTATCAAGATGAATACACATACCAAGTTTCATTCAAGTTGGATGGAAACTCTAGCTTCTATTGCGTACACAAGTTAATATTAATGGTTTTTTTTTCACTAAGTCAAGGGCAATAACTCGTAAACCGACAACTGGAATCGCGATATTTTCGAACTCATCCGAGATATTGTCAAGATGATTACATATACCAAGTTTGATTCAAATCGGATAAACACTCTGGCCTCTATCGCATACACAAGTTAATTTTATCGTTTTTTCACAAAGTCAAGGGCAATAACTTATAAACCAACAACTGGAATCGCGCCATTTTCGAACTCATCCGAGATATGATCAAGATGAATATATCGATATATACTAAGTTTCATTCAAATCGAATAACAACTCTAGTCTCTATAGCGTACACAAGAAATTGTTGACGGACGGACGGGCGGACGGACGGACAGGGGTGACATCAATTTATATACGTATTTTTATGTGGGCGTATAAAAAGTAAGCATCACACGAACGTTTGCCATATGCAAACATTACATATTTCTTTGCTATAGACGCATTTTAAGCGTGACGCTTATTCCCTCTATGGTCTTGTGACATTATAAGAAATAATTAAAATGCATTAAAAAGCGTTTTTCTGTTACATACCAATATCAGATAAAATAACTGATTGTGACGAATTCTGTTGTGAAACTTTTTGATTGATTCGAGTTCTAGATGATACATTGGTTATTCATGAAGCATATTACAAATACACGAATTCAATACATGTATTGTGAAATTAATGTCACCGAAGTTCCAACAATATATAATCGGATAACCTTGAGTTTAAAATAAAAAGAGATAAATGATCAATTTACATGTATATCAAAAATGTCAATTTAAACCTGTTATTGTGAGAGTTATCATCTTATTATGGAAGCAACTATTTTAGAAAACCAATTTACATTTATTTGAATTTTGATGCATGGTCTATCCTTTAATGTCATCATTGTTTTTGTAATTTGTTTATTATGATACCATACGTACACTAAAACATTATGAAAAAAAACTTTGTTTATGTTTACTGATCTTTTGGTGGTCTATTCATTATGTAAATCATTCTTAATGAAGAATTTGATATATAAGCCAACCACAATTCATGTAATTTTCTATACGCTTTCTGTTATTGAATCTTAATTCAATTTGTGGTTGTTATGTTACGTTGTGTTATTCTCATTCTTGGAGAGAGTTGAAGCTGAATCGCCTAAATGAATGAGAATATTCGATTACTGACAGCATCTACCATACTGGTTGTTCGTGTACTGTGTAACCTAGATTTATTTGCTAATGAAAAATTCCAGCAAATTGTGATTTTATCTGTTTTACCTAACGTACTTGGACACGAACTTTAGTCATTTGTGCCATTAATTGGAACAAGATAGTTAGACCTATTAGCTTGGAGTATGTGACCGGAAATGGAAATTAAACATTGATTGCGTCTATTTCATGTAAGGTACTAAAATAATTATCATAGTAAAACATTATTCTAAAGAACATTATTCTTACGGCGGAAAGTAATTACACGTAACCTTCTGCACAGTTCTACGATAGACTATCTCACTGCATCGGTTCCTGTCGTTAATTGTTCATCTAGTTGTCAGAACCATTAATTTTGCACCGAGATGGTTCATATATCTATCAGCAGAGTATTACCGTTAAATGAAATGCATCCCTGGAGTAAAACAAGTCTTATTTTGTTCAATGTTTAATATTCTAGACACGCCATGACACGAAAAACAAAAGAAGCAAGTAAATTGCAGAGACTAAAGATATCGGTAACCACACGTTACGGCACAGCACAACGTACCCAGATCCGAAAAGTAATTTGTATACGCCCACCCTTGTTTTTTTAAAACGCGTTCGATTTTTATCTCGTTAACACTCTACAAGTCACAATTCTTTACGTATTTTGATACAACTTGCTGAAGTTGTTTATTATCGCCCAAGAATGAACCCTATTGAAAATCAAAAGAATTGTAAAATATTTAATATGAATTATTGCCCTTGTTCTTTAAAACGCGTTCGATTTTAGCTCGTTAACACTCTTGAAGTCCCAATTCCTTACAAATTTTGACGAAACAAAAAAATTAAATGAATGAAGTTTTACGTCCTGCTTTGCTGCACCTATATGGGCTAATTAAGGACGGGCAAACGCCATGCAATGTGGGGATATTTTGCCAGGACAGCGGCATTAGCCTGCTCTTATTTTCGATTTCCATCATTCTGTCGAGGGATCTTTATCACGTACAGCCAATAGCAAACGGGACCTCGGGTTTATTGTTTTTCAAACAAAGCTGCCAGTGGGCGTATATGGCAAGCTATCTTTTTTTGTGTAGTTCCAAATCTTGTAAGCACTCAAATGGCATATGATAATCCTTGAAACTTTTCCCGTAGAGCAGAACTCCCATCTATCTTGTGATTAAGTAGATATCTAATCATGTCCTAGAAGGCAAAGTTACCAAGCCACAAGCAGTCGGTTCGAATTTATAATTTCACTTTCAAATATGAAATGTACATGTATAACCTTTATATAATATATTTAAAATACTAAAAATATCCAAGTTAATTATATTCTTATGGATTGGTTAATAAAGACACCACGGATGAGACCCAGTAGCATATTTAGACCTGCTTTTCTTACATGATAACTGCCATAAACCTAATGTCAAATTATATGTCAAATGAGATGATTTCTATTCAATTATTTTTAACTTTCCTTTTATTAATAGTCCACAGTCGCAGTTTAAATGCTCCAATTGATTCGTTATACAACCTTTTTGTTCGTTGAAAGTACACTCTCTGGGCCCCTGGCTTCGGAACTTGTTAACATAGGTGACATCTTGTTAAAATGTCTGTATTTCGTTTAATTGTTGGCATCACGCGAGTCTAAGATTAATGATTTATAAATATACAGTGAATTAAATCAACAAAGAGTTTCAAATCTTATATTATAAAACTTATGTGAATAGGTGCAACTATATCAACTTTGCCAGATGCGCTGAATAGGTGGTTCAAGGGACAAAACTCCATGATAATACACATTTTCTTCACGTGTCAACATAAGATATTTCAAAATCATAAGATGAAATATAATACAGGACTAAAGTTAGACACACACAAGTTTATAAGTGCAACAACAATCTTTTTTTTTGGTAAAGAAGTGTAGCAGAAACCATTCGACAATGAAATTATTTTGTGGGTAAATAAGTTCCTGACTGTTTCGCCTTCCAGGTACAACGCAACGCGTAGTTCCGAGTTCACCTAAGTGTTATAACACTGCATTGGGAATACATGTCCGGTGCTCAAAATCTAATGCCTATTTCACTTTCTGTTTTCAGCTCTTTGAGCACTCTTACTTTCTACTGAAATCAATGATATACCATACAAACATGTGGCAATCATTTTACTCGGTTTTCGCCTGTTCTTATAATGCAAGGTTGAAGAAAAAATTCATTTTGTTTTAGGAAAAGTACACTACTTTTAACTTGTAGCACATTATTATAATTAATATCAACTAATGCTATATTAAAATATCCAGTTATTAGTTCATTGATTAATATTTTAGTGTAGCATTTGGATTTTTCCTCTAAAAACAAACACAATTTCAAAATATTTTTAACTTTTTAAATTTTCCTATTTAAATACTATGACGTCACGTCATTGTTTACTGTAACGTCCGCGTTAACAATACAAAAGAGAATGTTGCTAATGTTTCTTGTCACATTTTAATTTCGGCGTAGAGAGGCACGAACATATCAGGTAAGAAAATTTTAAGTAAATCTCGTATTATTCTTCATTTTTGTCCGTCGACAATATTTATTCCTATGTAAATACTGGTTACCGGTACTATTTTCTATGTAGATAAAGATGTAATTGATGTCATTCTATGCTGTGTTCATTACCACTTTTGCTGTCTCAAAACATGTAAACTGTTCGTTGACAGGCCAAAGGAACGACTTAGGTTATGAAAATGGTTATTTGATTGTGATTTATTACAAACATGAGTTGTTTCCCTTACTTGCCTCTTCAGTCAAAGAGAGTACTTTTAGTTTTGTTTCCTGTTACTTTCTTCCTGTAATAAACATGCCTACTGAACTCTGATTGATTAAAAGTGCTCTTGGATCTTGGATGTCAACAAGCTAGTCTGAAAATAACATGGATGTTTCAACAACCAGGATGGATTGGTCCTCACCAAACTTAGCTGATTCCTTCAAACTTTTCCGCCAGCGACTTGATTTATACTTTACAATAAAAGGCATCACTGAAGAAGCCCAGGTGCCACACATCCTGTTTCAAGAAGGTGATAAAGGTTTGAGACGGTACAACTCCTGGACATTGACAGAAGAACAGGAAAAAGATCCAAAGATTATCTTTGACAGATTCCAACAGCAATTAGAACCGCCAGAACAATTTCGAGTCAGTAGAATGAAACTGATGTACACCTATCGCCAAGAACCAGGTAAATCCTTAGATGACTTTGTTAATAGATGCAAACTTCAAGCCCTGAAGTGGGACTTTACACCAAAAGAATTAAGTGAAAGAATTCTAGAACTGATTATAGGAAGTACACCCTTTCCTGAATATCAGAAATACCTGCTAGAGAAAGAGAATGGTTTTCCACCGGCTGACACTAGGAAGAACCTATAAAGCAGCACTATCACACTTCCAACAGATCAGAAGTATGACAGGTCCACCTGCTACTGCATCAATACAGACAATCAAGTCTTCAGCCGACGTTCAGCCTCGCATGAATGTAGGAACTGTGACAGATCACATTCACTCAAGGACAGAAAAGATTGCCCTGCATATGGTACAGCTTGCAAGAGTTGTAACAAGAAAAATCATTGAGCTGTAGTTTGTCGTTCAAGTTCGAACAAAGACAACAAATCTAGAGGCAGATCAAAGTCAAGATCAACACATCCAAGATCAAAACCTCAGAACACTAATGACACTAACGTTGACTCAATCTCACAGAACAGTCAATTTTCAACAAGTCATCCACTAGAACGAGAGTTTGATCAACTTAGATTTAATGCTATCACAATCTCCTCACTTTGTTTCAAAGCATCACAACCTGATGATGCTTTCGCGGATATTAATGTCATCATACCTCAACGACCAGGATCACATATCCTTAGCTTGACGGTTGACACTGGGGCTCAAGCAAACACGTTGCCACTGAGAACGTTTCGTCGCATGTGTCCAACATTGCTTACAACTGAAGGATATCCAGTACCGTCCATTCAACAAAGAGATAGTCAAACACGACTGACGACATATAATGGTACAGAAATCAAATGCTATGGAACGATCAACCTAGATTGTCAATTCAATAACTCTGCGTGGATAAAGACAATCTTCTACGTTGTTGATGCAGCTGGTGCACCCATCTTAGGTCTTCTCTTCTGCACAGAATTGAGCCTACTTGCTCTTCATTGTGCGATCAAAGCATCAGAGAAGTTGCCAGCTATCAATATTGTAACTGATCTGCAAGAACAATATCCACAACAGTTTGATACAATTGGTTGTTCCCTGGAACAGTTACTCTTTTTGTTGACCCAGATGTTCCACAACACATTAATCCAACAAGAAAAACACCAATAGCTTTACGTGACAGTATCAAAGCAGAATTTGAGACTTGGAGTTATTCGTAACGTAACAGCATCTTCTTCTTGGGTTTCCAGCTTAGCATACTCCAAGAAAAAAGATGGTAGTCTCAGAATCTGTTTCGGTCCAAGGCGACTGAATAATGTTATGCGTAGACCTTACTACAAGATATCTACAGTTGAAGAATTAACTCATCACTTTGCAGGAGCACAGATATTCATCAAACTTAATGCCAAAACTGGATATTGGTCAGTTCAACTGGATCAAGCTTCACAACTTCTCACAACATTCCAAACCCCCTTTGGAAGATACTGTTTTCAGCGATTACCTTTTGGATTGTCCGTGTCACAAGACATCTTCCAATCTTAAGATGGATCAAATCATTGACCAGGTCGAAGAAGTTGTAGGAATAGCTTATGATGTTCCTGTATACGCTGCTACAGATGATGAACATGATCGCATCTTACACAATCTCATGAAAGCTGCCTCTGAAAGTGGTCTAGTTTTCAATTCTAAGAAGTGTGTCATAAAACAGAAGAAAATTTCCTTCTATGGTATGCATTACACATATCATGGTGTTCATACAACACTTCAATGAAGATACAAGATTTGTACCTTATGGAGACCCACTTGCAAGAAAGAAGTACAAGAATTTCTAGGGTTCATCACATACATGTCACCCTTCATCGAAAACTTATCAGCCAAGTCTGCACTACTACAAGATCTTCTTACGACAGACGTAGAATTCATATGGGAAGATCATCACCAGAAATGCCTTGAGCAGCTTAAAGACATTGTATCTGAACACTTAGTGTTACAGTACTTCGATACAAGCATCACTCCCTATCAGACAGACGCTAGCATAAGAGGTCTTGGAGCTACACTTCTCCAGAACAGCAAACCTGTAGCATTGGCATCGAAATCATCTGACGCTGAAACCAGATATGTATGTATAGAAAGAGAGCTTTTCGCCATAGTCTTCGGTGTTCAAAGGTTTCATACATATCTATATGGTCGTCACTTTAAGATCATAACAGATCACCAACCACTGGTAACCATCTTGAACAAACCTTTAACCACTGCACCTCTACAACTACAGAGAATGATGTTGAAATTAGATTACTGATTCAGCTACATTATGATCATCAAGGCATTGAGAAAACCAAACTACGTGCCCAGAATTCTGTTTACTGGTATGGTATAACAAAAGATATTGAAGCACTTGTAAAGAACTGCAACATATGTCAAAAGTACCTTCCAGCTCAAACTTCAGAGACTTTGTTACCCCATGAAGTACCACATTATCCATGGGAAGTCTGTTCAGGAGCAGCTGGGACTGCCTCAAGCTGTTCATCCGACGGCTGAGGAGTTGTTGGGTTATATTTTGGGTGGGAAGCATTTCGGAAAGGCTCAGATTGAATATTTCTAGATTGCGGAGCATTAGGGCCGGTTCGGACTAGAAATTAGGCAACGGTGTTCCGTCAACTCCATCTGCAAAGGGAGATTTTCATTCAAATAAACATTTATTTTCCATAATTTAATGTATTAGATGACAAGTTCGTTCCTTTTTCCCTGATATTTGTTTTTATCTTATATGATGATTTGGTCATACTAGTGTGTACTAATGTGTTGGTGTAAACATTGAAAATTGCAATCCATTTGCATTAACTAAGATGACGCGAACCTCCTTAGAGTTTTCTTAGTGATGAAAGTGTTTTGTTTTTTTTTTCATAATTTTACCTGTGTAAATAATGATTTACAACCCAATTTAAGGTACAAAGAGAAAGAGAGAGTAAGACTTTTAGAGAGTTCATTTAAATCAATTTTTGATCAAGCAATTCATTCTACATTTACTAATAAAATATCCAACAAAGCTATTCTACTAAAGAATAGACAAAACGTGGCAATCTACTGCTTTTGTTGATGTTTCACTATTTTCACTATTATCAAAACGGAATAAAACCAAACCCAGAAACCAGCTTCCTTGTTGTCTGTAGTAAATTATAAATCATTGCAGTTATTGACCCTTATCAATATTGTTTGTAACACACTGGATTGATATACACTGATCTTTAAATGGTAATAATAAGTTTCTTGTTGCTTTCAGAAACTGAAAACATTGTTATATTTTCAATATATATTTATGTTAAAATCATGATAGAGAAAATTCAATATTAATTTAGTTCGTGCAAATTTTATCAGTAGCCCCCTTTGTGCCATATTATATATGTATATAAGTGACTAAATAGCCCATTGTCCATTTGAAGACTTGGCATCACGATCTTTCCGTTATTATCTTCATGGGGGATGAAAATGACAGTTTTGAATCATCATTCCAGTCATCCAGATGTTCCTACAGGTGCTGACTTTTGTCTTTGACTGGAGGATAAACAAATACATTTAAACATTTCTTTGTACAATCAACGTAAGATAGAGTAGTGTTATCTCCACACAGACTACTCTGGGACAGGTTGATGGTAATCTATCAGTGCTGAAATCCAGACCTTACTCTTAAAAGAGCTTCGTCCTTGTGTACTCCGAAAATTATGGCCAATTCTAGTCCATGGTCATTGAAGTAGCTATTCACTATTTCCATTACATTACACTTCCGGGAAAATACTCTTAGTAGGTAGGTAGGTAGCAGGTACCTTGATTTCATTCGACGTTTCACAGTAGGCCTACTCTTAGACTATTATAGACAAACATAGATTAACCAACTCTTTTCCGATGATGGTTTTTTGTGTTTGGCAATCTACAGTGAAACTTGAGGCTTCTTTCACAGCAGCATGAATGAACAGAACTTTCACCAAGAAGTGTTTATGGATCACAATATTAACGTTTTTTTTACCTGACATTGTGTTCAAAACAGCCGCCTTATCCGATTTATGTATTCAACTGATCGACAGCAAACAAAATATGGTTAAATGAAGTTTGGGAATTGAGGTTGTAACATAGCATTTTAAACAATGCACAAAAACAGGCACAGAAGCTACAAACTTCGAGTGTTTAAACAAAAACAAAAATGTATGTTAATAAGAAAAATTCTAATATTTGTAACATCCTCGACTGTACATGATCTGGAATTTGGGTTAGTGAAACAAAGGTTACACGTCTTCCCCTGACGAATGCTTCATGGCCCTCATGACTCCTCAGTCTTTGTTTTTTATGGTTTGTGGATTTAAACCATAAGAGTATTATTCCTATCGATCTTCAGCAAATAATAGGACTGATATCATTTCTTACCTATTCGGGTTTATAAACTACAACCTCAGTTGAAATGCTCAATCACTTAAAACATGGACATCTTTTTAACTTTAGCTTATAAATTCATGCAAAAATTGGAGACATGAAAAACTACCCTACATTAAGTTAACTCTAGAGTGGGAAATCTAAATAGAGAAAGAAATCCTTCAGGACCAGTAAATAATATGTAATATATTGAGATTATAAGCCGATTTAGATGAATAATGACGTTATTGCCATAACAGCAGAACTGTTCAGTTCGAAAAGCGTTATCGTCTTACATTTTAATAACGTAGACACATTATTATTATATTCTGTTATATTTTGAACATCATTATATTGAATTAATGACAGTATATTAAATGTCAGTTCCTTATGAAACTAATAATAGTTTTGTTGAAGATGAGTGACAAGATTAACTTGATAAATACGTGCGAACATAGATTTTTTATATGAGATCTTTTCTTAATGACCGTTATAAGTTAAAGCTTGTGAATCATTATTTTCAGGCGTGTTATATATATTTAGGACACGAATTTCTCAGAACTAAAACTAGATGGTCATTCCTGACGCATAGGAATTTGAATTTTGAGGGTTTACCTTCGGGTTGACAGCAAGATTCCTCCTTTGCTGGCTCCCCAGTCCCTAGTTGGCTAAAAAACTTAAGGGAATAGAATGACAAGTCAGATCCGCTTTGTCACTGCTTTATATGAGAAATATGAAAATCTATAAGCTTTATTTTTGCTATTACATCTGAATTAGTATGATATTCCGTTAATACATGTACGACATATAAAAATAGGAATAGGTAAAGAAGCACCTATCCTATTTCTGACATTTCTAAATATTGTCTAAACATGTATGTTATACCTGTATTGTGCTCTTAAAAATTGTTTTTAATGCCTGTAGTTTACCAATTATGTGTACATTTTAGACGCAAAATACATTCTCAAGGTGAGATATAGCACGTTTTGGTGCTGATGATTATGAACAATATATTTCATTTCATTTCTCTGGTGGGCATGCCATAACCTTTGACTTGACTTGGTTGGCTTCAGTAGTGCCCATAGAAAAATTTAAAGGTTGTTATAAGTTATTAATTTTCATATTTGTCATTAAAGTGATCTGTAAAATAATGCCATCAAAGTATCTAGCCTATTGGGACTAAATGATTTACGAGAGTGGTCTAAAAAGTTCATAGCCTGTCTCGGAAGGAGTTATGCCACAGTGATGAAACTTGGCATGCATTAAATTCAACATTTTCTGATCACCAAAAAAGTCCTCAACAGCAGATATGACCTCATCATCAGTCCAGTATCGTTTCCAAACCAAGTGGTTTTTTTTATGTTCGAGAATTGAAAATAGTTGGTGCTAAATCCAGTCTAATTAAAATCAGACCCTAATTTCGTTCGTTCGTTTTTTTTAAATCCGGTTTTTTAACCACTACAGTGGATTTTTTTGGTGATCAGGATGAGAGCTTCTATACCACCGGGATCCACGAACCCCTACACCGCTGGAAGAAGTGTGTGGACCGCAGGGGAGTCAATGTTGAAAAATAAACCATGACGTTAGTATCATGTTGATTTAATGCATGCCAAGTTTAATCACTGTGGCATAACTTCTTCTGAGTCGGGCTATGAACTTTCCAGCCAACCCCCCCCCCCCCCCCCCCCGGTATACATTGTAATAAAAATGATTCTTCATAATGACGTGATTCAAGTAGAATCTGTTAAAATATCTAACTATTGCGTGTCTTCGACATGAAACGCTTAATTTTCATGGAATTGCAAAAAGTACAGACGTCTGACTGAAACAATCGATGCTGTCATTGACTACGATACACTTTGACAACTTCCTTTATCGTCCATAATTTCAGAAGAAGTTTAATTGACGCAGCTCTGAGCGGTCTCTAATAACACAAGTAAAAGTTAACCGAAGGGTAAAGGGTGGATTTAATTTGTCGAATTCCAAAAAAGGAAATAACTGACATTTTGCTTTGAATGTTAGTATATAGGTATTCTATGCAATTGAACCGTTCTACCAAATTCGGGTGACAGTTTTCGATTGCAAAGTAATATAATATATAGAAGTGCATTTATATTTTGACTTCATATCCACTTCGACCATGTCCTGAACATTGTTGCAATTAATCACTGTTTTAGTAATTATTTACAGAAAGGACGTTTTGATTGAAGTGTCTCGCACACGTGACATGAGCCATATTTGGCATAAATCAGAACGTAAAACGTGTCTTTAGGACCGTATCCTTGTGAGAAAAGATAGTATTATTGTATGCTTGTGGTTCAAATAAATGAATGCGCGAGCAATGTGACTAGCAGACGAACAAACTAAATACGGATCACGTGTGATTACGTTGCTAGTTATAAACAGTCGAGGCGTGTTGTCGGTTATTTATGTTGTGTTTCTTAAATAGGAAGTTGAAACGATACGACCATCAAACTAAAGCGATATATTATATTGCTGATAGATAAATTATAAATGCAGTTGGCTCAATTTATAGAGAATTGATCTATAGGGCTCATTGATCAGTGACAGTGTTGAGGTTGTTATTGAAGTGTTCATTAAGGAGTCAACAGATGGGAGTAAATACATAGTTATAATCAATTAGGATAATATAGTGAAAGGATATTAATTTATCACTGCATAATATACCTGTATTTTCATACGTGACCGCAAGGTAGGTTTTTATTAGCTTACGTATAAATATAAATCAGGTTATAGAGAAACAAAATAAATCGTCCGGATTTACATAGAACACCTGAGTCATGGCAGATGAGGAAGGATATGCCATGGCTCAAACATCACACATTTCTTTGTCAAAGCCTTAAGCGGATTGTCATCGGTCCGATTGAATAATTGCGAAAAGATTATCGGGGTGATGCAATCATTGAATCCTGAGATTCCAATTTAATGGACGCATGATAAATAAAATGGACATTATATTGGTAACATTTTATTTAATCAGCGCCAAAAATACCCAAAAAAACTATGATTGAAGGTTGGTCTGAGATTTCTCTCTTGATAGACAGTCTAAGTGCTGATTCGCGTTAAGGGACAAGACAAGATCTTTATACATAGTTAAGAAAAGGGGTGATGGTAATGTAAATATGAAGCCATAAGTTCGAGAACATTGGTGATCAAACATGATCTAAACCACTCCAATTAGAATCCCAACTTCTGGTGTAAAAATCAATGGGAAAGATAAAAGAGGGTGGTATTGAGTCAGATGTAGACTGTAGACTGTAGCTAAAAATCGAACGCGTTATTAAGAACATAAGGGCAGTAATTCATATTAAATATTTTTCGATTTTTTTTATTTTCAAAAGTGTTCATCCTTGGGTCATAATAAGCAATTTCAGTAAGTTTCATCAAAATCCATAAAGAATTGTGACTTGTAGAGTGTTAACAAGCTAAAAATCGAACGCGTTTTAAAGAACAAGGGCAATAATTCATATCAAATATTTTTCGATTCTTTTGATTTTCAATAGGGTTCATCCTTGGGTCATAATAAGCAATGTCAGTAAGTTTCATCAAAATCTGTAAAGAATTGTGACTTGTAGAGTGTTAACAAGCTAAAAATCAAACGCGTTTGAAAGAACAAGGGCAATAATTCATATTAAATATTTTTAGATTCTTTTGATTTTCAATAGAGTTCATCCTTGGGTGATAATAAACAATTTCAGCAAGTTTCATCAAAATCCGTAAAGAATTGTGACTTGTAGAGTGTTAACAAGCTAAAAATCGAACGCGTTTTAAAGAACAAGGGCAATAATTCATATTAGATATTTTTTGATTTTCAATAGGGTTCATCTTTGAGTGATAATAAACAATTTCAGCAAGTTTCATCAAAATCCATAAAGAATTGTGACTTGTAGAGTGTTAACAAGCTAAAAATCGAACGCGTTTTAAAGAACAAGGGCAATAATTCATATTAAATATTTTTCGATTCTTTTGATTTTCAATAGGGTTCATCCTTGGGTGATAATAAACAATTTCGGCAAGTTTCGTCAAAATCCGTAAAGAATTGTGACTTGTAGAGTGTTAACAAGCAATTGTGGACGGACGGACGGACCGACGGACATGGGTGACGGCAATATACGCTCCACATTTCATGTGGGCGTATAAAAATGCATGTTAAGTAAAATTCTAATATTTGTAACATCCTCGACTGTACATGATCTGGAATTTGGGTCAGTGAAAAAATGAAACATGTCTTCCCCTGACGAATGCTTCATGGCCCTCATGCTTCCTTAGTCTTTGTTTTATGGTTTGTGGATTCAAACCAAGATGAGGATGATTCCTACTGATCTTTGTTATTATCGCTACATATTTTCAGAAAATAGGACTGTTATCATCTCCTACTTATTCGGGTTCCTAAACTACAAGCACAGTTGAAATGCCAATCACTTTCTTTTTATCTTTAGCTTAATAATATACGAAAATTGGAGACATGAAAAAATACCCCACATAAATATTAACTCTATAGTGGGAAATCTAAATAGAGGAAGAAATCCTTCAGGACCAGTAAATATGTAATATATTGAGATTATAAGCCGATTTAGATGAATAATGACGTTATTGCCATAACAGCAGAACTGTTCAGTTCGAAAAGCGTTATCGTCTTACATTTTAATAACGTAGACACATTATTATTATATTCTGTTATATTTTGAACATCATTATATTGAATTAATGACAGTATATTAAATGTCAGTTCCTTATGAAACTAATAATAGTTTTGTTGAAGATTAACTTGATAAATACGTGCGAACATAGATTTTTTATATGAGATCTTTTCTTAATGACCGTTATAAGTTAAAGCTTGTGAATCATTATTTTCAGGCGTGTTATATATATTTAGCACACGGATTTCTCAGAACTAAAGCTAGATGGTCATTCCTGACGCATAGGAATTTGAATTTTGAGGGTTTAACTTCGGCAAGCAAGCTTCTAGTTCTCGTTGGATATATAACTTAAGGGAATAGAATGACAAGTCAGATCCGCTTTGTCACTGCTTTCTATGAGAAATATGAAAATCTATAAGCTTTATTTTTGCTATTACATCTGAATTAGTATGATATTCCGTTAATACATGTACGACATATAAAAATAGGAATAGGTAAAGAAGCACCTATCCTATTTCTGACATTTCTAAATATTGTCTAAACATGTATGTATGTATTGTGCTTGTTTAGAAATTGTTTTTAATGCCTGTATTTTACTAATTATGTGTACATTTTAGACGCAACATATTTATACATTCTCAAGGTGAGATATCGTACGTTCTGGTGCTGATGATTATGAACAATATATTTCATTTCATTTCTCTTGACTTGGCTTCAGTAGTGCCCACAGAAAAATTTAAAGGTTGTTATAAGTTATTAATTTTCATATTTGTCATTAAAGTGATCTGTAAAAGAATGTCATTAAAGTATCTAGCCTATTGGGACTAAATGATATAAAGGGTTTTCTTAAAAGTTCATAGTCTGTTTCGGAAGGAGTTATGCCACAGTGATGAAACTTGGCATGCATTAAATTCAACATATTCTGATCACCAAAAAAGTCCTCAACAGCAGATATGACCTCATCATCAGTCCGGTATCATTTCCAAACCAAGTGTTTTTCATGTTCAGGAATTGAAAATAGTCAGATGATGCTAAATCTGCAGATGAGGACTTTTTTTTGGTGATCAGGATGAGAGCTTCTATACCACCGGGGTCCACGCACCCCAACACCGCTGAAAGAAGTGTGTGGACCGCAGGGGAGACAATATTGAAAAAAACCATGTCGTTAGTATCAGAAAATGTTGAATTTAATGCATGCCAAGTTTAATCACTGTGGCATAACTTCTTCTGAGTCGGGCTATGAACTTTCCAGCCCCCCCCCCCCTCGTATACATTGTAATAAAAATGATTTTTCATACTGACGTGACTCAAGTAACATTTGTTAAAAATATCTAACTATTGCGTGTCTTCGACATGAAACACTTAATTTTCATGGAATTGCAAGTACAGACGTCTGACTGAAACAATCGATGCTGTCATTGACTACGATACACTTTGACAACTTCCTTTATCATTCAGAATTCCAGAAGAGGTTTAATTGAGCAGCTCTGAGCAGTCTCTATTTACACGAGTAAAAGTTTAAAGAGGGGGCTTTTCTTTTGGATTTAATTTGTCGAATTTCAAAGAAGGAAATAAATGACATTTTGCTTTAAATGTTAGTATATAGGTCCACAACTTCTTAGTTTATATAAGACATTTCCTCTTGATATTACATATTGGTATTTTATGAACCGTTCTACCAAATCTCCTCTTGTCTCCGGGTGACAGTTTTCGATTGCAAAGTAATATAATATAAAGAAGTGCATTTATATTTTGACTTCATATCCACTTCGACCATGTCCTGAACATTGTTGCAATTAATCACAGTTTTAGTAATTATTTACAGAAAGGACGTTTTGATTGAAGTGTCTCGCACACGTGACTTGTAGTCAGACATGAGCCATATTTGGCATAAATCAGAACGTAAAACGTGTCTTTAGGACCGTATCCTTGTGAGAAAAGATAGTATTATTGTATGCTTGTGGTTCAAATAAATGAATGCGCGAGCAATGTGACTAGCAGACGAACAAACTAAATACGGATCACGTGTGATTACGTTGCTAGTTATAAACAGTCGAGGCGTGTTGTTGGTTATTTATGTTGTGTTCTTAAATAGGAAGTTGAAACGATACGACCATCAAACTAAAGCGATATATTATATTGCTGATAGATAAATTATAAATGCAGTTGGCTCAATTTATAGAGAATTGATCTATAGGGCTCATTGATCAGTGACAGTGTCGAGGTTGTTTTTGAAGTGTTCATTAAGGAGTCAACAGATGGGAGTAAATACATAGTTATAATCAATTAGGATAATATAGTGAAAGGATATTAACTTATCACTGCATAATATACCTGTATTTTCATACGTGACCGCAAGGTAGGTTTTTATTAGCTTACGTATAAATATAAATCAGGTTATAGAGAAACAAAATAAATCGTCCGGATTTACATAGAACACCTGAGTCATGGCAGATGAGGAATGAAATGCCATGGCTCAAACATCACACATTTCTTTGTCAAAGCCTTAAGCGGATTGTCATCGGTCCGATGGAAGAATTGCGAAAAGATTATCGGGATGATGCAATCATTGAATCATGAGATGTCAATATAATGGACGCATGATAAATAAAATGAACTTATCGGTAACATTTTATTTAATCAGCGCCAAAAAATACCCAAAATAACTATGGTTGAAGGTTGGTCTGAGATTTCTCTCTTGATAGACAGTCTAAGTGCTGATTCATGTAAAAGGACAAGACAAGATCTTTATACATAGTTAAGAAAAGGGGTGATGGTAATGTAAATATGAAGCCATAAGTTCGAGAACATTGGTGATCAAACATGATCTAAACCAAACCAATTAGAATCCCAACTTCTGGTGTAAAAATCAATGGGAAAGATAAAAGAGGGTGGTATTGAGTCAGATGTAGACTTTTCACTTCAAGCTGTCACCTAGAAAAATATCTATACGCTTTATAGTTATAGGAAATCACGATATAATTAAAACACATATAGAGAGCTTTAGCATGATAACCTGTAAGATCAATATCTCTTAGGTCAAAAATGTGCCGAAAACATGCTTTGAAAAATGATAATGTGGACCTCTACTGTACTGCTTTAGAATTTAAGCAAGAAATTTCATTTGTCACGCAACTGTGTATAAATAGACCCTGTAACAAGGTCTGGAGTTTTGTTCTGATACCTTACTAACTATTTGGTTAGGGGCAATTTGTCAATCATATAAAATGTAGAACGTTGATGGAAACCTTGCTTTCGTATACACTATCAACATTTCCAGCTTCCAACAGAAAATACCCCGTCGACTCTTTTCTATCCTTTCTCCAACATTTGACCAACAAGCAACATCTGTCAACATTTCATCAACAACGTATTGGAGCCAAGAATTTTCAAGAAATGATGAAAGTGTCTATAGTGAAGCTTTGGCTAGGCATTTTGTAATGATATTTGATTTTGGGATCTAAACTCAACAAAGGGCATGTGCATGAATCTATAATACACTTAGGCTATAGGCCTAACCAAGTAATATAAGAATTTCAGTTTTAGGTGCTCAGTAAATTTACCTTCAAAAATAATGACATTAATTGCACTTTCTTTGCACAAGAAATGAAACTAAGTCATGCAACCTCAAATATTTTTTCACTGAAGTTGAATAAACCCATTCTCCATTCTTCTTGCTGTTTTATGACTTAGTAACATTTTGTAAGCCACATAATACATGTTTCCAGGATATTTATTGCTTGTTTGACTTGCCAACAATTTATAGGTATTATGAATTCAAACTATGTTATGTTGATACTTCATTATCAGTTCACATCAATGTTTTATAGTGAATAAAAAGTACAGTCAGTTGATACATGTGTACTAAGGATACTGTAGGAAGCTAAAATGGAGAGTCTCTTAGTAAAACCATATTGAAGATGACATTTCCTCATTTGCCGCTATCAAGGTAGTAAAACTAGTCAATATTTCGCTTTGTGGTTCCGATCGTACACTTGTGTCGACAATTTTCCGTTGGTATCCTCCATACCTGCCCTGAAATTAATATATCATTAGTTGTTACTTTTTATGCAGATGAAATGACCTTTTGCACTAATTAGTATTTGGTTGCAATAAAGGCAATATTATTTAGAAGTGTTTTTCATTGCTTCTCACATGTCTGGTAGTAGGGAGCATTGATAACATTTTGTAAAAATCTCTATCTACAGCATGGGCATATAGAACATGATAATAATAGATTCAAACAACAGGTGTCTCTTTGAAACCCACCTTCCCGGTTTCCCCCTGTAAGTGATACAGGTCGGAGGGACTGACATGGAAAAGCGGCTAGTTGTTCAGATGGGACAAACCGAGGCCCTGTGTGCTACAGTCTGTGCACGTTAATGGTCCATCCTCATTATCCCATACAGTTGCAGAAAAGCAGGACGTAAAACTCCATTTCATTTGAAACCCACCGTGACAAATTAGACATATTTCCTTACGTATTATGTTCGTTCATCCATAATTTAGTTGTAGTTTTATGATCATTAGTGCATAAAATAGTTAAATTTGATATATTTTATAATTCCATGTGGTTATTACAATACGTTTCATTATTAGCTCAAAGTAACACTATGGTTGATCAGTGAAAGCTATCATTCAAATTAAACTGGTAGGATTTTATCAAGCGACATAAATGAGTAAAATTCTTTCGTTTCATGTTGAATGTGTTGATGCTTGTACTACAGTAAATTACCTTGGGATTTAAGTGGTACTCTATATCTACGGACTTAATGAATCAAAAATGCGAGAAATCTCTTAACACTTGTCATCTCGAAATAGAACTAAAAAAATCCAATCTGATTAAATGCTGTACTATTTCATTAACTTGAAATCCCAGTAGGTTAAATTTATTCTTTGTTATGTGGAATTGGGACTGCATTGAATGATGTAGGCATGTTTAAAGATGGGAGATCTTTGAACGTTGAACGTCCGGAGGTCAATGATACAGCGTTCTCGTCGTATCTTTCCTGTACCTCGTGTACATTAAAATATCGAGTTGTTCTATTGAAGCTTTGTGCAAAGAAAAGCCAAGCTTACTTTTTTTTCACTCAATCAGCCTGAGTTAAATCATCTACTAGTATTAAGTGGTACATTTATTTATTGGGCTTATATGTTTAACAATTTGACTGACAGCACACATGAACATAACAACCATTAAAAAAACTCCACTTCATATGATCTAACTATTACTCATCTTGAAAAATTTATCCTGGGAATATAATATATAAATGGCATAATTATTCTTAAAAACTGTGATTGAATAATAAAAACATATATATTCCTCATTGAAATCAATAAACGTAACGACCCAACCTTTGTGAAGACACGTGCAAGAGTTGTTAACTTGTTTGAATATTTTCCGATCGATCATTGTTGTTTATATCCTGCACTTTTGATTCACTGAAATTTGACCTGTGAGAAAAGTCGCCCTTCCCAAACTACGTCAAGTATTATGGAGACATAACACATTTCTTTTCTCATGTAAATAATGTATTTGAACTCTAGTTAGTAATATTACACAAGCTAGTTTAAAAATCCGACAGCTATTAAGCCCTAGGGCAATACATGTATCAATATATCATTTATCATGCATATTGGGTGTTGATTACGTGATTTCTATTTATATTCGAGGAAACGGGTGATATATGTTGCAAAAACCAATAGTACACTGATGATCTGTTACTAATGATTTAACAGAAACACTGTATCATTAAAGTACTGTACATACTGACAATATTTTGGACAATATGTTGGCGAAAAGCCATGTTGTCTAAAATATTGTCAGTGAATACAGGTCAGAAACATTCGGCAACAAGTTGCCCAACATGTTTTACAAAATGTTGTCGCGTGTGTACAGGACTAAATTTTTGTGGCCTATTTCGGCAACATATTGGCCAACAACGTTTTTGTCCGTCAGTTGAATACGTAACTTAATCAAAGAAAACCTGCATAGTTTCGCATTTGTTTGACGTACGTATGTGTAACCAAAGCCTAAAAGGGCAACGTCACAAGTCATTCTCTGTACGCGTTACCAATCTTGTAAGGTTCTTACATGTGAACATTAATTCGACTGAATATACTACCGTTGTTGTTATTTTCTGGGACTTTCACTACCGTTAGATTGAACGCAAGTTTTTAGGGTAATATCTACAATGTACGGATTGTTGATAGTACGGTATGAATCTAAGCAATCAGATATACACAGAACCGGTTTAGTTGAACTTTTCGGACTATGATTGTGATTGATCTTTCGTGAATTGTCTGTCCAAAGTTTCCGCTTCTCGCTATTTTTAGTTTGTGAAGCAGACAATTAATAATGAATGCTCGATCAAATTAGACCCATTTCTTAGTATTCTTACATTAATTTGTTTCCATTCGGTCCAATAGTCATTACAACTAGGATCATTTATTTAGTCCGAGTGCACTGTAAAGCTAAGATTCCATATACGCGTCATCCGTCATGCGTTAAAATCTTAATGGTTGGTTTTTGACGCATGACGGGGACCATTTGACGGATACCGCATAAATGGAATCACACACTCTTAACCAACCATTTCGATTTTTAACGCATGATGGATGACGCATGACGGATCCGTTTGACGCATATATGGAATCTTAGCTTAATAGTAAAGAAAGTCAGACTGTTTTAAAGTATTGAGTATTATGAATTTTAGTATTGATCATATTATGGTTTCGTGTTCGACAGTATTATGAAATATTTAGTCCAAGGACATAATCATATTATAGGATGTAAATCAGAATGTTCTGGCGTGTGCGAAAATATTCAGAACAAAAATAGTACCTTTAGTAATAAGAAAGTGCTTGTGAGTCGATGTCTATAGTCTAACAGAGATATTTCGGCTCATCCGGGTACCGTCAAAACATATACACCAGTCCATTATATTTTTCAAGGGTATAAAGGTATCTTATTTATAGGGTTGTTTGTTTGGCAAGTTACAGCAACACCCTTGAAAATATAATGGACTGGTTGTGTATATGTTTTGACGGTACCCGGATGAGCCGAAATATCTCTGTTTGAATATACCATTTCAGACTTCCTTGGTGTTGATATGGATATTTCAATAAACTTTACGCTTAATGACCAGATTGTAAGATGTTTTTTCAATAATAATCAAGTTGTCTTGAAATGTCGGTAGAGGTAGTATATGGACAATCGACATTTTTTTGGTGCTAGGAATGGTCTTATTTAACATCTATATTTGATCAAGGGTCGTTGAGTTATGCTCCTTTTAAACGTTTCTCGTAGTGTTGTTTTCTTAACCATCTGAAGCTACACTTTGTTCTGATTTTGGCTGGCGTTTAACTGAACCAGGTTTGATCTCAAAACAAACACACTTTCCAGTCCTATTATCTCTCATTAACCTTAACGAATTAATTGCTCAAGTAGACTGACATAATTTGAGGTTGAACAGATCTTAAACTTAATGTAATGTTATAGTTACACCTACAATCTCGTTAAAGTTATAAATAGTTAATTACATTGACAGGTGTGGTGACGTCATTGTCTGTGGATGTTACTTAATAGAATATTACATTTTTCATGAATATAACACTTTTGCATTATGTGTATTGCCTATAGTGGTTTGAACCATTTTGCCCGGGTATTTAAATGTATCAATGCCACTCAGTAAGTTTTCACTTTGATGTTTCATTAAACCGGAAACAGGTGAATTTTAACCTGAAGGAATATATACTTGGCACATATACAGATTGAATGCACAAAGAGAAACATATACAAAGTTTTTTGTCCTTGTTTCTATATATATATCCGATTAGATTTCGCCTTTAGAATGGAATTTCTACATTGAAAAATTCACTAAAATTGATATGAAATCATTTAGTTTTCATATTCTAGTTTACATCTGACTAGACCACTGAAGACCAAAAGCATGATCTTGGACGGTGTTCTTCATATAATATTCGTATGGTTTAAAGCATTTTGTGAAAGTTTCTATTTTTTGAATGACTGCGATTGTCATTTTATGAAATTACTCTGTCGAGACCACACCTAGTTTTACTTCTACAGAGGCATAAATATCATAACATCGAATTGATAGTCTTTTGGCAATTTGAACAAATAGGAATTTAAATGATTGTTCCTTTAGATTTCAGATTTCTTGAGCGAAAACCTAAGTTAATTGTGCCAACGGGTTTATCAACCCTTTGAAAGTTTCGACATTTTGTTCCAATATTGTTTATTCAATAATATATCCTTTTCAAAACACGAGGGAACTTTTTATATTGTCGATAAATACCAGCCAAGTATCATTACCCTTCAAGAGGAACATTAGATAACCCCTCATGATACTCATCATTTCTACTTTGGAGAGTTCACATAGCCCAGTTGTTGTCTTCGATGATGCACTAATCAAATGTCGTGGTATTTTAATTTATTCATAATAAAACAAATTTGTTGGGTAATATTTGAACCAAGGACGTACGGTTTGGTACCTTGGATTACATTACATTACATTGGGTTCTTGCTATAGACTGTAATATCACATTTAAGAAAATCAGCATACGATTTAAAGGAATAAGTTTACAGTGGAATTAAATTGCCGAATATGTTACGACTTCATTAAAACATCATTTTAATTAAATATAGTGAGATATACCTTATGGTTCTTTCTGAAATCAATTTACAGTATTTTTTGTTGATATTTGTTAATTATAAAGAAAAACAGTTTAGTTATGATATATACAACAGCACCTGTGTATTGGTAAAACAGGAACCAGACTGATCTCTTGATCAGCTTCCAAGTCAATGCCTTGGTATATTCAGTCAAATAAATTAATGAAACGAAACAGCCGGTGATAGTGTACACTTTGATCATATGTTAAAAATAGCAAATAATTTGATGAATAAAAAACTAAAAGTAGCTTTTAAATTGTCTTAATTATTAATATATTTTTTAGGGAAACGATATTCCATTCAAAATCAACTTAAAAGGACATGATTCCAGAACAGAAAAGCACTGTTCATATAACATTATTCGTGAAATGTCTACCAGCATGACATTATTTCCCACCCTACCCTTTGCACGATGGCTATGACCTATTACAAGTATTTAAGTGATATGTATAGAACCTTTTAGAACGGATATTAGCTCTATCTTCATTCCAATCAATATTGAACTAATGTTACCCCATAGTCTTGTTAAGACATAACAGTTCTGTCAAACAGATCTGTCCAATTTCGACACAATGACGTCAGTTACTATTCCCAATAATCATCATTAGATTTCTTGATCCTTGAAAGATTATTTGATAGATGATGAGCATTCACAGCGATTAGGAATACATCACTCATTTAAAAGATGGTAGAATTTGATGTCTTAAGTATTAGCTTTCATAGCCCGCTGTCCAAATTTCAGACTGAATATGTGCAGAATAACCGATTTATTAAGAATGTGAAAGTTCGATGACCTTGAATAAGTGATCCTCACTCATTCAAGTCCACCCAGCTGTAAATGGGTATGGATAATCCGGGAAAGATCAATGCCAAGAAGTTTGGCCAAGGACCAGCTGGGAGAAAGGATCCTCACGGGAACTTAAGTTGTTATCCTTGTAAAATATAGATGTTTCTTTTTCTTGCCTTTAACTGATCTTTAAAAAGCAAATAATGAGACGGCTATATATAGCTTTAAAGGTTAATCACTAATGCATTGGTTATGGAATGAAATTATTCTGTGAGCGCTTTTGGTATATGTTTTTCATTGCTCCGAATGCTCCGTCACATTTTTTAACGCATTAACTCTATCACCTATTGATTCATAAATATTCATGATATAATATGAAATATTACTCAGGTCTAGCTTTGTAACCGAAGACCATTAAGATGATTAACACGTCTGAATGGCAAAATTAAACTGAGACACGAGATAAGAGCGTAAATCAAAATCCAAAATCACATTAAAAAGACAGAGAAAAATCAGTTGCTTCAAAAGGCGATTCTGACTTTTATTTTTCAAATCTACACTGGTCACACATTACAGTAGTTTTTACCATGTTACCCCGTGTTTTAAGTCTCAGTAACACATGGCCATTAGGATTGCATGTTATGTGCCATTTTACAATATTCGATCACGAAATAGTCATCATTTAAGTATTTAGTCTTTCTTGTCAAGATTGATGCCTGATCATTCATAACCTATCTTAAGGGTGAAAAGGAAATAAAGACATGAATAACTCTGTCTTGATGCATGCATATATTCAAGACGTACTTTATAGTCTCATTTCGTGCGCTACAATTTTTAAATCACCGAATTCGAAAATATCTAATAATTTCGTCACATTTGACAGTATCTAATGCTACAATTCCGAATTCGTATTCCATTTGAAGACATTCAATACAATACAGATTATCCTTTCTTTTCTTTATTCTAGAAACAATAAAAATTTATGACAGCATTTCGTTAGTTTAGTCTTCCAATTTCCTCGCTTCGTGCTCGTAGGGGATCTTTTCGTTTAATTGAATTGCGGTTGATCGATGATATTACCAAGTCAATTTCAAATGGAATATTCATGATAGAAACACATTTGTCTCTTGTGCATCCGTCACCATGAAAACTCAGCTGATGGTGCAGTTTATGTCATTTCGGTATAAGCTTAATAATAGACATTGTAATTTCTTTTTGATGCAGGATATTGTATATTTTTCTCCTGTTTTTATGTATTCTATAGCGGTGCTCTGATATATTTGTTGGATTTGTTTTGCCATATCTCTTTACAATTCCAGTCCAAAACCGAAATAGTATTTTTTCATAAAAGAAACATAAACGTTTTGTCAGTTTTAGTTCAGTTTAAGTGACTTTTTAACAGTCCGTCTGTGGTTTTAAGTCAATTTCTAAGTTATAATTCCTAGTCGAGACAAGTCGATAGGCTGATCGAACTTTAAATAGACCAAATAATACTAGTTTATACATTGCAATGAGTATAAATAGTCTCTTTCTAGTATACAAATTGGATTGGATTTGGTTGATGATATATTAATCGAACTCGTCACAATATTGGTTCTGTGTAGATAATACCTGATAGGCACAGATATAATGGAATCATGATTAGATTTTAATGGAAACATGATTGATGTGAAAAGGATATCATTACGTTTTATTCTCCCGGTTTCCAGCTAAATTATCTGGTAATACCGTTATATTACAGTTCTGTTTCCTATGTCGCATTCTTACCACTGAAAACTGCCAGTGCACCAAGCACTGATCTCTGTTACTTAATTCATACATTTTGACCACTAATAGATTGATCATGTTTTTCACTTGATTTTTTTCTTCTGTAAACTGAATGCAAATCTTAATGATTCCAGATGTTTTGCAACTTATCACAGAAAACTGTTAGTGGACCAAGCACAGATTTCACATACTTCATACAGTTTTGTCTATATTGATCGTGATTTTAACCTGGAACTGCTTTTCAGAAAATGAAATGCATATCGTAATGATTCCTGATGCTTTCTTACTACTCATGACACAAAATGTTTGTCATTTGGTTGCGTATCTACTCTGAACTATACAGAACCTATAAATAAATACCCTATCATAAATACAACTCCAAGAGTCGGTATGAAATTACTAAACTTTTGGATCAATGAAGGCTAGCTGCGATCTTGTCTTAATCTTACCTTATATCACATAATAATTTGGTTGAGCCAAAAATATATTTAATTTATATTCGTTAACTATGGTTTCGGCTTTCTTTTAATTCCTCAGGCAACGAATTCGATGTCAGAATTAGTTACAAATGCAATAAATTACAATTCGAAAATAAATGGGAATAATATTAACTTTCTGTACATTAGCCAAGGGCAGTGACTGAATTAAATCTGTTCATCAATTAAAGTTATCGCTTAGAATTACGATTTTCGGGAGGGGTGAGGAGGGGCTGAGGGGGTATTTTAAATAAATGCACAGCACTCAAACGTTTCTTCTTATCAAATATCTTCAGAACGCTTTTTCTCGTCAGCCCTACTGACTAACATCACTGTTAGGGGAACTTTGGTTATAAAAACGTTCTGTGTCTTTAGTGAATTCTTTGCATCGCCCGTCAAAAAATAACGTAGTTGTAACAGTGTCTTTCGTCTCTGCACTCTGCTAACATATTCACTTCAAGAGTTGCGACGTTTCAATTGAATCTTTTATACAACGTTTTCCCAAAGGTTTCTGTAGATTACGAGAAATAAATATTCATGGCCTTAGCACTTCTCTATAAAAATGGTAATATTTTGAATACAAAACGGTAGAATTCAAATAACTTTGTAATGGAATTTGTTTGTCTGATTCTAATATGTAATTTTATTATGAAATATAAGAGGGGCATGATAGGAAATAACCTTGTTTATTTGATATATGTTTCATTGATATGCAAGGGATAAATCCAAGTCTCTAAGGTCTTAACGTATATTAGATTTGTTTAAATTGAAGCTGCCATTAATAAATTACACTTCAAAGGTCATTATCAAGTGATTTCTATGTTAAAGTGTGACGATCATCATTTTGTGTTTATATCTCTCACTATGGTTGGCAAATGACTTATTCTTTGGTAATAAAAGCGGTGAAATAGGGTTTCAAAGCCGTTTGCATTTAGGGCACAAGTCGCTTCCAAACATTCTTTTCCCGTAAAACATCTGAGGGATTAGGGGATTCTCACAAATGGATATGACGTAGTTCAAATGATGCATCATTTCAACCCCAGCGGAAAGTAACAATAGTTGCATCTCAATTCCAGGATTTTATGCATCGATTGAAAAGGTCAACATGAATAATTAAGTTGCTAATTAATTAATATTGCACTGTCTGGGGAGGTTTTACTCCTGATGAATAATTTATCTAATAGTTTTCATTATCATATCCGAGACCATCGAGATAGTTTACGCTTTCAAGATTTGACACTATCTTCTTTAACAATGCTATTTGAATTGAATCGTGTAAATCAGAACCAGCAGATAGAACTCAGTTTATCAATTTTCAATATAACTTCGATATTTGGTCCTATGTTAAGATATGCATGAAGTCAGAATCAATAACGTTTTTTATATTACCCTATTCTACACTTAAATAGATATTTGTGGTGCAACCAAAAGTAAAATTTCTTAACAAGATGGCTATATTGTGTCTATATTATTCCTTTGAACCACTTTGATACCACTTTTCATTATGAAATACATGTACTTACTCATGTATGATTGATATAATCCCTCATAAGAAAAGTTCATAAGCTGTTATGTTTCGTCAAAATGTCTTTTTGGATTTCGAGTTTCGTTTTGCGGTTCGTTATTACTTGGTTTCTTTATCAGATATTTAAGTTATTGTTTATACGAATTTAAATTTCACAACTTTCCCATGAAAGTTAAAATTATCAACAGTTAACAGTTCAGAAGAGACATAGCGTGTAGAATTAGACACCTTTCCTAACCATGTCAGAATTATTACTTACATAATATATAGCGTGACAAGTAAGTCTGGTCAAAATCATTGAAATAATCAGATCAAACTGACATATAAATACTTGTTAATATTCGAAATAAAGGTAATGATAAAGAAACAGAACAAATGGCCCATTTATCATTGGGTCAAAGTCTAAGTATTTTTTGATCAGTCGGAAAACATAAGAAAGGCAATGCATAGATCGTCCAATCATCCTTCTTTGCATTTACTGGAAAATGACATATTTCCCTATTGTCAAGGGTTATTTAACGTATTTATAAGCCTATAACATTTTTGTCACTTGCAGAACTATAGACGTTTTTCCATGTCAGCACCTGAAGACCTTATGTTGGAATAGAACTCTAATTTAGAATAGAATTTTCATTTTAGAAAAAAGTAATTTAAGTAAGTTAAGTTAAATTAGTAAGTTGATACTCTAGTTAAGAATATTGTACCAATGTGTTACAAAGACTAATAAACTGGTTTAAACTTATGTAGATTGTCCAAACATGCAGTTTTAGAAATTTAAACAGGTGAGTAAAGTTATGATCAAGAAGCCTTCAAAAACAAATCTTTAGACCAAGCCTTTTAAAGTTAAGAATGTACCGTTTGTACTAAGTGACTCCTAAGAACCTCAGATATATTTACCACAGGTAAATATGATATTTAAGAAAGACTTGTTATATCTGACTCATAACAAAGTTAAATAGCACATAACTTTATAATATAAATATGTTTCTACAGCTAAAACACAAACTAGAAACAAAAAAATCTTGTGCTATAATGACACAGTAGTGGGGATATTAACCACATATTGAATTTTATTTTGATATCATAATATATTATGCTATTCATGTGTGGTCAGAATGAATAAGTTGTTCTTATTATTTCTACCATCTTATTCAAATTGTTCAAGACAAACTCGCTTCAATCTAACTGGGTGTAGTCTAGATCTTTATTTCTTTCAAAACAAATACTTCGGTTATTTTAGTAGGAAGTAGAATATATTTGATAACTTAAAGAAGTATTTTTAGAAACCTCACTTTATATACACACTAAGCTCATGAATATATTGTTTGATGGATCTGATTATTGCAATAATTATTCACCACAATCAATAGTCTTGAATATTTAAATTCCATCTGGATCGAATATCTATCCGTATCTGATAATTCTAAAGAATGGACAATGTCGTTCGGCTTCACTGACAGAGAAATAAGGTTTTGACATCTTGAAGTATAATCTTGAACTATGCATGGATTAAACCCCGGAACTCAGGTCCAACCTCACCCCCCTCCCCCAATTCTTTCAATTGAGTGAAACGTGCTTTACTTCGTGATTGATCTAATTTTCTTTGTTCAATTTATCGGTTTGACTTGGAATGTTCCTTTTAATAAAAGTCGTCGGCGTATTGATTCAAATGAATCGATTTTTCTTTTTTCATTACGTTATATTGATTGTAGGAAACATTTATTTCCTATAGAATTATTTTTATTTTAAACAAAAATATAACAAAATAAATCCAGCATAATAAAACAAGACTGTGTCAATATTTATTTGTATTATAAGAAAAGACAATGTAAATAATTTGGTTTTCTTTGATTTTCTGAAGGTGGTATAATAATAGATGTTTGTGTAAGATGCTGTGTTGCAGAAAGATTTAATCAGAAAGAGCTCGTAATTCTTCTCACCTATAAACTCTCTAGTTAGTCCGATCCTTTCGTTTCTTTCGTTGGTTACAGGCTAGTATATTCTTGTATTTAAAATATGATGCCAAAACATGTAAGTCTTCAATTGATTGCTTTTAAAAATCTTTTTTGTTTTTTAATTTATATATTTATGATCCTAATGAGTTTTAAGTTGAATAAGCTACTTTCATCTCATTGCTTTTGGCGTTTTTTGTGTGTTACAACATTGAATTGTAGAGCCAAGAACGTCAGAATCTGTTAAGTTTGCAATACTGTGAATAAATAAGATATTTATCTTCATCATTAACAAGGAGTTTATCGTCATTTCGTTGGAAAGATCTGGATTCGAAAGAAAAAGAAACATCGATATTTTACAATGATAACAACTTAGGTTCTGTGAGGTTCTGGTCAAACCTCTTGGCATTGATCTTTCCCGGATTATCAATACCCATTTACAGAAGGTATTATCCTTATTTAAGGTATTCTTTCGACCAATCATACCTCATCCATGTGTTTCTATGACTAGAAATTTAATAAATACGACTTGTATTTTAATGAAACATGCCATATAGAATTAAAAAGTGAACATTCTAATTCAAGCTATATTGGAAGGGTGTTCATGCAGGGCTGCATCCTCTGAAGACATAATTCAGGGGCTGACTGTTCTCCTTTCAACGTTCTGTGAGAAAGTTTAATTGATGTGCACAGGGAGGTCTGCAATGAAAAGTAGAATGTTTCGGCCTATCATCTCTACTTCTAAAGGCAATACTATCGCAGTCTATTTAATATATCGGTTTATCTTGAATGTTCATTACCATTAATCTTCGTTCAAAAGATGAAAGTAAATACAGGTGTTTCACAGGTGTAATAGACTGAACTGACCTGACTAATTCTTTCATAAACTTTTAAAAAACATATGTTTTCTGTGTTTTCACTCTAAAAGTTGTAGATATTTAAAACTTTTAATATTATGGACCACAAGGTGTCCGGTTAACGATGCGGGAAATCTACACTTTAAAGGGACAGTCTGAATTTTTTTTAGGTCAACATTTTTTTTTGCTCCAATTTGTGAAAACTTTACACCAAAATCTGTAACCATGTGCCCTTTAATGTATCTGAATCCAGCCGTTAATTTTTAAACGCTAAAAACATGCTAAAAAATTTTACGTAAGGTTTTAAAGTGTGTTATGTTTTTTGGACGCTGATAGGAAACTACTGAATGGATTTGAGTAAAATAAACGCCTAATTGTAGAGAAATGTCCCTCTTGTGTATTTAAAAGGTTTCAGCTAGAAATATTGAGCCATTTAATGGGCAAACACCAAAACTAGGTCAAATTGCTCAATTAACAATAAGTACTCCCTCTTTGTAATTAAAACCAAATTCAGTTTGATCAAGAAGGTATAGAGATACAATAAGCATACTTTCAAAATACTCTCAGGTAGCATTTGCGATTTTTTGACAATGGAAACTTTTAAAAAAAAAGCAGAATAGCCCTTTAACAAATAGAACGAATCGTGTCGTCTGGGTTAGCGCACACTTCTTATAATTCTAGTGTATCGAACAATTCCACGCCTTACCTAGACCAAGTATATTGATAGACATTGGCTGCTGTGGTATGAGTGACTTGATCCACTTGGTATGGACAGCTTTATAACAAAGAACAACCAATACATTTGAATTTTGTCCATATTTGTGTCAAAATTGAAATGAAATCAAAAGGTAACTTTTATGAAAACAATTTCAACTTTTTATATTTCGATCTATTATCGACTCGTGACGTGAAAAGGAAGCCGTAATTGAAACATAACTTGATATGCGATTTCTTATTTCAGATTTTCTCAACTTGATTTCATGCAAGTGCCACTCAAAACAGCTTGAAGCCAGCTTATGACATTTATACGCACATGTGCCAATCACTGTCCTTTATTTAAAAAAGCAACTGACTTTTAACTTTTTTTGAGATTCTATCACTCCGATTCCGTCCAGTGTGCCTTGGATTATTATTGCAGTTAAGTCAAGTTAACATACTAGATTTGGTATAAAGGCTTTTTACTGCCCCTGATCATTAAAGACCCATTTTCAGCGACATTCAACATGTTAACTTGCCTTTCACTAGGAGAAAAAAATTCCCAATTTTCATATTCCTTGTGTAAACATCGTCAATTATTTCCAGAAGCATCTGTTTAAATAACAAGTTAAATATACCTGTGGTAATAGGTGCTAAGTATAGGTCAGACTAGGTCAACTGAATCTATTTCAAATCTGATAAATATGATGTAGTTTAAAGAGATCGTACTAAGAACTCTTGAGTCTAAAATTGGACAACTTGTTACTATCGCTGTTGTTTTCTAAATTGTCAAGGAACTTGAAGAATTTAGGCATCTTGTAGCAACATAGGCCTACTGAAAATAGTTTGTTTTCTTTGATTAGCCTATGATAGTGTTGCATGCTACATGGCATCGCACGTGTACGTTTTCTTTGAATAGCCTATGATAGTTTTGCATGCTACATGGCATCGCACGTGTACGTTTTCTTTGATTAGCCTATGATAGTGTTGCATGCTACATGGCATCGCACGTGTACGTTTTCTTTGATTAGCCTATGATAGTTTTGCATGCTACATGGCATCGCACGTGTACGTTTTCTTTGATTAGCCTATGATAGTGTTGCATGCTACATGGCATCGTACATGTATGTGTTAATATCTCGATCATAATATAATTATTGACAGGGAAATTTAGACTAAGATGCTTTAGTTATCACTTTTTTGGTCTGAGGCTGTTGACCTTTCCTTGTTTTTTTTTCTATGGTATGAATGAATAGAAAATTATCTTGTATTTGTCTCGATCTCAGCTCTATTCTGATTTGATTTGTCAGTAGTTAATATTCCTAGATCGTTCTGATGAAACATCTCATAACAAAAAGTCGATTCTCTCCTGATAAATTGGTTGACATTAGTATTATATTGGCAGTAGAAACCACAGACTTGAGTCTCCTTCTATCTCCGTTCTTATCTTCAAATCATTCAATCATTATTCCAATCAATGACTAGTAACAATAGTTAATGTAATTCAAATATCTAGCGTAATGTGTAGGAGTAATGGGTTGGTTTTTATAAAATAGCATTTTGACCACGTCATCGCACAGACAGGTATATTTTCATGTCAAGTAGCTATTGAGCTTCGTACTTAAAAGTCCGTTTTGAATTATCATTGTGCTTCTTGTAATATGACATGGTGATAAAAAAATAACAATTGGGTCGAATTGGTGCATATTTTAGAAAACCTCACTCTCAGAAGTCGTTAATATTGCCAATTTGTAGATGGGTAGGGGGGGGGGGGTGGGTAATTTTGTTCAGCTGAAAGAATATTTTCTTGGCGAAAGAATTGTCGTGCAAACAGTCACAACAAAGGAAGAAGGCAATGCCTGTTTGAAAGAGTAGCAACAATTTACAAGAAGTCCCAAATGGCATTTATTTTTTGATAAATCATTTCTAGTTGTAACACTGACAAATTGATTCTTTCTAAGAAATCCGGAACCAAAGGCAATAAAAAAAAACCGCGTTTGTGTAAAATTATGGTAGTACTCGTAGTCAATATAATAATTTATTGTTAAGAATATTCAAGTGTTTGATAAACAGTGTCTTTAATCAACATGAAGCACTGTTCAAATGTTGACTTCTTGTTTCCGATGATTGTATATCAAGAAGGAAATGGATTGTACCAGATTAGTCAATTTATAACGTTCTTTTCAGCCGGAATCGATGTAATACCACCGCATGTAATTTTCATTGACGTAAGAAGCTGGAACAATGCATGTCGGTGTTTTTATCTTTCTGGATACTTGACAGGCTCCTGTGGCCCTTTTCATCTTATCTGATGTTAACTCGCTAGATTTTAACCAAAATGTGATTTGAGACTTCCGTCAAATTAGCTTTCTAGTATGCATTGCATATGGGTTCATTCTGTTTATTCATTTACTGACTAGATCATCGTAGTTTTTGAGAAACTTACAATGTCCTTAGTGAGCAACTGACTAAGCCCTTATGCTTAATGATTCTAATGTTTTTTAAGGAACTAGCCAGTTCCCAAATAGTTTTGAGAAACTTGATTGGGCCCTAATGGTTTCAGAGAAACTTGGTCCACGCGGTTATTTGACGAATAGTTAATCGGCAGCAGATTCCTAGGTCATTATGGTTATTTGACAACTTGCTAGTTTATACTTCAATGTAAGAAGAATATTTGGAAATTAGAAATATATCTTGAAACGGTGCTTATTGAGGAAGAATAGTAATTACCCAATGCTTATTGAGAATGTGATCGTATTGACATTGTTAGCAATCTATCCACATTTATTCTTAGCAATATCATATCAAGGCTATCACATCTTTAAATTTTAGCTGTGATATATGGGTTGCTAGCAATTATTCCTCCATGCCTCTTAGACATAATGTCGGCTATGAAATGTAGATTTTGATATAAGGACTGTGTGGGTGTATTGATTATATGCATGATGTTAAAATCCCGGTCTGATAGCTCATACTTGCTATCTAATCCTTCAATTTATATACAGTTTGTGATGTCTTGACTTCCTTTACTTCTGACCTAGTCTATTGATTTCTCATTTACTTTAGTCGATTAGATCGTTCCACTGCACTAATAATATATGAGTTTCTTGAACCGACGTAGAATTATGATGTCAGAATTGCAGGAAATGAGAGTCTTGGTGAATCTTTTCAGACTTATAGTTGTAGAATATTCCAACATACGTTGCGGTTACTGATGGTTACATGTCTATTGTTGATCAATAATATTTGCTTTTCCAAATACAGTTTAAATGGCCTCTGGACAAGAAATTTCAATAATAACATGTGTTTCCAATAGGACATGTCGTGATCCTGTACATTTATTATTCCAAATGTACATGTATTAATGATAAAGACTACTATATAGTAATATGGCCGAAGTCTTGGGATATTTCTCCATTAACCGAAAGAATTGAAGAGCAATCCTGACAATGGCACATTTAGATTTTTCCGCTCGTGTCAATTCCTTTGTAGTTCAGCTGATTTCAATGAATAGTAACGTAAAGGGAGGCCTGTGAGCTGGTCTGTGTACATGAAAAAAATCCTTTACTGATTGGGAACCGTCTTTTACTTTAATTCACTAGTGAAAAGTAGGACGCCAAAGTCATTTTCTATTCAGAAATTGTCAATTTACTTCTCTTAACAGCTTGGTAATTGCTAACAATGTATTCAGAATAATGACAATGATCAGAAATGAAGCCAATATAATGATATAAATGCATCTTTCATGATACATCTGTTATCTCACAGATACCATTAATATTCATTGATTTGACAAGGTTAATAGTGACTAGTTGGTATCGGAAACGTCTAATATTATACTGTCGAATTATATCACGAATTCAGATAACTCTGAAGTTATTTCAACAGTGGTTATGATAGTGTTTTGAGAAAATTTAGTAAAGTATACTTTTGTAGTAATCAAATTTATGGATAAGCTTTAATAAGGGTAAAATAAATTTAATATACTAATAGTTTGGCAAATACGAGGGGTTTTCAAAAAGTAATTCCCCTGTACCACTTCACATAGCAGTAAAGCAACGAAACTTGACACAGTTGTTAGTCTTTTTCTACATAGGAACCACCTTCGTTTGATGCAGGTTTTTGTAGAACACCCCAGAATATGACTTCAGAAATCAAGGCTGCACCATCTGGAAAACAATTTTCTTTCTAAAACAAAGTCATGACTGGGAAGAGGTGAAAGTCAGAGGGTGCAAGGTCGGGTGAGTAGGTAAGATTGGGGGGGGGGGGGGGGGGCGGGGGTTCATAGCCGCCCTCCTGTCCTTCTGATCTGGCGACACACGATTTGTCGACAAGAGCCTTGTTCTGCAGGCGGAGGATGCCTTTGCTGCTTTCCCCACCCCTTGATTTTAATAGCTTCAGAACTGTAATGTGCCACTATAATTTGCAATCCAGAGATATTAATAATTGTACATGCAATAGATCAAACTATATAACAGATTAGATCCCAACGTGTCTCTCGAAAGCGAGCAAAATTAACTATTTTATAAGGTGCAGGTTAGCAACTTTTAAATAAATTATATTCACATCACGATACAATAATACATGTTTTAGTAATAGAAAAAGTTATTTCTATTTAACACAATCATCGAATCTAATTGATATATACCTACAGATAAATTGAACACAATAACTTTAGATATATTGACATCTCGCGTACGTACAAATAAACCATTACAATGTCAATTTAATGTCAATTATAATGCTTTGATATATTGACATTTCCCATTTGTACTATAACGGTCAATTCAATTTACACTCCTCTATTGACAGTGAGTCAACAATTAGTTAGAAATAAGCATTCTCCCTTACTTATGTAAATATAATATTTATTTAGGATGTGAACAAGGTTATGATGTGTTTGTTACAGAGATTGATAAAGGGTTTAACTTGGTTATGTGTAGAATATTCTGGACAATGCTAAATGCCCTATTGATATAGAGCCAAAAATAGTGCAAAATACCAAATGTTAGATGTACCGTGGCATTGGCCAATATGGTGTCAACTAAGATTTAAATAATTCAGTTTTTGTCTGACGCATCTCGCTTTTTTTTTCTGAACTTTAGAAATATGAAAATAGTAACTGTATCTACTAACTTCCTAAAAAAATCAACTTTAGTTGTACAGGAAAAAATTTGACATTCCAAGAATTTATATAAGGTTTATAAATAAATGTGTTCCGTTCAAAAGGAAACTTGTAACATTAATTGTCAAAAAATCCCAGTGAACTTTCAACACATTTTTATATTGGTTCTAATAATTTTCACTTGCTTAAAGATAACTTATTCTGGTTATGTTATTACGTTGCAAATATAATGCTGAATTCTGACCCTTGCCGTTTGCTTGATCAATTATGAGAAGACAAACAGTTGTAGTTGATATATTTTCATATAATTCTGGCTTCAGAGATACGGTGTCGATAACATTGTTTGCCAATAAGGAGAAATTTGATTGGTTAAAATCTGAGCTAATTGCCACTTCACCATATTGTATTTTATATTGAAGTTGACAATTACTAGACAAAACCATACAATTGAAAATGGCAATACATTATTGTTCAAGCCTTTCAACTAGACCTGGATAAACAAATTGGTCCAAATTAACTTATATTAGCTTACAAGTCGTGTTGAAGTCTTGTGTTGTAGTTGAGTAATTGTCAGTCTGGTCTGGGTCTTCGTCTGTTGTCTCATAGGTCGAGAAACACCTTCTGACTTTTTAAACCGAATTTTCTCTTGTTATCATGGCCTCAATACTATCCAATATATTTAAATGCGACATTAATACTGTAACCCTCAATAAGATTTCTCTGCACATACATTCGCCGTGTGTTATTACCATGAAAAACACCCAACGATATAAGCTTATGATAGCGATCTTCAAGTCTGACGAAATGAACAAAAAATATTATAAATACTTGTATACTGCATACATTTAATTCAGGGCGAAAATTTACATTACAATGAACAGTTGCTTATTTAGAGGTACAATGCAAAGATCATATTAAGAGGTTATTGTTAAAAAAAGGCCAAAAGTACATTCGAATACTTATAAATATTTACCAGCACATTCACCATTTGTAATAGACATGTAAGTTTTAATAAACTACGGTATACTACTTTTTAGTATCATAACTGTTGCTCAAGGGTGAATATAAGACACTAAAAGGTTTGTTTTTTTATTCTGAGGAAGATGCTTTTAATGGTAGGATGATTAGATGATAAAATCAAATTGTCATAGTCCTTGCAATCAACTGTCGTGGTATATGTTACCGTGTCTTGCACGTTATAATCAAGTAGAAAGATAAGAAGCTTATTGTTAACTAGTTGAGTTTTAATCCTTGATTTTAATACTTATAACCCACATATAACTTTAATATCAAACTTAAATCTATAATCAATAAATTTTATTTAAAGCAATTCCACCTCTTAGAATGAACAAAAAAATTAAGTTCTCAAACTTGGTCAATCAGAGTATATATATTCATCAACGGTGTCTAAAGTATACAAACAGAATGCAAAAAAAAAAACAACCATGAAACTATGTAAATTTCCATATGATAACAGGTTATAATTGATAAATGCCTTAAATTTGATTAAGGGTTTTTCAATTATTGTATATAAACATTGTTTTCTGTATTTATCAGATTATTTAGGTAATCTGTTGTATAGTTATGCAACCAGGTAAGTCCCTTGATGAATATAAACTCCTATTGACCAAATTTAGATGTTTTGTTCATTCTAATAGAGGTTGTATTCCTTTAAGGAACATAGTGTTATAACATTCATTTATTGAGGTCTAAGATAGTTTAGCTACTTATACAAGTGGATCGTAATCTGGAATTTACTTGCTCGATACGTCAGGCACTAAGTCTTGATCACTAAAACAAACCGCCTCAAGATTCTACAATCAGTTTTCCTCTGTTTGTGATACAGAGTATAATGTAAAGCTCTTGTTATCGAATGTTACAATGAATATGTCCTTCATGCTGCATACGTTTAATTTCCTTATCAGGCGAAATTTTTTTTTACAATAATGATATAAAATTTATATAATCAGTAAAAGTGCTTACAGCTCACACTCGTAATTTCAAATCTATGTGTATCCTAATATTCTGCGTTTGAAGATTAGAAATTGTTATTTTAGGGCCTGTTTTAAAGATGTGAGCTATTTTCTGGTAGCTACATCTTAAGTCTATGTGGATCCTAATATTCTGCGTTTGAAGATAAATTGTTATTTTAGGGCCTGTTTTAAAGATTTGAGCTATTTTCTGGTAGGCTACATCTAAAGTCTATCTACATCCAAATAAACCACAGTAAATGCCTACTTTTTACCTTAAGAATTGTGAGGCAATAACTCTTCATTCTGGTGTTTGCATCCTAGACGAAACTTTATCAATAATTTAACAGTTGATTTAAAGAAACGTCCAGGTGTTACATTAAGAAGAAGACCACACACACTGATATCATTTATTCGCTTCAATTAATGCATATCTACCGGAACGCTACATATACCTTAACATAAATCATGTTATGGTAACGGATTAATATAAGCTTCGGCTTGTTTCTGAAACCATATATTGTATTTATGTACCACATATTTTGTAAATTTTGAATAAATATTGTTTAAAAAAAAAAAACATAAATCATGTTGAAACAATTCTAGGTACTTCAGATATAGATGTCTTTTTTTAATGTGCCTACAATGTAATACTTGTTTAAGACATGTAAATCAATTCTTTTGGCTTCTTAAGTTACATTGCCCTCTCCTAACATATGTCTTAAAGTAGGCATTAACAGTCAAAGTATATTCAGAATAAACAGAATATAATAACAAGTTTACATTTACGATTACTTACTAAGCTGGTATAACACAGCTACAATGTTCTCACTGTCAGTGATGTGAGGGTAATTTCTGAGAATAATTGTGTACTTTTCTTTATATTTTCAGGTTTTTTAGAAGCATGGCGAGTAATTCACCCTCACATAAAGACAAACTAACAGTGAATAATGAGTGTTCAGATAAAAATATCAGTGTTGTGAACGGACCTCAAAATCCGGTGCGTCGTAAATCTGGAATGTTACTAGAACTTAGGGATCATGATTACGATGATATGGGACCTGAATCAGGAAACTCTTCCAGACGGCTTTCCAATGTTTCATTATCCCGGTACAGATCATGCCCGCAATTAGCATCAGCATTAGTCAAAGCCGAATCGCCCGGAAGTGACACAATGCAAACAATTGAAGAACCACAGAACGATAATGGAATAAACGCTTGCAGCTTCCAGTTCGCAGATGATTCAGACAGATCCATCACTCCAACACCACCGTCGACCCCTGGCAGTAGGCGTAGTAATAGATCTCCTTCCGGTTGGGACCCATCATCCCCGAGTTCTACACCTAAATTAAACAGGCGAAATCGGAAAGACAAGAAATTTGACCGTCTGCCTTCCACTGACAGTGCTTCAAGGGAGGTAAATCTAAGATTACCTTTACGCGAGGACAATAATTTAAGAATGGATAAAAGTTCTAATCGTGATTCGAAAACTTTATCCGATCTTTATGACAGTCCACCGGAAGTCAGTATTGATTATCGCTTCAGTGAAACGTCTGATGACGATTCTGTTCGTTATCATGGACAAAATCACGCAACCGACGACGGCCATGACAAATGTGAGCGTTGGTTACAGACCTTAAAATTAAGCAGTGCTGATAAAATTAAATCAAGAAGTCAAATGCAGCTTCCCAAAATGTGATTCTGTGATATTTATTGTTATATCTGGTGGACGCAAGTGTTATTCTGAATTAATGTATATTATATTGTTGTTGTTTATGTTTGTTTTAAAAGTGATGTCTGAAAAGAAAGAATAAAAATATCATGTCTCATATTCTGAAATTTTTTAAGGGGTCAATTCTTGTTATCTGTTGCATTATATAGACTACAAAAGTCGCAAAGAAGTGGCCTGCAGTGATCAATCACACTACATAAGGAACTATAATCTTTTCTGTCCTGGCAAACCGGATATCAGGTTTTATAGACCCTCTCAGAAGCAAAAGGATACACTAATAGAAAAACAACAACTTACGATCTGAGCCGCAAAACACGAGAAATCTCATTATATTAATTTTATTGAATAAATCATTCACAAAAGCTTCGACGGCAATTATGACAAAACAGTAGTAAGATTTTAGACATTTTCGCTAATTCACATTCTGTGTATTTTAAGAAATTTGTATTTATTGAACTTGCATGGTATTTCCCTATTCTTATTGAAGAGACTCATCATCTTTAAACCGTCTATTGACAGAAAGCTATTCTATATAGTCTAAGGGAGAAAACCATGTATAGACGTTGTCTAGTCAAGTATAGAAAAATAGTAATTGTTTCAACTCTGATTCATGAAAGTAAACCTCCAGTAACCTCGTTGAAAACAGCATTAAATCTGACATTAAATAGGATCTGATCATTTATAGTAGTGGTGGGTGTCGCGCGCAAAGCAGACCATGCTTACTCTTTTCGAAACACCTGATGGTACTTCTCGTATGGGAAGACCACTATTATATAATTATTGCACCCGAATTTGTAATTGCTCTGGGCGAGATTTTTGATTAACAGAATTGTTTTTCTTGTACGGATTTTTATTATCTGATCATCATCAACATTTTAGTCCGGCAAGTTATAAGTAGAGAGCTGCTATACCCGATTGTACCTGTAATAACTTTCATAATTACTGTACCACTACTATATTTCATATTTTCACAAACATAAAGAGACCGATCCATCCAATTCCATGTATATTCGGCAAATATAAATAGGTCTGCAAAAACACAATGGGTAAATGTATAAAATAACATAAACACAATATATCGGGTGTCCCATAAAAAAACGTCCCCAAGTTTGAGGGTAAGTATCTCAGCTGTGGGTGAACTGATCTCCTTTAAAATTCTCACAGATTTACTTCAACATGTCCTTGTCAGACCCTAAAATGAAAGTTATCAAATAAAAATTGTACAAGTACTGCCTCGAACAAAAAAGCATGTCAAAAAATTCAATATCAGAGCAAATTACATATTTGAATTTGTGTTCATGGTGCCTTCATCACATCGATCATCGATATCAACCATTTTCCATCCTGATAATTTCTCATAAATCTGATCTAAAGGTATTATCTCAAGAAGCAACTATCCTGATTTTCAGTTCATGTTCAGTCAGCGTGTCCTTCTAACGCAACTGTGCATCTGTTCCTTAAGAGAATCCCAAACTGTCTGGAGTCATTACCGACACCAGTGGAACAAACTGGCTGAACAGGAATTGAAAGGCAGGATGGTTGCTTTTTGGGAGAAAATACCTTAAGATGATATCGGTGAGAGCATTTCAGGATGAAAAATGAATGATGTTGGTGTTCAATGAGGTGAAAGCACAATGGATGTTGAAATGTGTTGCTCTGATATTGAATTTTTTGACATGCTATTTTGTTCGTGGCAGTACTTGTACAATATTTATTCGATGACTTTTAAATTTTTAGGGTCTGACAAGGACATGTTGAAGTAAATCTGTGAGAATTTTGAAAGGGAACGGTTTACCAACAGCTGAGATACTTACGGTCAAACTTGGGGACGTTTTTTTTGGAACACCCGATATATAAAATATTACGGAGAAATTTCGGAGGACAATAATGATATTATCGCCTGTCCTGTAGATGACCTGGAAGGTTAAAAGACGTTACACCGATCTAAATTACGTCCATGTCCGTCCATCAGATGGCGATGATCACGACCCCAAAATACACCATCTTGTTCATGTAAGGTTAGTTTGGATTATGCTACTAACCCGGAAAAACTCTGTGGTGTTACAACCGTTTCCATAATTATTTTTTATGGTGTAATAAAACCTACCAGGATACGAAGCATCTACACATCCTACCTCCTCCTCCAATTTATGAATAAGAACATTAATGGATTAGAAATTAATGAATTTTTTTTTTTTTTTTTTTTTTTTTTTTTTTTTTACAATTTGTCGCAATGTACTTAATCACTTGAAGATAATATGTCCATTTAATACACATGTACTTGTGTATATTACTATATTGTATATCTTAAAAAACATATCCAGTAATGGTTATGTACTTGATCTCTAAATCATCAAACTCTGTCCATCAATTTTTTTTTGTCTATATGTAGTATTGGGCCTAATTCTGACCCATGTAAAATAAAGAGTTTATTATTATTATTATTATTATAGTATATGCCCATCAGTAAATAGACCGTTATTAGTATCATTTGCCAGCTATAAAGAGGCAGCTTTGCTCTTGGTTAGAGCTTAATATCGTTGTTAGTACGCACCTCCCCCATCTTGTTATTGTTATTATTTATCAATATATTTATTTCTACACTAATTATATTCCTACCATATTAATATATTGTGCTAAATTAATTAACTAAAAGTCTATGACCTTATATCACTGAATAAAAATATTATTATTTTATTATTTGCTTGGTTCAGTCGAACAAATTTATAATGTTAATAGATGAGGGTTGGTATCTCGCCGCGGGTGCGCTGATGACCTTGAAAATCATCTCCACTCATAATTCAAGTCGACTCAGTCGTAAATGGGTACGAATAATCCAGGGAAGATCAATGCTAAGCGGTAAAGCTAAGGATCGGTTGAAAGAAAAGATTTGTTTAGTCAGACATGAATTGATCTCGTTGCACCTCGTGATTTTGACCTTTATAGTAGTGGCGGGTGTCGCGCGCGAAACAGATCATGCTTACTCTTTTCGAAACACCTGATGGTACTTCTCGTATGGGAAGTCCACTACTATGTAATTATTGCACTCGATTTTGTCATGCTCTGGACGAGATTTTTGATTAACGGAATTGTTTTGCTTGTACGGATTTTTATTATTTCTCTTAAAACCTAAGACGTTATCCTTGTAATGTCATCTTCCCGTGGTCAAGTTATTCTCTTTAACTACCGTATATAGTAAAGGAGAAAGGTATGACATTGGGATGATGTTGTAATGTATGACCGTTTCTTTCTTTGCAAAATGGATGGAAAATTAATTATCTGAACATAAACAGTTTTTCATTAATTTGGATTTAGTTTTGAGTTTAAATGATTCAAATATCAATGACATATTATTAAGTTTGAGTGAGATACACTGATACTTCAATGTTAAAGGAGAATAATATTCAGCATTTTCGAGGATCGATTTGAGCCTTGAATATATGTAAATGGTCTCCAGAAGTACTAAAATTATATCTCTACCTAAACATTTCTCTTTCATTTTCTGTATTTGTGTTTTCTATTTATGGCATAGTCTTACTAAACGACGAGTCGTATTTTTTACTTTCAAACGCTCATAATTATGACTACAAAGGGATTTGAAGGCTTATATTTCGAGGGAGAGTTGTATACGTCATTATTATGGATAAGATTAGCTAAAAAATTCCAGTTTCTGAGACAAAAAATGTATTGGTCGGACAGTTAATGAACATATCCCTTTAATAACAGTTGACTTTACGCACGATTTCTATAATGGGATAAAACTTAAATTATTTAAGTCTTGAAACGACTGCCAAGACCATCAACTATAGTACTTCACGCCCCATCCGCCTTGCCCGTGTCGTTGTTTATTTCTTCTTGATTAACGTTTCAAACGGAACAAATAGCATTACTGAATTGAACATTCTTTTCTTCAATGAATACGCTTTTGTTTCAGACTGCTCTCGGAAACTTTCCTACCTATAGAATATAACTAGAAACTTTGTTTCACTCAACAGTCATGCTCTAGATGTTCACATTCCATAAGATGCAACAGATGCCCGCTGCCGGAGAATAAATTTAATTTTATTATGTCAATCTACCAAGCATTCTAATATTATACGTCACAGATTTGCAAAAAAAGAAGGTTTACATTAAAGGGGTAGTATCATGTTACAGTTTTATGGTAGTATGTAGAATTTCCATGATCCAAGAAAAGTAAATTTTAAAGCTATTTTTAAAAAGAATTTTATAATTTATTAACTCATTTATTGATATAAATCTGAATCGGTGAGAATCTGAATTGGTGAATGAATTTCAGGCAGCTAGTGCACATAGTTAATAATAGTTAATATATCACTGACATAATCAGTTTCTGTGTTAATATTTAAAGTACACATTCAGCTTTCTAGTCAGTACACTGAAATTAACTCATTGTGGACAAAATATGGTACAAATCTATTTTTGTAAAACATATCCAAAATGGCGGCTTTTCACTATTCCAAAAGAATTGTTTGAAACATAAGTGTTCCTCATTAAAAAAAAACAAGCAAATTTAAATCACATATTAGGTGATAATTATAATTTAAACCTTCAACTTCTAATTTTTGGTATTATACTCCCGATGCCATCACTTCGCGAGTTTTCGAGTTACTAAGTCGGATTTTCGAGTTAGTAGGCTAAATCGAATTTCCTCTTAAAATTTTTTCGAAGCTACTATGGCATTGACCCATCGGGGTTGGAGCTGATTCTATGATATGGTCTGTGCAAATGAACAAGTTTTCAGAATTGTTGCTATTATTTTAATGAGTATAGAAATATACCTCTCACATTGGTACTATTAGTCTTAGAATGTCTGTGTGGCTAAAACACAGAAATTGTAACACAAAAAGTCAAAATTTTTGTCCTGTAAAATGAAAGACATAATGTTTACATGTTTATATTTTTTATCAAAGCAAAGACATTTTAAGACTAACACTACTGGGAATATTCTATTCCACATCTCAAAAGAAAAAATATAGCACAAAAATTCAAAAAAAAAAAAAATGTATGCTTGCACAGGTAATAGGAAATGACCAAGATGTGTTTTACTTCTGGTTTTGAATTCTAAACATGTCTTTTACAATTTATTAAAACATTCTTTTTAGTGCTCTTAGTCAAAGGTCTTGAATGTATTATTAAATCGTCAATGAAAATTTTATCACACTTCCATAATAGACTGATCATTATTTTTCTCGTAGTATTTTGAAATACAACAGGGCTATAACATGATTAATTCCATTTCGAACTGCCAAAAACCATATTCTAGATCCAAATTTGTCAAATAATTTAAAGTCATTCAAAGAAAATAATGAACTTCAGAAGGCCCAAAGATCGTACTAATTCTTAGTCAATTGACAATTTAACATTAAGGTAATCGATACAGACACGATATGTCTTGTTTGGCTTGGGAATTAAAACCCCTTCCTATTTCGCCCCTTCCCACTTCGCTCCCAAACTATTCCCATTTTGCCCCTTCTCCATTTCGCCCCTTTCCCGTTTTGGCCCTTTCCAGTACGCCCCTTCTCTATTTTGCCCCTTTCCCATTTCACCCCTTTTTCAGTTCGCCCCTTGCGACTGAGAATGAAAAGTGACTATTCTTCCGGATGAGACTATAAACAATTGTTGTTCAATATAATCATTACCCGTATGCACCAACAAAGATAAAAGGGACAGTATGCAAATTTCTAATATCAAAAACTGAGTAAATTATACTTCTTTATTTCTAAAAAAAAAAAGGCTTTTTATTTCCATTTAACCTGAATTTGTTTTAAAAGGGTTAATGAAAACAGAGTGTTCAACTAATTTGTGTATTACTTTTTTGTCTTAATGCATTCGGTTTTAAGCATTGAACGAGAGGGGGGGGGGGGGGGGGCGAAATGGGAATAGGGGCGAGATGGGAAAGGGGCCAATTGGGAAAGGGGCAAAATGAAAAAGGGGTGAAATGGGAAAGGGGCAAAACAGAAAAGTGGCGAATTGGAAAGGGAACTAATGGAAAGGGGCAAAATAGGAAGGGACAAAATGGGAATAGTTTGGGGGCGAAGTGGGAAAGGGCGATATGGGAATAAACCATTAACCCTTTCATTACCACATTTTGCTTTAGGGATCAAAAAATTATTTACTACATATTTTCACAATATTTTAGACATAAAATACTAAATTTATTGTTGGTATAAAATTTTCGGATAGACTTGCCCTTTTTGGGAGATGTTTCATATATGATACTATGGATATTAAAGGTTGATGAACCTAGAGATCTTAAGCATTTGAGAAATCATCAAACACGGCAAATTCCCACTTGAGATTATATTAAAATAGAATATTATAGCTGTGCGCAATAATAAATATATTTTGTATGTTAAAATCCAGGAATATATGAAGGATCAACATGTTCTGCTTTGCTTGGGGCAACTTTTGATATACGGTTATGTTGGAAACATTTCAAAAGTGGGTTTTTATTTTGCTTTTGGAAATTATATCTACATCCAATACCCATCATAATCATCAAAGGCGAACATGAGTCTTGCCTGTGTAATTTGGCCTGATGGACATTTTCTTACATATAAGGAAACTAATATGATGAATCTAATAAACGATCATTTATTCAATACATTTCAATAAGTCAATTTGTCACTGTTTGGAATTAGTTTGTATGAAAAGCCACAAAACAGTTACGTTCTGGGCGGATACATAATGATACTTGGCATTTGATGCATCTAGTTTGGGTCAACGCTTTACAAATTTTGCATCTACGTCTTGAATTTACCTCCACCATTTCAGGTAAATGACCAACATTATCAATGCGGACATCTCTTGATACCATTGGCTGAAGAACTCTTCTAAGTTTTGATGGAGTTCCTTCTGGTTCATTTTCAGCTACAGGATTCTGAGGTCTGCCCCGCTTACGTTGAGTATTTCTACATTTTGTTCCCAAGGATAAGAGAAGTGCTTATATTGGCAGCAAACTGCAAAAGATCCATCTGTGATTTTTTGGAGATGTTGTTGTTAGTACAGTATCTCCTATACAGAAGCCAACCATTTACAATACCAAGATTTATGGTCCAAAAGAAGATTCTTTTATACCACTTTCTGCTTTTATATTCAATTCTATAAATGCTCATTAACATATCAAAGAGGTCGACCCCTCCCATATATCGATTGTATTCATGAACTATACTTGGACAGTCAACTTCAATTCTTTGCTTCTTAGATTTGTCGTATCGCTTTACCTTGACAACAGGATCTACAGATGTATGAGTTGAAGTAAGATTGACCGTTTTATTATCAAACCACCTAACAACAGCAATACCAGAATTAGCATCTGTCATGTAATCATTTGAACCGCGACCCTCTTTTTTCAAATCTTTTTCAGATTTTAGACTGCATCCACGAAGTCTGTTAGCACGAATTGTCCCAACAGACCAAATTCCATTAGACTTTAACGCTAGCTGTAACTCTAAAAAATTGAAGTAATTATCGAAATAAACTACATGGTTTTTATGGAAAGGCAAGGTTTCACACAACTTCAAAACTATATCTCCTGGTTGATATCCACACGAATCCGGAACAGTTGGGGTTTTACCATCATACAAAATAAAATCATGTGTGAATCCGTCTTCACTATTTCTGGAAAACACCTTAAACCCCCACTTTTTAGGTTTCTTTGGTAAATATTGACGAAGTACAGACTTCCCCTTGAAAGGTATCATTTGCTCATCGATGCTCTGTCTATGTGTTGGTTGAATCTTCAAGCAGGAAGCTCTTATCTCTTGAAGAAATGGCCTAACTTTATGTATACGATCATATTGTGGATCATCTCTATTGGTTACTAGATTAGTATTATCAGCAAGATGTAGAAACCGATTCATGTCAGTAAATCGGTTCCTAGACATGTGGTCAGCAACAGCAGGAAGTCGAAATTCTTGTGACCAAATACATCACGTAACGTGGATAAGCTGTTAAACCCATTCGTATTAGTATACCAATATACTGTTCAATTTCTTGTTTTGTCGTATGAAACGAGGACCCCTCTTGTGCTGCATACAAATTTGTTTGCCCTTCAATTAGAGCAAAAATTGGGTCTTCCCAGAATTGTCGAAAAAACCATATTGGTTCCTCTTCTTCGGTGGCATATTCAACATTGTTATTTTGGAAAATCGGGTTCATAACCGGCTGTTTTACTTTTCTCCATCTGAAGACATGTTTTGTTGAACGCAAATTGTCTTGATCCTCTCTAGAAGGTGCAAGTTGTTCATTGTCATCAGATGAGTCCGAAACTGAACAAGAGTTATTGCCAGCGACATACTCATCCCCTTCATCAGAATCTGTTTCTGGCTCTGAAATATCTGCATCTGGTAACAAAATAAGCTCTTTCACCTTTTTTGATGACCTTGATGTTACACGAACATCAGCATCCATGGTTTTGTAAAACCTTGAAGGAGGTAAACTACTCATTTTTCAATCTATCATCAAATTACAGACGCCTAGTGTTTTATGTCAGCCATGTAAAATGGCCATGTGCTATTGAAGAAAATATTAATTTTCATGGAAGCAACCACCATAGTATCATATATGATACATGAGCCTTTTTTGTCAGATTTTCAATATTTTTGACAGGGGGGAAGAAAGAATAAATTGGAACTATATTAGGAATATTATAACACACCAAAATAATTTTTTTTTTCAATTTTTTTTATTTTTATAATTTTTAGAAAAGTTTGAAATTGGTTCATAACATTAGACTGTATCAGGTTCATAAGCTATTAAAACATCATATGACGAAGAATTTGTTTTTAATTCAAATTTCAATTTAATCATACTATTAAACTTAAATTTTAATACCAATTAAACACTTTTGGTGTAAAGTAAATACGAAAATAATAGACGGTTGAAAAAGACAATATATCATATATGATACTCTGGGTGCGAAAGGGTTAAAACTATGGGTGACAAAAATATTAATTAAAATACAGAACATCGCGAAAAAGATTTCACGTATATAAGCAGAAAATGTAAGTTGTCTACTCAAAAAACTCAGAACTTAAATGACAATCTGGTTCATAGCAAACTAAAACCAATCAATACATAAACAGGTACTATACCTGTGCGAGTTCATATTTTTTCTTATTTCAGATCAGAACAGAATAAAAGCCAGAATGCAGACCCCTAATTTCTCAATAAAGTATTTGTTCCATCCCAGGCCTGCACATTTGGGAGATTCAAAACCCCACTTCCCCGAAATCTATGTGAAACGGCAATGACGCTCCATATCACAATCTTGAGATTTCTAAGAAATTCTATGACCAGCTACGAACCTTCATTCGTGATGCTCGAAACGGCTTGCAACATAGTGGGAACCCCGCATAATTAGTACACAAAGCGTGACACTATGAATATATTGAATTTGAAAAACTATTGTATTTAATATTCACTTCATTTTATCGAGTGTGTATAGTTGATTGCAGATCATTGCATAAACATGAAGAAAGATATCATAATAAAATTGAAATTGTTGACAAAAATACTTACAGCAGGTATGTTAAATCTTTTTTTGTGCTTATTGATTTACTGAGAAATTTTAAAGGAGAAATTCAAAGAGAATTGCACTATATAAATATCGTTATTGTTTTATAATTCGTTACTAAAAAAGCTCAAAGCTCAACTACGAAAGCCTTTTAGACACACCTAAAAAAAAAATATTTATAATTTTATTTTTCGGAATATATTTTGCACAACTCGAAATTTCGGGTTCCACAACTCGAAATTTCGGACTCCACAACTCGAAATTTCGGATTCCACAACTCGAAATTTCGGACTCCACAACTCGAAATTTCGGATTCCACAAGTCGAAATTTCGGACTCCACAACTCGAAATTTCGGATTCCACAACTCGAAATTTCGGGTTCTGCTATTCTGATATCAGAGCTGTTTTAAGTATAAAAAAAGCGCGGAGAAATATAACAACGCACCGCAACAGCATGTAAGTATCATGTCAAGTGCATACCCTTGTTAGTTTCGATCCGGTAAAACGCTACGATGAAATGAACGCATCGTATCGCCGTATCGGACCACGAGGGTCTGATTCAATATATTATGCAGAAGCGGTATCCGTCAAATGGTCTACGTCATACTTCAACAAATAAATCGCCGGGTGTAGCGATTTTTGACGCATCTGGACCTTTCCGCGCGTAGATCTTCCAAATGTGACTTATTTTGCCGGAATTCTCCGTGCAAGCGGCATGCATCATGCGTTAGCCTATCCGGCAAAAATGTAAAAGCATGTATACGAACGAGGGTGCTTCCATATGTCCGGATACGACATGCGATTTTTCACGCGATTGCGAATGGCTGCGATGCGGTAAACTGAATCGCTCCATGTAGCGATTCATGCGGCAAACTAGTAAAAATCGGTTTCGGAAATCTAAAATATTTTCTGCCTTTCACTTCTTCAGGAAAGGAGATTGGTGCCGCAGGTGATTTTCATTATTATCACTCGTCATTGTGGGGAAACGTCCTCCTCCGAGGTATCCATGATATCTGATGTTGAACGAACGTCGACGTTCAGTCAAATTTAACCGCGCGTATGTGTCATACCTGTCGCAACTGTACCGCAACGTAGGCATCGCACCCGCATGTATGTATTTTCACCTTGATGGAAATCGCCTGCAGCAACGCTGCGTTTCACCGGACCGAAAGTCTAGACTCAGCGGAGAAATATAACAACGCACCGCAACAGCATGTCATGTCAAGTGCATAGCCTTGTTAGTTTCGATCAGGTAAAACGCTGCGGTAAAATGAACACATCGCATCGCCGCACCGGACGACGAACTGCATGTATGTGTTTTCACCTTTAGTTTCGATCCGGTAAATCGTTGTGGTGAAATCGCCGAATCGGACCACGAACCGCATGTATGTGTTTTCACCTTAAGGCCTACATGTTGTCCTAATAACCTCCATGTGGGTTTAGAACAGCTTTTTATACTAAAAACAGCTCTGATATCAGAATAGCAGAATCCGAAATTTCGACTTGTGGAATCCGAAATTTCGACTTGTGGAATCCGAAATTTCGACTTGTGGAGTCCGAAATTTCGAGTTGTGGAATCCGAAATTTCGAGTTGTGAAAAATATTTTCAGAAAAATAAAATTATAAATATTTTTTTTTAGGTGTGTCTAAAAGGCCTTCGTACTCAACAGTTCATGTACACGTACAATTATTAAAGGGACAGTCTGAATTTATTTTAGGTCGAAAATTTTTTTTGCTCAAATTTGTGAAAACTTTACACCAAAATCTGTAACTATGTGCCCTTTAATGTATCTGAAAGTTTTAACTAAAAAAAATCCAGCCGTTAATTTTTAAACGCTAAAAACATGCTAAAATTTTAAGTGTGTTATGTTTTTTGGACGCTGATAGGAAACTACTGAACGGATTTGAGTAAAATAAACGCCTAATTGTAGACAAATGTCCATCTGGTGTATTTAAAAGGGTTTCAGCTAGAAATATTGAGCCATTTAAAGGGCAAACACCAAAAACTAAGTCAAATTGCTTAATTAACAATACGTACTCCCTGTTTGTAATTAACCCTTTAAAACCAAATTCAGTTTGATCAAGAAGATATAGAAATACAATAGTAATACTTTAAAAATACTCTCAGCCAGCATTTGAGATTTTTTTGATAATGGAAACTTTTTTCAAAAAAGCAGAATGGCCCTTTAATTTAAAAAAAAAACGTTATCTTTACTCCCAGTATGTTTTTTACCTTCTAAATTAATTGCTAATAACTTCTTATTATAAAGAAATGTGAACGATACCTAGCGATTGATGAACAAATTAATTAGAGTGATTTTAATTACTATGTAATGCTGAAATTGAGCTCTATCTTGTTAAGCAAATGTTGTTGATTGTATCAGTTTCAGATTTATCGAAATCTCCAAAATATCACAGAATATTTGATATAAGCACGAGCTAATTTCTTTAAAAAATTGTTTGTGAAACATTGCAGCGACGTCTCCGTCTGTCTGTAGGATTTCAAACAGGGGAAAACCGGGTTCAATCATCCGAAGGAATTAATTATCTCGACCAATGGACCTTCCGGTTATCGAGCAAATCCTGCCGCTGTCCTAGCAAAATTGTCTTTATTGCTTATTGAATGACCTTTGTTTACCCAATTAGCGCAATCAGGTACAGGGAAGTAGGACAACAATTTTCATTTCATTTCATTTAAGTTCTAATTCGCATAAAAAGTTTTTTTTTAAAATAATATGACATGACCAATTTTGCCAATTTAGTGCTTGTGTTTAACTTTAATTCAAACTTTATGATTTCCATGATATCATATGAGTCAGTCCCCTTGAATTAAAATTCGCACACTGCCAACTTATGACATAATTTGGGGCATTAGCATAGAAAACAAATTAAACGGGGTGATGTTAGCACGAAAAAATAGACCGATTTGACGAAACTGGCGTGAGTGTCCATTATCACCAAAGGATAAACCTTTTTGAAATCATCGAAATCGAAAAATATTTTATACCATCATGTATAAATTATTGCTATTGTTTTTGAAAACTTGTTCATTTTTTAGTTCGTTAACACTCTAAAAGGCACAATTATTCACAGATTTTGACAAAACTTGGTGTGAGTGTTCGTAATTATCTGTGGATGAATCGTATTGAAAATCAGCAAAATTGTAAAATATTTTATATGAGTTAATGCCCATGTTCTTGTTATTTTGTAATATTATAGAAATGCTTAACCGTACATTATGTCTACACTTTCCAATTCTATCTTATGACCTTTGTTACATCATACCTAGTATAAGTGGAATTGCTAATAAAATAATAACCACAAACGTCTGTCTGTGATGGGAATGGTACAATTTTCAATATATTAGTAAAGTTTACCATCCCTTTAAATCACCAATACTGGCCGAGTTTATGGCACTAATACTAATTAATTACTCAATTAATATGCATGGTGAATGATTGAAATGAGGTAAAGTTTCTGAAGAGTTATTCGATCGAAAACTGTATTGGCACTGTATCATAATCGTATCATTATCAATATCATTTTTTGGTCATTTTCATTACAAATTTGAAATAATAATCGATACATTTTTTTATACGCCCACATGAAATGGGGTGGGGGGGGGGGGGCGTTTATTGTCGTCACCACTAGATTTTAGAACAATATATTAATGAATCCACATGAACGCCGTATGTTTAAAGTAACATCAGAATTTTATCTCTCCGAAATTTTAGATTTAATATGACAAAATTTACAAAATAAATTAGATTAGCCTTATAACGTATTTATTGAAGGATTTGATAGCTCAAATAATTAGGCAGTGCTATAAAGTTGTCTATTTTATTCTCTCTCTTATTACAGGTCTACAAGAACAAAAAAGTAATTATGAGAAAATTCCTGATCACAAAAATGAAAAATCATCATTTTGTTCTCTTTCTAAACGAATGGTTTTGGCAATCATGTTATGTCTCGGGCTAGGTAAGTTGTCGTTGTTCATTGTGCTATTCATGGTTACCTAATTGGTAATGCGAAACACGTATTCGTGATTAAATATCTGATCATAGAAATATAATAGGACTGGCAGTCTTCTCATCGTCTATTGAACTTCTGTTTCAATTTATGGTTGACCTATGGTTCTCCTTTGGCGACAAGTGGACTCTAAGTAATACTGTGGGAAAGAAACTTGATTACATAAACTTTACTTAATATCATTTAATTAAATTATTCAACCGTTCCTAACTGGATGAATAATTGAGTTAAATTTTAAAAATAGTTGTTATATAAATCAAAAAGTGAAATGAATAATAAACTTTTTTAATGAATAAGAAAACTACATCACGGAAGTTTAGATGCAAATGAAAAGGTGGGTTAGGTTATTGTGACAAATTTATGTATTTTAGATGGATGACATTAAAAAGAACGAACCAGACAATCGTCAAGGTTGACATGCTATCATGAACTTTATCCCCCATTTGAAAACTACCGAGGATTGCCGATTGATTTAGATATCCCATTACATATAATCATCCTCTTTAGGACATTCCTTATTTAATTTGGGATGTGAATTAAGAGGATGCTATGAACATATCCAAAAAATAGTTTATTTTTCATTTCAGCATGCACCTATGCATTACGTGTTAACATTACAGTAGCAATATTGCTGATGACTAACAGTTCTCTTAAAACTGTCAATAATTCCACCAATGCCACAATAACGGTATGTTTAGGTTTGGAATATTTGCGTCATGGGTCATCTTATTTTTTTTTTACAACGATTTATATGTACGAAAAATCGCAGCTACATCTATAAATGATGTATTACTGTTAATAGTGTAATAACATTTAGGTGAAACTTTGTTAATTTCACCTTTCGAATCGAAAAAAGAACGCTTGTACCAAAAATACGACATTTTCGTTTTCGTTCAACAAATCTTCACTAACTACTTATTTTTTCAATCAATTTCATAGGGTACTGATGCCGAATTTGATTGGGACTTCAGCATTCAGGGTTACATATTATCAGCATCATATTTTGGTAACTGTGTGACACAACTACCTAGCGGTAAGAATGAAACAAAGAAAATAATTTTAAATTTCAGTCGATTTAGATATGATAAAATACTAGAGGGTCTGCCTTTGGGTACACAAATAAATTATTATAAATGAAAAAAAAATATATTTATTCCGGTAACCTTTAACTAAAAAACGTAACTGTAATTGCCTGATTTTACATGCACATCCAGAAAGAAATTCTTGAGAATGGACTTCAGCAATTTTCTGTTTGTTGACACGAACAAACGATGCCTTTTGTTGTATTATGAATTTCACCAGTAACGCTCTTTTTTTATTGTTCAGGTTTGTTAGCAAGAAGAATTGGAGGAAAACTTGCATTCGGAATCGGGATTCTAGTCTACTCACTTCTATCACTACTAAATCCAGTTTTATCTTACTACAGTGTTTACCTTTTGATAATTTCAAGATTTATTCAGGGAGCTTTTGAGGTCAAACATTTTTATTTATTTCGTTTTCTCATCAAATCATATACTTATATTATCATAGATTTTGTCTTGACGCTCTCACAGTTCCTCTGTCTATCGGTCAATAAATCAAGCAACTCAATCAGTGGTTGCTGATTTTGGAATGTTTTGTAACCGATTACTGACATACGACACTAAATGTTGCATTTAAATTTCTAGAATTTACACATTTGATATGAATGCAACACTTTGGTAAATTTGCTTCAATTTTACACAAGAAAACCATTGGTTAATGTGACACTCTGTATACTAAAAGACGAATCAAAAATATGTTGAAATCTTAGAGGAAAGAGCTTTCAGTCTTCCTTTTCTAATGTATATCAATATCACTCATTCTTTAGGGGGTTACTTATCCGACTGTGCTGGAAATGTGGTCAAAGTGGGCCCCACAACAAGAAAAGACTTTCCTTGTATCAATTTCATTTGCTGGTAGGTATCAAGTTTTATATAATTTTATATGAAAATTACAATGAGCAATTCAGATGACCAATACATGTCAAAACAATTTTTGACCGAGCTTCTTTTATCCACTTCATTCAACGCTTATATACACCAAAACTATATTTACGGACGATATTAGGGATGTGGGTAGGATAATCATAATATGCCCTGTTAGGAGTTGGAAGTGTATTTTGTATTTAAAGAGGGGTGTTATACCAGAAGAGAATCTCAATAATCATGAGAAGCACCTCATCTATTTAGATTTAATGATAATAATGACATTCTAAAATATAACATCGACCTTCCCTTTCAAAATGTTTCAATTTATGGGCCATCAGTAATGGTTATCATCGCAACTCTGAAATCAATTCAAATGTTATTACTGTCTTTTCTCGCCCCATATAAGACAGCGGTACAGTGTACAATAAGGCCGATTTTGCAAATCCAGAAAAAATGCATATTGTGACATTGTCGATTAATTTTACATTTTTAATGTATAGAGACCAATTCCTTATTTCATTGATCGATAGGAACGTAGTCTTCATCTAAGATTAAGAACAAGCTTCCATTTCTCATGAAATCTATGATATATGCTGCGTCTTGAATATTATGTAAATAAGTATTATGATTAAGTAATGTTTCAGGCACTGGAATAGGGAATGTTTTGGGACTAATATTTTCTGGTATTATTGCAAAGTATTTAGGTTGGCAAGCAGTATTTTATATTATTGGTGAGTACACTCTAGTTCAAGACTGAGCATAAGCCCAACATTTGAATGGATCCTAGGTATCAAGAAACTCATATAAAGCATATTGTACAATGCCCCGAGATCGAAAACACAATTGTATGCCCAAGCTGACATAATATACAAATGTCCTTTTCCGCCGTTAAATTGTTAGGAATTTTTAATTCAAATCAGAACCACAAATGTCATAAGCAACGCCATCAAAGGCGAATGTAAAAAAAATAAGGCAGTAGCCAATAAACTAAACTTATATAAGTATCTGCTTGTTTGTGACAAAATCAAACGTGTCCGACAAGACGTAGCAGTATTTCATTTTGTTTCAGGGAGTGTATCTACCGTATGGTGTATTGTATGGTTTATAATTATATCAGATACACCAGAAGATCATCCTAGTATAACCAAATCGGAACTATCCTATATACAAGAAAACAATAATCGCAAGCTAAAGGTACTTTTTAGATTATAATAGTAATTTAAAAAAGAGAGTTCCTAGGATAGAATATGTAAGGCATGCTTTGTCTAACTTCGATTTTAATGTGAAACACATTACTAACAATGTCAGTGTGCTACTCAAGCATGGTTGGAATTCGTACTAAAAGGATATTAACAAGCTTACATTATACGGTGAATGCTTCTGCTTTCATCTCGAAAACGTTAGTGAATTTGATCTACTCTTAATAAGTATTGTGGTGTGTGTCTCCAGTCACCTTTCCAGAACACCCAATGCCACTTTGTGACTGAGTTTATCGACTGGGTATATATAAAAAAATATATAAACCGAAGATCGTTTATGAGGAATATGTATTCCACTATTAATAAAATCATTTTTCCTATTATTTTTTTTCGTATTTTAGCAAACACCAATTCCATGGATGGGTTTACTAACATGTCCACCGTTCTGGGCGATAGTGATCATTCATTTTAGTTGTGATTGGGGAATGTTAACGTGGATGACCGAGCTTCCTTCTTTTATGCAAACAATGTATAATTTTGATTATGAAATCGTGAGTTGCATATCTTTTCCTGAACATTTCCATGGTTTTGTTGGTTTTTTTTTACGGAACACACAGTATTACGCACCATTTAAATAACAACTTGCATTTTCAGTGATAGATATGAAAAGCTAGCAAAACGATTCTTAAACTGTCGGTTTGCACAGAACGAGTTGTGTTTTATCAGTAGGTTTCTGTAAGTAAGAGACAATCTTATCTGTTAGCTGGTTGATATCAGGGTAAGATGATCTTATGTTTTGCAGTTAGAAAAATGCATTTTATGAAGTGACGTCGTGAAGTGAAGACAAAAAACGTGTAATATCACAACCGCAAACAGTTCTATTTATTTTCAGAGTGCATATTTTGCTGCATTACCATCGGCGGCATTTTCCTTTGGTTCATTTACAATGGGTAAACTAGCTGATGTAATTAGAACCAGATATAATATTTCTACAACCATCGTTCGAAAGATATTCTGCACTGGAGGTAAGGTCACAAAACTTGATGTGTTTGTTTCCATTCCAGCTTATATCGAGACAATCAGTGATACAAGATGGTAATGAAAATATGTTTTTTTTTTATTTTTCAGGTCTTTTCCTTCAAACGTTTCTTCTTGTTGCTGGGTGTGTTTTGTTCAAACCTGAATATTCCATAGTAATATTTGTTATGGCATTGAGTTTTAACGGAATATCATGGTCCAATATAAGCGTGAATCCAATTGATATATCGCCAGAAAATGCGGGTGTGATGATGGGTATTTCGAATTGTATCGCTAACGCTGGTGGTATGCTCACCCCGGCATTGACTGGTGTCATCTTAAATAATGTGAGTAAATACTTTTCGGTCAAAAAGTATGTAACAAGTTTCGGAACGACTTCTACAATATAAAAATACAAGGATTTAAAAACTGCAAGTAACAGTCGCTTAATTTAATTTTAGCAAAATATGAATCAGTAGTTGCCGCCATATAAGCTAAGGACAATTGCTGTATATGAGAATGAAGCTCAAATCTACTGCAAGAATAGAATGACAAAATATTCATCGCTAATCGACCTGAGTTTCCGTCGAATCAAATTGCATTTGACGTCTGCTCAGTTATTTGAGGTTAAAATAATCAAAGTTATTGAAATATTCTTCTAGAGTGGGTGCAATGTAGATAGATATCTTGCCAAGCGAAGTGTGTCGAGAAACATTTATGGTAAAATGGTGCGGACAACCCATGCTTTGCAAATTTTAGGGGGGGGGGGGGGCGCACGCCCGCCACGCCCCCGCCTCAATCCGCCCCTGAAAAAGTTCAAATTATTGTTGAAAAGGCGACCAAAACATGAAATCTGAATGTCCTTATATCATTACTATTTCAGGAGGGCAGCATAATAGATAGTTGGAGAATTATTATTTACATCAATATAATAATAAATGTTATAGGTGGTTTCAGTTATTTAGTGTTCGGTTCTGGAGAAAATCAGGATTGTGAAAAGAAGACAGTATCGTCTAGGAATAAAGAATAAAAATTGAATTATATCGTCAGAGTAGATCAATGGAATTGATAATTGACACATGAAATCTTTTTAGATCAGACAAGGGTTGGTGGAATTTTACCCACCTAAAATTTTTTTTGTGCAAAAACTAACTTATCTATTAACTGAATAAAAATATTATCATTTTAGCTTTAAAAAAATGAGCACTATCAAACAATGCTTAAACGAACCTGTTTGGCTAACGAGGACGTATGCGTAATATAGTGTCTTTCTGATATGGCTCATGTTCTACCCCTTACTAATTATAAAATACAGATGTAAGTGTACATATACAAATTATGAAATCAGATAAACAAATATTTCTAGGGAAAAATAGACAACAGCAATCGGATGTTCGAAATTTAAGTCAATTTTTATAACTAACTAGAGAACAGTAGTTTAAAAAGTCATGTCAAATAATCATAACTGCGTCGATAACCTGGAATGATATTTACTGTTGGCCAACAACAAGTGCTAATTGGCCATTTTCTCATACCATGTAATACTACAAGCAACCGTGGACATGGTATCCTCTTATTATGGGAATCGGGAAGCACAATTTTGATAATGGAAATTACTTAAAGCGATAGAATGATCAAAAATCAAAATTGTCAAACTTGGTTAATAAGAATTTATATCCATCGGGGACATTATCTGGTGCCATAAACATATATAACACATAACCTGTATAATCTGATAAATCCAGAAAATTACTTCGTATAAAATACAAGTATTAAACTTTTTTTTTTATAATAAACTGTAATTCTATTCTGTTTGTATACTTTGGACCCCTTCGATGAAATTTATACTCTTCTTGGCCAAGGTTGAGAACTTAATATTTTCGTTCATCTAACAGGTGGTGTCGCTTAAATCAATGAAACAATTTTGTATTTACTTTGACTGAAAACTTTTTCGGATTTAAAACTTAGGTAAGTCAGTAGGTAAACGAACTGTAGAGAGTCTAAGTGCACACTTAAGGGTAGGTGTTTATGCGAAGCTTTTCTACTGACATTTTTTTTTTTATTGGACAGATTATTGAAATATCCGAAATATATCCCCACTATGCGAGGCTTTTCTACTGACATTTATTTTTTTTATTGGACAGATTATTGAAATATCCGAAATATATCCCCACTCATGCCGTGGACCATGGATCTACAAGCGAGAAAGCGTCTTAAGTCACTGAGACCCCAACTGGAGAGGATACACTCAGCTGACAATCAACCAATTCTTTATGAAAATCTCCAGTTAATATGTCATTTATAAATATTTTAATGTAAAATTTAGATTTTTCCTTAAAAAACAAAGACAATTTGAAAATATTTTCAACTTTTTGAATTTTCTTACTTGATTACTATGACGTCACGTCATTGTTTACTGTAACGTCCGCGTTAACAATACAAAACAGAATGTTGTTATTTTTTATTGTCACTTTAACTTTAGGCGTAGGCACGGACGTATCAGGTAAGTTTGTTTAAAATCTCAAATTTTGGTTTCTGACTTCGCATACTGCATAAAACATTGATCTCTAAAGTAGTCTAAGTGGTCAAATGGAATTGCAGAGAATTCCGTTTCTTGATGTAAACACGTGTTTAAAATTGTCAGTTGTGTCCGATTTTATGACAAACGTGACGATTTTGATTTTCCGGTTGTTAATTTTCCATTCATGTGCAGTAACATATCAGTCACTAGCTTATGGCGTGTATGTTTCACAACTCATCCGCTAGGCCACAGCTTGTTCAATTTATGAAGACTTTCTGACTAGAGGTAGAGTTTTGACTTTGAAATTGCACAGAGGGTTATACAACCCGCACGGTTACTTGACATACAAATTTCAAACTTCATTTAGGAAATTTTAAGGTCGTTATAACGAACTTGTAGACAGATAGAACAAACCTGTTTCTTGTATCTTGGCTGATTTGTTTAGTCAGGCATGAATTTATCTGATTGTATCCGATGATATTGACTTTGTTGATAACTGTTGTTTTTTAGTATTGTAAGGTTAGTAAATTTATAGTCCGGTCAGCACATTATTCGATCTTCGGTTATCAAAATAACACTATCTTACCTTCGGTTACATACATCGGTCATAGGTCGCCCATGGAAATATTGTATTCTTTGAACAAAGACTGTAACCAATTCAAGAAATGGAATGAAATAATGTTTTACGTTCCGCTTTTCTGCATCTATAATGACGCAAACGCCATACAGCTTGGAATGAGAGAAATGTTGTGACAGCAGTGGCATAAGCCTACTTTTCGATTTCCAACCGCTGATGGATCATTAACGAGCACAGCCCGTGCAAACAGCCTCTCGGTTTATTGTCCCACCCGAATGACTAGACGCCTTTTCCATGTCAGACCCTTCGACAGGGGGAAACCGGGTGAAACCAATTCAAGAGCCAGAGTACAAGATATAATACCCTGACAATAATTAATGACAACCAACTTCAGTATAATATGTCAGTTTTATTTATAAAGATTTAAATTCGACACAGCTTTTCTTATCAGTTCTTCTCCTAACATAGGTAAAATACTGTTAGTACATTTAATTAAATCGTCTTCTGATTCATAATTTGCTTTAACTTCAAGTTCCCCATCATTCTCTTCCAATAGTAATTTCTTATTACAAATGATTTTGGCTTTCTTTCCAGGAAAATAAATAACCCGCAATGATTTGTGGAACGGGGTTATATCTGGATTGGTATAAACAGCATTATAAATCTCATCCAAAGAGGTTGTGTCTTCCAATTTAAACTCGTAGAATTTCCTCCACCCATCTTTATAGAAACTGGTTTTAGGGTCAAATACCCTGTACCCTTGATCACCCTTTCTATGCATTCTGTATATAGATCCATTATGTTTCATGTATTTATACTCTAGAAATGAGTGGAACATTATGGGAGACTCTTCTGTAAAATTCAAACATACAGGTTTGAATGACGGATAAGCACAAGCTTCATCAATAAGATAGAGATCGCATGGTTTGACTAAGTTTCTGAATAATATGACTGTATGGTTGTAATAGTTTGAAACCTGAGATGGTGCTAAAGTGACTTCAAAGTTGAGTGCCTTGTAAAATTCGTATAGGAATATATGATGAGTGTAACACATTCCACCGCACCGCCTCCTCACATCTGTAGTGATTTCTGTCCAAGAAGGTCGGCGTCTTTTACTTGGAGGTTCAGCTAGCATAGTTATGTTTTGGTAAGGTTCTACTTCTCTGTAAGCATCGTTGATTGTTGTAACAACTTCCAGCTTATTAGGATTGCTCAACAGTTCATCTACATTTGGCATTCCAAACACATCAGTCATGTATTTCTTTGCTTCCTCCAAAGACAGCATTATCTGAAGGAAAAGAAAATCATTCTGAGATTCTCGCTGTATATACACATTTAAAAACATACATGGGGAAATGTTTATTTGTCACTATGTAGACCGATGACAGCTTTTGTTTATTTCTTCATTGTGTGTGAAGAATACATCGTATGTGCATAACACATTTATGCAGCCGCCATCTTAATACAAAATAAAGACGTCGAACGTATGGCCAATCATAATGGACTTGAGAGGTTACTTTATTCGAGTTATACATCGCATGAACTTGAGATTTGACTCAAAATACTGCCATTTTTAATCTAGATTAAGTGAACTCAAACCACTGGTGGTACAAACAAGCGTCGAGTATCAATCCCTATCATAGGAAACTCGTTTATACGATACTAGGCTACTATAACAATCATGCTATGAAATGTATGTAGTACAAGTAAAATACAGTGATACACTACAGCTAATAATAATAACCTGATATATTCAGAATGGCGATTTTCTAAAAATACATTATATAACATACTGCGTAAACTTACCTCATATCATAGAACAGTAATAGTTATATTTTAGTGTAATGTTGTTCAGTACTAACACTATCTTTTAGATCCAGTGATTATTTACTTCCTTGTACATTATGCAATCATAGAGTTCTATTTCATTTTGTGAGACAGGTAGTGTCCCAATATAAATTTATTCGTGCAATTAGGTCATAGATCGTATTTAAAGTGGAGATCTGACTTTATTTCACGCTCGAATTAAACAGAAAGAAAGAAACATCTATATTTTACAAGGATAACAAAAATATCTTGCATTATTAAATTTTAAAGAATTGAGTAAAAGTTTTTTTAATTTGCTTTGTTTGGTTGGTGTTGGAAAACTAATGAACGGATTTCAATGCGAAATATAAGCGGAATTGTAGAGAAATATGTCTCCATGTCTCAACTTGATATACATGTATAAGTATATCGATATGTTCATGGTCAATTCAAGAACGAGTTTGAACTCACTCCCTTAACCCTTTTCAAACAAATGTCGTAAAACTCTCGTATTTTATTCTAACTGTAGATCTATTGTATATCATTTTTTATCCTATAACCGACATGAGGAATAAACATTTCAAATTTGCTTTCAATGAATTTTTTTCTCATATTTTGTGTCTTTGATGCATTTTAGAGAAAACATTTTTTTCCTTTTTCTGTCAGATAAAAATGATATCCCATTGAATAAATATGGTATTCAATGGGTGGTATTCAATGGGCGTGGCAAAGCTTTAAAGCAAGCGCTTCAACTTGTGAGTAACACTCAAAATGGCGTCGGACAGGTTTGCCTCTGTTAACTTCGAAGAAATAATTAAAAGCAAACGTAACAAAAACACAGAAAAAACTTCCGAGACTTTTTCGCGTCGAAATTGGCAAATTGTCAAGATTGTTTACTATTTTACTGTCAGTTATGTTTAATAACATGTCATGTCAGTAAAACCGTTTTATATTTTAACGACAAATATGGAAAATGATCTGATAAATAGGTTATCCAATGGCAAACTCGTGGATATGGTTTTAATATCCCAAGCACTCATGGCATAAAAACCATATCCACTCGTAGCCATAGAATAACCCCTATATATACAAGTAAGAAGATCAATGCAATAGATGGGGCATACTTCATAGATTTATTTCTTAACAATTGACATTATATATTACCTTTTTAAAGCTATTGCCATCTAAATTGCAAATTAACCACACATATTAATTTAATGGTAAAGGTTTTTTATTTCCTTAGGTTTAAAACAATTAAAGAGGTTTGGAAATAACAAGATAGCTTCACACAGGATATGATACTGCCCCCCGAAGTTCGAAATTTTTACACTGAACGTAGGGATGGTCCTTCACGTTTGCGAATAAGGATCAATTGCTGCTATCAATATCTGTTTTTTGTTTTGTTTAGATTTACATCTTATGTTCTTTGAAAAAGCAAAATATTTAACGTTTTTGAACCCAAGTAATGGTAACAACAGACCACATAAAGCTTAATCAAATGTGAACGGTGGGGTTTTCACATTAGCAACTGGTCACAGGGATTAAAATGTTTCGGAAATCACAATCAAATTGGATATGAAATACATGTACACAATAAAACTTCTAGACGATTCAAAGCGAAAATTTGAGTTATTCTTATTAATAATAGACTTGCTCCACAAAAAAAGTTTGACATCACATCCTTTAATCTGATTATGTAGGTTTTGTCATAATGTTTGCTCCAACATATTTACTATACTCGTCTAATCCAAATGATTCCACAGTGACAGTAAATATTACTCCTGGATCTGCAATTAAAATTAAAAGACAATTCAGTTCTTTTTGTTATTTTCCTTTAAAACAATACATCAGTAGCGAAATGTTCAAAAAAGATAATTAAAATGCATTATTAGAATTATTCTAGGCGTCAATTGCGAACCTGTTCGTGATCTTATCTCCCTGTATATCCATGATAAGTTTTATAAACACGGAAATCCGACAATAGACGTCCAACGTTTTAGAATTTATGAGTGCATACAATATAAAATACTACATATATATATATAGATTTAGAAAGCAGTAGTTGCATATAAGCATAAGGAATGACTTCCACGACGATCGTTGATGAAATTTGTTCTTATCAATTTAAATTATAACCAACAGAACAATCTGAAATAAGCTTAAATAACATCTATGAAAAGCTGAAATACACCACAAGTGGTTCCTTCAGAATAAGCAGTGGCGGATTCAGGGGTGAATCTGGTTGCTTGCCACCCCCCTTACCTCTGTTGAAGTGATATTATTATTACCAATTTATATATCACTTGATTTAAATGTTGACAAATCTTTGGATACATTTAGAGATGTATATTTGAATCTTAAACTATGTGAATCTCAAAAAATTTGCGACACATTTTTTTTTCATTATCAACCCCCTTTATGATTCCTAAATCCGCTACTGATAAGATTATGAACATACCCAAGTCAAACAATATGACTGATAATTCCGAGGCTGTATCTTTATCAACTATCAATGATTCAATACCAGGGTTATCGTCGGACCAATATTTGATTCTGTATTTTTCTATCAACTTATTGTCTACAGGTTGTGTCCATGTTACTGTGATAGTTGTATTCGTACTCGTCAGAACTAGATTTATTGGCGGAGGAACATCCTGTACTATCAGTGGTGGTGAGATGATTGTCGTCTGTTGTATTTCTGTTATTGATGTTGATTTTGTACTGGATTCTTGTGTTGTTAAAAGTGTCAAAGACCGAATCGTAGTTTCTGGATGTAATGTTTCTGTAGTTGGTATACTGATATCTGTAGGATTATGAGTAGATATATCTGCCTCTACAAAAGGTAGATACAGATCATTATTTTTTCATGTTTACATTTATTTTATAGCTATTAACTGTAGCCCCAATCAGCCAACATTGGGAAACATTCCGACAATTCACTGCAACGAGCTAGTCTAATCAAGTTTTCCTTAGTGTTTGGGGTCCTATTAATGCCTGTTCTTTGAATTGCTTAAATTTGGTTTTCCTAATGTACTCTATATTTAATGCATGTTAATAACAATTTAACCTAAATTACTAATTTCTTCTTGTTTGCACTGAAAATAGATTACCAGAGACTGAATAGGTTTGTTTTACAATATGAGGTTGGTGGTTACCTCTGATAGAGATGGTGAAATTGGCTTGATCTGAATATAAACCGTAATGGTTGTACAGATAGATAGCTTGAACATGGAAATAATATGTAACGTTCTTTGTCAGATCCTCCAAATGAACTGTTGTATTCTGAGTTTCTATATACTGAACATCGAACACCATTTTTCTATCTGTGCTGTAAACAACTCGATATCCTAGAATTAAAATGAAATTGAATATCCAGGATGATACATTGTGAATGGTTTGTTCGGAACAATTTCTTGATGAAGGCCAAGAACATGGAATACTGAATAGAACAAGCCACAGAAATGGGATGTTTTGAGCATGTTTGCAATGATGACAAACATTTAGATTCAAGATGGTACATATTAAGTGTTCTTCAATTACCAAATATGCATCCATTTAATGAAAAATGTTTAAGTGCTGATGAATCGCTGGAGCATCGACACCTGCCCAGTCAGCAAGCCATTAACGATGTTATTCTTCTTTACTGAACACTTCAAAGTATTTCTTGAGAGCAGTGGTGGGTCGATTTGTTTGGTCTCTTGTTAATCAGATGAGAAAAGGCAGAATTGTGGCAAAATTAAATTAATATCAGAGAAGTTCCTACCAGTAATAGTTCCTGAAGGTCTAAGTGGAGGTAACCATGATAAATCAACTGTTACTGGACTTGTTGGGTGTTCTTTAACTTCAAATTCACTGGGCCTTCCACCAGTCTCTACATTAATATAATAACTATAATCTTATTACGGATTAAATTATTTTTATATTTCAAATGAAAAGGATGATAATTTAAGATGCGAAATTGATTCAATCTTATTTCGTAAGCATCATTCAAGTCAAATTTGATTAAGCAACAGTATATTGTATATTTGAAACAAAAGCGTCAGTTGATGTGAATGGAAAGTTCCAAAGACCTACCTTTTACTGATGTTTTGAATAAGACTTGTTTGAGAACAGGACCTAGAGCATTACTAATCACAGGTTGTATTTTAATATAATAATTTGTATTATAAGACAAGCCATATAATATTGCACTCGGTGTTGATGTTCTATAGGTTAACCAACTTGAATTGTCACTCACAGTATTGGTGTAGTTAATAAGATAACCTGAAGCAATACCAAATAACACGTAATAATTACTTAATCTGTGTTTAGAAGACTTCAAATTAGTAACTTGCTCGCTGACAGTCCCAATAGGTGTATGTTTATTACATGTATGTGTAATGTCAGACCTTAACAGTGGCAGCTGATAGACTGCAGTATTTTAAAGTATGGAATAAGCATTCATTATCTGCATTAACGAAATAAACTTCGCGAGTCTATGAAGACTATAAGAAGATGGAGTTACAAAATGTATTATGTCAGTTCAATTGGAATCTTTGCAACACTCTTTTTTAATATATACATGTATTTTACATAATTATTAGAGATGAATTGCACCACTAAAACGTAAATTTGGGCATTTTTAAACCAATTGATTTTTGCTTGATGGTGCCATTTAAATTGGAGAGGAATTAAAAGGTTCTATCTTACCAATGACAGTGTGGTCAGATCTGACCCATGATATATTAATAGCTGGCAGTGGATTAGTCGTTAGTTCTTGTATATCAACTTGTGTTGGTCTCTTACTCTCTGTAAATTGAAAATGTTGCACAACTTGATATCATGTAAAATTGAGTGCGTTTTGATATATGAAACGAGCGCATTTTCAAAAAAATAATGAATGCTGCAAACAGGCGGAAACTTTTTCATGATTTCACCTTTAAGATAAATGTTATACGACAATGCAAAGATGTTGAGTAAATGAATAACTGATACAGTAATCGTAATATGTCTTACCTTTTACTGGTGTTCTATATAGCCCAGTTTTAGACATTGGTCCAAGTATATTAGCAGCATATCTCGCTTGAACTTTAAAGAAGTAAACAGTTTCATATTGTAATCCAATGATAATGGTAGATAGACCTCGTTCTATGGTGGTGATCCAGCTATCTTTGATATCTGGTGTGGATGTGTAACTTACTAAATACCCTGAAGAAGACGGAAAGTCATGTTTAAATGTTTATAATCAAAGAAATGGGTTTCCTGCCTCGTCTCGGGTGTATCCTATGTACCCCCTTCGTTCTATACGCTTCTTAAAACTTGCTGTTGTACTACTGGACACGTTCAACGTTTCTGATGTATAGGTGATTGAAAGGTTTTATTCTACAAAATGTACCAAGGATGGAACCATATGCTTTATTTACAAATTGTGAAGTATGATGATTTTCATAAATCATTGATGTTCCAGTCCATCATTTAGAGAACATATCCATAACTATTAGCAGGTCCACAGATTCTGACTGATCCATAGATATATTAAAGCCTCGCGAATTGATATTTCACAGTATAATTTTTTTGTTGTTATCCTCGAATGTTCATTAATAAAATGAAAGTACACAAGATCAGTCAGAGTGTCATAAATTTCTCTTCGAATTGGCTGTAACTATATGACCTACCAGTTATAGCTCCCATTGTTTCTACTGGAGCAGACCAAGATATATCTACTGTAGTAGACATGTTACTATTTAATGGTCTGATTCTTATATCTGTTGGTGCTGATCGCTCATCTCCTGCAATAATAAAATGTAATTACTGTTTAAACTAGTACGCTTTAAGCTCTAGGATTCCAGACAGCATTGGATTTGAGCATGACTATGATCCTAAAGAACGGGATTGATCAATCTACCAAATACCTTATTCCACTGTGCGACTGTGTTCATCAACTCTTCATCGATGTAGATATTTAGCAATGGAACCATATTTTTAATTTCCCGCCCTCATTTGCCTGTACAGATGTGGCAAAATGGGATAAAACTCTATTTCATTTAATATGATAATTCGAGAGAGTCGTTTTCAGAACGTTTTACTTAGAATGAGTGTACATATACATGCAATGATATTCGCGTATAATACATGACGTACTAACCTGCAAATGACCGGAAAGTTATCGCCGGTGAGAACGGTCCATTTCCACCAGAGTTACCAGCTTGAATCTTAAAATAGTAGTTAGTTGTGGACTCCAGACCTTCTATTGTTAGTGATTTTTTACCACTTTTTAACTCTGTTTTATTCCATAATGTTATATTTAATCTTGGGTCACTTGTATAATATAAAATGTATTCTGAAAACGAGAATGAAATGTAAGTCATACTTTTATTTGGACAGTTTTTAAATTGACAGTTTTGACAATTTCTCTGGTGGAAATTGATCTGAGGGGTCTTTTGCATCTTGATAAGGCAAGTTTGTGTAATACGTAGAACTCAAAGTCTAAAAAACAAAAATCGTATTATATCTCAATATTATTGCTTCGATTGATATAGTTCTGACCTACTTGATGTAATAATTTAACCAAATTCATAGAAAGGTTAATAAAGTATCAAACTCACTTTCAGTCTTGATCGAATTTGGTTTAACATGTTTCCAAGAAACTACCACTTTAGAAGGTATATCTGTTGCTGTAACAGTTAGATTAGTAGGGTATAAAACTGGCGGGTTCACTGAAAAGTAAAAACTAGTATTGAATAAGGATTGTAAACAATAAATGCCAATTTTCTAATTATAAAATGAAACAAGTCGTGGAATCAAATCGTCGTACAATCTACTGGCAGCTCATTTATTTCCAGATTCCACCTTCAACAGTAACCAGATAGATAGGCAGGGGACACTGAAATGGAGTCAGTTGAGACATTTCTAAGTTTTGAATATATTTGTGTAGGTAGCGCGCCCCATTAACTATTGGTTCACCTGGTTGCAGAGTGTCTGCAATTTTTCCCGAAGAAGTAGACACCACAATATATTGGTGTTCTCTTATGCTAAAAACAGATAAACTTACTGAAGGTAGTATTTGATTCTGGTAAACTCCACGTACTGTGTTCATCATTTCTCACAACCCGTATAGCAAACTCATATTGGGTGTCAATATCTAACTCTTTGAGTATGACTGGAGGCTTACTGACATTGAGATAAGTATACTCAGTTTCGTTAACACCAGAATATCGTAAAGTATACAGTCTCCTATCTCGTCTTTTAAACTTGTTAAGAGCTGGATCTATCCAATATATTCCAATCGATGTAGTAGATAATGTCAATGCTTTGATCATTTGTGGGGGTTCTAATTTCACTGGAACTGTAATACAAATGTGATGATTTCAATACCTTTTCATATATTGAAGGATTCGAGGCAGATTATATTGGCACTGATGTAATGGCAACTCAAACGTTGGTATACCATTCAAGCCCAATTGGAAAGACAAAAAGAAAGAGGAGTGAACTTGTCTACCAGCTGATCCTTGGCCAACCCTCTTGGCATTGATCTTTCAAGGCTTATCCGTATCAATTTACTCATGGATCAACCGGAAGTAACGATGAAGATGTTTGCAATAATAGTGCTCTCACAAAATAAAGAAAAAGATGGTAAAGGGTAACTTAACCATCCGTTCGACCAATCTAAGACTATGCTAATCAGTTCACAGTGAACAGTTTATTGGCGAAATTTAAGCCTTTAACTCGATGTGTATCAATAATTATCCGTGTAAGAAAGGGATAGTGCGATTTTTTACTAGAAATCATAGTTCAAGTACTCACAATCCTTAGTTTTGATGAAGTCATAAGTTGCAGCACTTTCACCGTATTTATTAAAGGCTCGTACACTGATGATGTATTCTGTATTTTCACCTGAAATTTAATCAGTATCAGATTCTAATTCAAAACCTTTGGGTTCTAGTATATTTAAAAAGACTGGTGCAGATCGGATAACGACAAAACTTGTCTTTTATTGAACAGGTAGAATGACTACCTCAACGCAACTTAAGGGGAGGGGGGGGGGGGGGTGTTCTGCTTAAGGAGTTCTGTTATCTGTTGGGAATACCTAAAGGATACAAACTGTCCGATCAACCTGAATTCATGCTCACTTACACGATTGAAATGGTGTTAAAATACTCACGTAATTGTCTGATAACATAGGATAACTGAGCTTTGGTAAGGATTTTCCTGTTAACTTCTGGTATGTATCGTCCATATCCTATTATATAACCGTCTAATGGTGCACCAGTGTATCTCGGCTGTGTCCAGTTCAAATAAATAGATTTCTCTGTACTTGTTAATATTAACGCTGATGGTCTGTCTGGTGGTAATTTATCTACAAAAATAATTTAATGAAGTCCTTTGTTCTCCAATAATAATAATAATAATCTCTTTAATTTACATGGGTCAGAATTAGGCCCAATACCACGAGTGGTAACGGTCCTGTCTCACACCCAGCCCATGGGGACAAACATAGATACAATATACAACATATAGACAAAAAAAAAAAAAAAAAAAAAAAAAAAAAAAAATTAATGTACACTAACAGTAGGTGTCAAAAATGAAATGACACAAATTCTTAGTTACGACATAATTTTGAAAATCGGGCACCATTTTTCAGAAGTCTAATCTTGTAATTAGGCCTAAAGTACTTGAAATCGAAAATGATCCAAGTATAACAAAGTCCCTGGCAAGTGTGGTGCTGCAACGGTTCTCAGCTAATATACTAGTACTTAGTTTGTGCCTTACCAACTTCCTTAGTTTTTCCTGTGTGCCATCGTGAATATGGTCCTGTACCCCTGATGGTCATAGCTGCTACTCTAGCTTTATATTCCATACTCGGTTCCAGTCCTACAACAAAGTGTATAAATAGAGAAACTTGTGCTATAACTATTATTAACCAGGGTATTTTTGTTTTATAATTATTCAACGATTTGCTCTTTAAGATCGTAGGACATGTTTACAGGTATTTATGTATAGCGGTATGAATACCGATATATATCTGTAATGTCAGCTTTATTAGATATCCGAATATGGTTTATATTATAATGGACTTACCATAAAATGTATAGTTCTTATGATTGTTGTCAACAGTAAATATAGCCAATGGTTTATTGGAATGAACACGTTTAAATACCAGTTTATATCCTGTGATACGACCATTCTGTGAAGCTTTGGGTGGTGATTCCCATCTTATCAACACAGCCTATAGAACGAGAAACAGACATCGTAACATTTCCACTTATATTCCTGTTGTACTAAAACCGAACAAGTACAGGTGAAGAGATACCAGATGGAAGCACTCCTTTTCTTGAATTGCCTGTTGACTAAAAACCCGACATTTGTGCTACGGAACATACAGGGGCTGATCCAGGATTTAGAGAAAGGGAGGGGGTGGGGCTCGAGCCGGGGATCCCCTCCTTGGATCCGCCTCTGACTGAAAATGACAAATGTAGGGCTGAGAGGGTACAGATAGTGAAAAAACCAACAATTGAACTTACAGAAGCATTCAAAGCCTTTATTCTAATATTTCTTGGTGGTGCATCTGGAACATCTGATTTAGTTCTGGCAAATAAAACAGTGCTTTCACCAATTTCTCCATCATGGTATGGAATAATCTCAAACTTATACTCGCGAAATTTCCTCAGATCAAGGACTGTTAAGTTGGTCTGTGGGGCCTTAATCCATTGGGACTGCTTGCCATTTTTATATGGTCTCCAATAGCGGACATGATAATCCGTGACTTGTCCTTTAGTCGGCGTTAACCAGGACACCAATATCTTGGTTGAAGACAATGGGTTTGCTGACGCAGTTTGTACAGGACCCGGTCGTGTTGCTAGAGTTAAATAATGGAAATAGATACAGTACAATAAAATTCTTCACTATTCTACAGACACAGCTCTTCAAAAAAGTTTTTAAAGAAATAAAAGGCAATAAAAATGTGATCCAAGCTGTAATCAGATGAGACATAAGTATTTTCCTGAACATGGTAGGGCTATGATATAAACTTAGGTAAGACACATAAGTTCATTGAATAGAAAACTGAATTATCCATAAACACATTGTCACAAAAATAAAGTAAAATGTAAACATAGTTATAAATTGCAAACCTTTTGTTGTTGTTCTGAGATATATAGGAGAACTTTCACCGTTATCATTAAACGATCGTAGAGATATAATATAGGCTGTACCAGGAACTACAAATATAATGGTATGTGAGAAGGAAAGCCTAATGCAAAATTATATCAAATCAAGGTTTTTTTTTAATAAAAAAAAACACCAATAAACCGCTCGATGGCTCTTTGCCAAAAATGAATAAGTCCATGGTTTTCGATTTTCACTTTTTTACTTTTTCTGATGTAATTTTTTACGCTCTATGACCTCAAGAAGTGCATAAGTCCTTCCTTTATTATAAACCTAGCAACAGAGATCTTGAAAAACGAATAAGTCCTTTCAAACGCCTTGGTCTACAACCAAAAGTGAATATATGTATATATTCAATTTTGGCTACATTAAAAGCCTTAGAATATGAAGGGGTATTACTGCCAAAATTGAACATGTCACTTTTATTCATTTCTGGTGGAAGTCATTGTGAGTTAATTTGTACATCTAAGCACTTTTTGCAGATTAAAACTGAATAACAATATTAGCTTGTGCTATAACAAAATGTTCAAAACTGAATAAGTCCAAAATGGTTAATATTTTGCAATAACTTGTCCCCCTAAAAGCAAAATGTGTATTGTAGTATTAAAATGTCATGATCAAGTTTGTGTATTCAAAAGACGGAACTTCTACTATAAATAATAATTGAATGGTGGAAGGTTTTGTTAACTCAAAAACTTTGACGGCCATTTTCTCAAAATCTTGTTTTCGGACTTAATCACTTTTAGCAAAGAGCCAACGCGCTATGACAACAATAGGCTTAATATTTGAAGACGACTATAACGAGCACCGCTCCAAGCCTACATTCTAGACTATTGTCCAAAATCTAATATTACATACGTAGTTGAGTAACAGTAATCCTCGTAGCTTCTTTAGATACTCGAATCTTTTTAATCTTAGCTGTAGTGTCATCCTTCGGACCGTAAGCGATTCTGTATCCTTTCAGATTCTTCAAAGGTTGTCCTTCATCATCTACGGGAGAATCCCAGGTTATCCGAACTTTCTGAGACGCTGGTGTGACTAGGACATTGGTGGGCTCCGGTGGAGGTAACGAATCTGTGAGTGGAAAAATCAGACATATAACACACACATTTGCTAAGCTGACGTTTTTTGTGTGGGGTAAGAATAAAAGAACATAAATTATTTTGAAATAAGTTTTGTTGCAACCAAGTAGCTTGAATTCATCACCGTTTACAATTACCAAAATTAGTTTCATCAAAACTTTATAGAAACTACAACTAAAATATTATTACATGTAGTATAAACTCTCTGATGGGGATGGGTGTACCTAACGATATGTTTGATAAAGCATTTATCTCTTCGTTCTGTTATAGTAAATAGCTAACTGTACCTTTTCCATTTTTCTTAATTTCAATCCAAGATGACGGTGCTTCGTCTCCCCATGTCATCAGTGTCGATAAACGTAAATGATATATATCCTCATTACCTAAACCTAAAATATATAAAAAAAATGTTCTATTGTACAAAATTGCTGTTGTAATTAAAATCATCGCTATGCTTGTTTGAGTATATAGTAGCCCCTCGGTTCCCAACTTGTTTGACTCTTCATACCCCTATTTTGTTAAAACAATCTCGTGGAACCCCTTCGCCCACCCTAAGTAACACTAAGAGCCAACATGAAAGTCAAAGGATATTTGTCGGTTGATGGAGTTTAATATTTAAGCCATTCCATACTTTTTAAAATTGTCAGAGAGGCTTTTAGGTACCCCTGGTTGGGAACCGAGGTAATAGCCTAATTGATTTAAAAATGAATATAAAAAGGACTCCTGTATTCAGCTTCATTTGGACAAAAATGAGACTGGTCTACATCTTGTTCATTAGAAAAATATATCTCAATTAATTTAAATACATACCAACAAGGAATTGCTTATTTCTATTTCCCTCAGTGAATAATTTCTCAGCTTTAGTACCATTCTGTTTTCTGTAGTAAATATTATATCCTTTGATATAAATAATATCTATAGCGCTTGGTGCCTCCCAGTTAAGTCGTATTATCTGAAACACGGTACATATTTTATTTTTTATAAATGTCATTTCGATTTCAGTACAAAACATAAACATAGATTTATATACACTTTCATTTTTTGCAAGGATCTCTCACATGGCAATATCACGTATCTGTGGATATCGGGTTGGTTGTTGTCTGCAAGGTAATTCTTTACCATCACCTCTAACTTAAAGAACCGGCCCACTGTCAACTTTTTACCCCCTTCCTTCACAATATAAAACAGTAGTTCCCAACCTTTTTCAATTCACGAAACTCCCAGAGTCATGGCCCCCTGATTAATTCAAAATATCGCCAAAGGGGTGGTTTTGTGCCTCCTCATCATCGGAAGGCCAAATGCATTTGACCACAAGCAACTACAGACCTTACACAGAAAAATATAGTTGCATAAAATTTGGGTTAGTGAAAAAAATTATACACATCTTCATGCTCCATGGTCCCCTGACAAATACCCCATGTCCCCCAGGTTTGGAACCACTGATATAAAATATAACATACCGAGCTATTAATGGCAACAGCAGAAACATTAGCTGGTTGAAGTTTCTTATTAGTAAGAGTTTTAACTTCAGTTCTACTGGCATTACCATATCTTTTGTTAAAAGCTAAAACTTTAATCTTGTACATTTTATTTGGAGCAAGGTCGTTGATGTGACAGAGTAGCTCGGCTGTTTCTATGGACTCCTCGACTCTCGATTCTTTCTGACGGTAGATGACTTTATAGGATGTGATATTATACTCGTAATCTGGTCGATCCCAAGCAACTTGTACTACAGATGGTGATATGGGAAATGTTCGTAGATTTTCCACTGGCGGCGGTGGGGGAACTGAAAGACAAAGGACGTAGCCTACTGTGAATACTTTATTCCCTATATTAAAAATGGTCTTCTTGAACAATTATTATTTTAGCGGAAACACAGAGAAACACGAAATAGTATTTTTGACATGCACAACCTATAGCATATAGTGGCATTAAAACCATTTACTGGGAAAACTGGAAGTAGAGACAGGGGATGAATCGAATCACATGATCAGGTCGGTGTACATGTATTCATATTCTGTTTTAGACAACCTAGCTGGTTTCAATCTTACCTTTTATCTGAAGTTCTGCTTTTCGTCTTGAAAAATTAACTTCATTTTGAGCAAGACACTCATAATGTCCTCCATCCGCCATAGAAATATTATCTAACTGTAATATGCTATAGATCATTTGAATTCTACCAATATGATCATATTCTGATTCAGTTTCGATCCATTCAAATATTTTCTACAATGAAGGAGATTCATGCAACACAATTGTGATCTGAGCTGACAAATTACAGGGTAAGATTAAACGCCGCAGTTTCAAAACATGAAAAAATCAATATATATAACAACCCTGAAAAGAAGGGAAATGAGAGTTATCACCCAGACCCGATTTTATGGAATCGGAATTTTCATCTCGGCTTTCAACAAAACGGATTTTAAGCACTTCAAACTTGTGTTTGAAGGAAGTCAGTAGAATAGTAATAAAGGTTATTGTTGTCGTGTGTGTGTCGGATAACTTAATTCCTTCAATTGCAGCATTCCTATTTGCCATTGACTTTTTATGATTACCGTTATGGTGATGACCGTTTGTGTACAAGAAAGCGCGACCAATTCATAGCGTAATAAAAACCTTTTCTTACAGCGCGATCATCAGTAGCAGCATCAATACCATTAGGAGTTAACCAGGTAAGGCTTGGAATAGGTACACCACTTGCTCCACACGTCAGGTTCACTGAGGATTTGATCATAGCAGTATCACCCTCTACTTTCACAAATCTTACTGGCACTGAAATAAAGTAACCTCTGTATACACTTGTTGTGTATGACAATATACTTTCTATTGCGTTTACCGGATATGGCATTTTCCAGAGTCAACTCTAATTTGTGTGAGTCAGTACGTGGTACGAGATACTCTACGGAAAGACACGTTATGAAATTGGTAGATGAAACCATTAAAGGACTTTCTATGCTGCATCTTCCAGTATAAAATTTTGGTTTATGTTTGCATTTACCTTTTACTTGAAGATCCAGTGTAGCGTTGACTCTCCCTGCTACATTTTTAGCCACACAGACATACTCTCCCGCTTGTCTGGTACTCACGTCTTGAAACATTACAATCATTTCATTAGTTCCTTTCTCAGGTAGTCTATTCAGGAAACTCTTTACTTCAGAATGAGATTGAGCGAACTGAAATTTCATTTAAATATTAAATGCCTTGAAATAATTTAAATACGGCAGACCTGTAAAATAGTTGTGCTATAAATTAAAAGAAGCTTTCCATTTACGTGGTATTTACAAAATTGTGCAGACGGTCTCTGCCATTGGCATGAGTAACGAGAAAACTGCTTCTCTTACCATCCCAAAAGTAATGTTGATAGATCTGAAACGTACAGACTGTGACACATCAACGAGCCCGTAGTAAGCAATTTCATATTGGCGAGGGGTGGGGGGCAAAATGTGTAAAACTCATTCTCAAGGGTGGTGGTTCAGATTTCAAGCCCTTGGGGTTGGCTGCACCTACTTAAGAAATTTTGATTTTACTGATCCTAACAAAATCAAAGCAATTTCTTGTTATTTCTTAAAAATAAAAAAAAGATTATTGCATAAGTGCCAAAATTATTGGGGCCCACTGCCCTCCGTTTTCCTACGGGCTGATCAAGCAATTATATTGTATTCACTTATGTGGTAGATGTCTTTCTGGTCATCAAGTGAGAGGATGTGTAAAATTAATAAACTTACAGCAGTAGAGTTGGTACTATGCCATGAAACCCAAGGTAAAGGATCACCAACTGCTATACAAGTTACATTAACTATACCACCTTCAATTGCTTCAGAGTGGTGTATGGCGGCAATTCTTGGGGCAACTAAAAATTTATTAAATAGTCTATCACTTCCAACACCATATCTCTTATCGACGGTTAGGATGCCAATTTGTTGTTGCATGTTGTTGGGTGTATGGACTGACATTTTTCAATTTACAAAAAGCTCATCAGATCTTAAAGAACGATTATACAAAAAATCTGCAGTCACCGACTTGGATTTTACAGTTTGATTGCTTCAGACCACATCGTGATCGGACCAATCCTTGGAAATCATTTGTTCCGGAGATGTTTTTACACACCAGTTGAGTGGATTTTATTTGAATTCTTGGAAAAATCATTAGCAAATATTATCGGGACCAAACAGATGTTGCTATTTTTTAGCAGCGATCACCCACCTGGATCTTTGGTTTTTTGTTTGATTTCTAAAGAATGTTGACTAACACCATGTGTGTTGAAGGCGGTCACATTAAAACCATATAATGTTGACGGATCTAAATCTACCACTATAATTTCAGTTTTAGTTCCAGTGACTATTTCTCTTTCATCTTTTAAATCTGAAATACATTAAAACTATTTAGGACCTAGAAGATCCGGAACGATTAACAATAATTCATCAAGAATGTATCAAATATTAATTTTCATATTCAAATTTTCATTTCCATTTTCAAAGCTCCCTCAAAGAAAAATAATTTCATCTTAGTCAAATATTATATTATGGTTTCAGGTCGACTGGTGATTCAAAGAATCTCATAGGTCATAGTGGAAATAAGCTAATCTCTCACGACGACAAACTGATTCACACGGAACAACTAGTGGACACGGATTAGGGCCATTCTGAACATAGCTGATCGCATCTGAAGGCAACTGAATCGTTGTTGCAATCGAATAACAATAGCATATCATCAGTTTTGAAATGCTGCTGGTTGACAATACAGTTAGTCTCGAATTCTTCCTGTTGTAAGATCGAACTGGGTATCTTTTTGCATTAACTACAAGATACTACTTTGAATATCTACCAGTTTATACTATACTACCTAATGTTGGTTAATGCCGTCGATTAGTTACTAGTACTTTAATCACAAAATTATCCGCATTAAAGACGCAGGTTTTTGTCTAGAACCTTAGTAAGGTTAGTGTCTTACCGTCTAAATTGGTAACATGTATGTTATATGCTACAATGGGACAACAAGCTGGTGATGATGGTGTGTTCCATGTCAACTTGATCCTCGTACTGGATAATGCACTGGCCATGAGTCCTTCTGGCATTTCCGGTAAATCGCTACTAGGCGATCTGGTAGCTTCCGGTAACAGCGGTATCCCGTCATTCTTCATTGGTTGATATTTCTTTACAGGCTTTCTTCGTTTTCCTGAAAAAAGAATATTTTTAAAAGAAAGAGAAACCTTCGGTTGGTTAAATAGACAACGCCATCTAAATTTACGACACGCTCAAAGTTGGTAGCTATATCTACATGTACACTTAATTTACCATGAATTTATCACATTTCAGGCGTTGTTTCTTCTTATAATAGTCTATAGTATTAATCGTCTAAGCTTCGTGAATCCACCTAGTCCAGTAGACAATCATCAAGGCAGAAAGTATTATTAGACAAAGGAACTGTTATTCCTGTAATAACAATAATTATGGTAATTTAAAATGGTTCTCTTGTGAAAAAATCACCCACGTGAATCGTTTGTTTGTATATATAAACGAATAATATATACCTTTGCCTTTCTGTGGAATGTCCATTGATGCCCATTTAGAATATGGTCCAGTACCATTGGTGGTTCTAGCTGCCAAACGAATACGATACGTTTCTCCTTTCTGAAGTTCTGAAAATAAAAGTGATTTTTTTAACCCAACTTAGCAAAAAAAAAAAATGCTTAGGAAATGTGTCAAAACCTGTTCCGGTTAAGTTTTTTTTCTCTTTAACCGTTACCATTAAGTTTGAGGCTGTCTATTCAAAATCTAACCTGAGGTTGTACTAGCAGTTATTGAAAATCAAAATAAAGTCATAATATCAAATTGTAAGGATATCAATTAGGGACGCACGGATTGAACAATATTTACATGACATTTACATGTGCCTTTGACCACAAAAATAGGTTCAAAACTGAAGGTTCTGGCGAGTTCAGAATACCTGTAAGGTTGTATCTTCTTGGTCTTTCTGATAGAGTTACAGTACAAATATCACCTCGTCTAGCACCTTTACGTCTATATTGTAATTTATACGACTCTATCATACCATGACGTTTTCTTATTGGCGGTGGTATCCATTTTACTCTTAAAACCTTAAAAAAAAGGTTTGATCTATTAATATTTGAAGACATTTGTCCAGGGGCCTCAGAGCCAAATTTTTCTCTCATCTTCATTCGATAATGTATGGAATCTGAAAATCGAGTGGCCGAAATCCGAGGAGTTTTGGTATGGGGACAAGGGTGGAGGTGAGGTCAGTTCGATTTTTCAAACCACCGCCCCTCCAGTTCCGGAAACGCTCGGCTCCTGTTGTCACACTGAAAAACAACGTGGTGCTAGTTCCTCCGTGTAGTTGGTAATTGCAAATGAATATGCCAAATGCCATTGTCTATACGAAATAGCTTTATGATATATTGCACCAAACGTTTGTGCTGTTTTACTTACTGAATTTGATAATAATGTTAAGGAAACATTTCTAGGAGCTTGTCCAGGTCGATCGGCGTAAGTTCTAGCTATGATTCTATCTGTACTCTTCTCAACACCATTGGCTTTGAGAGTTACCACTCTAAAACTATAAGATTGATATGGTACCAAGTCCAAGAATACTGAACTATTGGCTTGTCTAGACACTGCCACCTTGTTCTCATTTTGATTTCTGTCTAGTTCAGACCACAACACAAAGAATCCTGAAGTTCTATTTCTCTCAGGCGGACGTTTCCACGTTAACTTTATTGATGTTGAACTTAAAGGAACTGCTTGAAAGTTGGACACGATTCCAGATACTGAAAAAAAAAATGATATGGGTATTTTTTGCATAAAAGTCTGTAATATTACAAGTAACCAAACATCGTAACCTTCTCGAAGAGAAAGCCAAACATAATGGACAATATCTTACAGTTTTGTTTTGTTCATGTTTAATTACATCATAAGTAAGCAAGGTTGTGAAACTGTTATCTTTTGAAATTCTATAATTATCTTTTTGAAAACTGTCTCACTAACAGATTAGAACTGTGATAAAAATATCAGCCAGCATCCATTTTCATATATTAACTTTTTACGGCTCGAGTCTTTTGTCTTTCAGAGACATTGGTTATTGAATTCAGAATTCAGATCTATAAGCTGTTACCTATGTTTCGTCAAAATGTCTTTTTGGATTTCGGGTTTTGTTTTGCATTTCGGATCGTTAGTACTTGGTTTCATTATTAATCAAACCAATAGCCCCTACAAAAATTTCTGATTGTCACTCTTCAATATCATCACAGCATTGTCAGTAAAAGTTAGTAATATGGGTCTGAATGTGTCCTTTCAATTTATTTGATATTGATGTATTAACCATGTATTTATTTACCTTTTTTCAGTGTTCTATTTGACGTTGTTGAACTCCAAGGACCACCTCGGCCTCTCCCACGACCTTCTTGAGCACGGACACTAAATTCATAATTAGTATAATGTTCCAGATTATTAATAATCACTGAAGTCTTGTCGGTGTTCACAGTTCTAGATTTTCTGTTTCTCGTTCCAACTTCGGCATATTTGACTTTAAATATAATATTCTTGTTCATATGGTTTTTAGGGTAATGCCACATACATTTGATAGAAGTCGATGATACCACTATTGTTTTTAGTCGACGAGGTTTCAGTAACTTTGTATTCCCTGTAAAAGACGAAATTTCAAATCGGATAAAAGAAGCCCAGGGACATATTTATAGGAGGTTCGACGTAGTATTCCACTTGTAAAATCATTTCTGTAATTTACGGTCTTATCGATTTACAGAAGAAAGAAGCTTTGAAGATCAACTTTTCCATTTTGTAAAACGTATTTCACCATTTTTTCTGCAAACCACTTCAAGTCATAAGCATGTTAAAAACACATAATTCGACTTGACATTTAATTTTCAATTACTAATACAATTTCAAATTACTAAGAAAGCATGTTTGCCACTTAATTTAGCAAGACTATGCCTGGTTCTATGGAATGATTATTTGAGATGAACTTCAACAAGTTTTAAAGGGGAATTTTTGGGTGTTGAATAGTCTCAAGACGTACTAGAAGTGCACAAAATCCCTTCAATTATATAACTACCTAAACATTAAATTTATCTTTCATTTTCTGTACATGTCTTTTCTATATATTCTCACTAAAGTACGAGTCGTATTTATGACTTTCAAACGCTGACAATTATGGATACACAGGGATTTGAAGGCTTAAATTATGGATAAGATGAGCTAAAAAAATTACAGGTTCTGAGACTAAACATTTCTTGGTCGAAAAGTTAGTGAACATAATAATATAATAATAATATATGAACTAGCTACATGTAGTTATGCTTCAATAAAGTTTGGCCATTCAAGATCAACCTTACACATTCCAAATTTATGAATTTATGAGGTTCTATAACACTGTCGGTTAGAAGTTTTTTTTTTTACATGACACCAGTATATTGCTAAGTAAGCAGTCAAAATTCCATCTGTAAATTCGTACGAATTTTCGGGAAACATCATCGCGAGAGGTTTGGAAAAAGAGCAACTGGTAGAAAGGATCCTTTTAATGTTATGCTTGTACAATGTGGTATTTTTCTTTTAGAATTATTCGCATAATATTATGAGATCTGCGTTTTGACAATGTTGAAAAGGGTGTTTCAATTGATGAAATGCTGTTTGTACCCAGAAACTGAGCCGACTTTAAAGAGAAATTCAGTAGCCCTTTATCTATACATCTATTACTTCACATCTTTAATTCGATGTTTTTAACTTGAATATATCTAAAAGAAAATCAGCCTTAACATCAAAGAGCTACTGCCTTTTGATTTTCTAAACATAGTTTTAATACCCTTTTAATGGTGCAAACACCTGAATCAAAGAGAAGTGTATTTAAATCTTTAAAGAAAAAATATGGGTTATTTTGACCTAAGGGACAGTCTGAAAAATAGGTTGCAAGAGTTAGGGTGCTTAATTTACTGAAAGCTGAAAGATCTGCATGAAATATGTCTCTAAACTATAAGCTTATAATCAGAAAGCACAAATAAAAAGTATCCAGCTGTAACATTTTAAGGTCACTATGTTTATTTGGCTGGGTTGTACCGATTTAAGATGTGTCTTCTACTTATTCTGAAGGTTCAACTGAAAACATTGAACCGTTTTAAGTCCATGCACCAAAACTTGTTTAAACTGCTTACTTAACTGCTTTTAAATTACTGCTTTTAAAACAAATTCAGATTGATCAAGTACATGTATTTTAGAAATATAATTTACAACGTTCAAAAAGATTTTTTTTTGCTGATATTCCAAATAAAGAAAGAAAAAAAACATCTATATTTTACAAGAATTACTGACAGACTGATCTTTCCAGGTTTCTCGAAAAACCTGTTTGGCTTTTTGCGATAAAGAATTTATTCATAATTAATTGTGAATTTTAGGATCATTTTTAAAAAAATGTTCAGTGTAATTTTTTTTTGTATGTTCTAAGCTGTTTTATTATTTATCTATTTAATGGTATAATAGTCTACAGTCTTCCAGATCCTCTGAAGAAACATAATTTTCAGCTCAACGATAGATTTCTTTTATGAATAATATAAAAAGTAAGGTCCTATATTTTTCTGTGTCTGGATTAGTCTAGTGAAAATCATATCTAGTGCCACACAATGTAAAATGAAAAGATTATGCCTGGGAATTGCAACGGTAGCTATCATGCTTTGTTCATTATAAATCTGTCTGAAAGACAATATGATCCGAATGGGCTTTCTCTGAAAATATCACCAAATATTTAACACATAAATTTGATTTCTTACCCAAACGTAACAAAATAATCCATAATATTAAGAATTTAAAAATCCCGTTATCCATATTAACTACCCGTACACTCCATCTAAAAACACTCGCTTCACACTGATCAAGACATATTTTATACACTAAATTTACTTGCAGTATCACAGGAATTGAAAATTAGTCTTTCAAGATACTATGTTTCTTGTCGTTTGAATGTGAAGTTGCACGGAAATAAATTTCCTGCTACACTGTGAAAAGGTTACTAGGCCAATCGGAAATTAAATATTGAAACATTTTGTTTACTGTATGACACTCTTGGGATTCATTCACAGTTGAGATTATACAGGCAACTGAGTGCAATCAAAATTAATATATCATATCATGACACTTGAGGATTAATATCGATAAGCTTAACAACTATTAGAGATAAACACACTAGGGAAATAGATTCAAAGTACACTATGAAATTGTTATCAATGCAGTGTGTGATATAAATCTATACAAATAAATAAGCCTACAGAAAGCCATATAAATTTAACACAAGAATAGCCTTCTGTCTCAGACTGTGTGTTTCCAATGCTTTGTTTCAGTGCTGATAACGTAACTACTCCATATTATGCTTTTTTTTCTACTCACAAACAACACATATGAGAAACATGAAATATATTATAAAACAATCATGTATGCTTGCATATTTAATACAATGGGCCGAATTTATAAAAGTTAGCTTTTGCTTTTAAGCTCTAGCTTTAAGGAGAAGCTTTTGCTCATGAAGAAAAAGCAAAAGTCAAAGCTTTTGCTAAAAACAGTATAAATAACCTTTTGCTTCATCTATTAGATAATTCTTACAAGTTTTAAGCAATTCCTTGTGACCTACTTAAGTATCATTACAACAAACGGTTGTCTGACATTTGTCTGGTCATCACTAGTGCACTGCACTTGTTAGAGTTAACAGGTAGAATCATGGATACTGTGAATGAATTTGAAGAAAATTTGGGAAACTCTGAATAGCTAAATTCAATAATGATCTCTGTTATCAAAGACTTTCCAATCCTATTTGAAAAAAGTAAATTACCCAGAAGTAAGGAAATGAAAGTTAGAGCACTTCAACAGGCCAGGAAGATTATCACCACTAATGCCGGAAAGAACTTAGATGCTTGGACGTTGAACGAAGCAAAGTTTTTACGGTTGATAAATTCATCTCCAAGTTGTCCCCCAGGTTTATCAATCCGAACGTGCGTACAGTCTATGGCCCCGAATGTATATGGAAAACCATGTGTCTCAACCCAGCGTTGTTTTGCTCTTACTGCATCTTGAGCACTCGCTGGAAATTTTATCCTGTTTTTACATTCAGCGGCTATGTGGTTCACAGTATAAGCATCACATTTTGAGACGGATGGTTGTGTAATCCCCTAATCCTTTCTTTGTAAACTTGTTGTTCCCTGAGATGCATAAACATCTTGAAAATGTCCAATTAACAAAGGGTTAAGCTACTATTTAGGAGCTTACAAAACACTTAGTAATTGCTTGTAATATTAAGGCAGAGACTAACTTTATAAATATAAAATTGAAGCTTTTACTTAATAGTTAAGCAAATTCTAACAAGATGGCGTTTGAGCTATTTCTTGCTAGAAAATGCTTTTTCTAACGAGCACTAGCTTTATATTATTTATACGGATTTCACAAAAAGCTAAGAAAAAGCAAAAGCTAACTTTTATAAATTCGGCCCAATATTATTAAGGTAACACGTTTCAACCATGCTTCCATGTCGCTTAGAACTAGAAACGAATAGACAGTACTGTCCCACATGCCCGCATTGGGGCCCAGAGTAGGCCCTACTCCCGGTTATACTCAGACGCTATCCGGGGTAAACAGGGTGGTCCTGCAAGTTACTCCCTCACACTCAGGGACATTCTTTGAGAGAGCAAAGACCCGATGCGGTTCGGGGTGGTCTTGGTTTATTTCACATGTCAAATAATTTCGTGTTGTAGTGAACAAAATGGGACCGAACTGTTCGCAAGTAGTCAATTTAACAGGACTCAGGACATGGATTGCATGTTAATTCCTTCTCTCATTGTATATGTAGTAACTGCTACAATCCTTTCTGGCGATTATAATATATAGGACTTTCTGGTTAAAAGATCTTACAAACATAGGGATTTCGGTAACGTACCATTCAATAATTATAATTATGCTGCAAATGTGACCACAAGCATTCAAAAATGTTTGAGAAAGCCTCTTAGGATAGAATTACAAGGGATGGTAAATTTCGCCAATCGTCAGCACAGGTTTTTGAGTCGGTTCATTTCAGATTTCGAGCTAATGCTTTGTATATAAGGATTATATTATATTGAATAGCACTTTTCCCACTGTTTTCAACACTTTCAGATGGTAGACTATGTTTTTGTGATAATATATACATTATGCAATTTATAACAAAATAAATACATTTTCATATTTTCAAAAGTTGCCTCCTTTGAAGAAGAACTTTGTGTTCACTCAACATTTTCATAGTTTTTACGCATCTCCAGCATAACTCAAAATGCTATAGAATATTTTATTCTTAAATCAACCCCAAATTAGTGAACTAGTTTTTAACCCTATATATACGTCTACGCTATAGAGACATTTTTATCTGATTTTAGTATAGGATATTATGTTCTTTCAATTGACTTCTTTTACTGAATCTATTAGATCTTACTGTTCCTTTTCAAAATTGGTCTAAAAGGGAACCTAGTCCTACACCTTGCTAAAATCACTGGGCCTAGCTAGAACAAACATTTATAATCATACAGCCCTGGTATCAAACGTCGTATTATTCAAAGTTGGTCTGGAATCCATTAAACATGGTTATTGCTCTTTATAAAGGAACTCTTCAACCAGTTTACCGGTGAGATAAGATTCGTATGCATAATGTCAATACGATTTTATCATTTTTGACGCATTGTTTTGACGTATTCTCTCTCATTCAGGCTATTGTTTTGTTTATTTATAGTGTTAATTTGATTAGCGACATTAGTCGCAATGAGTTGGACTAGATTTCTTACGGTTTCTAGCGGTATAGGCGCAACAACCGCAACTTTTTCATTATGGAGAAATAACATATTTTTGTTAGCTGAATCGGAAGGCGAACAGAATGAACAGAATGCTCCTACTTCCAATATGCATTTAAAACACGTTCAAGTATATTTTAGACATGGTGCAAGAACACCAATACACATTATTCCTGTTCTTGGTGAGGTAAGTAGATGTTTTCAAGTTTTATATTATTAGTCAAAAATACGTAATTTCAGGGAAAGAAGCTGTAGCTCTAGCTGTAGGCCTACCTTTAAACTCTTATTTAGTTATTAGGCCTATTAGACATTAGTCAAATACATATCTAGACCGTAGATAGCTAGATTCTTTTCTGACGCATGTCACAATTGCATTCGGCTCAACCTTCATCAATGTTCGAGACTAACATTATGTCAGTAAAGAAATCCTCTTTTCAATCCCTTTAATGTTACTTTTCATCCCTTATTTTAATTTCACACTGATCATGAGACTATTATTATTTTTAGGTAAGATATGATGCTAGTTTAATACGAGATTTACAACATACATTGTTTGATTATAAGGTATCCGTGGTTGGAACAGATGATAAACATAGACCTAATTCTAGAATTCAAGGAGTTTATGAAAGCAAACCAAGATTAAAGGTTAGTACCGGTATATTAAGTTTGGACTTCATCTTTAACTATTTCCAACACGTCTTTGCGATTTCTTGCCGTCAGACATTTTAACATCAATACCGGTACCAGAATAAAAAAAAAATTGTAAAAGAATTACAGCGTGCAGCTGGATCTACAGCATATTTGTTAATATATTTTGATAATAAATAGCTTGAAGAAACCATCAGATTTTCAAGTTTATTATAATTTTTGTGAGTTTGATATAATTAGACCAAGGAGAAAAAAAATAGTGGCTTTCTCTGAAATCAAATGTCATAGGAAATTGCCTGCTAATCATGGCATGTTATAAGCTAATACAGCTTTAAGAAATCAATATAAGGTTAAATTATGATATTTGTTTCAGGGTGGAGCAGTATTAGGTAGTTTAACTACTACAGGACAAGATCAGATGTTTTCATTAGGACAATCATTACGTAATGATTATAGATCATTCTTAGATAGGCAATATAAACCACAACAAGTATAGTGAGTAATGTTATAATCCATCAAGATATTACTATTTCAGTCCATCAAAATAGTACTATTTCAGTCAATAATCCATCAAGATAGTACTATTTCAGTCCATTATCCATCAAGATAGTACTACCGGTAGTTCAGTCCATAATCCATCAAGATAGTACTATTTCAGTCCATTATCCATCAAGATAGTACTAGTTCAGTCCATAATCCATCAAGATAGTACTAGTTCAGTCCATTATCCATCAAGATAATACTAGTTTGGTCCATAATCAATCAAGATAGTATTAGTTCAGTCCATAATCCATCAAGATAGTACTAGTTCAGTCCATTCTAGTTAATATTATAATTTCCTGCCCCTCTAGAATAATATATTTGGCTGGTGTGAACTCATCAAGCACTTAGTTTAAGTGGAATTGCTGAAACCATAGACATCTGATTGAAAAATTGGGATGGTGCAAATTTATGCAATATGTGTCCCCAATACACATAAATAAAACCTCACTATGATCCCTTAAAATTGGATTTAGTTTAGAAATGAATGAATTGCCTTGGTTGGTTATAAGTTGTCAAAATGTAATATTGTTCTATTTAGCATGCAGTCAACAAATATAAATCGTACTATATCTTCATTACGATGTTTGTTAGCTGGTCTTTTTGGTACTCAAGAGCTTAAATCTAAAGGTATGTGTTTTTTTCTATCTTTCTTAACACTTTTAGTAAAAGGAGAGGGAACTTAGTTGGGTTCCTATTACAGTCAATTGGAACTTTTTTCTCTACAAACTTGACGTCAAAATACAAGCAAAATAAAGGTTGTTGTGGTTGTGTTAAGTTTGGTTTTGATCAGGGTGTGAAAGTCCAATGACCTTGAATAAGTTCTCTTCACTTATAATTCCAGTCGACCTATTTGTAAATGGGTAGTACTTACAAGTTCCAAGAGATTTGGCCAAGGACCAGCTTAAAGTTCCTCATGGGAACCTAAGTAGTTATTTGATAAGGGATGAAATATGAAAAGTATATGAACATTCAGTCAATAAATCAACAGGTCTTCTATCTACATGCTGTTCACATTAAAGATAAAAGATACGTGGACATAGAATAAAAAAGATTTTGATAAATTAATAAAATAACTATGTTTAATTGAAATATTAACAGGTCCTATCAGTATCCCAGTTGGTGATGATATGGAAGAAATCTTATTTCCTAATAGTCAGAACTGTCCAGTAGTAAGACAGCTAGTACACTCAACAATGATACATTTTGATGATATTAGTGGTATAACTGAAGACAGAGAATTTATAGAAGAGGCTCTAGGTAATTAATTACATTACAGTCTTTAATTTCAGAAACAAAATGTGAACAGACTATTTAAAGAGGGATGTTTTATGTTAAGAACAGAAACTATAGATATTGAACATAAAAGCAGGCTACAAATAAAAGCTATAAATGTCCCAAATACCAAAAGCAATGTTTAAAACCTCTGTATCCATTTAACTTGGAGTTGAAACAAAACTACTGTATTGGCATTTGTAATTTTAGACAAATTATCTTTCTAAATCCACTTAGTATGTGGTGAACTGTCTTCTTGCGGTGTGACAATCTATCTTTAAAGCACCTGTATGTATGCATGTTATTTTGCCTTACATGCAATGTTGTATATATATATTTTAGGAATACAACATAGTAAAGGATTTAGAAAATTAAACTTTATACATATACGAGATGATCTGATAGCTAGAGAAGTATGTTTACATTCTGACCGATATACAGTAGAAGATATACCCCATGTTAAAACCAGTTTGTGCTATAGATAGCTGCAAAATATTTGTCTTTAATGCTTTTTATGAATATTTTTATAATCACTCATAGAATCAACTGCCAAAATCCATTAATGTCTAAATATTAGCTTTGCAAATTCCATGGAGATTAGGGCTCAGAGCTAATGAGCTAATGTTTTCCTTCTTCAACAAAAAAACAGGGTTATATTTCAAGGCCATTCTTGACATTTTTATGTGCATATTATCAATATAATATCATCATCATTCTAAAAGTGTTGAATTGCAGGAGAACGTAACTTTTATTTATTATTTTGAAAAGTGATTCAGAAAGCTAAAATTGAACTCTATATCAGCTGTCAAAGATCTTTCCAAAACTCAATTTTCTGTGTGTCCACAGTGTTATCCAAAAGCTTGAACTAATATTCATCAGCGCTTTTAATTCACTGTTCCTTTATATATTATATAGGTACATGGCTATCAGATACCACCTAGTGTTCAACCTCATATGGATATTATAGAGAAAAACGCTGTCAAATTAATGTATCATTCATTTAATGGACAACGAGAGTAAGTTAAATTAAATTATTACCTAAAACTTCTGTTAAAATCTCTTAAACATCGTTGATGTAGAGTTGAACCACCAATTGATTTTACATATTTTTTGAATAACACTTTATATTTATCTTTAATGCTTTAGGCGTTTTTGTGGGACTAGCTAATACGATTTGGTTTAAATTAGCAGTGATCTACAAATGCGATATTGAAATCGGTGATTTGGCAATATGTCAAATGAAAGACCGCTGAATTGATTACATTAGCAACTTTCACATCCCCCCATCTTGAAAAATAAAATTAAGCGTAAAATCCATTCATGCATTTCGTAAATGTTGAAGCCCGGAACGCAGATATTTTGTTACAATGAGTAGCGTTTGTACTGAAATCGTATTTGAGAACAAACTCTGAACTGACAATCGAACGCAGCTGATCAAGGTCAAGGTTTTATGTATTGTTTATTTCAGTTGTGAAAAAGATATAGCTTTAAGATTATCAGTAGGTTTATCAGTGAATATGACTGTAAATAAAATGGAAGATGTTGTTAAAGGAAAGAGGTAAAAGAAATTTATAACTACAGGACAATTTGGATGAATGATCAAAATGATCTGCATTATCAAGAGGTGGTCTCAATGTTCCAGCTTGTTATAAGCCCAGTTTTTCAGGGAAAGACACCGTAATTTCAGTTGAAACAGAATATGAAATTTTATTATGAATAAAACTACATACATGTATTTAAATGTAAATTTTACTGTATGTGAATTGACATGTTGCTCAAATTAAAGGTTCCGGCAATTTCTTAAATTGTGATACCCAAAAAAAACTTATGGTGGAAATTTCATGCTTTTTTATGAAAGTGCACTTTCACATATCTGCCCCACTAGGTAGGAAAAGATTATCCATAAAGATTTTTAGTAGTTGTTTATTTCTTTTTCAGTAAAGAACAAATTTGCCTCTATTCTACTCATGATTCTACGCTAGTAGCTTTACTATGTTCGTTAGATATATTTGACCACAAGTGGCCGCCTTTTGCTGCTGATGTCAGGTTTGAATTGTATGAAGATGACAAGGGAAAATATTGGGTTCGAGTATTATATTTAGGAGAGGTAATTTATATTTGAAGAGTTATATTTTAATTTGGTCAGATTTAGTTAAAGAGGACGTAACTGGACTGAATCAGAAGTGAAATCATTGATTTACAAGGGTTAAGAAATAAAGAATATATGATAGCAAATTGTTGATTGGGCTAGTTCATGCCTGTTCTCACCAAGATTTCTATATTATTCCAGTTGACACAGCTTGGTTTAGATAATATTTGAAAGGTCAATACCAAGAGGTTTGTCCAAGGACCACCTGGTAGACAGATTTTCCTTCTTAGCGAGATCTTGTTAAATAGCTGGCAAAGGAAAGAAAGAAAGAAATATCTATATTTTACAAGGATAAAAACTTAAGGTCTTTGCGGATCCTTTCTCTCAGCTTGTCCTTGGCCAAACCTCTTGGCATTGATCTTTCCGTACCCATTTACAGCTGGGTTGACTTATTCAAGGTCATCAGACTTTCACACCCCAGTCGAGAACCGAACTCTCAAACATTATGTCAAACATTAAGAAAGGGATGAGACAGTTTATTTTGTTGGAATTTGATAATTAAATTCCACTATAAAATCATTGGAATCAATTTATCTGTTCAGGAACAAAAAGTTAGAGGGTGTAAAAAGACATTAGTACCATTTGAAGAATTTAAGAAGAATATGAAGCCTATGACTATAGAGAAAGAACAGTATCTAGAAATTTGTAACTCTAACATATTAGAACAAATAGGCAAAGGTAAGTTCAAATATCTCTAGAAATGGATTTTGTCTCATAATTATGATCTTAGTCAAAGAATCGGCTACAAAATTTGACATTAAAGGGATTTAAGTGTATCAGGGACACTGATAGCAATGATTTGCACCATTTTCATTATCTGTAATGTATTATCCATACTCATGACGTGATTCTTGCAATTCCGCTAAAAATAAGAGTTTTACGGCATCACTATTACAAAAACTGCAAATAACATTTAAGGGTCTTAATTAAGGAATGAATGTGGATCTTGTTATTGTTATGGGGAAATAAACGCTGGTTTATCACGTGACAAGATAAATGACCCGGCGAAGCGGGTCATGTACGTCTTGTCACGTGTAAACCAGCATTTATTTCCCCATAACGATAACAAGATCCACATTCATTCCTTATATTTACATTCCTCAAACTACTCCACTCTACTGTAAAAATACTAAAAAAACTATGTTCTTTTAATTCAACCGTATCTGTCAATCATTTTGATCGCCCCGCCTTGTTTCACTTTGTGCCAATAGATCGTGAGTGCTTTAACGACGTCATAGTGTCACTATCGTTTGCGTTGACGACGCCAAAGAGTCACGTGACAAAGTTGCGTTTATTGAAAAATAAACGCTAGTTTGCTAAACTGGTTCATTGAAGGGAGTGATAGTTGAAATGTAAATATTGTGATGTGATCGGCGATCGCAGCATCATAAAACACATAGCTTAAGTCAAATTGCAATAGCCAAAAAGGTCTGAATGTGTTGATGTACATAGGCCTACAATAAATCTAACATCATGTTTTCATAGGGAAGAGCATTCTATGAAATAATTTATTTTCCGCTGTCACCATATTAGTGTTTTTTTTTTTGTCAGACTCAGACATTGCAATTCTTGAGTTTCACGATTTATCCTAATTTTATTGTATTTTTTATCTGTACTTAGAAATTAGACTCATGTTATTGTTTTGACATCTCATCATTATTGAAACTTTTTCACATACAACTGCTAACTCTGTGTGTATATTAAATTGTAGAATTATTGATTCATGAAAAAGATGAAGTTGAAGATGAAGAAGATAAAGAAGATTCAGAAAAACCTGCTGGCATGTAGGATACAGATAAACTTTTTGGATGTTGGGAAGATTTAGATGAACCTTTGGGATGTTGGAATGATTTAGATGAACCTTTGGGATGTTAGAATGATTAAGATGAACCTGTTGGATGTTGGAATGATTTAGATAAAACTGTTTGATTGTAAGGAAGATTTAGATGAACCTTATAGAAGCAGAATACTATAAATGAGCACCACAAAGTTTAATTTAGATCTGCAAAACATTGTCCCAGACAAACACATGCCAACTCACAGATTTTGCTGAAACTGACTTTTTAAATGTGCTTCTTTTAATTATATAAATACATTGTATCACTCAGGAAAATTGAAAAAAAAAAAAAAAATATGGAAAATTGCATCTCAAGGTGATAAGTAATCTTAAAGATGGGCTTTCGTATTTTTAGGGTGAAATTAAGAAAACTATTTGATTCATTGTTGTGTCTGATGAATTATCATCTATTCTTAATCACATAATTATTATGAATAATAATAACAAAATATTTTTACTGTTAAAATAGTGCTCAATACAATGTAGAGCGATATAGAAATATTAAAAATATTAAAATAGAACTTGAAACATGTTTCAAGTTCTATTTTAATATTTTTAATATTTCTAATTATTATGAATATGCATATTAAGACGTTTTGATCTGTCACTGGTTGGAATTCTGCCTTTATTCTCTGATTTCTAGTCATAAAAGCAGTAACAAATTTTGAAATTTTGAATTAGACTCAGGTAATATTTGATCAAAATATTTATAGAGAATATGTTTTCTTTTTGATGAAGAATTTTGTTATTTTTAATGCATTATTACTGATTTAAAATGGTAACTTGGAGTTTTGAATGGTTCATTTATTTTGGTTTATTTTAAATATGGCCTATATGATTGCAGCATTTGTATGCAAAAGAAGATTAAAGCATAAACATGGACAATTCACTCGTGGATAATACTATGGATAAGTATTTATCAAGATTGACTGGTTTAATTTCAAAAACTATTTATTCAACCATACTTGGCTATGTATGTGACAATTTATAATGTATATTTAAGCACTGTGCGATATTGTTGTTTTAGATTCTAGTAATTGTTAATAATACATGTACAATGTATATAATAATAAATATATGTCTTTATTTGTTTGATATTTATTGAAATACATACTGTACAAATAGGCCTTTAGATTATATGCTAGTTACAACGGTAAACGTTGTGCCAGAATTAACAGCGTGCCCAAATTAGAGAAAATAAGATGTTGCAGAGCAAGAAATGCCAACATCAGCGAATGTCTGTCTGGTCATAACAAAAATGAAATTATATAACACTCACAGAGTTCTAAATTGGTGAAAATGCTATTGTAGGCTTCCAAGGAGCTCTTGCGACCCATATATTTGCAATCTGAAGTCCCAACAATACAAGTACAAACTTATTAAATAAAAGGAAAACTGCCTCTTAGAAAGAGCAAAAAATCAAAATTTTAAACATAAAACAGAATCTGATAAATCCAGAAAACTACCTTATATATAATTATTGAAAGAGCTTACACAATATTTTATTGGTTTTTCAGTAATAATCTGCAATTTCAAGGAAAATTTCTTAGTTTTATGGTTTATTGGATTATGTTTTATACTGTAGACACCTTTGGATATATTCTCTTATTGGCCAAAGTTTCAACTACGTTCCTCTAGAAGAAACGGCTCATAGGTTACTCTAAAATTCACAGAAAATCAAAGACCACTCTATTAAGGGTTTGTGTCGAAGTATCTTAACTTTGGTCGAAGTATCTGAATAATTAAATAGCTGGGTCGAAATGACTTTTCTATCTGCACATGAAGTCTGTTGGATTAAGAAACAAATTCAACTCAATTTTACATCTTGAATAGAATTGATATACCTTTTCAGAATACATTTTGAGAGTGAGTTAGTGGATGTAGATAGAAATGATACCATTTAAGCGATTTAATCAGATATACATACATGGAATAAATATGACCGAGATATTAGATTTACGTTAATGCTGTGTGCATAGCCAATGTTTACCAAGATGGCTGTCAAGATACACAAAATTTAAATTTCGCAGACATTTACAGTTTTTTTACAACTTTCGTTTAAGTTTAACTTTGCAAAAGTTTTGAAGGTTAGACGAACAGGAATTAGACCCACTTACAGATATCTAGTAAATGATGTTTGTAGTATCTCATGACTTGGATGGTCAAAAATCATAATTGATAAAACGAACGTGACATGTTCAAGCTTGCCGCTAATAATACTCAAAATAGTTGAAAGTTGAAATCCGCAAATTTTGCACTTTTGAATAGACCACACTAAAGTCAGCACTTGGTTCTGTTTATTAATTACAAATTTTAGATCGATCTGCAGTAAGTGTCGATTTTACATTTTTTCTTCATTAGTATTGTGAAATTTGATGGCAGCTATTTACAGTACCGTGCAATATATATTCGTACTAAGAAATAGGTAGCCCTTTTCTTTTCGGTTGTATCCTATGTACCCCCTTCGTTCTACATGCTTCTTAAAATTTGCTAATTATACTCCTGTACAAGTCCAACATTTCTGATACATAGGTGATGGTTTTCCCCCTTTGAAATAATTTCCAAGCGAATTCAAAATATTTAAGGTCGTTGAGCGATTTCAATGAAAACGCCATTTTGTACGAATATATATTGCACGGTACTGTATGTGTATGTGCTGTGACTAGACAGTGTGATTGAACTAGATTAAACTGTCACAGCTATTGACTTCTACAATGAGTGAAGCTGGACTCTGTATCGTAGTAAATCAGAGTCCAGTGCTGGACTACTACTAGGCCTACATATTGCCTGTCGGGGTGTCAGTCATTTTCGCAGCTTATAATTATATAAAATAAAAATAATTAGGCCTATGGTTACAGTTACAAATAGGTATTCAATTTAAGACAAGACATATATTACTGTCAAGATCAGATCCTGAACTTGCGAGTGCATCACCCTTTTTGTTGGTTTGTCTTTAACCATTTCCAACATTTATTTAGCGGGCATCAGTTTAAATACCAGTACAGATCAACCCCCAGGGCCTACTCAAAGTCATAGATCTGCAAGGCAGGTAGATTCCACTTGTTATTTTTTTTAAACTGATAAAATCATTTCAATGGTATCACTACGGTACATTAAAAAGGGGGTAAACCTGGCTACAGATTTGCTTATATATATGAACTTTAAACATGACTGGGGACAATGAAAATATTAACGACACTTTTAAATTTCAGAACGGTACCTGTAGAGTTGCATAAGCTGATTTTGATAAGGTACATAGAAGAATGGCAAGTGATATTAGTTCAACTGCCAGTATTCCTGATATTCCCCCTGATTCTCCTGGAAGCTCTGTATCTTCAAGATTACAGGTAGGTCATATAATTGACTGGTACCAATTATTTTTATTGCAGTACCTGATGTCATTATTTTCTGAAGACCTTCATATCAATGCAAAGTGTCTTAACCAAGGAATTTGTGTTGTTGTTGGTGTTCATTGTCTTGGAAATATATGCTAATGAAGATTTTACTTCTTGATTTCTGAAATTGATTTGCACTCCAAATATTTTGACAAAGTGAATGAACTTTTTCAGGAAGAATATGAAGAACTATTGAAATATGCTGTTGTTGCTCCAACGTTTGACCCATCGACTTCTGGTACCAAAATGACATCAACATCCGGACAGCAACAACCAACATCTTTACCACAAGTATCAGTTACCAGAGAACCAGCATCAAATCCACCCCCAACAGCTTGTAAGAAGTTTTATGTATTATTCTTTTATTTATTCATAAACCCACTTGACAGAATATATTTCACGTCTGACAGAAAAGGGGCAGATTTAATGGATTTTTATTGTCCAGATATTCATAGTCACTTTATCTGGCTATCCAATTAATCTTTTATGTGATGAATTTTAAAATAAATTTATATGGACAAAAAAACAAACGAAAAATATGAACAAATGAATTTTGTTTGAAATGTTACAGAAGATGAACATTTGAGCTAAATTAGGTTTCTTTTACCAAATAATATATAAAAAGACACACATTCACTTCTCTAGCTGTATACCAAAGGTTATCAAAAAAGCAAAAATGATACCAATAATGTGAAGATTTCTGTTCAATGGAAAAATATTTTTCTCCAATTCTTGTTAATTCCAACTATGTTGTAAACTCACCCTAATATTGTTATTCAAATATCCAGTTTCAGAATCACAAGTTTTAGATGAGACCATAACACCTAGATCTGTCAACCATCAACCAACTAGTCTACCAGATTTTTGTCAAAGTCCTATAACTAACTATAATTCTAATTCTAGTAGTGATACTTTAGAAAAACCAGGTATGTTAAGACTTATATAGGGAATTGTCCATTATTATCTATTATCTATTTATGAAAGTCAAAATTTGAATGTTATTTTTATTTTTATGACAATTGGAATAGCAGCCTCAAAGTACTGTTAGTCAAAGAATGAGTTTGCCTTGATGAAAATATCAGCTTGAGTACTCACTCATCAATTCTTATAAATTGTATTTACAGAAGACACACTTCAAACATAATCAGAGACTCTTTTGGTTAAAATTTATGGGAGGGAAATGTGTTTTTATTAACAATAAACTAACAAAAAAAGATATTTTTCAATGGCATTTGAAGTACTATTTAGAAGCGGCATTTCCAAATACCAACTGGTGAAAAATCAAACAATTATATAGACTATACTGATCCAAGACAAATTGAGTGCGATGCATATATATGCACTTTTATATTTTTCAGCAATGTTATACACTTGCTTTTCATTTACGATGGAAAGAGATAATATCCATTTGCACCATTTCAATTCTTTCGATTCTGCCAAAAATAAATATTTAACGCTAAACTCAAACCTCAGATATTATTAACAGCTTTTTTATAAACATTCTGCAATACAGGAACCACAAAGATATGTCAGAAAAAATTGAATGATTCAAAAAGAAGCCATAATTTGATCCAATATGCATAAAAAAACTATTAAACCTTTTCTAAACTATTACAATCCTTACATAGGTGTACTATGAAAATAAAATCTTGACTGGAATATTTCATTTTAGACCATATCCACCTAGACCCAAGGAAAAAACAATTTTCATGGCAGAAAGCAAATCAGAGTAATTTTGAACAGTTAAATGTTGACTGTGAACAAGATGGTGATGAGATTGTTTATACTGCTACTGTAGATACTGATATTACCATGATGGAGAATGTTCTTGATCAAAGTTGTCTAGATTTAAAAAGAAATGTCCTTGTAAGTATTTGTTACAATTTGTTTTAATAGGCTTTTTGAATACCAACTGTTTAAGAGGTATATGTTTAAGGAAAAAAAGGAAAATCTATGTTTTACAAGGAAAACAACAGACCCTACGAGGATCCTTTCTACCAGCTTGTCCTTAAAACTTGTATTGTATATATTATATTGTATATTTCAGGCTGAATTTGGTCAAGTGAAGATTAAAATAGTAGAAAATGCTAGACAAGAACTACATAGGGAACAGGAAAGGTAAGATTATGTGCTTGTTTAAAGTTATAAAATTTCAGTCACATTTCACATACTTTGTTATTGTGTTTTATTTGTATATATATGTGTAATTTTTCTGTATATTATTTGTTTGATTTGTTAGTTATGCAATTGTATGTTCTTTGTTTGATTGGGTATTATGTAAGTTGTATAATATTATATTATGTTATTTGTATAATTTATTATTGTGTAAATGTATGTTATTTGTATAATTGGGTATTATGTTATTTGTATAATTGGGTATTATGTAAGTTGTATAATATTATATTATGTTTTTTGTACAATTTACTCATGTGTAAATGTATGTTATTTGTATAATAAGTAGTAGGTTATTGTATGTTTCTGTATGTTATTTGTAAAATTAAGCATTATGCTATTGTATATTATTTGTATTACTAAACATTATGATATTGTATATTTTTGTATATATTCTGTAGAAATGTTATTGAGAAGAATAAGTTAGTTAATGAGATAGATAGTTTAAAAGAATTATTACATACATATGAACAGTCTATGGAACGTAAAGATCAAGTTATCTCTAATTTAACTCACGCCATGCAGAAACAAAAGGATCGTAAAGATATGATGAAACAGTTTTGTGAATGGAAAATTCGACACAATGACTTGAAAAGAGAGGTATATGATAGTATATGTGAATAGTTACCGGTAAAGGGATTTTTCTAAATTTTCTAAAATAGATTGAAAATGGGAATGATGCAGAAAGCGGTGAAGTGAAATTCAAAATATTTAGTAATTTAGTCATACTCAAAGGGATATGTTCTAACCTGTAATAATGTTCCAAACTCTCCCTTGGGATTTTAAGCCTTCAAATCCCTGTGTATCCATAAATATCAACGTTTGAAAGTCAAAAATACGACTAATCATTTAGTAAGGCTAAGCTTATGCCTTATATAGAAAACACAAATACAGAAAATGAAAGATGATGTTTAGGTACGGGTTCAATTGAAGGGATTGTGTGATTTTTGGGTTGTTCTATTGAATCTGAAAGCTATTTACATTTATTCAAGGCAGAAATCGACCCTTGAAAATGCTGAACATTCCCCTTCAACATGCTGGTGTCTAGAATTTTTCATTGACATTTTTCATTGTTTATTCTCTATTTACAGACATTCTGTGGTAATTTAGCCAAACGTCACTATGAGAAGAGTTTGTCAGAGAAAGTATGGGCAGCATGGCATTCTGTATTAGAAAATAACTGGAGAAGTAAAGTAGAGAGAGCTTGTCAAGCTAAAGCCCAAGAAGTTTGTATGCAGTTAACTAATGATTATGAAATGAAGATTGCCTCTGTAAGTTTAAGATATTCACATTGATATAGACTCTCTACGAATTGCAACTAAATGCTATTAGAAATATGATTTTTTTTCCATATTTCAAGTAAATGAAGCTTAGTAGTACTTAACACTTAAACTAAGTGTTTAGTGATGTCACAAATCATGAAAAATCCTTTGCGATTTGTGAAGTCATTTTACGTTGAGTTTAAGTGGAATTGCTGAAACCACAGATGTCTGAATGAAAATTGGAATGGTGCAAATTGATACTGTCAGTGTCCTAAGACTCTTTTAACATTTCGGTTTTTATTACATACTCTCCGTGTTATTACATACTCTCCGTGTTATTACATACTCTCTGTGTTATTACATACTCTCCGTGTTATTACATACTCTCCGTGTTATTACATACTCTCCGTGTTATTACATACTCTCCGTGTTATTACATACTCTCCGTGTTATTACATACTCTCCGTGTTATTACATACTCTCCGTGTTATTACATACTCTCCGTGTTATTACATACTCTCCGTGTTATTACATACTCTCCGTGTTATTACATACTCTCCGTGTTATTACACACTCTGTGTATTATTACATACTCTCCGTGTTATTACATACTCTCCGTGTTATTACACACTCTGTGTATTATTACATACTCTCTGTGTTATTACACACTCTCCGTGTTATTACACACTCTGTGTATTATTACATACTCTCTGTGTTATTACATACTCTGTGTTATTACATACTCTCTGTGTTCTTACATACTCTCCGTGTTATTACACACTCTGTGTATTATTACATACTCTCTGTGTTATTACATACTCTCCGTGTTATTACATACTCTCTGTGTTATTACATACTCTCCGTGTTATTACACACTCTCTGTATTATTACATACTCTCTGTGTTATTACATACTCTCCGTGTTATTACATACTCTCCGTGTTATTACATACTCTCTGTATTATTACATACTCTCTGTGTTATTACATACTCTCCGTGTTATTACATACTCTCCGTGTTATTACACACTCTCTGTGTTATAACACACTCTCTGTATTATTACATACTCTCCATGTTATTACATACTCTGTGTGTTATTACATACTCTCCATGTTATTACATACTCTCCGTGTTATTACATACTCTGTGTTATTACACACTCTCCGTGTTATTACACACTCTCTGTGTTATAACACACTCTCTGTATTATTACACACTCTCTGTGTTATAACACACTCTCTGTATTATTACATACTCTCCATGTTATTACATACTCTGTGTGTTATTACATACTCTCCATGTTATTACATACTCTCCGTGTTATTACATACTCTGTGTTATTACACACTCTCCGTGTTATTACACACTCTCTGTGTTATAACACACTCTCTGTATTATTACACACTCTCCGTGTTATTACACACTCTGTGTGTTATTACATACTCTCCGTGTTATTACACACTCTGTGTGTTATTACATACTCTCCGTGTTATTACACACTCTCCATGTTATTACACACTCTCTGTGTTATTACATACTCTCTGTGTTATTACATACTCTCCATGTTAATTTGTAGTTAAATGAAGAATTAGAAAGGAGAAGGTATGAAATAGATATATTACATTCAGAGAGAGATAGATATGAAGAGACTATGAAGAAAGCCTTCATGAGAGGTGTCTGTGCTCTTAATCTAGAAGCTATGAACATGTTTCATGGTTCTGAAGAAGATCAATCTGGAGGTATGACCATTTGTTATGATCATGATTATTTGAACAAAATGTTTTAAATGTACGATATTACTTATTAGTTTTTATCTGAAAAATCTGAATAATTGTCAGTAGTTTTGGTGACCAGTGGCAGAGCCAAGGGGGGCGAAAAATCTGAGGTTCCTCGAACGTCTAATATAATTATGAGTGTTTTTGCCCGAAAAACTTGTTTTCGGGGCTGGGAGGTGGGGCAATCTAATTAAAATTATATTACATTTTGTTTCGGTTATTTTTTGATTGTCGACTCCATGTAATTTAAAGACTTGTATAAGGAGGTCATCTTCAAGTGAAGAAAATTTCAGCCAATCAAAAACTACCTTCAAGATCGCGGGTCTATGCATTGATATGCATTGTGGGAAAATTATGACGCAATACAAAATATTCAAATATAAACGGTGTTCTGATTGGCAGAGGGGTGGCACGTGCTATAAATAGGTTATTCGTAACCAGAAGATGACCTCCTTATACAAGTCTTTAGATTACATGGAGTTGACAATCAAAAAATAACCGAAACAAAATGTAATCTAATTTTAATTAGATTGGGAGGTGGGGCAGCTGCCCCCCCTTACAGTTGGTGACTTTCAAAGAACTCCAATACATTTTTCTTCTCTTAATATAAAAAAAAAACAAGCATGGTCTGTTGTGGTGTATGCTGTATGTCCTTGACCCACTTTTGGTGTATTTACTTCTTTCTGTTGTGCCAAGACTATCATCTATTAGCATATTAGATTAACCTTGCAGTTATGATCAGACAACTTTGATCAACCTCAGAAGCTAAGCTCAAGGAAATTACATGTATCAGACAAAATTAAGAATTATACACTTGATTTAAAGATGTGCTAAAAATGTCTTTCAAAATTCCTTTTCTGATTTGGATTCTAAAAGGTTTTATCTGTTTCTATCAGGTGCCAGTGGCAAGTCTAATGATGGTTATAATGATAATTTAGATGGTAATTTTCCACAGAAAGAATATGGTACCTCTAAAACTATTCCTAGAGATTCCACAGAAAGTCTACCATCTAGAATAGTAACAAGTCAAGGATCTAGACCACATAGTGTGTCACATCCAAAATCTGTGGTAAGTAGTAACCTTTTATAGTGCTCAGACAGTAACCTTGGTTTATTATCCATACCGTAGCTGGGGTAGAGGATATACAGTTAATTGTATATGATACAAATGTCTATTTGATGGATACCAATTAAACTCAAAATTCAACCATTATATTTTGTATTCAATTTTTGGGCAAATAATACTATCAAGGATATCCATTTTCACTAAAAGATAAATTTGTCAGTAACTGGTAACAAATTTCTTGATAATACATTCATAATCAGTTATATAGATATGAAACTGTCTTTCTTTGAATATTGGTATACACCAAGAAATTGCAGGCAACCATTATATCATTGCTCATAAACCTTCATGGCTTTTGACTAAAGTTATATTTAACGTTTATTGTTCCATATAACCTGATTGTTCTAAAATTTGTATATATAGATACTGTAGTTCACAAATGAATTTGTTTTAGATATCCAAGCAATCGGCTGGAGTAACAAGCAGTAGTAGTAGCAAGAAGTCATATAGTGCTAAAATGTCCAGCAAAACATCCTCCTCTGGTAACCAAAAATCATCCAGACCTTCTACAGCTAATATGGGTTCAACGACACTAGCACCACCAATGGCTTCAGTTGTGGTCGAAAGACATCCACCTGTTAATAAGGTATTCTGATTCTATGAATTTTACAGTCTTTATGAAATCTCAGACAGAGTAGATCACTTTTTAAGAACACATGATGTCAGTTTTCAACTGGTTTTCTCAAGTGTTCCCAATTAGCCCTGAATTGTTTGCAAAAGTCATCAAAAGCATGATAAAGTCAATAAGTCATAGCATTTTGCTTTTTAATACAGACTTCAAAAGCGGCCCTGTTATATAGAGTCGTTGCAGTTAGTGGACACTACAAAATATTAAATATTCAGGCTTATGATTAAGTTTGTGTCCCCTGAAAAATGTCCCCCAAGTTGGAAACCCAGCGTATAGAACATGAATTACATGGGAGTTTTAGATTTTCTTTTGTCTAAGACTGAGACTACGCCCTTCTATAAAAAAAAAAAATTCTTAGAAATTGAAATGTTTAGTTGAGTATTATTTCAGTTTCTTCCAGTTTTAGTATTTCTGAAGACTATTTACATATATTCAAGACACAACCCAAAAATCCTACTGTTTCCATTCACATGCACAGCCTGGAGCCTAGAAGTTTAGGCTTTTTTCCTTGACAGCCCCTTTGACAGGGCCTTAGATATCCCTGTCAAAGGGGCTGTCTTGGAAAAAAAAACTAAAGATAACATTTGTGATTATGAGTTGGGAGTTATATATTTTATTACACGTTCAATTTCAGCAAACTATTGGTCAAGCTACAGCCAGTAAATTTCCAAAGGGATCTGATAATTCCAGACCGTATAAAAGACTTGCAGGCCAGACTGGAACTATCACTATAACACCTCATGTACAGTCAGTCAAGGTGGTGGATTAAATAATTCTATTGAAACTTGAATTAAAACACAGCAATCTTATATTTATTTAAAGGTTTTAATGATCAAATATGTGTATTATGTGCATTGGAAATAAATTGCGATATTTGCAACATTTTGTATCCCAGGGAAGTTTGAACTAAGGTCAAAATCATATTTTGATTGCTTCTGTAATTTTGATGATTGCACAGATGAGATATCATAGAAGCTCTTCTTGCATTATTTTGTTGATAGGAATTCATAGTTTTGGACGGTTACCTTCAATTACATGTACACAACCAAAACAAGAATTACAAAAAACATTTTGAAAACAAATATATATATATGGATATCCAAAATGAATGGGTATATTTTGTTCTCACACTAAGACTTATTGTAAACCAATGCAAAGTACAGTTGCATCCTTCCAATATGTTATTACAAAAAGTGATTTTTACTTGATATGTAAATGCAATCTTTCAGTGTGTATGATATTTTTTATGTTGGTTGCCCCTAAATTGATAATTTTCTTATTTATTCATCTGTATAATAAAATCCGTTTTTAATGAATTGCAAATGGTTTAATTTCAAGAATGCTGAATTTAAGCAAATTAGAGGAGAATGCTTAATTTTGAAAGGTGCAAGAGACTTGCTTTTATAACTCTTACTAAAAAATGAAAACAAGAAGAGGTCCATGGTTCAATCCAAGCATAGGTCAAGATTTTTCTATCTGGTTTTTATCCGTCAGTCATGCATGTCGGAGTGGCTGACATAGAATATATCTTGGCATTCAAAAAGTGGAAAAAGTAGCAGGCTTCGTAAAATAATATCAACTAAAATGTCTCCCCATCTTGCTGACTCTATTTCCAGCCTTTGACAGATATGGTTGGGAGAGAGTAAGCCACAAAAATTGGTGATTTTTCACACCTTTCGCAAGCAGCTTTTCAATGTCGAACCACAGATTTTATATCTTGGAAAACAACTTTGATGGACTCGCATACGTGGCCTGTATGTCGTAGGGGGATAATGATGGTATGAATGAACTACATCCATCTTTTGAAGTTTTGTGGATTCGATGTAAATAAATACGTTTAAATCCCTGCCTGTCTTCAGGAATATTCCTTTGAGAACCATATTGAAACGTTGAAGTAATAAATATTCAAGAAGTATATATCCATAAAATCATGGGTAATAAATGTGACAATAGTGTTGTTTCTCGTCTACTTTTAATTTTTAGCGTTTTTTTTCGCATGATGAAGGAATTATTTTCTTCACATCTCAAATAATGGCGCTATCCTATTCCGCACGGATCGTGTCCACAATTCCATGTGCACATACCCATTATAACCGATTTGTCGACACAATATATTTTCGATTATAACTTGTGATGTGAAGTGAATTTTGTCTTGCTGCAAAACAAAGATTAACATTGTATATATTGATTTCAATATGTATTGTTTTAATTATCATACGTTCTAATACAAGTAATACATTATAATAAAGTATGAATACTTTTAAATCCTTTATTTAAAGATCTTGCAGCTCAATAGAATTTAATGTGGTTTAAAGTATTACCTCCCTTTGGCTATAAATAGATGTGGAATTCCCAGAGAACGTTATTTGGCTGGGATCAAGCTGGCGGACGTTAAAGTTGGCTGACGATAACCTAGTTGTAGTCTCGAACAAGCCAAATATTGAAAATCAAGTAGGCGGACGTTACCCAGCAGACGATAAGAACTACCAACTTCATGACCCACCCTCGCAATTCAACCAATCAACGACGTCGAAACAAGGAAAATTTTGGGGATTCTCTCATGGGACATAACTCATGCTAAGAAAACACACGTTCTACACGAACGTAAATTTTAAGAAATAACAGGATTCATATGTTTTTGTCATCTCAGAACACGAAATTAACAATGGAAACCGTTCATTATTCATTAGGCCATAGAAATGTATAAGACTGGAAGTCTGAGACTTCTCTTAGTCTATTGAACTTCCGTTTAAATTTATGGTTGACCGAATTTCTACTTGGGGGTCTTTTATTAACTTCCGGTGTTAAGGTAAACAATAACAAAAGAAGTTAATTTAAAAATTATCACAGAAAATTTAATTTTACAACGTTTTTGCAACTGTTATTTCTTGATTTGATATTTTACTATCAGTATATAGTTTCTAAAATGATATAGGATTACTGTATTAATGACCTCATGCAGTGAGTTTTGAATTGATTGTTTTCTTTCATTCACATATATTCAAAATATTATTGTCAATTATACATCATTTGTTCAAGGAAGACTTTGAGTCCATAAAATGACTTTTCCTTGGAACATTTTCACTTGAAATTGACCCTTGCCCATACTATTTTCTACTGTAAATTACCTTGCATTTACACCAATTTGCTATAGAACAGTCTAATTATTATTTATTCAGTCCAGGCATAAGAAAAAGATGTGTATTACATCATGTTGGTATTATACCAACATTGTTTTTACCAGAACAATCTATTTCAACTACACTAAATACTCCCAAAAACAACTAGTAAGTATATGAAACAACCTTATAAGTTATAGTCACAGCTTTATGAATCTTATAAGTTGATTTAACAAAGTGCATTTATGCTTAATTGTCAGACAAAAAAAATAATTGTGGGACTTTGCTTCCGCAAAGTCCCAGTTTGTTTTCGAAATGGTTTTTTTTTTTCGTTTTTTACACAGGGCACACAGCCTAAACTGCAACAGTTAGCAAAGTCCCAGTTTGTTTTCGAAATGGTTTTTTTTTTTCGTTTTTTACACAGGGCACACAGCCTAAACTGCAACAGTTGCAGCAACCTTTTTACAACTTCTGAGGTCCATTTGTGGAAGGGTACTTAATGAATATAAATTGGAACATTTTTGCAAAAGTGCAAGTTGCACATTGCAACATGAGTAAAAACAGGTTTTTCGACTCTGGAAGCTACATTTATGGGCCGATTTTTCTCGGGTTTTCATTTTTGGAATCTGTGACTAAATTCCGATGTCCTCTGAGTTTAAAAATTTCAAATATCGAAAATTCGTACATCAAATTTTTTAATCGAATTTCGATTTTTTGAAACTTTTTTTGAGTCTTTATCCGATTGATCTGTTATTTTAATAAAAAAGTTTTATCAGAAATGTTAAACGAGTGACGTAGTCGAAATTTTCACTTCACTTCCGGTTTGAATGGAAAATCGATTTAAAGTTCCGGTTGAATAACTTCCGGTGAAATTTAAATATTTCAACGAAATTATGCAGATGGGTAGCCAAAGTAATTCTATGGCCGATTTTAAAATAAAATTTCACCCGCAAGTGGAACTTTGACCGCCATTTTGATTTTCCTGAAACATTCCATATTTTATTCAGCCAATTTGGCTGAACCGAATTTCAATATTTTGATATTAATTGAAAGAACATAAAAATTAGAGAAAATTCTTGGAAGTGGATTTTCGAATTTCGAATTTGCTTTTTTGCAATTTCAAGTTGAATTTTTTCAATTTTTGAAGGCTCATATCTCGTGACCTTGACCTTTGATGACCTTGACCTTCAGTAGGTCAAAGGTCATCGACCTTGGCTACCAGATGATACTTTAATATTTGACCTCCGACATCAACTTCCGGGTTTATAGCTGTCCGAAAACAGCAAAATTGACAACTTTGGACTGCTCTAGCACGTGACCTAAGTCACTTAGAGACTTATTTTTTTCAGATTCTGAATGTGCTTTGTAAGCTCTTTTGAAAAATATATCACAATGGATTGTAATGCAAAATTTCAATTTTTAAAATTTTTCAATTTTGGAAACCTTTACCCGATTTTTTGAATTTTTTGACATATATGTATGTATATCTCGTGATCTATGAGATGTAAAAGCTTCAAATTTGAAACATAATTTGAACATACCCTATATAGATGTAATCAGCAAAAAATATTGACGTGGGCGTGGCACATCCGGGTAAAATTTTCATTTTGTTTAAATTTTGTTGTCTGGAAAAAATATATATAGAATTCAATTTTTTTGAAAAATGCTTCTGCATACACTTACCTCATTACTTAAGCTCAATTATATCAAAATCTCAGATGTTTCAGTTGAATAGTTCAAAAAAGGGAACAAGGTTTAGGAATTTCAAATTTTCCGATAATAGATTTTGACCATTTTTGACATTTATGATTGTATATCTCATTTACCAATGGATGTAAAGCTTTGAAAATTTAGGCATTAATAGATATTAATAATTCAAATAAAGTCACATCAAAAAATCTGACGTGGGCGTGGCACATCCGGGGAAATTTTGTTTTTGTTAAAAATTTGTTTATCAAAAAAAAGGTAAAGTTTATTATTTTTTTAAAAAATGACCTTGAATACAGTTACAGCATTGCTATATTCAGTTTGTGTCAAAGGCTCATTGATTTCGGTTTTGTAGTTCAAAAAAGGGAACAAGGTTAAAAAAAATATTTTTTTCCGGTTTTGACCTTGACCTTTGTTGACATTGACCTTTCTAGGATCAAAGGTCATCGATCTTAGCTACCAGATGATACTTTAATATTTGACCTCCGATATCAACTTCCGGTTTTATAGCTGTCCGAAAACAGCAAAATTGACAACTTTGGACTGCTCTTGCACGTGACCTAATTCACTTAGAGAGTAATTTTTTTCAGATTCTGAATGTGCTTTACGAGTTCTTTCGAACGATATATCACAGTTGATTGTGATCTAAAATTTGAATTTTTTATAATTTGCAATTTGGGAAATTTTCGTTCAGGTTCGTTTTTTTTTAAATTTCCTTTAGCAAATTTGCACATTTGCAAAGTCCCACTCTGTGCCACGTGTGGCTCTAGTTTATTATTAATAGAATTGTCAAGTCAATAAATTACTGCAAGTCAATGCAGTGATTTGGGGATCCTATATGCTAGTACTGGAAGGATTTATGATGGAATGTCTACTGGTTTTATTCCTTGCAGATAATATTATGTTTATAAAATTGTTTACTCTTTTGCAGGCAATAAGTATTCTACAACTAGTGCCAGTACAGTTTTAAAAGTTTCCCTACTATGCTTCCTCCTATATGCAATTATGTCTCTTTCATCACTGTCAATGCCTTTGACAGAATCCTGTTGACTTTGAGTTTGAAAAAAAATATAAATGTGAATAAGTTTTTCTAAGTACTTCAACAATACTGTCCAAAGATGAATGAAATAATTTTCAACTTTTCTCAGCATTGGACTCCTGTTGTGGTGAGGATGTGTATACAAAATTTAATAATTCACCAGATAATTCATTATTTAATTCATCTGGAAAAAATATGATAAAAACTGTGTGATAAAAACTTATTTTTTCTTAGATTTAATTAAAATGACAGATACAACATCAGAGGGCCGCAGTGGGTCAGGGGGTTAAAACAATTGTTCTTTCCCAGAATGAGATGAGATGACTACTACTGATTTTTTACCCCTTTCCCCGCAGTCGTTCAAATGGACCAATTAATGGAGGTTCTGTATGTTACAGACTGAGCATGATAAATATCCCTCGAAAGTTGAATATCAAAATATGAGTAGGATAATGACACTGTCGTGTAAAAATTGCCCAATTGCACACTGCATGTCATTTGCTGGTCCTCATTAGCACAAAATGTGCAGAAAAAACTATGTGTAAAACTCAATTTCACTTCATAGAATTTATTTTTATCATATTTGATAATTCCAAACAATAACTGAATATATAATTATATTGAACATCATACATATGCAAGAATACAAGGCATTCATTAAAAATCCCCCATTTACCAGTCTTCGTGAATATCTTACTAGATCACAATAAAAATAAAATTCAAGTAACAATTAATCAAAAATAAACTATTAACTTGAAAATAAATTACAATACATCATAAACCTATTCACCAATAAGAAAAATGAGCTTGCCTGTATTTTCACAATCAAAAATAAGGGTTGGATTTGTGTTTTGCAGGGATTGAATAATTTATTATTTAATCATACTTTTTTAAAGGATATGTTCACTAACTGTTCACCCAATAAAATTTTGATCTCAGAACTAGGAATTTTAAAGTTATCTTAATCCACCCCAACTCTCCCTTGAAATTTAAGCCTTCAAATCCCTGTGTAGTCATAATTATTAGCATTTGAAAGTTAAAAATACCACTTGTAGACCCTTGCGCCGATTTATTTTGTAAAAAGTGACTGGCTAGCAGATGAAACCGGCTGGCTAGCCATTTGTTTTCGGTTAGCCGGTTTTGAACTGGCTGAATTGGCTAGCAAAAAAAATCGGCGGTTTTCGGCGGCTAAAACGGATTTCCTTTATTAAACATTTGAGTTATAATGAAGGAACATACACTATACACTGCAGGCATCATAAACAACTGGTATTTGTTATCAAGTTATTTATTTCTGAATAATCAGCTCACAATTAAAATTTTAATCAAACTGCAATAGTTTTAAATTATCATGGATGAAAGTTATCATGTTCAGCATGGTAGGTCTAAGTGACGATCGTCTTGAATTCATTTTCAAAGTGGCAGAAATCGGCTGACTTAAATCGGCGGCGCTTTGTTTTCACAACTGGCAGATTATGGCTGTAAAGAAATCGGCGGCGGCGGCGGCTAATGGCGGCGGCGCAAGGGTTTAACCACTTGTTGTTTAGTAAGTCTATGCTTTATATTAGAAAACAGTACACATAAACACAAAATGAAAGATAAACGTTTAGGTATTTGTATAATTGAAGGGATTCTGTGATTTTCCTGCAGATCTAGTACTTCTGGAAGCTATTTATATATATTCAAGGCCTAAATCGACTCTCAAAAATGCTGAACATCCCCTTTTAAATTGAACTGCACGGATCCTGAAATTGAATGATATTTTTAATTCCACTGGCAAACAAATATAGAATTATAATTAATGAAACTAATCCTTTTAGGCTTACAGTTTTATAATAGATGAATTTAAGAGGTAGAATATAATTGTATATCAAACAATGAAATATACTAGTGCTGGATATCGCCAACTATGTCACGATACGATACGTATCGCGATACTATGGTCACGATACAATACGTATCGCGATATGGGATAAAGGGACCAAAAATAAAACTTCATCTTCAAAGTTCCAATATCTTTTTTTGTATAGCTTTATCAATGAGAAATTTGGTCATTAAGCTGTAATTAATAGTCCATATCCACGTTTTTAAAATATTTCCTTACAATTTTAGTCAGTAAGTTCGAAAAAAGTATCACTTTTTATGAAATGCGAGGTATCGTCAAGTATCGATACACGACCTCGCGATACGATACGCGTATCGTGGCATGTCGTATCGCGATACATCGATACAACGATATATCGTGCCAGCACTAAAATATACTAATACTGCCAATACAATAAAGGTTTTAAAAAGAGTTTTCTGGTCTTAGTATGTAGCATTTATTTGGTCAGACATCTGTAGGGGTATAATTGAACGGATTGTGTGATTTTTGTGAAGTTCTAGTACTTCTGGAGGCTATTGACCTATGGCTATATAAGACCAAAATCAACCCTCGAAAATGCTGAAAATTCCCCTTTAAATTAAAAATTTGTAGGCTATACCGGTATTGACATTACAATATGGCATTATTGGACACTTATTTACCTGACCTTCTTCACTTTACTTCACTGTTGGAAAAAAATCAACATTCTCAATAACCAGGAATTCCTGAAACATCCAGAACATACAGTAGTCCCATATTTGTCATGATAAACGAAAAAGATCTCAAAGACTGACTTTAATAAGTACACAATAACTCAATAAGTTTTATTAAACAGTAAGCAACTCCGGCTACGCTTTATCAATCTCAAATCTCACAAAGAATAACATTTTTTATCGCTATTACAAGGTGGCAACTCGTTGAATAGGTGAATAGGTAAATTAATTTTGTGAAAATGTTATAAAATAAACAGAATATGAAAATTTTCATTTATATCTTACTTCCAAAATAACATCAACAAACATCATATCAATATCGTCTGCCATTTTGCAGAAAACGGAAGTTATGAGATAACCCCCATATTCAGCGCATGCGTGCCAAGCATAAACTATTTATTTATCCTTCTTGGCATTCCCTACCTTTTAATTCTATGATTAGGCTATTAGCCATAAGGTAAGAAAATGAATCAGTCCCCAAATTAATTTGTTTTACGTCTAAGAACTAGAACAACAACATGCCTACAGACCAATTAAGATCACTCTATTCATAGATATGAGTCATTATGGCACAAGTTAAAAAAGCTTCCAAATGAACTATTAACCAGGTTTTGCCACTTTCAGACTAGGATAAATATTAACATTTATAAACATTCATTAGAATCTACCAGGTGTTATATGTCGGAATTTCTGCTTTTACTTAGAAAATTACACGAGAAGCACCCATAGATTAAGCACCCCATACAAATCATACATGAACTAATAAGAAGCTACGTTTGTCGACATCACAGCCACCCTCAAACATGTTTTGCCACTTTTAAACTAGGCTTAATATTAAGATATATAAATATTCTTTAAATTCTACTAGGTGTGATATGTCGGAATTTCTGCTATTAATCCGAAAACTCCAGCTGAAACACCCCACTATATAGCCCATATTACAGAACAATAGACTACGTTTGTCGACATCACAGCCACCCTCAAACATGTTTTGCCACTTTAAAACTGGGCTTAATATTAAGATATATAAATATTCTTTGGTTTCCATTGTTAATTTCGTGTTCTGAGATCACAAAAACATATGAATCCTGTTATTTCTTAAAATTTACGTTCGTGTAGAACGTGTGTTTTCTTAGCATGAGTTATGTCCCATGAGGGAATCCCCAAAATTTTCCTTGTTTCGACGTCGTTGATTGGTTGAATTGCGAGGGTGGGTCATGAAGATGGTAGTTCTTATCGTCTGCTGGGTAACGTCCGCCTACTTGATTTTCACTATTTGGCTTGTTCGAGACTACAACTAGGTTATCGTCGGCCAACTTTAACGTCCGCCAGCTTGATCCCAGCCGTTATTTGGATTTAGACTTATTCTACTTTATTATTACCATTATTTGTGGAATCTACTGAAAAATAAGGATTAAAATTAAAGTTAGTTAACGTAAGTAATATGCTTCATGTTTCTGGTGTCTTTTCTGACAGATTTTTTAAAAGCATATTCGATAATGAATTGAATGGATGAATCTATTGAATTGTGTTGAATACTTACTTAAGACACAACTGAAGAATATTTACTCTTATCAGCCAAGTTTAAGAATTAGAAATGTATGCTCATAGGAAGAGGTAGCATTAAGGCATTTGAACGTATACAAATTCATGTATTTCAAGGGCGTGGATTTGTTCCAAAAAAAATATGGGGGGGGGGGGACGAACCAAGATGGTTTGTAGAGTCGAAATACGAAAAGCCCAAACAGAAGGTGGAAAATGGAAAATGGCATCAATTTGGTGCATTCTGAAAGATATTTCGAAATTTGAGTTGACAATAGGGACTTCAAAAAATCTTTCTTACTAACCAAATTATGGGGGGACCGAGGCCCTTTCATCCCCCCATTGTGGGTTAAAGGAGGGGACACGTCCCCCCCCCCCCTAAATCCACGCCCTTGGTGTATTGCGTATACATGTCAGGAGACCTATTAGACATTTTGACAATAATAATGTCATGTTAAACTCCATTATTAGTTTGTTGAATAGATAGTCCTATATTTTTAAAAGTGAAATCATGTCTAATAATAGCAATATATACTGTAATAGGTAGGCTATACTATATGTATGAAGTTCAGCTGTTTGATTATAGCATTATAGTGATTTCTACGAACAAAAAACTGCTACAGTTTCACTAGATGACGTCGCGGAAAAAACGTCAATCACTGGATGACGGCGTTACCCACCGTGCCACTCGTATCAACTTCGAAACTAGACATGCTAGAACCTCGTATACTGTACGGTAGTTGCCATGTTGAAATAAATTATAGTTTAACCAATCACAATTACTCTTCAGAATGTGTCGGCATCTTTCGCGAAAAAAACAGCCAATCAAAAACAACCTTGAAACAAGAGTTATCTTTTCCTGCCCAGATACCGGGCAAGATGACCGCCTATCATGTCGATTCATTATATAGTCTCGAACATAGTCTCGAACAATGCCGAATGGGCCGAGTCATTATATAGTCTCGAACATAGTCTCAAACAATGACGAAGGTTGATCTGAATGCCACCGTGCCACTCCTCGAATAGCCTCTATCACATAGTCCCACGTTGTCTTCGCCAGCTCCGACGAAAATGGGCCAACATCACCTTTCGCGGAAAAAACACTAGACTATTATCGAGACTATATAATGGGCCTATTCGATTATGCAGTCCGGATTCTCTGGATCAGCCCAGATTCTCCATTTTCATTTTATTATTCATCACCTGACCCTTTTGGCAGAGTTTGGAGAGTCCTCCTTTCTGTCGAGGTGGTGTGATTGCGGAGAGACCACGTGACAAAATGACGGATTGTTGCGATAATAAAATTGTTGTCTACTATGCACAATGGTTCCAACTTTTAGTTGTTTTTTTATTTTGTCTAAGAATAACAGGGCTTATATTCTATCAATAAGGCCTATGGTTGTTTTTGAAACGTAGAAAATTAAGTCCAATTATTGTATGTACAATATGCAGTGTGAGTAACATCGATCGTCTGCTAGCCTAGGCCTAATTACCTCTACACACTGTTTGACTACATAGAGCTTTGAATTGAATTTTTTCTCTCATTTAGTAAACAACAGAAATAATTTCTTCCTCATCCGATTGTGTTGTTGCTGAAATACGGTCTTGATCGATTTTTGCCATCAAAAATCTCCAATAAATCTTCATGTCTCCTCGATTTTGCATGAGACCGGAGAAACCGGATATTCCATCCGGAGAATCCAGACTGCATAATCGAATCGACCCAATGACTCTACCATGATAGCATACGGCCCACCGCGATCGTATTGTAGTACGGAAATTTTTACGGAAATAGCCGAACGGTTACAGAATGCCATGATAGCGGTCATCTCAATGACGTTATTTATAGACGTCATTGGGTCATCTTGTCGGCGTGCGCAAGTTCGAGCACTTTGACCTCAATCACGTGGTCTGCATTCTTGCATAAATTATACTGAACTAACGTACAGTCTAAAGCCTCGTTTACAACCAATCTGAAACTGGATTTCGAATCCATGTCACTCGGTTACAACGGTTTGCCCTGAATCCAAATCCGGATTTCGAATCGTAGGGCAGATTCGACGGATTCAATATGGCGTTGTTCAGCGGAAACACTATTCAAATACAATTTTTTTTTACAAATAATCTAGTTTCGGATTTTGTAAATTCACACTCGTTTACAACATGAATCTGTTGTACCAAACCAGTTTCGGAATTTTTGTAATGGAGCAGGGCCTTATTCATGTACTTTAGTTCAGTATAATTTATGCAAAATGCAGACCACGTGATTGAGGTCAAAGTGCTCGAACATGCGCACGCCGACATTTCCGTCAACGCTGCTTTGACAGATTCTAAACAACAAGAAAAAAATGTAATTTGAGAGATAAAAACACTGAGTAACTGGACTAAATGATCTCCGATTTAATAAAACTGTTTATGGACATGGAGAAAAATTATTATGGAATTGAAAGAAGTCATTGACATGAAAGGCAGGATAGTTAATTAAGAATATTTTAAGATGATAGACGGTCAACAAGACGATAGTGTCTTACCTTTAAGTGTAGGCCTAATACTATAAAGAGAGTAAGTCTAGTATCAGTCGACCGGCAAACATTGGAATTTTCAGTAAATCCAGGAAACACACAATGTTAATAAGCGTTTTTTTAAGAAAATAAAATTATAATGCATGGGGATTATTTGGGGTACTCAAGACTCATGAGGCACCAAAATAGGCTATCCTGTCCCCATGTACCTGTGATTTAGAGATGTATATTTGAACCTTAAACTATGTGAATCTCAAAAAAAAATCGGTTTGGGACACAATTTTTCATTATCCACCCCCTTCATGAAATTCATTTACACTGACTGTTTTACCCAGGCATTATTAAAACTGAATTCACGAGAAATTGCGTCTAAATGTTGAAATTACACCTCGCTGCCATGAATGCTTAGGTGCCATTTTGATGTCTATACTCCCTAAAAATAAATTAGCGCGCAAGCTCTAAGGGATCACTGATCGCTGATGGGGGGTTGAAGGTGGTGTTTCGGCGAAGCAAATATTTCGATGGCACCGGGGACGGTGGGCGGTACCTGGGAAGGGGATGGTGTTGTGAGAGCCTTTTTAGTTCCGGTATTAAGATTAATCATGTGACAGCAATGATACAAGAACATAACTTTAAGAACCTTTGAGGAATAATTTTTGAAGTTTAGTGTTTTGTATTTTAGATGTTAAGTAAATTAAGATCAGTTTCTGGTAAAGAAGACAACATTACTATTGAAGGTCATGGCACTTCGGCTAAATGGGAGGATCACACTCCCCACAGGTTTGTGGGACTTTTGTATATGAAGGATAACCCAAGTATAAAATTCACATATCATGGAAGTGGACATGCATATTTCGGCGTTTCCCGCGAAGGTGAGTATCATGGATATTTTGTTTACAAAACTCACATCAAAACTCAAAAAGTTGGTGTTGGTGGCATGGTAAGAGTTCAAATGACTTAAGGCATTCCGAAGTAATTCCTATTCAGTTTTTCTCATACTTTATGTTCCCTATTTTAAACATAATAATACTACATTTTCTATCACACTGGGTTTTTTTTTATCGGTTTTCATACATCGTTAGTTCTCGTTGTTTCTTAGACCATACAAAGCGTAACTGGACATGGTGAACTATATGTGTCAGCCAGATACATGTATAGATGATGGATTTGTGAACCAGTTACAATAACACGCTTATTAGAAATTAAATTTGTTTATGACCAATTTGATTGAGCATGACCTTGCAGGATAAAGCCGATGGACACATTTTTACGTCATTTTATCGATGTGTATTATGGTCATTTTAGGGCAGTGGTTCCAAATCTGGAGGCCATGTCCCCTAAGGAGCCATGGGGTGTTTGTCAGGGGGCCACGGGGCATGAGGTGGTATATTATACCACTTTTATACAACTATATTTTGCTGTGTAGTTGCTTGTGGTCAAATGCATCTGATCTCCTGATAATGAGGAGGCACAAGACAACAACCCTTGTCTTCTCGAAATTGGGCCACGGCTTGAAAAACGGATGGGAACCACTGTTTTTAGGGGTTGCTTTTGATCTTGCAGAATGAATACTAAATATCCCCTAGAATACTATTGCTTTATGAAAATCGCATAATTCCTTCCATCCATATGTGTCTTCTATATAAGAAGTACTGACGTAGCCTCAGTAAAATACCGGTCGTATATGTATTTTCAACTTTCAAACGAGGATAATTGTGCATTTAAACGCTCACATTTCGACGGTGAGATGTGAACACTAATTCAGATTAAGTTATAGCTAAACAATTTCCGTTTCTAAGACTACGGTATGAATAGTTTAACGGATGATTTTTATATTTTAAAATGATGATTTTTTAATCATGCTGAAATCCTTATTAAAGGAAAATCAATTGTGCAGCATCTTTATTTCTCTTACAGGAGAAGAAGTAAAGAAAACAAAAGTTAGATGTAAAAAAGAACATGGAGAGGGAGTAATTGAACTGAAAGATAATCAATTAAAACTGATAATAGACGGCGATATTCACGAGTCTACATTACCTATGCACATTGCTGATACCGTGAAGCCGTTTTTTGACATAAGATTTGGTGACCTGACTTTTAATATTCCAGGTAAGATGATAGTCTGGACACTTTCATTGCAAATTCTTTGCGACTTTAAGGTTTTGTGACTAAAAACTTAGTGGTCTGAAAAATGTCTTTATAATGAGATATACTACGTTTTTACCCGTTAAACATCAAAATACAACTATTGATGCTATAATAAATGAAACGTCTTCTACAGTAAAATTCACAGTGGTTTACGTCAGAAAATGTTTCCAACATAATAAATAACATAAAGCGTTTTAAAGGATTTTTTTGTAAACATGTATAGGCATTTTAAAGTCACTTTTCTGGAAGCATTATATTTTTTCTGATAATGGCGAAAAGGAAGAGAAACATTTTGTTTGAATGAATTATCTACCAATGAAAACTTCATGATGGGAGTATCGTATTGTGGGAGAACGGATAGAGCTGGTAACATCGTATTCCACCTCTAAAAGAACACAGTGCTCATGATGGTTATTTCGAATGTCCCAATACGAATTGCTACGAATGTTATTTTGTGCTTGTAAGTAAAAACAATGATATTTTTTTTACAGGTACACAATTTGATAAACCCTTAGACGGACATGTAAATGGTGATGCATTGTCCTTAGACACTTCTTATTCGTCTGATGGTGTATGCTGCTTGGTAAAACCATTGACTATTATGGAAGACGTTGAAGTCGACATCCGTAGTGCAGATGATGCACACTACTGGAGTGTCAAGTTTTACTTGACCAATGACAAACAAAATCCATGGCAACAACCATATTTATTAAAAAAGATAAAAAATCATGCTGGCACTGTCAGACTGGTGAAAAATGGTAACGGAGTATGCATACAGCATAAAATGAATGAAATATATGCAAAGAAGAAAAAGATTCACCTGTCAAAAGACATATATGTTGTCCTGTGTCTGTTTCGTTCTGAAGTCGTCACCAAAGTGTGTAAAAATGATACATCGTGTAAGTATTCTAATAGAGATAAATTATATAACATTACATAATGATATTATAGTACTTGTATTTTGTTAATTTGACGAACTGATCACAGTACGTTGAAGGTCCGACTAATTATGTGTGCACTCTATTTTCTTATAGGTATTTCGTATGTGACACGAGAACAGCAAGCGTGTGTGACTCAAAATTCTCTGGAGGAAATGGTACTTGATAGTGATACGACAAGGCAATGTAGACCGACTGATGAACATGTCACCAAATTGCCAAGACTCGAATCTCGACCACAATCACCAATGGATGAAGGTTATATTAACCATGACAATGAACAAACCTCTGTCAAGAATATTTACCCTGAAGAAGAACCAAAAACTAAATTAGAAGAATTCCATAAAATTTTAAATGCTGCTAAAGAAATGCAAGAAATACCTAGTTGTATATCCGACTACGAGTCAATGTTTAGATCTATGAAGGAACGTTTAGAAGATATTTTAAATAATATTGAAAATAATGTTTTAGTGCCATCTTGCCAAATTGCTCAGGCAAAAGAACAATTGACAAATACATTTCAGAGACTGTCATTATGAACTGTCAGTGATGCAGGTCGGAGGGGCTGACATGGAAAAAGATCTAGTCGTTCGGATGGGACAATAAACCGAGGCCCCGTGTGCTATTGGCTGTGCACGTTAAAGATCCCTCGACAGTTGGAAATCGGAAATAAGAGCAGGCTAATGCCGCTGTCCTGGCAAAATTTCCCACATTGCACACTGCATGGTGTTTGTCCGTCCTCAATTAGCCCATATAGATGCAGAAAAGAAAGCAGGGCGTAAAACTCCATTCCATAATGAAATGAAATGAATCGCGGAGGGATTATATGTGTCCACAATTACATTTTTGTATAGTGAAAGGTTTTATCATCATCCAAGGTTGATCCGTATCAACATTCAGAAAAAGAATATTTTTAGCATCAATCAATCCTTGTTCTTACAAAATAGTGTTGCCTTTAAATTGGTATACATATATTATGATATATATTTTTTTTTTGGCTGTTAATTACTCCTGAAACCACTTGAGGTTAAACATTCCATGCAGGTAGAGACTGCTTTCTACACGAATCTAATAATGTCTTTAACTATAATGTACATAGTTCCCATACAGGGCTATCGACCTCGGGACATACGAAATTATCTGTAAGAGAGAAACAACAATATTCCGGGAACTCATGACTGCTCTTTAATGTGAACAATGTCAGTGACTCTGGTGTAAGTTTCAGGAAGTGTATCAAGGAATCTTTGAATAACATCCGTACAAGTATTTCTAATCCGTTAATCAAAAATCACTTCAAAAGGACAACAAATTCTTGCAGAACATTTATTTGCCCCCAAAAATCAAATACTGCTGTTTTTCAATACGTAACGAGATGTTTTTTGTTAAGAAATCGTATCTATGTAAATAATTAATAACTGTAAACAGTACTGTTTCGGCCTTCTGGGCCTCATCAGTGCAGTGCTGATACTGGAGTTTAGGTTTGGCTATATAACCACCTCAGATGATCCCACATTATGTGATACCATCGTACCATGCCAGAATGCTCAAACTAGCCAGCTAGTGGGCTACGCTTAACCCTAACGACAATGGTACACTCCAGATAGAGTGCTCAACAAGGTATGAACCAAGGATCTTATCTAACTACAAACAGTACTGTTTCGACCTTCTTATAATTAATAATAGGCCTATCATTAAAAATGAACTTCAAAAAGTTAATAGTAGTTATTGTAGATATAAATAGATTATACTTATTATTGAATACATGTGATTTGAATTCGAATGTAATATGTAATGCATTTAATGTATTTCTTTGACATTTGTTATATTTTGTATTATATTTCTTTTATTATTCCATTTATTTATAAATAAAAAATATTTTACTCAAACACCACAACACACAAAGTATACTCCGATTTCGTAGAATTTGCACCAGAACAGAGGACTTTGATGATGCGTGTCAATTAGTATTTAAGAAATTGCGAGAGCGGGGATATTCAAAACGATATCTTCGCAGCATTAAAAGTAAAACTCTTTCAGAAATTGAGAATCGGAACACAATCCTCGTTCCGATTAACTCTAATCAATCTTTCGGATCAAGACCGTGCAGATCTACAAGATGTAGAACCTGCGAGCATATTTTAACAACCAATTCCTTCTCTAATAAACATAACGGTAAACAATTCCCTATCAACGGTGAGCTTTCTTGTACCAGTACCAACATTATTTACCTAATTTCATGCGATAAGTGTCATTTACAATACGTAGGCGAAACTAAAAACTCTCTGAGAGAAAGAATTAATGGCCATCGTTTCGACATCTCCCACCATCTAGATAAACCTATTGGGAACCATTTTAACTCAACCAATCATTCCCTCGCAGATATGAAGGTGACACCCATCGAGAAAGTCATCTCTGAAGAAGACATCAATCCGAAGACTTCAAGACTGTACAGGGAGAGCTTTTGGATGAATCAACTTAAAACCATTTCACCCTCTGGATTAAACATACAGTTTGACTCCCAAATAATACCATTTGTTACCCCATTTAATACTGTTTCTTGCCAAGCATCCAAAATTATCAAAAGATACCACTTACAGTTGCAAAATAGTTTTCCTACCATCTTCTACAAAAAATTAGTTATAGCCTATTCAAAAAATAAAAACCTTCAAGATATACTCATCCGTGGTCGACTTGACCCCACTGCCACTGATGATTTTACAGATTAATTGAGTGTTTTCATTTCATTTTTTTATATAGGACTATGAAGCAAGTTATATTCTATACAAATAGCCATTAATTACTTTTCCTTTTTATTCCAGAAAATTTTAAGCACAACCCAGCAATATTTTTTTATTTATGCATTTGTATCTCACGAATTGTTTCAATATCTTTTTGTTATTTTCATAGATTGAAATTATTACGGTTATAAATTTCTGGATTAGGTCCAAGAAGAATTATGTGATGTTTCTTTTTCTTTTATTTTCATTGCATATTTATAGCATCACATTTATTTTAAACACAACTTTAACCCTGTGCCAGTGCCTTATATTGAATAGTAACTTGTTGCTGTTCAATCACCCTAATCTCTAAAGAAATGACAACGATAAAAAGAATATTAAGAAATGTGGTTCAATTCAGGGGCGCAGGAACCACTTGGGGGGGGGGGGGGAACATGTGCCCTTTTTGTCGCGGAGACACGAACAATTTTTATGTCATAAATAAGAGACGGAGAATGGGGATTTTATCTGGACTGGGCTCACATCCCCCCAAAATAAGAGCCGGCCGATACTATAAACCATGCGGCAGCCCAGAGCTGCAGTCAGCTGGTGTTCACGGACCCTTTTTATACGCCCACATGAAATGTTTACTATGAATTATTGCCCTTGTTCTTAAAAACACGTTCGATTTTTGGCTCGTAAACACTCTACAGGTCACAAGTCTTGACGGATTTTGACGAAACTTACTGGTAATGTTTATTACCGCCCAAGGATGAACCCTATTGAAAATCAGCAAAATCGGAAAATATTTACTATGAATTATTGCCCTTGTTCTTAAAAACGCGTTCGATTTTTGGCTCGTAAACACTCTACAGGTCACAATTCTTGACGGATTTTGACGAAACTTACTGGTAATGTTTATTAACACCCAATGATGAATCCTATTGAAAATCAGCAAAATTAAAAAAATATTTACTATGAATTATTGCCCTTGTTCTTGAAAACGCGTTTGATTTTTGGCTCATAAATACTCCACTGATCACATTTCTTACCGGTAAAAATATTTACTATGAATTATTGCCTTTGTTATTGAAAACATGCTCAATTTTTAGCTCATAAACACTATAGGAGGCACAATACTTGACAGATTTTGAAGAAACTTGATGTGAATGTTCTTAATCACTTTTCCTGTACTGTAAAATATATTTGTTTAAAGTCAAAGCTGCCAGTGGGCGTATATTACCTTGCCTGGCAAGCTATCTTTATATTGGTATTAGTCTTGATGAGTGAAAATAAGTGCCGTCTTCGCCCTTTTAAAAAAAAAAAAATACAATGTATTGATTCAAGCAAATTTGTTCCAGCAAAATTTTTTGTGTCCCTATGCCAAAATATAGGCCTGACGTACGTTCTGGTATACCTAAGAAGTGATCTAAGAAGCTCTAAAATACAAAATTTTCTCGGGGGCTTACGGCGCCCCCCGAACCCCCAGACCGGAAGGTTCCCTGAAGACTGTCATAAACAGGTTCTGAAGCAAATTTTTTCCCTATACAAAATAACTAATATAAAGAATTATTAGTGTTATGTAGCATTAATTTGAAATCATAAAAGTATTCTTCCAATCTGGACAATGTGAAGCGAGGTGTTAATTTCCCCTCCATACAAAACTTTGTGGTTGATCAATATCGAAAAATGCAATTTCGAAGAATTAATGATGATCATGTTGCTTTTTAAAACTCTTAACGTTAACAGAAATTAGTGCGCAATTTGAGGATTTTATCGCGTGTTAAAGGAGAATGTTCAGTATTTCCGATGGTGATTTAGGTCTTGAATATATAGGGTATCCCTAAAAAAATACTTCCAACTTTTAAGCTAAGTATCTTATCTGCTGATGAGCCGATCTCTTTCAAAATTCTCACAGATTTACTTCAACATGTCTTTGTCAGACCCTGAAAATGTGAAAGTCATCGAACAAAAATTGTATAAGTACTGCCCCGAACAAAATAGCATTTCAAATAATTCAATATCAGAGCACACTACACATTTCGACCTGTGTCTGACAATGCGATATGATTTTTGAAAAATCCCAAGCAGGTGGGTCGACTAAGATTTTTTGTACTCATATTACTTATTACTTGTATGTAATTTTCATACTTGATATCTAGAACTATTTTTCACTGATGCCCCTTTGATACCGCTTGGGGATTTGACACCAAATGAATAAATTGTTGTATTTTAAAATCTAATGCAGATTAAGATCTCGGAGGTTCGAAGCTGATAAGGTGATGAACAACTTCAATGATTTTTCAAAAGGCATCATTAACGTCCTGATGAATCTTGAATTTTCACCATTTTTCTTTTTTTGATGAATGTTTCAACCCGGTTTCCCCGTCATTGATGCAGATCGGAGCGGTTGACATATAAAAAGCGTTCAGTCTTTCAGAGAGGATAATAAACTGAGGCCCAGTGTGCTTACAGACTTTGCTAGTTTCAGACAGTGGAAAATCGAAAATAAGAGTAGGCTAATGCCGCTGTCCTGGCAAAATTTCCCTTATTGCAAACTGCTTTGCGTTTTCCAGTCATCATGTAGCTCAATAGGTCGTGCAGAAAAAGTGGGACGTCATTTTTATACGCCCTCATCTCTCTATGAGGACGTATATTGTCGGCTCCCCTGTCAGTCGGTCCGTCCGTCCGTCCGTCCCAACGGTCCGTCCGTGAACATTTGCTCGTAAACGCTCTAAAAACTAGAGTTTTTGACGGAATCAAATGAAATTTGATATGTGAATACATATTCATAAAACGGAGATCAAGTTCGAATTTGAACTTTTTTCGATCGTTAGAAGCAGAGTTATTGCCCTTGCCCCAAATCCGTTGGTCTGTCCATCAACATTTGCTTGTAAACGCTCTAAAAACTAGAGTTTTTGACGGAATCAAATGAAATTTGATATGTGTATGTATATTCATAAAACGAAGATCAAGTTCGAATTTGAGCTATTTTCGATCGTTACACGCAGAGTTATTGCCCTTGACCCAAATCTTAAATATGCTATTACTCTCTTAGTTTTCAACCGATTTTGATGAAACTTAAAATGGATGTTATTGGATTTAAATCGAAAGGTTTGAGAAAGTTTAGTTTTCTCCTGATTAAAATTAAAACTTTTTCAAGATTTAGGCCTCTTTCATCAGTTTTGAGGAGTTTTCGCCCTCTAACCTCTATACAGTAAGTGCTTCTCTATCAACATCAATTGCTTGTAAACGCACTAAAAACCAGAATTTTTGATGGAATCTAATGAAATTTGGTTTGTATATACATATTCAGAAAACAAAGATCAAGTTCGAATTTGAGCTTTTTTCGACCGTTAGTAGAGTTATTGCCCTTGCCCCAAAGTCTTGAATATTATTATGCTATTACTATCTATTAAGTTTTCAACCAATTTTGTTGAAACTTAAAAAGGATGTTATTGGACCTAAATCGAAAGGTTTGAGAAACCTGATTAAATTTAAGACTTTTTCGTTAGGCGTATTTGGCCGTGGTCCACTATCTTTTGATGAAAGTTATAAACATTATAATATATTAATTATTTCTCAAATTGATAAAATTCAGTGGTGCATCATTGCGCATAATACATTGGGTAGAAGTATTGAACTTAGTTTCAACTACTTGTAACTAATTATTAGCACATATTTATTGTATAAAATGTGCATGTAAATAATTTTCATGTTTCGAGTGCCAATTACTGAATATTGATTTAATTAGATGATCCTTAATGTTATACAATTGGTGCATTGCCGCTGGTTTAACAATATGTTATCGTAATTACGTTGAAACGTTTTAAAAATAATAAGATAGCTTGCCAGGCAAAGTAATATACGCCCGCTGGCAGCTTTGACTTTAAACAAATATACTTGACAGTTACAGGAAAAGTGATTAAGAACATTCACATCAAGTTTCTTAAAAATCTGTCCAGTATTGTGCCTCCTATAGTGTTTATTTGCTAAAAATCGAACGCGTTTCCAAGAACAAGGGCAATAATTCATAGTAAATATTTTTCGATTTTGCTGATTTTCAATAGGGTTCATTCCTGGGTGGTAATAAACATTACCAGTAAGTTTCGTCAAAATCCGTCAAGAATTGTGACCTGTAGAGTGTTTACGAGCCAAAAATCGAACGCGTTTTCAAGAACAAGGGCAATAATTCATATTAAATATTTATATCATTAGATAGTTTGAGTACCTGTGGTAGTGAATTCCATAGTAAACTAGCCTTGTATGTAGAGTGTTTACGAGCAAGTGTGGACAGACCGACGGAAGGACGAACGGACATGGGTGACGACAATATACGCCCCTCATTTCATGTGGGCGTATACAAATTATATAAAAATTAGGGCAATCTTTGAGTGATAAAATAATTTCAGCAAATTTCTGTCAAGACTAGTGCTTGGTAGTGCTTTTACGAGCCACAAATCGAACTGAGTTTTGAAGAACAGGGGCAGTTACTCATTTTTCCTTCTCGTTGATTGTCGATATTTTTTATCTTTAGTGGTCAATACTTCAAAATATTATCAGTTTTCGCGAAAATTCGTATTGTGCACAATTTAAGCAAACATCTATCGAGTATCTATAACTCTCATTTTCAAGAGGTTTCATCTTTGGGAGATAAAACTAGATCACCCAAGATCGAACAACATCCAACAAGAATTGTTCAGGACAACTCCGTGGGTAGTTGTCCAGGAGAGCATATATCAGGGGGTGATTGTCCAGGGGGTGATTGTCTTGAGGGACAATAGTCGTCCAGGGAGGGCTATTGTCTGAGGGATTGTCCTAGACTCCTTCTAAAGTGATTACAAATTATACGTAAAGGCGTTTTAACCAAGAGAAGTTTTAAAAATAATGGTTCATCCTTGATTGACAATAAAATATTTCACTAAGTTCATCCAAAAAATTGTCGCTTCAAGAGTTTTTATTACTAGATATGATTTCGATCTCGATTCGACGCACAACGGGAAGAACTTTTTAAAATAATTTCCCCAATCTTTTCTACATGGTTTGTCCATGTTCAAAAAGTTTTATCAATATAAGATAATTATATGGAATGGGTTTCGAAGAACAAAGGTAAAAACTTATACAGATTTTTTTCCGTTCTTTTTTTATTTTGATAGGGTTCATCTTGAGGTGATTTCACCAAGTTTCACCAAGAACTGTTGTTCACAATGATTTTCGATTACTCACCTCTTACACAAAATTATCGATTGATTGATTATAGAAGGTAACAACTGGACTCGAGGACGGTCAACATAATGGTCTGAGTTATATCCATTAACATTGTATGTAATATAGATAGTCAGAATAAATCATTTATAGAATTAGTTATACCATCGAGAACAAATGTTTCTTCTAGAGCAGGCCTTCTCAAATGGCGGCCCGAGACACCCTTGAGAATGGTCCCTAAGAGGGACCCCTTCCGCTAAAACGCTCTGCTCGCTATGTTAGCTTAGCTCTATTTGGCCCTTATATTTTTTCCATAAAATGTATTTGGCTCTTATCAAATATTAATTGAGCCTGTTCTAGAGTACTTACAATTGTTAGTGGGCGTATCAAAAAATCAAAGAAATCAGTTCTTTTTTCATTAAACAGACAAAATGTTATGTTTTTTGGTACTATAATAGAGATTCTGAATAAAAAAAATATTTATCCTAGATAACCAGTAATTAATCGATTTTTAAAACATTTCAATGAGTTTACAAGGAGTTACTTCCATTAAATCACAATAGATAATTATCGGTGAAAAGTTGCGGTAATGAATGGCGGCTATACGTGACCGAACTACTGTAGTCTATATCGCGTTCAAAAACCAATTTCGACGCGTTTTGACTAATTAGGGGCAATAACTTAAAAAACCTACAATAAAATATATAGAAATACCAAGATTTCATCAATATAAATGATCACACACAATTTCATTCAAATCAGATCAGAACTATAGTCTCTATCGCGTTCACAAGCCAATTTTGATGCGTTTCACTAAGTCAAGGGCAATAATTCAAAAACTTTTCATTGAAAAATAGTCAAATTCGAACCTCATGAATACAAATATCCACACCTAATTTCATTCAAATCAGGTGAAAACTGTAGTCTCTATCGCGTTAACAAGCCAATTGTGAACGGACGGATTGGCGGACAGGGGTGACGACAATATACGACCACGTTACAATGTGGGCGTAAAAAAAGTCATTATAAAATGCGAAATGGTGAACAGATAATCACAATGTAGACGTTATTGAGTATTTTTCTTATAATATCACTCAAACCTTCTATTAATATTTATTTAAATCGTACAATATCAGTGTTGGGAACGGAAAGCAAGTTGTGACCAATCCTTGGTTGGGCTATAGACAACCGGTTGTACCGGAACTTTTTGACTGATATGATTTGAGCATCGTATTAAAGGAGGTATGCAAGAATTATTTTTAGTCCTAATTTTCTCTGACCATATAGGGCCGTGAACTGATCTCAAATAACCAAACCAACAGCACAATACCATTCGATTAAACCACTCCAACTTCCAACAATTACGACTACCAACAACTACCTAGGTTGCGATATCAGCATCCACTGGAATCGAACGTTAACTTGACATCTACCAACCAAGCACCGGTTTCTTTTGGTCAGTTTATATCGACAAGGTAGCACTTTAAAGTAAACGAAAAAGCATTGTGTCGTTCCATCAGGACAATGCTCCTGTTCATAGGTCTGCCATTACCATGTCTGCCATTCACTTTGGTGGCTTTAAATTGATTGAGCATGCGCCGTATTCACATGATTTCACCTATTTCCAAATCTCAAAACAGCTATATCAGGCACCCACTTTCAGTCCATATGACATACAGTGGACGATTTTCTGAACAGCTAAATAAGGGGTTCCATGAATGTTGCATTGAGGCCCTTCAACAATGCTGGCAAAAGTGTATCGATAGTAAAGGAAAGAAACGCGTAAATGAAGCCTCATGCCAAATTTGGTGTTTTTATCATCAAATGTATTATTTTGCAAGGTATCCGCTCCACTAACTGTAATATCCAACTATTGGCCGACATAGACACGCATTAAGAAATACAATCGATCGGAGTTTGTTCAAAGTACAGCAACAAATCTATTACTGTTCAAAAGCAAAATAGGCCTATTGTATCTTAGTCTACAGGATTCAAGATAAATAATTATTGAAATGATTACTGAAGTAATGTTTGTATGTATGCTGAGAAATGTGACGATTCAAGACGTTCCTGCTGTCAATAACATCAGAACTGTTTCTAGATGCGCTTCTTTAACTGTAACTGCCAATAAAACATCGTTTATTTACAACAGTAATAGAAAGCAATGTACAGTGAATCCACAAACCGTACCAACAACTACAAATATGGTGTCTTCACAAGATTCTATGTATTATGTTACTAAAGGTAGGCATCATTAATTACACCTAGTCAACATTTGAATCTAAACTAAATCACCGACAATCACTTGAAATTGAAATAATATATTTAAGAGTCATTATCATGCTTGGTGAAAACAATATACATTCGCATTAAAATTTGAAATAATATTGTGTTTTCATCAACAATTTTGATGAGCTCTTTTGAATTTGATTTTTTTATTTACATAGGTCGAAATTGGTAAGTGAATGCTACAAAGACGGCATTCAGTAGTTTTTAGTGCAATCATTCATTAGGTATCCATGTGAGATTCATAATTTTTCGATGGAAAGTTTTTGTTATTTTTTGTCTTGCAGAGTGTTAAAAATTGAGCGCGTTTTGAAGAGTGCTAGACTAGGAACAACGACTTAAACTTATACCCCTTTTTACACTAGGCCCCGATAAAGAGAGCCTGACCCGGATCGGTGCCTGGCTCCGATCAAAACGTCTGTTTACACTGGCGTTTTGTGATCTTCTTGGGTTCGCTTCGGTCACAATGACCATATCGCAGACGTTGAGTTAGGAGCAATGTGCTCCTTTGGCTTCTTCTGTGTCTTCGTTCTTCTTCTGTGTCTTTGTTCTTATTTCTTCTTCTGTAATCTTCTTGTAACCAGGGCTTGCCAGGCAAGGTAACATACGCCCACTGGCAAATGTCAGAAATGACAATATTTGTATTCAAATTTCATTATTTTTACTGTTGAAGTTAATATTATATTCCTATCAGAGCAAAATACAGGTGTTTTCATTTTTCTCTTTTTTCAAATTTAAAATCGTACTATCAGAAGTAATGATATAAATATTTTATTATTGCGTGGCAAATCTATCGATTTGTCACGCTTTGTTTTCGTTATGATTATTTTTTTTTGCAGTGCGTTCTAGCGAACGCACTGCTTTGTTTTCATAATGACTTTTTTTTTTTTTTTTTGTCTACTTCTGGTCACGCTAATTCGGTATGAAGGGAGCATGCCACACATTATCTCACATGTTTTCCTACAATCACTAACTGCTCGGTGTTGGGTGAATGTAAAATGGCGGTTTTTTGTCCAACCGGAAATGACATATGAGAGAAAAACCCATTTGATGTTTTTTACAATTTTTACCTCTGTTTTTCAACCGATTTTGATAGAATTTTTTTTGTTTATTTCATTATTCTAATGTCTACATAATAGCTTTCAACATAAATGCACTTTAAGACATTCTCTGCTGACTTTTTGGAGCACTTTTTTAACCGTTTTTTTAACTTTTGCAATTTTATTTCGATCTATTTGAAAACTTACAAGTGTATAAACATTTTGATTTCTAACTAAATGGTATTTTCAAAATTTGTATATCACTTCCGGTTTTGACGTCATTCGCTTGTAAAGTTGAAATTTCAACTTCCGGAATAATTAAGATATTCAAAAAAATCTTTTTGAGATGTGCTAGAAATAACCATTGACTTAATATGAAATGAAAAAATCTGATCCAGATATTTCATATCAGTCGCCATCTTGAAATGACTGATTTTTCTTTAAATCGAAATTCAGAATCAGGGAATCATTCGATTTGAATAAAAATGATGTCTATGGAATCTTCAGTCGATTGCTAACAAAACATGGGAAGCCGATTTTTGAATTTCGATTCAGAATTTTTTTTATTTCCGGTTTAGAATTTTCGGAAATAGTCAAAAAGTTATAGGCTCATATCTTGTGACCTTGACCTTGAGTGACCTTGTGACCTGAACAAAAGTCATTGCCCATGATGAGATCTATCAACTGATGTATTCATTTTTGCTGTCCGATGTCTACTTCCGGTTTTATGGCCGTCAGAAAATTGCATTTTTTAACTTTAAACAGCTCTGTCACGTGACCTAATTTACATACGTCATAAATTTTGTTTCGGTGTTACTATGCTTGATCTACTCTATCCAATGATATATGACACAATGTATTTGAATCATAATTCCGCGTTCTAGAATTTGAAAATATTCTGCCAAATTCCATTGTAACTGTTCGTGTTTCGTTTGTCTGTCTGCTGGTATTCCCGCGTCCCCTTTAGTTATCCTGCTTGTATTCTGATAGCTGTGCGCCCCTTTTATTTGGTATGACTGCTTGTAGTTCTGAACCTCTTTTATTTAGTCTGTCTTCTGGTATTTCTTATTCCATTTTATCTGCCTTTATATACACCCACATGAAAATATGGACGTATATTGCCGTCACCCCAGTCCATCCGTCGGTCCGTTCGTCCTTCAACAATTTCTTGTACACGCAATAGCGACTAGAGTTTTTATCCGATTTGAATGAAGCTTGGTATATGTATTTATCGTGATAATATCTCGGATGAGTTTGAAAATGGCGCGATTCCAGTCGTCGGTTTAAGAGTTACTGCCCTTGACTTAGTGAAAAAAACACGTAAGAATTAACTTGTGTACGCGATAGAAGTTTAAGTTTTCACCCGAATTGAATGAAACTTGGCATGTATAATTATCGTGATACTATCTCGGATCCTTTCATAATTGGAGCTATTCCAGTCGTCGGTTTATGAGTTATTGCCTTTGACTTAGTGAAAACGTTAAAATTAACTTGTGTATGTGATAAAAGCTAGAGTTTTTATTCGATTTGAATGACATAATTTAGATACGACACAAATTATTTTTGATTCGTATTAAGCTATATCTACGCTTTCCAATGATATATGACAATATATGTATTTGAATCATAATTCCGCGTTTTAAAATTTGAAAATATTCTGCCAAATTCCATTGTAACTTTTCGTGTTTCGTTTGTCTGTCTGCTGGTATTCCCGCGTCCCTTTTAGTTAACCTGCTTGTATTCTGATAGCTGTGCGCCCCTTTTATTTGGTATGACTGCTTGTAGTTCTGCACCTCTTTTATTTAGTTTGTCTGCTGGTATTTCTGATTCCATTTTATCTGCCTTTATATACACCCACATGAAAATATGGACGTATATTGCCGTCACCCCAGTCCATCCGTCGGTCCGTTCGTCCTTTAACAATTTCTTGTACACGCAAAAGCGACTAGAGTTTTTATCCGATTTGAATGAAGCTTGGTATGTATAATTATCGTGATACTATCTCGCATCCTTTCATAATTGGAGCTATTCCAGTCGTCGGTTTATGAGTTATTGTCTTTGACTTAGTGAAAACGTTAAAATTAACTTGTGTATGTGATAAAAGCTAGAGTTTTTATTCGATTTGAATGACCTAATTTACATACGACACAAATTATTTTCGATTCGTATTATGCTATATCTACGCTTTCCAATGATATATGACACTATGAATTCGAATCATAATTCCGCGTTTTAGGATTTGAAAATATTCTGCCAAATTCCATTGTAACTTTTCGTGTTTCGTTTGTCTGTCTGCTGGTATTCCCGTGTCCCTTTTAGCTAACCTGCCTGTATTCTGGTAGCCGTGCGCCCCTTTAATTTGGTATGCCTGCTTGTAGTTCTGCACCTCTTTTTGTTTGCTGGGATTTTTGAATCCATTTTATCTGCCTTTTTATACGCCCACATTAAAATATGGATGTATATTGTTCGTCGGTCCGTCCGTCAACAATTTCTTGACACGCGATAGAGACTAGAGTTTTTATCCGATTTGAATGAAGCTCTGGTATATGTATTTATCTTGATAATATCACGGATGAGTTCGAAACTGGCGCTATTCCAGTAGTCGGTTTAAAAGTTATTGCCCTTGACTTAGTGAAAACATTAAAATTAGTTGTGTATATGATACAATATAGAGTTTTTATTCGATTTGAATGAAGCTTGGTATGTGTATTTATCTTGATAAATTCCATTGTTACTGTGAGTGCTTTTTTTCAATATTCTTTAAAAACAAAATATGTCAAGTGACCTAATTTACATATTATTTATATGACACTCTGTATTTGAATCATAATTCCGCGTATTAGAATTTGAAAGTAATATGCCGAATTCCATTGTAACTGTACGTGTTTTGTTTGTCTGTCTGCTGGTATTCCCGCATCCCTTTTAGTTAACCCTGCCTGTATACTGGTAGCCGTGCGCCCCTTTTATTTGGTTTGACTGCTTGTAGTTCTGCACCCTTTTAATTAGTCTGTCTGCTGGTATTTCTGAATTCATTTTATCTGCCTTTTTATACACCCACATGAAAATATGGAAGTTTATTGCCGTCACCCTGTCTGTCCGTCGGTCCGTCCGTCAACAATTTCTTGTACACGCGATAGAGACTAGAGTTTTTGTCCGATTTGAATGAAGCTTGGTATATGTATTTATCTTGATAATATATCGGATGAGTTCGAGAAACTAAAGTTTTCATAGTTAATCTTTCTGTCTACTTCTTGTAGTTTTACATCCATTTTATTATCCCTGCAAACATATCTTGCAGTGCACTTTCTACTGACACACTTGTAAAAAGGAGTGAGTAATTTAACAAGTACGCTTTTATATTATTATGTAAAACTCTTATCATTGGTTGAAAATGTGACATTTCATCCATGTATCGGGTGGGTTGCGCACTGCTCGGTACCGTCTTCACGGTTCTAGTTTTTTTTTTTTTTTTTTTTTCCAAATTCTGGTCAGCGTCTGTAGAGAAAACTGGAAATGGTATAGAAATTCTGGTTTGATCGGCTAGTTTCACTCGAGGGAAATTTTCCCTTAAATATGAAACGGCACATTTTTGCGGAACCAGAAGTGGGCTATTACATAATGTGCAATATTTTTTCATCGAGTCTGTAGGACTTATTTATGAACCGATTTACCTGAAATTTCCTTTATTACGTTAATTGTTAAAAGAAGTATCTGGAGCATTTTCAAAATTTTCAATTTTTAAATATTTTTGTAAAAAAAATTTGAAACCAAAATTTTCAAAAAAAATCAAAATTTTTTTCTCAGCCGCTAATTATCCGATTGATCTGAAATTCACAGGACATAAACAGAATGTCGATACAAATAATACAAGATAATTAAAATATTTCTATCACTTCCGGTTTTGGCGTGAAGACTTCCGGTTTTTCAAAATTAAGACTGGCGACCCCACTTCCGGTGTAAATTTCAGATGTTGGCTAAAACCATAAATATTGTATGTCAGGCATAATTAGAAGGTACTTAGCAGAAAAAATTCAAACCGGAAGTGATACATAAGCTGTCGTCACAGACGGACACATTTCAGCAAAAAATTAATTAGTCCTCCATTTTTTATCCGATTTTTATGATTTTGATGTCTATCAAAACATTGTAACTTTATCTAAAACTTGTAGGCACAGAATTTTGAATTTCGAATTTGAAGTGTTTTTATTTTGGTTTGAATTTTTTGAAAATTCAAAAGGCCATACCATGTGACCTTGACCTTCAATGACCCTGAAATTTTCAATGTAGAATGTCCTTGACCTCAGCTATCCATAGGTGTTTTGATTTTAGTTGAAAAATATTAACTTCCGGTTTTATAGACATTCAAAAATTGACACTTTTGACAACTTTGGACGGCTGTATCACCTTCTCTAATTAACACAAAGAATTATATATTTCAATTTTGTAATGCTGATTTAATTATCTTTTTAACGATATATGACGATAATACCTTAAAATATGTTTTCAAAATATTGCGTTTTTTTCGACTGAGAGTTCTAACTTACAATGTAATTATCTAATAGCAATATCGATTGTTTAATGATGATGTACACAATTTTCTCTTTTCAACGATATATGACATGATTAGTTTAATACAAAATCCATTAAAGTGAAAATAGGCATAGAGTACCCTGAGTAATCTGAGAAAAATAGAAATAGAGAGGATTAAAATGATTGACACGGGTTATAGCAGGTTATATAATACAGTAATAAAACTATCCATGTGAACTTTTCACATGGAGGTGTGAAGTATTTTAGGTCATAAACAGATTAATCTGATTATGTAATCTTTTAACACTCTAAAAAATATATAAAATTTATTCATTTTTTTTGCAAAATTTTCACTTACATTAATTTTACATACAATCATTTAGAGCAGTGAATTTTTGATACATTAACCTGTTCGAATTTTGTTTCTACCATTGACAGAACTCTTTCTACAAGATACACACCAATTTTCTTTTTGTCGTCTGCTAAGGTTATTAAAGGTCATAAACAAATTAGTCAGACTACATTATCTTTTAACTCTAGGGCTGGACTCTAGCAGACTGCAATTTAACTGTTTACGCGTCTGCGCTAATCCGTTGCAATAAAAAGTAAGTGCTCAAACTGTTTTTTATCGTCTGCTAAGATTATCATAGGTCAAAAATTAATCTCATTACATATTGTTTTAACTTTATAAAATTAACATGTTTTTACGAGTGTTTGCTATGTTTGATATAATATCAGATTTTTTCTTATTTTGAGGGTAATTCTTACCCACGGCACTTAATTGACTAACATACATCAATTCAACTGGCTACTGTCTGCTCCAATCCATTGAAACAAAAGACAGTATTTCAACTCAGCATTAAAGGAAAATATTGACGTTTACACAGTTCGAATGTTGGGGAAGGGGGCATATCCCCTATACAAAATGGCCCCTAGTTCTTATTGTTATCATTTGAATTGATAATTGAAATGTATGCTCTCTTCTTGTGACCTTGACTAGTGCTTCTATAGGAGAGTATCTTCTGTAACACCCAATTCCAATTTTGTTTTTGTCGTCTGCTAAGCTTATTATATGTCATAAACAAATTAGTCAGAGTACATAATCTGTAGTGATGGACTATCTAGCAGACAGCAATAAATTATTTAACTGGCAACGCGTCTGCGCTAATCCGTTGCAATAAAAAGTAAATGTTTAATCTTGTCATAGTTAATTGGGCCCCTATCCAAATCGGCTATTAGTCAAAATGGTTTGGTCAAAATGGCCAGTCACCATGGCCCCTATTTTGGTCAAAATGGCCTCTGAATTTCTCTTTTGATTTCAACCAATTCATTGGTTAAAATGGCCACAAAAATAAAGTCAAGATGTTCCCTGATTTTTTTTTTTATAAATTGTAGCTTATATGATGATAATCAAAGGAATAATTGGAAGCTATTTTAACCCTAAAAAAGGTCACTAATTTTGACTGAAAATTGTACTCAAAAAAACATTCTAAGACTTACAATATTAATTTGAAGTTCCAGTTCCAGTTCTCAAAAATATTATATAAAAAATATATTATTTAGCGCTTTATGTTTTGTTAATTTGTAACATCATAAATAAAAATATTATTTTGAGACCATTTTGACTTTTTGGAAGGACCATTTTGACTTTTTTTGAAGACCATTTTGACCATTTATCAGGGACCATTTTGACCAAACGAGGGGCCATTTTGGATGGAGGCCCAATTGACTATAACCTGTTTTTATCTGCTAAGCTTATTATTTGTTCGTAATTGTTGAATGTATTTGTAATGTATTTGTAATGTACCGTCTATGCAGTCACTGTTCACAAAGTAGTCGTTATTAGCCGATTTCCAACTGTCTAGGGATCTTTAACGTACACAGCCAATAGCACACGGGGCCTCGGTTTATTGTCCCATCCAAGCGACTAGACACTTTGCCGTGTCAGCCCCTCCGACCTGCATCACTGACAGGGGGAAACCGGGTTGAAAAATCCGAAGGTGTCATCTCGACCCATGCCGGGATTGAACCCTGGACCTTCAGGTTAGCGAGCAAGCGTCTAACTCGCTGAGCCACTCTTAAATTTGGGAGTTTTAAAAATAGAACACATTACTTTGAATATTCTGGATAAGAATATTAACGTAATTGTTATCTATAGACCACCTGTTTATCGATTAGTATTATTTCTCCCAATGTTACAAAGATCACTAGTTGAATAACAAGAATCTGGTGTATGTTATTATGGGAGATTTCAATCAAAATATCTTGGGGGGTCATTTGTCTATACTTAATTTTTTTCAAAAATTTGGTTTTCAACAACTTGTTCAGCATTACACTAATGAAGGTGAAACACTTATAGATCATATTTATATCAGTAAAGGAATTCTGTCACATAATGTTCACATTTCACCCATACCTGTGTATTGTAGCTACCATGAAGCTATAAAAATTACCATACTATAAGTTATATTGATATAATATTGAATCTACCCTTTCACAAAACTTTTTACTAAAAATGAGGGAGTGAACACCAGACTTTAGGGGTTTGAAGTTCAAAAAGTCTTACAGCTATCAGGCAAAGTATCACGGGCCACGCTCAGTGCTGTTCACAGCTCTAGTTATAATTATATTAAGTCATTGAAATGTTGAAATTTTTAGTCTTTTAGTATGTCAAAGTATAAAACTTGAGAATGAAGAGATATCTTGTTTGAAATCTGTTACCAACTTTTATTTGAAGTCAAGACTGTTTTATAAAATATAGTTTTTATTATGCCAAAGTATTTTGTAAACTTATTTCTGATAACTTATGTGAATAGCTGAACTTGGACTTGTAAATCAGATATCTAAAGAGGAATGTTCAGCATTTTCGAGGATCGATTTTGGCCTAGAATTTGTAAATAGCCTTCAGAAGTATTAGAACTGCACAAAAATCCCTTTAACTATACCCGTACGTTAGTTATCTTTCATTTTCTGTATATTATATATGCCTTTTCTATGTCATGGTCTTACTAAACGACGGGTTGTATTTTTGACTTTCGACTGCCGATATTTATGGATACATGGGGATTTGAAGGCTTTAATTTTGAGAGAGAGTTTGGAACATTATTACGGATTAGAAAAGGTGTAAATAATTATTTTGTACAATTGTTCATGTTATGATTGACATAGTACACACAGTTAATCTTCATGTATCATTACTTCAGCGCATAGATTTTTAATTTGTATTGAGAATTGAAATCAAACTCTGTATACCTTGAACACTTCATCATTTAGGAATATATTTCTACAATTCTTAAGTGAACTATAGAGGTTAAATATAAACCATACCAGGTTTATAGATGCCGAGTCATACCAGACACCGACATCATTATATTTGATGGTCAAAAAATTGACCTTAGTGATTATGGTAAAGTCTTACAGACATTGACATTAGATTTTTGGTCAAACCATAAAAAGACATTGACATTAGATTTTTGGTCAAGCCATAAAAAGACATTGACATTAGATTTTTGGTCAAGCCATAGGACATTGACATTATTAGATTTTTTGGTCAAGCCACAAAGGCATTGACATTAATATTTTTGGTTAAATTAATCATTATAATGGACTATAGCATCTTTAATTGTATTTCTATAGTTTACAATATATTGTTTACTCACTTTCAGTGATTTATAATTTAATTCCAGCTCAGAATTCATACAAACACATACACCACAATCATAAGAATTCGGCTGTATAGTTATATTTTTTTCAAGGATAGTTTTCCAAGAAGATATTGTTCCATCTTGTAATCTTTCAAGAAAGTTTTTTATCTTAAACATTATATTTTGTCCACGTACAAAACTGTAAATGGAATCAAAATATTTAATAGTTTTGCTATTTACATAAATAATTACTAAACTCCAGTGATTACCAGTATGAATAGGTATTAGAATCCTATCATACATTAATAGATTTTGTGCTTTGTACATTTCTAAGGCATTTTATTTTCTACATTAGTATCCAATCTAACATAAAAAAATGTATCCAAAGCTAATATATAACTACCAAGCCTTATTTCATTTTCTTCCAAAATTTTGAAATAAAAATTAATTATTTGATCATTAAGCCATTCACGTCTATTCAACGTGTTAATATCAGACTGTTTTATAATGTATCCAAATCCTCTACAAATGATTGTATCAGTTGTCACTGAAGTTTCAGTTGGATTAGTTTTTTTCTTTGGTTTAGATTTTGTTTCTTTTTTTCCTGTTTCTGTATTGAAACTTTTAAAAGGAGTAGGTTTTTGCTGTTTCGTGGGAGTAATTGGTCCATGATACCTTTGCTCCCTAATATTAGTAGTTTTCTTTTTATTAAGTTTAATTATTTTTTCAGAACTAACAGTGATATTGATCACCTTATGATCTGAATAATAATTTTCAAATGTATTACACTGAGTATATACTTCAGGTATATTACTAAATATTAAATCAATTATTGTTCCAGCTTCAGTTGTAGGAACATGCATTTTTTGCTCAAACAGTTTAAACTGATTTTCAATTTGTTTACAATCTTCAGAATTTGACTGGATATTGAAATCACCAAGTAACACATTATATGTATTTTGATCTAATTTGCTACCTACCATACTTAAAGCAGATAAAAGACATTTAACGGATACTTTGGGAGGCTTGTAAATACCTAATATTTGCAAATTCTTTATTTTGTTTTCAGTTTCAATATCCATGCTTATTAAAGACATTTCAACTTTATTTGAATTAATAGTTTCAACTTTAACATTTTTTGAATTAAGAATGTCTGTTCTTATATAAATTGCCATTCCATGCAATGTTTTATCATTTTCAGTGGTGGAATCATTTCTGAATAACTTAAATCCAGGAATGTCATATATTCCATCTTGCTTTAGTTTTAATCTACTTTCAGAGATTATTATTACAGTTGAATTTATAAAGACTGGATGTATTTTTACATGTTCAAAATATTTCTGCAATGATCTTGCATTTTGATATGAAATTACAATATTTCTTTCAGAACAAACTGGAAAATCATCTGTCAGAAATTTTAGATATCTTTCATTTCTTAATGAATTCATTTCTTCTTTAACTTCCAGTGAAACTTTTATTTTACTTTCAGCTAAATTAATTATATGTAACCCTTCTAGGGTTTTAACTCGGCTCAAACCAACATAGTGGATATGAGCCATTTTACGGCCATCAAAATCTACAACAACTTCATCTAATGTATCACCTTGTGAACGGTGAATAGTTTTAGCTGCTGAAGGTCTCAATGGTATTTGAGTTCTCATTAACTCTGCACATTTAAATTTACCAATTCTAATTTGCCTAGAAATAGGTTTTATGGGAGTCCATGTAGACATTACTTTTGAATGGTAATTAGCTTTTAAATCTTTTCTAGTAGATTTTCCAATATTTTGATTACTAAACTCTACCCAAACAATAGTTTGGGTAGCCAATCTTGATTTATCAGTTTCAATGAACTTTATGGTACAATCAGCCCCATTTGTTAGACCATCTTCAGTTCTTACATTAATACACAATTCACATTTCATACCAACAACTAAAGATAATTGGGTATGTAACTGCATTGTTTTTCTAGGATCATCAGGAATATTTTCTAATAATAGCTTTCCGACAGCTTTTGCTTCCGAACCAACAGCACTGTCTTTAGCTTTAATTACATATTTTTCACCAGTCATTTTCTCAAATATACTGGCATTAAATTTTTCCATCTTTAAATTGCTAATAAAAAGATGTTGCACATTATAAGGATATTCATTTTTATTATGAATAATTCGACTTTTTAAGACTTCCATGTCTTTTTCTTTTTCAAATTCATTTTCATAATTGTATTCTCTTAATCTATTCAAAAGTTCAGCAAACAATTTACTGTCCTTTTGCCTCATTATTTCTGTTAATTCAAACATTTCAAAATTATCTTTCCACAAATTAGATGCAAGTGGACCATAATTTTTGTTTAAATCTTCAAATATATATCCATCAAATACTGGTTTCAATTGGAATAAGTCTCCAATTACAATTATATGAATTCCTCCAAATAACAAAGAGGAACCTTTTAAGTCTTGCAATCTTTTATTTATAAAATTAAACATTGCATTTCCAACCATTGATATTTCATCAATAAATACTACTTTAAGACCACCAAGGGTCGTTCTTAGAGTGTTTAATCTACTACAATCTAAAGGTTTATATTCCAGTGATTGATTAATAGGTACTTTTAAAGCATTATGAATTGTATTTCCATTAATATTGAAAGCTGCCTTTCCAGTAGGAGCTATTAGCAGTTGATGTATAGTGTGGTAATCATCACCAGCTTTTGAGGAAAAAAATCTCAACAAACTTTGATAAATTGCCATTGTTACAAAACTTTTACCAACTCCAGCCCCACCACTTAGAATAATTGGGTATCTGTAGTTTTTATTATATTTAAGGTGTCATAAACAAATCTGACTTGCTTTTCAATTAAAGAGCTCATCAACTGAAGATATTCAGTTTCACGCATTTCATATAAGGTTATTTCAGAATCTTTATCTACTTTGGGTATTCCAAGGTCAGCACCTAGGTCATATTCAAAGTTTAATGTTTCTTTTTTCTTTTTAAGATTTTCAATTTCAATGTTTTCTTCATGTTCGTCATCTTTATCTACTTGTTGTGTACCTGGTGCTTGTTCATCCCAAACACTTTCAGGTTCAACTTCAGCATTCATTGCAGCTTCAACTTCAACTCTATTGTTTTCAAATTGTTGCTGCAGAATTAAAATATTTTCTGTATCAGTTTCATATTTATTAGCAAATGTTTCACAATCTCAAATGAGATCTATTTCTTCATTTCTCCAAGGAGAATATAACATTAGTAATTCCCTGTAATGTTTTTCAGGGTCTTTATCAATATTAAAACTTACATATCTGATCACTCTAGGAGTGCTTCTTACTTTTTCATTGGTTTCTTCAATTTCATCATCAGAATTATGTTCATCCTGATTTTCTTTCAAAGTTCCAGATTCATCTGTTTTAAAAGAACGTTTAATAAACTTATTTTTTCTATCATGATATGCTACATATTCTGCTAAGCAGACTTTTTCTAATTTTAAGCTTCTATTTTTATATCTTACAAGTAAATTACTTGATTGTATATTTTCATCGTCATCTTCAAGATTTTCTAATTCATCTTTAGATTTTAGAAGTTGAACTCTATCTTCTGGAGGAGAAGTATTAATAAATACTACTTCTCTGGAAGATTTTCTCATTGGTAATTGTAATATAATGTACACAGCTTCCTGTGCACTTATTTCAACATTATTTAGAAACTTATTTCCAATAATCTTTACTTGTTCTTTTATGCCATAATTGCCATTTCGTACTTCTTGACAAGCTTTTCTTAATACATCACTAATTCCTCTTTGTGATTTTGCAATGTATGATGCAATGTACATTGCACATGCATATACATCAAGTACAAATTGGATGTCATGATTTGCTTGCCAAGCTTTCATTATAAAAACATTATAAGAATTTATACGTAATTCATTTGGGTTTCTTTTAAAAAATACAGTGGGTCTTGTTACTGAAGACTTAATAGCTAAAATATAATCATCATGATTAAGTTTTACTTTTTCTAAGAATTCATCAAATGATATGTCCTCACCTTCAATCATATCATCCATGATTTCTTTTAATTTTTTATAATTTTCTTTATGTTTTTTAATTTCACTTTCTTTAGTGTTTTCTTCAAATGGTTTTAAAATGATTGTTTTGATCATCGGAGGTTGAGGAAACCCAAACCTGCAGATCTTCTGATTTTTTCTTTTACATGTGTGGGAATGTTTATGAGTTTGGTAAGAAATTAATCTTTTTAAATTTTCATCTTCAGTTTCTTTCTTACAAGTCATAACTTTATCAATAAATTGACAAACTTCTTCATCTTTACTTTGCCCATAAATTGGAGCATTTTCAACCCATAATAATGTATGGATATGTGGAGATCCCCTGTGTTGGAACTCCACTCTATAGAAGTAATCAACCACTTTTCCAATGGGTGAATTTTCTTTTTTGAGTATTTCTTTAAATAATAGATTAACTTGGTAGTCAAAATGTCTGGTACATGTGACAGGGTCAGATGACACCAATCTACATTTTGTTTCCCAATTAAAAGTTTCTATTTCTTTATCAGTATAATCTTTCATATCTTGTAGTTTTCCAAGAATTCTTAATAAATGTTTCCAGTGAGTTTCAGCAGCTGAAAAGCTACAAAAGAAAGTTGCTGGACCCAATTGGCGTATCATAGCAAAGAGATCACTTTTTGCTTTCTTAAAATAAGGAGGAGACCCTCTTAGAGTTTTTAAGATCATATATCCTTCATCAAAATTGATTAATTTATTAACTACAGTAGGGTTTCTGAGATCCCCTACTGTCAATTTCTTGCCTTGTGTTTTATTTTTTCTGACAGCAATTTGAGCATTGCCAATCATAATTTTCATTTGTAGTTTCTTTAATTTGAAAAATATATTTTCAGGTACATTAGCAACCCTTCGATCACTTCTTCTTAATTCAGATTTACAGATTTCACTGTAATATACTTTAGTTTTTTTTTCATTATTTGTTGGACGAGCATTCTTTTTCATTATTTTCAATGAAGTCAGGAGCAGTAAATAGCGTATCTTTTGTGCTCCCAACATTATTATCTTTATCTTCATCTTCACTCCATTCATCATCAGATGATTTATTAGTAGATTTTTTATCATTTTCAATATTTTCATTTGTTACTATATCTTCCTCTTCGGAATCTATAATTTTATTAGTTTCATTAAATTCATTTTCAGTTAACCAGTCTTGGTTAAATATTATACCCTCATTTTCATAAAGTTTTCCGTTTTTCTGCAGCCATTCAGCAGCTTCCATTATTTTATAGGGTCTTATATTTTCTGTCATGACAGCATGATTATATTTAAGCTGCCTTTTTAATTGGGCAGCAATTGTCATTGTGTCATCAGTTGCACGAGGCAACATTTTTACTGTATCAGTAACATTTGCTGGTACATTGACAACATTACCTCTAATTTTTAATTGTTTGCCACGAGGAGCAGCATAAATTTTCATGAATGGTATTCTTGTTGAGAGTAACCGCCAATCTAATGGATGTAATTCTAAATTTTTAGGTTTATCAGGAAATTTTAAACCATTTATTATAGAGCATGGTGGTATTTTATCTTTTTTTTATATATTTTTCACATGTGCCACAAATGTAGCCATTACCTTCATCTGTAAGACAGATATTAGCAGTTTCATTAATTTCTTTCAAGTTTGTAGATTTCTTTACACTATGTTTATACCATAGTTGATTACAACATTCACAAGAAATGGTTGGACCATCTTTAATTTTCTTATGAAATTCCATTATGAGTTCATCTGTTTCCATTAATTTACTTAAATTTCTTTTATTTTGCTTTAAATTAGAATCTTTAAGATTTTCAGATTGCTTAAATTCAGGATTTTTCCTCTTTTCTTTTTTTGCATTTACTTCATTTTTTATTTTACGATATTCAGGATTTTCTCTTTTTGTCCTTTTTAAAGGAGTTTCTCTGTTTCTTTCAGAGGTATTATAAGATAGATTTTTTCTTTTTTCCCTTTTTAAAGGAGTTTCTCTGTTTCTTTCAGAGGTATTATAAGATAGATTTTTTCTTTTTTCCCTTTTTAAAGGAGTTTCTCTGTTTCTTTCAGAGGTATTATAAGATAGATTTTTTTCTTTTTTCCCTTTTTAAAGGAGTTTCTCTGTTTCTTTCAGAGGTATTATAAGATAGATTTTTTCTTTTTTCTCTTTTTAAAGGAGTTTCTCTGTTTCTTTCAGAGGTATTATAAGATAGATTTTTTCTTTTTTCCCTTTTTAAAGGAGTTTCTCTGTTTCTTTCAGAGATAGTATAAGATAGATTTTTTCTTTTTGTCCTTTTTAAAGGAGTTTCATTTTGCTTCTCATGGTCTTTAAAGTTCTGATCCATGCGCTTAGTTTTTTTTGCTTTTACTTCATTTTTTATTTTACGATATTCAGGATTTGCTTTCCTTTTTTCATTCTTCATATATGAGTTTCTCTGTTTCTTTCAGAGATATTATAAGATAAATTTTCTCTTTTTTCTTTTTTAGATTTGCATTCTATTACCTTTTCCTTATTTCGAAAATCGAAATTTAACCTCTGTCTTTGTTTATAAGCTTTGAAGTAATTTCTTCTATCACATTCGTTTAAATATTTTTTCAACTTTTTAATTTTTTTGGCTTTTATTTGTTTATCTTCGTATTGAAAGTAATTTTCAAGATTTATATTCATTTTTGATTGATCAGTGCTGGCAACAATTTCTGTTACATTCTTTGGTTTATTATTTTCATCAGATTTTTCATTTTTTTCAGAATTTGTTGGTTCTGTTTTAGATTTTTATTTTTTATTTTTATCAGCTTTTTTATTTTCATCAGTTTTTTTATTTTCATCAGATTTTTCATTTCTTTCAGAATTTGTTGGTTCTGTTTTAGATTTTTATTTTTTATTTTTATCAGCTTTTTTATTTTCATAAGATTTTTTATTTTTATCAGCTTTTTCATTTATTTTAGAAGTTGTTGGTTTTATTTCAACTTTTTCCATTTTGATACCACAGTTTCCATCAAAATTTGCTGCTGTGTGATTATTATCTTCTTTAGCATTGTCTTTTGTGGCTTCTGTAACTTTATTTCTTTGCTCTTTCATATTTTGCTTTATATCTCTCCTTCTTTGATATTCTGTTTTTCTTTTTAACCTAGGCATTTTTATCTTCTATCATTTGTTTATATTCTATCATTTGTTTATATTCTATCATTTGTATCTGAAAAGAGAGAAAAAAATATTTAGACCTGTTCGGCAAAATTGAGACCCATAGACAAAAATTGTCTGTACCCATTTAGCTCGGCAAGGCAGGGGCACTACTCCCTGTAAGACAAACATTACCTGTCACTGTAAGACATTAATGCTGTCCCTGCCTACCATGTAGCTCGGCAAGGCAGGGGCGCTACTCCCTGTAAGACAAACATTACCCGTCAGTGTAAGACTTTAATGCTGTCCCTGCCTACCATTTAGCTCGGCAAGGCAGGGGCGCTACTCCCTGTAAGACAAACATTACCCGTCACTGTAAGACATTAATGCTGTCCCTGCCTACCATGTAGCGCGGCAAGACATCTAACTTTGCCTACCCAATAAGACGTCTGTCTATGCCTACCGTGTAACTTATCAGCATGAGTTAATCGAGTACTATTCATGGTAACACAATTTAAACTATTTATTAATATGAAATAGAAAAAGAATTGATTATTTACCTTCTCAGTCATTCTTCTCAGAAAATATCCATTGGATCAAAATGCGTTTTAACAAAATCAACGGCATATAACTCAAAAATAAGTCATTTAAAATTTGTTACAGTCAAACTTAACAGAGATCTTATCAAACATATTAATCGCATCATATTTTAATCAATTGAAACCTTTTTTGTGCTTACAAGTGCAGGCAGACGGACTGACAGATGGAAAAATTTCGAACAAATTTGACAAGGGCAATAACTCAAAAACCGTTCGTCGAAAATAGGTCAGATTCGAACTTGACTGAGATCTTATCAATCTAAAGGATCATACCAAGTTTCATCAAAATTAGATGAAAACTGTAGTCTCTAGAGTGCTCACAAACAAATTTTGATGTTTTTTTACAAGTCAAGGGCAATAACTCAAAAATCGTTCGTCGAAAATCAGTCATTTTCGAACTTGACTGAGATCTTATCAATCTAAAGGATCATACCAAGTTTCATCAAAATCAGATGAAAACTGTAGTCTCAAGAGTGCTCACAAACAAATTTTGATGCATTTTTACAAAGTCACGGGCAATAACTCAAAAACCGTTCGTCAAAAATAGGTCAATTTCGAACTTGACTGAGATCTTATCAATCTAAAGGATCATACCAAGTTTCATCAAAATCAGATGAAAATTGTAGTCTCTAGAGTGATCTGCCTATATATCAATAGTAGTTTCCGATAGATCACTGAAATTGATGCTATCAGTGTTCACCGATACACATACTATTATCTGGGTTGTTTTCTGTGATCTGGGCAAGGCCCGCTATAAACGGAAATATGCGTCCACTCTTTAACTAAAAAGATTACAAAAGATCCACGATGAGTCAGATATGGCAGATAATAATATTAATTTTCGATTGATTGCACATGCGAAGAAGAATTTTTAACACTAGTAAAATGGAAGAGGGCCAAGCACCAATCCGAACCTGGGCTCCGATTAAAAATTCTTCTGCGCATGTGCAGGGTTTACAACGTCCGTATCGTATTGACATTTTGCAATCTTTTTAGTTAAAGAGCGCACGCTTATTTTCGTTTAAAGCTTGTCTGGCCCAGTTCACAGACCGCAAGTGTAAACAGACGATTTGATCGGAGCCAGACACCGATCCGGGTCAGGCTCTCTTTATCGGGGCCTAGTGTAAAAGGGGTATAAGATAGCAAATAATTATAAAAAGTTTGTTAATAGCTTGCATAGACGAAATCCACTATCCAATTTTCAAACAATACAGACAGTTAGTCATATTTTATTATTTCATCTATAGTAAAATATCAAATTTATGATAAAAAGCAACACTAGACATAAACATCCATTTATTTTTCTATTCTTTAGTTTTATAATTATTTATATTTTTAAGATTCGTGCAAGATGGAATTTGAAGAGGAAATAAAGTTTGGTTCAGCATTTGGATTAAACACGTTTTATACAGGGATGGATTCCCTTTCACAATGTGAACATAGATGTCACTCAAAAGTGGAGTGTACATACTGGTCACAATTTTCTTATGAGTGTACATTGTTTCGCAGTCCTACAATTGCTTATATAACTGATCCTACTACACCCAAGGAATGCAAAGCGCTTTGTGCCAAGATTACAAGATGTGTTACTGCTTCAAGTATTCTTTCGACGAGACGCTGTATATTGTACAACACAAAACAAATAGATTTCAATAATGAATCACAACAACGAAGGGTTTTCCACAAGGTTAATTGTATCTAATTAATATACAAGATTTTTGTTTGCTATTATATAAGTGTTATAAGTATATTGTTTTCGGTTTCGTTGTTTTCCAGTATATCAATTATTAATGTTTCGTTTTTGAGGTGTATTTTAATGAAACTCTCGTACTTCTGGTCTACATTTAATGTTGGCGTATATAAATTCGAGTGTGTATTTATGTTTTCTTAGTCAAGGAAGCAAATCCTTTGGGCTATCAACAACTGTAAAAGATTTGTTTTTAAGCCACTTATTATTCCAGATTCTATAAAAGCATTGAAATGAACGCATAAGCTTTAAAAAAAATTACAAAAGGAAAACAATGGAATATCGTTCCCATTGAACCTCGTGAATATTTTATATATGTTTTATAATATATATCGATGTGTTAAAGATGTGTTACCGTATTATGAAAATAAATATATGTTAGCTATATAAATACCTATAGGAATAGAAAGTAGATTTCGTGTGACTTGGGGAAAATACCAGTTTGTCTCACATGTATATAATTAACCTATTGAAAAATAAGGACACCCAAGCAGCATCACCTTGGTTGATGGTTTAAGATACAAACCGAAAAATTATAAAAATTAACAGCCTCAGAATCATCAGTATATCTTAATTATATATTGTCCAATTTAGGGTGCAAAATGTTCCTTATAACTTTGCAGCTGGGTGAGTAACGAATATCTTATATAATAATAATAAGTTTAGCATATACAACTATATAACATCATTTTCTCGTTATAAAGAACACATAAAGTTTACAATTTAATCCAATTTGAAGCAAAAAATTTGAATCGAAGTACCGATAAAAGATATATTCTCTAATTCCTGTTCTTACCAGGGTTGGCAAGTTTGTCCAGGGCGATTTCAACCGTCCATTTTTTCCCTGTTTAAATCCGTCCTTTCGGACAGGTTAAAGGTGGTCAAAACTATCTATAGCAACAAATATAAAACACGTTGTTTTTTTTCAATCAAAGGCCAATAAATCATACACAATTTCCAATTTAATATTATCTAATTGTTATACATGTATAAGTTAATTGTTTCCACGATAAAGCAGAACCATTGCATTTAGCCCTGTGATTGTGCAATCCTATAGCTTTTGCGTTATTTTTATAACCATTATTCAGGCATCATACAAACAGTTCAGCATTAATACTTAGTGCTCAGTTCTTAGTTCTTAATTCTTATTCCTTCATTTGTAGGCCATTTTCAACATTTGTTTCACAAAATCATTATTTGTTCATCAAATCGATAATTCGTCAAGTTATAATTACTATAAGCATAGTTCTACTTTTTTTCAAATATTAAAAAAAATATTATTTATGTCTCTGTCTTTATAATTAAAACAAAAGTTTCACTTTACATTTGTTCAGTATCAAATCATTAGTAACCATATCTATAATAACTGCAATGACCTGACCAACAAGAGTCACAACCGTAACGAACCAAATAAACGCGCCCGAAGTTCGCCTACACCAAGTCCAGCAGACGTTGGTAAACGTACACATAGAGAGGGCGCCCCTCTTCTCTTTTCTCTTTCAGATTCCACTCCACTCCTTATGAATCTCCACCACGGGAACCAGGTTCAGCAAATCTTTCTTCATTCTGTAAATATTTGTGCCAGCAAAAAAGCCCGAATTCTCCAACCATCCCCTCCTCATACCAAGTCCCGACCCGTACCAAATGCTACATCAACTACCATACCAGTTCCAATCACGCCTTCGACAACCATTATATATCCGCTACCAAACTCTTCTATCGTCATGGAATCTACCTGTTCTACAGAAATCAACATTAATTAACTTGAACAGAATTACCAAAACAGCTTCAGACACCGAACTCCATCACATCCAGTCCATCATTGAATCTTACCAGCTTCTGTCATTCTGCAAGTACGACGTAGGTCTTAACAACCGATACCAGTTAACATAGACCTCATTCGACAAAGCCAAGAAAATAATCTCAACCGCCCACCGAACCTTAACTAACTCCAAGATCATGTATACCCATTTACTAATAGAATCTCGAAGAAAGCTCAACAGAATCTAAAGACCCTCAACGAAATGATGATGGATTCCAACATCAACTAAATTAAGGGCTGGGCGATATTGGTCAAAAGTATTATCGCGATATTAGGGCTGATTATATCACGATATGGGTATATATCGCGATATTTGGTTTGTATGAATTTGATCATTCTACAACCGGATCTGCATTTTACAACTTGTTTTAAACACTTGATGTGAGAAAGTTTCTATCTCTACACTATTAAAAAAAGTGGAAGGAGTCTAAGGGCTGGGCGATATTGGTCAAAAGTATTATCGCGATATTAGGGCTGATTATATCACGATATGGGTATATATCGCGATATTTGGTTTGTATGAATTTGATCATTCTACAACCGGATCTGCATTTTACAACTTGTTTTAAACACTTGATGTGAGAAAGTTTCTATCTCTACACTATTAAAAAAAGTGGAAGGAGTCTGTATGTGTATATTTCTGTTAACGTCAATAGTAAAACTAACACATTTTGACACAAAGAAAAGATTTATTTCAAATTAAAAAAAAAACATAAAAAAAAGTATAAAACATTGGAATTGTAAACTTTAACATTGCTACTCTTCAGCAAAATTCAACATAACAACTTTAACAATGACTTCTACACTACCGGTATATATAACCCAACATAATCAATCTGGACGGTTTTGCTCAATGATCATTGGTACAATTTGTATAATAAAATATAAAAACATGTTAATCCGTTTATCATAGTTGTCATTTGGTTATTAGCATCAACAGAAAACAATGATAGATCCAAAAGAATCCCTTAATAACAACATTGCATAAGAAAAATAAAAACTTTCATTAAACTATATGCTTAAAATAAAAATGGAAATCTGCTATCTGAAGTTTGATTAACAACATTAAAAATGACATGAAAGCTAATGACTAAAAAGAGGTAGGTAGGTGAACATTAATCCAACATGAGGATTTACTTAAGATTGGCTGCCAGGACAGTCAGCATGTTGACTTTTGATGGATTCAGGCATGTCCTTTTACAATTAACGATATTGCCACTTATACTAAAAACTCTCTCAGATGGTGAACTTGTTGCGGGTATGCACAAATACTTGCGAGCAAGTGATGCCAGTTTTGGCATACCTATATAGTTGGCTTTCCACCATAGCAAAGGGTCAGCTTCCAAATCAAGTTTAGGGGTTATAGTGTAATTGTTCATTTCTGTTTCAAACAGTTGCCGGGAAGAAAGAATCACAGTGTTTGATTGACAACTTTCTTTTTCTTTCAACAGTCTACCTAATTTCCTTCTTTTGGGTTGAGAATGAGATGGCATCGTTGTACTAGCAGTTGATGTTTCCTCCTCTATGATGACATCCGCTGGAGCAGGCATTGCATCTGGCAATGTCATCACTTCCTCAAGTAGTTTGTCTTTAAGAACTGTTAACTCAGCATCATTCATGTTTTTATTTTTAAATCTTGGGTCGAGAAATGTTGCCTTGTCTAACAGTTCACTGGATACTTCTTCGGAATATTTATCGTTCATATATCCCAAAATAATTAATTTTATTTCTTTGGTTAAGGACTCATCATCCTCCTTTTCTGCAAGGAGATCTTCATTCAATAACTTAATTATTGGTTTGACAGCCGAAACACTAACATATAAATCTCCACTAAGAGCATCAGTGAAATTTGATAATGGAGATAACGCCTTATTAATTGCCTCAAGAACAGCTATGTCCTGCCACTTAGGAATTAAATGTGCAGATTTTCTGTCATCAGCCAAAGCTTTAGTTACAGCCTTCTCCTGCTCCAAAAACCTGGCAATCATCGCTTGCATGGAGCCCCACCTGGTATCACATTCTGAAATCAACTGATGTTCAGGCAAATTTAATTCTTTTTGGTTTTTGAAGAAGGCTTTTCTTTTCTTGAAAGAGTAGGAAAATGCTGAAACAACATTCTTGCATACTGATTTGGCTCTGGGAATTTTGTCCTTGATCGCCTTCTTATCATTCAACCCATGATTGATGCCTAAGTGCAATCGATGTCCAAAACACTGCAGACGTGTCCATTTTGTTCAGTGATGCTGCTTTCACAATGTTTGACCCATTGTCTGTTGTAAGGCAACTCTGGAACTGTTCAAGCAGACCAAAAGATTCCAAAGTGTCTTTCATCCCCACTGCTATGTTTTCACCAGTATGATCTTCAGGAAAATATAAAGTTTGAAGACATTTATTCTGTAATTCCCAATTGGCATCCACATTATGTATAGTGTATGATATGTAAGGAGCAGTGGTTCTACCTGACCACATATCTGTGGTGGCTGCAAAAAACTGGCTTTCATGAATATCTCCTAACATTTTGTCCAGTGTTTTGTTATAAAGAGCAGGTATAGCAACATTAGAAAAGTATTTCCTGCTTGGTAGATTATATCTTGAATCAAATTATTTTAGAAGATGAACAAACCCGTTCTTCTCTACAGTATATATGGGCACCATATCAACAGCAAGAAAGTTAGTCACAGCACTGGTCAGTCTTTCATGCGTCTTGGATTTCTTATCATATGGAAAGATAGACTGTAGTGTTGTTTGCCTTGAACTTAAACTTGACTAGCTTGTTGAAGTTGATGACAGTTCCGCTTTACCGCTTTTTGATTTCGATTTTGGTCCAGTTTTAACTTTCGAGTATTCGACGGGATGCTTGTTTTTCAGATGAGAGAATAAATTAGTCGTATTTCCACCCTTTGCCGTAACCTGTTTCATGCATTGTTTGCAAAATATTGTCTCATGGGCCTTGTCATCTTCTTTGTATCCAAAGTAGTTCCATATAAAACTGGTGCTATTCTTTTTTGGTACCAACGCTCCAGCATCGAGATTTTCTACCAACGCCGCCATGTTTTTGTATTTACCCTAGTAACAAGGGTACGGAAATAACAAACAGATCTAATTTATTTTCATTTTAAGTTGAAAAAAGTCTTAATCTGGTATATTTCTTTCATTGTTACCGAATATATATTTGTTTTCGTTTACATGTCCTTAGTACAAAACCGTTTAAACGGCACGGGGTTTTGGTGCCATCGCAGAATTGGTGGGTCACAGGTATTCACAGCAGTATATAGAGACTTGCTGACCTACATTTTGTCCAATTCGTAGGCCCATCGGTTTCACAAACATATGCTAAACTGAACAGAATGATCTGTTTACTGTAAATATTTTAACATCTTGTAGAACTGAAGCAAATTGTATTTAAAAAATGAAAGTACGGCCTAAACGGATTGCGGCGACATTTCATTCAAGAGGGTCGGGAAATGATTGAAATTGGGACATCGGTCTATTTTTAGTAACAACAGATCTCTCGCCCTCGGATTATTCTTCGTGAATTTTTATGTTAAAACAATGGCCATTTTTAGTGAATCTGTTACCGGTATATCGCGATAATTTAATGAAACCGGTATATAACGGTAACGACATTTCGATATTTTTTCATCCGACGGTATTACTAACGGTATGAATTCCCATACCGGTATTTATCGCGATACCGGTATATCGCCCAGCCCTCAACCACGCAACAGTCTTACCTGAATACGAAGAAGAATTCGAACCAGTTGATGATCTTTATTGGTTTTCAGATACAACAAACAACATTTATTTGTTTTGGATACGCTAGCTTCAAGCATGAGTAAATCGCCTTTAAACTAATTACTGGATATAAGAATACCGAGAGGCTACCACAACGCCAAACTGTAGTTAACTTTATCCGAATCCCCCCCCCCCCCACCCCCCCAAAACCATTTCAGCAGCACATATTGTTTTCAAATCACCCCAAGTGGTGCTAGAACAATGTTTATCTCTAAATTAGTATCCGCCATCCATCCTGAAATTTTAAAAGTATTTTCTAGTATGAATAGCCAAACAAAACATCTTTAATATTACACATTACAGAAGCCTTATCTCACACGGGTAGAACGTGAAGCGTTAAACTTCCTATAGAAAGAAAATAGCGATGGCCATCGTAATACGCCCAGTTTTCTAATGACAGCCAATTCGTCCAGGAGGTTGACGAGAGTTGTCAGTAAATGAAAGATTCTGAGAGTGACATTTTCGATTTTACTGATTTTCATAATGCTTCATACTAATTTGATTACGAACACTCACACCAACTTTCATCAAAATCCATCAAATCACCAGCTCCCTAGATTGTGTCCACAAAGTATTTTCAAAAACAAGAGCAATAACCCATCTAATATTTTTCGATTTGGATGATTATAAACACTCACAGCAAGTTTTATCAAAATCAAACAACCAGCTCTCTATTGTGTTCACAACAATTGTGGACGGACGACATGGGTGATCTTTAAAAACATTTATAACTATGTGTGAATTAAAAATAAAAAATCAATATTTTGAAAAAATACAAACCTAACTTTTAAGTGCATGTGAACGCAAGGACTTCAAAGAATTCTAGTCGAACATGAAACGGTTTATGAACCGAGAGAAATCCATCAATCAAAATATTAATGATGAAGAGTTGTTTTCCTACTTCAAACTTTCGACGTTTAAAAGGCACAGTTCACGGCATAAATTGTGACTTTGTAAACCGTTTGTCACATGATTATCAAACGAAATGTCACGTTCCTCAATTATTGGATTCAACAAATTTTTGAACTGTGAAAATTACATGTGACGAGATAAAATGTGCCATCAACGAAATGAAAAATTGAAGATCGGGGGTGAAGACCTTATTTATACGGTTATACCTATTGAATTCTATAAATGTGCCCAAACCCAACAAACCCAACAAACCCAACTTCTACCAGTGATACATAAGTTACATAATAACATTACATTCATGGTCTGAAGAACAGGCATGGTCACATTGTCGAAGAACAAATGGTATTCATAGAGGGTTATTCTACAACTAACAATATTATGTATGATTCAGAAATATTTATATTTATATTTAACTTTTCTATTCTCTTATAAAACATGGCGTCCATGGATATAATATGATCAATACGCTTTAATATATCTAGAAAATTGTATCATCTAGAGCGAGACAAAACGGCTTGTCACAGATATATTCTCGTATGACTCGGGGGTCATACAGGGTTGTAGCCTCAGTCCCTGGCTCTTTGGTTTCTATATTAATGAATTTGCAGAATTATTGAAATCTTGAGGATGGGCATGGAATTTTTATAAACCAGTCGATTGAGGACATGCTTTTGTTACTTTTTGCGGATGAATTAACTCTAGTGGCTGACACTGTTGGTGATCAACAATCTCGTTTAAATTGGTTAGAAAATATTGTCTCAAATGGAATATAATACATCATTGTTGTATTTAAGAATGGGGAATACTTTCAAAATCCGAAAAATGGTTTTACAAAGGTTCCAGACTAAATACAGTTAGGCTAATCGTCTAAATTGGAGCAAATGTTGTAAAACACTAGCCCAACAAGCAACAAAAACCTTAAATGTAATCAAATCTTGCATATTTAAATTAAGCCATCGAAATTCCAAACTGGCTTTTAAACTGTTTGACTCAATGGTTGCGCAATTCTATTGTATGGATCTGAAATTTGGGGAGTAGATCCAAGATCTGATATTGAAATGGTTCAGAATAAATTCTGTAAGTGGTTAACTTGTACCGGAAATAAAATAACAAACGCTTTAGCAAGGGCCGGTGAATGTGGGAGTAATGAATTATGTGTTAGTTATATGATGTGTAAACCTATTAAATATTAATTCAATGTATGAAATCTGTTTAAAATATGTTGTATAAATGATTAATTTTTATTAATTTATATAAACTGTATAAATGATTAATTATTATAATTGATTTATGTGTTATACTATATAAATGTATATTAATCATACTGTATTGTATTTATTGTACTATAGGCCTTAGAGTACCAAATGAAACGTTTGTATTGTTTGTATGAAAAATTCTTCATTACGTCATGACTGTGAATCGTTCCGCCTAAAATTCCTGGACACAGTCTTTCCTATAATATATATAAGTTACTGTGGCATACCAAGGGACCATTAAAATGGAAATATCTGGAGAGTTCACCATGCGAAACTAGGTACTATGAATATACGAGTTTTGTCAGACGAATTTCCATTATTTGATAACCTCGACCTTCGATTATAGTTGTTCAAGCTGTGGTGTTGTTTTACTCATGGCATGGCCCCTTCCTGTGAAAGCCTCTGAAGATCGATACAATACGATCACTTCATACTTGACTAAACAAATCAGTCAAGATGCAAAAGACATATTTGTTATATGTGTCTACAAGTTCGTTATAACAACCATAAAACTTCCTAAATGAAGTTTGAAGACACTACTGATTCTAACGCTCCTGGGTAGATTTTATCAACAAAGTCTCCAAAAGCGAAAGTGACAAAACGTCATCTATGTATCTGAAAATTCAAATTTTTTGAATTCTCTATCAGGAATATCAAAAGTTGTTTTTCTCCATCTGTACTCAACCCAAGCAGTGGAAGACGAAGGTCCAGCAGTGGAAAAAGAAGGCTCAGCATTGGAAGACAGTCTAGTAGTGGAAGACGATTGTCCAACAGTGGAAGACGAAGCCAAACAGTGGATGGTTCACCATAATATGAAGAATTTCTAGCAGTATCCATGTCCTCCGGCTCACTTTGAATTTCTGTTATTCTAGGTCGTATACCTGATGCCAGGGAATGAAACAAGAACCGTGGATGATGGAAGTAATAGTTCTTGTGCGAGTTCAAATGACAACTCCAGTAACCCCGAAGCTAGATGTGTTTCTAACAAATCCGAAATGTTACAATTTAGTCTATAATTGAAATGAACAATACAAATTCAAAATCATATTATGTTTGTATACGGTGGATATAGCCTGCCATTTTTTTTAACCCTGTGAATGGATAAGGTACCGGGTTACAGCGCTTGCCTCAGATTTCCGGGAAGGGTTAAATAAACCAAGTACTAACGATCAGAACCGCAATACGAAACTCGAAATCCAAAAAGACAAATTATAATATTTCAGGAAAATATTAAGTTTGATTTTCTTGCATCTGGGACCTTTCCGAACAGAATTATCTTCTCATTGACAGCGTCGCCTCTTGATCAGAGGAAATTAGACTTCTCATTTTCGCATCTCCTGCTTTCTTAATTAAAAATTTAGAAAATTTGTTCAGATCATTTTCACTGCTTCGTACTCAATTATCTAACTGTTACTTCAGCAACGCGTTGAATTAATTGAAAAATCAATTTATGCTATATAATAGTTTTATGGTTGAAAATATATAATGCTGAATTGTATGAACTGATACATTATGAGAGCTGGTTTATCAAATTATATCTTTCTGTGCCAGATATTTTTAATTTGAACTAAATAGCATACTTGACAACCTGAAAGGTTCAGAATAGATAAGATTTAATCTTTATGTTCGACCTGAATCTAAAATAAACATGGCATGGACCGGAAACTCGTTACTTCATTTGGTAAAGTCCACAATATATACCTTCTACTACATGTAAAGACGATTATTCACCATCTGTTGGGCCAATTAATCCAGCAATAGTCTCGCTTAACATTTCTGGCACATTTGTTTTAAATTACAGATAAAATTTTGATTTCATTTTGATTGGACTTTTTATGTTTACTTCCAGTTTAGCTTCCCGTCCTAATTAGCCAAAGCCCACTAGGTGCAAAAAGTAGAATGTAAAATTCAATTTAATTTCCATACTTAATTTGGTTTAATATGAGCTTGATCTATTTTAATACAAAACATAAATGCATTGTAAGTACTTTAAATACCAGGGCTTGCCAGGCAAGATAACATACGCCTACTGGCAGCTGTCAACAATCATATTTTAAGGGGAATAACTCAAAAACCATTCATCTAAACTGCATCAATTTAAAAAATATTCAGGATCTTATCAATTGGAATGATCACCTCAAGTTTCATCAGAATTGGTTGATAATTGTAGCTTCAATCCTGCTTACAAACTATTTTTGACGAATTTTGACAAAATCAAGAGCAATGACTCAAAAAAATTTCATCAAAAATGCATTAAGTTAGAATTTTTCTGTGATCTTATCAATTGCAATGATTGTGTATTGTGTTAAAAACAATTTTTGATGCGTTTTATCAAAGTCAAGGGCATTAAATCAAAACCTATTCATCGAAACAACGTCAAATTCAAACTTGAGCGCGATCTTATCTATCTAAAGGAGCATACCACAATTCATCAAAAATCGAAAAAAATAACACTGCACACTTTGGTAATGACAGCCAATTTGTCCGGGAAGTTAACAACAAGTGATATCAGTAATGAAAGATGATGAGTGCCATTTTCATAATACAAGAGTTTGTCTGTCCGTCCCTCTGTCCACGATAGAGAGCTGGTTTCTTGATGGATATTAATGAAACTTCTTGGTGAGTGTTTATTATCACCCAAGAATGAACCCTATTAAAAATCAGACTAATCGAAAACATTTGATTGAATATTGCGCTTGCTTTTGAAAATATGTTGTGGACACAATATAGAGTTGTTTTTTTTTTTGATGGATTTCGATGAAAATCGGTATGGGTGTTTGTATTGACCTTAGGATAAAGCCTATTGAAAATCATCGAAATATATCTTATGAGTTATTGCCCTTGTTTTAGCACGTAAAGTTGCACTTCCAGGGACACATTAGACGCTTGGTTTCTTGATGGATTTTGAGTAAATTCGCTGTGACTGTTCATAATCACCCAAGGATTAATCCAACTGAAAATCAGACATATTTTTAAATATTTAATGGCTAATTGCCCTTGCTTTTTGGAAATATGTTATAATAATAATAATAATAAACTCTTTATTTTACATGGGTCAGAATTAGGCCCAATACCACGAGTGATAACGGTCCTGTCTCACACCCAGCCCATGGGGACAAACATAGATACAATATACAACATATAGACACAAAAAAATTAATGTACAGAGTTTGATGATTTAGAGATCAAGTACATGACCACAGGCTACTGGATATTCTTTTAAGATATACAATATAGCAATATACACAAGTACATGTGTATTAAATGGACATATCATCCTCAAGCGATTAAGTAGATTGCGACAAATTGAAAAAAAAAAATTCATTAAATTTGTGAAGCCAAAGGTGCAAGTGCTGCGAGCGGGCTACCCAACCCTACTCCATTAATTGTGGACACAATAGACGCTTGTTTTTTTTTAATGGATTTAAACAATAGACTGACTACTACAAAATACGCCAGCATTAATTTGTGGGCGTATAAAAAGGAAGAGGAGGGGTTGTCTAATATACCACAGATAAGACAATTAAAGATTCTTCGTACTCTTGTCTTTTAAGAAATAAAATTTGTTTTAGTCAACCTACGTAATTCAAGCCAATTGATAATTGCTTAAAAGGAATTTTCACTTATTGCAAAGTTTCCAACTGAATTGACATTAAATTCGACAATGGTTTGCCCTTCAAACTTACCAATGAAACATACGATAAATTAGATTTTAATGACATCTGTTTCTATATAAATCGCTTGCCATTTTCATAAATTTATTTGAATATCTGATTGTTGAAGGTGAAAATGATGTTCTGTGTTGTTTTAATTTTAGGTGAGTTGTACATTTTATTCTTATTTCGTGAAAGAATACTGCTGTCTAACGTAAGTTAACTTGTGTTATGCCTAGAATTTCTTTAGCTGCATTATTTCAGTTTGATGTCATGTTCACATGCAAATGAATAAACATATTTTAAAATCTATTATATAGATATTATACTGAATTTAGAAATAAAATCAAATATTCATGATATCATCGCAGTTTACTATTTGAATATTTCCTTATAACAGTATTTCAAAATAGGGTGTGTATTATCCAGTCCATTTCAAAATATTATAATAATACTTAATACTATTTGGTCAATTAGAGGATAATTTACAGCAGAATTTCATCAGAATGATCATAAATGACCAGATTAGTGTTGTATGCCAGCAAGAAAATCACGAAACATCCAGATGTGCACTTTATCAGATTGGTGATTAGGGTTTCAGCAGCAAGTCTCCCGTCCCCGGCTTGCCCCCACGTTAATCCTTGGTGAGTTATGAGTAAACATATTTGGGCATGGTTACAAAATCTACAGATATTTAAATTCTTTTAAATATAGTGTCAATCAGATATTATATATTCTTTGTTTAGCTTTTGCCTGTGTGGATGGTATGCCCGACGGAAGTTGTACACAAAATGGAAAGACTTACAGTAATAACGAGGTCATAGATTCCAACCCCTGTCAACCATCAACATGTATCAACGGCCATGTAGCTCAACTCATCGTAGACTGTATTAATGCACCATGTGTAGACTATGTAGTAAAACCAGGCGAATGCTGTGCATCCTGTCCTAATGGTAAGATTATTTATTTCTTTATTTATTTATGTGCCTAAACCGTTGTTTTAGACCATGAGTAGCTCAATATTACTCCCTTTACTATATGATTTTCTATTCTTAGGGTCATATTCACATGATTGGTTTGGGAATACTTAATATACTACTGATTAAGTGTTACATTTCATTCCAGGACCAAATTGCCGTCTACCTGATGAAACTTTACTGCCAGGAGATGAAACAAAAACCTTGGATGATGGAAGTGTATGTTCTTGTACGAGTTCTTATGGATTTGGGATCGGCCCAAGTAACCCCGATGCTTTGTGTGCCAAAATTGTCAAAATCGACCTTCATTAATTTTGCACCCATAAATTTATTTGAACTGCTTGCTCTGAACTGTAAACAACTAGCTTGTTCTTTAAATTTATCTTTCCGATCCATGATGACGTTTTGTCACCGAATAACACTAGAGTGTCCTACTTGGACTTGCCTATCGAAATGGTAAACAACCTTGATCTTTGTGACTTCAATTTTCCATTCATGTGAAATAACATAACACAATCACTTGCCCTTGTTGTTGTATATTTCATAACTGATCCCCTACGCTAGAGCCTGTTCTTTATGTAAGGACTTTCTGATTAGAGGTCAAATATTAACCATGGTATTTTTGCAACAATGTTACTTGACACACAAACTTCAAATGTCATGTAGAAAATTTTTATGGTCGTCATTGAGAGCTCCTCATCAAATAGGTCATATCTGACGCTTGCATTTACTCAGATTAATTTTTAGCATGTAAACACTCTTATCTTCAATTGCATAATTATTGATGAATTTTCATAAAACTTGGTGTGAGTAATAATCATCCAAGGATGAACTCTTTAGAAAATCAGATTAATCAAAAAATACAAAATATAAGTTATTGGTCAACTTTCCAGACTGCGTCCAAGGTAGGAGAACCTTAAGGGAGATGTACAGCTTTCAGGACAACGTCCTAGGTAGTGGAACCAATATATAAGCATCGATAGATGATGTCTACTTCAAAGATCAAGGCCAGGATGTCTTATAAACCATCTCTTGACACCAAGACCCGGAGCTTGTTGACTTAGCTCCTATGCCTCCTTTGGGCTATATTATTGTTAGTTTATGATCCTTATAGACTGTCCTAGATATCGTAGACTAAGACCTAATCTACACACCTGCCTGGTTTAATCTCAACCAGAATCTACTTTCTTCCCTTCAGTGATTTATAATGAAATATAAAGATTTGGTTACATTTTTAATATTTTCTTAATCAGTAATGGTCGTGAAATGCTTTCTTCTACATCCCTATAGCAACTACATCTACACTCTCTATAGGTTTGAATTTGAGATATATTCAGCTCAATAACTGAAACCCCATTTTAAAATTCAAGCAAACTGAAATCTTCAATACAAACTAATTAGAATCAAATATTTATCAATGTTATAATATTATGTTGGTAATGGAAGGAAAGACCCCGATGTATCTCAAATTCTTCTATTGTAAATATACCATCTCCTGTCCATTTCAAACTTCTTATTTCAATCCCCTAAAAGATAGACTAACGGAAAATGAATGAATGGATGGAAGGATTTTTATTTTGTATCTATCAGCTTGATTTGATAAGGATTCAAATCAGTTCAATTGGGATTTGTGTTTTTAGAAAATATCAACAACATAAAGGAAAATTCAAACAATTTTAATTAATAGTTAAATTAACAATTTCAAATATACCAAATATCACTTTTTCTGTCAGAACTTATATGAACCGGTTTTTAATTGTTTTATAATCGAATTATATATGAAAACCCTGCTGACATTTGTCTCTAAACAAATATTTATTATTTTTGAGCTGTATATATCGAATTTGTTCTGTACGCTATAGCTTGCTCTTTCTATGTTGACTTTTGCATTTATTATATTAACTATTTTTCAGTCGTCATCGTGATCTTATTAAAAATTACAACATACCCGTTTCTGTTATCATTTCCGATATTTTTGTTTCATGACTTAACTTGACAATCTGATTAACAATCATTTAGCTAAAACTATTTTAATACCAGTTACTCCCCTTGAACTAATGACTCGGCCTTTTCTGTTTTCCTAACTGATCTTTTCTGTTCGTACCTTCCTATTACAGTGTATATGTAAATATTAAGCATTAATGACCGCTTTAGTGGCAGGCAGGAAATGTTAACTCTTCCAGACACCTTATCTTTACAAATATATTTTCATGATGAGTAAATATCTTATTTATTGATTGATATGCTTCTTCATTTGAAAAAATCATCTGCTTACAGCAATAGCCTATAGTGCTGAAACAGGTTCAAAATAGTATCAGAATCAGCTTTCATAACATCTGATTTTGAACCAAATACAGTTCTAAAATGCTAATGATTAGCCAATTAATTTTGTTTTGTAGTTCATACGCTAGTAACCCTACTTGTTTTTTTCAAAGTTTCAAAATTAAAGTTCCTAAAACAACAATGTCTTAGATTAATCTTACTTTATTACCAGAAATCGCTTAAATTAGATTTAGAAAGATGTTATTATTTAACACATTGTTCTCATGATACATACAAATTCAGTCGATGGCCAACAACCTTATGGCAACTGATTTTTTAATTTCGATTTTTTTATATTTCTGGAAAAAGAATTTTAGTAATGACTGAAACTTTCAAGGCTCATATTTCTAACATTATCAGGTGTTTCAAAAGACTAGGCTAAACCCTTGCGCCGCCGCCATTAGCCGCCGCCGCCGCCGATTTCTTTACAGCCATAATCTGCCAGTTGTGAAAACAAAGCGCCGCCGATTTAAGTCAGCCGATTTCTGCCACTTTGTAAATGAATTCAAGACGATCGTCACTTAGACCTACCATGCTGAACATGATAACTTTCATCCATGATAATTTAAAACTATTGCAGTTTGATTAAAATTTTAATTGTGAGCTGATTATTCAGAAATAAATAACTTGATAACAAATACCAGTTGTTTATGATGCCTGCAGTGTATAGTGTATGTTCCTTCATTATAACTCAAATGTTTAATAAAGGAAATCCGTTTTAGCCGCCGAAAACCGCCGATTTTTTTTGCTAGCCAATTCAGCCAGTTCAAAACCGGCTAACCGAAAACAAATGGCTAGCCAGCCGGTTTCATCTGCTAGCCAGTCACTTTTTACAAAATAAATCGGCGCAAGGGTCTAGACTAGGCATGCTCTGCATCGCGCGACACCCGAAATTACTAAATAGGATCATCACGGAGATCACCGCGAGGTGCAACCAGATTAATTCATGCTTTACTTAACAAAACTAAGATACAAGAAGCAGACTTGACAAGGAGTTCAGTGTAACAATCATAAAATTTCCTACATTGTATCTAGCCGTTTCAGTAATTTTTCAGTTAAAATTCGACATCTCACCAGAAAGTCTTGATAAAAATAGCAATCTGTCACAACATACTCACTATTAGTTGTGAAATGTATAATCTGGTGCTTGTGGTATGTTACTGCACATGAATCGAAAATTAACCATAGGAAATCAAAGTCACGTTTTTCACACAAAGATCGTGGTTTTAATTCGAGTGGCAAATCTGAGTAGGAAGCATTAGAATGTACATTTTATGTCCAATTCAACGGGTAGATTTTATCTTCGAAGTCTCCAAATGCTGGGTTATTCAGTGAGAAAACGTAGTCTATGTGCAATTGAAAGAACGAGCTAGTTGTTTTTTCCCTTGTTTTGGAAGCTAGTACCCATAGGAATACCGATTACCTGCTGAAATATTTCCACGCCCTATTTGATAAATATGTTATCTATGAACAAAACGACATTTTCACAAAATAACAAAAATGAAAACAATACAAAATTTATAATAGGACACTCTCTGTTATTTCACATGCCTATAGGAGAAATTGTGATGCGACTGATATGAAAGGCTTCTATATCCTATAAAAAAAATAACGATAACCATCGTAAAACGCCCACTTCTGTAATGACATCCAAATGAAATATTTTGAGAGTGACATTTTCATATAACTAGAGTTTTGTTTACAGTTTTTTTCTTTAAATAATAAGTCAATGAAATATGTACAAAACAAATATTGAAAAGCATAAGTAGGTTAATCTAATTTTGAGGAGTTCTCTCCCTTTAACGGTTTGGTAGATCCAGATTCGGTTTACTTAACTGGTTTAGATTGGCACGTGGAGGGGCGCGGGAACTGGGAGTTGCAGGCAGGACACGAAAGAGTCAACATGTTCGCAGCATTGCTGTGGTGTTCTTTTGGTTTGGTGCCCTCGAGAAGTGTGGCAACTCGGGCGAATTAGCGTGAACCACGGAACGAGGTCGGAAAGCACACCGACAGCACTGCTGCCCTGTTTTCATTTTCATTCATTGCAATTCTGATGGGAGTATATCTAATTAAAGTTTCGTTGACGAAATTTATGTTTTAAATTAGTGTACTAATCCAATGTAACTTCACTCGGTTACATTTATTACTCTTTTTTTGGACTACACGTATTCTGATTTTCAATAGGCTTTAGGTGATTGGGTGATTACTAACACATCACAAGTTTCATCAATAGAATCAGGAAACCAGCTCTCTATCGTGTTTTCAACTTTGAGAGTGTTATGATCTAAATAAAAATAATGCGTTTTGAAGAACAAGGGCAATAACTCGTGAACTAATTTTTCGATGTTTCTGATTTTGAATAAGGTTTATCCCAAGGTCAATACAAAATCTCACATCATGTTTCATCAGAATCCATCAAGGATCCAGCTCTCTATCGTGTCCACAACATATTTTCAAAAGCAAGAGCAATAACTCATGACATATTTTTCGATTAGTCTGATTTTCTAAAGGGTTCTACCATGGGTGATTATAAACACTCACAGCAAGTTTCATCAAAATCCATCAAGAAACCAGCTCTCTATCGTGTCCACAACATATTTTCAAAAACAAAGGCAATATCCCATCAAATATTTTTCTTTGTCTGATTTTCAAAAGGGTTCTACCATGGGTGATTATGAACACTCATAGAGAGTTCATCAAAATCCATCGTATTTACAATAATTGTGGACGGACAGACAGACAGGGGGGACTACTAAAATCATTAATGTGTGGGCGTATAAAAACTGGTCCCGATGTATGAAGATAACCAATTATTTATGTATGTACAGTATATTTTTAGGTATCAGTAATCTTTATAATTGTATGATGTTGACTCATTTGATTATTAAAATATAATCCCCTGTTAACTTTACCTTAAGTTAATATTTAATCTGGTAAATAAAGTTACAATATATAGTATTATAGGGAAGTAGATACGGAGAGTGCAAGTGTTCTCACGTCCAAGAAATGAATTCGTGTGAAAAAAAAATTCCGGCATTAAGAATGATCATGATGAGGTGGTTAATGTGCAATTTCATTGTTTAATTCATTTAAAATAGTTCTAAGATATTTGGTTGAATATTGTCTCTTACCTGGCACTGTCATTTTCTACATTTCTGCTGAGTTAATAATCTGGCAAATGTCAAATGTAATGTCATATCTCAAATGTAAGACATAACATCACACATTAGGATCACTGAAAATAAAAATATACTGGCATATTTCTAAAACTAAAATTTATAAATTATATTATTAAGAAGCTTTCAAGACTTTTGTATGTGTATCAGAATATTTCAAGGGACAGTCTGAATTTTCTTTAGGTCAAAAAAAATTTTTGCACAAATTTGTGAAAACTTTACACCAAAATCTGTAACTATGTGCCCTTTAATGTATCTGAAAGTTTTAACTAAAAATATCTAGCCGTTAATTTTTAAACGCTAAAAACATGCTAAAATTTTTAAAAACCTTACGTAAGGTTTTTAAGTGTGTTATGCTTTTTGGACGCTGATAGGAAACTACTGAACGGATTTGAGTAAAATAAACGCCTAATTGTAGAGAAATGTCCGTCTTGTGTATTTAGAAGGTTTCAGCTAGAACTATTCAGCCATTTAAAGGGCAAACACCAAAACTAGGTCAAATTGCTTAATTAACAATAAGTACTCCCTATTTGTAATTAACCCTTTAAAAACAAATTCAGTTTGATCAAGAAGATGCATAGATATAATGAGCATACTTTAGAAATACTTTCAGGCAATATTTGCGCTGTTTTTGATAATGGAAACTTTTTTGAAAAATGCAGAATGGCCCTTTAAAGCTATAACATCCAACAGTAGCAAAAACATACGGCATATCATTACCAACATTAAATCCAATATTATGGGCAATTGTCAGAAATTTCTTCACTTAAATCTACAAAGGATCAGAAAAAGAAGACACTTACAATATTCCCAGTTGAATTTAGTTGCTCCATATTCTCCGTCTTTCATGGTATTGTTCATGATTACTATACTATACTTTTATTTTACTCCATTTATGTTTTCATGAAAAGAAAATATTTGAATTGTGTACTTAAAAATGAAATTAGACATTCAACTCTGTTTCTTAATGGGTTTGAATGACCACCAAAGTTATGTAGTGCTTAATAGCGAAAATAATATTCACAATTCTAAAGTAAAAAACCGTCAAATATACAGAATCTGAATTTAAAAAAACGTTATTCTACTACTCTCTGGCCACAATGAGTTCTGAATTAACTTTTTCTCTCATGTCACACATAACCTTAATATTATAAAGATATAAACACTCTTCCCTCCCAGACATTTTACTTGAAATTGACCCACTTTTCCAACTGAAATTTCCTCTCTGTTAAATCATGTTTTCATCAACCAAAAGACAATCTCAGAATCTCTAAAGTCTGAATTGAATTTTTTTCTCATGTCACGAATATTCAAAATATTTTTTTCAATTATATGCCATGTGTCCATGTGAACACCTTTGGGTCAATAAGTTTTAAAAACATTCAATATAAAATAAATACACTTCCCTTCCAGAAATTTCATGTGAAAATGACCCTTATTTCGGACTGAAATTTCCCCTCTGTAAAATCATATTTCCAAATAAATATTTTTGTTTTTCATCAACCCAAAGACAATCTTGGACTCTCACAACTATTTTGGTTTTTATATTTCAATTCATAAAAAATAACAAGCAAGAGAGTAGTCAAAATTTGATTCAGAACTCAATGTTGCCAGAGAGCATATTATTGTTTCTGGTTGCAGCTCATGAACGTAACGATTTAATTTTCAGAAACCATAATAAAATGGTTTGATTTCCAATTTATAAAATAAAACCATTCAAACCTACCCACGAATTTCCATACATTTAACAAACAAGTTCTGAAACCTGTACAACTGTATTGATGAAAACTGTTCAGTAATAGTTCACATGTATCATTGGGGACTGAATGTTACAAGTTGTTACGGGAATTGATCTCCCTTGTTTACAGTCTTGATTATCCAGTTACTAGTACAACAAGTTTACGAGTGCACATCGGCAATCTCCGCTGATGTACGAAGACTGGTATCAGAACGAGACCAAACCCGTGCAGAAGTTGTTATGAACTTGTTATGAACGCACGTGCGTGCTAAACCAATCAACAGCCGATGACTGGCTATATAAACCAAACAACGTGTATTGTTCAACACAACAGATCAGGAGCTACAACGAATGTACGACTGGATTTTCTATGCAACCTGATTGTATTTAAGTGTACATAAAGTTTTACTTATTACTTGTTGTCATTTCCAACACTATACTTTACCCACAGCAGAGTTGAGTAGTTACTCCTCTGCCATGTAGCGTTTCCGTTACATTTGGTGTCAGAAGTGGGATATATTGTATTTTGTTGGATGTATAATTTGTACTAATTATTCAGATTTATTTTACAGAATTACAGACGAAATTTTGAGCTGATTTATTGTAAGCTATATTTCTATTTTTTGATACATTCGACGGTTACTCTGTCGGTATCAACACGTTGATTAAGTTCCTACCTAGAAGGCTTTTAGCTATCTTGGTATTACACGTAGGTTAGGTACGCACGTGGTCCTCAATTGAGTTCTATGACCCGAAAGTGATTTTGTATAGGTTTTATTATTTCACATTTTAATTCTTGCACTGGTCTTCTAATAGAAGCTAAATCACTTGTACTTTCCAATAGAATATCGGCACTTATATTTCACGTAGGATAGGTTTGCACGTGCTCTTTTCGCCGTAAAAAAGTGAAAATTGAGCTCACAAGCGCCTTATTCAAGACATTTATTTTTATTACCATTTGTACTCAACATTTCCTCCGTCCAGAGAAGTTTTTTTAAGATTTCTCATTTGATCTTAACCAAATATGGCTGAAGGGAAATCCATTAATATACAAACCGCTACGACGGAAGAGTTGAAACAAATAAGACATGTAGGAGATAAAATAGCTGAACGTATAGTTCAAATTAGAGATAGTCAGGATACCCCAATAACATTAGACCAAATCAGCTGTGGGTAAAGTATAGTGTTGGAAATGACAACAAGTAATAAGTAAAACTTTATGTACACTTAAATACAATCAGGTTACATAGAAAATCCAGTCGTACATTCGTTGTAGCTCCTGATCTGTTGTGTTGAACAATACACGTTGTTTGGTTTATATAGCCAGTCATCGGCTGTTGATTGGTTTAGCACGCACGTGCGTTCATAACAAGTTCATAACAACTTCTGCACGGGTTTGGTCTCGTTCTGATACCAGTCTTCGTACATCAGCGGAGATTGCCGATGTGCACTCGTAAACTTGTTGTACTAGTAACTGGATAATCAAGACTGTAAACAAGGGAGATCAATTCCCGTAACATTCTTCCCTTTCTTATTTTTTCAAAGCTGGAAGCTGAAGATTAATAACTAGCGTTGTAATATTAAACTAAACAATAAAAAGAAAATAGTTAACATGATAATTATACATCTTTCATCAACGTCTTAAATTAGTGCATAACATAATCATCGAATCTTTTTGGAATTCTGCTAGTCCTTTCAGATCTAGTTTTACTAGTGTCTTGAATGGGAGCAACAAAAGAAGCTTCCTGGGCCTCTTCCCGAAGGTATCAAAAGGTCATGCCTTAAGCGTCTCAGCCAAATAGGAAATGTGTTATCGTTACAAAGTTTTAAGTGATCATGATGAATCATTTTACTAGTCTTTTGATTGGACAATTCATATAAGGGATGACAAGTCTTTGTGATTAAGAAAGGACCTTTCCTTGGCGACATTAAATTCTTGCCGTTCCCTATTCTCGTTGGAGAATCAACTTGGTAAACAATGTCTCCAACATTGAACAAATCTTCATGAAAGACATCGTAGTCTTTTTCATGTAAAGTTTCGTCATCTATTTCAGGTGCGCTGGAAAATGGGAATACGAATGGCTGAATGCCTTCCTTGGGTAATTTTTGCAAATGTTCGTATTCCTGTTTAATAGGATTGCTTCCGGTGTCAATTATAGGAGTTATTTCAAACAATTGTCCTAAGTTTAAATCATGTTGATCTAAAGTGTCCTGGGATTTAGTTAGTGATTCTGCTAACTTATGCTTTTTGGTAATTGCTAAATTATCACCAGATTTATCGAAGTCTTGTAAGTGAGGTGGATCCGTCATTGATGTGGTATCCACGTCAACAGTATTTATAGAAAAGCTGGGGCCTTTCAAAATATTATCCAATCTACTCATGTCACTTTGAGAACTAGAAGTTGAATTAGATTCTGATATAGTCTTTCCGATTGTCCTCTTAGCATTTCTTTTTCGGTGTCCTTTCTTTAATGTTTTGAATGAATTTGTGTCATTTATTATACGACATATGTGTCTTGGCTTCCCAACGGTAGAGGAAACCAACAAACCCTCTTTAGTAGTTGGATTATGGTCAGTCACAAAATCTTTCTCGATTCGTTTCGAAAGTTCTGCTCTACATATACCTACTGAATTTGAAGGTATTGTTACCCGTTTACTGACTAATACTTCGGATAAATCGTCGTTACTCTTGCAAGATCGTAAATCAGCGTTGATTGTTTCGTTGCCGATTTGAACTGAGGGACGTTCTATATTTATTACGCATTTATGATGCGCCAAAAAGTCTAAGCCTAAAATTATGTCATCGTCCATAGCAACCATGTACACATCCCAGTCAAAATATGTGTTACCTACTTTAATTGTTAAACCCTGTACGCGTTGAGCATAAACAGGTTGATTTCCTAATCCTGCAAGTTTAATAATTTCTTTAAAAATTAATCGTCCATTATACGTTTTACATATATTTTCGTTAACCAAAGTAAGCATAGCAGCTGTGTCGACAACTGCGTTAATTTTGGTTTGATTCACTATCACAGGTAAAATTAAATTTAATTGTTTTGACAATCGGATCCTAGCATCTGGCGAAGTGTCAGTAGAATCACTTCTATATTTAGATTCAGGTTTCGTACCACGAGTCGGTGAAGAATCACTCTTTCTATTTCTCTGTCTTCGAGTTCGTCTGGAGTCAGACTGAGAATGTTCAGTATCCGACTCTTTTCTGTCACTGCGTCTCACTCTATAGTCTTTGTCATAGTTATTGGAACGTCTATCATTATAAAGACGAGACGGTTCACGATCTTGTCCTTGTCTATTATTATAACGTTCGTTTCGCCAAGGTTGTGGGTAGTCTCGATACGGTCTATCATTCCGATTACTATTTGTCCAAGTACGACTATCGTATCGATATCTGTTCCGTTCAGGATAACTAGGGGAAGTTCTTGCCTCCCTGTATTCGTCATTGTTACTATTATGCCTCTGGTTTTCTGTATGATTAGCTTTAGTGATCTCTGTCAATTTGTCAAGTAAAGAGTCAAACCTTTTACTGAGAAGAGAATCAAGTTGTTTCCCTATCGTAACAAGATTGACCTCACTAGCATTTTTATCAGTTTCTGTTTCCGATTCGGACTTAAAGTTTACTTGTCGATGTGAAAAGTTTTTAGTGCCAAATAAACTTTTCTGATTAGCTAAAAATAGTCTCATATGTTTCAAAGCGTCTTGAACCGATTTCGGATTCTTTTCCATAGCTTTCTGTGCGGCATCCTTCTCCTTACAACCGCGGAGAAAGCATTCAATAGCTATTTGATTCCTAGTTTTACTGTTAGCGTCCGTATAGCCATCCATAGCTAACGTTTGGACACGTTGAGCAAATTCAGCAAGTGATTCCGTTTCAAGTTGACGTAAAGATTGTAATTCGCGCCTGGCAGAAACAGGTTCTTCTTTCTCGCTAAAACGAAAGTTTAATTCCTTCTTAACTTCTCTATATGATAGATCAGAAGAAAGTTTATCTGCGTATTCAAGAGCGGAATTTCGTAAACAGTCCATTAGTCGATCTAATCTTTTGGTATTCGACCATTCTTGGTGTCGAGCGATTCGTTCAAAATGTAATATAAATGGCTCCCATTTAGTTTTAGGGTCGCCGGAGAAGGTTGGCATTTTTGGTTTCTGTGGACTCGGGCTATGCCGTCTTCGCCTATTTCTTTGTCGTCTATGGTCCGATTCCGACTCGGAACTCGAGTTCTGAGTTGAATCAGACTTGGCGTCCGAGTCTATGTCAGTATTGTCCGAAGAGTCAGTTTTATGACTGTGGCCTTTCCTAGGAGAAGCCGTGTCAATTTCTGTTAGTAACTTTGACTCTGCGAGCATTGCCCTCTCGTAACGCGCCAACTCGGTTTTTACAGCGTTCGGTGTGTCTTTTAATTTTGTAGGTAAAACGTACTTAGAACGGCGTGGAGTGGGCTTTGTACTAGCTGTTGACAATGTAGGTAAATTTGGTAATTGTGACCTAGGTTTTGTCTTATCTTCCACCCGTTCCATGCGTCTTTCTATATGTGAAACTTGATTTGACAACGTTACAACCTGTGTGGAGATATTTTGCATTTGATTTGAAAATTGTGTCGACATATTTTGCATGAGATTTATTACTTCACCCATGCGGCTATCTGATTGTTGCGTAGCTTGAGGGATGTCTGTGGAATTTAATGTCAATTCATCCATGTCAGACAATGGGTCAGGTATTTCAAGTCCTGATATTTCTCCCGTCTCAATCATTTCTTCCCAATGACTCTGGTTTAATTTCCCTATACCTATGATTTGATCTAAAGTTATTGGGGTATCCTGACTGTCTCTTATTTGAACTATACGTTCAGCTATTTTATCTCCTACATGTCTTATTTGTTTCAACTCTTCCGTCGTAGCGGTTTGTATATTAATGGATTTCCCTTCAGCCATATTTGGTTAAGATCAAATGAGAAATCTTAAAAAACTTCTCTGGACGGAGGAAATGTTGAGTACAAATGGTAATAAAAATAAATGTCTTGAATAAGGCGCTTGTGAGCTCAATTTTCACTTTTTACGGCGAAAAGAGCACGTGCAAACCTATCCTACGTGAAATATAAGTGCCGATATTCTATTGGAAAGTACAAGTGATTTGGCTTCTATTAGAAGACCAGTGCAAGGATTAAAATGTGAAATAATAAAACCTATACAAAATCACTTTCGGGTCATAGAACTCAATTGAGGACCACGTGCGTACCTAACCTACGTGTAATACCAAGATAGCTAAAAGCCTTCTAGGTAGGAACTTAATCAACGTGTTGATACCGACAGAGTAACCGTCGAATGTATCAAAAAATAGAATTATGGCTTACAATTAATTCAGCTCAAAACTCTATTATCTTTCGTCTTCAATTATTATTATTCTGTAAAATAAATCTGAATAATTAGTACATGTACAAAATATATCCAACAAAATACAATTAATCCCACTTCTGACACCAAATGTAGCGGAAATTAAAGGTTCATAAAGCCTTCTGTTGAAGTGTAGTTTGAAAAACCTAAAATTCGGATTGGGTTGTTTCAATTTGCTCCAATCCGAATTGAACCGTTATATACTAGGTTTGATAACTGAAACAGTGAAAATTGTAATGATTGGTGAACACTGCTCTGTGTTAAGATTAGAGAATTGAATTGTTTGAGTCACGTGAAGACCTCATTTTTTTTAAATAAAACAAAATTTACGATGTATTATTTACGATGTATTGTTTTCCCTAACCCATATTATATGATATCCCCTACGCTTTAACCAACTGACAGGGAGTTCTAATCATATCAGAACACTAATAGTGTCAGTGGCGGCTCTATGTATTTTGGCGCCCGGTGGCAATGTTAACTTCAGCGCCACAGCCCCTTACCCATCCACCTAAAAACAAATATATATTTGCTATATGCTACGTCACTGCCATGCATCTGGACGCCGCGCAGCACACTTTTGGATGCCATGATGCGCGATTTTGGGCGCCTAACGTTGACCCCCCCCCCCCCCCTCGAGCTGCCACTGAATAGTTTCATATATCAAGTAAAGTGTGGTCTATTCTTCCCATCATTAATTAAACCTGTTACAAATCAATAATAATACCTGAGCAAAAAAAATCTGTGAAGCAAATATCACGTCCAAAGGATGCTATAACGAGAAAAGCAGTTGCATAATAGTTGACAGTAATGATCCCTTAAGAACCCTACCGGGCCATACGCCCTTTTTCGTGAAATTGAGTTACGATTGTCCTCAGATGCAGAAAATTGAAATCTTTTAGGGCCAAAATGGGACAAACCAGGATATTATAAATATTATGATTAGGATATAAGCATAAAACTGTTCTGGCTCTGTTACTAAGCAGCTGTTTTTCAAGAGCCAGAATGGGTCATCCCAAATTGTTCTCATGATTCCAACTAATCATGGCAGCCAGGTATCTAATAGATGCTGAGTGAAGGAATATGATAGATTAAGGAGTTTACGAAACAGGAATAGTAAGAAGAATATAGAAAAGTTACGCCACACCCGTCAATGACATTACATCAATAAACATAACAATAAAAACAAAAACAAAAAACTAGAGCTGTGAACAGCACTGAGCGTGGCCCGTGATGCTTTGCCTGATAGCTGTAAGACTTTTTGAACTTCAAACCCCTGAAGTCTGGTGTTCACTCCCTCATTTTTACTGCCAAAAAAATCAGGGACCATTTTGACTTTTATTTTTTTGGCCATATTGACCAATGAATTAGTTGTAATCAAAGAGGAAATTCAGAGGCCATTTTGACCAAATTTAACTTTTATGGCCATTTTGTCTAGGGGCCAATTTGGATAGGGGCCCGATTAAACACTTACTTTTTATTGCAACAGATTAGCGCAGACGCGTTGCCAGTTAAATAATTTATTGCTGTCTGCTAGATAGTCCAGCACTACAGATTATGTACTCTGACTAATTTGTTTATGACATATAATAAGCTAAGCAGACGACAAAAACAAAATTGGTATTGGGTGTTACTGAAGATACTCTCCTATAGAAGGACTGGTCAAGGTCACAAGAAGAGAGCATACATTTCAATTATCAATTCAAATAATAATGATTAGAATAAAAATATAGTTCAATTTACATTACATAGTTTAAACATGTCACATTAAATTATCACAACTTAAATTACATACAAAAAAGACTTATATAAGTATTACAACGCATGCTAAACGTTAATCAATTAATTGGTGTGTAGAATGAGTTCAGTCAATAGTACAGAAAAAATTCGAACAGGTTAATGTATCAAAAATTCACTGCTCCTAATGAGTGTATGTTAAATTAATGTGAGTGAAAATTTTGTTTTTTAGAGTGTTAAAAGATTACATAAGATTAATCTGTTTATGACCTGAAATACTTAACACCTGCATGTCAAAAGTTCATGTGGGTAGTTTTATTACCATATTATATAACCAGTTATAACACCTGTCAATTACTTTAATCCTCTCTGTTTCTTTTTTTTTCTCAGAAAGGGGTATCTTATGCCTATTTTCACTTTAATTGATTTTGTATTAAACTACTCATGTCACATATCGTTGAAAAGAGAAAATTGTGTACATCATCATTAAACAATCCATACTGCTATTAGATAATTACATTGCAAGTTAGAACCCTCAGTCGAAAAAAACGCAATATTTTGAAAACATATTTTGATGGGTTATTGTCATATATCGTTTAAAAGGTAATCAAATCGCCATTACAAAATTGAAAAATTTAATTCTTTGCGTTGATTAGAAAATATGATAGAGATGTCCAAAGTTGACAAAAATGTCCATTTTCGAATGTCCATAAAACCAGAAGTTAATATTTTTCAACTAATATGAGCATACCTATGGTTAGCTCAGGTCAAGGACATCCTTCATTGGAATTTTCAAGGTCATCAAAGGTCAAGGTCACATAATATGGTCTTTTGAATTTTCAAAAAATGCCCACTTCAGCAAATTTAAATATATGAAAAAGTTGATTGCACCATCGCACTTATTTGAGCTTATATTTAGATGAATCAATTCAAATATAAAACTCTAACCTCTATTGTGTGAACAAGTTAATTTTTTACATTTTTTTACTAAGTCAAGGCCAATAACTCATAAACCGACAACTGGAATTGCGCCATTTTTGAACTCATCCAAGATATTATCAAGATGAATACACATACCAAGTTTCATTCAAATTGGATAAAAACTATCGTGTACACAGCTTCTATCTTGTACACAAGTTAATTTTAACGTTTTTTTCACAAAGTCAAGGGTAATAACTCATTAACCGACGACTGGAATCGTTCAAATTTCGAACTAGTTAGAGATATTATCAAGATGAATACACATACCAAGTTTCATTCAAATAGGATGAAAACTCTAGCTTCTCTAGCGTACACAAGTTAACTTTTACGTTTTTTTCACTAAGTCAAGGGCAATAACTCCTAAGCCGACAACTGGAATCGCGCAATTTTCGAACTAGTTAGAGATATTATCATGATGGATACACATGTCAAGTTTCATTCAAATCGGATGAAAACTCTAGCTTCTATCGCGTACACAAGAAATTGTTGACGGACGGACCGACGACGGACAGGGGTGACGGCAATATACGTCCACATTTTCATGTGGGCGTATTGTGTAGTCCCACCTGATACTTCTTTTTACAATGAAGATATTAAAGAAAATTTCAGCCAAATCTGTCCATAAACAAACCCTACAGACTAAGTGCAAAATAATTGCATATTATGCAATAGCCCACTCCTGGTTCAGCAAAAATTGAGTTTCAGATATTCATTTTTGATGCCAGCTCATTTAATAATGTTTGGTGGATACAATTATGCTACACCATTTTCGATTTTCTCTAAAAAGTTTCCCAAAAAAAAAAAAAAAATGAACATAACGAAAACAAAGCGTGACAAATCGAAAGATTTGTCACGCAAATAGTAATCGATTTTATTGATAGTCTGTAGATTAAAAATAACTTCATTGTATATTTCAAAAGCCAAAGATCAGGCTACAAATGTTGACGTCAATAATAATGATGAAAATGGTGAAAACCAAAACGCGGAAGAAGCCGTGTTCGTGAACCAAGTAAATGGAAGAAAAACATCCGTAAACATAGGAGAAATGCTGGAGAAGATTACATGTCGCTTTCAAATAAAAAAGTTCCCAAAAACAAATCTGGAACAGGTGGACTGTAGATGTAATAAACATTGTAATCAGAAAATAACTGAAGTCAGACGCCTCCGGTGCACAGAATGCATTTCTGGTTGGACTGATCAAATAAAAAACTGTCAAAAAACACGACAATCGAGACAGAAGGAACCTTAATCCCGGCCAAATGATTGGTCCAAAACTGCCAAAGCAAATGACGCGAAAATATTGTCTTCATGACTCAAATGGATCAGACATTAACGTTTGTAAAGTTGTTTTTTCCTGAAAACGTTTTCTGTTTCTAATAGTCGTATTGATAGGGCACTGGCAAATGCAGCTGAAGTGGGTAGTACAGTCGCTGATAAACGTGGTCACCATGAACAAAACAGAAGCTGAACGAATTAACCATTTGACCACATTTATTGAGGAGATACCCAAGTATGAATCTCACTAAACTCGTGCACGTCATGTCAATAGAAAGTACCTTGCTCCTGGGTTGACTAAAACCAAGCTTTATGATCTGTACATTGTAAGGTGCACCATATATTCTGTTCAATTAATCTCAGACTGGAAATTCAGGGATACAATGAAAACCTTGTATGCTCATCTCAGTTTCCATCAGCCATTGAAAGACACATGCAAAACATGTGACATAATAGCTGTGCAATTAAAAGAAGCTACTGACACCGGAACTAAAGCAAAACTGGCTGAGAAAGGCCTTGAAAAGGAGCTTCATCTACGATGGGCAGAAGCGGCTCAAGCTGGATATAAAGCCGATTGTCAGAAAACAAAAACTGAAGATGTGTCAGTGTTCTGCTATGACCTGCAGAAAACCTTACCAACCCCTGTATTGACAACTGGTGTTGTTTACTACAAACGTCAGATGTGGGTTTACAACTTAGGGATACATGATGCAAAATAGGTTTACGTACATGTGGGATGAAAGTCAAGGGTCACGTGGGCCTAATGAGATAATCTCTTGCCTTCATAAGCATTTAATCTTAAAAGGCCATTCTGCTTTTTTGAAAAAAGTTTCTATTATCAAAAAATCGCAGATGCTACTTGAGAGTATTTTGAAAGTATGCTTATTGTATCTCTATCTATACCTTCTTGATCAAACTAAATTTGGTTTTAAAGGGTCAATTACAAACAGAGAGTACTTATTGTTAATTAAGCAATTTGACCTAGTTTTGGTGTTTGCCCTTTAAATGGCTCAATATTTCTAGCTGAAACCCTTTTAAATACACAAGAAGGACATTTCTCTACAATTAGGCGTTTATTTTACTCAAATCCGTTCAGTAGTTACCTATCAGCGTCCAAAAAACATAACACATTTAAAAACCTTACGTAAGGTTTTTAACAATTTTAGCATGTTTTTAGCGTTTAAAAATTAACGGCTGGATTTGTTTAGTTAAAACTTTCAGATACAATTTTTGCATGTTTTTAGCGTTTAAAAATTAACGGCTGGATTGTTTTAGTTAACACTTTCAGATACGTTAAAGGGCACATAGTTACAGATTTTGGTGTAAAGTTTTCACAATTTTGAGCAAAAAAAAATTGACCTAAAAAAAATTCATACTGTCCCTTTAAACCGAAAAAGTGCATAATTGCATATGCAGATACACGTGGTGGCCAAAACAGAAATATAAAAAAAATCGTTGTTCTGGTTACATGTTGTACAGAATTCTCTGAGATTGTTCACCAAAAGTTTTTTTGTCAGTGAGCATAGCTGGATGGATTTGGATAAAGATTTTGGTGCCATAGAAAAAGCCAAACAGAAATTCCCCTACATCTATGTTCCTGATGATTGGGTGAATGAGCGCAAAGAAACATAAGCCCTTTGTAGTGACAAAGAGTGTTAAACAACTTGAAAAAGTACTGAAGGTCCTCTTTTTCTCAATACTGACCCAAAATCTTTCCTTGCATCTATTCTTATACTTTCACTCTCTGGCACAATATAAATTTCACTCACACTTCTCTCCATAATAGCTAAATTGACGGGTGTGTAAAAAACGAATACCTAAGACCTAAAAAAGTAAAACCCAACAAGGTAAAAAATAGCGATGGCCATCGTTATAATGGCAGCCAATTCGTCCGGGGGGTTGACAAGAGTGATCAGTAAATGAAAGATTCTGAGAATGACATTTTCTCTCTTTTTACAAGAGTAAAACCACGGGTTCAAGTTTCCTGGAAAAAAACAAATATATCACTGAAATATGCATAAAACAAGGGCAACCAACGTTTAGGTTCCATCTTAAAATGATTAAGAGCAGTCACATAGTTGATGATGTTTCTGATTTTCAATAAGGTGTATCCGAAGGTCAATACAAACACCCACAGTCAGCTTCATAAAAATCCACCAAGAAACCAGCTCTCTATCGTGTCCACAACATTGAGAGTATAACGGCTGAAAAATTAACGTATTTTTAAGAACAAGGGCAATAACTCATAAAATATTTTTTCGATGTTTCTGATATTCAATAGGGTTCATCCTAATGTCAGTACAAACTCTCATACCAAGTTCCATCAAAATCCATCAAGAAACCAGCTCTCTATGGTGTCCACAACATATTTTCAAAAGCAAGGGCAATAACCCAGGAAATATTTTTCGGTTCGTCTGATTTTCAATAGGGTTCATCCTTGGGTTATTACAAACACTCACAGCAAGTTTCATAAAAATCCACCAAGAAACCAGCTCTCTATCGTGTCCACAACATTGAGAGTGTAATGGCTGAAAAATTAACGTGTTTTAATGAACAAGGGGCAATAACTCATAATATATTTTTTCGATGTTTCTGATATTCAATAGGGTTTATCCCAATGTCAGTACAAACTCTCATACCAAGTTTCATCAAAATCCACCAAGAAACCAGCTCTCTATGGTGTCCTCAACATATTTTCAAAAGCAAGGGCAATAACCCAGGAAATATTTTTTGATTCGTCTGATTTTCAATAGAGTTCATCCTTGGGTGATTACAAACACTCACAGGAAGTTTCATAAAAATCCAACAAGAAACCAGCTCTCTATCGTATCCACTTTGAGAGTGTAACGGCTGAAAAATTAACGTTTTAAAGAACAAGGGCAATAACTCATAAAATATTTTTTCGATGTTTCTAATATTCAATAGGGTTTATCCCAATGTCAATACGATCACTCATTCCAAGTTTATCAAGATAGCTTGCCAGGCAAAGTAATATACGCCCACTGACAGCTTTGTTTCAAAAAGAACATTTGGCAGAAAACAGCAACCATCACTACATTTTGTTCAGAACTTGAATTAAGTTCAGTAAAAATCCTTCTGCTTTGTAGAGTGTTTCTGAGCTAAAAACTGATTGTATTTCGAAGAAGATGGGCAATACTTTATATCAAATATTTTTTGATTTTCGATAATGTTTATCATGTCATAAACTATTCCAATAGGTTTCTTTAAAATCTACCAAGAATTGTGCCTTCTAGCTAAATATCATACGCATTTTAAAGAACAAAGGCAACTATTCATATTAAACATTTTTCGATTCTTTAGATTTTAAATAGTGTGATAATAAACAATTTCAACAAGTTTCTTTTAAATCCGTATATAATTGTGGCTTGTAGATTGTTAACAAGCTAAAAATTAAACGCGTTTTAAAGAACAAGGGCAATAATTCATATTAAATATTTTTCGATTCTTTTGATTTTAAATAGGGTTCATCCTGGGGTGATAATAAACAATTTCAGCAAGTTTCATCAAAATCCGTAAAGAATTGTGACTTGTAGAGTGTTAACAAGCTAAAGATTGAACGCGTTTTAAAGAACAAGGGCAATAATTCATATTAAATATTTTTCGATTCTTTTGATTTTAAATAGGGTTCATCCTTGGGTGATAATAAAAAATTTCAGCAAGTTTCATCAAAATCCGTAAAGAATTGTGGCTTGTAGAGTGATAACAAGCAATTGTGGACGGACGGACATGGGTGACGGCAATATACGCTCCACATTTCATGTGGGCGTATACAAATCTTATCAAGAAACCAGCTCTCTATGGTGTCCACAACATATTTTCTAAAGCAAGGGCAATAACCCATGAAATATTTTTCGATTCGTCTGATTTTCAATAGGGTTCATCCCTGCCCTGTTCTGGTAAAACCTAGTAAGTCACTTCTCAGCCATTTTGAGATAAATGGGAAAAACTCTTCAACCCTGGGATTAACCTCCATACACATATATGACAAATGTTTTGATCTTATATTAAACGTTTTTGAACACCTTTCAAGCAGCGTATGTCGAAATTAAATTTTCGTTATTTAATTGTTCATAATTAGACATACTAGGTTTTTCAGGAACAAATTATATTTTATTGATTGAATTTTGGTCAATAAAAACCTAGCAAAAAACTGAAACATACATTTTACAATTTTATTAACACATATTTTTTTCAATTTGAACAAAACTGGTATAAAATTGAACTAAAACTGAACAAATAATTTTAAATCTTCAGTTCTTTCACTTTGCTATGTTTAGGAGAATGTCTGAAGGAGATCACTGCTCTCGGTGTTTATTGGCATATCGAGCCAAACTTTCTTTTTGGGTCCAGGAAATGATTCAACAAGTTTTAATATGTTTTGATGTTTGTTTGATGAAATACCTCGCGATTGAACCATCTTGTGTGGGTCAATTGACAGATTAAATTTTGGCTTTAAAAAATCTATCTCCGTAGCTATATCATCAAATGATTGTTTACACCACATTGAGCGAGAACCTTTGCGAAATTCAACCTCGCAAAGATTGGCCAGAAGAGGTAATTTAACTTTCTTTGACTGTCTTGACCGGTGTCCATCCTCAAATAAATAGAAATCATTGTGACTCATCACAACAGCTTTAGTTTTGAGGCTTGCATTTTGACACAATTCTGCAAAATCGTTGAAAGTATGAATTTCCTTTCGTTTTTTCATTTTAGAACCAATGTTCCCGTGAACGATGTCCACTCTCATGAAGGTGTGTCCTCTTTCTAGAAACTTAGCCGTGACACTTGTCGGTCCCCATTCTGTGTTAACACACCATGTAAGGGCGGTGAAAAGAGTCCAATTCTTGTTCTGACCCGAACAGTTATCCGACCAAAATACTATTCTGTCTTCTTCTGAAGAGGTGATGCACTTAATGAAAGCTGAGGCTACATCTGACGCAAGTCTTCCAGCTATGCCCTCATGCCAAAGGACAAGAAAATCGGTGTCTCCACTTAAAGAGGCAAACGTCTCGTTGAAAACAACCAGTCTTGATATGAAAAAATGCTCCTTTGTCATGAATTTAGGCAACAAGATGACTTTCTGCATGTCTACCGCAAACAAACTTCCCTTAAAGTTATCAGTTGACAACGACTCAATGTAATTTTGATATTGCCTTCTGGCTATAGTGTACCTTGATCTGTGACCTTTTAATTCCGTACAAATTTCACAATTGTCTTCATTGTGGTCTTCTTCGGGTGAGGCAACATGGGCTTCAAGTCGTGTGCACAAATCACAGTTATCTTGTGATGGGCGAGAAAATCCAATGTTCATGGATTCAAATACTCTTCGGTAAACCGGATAACTAACCTTACTTACATTTGCTTTGTAATCTTCCCACATGCTGGTTATAGTAAGATCGGGATCCAGATATCTGCGATTCGGTGCATGTTCACGGTTATAGTGACTGATCTGTGGGTTAAAACTTGCAATGTGTTCTTCTATAGAAAGTTTGTCCTTTTTGTTTTTCGGTGGTGCCTTCCCTCGCTTATCCGTAGAGCTCAACAGTATATCATCTGGACTTTTCAACTTTTCTCGGACGAATTCAGTTATTCTCCCATCGCTCTTGAGACCAAGGGTTTGAAGAAACATGCATTTGCAAACGGATATATTGGCAACACCCTGGGGTAAAAAATACCTCAATGCATGTGTTCGCGAATACTGGCTGTTAGTGTGCTTGTGTTGTTTTATTCATAAATTATGATGTGTCCATCAAACCATAACCTTCGTTGAGTAAAATCTAAGGACCAAAATGCCTCGTTGATGGTTTGTCGTTGCTCTTGTGAAAATTTGGTACTACAAGACTTCCTGCAGGAAATTTTGCAAGGAGGCCTGAGGGTGTACTTCTGCTTGCTATGTTCTTGCTTGTCTTTTTCGTTACGGCACCTTTTTCGCTGATTTCCTCCAGCAGTATCATTATTTTGTACAGATGATTGCACAGGATTGTTGCGATTGGGATCATTTTCAGGGCGAGCTGTATTATTCAGATTCATGGTAGAGTGTTCAGACATATTGTCAATATCCATTGGTTCGACTGTTTGAGTAAGTAATCCATCGTTGAGTGATTCACTATTTGTTGGAGCAGGACAATGAGATACATTGTCCACTTCAATCGTTTCATCTATGTCAACACATAATCGATCATGGGTTGTGATATCATTTGAATAGATATATATTTGTCTACTGGCATCGGTCATGGATTCGGCAGACAATTGAAATGTATCATTTTCAGTATTTTGTAACTCAGGAGGGTCAACGTTTTGTAACTCCACCATTTTAGTAGGAGGCTCAGAATTAGATATAGGCTTAGGTTTGAACTCATGACCATTTGAGCTAGTGTCAAGAGAATAGTTGTTGCTTTGAGCTGATTTGTTTTCTGTATTCAAAATCTTGGAATTCTTAGCAAGTGCTAAGCGAAGCATCATCATTCCCCTAGACATAGTATTCTGTTTAAAGTCTTGAAAACAATAGAAAAAATATTTCAGTTAGTGTTTTCTAGGCATACAAAATGGAGGCCTTAACGACACGTCACATGACCAAATTCCATGTCGTTTATTGGCTAATATGTTTTACTAGGTTTTTCTAGATTAACAGCTTTCAAGTGGGTTACTTACTAGGTTCTTCCAGGACAAGATCTAATAAATGGAATACGATAGATGACTTTTTGTGACACCAGAAGATGGGGCAATACCTAGTAGGTCTAAAAATTGGTCAAACTCAATTTTGATAAAAATCGACTTACTAGGTTTTACCAGATTAGGGCAGATCCTTGGGTGATAACAAACACTCACAGGAAGTTTCATAAAAATCCACCAAGAAACCAGCTCTCTATCGTGTCCACAACTTTGAGAGTGTAACGGCAGAAAAATTAACGCGTTTTAAAGAACAAGGGCAATAACTCATAAAATATTTTTTCGATGTTTCTAATATTCCATAGGGTGTATCCCAATGTCAATACAAACACTCATTCCAAGTTTCATCTCATGGTGTCCACAACATATTTTCAAAAGCAAGGGCAATAACCCATGAAATATTTTTCGACTCGTCTGATTTTCAATAGGGTTCATCCTTGGGTGATAACAAACACTCACAGCAAGTTTCATCAGAATCCATCAAGAAACCAGCTCTCTATCGTGTCCACAACAATACGGACGTATAAAAACGAAGACCTAAAAAAGGACAACCCCACGAGGTAAAAAACGAAGAAATTTCAATGGATTATATGTCTTGTCGGATTTTTTCACAGGGTCTTCGTTTTTACCTCGTGGGTTTTTCTTTTTTAGGTCTTTGTTTTTTACCTCGTGGGGTCTTTCTTTTTAAGGTCTTCTTTTTTTAATTCGTTGGGTCCACCTTTTCAGGTCTTATGTCTTTTGGTCTTCTTTTTTACACACCCCTAAATTGTCCAATTTTTGAAAAAATAGCGATGGCCATCGTCATACGCCAACTTTTATAATGGCAGCCAATTCGTCCGGGGGTTGACAAGAGTTGTCAGTAAATGAAAGATTCTGAGAATGACATTTTCTCTTATTGCAGGAGTAATTTGAGGGAGTAAAGGTTGTAACTTTGTACTAATGACAAAGTTACGAAAGCACAGGCACAGGACGTATAAGTTTAATGTTCTTTTTAACAAATAAAATGTGTGTTAGCAATATATAACGTGATTCGAGTAATTGAAACGTAACAAGTTAATATTCAATAGAAGACACAGGACCTAATAAAGAAATTCACATAATCTATATTTATGGAAAGAATTAAAACATTACTGAAAATAAAAAGTCATAAATATTATAATAGCTTCAAATTTTCTGGAATAAAAAAGACAAAAGAAAGAACTTGTTTGGAATTTGTTTGTTTAGAATTAGACTATTGATTTTTAAGAGATATAATGATAACATTAGATATTAATTCAAACTCAATTTTGGCAATCTACCCTGGACAAGGATGTCATTTAAATTCTTGTTTCTTTTGTAGGCAACAACTAAATCATTATTGAAGACACCAGGAAATTTTTCTTGTAAATCTTTGTAGAAATTTTTTATTAATCGAGGAGCTTGTGAGGTTGTGCTGTTGAACTGAATAACGAATGGTATAATATGAAAATCGAATTGAATGTTGATTCCGGAAGGGTGTATTGTTTGTAATTTGTTGATCCAAAAGTTTTCTCTGATAAGACGCACCTTTTTTGGTCTAATATTTGGATCATAATAACATTGTTCAATTGGTGTGATTTTGAGATGGTTTATATTATGATCTGGTTGGTTGAAATGGCGTGCTAGTATTTTATCTCGTTTATTTAGATTAATATCGGATTTATGTTGAGAAAAACGTTTTCTAAGGCTGTTTTTAGTCTCACCAACATATTGTTCGTTACATTTTAAACATGAAATGAGATATATGATGTTTTCACTCGTACAGGTTAATTTTTCGTTTATGAAGAAAGAAAGATTTTTTGCTTTATTGGAAAATCTATGACAAGGAAGAAAAAAAGAAGGACAAGTACCACAGCGAGAACTATTACATTGGGTAGCGACATTGTTAGGGTTGTAGAAAGTCAATATGTTTTCTTTTGCTCGTATTTCAGCCACAGTAGAGCTCTTTATACTTCTGAGATATCGCCTAGAATATCCTCTTTCACGCAACTTTTTGAAAACCAAAGAGCATGCCTCCTCGAAGTCCATGTAACGCGTGCAAATTCGGTAAAAACGTAATATTTGAGATTTTATTATGCCAGAAAAAGTATGCTTTGGATGAAAAGAAGATTTGAACAAAAGTTGGTGGGTGTCGGTTTCTTTAAAAAATACTTTAATGTCTAATTTGTTGGTTTCAGGAAAATTGGTATCTTTAAAAACGGTTGTATCTAAAAAGTCAATGCTATTTTCGCTAATATTCGCAGTTAATTTTACAGAAGGGTGGTAGGAGTTGAGAATGTTGAAATAATCCCAAAATTCTTCAATAGAGTGGGTCCAAATGAGGAAAATATCATCCAAAAAGCGTACATAGAAAATTGGTTTTTTAGGGCAAAGAGGGGAGACCTCTCTTTCCCATTCTGCCATGAATATATTAGCATATGAAGGTGCAAATCGTTTTTGTAATTTGAGGGTGTAATTAACACGTTGTAATGATCAATGGCAATAACTCATAAAAATTTTGCAATGATTCTGATTTTCCATTGGGTTTATCCATAGGTCATTACCAACATTCGCATCAAGTTTCATCAAAATCCTTCCAAAAACCAGCTCTCATGTCCACAACATATTTCCAATATCAAGGGCAATAACCTATCAAATATGTTTTGATCTGTCTGATTTTCAAAAGCTTTATCCATGGATGATTACAAACATTCACACCAAGATTCGTCTAAATCCATCAAGAAAATAACTTTTTTTGTCCACAACATATTTTCAAAAGCAAGGGCAATAACCAATGAAATATATTAGGATTTGTCTGATTTTCAACAGGGTTCATCCTTGGATGATTATGAACACTCACAGCAAGTTTCATCAAAATCCATCAAGAAATTAGCTCTCTATCGTGTCCACAACTTTGTTAAGGGCTAAAAAATTATATCAAATATTTTTCGATGTTTCTGATTTTCAATAGGCTTTATCCCAAGGTCAATACAAAAACTCTACCAAGTTTCATCAAAATCCTCTATCGTGTCCACAACTTTGTTAAGGGCTAAAAAATTATATCAAATATTTTTCGATGTTTCTGATTTTCAATAGGCTTTATCCCAAGGTCAATACAAAAACTCTACCAAGTTTCATCAAAATCCTCTATCGTGTCCACAACTTTGTTAAGGGCTAAAAAATTATATCAAATATTTTTCGATGTTTCTGATTTTCAAAAGGCTTTATCCCAAGGTCAATACAAAAACTCTACCAAGTTTCATCAAAATCCTCTATCGTGTCCACAACTTTGTTAAGGGCTTAACATTAATATGTGGGCGTATAAAAATTACAACTGTCTGTAATAAATATTATTTATTCTTTCAGCTGCTCTATTAGGTGAGAAGATCTTTCTCTTTTTAGGCATGTGTTTTTGATTTCATTGTAATGTTTAGTTGACTTAGTTTCTTTCATTCTTTGTCTTCTATATTTTTCATTGTGTTTGTTTATATCTACATTTCTTTCATTCTTTGTCTTTTTTTTTTCATTGTGTTTGTTTATATACATATAGTAGGTTGTTTGATTCTTTATTCTCCTTTTATTTTATGTTATTATGTTCAGTTTCATCCAGACAGTAGATATGTTTTTATTTTGTATATATGTAGATAAAATAACATAGATGGGTTCGTTTTCCCAACTTGCCGCATCATGCCCAACTGCACAAAATACGACTTGAGTAAGTCTTGAAGTAGCCTATACTGTGATGAGGCATAAGCTTGGATAAATCAGTTATAAGAATTGTGTATTTGTCATGTATATAGTGTTAGGCTTGTAATCATTGCATCCCTTCTGACTAACAGTACACTAACACAATCTGTCACGATAGAGAGCTGGTTTCTGTATGGATTTTGATGAAACTCGCTGTGAGTGTTTATAATCACCCAAGGATGAACCCTATTGAAAATCGGCCTAATCTAAAAATATTTCATGGGTTATTGCCCTTGCTTTTGATAAAATGTTGCGGACACGATAGAGAGCTGGTTTCTTGATGGATTGTGATGAAACTTGGTATGAGTGTTCGTATTGGGAGAAACCCTATTGAAAATCAGAAACATTGAAAAATGTGTTGAGTTATTGCCCTTGTTCTTTAAAACACGTTTATTATTTAGCTGTTAACACTCTCAAAGTTGTGGACACAATAGAGAGCTGGTTTCTTGATGGATTTTGATGAAACTTGCTTTGAGTGTTTGTAATCACCCAAGGATGAACTCTATTGGAAAACAGACTAATCGAAAAATATTTTATGGGTTATTGCCCTTGTTTTAAAAAGTATGTTGTGGTCATGATAGAGAGCTGGTTTCTTGATGGATATTGATGAAACTTAACAACAATAATAACTGGGGCGGCGATTTGTTTTGCGTACTGGGGGGGGGGGGCATATCTTATAATGGGTACTGATCGAAAGGGTGCAAGTGGGGTGGTATAGCAGATTTATTTTGAATCAGTTTGTAGGACAAGGCGACAAGGGAGCATTTTGAAGATTGAAACAATTAAAATGAAATAAACATTATTTATTCTTCCCTGACGCGTAAGCATTAATAAACTATGAATTTAAATGTTATGATGGATTTATTCTTTAATTAATTATAAATAATGCTAGAGATTATGCAATATAATTACACGTATAAATGTATATTTATAGATTTACGAACTACATGCATAGTCTCCAAATACTCGCCTTCTGGTATCTGGATTCCTTTTAACAAATTTCTTTGCAATTTTGACAGGATCAATAGCCATGAGCAGTTCTTTGTGAATTTCTGTCACCATGACGTAATTTAGACGATCCTGATTCATGGTACTCCGTAAATAGGTTTTAATTCTCCTCAAAGAGCTGAAGGAACGTTCGGCAGTGCATGAACTAGTGGGACTTGTCAGCAAAATCCTAACGAGTCGTTCTACATTGTTTTCGTACATCGGGAACCATTTCAACGAATACTTCGCGAGCGGATTCGAGATTTCCCACGGAAAACTGCCGATGAAAAAAACTAAGTTCCTCCTTCAAATTATCCGATAGTTCTGGATATTTTTTGTGATATTGATGGGGTCAGACCCCGTTATCAGCACCGAACACAATTCACCATATCTTTCAAGATCAGCATCTATTATTTTGAAATAATCAGGGCGGTATACACCAATGACTGATGACGCTGATGCCATAGGGTTAACATCTCCTCCACTGAGACACATAGGAACCTTGCGCTTTCGTGGAAGGGTAAATTCGTTCAAATCAAGATCTGTTATATCCGTATCCACCATTGATATTTGCCTAAACTTTTCCTCATCCCGCAAGTTCAAAAGTTCTTTTTGTATCAGTTCTGCACCTAAGAGCATTCCGGAAACAGACTGATCCTTTCCCTGCAAGGTGCGATTGAAACTTTCCAAGCACCGTAAAATAGGCAGAGAATCTCGTAAATCCAGCATCGTCTTTGGATTTATGATAATAAAAATCCGTACAAGCAAAACAATTCCGTTAAGCTGGTTAAAAGGCCGGTAGCTTGGGCCGCTACATCTGTTCCAAATATCGTCGCTGTTTGTTGCAAAGCGACTAGTATAGCGGCGTAATTATTTATCACTGCTTCGACTACAGGTTTCCGAGTTAGCCAGTGGGTTGGACATATAGGTTTCAGCGAAGTGGGAGATTGTACATCCATATTGTCCGAGAAGTAGAGGTTCTTGAATTTGCTCGACCTATTAAACAGTTTCCCTAAACTGATGCACGCAGTCTAATGCATCATGAACAAATAGCGCCTCGCAGATAGAATTAGGTACAATTAGATGCGACACGTGTGCACCACAATGGGTATAACATGCCAACGGTTGAACCGTTTTAATTTTGGCTTGACACCCGTTATACTCCCCTGCCATGTTAGCCGCACCATCGTAAGTCTAAGCCCTTAAATTGATTATATCCAGATTCAAACGTAAGAGTGCGTCCTTTACCATCGAAGCAATAGCGGCACCAGTCGTCTCCGATGATTCATACAAACCAATAAATTCTTCCTTAACTTCGAAATTATGAGGTACGTAGCGTATACAAATTGATTCTTGCTCCTTCCCGCTCGTATCCTGTGTGCCATCCACAATAATACCAAATTGAATGCTGTCGGATCTTATCTCATTCGTAATGGAGTATAAAATTTCGTGACTCATGACTCTTGCCATTTCATTCACAATATCCTTTGAGGTGTAATTGGTCGTCATCTTCAGCTCTCAATTTAAGCAGATTTTTAAACTTCCCTCCGTTATCACATTTACCGCGCAAAGGCATTCCTTCCGTCAAAAGATATTCTTCACATCAATAAGCTTCTTATTCACGGCAGTGATACATGGGTAGCAACACACTTTACCACTCTGAATATCACAATGTATACACGAAAATTGTCTATACCACTCAACTTTGAACGTGAGCACTCTGTTTGGCAGCTGTTGTTTCAACATGAAACTTGTTTCTGTCGGCTGGTTTGCTGTATTTACCACTTCAGGCACATTACTCGCCACGACTAGGGCATCAGACGTTCGAGAGACTGATGCCATTGAAGATTTCGAAGGCTGCAAAGAATCTGATAATTGCAATGGCGAAGATGTTGCACTCACACTTGGCTTACTTGCCATAGAGCGATTTACGTCATCCACATTATCCTGTTCGGGTTTTTGGTTGGCTATCTGGAAGAAGTCTTTCAGCTTCTTCTGGGACATTTTTACACTAACCAACTACAAGCGATTTAAGAAAGCTAAGCAAACTAACGGTGAAATTGAGCTGAAATCGGTTAAACTTGACGTAGGGAAGAGCGGGGTAAGTTGAGCATGGGGTAAGTTGAGCCACCCACTCTCAAAGCTTTATGGTAAAAGATATAAAGCAGTTATGCCCCCTGTTGAGAACATGTAAAAGTAACTTCCCTTTAATGTAAATGTCAAAGTTTTCAGAAGGTTAAAAAGGCTTCACATCAACTTTTTATATTTTTCAACCGGAAAAGTAAAATATTTTAAACAAGGTATGTAGGTTAATGTCTCAAATATTATTCCATATTTCTGATATCTTTAAACACTGTGTAATAGTTTTAAATGTTGGCTTTGATCAGTCAAGCTTAAGTTAGTGAAGAAATCATGTCCATTGTGCCCTGCCATTTTGAATTCCAATAGCCAGAGTGGGGTAAAATGATCCAGTAATGATGGGGTAAGTTGAGCCAGGAACAACTTACCCCATATGTGGCTCATCTTACCCCAATCTCATCAGAGCATGTTAGAGATTAGTTATTCTACAGTTTGATATATTCTACAATTGATCTTTCAGAGAGATGAGAAATTATAAACGAAAAACTGATCGAGGTAAAACACCAATTGATGTTTTAAAAAGAGCAGCAAAAGAGGTTAAAGATGGCCAAAGTGTGAGAAGTGTATCAAAATATTTTAATATTGATAGAATGACACTAAAACGGTTTATTGTGAAGAAATCAGATGATTCTGAAGCTGTTACAGGGTACAAAGCAATCTCTTTGAAACATTCGGTGATACCCCCAGATATTGAAAAGGACCTTGCAAATCATGTGAAACATATGGCAGACATGTTTCATGGTCTATCTTTCAACAAATGCTGTGTTCTAGCATATGAATTCGCCTCTCAAAACCAGATTGATGTACCAATTAGCTGGATTAGAAATTGCAAGGCAGGCAAAGATTGGTGGCTGGGGTTCCGGTCAAAATATAATCTATCTATAAGAAGTCCAGAAGCAACATCATTTGCCAGAGCTGCAGCTTTTAATGAACCAGTTGTAAACAAATTTTATGATAATCTTAAAATTGTTTTAGATAAATACCAATTTCAGCCATCTCAAATTTTCAATTGCGTCGAAACTGGCTGAACAACTCAAAAAGCCAAAATGTATAATATCAGAACGGGGAAGAAAACAAGTTGGAGCCATTACATCAGATGAAAGAGGGGAGTTGGTAACTACAGTTAGTGCTGTTGGAAATGTCTTGCCACCTATGTTCATTCTTCCCCGTGTCAATTATAGGGATCATTTCCTTCATGGATCCCCCTCTGGATCTATTGGCAGAGCCACCAAAACTGGTTGGATCAATGGAAACCTGTTTCTGGACTACTTAAGGCATATCATCCATCAAACTCGATATTTTCAAGACCAGAAAATTCTTCTCATTATGGACAATCACGAGTCCCACTTATTTTGGAATTGCATAGATCTAGCCCGTGCTAATGGTATTGTATTATTAAAAATCCCCCCTCACACGTCCCACCTACTTCAGCCTCTAGACCGATCTGTGTATGGGTCTTTCAAAGGAGCGTTCAACAGAGCCATGGATGGATTGCTACGTTCTAATCCTGGAAAAACACAATAATATATGATTTACCGCAAATTGTAAATGAAGCCCATTTGATAGCTATGACTCCCAGAAATATTATTGCTGGTTTTAAAAGTACAGGAATATATCCCTTTAACAGAGATTTATTTTCTCATGTTGATTTTGCTCCAGCTTCAGTAACAGATAGAGCTATAAAGGACACAGAAATGGACAGCATGATCCATGCGGAAAATAGTGAAGTACAGACAGGAGCAGACTAGACCAATTTACCATCCACTTCAAATACTGAGAGAAGCACTAAAAGTTCCACCTCATCAATAGAATCTGAAGATTATGTTTCACCTTCTGACATCCTTCCTGTTCCAAAAACAACTTTGGTGAGAAAACAAATGTTAAACGTAAAAAAAGGAGCACTAAGATATTAACTGACACTCCAACTCGTAACAGCATTGCTGCCTGTGTCGCAAATAAAGGAGATAAAATTAACAGTAACGCTCAAAAATCAAAAGACAGACAGTTGAAGGTCTACAAACTGAAAAAGATGAAATTTCAAGTAGTTCTTTGTTAGAAATTAAATTTGAAGATTCCTCAGACGATGATGTTTTTGAAGATGATGAGATAATGGTACAAGTTTCTGGAAAATCACGTAAAAAGAATGAAATTGCCAGAGTTGACCTGTTGGATGGGGATAAATATGAAGGGGTATTCCTACAAAAAGTAACCAGCAAAATAGATTCTACAGGAATTACTTTTGTGCCTAATGAAGATGATTTGGCATGTTTTCCAAAAGGCGACATTCTTTTTAAGCTGCCCAAGCCAAGTATCGTTGGAGGCTCTGCTAGGAGAGCATGTCAGTTACAATTTAAATGTGATCTTTCCAAGTATAATTTGATATACATGTATTGATATGTCGTTGATTGATGTTGTTTTCATTATTTCATTATTAAAACAGCCGAAAGTCCTATCATGGTTCAATAAACTTTTGTGAAAATAATATATTTAGTGTGATTTTTTAAATTCTAACCTAAACATATCCGCTCTTCAAAATAGGTGATCAAATTACCCCACCGAGTGGACCAACTTGCCCCATCCATAATGTAAGATGATCAACTCTGAATACCCTGACTTTGGACCGTACAGTTTCAAACAAAATGAATATTCTGGATTCCCAGTTGGCATTTAGTATGTGCAAAGAGTCACTATCAGATAAACCAAAGATCTTTATTGTATTTTTGAAACTGTAAGTTACAGGCCTGTTGCTTTAAAATGTGGCTCAACTTACCCCGCCCTCCCCTATTGTTGGGTACGACGTCACGTCAGACACGATCGAGGGCTGCTGACCAACAACGACGTTGTGTCACGTTATGGTTATAAATATTATAAAACAAAATAAAAAAGACGACGATCCGACTTGTATTTAATGAAACATAAATCACACTATAACGTGCAAAAAGTAGATACAATAATAGTAAAATGAATATACGTTTAGGGACTAATCCCTTTATCAAGCGAAAATATATGTAAAACACACAATAATAAATAGTAGCCTATTCTAGAACGGTGCTTGTCCTACGAAGAACTGCAGATGAAGATTTTTTTTTTTCAAGGGAAGTAATAAAGTAAAATAACACTAATCTGATAAAAATAACATTTTAGATGAAGAACATTTTTTTTCAAGGGAAGTAATAAAGTAAAAATATAAAAGAAAATATAGGTCACGGGAACAAAAAGGAATAACAAGAGAAAGATATTAAAGTTTACTCTTATTGTATCGACGTTTACCTACTGTTTCCACGTTACGATTTATTTTTCTGTTATAAATAATATGAACGTCGAATGAATGAATGAAGAAGTGCATACTAGGACGTCGTTGTGGTCAATTTAATGAATTAATTGATTTCGTTAAGGCTGTTTTTCCGGGGGGGGGGGGGACAAAGTTTATTAACATTAAGAAAACAGCTGTAAGCAAAACACATGTAAAAAGAGAAAATGTGTCATTCTCAGGATCTTTCATTCACTGAAAACTCTTGTCAACCCCCCGGACGAATTGGCTGCCATTATAAAAGTGGGCGTATTACGATGACCATTGCTATTTTATTTTAGGTTTTCCAACGTTTACTTTCGGTTTTATATACATTTAAAAATTGCAGTTTTTAACAGTTTTTTCTGACACGTGACTTAATTCATATGCGTAACAAGTTCTTTCACAGTCTTATTTTGCTAAATCTGCTCTTTCAAAGGATATACAACACATTTTTTTTAAATGAAAATAGCGCCTTTTGAAATTTTAAAATTTTGTATTCCATTTGTATGTAAAATATTAAATTCCAACTTTGTCAATTGAAGGGAGGCGATTTGATATACTTATTTCTTGTCTGAATGTTTATATATAGTTATCGATACGTCTATCATTAATGTATTTTTGATATTCACTTTCCACTGATGTATAACAAACTTTTGTAATCAGATGACTTTTCACTACCGAACATAAAATGTTTATTTCACTCTTGACTACCGTGTGTGAGCTGGTTATTCTACTTTTCACTACCGAATTCAAAATTACGTTAAATATTGGTTTGCATGATCACTCGTGTTCTTTTCGGGGGTTTGTGGGTCTATTTAATTCAAATTGGAAAGAAGTTATTGATTATTGATTCGTTTTGTTTCTTCCTATTTATAATAATGTTATGCAATCAATAATAAGAGTTAATTCTACGATACAGTTTATCTTATTATTTGTGATTTGATTCACAGGACAAGAGAGTGAGCTTCAGCGTCATTCAAACGGTGTAAAAATGTTGGTTTTTCTGGGAATTCTTCTTTGTGCGAAACAGTTCAGTTTATATTTAAGCTTAGAATCAGAATATTTTGTAGTGTCCAATAGAGATTTTCTTTTCGATGGATATTATAAAGATTTTGTGGTCAACGAAAAATTTCAATGTATGGCACTTTGCTCAAGAGATATTTCGTGCTCAGCATTTGCTTACCAAGAGAAACGCAAAGAATGTTATTTCTACGAGACTATTCCAGGATGTTTATACCCAACAAATGATATTGGTATTTTACATTATATACCAGATACAGGTAATTGATAATCCGAAACAGCTCTGTTTTATTTTAGATCTAAATCGTTGTGAATTTGCTGAGCATTGAGTAAAACTAGGTTTGCTTACTCGGTATCCTTTGAGTTATACCACTGAGACAATTATACCCCTATTATTCTTTATTGTATAATTAATTATTTAACCATGTCTCCATATTAGAGTTGACAAAGAAATCAATCATGGGCGAATCCTGTGGTTATAGAAGCTTAAGGTTAAGCAATAAAATGGTTTGTTCTGTTTTTCAGGTGAAAATCGAGAAAACGTGGCTTTACACAAACCGACAAAAATAAGTACAATACATACAGGGAGAGGTTCGTGTCTCGGCAATGATGGTAATTTTACCAATCTCGCTCACAGTGATGGTATCGGTCAGTCATGGTGGTGTGTAGACCTTTTGTTTTCATACAACTTCAAACAAATTACGATATATAATAGAGAGGGATATTGTAAGTATAAAAAGAATACTACCACTTATCAAACATTTATAGGCTGTTAAACTCCAATATCACCAACCATAGCCATAGCGGTTGGATTGTATGTTGCAAAGAAATGAGATACATGTATATTAAAATATCCGAAAAAAACTCAAATGTCATGATCTACGAATTCTTTATAACGAAATGTATAGTATTTTGCAAAATTATGAATAAAATGGCATTATTTAACATGTCGAAGACGCCTTGTAGAAAACTCAAAAACTAGTCACCAACAAGTTTTTGGCCCATGTATAAACTCAATTTTAGGAGAAAAAAACTCTAACATCAAGATTATGGTTACAGAAATGCAAGATCATTTAATGTAAGATTCAGAGTGATCTGTAATTAGAGAAAAATAGAATAAAACTAGCAGATACCGAATATTTTAGATTTATGAACATAATATTGCAGCTGAAAACTTCTGTAACACATACGTTGTATGTATATATAAAAAATATATGATTTCTCTTCAGATACCAACAGAATTATTGGATTTGAAATAAGATTAAGTTCAACTGGAAAGTGCGACTTTAACAGTTTAATGAATGGCACTGCACTTTGTTATAAGGATGTGTCTGGCAGTGTAGAGTCCATTTACAACATAACATCCTGCAACCAGATAGGAATCCCATTTTCATCGAGATACATCTTTCTTACAACAGTTGTTCCAAAACATGTGCATTTCCGTGAGCTGACAGTATCCGTTTTTTAAAGGAGAATGTTCAGCATTTTTTGGGTCGATTTGAGTCTTAAAGGGATGTGTTCACTAACTGTTTGACCAAAAAACTTTTAGTCTCAGAACCTGGAATTTTTTAGCTAAACTAATAAACTAATCCTTAATAATGTTCCAAACTCTCCCTCAAAATGTATGACTTAAAATCTCCGTGTATCCTTAAATATCAGAGTTTGAAAGTCAAAAATACGACTCGTCGTTTAGTAAGATTATGACTTATATAGAAAACATATGTACACAAAATGAAAAATAACTGTTAATGTACGGGTATAATGAAGGGATTTTGCGATTTTGGGGCAGTTCGGGTAAATCTGAAGGCTATTCACATAAATTCAATACCTAAATCGATCAAAGGATTATACAACACATTTATGAAAATAGCGCCTTTTGAAATTTTAAATGTAAAATATTAAATTTCAACTTTGTCAATTGAAGGGAGGCGAGTTGATATACTCAAGGAGAGGGTACTACAGGCGAAAGCCTGTTCCCTAATCCCATATAAATAAATATTGTTTATATACAGTTATCTCCCTTTAACTGTCAATTAAAATACCTTACGTTTGGTCGATACGTCTATCATTAATGTACTTTTTTACATTGTAAGTGTGTGCAGTTTTATTACGTATAAAATAATGTAACCATTGAAAAGTTTTAAAAGATGTATGATGAATTTCGATCAGTATTTCAAACTATGAAGTATGAATGCAGTCAGTTTCTACTGGTTTCTACTGGTTTTTATTTCTAAATTGAGATTTTCATGTGTCCTTTCTAAATTGAGATTTTCATGTGTCCTATCTTGCATGTTAAAACTTATTTACAAATCTTAGAGAGTTTTTGATATTCACTTTCCACTGATGTATAACAAACTGTGTTAACGCCTTTTTAGACTTTTGTTTTCATCAGATGACTTTTCACTACCGAACATAAAATGTTTATTTCACTTTTGACTACAGTGTGTGAACTGATTATTCTGCTTTTCATTACCGAATTCAAAATTGTGAGTTTTAAAATATTTTGTACCTTCTGCATTTCACTAACGAATGTAAAAGCTTTCTTCTATAAGTCTGACCACATGGAATGAAAAAATATCACTTTTCACCTATGGACGAAACTGGATGCGCACTGGCCTAGTACCATCGCACGGTTCTAGTTTTTATACGCACACACATTAATGTGGGCGTATATTGTAGTCGCCCCTGTCCGTCCGTCTGTCCGTCCGTCCGCCCACAATTATTATGGACACCATAGAGAGCTGGTTTCTTGATGGATTTTGATGAAACTTGCCGTGAGTGTTCATAAGCACCCAAGGATTAACCCTATTAAAAATCAGACTAATCGAAAAATAGTTCATGGGTTATTGCCCTTGCTTTTGAAAATATGTTGTGGACACGATAGAGAGCTGGTTTCTTGATGGATTTTGATGGAACTTGGTATGAGTGTTTGTATTGACCTTGGGTTAAACCCTATTGAAAATCAGAAACATCGAAAAATATTTGATGAGCTATTGCCCTTGTTCTTTAAAACGCGTTAATTTTTCAGCCGTTAACAAAGTTGTGGACACGATAGAGAGCTAGTTTCTTGATGGATTTTGATGAAACTTGCTGTGAGTGTTCATAAACATCCAAGTATGAACCATATTGAAAATCAGACTAATTGAAAAAATATTTCATGGGTAATTACCCCTGCTTTTGAAAATATGTTGTGGACACGATAGAGAGCTGGTTTCTTGATAGTTGGGGATCCGTCCTATACAAATCCATATCGTAGCGGAGCTCCGGGATGGAGGATTCTCGGTGTTTGAACGCCTCTCAGGTCTTAACGAATTGGCCTACCTATATAAATATTAGTTTTTTTGGAAATTTCGAAGAATTTAGTAGATCAACCTATAGGTCCCGTGACCAAAGTCTGGGAACAAAGGTTTGCTTGTACCGACCAATTTTGACTTGGGCTGCCCCCTTGAAAATGTCAGGCATTTCCGGTAGGGGTCAACAAAGGTCAAATAGGGATCAAGATTCAAATATAGTCAAAGGGTGTCGATATGCATATCAAATTACTCGTAAAGCCATGAGGATTCAGAAAATATAAGGTTTGGTATACCTCCGACCTTAAATAAGGGCGCTATGGTCAAAAACGTCCCAAGGTCAACGAACTTTTGACAGAGGTCAAATTTTAACATTGTCCGATTTGAATGATTTTAGTGTCTAATTATATGTTTTCTGACATGACAAATTCAACTATCTCACTCTTGGATGGTTCTGGGTAAACTGTACACTTATACAGACCCGTTCTCGGATGGTTATTGGTAAGCTGTAGCCTACACTAATATAAACCTGTACACCAATACAACCAACTCTCTTCGATTATTTTTCTTTTACAGACCCCAAATCCTATAAAGAATATGGCATGGAACATCAAATGCTTGCCTCTGAAGGAAGATATCAGGGATTCTCCCACTTAGAAAATTTTGAAAATCAAGGTTGATTCCTTGCATCTGATGTTTTTCCGAACAAAATTCTCGTTTAAAACACCAACTACTTGAAGAGTGTTTGGAAGCGCTGTATACCCAAAGATAATTTTGAAAATTTAGGCTTGTTTACTTGCATCTCAGGCTCTTCCGAATATTTTTTTCTTTGAAAACGACAACTCCTTGAAGAGTGTTTGGAATCACTGTACCCCAAGAATATTTTGAAAATTTATGCTTGTTTCCTTGCATGCCTTTCCGATAGAATTCATTTAAAAACAACCACCCCCTTCTTTCTTGAACGACCACCTGTGAAGAAAGACATTGCATACCAAGAAGATTTCCTAGTATATGATGCCTTTTCGAACAAACAGAATTTAGTTGAGAACATCCACCTCTTAAATAGGGTTTGAGGAATTATACAGCCAAAAAATAAAATTTTATTTCTTTGCATATCAGCCCTTTTTCAACAGCAAGTGATTTTGACGAGTTGCACCCTAAGAAAATTTTACGAAACCCCCTTGCAACCACTCCCAACCCAAGCAGTGAAGTTTGTAAGTTCGTCCAGAACTGTCCAAAAGTGTGTTTTGATTCATCAATACATTCAATTTACTGAGAACCATCCAAGAATGAGTTTGTAGAAATACATAGTTGATTTCAAACTATCCAAGAGAGGGATTTTATTAATAAACAAAATACCATTAAAGAACCACCCGAGTGGGTTTTGGGTTTTAATAATACACTGTTAAGTGAGAACTATCCGAGAGTTGATTTTTATTAATAAACATTTAAACAAAAATAGCGATGCCCCATCGTAATACGCCCACTTTTGTAATGGCAGCCAAGTCGTCCGGGAGGTCGACAAGAACTATCAGTAAATGAAACATCTTTCGAAAACCGTGCCATCAAGAATGTTTACAAAATTGAACGATTTTTGAGTGTTTACAACTACAAGTTAACAAGGGCAATAACCCATGAAATAGTTTTCAATACGTCTGATTTTCAATAGGGTTCATTCTTGGGTGATTACAAACACTCACAGCAAGTTTCATAAAAATCCACCAAGAAACCAGATCTCTATCGTGTCAACAACTTTGAAAGAGTAACGTGCTGAAAAATTAACGTGTTTTAAAGAACAAGGGCAATAACTCATAAAATATTTTTTCGAGGTTTCTGATATTCAATAGGGTTTATCCTAATGTCAATACAAACACTCACAGCAAGTTTCATCAAAATCCATTAAGAATCCAGCTCTCTAGGGTGTCCACAACATATTTTCAAAAGCAAGGGCAATAACCCAGGAAATATTTTTCGATTCATCTGATTTTCAATAGGGTTCATCCCTGGGTGATTACAAACACTCACAGCAAGTTTCATAAAAATCCACCAAGAAATCAGCTCTCTAACGTGTCCACAACTTTGAGAGTGTAACGGCTGAAAAATTAACGCGTTTTAAAGAACAAGGGCAATAACTCATAAAATATTTTTTCGATGTTTCTGATATTCAATAGGGTTTATCCTAATGTCAATACAAACACTCATACCAAGTTTCATCAAAATCCATCAAGAAACCAGCTCTCTATGGTGTCCACAAGATATTTTCCAAAGCAAGGGCAATAACCCATGAAATATTTTTCGATTCGTCTGATTTTCAATAGGGTTCATCCTTGGGTGATTACAAACACTCACAGCAAGTTTCATAAAAATCCACCAAGAAATCAGCTCTCTAACGTGTCCACAACTTTGAGAGTGTAACGGCTGAAAAATTAACGCGTTTTAAAGAACAAGGGCAATAACTCATAAAATATTTTTTCAATGTTTCTGATATTCAATAGGGTTTATCCTAATGTCAATACAAACACTCATACCAAGTTTCATCAAAATCCATCACGAAACCAGCTCTCTATGGTGTCCACAAGATATTTTCCAAAGCAAGGGCAATAACCCATGAAATATTTTTCGATTCGTCTGATTTTCAATAGGGTTCATCCTTGGGTGATAACAAACACTCACAGCAAGTTTAATCAAAATCCATCAAGAAACCAGCTCTCTATCGTGTCCACAACAATTGTGGACAGGCAGACAGACAGACAGACAGACGGACAGACGGACAGACAGACAGGGGCGACTACAATATACGCCCACATTAATGTGTGGGCGTATAAAAAAGCAAGGGCAATAACCAATAAAATATTTGTCGCTTCGTCAGATTTTTAATAGGCTTAATCCTTGGGTGATTATTAAAACTCACAGCAAGTTTCATCAAAATACACCAAGAAACCAGCGGTCTATCGTGTCCACAACTTTGAGAGTGTAACGGGCTGAAAAATTAATGTGTTTTATAAGTCAAGGGCAATAACTCATAACATATTTTGTTGTCGTTTCTGATTTTCAATAGGGTTTATCCCAAGGTTAATACAAACAATCATACCAAGATTCATCAAAATCCATCAAGAAACCAGCTCTCTATCGTGTCCACAACATATTTTCAAAAGCAAGGGCAATAACCCAAGAAATATTTTTGGATTGGTCTGATTTTCAATAGGGTTCATCCTTGGGTGATAACAAACACTCACAGCAAGTTTCATCAAACTCCATTAAGAAATCAGCTCTCTATCGTGTCCACAACTTTGTTAACGGCTGAAAAATTAACGCGTTTTAAAGAACAAGGGCAATAACTAATCAAATATTTTTCGATGTTTCTGATTTTCAATAGGGTTTAACCCAAGGTCAATACAAACACTCATACCAAGTTTCATCAAAATCCATCGAGAAACCAGCTCTCTATCGTGTCCACAACATATTTTCAAAAGCAAGGGCAATAACCCATGAAATATTTTTCGATTTGTCTGATTTTCAATAGGGTTCATCCTTGGGTGTTTATGAACACTCACAGCAAGTTTCATCAAAATCCATCAAGAAACCAGCTCTCTATCGTGTCCACAACAATTGTGGACAGACAGACGGACAGACAGACGGACAGACAGACAGGGGCGACTACAATATACGCCCACATTAATGTGTGGGCGTATAAAAACCAACTGAGAGCGGGTTCGTTCATTAAGTGGGTTTTCATTATACGCAATTTACCATGCAAGAACCATCCGAGAACGGGTTTGTATTAGTATACAGTTTACCAAGAACGGGTTTGTATTAGTGTATAGTTTACCAAGAATCATCCGAGAACGGGTTTGTATTAGTGTACAGTTTACCCAGGATCATCCGGGCCGGTTTGTATTAGTGTAGGCCGACAGTACTGATTACCATCCGAGAAGGGTCTGTATAAGTGTAAAATTTACCCAGAACCATCCGAGAGTGAGATAGTTGAATTTGCCATGTCAGAAAACATATAATTAGACACTAAAATCATTCAAATCGGACAATGTTAAAATTTGACCTCTGTCAAAAGTTCGTTGACCTTGGGACGTTTTTGACCATAGCGCCCTTATTTAAGGTCGGAGGTATAACACACTATATATTTTCTGAACCCTCATGACTTTACGAGTAATTTGATATGCATATCTTCACCCTAAGACTATATTTGAATTTTGATCCCTATTTGACCTTTGTTGACCCCTACCGGAAATGCCTGACATTTTCAAGGAGGCAGCCCAAGTCAAAATTATTTGGTATTCATCAGGGAACACAAAAACACTTTCAAACCTTTGTTCCTAGACTTTGGTCACGGGACCTATAGGTTGATCTAATTTTCTTATCGATGGAATGTAAAAATTTCACAAGAATCTCCCAAAAGTACCGTCTTACGGTGCAAAATTGAATGCACTCACAGGTCGACTTGAATCGCCATATTTTGCAAACTTTTCGTACCTTCTTCTCAGAAGAGTTGGCGGATGTGGGCGGAGTTTACATGAATAACCAGAGATAACTCGCTCACAACCTGTAAGCTCCGCCTTTATGGCAGCCATCACTGATAGAATTTTAGCTTGGAAACTTTCGATCAAAATAAAAGGTATTTATTGAGCTAGGAGATAATTTAATTTACATTTTTTTTTATTATTTTATGAAAATCTATCGAGATGTGCCGATTTTCAAGGACACAGGGGCTTATGAAAGGATTTGAATTTCCGCAATGAAATGATACAGCATGGCAGCATGACGTTGACCCGCTCAACGGGAGGTTTTATCTGACTAGTTTCTTGATGGATTTTGATGAAACTTGTATGAGTGTTTGTATTGACCTTGGGTTAAACCCTATTGAAAATCAGAAACATCGAAAACTATTTGATGAGTTATTGCCCTTGTTCTTTAAAACGCGTTAATTTTTCAGCCGTTAACAAAGTTGCGGACACGATAGAGAGCTGGTTTCTTGATAGATATTGATGAAACTTGCTGTGAGTATTCATAAACATACAAGGATGAACCCTGTTGAAAATCAGACTAATCGAAAAATATTTCATGGGTAATTGCCCTTGCTTTTGAAAATATGTTGTGGACACGATAGAGAGCTGTTTTCTTGATGGATTTTGATGAAACTTGGTAGAGTGTTTGTATTGACCTTGGGATAAACCCTATTGAAAATCAGAAACATCGAAAAAATATTTTATGAATTATTGCTATTGTTCTTTAAAACGCGTTAATTTTTCAGCCGTTAACAAAGTTGCGGACACGATAGAGAGCTGGTTTTTGAAAATATGTTGTGGACTCAATAGGGAATTGGTTTTTTGATGGATTTCGATTAAACTTGGTGTGAATGTTTGTAATCATCCATGGATAAACCCTTTTGAAATTCAGACAGATCAAAAACATATTTAACATAATAAGGTTATTGCCCTTGATTTTAGAGAAAATGTCATTCTCAGAATCTTTCATTTACTGACAACTCTTGTCAACACACTGCACGAATTGGATGCCATTATATAAGAGTTGGCGTATTATGATGGCCATCGCTATTTTTCATGGTATCTGTTATTTTGTGCCAATATACTTGATCACTTCAACATAATCATTATTATAATATTGTATTTAAATATGTCTTTTAATTAACCAGTAGACTGTAAACAAATGTTTTTATATTGTATAAGATATTAAAATACCGAACAAAACTTAAATGTGGTGATGTGTGACGTAGATTCCTAGATTAATTTTGTTATTGAAAATGTTTTGATACATTTGCTAGTACTACGAATTCTTGTTTACGACATTTAAGAATTTTCCCAATGAAAAGCCTTTAATTTAACACACCAGGGTTAAACTTATTTTAAAGCGCAGTACTAAACATCAGCATAGTAGGTTTTAGCATTTATCTGACCCTAGTCTTGGACTAGAATCAAGAAAGACAATATAGATATAAGGTTAAATATTGGTTTGCATGATCCCTCTTATTCTTTTCTCTGTCGTCTGTAGTGGGATCGTGGGTCTATAAAATGCAAACTGAAAAGAAGGTATTGATTATTGATTCGTGGAAGTTAATTTCAAAAAGGTATCTTCCTATTTATAATAATTTGATGCAATCAATAATAAGAGTTAATTCTACGATACAGTTTATCTTATTATTTGTGATTTGATTCACAGGACAAGAGAGTGAGCTTCAGCGTCATTCAAACGGTGTAAAAATGTTGGTTTTTCTGGGAATTCTTCTTTGTGCGAAACAGTTCAGTTTGTATTTAAGCTTAGAATCAGAATATTTTGTAGTGTCCAATAGAGATTTTCTTTTCGATGGATATTATAAAGATTTTGTGGTCAAAGGAAAACTGCAATGTATGGCACTTTGCTCAAGAGATATTTCGTGCTCAGCATTTGCTTACCAAGAGAAACGCAAAGAATGTTATTTGTACGAGACTATTCCAGGATGTTTATACCCAACAAATGATATTGGTATTTTACATTATATACCAGATACAGGTAATTAATAATCCGAAACAGCTCTGTTTTATTTTAGATCTAAATCGTTGTGAGTTTGCCGAGCATTGAGTAAAACTAGGTTTGCTAACTTGGTACCCTTTGATTTCGGTGGAGGGAGGGTTTGAATCTCCCAAATGTACAGGCCTAGGATGGAACAATAAATACTTTATTGAGAAAATGGGATTAAGGGTCTGGATTCAGGCTTTTCTTCTTTCTTCTGTTGTGATCTGAAAGTAGAACAAATAAGAACTGCGGAAATTCAAATCCTTTCATAAGCCCCTGTGTCCTTGGAAATCGGCACATCTCGATACATTTTCATAAAATATTAAATAAAAATGTAAATTATATGATCTCCTAGCTCAAAAAATAACTTTTATTTTGATCGAAAGTTTCCTAGCGAAAATTTTATCAGTGATGGCTGCCATTTTAATTATCCCGACTTCCGTCGTCTGTGACTGCTTCAAATTTTGTTTCAGTGTAAGACGGTACTTTTGGGAGATTTTACATTCCATCGATGAGAAAAATCTTCGAAATTTCCGAAAAACGTAAATTTATAAAGGTGGGCCCATTCGTTAAGACCTGAGGGGCGTTCAAATACCGGGAATCCTCATTCCCAGAGTTTCGCTATTGGTTTGTATAGGACGGATCCCCAACTACGGTGACCCTAGTAGGTGCAGGTGTATTCAGGTCAACATCCATTGCAGTTGGTATAGATATGGTGACTCTAGCCTTGATACTGTTAATCGTTTGGTAAAATTGGGTAATTATGGATTGGGCAAGGCGTTTCCCATAGGAGCGGCGTGCCCAGGACAGGGCATGGGATATGATACGGTCGACGGCAGCTGCATGGGATATGATACGGTCGACGGCAGCTGGAGAAAAAGACTTTGCGCGGATATTGGCTAGCTATCTTGAAGGGTGGTTTGGTAGTGGTCGATCAGGGCCTGCGTCACCTAGAGAACCATGTCCGATTGAGGGATCTAATATTTGTGGCAACAGCTGAAGTTCTCATTGCTGGACGAATAAAACTATCAAGCTCGTGGATTTTGCGCTTAAAGGTAAAAGCAGGTTGACCTTCCTGCTGAAGTCTAAGGGTGGCCAAATGATGAAGACACTGCATAACTTGGAAGATCACCTTAACAAAGGGCTCTTCCTCCTTATGAGTGGGAATTGTCTGGCGTCTTTGGGCTGGTTACGTCTGTTGTTGGTTAGATGATTGATAATTTCTAGATGGGAAGGAGTCGTTGTAGTTAGATCGGTGATTGGGTGGAACATAACTGGTTGGATTGGTAGGCGGTCGGCGATTAGTAGGTGGTAGAGGTCGATGGAAAACAGGACCATTGTAGGGTACTTGATGTTGGTTTGGTTGACCGATATCTTGCTTCTTGGCAGTGGTTGTTGTAGTTTAGGAACATAATGAAAATGAATTGGGTGAAAACTGTATATGCTAACGTAAAGTGTGGGGATCAGGTTATGCAGATAAATCAAACTGGGCGGGAGAAATGATACAGAATAAATGCTAGGTGATAATGCAAAAATATATATATTTCGTATTAAAAACGATAACAATAATGTACAAAATAAACAAAAAAAACCCCAAATAATCACTTTTTTCCAGGTGATAATCGAGATAACGTGGCTTTACACAAACCGACAAAGATAAGTACAATACATACAGGGAGAGGTTCGTGTCTCGGCAATGATGGTAATTTTACCAATCTCGCTCACAGTGATGATATCGGTCAGTCATGGTGGTGTGTAGACCTTTTGTTAACATACAACTTCAAGCAAATTACGATCTATAATAGATTCGGATACAGTAAGTATAAGAATACTTATGTCGTGATGTGTGACGAAGATTCCTAAATTAATTTGTTTTTGATATACTTGTTAGATACTACTGAAACACGTAGGAGATTAAATCTTATTTTGTTATTAACTTAATTTATATACTACCGTGATTTAGAAACAATCTACTGTACTCATAATAGTTATAATTGTAATATCAACTAATTGTGATTTCTTTTCAGATGGAAGAAGACTTGTTGGCTTTGAAATAAGATTAAGTTCAACTGGAAAGTGTGACTTTTACAGTTTAATGAATCTCACTGTACTTTGTTATAAGGATTTGTCTGGTAGTGCAGAGGACATTTACAACATAACATCATGCAACCAGATAGGAATCCCATTTTCATCGAGATACATCTTTCTTACAACAGTTTTTCCATACCTTGTGAATTTCCGTGAGCTGACAGTATCCGTGTTTTAAAGGAGAATGTTCAGCATATTTTGAGTTGATTTGAGCCTTAAAGGGATATGTTCACTAACTGTTTGACCAAAAAACTTTTAGTCTCAGAACCTGGATTTTTTTGTAGCTAAACTCTCCCTCAAAATGTATGCCTTCAAATCCCCGTGTATCCGTAAATATCAGAGTTTGAAAGTCAAAAATACGACTCGTCGTTTAGTAAGATAATGACTTATATAGAAAAAATATGTACACAAAATGATATAGAAAAAATATGTACACAAAATGAAAGATAACTGTTAAGGCACGGGTATAATGAAGGGATTGTGCGATTTTGGGGCAGTTCTGGTAAATCTGAAGACTATTCACATAAATTCAAGGCCTAAATCGATCCTAGAAAATCAGACCCGTAGCCTGCCAAGTACCTTTAGGGGTGCAAACGTCCAATCAAGGGGGGCAGTTTAGGTATCCAGCGAATACCATCTGTAGAGTTATTTCTACATTTATTGGTGTAGTCGGAAGCTTCGAAATAAGATTTTCTGTAGTTTGGGGACCCCTAGAAAATTTAGATAATTTGACTCGCTGAAACATGAAAACATTTTAAGATTTAGACGCTAATTAAAGACATTTCCTGGTGAATTTTGGGCTTACGGTTGTTTGAACAGGGTCTGAGGTATGTTACTAAGACAATTTTGAGAATTACACACTTTATTTGCTGCCGAGAACGCCAATTGGAAGTCTGAAAACACAATTTCCTGAAATCTCTTCTAGAAAATTTTGAGAATTTGAAATGCGATTTCCTGACATTTCCTGATGAATTTAAGGTTAACTTGTAGAGGAACTGTGTGACTAAAACAGCAAAATCGAGAAAAGATATAAAAATTCCTGATATTTCCCAGCGAATTTAAGGTTCGAGATTATTTCTATAGGGTCAAAGAGATCCTGTTTAAAAAAAAAAGAAGAGATTTAGACGCGAAATTTAGATAGGGTTTAAGGTTATTTGTACAGGGCTGAGCTGTCGAGAACGCCAATTGGAAGCCTCGAATTTAAGGTTTTAACTATTTCGTGGTGCATTCTTGTGCATCTTAATATAATCGTAGGCATATCGGCTAGGAATCCGTCACGAACCCCACCGAAACAGATACGAAGCAAGTAAGAACTTCACGAAAGTCTAAAAACAAGCTTCGAATCACCCACGAATCGATTCTTGTAAAACGCAGTGCATTCTTGACAATATTTAAACGATTGGAACCGAATCGCACGAATATTCTTAACTCTATCGTACCAGAATCGTAGAACGTGACGATTTTAAAAATTAATTTTCGAAAGTCAACGAATCCTAACGAATTTCCACGAATGTCTACGAATTCCCAAGAATCCTACGATTCATCAATTCGTAGCTATTCGCGGGATTCGTAGCGTGTGTGGAGTGGAGGCATAAGATTTAAATTAGGGGGGGGGGAGCAAAATTTTTTATTAGATTATCTAAACAATTCCGGTGTCTGTGAATAGATTTAAATGGGGGGGGGGGGGGGTGTCAAAGCAAAAATTTTTATTAGATTATCTACACAATTCCGGTGTCTGTGAATAGGTTATGGCAACGCCATCGCAACGGAGTTAGTGGACATTACCCTTTAAAGTAAAAAAAAGAAAAATGCTCAAGTTATTGTTGAATTCATAACACTGTATTTTAAGGACCAATTACAACAGATAAGAATAATGAAAAAGAACTGTTATCAATGGCGAACACAAATAATCCTTTTACAATTGCTATGAATGTATTATGTTCCTATTTGTTTTTGCTCCAATCCTTTAAATGTTTTTAGAACTATGATCCAATTTCCCGAAATAGAATGTTGTTGGAGATTCGAAAATGTTCGCAATGAATAAATTGAATTCTTATGACGAAATAGCAAAGCGTAGACCTTATGTTAAAGACTGTTAAAGAAATAAAATAGGACCTCTCCGATTATTCTGAACAACCCATCTGATATATAAAATCGTTATAAAATATGGTGTTTAAACACCACTTCTGAATTTATATAACCGATATCAAAGTACAGGTAGTGCTGATTTTAAAGGAATATTTCCTCTTTGAATGAAAAATTCAACATTCTAGAACCTGGTAAATAGGAGGATACATGTATATACATTAGGTCTCTTATCTGATCTCACATAAACAAACTACCTTATATAAATATTGGTACAAGATTACAAAATATTTTAAGAGTTTATCAATAATAATATAGTTAAATCGGATTCTGTTTGTTTACTTTCAAACCGTAGATGTAAATTGGCAATGTTTTGAAACATTTTTTTTTTGTTCATTTTAAGAGGGGCGTTCAAGTAAGGACCCCGATCCACTTCCCATAGCAGTAGAGCAACGGAACTTTGCACAGTTTGTAAGTCTTTTTATACGCCCACGTGGAATGGGGGCGTATATTGTCGACACTCAAGTCCGTCGGTCTGTTCACGCAAACAAATCTTGATGGATTTTGATGAAACTTGGTATGAGTGTCCATAATTTCCCCAGAATAAATCCAATTGAAAATCAGCAAAATCGAAAGATATTTACTATAAATTATGTCCTTGAAAATACGTTCAATTTTTAGCTTGTTAACACTATAGAAGGCGCAATTCTTGATGGATTTTGATGAAACTTGGTAAATATTGTTCAGTATCTGGCCAAAAAGTTCAAAGTAACTCATTATTTTGTTAGAATCAAAGCTGCCAGTGGACATATATCACTTTGCCTGGAAAGTTATCTTTTTAGATAAGAACCACTCCAGAGTTACATATTTCTCTCATCGTTTGATGCAGCTATGGAAACCGTTTTTGTAGAACTCCCTAGGTCGGTCCTCCAACCGCGACTTGATTTCAGAAATCAAAGCTGTATCGATTTTATTTCAGTTCATTTTATCAAATCAATACTTCCGCACTTGAGCTATACTATTCGCATGATTAATCGTAAGGATTTGATTTTCTTCGGTTTATTTTATATTTTTAGACTAGATAAAAATTAGATAAGTAATTTTGTTTTAAAATGACCTGTTATATATGAATATTAATTTTAAAACTTAATCTTTATCATCATCAAAACTCCATACATGCCGTAAGTAAGCTATTGCATAATGTGCAAGAATTTTGCATCGTGTCTGTAATTCTTATTTATAAATCGTTTACCTATGGTTTCCTATAATGTGTTTATTGTGAGAAAATGTATCGGATGCAGTAAATTGTGATATTAATATTTAAAAAAAGGTTCAAAATGTAAGCAGGATACCCATACGAATTAAACTGCGCCTTCTTTTTTGTTTTTATTACTTCCAGGTTTTGGCATGAGAACTGTAGAATGTCATTCACTTCAGCTGGTCAAATGTGTGCTGATATTGGTTAAAACATTATCTTCTGGTTTTAAAGCCATTCGAAAATTTATGTTTTTGACAACTTTTAACGACTGTTTCACATTTTCATTTAAGATAGGTTATTTTTATTAATTTTTGTATAAGATAAACATACAGTTGGGACACTAAGAAACATAACACATAGACCACAGTAATTACCACTTGGAAATGAAAATAGCAGACATAATACAATACAATAGAGACTATGATTTACGCCCGTATATCACAGAATTGATGTTTGGTATTAGATACCGTCGCTTTGAACGTGGAAAATTTCGTTCAGTGTCTTTATATCAAACTTCGCATCTATATGTTCATGGAAAGAAGGTCATGGGGTGTAAAAGTAACTAATGCATCTTCATCCAATGACTTCGAAACTTCATTTATGATTTGTCGTGATTGTCAAAGACACATTTCATATCAGTCGTTCACCGGGAGGATGGTGAAAGTGCAGAATGAATCTATGAGGCTAGAAGCCAAAAGATTTTAAGGTCCTTTGCCGTACTCGGGGCTGTTCACAGTTCTAGTCCTTTATTTGAATTTGATTTTCTGTTCCCTCAATTATCTTAATACGTCATGTATATTGCTTTAATAAAATAAATTTATTGATTAGTTTTTAGTTGAGGATTATTTCCTTATAATTTTTTCCAAAACATCAATAAAGCGATATTGTTATCATTGTAGAGTGACTATAACATGCACCTACAAATGGGTAGATTCCTATTAGTAAGAAAAACGCCTTTCAATGCCTTAATAAAATTAATAAAGAAACCAAAAAGAAATTTTGACGAATATGAACTTTTCATATGAGGAATTACATCAATCAAATATGAGTAAGTATTTTATAATAATAGGTGTCTAGAAGCATACCCTGCCTGGCGTCACACCCGTCCTAGTTGTAAAACATACACGAAACAAACTTCATTAACAAGAACATGAAGAAAGCACTAACTGAAAAAATAGACGACAGATTTTCAATAGTTCAAGGGACGTAACTTGAATGAACATACATTAATATCCAATTTCGATAATTCAAACTGATCATAATAATTGTTACATTATGATAATAAAAGATAGCTTGCCAGGCAAGGTAATATACGCCCACTGGCAGCTTTGTTTGAAAAAGTACATTTGGAAGAAAACAGCAACCATCACAACCATGAAATATTCAACCTGTAGTCATAAACATACATTTCATTCAGAACTCATTCATCAAGTTTAGCCTTGTAGAGTGTTTCTTCTAGCTAAAAAATAAGCGTATTTGGAAGAAGGACAATAATTCATATTAAATATTTTACGATTCTTTTGATTTTAAATAGGGTTCATCCTTGGGTGATAATAAACAATTTCAGCAAGTTTCGTCAAAATCCGTAAAGAATTGTGACTTGTAGAGTGTTAACGAGCTAAAAATCGAACGCGTTTTAAAGAACAAGGGCAATAATTCATAGTAAATATTTTACGATTCTTTTGATTTTAAATAGGGTTCATCCTTGGGTGATAAAAAACAATTTCAGTAAGTTTCGTCAAAATCTGTAAAGAATTGTGACTTGTAGAGTGTTAACGAGCTAAAAATCGAACGCGTTTTAAAGAACAAAGGCAATAATTCATAGAAAATATTTTACGATTCTTTTGATTCTAAATAGGGTTCATCCTTGGGTGATAATAAACAATTTCAGCAAGTTTCGTCAAAATCCGTAAAGAATTGTAACTTGTAGAGTGTTAACGAGCTAAAAATCGAACGCGTTTTAAAGAACAAGGGCAATAATTCATAGTAAATATTTTACGATTCTTTTGATTTTAAATAGGGTTCATCCTTGGGTGATAATAAACAATTTCAGCAAGTTTCGTCAAAATCCGTAAAGAATTGTGACTTGTAGAGTGTTAACGAGCTAAAAATCGAACGCGTTTTAAAGAACAAGGGCAATAATTCATAGTAAATATTTTACGATTCTTTTGATTTTAAATAGGGGTCATCCTTGGGTGATAATTAACAATTTCAGCAAGTTTCGTCAAAATCCGTAAATAATTGTGGCTTGTAGAGTGTTAACAAGCAATTGTGGACGGACGGACCGACGGACGGACGGACTGACGGACCGACGGACCGACGGACATGGGTGACGGCAATATACGCTCCACATTTCATGTGGGCGTATAAAAATGTCGAGTAGGCCTACTCCCTAGAACCAATGATGAAGCATTTAATGATGAAAACTGACATCAAGTGATCAGAAGAGAACCACACCGGTAATAGCTGCTTCTATAAAATGTCAGTCATAAACTCGTTCTGGATTGCTAATTCAAAACTTAAGGAAACTGCTTTATTCCTATATACACATGAAGCAGTGTATATACAAAATCTTGTTAAAAAAAACAAACGACTTGCTAAACGTTTTAATTTCAATTATCGCTTTATAGATGATGACCTCTCTATTAATAATCCTAAAATTAGTGATTACTTAGATTTTATATATCCCGATTAGAGTTAGAAATTAAAAACACTACACACGTTTCATTTACCCAAATTAGACATACTTAATAAACTGCAAAATTTCGTTAGGAGTTATCTCCCGTAATGTTTTGACCCATTAGTTCCGTTTTATTTACCCAAATTATGACTGTCTACATATTATTGAGACATACTTATTTAACTGCAAAATTTGTTAGGAGTTATCTCCCGTAATGTTTTGACACATTAGTACAGTAAACACAAATATTTTTGACGGAGTTCTCTCCCTTAATTGAATTTTAAAAACTTACAGGGACAGTCTGAATTTTTTTTAGGTCAAAATTTTTTTTTGCTCAAATTTGTGAAAACTTTACACCAAAATCTGTAACTATGTGCTCTGTAATGTATCTGAAAGTTTTAACTTAAAAAATCCAGCCGTTAATTTTGAAACGCTAAAAACATGCTAAAATTTGTAAGTGTGTTATGTTTTTTGGACGCTGATAGGAAACTATTGAACGGATTTGAGTAGAATAAACACATAATTGTAGAAAAATGGCCCTCTTGTGTATTTTCAGCTAGAAATATTGAGCCATTATTAATCCATACACAAAAACTAGGTCAAATTGCTTAATTAACAATAAGTACTCTCCCTGTTTGTAATTAACCCTTTAAAACCAAATTCAGTTTGATCAAGAAGATATAGAGATACAATAAGCATACTTTAAAAATACTCTCAGGTAACATTTGCGATTTTTTTGATAATAGAAACTTTTTTCCAAAAAGCAGAATGACCCTTTAACTGCCTTGAAAGTTCAACTTTTAAATTGATTTTGTGACAGAAATCAGAAATCAATAACCTATTGATATAATATCATTGGGCAGCGGTGGCTGGTGTGGCGCCAAGCAGGGTATGCTAAATCTTCTAGACACCTTATATCACTTTTCATTTTGAAATATTTACTCATTTATTGATATACTTCCTCAAATGAAAAGTTCATTAGCTGCTACCAATGTGTTCACATGGATTTCGAGATTTGTTTTACGGTTGGGGTCGTTCGTGCTTGGTTTTATTATTGTTCTAGCATTTTCAACTTCTGTTTTATTTTTCCACAGAGTCATGAGGCCACATTACCTAGTTTTAGCAGGGTAAATGATTGTTGTTGATATCCGGTAGTGGTCTACTTTCATTTTGACTAGTTCAAAATTTTCATGGTCATCATATATTGAAGTTTTGTCGAGAAATCAAGTATTGGTCAGGCTTTCATGTGACAAATCAACGAGATTTCTGGAAAAAGTTACAGAGGATTGAATTTCGTGATTTAACATGGAAACAGATGGCAAATGAATTAGTGGACTGAGTCCATGTAGTAATATGGACTCACTCCACTAATTCATTTGCCATCTGTTTCCATGTTAAATCACGAAATTCAACCCTCTGTAACTTTTTTCCAGAAATCTCGTTGAAACCTCTCCAATATGTCACATGAAAGCCTGACCAATACTTGATTTCTCGACAAAACTTCAATATATGATGACCATGAAAACTTTGAACTAGTCAAAATGAAAGTAGACCACTACCGGATATCAACAACAATCATTTGCATAAAATTAATTAGTGGGGTGGGTCCATATGTCTACATGTATATGCATTATGGAGTTGCCTCCCTTTAATTGCATTGAACATTATATCAAAGCCTATATGATTATACCAACAAGCGTTGTTTACCTTCAGTTTAATAAAAATATGGCTTCCAAAACAACATATGTATTTTAACTCATTAGGTTCAAACCCCCTAATCAGAACTAAAAAAAATACTTACTATTTGCTCTAAGATCCTACAATCTTTCCAAACAAGAAGCCCCACAAATCTTGTTTATTTTCAGACAGTTCTGGCACTGTCCTGACAGAACATGAGCAGCAGTGGCCGGTCCTTCAGAATGGTTTCACATACAAACAAATAAATACAAATTTTAAAAATTTCTATACGCCCAAATCCTAGGGGTGAGCACACTTTGACAGTTTTCTTCGGAATCCCCAAACCTCCATCAAGAGTTTAGTGCTATTTCTTCTGGCGACTTCAGCACTCGGACTAGGTTAGTGCTAATTCTGGCGACTAAAGCTCAACAAATGTTTTTCTTGTTTATTTTTTTAAATATTATTGTTAACATTTTTTATGACCTAAATATATATTTTTTCCATCCAACCTTTATTTTACTTTTTTATTGTACAATTTTTATTTACATACCCTGACCCCCAACTTTTACGATAACATATACTATTTCTTCAGATACATTCCCCGACAGACCTCAGTTCATTTTCATGATGCTCCGCATCTACAACAACTACTGGCAAGGACCCAAACATCATAACATCAATCGTCAACCAAACATTATTATGTACCTGTATTCCTTTGACCTCTTCCACCTACTAATCGCCAACCACTAACCAACACAACCAGTTACATACCACCGCATCGCCGACCTACCTAACACAGCTTACCTATCCAGAGATTACCACCAACAACAGAAACGACAACTAGCTCACCGACACCTACCAGTTCCCATATATAAAGAGGAAGAACCCTTTGTTAAGGTACTAAATTTTGCAGTGTCCTCATCATATGTCAACTCTAAAACTTCAACGGCAAGGTCAACCTGCGTTTACCTTCAAGCGAAAAATCTCTAGCAATGAATTTGCTGTTGACGCAAATTAGATCCGCCGTCATATAACGCATTAGTCTTAAGTGGAATTTCAAGAACCACAGACATCGGAATGAAAATTTGAATGGCGCAAATTGATGCTATCAGTGTTCCCGATACACATACAAAGTTTAGAAAACCACTTTACAATTCCTTTAAAAACACAATTGATTTTGTCAATAAAGAAAAAATCTTCCGAGTACCTCCGAATGCCGTTCTTATTTCTATTGACGTGACTTCTATGTATACTTATATTGATAACAAAGCTGGGTTAATGGCAGTTCGTAAAGCTTTTAGTAGAAACCCAGATCCGGACAGACCATACGAGGCGTTAAGATTTCACATTTAAAAGTAAGACATATCTTCAAACTTCATTACCCCTTTGTCCCTCTAGCAGTTTTGAGAATTCTTTGAAATTATTAACTACCGCTATACGTCCATCAAACTAGCTGCTAACGTCAGTCACAAAAGTACAGATTTTCTCGATACAACAAGCGAAATACAATAAGCAACAATTAGTAGGAGTAAAATAGGAAAATATACTTATAACATTTTATTGTTTGGCTTATATTTATATTATTACAATAAAGCAAACACATATAATAACCACAATAAAACAAACACGAAAATCAATATCAAATAAAAATCAGTACAAAATACAAAACATATACATGTATATATACATATACAAAGGATATAACAAATATATTTTTTATAAATATAAAAACGATATAAAAATTATATATTTCACATTTGTACCAAAAAAAAACCTAGGTTGAAAAATCCGAAAGTATCATGTTGACTCCCGGGATTGAACTCTGGACCTTCACATGTTAGCGAGCAAGCGCCTAACTCATTTAGACACCGAGGCCTGATAATTAGTCATTTTTTTTATTTAAAATTCAACAAAATGGTTGTAGCCACGTGAAACTTCAATCATTAAATTCCCTTATCAAAGAAATGTACAAGTACTGTTCTGAATCGCAATTTTCGATTTTCAAAGAATATTTTATAGAATGACAGTATCTTAAGTATGTTGGGCTGTTGTTGGCCCCGTTATGCAATGCCCTATGTTGGTAATATATTTTCAATCAATTCACTATTAATCATGTTTGGGATAATTGATGCATTTGACTTTTAAAGCTTGTACAAACCAAGTTCTTCGAAACCTAGGACACAAGATGTAATATCCTGTCTGGTCTGGTGTGAACATTTTTTTTCTCATTTTCTAGTCACATCACTTTTTTACACTTTTCCCAAGGAACAAACCAATCCGTTGCATTTTGTTTGTCTTTCAGGCGGTCATCACTTATATCAATAATAGGCATTGAATCCCTGCAGTTCTTAATTAGGAAACTACTAAATTTTAGTTGCAGATTGGCAGATTCCCATTATATCAGATAACGTTCGTGTCCTGGTGCTATGGTTGATGGAAAATGTGCAAAGGGAAATCTAAATCCTCTAAATCATAAAGAACATCAGTTGTAATGCATGTGTTGCTAGTTTTTGTTGCTATTTTGCTATTTTGCTAAACATGAGATTCTGGTACACATTCAAAAAAACCTATTAGTTGTATATTGTATATTACCAACATATAAATCTGCTTGAATTTATATTTCATTAAAAATTAACCCACTCTCATAACCCTCTGGAGTAATATTTCTAAATTATTGTGCCTCATTTCTTATCCAATGCAGCATTTCCTTTTAAATACCTGCTCTTGGGAATTAGATTTTTATATCGCTGTAATAAGTTTCTGTGATGGAATCTGTGTACCCAGGTGGGCTCCTGCACCATAATGATAAACATACCTGAACAATATCTCTGTTCCACCTTCTTTCATTCGGATGTCTTTCCATTGCCATGTCATTATGACCTGATTCACAGAAAGTAATTCCATTTTCTTCATTATCATGTATTGATTTTTGTTTCAAAATACATTCGTTAGAACTTGTTTCTTTGGCACAAACTTGATCTGACTTAATGTGAAGAAATTCTAAAGAAATAATGTTAATAAGCAATCAGTACAGAGCAAGTACTATAATATTCGCCCATTGGGCAAGTTTTTGTCTTGTTATTCCTGAATGGTCAGAAATATTTAATATATTATATTATATGGAAACAGGAAGAACAAACACGGTACGAACATTTACAATGACGAATGCGTTGTAAGAAGAGCCGGATTCAAAAACTCATCAGCTTATAATATGTCTCATCTTACAAAATGTTGGCAATCAATGCGATTAATAAGCTAAAGAAGTCCACAAATAGACGATATATAACGCATTTTGTTTAAATATTGATCATTTTGTTACCGCAATACGATATTAGTTGATGAAATTGTAGACTTTTTTTCAGTATAAGAACATAAATAACTACAGTCACACGTGGTATGTGATCTAGCTAGTGTTCATATTTATAGTTGATTTATAGTTTATCTGAAAAAAAAATAACCCTCTAGACCCATAGCCGTCGAAGGTGATAACATAACCGTTTATAAATTTTTGGCTACATGTATGTGATAAGTGGAGTTTTATGTTCTGCTTTTCTGCACCTGCTTGGGCTAATGATGACGGATAAACGCCATGCAGTGAGCAACGAGGGAAATTTTGACAGGACAGCAGCATAAAGCCGCAAATAAATGAGATACGGTGCAACGGAAATTATATGACATGTCGAAATATTTAAAATTTTAAATTTTTATAAAGGACATAAATGATACTGATTGTAAGGGGACTTTAATTAGAACTTCGCAAAAGTTCATGACTTTTAAAAATAAACAGCTCCTATGACGAAACTTTTAATACAAATTGTGAGGCAAGAAAGGACAATGTCTCTCGCAATCCTATCTTAGTTAAGCTAATCAGTAACTTAAACTGCTCACCGTGGTAATCATTCTGTCGGTTCTGTTGTTCCGTCCGCCCGTCCACATCTTGCTCGTGCTCATTCTACAGGCTACATTTCTTTACAGATTCTTTTCATTTTTTATGGGTCTATGTCATTATGAAGATGTCGATTATTCACCGAAATATCGGGTCTGGTTATTATTGTGATGATGGGATAATCATTATATATAGTGTTATATTTCCTAATTACCTAAGCGCTCTAGAATAACCAAAAAAAATCAACAGAGATTTACATCTATTGCTGTAAAAAGTCGTATCGGGTGCGTGAAAGTTTATTGGATGCAAATTGATAAGAAGTTATTGATTATCTTCCGTCGAAGTCAAAAATGTTTCCTCGCAATAAAAGTTCTAAATAATCAATAAGTATTATTTTTAAGGTAGAGTTGACTTTCATCTGCTCATTTTCAAAAATTTGATTCACAGGACAAGATAGTGTGTAAAAATAGTGTCATTCAAACGGTGTAGAAAATGTTGTTTTTTCTGAGAATTCTTCTTTGTGCGAAACAGATCAGTTTATATTTAAGCTTAAAATCAGAATATTTTGTAGTGTCAAACAGAGATTCCCTTTTAGATGGATATTATAAAGATTTGGTGGTCAAAGGAAAACTGCAATGTATGGCACTTTGCTCGGAAGATATCTCATGCTCAACGTTTGCTTACCAAGAGAAACGCAAAGAATGTTATTTGTACGAGACTATTCCAGGATGTTTATACCCAACAAATGATATTGGTATTTTACATTATATACCAGATAAAGGTAATTGATAAAGCAGTGTATTATTATGGCTGAAAATCGAAATGAGATCGTTGTGCATTCCGAAATATCAAATTTGCCAAATTGGTATCCTTTTATCCTGGTCTGAGGGTGTGGATAAACGTGCACGTTTATTTTGTCATAGGCACAGATTTATCTTTTGAGAACAGAAGTAGAATTTAACTTCCATAGCGTCATTGTAGCATTGTAGCATTTAAACCCCCCAAAAATACAGGTTAGCTATTATGATGTACCATTATTGATATCTGTGGGTTAAAAAAATTGCCGTCGGTAAAGTTAAGACGAACGACCTCTGGCCAGGCGGCGATACCGCATAACCAATCGGTTCGGTTGGCGGTATTCCGCCTGCCGATGGTATGGCCATCGGTAAAGTTGAACCGACAGGCCGCAGGCAATCAGTCGGTCTCGGCGGTCGTAGGTAGCCTTCCGATGTCGAACCAGGTCGGTCGACGGATAGATGATTTTCGCAGCATTTTGGCACCAAAAGTATAACAACATAAATCCAAATACATTACTAAAATTAGCCTTCCTGCAGTGTGACAAATAGCTAAAACCCCAGTGCTTCCGGGGGGCTTCGTCTCTTTGACCACCTCTAGGAGCTTTGACCTTGGGCTTTAACAGGGGCCTTGTGGCAGGCCCCTCTATTTTGTCGGTTCATCTTTACCATTGCATCGCCAGTTTCGAAAACTGGGGTACGCCACTGCATGAGTACGCTACGTTTATTCTCTGTAGGAAATTAATAGTAGTATGTGTATCATGGCTGAAAACACCTGTCACCATCTGATTTTTGACCCCTTGAAATACGCTGTTTGAAATGATGAAAATTTTTGCAGGTGAAAATAAAGACAACGTGGCTTTACACAAACCGACAAAGATGAGTACAATACATACAGGGAGAGGTTCGTGTCTCGGCAATGATGGTAATTTTACCAATCTCGCTCACAGTGATGATATCGGTCAGTCATGGTGGTGTGTAGACCTTTTGTTAACATACAACTTCAAACAAATTACGATATATAATAGAGAGGGAGGTTGTAAGTATAAAAAGAATACTACCACTTATCAAACATTTATAGGCTGTTAAACTCCAATATCACCAACCATAGCCATAGCGGTTGGATTGTATGTTGCAAAAAAATGAGATACATGTATATTAAAATATCCGAAAAAACTCAAATGTCATGATCTACGAATTCTTTATAACGAAATGTATAGTATTTTGCAAAATTATGAATAAAATGGCATATTTAACATGTCGAAGACGCCTTGTAGACTCCGTAAAACAAGTCGAAAACTAGTCACCAACAAGTTTTTGGCCCAGTTATAAACTCAATTTTGGGAGAAAAAAACTTTAACATCAAGATTAGTGAGCAAGTGTTTAGCTTTATGGTTACAGAAATGCAAGATCATTTAATATAAGATTCAGAGTGATCTGTAATTGGAGAAAAATAGAATATTTTATATTTTATGAACATAATATTGCAGCTGAATACTTCTGTAACACATACGTTGTATGAATATATAAAAAAATATATGATTTCTCTTCAGTTAACAACAGAATTAAGGGCTTTGAAATAAGATTAAGTTCAACTGGAAAGTGTGACTTTGATAGTTTAATGAATGGCACTGCACTTTGTTATAAGGATGTGTCTGGCAGTGTAGAGGACATTTACAACATAACATCCTGCAACCAGATAGAAATCCCATTTTCATCGAGATACATCTTTCTTACAACAGTTGTTCCAGAACATGTGCATTTCCGTGAGCTGACAGTATCCGCTGTTTAAAGAACAATTAAATATGTATTGCTGGCTTCGTGTATTTTAAGAACCAAAGATAAGAAGATTAGCAGCTGGCCCCCCAATAATTATGTTTTCAGGCAAAAAATCCAGTAAATCGGGCAAAATATCATTAAAATTGCGGCAATAAGTCGGTATAAGTCAGTTTGACACCCCCCCCCCCCCCGGCTATTCTTAACAAGAACTATTGTCGAACACAAATGGAAATCCAAGGATATATTTTGTTTTCTCTGTAGTACATGTATAACTTTCTAACTTCTCAATACAATAACTCTTAATGTATGTGTTTATATGATATATTTTATTATAGTATGTGACTTACCCGTGACAAAACTACACTTATAATTCCAGGGCGCTGAATTATTCTGCAGGCCACGAATATAAATTATATTATTACTTCAGCACCCCCACTCTGAGAAAAATTATGTTTTAGTTACTTACTACCTCCTTTTAACCCATGATTGCTCTTGTCAAATTCTCCTGATCTGGATCATATTATCCCTGATGAATTATTTCCTTGGTCGTCCCTATTGTTATCCCAAATCGTCCAATATTTTCTACCCGATTGGGTCACGACCACTTGATAATTGTGATGGCACAATTCATTGACGTTCTGTGGCCGTTTGGCCTCAAAAATTTTGGTCGATCCTTTCAGATTTGGTCGTCAGAAAAACTTAATTCAGTTCGATTTGGGGCGATTGAAGGCGATTCGAGACAATAAAACGATTCAGGACAACAATCGGCCGATCTAAAAAAAATGTTTATCCGGAACAATCTGATCGAGATTGTGTGGAGTGGGCAATCAGTGGCCAAATACTTTTCTGTACCCTATCCTTGGAAGACAAGTCGAACGCTCCAGATCTTTCCCTGAATGTTAATGGCAGTACTCGCCGACTATTTTGCAAATTGCGGCCGATCGATCAAAGTATGGATCTGTAGATACTATCAGGACAAAAACAATCCTTGGTGAAACGGGTGTATAAGACACTGTCATCATTCCCCAACAGCTGCTAGTAAGCGCACTGTAGAGTGTTTAACTGGATTAATTGTTCCGGGGATGAAGTTTTGCTTTGCCACCACCACCTAAAATCTCTTCGTCAACGTAAACAATTGTCAGCTCAAAAGTTCTATCCCAATATTGAGAACAAAAACACGAGTGTTTTAATTTAAAACTTTATATAGAGAAATAACCAAATACAAAACAATAACATAACATAATAATGTTGATGAATTTTTTTAGACACAATTGAAAATTGGCCCAAAACTATATTCACAAGATGGGAAACAAAAAATGGAAACACACATTAAGTACCAAAACAAAAATGAGCAGCACTATTAATTTTTAACAGTTTTGGCACAGCTCTTCACCACAGCACACATTTGTATTCACTTCACGTAAAATTAATGCACAATAGCCCAAAATATGTTGAGGTGGCACGCAAGTTAGAGATTTGTCTCAATCGGAACGTTTTCAAATTTAATGGTAAATTGTATCCACAAACTGCAGGAACAGCTATGGGTAAACGATTCGCCCCTTCATAGGCAAATCTTTTCATGGCAGAGTGGGAACGTGAGGTATTACCCCCTTGTCCCTTTAATCCACTATTTTAGTGATTTTTAGATGACATTTTTTATGGTTTGGACTTATTCCATTGAGCAGTTCTGGGAATTCTTTGAAATTCTCATCAACCACCATCCGTCCATCAAACTAACCGCCAACGTCAGTCATAAAAGCATAGATTTTCTCGATACCACTGTTTTCAAAGGAGATTCCATAGCAGAAACCAATAAACTGGACATTAAGGTATATTTCAAAGAAACTGATACCCATCAACTTCTGCACGAAAGCTCATTTCACCCAAAACATACCTTCTCTGGTATAATTCAATCAAGAGTTTTACAATTTCAACAAATTTGCACAAGATCCTCTGATTTCAACCAAGCCTGTACGATTGTTTTCTCAATACTGAAAGAACGTGGATACTCAAAACGATTTTTACGAAACATTAAAAAAAAACTCTACTTTAGCGCGAATAGCAGCGAAGATAAGATTATATGCCGAAGTTACTCTAGCTTTAAGGAGTGCTCCATGTAGATGCAAAACATGTCCCTTTGTATCTCAAACACATTATTTTATGAGTAGCTTTACAATGTGATTTATTTAATTTCATGTAAGAAATGCCCCAAACAATACGTAGGAGAAACTAAGAATAATTTACGCACTCGTTTCAATGCTCATAGATTGAACGTATAGAAATTGATTACCGGAAGATGAAACCACCAAATTCCGACAATCTAGAGAAGCCTACTGCATTGAGACATTGAATACAGCAAGACCTATAGGACTCAATATTCTTCATTATGCAGGCATAGCACCCTTTGTTGTCCCGTTGAATTCAACCAGTAATCGAGCAAGCAAGATAGTCCATGCCCACTACAAGAGTCTTCAAGAGAAATTTTCCCGTGTTTGTAAGCAGAAAATGATAGTTGCCTACTCAAAAAATCAGAACTTTAATGACAATATATCAAAGTTTTGTGGATTCGAGGTAAATAAATATATTTAAAACAAATAGCTATCAGAGGCTGGGGAAACAGTCAGCAAGTTTCAGACTAATTCAGGAATGGCCTAACTAAAGGATCTCCTAAAAGTTGATCATAGACCAGTGCCAACTATCTATCAAGAAGGGATGTCTGGAAAGGAGTGAAACGTCGGATTGCAAACATCATTCCAGAACAACCCATGCGTCGTGCTGCAAAATATAACTCGTTTAAACGAAATAGTCAAATTAATTCGTTTAAACGAAATAACTATTTAAAAAAGTATTTCCACAGCGTGTTAGGGGCTCCGTAGTATTGTGATAAACTGTTTTGTTTACGTTCATTTACAAAATTCTTAAAAACTTTGACATACGTGTATTTACTTTATGAATGTGTTAATCAAAACAAAGGGTGTATTCACATGAAATGTGGAGCGTATATTGTTGTCACCCATCGTCCGCTCGTAAAACAATCTAAAGGTCACAATTCTTGACGGATTTTGACGACACTTGCTGGTAATGTTTACTACCACTCAAGAATGAACCCTATTGAAAATTAGCAAAATTCGAAAAATATTTACAATGAATTATTGCCCTTGTTCTTGAAAACGCGTTCGATTTTTAGCTCGTAAATACTTTACAGGTCACAATTCGTAATGGATTTTGACGAAACTTACTGGTAATGTTTATTACCGCCTAAAACGTATTAAGAATTAACAAAATCGAAAATATATTCACTATGAATTATAGCTCTTGTTCTTTAAAACACGTTCAATATTTAGCTCATAACACTATACAGGTCATAATTCTTACTAACTTACTAATAACGTTTGTTACCATCCAAGGATGATCCGTATTGAAAATCAGCAAAATAAAAAAATATTTAGTATGAATTATATCCTTTTTTTTTGTTGAAAACGCGTTCGATTTTTGGCTCGTAAACACTTTACAAGTCACAATTCTTGAAGGATGTTGACGAAACTTACTGATAATGTTTATCATCACCCAAGGATGAACCCTATTGAAAATCAGCAAATTCAGAAATATTTACTATCAATTATTGCCCTTGTTCTTGAAAACATGTTCAATTTTTAGCTCATAACACTATAGCAGGCACAATACTGGACAGATTTTGAAGGCAATTGATGTGAATGTTCTTAATCACTTTTACTGGAACTGTCAAAGATATTTGTTTAAAGTCAAAGCTGCCAGTGGGCGTATATTACCTTGCCTGGCAAGCTATTTTTTGTCTTCATATACAAAATATTTTTTAAGATAATGACTAGTATTAATCCCCATTGTTGTAAGGATTTAGTAAAGATCACAGCTTTTAATCTCGAAACAATAGGTGCTGTGAAAACGATTTAAATTTAAATGTTATACAAATAAGGAAAAAATAAATTTTAATATCAAATAAACAGAAAAAGGTTCAATATTACCAACATGAAATAGAATGACAAAAAACAAAACATAAGAAAAAAAATAAAAACACACGATAAAGCGCAAACTGCAGGTAAAAAAGTCGAATCAATTATGTAACCACGCTTTATCCCTTTATGGGATTAGTTCCGAAGCGCAACTCTATTCTGATTGTATCGACTGATTAACTACTGTTTGTACGTCGTCGAGTGTTTTTATTTCTCTTTGATGCATTTGAGCATCCATATAAAATTTCAAAAAATGTATTATTCTTTTTTATTAAGGGGATTTTTTTTTTATCATTCACTGGGAATGATTTGGCCATTTAATTATCATTTGTTTTTTTCCTTTTACAAAAATATTTTACTGTACAGTTCCAAGCATGTAAGATCTGTATGAGTTAAAGTTTTGACTATCAAGTAGATAATATTGTTCTGTTCAAAGTCGATAAAACCGATAGATAATCAGGACAAAATATACATTCATTTTCAACAATGAGATCAGGCAGAAAATAAATCCCATAACAATATTGTTGACTTCCTCATGTGAATTTTAATACTCCTACAATGGTCTTAACATATTTTTACATTCCATTAGAACTTACAATGAATCGTTTGTGTCACTACATCCAACAATAGACTTCAATCAAGTGCGTGGATTTAGGGGGGACAAAAAGGGTCGTGGTCCCCCCCCCCCAATAATTTTATTAGTAAAATAGATTTTTTGAAGAATCAAAATCGATCACATGAAAATCACAGTGGAAAGTCCCTATTATCTACTCGAAATCCGGAAATATCTGTCTGAATGCACGAAATTGACGCCAATTTTTCCTTTTTTTTTTTTTTTGGGCTTGCGACGTACTTGGACTCTACAACCCATGCTGGTTGGTCCCCCCCTCCCCAACCCCCCTCATCTTTGACATTTATGGACTTCCTTAGTATCAAGTATAATATACTTTGGTATGAAATGTACTATTATCTGTTTTACTTTGTATATAATATTTATAGTGTCTCGTAAGTCGATATCGGCTGGCATCTTTTATTCAATGTACTTATTTTATGTTTTTAAATGTACAAGATGGTGACACTGAAATAAAATAAATTATTATTATTATTATTATTGTATTATATTATGTCAAGCTTCTTTGGTTTATTACTAGGCCCATCAATTATTAACGATTAATCCTATTTGGTTTGCTCTTGTTAAGCAATATAAATCCGTACAAGCAAAACAATTCCGAGAATCAAATCGCATCCTTAAACATGACAAAATCGAGAGTAATATATGTAGTTGTATAGTAGTGGACTACACAAAGAGAAGTACCATCAGGTGTGTTAAAAAAGTAAGCATGTTCTGCTTCGCGCGCGACACCACCCGCCAGTATTATACAAGTCAACATCATGGGATACAATCAGATCAATTCATACCTGACTAAACAAATCCATGAAGATGCAAGAAACAGGTTTGTTATATTATGTGTCAAGTAACCCTGCTTAAGTAATTTCAAAGTCCAAACAAAAATTGCGAGAACGGGGATATTCTAAACGATATCTGTTAACAGCAGTTCAACAGCACTTCACGGGTTTCTTGGATTATGTGCGTCAAATTACGTTTAATATTTTTGAACTACGTGCGTAACCGTATAATGTGACCAAGGCTTATAGGAGTCGCACACGTATCCGTTTCTGCCCAAAAAAGCTCGCCCGGTCACTTTTTGGGGGTCCGCTGGAGATCCTCAAGAGGTCCGCAAGCGGTCATTAGCCTAATTTTCATTTCCACGCGAGTTTTGAACATGATCAAAAAACTGGGGCGGTCGAAGCTACGCGAAAGGTCCCCATGAGCGTGGCGCCAAGTCCGCTTCAAATCCGGTCCTGACGTCACGCGGACCTTGGACCGCTCCGGATATCTTCCGGTCTTTGCTCGGATCTCGTCCGTTTAAAAGAAACCGGGCGAACTTGGCCCTGACGTGGCCATGAAGTCTCCCGGATGTGTCAGGGAAACAGCCGAACGGGAGAGCGTCCAACGAGCTCCGGACATATAAAAGGCCGGTTTTGGCGCGGCGAGTCATTTCTATTCCGGGTGACTTCCTGGCCAAAGACGGGCAACCTACGGGAGAACTATACATATTTTTTCAACAAACGGAAGCGTCCACGACACTCCGGGCCAACAGATGACCGGGCCAGAGACGTTGCTAATAAACGGATACGTGTGAGACTCCTATTAAAGATCAACACCATAGCTAACCCAAAAAAAATTAGTACTCTCACTTTTCAGCCAACCCGTTTAAAACAATTTCAGTTTGTAACATGATAGAGATCGGGGGTACAAATGGGATAAAGACCATTTTGTGGAGACTTTCACATTAGCCACCCTAAAATTATTTAATTGCATTCTGATATAAATTTGGGGGTTACAAACACACACAATTCTTGATGTTTTTCAATATTTCTTACTTATGAAGTTAGATATATTATATGCTACTACGCAAACAATTTTTGTGTTTAATAAAGACGATCGTATTTATTTCAAACTATTTATATTGTATGAACTATGTGTTATTGTTGTATTTGATCGGTGGTTACTAACCTGGGTGTTTTGTCTTAGCATTTCATGTAACCATATTTCGTTGTATAAAGTCTGAAGTTGCTGGTGGTCAAATGAATCTTTTATTGATTTCATAGTTGGGAATTAAATGGGAGGTCACGGCTTTGGAATTTTTCAGAATTTGACCCATGGTTTCCAAAACGTTGGGAACGGGTGTGTTAGATGGTGTTATTGTTGTCAAGATTATTACATCGTATTTACTTTCAGACACAATGAGATTAATTGGATTGGGCGGCCATTTTGGATTTGGGGAATGGCTCATGTAATTTTGTAGCTACTCACGTGTTCAGTAATTTATCAAAACTTGTTTGTACATTAGGACGTCATAAGGGGTTGTGTGGGACTAAACTTCGTGGCAATTTAACCATTTTTTCCCGAGCTAAAATCATGTATCATGAAATGAAACCAAAAATGTTATGGATCTTTTTTGGAGGTGGATGACGGGGAGTCGTATGTTATTGTCTTCGCGAGAAATTGTACGGAGTCGTTGTTCTGAATGTTTTTCTCAATGTAACAATAAACCTACAAATACTTCAGTTGGATCACAAAACAGATCTACTAGGTGTGCATTATGAAAAGTGGATATTAAGACATTTTTCAGAAACACAGTGATAATCTAGAATAACTAAACAAAATATAATTGAAGTTTGATGCAAAACAAAACGTTAACAACAAGTTAAAATACTGGAATCTTCGTTAGTTTTGACATTGTTCTTTAATATGTCGATTTAGTAACGATTTACCAGTAAAACCCTTTTCACAAACATCACATTTGTATGGTTTCTCTCTGGTATGTGTTCTTTTATGAACATTAAGGGTTGAGGAAACTCTAAAACACTTTTCACAAACATCACATTTGTATGGTTTCTCTCCGGTATGTGTTCTCATATGATAATTAAGCGTTGCGGAAACTCTAAAACACTTTTCACAAACATCACATTTGTATGGTTTCTCTCCGGTATGTGATCTCATATGAACACCAAGGTCTGATGATTTTCTAAAGCACTTTTTACAAACATCACACTTGTAAGGTTTTTCTCCAGTATGAATTCTCATGTGGCTAATACGCTCACTTGACATAGTAAAACGTTTTTCACAAACTTCACATTGGTAAGGTTTCTCCCCGGTATGTATTCTCATGTGCTTCTTCAGATAACATGAAGTTGTAAAACACTTTTTACAAACTTCACATTTGTAGGGTTTCTCTCCAGTATGTGTTATCATATGATCTTTAAGTTTCGATGGTACAGTAAAACACTTTTTACAAACATTACATTGGTGAGGTTTCTCCCCCGTATGTGTTCTCATGTGAGCATTACGAACTCCTGAACATATAAACAACTTTTTACAAACATTACATTGGAAAGGTTTTTCTCCAGTGTGTGTCATCAAGTGGACATTAAGGTGTGATGTTCTGTAAAAACACTTTCCACAAACATCGCATTGGTAAGGTTTTTCTCCAGTATGTGTTCTCAAATGAACATTTAGTTCTGATGTTCTATAAAATCCTTTCTTACAAACATCACATTGGTAAGTTTTTTCTCCAACATGAATTCTCGTGTGATTCTCTATACTGCTTGCCTGAGTAAAACACTTTCCACAGACATCACATTGGTAAGGTTTCTCTCCAGTATGTACTCTCATGTGAACACTTAGAAGACTTGCACTTGTTAAGTACTTTTTACAGATATCACATTGGTGCAGTTGCTCTCCTCTATGTATTCTCATGTGAACTTTATATTCTGTAGCTACTGTAAAACACTTTTTACAAATATCACATATGTGAGCATTTCCTTTTTTGAAAGATTTATCCATAATAAATTTTAATCGTTGACCCATGCGGCAATGGGATGAATGAAGACAAAGAGAGGAAGTGTAATTTTACGGATTGATTCTTGAATTAAGGAAATGAGGAATATTACGGATTAAATATTTTTTTTAGATATATAGACTATGTTTCTTTTGCTTAATTTCTTAATTAGAAAATAAATTAATAGCAAGTTAACAGTTTAATTTGATAATTAATGAACTGTTTATTTATAATATCAACGATATTTATAACCCTTTTAACTTTTTTCAACCTGGGCTGTTTAAATAGATTCACATCCATTCGACTAATAATAACTTAGTTGGCTAATTTTAGAAATAAGAATTTTTTAGGAAAGCAAACCAATAGTAGTATCCACATCTCATCATAGAAAGCTTCAAATTGATATATATCCATATTATTAGCGTTTAAAAGTCAAAATTACGATATTGAAAGACAAAATTAAGTTTGACATTTACATGGATTATGCGATTTTCATATAGTTTTGGTACTTGTGATCAAATCAATTATAATCAATTCAACCCCGAACATACCGAGTGTTCCTCTTTTTGTACTATACACCGAGATATTGTCTCAGTCCACTAATTCATTTGCCATGCCTACCAAATTAAATCACGACATTCTCTCCCCTTGTTTTTTCATGTCTATTTTTAGTCTAGATTTGGATTGTAATGAATGAAATTACCATATCTTTCTGATTTTTGGTTAATAAAATGAAATTTCGATGAGGAAGAATATGTGTGAGAACAGTCGTTTCCAGTACACTATAGTGTATATATCCGGCAGCAGACTAATTTCGATTTTCAACAACTACCTAGTTTGCAATATCAGCTGCTGCTGGAAGCGAACGTGAACTTGTCATCTACCAACCAATTTCGATTTTCTGAACTAAAAAATTTCATGGTCATCATATATTGAACTTTTGTGGAGTTGAAAATAAACATATTGGACAGGCTTTCATGTGGAATATTGGAAAGTTTTCAAAGAACATTCTTGAAATTACAGAAGATTGGATTTCGTGATTTAACATGAAACTCATACAAGGGAGACAAATCGTATGTCTTTAGCTTGGCGACAAGTGTTCAGCATTTTCGAGGGTCGATTTGGAGGTGCATGTACATGTATGTAAATTGACTCCAGAAGTACTAGCAGTACAAGAAAATTGCATAATCTATTCCATTTTACCCTGACTTAAACATTTATCTTTCATTTCTCGGTGAGCAGACCTGATCACCTGGTGTTCATATCCGATAGTGTTCTATTTTCTGTTTGACTGGTTCAAAATTTTGATGATCATACATAATATATTGAATCTTTGAGGAGACAATAAGTATTGGTCAGGCTTTCAAACGACATATTGGAAAGTTTTCAACAAGATTTCTGGAAAAAGTTATAAAAGGTTGAAAATCAAGATTTAACATTGAAACGTATGGCAAATTAATTAGTGGTTAGAGTTCTGTCTACAGGTTGAAATATTGAACACAAGTTATTTCCCTTGTTGTTTAAACGTGTTCAATTGTATAAAGCTCGTGTAAAGGCACTATTCTTGATGCATTCAGCGAAATCGAGAATGAATTGTATCAGATTGAACTAAAAGGTTGTTTTACAAAGTTACTCTTCACTGGGTCGAAAAGACAATCCAAAACTTTTTTTTTACACCAAAACCCCCAAAGAATATGGCTACATGTGAAGGCAATGCGTTCGAACAATGTTATGTGGACGTCTCAAGTGGTAGACAGTGAGCAATTAACCTACTAATCAGACATATTTTCGAGCAGAACACCAGAGCAATTTCAAAACTGAAAAAAACCATGCATGTGGTATTGATAATTTACTGAATGAATATATAAAGAATAGTCCTAAGGGAATTGTAAAATTATTAGTTAAGTTATTTAATATTATATTAGACACTGGTATAGTAGAGGACTGGTGCATAGGCATCATAAAACCTATATATAAAAATAAAGGCAGTATCAACGATGTAGATAATTATAGGGGCATAACTCTGTTAAGCTGCATGGGTAAATTATTTACAGCCTGTATAAATACTAGATTGACAAATTATGTAGAATCTGTCGGATTGCTCGAACAAAATCAAGCAGGCTTCCGAGAAGGTTTTTCAACTCTCGATCATATTTTCACGCTGAATTCATTGATTGAGTTATATCTTAGACATCTATTGCGCTTTTCTAGACTATAGAAAATGCTTTGATTTATTAGATAGAGCAGCGATTTTCTCAAAACTAATTGCTAATGGAATTAATGGCAAAATTATCAATGTGGTTTATAATTTATATTTAAGTGCAAAATCATGTGTACGACATAACAATGTCCTGTCAAATTTCTTCAATGTGAAATGGGGGTTCGACAAGGAGAAAAGCTATTTCCATTATTATTTGCTATCTTCATGAATGATTTCGAATGTCATATAAGCAAAACCTATCATGGATTGAATCTGTTATCATCTGAAATTAAAAATTACTTAAGCAAGATGATATCGAGATATTCCTTAGGTTATACGCTCTGCTTTACGCGAACGATACAATAGTATTAGCCGAAAATGAAACTGACTTGCAAATAGCACTTGATGCTGTTACAGAATACTGTTATTATTGGAAATTGTCTATTAATGTATCCAAATCCAAGGTAGTTATTTTCTCTCGTGGTAAAGTAAGACGCTACCCTGATTTTAAACTACGTAATGATAATCTCGAAGTTATAAGTGAATATGTTTATTTAGGGGTAACCTTCAGCTATAATGGATACTTTAACAAAGCTATAAATAAGCAAATTGTACAAGCAAAAAGGGCTCTACATGGTCTGAATGCAAAGTCCAAGAATCTTAATCTTCCATTAGAAACCCAGTTGGAACTCTTTGAAAAGACGATAGTACCTATCCTCCTATATGGAAGTGAGGTATGGGGCTTTGCTAATATCTTACCGCTAGAAATATTTTTCAGAAATTTTCTGAGAAATCGCTTAGGACTAAAGTCTAGAGTAGCAAAATGCATGCTTTATGGGGAAACCGGTAAATATCCACTTATGATGCAAATCGAACTAAAAATGGTCATGTTTTGTTAGTAAATTCTCTCACACTATTATGTTATTATTGAAAGAATTACATGATCGTGTTGTTTTTAAGTCGAATTGGATAAGTAAGATAAAATCAATCCTCGATAACTGTGGAATGTCAGATATCTGGAAAAGTTATTGTTTAATAAACCCAAATTGGCTGAAGGGTGCTGTTAAATTAAGACTTCAAGATATTTATAAACAATCGTGGCATAATTCTGTTCATAAAAACAGTTTATGTATTAATTATAGAATTATAAAGCAAAATCATTGTTTAGGGACATATTTAACGAATTACCGCTATAAGGATAGAAACAGTTTATGCAAGTTCAGGTGTGGTGATCATAATCTACCTTATACTAAGAACAAATTTGTAGGTGAATTAGATCGGTCCAATTATTTCTGCAAGATATGTGAATCAATTGATAGACCAGATGAGTTCCATTATTTACTTGTATGCCCTTTTTTATACGCCCACACATTAATGTGGGCGTATATTGTAGTCGCCCCTGTCTGTCTGTCTGTCTGTCTGCCTGTCCACAATTGTTGTGGACACGATAGAGAGCTGGTTTCTTGATGGATTTTGATGAAACTTGCTGTGAGTGTTTGTTATCACCCAATGATGAACCCTATTGAAAATCAGACGAATCGAAAAATATTTCATGGGTTATTGCCCTTGCTTTTGAAAATATGTTGTGGACAGTGGACACCGTAGAGAGCTGGTTTCTTGATGGATTTTGATGAATCTTGGTTTGAGTGTTTGTATTGACATTTGGATAAACCCTATTGAATATCAGAAACATCGAAAAAATATTTTATGAGTTATTGCCCCTTGTTCTTTAAAACACATTAATGTTTCAGCTGTTACACTCTCAAAGTTGTGGACAAGATAGAGAGCTGGTTTCTTGGTGGATTTTTATGAAACTTGCCGTGAGTGTTTGTAATCACCCAATGATGAGCCCTATTGAAAATCAGACGAATCGAAAAATATTTCCTGGGTTATTGCCCTGGCTTTTGAAAATATGTTGTGGACACCATAGAGAGCTGGTTTCTTGATGGATTTTGATGAAACTTGGTATGAGAGTTTGTACTGACATAAGGATAAACCCTATTGAATATCAGAAACATCGATAAAATATTTTATGAGTTATTGCCCTTGTTCTTTAAAACATGTTAATTTTTCAGCCGTTTCACTCTCAAAGTTGTGGACACGATAGAGAGCTGGTTTCTTGGTGGATTTTTATGAAACTTGCTGTGAGTGTTTGTAATCACCCAAGGATGAACCCTATTGAAAATCAGACGAATCGAAAAATATTTCCTGGGTTATTTCCCTTGCTTTTGAAAATATGTTGTGGACACCATAGAGGGCTGGTTTCTTGATGGATTTTGATGAAACTTGGTATGATTGTTTGTATTGACATTAGGATAAACCCTATTGAATATCAGAAACATCGAAAAAATATTTTATGAGTTATTGCCCCTTGTTCTTTAAAACACATTAATGTTTCAGCTGTTACACTCTCAAAGTTGTGGACACGCTAGAGAGCTGGTTTCTTGGTGGATTTTTATGAAACTGGCTGTTGGTGTTTGTATTGACCTTCGGATACACCTTATTGAAAATCAGAAACATTATCAACTATGTGACTGCTCTTAATCATGGATGGATGGAACCTAAACGTTGGTTGCCCTTGTTTTATGCATATTTCAGTGACATATTTGTTTTTGCCAGAAAACTTGAACCCATGGTTTTACTCTTGTAAAAAGTGAAAATGTCATTCTCAGAATCTTTCATTTACTGACCACTCTTGTCAACACCCCGGACAAATTGGCTGCCATTATAAAAGTGGGCGTATTACGATGGCCATCGCTATTTTTCACATCATTACGAAAAATGTACTTAAAACGATACTTCTTTACAAATCCAAACATGTTAAAGATGTATCAGCTTTTCGGCTCAGAAAACCAGACTAAGTTGATATTATTTGTACAAGAAATTCTACGCTATTTCCAAGATAAATTATAGATGTAAACCTGTTGTCATCTGTGTATTTGTGATATTATATTGTGTACTCTTTCGAGGGGTCGTAAATGAGAATTAAATAAAATTATTATTATTAATTATTACTTCAAATTTTGCGCAAAGACAAACATTACACCATTTGACAGAATATTCTCACCTTACAACAAAGGGTAAATATGAAACAAGAATACCACAAACCTTTGAACCGTCTATGGGCATTATTGCCAAATATTTTACCATTGCTCAATGTGCCCTGACGAATGGCACACTAATTTTTACGAGCAGGGTCAAATTTGAACATTTGCCTTCATCAGATAACGAGGTTCATTGGAGAAACAAAATTTGACCCTTAACACATAAGTGTATATTGTCGGTTAATCCTGGATAATTTTCTGCTTTTGAACCCTGATTATCTTATATAATGAATTCTAATAAGTATCAAAAAAAGATTCGCTAAAGATAAAGTAGCTGTTGATACTATGATGACCCCAATTGAATAAAACTTACTTAAAATGTAAATGTTATGATCTTTTTGCTTATAATACCTCATAATACATGTACTTTTCATCCAGCACAACTAGTAAAAATGTACCATTATAACACTTGGGGTGTGGAGTGGAGTTGAGGTCTGTTTTTAACCACTGGCCCCTCGATCGTCATCCAGGGACGCTCCGCGGCCCATGAATTACAATTACAATACGACGCTACTATACTGGAGCGAGAAGGAGTTAACTGTGCGATTAGAGAATTTGCTTATTTGAAAGCAGTATTGGAGTATTAGAAGAAATTGTAATATTATGAAAATAGTGTTTGCTATGAGGAAATGTCCTATATTGCTCTCTTTGAAAACGAATGTCATGCATCTAATATGTGTGCTTTCTTTTAAACATGCTACCGAATCTAAGTGTGAAGGAACACAGTCAAAATATCATCCCTTTCACTGTCACTTACATCATTATTTGAAAACAAAAATGCCGATCACACGGATAGCGTAAGCGATACAAGCTCATTATTCCAGTCGACTAAGCTTTTAACTGATAGGTTTAATCCAACAATTTTGTTTAGGACCTTAGATAGATAGGTAGGTAAGTAGGACGTAAAACTCCATTCATTTCATTTCATTTTTAGATGGATAGGTAAAACTACAAAGTTGATAACCTTGCAAGGAACCGATTTTTTTTTGTGTTAGTCCTTCATACTCACATAAATTAGTTGACTATCGAATAACCCTGAAATTACTCATATAATTGTGTTCATATATATTATTTTATTATACTGCACTTGAATAGTGAATGTATTGATCAATATGAAATCATCTGTTACGCCCAGGTGTAGGTTTTCGATTTCTTTTTATTGAAATGGTTTATTACCCTTCTGTTTCTTATATGCTTTATATTGTACCAGGCATGCAATAGAGAATAAAAAACAATATATGAGTCCTTGTCGTTAATCAAAGACTGTTTAATTTCACATAATATTCTGCACAAACAGCTATCGAAAATGATACACTTTTCTTGCATAAAACTCTTCGTATCACATTTGTTTTAGGCCTTATATCTTAATCATGGTATATAGAAGTTTCCTTTGAATGAATTGAAATCAATAGAATAACCCAAAGATATCAATACCATGATCAGAAGCTCTGGTGTTGTTTACTACAAAAAATATTGACAATGTCTACAATAAGTTACATCACTGTCGTAGAATAATTACTAAAGCGTCATCGGATATAAGTCAAATTTGACAAATGCGAAATTAATATGCTTTCAATTATTACTTAACAAAGATCTCATTAATAAAAACATGCATACTAAGTTCCATAATATAAAAGATGTAACTTATATCGAACTAGGTCAAGATATTCTAGAAATACAGATAAATTTAATTCTTTCCAGACTGAAAAATAGCTATGACCATCGGTTGGTTGGTTGGTAGATGACATGTTAACGTTTGCTTCCAGCAACAGCTGATATCGCAAACTAGTGATGGCCATCGTAATACGCCCACTTCTATAATGACAGCTAATTCTGCCGGGGGTTGAGGTTGACACGAGTTGTCGGTAAATGAAAGACGTTTACTCTTATTACAGGAGTAATTTGAGAGTGATACGGTAATTAACACGTTTTAATGAACAAGATAAATAACTCATCAAATATTTTTCGATGTTTCTGATTTTCAATATGGTTTATCCCCAGGTCAATACAAACACTCATACCAACTTTCATCAAGAAACCAGATCTCTATCGTGTCCACAACATATTTTCAAAAGCAAGGGCAATAACCTATCAAATATATTTCGATTAATCTGATTTTCAGTTCATCCTTGGGTGATTATAAACACTCACAGTAAGTTTCATCAAAATCCATAAAAAAACGGCTCTCTATCGTGTCCACAACTTTAATAAGGACTGAATAATCAACGTTACAAGAAAACATTCAAAAGAATAAATCGGCCATGGAGTGGACACAAATATACCCCCTATCGGATGCTTACACCTTGCTGAGCGTTCGACATCACTCTCTTCGGTTGTTGAACATTTATAATATATTGACTAAAGTATAGTGTGAAGTTTGGAATTTTTTTTTTTACTTTTAACTTGATGTCTGATTTATGCTAATAGAAATTTACCATAATGGTACAACAACCGGTCATGTCCATTTATGTCCGTCATATATGCACAATCTAACAACCGTTCATTGTCTTCAGGAGCTAAAAACCAATGAAGACATAACTTGTGTTAAGTATTTTTCAATACAGTTCAACCTAGGATGATCTCAAACACCCAAACTAAATTCATCTATTGTGCCAATAAAGTCGAAAGCGTTTTCAAAAACTGGTGAAATGTAATGTTTTTCGATTGTGATAATTGTCTCAAGGGTTCATCCTCATGAGATTATAAACACCCACATAAAGTTTCGACACAAGTCATCAAAACATTTGGTCATGTTAACAACAAAAGTTGACGGACGATACAATATGACATATCTCCTATACTTTATAATAACACACTGTTTACAAACGAATTCTTTGTCATTTGATTTTACATTAGGCATATTGCCTTAAAGTAACTTAATAAAAAAAAAAACAGGCTCAGTATTTAAGACGTTTTTGACACAAGATTTCTCACAAAAAATGATGGTTAATTATCCTCGGTTTAAGTTTTATTGCAAATCAGTTTGAAATTTGAATTTTTTTCATTTTCGAAAACATTTTTGGCTTTACATTTTCGATGACCTTCCATCAAAATGTCACCACGTGAAAAAATTAGCTTACTTGCATTAGTGAACCTCGTATATCTGACAGCTTTTTACTAATAGACTAAGGTAATAATTCATAACATTTTGTTAGATCACCAGATGGCAAATTACAAAAGTGATTATCCATCAAGAACGTCTAGCCGCTGGAGTATATGAAGAGATAAATATCTTCCCCAGGCAACTCTTTCACTTGAAGAACTTGCTTTAGCATTAAATTGAGTACAGTTTTGCAGTTTTGGCCAGACAAGCCCACTCCTGGTCAGAAACTCCGCCAAGGTTATGTGGACCAAAATGCGGAAAACCTTGAAATAAAAAGAATATGTTTTAAGGCTGTTTAAGTTACAATGAAATGAAGGCATTTGATCAGATGGATCAAGGGTGTTTTAGCAGGATCTTTCTCCTTGCCATTTTTTCAAATCATTTCTGCATAAAACACAACGAAAATTAATCTAAAAATGTACCATGACGACCAGAACCACAAAAAAATGCAAAAAACTTCATTGCCTCCATGCTTTGGTTGCAATTTATTTATTTTTCCCAAAAAATCAGATTTGTTTTACTTTGGTTTTGCATGTATTGACATGTATTTGTATTATGATTTCGAAGTTATTATGAATACTCAGTGTCATAAGAGAAAAACAAGCTGTAACCTGTATGACTAATGTTGTGTTTATAATATGAATGAACTGTTCTTCAAATAGAATAACATGTACATTGAAAACTCAAAGCACAAATTGTATAATGCTTAAAATATAAATAATCATGTGTCATTATAGTCATTGTATTAACCAAATAATTGCAGGCGATAAATGTGTCGTTTCATACACATTGAACAATTATGATTGCACGTATTTACCTTCATTCAATTCAAACTATAACTCCTGCTAAAAAAAATAAAATAAAATTCGGATCCTTGTGTTATATAATCTATTGCTGATATACGCAAAATTGGTACAGATTTGTGTCCTTTTTCAATTTAGTCAGCACTGTTTCGATATTTGTTAGCATATCACCATTGAATATCGACTTTTTTACCCGACTTCTTGTGCCATCTGTGTGGGATATATAATACAATATTGATGTGAAACACAATATGGCCAAAGGTCGACCTTCAACACATATGTCAACCATGTATGAAGATCGAAGTAGGTTTTATTACTTCTGACTGTTTCGCATAACAATCCTATATTTTTTAGTCAAGTGGTCAAATGGTCGATGCAGTATTTTGTAGATTTTCAAAAGGGATATATATCGATACGACTCTTTGCCTATTGTCCTTCTTTCGATTGCGACATCTGCCGCTGTATATGCTTTAAAAGTACTCAAATAGAATAGTAAGATTTTTGAACTCTTGTGCTTTAATGTTAAGACAAACATTAAGTGTTAAGTAACATGTTTTAACAGTATATTATTTACACATTATGATAACATGGAAGTTTTCTGTCACGTGGATGAGTCTCTTTAATCTACTGGTTCTCAATTTAAGATTAGTGCTCCTATATTAATAACAGTCTGTACTGTGACATATTGTAACGGTACTTTATACCTAGTGGACAGTTTAATGTGTGTCGTTTATTCATAGTATTTCAGTAGTAAATCATTCAAGCTATTGTTTTTCCACATCAAGTTTATTCGAGGTCAGTGTTTTGGTTTTTGTTGTTTTTTGATTTTGTTGTTTTTTTTTAGCTTAGTATTGATAAACCTATCATTTGATTTTTTAACACATCTTCTTAAGAATAACTGTACAAAATATTAACACAGACGTAAGTTAAAAGGAGCGTTGTCAATGAATTTCCCTCCTTGGATCGCAATATGAAAACTTTGATTGTTGTTAGTCAGAATTACAAAACAATCAAACTTAGCCTTCTTGTGCAGTACTATTTCATTCAATCTGTTACAACAATAAGACCAATAATAGTATTTTACACTTCATTTACTATGAATCAAAAATCGTATCCATTCTAAATCGATACAGTTGTCTTTCATAACCTATTGTTAGAATGTTATGAAACGGCTATGTATATTGCGCATGTTCCACAAAACTGTTATGTTACATAAAAACCCTCGGCCGTGTTTTATCCTATACATAGTACACTATACTATACAAAACTTCTTAGTAAATTTGCCTCATGTAAGAAGTGCATGCCGATGAAAAAAAATGATTTTGTTCTGTGATCTTCAGAAATATTGGATGGTTCCGCCTGACTATTGAAATAACTGCGGAATATAATTGTTTTTTTACACTGTAAAACGCCATGCTGGTAATTCCATTTTATGTTTTATGTTATGAAACTTAGTAGGCTAAAACAAAAAGGCTAAAAGTGAAATGTAGAATAGTAAACAGACAGGTATGACATATTGACATTTTTTATGCATATTTTAGTTAACGCAACCATAAATAGTTGTGAAATAGGGTACATTAAGCTCGGAGGATAAGATATGGATATTTAATGACCATCAAATTTTAGAATACATAACTTAAGAAATACTTCCATTTTGTTATTTCTATATTTGTTCATATCGAATTAAGCAGGTGCAATTGATTACAATAACTAAATGGTGAAAAACTGTATAAAGAATATCGATTAACGATACTTAATCGTACAATAAGATAACTGTTGTTGGATTATTCATCTGGTTAAAATCTTTGGTGGTTCGTTGATACATTTTTGAATGAATAAATTGACGAATAACTCGTGTGATATGGTTGCAAACGGTAAAGACATGATAGCATGTAGTGAAAAAAAGAAGCATAACTAACACATAGAATCTCCTTTACCAAGGGGTGATTCATAACTTCATCTAAATTATTAGTACCACGCACTTAAAATGTTAATAATGATGTAAGGTTATAAATACACGTTTATTCTTCTTACTTAGACAACATATTCATCTGGATTGGCTTCATACATGCAGTAGAAAAGATAGTGGACCACGGCCATATACGCCTAACGAAAAAGTCGAAAAAGGAAAAAAATTAATCAGGAGAAAACTAAACTTTCTCAAACCTTTCGATTTAGGTCCAATAACATCCATTTTAAGATTCATCAAAATCGGCTGAAAACTAAGAGAGTAATAGCATATTTAAGATTTGGGGCAAGGGCAATAACTATGCTTGTAACGATCGAAAATAGCTCAAATTCGAACTTGATCTTCGTTTTCTGAATATATATACACATATCAAATTTCATTTGATTCCATCAAAAACTCTTGTTTTTAGAGCGTTTACAAGGAAATGTTGATGGATGGACCGACGGATTTGGGGCAATAACTCTGCTTCTAACGATCGAAAATAGCTCAAATTCGAACTTGATCTTCGTTTTATGAATATGTATACACATATCAAATTTCATTTGATTCCGTCAAAAACTCTAGTTTTTAGAGCGTTTACGAGCAAATGTTGACGGACGGACGGACCGACGGACGGATCGACGGACGGACGGAGAGGGGTGACTACAATATACGTCCTCATAGAGAGATGAGGGCGTATAAAAAAATCATTTTAAACCAGGAAATAGACTGTTTTTGTAATTGCTTATAGGTTAAACTGAATTATAAGTAAAGAACTATTTCTTTCACCCAGAGTCAAATTGTTTCGGAATTGACTTCTATAAACACACACAACATACAAGTAATGTACACAGCATCTATTTATAGCTTGAAATAACAGCACCATAAAAACCCATTATATGAAACCAGATAGCAAGACATTTGACCTCATTCTTAATAGTCTGAAGAATAGCTGGTACTAATTGTGACGGACAAGTTCACGAGATAACACTCCGCGAAACCTCATAGGTCAAGTTCCCTTTTTGGAAGTAAGTTGTTGTTGGACTCTATAAGCATCATAAAAAATGTTGTTATAGTGATAAGGGTCTATAAAAGTCAAAATTATCTTAACAAAACGTCTGTTAAAACAAATTAACTTCTTATCGTTATATGATGTATGGCGTACTGTTACTGTGATATACTCACATAAAGAAGGAAACTCAAATGTTGTATTGGAAAGTGTATATTTGACCGTATCCAATGTTTTACTTCAACATACCAATAAATTGAATAGTTGACATGCTTGTTACAATTTATGCACTGTTTCATGTGTGATTCAATTTATGTAACTTAAAATACCGGATGAAAGTAACGGTAAACGGACACCAAAGTGTAAGTTTTATTTTCTTACGAGCGAACTTCGGTATGTTACTTTTAAGTCTTTTACTTCGCTGCCTGTTTCTTAACATCAATGATGCAGGTTGTAGAGCTGGCATTGAAAAGAGTATCGATGGTATTTTAAATTCAGGCAAATTAATGGTCATTTATTGGTAATGGATTAGGAGTAGACTTAGCAAAATGCCTTAATTATACGTAAAACCACATACCATATTTTGATATGCAGAGTTTTAATTGAACAAATCGAGTAAAAAATTCCATTCTTCATGAGACAATTTATAACGAAGTACTTTTATCTTCGATGGCGTTTGTATGTTTTATTGAATTATGCAAGTACCTCAAAAGGAACATACACAATAGAGCAATATAAATACTTTTGAAAAGTCAGTAATTAAGAAATCAATGTTGAAATCTAAAATTTGTAGGGCAATATATGACATCATTAACAATACAAGATCAGAGATTTGCTTGACCACCCTAGCGATGGCTCCAGGAGCCTAGTTCACTAAACCTTTAAGCTGCAAATCAATATATAATATGTTTAACTTGTCAAGTTAGGTTGTATTCGAGGTCTTTGAAAGCCGCGACATTTAACACTGGTAATTATATGTTGATCAGTCGATGAGATCGTCCTCGTTAAAGGGCAGCTCCAATTTATGATGATCATTGACATTTGATGAATATTGTGATACTCTATAAAGTTTATATCTTTTGAACAAGTTTGTTTTAAACGTGTTGGATCTTGCCACATCACAGCAATACAGCGACAAGTTGTACTGAAAAAAGAGTGACAATCTAAAACTTCACCTCCATTTAACCTTTATCAACATTTCATGTGTTATATCTTCGAATATTTAAAAACTTAATTTGTAAGATTTATTAGGCGGAGAATGAAGACAAACAATGAAAATATTAAAGTTATTTCTATGAGTATCTCAAAGAAAAACTAGAACCATGAATGGTACCATGCAGTGCGCATCCGGTTTCGTCCATTGGTGAAAAGTGACATCTTTCAATCCATGATGTCAGGTTTACAGAAGAAAGCTTGTTTTACATTAAAATGCAGAGGTTACAAAATTTTAAAACGCACAATTTTGAATTCGGTAGTGAAAAGTAGAATAACCAGTTCACACACGGTAGTCAAAAGTGAAATAAACATTTCATGTTCGGTAGTGAAAAGTCATCGGATTAAAAAAAAGCGTAATCACAGTTTGATATACATCAGTGGAAAACGCATATCACAAAATTTCTAAGATTTGTAAATAAGTTCTAAAGTGCAAGAAAGGACACATGAAAGAGCTAAATCTCAATTTAGAAACGGACTGCACAGTATTCATACTTCATAGTTTGAAATACAGATCGAATTTTATCAATACATAATTCGTTCAAAGAAAACACATATTAATGTTTCTTTTAAAACAGTTAAAATGTAAAAAAAAGTACATTAATGATAACTTATCGCTCAAACGCAAGTTAATGGGAGAGGGCGATCGCCCAAACGCAGCTTTATGTCAAAATGTAGTAATCTCCCTTCAACTGAAATTTGAATTTAATATTTTACAAGCAGATGGAATAACTATTTTTCAAAATTCAAAAGGCGCTATTTTGATTTTAAAATATTGTATTGTATATAATTGAAAAAGTAGATTTAGCATAATTAGATTGTGAAAGAATTTGTGACGAACATGAATTAGGTCACGTGTCAGAGCTCTTTAAAGCTAAAAACTGCAATTTTCAAATGGATATAAAACCGGAAGTAAACATCGGAAAACCTAAATGAAAGTATCTGTGCATAGGTATCGTCAATGGCAATGAATTTGTTTCAGGTCACTTGGTCACCAGAGGTCAAGGTCACAAGATATGAGCCTTTAAAGTTTTGACAATTACTGATTTATCTTAACCGGAAATTAAAATAAATCAGAATTGAAATTCAAAAATCAGCGTCTCATGTTTTGGTAGCAATCGACTGTAGATTCCAAAAACATCAGAATTATGCAAATTTCATTACACCCTGAGGCCCCATTTTGCGTTTTATGAATATATACCATTTCAAGATGGCGACTGATCTGTTACATCCGGGTCAAATTTTATTATTTGTATACTTTTGTGTCTATATTACGTACATACTGCAAAAAGAATTTTTCAAATATCTTCAAAATTCCGGAAGTTGAAATTTCGACTTTGAGAGCCAATAACTTCAAAACCGGAAGTGATACAAAAATTTTGAAAACATATTTTTGTTCGCCATCAAAATGTCTATCTACTTGTAAGTTTTCAGAACGATCGAAATAAAAATTGAAAAAAACACGCACAGTTTCAATGGAAATTGACACAAATTTTTCAAACTTTAAAAGGCGGAATTTTGATTCAAATATATTGTGTTGTATATCATTGGAAAGAGCAGACATAGCATAGTACGACGGTGAAAGAAAATAAGACATATGTAAATTAGGTCACGTGGTAGGGCTGTTTAAAGTTAAAAATTACAATTTTCAAACGGCTATAAAACCGGAAGTAACCATTGGGCATCTGAAAAAAATATGTCATTGGATACATCTAATCAAGGGCAATAACTTTTGTACTGGTCACAAAGTCACAAAAGGTCAAGGTCACAAAATATGGGCCTTGAAAGTTTTGACAATTACTGACTTATTTTTACCGGAAATCAGAAAAATTCAGAATTGAAATTCAAAAATCGGCTTCCCATGTTTTGGTCGCAGTCGACTGTTGATTACATAGACATAAAAATTATGCAAATTCCATAACACCCATAGGCCCCATTTTGCGTTTTATGAAAATATACCATTTCAAGATGGCGCCTGATCTGTTACATCCGGGTCAAATTTTATGATTTGTTTAATTTTGAGTCTACATAACAAACATATTGCAAAAAGAATTTTTCGAATATCTTCAAAATTCCGGAAGTTGAAATTTCAACTTTGAGAGCGAATGACGTCAAAACCGGAAGTGATATCGAAATTTTGAAAATTGCTAATTGCTCGCAATCAAAATGTCTATAAATATGTAAGTTTTCAGGTTGATCAATGTAAAATTGCAAAAGTTGAAAAAGTGGTCCAGAAAAGGTGCTCCAAAAGTCAGCAAGATTTTTCTCAAAATGATATTGTTAAACTTTTGTCTCATGGACAATCGATTAGAGAAATAAGCAAAGTCAGTCCGATCGAAATCGGTTGAAAAATAAAGGAGATAATGGCCAAAACATCAAAACCCATATGTTCTCATACCTCATTTCCGGTTGGTAGGGCATGCGCCATTTTACATTTAAACAATACCGAGCAGTAGATTATCGTGGGAAATCTTGAGAGATTATGTGTGGCATGCATAGTTTTGGCTGGGCGCTCTGACCAGAAAACGGAAAAAAAAAAAAAAAACTAGAACCGTAGACGGTACCGAGCAGTGTGTATCCGATGTCGACCATGGGTGAAAAGTTACATCTTTCGACCCAAGTTGGGAGATTTACAGCAGAAATCTATATTTTTATTCGTTAATTTAAAAGTAGGAATAGTTAATGTTAAGGATTGAAAATTAAATGGAATAAATAAAAATTCCAACCAATAGCACATACGATTTGAATGTAGGACATTCTTCATGGTCCAAACAAATTTACTTCACAGTCTGCAACTGCTGCTCATACTCTAATCAAAAGTTTGTCGTTAAAAGAATACATCATACTCTTATGTTTCTTTAAAAAACTTTTCTTTGTGAACAGTTTTATACAACGTATATAAAACTAAATTTTTAATACTATTTCAATAAATCACAAAGATAGATTTTGAAAAATATGATTTCTTCTTAAGAAATGTATTGATATATTCTACAGGTAGAATTTACTACCAATCTAAAAACTACTGAAAAAATCACTTATAGTCTGGATCTTACTAAAGAGACAATGGCCCGTATGCACCAAATAATATCAAATTAAGAAGAATAGTATTATTTTAAACCTTAAATAGATTTAGTTAATTGTAATTAAAGATAATTCTACTTTTTGTATGCTCCAACTGAAAATTAACTAAATATATTTATCTCTACCATAATTGAAATTCAGTTATCCATTCGAACCACACACACAAAAGAGTTACTGCGCTGCTGTGGCGACGGAAATGGTCTCAGAGCGTATTATGGTCGCCATAAGCGTGCTATTACTTACTAATAGCGTGGTGGAAACGTCAGACATCGTGCGACATCGGTCGCCAATGATCGAAAACGCCAAGGTCTGGCGATCGGTCCTGAAACGCGTTGAGAACTCGGTGGGATCGCGAACGTCGTGAGACAAACGTCGTAACACCTCTATGAACGTAGCATAAGCGCAGTACACGCGTGGCAAAGAAAACGGTAACACTTGAAACGGCGACTTCAAGGTGTCCTCACCACGACCCTCGGGTTTCTGATATGACTCTACTACGCGTCCCTATGGCTTTGCCAAGGCGATCTTACTAGGATTTCACCACTGCTATGCGATTGAACATAAGGCTTTTAGTGCGAATATTGAGCTCTCGTGGGGTCCCTACTGCGTTTATGGAGTTCTTACATACAACTACGGCGATGTTATTGTTAACCAAGCGTGTACTACGTTTCTATGGCCACGGCCTCTGGTAACTTTCTTGGTTTCTTCTGCATTGTCTTGCTCAGAAATGAATATTTCTGAAAATATGACTGCATTTTATAGTCGTCGTGATTACGTGCTAGAAACGTCATGAGTCGTGGAAGACGCCTGGTAAGGGCAGTAGGCTAATGGGGACAAAGTAGAATTATCTTTAGTTGATACTTTTACAAACAATTGGTGGTATTCAAAAATGATTTTATGTTCTATCTAAACCACTCATCCCAATACCTAGTCCGAAACTCGCTGACTCTTTCCCCAGCCTGATAGCTATTTGGACGGATATGACTGGGACAGATTTTATTTCTCGGGAAAAAACTTTGATGGACTCGAATACATGTCCTGTATGGTGAAAGGGGGTCCAGGCGATCTTTGACATGTCTGTTTACAGGAATCACACGGTTATTTTCACTTATTTTAAGTTCAATTAAATCGTCTTAGAAATAATCGTTAAATTTCAAACATCCAAGAGCCACAAAGGGCATTTTTACTAATTTACAAATAGAATTAAAAGTTAAAACTGGTCTCGACCAATTTTAAGTTTAGAATTAAATTAACCAGTTTTTAAATATATTTAAGATAATTCTATGTGGTGCATACAAAATATAGAATTAAATTATAAGTTAATGTTATTCGGGCAGAATAGAATTAAATTAGGCCTAATTTCTAAATAATAAAAAACGTAAAAAAATTGACGTGAACATGTGGGAAAATTAATACTTATATGGGGTTGAACAGATTCGGATTATTCATAATTTCTTGCGAAAAGCTTATTTGTTGAAAATATGACAAATTAATGAATCTAAAAAAGTTTAAAGACTAACCAAAGGCACGAACCTAAAATTTTACACAATTATGAACAAATATAATACCTTTTTCCCCGATGAATGGAGCTTTATAACAAAACTACTAAATTCTCTAAATCGGGACCATGCGGATATGTACTTGTTTCTGCTTTAATGAAGTACTTTATTACTAAAATCAGAGCCTCCACAAAAATTGAACTGACATTGGGGCCTTATGCATTAGGGGAGGTAATCTAATTATTAACTGTGGGTTTGAACAAACATAGTACACTGTCAACAGCATGTGTAAAATTTCTTGTAAATTACGGAAGTTGAAAATCTTAATTGAAAAGCGAATGACGTTAAAACCGAAAGTGATATCAAATTGTTAAAAACATAGTTTTGTTCGCAATCAAAGTGTCTATCCAACTGTAGGTAGGTTTTCAGATTGATCAAAATGAATTTGAAAAAGTCGGAAAAAATACGTACAGTTTAAATGGCAGAAGGAACAAATCTTCTAGATCCTAAAAGGCGGAATTTTGATTAAAAAATCTTGTATGATATATCCCTGGAAAGTGTAGATCAAGCATTGATGGATTGAGAAATGATTTTTGGCGTATGTAAATTAGGTCACGTGACAGGGCTCTTTAAAGTTGCAATTTTCAAAGGTCTATAAAACCGGAAGTAAGCGTTTTGTCTCTGAAAATATTATGCCATTAAATGCTTCTCATCGTGGACGTTAATTTTTGTAGATGTCACTCGGTCACGAAAGGCCAAGGTCACGAAATATTGACCCTGAAAGTTTTGACAATTACTGATTTATTTCAACCGGTAATAAAAAAAATTCAGAAATGAAATTCAAAAATCGGCTTCCCATGTTTTGGTAGCAATCAACTGTAGATACCATAATCATCAATATTATGCAAATTCCATAACACCCTGAGGCCCCATTTTGCGTTTTATAGAAATATACCATTTCAAAATGGCGACTGATCCGTTACATCCGGGTCAAATTTTATCACTTGTATACTTTTGTGTCTACAAAACAAATATACTGCAAAAAGAATTTTTCGAATATCTTCAAAATTCAGGAAGTTGAAATTTCAACTTTAAGAGCGAATGACGTCTAAACCGGAAGTAATAATAACATTTTTGAAATAGACTATTGTATACAATCAAAATATCTATCTATGTATTATTGGTCAGATAGATCAAAGGTCAAGGTCAAAAGATACGGGTCTTCAAAATATTGACAAAATTTAACCGGAAATTGCAGGAAAACCAAATCGAAATTCAAAAATCGGCTTCCCGACAATTTTTATAATTTTTATGTTCTTTTATTTGACACCAGATTCGTCGAAATCGGATAAACTGTTTTTTCTGAATAAAATGTTGGCACTTTTTACAAAAATCAAAATGGCGGCCAAACTATAAATATTTTCTTCCCGAAATTTCCTCTCATTTTTTGAGGCATAACGATATCTATCTATTAGTATCAGTTTTTTTGATAACCACATGATTTTCGTGGAGTGGGTCAACCGGAAGTGAGAAGTTTGATATCATGAAAACCGGAAGTGATAAAAAAGTTTAACCGAGGAAATTTGTTCTCTAATGTGATCTGCTTGAGCTTCAGAATTTTTGATAAAATCGGAGGAATAGCACAGAAAATAGAAATTTTGGCCAAAAACAGCAAAATTCGACACAAAAAAGTGTGCTATGAATTTTCAAAATTCGAATTTTTTTCACTACTATCCTATTAGATATTTGCACGAGATTCAAAAAACGTAACTCCGAGAAAAATCGGTTCAAAAATGCGCTTTCTAAGGCCAATAAACCACTTTTTGCACAGTTTTCAATATTGCACTTCCGGTTGTGCAAAAATGTTCCAATTTACATTTATTCAGTAATAGACCATATACAGTGATGTAATGCATTGCAGATATTGCTGTAATTATCACAGTTTCTTCAGAGTACTCGGTACAAAATTAATTTTTTTAAAAATTACGAAAACAAAGCAGTGTGTTCGCGAGAACACACTGCAACTAGAACCGTGGACGGTACCGAGCAGTGTGTATCCGATGTCGACCATGGGTGAAAAGTTACATCTTTCGACCCAAGTTGGGAGATTTACAGCAGAAATCTATATTTTTATTCGTTAATTTAAAAGTAGAAATAGTTAATGTTAAGGATTGAAAATTAAATGGAATAAATAAAAATTCCAACCATAGCACATACGATTTGAATGTAGGACATTCTTCATGGTCCAAACAAATTTACTTCACAGTCTGCAACTGCTGCTCATACTCTAATCAAAAGTTTGTCGTTGAAAGAATACATCATACTCTTATGTTTCTTTAAAAAACTTTTCTTTGTGAACAGTTTTATACAACGTATATAAAACTAAATTTTTAATACTATTTCAATAAATCACAAAGATGGATTTTGAAAAATATGATTTCTTCTTAAGAAATGTATTGATATATTCTACAGTTAGAATTTAATACCAATCTAAAAACTACTGAAAAAGATCACTTATAGTCTGGATCTTACTAAAGAGACAATGGCCCTTATGCACCAAATAATATCAAATTAAGAAGAATAGTATTATTTTAAACCTTAAATAGATTTAGTTAATTGTAATTAAAGATAATTCTACTTTTTGTATGCTCCAACTGAAAATTAACTAAATATATTTATCTCTACCATAATTGAAATTCAGTTATCCATTCGAACCACACACACAAAAGAGTTACTGCGCTGCTGTGGCGACGGAAAATGGTCTCAGAGCGTGTTATGGTCGCCATAAGCGTGCTATTACTTACTAATAGCGTGGTGGAAACGTCAGACATCGTGCGACATCGGTCGCCAATGATCGAAAACGCCAAGGTCTGACGATCGTTCCTGGAACGGGTGAACGGTAACTTGGTCACAGTAAATTTGGTCACCGGAAATATGGTCACAGTTATTTGGTCACAAGGTATTTTGGTCACAGTAATACGGACACAAGGTATTTTGGTCACAGTAATACGGGCACGAGGTATTTTGGTCACAGTTCTACGGGCACAAGGTATTTTGGTCACAGTAATAAGGGCACAAGGTAATTTGGTCACAATAATAAGGGCACAAGGTATTTTGGTCACGGTAATACGGGCACACGGTATTTTGGTCACAGTAATATGGTCACAGGGTATTTTGGGTATATTTCAACTTCCGGAATTTTGAAGATATTCGAAAAATTCTTTTTGCAATATGTTTGTTATGTAGACACAAAAGTATACAAATAATAAAATTTGACCCAGATGTAACAGATCAGTCGCCATCTTGAAATGGTATATTTTCATAAAACGCAAAATGGGGCCTCAGGGTGTAATGAAATTTGCATAATTCTGATGTTTTTGGAATCTACAGTCGATTGCTACCAAAACATGAGACGCCGATTTTTGAATTTCAAGTCTGATTTATTTTAATTTACGGTTAAGATAAATCAGTAATTGTCAAAACTTTAAAGGCTCATATCTTGTGACCTTGACCTCTGGTGACCAAGTGACCCGAAACAAATTCATTGCCATTGACGATACCTATGCACAGATACTTTCATTTAGGTTTTCCGATGTTTACTTCCGGTTTTATATCCATTTGAAAATTGCAGTTTTTAGCTTTAAAGAGCTCTGACACGTGACCTAATTCATGTACGTCACAAATTCTTTCACAATCTAATTATGCTAAATCTACCTTTTCAATTATATACAACACAATATCTTAAAATCAAAATAGCGCCTTTTGAATTTTGAAAATTAGTTATTCCATCTGCTTGTAAAATATTAAATTCAAATTTCAGTTGAAGGGAGAGAACTACATTTTGACATAAAGCTGCGTTTGGGCGATCGCCCTCTCCCATTAACTTGCGTTTGGGCGATACGTTATCATTAATGTCCCTTTTTTTACATCGTAACTGTTTAAAAGAAACATTAAGATATATTTTTTTGAATGAAATATGTATTGATAAAATTCGATCTGTATTTCAAACTATGAAGTATGAATACTGTGCAGTACGTTTCTAAATTGAGATTTGGCTCTTTCATGTGTCCTTTCTTGCACTTTAGAACTTATTTACAAATCTTAGAAATTTTGTGATATGCGTTTTCCACTTATGTATATGAAACTGTGATTACGCCTTTTTTTAATCAGATGACTTTTCACTACCCAACATGAAATGTTTATTTCACTTTTGACTACCTTGTGTGAACTGGTTTTTCTACTTTTCACTACCGAATTCAAAATTGTGCGTTTTAAAATTTTGTACCTTCTGCATTTTAATGTAAAACAAGCTTTTTTCTGTAAACCTGACATCATGGATTGAAAGATGTCACTTTTCACCAATGGACGAAACCGGATGCGCACTGCATGGTACCATTCATGGTTCTAGTTTTTATGTTCTTTTATTTGACACCAGATTCGTCGAAATCGGATAAACTGTTTTTTCTGAATAAAATTTTGGCACTTTTTACAAAAATCAAAATGGCGGCCAAACTATAAATATTTTCTTCCCGAAATTTCCTCTCATTTTTTGAGGCATAACGATATCTATCTATTAGTATCAGTTTTTTTGATAACCACATGATTTTCGTGGAGTGGGTCAACCGGAAGTGAGAAGTTTGATATCATGAAAACCGGAAGTGATAAAAAAGTTTAACCGAGGAAATTTGTTCTCTAATGTGATCTGCTTGAGCTTCAGAATTTTTGATAAAATCGGAGGAATAGCACAGAAAATAGAAATTTTGGCCAAAAACAGCAAAATTCGACACAAAAAAGTGTGCTATGAATTTTCAAAATTCGAATTTTTTTCACTACTATCCTATTAGATATTTGCACGAGATTCAAAAAACGTAACTCCGAGAAAAATCGGTTCAAAAATGCGCTTTCTAAGGCCAATAAACCACTTTTTGCACAGTTTTCAATATTGCACTTCCGGTTGTGCAAAAATGTTCCAATTTACATTCATTCAGTAATACACCATATACAGTGATGTAATGCATTGCAGATATTGCTGTAATTATCACAGTTTCTTCAGAGTACTCGGTACAAAATTAATTTTTTAAAAAATTACGAAAACAAAGCAGTGTGTTCGCGAGAACACACTGCAAAAAAAGACATTTGCAAAACAATGCAGTGCGTTCGCTAGAACGCACTGCAATAAACTCAAAGATCCTGTGTTTGATATTTGTACTTTTCTTTTTTAAATTTCAATTTAGTTACACAACTTTCAAATATTGCTTCACTTATTTCACATTCATTTCAGAACATTAAAAATGTTATATTTCGCGCAGCGTGAAACTCCGAATAACAACATGTTTCAGATTTTGATGTTATATTTCAATATCATATTATGTCCATATTACTCTACATTTTGATGAATAGAGCACTTTTCATCAGTGAAAATATATTGTTACTGTGATTCAGCCAACCAATAACTATTAATATAAATTATCTGAACACAATGAATAATAGCTGACGAATACAAATGGTGAAGTGTCTGGGATTGTATGCATAATAGATAGACAGGCAATGTAACATACGACCATCGGCGAACTTTTGTATTTTAAAACATATGACAGTCAGCAATCTTCATACATTTTTCAGAACTTTTTCTGGTTTTCGATAGGGCTCTTCCTGAATTGATAAAAATCCGGCATGGACATGACAGTCATTCGTTAGACATGTTTGACATTTTCGTTAGGTTTATCCTTGATTAATTATGAATAAATGTACTGTTCGTTTACAAACAAAACTTTGATATATTTAACGAAGTCAAGGGCAACAACTAAAAATACGATTGAGAAATTATATTATACAGATTTTAAATAAAACTGTAGAGTCTTCATATTATTATTGCAGGAACCAAAATGCACTTAGACAATTTAATAGAAGATATTGGATCCTTTGGGAAGTTCCAGATAACAATGATCATTGTGGTCATGACACCTAAATTAGGTAGGATAAAACATTTCAAAATTCAAATCGTTTTTGTGCCGATTCTCTTTGAGAGTGAAATTGGGTACATAAAGATGCGTTTACAATGCACAATTTTATGTCAATTTATATTGCTCATTGCCTTCATCACAAGGAAAATGAAATCCAGCAGTTTGGCTTGCTCACTCTGATGCAATTCTTGCCATGTATGTATAAGTACAAATGATTATAAGGCATGTATGGCTCATTCCGCCCATTCCTTAAATAACAGTGGACTTGTTTTGAACTTTAAAGATCAAACACTTATTAATATGTAATCCACAGGTATTGGATATAATATGATGATAATGGCATACGGTAGTTTGGTTCCGGATTGGTGGTGTGTTAAACAAGGGGAGTCTATCTTTAATTTGACGTCCGGCAACTCTTCATATCAACACTGTGAGGCTACTTCACAGAGCAATTCCTCCTGCCATCGTGTTTATGATCCTACTATTACCACAGTTGTTAGTGAAGTAAGTTTTAACATTGGTTTCAAAAGTCTTTTGTCGGTCCGTATCGTCGCATCATTGTATATACGTTCTTGAAATTGATCTTGGCTTTCTTCTAGGTTCTGAAGATAGTCGTTATTATTTAAAAACTTGATGATCGGATGATCAGACGATGTCAATGCTTCAATATTGAGAAAGAAAATACAAGAAGCTTCTTTATAGACCATAAGCTTTTTCATAACCAATATACAAACCTGCGTTACCATTTGTCTTGCAGCAATGTATACTTCAAATTTAAATATTTGTAACATAGTGAGGTCTCTGGATGATCGTATCTCTTTTCTGTTTTAGTGGGATTTAGTTTGTGAAAGAAAATGGATAACTCCATCAATATCTTCAATCCAAATGGGTGGTGTTTTACTTGGTGCTTTAATTGGAGGACAGTGTGCTGAAACGTTTGGTAGAAAGAAAACATACTACTCTACCCTGTTAAGTCAGGCAGTATTTACCATCCTCATTATATTTACCGACTCTTGGTATACATATACCTTTATGAGATTCTTAATTGGTGTGACTCTTGGATCCTATTTGGTTGTGTGTGTCTTTCTGGTGGAGTTCATCAATTACAAGTACAGACCAGTGCTGACTGCGGTACCTTTCTGGGCAACTGGTATTTGTTTCCTTTCTCTTTCGACCTGGTTGTTACGGAATTGGCAATATGTCCACGTTGTTGTTGGTGTTTTTACCCTACCATTTTTATTAGGTTGGTTGTAAGTATATAATTCAAATTTCATTTCATTATCATCTATTGTGTTTTAACATTAGACAAGGGTTATCTTAGACGATAGTTATTGATGAGAAATACTTCAAACAGTAAGGGAATCGCATATCACATTGTTTTAACTATGGAACTGAAATACACGGAAACTTCCAAAAATATAGTGAAATTCAGTAAATAAATAAGATATTTTACATTTTGACCTTATCTCGATCTAATGCATGGGAAATGAAACTATCGTGCACTGTAGTTTGCGGTGATGAGAACAGAATTGTTATAAAATAATATGTTATAAATAAATATATGTTAACCTATATTGTCACGAGTTAAAGTTGCACCAGTCTGCCCTGTGGGTATGTTTGACAACAACAGGTGTAAAGGGGTAATAAACCGGTCTGTTTATATGCTTTGAATTTAAAATATTAAACAAACTGTAATTTTCTTATGTAATTCGGTTCCTTTCCAATAATTCATATACAATGTATTGCTAACCATTATAATCAAAGTATCGACTTTCCGAAACGACAACATGGAAACAGAATATAAACGTTCTGATGTAAATAATCAAAAGAGTTCTTCGTATAGTAAAGAAAGTACCGGAAATGAACATTCGAAATTGAATTCTTTATTAACAGGGTATATCTTTCATAGCCCAATTCAAACTTAAAATGCAGGACATACTAATAAAACTCATATCATCAAAGGGCAATTCACAATGGGGCATATTTTAATGTTTGGAAGGATAATCAGTCACTTGCTGGAGGTTAAATAGTGATCTTTGGTTGATCTTTGGTTTTAGACAAATTAACACATAATATGCTACAGCATGAAATAAAATCAAAATCCACATGTAACTCAAAAAAGCAATATTTATATTTAATATACTGTCAAAAAATATTTCCATCATTTCATTTATTTTTGCAAGTCTACAAGTGTTTGACTAGAGAGTGAATGGTTTACACTTGAGGCCAATTTCTACATCAAACGTGGACGGTAGAGGAATACAACCTCTTATAATGAACACAAAATTTTGCAAATTGGTCAATAGGAGTTTATATATTAATCAGGGGACTTACCTTGAGGCATAACTATACAAGAGATTACATAAATAATCTGATTAATCCAGAAAACAATGTTTATACAATAATTGAAAAAAGGCTTATTCAAATCTGAATTATAACCTGTAATTGTATGGAAAATTAAATAGTTTTATGGGTTTATTTCGTTCATTCTAAGAGGTGGTATTGCTTTTTAAGCTAACCACTTAATTTTGTTTTGTGATAATATTCAAACCTTTAAAAACACCTTTCTAATATTATGCTATCTTCGTTCAGTATCGTTCCAGAGAGTGTGAGATGGTTAGCAGTGAAGGGAAGAATTCAGGAAGCGGAGTTGGTGGTTGAACGGATAGCCAAATGGAACGGACGAGTCAAACCGCCTAATACAACAAGTATACTTCAAGCTGTAAAAGACGAAGAGCTCAGGAACCAGGGTGGAAAACAATATACATATTTAGATTTGTACAGATATTCTTTCGCAAAACATACCATCTTAGTACATATAGTATGGTAAGCTTGTTTACATATATATCTATGATAGTTCAATAACACAAATCCGTACAAGCAAAACAAATCCGAAATCTCGTCCAGAGAATGACAAATTCGGGTGCAATAAATATATAGTAGTGGACTTCATTTACGAGAAGTACCATCAGGTGTTTCGAAAAGAGTAAACATTGGCTGTTTCGCGCGCGACTTCCACCACTACTATAAATGTCAAAATCATGAGATGCAACGAGATCAATTCATACCTGACTAAAAAAGATACTAAGGAAACACGTTCGTTCATATCATAGTGGGGTAGACTGAGTTATTAGTTAAGGGGGCAATTAAACTGCTAAGGTGCAAACAGTTTATTGTTTTCAACATAAACTTTATGTTAAACTTGACCGGTAATTGACACCAACGTAAAATTGGAGATAATTTAATTCAACAATATTATTTTGGTGGTACACTACGATAAACACAGACAATACTATTATGTGTTAATGTATAATAATATGCATGGTAAGACATGTTATTCTAATCTTGTACTAGCCAAGTCTAACAATTTGCCATCAGTTATCTAATAATTGCACTAGGAAATGCACTCCAAGGTTCTGTTCTGTCGCTATCATGATTATTGCAAACAGATATGCACGCCAATGTTTCTGTCCTATAAATTTTATATAGACATGAACTTTTTGAACGAGACACTTGCACTAATACAATTAAGAAATGAACACTCTTAGTTAAGTATTGTTTTACCATGGGCCTATTAGAAGTTAGAAATGTGTCTACAATCTACGACTTTAAGCGTCAAGAGAAAGATAACGCATACGTTTAACGCACATATTTGACGCATGACGGATCCGCAAGGGCTATTTATGTCAGCATGACGCGTATATGGAATCTTAGCTCAACGCAAGCTATACGTCACCTATAGATGAGTATGCGACATCAAATGAATGAATGAATGAATGGGTTATCTAAACACCCTTTCTTTCATCAGTGAGAATTTTTACAATTACGATAATTGTTTAATATATAATTTATACACTTTTATATCAATATTTATAAATCATTCTTGATTTTTCATCAGGTCATTAGAGATAGCAATCGTTGTTTATAAGAACTGATTATTTGAAACTTGTACATCATGTCTTCATCATGCAAGTTTAACTTATCGTCGTTTCATGTCAAAGTGTCAGTCAAATTAAGACCCTGAATTTGGTATAAAATATGTTCCATCAACAGGGTTAAAGTTTATGTAAACACATCTTCGATGTGTCTGCAAGGAAATTAGTTCAGAACGACTCTTATTATCACTGTTGAACCAACCCTCGGCTGATTGAAAGACAGGGCATATGACCATCCAAAATGGCTGATTGCTTCAAAGTGGCAATTAAAGCGACAAGAACGTTGAACCATTGATTCAAATATAACAATAGATTTACCACACAGCCAAATGCACACAAAAAAAATCGTTCCAGGACAAAAACGTTTTTTTATTGACTTCCTTTATACAACATACATCATCTACTTTTGGTCTATTTATCTTGGATACGTACCCTTACAAATACGAACAACCTTGAAGCTTAATTTACTCTTTTATGTGTAGATATTGCTGTGAAGCTAGAAGTAATCCTATTATTTCAGAACATAATGAACATTTAATGGTAAAATGCCACCTGTCCTCTCATTATCGTTTGTAAATCGAATATTGCATACAGCAGTCGAACTGGTCTTGACCCTCGTGTATCTTTTTATACATTTTCCATAATAGGATTATTATCGATTCCTATGCAGAGATAACTGTAAATTTGTTATTATTTTACTAAAACGAAATATTTTATCCTGTTTCCAGGTGGTGTATTTCAACATCATATTATGGGTTTTCCTTTGGCGTTGGAAAGTTTACTGGAGACTATTACCTCAACCAATTTTTTATGTATATATTAGAATTTCCTCTTTTTCTACCAACTATTATATTAATGAATAAGTGAGTAAAAATTCTTGATAACAAAGAGGAGTGGTTATGATTTTTGTCTTTCATGTCATCTAATAAGTTGACTTGTCTTGGATCAGACAATCATACTCACCTTACCAACTGTTACTTGCTCAAGCTAGAGCCTCAATCAGTCTGTGAACACTGCCAGGTCCGCCTGACGGTGAAACTCATTCTGATTGTGCAAGCATCTCAAACCTTTGAGATTACAGCACTACCCCGCTTGATCACTCTATCATCTTTATGAGAAGGTTGGTGCATTTTTAAAAGATGCACATCTTTATTTTAAATTTTAAATGCTTCGTCATTGTTTTTTTTTTTAATATATATTTTTTGGTTTTAATACCACTTTGTGGTGTTGCATGTGATATGTTTTTTTTAATTTTGTTCGTACTGTGATATTATTTTTGTTTTCTTGACATGTTTATTTTTATCGTGTTCTGGAGCTATATAGCCCATTGGGTGCTGGTGCTCCTTAATACATTTCATTTCATTTTGGATCAGACAATGCTGAGTAGAAGACTCTTGTGCGACTAGATTTGATCTTGTTATATTCAATGTAATATAAGTTGTAAGATTTTCAACCCTTGAAGAGGGATCAAATTAATCTTTTTATGCATTTTCGTTTGTTCATTTACAAATTACGCGTGTTTACAATACTAAAAGAAGTTTTTTCTTTATTTTAAAGATATGGCCGCCGAGCATTATCAGTGGTAAATTTTGTTGCTGGAGCAGCTTGTTGTATTTTAGTTATTATCATACAGAATACAGGTAAGGAAAATCTGGTTTAAAAATCTTTGTAGACATACAATCACCTAATAGCCTGCTATTCACCAGCCATGCTGACCAATATTACACGAGGTCAAATTGAAAAAAGTTTAAGGCAGGCTATATATCTATAAATAAAAGTGCTTGTGTGTAATCAGGGTATGATTAAATGAAACAAATTCAAACTGAAAACAGTTTGGCTATGGATTGGTAAAAACAAAGGAGCCATACACACGAAGAAATATATCAAATAATGTAAATGTATAAATAATTTATTACGGATTTTGTCACAAAATAGAAAGATATTATAGAAACTCCACATACTAATGTATTGTGAAGACACTATGGAATGTGTCACCAAGATCATGAGTAGAAAGATCAAGTTCTAGCGTATCGAACCAGTTGAGTTTCAGTTGTATTTTTGTTATATTTCAGTATTTTCCAATGAACGGGGTACAATAATAACTATATTATCTCTGGCTAGTAAATTATTTGCTAGTCAGGCCTGGGCAGCATTTATAGTTTTAACCAATGAAAGTTATCCCACAGTGGTCAGGTATGTCAAAACTACTTCAATCACCTGCGGAACGTTATCGTAGTTTTTATAAAGCAACACACGCTATTCTTCATTTGAAACTTTTTGCATTTTCATTTCTGAGTCGATTTTGTATACCAAATAAAAACTTAAGAAAAAGTTCAAATGATATTCAATTCATAAGGCCATAATTTCAGGTTGGTATGTTTTCATTGTAGGAATCTTGGTTATGGGGCAGCGAATACAGCAGCAAGAATTGGTGGAATAGCAGCACCATTTATTTTCTCTTTGGTACGTTAGACATCTTGAATATGTTATCTTGAATAATGTCACATTTTGTGTATTTTGTACAAGATACTCGAATCAATATTATAGTGAAGCTACCAGAGGGAATAAGGGTGCATAATTTGTTTGCTTTGAACAGAAAATTTAGCTTTTGTTTAACTTTATATTTAAAACAATTCCAAAAGAACAGATCAAGATAATATTATTATGATTTTCTTTTCAGACTGATAATAAAATGGTTCCATACATTGTTACAACTTTTTTACTGGGCGGAAGTGCTATATTGACATTTTTCTTTTTACCCGAAACACTTGGTACTGCACTGGAAGACATCATTGGAAGAAAAGAAATTGAAGAAGCCAAATTTAATAACGAAATAGACGATAATAATGAAACTGTTTCGTGTTTAGTTAAGGATAAAACGACTTCCAGTGTGTAAATGCGTATAGCAAGTCGTCTACACCTGTGTATTCGATTAATTTTCCATTGTACAATCAGGTCAGTTACTTGAAGGTGACAAAACAACAACCTTAACGGTAATTTGTTTCTTCTTCTATGCAAAAACAATGCAACAACGAAATTATTGTACTCTAGAGCTGTTTCTAGTACTGTTTAAACAACCTTGATTAGGTCTTAGAATATTCTTCATACCATTGAAATAAAGAAACGTATCACAAAAGCTATGTGTTTGCATATGATCAACCATGCAAATGACACTATAGTAAGTACTATAACAGTATTTCAATAAATAAATAAATATTTCTTAATGAAAAGTGGTATCAGGTGCCCAGAAGAGTTAACAAGCCCTGTTTGATGCCACGCCGAACACTGCTGCTCAATGATATACATCAATAGGTATGATTTCTATTTAAGTTTAACTTTCAAGTCAATTAATTTTATGAAATTCAACATTAAGAGGGAATGCATGAACATGATGAATCTCTACTGACCTGCTTTCGGAGTAGGCGATAGCATATTTGAAAAGCTGACAAAATCTTTTTGAAAATGCTTTGAATAAAATTAACTTGACCGGCATACAGACTAAGTAGCATCATGAAGAAAAGCTTTCATTTTATTTAACAATTCAGTAATATGTGAAACCTTGCATATATGCGTATATGTCTTAATATGTTTCTTCAGAAATAGAAAGTTGTTTTCCTTGCTGTATGTCTATATCTATAAATATATTCCATTACTGATCGCCTATTATTGAACAGACTATTCACGGTAAAGACCCTTAGATAGTTTAAATTTCTAAAGCTAATTTTTATAATTCCTTGTTAAACATATTTTGCCGGAACAATGATTCCATCAATTTCATTTTTAATTGTCCAAAAAATGTGACCAAAACAACCCATAATCGAGGTTTCAATGACAAAGTGTCTTAGTAACTTGAAAATCAGACATAACCTATTTTCGAGTTAGTAAGTCAGAATTTTTAGTTACTAAATCGGATTTTCGAATCACTAAGACCAAGTCGGATTTAAAAAGAAATATATATGTACAATTCCATAATTATATTCTGTCATTTAGTTCCTCTTCTTCAAATACATCTGATCTCCGCTGTAAACTTTCCCAGCCATGCCAGCTTGAAAGTCATGTACTTAACTGTTATCCAGTGGATTGCAAGCAGGAGATTGGGGTGGACATTTTGTCTATTTCTTAACTAGATTTTGAGAATTGTTCACAAAAAAACTACTAAATGTGTGGTTTATATGGGTAACAGATGCTGGGAAATATTTATTGACAAGGAATTTTATACATGCTGCTATTTATAAAAAATAGTTTTAGCTTTGATACTGTACTTTAATGAATAATACAATTGATAAATATTATTGTTTTTCCTTATTACCTCAATGGGATTGATCACACGCTGGACTCAGTCCACCATTTCATTTGCCATTTTCACGAAATTCAATCTTCTTTAGGGGATACCGGAAATCCTCATGAGTATGGTTGATATTTGAATCAAATTAACCTATAAAAATATATACCTTATTCTGATGTTTCGATTAAAAATATCAAGCTATCACATCAAAGCTAGCTCCAGATCAAAAGAGAATACATGTACATGCCGCTGATAATCATCAATATTAAGGTGGAATGTTCAGTATTTTTGAGTGTCACTTTTGACCTTGATTTTATGTTAATAACCTTGATAAGAACTATAATTGCATTATCCCTTCAATTATAACCCTACTTAAACATTTATCTTTCATTTGTAATATTATGTGTTTCTATATAAGGCATAGTCTTACTAAAATACGCGCCGTATTTTTTACTTTCAAACGCCGATAATAATTGACACACGTTGATTTGAATGCTTTAATTTCGAGAGAGAGTTGTGAACAATATTACAGATTAGCCTAGCTCAACAATTCCCGTTTCTGAGATTAGGGTCAATTCTCCAACAGATTTAGTGAACAATCCCCTTTAAAGGTTAATAGAGATACATAGACGTAAATATCACATCCTTTTAAATAAGGACTATATGGGCACTTTTACGATACGGACGCGCTGAATATGCAGGCCCGTAGGAAGCAATTTGAAATTATTTCATATTGCCCCCCCCCCCCCCCCTTACTATACTGACAACATTTGCATCTATAGTTTATTCGAATGTTAGGTGTTCAAAGTTCACGTTCTATAGGATTTAAGCAGATGACAGTTTATTTTATCTTAAAAAATAGGATTGACTTTCATTTATTGTGGTCTGGAAAGTTAGAATTCTACGTAGAGTAGTGTCTCTTATATTTATAACATTTCTATAAGATTATCATTGTGACTAGAAGGACTTGGTTGAAACCATAGACCTATATTTCTATGGTTGATAAGCCAATCGATCGAGCTTTAAAATCTTCTAATATTAATGCTCTTGCCTGCCCGTATTGTAGGCTAGTATAATTTGATTCTCGATAACTTAAATGTTAATAAACGTGTTTAAACTTGTTATATATATATGGCTGTGTATTCAACTATTCATTAATGAGAACAAACGCAACCCGTCTCGACAGAGAATAGAATCACCGTATCTACGAGACCTTTCATTGGTGTACATATTTTGTGTGTATTAGCCTCTAAAAGATCAATTTTCGTGTAATGAACGTGTAGTTAGAAAACGATTCGTTTCGTATTTTTTCTCCTTGTGTTGTACGCACCACCCAAACATAGATTGACGTTTATTATTCGACTATCTAACGCCACATTCATACATTTTTGTAGTCTCTGTTATCAAAGCTATATTCTTCTGTGTAATCGGTTTACTGGATAACCAAATGTAACTTCCTGACTACAGGTAAACAAAAATAATTTTTCCGTTTTCGCCAAAATATTAAAGTGCCTCACACAACTATGGCAAGTAATTCCATTATTGTCGATACGCCAACAGATACATTTAAGTTAGAGGGTAGGCCATGTGAGATATCGGCATATTCGTTCGTGCCTACTCGGAGAAAGGTTTGTCCGGAAAGAACAGTATTCAATACACCTGTATTTTTGAACCAGGACAATGAACAGGTAGGCCATTTATTAACTTGAATGAAATAAATTCAAAAAGTGAACTATTCAAATATCTTTTGTTATATGTCTGATTGTCAGGAATTCAAAACGTTCATGACCTGTGTAACAGTTCATCCCTGAAATAAGAGAATTAACTTTCAGAGAATTAAAAACTGTTAATAATATATCAATATAAGTCTTTATATATTTCAGACAGCACGACAAAGTATTTATGACAGAATTTTTTATACTGACAAGGGTTTTAACCAATTCTTACATCGGGATGACAGAGAACATGCCAAATCAATGGGACTGAATATACACGATGAGGTAATTCTGTTTTTCTTCAACATGAAATGAAGGAATAAGATTTTTTTTTAAGACTCGACATAGACATAGACTTGAAAAAAGAAAGGAGCTCATCAATGGTGGATATAAAGATGTGTTTGATAGACTTTTGATTTGATGTAAAATCACAATTTTGAAATAGAGCAAGATTCATATTAAATTCACAAATAATATGTAATGAAAATTTACACCTTATCTGAATTAATGAGAACCGTTTCAGTAAATTCAAAACAATACATTTTCTGATACACAGGGTTGTTTCTTGTTCGTTTTTTTGTGCTGTATACGTGTCTTTTTAAGCTCATTCACAACGTTTGTCTTGCAGGAAAAGTATAAAATTGTTCCATCCCTATCATCAACAGAGTATGGTCATAAATTACAGCCTGGTTTAGAGAAGAGAGATCCCAAACATGTTCGTGTTGGATATGTACAATCTGAGTTCTATCGGAGAAATATGTTTTAATTTTCACACTACATATACATACCAATGTTTCGCAGTTTTTATCCATTTTTAACCCTCTGTATTTAATTTTATTTTTAAATGCATATCTACGCAATCCATAATGTAAGTTCTAAAGTGAGCGAGTTCTATCGAATTTTGATATGATTACATCATAATGCTTCATAAATTTAACGAGGAATTCTTCACGTATAATGATTTAATTGATCTTGAAATACACATGAATTCTTGAAATCATGGATGATTAACACAGTAGAATATAAAATGAAACATCACGATCTGCATTTCATCCCGATTTTTTTTTTTGTATAATATTTAAAACATGACCCATTATCAGATGGGGAGAAACACGTTTGCGTCAAAAGTCAAAATCAAAAGTTTCATTTGCGCACAGTATACATCTGCGCACAAAAAAAGCTCGACATTTGCGCACAAATTATAGTCTACATTTGCGCACATCTATATTAGATATAAAACAACAGCTGTTGAAAACATGAAGAAATAGAAACTACGCAATAAGTTATGTTATTTTTGTTATATCATATTATACTTAGATAATGTAATACAGTATGATTTGGAATTAAATGAAAATTAATGGAATTTAACTTTCTTTACTTATTTTTCAAAGCTGATTTGGGTTAATTAATAGAAAGAAAGATCTATATTTTACAAGGATAACAACTGTTATTTTGACGACATGGGAGGTGGATTCTTAGTACATGTATTCGATTGTCATAAAGTATAATCATTCAAACATATTCCTGAAATATCTAATTGGTCGGGCTGTATCGAGAATATTGGGTCGTGAAAGCAACGATTATGTGTATATCAGATTGTATTTACCTCTACCTCATACATGTATACGAGTATCTAATTATTATACGGACACTAGAAGACACAGCTTCATGCGTTCTTGTCCATTTGTCTGAAATGAAATGAATGAAATTTTTACGTCCTGCTTTTCTGCACCTATATGTGCAATGAGGGGGCTTTTGCCAGGACAGCGGCATTAGCCTACTCTTATTTTCGATTTCCAACTGTCTAGGGATCTTTAACGTGCACAGACTGTAGCTCACGGGGCCTCGGTTTATTGTCCCATCCGAACGACTAGAAGCTTTTTCCATGTCAGCATCCGACCTGCATCATCCATTTGCCTGAAATGACTTGATTGCGTGATGATCAATATCAAAAATAGGCCTGCCATGAAAAGGAGTACATGAGAATCAAGGATTCGTGATCAACATCAATGTTTTGTTTAATCTCATTACAATAACGTAAATATTATAACTTTTTATTTCAATTATCACAAAAGAAATATTACACATTCCCCAAATAAATTGTCTCATCTACAATATTAGACTTCAACTTGAAATAGAGAAAACTGTAATACTATCTGTGACTCTGTAGCTTTCTTTTCCATTATAAGACAATTAACTTTAAATTGTAGTTAGTCACGAAATCATGCGAGGAAATCTATTATCCGCTGGTTGAGCAGTTTATTCCTAATCGCACCAGTTATCTTTGTTAAAAATAGACACAATAAACCTATCATTATCACAGAAAGAGAACCAACATATATTTGCAGTATATCAATATTCGCATGAATTATAGGTTTTGCTACTATACCACAAAATTTGTATTGTTTTATCAATATATCAAAGCATAATGTGGTATATTGTATGGTGTCTATATCGCAACACATTCGATTTCTGTTCAACCAATTATACCTAGGAAACAAAAACGGGAATCAGTAGTGTTCACAACTCTTTTTCGAAATTTGGGATTTCAAATCCATGTGTATCCATAATAATCTGCTTTACAAAATTAAAATTTCGAATCGTATTTAGTGAGACTGCTATAGGCTACATAAAAAAATAGCGATGGCCATCGTAATACGCCCACTTTTATAATGGCAGCCAATTCGTCCGGGGGGTTGACAAGAGTGATCAGTAAATGAAAGATTCTGAGAATGACATTTTCTCTTTTTACTAGAGTAAAACCATGGGTTAACGTTTCCTGGAAAAAACAAATATGTCACTGAAATATGCATAAAATTAGAGCAACCAACGTTTAAGTTCCATCCTAAAATGATTAAGAGCAGTCACATAGTTGATGATGTTTCTGATTTTCAATATCCGAATGTCAATACAAACACCAACAGCCAGTTTCATAAAAATCCACCAAGAAACCAGCTCTCTATCATGTCCACAACTTTGAGAGTGTAACGGCTGAAAAATTAACGTGTTTTAAAGAACAGGGGGCAATAACTTATAAAATATTTTTTCGATGTTTCTGATATTCAATAGGGTTTATCTTAATGTCAATACAAACACTCATACCAAGTTTCATCAAAATCAATCAAGAAACCAGCTCTCTATGGTGTCCACAACATGTTTTCAAAAGCAAGGGCAATAACCCGGGAAATATTTTTCGATTCGTCTGATTTTCAATAGGGTTCATCCTTGGGTGATTACAAACACTCAAAGCAAGTTTCATAAAAATCAACCAAGAAACCAGCTCTCTATCGTGTCCACAACTTTGAGAGTGTAACGGCTGAAAAATTAACGGTTTTAAAGAACAAGGGCAATAACTCATAACATATTTTTTAGATGTTTCTGATACTTGGGTGATAACAAACACTCACAGCAAATTTCATCAAAAGCCACCAAGAAACCAGCTCTCTATCGTGTCCACAACAATTGTGGACAGACAGACAGACGGACAGGGGCGACTACAATATACGCATTAATGTGTGGGCGTATAAAAAGTATAGTTTGGCGTACATTTGAAGGGTTTATGCGATTTCTGCATATACATTTACATATATTCCAGATCCCAATGAATCCCCAAAAATACCGAAAGTGCAATGGTACATTTATCTTGTTCAGTAAATAGAGTGAGCTACACGAGCAATTTGGAAAAGATATCCCTTTCAATTATTTTTTCAACATGTATTTCCCAATTCACAAACCAATAATGAATTATATTAATGAGTTAAATAATAACCCAAAAATCTAAGTCTATATTGATTGCCATAATTGTTAATAAATGTATCACACACATCCTATACCTATCGTTGGTCTTTTTCCTTTAGCAACGGCTATCATTACATTAATCGGTTGCTATCATGATAAGACATTCTCGTCATTAATTTTGATTGGTCGAACAATTATTGTTCGACCAGTTATATTCCTTGTAATTATTGCGGGAAAACTTTCGAATGACCTAGCAAATTTACCTTGTGATAATCGAGTCCCAAAGGTCAAGGCTGAATTCAATCTTAAATAATTTTTTAAAGTCTTGAGGTTGCGTGAATATTACGGAAAAATGCTTAGAGAAATTAACTCTTTCGTCTAGTCGAACTTGCTTTGCAATTCATTCTGACCTACACTCAAAATGTAACGAGATCGCTTATTGGATAAATATAATGTGACGTAGTGTTTTTAAAACGAGGTTATTAGTTGTTTATGACGAGAAAACCCCGTCAATCCAGCAACGGTAGATAATGCCAATGTCTAACGTTGCTGAAGGAACATGATCGTTGGTGGGTTTATTACACATCTACATAAAGGACAATAAGGTCTCAAATTTCAGACCTAATTTCAAAAGAGATATTAATCAAAAATAATATAAAGTTTTATAAGTCTTAAAACAATAACTAAAATAATAACAATTTTTTTTCTTTTAAATGATCAAATCAAATAAAATCTCACTAAGTGAATTGGTAAGTGTACCATTTAGGATAATTTATGAAAGCTAAAATGACAAAATAAAAAAACTTGTATACCGTCGAAGTCGCTATAAAAGTGTTAAACAATTGTGGTTTCTTTGAGCTGAATACATAATATTTGTAGCTTTGTTAATTGTCTTATTCTAATCATGTCTGACAATAATTCACTCTATTTTTCCATGTTAATTAGGCACCAAATAACAGGATATACCACCATCTCTCTTGAGAGTGCTAAAAACTATCATAATATAGTGTTCCTACAATTAGTTTTTATAAAGTAGTTCCTTATTACAACAAAAATAACCAATGACATAATACTAGACAAGTCACATAGTCACTGTTAATCCGTTCCTGTCAAGAACATTTGTATTGAAGGCAAGTGGCAGACACCAGGATATACATATTCAAAAAGTTTTTCGTGTGTTTCCGGAAAACTGACCCGACGTCTGTAATGCCCGAGACTTGGGTGATGTATAGATGTCTTGGCGTGAATGGGTCCAATGTACCAGCAATCAGGAATCACAGACTTGGTCCTTTGAATCCCACAACTACATCATTTTGATATCGATACCAGGTCAGACAGGCAGTGGTGTTCAATATGTGATATAGATATCAATTTTAAATTTCAGATTATTCTAAAGCTCCTTTCCATGTGAAATCAAATTTCTAATTTTTCAGATAAGATATTTTTCCTGAAATGGCGAAAAGGAAGAGTGATTTTTCCAGCAATAATAATATGTTTGAAGTAATGTGATTGGTAAAGAAAAGAATTCTATAAAATGAAAATCAAAATGGCGAGAAATGCAAGCAACGGATAGATTGGTCAGATGGTATATTATACCATAGCTAAAGGAACATGCGATATACCAAACATTGATTCAATGTAAATTCTATAATATTTAACAGACAATGTTTTACAGTGTATAAGCCATACTGGCACTAGTTGAACAAAACAATTATAAACCAGGATGAGATTATGTCTCTGAGGATCTTTTATTTATTAACCTTCTCTAAAACTAGCATCAAGAAATGATCCAAGTCACGCACAAGACTAATAATTACAACATCTATATAGTAATCATTGCGACACACTGACACTGGTCATTTTGATGTAATGATATAGATGGTCATTTGATGACCTATTCAGTTTTGTCAGTTATCTCGCTAGACGTTCAGTTGTGAACATTATGTGGCGTCAAAAGATCATTTTTTTCGGAAGTTTCCGGACTCTTCAAACTCTCATGCATTTTCTACGTTCAGGTTTCCGTACCGTATAGGGACATGGGTAGGATAAGTTCAACCAAATTAAAATTCACTGCTGTAAGCTCACTCCATCAACTTGTTTTTCAAAAGTTCGGCTGATTTATAAGCCAATACATACAAAAAATAGGGTAGAATAGGGTAGATTTCCAGCGGACTATTCCGTTTTATTCGAAGCAACTTATCTACATTGCATGCTAGTTCAATTGAATAGATTAATTAGATTTTGACAGCATGTGGTACGTGAACGTTGCTGATAGAAAAAATGTGAAAGGAATTCAAAGGTTTTTGGTTTTCTTTCAACCTTTTCAATGTTTCTAGAGGAATCATTTCATAACGGAAACAGACGCATAGTCAGACAATATGCCTAATCGGTGAATGCTTTCTTTCTTGATATACTTCAATGTATAAGATATGGCTAGGTTTTCTTTCATCGCATTACAGATGATGGTGTGTTAGGCAGAGGGGTCAATCGCACTTCTCACCATCAAAATTGGTTTTCGTTTTGATATTATTGATACTCAAAGGCTATACATTCGCTTTCGATATCTGTGGTTTAACTTTGAAAAATCTAGGTGTTGGTGTTGGAATGTAATTTATTAACTACAATATCAGATTTTGACTGATTTTGGCTCAAGTCATTTTCAGAAAAGGGAACTAAAGCTAAATATCTTTTTTTCTGTACTTATCCTATGGGTCACATCACTGTAACCTTTTTTTAAGCACATCACATATTTGTATACACGCTCTGAGCACTGGGATTGTCCTATTACATTTCTATACAGACAATCAGTAATGACTGTAGACGTTTTAAATCCCTAATGCTCATAACAATAAGACGTGTCTGAAATAAGTACACAATATTAGTTTTCTTGAAGGTTACAAGATAGCTTACTAGATACAATAACTTACAACCGAAGGCAGCTTCGCTTGCACTTGGATATTTGAAACTGATTCATTCTCTTCATTGTATCAAGGGAGCCGCGGTGGCTCAGTGAGACGCTTGCTCGCTAACCTGAAGGTGAAGGGTTCAATCCTGGCATGGGTCGAGATGATACCTTCGGATTTTTCAACCCGGTTTCCCCCTGTAAAATGACATAATTCACACTTGAAAGTGAAAAAAAAAATCTGATTTACTACGTAAAATGTCTTCAATATGCAAGAACTTCCCTGAAATTACAATCTGAGCACTTCTGTAAATCGAATTGTACAGATTATTTGAATCTGTACAAAAATGTCAGCTTCTAATACATGTACATGACTCACATTTCAATAGTACAATGTGTAATACATTTACTGCATAAGCATGAAGAAGCCATGAGAGAAAGATTTTTTAAAAATGAAAAACATAATATTATTATGTTGTACATATAGTAGAGTTTTTTTGTTTTCTGTTTTGAATATTTTCTTCAATTTACAAGTCTAATGGCCTCCATAAATCTTGATTATGAATTCAGTGTTAAGAATGTCAGAATAATATTGGAATAATATATATAAAATGTGAAATACTTAAGATATGAAAATGACATTTAATGGAAAACAGTACGCTAATGATATCATTTAACCAAAGAACTGAAATACCATAGAACTGTAGTATATATGATGCTGTATTCTCTTGTCCGACAAGGAGAACGGCTGGGAAGTTCAAAAGATATATTATTATAAAGATAAACGAAATTGAAAATGAAAGGAAATTGAGTTTGAAATCCTACTTTTCTGCACCTATTTGGGCCCAAAATGGAACATGCAGGAATTTTTTTTACCATGACAGCGGTATTAGCCTGCTCTTTTTCTTGATTTCCAACTGTCGAGGAGTGATTTTGAACGTGCATAGCCTGTAGCACATGAGCTCTCAGTTTATTGCCCCATCGGAACGATCAGAAGCTTTTTCTATGTCAGCCCCTTTTGACCTGAATTACCGACACGGAGGAAACTTGGCTGAATAAATCAAAGGTAGAATCTCCCCTATATAAAATCAAGAGCATTATTTTTCGTGGGTACACCCTTTCCCCCCGAGTTGTAAAATCGCAGTGATTTTCTCAAGTATTGAGATCAGATAACACCTAGAACAGACCACCATAGAAACAAGATATGGTAAATCTTAAGTTTGTTGTGAAGGTTTGACATTAAACATGATTCCCTGTATCTTATCTTGTTCAAAATGTAGTCGTGGATACAATAAGGTTCTTTATTTTCTAACAAATATGTAGGTTACCGAAATTATGTCTTTAAAGGGGTTCTTTCCCTTAATCCAAAGATCCCATCCGATTTGTTACAGCAGTAAAGTAACGTAGCGTGAGAGCTGAAAAACGCATTATATGAAAATAACTTATGGTAGCAAATAATCGCACTTCATTGTCGCTGGCGAATCTCACATTTTAGTAAAGTCATTAGTCATTTAATTGAATTCAATTGGTATTTATGGAAATATTATAATAAAAAATAAATGAAGTCAAGATTGGTGACTCACTTTATTGAAATAAGTTGAAAAAAGAAGAATTATTTGGTAATATTAATGTATAAGTCCATGAACAATGATGCTTGATTTTATTTCAAGATAATAAAAGGCTTCAATTACAAGTACTTAAAACCGTACACTTTTTTAAAAAGTTTTTGAAGGCAGCAGCCCACTTATTAAAACCTTGGAATGCATTAAAATCGCTAGTCCAATAATTAACCCTTTAATTGTGAACAAATCCTTCCACTTGGAACTAATACATCACATGTATAATTAGGAAGTGCAGTATAATGTCTTTGATAGGCAAATACTCAAATGATAGAATATTGTGCAGTGTAATAATAAAATCCGTACAAGTAAAACAATTCTGTCAATTAATGGATAATTATGCCGAGCGGAGAAGTCGTATTCAGTCGTATGCAGGTCGTATGACAGTCGTGTTCAATCGTAATAAAATCGTATGAAGATCGTGTTCAGTCGCCACTTTCAAACGCCATAGTATTATACAACTTCCATACGCCTGGACATGAAATCCATACGTTTGTCATACGACCGGAAGAGTCCATCACGTGACTACGTGAAAACGTGGAAAATCTCCTGAAACTGAAAGCTCAATCTACAGCCATGCAAAAGTATTTCCCCTTCCTCTACTTGATACGGAAAGTGCATATAACACGTCTGTGAAATATGGTCACTTATCCTCGACTGGAAAAGAAGTAGGTTCAGCATGCGGGTTAGATAATAATAGCTTATGTAAGGAACTTAAATTGAAGGAAGAAAGACTTGAATTGGGGATAACATTATCATTATAATAAACAAACAAATCACATTGTTAATGGTAATTTTGTAACCTTACCATAATAGCCTTAGGATCTACATCAACTAATATACTAGAACACGTGTTTGCCTTAGCCTTCTGACAAATTGATAGCATTCTTATCCTCCCAATTTAACTTACACCACTGGATTAAGAAGCATCATAGTAGAAGCAAGTCTCCGATGGTTTAACCCTTGTTAACAGCATTCTGTAAACAGGAAATGAAATGAAGTTCTAATAATTCCCTTATTACCACCGGATTATGACGTTAGAAGTCCCCAAACAAAAGATGAGATAAAATCATCGCCAGATTGAGAGCGAATCAAAATAAAAACTACTATATAACATATTATTTGGACGCTGACAAGTTTATCTAATTGGACATTTGTGTTTTAGCCTGTTTATGTTTATCATTGACTTCAACACACATTGGCAAAAAGGTAATATAGTAATGATATGATAAACAACAGAACATCTTACAGTAGTAATATGATAAAAAAAGAACATCCTACAGTAGTTATCTGATAAACAACGAAACATCGTACAGTAATAATATGATAAATAGTAATACATCGTACAGTAGTAATCTGAAAAACAACAGAACATCGTACAGTAGTAATCTGATAAACAACAATTCATCGTACAGTAGTAATATGATGAACAACAGAACATAGTACAGTAGTAACATGATAAAAAAAGAACATAGTACAGTAGTAACATGATAAAAAAAGAACATCGTACGGTAGTAATATGATAAACAACCGAACATAGTACAGTAGTAATTTGATAAACAACAATTCATCGTTCAGTAGTAATCTGATAAACAACAGAATATCATACAGTAGTAATATGATAAAAAAAAGAACATAGTACAGTAGTAACATGATAAAAAAAGAACATCGTACGGTAGTAATAGGATAAACAACAGAAGATCGTACAGTAGTCATATTTAGTAAAACATCACACAGTAGTTACATGATAAAAAGTAGAACATCGTAGAATAGTAATCTGATAAAATAAACAACAAAACATCGTACAGTGGTAATTATGATAAACAACGATAAACAACAGAACATCGTACAGTAGTAATCTGATAAACAACAAAACATCATACAGTACTAATATGTTAAAAAGTAGAACATTATTCAGTAGTTATGATATGATGATAAATAATAAAACCTAAGCACGAACGAACCTGACCGTAAAGCAAATCTTGAAATCCATGTTAACACATTGGTAGCAGCTTTTCATTTGAGGAAGTATATCAATAAATGAGTAAATATTTCATAATGAAAAGTGGTATAAGGTGTGTAGAAGAGTTAGCATACCCTGCTTGGCACCAACCCGCCACTGCTGCTCAATGATAATACATCAATAGGTTGTCCAAAAATTACTTTTATTAAATGTAATAATTAGGTCAGTACATTACGGGAGATAAGTCAGTAGGTATATGATAAATAGTAGAGCATCGTATAGTAGTAATATGATAAACTGTATACCATTGTACAATTATAGTAACGTTGACATTATAAATACTAAAACATCATACTGTAGTTACAGTAAAGCATCTTACAGTAGTACTATGACAAATAGTAATACATCGCACAGTAGTAAAATTATAAATAGTAAAACATCGTACAGTAGTAAAATGATAAATAGGTATACATAGTACAGTAGTAAAATGATAAATAGTAATACGTCGTACAGTAGCAACATGATAACTAGTAATACATCGTACAGTAGTAACATGATAAATAGTAATACATCGTACAATAGTAACATGATAACTAGTAATACATCGTAGAATAGTACTATGATAAATAGTAATACATCGCATAGTAGTAACATGATAAATAGTAATACATCGCACAGTAGTAACATGATAAATAGTAATACATCGTACAGTAGTAACATGATAAATAGTAATACATCGTACAGTAGTAACATGATAAATAGTGAAACATCGTACAGTAGTAACATGATAAATAGTAATACATCGTACAGTAGTAATATGATAAATAGTAGAACATCATTTTCTTTAATATCAGACGACAGATCAATTTTGTATTAAAAATGTGACATGAAAGATGGATAATAATGGTATGAATAAAATACAAAAATTTTTATCTTTTCGAGTTTGGCAGATCTGATGTATCTCAATAGGTTTAAAATCTCCACCTGCGGAGATTTTGTAAGTACCCAACTTAGGACTTTTTTTTCTGCCATTACACCAACCGACCACTGTCTCAATATTTATCAGAGGATGGATTAGAAATGAAATGAAATGAATGGAGTTTTACATCCTGCTTTTCTGCACCTAATGGGCTAATTGAGGACGGAGAGGTTGGAATAGAGCGTGATTTTTCGGTCTAAGAATAGTGGTGTTAAGATAATGGCCAAATCCCTTTAATATTGTATAGTGGTAATATGATTTTCTCCTTCATATATATTATCATGTCTTACCTATTACACTATCATAATAATAGATATAAGCTGGACATTAACATGAAATCATTTTCCTCGACTTCTTGAGATAATACTACTAATGAGATTTATGCTTTATTACACTTTTACTAAACGTGCCTTTACAGGATATAGTGAGACGAATTCAACTATCGCCGAGACACAAACACTGATGTCGGTAGTGAATACAGCGTTAAATTCAAGTGATAGATGAAGTTATAATGGTTTTAAAAATTCAACCAACTTCTGTGGCTGGAAAAATTCTTTAAGCCACTTTGGTGTTTGTTAAGTGCCGTCTTATTTTATCTATAAAAATAAATTTGTTGAGTAAAGTGATCAGTTAATTCCATCAGGTAAGAGTCTTTTTGCATATTGATTTAATTTATTTGTCAAAAAGAATTACTTTTGTCTCGTCGTGAAAGTTAATGGCTTGTTTTTAAGAGTAGAATGGAAAGTTTCAAGAGTGTTGATAACGTAAAATAAAGAGATAAATAGCTTTCTTTTACAATAATTGGTTACATTAAGTTTCATCCATTTAAGATTAAGTAGGGAATTATTTGTCTATATTTTCTCGTAACAACATACAATGTTAAAGTAGGGGATTATTGGCCATTTTAACCCATGTTTAGTGCGTATTTACAGGCCGCAAAATTCCAGTGACTAGTTTCATCTTCTCTGCTATTGTTCGTTGTAACGAAGGATGATGCTATGATAGTACAGTTTGAGCGTAACTGGCAGTTTTCAGAGAACATGATTGTATTCATTTACATCCATTGGTTAATTATGCGACTTTCCTAAACTTGATACAACTTAGCTATATCATTAACTCTTTTATTGGTATACTTCTGAATTTAATATTCAATTAATGTTCAATATTTGATACAGATATAGCCTATTGCCACTATGTTAGCAAGGATATCTACTTTCGTTTTACGGATGTGATTGTTCATATTAATATCTTAACATTCATAGCGTGACGACTTCTACCAAAAATAACTTTTAAAGAGATAAATTGGATGTCCGTCAGCATGTTTCGGAAGACTATTCAAAATCTAATTCTGTATTGTTTAACATGTGAAAACTTATTAATATATCAAAAGGACTATTTTCTCACGACGAGAATCAGGTATTTCTCTTTGATAATAGAAAGATCGTGAGTTCACTAAACTTTCAATAATATAAATACATGCAATATTTAATTTGATAACCTTATGATTTTCCCGTTACAAACAGCATTTCATCATTTTGCAGAGCCTAATAAATAGCCTAGACAACAAATCTGCTTACTAAAAATAACTTTCATTTCATGGTGTCCTTTTTTTTATCCAAAACATTTTCAAAATCAAGTTTATCCATCGTTAAAAAAATAATTTTGCATTACATGGTCTCGTTAGACAACTTTTAACACTTAAACTTTGCTAAACCACTAGACTCCGTTCGGGAAAATTTTTCCGAATATTTCAACGGATGAGAATCTAGTAGTATACTACATTACAATGACAGTGAATTTCAGGGATTAATTTACGGCTGTTCGAAAATATTGTTAAAAATTATACACGAGAAAAACAGACTAAAATCAAGTAATTAACAGAGATTGATAGATATTAATTGTATTTTTTATATATAATATGACTGATATATCTTGGATGTAACCATCATCTGAAATGGCCCCTAAAATAACTTCCCGTAACGAGAGTTACTACAACAGTAGCACGGTTTACGTAAACTTAGTCTGATTATGAGCACCATATGGTCTAGTTGATTGATGTACTCTGTATGTCGAGTAGAAATAGGTTATAAATGATTGAATATTATATCAGAGTGGTAATATATTACATTGTTATTGATATAATATATTAAATATAGGCATACATACATTTTGTGTTCCATTATGCAAAAAAGAAAGGCAGATGTGCATCAGAAACGCTAAAAGAGGCTGCATGAAACAACTCGGTTGGGTTTTGAATTCAATGGGCGTCCAGGCCCGTAGGAACAGGGGGTGCAGGGGGGGGGGGGGGGGGCATCTGCCATTAATGACTGAAGCAATAAAAAAAAAAAATTCAAGATAAAAAAAGAAGTTACTGGTATGTTGTTGGGGCCAGTAAATCAAAATTGCTTTATATAGGCAGGAGCAGCCTTGAATTCAGCACCACTACCATTGAGAATGAGTTTTTGCTTAATTTGCCCCCCCCCCCCCCCCCCCCCAATATGAAATTGCTTTCTACGGGCCTGGCGTCACTATTTTCAAAATGATCAGGTTCTTTACTGACCATGCTATTGAACTATTTTTCCGTTCGTAAAGGGACAGTCTGAATTTTTTCTAGGTCAAAAATGTTTAAAACGCTAAAAACATGCTAAATTATTTAAAAACTTTACGTAAGGTTTTTAAGTTCATTATGCTTTTTGAACGCAGTTCGAAAACTACTGAACGGATATGAGTAAAATAAACGTCTAATTGTACAGAAATGTATCTCCAATGCAATAATTGAGACAAACACTTAAACTAGGTCAAATTGCTTAATTAACAATAAGTACTCCCTGTTTTTGATTAACCCTTCAAAAACAAATTTAATTTGATCAAGAAGATGCAGAGATACAATAAGGATACTTAAGAATTACTTTCAGGTAATATTTGCGACGTTTATGGTAATGGACAGTGAACACTTTTTTCTAAAAAGCTGTATGGCCCTTTAAGGGGTTGTACCTAAGATTGATAATGCTCACTGCTATCGTGTCACAATCAACTATCTAGTTGAATGATGGTCTAAAGCCGGTGCATTTGCTATTTTGTTTTAGCGTAGTAAGGTTTCGGGTGGAAGTCAGTTGCCAAAAACTCTTGTACTATAAACTTCCAAAAAAACTCTCTGGAGAGATGCTGAAATTTTCTCGTATGTGGAAGCTAGTCGCCACAGTTCTGCCACATTGAGAATCTTACCCCCGACATCTGAGATTAACTCATGATAAAAATTTAACTCTCAAATGGAAGGGGCAGTGAAATTCGCAGAAAAAGGTATCATGTGGACTACCGTCTTAAATCACGCCAATGCTACATACGTGGATAAATTAAAACAGCAGTGGTGCAAGTAAGCTCTTCGGGTGAAAGTCAGTTGCCAGAAACTCTTGTACTATAAACTTCCAAAAAACTCTCTGAGATTCTGAAATTTTCTCTTATGAGGAAACTAGCCGCCACAGTTGTGCCACATTGAGAATCTTACCCCCGACATCTGAGATTAACTCGTGATAAAAATTTAACTCTCAAATGGAAGGGACATGACGTGGACAACCTCTTAAATCACGCCAATGTTACGTACGTGGATAAATTAAAACAGCAGTGGTGGATTTGTTCTACTAAATACGCTACTGTATGAACGAGAATTACATATGCCGTCGATTGTTATGTCTTTGTAATTAGATCCCTTACGAGAAGTGGTTGATAATTGAACACTAATCATTTTGTAATATTAATCATTCTTTATGATTTATTATACAATATTTCTTTCATCAGTTTTATTTTAAAGATACTCAGCTAGGGAATAAAGGTTAGAACTTTGTTGAAATTATGTATGTAAATACATGAACATGACTTTAGAACGAAATGTAATATGAATCAACAGTCGAAAGTCGATAAAGAGATAGCTTGCTGTTAGGAGTAATCATCAGCAGAAAACTGTACAGATATTGGCAAATTTTTTTACAGTGCCTATTTTTTTTTTATTTACCCTTTTATGTGTCATTGTTTGATTAATTATGAATCTGAGTCAAATTAATATGTTATATTCTGTATAATGAATGGCATAATTAGCCTAATTCAATCAATTCTCGGATTGAACTACATTATTTTACGACTAATTGCAGGGTCACGTTTGAACTGGTGCAAAGGTTCAGGCCTTCTGATTGTAGTATCAACAATATTGCTTGCTAAAAGGGCAAGATTTATTTTCCTGGGATTTGGGTTTTGCATAATAATATGTATATAGCCTTGAAATATATATTTACCTCTAACTAAACATACGATTCGTATTTTTGACTTCCAAATGCTGATAATTAAGAGTAAAAATTGATTGAGATTGTTGGGGTTTCTTCATTATTAACAATGTTTTTTCTTTAAATGAGAATTAAATCTTAGATTAGACATTTCAAATTAAGACGACAGTGTTCAGTATTTTGTATAAAGATAATATAAGATAATTCCCATTATCGTTTCAGTATGATTTCCTTATTGTGTATTATGTGATGATAAACTAGCATAATATTGAGATGTATTATCATTAGCATATAATGTCTGTCGTTCTCTAATGAACATATTAATCACAGAATCGATGATGTTAGAATCATTTGACAAATTACTTTTTCTGTTCGTATTACTTCTGTTATATGATAAATAATTATGCTAGAAGTGTCTGTAGTGTTATTCCAAGCAATCCTTAGAGGCGTGACTGAGTGTCAACATGGAGAGTACAAATCTGAAGCAGACATTGCAAATCAGACCTGAATTGTCAATTAATGTCTTTCTCAATAATATATCTCGACGTTTGCTCTTTTCGTGCAGACACCAATTTCATCAACTCTTATGAATATTTTTAAAATGTGAATAATTACCACCATTTAATTGCGTGACGCCAGATACGTTATTGTTATATAGAAATACCACTGAAAGCATAATAGTAGCATAATATTATGATGTCAAATTCTTAGATCGCGAAATTAATAAGATATCTCTATTCTCTAAATGCTAAAGATCAGCCATGTAAACAACCACGTATTGTTTTATTATCAACATGAACTGTACCTGTACCCTTCATGACATATTGATTATACATAACTTTTGGTTTCCATATTATATACAGCGTTAAAATCTACTCCCTAGTCCCTATAGTAGATTAATATGGAGTCCATTGCCTTAGACTTTTTCATAATTTCTTCTAGTTGTAAAGTCCACACAGAAGACATTCTTCTACCCTCTGGTAATCCACTTTTAATAGACTTTCATCTCCTATGAGATTTAATTAACAATAATTGAGTTAAGTCATATTACTAATAAGACCTAGATTATGTCAACTACGTAAAAGACTCTTAACTCAAGGATGAGAAAAAGTGCTGGAATTTATGTTAAAGTACAGTTGTCTGTTATCGTAGGACATATTAAACGAAAGATTTAAATTCAAAGGATTGTAGGCAAAATCCTTTTTATAAATGACGTGATACCGTCAGTATTATAAGCGAATACTACAATGCATACTATGAAGAAAAATATAAAAATGTACTTTGATAACACTCCATTAAATGATCTTTGAATTCAATTCAGGTTCCTTGCAAGCATTGTCAATTACAACTGAACAAATCCTGAAAGTATGCCGACTACTTCAAATGATCGACCAACAAATATATTTAGATATTGTTTAAAAACTTATATTGAAGTGTTTACTTAAACACTGTTAGAAGGCGATCGATGCTAAGGTTAATTTCAATAGGTTTTAGTTTTGCTGGTAAAACTATTTTAATGGAATTACACTTAAAACACAGGACGAAACTAAGAGAAAATGTAAGTCAATCACGCCATATTATGTACTATTTACAATTTTAAAACAAAACCAAGTTATATTTGTCAGTGTTTTTTCTTTTACTCTAATTCAGACAAGAAAATGTGTTACCAGCTCGACCTGACGCAGTGTGGACTTAATTTGACAAGAGAAAGTTCATAATCAACTACTTCTTCTTCAAGATGAAAGAGGAAAAAGACATATACCTTGATAAAGATGGATATCCGGATGTGACGTTAGCGGAACCGAACCACTACAGCAACATAGAAACAAAAGATACAATTGTATCGTTACAGCAACCGAAAACGGGCTGTTACTTAAACAGATGTAAGATTTTTATAATATGTGTAATACTTGTGATAATTCTTTCCATTGCTCTTTTGATATTTTTATATTTCGGTGGATTTTTAAGACAATGTCCAGCGCCGGACAAAAAATTAAATTTATCCAATCACGTTTATATAAATAGATTTGAAAATACCTCAAGATATGAAGACTATATCAAAGATATTGATTCGGTTATTCGAGCACCAAAATTATCTCCTGTTAAACCATGGTCAGGAATTCGTTTGCCCCGTTCCATTATTCCATCAAACTACGAATTGGAAATTAAAGTGGATTTAACGAATTTTGAATTCAAAGGATCCGTTAATATTAGTATAAGTGTAAACGAAACGACAAAATATGTTATATTTCATCGTGGTCGGATTCAAATTATTGAAAATTCTATTCGAATTATCCCAAGACTGGATGTATCACATCCCAGAATAAAGAGACAGTTTATTCCACCCAATACGGAATATCATGTACTGGAATTGGAACAAGAAATATGGAAAGGATCCCAGTATGTGTTGCAAGTCGGGGAATATGAAGGGAATATTAAAGCCAATTTACGTGGATTATATAGGAGCTCTTTTAAGACAAAAGATGGTTTGAAACGGTAAGTTGTTCTTATTGACCGTATTATATGTATCGGTGTCCCAAAAGAAAAAAAAAGTCTTAAAGTTTGACTGGAAGTATCGCACCTGATGATGAACCGATCTCTTTGTCAGCTACAGAAAAAATGTCATCGAATAACAATTGTACAAGTACTGCCCAAATCAAAATAGAAGGTAAACAAATTCAATATCAGAGCAAATTACATATTTCAACCTGTGTTCATTTCAGTGTGCCTTCACCACATCGACCACCAATATCAACCTTTACCTTCCTGATAAGCTCTCGCGGATCTCATCTAATGGTACCATCTCTCAAGAAGCGACCATCCTGCCTTTCAGTTCCTGTTCAGTCAGCGTGTCCCTCTAACCCAAGTGCAATACACCTGTTCCTTAAGAGAATCTTATACAGTCTGGAGTCAATACCGGTACCAGTGGGATAAACTGGCTGATCAGCAACTGAAAGGCAAAATAGAGAATGGGAGAAAATACCTTTAGATGAGATCCGTAAGGATGGAAAATAGTTGATATTAGTGGTTCTTGTGGTAAAAGTACAAAGAAAACAGGTTGAAATGTGTAATTTTCTCCAAAATTTAATTTTGTGACATGCGATTTTGTTGTACTTGAAAATGTTCATTGAACGACACTCATTTGTTAGGGTCGGACAAGGAAATGTTGAGGTATACACAGTGACAATTTTGATAGAGATCGTTTCACCAACAAACTTGGGGACGTTTTTTTTACAACACCCGATATATAAAAATAGTTCCTTGATACAAAAGAAGGCCTTATTTGACGAAATAACTTAAGGACATTAACAAAAAAAAAAAGTGATAGTTATATGTATAACCCCCCCTCAAGGTAAGAAAAATTCTGATGCCTGTGCCCGTGCTTTCGAAAGTTGGCCTGTTGTCGGCTTTCACCCCCTAATACCTAACTAAGAATAATGTCGTACATATTTTCAATAATGGCCAAAATATTTTTACTAAAAAAAGTTTTCTTTTTATATGTTTTCACTTGTTTATCAGAAAGTGAATGTTAGGTTAATGGTTTCTGTGGATTAAAATCTATTTCTACCAGATACATTTTATTTTTATTTTGAGATTGGAAACTTTTCTCTATTCCTATATAACTGAATTGATAGCCAACTGCGTGTTGTGATCCAATTTTATTTCATTTGTATAAAATCAGATAAATCTCTTGAACGTGAGCTTTTAGCTATATTCACCTTACAATCATATGATATGACTCCGAAAGAAACCAATGGTCTAATTTGATAAACAATATAATTTCAATGGCAGACAATATTTCCCTTGAGGACCCAATCAATTATCGTAGCTTACCAACTTGAAAACGACTAGGGCCAAAGTGCAGACACTCTTTGCTCCTTTAACCATAATAAACCATTGCCCTTTGCCCCATAAGATGTGGTATATTTTCCAAAGGTGTCTCTCGTGAAATCTCATGTGATATAATTCGTCACATTAAAATTTATCGCCTATAACGCGTGACACATAAAATATTATACTTAAAGTTTCTTCTCAGAGAGGTGTTCCATTCGGAATTATCATGTATAGTTTACAACCGTGGTTCTCACCGATTTTTTCCCGCGACCCCATTTCCACCATCGAGCGTCTTATTGCGACCCCATGCCAAACCCTTTTAGTCACAAAGCAACCATTAACCCATTAGTTTACAATCATGAACGGCTTTCTGTAATGAAATAGCTTAAAAAATAAATTCATAGATAAAATCTAAAACATGTACACAGATTGCTATTTTAAGTCAAATTTGATTTTAATAGAGTCCAGAAATTTAAATGATAAAAGCCTTTTAACAATGAATATTATCCAGAAGTTCGTCGAATGTTTTGTAGTGTGCCCATTTTATATTCATAAGATCATTCGATTTCAAAATCAGATTTCAGGACGCCAAAACATACAGAATCGACAAAATAAGTCATATTTTAAAAATTATTGGCCAACACAGACTAGTACACGAAACACGAGGTTAACTTGAAAATGGCTTACTGGTGAATTGGTAGCAAGGAAATGCTTTAGTAAATCTCTATCATTTAGTACGTGTACATTAAGTTTATCTGGTCACAAAATCTTTGAAGATACCTTAAGAAGGTTACAGTATTGACACACCAATTTATGTAGTACATGTACATGATAATATAAATATTTTGAAGGTATTTAGCCAGTTCTCAGCTGCAATCAACGGAAGCAAGAAGTGTATTTCCGTGCTTTGACGAACCTGATTTTAAAGCAACTTTTAATGTCATCATCATTCACCAGCCAGGTATGATGTTGTCGTATATTGCATACCAGTTTTCATGTTTCTTTAGCAATGGTACACGATTTTACAGATCTCACGGCTTGCATGCCACACCTTCCAAGTCATTCATATGTACTAAACCCTTCGCATTGAGCTATCGATTTGAAACTTGACAGAAAGATATGTCCTTAATATCAACTGCAAATTTCAGCTAATTCTAAACACCCTTCCTTTTAAAAATCAAGTTCCAAAGATTTAAGGGAGGGGGGGGGGGGGGAATGTATTTGTCCTGATAATAATGCAATGTAATTGATATTTTCCGCAATAATGTTTGAAGTAATATGATTGGTAGGGAAGTAAACCCTCTGCAAATGAAAATTATACTGACGAGGACGAAGAAGTTAGGGCTGATATAATATGACGCACTGTGTTTTGTCTTTGCATGCTGAGAGTGTTCAACATTTTATAACTGAAGGGTTGTGAATTACTACTTCACCAACCACGATTATGAAAATTATTTTCTTTTAACAGTTAGGAAAATCACGATCACTTATGATTTTCTTTATTTTTGCACGTATACTTCATTAGGTTCAGAAGCCTCTTCCATTTTCACCCACTCGTAAGCAATTTCTATAATAAGAGCATTATTATCCTCTTATAGATATATTATCGTGTCGTTATTGGTTTAGAATAAGTACCATTATCTTGTATAATATTTTTATCTATTTTTTCTCTTTTCTCTTATCTAGGGTATGAGGCCTTAAGTAACATGCCCTTACAAAAATCATCAGTATTGAACAATGGGTGGTTAAGAAAAGAATTTTCTCAAACACCCATCATGTCTACTTATATCCTCGCCTTCGTTGTCGCAGATTTCAAGAGTAGAACCTACACATTTAAATCTGGATACACGGTATGTAAGACTATTGTTTGCTGCAAGTGGATTTCTTTTGACCTTTTGAACAACATGTGTAGTGTTCGCAACTCCCACTAATGTTGAGTCAGAGCATGTGCTAACGGATCCATTTAATTTTTTACAAGAGCCAGCATGTCATGTGAAGTAACTATTAAAATTTTTAAAAAGATGTCACATTTTATTTTTTTGCATTTATAATTGACAGCAACTCAAAGGTACTATGCCCTTTAATTAATATACTAAAATAAATATAGAGGAATATATTATCAATATGATACATATTGATCATAAATATTATTACAATGTATTCTATATTACAATATTATTTTTTTTCATTTGCCTTAATTACCTCTTCATACCACTTATTATATCATGGTAATGCTTCTCTATGTACTTTATACTATGTTATTTATTACTTTAGTAGATTCCAGAGAACATTATATTTATATTATTAAAGGGGAATGTTCACCATTTTTGAGGATCAATTTGGGCCTTGAATTTATGTAAAATCCTTCAAATATACTGGAACTGTCCCAAAATCACACAATCCCTTCAATTATACCCATATCTTTACAATTATCTTTCATTTTCTGTATACATATGTGTTTTCTATATAAGTCATAGTCTTACTAAACTAGTCGTATTTTCGACTTTCGAACGCTGATAATTATGGATACATGGGGGTTGGAAGGCTTAAATTAAAAGGGAGAGCTGGAACATTATTACGGATTAGATTGGCTAAAAAAATTCTAGGTTCCGAGACTAATTTTTTCTTGGTCGAACGGTTAATGAACATATCCCTTTAAAACATACCACTTACGAGATTAATGCATTCAATGATTTGATTTGAGTGTTTTCTTTAATAAGGATGCTTTCTTTGATATTCCATTAAAACGATGTCATTCAGTGCTTATTATTGTCATTATTACAGCTTAAAATTTGGGCTCAACCGGACGCTTATTCACAGACGGAGTATGCTCTGGATTTCACAGTAAAGGCTTATGACTTCTTCACGGAATATTTTGGTATTCATGATGTTATTCCGAAAGCAGGTCAGTAGAGATTTATCATGTTCATGTATTCAATTTCACAGATTAGTAAGGTCAGACTTAAGACGTTCGATATCTGTTAGAATTGATAAAGCATGTCGTAATTTAGTACGGATAAATTAGTCTTTGGTAGGGATAAATAGATGAGTAGCCAACTGATATTATATGAGATAAAATGTTTTAGTTTCCGAATCTGCCGAACATTAATACTTTGACAATAATGCTAAAAGAGAGCTTACACGAACCAACTTTCAGCATAGCAAGGATACTTTATTCTTATATTAATACATTATTGTATGGAAAAGAGTTATTTGCGAAACATAATATCCACTGAAATTTAAAGTTCAGCTAGAGGTGACATCTAAAGCATTTTTGCCAAATAAGTTGCATCTATCGTTTGCATTCAATGTCTTATGTTTAATTTGGATTAATCTTTTGATTAGAAAATCGTTGCCAATTTCAGATCATGTGGCAGTTCCTGATTTTTATGCTGGTGCGATGGAGAACTGGGGTTTAGTGATATATAGAGAGACAGCCTTATTATTTGATCCTCAAGTCTCTTCAAGTAAAAATAAATATACAGTTACTTTGATTATGGCTCATGAAATAGCTCATACGGTAAGGTATAAACATGCTTTTTATTGGCAACAACTTAAAGGGATTGTAATGAGATTTTCTTTTAAAAAAAGGGATTGTAATGAGATTTTCTTTTAAAAAAAAGGCTATAACGGAGACATTGATAGCATCAATTTGTATCATTCTAACGCATGTGGTTCTTGAAATTCTACTAAAACATGTTTTATGTGTAGGATAATGCATGGTTTCGAGGGATTAGTTGACATAATGCCCGCGGGTTCGGGAAAGCACGAGGGCCGAAGGCCCAAGGGCTTTTCCGAGCCCAAGGGCATTATGTCAACTAATCCCGATAGAAACCATGCATTATCCGACATAAAAACCGATTCCTAATTCAATAATTGGTAAATATGTTGAAAAATCAATCAATACATTTAATATCACATGGGAGGTAATCCATGTCGTGTGAAAAAATGTTCCAGAATTTTCAGAAATATTTAGTTTTTAATATTAAATATCTAATTTTACATTAAAAAATTCTAAAATGTAGTATTGAAAGATATAAATCCCTCGAAAATAAATTACGCTCTAAAAATCTAGTTTTTGAATTTTTAAAACCGTTTTTAAAAAATAAGATGACCAGTAAAAAACATTACAAGAAATGTGAGGGTATATATTGTTGTATCAACCTTTATTGTATCATAGGAAGCAAGAAACCTTACAGATCACTGGGTTGAGACTTGATATTGTCTGATAAGATTGCATACTTTGTCACTGGGTAGTGACTAGTTACGATTCATCAGCTTGATTTTGAAACTTCAATATTAAGTTTGAAAGAAAAAAAATCTTTAAGACGTAGAGTTGATTGCTCAAATGTATTGGTGTTAGATTAAAGTATATTCTCTCCTGGTAGAGGGGATATTATCTCTAATGTACCTGTCCACGGGGATATTATCTCGAATATCCCTGGGTTGAGGGACATTAGCAAAAAGAAAGACCTGCCATAACAATGGGATGACGTCACAAGAGGTTTTTATGGCGTCATCAATTGCAAAATAAGCTTGTATCACATATAATTGAGGCCTTCGAAATTAGTTTTAGTGGATTGGCTAGAACCTGGAGAGTCTGATTGTAAAATGGATGATGGAAATTAATATCAGTGTCCCTTTAAAGTTTAAACTGTGTTTTTATAAACTTGAAAATAATATAGTTTATATGCTAATTATGTATAATATTTTATTCATTCAGTACACGATTAGCCTGATCTGAATCCAAATTAGTGTGGACGTTTGTATCATTTTGTTTTGAATACGGTTATGATATAGTAGATTCTGGGAGCCTTTCTTTTCCCCTTATGTGTTTTGTTTTTATCTTCTACTGAATCAATTCCCGACGTGTACATACACTTTTTTGCACTGATGATTTTTTTATGTACGCATAAAAATATATATTTGGCATTTGTAATTTATCTGACTTAGGGTGTCATTTGCATGGTTGATTATATTCAAGCACATGGCTTTCGTAAAATATGTTTCTGCATTTCAATGTTATCATGAAATATAATCTAAGACAGATTTGGTTTCCATATGACATTGATATCTAACTAAAATTTAGTCGATTAACCCATATAAAAACGTTTATCTACATCGATGCAAGTAGCATTTGTTAATCTAAAGGTGGTGGATTCTGGAGGTGACCAAGACACCCTCGCATTTGCCAACAACTACTTGTCTTGTCAAATCTTCAAGAGTCGACATGACAAAAGGTTGGACAATTGACCGATATTTGCTTTTTCATAATATTTCTTTTCTGTAGATAAGGCACAACTTGCGTATATTGTATATTAATAATAGTGTAGGTAATTTCATTATTCAATGCTCGTTTTAATTTTACTAATAGCACCTTTTAGTCTGATAAAATATCTTGAAGATAGAACATAATGAATTAATTTCAATTCAAATCAATGGTCTAGAATTTTTTATCGTCTACTTAAAAAAAAAAGAAGATAAAATCGGCTAACGTAAGAAAAACTAACTATTAAATTTCGATAGCATTACAAAACATATTGGCTTTTTCAACTTATTTATTAATTGCAGTTGTTCACACAAAGTCAGCTCTAAAAACTTAATTAAAGGCTTACCAAGAGAAAGAATTCTTGAGCCTTAGTTCTCAAAAAAATAATTTGTACTGATATCAAATTTATTTAATGCTTGTGCACGATATTATTAGATGTTATGCATTCGAATTAAATTTATATTGTTCATGAAAAAAGCTCAAACTTGTACACAACTTTCCCTCGTGGATTGCTCCAGCTCTCACTCCCCATTCCCATCCCTCCAACCAATACATTAGCTTAAGTTGATAAGTGTAATATATATTTCAGTGGTTTGGTAATATGGTAACCATGAAATGGTGGGATGACCTCTGGTTAAATGAAGGCTTTGCTAGTATATTAATGTATTTTGGTATGAACGCAGTTTATCCTGAATGGAATGTGGTGGGTGAACGATTTATCTTTTGATGAACACTAGTGACTGCATTATACGCCTCGGCGCTAAAACTAAAATACATATATTTTAAACAAAAACAAGGAGAAAAAGTTGAAGAAATACTCAACCTCGATCCAGTTTCAGGCAGAACTAGAATGTAAAGATCACTTAGTCGTTCGGGTGATAAAACGACGCATTATGTATGCTACAGTATGTGCAGATATAAAGACTGTTAACTCCATTTTCCTTGTAATATTTCCCTCACTTACACACTAAAACTTTATAGATTCAATATTTCTTGTGAATACAAAATTTATCAGGACACTAGCAGATGAAATCAAAATGTATTTTATAATTTTTGCAAAATCTAGTACTGTTATGCAACATTCGGCGTTATGTCTAGGAAGAATTGGATCTATTGTATCTTATGTGGCAATATAATAATTAGTATTACTAAGACGTTGTCGGCAAGATCGATCTGGTGTCTACAACCGGAACATTTTGAATCGCTACCGAAATTTCATGAAATGCGTATCTAAAACTGATTGAAACATTAACGTTTTATATACGCTTTACTGCAAAGGAAAAAAATATCTGCAATTCTGTATGACCACTGAGGCTACTTTCTTTGTCAGGAAACCATCTCCCTCTTCTCTACTTCCTGTTTGGTTTCTGCTTCTAATAATCCCTGTCTTATTTTTCTGTCTCTAATCCTCTTCCTTTTTCTCCATACTTTACCTTTCCTCTTTTTTTCTGTCTAATTCCCTTATCTCCTAAATCAAAATTTATCGCGAAGATCTGCAAATCAAATCGTTCTCTTCTCCTCCGAATTTGTACTAGATCTTGTTTTATAGGGTTTCACTTATGTTTCCTATTAGCCCTGAGGAACTATGAACCGTTTAGTCTAGAAATACCCTAATCCGTTATATTTTTACAATATGATTATTTTATTATTATCGTTCATAAATTGCTACCGATATTTTATGAAATACGAAACAAAATTTAAATGGATTGGTCGAAACCGTAATTTGATGTGATAAATTGCTTATCAATCTAAATTTAACCCCGAGCTATTACAAAAAAGAAAAAATATAGAACAAATCTGTTGTAGCAGTCCTCATTTCTAGTGAATTCTCTGAACAGACATAAGACACATTAAGTCTACCTGTCTCTGAAACAGGTGTGGCGCCAAGCAGGGTATGCTTACTCATGTAAACACCTAATACCAATATTCATTATGAAATACTTACTCATGCTGATTAATATAATTCCTCATGTGAAAATTTCATAAGCTGTTACCTATGTTTCAAAATGTCATTTCGGGTTTCGTCTTGCGGTTCGGATCGTTAGTACTTGGTTTCTTTATTAGTGTACTTCTCTGAAACTTACACAGCAAGTAAAAACAAAAATTCGGTTCAGATTATGATTTATGATTTTATTTTAGCTGGCTACGCAGGTTGTTGAAGACATGTTTCCAGTAATGGAGAAGGATGCATTGTCAACATCTCATTCTGTTTCTACTGATGTTAAAGATCCCAATGATATACAACAATTCTTTGATATGATATCTTATAACAAGGTAATGCTGCTTTTAATTTACTGGTGGTTTTGTAATAATTGCCCTCTGAACACATACATTTAGTAATTCTTTGTCCATTTACACTGTCTTTTTTTTTAGATATGACTTCATTTTCAAACTTAACTTCAATTGACTGAAAACCTTTCTGCTAGTTTAAAAACATACTTCCGATCGATAACTTGACGTTTCCCTTTTTTTTCTCCATTTAGATTTCAAATGCTTGTTGTATCTGACTTTGAGCTTAAAACTGGACTTCAAGTATATTTATTTCTTTCTAAGCATTTAGTTTGCTACTGTCAAACTATGTGTTTCATAAAAGCTTAGTCTAAAACCGAACTGACAGAGATCGCAACCTTGCCGAACTTACTACTATCTTTCATTTTTAGGGAATGTCCATATTAAGAATGCTGGGAAGTTTTATTGGCCTCGACAACTTTAGAAAGGGCCTTCAGGTATTTCTTTATATTTAGATTGAAAAAAAGACCCAGGAGAATTGCATAGAAAAGACATCCATTCAAAGAAGCTACTTTTCTTCAGAATTTAAATGATGGGTTTAAATGTTCAGTCATTTCAATAAATTGATACAATCACTGGTTACATAGCATGTAACGTCTACATATGCATTTCTGAGTGTAATTTTCTGAATATTTCAGCAATATTGATAACCAATATTAATAATTCCTCCATAATCGACAAAAACATTAATGGATAAAACTTATCATGATTATTTTCAGATGTATGTAAAGCGGTATAAATTTAAGAATGCTGCCAGAGATCAACTTTGGCAAACTTTTACGGAGGTAATTAAAATAACGTTAACATTTACAAAATATAGGGAAAATATTATATCAAAAAATGGGTTGGTTGGTTGGTAGATGAAAAGTTAACATTCGCTTCCAGATGGTACTGATTGGACTAACCTTTCATAATTTTCCTTAGCCTGAAAGTCCTATGTTTATAAAGTAAACTACATAAAAGTGCAATATACTATTTCCAACGATCAATGTGAACAGATTATTTGGATGATTCAATCAACAATAATTATTCAATTCATAAAATATTAGTTTAATTCTGAAATTAACTTTTGTGCTTTAGGCAGTTAATCATACGTATGTGATTAAACCCATAATGGATACCTGGACAAGACAGATGGGATATCCTGTTGTTGACGTCATCCTGACCGATGGTGTTTACGTATTGAACCAAAAGCGGTTTTTGTTTGGTACAGATGATAGCAAAGAACCAAATCCCTTTGGGTAGGTCTGTTTATTTTGTCAACTACTAAAGTTGAATTCGACTTGATGTCAGCATTCACAGAGACTTAGATGTAAAGGTATTCTGTCAATAGCTATAAGGTTGTTTTGCAACTCTCGTCCCCAGACTGGGGACATTTCGACATTCTCCAGGGAATACAAACTGATTTATAGATCTAATAAAATATGTTATATTTTGTATTATCTTGTAACACCAGTGTCCACTGCCTGCAACGGTCACAATTTTAAGTTTGTATTAAAACGAAAAATGCTGTTACGTGACGAAATGCTTCGAAATTGCATGTTTTCGATGACTTCTGAGGCAATTCAGGGGACGTGGTCCTTTCCTAAGTAATTATGAAGACATTTGAGAAAACCAGTTGAAAACCCAGGCCTTAAGGTGTGAAGATAAGTATTTGAAAGAATATTATCATATTATTTCAGATATAAATGGTACATTCCATTTACGTATGTTACACAAGACATTCCGCATAAAAAACACCAAGTATGGTTGAATCTCGGATCTGGTATGTTATTTCATTCATTTTTTGCATACCTTCTATATATCGATATGAAATTATAGTTTGAAAAAAAATTGTGTATATACCACTTTTCAAATGCGCATAAACATTTTTCTACCACAAAAGCATTATATGGAACTTGATTTTAGAGATGAACAGGGTTGGGTTATTCTTTTGGTGTTCATTTCTGAAATAGGACTTTAACAATGTTTCAGCGACCATACCTAAAAGTAAGGGTTGGCTATTGGGTAACTACGATTTTACTGGATTTTATCGAGTAAATTACGAGGGCGATATGTGGAAACAACTTGCTCAACAACTTGTTACGGATCACACTGTAAGTACACAACTGGGACAAGCAGGCTTACATACAGTCCTGGGTCTTCACTCTTTTTTCTAAGCTTTGTAACTGACCTATGTCAGATTTTGGATCAACCTATGTCAGATTTCGGATCAAGAATACTATCAAATTTTCGAACGTTATTTATTATTACATGAAGTTATGTTACATAATACTATTACTTTTCGACTGCTTAAATTAATGTTAATCTAAAAATGAATCACGCTTACCAAGGAATGCTAGTATATAGTTGCAGCACTCAGTACTATCGCAAAAATGCTTTCGCGGTCCATGCTACGCAAGCCAAGACACCCTGTGAACCTTTCGGGATGTTCTACCGACCCATGATTTCAAGACCGGGGCTACACTCCAAACACTATTTCACATTCCTTGTCAAAATCTTACCAAACAGGTCTATTAATATATTACATGCCTCGTATTGATTTCTGCAAAATCGTTATTACAAATTTTACAATGTCTTTATTTTCATAGGTATTTCTAGAAACCAACCGAGCTGGTTTAATTGGTGATGCTTTTGCTTTAGCGAGGTATGTTCGTCTCCACAGTTGTTTAACCTTAACATTTCTTAAGATAACTAAACCAGGCTTTTTCAATTAATTTTTGTAAAAATATATGGGTCAAATAGAGCTTAGCTAGCATAGAGAGAAGAGCGTTTAAGCGGAAGAGGTCACTCTTGAGGGGCCATTCTCAAGGGCGTCGCGGGCCGGATTTGGCCCGCCATTTGAGAAGACCTGAACTAAACAAAATTATACAACATTCATAAAACTTCTTTCTTGTTCCTGTTTTGGACTAATGGCTATTCAGAGCCTTTGAACAAATCAAATCAAATTGTCAATTACGATTATGAACCACCTTTGCTAATAATAATAAATAGAAAGTCCGTTCTAATTAAATGAATTTTTAATACGTTTTTAAGGGCTAATTTATTGGATTATTCTATGGCTTTGAACATGACGGTGTATTTAAAGTCTGAACAAAGTTATATCCCTTGGAGGGCTTTCTTAGATTCCGTCAAGTTTTTGAATGGTATGATTGCTAATACTGCCGCTTATGGCAAATTACAGGTAGGCAGGATGTAATGATTGTTCAGAAACATATTTCTATAAACGCATTCATCAACCATTTATTATTTGTCAAACATTAGTCTGAAATCGGCGATAATTGAAAAATACATCTGGTTTTGAACCGGCATATAATATGAATCTTCTGAAACTCAAATACCCCACAGTTGGATTTTCATGTCGATCATATAATTTCGATTTTCTGCTATTTAGTAGATTTACTTATGTTTTCAGAAATATTTAAGCGATTTAGTGGCACCTGTATTTGAAAGAGTCGATGCTTCCGACAGAGGCGATTTGCCCGAAAGGTATGTTCAGGGTTGTCTCGAAATGAATTGAGTAAAGTTTTACAGATCAGGTTTTAAGAGGTGTGTCACAATTGCCTGTGCATTTAAACAGATCAATACAATTAAATATACCTATATAAAGTAACAAGTCAAGTCGAGTTATCTTACGAATTGATTGTGTATGCGTCTTGGTTTACCGTCTACAGTGTTGGGGTTTATTGCATGGATAAAACCTCTGTTGCTTACCTTAATGTCGTATACAATAACTTTTGAAGTAGTAAAATTACGATGTTTTAAAATGCTTTCTTTGTCAGGTATTTAAGGCAGATTATTTTAACAATGGCATGTGAAGTTGGTGTAGAGAAAACAGTTATCTATGCTAAATCCATGTTTAATGCATGGAAAAAGTTCAGCACAAGGTAAGAAAAGCATAAAGTACTTTCCAAAGTAGTAGGGGATGGCATTAAAGTATCGAAATGGTCAGAATTGTGTCAACGCGCTAAAAACATGTAACATCTGCATTATTGCTATACTTCGAAGGGATAAGTTAAGTCTCTTGTTTATGCTTGCTTGGTTTCAAATACACTTTGTTCAATAGCCTTAGAATTATGCAGACGAGCTTCTAGTATTCTTGAGCATTGCAATGAAATATGTCCTGCCCTTTTATTGTATGGAAATCGAAATCCATATTTCTATATATTCAGATTACCAACAGACTTCGCAATGATAATATATTCTGTTGGTGTCAGAGAAGGAGGAGTAGAAGAATGGGATTTTGTTTGGAACAAAAGTCAATTAACTAATGTTGCGTCAGAAAGAGCCATGATGATGGAAGCTTTAGCACAATCACAGAAACCGTGGTTGTTATGGAGGTTATATTTTTTCTTAGTACTTTGTGTGGATGCGGATGATCGAATGCAACGTTAAGACGATTGACTAGTAATTTTCATTCAAGAACGTTCAATTTTGGCAGATATTTTCTTGTATTGAAACCGTCTTGAACTATTACTAACAACTGTGAAAAAAACGTTAAACTCATTTTTGGGAATATTTCGATGTAATATGTAATGCAAAATTAGTAATATTCGAATTTGGCAAACGTATTCAGTAGCAGCCAATCCCCACTTCTTGTAGCGTGATGTATATTAACGTCTATCCCTATATTTTAGGTATATAACTTGGGTTTTTGACCCGGAAAAAATCAATCGACAAGATGTACGACTGGTCTTTGGTTATTATGTTAAAAATCCCTTATCAAGAATGGTGGCCTTAGATTTTGTGTTAAGTAGATGGCAGGATTTGAATAGAAGGTAAATATGTATCTATCTACCTTTTTAGGGGTTGCTGATTATGGGTTTACCATAATCAAATTACTCCAAATCCTCATTAATGCATGTCATCTATTATTGTTAAATTGAATCGGTGATTTTTCATTCATTTACAGGTTCCCCAATGACATGCCCGAAATAATCACAGAAGTAACAACATACATCAATACAAAATTTAAATTGAAACAGGTAAGACCATTATATCATGATGAAACTAGTTGACAGTGTTTTACATATCAAGAAAAGATGCAAATGAAACTGTCTTGTATATTAACTCGTTTCCAAACATTTTATGTTGGCCAATAATATACCAAAATCAATGTCCTTTTAACAGGTGGACAGTTCGAGAAGATGGGCATTGATGTCTTTACAACCAATTGACATCGAAGACCGAGCATAACCTTAATCGACAGATTTAAATTTCTGCGATTATCGTAAGTCGAAACATTCAATGATGTAATTTAATTTTATCATGTTTGCAGTTAGAGACATTAATCGCCGAATATCCACCAAAAGCTGCATTGAAGGCAGCTGCTAATGCTGTAGCTCTCATAAGGTATGCAGATATGCAGATTTTATATGTTTATTCATATTTTTATAAGGCCTCGTCATGTCATTTATCTGGTTTACATAATTGCAAAAATAAATGAACAATGTTGGTTTAGCAATGTTATCGACCAGACCAAACACATCTCTAAGTGACCTTTCAATGGTTTCAGTGATATTTTATTGACCAGTGGCTTTCGACAGAATAAAATGGAATTTAAAAACTATTTGAAAATTGAAATTTCTAGGCTATCATAAAATGTATATTTGTATATTAACAGATCCAACATTGAGTGGATGAACAAGCATTATCAAACAACTACTGAATGGTTAGAAAAGCGTGTAAACATGGTTGAGGGGAATTCAAAATGAAGCAGTATTGCTTTGATTTTTCTATTTATTTTTGTATAATATTTACTTGAGTTATGTTTTCTAAAAAAATTCTTACTTTGTATTTCCTGTTTTGTAACAAATTCTCGTATGGTGTTTGTGTTCGTAAGTACGTATATTATAAAATAGTATTACTCTTTTAGTCACGGCCATTTAACGTGGTGAATTATGTAAATATGTGATATGTTGTAATATCTTTTTTTTTAAAAGTCAAACCTTCTGAATAACATTTAAAAGAATATAATTTCGAGGTTTGTTCTTTGATTTTCTTTATCAATTTAATGTGTTCTCAGAGTTAAATCGTATTCATTCGTAAAGTCTGTAAAACTTTCGCTACCAACTTAATAGTAGGTTTGGTTCAAATGCCAATACGATTTTTTTGGGTAAGTCATAATCCACCTTTTTTGTAACTGGATGATAATTGAGAGAAATACGTGTTTTGTTATATAAAATTATGTTGTTATATTAAAATTTTGCTATTTTAATTAAAATTGTCACTTCTTTATATCCGATTATAATTTGAAAAACATAGTACATTTACCCCAAATCACAGTTGCGTTACGACTGATATTTCTTAACTTCAACAATAATTAAACAGTAGCACGAACGATAACAACCGTAAGACGCATCTTGGTTGCAGCAAATGAACTTTTTGAGGAAATATATCAATAAATGGGTATGTATTTTATAATGAAAAGTGATATCAGTTGTCTAGAAGATTAAGCTAGTAAACTAAGGGAGTTAAGTTTATATCTATCATAATTAAGGGAGATAACTTTTGTCAAATGTAAAAACAATGCATTACAGTAGAGCTCAAACAAATAAATAACCAGCATAATATATCTGAATTAGGTCATCAAATATCGTGTACTATGAATTGGATATTTGGCGTCCAAATTTTACAAAACGAATAAAAATCTGAAATTTTTCCGACCAAATCATAAAGCATTGCTGATTAGACTCGTTTCGACCTTCTGTCGACTTTGCAAAATCGTTGTCTTAAACTAACCATACGTTACACAGAGCTGTCTTTGAATGGTAGGTTGACCAATAATGACTTTTATGACACAATAGACCAAATCTTATGCAGTTTCAAAGTTTGCAAAATAGCCCATACAACATTACAATTACAGCCACACGAGATCAAAGCAGCGAAAAGAAAAAGAAATTCGTCCAAATCGTAAATTTTCTGAGCAAAGAGACGATAGAATAAAGAAACTACGTACTAACGATCCAAACCGCAAAACGAAACACGAAATCCAAAAAGACGAAACATAGGTAACAGCTAATGAACTTTTCACATGTATTTCATAATGAAAAGTGGTATCAGGCTTTCAAAAGAGTAAGCATACCCTGCCTGGCGCAACACCCGTCCTAGCTGTTAAAGATACACGAAACAAACTTCAAAACAAATAGCGCCAGATGAAAAATCAGTGACAAATGTTCATAAGTTAAAGGGACGCAACTGGTTAAAATACGTCCAATTTCGACAATTCAAGGGACGTAACTAATCATAATAAATGTAATATTACGATCATAAAAAAGACAAATCTTTTAAATCTGTATAATGCAATTTTCTCGATAGATGTAATCGTAATATTCAAATATATATATTGAATACAAAATATATATAAATTACATTTTTGTTTTATTATTTGACAGAGATTATTCTAGGTTATTCACTTTTACATTTAATTAAAAAAATCTAGATCATATAACTGGTATCATATCAATATATAGCACTTGGCATATAACCACTAATCTGTTTGTCTGGGTTTTTTGCGGCGGTTAAATATTCCCACATCTGATACCAAATGTTTATTGTTCCATAGTAAACCCTTCTGTGTGTTTGTGAGATCATTTTAGAATTGAAAGCATAATTATGTAGGTATTCTCAAAACCAGCTTCACTGGAAGTGGTCTTTACACAACAGATAAGGGTAAGGTGATTTAACAGATTCAGATGATAAGATTAACCACGGTAAGACGAACACCAAAATCGGTGAAGATACCTCTTACAGTCAAAAGTAATACATACTCTGAAGTTGGTACTTTCTTGAGGCAATGAAAGAAACAATTTAAATATAAGGCAAGACCAATTCTGAATCAATTACCTCTATCAATTAAAATGAATTTATAATTAAGTCATTTCAAAGATGGACTAGAAAAGAAACAGATGCCTAGTGACGATTAAATTTTAATTCACTTAAATCCAGTGTTTTTTTTGTAGAATTGTATCATTTATAAAGTTTTGTATAAATTTTCCTAGGTGCCGTGATCTTGTAGTTATATTTACAGAATGTTTATACTAGATTACTATTTCTCTATGTATATTTTTTATTTAGAGTATAAATTTGAGATTAACTTTTATTTTTATTAATAACACAACACAATGTGTCCATATATTGATCATGTCTCAGTTTTTCAAGAAAACGATTACACTCCTGGATATCTCTGTTAAACAGAAAGGTATTTAAGATCAGCTCTTAGCATACTTAGTATTTTGAGTTACCAAAAAAGCTAGGCAGCATTAAAACCCCAACCCTTTTTTACTTATGCAAATAAATTTCGTTGCCTGCTCAAACAATGATCGATGATGCTAAGATCCGCCGTATGGAAGGATGTAAGGGGTGGTCTTCCCTCTAAATTGATTTAGTGGAAGGACAGTTTGATTTTCCCACAGACTATTGAGGTAAGACATAAAGCATAATAATGCAGATTAAATTTTATTTTAAATAAAATCAATATAGAATAAGTTGATAATTTAAGAGACACAGTAACTTTCTCAATATTTTAAAGACATTAATATAACGAAAACGTCACCCTTTTCAAAATGAGAATAGGATTGATGCAGTTTTACACGCCTTTTTTAATTCATAACCTAATCAAGAAAAGTCATTTTGAAAAGTATAACGAATCATTACATCAAGAGCTAGTTACAGATGATTAACCAAACTGGCAGTGAACATGAGTTCCTTCGTCTATACCTACTCCTCCAAGTTCATTGCATTTAGAGACATAGGACGCCACAGGTCCAACGTCATCAACATCTACCGCCAAGCCCTGATAATGCCTGGTTTGACAACCGTGACAGGCACCAGCGATGGAGTTTATCTATGAAAGGGGAAAAATAATAAGGATATTAATGTAACAGTTTGTGAAACAGAAACAGTCAGTATTCTGATTAAGAACCTACTATTTTATGATAGTTTTCGACACTTATGTGTTACATGTAGATAAAGAATTCTTAAATGACCACATCTATTGAAAGTGCTTTAAAAAAACAAATATGTGCTTCAGTGTTGTCAATTACTAAATATGATAACGCTTGCTTTATTTCATCAGTCAACGTAAAAACGGGTCACACATAATAAGCATTTGGCTACTTACCGTAACTGGATATAATTGTGCAATTTCTTCAATATATGTCAGTACTAGACCATCAATACAAACGGAACCGCCTGGTGCAGACCAGAGACCACACTCACCACAACTATAACTAAAGTAAACGATATCTTAAAGAGGAACATTCAGCTTTTTGGGGATTTATTTGTACCTACAGTGACTACATTGTGATTTGAGAGTATAAAAAAGAATGTCGGTTATTACAATTTGTCCACAAAAAGTCCCTACAAATCTTATGAATCATATTAATTCTAAAATCTATCTTGTAAATCCCCAATCTAATAGTTTGGATGCCTAGTTTTACCTAGATCTTTTCGATTCTTTCCCATTACAAGCATCTTGGATGTTGAGTATTGGATAAGCATCATCACTTTCTCCAGAAGGATGGCTACTCGGAAGAGTGATACATGTACTGCCATCGTTATGGAGCGCCAAAACTCTACAAGCGGCTGCACTCTCGGAACATGAGCCTAAAAGATAAACACTAATATTATGTTTACACCAGAGCTGGGTTATTTTGTTTATTAAAATGTTTTATGTATTGCAATGTATTTCTTACTTTAAAGTTTGGGATTAAGAAGCAAATTATCCGCAAAATAGTATTGCCCAGATTGTCAAGTGATAATATTTTTTACAATCAAGTATTTGTGATCAAAGCATAATAAAAACAAAAACTTAGTAAAATGCAACCATGAAAGTTAATAATTATTTCATAAGTGAGATTCCAAACTATCTCCAAATGGCTAAAAAAAAAAGGTCTAATATAAATGTTACCCAAATAAATGTTACGTAAGTTTGCTCTTTTATCATATACTACATTTATCTCACAATTCGAAAACTGACAAGATAGCAAAACTAGAACACCAACTATTTTGTCGTTTACAAAAACAGAAAATGATTCTGTTTTGAGAAAGTGGAGCGAAATTCTTTTAAACTCGGCATTTTCTCAACATCAAAGATTTTTATCTGACATTAACTAAACCCATAGAATTCAAATGTGCCATTTCCGGAACATCATAATATTCTATAAATGACGATAAACTTTTACCATCAGAGCTGTTCAAATACGGTTTGTAGCAGTAGATATGCTTACACTTTTTGTATTGCGTTTGTATAGTTTGTATTATATATAATATTATATAGCTTATATACAGAGAATAAATGACTACATGTTATAGTCATACTTATTAACGTCTTAATGTTACAATCACATGAGCAACCAGATTGTTCTTGTAATCCTACCTGTACTTTGTCTTAGAACACAACATTGTCTTTCAGTAGGACCATCACACAGATTTTTTTCGAAAAGGCCGTCGCAATATGAATCGTCTCTATACTGACATACGTTACCATTGTCAGTACATGCTGCGTCACCTTGAAATGAAATAGGAAAGAGAAATTGTTAATCGGGAATGAGAATAAAAAATATCGTAAAGAATTGTTATCGACTAAAATACGCATTACAATAGTGGTCTAAATTATAAGAAAGTCCATTGAAAACACTTTGTTAATTCTTTTGAAAAAGAAATAGTGAATCGTTCACATGAGGTTTTGTGGAAAATCTATCTAAAACTGAAGGTATTATATAATGTTCTATCTGCAAGATCAAAAGTTTCTACTTCAGCACAGAGAAATATGGGCGTATAAAGACTGATCAAAATAGTTTGGTGTATTAACTTTAACCGTTTTCATTCGAAATCATTATTGTATGATTATTTTGACAATCATGAAACGATAGAATTCAAATAAGCAATTTTCACTGAAAATGTACATTGAAAGAATTATTTACGATATATGGTAGGCCAGACAAAAGACGAAAAACAAATTTCGAGAAAGAAAGACAGTCAATACCTACCAGAAACAGAACCAGCCAAAACGCACAAACACGCTAAAGAAGTCACCAAATTAATGTTCATCATTGCGGTATTTCTGTCAGCTACAGTTGCAGATAATTTAATCTAAGCGACAGTGTTGTATTTTATAGTATTTTATTTCTAATTGCCCATGTTGGAAGTGCCATATGTGAGACATAAACAGATTAGTGAGTATATGCTAAATGATAAATATCGAGATGAGACAGGTAATATGATCTAATTTTTTTGTATCTACTTGTATGATTGTATATTTCTGATATTTCTGATATTTCTCTCATTTCAAAAGTACACTTCAATTGCATGCTATTTGTCTTACAATATCTTTGTTTCTAAATAATGTAAATATATTATATGTATTGATGTTTGTTGGGGAATGTTAAAAGGGATAATGAAAAAAAGCCATTTAAAATAAGGGAACTAAAGTAAACTCAAAGTCAAGGAATATAATGAAGTTATACCAATACATGTATATTTGCTCGTAAAATGAAATGAAGATCAGGGTATGCAAGTTAGAATTAGAACTGGGAAAAAATAAAATGGAAGTAAGTGGATGCTAATAAAAAAAATAAAACAAATGTATACATGCAAGTAAATCAACATTAATTGTCAGTAGAAAAAATACTTCAGCCGAAAAGTTTGGGACTAATTCTTCTATTGAAGTCTTATTAGCACTTGCTGATAACAATAATACATGCACTCTCAAAATATATTTGTGGGCGTATACAAAAGAGATTGTTTAATAGTTGTACGAATGGTCATAAAAGAAACTTAACTTTACAGTCGAATTATCGAATAATTTCGCCAGCTCTTAGTTCATGTAAGGTAAACATTTTCTAAATTCCTTTTATAAATTAAAAAATAAATCATAAAAGAAAATCTATGAAAAAATAAGAATATAGATGAAAAACATTTGATAAAAATTCTAAAGGCTTAAATGTGGGGAACTTAATATTCATCAAAAATTACATATTTTTTATTTAAACCTAAAAAAGTTTTCTTCAATATCAGGATTTACAAATCGTAAGCTGAAGTTCTCGCTTGATTTTAATTTTTGATTATATATTTATATACCATGAGAAGTCGAGAGATAGAAAGCGAGAAGGTGAGTATTTTCATCGCTTTCTCGCCCTTTCCTCGTTTTCACGGCTTGTCGCCTTGCCGATTTCTTGTTGGTGAGAAGAAGGGGGGTTTCTTCCTTTCTAGTGGACTAGAAAACAGATATGACCCCTACCGACTTCCATACTATTATGATCCAGACATAGATGAGATATGTATAAATAACATTAATTAAAATATATCAAATTTGTCAATCAAAAGGCATGCATTAAGTATATCATAATATATAAAAAGTAATATGTGAGACAGACAGATAAGTTCCTATATGCCAAGTGATATATCGGGTGTCGCAAAAAACCGTCCCCAAGTTTGACGGTAAGTATCTCAACTGTTGGTGAACCAATCTCTTTCACAGATTTACTTCAACATGGCCTTGTCAGAACCTAAAAATATAAAAGTCATTGAATAAAAATTGTACAAGTACTGTCACGAACAAAATAACATGTCAAAAAATTCGATATCAGAGCAAACTACACATTTCAACTTGTGTCCATTGTGCTCTCACCTCATTTAGCACCAGTATCATTCATTTTCCATCCTGAAATTCTCTCACCGATATCATCTTAAAGTATTTTCTTCCAAAAAGCAACCATTCTGCCTTTCAATTCCTGTTCAGCCAGTTAGTTCCACTGGTGTCGGTAATGACTCCAGGCAGTTTGGGATTCTTAAACACATGTACTGCACTTGGGTTAGAAGGACATACGGACTGAACATGAACTGAAAGTCAGTCGCTTCTTGAGATATAATACCTTTATATGAGATCCGTTTATCAGGATGGAAAATGGTTGATATCGCTGGTCGATGTGGTTAAGGCACCAAGAACACAAATTCAAATATTTAAATTGCTCTGATACTGAATTTTTTTGACATGCTTTTTTGTTCGAGGCAGTACTTGTACAATTTTTATATAATGACTTTCATATTTTCAGGGTCTGACAAGGACATGTTAAAATAAGGACATGTTAAAATATATCTCTAAGAATGTTGAAAGAGATCGGTTCATCAGCAGCTGAGATACTTCCCATCAAACTTGAGGACGTTTTTTCTGAGACACCCGATATATTGATTTGAGACCAGTAACGTGATCTATATTTTTTTTTATTAAATGTAAAAATCCAAATGGCAAAATCATAAATTAAAACTAATTGAAAAAGTTAATCACAACGACGTCACGACTATAGTTGCACACAAATTGCAAAAAAAATTGCATTCAACTAAACATTTGTCTTTCAATGTCTGTTTTTTCTGTTTAAGACATAAAGACTAAAATATGATTCGTATTTTTTACTTTCAACGTCTGATAATTATGGATAAGCTACACTTGGATTTGAAGGCTTAAATTTTTTGTACGGAACATATAACGTAATTTTTTAGGATCATAATATACTGTGCTTGAACCTAAAAGACAATTCAGACTAGTAAGGTGGACTCACAACTCTAATTCATTTGCCATACGTTTCGATGTTAAATCTTGATTTTCAACCTTCTATAACTTTTTCCAGAATTATCGTGGAAAACCTTCCAATATGTCGTTTGAAAGCCTGACCAATACTTATTGTCTCCTCATAAATTCAATATATGATGATCATGAAAATTTTGAACCAGTCAAACAGAAAGAAGAACACTACCGGATATCAACACCAAGTGATTTACCAATCCGCATATAAGTCTCTCATAATCTCACTAAAACTGAAATAAAATCAAATTCCAAATCTGGACAAAAAATTAGAAAAATAGGCATGCAAAAACTCCTAAAGGAAGGGAGAAAGAGGATTTCTTAAAATAGCACGGATTACAGTGGTTTTAGTGGTGTGGGTCCTTTATCTTTGATTAGTTCGACCTTACAACTATGGTTCGACTACCTTTGTATATACAGAAACTTAACGATAACATAAACAATGATTGCTTAATAATTTCACTTAGCCTTTTTGTATCATCTTTATTATGGCCATTAAATTTGAAACAGGGGCTAATTGTTAATCAAATTAGTTTGCAATTACGTCGAGAGACATTGGGTTCGGCGTTTAAGAACACCAAATAGACTTCAATTTACTAACTGCTCGTGTGAGTAGACTGTAGTTCTATTCATTACTTGTATGAGTAAATAATCTTATTTTTAGGAGTTTATTTAAGTACAACTGAATAGTTTTCATAACCTCAATCTGATTTTTTTTTAATTTTTAATACACATTAAATTTTCATCGAGTCTTCGCCAGATCTATCGAAAATTTTATTTGCAAACACATGTTACAACTTCCGGTGTGGTATCAAATTAAACCGCCTTTTTGAAATTTGAAAGTTTGGAGGCTGATATCTCGTTACCTAAAACTTCAAAGACATTGACTTATTGCCATAGGATAATTTGATATTTTATGCTATCTGAACATAACAAAATTCACAGCACTAACACGTAACTTGATTCGTCTAGAAAGATATTATTCTGAATGTGCTTTCCGACTCAGTGACGTTTTCTCGCTGACCAGAAGGTGGAGGTACAGGGTTCAATCCTGGCATTCACCCTGTCACTGATGCAAATCGCAGAGGCTAACATGGAAAAAGTGTCTATATAGTCGTTCAAATGGGACAATAAACTGAAGCACCATGTGCTAAAGGCTGTGGACAGTAAAGATCAATCTACAGTTGCAAATCCAGTAAGCTAATGACGCTGTCCTGTCCTGTTCCTCATTGCACACTACGTTGCGTTTGAACGTCCTCATTAGCCCATGCAGGTGCAGAAAAACAGAACGTAAGAAAATAATTTTTGACATGCTATTTTGTTCGGAGGAGTTCTTGTACAATTTTCATTTGATAACTCTCATATTTTTTGGGTCTGTCAAGGACATGTTGAAGTAAATCTATGATAATTGAGATCAGTTCATCTAAAGCAGAGATACTAACCGTCAACTTTGGGGACGCCCGATATTTTATTATGATTATTTGACTATCTGCACCACTGAGCTGCTATTCTAACAGAAGAGTAGCGGCATTTTAATGCAATATATTATTATAATTACATGTACATGATTGTTTTATACTATAAACCATATTTACCCTCCTGATCAATTTAAAAATGGTGTAATTGAAATGAAATGTATAGCGTATATTGTCGTGACCCAATTCAATTCTTCACTGATTTTGACAAAACATGCTGAAATTATATATTACCACCCAAGGATGAACCTGTCGAAAATCGGCAGAATCGAAAAATATTAAGAATGAGTTATTTCCCTTGATGTGATGTGAACGAATTGTATTAATAAAGGTTGACTATTTCGTACTGGATATGGTTACCATTCTGTTAAATGTTATCAAAGCTGTCAGTGGGCGTATGGCACCTTGCCTGCTGACAAGTTATATTTTGGCTCGTTGATTGATCCCGTTATCTAATCAATTGGCCTTGAAATGAAAAGACGGCGTTGATTGAATTATCATCTAAGTTATTAGGTCAACACTATATCTGTAAAGATGGTGTACAGATATATTTTACTATTGTCTATATTTTCTTATGGATATTGTACACAGGACAGTATTTATGTTGTGGATAATTCGGGGGGATATGGTAGAACATTCGATGGTATTGGAGCTATCAGTGGTGGTGGGGTACGTTTCGTTAGTATATTATGAGTGTAAGGTCAGGTTATGTCAAATTGAGCAAAGACTCACCCTATCGATTGGTTTCAACTAAGATCAATTGAATGATTACTCGAGTCACTATCAGGTTCAATTTTTTATACCAGCAGTTGGACAATCGACAGCCACTGTGAATTTGCATCTTTCCAATTGAAGTCTCTGAACGTAGGAACATTGCTTTGCTCTATGCTTTACTGTCATCAACAGTACAAAAAAAGTCATTTGCAACATAAGAGTTTGACCACCTCCTTTTTGTCGGTTCATCATCCACAATATAAACAATAATAAGCTTATGTGTCTTTGCAGGCAACATCTAAATTGTTAATGAACTACTCTGATCCAGAACGCTCCGATATACTGGACTTTTTATTTAAGGTAAGAAGGAGGTAAAACAACTGTTTGTCGATATTTGAGATTTTGTATTTTTTGTAAACATGTCAGATTACCACATGTCAACATTAAGAAATGCAAGCATTCGTGGTTCATAGTTAAAAATGCGTTCTGATGTTCTCGGAAGCAGATCTACATTGATTTGAACAGTATACGCATTTTGAACACAGAGCTACTGTTTCTCTCTCTGTCATGGTTGCTTAATTTTCATAATGAATAATGCCGAAATAAAATGAAATCTTGCTTTGAAGTAGATAAAAAATGAAATTTCAAAAATTTGTGGAAAAAAAATCACGTATTTTTGATTCAATTTTGATTTTTTTCTCTTCATTTAGCCAAATTATGGAGCTTCTCTTCACATTTTCAAAGTTGAAATCGGAGGTGATATGCAGAGTACGGGTAAATATTTAACTCTATATTAATATAGGTCTTTACGTAATTTTGAATGCTGATGACAAAAAAAAAAATCCACAAATCTTTCGATCAATTACCAGAAATTCACCCGCTCCTGTACAATCATTTATTGGCCAATTTTTAATTTTAACATGATACAAATAAAGTTGATCAATCCATGTTCTTGAAAATGTATCGATGTCTTTGGTCCGCATAATCAATATTTGCCTGTGTATTGTTTTGAGTGTGCTGTTAAGAAACATGTTGCAGATCATTCTTCATCAATTTCTGATAACTTTCTGATCAGTTTGCTGTTGTAAATTTCAGAGGGAACTGAAGCATCACACATGCACAATAGTTGGGATTTAAATTTTGATCGTGGGTATGAATGGTGGCTTATGAAGGAAGCCAAAAAGGTTAGATCACATTTCGAAGCAAATATCATACCGCAATGGTTAACCCATGTAATTTGTCAAAATCAAATTAAATGTATAATGAATAACATTCTGTGCTGTCTTGTCAATGTAAGAATGATGAATAATACACCTATATGTAATACTCCAAAAGCTCTCTAAAAGCCCCAAATATTCTGTAAAGTAATTTCTTCCAGAGAAATCCTGATATAAAGCTGTACGGTTTACCATGGGGATTTCCAGGCTTTCTGAGTGATTCTGAAGGAACACCATGGGGTAATATTCAACATACCGCTGATTATATTGTTACATGGGTGAAAGGAGCTAAGGAACACCATCAGTTGAACATTGACTACATCGGGGTATGTACATAATGGACGACGAACGGCAGATTTGTCTAAGGAAACTAACTGTCATGTGTGGAAAGAAGCAAATTATAACATATATTTTCGCCATAACTTGTTAAATTTTTTCTTCGTGATGCTGTCGGTGAGTGCTATTTTAAACCCAATCGAATGTATTTTCATTATTCAAGATTTTACCATTTATTATTTTCTTAGTTTGTCAACTAATGAAATTACATAACTTGAGATGGCCTACAGCTTTTAAAGTCTAGAATTTGTTTTCTTTTACTTTTCAGATATGGAATGAAAGTCCGTATAATGTTTCTTATATAAAGGTTTGTATAGCTAATCACAAGTTGATCACCACAATAAGACTTTCTTATATTCTGGATCATCTGATAATAGTCTATGAATCTTCTGAGTTAGATCGTATTACTTAATAATTATGAATATATAAAAGGCAGGCCATTTTAATGTGCTAGGTGCTCAGTTTCAAGACATCAAAATTCCGTAACCTTTACTGTTTGCAATCAACAACTTGCTAATGCGATACATACAATCTGGTAAGTTAAAGTCCACAAAACAATTTATTAAATTATTCTAGGTTCTTCGAAAGTCTCTAGACATGGCCGGGTTCTCAAAAACTATGATAATAGCTTCGGATCAAAACGGATGGCCAATAGCAAATGATATTGATCACGATGAACAACTGAAAGAATCGATTTATGCATTAGGGTGAGTAAGCTCAAGCTTATTTCGTGAAAGCAAATCCTTGTGTTTTTCTTTGTTGACAAAAATTTAATTAATTAAATTAAAAGTTTCCCCTTTTAGTGATGCACTATTATGGAAATGTTGTCTTGTGGACATGGTTGCCACTACCCCAACACCTCGTTCAAAAAATAAAGAAATTACTCTAGTTTCACTCTTGCAAACTGCGTTAATTTTTTCTCTGGATTCCTAGATTTGAAAATATCCGGGAAGGCCTCCATGACTATCCCCTCACACATTGAATTGTTCCTTCATAAAGGGATATCAGGCACTTGCATGCTTACGACTCTATCCGACAGTAGCATAACTTTCCCAATTACAAATATCTACTTCTAGGACACACTATCCGGGCACCATGTCAACACAATCAGCTCTTGATACTGACAAACCATTATGGGCATCAGAAGATTGGTCTGCTAATAATCCTCTAATTGGTCCAGGGTGTTTAGCTAGAGTAAGTTCTATCTTGTTAATATTTTCAGAACTCACTATCCTGGTACGTTGTCAAACACCCAAGCTGTTGGTACTCATAAGCCATTATGGGCATCAGAAGATTGGGGCTGTACTGATCCTATAGTTGGTCCTGGATGTCTTGCTCGAGTAAGTCTTGTAGCCACACTCTTCTTCAGTATTCGATTAAATAGAAAGAGTCTCTTAAATATTTATTTTCTCGGGTGTCTCGCGTGCAATATAAACATTCCCATGTAGATTTGGATACTGCATTGTAATCAGTTTATATGAATGTGGTCTTGTATGTTGTTCAAAAAAGGTGTTTGAGGTTGCCCCGCACTTATTATTCGAGTTTTATAGCTTGAGAACAGTGGTTTCCAACCTGGGGGGTATGGCCCACTACAATCTAATTAAAATTAGATTACATTTCGTTTCGGTTATTTTTTTGAAAAATAACCGAAACGAAATGTAATCTAATTTTAATTAGATTGGGCTTACTAGGGCCGCCATGGAGCATTTGTCATGGGGCTTGAAGAAGTGTATGTTTTTCTCAAGCCCAATTTTTTATTTATGTTCAAACTCGCTCTTTACACTCAGTAGATAGTGATCAAAAGCATGATGATGATGATGATGATATCCTATGCTCACTGACGCAAAGAAAGCAACTCGTTTCGGTTTTGACCAGATTATTTCCCCGAGAAATGTCTTTCCCTCACCAGCTGGCCCTGGGAAATGAATTTGAAAATTATACCTGCGTCTTTATTAAATCTGTGTAAACAATCTGTGATTTAAACATTGATTTCCTAGTTTGGAAATGAACAGGGGCCGTGGCTCTAGGATTACTGTGAATTTGGGCCACAGTTCGAAAAAGGTTGAGAACCACTTCTTTAGAAGTTAACTGCAAATATTTGAGTCAATGAAGGATTGAATCGTCTTCTCAAAAGTATTATAGAATTAAATTATATAGTGTATTTTCAGATTTTACGTTAATTCCGTTTCAGACTTTGAATCAGAATTATGTTAATGGTTACATGACATCGTAAGTATTTTGTTTTTATTTTCTACTTGCTACTCATGCACATTCGTTTGAATTAAATTGTACCAGCATCACTTCTAGTGCAATACAAAGAAGATTAAATTATTTCTTGTCTACAGACCACGTTCATTAAAATATTGTATCATCCTGGACAATGATGGTGTGCTACACAGGAATGTAAATGAACATTTTATTTTAAGACTACGTTACTGATAATATATGATATAGAACAGGCCTTCTCAAATGGGGGCCCGCGACGATCTTGAGAATGGCCCCCAAAAGTGACCCCTTCCGTTAAATCGCTCTGCTCGCATTGATATTTAAGCAATATTTGGCCCTTTACAAAAATTAATTGAGAAGGCCTGATATCGAATATGAACTACACTATTCTGAAATTCCGAACATTTTATCGGAATCACGACGTTAGCAAATCTTTGAAATTTTTGAAACTTAATGTATCTCGGTGTGATTTTGTAGGACTATAATATGGAATATAATATCAAGTTATTATTATGGGTTACCTTGGTACGGTTCCGGCTTGATGACCGCCAGTGAACCTTGGTCTGGTCATTATATAGTAGCACCTAATATCTGGGTTACTGGTAGGAGCCTTTTAAAATTTCAAATTTCCATTAGCATAAGATAATCATTTTATTGGTATGAATTTATTTTGAACATCATGTATACTATAGTGCAAAATTAATGGGAAAATATTGACACGTTAGTCAAATATTTCAATCGAATATGTCAAACAAAACACATAATTGTTTGCTTGTGCAATGACAGAAACAAACCAAATTTTCGTTGTTGAAAATGTGAAATGATATTGCTGATATCATCAGACCATTTCAGCTCATACAACACAATTTACTGAAATTGGATGGAAATATCTGAAACATGATTCTGGTGTGGGAAAGTTAAAAGGTGGTGGAAGCTATGTTGTATTAGTAAGCCCCGATGAAAAAGATTTCACTATTATTATAGAAACAATGGCGAGTAAAAGCTTTATCATTTTCTGTCAGAATGGTTTTGTCCAAAATATATTTGACTGTGACATACATTTTGTATTAGAAAAAAAAAACCAGGAAAATCATTTACTGTAAATCAACGATCTCATGCCATAAACTATACATTTATTTGCTTACTGATAATATTGACTTTTGGTGAACATCACCAATTTCCTTGCAATGCTGATGGTCATCCTGGTGATGATGTTAACTTTGACTGAAATATTTACTGAAATTTTCACTTCAGTTTATTCATACACTGATAATACGTAGGCATAATTATTATCACTAAATTGTATGACTGAACGAGGGTTTACTTGCTTACTGATAATATTGACGCATTCTTTCTGATTGTTTGGATATCAATTACCCAATTAGAAAAAATGACTTTAATGTTATAAATTGTACATTACAGAAACATGACAATTCGATTTGTGTTAGACCACCTTTACCACCATTTAATGTAGCTGGATCTCAAATGGCTGTGTTTGATCTGAAAGGCCCACTGGTATGTGTTTTACTCCAGTTAGTCCTTCTGCGACGTTTCACTTATATAGCTTTCACGACAGGATCGTTCTATACGTTCTATAGGTATCTCATTTTACATTCTAAACTTATATAAATATGCTTGATTGTTTGTTTTTTTGTGATTTGTCTTAGGCGAAGATTACACAGAAGCTGAACGTTTGGTATAGTCGTATTGGTTATGATGCATTAATTCCTGTTAATTTCCAAAAACAAGATCAGATACAGGTTTGTAATTTTGGTACATTGTATTTACTGGTCTTGTTTTATTTTATTTTTTTTTTTTTGTCATGTGTTGTTTTGGTCGCAATCTTGTTTGGTCTTATGATGATCCATGTAATCCCTCTGAGCGCACAGATTCAAACCCATTTGGTGTACATGTATACTGTTTTTGCACTGGCTCAAGGATTGGATAAATCAAATATACGGATTCCAGCTCCTGAAAATTCAAAAAGGTTTGACATTGGCCTTATCAAGAGTAATATCGCGTTCTTTTTTAAGAAATGGAGTCCATGTGTTATTTTACGTTTATTCAATTTTAATCATGATGAAGATCAGAGGATACTTAAATGAAATTGTACATATATATATTATGAATTTTGTTAATTTTTCTGCAGTGAATTTTGGAGAAATTTATTAGATTCACATTATCTGACGAAGCAGCCAGCAATATGAATGAGTGAGAATACATCCCAGAACCCCCTACAAAAGGTCCCTTTCATTTTTTTTTTTTTTTTTGACATAGGTAAACAACGGAACTATTAAGCTGAATATACTCATCAATGAATTGTGGACTTTAACAACAATAAGTACTGGATATAAAGGCAGTGTCTCGTTTATTCCCGAGCCCCAACCATTCCCATTGCCTTACAAAGAGGATTTTGAATGTAAGTAATGTTTCTCTAGCTTTCTAGACTTTGCTAACGGCTTCTAAATTATGCGGACCTACCGCACTACGACTATGAAACTTATAGTCTCATCATAAATTAGCCTGAGTGGTATTTGTGACAGTCTTTAGTAATTTCTGTGTGTCAAACGTGGCCTATTCTTGTTGTTCTTTTAATAATTTAACATGATTCCAGTAGCTCGAAACTCAAGAGTATATAAAAACGCAATTGTACTACAGAACAAAATAACACAACACTTAGATATTAACAAATCACTATACAGCACAATTCTCTAATTTGGTAAATATCTAATCTAAATATTTATTTGAGTATTGAATCCAAACTGTAATTCTTGATGACTGAATGTATCTCAATGTACTCTTTTGTTATATAAATAAATCTTTAATTCAGCTTTCAATATCAGCCAAGAACCTTTTGATTTCTCTCAACAAGTTGGATCATTTGAAGTAGATGTATTAAATGGCAATAAGTTTATGAAACAGGCCGTGTTAGAGACGCCTGTTCATTGGTTTTATTGTCATATTGACGAAGAAAATACAACGCTGAATGTTTTTGGCGATTATAACTGGTAAGCTTATCATCAGGATTCATTTTTATAAATCTTAAATTGGTCTCTATACAAGTAACCCTTAAATTTGTCAGGAATTTCAGAGGGTCACATTATCTTAATATTCTTGAGGAGGTCCCCAACCTTGAACATTGTGTTTCCAGGCTTTCTATGGGCGTCCTCTTCCACTATAAAGAGCACAACGGCAATAGGTAACAATTCACAAAATTTTCAAGGAAGGAGGGACTGCCCCTCCTTATTCGGCGTTTGCTTCTCCAGAAGTGGTTGGCTGACCTGGTCATGGTCATGGTCGGTGTATTTAGAAATGACATAAAAGAACGGAAACACTAAGGTGAAAAGCGAGATTTAATGGTAATGCAATAATAATAATAATAAACTCTTTATTTTACATGGGTCAGAATTAGGCCCAATACCACGAGTGATAACGGTCCTGTCTCACACCCAGCCCATGGGGACAAACATAGATACATACAAAAAAAAAAAAAAAAAAAAAAATTAATGTACAGAGTTTGATGATTTAGAGGTCAAGTACATGACCACAGGCTAATGGATATTTTTTTAAGATATACAATATAGCAATATACACAGGTACATGTGTATTAAATGGACATATTATCGTCAAGTGATTAAGTACATTGCGACAAATTGTAAAGAAAAAAAAAAAAAAACCCATTAAATTTGTAAAGCCAAAGGTCAGTGCAAGTGCAAGTGCAATAAAATATCCCATCGGATCTGTCTTAGTAGACATAACCCAAGCGCTCAAATCGAGAAACTTACAATTTACAACTTGGATTAACTTTTTGGTGGCAGAAGTCGTTAGTTTGAAAATAGTTCATGAGCAACTAATTATGCTCAGGGTAGACTAAATCCTTTGATACGTTAAATACCAAACGGTGCCAGCAGTCGTTACTCTTTTCAGTGTCTGTCTCTTGCAAAGTTTTTCTACCCCCATTTGGTAAAATCATCCAATCAGAGGATGAACATAAATCAAGTTGCGAGCACTATACTTTCTTACAATTTTGCCAATAAGCTTCCAAATTATATTCTTATTTATTGTTTAGGAAAGATATCCACGCTGAAGTAAATGTTATGATACCCGCAGTAAATGGAAGTGATTGTGTGTATGTAGCTGTTAGAACAACAACTGCTGGATGTCGTGCTCTCTTATCTACTGGTTTATTTTTCTTCTTTTATCCTACAGAGCACCGATTTGTGCTGTCGACAGATCTATGTAAGTTTAATGATTGGTATTAATTAAATACAAAAGTATAAACAATGATAATGTTGTGCGAGATAGAAATTACATCACTGATGAAAGTGATCAAAAGGGGGAATTTTAAAAAAAAAACCATTTTTTTTTATTATTCAATTCTGTTGTGAATCATCATAAGTTGATTATGCATAATCGTTCCCAATTGCATATTGGTATTTTTGTTTTCAGTACAAAAGAATGTTCTAACACATGGAAATATTGCCAGGGTACACCCCTCGTGGAATAATCTATCTCTCTCTGTTAAGGTAGGTAAGGGTATATATAATCCCGATAAAAAGTGATGTTCTCTATATAAACGCCAAAAGCCCTTACCCCTTACAATATTAAATAACCTCATGCCTTGTTTTGTTCTTTGGCTCTTGGTTTGAATAATTCATCTTTTCGTGTTCTTGTCATCTTGATATGAGAAGTTATAGCACTTGAATATCAGACACTTATCATAAATATTTTTTTAGTTTCAATTAGCATCATAAATAAATCATATTTGTCAACATTCTTACCTGAAGATAGCGCTTTACTTACGTGATAGCAACTAACAAGGTTGTCTTTAATTCTTGATGACTAATGCAATTTTGTTATATATTCATTATTCATTTATCTTAGTTTAAACGCTACTTCAGTGATGATTTTTATATGTATATATTTTCAGGGTAATCAGCTATCAGGCTATGTTAACTCGGTTTTTGTATTTAATGTAAATGTTCCCGTAGCAATTACCAATGGTTGGGTAGCATTTGGTTCATATCCGTTTGGATTAGCTTATTTTGATGATGTTTTTGTATATACTGTGGATTAGAATAAAATCCATTGCACTAACAGGTGTTTCGAAAAGATTTTACATTGAAAAGCACTGATTTCCAACCTTTTTTCAGTCGTGACACAAAATAACGAAACTCCCAGAGCCATGGCCTCCTATTCAATCCCAAACTAGGGCAGAATAGGGAATATAGTGCAAGGGTTGTTGTATTGTGTGTTGTTTTGACCACAAATAACTACAGACCTTAAACAGCAAAATATAGTTAAATATTAGTAAATAAAATTTGGGCTTGAGAAAAGATGCTATACATCCTCGTGCCCCATGGCCCCCTAACAAACAACCTATGGCTCCCAGGTTGGGAACCCCTGTTGTTAAGGCTTCACATTGATAAATGTTTAACATGTGCAATTATAACGATCATTCCGTGTTCACGATCCTTGATTTGCGATTGACAATACAGTAGCAAATAGAAGAACTGAAGATAGCTTGACAGGCAAGATAATATACGCCCACTGGCAGCTTTGACTTTAAAGAAATATATTTGACAGTTACAGGAAAAAATATTCAACCTTCAGTCATGCACATCTTTTGAACTTTTTGTGATAATACTAAACAAGATTATCAAAATCCATCAAGAATTATGTATTCTAGAGTGTTAACGAGCCACAAAATTTATGCATTTTCACGAACATAAAATAATTCACAGTAAATATTTTCCGATTTTGCTGATTTTCAATAGGGTTCATCCTTGGGTGAAAATAAACATTATCAGTAAGTTTCGTCAAAATCCATCAAGAATTGTGCCATGTAGAGTGTTAACGAGCAATTGTGACGGACGGACATGGGTGACGACAATATACGCCCCCATTTCATTTCATTCTAATACGACGTCCTCAATCGAACGTCGTGTGTTTTTCTTATTCTATTTTCCACAGTTATCCAGAACCATACACTTCACCAATAACGTAACAAAAAAATCTGCCCCTTTGGGACCACTTTTGTTTATATCTCTTCTACCCGTTACTCATCTGACGATACAAACAAATTAGATTAAATATGAAAAAATCCTTTTTCTCTGAAGTCTATTTCTGACTAGATCAATAAAGTGGACATGTATCCATTCATAAAAACACGTAATAATATTAATCAACAACAGTTTATTGTGCATCAACAATAAATTATAACAACATAAATCAGAGGTGATAAAAGAATAAAAAATAAAATAAATCTATTTACATGATATTCTTCATTAATAAATCATTCTATATATAAGATTTCAGTTTATAATTTGGTTTATAATTTTTATGTAACATTATCCGTCTGTACGCTCTCAATTTACATGCTTATCAGATTTGAACACAAACCGTCATTAACCAATATGGTGAAGCAATGTATTTGATTTTGGCGATAAAGAAGAAGTTTTTATTGTATAGCTAAACTTTCTGTTTCAAATCCATCGGAATTGAGTAAAATAATAGAAAGAGAAAATATTGGAATATTAGAGGCACAAGATATACGCAAATCAAACAATTATATGGATAGATACTTCTAGTAGATGTTAAAATATTCTTAAATTGTATTTTTTATTTCTAATATATTTCATTATCATAAATAAACGCCATAAATAAATGATTAAAGTCCTCCAACATTTTACAATTAAAAACAAGCCATCGTTATCTCTTAAAATACACACGATATTCAAAAACTCATCCAATTTAACCTTGTGTTAGTCATTAAATGGGTCCATATCATGTCAAATTAAATAAAAAACTTGGGACTATAAACCTCAGTTGACAAATATTGCACCATCAATTTATGACCACCATAATTAACGATATGGTAAATAAAACACTTTTTACATACAATTATGAATAATCGAATTGAACCGAGTTTAAACTCGCGTACAAATTTGATATTTTGTTAAAGAATGAGAGGAAAGAAAGACGCTAACACGAGTAGACAATGTAATCTTGTTGTGAGATCAATAATTTGCATGTTTACCCCAAAAGCATAAAAACAGGTATTAAAATTTCAATAAGTCATAAGAATTTGAAGAAATTGAAGATCACACAGAAGATAATAGAGCTCCAACCACACAAAACACCATCACAAGATAACGTACAACAGAAATTCTCGAACAACCTTGAATGAAAAAAACAACTATCAGGTTAAAAGGATGCTATGAAATTGTCACCGAGGATCAACAATTTAAAGATACCTTCGCTTTCTCTTACAATCTAAATGATAGCTTGCCAGGCAAGGTAACATACGCCGACTTCAGCAAATTTGAATATTTGAAAAAGTTAATGGCACCATCATTGCCCTTATCTGAGCTGATATTTAGATGAATCAAATCGAATGAAAACTTAAGCTTTTATCGTGTACACAAGTTAACTTTAACGTTTTTTTTCTCAATAAGTCAAGGGCAATAACTCATTAAATGACGACTGGAATCGCACCATTTTCAAACTCATTCGAGATATTAACAAGATGAATACACATATCAAGTTTCATTCAAATCGGATAAAAACACTGGTCTCTATCGCGTACACAAGAAATTGTTGACGAACGGACGGACAGGGGTGACGGCAATATACGTCCACATTTTCATGTGGGCGTATAAAAATAATAATGTTAATGTTTAGATCATTACGTCATTACAGAAGAATCAGTTTGTATATTAGATAATACTGTAATATGGTTTATAACCCAGAATATATAATTGAAATTAAAGGGGAACTGGAAGTAGTAGCTTAGTATTTCTGTAGATCACAAACTAAAAATCAAAATTTTTCCAATAAATATGTATGTAATGTAGATTAGTTTAAAATGGTGGATTCAGCCTGTTATTTGTATGAACTCGGACTGTAGGGGTTATTTTTAATATTTTATGTCGTTGAAGTTGGCTATCTGTAAAATGAACAAAGTCTACCAAAACAACCAGAGCCTTCATTTTTATAGTAAAGTTCTGTACCTGAACATAAGTCTAATGAATTACCAAATCCACCGTCTTCACCTGTCTCGACAGCTTTTCTTCTCAATATTTGGGCGTTGGGTCCTAAAAGAGTATTTCAATTTTGTTATTTTTGGGTATAAACAGCTTATTCTGTATTTTGAGCTTAATAAATATAAGGTAATATATTGTTGATGGTTAAATATCATTTGAAAACATTATATGTACTCCTTACAATTAACGCTGTGTTTAGATAAAAGTCTAAAAAGAAGTCTTTTCTTAATGTCCTGGAATACTTCTAAATGTTTTAAAAGGATACTAAATCTGCTTACCTATGAAAAAGACTTGTAAATCCAAACATTCCACTGTTTTACCAGACCTCTCTAGTACCATCACTTCCCAATTCGCTGCTGAAATTTCCTTTGCAATTGTCGCTGATAAGGCAGGTCTGAAATTCATAAACAGGGGTGTATGTTAGTTTATGTAAATTAGTTTCCAAGATTGAAATTTATAGATGAATTTATTTATGAATTGAACTGAATAGGCTATGTTTTGTACATGATTACTATATTGATCTAATTTTATGTAATAAAACTTCATACAAGCAATACAATTTCGCCAATAAAAATCGCATCCAAAAACCTGGCAAAATCGAGAGCAATATTTGTATAGCAGTGGACTACCCCAAAGAGAAGTATCATCAGGTGTTTCGAAAAGAGTAAGCATGATCTGTTTCGCGCGCGACACCCGTCACTACTATATAGGTCGACATCATGGGATACAATCAGATCAACCCATCCAAACCATTTAACTGATACCCAATTTTTTTTTCTCGAGAAAATACTAACTATCGGCTTTTGTCGCAAATCAACAAGAAAATAATTAAAATTCGATTTTACTGACTAAAGAAGACATGCGGTTTTCAATGGTCTCACCTATCTATATTACCAAAAGAATTTATTGTTAGTATATATGGTTCTAGGTCCTGCACAGGTAATATATTGGCACATGCTAGTCTTGGCGCACCTTTATCTTTAGCATGGACAACAATACTTCTACCAACAACTGAAATGAAAACATTGTGTTGATATAAACATATTTATAGTATACCATGTTTATATTTACGCCATGAAAGCTGAAATGGTTGCCAAGGGTCAGTGAAATGTGAGTATATTTCCACAATCCTCTGAAAGATGAGATACAGTTCAATCTGATACATTTACAAAGTAGCTTGGATTTGGCAATGTAGAGTTTATAGATCTTGAATATATTATAGAATACCATGACCAATATTGTGTTACATGTACAGTATATAGTTTTTCAAAAGGTGCAATACAGAATGTGGAACGTCGTTACGTTGTCGTGATCTATTTTAATTTGAGGATGCTGATGTAGAACTGATAAAATACAAACCTGATTGAGGTCCATTTAATGGTAGATAAACATCAGTGGAAAATTTTCTCTCACCAATATTATAAGTTCCTAATTTACTGCTTTGATCACCAAGTTCACATCGCAAAGGATTTGTTGGACCACACTCATCATAACCAGACTGTATAAATATAAATCTTGATCAGTCAAGTTTTTTCTCAATGTTTAGGATAATAAATGAAATTCAGGTAGACCGATATGCACATGAGAATTGGTAGTGTTAATGAAGGTCCTAGTCATAAATATATTATGCTACGCTCGTAAACATTGGTTATCGTGCGTTAAATGTTAAAAATATCAAAAATCAATTATTTTGCTTTAAATAAATCAATGGGTTCAACAACATACTTTTCACGTCTTCAAAGAAGAACTACACGTAGTAAGGAACATTTTTACTTTTACATTCATGTAAAAAAAATATATTTGCATAAAGTAAAGAATGCTTAGGCACGTACGCCACAAACAAGAACATAAATAGATACTTTCTGAAAAACATTCACTTAATATCTTCACTAATACTATCGACATATTATTTACTTCAGTAATATTTACCTCAACATTCACACTATATGGATTATAATGACCACCAGTGCTGGAACATCTTCCTGTAACGGCCTGATCATCACCTTGTATACTGTAGATATGGACGTGCCAATTATGGTCATTTGTCTACAAAAAGGCAATAGACATGGAATATTTGAAAGTATCGTGAAAAGTTAAACATGACCCCAACTTAAGTTTGTTTCTTATCGTAAAAATAAGTGGGTTGCTAGGTTTATATAATATATCGTATAAGAAACCTTCACGTTTATAAGGTAACAATAAATCAATTGCGCTAAAGTAGGTCAATGCATAGACACATATAAAAAATCGTTTATAAAAGTTTATGTGAGAGGTTGGTATGATTTTTCAGCGGTCTGCCTTGTGTCAATCCACAAAAATACCTACCAAAAACAGTAGAAATACTAGAGCTGTGAACAGCACTGAGCGTGGCCCGTGATACTTTGCCTGATAGCTGTAAGACTTTTTGAACTTCAAACACCTAAAGTCTGGTGTTCACTCCCTCATTTTTAGTAAAAAGTTTTGTGAAAGGGTAGATTCAATATTATATCAATATAACTTATAGTATAGTAATTTTTATAGCTTCATGGTAGCTACAATACACAGGTATGTGTGAAATGTGAACATTATGTGACGGAATTCCTTTACTGATATAAATATGATCTATAAGTGTTTCACCTTCATTAGTGTAATGCTGAACAAGTTGTTGAAAACCAAATTTTTGAAAACAATTAAGTATAGACAAATGACCCCCCAAGATATTTTGATTGAAATCTCCCATAATAACATACACCAGATTCTTGTTATTCAACTAGTGATCTTTGTAACATTGGGAGAAATAATTCTAATCGATAAACAGGTGGTCTATAGATAACAATTACGTTAATATTCTTATCCAGAATATTCAAAGTAATGTGTTCTATTTTTAAAACTCCCAAATTTAAGAGTGGCTCAGCGAGTTAGACGCTTGCTCGCTAACCTGAAGGTACAGGGTTCAATCCCGACAATTTTCAGTCAAAATTAGTGACCTTTTTTAGGGTTAAAATAGCTTCCAATTATTCCTTTGATTATCATCATATAAGCTACAATTTATAAAAAAAAATCAGGGAACATCTTGACTTTATTTTTGTGGCCATTTTAACCAATGAATCGGTTGAAATCAAAAGAGAAATTCAGAGGCCATTTTGACCAAAATAGGGGCCATGGTGACTGGCCATTTTGACCAAACCATTTTGACTAATAGCCGATTTGGATAGGGGCCCAATTAACTATGACAAGATTAAACATTTACTTTGTATTGCAACGGATTAGCGCAGACGCGTTGCCAGTTAAATAATTTATTACTGTCTGCTAGATAGTCCATCATTACAGATTATGTACTCTGACTAATTTGTTTATGACATATAATAAGCTTAGCAGACGACAAAAACAAAATTGGAATTGGGTGTTACAGAAGATACTCTCCTATAGAAGCACTAGTCAAGGTGGGAGCATACATTTCAATTATCAATTCAAATGATAACAATTAGAACTAGGGGCCATTTTGTATAGGGGATATGCCCCCTTCCCCAACATTCGAACTGTGTAAACGTCAATATTTTCCTTTAATGCTGAGTTGAAATACTGTCTTTTGTTTCAATGGATTGGAGCAGACAGTAGCCAGTTGAATTGATGTATGTTAGTCAATTAAGTGCCGTGGGTAAGAATTACCCTCAAAATAAGAAAAAATCTGATATTATATCAAACATAGCAAACACTCGTAAAAACATGTTAATTTTTATAAAGTTAAAACAATATGTAATGAGATTAATTTATCTTTGACCTATAATAATCTTAGCAGACGATAAAAAACAGTTTGAGCACTTACTTTTTATTGCAACGGATTAGCGCAGACGCGTAAACAGTTAAATTGCAGTCTGCTAGAGTCCAGCCCTAGAGTTAAAAGATTATGTAGTCTGACTAATTTGTTTATGACCTTTAATAACCTTAGCAGACGACAAAAAGAAAATTGGTGTGTATCTTGTAGAAAGAGTTCTGTCAATGGTAGAAAAAAATTCGAACAGGTTAATGTATCAAAAATTCACTGCTCTAAATGATTGTATGTAAAATTAATGTAAGTGAAAATTTTGCAAAAAAAATGAATAAATTTTATATATTTTTTAGAGTGTTAAAAGATTACATAATCAGATTAATCTGTTTATGACCTAAAATACTTCACACCTCCATGTGAAAAGTTCATGTCCATAGTTTTATTACCATATTATATAACCTGCTATAACCCTTGTCAATCATTTTAATCCTCTCTATTTCTATTTTTCTCAGATTACTCAGGGTATTCTATGCCTATTTTCACTTTAATGGATTTTGTATTAAACTAATCATGTCATATATCGTTGAAAAGAGAAATTTGTGTACATCATCATTAAACAATCGATATTGCTATTAGATAATTACATTGTAAGTTAGAACTCTCAGTCGAAAAAAACGCAATATTTTGAAAACATATTTTAAGGTATTATCGTCATATATCGTTAAAAAGATAATTAAATCAGCATTACAAAATTGAAATGATTAATTCTTTGTGTTAATTAGAGAAGGTGATACAGCCGTCCAAAGTTGTCAAAAATGTCAATATTTGAATGTCTATAAAACCGGAAGTTAATATTTTTCAACTAAAATCAAAACACCTATGGATAGCTCAGGTCAAGGACATTCTACATTGAAAATTTCAGAGTCATTGAAGGTCAAGGTCACATGGTATGGCCTTTTGAATTTTCAAAAAATTCAAACCAAAATAAAAACACTTCAAATTCGAAATTCAAAATTCTGTGCCTACAAGTTTTAGATAAAGTTACAATGTTTTGATAGACATCAAAATCATAAAAATCGGATAAAAAATGGAGGACTAATTAATTTTTTGCTGAAATGTGTCAGTCTGTGACGACAGCTTATGTATCACTTCCGGTTTGGATTTTTTCTGCTAAGTACCTTCTAATTATGCCTGACATACAATATATATGGTTTTAGCCAACATCTGAAATTTACACCGGAAGTGGGGTCGCCAGACGTAATTTTGAAAAACCGGAAGTCTTCACGCCAAAACCGGAAGTGATAGAAATATTTTAATTGTCTTGTATTATTTGTATCGACATTCTGTTTATGTCCTGTGAATTTCAGATCAATCGGATAATTAGCGGCTGAGAAAAAAATTTTGATTTTTTTTGAAAATTTTGGTTTCAAATTTTTTTTACAAAAATATTTAAAAATTGAAAATTTTGAAAATGCACCAGATACTTCTTTTTACAATTAACGTAATAAAGGAAATTTCAGGTAAATCGGTTCATAAATAAGTCCTACAGACTCGATGAAAAAATATTGCACATTATGTAATAGCCCACTTCTGGTTCCGCAAAAATGTGCCGTTTTATATTTAAGGGAAAATTTCCCTCGAGTGAAACTAGCTGATGAAATCAGAATTTCTATAGCATTTTCAGTTTTCTCTACAGACGCTGACCAGAATTTGGAAAAAAAAAAAAAAAAATAATCATAACGAAAACAAAGCGTGACAAATCGATAGATTTGCCACGCAATAAAAACACTCCGGACGCGCTGAAGAGAGTTCAGAAAGAATATAGAGATATTTAGACGTAAAACATACCCCTTCTGATCCATCTGCATATTTCAACTGAACTTCTATACTGGTATCACTCATACTACCATCAGGATATCGATACTGACTCTGAAATATATATTCAGGTAATGTTTGATAAGGCAATGTAATATACCAAAAATCAATTAACCTTTCATAAACACATTTTTTTTTAAATATATATCCTTAGCTTAACTCTTAGGATGCAAATTTTAAAGTACCATTACTCACCAGCATTATATAACCATTCAGAATCGAATCAAAAGTAGCTTTGGCTTGAAATAGACGTCCGCCTGTTACAGCTACATCCTCAACAATGTTACCACAAGTGTATCTTGAACCGTCTGAAGCTCTATGCATCACCACCGAACGTCCGATAACACTATTGATGCCAAATACGTCAATGTTTGTGTCAATGCTCGAAGAATTATCCTCATTTCCCACAAGGTTTCCAAATTTGCCACTTAAGTCACCTTGTTCATACTGATCATGTGTTCCATCATTAGGAGCATTTGTAATTCCAAAAGGATTCAAATGATCAGCTACGGACGCTCCTGAACATTTATTTTCAGCATTTTCAGGAATTGCAAATACGTGGACATGGTATGGGCCGATTACATCATTGAGATTCTTTACATTTCTATAGATATTAGTGTCATCTTCAATAACTCCTTTACTCTGAGAAAATGAAATAAAACCAGTAACAGTTGTTGACCACGAATTCACGATAGCTACTCGTTTTCTTATTTCATAGATATTGGCACAGGCCACTCTGGTGGTTCCGTTGAGGATCACAACTGATTTACCCACTAAGCTGTTTGGACCCGAGAGGGCAATATTGGAATCCGTGAACAGATGCTCCGCAGCCGTGTTATCAGACTCTCTCACAGTGACTTGTCCATGTTTCTTTGTCATGTCTCCTTTCCTGCATCCGAGTTGATTTGAAGCGGAACATTGTAATCCGCTGGTTTCAACCGGGTATGAGTGGTATACGTTTCCAGCCGACATGCATCTATTGTTCACATCTTTTTGCACTCTATCTTCTCCGACCATATTTTCATGAATTTGCCATTCATATTTTGATGACGTAACAGTTCCATCAGCTGTGTTTAGTCCAACAAAAATTGACGTATCACCTGTACTCAGATCTTGATCTTGCATAAAGATGACGTTACCTAAAACGTAAAAACAGTTATGTCTTTCTAGGTTGCAGGAAGTCAATTAATATTATATTTCTAACTAAAGTGTAAATATTGATAAAATAGAGACTCACCGATAAATGGGTAGGTAATACGAGCGATTGCTGTTCGTACTGGAGATATTTTTATATTCGCACAAATCCATCTTGATCCATCACTCTTATGTATAACAATAGATCTATGGACGATGCTTCTTGGCCCAAACAATTGTAAATTCAAATCTGTGGTACTTAAACTATAGTTGTCATTTCCAGCTAATCCGCCATATTTACCACTCAGATCCCCAACCTCGTATTGATCATTAGTTCCACCAACTGGAGAATTAGCTACATTGAATGGATTGTAATGACCCGAAACATACCCATTTCCACACACCACTGAAATACATAAATCAAGTATAAATGTATATATTTGTGGAGAACTGGGTTGAAAAATTCAGTTAAAGAGTGGGATCAAGAGTCCGGAAGGATGTACAATGCCTTGTCTCACTAGCGACTCTAATAGTAGTTAATATCAAGCTTAACTAACGTCTATCTGTTTTGTGACTTTTTTTGTATATTGTGTGACATATTTCTTTTATTTACGAATATTAATAGAAACATTGTAATAAAAATAGGACTCGGGTTGTAACGAACTAATCAAAGAGTGATATTATGATGAATATTTATGGAAATCAAGGAATCTGATGCTTACCCTGCTCTGTGGTTGCTCTTTGAGGAACTGGATAGTTATGAACATGGTATCCATTAGCTCTATTTTGAAGGCCACTCAAACTTATTTCAACATTTGTGTAATCAAAGGGAGAATTTTGTCTGAAATTCATGTGTCCTTTCACTTCTTGCTGATTAATATTAGCCATGGCGTATTTCGTTTCAATTTTCATGATAGAAGTACAGTAAGCGAAATCTCCGTTGTCATTCAGCAGTACCAAAATATTACCAGAGATACCATTGTTGGTATCAATCAACGGTAGATTGGAATCCACAAAACGCGTCCTAGCCGTACCCACGGTAGTTCCAATCGCTACCTTCCCCAGTTTCTGAGTTAAATCTACTATTTGACAATTATTTTGGTTTGTTGATGAGCATTCTGTGACGCTTGAACTAATTGAATTGAACAATGATTTAGCAGTTTTACAATCACTCTCTGAGCCTTTGTATACCAACCATTTATATTCTATTGGGGCTGCTTGGCTTCGTCCAAAATACAAGTCAGTGTAGATTATCGTATCAGATGAATCGGAGGCTTTTCGAAAATAGACTGTTCCGTAAATGCCATTTGTGAATTTAGAAAGTATTGTGTCATAATCTCCCAGGGACAAAATAGTGGCGCATACTTTTTTATCAGAGCTTTCAAGTACTAATGCTTTCCCTGAAATTATAATTATAAAAGTCATTCCTTTTACCTACATCACTCGGGATTAAAGCCGTGTAAATCCGTTTGGAAGTTGTTATAATGGGGTTATAGAGTTTATAATGATTGTTTATTGCAATTTTGAAGAGAAGAGTCTATTAGAGTCTATAATGTTCAGATGATTCGATTGATGTGAGGGTCATCAGAAATATCTATTTGAAATTTGTTCAGGTTACTTGTTGTATTGAGGATTACATAAAGTGTCTTACCTTCTATTGTATTGGTACCTGATAGTGAAATAGAGGAGTCGGTTTCTGTAGTTGTTGCGGTCCCTGATGTAAGAACGCCACCATTCTTTATTCTGCAAAAACGATCATAATCAAAATTAGTTTCACATTTATAAAGGATTTGAGTTTTAAATCCTTTTTGTCTTCTTGGGATTTGACAATTGCTCTGGAAACTATCAAAAACTCTTTACCGTACACGGCTTATAGCCTAGAGTTATTGTATTATTATATATGCCTTTTTATCATACGTTACGATATTGTACTGATTTATGTTGCGATTCTATTTTAGAAATGTATATTTGATACGGAACGAAACCAACCTTTCGCCGATATTACTGACAGAACATTTATCACTGGTATCATAGTCGACATAAAACTTGTAGATGCCCCATGTGAACATTCCATCGATTCCTTGCAGGTTAAACTTAATAGTATATGTTGGCCCAGGGGCATTTTTAGTAAACGACACAGTTCCTTTTACACCCTGCATTTCTACACGGGCTTCTAATTGTTCTTGACATCGACATTCTGTGATTAGCACTGAAATGAAATGGGTATTGTTATAATTAAATCCAATCTCATTTTAGAGGGGTATTTTCATATCAGTATTTCATAAAGTAGACACATAAAATGTCTGACACAAAGATCGTCAAGTCGACATTTTCGAATAACAAGTCAGAGTTGGACGCATTCGTCTTAGAAGCGATAGTGACTTATATCTTCGGTTTCCGGTTTTAGAAAACAAGGCTTTGTGTAATATATCTTTCAACCAAATTAAAAAAACGAGAGGAAATTGTTGTGTATAAAGTTTTGAATAGAATTTAATTAATTAATTTGAGAGATTGGTCCTATAAATGTTTCTTAATTTTTTTTTCGGAACACCACATACTCGAATAAACACCATCGCAATAATGTTGTTGGTCATCCCTTTCTCCCTATCAATACCTTAAGTAACAGTTTTGGCTAATTCTGCGCAAATACTTTTGTTATCGTCTTTTTGCTATTAGTTCTATAATAGAAACCGCCCTATCACATATCGAGATATCTCAGACATTCATGAATATTAATGAAAACTTATCAACATAATAATTATCTATGAAATGAAAGTTTGTGATCATTCTACCCAGTTAATACATAATTATCTTATATGCATAATCACTCTTAATGAAATCAATTATTTTCGCAGACGAATTTTTACCCAAAATATAATCTTTAATCATAGAAAATTTTAATGATAATAACACAAATTATGGAATATATTCATAATGTAAAACACGTAGAAATGCAGTTTTAATTTGTTTTCGTATACTTGGATAGTGGCATTAAATTTTCGGAGAATTGGTCGTCACGGAACTTCCTTTATTGATAGGGAACCTCTTCAAAATGACTTTGCAGTTTTCATATCAAACCATTTCATGTAATGATATTAACCCAATAATGTGTAGAATGAAGTTCAATTTATGGAAAAGAATAGACTAGAATAAATAATCCCTTGAGTTTCAACTCAGAGCTCCCAATGATCAGATTATTTACCTTTACAAGAAGTTAAAATGATTCTCAGTGAGTGTAATAAAGTTATATTTACTGAACACATTCACTACTTATCGTAATATAAGATAAGTAAAAATACTCACCTGATATAAGAAGAGGTAGATATAAAATCCGTTTGTCCAACATTATAAACACGTGTTGAAGTTGTAAATGTTGTCTCTTCACTGTGAATCCTACTTATTCAGTTTATATAATACCTACATAAATATACCTCCCAACACTATTTACCGTTCCTTTCTAGTCCACGTGTGTTACGTCCCGCCTCTAGTGTTCACTGATTAGTAGAAATGAATCGTCAAACGCACTTCTTCATTATACTAATGACAAAATGTGACAACTAAGTGACAGTTGACTTCTACCTTGTTTCAGTAGCGAACGAGTTAGTTCATTGTATGTTATACATTTTCGGTGTTGACGAACGGTGAATGTAATATGCCCCAGTCCATTGTGTCAGTGTCACTTTAACATGATAAGATTAACAGTGGGATATTAGGATACAATGAAATCAGCTATCTTTACAATTCAGTCGTTAACAACGATAATGTTGCGAATTATTCGACAAATTGATCCTGTCCTATCAAGAATGCTGTTCGAAGGATCTAATATGGTAAAGGCCAGGTTTATGCTACTATCCTTATCCCGCGAAGCAGATTTAATTAAGCGTCAGCTTCTTTCTGTATCGTATATATTATATTCCATGTTAATGTACCATTTATTTTTTTTAATAAATAAAATATTGTTTAAAAAAAAAAAAAAAAAAAAAATTCTTCATTATACTAATGAAAAATGTGACAACTAAGTGACAGTTGACTTCTACCTTGTTTCAGTAGCGAACGAGTTAGTTCATTGTATGCTAAATATATTGCGGGTCTAGTATGTACAATATAATATTGTTTGCATATTTTGATCAAAGTTTTACATGAACATGTTAAGAGGATATTGAAAATTGATGCGAGTGGGTGATATGAAAATAAAAAGCAAAATTCAGACCCCTTCTTTGTAGGCCTGTTTATTTCATATAATCTTCTTACATTAACATTTATTTAACTCTAGGAACTTTTTTTTTAACAATATATCGTATCAGACAGAAGCTTTAAAGCCCCAAATCCCTACACATCTTACTTTGTAGGGCATTGAACATCAATGATTTGTGAGGCGATTGTTTGAAAAGAAATTTCCCAGACGATTGCATAATTTCTGACCCGTTTGAGTTGAAGATCATATATTTGTAGGTATAAGAGTATATATTTGGTTCATATCCGTTTGGATTGGCTTATTTTGATGATGTTTTTGTATATACTGTGGATTAAAATGAAATAACATTTTTTTGAGATATCTATTTTCCCTTGTTATTACCTGTTTATGAATTCAGGTGCAAATATAACGACCATTCCGGTGTTCATGCACGATCCTTGATTTACAATACAGTAGCAAAGAGAAGAACTGAAAAGCATCTTACCAGGCCTGTTAGCCAGCCAAGTACTTCTAGGGGGCAAACGTCCAATCAAGGGGGCAGTGTAGTTACCCCCTCTCCCACCCCTTTCCTTTCCCTTCTTGAAAATGTGTGAATTGTCAAGCTTTGCAGTGGTGCCTTCTAGTCTATTGATCGTTAATTTTATTGCTTCAAGGATGTCCATTAGAAGCCTAGATATAAGATTTTCTTTTTGTCTGGAGACCCCTTCTAGAAAAGTCAGAAAAATGGACTTCCTGAAACGTTATTCTCGGATGAATTAAAGGATGAATTAAAGGATTTGTTTTATAAGAAATGCAGAACCACAAGAAGAAATTTTGGGAACTAAACGCCTATAAACACCTTTCCCTGACATTTTCTGACTAATTGAAGGTTTATTTGTATAGGGATTTCAGGGCCATCAGGAGAAAACTTTGAGAATTTGATGCCGGGAAACGCAATTTTCTGACATATCCCAGGTAATTTAAGATTCAAAATTATTTGTCTATTTGTTGAGAATAAGATGCCCGTAAACGCTATTTGCTGACATTTAACGTCGAATTTATTCATTGAAGTAAACATAAAGTGGCAATGTATCAAATCACATAAACACAGAATAATATTAATCAACAACAGTTTATTGTGCATCAACAATAAATTATAACAACATAAATCATGTGATAAAAGAATAGAAAATATAATAAATCCATATACATGCTCTCCATCAATAAATAATTCTATATCTTTTTAACCCCCAGGAAAGGTAAGAGACATTTTCACAGAGAATTCAAAATTTGCGAAGATAACAGTTTATAATTTGGTTTATAATTTTAATTAACATTATCGGTCTGTACGCTGTCAATTTACACGATTATCAGATTTGAACACAAACTGTCATTAACCAATATGGTGAAGCAATGTATTTGATTTGGCGATAAAGAGGAAGCTTTTATTGCATTAGCTTATATTTTCTGTTTCAAATTGATCGGTATTGTATTGAGTAAAATAATAGAAAAAGAAAATATTGGCATATTAGAGGCACAAGATATACGCAAATCAAACAATTTCATGGATAGATACTTCTAAAATAAAGAAGTTAAAATATCCTTAAATTGTCTTTTTTATTTCTAATATATTTTATTATTATAAATATACGCCATAAATAAATGATTAAAGTCCTTCAACATTTTACAATTAAAAACAAGCCATCGATATCTTTTATAATACACTCGAGTGAAAGTCATTAAATGACACACTAAAATGGGTCCATATCGTGTCAAATTAAATAAAAACTTGGGACTATAAACCTAATTTGGCAAATATTGCACCATCAATTAACGATATGGTATATAAAACACTTATTTTATGCAATGTACTTATACAAACAATTATGAGTAATCGAATTTATTGAGTTGATAATATCCTGTAAAGTGGTTCACAACCTGGGGGCCATGTCCCCCTAAGGAGCCATGGGGTTTTTGTCAGGGAGCCATGGCGCATGAGGATGTTGATCTTTTTACTCTAGCTCAATTTATTTTAACTATATTTTGCTGTGTAAGGTCTATTGTTGCTTGTAGTGAACTTTTACTATTTTGCCTTAAAAAAACTGTTAAACAATCACAGATGTCAAACCTACACCATAAGAAAGACGTAAAACACGAGTTTCAAATATGAAAAAGTAGGCAAAGAAATCAATAATTCATAATTGGCATTTTTCCCCAAAAACGAAATAGAAATATTAAAACTTAAATAAGGCATTAGAATTTGAAGAAATTGAAGATCACACAGAAGATAAAAGACTTCCAACCACAAAAAACACCATCACAAGATAACGTACAACAGAAATGCTCGAACAACCTTCAATTAAAAAACAACCATGATGCTATTAAATGTTTACCGAAGATCAACCATTTAAAGATACTTATCACTCTCTTTAACGCTATAATAATAATAATGTTAATGTTTAGATCATTACGTCATTACAGAAGAATCAGTTTGTATATTTGATGAGAATGAGAGGGGATTATAACTCAGAATATATAATTGCAATTAAAAGGTGACTGGAAGTAGTAGCTTAGTATTTCTGTAGATCACAAACTAAAAATCAAAATTATTCTAAGAAATACATCACAAAAAACGACTGAAGTGAAAACAGCATCTGTGAATAAAACAATGTACTTAATGCAGATTGATTAAAATTAAAAATAGCGGTGGATTCAGCCTGTTCTTTGTAATTGTATGAACACTGACTGTAGGGGTTATTTTTATTATTTTAGATCGTTGAAGTAGGCTATCTGTTAAATGAACAGGGTCAACCAAAACAACCAGAGCCTTCATTTTTAAAGAGAATGATTTGTTGATTTAAATTTTAATATTTTTAAGTAAAGTTTTGTACCTGAACACATGTCTAATGATTTACCAAATCCACCGTTTTCATATTTCTTGGCAGCTTTTTTTCTCAGTCTTTGGGCGTTGGGTCCTAAAAAGAGTATTTAAATTTTTTTGATGGTTAACAAAGTTGTAGGCCTACTCAAAAGAGGAAAGCGATGGAGTTCAAAATACAAAATATACTAATTTTTGGGGAATAAACAGTTTATTTTGTATTTTAAGCTTGTTATATATAAAGAAGTTTATTGTTGATGGTTAAGTTGGTAGGCCATAATGATGGGGGTGGTTGGGTCCATACAGGGACCGCGGAGCAAGTTGCTATTATCATTACCTGTATTATAAATAAACGCTGTGTTTAATAATAAATAGTTTCAACAAAACTGTCGTGTCTTAATGTACCGATATTCATCTAATTAAATCTGCTTACCTATGAAAAAGACTTGTAAATCCAAACATTCCACTGTTTTACCAGACCTCTCCAGTACCATCACTTCCCAATTCTCTGCTGAAATTTCCTTTGCAATTGTCGCTGATAAGGCAGGTCTGAAATTCATAAGAAGAAGTATACATGCACTTAAGTTTATGTATATTATTTTCCAAGATTGAAGAATGTGTGTAATACTATCAAAATAATTGAATTGAATTATGTTTTCTACATGTTTACTATGATGATCTTATCCTAACCAATTAACTGGTTACTCGACTGCCTAAATTTTTCGAGAAAATACCAACTATCGGCTTTTGAAATCCAATAAGAAATGCGGTATTCAATGGTCTCACCTATCTATATTACCAGAAGAATTTATTGTTAGTATATATGGTTCTAGGTCCTGAACAGGTAATATATTGGCACATGCTAGTCTTGGAGCACCTTTATCTTTAGCATGGACAACAATACTTCTACCAACAACTGAAATGAAAACAATGTTCTGATGTAAAAATAATTATAGTATACCATGTTTATATTTACGCCACGAACGCTGAACTGTTGGCTAAGGGACGGTGAAAAGCGAGTATATTTTCGGAAAGATGAGATACAGTTCCATCTCATATATTTACAAAGTAGCTTGGCTTTCGTGTTAATCGTACTTGAATATATGACCAACATGACCAATATTGTGTTACATGTACAGTATATAGTTTTTCAAAACGCCATTATGTACAATACAGGATGTGGAACGTCGTTACATTGTCGTGATCTATTGCAATTTGAGGATGCTGATGTAGAAATGATAAAATACAAACCTGATTGAGGTCCATTTAACGGTAGATAAACATCAGTGGAAAATTTTCTTTCACCAATATTATAAGTTCCTAATTTACTGCTTTGATCACCAACTTCACATCGCAAAGGATTTGTTGGACCACACTCCCCATAACCAGACTGTATGAATATAAATCATTTAAGGTTTCTCTCAACTTTTATGATCAGAAAATGATACATATAGAGATGACAGAATTGTACATTGGGAATTTTTAAATGCTACGTTACTTTACATTAGGTACAAACCAACCCTTAGTTTGTCATGCAATATATACATTGTATATTACAAAATGCAAAAGAGAATGAGTTACAGTGCGACAAAATAACAACATATTTATTTTGCTTTAAAGGGACAGTCTGAATTTTTTTTAGGTCAAAAAATTTTTTTGCTCAAATTTGTGAAAACTTTACACCAAAATCTGTAACTATGTGCCCTTTATTGTATCTGAAAGTTTTAACTAAAAAAATGCAGCCGTTAATTTTTAAACGCTAAAAACATGCTAAAATTTTTAAAAACCTTACGTAAGGTTTTTAACTGTGTTATGTTTTTTGGACGCTGATAGAAAACTACTGAACGTATTTGAGTAAAATAAACGCCCAATTGTAGAGAAATGTCCCTCTTGTGTATTTAAAAGGTTTCAGCTAGAAATATTGAGCCATTTAAAGGGCAATCACCAAAACTAGGTCAAATTGCTTAATTAACAATAAGAACTCCCTGTTTGTAATTAACCCTTTAAAAACAAATTCAGTTTGATCAAGAAGATGATAGATATAGTGAGCATACTTTAGAAATACTTTCAGGTAATATTTGCGCTGTTTTTGATAATGTAAACTTTTTTGAAAAAAAGCAGAATGGCCCTTTAAAGAAGTTGATGAATTCAGAGAACATCATACTTCGCACGACCTAATAGAAGAACAAGACATATTTACTTATACATCCATATACATGTATACCAATGTATCTTGATTGCAAAAGCACCTTATGTACATACGCAACAAACAATAATTGTTGACAGTATTGAAAAATAAATAGAAAACATCCAATTAACATCCATATTAACACTATCGACACATTTACTGCAGTAATACTTACCTTAACATTCACACTATATGGATTATAATGACCACCCGTGCTGGAACATCTTCCCGTAACGGCCTGATCATCACCTTGTATACTGTAGATATGGACGTGCCAATTATGGTCATTTGTCTACAATAATTATACAGGTAATATACATGAAAGTGTAATGAAAAGTTACAAAACCTAAAATTTATTTCTTATCGTAATGCTTAAAGAGGCACAGGCTTCATTTTCGCGGGTCGATTTGGATAAGTCTCAGAAACGGGGATTTTTTAGCTCAGCAATTTAGTACTGGTTATCACAACTCACCATTAAAATTTGAGCCTTCAAATCCATGTGCATCCGTAATAATTAGCATTTGAAAGTTATAATGCCCTACTACACATTAGCGATCCTATGCAATATATAGAAAAGTCATCTATAGAAATAGAAGGAGAAATGTCTAATTTAAGGTATATTTGAAGGAAATATGCAATTTTCGTACATTTCTAGTGCTTCTGAAGGATACTTAAGTATATTCAAGACCCAAATCAACCAATAAAAATGAAGACTGGTCCCCTTTAAAGGGTTGCTAGATTCACATACATCGTTTGTAATACTTTCACTTTTAGAAACTAACAATAAATCAATTGTGCTAAGGTAAGTAAATACAGTGACACAGATTAAAATATTAGTCTTAATTGAGGGGAAAAGTCTTTTTTAATTTCATAAATCCACGAGATTTAACTACTAAAAAGAAACTGTAGAAATACAAAATAATCTTGAACCTATTGAAGAGAGACAACCCAGAAAAACAATTTCGACTTATAACATACCCCTTCTGATCCATCTGCATATTTCAACTGAACTTCTATACTGGTATCACTCATACTACCATCAGGATATCGATACTGACTCTGAAATATATATTCAGGTAATGTTTGATAAGGCAATGTAAAGTACTGAATGTTAACTTAATTATCATAACCACCATTGGTTTTTAAAACTAAATCCGCAGCTCAAGTACAGCTGAATACAGAACCATTGATATAAAGAAGGGATACAAATTTTAAAGTACCATAACTCACCAGCATGATATAACCATTCAGAATCGAATCAAACGTAGCTTTGGCTTGAAATAGACGTCCGCCTGTTACAGCTACATCCTCAACAATGTTACCACAAGAATATCTTGAACCATCTGAAGCTCTATGCATCACAACCGAACGTCCGATAACACTGTTGATGCCAAATACGTCAATGTTTGTGTCAATGCTCGAAGAATTATCCTCATTCCCCACAAGGTTTCCAAATTTACCACTTAAATCACCCTGTTCATACTGATCATGTGTTCCATCATTAGGCGCATTTGTAATTCCAAAAGGATTGAAATGACCAGCTACGGACGCTCCTGAACATTTATTTTCAGCATTTTCAGGAATTGCAAATACGTGGACATGGTATGGGCCGACTACATCATTGAGATTCTTTACATTTCTATAGATTTTAGTGTCATCTTCAATAACTCCTTTACTCTGAGAAAATGAAATAAAACCAGTAACAGTTGTTGACCACGAATTCACGATAGCTACTCGTTTTCTTATTTCATAGATATTGGCACAGGCCACTCTGGTGGTTCCGTTGAGGATCACAACTGATTTACCCACTAAGCTGTTTGGACCCGAGAGGGCAATATTGGAATCCGTGAACAGATGCTCCGCAGCCGTGTTATCAGATTCCCTCACAGTGACTTGTCCATGTTTCTTTGTCATGTCTCCTTTCCTGCATCCGAGTTGATTTGAAGCGGAACATTGTACTCCGTTGGTTTCAACCGGGTATGAGTGGTATACGTTTCCAGCCGACATACATCTATTGTTCACATCTTCTTGCACTCTGTCTTCTCTGACCATATTTTCATGAATTTGCCATTCATATTTTGATGACGTAACCGTTCCATCGGCTGTATTTAATCCAACAAAAATTGACGTATCACCTGTACTCAGATCTTGATCTTGCATAAAGATGACGTTACCTAAAACGTAAAAACAGTTATGTCTTTTGAAATTTTTGTGGTAATATAAAGAATTTATCAATTACCATTTACTGAAGAATGGTGGATGTGTAAAGTAAAGTCAATTAATATTATATTTCTAACTAAAGTGTAAACATTGATAAAATAGAGACTCACCGATAAATGGGTAGGTAATACGAGCGATTGCTGTTCGTACTGGAGATATTTTTATATTCGCACAAATCCATCTTGATCCATCACTCTTATGTATAACAATAGATCTATGGATGATGCTTCTTGGCCCAAACAATTGTAAATTCAAATCTGTGGTACTTAAACTATAGTTGTCATTTCCAGCTAATCCACCATATTTACCACTAAGATCCCCAACCTCGTATTGATCATTAGTTCCACCAATTGGAGAATTAGCTACGTTGAATGGATTGTAATGACCCGAAACATACCCATTTCCACACACCGCTGAAATACATAATTAAAGTATAAATCATTGGCGTATCCAAAGGCGAGGGATCTGGTAGGCCGTCGGGTTTTGATATTAAAAATTAAAAAACAGCCCTTTCTTACATTACCATAAGACTCTGCATTCATGATCAAGAAGGCGTCTCCAAATGGGGTTTGGACCCACAGCTGCTGTTGGTGATAGCTTCTAAGAATATGTTTCCTCGCATTAGTTGAGGTGCAGCGCCATGGATGTAGGTCCTGATCGGTGATTTAGAATGTCCTGCACATGAAACATCATCCTGTCAGCAGCTTTCTCGGCATATCACCACAGGAGAATGGTGTCAGCTGGTGGACTTAAACAGGATGATGTTTTATGTGCAGGACAGTCTAAATCACCGATCAGGACCTACATCCATGACGCTTTCATCAGGAGACACAGATGTCTTTGTGTGTCTTGTTATATCACATCACAGTCAATTGGAGAGATCGTGGGCTTCAAGAGCTGTGGCTCTTCCTCAACTCGGGAGAGAAAAGATCAACATTACCACTCCATGATATATGCATAACACTGGGAGACGAGCTCACAAAGTGTCTCCCAGCACTCCACGCTCTGACTGGGTGCGACACAACCAGCAAAATAGCAACCAAACTGGCAGCCCTAAAAGCTGTGCGCAAACTAGGAAATACCTCTCTGATCCTGAATTTCGATTGTCCACAGCTAACAAAAAGTGCAATACAGTCCAGTGTATCAAACTATCAACAGACCTGAAGACATTTGATGACCTGCGTATCGCTGCATTCGACAGCAATGCCCTCACGATGGACTTTGATAGAACCACTTGCACCTCAACTAATGCGCGGAAACATAATTATTCTTAGAAGCTATAACCTACAGCAGCTGTGGGTCCTAGCCCCATTTAGAGACGCCTCCTTGTGGTTATGTAAGAAAGGACTGTTTAAAACAAATGGTTGAAAAGATATAGCTATGTTAAAAATAGGACTTTCAAGTAAAAAGGGGCGTGGTCACTCAAAAAGGGTGTGGCCATTTTCGGGCTGTTCGTCCCAGGTAGAGATTTTGGCGCACATGCCAAATTGTTCCTTGGGGTCACATCAGCCTATTACAGTTGAGTTATCCTCTCCTAAATTATGTGCATACATATCTATTCCAGGTCCAAGACTATATGATGAATATTTATGGAAATCAAGGAATCTGATGCTTACCCTGCTCTGTGGTTGCTCTTTGAGGAACTGGATAGATATGAACATGGTATCCATTAGCTCTATTTTGAAGGCCACTCAAACTTATTTCAACATTTGTGTAATCAAAGGGTGAATTTTGTCTGAAATTAATGTGTCCTTTCACTTCTTGCTGATTAATATTAGCCATGGCGTATTTCGTTTCAATTTTCGTGATAGAAGTACAATAAGCGAAATCTCCGTTGTCATTCAGCAGTACCAAAATATTACCAGAGATACCATTGTTGGTATCAGTCAAAGGTAGATTGGAGTCCACAAAACGCCTCCTAGTCGTACCCACGGTAGTTCCAACCGATACCTTCCCCAGTTTCTGAGTTAAATCTACTATTTGACAATTATTTTGGTTTGTTGATGAGCATTCTGTGACGCTTGAACTAGTTGAATTGAACAATGATTTAGCGGTTTTACAATCACTCTCTGAGCCTTTGTATACAAACCATTTATATTCTATTGGGGCTGCTTGGCTTCGTCCAAAATACAGGTCAGTGTAGATTATCGTATCGGATGAATCGGAGGCTTTTCGAAAATAGACTGTTCCATAAATGCCATTTGTGAATTTAGAAAGTATTGTGTCATAATCTCCCAGGGACAAAATAGTGGCGCATACTTTTGTGTTAGAGTTTTCAAGTAGTAATCCTTTCCCTGAAATAATAATTAAAAACAAGTGGTTGCCTAGCAATATACGCCCACTTACACTACATAAATTGTCAATATATCAAGGAATGTTACTATCTTAATTTTTGTTGGATGGTGTTCAGATTTGAATTCATCCAATATCTTGTTAATATAAAGCATCTAATTTCATAACTAATAAAACTCCGTAAATATTTGTTGAATCGATCCGGAATACAAACTTGTCCAAGATTTTATGGATATTATCCTACACACAAAAGTTTATTAAATTCCTACCACAACTGTGGTCTCTATCATGTTCGCAAGTCATTTTTAACACATTTTAGGTGAAAAACGTAAATATTTGTTGAATCGATCCGGAATTCGAACTTGTCCAAGATCTTATGGATATAATCCTACACACAAAATTTTATTCAAATCAAACCAAAAATGTGGTCTCTATTGCGTTCACAAGCCATTTTCAACACATTTTGGGTGTTAAACTCCGTGAATTTTTGTCGAATCGAACCCAAATTTGAACTTGTCCGCAAGCTTATGAATATAACCCTACATACAAAATTTTATTCAAATCCAACCAAAACTGTGGTCTCTATCGCGTTCACAAGCCATTTTTAACATATTTTGGGTGTAAAACTCCGTGAATTTTAGTCAAATCAAACCCAAATTCAAACTTGTTCGAGATCTTATGAATATAATCCTACATACAAAATTTTATTCAAATCCAACCAAAACTGTGAGCTCTATCGCGTTCACAAGCCATTTTTAACGTATTTTGGGTGTAAAACTCCATGAATTTTAGTCAAATCGAACCTAAATTCGAACTTGTCCGAGATCTTATGAATATAATCCTACACATAAAATTTTATTCAAATTCAAGCAAAACTGTGATCTCTATTGGTTTCACAAGCCATTTTTAACACATTATGTGTGTAAAACTCCGTGAATTTTTGTCGAATCGAACCTAAATTCGAACTTGTCCGAGATCTTATGAATATAATCCTACATACAAAATTTTATTCAAATCCAACCAAAACGGTGGTCTCTATCGCGTTCACAAGCCATTTTTAACATATTTTGGGTGTAAAACTCCGTGAATTTTAGTCGAATCAAACCCAAATTCGAACTTGTCCGAGATCTTATGAATATAATCCTACATACAAAATTTCATTCAAATCCAACCAAAACTGTGGTCTCTATTGCGTTCACAAGCCAATTGTGGACAGACGGACCGACGGACGGACCGACCGACCGACGGACGGACGGACAGGGGCGACGGCAATATACGACCACATTTCAATGTGGGCGTATAAATAGCGATGGCCATCGTAATACGCCCACTTTTGTAATGGCAGCCAATTTGTCCGCGAGGTCGAAGAGAGTTGTCAGTAAATGAAAGATTCTGAGAGTGCCATTTTCATTTTACAGGAGTTTTGATACAATTTTTTTTCTGTTTATGAACAATGGCAATAACTCTAGGGTTCTGGTTCACTTTAATGGATTGGAACGAGGACATAAAAAAATTATGTTAAAGACAAAATCATTTTATGGTAACATCTGCTGAATTTAAGACTACCCAGGCCAGATTTTTTTTTTGTAAAGAATGTGATGTGGTGAGGTTTTTTGTTTTGATTCAGAATGTAAAATATGAAACGGAGCCATTGTAATATTGTCTTACCTTCTACTGTTCTGGTACCTGATAGTGCAATAGTGCTGTCGGTTTGTGTTTCGGTTGTGATCCCTGATGAAAGAGATCCACCACTGATTTCGTCTCTGCAAAGACAATCATAATCAAAATTAGTTTCTTTTCTTTTTGTCTTCTTTGGATTTGACAATTGCTCTAGAAACTAACAAGAGATCTTTGTCGTACACGGCTTTTAGCCTCGAGCCTTTTCCCATGATACGTTACGATATTTTACTGATTTATGTTGCGATTCTATTTTAGAAATGTATATGTGATACGGAACGAAACCAACCTATTGCCGATATTACTGACAGAACATTTATCACTGGTATCATAGTCGACATAAAACTCGGTGAAGTACCAATCAAACCTTCCATCGATTCCTTGCAGGTTAACCGTTACATTATATTTTACCCCAGGGGTATTTTTAGTAAACAACACAGTTCCTTTTACACCCTGCATTTCTACACGGGCTTCTAATCGTTCTTGACCTCGACATTCTGTGATAAGCACTGAAATGAAATGGGTATGGTTATAATTAAACTCAATCTCATTTTAGAGGGGTATCTTTATATCAGTATTTCACAAAGTAGACACATAAAATGTCTGACACAAAGATCGTCAAGTCGATATTTTCGAATAACAAGTCAGAGTTGGACGCTTACGTCCGTATTGTTGTTAATTTCTTAATCTCCTGAATAGATTTTTGTCCGCAACGTTCACGCAAGTTACAAAACGTCATCATTAAATAAGGGTGTAATTGAAAGAGTGGGGTAGTTGTCCTTGCTTTGGAGACATTTGGCCTCATAAGACCACATCCTCTTGTATGCTTGTTTCTAGCGTCAGAGTGTTATTTGACAAACAATATAGAAAAACAATATAGTTTATATCGTCAGTTTCCGGTTTTAGAAAACAAGGCTTTGTGTAATATATCTTTCAACCAAATTTAAAAATCGAGAGGAAATTATATATAATGTAAAGAAATCATAAGTTTTAATAGAATTAACTAATGAAAGAGGTTGATCCTGTAAATGTTTAAGAGTTTTTTTGGGTTTTTTTTGGGTTTTTTTGGGAACACCACATACGCGAATAAATATCAATAAATTTGTTGGTCATACTCGAGATATCTCAGACATTCATGAATATTAATGAAAGCTCGTCACCATAATAATAAACTGTGAAATGAAAGTTTGCGGTCATTCTGCCCAGTTAATACATAATTATCTAATATACTTAATCACTCTTAATGAAATCAATTATTTTCGCAGACGAATTTTTACCCAAAATATGAACTTTAATTATACATAAAATTAGTATAGAAAATTTTACATGATACATAGCACAAATAATTGAATATATTCATACTGTAAAACGCGTAGAAATGCAGTTTTAATTTGTTTTCGTAGATGTCATAACATCTGACATGCCAATTAGATATTTTAAGCATTTCTTAGAATCCGGAATGTCAGTGTCGTGTTGGCTTAGTGAAGATATTTATATTATGAGCTTGATGTTAGATAATAATTGATACTTTATCATTGTAATCAAACGATTATATTATTACCATTAACTTTCAAGAAGGATCGTCACAGGATACATTATTATGATAGAGAACATCTACAAAATGACTAGGCAGATTCTTTTCAACAAGATGTGGAATGAGGTTTGGTCAATAGAAATTAAGTACTAAAAAGTTTTCTTTCTATTTAATTCATTTATCATATAGCAAAATAGTTTCTTTTCAAATGTTGTTAAAAAGCTGATTTGATCTATTTGGTTGAACTTGCCTTTGGATACAATAATACTATTTTAGTACGAATAGTTTAGCGGAGGGTAATCAATTTCAATAAGAGAGTGACTATGCAAATTTCATGAGATTTTCGGTTTATACTGCATAATATACATGTACTTATTTTATTAGAAGTAGAACTTCAATTTCAGTTCATATCACTTATTGAATATAATAAATAATGTTCGATAATAATATTGTTTAAGCTGCTCATTGATATCACATAAACAGATCAACCATCGATGAATGAGGTGTCCTTATTTAGGACGATCTCCAGGGGACACAAACTGAGCTATAGGTCTAAAAAATATATTTTATTTTGTATTATCTTGAAACACCAGTGTCTACTGCCCGCAACGAACACATTAATATGTTTGTATTAATACGAAAAATGCTTCGAAGTTGCACGTTTTCGATATGTTGCGGACATTTCAGGTGACATTTGTCATTAGGAGACATTTGAGAAAAGCAGTTGAAATTCCAGACTCTACAAGACGGTTTTTCAGTTTTCATAATAAATAGTGTTGTAAATAACGCAATAATGTGTGAAATGAAGATTGAAAAAGTATAAATAAATAGTTTACAATTTTCTTTTTAATTTAGTCACATTATAGAAACCAGTTTCTTTTCAAATTTTATAAAATGGAAGTTTGATGTCTTTTATATGAATTTAGCTCTAGATTCAATATTAACCTAAAAGTAAAATTAGTTTTGGTAGAAAGCGGTGTGAACATATTCAATGTCAATGAGATGGTGACTATACATAATATAATATAATGAAAATTGTTAATTGTAAAGCACGCTTTCTCATTGAATATCAATATCATTTAATGTCGGGCGTTGGTATTTATGCATCAGTCCATAGCCTCCTCAAGAAAAAACCAAATTAAAATCATAATGTAATCTAATATTTAAAAAAAAAAATCAATCTAACAGCATTTATCCATAAGATCTTCTACAATTATCATCCAAACTCTTGAATGTAAATATTTTTGGACTTCGTTGGTGCAATGCAATAATGACATCATTTTAATGGTTGGCGGGTCTTCGCTTAGAAAGATCCTTGGTAGAGAAAATCTACGGTCACCCCCAAGTACGAAACAAGTCAATAATCCAAATGCCTGTTCTTTGCATGAACAGTAATAATGGTTTACATATGACATGAATGAACAGTCATACTTGGTTAGTGGCATGAATTTTCGGAGAATTGGTCGTCACGGAACTTCCTATATTGATAGGGAACCTCTACAAAATGACTTGGCAGTTTTCATATCAAACCATTTCATGTATTGGTATTAACCCAATAATGTGTAGAATGAAGTTCAATTTATGGAAAAGAAATATAAAAATAAAAAGTGTACTCTTTTCTATTCAAATCATACATAATATAGAAAATTGGTTCTTTTCAATCTGTGTAAAAAGGTCATCAAATCCTCGTCGTGTTAAATCGTTAAGGTTCAATTCATTCTATTGTGAGCTATGAAGTCCTTTAGAATGTATTTTATTCAATGCTTAAAATCATTTTACAAAGTCATTCGCAAATTGTATTCCAGGGGAACTTTGGAACGTTTAGAATATTTTGTCAATGTGTATTTTGCCGTATCGTCAAAAATTAGTTATTAGTATGGTCACGAATAACTGGGCCTCGCATATTGTTATCAGTGAAGAATGTTTTTAAACCAAAGAGGAGTTACATATTAAATTTCTATAAATAACCTTGAATGCAATTATAGGGTACTTTGGGGTTCATTATCGCTTTTCGCTACGTCGACCCTAATAATGATGACTTTTCTTCACATTTTTGTTCAGTCGACGTTGTCGCAGGTATATGAGCAAATAATTGCTATTCAAATCAAATAATTTTCATTCGGTTAACTAATAAATGTTTTGTCATTGGTGTGCATGAAGGGTTTCTTACTTATATTATTTTTCCCAAATTCTACAAATATTTAAAGATGCATTAAAAATGCACTTTGACAAATTCTTGCGTTTAAAGTTTAGTTTCTATCTCTGCATTTATAATGTAAATGCGCTCTTAAGAAATACAACTCGAACAGAAACACCTCATGGGTTGTATCTGGGGATGTTAAGCTTTATAGAAATGGGTTGCGCGAAGCAGATCTTGTGTGCTCTTTTCGAAACACTGTATGGTATTTCTCTTCTCGATTTTAACATGCTTTGGATTACTGTATAAGTTGACGAGGCACAAATATTATGAGTTGCAGAATGTTTCAGTCTGTCATACAAGGTTATTGCATTTATGTGATTTTATTTAATGGATTTATTTTTATGTGTAAACAGCAGCATGTTAAGTCAACGTTTTCAACGTGATAGAATGAACAACTTTTACTCTCAAATAAAAAAGCTATGTACAAAAACGTTTTATGCCATGTTTACGTCAGTGTGTTGTGTAGATTTAACTCATTCTGACCCGATACCATAATCCATGTAACAGCCTGCATTCAAGACATTAACGGTAGAATATCACAAATACAAAGTATACAACCTAAATAAACCATTAGAATCAGAACATTACCGTACATTGCGTCACATTTGAGAATGAAAGAATTATTTTAAAATACAGTAATAATTTCGGTTTATTTTCCTAAGGAAAAAATGAAAATCTCAGTAAATTTAAATGGCTCTCTCAGGTAATTCTAATCAATAATCAATCACGAGTGGGTATTCGGTTCATAATAGGTTCATCATAAATTAAAATGTCTTATCAGAAAACAATATAAAGTTAATTATTTGCAAACATGAAAAGGGAATTAAAAGTTGGGTCGCGAATAACTTTAAGTTTGGTAATAACACTATTATACTAAGGATAATTCTCTAAATTTTATAGAGCATACATTATTTAAAAACGTTGATGTCAGCACACGTGTGTAGTGTAATCAAGTATATTATATATCAAAGTAGAAAGTAGTACGTTTATTTCTAAAAAAAAAAACAGATCTAAAGAGTAGCTGAACTGTAGAATTAGAATATTAAATTCGAGCGGCAACCAACATATTGTTAATATGTTGTCATGGATTCGAATTCTGTTATATGATTCGGATAATTACTTCGGTTCAGTTATTTTTATGCATGGTTTGTGTGCTCCCAAAAGTAGCTTGCATTTCAGTAGACCTACTTGATCAATAAAGGAAGTTTCAAAACAAATTATTATCATGAACTCAAAATTGTAAGTAAAATATCCCGATTCTGCTTGAATCATAAATTAACTGCTCTATAGAATTAAGCTGTGAACATCAGCATATTGCCGTGGGTAAAATATAAAACATAAATGGATCTAATTAGTCAATTTATAGAGTTCATACAGATCAAGTAACTTACACTATTCTTGATCATGATTTTTTTGTTTATCTGCAAACGAATTAATATGAATAAAATATGGGACAGGTAAGATATATTAATTTTGTCAATCTATCAGAAAATAATGATTTGCACTGATATTGCATGTATGGAAAAGCTATTTTGAAAATCCAACACTTTCCAGGTTTTCCAAGTGAACCCTGTTTGTTTTGTAACAGTGAATGGCTCGGTAAATGAAATTCAAGCCAATTTCACTTGGTGCATTAAGGTCAATGTAAAGTATAAACCACTCTATTCTTATAACTTGAGTGTATTATTTCACAGTATGCCTATTTTTAAAAGTTGAGCTGTGGTTTATTTTCCCACTGAATGTCATCCAATGTTTGTCTTAGCACCACAATAATTGAAATCTCCAACAGTATCTTGGAGTAAAGACTGTTAAGGAAAACCTAAGTAATACAGATACAGTCGACTAATTGGGCGCTCCAACGACTTTTAGCAGTTACTCATATTATAAGTTGTAGGAAAGATTGTCGTCGTTAGTGGTCTGAATATGCAACAATTCAGATGATTGCTAGCAGGAACCTTCGCTAAAACTTCCGACCGAACAGATACATTCCATTGATCTTTCTTCTCTTTGGAGTAGTCGAGTACTATATAACTATTGCTCTCGATTTTGGATGCGATTTTGATTAACGGAATTGTTTTGCTTGTACGAATCTTTATTAGTTGTGTATTTATGTTTGGTGTTTACTCGGGTTTATGGTCCTATACAAGGGCAAGGTGGTTTATCTTGTCGGGCAACATTTTATTTAATATGCTTTTATGATAGAACAGCTTTCGGGAGTAAACATCCTTAATGCAAACTTAAAAATTTAAATAAAAAAACAATCTTTAATAATTTGTCTTCGCTTACTCTTTACGAAACACCTGTTGGTACTTCTCGTATGGGAAGTTCACTACTATACAATTATTGCGTCCGATATTGTCATGCTCTGGACGAGATTTTTGATTAACAGAATTGCTTTGCTTGTGCGGATTTTTTTTTATTAAATAGCGTAAATGAAAGGTCTAGCTGTATAAAACTGGGATACAGTCTTTCCCAGGTTATTATCTTAATTATTCTACAGCACTTTAAATTGGATTAGAAAGCATGCTTAATATGAATGACATTTTTGTTAATTCACGATCACTTAAAATGAGGATATGATTAAAATTACATCATATCCAATGGTTTGTTCATTGAGGAGTGTTTGGTAAAAGGAAATGAAATGCACCAGGATTTTTAATGTGAACAGGCTGTAGAATACTGAACGTCGGTGTGTTGACCAAACCACTTGAATTATGTCCTGATTACTTACAATGGGAAATCAGTTTGAAAAAGCCGAAGGTGTTACCCATGTTTTCGAATAAGACTGAACAATCGAAGCCCCGGTGTGTATCTGATGTGTTTAAAAAGTTTGAATAAAATAATCTCTCTGCTAACTAAAGACTAAGGTTGACTTTGTATCTTTCATATAACTGGACGACCTTGAAACCAAAGAATGTCATAGCTCCTTGTTAATCCGGTACATAAAGAGTAAAACGATAGGGCTGACGACTTTTTACACGAAATATTTGTTTTCAATGGGAAGGTAAAAAAGAATCCATTTCTTTGGTTAATCAACAAACACTATTTTGGATATCTTTTTAGCTTATGACCCTTTCGTTGGTTAAAATAAACAATCGATGTTACAGGTGTATTCTATGTTTCATTATGACAAAATGTTGCTTCATTCTCCACAAGCATATTCTAGACTTACGTTTTAACATGATGAACATACACTTCGTGTAGCATTTTCTGTGGGCATTGCTCGAATACAATTTTCACGTGGTGAGTATTCACTGAAGTCACCCAACGTGCACTGATATTCGTATTAAGATCTAAAACTATTTGTAAGAGACATTTTAGAAAATGAGGTGCGGGGTGCAGCTCATTTGAATTGGTAAAATTCGGCTGGCGACCAGTGGGCAAAACTCCAGAATGTATTTGTCTTCATAATGAGATGCTTCCTAGAGGGTGAGACTTCTTTATGAAATTAGTATCAGAGGAAACCATCTCCGGGACGATGTGTTTAATGTTATAAGTCCTTGGAATCGCATATCAGTGGCAAATATGTATCCGGCTAAAGCGTGAGATGGCGTCTTTCGAGGCTTAATAAGTGTTCATAAGTCGAGAAAATAACCACGAGAGAATAAGAGTTTCAGACTAACACGTGCAAAGGCGTGGATTTGTAAAAAAAAAAACAATTTATGGGTACCAACCAGCATGGGTTGTCCAAATACATCGCGAAGCGCCGCAACCGCAAGCCCAAACATATTATGGTCCTAGACAAATGGAAAATGGAGTTAAATTCGTGCATTCTGACAGATATTTCCGGCTTTTGAGTTGATAATAGAGACTTTCTACTAGGGTTTGATGTGATCTATTTTACTAATCAAATTATGGGGAGACCAAGACCCTTTCGTCCCCTCCTTCTAAATTGAAGGGGAGGACGACACGTCCCTCCTAAATCCACGCCCTTGAACACAAATGTTATGAAACTCGTCAATAGACAGACAAATATTGACCTACTACTAAATACCCCAAACGCCTGGCAACTAAAACTGATCTCTGAATGGAAAAATATAACCGAGGAAAACAAATACGAAATGAGAATAAATTGAAGTAATTAAATATTAGTCCTCTTTTGTATAGAACATTTCAGACCTCTGCCCCTTAAACCCCCATCACACCGGACCGCGACCATCTACGTTCTTACGGCGACCAGAAAATGGACAAATTCGCGGCAAACGCGACGAAAACTCGAGAAAAAGACTCCGAAAAAAAGCAAAATCTATAACAACCGCGCTTTTACCACGACCTATGCGATCATACTGCGTTCTCACGACGCGCCCGCCACGACTTTTACCCGCTTATGGCGTTTCTGTTTAGATCTAACGGCGTTCACCTGAGTTCCCGCAGCGCTCTCACTACGCTTTTGGGGCTGATACCAGGCGTCTTCCACGTGTCTAACGACTGCACGAGGACCTCGAGGCGTTTCTAACGCGTAGTAGGGTCGTATCAGAAACCCGAGGGTCGTGGTGAGGACGCCTTGAAGTCGCCGTTTCAAGTGTAACCGTTTTCGCAGCGTCTTTACCACGCGTGTACTGCGCTTATACTACATGGAGATGTTATGGCGTTTGTATTACGACCTTTGTGATCCCACCGAGTTCTCAACGCGTTCCAAGACGGATCGCCGGACCTTGGCGTTTGTTTTGAACATGTCCAAAACAAACGCCGTGACTCTGCGATCATTGGCGACCATGGCGACCACAGCACGATGTCTGGAGACGTTACCACGCTAATACCACGCTTATGGCGACGTTACCACGCTCTGGGACCATTTTCCGTCGCCACAGCAGCGCAGTAAGAACGCCTCTCCGGTGTGATGGGGGTATAAGAAGCATCTCTTGGGTTCAATAATGTACAGTTAAATATCTGGTTTCTTTCATATAAATTCTGAAAAATAATCGGTAATTAAAAGAAAGCAGCAATTTTTTCGCTTTTTAAATATTTATCGGACCTAACTTAAAATCTTACTACATGTATAATATAAAGATACAGTAAGTAGATTATTTTGTAAGAAATTGATATTATCTTCCGATCGTAAATTCTATCAAAAGGAGAGTTATCACTTTTCTGTAACGGACAAATTTTACACATTCATTCACGTTATTTTAAGAATTTAAGAAAATGATTAATGTTATACCTCTTTTTCGTTTACCAAATCAATTATATATCTTGTCACATTGAAGAGGGGATGATGATATTTGACAGTGATTGGCGATTGTAACAATCCTTTTTGTGATGTGATGTGATGTTCGTTTTTTTTCACCATTTTTAAGCATAGACGCCAGGGAAGTGAAATTTTCATATCACTGCCAGCAGCAACGATGAAACTCAATGGATCCGATGATATGGGCCTATGTTATTCTGCGTATCGTTTGTAATAAAATATACTGAATTGTCTCCTACATGATAATGCCGCAATGTTCTGTTCATGTTTTACGTTTATGACGAACACAGTATGCAGTATAATGATTGTGTGACTTAATCTTTTTTACTTGTCATTAATGATTGAGAATTGATATATAACAACCTTAATTATTCATGTCCCCTTTGGCAAAATGTTACTGAGTTTTTCAAGTTACCATGCTAAAAACCCGGCGTAATTACCAACATTCTTTCATAATAATAGTCAGTGATTAAAGGGGAGCAGTTGACATTTGTTTCGAAGGCTGATTTTTATCTAGAATATTAACTTGTTTTCAGAAGTACAAGAGCTAGAAAATTGCCTTATCAAACATACTTCTAACTAAAAACATTACTGGTCTTGTTTTATCTACATATGTTTTCCATATGCCGCTTAGTCTCATTTTTAACTTCCAATCTCGGATATTTATGGTTACAAATGGATTTATAAGTTAAAAATTTCGACGGTGGGTTGTGAAAACTGTAACTTATATGCCTAGCTAAACATTCCAGTTTCTGAGACTGGTATTAATGGTTGAACGGATGGTGAAGTCACCCCTTTAATATATATTATACTTTGTGTCTTACATGAATTACTTTTAATGGCTCGGGTATTATAAACAGTTTCAATTATTCTATTTACTGAACATTGTAACGCATTAATATACGGATATACACTATTCAAAATAGACAAGCGTTAACTTTTATTCATTTATATGACAATGCATTATTACAGAGTGTTATTAAATTTTAATGTTGTCAATTAATGTATTGATATTTGATTGTCCTTATACTTGATTGGGCGAAACACAACTTTTTAACCATTGCCGAATATTGAACTTCATGGCAGGCGACAACATGAGGAGGTTTAAGAAGGTACTGTAACCTGTGTCGAAGCCGAAACAATCAATCTCAATATACCACCACGGCTATCATTCAGTTAATCTCCTAGACTAAGATGAGAAGAAGTTATATAACCAGCAGAATACATTTTTTTACATTTCTTTACATATTCCTGCCTAGTCTGCTATACAATTTTATTATTTTCCCTCTGAACTTAAATGATCTTATCAGGTCGAAGTTATCAAGTTATTACACGCTGTAATAGAATGGATATCCCAATCACCTTGTGTTCCAATTAAGAACTCCCGATGATCAGATGATTTACCTTTACAAGAAGTTAAAATGATTCACAGTGAGTGTAATAAGGTTATATTTACTGAACACATTCACTACTTCATTAATCGTGCCGTGATATACAGTTTACGTAACTGAATTCAGAGACAAAGAAAGACATTAACAGCGTGCAAGTTGCACACGGAATAGGTCACCCGAGTGGTAGTAATCAAGTGGTTTAACACCCATAAACGATCCCAGAACATGCACCGTCTAAAATGGCATAGTATAAGGTTACTATAACTCGAAGAAAGTTACGTAAATATTAGCTGTATAACATTCATGCATTAAATATTTTAAAGGAAGGGCCAACTGCCAGCATACGTTATGTAATATAAGATAAGTAAGAATTCTCACCTGTTATAAGAAGAGGTAGATATAAAATCCGCTTTTCCCACATTGTAAACACGTGTTGAAGTTGTAAATGTTGTCTCTTCACTGTGAATCCTACTTATTCAGTTTATATAATACCTACGTAAATATACCTCCCAACACTATTTACCGTTCCTTTCTAGTCCACGTGTGTTACGTCCCGCCTCTAGTGTTCACTGATTAGTAGAAATGAATCGTCAAACGAACTTCTTCATTATACTAATGACAAAATTTGACAACTAAGTGACAGTTGACTTCTACCTTGTTTCAGTAGCGAACAACTTGTATGTTACACATTTCTGGTGTTGACGAACGGTGAATGTAATATGCCCCAGTCCATTGTGTCAGTGTCACTTTAACATGATAAGATTAACAGTGGGATATTAGGATACAATGAAATCAGCGATCTTTACAATTCAGTCGTTAACAACGATAATGTTGCGAATTATTCGACAAATTGATCCTGTCCTATCAAGAATGCTGTTCGAAGGATCTAATATGGTAAAGGCCAGGTTTATGCTACTATCCTTGAAAACGTTTGCCAATTATTAAATGCATAACCTTGTCCATCGTCATTGCCGATCGAAAAAAACCCCAAAAAACAAGAAGTTGGACACAAGAAAAATAGAGACATTCAAAATCAGGTAGTTGACATTGGGCATTTTACATCAAGTAGTATATAATGTCACTATGAAATATATCATAGTCAACGAAGTCAGTGCAAACAAAACAATGAATGACCGTGTCTTGTTTGTTATTTGTGTCAACATTAAATATCAACAGGCCTCTAAACACGTTCAGTGAGAGTCTGTATAGAGCAAACACTAGCTATAGATTAAAACGTTATAACGGATCGTGGAGTGTATATGGATCGTTGATTACGAAAGAAGAAGTGTTAAAATAACGTAATAAACCTATATAGAAGCTATAGATTCACACTGCAATTTGTTTTTCAACGTTCTGATAAAATAATGATAGAAAACAGAATGGTGTTTTCAATAAAAACTTGACATTTCCTTTTTTATTTAGATATAAGAAATATTATATTATTTTCTTCAGACAAGGACCTTTTTAAAGATAAATTAATTTTATATTCAAGCTCAAAAGTCTTCAAGAAATCAATCTCAAGTGGAAAAGAAACAAATTTATTGTGATCAAAGAAAACTTCACAACCTAGTTAGCACTATAATTCCAGTTAATAAAAAAGTGAAAATAAAAAATGGATAAATGTAGAGTAAAAAGATAACCACAGTTTACATTGTCATTAATAAAATTCAAAAACATGTAATATTAAATAAGGTAACAATTGTTTAAAAAGAACAGATTACTGTTCATAATCTGTAATGCCTAAAGCCATCCATAAAAATAATCCGTGTAATCTTTATCGATACGATTTTCCCCTTGATTTACAATGTTTTGTAAGGAAAGCGACAGAGCAACTAATGTCGAAGTCCAGCAGTTAATATATAGCATGGATAATTAAACAAGTGCGTCTTTATTTTTATAGCCTAATGAATGTCTAAATAATACTAAAAATGACAGATATCCATGAGAATATCGCTTATCAGTGACCGATTGATGAAGATCAAAAGGTTATCATATTTTATGTACGGTTTGTATAACTCGGCAATAGCTGTATCGGCAGTGGCGTAGAACCATGCCGCCCACCCCGTAAAAAAGCCACTGGTATCGTATGTATAATAATATAACATTGTTTGCATATTTTGATGGCACGTGAACATGCTAGGAGGATATTGAAAAGTGATGCGATCGGGTGATATCATGAAAGTAAAAAGCAAAATTCAGACCCCTTCTTTGTAGGCCTGTTAATTTCATATCTTGCTTATTCTATTAAAAGAAATTCAAATAACTCAAGAAAATTTATTTTTAAATTTGTTTATTTTATCAGAGGGAAACTATAGAGCCCCTAAGTCAAACCCACACACACACCTTACTACAAGAAAAAAACTAATTTTCCGATGGTCGTTTGAAAAGCAATTCGCCAGAGGATTATAGTTTCTGATCCGTTTGAGTTGAAGAACCAAGGCGCACAATACAATGACATGTTCCCGTGGGTGAATTGACTTGTTTAAAGGATTATATCCAACATATTTTTGTACCTATTGCAATGTAATAACTCTAAATTCAGCACAACTTAAATATTGAGCTTCGATCACTTAAACTTTTACAAGGAATCAATGGTATTAAAACAAAAATCGATTTTGTTTAACATATTGGATTCACATGTTGGTACAGAATGAAAATCACAAATGAAGACAATTGAAAACAATTGTTAAAAAATCAATGCATCTTACACAGATCTTTTTCTCTGACCTCTACAATATATAGATCATTTGAGACGATGGTCTAAAAAAGACTCAGATAGCACTGTGAACGAAATGGTCTCCAAACTTAGTATCTACGAAGAGAAGCGGTAACTAATAGGTATGAGTTGAGGGTTCACTTTTTAAATCTTACAAACGCATGTTCAGGTGGATCAAAGACATCTTGAAGGATCGCTGAAGAATAACACCTCTCAAGGCTCTGCTAATAGCCCTACTTAAGAATCATTGGTAAAATTATTATTGAGATGTGCATCATAATAACCATGTTAGCACGACAGCTGATATATCAACAGGTCACGAAAACTTAAATGTGGTATGAATTTCAGAACATGAATACGCTCTGGTGAAAGAGGTGGTATCTTAGCGGTATAGACCTACGAGGGTATGGTGTGAGGAATAAGCATCACTTTCTATGAGTGTATGCTATATGCTTTGTTGAAAAGCTGGGGGAAACACATTGAATATATCTATAATCGTTCTACAAAAATCTTAAATGATATTAGCTATGCTTCATGTACCACTTGGGGAGCAAAAAAGAGAATCTTAAATGGTGATGTACAAGACATCGGTTGTTGAATATGGTTGTATAGCTAATGATACTGTCTGTTCTAGAAATGAAAAAGAAATAAACCGCTGTCAAGGAGGCCTTAAGCGCACAAGTTCACTTGTGTCAGGAGAGAACAGACCGAATTAGAAACTTCGTAGGGGCAAACGGTCATGGATCGACGTCCATCAGCTACTTATTATTGGAAAGTCAAATTTTCCAGAGCACCAACAAGAATGAGAATCTATTATGAGCAAGTCGTTCTTGATTTTATTGATTTCGCATACGCCGACGATTTGTAGATCTACTTCGATGATTCAAAAAGTAGTATGACAACACGTTACGGTATGGTAATCCAAGCAAAAGGCATCAATATTGGTAAAAGGAAACTATGTTTACAGCAGTAGCATGGAGTGATAGTCAAAGCTGGAATCTGAAGCGTGATCTACAATACCATATCCAACTAAAGCATAGATCCCGTCACACGTTTACATCCAAGAATATGATGACCGCTGTGCAAATGAGAGTCTGGGTCCGGATGACATCAAGCATGTAGAATTCTATATAATTCTACAGTATTGTGTCACCTTGGGTCAACCACAAATGGACTGACACGGCGAGGAACCTTAACACCGCTATCGACCAGATCGATCACAAAAATAGCGATGGCCATCGTAATACACCCACTTTTATAATGGCAGCCAATTCGTCCGGGGTGTTGACAAGAGTTGTCAGTAAATGAAAGATTCTGAGAATGACATTTTCTCTAAATTCAAGGGCAATAACCTTATTATGTTAAATATTTTTTTGATCGGTCTGAATTTCAAAAAGGTTTATCTATGGATGATTACAAACATTCACACCAAGTTTTATCGAAATCAACCAAAAAACCAACTCCCTATTGAGTCCACAACATATTTTCAAAAGCAAGAAAACCCATGAAATATTTTTTGATTAATCTGATTTTCAATAGGGGGTTTATTCTTGGGTGATTATGAACACTCATACCAAGTTTCATCAAGAAACCAGCTCTCTATCGTGTCCACAACATATTTTCAAAAGCAAGGGCAATAACCCAAGAAATATTTTTCGATTAGTCTGGTTTATCAAAAGGGTTCATCCTTGGGTGGTTATAAACACTCACAGCAAGTTTCATCAAAATCCATCAAGAAACCAGCTCTCTATCGTGTCCACAACTTTGTTAGAGGCTGAAAAATTAACGCGTTTTAAAGAACAAGGGCAATAACTCATCAAATATTTTTCGATGTTTCTGATTTTCAATAGGGTTTATCCCAAGGTCAATACAAACACTAGCATACCAAGTTTCATCAAGAAACCAGCTCTCTATCGTGTCCACAACATATCTGCAAAAGCAAGGGCAATAACCCATGAAATATATTTCGATTCGTCTGATTTTCAATAGGGTTCATCCTTGGGTGCTTATGAACACTCACAGCAAGTTTCATCAAAATCGACCAAGAAACCAGCTCTCTATCGTGTCCACAACTTTGTTTACAGCTGAAAAATTAACGCGTTTTAAAGGGCAATAACTCATCAAATATTTTTCGATGTTTCTGATTTTCAATAGGGTTTATCCCAAGGTCAATACACACACTCATACCAAGTTTCATCAAAATCAATCAAGAAACCAGCTCTCTATCGTGTCCACAACATATTTTCAAAAGCATTGGCAATAACCCATGAAATATTTTTCGCTTCGTCTGATTTTCAATAGGGTTCATCCTTGGGTGATAACAAACACTCACAGCAAGTTTCATAAAAATCCACCAAGAAACCAGCTTTCTATCGTGTCCACAACTTTGTGAGTGTAACGGCTGAAAAATTAACGCGTTTTAAAGAACAAGGGCAATAACTCATAAAATATTTTTTCGATGTTTCTGATATTCAATAGGGTTTATCCCAATGTCAATACAAACACTCTACCAAGTTTCATCAAAATCCATCAAGAAACCAGCTCTCTATGGTGTCCACAAGATATTTTCAAAAGCAAGGGCAATAACCCATGAAATATATTTCGATTCGTCTGATTTTTAATAGGGTTCATCTTTGGGTGATAACAAACACTCACAGCAAGTTTCATCAAAATCCATCAAGAACCCAGCTCTCTATCGTGTCCACAACAATTGTGGACAGACAGGCGAACAGACAGGCGGACAGACAGACAGGGGCGACTACAATATACGCCCACATTAATGTGTGGGCGTATAAAAAACATCTTTAGCCATCTGCAAACTGGTAACCAGAATCTTTACCACCACTATATTACGAACCATTCAACTACCAACTACTAAGACTACCAATGGCTACCTAGTTTGCGATATCGAAGGTTAATTTGCCATCTACCAATCATCCAACCAACATAATTTCTAATGTATAGAATATTGAAGATAAAAGACAATCGCATCATGTATAACGGTATGTACATTAATGTATATTAATTATTAAGTAATTAATTCTATGTTATCATCTGTTCATTAGATATTCTGCATAATTACATGGATGTAAATCAACTCAGACATGGCATATTTTATACGAACTTTTTTTAATATTTACAAAGTACGTACGTACTGTAGACAATTAGCCTTTGGTTTGGGATTGCGAAAGGGTTTGCTAAATTATTATGCGTATAAGGACACATAATTTGCATTTTCTAATTTTCAATCATATGTCTCAGGCTTTCGAGAAAAAATCTTTCCGTTAAAGATTTTTTTTTTAACGTATTTGTTCAAAATAACAAGGCTTCAAAACACTGTGATTTCCATAACTTGGTGTATTTGGCAGATAAAATTGAGATAATTTATTTACTTTCTGATTATATCCGAGTTCTGAATCGCAGATTCCTTTTTGCATGAAGTCAAAACATCAACCTCAAAATAGTTCTGATAGTCTTAGAGATTGTCTCTGGTCTGATGAATTTAAAAAATTGTTTTGGAAATTGTTTTGCACAAGTGTCAATTTCACGAGAAAAATCCGGAAGGAAAGTGTGTTTATTTGAAACGGAAAAAAAAATGTAGAATGTATTTTCCACGGACCCAAATGGCAATATACAAATATATTTTGAATATTTGTAACATGAGAGATAAATTCAATTCAAGACTCAATCTGGTCCAAATGACTAAATTTAAGAGTTATTTATAGTATAGTCTTTAGATTTATAAAGTACTTCGATACGAGAAAAAAGAACACTGTTTTTCCAACAAAAGTTGTATTTTGGGTATGTTCCCTTGTCTAGCAAGCTATCTTTTTTCGTAGAAAACAAAAAATAATTCATTTCCTTCAGAAATATTTTCAAGGGCAGACGTTAATGTGAAAATTGGAATTTCCAAGTCAAGTATACCATCGTTTTTTACTTTAAACTTTGGTCATAATAAGGTATATCGTTTGATTCTATATATAATATTTCCGTATTTCACATATCTTTATATATTGCGCAATAATCTGTACTATTGGCTATGCTCATTTAGTCTTATGTTCATGCTTAAATCACATGCTTGACTCACTGCCATTTTCATTTCCAATAACCAGATTGGGGTAAAGTACAGCTTACCCTATTTGTAGTGTATATCGAACGACTATGGAATATGGATAGGGTGCAGTGGTGGATTCAGGGGGTGGATCTGGTGGCCTCTTACCTGTGTTGACGTGTCGATGATATCTCCAGACATGAAAACTGATAAAGCAAATCACGTGAAAATATTGGCATATATGCTACATGGTCTTTCTGTGTTCTATCAAATGAAACAGATTAATCCAGTTGGCTAGATAATAAATGGCAAAACATGCAAAGACTGGCGGCTTGGCTTTAGATCAAGATGCAAATCATAAAAAGTCCATAAATTAAACCAGTTTTTACCAACTTTTATGACAATTTTTATACGCCCACACATTAATGTGGGCGTATATTGTAGTCGCCCCTGTCTGTCTGTCCGTCGGTCCGCCTGTCTGTCTGTCCACAATTGTTGTGGACACGATAGAGAGCTGGTTTCTTGATGGATGTTGATGAAACTTGCTGTGAGTGTTTGTTATCACCCAAGGATGAACCCTATTGAAAATCAGACGAAGCGAAAAATATTTCATGGGTTATTGCCAATGCTTTTGAAAATATCTTATGGACACCATAGAGAGCTGGTTTCTTGATGAAACTTGGTATGAGTGTTTGCATTGACATTAGGTTAAACCCTATTGAATATCAGAAACATCGAAAAAAATATTTTATGAGTTATTGCCCTTGTTCTTTAAAACACGTTAATTTTTCAGCCTGTTACACTCTCAAAGTTGTGGACACGTTAGAGAGCTGGTTTCTTGGTGGATTGTTATGAAACTTGCTGTGAGTGTTAGTAATCACCCGAGGATGAACCCTATTGAAAATCAGACGAATCGAAAAATATTTCCTGGGTTATTGCCCTTGCTTTTGAAAATATGTTGTGGACACCATAGAGAGCTGGTTTCTTGGTGGATTTTGATGAAACTTGGTATGAGTGTTTGTATTGGATATCAAAAATATTTTATGAGTTATTGCCCTTGTTCTTTAAAACACGTTAATTTTTCAGCCCTTACACTCGCAAAGTTGTGGACACAATAGTTGGGGATCCGTCCTATACTTTTCTTTGACGGTTTTCCGGGGACCAGGGTCCCCGGCGTTTGAACGACTCTCAGGTCTTAACGAATTGGCCTACCTTTATAAATTTACGTTTTTCGGAAATTTCGAAGAATTTTCTTATCGATGGAATACAAAAACTTCACAAGAAACTCTCAAAAGTGCCGTCTTACGACGAAACAAAATTTGAAGCAGTCCCAGGTCGCCATTTTTTGTTTTTTAACTGTTGGCGGATGTGGGCGGAGTTTACATGTTTAACCAGAGATAACTCGCTCACGACCTGTAAGCCCCGCCTTTATGGCAGCCATCACTGATAGAATTCTCGCTTGGAAACTTTCGATCAAAATAAAAGGTATTATTTGAGCTAGGAGATAATTTAATTTACATTTTTATTTAATAGTTTATGAAAATGTATCGAGATGTGCCGATTTTCAAGGACACGGGGGCTTAATAAAGAATTTGAATTTCCGCAATGAAATGATACAGCATGGCAGCCTGACGTTGACCCGCTCAACGGCAGGTTTTATCTGACTATGGACACAATAGAGAGAGTGGCTTCTTGATTGATTTTAATGAAACTTGTTGTGAGGATGAAACATATTGAAAATCAGACAAATCTTAATATATTTAATTGGTTATTGCCCTTGTTTTTATACGCCCACATGAAAATGTGGACGTATATTGCCGTCACCCCTGTCCGTCCGTCCGTACGTATCCGTCCGTCAACAATTTCTTGTGTACGCGATAGAAGCCAGAGTTTTCATCCGATTCGAATGAAACTTGGTATATGTATTCATCTTGATAATATCTCGGATGAGTTCGAAAATGACGCAATTCCAGTCGTCGGTTTATGAGTTATTGCCCTTGACTTAGTGAAAAAACGTTAAAATTAACTTGTGTACGCGATAGAAGCTAGAGTTTTTATCTGATTTGAATGAAACTTGGTATGTGTATTCATCTTGATAATATCTCGGATGAGTTCGAAAATGGCGCAATTTCAGTCGTCGGTTTATGGGTTATTGTCCTTGGCTTCGGGAAAAAAAACGTTAAAATGAACTTGGTATGTGTATTCATCTTGATAATAACTCAGATATATTCGAGAATTGTGTGTTTCTAGACGTTGGTTTATGAGTTATCGCCCTTGACTTAGTGAAAAAACGTTAAAATTAACTTGTGTACATGATAAAGGCTAGAGTTTTCATTCGAATTGATTCATCTAAATATCAGCTCAAATAAGTGCGATGGTGCAATCAACTTTTTCAAATATTTAAATTTGCTTAAGTGGGCGTATGTTACCTTGCCTGGCAAGCTATCTTTGTAAATGTGTTGTGGAAACAATAGAGAGCTTGTTTCTTGGTGGATTTTGATGAAACTTGGTGTGAGTGTATGTATTGACCTTGGGATACAACTTATTGAAAATCAGAAACATCATCAACTATGTGACTGCTCTTAATCATTTTAGGATAGAACCTAAACTTTGGTTGCCCTTGTTTTATGCATATTTCAGTGACATATTTGTTTTTTTTTCCAGGAAACCCGTGGTTTTACTCTTGTAAAAAAGAGAAAATGTCATTTTCAGAGCTGTTTTCTTGATGGATTTTGATGAAACTTGGTATGAGTGATTGTATTGACAAATAGATAAACCATATTGAAAATCAAAAACATAAAAAATATTTCAGTTATTGCCCTTGTTCTCTTGTTAATTTTTTTTTAGCTCTTAACAAAGTTGTGGACACGATAGAGAGCTGGTTTCTTGATTTATTGATATTAATGAAACTTGTTGTGAATGTTCATAATCACTCAAGGTTGAACCCTATCGAATTTCATACTAATCAAAAAATATTTGATGAGTTATTGCCTTGTTCTATAACACGTTAATTTTTCAGCCCTGAACAAAGTTGTGGATATGATAGAGAGCTTGTTTCTTGATGGATGGATGAATTTGTTTTTAGACCACTTGAAACAAAGCATCAAACTCGATGTTCTGAGCACAAGAACATTCTATTCAAACCGCGATTAGGCCTACATTCTGGCCAGATGAAGGTTACAGTTGGGTGAATGATGCAAGACTGCTGTTGTTTTTTATACATTTATTTCAGACGTACTATTTATGCAAAACTTCGATAGGAGTTGTCTCCCCTAATGTACAAACATTTTCTTTCTTGAAAGCTTCAATCTAAATTGACATTGTAACGAAATTAATATATTTGACAGCAAAAGGCGCCAGTCAGGAAGGGTATGCTTACTCTTCAAGACGCCTGATACAACTTTACTCATTTATAGATATATTCTTTTTCAAAGTTCATTACTATTGTATTGTAAATTCATTTAATGCTCTTTTATGTGATTTTGGTTGTGTCATTTCATATTTTGATCTAGGATGTGTCTAGTCCGAAACTTGCTGAATCTATTCCTAGCTATTTGGACAGATAGGGCTGGGGAGAGTCAATAAAACTATGATCAGAATATGGTGAGGGACTTGGTTGTTGTTCAAGTCACAACAAATGAACTGTAACATAACACAAAGACAAATTGCTCAGTTAAATGCTTTAATAAAAAATTATTCATAAAATCAACAACACAATTTTAGGGGAAACTGGGGTTGAGTGGGACACAGGGTACAGTGGGACATAAGCCATATCTCTTTTTCCTGAAAGGCCTTGATAGCCATACTCTGTCATGAGGTGCACAATTATAGTACCCTTCTCCTATGTAAGTGTAACAGGGTTTTATCAATGTATCAATAAAACACCAGATCGGGGTTCGTCATAGATTTATTTTTCAAAACTAAACAAATAACTCTGAAATATATTACAATAAATAGAAATTAGGAAACTAACAGAAATGCATGAGAAATAAACTCAATAACATAGATACAATTAAACTGTCTTATAAATTCATTGTTTGAAAGGCATAAATATAAATACAAAACAAATACTTTATACAAAACGAATAAATAGCCTTACCCTATGAAATAGGAGTTATTATAATATAAGTGACATCTGTATTTAAACCAATACTAGGCTATAGTATACGACTCTAAAAGAAAACAAAGATGGCCGTCGTAACTAATGAAAACAAATAATACTAACAGAAAGCCATTACAAAGTCACTTATTACAGAAAGCCAACATTACATATAAACCAAGAAGAGAGTTGCATTTGAATAAAGTAAATAAGTCCAGTCTATAAAGTAAAATAAGAAATAACAACTTACCAAACAGTGAAATAACACATCCAAAGTTAATAAAATGACAGAAGTGAAGAAAGAGAGAGAGAAAGAGGTCTTATATAGGAGAAAGAGTGATGAGATTTTAGACTGAGTAAAGATTTAGAAAAAAGTGCTCACTAGTTGGTAAACAACTTAAAGCTACCATGACAGAAAAATAAAGCAAAACTTAAAGCTATCCTGAAGAAATAAAAAGAAACATGATAAATATTATTGGTTAAAATACGACTACCACATTATCCCCCCCAATGAAAAAGTGGCGTCCCGACACTTTCCGGAACATCTAAATCAAATACAAAAATAAATCAACATATTACAATATATTACAACAGCACGATCATTTAGAACTGAACGTTAAAGAATAATTCCTAAAATCAACAAAATTGAAATAAGGTCAAATATTAAATATTACAAATACTACTTCATATCCCAAACACCATCCCGATGCCAACTCGGTACCTTCCTATCACGTTTCGGACGTTCTTTAAATGGTGAAGGCGGAGACAACATAGGCTCCAATATATCAGCACTATCCGAATCTGATTCAGAATCTTCATAAGGAGACAAAATTTCATTTAAATCAGCAACAGATACATTTAAAGGTGAATCGGGAGAATCTGAAATTAAAAGTTCGGGTTCCTCGGGTTCCTCGTCAACAACTGGTTCTTCTGAAACTGAAATAAATAAATTTTCCTGCGGAATGGGAATACCTTTCGCACTAATGGGTAACAACAAATTACGATGAAGAGTGCGAGTTAAAATATCATCTTCCTTTCTAACCTGGTACACTGGAATAGAAGGATCGGGTTTACCTACAACTACATATGAATCGGATTCCCATTTGTCTGCTAACTTCTGCTTACCTCTAATATTGACGTTTTTAACTAAAACCATATCACCTATTTGGAGAGACGTACCTCGAGTTTTAACATCATATTGTAACTTTTGCTTATTCTGGGCTTTTTGAATATTCTCCTGAACAATGTTATACACATCCTGAAAACGAGAATTAAGATTAAAAACATACTTAGAAATAGAATAATCTGTAAAATCTGAAAAATAATTTGTACCTAAAGCAATGTCGACTGGTAGTTTCGGATGTCTGCCAAACATAAGAAAATATGGACTGTACTGTGTTGACTCATGTTTCGTACAATTGTAAACATAACAAAGATAAAATACATAATCTTTCCAATTAGACTTCTGATCTTCTGAAAGTGTACCCAACATATCTAATAACGTTCTATTAAATCGTTCAGTTAACCCATTACCCATAGGGTGATATGGAGTAGTCCTTGACTTCTTAATACCTAATAATAAACAAATTTCCATAATAGTATCACTTTCAAAATTACGACCCTGATCAGAATGCAGGCGAGATGGAATACCATACGGAAGAATGAGATGATGAAGGAGAGCTTTGGCTGTAGTTTTTGCTGTTTGATTCTTAGTAGGAACTGAAATAGAAAATTTAGTAAAGTGATCAGTGATAACCAAAATATTTTCAAATCCACCTTTTGATAACTCCAGCGACAAAAAATCCATACAAACTAATTCCAATGGTTCTGAAGATTTTATATTAACCAGTGGTGCTCTTTCTGGAATATTGGGCGACTTCCGACGAATGCAACGAGCACACTCCTTGATATGAATTTCTACATGTTTACACATAGCAGGCCAAAAGAAACGAGACTTAACTAAATCTAAGGTTCGGTCACGACCCATGTGTCCCATCTTGTCATGAAGATATGTGAAAATAAGAGATCGTAATGAAATCGGAACAATAATCTGCAATGTAGATGATGCTGTTGAAGAAGAAGAATAATTACGATACAAAATATCATCCATAATAAACAACGAATCAAACTGACGAAGAAGATTAACAGACTCCTTATCTAACGTTTTAAGAATATCTTGCGGAGGACGAATACCACTTTTAACAGCATCATAAACTGGACGAATAATCTTGCATTCTTTCTGAGCCTGTCGAATGATATCGGAATCAATGACTTGGGTACAATCAGGGACATTAACTTCAACATCTTGTATAAAACACAAGGTATCAATCTTACCATCTACACTGTCATGGGATGAAATTAAAGCTGAAACTACCTCATTACTTACATGTTTTGGAGGAAGACGAGAAAGACCATCTGCAACAGTATTTTGATTACCGGGTAAATATTCTATTGAAAAGTCATACGTTGAAAGTTCCGCCAACCAACGATGGCCTGCTGCATCCAATTTTGCTGAAGAAAGAACATATGTTAATGGATTATTATCAGTCTTGACCTTGAACTTATTCCCATAAAGATAATCATGAAACTTTTTACACACAGCCCATTTTAACCCAAGAAACTCACGCTTGTGTGTAGGATACATTCGTTCTGACTTTGACAAGCTGCGACTGGCATAAGAAATAACTCTTCTGTGACCATCTTGTTCCTGAAATAAAGCTGCACCGAGACCAAAACTACTTGCATCTACTTCCAACTCAAAAGGTTTTGTAAAATCAGCGTATGCTAAAACTGGCGAAGAAGTTAAATAATCAATTAAATGCTGAAAAGATGATTCCTGATCTGATCCCCACGAAAATACTGGAACATCTTTATTATTCTTCTTGTTAGTTGAATGACCTATAAGTAAATCAGTTAAGGGTTTGGCAATTTTTGCATAATCTTTAACAAACCTGCGAAAGTAACCACAAAAACCAAGGAATTTTCGTACTTCTTCTATGTTAGAAGGAACTGGCCAAGAAGTCAATGCAGAAATTTTATCAGGATCAGTGTGAATACCTTCCTCCGAAATAATATGACCTAAGTACTTAATAGAGGTTTGAAGAAAATGACACTTAGAAGGCTTAAGACGAAGATTATTTTCACGAAGTTTAAGGAATACAGCTTCCAGACGCTCTAAATGTTCCTGAAAAGACTTAGAAAATACAATAATATCATCAAGGTAAATAAGGCATTGCATCAGATTCATATCACCCATACAGCGTTCCATAAGTCTCTGAAATGTAGCAGGAGCGTTTGTAAGTCCGAAGGGCATGGCGTTAAACTCATAGAATCCAAGAGGACCAACCGTGAAAGCAGTCTTGTGCTTATCATCTTCAGCAAGCTCACTTTGCCAATACCCAGAACGGAGATCTAAAGAACTGAAATAACGAGAACCATTAAGTGAATCTAAAGTTTCCTCTATACGGGGTAAAGAATAAGAATCTTTGATGGTTTGTGAATTAAGTTTTCTATAGTCCACACAAAAACGAAGAGAATTATCTTTTTTACGTATTAATACTACAGGTGAACAAAAAGGACTTTTCGAAGGACGAATAACATTATTATCAAGCATGCTCTGGATAGCATCTTTAACTTCCTGATACATAGAGGGAGGTATACGTCTGTGGCGCTGTTTAAATGGCGTATCATCAGAAAGTGAAATTGAATGTTTAACTAGATCTGTCTTACCTATATCTGTATCCGATAAACTAAAAACATCTTTATATCTGTGGATCAAATCTTTGAACTGATGAATTTCACTACTGGAAAATTGATCATTAAAATTAGACATATCCAGAGAATCTATAATAGACGAAAACTTGGAATCCTGGGCAGGCGCAGTCGAAACGGCATCAACCTGAGATAACTGACACACCACAGAGTGTGCTGGTAAAAAAATAGAATTATTCGAATCATTTTGTAGCTTAACACGGACACGTTGAGATGAAAAATCAAAGTTTTTACAACTTACTAATCCAGGAATCACGTGCAATTTTGATGGCAAACAAGAATCGTCAGATGTATAATAACGTTTTCCAGGAACCGGTTTGGGCAAATGACAAACTCCAGAAACAGAAATACAAGAGTTTGGAGCAATCTTGATACCTTTTGTAGATTTCAAACTATATACATTATCAGAATCACCTGAAATACACTGAAAAGCAGAATTCCAACAAACATCAACATTATGTACATCACAATTATACAAACATAATAGTCTAGAAAGAATATTATTACCAACAATAACAGGAACTGTCGCGTCAGTAGAACGAACAACAATAAACAATACTACAAGTTCAATATTTGTGCGTGGTACCGATATCGGGACCTCTATATAACCAATATATGGAATAGAACCACCACATGCTGAGTTTATCCTAATCAATTCATGCAAAGGAAATAATTGAAATTCTGAAAAATAACGGTTATACCAATCTTCTGCAATCGTGGACACTACAGAACCAGTATCTAAGAGAGTAGGACACTTAATTCCATTAATGAACAGTGATGACACATTCTTATCGCCTATCAACTCATCTATAGGAATGGGACAATGCTTACTTGTTTCGTCTGTGACGGAAACACTATATAGATCTACAGGCTGTCCCGTTAAGTAGACCTGTTGGGGTTTAAAGGGCAAAGAATACTACCTCTTTTATGACCCGGTTGCTGACAATCCCAACAAAGGAATGGTGTATTCATCCTGGGAGATTGCATATTACCTTGACTTTGAGGCATATTCGGCAACGGGGGTGGGGGTACATTAAAGGAATGAGGCGGGGGTACAAAGTTATATCTGTCATTCATACGAACCTCCATTTCAGCTACCTTAGATTTAAAGGGGACCAGTCTTCATTTTTATTGGTTGATTTGGGCCTTTGTTATATGTAAATAGTCTTCAGAAGTACTCAAGCTATAAGAAAATCGCAAAATACCTTCAAATATATCTCAAACTAAAAAATTCACGTTTATTTATTTTTTTTCATTGCTGTACGCGGCTGGTCTCCAGCCTGTGTGAAAATTGTGTGTCTTGTTGACCAAGTCTACAATTCAAAATACGGTATGCTTGTGTGGGCCTGTGCAGTAGTCTGGATGACCTGACCCGCGCTGTTGCACCACGGGAATAACTTATTTGTTATCAAGATGGCGGGACGCTCAATGTGTAGTAGGGCATTGGGACTTTCAAACACGGATAGTTAAGGATACACATGGATTTGAAGGCTCAAATTTCAACGGTAAGCTCTGTAGACTATTTCTAATTAGCTAAGCTAAAGATTTCACATCTTTGCGACCGTCGGATGATTGTCCGAAACAAATGCCGAACGTAGCTCTTTAAAACCTCTTACTTCTTTAGTTAGCGTTGCTATTTGCTGCGATAGTTGTTGAAAATCAAAGCTGGAAGATAATGAAGAATTAGAAGATGAAACTGAACTTATTGGAGATGAAATGGCAGTAGTGGTACTTGTTAAGGAACTGGTTGTCTGAACGGAATTGTCTTCTGCTATCTTCCTTACTTGTATCATGAAATCAGAAAAAGTACAATTGGATTCAAGGTATTTCCTTGTAGCTACCTTAATACCATCACAATACAAACCATTCCAAAATCTGTTTTTAAGAATATTATTTGCAGAAATATCATTAAATACACCATTAGCTTTACATCTATACACAAGATCCTGGACTCGACAAGCCCATGATGAAATACTCTCACCATGACTCTGTGTTGAAGAAAATAACTGATTCATTAAAAATTCAGGAGATTGTATTTGACCGAAAATGGGATCAAGGTATCGAATTAATTCCTGAACAGTATCAAAAGACAAGGTCGTAAGTGTCTGTGCTACAGTACCTCTGGCTGAACGACGAATGGCGTTAATAATTGCTGCCGTAGAATAAATACCTTCAGATAACAAACCTGTTATTTCTAATCTCCATTGCTCATATGAAACGTCACCTTTATTTCCATCCCCTGAAAAATTAGAAAGTTTTGGAGCCATATAAGATATATTAGAAGTATTTAATTGTGCAGTACCAGATGTAGTCCTTGTACTAGAAGGATGAGTTGTAATGTTGGTAACTATATCGGGTGTCCCAGAAAAAACGTCCCCAACTTTGACCCAAAGTATCTCAGCTGCTGATGACCCGATCTTTTTCAAAATTCTCACAGATATACTTCAACATGTCCTTGTCAGACCCTGAAAATATGAAGGTCATCGAACAAAAATTGTACAAGAATTGTCTCGAACAAAATAGCATGTCAAAAAATTCAATATCAGAGCAAACTACACATTTCTACCTGTGTCTATTGTGCTTTCACCACATCGACCACCAATATCATTCATTTTTTCATCCTGAAATGCTCTCACCGATCTCATCTTAAGATATTTTCTCCCAAAAAGTAACCTTTCAGCCTCTCAGTTACTGTTTAGTCAGTTTGTTCCAATGGTGATGGTAACGATTTGAGATTCTCTTAAGAAACAGGTGTACTGCACTTGGGTTAGAGACACACTGATTAAACAGGAACTAAAATACAGGATGGGCGCTTCTCGAGTGCTACCTTTAGATGAGATCCTTGAGAGTTTATCAGGATGGAGAATATTAATTGGTAGTTGATGTGGTGAAGGCACAAGGAACACAAATTCAAATATGTAATTTGCTCTGATATTGAATTTTTTGACATGCTATTTTGTTTGAGGCAGTACTTGTACAATTTTTATTCGATGACTTTCACATTTTCAGGGTCTGACAAGGACATGTTGAAGTAAATCTGTGAGAATTTTGAAAAAGATCGGGTCATCAGCAGCTGAGATACTTTGCGTCAAAGTTGGGGACGTTTTTTTTTGGGACACCCGATATAAGTTGAATCTGAAGAAGGAGTAGAAAAAGTTAACGGATTAAACATTGAACCTGAAACAGTTGTTGGAATACGTGGAGTAGATCGAGCTTCCGGTCTTGACAATATTCCTCTAGCTATTCTATCCTGTGTAGTTCTATCAAATGAAGACAAAAATTCCATTACACTATTTATAATTTCCGGTGTAGGTGTATACGAAGTTGAACGACCACCTTCCGCCATTGTTATATCTATCTAAACTGAAAAGCAAATTGAAAGATACTTAAACGAAATATAAATATCCAATATACAATTATAAATTTAAATAACTTACATGTATATCTGAAACAAAATTACAATATACTCAAGTTATAAGAAATACTATTTGTCTTTGTACCATTCTACCTAAAACCAAAATTAGAAAGTTGTAGAAGAAAGAAAAATAGATAAAGACTTGTAGATTGTGAATGATAAGTGCATTGAAGTGGATTAGTACAAACAAGATGCAGAATACCCAAAATAAGAATAATAAAAAAAAATAATCTGTCTGTCTGTCAAATGCAAATGAAACTAAGCTACAATTACAATAATCATAATATACAAAAAATTAAATATCTTCTCAAAAAGACATATACAAATAATATCATGTACATTTCTCACAAAAAAAAATACCACATAGAAAAATAACACAAAGGACAAAACAGGACAAGACAAAACAAACACAAACCCGGGTCACACACTTTCACACACTATAATGACATACATATATGATTTGGTACCAATAACACTTCGTAAGTTGAAAATATGAAGTTGAAAATAAAGTTGATAACCATAAATCCACCACTAGTAACTAATCAGGAAATCCACGTTGGGCGCCAATTTGTAACAGGGTTTTATCAATGTATCAATAAAACACCAGATCGGGGTTCGTCATAGATTTATTTTTCAAAACTAAACAAATAACTCTGAAATATATTACAATAAATAGAAATTAGGAAACTAACAGAAATGCATGAGAAATAAACTCAATAACATAGATACAATTAAACTGTCTTATAAATTCATTGTTTGAAAGGCATAAATATAAATACAAAACAAATACTTTATACAAAACGAATAAATAGCCTTACCCTATGAAATAGGAGTTATTATAATATAAGTGACATCTGTATTTAAACCAATACTAGGCTATAGTATACGACTCTAAAAGAAAACAAAGATGGCCGTCGTAACTAATGAAAACAAATAATACTAACAGAAAGCCATTACAAAGTCACTTATTACAGAAAGCCAACATTACATATAAACCAAGAAGAGAGTTGCATTTGAATAAAGTAAATAAGTCCAGTCTATAAAGTAAAATAAGAAATAACAACTTACCAAACAGTGAAATAACACATCCAAAGTTAACTAGAGCTGTGAACAGCACTGAGCGTGGCCCGTGATGCTTTGCCTGATACCTGTAAGACTTTTTGAACTTCAAACCCCTAAAGTCTGGTGTTCACTCCCTCATTTTTAGTAAAAAGTTTTGTGAAAGGGTAGATTCAATCAAATATCAATCTTGTAATTCAACTAGTAATCTTTCAAACATTGGAAGAATTAATTCTAATCGATAAACAGTTGGTCTATAGATAACAATTACGTTAATATTCTTATCCAGAATATTCAAAGCAATGTGCTATATTTTTGAAACTCCCAAATTTATTTTTTTCTTCTTTAAAATATATTTCTAATCCTCAATGCCTCTTTTCTTTTAAAAATTTAATGCTTTAACTCTGCTTAACGCAACATAGGCTTGACCAGCTTGAAATATTTAACGAAGAGATATTACGCCTCTATCGAGACTAAGACCTTGTACTTTGGTAAAAGTGACTGCATAGACGATACATTACATATACATTCAACAATTACGAACAAATAAAACGGGGCCTCTGTACTCTCACAAATACATTCAACAATAACGAACAAATAAAACGAGACCTCGGTACTTAGTAACTTCAAATTAATATTGTAAGCCTTAGAATGTCTTTGCTTTGATGAAAATATAAATAGGAACACAATTTATGTCTTCAAAATTTGTTGTTACAGAGTACACTTTTCAGTCGAAATTAGTGAAATTTTTAGGGTTAAAATAGCTTCCAATTATTACAATTTAACAAACATAAAGCGCTACATGATATATTTTTTGTATAATCTTTTTGAGAACTGGAATAGTAACTTTAAATTAATATTGTAAGTCTTAGAATGTCTTTGCTTTGATGAAAATATAAATAGGAACACAATTTATGTCTCCAAAATTTGTTGTTACAGAGTACAATTTTCAGTAAAAATTAGTGACGTTTTTAGGGTTAAAATAGCTTCCAATTATTCCTTTGATTATCATCATATAAGCTACAATTTATAAAAAAAAAATCAGGGACCATTTTGACTTTTATTTTTTTGGCCAATTGGTTGAAATCAAAGAGGAAATTCAGAGGCCATTTTGACCAAAATAGGGGCCATGGTGACTAGCCGTTCTAACCAAATTTCGATTTCATGGCCATTTTAACTATAACCCTTGAGGGGTAACCCGTCGTTTGCTTTCATCCCCTCAGCCTAAAACCAACAACCAAAAGTGTTGTGTGTATATTGCAGATATAGTTAAAATAATGGTAGAGAGAAAATTCGAACTGGTAATTGTATCAAAAATTCACTGCTTTAAATAAGCACCTGTTTAAATAATAAAGAAGCAAAATTGAAAAAAAATTATAGATTAAAAATTAAAAGAAGAAGAAGATTACATAATCAGATTAATCTGTTTATGGCCTGCGGTGAAAAGTTCAGGTCAACAGTGTTGATGTTCAATGTTGCATAACTTGTCTTAACACCTGTCAACAACTTTATATCTGCAGTCTTTATGACAAAGATGAGGCATTCGTAGTTTGAGGTCTAATTAAGATATAAAAAAAATTCCAATTGTAAATTAAATTGCAAAATCACTTCTTTAATTCTAGGTATGTTAAAAATTAGTTCGTAAATGTTTTGCAAAATAAATAAATAAATTTTTTGAGGGTTAAAAAAATTGCATAATCAGATTAATGTCTTCTCTGGCACAATGCCAAGGTTAAAAGTTCATAGTATAAAACCTGTCAATCATTTTAATCCTCTCTATATCCTTTTTTTCTCAGTTTGGCCATTTTGACCAATGAATTAGTTGGCCATTTTGACTAGGGACCAATTTGAATAGGGGTCCAATTGACTATGGCAAGATGAAACATTTACTTTTTATTGCAACGGATTAGCGCAGACGCGTTGCCAGTTAAATAATTTATTGCTGTCTGCTAGATTTTCCATTTCGACCAAAATATGGGCCATGGTGACCAGTCCATTTTGACTAAAATAGGGGCCATGGTGAACGGCCATTTTGACCAAATTTAACTGTTATGGCCATTTTGACTAGGGGTCATTTTGTATAGGGGATATACCCTCTTCCCCAACATTCGAACTGTGTAAACGTCAATATTTTATTTTAATGCTGAGTTGAAATACTGTCTTTTGTTTCAATGGATTGGATCAGCCAGTAGCCAGTTGAATTGATGTATGTTAGTCAATTAAGTGCCGTGGGCAAGAATCACCCTCAAAATAAGAAAAAATCTGATATTATATCAAATATAGCAAACACTCGAAAAAACATGTTAATTTTTATAAAGTTATAACAATTTGTAATGAGATTAATTTATTTTTGACCTATAATAATCTTGGCAGACGATAAAAAACAGTTTGAGCACTTACTTTTTATTGCAAAGGATTAGCGCAGACGCGTAAACAGTTTTAATTGCTGTCTGCTAGAGTCCAGCCCTAGAGTTAAAAGATTATGTAGTCTAATTTGTTTATGACCTTTAATAACCTTAGCAGACGACAAAAAGAAAATTGGTGTGTATCTTGTACAAAGAGTTCTGTCAATGGTAGAGAAAAAATTCGAACAGGTTAATGTATCAAAAATTCACTGCTCTAAATGATTGTATGTAAAATTAATATCAGTGAAAATTTTACAAAAAAAATGAATAAATTTTATATACTTTTTAGAGTGTTAAAAGATTACATAATCAGATTAATCTGTTTATGACCTAAAATACTTCACACCTCCATGTGAAAAGTTCATGTCAGTGATTTTATTACTATATTATATAACCAGCTATAACCCTTGTCAATCATTTTAATCCTCTCTATTGCTATTTTTTCTCAGAAAAGGGGTACTCTATGCCTATTTCACTTTAATGGATTTTGTATTAAACTGCTCGTGTCATATGTCGTTGAAAAGAGAAAATTTAGTACATACTGACTATACACACCATATTGCTATTAGATAATTACATTGTAAGTTAGAACTCTCAGTCGAAAAAAAACTTAATATTTTGAAAACATATTCTAAGGTATTATCGTCATATATCGTTAAAAAGATAATTAAATCAGCATTACAAATTTGAAATGATTAATTCTTTGTGTTAATTAGAGAAGGTGATACAGACGTCCAAAGTTGTCAAAAATGTCAATTTTTGAATGTCTATAAAACCGAAAGTTAATATTTTTCAACTAAAATCAAATCACCTATGGATAGCTCAGGTCAAGGACATTCTACATTGAAAATTTCAGGGTCATTGAAGGTCAAGGTCACATGGCATGGCCTTTTGAATTTTCAAAAAATTCAAACCAAAATAAAAACACTTCAAATTCGAAATTCAAAATTCTGTGCCTACAAGTTTTAGATAAAGTTACAATGTTTTGATAGACATCAAAATCATAAAAATCGGATAAAAAATGGAGGACTAATTAATTTTTTGCTGAAATGTGTCAGTCTGTGACGACAGCTTTTGTGTCACTTCCGGTTTGGATTTTTTCTGCTAAGTACCTTCTAATTATGCCTGACATACATTATATATGGTTTTAGCCAACATCTGAAATTTACACCGGAAGTGGGATCGCCAAACCGGAAGTCTTCACGCCAAAACCGGAAGTGATAGAAATATTTTAATTATCTTGTATTATTTGTATCGACATTCTGTTTATGTCCTGTGAATTTCAGATCAATCGGATAATTAGCGGCTGAGAAAAAAATTTTGATTTTTTTTGAAAATTTTGGTTTCAAATTTTTTTTACAAAAATATTTAAAAATTGAAAATTTTGAAAATGCACCAGATATCTCTTTTAACAATTAACGTAATAAAGGAAATTTCAGGTAAATCGGTTCATAAATAAGTCCTACAGACTCGATGAAAAAATATTGCACATTATGTAATAGCCCACTTCTGGCTCTGCAAAAATGTGCCGTTTTATATTTAAGGGAAAATTTCCCTCGAGTGAAACTAGCTGATGAAACCAGAATTTCTATAGCATTTTCAGTTTTCTCTACAGACGCTGACCAGAATTTGGAAAAAAAAAAAAAAAAAAAAAAAAAAAAAATAATCATAACGAAAACAAAGCGTGACAAATCGATAGATTTGCCACGCAATAAAATGACAGAAGTGAAGAAAGAGAGAGAGAAAGAGGTCTTATATAGGAGAAAGAGTGATGAGATTTTAGACTGAGTAAAGATTTAGAAAAAAGTGCTCACTAGTTGGTAAACAACTTAAAGCTACCATGACAGAAAAATAAAGCATAACTTAAAGCTATCCTGAAGAAATAAAAAGAAACATGATAAATATTATTGGTTAAAATACGACTACCACATAAGCCTCAATGTTAAGGTTGAATTTGCAAATTAGTTGCAATTAAAAATGTGTTTTTAACGAGTTGATGAAATTTTCAAGCAATTTGGTTATTGACAATTACTGATATCTATATGTGAGGTCAACAAATACTAAATATATCATAAGAATCATAAATTGAATAAACTCTGTTTTTAAAGAACATTTTAATCATCGAGGCCGGTTGTTGAACTTCACAAGCTCAATTTAAGCTTCTGTGCTCATGGGGTACAGTGGGACATATCAAATGGGGTTGAATGGGACACAGCTATAGCAATAAAATATAGGCTTATTCACTGATACTGATTAGAAAGATGGACAATATGAAGTATATTTGAAGAATTAATGAATTTTAGACGTTCAATACAACTTTCGGGTCTAAAATGTTATGGTTGAACAAAGAGGACATTCCATCAACATAAATTGAAAGAGCAACAATTTACATTTTTGGTGTCGATTTCGGCTTTGAATATATTTAAACTTATGTAATTTGCTTAGTATTCAGAAGAACAGGCACCAGGAAAGCTTTGAATACTACATGTATTACTGAAAAGCTTAGCTAAAAAGGTAAAACACATTTTGAAGCTTAAGGTACAATATTGACCGAACAAACAATTAATGTTCTCCTTTAATGTTGATGAGCAAATTTTTGTAAAATGTTTTGTTAAAAGGTTCATAATGATAACATGCTGTATTATTTAAGATGTTTGAAAGTCTTAACTAGCTTTTTTCATAGGTTTTAAATGGTGTCCCATTGTACCCCAGCCTCTGTCCCACTATGTACTGACTTGGGGTTCAGTGGGACAAAATAAAAAATATTTTGTATAGTAAAATTCACCTAACGTTATAGGTGAATTCCTTAAATGACTGTGTCAATATATGAGTAATATATTCCTTTACATTCTATAACACATTTAACTAAATTGACATGTAACTTTACCATAAAAGCAACAAAGTACCAAAAGTGTCCCACAGTGCCCCAGTTTCCCCTACTCCAAAAAATTATATAATAATAAAAGCGCATCTATCAAATGTGTTAAAACATGTTTGATGCTTCAGAATCTAACAACTATCACTCTGAATAACTTGAAAATATTCACAAATATCCCAATTATCACATAATTAAAATCCCAATTATCATATAACTTGAATAATGTCAGAATTGTATTAACATCACAATGCTAATCCTTTCTTCAAAATAAGATTACCATAAATTGCAGTTTCCCTGAAAAATAAATCCAATTTCATTACATAATGAATAATCCTATATGTAACAATCACAATGTAGTAAATATAATAGTTTATACTAGTATTCAGAGAGTTATGTCCCTTCCACTTGTAAACTAATAAACACAGATGATAAATTTACTTACCCAGTATGTACCACAGCAAAAGCTTTTTTTGCTCTCTCATAAAATTCAAATCTTTCTATTTTTTCAAAGGATATCTGCAAAGAAACCCATTATATCTAAATAATATCCTCATGACCAAATTTAAAAACCAACAGAATCAATTAGAAATACATCACACTCATCACATATCAGCTCTCCTTTATTTGAGATAGATTATAATGTTAAGGTATAGGTTGACTGGCCATTCATCAGGTCCATCACAGTAGACGTGCAATATAGGCCTATTTCTCTAAAATATTAACTGATTGCCAACAATTGTGATTGTCAACAACTTTCAAGGGTTGAATATCACATTTTAATAATGTAGAACTGAGTAACTGATGACAACATTAGCTCTGTGTAGAGTATGATTTTGAAGTTGGTCCATCTGAGTCACAGTAAATTAAATAAAATCAAGTTTCATGCAAATCCATTCAATAGTTTAGGAGATCGAGGTCTCATTAGGGACATTGTGGTCAAAAAACAAGAGTAAGCAATATATGTTTCAAATTATGTGATTTATTACCTAAAAGGCACCTGATTCATACAGAGAACCTTCTTTGACTTATAGTTCATCTCTTTGTTGTTGTTTTTTGAGCTTTTTAGTTATTCTAGCTTCTTTAGTTGAGGCTTGGGATTTTTAAGTTCACTAGCTTTTTTCGTGAGGGACGAAATAGGGATAGCCATGATTTCAAATAATGTTTCTTGGGGTTTAATACCCTTAAATTCTATTGCTGCCATAGATGCACATATTGTTATACGCTGCCGTGAATAAAAGTCTTCTTTTGGACATTTGGCCCATTTTTTTGCATGGAGACTTTCATTGGGATTTTGTGTCAATCCCTCCAAACAGCGCCGTAATAATGCCTCACTCCCATGCCTTTCATAAACAGATTTTAAGTGATCTCCAACTTCTAAACTGATGGGAGTGTGGACCAATTCGCTATGGACATTAGGTTCTTTTTACCAACAGCTTAAGCTCTCTGGTAAAAACACCAGGAACTTATTCTTTGGGGCACCTATTGTGGTGAGGTACTGCATCAAAAGATAAAGCATGCAGAAAGCTTGCATACACTGCATCACATCTAAATTGTTGAGATTTTCTCTAATTGCTTTACCATAGTAAATTGTTAGTTTATTGATAGTGGTTTGAGTTAATTTTCCCTGCCCCTTTCCACCAAGTACCACACCTAGATTTTTGTCATCTTTGGCTCATTTTAGCTGTTCCTATGCGTTTGGCAACATGGTTATTACATTCCTGTTTTTCGATGTTATAGAGGTTTAAAATGACCTTGACCACAAGACTTTAGCTGCTTCAACTTCCATGGCATTAGATGATCCAGTAAAATTGATATTGCAGTGAGGCTTATGTTTTAAATAATTTTTGGAATTCTATGCCACTGCCATATTTGTTTTTAGCAAATGAGTAGGCATGGCAAAAAGTTGATACAACATGAAAGTCAAGAACTAGACCAGTTATCACTTCAATAATGAAGGCAACAGCATACATGGAACTATGCCCTTGGGTAAGCCAAGAGACATCGAAGCCTACAGCTATATCCATTATTCCCTCCATATTGATATCCAGGTTTTTATTCCTTTTGCACTTTTCTTACTATACATCCAGCTTCTGAAAAATACCCTGAACTTAACTGTTCTGAGCCAACAGAAATGGCTGAAACATGAGTATCCTAGATGGAAAAATGATTTGAAGGCATTCTCATCAGTCTACACAACCTAATGAGTCCAGCATGCCCCATCGAACACTAAAATGGCAAACACTTAAGATTTTGTTAAAATAAATGAAACTCATGAACTGGACTCATTCTTTTAACGTTTACTGGAATAGGTTGAATTGATAATATGACCACAGGATGCACACTGAGTGACCAAAAATACAACAAGTCCTAAATTCCTATCCTGACTTTGAAGGGTTATATCACTACTGTAACATTCTGGGCATAATAATCCTTTTATTAGTTCTTGAAGCTGGCATTCTTGAAAGAAAATAAATCATCATCAAGGCCAAGTTCACTGAGAAGATGATTGTAACTTTCTAGTTTTCTCTTAAAGGATGACATAGGCAAATTATTGTCAATAGTACTTGTAGTTGTATTGTTATCATCATCATCACTTTTGGCATTAGAATTATAAGTATTATCAGAGGTAGTCCGATAATTTGCTGACTCTTTCTCCATCGTCCATAGCTATTTGGATGAATATGGCTGGGAGAGATTCAGAAAACCTAGGCCTCAAAAACTTGTGATTTTCCGCACCTCTGTGGGTGCGAGGATTTCAAACGTATTTATTTACCTCAAATCGATATATTTGGAAAGATGGATGATTTTGTAGTTCAATCATACCATCATTATCCACCCATTATACAGGCCATGTATGCGAGTATCCTTCAAAGTTTTTTTCCCAAGAAATAAAATCTGTTAGTCGCCATTGAATGCTGCACATGCAATGTGTTGAAAATCCAAAGTTTTTTGGCCTAGTTAGTCATGAGGGAGGAATTACCGAATTACAGAAAAAGGTGGAAAATAAATAAAAAAAATTAGTATCATCATGCTTCATTTTGTTTACTCTTTCCAACGATATGTCAAACATGGCCGCCAAGAAACGGAAAAGCATTGAAAATTTTGCTTTTTAGAAAGAAATTTATAGGTTATTATGAACCAGACATACATTTTTTTGTCACATGTAGCTTCAGAAAACACACTCTTTCAAAACAGTTATTTACGGAAAGGTGAGATATTGCCATTTTCTCAGAATCGAAGATTTGATAAAAACCAACAATTTTCGACCCCAGATCCTGCTTAAGTGTTGAAATTGACATCCTTTACCTCAAATGGTAAGATTTTATACTATAAAATTCTTCTAACATTTCGTGCTCAGACAATTCTTCTTCATTCGAATCTAAATTCTCTGCAACTATTTCAATGGGCTCTGCCATAACTGGATCTATATCCACAACAGTTTTACTAATATCACTGGATTTCTCTTTAGCATGCCTTGCCTTCGCTGCAGCAGACATTCCGATACCAACAAGTCGAATTTTTGTCTTAGTAAAAACGGATATATAATGTTGTCAAAGCAAGTGTCGAATTTAATATGAAGCAAACGGGTTGCGAAGGTGTTGAAACTAAAACAGACATAACTAGAGCTCAGAAATACAGATCACCACTAAAAAGACTAATCAATGAGAGAGAAAGAGAATGAATGATATAAATTCACAAATTAATCAGGGTTAAAGGTAAACAATAATCTGAGTTACTCGGGGATAATTCAACAAAGATAGGATGATTTTATAAACTCACCTCCTTTCCTTCTGATTTGTTAATTAATTCTCGATATTTATCCCATATAGGAACTTTAATACCCTTTTCTTTATCTGATGGTACAGGATCCATAACTCCTGCCTACAATGTACATAGAATTTACTTGAATGAAGAATCAACTTTCAAGAAGGAGAGCATATTGTGCCTTCCAAGAAATATCTATAAAATTATAGCATAAATCACTTTATTCATGAGAAGAGGTCAAATCAAGAAAGCCATTACACATCCATAATAAAATATACTTTTTTATGACCTATTTTCTGAATTTTTACATTCATGACAACATTAGAGTAAATAAAATTAATGAACTTGATAACATGTACAAAGGTTTAACAATTTTAGCTAGGGAAATCTTCAAATGAGAACTTTTCTACAATGATGGAGATATATACAGAAGAGCTCTGAGGCTAAATACTTACAGGTTGATCAACATAGACATCCAATGGGAACAATTCTAACACACCTTCTAACAATGGAGGGATGGACAAGCCTGTCAAGAATAAATAAAAATATCAACATTTTCTGAAAGTTAACTTGTCAGAATTGCTAGCTCAGACTCAACTCAAGTTTGGTAGGAGTACAGTACCACAATTTTCACAATTTAATTTAATTTTTAGAGGCTTCATTTCTAGACAAATCAACCTTCTTGATTTCTTATTGCTCTTATTCAAAAAAATAATGCTAGCCAATGCAACTATGCTGGATATGTAACAATATTACTAATATACTGATATTATGTATTTAATTCAAAGCTTAATTCAAATTCTGAACATTATCATTTTCTTTATTGCAACTGTTTAAAACTAGAGAACAGAAGTAAATAAACCTCTCAAAATATCACATAAAATTCATTCATACATACCATCACATCTAACTAATATAGCACCTTGAGCTTTGGCTACTGAGTTGGATGGAAAATGAGCATCAGCAAATACTGAAATTAAAAACAATGTTCTTAAATATGTATGAGTTTGAATGACCATTTAATTAGAATATGAATAAATCAAATTAATGTTAAAAATCTGTACAAGCAAATCAATTCTGTTAATCAAAATCGCATCCAAAAACATGGCAATATCAAGAGCAATAGTTATATAGTAGTGGACTACCCTGACACCCACCACTTCTATATCGGTCAACATCATGGGATACAATCAGATCAATCTATGCCTGACTGAACAAATGATACGCATTTATAATGTAACTTTGATGTATATAAATGGACCTGCAAAATGCAAACCCTTTTAAAATACCTTTACTTTTTAGTGTTCAATAAAAAAAACACAAAGCTTTTGCTTTATTTCATTTCGTAGGAATATATCATTAAGAACTCAGTTACACTGCTGATCTGAATCACTAGGTTGCCATGAAAATCATTCCCAAACAATCAGAAATATGGCCAAATTGATAATGTTGCTCACAATCCCAGAGAATTACAAGCAGGTCCAGTGCAAATTTCAACTGGTAAATTATGCAAAGCTCCAAGTGTGTCACATGCACTGTACAACCTTTCTGAATACCATTTAGTAAGCTCATTTGAACAATATTCAAACTGGTACAAAGTGGTTTGAGTTGAGTACATAAAATCTCAGGGAAAATATTCCATCTTTATTGTTATATTGTACTCTTAATTCATACAGTTTGTTCAAAGGGTTAACTTGGTATATTAAAGTAATATCAGTTTTCTGAAAACCTTATTCCTTGGAAATGCATTCTTTGATAATTTGAGATAAACATCAATATTCATGGAAATATAACAGTTAGATAAATTAGGTCATTGTAGATCTTAGGGCATAATAAAGTTAAGCTCCCATTTGTAGCCCACTTAAAATTATTGCAAAATATACAATTGGATGGCAACTTGCAGACATGATTTCTGTAAATACCCTTTAAAAGGATCTATCCTCTTAATTTACCTTTTAAAAGGGTCTCTCCTCTTAATTTGATAACTGGGGATATCAAAGTAATATTTTTGTGATATGGGACAACTTTGAAAATCCCAATTCTTAAGATAATTTCAGTGTTCCAGAGATTTGATTGGACTATCGCCAAAAAAACTTTAATAAACTAACCAATCAGATTATTGTATTCTTTAAAATCCTGTGTTGCTGATACTTAGAGGTTTAAATTTGTGTTGATAGTTACTGGTTGAAAATCAGGGCACTACATTTTGGGAGAATAAAGTGCACGTTTTGGAAGCCTCTTGAATTGAGTATCACAAGTCCATAAATTTCCTTTCAAAGGTGTGGTTCTCGGGAAATGAAATTGTATTCAAGTTGAGGGTCTTACATCAGACCAGTTTTGGGAGTGTCATATTAGGATTAGCCGTCATCGAGTAAGGTACGTAAATTCAATACAGACAATAAACTATTTAAATAAGGTTCTTATCACACAACTGCATTTTTGGAACGAAAATCAGACATCTGTAATATAAGCTAACTCTTCCTTGGAAACAATGAATAAACAATCCAACACAGAGTTCTTTTTTGGCCATTAAGAAATCATAAGTCTGAAAAATATGACCAGCAATGAACTTAATCTTTTTATTTCTTAATTTTTGTCAGTATTATGTATTGCTTTTTTTCAGAACATATTCAATTTTCAAAATTTTAACTAAGAATAATAATACAAATATAGATATACTAATATCAATTAAGGACAAGTCAAAGGCTGAAGACTGAATAGACATAATCTCCAGAAAATGTTTCAAGAACAGCCTTAACTTAATTCAATCCTTAATAAATTATTTAGGAATGTTAACAACATGATAATATAAAAACTTTTATCTAATGACCAGGTCTGGACCTCATTGAAAATTAAAAAATATATTTTGACCTTTGGAAACTGTTTAAAGTCTAATTTTGAAAATAGACTAAGATGGGAATGTTCAGCATTTTCCAGGGTTGATTTGGGCCTTGCTTATATGTAAAAAGTCTCCATATATACCAAAACTGCACATAATTGCATAATTCTTTTTTTTTATTTTCTGTATATATAAGCTTATGATTTTTATGTAAGACATAGTTTCACTAAAATACAAGTCATATTTTTTAATTTAAATTATTTAATTAAATTATGGATAGACTGGAATCCATTGTGCTTAAATTTCAAGGGAGAGTTGTGAACACTATTACAGATTATATTAGCTAAAAAATTCCTTTCAGTGCAAAATTGAAAAGTTATTCAAATTCATTACTTCAAACAATATTTTTTAAAATTCTTTCAATTGTCACAATTTACCATGAAACTCTCATTTCCAAGGAATTGGTGATCTCAGGGAATATAAATAACTTAAGAGCTTTTCAAGGGCCAGTAGATAAATTTCATTGGATGAATGCGAGACCATACAACGTAAATTACAAAATCACTGGTTAAATTAACTCCTTGTCGTCACCATTTTTTAAAAATCAGATTTTTTTTATATTCTACAGCACGATTTAAGTTTTGATTGTCTTCAAATTGCTATGACCGATAATTTGATATTCAAGTTACTGTTTTCTGGAAAACAAATAAATTTGAAAAAGAACTGAAAATTAGTGGTCTGATAGATCAACTGAGATTCGGGGTATATTTGAGAATCTGTTATTACAATCCATCTATCTAGAGATAGAGCTTGGGTATCGATTAAACCTTGGGTTTTCAACTTAGGAGACATGTCCCTGACTGGTGACATTTGGAATTCTCCAGGAGACACAAACTGATCTATAGGTCTGAAAAAAATATGTTACATTTTGTATTAGTACTGCCTGCAACGACCATAATTTAAGTTTGTATTTAAACGAAAAATGCTGTGACTATGGTATATCATGCTTCAAAATTGCATGTTTTCGATGACTTCTACGGACAATTCAAGGGACATGGTCATTTCCTTACATATTTTTTTGGACATTTGAGAAAAGACACTATTTGTTCAATCAATTATATTTTTGTCTCAGAGCCTGAAATTTGTTAGCTAATCTTATCTGCAGTAATGTTCACAACTCTCTCTCGAAATTTAAATCCCCCTTTATCCATAATTATCAGCATTTGAAAGTCAAAAATATGACTTGTCATTAACTTTCTATGCCTTATTAGAAAACACATGCATACAAAAAAATTAAAGATAAATGTCACTTAAGGTACAGTAATAATTGAGAGATTGTGCGATTTTTTGTCAGTTTTAGTAAATCTGAAAGCTATATTTACATAAATTCAAGGCCCAAATCAACCCTTGGAAATGCTGAACATTCCCTTTAAAGCTAAAAGACTAATTTATTTTATAGTTTAATCAAATATGAAATTTGATTGGCATGTATTTAGAAAAACTAATTATATTAGGATATGAAAAATGCTGATTCCTCTTCCAAACTATACAGCAGTCATTATTTTAACCAGGTTTGACCTGAAAATTTTAGCGTTAAGCTAGTTTCAAGCTAACAAAAACTTTTCACATTTCACATCATATGTATGGTCTCTTTCTAGAAAACAAAAGTAACATGCACAATCTTTTCATTTTAATAGTCAAATCTGGAACTGTAAAGGCATACCAAGCTTAGATAACCTCTTTACTCTTTCTTTTATAATCCAGGTATCTATTTCCATCAAGGATTAAAAAGAAAAGATTATTGATATAAAAGCTATTAATGCTTACCTATCTCATCACCATGTCCCATCTGAGCTAATACATGTAGCAAGTCTGGTGATATTACATTAGGTATTTTCTTGAGAGGCATCTTTAACTTCTATAACTAGAATAAGACCAGAAAAAAAAGGAGAGGTTATCAATTAGATCCATAATAAATTATTATTATTTGCAAGAACAGCATTTCTTAGGGTCAATTTGGGCCTTGAATATATATATGCAAATAGCCTTCAGAAGTACTACTAATGCACGAAAATCATATAATTCCTTCAATTATATCCCTACCCTAACATTTATCCTTCATTTTCTATTTTTGTGTTTTCTATATAACGCATAGTCTTGCTAAACGGCGAGTAGTAATTTTGACTTTTTATGTGTACATGTGTGTTTGAATGCTTAAATTTCGTAGAAGAGTTGTGAACAATATTACGGATTAGATAAGCTAAAAAATGCCAGATTCTGATACAAAATTTTTTTGAACAAAATATAGATTAACAGTATATTTATTTTTTTATCATTGAACAAAAAAATCGCCAGTAAGAAGTATGTATCAATGGGGAAACGACAGCCAATCTTATATGCGATATTGTACTGTATAAACATTTTGTATTAGGAGAGGGGTTATATAGGCGAAAGCCTGTTCCCCTATCCTTTTTGTATTTATATGAATAAAATATTGTTTAAAATAAAAAAATTTTTAGGCCTATATGCCTCGAAACCAGTAACCCGAGGGTATATTATTTAACATTATCGGTAAGTCTACATCATAATTAATATAGCACAACTTGCAATCCAATAAGGTCAATCACTCACTGACACTGCAAATAAATAAAAGACAAAGTCCAAAGTGAATCTGGCATAGTCATAGTAAAAAATGGAAGTATAGCCATAGGGCACTATCAGAGATTTAGTTACAGATCTAGGTCAGTTCAGATTTAAACTACATTACTTACGTTTTTGATACTGTTGTCAAATTAATCGAAATCGATTTAAATTGAAGGAATACGAATTAAGAATCGAGTTTTGAGGCACACCAGTAATAGACAAAATTTTCAGCACGTGACAGTCACATGATAGGATGATGTACTTACTGCAATGTACCGGTAAAAGTACTTTGCAATCGCAAAAAAAAAAAAAAAAAAAATTCAATTATGTTAATGTTAACATTAAAGTAAATTTAAAGAGATATGTGCACTCATAGAAGTATGAGTACCCAACCGTTCGATCAATAAATGATATAATATATCATTTATTGATCGAACGGTTGAGTACTCATTATATTATATATATATGTTTTTTGGAGAAGTAACCCCACAATAGTGCTCATTAACGGCGGATGGCTCAAATCGAGTCCTCAAAAATGCTATACATTCCCCTTTGAGGATAACTTGCCAGGATAAAGATCGGATACATAGTCAATAATCATACGAGAAAGCGCCTGACCTAGTTATACTTATACTTGATATTTTCAGCGCTTGAGACCTGTAGCCACAGGTCAGTTCACCGATCGATAGGTTGCTTGTCACAGCTGCTTGTGCTGGCAAGTTCTATTGGTAGCAATCCGGGTTATACAGTGCTGGGTGGTTTGCCCAGTGGGCGTCAAGTCTGTTTTTAAAGGCGTTGACACTAGGTGCGGACACTATACCGATTCTGACAGGTTGTTCCAAATTGATACCACTCTTTCGGAAAAGAAGTTGCTACGGACTACCAGGCGAGATCGATTCTTTTCGAGTTTTTTGCTGTGTCCTCTGGTGTTGCGTCCATTGTGCAGTTCGAAGTTGGGTCGGCTTGTGTCGTAGATGCCAGTGATGTACTTGTATAGGTCAATCATGTCACCTCTGCGTCTGCGGTGTTCTAAGCTGGGCAGTTTGAGGATAATAGTCGTTCTGAGTAGGGTTTCTCTTTCAGATTGCCGATGAGCTTTGTGGCTCTGCGTTGGACGTCCCCTAGCTCTCGTTGGAGGGTTTTCTGAGATGGTTGCCAAACTGAGTGGCCGTACTCTAGGACCGGTCTCACTAGTGCTTTGTACAGTTGGATAAAGGTGTGCTCAGTGAGGTGATCAAAGGATCTCCGTATAACTCCAAGGATTCTGTTCGCCTTAGCTGTTGCCTGTGAGATGTGGTCTTTGAAGGTTAGTTGGCTGTCTACTACCACACCAAGATCCTTCTCCGCTTTGGTGGTTGTTAAGGCATGTTTGTCGTTGTTTGGGTTCTTGTCTTTCATGTAGTAGGTCTGGTCTGTTTCTGAGTTGCCTAGTCTTAGGACGCAACACTTTTCTGGGTGAAAGTTCAGTAACCAAGCTACTGACCACTTGTGCAGTCTGTCCAGGTCTTTCTGCAAGAGTTCTCTGGCCTTTTGTTCGTTGCTTTAGGTGAACAGTTTGGTGTCATCCGGACTTCGCAGGATGGTGGGGATGTCATCTGGTTTAGGTGCTTTTCCGACTTTGAGTTTGGTGAGGAGTTTTTTGACGTCGTCTTGTTTTATTTCTATGTCTGCTACTGTACTATTAAACTCGTACTTTGGGGCTTCTGGCATCTCACCTTCTGGTTCTTCTGTGAAGACACTTTGAAAAAAGTCGTTGAGCACTTGGGCCTTTTCGTCATCAGTTTTCGTTTTGGTTCCGTCGCTTTTTTTTTAGGTCGGCTATGCCTGTCCTCGTGCTTGTTTTCGCCTTCACATAGGACCAAAATGATTTGGGGCTTTTTTTGGCTTGATCTGCTACTGTTTTCTTCGACCGGATTTTAGCCTTGCGGCACTCTCTTACTGCTAGGTTTCGTGCCTTGACATACGCCTGGTAGTCTTGTCCGTCTCTGGTTTCTATCCATCTTCTGTACATTTTGTGTTTTTTTCGTATTGATGCCAGGGTTCCTCCATCTAACCACTTTTTTCTGTCCCCTGCTGTGGCTCTTGTTTTAGGCACGTGACGTCTTTTGGTTTCCTCAATTTCTGCAATGAATGATTGCCATGCATCTTCTGCGTTCAGTCTTTCAAGTTTCTCCTCTAGTTTATGTCATTGAGGTGTGAGCGCATGCCTGTGTAGTCAGCCTTGTTGTAGCGCTGTTCCTGTGGTACCTGGCATGGTGTAAGGGCAAGGTTGACTAGTTGAGCATGGTCGCTCTTACCGATAGCTGATGTTTCTTCAATGTCTATGATTATGTCATCTCTGTTGGTGAACAATAGATCGTCCAAGGTCGGTCGTTGTCCTTCTCTGTGTCTGGTGGGAGTCAGTTGGTGTTGGAGTAGGTAGGCATCCTTTGTTGCTTTGTAGAATTTTGCTGCTGCATGGTCCTCCCTTGTTGCACTTCTTCCATTTGTCCAATCTATTGCGGGGTAGTTGAAGTCACCCAGGATAAGCAGGTGTGCTGTGTTGATGTCTGCTGATGCAAGCAGTGCCTCATTCAGTTTGTTGTTATTCTCCTGTGTACTAATTGGGCTACGGTACATTAGGCCGATGGTGAGGGTTTCTCCGTGGGCCAGGTTGCAGTTGGTCAACAGGCATTCTTCAAAGTCTGCATTGATTTATCTCTGAGGGTCTGAGGTTGTTCTCGATGTGGAGACATAACCCCCTCCCTTCTTTCTTCAGGTTGTGGAAAGTTTCATATCCTGGTATGGCTAATTCGCTGTCATGTAGGTCATATCTGTGGTTTTTGGGTTTGACTTCTACTATCCCTATGATCGCTGTGTCGTGTAGCCAGAATCAGGACACGAGGATAATTAGGAGACATTTTAAAAGCCGAACTACTTTTCTTTACCGAAAACACGTGAGAAACTCTTATACCTCTGCCATAGTTTCTAATTCTATGCCCCTGCTTATACTTCTATGTTGGCATGTTAACAAACTAAACAACCAATGACGTAAACAAAGTAAAAGTCCCATCAGAAAATGTCGTGTCGTTCATCGTCCTGGTTAGCTAAGTCAAGATACAAGATATAAGAAATTTTATTTCGAGTCGGGTACAAGTAAATGACAAACATTAGCTCAAATGAGCTATTATTTCGATTAGTCCAAGGTAAGAGCTGAAAAACTTTTCCCTTAGCCTGTTGGTAAAACAGTGACACAGTCATCTCTGTAGTACACAGCTTCCAAGGTTTTAACCTGTTTGTCCTTCAAAACGATATCTGGAACTCCCAGCTTAACTTTCAAAATTTTAAGCGTAAATAAATGTTCATCTTGAATTATCGCAAACTATTTTGTGATTTGGCCGATTACAGTTTACATATTATTATAAATGTTGGTCATTTTAAAATTGTACATGCTGAAATTTATGTGTACATGTGATACGAAGGCTTAATTAAAATTTCATTACCGTTTTCTTCGACATATTTTGTCGGGCGTAATAATTTTAATGGACTCAAACTAGATTCGGATGAGTCAATAATAAATTACTTCAATATAAAGATATAAACTACTTAATGTCGTATTCAAGGGAAGTAATTCGTAGTACAATTTTAAAATAAGATCGGGGTCAGGATAAATGTGAAACAGAGCCCTTCAAGTTCAAGGGAAGTAATTCTTACTATAATTTTAACATGGTTATCAAGAATTTGTAATCATTTATATTTCAAGGGAAATAATCCCATGTTTAATTTTTTAATAATTTGAAAAATGTTTATGAAGAACTTCATGCTAAAGCAAATATCCACTACTATATAATTACTGCACCCGATTTTATCATGCTCTGGACGAGATTTTTGATTAACGGAATTGTTTTGCTTGTACGGATTTTTATTATTGACAGTCTACAACTAAGCCGACAAAAGATATTCGCAATTGAATGCCACAAAACCGTTATTAACTTGGTATCTTCCTATTGAAGTGATCTCATTACTGTCAACCTAACAATAGGCCTACCAGACAAAATGGTAGACTCATATTGCCAAGGGTCAAAACTACCCTACCTTCAGGAACCCTTTTATATGTAAAAGAACATTTAACATGCAACGGGCAGAAGGATTTAGAACATAAAAATATTGAATCAGTATGGATAGAATTGATCATTAAAAAATCTAAGCCCCTTCTCATTTGCTGCATGTAGGCCTATAGAAACCCAGCTTCAATAAAGTTTGGCTTACTTCGTTTCAAGAAATGATGGAAAATGCATGGAAATTTAACTCTGAGACCATATTAATGGGTGACTTAAACATTGACCTCTTAAATAACCACAACCAATATTGGCTAGATATTCTTGAAACATATAATTTACACCAACTTGTTAAAACTCCAACAAGAGTTATAAGATTTGAACGACATATTATTATGGAAGCGAGGAGCACATATAACAAAACACAAGACAATATTATGGAATATAACACACTTCTTTAATACGGATAAGCACATAACGTTTCAACACATTACATCCGATGACGACACGTGTATATTGTGTTGAAACGTTATGTGCTTATCCGTATTAAAGAAGTGTGTTATATTCCATAATATTGTCTTGTGTTTTGTTATATCCCACAAGAGTTAACTCCCATTCTTCAACTTTAATTGATCATTTGATTGTCTCTGACTCTTCACGTCATATTAATGAAATAATTATACCACAATATTCAATTTCAAATCATTACCCCATTTGCTTTACTTGGCAAAAAACAGGTGTTAAATTTCCAAAAAAACAAACATACAACGATACATTTTAACCCTCAACTTTTTGTGGAAGATTTACAAACTGCCCCATTTGACTATGTATTTAATTATTCAGACCCAAATAATGCTCTAAAATTATGGTATGAAATATTAGTTCTAATTCTGGATAAACATGCTCCAATTAAATTTAAAAGAGTAAAGATCACTCTTAAACCACAGTGGTTAACAACAGAAGTTTCTAATTTAATGCATAAACGTGATCATTACAAACTTAAAGGTTACATAAAAGAATATAAAAGTTGTAGGAATGAACTTAAAACTTTGATTAGAGAAAATAAAAGAAGGTGTTTAGCATCTTTAATATCTGATAGGAAGAATAGTAAAAAATTTTGGAAAGCAATAAATTCTGCCTCTGATAACAATTCTTCTATAACCTCTATTCCAATACAACCAGATAGGGCCTACTTTTAATGATTATTTTGTAAATGTTGCCCATAATTTCTCTACAAATTATCCTCCTATTATACATGATGAATGTTCTAATATTCAGATTTCTTACATGACTGTTTCAGATGTATTTAAATATTTGACTTCTTTAGATACTACTAAATCAGTAGGGCTAGACGGTATTGGTTCATATTTTCTTAAAGTTGGGACAGTTCCTCTTTAGCCTATATATTTAACTCCTGTATTAATAAAAGTGTATTTCCAGATCTGTTGAAACAAACCAAAGTCTTACCATTTTTCAAATCTGATCCAAAATTAGAACCAAGTAATTATCGAAATTAACTCCTTTTTATCAAATAATAATTTACTACATTATATTCAAAACAATCTGGTTTTAGATCCAACTCATATTGTCATACTGCATTGACACATATTACAGAAAATGTTTATCAGTCATTAAACCGAGGATTGCTTACTGGTATGATATTTTTTTGATTTTCGAAAAGCATTTGATCTTGTTGACCATTCTATTCTTCTTCAAAAACTAAAACTGTATAATTTTCCAATGAACTTCAAATTTTTTTGAAATCATATCTTAATGATCGTAAACAACGTGTTGTTATTGGCAACGATAAATCTTCATTTAGATTTATATCATCAGGAGTACCTCAAGGATCAGTCTTGGGTCCATTGTTATTTAATATTTTATCAATATTTAATATCTTTCGTTATCAAGTAACTGTGACCTATTTGCAGACGATACAACAATCTATTCTTCTTCTCATTCCATCACATCTTTAACCTCTTTCCTTCAATCTGAAACTGATAAAATTATTGACTGGTGTCACCATAATGCCATGGTTATCAATGAAACTAAAACTAAATCCATGTTGGTTGCTTCCAATTTAAAACTTGGAATACCTGAAAATAAATATATATCGGGTGTCGCAAAAAAAACGTCCCCAACTTTGACAAAAAGTATCTCAGCTGCTTATGAGCCGATCTCTTTCAAAATTCTTACAAATTTACTTCAACATGTCCTTGCTAAACCCTGAAAATATGAAAGTCATCGAACAAAAATTGTACGAGTACTGCCTCGAACAAAATAGCATGTCAAACAATTCAATAACAGAGCTAATAACAGATTTGAATTTGTGTTCATTTTGCCTTCACCACAACCACCAATATCCAACATTTTCCATCCTGATCAACTCTCTCGGATCACATCTAAAGGTACCACTCGAGAAGCGACCGTCCTGCATTTCAGTTCTTGTTTAGTCAGTGTTCCTCTAACCCAAGTGCAGTACACCTGTTTCTTAAGAGAATCCCATACTGCCCGGAGTCATTACCATCACCAGTGGAACAAACTGGATGAACAATAACTGAAAGGCAGGAAGGGTGCTTTTTGGCAGAAAATATCTTAAGATGAGATCGGTGAGAGCATTTCAGGATGGAAAATGAATGATATTGGTGGTCGATGTGGTGAAAGCACAATAGACAAAGGTTGAAATGAGTAGTTTGCTCTGATATTGAATTTTTTGACATGCTATTTCGTTCGAGGCAGCACTTGTACAATTTTTATTCGATGACTTTCATATTTACAGGGTCTGACAAGGACATGCTGAAGTAAATCTGTGAGAATTTTGAAAGAGATCGATTCACCAACAGCTGAGATACTTACCGTCAAACTTGGGGACGTTTTTATTGGGACACCCGATATATATATTTTTTTTTTTTCTTTTTGTTCTTTATCCTTATAATGATTTTTATTTTCTCAAAACTTTACCACTTGTGTATTATTATCTTACATTGTTTGTTTGTTTGTTAAAGGGCTAAATTGTAAACAGGCCTGGCCCAATTTATGTCCCAATAAAGATATTATTACTATTATCGACTTCACACAATTAAGTTCCACATGGCAAAGATATGGAACGCCCTTTCTGCACTGACAACCAAGGAAACTACCCTTACTTTAAAAAAGAAACTGAAATAATGGCAGGGTTTCAGATGCAACTGCTCTCTGTGCAAGGGATGATATACACTGCAGTCGTTCTCATTTTATCTAGTCTACTTCACTTAATCTCACCCTAAGTGCTAACAATATCTATAGTGCCAATAATTATATGATAGTATTTTTAATTATGTTATTAACTTATGTACTTTGAGTCGTTGTAAAAACTGACATTAAATAAAGATTTGTATTGTATTGTAAGTGTGAGATAATACACTACACCCCGTGATGATATTGGACAATAACATGCCGAGTGCAACGAGGCATGTTGTTGTCGAATATCATCTAAGGGGTGTTGTGTATTATCTACCATACACACCAAGGGATAAAAACATAAACTGCATTAAATTGTCACCCCTAAATCTACAATAGACTGATCGATATCACCCCCATGAGATGATATGAAATCTTGAACTCGTCCCATCGTGGTAAGTCACGTGGAATTCGTTTGATAAAAACACGTGCATTGCGATCAAAAGGTGTGTGTATGTGTACACTGGAATACACGCCATTGCTGATGAATACCCACAGTTTAGTGATATTTCGGATAACGAACTTATTAAAGCTTCTCAAATTTATGGATTATGTACATAATGCAAATGACGGTGTAGAAATACATGCTTCGGATTCTGAGAATGATGTACTGATTGGAGCAACACAGAAAGCCGAGTTCTTTCAAAGCTCGGGTTTGGATTTCTAAGAATACTCTGAAACGGTGAGTTAGATTTATATGGCAGGTGATGACAAATTTGTTCAGTAGCTATTTAGATATATTTATCTTTTGTAAAACGAATATTTTGGTGAAACGTATAAAGGAAATGCCAATCGAGTTAAATATTGGCGGAGGGGTGGGGGGGGGGGGGCTGGGGGCTGGCATCTTGAAACAGGAGCGCAATCGGCAATCCTCGGCAGTTTCCGTAAACCATAATCTGCGTAACTTTCACGGAGACCGTTTGACAGGAGCGCAGATCGTTTTTTCATTCAGGGTGGGGGGAAAAATCTCTAATCCACCTCTCATCCTCGCCCCCACCTTAAAAACTCAAATTTCGGCAACTAAATTTTCAGATTTCGGACATTATAAAAAAAATTATTTTAAAAATGACAAATTTAGGTGCCAAAAAGTGGGGGCCCAGGCCGCCGCCCCTTCCGCTCCGCGGTCCCTGCAGTGTCTTTTATACTGATTACATATCGACAAAAACACAGGTCTTTGACGTTCTGTCAATAATAATAAAATAGGGTCAATGTTGAAAAATTTTTCAAAAAATATGCGATTGCGATCGAATAAATTTGCTTTTTTCATAGAACTATTGGGGGCATTCTATATTAATATCCATTATCCGTCCCTTATGCGATTTAGATAATTTACAAATGTTCTTTTCCTTTCAGGATCGATTCATTGTCGTTTCCGACGGAGAATTGAAAGACGGAGTCACCAAAAACACCCTTCGGAGAAATGCATGGGCGATTAACACCTGGAGAAAATGGAGTATCGCACGAAACAACCGAAAAGGAGGAAATGTTTCCAAATCTTTTCAACAATTTTACATAAAATATGAAATAAACGAATTTATAAATCCTATGTTTTTCCCTTGATACAAGTTGAAAACCAAGCAATATAGAGATAGGGAAATCGAGGATATTGCGAGGTTTTTACCTAGAAAGCACGAGGGATGCTATTCGAAAATCGAGCGGTAGCGAGATTTTCGAATAGCAGCCTGAGTTGACATCGGGCAGGGTGCCAAGTTTAAATATCATCTCAAGGGGCGATATCGAGCCCATGGTGTGTATCTGGACTTATCTCCCTTGTATGACTATTGACTCTGTGGAAAAGATCGTAGTTTTAAATAGTTTTTACACCGATCGCGTATTTGAAAATGATCAAACCATTTTATTAAATCGACCACATCCGCAAATGGTCTTTCACTAAATAAAAAGTGTAGGCCTATTACAACTGTTGGGTAAAACCAAAACGTTCAATATTCATGTTTTAGTCTAGAATCGGGATTGTATCACAATATGTTGTGAACACGTTAGAGAGCTGGTTTATTAATGGATTTTGATGAAACTTGGTATGAGTGTTTGTCATGACCTTGGGATAAACCCAATTGAAAATCAGAAACATCGAAAAATAATTTTTGAATTATTGCCCTTGTTCTTTAAAACGCATTAATTTTTAGTCAGTAAGTTTCTCAAAGTTGTGAACACGATAGAGAGATGGATTTTGATGAAAGTTGTTGTGAGTGTTCTTAATCACCGAAGGATGAAGCCTATTGAAAATCAGACAAATCGAAAAATATTTGATGGGTTATTGCCCTTGTTTCTGAAAATATGTTGTGCTCTTGATGGATTTTGATGAAACTTTGTGTGAGTGTTTGTTGACCTTGGGATAAACCCTATTGAAAATCAGAAACATCGAAAAATAATTTATGAGTTATTGCCCTTCTTCTTTAAAACGCATTATTTTTTGGCCGGTAACTTGTTATGGACACAATAGAGAGATTGAAAATATGTTGTGGACATCATAGAGTTGGTTTCTTGATGGATTTTATTGAAACTTTGTGAGTGTTCGCAATGACCTTGGAATAAGCCCTATTGTAATATTTAAAAGGTTTTTGCTTTGTTTTTTAAAAAAATGTTGTGGACACGATAAAGAGCTGGTTTCTTGATGGATTTTGATTAAACTTGAAGTGAGTGTGTTAATGATCTTGGAATAAACCCTATTGAAAATCAGATACATTGAAAATTATTTTTCATATAAGTTATTGCCCTTGTTCTTCAAAACGTGTTAATTTTTTGCCTGTAACACCCTCAAAGTTGTGGACCCAATAGGGAGCTGTTTCTTGATTAATTTTGATGAAACCTGATGTGTGTGTTCGTAGTTCACTTTAGAATGAAGCCTATTGAAAATCAGTAAAATATAAAACTTTATTATATGAGTTATTGCCCCTGGTTTGTTCATATTTCAATGACGTGTAAAATGAAAAAGTCACTCGCAGAATCTTTCATTTACTGACAACTCTTGTCAACCTCCCGGATGAATTGGCTGCCATTATAAAAGTGGGCGTATTACGATGGCAATCGCTATTTTTAACTTTTGATGTTTGGCTTTATAATGGCTCAAGTTTATCTGAAACCTTACAGATAGATTGGAGTAACATTTTACTACAATAATGCGATTGTATTTTTTACTCAAATCTGCACAGTATTTTTTTTTACTAGCGTCCAAAAAGCAGAACGAACTTAAAACCTTACGTACGGTTTTACATGTTTTTAGCGTTTTACAAATTAACGGCTCAATTTTTAGATAAAACTTTCCGATACTTCAGATACTGCACGTATCTCTAGATTTTGGTGTTAAGTTCTCACAAATCTATAAGAGATAAGATCCGGCAAGCGTCAAAATTTAAGCCTTAAAGTCCTTAAAGATAACTTATTGTTACCACTTATTGTGGATGGAAATAGAAACCAATTGTTTATAAAGGTATCCGGATGTGAACCAACTTAAATTTGTTAGTAAACATTTAATACAGCTATCAAACCATTTTTATTATTATCTTAACTAATGCTTTGATCCAATTTGTATACGCCACATGAAATGGCCATTGGACCGTCCACAATTCCTGGTTAACACCCTACACAATTCTTGACAGATTTTAACCTTACTTGCTGAAATTGTTATTGTTGACCAAACATGAATCGTATAAAATCCAAACATATTTTATGAGTTATTGCCCTTTTTCTTCAAAACTTTTATTTTTTTTTATACGCCCACATGAAATGGGGGGCGTATATTGCCGTCACCCATGTCCGTCGGTCCGTCCGTCTGTCCGTCCACAATTGCTCGTTAACGATCTACAAGGCACAATTCTTTACGGATTTTAATGAAACTTGGTATGAGTGTTCGTAATCATCCAAGGACAAACCCTATTGAAAATCAGCGAAATCGAAAAATATTTAGTATGAATTATTGCCTTTGTTCTCAAAAACGCGTTCAATTTTTAGCTCGTTAACACTCTAGAAGGCACAATTCTTGACGGATTTTAATGAAACTTGGTATGAGTGTTCGTAATCATCCAAGGACAAACCCTATTGAAAATCAGCGAAATCGAAAAATATTTAGTATGAATTATTGCCTTTGTTCTCAAAAACGCGTTCAATTTTTAGCTCGTTAACACTCTAGAAGGCACAATTCTTGACGGATTTTAATGAAACTTGGTATGAGTGTTCGTAATCATCCAAGGATAAACCCTATTGAAAATCAGCGAAATCGAAAAATATTTAGTATGAATTATTGCCCTTGTTCTCGAAAACGCGTTCAATTTTTAGCTCGTTAACAATCTAGAAGGCACAATTCTTTACGGATTTTAATGAAACTTGATATGATTGTTCGTAATCATCCAAGGATAAAACCTATTGAAAATCAGCGAAATCGAAAAATATTTAGAATGAATTATTGCCCTTGTTCTCGAAAACGCATTCAATTTTTAGCTCGTTAACACTCTACAAGGCACAATTCTTTACGGATTTGAATGAAACTTGGTATGAGTGTTTGTAATCATCCAAGGATAAACCCTATTGAAAATCAGCGAAATCGAAAAATATTTAGTATGAATTATTGCCCTTGTTCTCGAAAACGCGTTCAATATTTAGCTCGTTAACACTCTAGAAGGCACAATTCTTGATGGATTTTAATGAAACTTGGTATGAGGGTTCATAATCATCCAAGGACAAACCCTATTGAAAATCAGCGAAATCGAAAAATATTTAGTATGAATTATTGCCCTTGTTCTTGAAAAAGCATTTAATTTTTAGCTCGTAAACACTCTAGAAGGCACAATTCTTTACGGATTTTAATGAAACTTAGTATGAGTGTTCGTAATCACCCAAGGATAAACCCTATTGAAAATCAGTGATATCAAAAAATATTTAGGATGAATATTTGCCATTGTTCTTGATCAATTTCGCATGATTCTTGACGGATTTTGACAAAACTTGGTAATATTGTTCAGTATCATCTCAAAAAGTTCAAAAGAGGTGTATGACTGAAGGTTGAATATTTTGTTTTGTAACTGTCAAATATTTTTGTTCTAAATAAAAGCTGCCAGTGGGCGTATATTACCTTGCCTGGCAAGCTATGTTTTAGCTAGTTAACATTCTACGGGTCACAATTCTTGGTGGATTTTGACAACACTTGCTGAAATTGTATTTTGTATAAGCTTTTCTCCAAAAAAAAAAAGATATTTTTTTCAAATTTTAGTTTTCTTGATTTTGTAAAGGCTTTCGAATTTTTAGCTTTTAAACACACTTCATGACACAGTTCTCAACAAATTCTGCTTAAACTGTTTATTATCATCCAAGGATGAACTGAATCGAAATCGAAAAAATATTTTATATGAATTATTGCTCTTTATCATCAAAATGCATCTGATATTGAGTTTGAGAACACCCCAGAATGCAGACTTCACAGATTTTGATGAAATATTGTGAATTGTTCGTTATAACCCAACGATGAACTTCTCGTTTGGAAATTATTGATCTCTCTAATTCTTTGAAAGAATGAACAACACTCTACAGCATTTGAGTTCTGCAAGGAATGAATAATTTAATTTGGAATATTTTATGGTTGTGATGGTTGCCAATACAGTTTGTTCCTTTGTTTTCAAACAGTGGGCGTATGATACCTTGCCCGTTGACTATTCGAACTTTTCCAGAACGTTGGTTTTAGTAACTCGATGGTAGATCGGCACGAATTTAATGTTTGCAAAATTCCAGTAATGCTTAAAACATGAAGTGGAGTAGGGTTGGGTAGCCCACTCGCACTGATCATTTTCTTCCAAATTTTTTTTCCATTTTGTTTCATTGTATCTGTTAAATTTGTGGCAATGTACTGGATCACTTCAACATAATCTGTCCATTACATACACATGTACTTGTGTATATCACTATATTGTATATCTTAAAAATATCTATTTAATTAACCAGTAGACTGTACATCATCTTGTGGTCATGTACTTGATCACTGAATCTTTTTTTGTCCATTTAATTTGTTATATATTATATTGTATATTGTATCTATGTTTGTCTCCATGGGCTGAATGTGAAACAGAACCGTATCACTTGTGGTATTGGGCCTGATTCTGACCCATGTAAAATAAAGAATTTATTATTATTATCATAAACCTTTATATTGCATGCATAATAATACAGTGTTTTCAAAATTATTATTCATAATTTCTCATCTGTTACTTGCATTTTGGCGGATTTGTTTAGTCAGGCATGAATTGATCTCGTTGCACCTCATGATTTTGACCTTTATAGTAGTGGCGGGTGTCGCTCGCGAAGCAGACCATGCTTACTCTTTTCAAAACACCGGATGGTACTTCTCGTATGGAATTCCACTACTATATAATTGTTGTACCCAATTTTGTCATGCTCTGGACGAGATTTTTGATTAACGGAATTGTTTGGCTTGTACGGATTTTTATTCTTAAAGAGTAAGACGGAATCGGCCTAATCAGAGTTTAAACAAACAATATTACAAACGTTAAAGAAATAAATTAACACTTTCCCACTAAAAAGGGTGATTATTCATTTTCTACGAAACCTGTTTGTTTTTAAACTCTCTGAAGCTGCTAATGGGCAATCTTTATATATTGAAAATTTATATGCTTCTAAAAAGCCATTGTCACAGGGATCCCCTTTACATACTCGGAAGGCAATATCTATAAATATGTCACAATATCATTAGCACAAAATCTCATCAATAATTTAAACTCGAAAATCAGAAAGACGTCCGAAAACGTTATTAGTTTCATATTGAACAGCATATTTAAAGTAAAAGTCCGGTTTGTTTTTAAATCGGGAAAGTCTTTAAGAAAATAAATAGTCAGATGTGATCATTGGATTTGATAAGATCTCTGTTAAGTTCAGGGTTCGCAACCGGTACCAGTACCGGTACCGCCGGTACTGACGCCTCAGTACCGGTACCGGGTTCCAGTACCGGCGGTTCCGGTACCAGAATTTGTGAAAACACGGAGGTTTATGTGAAAGAATTCCTCACATTGCACGTGCATTATTTCAGACGCTTGGCATATTCTCACGCTAACCTGACCATATATGGATTAGTTTTCTCATATGTCCCCAAAATGCGTATGGAAATGATCATGTCCCTTGAATTGTCCACAGAAGGCATCGTAAACACGCAATTTCGAAGCTTGTAATAGTCAGAGAATTTTTCGTTTCAATACAAACGGAAAATTGTGGTCATTGCAGGCTGTGGACACTGGTATTGCGAGATAATACAAGATATGACATATTTTGTCAGACCTATAGATCAGTTCGTGTCCCTTGGAGAATGTCAAAATGTCCCCGGACTGGGACATGTCCCCGAAAGTCATGAGACCATGTATTATGCTTATCGTCAGGCAGCAAGAAACTATTTTCTATTAAAATTGTCTCTTATGACCATATAAGGTATATTTAAACGTTTGACTTTTTCCGGGAAAACCATCAAATGAAATAGTTGAGATCGAATAAAGAATATCTGTATTATTGACTTTCAGTTGCCATCCAACTGTTGGTGTTGTGTATAAGTGTTAGATGTATATCTCAATTTTTTCAGTTCCTAATAAAGTAATATTCATTTCGATAATGAAAGAAATGGAAGAGATTCATCTAATAGAAGAAGCAATAAAGGGAATATATAGGGTTATACAGCAGTGAGCAGTTTGTCATACATGTACATGATTTGGTCTCAAATTCATTGTACCATTCATTGTCACCTGGTACCGCCGGTACTCCTGCGAACCCTGGTTAAGTTCGAATAACGCGTCAAAATTTGTTTGTGAACAGGATTGAAGCCTCAGTTTTCAACCTGACGTGATCATAATCGGCGAACAGATAGATGGTCACTATATAGCATTAAATGCACGAGTTTGTGTCAGAATATTCCTCCAATGATTCTACAGCTATGAACAATATTTATGTTGCGACGTTATAAGCAAGTAGAAAAGCCTCAAAGTAAAGAGTCTCGCCCATGAAGACACCATTCATTATACCGAGACAGATTATGGTTTACGGAAACTGCTGAGAATTGCCGATTGGTTTTTGAGTACAATAGAATTAACAATTTTCAACCGATTTTGATGAAACTTGGTGTGGTCATTTTTTTGAGTTACCGTATTACCTTTGATTTTGTATTATCGTGTATTCAAATATTATCATTTCCGACAGCTACCAGTGGGCGTATGTTGCCGTGCCTGGCAATCCCTGGTTTTTCAGGATATGCTGAAATCATACTTTTTAAGAATGCAGGCTTTGACTTTATTTGTTTGCAGTAAACAAAGTTGTCTTTGCAGTTCAATATTTATAATAATAATAATAGTCCATTTTGTATAGCACTGGTACAATCAGTAGAACTGCTCAGTGGCGCACACTGTTCTAATAAAATAGTTAAGAACACTCTTTAAAACAAATAAAAAGTAGCCTACGTTTAAAAACTGTAGAACACTGTTAAAATGTTTATGCATGTTAAAATCATTGATTAAAAGCCTTACTAAAAGCTCTTTTGCCAAGTTCTTCAAAGTAGCTATACTCTCCTTGTTATGTCTTGAAAACACGACAACAGCCTTCTGAAGTACAAGATCTCCACAAAAAATGTTCTCTGGTATTAACTGTTTTATACTTTTAGTTGAAAACAATTTATAAGTTTTCAAACAACAATCAAAAGTAACGTTATTAAAAGATATCCTTAGTTAACTCTTTTCTTTAAGATATTTTTTTTTTAGATTTTGGTATACTGTTATAATATATTTGAGGACATTACTTTCCAACATACTAAAAATATTTACTGTCCTTTGGGATCGTTCGGGCTTGGTTTTATTATTTCAGCTAGTGAATATTACCCTAAATAAAAGAAAAACTTTTCCATGATTACAATTTCAAAATACATTATTTGTCTTTCGGCAACAAGTTGCCCAACATGTTGTCCAAATTGTTGCCGTGTTACAGGACTATTTTTTTGTTGCCCAGGTGTTTCGGCAAAAAGTTGTCGAAAATGTTGTCAGTGTTTACAGTACTTAATGCTAGGATTAAAATTTCATAAAAAGCGCGAAAGATTAAATAAAGTACGGTACACACTGACAACATGTTGACCACCATGTTGCCCAAATGCCATGTTGTCGAAAATGTTGTTAATGTATACAGGTTCGGAAACATTCCGTAACAAGTTGACCAACATACTGTCGGACGAATTTGTGTTGCCCAGGTGTTTCGGCAACATGTTGTCAGTGTGTACAGTACTTTACTCTCAAAATGAGGAGAAACCAGAGTCCGTCCATATACATTGACTTGACCATATTGTTTACAATGCCACTTGTCTCCCTTTTTATTACCTTCTGTGATCTTATTTTGTATACTTAAGATATACCAATTTTTACCATTAAATTATTTGTTTTAAATGTGTTCACATGGATTTCAAGATTTGTTTTACGGTTGGGATCGTTCAATATAAATGTACTATGGGCCTTGTTTTTGAAGTATTGATGAATAAATTATTATTATTAGCTAAATTCCATCTTTATTCATATATTCATCAATAGAGTATTGAATTTTCTGAGAAGAGGGAATCTTTTACAGTTTCCATTGCATTACAACCAAACACATTTCTGACGTTATTATGTTTTATTTATTTAAATATTTACTTATGTCTTCCATGATCATATGATTAAAAATGTTCTTAGAGACAATGTATTTAAATACTCCTTTCTTTTGATGCATAATTTTTATACTGTGGTTGCCCCTGTCGGTCCCTCCGTCGGTCCCTCCATCCGTTCACATTTACCTCGTGCTCACTCTTCAGGTGTCAATATCATTATGAAGATGTGTACTATTGAATTTGGTGATGATTTTCTTCCGAGATATCGCGTAAAACTCTGATATCGCGTTCGTTTTATTGTTCGTGCTCACTCTACAGGCTACAATTCTTCATGGATACTTTTGATATTTTGTATGTGTGTCAATATCATTATGAAGATGTGCACTATTGAATTTGGTGATGATAATTTGATTTTCTTCAGAGATATCGCGTAAAACTCTATCACGTTCGTTTTTTTGCTCGTGCTCACTCTACAGGCTACAATTCTTATCGCGTAAATCTCTGATATCGCGTTCGTTAGAATTTGAGCTATTTTCGACCGTTAGTAGCAGAGTTATTGCCCTTGCCCCAAAGTTTTGAATATGTTATTACTCTCTTAGTTTTCAACCAATTTTGATGAAACTTAAAATGGATGTTATTGGACCTAAATCGAAAGGTTTGAGAAAGTTTAGTGTTATCCTGATTAAATTTAAGGCGTATATGGCCGTGGTCCACTATCTTTTTGTTCGTGCTCACTCTTAAGGCTACAATTCTTCATGGATCCTCTTGATATTTTGTATGTGTGTCAATATCATTATGAAGATGTGCACTATTGAATTTGGTGATAATTCGATGATTTTCTTCCGAGATATCGCGTAAAACTGGGATATCGTGTTCGTTTTTTTTTTGCTCGTGCTCACTCTAAAGGCAACAATCCTTCATGGATCCTTTTGATATTTTGTATGGAAGATGTGCATCGCTTTTGAATTGGAGTTAACATTTACCTCTTTATCAAGCTGCTGGTGGGCGTATACGCTTGCGAGACTTGCCGTAAGCCTATGTTTTATTTTTTATTTATTTATTTTTTTCTAAAAACAAACATTCTGAAACATACGACAAAAATCTTGTTACATCCGCCACAAAATGCGTCGAATTTGCTCCAAGTTTTTCTGTTTCGTGATTTACTTCTTTAAAATATAAAATATATTATTGATATTAACAAAGAATTCAGAAAGTCCTGGATAAGTCATCGAAATGGAAAAAATAAAATAAAAGTGCATCTTCAACCATATTAATGATGATTTTCATTGGCTACAAGTGTTATATTAAATATAATATACCATTTTAACTCTGGTCAAAAATTAACAGATCGAATCCACCTTTGACTAAGAATAGGTCTTGATAAGAACTTATAGATTATTATACAGCAATTGTTTATTCAAAGTTAGATTTTGGGAGAGGACAAAGTTTTCCAGTCAGTAACCAATCAAAATCAATCTTTGCCTTATTTAAAATACACATTCATATGCATAAATTGAAGTCTATTGGGATTTCGGATTCTAAAAATAGTAACATAAGACACACTCATCGATTTGTCTGTTTACATTTTGTAAAGGTTTGTTGATATATGTAATTGGGTCATATTATGAAATCTAGTTGAGCTGTACCATAGTTAAAAGGATTTAATAATATGAGTATGCAGCGGGAAAGACTGTCTCCCCCGCACCGTAATTTTCTGATTAAGGTATATCCGTGTCACCGAGAAGAAAATACACGATTTAATTAGTCAAATAATTTGATATATCACCTGTGATTATCATCATGAACCATACCAGAAACATAATATAGGCTACAAATAAATTACTGACAATCAATTGACTAGCGTCTGGAATATGCAGAATAAAATCTTGCTAAACAATTTTCATTCAGTAGAAAACGCGACACGAAGTCCAATGCATAATATGATTTGATTTACATATATAATCAAATGCCTCAGCTGTCGGGAATTCGCAGCAAAAATTTTGTCCACGAATTCCAGGTTAAAATATGTCGGAAGTTATAAAATCGTAATCTGCTACACAGCAATGCTATAATTGTTTTCCGACAATGACCGAAACTTCAAAAGAACACCAAGAAACATTTCAAGATCATGTTATGCCACCTAAGCAACTACATTGGCATTAGTATTGGGCGCAAAGTCTTTGAAGTATTAACAGAAGTTATTGGAAATTTGACTTTCTATTGATTTTAACAATAAATGTATACCAATTTTTATCATTAAATTATGCTCTCGGCTCTTACAATGAACTTGGGCTTCAAATCGATTATACATTGAAGTTTTTCCGCAAGAGCTGAATTTGAGCCAGAATTACTTCAATTTGGTGTATTGGGCCTTAACTTGACCCATGTAAATAAAGAGTTCATGATTATCATTATCAATGCGTCTTGCCTCTTTAAATGTATTGAATTCCAAGGTAATAAATAAAATGAAATTATTATAATGTGTATTAAATAATGCTATTCGACATCCTGCAACTTAATTTATGAATATCTGAAAATAACTCTCTAAGTAGGAGGGCTAATTCTGTTTTTCTTTTGAAATTAATAGATAACCGTGTTATATTACGTGGTTTTATTTATTAAGGTGAGTAATTCAGAGGCATTTCCATTTTGTATGTGTTAGGATTAACAAAGTTGATTCTCTATGAATGTATAGTTTTAGTTGAAGTTCCAAGTCCATAATAATTTGATGAATAATTCGTCACTAAATAGTCAAATACAGTTTTGCTTCAAAATATTGAAGGATTATACGCCCACAATCTAAACAAAGCTATTAATTAAAATACATAACAAATTTAAAATTATTTCATAGTTTGTCTTCATAAGGAACACAAAATCTATAATTCTTTTCAATTTTAATGAGGGGTAATGCGATACGATTGACGTTTGACAAAGATTTTGCTCCTAAAGCAACAAACTCGACGACACATTTAGATCAGATAACCAGAATTAAACCAAACAAACAAATTAGCTTTGAAGGCCCTCTGAAATTGTATCAGGTGTTTCAAAAAGGTAAACAGATTTTCTTCGGAGTTGAGAAATCCAGCTGCATTATGGCAGCATTATCCCACAAGGGTACAAATATATGTCTCTAGTCATTCTAGATTAAGGCTATATTATTTCAATTTCCCACATTGAAATAAATGAACTGAATACAATATGCAGAAAATATTTGAATCAGGTACTTCTTTGGTCTAAGTTGTAAAACTACCACTTTTTGTACTGAAGTTAGTACGTGATTGTAATATTTGCTTATAAAAGTAGGACAATCACGTACTTAGAGACCATAAAACTGTACTACATGTACATTATATCAAACAGAAGTACATATCATAATGAAACGACTATTGACGGTAAAATATATTTTTAGTCGATGTTATAATCAAAATATCCGTAAAGCAAAATATGCGCAGCCAAAATGTTTAGCAATATTCTGAATTCATCATCTACACCCACCTTACTTATTTTTTAAATGATTTATCTTTTATTTCACAATTTATTAATCACAAATATTTATATGGTATAGGTAAACGATAGGATTTCGATATTATGACAAGTTCCACTTTTAAGGGTAATAGACGGCATATACAGCCTTCAGAAGTATTAGAAGAATACCCCAAATATACATTGCACTTTCCAAGTTTTATATATACCGAGTCATATTTTAACTTCCAAGCGCTTTTCAATTTTAAATCTTAAATTTGGCAGTGAGCTGTGATCAATATTGTTTATTAGTAAGGCTAAAAATAAATTGATTTTTGAGACCAAGGTATGATTAATTGATCGAACGAATGGTAAACGTACCCCTTTTATTAAATGTAGGGTTTACAGTCTAAAGTACTATTGTTGGGATCTAAAGAAAACGGGTAATGCGGTAATTATTACACACTAATGGATACGATCAGACTTGTTTTTTTTCTGTTTTTTGACTTGAATGATGGGCCAACTTGGGTTTTTTTTTTTTGCCAATTCCAAGCTGCAGGGCTGGCTTCAATTGATGCAAATCATATATACTAATGAATAAACATAAAAACATCTTTTGAAAACTGTTTTATCACAAATCATTCAATTAAATTAGATGACAATTTATATTGCAAAAAAAGGGGGAAATTGTCATCTAATTTTGATCAGATTGATCACCGATGGGCTATAATAATTACAACAAACAATACTGTTTTTAAGATTGTTTAAGAATTAAAAAGCGTTATAGTGTTACAAATCAGGCTATAGGAAATTCCCTTTCCTATATTGAAAAACAATAGACGCATAATAAACGTTTTTGAAAAGCACTGGGTAGTGCCATGATAATGTTACAGATAAGAAAAGTCCAAAGATCGAAAATAAGTGGCCTGGCAATTTTTTTTCCCCTTATCAATATTTAAAGATAGAGGACAACAGCCATAAACGCCCACCACGGCATGTGGATGGTAAAACGAAAAAAAGCCTTAAATTTAATCAGAAGTAAACTTAACTTTCTCAAACGTTTCGATTTAGGCCCAATAACATCCATTTTAAATTTCATCAAAATGGGTTGAAAACTAAGAGTAGTATCATATTCAAGATTCTCTAACGGTCAAAAATAACTTGATCTTCGTTTTATGAATATGTGTACACATAACGAATTTCATTTGATTCCATTAAAAACTCTAGTTTTTAGAACATTTACAAGCAATTGATATTGATAGAAGCGCTTACTGTATGGAGGTTAAAGGACGATAACTCCTCAAAACTGACGTAAGACGCCTAAATCTTGAAAAAGCCACAATTTTTATCAAAAGTAAACTAAACTCTCTCAAACCTTTCGATTTAGGTCCAATAAAATCCATTTTGAGTTTTATCAAACTCAGTTGAAAAATAAGAGAGTTATAGCATATTCAAGATTTTGGGGCAAGGGCAATAACTCTGCTTCTAACGGTTTAAAGTAGCTCAAATTCGAACTTTTTCAGAACGTTTACGAGCAAATGTTGACTGACGGACGGACAGGGGTGACTACAATACAGAGAGATGTTGGCGTACAAAAATATTGACTGTATATTTTTTCACCATAAAAAATAAAACGACTAGTCGTCTTGTAATGTAGGAAAAAAAATATTTTTTTCACTATAGTTTTTCAACACTCTCCCGACGAAAAAAGTACCATTAATTTCTATAATAATTATAACCAAAATTTATTTTGATGGATCATTTTTTCATCAAGTTATCCCATCGTTACCGTTCTTATTAAAAAATTCTTTTAAATTTTCGTTTGACTCATCGTCGTGTCCCAATTTTAAGAACTACAATTAATAAACGGAACTCAGTCCTCGGAACTCTGGTTTCATCCAAAACAAATTTCACTTATATTCAATGATGTTATTATTATAAGAAAATATTTTCTTGTAATACTATTCAAATCAGGGGGGCGATTTTATTTTGCATAATTGGAAGTTATTAAGTTTAAATTTACCGGAAACAATTAACCTTTTCAAATTGCATGTAATTTTTATTTTCCCCATTGTAAGTCTTGAGATACTGATCAACCAGTATAATAGAGGAGCTGTGATGAGTTATCTAATAGTATCATCATATTTTAAATATGTCCGTGTTATTGTTATTTCTTTTGGGGGTTTCTATTTCACTCTAACATCCAATCAAACCGTGTTTCTAATACATAAACTTAACGTTTTAAAAACTTTTAGAATTTGTGGGCTTCTGGAAATTTGCAAAAGGCTCAGAATAACACTCAGTTCCCACCTACAGTCTATATAATGATTGAACCTTTTGAGTCGAATTCATCTTTGATCGTATAGAAAACTGGCAATTAAATGTTTGGCTCAATAATGCAAGTCAATATGATGTTCAAAAGGATTGTTTTCTTATTTTTAGGTAAGTCTATTGGCATGCCAATGTTATTGCCTTGACGAACAGAACTTCAATAGTTTAAATTCTTCTCTATAACAGAATTTTTTTAAAAAGATTTTATTGATTTTTCTAATTTCAATTTTCAATTAACATAAATTGGAACAGGACAGAGGGATGTGAAACTTTATTAATTTTTTTTTATTTCTTTTTTTTAATAACGGTATTATATGGATAATGCTTTACTTGACAAATTTTGTAATATTAATAATAAGATATTTTTTTCATTGTAAATGCCCTTATTTAAAAGTGTAAAAATTTACTGTCGAAATGTTAGCAATAAAAAAATACCACAAAGGGTTAATGCTAAACATAATTGCTATATTTTTTATTTATTCAAATATTTGAATCAAACTGTTTTAAATAAAGACAAAAGTAAAAACATAGCATTTAAAATCTTCACTTTGTTGGTAATACAGTTTAGATCATTTGAAACCTTAAAAAAGCCATTTCTGTAAGTATATCATTAGACTTAAAGAAAACAGAAAAAAAAATGAGAATCAGATCGGATTGAAGCGAATGACGGACAAAAGCCCCACCGGACAAAAGCCCCACTTTGATTTTTTACCCTAGTGGACAAAAGCCCCACAATATAAATTTACCATGGTAAAAACTTGTATTACTTTAATTTTAGGAGGTTTTATTCCCATTGTATTTTAACAAGCTGTTAATACTAGCCAAAATTAATTAAATCAAATATATTGAAACATGATTATTTAAAAACCAATACAAAGTAAGTAATAGTATATACAAAAAATAGGAAATCCGTGTTATATCTTATGCGAGATCTTGTGATAGTGTATAATAATATTGATAGTACAGCGGATATAGGACATAGCCAATCATATTCGCTTTTTATGATAATCAAGCCAATGAAATGATCGATTTCTATATTTTTCTTGTAAGTTTCGATAGGAAATTATTAATTTACAAATGTGTGCCATGAATCCATTTTATGTTGGACTAAATATCCAAAAACGTTTGTTCTATGCTCTATAATAATTGTTTGTATCACATTACTCTTTCTGTTTTGATGTTTTAAAATAATAAATTGGAATAATTTCAGATATTTTGAAATTAAAAAAAAAACAAAAAAAAAAAAAACACTTTCCATGGGCAAATTTGATTCTACTCAGTATAAACCTGGAATGCCAAAAACATCAAAGAATTAAGCATGAAGTGATGCAAAAACAATATCGCTGAATGTTACCTTCTGTCAATTTTGTTTCCTATATTCTTTTAAAATTGATATCGATTTGATTTTCTAATGACTTTGATTTTCTGGGAATGTTCAATGTGTCATGACTATTCAATCAGTTTTTTCTTTATGGTGAAAATAAAATCTCGAAAAATTGGCAAAAAGTCAACATGGATTTTAAACATAGAGCAGTTGTAGGCTATTTATTGTTCACGAAGCCACGACTGAGTTAACAATACCTTCAAATTCATACGAAGTGAGAACGATTTCGTTAAGAAACATAAATAAATTCATGCGTAACGTGCCTAACTTTGAATAGCTAAGAACTTTTGCCACAAATTCCCCATAGCTCAAGAAAAATAAACTAGAAATATAATATATTAGTTTCCTTCTATCTTATATGAATCATTAAATTTTACGAACTGAGTACGATTGAATTACGAATCATTTATTAATCTGTGATCTATGTGGAAGTACCATTTAACAAATGAAATGGCATTCATAACTTCTTTTGAAATTGGTCAACTGAACGTAGGCTGGGCAATTTGAAAACAGAAAGGAAGTATGTCTTTATTGTCCAATTTGAATATAGAAATACAAACAAAAGGTTGATAATAACACCACAATGCTCATTATATCTATCTCAGTGCAAGTTTTAAAGTCAAGAACTATTTTTTATATTGTAATAAGTAACCAATTGCCAAGAAACAGAATCAACAACCGTTACCTAAAAAATAATTACAATGCAGGACAAAAATCGTAGTAATTGAAGTATATCTTTTTTTTTAAACTTTTTAGATTTCAAATTTATTATGAAATTTAATTAAAAATGATTATTATTTTCAGTGATGAAATCAGTCTTGGTTATTTCTACCAACACATCAGAAGTTGATAATGTTACGGAATACATTAACTATAAGATTGAATTTCCATGCGACGTCGAAATTTCATTTGCTAAAGACAACTGTACAGGAACAACGCCAAGTGATAAAAATGTGTCGACGTACTATAAATTTGTTAAGACCCTAAAGAATTATATTCGAGGCCTTGAAAGCAGTTATAATGATACGGTAAGAACATTTTACAATGATTCTGATACAAGGTATGTTATAGCCCTGTGATAGTAGGCTATATGGTTATTATTTACAGCAGCTATTGAGCAAGTAAGTCTGTAGGAAGAGTTTATAAAACAATAACATCCTACCTAACTTGCTCTACCAATAGGGTTATCACACTTTCAAGGTCCTATTCCATGGTGGTTTAGTGATATGACTGTTTAGTATGAAACACACCTTTCAAATATGATATATACGTTTCATTCAGCTAAAGATTAGATAAGGAAGTAAGAGTGTGTCCTTGAAAACACAAAGACCATCGTTATCTTTCAGTGCAGGTTTTTAAGGGGGTGGGGGGGGGGGGTGAAAACTTTCTGTGTGTATCAGGAACACTGGTCAGAAGAAATTTCAAAGTAACCCTGTTTAATATTCGACCTCTTGCCAGAAAGTCCGGCTTGCTAAAAGGACATGATAGGAAATATATCCGCAAACATTCAAGTATGTTAGATGTTTCTTGAGGAAGAAGGAAATGGACTCGAGGAGGGAGACCGCCACACCGTGAATTATGGTTTATCTTGATGTTATTTATGATGTTGAATGAATTCTTGTGGTTTTCGAAACACAATTGTGGAATTTTATCTACTCATTCTTATAATGAGTCAATAATCTTTTCTGCAATTTTAATCAAGGAATTATTTAAATGTCCTTTATGGTATTCTGTTGGTCCCTATCACTTATTTTTCTATTGAATGATCTTAACCAACGCATTGGTATATATATTTCTAGTATTGTCTTCTTTGCTATATAAGATTTATCAATACTCAAAGTAATATTTATGCCTAACAACATATTTATCGTCCCACTTCATTCGAGATAACATATTTGCGGGCTGATAATTTAGTATGCACATAAGATCTTACTTCCTCCTATTATTTGTTACTATGAGTTAAAGTTCTTCCTGTGGTAATAGTTCACATATCTCAGTCAAATTATTCTTTTCATGTAATATTAGTACATACTAGTTCATTGAGAAAAGTATGATGAGTCATTTAGTTAAAAAGTTCAACAAAACACAATCTTGGCAATGGTGAAAACGATTTTTACGTGAAAGTTTAGTTGCATAGTTTCATTTGATTATTACGAATATTTACATAAATTATTTTAAAATATGTATATGGCCATATCAATCGTACCATTTGTTAAAGCATAGGTGCGAAATCTAACAGAATTCTGTAAAAGGCATCATATTTACCCAAAATGTATGATTTGCTACTAAATAATATCATTTGATCTGATCATGCATAGTTTTTCGTCAATATGTGCAAGATTTGTATGCACGTAATGAATAATGCTAATCTAAACTTATTTGTATTTTACCAATTTCAGCACTATAACATTTGTCAAAATGTAGAGAAAATGAATGCAACTATGGAATATTTGAACAAGCAAAACTTCTGTGAAATACCTTTGACTATGGTATGTATTACACCTTATTTTTTACATCTGTTGGTTTATAACGTGTATGTCCTTGTGGTTAGTAGATGACGGAGTTCAATATCGTAGGATTTATTAACATGATTTACTGTTCCAACTAAAACAAAATTACAAGAATATCTTAGTTGCCTTGCAGATGACCATGAGTCGATAAATATAAAACTGTGTTTGAAATGTTTTTGAACACGCATATTAACGTAAAGTTCGAAGCAAATCGCCTCTTAAAATATTATTGGTGAGAAATACCTGGAAATTGCATTTTAATTGCACTCTTTTAAATTTCTTAGGTTGACCAAGATGTGAGCGAATCATCCACCAACATGCGCCAGATAACAAAATGGATGCTATGGTTGGCCGAAGTGGAGAAAAAGGTTGGTTCATCAGAAGAGCTTGGAGAAAAATTCAACTTTATTGCCAATTACTCAAAGAAAACAGCCTGTCATGAAGAATATGGGCTCTGTATTGAAGGATCAGATGTTCATGACGTTATCGACTGTATCTTACCCCCTGTCTTAGCAAATTCTGATCCTCAAGATTTGATTCCTATATCTTGTCATGTTCTAGATCATATTCATAAGCATACTCTAATCCTTAAGCGATCCATCCGCTCTCAAATCAGACAAGCGTTCAAGAACAAGAAATGTAAGAAAGGGGGAAAGAGGGGTCGTAAATGCAAGAAGAATAGAAAGAACCGAAAAAACAGAAAACAAAGATGCAAAAAGACCAGAAGAAACGGTAAAGACGGAAAGAGACGAAGGATGTGCAAACGTAAGAATGGTACAAAGCGTGGCTGTCGAAATTGTAAAAACAAGAAGGAATAATGATTGAAAACCTTTCTGATTTCCAAACCATAGTTTAAACCCGATAGCTAACAAGTTGCTGTCTTTAAGTAAACGCTATGCGTTACAACAAACAGGAATAAGTTAAATAGATCAGTTTTATTATTTTATAGAAGAAATTATTGATAATTAATTTGGTCGATTTATTATTTTATTTTTTAAATCAGAAACATAAGCATCTTTTTAAATAAACTGAAATCATTTTACTTCATTCCTGTTGGTTAATATAATTTTACAAGTATTATCTATGATAACTAAATAGTATGTGCTATGCACTTTTTAACTTTATAATGTATTAATTGTTTTGTATCAATGTGTTTTGAAGGATATTTTCTGTGAAAAAAAAACACCACGTAATCAATCATATAAATGAAAACCAGAATCCCAGAAAATTTCACATTAGATAATGTGCTCTGAAATTTTACGAAAAGTCTATGTACAAATTATGTTCATACATAAATTAAAGGTATGACCTCACTTTTTACAGAAAACGTCACAATATATCGTCTTTTTGGACCCATTCTACACGTATGTTTACATTCGATTTTAATTTAAAATCGACCCCTATTGGTTGTAAATTTGTGCACTAACTTGCCATGCAAATATAACACTTATTCGTATCAACGAATTCCAGGCATTATGTTTTACACATTCCATATATCAAGGTTACCACAACGTAACAGGAGTGACTAAAATCAAAATAAAAAATGTCATTTTTTAGTTCTGATATTTTATTTTTGCTTTTAATATTTATTGCTAACTATTTATTTTTTTAATATTTAATTTTAATTTAATGTTATATTATTTACATGCTGCCGTCAATCAATGAACTTTATTTATTAACTTTATCATTTTTGATAACTTTTTTGTTGATTCTAATATTATAATAATATTGTAATTGATATTCAATTTGCTATTGCTTTTGCAAAAAATTATATATTAAATAGTTTACACTAATTTGTGTTTTAAATTTGGGATGTGGGGTGATATATTTTCTTAGAGGAAATGATAATACATGTACAACTATTTATACCAGAGCTTGTGTCGTATTTTGCAAGGTAACTGGTTGCTTTGTTTGAAAAAAAACATATGGAAGAAGCTCAACAATCACAACCATGAAATATTGTGTTTGCCAGCGCGTTTAGAAAAACACAGGCCATATCCTATATAATGAAATTTTGATTTTATTCATTATAGATAAAGTTAAGCATTGAAGGATAATAAACAATTTCAGAAAGTTTCATAGAAACACTGTCAAAAGTCGAAATTCAACCCATTTTGGAGAACGCAGGCAACCACAAATGATAATAATCCTTAGATAATAATTATCAATTTGAGCAAGTTTTAATTATAATTTGGATAAGATGGATATGGGTGACGACAATATACGTAATACATTTCATTTGGGTTTATAACAACAAACAATACAATAAACAAAATATATGGGAGCTTTATTCTTTGTTAACAGCGTTGTACCATTACCAGCATCAACTGCAATGCATTACAATATTCAATAGACAATGAAAGTGGAAGAATTTCTCAACTGAAAGGGAATTTTAAGTTTTCTTTTTCTGCACCAGTTTTGAATTTCAAGACTTACAACCGTTCTGGTATCTTCATCCTTTTGGTTTTGCTCAATGGAATTGGATATTAAGCTCTCTCTCTCTTATCTCTAGCATTGCTTCTGTATTTTCAAACACGTTTGTCAATAACGAGAGTGCAGAATGAATGTAAAAGTACAAAGTATAAATATCACATATTACACAGATCACAAATTTGGAATAATGAGACTCAACAAAAATTGTTTTCAAGCTCACAAAATTGGTTTCTAAATAAGACTATGATATACTGAATAAAAATCCGTACCAACTGGAAAATTCTGCTAAACATCACGTCCAAAGGTTGTGAAATCGAGAGTAACAATTGTATAGTAGTTTACTCATCCAAGAAACGTATCATCAAGTGTTTCGAAAAGGTTAGCATGATCATGCTCGCGTGACAAGCGTCACCACTATAATATAGGCCACGTTAGCTCAGAAAATCAGGATCAAAATTGAACTTAACAAAATAAAATCTTATAATAAATCTACTGTTAATCTGACAATAGACATGGTAATATTAAATCTACAATACTGTTAACTTGAAAATAGGCATAGTAATAATAAATCTAAAGTACTGTTAATCTGACAATAGACGTGGTAATAATAAATTTACAGTACTGTTAATCTGGCAATAGACATGGTAATAATAAATCTACCGTACTGTTAATCTGACAATATACATGGCAATAATAAATCTAAAGTACTGTTAATCTGACAATAGACATGGTAATAATAAATCTGCATTACTGTTAATCTGACAATAGACATGGTAATAGTAAATCTACAGTACTGTTAATCTAACAATAGACATGGTAATAATAAATCTACAATACTGTTAATCTGACAATAGACATGGTAATAATAAATCTACAATACTGTTAATCTGACAATAGACATGGTAATAATAAATCTATAGTACTGTTAATCTGGCAATAGACATGGTAATAATAAATCTATAGTACTGTTAATCTGACAATAGACATGGTAATAATAAATCTACAGTACTGTTAATCTGGCAATAGACATGGTAATAATAAATTTACAGTACTGTTAATCTGGCAATAGACATGGTAATAATAAATTTACGGTACTGTTAATCTGACAATATACATGGTAATAATAAATCTACAGTACTGTTAATCTGACAATAGACATGGTAATAATAAATTTACAGTACTGTTAATCTGGCAATAGACATGGTAATAATAAATTTACGGTACTGTTAATCTGACAATATACATGGTAATAATAAATCTACAGTACTGTTAATCTGACAATATACATGGTAATAATTAATCTATAGTACTGTTAATCTAACAATAGACATGCTAAATAATAAATCTACAGTACTGTTAATCTAACAATAGACATGGTAAATAATAAATCTACAGTACTGTTAATCTGACAATAGACATGGTAATAATAAATCTATAGTACTGTTAATCTGACAATAGACATGGTAAATAATAAATCTACAGTACTGTTAATCTGGCAATAGACATGGTAATAATAAATCTACAGTACTGTTAATCTGACAATAGACATGGTAAATAATAAATCTACAGTACTGTTAATCTGACAATAGACATGGTAATAATAAATCTACAGTACTGTTAATCTAACAATAGACATGGTAAATAATAAATCTACAGTACTGTTAATCTGACAATAGACATGGTAATAGTAAATCTACAGTACTGTTAATCTGACAATAGACATGGTAATAATAAATCTAAAGTAATGTTAATCTGACAATAGACATGGTAATAATAAATCTATAGTACTATTAATCTGACAATAGACATGGTAATAATAAATCTATAGTACTGTTAATCTGACAATAGACATGGTAATAATAAATCTACAGTACTGTTTATCTGACAATAGACATGGTAAATAATAAATCTAAAGTAATGTTAATCTGACAATAGACATGGTAATAATAAATCTACAGTATTGTTAACCTGACAATATACATGGTAAATAATAAATATAGTGTACTGTTAATCTGACAATAGACCTGGTAATAATAAATCTACAGTACTGTTTATCTGACAATACACACGGTAATAATAAATCTAAAGTACTGTTAATCTGACAATAGAAATGGTAATAATAAATATATAGTACTATTAATCTGACAATAGACATGGTAATAATAAATCTATAGTACTGTTAATCTGACAATATAAATCTAAAGTACTGTTAATCTAACAATAGACATAGTAATAATAAATCTATAGTACTGTTAATCTGACAATAGACATGGTAATAATAAATATATAGTACTGTTAATTTAACAATAGACGTGGTAATAATAAATCTAAAGTAATGTTAATCTAAAAATAGACATGGTAATAATAAATCTACAGTACTGTTAATCTGACAATAGACATGGTAATAATAAATCTAAAGTACTGTTAATCTGAACTAGAAAGTTCTGCTAAACATCACGTCCAAAGGTTGTGAAATCGAGAGTAACAATTGTATAGTAGTTTACTCCTCCAAGAAACGTATCATCAAGTGTTTCGAAAAGGTTAGCATGATCATGCTCGTGCGACGCGCATCACTACTATAATATAGGCCACGTTAGCCCAGAAACTCGGGATCAAAATTGAACTTAGCAAAATAAAATCTTATAATAAATCTACTGTTAATCTGACAATAGACATGGTAAATAATAAATATATAGTACTGTTAATCTGACAATAGACATGGTAATAATAAATCTAAAGTACTGTTAATCTAACAATAGACATGGTAATAATAAATCTACAATACTGTTAATCTGACAATATACATGGTAATAATAAATATATAGTAATGTTAATCTGACAATAGACATGGCAATAATAAATCTACAGTACTGTTAATCTAACAATAGACATGGTAATAATAAATCTAAAGTAATGTTAATCTAACAATAGACATGGTAATAATAAATTTACAGTACTGTTAATCTGACAATAGACATGGTAATAATAAATCTAAAGTACTGTTAATCTAACAATAGACATGGTAATAATAAATTGACAATACTGTTAATCTGACAATAGACATGGTAATAATAAATCTAAAGTACTGTTAATCTGACAATAGACATGGTAATAATAAATTGACAATACTGTTAATCTGACAATAGACATGGTAATAATAAATTTACAATACTGTTAATCTGGCAATAGACATGGTAATAATAAATCTATAATACTGTTTATCTGACAATAAACATGGTAATAATAAATCTACAGTACTTTTAATCTGGCAATAGACATGGTAATAATAATAAATCTATAGTACTGTTAATCTGACAATAGACAATGTAATAATATATTTGCAATACTGGGGCCTGGTTTTCGAAAGTATCTTATGACTAAGACGTGTCTTACGATGGTCTTATGACAGGTCATAGTCGTAAGATTTGTTTTCGAAAGTGTCTTAAGTTACGATATATCGTAACTTTTATCATAATCTTATGACACCTCGCGACATGACTTAAGATCATCACAAAAGTTATGATGGTTTTATATTCAACGTAAAGCTACGATATCACGTTAAGAACAGAATATGGCTACTTTTTACATGCACATTCGACAACGAGCTGAACACGTACGCCGAAACAAAGTATTTCGAGGCAGAAATAATCCACTAAATTATATGGATGATGAACAAATAGTATGTAGATAATTATATAAACTTTCACGTCCATTGATACTCGTTTATGTAGAATGTTCCAAACGGACCTAGCAAGGCCATCAGGCCAAGATCTTGTGTTTTATTCCAAGTCATGGTTTTATGCCACAGGTACTTTCAGATGGCCATTGCGGATGTTTACAACATATCCAGACCAAAGGTATCTCAAATAACACGCGTTGTAACTGCATGTTCAAAAGGGGTTTGTAATATCTACATTAAGATCTACATTAAGATGTTAACTGACCTAGCTGGAATTTGGCACATTGAGAGAGGTTTTTAATAATATTATATAAACTTTTTAAGTGTAGTCGGTGCCATTGACGGTACACACATTCGCATAAAATTATAAATAAATAAACTAAATTCAAACAATTAATGATCCACTACAATTTTAAATTCCTTTTATATAAAATTTAACGTTAATATATTTAAAAAATTATATTTTTTTTAATACATGTAGTCATAGCCGTAGGAGACAGGGGGGCAGCCCCCCTAAATATTATGTTTTCGGGCAAAAAAATCGCGAAATCGGGCAAAATATCATTAAAATTCGAGCAAATAGCCAGTCTGCCCCCCTGTTGAGTCGTGGGCCCCTACGGCTATGCATGTAGTTTCATTTTTATATTAAATGTTATCCCTTTTTAATCATTATTAAAATTAATAGGCCTACAACTATCTTCACTTATGACTGTCTTAAGATCATCTTAGTTATGACCATCGTAAGACAGCTTTGATTTACACCCTATTACATATCGTAAGATGGTCATAAGATAGTCATAAAATGTGTCCTAAGATATATCTTAAGACATATCTTACGATACTTTCGAAAACCAGGCCCCTGTTAATCTGACAATAGACACAAAGTATTTTGAGGCAAAAATAACCCACTAGATTAGGTATGATGAACGAATAGTATGTTAATATAGACTTTCACGTTTATTGATACTAGATTTACGTAGAATGTTCCAAACAGACCTAGCAAGGCCAACCGCAACATCTCGACCTTTTCCAGTATATTTCCAAGTCATGGTTGCACTCAGGTTTTATGCCACTGGTACTTACAGATGGCCAATGCTGATATTCATAACCTATCCAGATCAAGTGTATTTAAAATAATACGTATTGCAACTGCATGTTTAAAGGGGGTTTGTAATATATATATATTAAGATGCCAGCTGACCCGGCTGGAATTTGTTTTTTACTATGAAAATAATTACCTTTTTTTTTTAGTATAGTCGGTGCCAATTACCATACACATATTCGCATAAAATTATAAATAATCAAACGGAATTCAAACAGATAATCCACTACGATTTTAAATTCATTTTATATATTCCCTTATACGTGTACATGTGTTAATATAATAAATAAAAAAAATATTATTTTCAATTGTTATATTTTTATATTAAATGTTACCCTTTTTAATTATTTAAAATTAATACAAACATTTTCACTTATGACAGTCTTAAGATCATCTTAGTTATGACCATCGTAAGATAGCTTTGATTTACACCATATTACATATCGTAAGATGGTCATAAGATAGTCATAAAATGTGTCCTAAGATACATCTTAAGACATATCTTACGATACTTTCGAAAACCAGGCCCCAGGCTTTTAGGCATACAAATTATACACTTCCATTTAGCAAACATACATACTAAAGATAATTTATTATAGAAATAATTAACTTTTTTCATTTCTGAAAAAGTTCTCGAGTAGTATTCTTGTATTTAGGGTTAGGACATCCGGGATGCAAATGTATTCGTGCTTCAGGTATCAAAAGTGAAAGAAAAGTACCTAAAATATAAAGTTTATGACTAAATTAGCTAATCATATCTTATGATGGTGACAGAAGCTTCAAATGTAATGCGCATTAATCCAGGATCTAAACTTTAAAATAAGCAATTTCATAAGGGAATCTGATGTGCTGAATCAATGTGCTGATTCAAAATTTCAACCAACAATTGTTTTAATTTGATTGGTCTATGTAACATGACATCACAGCTAACAGATCAACCAAGTTCGGTCAACAAATTTTTGAAGTGTTCCGGTCAGCGGAATAGTCAGTTTGTGAATTTTAGATTTAGATGTATTATCCAATCAGGCAATCGCGTTTCCCCTATCAAGGATTTGTCTTCGTTAATTCTAAATAGCTTAATGTACTATTAAAGATCAATTTCATTTTACCCTTGTAACCTGTGTATCATAGGGTATTCAGATGCTATTTTTAGATTTTAGCCTTATTCCCGGGGAGCTCTTTATTTAGGTCAACTAACTTAATATTGGTATTAATCATTTAAATTACATTCTTAAACAATTGTCAAGGTAGGAGTTGTGGTGTGTGGGCTCTTATATTCATCATAGAATCATGTCCTTCGTGACTTCTACATAGGACCGTTTAAAGGGGTTAATTCAAGTCAAGCTAATCGAAACATAATTAATTTCTATCTTCTATATTATACAGATACCGATACCTGACAATTAATTCAAAAACACGAACCGATACAAAAGATAAAAATTGTATTCAATACAATAAGGCATATTCCAATATTCAGTCATGTTCATGCGACAGCATTGTCAATTATTCTAATGCATATCAGCTTTGGGTTGGACCCTTTCTTTTTTTAAAAAGAAGCTTACTCCGCAAAATTCATTACTGTTTCAGTTCCTGTTTAAAACTATTAAGAGGAACAGGATGTTTGAGATTTTAAAAGGAACCACAGTTCAAATGATTTCACCTAACACACTTTCAGTTGAAATATGATTTCCCACTTTAATTTCCATCTGAATTTGGACAAAATCTCTTTCAAACAGCTGTGTCATGCGTAAAATATTTCTTAACTTGCAAATTGATGAACATACATATTAAGTAATGCTCAATATTCCAAAAATTAAAGTTAAAATAATGCATTTAATTGAATCCATGGCGACTGTAAAAAAAGAAGGATCCTCAATGAAGACATATAGTAATATTTTATTAGCAGGAGCTATGTTGCCAATTTCATACGGAGCATTCTGTGCGATGCGTGAACCGAAATTTGACGTAACTAGTTTTGTACATGTGGGACATGAAAATGAATCTGTTTTATCAATTAGCTAATTAGCAAGGGTTTTCGGTTTTCATATCTTTATGAAGAATAGTATGCTAAATCAACATATTATAGGAACATTGAACATTTCCTTCAAAAGGACACAGATTCGATCCATCACTTCCTTTCCTGTTTACTACAAAAATTTAAAAAGTGAAAACAAAAATAGTCAACGCCTTAGAAAACATATAACTTCTTATTAAATTACTTCCTTAGAAAACTAAAAAATCAATAGGTAGAAAATATTTATAATAGAATAATAGAAACAATTTGTTGGGGCATTACGGAATTTCTTTGGGGGCTGCTTTGTAAAAAATACGCCTTCGGGTCATTTTCAAAATCGATTGGCCGGACAGCAAAACAATTGATTTTGAAAATGTATACACCGTACAGGTATATAAATATGATCGATGAAAATATATTTTTAACTTTTGATTTGATATCGAATATCATCCAATATGTTTTTCAAACTAAACATAAGTGCTTTATCAGCAATAATCTTGGCCATTTTTGCCTCAGGTAGGATTATTTTATTAATCATTTACTTTTGCTCTAGTAACGTTAAATTGAGATGTTATATTGAAAAAAAACCTGATATTTTCATGTAAAAAGAAACCAGCGAAAATATCTGCAGTTAGCTTACGTTTCCAGGGCATATACCTGAAGTAAAATATTTCTCAAAATTCATTAGGATCTAGTTAGGAAATAACTATCGTTAAGGCAAATACGCTTTGGTATAATTTGCCAATTCTGTATTCATCACAAAATTCTCCATCATTTGCTACAATGTCTTTAAAACTATCGGTCTGCAAAACGCTTTCATTGCCGAATAAGGACTAAAACGTGTTACTAAAAGTCACAGCCAGTGGGCAACCATAATAATGACAGTAATTACAAGAGAAAGGGTTGTTCTGAAGGGTTATGCCGAAGAAAGACACACAGAATGTGATGAGTATGCTTATGGAGAATGCTCAAATACAATAATATTTTTAAATATTGAAACGCACATTTTAAGCTAAACGTACATGACCCTTGTCAGATGAACTTTTGTGTAACCGTTTAATTACATGTATATAAGATATTTAGCTTATATCATTGCAATATAATCTGGTAATCAGATATATAGGCTAAACCAAGTGGACCGATACTCTATAGTCTTTATATTGTTTATTATATCATTTTAAATTGCGAACAATTAGATTAGTTTACATTTTTTATCTACAATTAAGTGAATTTAACATAATTTGGCTACAATCAGGTTGAAGGTTAGATGGTCTATGCAAGATCTTCAATAGCTATATGAATCTTATTGCGCGAATTAAAATAAAAAAGGACAGGCTTAAACCACTCTTTATGATTCCAACATTTTAATGCATCTTTTATGTGCACATGTGTTGCAGCATCATCTATATAGTTTATTAATGCCAAATTCACTTGTTAGGAAAACAGAAATTTATTAAGTTTTTCCAAAAATATTTGGCAAGATTTTACATAAATATTCCTAATGATTATGCCGATCTGGATTTGGCCAATAACTGGTAAGGTTTTGGTGACAAGGTTATTCCCAAAACTCCTTCTAAATCCATCTCCGAGTCGTCAATTCGTGACAATGTATATCGCTGTAGAATGTTAGTAAACATTAGAAACAATTCCATTCTGGCAAGTGAAGCACCAGGACATGCACGAGGGCCAATAGAAAAGGGTATCAGGTTATTGTTTTTGACAATTTTCCCATCTTCATCGATGAACCTTTCAGGATTAAATTGTTTTGGATTTTCCCAAACATTTTCGTCCATATGTACAGCCCGTATATCAGCAACTACTAAACAATCCTTTGGGATAAGATATCCTTGGATTTTAGTATCATTGGTTGTAGTATGAGGGAGTGATGTATTGGCTATGGTTGAAATTCGCTGCACCTCAAGCAATGTCGCCTCCGTATACACCATTTTTTGTCTATCGGCCCATTTGACCATTCTACCAGAACCAATGACTTCGTCAATTTCTTGTTGACATTTCCTTTGAATACCTGGATGTAAAATAAGATAAAGGAAAGCCCACTCCAGAGTGTTGGCAGTTGTGTCTGATCCAGCCATGAATAAGTCTAGTATCGTGGCCAGCAAAACGCCTTTAGTCAACGTTTTGGAATCGGGATCATCCATGTTGATCAGACCAACATCTATAAAGTCTCTTGGATTCTCTTTAGATAGAGTATTTTCGTGTTCCATAATCGTATTTGTAATATATGTTTTTATTTGTCCAACTACTTTAATAATTTCGTTTAATTTTGATGCCACAAACGGTAAAAACCGAAGCTGAGGTATGACATTCAATGGTGTAAATGGGCCGTCACCCTCAAATACAATCCTCATAAAGGACACAATCTTAGTGAATTCCGGATCGTCATTCTCAAATCTGGAACCAAACACAACACTACTAATAACATTACTCGTGGCTTTCATCAAAATTTCATTGAGTTGGAGAGGTTGGTTTTCATTCTTTGCAAATTCCTTCAAAATATATTCGGTCTCATCTAAAATTCTTTCTTCTATAGTAGCTTTTCCCACTCCCAAATCTCTTAAAGTTTGCAATGCCATTCGTCGCACATTTTGCCACTTTTGACCATTAGACCACACTATTCCTACACCCTCCTTTGCAATTTGGTTCGTGTCCCAGAATTTATGTGTCGGTCTGTCATTGAATAGTTCGTTCTGTTTCAAAAAAGCTTCATTAATCGATTCTATGTCACTGAGTACAATTAGCAATTGACGTCCAAAATATATCCTATACACAGGTCCATATTTTTTACGGAGTTCCTCGAAGTATATATGCCTCCTTTTGTAGTACGTCCAGTTTGAATCCAGAAAATTTCCTAGGAATGGTTTGAAATCAGGTCCAGGAGGAATTCCTGGCAGCTCTTGTTTGCAGAAAATATATCCAATAATTACCACAGACAATCCAATAAGTGCAATACACACATTCACATTTTCAATGAACAGGTCAAATACCGCCATTTTTAGATAGAATGCGTTGTGGTTAACCACAATACATGTACTTCAATATAATGTTAAGCGTTCACCAGTTAAATGATATCACAATAACTAAACCATATCGTCCTATATAATGAACTCGTTTGAGGTTTTGTGGTATTCAGTAGTTCGTATAGTCTACTGTTATCCTTGAAGTAGACTCTAAAGCGGATATTAAAATAGTGTGTGCTCAAAAAGGCGAAACACAAAAGCTAATTTATCATCTATTCAAAGTTTATCGCATCTAGCAATGTATAAAAAAAAAGTAGGGTCGATTTATATTAAAGAGGAATGTTCAATATTTTCGATTGTTGATATGGATCTGGAATATTCAGAAATACAAAAACTGAACGCATAAAATTTCAAAAAATCGGAATCGTTCCCACCCTGATCTCCCACTATTTGAAGAGCAATTGATTATTTTTTTTTTTCAGGTACAAATGGTTATATAAATATTACCAGTATATTGGAGAGAGCTGATGATCCTTGTGACTTAAACCAAGATAGGGATGTTGGTAGTGGAATCTATGACGTTGAAATTGGGAGAAATATACTGGACAACCTTGTATATGCCAGCTCTGATTTATATAGTCACTATCAACAGGTGGGGTTATGAAAAATTATTATGGAAACATATCAATGACATGCTTAACTTGTAATATGTTTGTGCATGTATGCTTAGTCAGGCTCAAACAAAATAACAGCAATCTGAAGCTGAAGTGAATAAAGTAACACAGCTTGAAATACACCAACATAGAAGATAATTCTGAATAAAAACACACTATAGTGTATGCATCAGTTTAGAAGGAAGGTTTAATTAACACTTATGACGTGTGCACATTAAATGATGCAGAATAAAATATCATGTATATCTTAATGTTTCAGCTTTTTGGGTGTAATAATATGGATGCTCTGCAAGCAGTAAAAGAGGGTATGAATTTACCCGCTTTTCCAGTAAGTACTAAATATTTAGTCGGCCAGAAATTATTGTCTTTAAGCTTCTTTCTGTGGATAGAAACATTGTATTAGATTGAGCTCTACCAAAACATGTGACTGTTTTAAGATTCTTGTTTGTTTCGTCCATTGCATGTATTGATAGTCTTATTAGGGTTACCAGTTACTGCATTATAGATTGTCATTATTTCATTTGTCTCTTTCAGGATTCATCGACACTGCCTACGGACGTAAAGTCATATTATATATGGTTGCTATGGGCTCAGGAAGCAGAAATTTATATGAGCAATAGCTCAATCATGAGAAATCCGTCTTTTGATCTCTGGAAGCTGAACGAAACAGCCAATTTGATGATGCAATTGGCATGTTTGATGTTCGATTCGAATCTTGAGGCGAATGTCAACCTTCCACCATTTATGCAATATACAGATCCTATCGAATTCCGAATCAGATCATGCGTACTATTCGAGGCCGTTCCTAATTTCGCAAACGCAGCTCTGAGTCTAACATTTGGACGAGGTCGACGCAGTAGTCACAGAAGACACCATCAACGACCATACAAGGCCTTAGAATTGAGTCCAACACAACTTCACTACCAGAAGGATATCAAAACTACAACGCAATCAATGGTACCAGTTCAAGATTCACTAATTGCCGTGTGGACACATATTAAAGTTGATACGAACAGAAAACATATGAACAAACCAAGAGGTACGGAAATTTATTTTATTCAACCATATAAATTTAATTTTTTGGTATTCTTAAATAATTTGTTGTGATTAATAATGTTGATTGGAAATTTACGGAAATCCTGTTTCATCTTTAAACTATGATTTCAAAGAGGTTATTCTTGTAAAGAAAAGAGGCAAACGTATATAATTTTGATGAATTTGTCCATCTTTCAATTTTAAAAGATTTGTTTGACAAGCATTTTCTTCGAATGTTGTTCAGATGGACCAAAAAAAAAACGTTTACTTTCTGATATATGTGAAGGCAAAAGAACCATCTCACATGCTACTTACATGCATGATGTTTTCAGTTATTATCATAATAATCTGAATAGGATGATTTGGAAGTAAAATATATTATTATGTATTCTACAAAATTCTCAACTTAGGTTTTCTCCAATTTCCAGGTGCCACATCCAAAATCAATGGGAAGACCAGGAAATTGTTAGTTAATCTGAAAATCAAGCAGAATTAACGTACAGAAACTCAGAATTACATCGAGCTCTTAGATTAAGAGTGGTTAAATATTTCAAAACTTGTTTCTCAAGAGGAAACGTAACATGTATATGCTAAGCATATCATTTAATTTTTTTCATAATTGGAAACACTTTGTATATGCCGTGCATATTAAAGCTTGAGATACACTTTGATTCATTTCGTGTGTAATTTAGTATCACGATTTTCCAATTATATTTTAAAATATTCATTCTGTGTTATTTTTGTTTATATTTCAATTAGTATGCTTGTTCTTAGTATTTCTTTTTTAAACAACCAATTCATTTTAACGAATCTTGACACAACTGACTTTCCTTACTTTTTATTATGCTTGTTATATTGATAATCAACAACTGACTTTCCTTACTTTTTATAATGATTGTTATATATATAATCAACAACTGACTTTCCTAACTTTTTATCATGATTGTTATATTGATAATCAACAACTGACTTTCCTAACTTTTTATAATAATTGTTATATTTATAATCAACAATGACTTTCCTTACTTTTATAATAATTGTTATATTTATAATCAACAACTGACTTTCCTTACTTTTTATCAGGCTTGTTATATTGATAATCAACAACTGACTTTCCTTACTTTTTATAATGATTGTTATATTGATAATCAACAACTGACTTTTCTAACTTTTTATCAGGCTTGTTATATTGATAATCAACAACTGACTTTCCTTACTTTTTATAATGATTGTTATATTTATAATCAACAACTGACTTTCCTAACTTTTTATCAGGCTTGTTATATTGATAATCAACAACTGCCTTTCCTTACTTTTTATAATAATTGTTATATTTATAATCAACAACTGACTTTCCTTACTTTTTATCAGGCTTGTTATATTGATAATCAACAACTGACTTTCCTAACTTTTTATAATAATTGTTATATTTATAATCAACAACTGACTTTCCTAACTTTTTATCAGGCTTGTTATATTGATAATCAACAACTGCCTTTCCTTACTTTTTATCTGGCTTGTTATATTGATAATCAACAACTGCCTTTGCTCACTTTTTATCATGTTTACTTTACTATACATTTATTGGTAAAAATTGTCTATCACCTGGTTGAATTAAGATGCTAATTATATAGTTAACAACCGATTTCCTATATTAATTGCCTAAGTTATAAATGTAACTAAATTTGTTCAACCTTTTTTTACTAATTAATGAAAAACGCAATACTCATTAAAGAATCTCTTAATGAAATGATCTCATTTTTTTTTCTCTATTATTTAAAATTTTATATGTATATCATATTTGTAACTATGCAAAATGCAATAAATGTTATTTTATATTTTTGAAAGTTTTTTGTTGTTGCCTTGAAACAGCAAGTCTTGTACTTGTAAGATAAGATAGTTCCCCCCATTGGGAATTGAAACCGGACTAGTTGTCGATTTGGATCCTTTATGAAACCGGATTTGTCAAACAAACTGTTCAGGATTTGAACTTAAATATAATGCATATACGCGCCCAAATCTTGTTTAGAAAGACAATGGTCTTTTTTTTATAAAGCATTGGAAAAATATCCCTTTAAGAGCAAATCAACTTTAAAAAATTAACCATCACTTCTTAAATCCAGTACCAAATTTTATTTTACAACTGACTAATCTCTTGCACAAACGAAACATCCCGAATAATATTTACCATGCGTTTTCTATAAATTTAATACGGAGGAACGAATTGGAAAATATAATCGGAATTTCAGAGGTTTCGGACTGAGACTTTAATGTAAGAAATGGTTCAGAATTTTACCATTTAGGTTGTAATATTTGAATAGTTTCAACTTACAACACAATTTCATTGGTCCATTTCTTTGATTGAATTTGTATATTTCTCTGACGTATTCAATGATGATTGGCTAAATCGACTGTCAAAACCTCTATTTTCATCATGATTCAGCTCTATTCAGATTTCAACTTATGAATGGGAAAATTTTAAGTTATTTATAACTTAAGACTGCGTTCGACAACGTATCGGAAATAATTATTTGTTAATCTAGCAGACGATTTTACAAGGTCACTCACGATTGAAATGAATATAATAAATTATTCGGACCTACAATCGAAAAAGGAAGTTAACAAGTTCACAATTTATCACAAATATTTCTTTTAACACAAGACTATCCATTAAAGGCAATCACATTTCTGGAAACAGAATAAGCCCATGAAGATACATATCATGGTAACTTTATTCTTTCTTAGAATTTCTACTAAAAAAACTACTTAAAGGGACGATTGTAAGACAAGAAATTAAACCGAAATACAATTCGAAAATACAATGCACTCCACCAGAAACCTAAACTAAACAGTAAAATAGCAATGAAATTAGCTTAAATATATTGCATTTACATGTGTCATCTAGCTAGTTGTACGCATTTGGAAGATCAAGGACAATAAAGGGACAGTCTGAATTTTTTTTAGGTCAAAAATATTTCTTTGCTCAAATTTGTGAAAACTTTACACCAAAATATGTAACTATGTTCCCTTTAATGTATCTGAAAGTTTTAACTAAAAAAATCCAGCCGTTAATTTTTAAACGCTAAAAACATGCTAAAATTTTTAAAAACCTTACGTAAGGTTTGTAAGTGTGTTATGTTTTTTGGACGCTGATAGGAAACTACTGAACGGATTTGAGTAAAATAAACGCCTAATTGTAGAGAAATGTCCCTCTTGTGTATTTAAAAGGTTTCAGCTAGAAATCATGAGCCATTTAAACTAAAGGGCAAACACCAAAACTAGGTCAAATTGCTTAATTAACAATAAGTACTCCCCGTTTGTAATTAACCCTTTAAAAACAAATTTAGTTTGATCAAGAAGAGGCATAGATATAACCCTATAACCTTTCGTTGAATTCGAATCGAACTCCCTACTTTGCATTGCAAACAGCTGTTTTCTTTTCTCGAATTTAACAATCGCTAATTCGGTAGCAAAGCAATATACCACAAACAGTCTGTTGCAATTTTTGACTATCAACTTTTATAATTAAATTGCCACCATTTTCATAAAACAAAAACAAACACATTTTTCTCTATTTTTTTTTTTTTTTTTTTTGCATCTTAAAGCTCTATTTTAAACCAATTTTGATCAATCCTTTTTTTTGGCTGTTGTTTTAGACTGTAAACTGCAAAGTAGCAGTTCTGAACTACTCAAATTTTGACTTTTGTCGCTGACCTATTTGATTTTTTTTTAACTTATCAATAGACATTTTGATTCCAAACACTAATCAATTTTTAGAATTCCGATATCACATCCACTTGCGTAATTTTGGAAACTCCAAATTGATTGTAAAAAAAACTTATTGAAGCATAATTTTGAATTTCGATTTCAATTTTTTTTCATGCAATAGGCCTAACTAAAAATTTTAATGCTCACACTTCTGACCTTGATATTTGGTGACCTCGAACTAAACCAAACATTGAAAATTATTTTACAATCAAACTATTCTTAATCTTCAAATAATATCTGAAAATTAACATTCAAATAAAAATTGCTCTTTTTACAATTTGAAATTGGTGTGCCAACTTCCATTGTATCTGTGTGTGTTTTTTTTCAAATTTCGATCGATCGAATTACTGCCAGATTTCGATATTACTTCCGGTTTTGATGTTATTTGACGATAAAGCTAACAATTCAACTTCCGGGATAATGCATATATTTGAAACCGATATTCAACTTATATTCAACTGATTATTACTGATTATGCGTTTGAGCGATCCGTTTCAGTTTGAAAAAAGGTATAAGTTTAAAGGGAGCGTTGACTTAAATTTTAGCGGAATAAATCGTGTTAAATGCATTTAGAAATAGTGTGCTCTTATGAAGTAATTTAAGAAATGTTACGCACCGCTTCAGAACCATGCAAAGCCTATGGATGTTTTTTGATTGAGTTCATTTGTGAGTGTAAATAAGACAAGTTTAACCAAATCCGTAAAGTGCTTTCTTGAGCCCAATATTGTGGACGTGCGTACGGAAGAAAGTAGGTGGTACTTCTATACGTTCCACCTTTCATAATAATACAATTGGCATTCCATATACTTCTTTATATCTCAGGTTAACAACAATATTAACCTCTAAAGAATTCCCAGAAATTTCCCATTTTGCTAAAATATTTTATGACACAGATGACTGAAATTCCAATTTTGATTAATCATGACTAGATTATACTGTGGGTTTCATTGTAATTATCTGGAATGTAGGCATATATTAATCTAGTTACTCATTCACATATAATTATAGCCTACATAACGAGTACAGGAAAGCATGTTCTACGGCCTGTTATATATTCCAAGGGCAACGATATAGAACGGCCAAGGCAATAGATCAAAATATTGTGACAAATCGATGACCCTCTGGAATGCGGACCTGAAAATAATCAGTTTGGTGACAAATTTCATAATAGCGAGTGAGGGAAAATTTGCAGCACGTTTCTAGCTGTGGCATGTTCATATATTTCAAGGCCAATAAATCCAAAACTACTCGGAAATAATGTATTAATATTGTGACTAATCGATGGCCCTCATATATATAATATATAAAGTATGTATGTATACACTCCGCACCCTTCGTAGTACGGCGATTCACAAAGAAATAAAATTGAAGGAATGCAGCTACGAAATTCATTGGCATGAAAAGCTTCAATTTTGCGATTTTCAAGTTCAGGGTTGGGGTTCATACCGACGACTCAATACGCCACTGTTTATTTCCGATCTCCAAATGTCGAGGGATTTTTAACTGCACAGTCTGTAGAACAAGGCGCCTTGATTTCTTGTCCTCGGCCTTCAAGACGCACAGAATAACCATAAGTTCACTCACTGTTACTGGCAGATTAAGGGACGACATGGCTTAAAACCACAAAGCGCACTACGCGAAAATAAATTCACTATCAAGTAAAAAATATTAGGCTATAATGTATTTTGCTAAATTCTAGTTTTGAACATCAATGTGGTTTTTTGAAGAGATTAATTGTCTTTAAATAAACTTTTGAAATGTGAAATTTTTTTATTAAAGCTACTGCTTTTAAAAAAAATCTATGTTATTTACTTTGTATTTTGTGGAGCCTACAACACTGTAAATGCATGTTCTTTATGTCAATTCTGCACAATACTATTACTCACAGGATGACTGATGTTCGCTCTAAATTAGCGAAACGTTTGAAAGACAGAGTTACTAATAGCTGTTTTTTTCTCAGATAATCAAATCAATCGAAATCCATAACTTAAACTTTACTTTTCTGCATCTCATCTAAAAAGCCAAGGCTTTCAGCGTTCAATCCCGGTAAGGGTCTAGATAATATCTTCGGATGTCAGAGTAACTGACCTAAAAACTATCAAATGGAACAATAAACTAAACTGTGCTATTGGAAATCGAAAAAGAGTAGTCTAATGCACCGGCGTAGCTAGAGTACCCTCCCCCCTCCCCCTATTATTGATATCCGTCGGTCGAAAAAGTACCGTCCGGGGCCGACCGGCGGCAGGCTTAAACATAAAAAAAAAATCCAAAAATATAGCTTCAAATAGTCAAGCTCAGGCGGGCCTCAGCACTCCACCAGTTATTCACTGCAATCACAATGTCAATATAATATTCTCTACCATTGCACCCCCTATTTTGCTGTCCCCGAAAACTTCCTTCATTACATTCTTCATGGCTTTGCCCTTCTTCATGAGCCTAATCTAGTGCAAAAAGTAGACTACTCGAAGCACCTCATTTCAGTTCACCAATTCATTTGCAATGCCTGTCCACGAAATTCAGTCTTCTATACCATTAAAATTCTTAATTCTGGTAATCGACAGACCAGTAGTACACAGGAAACGGCTGTTTTCAAATTTTACTTAGGTACCTTAATTTCATTTTATATATATATACCTGTATGCATTCTATGTTCTACACGATTGTCTCCCTTGAAATATACATTTTCAATATGCTATGTATCATTAGGCCTACGATTAAATAAACTGACAGTCAAACGAACGTTTTCACAAACTTCATTTGACCACACATCAAAGACATAAATGTGACATATATGATGACTGATAGAAATCAATTTCGATGAATTAAAATGAAAATGCAATGTAATATCGATATTCAATTCTCCGTAATACACAAAAGAAGGGTCAAGGGGTCAAAATGAAAAATTACACAAACAAGGCTTCATTGCAAAAGTGCATAAAGATTTTATTCTATGACACAGTAGTTAGGCAAAACTATAACGAGTGTGGGCAAACATGCACGCAGACACATGCCTCCTCATTGACGTCGTCCAGTGGCGAATAACGCCAACAGGAATCCTGTTCCATAAGTTCAATAGAGTCTGTCCCAAGGTCCTGTGAAGGTGGACTTCTCAGCTGACGATCAAGATGATCATAGGGAACCGACTTTCATCTATAAAAAAAAAACACGCTCACCCAATCACATTGCTGCAGCCGACGTACAGTTCGTACCCATTGTAGTCTACGTTGGCGATGTAGACGGGTCAACGCCATTCCAAAGGAGGGTCGGTAGACTCGTATAACAACTGAACGAAGTCTTCGAAGGACTGTTCGTCTGCTGATGACATGACCCTGTGATGTTTCTGCCGTCGTCACCCATGAATCCACCGGATGTAGCGGTCGTCGGTCGTTATTGGCAGTGTCACCCTCTGTCTTCTCGATTTTGGTCAGTCTTGGGTCTGTCCTGTCTGTTGGAACTGAATTATCAAATTGCTGATGGTGGTCTGGGAGCAGTTGAAGGTTCTGACGATCAGTCATTGAATGCTTGTTCTGTCCATCTTTATGCCGAAATCGTACATGTGTATTTGGATCAATGTCGCAAAATCGCGTTTTGTACGTTTTTATACATGCACGATTTGAAAAGCTGCGTTCGATAATCTGCGTTGTGGTTATAATTACGTTGCATTTAGTTTGCTGCTAGGGTTCAAACCTGTACCAGCTTTTTTGTTTTTTATACAACGATTTTTAAAGTGAAAACTTTCTTTTGCCTGTCAGTTTATATCGAATAGTATCATTTTATTTGACCAATATGCTCTTCATACTACTACGTTTCTTCAACTCTTTTTTATGTTTATTGAGGAGATTGGTTTGTTATTTCGTAGCCATATATTTCTGAAGGTTCAATATTCAATACATTGTATTTTAAACTGACCACAGACCACACCAATATGGTATTATCTCCCGTTGATCACAAACTTTAAATAATTAGTTATTCAGGGGATGGAATCATTGCGATTTTTTCGACAAATTGTTTATTTATTGGTTTATCCACAATAATTCACCCTTTTGTTTAGCAAGCAAATATTAGACATTTTTTGTTTGATGTTTGAATTTATCGAATATGCAACCACCAAAGTTCTATTCTTTATGTAATAAACGGACGAATAGAAATATCTGTCCACAAAGAGTGAAAACAAAATAGATAATATCATTATTAACAAAATATATATTTTATTACTAAACTGTTAAAATACAAATTGAGACACAACATAAAATGCCAATCTAAATAAAGGCTATCACAGTTTCAGCTAACTACAAAGATTACAGTAAGCACTATCAATTATACATAAAAATCCATATTCACATATTTCACTTGCTTATAGACTTACTTGCATATAAACATTCTTAATTCACATATATAATCAAAAAATAAATTTTGAGCCAAGCAATCACATTGTGAATGATCGCTGCTTTACTTCGTCACGGGTAGTTTATGCTGCAGTTAAATGTCAACGTAACTGTTAAGTTTACTCATTTGACATTTAAATTTCTATACATTAAAATATCATGCTGACTGTGCAGAATATTTCAGCAAACAACAAAGCTCAAAGCAGCGACTTCGTGACATATAAAACAAAATAATTAGCTACATAAAAGACATCAAAGTGGATACATACTCAGAACATAATATACAACAAAACGTTCATAACTAACATTTAATTACAAACATTGTGCACAATAAGACGTGACGAGTTTTCTCCCTTAGAAATTGAATTTATTTGAAAATAACATTCAGGGATTTCGTATAAGTATTATGGTCAGACATATTGTAATCGAGATTACTTGAAAAATTACCATCATTCCCTTAACCTAAAATGTACTATTTGTGTCAAAATAGTTTCATAAAATCAATTATCTCTAATAAGTTTAAATGACAATAATCATTAATACATAAATAAATAAATATAACATAAAAGAGATTCATTTCCACAACACAATAATTTCAGGAATCTTAATATCACAGCATTACTTTATAAATAACTCCCACTCACTTCACAAATCATTGTTAATAACTATGACATAACTGTGATATATTTCATTAGTTATATTTCATAAGTCATATCAACCAGTCAAATTTACCAATCAAATTTCAATACTTGACTAAGTGCTGTGGTGATCAGCTATATGATATTTCATTAGTTATATCGACCAGTCAAATTTACTGATCAAATTTTAATACTTGACTGACTGCTGTGGTCATTAGCTTTCTAATATTTCATTAATTATATCGACCAGTCAAATTTACGAATCAAATTTCAATAAAAACATCATTAAATAATCGAATTTCAATGAAAACATCACTGGTAATAATGTACAACTATTAAATTATATTATACATGTATTATCATCTTAAATAAATTATGTCCTTTAAAAGGTAATACATTAAAATATAACTCGATATTCTAATAAATGTAGAAAAAATAAATCACTATAAAATATCCAAGATAATAAATATATGAAATATATACAAATGTCAGTGTACGTGAAAAGTCAAATGATAGTAAATACATCTATTGGTTCACAACCACGATAATACACATCCTCATACTTTCATTGGCACAACTAGAATTTTAGATGGTAAGTATCAGATGCATTGATTTCATCAATAAACACCCGCAACGTGTCTAGGGGTAATACATTAATCATTGGTTCATCAATAATAATTTATATTTTAGGCACTACTGTTTTTGTTTTGGCTGTGAAGCATAGAACTGTCTCACCGTGGGCCAAGAAGCAAAAAACCTAAGAATATTTTCCAGTTCCAAAACTTCAAACTGTTTAAAATAATCGTCATGGAATCAAATGGCAATTTGAATCTTTGGCACTTGTGGAATGCTACACATCTTATATGTAAGTTTTTAGAAGGGCTCCACATCAAATCAGGTATAACGTCCTCAACGCATAGGCTACTCATTTACCATCCCACTAAACGATTTTTCCGGAAGCGGAAGTTATCTCATATCACAGCCTCTTATGCAAAATAGTTGCCTTATGAATAATGGGCAGCGTGAAAATTATAGACACTAATAATGGATTGGAAAATTTTCGTGGTATCTCTAACAATGATGTAATCTCTTTCCAATCGATGTGCCGAATTTAGGGTCCTGTAAGTTTCTAACATTACATTTCTCGACACACTGGACACTATTTCCTGTTTTTCATGAGTAGATATTGTTTTCATCTCGCACAGAATATTCAATATTTTGTTGGAGTATATTTTGAAGTCTGATTTAAGTTCACTATCAATTGCTGATTGTTCGACGAAAACAAAAATGGTGGCAAATCGTTCATAGTCTGTCATCAAATTTTCTTTTAGCTAAAGAGAGACAATGGAAAATTGGTAATTAAAGTAGAATATTCATACAAAGAAAATAACCCAAAAAAGTAAGAATGTACTTGCAGTGGATATTAGCTTCTAATAATAAGTAAATCTCATATAACGTGACCAATGTAATCTGTAACGCACATGGAAGGACATGGTAAAAGCATCTTATCGTTCGGATGGTACAATATACTAAAGTAATGTATAAGCATAGTGCTTGGGAAGCTATAGTAGCTAGCACCACACTATTTCATTTAAACACTAATATGGTGCACAATTAAATGTATACTTACAGATAATGTGTCTGATATAACAGTAGGAAAGCCTTGTAGTAACTTTGTGTCATTTTCTAAATAATTCACTAATTCAGTATTCTGTAATAAGTCTCCCATCTGCAAGAATAAAGTAAGATTTTATTTTTGTGGCTTTTGTGATAGTGAAACCAAAATGCGGCGTAAATGTTCTATTATTCAGAACAATGGCATAGACAATAACCAGTTCTGTTGTGTTATTACCTTATTGTGTCTAAAAGGTACGTTAGAGATACAGATGTGTAAAAATATTCTGTAGAGTGAGGTTGGAATCAAGATTAGAGTAAGAACTATTGCTGTTGCCATTGATCTGAAGGCAAACAGACCGTTGGTGCTCGTGTTTGGCTATCAAGGTGACCAATATTTCGCAACTCATTTTTCATTTTTTTTTATCTGAACCATTTAAACTTTCATGGGAATTTGTAGATCATGAACCTTTTTGGATTCTAAACCAATCAAAACAACCAACGGATATGGTAAAAAAAACTCGTTAAATGACATTGGACGTTGATCACGTCGGTGAAACAACAAAATCATTGTCCGATTTCAAGTCTATCACGAAGATAATACATCAACCAAATATATATCTAAGCAGAGATGGACACGAATATACTCCATGTCAAAAGGGATGATCCATGGAGAAGGTAAATCAAAAACCTTTTTACGTACACTGTAAAAATTATTTATGTAATTTAACAGGAAATTCATGGCAGAAAAGTTGCCACGACAGCTAGTAAAATAACAAGAGAAATGTAGTTTTACATGTGGACTGTTATGGAAATAAACATACGTCATGTAAAAATACAGGCCACATGTTAAATAACATATCATTTGTAAATTTGCATATCATACATGTCTTGTTTTTCTACAAGATATTTCGGTTATTTTCCACTGTTCTCCTGTATAATCCCCGTGAGATAGTAAATTATTTTCCATCATTCCACGAATGTCCATGATGTACTATAGTCTGTTAATAAGCGTGGACATTGTAGGAAGTTTAGGAACTGTGATCCTGTGCGTTAAAACATTAAAACATGGCAAAAAGAAATATAAAATTAATGAATATATAAATACATGTAGTTTATTTTAATTATAAGGCATAACAATGTCGAGAGATGGACAGAACCAATTGCATAGTAGCATCGAGGTTTGCATATAATAGTTCATGCACATATTTCAAACTATTTTGAAGCACCTTTTGTACATGTATTACTAAACGGACAAATTTTTCACTGGTCTTCTAACATTTCCATTTAATTAGTAATTCACAAAAATCGTTAAAAAACAGCCTTCATCACCATCTCTGAAATAATGAGAGAAAATAATTTTTAAATTTTCTGATATAAAAGCAGATTTACTTATCAAACATTTCAATCTGTTGAACATCTTAAAAGTTAAAAGGGAAGTAAATCTCAAAGTGCAGTGACATCAATCAATTCAGCATGGCATGAAAAACTGATATTAAACCGTAAACCAATAAATCTTTTTAGTTTCCATGTCTTAAGGAGGAGTTCTTAGTATACGAGAGAATAGGCCTGGTACAAAAAAATATACTTACTAACATGTCTTCCATTAACTCAAAACCGGCATACAAGTTCTCGATGACTGCATTCAAACTAAAACTGGCTTGAGAAAATTACGTCATACCGACCTTGAACCCAAGGACAGATAACTCTAATAATACCCTATTGTCCTGTTAATTTACAAATAATCGGTTGTTTTACTGGATTTTTCAGTGAATTAACATTATCTGCTCGGTTTTAAGTCCAGTTTCTACAAAACTGTTAATTAACCACGTATTTCGGTTATTTGACAGTCCTTTGTTTTTTACCGACGGGTTTGTACTTTTTTCACAGGATTTTCATGTGTTTTAACATATAATTTTTACAGTGTATCCAATTCACCTGCCAGTCCTTTTTGGGGTCATCTATATGAAATGTCATGGTGTGCCCCACGGAAAATCGATTTAAATCAGATATTTCATTCAGCAACAAACCTTCCTCCAAAGATTAAGATCTTGTGGAAATTATTGAGCTACCCAGCATTTAAAATGTGTCGTAAATAAAATTCATTTCGAAATTTGATACGGTTGACTTTGTTAAGTTACAATCGTCGCGGTGACGAAATTTGATATTCGCAAAAAGATTGTCGGATATAATGTAAAGAATTTAGACTTATGCATGGGATGCTAGGAGAGTCTTGCGATGAGATCGTACAATAAAACTACAGCTCCTAATCATCAAATGAAAATTTCCGGGGATGGGGATAGGATGAGGTGTTCATTGATCTTTTGTAAAATGTGTGTGTAATTTGTTCTGGTATGACGGGCCTCTAAGTACTAACGGCGTAAAAAAATAACCTCTGTAGTGAATCATTGTTTTGGCACCTTGGTTTTTTTTTTCAAATACTATGTTGCACACGACAACAATTCAACCGGAAAGTCCTGACTTGCATTCTCGAGTCAATTATTTAAACAGTGAACTTTTCAACATAAAATTCAGTTATCAATTAAATTATTACATTTTTCTTTTTAAGAGGTTTTTTAATTGGCTTATGTACATTATAAGCATTGCTACTTCTAAAGATATCTAAAGTGAAAAGGAGATTTTTTAAATTGTGTATGTGTATCGGGGGATACTTCAGAATCAGTTAGCATCATTTCAATTTCCAATCAGACGCAGTCTTCCACTTAAAATTGAGAAATTTGATGACGTTACACCCGAAAAGGTCTTGATTTTGTGATAGGAATTAGATGGCATGGTTCTACAATGGCCCCGATACGAATTTAGAAAATTTTATATAATTTATTTTAGTATAATATTTTGTCTGTAATCAAAAGAAGTTGAGTGAAAGAAACATTTTGTCAATGATGGAAAGGAAGTAGATTCTTACCTTCTGTTTTAGAGAGATACTAAGTTCGATGGTGTCCTTAAACTTCAAAACTAAAGAGTTCAATCTTTCAGTCACAGAAATAGTTGGTGGTGGAAGAATGAATGCTGAATTTGTTATAACGGGAGCACTTCCTGAACATGGTGTTTTCCATAGTTCTCCTTCTGGAAGACTGCTAACTGGTGCGGCACTACTTTGTAGGATGTTAAAGCTTATAACGAGAAAAGCTGAAATTAGAATACAACTTTCAATAAGTTATCAAATAATCATTTATTGTTATTCTGTTAGAATGTTTAATATTAAGGGGAATGTCTACTATGGTCGTTTGTGAAAACTGCACAAGCTTAATGTCTGATCGATTTCAGAAAGGATTGCATTTACCAACTCCAAGTACAGCGCACACAGAAAGCAGTTCTGGGTTTTTTAGCGATGGAGTTGTCAGAAATTATATTTTCAGAGCATCCACAAACACAATCACATTTTTGGTAATTATATTTAAGTGTTTTAGTATGAAAATCTAATTAAAAAAGAACATGACACTGTTTCTATTTTGAACATAGCAAAATTAGAAAATTGACAATTTCCCAACTTGCTTTATGTTATTTTAAGCTTTTGAAGGATTTTCTATTTGATTAATGTTTGATGTTGTTCGACAGATTACAGTGGAGCTTGTAGACAATCCACTTTCAAGTATAAGAATATCTTTAAATGCTATTTATTGGCACAATATATATTCCAAAATAATGCCATGTAAATATTCGATATTGTCGTTCTCTAAGAAAAAAATTAACATTTAGAAGATACATTTGGTAAAAAATATAAGTGTATTTTTTTAATCATGAGTTTAGAATGCGTTTATTCTAAAGGTTTACAAACCTTTTTGAAAAAGATCAGAAAACTTTGAACTTACCATTGAAGATAAAAGTATAAAAATCCATTTTAATGATAGTAAAGGTAACTTCTATTTTAATTTAAGTTTTCTAAAGTTTACAATTTTTTTTTAAATTTTAGATGTTCGGGTACAAATAGTTATCAATTCTTACCTGTAAAATATTTTCGGTCGTATTTATATAGCTTCGGATATAGGAAGCGGATATGTGGGCCATCAGTTTATTGTATCCATAATAATCTAAAAATAGATTTCCGAAAAATCTTTTACTATTATTTTAGCGGGGGTGTGTTCAAAAGATTGCAGCATGTCACGTCATTGAAGGAGACGCTACCTCCGTGAAATCGTCATGGGATGATAAAGACTGACTTTACTCGGCGATTCGAGAATATTACATTCAATTTGGGAAGTTAACTTTTCTCCATGTTTTTTCCCCTTTTGTTTGTCTATAATCTCAGGAAATGCAAAAAAACAATGAAATTAAGAAAACAAAGGATGAATCGTGTTTGCTCTATGAGTGTAAATTTTTAATAGGAAAAATTTCCAGAAAATGAAAATTAACCCGGACGATCGAAAATGCACGAATATTTCAGAGGATCTTTAAACAATATGCTGTCAATTTAATTTCATTTAATTCCAAAAACTAACTTGAACTATTTTAGTTATTCAATTCATGAATTTCAAATATCCTGTATCGTCGGATTTTTATTCACGTCACTTACGTTAAAGATGGAGAGAAGATCTCAATCTAGGTGTGAATGAAAATGTCCGGTTAAAGGCCACATGCTTCAAACACGTTTTAAATGACGCTTGGTTCGGTTCACCTCAAGGCGACCGTATCGTCATCCTTCTATATTTAATTTTGTGTACTGAAGTGTTGAAAATGATTGAATTTGTATTATCTATCATTCAATGATCTCATTTAACATGTTTAGCAAAATATCTGATTTCCGTACACATTTGTCATGTGTCTAGTTCAGTCAGGAAATCAATTACGTGATTTTATCTCAATATTGTCATCATTATATTCAATAGGTTAAACATGCAATATAGGTCAAATAAAGTTGTAACCGGTTTCGGCCAAGGGGCATTGCTATGGAATTACTGCTTCAAGAGGTACTTTAAGATTGATCTGTATCTGGAAGGGTTAACTTAATGCCACTATAATAAAACCCCATGCTGCATGCAGCACATTTTTTTAATGTCTATCTATCTATAGAACTAGCCGTGCTTCTATATTTCCTGCTTTAATGCTACACCTCAGTAGTTTAGAAGTTTAGGATTAAAAGTTAAAACCTATGAATTAAAGGGCAGAATAATGTCCAATCAGGTTATGCTAAGGAGAAGAATAAACTCCCTCGACAACAGGCTTAGGATGCCTGATGTTTAACTAAATATAAATATAAATGTATTGTTCTCATTGGCAAAGAGGTTACATGTTAAGTACTCATCCAAATCGTTTTCTTTTCCGGAAGAAAGTGACTTCCTATATCACTTGTGAATTTTAACTTACTCTTAGTAAAACATCAGTGAATATTTCTGAATAACTATATCGTATCAATAATCCCGGATATAGGATTAAATCAAGACCAACCGTTAAAATCAATATAAGGTCTTCAATGGGAGTGGTATACGGTCTAGACAAACAAAGGTCCGGGGATATTTCTATGAAAACGAGAATACGTATATTGTCCTAGAATAAATAATATCATTTAAAACAGTGTCGTACAATTAAACAACTAAAACGACACTTTCTTTCGAATTCAAAATAATTCACGAGAATTAATTCTTTAATAAAAAAAAATAGTTTTACAATTATTTGTGTTTGGTTTATTTATATGTAAAATTGTTAATATGCTGTGTATGGCTGTGCTGTTGGCTATATATTAAGGTGGAGTGTAGGCACAACCCATACTTGCGCTGGTGAGGACGATGGTATAGTATGTACATCAAGGCTGGTTGCGCTGGTGAGGACGATGGTATAGTATGTACATCAAGGCTGGTTGCGCTGGTGAGGACGATGGTATAGTATGTACATCAAGGCTGGTTGCGCTGGTGAGGACGATGGTATAGTATGTACATCAAGGTTGGTTGCACTGGTGAGGGCGATGGTATAGCATGTACATCAAGGCTGGTTACGCTGGTGAGGACGATGGTATAGTATGTACATCAAGGCTGGTTGCGCTGGTGAGGACGATAGTATAGTATGTACATCAAGGCTGGTGAGGACGATGGTATAGTATGTACATCTAGGCTGGTTGCGCTGGTAAGGAGGATTGTATAGTATGTACATCAAGGCTGTATACAGATAAGTACATCATGGAGTGAAGGAACAGTCCGTGTTTGGGCTGGTGAAGAGGATGATATGGTAAGTTTATCGAGGTGGAGTGAAGCTACAGCCCCTGGCTAGGCTCATGAAAAGAGTGATCTAATAAGTACATGCTGACAATTGTGATGCGAGTCAAAAACCAATTGCTGATGCTGCGCACTCAACTGGACAACCATTTCTTTCAATAAGAAGTAGACTTGATTAATTATCTTACAGCTTTTAAAATGGGCGTATTCAAGTAGTTAAGGTATATAATAGTTCATATTGTCATGTAAATATTTATAGAATCAATTTACAACTCTATTTTGGTCTGATTTTACAGCATGCGTATTTGATTGAAGTAAATATTTAAAGATTTCTGTGCCATATAGATGACGTTGTCTACTTAAATAATACTAAGTTTAAATATTTAGATTTCATATATTATTATCTCGAGGAGTTAAAAATTAAAAATACTACCGATGGTTAATATCCTACATCTCGAATATGACAAAACATAGACTTGGTGTAAGTTAAGACCTATAGGACAAACGTGATGATTATAATGTTCTTTATATGTTCAGCAACATTCCATGTGCGCCAGTTTGTGGGTTGTGTGTATCAACTGGATCGGTACGATAGAGCTTGTACTATCAACGTCGGTTTCTTTGATAGATCGAAATCAATCAGAGTTCTCTCTCGTATTGCAGTGACCTACTTTTTGCGTTTATAAAAATTATGACTGAGTTTTCTCCCGTAAGGTTGAATTTCATGGACTCACTCCACCAATTCATTTCCATGTCAATCTCCTATAACTTGTTCCAGAAATATCGTTTTCACTCTTATTTCATTGTATTTACCAAAGGCTGGAGGAAATAATAATCAGAAGGACATTGAAATCAAATCTGAACCAATCAATGCATGCAAAACACAAAAAGGGGAGGGAGGATGTCTTCAAATAGTACACAATCGTTCACAAAAGTAACTTTGTGGTGTGATCAATGATTTGCTTGAGAAGTAGTTACTGAACTTATAGATTTGAAGCGAGTTTCCCCTATTCCATTTTTCATTTCATGGGGAAAAAACTCGCTTCAAATCTATAAGTTCATGGGGGAAAAAATGCAACCAAATTGAGCGTACCCAAAACAAAACCCCTACATTTCATAAAACACCCGACATTTTTCATAGAATTCTTACGACAAACACCTTCAATAAATTTCCTACATTCCATCAAAAAAAAACATATTAAAAATAGGATGAGTTTAATTTTAAAACATGAACAATACAGATTCGAAGATTATTCAGGCGACGGTATCTTTTCATCTATATTTTCTCTAGGTTCAAAAATAATTCCAAAAGTAGCTGGCTTTGTTTCAAACAACAAATCCCTAATTTCCTCCGGAGCTCAAGCAGTTGGGTCCGTGGCAAAAGCAGGCTTAAGAATAAACGACGCCGTGAAAAAATCCGACGAACTGAAAGAATTACAGCAAATAAGAGAACTACGAAACAAGAGAATAGAACAGCAGGTAAAAGAGGGAAAAGGGTTTAAAGTTATAGGATAAAAATGATAGTCGCTCACGCTCCAAAAACTTATTTTGGTTCCGATATTCAAAAATCATTAGGATATCTTCCTGGATTTCCATGGGCCAAATACTCTGGCGAGAAACATCTTCCAGGTCATAATTACACCGGTCCAGGTACTAGATTAGATCTGCGATTAGACGAAAACGATAAACCCAAACCAGGGGAAGAACCAGTCAATAGAGTTGACGCTGCTGCGCTTAAACACGACATACTTTACAGAAACAAAGACATAAACTTCAGACACGAAGCAGACAAACAAATGATAATCGAACTCGAAAATATTCCAAATCCAACATTCAAAGAGAGAATGCAAAGAGCGCTAATCATTAAACTGTTAAAAGCAAAGATGAAATTGGGTATGGGATTGGCGGATGAAATTCATAAAGAATTTAGAAAAAACAAACATTATTTAAAAGTTAAAGTATTTGATAAAGATGAAATATGGTCAGCAGATTTAATTAATATGCCAGTTGAAAGGGGATATAAATATTGTTTAACAGTTATTGATTTATATACACGTTATGCTTGGGTTATTCCTCTCAAAAACAAAACTGGAATATCAGTCAAACACGCATTTGAAACCATAATGAAACAATCTGACAGACGGCCCCAAAAGTTATGGGTAGATAAAGGGAGCGAATTTTATAACAAAAATATGAAATCTGTGGGGTTTGAAATTTACAGTACTCACAACGAAGGTAAGGCTGTAGTTATTGAAAGATTCAACAGGACTCTAAAAAATAAACTATTCAAAAAGTTCACGGAATTAAAATCTCAAAAATGGCTAAAAATATTACCAGAGGTCGTAGACGAATACAATAACAAAATACATTCATCTATAGGAGTGTCACCAGCACAAGCCTCAAAAAATCCAAATATTATAAGATCAATTAACGCGCAACATAACTACGAAAATGAGATAAACAATTTAAATATTAAACCCAAATTTAAAGTCGGAGATCGAGTTCGTATTTATAAATATAAAAGTAAATTCGAAAAAGGATATGTTGGTTATTGGACAAACGAAATATTTATCGTAGATAAAGTTAATAGTACATCTCCTCCAACATATGAATTAATCGATCAAGAAAAAGAACAAATTATAGGTAGGTTTTATCAAAATGAACTTCAAAAAACCGACTTTTAAAAATGAATCAATTTCTCGATAAATATGGAACCGATACAACCACAAACTTCCAACTTATGAGATGGGCGAATGAGTTAAACATATCACCGTTTTATTATTGTATGAGAGATGAAATAAATAATCTCAAAAGTAAGAAAGGTAAATTCTACGCTATAACAAATATACACACTTCCGATCAAAAAGGTGTTCATCATTCTGCTTTGTACAAAGACTCTAACTTTTATTTTTTCGACTCTTTTGGATTAGATCCCACTGAAGAGATAATGAATATAACTAATCAACCAATTAAATCTTCTACATTTCAAATACAAAAGCCGGGTCAAAAGTTTTGTGGACAACTTTCACTTTGGGTTTTATATCAGTTGAGTTTAGGAAAACAGTTCGAAGAAATTGTAATAAATTTAACTCAATAAAAATGGCAAATAAATTTGGTTTAGGCGCTTTACCTTTAGATACTAAAAAACCAAACACTACATTTTCAATCAATAAAATCAAACCATATTTTGTGGATCAAATCGGAGACATTCTTCAGGGTGATATTGATATGAATAATTTTGGTATAACTAATTTAAAATCTCCGGAAAACGATAATGATGCTGTTCATAAGAAATATTTAATGGATCAAATAAATTTAATTGAAGTAGATAAAAACCATTTAAAAGATCGAATAGCTGATGTGAAAAGATTCTTCAAACGACAAATAAATAATAAAGATTTTATAAATGAATCTAAATTGAAAGAATTAGATTATATTGATGATGGTAAATTACAAAAAGAAGTAACAAGTTTAAAAAGTTTTATTCAACAACAATTAGTCAATACAGTAGATAAAACTCAATTACAAAATTTAAGGTCATTAATATCTAAATTAGATGACAAGATTACAAAGCAAAAAGTAGATCTTAAACAACTAATATCCAATATTAATCCAGGCATAAGTGAAGACAAATTAACCGCATTAGAAAGTAAACTTAGTGATGATAGCGAAATACAAAAACAAATAGAATCTATTCAACAACAATTAGTCAATACAATAGATAAAACTCAATTACAAAATTTAAGGTCATTAATATCTAATTTAGATGATAAACTAACAAAGCAAAAAGTAGATCTTAAACAACTAATATCCAATATTAATCCAGGCATAAGTGAAGATAAATTACAACAAGAATTAACTGCTCTGGAAACTAAATTTAAAACTGAAGTACAAAACGAACTAAAATCTATTGATGATAGTGAAATTAAAACTTATATTCAACAACAGATAGAAAATATTGATGATAGTGAAATTAAAACTTATATTCAACAACAGATAGAAACTATTGATGATAGTGAAATTAAAACTTATATTCAACAACAAATACAAAATATTGATGATAGTGAAATTAAAACTTATATTCAACAACAAATACAAAATATTGATTATAGTGAGATTCAACAACGGATAACTACTATTAATAATGAAGTTTTAAAACAGGAAACAAATATAACCACATTACAAAATAATCTCAATGAACTAGAATATATTAAACCCTATTATATCTTTCTTTCATTTTCTAAAGACAATAAAGATTATTCGGTGGAAGAAATCAGTGGAGAACTCATTTAAATTATAAATATGGGTTTAAAGTAAATATTAAAAAAGATATAGATACTCATGGAAGCTTATCTGATATTATGACTTCTTTTGAGGGGAATACTATAATTGAAATATTTTTTCCTATGAAGGTAAAAGTCGATTTACCAATTTATTATCAATTAACTGATTATAACTATTTTGTATCTGTTCACTTTATCAAAAATGGTAACATTGTAGATACAAAACAATTTTATTTTTTGCATGAAATTTCTAATATTTCGTCAAATCAGTTGTATATAGATAACCTTAGAATCTCAATCGAGGTGGGTGATAACCCTTTTGAGGCGGATTATAAAAGATTACCTTATTCATTTGAGTTATTTGATATGATATTGGAAACGGAAACTCCACCATCAGTAAGCATAGTTAGAAATCAAGAACCACAAAAAGAAGAAAGCAAACAGAATTATGATTTTTTACGAACAACAGACTTTGAATATGTGAAACTATATTTTGTTCATAATGATCTTTACTTCTCTGTTGATGTTAATAAAAATCAACAATTTAAACATTTTCCAATAGCATTAACAGAAAATATAGGTGGATCATATTTTTTCATAGAAAAATTTTTTTGTTTATCGGGATAAGAAGAACAAGGAGTCAAAACAAGAAGCATTCTTAGTACAGATACATGTCACTATTGCACAAAACCCTAAGGATGTACGTAGAGCATTATCGGAAGTTCACTTAATTTAACGTTTAAAAATGGAACAAGAAAGTAGACAAAAATACCTGATAGACAAACAAAACGAACTAAAAGTAAAACTAGAACAATATAATAAATGTAAGAAAAGATGGAGTAGAATTGATTCTGCTTTCAAAGCACTAAGTGTAGTTTTAACAGTAGGAACAACAATTGCAACGGCAGTAACTGGCGGATTGATGGTGCCAATACTTATTCCAACTGTATTAGCCGCAATTACTGCTATTCAAACCTCATCTTGTGGATTGATTGCTATGGGTTTTACATCCAAACAGAAATCTTATTTTAAAAAGAAAACAGATATCTTAAATACATATCTTAATAAGTTGTATATTTTCTTCGAAAGATGAAGAGAAGATAAGATCATTAGCGTTGAAGAGTTGGAAGAATTTAATGAAATTTTGGATAAATTTAATATACAAATATCAGCAATAAAAGATAATAAAAAGAACTCCAAAAATTAAGTAATTAAAAAAAACATATAAAAAATATGAATAACATTGAAATTATAGACGATGAAACATTCATAGAAAACGTACTATTTACCGATCTTATCAGGGCTATTACTCATAAATTTTCAACATTTAAGGGTCAAATTGAAATAGATGGTAGGATAATCGAGAATGGAAATCACAAACAATTCATGAAACTTCTTGGTTTCAATTCCAAAACTTTTAAGACCATTTTGTCTAATATGGATGCAAAATCTGACTGCTCGGATTGGTATTTTACAGGGAAAATAATTTTACGTAGAGACAATTTTAAGGAAATAAGAAGATCAAACGCTGGTAGAGGAACTGAACTACTTAAAAAGATAAATGAATATAAAGGTAGAAATTGTTATATACCAACAGATGGTAACTGTTTTATCAAATGCGTAAATCATGTTTTGAAAAAAGATTTAACAAATAAATTTCAAACATTCATTAATACATTTCCAAAAGCGAATAGAAAAGGAGTAATGACAGCTGCTAGAATTAATAAATTCAATGAGAAATGTAATACTTCATTTCAAATTTACACTCCCGAAAATAGAAATGTACGCCCCGCCCTCACAGATGTAAACAAGGACAAGGCATTAGATTGGGTTTTATATTTACATAACTCACATTTCTGTCTTATAAGAAGAAATCAAAAAAAATTAGGGATTAAAGAAATAGAAGATAATTATGAACAGGTATGGAAAACATGTAGAGATGATAATGCTGTAAAAGAAGTATCACCTTTGAAACTAAACGTATTTTCAAATATGAGTGATGATACTTTATTCGCTTGGGACTGTGAAACGTATTCAGATAGTGAAACGCGTAAAGCAATTCCTTATTCATGTACGTTAATTATTTTAGAAAAGCTAAGAAAAAAGTTAGAGATGATACCTCCTCCCACTGATAATATTCCAGAAGCATTTTATAACAAACTAATGAAAATAGTAGAAATATTTGTAGGCACAGATTGTATAGATCAAATGTTGATATATTTAGGTAAATATGATAAAAAAAGATTAACATTGATTTCTCATAACGGTAGTGGTTTTGATAACTGGATCGTAATTAAAAACGTAAAGAAACTAACACAATGTCCACTAATAACACCCAGAGGAATTCTTACTTTACCATTATCTAATCCATACACTGATGAAGATTTACAGAAAAGATGGAAACGACAGAAAGATATAAAAAGTAAATCCAATTATTTACAGCATATTAATTTCACATGTTCCTATCAACACGAAGCATCTAGTTTAGCAACATGGGGAAAGTCGTCTAATCTACCAATGAATTTGAGAAAGATCGTTGATGTAGACATTGCAAAATATACCAAAGATAACTGGGAAATTTTAAGACACGAATGGGAACCATATGCAAAGCGAGACACCCTATGTCTTGGAGCATGCTTGATAAAATATAACAAAGTTATGAAAGACGTTGTATTCCAGAGCGTTTCTAATAATCTAACGGCTCCATCTCTATCTTTAAAGGGGTGGTATTATTTGTATCATTACGATAAAGAAATGGTTGAAGAACCATATTACGAAAGTACAAGACTCGTACCAAAACATACTGAAAAACAAAATATAGAAAAGGTTTACTCACACACTAACCCTTTTATAAGACATTTTATAAGACGCTCTATTAAAGGAGGAAGGGTTTCTGCAAATCGAAAAATATTTACAACTGATAAAATCAATGAAATTTGTGATGTATTAAAGGAATATACACAAACAAATGACGACAACATAATTGATTTATTTAAAGAATATAGTAAAAGTGATAAAGATAAAACAGAGGTTAATTCAAAACTTAAAAATATAACATGTTCTAGACTGATGGCATTTGATGCTAACGGTTTGTATGCTTCTGCTATGTCAGATTTAGATAGTGAATATCCCAAAGCAGAAAGTGGTAGACCGTTTTTACCAGAAGAAGAAGAAGAATTTGTAAGACTCTTCAATGAACAAAACTTTAGACCCAAAACTGCTATTTTAACAGTTTGGTTTGAGTATCCCAAAAACATGTTCTTCCAACCGATACCAGCTAAAGATAAAATTAGTTTTACGAACAAAGAAGGAAAAAAGGAAACTGGCACTAAAATAAGATTCAGAAATGGTTTCTGTTCAGATGTTTTAACATCGGTCGATATTCAAGAAATAGTAAAAGCTGGTGGACGAATTATTAGAATATTAGATGGCATAGTATACGAAGAAAACTTTAGAACTCCTCCCTATAGAGACTACATTTTAATTTTGAGAGATCTAAGAAATCAATTCAAAAGGGATGGCAATATCGTTGGTAGTAATTGCATGAAATTATTAGGTAATGCCCTGTATGGGAAATCTATTCAGAAGGATATATCTTCATCAAAACATCTTTGGAATGACGTAACTTTAAAGGCTAACTTTGATTCACATGTTAAACACTATGAAAAAATAAATGAGACTCAATACATTGTTGATATAGAAGAAGAAGAAAAAGAAATTGACGATGTAAATAGTAAATCTACACGACTTACACCCAGTCATTTGGGATCATTCGTATTATCGCACAGTAAGAAAATAATGAACAATTTTATTCATGTAATAGATGGGTTTTATCAACCGGAAATATACTATACCGATACTGATAGTTTATACATTTCATCTAGCAATTGGAATAAATTAAATGAAGCTGGATTAGTATCCGAAAATGAATACTGTAAAGGAAAGAATGATTACGGTGATGGTGGAATTATATTCGGTTTATATTTAGCGCCGAAAGTCAAATACAATATCATACTAACTTCAGATGGTGTTTTAAAAGAAAAGAAAACATTTAAAGGTTATTCTAATGATAAGATAACTGTAGACGATTATATTCGGTTGGCTAGTGGATATGATATATCAAATGAATTTAAGAGAAATTGGGAAAAAAGTTTCACAAATGGAGTAGTTATTCCAAGGGATGATGATAAACAAAAGAAAGTTTTTAGAAGTTATTTAAATCTTGTAAAGAGAAAGGCTCCAAATAGTGAAGGAATCATGTATCCTTATTGTAATAAAGATGAATTGAGTTTGGATGAAAACTATGAATTTGATGATTTCGATTATCTAACTATTCAAGAAGAGAATGAAGAGTTACTTAATTCTTTTTAAATGAAGTTGAATAACAATTTCTTCGTTTCCAAAGTCTATAAACCTATTTTTACCATCTTTGATTTCCAGATTTATATCTTTGATCATAAAGGAATTAAGTGGTAAATATGTTGTTTGAAATGGTTTTTCTATAATTCTATATCCAATCGGAACAGTGAATGTTGGAAGACTGTAAATAATCTGACGTTTGTATTTATTGAAAAATCCACCGTTTATTAAATTGCAATGTATATTGATCACATCGACATCATTCTCGATATTAGCTTTATGTGGTGCTATAGTAGATTGGGTGTATACTCGTTTATCAAATCCTAGTAACGTATTCAATGAATTTTCTACGTTGAAATCAACTTGACTATTATTTCTTAATATCAATTTCATTTTGTTCAAATTTAAATTACCTTCGAATTCAATATTGTTTTTACCATTGACACTTCCTGCGTATTCAGATAGGTATTCGTTAATGGCTATGTATTCGTAACTTCCTGGTAGTAAACTTATGGTTTTGAATGTTGCTCCATTATCTGTTGATATTTTTATTTTGTTATTATCTTCGTTGATATTTCTAATGGAATTGTAAACAGAGAAATACTTTAATCCCAATTCATATTCTTGATTTCGATCGAGTTCATACTCATAATCTAGAGATAATTTAATGTCTGATTTATTTGAGGTGATGACGAATAGTTGACTCATTTTTAATAACACTTTTATAATCATTTTTATCTATGATACCTTTTTGTAGGAGTCTTTTTAATATACAATTTAATTCATTATATTGTCTGTGTGATTGATGTCCTTCCTTCATTGCTGCTAATATTATTTGTAATCTATTAAGCAATTCTTCGTTGTTGTCGGATAAAAAAATTACACCATCTCCTGTATGTCCCAAAAAGTCATCGATTTCTTCTATAATATCATCACTGTAGTTATCATCACTAGCATCGGTGTTATCATCTAATTCTTTTTCCAGTCTTCTTAATCTTAAAGTTTTTGGTCCTCCTGTCCTTGTCGATTTAAGAATTTCCACGTATGAATTTAAATCTTTGAAATTATAATCTTTATCATACCCATTCAAAAGATTAATCATACCGGGTGTTAAATCATATATAGCGTCTATTCTGTCAATCTTAAATGTTGGGTTGAATTGATTGAAACGTATCCTAAAACCGTTAAGAATCAATCCATCCTGATCAATTGTTGGCTTTATTGTTTTGGCTAGGGTTGGATTTGGATTTGAAAAATAACGTTTTATATCATCTAATGTCCTGATTACGATTCCATCATCTTCAATGGGATATTCTATTTGTGGAGGAGATTGTTGAATTTGTTGTTTAGGAGCTTCTAATTTATTCTTGATATCCTCTTGACTTTTTAATATTGGTTTAAATAAAGTTTGTAGATTTTCCGTTAATCCGAGTTGTTGTAATCTGTTATTTTCAACTTGGGTCTTTATTTTATTCTTAGCTTTGATATATTCTCTATTTCTTTTTAAAATATTATTCCATTCCATTTTTAAAAAAATAAATTAACATATGTTGATCATTACTCTTTCACCCGCAGGTTTTCTGGTATTAACGAATACATATCCATGTTCCTCTGGATTTCTCCATTGAGCTTTACAAACCTTTTTAAACGAATCTCTGTCCATTCCGTGATTTATCGACTGTATGATTTGAGATAAATCTTTATCGTTTAATTCAAATAATAAAAAACAATTAGCATTTTTTCTAATAAACATAGAATCCATCCCGTAAAAAGATTGGGATTGGTATAAGCAGTGACAGTTGTGATGTCTTCCCTTCGTGAAGAATTCTTGTTGAACAGATTGATTTGTTTGCGCTACGCAGTCGTCAAACAATATTAAGTTCTTTCGTTTGCTATCAATATTAGACAAGTCCAGATCATTTACATTTTTTGTCAGAAACACTTTTATGTCAGTTGGATTGAAAGATGGATTCTTTTCTTTTATGAAGGTATCTAAGATATCTTTTATTTCCATTTCTCCTTTATCGTAATATTGAAATAATTCTTGAACATATTTCTTTGGTAAATATTCTAAAGCTTTGAGAAATTGATAATACGATTGTTCTGGTGTTGTTGTGTAGATATATAGAGAATCAAAATCTAAAAGGTTGGGTGTTGTCAACATGTTAAAAGTGAGATGAGTTTTACCAGAACCGGAACTACCGCATATACACATGAGCATTGGATTATTAGGAAATATTTCTGAATGATTAAATTTCCTTCCCATTTTTATGTACCAAAAATTACACCTTCTCCTTTTTACTTTGAAAGATATATTCCTTCTCCACTGTGTATATTTTTAAAAAATATTCCATTACCCTTATGTTTGACTTTGATTTCCCCTGTGTCAATACTATCCACTAATTTAGTTAATCCTTGTTTGACAGTTTTCTTAGTTTCTTCACTAAATCGATTTCCAAATTCTTTAACTGTACCTAATATGTCTGCTACTCCCGAACCTTTTGCTAACTTTTCCATTTCCAAATTATGTCTACGTTTTTCACTTTTTTCAGCTTCGGCTGCTTTCTTGGCATTGACGGCTTGAACTATTCCTGCTGTTCCGCCGGCCGTGGCACCGGCTGCGGCCAAACCTGCAAAGATCAAGGGTAGGAAAGGTAAAAATCCACCTTCCTTTATGTTCTTGTCAATTCTTTCCAAATCTATATCATCTCGTACTTTACAGTGTTTATATTTATCAATAAGTTTTTTAGTTATGCTGATTCTTTTACCATTGTAAGTAATTGTAGTTGGCTTTTCTGTTTCGATAGCATCTATTATTCTTTTTACTAAAGTTTCGGGTTTCATTTTTAAGGGATTAATTTATTCTATTCGAATCATCCGTCTGTCGGATATTTTTATTATATGTTTTGCTTCTTCCAATAATAAACAATAACCGGTTACATCTCCTTGTGTTTTTTCGATATGAATATTTATGTTTACTCCAGTTTTGAAAAGATCTTCTTGATGAGCTGATAGATCAAAACAGAAGATTGGGTGATTAATTGCAAAATCTACATATCCAAACTGAGGTGGATTTCCAAATAATTCACACATATTTTTATAATTTCTATACAATTCATTATAATCCTTTGTGGATGGATTAATAGTTAAAGGTTGGTTAGGATAATTATCGTTGTTTAATCTTACTTGAACTTTACGGATTATAGGATCTTGAGTTTGGTTCATTGCCACTCTAAAGATATTGTTGTTATTTGTCTGAGAATCTGGTAAGTTCTTGAAACCAACTATTAAATATCTTGCTGGTTTAATGCTGTTAGTGATTGGCCATGTTGTGGATTCTCCAGTTAAAGTCATGCTCCCTACAGTGTTGCGACGAAGAAAAGCTATTTCAATGTCTTTAGTTAACGAGTTGAATATTCTCGTTTCTACTTCAATTGATGGTGTTATTACGGGTATGAAAAGTTGGAGATTTGTTATTTCTAATTTTGCATTTGAATTAGCTTCTCCAAAGAATATCTTATCGTCATTAATTTCTCTTTGTAAATGAATTTTAAATGGTAAACCTATAGAAACTTTTCGATGTTCTAAAAGACCGAATAAAGGATATAATTTCCAATTGACGTAATTACCCCATCTATTATCCTCAACAACATTATTGTACTGATTTACTCGTTTGTCAAACCCATGGTTTACTGCTCTACCGATTCTCTCAATGCTATTTCTGGCAATGACTCTCATTCTAGCCTCATCAGCATCGTTAGCTACATTTCTTACTGGTTCTTTTAAAACGTTTCCATCACCAACATCGGGTATCCAACCCGAGACTGAATCGTAGTTTTTGGGGTAAAGGACTGTTTTCAACATTGTGTCAAATTCTCCAGGGTGTTTGATGGTTTCTATGGGGTTTGATCCCGCTTCCAAAACCATTTCGCTAAATAAAGAAGGAAAGAAATTATTTTCTAATGTTGTATTAGTCTGTGGGACTCTATTTTCATTTGCTGTTCCGTCCTTGATTTTGAAATCGCATCTGAAATAGGCATCGGAAAGTAATAACCAATTTGACAGACTATTGATCTCGAAAGTGACCCTACCACCATCATTCAATTGTGATTTAGACCCCACAGATGCACTAATAATAATGTAATCTTCTTTTTTCTTATTAAATGAATAAAGAATTGGATCGTATAATCTAAAAATTGGATCAAGAATTTTATTTGCCATTTTTAGAGGAAGGATTTTGATAAAATACAATACATTTACTATATGTATATATAATGTTTAATAGAACAAAATAACAACATATAAATAAGTTCAACAATGTTTAGTAACAACTTTTACTGTATTAATCAACCCCTTGACTACGGATAAACACTGGTAACCAAGAGGTGATCATACAGAATCGCTCCATGGTTTCAAGTATTATTATATAAATAAGTTCAACAATGTGTAAAGGGAGGTACAACTTTTACTGTATCACTCACAATGTTAATACCGGTCCTACAGGGCCGGTTATCGTGACATTACACACATCTATTTTTAGTTAATGTCCCTAGCAACTCACAAATAACACGCGGTATATGTCTACTTAAGACCGGTCATGATGACATTACACACTATAAATCTACTGAAGACAAACTATCGATTGCGTGAAGCTTGAGTTATTTTTAGAGCGGTCCTACAGGGCCGGTCATGATGACATTACACGCTATAACACTATACTATATAAATACACCATAACAAAGATATCCGCGTTATAATGTTTAATAACAACAATAAATAAATTCAATAATTTGTAGTAACAGCTTTTACTGTATTAATCAACTCCATAGTTTAAAGTATTATTATATAAATAACAATGTGTAAAGGGAGGTAACAACTTATACTGTATCAATCAACTCCTTGACTACGGATAAACACTGGTATCCAGGGACCGCTTTGAAGAGATCACTCTATAGTTACAAGTATTATTTCTATAAGAGCCGTAACACGTGATGAATATCGATTATCAACATGTTGCATTACACAAAGAAAGTTGTTAAGGGTAAAATCAATAGTCCATTTAGACAGAGTCATAAACGAGTGAAGCATTGAATCAATACATTCTGTATAATCTAGAAACTCTATTACGTGAATATTGTACAGTCATTATGACTCACGTTCCTTTCCAAAACCTTTGTTGTTCAGTACTGGCTTTTAATTCCTTGTCAATATCAGGCATCCAACTAAGTAATTGAGAAATAGAAACTGTGACTGTTTTAAACTTTGGGTATTCTGTACAGAGTTTTGCTAGACGTCTTAGTTTTCTACAATGGCTTAGCGAAATACTTAAATTGGTTTTAACGTAATTATTAAATAAACCAAAATTTAATATAAAAAGTTTCTGGAGCCACTGTCCATACGTTACATACACTTGAATAGTTTGCGCTGAGTTTTGTTTAATAAAACTATCGCAATCCTTCACTATGTCTTTAACCGTGTTCTCTTCGTTTATACTATTGTCAAAATGTTTTAATTCCTGCGAATGGGGCAACTCACACACACTATTTTTGAGTTTTTTTAACACTTCCTTATCTTTGGTAAAACTTTTGTTGAAAGTTAGAGGTTTTGGTTTTCTAATAAGTGATTTTTTCATTTCAAAATGATAATCTGCAACTGTTTCTGTACCTTCAAGTAGTATCTTTTCTCTTAATTCCATATAATGATCTAAATGCATCTGGTGGTAATTTATGTGAGCTTCAATATCAGTTGTATAAATCTGAGCTGAAAATAAAAAAAACATAGTGTTTTAACGAGGAAAACTATTTAACACGCTCGTACGCCACCCAGCTATAAAATGATAGATAATTACATATTAAAATGTACTTACCTGTGTCTGAAGATTGAGATCCCACTGACATGCTTTCTTCTGCCATGTTTCCCCTGTAGATGTGTCTGTCTCAAACAAAGAACGCAAACTGAATACTATTTCCTAGAAACAGCTTGTTCCCATAGTAATCAATGTATTGACGTTATATATTCATGCAATATTGATCTATAATAAAGACCTAAGGGCGAACTAATGTCTCAAATACAGTTCAGTAACCTCAATATTATCACGTAATGTATTTGATTAGATTCTTAGAAATAGTTTATTGATCAGTTCACCATGAATACAGTTAGCTCATAGTTTATTGATCAGTTCACCATGAATACAGTTAGCTCATAGTAATCAAATAATGACGTTTATACGGGATGTATTGATTAATAATCAAGCCTTTACAATATGATTAATATTGATTTTTTGAAGCTGCTGTACAAGTTGATTTATACACTAATTGAATAATGCATTTCAGACCCCATTATGAAGCTGCTGTACAAGTTGATTTATACACTAATTGAATAATGCATTTCAGACCCCATTATGAATCTTTGATAATGCAACATGATTAAAGGGAACTAAATCTGTCAATCTTAATAAAACCAGACCACAATGGATTTCAAAGATAAATAAATCATTTTCAAATAGTGGGATAATATGTAATTTGAGTATTTTATGATGGAATTTGAGGTATTTTATGCTAGGTAGGGACTTGATGGAATGTAGGAAATTTATTGAAGGTGTTTGTTGTAAGAATTCTATGAAAAATGTAGGGTGTTTTATGAAATGTAGGGGTTTTGTTTTGGGTACGCTCAATTTGGTTGCATTTTTTCCCCCATGAACTTATAGATTTGAAGCGAGTTTTTTCCCCATGAAATGAAAAATGGAATGGGGGAAACTCGCTTCAAATCTATAAGTTCAGTAACTACTTTGAGATTCTTTTTATTGTAGTGCAAATTTGCATGATTTATTTTTTATAAATTAACTCCTTAAAAAGTTGAACTTTGAAATTGACGCATTACAATTGAGCAGCAGTGGCGCTAGGCAGGATTAGCTTCTTTTTCAAGACACCGGCTTATACCATGATATATTAAAATATTTACATATTTATTGATATAGTTCCTCGTGCGAAAGGTTCATCAGCTGCTTCCATTGTATTTTACATTGATTTCGGATTCTGTTTTTGGGTAAGGATTTCCCGTGCTATGGTTTAAAGGTGGACCGTGCTTCCATTATCTTCGGTTCACAAAGTTAAAGATAAGATTCTGGCTCTGTCTTTCGAAATTAATGTATTTCGTGATCAAAGCTAATCCACCAAAGATAGCCTAAGTATATCTCTCAATCTATTGGTTACTGAATGATATTGATATACATTTGATTTGCTTTTACCAGTGGTTCCAAACCTTTTTCAAGCTGTGGCCCAAATTTACGAAGCTCCAGGAGCCATGGCCCCCTGTTCTATTCCAAACTAGGGCAATATATGGAATATAGCGCAATGGTTGTTGTCTTGTGCCTCCTCATCATCAGGAGGTCAGATGCATTAGACCACAAGCAACTACAGACCTTACACAGCAAAATATAGTTAATAAAATTCGGACTGGAGAAAAAAATGATATACATTATCGTGCCCCATGACCCCCTTCACAAACACCCCATGGCTCCTTAGGATAGGAGGCCATGGTCCCCAGGTTGGGAACCACTGGCTTATACGCTAGTGAGTACACCTATTCTAAACCCTCTTTCTATCGAGTTCTTCGATTAACCTTATCAATAACAAACTTGATACAAAAACTGTAATAGCTTGATACTGTGTTTATGCTACTAAACTTGAATCAGTGACCGATTAATAACCACATTGAAAAATAATTTATAAAACTTAATTTATGTCGGCGAATTGAACCAAAGATACATTAGATGAGTAGTGTAGATTGATTGTGGTTTAGCTACAGCTAGCAATTATTGCATCAGCTTCTATTTATAAGTTCGGGAACACTTGTGTCGCCCTGTAGAAAAAGGTAACTACATAGCTGAACTAAGATGACACAAATTCTATAAATAAAACAAAACACGAGCCAAGAAGACAACTACTGTTTAATATGAGATTTATCACACCACAAATATCCTAAGAATGATTTTGATTGGCTTCGCGGAGAAGGAAAGTTGTCCAGGTGTTTCCGTGTGTATACTGGTATCAAGGTATACCATGCATCGAGGTCGAACATTTATCATTTATCGTGTCTTAAGTCATCATTTCAATTACCCATAGGCTGATTCCATTACAAATTCTTTGATCTAAAGATTAACAAAGCAAACAGTTATATATATATATACAGTGTAACTGCAAACAGCACTGTTTCGGCCTTCTTAATGTGTATATAGGAAAACTTCTCCTTGCAATGCGTACGTCATCATATTTTTCCATCACACCAACTGACAAAATACCACAACAAGTTCACATTAGTTGTTTGCTCTTTGTTAATCATTATTTAGACTTTGTTTCCTCTTATTTGCTCGTGATTCTTGCTAACATAATTTTTTACATTTAGTACAATTGGATAATAATACTTTAGTTTTCGGTGGAGGGAGGGTTTGAATCTCCATGGGGCTTGAAGAATTGTATCATTTTCTCAAGCCCAAATTTTATTTATGTTCAAACTCGCCCTATACAGTCAGTAGTTATGTGATCAAAAGCATGGAGATGATAATGATATCCTATGCTCAATGTCTGAAAACAGCAACCCAAACTCGTTTGGTTTTGACCAAATGTTCTCCCCCGAAATTTAATTAATTTGAAAATTATATCTGTGTCTTTGTTAAATTTGTGAAAACAATCTGTGATTTAAACATTGATTTCCAAGTCGGGAAATGAACACTGAGGCTCGTGGCTTTGGGATTACTGTGAATTTGGGCCACGGTTCGAAAAAGGATGGGAAGCACTGCTTTAGACCATTGATTAACGCATTGATAACGTTAGTCTATAACATTATCTTATTTCAAGAATAGGTCTATATGTAATATCAACCCGCAAAATAGTCAAATTCTAAAATGTCGTGATGTAATAAGGTGACATGCATAATCATTCTTGAAATTACTAACTAGAGCGTGGGAAATGTCTTGAGGCCACATCAAGTATGAAAAGTTTAAAATTCTTCGGTTAAGGTGTGTCTGTCATACCAAGGTCTCGGAATTCCCATAATGACAACCTGCAAAAGTAAACGTATTCCACCTTTATTGAACAACAGGCACTTTTTTATACCAGGATTTATCAGTCTGTTTAAGTACCATCAAGCTTATATCTAAATAGTTAAAAATGTATTTTTGGACAAAACCTCACCTAATCTAAATGTTTGACATCACATTCAGAACATTTCACAATTCAATACTCTTCTGTCAAATCGCCAGATGCTAATATAAGTGGTATTTAATTGCATACTAAATGCGTCACTGAAGGTACTTGCTGGTACAGAATAGTTTTCTTTTATAGTATTGTATGGAGAAGTAGTTTCTTTTGGGGCTTTATCAGTATTTTTAGTGAACAAATGTTGGAATAGAATAAAGAGAAAGGTTGAGGGAAATGTGAAATGTCTAGTGTGAAGGGGAAATATTCAATGAAGTGATTCATATAGGTAGGAATAATGTTTCATAAGGATAATTTGGTAGATAAAGTGTCTGAAATGAAGATGGTCATGACAGTCGTTAGCCACCTTATTATATGTATACTACTATAGACAGTCAACTAGTGAAGACACAAGAGCCTGTGCTTTAAAAGCTCTTAACACAAGACAAAGATCTTCATAACAGTAACACCTCTACGCGAACAAAAGAGGATCACACTAGCTATGAAAAACATGTTCTTGTGTAACTGATCAACCAATTCTTGAATCTTCAAAATTTATTTTTCATAACACGACTTTTGTGTTTACCTAGCCACGTGACATCAGTGCATATATTAAACACCTACAGCAACCAACACCAGCTTCGAGTGTCTTCGACCGTCAACTGTAGGTGTTTAATATATCAATTGTATTATGTTTATTGTTAGGAGTGGTATCTCTTTAAATGGGCTGAACCATCAGAATGAAAGTAAGGACAACATTGAAGTAGCACTATTCTAAATCCATTTGCTAGTTTCACACGATTATTTCATGTTGAGTGTGGTCTGCAATGTTTTGGTTCTCTCCCTTGCTCTAAAGTACATATCTTTGATATATATGCCTCGCTTTGCCCTAAATTCTGTTTAGCGGAACGTTATGGTTATGGAGTAAAAGTGTAAGATAACACAAGAATTAAGATACACTGGATGTTTCACATTCTTGCCTATGACTTGTTTGCATATTAGTGAAATAAACAACATTCTGCCAGTATCTTTTCATCCATTTTGTAAAATATCTTATTCCGTATCTCCGTCCTCGATCATACATGAAGCTAACCAGAACAGAGATTTTGGATAAAATGAAACATAAGTTATGATTTGGTTTCATTATTTTATTCATGAAATTACATATGATACAATTAAAAAAATAAATAAAATGGAATTTAATTCATTATAATGACACATTAATATTTAATTTAATTAATAAATAAAAAACATTAATATTTAATTTAATTAATAAATAAAAAACAAGTTAGCAATCTTCTGAAAATTTTCGAGGTTAGCTATAGTGTGTCAGTCACTATTTGGAACCCAAATTTTTTTTAACCACAAATGCATTCTTTAAGAATATAAATCATTTCGAGCATGATAATTTTAGTTATCGTTTTTGAAGTAACCTAAATGAATTTTTTTGTTAAAATAAATTTTCATTTTTAGTCCATACTAAGCATTGAAAATTTTCAGTAACAAATTATGATAAAGTAATAAAATATAAGCATTGTCGGCAAGAAACTTATAGTAGATTTCAAACAAGGGAGACAACCGGATATAGCATAAGGCACAAATGGTTACCAAAGTTAACATTAACAATATACATTATCATATAAATATAATTGATACATCATAGATGATAATGCATTCCGAAAGAAAATAATACGTTTTAAAATCAAAATATGTGTCTGGAAGTAAATACAAATGCTAAATTTACATTTTAGTTCTCTCTTTTAATTATCAGGCTTTACAATAAATACTTTTAAACACACATTCACATTATGAATAGTTTTACATTCATTTTGCATTTGACAGGAAAGGAAGACATTATTTGATACAAAAAAGCTATACAAATTCCTACCACTTAAACATCGTACATTACAAAAACAAAATACAAATGTATGACATAATATAAGGAAATAATTTATGAATATCGAAGACAAAATGTTTACATTTAGCCGAATAAGCTGAATTATCAGAAGAAAAATATGCTTATACAAAACTTTCTGCACAAAATAACAGTAAACATTTTTTTTCAACAAACCAGAGGTCCCGACTATGTCTTTTGTAACTACACACCTTCGACTGAATTATGTTATAACTAAGGTCGGGTTTCCCTACACCCTATATAATGTATAATAATTGGTGCAGAGAAACCTGGCCGTTGTTAAATTCATAGCGTTCCTTTCAGAGCAATTTTGTTTTCCGAACATTTTTTAGTATATAGTGTATTCACCTGTCAACTAGGTTACCTTGCTGGAGTTGAATATGGAAATCAATTGACAACTTGAAATATTGAGACAACTAGATATCTACAGCAATGTCAAAGTTTAACCCGAGCAAGGTATTCTAGTTAAAATCAACTTCACATAAATATACAATCATAAAATATAAGTTTATGAATAATAATATAAAGCATAGTAATATATAAATATTAAGCATAGTAATATATAAATATAAAGCATAGTAATATATAAATATAAAGCATAGTAACTTTGACTAAAACGTCAATACAAGATTTTGACTACAACATAAACATAGTGTATGTTTTTGTCAAGACTAATATTCATTACTTGAATCGGTTTAATCTTTGAGTTCAATTGATTTTACAATTGAGACAAAATGGAAATGTAACTATTCTTCAATGCCAATAAAATGTACATCGTGTCCTTCGCAATGATATAATCTCGCTGATTACGTTCTGAAATCACCTCAATGTCTCGTATCTCTTGTGACATGACGTCACTGGTGACGTGACTATCAATGGATTCATTAAGACAAAACAAGAGATCATGCAATGTACATAAACTATTATAAATATCGTTAATGGTATCTTCTATATATGTCTTCACAGTGCTATTGTAATGTTCTATTTCGTCTAATTTTACTTGAAGCAAAAACACCAGAATTGTAGATATACTTTTATAATCTGCTTTAACGACTTTGGTTGTCTGAAAAAAATAATTTAAAATCAAAATTCGGTAATGGATTTGTTTTCAGATAAAGCTGAATTTATTATATCTATCTTTAAAATGGTTAAAAAATATAAACGACGAGTTGACTTGTAATGTAGGAAAAAATGAATCACACGACAACGTGCAAATACGGTATTTCCGTAAAAAATCTCCAATAAATCTCCATGTCTCCTCAATTTAGCATGAGACCGGAGAAACCGGATATTCGAATAATCGAATTGACTCAAGGAAATGCGATATGAATAAGGTGTATCGTATACTATCGTAATCGGCCCTAATAAGAACTAATAACATTCAATATCATAATTGTCGAATGAATTTAATGTAACCTGAATGTAATAAGCTATAAGTCAATTGTGTGAACCAAAAACAATCGAACCCTTCACAGTTTTAACAAAATCTGGCCCGTTATACCGATGTATCGCAATACGATATGCCACACTATGGAAAATATTTATGAGCTGTGGACATATAACAACTCATATCAACTAAATTACCAAATTTTGAATATTGAAATTTTAAAGGTAATCGTCTTCCCTGGGGCCTGTTTCTCAAAAAGTCCTACGATTAAAAATTGTCGTAAGTGTGGAATTATTCTTTGTAAAATGTCAAAGTTACGACAAAATTTATCGAAAGATTTTTTAAGAAACAGTCCCCAGTACTTCATATCGTGGTACGTAACGTATCGTATCGTGGCACGATTGGCAATACCCAGCACCAATACAAACATCATATGCAATTCAATTCACATGAATAAATTTTCCATGTGAAGTACAGTACACATAGACAACATTTTCGACAAGATGTTATCGAAATGCCATGTTGTCGTCAATGTTGTTAGTGTATACAGTTCGGAAACAAGTTGTCAAAAATATTGTCAGTGTGTGCAGTACTTAAAGCTTCTAATCAGCATTAGAAACATAAATCGGTACAAGCAATTGCACGTCGGCAGCGTTTAGTTCACATGAGTGTTCAGGTCATTAATGTCAAACATTGATACACAGAGAAGTCAAACGTATCATGTAATGACCTTTAATGGCAAGATGGTCTGTCAATCCTAGTCTGTGGATCTCTTTGCATATCCTTCATGCATTGGTGTCAGTTGCAAACACTGGATATATTAATGGGTGAGAATTAAATAAAGTCATTGATTACTTACATCATTGGAACTTTCCCAAACTCCTATGTCTGAAACGAGTGGAAAACCTTCAAAGTGCATTTTATCAAAATGATTTGCTCGTATGAGACTGCTTTCTAACCGCGTAATAAACTGAAAGAGATAAAATCGAAAGTATGGGCTTTTTCTAGCGTGAAAGTGTGAATTGATATAGATGCTTCCATCCATTCAACATTTGCAGAATCACGAGGGCCAAATACCATTCGTATCAACTTCGGAAATAGACTAGCTTGCTAGATAACCTCGTATACTATACGATGATTGCCATATTGAATACATTATAGTTCAGCCAATCTCAAACATCTTTCAGAGAATGATGTCTTCTCCCGCGTTAAAATCGGCAAATCAAAATTAATCTCTAAACAAAAGTTATCTTCCCTTGTCCATTTACCGGGTAAGATGGCCGCTTTATAATTTCGAACAATGACAGGTTGAGCCCAAGGGGTTAAATGTAATATGCTATCTTTAAATACGTACAATAAGCGTGAATATTGATATCTGAGGTTCATATGTTTAGGTTCAGAACGTTCATAGCGTTGCTTGGAAGTATATTTTAAAATATTTTGTGATCCAAAACACTATTAGAATAGGCTTTAAATGCATGTCAGTGTCAAACAAAGTCACAGTCCACAGTCGTTATAGTTAACGTGCCCATTCTAATAGAACGATATGATTTTGTCAGCCAATCTGCATCACTGACAGGGATGAACATTCTCAATAACTCCCTATGCCTATGGCGGGATGGAAACACATATTTGAAAGAGAAACATGATGTTAAATGGGGTAAATTAAGATGTTACTTACTATTTCCTGTCTTAGTTTCTCTGATTTAGATGCTGCGTCAGCTATCCTGTATCGAAATGATTCTATTAATTCCTTTACACTAGGTGGTGGTGGTGTAGGTGGTGGAGCGATTCCTGGTGGTAAGTTTTGACCACTACTTGCTCCGTTTGAAACACACGGATTAATCCAGGGCGCATCTTGGGTACTTCTCTTTTGTCTTACTGGAACACCAGTTGTTCCATTGAGCAAAACAAAACTTATTACAGCTGAAATAACAAATGAATATGTCTTTCATTCAATACCCACAGCTACGTAAATGTGATTTTTTTGTCAAGTTTTAAATGATAATATACTGTTCTTACAGATGTTATAATTGTGCCAAATAGATTTGAACGCTGTGGGATATTAGCAGGTAGCCTATACAGAAACGAAACGTTGTTACGTTCAAGTATTAATAAACTATCGATTTAATTTTTGCTTTTTGACTGAAAAAACGTTATTTCGGCTACCAATAGCATCAGTGCCAATTTTTCTGAGAGAAAAAAAGTTTTGATCGGGATGACGAAATACTGTTGTCAGGAGCCTCTACACTTTGTTCGAAAAACAGACCTTTCGCAAATGACATCTTGTTTTGAAGGTATTGTCTCTCCACACTGATTTCGAACGTCACAATTCACTTAACTTTTACGTGTTTCCTTTTAAAAAGTTAGTTAAGAACTGATGTGATGTAATTAAAATATTTCAGAAATTAGTAAAAGAAATGGGGTTTTACCTCCTACGAAAAGTTAATAAGAGGAAAACACGGCATAATCATAGAATGTGTTCATGGAAATTAAAACTAGATAAAATTCCCCATGAAATCAAAAGACCGCTGTTGTATCATTTGATGGATTTGTCTGTTTAGTTACAAAGTAAATTTCTACAGAATTTAAAACGACATCGTATATATGATAATTGAATTATAAGGGTAAAAAAAAGCAATTCGGACACAACAAAATAAAAAGTATTTTGGTAAATAAATTATTCACCATCCACATCTCTTGTCTCTATTGCGTCCGTGTGTATCTTTTGTGTAGTATTTTGAATAAATCAAGGCAAATAACTTTTGACGAAATGACCACACACACCAAAATCGTTTCTTGGAAAATCCAATATATCGCTAAGAATATGAGTGTTTTCAGACATTTTGTCAGAAATGAGTTTTTACTCATTATTTCTACCATTATTTCTGTGGACCCAAAGAGTTTTAAAATCTAATGACATACAATCAATAATATAATTTTTAAATTTTATGAAGTGTCAGGTATAGCAGTTAACTTCAAAACACACGTCAACCATGCATCATCAAAGTAGGACGAATGCTCAGGGCGTTTAGACTAGTAAGCGATTTTAACTGTGAAATATAGAATATTAAGATTAGTTACAAGTACGAAAATTAACGATAGAAAATTTAGGACAAGAGAAATAAGACTTACTCAAAATTTGAAGAAACATTTTTAGATCTTGGCGAAAAGGTGGCTCTTAAGAATTATGGTTGAAATGGAACAAACTTACCTTTTATCTAAATTGTATGTGTCCTGTCGAAAATTCCCAATTGCAGACATTCTAAATTTAGTCACTATCCATCTATTTTTACAGCAGCTTTCGTTTTCATACAGTTTGGCTGCTGTAGAGATTGAATACACGTTTACAATGTTAGTAGGCTAGTAGTAGTGTTATTGATTAAAACAAAGGGCCAATCAAAATTCACCAAATGTTATAACATATGACCTCTTCAACCTCTTTTATCATCAGATACCGATACAGTTACTAAATGTAAAATGTATTAAATTCCAATTAAGTCATTAAAGTCAAGGTAAGGAAAAATTCAAACCGGTAAACGTGAGTCACTTAGATTTAAAGTTCTAAGTGGATACAGTTACATTTTAAGTGCTCCAAACGAAACCTTCTGTCATTCATGTTTACATATATATTCTGGAACATGTTGAATCTGAATGCTGGTAACACATTGTGTGATGACATCGACATGTACATATATCTAAAGATGTTTAGTGCAACTAACTTTAATGCATTATCGTATCTTAAAGAGGCAAAATAACTGATAATAGCATACACATTTTGTACGGCTTATAAAAGTGTATTGCGAATGCATATGATTTTCTTTGCATGCTGCTAAAGAAACACCGTTCAATATCAAAATGGGAAGAAGCAAACCTTTGCAAGAGTTATGCTAAGACGCATTTTAGAGCATTTGAACATTTGAGATAATTTTATGATAGGCAGTGCTTGACATGAAAAGCTAGGAGATGTACATCAAGAGCGATAAACGAACATTGGATGTAACAATGGAATATGATTCTTATCGTAAAGAGCGTAAATACCCAGATGTTTGCAAAAGCTTCAAATCGGGGAAAGACATCATCTATATTATCAATTTTTGATAACACTGATACTAATATTGTTCAAGAATATTCCTATCATTTCTAATTGATCTAAAACTGACGCAATAGAAATTCTACAAGACAATGTGTACCTGAATTTAACGACTTCCGGATAGGATTTGTGGACCTACCTTTTTCGCTGAATTACTTAACAGTCACTTCCGGTTCAAATTTACCTGATGCAATGAGTGATCGCCAAGTGTTTAATTATATCTTCAATAATATTTTATTTAAATATGACATACTATGAACCTGAAATTATGAAATGGAAATGACAACCTCGAATAATTTTGACTCAAAATTTCTACCTCGGAATTATTTTTACAGTTATTGGCAGCATGATTAATTTTGTTACTCACATAATATTAAAAAACAAATTGTGTTTTTCTAATGGATTTAACATATAAAAGAAACAATTATCTCAACGATGTTAATATTTCGAAATGGGTGAAAAGGTACCAAGCTCGCAAAGTGCTTGATGTTTCAGCGTAAGAAAAAGCATTTTTGCCCCACCACAGTACGTTACTTAATTTTAATGTGTTTGATTTTTATTATTTTAGGGTGTTTTCGTGTTCAGATCTACTTCAATCCATGAAGATTATTATGCTCTCATCCAATACATTACAAGGTAGCGGATTTTAATAATTTCCCTAACTAGAAAAAGTTCGCTAAATTTCCTGTTAATTACACCCACCACTAAGATGTGTGGTAATCTAATCTTTATCTAATGATATGATAATAATATTTATCCTTGATATTCAAAACACCCACACGATCAGGTCTGTCACCTTTAGTGAAAGATGTTTTCCTCTACGATTTGTTTATATTCGATGAGAAGCAAGTGTATGTTTAAGCACTTCTTTAATATGTCAATTGAACAGTGTGTTCTTACACGCAATGAGTCTTGGACGTACGAGCTAACAATCGAACACAATACACAATACATTTCTTTAAATTTTCAAAAAAATTCAATAGCGTTGAACAGTGTTTATGTTCAAAAATTGATTATTAGATAATATTTTACTGTTTTCAATAGGATTTCTCCTTGGGTGATAATGAACACTCACACCAAGTTTCGTCAAAATCTATCAAGAATTGTGTCTTTTAGAGTGTTTACAGCTAAAAATTGAACGCGTTTTTAAGAACAATGGCAATAATTCATAGTAAATATTTTTCAATTTTGCTGATTTTCAATAGGGTTTATCCTTGGGCGATTTCGAATACACACACCAAGTTTAGTCAAAATCCATCAAGAATTGTGTCTTCTATAGTTTTCTGCATCCGATTAGCCTAATAAGAATGTGAAAAGGTCAAGAAATTGATTTGCATGTTTATATTTTTATAGCTTAAAGCGTTCAATGTAATTAAGTTTACTTCAACATGTCTTTGTCGGACCCTGAAAATATGAGAGTCATCGAAAAAAATCGTACAAAATTGCATGTCTAAAAATTCAATATCAGAGCAAATTACACATTTCAACCTGTGCACATTGTGCTTTCACCAAAGGAACTACCAATATCTACTATTTTCCATCACAGATCTCATCTAAAGGTATTATCTCTCAAAAAGCAACCATCTTGCCTTTCAGTACACCCGTAACTTAAGAGACTCCCATACTGCCCGGAGTCATAACCGGCACCAGTGGGACAAAAAGGCTGAATAGGAATTGTTCAGGAGAAAATACCTTTAGATGGGATCCGTGATGAAAAATGGTTGATTTCGATGGTTATGAAATGAACACATGTTGAAATGTGTAGTTTGCTCTGATATAGAATTTTTTGACTCCCGATATATTATAACATCTTTGCCCATAACAAGCCTTTCGAATATTTAATTAAAAGCGTTTGAAGAATGTAAACGTCAGCCTTCCCTCTATCACTGGAACAGTACCTTTCGTCATCATGTTTAAAATAGCCAAAAATATGATTAACAGAGATTTTTGGATTTCACAATCAATCTTGTAATTGGGGTAATTTTCTGAAAGACTAGGCGAAACTCCTCTCAGACTGGAATTCACTTGAATTCAGGAAGTCTGTCTGAGACTGAGAAACTTTACTTGAAATGTTTTTTTAAAAATCAGGGTGACAAATAATTACATGATAATGTTGTAAATGTTTATAAATAACCATTTAAAACATTTTGGTAACATACGTTATTGACATTATAAGCGTAATAGTTTATGTTACAGTTGGTTCTCTGAAATCATTAGCATAAAAATACAGTATTATCATGTGCAATTTATTCAGCGCGACGTATAGTGGTATACTGCTGAACGAACATACATTGTAAGACAGTTTGCTAACAAAATTGATCTGGTTTTCCGTTAAATCAATAAAAGTGTTTGTCATATTTATTCTTAATATGCCAGGCCAATACACGGGGATGAGGGGGGGGGGGGGGAGTTACATTTACAACTTTATAAAAACAAAACATGAAAACAATGTATGGAAGGGGTGAGGGGGACATCATGTTATCAAATCATCCAATGGACATACATTCGTTCAAATGATATTGCTGTATATTGTGAATAAAACCTCTAATGCTAGGTTTACACTATGTTCCCGGTGGCCACGGCGCCCGAAACGTATTGCGCCGTGGATTGTTGGAGTTTTTGTCTCCATATCCAAGTTTTGTTAAGTTGTGACTAAGTTTCCCCACGGTTTATTTTGGTGTCCTTGACATGCCGATGGGGCGATGAAGCGGTTCTACCAAGGTGCATCAAGGTTAGGACCGCGGTCTACCACTGATGCATGTTTCTTGCTTCCCGGTCTGATGCGTGCTGATGGGATCTCTCACGTTGTTCACGTTTTCATCCAGGTCTATTGCGTCTGTCAAGGTCTCCTACGGATCAAACGTGGAAGTTGTGGTGCTTGTTACACGTTTAGAGCCACGGTACAAAGAAAACTCCCCAAACAATTCCAATCATACTAAACGTTTACACTATGTTCCCGACGGCCACGGTAATCAAGCCTCCGGCCAACGTGGTGTAAACGGCGTGAACGTGAGGCGTCGCTGGGGGACGGGATATTCAAACGTGACAGATTGTGATTACCGTGGCTGCCGGGCCAGATTTTTAAACTGTCAAAAAATTTGCCACGGCAGCCACGGTGCAGAGAAACGTAACAGGCCGTATGAAACGGGGTAAACGCTACAAAACGTGACAGATCGTATATTAGGTCGTTACAGAACTTGGTAATCGCTACAAAACGTGACAGGACGTATATTGGGTCGTTACAAAACTTGGAAGTGGTCCGTAGTGGAACGGGAATCATGCCTATTCCACGGCGTCTGACGTTCCTTTTCAATTTTGTCAATATGTTTCCCGTTTTGTGAACCGTTATCAGGGCAAGCTAAGGTGAACAAAACCGTTTCATTACGTTTTAATACGTTTCATTACGTTTCAATAAAGGTGCGTTCCGATGTGTGGCGTTTTTGCAGATCAGAGCATCACGGTTCATTGATTTCTGATACCCGGTTTTACTAAGTGATATTACAGTTCTCAAACCCGCCGTGGCTGCCGTGGCAAATTTTTTGACAGTCAAAATTCTGGTCCACATCCACGGCAGTCACGTTTTTCTATCGCGTTGTCTCGCGTTCTCCACGTTTGCAATGAAACGTGATTACCGTGACTGCCGGGAACATAGTGTAAACCTAGCATAAGACAGAACCTAAAATCTTTGTTTTCAAACTTGGTCAAAATGAGTATATATTCATCATGGGAACTTACCTGGTGTCATATACATGTACAACAGATTACCTAAATAATTTGATAAATCCAGAAAACTGTTTAAATACAATAACTGAAAAACACTTACTCAAATTTCAAGCGTTTTTCTATTGTAACCTGTAATAGTATGGAAAATAACACAGTTTTATGGTTTTATTTGGTTTTATTTGATTCTGTTTGTATACTGATGAAAATATAATCTTATTGACCAAGTTAAAGTATCGTTTTAACATTCACAATCACAATGTTTAAATAAACCACCATTATAACTACATAGAAGAATATTGATAACATCAACATTCTTAACTTTAATAACACATACTTCATACTTTTTTTTACTATAGTGTATAAGAATATAAGATTGTTATAGGAATAGTTTAATTGCATCAAGATACAGAAAATGTTTATGCGACTTTAATTTCGAGATATCCGATGAATAAATTACCCCCCCCCCCGAATCTTGCTCAATACCTTTTTTTTTAATCAGAGCAAGTTTCTGGTGCATTACACACGCTATGTGAACTCCTCAAAAGAGATGCCGAGTTGAAAAAGACAAATAGCATAGTACCATAAGGTGTATTGAGGTATATTTCGTACTTGAGAAAAAAACCCAGAATTGCTGATTTAATGATTTTTTTTTAATGGCCGATATCAAAGATAGATTAGCGGCAAGGAACATACGCCCACTAGTAGCTTTGTACGTACAAGTAATTCTGCTCCCAACAAAACGAAAGAATACGTAATAAGGAAAAACAGCATTATTTATAATGACTATCCCATGATCACACAATTCGAATGGGTCTTCATAATGACATTGACCCTCAAACAAAATAAATAAAAAGAATCTGTAAAGAATTGTAGCCTGTGGAGTAATACGTGAACCGACAGGGTGATTACAAAATACGCCAAAAATATTTGTGGGCGTATAAAAATAAGTAAACACAAATCACAATGATAGAAAAGGTTTTTTTGACAATCAAAATAACATCTCTGAAAATCATCAAAGGAAATATATAATATCCGGCATTTGATAAGATAAGTTGGTTATCAATTGTAAAGAAAATAATTATGTTGATAAAATATAAAGTGACATCATCTAGGAAAGATTATATTTCCTCAGCAACTCGTCGAGGTCAAAAATATTGGTCTCAAGATCCGATGTAGTGTCAAAGGTCTTACACTTTGTACCTTGTGGTAGCCTATTTTAAAAGGGATATTTTCAAGGAAATTTTCCCGTCCATCCCACATTTACAAACAAAATAATAATTGAATATAACGTGCTTCGACACATTTGTAGAATATATATACTGTACTCAGACAGAACAATTATAATATAGTAATATAATTGTTCTGTCTGATTCGGATATTTGAATGAGAAATGAAAAACGGACGATTCGATTTGATGCATATCAATAGCGTATGATATCGTTCCGATATTATATTGACGATGTAAAGAGCTTTAAAACGAATGATTAGTATGACAGAAAAGCCATTGTAGGATAGGAACCTTCTATAATCTCCTTATACAAAAAGAAGTTGTAAGGGATAATCATTAGCCAACTAGAAAATAAATGTGAATTGCCAATCCAACTTCCGTTTGTTACTTTTTGTGGCTGTGAATCTGAGCAGATTATATCCCATGTAGTGTTTATTTTATTTTCTGAATGGATGCTCCGATCCAGTTGTTTTTGATTGTTTGATTTTTGCGAATTTTCATCATAATAAAAAGTAAACTTTGCATAATTTTTGGTTTTTCTAAAAAGCTAAACCATTTATGAGTTCATCAAGACGACTTGAATTTGAGCTCTGATGAAAATTCTTTAAAACTAGTGACCCAAAACCCAATCTGAGCAAATCCCATTAAAATCGACATCATCAGTTCCTTGAACATAATATACGACTATTGTAGTGAATTTTTTTTTCATGACTATCATACGTCACAATATAGTTGATTTTTTAGTTGAGTTAACCTGACCTATCATTTTTCTCACTCAAAAATTCGAACAGGGAATGTTTCATCAACGTGCCAATCATAGAATTCAGTTGCAAATGATATCTGTACTCGATACTACCTGAATGAACAACTCTCAGAGCCCACAATCAACGTGAATTCTAGTTGGTGTTAGTTGGGGTTAGCTTGAAGTGCAGGTCAAATCCCGAGTTGAGTTGAAATCGAGTTGAAAAAGCCAAATGAAGATTTTGAGATAATTTCTGTGCCATTTATTCAAGTAACACAGAGCCGCAATCCAAATTGTATCACAAAGTATGCAAAAAACAAAACTAGAAATGGAGAAACGAGTTAACCGCGTCTGGGGGTTAACCCCGAGTTGAGTGGTTAGGTTAACCCGAAGTTAACCCAGAGTTAACTCGACTCACTGATAACTCAACATTTGACCTCACCCATTGTGATAGACCATCAATAGATACCTCCTATGTTTTCTTTTCTTCTTCCAGGGGATGAATTGGATAATTCAGAAAGGGATCCGGACTTTATTCTTGAAGATAATGGTGCCCTTCAAAAAGATGATCTAGTTCAACTTGAGCCAAGTCAGATAGAACAACCTGTTCAAGATCAAGTGGAGTATGTAGATGGTTACCTTATAGAAGAAAAACCAATTCCCCCTGAGCCAAGTCAGATAGAACCACCTGTTCAAGATCAAGTGGAGTATGTAGATGTTTACCTTCTAGAAGATAAACCTATTCCCTGTGAGCCAAATCAGAACCACCTGTTCAAGTGGAGTATGTAGATGGTTACCTTCTAGAAGATAAACCAATTCCCCTTAGATAGAACCACCTGTTCAAGATCAAGTGGGGGATGGAGATGGTTACCTTCTAGATGACAAGTCCCTTCCAATTCAATCGGATGATACTGACGAAATGGATGATTCAGACAGGGAACGTGACTTTATTCTACCGACTCTGAGGACTTTACAGAAGATGATACAGGTTTGCTCGAGCTAGACCAACCTGATCTGGGTGGAGTAATAATAATAATCCAACTAAGAAGCGCAATAAACGTCCATCAACTAGAAAATGGAAACAAAATGTCTGCAAAAAGGGGCGCCTCGCAAAGGTAAAACCGCGTATTTGGAAGAGGAGGACATTAACTTTCTCAAGAAATGACTGTCTGATTTACCATCACTACCATCGCACTGCTGCTTACAAATACAAGAAATTCCTATATCCGGGTACTACAATTGCTAATCTTCACTTGGAGTACCAGGCAACTGCAGAGACTACAGGGAAACGAGTGGTTTGCTCTACCAGGTTCAGTGATATCTTCCACCAGGAGAAATTCTCTGTGTTTAGGCTACGAAAAGGTCAATGCGATCTTTGTGTGAGTGCTAAACATGGCAACATCGATGCGGCAATCAGGCTCACATCTTAGCAAAAGATCAAGCAAGAGCAAAAAAAATATCTGACAAAGAACTGGCCAGTGAAGAAAGGTCGATATGCAGGCTATCTTTTTATGTCCCAAACCAAGGCAAGTGCTCTCTACTACAAAACCAAATTACAACTACACAACTTTACTCTGTACAACTTGAAGACGAGGGACGGATACTGTTACTTCGGGAGGAACATGAAGGGGATCTCAGCAGCGAAGTATTTGCATCTTTGGTGTACGGGCATTTTAACAGTATTATTGACAAAGATCCACAGGTGAAAGAAATCATAATCTGGAGTGACGGTTGCGGTTATCAAAACCGTAACTCAACAATTTCCAAATCATACCTGGAATTGGCAAGGATTCGAAATGTCAAAATCGAACAGAAATACTTAGTCGCAGGTCATACCCAGATGGAGGTGGACAGTATGCATGCATGTATCGAAAGAAAGACTGTGTGTGACATCTTCACTCCCAGAGATTACATTGTGATCATGGAAACTGCAAGAATATAGCCAAAACCTTTCAAGGTGAAACAGGTCCACCACAGTGATTTCTGGAAATTATCAGAGAGTTACCTGACAAGCATTAGGCCAGGAAAAAAAGCAGGCGACCCAACCGTTCATGAACTGAGGGCACTGGAGTACAATCGCGATGGGCAAATACGATTCAAACTTCAATTCTCACCGTAGTCTAAATGGGAAATTCGCATCCCAGAAGTCCCTTTTAAATGGATCCGAGTATTTGACCAGCCTAAACCAATCTCCCGCCGCAAGTTCAATAATTTGCAGTCAATGAAGAATGTATTGCCTCAACACGCCCACCAATATTTTGATAACTTGCCGCATTTGGAAGCCTAAATCTGCTCAGGCAACGTCAGATTTGAACTGTTTTGTCCTCAGTAGATTCCAGAATTTTGCTTAAGTCAAAATTGTATTTTTAACTTTGGCCATGTCATGTCATGTAAAAAAAATGCTTAAGTCCGACAAAGACCACATTATTTTTACCTAAGTCATATCTAGTCATTAATGTTATCATTATAGCAAGTAACACAATCTGTATTTTATTCAGCTTATAATGATATATGTTTGTACAAAAAATGGTTAATAAATACTCAATAATTTGGAATTGTAGCAGTTTTTTTCCCCTTTTCTCAAAACAGTAAAAATGACTTAGGCATTTTTGTTATGAGGGTGACGATGGGTTATTATTCTTGCTTTTGAAAATATGTTGTGGACACCATAGAGAGTTGGTTTCTTGATGGATTTTGATGAAACTTGCTGGAGTGTTCATGATCACCCAAGGATGAACCCTATTGAAAATCAAACTAATCGAAAAATATTTCATTGGTTATTGCCCTTGCTTTTGGAAAGAGAGAAAATGACATTCTCAGAATCTTTCATCTACCGACAACTCTTGTCAACCCCCCGAGACAACTAGCAAATGGTGGCATTTCCTATACTCTGGTCAATCGCTAGACTTCTTATAAACATTGAATCTGCTCGCAAAGCTTATTCTCAAGGGTGGTGGTACAGAATTCAAGGCCTTAGGGTTGGTCGCTCCGGCCTATATGAAGCCATTTTGATTTTACTGGTTCTCCAACCAGCAAGTTCTTGTTATATCTTATAACACAATCATTATTGGCAATGACACATTTTTCACATAATTTACTTAATTATAACAAAACTATATATTGAATATTTACAACGATATGCCATTAATAAAAGAGGGTTGACAAAAACATCGGGTAGCAGATAAGAGCTATCCGTAATTGAACATCTTTACAGTAATATCACCAGTTTAAGATCTAATTCCATTAGAAATTGTGACTTCTTTCGATAATACTAAAACTCCTACAAGGTTTTGTCAAAATCCGTCAAGAAACCAGCCCTTGGTCGTGTTAACAAAAAATGAACATGATGTCAAGAAGAAGGGCAACAACTCTTATCAAAATCACAAAGTTCCATCAAGAGACCAGCTCTAAGATAAACAGACTGACAGATAGACACTGCCTATGGCTAGATACGCCCACATTAATGTAGCCTATTATCTTTTATAAAATCTAGCTTTAAAAATTCATAACAAGCAAGTAAACAGTAACATATTACAAATATATCAAATAAACAATTTCCGCATTTCAGTCTGTAAAAAATATAATAATCTGAATACCAAATATTAAATTTAGATCCACGTTGTGTACATGACATGTGTATCTTTTCTATTAAACGCCCAATCTTTTGACTAATTCATGTCAGACAGTCTTTTGATCAATTGACAAAAGAGTGAAATGTGCTTTAACATTCAGTAAATAATAAAAACATATTTTAAAACATAACATAACATGATATACTATATTAATAAATATCACATAAATACAAATTATAAACAGAACAACGTGTTCAATCAATATGTCTATTATGAAATAATAAACAATAAACTTTTTAATCCTAAAACGGATTTACAACCAATAGCGCATGGAAGCCTTTTCAAATTCCTTTTTGCTCAATGCTCTGAAGTTTAATGTTAGCAAATCATATTGTCTTGATCAAAAAAACTCCAGACTTTTAAGGACGTATTTTAACTTTGAAGGGTCCAGCATGCGCTTATGTTTTTTTAGTTTGTTTCAATATTCGTTTATAAATATCTCAAAGCAACGATAAAAAATAAATATGATAAAATAATGAATATGATAAACATATATATATACAAATTCAGTTCAAAACATAGGATGCAAACTTTAACCATAAACCATAGAACTATAGGCAGGGAATGCCAAGAAGGACAAATAAATATTGAACTTCCGTTTAAATTTATGGTTAACCGAATTTCTACTTGGGGGTCTTTTTTTAACTTCTGGTGCAGCGTAAAAATAGTTATGGTAAACAATAACAAAAGAAGTTAATTTGAAAATTATCACAGAAAATCTAATTTAACAAGATTTTTACAACTGTAATTTTATGATTTGATATGTAATGATAAGTATATATATTTCTAAATGTTATAGGCCTATGTTACTGTAGAAATAATGTAATTATTAAATTTAAGCATGAAAACCTGTTATGCCATGGCTTAAATTTAGACCTACCATGCAGTGAGTTTTACCGGGCTTAAGGTAGCAGACACTTGGCCAGCAAACAATAAGCCAGCAAACAATACGCAATATGGTCGAAAAATGTTTAAGAAATTGTTTCAAATTTTAAACATGTAAAATCTCAAACTAGTCCATCTTCCAAATAAAACACTATCTTAGCCTTTCTCTCACATTCGTACTGTGTAAACATCAATACATTAAACGCCGAGTTTAGGTGCAGTCGGTAGCCAGTTGGATTGATGTCTGTTAGGCAATTAGGTGCCATTTTGCAGAAAGCGGAAGTTATGCGATAACCCTCATATTCAGCGCATGCGTGCCAAGCATAAACTATTTATTTGTCCTTCTTGGCATTCCCTACCTTTTAGTTCTATGCATAAACCTACAGTTGCCAGAGACTATACAATTTCGTTGGCACTTCGCAGTGGTTTGGTAAAAATTTTGGACTTCTAAATTTGCGATTATAAAAAACAGATTTAACTCCCTTGCCGCATGTAAAAACATATTGTACGACTCCCGTTTTTTTATTTTTCTTTTTTCTGATACGACAGTTTTCAAGTATGTCTATCAGTCGATTGAGAGCACAATGTATATCGTGAAGAACTATAGAGGTATGTTTTGATACCTCTCTTCGAGTGTCCATTTTAGGAATGGAACCTTTTCGATAACAGGAACTACGTCTACGCTTTGTATTAACACCCAATCTATTCATCACTAATTTCCATGTTTCTGCGAGCCCCTTCACTTTGTTTTCTATCTTATGGAAGTTGAAATCTTTCTCTAAAACATTGACAACCTTTAAATGATAAATCATTGATGTCAACAACCACTGTATTTCGAATAAAATACGGACCTGAAAAAACGGAAATATAATCTTTTTAATATATTATGTAACTATAGTTCACATAGGTAATATCCAAAATATAACAGGCCAATCCTTAAGCATACTTAAAGGGATATGTTCACCATCCGATCGACCAATAACATTTTAGTCTTAGAACCTAGATTATTTAGCTTATCTAGTTATATTGTTCACAACTCTCCCTCGAAATTTCTGCCTTCAAATCTCCCTGTATCAATATTTATCGACTTGTAATTTATTGAGACTGCAGAAAATGAAAGACACATGGGTAGCCGTATAATTGAAGAGGTTGTGCGATTTTTGCACAGTACTAGTACATCTGGAGGCTATATACATGAATTAAAAAATCAACCCTCGAAAATACTGAACATTCCCCTGTAAATCAATGGATTTGCGAATTAATGAACATAGCACGGACCTGAAAGTAAGCATCGTCGTAAAGAAAATGAACTTCTGTTTTATACCATTTTGATATACTATAAGGTGCCATAAATATGACAAATCCCCACGTACCTTTCTTTTTCGTGGTAATTTACAGAACTTTCTGTCTTTTGTAGTTCTATAAAAATCTTTTAAACCAACATTTTTTATTATCAACTCATGAGGTCCAACCATTTTTTCCTGTAAAAATCATTTAGATAATAACTAACAAAAATCTTGATCCTTATATATATATTATATCTGTACCTTGAAAGGCCTCATTTAGAACATATATCGTCATGATCGTTACAGTATGTGAAATCTAAATTCATATAAAAAAAATAAAAAAATTAAAATGCTGTTGCTTTTTTTTCAATTAGAAAAGAGTGAAATTTAGACACTACATAAGATCTGACTGAAGAGATGTTAAAACAAAATGTTTTCGTCTTATTTTAACAAAATAGCCCTCATAACAAATCATTCAGAAAATCCCTTTACAACGAAATACCAACCCTTTTTTTTAAATATTTATAAAACATAGTGCAACCAAGCTAAAATTCAAATTCATTGCGTTAAAAAATAAATTTCAAAATAGTATCTTATTTTTAGCAGAAGTGGTTGCAAAGAGGTATATTTTATGGTTTCCACGAAGAACAAAAGTTTTTTAAGCGAGGTTTTATCAATTGTGTATGTGTATCGGAGACACAGATATCACAAAGTGTTCAGTGTATGCTCTTGGCTAATTACTTGGTTTCCACTGACGTCTGATTAAAATGGGAATGGTGCATAATAGATTCTATAATAATAAAATCCAAACGATTCCAACCGTAAAACAAATATGGAAATCAATATAAACAGATTGACAAGTATAACAACAGAGAGTAAATATTTAATGAAAAGTGACACCAGGTGTATAAATTACAGAAAACTTCTTTACAATCCCTTTAAGTGACAAACAAAACACCCAATAGATATGTAGATAGATACCCAATGTGGTATAACGTTAAGAAAACTTTAGAATGGAATTTAGCAAAATAACAATATTGGTTGATAGGATTGGCTATCGGGTATAACCATAATGTTGAACGACAATTAAATAAGAACATATATCAAACAGCGATTGTTATCTATGTAATTTTAAATATGTGTCAACCCTGAAATTATACTTTACAAATAGATAGATATAGTCAATTCAGAAACAAGTGGGGCTTATATCAATATGTTACGGATGCAATTAATGTAAAATATAGCTTGCAAAGTAATATACGCCCACTGGCAACTTCAATCATACACCTCTTTTAAACTTTTTGTGATAATACTGAACAATATTATAAAAATTCATTAAGAATTATGTCTTCTAGAGTGTAAACGAGCAAAAATTTAATGCATTTTCAAGAACAAGGACAATAATTCACAGTAAATATTTTTCAATTTTGCTCATTTTTAATAGGGTTCATCTTTGGGTGGTATTAAACATTAACAGTAAGTTTCCTCAAAATCCATAAAGAATTGTGACCTGTAGAGTGTTTACGAGCCAAAAATCGAACGCGTTTTCAAGTACAAGGGCAATAATTCCTAGTAAATATTTTTCGATTTTGCTGATTTTCAATAGGGTTCATCCTTGAGTATTAATAAAAAGTAAATTTCGCCAAAATCCGTCAAAGATTGTGCCATGTAGAGTGTTTACGAACCGACGGACATGGCTGACGCCATTATACGCTCCACATTTCATATGGGCGTGTAAAAAGTGGAGTGAATATGCACTATGATATAAATCATATGCTGTATCGCCGAGTATACTCACTTCACTTATTTGTGTGTCAACCTTTCACACATTCATTGAGCTTAATATATTTAATATCATATCACTTAGTGTACCATTACATATTTAAATGACGACTAAGCAAAACGACTCTTGCTGTCAGACCTAGGATTATGGATTCTCGGGGATTGTAACTTCCGGTATTTGAGTGATGCATGGTCAGAAGACATTGCTAGCTACACACTGTTAAAGTTTAACATCTGGTCACAGAATAAAAATTCTTGATAATTATTTCCTTGTCAAAAATAAGACTGAATCATTTAATTTTATAATAGTATGATCTTAATATGTATTACTTATTTCGCAATAAAATTGTAAAAATAGTCAAAATTGTCAAGTTTTACTATGTCTTAATTGAAATCGGGTATACCAACGTCAACACCTGCTGCGCTCACCATAAGCGCCAATCCTTAATTGAGAGACTCTCAATTTTACTTAACCATATCGCATAGTTTCCGTTTCAGAAAAATAACTTAAAAGTTTTCAATGCATCCCATGATTTATCAACTAAATTTAAAAGATAACTATGAACCCCCAAAATCAATAATTAATGTTCACTTAATCCAAGATACATGTTTCCAAGACTTCTATATCTTCCAAATATTCATCTTGGGTGAACGTTAACACCTGTGTCCTCCAAACGGTATTTGGTACCCTGTCGCCTTTTAGTAGGAATGGTAAACTTTGTCCATGGCATCGGTCAATCAATCAGAAAATATATTTGGTATTAGCAGTTCTAGCACACCGGAAAATGAAAATTTCGGATGGTCCAGTATGGTTCTAAGTTCCACAATTAAGCTACAAATTCATTTTTGGATTTCACATGTTTTTTAATTGAAAAAAGCCAAAACGATGATTGTTACTTTTGGCGGTAACCAAGGCAATATTCCTTTATCCAAACTTTGATTTCGATGTCTAACTAAACGATTATCAAAAGTCTAAGTGAGACCTAAGATTACATTCTCAATATAATTTTATACTCACGTATAATAATCTTTGTTTGGCTATTACTGGTTCTACATCTTTGAAATGGTTCAGACATGTTGCAAGTAACGTACTGGGTTTGACTTTCACTGACGGCAGTAGAATATTATCTCTCCTATTCTTGGCTCTTCTGCAGAGATTGACTTTGATGGTCTGTGATTCCTTTATGATCATTAATAGTATGATGTACATTAATATGGACGTGCTCTTTATCATGAAACCTACAGCAAAAACATATTTCAAGATAAACTGTGGATTGTTACGCATTTCAGAAACTATATCTGTAATATATTCTTCTCCACCTGACACCTGGACAGGGTATATTGTTTTCAAATTGCTACCATTTGAGACCCACTAGTGAAAACCGAAACCAACATTCTCTGATAGTGAAAAGGCGTGGGTGCGCTTAGATTCGCTCAAATGTTCCAACGAAAGTAAGTAATGTGCGTTAATAAACTCACATACCATTATCTATGCAAACTCATTGATATATAATATGTAATAACACGATCGTAACTTTCGGTTTCGCATTTATTGAAGCAGAATCATCTTAGTTTCTACAGACAATATCCTACATCCGTGTAGCAATGCGATTGAATTGTAAAAAAAACTATGCCCTCAATACAGGTGTTAAATGACCACTTGGGCAATAGGCAAACTCTAACTGTTGTCTTTCAATATGTTAGAATTTTATGGCTGAGGGTACATAATATTAATGATCAACATACATAATATCGATATATATATAAGCTATTCACAAACTCTAGTAGTGTAGCTTAAATCCCTTTTAACAGTGGATATCGTGAAAACCCTGCACGACCGATTAAACGAATACGCTCTTATTAAATATTAATATCATAATACCCTTCGCAATATGTGATGACAATCCTAGTTGTAAAAAGGTATATCGGGTATGGAGATTATAATGGGTCTCAAATAAAATAACAAAACTTTGATAAAGTTTTAGAATCGGGTTGAACTAAAAATTGTAAAAAATTGAACACTAATTCAAAATTATTTTTCTTTGTTCAATTATTTGTTTTTGTCTTTCAAAGATAAAGATGCAGAATCCTCGACGTAGAGTGGCATCAAGTGTGATAAGTAATTCTCATGCTAATTGAATTCTAATTCTGCCTTGAAAGTTTCACACAAAACATCACGTACCTTTCATGCTGAAATCTTAAGACAAAATAAATTATTAAATTCATCATCAGTCTCCTTTATATGATAATCTAAATATATTTTCCGAAAATTACCGAAATACACATTATTTGATCTGTGACACATAAGGTCACAAAGATTTAATTTTTACCTTTGGGTATTTTCAAAAGGATTTAACCCTTAATTAAGGTTTTCGGTCAATTTGATATGATATTTTAATAATAAACATCCGGTGTTGACTGACTTGGTCCATGAATACATTGGGCCAAAACTAGTTTCACTGTGTCAATCCAGGAAGTATGTCCAACCGGAAACACCAGATAATGTTACTAAATTGCTCTTTAATAATGTTTGATTGTCATCTATCCATAAAAATATTTATATCTTTTTAATATTATGTCATTCTAAAAGTACAGAATTTTGTTTTGTTGAATTCACCATTGGAAAGTCCACATTTATTAAAGTGTCTATAACGGGTGAAAACAAAATTCAGTATGGTGATGACTTTGCACTAATTGAACTCTGAGATAGTCGACACAGAATCAGGCGAGAAAATGCATACCATGCAGTGTACAATGGGGTGTACAATTTTCGATTTCCAACTGCCGAGGGAATCTTAACGTGTACAGCCTGTAGCACACAGGGTCTCGGTTTATTGTCCCAAGACGAGTCAAGACGACTTTTTCATGTCAGTCCCTCTGACCTGCATCTCTGAAACCGGGTTGAAAAATCCGAAGGTATCATCTCGACCAATGTCGGGATGGACATTGGACCTTCAGGTTAGAGAGCAGGCGTCTACCTCTTTGAGTCACCGTGAAATGAACTGGTATAAATCAAAACTGCTCTCATGTTTTCGGTCCCATTCTGCTGTCAAGTTTCTTAACTGAATTTGCCTTGAAGTGAAGCCAATCTTATTCTCACGTTGACAAATGTGTTCAGTGTGTCTTAAGTTCTTTCTATAAATAAACGTCATAGCCTACAGCTATCTACTTTTTTTTACTGGATCTTGGACACTACAAAAGAACACTTGAATACTTGAACTTGGGTAAATCGTAGATGAAATTCAGGGATTAGATGCCAAATTAGAGGTATTGTAGACGAAATGGCTTATAGACTTGAAACAGTGGAATCAAAGTCTATTCTTTCTTTTCGACAATAAAGTTTTTAATAGTGACATAACAATTTATTTTTCCCAGAAAACGAGAAGAACATCCTGTGGTGGTGACTAAATTGGTGACTGTGATGAGGTCGTTGTTTATATCGGGGGATATGCAATCATATTAGTATTTTAACAACAACCCACGCATCCTTTTCATCATCTGTTATTATTACCCGAAAATGCCCATTTTTCACAAATAAGTTGTTTTACTAATGTCTTACTAATCTGCACTTATTTGTCGACGAGTCGCTGGTCCAATGAGTATTATTATACAAATTTATCGGAGAAATTCACTATTTCGCAATGGCAACTGCATATACCTATGTTTAACATGCAGGCTGGTAGATAAGTAAAGCATACAAGACCTTTGAAAACATGTAGCGAATGCTCCAATCGTAAAAGAAATGCTTGCCATCGCGTATTACTTGAATAGTGCTCGTGTGCTCACTGCACTGGGATAAAGGAGATAATTGATAAAAAAAAATCGGAGTGGGCTACTTCAGGCTAAGGCAATCTGTCCCTCACCTCCCGTTCGTGTAAACGCCATCTCCTCTTTTCTTTTTCTGAGATCGGAAAAGATTGGAAAATAATCATTCGAAATGTGAATATGTTGTTTTGATATTACATCACCGAAACTAAAATCTGTTTTGTACAGTGATTTATTCAGATTTCCTAGTTTCATTTTATGAATGAAATATTTTCTATGACCTAACTAACTGATAAGTTAAACTATGGGGGAGTATACAGTATTGTACATATTATACTGTATTAGTGACCTAGTAACATATAGCGCACAATCCAGTAAAGCGCTATTCTGTCGTCATTTACACGTTTTTCACACGCTCAACACGCTCGCCTAACGTTGACAAATCGTTCGTCACACGCCAGTTGGTCGCTATTGCACACTTCTGGTGCGTTACACAATCGCTAATCAAACGTTAGGAATGCGATCCTCGATCTAGAACGCTCAAAATTTGAACGATTAAAACGTTCAGAGAAGTATGACTAGAACGTCATGGTGTGACGGGCCTATTAGTGTAGTAAGTGTACGTACGGGAATTTTGAAATCGTAGCGAATTGAAAAACTCCTTTACAGTATACCCGAACGAATTAGCTGTATCCTAAACGTGTTCCTAAAGGGGAGTGTTCGGAATTTTCGAGGATTGATTTTGGCCTTGAATTTATTTAAATAGCCTTTAGATTTATTGGAAATGCCCAAAAAATCACACAATCCCTTCAATTATACCCGTGCATTAACAGTTATCTTTCATTTTCTGTATGTGTTTTCTATGTAAATCTTACTAAACGACGAACCCTGACCAAGGGAGAACAGACCCTGACCAAGGGGCGAACGAACCCAGGCGAAAGGACTTAGGGCGAACGAGTAATAGGGCGAACGGATACCGATATTTATGGATACAATGAGATTTGAATGCTTTAATTGTCAGGGAGTGTTTGAAACATTATTACCGATTATATGAACTAAAAATTCCACGTTCTGATATTAATTTTTTTTTTTTTTGGTCGAACACTGAACATATCCCTTTAAGGCTTTGGTCACACATAATAATATGTACGTAAAATGTACTTAACATTCGGTTTTTTGTCTATCCGTCAGTTGAATACTGAACTTAATCCAATTAACCCAGGGGCCTTATTCTCAAAAACTTAACTTAAGGTGATTTTAGTATTCTCGTCATCTGATTGGTCAAGCACTAAAATCGATTTTGAATTATGTTGTATGATTACTGTATTTCTTAAAATTCTGATTTTATTTAAGTTACGTTTTCGAGAACTAGGGAACTGCTAGAGTTCGATCAACTAGGGTTAACTAGGACAGTTGATCGTAGTTGTACTTCGAACGCAGTTAAGACATAATAATACCTAGTTAGCCCTAGGTATTTTGCACATAGTTCAATGTAGTTAAACGTAGGCCTAGTATTATATAATTGGCCGTATTTACACGTATTTGGCCTAATTTGTAACTACTTCAGCCTACTTCAAACTAGTTCTACACTACGGTCAACCTCCACTTCGGTCCACTACGTGCGTGACCGTATAATGTGACCATTCAGAGATCTTTTTTTATACGCCCACATGAAAAGACTTTTTAGGATAAGTTTAGAAATAGCTTTAAATGTGATTTAAAGGCGAAGTTGATATTTTGTTTGGAGAATATTATTCAAAATGGTTGTTTACTATGTTTGTGTGTGTTATTTACATGTAAGAACCACATATAGATTTATACTGAGCAATACCATCAAGACAGAGTTAGGTCATATTCGTTTACACCCAATCTGAAACTGGATTCCTAATCAGTGTCACACAGTTTCAATGGTTTTCCCCGAATTCGAATCCATGTGTGATTGTCTATGTGTTTGTCACAATATCAATGGCAGAGGAAATTGTGTTTGAAATAGGACTGCAATATTGTTGACCATAGCAACAAATTCGGCATATTTAACTCCCATGAATACGTGTTATACCATTAGATTGAATAGTGACTATCTATAGTATTGAATGGATGAAAATTGGAAATTTCATTCTAAATTTAAATGAAACGAAGGTGCAGCCGGAGAATGATTTATGAATATAATAAACAAACATTTAGATACAAAATAATATATAAAAATACAATATAGAGTAGATATTTATCGACTTAAATCTTTACAATATGAAATAGATATGTTTTTAAATATAAATTGTAAAACTATAGACTAAAAAATAATACAATTTTCTTCATAGAAGATACTTAAATTTGTTAACTACAAGAGTCTCTGTCTTAAAGAACCAACATACTATTGGGACTACTGTGTGCAGCAATTATGTGATAAGGAGTTCAGATAGTCATAGAAATTGGACAAAATCTCGACAAAAAGACGATCTCGATGCACAGAGTCATTGAGTCTGTGAAACTGACTGCAAGTTAACGTCTGATTAAAATGTCTTGGCAAGTTAACTTCTGCGTCTTGCGATAGAATACACATCATTTGCTTGATGTCGTTCAAAACATAGCATAAAGTACCAGAGTCGGAAGATTCACGGAAACGTCCAGCCATTATCCAATAGTTTGATGACGGGGCAATTACTGGATAATTCATAGTTTCTCCAATACATGATAATCCAAGAAAATATATCTGAAGGTCTTTTAATGTCTTGCTTACCTAAAATGACAACATTGTATTTCTAGTCAAACATATTGAATGGAATTTATGGAATTGCAAATTTAATAGTAAAATATACTGTAAAAACTACATAAAACACTAGCCTACTTGAAATATATTCTTTTGCAGAGAAAGAGATCAGTTATTGCCCCTTATATACACTACTAACAGGAATTTTAAAGGCACTCGTGATCATAAGAAACTTAAATCAGTTATGTTAAAGCGATACCACCGCTAAGAATTAACAAAAAAATTCAGTTCTCAAATTTGGTCAATAAGAGTATAATATATTCATCAACGGTGTCTAAAGTATACAAACAAAATCAAATAAATCCATAAAACTACGTAATTTTCCATACAAATACAGGTTAATATTGAAAAACACTTAAAATTTGAGTAGGCGTTTCTCAATTATTGCATATAAACTTAGTTTATTTAGGTAATCTGTTTCATAGCTATGCCACTAGATAAGTCCCCTGGTGAATATAATATATTGACCAAGTTCAGAAATGAAGATTTTTTGTTCATTCTCCGAGGTTGTATTCCTTTAAGTAATATAACAAATTACCCTCTCATTACTTTATCTTAATTCAGATCAGATTATTACGAAAAGGTCATGAGAATCCAGATCGCAACCAAAATTCAAAATGAGTGAATTTAGCTATCCTAAACCTGAAATTCATCCCCGAAAACTAGATAAAAAAAAAGCATGACAAGAAAAATTAATTATTTTCCAAATCATATATTTTTTAATTGTTTAAATTCAAATGGAGGCGAAAACAACATTGACAAAAAACTTAATTGCCAAAGTAAAATAAACCACATATTTTACTCATGAACATAATCGAAACACTCGATCTTTGTGGAATAGTTCGGACGATTTTAATGCTTATCGACTGAGTCCTGTGTCTAGAAACATTAATAAATTGTCTTGTTCATTTCCGCCGAGGGCTCAACTCTTGTAAAAACCGAATGTTCTCACCGCCATTGGCAAAGATCGGATGCACTGGCCACCTGTCTGTAATTATTATGTAAAACATAGGCTAGCGGCAAGTCTCGCAAGCGTATACGCCCACCAGCAGCTTGATAAAGAGGTGAATGTATACTCCAAAACGAACGCGATATCAGATTTTTATGCGATACAAATCATCGCACCATCACTAAATTCAATAGTGCACATTTTCATAATAATATTGACACACATACAAAATATCAAGAGGATCCATGAAGAATGTAGCCTGTAGAGTGAGCACGAGGTAAATGTGAACGGACGGACGGACCAACGGACCGACGGACGGACCGACAGGGGCAACCACAATATACGCCCATACTTACGTGAAGTTTTAATCTACCTTTGTCATGTGGTGGAGCCCAATTACCCACATTATTCGAATTCGTGTGCTTAAAATATGATAACCCGTAAGAAAATCAACTTACATTTAGCGATGCTGTAATTGGTAAGGATGTATTGATACGGTGCAACCCGTTTCTTCTAATATCACCAATGTAGTTTGTCTGAAGATAAGACATTTCACATAAGATAAGATTATTGGAAATTACATGATGGCACCTGGAGCAACATGAAAGAAGATTTATGACAAACAACGTGGTTCAGCACAATCTTAATTTGTTAACGATAGCTGCGTTAAAGCTCGCTTACCTTATCCAGGGCTCAATCACAGCATGGGTTGAGATGATTTGGATTTTTCAATGGTCAGTGGTGCAGGCCAAGACTGACATGGAATTGGGTTTAGTCATTAGGATGTTCAGTCGTCTTCGTACACGTTAAATCACATTTTAAGCGATCAAGTTTTATGATAGTTTACAAATTAACTTACGTATCTGTCGTACATGTTGCGGATTTGGATTTTCATGGTTGATCGCATTCTTATTGTGTCTCTACATAGGTCGATATTCGTTGAAGTTGAATTTCTTGGAATGGGCGTGCCACAGGGGTATCGCATTAGGTCTATCTTTATGTCTGTGGTTAATCCACAAAACGGTGGTGCTACGTACTCATTACTAGCGTTATTTAGAGGAAGTAAGACAATAAAGGCAGCGAAAAATAATGTTTGGATCATCTCTGAAAAAAGAAATTACCAGATTCATCAATTTACATTATGTACATAATGGTAAGGACGTATGAAAATTTTCTCAAAGTGAAGAGAAGTATTGGAATATAATGCGGGGATGAAATAATTTTTATTTTATATTTGGTGACAACTAGTAATGTCAAAATACTGGATAACGTTGAACATATATGATGGTCTCGGAATCTTATCTCGGATTAAATAATTCACTTTTCCTCACGACTCAACTGTAAATGGGTACGGTTAATCTGAGATAGATTAATGCCAATATGTCCGAAATAAAAATGGCTTGTAGGTAAACAGGATCCCAGCGAACCAAATTGTTTCTGGTTTTTCTTCTCAACGAAATACAAATAAACAAGACCTGGATTGTCAGAAATATCGTAACTTTAAGATAATCGTACAACATTGAGCACATTGCTTGGTGGTGAATATTATTACAGTGAAAGATTAATCGTGTGTAAATTTTTAGATACGATGATCGTAACATCGAACTTTCTGACAGCAGTATCTGTAACCAACTATAAAGATTATTGAATGTTAGTTCTCTTACCCATGTCTTTTCAGGGACTAATTGTTTAATTTCAGAAACAACGGCTTTTATAATTGGCATGTTTCTATAACTGTAGATAAAATTTACCATGATTCAAAAATATGTTTCGTCAAAAAATGCTGGACTTGAGGAAACATAAGCATACTAAATTTGGAAAATCGTTACCGATCAGTTCGCTTGGTTGACTTTATGGTATTAATAAAGGCTAGGAATCGAATTACATGATTGTGTTCAATAACAATAATTACATGTTCCGGTTTCCTGTGACGTGATTTGTACCTTTGTTTCCAAAGTCGGTGATTTTGTTTTTATTTTGTTTTTGAGGACACGACAAAAGTTTCGATTTGTCTGTCATTTGAGTCACATAACCCCATATTTGTTACAAACTACTGCTTTTTGTCATTAAATTTGACTGTTTTAATTGGGTGTTTTCGATTAATGTACTAGTTAAAGCCTTCAACAAATTATTATGCTGATGAATTGTTTTCGGCAGAGGCGGAGGTTATGAACCAGCAAAAACATATTTGTATCTAAATGATAGGTTAATTGCCACGTGGCGTTCTGAATTGAATTTTTTCTCTCATCTCATAAATATTCAAAATACGAATTTTTAAATGCATGTTATTTGTCAAAGAATGTCTTGGTGTTCATAGAAATGTAAGGTTTAGATATATTCCATTTGAAATAAAGACACTTCCCGTCTAGAAATTTCAGATTAAAAAAATTATAAAATAAACATTTTAAAACGAGGGGACCACTTTGTGAAATTATTTACCCCCAAAAAGTTGTAATTTTTATTAACTTAAAAGACAATCTAGGACTTGCAGAACAATTTGAGAATCATGTTTTAAGTCATTCAAAATGATATGCAAAATGTGTTCCAGAACTCAATGTGACCAGGAATATAACGGTTAAAGTTTTACGTTGATAACTAAGCAGTACACTACCCTATAGATGAGGTAGCCGATTCAACCAACATGTAAATACTTATCCATTATTTTCTAGTATGACCTGACTACAATAGTCGTTTGCTGTCACTCGCATGGCACCTTCATGGTTTGGATTTTAATTAAAGTCTCCAGACTTACTACGCCCGTTCCTCGGTATGCATCTGCAAGATTACATCACAGTTTTCAATGATGGAAATATCAAAAGGCATAATTAATGCAATATAATATATTTATTCAAAGTAAGCAATAAATGCGTATCATGATGACCATTTATCTTATGTTCGAGGACCAATGTTAGCCCTAAGCGAAAATAAACCATACAAAACTTTCGCTTCAGTAGTGCTCGAATCTGATGTAGAGAAGCTATAAGTTGAACCTATGACTAAGGCAGTTGTGTCAGCATAAGAACTATCGCTTCTTCGTATCTGTTGATCTTGATATCTCCATTCCAAATCGTCATGATGGTAGTTAACTTCAATAACTTGCTTGTTTTCTGGGAACCAAATACCAATTCTGTCACCCTTTTCAACATCAATTCTATCCGCTATTGGCACTCGATATATTGAGCTTATTGTGTTTGAACTTTCAGTTGTAATGTAATTGAAACCAACAATCTTAAGACTGGAAATAGAAAACATAAAATCGTGTGATATATTTTATTGATATGTATATGTAAGGAGTTATATATCGTTTTGATTATCCACCTCCATTTCCCTCGCCCCTTGAAGGAATGATGGTAAGCAAAATATTCCTAAATTACTTCGATCAAAAGTGAATTTCCGTCTAAGTATCCTCAAGTTGAAATTAAATAACCTGATCCAATATATTAAAAAGTCTATTTCCAGTTCAGAACACAAGCTTCCCATGCCTGGGTTTTCAACTTGGGGGGGGGGGGGGGGGGGGGGGGGGGTGGGTTGCATGTCCCATTGGACATTTTCCTGGTGACATAAACTGAGTTATAAGTCTAAACAAATTTGTAATTGGTGGATATGCATGCAATGTCCACTGCCAGTAATATATTAAAAAGCAAACTGCTGTGACTTTATCATGCTTCAAAATTGCATGTTTCAGATGAATTATGCTGACAATTCAGGGGACATGGATTTTTCCTCGTGCTTAATCGGGGACACTTGAGAAAACCAGTTGAAAGCCCATGCCATATAGTAATATTATCAAACTCTGACAATACTTACTTTGTTCCAACGTATCTGAACACCATTAAAGCAACATTACCAGATTGTTTACTGAAGTATTCCCAGCTAACAATTTCCCCAGCACGAGGAATCTCGAAATTTTTCTTGTCACCAGAGAACATATAACCTTGAAGAGTAGATATTTTCTGACCTCTAGACGTCAGTGGTACATTGTTACTTGGTGTTATAACATTAGCTGATATTTCATCTGGAATAAAGAAATTGAAGCTAAACATCATTTCTTGCAAGCAACAGTTTGATCATTAAAATTATATAACGTTGCTAAAGGAACATGGTGCAACATGGGCAATAGCCTACTGTTTCCAACCATCAATGAATCATTCACGATTTGTACATGTACCTCCATTTGATCCAATTGACTAGACATGTACATTTCATAACGGCAAGTTTAGTCATCAACAGATACAGTTGTATTCTAATCAGATTCAATTCAATCACACCAACCTTCACATACTGGTGCAGATCCTGATAATGATGAGTCGCCCAAGCAATATCTTCTTAAGTCTCCAGAAGTTAGCATGTATCCAGGGGAACATTCACTTATCAGTTCTTCATGGGTATGTATTGTTGAACCAGTTGTTATTTGAATTGAATTACTACTAGCAGTTGGCACATTACATTTTGAAACTGAAAACAAAAATAACATATCACAGACCTCGAAAATTCTCCATTAATTATGTAGTTGGTGATTGAATTAAATTAAAAGTTAATGAAATTCTAATTGATATACCAACTTTTATGACGTTAGAGAAAGGCAATCAAAGTCAAAGAGATACCTCAATAATTAATCTTACTTAATTATCCGTACTTGGAATAAGCAGACACAGAGATGTTAACCGATCTTTACCCAAAATGAAATCAACTACAGTTTTTACATATATATGTAAGACAGGTAAGTACAGGTGCCTTATTCTCGAAAACTTAACTTATATCAAATCATGATTTAAGACAGTAATTTAATTGGGTAATAAGACTACTTATAATATCAATTTGAGTAATTAACCAATCAGATAACTAGAACACTAAAATCATAATAAGTTAAGTTTTCAAGAATAAGGCCCCAGGTACTTGTCGTTGTCCACGGTAAAATATAGAATAAATAACAAATTGCTATCTCATAGTAAATCTCATATAACTCCATTAGGTACTTTAACTAACTATCAGAATAATAAAACCAAGTACGAACGATCCCAACCGTAAAACAAATCTCGAAATGCATGTAAACACATTGGCAATACATTGGTAGCAGCTAATGAATTTTTATTTGAGGTAGTATATCAATAAATGAGAAAATATTTCATTTCATGTAAATGAGTGGTATGAGGTGTCTAGAAGAAAATAGAAAATCAGTGATGAAAAAATACAAATATCTCCTAAAATAAACACTAGACTTACTTTCATCTTTTACACACACATAGTTAACTTTATTATAATAATCACAATACTGATCATACCAGTAGCCATACCGACTCAATACACAGTCTGAGTTATAAAAGTTGTTTGGATAACCGGAACCCCAACGGTTATAGCTTCCTAGTGGTGTACCATCAGACCATACAAATGAACTTTCACTCTGAGTATCATTTAAACCAAGCCACTGGATACTATACCTGAAATGAAATATCACCAACCCTGTCTATGTTCATTTGAATTGTTTTTTTCGAAACAGACTTTGCCAATGACATGATAATAAAAATATGGACAATTAATTGCGTTAATCAAAATCGCATACAAAAACATAGAATAATCGAGAGTAATAGTTGTATAGTAGTGGACTACCCCAAAGAGAAGTACCATCAGATTTGTTGTTTTTTTTTTTACAGAAGTTCGTTAGAACGATGATAAAATTTTCTAAATTAATTTTGAAGTCTATGTGTCAAGTAACCCTGCTTAAGTTATTTCAACTCGACTATCATCGACTGGATGATTGTCCTACAGACAATTCCCCCTGGAAAATTTCCCCCATTAAGATTACATCCTGGAAAATTCACCCCACAGACCTTTAATGTAATTGTAAATAACCTCAGCTCAAATTAATCTTGCGAATACATACTGCCTTTTAATTATTGAGCAAAATATAAACTTTAGCATGTTGGCCTCATGTCCACTTCAGATCGCTGATGTTGTCGTTTTATGATCAAACTTATCCCACTGGTCAAAGTGACATACGAGTTATATTTTATTTTTGCCCGTATAGATCTCAATGAGTTTATGAGGGGGGGGGGGGGGAATTGTCGAGTAAAATTGCCTGGGGGAGTTTTACTGATACGATATAAAAATGCAACCTTCAATAAACTGTTACCAAAATTCCCATGCAAATTTCATCAAATGAACATCACTCTCTTGATGCGGTCAGCAGTCACTATTTTCTTAACCGCGAAAACGTGTCAATTTTCAGTAATCCTTGTTAATCCGTAAATTAAGTATTACTGTATACTTACAAAGATTTTACAAATTCATAATCTGTTGGCGTTTTAGCTGTTGGAAGAACTCCGTTAATGCTATTACATGCATTTTTTGCTTCTCTACCTTTTTTCGTGTCGCTTTGTTTATAATAACATTGGCCCTTATACAGTTGTCCACCATTTCCACATTCTATAAAGATAAATATGTTGTAAAAAACACGATTCTCCTCCAGGATACCTGTTTAATTAAGACAACGTTATTGTGTATTTATAATATTCTGATTAAGCGAACGTATTCGATTATTTATAATATTCTTGCCTGATTAAGAATACGTTGTTGTGTACTTAAAATATTCTCATATGATTAAGAGAACATTATTTTATATTTATAATTTAAATATTCTTGCCTTATAAGATAACGTTATTGCGTGTAGAAATAGAAATAGAAATATTTATGTATTGTATCATAAAGTCTAAAGGTACATACCTTGTTCACAGCCGCAATATCCTCTACAAAACAACGAGGAAAACCCATTTGAAGGTTCGCAGAATTGGGAATCCAAACTAGCTCTTGCAGCACAGTCTGAAACCACGTCCTTGCACGTACCTAAAACAATATAGCACTCGCTTGAGATAACGTGTATCTGAATTTTTTTCTCGGGCAATTTTAAGTATTGGGGGATAACCGTAGTTGACCTTAGTAAATAGAATAAATAGATGTAGTTAAGCCTAGTCCAACTAGTGATTTCGCCGTAGTTGGCACACTAAGGAACAAGGACCATAGAGGAACTACGGTATATACGGTCATCCCCCGCTGTCGTGGTTATAGGTGTTATAGGAGAGAATCTCCTAAAGAAGCACTGGCCTAGGTCACAAGTAGAGACAATCAATTTTAACATCGAAACTAATCCAATTTTAATACAATACTTTCTACTGAATAATATTCAAGGATATATTACTTCTAAGAAGATTCACAAGTAAAATGATATATATAACTCGAATTCCAAAGCAATTGTTTCAGGGAGTTGATGAAAGGGGTTCTAATTTACCATGAACCAGTATATTACTATAGTTTTTATTTCTTTTATATGCAGTGACTAAACGTCAAATTCGTGCGTGAACGTATGATGTGGCCAAGGTTTAAAATAGAGACTGACATTGTTTTCCACAGTTACTGAAGACACAACAAAATGCACGGGTTTCGTTTTATGAGACTCGGCAATCAGGTAGATATCTAATATCTTTAGATACGATAATAATCGAACCGCACTCATTCTTATAAGCTTGCCACTACTAACATCTATCCTTGAATTAAAACGTATGTTGAGGCGATGCTGACAGGAATAATCCACTATTGCTAATAACAAGCAGAAACATCATATTATGCACAATTGATGATAAATACAGATGAATTAAACGTGAAAAGAGATAAATAAATCTTGAAATAATAGACAATGCCTTACCTGAACGAGCTGGTATTTGACATATAGTATTGTAGTAATAGTAATAGGCATTACAAATCTTATCCACCCAAATATAACTATTTCTTATTGATAGCAGAGCAGCACAATCACTACCACTGCTTGCATTTGATGGTTCTGAAAGCAAGTTGTTATATCATAATTACGACACTCATTGGACTATGACTGCAGCAGTGCCTCGACTAACACTGTGACTAGGCGGCAGCGCTACCGCGCAGTGGCGGTATTTTGCCGCCCAGTGAACACAAAAGTCAGTCCCGGTCGGCAGTCCTGTTTTGTTACAATATCGCTAGCAATCGAAATTCTAAATATAACTAACATAACATAACAGAAATAATAATAATATAGTGTTGTCAACAACGATATGATGTCTGTTTCACTGATTGCATTTCCGGCGATCTAGTTTTTAATTTCGCCTGTTCAACTAACTGCCGCCCAGTAACAATTCCTTAGACGAGGCACTGGACTGCAGTGATTGAAGAAAATGTACATAATAGTTCATCAAAAAAAAAACGTACCAATGATCAAACCAGCAATTCACACTATCAGACGCTTGATGCTATAACGCATGGGGAAACATTGGAATTGAAATCGAAACCATACTAAAGAGAACTATAGAAGAATATGCAAAGCACGATTTATTTGTTGAATATTTCCATATTCATTTCGGTCACATACGCCAAGCATTAATAAATTTCAAGGTTTAGGATTGAATCTAAAAATGTTATTCGCGCCAATTCCTATATGGACAGAAAGTCGAAAAGGAAGATATCTAATTTCAATGAGTTGTCAAGGTTCTGGGTTATCTAAACTCTGATATAGGGATTGAGTAGTTTCGAAATCGACTTACGTCCAGCTCCAAAATATATATCCTCCTGTGCAACAAGAGAGTTATCAAGCCATTTCCAAACACCTTCAGTTGCTAGATCGTTGGCACCAATCCATGTTTCTCTCTCATTTCTGATAAAATTTAAAATGTGGCGATCAAGATTTTAATGGAGTAAAAACTACCTTATTTCCAGATTACTTAACTTTTTAATTTTCTAGTTGTATTCGTCTTACTAAATGTTGACTGTGTCATCTGATAGAATCAAATATATTTGGCATTCTTAACTATTAAAAAAGGATGCGTGGAATTTGATGCAATTAATCAAATGCCTAACCAGCCCTTTTAATACTTTCATGGACATAGGTTAATGACGTGAGTCTTGTTGGGCTACGCGTAATTATTACAAATGATGTCGATAAAAAAACCTGCCCTCTAAGTGTATAAAGCAAACGTGTAGATGACTTTATCTCGTTTTTACCACCAACTTTAACATGATTAATGTATATTTTAACAATTTACCAATTATAGACACATTTATTAACATTAAGTAGTGGTGTGATGACTAATGTGTCTCATCAGTTGTTGTGTAAACACACGTATATATAGTTGGTATAAAATGACGCCACTGCCTATTAAAATCATACAATAATTACCTATTGCTAGCTAAAAAATCAACTGCAACCTTTCCTTTTGGCATAATCAGTTTAGCACCTTTACTTGCGCAGGTTGAAAGAGCATTATAATAATTCCTAGCCTGGGGATCTCTGTAATAACATATACCATTCAGGGCCAACCATGTATCATTGCACACTGAAAAATTAAACGTAGAACAGAATACTAATATCATATATTGACTTCTAGTCATTAATTTTCCTTGGTTTGTACATTTAGAGACTTGAATAAAGGGGACAGATAACATTTCGCTATCAGATATATAGGATCGCCGCTGACAGAGACGACCATTTGTTCGAAAGTAACCAATAAATTTACATATAACGCTCTAACCGACTGTGCTGCAGTCAAAGAATACAACTATACTTGACCAAACTTACTTTTACAGGCACTTAAAAAGCCGTCAAATACGCCATCAATTCCACAGATCATAGTCACACTTGAATCAGGATTGTCGTTACAAGTATATGTTATTGTATCACCAACGTCATACGATGCTTTAACTGGATCAGTTGAAGTACCATCAAAGGGAACAGTTGAAGGTGGACTGCAGCTTACAGACGATTCTTCGAATTAAAAAAAAAGCAATGATTATTGTTTATATCGACAGCAATACAATTATACTTTGTGTAAATTAGAGATGAAATAGTAAAATCAAATGCATCATCCCCTAAGCAGTGAATATGGTATCGGAACTCTAGCAGTAGCAATAGATTGTTTCATGGTTCAATATGTTAAAAAAATATATATCCAACATGGCTATGTGTTTAAGTATAACGTCTTTAGTTTAAGACTTTAATTATACAAGACCAAATCTTATGCTTACTTGAAGCAGGCTTGGCTGGTAGAGGATGATCTGCAATACAGGATGCTCTACAAATGGACGCAGCACGATTATCTTGTGCACAAAAGTTAGGAACTGTTGAAATGAGTGTCTGGCAATCGGAATATGTGTCATGTACCTTTCCTGAAAAATTCAAATTATATAGTTGTTGATGTCATTGATGTTGCGTACAGAGAAGACGAGTTTTGATTTATTGTTCTTACTACCTTGTGTACACCATCTAAAGACTTGATTTGTCGTATGTGCTACAGACTGTACACATTACACACACATTAGGCAACTACAGTCAAGTCGCTGCCTGGAAAATGATCCTTCAATTCTGACTTTTTCTACGTAAACCCGAGCTGGGACAGTTTTTTTTTTAAACTAAAATATGTGAACATGTATATACCTTCTAGACAAACATCACACACTCGGCGTTTACATTCTGTAGCTTCAACATAACACCACGGTCTTTCAGCTGAACCTGGATTCCTGCAGTAATTGCTGTCTAAACCATTTGTAGCATCTCTATAACGTAATTAATGATCTTTTATAAACCAAATTATGTGTCCTAACGACAGGATAGAAATACCAGATGCAATTGACGGTGAAATGCAGTTTCGTTTCGTGATTGACTATACTCATGAGTTATGTTATGAAGAAAAAGTTTTTTTTCTTTTGATCGATTTGATTCCATTGCTCTCCCATTTGTCTGTAATTTTATGCTACTTGTTTGTTGTAATAAACAAACAATACCAGCTATGTGATATTTAGAAAGTATTTTTTTAAGAGTATGTTTACCCTAGCGACAACAGCTACAATATGATCACAGTTGGGCTATAATGAGATTTTGGACAACTAGACTTACTTTGGATGTTGGCTTGAATATTCACAGTGACCAGTTTCACTCCACGGTAAACAAGGTTCAAAGTATTTCGATATGTTGGTTTTACCACGATATGATGCTCCGTCATCTTCAAAATCATAACAATTATCTTCGTCTGAAAAAATTGCAGAGTTGGCTGTATAATATATATATAAAAGAATGTAACGATTACATTCTACGAAAGTTCGTTTTTTAATTACATATAGATCAGAGGTTTTTTATAGTGGATCTTGACCAACAGCAAACATCGGCCGATGTGCGGTTTTCAGGGTTGGCCGGTTTTCAGGTAAAAAATCAATGAATCATAGAGTGTTTTTATCGGGACTTTGCCGATATTCAGGGGAAACCGGTCTTCAGGGTGTGCGGTCTTCAGGGTTTTCATTGTACGTATGTATCGGAAATTGATGTTTTAAATAATATTCCTTCATTGCAAGGTATGATTTCATTACCACTAGATCCATTGTTCCTAACCTTTCGTTGTCTTGAAACTCCATAACTGTTATGGTAAGGGGTTGGCAAGACAAAATCCAAAACACTGTAGAATTTTGGCCTACGAGATAGCGAAGTTTCAATTTACTATTCTGTATCATATAATAATGTTGCGTGTTCAACCATATGGGAAATCCACTGCTATATAATTATTGCACCCGGTTTTGTCATGCTCTGGACGAGATTTTTGATGAACTGAGTTGTTGTGCGGATTTTTTTAATTATTAACAAATAATAACACAAATTCACCTTAGAAATCAACTATTATGATATATTAATGTCATTTTACTTAATGTTCCGTCTAACCCCCTTCTTGTGATACCCTTGAAATAAATGAATCCCTCATAAATGACTAAAAAATGCATTTGGAATGACTCTTCAAACTAATTATACTGACTTGTAACATATCTGACTTTCCCTTCGAATCCACTAGCCACCGTCGATTGTGCACTCTTAAACAATACAGTCATTTTGTTACTATAACTCCTGAAGGTTTTGCCATTGTGTGTACAGAATCTGAAATGAAAGAACTTTAAGAATGCAACTGTAAAATAGTTCTTAGTACGATTGATTCAACTACATGATATTTAATATGCTATTTTTATTTTTTTTTATGGAAGATAGATGAATAAATATGAAGATCAACTGGTAGCAAAGGCGTACAAATATATATTGTGGTATAAGAATAATTTTAGAAGAATTAGCAACATTAGCCTAGCACAGCCAATGACACTTTGTTTATGCATTATATAGTCTCTTACTAGCGACCTAGCCATGTCAGACTTGAAAAGTTTAGTGTAGCATCTATATCGGGACTCTATGTAAGCAAAAGTCTAACTCAATGAGCCATCCCGGTTCCGAAGATGACAAATAGTGAAACATAAGAACAATGTGACGTGAAGAAAATTTCAATCTTGAGTCGTTAGGATATAGAACATGTAAATGAGGCTTATCTTATACGATCTTATTGATATGGAAACTTATTTGAACCTTTTCTTATAGATGCTCAGTGAGGAGAAATTACAATAACAAATTACCTTGGATGTTGTTCACCAATATTCAGAACTCTAACTTCTACATTATCTGAACAATGGACATCAAAAGTTTCAAAATCGAGATAAACTTTACTTCCTTCGGGAGCCTACAAAATATATATGATTCTAAAATTGTCTCTCTATTTTAATCCCCGACAGATAAGGTTCAAAGTAGGGCAATACCAACAGTTTTCCTCAATTCTAACTTGAAAGACGCAGAATTTGCAAGTTTGTTTATCGTATAATCTACATCATAAAAAATCATGATTTTATATACAGAGCAGGGGCTTGTATAACACTTAAAACATCATAAAACGACATGTAATGTTATAATTTTTAATGAGTTCATCAGTTTTGCTTACCGTTATCAACCAACTACATTTTTGATTAAGGTTATAGTTATTGGGATAGTTTGGTGTTGAAAATGTTCCGGTTGGGTTATTGCTATCTAGTTCTATTGTACCACCACATGCTGAAATTAACATTAAATTGTATTAGTAATTTGCACTTATGTTATAAGTTTGATTACAATAACACACTAGAATTCTATTAATGTCCCGTTATTTGACGTTTCGGCTAACCACCTTCTTCACAAATAACTAAAGAATTGCATGGTTGAAAATGTATCGATGACATTCTACGAAATTTCGTTATTAAATATCATCAGAAATAAATTTTAATGTTGTAAATACACAATGTAAATAATATTCCTTCAATGTAATGAAAGAACTTTCAGAATGCATATGTAATATAGTTCTTAGTAAAGATTAAATTAATTACAACACTGGATATTTCCTTTTTTGAGTTTACTACCCTACGACCTCTTAATACAAACTGATTTCGCCTACTATTGTGTTTGGTTTTCATAAACTTGCATTAATGTTATGCAAAAATACTTACTGAGATCCATAGGCGTGTAATGGCAGATATAAAACAAGAATGTCCCAACTCCACTATACGAATACATAAATGGATGACTTCCGGATTTTGTTGCAATAGAACTACCCCCAACTACGTGGTTGTTGTAACCATAATAAAATTTTCTAGCATTGAAATCTGAAATGGATTGTGAAAGTATAACATAAAATTGTTTTCAAAAATAGTATATTATTCAATTTAGGAAGAGACCGCAACAATGAGTTATCGAGCTCGCCCCAATCAGATATATAGATGGGTAGGTCAAATTATATGAGCAGTGAATAGTTTGTACACGTAAATATATTGTTGGGCTCTTGAACATTCGAAAAAGTCACTATTTACTCTATATTCAATGTGTGTATGCTTTAGAATTGTCCAAAAGCCTTTGATCAAGAAAATGTTAACAAGAAAAATAAATGTCATACTTCTGACTGCTTGACAATCAGGACTTCTGTTATCAGCATTATAAAGGATAAACTCGTTGGTTAGTGGGAGATCAATTGGTATATTCTTCATTCCATCAGATCGGCAACAGAACTCAAATTTAGTATCTTCATTGAAAACGCCATCAGGTAAATCACCGGATTTGGTGTTATTATAATAACTGCTGGTTGTTCTAATATAGTCATCCATTTGAACAGAACCACTCTTAAATCCTTTAATAAAAATAGGGATTCATTAGATGATGTAACCGTTTTACGGTTTGTATCTTTCGTACTTAGGTTTTATTATTGTATTACTTTAAATATCCTGAACTGCATTTGGGCTCCTGATCTAAAGAATGCAAAATCATACAACGTTTTGTTTCGGGGTATGCAATAGATTACGAGCTAAACTAAAAGTGAGAAGAGATGATTTTGTACAGCCCGTCATTGAAAATCAAATGTCATTTACAATTATAATACACTTACCACTAGGACAAGTTCCACCAACTCTGTGTAAACAATACACACCAGCAGGCCATATATTATTACTTTCAGCAAAGTTATTTCTACTGACACAAAACTCGTATTGTGTGGAGTAATAGTCCTGTGTTCCCTTCATCGGATTATTGGTACTTTGGGCCCATGAAAATCCAGCACTCCAATGTTTTCTATTGCCTATATTAAACCCTACTGGACAACCACTACCAGCGGCGACAAACGCATATGAACCACTTGGCCAATCAGCATCGATAAATGTGCCTGAAATACAAATGTAATTTGAACATTTTAAAAGCAAATTAAATCTAATGATATGAATAAAGTTTTACGTTCTAACATTGGTTAAGTGTATGTCACAGATTATGCTATGAATGTTTAATAAATGAATGCCACCAAAATTTTAATTGTTTCTAACTATGGATGCTATTTATCATTTATCCCAACAAAAACTGACAGGTTTTTAATTGGCACTGTGACAGTTCATGAGATGTTCAGTTCTTTTTTGAGCTAGCGGACATTTAATCTTATTACCGGAAGTACTAGCTTTGCTGCATCCATCCTCTGGAGACAAACCATCTGGGCACATACACTGACATTTGCCCAAATATTTTGTAACATAACCATCATTGACACATTCGGTGGTAAAATCCGGACATTCTTCTGAAATGTTAATGAAAAATATAATCTAAATACGTCGTACAGAGAAAAACACTTATCTGTTGTTTTGTGTAAGAATGTCTTTGAATTAGAACGATATAAACACAAACACAACACAAACTAGATATTCACCCCCAAAGTATCCATTGCCTAATTAAAGGCAAATGATGGTTGAAATTGGTGTTAAGCTCCAATATCGTGAACATTTATAATCAAAACAATTAACAAAACGAATTTTGCACAATAATCGATAAGCATCTAGAATCAAAATACGTACTTTCTGCACATTGATAACGAAGATTGACTTCTCTTACTGGATAGAAAAAACCTTCTGCCATTATATAATCGTCGTTAACAGTTTTAATAGAATAACCAAATAAATCTTTGCGGAAAGCCTAGAAAAGATATTATATAACATATTTTTAAGAGAAACATTGTCATGTTAGTGAATATTCTGTCGAAAAAAAAAACTGTAAGGAGAAAATTTTTTGTAGGAGGATGAAACCAATAATCGCAATAAAAAATGTTCACATTAAATTGAAGTTCTCCATTCGTTCGATCAATAACATTTTAGTTTCAGAACTTTTGAAGGGATTGTGCGATTTTTGGTCAGTTGTAGTAATTTTGAAGGATATTAACATATTATATTCAAGGCCCAAATCGAAAATGCTGAACAATCCTCTTTAAACTATAAGAATATGTGTACAATCTTACCGTTGATGAGTAGTGCATTGTTGAAGCGACTTTATATATATGTTTGTCAGTATAATTCACTTGCGATTCTGCCAGTTTGGCGAATTGTGACCACTTTCCTAAGATAGATATATAATACAACATTAAAGTCAACAGTAAATAAAACATCAAAGTGGATTTTTGGAGAGAAAATAAAATCAAGTCATGACATGGACAAACTTTCATGAAAGGTACAATGGTTTGTTCTCTTCGAGGCGCCTTGTTGTATTTCTCTTTTAAGTAGTCTACTACTATACAACTATTACTCTCGATTTTACCATGTTTTTGGATGCGATTTTCACTAACGGAATTGTTTGGCTTGTACGGAATTTTGTTCATGCTGATCACGAAGTTTTTAAAACAATCAGAATACAAGCAAGAAAAATTTGATTAAAATCGATATGAATTACCTGTATCAATTGGATATAAATCAACTTCAATATATCGATCTCTTTCTGGTCTTTGTTGCTCGTGCATGAAGCCAAGCAAATGGAGCAGTTCGTGGTAGCATGTTCCCTAAAAAACCAATAATCTCCTATACAGTCATTTATAATTTGTTATGAACAGTTCTATCAGCATAATCCTCAAGTGACATTTAGAAGTAGAGATCACATTAAATAACGGAACACAATTTTGTGGTATACTACTCCTTAGTTTTATTAGCACAATTTAATGGTATACTACTCCTTAGTTTTATTAGTTACGAGATAAAACTAAGGAGTAGTTTACCAAAAAATTGTGTTCCGTTATGCTATCAGCATATATTGAGACGATCGTAACATGTGTAAATACGCTATGCATATCATTAACTATATTGTTCAGATTTGAACTGAGCATTGATCCTGATCCAGAACAGTTTTTTTCAGTCTTGACTAAACCAAATGGATATGAGAACAATCAGTTTTGATATTGCTTTAAGACGCGTTACTCATCGGATTCACCGGCCAGTCACGGGAAATCTTTTGAAATCATATAATATAGATCTCCCTTGACATACCTACCTTAGAACAGCAGCTGCATCGTGTGTTATAAGTCTTGTAACCAAGATCAGCAAAACAACCATTCCCTCTTAAATGCAAATTATACCCCAAAAACATAAGAATTAATTTGAAGCGATATGAGTTTTCGACCCAGAGAATGTAATTTAAGATTTAGATTGGGTTAGATTTACTTTAAAAGATTGTGGTCTGCAGAAAAGTAAAATTTTGAAGAAATCCTTTGTCTCGAGTTGCACAAAACTACAGATTGAATACAAAGCTTTTAACGTTTTTTACATTAGTTGCAAAAATGAGAATACTTTTTGTTTGTCTGACGTTCAAACATGGATAATAAGTATCACTTACTTGATAAATTTAACATGTGACCCAGTGTAGGTTGTTTGATCGACTTCAGTGAAATTCAAACACGATCTCATGCTAAAATATTCGATACTGAATGTGATGGCACTTTTTGAATCTTCTGTGGGATCTACAATATTGATAATGATGATTGTTATTTGTCATTCTAAAATTGCAAAATGTTCTGTAAACAAGGACAGTTTAATCTGCGGCACCTTGTCATTTAAAACTCAAGCCTTGTTATGCTTTTTCAGTTTTCGTCTTGTGGCAACTGATAATATTCCATAATAAAAAGATTGGATACTTCTGCGATATAGAAATGTAAAAGATATCGAAGTATTTTGTTTTCCTTGTCAAAAACATCGACTTGCTAATAGCTTTTTCATTTTAGTCCATCTGAAGTGTTCATTGTAAAAGGGCAGCATCCAGTATTTTCGAGTGTTTATTTTAGTTTTGAATACACGTAAATAACCTTTAAAATCACTAGAACTGCATCAAAATCGCACAATTCTTTTAAATAAATATCAAACTCAATATTTGTCTTTAAAATGCTGTATATGCTTCTACATAGTCTCACTCAAATTCGAAAACTTAATTTTGACTTTCAAATTCTGATAATTATTTATATACATGTAAATGCATTTGAAGGCTTAAATTTAATTTTGACAGTGAGTTATGAACACTATTACTGGTTAGCTTCCCTTTTCTGAGATATTATAAGTCGAGAGGATATTGACCTTTCCCCTTTAAACTATGTATTCTGGGTTAGAAATATTATCTAGACAAGCCAAAAAATATATTAAATGATCAACTACGCGACAAGCAGAACATAAGTAGCTACTTACAATCAGTCGGTGTGTAGGAATAAATAATTTCACCATTTGGCCAGAGTGTTGTCTCGGTTTTGATAAACCTCCTCTTTCTAACATGCTCTGAATCATCTGTATCATTCTCTAAACCATCAAGTTCTATTGGTATCTGTGGTCTTATCTACAATGTCAAATTATTCATATTGTCATGCTCAAATCTGTTGACTCTATTCTGATCAATAGATTAATTTTGTTAACTTCATGTTTGATTAACAGATTAAATTTGTTTAATTCACAAAAGATTAATAGATAAAAAAAGATTTTTTTTTTTTCAAATTAAGTAACTGTTATACGACTTTAAAAATTCAAAATGAAAACATTGTTTTCCAAGTCACAAGAATTGCTTAAAATATCAGGCAAAATAGTTAAAAAATGGTCACTTGTCATGGCGAGATCAGAACCCAAATCACATTTGAAAGCAAAAGTTTTTTTAAAAAAAATAAAAATAATACAAATAGATTACGTCTTCATAGATGATTTCTGATGGCTGGTCCGGTTCCACTATTAAATCAGATTCATCAAAATCAGAATCAGGATCTAAATTTTCAGAAGGAACTTGGATGACGGTCGTATTATCATCAATAATAATTGGCGGTGGTCGTTCATCACCTCTCACAAGTAGAGCTAAACTGAGTATCAGTAACCACTTCATCCTGCCAAAATTACAATGTAATTATATTTAATATGTTCTTTAAATTGTAGATTTAAACCATTTTAATAGATGTTTCGTTTAAAAATTTAACCAAGTCTTTATTGTAAGTAACAACAGTCTGAGAAATAAGAGGTACTAGTATCTACACGAGAGACAACGATCAGAAATGATTACTGTCTTCAAAATATGAGAGCTGAAAATAAGTTGTATCAACTGATAAAGCAAATATTTGAATGATGTTTCATTAAAAGACTACCGAATGGGTTAATCAAATCATAGCCTACATCTATCTTTGAGAATGTAAGAAAATATTGTTACCTGTCTCGATTCCAAATGAAACCAGGAATTGAAATGGTTTGAGAAAGAGCCTGTATATATAGCAAAAATAATACATAACAACACCTGTACGAGCACATTAATTATCATCATATTATAGTCGTTAACAAACCATGAAAGAAATTCTTATCTTTATTTCCAATTCAATATTATAAAATTCATTTTTATGGATTTGGTTTGAAGGCTTGGAGCGAAGGGGTGGTTTAAAATTAGGGCGAAAATCTGCGGAGGATGGAGGTCCATCTCAGCAAATTTTCAGCTTCTCAATATCTATCATGGCTGAAAAGGAATATGAATATGAGTAAAGCAAAGCAATGCTAATATTTTGGAGCTTCAGAATCCTTTGATTTTATGATATACATAATTGATGGTCTGTCATGACGCGTCCTGTATAATCTTTGATACAACAAATCATTCTATTTGAGCTAGCTTATCGCAGCCCCTGAGGACTAGAGTTGACTATCGACTGTTTTCAAGATTTGTCTGAGAATCGGAAAATATGCTGGGATTTTACCCTCAATATTATTCAAAACTATTGGACTTTTAGTTCATATACTTTTAATTCCACTGTATCCACTTTTCTTTCAGTAATACGAAAACATTATCAATATTAGCTGTGACACTTCTAAGGCTATGATAAATCAAGTTGCAGAGTGGGATCGGGTTTTCTCGACAAAATGTGCAAATCCTTCCACAGAATTGTATATGGTCACACTGAAATTCAATAAGGTAAGGTATAAGAAGGGGCAAAAACTACAACAGTTTGTACAATCGCGTCGTTTTCCATATAACTTTTTTTTTATGTGATAAATGAAATAATGGAAGAAAATAGTTGTTTTAGTACTTATTGTTTATTATCATTACACCTGGACAAATGTTTCAAACGGTATATTTATGTCATAACGATGTAAAGTCTGTTATTTGGCATCATAAACAGATATGTTTATTAATATTTGATGTCTTTATAAAACAATTCAATACTGCTATTAAAAAATATCTTTGATTTTGTATAATTTTGTTGTTATAAAAATGCGTGTTGCCTGAGTTTGCATTTATTATATGCCCACATAGTATACGGACATTATGTTACTGTCAGCACTCTCGTTTGGTGGTACAGTTTTGGATTTTTTTTAAAGCATACTAGTAGTATACTTTTAACTACCAAAGCGTACCAACTGATCCAACGGTTTCTAGTAGTATTAGACCTCAGGAATACCACTACCAAAATCAGGGGTTCAGAAAAATTGTTTGACATGCTATTATGTTCGGGGCAGTACTTGTACAATTTGTATTCGCCGAGTTTCATATTTTCAGGGGCTGACAAGGACATGTTGATGTTCATCAGCAACTGAGGTACTTACTGTCAAACTTGGGGACGTTTTTTTCTGGGACACCCGATACAATAAGTGATTTGCAGTCATTTTTAGGTATCGGTGGCCATCTTTGACTTTTAAAGGCTCTCTGAACATCCTATTTTGATAAACTTTTAGTATTTTATTACTGAGGGCGAATACTACTAAAAACCATTGAACAACCTTTGGATGCAATTTTGGGGGGGTTGGGGTGTGTTTATTTTATCGTATATTGTTGATTCGACTAAAAGAACAATTGATTCTCATATATGCAATCTTGTAGTACTAACAGTTGTTGAAAATGCAGTTGTTCTCAGAGTTCGTCAGTCGCAAGATTTCTCTGAAGTAATGACTTTTTAGTGTCTTTCCTCTTATTTTGTCATGATTATTTTCAATAAAAAGAATAAATAGATAACACGTAAAATATTTTAATAAAAAAAATGTATCTACGGATTTAAATATTCATTTATGCAAAGAGATAAAGGTTACCAAAGGTTAATGTCATATTTCATTCAAGTTATTGCAAATACCATGATATCAAACTAAATATGATTTTAATTTATTAATTAGAAAGAAATTTTCAGAACAAAAAGAATCATTAATACTACAATATATAACGGAAGTGACAACAACATGTAATTTGAGAGATTAATATGTAATTTTGGGGGAAAACTTATGAAGATTACATCAGATCCTCAGTTCCAAACCAGGGGTACTAGTACTGCTTGAGGGTACCAACGAACACCACAAGTGGTACCTAGAAAGCCTCTTCGACAATTTTAAAAAGTAGGGTTATATACTATTAATCAATTTACCTTGTTTTAGTTTATTTCACCTTATAATTGACATAATTATAACATCTTATAAAATTACAATAAATACAATCACCAACAACTGTAATAGTGGCTTCAAATATCCTATGACTTTCATGTTGGCACTTATTGTTACTTAAGTTGACCGAAGGGGTACCAGGAGATTGTGTTATAAAATAGGGGTACGAAGAGTTCAAAAGGTTGGGAACCAAGGATCTAGATTATGAACCAACGTATAGAAATTAATATTGTGTTTTGATTGCAGATTTAGGTCTAGTAAACTTCGTCATAAACATCTTGAATATCGCATTCAATTTTCAAAGACAGCAGATAATGTCTGAAACTTGACAGAACATCTATAAATAATAGTTCATTTATTGACGAATTGTATCTCTTTATGTGGTGGCATTTCAAGCGCCATGGATGTTACATAGCAGTTGATTGGTCACTTCAAGCACATCACACATCACATTTCTATCTGACTTGGTAACGTACAATTTGTGGTCGTCCATAGCTTTGCCTGTACAGGTAAGGGCTATATAATATTCTTGAAAATCTTCGTAAGTTTTGGAAACCTGAAAAAAACATAATGTTGCAATTTATTCATTGATCTAAAAGTCATGTCTAACATTCAGCCTATGGTGCGACCATGCCTAATCTTAAATAATGTCCACAGCTTACCACATAAATGTATATTCATAATTATCCATATTTGAAAGTGCAAAACAAAACTCGTGTACTAATCAGACTAGTTATACATAGAAAAAAAGATAACAATTATAGGCCTACATATCAACACCAGAAAACATTAGAAAAGAAACCGACGTGCTCATTTGGATGTTTGCTAAGTTGTCATGAAACCCAATTCTTATAAAGTTCCTTATAAAGTAACAACATACTTACATTTAAAGATGCTTGTGTTGGTAAAGTTGAATTAATGTATTCCAATAGACCCGTTTCTTCCTCATACAGTCTATTATGCTAAAAAAAATACTCTAGATTAAAATTTAAAGAGACAGTCCAGTCAAACATTTTTTTGCTCAAATTTGTGAAAACAATACACCAAAATCTAATATGTGCCTTTTGTATATCTGAAAGTTTTATCTAAAAAAATCAAGCCGTTAATTTTTAAATGATAAAATAATTAAAAACATTAAGGTTTGTAAGTTTGTTATGTTTTTTGGACGCTATGTGTTCTAAAGGTTTCAGCTAGAAATATCGAGCCATTATTAAACCAAACTCAAAAACTACGTCAAACTGCTTAATTAACAATAGTACTCCCTGTTTTTAATTAACCCCTTAAAACTAATTCAGTTTGATCAAGAAGATTTAGATATATAGCATAGCATACTTAAGAAATACTTTCAGGTAACATTTGCGACGTTTAATCATCCAACATACCTGTCTCTGTCGGTAATTTTATTAGAATGGATGCCGGTAATTTTTTTTAGAAGGGATCAAGACTTAAGAATGAAATTTATTATCATTATGATACTTACGTATTTATTTCGTATTTTCCTTACACGACCTTCCATAAATAGACGTATCAGAACAGTTTCATAACACGTCATATGGAATATCTTCTGGGCAAACATCATATATCAACTGGTTCAACAGTCGTTGTACACGGTGAGAAAATCACACTTTTTAAATCTGTATTAATTTCACAGAATTCTAGTTCCGAATGTCGTTCTATACCGTCGGTAGCAACAGAAGTTGTTTTGGTTGCGGTAATTACAATGAACAATATCAAATATAATGCTGAAAAATAATTGAAAGAAAATTATTCAGGTACATTCGTTTCTGAAAAATATATTGCTTAAAGCTGTGTTCACATTGCTTTACGTTGTGTACACAATGTAATCGAAATGACTATGGTAACTTGCTGCTCTACCAAATCCACAGTTGATGCTTTGTCGCTTGATAGAACCCTCTTCTTAAACTACTTAAACAATCTATGACATTACCCTTTTCTGAAGCCATGATAAACACTTTCATATAATCTATCAGTGTAAGATCTTTCTGGAAAAGTGTCCTCTAAAAGCTATCAATATTTTAAGAATTTGATGTTCTATAAAATTAAGTTGAAGAGATATCTGAAATCAGCTAAAATTATGAACATTAAAAATTCTTATGACTTTATACCTTTATTGAGTTTGTTTACAAACAATCCAAGCATTAGATTCGGATGATTAGTTTTATTATTTTTTAGTACAAAATGTATCCAATTTCTACAAGACCAAAAAAAAACTTTGGGGAATTTCCATATCGATATGTATTGATTTATGATCACCTGATTCATAGATGATTACGAAAGCATTCGCCACCCTGAAGAAATTTGAAGCTTTACAATAATTATTTTTCACCACCCAAGGTTTGGAATATTTCAATACAAAGTCCACTGAGCAAATTCGTTATTTCCACTCTTTTTATCACTTGAAGAATCAAAAATAAAAATGGACCTGCATTGTATTCTTCAATAAATATCTTGAAGATTATTGAACAATTTGCTACTGACGGCGAATTGGGCAAAAGACCACCGTCAAACTGTAGGGAGAAAATGTTTGTATGCGGGTCAGGCCAATAATCTTTAACTTCAAATTCACCGGGAAATGTCAGGAATTTGTGTTTTCAGGCGTCTAATTCCCAAAAGTCCAACAGTCCCTAACAAAATAAACCATTACTTTGTCCAGCAATGTCAGGAATTTGCGTTCCGGGCGTCTAATTCCCAAAATGTTCTTATGTTTCGCATTCCCTATATACAAATTAACCTCAATTCTTCAGGAAATATCAAGGATTTGCGTTTCAGGCGTCTAATTCCCAAATTTTTCTTGTGTTGTTCCCGCAGTACCTACACAAATAAGGCCCTTGCACGTCTCCAAAAAATATTTTACCAGGCGTTCTTGGCAGCAATAAAAATAGCATCATCAGTGTAATGCAGAACAATTCACAAAGTTTTCAGCTGAGGGCCTCGTCATTAGGGAAAAAGTGTTGTCGGGAAAAAAAGGTCAACACCACCCCAGTCACGATTTTTTATGGACACTCCTGATCATCCGAGGTAATACATTTCCTCGACGACAATATTCCTATATTACTTACAATAGCCAATGGCTCTTTTGACTCTTCTTGTTGGTACTGTTACACAAGTGAAGAACGTTAATAGTTGGGTGACACGTACAGTTAATCAACTTACAGGTGGACTGGTATAGTTTTCTTTTTTTTTTTCTTATCATCAAGCTTTACAAACAGCACGGTATCTTCCAGGTTTTCTCGGGTTTGGAATTTGGGATTGAGAATCAAGACTGTTTCAACCTTATTTCACAATCTAGTTGCGAAGATATGACTAAAAGATCAAGAAATTAGAAAACCTTCTTCATTCTGTATCATCATAAGCAAATGTCAAATTTCAGAGCTACCGATAACGGATGTTCAACTCAGTGGGTAAAAGTGAATTCTACCATTTTAAAACATATTAAAGAGTAAAAAAAGATATTTCCTGCAAACCGATGTGATCATTTATGCTCTAATAAGCAATTATCTCTTAATGTTATGACTATATAATATGTGATATATACGTATGTACATAGGCCATTAACTGTTGATAGACACAATAGCAAAGTAAAATGGGGCGTAAGGATAATCGACTATCTGATCTAATAAAAAATAACCAGTATATAGTTGTGGGAGGATACTTCATTCATTCATTCTGAATTCATTGAAAATTACTTATCGATGGGCTTAGCTTACATTACAAGTCTCTTCCCGGGGGCGTCAAGTGTATTTTGGGGCTAAATATTTGAAAGATGCTAGAGTCCGATAATTTATGCAAAGAGATAAAGGTTTCCAAAGGTTAATGTCATATTTCATCCAAGTTATTGCAAATTCCATGATATAAAACAAAGTATGAGATATTTCATTGAAGCGAAAAACTTCATATCATTTCATTTTATTCATTAGAAATAATTTTTCAGAAAGCAAAGGATCAATAATACAATTAATATTCACATGTAATGGAAGTGACAACAACGTGTAATTTGAGCGATTATGTCATATATTTTGGAAAAACTTCAGATGATTTTATCTCTATATGAACTAACGTACAGAAATGAATATAGTGTTATGATTGAAGATTTACGTATAGTAAACGTTGCCACAAATATCTTGAGCATTGCATTCAATTTTCATAGACAGTAAATAATGTCTGAAACTTGACAGAACATTTATAAATAAGAGTTCACTTATTGACGAATCGTGTCTCTTCATGTGGTGACATTTCAAGCGAGGGTCCGAATGATGTATGTTGTTAGTTGTTGCTTCTCCAGCGCTATGGATGTTACATAGCAGTTGATTGGTCACTTCAAGCACATCACACATCACATTTCTATCTGACTTGGTAACGTACAATTTGTGGTCGTCCATAGCTTTGCCTGTACAGGTAAGGGCTATATAATATTCTTGTAAATCTTCGTAAGTTTTGGAAACCTGAAAAAACATAATGTTGCAATTTATTCACTGATCTAAAAGTCATGTCTAACATTCAGGAATAATGTTCATCGAAATTAGAGCTTTCAAATTTATGTGTATTCATAATTATCCGTATTTGAAAGATTAAAACAAAACACGTATAGGCCTACGAATCCGACGATATACATAGAAAAGATAACAATACATATAAAAGGTTAAGTTTGTTGTACCTTAGAAAAGAAACCGACGTGCTCATTTGGATGTTTGGGATAATTTCAAGTTGCCATAAAACCCCATTCGATGAAACTGTCAATTTCCTTCTAAAATAACAACATACAGGTACTTACATTTAAAGTTGCTTGTATTGGTAAACTTGAATTAATGTATTCCAATAGACCCCGTTCTTCCTCATATAGTCTATAATACTAAAAAAAAAATACATTTTATAGTCACAACTTCACAGCTTAATAGTAGTTTTTTTAGATGAAAAAAGCTCCAGATCAATGTACATCTATGAAATGATGATATGGATTGTGTAGTCTACATTTCTTTTGAGGTTAACCCTTTTATTTGAAGAGGTGCCGATAATTCAATTTATGAAGATATTAAGACTTACGAATGAAATTTATTATTTCATTGATACTTACATATTTATTTCGTATTTTCCTAACATGACCCTCCATAAATAAACGTATCATAGCAGTGTCATAACACAGGTCATATGAATAATCATCTGGACAATCATCATAAAGCAAATCTTCAAGTGATCCAATAGGTGTTGTACATGGTGAGAAAATAACACTTTTTAAATCTGTATTAATTTCACAGAATTCTAATTCCGGATGTCGTTCTATACTGTCGGCAGCAATAGATGCTGTTTTGGTTGCGGTAATCACAATGCACAATATCAAATAAAATACTGAAAAATAATTGAAAGAAAATTATTCAGGTACAATCTTTTCTGAAAATTATATTGCTTAAAGCTGTGTTCACATTGCTTTATTGCTGTAATCTACGGTAACTTGCTGCTCTACCAAATCCACAGTTGATGCTTTGTCGCTTGATAGAACCCTCTTCTTAAACTACTGAAATAATCTATGACATTACCCTTTTCTGAAGCCATGCTAAACATTTTCATATAATCTATCAGTGTAAGATCTTTCTGGAAAAGTGTCCTCTGAAGGCTGTCAATATATTAAGAATTTGATGTTCTATAACATTAAGTTGAAATCGGCTAAAATTATGAAACAACATTAAGAATTCTTATGACTTTATACCTTTATTGAAAACTTCCTCTTCTTAATGAAGCCTTATTGAGTTTGTTACAAACAATACAAGCATTGATTCGGGTGATTAGTTTTATTATTCTAAATGTATTCAATTTCTGCAAGACAAGACAAAAAAACTTTGGGGAATTTCCTCATTGATATGTTTAGTATTTTAACCACGAAGTATTTTCTTTTAAAAATATATGACTGTTTCGGTGTTATTGTTTCAGTTTTAATGGCATTATTTTATGGAGGTTGACAGAAATGTTTTAAAAAAACTTATTTCAACGTTTTCTGAATCTTCCAAAATAACGTTTCTTTAAAGTTTTCTAAAGGTTTCAATGTTTTTATAAAACCCGATTTCAACCTTTTCTGAGTTTCAAAATAACGTTTCTTTTAAGTTTTCTGAAGGTTCCAAAAAAGTTTCTTCTGTTGATTTTTGAAACATTTATATAAGAGTCTACATATTGATTTTTTTAACAAGTTTTAAAAAAAACATTTTAGAAACGGAGACAAAACATTTTATAAAACGTTATTAAAACGTTGAATTGTCCCTGAACTTAACCAGAACGAAAGAATTTCAAGCCCTCCTCAATACAATACGTAATGAATTAATTTTGGTTACTATCAGAGGTCCAAGAAAAAGTTATCCTAAAAGTCGAAAGATCGAAGTGACCGAACGTGCCCTCGGGGTAAGATCGGCCACTACCTGGGGCAAGTTCTGTCAGCGGGTGGCAAGTGGCAATCAAATGAAAAAGAGGCTGAATTTCATCTAAATTGTGTGTATTCAAGCAATAATAATGCACCAGTAGCACCAAGTCCTAATATCATCTATTTTATTAGTCAAGTTATGGCAAATGTAACTGACCATGCCGTTGGTATCCGCACTGTTCGTGTGACCACATTATGCACTGAGAACATTGGATCCACTTTTCTCTTGATCTGCTGTTAGACCAGGATTCCAAGCAAATCAAACAAAAACAGTCCACCTCTTCTTCGCTCTCAGATTCTACGCTTTTTTAACAAATTGAATTCTTCTGGGGAAAGAGATTCTTTTTAACTGTACGATTTTAAACACGTTTTCGTAGCGAATTACTTTTTTTTTACCCTTCGCTCTTCGTGTTCGGCTCTCAGGTGTATCGGTTAAAATACATGTAAATGTTTTCTGTGTTTAGTTGATTTGCTTTTGGGTGAGGTTTTATTGTTTCTTGTGAAAATGTTTCACTAGTGTTGGAAGAACTTGATTGTTGATATGTGTTAAATTATAATAGACTGAGATGCCATGGTATCAGCGAAAGCTGTTGGTTGACGTGTCTTGCAGACAGTGTAAAGTTCCATGTAAAGTAAGGTATGCAGTGCGCTGAATTTGAACTCCAGTTCGACATGAAAGAACTTCTAATTCGTTAACACCCCTGTTCGATATTCTCACTACAACACTCTAATATATCGGGTGGGGCCTAAAAAAGTGGCAACACACTTTTATATGATATTATGGAAAATGTATGGGAGCTATAATTTTGATATTACACACCCATCACAATATAGTAATTTGACATCTTCACTAGAAATTTCAGACCAAAAGACCAAATAGTGTTAATTTGCCAGCAATTTTAAAATTAGAGGTCAAAAAGTGCAATATCGAACAAAGGTGTTCACGGAAAATGAACTAAAAGATCGAATTCGTGAAAAATCGAACGAAATCCCACAGGCAGAGATCAGAAAGTGTATTTCTTCATGGAAAAAACGATTGAGGGCTGTCTGCAATCAAGACGGTGGACACATTGATCACCTTTTCAAGTGAAACAAAGTTTAGATTTGACATTCTTCGATATTGCACTTTTTGACCTCTAATTTTAAAATTGCTGGCAAATTAACACCTTTTGGTCTGAAATTTCTAGTGAAGATGTCAAATTACTATATTGTGATGGGTGTGTAATATCAAAATTATAGCTCCCATACATTTTTCATAATATCATATTAAAGTGTGTTGCCACTTTTTTAGGCCCACCCGATATGTCACAGGCGACCGCGTTGTTGTTGTACATGTATTGTTTTTCAGCTAAGAACCCATTTACGACCTCTGTTACACTTATGTCATCCGTCACCCAAAAATCTCTATAAAAATGTTCATGATCACGGACTTCGTTTATTAACAACGATCCCAAGTCATCACAAGTGAACATCCCCTGTTACATGTAAAGAAGAAATGACGGCGGCGTAAAGCAGGAAGAGACCATCATCTCTTACAGGTATAATGCAAATGCAATTATTCTGTAGGTAGCGGATCATCACAGGATAGGTATCATGAGATGTGGGTTTTAAGATTGTTTCTACATTTCCTCCCGAAATTTTTGTCGCCTCATTCGGACGGTTTGTCACGTGGTGTGGTGCAAATTAGTCATCAACGAAGATATCACTGTTGAATGGTAATATGCTTGTTTTCTCGAAGCAACTATACATATACATATGTTTCTCATGGTCAGTGCCTCTTTCCATGGTTCGCAAAGAATACTTGCTATCTCATATGTGGAAATCGGTTTTCCTGGATTGCTTCGTAGCAAGTTGCTTTAAGACTCAGATTACTTCTTTTCAGAGTGCCGAATCCAAGGGTTTTAATCGATGAGAGCAGTTAGGTGGAAAAGAATGCATGGTGATGCCATTTTGCTTGGCATAATCAAGGCATTCAATAGTTAAGTGAGAGTCGTGATTGTCGAGTAACATCAACACTGGCTTTTAGTTTGACGGTTTGACATGATCATAAAAATGTTATAGAAACAATAGTTCCTGGAGGTGGATTTTTTAAAAAAATCAGACAAGGACCCCCTTGTCACTCTGGTCTCGTCAACATTCCAAATATTGCAAGCTTCGAATTGCCTGTCCATAACATTGGCTTAATTTCGAAAGAATAAAGATACATTGACTCTGTTAAACGCTGTTGCTCCAGCCATATACTTGTTGCTTCTCGAGTTCTTATGAACAACCCTTTATGACGCTCTAAGAAGCCAGTTAACCAGTCTTTCTTGTCATTCGTATCTAGAATCGTCTAGCATATTCAAATGCTAAAACTCGGACTTCTCTTGGACTAAGGCCAAGGTAAATGGACGAGGCATGCTTTAGATAAGCTACGAAAGCATTTTCCTGAATTTTCGGTGAATACAATGTACCTGCCTTGGTTTCTTATATCCATATGACACATTCGATGTCTTTTTCTCGGAGGCAGACAATTTGTTGTATTTTTTTCACATGATCTTGATCTTGCAGTGTTGTGCGAGGTATTTTGAACAAATTCGAAGTCTTTAGATATCCATCAGAACGTTTTCTTTCAAAATTTTGCACCATGATTAAGTTATTGTATGCATTCTAAAAGAAAAGTTAGCCTAGTACTTTATTGATAACATAAATACTATTCATACATATTACTAGGGGTAAGTTCGGCTAGTGACCGGAGCAGGTTCGGTTACTGGCTGAACTTGTCCCCGACAAAATAGCCGGACCTGCCCCATTCCAAACTTTACCACACATCACGTGATATCATATGACTGGCTTAAAGTCCTGTCCGTTCCTTGTGGAGCATAAGGCTGCTACAGACGTTCTCCATCTCACTCTGTTTTTGGGCTGTTCTTTTTACCTCATTCCAGGTCTTGCCAATCCTTTCTAGCTCTTTCAGTCTTGTTCTTTTTCAGCTATGTAATGGTCGTCCTTGTCTTCTATGCCTTTGGGGATTCCATTCTAGTGCCTCCCTGGTGGTGTTGTTTTGAGGTTGAGGTCTTCCATTTGTGGCCTATCCATTGTCATGCTCTGCTTTTAATTTGTGTCTCTACTGGTTCTTGGTCTGTTAACTCCCATAAATGCTCATTTGTGATCTTAATAGGCCACCAAACTTGACAAATATGTCTGACATGCCACATACAAATAATTTGTTGATGAAGACTTGGACTTTTTGTTGTAGGCCTGCTGTTAATCTCCAGGAAAGAAAAGAACAGATTTGACATTGGTGTTAAATAATCTGATCTTGTTGTTCTCACTGAGCGCAGACTGGCTTGAGCATAGCGAATGCTTGACGTGCTATGCATATTCTGGCATTAATATCCTCATCTGTGCCACCGGTCTTACTTATGACACTTCCTAAATAGGTGAATTGGTTAACTTCTTCCAGATCTTCTCCTCCAATAGCCATTGCTCCACCTTTTATAGTTTGGATCTTCGTAACTTTTGTCTTTTTGTTGTTGATCTTAAGCCCTATGGCTTTTATCAGATATCGTTCAGTCTGTTGGACTTTTTTGGACGGATATAGTAATGCTAGGTCGTCAGCAAAATCAAGATCTTCCAGTCTCCTGGCCATGGTCCATTGGATTCCTCTCGGTCTGTCAAATGCAATTTTGTGATCCAGTCAATCGCTATCAGAAAAGTGTGGTTTAGAGTAAGCAGCCTTGTTTTACCCCGGTCTTTACTGGAAACGGTATTTAATAGTGTCTCAGTAGTTGCCACAACACATCTCTGTTGACACTGTCGGAGGCCTTTTCGAAGTCAGCGAAGTTTATATAGAGTGATGATTGCCATTCAACTGACTGCTCCACAAATATTCTGAGAGTTGCAATTTGGTCAACACAATTTCGGTGAGTGCTGATGCCTGCTAGCTCATCACGAAGAACTTTATCAACAGCATCTTTCATTCTGTTCAATATAACTCTACACAAGATCTTACTGGATACTAGCAAAAAAATCTCCAATTTTCACAACAGCTGAGGTCACTTTTTTGGGGCAGTTTGACAAGTAAACCCTACTTCCATTCTGTTGGTATTCTTTCAGATTCCCAGATTTTATTCAGAAGATTTGAGAGGTAATCACAGATCTCCTCTCCTCCATATGTTAAAGGGGACCAGTCTTCATTTTTATTGGTTGATTTGGGTCTTGAATATATTTAAGTATCCTTCAGAAGCACTAGAAATGCACGAAAATTGCGTATTTCCTTCAAATATACCTTGAATTAGACATTTCTCCTTCTATTTCTATAGATGACTTTTCTTTATCGATATATTGCATAGTATCGCTAATGTGTAGTAGGGCATTATAACTTTCAAATGCTAATAATTATGGATGCACATGGATTTGAAGGCTCAAATTTCAATGGTGAGTTGTGATAACCAGTACTAAACTGCTGAGCAAAAAAATCCCCGTTTCTGAGACTTATCCAAATCGACCCGCGAAAATGAAGCCTGTGCCTCTTTAACGCCTCAGGTGGTATTCCATCTACTTTCCCATTCCTTATCGACTTTAAAGCTTTCTTTACCTCATGCTTCTTAATGCTGTCAACCTTAATGTTTAAGTCTGTTCCTGCTTGTAAGGTCAAAGTTTCATCAGGCTCTGGTCTATTCAGTACACTGATGAAGTGCTCATTCCATCTTTCCATCTGTTCATCTGGCTTGGTACTAACCTTTCCATGTTTGTCTTTTACTGGTTTTGCCTTGCATGTTTTACGCTTGCTTAAGGTTTTTGTGATGTCACCCATGTAAGCAGCCCTTTCTGCTTCTGTAGCCAGTTCGATGACAAATTCCCTTTTGTCATTTCTACACAATTTTTTCACTTCATAATCAAGTGCTTGGTGTTTAGCTTGTGCGTCATTCTTCTGTACCTTTGTCTTTGCGTTGTTTACTTTTTCTTTCATATTACGCCTTTCTAATAAGAGATATTAAATAAGATAGGGCATGATCTTACCAAACTTTACTTAAAGAAATTAATCTCGTCTATTGCTCGTTGAAGTAATCAGACATGCAGAGGGCGAGAATTTTTACATACCAGGTCTCGTGATTAAATCAAGGCTAATCAACATCGGTCCGCCATTTTTAACTTTAAACAATTGGTGTGGTCACAGTTCTCTGGTGTGGTGACGTCACTCTACCGACAGGCGGCAGTGATAAAAAATAAAATTATGGCACGAGTTATGAATGCATGACGGACATGCCCCAAAGTGTAACTAGCCCCGGTTTCCCCAGATCATCCGAGATTATATTTCCACGACGAAACTTACAATAGTGAGAGATCAATGGATACACACAGCTTGTGACACATCTTGCTGATACTGTTACACAAGTGAAGTGGGTGAATAGATTGGTGACACGACTTGTACAGTTAATCAACTTACAGGTCGACTGGTACAGTTTTCTTTTTTTCATGTCACCAAGCTTAACATACAGCACGGTATCTTCCAGGTTTTCTCGGGTTTGGAATTTGGGATTGAGAATCAGTTTAGCCAACCAAGACTGATATAACCTCTTATTTCACAAAACAAGTTGCGAAGATATGACTATAGATCAATTAGAAAACATCCCTCATTCTGTATCATAAGCGAATGCCAAATTTCAGAGCTAGGATAACGGATATTCAACTCTTTAAAACAAATTTAAGATATTTCCTGCAAACCGATATGATCATTTCTGCTCTAATAAGCAGTTCTCTTAATGTTATGACTACAGTATATCATATTATATTTTCTATACAATATGTAGGCCTACATAGGCCATTAACTCTATTGATACACAATAGCATAGTGAAATCGGGCGTAAGCTAAACCGACTATCTGGTCTAATCAAAAATACATATAGTTTTGTGGGAGGATATTTCATTCATTTATCTGATTACATCAAACATTACGTTCGCCCTTTCGATGTAATATTGATAAGAATTTTGCTCCGGCTCCGAATGAACTTAGCTAAGACTAAAAGACACGGGTGACACGGGTGACAAGTGCAATATGTGTCTGAACATCTCAATTTGAGGGACAAGTAGCGTATTGTATATAACAACTTTACAAGATGACTTTATAAGGGCTGACAACTATCAATTGCGTGGAGCATCCAAGTACAACTTAAGAATAAATAAATAAATAACCATATCAGAAAATAGTAATTGTTTATTTTTATTGTTAGATGTTTATTCTGGATTAAATGTACTCTGTAATTCACCACCTTCTTTTAACTCCTGAAGTAAACAAAACATCAACATAAATAAATAAATATGTAATTTTTAATATACATGTATAACAAAATAACAAAAGATAAGAGCTCACTATCAGCTGTCTGTATCACTAACTGACATGTTTTGTCACTACAAATTCATAAACTGAATTAATATTCTATACAGTTATTACTGATGTAATCATTTGGAATAGTCTTTTCATGTGTATTTCAATACAGTAACTGGGAAGTTAATACAGATGGCTTGGTCAGATAGTAAAGCAAGTATTCAGACAACTATATTTCTGAATATATTAAAATCAGATTGCTCGCTGTCCAATTCAATAGAAAGAAAGCATAACAACTTGGGTTCCAATGAGGATCCTTTCTACCAGCAGGTCCTTCATCAAACCTTTTGGCATTGATCTTTCCCAGATTATCCATACTCATTTACACTTTTTTTTATTTATGAGAGAATGAACTTTTATTGGAAATATCAAATAATAACCAGTGCTCAGATGCAATTAAAAAAGAAATTCCAAAATGTCCTTAAAATTCTCTGAATGTTATGTCTTGAATTTCCACAGATTGCATCAGAATGTTGTGTTATTCACATAGTGATATATATTTATAACTCACTATATTTAGAATATAAATTTCACAGGGTTTTATGATATATTTTATTTATATATAAAATAGTATCAATTCATTGAAGGTATTATATATTTAGAATACACCTTTCGTTGGGTTAATGATAATATGATATCTTATTTTTAAATAACAACTCAGTGTATCCATTTCTATAATTATAAATAAATTTAAAGTTGCAGTATGTGTCAATTTATAAGATTATTTGAAATATTTAACGAATTAATGTTAGATAAAAATATAGTCAAATCAGACTGCTTTTTGAAAAATTGATGACATGAATAAAAAAAACCAAATTCTCAATCTGAGCCACCCAAAAATGATAGATATAGGCTAAGAGATAGAATTCCTTTAAGCTTGCATACCTTTGCTTCAAAATCAGTAGGGAAAACCCCTTATCTATATATAATATTTATATATTTGGCATGTTGCCATTGACATTAACATACTATCAGAGTTATTTTAAACATATATAATATTTATGTCAATGTCAGGGGCCGCGGAAGGTTTTGAAAGTGGGGGGGGGGGGGGAGGGGGAGGCCCTTGGTTGAAAATTATTAAAATCGACCTCTCACCCTCACCCCCACCACAAAAACTTCGGCCACTCGATTTTCAGATTTCAGAAATTATAAAAAATAATGACAAAAATATTTTGATGAAAAAAGGAAAAAAAAAATTAACTGCCAAAAAGTGGGGCCCTGAATGTCCATATATTTCATGTGTGCTATCCACTATGAAATTTTTTGAATCTTAAGCATGTAACTAATTGTTTCAAACTCAGATGAGGGGCTTCCTAGGGATGTGACTTTTTATCAGACAAGTTTTTTCCCTTTTTTTTTTGTATTTTTTAGTGAAATTTGGTACAGAAACCCCTTACCCATTTCCAAAATGAATTTACAAAAAATTATGTTTGATATAGCATTAGCATTTTGAAACCAATTTATAGATAACTTTATAAAAATTGTGTACATTTCTTTAATGATATTTTTGAATATGTTGTAACCTCATTCAACTATTGTTTTTAATTACAGAACAGATAATTATTTTGAATATAACTGGAACATGGAAATGTTGATGTCCTTGACTAAATGAGTAGGTTTAAAAGGGGAAAAAATGTTTTTTTTTTAAATATGAATCATGAAATCATTATGGGGAAACAAATATGACAACAATATATAAAGTTTTGGATATATCAAGTTCCTTTATTTTCAAAATTCCATGATTTCAACTGAATATGTTGAATAACTTTACTCCTCCAGTACATGTCAATCAATTTTTGATATCATACGTCCTTAGTTCCTATTAGTCATTTCATTAAAGTACAATTATTACCTGTCAAATTTCTCATCGAACACGGAATATAAATGACCTAATTACTTACTTTAATGATGTCCAATCCACCAATAAATTCACCTTTCACATAAACCTGGGGAAACGTTGGCCAATCAGAATACTTCTTTAATCCTTGTCGGACTTCCTCATCAGATAGGATATCAAATGTTTTATATTTAATACTGAAATTATGTAATTGGAGATTATGATGATTATAAGGAAGAAACAATTGATCACAACATCAAGGAATAATGTAGGCGACGGATTGTTTCCTTTCTTAACGGAACGATAGCACGCCATAAATGTTCCCTTTAATTATGAAATCCCATAGAAAATGGAACAGGAATATCTTGATATGTCAGGGAATGAAAAATTATCATTATGATGGAATTTACAAAGTTTTTGTCTTCCAACACTATCACGATACTTTTAAAAAATCTTGGCATATTCTTAAAATGAAATATATTTCATGAATTTCAATAATTATTTTCTTAAAACGAAATTAAAAAAATAAAATATTGAAAATTGCGTCTTAGTGAACTGTAGTTTAGTCTTAAATCTTAGTATTAAATTAATGGTTAACACAACTAAATCAACACACCAATCAAAATGTGCTATCGTCACTTTGAAAAAATGGAATTTACAAACCCTTAAAAACTAAGCTCTTTTCAAAACCTTTGTGATTCTAGAGATGGTGTAATGGTTGAATAAGTGACATATTCTTACCTTTCAGAATTTAATAAATCTACTAAAGTTCTACTAAAACCACATCTTGGTGTTTCTGGGTTACCTTTCATAAATATCATCACTGGTGCCGAGTCAATTATAGACTTTAATCTGAAATATTTTTGTGAAATTAAACAAGATATGATTTAGAGTCTGAAGTGTGAAATAGACTTGGTCTGAATTTTTCATCTGAAGTCAAAACTTATAATGTATCACTTTCTATAATAACAATCTGACACCTCTTAACATGAACTCTTTCTAGTAGAAACAAATAAAGCACATCTGGTTAAGATTTAAAAGAAAATTTTGAAGCAGTTTGCAGTTTAAGAAGTAATCATCACAATCTGGTCTTGGGTATACTTGTGTATGTTTGGAAATGTTCCACAAACGCTGGTCATAAGACGTTTTCAGACAATGCAAATGTATCATTTGAAATAATAAATTGTGAATCTGTATTTAATGAAATGATGCTAGTGGTCTTTATAGTATAATGCAGGGGAGATAATTGAACAATGAAAATTCTACCTTTCATTTAAACTAGGTTTGTCTTGTACACCTAATGTACTACATAATTCATTAGATTCTACTAATTCTTTGATTATATCTAGACCACCCATTAATTCACCATTATGATATAGCTGAGGGTATGTTGGCCATTCTGAATACTTCTTTAAACCTTAAAAACAAAAAAACTCCACAAAATTGTAATCATAATTGAATATGGTGAGCATAAGTGGTAATTTTAATAGGGCTAAGGGCTTGAAAACGAATTAGGAAATATTAAACCAACCAATAGCTTGTAGTGTTATCTACACTTTTTTTTCAACTGTATTGTGATCTAAACTAATGCTCAAAAGAAAGTACCCACTTTTTCATATTACAGTTAAATTTTCAAAAGCCAATAATAAAGAGTTAAAACCACTTTGATTCATCTGAAAACGGTCAACACAATACTTTATGTGAAGGACAGTACAAAAAGTGATGGAATCGCACTGAGGGCGTTGCTAATCACGTATCTGGCATTGCCAAGTTCTCCAGGCCCATGTTAATCGTTGACGTCGGTGTCGAATGAGCTCTGCAGTTGAGTTGGGTCAACATGCTCCAATATGAGGTTCCCTTAGTCGCCAGGACACTGAGTGTCAGCTGATATGGTGCCCCAATGTCGCTGGTGCCATTGACTTTGAAGGAACAAATGATTCCACGCATGAATGTTCCTGATGTTGCAGTCCTCAACTGGTGTTGTGACACGTAGTCGGTCACTCCTAGGCTTGTCTGATGTATTGCCTGTGTGCCTCAAATAGGGCTGGGCGATATTGGTAAAAGTGGAGATCACGATATTCATCATTAATATATCACGATATGGGTATATATATCGCGATATTTTTAAGAAGGGTTTTTACTGGTTTTTGAAACAAAATGTTCATGTTTTGTTCTATCAAAAAATCTTAAATTTAAGAAAAACAGTAAATATCATTCTGTCAAAAACAACCAAATCTTCAATAACATGCATTAACACATCTTTTTCAAATATCTAAAAGTATTAAGTTATGTGTTAAAACTGTTAAAATGACTTTATCTTGACCAAAATTTGACGATATATCATGATAATTACTTATATCACGATATGGCGATATTTCGGTATTTTTATTTGAGGCGATATTACTAACGATATAAATTCCTATACCGGTATTTATCGCGATACCGGTATATCGCCCAGCCCTAGCCTCAAACGCCACATCAGTCTTGTTTCAGTTTTGATGTTGCAGCCGAGGATTCTTGCAATCAAGAGTCCGTTTGCTCCTTGTTGCACCATCTCCGCAGCTCTCTCTGTTTCAATCTGGCTCAAACGTGGCATGCTTTTTGTGTTTTTCTTGCGCCTCTGTTGCTTACGTGTCCAGTAAGCTGGTTTACACCGCCATCATGCATACGATTTCGAGCAACATCAGAATTTGTCGCTTTTTGTTTTTTGCGCCGTTAGCTTGATGCGTTCACTTTTTTCATAATTTTTTCACATAAAGTATTGTGTTGACCTTGTGTGCGATGTATCACAGTGGTTTTATTACTTTATTTTTGCTTTTGTTGGTTTTAATGCAAAATATATAAGTGGGTACTTTCTTTTGAGCATTAGTTTAAATAGAGCTCAATCTGTAGCAAACATTCCATAGGTGAAATATCCAATTAAAAAGACTGACATTTTCTAAAATATATTACTTTCATCTTGGTTCAAAGAGTGTCTTTTTATACGCCCTCATCTCTCTATGAGGACGGAGGACGTATATTGTCGGCACCCCTGTCCATCCGTCAACATTTGCTCGTAAACGCTCTAAAAACTAGAGTTTTTGACAGAATCAAATGAAATTTGATATGTGTATACATATTCATAAAACGAAGATCAAGTTCGAATTTGAGCTCTTTCCGACTGTTAGAAACAGAGTTATTGCCCTTGCCCAAAATCTTGAATATGCTATTACTATCTTAGTTTTCAACCAATTTTGTTGAAACTTAAAATGGATGTTATTGAAAGTTTTGAGAAAGTTTAGTTTTAACCTGATTAAATTTAAGACTTTTTCGTTAGGCGTATATGGCCGTGGTCCACTATCTTTCTATATCAGTTCCTCAGACCTGCATTAGCCATATTCAACCTATAGATTAAAGTCGAATGTTCAGCATTTTCAAGGGTCGATTTGAGCCTTAAATATATGTAAATAGTCCCCAGAAGTACTAAAACTGTACAAAAAAATAGATTAAAATAGCTAAAAACTTCCAGGTTCTGAGACAAAAAAATTATTGGTTGAACATAATCCCTTTAATAATTAGGATATTTATTTGTCACCTTCCAGCCAACCAAGCTAGCACTATAAATAAAACATATATTCTTACCTTGTCTGATATCATCATCTGTTAATATATCAAAATAACCAAACTCAATCTTATTATCATTTAATATCTGTATAATCTGTCTGCTAAAACCTAGATAATAAATAATTACCATTTATTAACATTTCAACAACTATAAATGTTGAAATCACTTTTTACAGTGGAAATGCTAGTCAATTCATAGTTTATATTTTGACATGTAGGCTTACATAAGTCTTAAAGGAGAGGTAACAAATCAAGAAAAAGGTGAAAAAATCAGATTGATTTAGTCTTATTACATGTAAATGAAATTATAAGTGATATATCCATTAAAATTGTTCACTTCTTCTGCAAGTACAAATACCTGTAAATGAGTTTAATGGAAGAAATACCTAACTCGTAGCTTTTCATATTTTTAAATTAGCCTTAACAGCCACATGTATTAAATTGCATAATGAATGTTGTCAGTCATCAATGAACCTATAATGTATTAATTTTTACAAATGCAAAAGATCACACACACTCACCACATTTAGGTTCTGTTGGTGATCCTTTCATAAACAACATGATATTAGCTTGATTTATTAAGTTCTTTAACCTGGTGTTAAGATCCTAGAATAAAAGATACACCTGTATATGTTGAAATAAAAGGAAACAGTTCTCAAATATTCATTTCATTAACTGATGAGAGTCTAACTCTCAAAAAAGCATTTCAAATAAAATTCAAAAACACTTATGTTCAATCTTATTCTTGTAATAAAAATATGTACATGCAAAACAATTATGTTAATCAAATCACACCCAAAACATGGCAAAATCGAGAGTACCAATTAATACAAGATATAAGCCCTACTCACTTGTTTGGGTGGTTCTGATGTTACAACTTGAGATCCACTTGACCATTTTGTCACTTTTTTACTTAATTCAACCACATTAGCACCATCTAATCTATCTACTTTCTCACCATTCTGTCGAAATAATATTTATGTAGTTTAATTTGTTCTCTGAATATTATTAGTGATTGCTGCTGATACATATTGTGTTGGCTTATTAAGTCAATGAATAATGAAATGGAGTTTAAATGAAATGAAGAGTTTTACGTCCTGCTCTTCTGCACCTGTATGGGATAATGAGGACGCAGTTTGCAATAAGTGAAATTTTTCAAGGACAGTGACATTAGCCTACTCTTTTTTTTGATTTCCACCTGCCGAGGGATCTTTAACGGAAATGGAGTTTAAATCAGGAGGTCATGAAGTATGCAATGAGGAATATTTGCATAGACTGTGGCTAAGACAATCTGTTTTTCCTTGAGAGCTGTCCATATATATCTTTAACAAATTCAGTTGTAGTTTTCTATAATCAATGTGTATTAAAGGTTCTTGATATACTTCAGTACCTTCAAACTATATCAATGATGATGAAACACAGTTGAAAAGGTACTACAGATTAATGCTGATTGAGATTGGAAAGTTTACTGGCATCTGTTACCTTTTCAAGGTAGTAACAACACCTAAGTCAAGGGATTCAAATATGATACAAATCACTGGGAGTCTACCTTAATAAACACAACTGTTGGTACAGCAACAATTTCATACTTCTGTGATACTTCTGGAACATTTTCTGCTTCAAGCTGGAAACATTTATATTGGAAATTACAAATCAAATCATCAAACATATGATAGAATCAATATGAAATCATATCTACCTTAAAAAGTTTAGTTTAATTTCCATTTATGCTACCGAACTACTATTAATCAATTTAAGAGAACCCATTTTAATTCAGAATCTGAATAAACATTTTACCTGAACTATTTTTGTGTTTTTTGTGTTCTTACACAGCTCTGTGAGAACATCATTTATCTGTTTACATTGTGGTGCCCAATTAGCAGCAAAGTGAACCACAATCAGCTGACTGGAAAAACAAATATATGATCAATCAATTAATTGATTATTAGATAGCCTTTACCACAGGCTCTTGTGTCTTCAATAGTTGACTCTCTATAGTAGTATATGTGTCCTTGCAGCAGAATTTTTTGTAATCTCTAAACAAAATAGACCAAGATATATTCTATGTATAGCTGTATAATTTTTTAGTATTTTTGAAGAACAAAAGTTGGAATAGAATGAAGAGAAAGTTTGAGGGGAATGTGAAATATGTCTAGTGTGAAGGGGATATATTCAATGAAGGGATTCATATAGGTAGGGATTATGTTTCATAAATGTCATTTGGTAGAAAAAGCGTCTGAAGCGGAGATGGTTGTGGCGATTGTTAGCCACCTTCTTATATAAATGTAATACTATCCTGTCGTAACCTGAATCGGTGAGAACCCAATTTCGGTGGATGAATTTCAGGCAGCTAGTGCACAGTTAATATATCACTAACACAATCAGTTTCTGTGTTAATATTTAAAGCAAACATTCAGCTTTCTAGTCAGTACACTGAAATTAACTCATGGTGGACAAAAGATGGTACAAATCTATTTTGGTAAAACATATCCTTTATAACTTTTCACTATTCCCAAATTGGCATGTCTTTTGTTTTGAGACAAAATTTAATCTAATGAAGATATTGACAAAAGTTGTATTTGGGAAGTCATCTGAACGTCTGCTTCATCATACCATATGACTGTCACCAGGGCTGCATGTGTTTTTTCCTGAGATCCAGGCCATCGAAGTCAGGCCTGTCCTTATTTTTCATCTTCTTAACAAAATTTTACCCAGAAAGTTTGACTGTACACTGTACCTTGAAATCAATCAAATTTGCACTTCACGGATAAAGCAACATATCCACACTAAAGTCCATCAATGTCAACACCTGGTTATGTTTATTTATCATAAACTTTAGATCGATTCAGACGTAGGTTGAAAATATTGAATAAAGGTCGCCATTTTGATGTATCTAAGGCTTTACTGTGATTGGCTGATTTCTGAGGTCAAAGTCGACCTATTACAATCCTACCGACAGTCGTTTGGGCGATCCCAAGCTGGACTCTGTATATTGATGGAATCAAATATAGCTTGCCAGGCAAGGTAACAAACGCCCACTGATAGCTTTGATTGTAAGTGCGAGTGTTTGTTTGTTGCCCATTGACATTTAGTTGAAAGAAAGAACTGTGAATATAAACTGAATTAACACTTATGAACACACTGTCAAGACAGTTAGACACAATATGTCTGTGAAAAATTATCGGATCATCACGAAAATCAATAGGGATCATCTTCATAATGACATTGACCCATAATATCAAAATCAAAAGAATCTGTAAAGAATTAAAGCCTGTAGAGTGAGCACGAGATGCACATTATAGCTAATAGAGTGAAACGACAAGTCGGACACGACATTTCAGTGAAAAATTATCCCATCATCACGAAAATCAATAGGGATCATCTTCATAATGACATTGACCCATAAAATCAAAATCAAAACAATCTGTAAAGAATTGTAGCCTGTAGAGTGAGCACGAACCAAATGTGAACGGACGGACCGACAGGGTGATTACAATATACCCCCAACTTTCGTGTGGGCGTATAAAAACAGAGTCCATGCTGGACTAGCGATTTCATTACATTTGCTCTACGACCTTACATACTTGGACATCGCTTGGAGATTATTACAATACAAAGGGGGAAAACCATCACCTATGTAGGCTATCAGAAACTTTGGAGTGTAGAAAGGAAGGGGTCCATGGTATACACCCAAGACGAGGAGAAAGGCAACCTATTTCTATGTACGAATATATTGCACGGTACTGTATGTAGTGTGTTTTATCTGACTATAGGCCCTATGCTTTCTATTTTTAAGGTGAGGCTAAGGGCAGAGCTTCTAAAATCGTCATAAATCATAAACAACACTGCTTTGCTTTTTTCTCATTATTACCTTGATTGTAAATATCTTGTATTGTATATAATTCAATAATTGTTTGTGTAGTTACTTTGTATGTGTATTTTATTTTTCTATGTTTAAATTACAATTCTGTATGTGTGAGGATACCAGGGAAGATTTGTTTCTGGCAAACTGGTTTTCCTGTCAAATAAAGTATTATTATTATTTATGGCTTTATCAGTATGTAGTGATGCAGTAAGTTAGTATTAGTAGTCTTAACTCAGACGGAGTCTCAGTAAGAAGGCAAAAACTGTCCTTCTAAAATCAAATTTAGGGTCAAATGGCACAGTAATTTATAATAAAAACAACGGATAAAGATATAAGTTAGCTTGGAGAAGGAAAAAAAAGATCTTTCACCGTGCCTACCTCTTAAAATCATTCAATAACTTTGAAAAGTCACTAGAAGTTTTTACGGTTTCTAAATTTTCGGCCATGTTGTTTTCAGAGTTGTATCCCTTTACACTATGATGGACTCCCAACACCGATTCATTTAGGCAGGAGATATTTACCACGCGTGGCAAATAGCCAAAAGCCATTCAAATTGTGGTGTGAGTCCATAACATAGTGTTATGGGGAACATTTTAGCTTTGGGGTGGGGTTCTTCTCTTCTATAACTTTTTCCAGAAACCTCGTTGAAAACTTTCCATAAATTTCGTTTGAAAGTCTGACCAATAGGCCTACCTCTCCTCAAAGATTCAATATATTATGATGACCATGTCCATGGACATTTTGAACCAGTTAAACTGAAAGTAGACCACTACCGGATATCATGCCATACGTATCAATGTTAAATCTTGATTTACAACCTTCAATCTCGTTGAACACTTTCCAATATGTCGTTTGAAAGCCTGCCCAAGCCTCCCCAAATATTCAATAAATGATGACCCTGAAAATTTTGAAACAGTTAAACTGAAAGTAGACCACTACCGGATATCAACACCAGGTGCTGAAGACTGCTCACAAATCGACTATTTTTAGAATTACCCTTCCGCCTATAAGTTTCTCATTATCTCACGAAATATGAAATAAAATGCAATTTGAAATTCAAATTCCAAATCTAGACCAAAAATTAGTCAAAAATAGGCATGCAAAGCTCAAAAAGGGAGAGAGAACGAGGATTTCTAAAAATAGCACGAATCGCATTCGTATAGGCCTACAATCATTTGCATAAAATGTTTTAGTGGTGTGGGTCCTATATCCATAGATATCGTACACAGGCACTTGTGTCTTCTATAGAGAGTCAACTATTGAAGACAGAAGATATCTGTGATATATCTTAATAATAGTACAGTTTTCCTCTCCAAAACCGGGAGAAACTTTCAAATCGATTTTCAGCCAAGGTTTTCGAAGGTTTAAAAACAATGACATTTTCTGTTTTGACCTAATTAAATTAAGGAATTAAAAAAATGACATTCTGTACAAAAATTAAAGCTCTAGGATCAAAATTGGCGAAGTTATGGCCATTTTAGTTTTGGGGTCAATTTTTCACTTTTTCAATAAAAAACCAAATTTTTGACAGGCTGTATCTCAGAAACTATTGGAGCTGGACAGTTGCAATTTGCACTGTGTTAGCAAATTGATATGAAGTTACTATGTTTCAAATTTCAAGTTCCTGCCGTTAATAGTCTGGGTGCTACGAATTTTTTAGTCTTGACAACTCTCTGAAACTGAAATTTGAGGAATTTGTCTTGTCGAAAATAGGGTACAAATTTTCAAACTCATTTTTCTCGAAATTATGAGAAATAGGAATTTTCGGTTTCTGCACAAAAAAGATAGCGGAGATGTCAAATTTCCCCCCAGTATAAAAATTATGGCTCTAGGAAGAAAATTGGCGAAGTAATGGCCATTTAAGTTTTGGGGTGGGGTTCTTCCCTTTTCAATATGGTAGTTGAACAAAGACCAAATCTTTGAAAGCCTGTAACTCGACAACTATTAGCGATAGAGAGTTGCCATTTACACTGCGTTTGTACATCGATGAGAAGTTATTATGTGTCAAATTTCAAGTTCCTATTGTCAACGGTCTGGCTGCTGGAGCACTTTTAGTTTCGGGAACTTTCAGTTTTCCTCTTGAAAAAATGGCTAAAATTCAAAGTCGTTTTTCTCGAAAGTTTGAAAATTTCTCTGAATTCTGTTTTCGACTGAAATAGACCGAAGAGATGTTAAATTACCCCTCAGTACAAAAATGAAAGCTCTAGGATCAAAATTGGCGAAGTTATGGCCATTTTAGTTTTGGGGTCAATTTTTCACTTTTTCAATAAAAAACCAAATCTTTGACAGGCTGTAACTCAGAAACTATTGGAGCTGGACAGTTGCAATTTGCACTGTGTTAGCAAATTGATATGAAGTTACTATGTTTCAAATTTCAAGTTCCTGCCGTTAATAGTCTGGGTGCTACGAATTTTTTAGTCTTGACAACTCTCTGAAACTGAAATTTGAGGAATTTGTCTTGTCGAAAATAGGGTACAAATTTTCAAACTCATTTTTCTCGAAATTATGAGAAATAGGAATTTTCGGTTTCTGCACAAAAAAGATAGCGGAGATGTCAAATTTCCCCCCAGTATAAAAATTATGGCTCTAGGAAGAAAATTGGCGAAGTTATGGCCATTTAAGTTTTGGGGTGGGGTTCTTCCCTTTTCAATATGGTAGTTGGGCAAAGACCAAATCTTTGAAAGCCTGTAACTCGAAAACTATTAGCGATAGAGAGTTGCCATTTAAACTGCGTTTGTACATCGATGAGAAGTTATTATGTGTCAAATTTCAAGTTCCTATCGTCAACGGTCTGGCTGCTGGAGCACTTTTAGTTTCGGGAACTTTCAGTTTTCCTCTTGAAAAAATGGCTAAAATTCAAAGTCGTTTTTCTCGAAAGTTTGAAAATTTCTCTGAATTCTGTTTTCGACTGAAATAGACCGAAGAGATGTTAAATTACCCCTCAGTACAAAAATGAAAGCTCTAGGATCAAAATTGGCGAAGTTATGGCCATTTTAGTTTTGGGGTCAATTTTTCACTTTTTCAATAAAAAACCAAATCTTTGACAGGCTGTAACTCAGAAACTATTGGAGCTGGACAGTTGCAATTTGCACTGTGTTAGCAAATTGATATGAAGTTACTATGTTTCAAATTTCAAGTTCCTGCCGTTAATAGTCTGGGTGCTACGAATTTTTTTAGTCTTGACAACTCTCTGAAACTGAAATTTGAGGAATTTGTCTTGTCGAAAATAGGGTACAAATTTTCAAACTCATTTTTCTCGAAATTATGAAAAAAAGGAATTTTCGGTTTCTGCACAAAAAAGATAGCGGAGATGTCAAATTTCCCCCCAGTATAAAAATTATGGCTCTAGGAAGAAAATTGGCGAAGTTATGGCCATTTAAGTTTTGGGGTGGGGTTCTTCCCTTTTCAATATGGTAGTTGGGCAAAGACCAAATCTTTGAAAGCCTGTAACTCGAAAACTATTAGCGATAGAGAGTTGCCATTTGAACTGCGTTTGTACATCGATGAGAAGTTATTATGTGTCAAATTTCAGGTTCCTATCGTCAACGGTCTGGCTGCTGGAGCACTTTTAGTTTCGGGAACTTTCAGTTTTCCTCTTGAAAAAATGGCTAAACTTCAAAGTCGTTTTTCTCGAAAGTTTGAAAATTTCTCTGAATTCTGTTTTCGACTGAAATAGACCGAAGAGATGTTAAATATCCCCCCAGTACACAAAAAGTAAAGCTCTAGGATCAAAATTGGCGAAGTTATGGCCATTTTAGTTTTGGGGTCAATTTTTCACTTTTTCAATAAAAAACCAAATCTTTGACAGGCTGTAACTCAGAAACTATTGGAGCTGGACAGTTGCAATTTGCACTGTTTCAAATTTCAAGTTCCTGCCGTTAATAGTCTGGGTGCTACGAATTTTTTTAGTCTTGACAACTCTCTGAAACTGAAATTTGAGGAATTTGTCTTGTCGAAAATAGGGTACAAATTTTCAAACTCATTTTTCTCGAAATTATGAAAAAAAGGAATTTTCGGTTTCTGCACAAAAAGATAGCGGAGATGTCAAATTTCCCCCCAGTATAAAAATTATGGCTCTAGGAAGAAAATTGGCGAAGTTATGGCCATTTAAGTTTTGGGGTGGGGTTCTTCCCTTTTCAATATGGTAGTTGGGCAAAGACCAAATCTTTGAAAGCCTGTAACTCGAAAACTATTGGCGATAGAGAGTTGCCATTTGAACTGCGTTTGTACATCGATGAGAAGTTATTATGTGTCAAATTTCAGGTTCCTATCGTCAACGGTCTGGCTGCTGGAGCACTTTTAGTTTCGGGAACTTTCAGTTTTCCTCTTGAAAAAATGGCTAAACTTCAAAGTCGTTTTTCTTGAAAGTTTGAAAATTTCTCTGAATTCTGTTTTCGACTGAATTAGACCGAAGAGATGTTATATTACCCCTCAGTACAAAAATTAAAGCTCTAGGATCAAAATTGGCGAAGTTATGGCCCTTTTAGTTTTGGGGTCAATTTTTCACTTTTTCAATAAAAAAGCAAATCTTTGACAGGCTGTATCTCAGAAACTATTGGAGCTGGACAGTTGCAATTTGCACTGTGTTAGCAAATTGATATGAAGTTACTATGTTTCAAATTTCAAGTTCCTGCCGTTAATAGTCTGGGTGCTACGAATTTTTTTAGTCTTGACAACTCTCTGAAACTGAAATTTGAGGAATTTGTCTTGTCGAAAATAGGGTACAAATTTTCAAACTCATTTTTCTCGAAATTATGAAAAAAGGAATTTTCGGTTTCTGCACAAAAAGATAGCGGAGATGTCAAATTTCCCCCCAGTATAAATATGATGGCTCTAGGAAGAAAATTGGCGAAGTTATGGCCATTTAAGTTTTGGGGTGGGGTTCTTCCCTTTTCAATATGGTAGTTGGGCAAAGACCAAATCTTTGAAAGCCTGTAACTCGAAAACTATTGGCGATAGAGAGTTGCCATTTGAACTGCGTTTGTACATCGATGAGAAGTTATTATGTGTCAAATTTCAGGTTCCTATCGTCAACGGTCTGGCTGCTGGAGCACTTTTAGTTTCGGGAACTTTCAGTTTTCCTCTTGAAAAAATGGCTAAACTTCAAAGTCGTTTTTCTTGAAAGTTTGAAAATTTCTCTGAATTCTGTTTTCGACTGAAATAGACCGAAGAGATGTTAAATATCCCCTCAGTACAAAAAGTAAAGCTCTAGGATCAAAATTGGCGAAGTTATGGCCATTTTAGTTTTGGGGTCAATTTTTCACTTTTTCAATAAAAAACCAAATCTTTGACAGGCTGTAACTCAGAAACTATTGGAGCTGGACAGTTGCAATTTGCACTGTTTCAAATTTCAAGTTCCTGCCGTTAATAGTCTGGGTGCTACGAATTTTTTTAGTCTTGCCAACTCTCTGAAACTGAAATTTGAGGAATTTGTCTTGTCGAAAATAGGGTACAAATTTTCAAACTCATTTTTCTCGTAATTATGAGAAATAGGAATTTTCGGTTTCTGCACAAAAAAGATAGCGGAGATGTCAAATTTCCCCCCAGTATAAAAATTATGGTTCTAGGAAGAAAATTGGCGAAGTTATGGCCATTTAAGTTTTGGGGTGGGGTTCTTCCCTTTTCAATATGGTAGTTGGGCAAAGACCAAATCTTTGAAAGCCTGTAACTCGAAAACTATTGGCGATAGAGAGTTGCCATTTAAACTGCGTTTGTACATCGATGAGAAGTTATTATGTGTCAAATTTCAAGTTCCTATCGTCAACGGTCTGGCTGCTGGAGCACTTTTAGTTTCGGGAACTTTCAGTTTTCCTCTTGAAAAAATGGCTAAACTTCAAAGTCGTTTTTCTCGAAAGTTTAAAAATTTCTCTGAATTCTGTTTTCGACTGAATTAGACCGAAGAGATGTTATATTACCCCTCAGTACAAAAATTAAAGCTCTAGGATCAAAATTGGCGAAGTTATGGCCCTTTTAGTTTTGGGGTCAATTTTTCACTTTTTCAATAAAAAAGCAAATCTTTGACAGGCTGTATCTCAGAAACTATTGGAGCTGGACAGTTGCAATTTGCACTGTGTTAGCAAATTGATATGAAGTTACTATGTTTCAAATTTCAAGTTCCTGCCGTTAATAGTCTGGGTGCTACGAATTTTTTTAGTCTTGACAACTCTCTGAAACTGAAATTTGAGGAATTTGTCTTGTCGAAAATAGGGTACAAATTTTCAAACTCATTTTTCTCGAAATTATGAAAAAAAAGGAATTTTCGGTTTCTGCACAAAAAAGATAGCGGAGATGTCAAATTTCCCCCCAGTATAAAAATTATGGCTCTAGGAAGAAAATTGGCGAAGTTATTGCCATTTAAGTTTTGGGGTGGGGTTCTTCCCTTTTCAATATGGTAGTTGGGCAAAGACCAAATCTTTGAAAGCCTGTAACTCGAAAACTATTGGCGATAGAGAGTTGCCATTTGAACTGCGTTTGTACATCGATGAGAAGTTATTATGTGTCAAATTTCAAGTTCCTATCGTCAACGGTCTGGCTGCTGGAGCACTTTTAGTTTCGGGAACTTTCAGTTTTCCTCTTGAAAAAATGGCTAAACTTCAAAGTCGTTTTTCTCGAAAGTTTGAAAATTTCTCTGAATTCTGTTTTCGACTGAATTAGACCGAAGAGATGTTAAATTACCCCTCAGTACAAAAATTAAAGCTCTAGGATCAAAATTGGCGAAGTTATGGCCATTTTAGTTTTGGGGTCAATTTTTCACTTTTTCAATAAAAAAACAAATTTTTGACAGGCTGTATCTCAGAAACTATTGGAGCTGGACAGTTGCAATTTGCACTGTGTTAGCAAATTGATATGAAGTTACTATGTTTCAAATTTCAAGTTCCTGCCGTTAATAGTCTGGGTGCTACGAATTTTTTAGTCTTGACAACTCTCTGAAACTGAAATTTGAGGAATTTGTCTTGTCGAAAATAGGGTACAAATTTTCAAACTCATTTTTCTTGAAATTATGAGAAATAGGAATTTTCGGTTTCTGCACAAAAAAGATAGCGGAGATGTCAAATTTCCCCCCAGTATAACAATTATGGCTCTAGGAAGAAAATTGGCGAAGGTATGGCCATTTAAGTTTTGGGGTGGGGTTCTTCCCTTTTCAATATGGTAGTTGGGCAAAGATCAAATCTTTGAAAGCCTGTAACTCGAAAACTATTAGCGATAGAGAGTTGCCATTTAAACTGCGTTTGTACATCGATGAGAAGTTATTATGTGTCAAATTTCAAGTTCCTATCGTCAACGGTCTGGCTGCTGGAGCACTTTTAGTTTCGGGAACTTTCAGTTTTCCTCTTGAAAAAATGGCTAAACTTCAAAGTCGTTTTTCTTGAAAGTTTGAAAATTTCTCTGAATTCTGTTTTCGACTGAAATAGACCGAAGAGATGTTAAATATCCCCTCAGTACAAAAAGTAAAGCTCTAGGATCAAAATTGGCGAAGTTATGGCCATTTTAGTTTTGGGGTCAATTTTTCACTTTTTCAATAAAAAACCAAATCTTTGACAGGCTGTAACTCAGAAACTATTGGAGCTGGACAGTTGCAATTTGCACTGTTTCAAATTTCAAGTTCCTGCCGTTAATAGTCTGGGTGCTACGAATTTTTTTAGTCTTGCCAACTCTCTGAAACTGAAATTTGAGGAATTTGTCTTGTCGAAAATAGGGTACAAATTTTCAAACTCATTTTTCTCGTAATTATGAGAAATAGGAATTTTCGGTTTCTGCACAAAAAAGATAGCGGAGATGTCAAATTTCCCCCCAGTATAAAAATTATGGTTCTAGGAAGAAAATTGGCGAAGTTATGGCCATTTAAGTTTTGGGGTGGGGTTCTTCCCTTTTCAATATGGTAGTTGGGCAAAGACCAAATCTTTGAAAGCCTGTAACTCGAAAACTATTGGCGATAGAGAGTTGCCATTTAAACTGCGTTTGTACATCGATGAGAAGTTATTATGTGTCAAATTTCAAGTTCCTATCGTCAACGGTCTGGCTGCTGGAGCACTTTTAGTTTCGGGAACTTTCAGTTTTCCTCTTGAAAAAATGGCTAAACTTCAAAGTCGTTTTTCTCGAAAGTTTAAAAATTTCTCTGAATTCTGTTTTCGACTGAATTAGACCGAAGAGATGTTATATTACCCCTCAGTACAAAAATTAAAGCTCTAGGATCAAAATTGGCGAAGTTATGGCCCTTTTAGTTTTGGGGTCAATTTTTCACTTTTTCAATAAAAAAGCAAATCTTTGACAGGCTGTATCTCAGAAACTATTGGAGCTGGACAGTTGCAATTTGCACTGTGTTAGCAAATTGATATGAAGTTACTATGTTTCAAATTTCAAGTTCCTGCCGTTAATAGTCTGGGTGCTACGAATTTTTTTAGTCTTGACAACTCTCTGAAACTGAAATTTGAGGAATTTGTCTTGTCGAAAATAGGGTACAAATTTTCAAACTCATTTTTCTCGAAATTATGAAAAAAAAGGAATTTTCGGTTTCTGCACAAAAAAGATAGCGGAGATGTCAAATTTCCCCCCAGTATAAAAATTATGGCTCTAGGAAGAAAATTGGCGAAGTTATTGCCATTTAAGTTTTGGGGTGGGGTTCTTCCCTTTTCAATATGGTAGTTGGGCAAAGACCAAATCTTTGAAAGCCTGTAACTCGAAAACTATTAGCGATAGAGAGTTGCCATTTGAACTGCGTTTGTACATCGATGAGAAGTTATTATGTGTCAAATTTCAGGTTCCTATCGTCAACGGTCTGGCTGCTGGAGCACTTTTAATTTCGGGAACTTTCAGTTTTCCTCTTGAAAAAATGGCTAAACTTCAAAGTCGTTTTTCTCGAAAGTTTGAAAATTTCTCTGAATTCTGTTTTCGACTGAAATAGACAGAAGAGATGTTAAATATCCCCTCAGTACACAAAAAGTAAAGCTCTAGGATCAAAATTGGCGAAGTTATGGCCATTTTAGTTTTGGGGTCAATTTTTCACTTTTTCAATAAAAAACCAAATCTTTGACAGGCTGTAACTCAGAAACTATTGGAGCTGGACAGTTGCAATTTGCACTGTTTCAAATTTCAAGTTCCTGCCGTTAATAGTCTGGGTGCTACGAATTTTTTAGTCTTGACAACTCTCTGAAACTGAAATTTGAGGAATTTGTCTTGTCGAAAATAGGGTACAAATTTTCAAACTCATTTTTCTCGAAATTATGAGAAATAGGAATTTTCGGTTTCTGCACAAAAAAGATAGCGGAGATGTCAAATTTCCCCCCAGTATAAAAATTATGGCTCTAGGAAGAAAATTGGCGAAGTTATGGCCATTTAAGTTTTGGGGTGGGGTTCTTCCCTTTTCAATATGGTAGTTGGGCAAAGACCAAATCTTTGAAAGCCTGTAACTCGAAAACTATTGGCGATAGAGAGTTGCCATTTGAACTGCGTTTGTACATCGATGAGAAGTTATTATGTGTCAAATTTCAAGTTCCTATCGTCAACGGTCTGGCTGCTGGAGCACTTTTAGTTTCGGGAACTTTCAGTTTTCCTCTTGAAAAAATGGCTAAACTTCAAAGTCGTTTTTCTCGAAAGTTTGAAAATTTCTCTGAATTCTGTTTTCGACTGAATTAGACCGAAGAGATGTTAAATTACCCCTCAGTACAAAAATTAAAGCTCTAGGATCAAAATTGGCGAAGTTATGGCCATTTTAGTTTTGGGGTCAATTTTTCACTTTTTCAATAAAAAAACAAATTTTTGACAGGCTGTATCTCAGAAACTATTGGAGCTGGACAGTTGCAATTTGCACTGTGTTAGCAAATTGATATGAAGTTACTATGTTTCAAATTTCAAGTTCCTGCCGTTAATAGTCTGGGTGCTACGAATTTTTTAGTCTTGACAACTCTCTGAAACTGAAATTTGAGGAATTTGTCTTGTCGAAAATAGGGTACAAATTTTCAAACTCATTTTTCTTGAAATTATGAGAAATAGGAATTTTCGGTTTCTGCACAAAAAAGATAGCGGAGATGTCAAATTTCCCCCCAGTATAACAATTATGGCTCTAGGAAGAAAATTGGCGAAGGTATGGCTGTGACAGTGTGGTTATTTATGCAGAGACTGTCTCTTTAAGCAATCTCTAAGTGTATAATAAGTTTATTTTTAGCTACAAGGTTATTTAATTAATATTTATCAGCAAGTGTTATTTTCTACAATCTTTGCAAACTGTGATATATACATATTTATTCGTATAAGCTTACCAGCGGTGTGTCACTTTACGTGTGTTATAGTAATGTATTGTCTATATTTGTATTATATTTTATTGTATATTAATTGTGTACATTGTTTTACAGGGTTTTTTATATGAGAACGAAATAAACGATTAGAACGAACCCAAGCCTTAATTTTTGGTTGAAGGGGAGAACCCCTTTCATCCAGTCACCGGCTACATTTTGGCGCCCAACGTGGATTTTAAAGGCCTCAACAGATATATGGATATATGGATATATGGATATTAACAACAGAGTGGAGAGATCAGCACATCAACGATTGTGATATGAACTGAACTGATATTTTTGTGAGTGTGAGTGAGTGTGAAATCCTAGGATTAAGGTAGTTTGTATTTTTTTGTATTTATTGTTTAATTTTGTATTTAAGAAGGCCTACAGTGATCACTATTCTCAACCTACCCTTGATTTTGTGAACAGTTCATTTGACCATTGCTTAGATGCTTAGATTGGTGCTTGACCTTTGATGGAATGCATTTTGCCCACAGTAGGTCACTAGGTCTTGTTACTGTGTCAAGGTCACTGTGTCACTAGGTCAAGGATAGATTGATAATTATTATTTTTTCATTTTTGTGCTTAGTAATTATTTTTTTTTCCCTATAATATTAAGTAATATTTTTTTTAACATTAAGTATTCAATATAGTCTGTGTTATACTCCCTTAAGTAAGCTATATGTAATGGTATATAGTATTAGCATTACATGAAATCATTTAATTACGTAGTAGTGTGTAAATAATTTTGTGTGTTTGGAAGTTTGACTGATATTTCGGGAGGGGGTTAAAGTAGGCAACACACATACCGAATCTTTTTCTTTTCAGCCTAATTCTTTTTCTTTTCAGCCTAATTCTTTTTCTTTTCTCAATCATGTTTCTTTTCAGGTTCTATATCATCAATTCACATGCACTCACATTGTATAGGTATTAATTGTTTTGGACTTTGATGTTTTGGTCTTTTGTGTTGAGATATTGTGGGGTCTTTGATTGAATTTTTTGTTTCGGAATTGTATTTCGAATTGTATATTTGGTTTGTTGTTCAATGCGTTTTCAGTTTTGAACTTTAGTGTCGATTTTGAGATTTGTATTTTTGGTTTAATCCTTCAAGTTGTATTGAAGTTTGAATTTGTATTGAAGTTTGTTGTTGGTTTGATGTGACTTCTCATTGATTTTGAATTGAGTTGAGTTTGGATTGATTTGATTTTGAACTGATTTGAGTTTGAATTGATTTGATTTGGTACTTCTTGATTGTAGTTTGTTTGGTTTGATTTGTAATCAGTTTGATTGATGTGTTCATTGTTGTGTTGAACATAGTTGATTTGGATTTGAGATTTATTAATTTTCGTGGATTTGTTTTCTTGTTTTGGTTTTCTTTGTTTGATAACATGACTGGTGTTGGACAATCTGTTAAAATGGACGACGAGGAGGTCATGGATGTCATCAATGCATTTGCTGCATTGGGTGTTAAACCTAAAGCTGGAACTAAGGAAGAACTGTTAGCATGGATGCAGGCGTTCACTGAATCACAGAAGCCTACTTCTGAAGATAGACCTACTGCGACACCACTTAAGGAAGAGAGGGATAGACCTCTACGTGTTTTGCCGACTCCACCGAAGTTATCTACGTTTTCAGCTGATCCGAGTAGAAAATCTGATGTTAATTTTGACATTTGGAAGTTTGAAGCCACAGAGATGATTACATCGCATCACAGTAGTGAGCATGTAAGGCAGGTTATACTTTCATCACTGAAAGGTGAAGCTGCTAGGATAGCTATTCGGCTTGGGCATGGCGTGTCTTTAGATAGACTTATTACCAAACTGGAAGGTGTTTTTGGTACTGTAGACGAGTCTCAGAGTATAATTGCTGAATTTTACTCTTCAACCCAGAAGGCAGATGAATCTGTTGCTAATTGGGGTTGTCGACTGGAAGATTTGTTGCAGAAGGCCATGGTTCAAGGTGAATCTTTTGAATATTCCACTGAAAGGAATATGTTACGTACAAAGTTTTATCATGGACTTAGGTCTGATTTAAAACTAAGAGCAGCTCATAAGTTTGATTCAATATCCGACTATGATGTTTTGATGGTCGAGGTTAGAAAGATTGAACGGGAATTGCTTGGTGATGCTCAGATTCATGCTGGTAAGAAATTTGCGCATGTGAAGATGACATCCACCAAGGCACAGTCTACTTCAACCACCAGTGGTGATGATGACTTAAGAGCATTGGTAATGTCTCTAGCAACATCAGTGAAGGAGTTAAAAGATGAGGTGAGAAGTTTAAGAACTCAACCAACCGCCAACATCAACACTATGCCATCTACTGACAGTAACACTTTTCAGAATCAACCAACCTCAACTGATGAAGATGAACCAACATGTTTTAAGTGTGGTAAAAAAGGTCATTTGGCTTATGGGTGTAGGACTAAGAATCCGTTAAACTCCAGGATGTCTTCGTCGAGGGGCAGACGCTAGACAATAATTTTGGCCCTAGTAAAGAACTGGTAGGTCACAGTAACCAGGCTGAGGTTTTAATTAATGATAACCTAGGAATAGCTTTGTTGGACACTGGGTCCCAGGTTTCTATTGTTTGCGAGTCATTTTACACTAATTTTCTTAAAAGCAGATGTAAATTTCACGAGATTCAAGACATCATTAAGTTAGAGGGGGCAGGAGGTAATCAGGTTCCATACCTTGGTCTTGTAGAGGCATCAATATCTGTACCACACATTGCTAAGAAGACTATACCTTGTATTTTTCTTGTTGTAGAGGACACACCTTATCATCAAAATGTTCCAATTATTTTAGGGACTAACATCTTGGAATTTTTAATGAAAGAGACTAGGGAAACTTATGGTATTAACTATTTAAGTTATATAAAAGCCTTTACACCTTGGTTACTAGCATTCCGTTGTATGAAATTGATTGTGAAATCTCAGCAAGAAAAATTATCTTCAGGATTAGTGAAGTCAGCAGAAAGGAAATCAATTTGTGTTTATAGTAATCGTTCAACTGTTGTTGTTTGCCATTTACAGGGAAAACATTCTGCAACTAGTTGCGATGTACTTTGCCAACCATCTAGTCATTCGAAATTGCCATCGTCGTTAGAAATAGCACCAACTTTGGTAAAATTTCAGCCAGGGGAAGATAATATGGTTTATGTAACCGTCAGTAATTTGTCAGCATACCCTATCAATATTCAACCCAATTCTATTGTTTGTGAATTTGTTCCTGTTACTGAGGTTCAGTCTAGTGACACTGTTTCAGCTGTCATACAGTCAACTCAGGAGACTACTGGTAATGTTTGTAATGGAATCGACAGAATAGATTGGAGTACTGCTCCATTGTTAGAAAAAGATTTGAATGTGGCAAAAGATTTCATTAAGAAATGGCAGCATATCTTTTCCAACAGTGATGTTGATGTAGGATGTACTAGCTTAGTGAAGCATTCAATTAAACTTACGGATGAGATGCCATTTAAACAGAAACATCGACAAATTCCACCAGCTATGTTTGATGAAGTCAGAAAACATCTTCAAGATCTTATTACAAGTGGTATTATTAAGAAATCTAAGAGTCCTTGGGCATCTAATATTGTGTTATGTCGAAAAAAAGATAATTCTCTAAGAATGTGTGTTGATTTCAGACAGTTAAATCGTCGTACCATCAAAGATGCTTATGCTTTGCCAAGAATCGAGGAAGTTCTTGATAATTTGTCTGGTGCTAAGTGGTTTAGCGTTATTGATATGAAGTCTGGTTATCATATGGTTGAATTACAAGAAGACGATAAATGTAAAACTGCTTTTACAGTAGGACCTTTAGGGTTTTATGAGTTTAATCGTATGCCGTTTGGACTCACCAACGCACCTGCTACGTATCAGAGGTTGATGGAAGAATGTCTTGGGGATTTACATTTAAAGATCTGTATGATTTATCTAGATGACGTGATTATATTTTCAGATTCCTATGAACAGCATCTAGAACGTTTACAACTTGTTTTTGAAAGATTTGAATCGTCTGGTTTGAAGTTAGCACCAAAGAAATGTAAATTTTTTCAGCAAAAAGTAAAGTATTTAGGACATATTGTTTCACCAGATGGTGTTCAAACAGATCCAGAGAAAACGGATAAAGTGAAGGATTGGAAAACACCATCTAATCCAGATGAATTACGTAGTTTTTTAGGTTTTGTAGGGTACTACAGAAGATTTATCAAGAATTTTTCCAAAATTGCTCAACCTTTGAATGAACTCTTGGTCGGGAGCCCAACATCCAAAAAGAGGGGGAGAAGGGTAACATCACATTTTTCAGAAGCATGGCATTGGGATATACCACAAGAAACTGCATTTACAGAATTAAAACAGGCGTTAGTTTCACCTCCAGTTCTTGCTTATCCAGATTGTAGTAAACCGTATGTTCTTCACACGGATGCTAGTGCTCGAGGTTTAGGTGCAGTTTTGTATCAGGTTAAAGATGGGAAAGAACGGGTTATAGCTTATGCTAGTAGAAGTTTGAACAAATCTGAGAAAAATTATCCTGCTCATAAGTTGGAATTCCTTGCCCTTAAATGGTCGGTAACAGATAAATTTCATCATTATCTGTATGGTAATTCATTTACAGTTTTCACTGATAATAACCCATTAACATATATTTTAACATCAGCTAAATTAGATGCTACAGGTCATAGATGGTTAGCGGCTCTTGAAAATTATGATTTTAGTATAAAGTATCGACCAGGAAAGAAAAATGTAGATGCCGATTGTTTGTCTAGATTACCGGAACCAACAGGTGAATACAGTGAAATATCTGATAAGTCTATTAGAGCACTCAAAGGTATGTTGTTAGATGATGAAGAAGGTTATGCTTCGTGCTTAGCTACTCAGGTAATTCCTGATTTGTCAATACCAGATGGATTTTCGGAAACAGTGCTAGACTGGTCTACGAAACAACAGTCAGACGCAGTAATTGGTCCAATATTTAGAGCAGTCAAGTCCGGTAAGAAACCAGCTAAAACACCAGCATCGCCATTAGAAACAGTACTTTACAAACAGTTTGATAAATTAGTGATACACAATGATATTTTGTACAGAACATCTTATTCTTCAGGTAAGTATATCCAGCAACTAGTTATACCATCAGAGGAGAGAGCTGTAGTTTTGCAAGGAGCTCATGACAGGATGGGTCATCTTGGACGAGATAAAACTTTATCAGTTCTTCGGGAAAGAGTTTTTTGGCCAAAGATGTCATCAGATTTAGATGAGTATTTGAAAAATTGTCAAAGGTGTATCATGAGAAAATCAACCACCAACACTCGTGTCCCTTTAGTTAACATCCAATCCACAGCTCCTATGGAAATTGTGTGCATGGATTATCTTTGCTTGGAAGAATGTAAAGGGAACATCAGTAATATATTAGTCATTACAGATCATTTCACACGTTATGCTCAAGCTATACCTACTAAGAACATCAATGCAAGAACAACTGCAAAAGCTTTATTCGACAATTTTATTGTTCATTATGGTTTTCCAAAACGGATTCATAGTGATAAAGGGGGTAGTTTCGAGTGTAAGATCATCCAGGAATTGTGTGTTTTGAGTGGAATGCGTAAGTCAAGGACCACTCCGTATCATCCAGCAGGGAATGGAATGTGTGAACGGTTTAACCGTACCCTTTTAAATATGCTAGGAACTTTAGAGTCAGCGCAAAAATCAGATTGGAAGCAATATTTACCAACGTTAACACATGCTTATAATAGTACATGTCATGATAGTACTGGATTTTCACCATTTCAACTCATGTTTGGTCGTAAGCCATACATTGCTTTAGACATTGTGTTAGGTTTAGTAAATCAGGATCAACATCAGAGCCATAGTAAGTATGTAGCTGATTTACGTAAACGAATGGAACTATCGTACCATCTGGCATCTAAGGAAATTTCAGGTTCACAGCAACAACAGAAAGAACACTATGATAAGAAAGCGAAACCATCAGTTTTAGAAGTGGGAGATAGAGTTTTAGTGAAACGATTAGCATTTAAAGAAGGTAGACATAAGATCGCAGATAAGTTTGAAGAGAATGTATATAAAGTAACTAACCAGCCAAATGAAGATATACCAGTGTACGAGGTAAGTAGAGAAGATGGTCACGGTAAGAGTAGAGTTTTACACCGGAACAATCTTCTACCTATTGGTTCTATTCCCATGGGTTTACCAGCACCAGTATCAGTAACTACTGAGAGGCATAGGAGAATACCATCAGCAACAGGCCCATCAGATTCAGACAGCACAAGTGAAGAGGAAGATTTTGTTATTGTGGAGGAGGAGCATACTGCTGCACCCCCTGCTAGCCCTACAGTAGAAGATTTTCAGGACGAAGTTGACGATAGTGATCCACCAGGAATAGCGGTTGTCGACACTGCTGAGGATGGACAGTCGGTCAGCTCTGAGGAAGAAGAGACACCTGTGCCACGAACGTCTGGACGTGCAAGACGAATACCATCTCGTTATGAAGACTATGTTATGCAAATGGCAACTACTCCAGAAGCCATGACACCATCATCTCTCTTCAGGTATCTGTGTTCTGATGAATTTAGTTTGTTACCACCAGATCGGAGAAGAATTGTATGTGAAGGTCTTAAAGTTATTTGTGGTTTTTAGTTTCATAAGGTTGTTTTTTGGTATTGGTATTTATTGTGTTTAATGTCGGGACGACATTTTTCAAAGGAGGGGAGTATGTGACAGTGTGGTTATTTATGCAGAGACTGTCTCTTTAAGCAATCTCTAAGTGTATAATAAGTTTATTTTTAGCTACAAGCACACTTCACTGCACAAGCCAATCACCTGTAAATACCCTTTGTTTTCATTCTATTTTTATCTTGGGGTTCACCTTTCTTTATTTCTGTCCTCTGGGGTGAGCTGTCTTCATCTTCACCCTAGCTACTGTGTGTGTTGGATACCACACTTCCTACACCATCTTGGAAGAGAGAAGACTTACATTTTCTTAAGTCATATTCATTCAGCTATCTAATTAATTCTTTATTAATTAGTGAAAGGTATGTGTGTTTCTTCTTATTATGGGTTACTGTCAAGGGAATTACCAATTTTAGTAAGAATGGGTGTAATTGGGATATTTTAACTTGTAATTTAGAAATCTTAGAATAGTGTTATTAAAGTTGTAATTTTACTATCAAAGTACGTAATTCTGTTTAATAGTGCCGTTTTATAGTATTATCTGTAGTATTATGTATAAGTATTATTATTAAGTATAATGCAACTATTTCAGGCATAATAAAGAAGTATATTAATTGGTTAGATAGTTAAGATATATAGTTATTGATATTTAACCCCACTTCGGGTAGGTTATTTAATTAATATTTATCAGCAAGTGTTATTTTCTACAATCTTTGCAAACTGTGATATATACATATTTATTCGTATAAGCTTACCAGCGGTGTGTCACTTTACGTGTGTTATAGTAATGTATTGTCTATATTTGTATTATATTTTATTGTATATTAATTGTGTACATTGTTTTACAGGGTTTTTTATATGAGAACGAAATAAACGATTAGAACGAACCCAAGCCTTAATTTTTGGTTGAAGGGGAGAACCCCTTTCATCCAGTCACCGGCTACATGGCCATTTAAGTTTTGGGGTGGGGTTCTTCCCTTTTCAATATGGTAGTTGGGCAAAGATCAAATCTTTGAAAGCCTGTAACTCGAAAACTATTAGCGATAGAGAGTTGCCATTTAAACTGCGTTTGTACATCGATGAGAAGTTATTATGTGTCAAATTTCAAGTTCCTATCGTCAACGGTCTGGCTGCTGGAGCACTTTTAGTTTCGGGAACTTTCAGTTTTCCTCTTGAAAAAATGGCTAAACTTCAAAGTCGTTTTTCTTGAAATTTCTCTGAATTCTGTTTTCGACTGAAATAGACCGAAGAGATGTTAAATATCCCCTCAGTACAAAAAGTAAAGCTCTAGGATCAAAATTGGCGAAGTTATGGCCATTTTAGTTTTGGGGTCAATTTTTCACTTTTTCAATAAAAAACCAAATCTTTGACAGGCTGTAACTCAGAAACTATTGGAGCTGGACAGTTGCAATTTGCACTGTTTCAAATTTCAAGTTCCTGCCGTTAATAGTCTGGGTGCTACGAATTTTTTAGTCTTGACAACTCTCTGAAACTGAAATTTGAGGAATTTGTCTTGTCGAAAATAGGGTACAAATTTTCAAACTCATTTTTCTCGAAATTATGAGAAATAGGAATTTTCGGTTTCTGCACAAAAAAGATAGCGGAGATGTCAAATTTCCCCCCAGTATAAAAATTATGGCTCTAGGAAGAAAATTGGCGAAGTTATGGCCATTTAAGTTTTGGGGTGGGGTTCTTCCCTTTTCAATATGGTAGTTGGGCAAAGACCAAATCTTTGAAAGCCTGTAACTCGAAAACTATTAGCGATAGAGAGTTGCCATTTAAACTGCGTTTGTACATCGATGAGAAGTTATTATGTGTCAAATTTCAAGTTCCTATCGTCAACGGTCTGGCTGCTGGAGCACTTTTAGTTTCGGGAACTTTCAGTTTTCCTCTTGAAAAAATGGCTAAACTTCAAAGTCGTTTTTCTCGAAAGTTTGAAAATTTCTCTGAATTCTGTTTTCGACTGAATTTGACCGAAGAGATGTTATATTACCCCTCAGTACAAAAATTAAAGCTCTAGGATCAAAATTGGCGAAGTTATGGCCCTTTTAGTTTTGGGGTCAATTTTTCACTTTTTCAATAAAAAAGCAAATCTTTGACAGGATGTATCTCAGAAACTATTGGAGCTGGACAGTTGCAATTTGCACTGTTTCAAATTTCAAGTTCCTGCCGTTAATAGTCTGGGTGCTACGAATTTTTTAGTCTTGACAACTCTCTGAAACTGAAATTTGAGGAATTTGTCTTGTCGAAAATAGGGTACAAATTTTCAAACTCATTTTTCTCGAAATTATGAGAAATAGGAAATTTCAGTTTCTGCACAAAAAAGATAGCGGAGATGTCAAATTTCCCCCCAGTATAAAAATTATGGTTCTAGGAAGAAAATTGGCGAAGTTATGGCCATTTAAGTTTTGGGGTGGGGTTCTTCCTTTTTCAATATGGTAGTTGGGCAAAGACCAAATCTTTGAAAGCCTGTAACTCGAAAACTATTGGCGATAGAGAGTTGCCATTTGAACTGCGTTTGTACATCGATGAGAAGTTATTATGTGTCAAATTTCAAGTTCCTATCGTCAACGGTCTGGCTGCTGGAGCACTTTTAGTTTCGGGAACTTTCAGTTTTCCTCTTGAAAAAATGGCTAAACTTCACAGTCGTTTTTCTCGAAAGTTTGAAAATTTCTCTGAATTCTGTTTTCGACTGAATTAGACCGAAGAGATGTTAAATTACCCCTCAGTACAAAAATTAAAGCTCTAGGGTCAAAATTGGCGAAGTTATGGCCATTTTAGTTTTGGGGTCAATTTTTCACTTTTTCAATAAAAAAACAAATTTTTGACAGGCTGTATCTCAGAAACTATTGGAGCTGGACAGTTGCAATTTGCACTGTGTTAGCAAATTGATATGAAGTTACTATGTTTCAAATTTCAAGTTCCTGCCGTTAATAGTCTGGGTGCTACGAATTTTTTAGTCTTGACAACTCTCTGAAACTGAAATTTGAGGAATTTGTCTTGTCGAAAATAGGGTACAAATTTTCAAACTCATTTTTCTCGAAATTATGAGAAATAGGAATTTTCGGTTTCTGCACAAAAAAGATAGCGGAGATGTCAAATTTCCCCCCAGTATAAAAATTATGGCTCTAGGAAGAAAATTGGCGAAGTTATTGCCATTTAAGTTTTGGGGTGGGGTTCTTCCCTTTTCAATATGGTAGTTGGGCAAAGACCAAATCTTTGAAAGCCTGTAACTCGAAAACTATTGGCGATAGAGAGTTGCCATTTGAACTGCGTTTGTACATCGATGAGAAGTTATTATGTGTCAAATTTCAGGTTCCTATCGTCAACGGTCTGGCTGCTGGAGCACTTTTAGTTTCGGGAACTTTCAGTTTTCCTCTTGAAAAAATGGCTAAACTTCAAAGTCGTTTTTCTTGAAAGTTTGAAAATTTCTCTGAATTCTGTTTTCGACTGAAATAGACCGAAGAGATGTTAAATATCCCCTCAGTACAAAAAGTAAAGCTCTAGGATCAAAATTGGCGAAGTTATGGCCATTTTAGTTTTGGGGTCAATTTTTCACTTTTTCAATAAAAAACCAAATCTTTGACAGGCTGTAACTCAGAAACTATTGGAGCTGGACAGTTGCAATTTGCACTGTTTCAAATTTCAAGTTCCTGCCGTTAATAGTCTGGGTGCTACGAATTTTTTAGTCTTGACAACTCTCTGAAACTGAAATTTGAGGAATTTGTCTTGTCGAAAATAGGGTACAAATTTTCAAACTCATTTTTCTCGAAATTATGAGAAATAGGAATTTTCGGTTTCTGCACAAAAAAGATAGCGGAGATGTCAAATTTCCCCCCAGTATAAAAATTATGGCTCTAGGAAGAAAATTGGCGAAGTTATGGCCATTTAAGTTTTGGGGTGGGGTTCTTCCCTTTTCAATATGGTAGTTGGGCAAAGACCAAATCTTTGAAAGCCTGTAACTCGAAAACTATTAGCGATAGAGAGTTGCCATTTAAACTGCGTTTGTACATCGATGAGAAGTTATTATGTGTCAAATTTCAAGTTCCTATCGTCAACGGTCTGGCTGCTGGAGCACTTTTAGTTTCGGGAACTTTCAGTTTTCCTCTTGAAAAAATGGCTAAACTTCAAAGTCGTTTTTCTCGAAAGTTTGAAAATTTCTCTGAATTCTGTTTTCGACTGAATTTGACCGAAGAGATGTTATATTACCCCTCAGTACAAAAATTAAAGCTCTAGGATCAAAATTGGCGAAGTTATGGCCCTTTTAGTTTTGGGGTCAATTTTTCACTTTTTCAATAAAAAAGCAAATCTTTGACAGGATGTATCTCAGAAACTATTGGAGCTGGACAGTTGCAATTTGCACTGTTTCAAATTTCAAGTTCCTGCCGTTAATAGTCTGGGTGCTACGAATTTTTTAGTCTTGACAACTCTCTGAAACTGAAATTTGAGGAATTTGTCTTGTCGAAAATAGGGTACAAATTTTCAAACTCATTTTTCTCGAAATTATGAGAAATAGGAAATTTCAGTTTCTGCACAAAAAAGATAGCGGAGATGTCAAATTTCCCCCCAGTATAAAAATTATGGTTCTAGGAAGAAAATTGGCGAAGTTATGGCCATTTAAGTTTTGGGGTGGGGTTCTTCCTTTTTCAATATGGTAGTTGGGCAAAGACCAAATCTTTGAAAGCCTGTAACTCGAAAACTATTGGCGATAGAGAGTTGCCATTTGAACTGCGTTTGTACATCGATGAGAAGTTATTATGTGTCAAATTTCAAGTTCCTATCGTCAACGGTCTGGCTGCTGGAGCACTTTTAGTTTCGGGAACTTTCAGTTTTCCTCTTGAAAAAATGGCTAAACTTCACAGTCGTTTTTCTCGAAAGTTTGAAAATTTCTCTGAATTCTGTTTTCGACTGAATTAGACCGAAGAGATGTTAAATTACCCCTCAGTACAAAAATTAAAGCTCTAGGGTCAAAATTGGCGAAGTTATGGCCATTTTAGTTTTGGGGTCAATTTTTCACTTTTTCAATAAAAAAACAAATTTTTGACAGGCTGTATCTCAGAAACTATTGGAGCTGGACAGTTGCAATTTGCACTGTGTTAGCAAATTGATATGAAGTTACTATGTTTCAAATTTCAAGTTCCTGCCGTTAATAGTCTGGGTGCTACGAATTTTTTAGTCTTGACAACTCTCTGAAACTGAAATTTGAGGAATTTGTCTTGTCGAAAATAGGGTACAAATTTTCAAACTCATTTTTCTCGAAATTATGAGAAATAGGAATTTTCGGTTTCTGCACAAAAAAGATAGCGGAGATGTCAAATTTCCCCCCAGTATAAAAATTATGGCTCTAGGAAGAAAATTGGCGAAGTTATGGCCATTTAAGTTTTGGGGTGGGGTTCTTCCCTTTTCAATATGGTAGTTGGGCAAAGACCAAATCTTTGAAAGCCTGTAACTCGAAAACTATTAGCGATAGAGAGTTGCCATTTAAACTGCGTTTGTACATCGATGAGAAGTTATTATGTGTCAAATTTCAAGTTCCTATCGTCAACGGTCTGGCTGCTGGAGCACTTTTAGTTTCGGGAACTTTCAGTTTTCCTCTTGAAAAAATGGCTAAACTTCAAAGTCGTTTTTCTCGAAAGTTTGAAAATTTCTCTGAATTCTGTTTTCGACTGAATTAGACCGAAGAGATGTTATATTACCCCTCAGTACAAAAATTAAAGCTCTAGGATCAAAATTGGCGAAGTTATGGCCCTTTTAGTTTTGGGGTCAATTTTTCACTTTTTCAATAAAAAAGCAAATCTTTGACAGGCTGTATCTCAGAAACTATTGGAGCTGGACAGTTGCAATTTGCACTGTGTTAGCAAATTGATATGAAGTTACTATGTTTCAAATTTCAAGTTCCTGCCGTTAATAGTCTGGGTGCTACGAATTTTTTTAGTCTTGACAACTCTCTGAAACTGAAATTTGAGGAATTTGTCTTGTCGAAAATAGGGTACAAATTTTCAAACTCATTTTTCTCGAAATTATGAAAAAAAGGAATTTTCGGTTTCTGCACAAAAAAGATAGCGGAGATGTCAAATTTCCCCCCAGTATAAAAATTATGGCTCTAGGAAGAAAATTGGCGAAGTTATGGCCATTTAAGTTTTGGGGTGGGGTTCTTCCCTTTTCAATATGGTAGTTGAACAAAGACCAAATCTTTGAAAGCCTGTAACTCGAAAACTATTGGCGATAGAGAGTTGCCATTTGAACTGCGTTTGTACATCGATGAGAAGTTATTATGTGTCAAATTTCAAGTTCCTATCGTCAACGGTCTGGCTGCTGGAGCACTTTTAGTTTCGGAAACTTTCAGTTTTCCTCTTGAAAAAATGGCTAAAATTCAAAGTCGTTTTTCTCGAAAGTTTGAAAATTTCTCTGAATTCTGTTTTCGACTGAAATAGACCGAAGAGATGTTACATTACCCCTCAGTACAAAAATTAAAGCTCTAGGATCAAAATTGGCGAAGTTATGGCCATTTTACTTTTGGGGTGGGGTTCTTCCCTTTTCAATATGGTAGTTGGGCAAAGACCAAATCTTTGAAAGCCTGTAACTCGAAAACTATTAACGATAGAGAGTTGCCATTTAAACTGCGTTTGTACATCGATGAGAAGTTATTATGTGTCAAATTTCAAGTTCCTATCGTCAACGGTCTGGCTGCTGGAGCACTTTTAGTTTCGGGAACTTTCAGTTTTCCTTTTGAAAAAATGGCTAAACTTCAAAGTCGTTTTTCTCGAAAGTTTGAAAATTTCTCTGAATTCTGTTTTCGACTGAAATAGACCGAAGAGATGTTAAACTACCTCTCAGTACAAAAATTAAAGCTCTAGGATCAAAATTGGCGAAGTTATGGCCATTTTAGTTTTGGGGTGGGGTTCTTCCCTTTTCAATATGGTAGTTGGGCAAAGACCAAATCTTTGAAAGCCTGTAACTCGAAAACTATTATTTGAACTGCGTTTGAACATCGATGAGATGTTATTATGTGTCAAATTTCAGGTTCCTATCGTCAACGGTCTGGCTGCTGGAGCACTTTTAGTTTCGGGAACTTTCGGTTTTCCTCTTGAAAAAATGGCTAAACTTCAAAGTCGTTTTTCTCGAAAGTTTGAAAATTTCTCTGAATTCTGTTTTCGACTGAAATAGACCGAAGAGATGTTAAATATCCCCTCAGTACAAAAAGTAAAGCTCTAGGATCAAAATTGGCGAAGTTATGGCCATTTTAGTTTTGGGGTCAATTTTTCACTTTTTCAATAAAAAACCAAATCTTTGACAGGCTGTAACTCAGAAACTATTGGAGCTGGACAGTTGCAATTTGCACTGTTTCAAATTTCAAGTTCCTGCCGTTAATAGTCTGGGTGCTACGAATTTTTTAGTCTTGACAACTCTCTGAAACTGAAATTTGAGGAATTTGTCTTGTCGAAAATAGGGTACAAATTTTCAAACTCATTTTTCTCGTAATTATGAGAAATAGGAATTTTCGGTTTCTGCACAAAAAAGATAGCGGAGATGTCAAATTTCCCCCCAGTATAAAAATTATGGCTCTAGGAAGAAAATTGGCGAAGTTATGGCCATTTAAGTTTTGGGGTGGGGTTCTTCCCTTTTCAATATGGTAGTTGGGCAAAGACCAAATCTTTGAAAACCTGTAACTCGAAAACTATTAGCGATAGAGAGTTGCCATTTAAACTGCGTTTGTACATCGATGAGAAGTTATTATGTGTCAAATTTCAAGTTCCTATCGTCAACGGTCTGGCTGCTGGAGCACTTTTAGTTTCGGGAACTTTCAGTTTTCCTCTTGAAAAAATGGCTAAACTTCAAAGTCGTTTTTCTCGAAAGTTTGAAAATTTCTCTGAATTCTGTTTTCGACTGAATTAGACCGAAGAGATGTTATATTAACCCTCAGTACAAAAATTAAAGCTCTAGGATCAAAATTGGCGAAGTTATGGCCCTTTTAGTTTTGGGGTCAATTTTTCACTTTTTCAATAAAAAAGCAAATCTTTGACAGGCTGTATCTCAGAAACTATTGGAGCTGGACAGTTGCAATTTGCACTGTGTTAGCAAATTGATATGAAGTTACTATGTTTCAAATTTCAAGTTCCTGCCGTTAATAGTCTGGGTTCTACGAATTTTTTTAGTCTTGACAACTCTCTGAAACTGAAATTTGAGGAATTTGTCTTGTCGAAAATAGGGTACAAATTTTCAAACTCATTTTTCTCGAAATTATGAAAAAAAGGAATTTTCGGTTTCTGCACAAAAAGATAGCGGAGATGTCAAATTTCCCCCCAGTATAAAAATTATGGCTCTAGGAAGAAAATTGGCGAAGTTATGGCCATTTAAGTTTTGGGGTGGGGTTCTTCCCTTTTCAATATGGTAGTTGGGCAAAGACCAAATCTTTGAAAGCCTGTAACTCGAAAACTATTGGCGATAGAGAGTTGCCATTTGAACTGCGTTTGTACATCGATGAGAAGTTATTATGTGTCAAATTTCAGGTTCCTATCGTCAACGGTCTGGCTGCTGGAGCACTTTTAGTTTCGGGAACTTTCAGTTTTCCTCTTGAAAAAATGGCTAAACTTCAAAGTCGTTTTTCTTGAAAGTTTGAAAATTTCTCTGAATTCTGTTTTCGACTGAATTAGACCGAAGAGATGTTATATTACCCCTCAGTACAAAAATTAAAGCTCTAGGATCAAAATTGGCGAAGTTATGGCCCTTTTAGTTTTGGGGTCAATTTTTCACTTTTTCAATAAAAAAGCAAATCTTTGACAGGCTGTATCTCAGAAACTATTGGAGCTGGACAGTTGCAATTTGCACTGTGTTAGCAAATTGATATGAAGTTACTATGTTTCAAATTTCAAGTTCCTGCCGTTAATAGTCTGGGTGCTACGAATTTTTTTAGTCTTGACAACTCTCTGAAACTGAAATTTGAGGAATTTGTCTTGTCGAAAATAGGGTACAAATTTTCAAACTCATTTTTCTCGAAATTATGAAAAAAAGGAATTTTCGGTTTCTGCACAAAAAGATAGCGGAGATGTCAAATTTCCCCCCAGTATAAAAATGATGGCTCTAGGAAGAACATTGGCGAAGTTATGGCCATTTAAGTTTTGGGGTGGGGTTCTTCCCTTTTCAATATGGTAGTTGGGCAAAGACCAAATCTTTGAAAGCCTGTAACTCGAAAACTATTGGCGATAGAGAGTTGCCATTTGAACTGCGTTTGTACATCGATGAGAAGTTATTATGTGTCAAATTTCAGGTTCCTATCGTCAACGGTCTGGCTGCTGGAGCACTTTTAGTTTCGGGAACTTTCAGTTTTCCTCTTGAAAAAATGGCTAAACTTCAAAGTCGTTTTTCTTGAAAGTTTGAAAATTTCTCTGAATTCTGTTTTCGACTGAAATAGACCGAAGAGATGTTAAATATCCCCTCAGTACAAAAAGTAAAGCTCTAGGATCAAAATTGGCGAAGTTATGGCCATTTTAGTTTTGGGGTCAATTTTTCACTTTTTCAATAAAAAACCAAATCTTTGACAGGCTGTAACTCAGAAACTATTGGAGCTGGACAGTTGCAATTTGCACTGTTTCAAATTTCAAGTTCCTGCCGTTAATAGTCTGGGTGCTACGAATTTTTTTAGTCTTGACAACTCTCTGAAACTGAAATTTGAGGAATTTGTCTTGTCGAAAATAGGGTACAAATTTTCAAACTCATTTTTCTCGAAATTATGAAAAAAAGGAATTTTCGGTTTCTGCACAAAAAGATAGCGGAGATGTCAAATTTCCCCCCAGTATAAAAATTATGGCTCTAGGAAGAAAATTGGCGAAGTTATGGCCATTTAAGTTTTGGGGTGGGGTTCTTCCCTTTTCAATATGGTAGTTGGGCAAAGACCAAATCTTTGAAAGCCTGTAACTCGAAAACTATTGGCGATAGAGAGTTGCCATTTGAACTGCGTTTGTACATCGATGAGAAGTTATTATGTGTCAAATTTCAGGTTCCTATCGTCAACGGTCTGGCTGCTGGAGCACTTTTAGTTTCGGGAACTTTCAGTTTTCCTCTTGAAAAAATGGCTAAACTTCAAAGTCGTTTTTCTTGAAAGTTTGAAAATTTCTCTGAATTCTGTTTTCGACTGAATTAGACCGAAGAGATGTTATATTACCCCTCAGTACAAAAATTAAAGCTCTAGGATCAAAATTGGCGAAGTTATGGCCCTTTTAGTTTTGGGGTCAATTTTTCACTTTTTCAATAAAAAAGCAAATCTTTGACAGGCTGTATCTCAGAAACTATTGGAGCTGGACAGTTGCAATTTGCACTGTGTTAGCAAATTGATATGAAGTTACTATGTTTCAAATTTCAAGTTCCTGCCGTTAATAGTCTGGGTGCTACGAATTTTTTTAGACTTGACAACTCTCTGAAACTGAAATTTGAGGAATTTGTCTTGTCGAAAATAGGGTACAAATTTTCAAACTCATTTTTCTCGAAATTATGAAAAAAAAGGAATTTTCGGTTTCTGCACAAAAAAGATAGCGGAGATGTCAAATTTCCCCCCAGTATAAAAATTATGGCTCTAGGAAGAAAATTGGCGAAGTTATTGCCATTTAAGTTTTGGGGTGGGGTTCTTCCCTTTTCAATATGGTAGTTGGGCAAAGACCAAATCTTTGAAAGCCTGTAACTCGAAAACTATTGGCGATAGAGAGTTGCCATTTGAACTGCGTTTGTACATCGATGAGAAGTTATTATGTGTCAAATTTCAGGTTCCTATCGTCAACGGTCTGGCTGCTGGAGCACTTTTAGTTTCGGGAACTTTCAGTTTTCCTCTTGAAAAAATGGCTAAACTTCAAAGTCGTTTTTCTTGAAAGTTTGAAAATTTCTCTGAATTCTGTTTTCGACTGAAATAGACCGAAGAGATGTTAAATATCCCCTCAGTACAAAAAGTAAAGCTCTAGGATCAAAATTGGCGAAGTTATGGCCATTGTAGTTTTGGGGTCAATTTTTCACTTTTTCAATAAAAAACCAAATCTTTGACAGGCTGTAACTCAGAAACTATTGGAGCTGGACAGTTGCAATTTGCACTGTTTCAAATTTCAAGTTCCTGCCGTTAATAGTCTGGGTGCTACGAATTTTTTAGTCTTGACAACTCTCTGAAACTGAAATTTGAGGAATTTGTCTTGTCGAAAATAGGGTACAAATTTTCAAACTCATTTTTCTCGAAATTATGAGAAATAGGAATTTTCGGTTTCTGCACAAAAAAGATAGCGGAGATGTCAAATTTCCCCCCAGTATAAAAATTATGGCTCTAGGAAGAAAATTGGCGAAGTTATTGCCATTTAAGTTTTGGGGTGGGGTTCTTCCCTTTTCAATATGGTAGTTGGGCAAAGACCAAATCTTTGAAAGCCTGTAACTCGAAAACTATTGGCGATAGAGAGTTGCCATTTGAACTGCGTTTGTACATCGATGAGAAGTTATTATGTGTCAAATTTCAGGTTCCTATCGTCAACGGTCTGGCTGCTGGAGCACTTTTAGTTTCGGGAACTTTCAGTTTTCCTCTTGAAAAAATGGCTAAACTTCAAAGTCGTTTTTCTTGAAAGTTTGAAAATTTCTCTGAATTCTGTTTTCGACTGAAATAGACCGAAGAGATGTTAAATATCCCCTCAGTACAAAAAGTAAAGCTCTAGGATCAAAATTGGCGAAGTTATGGCCATTTTAGTTTTGGGGTCAATTTTTCACTTTTTCAATAAAAAACCAAATCTTTGACAGGCTGTAACTCAGAAACTATTGGAGCTGGACAGTTGCAATTTGCACTGTTTCAAATTTCAAGTTCCTGCCGTTAATAGTCTGGGTGCTACGAATTTTTTAGTCTTGACAACTCTCTGAAACTGAAATTTGAGGAATTTGTCTTGTTGAAAATAGGGTACAAATTTTCAAACTCATTTTTCTCGAAATTATGAGAAATAGGAATTTTCGGTTTCTGCACAAAAAAGATAGCGGAGATGTCAAATTTCCCCCCAGTATAAAAATTATGGCTCTAGGAAGAAAATTGGCGAAGTTATGGCCATTTAAGTTTTGGGGTGGGGTTCTTCCCTTTTCAATATGGTAGTTGGGCAAAGACCAAATCTTTGAAAGCCTGTAACTCGAAAACTATTAGCGATAGAGAGTTGCCATTTAAACTGCGTTTGTACATCGATGAGAAGTTATTATGTGTCAAATTTCAAGTTCCTATCGTCAACGGTCTGGCTGCTGGAGCACTTTTAGTTTCGGGAACTTTCAGTTTTCCTCTTGAAAAAATGGCTAAACTTCAAAGTCGTTTTTCTCGAAAGTTTGAAAATTTCTCTGAATTCTGTTTTCGACTGAATTTGACCGAAGAGATGTTATATTACCCCTCAGTACAAAAATTAAAGCTCTAGGATCAAAATTGGCGAAGTTATGGCCCTTTTAGTTTTGGGGTCAATTTTTCACTTTTTCAATAAAAAAGCAAATCTTTGACAGGATGTATCTCAGAAACTATTGGAGCTGGACAGTTGCAATTTGCACTGTTTCAAATTTCAAGTTCCTGCCGTTAATAGTCTGGGTGCTACGAATTTTTTAGTCTTGACAACTCTCTGAAACTGAAATTTGAGGAATTTGTCTTGTCGAAAATAGGGTACAAATTTTCAAACTCATTTTTCTCGAAATTATGAGAAATAGGAAATTTCAGTTTCTGCACAAAAAAGATAGCGGAGATGTCAAATTTCCCCCCAGTATAAAAATTATGGTTCTAGGAAGAAAATTGGCGAAGTTATGGCCATTTAAGTTTTGGGGTGGGGTTCTTCCTTTTTCAATATGGTAGTTGGGCAAAGACCAAATCTTTGAAAGCCTGTAACTCGAAAACTATTGGCGATAGAGAGTTGCCATTTGAACTGCGTTTGTACATCGATGAGAAGTTATTATGTGTCAAATTTCAAGTTCCTATCGTCAACGGTCTGGCTGCTGGAGCACTTTTAGTTTCGGGAACTTTCAGTTTTCCTCTTGAAAAAATGGCTAAACTTCACAGTCGTTTTTCTCGAAAGTTTGAAAATTTCTCTGAATTCTGTTTTCGACTGAATTAGACCGAAGAGATGTTAAATTACCCCTCAGTACAAAAATTAAAGCTCTAGGGTCAAAATTGGCGAAGTTATGGCCATTTTAGTTTTGGGGTCAATTTTTCACTTTTTCAATAAAAAAACAAATTTTTGACAGGCTGTATCTCAGAAACTATTGGAGCTGGACAGTTGCAATTTGCACTGTGTTAGCAAATTGATATGAAGTTACTATGTTTCAAATTTCAAGTTCCTGCCGTTAATAGTCTGGGTGCTACGAATTTTTTAGTCTTGACAACTCTCTGAAACTGAAATTTGAGGAATTTGTCTTGTCGAAAATAGGGTACAAATTTTCAAACTCATTTTTCTCGAAATTATGAGAAATAGGAATTTTCGGTTTCTGCACAAAAAAGATAGCGGAGATGTCAAATTTCCCCCCAGTATAAAAATTATGGCTCTAGGAAGAAAATTGGCGAAGTTATGGCCATTTAAGTTTTGGGGTGGGGTTCTTCCCTTTTCAATATGGTAGTTGGGCAAAGACCAAATCTTTGAAAGCCTGTAACTCGAAAACTATTAGCGATAGAGAGTTGCCATTTAAACTGCGTTTGTACATCGATGAGAAGTTATTATGTGTCAAATTTCAAGTTCCTATCGTCAACGGTCTGGCTGCTGGAGCACTTTTAGTTTCGGGAACTTTCAGTTTTCCTCTTGAAAAAATGGCTAAACTTCAAAGTCGTTTTTCTCGAAAGTTTGAAAATTTCTCTGAATTCTGTTTTCGACTGAATTAGACCGAAGAGATGTTATATTACCCCTCAGTACAAAAATTAAAGCTCTAGGATCAAAATTGGCGAAGTTATGGCCCTTTTAGTTTTGGGGTCAATTTTTCACTTTTTCAATAAAAAAGCAAATCTTTGACAGGCTGTATCTCAGAAACTATTGGAGCTGGACAGTTGCAATTTGCACTGTGTTAGCAAATTGATATGAAGTTACTATGTTTCAAATTTCAAGTTCCTGCCGTTAATAGTCTGGGTGCTACGAATTTTTTTAGTCTTGACAACTCTCTGAAACTGAAATTTGAGGAATTTGTCTTGTCGAAAATAGGGTACAAATTTTCAAACTCATTTTTCTCGAAATTATGAAAAAAAGGAATTTTCGGTTTCTGCACAAAAAAGATAGCGGAGATGTCAAATTTCCCCCCAGTATAAAAATTATGGCTCTAGGAAGAAAATTGGCGAAGTTATGGCCATTTAAGTTTTGGGGTGGGGTTCTTCCCTTTTCAATATGGTAGTTGAACAAAGACCAAATCTTTGAAAGCCTGTAACTCGAAAACTATTGGCGATAGAGAGTTGCCATTTGAACTGCGTTTGTACATCGATGAGAAGTTATTATGTGTCAAATTTCAAGTTCCTATCGTCAACGGTCTGGCTGCTGGAGCACTTTTAGTTTCGGAAACTTTCAGTTTTCCTCTTGAAAAAATGGCTAAAATTCAAAGTCGTTTTTCTCGAAAGTTTGAAAATTTCTCTGAATTCTGTTTTCGACTGAAATAGACCGAAGAGATGTTACATTACCCCTCAGTACAAAAATTAAAGCTCTAGGATCAAAATTGGCGAAGTTATGGCCATTTTACTTTTGGGGTGGGGTTCTTCCCTTTTCAATATGGTAGTTGGGCAAAGACCAAATCTTTGAAAGCCTGTAACTCGAAAACTATTAACGATAGAGAGTTGCCATTTAAACTGCGTTTGTACATCGATGAGAAGTTATTATGTGTCAAATTTCAAGTTCCTATCGTCAACGGTCTGGCTGCTGGAGCACTTTTAGTTTCGGGAACTTTCAGTTTTCCTTTTGAAAAAATGGCTAAACTTCAAAGTCGTTTTTCTCGAAAGTTTGAAAATTTCTCTGAATTCTGTTTTCGACTGAAATAGACCGAAGAGATGTTAAACTACCTCTCAGTACAAAAATTAAAGCTCTAGGATCAAAATTGGCGAAGTTATGGCCATTTTAGTTTTGGGGTGGGGTTCTTCCCTTTTCAATATGGTAGTTGGGCAAAGACCAAATCTTTGAAAGCCTGTAACTCGAAAACTATTATTTGAACTGCGTTTGAACATCGATGAGATGTTATTATGTGTCAAATTTCAGGTTCCTATCGTCAACGGTCTGGCTGCTGGAGCACTTTTAGTTTCGGGAACTTTCGGTTTTCCTCTTGAAAAAATGGCTAAACTTCAAAGTCGTTTTTCTCGAAAGTTTGAAAATTTCTCTGAATTCTGTTTTCGACTGAAATAGACCGAAGAGATGTTAAATATCCCCTCAGTACAAAAAGTAAAGCTCTAGGATCAAAATTGGCGAAGTTATGGCCATTTTAGTTTTGGGGTCAATTTTTCACTTTTTCAATAAAAAACCAAATCTTTGACAGGCTGTAACTCAGAAACTATTGGAGCTGGACAGTTGCAATTTGCACTGTTTCAAATTTCAAGTTCCTGCCGTTAATAGTCTGGGTGCTACGAATTTTTTAGTCTTGACAACTCTCTGAAACTGAAATTTGAGGAATTTGTCTTGTCGAAAATAGGGTACAAATTTTCAAACTCATTTTTCTCGTAATTATGAGAAATAGGAATTTTCGGTTTCTGCACAAAAAAGATAGCGGAGATGTCAAATTTCCCCCCAGTATAAAAATTATGGCTCTAGGAAGAAAATTGGCGAAGTTATGGCCATTTAAGTTTTGGGGTGGGGTTCTTCCCTTTTCAATATGGTAGTTGGGCAAAGACCAAATCTTTGAAAACCTGTAACTCGAAAACTATTAGCGATAGAGAGTTGCCATTTAAACTGCGTTTGTACATCGATGAGAAGTTATTATGTGTCAAATTTCAAGTTCCTATCGTCAACGGTCTGGCTGCTGGAGCACTTTTAGTTTCGGGAACTTTCAGTTTTCCTCTTGAAAAAATGGCTAAACTTCAAAGTCGTTTTTCTCGAAAGTTTGAAAATTTCTCTGAATTCTGTTTTCGACTGAATTAGACCGAAGAGATGTTATATTAACCCTCAGTACAAAAATTAAAGCTCTAGGATCAAAATTGGCGAAGTTATGGCCCTTTTAGTTTTGGGGTCAATTTTTCACTTTTTCAATAAAAAAGCAAATCTTTGACAGGCTGTATCTCAGAAACTATTGGAGCTGGACAGTTGCAATTTGCACTGTGTTAGCAAATTGATATGAAGTTACTATGTTTCAAATTTCAAGTTCCTGCCGTTAATAGTCTGGGTTCTACGAATTTTTTTAGTCTTGACAACTCTCTGAAACTGAAATTTGAGGAATTTGTCTTGTCGAAAATAGGGTACAAATTTTCAAACTCATTTTTCTCGAAATTATGAAAAAAAGGAATTTTCGGTTTCTGCACAAAAAGATAGCGGAGATGTCAAATTTCCCCCCAGTATAAAAATTATGGCTCTAGGAAGAAAATTGGCGAAGTTATGGCCATTTAAGTTTTGGGGTGGGGTTCTTCCCTTTTCAATATGGTAGTTGGGCAAAGACCAAATCTTTGAAAGCCTGTAACTCGAAAACTATTGGCGATAGAGAGTTGCCATTTGAACTGCGTTTGTACATCGATGAGAAGTTATTATGTGTCAAATTTCAGGTTCCTATCGTCAACGGTCTGGCTGCTGGAGCACTTTTAGTTTCGGGAACTTTCAGTTTTCCTCTTGAAAAAATGGCTAAACTTCAAAGTCGTTTTTCTTGAAAGTTTGAAAATTTCTCTGAATTCTGTTTTCGACTGAATTAGACCGAAGAGATGTTATATTACCCCTCAGTACAAAAATTAAAGCTCTAGGATCAAAATTGGCGAAGTTATGGCCCTTTTAGTTTTGGGGTCAATTTTTCACTTTTTCAATAAAAAAGCAAATCTTTGACAGGCTGTATCTCAGAAACTATTGGAGCTGGACAGTTGCAATTTGCACTGTGTTAGCAAATTGATATGAAGTTACTATGTTTCAAATTTCAAGTTCCTGCCGTTAATAGTCTGGGTGCTACGAATTTTTTTAGTCTTGACAACTCTCTGAAACTGAAATTTGAGGAATTTGTCTTGTCGAAAATAGGGTACAAATTTTCAAACTCATTTTTCTCGAAATTATGAAAAAAAGGAATTTTCGGTTTCTGCACAAAAAGATAGCGGAGATGTCAAATTTCCCCCCAGTATAAAAATGATGGCTCTAGGAAGAACATTGGCGAAGTTATGGCCATTTAAGTTTTGGGGTGGGGTTCTTCCCTTTTCAATATGGTAGTTGGGCAAAGACCAAATCTTTGAAAGCCTGTAACTCGAAAACTATTGGCGATAGAGAGTTGCCATTTGAACTGCGTTTGTACATCGATGAGAAGTTATTATGTGTCAAATTTCAGGTTCCTATCGTCAACGGTCTGGCTGCTGGAGCACTTTTAGTTTCGGGAACTTTCAGTTTTCCTCTTGAAAAAATGGCTAAACTTCAAAGTCGTTTTTCTTGAAAGTTTGAAAATTTCTCTGAATTCTGTTTTCGACTGAAATAGACCGAAGAGATGTTAAATATCCCCTCAGTACAAAAAGTAAAGCTCTAGGATCAAAATTGGCGAAGTTATGGCCATTTTAGTTTTGGGGTCAATTTTTCACTTTTTCAATAAAAAACCAAATCTTTGACAGGCTGTAACTCAGAAACTATTGGAGCTGGACAGTTGCAATTTGCACTGTTTCAAATTTCAAGTTCCTGCCGTTAATAGTCTGGGTGCTACGAATTTTTTTAGTCTTGACAACTCTCTGAAACTGAAATTTGAGGAATTTGTCTTGTCGAAAATAGGGTACAAATTTTCAAACTCATTTTTCTCGAAATTATGAAAAAAAGGAATTTTCGGTTTCTGCACAAAAAGATAGCGGAGATGTCAAATTTCCCCCCAGTATAAAAATTATGGCTCTAGGAAGAAAATTGGCGAAGTTATGGCCATTTAAGTTTTGGGGTGGGGTTCTTCCCTTTTCAATATGGTAGTTGGGCAAAGACCAAATCTTTGAAAGCCTGTAACTCGAAAACTATTGGCGATAGAGAGTTGCCATTTGAACTGCGTTTGTACATCGATGAGAAGTTATTATGTGTCAAATTTCAGGTTCCTATCGTCAACGGTCTGGCTGCTGGAGCACTTTTAGTTTCGGGAACTTTCAGTTTTCCTCTTGAAAAAATGGCTAAACTTCAAAGTCGTTTTTCTTGAAAGTTTGAAAATTTCTCTGAATTCTGTTTTCGACTGAATTAGACCGAAGAGATGTTATATTACCCCTCAGTACAAAAATTAAAGCTCTAGGATCAAAATTGGCGAAGTTATGGCCCTTTTAGTTTTGGGGTCAATTTTTCACTTTTTCAATAAAAAAGCAAATCTTTGACAGGCTGTATCTCAGAAACTATTGGAGCTGGACAGTTGCAATTTGCACTGTGTTAGCAAATTGATATGAAGTTACTATGTTTCAAATTTCAAGTTCCTGCCGTTAATAGTCTGGGTGCTACGAATTTTTTTAGACTTGACAACTCTCTGAAACTGAAATTTGAGGAATTTGTCTTGTCGAAAATAGGGTACAAATTTTCAAACTCATTTTTCTCGAAATTATGAAAAAAAAGGAATTTTCGGTTTCTGCACAAAAAAGATAGCGGAGATGTCAAATTTCCCCCCAGTATAAAAATTATGGCTCTAGGAAGAAAATTGGCGAAGTTATTGCCATTTAAGTTTTGGGGTGGGGTTCTTCCCTTTTCAATATGGTAGTTGGGCAAAGACCAAATCTTTGAAAGCCTGTAACTCGAAAACTATTGGCGATAGAGAGTTGCCATTTGAACTGCGTTTGTACATCGATGAGAAGTTATTATGTGTCAAATTTCAGGTTCCTATCGTCAACGGTCTGGCTGCTGGAGCACTTTTAGTTTCGGGAACTTTCAGTTTTCCTCTTGAAAAAATGGCTAAACTTCAAAGTCGTTTTTCTTGAAAGTTTGAAAATTTCTCTGAATTCTGTTTTCGACTGAAATAGACCGAAGAGATGTTAAATATCCCCTCAGTACAAAAAGTAAAGCTCTAGGATCAAAATTGGCGAAGTTATGGCCATTGTAGTTTTGGGGTCAATTTTTCACTTTTTCAATAAAAAACCAAATCTTTGACAGGCTGTAACTCAGAAACTATTGGAGCTGGACAGTTGCAATTTGCACTGTTTCAAATTTCAAGTTCCTGCCGTTAATAGTCTGGGTGCTACGAATTTTTTAGTCTTGACAACTCTCTGAAACTGAAATTTGAGGAATTTGTCTTGTCGAAAATAGGGTACAAATTTTCAAACTCATTTTTCTCGAAATTATGAGAAATAGGAATTTTCGGTTTCTGCACAAAAAAGATAGCGGAGATGTCAAATTTCCCCCCAGTATAAAAATTATGGCTCTAGGAAGAAAATTGGCGAAGTTATGGCCATTTAAGTTTTGGGGTGGGGTTCTTCCCTTTTCAATATGGTAGTTGGGCAAAGACCAAATCTTTGAAAGCCTGTAACTCGAAAACTATTAGCGATAGAGAGTTGCCATTTAAACTGCGTTTGTACATCGATGAGAAGTTATTATGTGTCAAATTTCAAGTTCCTATCGTCAACGGTCTGGCTGCTGGAGCACTTTTAGTTTCGGGAACTTTCAGTTTTCCTCTTGAAAAAATGGCTAAACTTCAAAGTCGTTTTTCTCGAAAGTTTGAAAATTTCTCTGAATTCTGTTTTCGACTGAATTAGACCGAAGAGATGTTATATTACCCCTCAGTACAAAAATTAAAGCTCTAGGATCAAAATTGGCGAAGTTATGGCCCTTTTAGTTTTGGGGTCAATTTTTCACTTTTTCAATAAAAAAGCAAATCTTTGACAGGCTGTATCTCAGAAACTATTGGAGCTGGACAGTTGCAATTTGCACTGTGTTAGCAAATTGATATGAAGTTACTATGTTTCAAATTTCAAGTTCCTGCCGTTAATAGTCTGGGTGCTACGAATTTTTTTAGTCTTGACAACTCTCTGAAACTGAAATTTGAGGAATTTGTCTTGTCGAAAATAGGGTACAAATTTTCAAACTCATTTTTCTCGAAATTATGAAAAAAAGGAATTTTCGGTTTCTGCACAAAAAAGATAGCGGAGATGTCAAATTTCCCCCCAGTATAACAATTATGGCTCTAGGAAGAAAATTGGCGAAGGTATGGCCATTTAAGTTTTGGGGTGGGGTTCTTCCCTTTTCAATATGGTAGTTGGGCAAAGACCAAATCTTTGAAAGCCTGTAACTCGAAAACTATTAGCGATAGAGAGTTGCCATTTAAACTGCGTTTGTACATCGATGAGAAGTTATTATGTGTCAAATTTCAAGTTCCTATCGTCAACGGTCTGGCTGCTGGAGCACTTTTAGTTTCGGGAACTTTCAGTTTTCCTCTTGAAAAAATGGCTAAACTTCAAAGTCGTTTTTCTTGAAAGTTTGAAAATTTCTCTGAATTCTGTTTTCGACTGAAATAGACAGAAGAGATGTTAAATATCCCCTCAGTACAAAAAGTAAAGCTCTAGGATCAAAATTGGCGAAGTTATGGCCATTTTAGTTTTGGGGTCAATTTTTCACTTTTTCAATAAAAAACCAAATCTTTGACAGGCTGTAACTCAGAAACTATTGGAGCTGGACAGTTGCAATTTGCACTGTTTCAAATTTCAAGTTCCTGCCGTTAATAGTCTGGGTGCTACGAATTTTTTAGTCTTGACAACTCTCTGAAACTGAAATTTGAGGAATTTGTCTTGTCGAAAATAGGGTACAAATTTTCAAACTCATTTTTCTCGAAATTATGAGAAATAGGAATTTTCGGTTTCTGCACAAAAAAGATAGCGGAGATGTCAAATTTCCCCCCAGTATAAAAATTATGGCTCTAGGAAGAAAATTGGCGAAGTTATGGCCATTTAAGTTTTGGGGTGGGGTTCTTCCCTTTTCAATATGGTAGTTGGGCAAAGACCAAATCTTTGAAAGCCTGTAACTCGAAAACTATTAGCGATAGAGAGTTGCCATTTAAACTGCGTTTGTACATCGATGAGAAGTTATTATGTGTCAAATTTCAAGTTCCTATCGTCAACGGTCTGGCTGCTGGAGCACTTTTAGTTTCGGGAACTTTCAGTTTTCCTCTTGAAAAAATGGCTAAACTTCAAAGTCGTTTTTCTCGAAAGTTTGAAAATTTCTCTGAATTCTGTTTTCGACTGAATTAGACCGAAGAGATGTTATATTACCCCTCAGTACAAAAATTAAAGCTCTAGGATCAAAATTGGCGAAGTTATGGCCCTTTTAGTTTTGGGGTCAATTTTTCACTTTTTCAATAAAAAAGCAAATCTTTGACAGGCTGTATCTCAGAAACTATTGGAGCTGGACAGTTGCAATTTGCACTGTGTTAGCAAATTGATATGAAGTTACTATGTTTCAAATTTCAAGTTCCTGCCGTTAATAGTCTGGGTGCTACGAATTTTTTTAGTCTTGACAACTCTCTGAAACTGAAATTTGAGGAATTTGTCTTGTCGAAAATAGGGTACAAATTTTCAAACTCATTTTTCTCGAAATTATGAAAAAAAGGAATTTTCGGTTTCTGCACAAAAAAGATAGCGGAGATGTCAAATTTCCCCCCAGTATAACAATTATGGCTCTAGGAAGAAAATTGGCGAAGGTATGGCCATTTAAGTTTTGGGGTGGGGTTCTTCCCTTTTCAATATGGTAGTTGGGCAAAGACCAAATCTTTGAAAGCCTGTAACTCGAAAACTATTAGCGATAGAGAGTTGCCATTTAAACTGCGTTTGTACATCGATGAGAAGTTATTATGTGTCAAATTTCAAGTTCCTATCGTCAACGGTCTGGCTGCTGGAGCACTTTTAGTTTCGGGAACTTTCAGTTTTCCTCTTGAAAAAATGGCTAAACTTCAAAGTCGTTTTTCTTGAAAGTTTGAAAATTTCTCTGAATTCTGTTTTCGACTGAAATAGACAGAAGAGATGTTAAATATCCCCTCAGTACAAAAAGTAAAGCTCTAGGATCAAAATTGGCGAAGTTATGGCCATTTTAGTTTTGGGGTCAATTTTTCACTTTTTCAATAAAAAACCAAATCTTTGACAGGCTGTAACTCAGAAACTATTGGAGCTGGACAGTTGCAATTTGCACTGTTTCAAATTTCAAGTTCCTGCCGTTAATAGTCTGGGTGCTACGAATTTTTTAGTCTTGACAACTCTCTGAAACTGAAATTTGAGGAATTTGTCTTGTCGAAAATAGGGTACAAATTTTCAAACTCATTTTTCTCGAAATTATGAGAAATAGGAATTTTCGGTTTCTGCACAAAAAAGATAGCGGAGATGTCAAATTTCCCCCCAGTATAAAAATTATGGCTCTAGGAAGAAAATTGGCGAAGTTATGGCCATTTAAGTTTTGGGGTGGGGTTCTTCCCTTTTCAATATGGTAGTTGGGCAAAGACCAAATCTTTGAAAGCCTGTAACTCGAAAACTATTAGCGATAGAGAGTTGCCATTTAAACTGCGTTTGTACATCGATGAGAAGTTATTATGTGTCAAATTTCAAGTTCCTATCGTCAACGGTCTGGCTGCTGGAGCACTTTTAGTTTCGGGAACTTTCAGTTTTCCTCTTGAAAAAATGGCTAAACTTCAAAGTCGTTTTTCTCGAAAGTTTGAAAATTTCTCTGAATTCTGTTTTCGACTGAATTAGACCGAAGAGATGTTATATTACCCCTCAGTACAAAAATTAAAGCTCTAGGATCAAAATTGGCGAAGTTATGGCCCTTTTAGTTTTGGGGTCAATTTTTCACTTTTTCAATAAAAAAGCAAATCTTTGACAGGCTGTATCTCAGAAACTATTGGAGCTGGACAGTTGCAATTTGCACTGTGTTAGCAAATTGATATGAAGTTACTATGTTTCAAATTTCAAGTTCCTGCCGTTAATAGTCTGGGTGCTACGAATTTTTTTAGTCTTGACAACTCTCTGAAACTGAAATTTGAGGAATTTGTCTTGTCGAAAATAGGGTACAAATTTTCAAACTCATTTTTCTCGAAATTATGAAAAAAGGAATTTTCGGTTTCTGCACAAAAAGATAGCGGAGATGTCAAATTTCCCCCCAGTATAAAAATTATGGCTCTAGGAAGAAAATTGGCGAAGTTATGGCCATTTAAGTTTTGGGGTGGGGTTCTTCCCTTTTCAATATGGTAGTTGGGCAAAGACCAAATCTTTGAAAGCCTGTAACTCGAAAACTATTGGCGATAGAGAGTTGCCATTTGAACTGCGTTTGTACATCGATGAGAAGTTATTATGTGTCAAATTTCAGGTTCCTATCGTCAACGGTCTGGCTGCTGGAGCACTTTTAGTTTCGGGAACTTTCAGTTTTCCTCTTGAAAAAATGGCTAAACTTCAAAGTCGTTTTTCTTGAAAGTTTGAAAATTTCTCTGAATTCTGTTTTCGACTGAAATAGACCGAAGAGATGTTAAATATCCCCTCAGTACAAAAAGTAAAGCTCTAGGATCAAAATTGGCGAAGTTATGGCCATTTTAGTTTTGGGGTAAATTTTTCACTTTTTCAATAAAAAACCAAATCTTTGACAGGCTGTAACTCAGAAACTATTGGAGCTGGACAGTTGCAATTTGCACTGTTTCAAATTTCAAGTTCCTGCCGTTAATAGTCTGGGTGCTACGAATTTTTTTAGTCTTGACAACTCTCTGAAACTGAAATTTGAGGAATTTGTCTTGTCGAAAATAGGGTACAAATTTTCAAACTCATTTTTCTCGAAATTATGAAAAAAAGGAATTTTCGGTTTCTGCACAAAAAAGATAGCGGAGATGTCAAATTTCCCCCCAGTATAAAAATTATGGCTCTAGGAAGAAAATTGGCGAAGTTATGGCTATTTAAGTTTTGGGGTGGGGTTCTTCCCTTTTCAATATGGTAGTTGGGCAAAGACCAAATCTTTGAAAGCCTGTAACTCGAAAACTATTAGCGATAGAGAGTTGCCATTTGAACTGCGTTTGTACATCGATGAGAAGTTATTATGTGTCAAATTTCAGGTTCCTATCGTCAACGGTCTGGCTGCTGGAGCACTTTTAGTTTCGGGAACTTTCAGTTTTCCTCTTGAAAAAATGGCTAAACTTCAAAGTCGTTTTTCTCGAAAGTTTGAAAATTTCTCTGAATTCTGTCTTCGACTGAAATAGACAGAAGAGATGTTAAAAATCCCCTCAGTACACAAAAAGTAAAGCTCTAGGATCAAAATTGGCGAAGTTATGGCCATTTTAGTTTTGGGGTCAATTTTTCACTTTTTCAATAAAAAACCAAATCTTTGACAGGCTGTAACTCAGAAACTATTGGAGCTGGACAGTTGCAATTTGCACTGTTTCAAATTTCAAGTTCCTGCCGTTAATAGTCTGGGTGCTACGAATTTTTTAGTCTTGACAACTCTCTGAAACTGAAATTTGAGGAATTTGTCTTGTCGAAAATAGGGTACAAATTTTCAAACTCATTTTTCTCGAAATTATGAGAAATAGGAATTTTCGGTTTCTGCACAAAAAAGATAGCGGAGATGTCAAATTTCCCCCCAGTATAAAAATTATGGCTCTAGGAAGAAAATTGGCGAAGTTATGGCCATTTAAGTTTTGGGGTGGGGTTCTTCCCTTTTCAATATGGTAGTTGGGCAAAGACCAAATCTTTGAAAGCCTGTAACTCGAAAACTATTAGCGATAGAGAGTTGCCATTTAAACTGCGTTTGTACATCGATGAGAAGTTATTATGTGTCAAATTTCAAGTTCCTATCGTCAACGGTCTGGCTGCTGGAGCACTTTTAGTTTCGGGAACTTTCAGTTTTCCTCTTGAAAAAATGGCTAAACTTCAAAGTCGTTTTTCTCGAAAGTTTGAAAATTTCTCTGAATTCTGTTTTCGACTGAATTAGACCGAAGAGATGTTATATTACCCCTCAGTACAAAAATTAAAGCTCTAGGATCAAAATTGGCGAAGTTATGGCCCTTTTAGTTTTGGGGTCAATTTTTCACTTTTTCAATAAAAAAGCAAATCTTTGACAGGCTGTATCTCAGAAACTATTGGAGCTGGACAGTTGCAATTTGCACTGTGTTAGCAAATTGATATGAAGTTACTATGTTTCAAATTTCAAGTTCCTGCCGTTAATAGTCTGGGTGCTACGAATTTTTTTAGTCTTGACAACTCTCTGAAACTGAAATTTGAGGAATTTGTCTTGTCGAAAATAGGGTACAAATTTTCAAACTCATTTTTCTCGAAATTATGAAAAAAAGGAATTTTCGGTTTCTGCACAAAAAAGATAGCGGAGATGTCAAATTTCCCCCCAGTATAAAAATTATGGCTCTAGGAAGAAAATTGGCGAAGTTATGGCCATTTAAGTTTTGGGGTGGGGTTCTTCCCTTTTCAATATGGTAGTTGAACAAAGACCAAATCTTTGAAAGCCTGTAACTCGAAAACTATTGGCGATAGAGAGTTGCCATTTGAACTGCGTTTGTACATCGATGAGAAGTTATTATGTGTCAAATTTCAAGTTCCTATCGTCAACGGTCTGGCTGCTGGAGCACTTTTAGTTTCGGGAACTTTCAGTTTTCCTCTTGAAAAAATGGCTAAACTTCAAAGTCGTTTTTCTCGAAAGTTTGAAAATTTCTCTGAATTCTGTTTTCGACTGAAATAGACCGAAGAGATGTTAAATTACCCCTCCGTACAAAAATTAAAGCTCTAGGATCAAAATTGGCAAAGTTATGGCCATTTTAGTTTTGGGGTGGGGTTCTTCCCTTTTCAATATGGTAGTTGGGCAAAGACCAAATCTTTGAAAGCCTGTAACTCGAAAACTATTAGCGATAGAGAGTTGCCATTTAAACTGCGTTTGTACATCGATGAGAAGTTATTATGTGTCAAATTTCAAGTTCCTATCGTCAACGGTCTGGCTGCTGGAGCACTTTTAGTTTCGGAAACTTTCAGTTTTCCTCTTGAAAAAATGGCTAAAATTCAAAGTCGTTTTTCTCGAAAGTTTGAAAATTTCTCTGAATTCTGTTTTCGACTGAAATAGACCGAAGAGATGTTAAATTACCCCTCAGTACAAAAATTAAAGCTCTAGGATCAAAATTGGCGAAGTTATGGCCATTTTAGTTTTGGGGTGGGGTTCTTCCCTTTTCAATATGGTAGTTGGGCAAAGACCAAATCTTTGAAAGCCTGTAACTCGAAAACTATTAACGATAGAGAGTTGCCATTTAAACTGCGTTTGTACATCGATGAGAAGTTATTATGTGTCAAATTTCAAGTTCCTATCGTCAACGGTCTGGCTGCTGGAGCACTTTTAGTTTCGGGAACTTTCAGTTTTCCTTTTGAAAAAATGGCTAAACTTCAAAGTCGTTTTTCTCGAAAGTTTGAAAAATTAAAGCTCTAGGATCAAAATTGGCGAAGTTATGGCCCTTTTAGTTTTGGGGTCAATTTTTCACTTTTTCAATAAAAAAGCAAATCTTTGACAGGCTGTATCTCAGAAACTATTGGAGCTGGACAGTTGCAATTTGCACTGTGTTAGCAAATTGATATGAAGTTACTATGTTTCAAATTTCAAGTTCCTGCCGTTAATAGTCTGGGTGCTACGAATTTTTTTAGTCTTGACAACTCTCTGAAACTGAAATTTGAGGAATTTGTCTTGTCGAAAATAGGGTACAAATTTTCAAACTCATTTTTCTCGAAATTATGAAAAAAAGGAATTTTCGGTTTCTGCACAAAAAAGATAGCGGAGATGTCAAATTTCCCCCCAGTATAAAAATTATGGCTCTAGGAAGAAAATTGGCGAAGTTATGGCCATTTAAGTTTTGGGGTGGGGTTCTTCCCTTTTCAATATGGTAGTTGAACAAAGACCAAATCTTTGAAAGCCTGTAACTCGAAAACTATTGGCGATAGAGAGTTGCCATTTGAACTGCGTTTGTACATCGATGAGAAGTTATTATGTGTCAAATTTCAAGTTCCTATCGTCAACGGTCTGGCTGCTGGAGCACTTTTAGTTTCGGGAACTTTCAGTTTTCCTCTTGAAAAAATGGCTAAACTTCAAAGTCGTTTTTCTCGAAAGTTTGAAAATTTCTCTGAATTCTGTTTTCGACTGAATTAGACCGAAGAGATGTTAAATATCCCCTCAGTACAAAAAGTAAAGCTCTAGGATCAAAATTGGCGAAGTTATGGCCATTTTAGTTTTGGGGTGGGGTTCTTCCCTTTTCAATATGGTAGTTGGGCAAAGACCAAATCTTTGAAAGCCTGTAACTCGAAAACTATTAGCGATAGAGAGTTGCCATTTAAACTGCGTTTGTACATCGATGAGAAGTTATTATGTGTCAAATTTCAAGTTCCTATCGTCAACGGTCTGGCTGCTGGAGCACTTTTAGTTTCGGAAACTTTCAGTTTTCCTCTTGAAAAAATGGCTAAAATTCAAAGTCGTTTTTCTCGAAAGTTTGAAAATTTCTCTGAATTCTGTTTTCGACTGAAATAGACCGAAGAGATGTTAAATTACCCCTCAGTACAAAAATTAAAGCTCTAGGATCAAAATTGGCGAAGTTATGGCCATTTTAGTTTTGGGGTGGGGTTCTTCCCTTTTCAATATGGTAGTTGGGCAAAGACCAAATCTTTGAAAGCCTGTAACTCGAAAACTATTAACGATAGAGAGTTGCCATTTAAACTGCGTTTGTACATCGATGAGAAGTTATTATGTGTCAAATTTCAAGTTCCTATCGTCAACGGTCTGGCTGCTGGAGCTGTACTATATTACCCCTCAGTACAAAAATTAAAGCTCTAGGATCAAAATTGGCGAAGTTATGGCCCTTTTAGTTTTGGGGTCAATTTTTCACTTTTTCAATAAAAAAGCAAATCTTTGACAGGCTGTATCTCAGAAACTATTGGAGCTGGACAGTTGCAATTTGCACTGTGTTAGCAAATTGATATGAAGTTACTATGTTTCAAATTTCAAGTTCCTGCCGTTAATAGTCTGGGTGCTACGAATTTTTTTAGTCTTGACAACTCTCTGAAACTGAAATTTGAGGAATTTGTCTTGTCGAAAATAGGGTACAAATTTTCAAACTCATTTTTCTCGAAATTATGAAAAAAAGGAATTTTCGGTTTCTGCACAAAAAGATAGCGGAGATGTCAAATTTCCCCCCAGTATAAAAATTATGGCTCTAGGAAGAAAATTGGCGAAGTTATGGCCATTTAAGTTTTGGGGTGGGGTTCTTCCCTTTTCAATATGGTAGTTGGGCAAAGACCAAATCTTTGAAAGCCTGTAACTCGAAAACTATTGGCGATAGAGAGTTGCCATTTGAACTGCGTTTGTACATCGATGAGAAGTTATTATGTGTCAAATTTCAGGTTCCTATCGTCAACGGTCTGGCTGCTGGAGCACTTTTAGTTTCGGGAACTTTCAGTTTTCCTCTTGAAAAAATGGCTAAACTTCAAAGTCGTTTTTCTTGAAAGTTTGAAAATTTCTCTGAATTCTGTTTTCGACTGAAAGAGATGTTATATTACCCCTCAGTACAAAAATTAAAGCTCTAGGATCAAAATTGGCGAAGTTATGGCCATTTTAGTTTTGGGGTAAATTTTTCACTTTTTCAATAAAAAACCAAGTCTTTGACAGGCTGTAACTCAGAAACTATTGGAGCTGGACAGTTGCAATTTGCACTGTTTCAAATTTCAAGTTCCTGCCGTTAATAGTCTGGGTGCTACGATTTTTTTTAGTCTTGCCAACTCTCTGAAACTGAAATTTGAGGAATTTGTCTTGTCGAAAATAGGGTACAACTTTTCAAACTCATTTTTCTCGAAATTATGAAAAAAAGGAATTTTCGGTTTCTGCACAAAAAAGATAGCGGAGATGTCAAATTTCCCCCCAGTATAAAAATTATGGCTCTAGGAAGAAAATTGGCGAAGTTATGGCTATTTAAGTTTTGGGGTGGGGTTCTTCCCTTTTCAATATGGTAGTTGGGCAAAGACCAAATCTTTGAAAGACTGTAACTCGAAAACTATTAGCGATAGAGAGTTGCCATTTGAACTGCGTTTGTACATCGATGAGAAGTTATTATGTGTCAAATTTCAGGTTCCTATCGTCAACGGTCTGGCTGCTGGAGCACTTTTAGTTTCGGGAACTTTCAGTTTTCCTCTTGAAAAAATGGCTAAACTTCAAAGTCGTTTTTCTCGAAAGTTTGAAAATTTCTCTGAATTCTGTCTTCGACTGAAATAGACAGAAGAGATGTTAAAAATCCCCTCAGTACACAAAAAGTAAAGCTCTAGGATCAAAATTGGCGAAGTTATGGCCATTTTAGTTTTGGGGTCAATTTTTCACTTTTTCAATAAAAAACCAAATCTTTGACAGGCTGTAACTCAGAAACTATTGGAGCTGGACAGTTGCAATTTGCACTGTTTCAAATTTCAAGTTCCTGCCGTTAATAGTCTGGGTGCTACGAATTTTTTAGTCTTGACAACTCTCTGAAACTGAAATTTGAGGAATTTGTCTTGTCGAAAATAGGGTACAAATTTTCAAACTCATTTTTCTCGAAATTATGAGAAATAGGAATTTTCGGTTTCTGCACAAAAAAGATAGCGGAGATGTCAAATTTCCCCCCAGTATAAAAATTATGGCTCTAGGAAGAAAATTGGCGAAGTTATGGCCATTTAAGTTTTGGGGTGGGGTTCTTCCCTTTTCAATATGGTAGTTGGGCAAAGACCAAATCTTTGAAAGCCTGTAACTCGAAAACTATTAGCGATAGAGAGTTGCCATTTAAACTGCGTTTGTACATCGATGAGAAGTTATTATGTGTCAAATTTCAAGTTCCTATCGTCAACGGTCTGGCTGCTGGAGCACTTTTAGTTTCGGGAACTTTCAGTTTTCCTCTTGAAAAAATGGCTAAACTTCAAAGTCGTTTTTCTCGAAAGTTTGAAAATTTCTCTGAATTCTGTTTTCGACTGAATTAGACCGAAGAGATGTTATATTACCCCTCAGTACAAAAATTAAAGCTCTAGGATCAAAATTGGCGAAGTTATGGCCCTTTTAGTTTTGGGGTCAATTTTTCACTTTTTCAATAAAAAAGCAAATCTTTGACAGGCTGTATCTCAGAAACTATTGGAGCTGGACAGTTGCAATTTGCACTGTGTTAGCAAATTGATATGAAGTTACTATGTTTCAAATTTCAAGTTCCTGCCGTTAATAGTCTGGGTGCTACGAATTTTTTTAGTCTTGACAACTCTCTGAAACTGAAATTTGAGGAATTTGTCTTGTCGAAAATAGGGTACAAATTTTCAAACTCATTTTTCTCGAAATTATGAAAAAAAAGGAATTTTCGGTTTCTGCACAAAAAAGATAGCGGAGATGTCAAATTCCCCCCCAGTATAAAAATTATGGCTCTAGGAAGAAAATTGGCGAAGTTATTGCCATTTAAGTTTTGGGGTGGGGTTCTTCCCTTTTCAATATGGTAGTTGGGCAAAGACCAAATCTTTGAAAGCCTGTAACTCGAAAACTATTGGCGATAGAGAGTTGCCATTTGAACTGCGTTTGTACATCGATGAGAAGTTATTATGTGTCAAATTTCAGGTTCCTATCGTCAACGGTCTGGCTGCTGGAGCACTTTTAGTTTCGGGAACTTTCAGTTTTCCTCTTGAAAAAATGGCTAAACTTCAAAGTCGTTTTTCTTGAAAGTTTGAAAATTTCTCTGAATTCTGTTTTCGACTGAAATAGACCGAAGAGATGTTAAATATCCCCTCAGTACAAAAAGTAAAGCTCTAGGATCAAAATTGGCGAAGTTATGGCCATTTTAGTTTTGGGATAAATTTTTCACTTTTTCAATAAAAAACCAAATCTTTGACAGGCTGTAACTCAGAAACTATTGGAGCTGGACAGTTGCAATTTGCACTGTTTCAAATTTCAAGTTCCTGCCGTTAATAGTCTGGGTGCTACGAATTTTTTTAGTCTTGACAACTCTCTGAAACTGAAATTTGAGGAATTTGTCTTGTCGAAAATAGGGTACAAATTTTCAAACTCATTTTTCTCGAAATTATGAGAAATAGGAATTTTCGGTTTCTGCACAAAAAAGATAGCGGAGATGTCAAATTTCCCCCCAGTATAAAAATTATGGCTCTAGGAAGAAAATTGGCGAAGTTATGGCCATTTAAGTTTTGGGGTGGGGTTCTTCCCTTTTCAATATGGTAGTTGGGCAAAGACCAAATCTTTGAAAGCCTGTAACTCGAAAACTATTAGCGATAGAGAGTTGCCATTTAAACTGCGTTTGTACATCGATGAGAAGTTATTATGTGTCAAATTTCAAGTTCCTATCGTCAACGGTCTGGCTGCTGGAGCACTTTTAGTTTCGGGAACTTTCAGTTTTCCTCTTGAAAAAATGGCTAAACTTCAAAGTCGTTTTTCTCGAAAGTTTGAAAATTTCTCTGAATTCTGTTTTCGACTGAATTAGACCGAAGAGATGTTATATTACCCCTCAGTACAAAAATTAAAGCTCTAGGATCAAAATTGGCGAAGTTATGGCCCTTTTAGTTTTGGGGTCAATTTTTCACTTTTTCAATAAAAAAGCAAATCTTTGACAGGCTGTATCTCAGAAACTATTGGAGCTGGACAGTTGCAATTTGCACTGTGTTAGCAAATTGATATGAAGTTACTATGTTTCAAATTTCAAGTTCCTGCCGTTAATAGTCTGGGTGCTACGAATTTTTTTAGTCTTGACAACTCTCTGAAACTGAAATTTGAGGAATTTGTCTTGTCGAAAATAGGGTACAAATTTTCAAACTCATTTTTCTCGAAATTATGAAAAAAAGGAATTTTCGGTTTCTGCACAAAAAGATAGCGGAGATGTCAAATTTCCCCCCAGTATAAAAATTATGGCTCTAGGAAGAAAATTGGCGAAGTTATGGCCATTTAAGTTTTGGGGTGGGGTTCTTCCCTTTTCAATATGGTAGTTGGGCAAAGACCAAATCTTTGAAAGCCTGTAACTCGAAAACTATTGGCGATAGAGAGTTGCCATTTGAACTGCGTTTGTACATCGATGAGAAGTTATTATGTGTCAAATTTCAGGTTCCTATCGTCAACGGTCTGGCTACTGGAGCACTTTTAGTTTCGGGAACTTTCAGTTTTCCTCTTGAAAAAATGGCTAAACTTCAAAGTCGTTTTTCTTGAAAGTTTGAAAATTTCTCTGAATTCTGTTTTCGACTGAAATAGACCGAAGAGATGTTAAATATCCCCTCAGTACAAAAAGTAAAGCTCTAGGATCAAAATTGGCGAAGTTATGGCCATTTTAGTTTTGGGGTAAATTTTTCACTTTTTCAATAAAAAACCAAATCTTTGACAGGCTGTAACTCAGAAACTATTGGAGCTGGACAGTTGCAATTTGCACTTTTTCAAATTTCAAGTTCCTGCCGTTAATAGTCTGGGTGCTACGAATTTTTTTAGTCTTGACAACTCTCTGAAACTGAAATTTGAGGAATTTGTCTTGTCGAAAATAGGGTACAAATTTTCAAACTCATTTTTCTCGAAATTATGAAAAAAAGGAATTTTCGGTTTCTGCACAAAAAAGATAGCGGAGATGTCAAATTTCCCCCCAGTATAACAATTATGGCTCTAGGAAGAAAATTGGCGAAGTTATGGCCATTTAAGTTTTGGGGTGGGGTTCTTCCCTTTTCAATATGGTAGTTGGGCAAAGACCAAATCTTTGAAAGCCTGTAACTCGAAAACTATTAGCGATAGAGAGTTGCCATTTAAACTGCGTTTGTACATCGATGAGAAGTTATTATGTGTCAAATTTCAAGTTCCTATCGTCAACGGTCTGGCTGCTGGAGCACTTTTAGTTTCGGGAACTTTCAGTTTTCCTCTTGAAAAAATGGCTAAACTTCAAAGTCGTTTTTCTCGAAAGTTTGAAAATTTCTCTGAATTCTGTTTTCGACTGAATTAGACCGAAGAGATGTTATATTACCCCTCAGTACAAAAATTAAAGCTCTAGGATCAAAATTGGCGAAGTTATGGCCCTTTTAGTTTTGGGGTCAATTTTTCACTTTTTCAATAAAAAAGCAAATCTTTGACAGGCTGTATCTCAGAAACTATTGGAGCTGGACAGTTGCAATTTGCACTGTGTTAGCAAATTGATATGAAGTTACTATGTTTCAAATTTCAAGTTCCTGCCGTTAATAGTCTGGGTGCTACGAATTTTTTTAGTCTTGACAACTCTCTGAAACTGAAATTTGAGGAATTTGTCTTGTCGAAAATAGGGTACACATTTTCAAACTCATTTTTCTCGAAATTATGAGAAATAGGAATTTTCGGTTTCTGCACAAAAAAGATAGCGGAGATGTCAAATTTCCCCCCAGTATAAAAATTATGGCTCTAGGAAGAAAATTGGCGGAGTTATGGCCATTTATGTTTTGGGGTGGGGTTCTTCCCTTTTCAATATGGTAGTTGGGCAAAGACCAAATCTTTGAAAGCCTGTAACTCGAAAACTATTAGCGATAGAGAGTTGCCATTTAAACTGCGTTTGTACATCGATGAGAAGTTATTATGTGTCAAATTTCAAGTTCCTATCGTCAACGGTCTGGCTGCTGGAGCACTTTTAGTTTCGGGAACTTTCGGTTTTCCTCTTGAAAAAATGGCTAAACTTCAAAGTCGTTTTTCTCGAAAGTTTGAAAATTTCTCTGAATTCTGTTTTCGACTGAATGAGACCGAAGAGATGTTAAATTACCCCTCAGTACAAAAATTAAAGCTCTAGGATCAAAATTGGCGAAGTTATGGCCATTTGAGTTTTGGGGTCAATTTTTCACTTTTTCAATAAAAAAGCAAATCTTTGACAGGCTGTATCTCAGAAACTATTGGAGCTGGACAGTTGCAATTTGCACTGTGTTAGCAAATTGATATGAAGTTACTATGTTTCAAATTTCAAGTTCCTGCCGTTAATAGTCTGGGTGCTACGAATTTTTTAGTCTTGCCAACTCTCTGAAACTGTAATTTGAGGAATTTGTCTTGTCGAAAATAGGGTACACATTTTCAAACTCATTTTTCTCGAAATTATGAGAAATAGGAATTTTCGGTTTCTGCACAAAAAAGATAGCGGAGATGTCAAATTTCCCCCCAGTATAAAAATTATGGCTCTAGGAAGAAAATTGGCGGAGTTATGGCCATTTATGTTTTGGGGTGGGGTTCTTCCCTTTTCAATATGGTAGTTGGGCAAAGACCAAATCTTTGAAAGCCTGTAACTCGAAAACTATTAACGATAGAGAGTTGCCATTTAAACTGCGTTTGTACATCGATGAGAAGTTATTATGTGTCAAATTTCAAGTTCCTATCGTCAACGGTCTGACTGCTGGAGCACTTTTAGTTTCGGGAACTTTCAGTTTTCCTCTTGAAAAAATGGCTAAACTTCAAAGTCGTTTTTCTCGAAAGTTTGAAAATTTCTCTGAATTCTGTTTCCGACTGAATGAGACCGAAGAGATGTTAAATTACCCCTCAGTACAAAAATTAAAGCTCTAGGATCAAAATTGGCGAAGTTATGGCCATTTGAGTTTTGGGGTCAATTTTTCACTTTTTCAATAAAAAAGCAAATCTTTGACAGGCTGTATCTCAGAAACTATTGGAGCTGGACAGTTGCAATTTGCACTGTGTTAGCAAATTGATATGAAGTTACTATGTTTCAAATTTCAAGTTCCTGCCGTTAATAGTCTGGGTGCTACGAATTTTTTAGTCTTGCCAACTCTCTGAAACTGAAATTTGAGGAATTTGTCTTGTCGAAAATAGGGTACAAATTTTCAAACTCATTTTTCTTGTAATTATGAGAAATAGGAATTTTCGGTTTCTGCACAAAAAAGATAGCGGAGATGTCAAATTTCCCCCCAGTATAAAAATTATGGCTCTAGGAAGAAAATTGGCGAAGTTATGGCCATTTAAGTTTTGGGGTGGGGTTCTTCCCTTTTCAATATGGTAGTTGGGCAAAGACCAAATCTTTGAAAGCCTGTAACTCGAAAACTATTAGCGATAGAGAGTTGCCATTTAAACTGCGTTTGTACATCGATGAGAAGTTAAATTACCCCTCAGTACAAAAATTAAAGCTCTAGGATCAAAATTGGCGAAGTTATGGCCATTTTAGTTTTGGGGTGGGGTTCTTCCCTTTTCAATATGGTAGCCTGTAACTCGAAAACTATTAGCGATAAAGAGTTGCCATTTAAACTGCGTTTGTACATCGATGAGAAGTTAAATTACCCCTCAGTACAAAAATTAAAGCTCTAGGATCAAAATTGGCGAAGTTATGGCCATTTTAGTTTTGGGGTCAATTTTTCACTTTTTCAATAAAAAAGCAAATCTTTGACAGGCTGTATCTCAGAAACTATTGGAGCTGGACAGTTGCAATTTGCACTGTGTTAGCAAATTGATATGAAGTTACTATGTTTTAAATTTCAAGTTCCTGCCGTTAATAGTCTGGGTGCTACGAATTTTTTAGTCTTGCCAACTCTCTGAAACTGAAATTTGAGGAATTTGTCTTGTCGAAAATAGGGTACAAATTTTCAAACTCATTTTCTCGTAATTATGAGAAATAGGAATTTTCGGTTTCTGCACAAAAAAGATAGCGGAGATGTCAAATTTCCCCCCAGTATAAAAATTATGGCTCTAGGAAGAAAATTGGCGAAGTTATGGCCATTTAAGTTTTGGGGTGGGGTTCTTCCCTTTTCAATATGGTAGTTGGGCAAAGACCAAATCTTTGAAAGCCTGTAACTCGAAAACTATTAGCGATAGAGAGTTGCCATTTAAACTGCGTTTGTACATCGATGAGAAGTTATTATGTGTCAAATTTCAAGTTCCTATCGTCAACGGTCTGGCTGCTGGAGCACTTTTAGTTTCGGGAACTTTCGGTTTTCCTCTTGAAAAAATGGCTAAACTTCAAAGTCGTTTTTCTCGAAAGTTTGAAAATTTCTCTGAATTCTGTTTTCGACTGAATGAGACCGAAGAGATGTTAAATTACCCCTCAGTACAAAAATTAAAGCTCTAGGATCAAAATTGGCGAAGTTATGGCCATTTGAGTTTTGGGGTCAATTTTTCACTTTTTCAATAAAAAAGCAAATCTTTGACAGGCTGTATCTCAGAAACTATTGGAGCTGGACAGTTGCAATTTGCACTGTGTTAGCAAATTGATATGAAGTTACTATGTTTCAAATTTCAAGTTCCTGCCGTTAATAGTCTGGGTGCTACGAATTTTTTAGTCTTGCCAACTCTCTGAAACTGTAATTTGAGGAATTTGTCTTGTCGAAAATAGGGTACACATTTTCAAACTCATTTTTCTCGAAATTATGAGAAATAGGAATTTTCGGTTTCTGCACAAAAAAGATAGCGGAGATGTCAAATTTCCCCCCAGTATAAAAATTATGGCTCTAGGAAGAAAATTGGCGGAGTTATGGCCATTTATGTTTTGGGGTGGGGTTCTTCCCTTTTCAATATGGTAGTTGGGCAAAGACCAAATCTTTGAAAGCCTGTAACTCGAAAACTATTAACGATAGAGAGTTGCCATTTAAACTGCGTTTGTACATCGATGAGAAGTTATTATGTGTCAAATTTCAAGTTCCTATCGTCAACGGTCTGACTGCTGGAGCACTTTTAGTTTCGGGAACTTTCAGTTTTCCTCTTGAAAAAATGGCTAAACTTCAAAGTCGTTTTTCTCGAAAGTTTGAAAATTTCTCTGAATTCTGTTTCCGACTGAATGAGACCGAAGAGATGTTAAATTACCCCTCAGTACAAAAATTAAAGCTCTAGGATCAAAATTGGCGAAGTTATGGCCATTTGAGTTTTGGGGTCAATTTTTCACTTTTTCAATAAAAAAGCAAATCTTTGACAGGCTGTATCTCAGAAACTATTGGAGCTGGACAGTTGCAATTTGCACTGTGTTAGCAAATTGATATGAAGTTACTATGTTTCAAATTTCAAGTTCCTGCCGTTAATAGTCTGGGTGCTACGAATTTTTTAGTCTTGCCAACTCTCTGAAACTGAAATTTGAGGAATTTGTCTTGTCGAAAATAGGGTACAAATTTTCAAACTCATTTTTCTTGTAATTATGAGAAATAGGAATTTTCGGTTTCTGCACAAAAAAGATAGCGGAGATGTCAAATTTCCCCCCAGTATAAAAATTATGGCTCTAGGAAGAAAATTGGCGAAGTTATGGCCATTTAAGTTTTGGGGTGGGGTTCTTCCCTTTTCAATATGGTAGTTGGGCAAAGACCAAATCTTTGAAAGCCTGTAACTCGAAAACTATTAGCGATAGAGAGTTGCCATTTAAACTGCGTTTGTACATCGATGAGAAGTTAAATTACCCCTCAGTACAAAAATTAAAGCTCTAGGATCAAAATTGGCGAAGTTATGGCCATTTTAGTTTTGGGGTGGGGTTCTTCCCTTTTCAATATGGTAGCCTGTAACTCGAAAACTATTAGCGATAAAGAGTTGCCATTTAAACTGCGTTTGTACATCGATGAGAAGTTAAATTACCCCTCAGTACAAAAATTAAAGCTCTAGGATCAAAATTGGCGAAGTTATGGCCATTTTAGTTTTGGGGTCAATTTTTCACTTTTTCAATAAAAAAGCAAATCTTTGACAGGCTGTATCTCAGAAACTATTGGAGCTGGACAGTTGCAATTTGCACTGTGTTAGCAAATTGATATGAAGTTACTATGTTTTAAATTTCAAGTTCCTGCCGTTAATAGTCTGGGTGCTACGAATTTTTTAGTCTTGCCAACTCTCTGAAACTGAAATTTGAGGAATTTGTCTTGTCGAAAATAGGGTACAAATTTTCAAACTCATTTTCTCGTAATTATGAGAAATAGGAATTTTCGGTTTCTGCACAAAAAAGATAGCGGAGATGTCAAATTTCCCCCCAGTATAAAAATTATGGCTCTAGGAAGAAAATTGGCGAAGTTATGGCCATTTAAGTTTTGGGGTGGGGTTCTTCCCTTTTCAATATGGTAGTTGGGCAAAGACCAAATCTTTGAAAGCCTGTAACTCGAAAACTATTAGCGATAGAGAGTTGCCATTTAAACTGCGTTTGTACATCGATGAGAAGTTATTATGTGTCAAATTTCAAGTTCCTATCGTCAACGGTCGGGCTGCTGGAGCACTTTTAGTTTCGGGAACTTTCAGTTTTCCTCTTGAAAAAATGGCTAAACTTCAAAGTCGTTTTTCTCGAAAGTTTGAAAATTTCTCTGAATTCTGTTTTCAACTGAATTAGACCGAAGAGATGTTAAATTACCCCTCAGTACAAAAATTAAAGCTCTAGGATCAAAATTGGCGAAGTTATGGCCATTTTAGTTTTGGGGTCAATTTTTCACTTTTTCAATAAAAAAGCAAATCTTTGACAGGCTGTATCTCAGAAACTATTGGAGCTGGACAGTTGCAATTTGCACTGTGTTAGCAAATTGATATGAAGTTACTATGTTTCAAATTTCAAGTTCCTGCCGTTAATAGTCTGGGTGCTACGAATTTTTTAGTCTAGCCAACTCTCTGAAACTGAAATTTGAGGAATTTGTCTTGTCGAAAATAGGGTACACATTTTCAAACTCATTTTTCTCGTAATTATGAGAAATAGGAATTTTCGGTTTCTGCACAAAAAAGATAGCGGAGATGTCAAATTTCCCCCCAGTATAAAAATTATGGCTCTAGGAAGAAAATTGGCGAAGTTATGGCCATTTAAGTTTTGGAGTGGGGTTCTTCCCTTTTCAATATGGTAGTTGGGCAAAGACCAAATCTTTGAAAGCCTGTAACTCGAAAACTATTAGCGATAGAGAGTTGCCATTTAAACTGCGTTTGTACATCGATGAGAAGTTATTATGTGTCAAATTTCAAGTTCCTATCGTCAACGGTCTGGCTGCTGGAGCACTTTTAGTTTCGGGAACTTTCAGTTTTCCTCTTGAAAAAATGGCTAAACTTCAAAGTCGTTTTTCTCGAAAGTTTGAAAATTTCTCTGAATTCTGTTTTCGACTGAATTAGACCGAAGAGATGTTATATTACCCCTCAGTACAAAAATTAAAGCTCTAGGATCAAAATTGGCGAAGTTATGGCCATTTTAGTTTTGGGGTCAATTTTTCACTTTTTCAATAAAAAAGCAAATCTTTGACAGGCTGTATCTCAGAAACTATTGGAGCTGGACAGTTGCAATTTGCACTGTGTTAGCAAATTGATATGAAGTTACTATGTTTCAAATTTCAAGTTCCTGCCGTTAATAGTCTGGGTGCTACGAATTTTTTAGTCTTGCCAACTCTCTGAAACTGTAATTTGAGGAATTTGTCTTGTCGAAAATAGGGTACAAATTTTCAAACTCATTTTTCTCGAAATTATGAGAAATAGGAATTTTCGGTTTCTGCACAAAAAAGATAGCGGAGATGTCAAATTTCCCCCCAGTATAAAAATTATGGCTCTAGGAAGAAAATTGGCGGAGTTATGGCCATTTATGTTTTGGGGTGGGGTTCTTCCCTTTTCAATATGGTAGTTGGGCAAAGACCAAATCTTTGAAAGCCTGTAACTCGAAAACTATTAGCGATAGAGAGTTGCCATTTAAACTGCGTTTGTACATCGATGAGAAGTTATTATGTGTCAAATTTCAAGTTCCTATCGTCAACGGTCTGGCTGCTGGAGCACTTTTAGTTTCAGGAACTTTCAGTTTTCCTCTTGAAAAAATGGCTAAACTTCAAAGTCGTTTTTCTCGAAAGTTTGAAAATTTCTCTGAATTCTGTTTTCGACTGAATTAGACCGAAGAGATGTTATATTACCCCTCAGTACAAAAATTAAAGCTCTAGGATCAAAATTGGCGAAGTTATGGCCATTTTAGTTTTGGGGTCAATTTTTCACTTTTTCAATAAAAAAGCAAATCTTTGACAGGCTGTATCTCAGAAACTATTGGAGCTGGACAGTTGCAATTTGCACTGTGTTAGCAAATTGATATGAAGTTACTATGTTTCAAATTTCAAGTTCCTGCCGTTAATAGTCTGGGTGCTACGAATTTTTTAGTCTTGCCAACTCTCTGAAACTGTAATTTGAGGAATTTGTCTTGTCGAAAATAGGGTACAAATTTTCAAACTCATTTTTCTTGTAATTATGAGAAATAGGAATTTTCGGTTTCTGCACAAAAAAGATAGCGGAGATGTCAAATTTCCCCCCAGTATAAAAATTATGGCTCTAGGAAGAAAATTGGCGAAGTTATGGCCATTTAAGTTTTGGGGTGGGGTTCTTCCCTTTTCAATATGGTAGTTGGGCAAAGACCAAATCTTTGAAAGCCTGTAACTCGAAAACTATTAGCGATAGAGAGTTGCCATTTAAACTGCGTTTGTACATCGATGAGAAGTTATTATGTGTCAAATTTCAAGTTCCTATCGTCAACGGTCGGGCTGCTGGAGCACTTTTAGTTTCGGGAACTTTCAGTTTTCCTCTTGAAAAAATGGCTAAACTTCAAAGTCGTTTTTCTCGAAAGTTTGAAAATTTCTCTGAATTCTGTTTTCAACTGAATTAGACCGAAGAGATGTTAAATTACCCCTCAGTACAAAAATTAAAGCTCTAGGATCAAAATTGGCGAAGTTATGGCCATTTTAGTTTTGGGGTCAATTTTTCACTTTTTCAATAAAAAAGCAAATCTTTGACAGGCTGTATCTCAGAAACTATTGGAGCTGGACAGTTGCAATTTGCACTGTGTTAGCAAATTGATATGAAGTTACTATGTTTCAAATTTCAAGTTCCTGCCGTTAATAGTCTGGGTGCTACGAATTTTTTAGTCTAGCCAACTCTCTGAAACTGAAATTTGAGGAATTTGTCTTGTCGAAAATAGGGTACACATTTTCAAACTCATTTTTCTCGTAATTATGAGAAATAGGAATTTTCGGTTTCTGCACAAAAAAGATAGCGGAGATGTCAAATTTCCCCCCAGTATAAAAATTATGGCTCTAGGAAGAAAATTGGCGAAGTTATGGCCATTTAAGTTTTGGGGTGGGGTTCTTCCCTTTTCAATATGGTAGTTGAACAAAGACCAAATCTTTGAAAGCCTGTAACTCGACAACTATTAGCGATAGAGAGTTGCCATTTACACTGCGTTTGTACATCGATGAGAAGTTATTATGTGTCAAATTTCAAGTTCCTATCGTCAACGGTCTGGCTGCTGGAGCACTTTTAGTTTCGGGAACTTTCAGTTTTCCTCTTGAAAAAATGGCTAAACTTCAAAGTCGTTTTTCTCGAAAGTTTGAAAATTTCTCTGAATTCTGTTTTCGACTGAATTAGACCGAAGAGATGTTATATTACCCCTCAGTACAAAAATTAAAGCTCTAGGATCAAAATTGGCGAAGTTATGGCCATTTTAGTTTTGGGGTCAATTTTTCACTTTTTCAATAAAAAAGCAAATCTTTGACAGGCTGTATCTCAGAAACTATTGGAGCTGGACAGTTGCAATTTGCACTGTGTTAGCAAATTGATATGAAGTTACTATGTTTCAAATTTCAAGTTCCTGCCGTTAATAGTCTGGGTGCTACGAATTTTTTAGTCTTGCCAATTCTCTGAAACTGAAATTTGAGGAATTTGTCTTGTCGAAAATAGGGTACATATTTTCAAACTCATTTTTCTCGAAATTATGAGAAATAGGAATTTTCGGTTTCTGCACAAAAAAGATAGCGGAGATGTCAAATTTCCCCCCAGTATAAAAATTATGGCTCTAGGAAGAAAATTGGCGAAGTTATGGCCATTTAAGTTTTGGGGTGGGGTTCTTCCCTTTTCAATATGGTAGTTGGGCAAAGACCAAATCTTTGAAAGCCTGTAACTCGAAAACTATTAGCGATAGAGAGTTGCCATTTAAACTGCGTTTGTACATCGATGAGAAGTTATTATGTGTCAAATTTCAAGTTCCTATCGTCAACGGTCTGGCTGCTGGAGCACTTTTAGTTTCGGGAACTTTCAGTTTTCCTCTTGAAAAAATGGCTAAACTTCAAAGTCGTTTTTCTCGAAAGTTTGAAAATTTCTCTGAATTCTGTTTTCGACTGAATTAGACCGAAGAGATGTTATATTACCCCTCAGTACAAAAATTAAAGCTCTAGGATCAAAATTGGCGAAGTTATGGCCATTTTAGTTTTGGGGTCAATTTTTCACTTTTTCAATAAAAAAGCAAATCTTTGACAGGCTGTATCTCAGAAACTATTGGAGCTGGACAGTTGCAATTTGCACTGTGTTAGCAAATTGATATGAAGTTACTATGTTTCAAATTTCAAGTTCCTGCCGTTAATAGTCTGGGTGCTACGAATTTTTTAGTCTTGCCAACTCTCTGAAACTGTAATTTGAGGAATTTGTCTTGTCGAAAATAGGGTACAAATTTTCAAACTCATTTTTCTTGTAATTATGAGAAATAGGAATTTTCGGTTTCTGCACAAAAAAGATAGCGGAGATGTCAAATTTCCCCCCAGTATAAAAATTATGGCTCTAGGAAGAAAATTGGCGAAGTTATGGCCATTTAAGTTTTGGGGTGGGGTTCTTCCCTTTTCAATATGGTAGTTGGGCAAAGACCAAATCTTTGAAAGCCTGTAACTCGAAAACTATTAGCGATAGAGAGTTGCCATTTAAACTGCGTTTGTACATCGATGAGAAGTTATTATGTGTCAAATTTCAAGTTCCTATCGTCAACGGTCGGGCTGCTGGAGCACTTTTAGTTTCGGGAACTTTCAGTTTTCCTCTTGAAAAAATGGCTAAACTTCAAAGTCGTTTTTCTCGAAAGTTTGAAAATTTCTCTGAATTCTGTTTTCAACTGAATTAGACCGAAGAGATGTTAAATTACCCCTCAGTACAAAAATTAAAGCTCTAGGATCAAAATTGGCGAAGTTATGGCCATTTTAGTTTTGGGGTCAATTTTTCACTTTTTCAATAAAAAAGCAAATCTTTGACAGGCTGTATCTCAGAAACTATTGGAGCTGGACAGTTGCAATTTGCACTGTGTTAGCAAATTGATATGAAGTTACTATGTTTCAAATTTCAAGTTCCTGCCGTTAATAGTCTGGGTGCTACGAATTTTTTAGTCTAGCCAACTCTCTGAAACTGAAATTTGAGGAATTTGTCTTGTCGAAAATAGGGTACACATTTTCAAACTCATTTTTCTCGTAATTATGAGAAATAGGAATTTTCGGTTTCTGCACAAAAAAGATAGCGGAGATGTCAAATTTCCCCCCAGTATAAAAATTATGGCTCTAGGAAGAAAATTGGCGAAGTTATGGCCATTTAAGTTTTGGGGTGGGGTTCTTCCCTTTTCAATATGGTAGTTGAACAAAGACCAAATCTTTGAAAGCCTGTAACTCGACAACTATTAGCGATAGAGAGTTGCCATTTACACTGCGTTTGTACATCGATGAGAAGTTATTATGTGTCAAATTTCAAGTTCCTATCGTCAACGGTCTGGCTGCTGGAGCACTTTTAGTTTCGGGAACTTTCAGTTTTCCTCTTGAAAAAATGGCTAAACTTCAAAGTCGTTTTTCTCGAAAGTTTGAAAATTTCTCTGAATTCTGTTTTCGACTGAATTAGACCGAAGAGATGTTATATTACCCCTCAGTACAAAAATTAAAGCTCTAGGATCAAAATTGGCGAAGTTATGGCCATTTTAGTTTTGGGGTCAATTTTTCACTTTTTCAATAAAAAAGCAAATCTTTGACAGGCTGTATCTCAGAAACTATTGGAGCTGGACAGTTGCAATTTGCACTGTGTTAGCAAATTGATATGAAGTTACTATGTTTCAAATTTCAAGTTCCTGCCGTTAATAGTCTGGGTGCTACGAATTTTTTAGTCTTGCCAATTCTCTGAAACTGAAATTTGAGGAATTTGTCTTGTCGAAAATAGGGTACATATTTTCAAACTCATTTTTCTCGAAATTATGAGAAATAGGAATTTTCGGTTTCTGCACAAAAAAGATAGCGGAGATGTCAAATTTCCCCCCAGTATAAAAATTATGGCTCTAGGAAGAAAATTGGCGAAGTTATGGCCATTTAAGTTTTGGGGTGGGGTTCTTCCCTTTTCAATATGGTAGTTGGGCAAAGACCAAATCTTTGAAAGCCTGTAACTCGAAAACTATTAGCGATAGAGAGTTGCCATTTAAACTGCGTTTGTACATCGATGAGAAGTTATTATGTGTCAAATTTCAAGTTCCTATCGTCAACGGTCTGGCTGCTGGAGCACTTTTAGTTTCGGGAACTTTCAGTTTTCCTCTTGAAAAAATGGCTAAACTTCAAAGTCGTTTTTCTCGAAAGTTTGAAAATTTCTCTGAATTCTGTTTTCGACTGAATTAGACCGAAGAGATGTTATATTACCCCTCAGTACAAAAATTAAAGCTCTAGGATCAAAATTGGCGAAGTTATGGCCATTTTAGTTTTGGGGTCAATTTTTCACTTTTTCAATAAAAAAGCAAATCTTTGACAGGCTGTATCTCAGAAACTATTGGAGCTGGACAGTTGCAATTTGCACTGTGTTAGCAAATTGATATGAAGTTACTATGTTTCAAATTTCAAGTTCCTGCCGTTAATAGTCTGGGTGCTACGAATTTTTTAGTCTTGCCAACTCTCTGAAACTGTAATTTGAGGAATTTGTCTTGTCGAAAATAGGGTACACATTTTCAAACTCATTTTTCTCGAAATTATGAGAAATAGGAATTTTCGGTTTCTGCACAAAAAAGATAGCGGAGATGTCAAATTTCCCCCCAGTATAAAAATTATGGCTCTAGGAAGAAAATTGGCGGAGTTATGGCCATTTATGTTTTGGGGTGGGGTTCTTCCCTTTTCAATATGGTAGTTGGGCAAAGACCAAATCTTTGAAAGCCTGTAACTCGAAAACTATTAGCGATAGAGAGTTGCCATTTAAACTGCGTTTGTACATCGATGAGAAGTTATTATGTGTCAAATTTCAAGTTCCTATCGTCAACGGTCTGGCTGCTGGAGCACTTTTAGTTTCGGGAACTTTCAGTTTTCCTCTTGAAAAAATGGCTAAACTTCAAAGTCGTTTTTCTCGAAAGTTTGAAAATTTCTCTGAATTCTGTTTTCGACTGAATTAGACCGAAGAGATGTTATATTACCCCTCAGTACAAAAATTAAAGCTCTAGGATCAAAATTGGCGAAGTTATGGCCATTTTAGTTTTGGGGTCAATTTTTCACTTTTTCAATAAAAAAGCAAATCTTTGACAGGCTGTATCTCAGAAACTATTGGAGCTGGACAGTTGCAATTTGCACTGTGTTAGCAAATTGATATGAAGTTACTATGTTTCAAATTTCAAGTTCCTGCCGTTAATAGTCTGGGTGCTACGAATTTATTAGTCTTGCCAACTCTCTGAAACTGTAATTTGAGGAATTTGTCTTGTCGAAAATAGGGTACACATTTTCAAACTCATTTTTCTCGAAATTATGAGAAATAGGAATTTTCGGTTTCTGCACAAAAAAGATAGCGGAGATGTCAAATTTCCCCCCAGTATAAAAATTATGGCTCTAGGAAGAAAATTGGCGGAGTTATGGCCATTTTAGTTTTGGGGTCGGGTTCTTCCCTTTTCAATATGGTAGTTGGGCAAAGACCAAATCTTTGAAAGCCTGTAACTCGAAAACTATTAGCGATAGAGAGTTGCCATTTAAACTGCGTTTGTACATCGATGAGAAGTTATTATGTGTCAAATTTCAAGTTCCTATCGTCAACGGTCTGGCTGCTGGAGCACTTTTAGTTTCGGGAACTTTCAGTTTTCCTCTTGAAAAAATGGCTAAACTTCAAAGTCGTTTTTCTCGAAAGTTTGAAAATTTCTCTGAATTCTGTTTTCGACTGAATTAGACCGAAGAGATGTTATATTACCCCTGAGTACAAAAAGTAAAGCTCTAGGATCAAAATTGGCGAAGTTATGGCCATTTTAGTTTTGGGGTCGGGTTCTTCCCTTTTCAATATGGTAGTTGGGCAAAGACCAAATCTTTGAAAGCCTGTAACTCGAAAACTATTAGCGATAGAGAGTTGCCATTTAAACTGCGTTTGTACATCGATGAGAAGTTATTATGTGTCAAATTTCAAGTTCCTATCGTCAACGGTCTGGCTGCTGGAGCACTTTTAGTTTCGGGAACTTTCAGTTTTCCTCTTGAAAAAATGGCTAAACTTCAAAGTCGTTTTTCTCGAAAGTTTGAAAATTTCTCTGAATTCTGTTTTCGACTGAATTAGACCGAAGAGATGTTATATTACCCCTCAGTACAAAAATTAAAGCTCTAGGATCAAAATTGGCGAAGTTATGGCCATTTTAGTTTTGGGGTCAATTTTTCACTTTTTCAATAAAAAAGCAAATCTTTGACAGGCTGTATCTCAGAAACTATTGGAGCTGGACAGTTGCCATTTGCACTGTGTTAGCAAATTGATATGAAGTTACTATGTTTCAAATTTCAAGTTCCTGCCGTTAATAGTCTGGGTGCTACGAATTTTTTAGTCTTGCCAACTCTCTGAAACTGAAATTTGAGGAATTTGTCTTGTCGAAAATAGGGTACAAATTTTCAAACTCATTTTTCTCGAAATTATGAGAAATAGGAATTTTCGGTTTCTGCACAAAAAAGATAGCGGAGATGTCAAATTTCCCCCCAGTATAAAAATTATGGCTCTAGGAAGAAAATTGGCGAAGTTATGGCCATTTAAGTTTTGGGGTGGGGTTCTTCCCTTTTCAATATGGTAGTTGAACAAAGACCAAATCTTTGAAAGCCTGTAACTCGACAACTATTAGCGATAGAGAGTTGCCATTTACACTGCGTTTGTACATCGATGAGAAGTTATTATGTGTCAAATTTCAAGTTCCTATCGTCAACGGTCTGGCTGCTGGAGCACTTTTAGTTTCGGGAACTTTCAGTTTTCCTCTTGAAAAAATGGCTAAACTTCAAAGTCGTTTTTCTCGAAAGTTTGAAAATTTCTCTGAATTCTGTTTTCGACTGAATTAGACCGAAGAGATGTTATATTACCCCTCAGTACAAAAATTAAAGCTCTAGGATCAAAATTGGTGAAGTTATGGCCATTTTAGTTTTGGGGTCAATTTTTCACTTTTTCAATAAAAAAGCAAATCTTTGACAGGCTGTATCTCAGAAACTATTGGAGCTGGACAGTTGCAATTTGCACTGTGTTAGCAAATTGATATGAAGTTACTATGTTTCAAATTTCAAGTTCCTGCCGTTAATAGTCTGGGTGCTACGAATTTTTTAGTCTTGCCAACTCTCTGAAACTGTAATTTGAGGAATTTGTCTTGTCGAAAATAGGGTACAAATTTTCAAACTCATTTTTCTCGAAATTATGAGAAATAGGAATTTTCGGTTTCTGCACAAAAAAGATAGCGGAGATGTCAAATTTCCCCCCAGTATAAAAATTATGGCTCTAGGAAGAAAATTGGCGAAGTTATGGCCATTTATGTTTTGAGGTGGGGTTCTTCCCTTTTCAATATGGTAGTTGGGCAAAGAACAAATCTTTGAAAGCCTGTAACTCGAAAACTATTAGCGATAGAGAGTTGCCATTTAAACTGCGTTTGTACATCGATGAGAAGTTATTATGTGTCAAATTTCAAGTTCCTATCGTCAACGGTCTGGCTGCTGGAGCACTTTTAGTTTCGGGAACTTTCAGTTTTCCTCTTGAAAAAATGGCTAAACTTCAAAGTCGTTTTTCTCGAAAGTTTGAAAATTTCTCTGAATTCTGTTTTCGACTGAATTAGACCGAAGAGATGTTATATTACCCCTGAGTACAAAAAGTAAAGCTCTAGGATCAAAATTGGCGAAGTTATGGCCATTTTAGTTTTGGGGTCGGGTTCTTCCCTTTTCAATATGGTAGTTGGGCAAAGACCAAATCTTTGAAAGCCTGTAACTCGAAAACTATTAGCGATAGAGAGTTGCCATTTAAACTGCGTTTGTACATCGATGAGAAGTTATTATGTGTCAAATTTCAAGTTCCTATCGTCAACGGTCTGGAGCACTTTTAGTTTCGGGAACTTTCAGTTTTCCTCTTGAAAAAATGGCTAAACTTCAAAGTCGTTTTTCTCGAAAGTTTGAAAATTTCTCTGAATTCTGTTTTCGACTGAATTAGACCGAAGAGATGTTATATTACCCCTCAGTACAAAAATTAAAGCTCTAGGATCAAAATTGGCGAAGTTATGGCCATTTTAGTTTTGGGGTCAATTTTTCACTTTTTCAATAAAAAAGCAAATCTTTGACAGGCTGTATCTCAGAAACTATTGGAGCTGGACAGTTGCCATTTGCACTGTGTTAGCAAATTGATATGAAGTTACTATGTTTCAAATTTCAAGTTCCTGCCGTTAATAGTCTGGGTGCTACGAATTTTTTAGTCTTGCCAACTCTCTGAAACTGAAATTTGAGGAATTTGTCTTGTCGAAAATAGGGTACAAATTTTCAAACTCATTTTTCTCGAAATTATGAGAAATAGGAATTTTCGGTTTCTGCACAAAAAAGATAGCGGAGATGTCAAATTTCCCCCCAGTATAAAAATTATGGCTCTAGGAAGAAAATTGGCGAAGTTATGGCCATTTAAGTTTTGGGGTGGGGTTCTTCCCTTTTCAATATGGTAGTTGAACAAAGACCAAATCTTTGAAAGCCTGTAACTCGACAACTATTAGCGATAGAGAGTTGCCATTTACACTGCGTTTGTACATCGATGAGAAGTTATTATGTGTCAAATTTCAAGTTCCTATCGTCAACGGTCTGGCTGCTGGAGCACTTTTAGTTTCGGGAACTTTCAGTTTTCCTCTTGAAAAAATGGCTAAACTTCAAAGTCGTTTTTCTCGAAAGTTTGAAAATTTCTCTGAATTCTGTTTTCGACTGAATTAGACCGAAGAGATGTTAAATTACCCCTCAGTACAAATATTAAAGCTCTAGGATCAAAATTGGCGAAGTTATGGCCATTTTAGTTTTGGGGTCAATTTTTCACTTTTTCAATAAAAAAGCAAATCTTTGACAGGCTGTATCTCAGAAACTATTGGAGCTGGACAGTTGCAATTTGCACTGTGTTAGCAAATTGATATGAAGTTATTATGTTTCAAATTTCAAGTTCCTGCCGTTAATAGTCTGGGTGCTACGAATTTTTTAGTCTAGCCAACTCTCTGAAACTGAAATTTGAGGAATTTGTCTTGTCGAAAATAGGGTACACATTTTCAAACTCATTTTTCTCGTAATTATGAGAAATAGGAATTTTCGGTTTCTGCACAAAAAAGATAGCGGAGATGTCAAATTTCCCCCCAGTATAAAAATTATGGCTCTAGGAAGAAAATTGGCGGAGTTATGGCCATTTTAGTTTTGGGGTCGGGTTCTTCCCTTTTCAATATGGTAGTTGGGCAAAGACCAAATCTTTGAAAGCCTGTAACTCGAAAACTATTAGCGATAGAGAGTTGCCATTTACACTGCGTTTGTACATCGATGAGAAGTTATTATGTGTCAAATTGCAAGTTCCTATCGTCAACGGTCTGGCTGCTGGAGCACTTTTAGTTTCGGAAACTTTCAGTTTTCCTCTTGAAAAAATGGCTAAACTTCAAAGTCGTTTTTCTCGAAAGTTTGAAAATTTCTCTGAATTCTGTTTTCAACTGAATTAGACCGAAGAGATGTTAAATTACCCCTCAGTACAAAAATTAAAGCTCTAGGATCAAAATTGGCGAAGTTATGGCCATTTTAGTTTTGGGGTCAATTTTTCACTTTTTCAATAAAAAAGCAAATCTTTGACAGGCTGTATCTCAGAAACTATTGGAGCTGGACAGTTGCAATTTGCACTGTGTTAGCAAATTGATATGAAGTTACTATGTTTCAAATTTCAAGTTCCTGCCGTTAATAGTCTGGGTGCTACGAATTTTTTAGTCTAGCCAACTCTCTGAAACTGAAATTTGAGGAATTTGTCTTGTCGAAAATAGGGTACACATTTTCAAACTCATTTTTCTCGTAATTATGAGAAATAGGAATTTTCGGTTTCTGCACAAAAAAGATAGCGGAGATGTCAAATTTCCCCCCAGTATAAAAATTATGGCTCTAGGAAGAAAATTGGCGAAGTTATGGCCATTTAAGTTTTGGAGTGGGGTTCTTCCCTTTTCAATATGGTAGTTGGGCAAAGACCAAATCTTTGAAAGCCTGTAACTCGAAAACTATTAGCGATAGAGAGTTGCCATTTAAACTGCGTTTGTACATCGATGAGAAGTTATTATGTGTCAAATTTCAAGTTCCTATCGTCAACGGTCTGGCTGCTGGAGCACTTTTAGTTTCGGGAACTTTCAGTTTTCCTCTTGAAAAAATGGCTAAACTTCAAAGTCGTTTTTCTCGAAAGTTTGAAAATTTCTCTGAATTCTGTTTTCGACTGAATTAGACCGAAGAGATGTTATATTACCCCTCAGTACAAAAATTAAAGCTCTAGGATCAAAATTGGCGAAGTTATGGCCATTTTAGTTTTGGGGTCAATTTTTCACTTTTTCAATAAAAAAGCAAATCTTTGACAGGCTGTATCTCAGAAACTATTGGAGCTGGACAGTTGCAATTTGCACTGTGTTAGCAAATTGATATGAAGTTACTATGTTTCAAATTTCAAGTTCCTGCCGTTAATAGTCTGGGTGCTACGAATTTTTTAGTCTTGCCAACTCTCTGAAACTGTAATTTGAGGAATTTGTCTTGTCGAAAATAGGGTACAAATTTTCAAACTCATTTTTCTCGAAATTATGAGAAATAGGAATTTTCGGTTTCTGCACAAAAAAGATAGCGGAGATGTCAAATTTCTCCCCAGTATAAAAATTATGGCTCTAGGAAGAAAATTGGCGGAGTTATGGCCATTTATGTTTTGGGGTGGGGTTCTTCCCTTTTCAATATGGTAGTTGGGCAAAGACCAAATCTTTGAAAGCCTGTAACTCGAAAACTATTAGCGATAGAGAGTTGCCATTTAAACTGCGTTTGTACATCGATGAGAAGTTATTATGTGTCAAATTTCAAGTTCCTATCGTCAACGGTCTGGCTGCTGGAGCACTTTTAGTTTCAGGAACTTTCAGTTTTCCTCTTGAAAAAATGGCTAAACTTCAAAGTCGTTTTTCTCGAAAGTTTGAAAATTTCTCTGAATTCTGTTTTCGACTGAATTAGACCGAAGAGATGTTATATTACCCCTCAGTACAAAAATTAAAGCTCTAGGATCAAAATTGGCGAAGTTATGGCCATTTTAGTTTTGGGGTCAATTTTTCACTTTTTCAATAAAAAAGCAAATCTTTGACAGGCTGTATCTCAGAAACTATTGGAGCTGGACAGTTGCAATTTGCACTGTGTTAGCAAATTGATATGAAGTTACTATGTTTCAAATTTCAAGTTCCTGCCGTTAATAGTCTGGGTGCTACGAATTTTTTAGTCTTGCCAACTCTCTGAAACTGTAATTTGAGGAATTTGTCTTGTCGAAAATAGGGTACAAATTTTCAAACTCATTTTTCTTGTAATTATGAGAAATAGGAATTTTCGGTTTCTGCACAAAAAAGATAGCGGAGATGTCAAATTTCCCCCCAGTATAAAAATTATGGCTCTAGGAAGAAAATTGGCGAAGTTATGGCCATTTAAGTTTTGGGGTGGGGTTCTTCCCTTTTCAATATGGTAGTTGGGCAAAGACCAAATCTTTGAAAGCCTGTAACTCGAAAACTATTAGCGATAGAGAGTTGCCATTTAAACTGCGTTTGTACATCGATGAGAAGTTAAATTACCCCTCAGTACAAAAATTAAAGCTCTAGGATCAAAATTGGCGAAGTTATGGCCATTTTAGTTTTGGGGTGGGGTTCTTCCCTTTTCAATATGGTAGCCTGTAACTCGAAAACTATTAGCGATAAAGAGTTGCCATTTAAACTGCGTTTGTACATCGATGAGAAGTTAAATTACCCCTCAGTACAAAAATTAAAGCTCTAGGATCAAAATTGGCGAAGTTATGGCCATTTTAGTTTTGGGGTCAATTTTTCACTTTTTCAATAAAAAAGCAAATCTTTGACAGGCTGTATCTCAGAAACTATTGGAGCTGGACAGTTGCAATTTGCACTGTGTTAGCAAATTGATATGAAGTTACTATGTTTTAAATTTCAAGTTCCTGCCGTTAATAGTCTGGGTGCTACGAATTTTTTAGTCTTGCCAACTCTCTGAAACTGAAATTTGAGGAATTTGTCTTGTCGAAAATAGGGTACAAATTTTCAAACTCATTTTCTCGTAATTATGAGAAATAGGAATTTTCGGTTTCTGCACAAAAAAGATAGCGGAGATGTCAAATTTCCCCCCAGTATAAAAATTATGGCTCTAGGAAGAAAATTGGCGAAGTTATGGCCATTTAAGTTTTGGGGTGGGGTTCTTCCCTTTTCAATATGGTAGTTGGGCAAAGACCAAATCTTTGAAAGCCTGTAACTCGAAAACTATTAGCGATAGAGAGTTGCCATTTAAACTGCGTTTGTACATCGATGAGAAGTTATTATGTGTCAAATTTCAAGTTCCTATCGTCAACGGTCTGGCTGCTGGAGCACTTTTAGTTTCGGGAACTTTCAGTTTTCCTCTTGAAAAAATGGCTAAACTTCAAAGTCGTTTTTCTCGAAAGTTTGAAAATTTCTCTGAATTCTGTTTTCAACTGAATTAGACCGAAGAGATGTTAAATTACCCCTCAGTACAAAAATTAAAGCTCTAGGATCAAAATTGGCGAAGTTATGGCCATTTTAGTTTTGGGGTCAATTTTTCACTTTTTCAATAAAAAAGCAAATCTTTGACAGGCTGTATCTCAGAAACTATTGGAGCTGGACAGTTGCAATTTGCACTGTGTTAGCAAATTGATATGAAGTTACTATGTTTCAAATTTCAAGTTCCTGCCGTTAATAGTCTGGGTGCTACGAATTTTTTAGTCTAGCCAACTCTCTGAAACTGAAATTTGAGGAATTTGTCTTGTCGAAAATAGGGTACACATTTTCAAACTCATTTTTCTCGTAATTATGAGAAATAGGAATTTTCGGTTTCTGCACAAAAAAGATAGCGGAGATGTCAAATTTCCCCCCAGTATAAAAATTATGGCTCTAGGAAGAAAATTGGCGAAGTTATGGCCATTTAAGTTTTGGGGTGGGGTTCTTCCCTTTTCAATATGGTAGTTGAACAAAGACCAAATCTTTGAAAGCCTGTAACTCGACAACTATTAGCGATAGAGAGTTGCCATTTACACTGCGTTTGTACATCGATGAGAAGTTATTATGTGTCAAATTTCAAGTTCCTATCGTCAACGGTCTGGCTGCTGGAGCACTTTTAGTTTCGGGAACTTTCAGTTTTCCTCTTGAAAAAATGGCTAAACTTCAAAGTCGTTTTTCTCGAAAGTTTGAAAATTTCTCTGAATTCTGTTTTCGACTGAATTAGACCGAAGAGATGTTATATTACCCCTCAGTACAAAAATTAAAGCTCTAGGATCAAAATTGGCGAAGTTATGGCCATTTTAGTTTTGGGGTCAATTTTTCACTTTTTCAATAAAAAAGCAAATCTTTGACAGGCTGTATCTCAGAAACTATTGGAGCTGGACAGTTGCAATTTGCACTGTGTTAGCAAATTGATATGAAGTTACTATGTTTCAAATTTCAAGTTCCTGCCGTTAATAGTCTGGGTGCTACGAATTTTTTAGTCTTGCCAATTCTCTGAAACTGAAATTTGAGGAATTTGTCTTGTCGAAAATAGGGTACAAATTTTCAAACTCATTTTTCTCGAAATTATGAGAAATAGGAATTTTCGGTTTCTGCACAAAAAAGATAGCGGAGATGTCAAATTTCCCCCCAGTATAAAAATTATGGCTCTAGGAAGAAAATTGGCGAAGTTATGGCCATTTAAGTTTTGGGGTGGGGTTCTTCCCTTTTCAATATGGTAGTTGGGCAAAGACCAAATCTTTGAAAGCCTGTAACTCGAAAACTATTAGCGATAGAGAGTTGCCATTTAAACTGCGTTTGTACATCGATGAGAAGTTATTATGTGTCAAATTTCAAGTTCCTATCGTCAACGGTCTGGCTGCTGGAGCACTTTTAGTTTCGGGAACTTTCAGTTTTCCTCTTGAAAAAATGGCTAAACTTCAAAGTCGTTTTTCTCGAAAGTTTGAAAATTTCTCTGAATTCTGTTTTCGACTGAATTAGACCGAAGAGATGTTAAATTACCCCTCAGTACAAAAATTAAAGCTCTAGGATCAAAATTGGCGAAGTTATGGCCATTTTAGTTTTGGGGTCAATTTTTCACTTTTTCAATAAAAAAGCAAATCTTTGACAGGCTGTATCTCAGAAACTATTGGAGCTGGACAGTTGCAATTTGCACTGTGTTAGCAAATTGATATGAAGTTACTATGTTTCAAATTTCAAGTTCCTGCCGTTAATAGTCTGGGTGCTACGAATTTTTTAGTCTAGCCAACTCTCTGAAACTGAAATTTGAGGAATTTGTCTTGTCGAAAATAGGGTACACATTTTCAAACTCATTTTTCTCGTAATTATGAGAAATAGGAATTTTCGGTTTCTGCACAAAAAAGATAGCGGAGATGTCAAATTTCCCCCCAGTATAAAAATTATGGCTCTAGGAAGAAAATTGGCGAAGTTATGGCCATTTAAGTTTTGGGGTGGGGTTCTTCCCTTTTCAATATGGTAGTTGAACAAAGACCAAATCTTTGAAAGCCTGTAACTCGACAACTATTAGCGATAGAGAGTTGCCATTTACACTGCGTTTGTACATCGATGAGAAGTTATTATGTGTCAAATTTCAAGTTCCTATCGTCAACGGTCTGGCTGCTGGAGCACTTTTAGTTTCGGGAACTTTCAGTTTTCCTCTTGAAAAAATGGCTAAACTTCAAAGTCGTTTTTCTCGAAAGTTTGAAAATTTCTCTGAATTCTGTTTTCGACTGAATTAGACCGAAGAGATGTTATATTACCCCTCAGTACAAAAATTAAAGCTCTAGGATCAAAATTGGCGAAGTTATGGCCATTTTAGTTTTGGGGTCAATTTTTCACTTTTTCAATAAAAAAGCAAATCTTTGACAGGCTGTATCTCAGAAACTATTGGAGCTGGACAGTTGCAATTTGCACTGTGTTAGCAAATTGATATGAAGTTACTATGTTTCAAATTTCAAGTTCCTGCCGTTAATAGTCTGGGTGCTACGAATTTTTTAGTCTTGCCAATTCTCTGAAACTGAAATTTGAGGAATTTGTCTTGTCGAAAATAGGGTACAAATTTTCAAACTCATTTTTCTCGAAATTATGAGAAATAGGAATTTTCGGTTTCTGCACAAAAAAGATAGCGGAGATGTCAAATTTCCCCCCAGTATAAAAATTATGGCTCTAGGAAGAAAATTGGCGAAGTTATGGCCATTTAAGTTTTGGGGTGGGGTTCTTCCCTTTTCAATATGGTAGTTGGGCAAAGACCAAATCTTTGAAAGCCTGTAACTCGAAAACTATTAGCGATAGAGAGTTGCCATTTAAACTGCGTTTGTACATCGATGAGAAGTTATTATGTGTCAAATTTCAAGTTCCTATCGTCAACGGTCTGGCTGCTGGAGCACTTTTAGTTTCGGGAACTTTCAGTTTTCCTCTTGAAAAAATGGCTAAACTTCAAAGTCGTTTTTCTCGAAAGTTTGAAAATTTCTCTGAATTCTGTTTTCGACTGAATTAGACCGAAGAGATGTTATATTACCCCTCAGTACAAAAATTAAAGCTCTAGGATCAAAATTGGCGAAGTTATGGCCATTTTAGTTTTGGGGTCAATTTTTCACTTTTTCAATAAAAAAGCAAATCTTTGACAGGCTGTATCTCAGAAACTATTGGAGCTGGACAGTTGCAATTTGCACTGTGTTAGCAAATTGATATGAAGTTACTATGTTTCAAATTTCAAGTTCCTGCCGTTAATAGTCTGGGTGCTACGAATTTTTTAGTCTTGCCAACTCTCTGAAACTGTAATTTGAGGAATTTGTCTTGTCGAAAATAGGGTACACATTTTCAAACTCATTTTTCTCGAAATTATGAGAAATAGGAATTTTCGGTTTCTGCACAAAAAAGATAGCGGAGATGTCAAATTTCCCCCCAGTATAAAAATTATGGCTCTAGGAAGAAAATTGGCGGAGTTATGGCCATTTATGTTTTGGGGTGGGGTTCTTCCCTTTTCAATATGGTAGTTGGGCAAAGACCAAATCTTTGAAAGCCTGTAACTCGAAAACTATTAGCGATAGAGAGTTGCCATTTAAACTGCGTTTGTACATCGATGAGAAGTTATTATGTGTCAAATTTCAAGTTCCTATCGTCAACGGTCGGGCTGCTGGAGCACTTTTAGTTTCGGGAACTTTCAGTTTTCCTCTTGAAAAAATGGCTAAACTTCAAAGTCGTTTTTCTCGAAAGTTTGAAAATTTCTCTGAATTCTGTTTTCGACTGAATTAGACCGAAGAGATGTTAAATATCCCCTCAGTACAAAAAGTAAAGCTCTAGGATCAAAATTGGCGAAGTTATGGCCATTTTAGTTTTGGGGTCAATTTTTCACTTTTTCAATAAAAAAGCAAATCTTTGACAGGCTGTATCTCAGAAACTATTGGAGCTGGACAGTTGCAATTTGCACTGTGTTAGCAAATTGATATGAAGTTACTATGTTTCAAATTTCAAGTTCCTGCCGTTAATAGTCTGGGTGCTACGAATTTATTAGTCTTGCCAACTCTCTGAAACTGTAATTTGAGGAATTTGTCTTGTCGAAAATAGGGTACACATTTTCAAACTCATTTTTCTCGAAATTATGAGAAATAGGAATTTTCGGTTTCTGCACAAAAAAGATAGCGGAGATGTCAAATTTCCCCCCAGTATAAAAATTATGGCTCTAGGAAGAAAATTGGCGAAGTTATGGCCATTTAAGTTTTGGGGTGGGGTTCTTCCCTTTTCAATATGGTAGTTGGGCAAAGACCAAATCTTTGAAAGCCTGTAACTCGAAAACTATTAGCGATAGAGAGTTGCCATTTAAACTGCGTTTGTACATCGATGAGAAGTTATTATGTGTCAAATTTCAAGTTCCTATCGTCAACGGTCTGGCTGCTGGAGCACTTTTAGTTTCGGGAACTTTCAGTTTTCCTCTTGAAAAAATGGCTAAACTTCAAAGTCGTTTTTCTCGAAAGTTTGAAAATTTCTCTGAATTCTGTTTTCGACTGAATTAGACCGAAGAGATGTTATATTACCCCTCAGTACAAAAATTAAAGCTCTAGGATCAAAATTGGTGAAGTTATGGCCATTTTAGTTTTGGGGTCAATTTTTCACTTTTTCAATAAAAAAGCAAATCTTTGACAGGCTGTATCTCAGAAACTATTGGAGCTGGACAGTTGCAATTTGCACTGTGTTAGCAAATTGATATGAAGTTACTATGTTTCAAATTTCAAGTTCCTGCCGTTAATAGTCTGGGTGCTACGAATTTTTTAGTCTTGCCAACTCTCTGAAACTGTAATTTGAGGAATTTGTCTTGTCGAAAATAGGGTACAAATTTTCAAACTCATTTTTCTCGAAATTATGAGAAATAGGAATTTTCGGTTTCTGCACAAAAAAGATAGCGGAGATGTCAAATTTCCCCCCAGTATAAAAATTATGGCTTTAGGAAGAAAATTGGCGAAGTTATGGCCATTTATGTTTTGAGGTGGGGTTCTTCCCTTTTCAATATGGTAGTTGGGCAAAGAACAAATCTTTGAAAGCCTGTAACTCGAAAACTATTAGCGATAGAGAGTTGCCATTTAAACTGCGTTTGTACATCGATGAGAAGTTATTATGTGTCAAATTTCAAGTTCCTATCGTCAACGGTCTGGCTGCTGGAGCACTTTTAGTTTCGGAAACTTTCAGTTTTCCTCTTGAAAAAATGGCTAAACTTCAAAGTCGTTTTTCTCGAAAGTTTGAAAATTTCTCTGAATTCTGTTTTCGACTGAATTAGACCGAAGAGATGTTATATTACCCCTGAGTACAAAAAGTAAAGCTCTAGGATCAAAATTGGCGAAGTTATGGCCATTTTAGTTTTGGGGTCGGGTTCTTCCCTTTTCAATATGGTAGTTGGGCAAAGACCAAATCTTTGAAAGCCTGTAACTCGAAAACTATTAGCGATAGAGAGTTGCCATTTAAACTGCGTTTGTACATCGATGAGAAGTTATTATGTGTCAAATTTCAAGTTCCTATCGTCAACGGTCTGGCTGCTGGAGCACTTTTAGTTTCGGGAACTTTCAGTTTTCCTCTTGAAAAAATGGCTAAACTTCAAAGTCGTTTTTCTCGAAAGTTTGAAAATTTCTCTGAATTCTGTTTTCGACTGAATTAGACCGAAGAGATGTTATATTACCCCTCAGTACAAAAATTAAAGCTCTAGGATCAAAATTGGCGAAGTTATGGCCATTTTAGTTTTGGGGTCAATTTTTCACTTTTTCAATAAAAAAGCAAATCTTTGACAGGCTGTATCTCAGAAACTATTGGAGCTGGACAGTTGCCATTTGCACTGTGTTAGCAAATTGATATGAAGTTACTATGTTTCAAATTTCAAGTTCCTGCCGTTAATAGTCTGGGTGCTACGAATTTTTTAGTCTTGCCAACTCTCTGAAACTGAAATTTGAGGAATTTGTCTTGTCGAAAATAGGGTACAAATTTTCAAACTCATTTTTCTCGAAATTATGAGAAATAGGAATTTTCGGTTTCTGCACAAAAAAGATAGCGGAGATGTCAAATTTCCCCCCAGTATAAAAATTATGGCTCTAGGAAGAAAATTGGCGAAGTTATGGCCATTTAAGTTTTGGGGTGGGGTTCTTCCCTTTTCAATATGGTAGTTGAACAAAGACCAAATCTTTGAAAGCCTGTAACTCGACAACTATTAGCGATAGAGAGTTGCCATTTACACTGCGTTTGTACATCGATGAGAAGTTATTATGTGTCAAATTTCAAGTTCCTATCGTCAACGGTCTGGCTGCTGGAGCACTTTTAGTTTCGGGAACTTTCAGTTTTCCTCTTGAAAAAATGGCTAAACTTCAAAGTCGTTTTTCTCGAAAGTTTGAAAATTTCTCTGAATTCTGTTTTCGACTGAATTAGACCGAAGAGATGTTATATTACCCCTCAGTACAAAAATTAAAGCTCTAGGATCAAAATTGGTGAAGTTATGGCCATTTTAGTTTTGGGGTCAATTTTTCACTTTTTCAATAAAAAAGCAAATCTTTGACAGGCTGTATCTCAGAAACTATTGGAGCTGGACAGTTGCAATTTGCACTGTGTTAGCAAATTGATATGAAGTTACTATGTTTCAAATTTCAAGTTCCTGCCGTTAATAGTCTGGGTGCTACGAATTTTTTAGTCTTGCCAACTCTCTGAAACTGTAATTTGAGGAATTTGTCTTGTCGAAAATAGGGTACAAATTTTCAAACTCATTTTTCTCGAAATTATGAGAAATAGGAATTTTCGGTTTCTGCACAAAAAAGATAGCGGAGATGTCAAATTTCCCCCCAGTATAAAAATTATGGCTCTAGGAAGAAAATTGGCGAAGTTATGGCCATTTATGTTTTGAGGTGGGGTTCTTCCCTTTTCAATATGGTAGTTGGGCAAAGAACAAATCTTTGAAAGCCTGTAACTCGAAAACTATTAGCGATAGAGAGTTGCCATTTAAACTGCGTTTGTACATCGATGAGAAGTTATTATGTGTCAAATTTCAAGTTCCTATCGTCAACGGTCTGGCTGCTGGAGCACTTTTAGTTTCGGAAACTTTCAGTTTTCCTCTTGAAAAAATGGCTAAACTTCAAAGTCGTTTTTCTCGAAAGTTTGAAAATTTCTCTGAATTCTGTTTTCGACTGAATTAGACCGAAGAGATGTTATATTACCCCTGAGTACAAAAAGTAAAGCTCTAGGATCAAAATTGGCGAAGTTATGGCCATTTTAGTTTTGGGGTCGGGTTCTTCCCTTTTCAATATGGTAGTTGAACAAAGACCAAATCTTTGAAAGCCTGTAACTCGACAACTATTAGCGATAGAGAGTTGCCATTTACACTGCGTTTGTACATCGATGAGAAGTTATTATGTGTCAAATTTCAAGTTCCTATCGTCAACGGTCTGGCTGCTGGAGCACTTTTAGTTTCGGGAACTTTCAGTTTTCCTCTTGAAAAAATGGCTAAACTTCAAAGTCGTTTTTCTCGAAAGTTTGAAAATTTCTCTGAATTCTGTTTTCGACTGAATTAGACCGAAGAGATGTTATATTACCCCTCAGTACAAAAATTAAAGCTCTAGGATCAAAATTGGTGAAGTTATGGCCATTTTAGTTTTGGGGTCAATTTTTCACTTTTTCAATAAAAAAGCAAATCTTTGACAGGCTGTATCTCAGAAACTATTGGAGCTGGACAGTTGCAATTTGCACTGTGTTAGCAAATTGATATGAAGTTACTATGTTTCAAATTTCAAGTTCCTGCCGTTAATAGTCTGGGTGCTACGAATTTTTTAGTCTTGCCAACTCTCTGAAACTGTAATTTGAGGAATTTGTCTTGTCGAAAATAGGGTACAAATTTTCAAACTCATTTTTCTCGAAATTATGAGAAATAGGAATTTTCGGTTTCTGCACAAAAAAGATAGCGGAGATGTCAAATTTCCCCCCAGTATAAAAATTATGGCTCTAGGAAGAAAATTGGCGAAGTTATGGCCATTTATGTTTTGAGGTGGGGTTCTTCCCTTTTCAATATGGTAGTTGGGCAAAGAACAAATCTTTGAAAGCCTGTAACTCGAAAACTATTAGCGATAGAGAGTTGCCATTTAAACTGCGTTTGTACATCGATGAGAAGTTATTATGTGTCAAATTTCAAGTTCCTATCGTCAACGGTCTGGCTGCTGGAGCACTTTTAGTTTCGGGAACTTTCAGTTTTCCTCTTGAAAAAATGGCTAAACTTCAAAGTCGTTTTTCTCGAAAGTTTGAAAATTTCTCTGAATTCTGTTTTCGACTGAATTAGACCGAAGAGATGTTATATTACCCCTGAGTACAAAAAGTAAAGCTCTAGGATCAAAATTGGCGAAGTTATGGCCATTTTAGTTTTGGGGTCGGGTTCTTCCCTTTTCAATATGGTAGTTGGGCAAAGACCAAATCTTTGAAAGCCTGTAACTCGAAAACTATTAGCGATAGAGAGTTGCCATTTAAACTGCGTTTGTACATCGATGAGAAGTTATTATGTGTCAAATTTCAAGTTCCTATCGTCAACGGTCTGGAGCACTTTTAGTTTCGGGAACTTTCAGTTTTCCTCTTGAAAAAATGGCTAAACTTCAAAGTCGTTTTTCTCGAAAGTTTGAAAATTTCTCTGAATTCTGTTTTCGACTGAATTAGACCGAAGAGATGTTATATTACCCCTCAGTACAAAAATTAAAGCTCTAGGATCAAAATTGGCGAAGTTATGGCCATTTTAGTTTTGGGGTCAATTTTTCACTTTTTCAATAAAAAAGCAAATCTTTGACAGGCTGTATCTCAGAAACTATTGGAGCTGGACAGTTGCCATTTGCACTGTGTTAGCAAATTGATATGAAGTTACTATGTTTCAAATTTCAAGTTCCTGCCGTTAATAGTCTGGGTGCTACGAATTTTTTAGTCTTGCCAACTCTCTGAAACTGAAATTTGAGGAATTTGTCTTGTCGAAAATAGGGTACAAATTTTCAAACTCATTTTTCTCGAAATTATGAGAAATAGGAATTTTCGGTTTCTGCACAAAAAAGATAGCAGAGATGTCAAATTTTCCCCCAGTATAAAAATTATGGCTCTAGGAAGAAAATTGGCGAAGTTATGGCCATTTAAGTTTTGGGGTGGGGTTCTTCCCTTTTCAATATGGTAGTTGAACAAAGACCAAATCTTTGAAAGCCTGTAACTCGACAACTATTAGCGATAGAGAGTTGCCATTTACACTGCGTTTGTACATCGATGAGAAGTTATTATGTGTCAAATTTCAAGTTCCTATCGTCAACGGTCTGGCTGCTGGAGCACTTTTAGTTTCGGGAACTTTCAGTTTTCCTCTTGAAAAAATGGCTAAACTTCAAAGTCGTTTTTCTCGAAAGTTTGAAAATTTCTCTGAATTCTGTTTTCGACTGAATTAGACCGAAGAGATGTTAAATTACCCCTCAGTACAAATATTAAAGCTCTAGGATCAAAATTGGCGAAGTTATGGCCATTTTAGTTTTGGGGTCAATTTTTCACTTTTTCAATAAAAAAGCAAATCTTTGACAGGCTGTATCTCAGAAACTATTGGAGCTGGACAGTTGCAATTTGCACTGTGTTAGCAAATTGATATGAAGTTACTATGTTTCAAATTTCAAGTTCCTGCCGTTAATAGTCTGGGTGCTACGAATTTTTTAGTCTAGCCAACTCTCTGAAACTGAAATTTGAGGAATTTGTCTTGTCGAAAATAGGGTACACATTTTCAAACTCATTTTTCTCGTAATTATGAGAAATAGGAATTTTCGGTTTCTGCACAAAAAAGATAGCGGAGATGTCAAATTTCCCCCCAGTATAAAAATCATGGCTCTAGGAAGAAAATTGGCGGAGTTATGGCCATTTTAGTTTTGGGGTCGGGTTCTTCCCTTTTCAATATGGTAGTTGGGCAAAGACCAAATCTTTGAAAGCCTGTAACTCGAAAACTATTAGCGATAGAGAGTTGCCATTTACACTGCGTTTGTACATCGATGAGAAGTTATTATGTGTCAAATTTCAAGTTCCTATCGTCAACGGTCTGGCTGCTGGAGCACTTTTAGTTTCGGGAACTTTCAGTTTTCCTCTTGAAAAAATGGCTAAACTTCAAAGTCGTTTTTCTCGAAAGTTTGAAAATTTCTCTGAATTCTGTTTTCGACTGAATTAGACCGAAGAGATGTTAAATTACCCCTCAGTACAAATATTAAAGCTCTAGGATCAAAATTGGCGAAGTTATGGCCATTTTAGTTTTGGGGTCAATTTTTCACTTTTTCAATAAAAAAGCAAATCTTTGACAGGCTGTATCTCAGAAACTATTGGAGCTGGACAGTTGCAATTTGCACTGTGTTAGCAAATTGATATGAAGTTACTATGTTTCAAATTTCAAGTTCCTGCCGTTAATAGTCTGGGTGCTACGAATTTTTTAGTCTTGCCAACTCTCTGAAACTGTAATTTGAGGAATTTGTCTTGTCGAAAATAGGGTACAAATTTTCAAACTCATTTTTCTCGAAATTATGAGAAATAGGAATTTTCGGTTTCTGCACAAAAAAGATAGCGGAGATGTCAAATTTCCCCCCAGTATAAAAATTATGGCTCTAGGAAGAAAATTGGCGGAGTTATGGCCATTTTAGTTTTGGGGTCGGGTTCTTCCCTTTTCAATATGGTAGTTGGGCAAAGACCAAATCTTTGAAAGCCTGTAACTCGAAAACTATTAGCGATAGAGAGTTGCCATTTAAACTGCGTTTGTACATCGATGAGAAGTTATTATGTGTCAAATTTCAAGTTCCTATCGTCAACGGTCTGGCTGCTGGAGCACTTTTAGTTTCGGGAACTTTCAGTTTTCCTCTTGAAAAAATGGCTAAACTTCAAAGTCGTTTTTCTCGAAAGTTTGAAAATTTCTCTGAATTCTGTTTTCGACTGAATTAGACCGAAGAGATGTTATATTACCCCTCAGTACAAAAATTAAAGCTCTAGGATCAAAATTGGCGAAGTTATGGCCATTTTAGTTTTGGGGTCAATTTTTCACTTTTTCAATAAAAAAGCAAATCTTTGACAGGCTGTATCTCAGAAACTATTGGAGCTGGACAGTTGCCATTTGCACTGTGTTAGCAAATTGATATGAAGTTACTATGTTTCAAATGTCAAGTTCCTGCCGTTAATAGTCTGGGTGCTACGAATTTTTTAGTCTTGCCAATTCTCTGAAACTGAAATTTGAGGAATTTGTCTTGTCGAAAATAGGGTACAAATTTTCAAACTCATTTTTCTTGTAATTATGAGAAATAGGAATTTTCGGTTTCTGCACAAAAAAGATAGCGGAGATGTCAAATTTCCCCCCAGTATAAAAATTATGGCTCTAGGAAGAAAATTGGCGAAGTTATGGCCATTTAAGTTTTGGGGTGGGGTTCTTCCCTTTTCAATATGGTAGTTGGGCAAAGACCAAATCTTTGAAAGCCTGTAACTCGAAAACTATTAGCGATAGAGAGTTGCCATTTAAACTGCGTTTGTACATCGATGAGAAGTTATTATGTGTCAAATTTCAAGTTCCTATCGTCAACGGTCTGGCTGCTGGAGCACTTTTAGTTTCGGGAACTTTCAGTTTTCCTCTTGAAAAAATGGCTAAACTTCAAAGTCGTTTTTCTCGAAAGTTTGAAAATTTCTCTGAATTCTGTTTTCGACTGAATTAGACCGAAGAGATGTTAAATTACCCCTCAGTACAAAAATTAAAGCTCTAGGATCAAAATTGGCGAAGTTATGGCCATTTTAGTTTTGGGGTCAATTTTTCACTTTTTCAATAAAAAAGCAAATCTTTGACAGGCTGTATCTCAGAAACTATTGGAGCTGGACAGTTGCTATTTGCACTGTGTTAGCAAATTGATATGAAGTTACTATGTTTCAAATTTCAAGTTCCTGCCGTTAATAGTCTGGGTGCTACGAATTTTTTAGTCTTGCCAACTCTCTGAAACTGTAATTTGAGGAATTTGTCTTGTCGAAAATAGGGTACACATTTTCAAACTCATTTTTCTCGAAATTATGAGAAATAGGAATTTTCGGTTTCTGCACAAAAAAGATAGCGGAGATGTCAAATTTCCCCCCAGTATAAAAAAGATTTTTCACTTTTTCAATAAAAAAGCAAATCTTTGACAGGCTGTATCTCAGAAACTATTGGAGCTGGACAGTTGCCATTTGCACTGTGTTAGCAAATTGATATGAAGTTACTATGTTTCAAATTTCAAGTTCCTGCCGTTAATAGTCTGGGTGCTACGAATTTTTTAGTCTTGCCAATTCTCTGAAACTGAAATTTGAGGAATTTGTCTTGTCGAAAATAGGGTACAAATTTTCAAACTCATTTTTCTCGAAATTATGAAAAAAAGGAATTTTCGGTTTCTGCACAAAAAAGATAGCGGAGATGTCAAATTTCCCCCCAGTATAAAAATTATGGCTCTAGGAAGAAAATTGGCGAAGTTATGGCTATTTAAGTTTTGGGGTGGGGTTCTTCCCTTTTCAATATGGTAGTTGGGCAAAGACCAAATCTTTGAAAGCCTGTAACTCGAAAACTATTAGCGATAGAGAGTTGCCATTTAAACTGCGTTTGTACATCGATGAGAAGTTATTATGTGTCAAATTTCAAGTTCCTATCGTCAACGGTCTGGCTGCTGGAGCACTTTTAGTTTCGGGAACTTTCGGTTTTCCTCTTGAAAAAATGGCTAAACTTCAAAGTCGTTTTTCTCGAAAGTTTGAAAATTTCTCTGAATTCTGTTTTCGACTGAATTAGACCGAAGAGATGTTATATAACCCCTCAGTACAAAAATTAAAGCTCTAGGATCAAAATTGGCGAAGTTATGGCCATTTTAGTTTTGGGGTCAATTTTTCACTTTTTCAATAAAAAAGCAAATCTTTGACAGGCTGTATCTCAGAAACTATTGGAGCTGGACAGTTGCAATTTGCACTGTGTTAGCAAATTGATATGAAGTTACTATGTTTCAAATTTCAAGTTCCTGTCGTTAATAGTCTGGGTGCTACGAATTTTTTAGTCTTGCCAACTCTCTGAAACTGTAATTTGAGGAATTTGTCTTGTCGAAAATAGGGTACACATTTTCAAACTCATTTTTCTCGAAATTATGAGAAATAGGAATTTTCGGTTTCTGCACAAAAAAGATAGCGGAGATGTCAAATTTCCCCCCAGTATAAAAATTATGGCTCTAGGAAGAAATTTGGCGGAGTTATGGCCATTTATGTTTTGGGGTGGGGTTCTTCCCTTTTCAATATGGTAGTTGGGCAAAGACCAAATCTTTGAAAGCCTGTAACTCGAAAACTATTAGCGATAGAGAGTTGCCATTTAAACTGCGTTTGTACATCGATGAGAAGTTATTATGTGTCAAATTTCAAGTTCCTATCGTCAACGGTCTGGCTGCTGGAGCACTTTTAGTTTCGGGAACTTTCAGTTTTCCTCTTGAAAAAATGGCTAAACTTCAAAGTCGTTTTTCTCGAAAGTTTGAAAATTTCTCTGAATTCTGTTTTCGACTGAATTAGACCGAAGAGATGTTATATTACCCCTCAGTACAAAAATTAAAGCTCTAGGATCAAAATTGGCGAAGTTATGGCCATTTTAGTTTTGGGGTCAATTTTTCACTTTTTCAATAAAAAAGCAAATCTTTGACAGGCTGTATCTCAGAAACTATTGGAGCTGGACAGTTGCAATTTGCACTGTGTTAGCAAATTGATATGAAGTTACTATGTTTCAAATTTCAAGTTCCTGCCGTTAATAGTCTGGGTGCTACGAATTTTTTAGTCTTGCCAACTCTCTGAAACTGTAATTTGAGGAATTTGTCTTGTCGAAAATAGGGTACACTTTTTCAAACTCATTTTTCTCGAAATTATGAGAAATAGGAATTTTCGGTTTCTGCACAAAAAAGATAGCGGAGATGTCAAATTTCCCCCCAGTATAAAAATTATGGCTCTAGGAAGAAAATTGGCGGAGTTATGGCCATTTTAGTTTTGGGGTCGGGTTCTTCCCTTTTCAATATGGTAGTTGGGCAAAGACCAAATCTTTGAAAGCCTGTAACTCGAAAACTATTAGCGATAGAGAGTTGCCATTTAAACTGCGTTTGTACATCGATGAGAAGTTATTATGTGTCAAATTTCAAGTTCCTATCGTCAACGGTCTGGCTGCTGGAGCACTTTTAGTTTCGGGAACTTTCAGTTTTCCTCTTGAAAAAATGGCTAAACTTCAAAGTCGTTTTTCTCGAAAGTTTGAAAATTTCTCTGAATTCTGTTTTCGACTGAATTAGACCGAAGAGATGTTATATTACCCCTCAGTACAAAAATTAAAGCTCTAGGATCAAAATTGGCGAAGTTATGGCCATTTTAGTTTTGGGGTCAATTTTTCACTTTTTCAATAAAAAAGCAAATCTTTGACAGGCTGTATCTCAGAAACTATTGGAGCTGGACAGTTGCCATTTGCACTGTGTTAGCAAATTGATATGAAGTTACTATGTTTCAAATTTCAAGTTCCTGCCGTTAATAGTCTGGGTGCTACGAATTTTTTAGTCTTGCCAACTCTCTGAAACTGAAATTTGAGGAATTTGTCTTGTCGAAAATAGGGTACAAATTTTCAAACTCATTTTTCTCGAAATTATGAGAAATAGGAATTTTCGGTTTCTGCACAAAAAAGATAGCAGAGATGTCAAATTTTCCCCCAGTATAAAAATTATGGCTCTAGGAAGAAAATTGGCGAAGTTATGGCCATTTAAGTTTTGGGGTGGGGTTCTTCCCTTTTCAATATGGTAGTTGAACAAAGACCAAATCTTTGAAAGCCTGTAACTCGACAACTATTAGCGATAGAGAGTTGCCATTTACACTGCGTTTGTACATCGATGAGAAGTTATTATGTGTCAAATTTCAAGTTCCTATCGTCAACGGTCTGGCTGCTGGAGCACTTTTAGTTTCGGGAACTTTCAGTTTTCCTCTTGAAAAAATGGCTAAACTTCAAAGTCGTTTTTCTCGAAAGTTTGAAAATTTCTCTGAATTCTGTTTTCGACTGAATTAGACCGCAGAGATGTTAAATTACCCCTCAGTACAAATATTAAAGCTCTAGGATCAAAATTGGCGAAGTTATGGCCATTTTAGTTTTGGGGTCAATTTTTCACTTTTTCAATAAAAAAGCAAATCTTTGACAGGCTGTATCTCAGAAACTATTGGAGCTGGACAGTTGCAATTTGCACTGTGTTAGCAAATTGATATGAAGTTACTATGTTTCAAATTTCAAGTTCCTGCCGTTAATAGTCTGGGTGCTACGAATTTTTTAGTCTTGCCAACTCTCTGAAACTGTAATTTGAGGAATTTGTCTTGTCGAAAATAGGGTACAAATTTTCAAACTCATTTTTCTCGAAATTATGAGAAATAGGAATTTTCGGTTTCTGCACAAAAAAGATAGCGGAGATGTCAAATTTCCCCCCAGTATAAAAATTATGGCTCTAGGAAGAAAATTGGCGGAGTTATGGCCATTTTAGTTTTGGGGTCGGGTTCTTCCCTTTTCAATATGGTAGTTGGGCAAAGACCAAATCTTTGAAAGCCTGTAACTCGAAAACTATTAGCGATAGAGAGTTGCCATTTAAACTGCGTTTGTACATCGATGAGAAGTTATTATGTGTCAAATTTCAAGTTCCTATCGTCAACGGTCTGGCTGCTGGAGCACTTTTAGTTTCGGGAACTTTCAGTTTTCCTCTTGAAAAAATGGCTAAACTTCAAAGTCGTTTTTCTCGAAAGTTTGAAAATTTCTCTGAATTCTGTTTTCGACTGAATTAGACCGAAGAGATGTTATATTACCCCTCAGTACAAAAATTAAAGCTCTAGGATCAAAATTGGCGAAGTTATGGCCATTTTAGTTTTGGGGTCAATTTTTCACTTTTTCAATAAAAAAGCAAATCTTTGACAGGCTGTATCTCAGAAACTATTGGAGCTGGACAGTTGCCATTTGCACTGTGTTAGCAAATTGATATGAAGTTACTATGTTTCAAATTTCAAGTTCCTGCCGTTAATAGTCTGGGTGCTACGAATTTTTTAGTCTTGCCAATTCTCTGAAACTGAAATTTGAGGAATTTGTCTTGTCGAAAATAGGGTACAAATTTTCAAACTCATTTTTCTCGAAATTATGAAAAAAAGGAATTTTCGGTTTCTGCACAAAAAAGATAGCGGAGATGTCAAATTTCCCCCCAGTATAAAAATTATGGCTCTAGGAAGAAAATTGGCGAAGTTATGGCTATTTAAGTTTTGGGGTGGGGTTCTTCCCTTTTCAATATGGTAGTTGGGCAAAGACCAAATCTTTGAAAGCCTGTAACTCGAAAACTATTAGCGATAGAGAGTTGCCATTTAAACTGCGTTTGTACATCGATGAGAAGTTATTATGTGTCAAATTTCAAGTTCCTATCGTCAACGGTCTGGCTGCTGGAGCACTTTTAGTTTCGGGAACTTTCGGTTTTCCTCTTGAAAAAATGGCTAAACTTCAAAGTCGTTTTTCTCGAAAGTTTGAAAATTTCTCTGAATTCTGTTTTCGACTGAATTAGACCGAAGAGATGTTATATAACCCCTCAGTACAAAAATTAAAGCTCTAGGATCAAAATTGGCGAAGTTATGGCCATTTTAGTTTTGGGGTCAATTTTTCACTTTTTCAATAAAAAAGCAAATCTTTGACAGGCTGTATCTCAGAAACTATTGGAGCTGGACAGTTGCAATTTGCACTGTGTTAGCAAATTGATATGAAGTTACTATGTTTCAAATTTCAAGTTCCTGTCGTTAATAGTCTGGGTGCTACGAATTTTTTAGTCTTGCCAACTCTCTGAAACTGTAATTTGAGGAATTTGTCTTGTCGAAAATAGGGTACACATTTTCAAACTCATTTTTCTCGAAATTATGAGAAATAGGAATTTTCGGTTTCTGCACAAAAAAGATAGCGGAGATGTCAAATTTCCCCCCAGTATAAAAATTATGGCTCTAGGAAGAAATTTGGCGGAGTTATGGCCATTTATGTTTTGGGGTGGGGTTCTTCCCTTTTCAATATGGTAGTTGGGCAAAGACCAAATCTTTGAAAGCCTGTAACTCGAAAACTATTAGCGATAGAGAGTTGCCATTTAAACTGCGTTTGTACATCGATGAGAAGTTATTATGTGTCAAATTTCAAGTTCCTATCGTCAACGGTCTGGCTGCTGGAGCACTTTTAGTTTCGGGAACTTTCAGTTTTCCTCTTGAAAAAATGGCTAAACTTCAAAGTCGTTTTTCTCGAAAGTTTGAAAATTTCTCTGAATTCTGTTTTCGACTGAATTAGACCGAAGAGATGTTATATTACCCCTCAGTACAAAAATTAAAGCTCTAGGATCAAAATTGGCGAAGTTATGGCCATTTTAGTTTTGGGGTCAATTTTTCACTTTTTCAATAAAAAAGCAAATCTTTGACAGGCTGTATCTCAGAAACTATTGGAGCTGGACAGTTGCAATTTGCACTGTGTTAGCAAATTGATATGAAGTTACTATGTTTCAAATTTCAAGTTCCTGCCGTTAATAGTCTGGGTGCTACGAATTTTTTAGTCTTGCCAACTCTCTGAAACTGTAATTTGAGGAATTTGTCTTGTCGAAAATAGGGTACACTTTTTCAAACTCATTTTTCTCGAAATTATGAGAAATAGGAATTTTCGGTTTCTGCACAAAAAAGATAGCGGAGATGTCAAATTTCCCCCCAGTATAAAAATTATGGCTCTAGGAAGAAAATTGGCGGAGTTATGGCCATTTTAGTTTTGGGGTCGGGTTCTTCCCTTTTCAATATGGTAGTTGGGCAAAGACCAAATCTTTGAAAGCCTGTAACTCGAAAACTATTAGCGATAGAGAGTTGCCATTTAAACTGCGTTTGTACATCGATGAGAAGTTATTATGTGTCAAATTTCAAGTTCCTATCGTCAACGGTCTGGCTGCTGGAGCACTTTTAGTTTCGGGAACTTTCAGTTTTCCTCTTGAAAAAATGGCTAAACTTCAAAGTCGTTTTTCTCGAAAGTTTGAAAATTTCTCTGAATTCTGTTTTCGACTGAATTAGACCGAAGAGATGTTATATTACCCCTCAGTACAAAAATTAAAGCTCTAGGATCAAAATTGGCGAAGTTATGGCCATTTTAGTTTTGGGGTCAATTTTTCACTTTTTCAATAAAAAAGCAAATCTTTGACAGGCTGTATCTCAGAAACTATTGGAGCTGGACAGTTGCCATTTGCACTGTGTTAGCAAATTGATATGAAGTTACTATGTTTCAAATTTCAAGTTCCTGCCGTTAATAGTCTGGGTGCTACGAATTTTTTAGTCTTGCCAACTCTCTGAAACTGAAATTTGAGGAATTTGTCTTGTCGAAAATAGGGTACAAATTTTCAAACTCATTTTTCTCGAAATTATGAGAAATAGGAATTTTCGGTTTCTGCACAAAAAAGATAGCAGAGATGTCAAATTTTCCCCCAGTATAAAAATTATGGCTCTAGGAAGAAAATTGGCGAAGTTATGGCCATTTAAGTTTTGGGGTGGGGTTCTTCCCTTTTCAATATGGTAGTTGAACAAAGACCAAATCTTTGAAAGCCTGTAACTCGACAACTATTAGCGATAGAGAGTTGCCATTTACACTGCGTTTGTACATCGATGAGAAGTTATTATGTGTCAAATTTCAAGTTCCTATCGTCAACGGTCTGGCTGCTGGAGCACTTTTAGTTTCGGGAACTTTCAGTTTTCCTCTTGAAAAAATGGCTAAACTTCAAAGTCGTTTTTCTCGAAAGTTTGAAAATTTCTCTGAATTCTGTTTTCGACTGAATTAGACCGAAGAGATGTTAAATTACCCCTCAGTACAAATATTAAAGCTCTAGGATCAAAATTGGCGAAGTTATGGCCATTTTAGTTTTGGGGTCAATTTTTCACTTTTTCAATAAAAAAGCAAATCTTTGACAGGCTGTATCTCAGAAACTATTGGAGCTGGACAGTTGCAATTTGCACTGTGTTAGCAAATTGATATGAAGTTACTATGTTTCAAATTTCAAGTTCCTGCCGTTAATAGTCTGGGTGCTACGAATTTTTTAGTCTTGCCAACTCTCTGAAACTGTAATTTGAGGAATTTGTCTTGTCGAAAATAGGGTACAAATTTTCAAACTCATTTTTCTCGAAATTATGAGAAATAGGAATTTTCGGTTTCTGCACAAAAAAGATAGCGGAGATGTCAAATTTCCCCCCAGTATAAAAATTATGGCTCTAGGAAGAAAATTGGCGGAGTTATGGCCATTTTAGTTTTGGGGTCGGGTTCTTCCCTTTTCAATATGGTAGTTGGGCAAAGACCAAATCTTTGAAAGCCTGTAACTCGAAAACTATTAGCGATAGAGAGTTGCCATTTAAACTGCGTTTGTACATCGATGAGAAGTTATTATGTGTCAAATTTCAAGTTCCTATCGTCAACGGTCTGGCTGCTGGAGCACTTTTAGTTTCGGGAACTTTCAGTTTTCCTCTTGAAAAAATGGCTAAACTTCAAAGTCGTTTTTCTCGAAAGTTTGAAAATTTCTCTGAATTCTGTTTTCGACTGAATTAGACCGAAGAGATGTTATATTACCCCTCAGTACAAAAATTAAAGCTCTAGGATCAAAATTGGCGAAGTTATGGCCATTTTAGTTTTGGGGTCAATTTTTCACTTTTTCAATAAAAAAGCAAATCTTTGACAGGCTGTATCTCAGAAACTATTGGAGCAGGACAGTTGCCATTTGCACTGTGTTAGCAAATTGATATGAAGTTACTATGTTTCAAATGTCAAGTTCCTGCCGTTAATAGTCTGGGTGCTACGAATTTTTTAGTCTTGCCAATTCTCTGAAACTGAAATTTGAGGAATTTGTCTTGTCGAAAATAGGGTACAAATTTTCAAACTCATTTTTCTTGTAATTATGAGAAATAGGAATTTTCGGTTTCTGCACAAAAAAGATAGCGGAGATGTCAAATTTCCCCCCAGTATAAAAATTATGGCTCTAGGAAGAAAATTGGCGAAGTTATGGCCATTTAAGTTTTGGGGTGGGGTTCTTCCCTTTTCAATATGGTAGTTGGGCAAAGACCAAATCTTTGAAAGCCTGTAACTCGAAAACTATTAGCGATAGAGAGTTGCCATTTAAACTGCGTTTGTACATCGATGAGAAGTTATTATGTGTCAAATTTCAAGTTCCTATCGTCAACGGTCTGGCTGCTGGAGCACTTTTAGTTTCGGGAACTTTCAGTTTTCCTCTTGAAAAAATGGCTAAACTTCAAAGTCGTTTTTCTCGAAAGTTTGAAAATTTCTCTGAATTCTGTTTTCGACTGAATTAGACCGAAGAGATGTTAAATTACCCCTCAGTACAAAAATTAAAGCTCTAGGATCAAAATTGGCGAAGTTATGGCCATTTTAGTTTTGGGGTCAATTTTTCACTTTTTCAATAAAAAAGCAAATCTTTGACAGGCTGTATCTCAGAAACTATTGGAGCTGGACAGTTGCTATTTGCACTGTGTTAGCAAATTGATATGAAGTTACTATGTTTCAAATTTCAAGTTCCTGCCGTTAATAGTCTGGGTGCTACGAATTTTTTAGTCTTGCCAACTCTCTGAAACTGTAATTTGAGGAATTTGTCTTGTCGAAAATAGGGTACACATTTTCAAACTCATTTTTCTCGAAATTATGAGAAATAGGAATTTTCGGTTTCTGCACAAAAAAGATAGCGGAGATGTCAAATTTCCCCCCAGTATAAAAAAGATTTTTCACTTTTTCAATAAAAAAGCAAATCTTTGACAGGCTGTATCTCAGAAACTATTGGAGCTGGACAGTTGCCATTTGCACTGTGTTAGCAAATTGATATGAAGTTACTATGTTTCAAATTTCAAGTTCCTGCCGTTAATAGTCTGGGTGCTACGAATTTTTTAGTCTTGCCAATTCTCTGAAACTGAAATTTGAGGAATTTGTCTTGTCGAAAATAGGGTACAAATTTTCAAACTCATTTTTCTCGAAATTATGAAAAAAAGGAATTTTCGGTTTCTGCACAAAAAAGATAGCGGAGATGTCAAATTTCCCCCCAGTATAAAAATTATGGCTCTAGGAAGAAAATTGGCGAAGTTATGGCTATTTAAGTTTTGGGGTGGGGTTCTTCCCTTTTCAATATGGTAGTTGGGCAAAGACCAAATCTTTGAAAGCCTGTAACTCGAAAACTATTAGCGATAGAGAGTTGCCATTTAAACTGCGTTTGTACATCGATGAGAAGTTATTATGTGTCAAATTTCAAGTTCCTATCGTCAACGGTCTGGCTGCTGGAGCACTTTTAGTTTCGGGAACTTTCGGTTTTCCTCTTGAAAAAATGGCTAAACTTCAAAGTCGTTTTTCTCGAAAGTTTGAAAATTTCTCTGAATTCTGTTTTCGACTGAATTAGACCGAAGAGATGTTATATAACCCCTCAGTACAAAAATTAAAGCTCTAGGATCAAAATTGGCGAAGTTATGGCCATTTTAGTTTTGGGGTCAATTTTTCACTTTTTCAATAAAAAAGCAAATCTTTGACAGGCTGTATCTCAGAAACTATTGGAGCTGGACAGTTGCAATTTGCACTGTGTTAGCAAATTGATATGAAGTTACTATGTTTCAAATTTCAAGTTCCTGTCGTTAATAGTCTGGGTGCTACGAATTTTTTAGTCTTGCCAACTCTCTGAAACTGTAATTTGAGGAATTTGTCTTGTCGAAAATAGGGTACACATTTTCAAACTCATTTTTCTCGAAATTATGAGAAATAGGAATTTTCGGTTTCTGCACAAAAAAGATAGCGGAGATGTCAAATTTCCCCCCAGTATAAAAATTATGGCTCTAGGAAGAAAATTGGCGGAGTTATGGCCATTTATGTTTTGGGGTGGGGTTCTTCCCTTTTCAATATGGTAGTTGGGCAAAGACCAAATCTTTGAAAGCCTGTAACTCGAAAACTATTAGCGATAGAGAGTTGCCATTTAAACTGCGTTTGTACATCGATGAGAAGTTATTATGTGTCAAATTTCAAGTTCCTATCGTCAACGGTCTGGCTGCTGGAGCACTTTTAGTTTCGGGAACTTTCAGTTTTCCTCTTGAAAAAATGGCTAAACTTCAAAGTCGTTTTTCTCGAAAGTTTGAAAATTTCTCTGAATTCTGTTTTCGACTGAATTAGACCGAAGAGATGTTATATTACCCCTCAGTACAAAAATTAAAGCTCTAGGATCAAAATTGGCGAAGTTATGGCCATTTTAGTTTTGGGGTCAATTTTTCACTTTTTCAATAAAAAAGCAAATCTTTGACAGGCTGTATCTCAGAAACTATTGGAGCTGGACAGTTGCCATTTGCACTGTGTTAGCAAATTGATATGAAGTTACTATGTTTCAAATTTCAAGTTCCTGCCGTTAATAGTCTGGGTGCTACGAATTTTTTAGTCTTGCCAACTCTCTGAAACTGTAATTTGAGGAATTTGTCTTGTCGAAAATAGGGTACACTTTTTCAAACTCATTTTTCTCGAAATTATGAGAAATAGGAATTTTCGGTTTCTGCACAAAAAAGATAGCGGAGATGTCAAATTTCCCCCCAGTATAAAAATTATGGCTCTAGGAAGAAAATTGGCGGAGTTATGGCCATTTATGTTTTGGGGTGGGGTTCTTCCCTTTTCAATATGGTAGTTGGGCAAAGACCAAATCTTTGAAAGCCTGTAACTCGAAAACTATTAGCGATAGAGAGTTGCCATTTAAACTGCGTTTGTACATCGATGAGAAGTTATTATGTGTCAAATTTCAAGTTCCTATCGTCAACGGTCTGGCTGCTGGAGCACTTTTAGTTTCGGGAACTTTCAGTTTTCCTCTTGAAAAAATGGCTAAACTTCAAAGTCGTTTTTCTCGAAAGTTTGAAAATTTCTCTGAATTCTGTTTTCGACTGAATTAGACCGAAGAGATGTTATATTACCCCTCAGTACAAAAATTAAAGCTCTAGGATCAAAATTGGCGAAGTTATGGCCATTTTAGTTTTGGGGTCGGGTTCTTCCCTTTTCAATATGGTAGTTTTGGGGTCAATTTTTCACTTTTTCAATAAAAAAGCAAATCTTTGACAGGCTGTAACTCGAAAACTATTGGAGCTGGACAGTTGCACTTTGCATTTGCAATAAATTTTCGGTTTCTGCATGAAAAAGATAGCACAAATGTTAAATGTCCCCCTAGTACAAAAATGATAGCTCTAGGATGAGAATTGGTGAAGTTATGGCCATTTTAGTTTTGGTGTGGGGTTCTTTCAAGTTCCTATCGTTAATGGTCTGGCTGCAAAAGCACATTGAGTGTCAGGAACTTTCTGAAAACGCCATTTGGTGCAGTTTTACTGAAACTTTTAAGTCCATTTTTTCGAAGGTTTAAAAAAATAAACATTTTCTTTTTCGCCTGAAAGTCGTAGAGAATAATAAACTTAATGATCAAAATAAACGAACATATGGCCATTTTAATTTTGGAGTGTGCTATTTCCCTTTTTCAAGATGAAAATAGGATAAAAGAAAAAACTTACTGTAGCTAAAAAATTACAGAGATGGAATGTTGAAATGTGCCATATATTAAGTTCCCACCGTGAACGAACTGGGAGCCAGAACAGTTTTAGTGCCACCATCTTCCTGTTTTTCTCACCATTTTCAAAATCGACTCTTTCTGTTATTAACTGCATTAGACATCGGAAACAATAAACTTACATTCTATACAAAAATTATACCCCTAGGGTCAACATTAGTGAAGTTATTGCCATTTTAGTTTTTGATCGGCTTGCAGGTCAGGGATAGGGTAAAAACAAAATTTGACAGATTGTAGCTCGAAAACTCTTAGATTTAAGGTTGTAATTTGCACTGCGTGTGTACATCGATCTGAAGTTATATATATTGTTCCAAATTTCAAGTTCCTACCATGAACGGTTTGGTTTGGGTTTAAGAGTATGTTTCGTCTTGCTTACTTACTACAAACACCATTTAGTGCAATTTTCCTCACAAAACCGCGATAATCTTAAAGTTTTTTTCTAAAAAATATATGAGTTTATTTATGAAATTGCACCCCTTGCTTTGGATATGTTTTTTTCGACGCATTACTTGTACAATTTTTACTCAATGGCTTTCGTATGTTCAGGGTTATAAAACGAAATCTTGAAGTATGACTGTTAGGATCAGCTACGTCCCGCCGAATTAGGGGACGTTAATTTGAACATCCTCTATATTTCAAATATAAATAAACAAAACTTTGTAAATAACAATATTCAGTTTGACAGAGTGGTTTATTCAATGTAAAAAAATTAACATGTAATTGGTTGACCTGAGGAGTCGGTCCATATAGCAGAGCAGGCACAACCTTGTCTGAAACAGAAATATAACAATATGAGATGACTTTGACTTGCATGATTATCCATATCACTACATGGTTTCTTGCAAACCAATAACTCTACAAGTCATTTGGAAAATGTTCAAAAATATGTAATAGATCGATAGCGTTTTAACTATACAATTTGAAGGTCCAAAATTCCTCATTTTGCTATTTTCGTTTCGTTCTATGTCATTTGCTACAAAAATTCGAATAAATGATTAATACTTACTGACACTTAGCATCTGGATTAGAATCACATTTTGCTAGCATACAAGGGTCAATGAAACAAAAGGCTTGAAACTGACATTTGATCTGATCTGTAAAGTTAATAATAAGCATTCTGAACTCTTTCTTATTTCTGAATCTCATAGTGATCCAGTTACTGTGTGAATGTGTGAACAGTTTAAGCCGAATTTACGACTGACAGAATCTGATTGGATCTGGACTTCAACGATTGTTAAGAACTGACAGGACCTGGGACAAACTTAGCCATGAAAAAAAAAACGCAGTCGTAGGTATTGGTCATCATTGACTTATATGGAATATTCTTGCAAATCTTCTGGTAAAACATGAACCTGATAGTCGATATCTTCCGATATAGTGATAGGAGAGCATCCTGTTGATCCGATGCGCTTTTTGAATAACCAGGGGACCTTAACAGACTCCAGGTTACATTCAACATGTAGACTGATAGCTTAGCTGATATAAAATGAATCTATTCAAAGACAAATTTTAAAATATGGAAAGAGTGAAATACATACCAATATTAACGAGATCTAAGAACCTTTTGTTTGGAGCAGCTGAAAATGAGAATGAAAATCTTAAAAATCATAGGGATGATAATTGAAAATAAAACAGCTTATACACATTTTCACAAGGGGCAAAAAACGGACCCGTACGATTATTGTAATCATAGAAAAGTAACATGAAAGCAGATATTGAATTCTATAAACGACAGGAATTAATTAGCATGACTTCAAACACTTACCATTTACTGCCAATAAAGTACAGAGCAAAACTGATAACACCAGAACTTTCATTTTTTAACGCTTGTAGTCAACAACAGTACTAATCTCAAAAAATATTTTGATTTGATTGTTCAGGTCACGATATTGTAAAAACCTGATAACCAGAGTCCAGATGTTGCAATCCAAAGAGTTCTTCTATAAGATAAGCTCGCCATGTGGGTCAGGTCACATTAAACTTTATATAAATATACTGTATTTCAATTACTCTCTGGCCACACTGAGTTCTGAAATGAATCTTTTTTCTCAACCCAAAGACAATCTAAGAATCTCAGAACTATTTTGAAGGTGATATTTCTTTTCATTCAAAAATCTGATTCAGAACTCAATGTGGCCAGAGTGTACGGCGATATAAGATTTTTGACACCACTAAGAATGCATAAGTCAGAAAGTTATGATAAAGATGCTGCCTACGGAAAGCATTTCTATATAGGAGAACAAACGACCAGTGGTTTAAGCATATACGAGGTATATATAATATGTACATATGAGTTGAAAGAATAGAAAACAATTTGTTGGTCAACAATATTTATTTTGATAGTTTATCACCCTGTTTGATATTCTTGTAATTGTATCATTGTATCAACATGAAACGCGGTTTCCGTTAACATCCGTCCAAACAGCAGAACAACCACACCCATCACTGAAATTTAATACATTAAATTAATTTAATTTTTATTTTAAAATAACGTAAACTATTTGGCTCATTGTATCTATGAAGAACAGAAAAGAAGTCTCAAAACTTAAACCATGTATATTTAAGGGCTTGAATCTCGTGCATTAATAAACAGGTATATAATAAATTTGGTTAATTTAGGTCATTATAAAATGGCGATACGATTCTAAGAGAGGGTAAACATAAACTAACAGGCAAAAGAAACTTATCACCGACTCCATTTGACCACACATCAAAGACAAAGGCATATGTGAGATATATGATGACTGATTTATAAACAGAAATCAATTTCGAAAAATTAAAATGAAAATGCATGGTAATGCCAACATTCAATTCTCTACAATACACAAAGGAAGGGTCAAAGGGTCAAAATTAAAAAATAACACGAAACAGAGTAAAGTGCTTAAAGAGTTTATTCCATGACACAGTAGTCAGGCAAAACGTCAGCAATAATGGGTGTGGCCATCCTGAGCACACATGCACGCAGACACACGCCTCCTTATTAACGTCGTTAGGCGGCGAATAACGTCAATATGAATCCTGTTCCGTAAGTTCTGTAGAATCTGTTCAAGGTCCTGTCGGTTCACTGAAGGTCGTACACGCCTTTTCAGCTGAAGATTAAGGTGATCCTGGAGATAGGGAACCGACTTTCATCCGTAAAGAACACTCTGACCTTGTCACGTCGCTCCGACCGACGTACAGTACGTGCCCATTGCAGTCTACGTAGACAGGTGAACGCCATTTCAAAGGAGGGTCGGTATGCTCGTTACATCAACTGATCGAAGTCTTCGAAGGACTGTTCGTCTACTGATGACATGACCGAGTGTTGTTGCTGCCGTCGACACCGCCGTCACCCATCTGTTTCGAAGATGAATCCACCGGATGTAGCGGTCGCCGGTCCGAGTTGTCACTCTCCGTTTTCCCGATTTTGGTTGGTCGTGGGTCTGTATTGTCTGTTGGAACCGGATTATCAAACTGCTGATGGTGATCTGGGAGCAGTTGAAGGTTTTGACTAACTGTCATTGAAAGCTCCCATATTGGCCATACCGATCGCTGTTCTCGTTGCGTCTGCGTACATTTTGGCATATTTTTGGTTTTTTTTTTTACTTACAGAATACCTGTTCTGTCCAAATTCGGCATTTATGCCAAAATCGTGCACGTGCATTTGAACCGATGTCGCAAAAACACATTTTGCACATTTTTATGCATGTACTATTTGGAAAGCTACGTTGATAATCTGCGTTGTGGTTATAATTACGTTGCATTTAGGTAAATATTTGCTGCTGGGGTTCAAACCTGTACCAGCTTTTTTGTCTTTGATAGAGCGATTTTTAAAGTGATAAGTTTCTTTTGCCTGTCAGTTTATGATTTTCATTAAGGAAATAATTACTATATAAATAGACATTCAACGAATGTACTTCATCGAAATGATAAATAACTTTTGGAAACATATATGAAACTAAAACGTTGATTTAAAGTCACAGAAAACATTTCTTTCTTTTCGATTTTCTGATGTAAAACAGCCTACTGCTTCAAATTGGAGTTATTACATGTTCAGGCGATGTGTCGATGTAACAAATAACTCACTAAAACTCTACATTTATTCGATGGAAAACGAAACAAAATGACTTATAAATCTATACCTGACGATGTTGAGTGAAAGCGTGCTTGGTGAATACTGACCTTCACCCAGAAGGCGGAAGTGTCAGAAGTTGCGTTCGAACACTGTTCCTTTCCACGACCCGACATTATGAACATCACATAAAATAATTGATTTACCTGCAAGTTGCTTTGGGATGTTTTTCACAGGTCTGCATCAAACATCTACTGATATTACATACAACATCACTAAGACATGGCTTAAAGCCAACTGTAAATAATGATAATTGTATTTGTACATCCAGTTTCGTCATGTTATTGATTGGATTATATGTTATCTAAAATCGTTTGGAAAATTGAGTGATGGTATATTGTGTGCTACAGGCATTTGCATGAAGCTCTTTTAACTAAAAAAAGAATACTAGACTGCACGACGCTCCTAGTATTCATTAGTCAAATCAGGTTCAGAAAAATAGGACTCAAGACCTATGTCAATGACTATTCCAGTAATATCGCTTTGGGTCTGTGAAGGTGAGTTCAGCTTTTTGTCTCACCCAAACTGAAAGTTTTTAACATTGAATGCCACCACAATTAACCAGGACAAATATGTTTAGTTATCTTATCTTAAAGGGACAGTCTGAATTTTTTTTAGGTCAAAAAATTTTTTTGCTCAAATTTGTGAAAACTTTACACCAAAATCTGTAACTATGTGCCCTTTAATGTATCTGAAAGTTTTAACTAAAAAAATCCAGCCGTTAATTTTTAAACGCTAAAAACATGCTTACGTAAGGTTTTTAAGTGTGTTATGTTTTTTGGACGCTGATAGAAAACTACTGAACGGATTTGAGTAAAATAAACGCCTAATTGTAGAGAAATGTTCGTCTTGTGTATTTGAAAGGTTTCAGCTAGAAATATTGAGCCATTTAAAGGGCAAACACCAAAACTAGGTCAAATTGCTTAATTAACAATAAGTACTCCCTGTTTGTAAATAACCCTTTAAAAACAAATTCAGTTTGATCAAGAAGATGCAAAGATATAATAAGCCTACTTTAGAAATACTTTCAAGTAATGATTGCGCTGTTTTTGATAATGGAAACTTTTTTGAAAAAAGCAAAATGGCCCTTTAATCTTAACTAAAAAACCCCAAGACAATCAACACATTAAAAATTAAGAGTACTGAAATTAAATCTTACCAATGTTCAAACCTTTGATAAATCTTTTGCCCGGAGCAGCTACAAAAGAAACCCAATAAACGTTATTAGTAAGAAATCTAAGTTCTTTTGAGAAGAATTGTAGGTGAAGATAATACATGTATTATGTAATCAGATTGTTAAAAAACTAAACTATTTTGAAACAAAAATAACTCTTAATTCCCGGTTATAAAAAAGTAATATTTTTGGTTAGCTTACGCTTAAAAAATCTTAAGAGATTGAACCGTGGAAACAATACACAATAACTTACATTTTCACCCTAAAACACATTTCTTATATAAAGTTGCAATTCAGTAGAATGTAAACAGTATACTTACCGTCAACGGAAACAAGAGCGCAAAAGGCGATCAGAACAACTGCTACTTTCATGGTGATAGAAATAAATGACAAAATCATTACGTCATATGATTTGCTTAACTGATAATATAGGCTACTGATAAGGAGCTTTTTAATATTTATTAAGAAGTATGTTAGATCTGCAAGGTGGTAAAATTAGCGTCATGAAAATTTGTCTTCAACTTGTGTATTTATTTTTTTGTAACTATTGTGCGACTTTATTTAGTCCCCTACATGCCTTTTGATTGTAAACGCGTTTCTAAAAACACGTATAAGATGTAAAGTATCATTCTTATAAGCCAGAAATATTTTGTACAAAAATCAGTTTAAAGTGTTTCCGTTAGTTGACAAGATTGTACCTGAGGTAATTCTAAGTTTATAATACTGTATCGGCAACAGCCTTCTGAAACAGGGATACATAATTGGCCGACTGATTAATAGACAAATACTGCTAGTTAATTCACTATATATGAGTAAGTTTATCATCTTGGCAGCCAATATAAAAAGCAGACATTGTTAATTTGGTATATTTATTGCAGTTCAGATAAATGGTGGCTAAGGCTACGTTTACACCAAGCTTCTGATTCAGCGTTGGTGTCTGTGTCAGAGTTTGCGTTTGAATTAGTTCTATGTTCTGGAATACAAGTGTTTCGATCAAGCGTTCGTGTCATTATATCTAGCTTCGGACGCAGCCAACGCTCCCGCACCCAATTTCAAATGACAACGCGCGCGTTTTGTACCATATTTGGAGTGTGACATCATCAATATAAAACAAACGCGTGGTAGTATATGGCGATTTCAGCTGAAAACGCGCAGACCTGATTGTAGGTCAGATAGTGGCCACAGGAACACTACAGTATACATAGTAGGGTTCAATTACCATAAAGTAGAATAAATAAGGCCTCGTTTCTACCAGGCTTCTCTATTGGCGTCGGCGTCAACTTCCCCGTCTGCGTTCAAAATTCAATTGCAGAGCAACACAGAAAACATCTGAAATTTCATTTTACAGTTGTCAACGGTATACTAATATTGAAAAATATTTTGATTACGTAGGTCGTGATATTGTAAACAAACATATAAACAGGGCCAAGAAGTTGTCTTATACGATTAACATATATAAACATTTGAGTTGAAAGGAATATAAAACAATTTGATGGTCAAGAATATTTATTTATTTTATCAACATATAACGCGTTTTCCATTAACAGTCCAAACAGTAGAACAACCACACCCATCTCTGAAATTTAATACAATGTTAATGAAATTATTTTCATTTAGGTAATTATAATATCAAAGCCACGAAAATTAATAAATGTACTGCTGTATCTGTCGGTAAAGTATTTCAAATAAAGAAAGCTTTAACGTGTATAATAAAATGAAGGCCTGTACATCAATTGACTAAATATTTGCTTCCCGAATTTGAGATTCGTCAGACTTTCTTAATATTTTAAAAAAGAATACTGCTACAAATTGAAATTATCACAGAAAATAAGTGATTTACCTGCAAGTGGCTTTAGGATGCGATTTACATGTTTTTTGCAATTTACACCCACTGATAAAACATACAGCATCACTAAGACATGGCTTAAAGCCAATACCTGTATTTAACCAAAATATTTCACCAGTAATTTTATTAATACCATTTCACAATGTGATCGATGCAGGCTTCTTAGGGCGTACAGGTGTTTGGATAAGACTATAGGCTGAGGATCCATGTGCTACAGCAATTTTTACAAAAAGAAGACTGCATGACGTCGCTAGCTTTCATAAGACCATCCAGGTGCAGAAAAGAAAGACTTAAAACTTAATTTCAATGGCTGTCTCATCCTTCTAAACACTGAATGACACAGTTGATAGTTGACCACAATTGAAACAGTCATGACAAATACTCAGTTATAACTTGCCAGGCAAATTAGTAGACGTATAAATATCAAGAATATTTTGCTTCTATTTCAGTCTATATAGCGACAGAGTATGTTTTTGTAGCATCTTCATTCCATTTAGATGTAGTCACTGTTAAAAATACTTTGAATACTGAATACTAACCGATGTTCAATTTTTCAAGAAATCTTTTGCATGGAGCAGCTACAAAAGAAACCCAATAAACTTTGTTAATAAGAAAATTATTTTTTTAGAAGCAAAATAGGTGGAGATAATAGTATAGAATCAGATTTTTCAAAAATATATCGAAAAAAAACCTAGAATCTTGTTAGAGAATTTCTTTCAAACCTATGAAACTGTACAATCATCGGCTTTAAGTATAGATCTATATATTTCATTTCGCTGATTTTGGGCTACACTTTCCATTTAATATTTTACCAATGAAATCCCCTGTTCTATATAAAAGTATGATTGGTTATCTTATGCTTTAAAACCTTAAGACTGAACGTGAATTAAAGGAGAATTTCTTCAGACCATGAATGGTGAGTAAAGTAACATACAGAGATTACATTGTGAAAATCTGTGAGCTAGACTTTTTTCTCAAAAAGGACGCTTTAGATTTAGATTGGAATTTAATACAATGTAATCGTAATACTTGCCGTCAACGGAAACGAATACGCAGAAGACGATCAGAACAACTGCTACTTTCATGGTGATAGAAATAATGTTTTCTTAGAACTTAAACAAAATCATTACGTCATCTGATTTGTTTAACTGATAATATACTGATAAGGAACTTTTTATGTAAGAAGTTGACATTTGACAGTATCTTAGATTTAAAACAAAGAATTGTAAGATTAGCTTCATGAAAATTTGTCTTCAACTTGTGTATTTATTTTTTATGACTTTTGTGCGCCTTTATTTAGTCACTTATATGTCCTTCGATTGTAAACACGTTTCTAAAAACACGTATAAGACGTAACGTAGTATTCTTATAAAAGTTGGTTTTAATTTGAATGCACCAGAAATATTTTGTACAAAAACCATCTTAAAGTTTTCCTGTTAGTTGACAAGATTGTACCTCAGGTTATTCTTAGCTTATAATTCATTGGCAACAACAGCCTTCTGAAACTATCGGAGATTGAGGCACTGCCAGCATATGGTTCATACTCTTCAATCTAAGCTCAAAAACTTTATTGAAATGGTACCAAATACAAGACAATATTATGGAATAGTACACACTTCTTTAATAAAGTTAGGCACACAACGTAACCTTTGGTAACCTTCCAAATCAATATTGGTCTGTGACCAGCAGCTTGAGTGTGCAGAATGTTATCACAGTGGTAAGAACAAAAAGGTGGGTACAGGAATAATCGGATAACCGGATTTATAGTTATCTAAAGGCCGGCGCACATTGAACGCTTTTTTGACGGAACGCCCTACGATTTTTTGACGGCGTCAAATTATAGGTGTGTGCAGTCAAAGCACACTTACCGACTTTTTATCGCGACTGAAGCACTTCTAGCGGTCGTTTTCGGAGATTCTGTCGTAAACAATATGGCGCCAAATATAAATCTGAAATTCAATTTCGTCAAAAAATCGATCAATGTGCGCCGGCCGGTACGTAATAACATTTGGGCTAAAGGTGGTCATGATGCTCCTTTTGACGGTCAGGTAAGAACTAGATTAGGGATTGATTAGACTGACGTTCATTTTGGTGGATACATTAACATGGATATTACTTAACATTATTTCACCGGAATAATATCGGGAGTGATCGGGAGATGTTTAACATGTCAAATCGAAAAAAAGACCTTGAATATATGTAAATAGCCTTAAATACGTACTAGAAATCACAGAATCGCATAATACACCCAATTATATCTCTACCTAAACATTTTTCGTTCGTTTTTTGTATATGTGTTTTCTATATAATGCATTATTGATACGCAGGGATTTGAAGGCTTCAATTTTGAAAGAAAGTTGTTCTGAGATAGAAATTTTCTTGTTCAAAAAGTTAGTGAACATATCCCTTTAAACAAATGTACATATTCCTATATACCCAATTAAGATATTATTGTATGTCACGGTAAATCCTTGGTGTATATATACATTTATTGCACAACGTCTTTTTATTATTTTTTAATTGTACCGAACCATTTTAACATATTTAATTTTCATGGCCACGTCATCACCATGCCAAGTATGTTGCCATTTACTTCGATTATTCCAGAAATCTTTCATAGCAGTTGGTGAGCTATCTCTCCAAGGTTTACCATCTGCTCCATTGTTCCAACCGTCTGGGAAATACCCTCTGTTTCCTCCCACAGCTACGTTTAATACCAGGTCAAACTGCAATGAATCAATTGTAAAGCTAAATAAGACGGTATTGCTTTGAAGGCAAAGTCCCTACTCTGCACAAACGATATTAAGCAATGTAAACGAAGCTATTAATAAACATCATGATTTGCTTAAATCATCGACTTGTATTCCGGTGAAATAATGTTAAAGGGCCATTCTGCTTTTTTGAAAAAAGTTTCCTTTATCAAAAAAATCGCAAATGCTACCTGAGAGTATTTTAAAAGTATGCTTATTGTATCTCTATATCTTCTTGATCAAACTGAATTTAGTTTTAAAGGGTTAATTACAATCAGGGAGTACTTATTGTTAATTAAGCAATTTGACCTAGTTTTGGTGTTTGCCCTTTAAATGCCTCAATATTTCTAGCTGAAACCTTTTAAATACACAAGAGGGTCATTTCTCTACAATTAGGCCTTTATTTTACTAAAATCCGTTCAGTAGTTTCCTATCAGCGTCCAAAAAACATAAAACACTTAAAAACCTTACGTAAGGTTTTTAAAAATTTGAGCATGTTTTTAGCGTTTAAAAATTAACGGCTGGATTTTTTTAGTTAAAACTTTCAGATATATTAAAGGGCACATAGTTACAGATTTTGGTGTAAAGTTTTCACAAATTTGAGCAAAAAAAAATGTTTGACCCCAAAAAAATTCAGACTGTCCCTTTAAGTAATATCCATGTTAATGTATCCAGTATGAACGTCAGTCTAATCAATCCCTAATCTAGTTCTTACCTGACCGTCAAAAGGAGCATCATGACCACCTTTAGCCCAAATGTTATTACCAGTGAAGTGTTCATGTTGCCAGTATCCTTCTGATGGTGTATTCCAATCTAACACGGTGCTACCATCTACAGTACATCTTAAAAATAGATACTTTGAAATTAAAATAAGTTTTCTCAGTTTTCAGACTATATGCGTGTACGATTTCTACATCTATGATAAAATAAACGACTTAAATTGTGTTTTTGACAGGACATGATTTCGAGATTTCATAATGGAATCCAGTAACTCGTCATACATTCTTTTAAAAAATCATGTGGACCCAAAATAAGAAGACACTTACTTGATATGATTCTGTGTCCAATCAACGGCATATAAATGATAATCATCAGCCCAAGTATGACCGTCAGTTTTCAATCTGAAATAAAAATGGAATATTACACCTTTACCTGTAGCTTCTAATGAATAACATCATGAGCCCATGTAGTGTGATATGCAATAGTTGATAAATTTCACTATTATATTTATTCATAAACAATTATAAAGGAAAATGTTGTCGCTGGTTTTGACACTTGGTATACTTACTTCCAATGACCTTGTTGTCTATGATTTTGGAAGCCGTTGCCGTAATGTATGGTAGATAGTACTTGTTTGACACCTTGTATGTTGCCTTGACCGTCTTTCAGATTTCTGTTACCTATGAAGGCAAAAAGTATAAATATCAATTGATTATGACACTATGTCGAATTTGAGAGAGCTAAACGGTAGTCAGTTAATGAAAAAGAATAAGAATTTGGACAGCAACGATTGTCATTAATAATCATAAAATATTAAAAATCACATTCAAAAGCACAACTAGTGTTTATGTTGTTGCTGATATTGGTGACACTTTACAATTTGAAAGTAAATGGCAACAACCAACTCACCTCGTGATTCCATGATATCAATTTCACCAGAATTTGGCCATCCACCATAGGCACCAGTTCCACCAGGTGGCAACAACCAAATAGCTTTGATGGAATGCAATATAAATTAGCAATTATGTTGGCTGCAATAATTTCGTTCTTATTGCATCTACTTTACATTGAAGCAATGAACCACAGACCAGCCTTTTAACGTTAAAATTAATGTTAACTGTTTAATCAATTGTTTGAGTTGAAAGTTCTCCTACCTGGCCAAATCCAATCTCCAACTGGTATTTTAGCTAATACTTCGACTCTTCCATGGCTTATTTTAACTTTAGAAATGATCTTTGATGACATTATAGGTGGTATTGTAGCCCCTGTTCTATAGCAACCATTATCAAAACTAGCTGTACACGATCCCCATTGCCCTACAAGTACCGGAGAGAAATGGCATTAACTTACAAATATTGCAGAAAATCGCTTTGATTTAAAGCTTTATTAAAGGGATTGTAAAGAGGTTGTGGACGAAGGACACTTCCAACATCTATTTCGTACATACAAAATATTCATTGGGTGTCCGTGGTTCCTGTTATTCCAGAAAGAAAAACAGGAAGTGACGTCACAATCTTGGAAAAAATCGGACTGGATGATCAGGTACAGGGCATTATAAATACATGTTGTTACAACAATCTTGGAAAAAATCGGACTGGATGATCAGGTACAGGGCATTATAAATACATGTTGTTACAACATGTATTTATAATGCCCTGTACCTGATCATCCAGTCCGATTTTTTCCAAGATTGTGACGTCACTTCCTGTTTTTCTTTCTGGAATAACAGGAACCACGGGCACCCAATGAATATTTTGTATGTACGAAATAGATGTTGGAAGTGTCCTTCGTCCACATAAAAAGGCTAGAAAACCTCTTTACAATCCCTTTAAATAAAAGGGACAGGAATGAGGAACTCATGGTTTAGAATTTATAACTCTTTGTTATACATTTATGTTTGTTACATCTTCAATCTATTCTTAACTTGTACGTCATATGGTATTCTGGCAGTAACTTTTGCTATAACTAAAACCCTTTCACACTTATACACATTTTCTACAAACTTACCCTTAACATCTAATTTACCGTTGTTCAGAAAATTTTCGCCAAATCTATCGGCAGTAAATGTCTGAATCAAAATACAAGAATTGTTAATGTAACGTGGAGGATGGTTCAAGACTTAAATCTACTATGAAAATGTCAATTAATTCGACAATAACCATCGATGGTTGACTATTTTGCGAATCGTAATCCCTACGGGAGTAAGAAGCATGTCAACCTGAACTTGTTACCAATATTTATTACTTATACAAATACTTGCCGGTTTTAAATGAAGAATGCCATTTTTCACAAACGTATTTGTAGCTTCTGGTGTGTAAACTTCAAACTCGCCGTTCTGAAAACAAAATATAAGATAGTTTGCCAGGTAATGTTAAATACGACCACTTGTAGCTTTATATTTGGGAGAACCATATTCATCTAGTTCGATCTTTGAATTTATCAAGAAATAAAATGTTCCAAATCATTATGGTAAAAAAATTCTTGAAAACAACAATCCCAACAATCTTATAAGTTTTATAAAAGTTGGATTTCTCGAATTTGAGAGTACTTACACCACCGCCACTAGCTGTTACTTCATACATCCAATGATTCATATTTAAATGATTACCATTAAAATCATCAAACAAAACTGTTGATTCTCTTTTACTCATTTGATGAGGTTGGGGTTGTAGACCAGTCTCTAAAACCATAAAAAACCCAAATCAAATTACTGGTTTGGCTCAATCAGGAGCAATTTCAGACAAGCACGATAAGGCCTTAAGTGAATTCTTCATTGATCTACAATGTACGATCATGGTAGACTATTGTCCACAATTTGTGAAGGTGGACAAAGTTATTTATGCAACTTGTTTCGGTCAAGAATTATTGGTTATCATTATTTACAATTCAGAATAGTATTATGATAGTGTGGACCACCAATTCACTATCTGAAAGAACTTTCTATGTTTGTGTAGAGATATTTGCCCAACGAACATTGGAGATCATCCTAGACCATTCATTATCCGCGAGTGATCCGACTGCACTTTTACGGCTATGCCTGTCTCCGGCCTTGTATAAGAATGGTTCATTCAAGGGATGTGTTCACTAACCGTTCGACCAAAAACTAGTCTCAGAACCAGGAATTTTTTAGTTAATCTAGTCTATAATAATCGAAAACACATATACAGAAAATGAAAGATAACTGTTAACATAACGGTATAATTGAAGGGATTGTGTGATTTTTTGTCAGTTCCAGTAAATCTGGAGGCTATTAACATAATTATATCCAAGGTCCAAATCGATCCTCGAAAATGCTGAACATTTCCCTTTCAGCAAAGCCCAAATATACAGCAAGATGAATGTTGACAGCACACCACCCCTGTATGATTATATAAAAACGATCAAAGTATTACTTGCCTCGATTAATATAAACTGTTTCATGGTACATCTTCTCTGGTGCATCATAATTAAGCGTAATGTTATGAGTATAATAAAATACTGTCAACTCAAACGATTTCAATCCAAACAGGTTCATGACTGGTGTTTTAATCCACCATTCACGTGTTACTGCCATATAAAAAATCGATCATGTTACAAAAATTACAAGAAAAATCAAGCATTCATGCATTTTCCACAAACAAAGATTGACCAAGATGTCAATTCAATTTATTCAAGAACACTTCACTATGCAATTCATATTAAACAATTAAATGCTTTTTATCTGTTTTCTGCTTTAAGATCAAATTGGCTATTTTCGTCTCGTTGACTGTTTAGATTGTAATCATTGTATCACACCCACCTTTATTAAAATTGGCAAACGAAGTACGATAGAGGTATGCATTTGTATTGGTGATATGTATGTCTACAGCCTGGACATCGACTTCATCTAAAATACAACAAACCACTATGGCTCTCGGCACGAATACTCTTGAGTCGTATTAATAAGATAGAAACAAAGGCCTAGTTCAAACGTCTAACTTTTCATGTGCCGAAATCAATCTTTGCATTTAGCACATGAAAAGTTCGACGTTTGAATTCATTTGGTTTGGCATGTGCCGTGGCTAATAATTCGTGTCGACCTGCCGATCTACCCGCCATCTTGGATCGAGTAGAACGACGTAAGTGCGACGTGATTTCAGACGTCGAAGTTATTGTCTGTCGAAATTAAATACTAAATTATGCAAATGATATTACAATGATATTATAATAAGGGATTCCCCAAAATTCTTTTCACTGCGCATGCGTTTTACGCCATTTTATCTTAAACCAAAAAGATTGATTCATACGTCGATCTTCTTATGTGCCGAATTAAATGTATATGACAACAGAATTTTTTTTAAAGCAATAATCGCTGTTTGTTTCTTAACAGTCTGCTACATTTACGAGAGCCCGCAGTCGATATTCGTGATATGCTGTTTCACCAGCAAATGAAAACTTTTACAGACCCCCAATCCTCTAAAGAATGCGGCCTTAGGCAACAGACATCAACGCTTGTCGCTGGAGGAAAGTTTCAGGGATTCTCTTCCTAACTTTATATTGAAATTCAGGGTTGATTTCCTTTCCTTGACTGCTCTCTCGTTAACGAAATGCTACGCTCATATAAGGCAATTCCTCAATAACATTTACTTTATCTGATAGATATATATCTGGGTACCACCACCACCATCATCACCTTCCTCGGTTACTAAAAAAATATATTTTTCTAACGAAGATTTTTCAAAATACACGTCACGAAAAAGTCTTGTGTTTTGATGTTCCACCATGATTGTTGTCAAATTATTATTTATTTTGGCACTACAGACATTTATCGTCTGAATCAACTGCCGATCTGAATGATTTGTGTCGACTAAAATGTCCTTTATATTCGACACCCAGAAGATCGACGTCTGAACTATGCCTTAGATTCCAGATTTCTAAATTTCTAAGCCATACTAAGGATAAAGATTTACTCTCATCCTAACTAATTCCACAGTTGTGATATACAATCCGCAGTAGGCAGGATAACGCCTGATAAAATAGAATATTTTATTACGTGGTTTATACAAAAGAATATTATCCTGATTAAGATAGGGGGCTTTACCTGTGATTTTGCAATGCATTTTCGTGGGGAAAGAGTGAGTTTTTTGGACAGTTTTTGCCCATTTTACTGTTCGTGCTTTGATACCATTATACGATCTTTGACTTTATAGAGTAAATACTACTTCTATCATAGGATTCAGAAAACATGTCAATAAAATTAAGAGAATTTGAAACTACATGCATGCATGCATTCCTTACAATAGGCATACATCAAGATACATCTAAGGGCCGGCGCACATTGAACGATTTTTTGACGGAACGCCCCACGATTTTTTGACGGGTCAAGTTATCGGAGTGTACAGTCAAAGCACACTTAGCGACTATTTATCGCGACTGGGGCACTTCTAGCGGTCGTTTTCAGAGATTTTGTCGTAAACAATATGGCGACAAATATAAACCTGAAAATCAATTGGTTGACTTCAATCCAGATCACGACAAATTATCGGGATGACCCGCACACTAGCCGATAAGCCACGTCAAGACGTTTTTCGATTTGACATGTTAAATATCTCCCGATCACTCCCGATTTTGTCGTAGGGCTGTCTTAAGCCAACGCACATTGAACGTGCGCCGGCCTTTACAATGAAAGCAATCTGTTAAGTGCTATCCATCGGTCAGGGTGGTCTATCGATTTAATATTTTACAGATCAACTGTATTCACCACAGATTATATAAAGAAAACAACAGGGTTAAAATCTTACCGTGTACATAAACAGAGATTCTATCATCTATCGCGATATTTACTCTAGGTTTGATAGTTGGGTTTAAGGTTGAGGTGGAGAACACCAAGACTGGCAACAGACACAATAACGGTAGTACTACCATGATGTCTTCTGTATGACCGAATGTCTTATCTCTACAATGATCAGTTAATATAGGATACAGATAAGCTTATCTTAGGGGAGGTCGAAAACTCGGACTCCTAGGATTATCGAATCCTAGGAATTCGAAGTCGGAGTTTTCGACCTCCCGGTGTACGAGAGGTCGAAAACTCAGAAAACACTTTCGGACTTTTGAATTCCTAGGATTCGATAATCCTAGGATTTCAAGAAATCAGAGTTTTTGATATTGCTCTATATGAAAAACAAAAACTAGTAATTGTTTCCTATGAATTAAAATTACCGAGTTTTCGATATTGCTCTATATGTAAATCGAAAACTCGGACTTATCGAAATCCTAGGAATTAAAATCACCGAGTTTTCGATATTGCTCTAAATAAAAATCGAAAACTCGGACTTCTCGAAATCCTAAGAATTAAAATCGATTCCAAGGAGTTAGAAAATAGGAGTTTTGAACATCCCGCATATTTGGAAAAATCAGATGTATTGGGTATTATCCAATTTTTTTAAAGGGATAAATCTGTTATACTCGTCCGATACGGTTAATATTTGTGTTTAATATTCTATCCCTATAACATAGAAAATAATCATTTGATAATTTTTCGACGAACGGTTTTTGAGTTATTGCCCTTGGCTACATTTTTGTTGTAGACACAATAGAAGCCACATTTTTCAATGGATTTTAATGAAACTTGGTATGAGCATTGGATCTGATAAGACGACGGTCAAGTTCGAATTTGGCATATTTTCGATGAACGGTTTCTGAGTTATTGCCCTTGACTTAATATCATTGCGTTAAAATTTTGTTGTAGACACAATAGAAGCTACAATTTTCAATTGATTTTAATGAAACTTGGTATGTATGGCGGGGGAAAGCGGCAAAAACCTAATGCTATGTAGAAATGTCTAATTCAAAACGCAAATGTAACATAATGCAATACCAAATACATAAAACGTCTAATGCAAAAGACAAAATACAAGAAACCTCTTATACATAATACCTCATACGTATAATTCAAAAGATAAAGTACAAGAAACCTCTAATACACAATACATTTAACTTCTTATGCATTATTGATTTTACAATGTGAAACACCGTTAGCATTAGACGACATATCTCGATAAACTTACTTACATTTCTACATTGCAATATCTTTATTTGGGTCATTGGGTCAAAGTCAAGGCCGTAGTATTTGGCTGTGTTTGTTTACTGTCTGTCCGTTGAGCTACCATTATCAAAGTTGGCTGATTTTTTTTTTCTTTCACAGACATCTAATCCTGTAAAGGATACGGCATTGAACATCAAAACGCTTGGCGCTGAAGGAACATTTAAGGGATTCTCCCATTCAGAAAATTTTGAAAGTCAGGATTTATTTCCTTGCGTTTAAGGGGTCTCCGAACAGAATTCTCGTTTAGAACACCCAGCCACTTTTTAAATCTTTTCTTCGATGTCTTCTAAACTCTTCAAAAGATAATAGGACCGTCAGCCGAGCGTCGCATGTCGGCAACGAGAGAGCGGTCATGAAAGAAAATTAACTTTGATTTCAAAATTTCCTAATTATAGGATGCCAACTCTCCAAACCGCATGCAGTTTTAAAGGTCTGGGATGTAAGCAAATTTTTCTTGGGCTACAATCCCCCAATAAAACCTACTAAAGATGCAAGGAATCAAATTATATTGTTTTTAATAATCTGAGGGTGCAATCTGTCAAAATAGCCTGCTATTCGGAAAGGCCTAATATGCAAGGAAATAAAATTTTATTTTCAAAATTTTCTTGCAGTATAGGCTATATACCCAAAGTCTTATTCAAGAGGTATGTATTCTTTTAACGACAATTCCGTTCGGAAAGGTATCATAACAAATGTCCTTCTTCAAAGGGGCAGAGCGGGTTGGTTCGGAAAGGAATCGGATGCAAGGAACCGAGCTTAAAAATTTTAAAATTTCTTGGGATAAAGTAAACCTTCTTCAATGTGGTCGTTTTCAAAGAAAAAAAAGCCTGAGACGCGAGGAAATCAACAACTTTCAAAATTTAATTTTCAGAATCCCTTAAAGGTTCCTTCAGCGTCGAGCGTTTTGATGTTCAATGCCGTATCCTTTATAGGATTGGATGGCTGTAAAAAAAAATCACCCCTAGTTTTCATTTCCTTCCTACGGACCTAAAGAAGAAGGAATAAAGCTGCAGAATTGTCACTGAATATTCAGGATACATAATAGGACATATCGGCCAACTTTTATAACGGTAGCTCAATGGGAAGACAGTAACCAAACACAGCCAAATACTACGGCCTTGACATTGACCCAATGACTCAAATAAAGATATTGCAATGTAGAAATGTAAGTAAGTTTATCGAGATATGTCGTCTAATGCTAACGGTGTTTCACATTGTAAAATCAATAATGCATAAGAAGTTAAATGTATTGTGTATTAGAGGTTTCTTGTACTTTATCTTTTGAATTATACGTATGAGGTATTACGTATTAGAGGTTTCTTGTATTTTGTCTTTTGCATTAGACGTTTTAGGTATTTGGTATTGCATTATGTTACATTTGCGTTTTGAATTAGACATTTCTACATAGCATGAGGTTTTTGCCGCTTTCCCCCGCCATAGGTATGAGCATTGGAATTTATAAGACGGCGGTCAAGTTCGAATTTGGCATATTTTCGATGAACAGTTTTTGAGTTATTGCCCTTGACTTAACAAAATTGCGTCAAAATTTTTTGAAGACGCAATAGAAGCTACAATTTTCAATGGATTTTAATGAAACTTGGTATGAGCATTGTAGTTGATAAGACAACAGTCAAGTTTGAATATGACAAGTCTTATCAGATCCAATGCTCATACCAAGTTTCATTAAAATCCATTGAAAATTGTGGATTCTATTGTGTCTACAACAAAAATGTAGTCAAGGGCAATAACTCAAAAACCGTTCGTCGAAAAATGGTCAAATGATTTTATCATGATAATTTTCTATGTTATAGGGATAAAATATTAAACACAATTATTAACCGTATAGGACGAGTACAACTCCTTGGAATCGATTTTAATTCTTAGGATTTCGAGAAGTCCGAGTTTTCGATTTTTGTTTAGAGCAATATCGAAAACTCGGTGATTTTAATTCCTAGGATTTCGAGAAGGATTTTAATATAGAGCAATATCGAAAACTCGGACTTCTTGAAATCCTAAGATTCTAGGATTATCGAATCCTAGGAATTAAAAACTCTGAATTCTCGGAATTTTTTTTCCGTGTTTTCTGAGTTTTCGACGGACTTCGAATTCGATAAACCTAGGATTCCGAGAAGTCCGAGTTTTCGACCTCCCCCTTATCTTGGCTCTTATCGCAAAGACTTCATGCAATTTATCAAAGCTTAGTTCTCGATATATCCAGTTTATGCGTCACTGCAACACGAATTACCACGAACAAATATGTTCGCCAATATCTAACATGTTAGATATTTGGAACATGTTCGCATGCATGTTTACTCGTTTGTTCATCATCTGCGTTAAGCAACCAACACATTCTTTCTCAAAGCACCAATCAGAGAGCGATAAATAATCACAGGACAATCAAAATGACGACTGCAAGTAGCAACCTTCTTTTTCTTTTGGACAGCGCCATTTTGAAACATCACGTGACTTATCAACGGTAGCGTATACTTCCAACGAACTTTGATCGTCCTTGATTGTCGTCTGCGGTGAAAATATTTGAGAACATTTGATCGTTGGTTTTGTTCGCGAACAAAATGTTCACCTATTTGTTCGTCCGTCTGCGCCGGGCTTTACCCATCCCTAATTAAAATCATACCTATAATCTACATTGACTCTTCCATATCATCCTGTGTTGATTTAGTAGATTTTTACTCACTGAGTACTATTATGCACGTGTAGATATAACACGTGACACAGTACAAACACCATGAACATGTGGTCAACAATTAATGGCTGTGGTGGGAATTAGTATTGCAAGTCAAATAATAGAAAAAGTGCTGGATTTACATCGAATTCGGATGAAATATGGACAATATTGGATTACATATTTATAAAAACAGTATAGTTTTTGGATAAATCGAATGCAAAAGAAAATGTGCACAATCCTGATCAAATTTTTAGTTTCAAGAGGGGGAGGGGTGGGGGAATCCCACGAATTTTCGCATTCGTAACGTTCTTGAAGTATTTGTAATCGATTCTTGTGAAACGCAGTGCATGTTTGACAATATTTTAACGATTGGAACCGAATCGCATGAATATTCTTAACTCTATCGTACCAGAATCGGAGAACGTGACGATTTTGAAAATTAACTTTCGAAAGTCAACACATCCTCACGAATTCCCAAGAATCCTACGATTCATCATTTCGTAGCTATTCGCGGGATTCGTAGCCAGGGGCGCCGGAACCAAGGGGGGGGGGAGAACATGTGCCTCTTTTGTCACGGAGACACGGACAATTTTTATGTCATAATAATTACAGCCGACTGGGGCAAAAGATTGAAAATGGGGATTTTATCTGAACTGGGCTCACATCCCCCCCCCCCCCCCCAAAATAAGAGCCGGCCGATGCTATAAACCATGCAGCAGCCCAGAGCTGCAGTCAGCTGGTGTTCACGGACCCTCTCCAAGAACCCCATCCCTCTATTAACCATAAATCCAAGGATCACGACCAGCGCGTTGGATCCAGACTGTAGGTGTACATGTACCCGTACTATTGTTTTCGTAATTTCAAAAAATTACGATTTTGTGTCGCCTAAATCTCAGCAACTATAATAGTTACAGCAACAATTATAACGCAGTAGATCAACATTTTTAGTGAATTACTGAGTGAATGTAAATTGGAACGTTATTGCAAAACCGGAAATGCAAAACTGAAATATGTGCAAAAAGTAGTAAATCGATCCTGGAAGACGCGTTTTTGCTCCAATTTTGCTCGGATTTTCAATTTTAGAATCTTTTGCGAATATCTGATATGATAGCATTCAAAAAAATTCGAATTTCGAAAATTCATAGCACACATTTCTGGACCGAATTTTGCCAATTTTGACCAAATTTTCTATTTTCTACAGTATTCGTCCGATCAATTTGAAATTGTTGGTGCTAAAACAGATCACAATCGATAACAAATTGATTCAGACAAAAATTTTGCATCACTTCCGGTTTTCACGAAATAATGATACAAACTTCCGGCTAAGCCACAACCTGGAAAATGCATGAATGTCGCCGAAACTTATCTTAATAGGTTTTTATTGGTATAACTTAAAATTTGAGAGACAATTTTTGGGAGGAAATGTTTATAGTTTGGCCGCCATATTGATTTGACCAACTTTTGTAAAAGTCAAAATGGGGCTTCAGGGATAAATCCGATTTGCGTGATTGTGGTATTTCTGGAAACTGCAATGGATTGCGAAAAAAAGTACGGGAGTGGATTTTTTAATTTCAATTTTGTTATTTTTCAATTTCCGGTTAAATTTTTTCAGCAATTTAAAAAACTTTCAAGGCTCATATTTTGTGACCTTGACTTCTGATTTCGTTGAAACCGGAACAAAACTTACAGCTCAAGATTAATGCTATCCCATGATGTGTTCATTTTTGTTGTCCTATTTTTATTTCCGGATTTATAGCCATTTAAAAATATTGGTATTGTTAATGATTTAACGATCAAGGGAGGTAATTTTATATTATTTCTATATATATATATTTAAATATTTCTACCAGTCGTAAACTTTTAAATGGAATTTTCATATTGCAGAAATTACAGGAAATTAAAATATAGACTACATCATACTGCACCAGTATAATAGTCAGAGAAATACTTCTCAAGTACTTAAAGTTTGTTCAATATATCACTGAATATTCTGGAAAGTGATTGTACTTCTATAAATATTCAGTGTAAGCCCGTTTGTGTAATAAGTATTCAACAGATAGCCCGGATATAGGGATTGTATGTTCTAACGTTGTGGTTAACTAAATGCTACGAAGGTACTGGCATGTAGGAAAAACCTTAAGTGATAAGAGTATATCTACTTTTTTCAACCGACTTTGATCGGTCCTTTTCTGTTTATTTCTTTTAACCAATAGCTACAGGAGAGAAATTCAAGCAATTTCAAATTTATAGCTCAAATGAAATGAAATGAAGTTTTACGTCCTGCTCTTCTGCACCTTATAGGGCTAATCAGGACGGGCCATGCAATGTGCAATGAGGGAAATTTTGTCAGGACCGCGATTATCGATTTCCAACTGTCGAGGGATCTTTAACGTGCACAGCCTGTAGCCACAGCTTGTAGCACACGGGGCCTCGGTTTATTGTCCCATCCGAACGACTAGACGCTTTTTTCATGTCAGCCCCTCCGACCTGCATGACTGACAGGGGTAAACCGGGTTGAAAAATTTACAGCTCAAGATGAATGCTTTCCATGAAAAGATCATTTTTGTTGTCCCATTTTTACTTCCGGATCTATAGCCATTTAAATATTGGTAATGATTTAACGTTGACAAGGGAGGTAATTTTATACAATTTTTTACCAGTCGTAAACTTTTTAATGAAATTTTTATACTGCAGAAAATAATTTCAACTGAAATATGCTGTCTTTACAATTCTGCACCACGTTAAAGGTCTTTGAGATAAATCTCAAGAACGCCGTGGCTATTGTATGATATATATTCCATGGAATGTTCTGGAAAGTTATTGTATTTCTCGAAAAATATTCAGTGTAAGTATGTTCGTGATATGTGTAACAAATATTCAACTGAAACAAAAAAATTTGACCCGGAAGTAACAGATCAGCCGCCATATTGATAAGACAAACTTTTGTAAATCTCAAAATGGGGCCTCATGGTTACTAGCAAAATTGGTAATTTTAGTATTTTTAGACGGCTCAGTAGAGTGCCCCAAAAAGTACTTTTGATATTTAATTTTGCTTTTTTGTTATTTCCGGTACATTCGTTTTATGTAATGGCCAAAATTCAAAGACTTGTAACTCGTGACCTTGACCTTTTTTGACCTTGTGACCTGAACATGGGTTATTGCCCTTGACTAGATCTATCCAATGATATATCCATTTTTGTTGACCGATGTTTACTTCCGGTTCTATAGCCATTTGAAATTTGCGATTTTGAACTTTGAACAGCTCTGTCACGTGACCTATTTTACATACGTCACAAATTCTTATATATTCTTAATGTGCATAATGTACTCTTTCCAGAGATATATAATACTCTGTATGTTTATTGAAATTGCGCGATTTAAAATTTGAAAATTTTGTTCAAAGTTCCATTGTAACTGTGCGTGTTTTTTTCAAATTTTATTTTGAGCGTTCTGAAAATATACAGGTAGATAGATGTTTTGATTGCAAACTCAAATCTCTTTTCAAAATTTAGATATCACTTCCGGTTTTGACGTTAGTCACGTTTTAAATTTAAATTTCAACTTCCGGAATTTTGAAGATATTTGAAATTTTTTGTCGGCAATATATTATTAGAAATGGTGTTATAGGAACTATTAATTAATAAAATCTGACCCGGATGTAATATAACAGCCGCCATATTGATATGACCCACTTTTGTAAAACTCAAAATGGGGCCTCAGTGATATGAGCGTTTTTCGTGATTGTAGTATTTTTGGACAGCTCAGTCGAGTGTCATAAAAAATACGCTATTTGATTTTTGATATTCGATATTGCTTTCTTGTTATTTCTCAGTATAATGTTTTAAGTAATTTCCAAAATTTCAAAGACTTGACCTTGACTTTTTTTTACCTTGTTACCTGAAGAAAGGTTATTGTCCTTGATTAGATCGATCCAATGGTATGTACAATTTAGTTGTTCAATGTTTATTTCCGGTTCTATTGCCATTTGAAATTTGCGATTTTTAACTTTAAACGCATACATTTATCGTCAAACAGTTGAAGGGAGAGAACTACTATTTTAATTATAAATCTTTATTAAAGCTATCATGGTGTATTTAAACTAGAAATGTTTATAAAAAATAAGTCAAACCATCCTCCACTAATCGACATATTTACTAATTTTAGCCTCCGTAGCGAAGAAATATGGCCGCCACCGACCCACTATAAAGCCGTGTAAGCCACGTCATTCAGTCAGTTGATATACATACATCGGACTGTCAACATCAGTAATAATCGGTCACTATTATTATTATCAAGCCAACCCTGAAACTAGCAAAGGAGAAATTTTGCTATAGTGGAAAATAAGAAAATCTCTCTAGATTTAACTTTTCTAATGTTCATATTTTCATAACCATTTGCCTTAGACTTAGTGCCTTATGATTTATGAAAGATTTCCAGGATGACGCACTGCCCAGCGCCGTTTTGGTACGGCTCTAGTATTTTTATTATATTGGTATTAGCCTTGATGAGTGAAAAAAAAGTGCCATTTTCGCCCTTTTAAAAAAAAAAAAAAATACAATGTATTGATTCAAGCAAATTTGTTCCAGCAAAATTTGTTGTGTCCCTATGCCCCAGACTATAGGCATGACGTACGTTCTGGTATACCTAAGAAGTGATCTAAGAAGCTCTAAAATACAAAATTTTCTCGGGGGGCTTACGGCGCAGAACGGAAAATTCTATCGCTTCGCTCGGTCACATAGTGCCCTTTATATCACAGCTCCGCCCCCACCGCTAACATTTCATTCCGGCGCCCCTGTTCGTAGCGTGTGTGGAGTGGAGGCATTAGGGCTGTAAAGCCTGGTAATTTCGATCACAAGATCTAGTGGACTAAAGATCTAGGGTCTGCTATTAACCCGACAGTGTTATCGATATTGGTGTACATGACGACACATCGATAGAAATCATAATTTTAATGTAACATGCAACTTAGAAACTATCTAAGTATTCTGACAAAATTTGAATATTACCTGAGCAACCTTGTACGTGTTATAGATACACGTAGTAAATATTAACCTTAGCTTTCGGCCTCTGGTTATTTCTAATATCTAACCGAGGGTAAGAGGGTAATATTTAACATACACATCGACATCGCTTTTAACCCATCCCTAATTAAAATCATACCTATAATCTACATTGACTCTTCCATATCATCCTGTGTTAATTTAGTAGAATTTTACTCACTGAGTACTATTATGCACGTGTAGATATAACACGTGACACAGTACAAACGCCATGAACATGTGGTCAACAATTAACGGTATAGTTCATGGATAAATCGAATGCAGAAGAAAATGTGCACAATTCTGATCAAATTTGAAGTTTCTTTGACATCAAATAAGCGGTTGAAATACACAATCAATGGCCGTCATAATGAAATATACCATTAAAAACGGAAATGTGAAAATATAGCAAGATTGGGAATACATGAAAAACAAAGCGTGAATATTTTCATGTGAACTGCTGTGAAATTTGATAGGGGATTCGCCCAAAATTCGCATCAAAGCCGAAATATACAGGATGGAATATACCATAGTGAAAGGGAGATTTGTGACAATCAATCCATGTGTCGCTTATAATAATTGGATTACATTTTATGACATATTATGGGAATATAAATCGAGACCTCGTGTGTTACGGACTGTGCACGTTATAGATCCATCAACAGTATGAAAATTAGGGTGGACTCTCTGTCCTGGCAAAATATTCCCCTATTGCACACGCACACCGCAGGTGTTTGTCCCCCCTAATTTATTTAGCCCAGTAGTGAGACGTTAGTACCATTCAATTTCATGTTAGGTTAAAATTGTAAAAACTCTTTTGTTTTCGACAAAATTGTGAACTGTTGATAATGTGATAAAAAATATGTACTCAAAATTAAGTTGACAACACAGTGTTTATTTATTTCTTGATGGTGTCACACAACATTGGATATATCACCCCCAGTGATGACGTCATCGGCGGGTGATATCGGATATCATCTACAGGGACGATATCAGATATCACCCTTGATGACGTCATCACCTATGGAGGTATAACGTTGCCAATATTGTCGATTGTGTTGCAACGTAAAAATACCAATGTCGTTATTACAAAATGCATTTGTCAATGCTGCAAAGTACAATTGTCGATGTGTAAAAATGCAAAATTTATAAGTAAACTCAACAATCCAATGAAATGCAGCTAACAATTTACTCTTTGCATTATGCATTTTGAATTAGGCACTTTTGCATTATACATTCTGCATTAGTCACTTTGCATTACGCACTCTGCATTATCAAACCTTGCAGAATAGACTTCTACACAATAGAACATATACCTTATATGGAATGATGACTTATATTCATTTGCATATGCAAAAAGCGGCGGAAATGTACGGAAATTAATTAATACGCATGCGCATTGATACAAGTTCTTTTTGACATTTAAAGATGGGTTCTCCTTTGAAGATAAATATCTCTGTATTATTTCAAATTGAGTTATTGCTACATGTATTTGTTCAAGGGTGCCCATTGGTAGTCTGGTTTCTAGGGAGGCCCTCTAGAAAATTTAAAAAAAAACTAGACCTGTTCGACACAGATCTGTCAGCTTCCGAGTAGTTTTCGTTTGATATTATTTATTTTGCGTAAAGATAAGCATGATTTCAGGATGGAATACAGAATGAATTTGAAATTCTCTGAATACAGTCATTATATTTTTCAGAATATAACAAAATATTTGCTTCAGAAACATGACATTTAATTTTCCTGACACATGTTATAGGGGCCATGGTGACTGGCCATTTTGACCAAATTTAACTTTTATGGCCATTTTGACTAGGGGCCATTTTGGATAGGGGCCCAATTGACTTTACCCCTTTAGGGTAATTTATAAAAAAAATTAATCAGAGACCATTTTGACTATTTTTGGCCATTTTGACCACTGAATTGGTTGAAATCAAATAGTAAATTCAGAGGCCATTTTGACCAAAATAGGGAGCATGACTGGCCATTTTGACCATTTTTACCAATTATGGCCATTTTGACAAAATTTAACATGTGTGGCCATTTTGACTAGGGGCCATTTTGGTTAGGGACCCAATTGACTATAAGCCGTTTAGCAAAACATTGCTCTTTTTATTACCTTACAATATCCAACTTTCTTATTCGTAAAATGTCATTATCAATGATTGTCATTCATTAAATCCTTTGTTTTGGGACAAACTAGTAAAATAATCCAATACACAAACCAATATCCAATTAAAATTGAACCAACTATAACTGATTAGCTCTTTGTTTGATATAAAGAAATTTTAATCTATACCGTGCATTTTCGTATCCCACAAAAAGTTCTAGATCTATTTAACAATGTCATAGATTGGTCAGTTTCCTTTTTTTATGAATTTCTATTATAAATAATATATGGTTTTAAAGCTGTAAAATTTTACATTATACATGTATACCTGTTTTACAAATTTTAAGTATTCAGATTATATTTCTATACATATCCATTTCTCCGGATTCGGTCCCAAATATTTATGTTCAAACTTGGCCATTGAATTTTAAGTCCGATCGGAAACTGATGGCTGGATATACCTTTAAGGGCTAATCACTAGGTCTGGGATATCTGGGGAAATGCAAAAAATCTTCTAAGTATAACAGTTTTTGCTGGGTACTCTGACAACAATTACTAGTGTGGTTGTGCAGTAGAATGGTTTGACCTGATAACACTTTTATGACCTAGATACTTGTGTCTGTTGGCTTGTTTAACCTGTTATATAATCCTTATAACACCTTCATAATCTCATGTAATTAGAGTATATTTTATTTTTAAAAAATGTTGAATTTTGTCAATGCACAATGATTTATATATTATTTTAAAGCTGTGAATTTGTACATTATAAATCTGTTCGAATTTTTTCTGTAAGTTAAATAGAAGTCAGATGAACAAAATTATGGATATTAAAATCGTATATCTTGAAATTGAATAATTTAAAGTAAATTAAAAATTGTTCATTTTCATAACCCCATAAAATCAAAAGTAATTAACCAAAATTATAAATGTTGGTATCAAATGAAAGTGTAGCCAAAGAAGAATAGTTTTGTCCAAAAATATAGGTTGCAGATGGTCAAGGTCAAAAGTTATAAGCCTTGATATTCAAGGCCTATCACAAAAAACTTTGAATGAAGGTTGTGCAAAGACAAATTCAAAATTTAAAAAAAAGGCGACTAGAGGACCTAGATAATTTTCATAATTACATTTTAAATCAAGTTTGAAAAAAATCGGATTAAAAATGTGGGACAAGTAGTATTTCTTAGATATTTTGCTGTTTTTTAAGATGGCGGCTGAACGGTTAGGAATTTGCATATACGGCAAATATACAAAATGAAGATATCAGTTGTACAAATTCAATGAAATAACAAATTTGCAAATTTTTGCAAAAAATAATCCGAAAACTCTGATTTTTTGGATTTTCGACATTTTTGGGAAATTTCCGAATGTTCGGGAAAAATTTCGGAATTTTTTTTTTGGGAATCTTAATCGATAATTTGGGTTCTACCAACCTACCAATTTTCATGCAAATCGAATAAAAATTAAAGAAGTTTGAATTTTGACCAAAATTCGGTACAAAAAGTTATCTACAAACTTTTCAAATTTCAAATTTCTGAAGCCCATGTCTGCTTAGAAGTTCTTTCAAGATTGCACACAGAAAATTTTATGAAAATCAAATAAATATTAAACAATTTATGGTCGATTTCCAAAAATAAGGAGTTTTCCGCCAGACTGCTTCCTGTCGGACACTGATAGCTGGAAATATATTTAAGGGCTATTCACTAGGTCTGGGATATTCGGGCTGATGCAAAAAATCTTCTAAGTATAACAGTTTTTGCTGGGTACTCTGACAACATTTACAAAAAAAAAAAAAAAACTAGACCTGTTCGACACAGATCTGTCAGCTTCCGAGTAGTTTTCGTTTGATATATTTATTTTGCGTAAAAGATAAGCATGATTTCAGGATACAGATTATTTCCCTTTTTTGACGAAACCATTCTTTGTCAAATTTGAAATTCTCTGAATACAGTCATTATATTTTTTAGAATATAACAAAATATTTGCTTCAGAAACATGACATTTAATTTTCCTGACACAGGTATTCCCATCTTAGAGCAGTCTAATGTATTCACGGAGTAAATAATTTGTTCATGCATGCGTTAAGGAATAATTGAACTTATGTTGTTTGACATAAATGGTTCGAAAATGTCTTTATGAACATAGAAATGATGTTATAAATAAGGCACTATTTTATGGAATGCCATTACTATCTTTATTACAAGCAATGTTTCAACTAGGTTTCACCAGGCAATGATACAGATATCCAAAGGGTTACGTGTATAATAAATGGTTAACACTAACAACAATCTACAAAGACATACAGGATATAAAAATTATAAGAATTAATCTACTATTTAATGGCACCTTCAATTACAAGATCAGACTGCTTGTAAAAAAAATCCTGGATTATTAAACCTTATCAAAGACAGAAAACAGTATAACAGTATTATCAAAAGTTTTTATACCCTACATGTTAATCTAAAATAAACTATAATATCAAGTTCCCATGTCCTATTACACACTTTGTCACATACATCACAAGTTATGGCAAGTTGTCTTGGTCTTACAACGTCTTATTGCATCCTAAGCATTCAGACATTTTTTTTTACCATGTTGTAGAATTCGAAATGTAATGGTTTGAGCATGTACTTATATGAGATTTATATGATATAATAATGCTTACAAATAGATAACTTAATCTTGGATTCAGAATATTATAGGAATCAATTTCAATGATTAGTAAATTAGGGGAGGAAAACACTTGGAATTTGGGTGGAAATCACTAAGATTTAAAAGGGGTGGAAATTGTAAGGTGGAGGAAACCGGGGTTGAGTTTGAAAAAGGGGGAAACCTAGTTGAAAGGTCACTTGTAATAAAGATGGTAATTGTGCCATAAAATAGTGCCTCAACTCCACAAGAAATATAGAACAATTGCGAATCATTTAAATTAACCAATCATTCCGTTGAAGATCTTCTTGTTATGCCTATAGAAAAAGTATATCAATCAAACCAAAAACCAAGCGATTGCAAAGTAAAGTTTCTGGATAGACTAACTACGCACAGTCATATCTCACTGTCTAAATATCCAGCATGACAACCAAAATAATGCCTTTCATTGAACCTTTAAATTAATAGTTCATGTTTCAGACCAAGGCCCGTGTTTTCTATGAGATCTATTTAACTTTAACACCTATAACCTATAACCAATAACTAAATGCCCATCTCTGAAGATCTTGAGTGACCACGCCCACAGTCAGCCTGATTGGTTGAGAATCTCTAATGACAGTTCTTATTTTGTGTTCAACCCAAAATTCATTACCCTCAAATTTATGACAAGCAAGTGACTTACTGACTTGTTACATAAGCTTTTAACACCTTATATTTACATTTCTATTATCACTTCCTTCAATGAACCAGTTAAGAAAACTGGCGTTCATTTTTCGATGAACGCTAGTTTGTCACGTGACACTAAGACGTCATCAAAGTACAATATGACATAATCTAAGATTTGTGGCAAATTCTCATATAAAAAGGACAAAATTTGATTAATAAAAGTATCTGAATATAAATATAAGAATTAAACGTTGGTCTCATTAGCATTATTGGTGTGTAAACGCAATAGATCACGCCACAAACATACATGAATGACTTCGTCATTTATTCAGTTTGTCACGTGATCTATTGCGTTTACACACCAATAATGCTAATGAGACCAACGTTTAATTCTTAAATAACCTTGTCACAATCTTGCCTAATTGGAGTATATTTTATTTTAAAAAAAATGTTGAATTTTGTTAATGCATAATGATTTATACATTGTTTTAACTTTAATAGAAAAAATTATGAATATTAAAATCGTGAATCTTTAAATTGAATAATTTGCAGAAAATTTAAAATTGTTCATTTTCAAAACCCCATAAATTGAAAAGTATTTGACCAAAATAATAAATGTTGGTATCAAATGAAAGCGTAGTGAAGGAAGATTTTTGTTGAAGAAAATTAAAGGTTGCAGAAGTTCAAGGTTAAAAGTTATCAGCCTTGATATTCAAGGCCCATTACAAAACACTTAGAATGAAGGTTGTGCAAAAACAAATTCGAAATTAAAAAAAAGGCTTCAAGAGGGCTTAGATATTTTTCAAACGTACAATTTAAAACAAATTTGAAAAAAATCGGATTAAAAATGGTGGACAAGTAGTATATTTTAGATATTTTACTTTTTTTTAAGATGGCGGCTGAACGGTTAGGAATTTGCATATACGGCAAATATACAAAATGAAGATATCAGTTGTACAAATTCAATGAAATAACAAAACTCTGATTTTTGCGATTTTTGTCATTTTTGGAAAATTTCTGAGTGTTTCGGACAAATTTCGGATTTTCTTTATTGGAAATCTTACTTGATATTAGTTTCTAACCACCTACCAATTTTCGTGCAAATCGAATGAAAATTAAAGAAGTTTGAATTTTGACCAAAATTCGGTACCAAAAGTTATCAACAAAATATTCTGAAGCCCATGTCTGCTTAGAAGTTCTTTCAAGAATGCACACAGAAAATTTTACGAAAATCAAACAAATATTAAACAATTTATGGTCGATTTCCAAAAATAAGGAGTTTTCCGCCAGACTGCTTCCTGTCGGACACTGATGGCTGGAAATATATTTAAGGGCTAATCACTAGGTCTAGGATATTTGGGCTAATGCAAAAAATCTTCTAAGTATAACCGTTTTTGCTGGGTACTCTGACAACATTTACAATTCAAGTTCATCGGACTATCGCAATCTGATCAATAATCGAACTCTCAAACATAACAACCTTCATTTGCTCGTATCCAAGAAAATGACGACATGCTTGACAAGAACGACGCGCTAACCACTGTGCTATAAAACCACATAGGTTAGTAATTTACTAATAAAAAATTCTGTTTAAACAATTCTTCTCTGGAACTTGGTTTTTAAACTTTTGGGTTCAACATTTGATGGACAAATCTATCAGTTTCCTGGTTGTATATTGCATCTATATTTTGATAAAGCTTAGATTGTGTAGAGACTAGGGTGGTTGTGTAGTAGAATGGTTTGACCTAAAACACTTTTATGACCTAGATACTTGTGTCTGTTGGCTTGTTTAACCGGTTATGTAATCCTTATAACACCTTCATAATCTCATGTAATTAGAGTATATTTTATTTTTAAAAAATGTTGAATTTTGTCAATGCACAATGATTTATATATTATTTTAAAGCTGTGAATTTGTACATTATAAATCTGTTCGAATTTTTTCTGTAAGTTAAATAGAAGTCAGATGAACAAAATTATGGATATTAAAATCGTATATCTTGAAATTGAATAATTTAAAGTAAATTATAAATTGTTCATTTTCAAAACCCCATAAAATTAAAAGTAATTAACCAAAATTAAAAATGTTGGTATCAAATGAAAGTGTAGCCAAAGAAGAATCGTTTTGTCCAAAAATATAGGTTGCAGATGGTCAAGGTCAAAAGTTATAAGCCTTGATATTCAAGGCCTATCACAAAAAACTTTGAATGAAGGTTGTGCAAAGACAAATTCAAAATTTAAAAAAAAGGCGACTAGAGGACCTAGATTTTTTTCAAAATTACATTTTAAATCAAGTTTGAAAAAAATCGGATTAAAAATGTGGGACAAGTAGTATTTTTTAGATATTTTGCTTTTTTTAAGATGGCGGCTGAACGGTTAGGAATTTGCATATACGGCAAATATACAAAATGAAGATATCAGTTGTACAAATTCAATGAAATAACAAATTTGCAAATTTTTGCAAAAAATAATCCGAAAACTCTGATTTTGTTTATTTTTGACATTTTTTGGAAATTTCCAAATGTTCTGGAAAAATTTCGGAATTTATTTTTTGGGAATCTTAATCGATAATTTGGGTTCTACCCACCTACCAATTTTCGTGCAAATCGAATAAAAATTAAAAAAGTTTGAATTTTGACCAAAATTCGGTACCAAAAGTTATCAACAAACTTTTCAAATTTCAAATTTCTGAAGCTTATGTCTGCTTAGAAGTTCTTTCAAGATTGCACACAGAAAATTTTACGAAAATCAAACAAATATTAAACAATTTATGGTCGATTTCCAAAAATAAGGAGTTTTCCGCCAGACAGCTTCCTGTCGGACACTGATAGCTGGAAATATATTTAAGGGCTATTCACTAGGTCTGGGATATTTGGGTTAATGCAAAAAATCTTCTAAGTATAACAGTTTTTGCTGGGTACTCTGACAACATTTACAAAAAAAAAAAAAAAAAAAAAAAAAAAAAAAAAATAAAAAGATCTAAAAAATTAATGGAAACAATACAGTTTCGAGCGCAACTCGAAAGCTGTAAAAAAAAAAAATAAAACTAGAGCTGTGAACAGCACTGAGCGTGGCCCGTGATACTTTGCCTGATAGCTGTAAGACTTTTTGAACTTCAAACCCCTAAAGTCTGGTGTTCACTCCCTCATTTTTAGTAAAAAGTTTTGTGAAAGGGTAGATTCAATATTATATCAATATAACTTATAGTATGGTAATTTTTATAGCTTCATGGTAGCTACAATACACAGGTATGGGTGAAATGTGAACATTATGTGACAGAATTCCTTTACTGATATAAATATGATCTATAAGTGTTTCACCTTCATTAGTGTAATGCTGAACAAGTTGTTGAAAACCAAATTTTTGAAAAAAATTAAGTATAGACAAATGACCCCCCAAGATATTTTGATTGAAATCTCCCATAATAACATACACCAGATTCTTGTTATTCAACTAGTGATCTTTGTAACATTGGGAGAAATAATTCTAATCGATAAACAGGTGGTCTATAGATAACAATTACGTTAATATTCTTATCCAGAATATTCAAAGTAATGTGTTCTATTTTTAAAACTCCCAAATTTAAGAGTGGCTCAGCGAGTTAGACGCTTGCTCGCTAACCTGAAGGTCCAGGGTTCAATCCCGGCATGGGTCGAGATGACACCTTCGGATTTTTCAACCCGGTTTCCCCCTGTCAGTGATGCAGGTCGGAGGGGCTGACATGGAAAAGTGTCTAGTCGCTTGGATGGGACAATAAACCGAGGCCCCGTGTGCTATTGGCTGTGTACGTTAAAGATCCCTAGACAGTTGGAAATCGGCTAATAACGACTACTTTGTGAACAGTGACTGCATAGACGGTACATTACAAATACATTCAACAATTACGAACAAATAATAAGCTTAGCAGATAAAAACAAGTTATAGTCAATTGGGCCTCCATCCAAAATGGCCCCTCGTTTGGTCAAAATGGTCCCTGATAAATGGTCAAAATGGTCTTCAAAAAAAGTCAAAATGGTCCTTCCAAAAAGTCAAAATGGTCTCAAAATAATATTTTTATTTATGATGTTACAAATTAACAAAACATAAAGCGCTAAATAATATATTTTTTATATAATCTTTTTGAGAACTGGAACTGGAACTTCAAATTAATATTGCAAGTCTTAGAATGTCTTTGCTTTGATGAAAATATAAATTGGAACACAATTTATGTCTTCAAAATTTGTTGTAACAGAGTACAATTTTCAGTCAAAATTAGTGACCTTTTTTAGGGTTAAAATAGCTTCCAATTATTCCTTTGATTATCAATGAATTGGTTGAAATCAAAAGAGAAATTCAGAGGCCATTTTGACCAAAATAGGGGCCATGGTGACTGGCCATTTTGACCAAACCATTTTGACTAATAGCCGATTAGGACAGGGGCCCAATTAACTATGACAAGATTAAAAATTTACTTTTTATTGCAACGGATTAGCGCAGACGCGTTGCCAGTTAAATAATTTATTGCTGTCTGCTAGATAGTCCATCACTACAGATTATGTACTCTGACTAATTTGTTTATGACATATAATAAGCTTAGCAGACGACAAAAACAAAATTGGAATTGGGTGTTACAGAAGATACTCTCCTATAGAAGCACTAGTCAAGGTCACAAGAAGAGAGCATACATTTCAATTATCAATTCAAATGATAACAATTAGAACTAGGGGCCATTTTGTATAGGGGATATGCCCCCTTCCCCAACATTCGAACTGTGTAAACGTCAATATTTTCCTTTAATGCTGAGTTGAAATACTGTCTTTTGTTTCAATGGATTGGAGCAGACAGTAGCCAGTTGAATTGATGTATGTTAGTCAATTAAGTGCCGTGGGTAAGAATTACCCTCAAAATAAGAAAAAATCTGATATTATATCAAACATAGCAAACACTCGTAAAAACATGTTAATCTTTATAAAGTTAAAACAATATGTAATGAGATTAATTTATTTTTGACCTATAATAATCTTAGCAGACGATAAAAAACAGTTTGAGCACTTATTTTTTATTGCAACGGATTAGAGCAGACGTGTAAACAGTTAAATTGCAGTCTGCTAGAGTCCAGCCCTAGAGTTAAAAGATTATGTAGTCTGACTAATTTGTTTATGACCTGTAATAACCTTAGCAGACGACAAAAAGAAAATTGGTGTGTATCTTGTAGAAAGAGTTCTGTCAATGGTAGAAAAAAAATTCGAACAGGTTAATGTATCAAAAATTCACTGCTCTAAATGATTGTATGTAAAATTAATGTAAGTGAAAATTTTGCAAAAAAAATGAATAAATTTTATATATTTTTTAGAGTGTTAAAAGATTACATAATCAGATTAATCTGTTTATGACCTAAAATACTTCACACCTCCATGTGAAAAGTTCACATGGATAGTTTTATTACTGTATTATATAACCTGCTATAACCCGTGTCAATCATTTTAATCCTCTCTATTTCTATTTTTCTCAGATTACTCAGGGTACTCTATGCCTATTTTCACTTTAATGGACTTTGTATTAAACTAATCATGTCATATATCGTTGAAAAGAGAAAATTGTGTACATCATCATTAAACAATCGATATTGCTATTAGATAATTACATTGTAAGTTAGAACTCTCAGTCGAAAAAAACGCAATATTTTGAAAACATATTTTAAGGTATTATCGTCATATATCGTTAAAAAGATAATTAAATCAGCATTACAAAATTGAAATGATTAATTCTTTGTGTTAATTAGAGAAGGTGATACAGCCGTCCAAAGTTGTCAAAAGTGTCAATTTTTGAATGTCTATAAAACCGGAAGTTAATATTTTTCAACTAAAATCAAAACACCTATGGATAGCTGAGGTCAAGGACATTCTACATTGAAAATTTCAGGGTCATTGAAGGTCAAGGTCACATGGTATGGCCTTTTGAATTTTCAAAAAATTCAAACCAAAATAAAAACACTTCAAATTCGAAATTCAAAATTCTGTGCCTACAAGTTTTAGATAAAGTTACAATGTTTTGATAGACATCAAAATCATAAAAATCGGATAAAAAATGGAGGACTAATTAATTTTTTGCTGAAATGTGTCAGTCTGTGACGACAGCTTATGTATCACTTCCGGTTTGGATTTTTTCTGCTAAGTACCTTCTAATTATGCCTGACATACAATATTTATGGTTTTAGCCAACATCTGAAATTTACACCGGAAGTGGGGTCGCCAGTCTTAATTTTGAAAAACCGGAAGTCTTCACGCCAAAACCGGAAGTGATAGAAATATTTTAATTATCTTGTATTATTTGTATCGACATTCTGTTTATGTCCTGTGAATTTCAGATCAATCGGATAATTAGCGGCTGAGAAAAAAATTTTGATTTTTTTTGAAAATTTTGGTTTCAAATTTTTTTTACAAAAATATTTAAAAATTGAAAATTTTGAAAATGCTCCAGATACTTCTTTTAACAATTAACGTAATAAAGGAAATTTCAGGTAAATCGGTTCATAAATAAGTCCTACAGACTCGATGAAAAAATATTGCACATTATGTAATAGCCCACTTCTGGTTCCGCAAAAAATGTGCCGTTTCATATTTAAGGGAAAATTTCCCTCGAGTGAAACTAGCTGATCAAACCAGAATTTCTATACCATTTCCAGTTTTCTCTACAGACGCTGACCAGAATTTGGAAAAAAAAAAAAAAAAAAAAAAAAAAAAAAAAAAATAATCATAACGAAAACAAAGCGTGACAAATCGATAGATTTGCCACGCAAATATCTAAAAAATTAATGGTAACAATACAGTTTCGAGCGCAACTCGAAAGCTGTAATGACTCACTGAAACGTTATTTTCTAACGAATTTAAGGTTTATTTTTAGAGACTGAAATTGCAGGACTACAAGAAGAAAATGTCAGGAATTAGACGCCTGGAAACACAATTCTGAAATTTCTGAGGGACCTAACCTTGACAATTTTGAGTAATGGACGCCGGTATGAGCATTTTCTCCCACCCCCATTCTGATACTTAAATTCAACGGGAAATGTGAGGAAATGTTTATGGGCATCTTATTTTCAATTTTCTTAAGCGACATACCTGAGACCCTATATACAAATAATTCTGAATCTTAAATTCGGTGGGAGATGTCAGGAATTTGAGTATCCAGGCGCCTTATTCTCAAAATTTTCTTCCGGTGATCCCACAACCAAAAAGGTCGCCAGGAAATTTTATATTTTGTGGGCGTCTATTTCTCTACATTTTCAAGGCTGAATTCCTCAGACCCTATACAAATAATTTTGAACCTTAAATTCGATGGAAAATGTCAGAATTTAGCGTCAAATTATAAATTTTTCTTCTGCTGACACTGCTGTCCCTATACATGTACAAATAAAACTTAAATTCGTCAGTAAATTGCGTTTGATCGCATCTAGTTCTCAAAATTGTCTAAATCTGTCTCTCAGATATTTCAGAAATTTGCATTTCCAGGTGTCTTTTTCCTAACAGTTTCTTCTTGTGATCCCCTATACAAATAAACCTTAAATTCGTCAGGGAGTTTCTTTTTTAATGTTCTAGAGGGGGTTCCAAGACTCCACCCTTGAAGCAATACAGGTAGCAATAACTAAATAGAGTTTAACCACTGCAAAGCTTAAAAATTCACAAAGTTTTCGAGGACGTTTGCAAACCCCCCCCCCCCCCCCCATTTTTTTAGAAGAATTTGGGCCTAGATTTCTATATTTAACATAATATTACAAATTATTAACTATCAATTTGAAATAATTCCCAAGACTTCAAATTTGAACTAATTTAGAGATATGTATCTTTAAGGGAGAACTCGTCTTTAAGTGTAAACAATGACTTGTATCTATCTATTGTTCATTTTAGCTCACCTGATCTATTGTTAGTTCTACAGAGGCTTACCTGATCTATTGTTAGTTCTATTGAGGCTTACCTGATCTATTGTTAGTTCTATTGAGGCTTACCTGATCTATTGCTAGTTCTATTGAGACTTATCTCATCTATTGTTAGTTCTATTGAGGCTTACCTGATCTATTGTTAGTTCTATTGAGGCTTACCTGATCTATTATTCATTCTATTGAGGCTTACCTGATCTATCTACGGATTATTCCTTTGAGACTTACTCGATCTATTGACTTTTCCATTGAGACTTACCTGATCATTACTCATTCTAGTTCACCTGACCTATTGGCTCACCTGATCTATTGATCGTTCTCGCTTACCTGACCTATTGATCGTTCTAGCTTACCTGACCTATTGAGCGTTCTATTGAGGCTTACTTATTTCACCTGCAATTCAGGAGTTCGCCAAGGATGTGTTTTAAGCCCTATTCTTTTCTGCTTCTATATCAATCAATTTGTAGAACAACTCGAAAAAGATAATGTTCGAGGTATATTTACCGTCCAAGAGGTCTCTGACATCTTGGCACTCCTTTATGCCGATGATTTAAGCTTGGTATCAGACACGGTAGGCGACCTCCAAAAGAAAATACTGTCTTTGGAAAGGTTTTGTGAATTATTTAATCTAAAGGTAAATACTGACAAAACAAAGGTGATCGTTTTTCGTAATGGAGGAATTATTAGAAAAAATGAGAAATGGTACATGAATCAGGAACAATTAGAATGTGTTACTTATTATAGTTACCTCGGCCTGTTATTTTCTTCCAGACTTAACTGGAGTAAGTGCTTGTCAAATCTGTCTTTAAAAGCAGAAAAAGCTCTTATCCCAATAAAATCTTATATACGTAGAATAGGATTCCCTAGCATGCATGTATTATTTAAAATATTTGATTGTGTTATAAAACCAATATTAATGTATGGTGCTCAAGTTTGGGGCTACCAATATAGGCCTGATATAGAGAAAGTTCACATAAATTATTGTAAATTTGTTTTAGGAGTCCACAAATCTTCTACAAATGCAGGCGTTTTGGGTGAATGTGGCCGATATGATATGAGTTTATGGTATATGTGCTACTCTATTAAATATTTTTGTGTTCTCGTGAATATGTCTTTAAATAGGTACCCGAAGCAAGTCTTCTTAATGTTGAAAAAACTGGACGAAGCTGGACGAATCACATGGGTATCACACTTAAGATTGCTTTTGTTCTCTCTTGGTTTCGGCTACATATTTCACGTTGATTCGATCGGAGACATAAAAAGCTTTATGCTTACTATCAAACAACGTTTGAAGGATATCAACCTACAGGAGTGGTCAGATAAGTTGTTTCTGTGTGATAGTTTAAATATCTATAGGTCATATAAGGTAGATTTGTGTACAGAATTTTATTTGTCTTGTATATCTAAAAACAAACGGCGAAATGTTACGCGATTACGATTAAATCTTTTGCCCCTTGCTAACAATTTGTATAGACGACGCATTGTCAAAACACCTTTGTGCCAACTTTGCAAATGTGAAGATGAAGATAGTGTGCATTTTATTTTTCGTTGTAAAGCCTTAAATCAGATAAGATTAAAACATATTCCAACGAAATATCTTAGTAATGTTAACTTATCAATGTTTATTGAGCTATGTACATCAAAAAATGAACATACATTGTCCGCCCTGTCTTTATTTATAGAAGAGGCTCTGTCTTTCAAAAATCTGACAAAAATCTAGCCACCGCATCATAACGCCACTTAGTATTATTATGTTATTTAGTATATGTTATGCAATGTTGTAAACTGTTATTGTAACACGTTGTAATATGGGTCACAGACCTTATATACTGTAAATAAACATTATTATTATTATTGAGGCTTACCTGATCTATTGCTAGTTCTATTGAGACTTATCTCATCTATTGTTAGTTCTATTGAGGCTTACCTGATCTATTGTTAGTTCTATTGAGGCTTACCTGATCTATTATTCATTCTATTGAGGCTTACCTGATCTATCTACGGATTATTCCTTTGAGACTTACTCGATCTATTGACTTTTCCATTGAGACTTACCTGATCATTACTCATTCTAGTTCACCTGACCTATTGGCTCACCTGATCTATTGATCGTTCTCGCTTACCTGACCTATTGATCGTTCTAGCTTACCTGACCTATTGAGCGTTCTATTGAGGCTTACTTAGTGAAAACATAACTTATGTGTGTACGAGAACGTAAGTGTGTGAGAATAAAAGTGGTGCTGTGTTGTGAACATGTATTGTAATGTGTGTCAGTGTGTGGATGTTACAGCAGTGTGTAAGTTTGATTGCTGGGCACAGTGTGAAAGTAGTTCTCGAGCTTCAGTTAGAGTGAATGATCCCAGTGCAGTGTGAAAGTGGTTCTGTGAGAGAAAGTGTATATATAAAATTGTAAATAACTAATATAAATAAATATATATAGATGTAAATACTTTACTATATAGTATAATGTAAACCTTTGTTATCTGTCCAGCTATTACTTACTCATACCAAAATCCTGACGAACTCCTGATGGATTTTATTAACTAGCAGCCTTACTGACCTATCCTTTGTCTTCATTGTTTCATTTTCCTAAGATACCCCAGATCATTCCCTACACATTATTTTCTGGTAAACCCACTAGCCTTGATCGACCAGGGTCACTATGCGGCCATGACTGTCGAGATCCCGATGAGCAAAGCATATTCCCAACATATTCCAATACACTGTTACATTATACACAACTCTATCCCCTCTATTTCTAACTTTACATTTTTTGGGACAATAAATTATAAAATTTGAATGGTTATTGAGCACTATTTTTTATAAAATATTATTACTACACCTAATTTATATTTGTATAATTTATATCTATAATTAAATGGTAACGGATTAATATAAGCTTCGGCTTGTTTCTGAAACCATATATTGAATTTATGTACCACATATCTTGTAAATTATGAATAAATATTGTTTAAAAAAAAAAAATGACTTGTATCAATGCGCATGCATATTAATTAGTTTCCGTACATATCCGCCGTTTTTTACGTATGCAAATGAATATACGTCATCATTCCATATAAGGTATATGTTCTATTGTGTAAAAGTCTATTCTGCATGGTTTGATAATACAAAGTGAGTAATGCAAAGTGACTAATGCAGAATGTATAATGCAAAAGTGCCTAATGCAAAATGCATAATGCAAAGAGTAAATTGTTAGCTGCATTCGTGTGACATTTCATTGGATTGTTGAGTATTCTTATACATTTTGCATTTTTACACATCGACAATTGTACTTTGCAGCATTGACAAATGCATTTTGTAATTACGACATTGGTATTTTAACGTTGCGACACAATCGACAATATTGGCAACGTTATACCTCCATAATCACCGGGTTGTTATGTTCAATATCGTGTGACAACATCAAAGAGAAAACTTTCCCGAGGTGTGTATAGAAAGAAAACAACACAACAATATATATTACAAAGATAACATTTGTTTCACAAGGATCCTTTTACTAGCTTGTCCTTTCCAAAAATATCTAAATCGTTTACATAATGCTAGAATCGTGAGTAAAGATGACTCATTCAAGTAATCGAACATGCTAATCGAGACACGAACGCTAAACTATATTTGTTGGAAGTAAACAATTGAATGCCGCCTTATAAAGATCCAAGCTTTTAATATTTTGTCTTGCTCCAAAATATCATTCTAGTGATCACATTTACAAAATATGGAAGAAGACAGAAGATGAAACCAATCCTTAGAAACATTCTTATGCATATTATATATCTTAGGCATAATGTCTTTATAGTCAATCAGACTGACTAACAGTAGTTACTAGACAAAAAAAACCCACAACATTGTTAATTAAAGTATAAGTTTCATTGAAAATCTGCACTTGCAAAATGACGTGGAGAGGATTAACAAGTTGTTTCTGTGGTTTTGAATTACAATCCAACAGTTTAAGAATAATCCATTAGCACTTTGTTTTAAAACATATTGGTAATGACCCAGAAAAGTGTAAAAACAACAAGTTTGCATATGTTTTTGTTTATCCCAATTTTAGAAATAAAAAGGAAAAAACAAAACATTTATTAAAGTTTTTTTTTTAAGTATATCGAACTATTTTCACATATTTAATTTTCATGGCCACGTCATCACCATGCCAAGTATGTTGCCATTTACTTCGATTATCCCAGAAATCTTTCATAGCAGTTGGTGAGCTATCTTTCCATGGTTTACCATCAGCTCCATTGTTCCAATCGTCTGGGAAAAATCCCCCAGTACCCCCTACGGCTACGTTCAATACCAGGTCAAACTACAATGAATCAATAAATATGTTATGTAGCTTACTTTAAGAGAAACTATAATCCAGTAGAAGGGACGTTCAACAGATGCGTTTTCCGGGTTTTTTTTTAAATTTTCAATGACTGAAGAAATCTGGTTACTCACTATTCAATCGTATTGACAAAAATAATACCCTTTTTAAGTCTAATGATATGTGGTAATCTTACATATTAACTGAAATCTGGTAATATCAGTCGGTAACAACGTCAGAACCCTTTTTGATTCCTTAATTATAAGAATCAGTTATTTTCATTACCGCATTATAGCATTCTATTTTCTAAGAGAAACGTGCACGTCTCTTAAAAAATATAATATCAAATTCCATAGTCATCCGCTTTTTGTAACTTACCTCGCCGTCAAAAGGAGCATCACGACCACCTTTAGCCCATAAGTTATTACCAGTGAATTTTTCATGATTCCAGTATCCTTCCTGTGGAGTAGTCCAATCTAATACGAGATTACCATCTACAGTGCATCTTGAAATATAGATAATAATGATTGTCAATACCAACTCGAAACCTCTCTACCCTACATTTTTTTTATGATATGTCCTCTGTCCACTAAAAAACAAATGTTAATCGTGTCTCATTCCGATATGACTTTGACTTTATTGATGAACAGTGACTACGATTGCGTTTGCTAACTCAATATACCTTTCAAAGAGTTCACAATTAATAACAGTATTTTTAGAATAATTGTATTAATGACCATTCAAGTTAAATTTATTGTACAGTTTTGTTGGGAAATGGATTTATATAAGCAGTTTGCTTGTTTCCAGATCCCTAGATCATTGTTTGTATATTATACTGAACATAGAATTAAATATTGATATAAAAAAAATTCAAGTTAAATCAAGTGGTATTCTGTAATGAATGCACAGACACTTACTTGATATGATTCTGTGTCCAATCAACGGCATATAAATGATAATCATCAGCCCAAGTATGACCGTCAGTTTTCAATCTGAAATTAAATTAAGTTTTACTTTATTCAGATCCTAATTGAACTAATGAAGTTTTGCGCAATGCAGTGTGAAATTTCACGACATATTTGATATGTATTGTGAAAATTTGTATTTATTCACACGTATTTCTAAAATATAATTAAAATACCATTATACTATTTTTAAATGAACGGAGCCTTTGTAGCTCATTTAATTTTGTCATACAACTATATATGCTATTTTTGAACGGAAATTCGCTTAATATCGAAAGTATTTCTTACTACAATTTTGGGGGGTTGCTGTTGACAAAAACTTAAATTGCTTACTTCCAATGACCTTGTTGTCTATGATTTGGTCGGCCATTACCGTAATGTATGGTAGATAATACTTGTTTGACACCTTGTATGTTGCCTTGACCGTCTTTCAGGTCCATGTTGCCTACAAAGAAATAGATTATTGTAGTCTTTCAAAACGTTTGGATCAGTCATTAATTAGTAAAGAAATAACTCTTTCAGTAGAAAACATATTCTAAATTTCTAACTTAAGATGATATTGTCGTTATCTTTACATTATATATGGAAATTATCTTCTTTTTCAAATTGAATTTGTGATATTATTGAGTAGCAGTGGAGGGTGCAATCTAATTAAAATTAGATTACATTTCGTTTCGGTTATATTTTGAATGTCGACTCCATGTAATCTAACCACTTATATAAGGCGAGCATAAAAGTGGTTAGATTACATGGAGTACAATCAAAAAATAACCGAAACGAAATGTAATTTAATTTTAATTAGATTGTGGAGGGTGTGGCACCAGGCAAGGTATGCTTACTATTCTGGACAGCTGGTGCAAATTGTAGTCATTTATTGGTATAATTCCTCAAATATAAAATTCATTAGCTGATACCAATGTATTGCCAATATGTTGACATGGATTTCGAGATTCCTTCTTGCTTATTGAAATCTCATGGTAAAATAATAAAATACCTAGTATGTTCATCAACCCACCTCGTGATTCCATGATGTCAATTTCACCAGAATTTGGCCATCCACCATATACACCAGTTCCACCAGGTGGTAACAACCAAATAGCTTTAATAATAGTCAGATATATTTACAAAATTGTGCGGTGAATAATTGCAGTCTGCTTAACAGAGATGTACTGCGATAAAGAAGAACAGTTTCAGTTCGCGATACACAAATTGCCCATACGTGTCTTGCGATTGTATTCAATGGCAGGAATGTTGCTAACTGATGACTAAAATACTGCTGAATTCCAAACTGACATGCTCTGCCTGATAGACTATATTGTCACTGAAATCGCTGTTCAATTTAAACGAGGACAAACAAGAATGATTCAACTCCGAGATAAGTGTTTCCAATTTTCATGTTAACATAGTTAAAAAACAATAATACGTTATATACTATACTACCTGGCCAAATCCAATCTCCAACTGGGATTTTAGCCAATACTTCGACTCTTCCGTGGCTTATTTTAACTTTAGAAATGATCTTTGATGACATGATTGGCTGTATGTCAGACCCAAGTCTAGAACAGCCATTATTAAAACTAGCTGTACACGATCCCCATTGTCCTAAAAGAAATAAAGGCATCATTCACACTTTTATATTTGGAAGGAAACAAACAATTTCATTAGAATTTGAAACTTTTAATGTCAAGTGCATCTTTACTGTTTTGAAACAAAATCCAACAAATGAGCTCCAAATCAAAGAACCGAATAAACCATTACTGCAGACGATTCCCTCCTGCCAATTTAAACACGTCTTTAGTGCACTTACCTTTCACATCTAATTTACCGTTGTTAAGGAAATTTTCACCAAATCTATCGACAGTAAACGTCTGCATTACAAAATATGAGAATTATTTAGATCAATAATAATTTCTACTAACGTTGTTACATCAAGGAGTAAAAAACACGATAATATTCAGTGTTATTCATGACAAACGAGAATTGAAACAGTAGTTAGTTATTACAAAACGATTCTGGATTCTGGTGTACTTTTTGGCCCAGTTTTTGTAAAATCTATATTGGGAATTCAAGAATGAAATGTTTTCGGCAAAGTTGAGCCTTATTATTTCCAAAACTAGACTGCCTGATAAAATTGGCCGAAGAAAAGTCGTTTCGACTTAAAACATACCCATTATATTCTTATTATATTCTTACGCCTGTGCTATAGCTCTTGGGACAGTGATCTATTCCTGTATCTCAGCTGTTTTTAGTGGTTTCCATATAATAACTTACCGGCTTCAAGTGAAGAATGCCATTTTTCACAAAGGTATTTGTAGCCTCTGGTGTGTAAACTTCAAACTCGCCGTTCTGAAAGAAGAGTAAAACACGTTATCATGTACAAAAGGTTTATCAAAAAGATCAAATAACAACGACATATACATAGGATTCCTTCCCGTAATAAAGACAGACCAAGACCCATCATTTTAAAACTATTGACCTCTTATGCAAAAAGTGCCATTATGACTAAACGACAAATTTTCAAGCGTAATGGAATATTACTATTTGACGACGTTACCGCAAAAAACACCGAACTCCTCAACAGATTAAAGGCCAACAATGAAATTGAAAGTGCATGGTATTATAATGGCAAGATCCATGCCAAGACCAATGATAATGTTCGCACAACATTTGAATTATTTGATGACGTCCATCAAAAACTAAGTGCTGTGAAACAAAATACAAATGTAAAATCTGATAACAATGTGGCTATTGCAATTGACACCTTTATGTCCGAAGTAAGTCAAGGCATCAACCCAGAACAAGTGATGGTTTAATAACATGTGTGCGTTTTCTCTTATCACCTATAGTAATTTTAAGGTTCAGTTATCTTTGAATTTTGAACCTTTTTTGAATGAAGTATTCTGCTATGTACATATAATGACAACATTTATTTTGACTGTCTATCAAAATTGTTTTTCTGTTTCTTTTTTCTGTTTTTTCAAATACGAATTAGCAAAACTTTATTTAACTGCCAACATCAAACTTTATTTCATAAATTATATGTATTGTTACATATTTGAATTAGTAGACATTAAGGGTCTCATAATATTTCATTTTATATTTTCGAAAAGCATATTCACCAATGTTACAGATATTTAGTATGAACTGTAGGGGGCTTAGAGATAAATCAAAAAGAAGAGATGTATTTAACAAATTGGCAAGTATGAATTATAGCATATATTGTCTGCAAGACACACACTTATTAAAGGCTGATTCACAATTGATTGGTACAGAGTGGGAGGGGGAATATATTATATGTGAAGGTAAAAGTAACTCTAGAGGGGTTTGTATATTATTTAGCAAGCACTTAGAATATAAGATAAAGCGGAAAATCTTAGATGAGCAGGGAAATTTTATAGCTTTAGATTTATTGTTAGAAAATGATATAAGTATTTGTTTATTTACAATTTATGGTCCCAATCAAGACTCCCCTACTTTTTATCATAAATTACAATCCATACTAGAAGATTTTGACTCAGAATTTATAATAATGTGTGGAGATTTTAATCTTGTTTTAGATTATGATTTAGATTGTTTTAATTATAATAGAAATAATAATCCTAATTCACGCAAAGAATTGTTAAATATAATTGATAAGTTTAGACTTATCGACACATGGCGTCTCTACTACCCTTCTAAAAAATCTTATACTTGGAGAAGGCAAAAACCGTGTAAAAAAGCAAGATTAGATTTTTTTCTTACTTCAGAAGAATTAACATGTCCACCCATGATGGTTATAGAACGGATCATTCCTCATTATTATTGAATATAAGAACCAATTCGTTCATAAAAGGGAAAGGCTTCTGGAGGTTTAATAATTCTTTGCTTAAAGATCCAAATTATACAAAACTTGTGAAGAGAACCATTCTTGAAACAAAAAAAGAATATGCATGTTTCCAATATTCTCGCGAAACTATTGGTAATATTCCAGAGAAAGATCTTTTCCTAATAATTAATGATCAGCTATTCCTGGAAATGTTATTATTGAATATAAGAGCTAGAACAATATCATTTAGTATTCACAAGAGAAAAACTGAAAATGCGCGTATACAATTTCTTGAAAAACAAATAGACTTTTTACACAATTTTTTGCATGATAAATCTGATGCTTTCTTAGAAGATCTTTATAGCAGCTATGTGAGTGAACAGGAATCAATTCGTAGTAAATACATGAAAGGGCTATTACTAAGAGCCAATGCAAAATACATTGAAGATGGAGAAAAGCCATCAAAATTTTTCTTAAATTTAGAAAAGAGAAATGGTGTAAATCGCACTATCACGAAACTGATTGATGAAAACGGACAAGAAATTGTAAAACAATACGAAATACTAGATAGTATAAAAGTATTTTATGAAAACCTATACTCTTCTCATGATAAGTCTTTAGAACAAGTAAATTTACATTCAATTCTTGGTAAATACAATATTCCCAAATTAAGTAATGAACAAAGCGACAAGTTAGAAGGGGAGATAACGTCTTCAGAGGTATTGGCTGTTTTGAAAAATATGAAACCAGATAAAAGTAGCGGAAGTGATGGTTATTCAAGTGAATTTTACAAATTTTTCTGGTCAGATTTATCCACATGGTTGGTACGTTCTTATAACTATACATATGATATGGGTGTTATGTCTGAAACACAACGCTTAGGTATCATCTCCTTGTTACCAAAAGGCAATAAGCCAAGGGAATTTATTAGAAACTGGAGGCCAATTTCTTTATTAAACATAAGCTATAAATTATTATCAGGATGCATTGCTAAAAGAATAAAATCTGTTCTCGAAAATATTGTACATGACGATCAGAAAGGTTTTTTGGCAGGAAGATTTATAGGAGAGAATACTCGGATTATTCTCGACTTACTGCAAATTACAGAACTTGAAAATATACCGGGACTAATAGTACTAATTGATTTCCAAAAAGCTTTTGATTCTGTTTCCTGGCGCTTTATTGAACAAACTCTTGAATTTTTCAACTTTGGAATAGAAATAAGAAAATGGGTTAAAATATTTAATACAAATTTCAAACTATGTATAAAACAATTTGGTGTGTCTAGTGCTTTTTTGAGATTGGTAGAGGGTGCAGACAAGGAGATCCTTTGTCGCCGTATATTTTTTTATTGTGTGCGGAAATATTAGGAAATTTGATTAGAGAAGATAAGGACATACACGGCATACAACTGGGTCATTTTGAAAAGAAAATTTTACAATATGCTGATGACACAGCACTAACACTTGACGGCAGCGATAAATCATTGAGTAAAGCTCTGCATCTATTAGATCAATTTTCTAAATATTCCGGGTTAAAACCAAATCTAGAAAAAACATGCTGCGTTTGGATTGGATCAAATAAGGGTAGCAAAAACAGACTCAATGCTGGTTTATCACTACAATGGTCAGATTCTAGATTCACTGCCCTAGGCATACATTTTAGTACAAATTGCACCGAAATACTTGACATAAATTTTAGCTGTAAAATAGGAGAAATCCAAAATATGATAAGAGCATGGTCCAAACGTAATTTAACTGTATTAGGTCGTATAACTGTCGTTAAATCTCTTCTTCTACCGAAGCTTATTCATCTATTTTCTAGCCTTACAAACCCAAACTCATCATTTTTGAAACAATTGGAGACGATTTTTTTCAAATTCATATGGGGAAATAAAACGGAGCGCATAGCCAGAAATACCATGTATCAATCATTTGAAAAAGGCGGATGTAAAATGATAGATATACCTGTTTTTCTTACATCATTGAAAATTCGTTGGTTTCAGAGGTACATGGAAAATCCAAACACAGCCTGGGGCAAACTTTTAGAATACTCTCTTGATAACAAAGAAATTCTCCATGGCTCATTTGGTAAAGACTATTTTAAACTTTTAGCATCAAAAACAAAATTAACATTTTGGAAAGAAGTTTTTGATTCACTTTATAAATTACAATCTAAACTAAATGATGGCGTAAAGGAAACTTGTGACATTTTGAAACAACCCATATGGCTTAATTCGAACATCAAGGTAAACAATAAAACAGTTTTTTATGACGACTGGTACAAAAAAGGCATACGTTATGTTGCGGACTTAATTAAAAATGATCAGTTCATGTCCCTTAAGGATTTTTATGAATGTTATAGTTTCAAGCCAATTTTTACTCTTTTTTATGGATTAAAAAATGCAATAGTATTAAAGTGGCCAATTCTTAAGGAAGACTTTTTAAATATTTCATATCCAATCTATCCCAATCTCTGTGAATGTTTCCAATATGATATATTCTTACCTTTTGCCAGAAAAAGTTAAAGAAACTAAATCTGAAAAATCCTGGGAAATTGATATGAATTTGAATAATGTAAATTGGTTTGATATCTATAAACAAACAACAAGCTTCACCAAAGATTCAATTTTATTATGGTTTCAAATTAGACTGAACAATAGAATCATAGGAACAAATAGCTTTTTAAAGAAAATTAAATTACGTGATTCTGATAAATGTAACTTTTGTAAATCTAATATTGAAACTATCATCCATCTGTACTACGAATGCACATTTGTTCATCAATTTTGGAACAAAATAAAAGTCTGGCTTTTCGAATATTCAAACATTGAGTTGAAAATTAATCCTGAAAACTGTATATTTGGAATCCAAAATTCAGAACAGGAAATAAACCTTATTTACTGTTTAGCAAAATATCATATATATAAACAAAGACTTAAAAATTGCATACCAAATTTTACCGTGTTTCAAAACGAATTGAAAAAATATGTCTCTCTGGAGAAGATTATATATGAAGCTAATATGGAACTGGATATTTTCAATAATAGATGGAATTTTTTAAACTTTTGATTTGTTGATAAAGCCAAATAGTAATATATTATACACAATGTCTGTAATACCTATGTTTTATGAGCCCTATTTTCAAATGTTCATTATGAAATGTAAATTTAATTAATATATTATTAAGTATAGTTCAATGGATTGTTATAGTTTTGCATATATTTGAAATATTTATTGTATATAATATATAGTGTTTATTGATTTATATCATGGCAGCTTGTAATTTATATTTGTAATAAAAAATTTAAAAAAAAAAAAAAAAAAAAAAAAAATAACAACGACATTATATGACAAAAAGCTTTAACCGTAAATGTTTTTTTGCAATAGTGGCGTCTTATTCTTGCAAGATTTGCTAGAAATACAGGAACATCAAACATCTGACGAGAAAATGGAATGTTGCAAATAGAAGATATACTTAGAGTGCTCGTAACACATACACAAGACCTCTTATGAGTTATCTGAACATAATCTTAAAGAGTACTTACTCCTCCACCACTAGCAGAGACCTCGTACATCCAATTATTCATATTTAACTGATTACCATTAAAATCATCAAACAAAACTGTTGATTCTCTTTTACCAATCTGATGTGGTTGGGGTTGAAGACCAGTCTCTAAAACAATTACATCATAGCTTATTGTATTTCTCTATACAGTATTAAACAAACGTCGTCGATCTGAGACTTATTTCGCAAAAATTGTGAGGCAAATGTCACTTGATGTCTTGATGTTTCGTTCGCTTGTTTCTGCTGGTGACAACATGTTTTTTATCTAGACTGATCTTTCTTAAAAATTTAAGTAGGAATTTCATTTCAGTACTGAGAAATGAATATGTCATCTTTAGTGAATACTTTCTTTTACGTATTTTAATTAGTTCCCTTGTGAGATGTCGCCTTGTTTTATACATTGAACTGAAGTTATCTGAGACGCTTCAAAAGATTTCTTTAATGATGGAATCTAGTATTCGAGTTATTGACCTTTTAATTCAGAACACGTTCAAATTCTGACAATAATATTTATTAATACTAAAGTATGAACTCTTTCGAAAAATCATATTTAATGAATTTAATTTTTTATAAAGTGGAAGATACTTTGGTGAAATCATTGAGTACCAACCAAAGAAGATTATTTTCGAAAACTCAAATTAATTCTGAAAGAATTTTACATGGTTGTGGTTGTAGCTGTTCAGCCAACTTCAGACAAAGATGCCAGTTTTCTTATGTTACATTGGCTTACAAGCGTTGAATGATCCACTTGTCAAGAGTTACGTACCTTGATTAATATTAATTGTTTCAAGATACATTTTTTCCTCTGGTGGTTGATTATTTTCAACATGAAAATAATAATACACTATCAATTGAAACCATTTAACTCCATCCAGGTTCCTGGCGGGTGTTTTAATCCACCATTCATTTGTCACTGTAGATGACAAAGTTCGTATTAGTATAATTTCTAAGAACATTTAATTCAGTCTTGATTATTTACTAAATATGTGCGAAACGTATTTAAAAAATCCGAATGAATATATTATGAACTACGGAAAAAAGCTCTAATTTCTTACATTTGTGATTCTCTTAGGATGTGTATATTCATTGAATGAATTAACAAAAATAATTTAATAACTCTATAAAGTTAGAATACAACCGAAATAACTTTGGCTGTGACCTTTATAAATGACATCTTATCTCTTCAAGGGTCAAGTGACACCATACTCCCATGTAAACAAAATGCAGAAACAACGGGGTTTTTAGTGATCTCAATTGAGACACTCACCTTTATTAAAATCGGCAAACACTTTGAGAAACTGGAATGGTTCCAAAATGCTCACTACTACGTCTACAGACTGGATATTGACTTCATCTAAAATATAAAATAAATATTGTGGAACGAGACGACGTTTATCATGTGAAACACAAATGTACTTAAATACAAACTGTAACACAGATCTAAAAAATACCCCATAAAACTCAAGTCAATTTCCATAAAATTACAGGTTATTGTTGAAAAGCGCTTAAATTTTCAATCCTTGTATTCAAGTTTTTTTGTGCATGTTCGATGTTATAGGTAAGTTCACTGATGAATATAATTATACTCCTTAGTTTGTGAATTTTGATTTTGTGATCATGCTAAGAGGAAACTTTATTCAATTAATTTATGTTATTGTTAATTTGAAATAAAATATCATGAATCTCGATAAATTGAGAGATAAATATTTCATGTTGTCAACAAAAGTTAAATGAAGTCAAGAGATCAATCATTGATACCTGACTTTTAGTCGCACTCATTAAAAAGAAACTAAATTATTAAATCCAATCTACAATCGACGACATCATGGTGTAGACCTACACAAAATGTCTAGATCGTTCCGAGACATAAATTATTATTATTAAAGTATAAGACACAAGTTAATATAATCGACCATTCTGTCACAATGAAGATAAGCTTTCTATAAAACATAATGTTGAATTCTTACCGTGAACATAAACAGAGATGCTGCCATCCTTCGCGATATTTACTCTGGGTTTGATCGTCGGGTTGAAGATTGAGGACACCAAGACTGGCAACAGACACAATAACGGTAGTATGACCATGATGTCTTCTGAACGACCGAATGTCCCTTCTCTGCCATGTTGGGAAAATATAGGATTGAGAAAGGCTTATCATCGCTCTTATCAAGATTTTATTGTGAAATCTATAAAAAAAATGTTTGTGTTGTATGACAAGACATTTTATATGGCAAACTGTATGGCATGACATGACTAAGCATTATTGGAAATATGGAGGATATCAACTGTTTGTCATGCAGTTAACGGTTCTCGAGGGCATCTTTAACATGTACGCTTTGAAATTGTTTCCACCAAACTGAGTTCTATTGAGTGAATAATGAGTTGGGAATATGATTAATATATGGGAACAACTAAGGCAACTCTGATAATAACACCCAAAAAGGTCATTGGCCGTAATGGACAGAATGACCGTTGTAAAACCCGTCGAAGATCGCACCTAATCGTGCTTCAAAATCATGATGATAGGCGTAGATTCTACAACAAGACAAAAACACGATATGAAGAGGTCGTAGACACCACTTTGTAAAAGCTTATGAAACATGCTGACCACAGTCGTATCAGTGTGATTTGGTTGTTGGATGTAGATGTACGTATCAAATGATATAGGAACCTGACTGGACTCATAAACGAAACAATCCATTTGGAACTTAAGTGATCTTTTATGAACAGAAGATAAGACTGTGACGCATACAATTGAATAGAATCAGGATTTATCACCTCCTATCCAAAACTTAGATTTCAGAGAAATTTCAAATCAATGTGTAAAAGCACTTGGCAACATGTAGCTTTTGAGCAAAGACTTGAATTTAAAATTTTCAAATAGTTTCAATTGTTCTTAAATGTGTCGTCTATGTTCATTATGAAACTCATGATCTCTGAGCTAGAGTTCTTATCTATCAGGAATCCAGAATCATTTACATAATGTATTATAAAAATTCACATTTATAAACAAGGCAGTTGGACTGTGAAACTAGGTTATTGGTGGCATATGTTTGAGTTCAGAATAAATACAGTTATACAATCAAAACTTTTATTTCTGAGATAAGAAGAGTGTTCCCATAATACCATTTTTATCGACAAGTAGATCTTCCGTTCATACCGCTTCTACAGGAACCTCTACAACATCTGCGTCCTCCGTTTCGGGTGCATCGGTCACCATAAGAAATGCAATTCTGAAATGAAGGAAAGACATATCACCCAATCATTTCAATAAGCAACGACATCATAAACTAAACAGGAGAATGGTATGTGGACAAAAGTCACTTGAATTTTTTTTACAGGCCAAAGAATGCAGCTCCCTGGTTCTATACGTTTCTTGCTTTACAAAACTGAGCTGACTACATGTTTCCACACTGATACAATTGGCCCATTTAGGATCTTTAAATGAAATGGGTTTTAATGTTGTTTGTTTATTCTTATTGGTCGAGAAATAAAATAAGTTACATGAAGATTGGTCAAATACGCGATACTTAAAAAAATACCCAAAAGAAAAAAAATTCTTACTCCATTTCCTCCACCGTTTCTGACACATACTCGTCTATTTCCCATTTGTTCACAATTGTATCCCTTACAACATCTGCGTTGGGCGGAACATCTTTCCATATTTTCCATACATAGCTAAAATAAAGAACATTTTAAAAATAATGATGCTATTGTAAAAGGTAAGGTGACATAAACCTAAATAGTACTTTGTAATCTACATACTAAAAATATTAACTGCCTTAGCACTACAAAGACCTAAGTATATTTAAATATATATCCAGTGGTATCCAAATTACTCCATAATTGCACTGTAACAATGATTTGTTGATCGCAGCATGTAAATTCGACCATATTTATTATTGAGTACTTTTTCATAAAGATCTCAAATTTGATGACTGAAAAGATTCAAATAGTGTAAAACTTACAGTGGCTGTAGGAGAAATTTGTCTCTCATCGTAAGCATTTACAGCTACGACAATCATTACAACAAGTAACATAACAATAGTACTGGTATTCATCTTAATGCTTTTTCTGAAATTTTAAAGGAGTAGGTATTATTTTTAATCGGTTTTAAGAACATTGACAAGAAAATGTACTGAATAATTATAGTTATAAAAAAAACGTTTATGTTGTTCTATGTTGTTTTAAAGAATAAAACTTACAGTAACTCCTCTAACAGTTCAAAAGGATTGACTCATGAACGGAAATGTAACTGACATTTCATTTAATGTAACAGACACTTTTTCATCAAATTTTGGTACACTTCTCATTAATTCGAGTACAAAAAAATCAACCAAAAGAAAAGTCTCTTTTTCTTCGAAAGCAGGGGATTGATGACACCTTACCTTTTCACTGTAATAAAAGAATATGGATGAATTCAATCCCCTACTATATTTATAGTCTTTTCAACCTACACAGATCAGATATCTAAAGCAATATGGTGTCATGGTAATCTGATGGCATCTTCAGATATAAATCAAATATTTGATACTTAAATTAAAACATTGACAGTTACTGTCCGGTATTGACCCTGCCTGTTCATACTATTCTGTGACGCAACTTGAATTAGACAGAATTTAATAACTCACACCATTAATTAAGTATTTCTAAATTAACACCAGTGTCCATTCAGCCCTTAGTCATATTTCAAGTAATACCACATTATTACATCTTTATACTCATGTAAGTGTGGGGAATATAAATGGAATCAGCATTTAGCCTTATTCTCTCGCGTGTATGATTGATTATAAAACCAAGCGCGAACGATTCCCAACTTAAAACTAATCTTCAAATTCATGCAAACACATCGGCAATACACTGGTAACACTTTTTTATTGATAATCTTTAGCAACTGCTTACAACATATTTAGTCCCAACCCCTTCCTTTTACTCTGGTTAAGACTTCCCATTCCCTTTTCCCATATTGCCTCCTTCTCATTTTGTCGTTTCCCATTTTGCCATTTACCTATATTGCGAAATCTAACTTCACTCATTTCGTTCTTTACCTATTTCGCTCCTTCCCATTTAGCTTAAACTTATCTAAATTAAGGCCATAAAAGAAATAATGCTTGTTTAGGTATAGAGTTTCAGACTGGGTTCCCTTTGTCTGTTTTATGATTGACAATGAAAAGTGACTATTTTTGCGGATGAGACAATGATCCAAGGTCCACTATTTGTAAATGATGAGTGTGTTGGACACCATACAAGTAGAGTTGAGCCATGTGCCAAATGGAATGGGAAGGTTCGATATTGGAATAAGTGGCGAAATGGGAAGGGACAGGTTTGTGAAAGGGGCAAAATAAAAACGGACGAATTGAGAAATGGGCTAAACAGAAAAGGGGCGAGGTGAGATGGGGAGAAATGAGAATAGTTTAGTGGTAAATCGGGAAGGGCGATAATGGAATAAACAGTAAACACATAAAACCATTTAAATTTATTTGGGATCAGTGATGTTCAAGCTGCTGTCGTAGATATCAACGAGTCTGTCCAGATGTCAAGATCTAATCTAATATATTACTAATAGTTACACTATATAAATACCATGTTAAGCTAATACTGATCATTTTCTTCCTTGATTTTCATCGAAACCAACTGAATCGGTATGTATACAGTTGGAATGACTGGCCGGTCTTTTATCATGAACATTTCAGTTGACAATTTTATACGTGAAAAGAGTTTTGAAATATGATATTTGTATTTTCTTTTAGATACAAACACAGAGTGTGCTAATAAATTGATAAGTAAGAAGTTCAGACTGGGAAATTTTCAGAATAAGAAATAAGACATACTTCTAAAAAATGTTTTTTTTTTATGTTTATCGTTCTTGTCTAATTTTTCAGAAAAAATATCTTAAAAATGAAAGTCTTAGCTGTTGTTTTAACCATCGGGTTTGTTGCCGTCACCATGGCTGATTTTGGTTCTTTTGAATCTCTTGAATCTTTTGAAGATTTTTTTGGCTGGGGATGGAATGGGAAAAGAAACGCTAATGGAAAAGCTACAGTAAGTAATGGCTTACGTGACTCTTACATACAACACGTTGGACCCCGACTTTCAACTTTCATATTCTATATTTTTTGTAAAAGTAAAAATAAAATCAATCTAGATTTGTTTTATAAATACATGTATAACAATATTTCAATCAAATTAATCAATCTACATTTATTGCAGAAAGACCTGTTATAAATATAAAAAAAAATATCATTTTATAATAAATAAAACAGAATATCATATAATAAACTCATCATGGTAATTTTATCATTCTACTTCTGTTTTATAAATATAACGGTATATCAATACAATAAATTGATCATTCTAGATTTGTTTAGAAAGAAATGATAAATGTCAACTTGGTGGAAGCTTCTCGTGTTGTAAAGGTTTAACATGTCAACAAGGTGGTATTGGTAATCAAAGACGATGTGAAATATCTTCATCACAGGTTGGTACTTAAACTGAACTGGACAAAATGCTGTAATTGCAATCGGAAAACCTGTAGGGATTCATCCGTGCTAATATGTCACTAAACGACCAGAGAATGATTCATGGTCACAGATTATCTGGGTTTGTTTTACTTGACGTGGGTCGAGTAACGATGTTCTAGTAGGCATAAAGAACATAACTCTAACTGTCCCGTGGAAGGCTTAATAAAATGGCATAATAAAAGAATAATGGAAATTGATACCTTGACTGTCAATGACCGATCGCGCATGTTGGATTTATTTCAACGTCTTGGTTCAGAAAAAAAAATATCAACAATTTCCCATTTAATTGTGCCCATGTATAATTGTGTACTATCTGAATCTATTACAGGTGTGTGTTAGTCCTGGACAGACTTGTTCAAAACTACCCACTTCTACAAAATGTTGTCAATTTAAAAGATGTCAGACTGTTATGGGAAGAAGTATCTGTGTATAAAGAAATGTAATACTTTTGTAGAAATAAAACATAATATTATGTAGTATATACTCGCATCTATATTCTGAACAAAGACCCGCATGTATGTCTCATGGATGATCTACAGTACAGTAGGCAGTATATTACACTGCCTTTTGAATTTCAAAATGGCTACCATTTTCTTTATCTGTTGGTCTAAAACTCATTTTTTTTAAACAATGTTCAAGAGTTGAAATGGTGACAATATCCATGTTTTATGATTCCTGGGATTCTATCTGTACTTGTAACTAATTCCGTTCGACTGCCATCTTTAATTTCAAAATAGCCACCAGTTACTTAATATATTGTCCTATATCTCAAAGTCTGAGCAATGTAGGAGAGTAGAAATGCTACTATTGCTACTAATACTAATGTTTTATGATACTTAGGATAGAATATCGGATCTACACTGTAGTCATCATAAAACCACCACATTTCAGAGCATTTCAGGTCTGTTTGCCATTGTTCTTAAGCATTTCTATTGGGCAAGATAAACGGGTATAAGTCAGGCTTATTTGTAGAGATCATGAGGAAAAGAGAAACTTGGTCCTCTGAGTTTTTTATCTAGTTTATGGAACTGGTATGTGAAGATTCAGAGGCGATACTGACTTTTTTCATCTATTTTCTTGGGTAATACATGTACACTACATTATATCCCCCACTTCTTCATAGACTCCTGCCATTTCATCTCGATCTGTTCAGGATCATGGTTTTCAGCTTTGTTCCGTGAAAATGCTTCAAAGAGATCATAGCAAGCCGTGATAGTGTATGGCACTCGACACTACATTAAACCACTTTTCATTAAAGTATATCATACCATAAAGTGCAGCAACGCAAGCCTGACGCTCACCAACTCAAAATCCAGTTGCCATTCCCGTTGCAGATTAAACATTTTCTCATACAAGCCTAGATCAAGAGTTCCTATTTTAGTGATGACAATAGCCGATATCCCTCAATCAAGACACAACACATAGAGAGCATTAAGATCAGTTGGCAGTCTCTTTATCAAAGGGGTTGTAGTTGCGAGCAGTGTCTTTGGTTGATCCAATAATAATGAGCAGCATTGTTGGATGTGGAACCGGGTAGGTTGGGCTTACACCTAGATATAATCAAACATTCTGTATTGCAACAATTTCTTTTCTTCTGCATGTATCATACGTTGAGATATAGGCAAACAAATGGCGGCCATTTTGAAACTAAAGATGGCGGCACACACCAGAAAGTAAGGTACAGAATCCTACGTATAATAAATCATGAGTATCGCCACAATTTCTACTCTGTTACATTACTCATATGTTACGATATAGGCCAAACCATAAGTTAAATAGTCACCATTTTGAAATTAAAGATGGAAGCCACACCAAATTAGTCAATCTCTTTGTGATAAATAGGCTTAAAGTGAACTGAAGGTTGGAGAAGATATTACTAGAATTAAATAGAATGAAGATGCTCTTATGCTGTCATGATTGCCTCTGGACTAAACAGCATCAATCTGAACTTTTTAGATGTTTATTGCACTGGCAGTGGTAAACGAGAGTAATTATCAGCTGATAAACAGTACTCATTTTCACATTTCAACCATGATCAAGAACAGAATTGTCAAACATTTTAGAAGAAACTCATTCGACTGTAAGACCATCAATTTCATGAACTTTGTGTCATCTTATATGCAGGTTCCAGAAAGACATTTGTCTTCAACATGGAAATCATGTCAAATGCCAAGAACAGAAAACTGTTAAACAATCAAAACTTTTATTTCACAGGAAAGATAAGAAGTGTGTTGCCATTATACCATGTTTATCGACAAGTAGATCTTCCGTTCATACCGCTTCTACAGGAACCTCTACAACATCTGCGTCCTCCGTTTCGGGTGCATCGGTCACCATAAGAAATGCAATTCTGAAATGAAGGAAAGACATATCACCCATTAATTTCAATAAGCAACGACATCATAAACTAAACAGGAGAATGGTATGTGGACAAAAGTCACTTGAATTTTTTTTACAGGCCAAAGAATGCAGCTCCCTGGTTCTCTACGTTTCTTGCTAGACAAAACTGAGCTGACTACATGTTTCCACACTGATACAATTGGCCCATTCAGGATCTTTAAATGAAATGAAGTGGGTTTAACGTCCTACTTTTTTTTGCACTTAATGGGCCAATGGCTGGGTAATCGATGTTAAAAACGGTAACGGCCCTCGGTTTTTGTGTAAATTTGTTGTTTCGTATTGGTCGAGAAATAAAATTAAGTTACATGAATATTGGTCAAATGCGCGATGCTTAAAAAAAATACCCGAATAAAAATGTCAGCATTTGTAATAAAAAAAAATTCTTACTCCATTTCCTCCACCATTTCTGACACAAACTCGTCTATTTCCCATTTGTTCACAATTATATCCCTTACAACATCTGCGTTGGGCGGAACATCTTTCCATATTTTCCATACATAGCTAAAATAAAGAACATTGTAAAAATAATGACGCTATTGTAAAAGGTAAGGTGACATAAACATAAACAGTGCTTTGTAATCTTCATACCCAAAATATTAACTGCCTTAGCACTACAAAGACCTAAGTATATTAAAATATAAATCCAGTGATATTCAAATTTACTCCATAATTGCACTGTAACAATGATCCCTTGCAATTCGACCATGTTTATCATTAATACTTTTTACCAAAGATCTCAAATTTATGACTGAAAAGATGCAAATAGTGTAAAACTTACAGTGGCTGTAGGAGAAATTTGTCTCTCATCGTAAGCAGTTACAGCTACGACAATCATTACAACAAGTAACATAACAATAGTACTGGTATTCATCTTAATGCTTTTTCTGAAATGTAGAATAGAATGTTTTGGTTCAAAATTTAATTTGGACTTAATCATAAACAGTTTCGTTAGTTATTGACATAATAATGCACTAAATAATTATCAAGAAGGAAAATTATTAAATAATTGAGCGTTCGAAGTGTAAATACAAAAATATGCCTTGAACTAATGCAAATACACTGATTTATCTTAATGTTCTTAAATGTTAACCCTATCAAGTCACATTCCGTTAGTCTGGGGCTGAAAATCGCAATTCTACATTAATTTTGAAGAATATACAGTTATTATTACTAGGTGTATTCTTTGTTTCCGTATGTATGCCTTCAGTCTTGTTGAAAACGAACAAAAACATAGATACCCCTGGACAACCAGTTGTGTCTTAAAATGTCCAAGCCGTGTATTGGTGACACCTTACCTTTCACTGTAATACGAGAGTATTGTTGAATATCACCACCTTTCTGTATTTATAGTCTCATGAACCTACACAGATCAGATATCTAAAGCAATATGGTGTCATGGTAATCTGATGGCATCTTCAGATAGAAATCAAAAATCTGATACTTAAATTAAAACATTGATTGACAGTTACTGTCTGGTGTTGAAACTCCATGTTAGTAATCTATTATGTTATGCAACTTGAATTGGCATAATTATACTTCGTCCAAAAATGTTTACATAGCCACTTAAAATATCAATTCCCCGTTAACCCAAAAGCGAAAAACAGCCTGTTGTACACGAAACCATTGGTTGAATGTAAAACATGAACTTTGGTATATTAGGCCTAATTCTGAACCCTGTAAAAGAAAGAATTTATTGTATTGCTCGTCCCATCCGAATAGAATAGATCATTTTGTTGCCCATTGCTCTACATCTGCAGTCACCTCCTTCCTTTTTTTTTACCGATATATAATATTCTATGTTTTATATTCTTTAAGTTTTTGTTATTTAATAAACTCATTCATTCGTTTAGTGATGTCCAAGCTGCTGTCGTAGATATCAACCAGTCTGTCCAGATGTCAAGATCTAATCTGAATTATTACTGAAGGTCAAGTTATATAAATACCGTGTAAGGCTAGTACTGGTCATTCTCTTTCTTCATCTTCATCGAAACCAACTGAATCGGTATTTATACATAGACAATAACAACTGTAATTTACGTGATGCAGTATCGATGGTTCTTTAGTGCTTTTTATTTAACCGTCTTCGTCTATTTTTCAGAAATATTACATTGAAAATGAAGGTTTTAGCTGTTGTATTGGCTATCGGGTTTGTTGCCGTCACCATGGCTGATTTTGGATCTTTTGAGTCTCTTGAATCTTTTGAAGATATGTTTGGCTGGGGATGGAATGACAGAAGAAATGCTAATGGAAAAGCCACAGTAAGCTTATTGTAGTAATATTCGTTAGACACTTTCCGATTTTCAAAAGACTGACAGAAAATGACCAATCTTTAGCAATATATCAATTTAGATTTGTTTTATAAATACGACCATAATATATCAATACAATAAATTCATCATTCTAGATTTGTTTAGAAAGAAATGATAAATGTCAACTTGGTGGAAGCTTCTCGTGTTGTAAAGGTTTAACATGTCAACAAGGTGGTATTGGTAATCAAAGACGATGTGAAATATCTTCATCACAGGTTGGTACTTAAACTGAATTGGACAAAATGCTGTAATTGCAATCGGAAAACCTGTAGGGATTCATCCGTGCTAATATGTCACTAAACGACCAGAGAATGATTCATGGTCACAGATTATCTGGGTTTGTTATCCTTTGACGTGGGTCGAGTAACGATGTTCTAGTAGTCTTAAAGAACATAACACTAACTGTCCCGTGGAAGGCTTAATAAAATGGCATAATAAAAATGAATAATGGAATTTGATATCTTGACTGTCAATGACCGATCGCGCATGTTGGATTTATTTCAACGTCTTGGTTCAGAAAAAAAAATATCAACAATTCCCCATTTAATTGTGCCCATGTATAATTGTGTATTATTTGAATCTATTACAGGTGTGTGTTAGTCCTGGACAGACTTGTTCAAAACTACCAACTTCTAGAAAATGTTGTCAATTTAAGAGATGTCAGACTGTTATGGGAAGAAGTATCTGTGTATAAAGAAATGTAATACTTTTGTAGTAATAAAACATAATATGTAGTATATACTAGCATCTATATTCTGAACAAAGACCCGCATATACGTCTCATGGATGATCTACAGTACAGTAGGAAGTATATAACACACTATTACCAAGACAGTTGTGCATTACGTTTAGCATCTACAGTAGAAACTGCATTAAACGACCAAAACGGTCGCTTACTGAAGATGGTCTCTTAGCAGAGTATATGATTAGTAAGGTCATACTAAGCACCGGAGCTATTTCTTGATGACGGTGGTCTAGCGGTATACATGACTCAGACAGTGACATATTACAAACTGAACAGGAGCTATCTGTTTGAATTCAGTACGCTAATCGAAATTACCGTATTTGAGGGAAACGAGTTGCTTTTTTCGCAATTGTATACTGTTTGAAATATTCATAGAGGGATGTAGATACGATGGCAATACCAAAAACCAGGACACGGGAAGTAATCATCGACGTTACTGACAGAAACACACTCTACTGGTTGGCCGTATTTTATGATTTAAGAGGTTTTCTTAACGAGTTTTAAATAACTGATGAGTACTTTAGGTGTCTACACTAATATTTAGGGGTGGAACAGATCCCAAAAAATCGCAAGAAACTTCGAGGTGTGTTTTGGAAGACAACCAATCGCTAGTTTTTACCATTAAAAATGACAAGTCTCAGTTACAGTCAGATACATACTATGATCGAGCTAATGAAACAATCTCGTTAAGTTAGCTTGCTAGGCATTGTAATATACACACCCACTGGCAGCTTGAAAAAGAACATATTGAATTTGCTCAAAATTGTTTAACAACTAATCAAAGTTTTAACAAGCTAAAACTATGCATACATTTTTTAATTAAAAAAATACTATAAGGTTGAAAAGTGTTTACGTGCAAATATTATTATTAATTATTTTTCGATTTTGCTGATTTTCAATATGATTCAATGGGATGGGTTATTTACAAACACACACATCAAGTTTCGTCAAAATCCATCAAGAATTGTGCCTTCTAGGGTGTTTACGAGCTAAAAATTATAGGGTCAAAAAAAGGGTCATAATTCATAGTATATTTTTCGATTTTGCTGATTTTTAATATAGTACTGTCACGCATGTCAGATATTTGTGTCCAGCTGGATCAGAGTGCCAAAATGGATTTTATTGGCTGACTCGGTCAATTTTGGGTGCTGATTTCAAACAATTTAGGTATAATTTTTTCCACAGACGCCTTCAGCCGCCATTTTGAATTTCAAAATGGCTACCATTTTCTTTATCTGTTGGTCTATAACTCATTTTTTTTAACAATGTTCAAGAGTTGAAATGGTGACAATATCCATGTTTTATGATACCTGGGATTCTATCTGTACTTGTAACTAATTCCGTTCGACTGCCATCTTTAATTTCAAAATGGCCACCAGTTACTAAATATATTGTCCTATATCTCAAAGTCTGAGCAATGTATGAGAGTAGAAATGCTACTATTGGTACTAATACTAATGTTTTATGATACTTAGGATAGAATATCGGATCTACACTGTAGTCATCATAAAACCACCACATTTCAGAGCATTTCAGGTCTGTTTGCCATTGTTCTTAAGCATTTCTATTGGGCTAGATAAACGGGTATAAGTCAGGCTTATTTGTAGAGATCATGAGGAAAAGAGAAACTTGGTCTTCTGAGTTTGTTATCTAGTTTATGGAACTGGTATGTGAAGATTCAGAGGCGATACTGACATTTTCCATACATGTACACTACATTATATCCCCCACTTCTTCATAGACACCTGCCAATTCATCTCGATCTGTTCAGGATCATGGTTTTCAGCTTTGTTCCGTGAAAATGCTTCAAAGAGATCATAGCAAGCCGTGATAGTGTATGGCACTCGACACTACATTAAACCACTTTTCATTAAAGTATATCATACCATAAAGTGCAGCAAAGCAAGCCTGACGCTCACCAACTCAAAATCCAGTTGCCATTCCCGTTGCAGATTGTAGATTAAACATTTTCTCATACAAGCCTAGATCAAGATTTCCTATTTTAGTGATGACAATAGCCGATATTCCTCAATCAAGACACAACACATAGAGAGCATTAAGATCAGTTGGCAGGCTCTTTATCAAAGGGGTTGTAGTTGCGAACAGTGTCTTTGGTTGATCCAATAATAATGAGCAGCATTGTTGGATGTGGAACCGGGTAGGTTGGGCTTACACCTAGATATAATCAAACATTCTGTATTGCAACAATTTCTTTTCTTCTGCATGTATCATACGTTGAGATATAGGCAAACAAATGGCGGCCATTTTGAAACTAAAGATGGCGGCACACACCAGAAAGTAAGGTACAGAATCCTACGTATAATAAATCATGAGTATCGCCACAATTTCTACTCTGCTACATTACTCAAATGTTACGATATAGGCCAAACCATAAGTTAAATAGTCACCATTTTGAAATTAAAGATGGAAGCCACACCAAATTAGTCAATCTCTTTGTGATAAATAGGCTTAAAGTGAACTGAAGGTTGGAGAAGATATTACTAGAATTAAACAAAATGAAGATGCTCTTATGCTGTCATGATTGCCTCTGGACTAAACAGCATAAATCTGAACTTTTTAGATGTTTATTGCACTGGCAGTGGTAAACGAGAGTCATTATCAGCTGATAAACAGTACTCATTTTCACATTTCAACCATGATCAAGAACAGAATTGTCAAACATTTTAGAAGAAACTCATTCGACTGTAAGACCATCAATTTCATGAACTTTGTGTCATCTTATATGCAGGTTCCAGAAAGACATTTGTCTTCAACATGGACATCATGTCAAATGCCAAGAACAGAAAACTGTTAAACAATCAAAACTTTTATTTCACAGGAAAGATAAGAAGTGTGTTCCCATTATACCATGTTTATCGACAAGTAGATCTTCCGTTCATACCGCTTCTACAGGTACCTCTACAACATCTGCGTCCTCCGTTTCGGGTGCATCGGTCACCATAAGAAATGCAATTCTGAAATGAAGGAAAGACATATCACCCATTAATTTCAATAAGCAACGACATCATAAACTAAACAGGAAAATGGTATGTGGACAAAAGTCACTTGAATTTTTTTTACAGGCCAAAGAATGCAGCTCCCTGGTTCTCTACGTTTCTTGCTAGACAAAACTGAGCTGACTACATGTTTCCACACTGATACAATTGGCCCATTCAGGATCTTTAAATGAAATGAAGTGGGTTTAACGTCCTACTTTTTTTTGCACTTAATGGGCCAATGGCTGGGTAATCGATGTTAAAAACGGTAACGGCCCTCGTTTTTTGTGTAAATTTGTTGTTTCGTATTGGTCGAGAAATAAAATTAAGTTACATGAATATTGGTCAAATGCGCGATGCTTAAAAAAAATACCCGAATAAAAATGTCAGCATTTGTAATAAAAAAAAATTCTTACTCCATTTCCTCCACCATTTCTGACACAAACTCGTCTATTTCCCATTTGTTCACAATTATATCCCTTACAACATCTGCGTTGGGCGGAACATCTTTCCATATTTTCCATACATAGCTAAAATAAAGAACATTGTAAAAATAATGACGCTATTGTAAAAGGTAAGATGACATAACGTAAACAGTACTTTGTAATCTTCATACCCAAAATATTAACTGCCTTAGCACTACAAAGACCTAAGTACATTAAAATATAAATCCAGTGATATCCAAATTTACTCCATAATTGCACTGTAACAATGATCTTTTGCAATTCGACCATGTTTATCATTAAAGAATTTTTACCAAATATCTCAAATTTGATGACTGAAAAGATGCAAATAGTGTAAAACTTACAGTGGCTGTAGGAGAAATTTGTCTCTCATCGTAAGCATTTACAGCTACGACAATCATTACAACAAGTAACATAACAATAGTACTGTTATTCATCTTTAGTTTTTTTGTTTCTGAAATGTAGAATAGAATGTTTTGGTTCAAAATTTAATTTGGACTTACTCATAAACAGTTTCGTTAGTTATTGACATAATAATGCACTAAATAATTATCAAGAAGGAAAACATTTTGTTAATCTGGGGCTGAAAATCTCAATTCTACATCAATTTTGAAGAATATACAGTTATTATTACTAGGTGTATTCTTTGTTTCCGTATGTATGCCTTCAGTCTTGTTGAAAACGAAAAAAACATAGATACCCCTGGACAACCAGTTTGTGACACCTTACCTTTCACTGTAATAAAAGAGTATTGTTGAATATCACCAGCTTTCTGTATTTATAGTCTCGTCAACCTACACAGACCAGATATCTAAAGCAATATGGTGTCATGGTAATCTGATGGCATCTTCAGATAGAAATCAAATATCTGATACTTAAATTAAAACATTGATTGACAGTTACTGTATGGTGTTGACCCTCCATGTTCATAATCTATTATGTTATGCAACTTGAATTGGCATAAATATACTTCGTCCAAAAATGTTTACATAGCCTCTTAGAATATCAATTCCCCGTTAACCCCAGAGCGAAAAACAGCATGTAGTACACGAAACCATTGGTTGAATGTAAAACATGAACTTTGGTATATTAGGCCTAATTCTGAACCCTGTAAAAGAAAGAATTTATTGTATTGCTCGTCCCATCCGAATAGAATAGATCATTTTGTTGCCCATTGCTCTACATCTGCAGTCACCTCCTTTCTTTTTTTATCGATGTAATATTATATGTTTTATATTCTTTAAGTTTTTGTTATTAACTCATTCATTCGTTCAGTGATGTCCAAGCTGCTGTCGTAGATATCAATTAATCTGTCCAGATATCAAGATCTAATCTGAATTATTACTGAAGATCAAGTTATATAAATACCGTGTAAGGCTAGTACTGGTCATTCTCTTTCTTGATCTCCAACGAAAACAACTGAATCGGTATTTATACATAGACAATAACAACAGTAATTTACGTGATGCAGTATCGATGGTTCTTTAGTGCTTTTTATTTAACCGTCTTCGTCTATTTTTCAGAAATATTACATTGAAAATTAAGTTTTTAGCTGTTGTATTAGCTATCGGGTTTGTTGCCGTCACCATGGCTGATTTTGGATCTTTTGAGTCACTTGAATCTTTTGAAGATATGTTTGGCTGGGGATGGAATGACAGAAGAAATGCTAATGGAAAAGCCACAGTAAGTTTATTGTAGTAATAATATTCGTTAGACACTTTCCGACTTTCAAAAGACTGACAGAAAATGACCAATCGTTAGCAATATATCAATTTTAGATTTGTTTTATAAATACGACCATAATATATCAATACAATAAATTCATCATTCTAGATTTGTTTAGAAAGAAATGATAAATGTCAACTTGGTGGAAGCTTCTCGTGTTGTAAAGGTTTAACATGTCAACAAGGTGGTATTGGTAATCAAAGACGATGTGAAATATCCTCATCACAGGTAGGTTCTTTAATACAATCAGATATATCTGTAGGGTTGGACATTGTATTATAGGAGTCGCACACGTATCCGTTTCTGCCCAAAAAAGCTCGCCCGGTCACTTTTTGGGGGTCCGTGAGGGGTCCGCTGGAGATCCTCAAGAGGTCCGCAAGCGGTCATTAGCCTAATTTTCATTTCCGCGCGAGTTTTGAACATGTCTTCCGGTCTTTGCTCGGATCTCGCTCGGATCTCGTCCGTTTATAAGAAACCGGGCGAACCTCGCCCGGACGTGGCCATGAAGTCTCCCGGATGTGTCACGGAAACAGCCGAGCGGGAGAGCGTCCAACGAGCTCCGGGCATATAAAAGGCCGGTTTTGGTGCGGCGAGTCATTTCTATTCCGGGTGACTTCCTGGCCAAAGACGGGCAACCTACGGGAGAACTATACATATTTTTTCAACAAACGGAAGCGTCCGCGACACTCCGGGCCAACAGATGACCGGGCCAGAGACGTTGCTAATAAACGGATACGTGTGCGACTCCTATAAGAGATGTAATGTCACCGATCAGAATTTGTATGTGTAGTCTTATAGGAGTCGCACACGTATCCGTTTCTGCCCAAAAAAGCTCGCCCGGTCACTTTTTGGAGATCCTCAAGAGGCCCACAAGCGGTCATTAGCCTAATTTTCATTTCCGCGCGAGTTTTGAACATGTTCAAAAAACTGGGGCGGTCGAAGCTACGCGAGAGGTCCCCATGAGCGTGGCGCCAAGTCCGCTTCAAATCCGGTCCTGACGTTACGCGGACCTTGGACCGCTCCGGATGTCTTCCGGTCTTTGCTCGAATCTCGCCCGTTTATAAGAAACCGGGCGATCTCGCGCGAACCTCGCCCTGACGTGGCCATGAAGTCACCCGGGTATGTCACGGAAACAGCTCAGCGGGAGAGCGTCCAACGAGCTCCGGGCATATAAAAGGCCGGTTTTGGCGCGGCGAGTCATTTGTATTCCGGGTGATTTCCTGGCCAAAGACGGGCAACCTACGGGAGAACTATACATATGTTTTCAACAAACGGAAGCGTCCGCGACACTCCGGGCCAACAGATGACCGGGCCAGAGACGTTGCTAATAAACGGATACGTGTGCGACTCCTATTAGTCGGTAGATGTTTATCTACTTTGTGATGTTCATGATTATTTAGAAAAAAATTATGTTGATCAAATATTACCTAATAGGCCAGGGAGAAGCACGATCAGGCGTGACATTTTGATCTATTGTTAGTCAGTAGCAAGTATTGTGGGCATATGTGTCTTGGTTCTGCCTAATGTATGGAAACAAAATCAAAGCCTCTCAAATTCCTAATCAGTTGACGCCCATGTATATTAATTGAATCTATTACAGGTGTGTGTTAGTCCTGGACAGACTTGTTCAAAACTACCTACTTCTAGAAAATGTTGTCAATTTAAGAGATGTCAGACTGTTATGGGAAGAAGTATCTGTGTTTAAAAAATAATAATACTGTTTTGTATAATCGAATAAAATATTCTTTCTCGCGCATTAATTTCTGTTGTGTTTGACTTTGCAAATGGCGAATTGCAGACGAACAATTACAATTTTCTACATCTTGTCCTGAGGCATGATGTTCTTTCCTGCTGATATGTCCGAGAAAAATCCACGTTCAAGATTCCTTGACAGTTCCAGTGACGTTATTCGCTCGTTCGTCCTCGTTTGGCCGAACAGGGGCCTTTTTCTCGAAAAGTTAACTTCAGATGATTTGAGTGTTCTAGTCATTTAAAATCGATTTTAAATTCAGCTTTACCATCTAATCAGATTTCAGTATTTATTTTTTAATCTGGATTTTATCTATGTTAAGTTTTCGAGAATAAGGCCCCAGATGCAAACAAGTAAGACTCCTTATACTCCTTTTTGATTTATTCATTTCCTGCGGTGTATCAGGTTTCTGAAGTCAACACAGGGGTTCGGTTAATCCATTTTTTGCTTAACGTCAGTTTCAAAGCCATGGCAACACATTGATATTATGTTGCTGCAAGTAGGCACTCAGAGACCCAGTCGTACGGTGACGAACAATGCCATACTGAAATGTGATTCCGTGGTCGTTTCTGTTTATAGAGTAAAACACTTTTTTGAGGAAATGTTCCAAATGTAACACGATATTAGTCTGTCATTGCCAAATGTTTTCCAGCCAATTGCTCTTAATATGTAAATTTACCGTTAACAGCTTAAAGTAGCATTATGCATTTTAAGCACTGTGGTGTCTGGCATTTTGACTTGATACAGTAACACGTTGCAATCAATATTATATTGTTGAATATTTCTAAATGAAAAAAATGTACAAATTTAAGTAAATTGGACGTTTAATACAGCAGAGTACTTGGGGAGGTAAAAGAAAGGACTTGTGTCAATCGTACTTAAGTTTATTTGATTTGTGTAAGAAGATTCATCTTAATATCTGAAGTAAAAAAAAATATCAAAAAGTGGATCCTTTCCTTTGTAATTTACTCATATATTTTCCTCATATAATTCTATGTGTTGTGTTTATATCAAGATAATGATCTGATGAATTATGATTTACTCGAAATACAAATGTTGGGCGAAGTGTGAAAAAATGTCAAATGGGAAAACAAAAGAACGCAAGTTTTCGCTGCATAATTTTGTAAACAGTCAAACTGTTTTATGTCAGTTTTCTCCTTATATTCAACGTAATTTTCTTGGAATTTTTTTTAAGTCTTAATGAATTTTAAATTACATTCATTGTTAACTTAAAAAAAAAATCGGTTTACATTAGATCCGGATTCCGCCTTGAACAAACTAGCATATTTCATAACGTTCCTTCTGAATAAACAATTTGATGCAAATTCTAGAGAGTAAATATGTTTAGTACATTCCATGCAGCAATATTATATCGTCTCTTTCCGGCCTTTAACCTGGATGTCATCTTCCGTGTGAATGTGAAATTTGAATATATCTCTACATTTTCAGCTGATATAAGTAATTGAATGACTAAACGACTATCACGTAACCTCAAAAAATGTTTACTTTTGTTTAATTTTAACCAAACTGTGTTAACCAAGCTAATAATGTAAACTATGTTCATAGAGTTTGAACATTACCAGTTATTTTCTGTTTAGTCAGATCTGAAGTATCATCATAAGACAAAACGACGGAAAACGTTCGGGATAAGCATAGGATAGTTCGTAACAGCAGGTGCGCTTTGCTTTGGATAGTCTTTTCATCTCTTTGAGATAGTAACTGTTATTACCCTTTTCTCCAAGAGTGGTGTTTTACAATCAGCTTGCTGAAATGGGCATCTAGTCGTAATTATCTTATTTTAGAGGTTTTTGTTGTAAATATCTATCACGGTTTGCACACATTTCTAGAGTGAAAAACATAGCGTCCTTGGTTTTACAATATAGACGAAGTACAGTAAATACAAGAGGTGCTTTTTACTACTATAAAGATCTTAAGTAAATACGGTCTGAATGTTAGGTACATTGAGAAGTTTCAATGCAGGGCGGATAAGAATTCTCTAGAATTTTTCTTAAATTTAGCAACATATGTTGTGTTATTGTCTAATTTTGTAATGTTTCACACACTAAAGTAAGTTATATTATTATATTGTCCTTTTATCAACAAAAATGGGCGTTATATTGGTAAAAGACTCTTAAAGAACCTATTATTCGGAAGATGCAAAACATGATGCTCATTTTGTTCATGTGTTTGACTCAAGGATGTCATTTAGTTTGTTCTTCCTGATATGAATCAACATTTAGTGACTGCGTTTGTTAATGGACGGTGTCGTTTTGTGGATCTCACCACTAAATAGTCAACAAGTGAAACTTTACGTCAGGTAATATCCAAGAATGGTCTTCAAGAGAAGAGGTTTTTTGATGTTGATTTAAGACAAATTAATAATTATTTTATTGCCAATCATCAAAACTACCGGTTATTTATGTTTGTTTCAAATTCTAAATTAATCGATTTCCGTATGTAAGGTAAGTCATTTTGAGACTAATGACGTCCCTTATCAATAATACAAATAAAATGCATAATTACTCTTGGTGTTTGCCTTTCAGGTTTATGAAGATCAGTATGGTCGGAACAGGATCGTTCATTAATTAATTCTCTTTGTGAAAACTGACCTTGAAGATAATATGTTAATGTACGTTATTTGACGATATAGTGGTTTTTTATTCATTTGCTCGAAAAAAGTAGCTAATTTACGTACTTGTAAGTGTTCTTTTGGATTATATAGTACTTGTTAAAGTGAACAATTAGTCAAAAAATCGTGGACCTAAACAAATAACAGATGACTTTAGATCAATATACTAGTAAATAGTAAGATAGTAAAGAAGTACTATTTCTTTTTTAGAAACCTGTTTACGTTTTCACGTCACGCTTTTCGCTACATATTCTTGAAAATATCAATTCAAAATCTTACTTTCCTAGTGGTCTTAATTTTTAAAATACACTCAGAGGCTTTGAACCACAAGATCTCAGGAGATATATTTATACTCGAATTTCAAGTTGTTTATGATGATGTTTGTGGTAGCAAGTTTGGTGATTTTGTTGCAAATCTGTCAAAAAGGTAAGTAAATATAATGATCTTATACATCGTCCTTCTTGAATATATCAACCACCGCAATACCTGTGTTCGGAAATGGCTTGGCTACTACTTATGATGAACTCTATATCAAAGTAAAGTATGCTTTCATTTATTGAACGCCAATGACCATGTCAGTGAACGATACATGTCCAGAACATAAGTAGTCAAGTACTTCTATAGCAATTGAGGGAAAGTCTACATTGTCCTTTTCAGCCCTAATTTGGAAATGATATGAGGAGTAAATCCATATGGGGTTAATTAAAAAGACCAAAGTAAATGGTCGATATTTTTCTTTCACTTGAAACTTGAATTGAGTTCACTCATCCAAGCCCTAGGCGCACTATTACATATATGTGTTTCTTGCAAGGTAATCAATGTAGTATATCACCCGAATCGGAATGTAATGGACTCAAAGTTGTGCCAATTGAGAGATTTCAGTTCACAGTCTTGTCCAGGAGAGTTCATTTTCGGTTCTCATGAAATCTTTAACGTGCATAGTTACATTGTTGTTATTAGTCGCATTCTCTTCATTTTTGGTGAAACCCCAAATTGATTTGACATTAATTGACGATTGAGTCTAGGTCATGTTTTTTTTATTTCATTGATGCGAAGGAGATCGTGTTGTTCGTATTACTTTCATCAATGTGAACGTTGTGGAAATATTGACCTCTACACAATATACTCGTTAATCTCGCTTACATAAATATAACAATAGCATAGAAGATTAATTAAACGGTAGGATACTAATTAACCAATCGGTCAATATTAATCTCGTCCACTGTGGATTATATTAATCTTTGTCGTCAAGCTAACACAAAACCTTCGTTTCCCTTAGTTTCAAAGTAAACATTCCAGATTAATAAATCGAGGTATATATATTCTTAACCATTTTTCTGAGTTTAACATAGTAGTTTACAAGTTTTCCCCATTCATCTGTTGGATTATTAGTGAACTTTGTGTTAAGTATTGGCTTTTACTATGGCTTATACGGAAACCAAACCAAGAGTGCCTATCATGGCTATGTATGGCACACCCGGACCTTGCTACAATCTTCCAACACTCACGGGAGTAAGTACTCACGATCCAAGAAGCAGCCATAATAAGCAACCAGCGTACTCTTTCGGAGTTAAACATGGAAAATTCGCTGACGATTGCAGCCCAGGACCTTGTTATCTTCCCGACTCTAAAATATCCAGAAGTGGTAAAGATGGTACCCCACATTACTCGCTGTATGCTAGACACCGAGAACCAACTATGTTTCAAACACCAGGTGCTGGAACCTATAAACCAGAAGAGTCTGGTCCGACATCAAAATTCCGACATCCAGCATACAGTTTTGGTAGCCGACCGAGATATAGGAGAAGTGACAACTCCCCAGCCGCCAACAGCTACACCTTACCTAATATGATGGGTTCAACTGTCCAGAGTGGCAAGCGACAGGCTCCTTGTTACTCTCTCCCTGGAAGACAGAAAACTGGTGGTTTCTCGGAAGACACATCTAAAGCTCCTGGACCAGGAACATACAACTCCACAGATCCCAGCATTGTCAAGTCACGGGCACCACTTTACAGTATGACCAGTCGAAACAACATGCCGGGTGATTCAACCCAAAAACCAGGACCTGGGGCTCATTCTCCTCAAAATTCATGGAGTCACAAGAAGAAGAACCCAGAATTTTCATTTGGTGTTCGTCATAGTCAGTATATTACTCCTCTTGTAGTTGATGTGCGCGATTAGAAACTTGTGGTAGATAGAAAATAAACACAACTTTATGTGAATTTAACAAACTAACTCATAAAAACTCTCATTTCGGGCAATATATTTACTTTTTCGTGGGAGAATTTAAAGGTCGTCAATTCCAGAAATATGTACTGGAAATAATAATATAATTTAGATTTTGTCAACTGTGCAGAATCATGTCAAATTATGTTTTAATACACGTATAATCATTGGATATGAATCATTAATTATATATTTAAAGGTGTATTATAGTATGTTTTTATTTCATAAATATATTTTTTCTTAAATATCGATTGATCTCAAGTACACCATCTATTCCCCCATTGTGACTGGCATTGTATTCCCGAACTCCTTAAATATGATATTGATAATGCATATCACAAATAAGCTGATCGAGTATTTCACTTCGCTGCGTTGTTCACCGTTCAGCTGCGATATCCCCTTCTATAGTGCTGGATACTGATGTGCAGAGAAGTAGACGTGAATTTTTCTCTGGGTTCTATGTGTATGTGCTTTATACTGAAGAACCGCAAAACGAAACCCGGAATCCAAAAAGAAACAGCTTATGAATTTTTCACATGAGGAATTATACCAATCATACCTTAGTAGGTATTTCATAATGAAAAGTGATATCGGGTGTTTAGAAGAGTAAGCATACCCTGCCTTGCGCAACACCCGTCCTAGCTATAAAACATACACGAAACAAACTACAAAACAAAAACACGATGAAAGCACCAACTGAAAAAATTGTGACTGGACAAATTTACAATAGTTCAAGGGGCGTAACTAATGAAAATACATGTCTAATTTTGATAATTCAAGTGACATAACTGATCATGATAATTGTTATATGATAATAATAAAAAAAATGTTGAGTACGCCTGAATCAATGAGAAAGCATTTTTAAAATGATAAAAAGTGACTTCAAGTGATCAGACTAGTAAGCAACACCAGTAATAAGTGCTTAATACCACAGATAAATTAGGGAGGTAAAACAAAAGTAGTGTCTTGTAAAATTATAAAACAATAAGGTGACAACTCGACATACTTTCGTGAGGACAAGTTTAAAATGTATCGTTAAACAAAAACATCTGCAATGATAGCAGTAACAGATATTTTATATTTATCAATTAGTTCATGATAAAATTTCTGGAGAGGTTTTGAGTCGATTTGGTAAATACATATCCTTGTAGAAGTATTTTAAATGTTAGATGCTTCGATCTAGCTAAGAAATCAGCGTAGAAAGAACATGCTCTAGTGTCTAGAGTATCGAACCAATTGAGACACAAAATTCAAGACGCAGATCCAAAGCCTACTTAGTCGTTTATTGTTTTTTACGAGTGCTTGCATGAACTCTGCCTCGTATGTGCATAAAAAATAAATCAGCAAATAGAGGCGCGCAGTTAGTGCCCATGGGGATGCCTATCACTTGCTGATAAGTATAGCACCCAAATTCCACACAAATGTTGTCTATAAAAAATCCAACAATTTAACATCATCGTTAGCGCTGAATTTGTTCATGGAATCACTATGGTTCTTAACAAAATATATGAAATTATGATTGACAACATATATATAAATATATTTAAATCTTACATCTCCAGTTTTAGAATAGAAAACACTATAGATAAGATCTTTTAAGCGTGCTTTGAGTTTACTTTGCGAAATTTTAGTGTAACAGTGGCGGATCCAGTGGGGGGGGGGGGCGTAGAGGGCCCCCCTGTCTTCTACGGCTATGACGACCTTCGCTGGGGTGACGTCTATTGGAATGGTACAAATTGATGCTTCTGTCCGATAAAACATATCAATTTAGAAAACCTTTTTTATAGCTTGAACAGAATGTCGTTTTAACACTTTCACTGCAAATATTACCTTAATGAAGACAGAATATCAATATGAGTTGAGAACGTCTACACATTTCACGTTTTCTTCACGACACTAAGATTAAATGTCCCATTTATGTTGGTTTATAAAAATAATATTTTGAATCTGGTTCGTAAAAATAATTAATGAGATATTCAAATTACCATTAACAATACGACACCTAACAAAATATATCTACATGTACTATTTAACAGACTCGTTATAACATGTATATGACAACTATTACATGACAACTATTTAATCTGTTCACTGAATTACCACCAATTCATTAATAATCTCTCGAAATAGCATGCGTTACGTAATGTATAGAGTATTTTATATGAGAATTAGTAAATACAAGTAATCGAAATCACGTTTTAACGTTTTTCTGTTTCAATTTCACAATTAAATCTTTTATAAAAACTGACGACCAACTGGTAAGAGATTTAGAGACGTTTTTTGATAAAAAAAAGAATTCCATAGGTGCACAATTTCTGTGTTATACATGTAATCAAAATTCGAATGTTTGTTTCCCGTTGGCATCTTAAATACAGAAAACACTGCACAATGTCCCCTCCTCTTCAAATCGCAATTGTCTCGTCACCCTTGCGACCTGCTTCAATTACATGTGGACATCAAATTGTAGTCTGAAAGTGATTATATGTACCCAAAATAAGACTGTTAATATTGAGAACATCATTGTTAAATTAAAATACAATTTTATTAAATAATTTACATACATTTATATACATTATAAATACTAGGCGGAATGTTAAAATAGAGATACAAGAAACAATCAGATATCTAACATTTTAACAGGCTGTTTTTTTTTCAATCTGACACATTAACAATCAGTGGGGTTGTGTATGAACTGTGTCTTATTCCAAAAGAATATACCGGGTTCTTCTTCTTGTGGGTCCAGGTATTCTGTGGGGAATGAGTCCCTGGTCCTGGTTTCTGAGTAGAATCACCTGGCATGTTGCTTCTCCCGGTCATACTGTAGAGAGGTGCTCGTGATTTGAAGGTGGTTGGATCAGTAGTATTATACGCACCGGGGCCTGGTGCTTTAGCCAAATCTTCTGAGAATCCACCGACTCTCTGCCGTCCAGGTAATGAATAACATGGTGCCTGTCTCTTACCACTAAGAACTGTGGCTCCGGTCATACCTGGTAGTGTGTAACTGTTTGCCGCGGGAGAGTTGTCGCTTTTCCTGTACCTTGGTCGGCTTCCAAAAGTAAACGTCGGGTGAGAAAATTTTGATGAAGGTCCGGCATCTTCTGGTCTATACGACCCTACACCTGGTGTTTTAAACATGGTAGCTGCTTGGTGACGGCCGTATAGAGAATAATGAGGCGTACCATCTTTCCCAGCTCGGGTTATTGTTGAGTCTGGTAAATATCTTGGTCCTGGGCTGCAATCATCTGCTAATTTTCCATGTTTTACTCCAAATGAAAAAGCTGGTTGTTTGATATGACCGCTCCTGTAATCGTGGCTGTTACTACCTGTAAGTACCGGTAATCCATAACGAGGTCCTGGTGAGGTGTAGGCAGCGGCAATCGGTACTCGTGGTTTCGTTTGGGTGTCTTCCATGGTGATATTTCTTATATTCTAAAGTATAAACTAAACCACAATTTCGATCACTTGTTCCAATATATATAAAAGGTAATAGTTGACTGTTAGAAGTCAATGTTGAATAATTTACTGTTATCAAAAATGTTTTGACTTATATAGCAACTGTATATGGGAAACCAAGGAGGACGCTATAGAAACTATGGGATTAATATCTATGATCTTAAGAATTATTAAATTAGAACATCAAGATCAGGTGGTCATTTAGTCGGATCAACTTTGTGTAAGTACAAGTAGTTAATCAGATAATCAAATAAAATGAAAAAAAAAGACCCGAACAGTAGTTATACTGTATTAAATGACAATTTCGTTACCCAAATCCAAATTATACCCTGTTCAGTTCTCTTCGTTAAAATTAATAATTATGACATTTATCATTGGATTATTACGGAGCCCCTTAGGCGCAATTTTCAACACTTTTTAAAATCATTTCGTTATAACGAAATAATATTTCGTTTAAACGAAATAATATTTCGTTTAAACGAAATAATTAATTCGTTTAAACGAAATAATATCATATATTTCGTTTAAACGAAATACTAATTCGTTTAAACGAAATACTATTTCGTTTAAACGAAATAATATTTCGTTTAAACGAATTAATTATTTCGTTAAAACGAAATAGTTATTTCGTTTAAACGAATTGATTATTTCGTAAAAACGAAATATTATTTCGTTTAAACGAAATAAATTATTATTTCGTTTAAACGAATTAATTATTTCGTTTAAACGAAATATTATTTCGTTATAACGAAATAATCATTTCGTTTAAACGAAATAATAATTCGTTTAAAAGAAACAACTATTTCGTTTAAACGCAATATATTATGTTATTTCGTTTTAACGAAATAATTAATTCGTTTAAACAAAATAATTATTTCGTTTAAACGAAATAATTATAACTAATTCGTTTAAACGATATAACATAGTGTATTTCGTTTAAACGAAATAACTATTTCGTTTAAACGAAATAACTATTTCGTTTTAACGAAATAACTAATACCTTTAAACGAAATAACATAGTATATTTCGTTTAAACCAAATAATTATTTCGTTTTAACGAAATAGTATTTCGTTTAAACGAAATAATTATTTGGTTTAAACGAAATAATTATTTCGTTTAAACGAAATATTAATTCGTTTAAACGAAATAATTATTTATTTCGTTTTAACGAAATAATATTTCGTTTCAATGAAATAATATTTCGTTTTAACGAAATAATTAATTCGTTTAATCGAAATAATTAATTCGTTTAATCGAAATAATTAATTCGTTTAAACGAATTAGTATTTCGTTTAAACGAAATATATGATATTATTTCGTTTAAACGACTTAATTATTTCGTTTAAACGAAATATTATTTCGTTATAACGAAATAATAATAAAAAGTGTTGAAAATTGCGCTTTAGGGGCTCCGTAGATTATATATACATTAATGATTTGAAATATTAAAAATAGAAAACAAAATCGGTTGAAATATTGAAAACAAACTAAACCTTGTAAGACATTTAGACGTATCACAGCATATTAAGAAACAACTGATTATTTCTATCTGAAACATTTACAATACATAGGAGAGACATTTCAATTGGCTCATTTAAAGAGAACTGCCAACAGAATTCAAATGAGTGACCAATAAAGAAATATCGAAAAATCTGTATATTATTATACATGGGACATTTATAATTGGTTTAAACTCGTAATAATCATATGCAATAAGAATATAAATATGATTAAGAAGACATAAAAATTCATTAGAAATTCCAATTGTTCAAATTGTTTGCTTTATTTAACACTTAATAAGCAAACCCATCTTTATAACACCAAAACATCTTTGAGCTATCTGGAGTTATTGTATTTCTCCAATAAATAACATACATGCAAATAATAACGAAATTTGAAAAGAGATTTTGAAACGAAACTATAAATGCGAAGTCAAGTTTCTTGCATTGATTTGCATATTAATCTGTTTTCAAGACACATAATTCTTCGATCGTTCCCTGTCAATCCCAGACCTGCGTCAATTACAGAAGGAAAACCTGTTCAAAGCCCCTAACAGTACACCCATACTAATTAACTGATTCATATATCGTTTCTATTTATGGCAAACACGTAAAATATTTATCTATAGACAAAATGAATTATCACCTATTCATCAAGAACCTCTCGATTTTATAAATTGTGTTTGTCACATTACGTCATTTATGATATTCTCTAATTAGATACTGTATATTAAAAGTGCAACAAACCATCTTTTTATACGTTTTATATTTTCCAATTCTTAAAAGGACAGTCCGATTTTTGCTTAGGTCAAATTTTTTTTTGCTGAAATTTTTAAAAACCATGCACCAAAATATAGAGTTATGTGCCATTTAATATCTCTGAAATTTTAACTAAAAAAATTCAACCGTTAATTTTAAACGCTAAAAACATGCTAAATATTTAAAAACCTTACGTAAGGTTTTTAGGTTTATCTTTTTTTTTACGCTGTTAGAAAACTACTGCACGAATTTGAGTAAAATAAACGATTAATTGTAGAGAAATGTTTCACCTATGTATTCTAAAGGTTTCAACTAGAAATATCGAGCCATTATTAAACCAAACAGAAAAACTAGGTCTAACTGCTTAATTAACAATAAGTACTCCCTGTTTTTAACTAACCCTTTAAAAACAAAGTTTGATCAAGAAGATACAGAGATACGATATCACTTTAATTGTCTAAAAAATGCAACACCGCATTGGCTAAGTGGAAAATTATTTAATAAGGAATTTCTCAAGTTACTTATATCATATTTATTAAAAATTTAAGTGATTAAGAAGCGGTATCTTCGCTTTCTTCGGCCAATTTCTTAATACGGCTTTTGTACTATATTTGAACTTAATAATTACATGCATCTAATTAATAGGAGGATGAGAGTTTTGCACAAAATGTCCCAGTCCCGCTTCCTAACTGCATCTTGAAGAACGAGACACGATAGAGTGCACGACTTGTTTTTTGGACAGCTGCATTAGTTTACTCTTATTCGAGTGGCAATTGTTAAGGGATTGCTTCTTTGTCACTCCTAGACCGAAATCCCGGAAGATATTTATCTCAGTCGTGTTTACGACCTGTTACATATCCCGAATTAACTGCTTATTGAGAACGTCTTGATTGAATTAAAACAAATCTTTATTAAATATTTTACATACAAGTATTATACATAATGATATTCTAGGCGGAATGTTTAAAAAGAAATACAAGAAACACGAAGATTTCAAACATTTTAACAGGCCGTTGTTCAATCTGACACATTAACAATCAGTGGGGTTGTGTATGAACTGTGTCTTATTCCAAAAGAATATACCGGGTTCTTCTTCTTGTGGGTCCAGGTATTCTGTGGGGAATGAGTCCCTGGTCCTGGTTTCTGGGTAGAATCACCTGGCATGTTGCTTCTCCCGGTCATACTGTAGAGAGGTGCTCGTGATTTGAAGGTGGTTGGATCAGTAGTATTATACGCACCGGGGCCGGGTGCTTTAGCCAAATCTTCTGAGAATCCACCGACTCTCTGCCGTCCAGGTAATGAATAACATGGTGCCTGTCGCTTACCACTAAGAACTGTGGCTCCGGTCATACCTGGTAGTGTGTAACTGTTTGCCGCAGGAGAGTTGTCGCTTTTCCTGTACCTTGGTCGGCTTCCAAAAGTAAACGTCGGATGAGAAAATTTCGATGAAGGTCCGGCATCTTCTGGTCTATACGACCCTACACCTGGTGTTTTAAACATGGTAGCAGCTTGGTGACGGCCGTATAGAGAATAATGAGGCGTACCATCTTTCCCAGCTCGGGTTATTGTTGAGTCTGGTAAATATCTTGGTCCTGGGCTGCAATCATCTGCTAATTTTCCATGTTTTACTCCAAATGAAAAAGCTGGTTGTTTGATATGACCGCTCCTGTAATCGTGGCTGTTACTACCTGTAAGTACCGGTAATCCATAACGAGGTCCTGGTGAGGTGTAGGCAGCGGCAATCGGTACTCGTGGTTTCGTTTGGGTGTCTTCCATGGTGATACTTCTTATATTCTTAAGTATGAACTAAAGCACAATTTCGATCACTTGTTCCAATATATATAAAAGGTAATAGTTGATTGTTGGAAGTCAATGATGAATATACTGTTACCAAAAATGTTTTGACTTATATAGCAACTGTACTTGGGAAACCAAGGTGGACGCTATGGAAACGAGTGTGGTAATTAATACCGATAATCTTAATTATTCATAATCATTGATAATACTGTTATGATTTGAAAGGTATGACCTATACCAATTAATCCGATTCATATAATTAAGCTTGTATTATCCACTTAAATGACCAAATCTGTTTATGAAAAGTGTAACAAACACGATGTCTATTACAAATGAAATGATCAGTGTATAAATCACTACACTTTTTTCACTTTCAATTCTTTTCAAATGAATTCAACATTCTTCTAATTTGTGAATATTGAACTAGTCAGTGTTTAAATAGTTGCTTGGTAAAGATTTGAATGAATTGACGAAATAGTTTTTTGGTCTTTTTATTGCAGGCAATTGTAATATAAGCAATTATTTTGAATTTTTGGTATTGTTATGCGGTTGGGATCGTTTGTAAATGTTTTTGTTTTATTATATTATTCAAAAACATCTGCAATGATTGCGAATATTATCTTGCTAGGATAGTTAACTGGCGTAATTGTACAACCGGTTCTCATAAAACGATTTACTGTAGATGTGTTGTCAAAGGATTTTGCATTGCTTTCCTAGGTCCTTATTTATGTGAAAACCTTGCACAAATATGTATTTAAAATAAGAGACATAAAAAGATAAGAAAAGATATATATATTAGATCTGAAAATATCAATATTTGACTAGACATTCAAGTGCGTAATTTAATATTCAGTTGTTATTATGTGAACGAATATAGTCGTCGCCCCTTTTTCGTGACTGCAATGGAGACAACAGCTTTTGTCTGATTTTAATGGAATTTCCCTGGATTTTGTCGAAACTGGGCGTGATCATCGCATATTATACAATCTGAGTAAAATTCGAATTTGATGGAATTTCGTTTAACTGTTTTCGTGTTATGGCCCTTGTTAAAATGTGTCAAAATTTGTTTTACTACACTACAATTTTCACACAATTGCAGTGACACTTGGTGTGATCATTAAAGTTGATTATATCTTGGACAGGTTCGAGTAGTAAGTGCTCTTGATAAGTAAAACATTTTGTAATAATTGATGTTGGTGAATGAATCAACCAGGGCTTGTCAGGTAATATAATATACGCACACCAGCAGCTGTCGGAAATTGTAATATTTTCATTACTGGTATGATGATATTACAAATTTTGTTATATCAAAAGAATAAAAATTCAAGGGCAATCATAATTCGAAATCAAATCATCTGATTATTGCCGAAATCGAACTTAACCAAGATTCCATTAATATATACATGCTTACCAAGATTCATTAAAATCAAACAATAATTGTAACCTCTATTGAAGATACTAAAAAATGTGAACGGACGGATAAATGGACAAACGGACAGGGGCAACGGCAATTTACGTCCACATTTTGATATGGGCGTATAAAAATAGAAAACAAAGGTGTCTGTGGGTGTATGTTTACTTTTCTTGGCTTACTATCTTTATTCTTGCGTTAAGCTCGATAGTTCTGATATTTTAAAACTTATGACATGTTTGTTAGTTTCACAACAGTTTGATTGACTAACTAAACCTAATAAATTATGCGCAATATCATGGGAATTTTGAAATACGTCCCGTATTTAAACGATGCATCTGATGAGAAATGCCACTGGTGCCAGCCTTTAATTGAGAGTACACTTTTATTAATGGGGGAACAACTGTATGAAAAGGAAGCAAGACAATTCCGTAAATCAAAAATTTCCTCTGAAGAATGGCAAAATCTAGAGCAATAGTTGTACAGTAGTAGTTTCCACAAAACAAAAGAACTATCATGTGTTTCGAAAAAAGTAAGCATTTAATTGTCATTAACTTCTATAGCCCATTGCTTACATGAAATCGTGAAACATATTTGAAATATTAATTTACTTAAGAGAGGGGATTTGCGGGGTAGGGCCAACTGGCTCTGGCATTTCTTTTGAAAAATTGGAAAAGAGACGAAATCACGTTTGGGGAATGAATAGGAAATGAATGCCAATTCCAAAGATTAATAAAACAAAATGTACATTTTATAGTTTTATTTAACTGTATATTAAATTACAATGGAAACGTTCAAATGGTGAAGTGAATAAATATTATATTGATATCAATGATTAGTCCAAAACATTAACTATTAGAGGAGTAGTGTATTGGCTATGACGCACACCAAAGGAAAATTCAGGATTCTTCTTCTTATGAGTCCAATTATTCTGAGGAGAATGAGCCCCTGGTCCAGGCTTTTGAGTTGTATCACCAGGCATGTTGTTACGACTGGTCATACTGTATAATGGTGCCTTAGATTTGGTGTTATTTGGATCGGCTGTGTTATAGGTTCCTGGTCCTGGAGCTTTGGCGAGGTCTCCAGAGAAGGCACCTGACTTTGGTCGTCCGGGTAATGAAAACGATGGGGCTTGTTTCTTACCACTTAAAACGGTGGTTCCGGTCATACCTGGTAGTGTGTAACTGTTTGCAGCTGGAGTATTATCACTTTTCCTGTACCTTGGTCGGCTACCGAAACTATAAGCTGGGTGGTTATATTTGGAAGAGGGTCCTGAGTTTTCTGGTCTGTAGGCTCCTGCTCCCGGAGTTTTAAATGTAGAAGCTCCTTGGTGTCTACTGTAGAGAGAATAATGTGGAGTTCCATCTTTTCCTTTTCTGGAAATTGTTGAGTCGGGTAGATAACAAGGTCCGGGGCTACAATCGTCGGAAAATTTCCCATGTTTAACTCCAAAAGAGTATGATGGTCGTTTAGTATGGCCGCTGCTCGGATCGTGACTGGTTCCTCCTGTAAGAGTTGGTAGATTATAGCATGGTCCTGGAGGTGTATACATAGCAGCAATTGGTACTCGTGGTTTTGTAACTGTGTAAGCCATTTTGCAACAATAATATTGCTATTTGTTACTGAGATCACTGTAGATGTTCTGGTTAAAATTGTTGTGATATCTAATGTGAATTTTATTGATATTTATATGTACAGTATACTAAAAATATATTCTGAAACCAGGGAAACCAAAAGATTAAAAACTAACGGATTATATCGTTAATTGGTTAATTGCAACAATTGAAGATATTAGGGAAAGAGCTTAATCGCGGTCATTCAAATCCACTCATTAAGTTTAATTGTTTCTTAACAATATCTTGGTTTAGAAGTTATACAAGTTTACCATCGACCACTTAGTATCTTAAATACAGATCTGAATAATATGTAAACAAATGAATGTTAATAACTTTAGTAATCAAATTACATTTACTCATTTATATATTCAATTAAACTTTTACTTTACCATTGAATCTTCAGTCAAAAACATACAGACCATTTAATTGTGGCACGCTAGAAATGTCGATGCTAAAAGAATATTTCTAGACTGTTCTAGTCTTAATCAAATCGATCTGCCCCTCTCCTGTGCAGGCATATCAATAACAGACATATGTTTACTTATTTCGTGACTGTTTTATATCGTCTTGTTTAATTATTTATATCAGTTGACGTGGTACTGAGAAAGGCAGGTAACGTTAACGATTAACAATTCAGAAACTGTATCGCGTGAAACCATTAAATTCTGCCGAAGCGAAATTAGGGAATTTAAATCAAGAGTTATCTTAATTTCTATTCTTCTTGAATTATGATTAACCAGTATTGACTGTACTGTATTATTATGATTATTCTAAAGTCGTATGTAGGCAGTGTCATGTTAACTAGAATATCCATTATATACAAGTACTCATATTCAAGGATATGATCTGAAAGTGTTAGTTATGTTGAATATGTTTAAGTCTTAATTTTATCGAACCGATACTAAATGAACATATTCTAGAAGTACACGTGAATACCTCCTGAACCATGTTTGAACTCGAGTCAAAATTATACCTGATGTTAGATTAAATATGTTGCGTTGTTGGTTCGTAAGAAATATGTAAATACTACTAATGGGGAAAATTAAGATGAAACCAAAGTCTTTTAGAAAATAAGATTGAAATGTTATGATTCGGCTGTCATTCAACACGACAATTGTATATCAATTCAATATCGATATTAATACGTCGTTATTGACTTCATAAACAGTAAATATTATATCGAGCATAATAAAATAAACACCAATGACACCATGTAAACAAAAACTTTTTAAACATAAGGAAATTCAGACGTTTCTATAAACAGATCAAAAGGGTCAGAAATGTTTTTCCACGATCAAAATCATTATTAATTACTATAAAGTACCAATTAAACGAGGACATTACTTCTAGAATCCACCACAAGGAATCATGAATAAATGATTTAGCGCATTTTTAATTCATTAGGTTATGTTTCTATGGCTTGTAGACCAGTAAATACTTCTAGGAGATGTTGACACATAACAAGAAGGTTAAATTCGAGTTACTAAGTAAAGCTTAACCATTCTATTCTGTTTGTGTTGCCGTGAGCAGTGTCTTCTCGCCTTTTCTGGGAAAGAACGACAATAAATTTTTTGATTGTGTGGACATATTTGAGATAAATATCCGCTGAGAATAACTCCATATTCTGAAAGGAAAACAAGTGATTAATTTAAATCAACCATACAGCATGGCTGCTCCAGACTTTGTGTTTGTACCAACTAAACCCCGGGGACCAATCGCCGCTATGAATACGGGTCCAGGTCCATGCTACGGATTACCAAACTTAACGGGAAATAATTCACACGATCCTAGAAGTATTCATGTTCGGAAACCCGCTTTTTCATTTGGAGTTCGTCATGGGAAAGTTCGTGATGATTGCAGTCCTGGACCATGTTACCTACCAGACTCTAAAATGTCAAGAATAGGTAAAGGAGGTACACCCGAATTTTCTTTATATAGTCGCAACAGAGAACCAACTGTGTTCAGAACTCCAGGTCCTGGGGCCTATAAACCAGAGAGTGCCGGTAAATCATCTAGACGATCTCATCCTGGTTATACACTTAGTGGTCGACCAAGGAACAGGAAGACAGATCACACTCCAGCTGCCAATATGTATACTTTGCCGAGCATGACTTGTAAAACACATCTTAGTGGCAAACGTCAAGCACCATGTTTCTCAATGCAGGGCCGAACCAAAACTGGTGGTTTCGCTGAAGATTTGAGTAAGACCCCGGGCCCCGGTGCTTATAGTACTACAGATCCTAACATCTCCAGAACAAAGGCACCACTATTTAGCATGGCTGGAAGGGGTACATTACCAGGTGATACAACGCAAAAGCCAGGACCAGGATCTCACTCACCACAAAATGTGTGGCTAGATAAGAGGAAAACCCCAGAATATTCATTTGGCATAAGACATAGTCAGTATACTGCACCTTTAATAATTGAGGTGATAGACTAACCATGGACTTGTTGAGAAAAAATACGCAACACGCGCATCTTTAGGACCTAATAAAAAGCCACATTGTAAAGTTACTATATTTAGCTGGTGAATGGGAAATTATGTTGTGGACTTATTGAAAGAGGTAGACATGGACTCGAAACATTGTGAAATGTATATCATCGTCAGTGCATCAATATCATATTTCCCTTTTCTTCCTCCAGACTTTCGTTTTGTGAAATGTAACCAAAGTGATATTTGGTCTCATCCATGTGCTTGGATAAAGAGGCAATATAGTGGTGTTTAATTGCATGAAAAATCCATTGATGAATCTTTACATGATTTATGTTAAAAACTACATAACAATCATACATAAAGCGTTGTTGACATATGTTTTGGATATGCGCACATGGTGGTCGTTATGTTTGAGAGTTCGGTTCTCGATCGGTTGTGAAAGTCGGATAACCTTGAATAAGGATTGCCTTCGTTTGTTTTAATAATAATAACCAAAAGCATACCTTAAATGATTTGTCAATTGATAGATTGTAGACGGATGTAAAGTTTGTTCATGTTTTTTTGTGTGTACTTAGTTATGAAAGAAATACCTCAAAAACACCATGCACATGGAGGAAGAATTCACGGAAAAATGTCAACTCAAAATTGTTTATGGAGTGTGTATAATAAAATAATTTCACTACAAGAGTATTCCTATCCTGTGAAACAAATTTACAACATCTATTGCCAAGTAAAGCGATTTTTCTAGTCTTTGTAGGCTTATGATAATCGAGTACATTTTTAAGCTCCCATTTACATCAATCTAAATTCCTTTTAGTTGTAAAAAAGGGAAATGTTGCAAATGGAATCTATAAAGGTTACTCAATATTCAAGACCAGAAAACTCTTTTTGCTTCACCTAAATAAATTTTCACAACTACAGTATTGTATGGCCAACAGATATAATGATGAAACTGTTATTGTTGATTAAGGTGAAATAGAGAAAATAACGTTGATATAATTCTCATATACTCATGGACAGATTTAGGATGGTACATGAATAAGTGTCACTTATGCGATTAATTCTTGATATCATACAAAATACCCATTGCTACAGTTTACACACGATAGACATCTTTGAATGCATAGTGTTATCACTAGTCCAAGCTGATCACGAAAAGTATAACGCAGAATTGCATTCAACACCATATCGGTTTCAGTTGGAAAATTGGTTATCGAGTGGAGCATCGAAAGTATTGGAAAAAATAAATACACGTAAACGTGCAAACAGTAGGTTAAGTGTAGCTACGTTTTGGGACTTATCCCTTTATCAAGCAAAAAAAAAAAAAAAAAAAAAAAAAATATATATATTTAAAGGCGAGAAAGGTCATTTCCGAAAATAATCTACTTAAAGGCTACCAAGCGAAGCGCATACCCTCTTAAAAATGAGTATCCATAGCTCTTCTCGATCTTGCATGCTTTCTGTATGAAATGATCAAATAAATGATGGTAGACTGACTATTATCACCATAATCTTTAGACTACTGTCATTCATAAATGACTTTGCTTATCATGGCATTATTTTTGTCCTTCGAAATATAGTCCAGCACAATTGAACGGATGAATAAATGGGAGACAACTAACACATACCTTATACTTCTTAATTGCAATGAAATATTTTAAGTATTACATTAAGAGTGTGGGTAGACTTTCGAAAGCGTTTATCGTGGGTGGTATTTTTATATTTCTCCCCCTGATAGCGTTTCGAATAAGAAGCACAATCCTGACACGAGACTTATTATTCACTGAGTTTTCCTCTTGCCCTAAATCTAGAGTTCTATAAGAAGGGGGGAGGGGGGGGGGGGGGGTAGATGTTTTATGTATGGTTAAATTGATAACCTGGCTATATTTTTCAGTATTTGCTGTGATGCCAGTTGATATAGAGTGTTCAGTAAATAATGGTTTAGTACCAAACATGACATCATGTAGAGATTTTCTCATCTGTATAAATGGTAAAATAGTACGTCGTATCCCATGTCCACCTGGTTTGCTATTTGATACTAATATAGGCAATTGTAATTACGAACATGTGGTATCTTGCGGCAAAAGACCAATGCAAGGTACGGCTATATTTATTTCCATTGCTTTAATTCCTGTATGTTAAATCCTGATAAAAGCCAGGAATTCAACCTGCCATTGTCCACACTCTCAAGACGTAGTGTATTCTCCCTTAAAGCCTACTTATCTTGGAATTAAGAATGGTGAAAATATGCCCCTATGCTGTACCTTATTTAACATGGTGTTAAATCTGTTTTAGGTTTCCAGAAATGCTATATAGTCAATGTGAACGTGACAATCGTTGTAGAAAATACAATTACTGAGCCTACATTTACACTAAAAACTAGTGTATATGCACAGCGACAATCCTTATATTATTTCTTGTTAATGGCAGCGGGAAAGGATAGCAGATTCTCGTAAGTTCTTATAAAAATTGACCCATAATTTTACAAATGCCGGGGATTTGGATGTACAGGATACCAGCTCAATGTTTCAATCATCACCATTACCTCATCCGTTGGATGATTTTGAGGGTGTAGCTACCGTCAAGGGAATCAATGACGGCAGAGAGAAATGGAATTTATATATAATTAACATTAGTGACGAAAAAGAACGATTAAATCAGGGGTGTGAGGGCGAGTAGGGACCGTAGAAATGTTAAAGGGGAACTTGCACCGCCAGGCTTACATAACTGGGAAATAAAGAAATTCAGACAAGACGACCAAAGCCGGATCAGTCTGCTTTCTGTCCCTAATCCAGCTCTGCCCTAATACAACCAACACTGATTAAGATACCATGTCATGTTTTCGGGACTTTCCATTTGATGATATGTTCACGTTTGTCATATATTTAGGTTTAATACGACGAACATTGAAAATTATGGTGAGTTTGTTCTATCGTTCAATGGTTTAGTTGGTAGTGAAAAGACATTTACAGTCTGGATACCTACTAATAGACGAGATAATCAAATAAAACAAGGTACAATTCTATCATCATTTAATACATAACTTTGATATAACCTATTTTACGGATTTTCTCCAGATAACCTTATCTTAAAACTGTTCAAAAGAGCATGTTCACATTCTGACCTTGATGTTATCATTTCAGGTTCCAAATATAAGAAACATAATCCTATAAGGCCATGAATAGTCTATTGTAGAAAGTGAATTCCAAATAAAACATTATGCGCAAATCGGAGATGACAAACTACGTTGCAAAGTGGCATCAAATCTTTATGGAAAGACAATATTTATTATCTTACAATACCGACATCTGCAATTTTTTAACCTCAAAGTAAATTTTGTATTTTTTCTCTTTTAGGTATACACGAGTTTTATCCCGAAGATAATGAAGTTATAACGTATAAATATTATTCATTCTTAGATAGCCTGAATGGCGAAATATTTGAAAACCCTTCTGTTAATAATATAATGAAATGATTTATTTAAAATTGTGTATATTCTATCATACATTGGTTGGTTAGCATTCACATGTTGTAAGCTTTATACGCTACCAAAGCAGTTCCACAAACATATGTAGGCTACTTAAAAATTTATATGGCCAAACGGCGTCAGTTCTTTGGATTTGATCTTTTCTGACTGTAAATGGCCGCCTTTAAAATGTGTCTCTCTGTCTGTGTTGCTGACGACAATAAAGGTGTAAAAATGAAAAATCAAAAATTTTAGATTTTCCTACTTCAATAGATACTGACCAATGAGTGTGACCAAGCGTCTCACCCGAGACCATATTTGCCATCCTAATAAATATCTCTCAAACAAGTAAAATACCATTATTAAAAATATTTACAATCATCTCATCCTTTATGGATTTTGATATTTTCTACAGTTTTTGAATACACTTACAACACCTTTCACTAAATAAAACACATCCGGCAATACAATGAGTAAAATAAAAATTGAAAAGATCGCCACTGCACCAGATCCTATGTATATAACAGAAGGTCTTTTATCATTTGCACTAGTCTTACGGCGCATTACACTTGTTAAGTTACTTTTTTCTACACTAAGAGATGCGATGATATCTTCTATGCGTTTATCCAATGTAACATCATTAAGTATTTTGCTCTCTACACATATACAATTACAAAGTTCGTCATTTAGGTCCAATGGCAAATCTGTTATGTTCGGTAACAATTTTAAGGTATTAGAAACACTCATATTTATTTGTTGGCCCACATTAATGGTTACGTAAGAAGAGATCATATTGGGTAATGTTTTGCTATTTGAAGACAGGGTTACTAAATCTGTATTTGCATTAGACAATGTTGCTGGTATTGGTAAGTTAGTTGTTGATTGAGTCTCTGTTGCCTCTGCATCTATAATGTTATACAGTTGGAACAAAATTACATTAATGTAAATGGATACATGTAGTCATAATAGAATTACTGTACCATAAGAATTGGCGACTCATTCAAGATCGTTACTAACATTGCCCTCCCCTCTGCAGAACATGATTCAAGTGTTCATATCTAAAGATATTAATATGATGATATCAGTCTTAAAACTTACTTGACTGCTGCGAAATGACGAGGTATTGTTTCCGGTACGGTCCGAGATTATCGATTCAGTAGTATGGCCTATACTGATCCAGAAACGATTTGATTCTAATATTTTCAACCGGCTTCAAACGTTAATCTAATCTACCTTAACGTCAACTTGCTTCTTCAACGTATTGACACCTGCCCTTGTAGTCTAGTTACTGCTAAAGCAAATAATTAAACGACTATATCCCACGGGCACTTTAATGTACCAAGGATAAATATCTGAAAACAACTTACCACAGCTGTCTACATGGTAACGAGTCAAAATACCATCACTCTCTCCGTAGCAAAACACACTTTTAACACCGTCTAAACATCGCGTTTGAAGTGCGTATTGGTTAAGGGTCATTTCATACCGCTCAAAAAATGGCATGTTTGTATCTTCGCTCCAGTAACAGTATGGATGCAAAATAGAGTCGGTCACCATACTTGGTTGACTCAATTGAATAGTGTTGATTGTTTTTGCTGAAATAATGATTACAATAATTTATAATAAAACAATTTTACACCAGTCTTTGTTGTATTTTTCAATTATTTTTCTGAAAAATGGAATATTTTCAGACAATAGATATAGTAGGGAAATATTTTCGCCACTAATGGCCAATTTCGATGTTTACAGATTGGACCAATTAAAAATCTCGTTAAATATGGATTAATAAATTATAATCACCACAATTCTTAATATTGTGTTCTGATAAAGAAATCATCAACCAATCATGTGGTCAATATCAGTCTGATGAACAAGTGGAAAAAACTATGGAGAAGCTTGATTCCAGCTTTCAAAAACACGACCTTACCACAATGGAATGCAGATTGAGCCAGTTTCTGTTTCTTTTTAAAGAATAGGTCAAAAGGGATTGGAAATGATATGTGTAGAAACCCACCACAGTGAATCGTACTACAGGCACCAAAAGACTGTCCAGAAACATTTGTAAAACACCACGGACTAGAAAAACTATCACCAAAGTTTCTGCATCGCCTTGTGTTAATATCCTCTTTATATTCTTGAACATATTTTATATCTTTAATGTCGCTCCATTTTTCACAATATTCAGAAGTCGATGTTTTTATTTGTTTTCCTTTATAATCTATGCCGTCAGCAGACAGAGAACAATATAAACCTGAAAAGAAACACACTGACATTTAATCCACAATTCCTGATTAAATGACAATCAAGGTTTTTTCTTTAAACTCAGAAAAAATTCACAATTCAGATAGAATATTTGAGCAAACAATGTAAAAATCGTTGTGAAAGAATTGTTTTTTTAGATCAAGATCATGAAGTGGAGTATCCCACAAATAGGCCAAAAGAAAACATTCCATACAGAATTTCAACAATCACTTTCAATACCTAAAAGCTTACATTTTTGTATGGTTTTCAATTTTGTAGTCAGGGAAAAGGCTTTGGTACTGATCGGTATAAAGTATTTGTTTTTGCAAATGTTGATATTAATTTGTTTGTGAAGACTTAACGTGAAAGTATCGAAGTTAGCACAAATGATTGGAGTGTGTTGTATGAGTGCATTATAACCCTTCAGAGATAGCACTATATATTTCTGACTGTTTCATAATTTCTACATCTACATGCATAGCAAACATAACATAATGATCAGTGGAGTAACTTACTGCACTTTTGAACCATACAATTTGCTTTTTCTGTGTAATTTTTTACAAAACACCATGGAACTAACGCTGAATTATCAGGATTTCTGCAATAGTTTTCAGCTTCCTTGACTGTTTCATCTGGCAAGTGTTCCACATTAAAATTTAGATTGTTTTGGACCTGATCCCATCGTTCGCATGTCAAATCATTCCAGGTAAAGTTCATCTTGCCTTGATAATTACTTGGATGACTTCGATAACACTCGTGATCTGAGAAACATTTAGATGTGTTAAAAAAAAGATTAAACGAAAACGCTACATATTTTTGTTATTTATTTATATAACTTTTAAAAATAATATTTGCACTCACCTAAACATCCTGCCAGTATTTAAAGACAAGTGCCCTAAGTGCAAAGCCTACATTCTATTAGCATATTATCGATTATTGCTACATGGACGATTCCTATTGTTTTTTTTTTAAACAAGACTTATTTTAAAATGTAAAGAGAAATTTTGAAAACTTTATAAAAATCTAAAAAACAAAGAACTCAAAGTTCACAATTCAGAAGACAAGCCGTAAACTGGTGACAATGCAAGTGGAAGATTTTTAAACAATTAAATTGTCGATTTCAGAGCATTATCTTGTGATGGTAGTTATCATTGGGTTACAAACGTCAAAGTCAAATTTTACTAAGAATACCAACATACCATTTGTGTCTTTATAAAAGCCATTTACATAGAGTTCACACAACCGGACCTCAGTATTTGCAGTAGAGTTATTATAGAATACGATTGTATTCGCCTCCGTGTTATCCTCAAAATCACATAGAAGCATTTTAAACCACAAATTTGTAAAATAGCATTCAGATTGATCTCCATTACTTTTAATGACTTTGACTCCAATGCCGTCTTTAATGTTATCTTTAAAATAAATATGATAGGATGATCAATGTTAATGTCATAATATTATAATATTTAACGTGTTAATATGACGATTCAACAAGATGCATGCTTGCAATTTTAATTTATTTAAAGGTATACAATTTCTTAGAATGAACAAAAAATACAAGTTCTTAAACTTGGTCAATCAGAGTATATATTCATCAACGATGTCCAAAGTATAAATATAATGCAAAAAACCCATGAAACTATGTAAATTTCCATATAATAACAGATTATAATTGATAAACGCCTAAAATTTGATTAAAGGGACAGTCTGAATTTTTTTAGGTCAACATTTTTTTTTGCTCAAATTTGTGAAAACTTTACACCAAAATCTATAACTATATGCCCTTTAATGTATCTGAAAGTTTTAACTAAAAAAATCCAGCCGTTAATTTTTAAACGCTAAAAACATGCTAAAATTTTTAAAAACCTTACGTAAGGTTTTTAAGTGTGTTATGTTTTTTGGACGCTGATAGGAAACTACTGTACGGATTTGAGTAAAATAAACGCCTAATTGTAGAGAAATGTCCCTCTTGTGTATATAAAAGGTTTCAGCTAGAAATATTGAGCCATTTAAAGGGCAAACACCAAAACTAGGTCAAATTGTTTAATTAACAATAAGTACTCCCTATTTGTAATTAACCCTTTAAAACCAAGGTATAGAGATACAATAAGCATACTTTAAAAAAACTCAAGTAGCATTTGCGATTTTTTTGACAATGGAAACTTTTTTCAAAAACGCAGAAAGGCCCTTTAAGGGTTTTTCAATTATTGTATATAAACATTGTTTTCTGGATTTATCAGATTATTTAGGTAATCTGTTGTATAGTTATGCAACCAAGCAAGTCCCTTGATGAATATAAACTCCTATTGACCAAATTTGAAAATTTAGATATTTTGTTCATTTTAAGAGGTTGTATTCCTTTAAATTGACTATATTACTTTGGACATTATCAAATGCATCGTCATCTAACAAATAAATGCCTGTAAATATAAGTTTATACGAACCCAACAACATAACTGTTACAGATAGAACTACAAATGTTCTATTGTATGCATCACCGCCCATTATTAGTAAGGTACTTTCATTTAATTTCTTGCATGTATCCCTGGTCTGATCAAATGCAAAACTGTGTTGTACATCATGAGGTTTCATTGGTATCAAATCATCCCCTAAATTACACAAGAAGGTAAAACTGAAATTGTTGCAGACATTTTTAACATTAATCACCGTGCCTGTACAAATCTAAAATTGAAGATACTGAAGGTCTTGTTTGAGAAGTCCACTACAATATGATTTTGTCATGCTTTTGAAGAGATGTTTTGTTAAACGGAAATGTGTTGCCTGTATGACTTTTTATCATGATATGGATAAGCATAATATAAATTTGGATATTATGCAATGCCATCTTGTCATTAATTTTGACGTCCACCGACTTTGCCGTACATACGCAGGATCGCACAGAGCTGCACAACGGATGAGCCAGGGAAGCTTCATGATAGTGAAGGCTGACACGGAGACTGCGAGATATACAAAACGTATGGAGCAGGTAGGATGCAAGGAAGCTATGGTAATGAGGTATAAATTGGCGAGTTGTGCATGGTATTGACAGACTTATTTTGTAGAAAACAAGGTAAAATGAAGGGTTTCCTGTGGGGGTTTTGTGCAAATATAAAGGAGCACAATTTAGTTGCTCATCCGTCTGGGGGAGATGCAGCTTCTCAGCCTTTTCTCAGTATCTTCTTCCCAGACACTGTATCAGGACATAGAACTGTTATAAGGACTAGCAGCAGCAAGTGAATCTTCCAAAGATGGTGTGTTTTCTCAGACAGCATGAGATGGAGATGGTGTTGATGTTGGTTTTGACGGAGTTGGATTCTGTGGACTGGTACTTGGTCTGGAATCTTTATTATAGCACTCGACTAAATAGCTATGTGAGATCGGGGCTTAAAATAATACTTTGCTTACGCCTTGCACACTCAAATTTGTTAAAAGACCATATCTTTTTCTGGCATTTTACTATTTCCATATTTAGCAACCAATAGAAACCTTCAACACATTTTTGTCTGATAATTTCATAGTTTCTCTGTGTTATTTCTGCCCCATAACTAAACATAGGTTGTCCGTAACAGCTCTCTGGAAAGAGAAAAGTGAATGATGAAAAAAAAAAATGTTGCTTTAAAAAACTCATCAGGTAAGACCATTTCTTGATACATTATCCAGCTAAGATAGACTGCCAGGCAAGATAATATACGCCCACTGGCAGCTTTGTTTGAAAAAGAACATATTTGGAGTTTGACAAAATTGTTTAACAACTAAAGCTTTTACAATCCATAACACTACACATATCATTGATTATTTTTCTGATTTTCAATTACGCTCACTCACACCGTGTTTCATCAAAATTCATCAAGAATTGTACCTTCTAGTGTTAAAAGGACAGTCTAGGTCAAAAAAAATTTTTGCTCAATTTTGTGAAAACTATACGCCAAAATCATTAACTATGTGTCCTTTAAAGTATCTGAAAGTTTAAGCTAAAAAAAATCCAGCCGTTAATTTTTAAACGCTAAAAACATGCTAAAATATTTAAAAACCTTACGTAAGGTTTTTAAGTGTGTTATGTTTTTTGGAAGCTGATAGAAAACTACTGAACGGATTTGAGTAAAATAAACGCCTAATTGTAGAGAAATGTCCCTCCTGTGTATTTTTAAAGGTTTCAGATAGAAATATCGAGCTTTAATTAAGCCAAACCAAAAAACTAGGTCAAATTGCCTAATTAACAATAAGTACTCCCTGTTTGTAATTAACCCTTTAAAAACAAAATCAGTTTGATAAAGAAGATACAGAGATATAAGAAACATACTTTAGAAATACTCTCAGGTAACATTAGCAGAATGGCCCTTTAACGATCTAAAAATTGAACGCGTTTTCACAAATAAGGGCAATAATTAATTGTAATTATTTGTCGATTTTGCTGATTTTCAATAGGGTTTATCCTTGGGTGATTACTATCACTCACACCAAGTTTCACCAGAATCCATCAATAATTGTATTTTCTATAGTGTTAACGATCTAAAAATTGAACGTGTTTTCACAAACAAGGCCAATAATTCAAAGTAAATATTTTTCGATTTTGCTGATTTTCAATAGGGTTTATCTTTGGGTGATTACTATCACTAACACCAACTTTCATCAAAATCCATCAAGAATTGTACCTTTTAGAGTTTTAACAATCTAAATATTGAACTCGTTTTCACAAACAAGGGCAATAATTCAAAGTAAATATTTATTGATTTTGCTGATTTTCAATAGGGTTTAACCTTGGGTGATTACTATCACTAACACCAACTTTCATCAAAATCCATCAAGAATTGTACCTTCTAGACTTTTTACAATCTAAATATTGAACGCGTTTTCACAAACAAGGGCAATAATTCAAAGTTAATATTTTTCGATTGTGATGATTTTCAATAGGCCGTTTATCCTTGGGTGATTACTATCACTCACACCAAGTTTCATTAATCCATTAAGAATTGTACCTTCTAGAGTGTTAACATCTAAAAATTGAACGCGTTTACCCAAACAAGGGCAATAATTCATAGTAAATATTTTTAGATTTTTTCTGATTTTCAACAGGGTTTATCCTTGGGGGATAACAAACACTCACACCAAGTTTCGTCAAAATCCATCAAGAATTGTGGCCTGTAGAGTGTTTACGAGCAATTGTGGACCGACGGACATGGGTGACTACAATATACGCCCCCCCCCCCTTTCATGTGGGCGTATACAAATGAGTTCACTTATCTTTACAAAATCTCATTTCAATCCAAGGTTATTTTGTATTATTAAAATTGATTTTTTTTAAACATACCCGTGTATGAATCTAAATCAATTCTATACAGCGTATAGCGGATGTGCCTCTGATTTGGTTATTTATCATAACAGTCCTAGGTACTCGACTACAGACATCAATATAAATATCAATATTAATTCATGTTTTGTAATATCAAAGCATAAGAGGTTAACATTAAATGACTTTACCATTTCTCAAATTTCCTACAGTCTTAAACTCACAAACTGTTATACTATCTGTAACGCCGGGTTCTAATACCATTTCGATATTCACGACAGTGCCATATGAAGGTTGTGCACACTCAATCAATATCGTTTCATTGTCATTCAAATGCTCAAAAATTCCACCACAAGTACCAATAATATGGGTTGTGTTTGATTGGTCTTTGGAAGATTTCAACTTCACAATAACCTTTCCATGAGCCCCTGAAATTAATAAAGTCAGCTATTTCGATAACCAATACGTCACTACTATGTTAACAACATGTACTAGATGAATTACAGCCTCTAAAACTCTGACTTGATTATTGAAATTACAAGAAAAACTTACGTTGATTAAATGCAAATAAAGGCTGTAAGTGTACATACATATTCAATAAAACATTTTTGAATCGTTTAATTTAACATATATAAATATTATAACGTACCAGTAAATGCCCCAAAAGTAACGGAAATTGACAGCAAATCCACAGTTTTAAACATGGTAAGGTTCATATTTGGTTGTGTTGACACATTAGATTGTCTGCAGGTCTCTGTCCTGTTGTCGTAAAAAAAATTCGCCCAACTTTCATGTTTTTCTCCAGACCTCAAGGATTCAAACAAATTACCTTGTTCTGTAAAACAAATGATTATCTTATCCTTTAATGCGGTACATTAGACACATAGGTGATAATTGTGTCGTTCATGAACCAAAATGAGGCAACAACTTTACATGACCCAAGTTTGCATCAAAACATACGGGTCTATTACTTTACTTTCTGGACTACTATTTTACATATTGCTCGTATATTGGAGGTGCTCTGAATAATACATGTATATTTCTATTAGGTAAATAGAAACAGAAACCAACCAAACCCAAGCAGAGTGTAAACGGAGCAATTTGATTGTCGTTTTGGCCATGTTTTATGTTATTAATAAAACGTACTTGGGCAGATAATAGTATCATCATACATCCACTTCCGACTGTTTGTATCACACACTGCTGTTAACTGTATACTAGTATTAAACTGACAGGTATAGTTTACAATAGATCCTGGTAAAGTAAAATCAGGTATCTCTGTTATCATACTGTTTATCACGGGAGGTGGTCCACAAGAAACTGAAGAAGAATTTAGTATATTATTAAGAATATGCATTTGCAATTTCTAATGGTTTACTTTATGTGCTGACAAGTCAGTAACATGCAAACGACCCTTGGTGGTTGTTGTCTATCTGAAATAAATGTGTTTTATCGCATTACAAGTAGTCCAACCGTAGCGTGTTATTATTTATTAAAATCGGCAAGGTTTTTCAAAGATGGCGCCCGATTTTGTAATGTGTTGGGTTTAACAGTTGGATCAAGGATCAAGGGGGGGGGGATTATTTTTTGTGGTCTGAAGCCTTTATTCATGGGAAGCAGTACAGGAAACAGGAAGTTGACAGTTATCTTCCCTTTTCTCTTCCCTTCCACGTTACTTCCTTAAACCTTATTGAAATCCCGCTAACTCCGTTTCATTCTTTTCTCACGGGTATCTATTGATTTATTTCCATTCTGTTTGTATACTTTCAAGATAAGATATCAGTTCTTATGATTAAGATGTATTTTAATACCAGTGTTGTATTATGTTTAAAATATGCATTTTTAGAGATAGCCAAGGCCACGTAAATTGTGGTGTGTGTTTTCTGGCGGGAAAGGGAACATTCTTTAAGGCTTAATCTTATTATGAATATCAATATGCAGTATGATCAATGTATAGTCTGGTGAACCATCAGTTTGATCATTTTTGATCAATATACAGTATGATCAATATTTAGAATGATTAAAATTTTCCAATATCGATTTGAAAAATTTACTCATTAATTTTTGTTTATTTTGGATATGTTTTTTTGTTTTCAATTTGATTGAACGTGACAAAAATGTAAATGTATTCAATTGCTGTATATATGCTGAATTCAGTTCACAGACGAGAGGTAAGTCCACATAAAATTAAACAAACAGAAGTGAAATTTCCGTTTTCCACACAAGCACCCAAGATATTCCAAAATATATAAATTTGAAATTAAGGTAAAGCCTAGAGATAGTTCAATTAATTTTAACATATCTTTTCGTTTGATTGAATTTGAATCGAAGACCTAGAAGAAGTTCGTGCATCGATCTGAAGCAATGTCTCCCTGACATTATGGGAACATCTAAAATGATTAAAATTTTTAACAACACTAACATACTCAATTGAAACAATTTATCGTAAGAATCAATAGATCGATCAGACATCAAAATATAACATTTACAGATTGATTCATTTTCCATGTCAATCCTATGCTTGAACTGTTTTAAGTTCACACAGTGAAATGTGTTTGTATTAGAAGTCATTCCATGTCATTAGAAAATAATAATTATTCAATCAATTTGATCAAAATGTCAAACCGTCTGTTTGTCAAATCAATTATATCGATTAAACTCTGGAAATATCTGACAAAATCCTTCAGTTATCATTTCATGAAAGCGCATATTTTTACACGCTATCATATTGTTCACAAAAAAATCTTAAATTCAAACACTACTTGTTCAAATTTTCAAAAAATAAATATTTGCACAAGTCGTTTAGTCGTAAAATTTAAAAAAGGGCGATAAATTAAATCTGAAAACGTCTACATAGACTCCAGCTTTTGGTTTATATGTATTAATTCCTATATAAATCTTTGCAAATATGAAAGAGATAGTCATTCCATTTCAGGATACACGGGTAATAACGACATTACAAATCATCGTTCGACTGGGCATATGTGCCTATAGATGTCACTTTTTTTTTATCAGTATTTTCATAATCGATAAGAAAATATTGATTGTGGTCGATACATATTTATTATAACTTAATTGGTCAAAATGTTCATCTGGGAATACAACGTAATGTTGCTATTTGTTTTACCATAAAAATCAATCCCCCTTCCATGTTACGATGTAACGCTTAATAATTTAGCATCACATTTCCATGTATTGTATCATGTTAACTCGTACATTCGGGCGAGTTTCTGATCTATGGTTATATATAATGTTTCCCTATCAATATGGGTTGTTTTTAATGTTTTAATTAAAAGTTATTGAATAAATATTTATGTATTCAAAAGTTATAATTTATATTAATTTTATTAATTAATTTTGTTGAAATACAAGTACTATATATACCACGGTGCTTACGAGTTAACATATTTAAACAAACGAATCCGTTAGGATGAGTTTGTTTAAATATGTTAATGAGTAAGTCACGTGGTATATATTACTTGTAACATAAATATGATTGACAGCCTAAAAGTTATGACAGCATCGATCACGTTACTCTTTAATCCAATGAAATTGAAGCTCGTGCACGTTTCATTTTCGTCTGCAAAGGGGATGTCTTTCCAAAAAGGGGCGGAGCTACTGCGAGTGCAATAACTTAGTTGGTTATTTCACTCATTTTTTCCTATTAGATTCTATATGGCTTTCATGTCAAATTACCCAAGAATGCAATAACACAAATTTTCTGTTTATACACCACAGTTTTCCTCAAACACACATTTTAAGCAAATTATTTCTCAAAAACATCAAAGGAAAAAACATCATTTATGTTACAACTTATGATAGAATAGGTTATAAAGGTTGATTATTCTATACTATTCTATTTTTTAAGGACTGCCAGTTGGAGACATGTTACTTACTGGACCAGCAACCTCTCGTCATATTTTAATCGCAATAATTTCAGAAGATACACATGTAGATAGAATGATTTTATTCGTATACAATTATTTACTCAATTCAACATGGAGAAACCATAATTGGTGCTGGGTTTCTTATTTCACCCCTTTAGAAGATTTTACACAATTGAAAATGTAACTTCGGGAATTAGAACTTTCTCTTAGAACTTGATTTTGAGATGGCACTGATAATATTTTCTTAACGAATTCTGTTTTGATTTTTTTGCTTAAAGAAATAACTTACCAATACAAACAGGCGGTTGACCAGTGAAGATACCATCAAAACATTGTCTAGTAATATGACCACTGTAATGGACGCAATTCATATAACATGTATAGTTCAACCAGCTTCCCTCTTCTAGAAAATTATCATCTTTATGTCTATAAGCATTTATCACTGGATTTGGTTCTGGACACATACCCCAAACTGAAAATACATTGTTATACTCCTGATATATAGAGAATCTCACCCGGGTGTCTTTTGATATCAGATATATCAACACAAGTTGATAAAGTGGAAAAACTCCGAGGCTTGCCGAGGAGTTTTTTCCACTTTTATCAACGAGTGTTGATATATCTGATATCAAAAGACACAAGGGTGAGATTTTATTTATCATCCAATATCATTCTAAAATCGAAATATGCGAAACATCAACTTTCGAGGGGTGAACTGCAGATTATTGAAAGAACTTTCGAAGGGCGAAATCAATATGACGTCATTGTTATTAAGACGTCATTGGGCGAATTGTTTATCACGTGACCATATTGGCCAATCAATGATTCAGAAAAGCAGTATCTCCTAGTAGATATAGTGCAGTAGATACTGCTTTTTATCATACAAGCGATATCTACTGTAGAATACCTTATTGGGTGATAAATTGAGGACCTACTAATTCCATTTTTCTATGCGATAGATATATTTATTTTGTGAATAATATTTTATTCATTAGATATGGATTAAGGAACAAGCTTGTCTAGATGAATCTTTTCCTTGTCCTGTATATACATTATGTCGAAATCCATGTAAACATTTTAGCAATACATTAATATTACGTCATGAAACCAATTGCAAGTTCAATTTTCAAAGGAGGTAATCTTAATATTTAATTATGAAATGAATTTCATCATTACGGGACAAAACTCTTTTTTCAAAATTTTGATCATTGTTTCAAGTAGGTAAAAATATATTACTGGAGAATTTTCAAAAATTGTCGCTAGTTGTAAAATTCCCCAACTGTTTGAATTGGGTCACAAATTTAGGATCGAAACAATTTTCACATCAACGAATATTTTAAAGCTCTTTCTTGGTTCAATCAAAATTTATAAAAAAAAATCGTGTACATCAATTTATAAACTAATTCATAATAAAGCTGTCTATTGAATATGATTTGCTAATATAGTAAATAAACACTTTTTATACGCCCACATGAAAATGTGGTCACCAATATTGCCCACAATACTTGCTACTGACTAACAATAGATCTAAATGTCATGCCTGATCGTGCTTCTCCCAGGCCTATTGGGTAATGTTTGATCATAATTTTTATACACCCACATGAATATGTGGTCGTATATTGCCGTCACCCCTGTCCGTCCGTCAACAATTGCTTGTGTACGCGATAAAGCCCGAGTTTTTACCAGACGTTGGCTTATGAGTTGTTGCCCTTGACTTAGTGTAAAAACGTTAAAATTAACTTGTGTACGCGATAGAAGCTCGAGTTTTTATCCGATTTGGATGAAACTTAGTAGGCTATGTGTATTCATCTTGACAATATATCTGATGATTTCGAAAATGGTGCGATCCCAGTTGTCGGTTTATGAGTTATTGCCCTAGCAATAGAAGCTAGAGTTTTTTTATATGATTTGAATGAAACTTGGTATGTATATTCATCTTGATAATATCTCGGATGCGTTCAAAAATGGCGCGATTCCAGTTGTTGGTTTATGAGTTATTGCCCTCGACTTTGTGAAAAACGTTGAAATTAACTTGGTATGTGTATTCATCTTGATAATAACTCAGATAAATTCGAGAAACGTGCGTTTCTAGTCGTCGGTTTATGAGTTATCGCCCTTGACTTAGTAAAAAAAACGTTAAAATTAACTTGTTACACAATAGAGGCTAGAGTTTTCATTCGAATTGATTCATCTAAATATCAGCTCAAATAAGTACGATGGTGCAATCAACTTTTTCAAATATTCAAATTTGATGAAGTGGGCGTATGTTACCTTGCCTGGCAAGCTATCTTTGTTGTTTGTGACCGGTTGTGTCTTTCAATGAAGAATTCAAGACAACTCGGATCAAAACACACTCGATCACTTGTCAAACTCGGACCAAGTATTAACATAAAATTTTAAACTTTGATCATTGCTTTGATGATAACAAACTCTGACCCTTTTTTTCAGAGACTCGGCACAAGTTTTAACTAAATATTTTTATCACAAACTCAGACCACTTTTCTTCACTTACCTTTTTCTTTCTGTGTTTATAAACACCAATCTATTATCAGTATTAAAGAGTTGTCTTCAAAATGTGTCAATTCGAGAATCAAGAATTAAAATTGCGCAATCATCAGACTGTTGAATCATTCCCAAATTGTTATTTGACCAAAGACATTTTTTTTTTTTTTTTGGTGTAAAATGTTTGCACGACATTTGGGCAAATTTAGTTTTGATTTTTCAGTTTTTTGTGACCAAATTCAGACAATTCGGACAGTTCGGAATTTTGCACCCATCGAAAAAATTGGTAATTGTAAAAAATATTATCCAGATATATGATTATGATTTGTGAGATATCTTATGAGACATTACATGTGTATATCAATGTCCTTCAATCGTCTCTATTAGGCATTTCGACAATACAGAGTAATACTTTTGATCGGATGAGAATACCGATAATATTGCATGATGATTCAGATTGTGCAGTATTTGGGGTTTTTTTTTTTATCAAAATGTGAACAAGATAGGCTACAGACAACATTTTATAACGTGAATTCAATTCAAGTTTATTAACGTCAATCATTCTCGCAATTTTCCAAAGAAATATTGTAGTTTATTTTTGGACGTTAGCTGGTAAAAGAATATATTAAAAAAATTGATTTTGGTGACTAAAATGACAAGATAACATTTCCCATGCTCGAAGTTATTGTTTTTACACAGGTTTTAAAGGGACAGTCTGAATTTTTTTTTGCTCAAATTTGTGAAAACTTTACACCAAAATCTGTAACTATGTGCCCTTTAATATATCTGAAAGTTTTAACTAAAAAAATCCATCCGTTAATTTTTAAACGCGAAAAACATGCGAAATTTTTTAAAAACTTACGTAAGGTTTTTAAGTGTGTTATGTTTTGTGGACGCTGATAGGAAACTGCTCAACGGATTTGAGTAAAATAAACGCCTAATTGTAGAAAAATGTCCTTATTGTGTATTTGAAAGGTTTCAGCTAGAAATATTGAGCCATTTAAAGGGCAAACAACAAAACTAGGTCAAATTTCTTAATTAACAATAAGTACTCCCTGTTTGTAATTAACCCTTTAAAACCCAATTCAGCTTGATCAAGAATATATAGAGATACAATAAGCATACTTTAAAAAATACTCTCAAGTAGCATTTGCGATTTTGTTGATATTCGAAACTTTTTTCAAAAAAGCAGAATGGCCCTTTAAATCATCTAATTTTTTTAAATTAATAGATATTCCTTGATCAAAATCTAACAGTAGAGCTAAGTAACAATGGGCACAATTTGTATAATAATGATAGTTAAGCTTTAACTTTCAAATTATGTCACGTTCAACTTCAAGTTCAGTGTTAATGTTGAACATTCAAAGAAATATAATTCAAATGAAGATAACCATGCTCATAGTTAAGTAACTTAAGTATTAACTTGGTTTCAAAATATACTGACATTAAATTTTTTTATTATATACACTGACATTAAATTTTACATACAGTTTAAACAAGAACTTACAGGGTCCCAATTTCTTAATTTAATAACATGAAATACCAATTTTTAATTTAGAAATCACTTACCAGAGTTTGGTGTAAACACGAGAAACAATAAAATAACCATGTTTCACATAGTAAGTCCTGAATGTAATAAAATGAACCTATGAATCGTTCAATCAATTATCACTTAATACACATTGATCGAACGCCGTTTCTCTGTTTAAATTGGATTGAAAATCGTGATTGGTAGTTAAATTTGAAATTGGATCTAAATTTTTTCCATCCCATGAAATAGGATTTATTGCTCTAATTAAAGACATGCATGTATTTTTATACACCCACATTAAAATGTAAACGTATATTGCCGTCACCCCTGTCCGTCAACAATTTCTTGTGTAGGCTACGCAATAGAGACCAGGGCCCGTATGCATAAAAACACAATTTTTACTTATTTATTTACTTAAGTGTCTTTCACCAGTCACCAGACGGAATTTCCAAATTCCCATGAAGTCACGTTTTGTTTTCTTTGATGAATTGAGGTAAATGCCGCCAAGAGATTAAAGATGTTATGACCTCATTAACGGTGACAAAAATTCATGAAAATTATTCACTTACATCAATTTTAAATAGTAATTATTACTATTTAATGGTGTCACTCACTGTTGGTGATAACGCAGAAGTTACCCGTTTTGTACGAAGATGTGCTGTTTTGCCAATGGTACTAAGTTAGATGGTAGAGGAAGTCAATGTCATGGGTGAAATGCCAAACGACCCCATATTGGTAGAACTAATACCAATAGGAGGGAGTTTACTCCCAGAACAAATAAAAATTTAGAAGGTTGGATAGCCGTGTCAAGAAACTTATTGGAAAACGCATCTCAATACATGTATATTTGAAATTATTACGAACAGAATGTATTGGAAATAATAGTTCAGTATTCTGGGGGTCAACAACAACCTCCCAAGAAATGGAAGTACAAGACACTCGAAGCTCTTCTGCTTCAGAACAGAAAACAATCACAAAACATGATGTAAAATGTGTTGGAATTTGTTGATTCCGTTTTACATTTGTTAAAATGAAAGCAGTTTGTTGTATGTTAAATAAATTATTTGAAGTAATTGGCTATAACCCCAGATAACAAAAAAATAATCCTATTGTTTTCAAAATCAAAATTTTAAAAAAACGTCACCGTTTTTCATTTCTGCAAGGTTAATTATGACCCAAGCGGTGACTTCGTTGGAATGAACCAAATCAAAAATAGATCTAAATGATCTGTAAATGTAAAAAGGTAGGTGACCAATCTGCATTATCGTTTCCTTTTAGTTCATCAAAATTGATGTTGTGAATAATCAAGCGATTTCAAATTTACTTGTAACCTGTACAAAAATTATAGCGTGTTTACAGATCTGTATTGATTTACATTAAATGCCATAACTCCTATTAACTCTAAATCCAACAGTAAACATGAAAGTTTTGTTACTTTTTAAAAATAAATAATGGAAATTAATTATCTTAATGATAGTTATAATAACTGTATATTTATTTATTGCTTGCTAGTTTGAGCACTCTGGCATGGTACGATGGCATCACATAATGTGTGATCATCTGAGGTGGCTATATAGCCAAACCTCAACTCCAGTATCAGCACTACACTGATGAGGCCCAGAAGGCCGAAACAGTACTGTTTGCAGTTAGATAAGGTCCTTGGTTCATACCTTGTTGAGCATTCTATCTGGAGTGTACCATTATCGTTAGCGTTAAGCGTAGCCCACTAGCTAGCTAGTTTGAGCACTCTGGCATGGTACGATGGTATCACATAATGTGGGATCATCTGAGGTGGTTATATAGCCAAACCTCAACTCCAGTATCAGCACTGCACTGATGAGGCCCAGAAGGCCGAAACAGTACTGTTTGCAGTTATTTATTTATTTAGTCAATTTGGGTTACAGAAAAATAAGTACAAATATATCTCAAAGGGATTGTTAAGAAGTTTTTAAGTTGTGTACGTGAATACGGAAAACTTACAGCATCAGTTTGCACCATTTTTATACGCCCACATGAAAATGTGGACGTATATTGCCGTCACCCCTGTCCGTCCGTCCGTCAACAATTTCTTGTGTACGCGATAGAAACCAGAGTTTTTATCCGATTTGCATGAAACTTGGTATGTGTATTCATCTTGATCATATCTCAGATGGGTTAGAAAATGGCGCAATTCCAATCGTCAGTTTTGGAGTTATTGCCCTTGACTTAGTGAAAAAACGTTAAAATTATTTTTTGTATGCGATAGAAGCTAGAGTTTTTATCCGATTTGCATAAAACTTGGTATGTGTATTCATCTTGATAATATCTCAGATGAGTTTGAAAATGGCGCAATTCCAGTCGTCAGTTTATGAGTTATTGCCCTTGACTTAGTGTACAAACGTTAAAATTAACTTGTGTATGCAATAGAAGCTAGAGTATTTATCCAATTTGAATGAAACTTGGTATATGTATTCATCTTGATAATATCTCGGATGAGTTCGAAAATGGGTCAATTCCAGTTGTTGGTTAATGAGTTATTGCCCTTGACTTAGTGAAAAAACTTTAAAATTGACTTGTGTACTCGATAGAAGCTAGAGTTTTTATCCAATTTGAATGAAACTTGGTATGTGTATTCATCTTGATAATATATACACGATAGAGGCTAGAGTTTTCATTCGAATTGATTCATCTAAATATCAGCTCAAATAAGTGCGATGGTGCAATCAACTTTTTCAAATATTCAAATTTGCTGAAGTGGGCGTATGTTACCTTGCCTGGCAAGCTATCTTTACTAAAGACGTTTGTGCTTCCAAAAAGTTCAATGACATCACCCACCAATCTTCTATGATTCAAGCTTATTTCGCTGAGTTCAAAGTTCAATCTGACAGTATTGCGGTTAGACCCTAATGTAGTTGTTAAAAAACAGAATTTTAAAAAAGCCGATCGAAACAATATTTGGGTCTAATTTTATAAGACTAATTTAAGACACAAGTAACTTTGATATATGGTTTCATTTTACTTTATATACATTATGTAGGCGTATTTCCAATACCATGAGTGGTGGCTCGGGTGACTTTGTGCTCCCAAAATTGATTAACGTTATCTAAAGAAATCTTTCAATGCTTACTTATTTATTGATTACGTTTCTTATTCACATTTTGTTTTAATAGATCAGTTTAATTTCCTGTTAGTTATGAATGTGAATTTGTATGAATAACATGATAAAAAGAAACAATGCATCTTGTGTATTGAATTGTTATATGAGATAATATAATTATTATACCAAATTTTTCCATGGATCATTGTTTCCAATCAATACGAACGATTCTCAGCTCAATCGTCTTTTTCGAGTCAAGACTAGTAGTTAATGCCAAGAAGGGTTGAATCAAAGAAAGCTTGCTTTTTTAGGTAATTGTGATCCGTTTATTGAAATTGGTGATAATCTTAAAATATGTCACATATTTCACACTGCATGTAAAGGGTAGGGCTAAAGTTGTTATGTTATGACCTGACCAGGTAATACTACAGACTATAATTCTGTTGAAAAAAATGACGCAAGTGATGGATACTATTGTGTGTGGTAACACTGCAAGGTTTTTTTTAAATTATCTAACATGCAAGCGTAGTTCACTCTTAATTTTAATCTAAAAAATGTCCAATAATGCAAAAGTAATCAACTTTAAGTGACACATCGAATGTTGAGCACGTCTGAAGTCATGGTCGGCACTTTATAATAAAATGTACAAAATATTTTTCCAGATTTTCGTCTTAATATGGACATACAGACAAGACTGGAGATCCTTTGTTAGATATCTCTTAACGATCATTTCATGAAGATACAAAGACTTCAGCGTTTTGAGCACTGGAGTCAAGTATTGTTTTGATGTACATGTATTCATAATAAAAAAAATCTGTAAGAAGAACCGTAATGAGAAATGTTATTTGGGATCAATCTATTAAAATCGTTAAAAGGACCAAGACATAAAAGAAATCAAACAGATAAAGAAAATAGGTGATGTTATTGATTTTTTACGTTATTTAAACGGATAGAATCCGTCTTTGGCATTTCAAGATACCACAAGATATCAGACACCAATGGAGGCTCAATAATGGAGATGGAGATGATCCATGGGCAACACAAAATGCCACTTTGAAAACAAGACGTTTTAATGAAAGTCATGTCAGTTATGAATAAAGCTGTTGGAGAATGATTTTTGTTTCGGCTACAAAGTTCCAATCTTATACAAGGCTATGCTCAAAACATAGTCAATGCTGTAAGATATTCTCCTCTACTTGAGCCAAATGTGATTGTGGCCCCATTAACCTAACGAGTCCTAGATGTGACACCGGACGATCTTATTGGTAAAGTAAGACAATTGGTAGCAGATTTTCACCTCAGTTATGAAGGAATCCATATAAAACGTCATGACTTGCCAGAACACAGGCTTTCATGGAGACATCCCTAAACGTTGGAATTCAAATTATAAGAACATTATAGCAAGAGTCTTTATGGAATACAATCACTTTATTTTTAACAACACGACGTTTCGACAAGATTCCACAAGTCGTTATCAAGTGAACAAAATATAACAAATGAGAAACCATGTGGTAAAGCATAAATATATACAAATTGTAACAATGGGATGTAATGATAAAATTGTTAATCCTTTAGGTGTAATATCACTATCCCTGCATCGCATCAAAAAGGTAAGGTTGTTACAAGTACGTATATATTTAGCTCCATGGTTACTGATCTGGTTGAATAAGGTTACTGCCACATTTCCATATTGATGTTTGATATACTGTTTGATAGGCATTTAGTGATCGACACGAATATAGCAAGAGTCTTTATGGAATACAATCACTTTATTTTTAACAACACGACGTTTCGACAAGATTCCACAAGTCGTTATCAAGTGAACAAAATATAACAAATGAGAAACTTTGTTAAAAATAAAGTGATTGTATTCCATAAAGACTCTTGCTATATTCGTGTCGATCACTAAATGCCTATCAAACAGTATATCAAACATCAATATGGAAATGTGGCAGTAACCTTATTCAACCAGATCAGTAACCATGGAGCTAAATATATACGTACTTGTAACAACCTTACCTTTTTGATGCGATGCAGGGATAGTGATATTACACCTAAAGGATTAACAATTTTATCATTACATCCCATTGTTACAATTTGTATATATTTATGCTTTACCACATGGTTTCTCATTTGTTATATTTTGTTCACTTGATAACGACTTGTGGAATCTTGTCGAAACGTCGTGTTGTTAAAAATAAAGTGATTGTATTCCATAAAGACTCTTGCTATATTCGTGTCGATCACTAAATGCCTATCAAACAGTATATAAGAACATTATCGAGAGCAATGAAGCTGTTTATTTTTTTTTATCTTCAAGAGACAAACGATCAATTACTTATACCAAGAAACGAATAGATTTGATAGAAATTATTCATAAGAATTTATAAAACTGCGCCTACTTTTTTTGACCTAACGAAATAAACAATATCAAAGATTATTTATGATGGCTAAAATCTTTGGAATGTCGCATATTCCAGAAGAGAAACGCATGGTCCCGTTTACTGTTATTGTATTAATTTAAATTAGATTGTTTGATCCAATTATCATACACCATAGCTTTAAAGATAAACATTGCTTTCGGACAATGGTCAGTGTTTGAAAAATAATGATGAACCACTCATGCTCAAGCATGCCTTCCAAGTGAGAGGGTGTTGGCGACTATACAGTGGAGATATTTGTTCAGCTCAATTCATTTGTACTGGGTCAGAGAAAGAAGACATGTACGTCAGAAGAAAATATTGAAAACAATATAATGAATAACCGATAAGAAGTTAATGTTTGGTTACATGAAGCAAATAGCAATAAAACATTATTTCTTTAATCATTTCTGTCCCCGAAAATACCCTTAATGGAAAAGATAGGACCAACATTATATTAAAACAAAATTTCTACGTTTTATTGTAGTTTTTAATTACGTTTGGCCATATTTTATTAACAAATGCTTTATTTAACTTCTATAATCGATGGATTGTGATATACTAGAACCGTAATCCTTTATCAGAAGTCTGTAAAGAACCGTGAGTTGTTCAATCATTGTAAAACATTGTTCTTGTAAGAAAATTTGAGTCACGCAACATTCTAATAAATGTATATCTTCCCATCTAAATAGAGATCAATACCGATTATGGTATTGAATTTATAAATCTGTAATAATATAGAAGGTTTTAAGATGGTGTTATCATAAGGGGAAATCAATCAATATTGAAATATATGTGGAATGTGTCAAAAATTCAACCAAGATTCGCAGATAAGGCAATGATAACCATGATATTTATATCAATATACATTTTTTTTACATTTAAAATCAAGGACTAGTGCAATAGGCCACGTTATGGTGTCTAGTCACACCGAGACAAATACCGATCACATATCAAAGGAATTTTGATTTGTAATTATTTTTAACATAATTTTCAGGATACAGCTTAAAATGATATTTCCGACATCAATTCAGACAAATAAAATTATTCAGTCAACCCACGGTCAATTCCTATCAATATTTGACGATACCTTAAGTCAGCTTATTGGTAGTGTTGTACGAATTACATGTAACCTATATGAAAATCGGAAAAGATTATTTTCGAATGAGCTAGAGGTAATGATTTTACAGTCCATTCAGAAGTCAATTTGAATATTGATAATGTCGATAAATGAAGGAAAAAAACTTCAACTTGATTCTAAACAAGAAATAGATGATTATGTTAATACAGAACCTGTGGGAAGGGAGATAACTTCAATTACAATGTATGTCATAACAGATTTTTTGGAAAAGTTAAATCTTTGCACTTGCATTAGTACATTGATTTGGATGCTTGAAATATATAGGAGATATATAGGTTTGTCATCTTTATCTATTCAATGTAATCTGACAAAATTTGTGTTGGACGATAGTTTTACCATGTTAAATTCATCGTAATAGAAGGCCTGCTTCCATTTGCCGAAAGAGCAAAAAATCGCTCACAGAACCATTCGTTACGATCACCTTGGGTCTGAGTACACATGGAAGCAGGTCTTAGATTAAAGATTAACAGTCATAGTGTTCCCATCTCACTGTCAAATAAGAGTACATAAAGTTCATTCTTATCAGGCTATGATAGAAATTTGAAGAGATTAAATAAAGTTTTGTATTGTTAATGCATTAAATTGGTAAGTCGAGCCAAGGAAAGATTGATCAGCAAGACCTTTTTCTGCTTGTTAAAAAGTCAAAAGATTGAATGTCTACCCTCAGTCCACTACAGCAATGCTCAATGTGATAGTCAACATGGTGAACTAATGCGACTACAATTTTTCATTAATGAGCAAACAAACACATAAAGTCGTAGACTCGATGATATTCTGTTTTATTTGTATTTCATTTATTTAAACCATAAGTAAACTATTCGATATTGACAAGAAAACCTATTGTTTATTGTATTTTCATCCTTACCACTAATTTGATTTAACGGCCTACTGTTTCAACCTATGATGGCACAAAACTTACAGTGCCCAGCATATTTCTAATAAAATCCCTAAAGGCCGTCCGATCATATCTGATTGTGGTAGTGAGTCATATGCGATGTCAGAATACATTGATCATTTCTTACTACCTCTAGCTGAATAATAATAATGAAATCTATATTTTACATGGGTCAGAATTAGGCCCAATACCACGAGTGATGCGGTCTTGTCCCACACTCAGCCCATGGGGACAAACATACATAATTATGGCATACAACATATAGACAAACAAAAATAATTGAATGGACAGAAAATGATATAGTGATCAAGTACAGTCAACTGAAAGATATTTTAAAGATATCCTATATTGTAATATACACAAGTACATGTGTATTAAATGGACATATTATCTTCAAGTGATTAAGGACATTGTAAAAAAAGAAATTCACTAATTTTTTAAGCCAAAGGTCAATATAAGTGTCAACATAAAGCTAAGCCAAAGGTCAATATAAGTGTCAACATAAAGCCTACCTGAAGGACACAACTGATTTTGTGAATAAAATAAAATATCTTCGAAATAACTTAATGAAATTAAGGCATCCTTCTCAGCATCAAAGATACCTGTATAATTGTATCTGATGATGGAAATTGCCCAGACCAATGCATTTTGGCTTCAACGTTCACATCAGTCCTCTTTCCATTTGGATTTGCTGAAGAACAAACAGGAGCCTCTGCAAACCACCATCCACTTTTAAATCGGTCAGGACAATTGTTATTGGTGGTGTCATGATCATATGTTGAAAATTTTCTGTTGACAATAGGCCTCGGATTGTTGTTGGCATCAGATCCAGATAATACTCGAAAACTATCAACAGCATTTGCTATGAAAAAGTTATTGTAAATACCAGTTTTTGTCTGTGTTGAAGTCATTCTGTAATATAGCCGGAAAGATGGATGATTCTGTAGGATATTGTACATATGGTTAAGTCCTAGCCAATACTCACTGTGTATGTAACCGAATCCATTAGCATATTCGTTCCAAGTTTTGGTGAAATTGACTTCGCTACATATGTTCTCCCTTGACTGGATAATGGTAGCTTTTAAAGTACTTGGTTTATAAACACATTTAGCTTCCAGGGTCACTCCATTTGTAGTTGGTCTGATATACGCCTTAATAAATGACGAATTAGTAGATAAAATCAAGTTAGGATCGGAACAATCTATAAATAAAATATTAAAAGAAATTTATAAACGTAACTAATACATATTTAGCAATCAGCCATATATAAACCATGCCATAATCTACAACTAATATATATTTGTGCTAATGTGGAGCTCACACTGTCTCGCGATCTGTTTCGTACAACAAGATTTAAACGGAATGGAATTTCCCTGAAATCTTTAGAGCTTATATGATCTGAAAAGATCTGTTGCGCTCGGATGCGATCTGTTCACGATTGGTCAACTTTAGGTATTACAGTTTGATTTTCTGTTCAAATACGTTTATTCCAATACGATTGAGTCCACAGGACAGTTGATCAAGAACCGATCGGCTCTCTTACGATACGTTACAATTGCGATGACGATTCTGAAGGGTATACATGTATATATAGTCTGATTAAAAGTTGAGTAAATATTTAATTGAATTTTTATGCGGGTTCCATTATCACGATACGATTAAAATCGTGGTCTCAATCGAGAACTAATCGTTGCGATCATATCAGATCTGACAAGATCTAAAGATCAAATTTGACAAAATTGACAAAGCGTGAACAGACCGCATCCCAGTGCAATAATTTTTATCACAACATATGAACTCTTATTACAATATTGAGATTTCAGCGAAATTCCATGACCAGTTACGATCACAATCGTGAACTAATCGTTGTTAAATTTCCAGCTCTTATCTGTTAAAAATGTTCTAAAATCACAAACAGAAATAATCTATCCACATACAAAACATACGGTATTAACAATGATGTGAAACTAATACCTTGTATTATATTTTGGCATGCATCACCAAAATAACCAATGGGACATCTTATACAATTTACTTCTGTACACAGCGACTTCTATAATTTAAAAAAGGCATTTGATACTCATAACTCATAAAGGCATCGGAATGGAATTGACAATTGGTTTTAATAAAACCACACATATTCAATTCGGATTCTACTCCAGTAATAAACGAGTTCATTCTTGTATATCGGCAAACTTCTGCCCAAAATGTATAAACCTTTCTACAGACGAGTAAATGTATTAATTAAAATGTTTCAGCAATAATTACATGAAACGTACTGTAAATGGTGGTGTATCTCTCTTACCTGCCGATAACAACGCTTATCAATAACATTTTCATCGGAAAAACAGTTTCCACCAGATTCATATAATGAACATTTTCTAGTTTTGACATCAAACATAAATCTCCTACAATTTAACGTTAACGAACACTTCAAACTACATTTTTTCACAGAACTTTCTTGGTTTGAAGAGAGGAAATTATTAAAATCACTTTGTTCACAGGTCTTAGGTTCATAAAACACCACCGTTTGTGTATAAGATCCAGCTTGCATTTCAAAGCACAAAATTTGAATTGGCAAAATTACAATATATATTTGTAAATAGGCTACGCTGACCATGGTCGACCACTGGTGCAACCCTAACCCTCCACAATAAATATAACTACAGATATCAAGCTTCCTCAGATGGTCGTTCACACTAATGAGAATTATTCATAATATGAAATAATAAAATTGTTTTTGAAACGTTCAATAGTAGCAGAAAGTTTGTTTTCTATTGATTTAATTAGAAGAAGCGGTAGAAATCTTGAAAATAGTCTTTATAAATTAATTCATTAGAACGGACACATTAACACAAATCCTCATTCAATTTGTTTTTTAATTTCCCGAAGAATTAAAAGTACGCTCACGCAACAAACCTTCAAGTCTTCGGATGTTATTATTTATATCGAGTGTCTGTTAAATACAATACATGTACAAGTTTTTAAGAGGCGTTGTCCAGTAGAATTATTTTTTTATTGTCCAGCAGAGTTAATACACGAGATCCATCAACTTATACGAGGTAGTACGGTGTTTAAGAAATTGCATTAAATGTCGAAATATATTGCAATAGTGTTTAAACTGCGTGTGAGTTGAGAAGTGAGTTTCCTTATTAATTTTGGTTAGTTGGTTGATGGCAAGTTAGGATTCGCTTCCAGCGGATGTTGTTAAAGAGGTTGGTTGGTTGGTAGACAAGTTAACGCTCGCTGATGCTGATATCTCAAACTAAGTAGTTGTTGGTATTGATGGTACTGTATGGTGTGGCGTGACTTACTAGGTCTGCCGAATTCTCGTGATGATCAGGGTATTTTCTTCTTGATGGTGGAAGTTAACTACTCTTTTTAAAGTAAATGCATGATCATTCCTGAAAACTCGTGATGATCAGGGTATATTTCTTCTTGATGGTGGAAGTAGACTACTCCTTATAAAGTAAATGCATGATCATTCTTCATAACTCGTGATGATCAGGGTATTTCTTCTTGATGGTGGAAGTAGACTACTCCTTATAAAGTAAATGCATGATCATTCTTCATAACTCGTGATGATAAGGGTATTTCTTTTTGATGGTGTAAGTTGACTACATCTTATAAAGTAAATGCATGATCATTCTTCATAACTCGTGATGATCAGGGTATTTTCTTCTTGATGGTGGAAGTTAACTACTCTTTATAACGTAAATGCATGATCATTCCTCATAACTCGTGATGATCAGGGTATTTCTTCTTGATGGTGGAAGTTGACTACACCTTATCAAGTAAATGCATGATCATTCTTCATAACTCGTGATGATCAGGGTATTTTCTTCTTGATGGTGGAAGTTAACTACTCTTTATAACGTAAATGCATGATCATTCCTCATAACTCGTGATGATCAGGGTATTTCTTCTTGATGGTGGAAGTTGACTACTCCTTATAAAGTAAATGCATGATCATTCTTCATAACTCGTGATGATCAGGGTATTTCTTCTTGATGGTGGAAGTTGACTACATTTTATAAAGTAAATGCATGATCATTCTTCATAACTCGTGATGATCAGGGTATTTTCTTCTTGATGGTGGAAGTTAACTACTCTTTATAAAGTAAATGCATGATCATTCTTCATAACTCGTGATGATCAGGGTATTTCTTCTTGATGGTGGAAGTTTCCTCATAACTCATGATGATCAGGGTATTTCTTCTTGATGGTGGAAGTTGACTACATCTTATAAATTAAATGCATGATCATTCTTCATAACTCGTGATGATCAGGGTATTTCTTCTTGATGGTGGAAGTTGACTACTCCTTATAAAGTAAATGCATGATCATTCTTCATAACTCGTGATGATCAGGGTATTTCTTCTTGATGGTGGAAGTTGACTACATCTTATAAAGTAAATGCATGATCATTCTTCATAACTCGTGATGATCAGGGTATTTCTTTTTGATGGTGGAAGTTGACTACTCCTTATAAAGTAAATGCATGATCATTCTTCATAACTCGTGATGATCAGGGTATTTCTTCTTGATGGTGGAAGTTGACTACATCTTATAAAGTAAATGCATGATCATTCTTCATAACTCGTGATGATCAGGGTATTTCTTTTTGATGGTGGAAGTTGACTACTCCTTATAAAGTAAATGCATGATCATTCTTCATAACTCGTGATGATCAGGGTATTTCTTCTTGATGGTGGAAGTTGACTACTCCTTATCAAGTAAATGCATGATCATTCTTCATAACTCGTGATGATCAGGGTATTTCTTCTTGATGGTGGAAGTTAACTACTCTTTATAAAGTATATGCATGATCATTCTTCATAACTCGTGATGATCAGGGTATTTCTTCTTGATGGTGGAAGTTGACTTCTCCTTATAAAGTAAATGCATGATCATTCTTCATTACTCGTGATGATAAGGGTATTTTCTTCTTGATGGTGGAAGTTGACTTCTCCTTATAAAGTAAATGCATGATCATTCTTCATAACTCGTGATGATCAGGGTATTGTCTTCTTGATGGTGGAAGTTAACTACTCTTTATAAAGTAAATGCATGATCATTCCTCATAACTCGTGATGATCAGGGTATTTCTTCTTGATGGTGGAAGTTGACTACATCTTATAAAGTAAATGCATGATCATTCTTCATAACTCGTGATGATCAGGGTATTTTCTTCTTGATGGTGGAAGTTAACTACTCTTTATAACGTAAATGCATGATCATTCCTCATAACTCGTGATGATCAGGGTATTTCTTCTTGATGGTGGAAGTTGACTACTCCTTATAAAGTAAATGCATGATCATTCTTCATAACTCGTGATGATCAGGGTATTTCTTCTTGATGGTGGAAGTTGACTACATTTTATAAAGTAAATGCATGATCATTCTTCATAACTCGTGATGATCAGGGTATTTCTTCTTGATGGTGGAAGTTGACTACTCCTTATCAAGTAAATGCATGATCATTCTTCATAACTCGTGATGATCAGGGTATTTCTTCTTGATGGTGGAAGTTAACTACTCTTTATAAAAGTAAATGCATGATCATTCTTCATAACTCGTGATGATCAGGGTATTTCTTCTTGATGGTGGAAGTTAACTACTCTTTATAAAGTAAATGCATGATCATTCTTCATAACTCGTGATGATCAGGGTATTTCTTCTTGATGGTGGAAGTTAACTACTCTTTATAAAGTAAATGCATGATCATTCTTCATAACTCGTGATGATCAGGGTATTTCTTCTTGATGGTGGAAGTTGACTTCTCCTTATAAAGTAAATGCATGATCATTCTTCATTACTCGTGTTGATTAATAAAAAGAAAGAAGAAGAAGCAACCAAATTAAAAAAACAAGCAGATATTGAGAAGAGAAAACTTAACAGAAAAAAGAAAGCGGAAATGAATTTACAGAAATCTAACACGAAACCCAAAAGAGTCAAATTAAATGTACAAACTGTGACAAAAGAAACTCAGATAAACCAAGATCCGGTGCCGGTAACGAGGACAAAGAGTCGTGGGTCCAGTGTGATAATTGCCAGCAATGGACACATTTTGATTGCCTTCCAGCATCAACTGTACCAAAATTCCAATTGCCGCTACATGTATAACTTAACACCCTCTACCCACTCTCTCTTTTAAATAATCCATCAAACGCCCATCCCCTGACCCCCACTGTGTCCAGAGAATATTTAAATGTTAAATTAGTAGGCCTAATAGAATAATCAAGCATAGGATTATAGCCCCACTATAGGCCGCTATTACGTTTTGTTGATTTCTATACCAGTGAGTAGTGCGCAGGCGCTAAAAAGGGGAATCCCGTGAAGTGACCTATATCAAATATCGACATAAACATCTTTAAAACCATCTATGAATAGGCCTAGGCCTAGCTGCTTCAAATTTTCAATTAACGCGAAATTGTCCCAATGTTGCAAAAACTATAGGCCGCTATTACGTTTTGTTGATTTCTATACCAGTGAGTAGTGCGCAGGCGCTAAAAAGGGGAATCCCGTGAAGTGACCTATATCAAATATCGACATAAACATCTTTTAAACCATCTATGAATAGGACTAGGCCTAGCTGCTTCAAATTTTCAATTAACGCGAAATTGCCCAAATGTTGCAAAAATGCACGATTTTACCCCAACTTGGTGGACGGATTTACCCCATCTCCTGACGAAATTTCCCCGTATCAGTAATTTGTCTTTGATTTCCTGTAAAATTTATAAATATCAACCAATCACATACATCGACACATAAAAATAGAGCGTAAATATAGGACTTGGATATCACAATGAATAAGTATGCCATTGCTGAAGCGTGGAACAGGCTATGTATTATGATGAAATCTTAACTGCGCGAAATTGCCCTGTTTTACCGGGTTCATCCTTGGGTGATTACAAACACTCAAAACAAGTTTCATCAAAATCCATCGAGAAACCATCTCTCTATCGTGTCCACAACTTTGAGAGTGTAACGGGCTGAAAAATTAACGTGTTTTAATGAACAAGGGCAATAACTCATAAAATATTTTTTCGATGTTTCTGATATTCAATAGGGTTTATCCTAAGGTCAATACAAACACTCATACCAAGTTTCATCAAAATCCATCAAGAAGCCAGCTCTCTATCATGTCCACAACATATTTTCAAAAGCAAGGGCAATAACTCATGAAATATTTTTCGATTTGTCTGATTTTCAATAGGGTTCATCCTTGGGTGATTACAAACACTCACAGTAAGTTTCATCAAAATCCACCAAGAAACCAGCCCTCTATCGTGTCCACAACTTTGAGAGTGTAACGGGCTGAAAGTGTTTTAAAGAACAAGGGCAATAACTCATAGAATATTTTTTCGATGTTTCTGGTATTCAATAGGGTTTATCCTAAGATCAATACAAACACTCATACCAAGTTTCATCAAAATCCATCAACAAACCAGCTCTCTATCGTGTCCACAACAATTGTGGACAGACAGACGGACAGACAGGGGCGAATGCAATATACGCCCACATTAATGTGTGGGCGTATAAAAAAGGGCTAATTGGGAAAGTTGCAGGAGCAATATGGGAAAGGTATGAAATGTTAAGGAACTAACTGGGGCGGTTTGAATTATCATTTTTAAAGGGAAGTAAATCTGTTTTAAATAAAGGGTAGTAACTCGTCCAGTTCAATTTGACTAAGACAATTGTAATGTGTCCCTAAACATTGTAGAAAAGGCGGTTGGGATTAGTATGCAAGTCTACACAATATTGATGATTCCAGGAAAATAGCTAAAGTAATAAATGTGTACTGTACTTATATAGATACGGACTGAATGTTCCAATTATCTGAAGATCTTACAGAATTTGTAAAAATAATTAACGGCAAAGCTAGGGGTAATATTTTAAAAAATAATGTGCTCATATCTCACTGTTATCTATTTCATGGTGGAAACATTTACATATTGTAGTCAACTGCCAATTAATAAGGAAAATATGGTTCATCACTAAAGTTATATAAATAAAAAGATTAACCAAGTAATAAGTGATTTGATCAGCATTACTAAAACAATGGGTATCCTTGAGATACGCTGGAATTGAAAAGTGGTCATGTTGAAGCAAGTGTCCAAAATTTGAGTATCTCGTTGACTAATTCATGTTTTACTGAAATTCAAGTTCAGGGACCAGTTCCTAGCCTTGTGATTAAGATCAATTTCTTGCATAAAACCTTAAGTCGATGCAAGAATTAGTTGGAAAATATCAAGTCGAATATCGGACTTGGACTTCGTTAAATGCTAGGAACCGGACCCAGAAGTGTTTCTTCTAGATTTCATGAATCTTTTGATCCCATCGGAATATTTTAAGGCAGTATCTTTAAATTGTTGAGGCTATTTCTCAATTGTCATGGAGGCTAACTGAGCGACTATAACTGTCGTTGCCATAGATACCATTCGGAAAAATTCCTTTATAAAACCGATCGATGAAGGAACTTGAGTGTTTAAAGAACATGGTTCCAATATTGTCTTCATTTGGGCCAATTTTATTGATTAGAAATGTTCTAATTATAGACTGAGAGAAAGTTTGAGATCTTAATCTGATCTCTTATACGATAATTAACCAAATAACACCATTATATCTTCCATGTTTATTAAGTTAAGATATTTCTTACTTTGAAATCTAACCATAGAATAGTAGTGGTAAGAAAAAACGTCACAGATCTCTGAGAGCCTCTGGATGAATACAGTGTGTGGAAATGGTATGGCAGCCATGAATATTGAGAAATATTTGATATTCAAATTGCATATTATCTCAGCTAACGGCGTATTCGCAATCTTGTCACGTGAAAGTTTGGCGAACACTTCTGTATAATTATTTTGATAACAAAAAATATATTGGGGACTTTTGAGCCATTTAAGAATTTACCATATGGTATTTTCCTTTCTGTTTATTCTCAATGATATGTAACCACTTTAACTGGACCGTATTTGAACTTTTATTAGAGCAATATTCAGTTACTGTTTATAACGTATTTAGGATAGGTAAAGATAAATATCAATCTGATTCAGCAGTTAATTTATTGAAGTGTTGCTTTTTAACACCACTGCAATGCATGCCAATGTTTAGATACTTGTCATACATGTAGGGTCAACTTGGTCAGATGTTTTGAAAAAGACAGTGTTGATATTCGTTCTGAGATTTCGCTTATCAACAAGAGGCCAAATTCATGCGATTCTTTTGTGTATATGACATGTCAATAGGGCACATGTGCTGGAATGCATGGAAAGGGGATTTTCATTTTTTTATGGAGTTATATGGTGGCAGAAGTGGTTAAAATATATAAATGATAACAAAACCATGCTTTGGTTTTAGTTAATAACAACACGGTTGGTAGGCTATAATCTTAGCCTTTTTTTCACCAGAATAATGGTGTTTCACTACATTGGAGGCATTGGCTTCTGTTGGTGGTATTATATTATGTAATATATATGGTTAAGATACAAGATAATTTCAAATTATCCCATATTTCTCAAATAAAACCTCTTGGTAGTAGGTGTTATAATCTTTATATAAATCTCGTCGATTTCCTACATTTGCACAGATTCTCTTGAAAAATATTCCCATAGAGTGAAAATGACTTTACGGTTGATCTCTGGAGTGATCTGGTAGACCAAGATTAATCCAGTAGTCTCACTACCACTCTGTTATTTATTCAGATATCGAGTCCCAATACGGCGTAAATTAATGTCGATTGATTGCAAGAATAATGAAATTAATTTGCCATGAATGAGAAATTAGAGTTACGATAATTACCTCTATCTAATAAGTGAATACGTATGGGGGTACAGAATAGAAATTAGGATCGAACCGAAGTCAGCGAACTTGATTAAAGCTAATCAGAATCATTGCTCGTATTGTTCACTCTCCGTTCGTTATAATATTATGACACGTATTGGAACATTGTGCCATAATTAGGCTTAGAAAGACGCGCGCCACTATGCAATTCGGAGAATCGGGTCTTTTTTTACCTTCCATCTGCGTGTCCAGTCCTAGCAATGGTTTAATACTCCATCCAAAGGACTACATGCCCATATCCCCAAAAAGTGTCGTAATATCAAAGGCACTGCCGTCCACTATCGTCATTTCCTTTCGACCAGTGTATTAATGATGCATTTCTAAAAAAAATCAATCGACATAAAAGAAGTCTCGAAGAATTTTGTCTGCTGACCCTTTTCTAGACACTAAGTTGATCTTATCCAATGTTCCCTTTAAGTTATTGAACGTCGATTGTGATTTAGCTTTATAATTAGGTCTAGCATATCATTTTTGTTTTTTAATGTCGAAGGCTAAAATGAGTTTGCAAATTAAATTAACTTTTTGATGATTTTTCGTGCTGGATACTGAGAGTCACGTACGCTTTCTTAAATTGCATGATTTCAGTTAAACAAGATTTTAACCCATTTGAACTAATAACACAATCCATCATGATTCCTAGGATTTCTGTAGTGTCTCGAAGTGTTTTTAATCTGCATGAAATTAGTTAATGGATAGAAGTTGCTTTTGAACACGTCTACAAACTCTTTTAACAGCAATCCCCAACTCGTCTCAACTAAATTCTTAAGTTTACGACGGATTTCAAACGTCCAAATATTGCTAGAATTAATCAGTTGATTGACTAATAGGATTGTGTTTATAATATGTTAAAAACCAGTCTTTAAATAATACTCGCAGAGATCCGCCGTCTGCATACAAATATAAAATCATTAAGGCGTTGGTCATTTTAGTCAAGATTCCAGTATAGCCCTGGGTCTTCTTTCTTGGACAAGGAATTATCCTTAGCTATATGATTGGGATGATAATACAGTATTTTTCAGTATATTAGTAAATTTTTCAAACCGGTTCATTACAGGCTGTTTTTGATTGAAAGTGACTTGTGATAGTTCTCGTAACAGCTTGGATGTTTAACAAAATGATTCCAACTGTATCCAAATTTCAAATTTATCAGCTAGTTTGTAACTTTGTAACCTTACATTTCATTATTTTCCAGTCGATCCAGCATGGATATAGATGATACGGGAAAGATCATGCCAAGTGTTGTCGAAAGGGTCGAAGAATTGCAGTCTAGAGAATTTGAGTTGCTATCCATGTAAATTCTACTAGACTACATTCTATCCTATATTAGGCCTATTTAGCACGACAAAATCTCGATCTAGTAATGCATTCAAATTTGATAGTAGAATCTAGATTCATCTCCATTCACTAATTGTTAATGACTTCTGTATTCTGTGTTATCGATACGAACTAAGAAAGATAAAATCAATGGACTATATTATCTGATGAGTGTTTTCCTATGCAAATGAGCTGAAACTTCATCTTTACCATCAACCCTTGGAGATCACAATCAAAATAATAAAAACAACTATAATGTCGCGGTTTGATTCCATAGAGGGATCATTAATACTCTGTTTTTGGTTATATTTCCAGAAATACATGTAGACAACTAATAACATTAGCCATCTAAGTTTTGATTGGAAAATATCAATTCCTCTCATTATCTATTTAAAGTTCCTCTGAGAATATTCTTTCGTTAATGTTGCCATGACAACGAAAGTGTTACGTCAGAAGAGCTATGGTAATGAATGTCGATTATGGGAATTTCAGTTTTGGTGATGCAATCATAGAATTAGAAACTATACTTCTATGATGCAATATATAATAATAATAATATATATTATTATATACTATATTCAACTATTGCTCTCGATTTTGTCTTTCCTTGGTCGTGATTTTTTCGAAGCAATTCTAAAAACGATGAAGATCAACGATTGGCCGCAAATTCATGTCTTAGAGACCAATAGAACTGAAAAAAGAATAAGAGCTTATTACATTTTAATGTCAACCCTGTTAATATCTGACTGCCATAAAAGAAAATTATTTATCCGTACATATCCGAAAAAATACTGCTGTAGACATACTAAATAGACAATCTTATCGCATTAAAAATTAGAAAATGAACTTGGCACAACTCTTGAAATCTCAATAATAAGAAATGGCTCCACCAACCTACCCACCCCAACCTAAATTATAGACTACTCCAAGCGTTGATCTCGCTCCCTTTGATTCACTTTTCGGAATAATTAGTATTCGTACTAAAATTGGAAACCATTATCATTAAGCATTGAGGTATGGCTTTTTTTACTTACCATTCTGCTAAACGACCAGCACGAAGCCAAGGCCCACCTGTCACCCCTATTCGAGTCATTAAAGTTAGCTTCTTCACCTCGATGAGACTTTAGATATAGGTTCAATTTTATTACACCCTTTTTAGGCGTGATCTGAATCAAATTCGCCCTGTAATAACACTCAGGCTTCGCCAAAGTCAGTTGATTCGGAAGAAGTATCCGACGTTTTGCCATAGTGTACTGCTTCCACTTTGACGTTGTGTTCTGGGTATGACGTCACTTACGTAACGTGATAACAAAGCGCGCCATTTTTTAAGCATCGCTCGGAAAGTCCGGTTTTTAGTCGTTTTTGAGGAAATAAACATTTTGAGAAATTTTTTTTTTGTTTTTTTGTAATCGATCATCAATCCAGGAGTCATTCAACATGTTTTTTTAAAAATTTCAAAATGACTTTGCACAACCTCTTTAATATCTGACTGCCATATAAGAAAAATGTAAGAAGAATGTTAAATAAGATGAACCCTTTTATAAAAAAAACAAAAACGAATCCTATGATGCCATGTTGATAAATAGTTTGGTTATTATAAGACACAAAAAAAAAACCAATTATTTAAAATAAGTTTGTTTCGTAAATTTATCGCCAAAAATTGATAGAAAGTATTTTAGTTTTTAATCATAGGGTTTGATCACACTACAAGCACAGCAGGACGGTGCGATTAGTAGCAGCATTAATCTACAGTTTGTTTTCAATGTACAGAAGCTCAGCTGTTTACATAGCAAGCGGAACTTCGCAGCACGAAGGAAAGCAGAGCAAAGTGATACACAGTTGTGCACTGCACCGTTCTGCTCTGCCTGTAGTGTGATAAAAAACCTTTCTGTAGTATAACTTTAACCAAATCGTTGTTCTCAACAGCATTGTTGGTGTGTAAATACAATTCCTTCATGCAACAAGTATACATTTATGTTATAATGTAGCATGGTAGTACAATTAATAACAATTGAAGCATAAAATAGTCGATTTAGAAGTCAAATTATAAACAGTTTAGTATTATTGATGTAGTATAAAGCAGTCAGTTGTACAACAGACGCTTACAAATTTCTGGCCAAGTTCGTATAATTTAATAAAAGAAAAAACTGAGGGAGAAAAAACATGAATTGTAAAACATCTAATAGCAATATTGATCAAGGAGAGGGTTATCATACGACTCAATTTGACGGTAAAAAGACAATAATAAAACTAATTCAATTATGGCTACAACATGTTTTATTTCCTCTACACCAATCGATGATAGTAATAGATAGTCGTGCCTGGAATTCATTCTTTTAATACAACGTGGTCCACCATTTAGGTTGAATCAGTATTCCTCCGTAATTGCAATCCTAAGAAATGCCTACGCAACTGACTCCATCATAAATGCAATATGGCTTACCAATAAAGTTATACTTGTGCAGAAATATTCAACAATCTCTCACTGTTTTCGCGATTGTCCCGAATATATAACCTTTATCTATTTACATAATTTTATTGTGTTGTCTAAATCTTTGTTCGAACTGAAATACAGAAAATTAAATATTAATCATATGATTTCAGTACTGAAATTCATTAAAATTGTTAGATATTCAAATACATATATAGAAGATTTGTAGGGATACTGTTCAATTTCATCTATTGTAAATTGCCAACATGGCAAAAACTTTTGAACTGGCATAAAAAATTTAACATCCCAGAGATTGATGGTATTTCTAATTCAGTTTTATCACTGAACAGTTTTAGGATAGAGAAGCGCAATTCTGGTTTTAGAATGTATAAGTAATGTTACATAATTTGATATCCTGGTCCGAATTGGTATCAAGGGAATGGTTGAACAAAGCGAGATAATGGTTGGATACTCCCTTTACATTAGGCTAACGATCTTTTAAGTGACAATCTTACCAACCCCAGAGAACGACCACTGTCTCCAAATTAGACTGGTTCAACACCCGACAGGAATACTGTTAAAACTTAACTGTCAAGGTGGTAAGCTACTTCGATAGGCGAGACACAATTCAATCGACAATCTACATAGAATAATAAACTTGTGCATGTAATATCATACGATTCAATTTTAAACTTCAGCTGAATACGAATATGCGAGATTGAAAGCTATTTATACTGGGATATGTTGTTTCAAGGTTCAGATTCATATTTTCCAATGAACCTGGTAACATTGATTGTATCAGGTAGCTGTTCGTTCCACCAGAACGAATCAGTTACTAATACATCTTTTCCAATGAACCTGGTAACATTGTCTCTTTGTTCAACTATAATAGATCAGTTACCAATACAAATTTTCCACTGAACCTGATAATATCGTAAGTTTGTATAAGGCAACACTTCCTTTAACAAGAATGGATCAATTACCAATACATTTTGTTCCAATATCAGACAGCACTTTGTTCAACAAGAATACATATACATCAGTTACAAATACATCTTTTCCATTGTAACATTGTTTCTATCTGGTAGCACTTTGTTCAACAAAAATACATCTACATCAGTTACAAATACATCTTTTCTATTGTAACATTGTTTGTATCTGGTAGCACTTTGTTCAACAAGAATACATCTACATCAGTTCAAATACATCTTTTCCATTGTAACATTGTTTGTATCTGGTGGCACTTTGTTCAACAAGAATACATCTACATCAGTTCAAATACATCTTTTCTATTGTAACATTGTTTGTATCTGGTGGCACTTTGTTCAACAAGAATACATCTACAACAGTTACGAATACATCTTTTCTATTGTAACATTGTTTGTATCTGGCAGCACTTTGTTCAACAAGAATACATCTTTTCCATTGTAACATTGTTTGTATCTGGTGGCACTTTGTTCAACAAGAATACATCTACATCAGTTCAAATACATCTTTTCTATTGTAACATTGTTTGTATCTGGCAGCACTTTGTTCAACAAGAATACATCTTTTCTATTGTAACATTGTTTGTATCTGGTAGCACTTTGTTCAACAAGAATACATCTACATCAGTTCAAATACATCTTTTCTATTGTAACATTGTTTGTATCTGGTGGCACTTTGTTCAACAAGAATACATCTACATAAGTTACAAATACATCTTTTCCATTGTTTGTATCTGGTGGCACTTTGTTCAACAAGAATATATCTACATCAGTTACAAATACATCTTTTCCATTGTAACATTGTTTGTATCTGGTAGCACTTTGTTCAACAAGAAAACATCTACACCAGTTACAAATACATCTTTTCCATTGTTTGTATCTGGTAGCACTTTGTTCAACAAGAATACATCTACAGCAGTTACAAATACATCTTTTCTATTGTAACATTGTTTGTATCTGGCAGCACTTTGTTCAACAAGAATACATCTTTTCCATTGTAACATTGTTTGTATCTGGTGGCACTTTGTTCAACAAGATTACATCTACATCAGTTTCAAATACATCTTTTCTATTGTAACAGTGTGTGTATCTTGCAGCACTTTGTTCAACAAGAATATATCTACATCAGTTACAAATACATCTTTTCTATTGTAACATTGTTTGTATCTGGTTGCACTTTGTTCAACAAGAAAACATCTACAGCAGTTACAAATACATCTTTTCTATTGTAACATTGTTTGTATCTGGTGGCACTTTGTTCAACAAGAATACATCTACAGCAGTTACAAATACATCTTTTCTATTGTAACATTGTTTGTATCTGGTGGCACTTTGTTCAACAAGAAAACATCTACAGCAGTTACAAATACATCTTTTCTATTGTAACATTGTTTGTATCTGGCAGCACTTTGTTCAACAAGAATACATCTTTTCCATTGTAACATTGTTTGTATCTGGTGGCACTTTGTTCAACAAGAATACATCTACATCAGTTTCAAATACATCTTTTCTATTGTAACATTGTTTGTATCTGGCAGCACTTTGTTCAACAAGAATATATCTACATCAGTTACAAATACATCTTTTCCATAGTGACATTGTTTGTATCTGGTAGCACTTTGTTCAACAAGAATACATCTACATCAGTTACAAATACATCTTTTCTATTGTAACATTGTTTGTATCTGGTGGCACTTTGTTCAACAAGAATACATCTACAACAGTTACGAATACATCTTTTCTATTGTAACATTGTTTGTATCTGGCAGCACTTTGTTCAACAAGAATACATCTTTTCCATTGTAACATTGTTTGTTTCTGGTAGCACTTTGTTCAACAAGAATACATCTACATCAGTTACAAATACATCTTTTCTATTGTAACATTGTTTGTATTTGGCAGCACTGTGTTCAATAAGAATACATATACATCAGTTAAAAATACATCTTTTCTATTGGAACATTGTTTGTATTTGGCAGCACTGTGTTCAATAAGAATACATATACATCAAGTACAAATCTTTTCTATTGTAACATTGTTTGTATCTGGTAGCACTTTCTTCAACAAGAATACATCTACATCAGTTACAAATACATCTTTTCCATTGCAACATTGTTTCCAGTTTCATAACTAAAATAGATTAGTTACACATATTTATCTCTACACTTTAACAGAAATATACTATGTTACAATCAGATATCAGAAAGAGATAGTTAACAAAAAAATCAAACCCCAATAAAACCGAAATTGGAATAAGTAGTGATATGTAGCTTACATCGATTACACATATTTAAAAAAAATAGATCGATTTAATCAAACAAACTGCGCTATGAAATAACTATTTGTGGACATATTTCGCACAATAGTGATGCCAAACTGACGAACACTATATTATTGGTATGAAATGATTGCAAACAGTTCCCCTTCTTAAATGTATTCTTAAATATAATTATTATATTCTTTTCAAATACCAAAGGTTGAAACAAAAGACATCAGTAATTACTTAAAACTTAAAACACAGGCAAAAGATTCAGATTACTAACCTATTCGATTCTTGCAGACGAAGAGATTAATTTTACGACAAAGGAATATAGAACGTTGTGTTTATATCTTAATAATCCCCGCAATTAATGTCTTCATTGTTCGGATATTGAAAGAGTAGGTGTTAGAACACTTCACACTTTATTTCTCTAACACTGACTGTCAAATCTCAGTAGATGTTGGAATTGCAATGTTCACAGATGGTATTTATTGTAGCTTACTAAGGGCGTTTGATGTATACCAGGTAGCAGCTAGTTTGACGTTAATCATTATTTGCCGCCAATTTTCAGATCAAAATAACAGGGTAGCAAAACGAATTTCACTAAAGAAAAGGCAACTGATGTTCAAATGAAGTAGGGTTTTGTCGAGAAGGTATAATTCCCAGTTGACAAGTGTAATTGTCAAACAAAATCGATTTTCCGACGGCTTTGTCTGCTGGCAAAAACGACAAAAACCAAGAGATCATTTTAAGGAATCTAAATATATAACCTTGTTCACGTTATATCTCAATATATCTTATTTTAATCTACGTGATCATCGTGTTCTCTATCAGTGTTTACAACAATGAGATAAAAACAAAGATACTAAAGAGAATTTTCGTATCCAGATCAACGCCTTATTTAATGCATTAGGTTACATACATAATTCCTACATATTTTTACTTTTCAGTGGGTAAGTTATCGTTTACATAACGATTAAATTTGTTATTTAGAAAACAAGTTAATTTTAATATTAGCTTTGATGAAGTTAAGTGTAACGGAAATATTGGATCGTAGGATTTTCTTCTCCGTTGAACTATGTCGGACAACATCTAGCCTACCATTTCCCCGTCATTTTAAACAAATTACTACGCCATTAATCAATTTGACCGTGCTCAGTCGGAAATTCACTGTCCTAGGATCTGTTGAGTTATAATATCATGCCCAGTATGTGTCCTCCAATTACTAGCAATGAGATAGATCAATTAAAAACTTTGTATCATCGACAGATAATTCTGATCTTTAAATTTCGTTAATTCGAGAAAAAACCTCTCAAAAAGTCGGACGTTCTTTTAAGCAAGTGGGAAAGTTGTCCAGTATGTCTTGATTACATCAACATGCTTGAATATCATATATATTATTCTAGGTTTGGGTTTTTTCTGTTTTTTGTATTCATACGTATAAAATATACTACGATATATTGCAAACAGCTTTTTGAATGGTTTAGAGAATGCAAATGATCGCACTGCCTCCGATTAATTGCAGTCTAACTGGACATCCAATTCTCACAAAAGAAAATAGTAGGATCATATGGAATTATAGTATTATCAGTTGATATTTATACAGTTATATTCCTTATCAGTATTTTTTAAAAATTCAATTGAGTAGGGTAGTGATATATGAAATTGAATTAGTGAAAGAAAGTCATATAGTTTATTTAGATATAAGATTATTGTATTTATATCTCTATCCAATATATGTTCTTAAATAATGGCAAGTAAAGGACTGAACACACAGAACATGGCAAAATAGAAGCAGTGATGTCCAGCAGATCAAAGGAAAGGAATTGTTGAAGAGGCAGAATATCTTGAATACAATTCCAAACATATTACATCGCGCACCCTTTCTTGAAAAAAATTTATTAACCATTTCTTTTTGCGATATGTATATACTTAAAAAAGAAAAGAAATAAAGGGACTAAACATGTCCAAATAATTTTGCTCTTTTTACATTGAAATATAATAGTTATGTTAGTCGGTCAAATTACATCTTTTTTGCACTTTGCTAACACAATTCTGTTATTTCCATTTCCGAATTCAGTTGTCATGGCAGTATTCCTGTCCGAAGCAAATGTTGGCAAATTACGGTACATGGTTATTTATTTCAGTATCGTTATTTTATATCTATACAATATTCAGTTACAGAAAATAAAATAATATGATTGAGATATTTAACAATGGTTGTTTGATAATATTTGATAAGATTAGTTACTAAAGAATTGAAAACTTGTTTCAGACATCGTGTCGACTAGTCTTGAGTCTCTTTCTATTGATTTCTTGGCCGTATAAGCAAAGGCAAATGGATTGAGTTAATTCTATTCTATTACATAACACAATATTCATAGATTCCTGTAATTGGAGCTCTTGGGAATATCTCAGAAGAAAAAACAGAATAATTTCTTATGCGGAGAAGCGATTTAGGAAAAATAATGCCGTTATTCCCTTAAGAGCGATTAACATCTAAAACCAATCATCTTATTGAGTGAAAGAGAATTAAACGAAGCTCGGCGACATTTAAAACATGAAATTAAATTGTTTTAACCGGACCGAATGTCTTCAAGAACTGAATGCAATTTTGTGAACCAAGTTAATGACAGACGTCGACAGCGTCCAAAGAAGAAAAGTTGACCCTCTCTTTGTATCATGATAAGTGAATTAATGAACGAAATCCCCCTGGATTCTTTCGTTGTCTTTCATTCAGTTGGAGATGAAATTTTTGGTAATTTGATAGTTGATTGGCTTGATCATTTCTTTCATTGTATGTATTTTGATGGTCATATCAAGTTGATCTGCCATAGCAATAACTCTGGTATCCATAATTTAATTCTGGTTGACTGATAATTCTTTGTAAGGCGGCACAAAGAACTCTTGACACAATATGTAGGTGGATGTATTCAATCTTAATAATTCCGTACAGACTTTATCTTTGAACAAAAAAAAGAAGTTTTAGTCTTTTTTGTACATGTAGAATTTTCAATTCTTGGCAAGAATGTTGGTTTATGATATTCATGCTGATCGGACAGTTTGTCGCCAATTTTCAACTACTAGTCGTGAGAGTAGTACAATTCATTTACGACAATCTAGTGCTTACTCGACAGCAGTGATTCCTGACATTTATTCTGGTGCTGCTTATGAACCATCGCCCCATAACAATGCACATACCAAACAATTTTGATAACAATTAGAACAGTCTTTTCTACACATCTTGAGTAAGGTCTTGAGTAGCGTCTTCTTACTACAAAACAAGATTCCTGCTGATCACTGTGTGTAGCGAGAAAATCTTTGGGTGAGCGCGTCGGTAAGGGCTCTATAGCGCCTTAAGTTAATGCTTAATCTCGGACAAGTTTTCTTTCATATAAATTAGTATATAGGAAGTATTCGGAATCAATTTACCCTAAAATACATCACAATATTTGAAACTTTTATCAATTTTAGTTTCTACAACGATTGCTGTCATATAACTTTGAGACACATGTCAAGTTTCCAGGCAGAATCTTAAATTTTTACGAGAAAATCATCATTAGACACCGATAAAAATCCTTAAAGAAAAAATTTGTTCTCGAACAACCCTTAACTACATCTCTACCAACACCAAAGGTTGGGAATGGAGCGCTGCTTGCTACAAATTTTACGGTTTATAGATTTTTGCAAGAGAAAAGATGATTTCTATCGACAATCATGATGATCAGCGTTAAGCTTTTTAAAAAACCATCTCGTTTAATTCAGATGACGTATGTCAGGATTATAGGAAAGATTGATGTCGATCGAATTTTAAAAAAAAAGATCTGAAGTTTTACAGCATTAGATGAAATGTAATAATTTTTGGTTGCCATATTTCATTTAAAAATTCCAGATAATCGTGCAGGATAACTGCCTCATTTTCGTTATATTTCCTATCGAAATGAGACTCACTTAAGAGAGAAGATCGGACATTTTTTAATTAGAACCTAGATTTTATACTAATGAACGATTGTTGTTGTGGAAGGGGTGGGAGGATATCACAACTTAGAATCCCATTACAAAACTTGTGAGTCTTCTCCATATCGATTTAAAGAAATAGTCCTGAAAGAGGTGATAATCGGAAGTCGTTTTAGACTTATTTGAGTCCTGGTATATCATAACACCTTTTGAATTAATTTTAACTTGAAATAAGGTTTTTATGTAACATTCTTAAAGGAGCTTAGTTCTGGATTTAACCCCTGCACGAGAAATGAATTTTATATTACGTGTGCATTGACACTAACAAAGCAGATTTTTTCTTGTGAAACTTCAATTTTCGGTTCTTTAGAATTATGCACCAAAAACTTCTACCCGATAGCATTAAAGAAACCAAGTACTAAACACAACCGGAAATCCAAAAAGACATTTTGACGAAACATTAGGTAATAATTCAGCATTACGGTAATTTCACAATTAATGTACAAGTTTTACTAACAGTAAATAAAGCTTTTAAAGTAATCCCACAGCTTTGTTCTTGCTGTTTTTAAATAACATTATATTTCTTTCTTGACTCGATTTTTCTTAAGAAAATCAGATATCACTTTACTCTGATAAATAATTGATATAAATGTTCAAATCTACCACCACAACTATAAATAATGACAATGAATAAAATACACAAATCAAATTTAAAACCGTAATTTTCTTTGACATCATTTTGGATGAATCAATAAATTCACACCATCTACCATGTTGAAATCCTTCTTTGAGCAGACAACCTGGCAATTACATTACACACGAGTTTCCAACCAAGGCTTAAAATAATATGATGTACATTTTTATTTGACCCCGAAACAATTTTTCATCCATTTGAGTCGACCACAGAATCTATTGTTGGCCAAGTCTTAAAATATTCGAGAGTCATTAACCAATACCGGTCAAGCTGACGCCATGGAGTGTGCCATGAGTTAAATATTTCCGGGACAGTGGCATAAGTTTACTTTTATTTTCGATTTTCACCTGTCGAAGGATCTTTAAAATCCATAGCATATAGCATATGGGGCCTCGGTTTATTATCCCATCCAAACAACTACACACTTCGTCAGCCCCTCTGATCAGTTGCATCACGAAAAGGGAAAAAGGGGGCTGAAGTTATCATTTGGTTGTCTTAATGGTGCAATTCGGCGATATGTCAACTCTGTACTCTTTGCATTGTGTGATGTTCATAGGCCTAATAAACAAAATCAATTTCCTTAATCAAAATTTCGTTGCTTTTCGACAAAAACTAATTCCAAGCCATTAGCACTAAATGAAATGAAATGTAGCCTACTATTATAAAAAGAGCAAATCCAGAATTAAACTCTGCACATTGTTCTAATCTTGGTATTGTACAGTTAGCCAGGGTCTGTTGAGAACCCTTTGTACTTCATTCTAACAATTTCTGACTTCTTTTGATCAGAATTATAAGGGATGGAGAAGTCATCAGTGTGCAATGTAGACTGGTCTCTTAGAATGATAAAAATTCAAAATTCTCTTACTTGGTCAAAAAGAGTTTCTCTTCCTGAGGCAACTTAATTATATTATTTAATATTTTTAAATAATACTAGTAACCTTGTATTTTATGGAAAATTACTTAATTTTATGCTTTATTTGATTCTGGTTGTATACAGTACACACCTTTAATGAATATATTCTCTGAATGGCCATGTTTAATAACTTAATTTTTTGATCATTTTAAGAGGTGGTTTCACTTTAACATTGAAATCTCAAGCGACCTGTTAAAAATCTAAGTCTAATATTAAGTTTTAAAAGCGTAACCTTGTGCTCTGTAAAAAAAAACTGGTGATCACATAATAAGTTATTTGCGAAACATTTCAATTACTACCTACAATAAACCTTCTCATAATTTATGATAAAATGTTGTCCTAAGGCTGTATGCACAACAACGGTATTCCGGTATTCAGACAAGAAGATTTGGCTCTTATCTTACTAACCCAGGCTGATGATGCAGGTATACTTCGCTTTCGATTAGTGTCCTCTTATGTGACCAGGTATTATGAAATTACCTTGTTCAATTTTTAGGTATACGCGTGCCACTCAATATATATTCACACGACCCATCTGTATTCAGGCCCGTAAAAAAAGCAATTTCATATTGGGGGGGGGGGGGGCAAATTTTGCAAAAACTCATTCTGCATATATAAAGCAATTTGTATTTTACTGGCCCTAACAACATACCAATAACTTCTTGTTTTATCTTAAAAAAAATTTATATTGCTTCAATCAATAATGTCAAAATTATTCCTACGGGTATTATAATATAGAGAATATTGAAGAACCATTGTAACAAGGACATTAATTGACATCAGGTCTTTGACCAAAATTTTTAGCATTTAGCAGATTATATCAGACTTCCACACGTTGGCTCGGCAGAGAACACCATTTGTTTGACCTTCTAACAAAACTACAAATCATGTAAATGCAAAAGCATATCTATGAATTTCGAATGATATACGGAAAGAAACTACTGACGAAAACTCAGAGAATGATTAAAGTAGTCTCGTTATGTCAACACATGACAATTGAAATCTATTTTGAAGATGACATTCATTTTTATCTCCATCTTTCTTGAGAATATTAACTTCTTCTGCACCTGATTCTCAATTTAACATTCGACCTCAATTTTTAATGACATAATTCCTCAACACAAAGAGACCGACATATGTATAAAAAAAATATGTGAAAGTTAATAAATAATCTCTCCTTAATATGAATTATTCAAAAATAGAATGAAGTGCTTAAAAAAAATACAACATGACAGATGGACTTGTCAGATTTATGAAATGTGGAAATCCACTGAGCAAAAAGAAACTTGACTGATTAAAATTGGAAGAATTTATCCACTTGTCTTTTGTTTCTGATAAATTGCCCCCCTTGACAATATACAAACGTGAACTAATAATATTCCTTGATGGTTCCCCACGCAAACCAAAAATATATTTTACATATATTCCTTATCACGATTGAGCGGAAAAGAGCTCAATTGAAAGATATTATTCCTGGTTGATAACACGACTGGCTAGACAAATTTCGTTAATGATAGGGTACAGTCCCTTGTTGTACTTGCTTATAGTATACCACAAATACCTCAGGAGAAAATGTAAATGTTTACAAATTTCAATGTAATAAAACGTAACTTTTAAGTTTCCTGCTCGTCTACAGTAGGCATTAGTCTACTTTTTAATCCGATTTCTATTTAAAGCATGAAAGTTGTGCAATTTAGTTAATGATTTGCAATTAAGCGAATTATTTTTGTCAATTCCTGAAAAGCAATTCTCCAATACATACTGCTGAACATTGATTAACACCACAGATATGAAAATACACCGATGGAAGTCAAAAGGGAATTATTGCCTTTGCATGTTCATGTTTGTTCTGCAAACTATGCATTAATTGAAACCTCATATTATATACACTAAGACGATCATTGAACTGTACATACACAGGGACTGGTAAAACGGGACTTAATATTTTTGTATAGAATATCATTGGTTGGCCTTTAATTTCATAATTCAATATTCAAATAAACAGAATATTCCAATGAAAGATAGGGGGGGAAATGTGATGTTGCCAAGGCAACAATTAGAAGGCTATTCTCAAAGGAACCTTAAATGGAAAATAAGCGAAAATTGATATTTTCTCAACCATCACTCTTGGACTAGCTAATGTTATTTGTTGCACACGTATCTATAAAAAATATTCAGCTAAGTGCCAGTTCAAGAGCTGTCTTGGGAATAACTTTACAACACTTAGTTATTATTCACTCGATAAAATGCCGAGGCACATGGGAATAGAGGACTGCCACAATTCCTAAATCTTAGTGTTGTTTCAATATTTAATAGTTTATTCCGAAATAATTTCCTATCATTGACATAATCTATTCTGACAAGTTCCAGCCAGTAAAGCTATTAAGATTTTTTTTATAAATATTATTCTCATCGGAATTCACTTGGAATTCTCATTTTTATTTTCAATAGGCTCTCGAGTTATGATATTCAATATTTTGACACAATGAGTAATTTGGAGTCAAATGACGAGAAAGCTAATTGCCAATAATATGAACATGTCAAATTTATCGTTGATTGATTTTAAGAATTTGAATAGTAATTTAAACTCTCAATTATGTAAAGGATTCATGGAACTTTGGCTACTTTATAGCGGGAAAGGTGTCTTCGTATCGATTCCAAGACTTATTCCTTCTCATTACATAATAATATATACTTTAAAAGCTCAACATTAAAGTTGAAAGGACATTTTCTATTTATATACGCCCACACATTAATGTGGCCGTATATTGTAGTCGCCCCTGTCTGTCCACAATTATTGTTGTTGTTGTTATCTGATTTCTTGATGGATTTTGATAAAACTTGCTGTGACTGATTTTAATCATCCAGGGAAGAGGCCTCCTGAAAATCAGACAAATCGAAAAATATTTGATGGGTTATTGCACTTGTTTTGTAAAATATGTCATGAACACGATAGAGGACTTGTTTCTTGATGGATTTGGATAAAACTTGCCGTGAGTGTTTATAATAATCCAAGGAAGAAGCATAATATTGAAAATCAATCTAATTAAAACTAAATTACATTTCGTTTCGGTTATTTTTTTAGCGTCGACTCCATGTAATCTAACCACTTATATAAGGCGAGCATCTTCTGGTTACGAAAATTTCAGTCAATCAAAAACTACCTTCACGATCGCGGGTCTATGCATTGTGGGAAGACGAAACAGAAAGTAAAGCAACACAGCAGTCCAAATTATGACGTAATTCAAAATTTACAAATATAAACGTTGTTCTGATAGGCCGAAGGGTGGCACGTGCTATAAATAGCTTATTTCGTTACCAAAAGACGGTTGCCTTATAAAAGTGGTTAGATTACATGGAGTCGACACTCAAAAAAATAACCGAAACGAAATGTAATCTAATTTTAATTAGATTGATTGAAAATCAGACAGATCGAAAAATATTTGATGGGTTATTGCCCTTGTTTTTTGAATATACAGGTATGTTGTGAAGACGATAGACAGCTGGTTTCTTGATGGATTTTGATGAGATAATTTATGAGTTATATGAACATGACAACTCTTGTCAACCCCCCCCCCCCCCCCCGGACGAATAGGCTGCCATTAGAAAAGTGTGCGTATTACGATGGCCATCACTATTTTGTATAATGTTTAGTACGCTTTTATTTACAACATGGAAGTTTACTTCCGTTTATGTGAAAACAGTGATTTTTAACCGTTCTTGACGCCATTATAACAAAAAAACTTGATAAAGATAGTTTGCTAGACAAGATAATATACGCCCACTGGCAGCTTTGTTTGAAAAGGAACATATGTGAGAACCTCAATCAAGAATTATTCAACGGTTTGTAATACAATCTTTCAGCATAATCTGGTGTGTTTATGAACGCGTTATAAGAAACAGGGCAACAACTTATTTAAAATAAAATAAAGAAGAGTTCATACTATAATGATAATGAACAATTTCGAGATATTGAACAAAAATGGAAAAGAATCAACACTATTGGATTAAAATCCATATAGACGCTTGAAAAAAATGATACCCCTGATTGATGCTGAATACATTAATATGTTGGAAAACTTCTTTATCAAAAGATTGATTCAGGTAAATAAAAATGCATGTCGATGGAGAAAGTGTAATGTAGGCTAAGTGTCGGCAATTTACTCGTATTCTTATCGCTTGTCGACTGTTGAACCAATTTTTTATTCTAAAAAAGCAGAACACAGCTCCTTTGACTTTTCATTTTCAAGAATTTTTGCGATTAACCATATATGCCACAAGTCTTTGAAAATTCAGTTAGGCTACATTCAGTATCTGCACATTTCAAGGACCTTAAACAGCTGTCTACTTACTTTGAATCGATTTGTCATCTTCGTTTTATGTTCTGACGCTTTGTATTATAATATAAATTGGTTTTAATCAAAGAGTATATTGTAGGCATATTTCCCTTCAAGCATATCAGCCTAGAGCATTTTTAAAGTTTAAAATAGGCCCATGATTTTTATTTTCAAAGAATAATCTTCTTATGTCTAGCGAATTATTTTGAAGTAAAAAGAGATATTTGAAATGTCAATGTCAGGAACTATTACAAATCGATAAACGGTACCGTTTTTAATCAAAAATTGCCTTTTTCAATTACGTTCACTTGTTTAGTATTCCAAAAAAGTGGATTACGCTTAGAAAGAAAAATCATCCTTCAAGAAAACGACGTTACCATGGTATCGCTTGACGTCAGAAGTATCAGTTTAAAAACCTTTGAACTAAATGCTTTCAGAATTTAAACTTAATGCAAAGGAAAGAAACATTGTTAACAGGAAAGTCGCCTGGAGATTATTTGTAACTACAAAAAATATGTTTTGGTATTATTAAAAATTATTTTATTTTATTTATTAATATTATGCACTTTTGTTGACCTACACTTTTTTCCAGGCAAGTTTAACTCAATAATGAAGAACATCAGTTCTGACGTACTACGTCACTTGTTACTCAGCTCCCAGTTGTGTTTTGCTGGCCAGAAGACATGTCGGCACTGACATGCCTTAAATTGAGTCTTGAAGTTGTTGAATGAGTGTCCCAAGAAAGCAGAAGAACAAACACACCCAACTTGAACGATCAATAATGTCAAAAAAAAATATGACCTTTGAAAGAAGGGTAACCTTATTTGAGTTGTTGATAATTGGTCAAATGCTATAATCGTGTTTTATATCAAGTTCAAAATCTCGAATAAAATAGTTTTTAAAAGTTAGTCAAAATGTAGGCTACCGCAAATTGTTAAAGTTTTTTTCTAAACGATTGAAATAGATGTTATATGGTATTTTTACATGTAATAATTTGTTGAGATAGTGGAAGAGTCAATATTATCAATACAATGAATCAATAGTGGTTAACAATTTACTTTGATTTACTGGCTATTAAAAGAGCAATCTTATCGACAAACATTTAGATAAATCTCTTATAAAAATTACTTGTCTGATTTAATAAGGAGATCAGCTGCTGATGTTTCGGTCGTAAAATACCCTACATTGCATGAGTAGTCAAAGCACGGAAGTAGCAATGTATAATGGTTGAGTTGCAAACAGACATGGCCAGAATTAAACTATAATGTGAAATAATAACTGAAAAAACTGAAACTACAAAATGTTCAGAAGCAGATATATTTTTTTCTACAAAACATTATGTTTAAAGACGAAGTACATGTTTATTTTGCACGGTTGAGGAATCGTGGATTGAAGATCCGGAAACGATTAAGATTATACAATATTCTTTATGCAGTCGGAAACTAGTGTTAAGCGTGACACAAAACAGTATGTCCCATGTGTCCCAACTGTACGCCACTTTTGTTGTACAACTAAAGAGGCATTTTCTAGGAGTGCACAACCTGGACGATAGAGAGACGAGCATTTTGAGAACAGTCAAGACTTGTGGGAAGTTTGTTACAGAAATGGGACATCATTTGATTAGACTGTATCACATTCTATGGGAGGTACTTGAGATTAACCAAGAGGTGTAGAGAGAGTGAGGTTTAGTAATTGGTTGGAGATGAGATAGGTGTAGGGCAAAGTTGCATGGGTGGAGGGAATTTGCTTGTTGCTTGCGACCTATAACTATCTCCGAATAGTGGATAGGCGTGGGTTAAGCTAAAATAATGCCAACCAACACAAAAATCAAGTGTAAAATATTTGGCTGACTGTCGGCAGAGAGGAGAATTAAATCAACAGGATAATTGTATACGTGTATTCCCTTGATAAGATAAGATTCTCGCTGCCCCACCTTTATATCCAATACTAATTCTGTTTGAATGTTTGTCGGCTAGTTGATGGATCTAAAATTGTCGTCTGATGAAAGATATGAGTGAAAGATCTCCTTTAAATAAAATGATCCAACTTAAAACGACTGCAAGTCGCGAAGACAAGTTCAAGGCTGTCACCAGAGCGTCTAATAACGTACAAACGTAGGCTTCAAGCCATTCAGGGTCTACAGATAGGATGCGATCTATCCATTGTAAGCAGCAGTACCTACATATTTAAATTGGCTATATTAATTTACTTTTCGGCCGAGTTGTCATGAGCACAATTGAGTTTTGAATAAAGCTCTTGGACTTTTTACGTCGAAAAAAGAATGGAGATATCTCTTTTTCATTGTATAGGTACGGATTCTCTTACCTGCACACCTATACGTATCTCCTAATGGCCATTTTCTAAATTATCAATGTAGAGAGTTTAGAAAAACTCAAAGAAACTTTAGGTCCTATCAGCTTTCATGGTTCGGTTGCCAGTACACTCACTGCTTAACCGGAATCGTTCCGTATTTGGGAAAGGCCACGAGACACAATTTAAAAACTTAACCTATTCAATATCCGCAGATATCTCGGGCTATGGAGATCGGCACATTATACGGTCCAATGATCGGTGGAAGGAGTAGTAAATAGCATAAGTTCTTCTTCCATTAATACCCTGGATTGATGAGAGAGATAAGGCATTATATTCAACCCAGTGACCAAAGCAGTCACATTCTTTCTCAATTAAATCAAACTCTATTTTAAGTTTGGAAAGGGGGGTAGTCGTAGAAAAGACATATTATTCCCTTTACTACCTTGTCAAGAGATAGTCCTGTCGAAGGCAATCGTTGAATAAAACTACGAGAAGGAACTAGCAGGACTCTACAAGAATATTTCTTGGCGGCATATTTCATTGATGTTCCAGGTTGCTTTATATCCCGTAATAACATCTGAACATGTGAGAGGTTTAGATACAAGTCTTGCATTTGAGGGACAGGTTTTACTTTTGAAGAACAGGTTTTATATTTGAGGGAAGGTTTTGTTAGAATTGCTATGTCTTCTTATGTTCCATGTATGAAGTACTTAGTGAAGTAGAAGTTTATTACAGGAATAATTTTATTGTTAAAAAGCAGTCTTCCGTCTCTCAACACGTATTGGCTTTTGGGGCACTGTACCTGCTATGCTTCAGCAATTCGTTAAAAGTCTTGAAACGTATAGTTTCATGTTCGTTTTGTCGAATAGCCTCTATAATGCTGATATTCCCTTAAAACAGGACGCATAAATAGTACCGACATCTATAAAGTGCTTGTGCTTTCGAAAATTGTTATCATTTAAGCAGTGCAATGTCGAGGAATAAGAAGGATTTAACCCCAATGTTGATAGTTGCATTGTACAATTTCTTTTTGTAACTGGTCAGTCTCAGGTGAGACATTTCCGATAAGTGCAAACCTTGGAAACTTGTCAATAGACATAATATCAACACAGGTATTTGAGCTGGGGATATAGAACATTCAACGAACAATGATTATTTCAACAAAAACCATTTTCAGACGGTAGCTTATTTCAGACGGTAGCTTATTGTTGTTTAAACTGTAAGTAGCTTTGTAAGAACAATGCATCTTAAGAGCTAAAGCGTTCGCAATCACATGATTATCTACGTTTCCGCTCTGGGAAGATTTCTTTGAAACACTTACCCAGTTCTCTAAAAGTGATGTGGTAAGTAAGTTCAAGCTAATAAATATTCAAAATTCTGGCGTTTTCCTTTGCAAATCCTGTAAACAGGTCATTCAACTTACAGAATAAATAAGATTATGCTACATAATGCAGGTCGAAGTCAGTGACAAAACTCACTCAATAGATATCGATAAAGTCTAATTCTTCAGCGTGATAAATTTAGGACCATTTTATACAATAAGAACTCGCACTGAAGGTGCAGATAGTTCATCACGTTGAAGCATATCCTTTTGATTAAGCATGATGGAAATTAAGTCTGCAAAAATCATTCTGTATGATTGATTTACCTGGTAACATTATTTGTGAAATAACTTATTTGACTACAGTGAGCAATTGGGTTGAGTTGGTGATTGGCTTGTCCTTTTTTCGGTAACTGAACTTAGTATTCTAATCCTTAATTCGTGTTGCATTCGTTGGTTTAATGAAGCGTTTTGTTCACACGCGAAGTGAATGCAGCTGATTGCCGAGAAAACAGTTTACTATAAAATTTACAAATGCACTTCTTTATCTCAGAAACTGGTTTTAAAGGGACTATCAGTTTAAAATTGATTTTACGTCATCCGGGTTGTTGACACAGATCACGCGAGTTTGACCTTCCAGCGACATATTCTGTACCACAAGATGCTCTAAATTTGTTCAATTGTCGTGGCCCGTTTTTAATTGCATCGACAATCCAGAGGCTGGTAGCATGGCGAGATATAGACTTGATATTCTAAAACGATCAATACAAACATTCTCTCCTACATTCTGCCACTTTTCAAAGGTCGCATCTCATGAATGATAAAACTCGCCATATATGGAGAATATTGATTACTGTCTGCATACATTGAGGCGCGCGGCGGAGAGATTCGGTTTTTGGAGAGAAACTGGTAAGACAACTTTTGCAGACGATGTATGGATTGAATGAGAAAATGACAGAAAATAGCGACGTAAACCTTGACAAAGAAAATATCGATAAAACATACTGGTGAGTTTACATATTGTACTTTCTATTCTATTAAAGCATATTGTTAGCATTAAGTGGCGGATGTGTAACTGAGTAAACACCTTCCGTCGAGAAACAATATGTCGGATAAGTGGCAAGGATGAAGCTCTTGTAACAGCTTACGACTTGGTTATTGATACGGGAAATAAGCAACTTTAAAAGTTAGATCCGTGTTTCTCTGATCATGTTGAAATTGAAACTTTGGCGTCGTTTACTGTTTACTTGCTAATTACATGTATACCCTAAATCAGAAAGCTTTATCCAGCAAAATGACACATTGGTGATTATAATCTATTTAATGGTAGTAAGAATCTCTTTTTTTTAATATATAAAATATCTTCCCATTCACTTGCCACCAATACTGATATATCAAACTAGTACACCATTCCAACGCTAATATGGTTTTGATATTTGGTGAAATTTCAATAAAACTCATTCGATTATGATTATGTTAAAGAATTTCTACAAGGAACGTTCCACTCAACTTTTTATGTCATTTAGATTACTAGACAATACATATTATTCCCACGTTTGATAATTGGCAACATAAGTATTGCGCAATCTGTAGATAAATGTAAATTTTGGGGGCGATAATACGATTTAGTCGTAAATGCCACGTTACTGTATTGCTCACAGAGACACGTTTCTAGTTTCGAAATTTCGAAATCTAGTTTTGGTTAATCTTATTTCATATTCAGGAAAGACTGAAGATAGCAGTAACATTTCTACACGTGAAAATTTTAATTTGATTTACTTATGCAAAGGTTGTTAAAAATCGAACATTGTTTGATGCTGTGAAAGAGACATGGATCACTTAAATTCCAATTGATTTCCTGACAATCTAGCTTCTTAAATTTCCTTCAGGGTCAATTCTAAGCTGAATGATTATACAATAACTAGTGTTCCCAACTTTTAGAAAGGAACATTTCAATATCATAATTCATTTTGAAGCTGTCAATAGCTTTGTGGACTTCAACACTCCAACTAACATCAGTTTTAAAAGCTTTTTGACACATTTTGAGTGCTTCGTCACATGAACTTCCCAGGGGAGGTAATTAATTCGTTAAACCTGCAAAAAGCAGACGTGTTAAAACTATATCACACAGTTTCCAGTGACGTAGTTTACAATTTAGTTTTACATGATGGAAATGGAAGTAGATAATAATTTGTATAAATAAAGGTGTAAGAGAGAATTAAGCTAATGCTTTTGATTTGTACAATGACCAACTCGTATAGAAAGGTTTCTTATCCGCAAAAACATTTTTGTACTTTTAAAGGGACTTTCGAGACCTCATATCCCTTTTCAAATACATATCAAACAGTGAACAATGAAAATAGTACCGGCCAAATGACTAGATGAATATACAGAGATCTTAATGTCCATAGTCACTTCCAAATATTTTCGCCATCTCGCCTTCACTTTTTGTTAATAAACATTTAAAATATTTTGGACCAAATAGTTTCGTCAGTCTTCATAACCATCTGGGAAGAAAGGCGAGGTCCCTTTCGGCAACAATGTCATTTGTTTTATGAAATGACGCAAGAACAATTTTTGCTTGAGGTGTACTTAATGGCGAAGAGTGACCTAAGTTAATAGAATTACTCGGGAATACCGATCGAGAGCTGCAGGCTGATTGTTTTAATCAATTTACTCCTCACAATGTAGGCGAATCAAAATGAAACAAGGACGAGCAGAAAATGTGGACCTAAATAATACAGACGTTGTAAATTTAAAATAATTTTATCGTCATTAAGTTAGTGGTGATCTAATAGTACTTGATTATCGTTGTGGTTATTACACTTGTATACAAAGAAGTACGTCATGATGTACTTTACTTCCAGCTTCGTTCCATTTTCTCCAGATCACAAATTCAATAGCTTTTTTTCCAATTCATTGTTCAGATAACCTTAAAATCGTTTACAATAGTAAGGATACAAACTTTAACAAACATTAACAAACATTCTAGCAATCTTCCAAAGTCACGTATTTCCGTTCAAAAACAAGTTCTAGTATTAAAAAGCCGCTCATTAAGGAATAATTTGTAAGTATTAAATATATATATTTAAGTCAAAAACCCTGTCTTCGAGATTCAACTTCAGTCTTCGACATGCATCGGTTTGTTCTAGCCTTTGATCATGTTAAGTCTGTTTCTTCGGGCAATATTATGTAAGTTTCAGAAATTAACACTTTTCAGTACAAAATCTTTGTAGGTATTGTTGGAACAAATAGTATGTGTTTTTTTTTTCACTATATTAAATTGTGCAGTCTTTTAAAAATTGTACATGTACAATAAAATTGTTTTACTATAAAATTCATTCCATGGTAAAAATATAGCTTTGAGCTTTACTTTGAATCAATCTGTACAAGCGTAACAGATTTCTTTTAATTTTTCTTGAGATACAATATGTATGTGATTGAAAATTGTACACTGTAACATTCATTCTTGAAAAATCTATGCATCTTACACACCAGAGCAGTTTTATTCTTAGAGTTCTGCTTTTCAGTAAGTTGCACGTTGTAGAAAAATCGAGAACATTTTCTAGAATTAAATTTTGATAAGGAATTGGCACGCTAAATAAATAGTTGTTACGTGGCTTTCCATTTTCTTATTCCACTTCATGTAACCTCTATATCAGAAGGTTAATCCACGTCTGACTGTAGCTGTCTGAAACCATGGGAGACTTTATACAGACAATAAGTAGTAAATACAGTCATGTTTAAGAATTTGAATAGATAAGATATTAAATGAACAATGAGCAATGCCTGTGCTAACATTATAGTTGAGAAGTTTAAAATGTGGAACTGGGCAATGACATTCCCCTTCTCGTACTAAGACCAAGTTAATTCTTCGAGGTTCCCACAAAATCATTATATGGCCGATTCATCAGGTACAATAGTGTTCGAAAGATTTTTACTGCTGAGATGTTACTAAGATTATGCTTTCAATACAGTTTGATCCATCATTGTGACTATTTTAATTGACTGAGTTATGACTGAATTGACCAACATGTGTTAAAACAGAACATTTTGAAGGAAGTAAATGTTCTTCATGAGTATCACGCTGTAGAACATTAATATCATATATTGATAAAGTTATATAACTAAATATTGCCGAGTCGACAATATTTGAAAGCATTGCAAGCTAATAACATATTATTCCTATTTAGAACGATGTAGAGACTGGAGACTGGAATAATGATAGATAGCAGACTATATTTATTTATCATGGGACTATCATGTTCTGGACAATATACTTGTATACTGTAATGGTTCCAATTTTCCAGACTACTGCGACTCTAATCGACATGGTTAGGCTTTCTGAGAAGATTAGCATTTCTGGACATCCTAGACATACATAGTGCTTGACCCTTAAATATCTTTGTAATAAATAAGCTTATTAATTATTTGAAATAAAACGAAAAACTATTCAAGCCATTAATGTCCAGTCAAATTAAGATAAAGAGCATTGGCACCACCGTGTTGTTTTCTATACAGTAAATTAATTGTTGATTGCCCTTAAGGCCTTAACATATTGTCCCATCTAAAAAAACTATGTCTTGCATCTCTGAGGAGTGGAAACCGGATTTAAATCTCAAAGATACTAATCGATTTCAAAATGTAAGTAAAGAATAGTATAAAATATCATTTGGCTAGCATACTATGGAACACTGATGCATATAAGGTAGTTTAATTTCGTTAATGAAAATCCTACGTTAAAATAAACAATGTATAGAAATTATTGATATTTTATAAAAGTTTAATTCTGTGTAGGAAAATAAGGCGCCACTGATGCCATTTTTCTTATTTAATAATCATCTAGATTATTTGAAATTCAAATAAGCTGGGGGAATTTGACTGTGGATATTGATAATATGTAGTTATTCCTTATCAGATTAACCTCATACATAATACATGAACTTATTACTATAGAGAGGGGACTGATATAATAACTAAATTGTTTCATTTGCAATGGTAAATTATTCTTACAAGGCGAGACTGCTTCATATCTTGAGAAATATAATGAAATATTACGAAATAAACCATTTGTGGGGTATTCTTCTCATAATAAAGGCTACTTATCATCCGGTACTGACTGAATTGTCTGACATCTGCAGACCAACTGTACCATGAACCAATTATTTTATTTATTTGGTTAATTAGTAAATGAAATTACACAGTTAACTAAAAACTTCATAATTCTCGTATTCGTTTTTCAAAACAAACTATGGCTCAATACACCTTCACTTTTCTAAAATATGAAACATGGTTTTCATAGCTTGACAATGTAACTTAGATTTTCATACCCAAGCTAGCAAACTAATCTTCGCTGATAGACATTAACTTAAAAATAGAATTTAATTTCTAGAAAATGTTCTGGTTTCCAATAAAAAGACGATGTCGACCTCCAGTCACGTCTTAAATTTCTTCAGTTTATACGAGAAAATAATTAGAGTCATGGCAAATAGCGGAAATCGTTCGAAAAATTAATCGCTAAGGAATGGCAGAAGAAGCATACATCAATGCAGTCGTGCACAGAATTTCCAGCGACAGAGAAAATTAATCCTTTGTCTGTCTTTCTTAGCGCGAAAAGAAATGGCGGCCGTGAGACCAGGGAGGCAGTTAGGACGTAAACGTTAATTATAAGGCCGACATTTTTGCTTGATTTACAATCTTTCGCTATTTGCTTCTGGTAGTCTCAGCAAGCCGTTGACTCGAGAATCAGCTCTGAATTATTGATAAATACTAATGGAAAGAGACCTCGAATTTCACAACTTTTGTCTTCTATTCTCATTGTAACACTTAACACGTCGTGTCGTTCATAAATTCTTCCTGCTAAGTTTAGCGCCAATTTCAGTTACTTCCAATCTTTATAGGAAATGAAGTCAAACGATAAACGTGTCATTTTGTTCATCAATATTGTCTTGAAATGAGTTTATAAATAATTGGACAAGGATCTTGAAAGGTCGAATTAGGTTCCTTTTTTGGCAATATTCTTTGCCTTTCTTTTATTTAAAAGTCTCGCTTACTCTTATATTGCCATGCAGTAATTTGATGGAAACGAAAGTACTTACAAATATATACTGTTTTAAAATTTTGGCCCAATGACCTCAACTCAAAATATAAAGGATCCAGAGATCTTTTTCCATAGATCTTTTTCTCATTTTTTTTTTTAGCTAAGTCAGAAATTTAAATGTCGCACTGATTTTAAACTTTTTCGTAAGCATTCTTGGTGCGAAACATGATTAAAATGTTATTTTTTTTTTACCAAAAGTACCAACTTATTTGTGATGACATAGTTCCTTGTAAAACCAATATGCATTCTTGTGATTTCTGCATTTGTTCCGAAGACTGTTCAACAAAATCAAAATAATTGGCTCATGTCCTACAACAGTTGATTTTTTTTTATATCGATTTTGCGATAAATAGCTTAATTCAAGTCACATTTTCGCACCTACAGATAAATATAACTGAAAATTATTGAGTTTCTTCATGCTCTGAACCTCTAAAAAATATATTAATTAATATTTGAAGATATATGATTGAAAAAAGTTATGCTCTAAGACAAATTTCGGTTTCTTATTGACTTCGAGTGAACTGTACGTGAAATAAGTTGTAACAATTAACAAAAAAAGGCAATATCATGTGAAAAATGAAATGTGTGGACGAAAGTGCATTTAAATTTAAGAAATATTAAATATTGTTTGATGTATAGCACAGAAATGACAATTATTGTTTACTATATTCAGTTTGTTTTCTGGCCACAGCTGTTAAAAATCAATAGAGAAATTATTCATGAATTGGCAAAACTATTTCCATTAACATATGTATATATTAAAATAAAAACTTTATAACATACTTTGTCTGTATGAGGATCATTTTAATCGTAATACGAGTTATAGTCATGTACAGTGTATGAGTATATTCGTATACTATTTAATATATTTTAAAACTAAATAAAAAATATGAAACATGGTATACATTTGGTAAAGAACAAAATATTTCATCTTCAAAAATAATATAATACAAATGTTCATGGCATTCAAAGTATAAACTAACTGTTTGAAATTAGAAAAAAATCATTTCTACATCGGTGATGCTATGAAATTGTATTTACATATCATATAGTTGATCGAATGTACATAAGATTTCTTACATCATTTCTTGCTTCATCTTTGGTCACATTTCATCAGCTGTAAGAAGAATTTCATTGTAAGGTAATGTATCTATCATTCAGACACAATTTTATAATCTGATTTTCTCAACATGGAATGTGTCTACTGTGTGAAATAAACTCCTACGTAAAGCCAACACAATATGTTTACAAATGACATGATTTATATTGGACTTTGAAATTATTCCACATTAAAGTGACACCAGTGAAAATATCTTTTGTAATTAACTTTGAAATGTGTATATCTAAAAAGATCAAATAACATAATAAAACACTGAAACAAAATTATTTCCAAATCCCAATAGTTAGCTCTGCTTATGACAAGTGTCTACAAAGTTTTAATGCTGCAGCTTTATATTTATCGATGCCTCTGTTTCCGACATATGCGAAGTAGTAACATCTATTTCTGTATAATATACAAGATTTTATCTTTTGTACTAAATAAATATAATAAGTTGCTACCAATCCACAACCATGAAGTCAAGAACAAGGACAAGTAGAGAATTTGTACAGGAGCTTAAAACTATTGATATTATTCCAAATGTTATAAAACATTGGAAACAGGAGTTATAATGCGATCAGTTTTCGTGTTTAATCCATCACTTGTCATTTAAAACTAATTTGATTTGGGGAAAAGTGTCTACTGAGAACTTTGGGGATACTCCCTTGACGATTTCCAGAGAGTGTTAAAGGATTCGCTCGCGTTTCGACCGGAGATGGCCACGCGAATTCTATTTCTGGTAATTCCAATGTGACAGATTGTGACAGATCAATCGATAAGATGCTACTAGTCTGTTACTTCTCACAATGATAAATACTATTAAGAACAGCACTCTGAAACGACATCTAAAGAATAGACAACATCCTTTTTGATGTTAAAATGTTTTCATATCAGTCACTGATCTGAGAGTTGGTGTAAAAAAATATTGAATGTGATACGAGTCAAATAATAGTAGAAAATAATTTAATCAGAAAATTTCTTCTATTAAATCACAAAACTGTGAAATATGTTCTTACGCATTCGTGAGATCTAAATTGTTCTGCGGATTTCGGCTTTTCGTTGTATTCTATAGGCTACTCGATAGTATCTGCACCATATTCTGAAGCACTTCCAGTGGGGTACTTATAAAAATTATGTTGTATTAAAATGTTGGATTGATATTTAATTTAAGTTGCCGAGGAAAGTCTGTTGATTATACCTAACATTAATACGAATATGTAACCATATGAACGAAGTCAAAAAGCGCCAGGTCAAGTTAGAAATACATGTAGTATTCTTCATTCTAGTGATTCACAATATAGGCTACTGATATCCAGACAAATCAGGCTAAGTATTCCAATTCATGATGCTATTGTTACCATTAAACTATTTCAGAGTATTGGATATCACAGACAAGACCGCAATAACCATTTTCGTTTTAAAGTAAATTTGCTATTCAACAAACAAATCGTAAAATTCAATAGCAATTTGGAAGTCTTCATGTCATTCTGTAACAAGTTAATGAGAAACTATAACATTATACAGCAATTTACTTCTTATTGTAATATGGTGATTCCAATGGGTGGATGACTGTTGCGTGATGATGCATCTGATGTCCAAACTACGCAATTACTGGTTAGACGTATTATGTTTCTCCTTGTGTGGTCTTCATATCGATCACAGCTGACCAAATGAATCATTGAGACAATGGACTTGGCATAAGTCAATATAAGTTATCTGTATGGATCATTAATTTTATAATGAGATCATCTGATATTTGCTATTCAAATTGAGAGACGTATTATTACATTTGAAAAGTTTTTATTAGATTTCAAACGACAGAAGACATTCCCAAATTTTTAATTATCCTACAAATATTTCCTTGAAATTCCCAAACTTCATTACAAGAGAATTTTTCGAAGGAAAGCAGATCAATAAAAAGACCATGTTTAAGATGGTAGTTTTAAGCATTCAATAATGTTTGCACCTCTCTAAAAGCACATGCTTTCTGATGTAATTTATTAGAATCAATGACAATTTACAGGAATAATGAGTTCGTTGTTGTCTGACTTTTACCAAGTCAATAATTAATTCCAATAGAACCTATCAATTTTGTCTGTGATATTTAGAGAATTCAATGTCAATGACCTACAATCGTTGTCATGAGATTATTTTTGTAAAAGAGTTCAATTGTCTGTTTGTCTTTTTCTCCGTATTGCAATATGAAACCTTTATGCAAAATAAGAAATCATGGACCAATGTTTTTATACATAAACTTGGTTTATCATTTGATACCATATACATAGTCTTCAATAATCAATTACTTATCCTTGATGCAAGACCTCAAAAGATCAAACTTCGGTTTGGAGGCTTTTGGAAATACTACGTACCATTTTCCATAAGAAGATTAGACTCAATTTGATACACGGTTCAGATATGCGTCTCTTTCAATAAGAAATTCCAAAATATGGTCATTGTTAAAATTCATAATAACTTTCATAATCTTGATCGTCATCTATATAAAGGTAATCTACGTTTTAGGTCAGTTAATTGCAAATTAAGTCTGAAATCGATTGAGTAGAATCAGATGACAATTTAAACCAGTATAATAAATAATTAAGGGAAGATGGCTTCTGACCTAAATTCTAGAACTGACGATGAAATACCAGTAAGAATTCCAGACACACACACATTATAATGAGGACTGAGGGTGAGCATATTACGGTCTAGACAAGAACAGATAAATCAATAAAGTTTGCTAAACTAATGTAATATTTGGTGTAAATATCTGATTAACGAGAGACCTGTTTGGTGGTGTTACTGTTGTCTCAATTCCAAATCTGGTATTTATCATCTCTTAAAGATATTCTACACAAACAAGTCATAAAGCCAGACGTCGATAGAAAATACTATGTGAGATACTCAAGACGTTGACTAACTTCATTAATTCACTTGTACAATTTCATGGAGAAAAGAGGCCATCATATTAAAAATATTAGGTCATTGGGTTGAATATAGATTAAAAATCGCAAACCATATTATGAAAGTCAATTTCCTGCAAATGATAAGTAAGCGAACGGATCTAGTGCAAATGAGTCATACTTCGTCATGATGTCATATTGTGAATTTTTGGTAAATAAATAGAACATTCCTTAAAAGAAATATCGCATTTTATACTTATCATTTTGATACCCCAAGGAATTATACTTATCATTTTGATACCCCAAGGAATTATTTGTAAACTGAACCAAATTTTGGGTATATGACATGTAGCTCGTGTGTAACATGAAGATCTTAAATTCTAAAATTTTCTTTGATTTTCTTCTGAATAAAGATTAATAGGAAAGTTAGAGGATCAAATGTCATTTAATATAAAGATGGCATGTTTCTTTTACAAAATTGCCAATATTGATGTGGTGCTATCAATTTCAACTGGAATTATTTGACGTCAAGTCACTACTTGTTATTTGATTTTCAGTTTCCTTTCCAAACCTCGTTACAAAGTGTTGTCAATTTATTGCTTCAGTCACTACACTCAAGACTTGACAGTAAATTAACCCCTGGACATCAAATAATTTCTCTTTGTTAAAAATCATCAAAGCATTCTAGATCTGGCAGTTGGAAGCTACACTACCACTACGTCCATTTATAATCCATGAATTTAGCCCTACACTTGAATTAGTACTCTTGCTGGTGTTGATTTTCAGGCATGGAATTTTAGAGGGTATCGACAGTGAAGCAGGGCATGCTCACCCTCCCCGAACACCTGGTGTAATTTTGAAACCAGATGGCTCGACAATTTATTTCAACTTGCTTTAAATTAATAGGTCAGTGATGTTGCAGACAGAAGGCCTCCATTTTTCATCTAACATAGAAATAACTTTGTTCAAAGGTTCATCAAGCATTGATTTGGGTTTTGATGTTTAGTAGACATTGACTTGACTTTCATCAAAAGGTCACGTTTCTAGAGTTTTAACTCCTCAGTCAAAATGATATATTTCTTCACGTTAGTCGATCAATCGAGCGAATTCCGTTTCCCGGAAAAATTCAGCCGATCGTCTCTTTGTGAATTTCTATTAATCATGGGTCAGCTTTAGACTTAACCAATGCCTGGAAGCCAAACGATTCTGTAAACGACAACTGACTTCTGCAAGTAGCAATCAGTGAATTTCAGACATTAACGGAATGAAAAGACTGTCTGAAGTCTACTTTTGAATGACTAATTCCGCCATAGCCAACACTAAAAATGTCATGAAGATAATCCATATTATAGGTCAGGTACAATACCAGAAATGATTATGAAAACTTTAAATCTTTGTGAGACAAAAATACCTAAATTCAGTCATCATTCAAACTGTGAACTCTGTCGTTTTTAGTACAAATCCATAGAGCTGAATAAAAATAATAGGATAAGAACTGTCTTATTCACTAGATTCAATTTATGTTAATATCGAGATCCATATGCATCATAAAGTCCTAGTTTGTATTTGCAGAGAATATAGCTGTTTACTCTAATACAAAAAATAGCGATGGCCATCGTAATACGCCCACTTTTATAATGGCAGCCAATTCGTCCGGGGTGTTGACAAGAGTTATCAGTAAATGAAAGATTCTGAGAATGACATTTTCTCTAAAATCAAGGGAAATAACCTTATTATGTTAAATATTTTTTGATCTTTCTGAATTTCAAAAAGGTTTACCCATGGATGATTACAAACATTCACACCAAGTTTAATCGAAATCCATCAAAAAACCAACTCCCTATTCAATCGTATATACGTCGGCCATTTTCTATCAATAATAACCTCGTATGCAGATAGAAGAAAACCTTCCAATGCCAATGGCCGGAAGGAGATTACGCAATAAAAAATAGTTCTGTTTATGGGTTGTTAGTTACCTCCCTTGCACATTATCCTTATAGATAGGAAAAGTCTGGATGTCAGAGACTTTTCAGATGACGTCATCAATAGAGACAAAAGTAGTGCGATTTATCCGCCTGATGCCTACGAGGTTATTATTGATAGAAAATGGCCGACGTATATACGATTGCTCCCTATTGAGTCCACAACATATTTTCAAAAGCAAGGGCAATAACCCATGAAATATTTTTTGATTAATCTGATTTTCAATAGGGTTCATTCTTGGGTGATTATGAACACTCACAGCAAGTTTCGTCAAAATCCATCAAGAAACCAGCTCTATATCGTGTCCACAACTTTTTTAAAGACTGAAAAATTAACGCTTTTTAAAGAACAAGGGCAATAACTCATCACATATTTTTCGATGTTTCTGATTTTCAATAGGGTTTATCCCACGGACAATACAAACACTCATACCAAGTTTCATCAAAATCCATCAAGAAACCAGCACTCTATAGTGTCCACAACATATTTTCAAAAGCAAGGGTAATAACTCATGAAATATTTTTCGATTAATCCGATTATCAATAGGGTTCATCCTTGGGTGCTTATGAACATTCACAGCAAGTTTCATCAAAATCCATCAAGAAACCAGCTCTCTATCGTGTCCACAACTTTGTTTAAAGCTGAAAAATTAACGCGTTTTAAAGAACAAGGGCAGTAACTCATCAAATATCGTGTCCACAACATATTTTCAAAAGCAAGGGCAATAACCCATGAAATATTTTTCGATTCGTCTGATTTTCTATAGGGTTCATCCTTGGGTGATAACAAACACTCACAGCAAGTTTCATCAAAATCCATCAAGAAACCAGCTCTCTATCGTGTCCACAACAATTGTGGACAGACAGACAGGCGGACAGACGGACAGACAGACGGACAGACAGGGGCGACTACAATATACGCCATCTCATTTTATTATGGTCAAGAATTAAACCAACTTCATTTGTAGACTGTTTATCTGCGAAACCTTTATTGTGTCAAATGATAATACCGGAAGGCAAAACAAATCTTTAATTTAACATTTACCTCACTATTAAAGGTACTTCAAGCAATTTAAATATATGATATTTTCCCGTGAAAATCTAGATTCATTGTGTGGGTTAAGGTTTTTCAAATCTTCTTAAAATCCTCTCCTTTCTGTGTTTCCTCGGGCAAAATGTAATCTTCTCAAAATGAGTGGAATAATTTTTTGTACTGTATATTCAAATCCATATTCGCGATTTAGGAAAGTATCTTATTTGTAAATGTCATTCAACTTTTAAGCTATTTCTATTTGAAATCCGTTGAAGTGATGCAAAGCAATATACGACTGGAATATCAATCATATATTCGGTCCTTAAACTATATTTGTTTTCGGAATTGTTTCATTATTCAATTTTCATTATAAATGTACGATTTACCCTTTTCCTTATTTAATTCGTTCATACTTGTTCTCCCATAACTTAATTTGTATAATTATAGTTTGTCTTGACAACTAACTTGTTTCATTATTGTTTGTCTTTATAGCAGGGGCCGCGGAGCAGGGGGGGCCATGGCCTGAAAATTGAGTGGTCGAAATCCGAGGAGTTTTTGGGGTGGGGGTAAGAGTTGGATTTTGAAAATTTTCAACCAAGGACCCCCCTACTTCCAGAAACGCTTCGCGGCCCCTGTATAGTTCGTCTTTATAACTTACTTTGGTGCATTATACATTTAGTTTGCCGTTATAGTTTTCTTTATAACTTACTTTGGTTCATTATTGTTAGTCTGTATAACTTAATTTGGTTCATTATTGTTATTCTGTATAACTTACTTTGGTTCATTATTGTTACTTTGTATAACTTACTTTGGTTCATTATTGTTAGTCTGTATTTTGTTAGTCTGTATAACTTAATTTGGTTCATTATTGTTATTCTGTATAACTTACTTTGGTTCATTATTGTTACTTTGTATAACATACATTGGTTCATCATTGTTTGTCTGTATAACTTTCATTTATTATAAGTTAATATGATTTACTTTGGTTCAGTATAGTGTGTATATATTCATGAACATATTCTAGAGAGAGATACGCCCCCCATGATAAACTAGAATAATGTGTTATTAATAGTATACAGTCAAATATAAATGATAATATTAATCAATTGACCTTTCAGTCCAATTAGCCTAAATAACATAGTCGATGATATTTTTATATTCAGAATATTGTATACAAACTGTTTCTAAAGAGTGCTTCATATACGTAGATTAGAACACCAATTTTCATACTTTTTACACTAATGATATATTTTCATCTTAAAATTTTACTGAAGCCGGCATCTCTCTCCTATGTTGAAAACAAACTTTTGACAATGTTTCATTCGCCTTTCAGGAATTCTTTTAAAAAAAAATAACGTATACTATATGTATCGTCTTGTAGAAGAATATGCGGTATAAGGTTTTTGGAAGAGATATAGAAAAGACATGCTCTACATGCATGTAAAATCAAGATCATAGACGTTTTACTTCAAATTTACTTTAATATTCTATAAAATCTATGTAGCATACAACAATTGTTGATTATGAAAAATTACATCCGGAAAATAGCTCCTTTCTATATCTTTATCTTCTATACAGATGAATACTTTAATAATGTTCAGTTTGGACTATCAGCTTATATCTTTCCGTCACATGGCTCTGTATATCCGGTCATTACCATACTAAAACGGAAGTTGTCAATTTCTGTAATCGCACTATTGTATAGTATAGTATAGTAAACTAGTTATATACGAGGGGCGTTTGTCCATGTTTCAATTCATATCCAAAGTTATTGGTAACGTTTGTTTCATATTTCATATATTTTTAGGTATACACTATTTGAGTTTTTTTGTGATTTATCTATTATAATATGTGATATTTTTCGCTATAATTTATTTATAACTTGTTCGCTTTTCGCTAATGGCTGGATACTGAGAGAAAGGAGGGATAGTTTCAGCTCCATGTTAAAGCTGTACAACCTAGGGGTTTTGAAGGTTAGAGGATGTGACAATATCATGATGTTAAGTAGTGTGTTTATATCAATTAGTATATTTAAAGAGTGTTTTTCTGTATTTCAGATAAAAGAATGAAGGAATTTACAGATTGAAGAACGGTAAGGATGTTTTAATATTTAACATTTTATTTTACTTCACAAGTAACAATAAATATTCACTAAAGCATTGAAAGTAGATGTTCAACACTACGTCACTACTCATTCACATTTCTCAATTTTAATTCCATAGCAGAATATCACCAAAATATCGATTGCCAAGAGAAATATAGTGATGCTAAGTTGTGATAAATTAACTCTTCTGTAGCGTGAAATTTATATACATTCATTGAATTATTCAAAATTGGTGTAGCGTTAAATATCAATAATATGTAATTAAAAGAGGTAGTCGTTTAGAACTATCTGCTGTTAGGCCTGTCATTACTATACCATCAACACTACCACATTTCAATCTTAAACTTTTTTTTACGAGTACTAACAAAGGGTAAATTTCTTGTGTACAGAAGCAGCAGTCTTAGCTTCGTTCATTATTATGTTGCATGATGTTGCATCTCATTCTCATTCATTTAAAACAAACATCAGGCAAAGAATAAGCTATTATATTCTTCCAGTTGGTGCATTTGCTATCGTAGTCAACTATTGTGCTTGATTTCTTAACGTTATCATCGAATTGCATGAATGGTAATAGTGTAAGGGAGATAACTCGTATATAACTAATATCTTTTTTCCTTCATTTTATGTGGACTTCACATAAAAATGGGCGAACCGAACTTTCGAAGAACGATTTTGGTGCACGTCTGTTTATTTTGATGATAAGTAGTGGGAAGAATAACGTCATTCAGCAGATTTAAGAATATCACTGTCTCCTATGTAAAAATACCTGTGCGAATTTGTAATTTCTATTGATTATGCAACTGGTTGTTCATCGTTTATTATCCATCATGGAACGTTTGTTTTATATATTCACTTTCAAGAGTAGGCTACAGTAGTTGTACAGTTTTCAGTTCAATTGAAGCAGTAATATATTTATACAGTTTTCTCGTCATTTGTACGTCAGTATACGCCCTGTTGATACACTTCGCTTGACTTACATAAGTTTTTGTCCTAATTTAACAATTATCATATACCAATGTAAATCGTTAAGTCACAACTTGAAAATCTCTTGAAAAGCACATAGGTTTGTTTTGATGAGTTGTTGCCATATAATGAAAAAGTGTGTTGCATATTTGGGGAAATCGATAATGCACTTTCATCAATTGAGAACAGTTATTTGACCTCTTTTGTTGTGAAATGAAACAACATTCTTCTATTCTGCACAATTGTATTGGTTTAGTGAAAATTTTCTTGTATATCTGAAAAATGACAAACGTAGTTTGTTAGAAAACACTTTTTATCTTATGATAGATATTTCTACTACATGAATTTATTACCGTTATTGTGTAATTCGAGGGTTGATATGTAAAAGGGTATGAAAGAAACGCATTCAGTGGTTGATGATTGGAAATGTGTACAAGAGACCAGTGTCACGCACGGTCGTGGATGCCGGAGATTCAATATGTTACAAAGTGCTATGCCCTATACATTGTAGTAAAATGACTGTCCGTTTCTAATCTGGAATTCAGTGTTGCCGGACATTATCAGTTTTGAACGAAATTTGAAAATCAAGGGATGTCATTAATGATGAAAATCAAAAGTGTTTGATTTTGTTCTGTGACGTTAAATTCAATCAAAAACACGTCAAGTAGGACTTAAAGTCTAACTAACTCGTTATGAGAATTACAGACTACAGGAACCAGAGTAGACGACTTCAATTATTCTTATTGATTGGAACCAGAACATTCTGATTGACTTTCAAAAACTAACTTCATCTTTCATGCCAACCTGAGCAACCATTGAATTCAAGCTTGGTTCAAATCAGCCTTTTATGACATAAAAAAAATATTTTGTTTGGTCTGCGGTTCAAGTCGCATACTGCTTGTTTGAGATTAAAGAATAATATGGAAGACAAGGGAAAATTTATTCTCAAAAAGGCATAGTCTAATAGTGTTTACGAAACTATTACATGCCAGAACCAATTTTTACAAATCCAAACGCCAAAACATGAGTATTCGCCAACATTCATCAACTTCAACAAACTGCTCGATCCACTTCCGGGAATGTGTCTTCGTAGCATTCCGGCCTCTTATCTGTTATACCATGTGAAATCAAACAGTTTTTCATCGACCTTAATTTCAATCCAGTAATGACACGAGCTTGTGACGTTCTTACGTATCTCCATGCAAAAGCAACTCAAAATTCTTCAAAATATTAACTCAACCAATCCCAAATATTTTTTTTAGTATAATCTACATGGCCTTGTATATGAAAAAAACATTACTGAAATATATTTTGATTGAGGATTGGTCTTCGATTCACTTTGTAATCAAATATTTAGGATTGTACCAGGTAATAAATTATGAAATAGTTGTGGTTACTTAGTATTTGATCCATTAGATTTTTAACTTAAATTAAACGGAAATAGTAGGAAGATGTATTGGTATATATGTGACGGGAGAAATGAATTTCATGAACGAAATGCAGCACGAAAAGCACAAATTAAAATAAAGATTTGCTGACTTCTGTCGGTGTATTTAATGACAGATACTATAAGATAGAGGTGTATTTCGACAAAACTTTCATTTGTGTATATCATTCTGATCTTGTTTTGTTTTTTTCTAAAATCTTTCTGTGTCTGGTTATTTGAAACAAAAAAGATTAAAATAGACTAAAATTCCAATCTTACTCAAATTTGTGAATTTAATGATTTATCTAATTTTCATTATGGATATTTCTCTTTTTTAAATCTATTTACCCAAATTATTACAAAACGTTGTTGTATTTGTCAAGATTGGTAATCAAATACCGTAACATTTAAAGAACGTGACTGGGTCAAAAAAGAGAATAAATGAATGTGCACTCCCTTTACGATACGCCTTTTAGAAATTATATTATGCTGTTGTGTTTTAGAAAATAGATAAAATCGATCAACTCTCGCATCACTACTGCAATCAAAGATTATTCATTAAGCATAAAAGATAAAGGAAAAGGAAACTGGCTAAGTGATCCGGGAACAACTCGATTTAATTACAAACCAACATTTCAACAACTCTAGCTACCCATATAATGATGCATTCTCACGCCATCATCTCCTCTGTAGAATTTATTTCGATTACAGACTCAGTGGGAAAATGATTAGTATGAGAACTGTTGTGTCGTTTTGTTTATTTCAGTTACTATGGATACGTAACGAAGGGTTAGGTACTAAGATCTCTTGACGATTGTCTGATCAATTCTCATTCCGACATTTTCAATAGTTTTAAATGTCGTTGTCATGCTATTGTGTGGTCATTTACATCACTCCATAGAAATAAATAACATTTTTGATGGACATTGATGTCCGGAGTGTCTGGACAGTCACCTGAAGCCAAAGGACAGGTTTTTGCACGAAATACAACACAGTAAGTCATTTTTAGTGTCTCACTTTTCAGTTGCCATGGCTTCGTGTATTTGTTGACGTTGTCACTGAACCTAATACCCAGTTCTGTAACTTGTATTTTGTTCTGTAGCTGTATTTTGAATATACCTGCTTATTTAATGAAGAATCCTTCTTTGTCTTACAGTAGTAATGCTGCATGGAAATATGTCAGTATTTAAGTTCAATGACCTACAGTCTATTTGTAGAGATAGTCTTAAAAACCTATTACATTCTGCTCCAATTGATATGATTCTGGTCAATTATAATGCATGAACAAGGCCATCTAAGATAAAAAATAAATAGTCTAACGGGGCGAAGAAGTTTCAGGGCGAACGGAACCGGATTCAACGCAGTACATGTATTATTTTATAGATTGTTGACAAAATCATCATTGTTAGATCAAACAAGTAAATTCAAACTAAAATTAATCGTATATAGATATCGATATAGGGACAAGTGCTTTATGTTGATAGTTATCAGCAGATCTCAGATTTTGGACCTTTCAAAACAAATTGGAATTTTATATAAATGTATACTAATATCATTTTGAGATAAGAGCTTTTGAGACTAAACACTGATGAATGAACGTAACGTAATTGAATAAGTTGATTCTCGAATATCGAATCATAAAAATCAACTTGGATAATGCTACGTTTTTTGGTTTCATAATATAAGGGTTAATTCTTGACGGCGTTCTGTATTTTATCAAGTGAAGTAATAGAAATTGATTTTAATTTCGCGTTATTCTAACACCACACCAATTATACGAAATAATGATACATTAAAATCACGTTTTTCAACATTAAAGCGTAAGTAAATCAGCGTGTAAAATCATTCGGGATGGATATTTCTTTTATTACCATTCATTAGTCATTGAACCATTGCAAGAAAATGTTCGACATATCTCTTTAACAAATACCACTTTTGTCCAATTAAATTCGCTTATTATCCTTCAATTCCACTTGAATTATCTGTTATTTACAATGTTTACATCCGTTGCCATGGTAAATAAATATTTGAAAATTCCGTCTGGGCGTTAACAACACGTTATGGAAATAATCGTACTCTAGAAAAATCCGTATAAAAGAACATATTTTTTAGGTTTAACGATTGATTTCAAATAATTATTTCATTATTGTTAATAGGTTGATTTTATTGTCTTTTATTGTTAGCTTGGGCTAAATATAGCCGTCTTTAATAATTATTATAGACAGATAATGAAGGGATGATATTGTGCTGTAAAAACGCTATATTACCGTGTGTAATTATAAGGCTAATCTTGAGGGTTGTTTAAACAGCCATGATTACAGCATTTCGATTTTTTGTCTTTTTACTTAAAAGTGAGCTTAATTCTGTCGATAATAATTTTCTTTGGTTGACTTGATTAAAGGAACTTTGTCATGGAAAGGTAGTGATTATTTCACGAGATCCGCTTGAAAATGAAATAAACCGAACTGTTCGTAGCATCCGTGAATGAAATGAAATGAATCTATACCCTATCTGCCACATCTTTAAATGCGGTTAATGAAAAGAAATAACGTTACAACTACATTTTTCGATTTTGAATGTTGATAGATCGTCAAGTGTACAGAACGGCCATATGTGCTGGACTCTTTCTAACAGGGAACCTAACTTAGACATGGTCATAGCCCTTTAACTACAAGTAAATTAGCATAATCTTAATAACCATTAGCCTGTCTGCCACCTGACAATGTATCACTAGAAACAATGAGATAGCTTGATGTGTAAGACAATCACCTTTCAAAAAACTATCAGCCAATATCAATCATGTTTCATTCAATTACTTTAGTATCATTACAGTCTTTCAACCTCACACAAGACTAGGCCACCGGGCAGAAGTAAATTTATACACTGCCAGTATGAAGGATACTAGTGTATCGCGTAAAAAATCGTTTGATGTTGTGCCGCTGTTTAATTTTTAATAACTTTTTAGACTTTCATACATATACTTTTGTAGAATATATATATTTTGCCTTATTTCTCCAGGAATTATCCTTTTCTGACCTTGAAAAGAATGCCAAAGAATATATAAAATCTCTATATACAATTATTAGTCTATATTTGATGATCCCCTTAAGCTGATATCTAGAAACCCACTGCCTACCAAATAAATTTCATTTTTTTCCAAGACAAACATTTAAAATTAAATTCTTCGTTTATCACGGTTTTATATGCCTTATGACATTTGTTAAAGATGAGCTCTATCACTTCCTTCACAACTAATCCCCAATTTGTGTTGAACTGAAAACGACCTTTAATATAATAATGGGGTGTTCTAGCCAAAGGTTGTAATTTCTTGTCATTTTGCCCAGCTGTCATACTTCAATCGTCTTAAACTGCTCTTTTCTTCTGTTCAGACATCTGTCGATACCAATGAACAGAGCTTCGTGGACCTAAACATAGGAAGCGTTGATTTTTGCATTCTGTTCAGTAGATTTGAGTAATTAAGTGCTTTTGGAATTTGTCTTATTAGTATATCATTAATTAGGTAAGATATATTTTTCCTATATTTAGAAATGCATTTAGATGGCATCACGAAACAGCTGCTTTTAATATGGTAGGCGTAAATAATAAAATGCTTATTATAGCAATGCCCACATTTGTTTGACTTGTGGATAGTCAATGATGCAAATTCATGTTATCAGTGTCACCTAAACACATACATGTAGTTATGAAAACCTTTTACAATCCCTTTGGGGGTTACGGTAGCAGATTATGTGCGGAATATTTGATATAGAAAAATACTTGCAAGGTACCTTTAAAAAATATTTCGTTAAATTTAGAATGAATGAAAATGTAAAGAAATAACAGGACTCAATTTGACGTAATACGCCATTATGGATAATTCACCTACATGGACGATTTATTTTCACTTCATACTTGAATTGTTACCTGTCTATTTATACATTTTTGGGTCAGCGACGACACTGACTTGGTTTTTTATCGACACATATCAACCTCTCATTTAAAGTAAAATCAACATCACTGGCTTTCACATTCCTGTCGTGGTTTTAGGGTCATGTGAGCCTATCTCTTGTCAATGTAACCATGTCGTATGAACTATTTGAATGTGGCTAGGGGCAAAAGCTGTAATATGGTTCGGGTACTGATTTGAATGTTATTAGGTAAGCTAATTTTTATACAATTTCCTTCTAGATTTGCTATATGATGTGGTAAATATGAAGCCAACATGCATTTTTTGCTATTTATTTTTATTTAAACACACTAAGTTACATTGACCCGAAGAAAAATCAATGAATTTAAAGACAAAATAGAATATTTGCATAAAACGTTTGCACCGAATAGTTGAAAAAGGCTTTATCATATGTGGGTTTTGACATACATCGATCGGCAGAAGTAGGACCTTGTATAGTGGGAGACCACGTCCATAAAAACCCAATCCTAGTTATATATTTGAGGACAAATAAGTTCAAGACGTTTAAAACGCATCTAGTTACAGTGTTACGACATGAATGAACTAACCTTATCTCTATGTGAAATATCACTGCAACAAAAATTTGCTCGACCTTTTTCTGTATCAGATCAGTTGTCATGAATTAAATTTACCACATACACAACATTTCTAAACTTTACACCAGGAAGGGCTGATTAGCTCAAAACGTAATGTGGTATCAGGTGTTCTGGAAATGTGGGCGTGTACTGATAGTGGTGCTTATATTTCACGAACTTTTGAGCTTGAGCTTGAACTTGAGCTATCAAGAAAAGATAAATAGTTACTGAGAAACAGTGATATTAATATATTTGATGGTATTTAATATGAGTGGGTACTTCAAGTTATTTCTTTGGTTTTATTATCTTATAATCGGACTTGATGAAGGGGAGTATACATTTTCTATATGAAACTAGTTTGTGGTATCATGTGTAAATGAAAACTCGTTTAACCGTGAACTTTGATATGACGACTAGAAATCGTCTAGTTATCACAGTATGTGGGTATCTGTATTATACATATAGTAGGTGAATTGAATGAAGTTCATCTAGTTTGTCACATTGATTATGAGACATGCACACACCTGTAGCAATTTGAACCTTCCTCTAAAAATATTAAACTAGTTACTGCTACTGTGAACAGTGTATTTCTCTACAGTTGGAGGACGGAAAGAAAAGGGTCTAATACTGTAAAAGGTACAAGAAAAAACACTATCTCCTATGGGAGATAACATTCCTAGTAAAAGTTACTGAAGACGAGCAGCCCGTGTGAAACAGCGAAATTTTTCAGCACATTAACCTACTCTTTTTTAAATTTCCAACCAAGAAGATCCTGTAACGCACAGTCTGTAATTTATGAGCCTCTGAAAATTTTCTAACTCTTAGAAAACTTTTTCCATGCTAGCTCATCCAACCTGCATAACTGATGACTGAAAATTGTGATTGAAATTTTGACCTAATTTAGCACCTCAATGGTTATTACACTGGTATCAATTTGTATAATGAATCGCCACTATGATGCTATACTGATGTCTTTTGTTAAAATCAGCTTCTAGATTTTCCAGATGATCAATGATGCATTGTCCCTTGATGGGCAGCGAATATATCAATGCCAAAATAGCTCTTAAAGTGCTCAAAGGAAAACAATGTTATCAGGTTTTACTGTAGATTGAAATTGTGGTAAATGTATTCAGACAACACAAAGATGGCGGATAGTGAAGACAACATCAAAAAATCAAAGATGGCGACAAATGATACTCGTTTGATGTGGATTACCTCTAAAAGCATTATTGTGTAAATCCTGAAATGAATATAAGCTATGATCTTTAAGCTGATACATTACCACCACCAATTGGGTCAAGGGCATTGGGCCAGGTTACAACCTACTGCAAAGTTGTTTGGCAATAAGGAATCTTCCCTTATATCAAGCTTCTTGTTTGAGACAAGTTTTCAGAAGAGGCCATCGCTAATGTTATATATTCACATCGATATAATTGTTATCGCATTATAAATCGATTTTATGAAGATATCAGTTTTTGGCTATATTAACCACTATACAGATGATGATGAAGCGTTGTTAACTAATTGCAATTAGAAACATCACTCGACATCGAGAAATGGCACGCACAAAACTAATTCATTAACCATTGCCCCAGGGTAAGATAAATGACACCATGCATAATGTCATTGATGTGATCAGTTTCTCACTTCATAAAAGAAATAATTATATGAATTGCATATTCGTTCACCGATTCTATAATTTAAACCTGAAGAGATATATGACACGTTATATTATACTGTTCTTTATTAGCCTAATATTAGTGATGGTTAATGTGAGCAGATAATTTTTTTTAAAATTTGATTGGTGTTTTTGGGATCACAGATGGTAAACAAGAATAAGAAATGGTCCAAATAGATACCTTAATGTGTTCCTAAAACACAATGATGAGAAAATGTCTTCTGACTATTGGGAAGTTCTCTGTCTTGTTAATGTTAGTACATCAACAATACAAACTATTTATTACTGGGTGTTATATTAATTGTACTAGATTAATAACCTTAAGTGATAATATTCTATTAATAGTAATAATTAATGAATACCACTGGATCCATTTGTTTTATTGGTATTGTGAGACCTATGGTTCACATGCTTTGAAGTAACTTGTACTGGGAAATGTCATTTTGATCCGGATTTCCATGAACTGGAATAAATTATTATTATACAGAAATTCTGGTTGCTTAATAGTGCCAGATTTCTCGTATATGAGATATGGCCTTGTGAAAGAGCACATTACATTGTTCAGTAAGTAAAACTCTATAAAAACGTCCCAGTGTCAATCCTATTTGATAAGTTTAAGATTTAAATAACCAGTTTCGGCAATGCTGTCTGCGACTCTGAAGCGAACATTTGCAGTAAACTGTTCTTTTTGTCTTTAAATATTTGTTAATGTCTAGTTAAAGTTATTTTCAGTTTCTGATGGATGAAACTTTGCTGCTAACGGTTCCTTGCATATCTAGTATAGGCCTATTTTATGATACCAACCGATTCGCAACTTTTTTTTTGGGATGCAATGCTGCTAGTAAATACGATTGACGTACAGTACATGTATTACAATATTCCTGTCCACGTAACATCTTGTCGAAATGATTCGATTGACGACCTTAATCAGTCGTTTCATAAATATAATGTTAATTTAATGACCTAGTAGAGACAATTCTATTTTAGAACATCACACGTCATAAGGAAAGAATGTTGATTCTTAGAGTCAAGAGCAATATTCCCATCTGGGCGACATTAACAAGTAGAAGATAATAACTACTTTAATCTCAGAATAAACTTTGGTTTGTAGAAGTCATTCTTGTTTGATTACACAAACTTACATTGATCTTTTATGTTATTTAGAGACAAAATTTAACTCTTTTAAGGTGAATCTTACCGAACGATTCATGTGAACAAATTTAATTCATTTGAGTCTTCAGATTGGATGTGCATTGTTGCCATAACCTTTACATTATTCAGAGGTATCTCTGTATTTGACTGGTTAGATATCAATGTATTGATAGGAACAACACATATGTTCCCGCCTTCGACTTTATCGATAGATTATTTATTTCTTGTCATAAGATTTATACATTCTGTGAATAATGTTCTTACTAAAATGAATTAGAAGAGAAGTAAATATGGCGGACACCAAATATTTGTTTCGTCACATTGAAGAGTTGTGTCAATATGACGTGGTTCAGTTTGGCACGCTAGATCAATACACCATGTCACTTTTGAGTGCACCAAGCTAAATAAGAGCCGAATATATTGGAGATTTTCCCGCTGACAATTGGTGCATACGAGGACTGCATGTGCTAATATGAGCCCTTGTCATAGCGTTAGTGGAAATACGTCAATGTCCTCGTTGCGGTAGCTGCACATAGGTTTACATATCGACTAAGTGCATTTTACACATCTACTAAGTGCTTTTTCGTTCAGGCTTTATTATGGCTTCATAATTATATCTTACATTATCTACACTTTGGGGTTATCTTCGCATACGTTCGGAGAGTTCACATTTTTTCTATTGACAAGCTAAATTCAGAATAGCTGCATGATGCTCATGATCATCTTGGCTTTTTATTATAACAGTCATCTTCATCTTCAATCACCATCATTCTGAAGAGGCAAACTTGGTTTATATAAACTATGGGCGTCCAATGCCTAGAATAATAAAGTAACCTAATGTGTTCTGAACGGAAATAATACACTAATTAAGAATTGCGAACTCTGACCTTTGAACGTGACCATGACTAATATTGAGAAAATTTAGGTCGCACTATTATTTCAATTACATATTTGAATTTCGGACTTCCTTTTATGAATACGAAGCTATGGAAAACAACCTCTTTTGGCTTGTGACACATTATGCAAGTTTTATGATATAGTAGATGGTTCTCGCAAGATAAGTGTTTCATAAAGGTTTGTGAACTAGCTTCTTTACTTACAATGCCTTGGCTAAGTTGTTCAAGTCAATGAAGCAAGATGGGAAACACAGCTGTAAGAGTTATAGCTGCCTTTCCTATCTTGCTTCAATGACTTGACTTTACTGGGCACTGTCAGCTAGCGTTTATCTTTATTTTTCTTATAATCTCCTTGATTCACGTGTCGGAGAAAGTATTTTTTTTTTATATAAGAGAAAGAATAAATACATTAGATTTGACCTGAGGGCGTGGAATTTTGATTGCTTGATATTTTGACAGTTAAATAACGAATGTACCAAAATAGTTCAACTATATATAGTAAATCAATCTCAAATGAATATTTGACTTGGATGAATGAAATGGAAAAGGAAGAATAATATACGGTTTGTGCCGAACAGTCGGTCAGCTCTTAAGTCGTATGGGCCTGGAGATCAGTTCACTACTGTCCTTGAATGGTAAAACTAACTAGTTTTAAGGCTAGTGAATGTCGTCCAGCATCGACCTCGCCCCATGCATATAATAAATTCTTGATTGGTTTTAAGGTGCGGTTCGATAATGTACTCCTTGACGTATCATCATATTATTGCACTGTTTGGGTGTGGTTTATCGATTTATAATAAACAAGTACGTACTTCTCAGGGATTATTGCACCATTTTTGTCATTGATTAGAATCTTAAGTTGCATTCAAAATATTGGTTTATGATATTAGGAGGAGTAAGACCAATCTCTTTATTGTATGAATTATTACAGCTAGAATTTTGATGATCTTCTGTACAGATACCACATCTCTTCTATTCGCATTCGCATCGTACAGTACAGTACTTGCAGTACAAAAATCCGAGTTCATGTATACATATAAATCGCCACCAAATCTAGATAAATATATATGAATATAATACAAGATTTCACCTCATTTTTTCTTTAACTATATGTATATAGAGTTGAATATTGACATTGTATGATAATAGAAAAGGATAATATTATATAGGTTTTAGCTACTCATCTTACTTATCGCTACATTCACCATTCAGAGCAGGTAGAAACATGTTCTGTGGTCCAAATAATGTCTCTCCCACATGGATTCTTTTTTAAGGAAAATGTTTCATATGAAATTTAGGACTTTATACATAGTTAATATTGAGTCTAAACGAGCGGAACATTGATATATCGAAAAATTTACTTGACTGCAATCAACTTGGCGGTTGCATATTACGATCAGATCTTAAGCTGTCCTTGAAAGCAATTCATTGGCAACAGGCAGATTTTGGATCCTTTACTTAAAGTTGTAAATTTTGACACAACTTCGGTGACAATGTTTTACTGTTATTTGCCTTTCAAGAAAGACTCTAATCCATGCGTTTTACTTCCTTACTTAATGTAATGAACGAAACTTATAATTACTGAAAAATCAGATTTGAACAAGATGCAGTGGTTGTTCATTGTCAATGTTCAAGGATCGTATCCTCCTTCATTCATTAGGTGGTTGTGAACCATAAATAATCTGGCATGAGAAATTTTTACATTTGCTTTAACAAAATTTTCAACAAAAGGTTCAATGTAGAACATTACTGATGGGATTACACCGTGAATATCGTACGAATTTCAATCACTTATTGTACCTTACGGATTAAAGGGGTTTGTCGGGTTATATTTCATATATGAAATACAATACCAAATATGTTTGTTGATGTTTATGGGTTAAAAGTATTTTCGATGGGTTTGCTAGCGTTCAAGGGTGAATTTTGCTGTATAATGATACACCATTCATCAGGATCGTTCCACAAAAGATGTTCGTTGGTGGAAACACAGCGTCATGTTCAAACGTATTTTACCAGATCGGTTTCAGGAATTTCATAAAGACATCTCTTCAGTCGCCATCATCATTATTATCATATTCTCTCGTCCAACCTCTGGTCATTTTAGAGATGATTCCATTTGATGTACATGTATAAGATTCATGAAAACGATATATATATATGGACTGATCAAAACCGCATCCAAAACCATGGCAAAATCGAGAGCAATAGTTGTCTAGTAGTGGACTACTCAAAAGCGAAGTACAATTGGGTGTTTCGAAAAGAGTATACATAATCTGCTTAAAATATACAAAGGGAGCTCAATACATTTCTCAACTAAAATTTGGGTTTTCTCTTTAATCGGTGACTGTAATTTTACGATTTAATTTATATTTTGTCTGAAGAAGTAAAAGGGGGCGTTACATAAAAATATCCGGAAAAATCTCAGAATTATCAATTAACGAACTTGATAATTACACTATCTTGTGAAGATAATATCAATCACTGTTTATACGCCCCCTAAAATTAACATCAGTCGCTAGAATGGCCCTCTAGACACGATGATACTAATCGTGAACCGATGTCAACATGCAGCAGTGTTTTTGTTGAAAAAGTGGGGTAAGTTCCGCCATGTTTTCAGTTTGTTCCTACTAAATAGGCTAAACTAGATGTTTCCTGTTTTCTCTTTTTACTTAGGTTCGTGATGAGTTGTTTCTTGAATATTGGATAATCGATTGCGGTGTTTTATAGAGTATTTTGAGATTTCTTTGAGATTAATGGTTATTGTCGGTCATGGAATACTTTTATTAAGAGCTCTACATTTACCCTTTTTCTTTATGAATTATATCAGTTACTTTGTAACAGATATATTATTCATATACATATGTACCTTCGAGCTAACTAAGAAAACCAGAAAATGTTCATGAATGAATTTACACATACACATTTCCGAATATTTTTTGGTTCTTCCCATTTATTTGCCTTGCACCTAAAACTACTCTTGGGTTTCAGACAACCAACTCACCTTGTTGATTACTCGAGAATCTCAATAACGAATTCGTGGAAATGAATACAGAACTTAAGTAAATTAGTTAGTAGCCTGTAAGTTAATTAGTGATATTGAAGTCATCGATTGACTGGAAAACGCAGCTTGAATCTAATTACACTCGTGACATTCTCTTACTCATAATGGTGGGAAGGAAACGATAGTCATCATTGTTAATCAGTAGATGATCAAATGATAGTAGTCTTAACCTCATCTACTGTTAATCTCCACATCAAACTCAATATTGACATACATGGTTAAAGTCACTGTATGCTAGCTCTGCAACAAGTTATAAGTCATACATAAAAAACGACCACATGTCAGGTAGCTCAAACTTTCTGAATTCTGAACAAAGTTTTGTGTCGAGAGTAAATAAAATGTATAGTTCATATTAGATCTTAATGTTTTAATTGTCTTAATTTATTCAGAGATCTGAAGATGTAAATGTAAGCTTGACAGTCATCACTGTTAAATTACGTTTTTAATTGCCAAAGACACATCCCTGATATATTCGCTTACTCTCCTTGGGATACAAGTACTCTAGGTTGAGAAATTTAAGTTGGTGTGGAAGTAGTGTCTGACTCTAATTTGGATTTAGGATGTTCACTGGAACTCCTTGGGATACAAGTACTCCAGGTTGTGAATCCAGGCCATAGCTGCTGTGGGAATAGTACCAGACTCTCGAGAACTTTGAATGTTCGCTGTTACTTCTAGGAAACAATCAAGCCTTGAGTTGGAGTAGGTCCAGATTTTCGGTAATATGGAATAGCTGTTATTTTCAGGGATTAAGCTGTACAATTCTCTCTACAATTTATGCTCTTGTCTAGTTTTAACCAGATTCTTTGCACAAAATGTTCTGTGAAATAGTAGCTTTAATAACTAAGTCCATCGGCTGTACATTACTGAACTTCACATAAGCTATTATGTTTAAGATCGTAATCTTGGTTATCATTCCTTGTTCTCGAGCCTGTTGATTCCGATCGCATGCTCATTATCGTTCATTCATGATTGTCTAATGACGATTATAGCTTTATTTTATTATTTACACTGTAGAATAATACACAGATTTATTATCAATCGATACAATCGTATTATCGAATCTTGTTTTCGTGTGATTCATTCGTCATGCTTCTCTAGTCAAAGAGACTGCTTTTAAAAGGTGGGCTGATCCTAACCGAAGTGTTTTCGATGTTATAATATAGGATTTGAGCTACTTTTATATATTTTATTTGATGAGATCTAAAAATAAAGGATATCAGATGTATTTTTAAACCGTGCTGCTCAGAAACGTAAGGCTATTGTGATGCTGCCGTTCAACGTTATGTAGATCTAATGACTGGAATGTAGTCTGAAACAAAAAATGCGATTCGACTTTATAATGTACTCTTTGTAGGACGTGTACTATAGTGTCCTATCATAAATTGCAGAAGTTGATCATACTGTTAAGAATAGTTTACAGTTCTCTCTAAGGTTGTGCACCAATGTTTGCGAAATGATGAGTGAATTTGAAATCAATCGTGTATTTTTATAATGGTTATTTACTATGAATAATGCGAGATGATCTGCACTTAATAACATTTTAAAGTATCATAGCAACATGTTTACATACCCAAATAAAAGTGTTGTTACTTGATAGTGAAAATGTGTACATCAACATTAAAAAACCTTACGATTTTTATTCAAATAATATTGGACAAGTGTTGCAAGTTTGTGTTCTTGTGGTTAAGTTTATGTTTGTTTAGTTGAGAGAAGATATTTCTAAATAGTGAAGGATTTTAGACAACCAATCTCATTCAACGCCCAATATTTCATTCACATCGTCACGTGATGCTAATAGGGATGCCTTACAAAATCCTAACAAAGGATATTACTAGGGTAACCATAGATACGCCCCAAACAAATGAACAAAGAAAAAAAGGAGAGTGGTGTTGACTTTGTCATAAAATACTATTCATGCAACCTGTTTGTTATATTTTTTAGAACTGTCACAGAGATGAAGATGCCAGAAATATAATGACAATTCTTGTAATAAACGATAGAAAATGAATTGAGTTTTTGCGGGAAATAAGCTACCACGTGGTGTACACAAGCAGACGACAATACGAAAACGAGGGTGAGTATTTATCTTAATAGGTTCCATTGTTAATTTTAAGGAGGGTGTTAAGAAAATTTATACCCACAGCTCTTTGTTTCAAATAGCAAAACACAAGACAAATATATTGTCTTGTGTTTTGTTATATGTGCTCCTCGCTTCTACATGTCGTTCAAATCTTATATCTTTGTTTCAAAGAGATGACAAAATCAGAATAGATGAATTATATATATGAACGTTTCACTGATAAGATGCATTAGAAATTTAGAAATGGTTTATTTGCGTAAAACCATAGAGCGCACAGAATATAATATAGCCTAGAATTAGTTGTAGTAGAACATAAAATATACGGAACTGATGTTAACATTCCACGGTGCTTTTTGTTCATTTTAAGAGGTGGTATTTTACGAATCCAATGGCATCTATCTATATAAGTACTCCTCGATTTCCAATTGTCAGAGGCCTTATGAGGAGTTTAATACAGTATAGCATGTTAAGCCTAGGTTTATTACTTTTATTAGTTATACCAAATTTCAAATCGGTCGATTATAGGAATTATGTCAGAATGTTTTTTATCTGGCATCCTTTCATTTCTTTCTTCTGGCATCAAACGTCAATAATATTGGAGACGTGAGTTTTCCTGAGAAATAGCCACTTCTTCAGTTGCTTTATATTGATGTGAAGTCGATAGCAATCTCAGACAATTTCATCTTATTGGAACCAACGCACTCATTGTATTTGCATATGCCTTCGTGACTAGGTGGAATAGACGTGCTATCACGAGAAAGCTGTCCATCTCATCCACTACACTGTTGCCTTGTTAGACTAGCGTTGGAAATCACAACGTAGTACTTAAAAAGTTGTCCCTGTCAAGTTTCTTGACGATCATATTATTTATAAGGCGACATTGTTAATAAATATTCAGTGAAGTCTGAGAAGTGATCATTACCAAGTCCTCTTAAAATAACTTGAAGAATATTGTCACTATCCATCTTTTATATCTGTCTCTATTACATACATCCCTAATTTAGGCTCAGATGGAACGTTGACCAAAAGCACCTACATAGGATCAGTAGATATATAATTACATGTACAAGAAACTTTGATCAACTGTATGATCGCAGATTCTGATTTTTTTAATTGTTGCAGCTCTTAAGTCGAGTAAATATAATGATTCCCCTAGCTTTGAAAATAAATTTCCAGAGCGTTCCAGTCGCAAGGAAGATATGCACCTTCCGTACGGAATTTATCAGAGTTTCTTGTAATATCGCATATCAAACAATATAATATGAATCAATTACACATCGAAATCCATCACCTTTAAATAAGAATGCCGTTTGATGATTTTATTTTATCGGATGTACGTCGGAGATTAGGTTAATATAAGTCCACACATGTTAGTGAAAGATAATCTCGAGACTTAGCAACTTGATTATCTGGTACAGATAAAGCCTAGTCCTTTTATCACATCGGACTTTCCCCGTCTGTGACAACTCGAGAACTTGACAAGTAGACGCCCCACAAACGTGTCTGTTGAAGATGACTTGCTCAGCAGGTAGTAACATAGCATTTCAATGTATTTCTCACTGGGTGTATCACCCCGTTGATCATCAGCAAATATCATACATTATTCTTATTACCCACTGCATGAACCTTATATTGAGAGAGCTGTGTATATATTAGACTACTCTTTCCAAAGGTACATAAACATGGATAGATTGGAATTGCCAGAAAAATATTCAATGTTGACGATTCAAGAACTATCAAACTTAACAGATGCACTTGTATCGTATTCTGTGTATATGTATACATTGCCTACCAGCATCAATGTTTTGTAATATATATGTCACAATGAAGTATGATGACCACCAAATTCTAGGTTGAATGATTTGGGTTGACTGAAACTGATATCCTGTTCCTTCCTTTATCTTTATTGTTCCACTGATGAGGTGCTAAGTCTTTCATTTAAACTGAGGTGTCATCGCGAAAAGATTTTCTAATAGTCGATAGTTTAAACTGTCTTGAAACAAAGTCAAGTTTCGAACCAATGATGGCAGGCTACTGGTAGCCTAAGGGGGGCTATCACACATGTCAATAGCTAAACTGGCTTTTGTTTAATGTTTACTTTAAGGAGTAATAATTTTTCTGGTAATTATAGCCTGAAACAATAACAAGTTTTTCTTTCTTCGCCTCTTATCTTATACAGAAAACAATACTCCTTAATCCACCAATATTACATAATAACTATTAAACCCTTTGTTTAGGTTATAAGATAATACCATCTTTCAAATTTATGAACGGAGCCTTCTTCTGACGACTATAGAACGGTTTAAACAAATAGATTATTGTCTATAAGATATACGGTGAGATAAAGGTTTATTGAATGACCCTTTTCTATATTGTATCCTCTTAAAGGAATTAGGATCTTTTAACACGTATAAGGTAATCTTTAATGACGAGGTATTAACATTGTATGGAGGTGCTACTTCTTTCTGCTTACTTTAGTATAAGAACCTCTCTCTACAGTTGGATGTTATCATTTGGTAAATAAGACAGCAGGATGCACTAACGCGTCTTGGAAATAGCCATTTCAATTGGGGTAAGATATATGTTTGCTCAAATACACTTTGTATATTTCAATTAGGCTCAAGGTAAGGATATCATAAGGCGTTTTATAATTTCACGGAAATAAGAGTTTCCGTCTCAGAGTTCAGTTCTTGATATATTCTCTATGTGGATATGCTGAGTAAGGAAATTGTTAATTTAAATGTGGCAAGTAACCAAAATCCAAACAGGTCATTGAAGAAAATACGACCATGAACGTTATTTTGTGTTACCTCTTTCAACCATTGAAGATATTTAGCTTTTACGTGCCGTTATTGTTCAATTAAACTTTTCTAACACAGTTTCACCACACAGGAAACGTTTTCTATTGACTTTTTCTCCCTCTTTAGACTTAATGAGAGTTACGTCCCTTTGATTATTGACCTCCCTGCGTAACGCTGATTGGTCCGATCTGCCCGTAATTTGCAAGGGTCGTGACCTCTTTTCTAACACGTACCGATATAACGGAAGGAAAAGTAGGACACGAAATGGCTATCAGCAGGTGAGATTATTTATTTACAATTAAACTGTATATGTTTAAAATTAAAGTCAAATTTTTAAACAATAATGTGAGATCTACAGCAAATTATACAAGGAGAAAAGATACGCGACACATGCAGTTAGCTCAGTGAATCTGAAAAATATGGCGACAGTTACCTGTATTTTCTATGGGGCGTTTTTAAATAACTCGCTTCGGTGACCACGTGGCATCCCGGCTTATTTAATGCAAACTTTCTCTGTAAATATGTCGAGGATAACTTAAGGTCACTGACTACCAAGACACAACAGTCTGTCATTTTGTTATATTCGTTGGGGGCGTATCATTCGTTACATATTTTGATAATTAAAAGTCTACTTGTTTGCTTCCTTATCTTTTCTGTCATTAGTGTGTGCTGATTTTGGAGATAACCGACGCTCTTGATAAGCACAAATTTTGTGACGCCCCTTACTTGAACCTTTTTGTACATTTTCAACGAGAAAAATTAAGATGGGAAAATGTTGGTGGTCAAAGGGAGACTATAAAGCTGTATCATTGTTGATTGTAGTAATAACCAGAATTGAATTGTTAATGGATACTGTTTCTATTGTAAAGGATGTGTTTTAAGTGTAGTCGAGTAGTCGGAGCTATTATTCAGTTGAAACTATAATGTCTAGGTCAATGGAGGATCGTCCAGATTCAAGACCACGGATTTGTAACGTAAAATATATATATTTATTCAATATATTTGTTTGATACTTTCTTAAGTTTAGAAATATTTTGAAAATCTCGTCAAGGACTTTTTTCAGTGATGGCTGTTAGCTGATATTTCGTTTCAAATCAATAATTTAACACTCCAAACTCGCCAAACGACCATTGTTAGTTTAAATGTCCGCTGTAGTGATAGAGTGATATCAAATACCAGCGGCAGATGTCCAGAGTAAACGTTTAACATTGAGACGAGACGAGAATAGTCCCGCATACGTTAGCCCAGATGGCGTGTGCTAGGTCAAGTCTTTTGAACTTGCACATTTGCATATGGTGCTACTTTACAATCCCGTGTCAATGTCCAGCCATAAATCTAAAAAGGGTTGATGTGACCATGAAGGTAGCAATTACATTAATTATTTGCCACAGTTGATAATTCCCTAGTTTCAATTTCTAGTATGAGTCAGGAGTCAATGGATGTTTCCGCCATTTTGGGTCAATATTATAGTAGAGTGACAATCCCTAGTGAACGTGGGGATATTATTGGTGACTGCAAGCTCAAGAAATAGTGTGTACAGTTCCATTATAAATCTGCGATCTCGGGATAGTATACCACTCACGAATTTACATGGTATTAAACATTGGAATGTGGTTATGTTAATGTTAAATTGTTTAGTTATTATTTTGCTATCTAATTCAGCACAGGTGTTCAATGTAGTCTAAAACAAATCGTTAATTTTTACACGTATAGTTTAATATAGTTATGTTTTCAAAAATCCAATAATACCGAACAATGTGACAGGATATAAGGACGTGGGTAACGTGGACATTTTGTTTCTGTTCATGATAAATTTCGCGAAGAAGCTGAATCAAACTCTTTTTGGCTCGGACATGGACATTCCCAAATCTTGCACCTGTACACAGGAAGTGTATTCATTACTCCAAACACTATGCCGATCATCAACACCATCTACTTCTAATTTGTGGATAAACATGTACTTGTAGGTTTACATTTTGCAATCCGTTATTGGTGAACAGGTAATAGCAAGGATTTTGTGTTTCTGGATACATACAGTGGACACCACAATGAACACAATTGGGATGCTTAACATCTAGAATTCACTATCAGTTCATAGGTTTGTTGTTTACACAAGTCGTTCAAACACGCATTTAAGTTTTGTTGAAACAAGTTTTGTCGCCTTTGCTGAGTATCTTATCAAAAAACGCCGAATCAATTTCCAATAAATTAATAATATCTCTTTGTTTAATGTTTACCTTGGATCGATAACATTAGGATAAGATTATCCCTAAGATAATCTTTAAACAGAGTTAGTAAATTACGTATTTAATGATACGATGTCCTTGAGAACATTGATACTCTATATCATTTTGATAGAATACCGACGTCATTGTCCTAAACACAACTTAATTGTCTATCTCTGCGATCTGTTGCTGGAATGGTGAGGCACTGCTTTCACTGTATGACGTTCTTTTTGGGGCACAATTTTCCTTATAGAACTAGTCCACGATCGTGATGTGATCTGTTTTCGATTTTTATTGCCTGCTTAATGTGTGCTTCTAGTGGGATTTTGATTTATGCTCACAGACAATGAATAATTTCAAATCATAAAATTAAGAAAAATTGTGGTATGAATTGTTTCTTTTTGATGAAAATAGAAAATAAGGATATTGTTTAAAAGTGTTTGAGGAACTTATTGTCCCATTTCCTCAGGCGACTGCAATTTCCTATCAAACGAGTTCAAACTGAAATCACTTGGGTGGTTGTTTTATATATTCCGGTGATAGCATGTATAAGTACATAGACATATTTCCATTGACAGTTAAAAACAGTAACGTTGTATATTATTATTGTAATTGCAGGCACTTGGTGAAGTAATTTGGAAATTGTGCTGAATCTGACAATGTATATCCTACAGCTGAGAGTTTTCTACCTTTAAGGTTAGTGAATGTTCTTGAATTTAAAAATGTATTTACTCATTGCCCTTTAAAAGCATATATTTAAACAAAATTTTGCGTCTGCAAGGTGGTTTTTCTAGGTCGTATAGCCTACAATAATCATATCGCAAGGCAATTTACAATCCATAGCCACATTCAACCTCATTCCCCCTTTCAAACTCAGTAAACAACCTAATTTTCTTAACATGTCTAAAATAAATGTTTCGTTTTATTTTTCAGGGTTGCTACAAGGCTATGTTACAGACCCTTATCATTTCTTCGTCCATATTAATGTGTTTGGAAGATGTCTGAATGTTGTCAATGTTGTCTGTCGTGAGTGTGTGCATGAAGCATGTGCGTTTGTGATATTATGTATGGTTGTGTGAATGCTGAACGCGTATATAAAAAGTTTGCATGCTCAAAAGTAGTCGAATGCATTATTTATGATATTATATTTCGTGTGCAATTGAAATTACTAAATGCATGCACAATATCATGAGACTTGATTTTACGATTCAAAATTCAAAAGAACGTTTGATGATGTATGTTTTAAGTGGATGTAGTTGCATGAGTATGTAACTTTATCGTGAGTGTCTATAATTATCAGAATAAGAAATTTAAATTTGTGGTATCCTTCGCATGCACCCGCCAAAAAAAAAACATGACATAACTCCCACAATTCCTTTGATATATCCCCTATCATTCCTATCTAATTAATTTGGAATAGTGCATATTCTCGCTATAAGCTTAATATTCTACACACTGAACTGTGAATGGGTTCTTTTGGTTCTGCATTGTCTTTTACGTTTTGTCAGTATATTTATTCTTTTCAGTACGATATCTCTGTTCAACCAGATAAATGGAGTTATTTCCCTTTTGTGAATGTCACCATTGCAATTTTATTGTGAAACTGTTCGATTTTCGAAGAACCACAGGATGCAGTTTTGGAAAACCCAGCATACATACCATGATTGAGAACGGTGAATTTTGAGAAAATAATATTGTCAATTTAATATCTTTCACGTTTCCTTGTCACTTGTTCGTCTGGTCTAATATAAAGAACTGGACGGAGAACTGATAAGGGCTTGTGGGTGAGATTTCAGCCTTTTTTCTCCGTTCATAGACTCATTCAAACGTCGTTCAGATACTGCATGTATTTTAAGTGCCCCATGCTTTAGTTCATATTTCTCCAGAAAGAGATGACTATTTGTATGTCTTCCAATTATTTGCAATTGTTCGTAAAACCATGTAAAGTCCATGTAACTGGGGATATTTTAGAGGTTAGTCTGCCCATTTTAAATGTACTAGATAGTGTCACAGCTTAAAGAATTGTGAAACAGATGACATGCAACATGATGTAAAACATACGTAACACGTTTCCTTGTCACTCCTTCGTCTCGTCTATAATAGAGAACTGGACGGAGAACTGATAAGGGCTTGTGGGTAACAATACTTCTCATTCAACAGCTTTTCAAGAACAAAATTTCAAATATAGTTTATCATTTATTATGTCATGGATACAATAACAATAAATCAAGACAACTGTCGGCATTAAAAAAAAAACTTGGTTTGATTGGTGCTCTTGGAAGCAAGGGTGTTTGAAGTGAATTAACTTATTTGATCATATTGTAAACTGTTTCTATGTAGATATATTACTCGTTTGTAATTAATAAAAATCCTATTACAGCCCTGAGTCCTCAGTTCTGTTAAAACTTTTTCTGGAATAAATTTTTATTATTTAATTCAAATTGGTATTTTATTGAAACAAATTTATGATATTGGAGTCCTACAAGTTGTTACATCCTGCTCATTTTCCAGATCATAAACGTTAGATATTAGTTTAGTGTCCCGTACAACAGACTATGCTAATACATCTCTGATGATTGACACATGTCCAGGCCCCCTATTCTCGAAACGGTCCGATAGGATCGATCTTAGGAACTTAGGATCAGGTTCTAGGACATCCTAAATTAAAGTTTATATTCTCAAAACAGTCCTACAGGTATCCTAACTGGATAGTCTTATCAGGATTAACAATTATGTTAAAACAAAAGAGTTATGTCCCTTTCACATTATTTTGTTTTTGATCAGTTAATTTTCTCAAGCTGGGATATGGCTGGGACACCTCACCTGTCCTAGATTTCTGTCCTAACTAAGGACTGTTTTGAGAATAGGAGGCCAGGAGGTTTGGCAAATTTATTTAGTATGTAAAAAACAAGGATGACACTCTCTGAACTGTTCTGCATTTTGTGATTTCTCTTAAATACATATAAATGTATAAGTGTATAACATATAATTTTATGGTATATTTTTTGTTTTTTACTATTTAGAGTATTTGAGATCGATAAAGGCTTAAATAAATTAATTTTGGTAACTTTGGTTTATTTTCATATGATTTGGAAATAGCTTGATGCGCAAGGTTTTTGTAAGCGCGCTAAAGATGAGTATGTTGACTCCCTGAAAGAGACAGCGGCTGAATGCAATCAGATGTTCCCTTTCTTCCCTGTGGAGAATAAAATATGTCCTTGGTCTCTAGTTGAAGAATGATTTTTTACAGACAACCTTGCCCTCAAACCGTATAATCTGTTCATTGTTGTTGACACAAAACCTGGCATGACACCATAGGCGTACGGGGCGTTAGTTGAGCGGGGGGGGGGGGGGGGCAAAACCAATTTGCCCGACAATGCTAATTTGCCCGACAACGAAATATATTTGCCCGACAAGTTGACCCCCACCCAACCCCTAATTCCAAAAACTTCTCGCCATCTGCCTGATCACATCATTTCCGAACGATTTTATTTTTTTAAATTTTCTTCATGAAAATCACTAAAGGGGGGGGGGGGGGCAATTGACCCCCCCCCCCCCTGCACTCCCAGCTCGTACGCCTATGGGCACACTTCCATACGATTCCAATTGTTATGAAAATTTTGCAAACCTTATTAATATTTGTATGATACTAAGGATTTACAACGAACAACAATTTTTTTGGTATAAACAATATTTATTTACATCTTAGGTTTGTTGATCAAGCTTTCGCTTACATCAGGGGCTCAGATCGCCTCTTCATTGCGGGATAAATTTGCGGCGCGTGATTGGAGATGATTTTTGAAAGGAAGGAATGAATTTTCCTGACATTTGACCATAGGTGATAAAAATTTAATTTATGTTCACTTCAGACACTCAACTTTACCAAGCTTCACCATTTGTTGCAGGGGGGGGGGGGGTGCGTCCCCCTGTTCCCCCATTATTTGCGCCCATGCTTATAGTAATACCCTCAATATATAGTACACTACGAACATGGTTTTTTTTCATCTTAGGAGTTGCTTCCCTTGATATTTATGACTATCCAAAATAATAATTGATGGGACCTAAATCAATGCCAAATCTCATTCAATATCAATCTTTATTATACATTTCTTCACTTTAAAAAAGTTCCCGTCATTCACCTCTAGAAAAATACTTCTTTATCATCAAATCAAATGGCGAGCAGTTCTGTTGGTAAGTGGTCATTCATACAACAGATATACACCATCTATATATACAATATACACACTATAGATATGGTATGACATTACAATTGAATTTGTGCAAATCCTCCCCTACCCCTTTGAGTATTAAACACCTCGGCTTCCCATCCATATTTCCATTGATATTATATGAATAGTAATACTTTTTATCAGTACGCTCCGATTTTCTGAAGTTCCATCACCACAATATTCAGTTATAACTCTATAACATTTTATAAAATATGTTTACATATTATATCTGTTTCGATTCCATTACACCAATACGATATCATACTTATGTTGCAGTATAGTTTTTTGGTTCCACGTCAATATGTTGATAATTGTAATATCCTTCTTACAGTGATAACTAAATAAATGGATTGAGTGCTATATCGTATTTATACATCACATAAACTGTTGCGTCTTGTATTTTAACATCATAAACTTCTTGCTGAAATAAAATGTTGAAATATTAATAACATTTAGCTGTTAAAGTATTAGTTTCTACTCCTTACGAAATCATTGTCATACTATTACGATTACTGGGTATGTAGAATAGAATAATCACAAGGTGTAAATGTGGTTGGCGGCCATAACTGGGTTTATTAAATGGCTAGAAAATATCTCTCTTTTCATTGGTCGAGAAAGTGCATCGCTTCCTTCAATAGAACCTCATATTCACCGCACAATTATGCACGAGAGGTGAATAAATTTTATATTCACCTCCTTACTTATTTTTTTTGTCAACCTCACAACATTCATTAATTGTATAATGAAGAACGAATAATCACTAGGATTAAATGTGGTCGATTACTGGATATCAAAAACGAATAATCGCTGTGTTTAAATGTAGTTGGGAACGATAACTGGATATGAAGAACGAACAATCACTAAAAGTTTTGAATGTGGTCGGGAACGATTACTAAGTATGTGTAGGACGAATAAGAATTTAATCACTAAGTTTCAATGTGTTAGGGAACGATAAATCGAGTTTTTTTTCCGATGATCTTCATGAATTTCAACGAAATTTTGCTGACCGGTAGCCATCGTAATTCTACAGTCAATTTAAAAATAAATTCAGCCCGGAAGTGGAATTTTAGCCGCCATTTTGTTTTTCTTAAAACTCTTCGATATTCATTTTCGGCTGAACCCAATTTAAAAATGTGGGTGTTAACTAAAAGAACATGAAAATTAGAAAATAATTTTGAAGTGGATTTTTGAATTTCAAGTTTGCTTTTTTGCAATTTTCGATTGAATTTTTTCAATTTTTGAAATATCTCGTGACCTTGATCTTTGATGACTTTAACCTTTATTAGATGATACTATAATATTTGATCTCCGATATCAATTTCCGGTAATTTTTATACTTTGCAATTTTGGTAATCTTTACCTGATTTTTTTAATTTTTTAATCTTGGTGATTGTATAATATTATGTCATTAACCAATAGATGTTAAATCTTGGTAATTTATGCATTATTTGGATATTATTAATATTAATAAAGTCATCAAAAAAATTCTGACGCGGGACTGGCACATCCGGGTAAAATTATGTTTTTGTTGAAATTATGTTTTTTCAGAAAAGGAAGTATAGTTTAAAAATTTTCAAAATATGACCTTGCATACAGTTACAGCATCGATTATGATTTCGACTTTGTAGTTAAAAAAAAAAAAGGACAAGGGTTAAGAAATTTTCTTTTTTTTTACATTGACCTTTGTTGACCTTGACCTTTCTAGGATCAAAGCTCATTGACCTTCGCTATTCATATATACTTTCATATTTGATGTCTAACGTCAACTTCCGGTGTTATTACTGTGTGCATTTTCAAAGTTTTTAAGTTTCAAACACTTGTATCTGGTGACTTAGACCTTAAGTGACCTTGACCTTAAGTAGGTTGAAGGTCTTTGACATAGGGTATCAGTTGGTTCTTTCATATGTCGGGTCTGGTGTCTATTTCCGGTTTCATAACCTTCCAAAAACATAGCTTGCCAGGCAAGGTAATATACGCCCACTTGTAGCTTTGACTTCAAACAAATATATTTGACAGTTACAGGATAAGTGTTTAGAACATTCACATCAAATTTCTTCATATGTCCAGTATTGTGCCTCCTATAGTGTTTATTAGCTAAAAATTGACCATGTTTTCAAATGAAATGAAATGAAATGCATGGAGTTTTACGTCCTACTTTTCTGCACCTATATGGGCTAATTGAGGACGGGCAAACGCCATGCAGTGTGCAATGAGGGAATTTTTGTCCCATCCGAACGACTAGTCGCTTTTTCCATGTCAGCCCCTCCGACCTGCTTCACTTTCAGGGGGAAACCGGGACCATGTTTTCAAGAACAAAGGCAATAATTCAGAGTTAATATTTTCCGATTTTGCTGATTTTCAATAGGGTTCATCTTTGGTAATATACATTATCAGTAAGTTTCGTCAAAATCCGTCAAGAATTATGACCTGTAGAGTGTTTACGAGCCACAAATCGAACGTGTTTTTAAGAACAAGGGCAATTATTCATAGTAAATATTTTTCGATTTTGCTGATTTTCACTAGGGTTCAGCCTTGGGCGTTAATAAACATAACCAGCAAGTTTCGTCAAAATCCGTCAAAATTGTGACCTGTAGAGTGTTTACGAGACAAAAATCGAACGCGTTTTTAAGAACAAGGGCAATAATTCATAGTAAATATTTTTCGATTTTGTTGATTTTCAATAGGGTTCATCTTTGGGCGGTAATAAACATTACCAGCCAGTTTCGTCAAAATCCGTAAAGAATTGTGACCTGTAGAGTGTTTACGACGGACGGACAGACATGGGTGACGACAATATACGCTCCACATTTCATGTGGGCGTATAAAAAAACAATTTCTATAGTTGTCGTTTTCTTTGGCACTTGTGATTTAAGTTGAGGCTCGAGTTTTTTTCTTGAGATTCCCTTTTGCACATTTGCAAAGTCCAACTCTGTGTTACGTGTGGCTCTAGTATATTATAATTATTACAAGATATACAAAATATTCAGCGTTTTATAATAACCTGTAATTTTATGGTTTATGTAGACACCTTTGATGAATATCTACTCTTATTGGCCAAGTTTGAGAGCTCTAATTTGTTTTTGTTCATTCTAAGAGGTGGTAAAAGAATAACGACACTTGATATTGAGAGAGAAAGCTGCCAGCCCACGTTTTCAATCCATGCTTTCTACACCTGACTTGACTCATTTTTTCAGTGACATTGGCTTGATCCTTTTTATACGCCCACATGAAATGTGGAGCGTATATTGTCGTCACCCATGTCCGTCCGTCCGTCCGTCCGTCCACAATTGCTCGTTAACACTCTACAAGTCACAATTCTTAACAGATTTTGACGAAACTTGCTGAAATTGTTTATTATTACCCAAGGATGAACCCTATTGAAAATCAAACGAATCGAAAAATATTTAATATGAATTATTGCCCTTGTTCTTTAAAACGTGTTCGATTTTTAGCCTGTTAACACTCTACAAGTCACAATTCTTTACGGATTTTGATGAAACTTACTGAAATTGTTTATTATCACCCAAGGAGGAACCCTATCGAAAATCAAAAGAATCGAAAAATATTTAATATGAATTATTGCCTTTGTTCTTTAAAACGCGTTCGATTTTTAGCCTGTTAACACTCTACAAGTCACAATTCTTTACGGATTTTGATGAAACTTACTGAAATTGTTTATTATCACCCAAGGAGGAACCCTATCGAAAATCAAAAGAATCGAAAAATATTTAATATGAATTATTGCCTTTGTTCTTTAAAACGCGTTCGATTTTTAGCCTGTTAACACTCTACAAGTCACAATTCTTAACAGATTTTGACAAAACTTACTTAAATTGTTTATTATCACCCAAGGATGAACCCTATTGAAAATCAAAAGAATCGAAAAATATTTAATATTAATTATTGCCCTTGTTCTTTAAAACGTGTTCAATTTTTAGCTCGTTAACACTCTACAAGTCACAATTCTTTACGAATTTTGACGAAACTTACTGCAATTGTTTATTATCACCCTAGCATGAACCCTATCGAAAATCAAAAGAATCGAAAAATATTTAATATGAATTATTGCCCTTGTTCTGTTCGATTTTTAGCCTGTTAAGACTCTACAAGTCACAATTCTTTACGGATTTTGATGAAACTTACTAAAATTGTTTATTATCACCCAAGGATGAACCCTATCGAAAATCAAAAGAATCGAAAAATATTTAATATGGATTATTGCCCCTGTTCTTTAAAACGTGTTTAATTTTCAGATTGAATATTAAAAGTAGAGATTATTTAAAAAACAAATCAGAAAAATAAATATAATCATTTAACATGTCATTTATCATCCACCATACATATTATGGCATCATAATATACCATAAATAGATTGAGCATAAGATACTATAAATAGACTAGTGAAATAAAAAAAAAATCAGAAAAATAAATAATATAATCATTTAACATGTCATTTATCATCCACCATACATATTATGGCATCATAATATACTACAAATAGATTGAACATAAGATACTATAAATAGACTAAGTGGAAAACCCTACAAGACAGTTATCCAATCAGAGCTCAGTGGTCATGTGACTTTCCAGCATGTTACTTCATTTTAGAAAATTTAATTCAGCAGAAAGGTTTGCTTATTATTTCATTTTGCCTTGTAGTGTTAATACAAAAATAAAATTCTATCAGATTTAAAGGGAAAAGGGGAGTAGGCTACAACAAATTATGTCATTCAATATTGCTCCAGGGGAAAAGGTTTCTAGGCATGTTGATTTGAGTTGAATGATATCAGTAGGCTACAAAATTTTTTATGTCTGTCTGCATTATCAGTTTATCATGGTGGCTGTATTTTGCCAACTTGCCCACTATTTTAATTACTCTAATCCTTTTGAAAGAATGGAATATTGCCAGCATAACTCAAGATTTATGGTTGAAAGATTGGCATACTGCAAGCATAACTCAATATTAATGGTGTCACTGTTATGCCAACTCATCCACAGTTATTAAACATCACTCCCCCATTTTTAAACTTGGGTTCCCTTATTTTCATTTATTCATATATTTATAGGCCTATATACCATAATTGGACTGCTAATACTTCTATAAACAGAAAGTACAACTAAGGTTCAATGTAAATGAAATGACAAGCATTTGTAGACAGTACTTCTCAATATTATTCAAGATTTTGCAATATCAAATTTTTTGACTATGAAATGACAGTGATAATAATTTTGAATGCAAACATAATTATATTTTAGATTAAGTTTATTCTATGCCGAGAACAAAGAAGCAGAGTAAATTATCCAGACAAAAGAAGCAGAAAGAGTTGATGTCTGCATTGAGGGAGAAAAGAGACATAAGTGATGACTCTAACCTCAATGCAGATTGCTTTCCAGATGTAGTGGAAGAGATATCCATTGCAGATGATGGAAAGTCAGATGATGGAGATGTCCGTTTTTTTCCAGATGTAGTGGAAGAGAAATCCACGACAAATGATGGAAATGTTGGGCTACTATTTCCAGATGTAGTGGAAGAGATATCCAATGCAGATGATGGAAATGTCAGCCCCACAAATGAGATGAATTCAGATGTAATGGAAGGAAATCCTTCTGTTACAGATGATAGTTCCCATTCTAAAAAAATGGGTGAAAACTTGAAAAAATATTTTAAATTTGAAGAAAAGCAGACAAAGGTGATTCGACTGAAAGGGTTAAAATCAGATCAAGCAAACAGTCGAAAGAGGTATTATAAAGAATACAAAAATTTGAGAAGAGCTGATCCTGAATTCAGGGCAGCTGAAAGAGAAAGGGAAGTCTGTGGTAAACAGACAAAAAGAGCTAAACCTGAATTCAGGGAAGTTGAAAGAGTAAGGGAAGTCTGTGGTAAACAGGCACAAAGAGCTGAACCTAAATTCAGGGCAGCTGAAAGAGAAAGGGAAGTCTGTGGTAAACAGGCAAAAAGAGCTGAACCTGAATTCAGGGCAGCTGAAAGAGAAAGGGAAGTCTGTGGTAAACAGACTAAAAGCTGATCCTCGATTCAGAGCAGCTGAAAATTTGAAAGGAACTCCCAACAAAAGGAGAAAAAGAGTTGAAAATCCTGAATACAGGGATTTGAAGAAAGAGGTTAAAGCTCAAAGAACTAAAAGAGCTGATCCTGCTGTAAGAAAAGCTGAAAGAGAAAGGGAAGTCTATGGTAAACAGACAAAAAGAGCTAAACCTGAATTCAGGGCAGCTGAAAGAGAAAGGGAAGTCTGTGGTAAACAGGCAAAAAGAGCTGAACCTGAATTCAGGGCAGCTGAAAGAGAAAGGGAAGTCTGTGGTAAACAGGCAAAAAGAGCTGAACCTGAATTCAGGGCAGCTGAAAGAGAAAGGGAAGTCTGTGGTAAACAGGCAAAAAGAGCTGAACCTGAATTCAGGGCAGCTGAAAGAGAAAGGGAAGTCTGTGGTAAACAGACTAAGAGAGCTGATCCTCGATTCAGGGCAGCTGAAAATTTGAAAGGAACTCCCAACAAAAGGAGAAAAAGAGTTGAAAATCCTGAATACAGGGATTTGAAGAAAGAGGTTGGTGCTAAAAGTGCCAAAAGAGCTGATCCTGAATTCAGGGCAGCTGAAAGAAAAGACGAAAATGTGTCTAAACTTTTTCGAAGACAGAATAAAGAAATGTCATCAACGGATGAATTGATTGCCGAATTTCATAAAAATATTGAAAATGGGCCTACTTATGTATGTGTGTCTTGTCACCAATTGTGGTTCAGACATAGTGTAAAAGCATGCCTTAGTATGCTGAATTCAAATGAAACTGCAGAGCTTTGTTTGCAAAATGATGGATGGGTATGTGGTACATGTGAAAGGTACATGAAGAAAAACAAAATTCCACCTTGTTCGATTGAAAATGGAATGAATTTTCCAAATAAACCGAACAATTTGGAATTATACCCTTTAGAATGGAGACTTTTGTCCCCAAGAATACCTTTCATGAAGGTTTATGCTGCCCCTAGGGGAAAGCAGAGGAAAATTCGTGGAAATGTTGTTAATGTGCCTGCTAATGTCACAACAACTGTCCGAATGTTGCCTAGAGCAACAGATGATACAATGACTATTGCAGCTCAATTAAAAAGGCAATTGAAATACAATCATGCTGTGATGACTGAAAACATTCGGCCCTACAAGATCAGAGAGGCTGCTGAGTGGCTTCAGAAAAATGGAACTTTGTATAAAAAAGAGGGCATTTGCTTTGAAGAAAATTGGAATCAGGATCTTGAAAATCATAACAATAGAAAAGTCTTGAATGGTTCTGAATTTGACGAGATTCCAGTAGTCATAGACTATGATGAAAATGATAGAAAGGAGGATCTTGAAAATCAAGACAATGGAAAAGTCTTGAATGATTCTAAATTTGACGAGATTCCAGTAGTCGTAGACTCTGATCTCAAGAAAGATGATGAAAATGATAGAAAGGAGGATCTTGAAAATCAAGACAATGGAAAAGTCTTGAATGATTCTAAATTTGACGAGATTCCAGTAGTCGTAGACTCGGATCTCGAGAAAGATGATGAAAATGATGAAAAGTCTCTAGCACAATCTGATGAAGATAACTGGAGTGAAGATGAAGGTGATGTAGAAGTTGCAAGCTCTAAAGACACACTTCTTACATCACCAGACTTTATTGAGAATGATGAGAAAGAGAGAGTTCATAACTTTGCTCCAGGAGAAGGTAACTTTCCTTTGAGTATATTTATGGACAAAAACTCTGAAGAACTTGCATTTCCAAACATTTTTTTTGGGAAAGGTCGAACTGTAATTACTGATAGACCATCTAAGGTTTATTACAGTGAAATTTGTAAATCAGAATTGAGAAGGGATGATCGAAGGGCAGCCAATTGCATTGACAACATTTTTTTTAAGTTAAAAAAGTTGCAAATGAAGACATTGCTTGGCAGTGCTCAAATTGCCCTTCGAAAAAACAAAACTGATAAACGGAAAATAACAGTTGGAGATTTAAAAAATTCAGCCACTGTTAAAAATTTGATAAATTTTGATGATGGATATATGGTGTTAAAAACACTAAGAGGTTCACCTCCTTATTTCAAAAAGGCTCAAAGCGATTTATTTGCTATGATTAGGCAGCTGGGGCCTGCAACATTTTTTTGTAGTTTCTCAGCTGCTGAGACTCGTTGGAGACATTTGTTACGCATTCTTGGTAGAGTGCAAGATAACAAAGAATATACTAATGATGAGATTGATAACATGGATTGGGAAACGAAAAGTAGATTGGTGTCTTCTGACCCTGTAACTTGTACTAGGCAATTTGACTTCCAGGTCAAACTGCTTTTTAAAGATGTTCTAAAGAAAGAAAACTCACCTATAGGAAAAGTCACAGACTATTTTTATAGAGTTGAGTTCCAACACAGAGGCTCACCACATATTCACACATTGTTGTGGTGTGCGGAAGCTCCTGTGTATGGTGAAAGTAGAAATGATGAAATTTGTAAATTTGTAGATTCTACAATTACTTGTAGTAGAATGATGGACGATGAAAATTTGGCAGAGTTTGTGAAATATCAAACTCACAAGCATTCGCACACATGTAAAAGAAAGAATCAGAAAACTTGTCGGTTTGGTTTTCCCAAGCCTCCTATGAAAGAAACTAAAATTTTAGAACCACTTGAATGTGATTTTCCACATGCCCAAAAGTGCAAAGAAAGTTATGGAAAGATGAAACTAGTCATGGATGACATGATTGAGGGAGAAGACATAAATTTTGATGAATTTTTAGAAAGGGTAGATTTGAAATATGATGACTATATTCTAGCAATTAGATCATCAATTTCACATCCTACTGTATTTTTGAAGAGAACTCCCTTTGAACTAAGGGTGAATGCTTACAACACCAAGTTATTGGACTGTTGGCAAGCAAATCATGACATTCAATTTGTATTAGATGTCTATGCCTGTGCAATGTACATTGCTTCCTACATAGCAAAGTCACAAAGGGGCATAAGTGACATTTTACGCAAAGCTTGTGAAGAAGTTAGAAAGGGAAATAGTGGTATCCGTGAGCAAGTAAAGGCAATCGGAAATAAATTTTTGAATAATGTTGAAATTAGTGCCCAGGAGGCTGTTTACATTATACTACAATTATCTATGAGAAAATCATCCAGAGAAGTTGTATTTGTAAACACGTCTCCTCCTAATGATAGAGTGAAACTCCTTAAAACTAAAGAGGAGTTAGAGGAGTTAGAAGATGATGATGAAGATGTGCAGTCTAGCAATATGATAGCTAGATATAGCAAGAGACCTAAAAAATTAGAAGACATAACACTAGCACAGTTTGTGTCATCATATGATAAAAGGAAACGTTTCGTTAAACGTTCTAAAAATGTTGAACTTGAAACTTTGGTAGAAAATGCTGAAGAACATGACTCTGATTCTGATGAAGATGATGAAACAAACAAATCGTTAAAACGATCTGTTCCTAGGGTGATAAGATATGTTAATTTTAACATTGATAAAGATCCAGAGAAATATTATAGAGAGTTGCTTATGCTCTATACTCCCTGGAGAGATGAATTTGTAGACCTAATAGGAAATCATATTTCTTATGCTGAAAGGTTTGAAGAAGTAAGAGATAAAGTAGCATCTCAGCAGGTGTTGTTTGAAAATAACAGATCTGCTGTTGATGCAGCTATGATTGCTGAAAAAGATAACTTGGATGATGCCTGGGACAAGGAAGTTCCTTCAGGTCAACAGCCTGAGAGGGAAGATGAACAGGAAGAACAGGCTGATATGGATGATCTGAAAGAGAAGGGTGAGCCTGTTAAATTTGAATATGACATCGGTCCAGATCTTGGTATACCCAAACAAGATACTGAAGATGCCATAAAATTGTATGAAATGCCAGAAAATGAGTATAGGCATTTGATGAGAGCTCTTAATGTAGAGCAGATGAAATTTGTAACTGACACATTACGTGTCATTAAGACATCTGAAAACCAAGTTTTTAGATTTTTGAGTGGTGGGGCTGGTGTAGGTAAAAGTTTTGTTACTACGGCATTGTATCAAAGTTTACTACGCTAAGTCAAAAGCTGGTGATGACTATCAGACGATAAGACAGTTACTGTTAGCACCAACTGGTAAAGCCGCATTCAATATTAAAGGAAATACGATACATAGTGCTTTGAAGATTCCAGCCAATCAAAATCTGGAATATAAAAGTTTGGATTGTAGTAGATTAAATACCATTCGAACACAGCTCGGAGGTTTGAAAGTGGTATTTATTGATGAAATATCTATGGTTGGAAATAGAATGATGAATTTCATTAACAGAAGATTGCAAGATATTAAAGGTTCTCCTTTAATATTTGGAGGAGTACATGTCATTGCAGTCGGAGATTTGTTTCAACTGAAACCTGTCTTTGATTGCTATGTATTCAAAAATTTGAATAATTTGTATGGCCCTCTTGCCAGTAATTTGTGGAAAGATAATTTCAAAATGTATGAATTAACAGAAATTATGAGACAAAAAGATAGTAAAAATTTGCAGAAATGTTGAACAGGCTCAGAGAAGACAACTATGTCTCAAAAGATCAAAAGATGGAAGATATGGAACTTTTTAAAAACAAGAGTTCTAACTAATGATGGCAACTACCCATATGATGCTCAGCACCTATTTGTCAGTAATAAAAAGATGGATGAGTTCAATAATAAGATCTTTGAACAAATGAGTGGTGACAAATATATCATCACAGCTAAAGATAGCGTTGTCGGTTCAGAGGCACGGGCTGTTGAAAAAGCTCTGTTAGCCAATGTTCCAGATGATCCAAGGAAAACTATGCAATTACACAAACACCTAAATCTAGTAATAGGTATGAAGTGTGAATTGTGTATAAATGTGAAAACTGATGATGGCTTGACAAATGGTGCTGATGGAACTGTAATGTTCATTGAAGCACCAAATAGACGTACTGCAGTAGGTAACATTGTATGGGTAGAATTTAGAGATGAGATAGTTGGCAAACTAACTCGGAACGATTTGAAGAATTTGTACAAACCAAATATGAATAAAACTTGGACTCCAATCTTGCTTGTTTCCAGGCAGATTAGGATTGGTAGATTTAAGAATGCAGAGTTGATGAGGACTCAAATTCCCCTGAGACCCTCAGCTGCAAAAACTGTGCATAGATCTCAAGGGGATACTCTTGACAAAGTGGTTGTTGATTTTAGAGGAATGACAATGGCTCATATTCATTATGTTGGATTGAGTCGGGTTAAAACTCTAGAAGGCTTGAATATTGTAAATCTTGCTGAAGACAAGATAAAAATTAGTATGGAGGTGAAGGAAGAAATGCTTTCACTAAGAAAGGAAAGGAAATTAGAAATTGAAGAATTTGATTCTCATGTTACCGATGATGACTCCCTGATAGTCATTTATCATAATGTGAGGTCATTACAAAAGTATATTGAAGATGTGAAATTGAGTCATGTTGTCAATAAAGCACATGTTGTAATATTGTCTGAGACTCGATTAAAACTGAAAAATGATAACTTGTATGCTATACCAGGTTTCACCCTGTATAGAAATGATGCTATTACATCTAGCAATACGAACCATCATGGTTTAGCTGTGTATGTAAAATCTAATGTTGTGAATAATGGTGACGTTAATGTTCAGCCCATGAACATACAAGATGTTGAAATGAGCTTATTATGTCTGTCAGTTAGACTTAATAATTGTCTTAAAAATGTGAATATTTTAGGTGTTTATAAGCCCCCTAAAACTCCTGTAGCAAATTTGATGTCAGCTATAGAAAATGTGAAAAGTGGTTGGAAACTTGAAGACTATTCATTAATACTTGGAGATTTCAATATCCAATTGAATAGTAAAGAATACGTTAGATTGAATTCTAATTTAAATGGTATGCAACAGTGTATTCTGGAGCCTACTACTGATGCTGGAACTACTATAGATTTGCTCTTTAGTAATGTACCTTGTGAATTTAGAAAATGTGGTATCATTGAGAATTATTTCTCCGATCACAAATTGATATACTCAATTATGGCATCCAAAAAGATGACTTTTGATGCACCTAAATTAGAAAGGCATAGAGTAATTCCGGAAAGAATTATTCTAGAAAAAAAATTTGGAAGGAAATTTGCTAATAAGATCAGCAAATGTAAAGCTGAGAAAAATGATAGAGCTGTAATAGTTTCTGATTTGATCTGCTGTCGAGGGTTTGGTTATTCTTTAAAGGAAACTGACCTCAACACTCTTGCTGGAAATAACTGGTTGAATGATCAGGTTATAAATTTCTATATGAAAATTTTAGAAAGGGACGAAAATTTGAGTGGAACAGATGTAACTGTTCTAGATACATTTGCTTATCTACGAATTGAGAACAACATGCAGGCTGCTGTTGATATGTTTACAGACCACAATCTGTTGACATATAGTAAGATATTGATACCAATACATACACCACACCATTGGAGTTTGGTTGTTGTATTTGTAAATAGCAAAACCATAAAATATTATGATTCTGTGGTTCACAAGGAAATCGGTTATAAATGTATGAGAAATGTAACCGATTTCTTACTTATGTTGGAAAATATTCAGCCTTCAAACTGGATACAAATATATGAGAACGAAACTACGTTGCAATTAAATGGATATGATTGCGGTGTTTGTACTTGTATGAATGCCTGGTTGGTATTAGAAGGACATAGTTTGAGGGTTAGAAGACAAGAAATTGCAAAGTTTCGTAAACGAATGATCAGCCAAATAAATACATTTAGGTTGTGAAACTAATACACATTACATTATGTGTATGCTTATGATGGAATGGTGTGGATGAGATGGCTATAAGGGGTGTTGGGAGGCCATTTTCTTATTGATTGCATTGTGAAATAATTCTTTATTTTACAAATAAATTTGATGGAATGGTGTGGATGAGATGGCTATAAGGGGTGTTGGGAGGCCATTTACTTATTGATTGCATTGTGAAATAATTCTTTATTTTACAAATAAATTTGATGGAATGGTGTGGATGAGATGGCTATAAGGGGTGTTGGGAGGCCATTTACTTATTGATTGCATTGTGAAATAATTCTTTATTTTACAAATAAATTTGATGGAATGGTGTGGATGAGATGGCTATAAGGGGTGTTGGGAGGCCATTTACTTATTGATTGCATTGTGAAATAATTCTTTATTTTACAAATAAATTTGATGGAATGGTGTGGATGAGATGGCTATAAGGGGTGTTGGGAGGCCATTTACTTATTGATTGCATTGTGAAATAATTCTTTATTTTACAAATAAATTTGATGGAATGGTGTGGATGAGATGGCTATAAGGGGTGTTGGGAGGCCATCTTCTTATTGATTGCATTGTGAAATAATTCTTTATTTTACAAATAAATTTGATGGAATGGTGTGGATAAAGTGGATAGATATATCAGAAGTTGGAACTGGAAGCTATAAAATATTGATGATATGTCTCAAATAATTTGAAGATAAGTGCATTATTTTACATTCGATTTCCATTGTTTGTTTGTTTGTTTGAGTTGAGGTAGCTTGGCTGTCACCTAGTTTGTAAGTGTGTTGAGATTGCTTGACTTAAATAGTGTTAAATCAACAAATTCCTTTAAAATATACTTTCACAATTTTCCATAGGATTACAAGGTTTAAGTTTAAAGGAGTACATTCTATTGATACCATAAATTTGATGGAATGCTGTGGATGAGATGGCTATATGAGATACTGGAATCTATAATATATTGATGGATATATATCCAATAATTCAAAGATAAGTATTTTACATTATTTTACACTCAAATTCCTTGTGAAAATGTGAATAGTGGTACTGCAAAGATTCTGTTTATGGTTTGTTTGAGTTGAAATAGCTTAGTTGTTCCTTTGGTTGAAAGTTTGTAGATATAACTTCGCTGTTACCTAGATTATACATGTATTGAGATAACTTTGCTGTGTTAAGATAACTTGTCTGTCACCTAGGTCTACTACACGAAATAGAGTTTGATGTATCAAGTGAAATCAAGTTCAAAGGAGTGCAATGCCATAGATAAGTGTATTATATTATTTTTTTTCTGCAATAAGTTGTCATCATAAATAAATTGCTAAACTTAAACAAAAAGATATCATAATCGTACAAAAAAAACAAAAAATAACCATGAAAATATTTCAATTATGTCCATACAAACAATGCTACCAGTGGTGATATATGTAACCTAGTCTGACAAACTATATTTTGATTCACAAATGCATTTTTACTCATTATATATGAGTAAATTTGTATTATTATTACTGAAAACATTTTTATCATTCTTAGGCTGCCAGTGGGCGTATGTTACCTTGCCTGGCAAGCTATCTTTAGAAATCCAACAGTCAAACAGAGCCTTAGCTCGATGGAACTGGGTCGAGCTATTTTAGATGGGAAGCATCTGCCTCGGCCACAATATGCTCACTTTAACGGAAGTGACCTGTTAAACAAAAAATAGCCTACCTTCAAACCAATATCATTTGAACCTGTTTTGAGATCGAACATAAATGCATGCCATGGGCACATAACATGACACTTGCCCTTGTAATCTTCTATTTCTCCCTCATAAAGGGGACCTCCTGAAAAAGAAAGATGAGATGAGATTCATTGAGAATTTTTTTCTGTCTTATGTTTAGAATGACTGACTGACTGATGGTGTGGTCACTATTTGACTTCCTTCCTTCCTTCTTGTTAACCATAAACTTAAATAACTGTCTAAATATACTGGATGCTGTATAATTCTCGACTCAGGTTGAACTATTGTGTCTAAGTACTTTAATAGTCGCTTTATTATTCCTTGAACCCATTGACCCTATCCTGATCCTTATTGTCAGTATTATCGGAAGTAATAAATTCCAGTGACTGATCTGTGAGGCTGATTCGTCAAGATTATGAAATGCATTTAAAAGTCAAGCAGGGAATAATTGACCAACCTTGCCTGTAGTGATTCAATGAAATTATTTGTTCTATTGCGAAATGTGACTAGAAATATCAAATATCAATTTCAAATATACTTTTACAAAATTTAGTCGACTTCTATACAAATATGGTTGCTTCTGATTTTGTCATGCTTTAGACAAGATCTGTTGGTAAATCCAAACAACTACATTTATATGTCCTTCCTATATGAAAGATTAATTTGCAGAAATTGCACTTTGTCCATTTATGTATTTGTATATATATTTATTTGTATTTGCAGTTTAATATGTAATTAATTTACAATTGACGAACTGTCCACAAGATTACTGAATTTGTTCAGTCTCTTGAAAACATAACTTTAGATACGTACATTTATAGGAACGTGCTTCAATTGATTTTAACAAATCTGTGTATACTTTTCACAAATTGATAACAAGTCAGATCATGCTTACAAAATTAACAAAGCATGTAAATAGGCCTACCTCTAATTAATGTCGTGTGTTTTTGTTCGATATTTTCCTCCCTTTTGTTGCTCTCGTTCATTATATAAGTCCTAATGTGAAACAAGTACTAATGATAGATAATATGTCATTATCGGAACATAACATCCATTAGGTTATTTTTCTAAATCAATACAATTTCGCAATTAATCACTGCCTCCGTATCTTTTTAGCCAAAACATATCAGGTGTTTTTTTAGTTTCCCGCCAAATAACATGATATATGACCTTTTAAAATGTTGATATATGAATATCACGTACAAAAGCAAGGAAGCACTTTAATTCTGATTCAATGATTTTTGTTTATCGTGATTGTATCTTCAACCTTTGAAAGTATAGAAAAATTGTATATGGGGTTCGAATTCGGAAATCAGTAAAAAGTTGATATTTTATTAACTAATATTCCTTTTTATTTTTCTAGCCTAAAACAATATGAAAATTGAAAGCAAGGTTTAATATTGGTTGAAGTTTGCACTAATAGTGTATCCTGTGTGGGCGCCATTAGTCTACGTCATGGAACAATTTAATTAATGACATGTTAACGGGAATGTTTGTTGTGACAATACAAGCAGACATTAGTTACAATATATCTTAGTCAAAGTAAAAGCGATATCTTTCGTATTGAGCGAACAATCGTATTCGACGATGTGAGAATGTACTGATACTGAAAAGTCAATTAAGGATACTCAAACTATGAGCATGTCACTTTTAAACAAATAAAAATACATACCCATATGCGTACACCAAGCACTCATCACATAAAATTTCATTTCATGATAGAACAACGCTAAATCGTATTCCTTTCCTGGTTTGGCGTAAATTCTTTGGCACTTTTTTTTGGCAAGTTCCTGATAATTTCCTATTGGTCTCCATATCAGGTTTAAGTTTTCACATGACAACCGGGAACGGATCTTGTCTGTGAGAGGCGAGGAACGGTCCGAATTCGTAACAGGAGATCTTTTGACTGGTGTACTTTGTGCCATGTTGTCTTCCTTTCGCATTCATCTATAACGCCGGATAATAGAGCTTGGTGGTACATATTCCTATATACTGTTTGTTTCCATGACAACAGGTATTTTTCTGTCGGATATTGATAATCTTTATATGACAATTATGGCATGTTAACTCTCGTATTCATCAGAGAGAATTATTGTGGATTGGTGATAGTAGTAGAGACCAAAAACATATGATTCAAGCATAAATTTAATATGCAAATTAAAATATCATATGGAATTTGTCTTTACGGTTTAATCCAAGAACACATTTTCATATTTACTCACTGTCTGTCTTTGCACGTTCAAACTGTTGTAGAAAATAAGAAACCCATTTTCATTTCATGTCAATTTAATATTAAAAAAATAAATTGTTTTATGAAACTAGATTCGTCAACTAAAACAATGACATTTATAATGACGACATGTTATTTAATACCTAATTATCGTCTTTTGATTACGACGTTAAAGGTCTGGAGAAACCAGGTGTTACGCGGCTGACGTCACTTCCGAATGCTAATTATCAATTCGATGGAAGAAAAGATGAAACGGTTGTGATCTATTCCATCAACTACATTTTTTTTGCGAAATCAGCATCCACTAGAAATGACTTATGACTTCCCAATTGACATGGTTAATTAGACAACTGATGGAATATATCCATTGACATCGATCAGTTTTAAATTTAAATAAAGGCATTTGAGAATAGTGAATATTTATACAAATATGTTTAATCCCCTTTTAAAGTTGTCAAGATTAGAGTATATATATGAAGTACAAATCCTGCAGTAAAGGACTGAGCACTATAAACATTGATCAACATTGCTAAAATTTCTATTTGATATACATATCGTATTTATTTATTAATAAATTCTACAGCTACTACATCTTTGAAATAGCTTAATATCTAATATCTATATATAATATATACTTCTTTGCGTTTATTTTCGTTGAGAATTCGACCAATACACTTCCCATCTCTGTCGACAACATGGATGCGATGAAAAGGCTCTCTGCCACTGCCTTAGATAATCAAAATCGTATTCTAAAATAGAAAAAGGATATTAAATTGTCTGCTCAGAAAAAGAAGTGCTTCATCTTTACAGCAGTAAAAAACTAATTTACCAAGTAAATATATTTAAAATTGTATAAATTCTAAAAATATTTTAAAGTATAATGGTTTTTTGTACATATACTCACCATCGCTCTCTACAGACGGTTCGTTGTTTTGACTGAAAGGACAATTGCAGTTTCCACTTATAGGTCTTTGATTTCCTGAAATTGAATTTGTATTAACTGGTCGGCTTCCGTATCTAATAACTCCAATGTATCTGCTGCCGTAGGTGGGATATCTGGAGCCACGATAGGGAACATGTCCACCTTGACCATAATTATAACGACTGTTTCCGTAATATGATTGGTATGACCTTCCACCACCAGAATGTCCACCATATTGTGAGTTACCTCCGTGTCGTGAATGTCCACCATATCGTGAGTGTCCACCATGTCTTGAATGACCACCCCTTGACCTTCCTCCTCTTGATCTTCCACCTCTTGAGCGACCACCTCTTGAGCGACCACCTCTTGATCGGCCGCCGTAGTAGTAACCATGACGTTCCCTACTTCGTTTCCCGGGACTTCGTTTCTTCAAAACTTTCAATTTATGGATTTGTGCAAGATCAGGAATGTTGCTAACGCCGGGTACTGCCTCCGTAATTACTACATTGGTTAGCTTAGAATCCCTGACTTCGCTGTTTTCTGACTTTTCTGTCTTCAGTTCGCGACATGTAGCCAAAGCAATCACTAGAATCGAAAAAGGATAAGATAAAAAGAAAAAAGAATTTTGCTTTACAAAAGTAACTTGGCAACATACACTAGAAATAACGATGAAATATTTAAAAAATAAATAAAGGTAATCACATAAACTTGTCTAATTGTTGTTCTAATCAAGAGAATATATAAATTATGGTGGTTCAAGTGGGATAGTCACAAGAATAAAGATAAATATCATTTTACTTACCAAAAAGCAGGAAAATTGATATTATATGTTTCATTGTGAACACCTTACTTAGTCTGATATTGAGCAAAACATCTTTAATAAATGAAATATAACTTATGAAAGGTGAACTTAGACGATAAAATACCTGTGTTTCTAGGCTCGCATATTAACTTATGGTGACCCATCAGATTACAACGATTATCATAAAGTGTAAAAAAGTAACTAGTACACATAACCTGTGTATAGAGGTTTAAAATTGAAATAATTGAATTTAACAATGTCTTCGTACTTAGTCGTTAAATCGAATTTATCGACTATAAATGTTTAAATTAGAATATTTAATACTGGTAGTCTTAAAATATCTAAACTTGGATAAAAATTGAAATTCAAACGAACTAAAAATAAAAAATCTATTTACAAGTAAATCGAATTTTATCGACTGTCCTGGTGTTAATTTGAATATTTAATACTGACAGTCTTAAACTTTCTTAAAAAATTAACTCAATTCTTTTTAAAGGGGAATGTTCAGTATTTTCGATGGTCGATTTAGGACTTGAATATACATAAATGGCCTCCAGAAGTTCTCGAAATGCACGAAAATCATAATAATTCCTTCAATTTTATCCCTACCTTAACATTTATCCTTCATTTTCTGTATATGTCTTTTCTATACGACGCATAGTCTTACTAAACGACAAGTCGTTTTTTTGACTTTCAAACGCTGATAATTATGAGTAGGAGAGTTAGATTAGCTAAAAAAAAATACCAGATTAGTGAACATATCCCTTTAAAGAAAAAATTCGATTTCCTAGTAAAATCGAAAAATTTCTTGCATGGTACATTTCTTTCAACTTCTGTCTTTTTTACACGTGGAGGATACGTATAAGCGACCGGCCCGCTCTTCGAAAATGGAAAAAGATTTGACCAATGCCAATTTCCTTATCTCACCTTTCTTAGCCCAATCGGACGCAGGGTGGTGAAAAGTGAATACAAATGCTCTAAGAACATGAATATAACAATAATTGTGAAGTATTGCAGTGCAATATTGGTTTTATTCAGTGGGCAAAAGTCAATTGTCAGTTTCACGGCATTGCAGATATACATCCATCACAGTCGACCTCAGAGCAGGATATGAAATAATAGCACTTGGCGACTATTGGAATATTATAGCCGTAGATGCACAAACGATAAAACTATTGATGAGATTCATCCAGAATCACATTTCAAAATAAGAGACAATGAGCAACATATACTTCATAACAGCAGAACACAACAAAAACATCTCTCAAGAATGAATGTAACATAAATTGTAAGAAATTATGACCGAATTCCTATTTGCTGCTTTTTTTCTTAACTCATTGGGTGAAACGTATACGTTTTGATCATAAGTCAATGTTAATATTCATCTCTTTTTATCCACAATATATCAAACTTCCCTTCAGTTTCGTTGAATATTTTCTTTTCTATTGTAGGCATGAAGGGTGAAAAACCATGTTTTTTTAAAAACTTAAATATTTGTCTACCCGAACCAGGATCTTTGATGTGCGCTGCCCATTCCAACAAAACATATCTAATATCTATTGAGCTAAAAAAGCGTTCTCCTCCTCCTAATACGAAGTGTTCGTGTCCTTCTACGTCCATTTTTATGAAAGTTTTGTTGAATGATACGAATGGTAAAAGATCATCAAGTAAAACGGTATATATTGTATTTTTATCATTAAGACTAAGCGATGGAGGAGAGACAACGTTTACGTCACTTGAAATAGCCGTGTTCTGTCTCATAAAAGATCTATCCCTTTCTTTGATTCCAGTACCACCAATATTTCCAGGATGACGTATAAATGAGACTTTAGCTCTGGTATTGGACAAAGCTGTATAAAATACTTTAATTAAATGGCTAAAGTTATTTACTTCAATTGATTTACACAGTCTGTGAATATTTTCATACAAAGGATCAACAGCTATAACTTGACGTCCTTTTTTCGCTGCCAGTAATGAAAATTCACCAATATTTGAGCCAATGTCAATTAATTGTAGGTTTTCATCTAAAGAAAGAATATGGTGAACCAGATGCACGAGTTCTGCTTCCCATATCCCGTTTTCTTTGATATAAAAAGAAACCCATTTATCAATCTTAACATCATGTATATAAATAGGTACCAGTCCATCTGGTAATTTCAAAACAGCCCGTTCAAAATACACATTTCCACTACAAAATCCATCCCACTGTTCCCAGCCAAGGGGACTCCAATGAAATATTGATGCTTTAGATAGAATTGATGTGGTCCGATTCGAAATATCAGAGAAATGATAGAAATATATCGCTCTCAAAAGAAATGCCATTATAACAAACAAAACGATGCGAGTAATATTCCTGTACAGCTTCCACATTTTAACAGTGATTAGTTATCCTACAAGTACTCTTTCTTCATTTATAATGTATAAATGTATTTTGGAAGTAGATAAATACTACTTCTTGCTTTTAAGAGTATGACGATGTTGAAAAATCAATTGTATACAGGTGTGACAGCGGAAAACAGAGACATACCACATCGAAATGTCGCCTATGACAATGACCTTTCATACATACACACTGTTTATAAACCTATGGTGGCATATTTCTTCGATGTTTCAGGTTGCTTCAAATCCCGTAATAACATCTGAACATATGAGAGGTTCTTTATTCTGAAGTGCAGGGTTTAGATACAAGTCTTACATTTGAGGGACAGGTTTTACTTTTAAGGGATGGTTTTGTAAGAATTGTCTTATGTTCCAAGTTTGAAGTAGGCTACTAAATTCAGTAGAAATATATTGCAGGAACAATTTATAGTGTTCAAAACCAAATATCCAACTTACTATCCGTTTAATTCCATACAACTTCTTGTTAACAATAAGTAATTATACTTAACAAAAATATATAGCCTTATGTTTCTTAAAAAAAAACCTTTTCACTGGTCACCATTAATTATACAAAATACACAGTGAATTATATACATTTTTTAATTGTTTTTAAAAATTTGACTGTATTGTCTTAAAAGCTTAAATTATTTAGATTTTTTCAAATATAGGATTCAATGTTCCAACTATTTTTGAAAATTCCTGGAACTATTAGACACCTAAACACCTAGTAGATAGTCATTTAATAGTGAAATTTTAATTTTTGAAAGAAACAGTATATAAGTCGGATAATGACCTCGGACTTGTTTTTACTGAGTTTAAAAAATCCGAGAAAGAGACAGACAGGCCTTAGAATTGGCCTTGCCTTTCGATTTCGTTTTAAAACTAAGTAAAAACTCGTCCTCGGTCATTATCCTATACTTAATACCTTCTGACGAAATGATTACTAAGGAACAAAATTTATGATTTATTTCTAATTACTATACATTCTCTAGAACAGATGAAACTTCTGATTTAATATCAAAAAGATTACTTCCAGTTAAAAGAAAGAAATTTGCTCTTCTTAGCCGAATGAGAAAAGTACATTCAATACCTTAACTGAGCATGAATATAGAATATTGATACAAAAGCCGAAAATAAAATAATGATTGAATATTCGATTAATAGTTATGTAACAGCATTATTAGAACACTGACGATACAAGCCAAAGAGCTGCACAATTTTTGACACTGCAATTATACCTTGAATAATGGAGAAAAATTATTTTATAAACGGCTTTACATTATTTTTGACAAATACTTAATACTTAAATGATTGTGGATATAAATTGTTAATATTGTCAATTGACGTTTCTGTCCGTACAGTAGAAAAACTAGCAGGACCAACTATTTTTGAACTTGATAACAAATAACCTTATTTGATGAATGTTTTGAACAAGCGAATGGCTAAGTTATAGTGAAAGGTGTAGGATAAGTTGTACAGAAAAAGTGGTCGACGCAGTAAGGAAGGAGGGAAGAGAACCTGGAAAGAAGGTAGTCTTCGCACAATAACTTCCCTCCATCCACGAAGAGCGAGAGAGTGAGAGAAGATGCAGCTCCTGTATTGTAACTACAGAGGGAAAAGACAGCCCTACCCCCACCTTAACTCTCCTTTCACACGCAAACGGAGAAGCTGTTAAAGGTCTTGGACGTATCTGTTGTGTCTGATGTTCCCCACCCAAAGAGGTTAAAGTACCTTGGCCATGCTTTCCACAATCTATTGTGACTAACAGATGAGTAGATTTGGTGTGGACGTATCAGCACCTCCTCAGCCCAAGATCCGTCAATGTGGCAAAGAAGCAAACCAACATAATACTACACGTCAACAGGAACTGATCTGTCCAACACTACTTCTTACACTCAGGCCGAAGATATGTTTGTCGTTATGACACCAGTATATACCTGTCTACTCTAATATTTTTCCTCTTAAGGTCATGACCAGCGGCATTCCCGAATATATAGCCTGGATGCCTCGGCGAATTTTGTAGAGAGTCGTCACTTTTATTTCTACCATTAAATATTTCATCAGTCTGTTGTAATAATTAATCGAACCATACTATGTCTGTGTCTGTAAAGAGTTTTTTTTTTTGTTTAATTTTTGCCGTTATTTTCATGAACATTGGATTATCAGCCTGGCAATGGTAAGTTTACATGTATTTTAAGACTTAAAGTGTGTTCATATTTATATTTTTATCATAGCGAAGACATTCTAAGAATAACGATACTATTTTGAAGCTATATAACATTCGATAAAACTATGGAGAAATTTCTATGGAGGGTTGGAGGTTGAGGACACTGCCGATTCTAAGAATGAAGCGTCCTGCTTGGACTTGCAGCTTGAGAGTGTCAAGGGTCGACTTTGTGACAGGCGTGACGATTTTGATTTTCCTATTGTTGATTTTCCATTCGTGTGCAGTGACATACCTTATTCGCCGGCTTATGGCGTGTGTGTTTCACAAATCATCCGCTATGCCAGAGCTTGCTCAATTTGTGTCAATTTGTGATGACTTTCTGGCTAGAGGTAGAGTTTTGACATTGAAATTACTTGCGCAGGGTTACTTGACACATAGACTACAAGGTTCATTTGTGAAATTTTATGGTCGTTGTAACGAACTTAACAAATGTGACAAATCTGTTTCTTGCATCTTGGCTGGTTTGTTTGGTCGGGCATGGGTTGGTCTGATTGTGTCTCATGGTGTTGAACTATATGGTAGTGGAGGGTGTCTCTCGCGAGGCAGACCATGCTTACTCTTTTCGAAACACCTGATGGTACTTCTCTTTGGGGAAGTCCACTGCTATACAACTATTACTCTCGATTTTACCAGGCTTATAGATGCGATAATGACTAACGGAATTGTTTTGCTTGTACGGATTTTTATTAACTTCCACAGTGAATTCGTTATGTCCAAGCATGGATGGGGTCTATGTATTGCTATCATCATATAATTTGTATATTCGTGATTCAGTCGATCTAGCTTTAAATGGAGACGGATACCAATCAAGATCAATGGAAAGAAACTCGGCAAAGCAAGAATTAGGACATTCTGATTACAATTGCAAACTTTTGTCAGGAGTTGTCTCCCGTAGGCCTAATGTATTGATTTAATTTTTACAGTTTTACATAAATTTTGACAGAGTTCTCTCCCTTAATGTAGATATCAATAACCTATTGATGTTATACCTTCGAACATCTGCAGGGCGTGGCGCCAACAAGTATATCGTAACTTAACTCTTCTAGACACCTGATACCACTTTTCATTATGAAATATTTATTCATTTATTTATATACTTCCTCAAATGAAAAGTTCACGTGTTTACATGGATTTCGAGATTTATTGTTGGGATCGTTCGTGCTTGGTTGGTTGTCAGAAGTGATAATTTTATTTTGACAAAAATACAAATTTCTTATATGACACATATCTTCATACCAAGTTTTAAAGAAAAAAAAGGCAAATAAACCCTACAACTGATTAAAAGCAAATTCGAACTTGAACCAGATCTCATTAATATAAAGATGCCTGTCAGGTTTCATAAGGTAATAATTGCAGCCTTTACTGTGAAAACTAAGTCAAGGGCAATAACTCATCAAAATGTGACAGAGGTCGTATCATTGTATACATGCATACCAAGTTCCATTATGATTGGGAAATAATTGTAGCCTATATAATATGGAAACAAATTTCAAGTGTTTGTATACATACATATTTTGATTGGAGATTCAGAACGACAATCAAAGAAATAATTAATTAAAGACAATCTTGTCGAGATAGGACCGATCTGAAAGAATTTTTACATGGTGAAATGGGGGTTTAAAGGACAATAACTTAAACAATTCATTTGATGTATTGCCAAATTCACAAATATTTGATTTAAAGTTATTTACTTTAATTGATTTACACAGTCTGTAAATATTCCATGAGCACACCAATATATTGGCCACTGAGAGGTATTTTCCGGACGGATGGGCCTCGAATATGTTGTTTGTGGACAGTGACTCTATTGCGTAAATTGTAAGTACGAATATAAAGTTCGTGGCACCCACTACATTCTGTAAAATAATATTATAATATGAATTTCAAGTTTAAAGTCGAAAATGTTATATATTATAAAACATATTCGACTTTTAAACTCGAAATTCATACATGACAGGGTACCGTATTTATTCTGTTTCGTTTGGTCGCACTTAGTTTTTCAGATCATTCTGTCCTGAATTATTTCGACCCAATTATCAATTATGAAAACGGTTTGTAACAGCTGCGAATTATTATAAGCCTAGTCATTCTTGTTCTGAAAATTATCATAGCTCCTTCGTTACCTGTCATAGGAACATAGCGATTGTATCGAGTGTCTGATCGGTCTGTAAATAACTGTCTGTCTGTAATCTGAGTGTATTACCCTATCGCAACGTTTTGTCTCTATATCGCGGAAGTGATAGTTTTGTGGTGCAAATGGGGCATTGACCAAACATGCAATGAATTCAACATTCACATAGTAACGGCTGCTAAACCCTCTGAAAATTGTTGTCAATTATAAGTGTAGTATTGTAATTGTAAAAGTCGTTACTGAATAACTAATATAACTCTGTCTTGGAGTAAATACCGTACAGCTTACCTATTATTTCAAATGTCCGATTTGATAAATCTTACATCGCTGTTGACATCATATGTGTACATAACACATATCACATGGTATCTGACCCATGTAAAATAAAGAGTTTATTATTATTGAACTGTAGTCTATCGCGTTCACCAGCAACTTTTGACGCGTTTTGTTTAAGTCAAGGGCGAAAACTAAAATCCGTTCATCGAAAAATCATCTTTTTCGAACTAAAAACCTTTTGTGAACCAAGATCTCATCAATACAAATGATCACACCAAATTTCATTTAATTCAGATGAAAACTGTAGTCCCTATCCCGTTCACAAGCCAATCGTGACGGACAGGGGTGATGTGGGCGTTTAAAAGGATTCTTTAACTACGGGCCTAGAATTGATACAGTTGATTTACTGAATGCCAGAATTAGAGCCGAAATGAAGAATAATTTGATCAAAGAAAGTATATATTGGAAACTTTCTTCCTTCAACGCGGACATCACATTTTCCATCACATCTCAGTAAGTTCTACAGAAGTTTCAACCAAGTATTCTCGATCACAGACGTTTGGTCTGTGTTTGCGCTTTTTGGACCCGATATGAAAACTGGTATCCATCGTGTTCACAAGCCAATTGTGGACGGACGGACGAGAATGTATGACCACATTATAATGTGGGCGTATAAAAATACACCAAAGATACAATGAGCAAAACATACTTCATTTCAGATCATTAAAATACAACCAAGAAACAAACACCTTAAAAGTTTTGAAGAAAATGCTCTCGGCACTCTTTCTCTTTCACTCTTTTTCTAGTTCTAATCACAAATCGAAGTTAATATTCATCTCTTTTTATCCACAACATATCCAATACCCCTCTATGTTCTTTGAATATTTTCTTTTCTATTGTAGGCATGAAGGGTGAAAAACCATGTCTTGTCAAAAAATCAATTATTTGTCTACCAGAACTAGAATCTTTGCCGTGAAAAACCCATTCCAACAAAACATATCTAATATCTATTGAGCTAAAAAATCGTTCTCCTCCTCCTAATACGAAGTGTTCGTGTCCTTCTACGTCCATTTTTATGAAAGTTTTGTTGAATGATACGAATGGTAAAAGATCATCAAGTAAAACGGTATATATTGTATTTTTATCATTAAGACTAAGCGACGGAGGAGACACAACTTTTACGTCACTTGAAATAGTCGTGTTCTGTATTATCAAAGATCTATCCACTTCTATAATTTTAGATGCACCAATATTTCCAGGTCGATGTATAAATGAGACTTTAGCTCTGTTATTGGACAAAGCTGTATAAAATACTTTAATTAAATGGCTAAAGTTATTTACTTCAATTGATTTACACAGTCTGTGAATATTTTCATACAGAGGATCAACAGCTATAACTTGACGTCCTTTTTTCGCTGCCAGTAATGAAAATTCACCAATATTTGAGCCAATGTCAATTAGTTGTAGGTTTTCATCTAAAGAAAGAATATGGTGAACCAGATGCATGAGTTCTGCTTCCCACATTCCTGTTTCTTTAATATAATGTGAAATAAACTCATCGATCGTTGTATTGTGTATATAAATAGGTACCAGTCCATCTGGTAATTTCAAAACAGCCCGTTCAAAATACACATTTCCACTACAAAATCCATCCCACTGTTCCCATCCATGGGGACTCCAATGAAATATTGATGTTCCAGATTGAATTGATGGTATCCGATTCAAATAACCACGAAACATTGCGGGTCTAGATTGACTTGTGAATAGGTGTAGTTTTTCGACCAACTTCAAATAAATTGTTCCCAAAAGAAATGCGATGATAATAATAAACACAAAGATGCGAGTTCTATTCCAGTATAACCTCATCCTTTCGTCAATAGTTAGTTATCCTACTAATAACCTTGTTCATAAGATAATAATACAAAATTGTATTACATTATACCTTAAGTAGTAAATTGATTTCAATTATATGCATATGTGACAGAGTTATTAAAATAGAATAACATTATGCCGTGTTCACACTAGGGTTTTGAATCAAACATTCTTATTGTTTTAATGAATCTTTGAAGACTTTCACATTGACAACATTGTTAGCATAAGGCCTATGTTGGCCTACAAATCGGCAACAAATCTGGGTAGAAATATTACACGTAACATGTTAGACAATAATTATCGGCTCAATGTATGTTTAGATTCTGCTAGATCCTCGGTAGTAGTGTTATATACTATTACTTAAGTTGACCGAAGGGATACCAGGAGATTAATGCATATAGTAGATAATTAAATAGAATGCATATCAAATCATTTAGAATTCTATATGATTTAAATTACCAGCTTGGTCATTTTCAAAGTGTACATGCAAATTTGTGTAATGTAGGCGTAAATAAACCATTGATGTATATTTTGTAAAATATGGCTACATATCATTAATGGCTGAAGATCGCACAGCGTGAAACTCTGAGTAACAACATGTTTCAGATTCTTTTTTAATATTTCTAAATATCATTAATACATAGTTACTAATAAGTCTGTATTCTGTAGTTCAGCAGATACGTGAAAAAATCGTTCACATTGTGATACAAGCACGACAATTGATATGAAGACTCCCTTAATCCAATCTAATTAAAATTAGATTACATTTCGTTTCGGTTATTTTTTGATTGTCGACTCCATGTAATCTAAAGACTTGTATAAGGAGGTCATCTGCAAGTGACGAATAAGCTATTTATAGCACGTGCCACCCCTCTTCCAATCAGAACACCGTTTATATTTGAATATTTTGTATTGCGTCATAATTTTCCCACAATGCATATCAATTCATAGACCCGCGATCTTGAAGGTAGTTTTTGATTGGCTGAAATTTTCGTCACTTGCAGATGACCTCCTTATACAAGTCTTTAGATTACATGGAGTCGACAATCAAAAAATAACCGAAACGAAATGTAATATAATTTTAATTAGATTGCCCTTAATCCTACTTGTTAGGAAAATCCCGTTAGCTACGATAAATTTTCAATATGGTGGCCATTTTTCAAGATGGCGGACAAGGACTTTTTTTTTTCATGCTAATGTATCAAAAGTCGGTATTAAATTTTTAAGAATACCAATTTATCATAAAATCACAATAGGCTAAGCATATTAACAAGTATGAGAAAATATAATTATTTGTTGACTTGTCTAAAATATCCCTACAGTTTCATTTTTATTTCTCACTTTTCTTTTTTTTTAATTAAATACGTATTTTTTTTTTAACTCGACAATCAACGATTTTATGCCAAGGCATATAAGGTGCATCTGGTTTTAATCTCATTGTTAAATATGAGTAAATAAAGGGTAAAGACTTTTATCTTTCAAACATTTAATATAAATAAGATATCCTCGATATCGATGTTTGGATTCCTTAATTAATGTCTGATCAATGGTATCTTGTTTACTGCAAATTTGACTTGAAGAAAATCATAATATAGATTCTAAGCGTCATGGAAATACAACAATATACACGTAAGTAGTATTGTGAGCAAAATATTAATTATACGAGTATATTACATATAATTACGTGTTTGCAATAATAAAAATCCGTACAAGCAAAACAATTCCGTTAATCAAAAATCTCGTCCAGGGCATGACAACATCGGATGCAATAATTATATAGCAGTGGACTTCCCATACGAGAAGTACCATTAGGTGTTTCGAAAAGGTTAAGCATGATCTGTTTAGTGCACGACACCCGCAACTACAAAAAGATCAAAATGATGCCTGCCTAGACAGATCTGCCAAAATGCCAGATACAGATTTGTCATATTTGGCAAGGAGTTCTGCGTAAGAACCATAACATTTTCTACAAGAAAATTTAAGTTTGTGTTTCAAGTAATTCTGTTTCAGTAATTTCACGGTTAATATTCGACCTCTTGCTAGAAAGTCCTTACAAAGAGAACAAGCTGATGTGGCATAGCGGATCAGTTGTGAAATGCACACATACACAGCAGGCGATTGTGGTATGTTACTGCACATAAATGGAAAATTGACAATAGGAAAATTAAAGTCGTCACGTTTGTCATACAATCTGACACAAAGATCATGTTTGTTATTCAATTTCGAGAAACAAATTCAATTAGGACGCTTAGAATTACGAAGTCTCCAAGAGCGGAGTTATTCATTGACAAAATCTCATAGATCTGTGTCTCGGAAAGTGGAATTGAAAGAACGAGCTAGTTTATTTCCCTTTCTTTGGGGACTTTGAATAAATTCTGCCTAATAAAAATAGAGGAATATGTCTGCAAGCGAAGTTGTTCAAAATGACAAATGTGAATGAAATAAAAGTCGGATGATGTCGCTGTTCTAGCAAAGTTATCAATTTTACGCTTAATGACACTGTCAAACTACTAGTAAACGGTGTTTTCTTTCCCCTACAAATAATTTCCACCATGGTGAAAAATAATATCCACCAAAGTGAAAATTAATATCCACCATGGTGAAAATTAATTTCCACCAAGGTGAAAAATAATTTCCACCATGGTGAAAAATAATATCCACCAAGGTGAAAAATAATTTCCACCATGGTGAAAAATAATATCCACCAAGGTGAAAATTAATATCCACCATGGTGAAAAATAATATCCACCAAGGTGAAAAATAATTTCCACCATTGTGAAAAATAATTTCCACCATGGTGAAAATTAATATCCACCATGGTGAAAATTGAAGTTTTTAATTATTTATTGCCGAATTATCACCTAATTTCCACCATGGTGAAAACTATTTTCACCATGGTGGAAATTGAAGTTTTTAATTATTTATTACCGAATTATCACCTAATTTCCACCATGGTGAAGTTTTTAATTAAAAATTCAAGTTTATAAATACAAAATCAGGTTTATAATTAAAAATTGAAAATAATAATTTTGTCGTATGTGAGCCACCGTAATGTTTTAACAACTCAAAAGAACAAAAGTCCACAAATTGCAACATTAAAACATAATAAATGAATATCAATAAACACAAGTTATATCAAAGATAAAAAACGGTCAAATGAAAACAATAAAACAGTCTGTGACGATAATGTTGTCGAATTCGAAACAGTTCTGCAGACCGTGCAAAATTGCAAATTATCGAGGTACTTATTATCACTCATTGTTGTACAGCCTATATAAAGATGTCGACAATACGCAAATTGCCATATATTATGCTCGAAGCAAATGGATTTAGAACATAGTTACATCGAACGTATATATTTTCCATCTATGAATAATCAAAAACTAACATAGACATTACGTAAATAAAATTGCAAAATTGTGTTGGATCATTTGAGGTAATAAATTCACATTTTATGTACAATTCACATAGGCAAAGAATATGTAATCCGTCGTATTTAGCTCTTAATAAAGTATTCCATAATATTTCGAACCAACCAATAATTTCAAGCCACCTAGGGTAATGAAATCAAAAAGGGTACATGTAATGAAATCTTCAGTAAGATTTAAGCTATATGATCTACAATATCTGGTCTCGGTACAGGTTTTAGAACAATCTAAAGTTGACTTCACTAAGAATTCACTTATTGTTCCGCCCTGATCGGAGGGAAAGGAGTTGGTAGCAATGATATCAAATTTACTGTTGATCAACAGTTCGTCTACTTCGATTTCAAAATCTGAAATATACAACAATATATAAGTTCTAAACAAAATGTCATTTGAAGGATGTGAGTGTCTACCATTGTTATGGCTGATGTGATTAATTTTAATCATGTCCCATCTCCTGCTTTCCCGAATGACCGAGGGTGCATTTTATGCTTTTCGTGGCTATGTGTAAGGTAGAACCTGTATTACATCAATTCAGTACTTGGTTATTGATTAGTTTGAACATAAATCATTCTATAAGAGGAAGGAATTTGAATTTTACGAATATGTTTTGCAACTCGACGCAAACATATAATTTGCTGTAAAATAAAGTACTGTACACTCTGACAACATTTTCGTCAACATGTTGCCGATAAACCTGGAAAACACAAATTTTGTGTTTTCGAACCTGTATACATTAACAACACTTTCGACAACATGGCATTTCGGCAACATGTTGTCAAAAAAGTTGTCAGTGTGAACAGTACTTGAGGATTAATAATCTTTCGAGTAGCAGATAGTCCCAAAAATGTTGTGGTGTAAGATTGTTACCAACCAATTGTGTTGTTCATCAATTTGTACTTTTAGATGAGATACGTGACAGTATCTAAGGATGGAAAAACAGTTGATATTGAATTTTGTGTCATGCTTTTTTTATTTGGGGCAGTACTTGTAAATTTTCATATATATATTGATATTTCCACAGGTGAACAAAAATTAGTGAAGTGTGTCTGTAACAAATTTGGTAAAATGATTTACCTAAAGCTGAGATACGGCTCGTCAAACGTTTTGTTAGGGACGCCACCCCATATGAACACTCTGCTTGAGCACTCTGGCGTGGTATGATGATATCACATATGTAAAATCATCTGAAATGGCTATATAGCCAAACCCCAACTCCTGTATCAGCACTGCACTGATGAGGTCCAGAAGGTCGAAACAGCACCGTTTGCAGTGAGCTATAAAATCACGATACTTACGTTCATTCTGTTGGTTACTATTACATGACTGTATCATAGAGTAGTTACCAACCTCCATTTCTACAACAGTATCAAACAAAGTCAGACAACTTAAATCTCCTCTAAAATTACTGAACGACCTCCCTTCACCCCCAAGACGTACTTCCATCAATCCTGATATCTCAAAACATTTAGAATGTGCATATTTCACTTCGCCATCCAGTACAAATATCAGAGATTTACAGCCGGTGGCCCTATTAATCATCAACCAATGCCAATCACCATCTGTAACTTCTGTAAAGGTGACCGTTTCACAAGATGATATAGTATAGATAACTATTCTGTGATCATCAATTGAAATGTGGAAATCTGAAGATCTGTCCTGTAATATCACCCCTTTGGTGTATTGCATTGGTCTAAAGAAGAATCCAAGACACATATCACCATCCGGAATAGACAGGTTTATCAGAAGATGTAATCTACTAGATCCATCAAAATAGAGTGATTGGTTGGAATCGAGTAATTCCATATCGTGTATCTGTTTATATGTTGATGCTGTTCTGTTATCCAATCTCCATACATGTGATGCTGTAACTGGAGAAGCCTGGTCAATTACTGAATACAAAAAAAACAAGAGAACAAAAATAGATTAATATAAGCTTAAATTCACTTGTTGGACATTCAAAAAACTGGTTGCTCCAAACTGAATCAATACCTGACTTTATACCTGGGAAGCAGCTTTTTAATAAATACAACGAGGAAGGGTATAGTGATGGTTCAGACATTGTACATGTACCTGAAGTAGAATTAGTATCCCGATATGTCTAATGTAACTTTATTTCCCATTCTGCTGTTTGTGAACTAATTAGATTGTGTACGTTGTGGCCAAAGAGCGGGAACAGAAATTAACAAGACAATAACATACCGGGCGTGAAATCTTCGCTATCGAAACATTCCAATGTCAGAATTGATGTTGCTGAACCTGTTGCAATGATACTTGAATTAAATATTTCAAGACATCTCATTTCTCCAATAAAACTCTCTTGGTTTCCACCGAGTTGTAGTGTAGTTGGTGTTGGTATTGGTATTGTTCCACAACTATATTCTATTGTATTATCGTCCACGTTAAGTAATGATTCATCTGCGCTAATTTCCAGGACAACTGATGCCCATTCATCGTTAAATAACCATGGAGTATTCAAACAAGTGTTATTGTTTACTATCAGACTTATATTACCTTGTTCCATAGATAATTCAATACTTTCAGAATCAACTTTCATTTTCAGGATAGTTCCATTGATTCCTTTGGTCTTCACAAACACACCAACAACAAATATATCCGATATAATGATTGGGTCAATGAGTAAAGAAAATTGATCAGCTCCGTAAAATTGTACAGCTTCAGATTCTATAAAATTTGTAGATTCTTTAAGGTTGAATCGCCAGCATAATTTTGTCGGAAAACTTGAAATTGTTTGTCCTAAGTTCATTTCGAAACCCATTGTCTTTTTGCTGAGTGGCCACAATTGAACAGGCTTTGGAACATCTTCAGCTAATGAAAAAACATAAAACAGGTTTATATGGGTTTTACATTGTAACAAATCATGACATGGCATGACTAGTAAATATTTGTATCTTTGTTTTAATGAATTTCTAAATGTTACTTACCAGGTGAACCGATTGCTTTTTTATCGTTACATTCTTGTTTTACCAGATCAGTTGCTGTATTTTCACTCAATGGTGTATTAAATATGGTCAAACAAGCAATGTTTCCATCAAAATCACCAATGTCCAGTTCGACCTTAGATGTCGTAAAGGGAGCTGCATTGTATTCAGGAACATTTGTGTTATAAAACGCATCATCAATTATTAGTGATAGTTCTTTCCAGTCCTGATTATATTGGGCAGCAATAAAGTGCCATGCTGCAATGTTACCAATATTTTTAGAAATAGTCTCTCCAGTTGACAAATGTACACTTATATTTTCTTTCTTATCAATGTTAATAGTAAGACTTTCAAAGTATCCAAACGGAAAACGAACCTCTAGAATTGTAGCAGAACGTGCAGGTAAGAGAAGAAACATTGCAATACTAAAACGATAATACATGCTATCATCACTAATTGTTGTTTTGATGTATTTATTTTTTGCTAAAGTTGCTACTGACGGCTCCTCTAAATCAACAATATTATGAGTTTGTGAAGTCCAGATACTGCATAATCCAGGAGTGAGGTTTGGTTTTATTAATTTAGTTGCTTCATAACCACATGAACGACTGTTGAGTGTCCATATTGATGTCATTGAAACTTGAGTGTACGGTCTTGCGTTTCTTTCTGAAATATCAAGAACATTTTGTTGAAGATCTGTTTTAGCATAGTATTTAATATTCAATAGCATATTATTAAAACTGCATAGGATTTAAGGGGGAGAAGCAATAAATCAGATCGTAAAATCCATTTTATTGACTCTAAAAGTACTAGTAAAATTCATCTAAAAAAGAAGCCGCACAACACAAATAACATCCAACGTCCAGGATGAATACACAGACCTAGGCAAAGTAGGCAATCTTTCTTTCTAAGAATATTTTATATAGCTATGTACTGAAAATAATGACCTTCTTTACTTCAATTATCTAAATTTTTGCTGTTAACAGAGAGGTTTTAAAAGAATGAAAATCTAATGCCATGGTTCTATTTTAACAGCTATGGTAATATTTTTTATATCAGAATTCTAAAAGATATATACTGAAACTAACTTCCATTTTTAAAAGACTCGTAAATCTGTTTATAGTCGCACTGTTTATTCCATTTCTCAACTACTTCACCTTGCCATTTATTATCTGATTCACACCATTTATCTACTTTAGGTAACATGGCTACACATTGAAAAACACCAACAAATTCCCCAATAGGATTGTCAAGTGAACCTCCGATACGAGCATTTCCATTCAGTTGAATCTTGTTATCACCTCTTGTATATTGAACCATAACAAATCTCCATGAATTGTATATTGTTGTCTCCCTGGTAGAACTCTCACATCCAACGATAAAAGGACACGTTATTGATGATTTAATCATTCCATTGTCCAGTATAAATGTTTTATCATATTCATGGCTAGGGTAAACATCTGTTTCAACATACCGTCTTCGCTCTCCAGTAAATTTGAGAAATGTTGCCGTTATTATTTCATCATCAAACAGAACATTTTTATTGATGACTTCAAAGACATCATTGTCTTGTGGGTTTTGTACTTCAATTGGATCCTTATCAGGAGGACCAGAAATATGATAACTAACCATAGGCCATAGGATCTTACATCCCTTCAATGGGAATATTAGTTGAACTACAATGTAAAATGTAATGAAATATAAATTTACAGTAATACATGTAGATATAAACAGCTTCAACTATTTTGAAAGTCCAATATTTAAAACTTTGAAGGGATTAACTGTTTTTAAGACATATAGAAATAGGTATAGGTAACAAGGCACACGATATATGGATATAGTATTTCTGACATTTATTAACTCAACGTTTCACATGCTCATACATGCAGCGTTATCAAGAGGCTGGCTGTATGAGCATGTGAAACGTTGAGTTAATAATGTCAAAAACACTATATCCATATATCTTGTACTTTATTATTTAAAGGGAATGTAAAAAGGTTTTCTAGCCTTTTAATGTGTATAAGGGACACTTCTAACTTATATTGTTCCAGAAAAACGTCACCGTAAATGATGTATGTCGAGCCTCTTGGAAGCGATACATCAAAAAATTAATGTAGAATATTATATTCATTATTTGTTTGCTTGATAAAGATTCCTGTATGTGAATTGAAACGTTGCTAAAATTAAAGTAAGGAGTTATATAATATACATAATAGTTGTTCTTAATTAAAGGGATTCGAAAGAGGTTTTCTACGTTATTAGATAAATGTTGTTACAGCGATATCATATAAGTCATAGCGTTGTGACAACATGTATTTATAATGCCCTGTACCTGATCATCCAGTCTGACTTATTTCAAGACACAGACGTCACTTCCCGTTTTTATACGCCCTCATCTCTCTATGAGGACGTATATTGTAGTCACCCCTGTCCGTCCGTCGGTCCGTCCGTCCATCAACATTTGCTTGTAAACGCTCTAAAAACTAGAGTTTTTGACGGAATCAAATGAAACTTGATATGTGTATACATATTCATAAAACGAAGATCAAGTTCGAATTTGAGCTATTTTCGATTGTTAGAAGCAGAGTTATTGCCCTTGCCCCAAATCCGTCGGTCCGTCCATCAACATTTGCTTGTAAACGCTCTAAAAACTAGAGTTTTTGACGGAATCAAATGAAATTTGATATGTGTATACATATTCATAAAACGAAGATTAAGTTCGAATTTGAGCTATTTTCGATCGTTAGAAGCAGAGTTATTGCCCTTGCCCCAAATCCGTCGGTCCGTCCATCAACATTTCCTTGTAAACACTCTAAAAATTTGAGTTTTTGACGGAATCAAATGAAATTTGGTATGTGTATATATATTCAGAAAAAGAAGATCAAGTTCGAATTTGAGCCATTTTCGATCGTTACAAGCAGAGTTATTGCCCTTGCCCCAATCTTAAATATACTATTACTCTCTTAGTTTTCAACCAATTTTGATGAAACTTAAAATGGATGTTATTGGACCTAAATCGAAAGGTTTGAGAAAGTTTAGTTTTCTCCTGATAAAATTTTTTCCTTTTTCGACTTTTTCGTTAGGCGTATATGGCCGTGGTCCACTATCTTTCTTTCTGGAATAACAGGAACCACGGGCACCCAATGAGAATTTTGAATGCACAAAATAGATGTTTAAAGTGTCTTTCATACACACAAAAAGGCTAGAAAACCTCTTTCGAATCCCTTTAATGTTCTACCTACTTCTAAATGTCATTTAAAGATTATATAAATTATATAGTCGTTACGAAGAAACAAGTTCTCTGTCGTGTCCACAACGAATTTGCAAACCCCAGGGCAATAACTCATTAAGTATTTTTCGATTTGTCTGATTTATCTTCGGGTCACAAAAATCCGTCTGGAAATCAGCGCTCTATCGCGTCCACATCAATTTGTGCACCAACGACCGTTACATGCGCGTTAATGTGAAATCAAAAATATTAAAGAAATGTAGCCTATATCAAGAATAAGTTTTGTGATTAACGTAAACCTACATAATTTCCAACGACATCATTTCAATAAACAGCAGCCAACAAATTTTCTAAAAGACCTGTGGATATATAGTAAATGATAAGTTTATCGTTTATAAAAAAAAGATTAGACCATCAGTCATACTAGTTTATGTTTCTTAAAAAATGTTGTGTAAATCTCAGATTTATAGAATATAGTTTCTTAAATACTTACCTATAAAAAGCACACAAGTTGAAAAATTTAATACTCTCATACTTCAATTAATTCTCTTTAGGTTTTTACAGATCTGTTACATTCAAAATTCATTCTATCATCTAAATTAAAAGCAGTCTCCTCTCAGAATTTAAACCATTCTAAAAAAAATAACAAAGTGTCCATGGCAATGAATGAAATTGTGTACACTTTTGTGTACATTAGTTCGCTGACGACGTCTGCAGAAATTTTGAAAACTCTGATAATTCCGGAATAATGTTTATAACGGAATACATGCAATGAAGATATCATTTTTAAACGGAAGGTTAAATTGTTATCTTGGAATGTTTTGAAATGCATTTATTAAAAGAGAAAACGTATTTAGTCTGATAAAAAAAATTGAAAAGGAACCAGTATATGAAATTCTCTCTGATAAAATACATTAAAATAATATGAATAAACCGTGGCTTTCCTTAAGAAATGAAATAATCTATTTTCACGAACTTGGTGACGGTGTAAAACATATAGATCAGTACATTAAAGGGAATAAGAACAATGCATAAAGTTTACGTCAACTCTCGATAAATGAAAATATTTTCAAATATAGAATCACGTTAAACTATTTTAATAAAGTTTTTCATGATAATATCTTTAAATTGTTTTTATTGACATAACACATACCATTTGTTTAAGTTTTTGAATAATGCACCATTTGCAAATTATGACCATTAACCATAAGATTCGTTTGTATACGCCAAAATGAAATGTTGGGCCTATATTGCCGTCAGCTATGTCAGTCAGTCGGTCTGTCCGTCCATAATTGCTCGTAAACACTCTGAAAGGCACAATTGGAAAATATTTTTTAACCCGTTTTACTCATGTGAGTAATTGAGGGCTGACATGCAAAAAGCGCCCAGTCTTTCGGGTTGGAAAATAAACCAAGGCCCCGTGTACTAAAGGCTGTGCACGTTAAAGAGTAATGCCGTTGTTGTGGCAAAATATTGTACACACAACTGCGTTTACGCGTCTCCATTAGCCCACAGAGTGCAGAAAAGTGAGACGTACGTAAAACGACATTTCATTTCTTATTTAATCAGAGTGGTCGTTTGTAACCTTGTCTTGCAAGACGTGGATGGAAGTCAGATTAGACTTCTGAGGACGACGAGAGGTCATATCCAATTTGACCGTCAGCCTCGCGTATTTGTTTCAAGGTGTCATTTGGTAATACTTTTGAGATCACCAATTCATCGTTCTAGATAAAATTCAGGCTGACAATTTAGCAAGTTTTTAATATTTACAAAAAGGTTTCCCATGTTTTTGTCAGTTGTTCTTTCATATGTTAAAATGTTTTTCTATGCGGTTCCCATGCATAGTCCTCATCTTTATCCCTTTCAATTATTTCATTTCACTAATTAACGCCAGGTCATTCTTTGTATTGTAACTGATAATATAGTAGATTTGTTCATGTACATGTATTGTGTCTGTAAAATTATTGAAAACATGATTTATTTGACTCTTTTTGTTTATGTTTCTTTTCAAGTTTTTAATGTTAAAGGGGCACAGGCTTCATTTTCGTGGGTCGATTTGGATAAGTCTCAGAAACGGGGATTTTTTAGCTAAGCAATTTACTACTGGTTATCACAACTCACCATTGAAATTTGAGCCTTCAAATCCATGTGCATCCATAATTATTAGCATTTGAAAGTTATAATGCCCTACTACACATTAGCGATACTATGCAATATATAGAAAAGTCATCTATAGAAATAGAAGGAGAAATGTCTAATTTAAGATATATTTGAAGGAAATACGCAATTTTCGTACATTTCTAGTGCTTCTGAAGGATACTTGAATATATTCAAGACCCAAATCAACCACTAAAAATGAAGACTGGTCCCCTTTAACACCTTAAACGTTTTTCTTGACTTTTTGGTTCAAAAGTTAAGCATGTTTGTACATTGGAATGGGCGATATAATATAAGTCAAATGTAACTTACAATCTGAAGATTACTCTCTGGTGAATGTTCTTTCTTAAATCAAGTGAGTGCATTGACCTCAACATCAGACATAAGTAAATGACGCAATGCTCGTTAAAATTCTACAACGAAAATTTATGTTACGATTATGAAAAAATATAATTATTTGTTGACTGTCTAGAACACATCATGTATTTTCTCAAACCTCAACAGTCAAAGATTTTGTAAAAAGTCGTTTTTATGTGCAACTAGTTTTAATTACATTGTTGTTTGACAGCTTTTTTTCTTTTTTGCCAAAGGGAATTTACTGATGCTCAGTCTCAGACCACAAACAGTTTGTTTGTTTGAGCTGTCTAAATTGACACCCTGTTAAGATCTAGATTGAGGCTTGGTCTGTATGGTTTTGAGTCATATTTTTCAGTGTTCGATCTGTGATAAGTTGTGAAGATCGAATAAATTTGTAGTGCTTGGTTGTCATGAGGAGGTTATAGATGTTTTTATGTTCTTATGTGGTGTTGATTCTGATCGTTATGAACTTTAACTTGAGCTTGTTCAGTCAGATCGAACTGTTTCTGAAACTCTTAACCAGGCTTCCGTGGATTGCCTATTGGTAGTCACTGTACGGAAACACAACAATGCGGTGTTGACAATTATTGTTCGAAAGGCCTTACTTCACGAAGGGGAATTTGCAGCCAGCGAATGTAATTAGGATATATCATAGGAGGAAACCAAAGTTAACTTAAGTAACAATTATGATATGGCAAATAGTTATATAACTTGTTTATTGAACGCAGGTAGGCATAAACTGTTCTATTTCATTCCAACGTATTTATGCCTACCAGAGTTCAATAAATAAGTTCCATTTCATCCCCATCATACATACATATACATGTACCTTACATACATAATAGTATACTCTCATGTCCCTACATTTCACCATTACTTTAAAAACACATATTAATCCTCCCTCCCCCTTTAAGTCCTAAAACTTATTTTGGTGTTGTATCTTCAATGCTCATTGTACAATAGTCCGAAAAATTTCTTTTAAGTAAAAAAGTCCGAAAAAATTTATATTCAAATTTTTTCCCCTAAAATTGTAAGATAATAAAAAATTTGATCCAATATTTCAACTGTATGATCCAAAAAGATATGCATTTAATAAAAAAAAGGACTAGATTTGATTATTATTTCTCCGAATGTTGGTCTAAACCCCAACTAAATGATGACGGGCGAGTCACTTTCGAGAGCAATTCACTGTCAAATTCGCTTTTTTCTGTCTGATGCCTATTTCAGATGCGATTTCAAAATCAAAGACAGAACTCCAAAGAGAACTAACACAACATTAGAAAACAATTTCTTCCTATCTCTTTTAAGTGATATGACTTTAGAGGCAGGTTCAAATTCGATAGAAACAATTAAACACCCTGGGGAGTTTGATACAATGCTAAAAACAGTTCTATATCCCAAAGACTTCGATTCTGTAAGGACTAGTAAGGACTGTTGTAAATGATGCAAATGAAGCTAGAATGAGAGTTATTGCTAGAAACACAATAGAAAGAGTCGAATGATCAGCCAATACAGTACACAGCACACGGGGCCTCGGTTTATTGTCCCATCCGAACGACTAGACGCTTTTCCATGTCAGCCCCTCTGGCCCCGGGGCCACAAAATTTTCTCAACTTAAGAATAATTTTGTTCTTAAATCCTGAAAATTTACTCTGTTGAGAAATTACCCAAATATTGAGGTCACAAACCATTCTCAGGATTATTCTCAGTTGAGAATATAATTTTACACAGTTAAGTCAAAAATGATGATTTTAGCCACGCCCAACGATTTTCAACCAATGAAAATTGCAGTGGTCTTTTTAGATGAATGAAATTTCATGAATAATGATATTGTGGTCTGAAAACTTTATTTATGGTTGTTGAGTTGCTTCCCTTTAAAGAAAATGGAAGCCTGTGGAATCATAACAAAGAAGTAGAGTAGGCCTAGACTTTCATAATAATATCTTGATTTATAGACCATCTTATTTACATTATAGAAATTAAACTAATTTCAACTTTCATATTTTTGCCTTAGATGAGAGTCTAAACCTATTTTTTTGTTTGAAAAAATGATAAAAAAAAAGGCCTCACTAAAAAAAAAGGTTTTGTGAGTGACAGTAGGCCTTATAATGTTCCTAGAGTAGACCACTAAGCCCAAACAAAGGCCAAGAATGAAGGTTTCTATGTCTATAGCTTTTATAAGATTGCATAAAAAAAAACTTTGATTAAACTAAAAATTGCACAGAAAAGCAGGTGGAACACCAATCTAATTAAAATTAGATTACATTGTTTTATATGTTTTCTTGAACCAAAAGACTAAATTAATGCCTATTATCAATTTCAAAGGTCTAAAAGCTTTACTAGATGTCTTTTTGTGCCTGAGGCGTCTGTCAATGGCAGCCATTGTACTCTTCAGATTTTTCTTAAGTCTCCCCCCTACCTATCTCAAGGAATTACTCAAGTTGAGTAAGAAATATGACTTCAGACTTTTTATGGCCCTCAAATTTTACTCAGCTTGAAAAATTTCTCAGGTTGAGCACTCAACTTAAGAAAATTCTTCTCAGAAAGTTTTTGTGGCCTTGGAATTTACTTCAGATTAAAAAGTTGAGTAAATTTTAGGATTTGAGAACAAATTTTGTTTGTGGCCCCGGGGCCCGACCTGCATCACTGACAGGGGGAAACCGGGTTGAAAAATCCGAAGGTATCATCTCGACCCATGCCAGGATTGAACCCTGGACCTTCAGGTTAGCGAGCATGCGTCTAACTCCCTCCAACCACAAAGGATTACAATGAATGGTATAGAAACTATAAAAATATGTGTGAATTATTTGGAAATATAAATATGTAGATTTTGCAGTCTAATTAAAATCAGACCCTAATTTCGTTCGTTCGTTTTTTTTTTAAATCCGGTTTTTTAACCACTACATTTGGGTCTGAGAACGTCGCGCTTTGCCAGCCGTTCAGGTTAACTTTGACCTTACCTTGATAAACATGACCTGATAAGCTAGTCTACAGCACTTAGGAATCCTAGAATGCACCTATTGTTCGCGAACAAAATCCCAGCGCGGGAGAGGGCAAAGATCTGATTGGTTAAAACAAAGGTCATTAAGGTTAGGTCAAAGTTAACCTGAACGGCTGGCAAAGCGCGACGTTCTCAGACCCAAATGTAGTGGTTAAAAAACCGGATTTAACAAAAAACGAACGAACGAAATTAGGGTCTGATTTTAATTAGACTGGTAGATTTTGCAATTAATCACCCAATCTTCTATTTTGCTCATTAAGAAGATCTTTTCAAAACGAGTGTGAATATAAATATACATATCCAAAAAAACACAAGATGTAACCTGTTAATGTTTGTTATTGGAAGAAGCAAAACATTTAAATAAAAAATCCGACAAACGATAAGAATTGAATAAAAAAACATCTTTTAAAAAATGAAGCTGGAAACATTAGTTAAGAGAATAGAGAAGCTTTCTAAACGGAATCACCAACAAAAATACCTAACAACTGTAAAATGATCAACATTTCTAAAAAACTTATTGATAAATATAAACACTGTAAAGTTAGAAATGATATAGATTTAGAGAGAATTGACAAGAACGTAAAGGAAGGTGGATTGTTACCCTCCTACTCTTGATCTTTGCCGGGATCGCACAGACTGTCAAGGACAAGAAAGCAGCTGATGTTGAAAGAAGTGAAAAACGTAGACATAATATGGAAATGGAAAAATTAGCAAAAGGTTAGGGAATAGCAGACATATTAGGGACAGTTAAAGAATTTGGTAATAGATTTAGTCAAGAAACCAAGAAAACTGTTAAAGAGGGATTAAGTAATCTAAAGCCAGCCGCATACTGCGAGCAACTAGCTGAGCAAACGGACACGAGAGACGGTTAGCTCAGCAGATAACTTACCGTGTGCGGATGTATTTGGACCAAATTCACGCCTCTCGAGGCAGTGAGACAAATTTCTATTCTGTTCGATATTTTTATCACGCAAGGCAAAAGACTCACCGTGTGCAGCCAATGCATCTCATCGTCTCGGCAGTGTTTAAATTGCCAGCCACTGTCTAACTCGATTGGCGTCATGTGACACGGCATGATACTTTGACAAACTAGCAGCCTCAATTTATTGAAGTTACTACCGGTATTTGGAATATGAATTGCGATTAAACAATTTTTAAGTTTACAATTCCATTAGAAGTATATAAATGAAAAAAAAAAAACGAATACCTATCTGAATATAGATGAAGTGCAAATAGTAAAAACAATATTGAATTCGAAGGTAATTTGAATCTAAACAAAATAAAATTGATAGTAAGAAATAACTGTCAAGTTGATTTCAATGTAGAAAATTCATTGAATGCGTTACTTGGATTTTAGAAACAATTATATACGCAATCAACATTAGCACCACATAAAGCTAATAATTCAATAAATACAAACGTCAGATTATTTACAATCTTCAACATTCACTGTTCCTATTGGATATAGAAACATAAAAAAAACATTTCAAACAACATATTTACCATTTAATTCGTTTATGATCAAAGATATAAATCTGGAAATCAAAGATGGTAAAAATAGGTTAATTGATTTTGGAAACGAAGAAATTGTTACTCAATTTCATTTAAAACAATCTCCATTCTCTTTTTGAATAGTTAGATAATCGAAATCGTCAAATTCGTAGTTTTCATCCAAACTCATTTAATCTTTATCACCATAAGGATACATGATTTACTATTTGGGGCTTTCTCTTTACAAGCTTCAAATAACTTCTTTAAACTTTCTTTTGTTTATCCTTTGGAATAACTACTCCATTTGTGAAACTTTTTTCCCATTTTTTCTTAAATTCATTTGATATATCATGTCCACTAGCCAACCTAAAGTAATTGTCTGCAGTTATCTTATCATTAGAATAACCTTTAAATGTTTTCATTTCTTTTAGAATACCATTAGAAGTTAAAATGAGACTGTATTTGACTTTTGACGCTAAATATAAACCATATAATACCACCATCGACGTAATCATTCTTTCCTTTACAATATTCATTTTCAGATACTAATCCAGCTTCATTTAATTTTTCACAATTGCTAGATGAAATGTATACACTATCAGTATCAGTATAGTATATATCCAAATAATAATCTCTTATATTCAAATCAATCTGGTTTTAGATCCCATTATTCATGTTTAACTTCTTTAACTAATTTTACAGGAAATGTTTATGACGCCATTATTTTTTGACTTTCAGAAGGCATTTGACTTGGTCAGTCATAAAATATTACTACAAAAATTGAGACTTTACCATATTTCAGATCAGTCTATTTCCATGTTTCAATCGTATTTACAGAACAGACAACAGAGGAATTTTGTTAATGGTGACTTATCTAGCTTGCATTCTATTCTAAAAAAGGCGTTCCTCAAGGCTCCGTCCTAGGACCGTTGCTTTTTAATATATTTATAAATGATCTTCCGTTACATCTAAAATCTAATTGCGATCTTTTCGCAGATGATACTATTGTTTATGCTACCGGTAATAGCTTGGATATTGTACGATCTAACCTTCAAGAAGATACTGATTCCATTATGAAATGGTGTAAATCCAATTTGATGATAGTAAATGTTTCTAAAACAAAATGTATGTTATTAACTACTTATCAAAATCGTCAGCTACTCCCTGTCTCTGATTTAGATATAAATATATATAATGATAAAATAGAAAATGTCTCTAATTTCAAACTACTTGGTGTTGTTGTCAACCAGGATATGAACTGGAAATTTCACGTAAAAAGTATTTCTAAAGACTAAATCAGTATACTCTTAAGAAATTGTCAAAACTCCATTTTTATGGAGCTTTGAAATGAGTTGTCGTTTCAGGATATTGACTATTAATTGTAAACCCTCAACACTTGTATACATATTATGTAGATAAGTTATATTCCATTTCACATGTTGTATGTTATGTATTTTTCTATGGGCTCGATGTTAGAAAGGCATTGTCCTAATTGATTACCCAATAAAGAAATTATTATTATCCGGTTGTTAAAACGCCAGAAACCATTTCTGAATCTCATTTTAGTGTAATTTTATTTTTTTTCCTTCTTTGTTCGTAAAACTGATTTTATCCTTAGCTGGTATCGGTTGGAAGAACATGTTTATTGGATACTCAAACCATACATTTAAAATAGCAGCTTTTGGTCCTAAATTTGTGTTCATTGAAGAATCTTGCAAATTCCTTTCCTTCTTCTGATAGAAACGGTCTTGCACTTTCCGCTTTAATCCACACTCTAAATCCGACATTGCTGAAGCGTATAAACCGGTAGCATCAAATGCCATTATTTTAGAACATTTTATTTTGTAAAAAGAACCTTAACAAAAAGAAAAAAAAAATTCTTATTCGACAGGATATTAGTGGGAAAATTTTAACAATAATCCGCTCTATATATGACAAATTTAAATTCAGGGTAAAAGTACACGGAGATGTTTCAGAAATATTTGACTGTTTAAAAATGGTTTATTTCAAGGAGAAGTGTTATCACCTTTATTATATTTTCTTTTTATGTAAATGATTTGAATTGAATAATAATAATTGTACATCTTTGAAAATTCACGATCTGTTTTTATTTTTACTTATGTATGCAGATTGAATTACAACAATTGTAAAATGCATTGTATATTTATACTAATAAGTTGAAAGTTAATATTGAAAAACCTAAGGTAGTTATATTTAGATATGGCGGCAAGTTAAAGGGTAATGATCATTAGTCTTTTAATAATATAAAACTTGATGCTGTAAATCAATTTAATTATCTCGGAATTTTATTTAATTTTAATGGAAAATTTCTTATGACACAGCAACACATAGCCGACCAGGGTATGAAACCATTAGGTGCCATTTTAAAAGTATATAAAGATAATTATTTTAATATTGAAACCCGGTTTTCAATTTTTGATAAATATATTTCAAGTATTTTAAAATATGGTGCAGAAGTATGGTGTTATCTATCAACACTTGATTTTAAACAAATTTCAACTACAGTCATATTTTAATAAGAATATTTGGTACAAATACCGTCGTTTTAGCTTATGAACTTTTCATTTGAGGAAGTATATCAATAAATGAGAAAATATTTCATAAAATTCATTAAATTCTTCTGGAACATTATCAGTAGGATTTAGATTTGGTATTATATCTTACTTTTTTCTAAATTAATTAACGTTAATTAGCTTTTCGCTTTTCACTTTCTGAATATGTTTCACAATCCCAAGCGAATAAAGCATCATCACTCATATTTCAAAATACGTTTAGTTTCAAAGGGGATACTTGTGTTACAGCATCTCTACATGTTTTCCATACCTGTTCATAATTATCTTCTATTTCTTTAATACCTAAACTTTTTTCATTTCTTCTTATGAGACAGAAATGTGACTTATGTAAATATAAAATCCCCATCTAATTCCCTGTTTACATCTCTGGGGCGTAAATTTCTATTTTTGAGAGTAAAAATTTGAAAAGAAGTATTACATTTCTTTTTGAATTCATTAATTCTAGCAGTTGTCATTACTTCCTTTTCAATTTGCTTTTGGAACATTATTAATAAATTCTTGAAATTCATTTGTTAAATCATTTTTCGAAACATGATTTACACATTTGATAAAACAGTTACCATCTGTTGATATGAAATAATTTTTACCTTTATATTCATTTATCCTTTTAAGTAGTTCAGTTCCTCTATTCAATTTGCATTTGGAACATTATTAATAAATTCTTGAAATTCATTTGTTAAATCATTTTTCGAAACATGATTTACACATTTGATAAAACAGTTACCATCTGTTGGTATGAAACAATTTTTACCTTTATATTCATTTATCCTTTTAAGTAGTTCAGTTCCTCTACCAACTTTTGATCCTTTTATTTCTCTAAAATTGTCTTTACGTAGAATTTTTTTTCCTGTAAAATTCCAATCGGAACCATAAGATTTTAAATCCATATTAGACTAGATTTTCTGAAACGTTTTGACATTAAAACCAAGTAGTTTCATATTTTGTTTATGATTTCCATGCTCGATTATCTTTCCATCTATTCTAATTTGACCATTAAATGTTGAAAAATAGCGATGCCCCATCGTAATACGCCCACATTTGTAATGGCAGCCAAGTCGTCCGGGAGGTCGACAAGAACTATCAGTAAATGAAACATCTGTCGAAAACCGTGCCATCAAGAATGTTTACAAAATTGAACGATTTTTGAGTGTTTACAACTACAAGTTAACAAGGGCAATAACCCATGAAATATTTTTTGATTAATCTGATTTTCAATAGGGTTCATCCTTGGGTGTTTATGAACACTCACAGCAAGTTTCATCAAAATCAATCAAGAAACCTGCTCTCTATCGTGTCCACAACTTTGTTAAAGGCTGAAAAATTAACACGTTTTAAAGAACAAGGGCAATAACTCATGAAATATTTTTCGATGTTTCTGATTTTCAATAGGGTTTATCCCAAGGTCAATACAAACACTCATACCAAGTTTCATCAAAATCCATCTAGAAACCAGCTCTCTATTGTGTCCACAACATATTTTCAAAAGCAAGGGCAATAACCCATGAAATATTTTTTGATTATTCTGATTTTCAATAAGGTTCATCCTTGGGTGCTTATGAACACTCACAGCAAGTTTCATCAAAATCCATCAAGAAACCAGCTCTCTATCGTGTCCACAACTTTGTTAACGGCTGAAAAATTAACGCGTTTTAAAGAACAAGGGCAATAACTCATGACATATTTTTTTATGTTTCTGGTTTTCAATAGGGTTTAACCCAAGGTCAATACAAACACTCATACCAAGTTTCATTAAAATCCATCAAGAAACCAGCTCTCTATCGTGTCCACAACATATTTTCAAAAGCAAGGGCAATAACCCATGAAATATTTTTCGATTAGTCTGATTTTCAATAGGGTTCATCCTTGGGTGTTTATGAACACTCACAGCAAGTTCCATCAAAATCCATCAAGAAACCAGCTCTCTATCGTGTCCACAACTTTGAGAGTGTAACGGCTGAAAAATTAACGTGTTTTAAAGGACAAGGGCAATAACTCATAAAATATTTTTTCGATGTTTCTGATATTCAATAGGGTTTATCCTAATGTCAATACAAACACTCATACCAAGTTTCATCAAAATCCATCAAGAAACCAGCTCTCTATGGTGTCCACAAGATATGTTCAAAAGCAAGGGCAATAACCCATGAAATATTTTTCGATTCGTCTGATTTTCAATAGGGTTCATCCTTGGGTGATAACAAACACTCACAGCAAGTTTCATCAAAATCCATCAAGAAACCAGCTCTCTATCGTGTCCACAACAATTGTGGACAGACAGACAGACAGACGGACAGACAGACGGACAGACAGACAGACAGACAGGGGCGACTACAATATACGCCCACATTAATGTGTGGGCGTATAAAAACTATCAGAAATAGCCTTGATAACTATGGTAAATAACGCGTTTTCTATGAATGTTTCATCGTCTATAATTTTAATGTTATTCATATTTTTATATATCTTTTTTTAAATGGCCCGCGGACCACCATTTGAGAAGGCCTGCATTAATCTTATTTAGATGAAGTGAAAATTTTGGTTTTTCAATATTGATTTTAATCTCACATCTACAAGTATATAAACCACCAACTTCTGGAGAACTATTACGCTCAATTATTGATGAAGATATTATAAATTCTTTATCTTGTAAACTTTTATGAATATCAATTGAGATTCTGGATTTCTAATAATGTTCGCTGTTCGCTTTAGTTTCTTCGAATTTACCATCGTTGATATATTGAAAAATTTTACGAGCGTTAAAAATAGTGAGATGGATGTAAGAAGAAGATAGAATCGATTTTATCCTTTACATGAAAAAAAATTTTCAAATATGTTACAGAAATCATTTTATTTTTACTGTAAATCCAAATTTTTTAAATTCATAAAATATTAACTTATTATAAAGGATTTTTCTTTTATCAATAAATCTTCCATGGAAGATTAAAATAATATGATTTAGTTTTTTCCTTGAGTTTGTTTTCTAATGCAGTTATATTTTTTTCCCTTTTCAAAACTTTGTTAACTGTTGTTGAATTTCATCAATATTTTGAATTTAGAGCGGTTAATTCCCGTTGCCGTTTGTCTTCACTAAAACCTGGATGATATTAACAAAAAGAGGTGTCCCTCTGTTATTCTATGAGCTAAGATTTTAACCAGAGACATGGATTCCATATCATAATATCTTCTAACCCTTTGTTAATTATCAAAGACTTTGAGGATTGACCTTATAAGGGGAATAGGAAGATAAAACACAGAGGTGTTTAGGATCTATAGAATTGGTAAAAAGGGAATTGAATGTCTGAGGGTATTGACAGTTGCCTCTTCAGTTATTCCAAGATCTATTGAATTGTAAAAAAAGGGAATTGAATACCTAAGTGAAGGTACTGTCATAGCACAGAGTATCCCTTCTGTTATTCTATGACTAAATTAAATGACTGAAGGAATTGACAGTTACCTCTTCTGTTATTTTAAGATTTATAGAATTGGTAAAACATGGAATTCAAAGTCTGTAGGTAATGATAAAACACAGTTGCACCTAGAACAATCTTCGTTTCGGTTATTTTTTGAGTGTTGACTCCATGTAATCTAACCATCTTCTGGTGACGAACATTTCAGCCAATCAGAAACTACTTTCAAGATCGCGGGTCTATGCATTGATATGCTTTGTGGGAAGACGAAACAGAAAATAAAGCGACACAACAGTCCAAATTATGATGTAATACAAACTATACCAATATAAACATTGTTCTGATTGGCGCAGTGGTTGGCACGTACTATAAATAGCTTAAAGATGCTCGCCTTATAAAAGTGGTTAGATTACATGGAGTCGACAATAAAAAAATAACCGAAACGAAATGTAATCTAATTTTAATTAGATTGCACCTAGAATTGGGAAAAAAAATAATCAATTGGAGGTGAATGAAATTGAAGGTGTTAATGAATCACAGAGGGGGGAAATACACTTTAGTCTAAACACTATAGACTTTATAGGTTTTTTAACAGGGACATACAGTCAATCCTGTCAGAAACATTTAATTTGAAGAGTTTGAACTGTTGAAATTCCTTTTCATTTTTCCCATGATTTTCTTCTAGGGATAGAACAATTAACGAAAATTAACATTGTAACCCCCACCAAAATGGCTTCCTTTTTATTTTTTTGGATTTCGGAAAAAAACATACTCCCACGCTTTTGGTTATAAAAATCCAATATGGTCTGAAAAATACAGAGTTATCACACTTTAATTACAATTATGGTCTGAAGTCATAATAGAGTCATCCCACTTTAATTACTATAATCTGAAATAGTCCGATCTTATGCAGTTTCAAAGTTACACAAAGACCCAGATGAGTTTCGAATACCTATCGCATGACGAATTTATTACTAATAAAAAAAAATATTTTTCAATCCAAAACTTTGAACAACGAATTAGCGATAGCTAAAAAAATTGAAAGAATTGACGAATGAATACATTCCTTATGAATACTCATCTGTAGCTATTTGTGGAATTCTTCACTCTGTCGCTCTCTTCCGAATAACATGTAAAAATACCAACGATTTTTACTTTTTTGTTTAAACTAACAACAAAATAATACAAAATAATTACTTTGTGCTGGATAATCAAATTGCTCATTAAAAATCTGAATCTAAAATTTACATAAGATAAAAGAAAAAGACATATACTCGGGTATATTTAGCTCTTACATTATTTTCCACTTAATAAAGTATTCCATAATATTTCGAACCAACCAATAATTTCAAACCACCTAGGGTAATGAAATCAAAAAGGGTACATGTAATGAAATCTTCAGTAGGATTTATGCTATATGATCTACAATATCTGGTCTGGGTACAGGTTTTAGAACAATCTAATGTTGACTTCACTAAGAATTCACTTATTGTTCCGCCCTGATCGGAGGGAAAGGAGTTGGTAGCAATGATATCAAATTTACTGATGGTTAAAAGTTCGTCTTCTTCAATTTCAAATTCTGAAATATACAACGATTCTACTGCACTGCTAGGTCACACATAATATAAACATTTTTCAAATTCATTTCTATCGTTGTTATAGGTGATCGGAGAAATTTCAACTCAAATCTTAAAAGAATACCACCTCTTAGAAAGATCAAAAAAATTCTCAGACTTGGTGAATAGGAGTTAATATTAATTAGACAACGTGTCTGGTGTCGTAACTATACAACAGATTACCTGTGTTATCTGATAAATCCAGAAAACTACCTAATGTATTATAATTACTACAAGATATACAAAATAGTAAGCGTTTTATTAAGCGTTTTTCAATAATAACATGTTATAGTTTATGGAAAATGACTTAGTTGTATAGTTTATTTGATTCTGTTTGTATACTGTAGGCACTTTTGATGAAAATATACTCTTATTAGCCAAGTTTGAGATCTTACAGTTTTTGTTCATCTCAAGAGTTGGTATCGCTTTAACAATATGGCGAATCCATTCAAAATTCACAAAACCACCAAGTAAAATGTAAACGAGCTTAACTAAGATGGTTCGTAGTATTTATAATTATCAGTAGCCTTCAAACTGAGGAAAACTTGTGAATGTAGGAAGGACATCAGTCGCAGTGTATTTTCCAAATATGAAAGAGTTAAATACAAAGGTTAATCCGATATAAAAAAATAATTGGTTTGGTGCATTCTAATTCATACTTGATTGCAAAATGTCCTTGTCAGACCCTGTAAATATGAGAGTCATCGAATAAAAATTGTACAAGAACTGTCCCGAACAAAATAGCATGTCAAATATTTCAATGTCAGAGCAAATTACATATTTCAACCTGTGTTCATTGTGCCTTCACCACATCGACCACCAATATCAACCATTTTCCATCGTGAGATGGATCTCATCTAAAAAAAATTACCTCCCATATTATGACCAGTATGGGATTCTTCTAAGAAACAGGTGTACTGTTCGTGGGTTAGAGATACACACTGACTGAACAGGAACTGAAAGGCAGGATGGTCGTTCTTGAGAGATAATACCTTTATAGATGAGATCCGTGGACCGCATTTTAGGATGAAAAATGGTTGATATTTGTGGTCGATGTGGTGAAAGCACAATGAATCCAAGTTGAAATATGAAATTTTCTCTGACATTGAATTTTTTGACATGCTATTTTTTTCGGGGCAGTACATGTACAGTCTTTATTCGATGACTCTCCTATTTTTTAGGGTCTGTTATGGAAATGTTGAAGTATATCTGTTTAAATGAGATGAGATACTTCACGTCAAATTTGGGGACGTTTTTTTTGCGACACCCGATATATTGGTTATCCCCAAGTTTCACGGTAAGTATCTCAGCTGCTGATGAACCGACCTCTTTCAAACTTCTCACAGATTTACTTCAACATGGCCTTATCAGACTTCGAACAAAATAGAATGTCGACAAATTCAATATCAGAGCCAATTACACATTTTAATCTGTGTTAATTGTGCTTTCATCACATCAACCATCAATATCAACAATTTTCCATCCTGATAAGCTCTCAGGGAACTCATTTAAAGGTATTTTCTCCTAAAAAGCGACCATCCTGACTTTCAGTTCCTGTTCAGCCAGTTTGTACAAGTTTCTCAAAAAGTCTTACGGTAAAAATTTGTCGTAAGTGTGGAATTATTTATTGCTAAAGGCAGAACAGACAAAATTGATTGATGCCGCTAATAACTCTGGGCAGTATGGAATTCTCTTAAGGATCAGGTGTACTGCACTTAAGTTAGAGCATAGAACTAAAAGACAGGATGGTCGCTTCTTGAAAGATGGTACCTTAAGATGACGATATGGCGCAGGCACAATCAACACAGGTTGTAATAATATGTTATTTGCACTGACATTGAATTTGTTTACATGCTATTTTGTTCGGGGCAGTACTTGAATATTTTTCATTGGATGACTCTCATATTTTTCGGTACTGACAATGATATGTTGAAGTGAATCTGTGAGAATTTTGAAAGAGATCGGTTCATCAGCAGCTGAGATACCTTCTGTCAAACTTGGAGACGTTTTTAGACACCCGATATACCAATAAATACACAATACTTACGTCCATTCTGTTGGTTACTATTACATGACTGTATCATAGAGAAGTTACCAAACTCCATTTCTACAACAGTATCAAACAAAGTCAGACAACTTAAATCTCCTCTAAAATTACTAAACGACCTGCCTTCACCCCCAAGACGTACTTCCATCAATCCTGATATCTCAAAACATTTAGAATGTGCATATTTCACTTCGCCATCCAGTACAAATATCAGAGATTTACAGTTGGTGGCCCTATTAATCATCAACCAATGCCAATCACCATCTGTAACTCCTGTAAAGGTGACCGATTCACAAGATGATATAGTATAGATAACTATTCTGTGATCATCAATTGAAATGTGGAAATCTGAAGATTTGTCCTGTAATATCACCCCTTTGGTGTATTGCATTGGTCTAAAGAAGAATCCAAGACACATATCACCATCCGGAATAGACAGGTTTATCAGAAGATGTAATCTACTAGATCCATCAAAATAGAGTGACTGCTTGGAATCGAGTAATTCCATATCGTGTATCTGTTTATATGTTGATGTTGTTCTGTTATCCAATCTCCATACATGTGATGCTGTAACTGGAGAAGCCTGGTCAATTACTGAATACAAAAAAAAAGAGAACAAAAATAGATTAGTATAGATTTATATTCACTTGTTGGACATTCAAAAACTCCAGACTGAATCAATACCTGGGAAGCAGCTTTTTAATAAATACAGTGAGGAAGGGTATATTGCATGTTCCTTCAGCAACGTTAGACATTGGCATTATCTACCGTTGCTGGATTGACGGGGTTTTCTCGTCATTAACAACTAATAACCTCGTTTTAAAAACACTACGTCACATTTTATTTATCCAATAAGCTATCTCGTTACATTTTGAGTGTAGGTCAGAATGATTTGCAAAGCAAGTTCAATTAGACGAAAGAGTTAATTTGTCTTAGCATTTTTCCGTAATCGGGAAAATTCACGCAACCTCAACACTTTAAAAAAATATTTAAGATTGAAGGATGCTTTACTCATTTGTAAAGCCGACAAAATCGTATACTATCTTCTATTTTGGTATCAATTCGGCCTTGACCTTTGAGGCTTGATTATCACAGGGTAAATTTGCTACAAGAAATCTGGCGTCTGGTCATTCGAAAGTTTTCCCGCAATAATTTGTTACAAGGAATATAACTGGTCGAGCAATAATCGTTTGACCAATCAAAATTAATGACGAGAATGTCTTATTATGATAGCAGCAACGGATTAATGTAATGAAATGAAAGGAACAAGGGTATAGTGATGGTTCAGACATTGTACATGTGCCTATAGTGATAAATAGTGATCCCGATATGTCTAATGTAAATTTATTTTTCATTCTGCTGTTTGTGAACTAAAAATATTATTATGTGTACGTTGTGGCCAAAGGGCGGGAACAGAAATTAACCAGACATTAACATACCGGGCGTGAAATCTTCGCTATCGGAACATTCCAATGTCAGAATTGATGTTGCTGAACCTGTTGCAATGATACTTGAATTAAATATTTCAAGACATCTCATTTCTCCAATAAAACTCTCTTGGTTTCCACCGAGTTGTAGTGTAGTTGGTGTTGGTATTGTTCCACAACTATATTCTATTGTATTATCGTCCACGTTAAGTAATAATTCATCTGCGCTAATTTCCAGGACAACTGATGCCCATTCATCGTTAAATAACCATGGAGTATTCAAACAAGTGTTATTGTTTACTATCAGACTTATATTACCTTGTTCCATAGATAATTCAATACTTTCAGAATCAACTTTCATTTTCAGGATAGTTCCATTGATTCCTTTGGTCTTCACAAACACACCAACAACAAATACATCCGATATAATGATTGGGTCAATGAGTAAAGAAAATTGATCAGCTCCGTAAAATTGTACAGCTTCAGATTCTATAAAATTTGTAGATTCTTTAAGGTTGAATCGCCAGCATAATTTTGTCGGAAAACTGGAAATTGTTTGTCCTAAGTTCATTTCGAAACCCATTGTCTTTTTGCTGAGTGGCCACAATTGAACAGGCTTTGGAGCATCTTCAGCTAATGAAAAAAAAAACATATAACAAGTTTATATGGGTTTTACATATCTCTTGACCAACTGTTAAAATTGATATTAGTGTTAGATCTGAAAGTGTGAAAATGCTTCTTGTTACAAAATTGGGATAACTAGTAAATATTTGTATCTTTTTTAATGAATTTTTACATACCAGGTGCATTGATAGCTTTTTTATTGTTACACTCCTGTTTCACCAGATCAGTTGCTGTATTTTCACTCAATGGTGTATTAAATATGGTCAAACAAGCAATGTTTCCATCAAAATCACCAATGTCCAGTTCGACCTCAGATGTTGTAAAGGTGGTTAAATTATTCTGAAGGACATACGTCCAATAAAACTCATCATCAATTATTAGTGATAGTTCTTTCCAGTCCTGATTATATTGGGCAGCAATAAAGTGCCATGCTGCAATGTTACCAATATTTTTAGAAATAGTCTCTCCAGTTGACAAATGTACAATTATATTTTCATTATTATCAATCTTAACAGTAAGACTTTCAAAGTATCCAAACGGAAAACGAACTTCTAGAATTGTAGCAGAACGTGGAGGTAAAAGAAGAAACATTGAAATACTAAAACGATAATACATGCTAATATCATTAATTGCTGTTTTGACGTATGTATTGTTTGCTAAAGTTGCTACTGACGGCTCCTCTAAATCAACAATATTATGAGTTTGCGAAGTCCAGATACTGCATAATCCAGGAGTGAGGTCTGGTTTTATTAATTTAGTTGCTTCATAACCACATGAACGATTGTTGAGTGGCCATATTGATGTCAAGGAAATTTCAGTAAATGGTCTTGTCTTTGTTTCTGAAATAGCTATAAAAAAATATCTTGTAATCCAACAATTCAATATTTACAACTGTTTTTACACGACGGTGAAAGCCCAGGACAAAATTTGTGAGCTATTATAATCTGGCTTATTGAGTCGTAATGTAATAAAAACCTAGAAAAGCAAGGCAGCTCCGTTAAGCAAAAATCACGTGTAAGGGATTTCAAAATCCAGAGTAAAATTTATTTAGCAGAAAAGGGTAATAAAATATGCAATGTGTATGTGCATCACTCATTGCATGAAAGTTAAGCTATATTAAATCTATGGTAGCCAAATTCAAAATCGTGTTCATCTAAAATCTCGTCTAGAATTGAAATCCAATATCATTGTTAAACTCATCAACTTTTGATGATATTGCCATAGCAAAATGTTGTAGAGTATTTTTTTTTCTAAGAAATTACCTCCTTTATTAAAAGCCTCGTCAATCTTTTTATAGTCGCACTGTTCATTCCATTTCTCAACTACTTCATCTTGCCATTTATCATCCGATTCACCCCATTTATCTTCTTTAGGTACCATAGCTACACATTGAAAAACACCAACAAAATCCCCAATAGGATTGTCAAGTGAACCTCCGATACGAGCATTTCCATTCAGTTGAATCTTGTTATCACCTATTGTATATTGAACCATAACAAATCTCCATGAATTGTATATTGTTGTTGTCTCCCTGGTAGAACTCTCACATCCAACGATAGAAAGACACGTTATTGATGATTTAACCACTCCATTGTCCAGTATAATTTTTACTTCTTGTACCTCTGCCGAATTAGAATTTGCTCTATAGTGGAAGAGGGTTCCACTACTCATTAACGATTTATAAAACATGCCAATGTAAAATAGTTTGTCATATTCCGTTCCGTCGTATACAAAGGATTCAACATACCGCCTTCTCTCTCCAGTAAATTTGAGAAATGTTGCTGTTATATCTTCACTAAACAGAACATCTTCATTGATGACTTCAAAGACATCATTGTCTTGTAGGTTTTGAACATCAATTGGATCCTTATCAGAAGCACCAGCTATATGATAACTAACCAAAGGCCAGATGTTAACTGCAATGTAAAATGTAATTAAATAACCTTGTAGAATTTACACTTTAGCATGTTTAAGACTTTATTTTCTTGATCAAGTGTTGATTGAAGTTAACGTGTGCAAGCCAAGGTAACATACGCTCGAAGGCAGCTCCGTTTGCGTACGAAGTACGCCCTGCAAAAATAATCAAAACGAAAACAAAGCAGGGCGTACGAAGTACGCCCTGCAATTAGATTTGTATAACATTTGCCAGAATGGCAACCATCGGCAGTATGAAATATTTAACATTTGTTATACAATACTTTCAGAACTTTTTTGGTTGATAATTAATAATTTTGTCCATGAACTTCGCAATCAAACTTTTTCTATTTATTATGAACAATATCACTAGGTTTCATTAAAAGTGAAAATAATTTGTGAATAGTACACAACATAAGCTGGAGAATGAGGTATGTTACTGCACAAGAATACAAAATTATCAAGAGCAAAATCAAGGACATCACGTTTGTCATAAAGTTAAACGCAAAGTGATTGTTGCAGGTAGCAAGAGTAGTCATAGTGGTACAGAAATTACCTCCATGAGCTTTGATAATTTTTTCATAACTGCACTGTTCATTCCATTTCTTTACCACCTCTTTTTGCCAATCCTCGTCTGATTTATCCCATTTATCTTCTTCATTTACCATATCTACACATTGAAAAACACCAACAAATTCCCCAATAGGATTGTCAAGTGAACCTCCGATACGAGCATTTCCATTCAGTTGAATCTTGTTATCACCTATTGTATATTGAACCATAACAAATCTCCATGAATTGTATGTTGTTGACTCCCTGGTAGAACTCTCACATCCAACGATAGAAAGACACGTTATTGATGATTTAACCACTCCATTGTCCAGTATAATTTTTATTTCTTGTACTTCTGCCGAATTAGACTTTGCTCTATAGTGGAAGAGGGTTCCACTACTCGTTACCGATTTATAAAACATGCCAATGTAAAATGTTTTATCATATTCATGGCTAGGGTAAACATCTGTTTCAACATACCGTCTTCGCTCTCCAGTAAATTTGAGAAATGTTGCTGTTATTTCATCATTAAACAGAACATTTTCATTGATGACTTCAAAGATATCATTGTCTTGTGGGTTTTGAACTTCAATAGGATCCTCATCAGGGGGACCAGCAATATGATAACTAGCCATAGACCAAATGTTCACTGCAATGTAAAATGTAATTAAATTTGTATAACATTTGCCAGAATGGCAACCATTGGCAGTATGAAATATTTAACATTACTTTCGGAACTTTTTTGGTTGATAATTAATAATTTTGTCCATGAACTTCGCAATCAAACTTTTTCTATTTATTATGAACAATATCACTAGGTTTTATTAAAAGTGAAAATAATTTGTGAATAGTACACAACATAAGCTGGAGAATGAGGTATGTTACTGCACAAGAATAGAAAATTATCAAGAGCAAAATCAAAGACGCTAAGTTTGTCATAAAGTTGAACGCAAAGTGATTGTTGCAAGTAGTTTTAGTGGTACAGAAATTACCTTCATGAGCTTCGATAATTTTGTCATAGTCGCACTGTTCATTCCATTTCTCAACTACTTCATCTTGCCATTTATCATCCGATTCACCCCATTTATCTAATTTAGGAACCATGGCTACACATTGAAAAACACCAACAAAGTCCCCAATAGGATTGTCAAGTGAACCTCCGATACGAGCATTTCCATTCAGTTGAATCTTGTTATCACCTCTTGTATATTGAACCATAACAAATCTCCATGAATTGTATATTGTTGTTGTCTCCCTGGTAGAACTCTCACATCCAACGATAAAAGGACACGTTATTGATGATTTAATCATTCCATTGTCCAGTATAATTTTTACTTCTTGTACTTCTGCCGAATTAGAATTTGCTCTATAGTGGAAGAGGGTTCCACTACTCGTTACCGATTTATAAAACATGCCAATGTAAAATGTTTTATCATATGTATTGTTTGGATACACATATGTTTCAACATACCGTCTTCTCTCTCCAATAAATTTGAGAAATGTTGCCGTTAGTATTTCATCATCAAACAGAACATTTTCATTGATGACCTCAAAGACATCATTGTCTTGTGGGTTTTGAACTTCAATTGGATCCTTATCAGGAGGACCAGAAATATGATAATTAACCATAGGCCATAGGACCTTACATCCCTGCAATCGGAATATTAGTTGAACTGCAATATAAAACAAAATGAACATTTATAAATTACAATAAAAGATCATTTCAGCAAGGATTCATTTTAAATAAAGTCACAGTTAAAAATTACTTTAAAGAACAGGCAACAATTTGCATACCACGTGTTAGGTCTCATACTAAATTTGGATCAAAAATTCTACAGATAATCTACTTGGTACAAAGTATATAATGTTTGGAATTTTGATCATAAACTCTATTGAACATTAAAAATAATAATAATTCAATAAGCGTTAAATTAAACACCCTAGACAGCACAATTCGCGATGGATTGGACAAAGCATTTTATGTTTACTATCCATTCGACCAATACATATTTTGTCTCAAATTGTGGAATATTTTTACTAATCTAATTCGTAATAATATTCAACTCTCTCTCGAAATTAAAACCTTCAAATCCCCATGTATCCATAATTATCACCGTTTGAAAGTCAAAAATACGACTCATTGTTTAGTAACATTTTCGGTGTATACAGAATTTGGTATTAATGGAACAATTTTTGATGACTTTTAAATGCGCAAAAGTATGCCAGATTTAAAGGGATATGTTCACTATTCGTTTGATCAAAAATATTTAGTCTAAAAAAAGCTTAACTAATCCGTAATAATGTTCCCAACTCCCCCTCTAAATTTAAGCCTTAAAATCCCCGAGTATCCAAATCCATAATTATCAGCGTTTGGAAATTTATGTCTTATATAGAAAACACATATATAGAGAAAATGAAAGATAAATGTTAAGGTACGGGTATAATTGAAGGGATTGTGTGATTTTTGAACATTTGTAGTAAATCTGTAGACTATATTTACGTAAATTCACGGCCCAAATCGATTTTCGAAAATGCTGAACATTCCCCTTTAATCTAGATCTTCCAAATCTATATTCTCCACTATAAGGTTGTGAGGTCAATGCGATAATCAAAGTCGTGGATTTAGGGGGAGGATAGGGGCGAAAGGATCTTGTTGCCCTGTATAGTTTGGTTTGTAACTGATCGGTCACTGATCCTTGGACGTCACCTGTCAAATACCCTCTTTTGGAAGGTTACCAACCCGACAATCAACACCCTGCTGATCCAGAGTACCAACAAGAATGAGAATCCATTAGGATCAAGGGCTCTTGCTCTTGATCTTGTTGATTCTGCATACGCCGACCATTTGAAGATTAACACCGATGGTTCCAAGAGTAGTACAGTAACAAGTTACGGTTTTTATATCCCGGCAAAAGGCATCAGCATTAGTAAAAGAGGTAAGCAGTCATTTAGGCACACATCATTTAGACACAGTACTTTAGGCACACTTCTTTTAGTCACACGGTCAGATAGGCACACGTCATATAGGCACAGTGTTATTTAGGCCCAGCCATTTAGGCACACTTTCAATTAGGCACATATTCAATTAGGCACACTCTTTTTAGGCACACTAAATTTAAGCACACTGTCATTTAGGCACAGTGATTTAGGCACACCTTCAATTAGGCACACATTCATTTAAGCACATATCCAATTAAGCACACTTATATGCGGCACTATGTTATTTAGGCACACCTGACTCCAAAGAAGGGTTTGGGGGTACATGGCTCTCAAAAGCTAAATTAACGGAAAAGCGAGATCACTTCATATTAGATAAAAGAAAGGGATAGGTCACATAATGTTAAACATGCATAATTTTCCAAGTTGTAAGATGCTACCACATCCCTTTAGACTGGTTCTGTACCTTCGCTGCATTTTTCTAAACAACCCCACCCCCCAAACCCACCCCCAACCCCGCAAATTCAAACAGCTGCAGCCTGCAATGCAAATTTCTTCATTTATCTTAACCCTCCCCCCATTAAAATTTCTTCTCAACCGCGTCTACGGACCTTGAATTTCGCGGTAACTAAGACAATCATGCATTTTGAATATTATGTGACCTATCCCTTTCTTTCTTCTAATATGAAGTGATCTCGCTTTTCCGTTAATTGAGCTTTTGAGCGCCATGTACCCCCTACACCCTCTTTGGAGTCAGGTGTACCTAAATGACATAGTGCCGCATATAAGTGTGCTTAATTGAATATGTGCCTAAATGAATGTGTGCCTAATTGATTGTGTGCCTAAATTACTGTGCCTAAATGACAGTGTGCCGAAATTTAGTGTGCCTAAAAAGAGTGTGCCTAATTGAATATATGCCTAATTAAAAGTGTGCCTAAATGGTTGTGCCTAAATATTACTGTGCCTATATGACGTGTGCCTATCTGACCGTGTGACTAAAAGAAGTGTGCCTAAGTACTGTGTCTAAATGATGTGTGCTTAAAAAATGTGTGCCTAAATGACAGTGAACCAGTAAAAGAATCCCTCCTCACTGTTCAGTGTTCACAGCAGAACTTCTTGTCATTAAGGATGCAGGAGCTTGGCTATGTTTGCATCACACGACACATGCCGTAATTTTATCCGATTCATTAAGCAGTCTTCAATCAATTTCTCTCAATTCTTCTAATTGCAAGTCTGAAGTTATATCCCAAATCCGTAAGATACCAGATCGATCCGAAGATACCAAACCAAACCAAACCAAACTATCCATCCATAGCCATCTGCAAACTGGTAACAAGACCGCACCAACACCGTTCTACGAGACCACACGTTCACCGCCATTGAATGTCGATGTGGCCATGTCGCCACCAGGTCACAACTCTTCATTGAATGCACCGAACTGAAACCCACTCGTAAGCAACTGACAGAATTCTGTGAAACCAATGGTATACCAACAACCATACAGAATATTTTGACTTCACCCACGGACCAATGGTATGGAATAATGGAACTCATCTCCAACTTTATTACCAAATCTGTCATGAACAGATAGGCTAAGTTTCTATTTAAAGTTTTTTATACGCCCACACATTAATTATACGCCCATTGATTAAAGAGCTGGTTTCTTGATGGATTTTGATGAAACTTGCTGTGAGTGTTCATAAGCACCCAAGGATGAACCCTATTGAAAATCAGACTAATCGAAAAATATTTCATGGGTTATTGCCCTTGCTTTTGAAAATATGTTGTGGACACGATAGAGAGCTGGTTTCTTGATGGATTTTGATGAAACTTGGTATGAGTGTTTGTATTGACCTTGGGTTAAACCCTATTGAAAATCAGAAACATCGAAAAATATTTGATGAGTTATTGCCCTTGTTCTTTAAAACGCGATAATTTTTCAGCCGTTAACAAAGTTGTGGACACGATAGAGAGCTGGTTTCTTGATGGATTTTGATGAAACTTGCTGTGAGTGTTCATAAACACCCAAGTATGAACCCTATTGAAAATCAGACTAATCGAAAAATATTTCATGGGTTATTGCCCTTGCTTTTGAAAATATGTTGTGGACACGATAGAGAGTTGGTTTCTTGCACAGGTTCGCGAGGTCAATCATAACAAATTATAACAAAATCGATCGCGTTACTATCATAATAAGGACAAGGTTAGTAACTCACAGCGGTTGTTGTGAAGCACTCACCTCCGGAATTCCACTGAATTTGTAATAAATAAAGCACTACCCTTTGTCACGGCGGCTGAATCCAGTCGTCCAATAATCCTTCTTCACGAATCAGTCATTTCTGTTAGAAATCACGTTCGATAAATCCAGTAATTCCAATTATTGTTCACAATAATTTCATATTTTTACCATTTTCTATTTCAAAACACGGAAGTAGAGTTTGCGCAGATGCGAAGATGACGTCATCAGTCACTTCGTCTTTCCGTAGTCGATTCGTCTACAGTATTTTCATCTATACCAAAACCACAGGTTCGCGAGGTCAATTCATTATTTCAGAGCTATCCGAGAGGGAGGTTGGCACCATTACGAAACTCCATATAACAAAAAAAAAAAAAATGGCCGCCATTTTGAAATTTGACGGCAATATATTGACTTCAACATCCTTTTCGTGTAATAGTGCTATGTTTTCAAGATCAAGGAATAAAATTGTGATACATTTATGTGTCTGTATACTGAACGTGTGTCATTACCTAAAATGGCCACTATTGCGTAATGAACAAGGCGGCCATTGTGAATTCGATTCAAGCTCTGTTCGGAAGAAGTCCACAATTTCCTGTTTGAAAGTATTAGAAGCTCTACGATTTACAAACGCTATATTCCACTTTATATAAACATGCCTTACACCATACGACCTCAGATGACGAAAACGCCTAACAATCAGCAACCACATTTTACATTTGATACATGTGTTCGACCATATCAACAAGATCTTAGGAACCATAACAGGAGATAAATAACGTTGCCAGGAATATCATCTTAGTCTCCTCTGCTTCCAGTTGACCAAGTAAGAAGGGGTGGCGTCAAGCCTTCGAGCTTATTAATGCCAATACGACTAAGATATTTAGCCTCATATTAGAGCTTGAGCAGCACGCAGATAATCATTTATGCTCTCGTGTTCCAGTGCCGTTATTCTTACTTCAATGCAGAAATGGATTAACACCACTAAGATAAAAGAAGTACTTGAGCATACTGAATATCTGCCGCTGTACATGCTATACAAGAGGCAATTCTAGGTCCCTGAATTACATGGTTATTGGCTGGGCATTATATCTCCTTACTTAGTCAACTTAGAACCAGAAAAGGTCGAAATTATCTGACCCAAGTAAATCAAACACTAAAGTACGAAACTTTATTAAGTTTTGGACGAGAATTGGAAGTAACAAAATGAAATAGTGCAAATACAAAATAAGATTCTAATACAAAAGTACGTGACTACAAATTAATAGGAAATATAAAATTAGATACTTCTAAATATGAAGAAATGTATGCAATATTTCAAAATATATATACCAAAGCCCACGAATCCTTTAGGTCCTAAAAATTAGGGTTGGGTGGGAGGGAAAATGACTTTACTCGCTCAAATTAAAATGCAAAGTGAAGATATTAGGCACAGTGTTCAGAAAGAGGTGAACTAATCTGAACATAATAGTGAGTAGGGTCAGCTATTGAATAGGAGTGAAATCTAATTAAATCAGTTTAACATTATAGGTCAGGTCAATACCACTAATCAACAAATTAACGAGTTTACTGTAGGACAGACAATTAAATATTTTATAAATAAAATACTAAAATAACATTCATTGTTGTCTGTTATAGTTCCAAAATTGTTGTTGATATGACGCACACTTTGTGCCAGTTGTTGAAGTTAAAGATGGTGAAATCTGCAGTAGGCCTAAATTGAAAAGCTGCCCAAATAGCAAGATGAATTTGTGTAGCAAGTACATGTATATCTAGCTGTCCGTCATGTTTGAATATTGAAATCGGGCTCAGCTCTTAAAGTCGCCCACTCCAAAGTGAGGACAGTTTGGTGATATACCACACTTTCGCTAAAATCTATCTGTTGCACCATTTTACAGATAATCCAATGTAGATGCTCCAGCAGCCTCCTGGTTGCGGTGTAGCTCTGTGGCTCAGATGCCATGTTGTATGTTTTGCAATTGTGATGCTGGGCTAGGCTGTTGCAATGACCATAAAAGGGAAACAGCTGCTTAATTGACTGAGGATAACGAAGACTGACCATTGCGTGCAATATCCAATGATGATAACGTTCGTGTTTGACATTTATTCTCCGTGTATTCTTTATTAGAATGGATAGTTTGACATTTGGCGTTTTAATATTCTAGAGTGTATTGTGGCTGACATGTACTGGATAAATGGTACAATTTGATATACAGATCTTTCATTTTATCACCATTTCATTCCCTGACCATGAAAACATGGTATTGAAAAGCAAACTTTCGTTTGTAAGTACACGTAAGAAGTAAATTCATTGCCTTTCACAGTATCCTGTGGTGGCCACATTTTAATGTATCAAACAATCCTTAATGGTACCAATGTACACCTCGTTGTTGTGGGTTCAGGATAGCCCAGAGATGATGAGTCAAACTCAAGATTTACAGCTTGGTAGTGGAACGTTAAATTGACCATTGTTGGTGTAAAAAAAAAGACAGCCATTTTGTAAAATATCAAACTTTCTATGTACTCACGGTTAATCTCCTTATAATTTCATTCTCTGATCATAAAATCATGGAATGAATATATGAACTTCAACAGATATGGGTGGTGGCCATTTTGTTTTTGAATCTAAATATCTCAAGTGGGTCTAGCAGACGGCCGATTCTCATCCAGGATATTCCTCACATGATTTTTTAGCCAAGACACAGAGCTCTGATCAACCACAGATTGCTTACGTTAAACTAGCCATAGATTGCCGCCAAAATTTCGATGGCGGCCATTTTGTTTTTGTTTAGGACTTCTTCAATGGTGCCAATCCGGCACCAAGCTGATTCCATTTTAGGATAGCCCATAAGTAATGATTAAATCAAAATGTGATCGACCAGATATCTCCAGAGTGATATTATAACGTTAAATAGCCATTTTCCATTTACAAATAGCATCCATTCACAGGCAGAACTTTTATTTCACCAAAATTTGATTTATTAACCATAAAAACTGTTTTAGACATCAAAATTTTGTTTATGAATTCATTAGAAGTGATTTGTTTGCGTTCAACAGATTTCGGTCCGGACATTTTTTAAGTTGGTCTCAAATTCCTCAAGGATGCTAATGTGGCACCCGGCTGATCCTGATTCAGGATAGCTCAGAGATTATTAGTCAATCCGAAAATGACTCTCAAATACGTTTTGCCTGAAAAAGGGCCATTTGGCACCTAGAGTAATTAATTGTACTAAACTCCCCGATTAAAAGAACACAATCCAGTAAAGGTATAGTTTCCTCTATGGACTCTTTGTATTAAATGTGATATATAACTTACCTAAGATAAGCACAAAATATAAAAAATTAAATGCTCCCATACTGCAATAAGCTCCCTTAAGATACTATATGAACAGTTACTGGTCTGTAAGAATCAACAGTATTCTATATTCTAAGAATGATGGAAACTTCTTTCTGAATTTAAGCAATTTCAAATAATAAAGTAGCCATGGCAATGAATGGAATTGTAAAGACTGATGTGTACATTAGTTCACTAACGACGTCAACATAAGATATGAAAACACTGAAGATTCCGGAATAATGTTTATTACGGGATACATATAATGAAGCAAACATTTTCAAACGGAAGTTCAAGATGTTGTATTGGATTGTTTTTGGAGGAGTTTTGTAAAAGAATACCGCTTAGAAGACTTATAAAGGAACCCATGTATGACATTTTCTCGGAATAAAATGGAGTGAAATAATATTAATACGCCACGACCTTCTAAAAGAAATTAAAAAAAATATATTTTCATGACTTTGTTAGCATGTAAAGGAAATAAGAGACCAGTACACTAAAGAGAATAAAGACAATGAAGAAGTGAATGACGATATCTAGAAATATAATTCAAATATTGTATCACGTCTGAACCATTTTAATAAAGGTACCATATTTTTGAAAAAAGATAGCCTCCTAGGCAAATAACATACACCCACTGAAAGTTTTGTTTAGAGGAAAACATGGTATTTGGTCAAATGCATTAAGAACTAGAGCTAAATATCACAGAAACTTATATCCTTTTGGTTATATTTTTCCTCCATTTTTTATCTTCTTCAGAGGGGTTTAAGAACAATGGCAGTGACTCATATCAAATATATTTTAATCCTATACTGAAAGGATAAAGAGAAAGGCCGAAGGCGAAGACTGAGGGTATTTGGCCTTGCCTTTCGATTTCGAGGGTTTCTTAAACTCAGTAAAAACGAGTCCGAGGTCATTATCCGACTTATGTACCGTTTCTTTCAAAAATTACTAAACGTAGGCCTACTATCTGTTACGTTTTTAAAAGTGTCTGAGAGTTCCAGGAATTTTCAAAAATACATGTAGTTGAAACATTGAATCCTAAATATGAAAAATTCTAAATGATGTAAGCTTATAGGACTTTACAGTAAAAAAAATCTAAAAATAATTATTCAGTTTTGTCATTTTTAAAAACAATTAAAAATGTATATAATTTACTGTGTATTTTGACTAAATGTTGACCAGTGAAAAGTTTTTTTAAAAAAACATACGACTTTATATTTTTGTTAAGTACATCTACTTAATGTGACAAGTAGTTGTATGGAATAATACGGAGAGTAAGAAAGATATCTGTTTCTAATTGGTTTAGAACACCATAATTGTTCCTGCAATAAACTTCTACCTACCGCAATAAGTATTTCAAGCTAGGAACATAAGACGACATAGCAATTCTTATAAAACTTTCCCTTAAAAGTAAAACCTGTCCCACAATAATGTAAGACTTGTATCTAAATATCTTGCAAAAACACGATATACATGTACATAATTTCTTGAACAAAAATGCGATATTCAATATATTGTCGAGACTCAAAATATGTTACAAACCCGTTTAAATGGTCATCGCTATGACTAAAAGATTTCGAAATTTTTCATGATACCCATAAATAGAATATTTTGCTTTAATAAGAAATGCTTGAATATTTGATCCATAATTATAATACGTTCAAGAGGGGCACTGCACCAAGAAGCTATTTTCCATATTTAAGTTGAGTCTGGGTAACATTAAAAACATTGTTTATGTCAACCAATTTTTTAAAATTACGAGTCGAATAGACTAACTAAGAGATATTTTCAGAAGAGCAGTAGGTCTAGTATAGTCAAACATATTTTTTTTTTATCAAATTAAACTTTTTTTAGAAACTGCACCATAGAAAAATCTACATGACACAAGGCTCGTTAATATTAGAAAATGTTTAAAATATTTACCATTGTAAGAAATTTAATTATTTGTTGACTGTCTAGAACACAGATTCATTATTAATATTCATTAATTTAATAGAACATCTGACTCTCTTTAGAACACAAAAGTCGGATTCTTTTTATGAAAAGGGCGTTATTGGTGCAATCAGTCTTATTTACATTGTAGATCTTTTGTGATGTATTACAAATTAATTTCACAATGTCTTTTTATTGACATAATACAATTTTGTATTATTAGACTGTTCGGGGAAAGTTTCCAGTCTGGCTAGGAAAAAAGAATTCCCTAATTAAAGTTTGATCAATGGTATTATAACATGTTTACTGTAACTCAGAAATATACCCTAGAAAGAAGTGTAAATCATTAATAATACATTTCTATTATAAATACTTGTTTGGACAGTTTGGAAGTAAGCTCAAATAAGTCATAATCGGGTAAACCGAAAATGATTCAACAATTAGGAGCAGTTGTTATATATAATGACATGTCTTGGCATATAAAATTTCCGATCAATCTAATAAAAACTATTAAAAAGAACATGATTATGTTATTTTTATGATAATATTTCTCGATTCCAAAAAAAACAACAATTCGAGCCAAATAGGCCAACAAATGTGTTTTACGGGGCCAATAAGCCACTTTTTTCTCTTGTTGCAATGTAGGCCTATAACTTTTAGTTTTGCAAAAAAATTAAAAATTTATGTTCACCAACTACCTAGCGAAAATGGAGGTCAGAAGTTCTTTAACGTCTGCTGCAATTGTTGCAGATGAAGCGTTTGCTATTCGTAAAAAAGAAAAACATTTCCAAACAAATTAACAATGATACATACCAGGTGCAGTTAATGATTTTTTCTTGTTACACTCTTGTTTCACCAGATCAGTTGCTGTATTTTCACTCAATGGTGTATTAAATATGGTCAAACAAGCAATGTTTCCATCAAAATCACCAATGTCCAGTTCGACCTTAGATGTCGTAAAGGGAGCTGCATTGTATTCAGGAACATTTGTGTTATAAAAAGCATCATCAATTATAAGTGATAGTTCTTTCCAGTCCTGATTATATTGGGCAGCAATAAAGTGCCATGCTGCTATGTTACCAATATTTTTAGAAATAGTCTCTCCAGTTGACAAACGTACAATTATATTTTCATTATTATCAATCTTAACAGTAAGGCTTTCAAAGTATCCAAACGGAAAACGAACCTCTAGAATTGTAGCAGAACGTACAGGTAAGAGAAGAAACATTGAAATACTAAAACGATAATACATGCTATTATCACTAATTGCTGTTTTGATGTATTTATTTTTTGCTAAAGTTGCTACTGACGGCTCTTCTAAATCGACAATATTATGAGTTTGTGAAGTCCAGATACTGCATAATCCAGGAGTGAGGTTTGGTTTTATTAATTTAGTTGCTTCATAACCACATGAATGACTGTTGAGTGGCCATATTGATGTCATTAAAACTTCAGTATAAGGTTTTCTGTTTCTTTCTGAAATATCAAGAACATTTGACAAGGGTTTGTAGTTTTAGAATAGAGTGTTAATTATCTAACATAAATATCTATAAAATCTGGCCTTTTGAATCTTGTTGTAATTGAAAATAAATACATATAGCATTGCAATGAAATTTCACAGCATTGGTTAAAACATTATATCTGGGGCAATCAAAATGTTAACGCCACACAGAAAATCCAATGTCCTGATTCAATTTTAAGATCTTATCGATGTCAGGGCGGTATCTTTTATCAGAATTTTACTTTCTGAGAAGTTTTTAAAGGATATATAGGCCTTCTTAATTTACCTCCTTTATTAAAAGACTCGTCAATCTTTTTATAGTCGCACTGTTCATTCCATTTCTCAACTACTTCACCTTGCCATTTATCATCCGATTCACCCCATTTACGTACTATAGGTACCATGGCTACACATTGAAAAACACCAACAAATTCCCCAATAGGATTATCAAGTGAACCTCCGATACGAGCATTTCCATTCAGTTGAATCCTGTTATCACCTATTGTATATTGAACCATAACAAATCTCCATGAATTGTATATTGTTGTTGTCTCCCTGGTAGAACTCTCACACCCAGCGATAGAATGACATGTTATTGATGATTTAACCACACCATTGTCCAGTATAATTTTTATTTGCTGTACTTCTGTCGAATTAGAATTTGCTCTATAGTGGAAGAGGGTTCCACTACTCATTAACGATGAATAAAACATGCCAATGTAAAATGTTTTATCATATCCATTGCTGGGGTAAACATCTGTTTCAACATACCGTCTTCTCTCTCCAGTAAATTTGAGAAATGTTGCTATTATTTCATCATTAAACAGAATGTTTTCATTGATGACTTCAAAGATATCATTGTCTTGTGGGTTTTGAACTTCAATTGGATACTTATCAGGAGGACCAGAAATATGATAACTAACCATAGGCCATAGGACCTTACATCCCTTCAATGGAACTGCAATAGAAAATGTATATATATAAAATTACACAAGGATATATTTTTCAACCATGGCTTTTTGAACAAAGATGAAAGCAGTGTTATCAAACAAAGTAACTTGAAGGGATTGTAAAGAGGTCTTCTAAACTTTGTATGTTTATCGGGGACACTAATAGCATCAATTTGCGCCATTACAATTTCCATTCCGACGTCTATGGTCCCTGCAATTCCTCTAAAACTATCACGTTTTAAAACGTCACTAATTGTGATATGCATAGATATTAATGGTAGCTTCTGGTACATCACAAAGCCCTATATATGTAATAATCGGGCGTAAAAATTCGCTGGCGATATTAATCGCCGTGGTTGGACGAAAAAATAGGCTCCTCAGCTCGTAGCATAATTATATGTAGATGGCAGGGGATGAGAAGCCTTTCTGAAAGTGGAGGGTGGGGGGGATGTAGGCGCCACCAAATACTCCTGGGACACTCGATTTTCAGATTCAGGAAATTATCTGATAAAAATGACAAAAATATTTTGATGTAAAAAATATTTATTTAAGGACCAAACATTGTGATGGGGGGAGGGGGGCATTGTGCATATAATTATAAATAGGCCTACACATGGATTTGAAGGGTTAAATTTCGATAATGGATCTATGGATAATGGATACAATAATTGATTAGCTTTACATATATAGGGCTTTGGTACATCAATATTAGTGAAGTCATAAAACGCGTTAGTTTTAGTGGAATTCCGGGGACCACAAACGTCGGAATAGAAATTGGAATGGCGCAAATTGATGCTATCAGTGTCCCCGATAAACATACAAAGTTTAGAAAACCTCTTTACAATCTCTTTGATTTCATTTTGAATCTGGAATATTATTTTTCTGAAGCAGAGAATCAACTATGCTCATTTGTAAGAACCGATTTTTAAAGAAACTGCCTGTGTGACTAACAAAGACACTTAAGAACCCGGTAAGGGAGTGGTTTGTCATTAATAGGATCTCTAAAGTTCGCCAGGGTATATGTATCTCAACTGGTTCGATACGCTGGAGCTTCTATGCTGATTTCTTAGCTAGATCAAAACATTTGACATCGAAGCTACAGCTACAGAGGTATTACCTTAGGTCTACATTGGACACTGGTGAAGGTTGCAGTCAAGCTCTGCATGAGTCGGCTATAACTTTTTACATTTTAATTCAGTCGTCATGCTGTTTACATTTGCAAAATTTCGACAGTTCTCCCAGGACATTTTCTCCCTTAGCGTCCTTGTTTTAGTTTTGCTTTATAATAAATTGACTTGACATAAATCATTAAACAAGTACATGTAAATCATGGGGCAGCAGTGGCGGGTGTGACTCTATCCAAGCAGGGTATGTTAACATCCGATACCACTTTTCGCTTTGAAATACTTCCTTCAATGAAAAGTTCATTAGCTGCTACCAATTAATTGCTGATTTGTTTACATGGATTTCGAGATTTGTTTTAAGTTTTGGGATCGTTTCATCGTATGGACGTTTTTAATATAACAATTTTGCGAATATTTCTAGACTACTGTCTACAACCAGATATTAAGGTGTATTTAAACCAAAATTGATTGCATAAAAGTTCATTTTATCCAAAACGTGCAATTTTAAAGTCACAAATATGTTCATCGAATTTGCTGATTAAAACCTTCCATTCCCTTAATACAATTGATTGGGAGAACCTCACTAGGAGTGATGCCCTTACGCCTGAGTTCAGGGTTGAAGCTGCTGAAAGAGTCCCGCTGGTCCTTACTTACTACTTACCATCCTCACAACTCCGTAATATTTTGATTAATAACTTTCATATTATTCGTTCCGATCCTAGTCTCACACCTATTTTCATACATTTACCTATAACTGCTTTTCAATCATTTGATTAGAAGCCGCATAATATCTGCTGACACATCACCTCTAGGTACATCTTGTTGTGGTCGTCGTAACTGTCATACATGTAATCATGTTTTCCAAACCGATGTTATTCATGGCCCTATACCCACTTACCATATTCACCTCTCTTTCACCTGTATGTCACATAATATTGTATATGCCATTATCTGTTCCTTATGTAATATGATCTATATAGGCGAAACCTGATGTCAATTATCTGAACGTTTTTCAGCCCACCTTCGTAGTATCAAACAAAAAAATATTAAATCACACGTTAAAGAATAAAGTTACTGGTGTCGCCCAGCTCTACGGAGGAGAGTCTAACCGAAAACGTTGCGAGATGAATAGTATACATCGTCTTGGAACCTTAGCACCTGCAGGGATGAACAAACAGTTCTCCTATTCAAATTAATCTACCCTTGACCTATATTTTTTCTTTCTTTTTTATACCGATTATCTCCCTTGAAATAATTTTTTTTATTACCAAACTAAGCTAAGTTTCCTTTTTTTGTCAGATTAGTGTTATTTTTTTTAGGGTAAGGACTTGTCTCGCCTTTAAATATATTTTTTAATTTCCTTATTTTATTTTATTTTACTTGATAAAGGGATTAGTCCAGAAACGTTGCTACATTTACTCTCATTATATCGACTTTTTACCTACTCTTTGCTCGTTTTAAGACCTATTATATATAGGAGGATTGGCTTTTCCATATCTGGAATCTTAATTGTAGTATTAGTACATGTATATCAAAATACACATTATTAAAAGTATTTGGTACAAATTGTGAGTTTTATTGGATCTTGAATCTTGTCTACAGAACGAAAATATATAGCATTATTGGTTCTTTACTTTGCTATTGACATGGAAAGCAAATGTAATCAAATAATTTTTTTGACGCCCTACTTTTCAGAACCTAATGTGGACGGTCAAACATTATGCAGAAAAGTTTTGTCAGGACCGCGAAATTAACCTTAATATTTTTAATAACCAACTATCGAGTGATCTTTAACGTTCACAGCAAATAGCATATAACGGTTGAAAACTTAATGGAAAGATTTGACCTTTATGGATGTTGAAAAAAAACAAGTCATGAAAACCGTGTTGATGAAACACTGAAGATTTCTGACCATGATGACTGATATTAGGCCAAGGATGCCGCTAAATATACCCACGTGACAGATTCGGTGCAATTTCATTAGTTGACAACTATGAATGAGAAGCGTATTACGCCAAGCGCTAACGCCCGAAACCCCTTGAGCGTATTACGCGTCGTCGGCAAAGCGGGCGTGTTTTACAAAATGCTATTGTACTTTTGTGCAAGGTACTATTGAAATGCTCTCAAGGGTTTCTTGGCGTTTTCACGACGCATAGGCCCTATTACGCGAATGTGGACACAAGCCTTAAGTCTCTTTTTTTTGTCATATTCAAGACACAGATCCAAATAGGATGCATAGTATACGTTATCGGGGTTGTGTTTTTAATTTCTAATTCATCGAGATAGTTAAAATCTAAATATTTAATTTAGTATTATTTAAGGAGAGAAATTCAATTAAAACGCTTACTTAGTCGTTTGTTATTTTTTTTATGAGTGCTTTCATGAACTCGTATGTGTATAGTAGAGGCGCGCAGTTGGTATACACATACGACACAGTTTCACCAAGTTCGCTGGTTTATGTTTTAATGAAGAATAATAATCGTATACTCTCTCGTTTTCCTGAAACATTTTGTGAGATGTGTCTACCAGTTGCAATCTTAATGTTGTGCACACAGTACAGATATGTATTTAACATGGACAAAATTGTCTGCAATCACATGCTTATATCGTACTTCAAACTACAAAACATACTAGTTGCATGCCAGTTACGTTTTGGACAGAATTTGTATTTAATGCTCCAGTCCCACGGAGAATTTAGGAATCTGCGATGGAGAAAATTGGAAAAGTTTTACGATGTCTTGCTATAGACAGCGACACAATTGTAGAAATATCGAAACTGAGATGAATTGCAATATTAAGTGACAGTTCTGCGATGAATCCGCTGACCATAATAGAGATTGTTTGGCGGTGGTCGGCGAATGTTGCTGATGTATCGTAAAATATTCAGCGCTGTATTAGCATGAATTAGCAAAGGTTCGAGAATGTTCAAAAGTATTTGGCGATCATCTGCTAACCATTGCAGAAGTATCGCCTAACGTAGTCGAATAGCCTATAACCCGACGTTGGCCACGTGTAAGGGTATATATAAACCTCAGTCCCACTGGGCTTTGCGAATTATTGGCGAAGAAAAAGGTGAACAATCTTAATGCTTCGCCACGACATTTGCAGAATGTTCGCCGTGCTTCTGCGATGATTGCAATGTACCTCAAGCATTCTAACTTGATCACAACAGCTTCACAAGAGCGAAAAAGAAATCAATGCTTGCAAATTGCTTCCAAATTTGTCGAGATGCATTCACGATGTTTTGTCACAAGTGCGCGCAAATACATCTGCGAAGCTTTGCCAATATCTCTGCCAGCCGTTTGATACAATTTTCAGCCTGTTATATAGCGACGTAACGAACATTCTGAATAATATGTCACTGCGAAGCATTGCGATTATACACATTTTCCGTCGCAAATAGTTTGCAAACCATCGCAAAGCCCCGAGAGACTTAAGCATTACACAACTTGTTATATTCTTAATAATTGAGTTAAGACTTACCTAAGATGAGCACAAAAAATGAAAAATTTAATACTCCCATACTGCAATAAGCTCCCTTATAAATTTTCTTATGAACAGTAACTGGTCTGTTAAAGTAGCGTATAATCTGTCGCTTTAATTATAAGTAGTTTTCTCTCTGAATTTAAACCATTTTAAAAGACAAAGCACCCATGGCAATGAATGGAATCGTCTACGCTTTTGTGAAATCCGTTGTGTTCATTGGTGCACTAACGACGTCTATTATATACAGACGATATATATAAAAAAAAACAGCAGTTCACAAACGACATATTATATTTTGAATTTGAAAATCTTTAATATTCTCCTATAGCTGAGATTATTTTTGTAAACTTGTCCTAGTAACGTTATCCCTATCACATTGTCAGTCAAAAAGGATGGACTACTGCAAGAGGTGAGAAAGTGGTACTATGTGTGTCATATACCAGTAATGGCCAGAAATATCGATCACAATAGGTTTATGCACACGATCATGTGTAAACAAATGCATTCCCAAAAAATCACCTTCACACTATGTGCTATTTGTCGAGCATAAAGGCATCGGAGGGGAAATGGCGCAGTGCTACTAACGCTCGACTTGTAGCACATAATGTGCAGGTGATTTTTATTGTGCATCTTGGCACACATTGTCTATTTAAAAGCCTGAGAAATTTAATGATCGGGATTTAAGACATATAAAACTGATAAAATTTAAGTGTTATAATGTGGCGTAATAAAACATGGATGGACGAATAAAAAACCGTTTTTGGAGACATCAAAATGTACATGTACAAAGATCAAATTGCAATTTAAAAAAAAAGATAAATAATGATATACATGTAGATCGTATAAAGCGATTACAGTGTAGTGCCCTTATTCAGACGGGGATTCAGATGGTACCACTTCCAATATTAACTGCAAATACATGGTTAGTGAATCTGAAAATAAAAACAAGTTGATTATGACTTTTTTTCAACACTTAACCATTTGCCAACAAGTTTAAAAGTTCTCTTTAAAAAAAACAAACACCTCAGACTCTATCGACGCACCCAACAAAAAGCAACCATATTGAATATATGATAAATATTTCTACTTACCTATACCTTTTAATTTGATATTCCAATAAACAAATGGAAAATAGAAGATGAGACCAGACATAACAAACAAGAATGCATACAAGAATTCTATTTTCGGTTCATATACTATCGGTGCTATCACAAGGTAGATTGAGATTAGTACTAAAATTATTGGTATGATAATAGGAACCTACAAGACAAATAAAAGTTCAAATAAGTATTCGAAAACTGGGTGAGACATTATGTATTTTCAGTATCCGATCCATGCAATCTACTTCATTATACAAAATACAAATATACACGATTGTTAAAAAAAAACTTATAATCGGTGTATATTTTTAACATATATCACTTTTTGATAAGGTATCCACAGTCTATAGGATATTGCTGCCTATTATTCAGAGTTGTAAAATACTGACACCTAGTCGTACCTTGTAAGGTCTCTCCTTATTTTTCATTTTGAATCTCAATATTATGAGACTGGAAAATGTCATACCATAGAAACACCAGGCAGTGAAACTAAACAGATCTATCAACCCTCCAATATCACCCGGTATTATCATCAGTAATGATATAAATATCTAAAAATAAATAATATTAAATTATCACCCGGTATATCATCGGTAATGATATAAATATAAATATCTTAAAATAAATAATACTAAATTATCACCGGTATTACCATCAGTAATGATATAAACATCTAAAAATAAATAATACTTAAATACCACCCGGTATTACCATCAGTAATGATATACATATCTAAAAATAAATAATACTAAATTATCACCCGGTATTACCATCAGTAATGATATAAATAATACTAAAATATCACCCGGTATTATCATCAGTAATGATATAAATATCTTGAAATAAATAATACTAAATTATCACCCGGTAATATCATCAGTGATGATATAAATATCTAAAAATAAATAATACTAAAATATCACCCGGTATTATCATCAGTAATGATATAAATATCTAAAAAATAAATAACACCAAATTATCACTCGGTATTATCATCAGTAATGATATAAATATCTTAAAATAAATAATACTAAAATATCACCCGGTATTATCATCAGTAATGACATAAATATCTAAAAATAAATAATACTAAATTATCACCCGGTATTATCATCAGTAATGATATAAATATCTAAAAATAAATAATACTAAAATATCACCCGGTATTATCATCAGTGATGATATAAATATCTTAAAATAAATAATACTAAAATATCACCCGGTATTATCATCAGTAATGATATAAATATCTAAAAATAAATAATACTAAAATATCACCCGGTATTATCATCAGTAATGACATAAATATCTAAAAATAAATAATACTAAAATATCACCAGGGTATTATCTTCAGTAATGACATAAATATCTAAAAATAAATAATACTAAAATATCACCCGGTATTATCAACAGTAATGATATAAATATCTAAAAATAAATAATACTAAATTATCACCCGGTATTATCATCAGTAATGATATAAATATCTAAAAATAAATAATACTAAATTATCACCCGGTATTACCATCAGTAATGATATAAATATCCATAAATAAATAATACTAAATTATCACCCGGTATTACCATCAGTAATGATATACATGTCTAAAAATAAATACTACTAAATTATCACCTGGTATTACTATCAGTAATGATATACATGTCTAAAAATAAATAATACTAAATTATCACCTGGTATTATCATCAGTAATGATATAAATATCTAAAAATAAATAATACTAAATTATCACCCGGTATTACCATCAGTAATGATATAAATAATACTAAAATATCACCCGGTATTATCATCAGTAATGATATAAATATCTAAAAATAAAAAATACTATTAATAAAAAGAATACTAATTTATCATGTGAAATTATAATCAGAAATGATAAGGTAGATCTTCGAAAATTCCAATTTCGCCCTTTCTTTTACTAGTAATTAATTTCAATGACTTAATTTCGGTTATAATAATAGTTATACTTACCGTACATAACATGGACGGCAATGGGGTGAAGTTTTTACAATGAACATAAGACAAAATTTCAGGCAAGAATCCATCACGTGCTGCAGCAAACACTACCCTGAAAAAAAATTGCTTTGTTTATTTGGTAAAAAGAAAACAAATATTTTAAAAAAAAATTGGAGTATGCTGTTCAATGATTATAAATTTCGGGTTTTGTTTTCTGCATAAAGGTTTCAAATATATTTCACACGCAACTCATGGTTTCAGCATAATTTAAGTACGATTAGTAAAATTTACAAATCTGTAACGCTTTAGACTTACCTTCCACCCGTATAAGCCGTTCCGTTAGCACCACCAAACGTTGAAATCATAACAGATAAAGGCATTAAAATGCTAGCAGCACCCAATACTTTATCCCCCCACGTCTAAAATACAATCGTTTGTCAGATAAATAAAAAAAGAATCATTAACTCAACCTATCATTATTTGGGACTTTCCCGCCATCATTGTCTTGATGCAAATCATCATTTGATTCATTCACCATATGAATCTGTTTGATTAACACCCACTATCGATTAGAAATGGTAAATTCTTGAACTGCCTCATGCAAGTATTATGTTACGAAAGTTATACATACTACGGCAACAGCAGGTGATGCTAATAACTGTTTCACACTCATCACAGTTAAATATGAGACATTGGTCAAAAGATAAATAACAATAACTATTAACATACTGGCAACATTGGCTAATGGCAGGTTTCTGGGGAAAAAAAGAAGAACATTATGCAAACCTTGTCTAAGTAAAAAAAAAAAATTGAAAGTTTGTAAAAAAAAAAAAGCAATCCCAATCTTACTTTGGATGGACAGTGTGCGAAAGGAAACAATTAGAATTAATTTTCTACAGTCAAAGGGTTCTTGAACGTTTAAACCTGTAGCACACGAGGTCTTGGTGTATACCCTCGGTTCCCAACCAGGGATACTAGTACCCCTTGAGGGTACCAACGAACACCACAAGGGGTATCTGAGAAGCCTCTTAAAAATTTTGAAAAGTATGGAATGGATAAAACATCGAACTCCATCAACAAACAAATAATCTTTTACTTTTATGTAGCTCTTTTTGTTACTAAGGATGGGCGCAGTGGTACTCAGTAGATTGCTTTAAAAAATAGCGATGGCCATCGTAAAACGTCCACTTTTCTAATGGCAGCAAATTCGTCCGTCCGGGAGGTTGATGAGAGTTGTCAGTAAATGAAAGATTCTGAAAGTGACATTTTCATTTTACAGGAGTTTTTGTTACAGTTTTTTTTTTCTTTATGTTTTATGAACTTAAAAATGTTTTATTGTGATAAGTCAATATGAAATATGAACAAAACAAGGGCAATAACTCATGTAATAAAGAGTTTTCGATTTTACCGATTTTCAATATGCTTCATACTAAATTGATTACAAACGCTCACACCAAGTTTCATCAAAATCCATCAAATCACCAGCTCCCTATATTGTGTCCACAACTATTAACGCAAGGGCCATAACTCATAAAATATCTTTCTATGGTTCTGATTTTCAATATGGTTTATCTCAAGGTCAATACAAACACTCATACCAAGTTTTATCAAAGTCCATCAAGAAACCAGCTCTCTATCGTGTTCACAACATATTTTCAAAAAACAAGGGCAATAACCCATCAAATATTTTCCGATTTGTCTGATTTTATTCAACCATCGCTGATTCCGAACACTCACAACAAATTTTTAACAAAATCCATCAAGAAACCTCCCTCTATCGTGTTCACAACTTTGAGAGTGTTACAGGCTATACAATTAACACATTTTAAAGAACAAGGGCAATAATCATAACATATTTATCGATGTTTCTGATTTTTAATAGGGTTAATCCCAAGGTCATGACAAACACTCACACCAAGTTTCATAAAAGTCCATCAAGGAACCAGCTCTCGATCGTGTTCACAAGGTATTTTCAAAGACAAGGGCAATAACCCATCGAATATTTTTCGATCTGTCTGATTTTCAATAGGATTCTTCCATGGATGATTATAAACACTCACAACAAGTGTTATCAAAATCCATCAAGAAACCAGCTCTCTATCGTGTTCACAACTTTGAGAGTGTTACGGGTTTTAAAATAACACGTTTTAAAGAACAAGGGCAATAACTCATAAAATATTTATCGATGTTTCTGATTTTCAATAGGGTTGATCCCAAGGTCATGACAAACACTCATACAAAGTTTCATCAAAATCAATCAAGAAACCAGCTCTCTATCGTGTTACAAAGTATTTTCAAAAACAAGGGCAATAACCCATCAAACCCATTGTTCGATTTTCAATAGGTTTCTTCCTTGGGTGATTATAAACACTCACAGCAAATTTTTATCAAAATCCATCAAGAAACCAGCTCTCTATATATCGTGTTCACAACCCAAACTATATAATATATATATATGAATTGAACTACTAGCCGTCTAGTAAGTTTATAGTATAAAAAGATGATATTAAGATAGTATGAATTACCTGTTAGGATTTTGTAACTCCTCTGTTACTATATTCAGATTGTTCCTATAAAACATTAGTCGTTGATAAACGTTTTTTTAAAACATTTTCTGTTATATTCTACTAGTATAGAGTACATGTATATGATGGTATTTTATTATAATGTTGATGAATTTTTGTTATTTTGTTCATAGATATATTCGGTTGTTATGTAAAGTGTATTGACTAAATGTAATATATTATCAGATTAAAAATAATAAAAGAGACTTACCAGCCATCATAAGCCCACAAAGCATTGTAAAATGCCAGAGCAACAATAAAAGGTGATTGAGTTGTTCCTTCAAAACCAGTTTCTAATACAGTAGTATAGCCTACAATAATAGGATTATAGAATCATATTATATCTTTTATGTAGATTACAAAATAGTATATTGAAACCATTGATGACACAATACTCTTGTAGAAGTAGAAACAAATATAAACTTGTATTAGATGCTTGGAAATCAAGAATCGGAATGGTGTCTTTGTCATTTAATTAAACAGCTTACAGCGAAGTGTACTTCTTTAGTTTATGACATCTCCCTTTAGAGAAACAATATCATAAATGTGCCAAAACCATTCCTACATACAATAAAACAAAACTGAAAGTAGTTAATCTACAGAAGACAAAACATACCAACTACAAGCGTGTTATCAGAATATTTCACACTAACCTTCACCAAGTTTAACAAATCCACCAATTATTATAATGACAAGGGAAATAACTTTAGCAAAAGTGAAGAAAATTTGAACTTGTGCGGCTAGTTTGGTACTCAAACTGTTAACAATACCGACTAGAACTATAAGTAAATGTGTTCATATAAAAGAATGATGTATACATGTAATACAAAAGATATCGAGTTGGGCTTTTAATGACAATGATGTTGGTGTTGGCAGTCATGATACTCTCAGGGACTCGATGGCCATAAAATACATTTGGTGATCATTTTGTTAGAAAAACATACTCTTGGCGAACAGATAGGCTCTTGGTATAATTATGTGAGATTTTGGCGTCAATGGTAGATTGGACATAAATATTATTGTTTATATATTTCTCATTTTAGTCTCTAAGCTGGCAATAGCTGGTTCCTGGAGTTGTCCTTAAATACCTAATATTCTCCATAGAAGGTCGTAAATCTCGTTTAATTTCACTTGGCGCGCTAAATATATTGCTGCAACGTGATAAACAGGGTCGTTGCATTGCGGTGGGCCCAGTAAAACAATTTAAAAGGGTTTAATACTATAAACACTAGTAGGTTATCAATTGAGAGGTACAGGAATACTTACTAAGAACAATAGAGGCGATGAGTTTCACCGGTATCTGAGGACCTCCACATAACTCAAAGAATGAATCTGTGTAGGCTGCGAACGTCAAGGCTATTATAGCTAGAGAAGCTGTTTTTGTTACTATCACTGATGTCCAGGAAAATAAAAATGCGGGTATGTCTCCCAATCCTTCTTTAATGTACACATATTCACCACCAGATCTTGGCAATAAAGTCCCCAATTCAGCATATGATAATCCACCTATAAAATATTTTAGAAATAATTCAGAATACTCTTAGTTTCAAATAAAATATCAGCCTTGGGGTTTATTGCCCTTGAACATAATATTACAGTCACCATTATTAAAATGACTTACCAGGGAAAGCGTTGTTCAAATTTTATTGTGTATGTATACATAACCAATAATATTTTTTTAACAGTTTCATTATATTTGACATTGGGTGGTTCAAACATTTATGTTTTACGTGTTTGACCTTCATAAAGAGTTTTATGTTTTATACCGCATACATCCATCTTTAGCAGTACAGTATATGAAAGGCCGTGTGAATTTGTGACCATGAATACAGATTGTGTTAGTATAAAATGAAAAGCAATTAGGCATTGATTCCCTAACAAAAGTACAAAACATGGCAGTAATAAATGGCATTTGAAAAACTCAGATATCAGATGCACTTGTAACTTTTCAGAAAACTTCTTATAAATACCATGAACACAAGTCAGAAACGATACCTACCTAAAGTTCCAATCACACCAGCTCCAACCCAAACTATTAAACTGAGACCAACAGATCCAGTAGACATTAAAACTCCTTTTGGTGATACAAATATACCCGATCCTAAAACATAATGCAATCTGAATAAACTATGATTGAAAGTTTTAGGCTTGTTGATAGGGAGATAATTTACTAAGATGTGCATATTCATAGCCGATATCCTGCTCCTAAAAGGTGAAGTAGTTTTCACATATATTTTTTGTTCTCTTTCTGTTGTTATTTGGTAAATGTGTTTATCTCTCTTTCATTTACAAAATTAATCTAGTTAGTGAAAATTTGGTTTGCCGAAAGAGTTACTAAGTTACAAATAATGGCTACTTTCCATTACGAGATCTTAGACAACACCAATTCAGTTTTGGTTTTATAATATTCAAACCGTGCGTTAAACAAATACTTAATGAAGATGCACTTGCCAATTATTGATCCAACAATCAAAGAAACAGCACCAACAAGACCTAGATTTCTCTTTAAGGTGAACTTCTCCACTTCCAATATAATACTCGGTGTATCTTTATCTTTATCAGGTGATGGTTTTCTTGACAATACCTCCATTCCATCGTAACTGTTTCCTGTAATACAGCAATTCGTAAGATTTCAAAATGTATCATAATCATGTCTAAAAAATCAACTTTTATACTTTTACACTTTAGGCTTCTGTACTGGATGCACAAAAATTTATATGTGGACCTTTGTGTCTAATTTTCTTTCTGTGAATGGCTATCAGTAACGCCCGCTTGTATATAAAAATATAAGCATTGTAGTTTCCATGGACCTTTTGTCAGTTCATCTTGCAATAAGCTACTAAGTATTTTGAAAACAACACAGTTACGGAGAGCTTAACGAGAGCAAGGTAAGTGTACTGTACATGATTACGGACTAGTGTAGCCTACATGTAATGTATCATTATCAGGTATCAGGTACGATGAATAGGTCAAAGATATAATAATGGCTGCACTTTATTTTGTCGTATATAAACCTATGAACCTTTTAGTTCTGAAGACTATTGACATACTAAATACTCAAGACCCAAAGCAACTTATTTGACAAAAGATGTGCATTTAACCGTTTGAAAAAGACGTTTAAAACGTTTAATGTTGACTTATCAGCTTAATTAATATATGACTTGAATTATTCGTGATTTGACATTAGTTAAAGGAATTACTACATAATATTATCGCTACTACAACGTAACTTGTTTTGACTATGTGTACCTTACCTAACAATAGATTATACATTATGCAGTTATAAAGATATGAGAGTAAATTTACATAGACTGAAATAAAATCTGAAATTCTCTACGTGAACGAATAAATTACAGTTTAAAGGGATATAATTATCTTAGTAGTAGGTCTATTGGTTTTACCAGTTGGAAAAATCATTATAGTAAAATTGTTGTGGCTTCCTGGAAACGTACAATGTTCAACCTAAAACAGATGGCAAGAATTTCACCAGTTTCTCCATTCCATGCAGGCTCATTTCCTTAACTTCGACCATTTTGATCGATTGGATTAACGCCTCATGACTCAAATTCTCATTGGCACATTAACAACAGTTACTTTTTGGAACCTTTTTGATGGCTGAATGAAGGGGGTTTCGAACATACATGTCTTAAGACATACGAAACTTCGCATCTTTCCTAGCTCCGTATGTGTCGCAGATAAAGACACGAACCTAATCACCAGCCATGACGCCAACGATATTCGTTGAACGATAAAGTATGCATCAAATTTAATATTAAAACGTCTATAGGATACCAATAAGTTCTCAAATACTATAAATATTCCCAATTTAACAGTGTGTATTTACAGAAGAAGTTGCAGTACAGAACTTTTTTTAATAGCGGACGGGTTTTTGAGTTACGAGACTAGAAACCGGAAAGACGATGAAAGACATTTCGCACCATTATGAGTTGTTTCGAACTCATTAACATTATTCTGCTTAAATTTTTATTCTTTTTCACTTAGTATGGATCAAATAAAATACATTCTCTTCATATCTGTTTGTATAAATTGGTTTGAGTGGTGTGGAATCCATCTTGGGACATTTGGTTTGTTTTGAAGTCGTTTACGTTTCGTCTCATTTTTGGTCTCCGAGAGAAAAATTTCTAACTATTTAAAACATGATTGGTCAATAGGTCAGAGTAATATCTCCGATAGGTAGAATTTCTCTGTTGATCAGAATGATCTTAACTCAGTCAAACGCATTCAACCTTTTGGTTGTCGGTGTGATTACAAAAAGTCTAAAAAAAAAATGGTTAGCCCACCATATAAAACGTATAAAGTATATATCATGGGATGTGGTTGTAATTATGGTAAATGAATATGACAATGTTTGTTATATAAATACTTCAGTATTTAGAAAATATGTGGGTCAAATTTTAAACTCAAATGGTCGATAAGTCAACAATGGTCAAGAGGGTCTTAGTCCGGTATAAACGCGATAGGCCTACTACACTATCGTTTATGTAAAATAATAAAGCGAATATATCTCTAAAAGTATATTTCTTTCTTAACCATTTATCAATGAAGGTATCCCCGAACAGTAATAGTTTCTTGCAAGCAGTATTTGTGCTTATAAATCATTTTGTAGTAACCTGTGCAAAATTCAGCCAGTACATCGCGCAATCATGATCTCTTCTAGGTTTGGATTTGAGGTCCTGACAATGACAGATTTATCATTTTCTTATCGTAAACTCTCGAGAATTTCAATATACGAACCATGTGTACTTAGCAAGTACACACCTTCCACTTGAAGTTAAAATGTCGGTTAAAAAAGGAAAACAAGCTATGGCGAAAATTTATGGAAAACGATAAACATAAAACAAAATTATTTTTTCGGAGAAGAAAAACATTCTCTGCCCATACTATAGTGGAATTCTTAAAAAAAAATTCTTAAAGAGATTATCCATTTCCAAAATATCGCATACCTGCAACTAAAAGGGTTAAAGCAACTGAATCTATATCTACATGTATATCTAGCAGTATATTTTAAGAATAATTCGCGATAGCAAGGTATGTTCTAGCAAGTCTAATAGATCTTGCACTGACTCGCAATAAAGTTCTAAATATTTTAACTGGTACTTTTGGAGCATGGGCATCACCTAAAGTCCTAATAGATTACTATCAGAAGGATTAGTCTTACCTTTCGCTTCACCCATTTTCAACGACATCGTAATAAGGTGTTTATCATAAAGTGTCAACAGTTATCCTCTACGGGACAATATTAATAAACTTCTAATAGGCCTATGTTATATGACACATATAAACAAAACTTAAGGGTTGATAAAGTAACCAATACTACCGAATATGAGACAAGGGTAAACTTTCTTAACGAATTCTCTTTGGATTTCGGTGACCGTGATTTTAATAATATTATGATTAGAGAGGGGCCATGGCAATGTTTTCATTTTATATGCTCTGTAAAAAACTCTATTTTAGTGCAGATTGCAACGAAGAACAGACTTAATGCCAAAGTACATCCAGGTTTAAGGAGTGCTCCATTGTTTGTCAAGTAGATGCAAAACATGTCCCTTATCTATTATATCTTTTACTAATGAAAGGTATCCGATCCTAGAGTATTTATCATGTGAAAGCTCAAATGTAATATGTTTAATTTCATGTAAGAAATGCCCCAAACAATATTTAGGAGAAACTAAGAATAATTTACGCACTCATTTCAATAATAAAAATCCGTACAAGCAAAACAATTCCGTAAATCAAAAATCTCGTCCAAAGCATGACAAAATCGGGTGCAATAATTATATAATAGTAGACTTCCCATACGAGAAGTACCATCAGGTGTTTCGAAAAGAGTAAGCATGTTCTGCTTCACTCTTCAATGCTCATAGATCAGATATAAAATTAAAGCCCGTTTCTAATCATTTCAACCTCGATGACCATTCAATAAACGATCTCACCCTAACCCCAATTGAACGTATAGAAATTGATTTACCGGAAGATGAAACTACCAAATTCCGTCAATCTAGGTAATCCCACTCGATTGAGACATTGAATACAGCAAGACCTATAGGACTCAATATTCATTATTATGCAAGTATAGCACCCTTTGTTGTCCCGTTTCGGAAACAAGCCGAAGCTTATGCTAATCTAGTTCATAGCTAACTAAAACCAATCAATACATAGACAGGTACTATACCATAATTTCAGATTAGAACAGAAGAACAGCCAGAATGCAGACCATTGATCCCAATTTCTCAATAAAGTATTTGTTCCATCCTACACACATTTTTGAGATTCAAACCCTCCCTTCCCCGAAATATAATATTATTATTAGAGAGGGGCCATGGCAATTTTTTCATTCTATATGCTTTGAAATGTTATCATTCAGCAAAAAATGCTTTCAAAGCTTAATATTAATACATAATTTATACTGACGTTGGTCAATAACCTGGATATCCAGGGTTGAATCTCGGAATGGGTAATAACTTCGAATTTTTAAACCTGGTTTCCTCTATTAGTGATAAAGGTGTTACAGGCTGTGAGCCTGAAAGATCTCTAGACAGTTGGCACAAAAAGCAGTAGACTAATATCACTATCCTTGCAACATTTTCTTCACGAATAACGCATGAGTTTTCTCTCCGTCATTTTCCAGAACAGATGCAGCAAAGTAAGAAGGCGAGTCTCAAACAGTTCTTCATAGTTCATGAAGTTTATTTTTGCAATGATACTAGAAACATCTAGAATTTACAGATTGTAATCTGGCAATGTTAGTGAAATGGACTAATAAATAAGGGAGTATCATTTGTACAGTACTGTTGGTACGGTGTGATTACATATAAATCTATTTAAGCCTTATATGGTGTAAAACGCCCACATGAAAATTGCGCGATTCCAGTAGTCGGTTTATGAGTTATTGCCCTTGAAAAAAAAACCTTAAAATTAACTTGTGTACACGATAGAGGCTATAGAGGTTTCATTCTATTTGATTCATATAAATATCCTCTCAGATATTAAGTGCGATGATGGTGCAATCAACTTGGAATATTTAAATTTGCTGAAGTGGGCGTATGTTACTTTGCCTGGCAAGCTATCATTAATCCTACTCGGGGTATAGTAACGGATGTTAGTATAACTGGTTATCATCTTAAAAGTGTATAAGATGTCTTTGCTTACAACCATCTCTGTGTTTACAGATAGAATAATATCAACCACACCAAACGACAGTTATTTACAGCGTAAAAATGCACAAAAATCACACCATCCCTTCAATTGTGCCACTACCTAAACATTTATCTTTCATTATCTGTATATGTGTTTTCTTTATAATGCATAGTCAAATGCTGATAATTATGGATACACAGGGATTTGAAGGCTTAGACTTAGGGAGAGTTGTGAATATTTTTACGGATTAGAATAGTTAAAAATATTCAGATTCTGAGACTAAAATTCTATTGCTCAAATGGATGGTGAACATATCCCTTTAAACTCCGGTTTGTACGTGTAATGGCACGTATGACTACGAACCGGGGTTTCAAAACCCATCGAAAAAAAATCTTATAAATTCGAACTTGACCGATATCTTATCAATCTCAAGGATCTCACCTAGTTTCATCAAAATCAGATGAAAACTGTACAGTTTTTATATATAGAGTGCTCACGAATAAATTTTGACGAATTTTACAAAGCCAAGGGCAATAACTCAAAACCGTCCATCTATTATATATACGTCAAATTTGAACTTGACCGAGATCTTATCAATCTTAAGGATCAGACCAAGTTTCATCGAAATCAGATGAAAACTGTAGTCTCTAGAGTGCTCACAGAATATGTTGACGGACCGACGGACAGGGGTGACGACAATATACGACCACATATTCACGTGGGCGTATAGCAACCGAAAGGAAGTGTTCGATGTATACAACATGTCCTAATAAATCGTAAAGTATACATAGCCTATGTATTAGTATAAAGTACTCGTATCCATACATAAAGTGGTCCGAATTTGTGCAAGTAGTTAACGTACGGTTAGGCTACGTGTTGTTGCGACTTATGCCCCAGTCACACATTCACGGATCACCTGATTAGCTACGGATACAAGCCGGCATCATACGTGACAATCTGTATTAGTCCGTACCTATACGTAAAGGAACCGTAGTAATTCGTGATCAATCGTAGCAGTACTGGTATATCCGTGACAAGTTTTATGCATGCTTAAAATATTACTACGGATAAAACAACCGTAGCATATCCTGACTAAACCGTATTAGAACGTACTGATCCGTTTTAGTCCTTGGCAAAACCGTGTGCACCCGTGCCAATCCGAAAGTTCTATAGCTGATCAAGGATTTCTACGGTTTTTTACGATGAACTACGAACTAATGCGGTAGCACTACGTATTTGCTAAGGACACAATACGGTTTGTTGCGGTATAGCCACGGAACAGCACGATCGCATTTCGTTGTTTTACAGATCGTTAAGGATTAGCAAGGGTTCTCAAAGATTTTTACGGTTAACTACGTATAACATTACGTTCAACTACGTACTATTATGTTAAAGTAGAAAATTGCGATCTACTTCTATACGAAAGACACCAAAATTGACAACAGACTTCTTATATATACTAGTCTTTGTCTTGTCGTGGATATATTCTTACCATGTCCCAGAATGAACAACCAGCAGTTGATGCTTGCCACTGATTTGTCGATTGGTTTGAGGACAGACGGAGTGAAAAAGTAGGCAGAGACGATGGTGGACTACAGACTGAGACTGGCTTCTCAGACGTCCTATCCATGGCCAGTATGAGGCCCTCATGGCTGAGCTGTTTTCTGAAAATCCGACTGCATATAAGAACTTTGTTAGAATAGATCCAAATATGTTTCCAGAACGGGGTTTTTTAATCGTAGAATCATTATCAGGTGGACATACGCTTTCTTTGCTAGACCCGGCCGTCTCATCGTTTAATTCAAGTTCAATTATTTTTTAACTAGAGCCTGTGCTTCCGGTTGCTGGACGTTTCGTTCCTCTCTTCTTAGGTGGCATTTTTGGTTATGACGAAGTTTTTGAGCGCAGCCATTTTCAAATTTATGTACCGCTCCGCAGCAATTCGTATGTTTCCGTACCGGACCGTACTTATCCGTACTAATCCCTTCTTATACCGAAGCACACCGCTGTATATCCGCAGTGCATACGTGGTGATACGTATCCTTCCGTATTAACCCGAGTTATTTCCGTGTTAGACCGTGTTGATCCCGTACCAAACCGTGTCGTACCGGAACAATCCGTTGGCATTTTGCTGCCATTTAGCCAATTTCTCTTATAATCCTTGGTAGATACGTGAAAACCCGTAGATATACCGTTCTCCGTCCGTAATGAATCCGTGTCCGATTACGTAAAACGACTTTTCCGGGATCATCCGTAGAGTTTTATCCGTAGCTGATCCGGCGAGGTGATCCGTGAATGTGTGACTGAGGCATAACTTATGCGTAGGTCACAACATTTACGGATCACCTCGACGGTTCCATTACGGATTAAATCTCACGGATGATCCCGGAAATGCATTTTCCGTAGTCCGATACGGATGCACAACGGTGTGTCTACGTGTTTTGACGTATCTACCAAGGGTAGACCAATTAATACGGAAATGATACGGTTTAATACGTGTAGGGGCGTATATGTACTGCGGATAAACAGAGGTTTGCTACGGTAAGGGTTAGTGCGAATGAGAATGGTCTGATACGAACTTCTACGTAGAGACACTGAACTATCACGATAGCAACCCGTCACTCAGTTCTCATTCAAAATGCCGCCAAGGAAGAGAACGACTCAAAAACATCCAGCCACTGAAGCCAGGGCCCAGACAAACCAAAATGTGCTTGATGAAAGGAGTTCTAGCATTTACAAATACTGTTTTTTTTGTGACGTGGACAGTAATATTCCGTATTTTTTCGTGTTGTAACGTAGTAAACCGTAAAAGACTGAGAACCCTGGCTAATCCCTAGCTATCCGTAATGCAACGTAATGAGATCGTGCCGTTCCGTAACAAAGTCGTAACAAACCGTATTGTATCCTTAACAAATACGTGGTGTAGCCGTAATAGTAGGGCCTACGTAGTTTACCGGAAGTAACCGTAGAAATACTTTGCGCCTCCGAATTAGTACGGATTAGTACGGTTTTAATAGGGACTAAATCGGATCAGTACGTTTTAATACGGTTTAGTAAGGATATACTACGGTTGTTTGATCTGTGGTTAAATTTTGCGCATGTTCAAAATTTGTCACGGATATACAAGTACTACTACGTATGACTACGGCTACAATACGGGAATCTACGGACCAATACAGATTGCCACTAATGATGCCGGATCGTATCCGTAGCTAATCCGGCGTAAAATCCGTGAATGTGTGACATATATAGGCATTACGGATTGTTACAAGTTATTTAAGAATGCTCAAAAAATGTAATCCGTGAAGAATTTTTTGAATCTAGAGAAAAATTTGGACATGTCAAAAACAATTTACCCCCTCCCTTCATGAATCGTTATGATTGTCTACGAGTTGTGACGAGTTATGAACGGATACCAACGATCTATTTACGGATACTTTCGAGTTTAGGATCCGTAAGGATTCGTAAGAAAAATCTGTATTATTATGTGAAGGCCCCAATATCAATAGTTTAGTAGTTATATAATTATTATCGAAGTGTTCACAAAAAGTGCACATTAAACCTTAAAAAAAATTAATACTTTCCTTTAAGAGTATTTTATGTCTTCTTGATGTTATACAGCTTGTAAATCCGTCACAATCTATACCTATAAAGGTAAAAGTTTTGATGATTTTTTAGTGAAACCGGACCGCTTAAGATAAGTTTTGCTCTTGACTAAGCCAAAATGTCTTGTGCTGTTAAAAGAAAATACAAGAAACAAGAAAATTTACACTTGAACAAATTTTATTTTTATCATTTTAGGCCTAATACTATCGGTGGTAATATTCAGGGTCAGAGTTATTCAATCCAGGGCACGGATTTCAAATAATATCCGAAATGGCATGTATAATTAAATTTCAGAGTCGGTGTAATAATATGTTTCTATCGGATGGTACGATGGTATCACATTTGTGGGATCATCTGAGTTGGCTATATAGCCAAACCTCAACTCCAGTATCAGCACTGCACTGATGAGGCCCAGAAGGCCGAAACAGTACTGTTTGCAGTTAGTTATATATATATATATATATATATATCCGATAGAAACATAATAAACGAAAACGACCCTATCGTCAAAATATTTTCCACTTGAAATGTAACGTCACATCATAGGCTCAATTTAGATTTTTCTTTCATAGTAAAACAATCATTGAAATTCAAATAATTTTTTTAGTGAATTCTACGTCCATCTAAAGCAAAATATGACTATATGACTGTATAAGAAAAAAAAAGTACATTAATATTACATATCCGTAAAGGCTGGTCTCATAACAACAGCAGTATGATACTATACGAATTTACCTGTTTGTATTTCTTTGTGTTAACTTGTCAGATGCCTTGAACCAAGTTATAATATTGCCATGTGTTAACTTGTTTGATACCTTTAACCAAGTTATAATATTTCTTTGTGTTAACTTGTTTGTTACCTTTAACCAAGTTATAATATTTATTTCTGTTAACTTGTTTGATACCTTAAATCAAGTAATGATATTGCCTTGTGTTAACTTGTTTGATTCCTTGAACCAAGTTATAATATTTATTTGTGTTCACTTGTTTGATACCTTAAATCAAGTTATAATATTTATTTGTGTTAACTTGTTTGATACCTTAAATCAAGTTATGATATTGCCTTGTGTTAACTTGTTTGATTCCTTGAACCAAGTTATAATATTTCTTTGTGTTCACTTGTTTGATACCTTAAATCAAGTTATAATACATGTATTTCCTTGTGTTAACTTGTTTGATACCTCGAACCAAGTTATAATATTTCCTTGTGTTAACTTGTTTGATACCTTTAACCAAGTTATAATATTTCTTTGTGTTAACTTGTTTGATACCTTAAATCAAGTTATAATATTTATTTGTGTTAACTTGTTTGATACCTTAAATCAAGTTATGATATTGCCTTGTGTTAACTTGTTTGATTCCTTGAACCAAGTTATAATATTTCTTTGTGTTAACATGTCTGATACCTTCAACCAAGTTATAATATTTTCTTGTGTTAACTTGTTTGATACCTTTAACCAAGTTATAATATTTCTTTGTGTTAACTTGTTTGATACCTTAAATCAAGTTATAATATTTATTTGTGTTAACTTGTTTGATACCTTAAATCAAGTTATGATATTGCCTTGTGTTAACTTGTTTGATTCCTTGAACCAAGTTATAATATTTCTTTGTGTTCACTTGTTTGATACCTTAAATCAAGTTATAATACATGTATTTCCTTGTGTTAACTTGTTTGATACCTCGAACCAAGTTAAAATATTTCCTTGTGTTAACTTGTTTGATACCTTGAACCAAGTTGTAATATTTCTGTGTGTTAACTTGTTTGATACCTTGAATCAAGTTATGATATTTCCTTGTTATAACTTGTTTGATACCTTAAATCAAGTTATAATATTTATTTGTGTTAACTTGTTTGATACCTTGTTGAACCAAGTTATAATATTTCCTTGTGTTAACTTGTTTGATACCTTGAACCGAGTTATAATATTTCTCTGTGTTACCTTGTTTGATGCCTTGAACCAAGTTATAATATTTCTTTGTGTTAACTTGTTTGATACCTTGTTGAACCAAGATATAATATTTCCTTGTGTTAACTTGCTTGATACCTTCAACCAAGTTATAATATTACTTTGTGTTAACTTGTTTGATACCTTGAACCAAGTTATAATATTTCCTTGTGTAAGCTTGTCTGATACCTTGCATCAAGTTGTAATATATATCTGTGTTAACTTGTCTGATACCTTGAACCAAATTATAATATTTCCTTGTGTAAGCTTGTCTGATACCCTGAACCAAGTTGTAATATATATCTGTGTTAACATGTCTGATACCTTCAACCAAGTTATAATATTTTCTTGTGTTAACTTGTTTGATACCTTTAACCAAGTTATAATATTTCTTTGTGTTAACTTGTTTGATACCTTGAATCAAGTTGTAAAATATATCTGTGTTAACATGTCTGATACCTTCAACCAAGTTATAATATTTCCTTGTGTTAACTTGTTTGATACCTTTAACCAAGTTATAATATTTCCTTGTGTAAGCTTGTCTGATACCCTGAACCAAGTTGTAATATATATCTGTGTTAACATGTCTGATAATATTATATACCTTTAATCAAGTTATACCATTTCCCTGTGTTAACTTGTCTGATACCCTGAACCAAGTTAAAACATATCCGTGTGTTAACTTCAGGGGCGGATACAGGATTTGACGTTAGGGGCGGGGGGGGGGGGGGGGGGGGGGGGGGCGGCGCAGAACAAAATTTCGCCGAGCGGAGCGAGTCATAAAATTATTTGAGGTTAAAATAATCAAATTATTGAAATATTCTTCTAGAGTGGGTGCAATGTAGATAGATATCTTGCCACATTTGTGGTAAAATGAGCGAGAAATTAAAGTTCGTGGTCTCTTCGGATACTTATTACGTGCGGACAACCCATGCTTTGCAAATTTTAGGGGGGGGGGGGGGGGCACGCCCGCCACGCCCCCGCCTAAATCCGCCCCTGAACTTATTTGATTTTGTGTGAACAATAGATACATCTACTTAAATCTATGTTTTGACCCGATCTTGATCCTTTCGTAGTCATTCCAGAAGGGGAGGGAAGGGAAGTTCAGGGCCGGCGCGCCAATTTATTTTTAGGGGGTATAGACATCAAAAGGGCACATAACCAATCATGGCAGCGATGTGTAATTTCACCATTTAGATGTAATTTCCCGTGAATTCAGGTTCAATAATGCCTGAGTAAAAGAGTCAGTGTACATGTAGCAATGGCGGATTTAGAAATTTCATAAAAGGGGTGGATAATGAAAAATGTGTTGTAAACCCGCGAGCGCCGAAGGCGCGAGCGGTAAATTTTTTTAGGTTTACATAGTTTAAGGTTCAAATACACATCTCTAAATCTCCAAAGATTTTTCAACATTTTAATCAAATGATATATAAATTTGTAATTGTCAACACGGGTAAGGGGGTTTGTTGTTACATCATTCCAAATCAGGACTTGAAGTTTATATTTGATACAGATATTCTTATCCGTTTTGTTGAAATGTATCGCTTTTTCGAGTCTTATAGTACATAGTGCTAAAATCCAAAGATTCCGAATCCATGTCTCTACTTTCGCTTCATGTTGGATGATACAACCAAACAGAATCGTGTCCAGTAGATTTGATCGAATTTCAAATGTAATGTAGGCCCTCTTTCGTCGGAGCTGTCGTAGACAAAGTGAGACTGTGCGAGGAGTGGCATGGTGGCATACGGCCCACCGTGATCGTATTAGCCAATAGCCCAACGGTTACAGAATGGCATGGTGGGTAACGCGTTTTTTGCGCGACGTCATCTAGGGAAACTGTGGCGGTTTTTAGCTCATAGCTCATAGACTGTACAGTTTTGATTTTTTTCATGTTATTCTTCACAAATTTTTTTCAAATTCAAAAAGGGCACTTTCCGAGTAAATTTTAGGGGGTGCAAACACCCCCCAAACCCCTCGGCTCCGCCGGCCCTGGAAGTTGGGCTCTTAAACCACCCAATGTTATTTTCCCGCCACCAATTGGTGTTGAGGAGATGCGAAACGAAGTGCTGATACGTTTCATAAGCGAAAACCATATCTTTGATAAAGATATGGTCATGGTCTGAGCTAAACTAGTTGGCATCGTACAAAATGCGATTTTTTTTTTAACTTTTTAAATTATGTAATAACAAAAAATAAAACAAAATTCTAAATGTAGTAATTAACGATAAAGAAACAATTCAATTTATTAAAAAAATGTTTTAAAATAACAAACGTTGACCATTAAAATGTTTTTTTTTTTAAATATAATATATATATTTTTTCTTGACGCATATGATTAAATTATGATAACTTTTCTCTTTATAATGTTGAATAACAAAATGTACCTAAACAAAAATTATTTTTATCGATGATTTTTCACTACCGAACTACCGAGATGGCTATTCCACCTTTCACTGTTGAACGTGAAGTGGTTATTCGTCTTTTAACTCTCGAATATAAACAATATATATGCCGGTTTTTATGTTCCATAAATCTCGCACTATGGATTGAAAACGCTTCTTTTCACCCATGAAAGAAACCGGATGCGCACTGCCTCGGTACCGTCGCACGGTTCTATTTATTCTTACAGTTCTATGGGTGCACTAACGACGTCATTTTATACAGATATAAGAAAAAAAACGGCAGTTCACAAAGGACATAATTGAGTTTGTTCTCATATTGTCAATTCTTTTTTTCTCGAAATGTACACACCCTCCGACTGCAGTGATTTCAGCAATGTTTCAACTTTCCCCGATTTTCTACCGTGGCAAAGTGTTCCTTAAAGGGGACCAGTCTTCATTTTTATTGGTTGATTTGGATCTTGAATATATTTTAGTATCCTTCAGAAGCACTAGAAATGCACGAAAATTGCTAAAGAATACTAAATTATCACCCGACATTATCATCAGAAATGATAATAATTATCTAAGGCAGATCTTCGTAAATTGCGGAAAAATTCCACCCGCGATGGCCTATTATCTAAAAATAAATGATACTAAATTATCACCCGGTATTATCATCAGTAATGATATAAATATCTAAAAATAAATAATACTAAAATAACACCCGGTATTATCATCAGTAATGATATAAATATCTAAAAATAAATAATACTAAAATATCACCTGGTATTATCATCGGTAATGATATAAATATCTAAAAATAAATAATACTAAATTATCACCCGGTATTATCATCAGTAATGATATAAATATCTTAAATAAATAATACTAAAATATCACGCGGTATTATCATCAGTGATGATATAAATATCTAAAAATAAATAATACAGTAATTGCAATTTCCCGTTGAATTTTTTAAATTTATGAAGTCTCATATCTTGTGACCTTGACATATGATAACCTTGACCTTTAGCAGGTCAATGATCATCGACCTTGATAACCAGACGATACTTTAATATTTGATCTGCAGAATTGACAACTTTAGACTGCTCTATCTGGTGACCTAATTCATCTAGAGAGTTAATTTTTTCAGATTATGAAAGTACTTTACGGACTCTTTCGGACGATATATCAAAATGATTTGTAATGCAAAATTTGAATTTTTTATATTTTGCAATTTGGGAAACCTGTACCCGATTTTTTTAATTTTTTGACATTAATAAATGCATATCTCATGATCTATTAAGTATGACCTTTCTAGGATCAAAGGCCATTGACTTTAGCTATTCATATATATACGTTCATATTTGATGTCTAGCGACAACTTCCGATGTTATTACTGTATGCATTTTCAAAGTTTCAAAAACTTATATTTCGTGACTTTGACCTTAAGCTACCTTGACCTTGTGTAGGTTGAAGGTCATTGACATAGGATATCAGCTGGTACGTTCATATGTCAGGTCTGGTGACTACTTCCGGTTACACAATCTTCCAAAAACAGCAATTTCCAAAGTTGTTGACTTCTACGTCCAGGGTCGAGTTTGTGTTTAAATTCCCTCTAGCAATTTGTGTATTTGTCCCACTTTGTACCACGTGTGGTTCTAGTTATATTTTGAAGCTTATTTTTCTCGTAGCTGAGATTATTTTTGTAAACTTGTCCTAGTAACGTTATCCCTATCACATGAGCAGTCAAAAAGGATGGACTACTGTAGTGACGCTTCAAGAGGCGAAAAAGTGGCACTCAGTGTGCCATATACCACTCATGGCCAGAAATATCGAAACCGATAGGTTTATCCACACGATCATGTGTAACCAAATGCATCCCCCAAAAATCACCCTCACGTCGAGCATAAAGGAAATGGCGCAGTGCTACTATAACGCTCGACTTATAGCACATCGTGTGCATGTGATTTTTATTGTGCATTTTGTCACACATTGTCTATTAAAAAGGCTGAGAAATTTAATGATCGGGATTTAAGACATAAAACTGATAAAATTTAAGTGTTATAATATGACGTAATAAAACATGTAAGCATAAAAAACAGTTTTGGAGACATCGATAATTATTGATATAGATCGTAAAGCGATAAGTGCCCTTATTCAGACGGGGATTCAGATGGCACAACTTCCAATATTAACTGCAAATACATGGTTAGTGAATCTGAAAATAAAAAAAAGTTGATTATGACTTTGTTTTCAACACCTAAACATTTGCCAACAAGTTTAAAAGTTCTCTTTAAAAGACTAAGACCAAACACCTCAGACCCTATCGACACACCCAACAAAAAGCAACCATATTGAATATATGATAAATATTTCTACTTACCTATACCTTTTAATTTGATATTCCAATAAACAAATGGAAAATAGAAGATGAGACCAGACATAACAAACAAGAATGCATACAAGAATTCTATTTTCGGTTCATATACTATCGGTGCTATCACAAGGTAGATTGAGATCAGTACTAAAATTATTGGTATGATAATAGGAACCTACAAGACAAATAAAAGTTCAAATAAGCATTCGAAAACTTCTTGAGACATTATGTGTTTTCAGTATCCGGTTCAAATACAATTATACAAAATACAAATACAAAAAACTTATAATCCGCGTAAATTTATAATCACTTTTTTGTTAAGGCCGCCACAATGTAGCCGCTATTCATTAAATATTGCTATCTTGTATTCACTGTTTTTAAATACTGACGTACCTTGTAAGGTCTCTCATTATTTTTCATTTTGAATCTCAATATTATGAGACTGGAAAATGTCATACCATAAAAACACCAGGCAGTGAAACTAAACAGATCTATCAACCCTCCAATATCACCCGGTATTATCATCAGTAATGATATAAATATCTAAAAATAAATAATACTAAACATCACCCGGTATTACCATCAGTAATGATATAAATATCTTAAAATAAATAATACTAAAACATCACCCGCGGCGGTATTATCATCAGTAATGATATAAATATCTAAAAATAAATAATACTAAAATATCACCCAGTATTACCATCAGTAATGATATAAATATCTAAAAATTAAATAATATTAAATTATCACTCGGTATTATCATCAGTAATGATATAAATATCTAAAAATAAATAATACTAAATTATCAACCGGTATTATCATCGGTAATGATATAAATATCTTAAAATAAATAATACTAAATGATCACCCGGTATTATCATCAGTAATGATATAAATATCTTAAAAGAAATAATACCAAATTATCACCCGGTATTATCATCAGTGATGATATAAATAGCAAAAAATAAATAAAACTAAATTATCACTCAGTATTATCATCAGTGATGATATACATATCTAAAAATAAATAATACTAAATCATCACCCGGTATTATCATCAGTAATGATATAAATAGCTAAAGATAGCTTGCCAGGCAAGGTAACATACGCCCACTTCAGCAAATTTGAATTTTTGAAAAAGTTGATTGCACCATCGCACTTATTTGAGCTTATATTTAGATGTATCAGTTCGAATGAAAAGTCTAGCTTCTATCGCGTACACAAGTAAATTTTAACATTTTTTCACTAAGTCAAGAAACACACAATTCTCGAATTTATCTTAGTTATTATCAAGATGAATACACATACCAAGTTAATTTTAATGGTTTTTTTCACTAAGTCAAGGGCAAGAACTCATAAACCAACTACTGGAATTGCGCCATTTTCGAACTCATCCGAGATATTATCAAGATGAATTCACATACCAAATTTCATTCAAATCGGATAAAAACTCTAGCTTCTATCGTGAACACAAGTTAATTTTAACTTTTTTTCACTAAGTTAAGGGCAGTAACTCATAAATCAACAACTAGAATTGCACCATTTTCGAACTCATCCGAGATATTATCAAGATGAATTCACATACCAAGTTTCATTCAAATCGGATAAAAACTCTAGCTTCTATCACGTACACAAGTTAATTTTAATGTTTTTACACTAAGGGCAATAACTCATAAACCGACAACTGGAATCGCACCATTTTCAAACTCATCCGCGATATTATCAAGATAAATACAAATGTTAAGTTTCATTCAAATCGGATAAAAACTCTAGCGTCTATCGCGTACACAAGTTAATTTTAACGTTTTTCCTCTAAGTCAAGGGCAATAACTTATAAACCGACGACTGGAATTGCGCCATTTTCAAATTCATCCGAGATATTATCAAGATGAATTCACATACCAAGTTTCATTCAAATCGGATAAAAACTCGCGTATAAAAATAAATAATACTAAATTATCACTCGGTATTATCATCAGTGATGATATAAATATCTAAAAAATAAATAATACTACACAAGTTAATTTTAAGGTTTTCTCACTAAGTCAAGGGCAATAACTCATAAACCAACGACTGAAATCGCGCCATTTTCGAATCATCCGAGATATTATTAAGATGAATACACATACCAAGTTTCATTTGAATCGGATAAAAACTCTGGTTTCTATCGCGTACACAAGTTAATTTTAACGTTTTCTCACTAAGTCAAGGGCAATAACGCATAAACCAACGACTGAAATCGCGCCATTTTCGAACTCATCCGAGATATTATCAAGATGAATACACATACCAAGTTTCATTTGAATCGGATAAAAACTCTGGTTTCTATCGCGTACACAAGTTAATTTTAAGGTTTTCTCACTAAATCAAGGGCAATAACTCATAAACCAACGACTGAAATCGCGCCATTTTCGAATCATCCGAGATATTATCAAGATGAATACACATACCAAGTTTCATTTGAATCGGATAAAAACTCTGGTTTCTATCGCGTACACAAGAAATTGTTGACGGACCGACGGACGGACGGACGGCAGGCAATATACGTCCACATTTTCATGTGGGCGTATAAAAATAAATAATACTAAATTATCACTCGGTATTATCATCAGTGATGATATAAATATCTAAAAAATAAATAATACTAAATTATCACCCGGTATTATCATCAGTGATGATATAAATATAAAAAAATAAATAATACTAAATTATCACCCGGCATTATCATCAGAAATGATATAATTATCTAATACAGATCTTCGAAAATTGCGGAAAAAATCCCACCTTCGACGGCCTGAAGTGGCCTTAAGACATAACTACGAAAATATCAAAAAAATATAATAAACTAGAGCTGTGAACAGCACTGAGCGTGGCCCGTGATACTTTGCCTGATAGCTGTAAGACTTTTTGAACTTCAAACCCCTAAAGTCTGGTATCCAAAATGGTCCCTGATAAATGGTCAAAATGGTCCTTCCAAAAAGTTAAAATGGTCTCAAAATAATATTTTTATTTATGATGTTACAAATTAACAAAACATAAAGTGCTACATAATATATTTTTTGTATAATCTTTTTGAGAACTGGAACTTCAAATTATATTGTAAGTCTTAGAATGTCTTGGACTTGGTCCCTGATAAATGGTCAAAATGGTCCTCAAAAAAGGTTAAATTGGTCTTTCCAAAAAGTCAAAATGGTTTCAAAATAATATTTTTTTTTACAAAATACATAATATATTTTTTGTATAATCTTTTTGAGAACTGGAACTGGAACTTCAAATTAATATTTTAAGTCTTAGAATGTCTTTGCTTTGATGAAAATATAAACAGGAACACAATTTATGTCTTCAAAATTTGTTGTTACAGAGTACAATTTTCAGTCAAAATCAGTGACCTTTTTTAGGGTTAAAATAGCTTCCAATTATTCCTTTGATTATGATCATATAAGCTACAATTTATAAAAAAAAAAAATCACGGACCATTTTGACCAAAGAATTGGTTGAAATCAAAGAATAAATACAGAGTCCATTTTGACCAAAATAGGGGCCATGGTGACCAGTCCATTTTGACCAAAATAGGGGCCATGGTGATTGGCCAATTTGACCAAATTTAACTGTTATGGCCATTTTGTATAGGGGATATACCCCCTTCCCCAACATTCCAACTGTGTAAACGTCAATATGTTCCTTTAATGCTGAGTTGAAATACTGTCTTTTGTTTCAATGGATTGGAGCAGTCAGTAGCCAGTTGAATTGATGTATGTTAGTCAATTAAGTGCCGTGGGTAAGAATCACCCTCAAAATAAGAAAAAATCTGATATTATATCAAATATAGCAAACACTACACTCGAAAAAACATGTTAATTTGTATAAAGTTAAAACAATGTGTAATGAGATTAATTTATTTTTGACCTATAATAATCTTAGCAGACGATAAAAAAAAATATGAGCACTTACTTTTTATTGCAACGGATTAGCTCAGACATGTAAACAGTTTGAATTGCTGTCTGCTAGAGTCCAGTCCTATAGAGTTAAAAGATTATGTAGTCTGACTAATTTGTTTATGACCTTTAATAACCCTAGCAGACGACAAAAAGAAAATTGGTGTGTATCTTGTAGAAAGAGTTTTGTCAATGGTAGAGAAAAAATTCAAACAGGTTAATGTATCAAAATTTTACTGCTATAAATGATTGTATGTAAAATTAATATAAGTGAAAATTTTGCAAAAAAAAATGAATAAATTTTTTATACTTTTTAGAGTGTTAAAAGATTACATAATCAGATTAATCTGTTTATGACCTAAAATACTTCACACCTCTATGTGAAAAGTTCATGCCGATAGTTTTATTACTGTATTATATAACCTGCTATAACCCTGTCAATCATTTTAATCCTCTCTACTAATTTTTCCTCAGAATAGGGGTACTCTATGCCTATCTTCACTTTAATGGATTTTGTATTAAACTGGTCATGTCATATGTTGTTGAAAAGAGAAAATTTAGTACATACTGACTATACACACTTTACTGCTATTCGATAATTGCATTGTAAGTTAGAACCCTCAGAAGAAAAAAACGCAATATTTTGAAAACATATTTTAATGGGTTATTGTCATATATCGTTTAAAAGATAATCAAATCGGCATTACAAAGTTGAAAAATTTAATTCTCTGCGTTGATTAGAGAATGCGATATAGATGTCCAAAGTTGACAAAAATGTCAATTTTCAAATGTCCATAAAACCAGAAGTTAATATTTTTCAATTAATATCAGCATACCAATGGATAGCTGAGGTCAAGGACATCCTTCATTGGAATTTTCAAGGTCATCAAAGGTCAAGGTCACATAATATGGCCGTTTGAATTTTCAAAAAATTCAAACGAACATAAAAAAATTTCAAATTCGAAATTCAAAATTCTGTTCCAACAAACTGTAGACAAGGTTACAAGGTTTTGATAGGCACCAAAATTATAAAAATCGGATAACAAATAGAGGACTTATTGATTTTTTGCTGAAATGTGTCAGTCTGTGACGGCAGCTTATGAATCACTTCCGGTTTGGATTTTTTATGCTAAGTGCATTCTTATTATGACTGACAGACAATATATATAGTTTTTGTCAATATCTGAAATTTATACCGGAAGTGAGGCTGCTAGGCGTGATTTTGAAAAACCGGAAGTTCTCACGTCAAAACCGGAAGTGATAGAAAAAATTTGATTGATTAATTTTATTTCTATGGACATTCTGTACATGTCCTATGAATTTCAGGTCAATCGGATAATTAGCGGCTGAGTTAGAAATTTTGAGCTTTTTTGAAAATTTTGGTTTCAAATTTTTTGGACAAAAATATTTAAAAATTGAAATTTGTGTAGTCCCACCTGATACTTCTTTTTACAATGAAGATATTAAAGAAAATTTCAGCCAAATCGGTCCATAAATAAACCCTACAGACGAAGTCTAAAATAATTGCATATTATGCAATAGCCCACTCCTGGTTCAGCAAAAATTGAGTTTCAGATATTCATTTTTGATTCCAGGTCATTTAATAATGTTTGGTGGATACAATTATGCTACACTATTTTTGATTTTCTCTAAAAAGTTTCCCAAAAAAAAAAAAAAAAAAAAAAAAAATAAAAAAAAAAAAAAAAAAAAAAAAAAAAAATAAACATAACGAAAACAAAGCGTGACAAATCGAAAGATTTGCCACGCAAAAAAATGTTATTATTGTTGATGCAAAATTAGTGCCAAAACTGTGTAAAATCCTTGACCAACTCCGCTCGCTTCGCTGGCTAAGGTTTGTCTGGCCTTTAACAAAAATTAATTGTGAAGGCCTACACTAAGGTGTCTTTCCATATTTAGGTCGCCCCTAAATTCTTCCAATTTCACCCTTTTCTTATATCGCCTTTTGCCCCTTCCCCATATCGCTCCTTTCCGAAATTATAATTTCGTCCGTTCTTCTACTAGTAATTAATTTCAATGACTTAATTTCGTTTATAATAATAGTTATACTTACCGTACATAACATGGACGGCAATGGGGTGAAGTTTTTACAATGAACATAAGACAAAATTTCAGGCAAGAATCCATCACGTGCTGCAGCAAACACTACCCTGCAAAAAAATAAGTACGAATTTGTTTTGTTTTCAAATTACTCTGTATGCTATTGAAACACAAGTATTGGATATATTTACATACAGTCCATCAACTGTTTGTATGCATGAAGCACGATCACACAATGTAGTGAGAAAAAAACCTTGGGCCGAGTCGGTAGTTAGAAAAAAAACATTGGGCCGAGTCGGTAGTGAGAAAAATATCATTGGTCCGAGTTGGTTATAAAATTTTTTTTTTAGGTCCGAACCAGAAATGGTCCGACACAGTAATGGTCCGACCGGTCTGACATTCGATTGAACCAGGGCTTGCCAGGCAAAGTAACATACGCCCACTGGTAGCTGTCGGAAATGATTATATTTTAATTAACGCTAATACAAATTGTATTATATCAAAAGAATAAAAAGTCAAAGGCAATAACTAAAGATAGCTTGCCAGGCAAGGTAGTATACGCCCACTGGCAGCTTTGACTTTATAGTGGAGCAGATTAGTGAAAAAATCGTTCACTTTGTGATACAAGCACCAAAATTTACAATTTACATTTGACTCCCTTTAGCCTACTTGTAAGGAAAAGCCCGTTAGCCACGTGAATTTTTCAAAATGGCGGCCATTTTTCAAGATGGCGGTTATGAACTGAACTTTTTCATATTAATGTATCAAAAGTTGGTATAAAAAAATTTTAAGTACCATTTTCATCATAAAATCACATCAGGCATCAGTATTAGACGATAGGCGGCCATTTTCTCTTTCAAAATGGCGGAAAAAGCTGAATTCCCTCGAATTATAGCCTGAGTTCTAAAAGTGGGATTAATTAATTCCATGAGGGTTTATAGGGGCTTCTCATGGGGTTAACACCCTTTATGAAAGTTCTACTGTATAAGAATGGCTTTTCCTAGCTTGGACAGTGTACACAAGGTGAATTTATTTGAATTGAGATCGAGCAGATTGTTGTCCACTGTGTTTGATACGGCACTCTTCAAAAGTTATGTTACTCAAAGGTACTCATATAATTATAACAACTCGAAATACATGCGAAAGGTTTCAAGTTATATATCTAATTTTGTATTGCCTTGAGTTTGGGTGACTCTTTGAAAAAAGACTTAACATTGGGAGGTCAGTGAAGAAAGATTGAGGAGATTGAGGTTAATCACACTGTGAATAGAATAGAACCCAGGTTATATTATTATATTATTAGGCCAGGGTCCAAATGCAACCTGCTTTGTAAGAAGTCTTCTTAGTAATGTTCAACCAATGCTGCTTTATTAGGGGGATAGCATCAAACGGATGTTGTTTCCGAGCAAACAAATGAAATCTGTCTTATCATCAACAGTAGCTACATGAGTATTCTACCTCATCATCTAGTACTGGAGGATATCTACTTAACTTCCTGAAGACATTAAATCATCAGGCAAGACATTCTAACTTTACCATGAAGACCTCCTTCCTTTGCTCTTTAAGCCTAACATATTATCAACCGAGAAAAAGTATGGAAAAAGAAAATCCCTCAAGACTTTTCCAGAGTGATGCCATCACTAACAACGTTTATAGGAATCCACCTAGCAGTTTTCTGTTAGTCAGTTACCGCATACAAGATTATCGAATAGAAGGTTGTTTTCGCCTATGATAGATCTAGTCATGTAGCTAGTGTTGATGAGGCCAGGTTTGATATGTTTGCTCAGAAACAATAATGTTTGTTTGATAGGATTCCCCCTCCTTGACCAGCATTGTTTGGTTCAATACCATCACCTTCATCTAATCTAATGGGATCTAAAATAAAAGGAAATTGATCGATTGCTTGAAAGAGGGAAATGTTTGTTACGATCATATAGTGGTCATAACTTTGCTTTACTTTCTGCATGAATAGTGGGTTGGTGGAGATTTAAGATCTTCACCATAATTTGTTCCTTCTCAGTTTGAGAATTGGATTTAAATAGGGTAACACTTGACATTCTGATAATATATATCTCCACAATAATTTTCTATAAATCTTCTCACAGGTTTAAGGTCGAGGGATTGTCATTTTACCACCTTAACTATATAATATAGAGCACATTCAAATATGAGAAACAACCAGATTCGAGCATAAACTGTCATGTGTCATTGACGTCATGTGCGATCTGTACACCATCTGGATAACGTATGCCCCGTTATCCTTGGCTAAGCTCTCCCGCGGTGGTACTTCTTGTCAATTCTTGTCAATTCGGGTGCGACTATCTAACTGGTCCTGCATTTAACAAAACTACAGGTATATGTGTATGGGGCTTGTTAGAAAGCATTGGAGACACTAAAGTATACTAAAGTAAATTTTTAGCTGACAATGAACCCTATACTGAGTTTCATAGCATTGATGTCACCAGTGTGCCCTGGTTGTGCTTTGATACTCACTCCTTTTCTCTCGTAAATGACTGATTGTTGATTCTTGACGACCATTCGAACAAGTTACACAATACATGTATATCAATTAAAAAAATTAAAAAAACAGAAAGGATGGGATTGGAACAGCAGGTAAAACATATTTTTAGACTATTCCTGGAAAGGGTTGTGGGGTAGAGACAGAAATTATCACAGGACATGGCGGTGTTGGGTAGGGGCAGATAATATCATTAAAAATGGAATGTTGGGTAATAATGGAATATTTTTCTATCTGTATAAAGGCCCCATGAAGCTGCTCTTCAAGAATTCCAACAGATAGCTGCATACAAAATGTCAAATGTAGAGAGTACCAATGCCATTAAAAAACTGTAAAAAGGGGAGGGGGTCCTCTCCCATAAATGATAATTAGAGCTTCGAAACAGTTTGAATTGTAGATATATGACTTCTCCATAAAAGCAAATGTACTATTTGACAATAAAATCAGAAAGATGGAATTATTTAATCAACTTTGTTTAAAGAATATGGGTTTTTTTTCATTGGAATTGGCGGCCATCTTTGAAAATGGCCGCCATTTTGAAAAAATTGGGTGGCTAACGGCTTTTTTCAAACAAGTATTCTAAGGAGGGTGTCCATGCAAAATTTGGTGCTTGTATCACAAACTGAACGATTTTGCCAAAAAATTGACTTAATCTGCTCCACTATTAAACAAATATATTTGATAGTTACAGGAAAAGGTATTAAGAACATTCACATCAAGTTTCTTCAAAATCTATCCAGTATTGTGCCTCCATAGTGTTTATGAGCCAAAAATTGAACATGTTTTAAAGAACAAGGGCAATAATTCATAGTTAATATTTTTCGATTTTGCTGATTTTCAATAGGGTCCATCCTTGAGTGGTAATAAACATTACCAGCAAGTTTCATCAAAATCCATCAAGAATTGTGACCTGTAGAGTGTTTACAAGTAAAAAATCGAACGCGTTTTTAAGAACAAGGGTAATAACTCATAGTAAATATTTTTCGTTTTTGCTGATTTTCCATAGGGTTCATCCTTGGGTGGTAATAAACATTATCAGTAAGTTTCGTCAAAATCCATTCAGAATTGCGACTTGTATAGTGCTTACGAGCCAAAAATTGAACATGTTTTAAAGAACAAGGGCAATAATTCATAGTTAATATTTTTCGATTTTGCTGATTTTCAATAGGGTCCATCCTTGAGTGGTAATAAACATTACCAGCAAGTTTCATCAAAATCCATCAGGAATTGTGACCTAGTAGTAGGGGCCTAGGGCTAGGAACTTTGGTTGCTAGGCAACGGATGACGTCACGTTGCTAGGCAATGGATGACGTCACGTTGCTAGGCACCGGTTGCTAGGGGATGACGTCATAGGAAGTGACGTCACGTTGCTAAGGATGACGTCACATCCGGTCGGCCATGTTGGATGACGTCATAGGTTTGACGCATGCGCATGGCTTCTTGGGGAATCCCATCGGGAAATCCCATGGGGAAACCCCACTGGGGGGAAATCCTCGAAGGAAATCCCATAGGGAGATCCCACTGACGTCAACCAGGGGGTATTCCTAACAAAGGGAACTCTTTTCATTTGATTAGGTAGCCCTGAAAAGGGCTGTTTTTTCATTGGACTTGGGTCACTCACTAGTCAAAGTACGACCGACGACACTTGCAAATTTCCTTTGGTTTTTTCGGACACGCATTGGCGTGCTTCGAAATCCTCCAGAATGTCGGTCTTACAATGGCATTACACCAGAGACACTGGAACCAGTCGTCCTCATGGTGGTGATAATACCCCATAGGTCTGGTCTTACGACAAATGTCGCATTCCTTAATGGAAGTACGTTGGCTGTCCATCGTGAATAAAAATTTCTTGGACGTCGCGCTGTTTTATTAGCCATTGGATCACGTGTTTGATCACGTGACATATTTCTTACCGTTGATTGGCTAGAGTGCCAACCTGTCAAATCAATATAATATACATACACTAGAATAGTTCACTAGACATGGATAAATATTTGCTGTTCGAGGATCGTCTTGACACGTTTGTCGATTGGCCTAAATCTAAACCTACACCAACATCTTTAGCCGAAGCCGGATTTCATTACCTTCAATACGAGGATACTGTAGAATGTTTCGTGTGCCGCCAAACATTGAAAGAATGGCAATCTAACGACAATGCCTGGGATGAACATCGACGTCATTCGCCACACTGTCTTTACCTTAAAATGGTCAAATCTCAACACTACCGAAAAGGTTATGTTTACGAATGGAAAGGAATATTGAGAAACAAAACCAGTACCATGGCAACCAGTCATAAATCGTATTCAGATTTTAAATCCTGTTTGTCTGCAGCCAAAAAACACGACTTTGATTTTCCAGACTCTATGGGAATTTATTTGTGGATTATGAAAGTAGATGAGAATGGACAAGTTTTAGAAAAAATAGAGATTGACAAAATGAATCAGATGGAATTGTTGTTGAAATGTTTAAATATCAATTAATGTGTTCTTGTTGTTGGAATAAAAAAATGTAAAAAAAAAAGTCTCTTTTATTTTTGATTTTGGGGCTCTATAAAGAGCCGTCAGGTGCTACCTGACATGGTTGGGAAGTTTAACCTTTCCCAGGGTTTTGCTTTAAACATACAAGGGCATATTCAAGGCATCGCCGTTCCTGCGCCCACACCCAACGTTCCTCTCGCTGGCGCTCGAGAATGCCTTCGACAATCTCGGACCACCGCTCCTGCTCAGCTACAACTGCGTTACTCCTACAATTACCCATTGTGGAAATGATGACAAGAATGACTAAGCCCTCTGTTAAATAGGCAGAAATGACGTCGTAGAACACGTGATGTTTTCAACCAATCAGATTATAACGTCATCCTTAGCAACGAGTATGATGACGTCAGATTTCAGCTACGAATATCATAACAATAATGTACTATGCATCGAACTTTCTAGAATTTGTTAGAATATTAAAGGTCATAGGAAATGATTTTAAATATCTAATTTGTGGTGTTTTTCTATAAGTATTAATGATTCTAGTATTAAATCCGAAAAAATAATTTAAAAAAATTCATTAGTAACTTTGCAATACGAATTTGAAATCTGGTTTATTTAATATGTCTAATGTGATTACGTCCCTTTATTGTGACGTCAGGTCGGAACAAGTTGATTTGTAACGTCATATATTTAACGTTATCAAGATGGCATCTCCCTTGTATTTTGAAGAAGAACTCGGAGAAATAACGGAAATAAAATCTTAACATAAGAGTCCATCCTTATATGTATGAACCATTAGCTCAAGAGATTCCTCGGATTCGGGAAGTGATACTGATAGGCCTAGTGACTCTCATTACTAGACTTGGACCAATACCTTTATAGTGACTCGAACTAATTTTTACGACTTTTTTTTTTAATTTTGTAACTAAAAAAACAGATTTGAGGTTTAAACAGTCAACAAAAGCCTCGAACACTTCGATACTGCGCCATCATATTGTCGTGCGAGTCGATGCGATACCAATAAATCGATGTTAAAAAACACAGAAAGAAAAGACTAGAAAATCTATGTATAAAATCACGGAAGGAAAATACTTAAAATTACCGTTGATCAAAATGCTATACCAAAAATACACTGAGAGAAATCCTTAAATCCAGTAAAATAATCCAAAAGTTTTAGAACTTTCAAACACATTGCTGACAAGACAATAATACAAGTTATAGTTGACTTCAGATTTTAGACTTACTGGCGCCAATAAAATTGAGCGGGAAATTTTTTTCTGATGACAGAACTGAGGACGGTAGTTATTCTGAAAATCTTTTGTTAACAATAAACTTAATCTACTTGAATAAACGTTTTATAAGAATGGGTGACTAAAAACAATAAGATCCGTTAATTTGTGACACCACTGATTAATTTGATGAGTACATTTTGATAGAAAACAAGATCCATTGAGATCAAAGAAAGATCAAAGAATATTGTGAACACCTGCTGTCCACGTGATCAGTGGAAGTAGAATTAGGCCAGGCTTTTACTCTACTGGAGTCAAAGGCACTTGTTTTATATCCATGGAATTTTCCACTACAATATATAGGGTTAATAGACCTGTCATTGATAGAAAACGAGTGCCTGTGTTCTTGCTATATTTATAGAAGACATTCCGATTAGAATTTTTACGCTTCAACGCTTTATCATTTGAAGATATTAATACAACACTTGTCTTATTTAACGGAATCAAATTTAAGAAGTTAATCATTTCTTTAGCTACATTTTTAATTATTTAACATACATGTATAAGTATATCACATCCCTAAACATTTACCGTTTTCTATTTAAAGTTAACGAGATTTATACGCGCGTGACCTTGTCAACTCATTGAACAATTCACATTAAAGTGATAATTAATACCTAATAATTGGTTGAGTAAGCTTATTGTTAATTAAGACTTGGTCCGATTAAAATAAAAAATAGTGGGCCGAATCGCGGTAACGGTCCGACCGGTCCTGATTCCCTGTTGACGAATGGTACCAGTTTATTTACTTTAGTTTCAAGTTCAAGTTAGGGCCTACATGTTAGTCAATTCATTCCGCCTATAAGCCGATTATAAATATTATATTGTTTCTAGAATTTAAGATTAGATTTTGATAATGCGTCACATACGTGTGAAGAACTACAAGAGAGGCACTTTTTTTTACCTCTACGCTGTATTTCTGCACCGATTTTATGACGTCATAGTCGGGGGTCCCCTTCTTATTGGCTATTTCCGCAAGAATATAAAATTAACAGACCAATGAAATTAGTATATTGGGATTCCCCAATCTCTGAACTTTCGATTGGTACTTGACGGAAGATTTCATTATCATAGGGGGGTGTATGGTGTGATTTTTAATGAAAAAAGTGACGTTTTTCACCGAAATTTAAGCTCAAAATAACTTTAATTACGTACTTTTGAAATCAGCTGCCATTTCTACTTCAGAAAAAGTATTTATTAGAATTATCTAAAGAGTAGCAGGATTAACTTTGAGCAGAGCTAACACCCCACCCCGTAAATAATGACGTTATGAACTCTTCCGTGTTCTCTTCTCTTCGATCAAATGTTGGCTTGAGTTTGTTGATCAAATTTATAGATTGTTTATCAAACATATTTTAATTTCGAACATGAATTGAATCAAAATAATATGACCTGTGAGTGTATGAAACCCCATGTTTTATAAAACAAGCGTAAACATTTCAAAGGCTACAATGCGAAGTGACAGTGACGTCAACAAAGATTTCACTGATCAAAATGGTGCCGTGGATTACGCTATCATAACATAAACATGACGTTATTTTCGAGAAAAAAAATGTTCCAGTTAGCTACACAAAATGTTCTGTCCCGATCTGATATTACTGTTGTAGGCCTGCACCTAAAACCATCTTATTTTTTATAAATAACCAAAATACGACTTGTCAAAATATCCAATATGGCGGTAACGTTATTTTGACGCGATGTTCCGACCTGACGTCACAATAAAGGGAAGTAAGCGAGCTCAGATTAAAGCAAGTGAAGACAATATCCCACTTCTACGGCAAATATCTCATGAACGGGTGTGAAAAAAACTATAATTGCTTTTATATTTTATATTCAATATATAAAACTTCATAAAAACGGTAAAATCGACGTTTTAAATTTTTTTATTTCCTATGACCTTTAAAGAACACTGGAGAATGTGATAGAACCTTCTAGAAGAGAACTCGCTAGAACTAACAGAACAATCTAGAATTAGTAACAGTCGTGAATGCGCATGACTAACACAAGCTATTAAGCTGCTGATGTGCATGTCTAGATTCACTTTGAAAGAAACCTTCGAAGATGGCATATCAACTAAGACTTGGAGATAGGAAATACAGCAGACGTTTTCATACCAACTCTGTGTATTTGAACGTTGACTTTACTCAAAATTGGAATTATGTTTTACCAGCAGACGTTCCTCAACAGTTGGATGATACGTTTAACCAAATTATCAGGGACATTGGAAACTATTTGAGTTGCGAGCCAGACGACCAGGTTCGATTCAGCGTATCTCATCCGGGATTAAAATCACCAGCTTGGATCCCATTTAACAAATGGTCAAGGATTAGAGCTCAGGATATTTTGAACCCCGTGGCAAGAATTTTACAGTCAAATGAACAGTTTAGATTGGACGAACGAATGACACTACATGTTTGTCACGTGAGTGTTCCACAAGGAGATGGTCAAGGAAGATGTCTTCTTAAACGGGAATCATTATCGTTGGAGGATTATTTGAAGAGAAAGAAAGCGATTGTAGTGGTAAAAAACAAAGATAATTTGTGCTTCCAACGTGCTATTGTGATCGCCAAACACTATGCCAACAAAAACGGCACACCAGAATGGGAAGCGGAAAGAAAACGATTGACAGCACATGCAGGACCTTACAGTTGGCAGACAAAATGCACCGAACGGTTGATTGAACAAGTCGGTGCACGTCCCGAAGCTTGTATTGGGCAGGAAACCTGGGAGTTGTATCAAAAAACACTCGGACAACAAGGCTACCAACTGTTTGTGTATTCTCGGCTACTATTTGGAAAATTATTATTCAAAGGCAAAGTTTCCGGTACACCAAAAAAACTTCATCTTTACCATCACGACCACCATTATGACGTCATTACATCCATGCCTGCCTTTCTAGAGAGGAATTATTATTGTGACTTGTGTGGAAAAGGTTACGATAATATCGAGACACATCCATGTACAAGTCTGTGCAGTGCCTGTCGTCGCCAAGGAACAGATTGTCCCACTGATACACTTCGATCCTGTTTAGAATGTCATCGAACCTTTTTCAGTGAAGAATGTTTTAAAGCCCACAAAACTGGAGTCACCCCCAACGCCATCACCACCTGTAACAAATGGAAAAAATGCACCAAATGTTTTAAGGAATGGGACACAAGAAAACGAGGCCGACTATTGGAAGAACATATTTGTGGAGAATACGAATGTAAGATATGTCGGAAATGGCACGGTAAAGGTGATAAATGGTGTTACATACAGACCATAGACATTGACAAAGCCAAAGTGGAAGAAAAACAAGAAAAAGATGTGACGAGGTTTGTCTTTTATGATTTCGAGTGCCACCAACATACAGGGGAACACATACCTAATTTATGTGTGGTACAACTGTGTTGCCATTTCTGTATTGGTCAATCAACTCCATGCCAACATTGCGATTCAACTTGGAACCACCAAAAGGAAATCATCTTCTCTGGACCCAACACTTTGGATGAAGTTGCCAAGTTTTTTGTTCACTTATCGGCCAAGAAAGTTTCACCCGGAGGTTGTCTCACTACGAAAAGTCAGAACATCGTTGCTGTTGCACATAATTTCCGAGGATACGATGGTATGATCATCTTACAAGGCTTGCATAAACACGCCATGGATGCCCCCAAAGTAATATTGAATGGTGGAAAAGTCATGACCATTCAACTTGGATGTGTCAAATTTGTGGACTCTTTAAACTTTTTAGCTATGCCACTTAGAGATTTACCAAAAACATTCGGCATCACAGAATTGAAGAAAGGATATTTCCCACACTTTTTCAACAGACCCGAGAACGCACACTATGTTGGAGATTACCCACCTGTTACCGATTATGATCCAGACGGAATGAGTGTAGGAGAAAGAGACAAGTTTTATGCCTGGTATAAAGAACAACAAACCAAGACCTTTCATTTCCAGCAAGAACTTTTGAGTTATTGTCAGAGCGATGTGGATATTTTGAGGAAGTGTTGTGGAGCATTTAGAACCATTTTTATGTCAGAAACCGGAATAGATCCCTTTTAGATAGTTTGACGCTGGCCAGTGCTTGTAATAAGGTAAGTTTATTTTTTAAATACGGAAATCTTTTACATCATGAAATCTTTAACATCCGAAAAGGCACGAATTTAGCTTTTTTAAAAACTATTTTGTCTTTCCAGGTTTTCCGTGCACATTACATGAAGCCCGACACCATTGTTATTATACCAAGAGCATTGATGGAAGCCCCAACACCGGGTGAAGATTGGAAAAAATTTCAACCGAGACAACAAAGCAACAAGGCTTTACGCTGGTTAGAATGGAAACAACACGAGAAAACTATCGAGGCATTGAGTCAACACCAACCTACACCCAACATCAGACATGCCCGAAATGGTGGAGAAGTGAAAGTGGGACCCTATAGTTTAGATGGATACGATCTCAACGATAAGACTGCCTATGAATTCCATGTAAGTTATATTTTTTTGATACCATGAACAAATTTTACAAAATATTTTTTGATACCATGAACAAATTATTTATTGCAAAACTTAACAATTATTTTTAATATTTATATACGATATATTTTGAGTATTCATTATTGCCTGTTATAATTATTTTGAATCATTATATTTTTCAGGGATGTTGTTATCACGGATGTGCTACATGTTATCCAGGACCCTTTGAAGATTTGAAACATCACCATCCTTATGATCCTTCAAGAACCATGCGAGATTTGAATCACCACACCATGGAAATTGAAAACCTATGGATTAGATAAAATAGAAGTGATGTGGGAATGTGAATTTGATCGACAACGCCAACAAAATATGGAAATGGATGAATTCATCACTGGTTTAGAATTGAGAGGATGGCCGTGTCCTGATCCATTAATGCCAAGAAATGCATTCTTTGGTGGACGAACTAATGCAATTCAACTGATGGCAGAACCCCAACAAGAAGGCGAAGAACTCCACTACGTCGACGTGGTATCACTTTATCCATACGTCTGCAAATATGGTAAATTTCCGATTCAAGAACCTGAAATTATCACACAACCTGAACTAGATCGCTGGCACGAATATGAAGGATTGATTCAATGTAGAGTTCTTCCACCCAAAAACCTCTACCACCCAGTCTTACCATTCAGAAATGGAAAACTAACTTTTCCCCTTTGCCGGACTTGTGTACAAGATCACATGAAACAAGACGATGTTGCCGTGTATCAGGAGTGTCATCACGGTGAGAAAGAAAGAGCTTGGGTAGGCACGTTTGTCACATTAGAATTAAAGAAAGCAGCGGAGATGGGTTACAAAATTCTGGAAATTTATGAAGTATGGCACTGGAATCAATGGAGCCAGTATGATCCCGTAACGAAGACTGGTGGGTTATTTACGGATTATATCAACCGTTACTTGAAAATGAAAATGGAAAGCAGTGGATACCCAGACAACTGCCACACAGATGAAGAGAAACGTCATTTTGTAGAAGAAGTTTACAGAAAAGAGGGAATAACACTTGATCCGGACCAAATTAAACCAAATAAAGGCAAACGCGCCTTTAGTAAATCAATATTGAACACCCTGTGGGGAAAATTTGGACAACGAGATAATTTTAGTCAAACTGAATACATCACGGATCCTTCAGAATATTTCCAACTGATGAACGATGCAACAGAAACAGTCAAAGATGTTCAAATCGTCAACGACAACATGGTCATGATTGAAAAATTGAAGAAAGAACAACACGTTCAACCATGCGCTATAACCAATGTGGTGATTGCTGCCTTTGTTACAGCTCAAGCGCGTTTAAAACTGTACAGTGTATTGGAACCTTTGGGAAACAGAGTGTGTTACTTTGACACCGACAGTATCATCTATCGACATCTACCACTACAATGGAATCCAACAGAAGGTTCATCGTTGGGAGAATGGAAAAATGAATTACCAGAGAATGTACACATCACGCAATTCGTCGCTGGAGGTCCTAAAAATTACGCCTACCAACTGAGCACCGGGGAAACAGTTTGTAAGGTGAGAGGATTTACATTGAACTACAGGGGAATGCAACAACTTAATTTTGAAACGGTAAAAAACATGGTACGCCACTTGGAAGAAAACATCAGTATACCTGTAGATAATCCCCACAAGATTGTCAGATCACGTGACAGAACATTATGGACTCGTCCAGAGCAGAAGTTATATAAGGCTGTTTACACCAAACGAATGGTTCATTTCAACACAAGAGGAGAACCTGGTAATACCTTACCCTATGGATTCGCTCAAGCCAAAAATTAGACAGAGGTGGTTAAAATTTAGAGTCGAGAATTATTATCTACCCACAATTCAAAACCAGCAACACTCAAACTGTATCGGATGTGAAACGGACCATCCCAGTCAAAAATATCACAGCTGTCTTGGAATCGGAATTTCATCAAGCGGGCGTAGCCATCCAGTCGACGATTACTTGTATTTGGCCTTGGAGGAAAAACCTAAAGACGAAGATATAGACGTTGTATTAGGAAGTTTGATCGAAGACCCAAGAGGTCACGTGAGATTGTGGGAGAGTGAAGACGATTGGACGATTGACGTTGATCGGGAGTTGAGAAAATTCTGGAAAGAAGTTCCTGGTTTACGAATGATATTACCAACATGGAGAAAAAAGACAGAGAATTGTTAAAAGACGTATTGTCAACCAAACATCAGATGTGGAATGAAATGAAGAAAAAATATCCTTTCCTGGCTCCTATGGTATGGTACGACAAAGACAGTGTGGTTTACCATTGTATAGAATATCTAGTGCAGCGTTATAGCCCACAAACCCTACAAGAAGCCTTGGACGATTTTTACAGCCAATGAAAACTCAACAAATTCTTCGACCAATCAGAATCCAGAAAATTCTTCAAACAGCAACACAGCAAACAGTGCGCATGTCTAAAAATCAACCAATGAAAACACAGCAAACAGTGCGCATGTCTAAAAACACCACGTGACCTGAAAGACGGTATATGTTTCGGAACAGAAGTGTCTTTAATCATTTTCATTTGGACATCCGATCGAGATTGACTTATGTATAAGAAGAGAAGCTATGGAGAATGTTATAACTGTGGAGACAAAGGACACTGGGTTCCAGAGTGCCCTCTGCGGACAGGAGAAAAAACAAGCCAAGAAGAAAACAAAGACAGCAGCCAAGACACAAGAAAAGACATCAGTCAAGACGTCTGTTACAACTGTCAGCAAAGAGGACATTGGGCCAGTAACTGTCAGCAACCCAAACGCAAACAACCCAGAAAAGGAAAATGTTATCAATGCAAACAAGAAGGACACTGGAAATCAGAATGTACTCAAAAGAAAATTATCGACAACCAAGGAGAAAACCCCGAAGAAACTCAAGTTAACCAAAGCTCCTCCTCTGAAGATAACCTCAACAAACATGCCTCTGAAGATAACATCAGCAAACATTCCACTGAAGATAGTCACAACAAACGTTCCTCAGAAGAAAACCACCGATGTCTCAACTGCCACCAGCTCGGACATGGATTGTTTCATTGTGGACAGCCCATTGAAACCAGAGTCACCTTCGACGAACTCACAAACGCTTTGTTCAACAAACGAGGCTCCTTGTACAACGCCAGAATACAACGATATTGGTACTGGTGTGGAGAAGCTGCCGAATATTTCCGAAGATACCAAAGCTCCAAGTATTCAAACCAATGACTTAATCATCACTGACGATTTGGCCAGAGCTGTTATCATCCCACTAGGTCCCCGTGGATTTAGAAACTTGTACGCTTTACCAAGGGAACCATTTAAAAATGATGCCTGGACCTTAGTGGTTATGTTACTTGGGGAGTTGCAAGATTGGATGCAGGGTGACGCTTTACAAATGCTGTGTGGACACATGTATTGGATTCCAAAAAGTCTGCGTTATACGTCCTGGACACACGACCAAATTATAAAGATGGAAAATGAAGCTGAATAGATTGCTGTGTTTTCTGTTTGAAGAATTTTTCCTGTTTGAAGAAGTTTACCTGTTTGAAGATTTTTCAAAACTTTGTTCTTTTTAAAATGTAAATACGTTTGTTGTGTTAAAATGTTAAAATTGTAATGTTGTAGAAAATGTTATATAAAATTTCTTAAAACAAACATTGGTTTTTCTTAGAGGGTCTTTGTAGCAATTTGATTATCCCAACCCCACAACCTATAAAAGGTGAGGCTTTTTGCAGACAAAGTCAGAATCATCATGGAATTCGACACAGCACTCCGACATCCTTTCACCATGCTTGTCTCGGGCCCAACAGGTGTTGGCAAGACCGTCTTTGTACAAAAATTGTTGGAGGCCAACATGTTTGATCCCACACCTGAACGAATCGTGTGGGCCTATGGCGAATGGCAACAGTCCTACGAGTCCTTTCCTTACACTTATGTCCATGGTTTAGCAGGCATTGATGATGTAATGGCCCAAGTGTCTGGGCCTCAAATTTTGGTGATTGATGACTTGATGGGTGAAGATACAACAGCCCTTGAACAGTGGTTTACTCGAAAGAGTCATCATAGAAACGCCAGTGTTATTTTCATTGTGCAAAATTTGTTTGATAAAAAACAACGCACGATTAGCCTTAACGCCCATTATTTGGTCTTGTTTAAAAACCCTAGGGATGCTTCGCAGTTGGGTGTGTTAGCCCGGCAAATGTATCCCGGACATTCACAATTTATGCAAGAAGCCTACACGGATGCCACTTTGACACCCCGAAGTTATTTATTAGTGGATTTGAAACCAGATACACCAGAAGAGATGAGATTGCGAACACGAATTTTACCCTCAGAAACCCCAGGTTATGTCTATCTCCGAAAGGTATAAAAGGGCCGACCGTTTTGTTGTCAATCATTCACGATGGCACGCACCAAGAACACCAAAAGACTTCACCAGCCACCTCCGGGTACAACCCTGTTGCCTAGAGCACAGTTTTCTCCTTTCACCTCACTGGCCCCTGATCTAAGAGATCCAACGGCTCGAGTACCTACCCGCCCTACCATTCCAGGAGCCCGACGTAGAATCATTTCACCGAGGCCACTACCCTCTTTATCTCCGCCACCAAGACCCATATCGCCTTTACCACCAAGTCCACCCAGTTTGTTTGCTACGCTGGCCCCAGATTTACGTCCAGAGACACCCCCAATGCCCACACCAACACCAGCCACCAGCACACCACTTCGAAGTTTGAAAAAAACTCGTCAAGCCAAACAACCTCGACCCCCAAAGAAGAAAAAAGCAGCACCCATCAGACCGCCATTCGATCCTCTAGCTCAAAGTCGACAAAGCAAACAAATGAAGGAAATGTCTGAATTCATCAAACGCTTGAAACGTTTGAATCCTGATATGGTTTACACTGAATTGTTGAGAAATGTTGGTACTGCCCGAATTGGGTTGTTACGGTGGTTTAAACTTGCAGCCAATCATCTTCTGAAAGGTAATATTAAACCTCTACATGCTCAACACACCAAATGGGTAGCTAGAAATAAAGATGTCTTAAAACAATTGACTCAAAATATAGGCACCAAAGAAAAATTAGCTTTGGTCATGAAACCAGGCGGTCAAGGATTTTTCGGTGGAGTGTTGATACGTATTTTGGTACGTTGGAAAGAAAGATTAGAACAAGAGAAAAAGAAGAAAGAAAAAAGAGCTAAGAAGAGAAAAGTATAAAAAGGTTGTCGCAAACATATATTATGATCATTTGACACCATGGCACCACGACGTAGCATCAAGTGTGTTTCTAACCAATGTAAAGCTATTTTAAACGGCAAGACTCGATTAACGACACAACAACGTCGTCTATTAACTCCACACAGAAGAGCCCTGCGAACCTTAGCCAACCCTCGAACCTCTGGTCGATCCAAAAGAAAATTGTTAAACCAAAAAGGTGGTTTTCTGGGTGCGTTGTTGGCTTCTTTAGCCTCTAGTGTCATTGGACCCATCATCGGGGCCATTGGACAGCGATAGGGTATATAAAGGAGAAACCTAGGACTCTTGTCTCAGTCATGAAGCCTCAACAGACCCTGAACGATTTCTTGAAAACCCCTCACAGTTGGCGAAATAATATTTTGAACGATAAAAAAGTCGTGGATTGTTTATGTGAATGTATTGGTAATTTGATCCGGGGCACCTTACCACTATCAGCTACAGAAACAAGACGTTTGCGATCAAAGGCAAACTTACTTAGACGCCTGGGCACTCCCAAAACACCTTGGAAAACCCGTAAGCGATTACTTCAACAACACGGTAAAGGATTGTGGAAACCCGTCTTTCATCCTTTGCTCAACAAATTAAAACAACGATGAAGTTTACACGAAAAATGAGATTGGTCCCAGCAGATGAACCAGAGAAGATTGTCACCGTTAAACCTTACGAACCTGTGTACGATCGAAATCCAGTGAAAGAAGCTTTAGAAGAATTAAGTCAAGAAATGCAACGTTTACTCAAGTCCAATACTTCAGACGCTATTAAAATGGATCAATATGGTCAAATGTTGCAGCGATATCGAATACTTCAAAATAAAAGACACGCACCAATCATACCTGAGACAACAAAAAATAATAAACCTGACGACGTCGCCCCCGTGGAAAAACCTGATATTTTAACTTCGGTACCAAAAACATACCAAGGCAAAGCACGTCTGTTATTACAGCATTTAGAAAAGAAAACACCCTACTCTTGGAACGACAAATACGAATTGACTCATGATGGTCAAGTGATGAAAGGAACGAATGTAGTGGATATTGTCAATGATTTCATTCGAAACCGCAAAACAGTCAATGCTCCTTTTGGTTGGGAAGCCGTCATGAGAAGTTTGAGAGAATCAAACATACCACGAGAAGCCATTGGAAACGATCGTCGATGGGAATTGTTTTCGACACCCCAAACACAACCGTCTACCTCCACTTTTGAAACGCCCAAGAAACGCACAAGTAAAAAGCAACAGAGGAAAGAAAGAAAATGGCTTTCTTTTGACAGCCTATAAAAGAAGCTCACAAACATTAACTGGTCAAAGATGGAGAAGCTAGCACAAGTTTATTATGATCCGGCGCATCCAGCAGGATTTAGTGGCGCTCAGAAATTGGCCAAGGCTACTGGGGTGCCATTGAAGAAAGTCAAAGCCTGGTTAGCGGGACAACGGACCTATACTTTACACAAACCTCTCAAGAAAAAATTCAAACGATCACCTACTTTAGTAGCGGGTATCGATCACCAGTGGCAAGCTGATTTGAGTGATCTGAGTAGCATATCCAAGAAAAACAATGGTTATCGCTTTTTGTTGTGTGTGATTGATGTGTTTTCCAAATATGCTTGGGTCGTACCCATGAAAGACAAGAAAGGTGAAACGTTGGTTCGAGCTTTCCAAAAAATTAAAGACAGAACACCTTTAAGATTGCAAACAGATAAAGGTACAGAATTTTTAAACAGAAAATTTCAAACTTATCTCAAGAAGAAAAAAATTCACTTTTTCGTGACACACAATGCCGAAACCAAAGCCAGTGTGGTGGAGAGATTTCAACGTACCTTAAAACAACGAATGTGGCGATATTTCACGTACAAGAAAACGGAACGTTACGTTGATGTTTTAGACAAGTTGGTAGAAGGTTACAATGCAGCCGTACATCGCACTATTAAAATGGCCCCTAAAGATGTGACGGTTCAAAACGAATGGTTGGTTAGTCAACGATTACCTCGGGAAACATCCAAGAAAAAACGCGACATCACATCAACTGTGCGGTTAGCACTGGACAAACAGAAAGCTTTTGATAAGGGATACTGGCCAAATTGGACTTTGGAAACTTTTCAAGTCAAACCCAGTGTAGGATCCCGTTATAGATTGATTGATGGAAACGGTGAACCGTTGGAAGGATCGTTTTATCCTGAGGAATTACAAGAAGTGAAGGAAGACAAAGACGAAGCTTACGTGATTGAAAAAATCATTGAACGTCGAGGTAAAAACATACTCGTCAAATGGAAAGGTTATCCTGCTAGCTTCAATTCCTGGATTCCTGAATCGACCGTGGAGTATAAATAGAAGTAACCAACTACAGTGGAGATCCATCATGCAAGACGAATCCACATCGACAACATCGGTTCGATCCAGATCCTGGGCGTGTTTAGGAACTCGGGTACCTCAAGCTGAAATTGTATTTTTCTGTCAAGTGATTTTGGTCTACATTGTTGCGGGTGTTGCTTTGTCTCAACTCGCCCTGAAACCCGAAGGACCTCAAACCACATTGTGGACTGCTTTGTTATCCAGTAGTTTGGGTTATTTACTGCCAGCACCTCAACTGAAGAAAAATGAACGATTTTTATCTCACCCTGCCTAGTGACAGTTCCATGGGAATGTTTCCAGACAATAGCCTTTCGACGTATCGCACTCATTTAACGCCTCCCATTCATTTTAATCACCAAGAATGGGAAGTGGGTTTGGCAGCCTTGGCCTTCCCAACAGATTGGTACAACCTTACAGAGAAAGACAACAAACTCAGACTGAAAGTTTTTCCTTGGAAAATCGTCCCAGATATGGACACCATCAAGTGTGTGAGTGACAAATGGTTGGAACCTCCCGAGTGCAGCACTGTTCCGAACAACGATGAAGGTTCGACTGAAGTCGAAACGCATATGGAAACCAACACTTACAGAAATGTGGAACAGTTGCTAAATGTATTGAACGTGACCATGCATGGATTATGGAAATGCAATGAAATACAAGAAATCATTCATCGAAAACCATTTCGATTGGAGCCCAACATCAAAGAATTGACGCCTTTAGAACAAAACGAGCAAGAAGAGTACGAAAATCGTATGAAATTATCCAATCAGGCCGAAAAACAACCCTATGCATCCTTTAAATTGGATCCTTTAAGCAAACGAATATATTTATCTTTCGACTCACCAGACGCCGTCAACTTTCTACGTATGTTACCAGCAATCAGTTTCAAAATTGAAGGACCCATGGTTGGTATGTTAGGATGGTCTGACTTTACGCAAGAATTTCGGTTGGATAAATTATGTCGACGAAACATTCGCGAAGCTAAAATCACTGCTCCCTTTCAACCAGCTGTGGATATGGCCTTTGATATGTTTTACTTGTATTCAGATATTGTGGAACCCCAACGTGTAGGTGATACGGTGACTCCGATCTTGGATGTGTTTCACAGTAAATCAGGATACTTTCGTCCATCGGCCATACATTACGTTCCGATCAAGTACGACCGCCTGACGGCCATCGGCATGTATATAAGGACCGGACATGGAAGACCCGTACCATTTGTGAGAGGAAAAGTGGTGGCCAAGCTTCACTTTAGAAAGAGAAAATGACATTGTTGGGAAGAGGTAACATTCGAGTGTATCGTGGAGGTGTGCTCAGACAACGAGGGTCTGGATTTTTGTCCGGTTTATTGAACATGGTCAAAAAAGGTGCTGTGATGGCAGGCAAATCTTTATGGAGTGCGTGTAAACAAGCTATAAAAGATAATCTTCCACAAGTTGGAAACGAGGTGTTGAAAGTTGTCCAAGGCAAAGAATCTGTCAGTCGAGGATTGAAAAACATTGTTCAAGATGCCGTCAAACCTGCTTTGAAATCCACAGTGTCGGAAACTTTGAAGAATGTGGTCGGAGGTATAAAAGACCGACAACCACCACGAAAGCGGACAAAACCATCTGCAGCTCGTTCTGTCAACATCAAACGAAAGAGAAGAAAGAAAGATATATTCGATCATGGCTTCAATGATGCGTAATGATTCCTGTCCTTGTGCTCCTGATGAAGTACAACAACTCTTTACCGTTCCTGACACTCAAACAGCCGTTACCAAAGTAACCAAAGTCCGCAAATATCCACTGACCAGTGATCTGAACCATGATGGTCCCTTGGAATTTTTAATTCCTAATTCAAGTACGGATTTCATCGACTTGTCCAACATTAGTTTGTATCTCAAGTTGAAAGTTGTCAAAGAAGATGGAACGAATGTTGGAGCGGATAAAAAAATCGGACCAGTCAACAATTTCTTTCACACTTTGTTTAAAGATGTAAAAATGCGTCTTGGAAAAGATTCCGATACGTTGGTGACCGCTTCGTTGCCCAATTATCCCTATAGAGCTTATTTGGAAAATCTCCTGAGTTTTGGTCGTGGAGCCAAAAACGATCAACTTAACCAACAAGTTATGTGGGAGAAAGATACGGCTGGTCAATTAGATAGTACACAGGCTGTTCAAACTGGAGCTGGTGATGCCGTTGTGCCCATCGTTAACCATGGTTTGGGAGGAAGAAGAAAAAGGATGGGTGAAAGTTTAGAGTTTGAATTGCAGTCCCGACTACATGTGGATTTGTGTTTACAAGATCGCTATTTAATAGATGGTGTGGATATCCGCATCCAATTGGAAAGACAACAACCCAAATTTTATTTGATGTGGAACGAAAACAACGAAAGTTACAAAGTTGAAATGATCAAAGCCTATTTGGAAGTACCTTTTGTTACACTGGCACCATCAACATACACACGAATTGCTGAACAACTACAATCGAACAACGCCAAATATCCACTTAAACGAGTAGTCGTCAAAGACATTAGTATACCCAGTCGTAGACGTTTTCACGTTTTGGATAATTTATTCATCAACGAAGTCTTGCCTAAACGTCTTATTTTGGGTTTGGTGGAGAACGATTCTTACGACGGCAATACCATCAAGAATCCATTCAAGTTCCATCATCATCGACTAGAATACATCAAACTAATGAAAAATGGTGATGTGATGGATGAATATTTCATGGATTTTCCAAACAAACAAGCCACAACACCGTATTTAGATTTGATGAAAAGAGTAGGAGTACTCAACAGCAAAGAAGATTTGGATTTGTCTTACAACGACTATATTAATGGCTACACTCTATTTGGTTTTGATTTAACCAATGACCACGGAGCAGATCAAGTCAATTTTCATCCCAAGTCGTCTGGAAGTTTGTCTTTGGAATTGAGATTCGAAAACGCCCCACCGAATCCACTCAATTTGCTATTGTTTGCCGAATACGACAATGTCGTGGAAATCGACGTCAACCGCCAAATTTTGGTGGATTGGTAAACCTCTGTATACTGCCCAGTTGGAAGAAGGATTGGGTTGTCATATCCCTGAACAATTTGGTGGTTTCCTGGCCAGAAATCAATTACAAACTGTAAAACCTACCCGCTATCCCATGGCATACGTCGTAAACACCGATGACGAAGACCAGCCTGGAAAACATTGGACCGTGTTTGTGTGCGAAGAAAACTATTGTGATTTCTTTGATTCGTACGGATGTCCCCCAGAACTGTATGGAAAAGATTTTGCCGACTTTGCACAACGTCAAGGACCAGTACGACACAGCTCCCAATGGATTCAAGGACTCCAAAGTGTTGTGTGTGGCCATTATTGCTTGTTTTACCTGTGTCATAGATTCCACGTACCCACACCAAAAGCCTTGTCGGTGTTTAAATCGAATCTGACTGAAAACGATCGTTTAGTACATGGTTGGACCCATGACCATTTTCCCTGTTTAAGATTTGAAAAAGGCCAAACTTATTGATGTAAATACGTTATAGTTATTGTTAAAAGTTATTGTTAAATTCTTTAGTTTATTATGTTATTATTGTTCATTGTTCTGATGTTAATTGATTAAAGTTAAAAAATCATACCACGTGGGTTTTTTTTCATCCAATCAAAACCCCTTTCCGGCTTATCAGCCTATAAAATCGCAGCCATTTGTCTTTGGCCATTCATTTGCATCATGGCAGCCGAACCTATGATTGTTGTGCAACTAATGGAAGTGGATGACAGTCCTGTTAAGATTTTTTGCCGTAACGGTAAAACAGTCATCATCACACCAGATGACATTTACCTTATTGAAGAGTCGACGATGAACGAATGTCAGACGCCTCGGCGGAGGAGAATCGCTCCCGAGGTGCTAGCTAACGTCCGTCAGAGGCTCCGTCACAGAGTTCGTCGAAGGCTCTTCTAAAAGGAGTTAGAAAAACAGCCCTTTTCAGGGCTACCTAATCAAATGAAAAGAGTTCCCTGCCCTTTGTTAGGAATACCCCCTGGGTGACGTCAGTGGGATCTCCCTATGGGATCTCCTTCGAGGATTTCCTCCAGTGGGATTTCCCCATGGGATTTCCCGATGGGATTCCCCAAGAAGTCATGCGCATGCGTCAAACCTATGACGTCATCCAACATGGCCGCCCGGATGTTACGTCATCCCTAGCAACGTGACGTCACTTCCTATGACGTCATCCCCTAGCAACCGTTGCCTAGCAACGTGACGTCATTCGTTGCCTAGCAACGTGACGTCATCCGTTGCCTAGCAACCAAAGTTCCTAGCCCTAGGCCCCTACTACTGACCTGTAGAGTGTTTACAAGTAAAAAATCGAACGCGTTTTTAAGAACAAGGGTAATAACTCATAGTAAATATTTTTCGTTTTTGCTGATTTTCAATAGGGTTCATCCTTGGGTAGTAATAAACATTACCAGCAAATTTCATCAAAATCCGTCAAGAATTGTGACCTGTAGAGTGTTTACGAGCCAAAAATCGAACGCGTTTTTAAAAACAAGGGCAATATTTCATAGTAAATATTTATCCGATTTTGCTGATTTTCAATAGGGTTCATCCTTGGGCGGTAATAAACATTACCAGTAAGTTTCGTCAAAATCCGTCAAGAATTGTGACCTGTAGAGTGTTTACGAGCAATTGTGGACGGACCGACGGACATGGGTGACGACAATATACGCTCCACATTTCATGTGGGCGTATAAAAAAACGTTTATCGATAATGCCTCATGTTAGAACTTATCAATTCCAGTAATTACACCAATTTTCATCAAAACGCTTAGTAATTTACAAATTACAAACGGTTTTGCCTTACCTTCCACCCGTATAAGCCGATCCGTTAGCACCACCAAACGTTGAAATCATAACAGATAAAGGCATTAAAATGCTAGCAGCACCCAATACTTTATCCCCCCACGTCTAAAATGCAATCGTTTGTCAAATAAATAAACGTCATATGAACATCAAAACTCAACCGATCTATGAAAATATTCCATTTGGGATCACTAAACTTGTCTTCATGAAGCAAATTAACATATTTGATCAAAACTGGTTACATGCAGAAATTCATCAAATATCGTAGCTGTGTGATTAAAACCCGCTATTAATGATTATGGTCAGTTCTTGAACTGCCTCATGCAAGTATTATGTTACGAAAGTTATACATACTACGGCAACAGCAGGTGATGCTAATAACTGTTTCACACTCATCACAGTAAAATACGAGACATTGGTCAAAAGATAAATAACAATAACTATTAACATACTGACAACGTTGGCTAATGGCAGATTTCTGGAAAAAAGGAGAAGAAAATTATGCAAATTAAATCTCAGTAAAAAGATAGCTTGCCAGGCAAGGTAACATACGCCCACTTCAGCAAATTTGAATATTTAAAAAAGTTGATTGCACCATCGCACTTATTTGAGCTTATATTTAGATGAATCAATTCGAATGAAAACTCTAGCCTCTATTGTGTAAACAAGTTAATTTCCACTAAGTCTAGGGCAATAACTCATAAATCACGACTAGAAACGCACGATTCTCGAATTTATCAGAGTTATTATCAAGATGAATACACATACCAAGTTCATTTTAACGTTTTTTCACGAAGTCAAGAGCAATAACTCTTAAACCAACGACTGGAATGGCGCCATTTTCAAACTCATCCGAGATATTATCAAGATGAATACACATACCAAGTTTCATTCAACTCGGATTAAAACTCTAGCTTCTATTGCGTACACAAGTTAATTTAAACGTTTTTTCACTAAGTCAAGGGCAATAACTCATAAATCATCATCTGGAAACGCGCCATTGTTGGACTTATCCGAAATATTATCAAGATGAATACACATACCAAGTTTCATTCAAATCGGATTAAAACTCTAGCTTCTATTGCGTACACAAGTTAATTTTAACGTTTTTTCACTAAGTCAAGGGCAATAACTCATAAACCGACGACTGGAATTGCGCCATTTTCGAACTCATCCGACATATTATCAAGATCAATACACATACCAAGTTTCATTCAAATCGGATAAAAACTCTAGCTTCTATGGTGTACACAAGTTAATTTTAACGTTTTTTCACTAAGTCAAGGGCAATAACTCATAAACCGACGACTGGAATTGCGCCATTTTCGAACTCATCCGAGATAATATCAAGATGAAAACACATACCAAGTTTCATTCGAATCGGATAAAAACTCTGGTTTCTATCGCGTACACAAGAAATTGTTGACGGACCGACGGACGGACGGACGGACGGACGGACGGACCGACGGACGGACGGACGGACGGACGGACGGACAGGGGTGACGGCAATATACGTCCACATTTTCATGTGGGCGTATAAAAACGATCGTAAAAAAATACCAATCCCATGGGCAATGTGCAAAAAGAAACACTTAGGATAAATTTTCTACAGTCAAAAGGTGTCAGCTTGAAAAACTGATAGCCGTCAAGTAAGTTCATAATGTAAAAAGATACTATTAAGATAGTATGAATTACCTGTTAGGATTTTGTAACTCCTCTGTTACTATATTCAGATTGTTCCTATAAAATATTAGTCGTTGATAGACGTTTTGTTAAAACATTTCTTTTATATTCTTCCAGTATATAGTAAATGTATTTTGATGGTATTATTTGTTCTACATTCTTATAAATTGTCTGATATTTGTTCATAGAAATATTTCGTTGCTATGTGAAGTGTATTGACTAAATATCAGATCAAAACTGATAAAAAAGACTTACCAGCCATCATAAGCCCACAAAGCATTGTAAAATGCCAGAGCAACAATAAAAGGCGATTGAGTTGTTCCTTCAAAACCAGTTTCTAATACAGTAGTATAGCCTACAATAATAATGATTATAGAATCACATTATATCTTTTATGTAGATTACAAAATAGTATATTTGAAATCATTGATGACACAATACTCTTGTAGAAGTAGACACACATTTGATGAATATATAAACTTGTATAAGATGCTTGTAAATCAAGAATCGGAATGGTGTCTTTGTCATTTTCTTCGACAGCGTACAGCGAAGTGTATATAACTTCTTTAGTTCATGATATCTCCCTTTAGAGAAACAAAATTAAAATAATATACAACAATAAAACAAAACTGAAAGTAGTTATCTTATCTACAGAAGACAAAACATACCAACTACAAGCGTGTTATCAGAATATTTCACACTAACCTTCACCAAGTTTAACAAATCCACCAATTATAATAATGACAAGGGAAATAACTTTAGCAAAAGTGAAGAAAATTTGAACTTGTGCGGCTAGTTTGGTACTCAAACTGTTAACAATACCGACTAGAACTGTAAGTAAATGTGTTCATATAAAACAATGATGTACCGTATCATTTTGTTAGTAAAACATACTTTTGGCGAACAGATAGGCTCTGTGTATAATTATGTGAGATTTTGACGTCCATGGTAGATTGGACATAAATATTATTGATTATATATTTCTCATTTTAGTCTCTTAACTGGTAATAGCTGGTTCCTGGAGGTATAGGAATACTTACTAAGAACAATAGAGGCGATGAGTTTCACCGGTATCTGAGGACCTCCACATAAATCAAAGAATGAATCGGTGTAAGCCGCGAACGTCAAGGCTATAATAGCTAGAGAAGCTGTTCGTGTTACTGTCACAGATGTCCAGGAAAATAAAAATGCGGGTATGTCTCCCAATCCTTCTTTAATGTACACATATTCACCACCAGATCTTGGCAATAAAGTCCCCAATTCAGCATATGATAATCCACCTATAAAATATTTTAGAAATAATTCAGAATACTCTTAGTTTCAAATAAAATCTCAGCCTTGGGGTTTATAGCCCTTGAACATAATATTAAAATGACGTACCAGGGAAAGCGTTGTTCAGATTTTATTGTAAATGCACATAACTACCAATAATTTTTAAATTTTTTATTTGACATTGGGTGGTTCAAAGATTTATGTTTTACGTGTTTGACCTTCATAAAGAATTTTATACCGCATAAATCCTACTTCAGCAGTATAGTATATATATGAAAGGCCGTGTGAACTGGTGACCATTATATACAGATTGTTTTAGTATAAAATGAAAAGCAATAAGGCATTGATTCCCTAGCAAAAAAAAACTCTTACAACACCAAGTCAACAAGCCAGAAACGATACCTACCTAAAGTTCCAATCACACCAGCTCCAACCCAAACTATTAAACTGAGACCAACAGATCCAGTAGACATTAAAACTCCTTTTGGTGATACAAATATACCCGATCCTAAAACATAATTGCAGGTTTCTAGTTGTTGAAAGGTTTTCATAGTCTATATTCTGCACCTGGTGAATCATCCGAAGATTCTTTTAAGGATGTTAAGGGTCTAGAATGTCGTTAACTGATATTTTCAATTTTTTTATTGTTTTCCTTCTGTTGTTTCTTGGTAAATGTGCAAACCGAATAGTTAAAATTCGGTTTAAGTTTCCCAAAAGAGTTATTAAGTTACAAATGTTTGCTACGTTTTATTATTCAATCTTAGACTAAATTGGAACTAAACCGATTTAATTTTTTTCATAAGATAAACATGTACTTACCAATAATTGTTCCAACAATCAAAGAAACAGCCCCAACAAGACCTAGATTTCTCTTTAAGGTGAACTTCTCCACTTCCAATATAATACTCGGTGTATCTTTATCTTTATCAGGTGATGGTTTTCTTGACAATACCTCCATTCCATCGTAACTGTTTCCTGTAATACAGCAATTCGTAAGATTTCGAAACAGGCCCATAGGAAGCAATTTCATATTGGGTAAAAACTCATTTTATACGCCCACATAAAATTTGGATCGTATATTGCCGTCACCCATGTCGTCCGTCGGTCCACAATTGCTCGTTAACACTCTACAGGTCACTATTCTTTACGGATTTTGACGAAACTTGCTGAAATTGTTCATTATCACCCAAGGATGAACCCTATTGAAAATCAAAAGAATCGAAAAATATTTAATATGAATTATTGCCCTTGTTCTTTAAAACGCGTTCGATTTTTAGCTTGTTAACACTCTACAAGTCACAATTCTTTACGGATTTTGACGAAACTTACTGAAATTGCTTATTATCACCCAAGGATGAACCCTATTGAAAATCAAAAGAATCGAAAAAGATTTTATATGAATTATTGCCCTTGTTCTTTAAAACGCGTTCGATTTTTAGCTTGTTAACATTCTCCAAGTCACAGTTCTTTACAGATTTTGACGAAACTTACTGAAATTGTTTATTATCACCCAAGGATGAACCCTATTGAAAATCAAAAGAATCGAAAAATATTTAATATGAATTATTGCCCTTGTTATTAAAAAGGTATTCGATTTTTAGCTTGTTAACACTCTACTAGTCAAAAGTCACAGTTCTTTACAGATTTTGACGAAACTTACTGAAATTGTTTATTATCACCCAAGGATGAACCCTATTAAAAATCGAAAGAATCGAAAAATATTTAATATGAATTATTGCCCTTGTTCTTTAAAACACGTTCGATTTTTAGCTTGTTAACACTCTACAAGTCACAATTCTTTACGGATTTTGATGAAATTTACTGAAATTGCTTATTATCACCCAAGAATGAACCCTATTGAAAATCAAAAGAATCGAAAAATATTTAATATGAATTATTGCCCTTGTTCTTTAAAACGCGTTCGATTTTTAGCTAATTGTTAACACTCTTCAAGTCACAATTCTTTACGGATTTTGTCGAAACTTACTGAAATTGTTTATTATCACCCAAGGATGAACTCTATTGAAAATCAAAAGAATCGAAAAATATTTGATATTAATTATTGCTCTTTTAGGTTATAAATACTCTAGAAGGCATAATTCTTTTTCGATTAGATTTTAATGAAACCTATTTAAATAGTTTTTTATTACACGATAAACCCTATCGAAAATCAAAAAATATTTGATATGACTTATTACCCTTCTTGTTCAAAATAGGTTTTAGTGTTTATCTCTTAAACAGAGAAGGATTTTGACTAAACTTGATGACTGCTGAACCCTTGATAAAATCGAGAAAATAAATGTGAAAAAAACAAAACTTAATTTAAGTTCTAGACGAAATGTAGGCCTATGACTACAGGTTGAATATTTTCTGTTTTCTGCCAAATGTTCTTTTTCAAACAAAGTTTCCAATGGGCGTATATTAACTTGCCTGGCAAGCTATCTTCAAGGGTGGTGGTGCTGAATTCAATGCTGCTCCTGCCTATATAAAGCAATTTTGATTTTACTGGCCCTAACAACATACCGGTACCAGTAGTTTCTTGTTTTATTGCTTCAGTCATTAATGCCAAAACAATTTTGGAACCTACCAGGAACCGACCAGAAAAACGACCAGGAAATAGACCAGAAAAACGATCTCAAACTATTTTTAACTAAATTCCGAGCAAGCTCATTAGGTCAAACAAGTAATTAATTTTCCAAATAAAAACATATTGGAGAAGTGCACTCCCTATCAATACCCTTAAGACAGCTATAATTGTCCTGATTTTTATTTCAAAAATACATGTACCGGTAAGCTCTTTTTGAAGCAATTGCGTCGAATAGGGCTAGCGATTGATACAATGTTTCGAAGAAAAAAGTTATTCTCAAATAAAAAACAATCACAAATCATAGTGTCTCTTTAAACTTCACGAATCAAACTTTATAAGTTGTGGGTTATATGACCCAACTAGGCAATATGAAACCCAATAAGATAGCTTGCCAGGCAAGGTAACATACGCCCACTTCAGCAAATTTGAATATTTGAAAAAGTTGATTGCACCATCGCACTTATTTGAGCTGATATTTAGATGAATCAATTCGAATGAAATCTCTAGCCTCTATCGTTTACACATTATATTATCAAGATGAATACACATACCAAGTTTCATTCAAATCGGATAAAAACTCTAGCTTCTATCGCATACACAAGTCAATTTTAACGTTTTTTCACTAAGTCAAGGACAATAACTCATAAACCAACAACTGGAATCGCGCCATTTTCAAACTCATCCGAGATATTATCAAGATTAATATACATACCAAGAATCATTCAAATCGGATAAAAACTCTAGCTTCTATCGCGTACACAAGTAAATTTTAAAGTTTTTTCACTAAGTCAAGGGCAATAACTCATAAACCAACAAGTGGAATCGCGCCATTTCCGAACTCATCCGAGATATTATCAAGATAAATACACATACCACGTTTCATTCAAATTGGATAAAAACTCGAGCTTCTATCGCGTACACAAGTTAATTTTAACGTTTTTTCACTAAGTCAAGGGCAATAACCCATAAACCGACGGCTGGAATTGCACCATTTTCGAACTCATCCGAGATATTATTAAGATGAGTACACATACCAAGTTTCATTCGAATCGGATATAAACTCTTGTTTCTATCGCGTACACAAGAAATTGTTGACGGACCGACGGACGGACGGACGGACAGGGGTGACGGCAATATACGTCCACATTTTCAAGTGGGCGTATAAAAATGCTCTCTACTGGGAAATATGAAAGTCAAAGCTCAGTAAAGTGCAATGCACATTTTTAAAAATTAAATTTAGTTTGTAAAATAGTTTGACTTTGAGGTCGTTTCCTGATCGTTTTTTCTGGTAGGTTCACGTTTAAGTACGCGTAACCTTAGATTGATTATACATTATGCAGTTATAAAGATATAAGAGTAAATTTACATAGACTGAAATAATATCTTAAATTCTCAACGTGAACGAATAAATTACAGTTTAAAGGGATATAATTATCTTAGAAGTAGGCCTATTGGTTTCATCAGTTGGAAAAATCTTTATAGTAAAATTGTTGTGGCTTCCTGGAAACGTACAATGTTCAACTTATGTCTTAAAACAGATGGCAAGAATTTCACCAGTTCATGCAATCATGCATGCTTATTTCCTTCAAATTTGGTACGTGTAATTGACCAATTGTCAGTGTGATAACAATAAGTTGAAAATAAAAATGGTTAGCCCATCATATAAAACGTATAAAGTTATCACTGGGCAGTGGCTTAGCCAGGTTTTCGAAACTGGGGGTGCAATGGTTAAGAATTACAGACAGAAAATATTAACAATGCGGTTGGTGCAAATAACGGGTGGGGTCCAGAGTCCGGCCGGAGCTTGTTGGGGGTCCAGGGAGTTAAGCTATTTGAAATAAATCATAAATAAATAAATACTTCAGTATTCAGAAAATATGTGGCTCAAATTCAAATGGTCGATAAGTCAACAATGGTCAAGAGGGTCTTAATCCGGTTTAAACGCGATAAGCGAAAAAGTATTTTTTTTTTTAAACAGTCCATTTTCGATGAAAAATACCACGAACGAATAGTTTCTTGTGAAATATCACACAATGCAAGCAGTTTTTGCGTTAATTACTTTAAATAACAATTTTAACCTATTCAAAATTCAGCAAATGCAACGTGCAATCATGATCTTTTCTAGGTTTGGATTTGATGTCCTGACAATGACAGATTTATCATTTTCTTATCGTAAACTTTCGAAAATTTCCATGTACGAACCATATGTACTTAGCAAGTACACACCTTCCTGCACTTGAATATATACTGTCAATTAAAAAAGGGAAACAAGCGCTGACGAAAATTTGTGGAAAACGATAATCATAAAACAAAATTATGTTTTCGGACAACTTACGCAGAAGAAAAACATTCTCAGCCCATACTATAGTGGAATTCTTAAAAAAAAATTCTTAAAGAGATTATCCATTTCCAAAATATCGCGAAACTACAGCTACATGCAACTAAAAGGGTTAAAGCAACTGTATCTATATCTAGCAGTATATTTTAAGAATAATTCGCAAATGTTAAGAGCGATAGCAAGGTATGTTATTGCAAGTCTGACTCTCAATAAAGTTCTAAATATTTTAACTGGTACTTTTGCAGCTTGGGCATCACCTAAAGTCCTAATAGATTACAATCAGAAGGATTAGTCTTACCTTTCGCTTCACCCATTTTCAACGACATCGTAATAAGGTGTAGGCCTATATGATAAAGTGTCAACAGTTATCCTCTACGTGACAATATTAATAAACCTCTAATATGCCTATGTTATATGACACATATAAACAAAACTTAAAGGGATTGTAAAGTGAATTTCTAAACTTTGTATGTTATTAAGTTCGCTAATAGTATGCAGGACTCTTTTATGAAATTAAATATGAGGATAGACGATTTAGAGGATAACTTGGAAAAGAAAATAGTAGATAGGATTTCCAAATCTATAAGTGCTAAAATCGAGGAAAGTGTCAAGAATCGTGGGTCAGAAGAAGTAACAATTATGAAGTCAGAAATCTCGGAAAATATTAAAACAATTGAGAATAAAATCGAAAACTTGAAATTGACAAGAGAACCAGTCGACCAGAACAAAGAGAGCAGACGAACAAAAAATATAGTGATTAAAAACTTGTTACCATGTCAGGCAGAGGTGAACGATTCAAAACTAGTAGTGAACACCGTTGATCGCCTTGTGTCGCAAGTACTAGGACTCAAAAACATCAAAATTACTCACGCTTCAAGAATATTAACACGTGAGAACAACAACAGGATTAATCCTATCGTTGCTACTGTCGAGAACGCTGATCAAAAACAAACAATATTGAAAGCCAAAGCCGGTCTGAAGAAAACTCAAGATTTCTATAGAGTGTACATAGAACATGATTTATCTAGTGACGTAAGAAACAATAACTATAATCTGATGAATATTCTTAAAATAGTTGGTGGTGATAAGGATTACAGAGTTGTTGGAGGACGAATTACTCGACAAGTCACTAGTAACCGAAGGTAGGACAACATCCGGCTTGGTACTTGGAATGTGAATGGGTGGTCACGTTTCAACTCTTCTGACAATTTTTTAATACGCGAGACAGTGCTAAATTTTTTAAAAGTTGATATATTATGTGTTTGTGAAACCTTTTTAAGAAGAAACGATAAACTAAATATTCCTGGTTATGAATGGTTTGGTCGAAACAGGACAGATGTACACACTAACGCGAAGAGAGGTTCAGGAGGGGTTGGAATATTAGTGAATTCTGATATACTTGGATTTTATGATGCTACAGTGTTGGATGATTCTAAAGAAGACATTCTATGGTTAAAACTAAAGCATAAGACTCTTCTTAACAGTGACCTATGTATTTGCGCTTGTTACTTGCCTCCATCCGATTCCAGCCGTACAGTGGATGTGGACGGTTTTTATAATGAACTGCTACAACAAGTGTACTGTTTTCAGAATGAAGGAATACTATATATGGCGGGTGATTTTAATGCACGATGTGGTGACGAACAAGATTTCATCGCTGGGGTGGACGATATACCTGTCAGAGACATAATCGATACAACAAGTAACCCCTATGGAGATAAACTTATTGATTTTTTGACTAGCTGTAACCTATGTATGGTAAATGGGAGAGTTTATGGGGAAAATGGTTCCAATAACTTTACATGTGTGTCTAAACGCGGAAAATCTGTGGTTGATTATGTTGTTACACCGCATGAACAATTATCAAGCTGTAAATCGTGTAATGTTTATCTTATGTCGGATTTAATAAACCTATGTGGAATTCAGTTTGAAAAATCAGTACCGGACCACGGACCTATTGTCTGGACAATTGATGTGCAAAACTCCATCTCAAATACAGAACATTCTCCATTACCGAGTAAAACTTTACGATATGACACGAGAAAAATACCAACAGACTTTCTTACAAATATTAGCGGTGTGGAAGCAAAAATCATAGAACTAGAAAATAAACTATCCAACGATAAAAATATAAGTGAAGCCTACGCCAGATTTGTAGATATCATCGATACCGAACTGAAACAACGAGTACCAATACTGAAGACATCATCACATTCAACAAAAAAGGGGAAAAGCTTATATAAACCTTACTGGAATGACGAACTCTCAAAACTATGGAAGACTGTCTGTGAAAAGGAGAAGGCTTGGATCAAGTGTAATGAACATGGTTATAAAAGAAAATTGCGCAAGGAATTTTGTGAGGTAAGAGACATTTTTGATAAAACAAATCGTAGGTTTAAGAGACAGCACCAATCACACGAACAGGATCGATTACTAAGACTTTATGATTACTCCAACAAACATGACTTTTGGAAACAATTTGGGAAAATTGGAATCGCCAATGAACGGAAAAGTACAATACCAATGATAGTAGAAACTGAAAGTGGATTCTCTCGTGACCCGGAAGAAGTTTTACATCGATGGAAAAATGACTTTCATAACTTACTGAACAAACCCTTAAGTAATGATTTCGATGACACCCATTTGGATTGTATTAAAACCGGAAATCACACATTTCCGAGTGTAAACTGTGATTCACTAAACCGTGATATAACCGAAGAGGAAGTACGCAAGTCAGTGTACAAGACTAAACTAGGGAAAGCTGCAGGAATTGATTCTATTATAAGTGAGTGTATACGTAACGATACTTGTATTAATCTGCTTTTTAAGATCATAAACTTATGTTTTCAAACAGGTGAAGTTCCCAACATGTGGCTTAAGGGTATTATCACACCTATCCCCAAGACTGATGGCGGGAATAAATGGGACCCCCTGTCGTACAGAGGCATTACCCTTTTATCAATCCCTTGTAAGGTATATGCAACAATATTAAATTCGAGACTGTCTAGTTGGTTGGAAGACAATGACACGTTAGCACAAGAACAAAATGGTTTTCGTAAAGGGAAAAACTGTATTGATCATCTTTATGTATTAAATAATATTATCAGAAATAGGAAAGCAGCCAAACAACAAACCTTCGCCTGCTTTGTGGACGCAAAAAAAGCCTTCGACACTTTGAACAGGGACTGTTTGAAGTTTAAACTGAAATCTATAGGTGTGAGTGGTAGATTTTTGCATAGTATTTCGTCATTGTACAATAACGTTTCATGCTCTGTTAAGGTAAATGACACATTGACTGAGTGGTTCCCAGTTACTCAAGGAGTTAAACAGGGCTGTGTTTTGTCACCTACGTTATTCTCAATTTATGTCAATGATTTGGTTAAAGACTTAAATGAAGCTAATTGTGGAATTAATATTGATGGCACAATAATCTCGGTACTGCTATATGCTGACGACATTGTTCTTCTGGCCCCAGATGAACAAAAACTTCAAACTTTACTGAATATTTTGAACAATTGGTGCATTAAATGGAGGTTAGTTGTAAATGAGTCTAAAACAAAAATTGTCCATTTTAGGAACCCTGGTAAAGATAGAAGTAATTGTAATTTCAATTGTGGTAAACTAAATGTTGAGTACGCAGATGCATATAAATACTTAGGACTGTGGGTGAATGAATTCTGTGACTTTTCATACAGTGCCAAAGAATTGTCTAGATCAGCCAATAGGGCTTTGGCCGTGATTAAAACTAAATTTATACAGTTCGGTGGATTTAGTTACGACGTGTACACAAAACTATATGACTCTCTCGTCAGGCCTGTATTTACTTATGCATCTGGTATTTGGGGAATTAATACACATAGATGTATTAACACGTTGCATAGTAATGCATGCAAGTTCTTCCTAGGTCTAAGTAAAAGAAGCAGCAATTTAGCAGCAATGGGGGACATGGGATGGCTAAAGGGTGATAATTTAATTAAGATTGAACTGTTTAGATATTGGAATAGACTTAAACGTAATGATAATAATCTCTGTAAAACTGTACATAAGTGGGCCAGTAGGCGTAAGTCCTCCTGGGATCACAGAGTATTATGTCTCGGTCGAGAATTACATGTATTAACTGACCAGGGGGACACTGTATGCATTGATGAGGTGTGGGGTAGTTTGTGGGAAAGGGAAGCAGGACAGTGGTCAAAAGATTTGTGGGATGATAGAACACATGTTAATGGTAACAAACTCAGGTCATATCGTATGTATAAAACTGTATTAGAAACAGAACCATATGTAAAACTAGTTCAAAATAGAGCTCACCGACGTATGCTGTCCAAGCTTAGAGCGGGCTCACTACCGTTAAGGGTTGAAACGGGTAGATTTTTAAGACCCCCTGAACCTCTCTGTCAAAGAAAATGTCTTATGTGCAATAATGGGGAAGTTGAAAATGAGGAGCATTTTATTTTTAACTGTAATTTATATATTGATATCAGAAGAGTTTTATGTATCAAAGCCTGTCTTATTAATCCCGATTTTTTATACTTTGATAATGTTGATAAATTGTGTTTTTTAATGACCAACGAACAAATTTTACCATATTTTGCATCATGTATTTTTAAAATGTTTGAACTTAGAAAACAAACTGTGATACCTTGAGCTTTTTATTCCTTTCACTATGTTTATTTTACCTGAATTTATGTTTTACTTTGTATATAATATTTATAGTGTCTCGTAAGTCGATATCGGCTGGCATCTTTTATTCAATGTACTTATTTTATGTTTTAAAATGTACAAGATGGTGACACTGAAATAAAATAAATTATTATTATTATTATTATTATTATGTATAGGAAACACTGCTAGCATCAATTTGCGCCATTCCAATTTCCATTTCGATGTATGTGATTCTTGCAATTCCACTTAAACTAGACCGGAACAACCTGTCCATCAATTAGTGAATTAATTGAGGGACAGGATGTTCCGGTCTAACTTAAACTAACGCGTTTCATGACGTCACCCCCACTGATCTACTGGAAGCTACTTTTGATAACTATGCAGATCAGTGGGGGTGACGTCATAAAAACATTTATCTTTCATTATCTATTATGTGTTTTCTATATAATGCACAGTCGTATTTATGACTTTCAAACGCTGATAATTATGGATACACAGGGATTTGATTAGAATAGTTAAAAAAAAATACAGATTCTGAGACTAAAATTCTATTGGTCAAACGGATTGTGAACATATTCCTTTAAACTCCGGTTTGTACGTGTAGTGGGACGTATGACTACGAACCGGGGTTTCAAAACCGATCGAAAAAAGCCTTATTCGACTGTTAGGTAACCACCAAAAATGAACATCTGAGAGTTTTAAATGCAAGATCAAAATCTGCTCATAACCACTCTATGCATTTATAAGCCAATTAATGTCGAACTACAGTTAATGAAAATAACAAAAAAGTTTTGAAAATGAAACTCATTCGAAATCTTCGTCAAGATTTTGTGTATTTCTGAACACATGCTTAAATTATGATACATGACTTTTAAACTCGACAAAAGAAAATGCTAATAAACATCCATTTTTCTTTTTTAAAAAAGATTGTTTCTCTTAACGTTCTTATCTCTAATGTGGCCTACAGTATGACATAAATTACACAAAGTTTCATCAAAATTGAATGAAATCTGTAACTTCTATTACGCTCACAAACAAATTTGACGCGTCAAAGGTAATAACTCAAAATTCGTACATCGAAAAGTCAAATTCGGACTTGACCGAGATCTTATCAATCTAAAGGATCATACCAAGTTTCATCAAAATCATATGATTTCAGATAGAGTGCTCACAAACAAATTTTGACGCGTTTCACAAAGTCAAGGGCAATAACTCAAAAACCGTCTATCTAATATACGTCAAATTTGATTTTATCAATCTTAAGGATCATAGTATGATATTATGGTATTACCAAGTTTCATCGAAATCAGATGAAAACTGTAGTCTCTAGAGTGCTCACAAAATGGACAGGGGTGACGACAATATACGACAACATATTCACGTTGGCGTATAACAACTGAAAGGAAGTGTTCGATGTTGCAGCCTTTATACAACATGTCCTAAATCGTAAAGTATACATAGATGTAGGGCCTATTCGTAAAGTACTCGTATCCATACATAAAGTAGTCAGTGAATGAAATCGTGAACAAACAAATTGTAAACGAGACAGCATAAATTACTTTACAAAAATGTAATTCGTGGAAATTACTTTACAAAAATGTAATTCGTGGAGAATCTTTTGAATCTGGAAAAAATTTTGGACATGTCAAAAAGAATTTACCCCCTCCCTTCATGAATCGTTATGATTGTCTACGAGTTGTGACGAGTTATGAACGGATACCAACCATCTATTTACGGATACTTTCGATTGAGTACAAGTTGAGGGTCCGTAAGGATATGTAAGAAAAATCTGTATTATTATGTGAATGCCTAAATGTCAGTAGTTTATATAATTATTATTGTAGGCCTAGTGTTCACAAAAAGTGCACATTAAACCTTGAAAAAAAATTAATACTTTCCTTTAAGAGTATTTTATGTCTTCTTGATGTTAAACAGCTTGTAAAATCCGTCACAATCTATTTAAAGCGATACCACCTCTTAGAATAAACAAAAAAATAAGTTCTCTAACTTGATCAATGAAATATTCATCAACGGTGTCCAAAGTATACAAACAGAATCAAATAAACCAATAAAACTGTGTAATTTTGACAAACAATAAATATTGTATGTTATGAAAATCGCTTTAAATTTTAGTAAGCATTTTTCGATTATTTTATGTCGACATAGTGGACATACTGGATTTATCAGATTATTTAGGTACTAGTATTCTGTTGTATAGTTATGCCACCAGGTATTGACCAAGTTTAAAAATGTATATTTTTTTTTTCATTCTAAGAGGTTGTATTCCTTTAAATATTAAAATTGGTGATAAAGGTAAAAGTTATGATGAATATTTAGTGAAACTGGACATGCTTATGATACGTTTTTGCCCTTGACTAAGCCAAAATGTCTTGTGCTTGTGAATTACAAGAAAATGTAGACTTAAACAAATTCTATCATTTTAATATGCTCAATTTAGATTTTTCTTTCATAGTAAAACAAACATTGAAATTCAAATTTTTTTTTAGTGAATTCCACGCCCATCTAAAGCAAAATAAATGAAAACTATATAAATTATGACTGCATAAGAAAAAACAGTCAAGTCAAATTTAAAGAGGGCATTGCTTCTCGTTCTTCAGAGAGATGCTGTTATTCATAGTCATACATTCATACGACTTTTTTTTACATTTTTACATATCTGTAAAAGCTGGTCTCATAACAACAGCAGTATGATACTATACGACTTTACCTGTTTGTATTTCTTTGTGTTAACTTGTCAGTTGCCTTGAACCAAGTTATAAAATTTCCTTGTGTTAACTTGTTTGATACCTTGAACTAAGTTATAATATTTCCTTGTGTTAACTTTTTTGATACCTTGAACTAAGTTATAATATTTCTTTGTGTTAACTTGTTTGATACCTTTAACCAAGTTATAATATTTCTTTGTGTTAACTTGTTTGATACCTTTAACCAAGTTATAATATTTCCTTGTGTTAACTTGTTTGATACCTTGAACTAAGTTATAATATTTCCTTGTGTTAACTTGTTTGATACCTTGAACCAAGTTATAATATTTCCTTGTGTTAACTTGTTTGATACCTTGAACTAAGTTATAATATTTCTTTGTGTTAACTTGTTTGATACCTTGAATCAAGTTATAATATTTCTTTGTGTTAACTTGTTTGATACCTTGAACCGAGTTATAATATTTCTTTGTGTTAACTTGTTTGATACCTCGAACCAAGTTATAATATTTCTTTGTGTTAACTTGTTTGATACCTTTAACCAAGTTATAATATTTCCTTGTGTAAGCTTGTCTGATACCTTGAACCAAGTTGTAAAATATATCCCTGTTAACATGTCTGATAATATTATATACCTTTAATCAAGTTATACCATTTCCCTGTGTTAACTTGTCTGATACCCTGAACCATCATTACCCTCCTACGCCACCCATGTCACACTCGCTGTTCCAACATAGTTTTTTTCCTAGTTTTTCTGACTTTTTCCCAACCATGTCTGTCCAAATAGCTATCAGAGGTAGGGGAAAGAATAAGCAAATTTCTGACTAACATAATACTAGAGTAAAGCCTACTAAACGATTTACTAAATTATATGAACTTGGCATGACATGTAACAATTGTTGTCTTGAACATTGGTAAAACAATAGTTTGTTCCCTTTATCTGTAACTGCTCGAGCTAGACTAACATTATTAAGTAAGTTTAGGGCCTACTAGATGTGGAGAACAACATACTTAACGTCCTAAAAAATCCGTTCACCAGAAAAGGTTTTACATGTAATTAAATGTAACAATTAATGATGCAGTCATTTTTTTGGTATATATTAACTTAGGCCTATCTAGTTTTTTTTAACTGATACCATCTTTACCTATTGTGAATCTTAAAGGGGACCAGTCTTCATTTTTATTGGTTGATTTGGGTCTTGAATATACTTAAGTATCCTTCAGAAGCACTAGAAATGTACGAAAATTGCATATTTCCTTCAAATATATCTTAAATTAGACATTTCTCCTTCTATTTCTATAGATGACTTTTCTATATATTGCATAGTATCCATAATGTGTAGTAGGGCATTATAACTTTCAAATGCTAATAATTATGGATGCACATGGATTTGAAGGCTCAAATTTCAATGGTGAGTTGTGATAACCAGTACTAAATTGCTGAGCTAAAAAAGTCCCTGTTTCTGAGACTTGGAAAAATCGACCCACGAAAATGAAGCCTGTGCCCCTTTAAAGATAACTTGTCAGGCAACGTTACATACGCCCACTGGAAGCTTTGTATAAATTAGACCATTTGAAAGAATGGAAACCATTACCAGAATGAACTTTCAGTACCTTCAGTTCTTTCAGAACTTGTTCGAATGGTAATTAATATTTTGTCCATACCAGTCAAATAGGTCTCTATGCATTATATAGTGCGTGCCATCTGGGGTTTTCCAGATTGGGGACATTTGGACATTTTCCAGGGGACACAAACTGTAGATCTAAAAATAAGTGTATCTAGTGTATATTGCTGCAGGATATGCATCCAGTGTCTACATGGGTCACAATTCATGTTTGTATTAAAACAAAAATAGCAAAATGCTTTAACTTCATTATGCTTCGAAATTGCATGATTTTGATGACTTCCGCAGACAATAATAAATTGTTTCACAAAGTTTATTCAAGAATTATACCTTGTAGAGTGTTTACAAACCAAAAATTCATTTTACTTCGGGTTTTTTTTTCTGTCAATGTGTCGTGGCGTACCATAACTAGTATTTGTAGTCCTTTATGCAATTTACTTGCTTCTATTTCTGTCCTTTCTTACCATGTAGTTACTGTTGTATAAAGGCCTTTAGACGTGACTTGGTTAGTAAAATGCTCCATAGTGGATAAAATTAAAGGGATATGTTCACTAACTGTTCGACATATATTTTTTTTTGTCTCAGAACCTGGAATTTTTTAGCTACTAGTATACTAATCCATAATAATGTTCACAACTCTCCCTCGAAATATAAGCCTCCAAATCCCTTTGTAGCCACACTATGTGCATTTGAAAGTCAAAATTACGACTCGTCGTTTAGTAAGACTATGCCTTATATTGAAAACACAAATACAAATTTTGTGCAGTTCTAATTTTTCTGGAGGCTAAGTACTATATATACCACGGTGCTTACGAGTTAACATATTTAAACAAACGAATCCGTTAGGATGAGTTTGTTTAAATATGTTAATGAGTAAGTCACGTGGTATATATTACTTGTAACATAAATATGATTGACAGCTTAAAAGTTATGACAGCATCGATCACGTTACTCTTTAATCCAATGAAATTGAAGCTCGTGCACGTTTCATTTTCGTCTGCAAAGGGGATGTCTTTCCAAAAAGGGGCGGAGCTACTGCGAGTGCAATAACTTAGTTGGTTATTTCACTCATTTTTTCCTATTAGATTCTATATGGCTTTCATGTCAAATTACCCAAGAATGCAATAACACAAATTTGCTGTTTATACACCACAGTTTTCCTCAAACACACATTTTAAGCAAATTATTTCTCAAAAACATCAAAGGAAAAAACATCATTTATGTTACAAGTACTATATATACCACGGTGCTTACGAGTTAACATATTTAAACAAACGAATCCGTTAGGATGAGTTTGTTTAAATATGTTAATGAGTAAGTCACGTGGTATATATTACTTGTAACATAAATATGATTGACAGCTTAAAAGTTATGACAGCATCGATCACGTTACTCTTTAATCCAATGAAATTGAAGCTCGTGCACGTTTCATTTTCGTCTGCAAATCCAAAAAGGGGCGGAGCTACTGCGAGTGCAATAACTTAGTTGGTTATTTCACTCATTTTTTCCTATTAGATTCTATATGGCTTTCATGTCAAATTACCCAAGAATGCAATAACACAAATTTGCTGTTTATACACCACAGTTTTCCTCAAACACACATTTTAAGCAAATTATTTCTCAAAAACATCAAAGGAAAAAACATCATTTATGTTACAATTACATATATTCAAGGCTCAAATCGACCCTCGAAAATGCTGAACATTAAGCTTTGTTAGCTGGCAAGTCAAATCTGGTTAGGCAAAATAGATCTATATTATATTCAATTGGCATACTAGTATATTTCATTGAAATTAAGTGCAGGAAGGCCATACACAGTTTAATGTGCTAGAATGTTCTACTAGATGTTAGAGACTATAGTTGGTGCCAAGACAGAACAAGTCAGATAATTATTTATCGACCAATCTTCTGACCTCTGTGTTAATATTTATATACGTCACTATAGTGTAGAGCAAGCTAGTCAGCGGTATAAATAGTGTATGATCAGATTATAATAATGCATGAGGTGTCTTAATGCAACAAGCTAATTGATTGCAACGCCGCTTTTGAACAAAATTCAGACGGCCATTACCACATTGTCCCTTTGGATATACTACTTACCAAACAATCAATTATGGATATGGTTTTGACAAGCCATGTACATGTATTCAAAACCTGTAGAAATTTTACAAACTGATAAGGTTTTGTATTTATAAGATTTAAAAATTGAGCGCACATCATGTTGGTCATCTCAAACTACATGTTGCAGTTGAACGTTGAATTATTGGAGACACAATCTCATCTCAGTTGTTGTATATTGCTATGGTCACCAGTGACAGTGTCTTCCAAGACCATGTTTGGAATCAGATTCTTTAGAACAGTGGTTCTCATCCTGGGGGCCATGGGGTGTTTTTCAGGGGGCCATGGCGCATTAGGATGTATGTATATTATATCTAGCCCAACTTTAATTTAACTATATTTTGTTGTGTAAGGTCTGTAGTTGCTTATGGTCAAATACATCTGAACTCCTGATGTTGAAGAGGCACAAGACAACGACTCTTGCGCTATTTTCCCTATTTCGCCCCAGTTTGGAATAGAAAAGGGGGCTATGGCTCTGAGAGCTTCGTGATTTGGGCCACAGCTTAGAATATCCAAGCTACAGATTCCTGATGTACTTTGGGCCTCCATTTTATCTTTTGGTTGCTTAAATGTCTATAAACAAAATATAGTGTAGGCCAATTAATTTCGTGCAAGATAGCACGCGTCATGATAAATCGAAAGAAATTGCAACAGATTGGATAACAATTTAATAAATAGTCATTTCTATCACATATACATGTTACTAATCACTAATCAAACATATATTATCATTGATACAATCGTAGGAACCCACTGAAGTCTCACTATGTTGTACATGATACGAGACATTCAAACGGTCAATTTGCCTAATATTTTATTAGTTTTAAACTGTTCAAGCATTAGTTTATTCACAATAATATATTTCTGTAAAGAACAAAATGTTTAACGTCTTTTGACAAATGATGTTTTCTATACGAAAATGCATATTATTTGTAGATTGCTAATTACTACTTAGGACGACAGATTACATTCTTATTGGCAAGAGTGCACTTGCATAAAATATCTCCTAAGGAGTACATATAGTAATCAATTTTACATAAATCTAAATTATGCATAAGTTGTTCAGCAAGAACAAATGTGATATATTAAATAAAGGGGATAAGTAGGAAATAAGAAGTAAGAATAATTTTGATCTGATTACCAGTTAAATAATGTGACAAACCGAAAACATTTTGTATAAAAAATCAAATAATCTAAAATAATATACAAGTAATCCTCTTTATAAACCTTAACACTGAAAATGATTTGAAATCCTGCTCACACTATACGATAAATTGTTTTAACACAGTAAAAGGTCATATAGATTAGTCACTCTATTATAACAGAGTAAAGGCATAATTTTGATCTGAAACATATTGATCAATAAAAAAACCCAGATATATATCTATACTCAGCTGGCTACAGAACACACATTTTTATTCATATATATCTTATTCTAAAAACAAGTTGTTTCATTTTCAAGTAACATTCCCTAATTGGAAAAGTTTGTATTTGAAAATTATCAAAGTCGATTGTAGGCCCTACATCACTAAATAAGAGTAACTGACACATTCAAGGAGTTGTAAGAACATGGACCATTTATGGCTTCCATTTGCATCATTTCAATGTTTTGTCAGATGTCGAGGGTTAACAATAGAAGACATTACTATCGTAGAGCTACTTACTAAAAATATGTTAGCTATAGATCATGAAAACGTTTAAGATCTGGATCTAAGTTGGAATGGCGCAAATCGATGCTACAAAGGTCTCCAAAGCAAATAAACAGTTTAAAACACAAATTCTAAACACAAAATACAGATTGAGAAGGTTAATAAATCGATTCAACAACTATTTTAGTCCATCATAACAACCTGTTCGATTGAGACTACAGTTAGTTTACAGCGATACCACCTCTTAGAATGAACAAAAAAATTAAGTTCTCAAACTTGGTCAATCAGAGTATATATTCATTAAGGATGTCCAAAGTATACAAACAGAATGCAAAAAACCCATGAAAATATATAAATTTCCATATAATAACAGGTTATAATTGATAAACGCCTTAAATTTGATTACGTTTTTTTTTTAATCATTGTTTTCTGGATTTATCAGATTATTTAGGTAATCTGTTGTATAGTTATGAAACCAGGCAAGTCCCTTGATGAATATAAACTCCTATTGACCAAATTTGAACATTTAGATTTTTTGTTCATTCTAAGAGGTTGTATTCCTTTAAGAGAGATGTAGGCCTATTGTCTCTTGTAATCAAGAAGAAAGTATGATATGATCATGCGTCTAGTACATGTACATACATTCTTCTTAACATGTTTGTTTGTTATGCCAAACTAATGTACTGTGATTATACTTACAGCTTAGTACAGATAATTAATTTCAACTAGGCCTATAAATATAACGAACGTGTTATGGCTGACATGTATCACAGATAAAATACATAGGTAAACCGTAAGGTCGATAGTATAGTATGTTGTGTTTATAATTACAATGTAGGGAGGATCAAGGAAGATAAGTCAGAAGACCAAGATAATGACATAATACAGATTCTAGCTGTACCAAAGGTAGTATACGAGCCTTTCATATATAACCTCTGAACAAGCACGCCATCTACTTTTTATTCTTACTCTAATCAAAAATCTGCTTACATTGGTGTATGAGATATCTTTAGAATCTAATTTATCAAGTTATAAAGTTAAATGACTATTTTTTTTTGTTGAAGACTCGTACTACCTTTGGTACATCAAAATGACAGATACATCTTCGTCTCAGAGAACAATGATTAACAAGAAAACATTTTATCACAATAACAACAGGTAAGGTTTTCAATAGATCTTTAACATATCACATGTATATAGACATATACATTCAGTTTTTTATCCACGCACAAATAGACCCTACACGGGCTCATATACTACATCACTTTTATCATGTATAGGGGAAAGGGAAATATATTAAATTATCAAATATTTTTAAGGGAAAAAAATACTTATATAGTTCAATATCAGCCATAGGCCCCTATATTTCACTTTTCAGAATGAACATCTGAGGTCCAGATCGTCTACAATTTAATATACATGTATTATCTATCCTATTATTGGCAAATTATATCCCTTTAACACAAGATATGTTCTTTTAAAGCACTTACACGATTTTGAGAAAATATTACAGAATCTCAGCACTTTCATATTAGAATCAATTTGGGAAGGACACTCAGTTAACCATGTTCATTATAAATATCACATTGGGTTTTATGTCTTTTCGAATTTGTTCGTATATTTTGATTAGGAACAATTCATTGATGAAATACTTTTGAGAACATCAATTATGAACACTAACCAAGTAGAAAGCATACCAGAATAAGCAAAAGCATTATGATTATGATTTTACACATTCTTTTGGAAAAATGCTAAGTATAGTCTAAAAAAGCACTATAATATAGATACAAACTCATACATATTTGCAATTAACTAATGTGACATTGTGTGTAAGTCTATATGTTCACACTTCCTTAAACACTTCATGTATAAATGGATAAATAAAACCTCATAAAAAATGCATCCAATAACTATCGCTTTCCATAGGAATAGTTTTTGCGAAGCACTCAAACACATAATTAGCTCCATTATTATTATCCCAATATACTTTGTCATTAACTGTGTAAGACACTGCAAATTCCAACGTAGATCCAACACCCAATTCTAATGGAGCGACAATACTGAACGAAAAGCGATCAGTTACACCATCACAAGAATTGATTACATAAGATGCAGCAATGTCATGAAAAGATATCCATTTGTTTGTGGAGAATCGTATACGCACAGCTTTGTGGAACCCAATATTGGCAACCCTAGCAACCCCCGTTATAGTCATATCCGTTATCACAGCGTTTTCAAGACATACTTTCTTGGCTATCACACGTTGAGTAAAGTTTGGATCAGCACCAGGCTGGCTGAATCGGGGAGTTAAAAATCTAGTTCCAACATTGGGGCGATCGTCTTCTACTCCCACACGTAGGTCTTTCATTGCAGATGCAGGGATTTTGGGTGGTACTTCTAAATTCAAAATATGCCGAACATCTTCGAGATCCAAACCCATTGCATCTGCAAATCTAACAGCTTTTTTCCGCCGAGGTGTTCCCGGGGGAGTCTTGTTTGTTTTGAGCGAAGACGACTTCCGAAGTTCCGACTTACAAAAATTAAATTCCGACTCTTCGTACACTGGACTATCCGATAGTATATCGTATATGGATTGTCTTGAACCAGTTTTATTCACAGCTTGAGACTCGTCATTAATTTGGATTTTCAATTCCGGAGTTTGTTGCATGTCGTTAGACACTTTCTTCACGGCATCCTCAAGACTCACGGAATGACCTTCAGAGGACGTGTCAAGGTCACCATTTCCTTCATCTGGACTGAACATGGAGTCAGCTGATACATTAACAGTGCTATCACCGAGTGAATCGTCTGCAGAATCTAAATCATCAGACATATTCACATAAATACCTTCCTCTGAATCTAATGAATCTGAAATCTGTCTGTGATAAACAACAGAACTACATCCTGCACTAGTATCATTTACTTCACAATTGACAGGTGAAGTCGTATCCGAAGATGATTCCAGACTCGACATGATTGGAGTATTTTCCTCTATCTTGTGTTGAATCTTTTTATCAATTTTCAACCTATTCACATAATCGGAACTGATGCTAAAGTAATCCCGTAAACTATCTTGAGTATAAGATAGATTTCTTGGCAGCAATACTCGAATGTTTTTGCATGCCGCTACGCACCAATCCATAATAGTTATACGGTACTCTAATTCCAATACTTTCACTATACAGAGTTCCACAACCGTTAATATTGAACAGTGGTTTCATAATCAAGTCTCTCCTGAACTCTGTTAAATATCCGATAAATTTTTAATCACATCCCCGTTGTCTACACTTATAATAAACACTGTTAAACAGTGTATATAACCCCAACTATTGCGTTTATTAGAGTCGTGAGCGACAACTGACTTTATATACTACATTTTGACATTCACCTTGTATGTTGATTGAACCGGTGTCTCAAGGTCGTTCAAACGGTCAAAGGCAAAAGGCTTTGGGTTTACCTTCCGCTTCGAAAACTGTAGAGAATTCCTTATCGTATAAATAGCTCTAGAACTTTATTAGTACAAGATTTATCATCACGCGGAAAGAAGATGTTTCTTTGTAGAATAACACTTAGAATAATAACAAGTAACGAGAATGTATTAGAGGATTCCCTTTAACTGTGTCAATGATGACGTCACAGTACGAATAATAATTATTTGGGGTTTCCCGAATATTCTTCTTGATTATCCAGTTATTGGAATTCATTTTCCATACAATAATGAAATTAGGATTTTAAATGCTTCTTACATTGTCTTGTGTTGTAGATTATTAATACGGTGCATATTATATTCATTTAAAATCAATATTCATGACTAGAATTGTTGACACGAGCTGTTACATTAATATTATGACTGGTAGCTCTGGACTACCGAGAAAATCTCGAACGGTCCAGAATTACGGTTGGTTAAATTTATCATGATCATCAGATGGCCATATAGTACAAAAAAGAAATGTAACTAATTTTAAAAAAAACATTATAGCCGAAAAAATAACACTTTAAACTCTAATATATTATACATTGTTTTGTGATTCATTCTTAGTTTCAAACCGATTGAAACAATGATAGGCTTTTTCTTTTCGTTTGAGATTTGTACTTTATGAACCATTATAGGTCTAATCATAGCCATTCATAGGTCCTTATTTACACATGTATGTTGTAGTATAAACTAATCATGTCACATTATTCTTCAAACAAATTATCAAAGTAAGACATTAAAAAATGAATGAAAGGCAATTTTTAAGTTCAAGGTTTCCATACCATTGTATTTGTTTAACTATAATTAACTTCATCGTGAATTCCACATGCAAATTAATACACGTAGACATTGAAATATAGACTGATGTACACCTATATGATATCCATTGGCTGCAGTGATCAGACCTTACAATCGCATAAGGCCCCAATACCGAGATTTAAGGCCTTCAAATGGACTGTGTTGAGTGCATTTATTATAACTACATGACAATCAATCAAAAAACTGATGGTAGATGAGACGTCCTCTTATAAAATCACAGATAGCCTTCAAAGTGGCGGAACATAACTCTCATATGTTTAACAACATGAAGGCCTACATGTTCTTGCAAATCGATTCAAAATTTCTGATTATCATACATAGCTTTAAAGTTCATAATTATGTTAAACGATTCCATTTAGTGTTCACAATTTGATCATGAAGTCTAGCGATGCATTGCAGACAATATATACCGTCAGTAAACAGATGAGCTTGAAAGTATACGGTAGGCTTACATCTACATCGTCTTCGTATTTGATTACAGTTATAGCAGGTCCTATCATCGTCTTCGACGTCTTCCAATCTTGTTTAATCCTGTAAAATGGTTCACTCATTCGGTGTTTCATAATCTCAAAATAAAACCTACGTAGAAACGTCTTAAATATAATATCTGTAAACGTGTTCTAAACCGAATTCATCAAAAATCTGAAGCAATGAGCTTATTAGCTTCACCAATCTACTAATGAAAATGGCGGGAAAATAATAACGCGGGAATGATAGTGCGCATGTCAGAAAAGGAAGTCAGACTACAACTCATGCCTCTTGGTAGGAACATACTCAACGGCAGGTTTTATCTGACTAGTAGGAACACAAAATGTTAATGTTTTCAGTTCATAAGGATATGACAGGCCAAAATACGAACAATAACCACTGAAATTTAGGTACCGGTACAGTGATTTAGATACACCTTTATAGGAATATATACTTATCATTTAAACACATATTCATTTCATCAGCGATGTCATCTCCTTTTATTATACGATAAACCCATAAAACTCAGTAATTGTTGGAGACTTTGTTTTGTGTTGTAGATTATTAATACGGTGCATTCAGTGGCGTTTCTAGGAATTTTTAGGTGGAGGGGCCGCGTTGGGGCCAAATAATTGTCAGGGGGGGCTACCAGCACATACCATCTGTATTTAACATTATACGAAAATTTCAAAGTGGGGGGGCCAAGACCGGGCCAGCCTTAAATCTTGGGGGGGGGGGGGCATGGCCCGCCCTGGCCCCCCCGTAGAAACGCCACTGGGTGCATTTTTTAAAAATTTATATTAATAGTTAAAATCAATGTTCATGACTAGTAGGCCTGACAAAAAGAGGTAGCCTAGAAAGATACGCCCACTTAACTATTAAAGTTTTAGTATTTGAAGGGCAATTACTCCAAATTCGTTATTGAAAAGTTGTTAATTTCTATCATGATCAAGATCTCTTCCATACAAATGATTGAACCAAATTTCATTCAAATCAGATTTAAACTGAACTGTTATGTAGTCTTTTTCACCTTCACAATTGTCAATTGTTGACAGACAGACGGACAATCAGACATTGGTGACAACAATATATACACATTATAATGTTGTGGTATAAGAATGTATAATTTTAGTTCAGCCTTCCAAATAAAGCAGTACAGGTGCCAACATAGAGGGTCAAAATCATACGTTTTATCACAGGTACACACTGAAAATTTATTTATTTTTATTTCAAAGGCTTTCTACCTCTATTGAATGATCTCCCGTTTTAATGAACCATTTTGGATTTGGGGCAATCTACGCCCACTAAGCCGCCACTGGACAGGTGTGACACAATAACATTATGCTTAAAAAAGAGTGTTCTAAATAAATATGTGTTTTATTTAAGTTGTGCCTAAATGACAGAATAAATGATGCTCAAATTAAATGGCTTTGCACTGAATAAACTGTGAAGATGTTTAATATTAAAATAATATTGTATACAAACATAATCCATAATACAACTATTCAAATACAGAACACATGATTATCATCAATACATTAACATTATGGAAGAAAAACAATGCCAAAATACCATCATTCATTCAGATGGATAGAATATTTCAAACTCAATTTTCAACATTATATTGAGAAATAAATTACTGAATTTTAAAGAAATTTTAGTGACATATCAATAACTAGTAAGAGTATTATAAAGTTAATGTTTTTAGGAAATGGCATGAATTTTCAATTTAACTACACACTGTGTTAAATATTGTCAGTGGCCAATTTCAGTACAAACACAGGTACAAATTAATCCAGCCATTAAGTGCACTGTAAGATTTTAACCAATTTCGTCTTCCATATTGTTCTATGTATAATGAAGCATTATCCCTGAAAATTGTTTATATATAAAAATGAAAAATTCTCTTCTTTCTAACTACAAAATTGATCTTAAGTGTTTCATAGATCCTTAAAGAAGAATATTCACCATTTATGTAACATAATATGATACCATAGTCTCAGAAACTGGAATTTCTAAGCGAAGCTGATTTGTAATAGTGTCATAAGTCTAAATACAAACTTTCAAACCCATGTGTATCCATTAATATAAGCGTTTGAAAGTAAAATATACAACTCGATTTAAGCAAGACGTTGCCTTATATAGAAATCACATAATTATATGGAAATTCAAATACACATATTACATTTGAGGTATGTTTGAATGGGTTATGTGATTTTAAATGCAGTTCAAGTACTTAGTACCTAGTAAGACTAATCATATATTAAAGACTCAAATTGATCTTCTTAAATTCTGAAATAGCACCCCTTTTATAACTGTATGCATATATACTTTCCCTTTATAATAGTAAGTGCAGAGGTAAGCCTAAAATATCCTATTTCATTTTGTTTTTCCACACACTGGTATCTTCTTTTTAATTTATTAGATATAAGGTCCCTCATCCTTGCTCTAATACCAGTTTTCACAAAACTCACACAGTCTGTACATACTAGAATGGCAGCATAAAAGTCTTTCTATCTTTCTATAACAAGCTTTCCTTTACCATATAATTTTTCTACAAGAACCTAGAAAAACAAATTTTATGATAATACAAATTTAAAAAGATAAAATCATACATGTCAGAGCGTTTAAAAAAAACTTTTTTTTTCTGGCCTAAAAACACTTATTTTATGAAATACCTGTAATAAAAGAGGAATTAGGAGAAAGGAGTTTGTAAATGAATAGGTCTGAGAGCATAATTATTTGTTTGACCCCTAAAAGTATTGCTCTTTTGTCACTTCAGTAAGAAATATAACCAAAATAGTTATATTGTTGTACGATTTATTACGGTAATTGTGATTGGGCTCATTTTTAAAATGGTCACATTTGGCTACTGTTGAATTTTTCATATTTTTTCCTGGCTCCTAGGTCTTTGGTAAAAAAACAAATGCAAATATCATTAATAACATCATAAAAGATTGGCAAAAACATCATCTAAACAAATTTTTTTTATCTTATATTTCCATCATTAGTTATAACTGTTATCTCATTCAAATATCAGCAATAGTATTGCATTGATGATACCTGAATGCTAAATTGTTTTTAACACCTGGATATTTATTTTGTTCTCATTTTGCCAGTTTATTATTTTAAATAATAGACGACCGAAATACATTTAAAGCCTACTTTTTGTTAGTAAAAATTTGCTTAGTCATTGTGAATTTCATTGGAGAGGTAAAATTGTGAAATTCTTCAGAAATAAATAGGGTTTAAACCTAGAAAAAGACTTGAAATGTTGATAACAAAGCCATTAATGAAGTTATATATTATGAATAATATGAAACTGTATAATAGGTATATTCAGTCAGACAGATTTTCTGGAAAAGTGCCAGATATATATTATTATAAAAATAAGGCTTGTTACAATGACAGTTAAACCTTGTGTGTTTATTGATTAATAAATATATCTTTTAATCTTAATTCATTACTAAATTATTAAATAGAAAAATGTATCATGCTACCCTTTTAAAAGGACTGTCTTCTTAGACAGATATATAGTCTTGTGAATATTTGATTTACCAGCAGACAACACAATATCAGCTATACATATCACTTTTTAGATCTAAAATCTGATCTCCAGTATTTATTCTATTCGACTAAATAGTTCCCAGACCTTTTGATTACATGCTCGTTACAACGGTAAACGTCGTGCCCAAATTTACATTGCGTCCAAATTAGAGAAAATAAGATGGTACATCAAGCTACTTAAGCACTGAAGAGTCAGAGATGCCAACATCTTTGAAGGCCTATCTGAGCATACATGACATTATGTAACACCAAATGGTTCTGAATTAGGGAAAATGCTACTACATAAGATTTCCAAGAGCCCTTGGGGCGCCCTGCAAATACAGGGTGTAATCTAAAGCCCTGAGTACTACACCAATTTATTACATGCAGTAAAACAGGGTTATAGTACAGGTAATTACTACAATGGGAAATGTTGAGCTGTGTTTTATATTTCTTTTTATGATTCAAATTTATACAATTGTTTGTTATTCAACACATTGATTACAGTATCAATGACCTTTTTATGCCCTAAATCAAATATTTAACTTTTATCTGGCACCTTTAAGTATTCTTCTCTGTTTTGCCGAACAATATATAAATATATATGTATGTATTGCAGGCCTTCTCAAATGGCGGCCTGTGGGCCAAATCCGGCTATGCCCTTGAGAATGGCCCCTCAAGAGTGACCCCTTCCGCTAAAACGCTCTGCTCGTTATGCTAGCTAAGCTCTAATTGGCCCTTTTTTTATAAGATATATTTGGCCCTTTAAGAAAATTAATTGAGAAGGCCTGATGTATTGTATATTGGCTAATATTTATCTATCATTGCATCATCAAGTGCATTTTATTTACACATTTTCATGACTATACTATTTGCCATTCAAACTGAATGAAGCCTGAGTGAATTACTTCATCTGTACAACACTTGTTTGAAATATGTTACCAATAACCTTACATCATAACAAGTTGGAGTTTACTCAAAAAACACAAATAATTCTTAACCACTTTCTATTCATAAAAAGTTAATCCCATCATTGCATGATGAAACTAAAGAAGTTATTTTGAAATATTTGTTAGTGATTGTTTCAATATGTTCCTGGTATAAAAATAGATCAGAAATATATATTGGCTTACTTAAAAAAACATAACATCATCTTGTTTATTATCATTAAAACACTTCCCTTAATGCAATTGTTTTCACAAGATAAGACAATCATATTCCAAAAAAACAAAAATATGCTCAGCCTCTCTCCCTAGAGATGAACACAATGTCATGAAGATTTAATGCTATTGAATTAAATCCCTAAGATCATAAACATCTTTATGTTAAAAATAAAAATTAGGGTAAAATAAACTAATTAAAGTGGATTACAGATAACTAGACTACATTTTGCAATTTCCAAATGTCAAGTTTGTCATGATGATGTAAGGCATAGCACATTTTCAATAACAGGTTTTGTACCATTTATCTATCCATTTATCAATTTACACAAGATAGAAATGAGGGAAGATTGAAATATGAAAATATAAGCATACAGCGAATAAAAGGATTGAAGTATTAAGTAATTTAAATGTAGTCAATAAAATGATGTAAGAAAAATAAAAGATGTAAAAATTGGGCTTTTTATAGATCAACCTACTCAAATTGGCTTAAATATTTGCAAATGATGATGATGCAATAGGTTTTCCTACTTTATAAATAACAAGTCTACTGAGTACAAATCTAATAGGCCAGTCATTCCTCTCAGTTAATTGGCATTTAATAAATCACTAATTTCTGTTGAGTAACATTAATGGCCATGACTTAATATTTAATAACTGAGATTTTCTCACAAATTCTACTTGATAACCTTGAGAAAGAATATCATTGATTTTTCTGTATTAATTTCTTTAATCATGACATCTAATCAGCTTTGCCAGAGCTTGTTCAATTTCTTGAGATTTTTAGGCAATAGGTCATGTTTTGACCTTAAAACTTCCTTAAAGCGATTGTCAAGAGGTTTTCTAAATTTTGCATAAGTGTCAAGGTCATATATTTACACCATTTCAATTTTTAACAAAAAGTCTGTAGTTCCAGCAATACCGCTTAGACTTCTGTTTATGGCATCGAATCCTCACAGGTCTTCTTTGATACAAGTTTATTTCAGTGGTGTGACCTCATCAAACATTTAGTTTAAGTGGAATTGTTTGGACCACAGACGTCCGATTGAAAATTGAAAGATTGGAGAGGTGTAAATTGATGCTATAAGTGTTTTCGATACTGTTACACAGAAAAAAAAATGGAAACCACTTATAATCTAATCCCTTTGGTCCAAAGTTCTTATGATTGTAAATAAAACCTAATGGCAAAAACACAACTCATGTACATGTATAACTAACAAGTTATATAATTTTTGTTTAAGTTGAATTGATTCAAAATTTGATTGGTACAAATCTATGCTATCAGTCCCCCAAATACACATACAATCCCTCTTGTCAAGGTTGACAAGAAACCGACTTCAAACTTTATTAAGGAAGTATTATGGGCGTGACAGCGAACTCCAGGACAAATAAAACATTTTGGCTGTTTTGTTTGATCAAACATCAATTGATCTGGTTGTATCTCATCTTGTGAACTTATATAGTAGTGAAAGATGTCATGTACAAAAGAGACTGCCTACTCTTTTCAATTTTCAAGAATGTATGACCGGTCGGACCATTACCGTGTCGGACCATTACTGGTTCCGACCTAAAAAAAAAATTTTATAACCAACTCGGACCAATGATATTTTTGTCACTACCGACTCGGACCAAGGTTTTTCTTTCAATTTGTTTACAAAAGTGGTCCGAGTCGATAATTATCAAAACTAAAAAAGTGATCCGAGTCTTTTATGTCATGGTCCGAGTTGGTAAAGTGATGGGTGGTCTGGGTCAGTAGGGAGAAAAATATCTTTGGTCCGACTCAGTAATAAAAAAAAAAATAGTGGTCCGACTCGGTTAAAAAAAAAATTAGTGGTCCGACTCAGTAACGGTCCGACCGGTCCAGATTCCATTTTCAATACCTTACTTAGTTAATTACAGAAAGGGATAACTGGAACTACTTAGTTGTTATTGTATTTGCAATAGAATTATTGGTATTTATTTAAGTTAAAGTTGGCTACAATTCTATAACCTGTAAGTAGGCATTTTGAAATATACTCACCTGTCTTTTCAGTATTTCAAGATTTTTTTGTGATTTTTCTATTAAGTTCTCAATGGTTTGAAGATCAGAGACTGATTTATTTTCTCTAAAAGCATCTCGAACTCTTCTTTGAGCATAAGATCTTAAAAAAAAAACAATACCGGTACATTTAAAATATGTAAATGTATGGTGATACTTCGCTGTCGAAATTGGGGCCTTCAAATTTGTTATCAAATTTGTTATCACTATCACCTTCTATTTACCGTATTTGACAATGGTGCTGTTAGTCTAAGAATATCTTCAAATTCTAATTCTCAACAAAAATTACGGGAAAATTTCAAAGAACTTTTGATTGGAACAGACAATATATATGTATTTGACGGAATCAGGGCCCATTACAGACTCGGTCCAATACAATACAAAATTGGACCACTTTTATTTTTTCTAACAACTGACTTGGACCACAGTCGTGAAAAGTGGTCCGATTCTGTAATGGTCCGAGCTGTCATGTATTCGTATTTGACTATATTATTATGTAATATGTAATGATGCAGTGTGTAATGGGGGAAGAAGGTAACCAAGGTGAGATATCCAGGGACCAGAACTATTGAACTATTAATCATTTTAATGATTAAATGTCACACATGAATATATACCTAAAATTGTAATCAGATAGCTGTTTGCCTTCTCTGATTAATTTTCGATACAACTCGAGAACTTTTGATCTTGTGGAGGCTGACATCTTTGTTTTTTTAGATTATCTAGTACGTTTAGTTAGCGTGCTAAAATTTGTTTGACAATCGAGACTATAAACATGGACTATTTCTAACTTCAATTTTAAAAATTCAATTACGACAATCGTAATCAAATAGCTTTGATTAACCAGACAGAAAATATAGTCTATAGATATGTCTATGACATTCGAGACTGAAACTGTCGTAACTTAGTTTCTCAATATGTTTACGACAATAAGTCAATGTCGCATGAAAACTTTTGATTGAATACACTAAGTTTCAAAATGATTTTAAGGTTAGAATGATGTGTAATCACGTATTATTCTGTACAGTATTTATTTTAAGAATCTTATTAAGTGTTAAATCTAGAAATTGAGTTGTTTATGGATGTCATAGCTCTACTGCTACTCTGACTCTGAGACAGATTAGTTTTTTTTACACTTAATTTTTTTATTTAATACTTTCATACTGTTCATACTGTTTTCTGTCTATGGTAAGCGGAAACCGCTTCTAGACCACCTATAAAGTTGACTGGTTGGGGTGCGCAACTTAATCTTTAATCTGGCATGATTTTCATCCATTCTGTTAATCTAAAATGACATTGCCATATTACATGCCAATTTAGGATTTCTTTCCAAGATATGTCAGTCAGATAATCTAATAGCACCAATGTCATTAAATACTGAAATTAACAACTAGTTCATTCATATTTTTTTCAGGCATGTGAGATGTTTTATCCAGGAAATAGGTTTCTGTCACCAACAGTATTTGTGTCAGGCCAGATGTCTATCTACCAAAGTTAAAGGAGCATCACAGTTTGGTGACTCAATCAAAATTTTGGATGAAAGTTACCCAACTGATATGTACACAAATATAACACCAAGAATTCTTTCCAAACTGAACCAAAATATCCACATGCAAAAGGGCAATCCTTTAAACTTAATAAGAAAAATGTTGGAAGCCTTTTTCTACAAAAACTATGTCAGACGACGGGGGAATCCGATATTTTCAATTTATACTAACATTAGTCCAGTCGTCACATTAGAACAGAATTTTGACCAGTTACTTGTGCCTAAAGACCATGTCAGTCGATCTCTCTCAGACAGTTACTATATTAATAGTAAATATATGTTAAGAGCTCACACGTCTGCTCATCAAAGGGACTTAATCCGATCTGGCTTAGATGCATTTCTAGTGTTAGGAGATGTGTACAGAAGAGATGACATAGATGTGACCCATTATCCTGTATTTCATCAGGCAGAAGGTGTTCGTTTATTTACTCACAGTGAGGTACGGTAATAATTTATTAGTTCTTTGTGTAGTTCAAATATCTGCATAGATTGAGTCTTCAGGTTCTAAAATTTTATTATTGCATTAAAAGCAAGACTAAACATAGTTGTCTGTTTCATACATTAAATTTCTTTTTTATAAGTTCTAATTTTGAAATTGAACCTTGTTTCCAAACAAATTGCCCTGAGTTTTTGTGGATAGTCTACATTTCTGCTGTCATTCCTTTCTTCTTGTAAGCTACTTATTTCTCATAATTTGAAAAATGAAATGAAATGAAAAGGGTTCTATTTTTAGTTATTTGCTGGAACAGGTGACCCAGATGGCTTTCAGATGTTTGAGAAAGGAATTAGAGCCTGGGATAAACAAGAAACACATACATATGATGCTTCAAAACTTGTTGAAATAAATCTAAAAAGGACCATTCAAGACTTAGCGAAGTTTATTTTTGGAAGAGGTAATATTTGTTAATTTGATATCAGATTAGGGGCCACAAAATTGTCAAGAGAGACTCACAGGGTAGCTAATTAGAACAGTAATAAGTTAAAACGGTAACAAAAAAATAAAGTTAAAACGATAACAGACCTGTCACAACGGTAACACATATTAGGTTAAAACAGTAACAGATCTGTCAAAACGGTAACAAACTAAAGAATTTATTTCTCTGAAATACACAATACCTGGTATTTTTCATTGAGAAATTAGAGAGTAGGGAGCCAAAGCGAAGAAATACCATGAACTTTTATGTCTACCTGATTGATTATGTTTAGGATATATATAATGGTAATGTAATGTTTATATTATAGATGTAGAATACCGGTGGGTTGATACATATTTTCCATTTACACATCCATCATGGGAATTGGAAGTGAAGTTTAATGAAGAGTGGTTGGAGTTGTTAGGTTGTGGTATTATAGAACAGACTATATTAGATAGAGGTAATATATAGTATTTTAAACTAACATAGATACAGTTACATAATATTTTTATATCACAGGTAGCTATCATAGATTCAAGTTTTAATACAATAATTTCAGCTATGATTTCTCAACTAATTCTGAAATACTTTGTATTACAGCATTACACATTGTTATAAAAAAAATCATAATATGAATTGGAAAATATTTTTTTTTAAGGAAAATGCAGTTTAATGTGTTAAAATAATGAAATATGTTTATTGAATCATTATTTGTAATGTATAAATTTGTTGTTTTAATGCATGTTCTCCATAAATTTCAAGATTCCTTTTTGAAAAAGATGGCTACAAACTGAAATACCTTTTTATGCCTGGAAACTGAGATATTCTCTGTTTCAATCTTCATAAAATTTAAACCCAACATCTTTTTCAGAAAATAGAGATCTGAAATGTTGTGCATATTTATTGAGTGAAATAAGGTAATGATTTCTAGGAGATAAAGTGAAAGTCAAAGAGTACTTCTAATTTACAACATCAATATTTTTGGATGACATGTTAGGGTGATTTAAATTTCATTTAAAATGTCATTTTATTGGCAACAACATTGAACTGATGTATTACAATGAACAAATCTTTTAGATAATTTGGAGTTAAAATGTTCAGGTTCAACAGAGCCTGTATAGCTAGTGGAAGCTTAGCATAAAGTTAACAAAAACTTTTTTTTACAAATGAAAGTAATGTTACCAAAACTCATGATATACAAATTACACTCATTTTTAATCAAGATACAAAGGATGTATGTTAAGTGATACACTATATATATAACAACTTTAACAAGTAACCTTTTGATGAAAACCATACAAACTTTGAAACACAAAAATTAATACCTTGTGATGTATAGTATAAATACCTGATGAACCAAACAAGTAAAAGTATGTGTAGATATATATATACCGTATACATACAATTAACATACATATTATATGTACATAAATAAAGGGATTTTCTAAATCTTGTAGGTGCATGTGAAAGATTTATATCATCAATTTTTATCATTCCAATATCCAATGTGGTTCCAGCAATTCCACTTAAAGTGAAACTGACGATATCACAACAGCATAGGCTTTGTCAAATGGCGGTCTGCGTCGCCCTAGAGAATGGCCCGTCAAGAGTGATCCCTTTCGCTAAAAGAGTGATCTCTGTCATAAAATTCATTTGGCCCTTTACAAAAATTAATTGAGAAGGCCTGGCGTAGGTCTTCTGTTATACAAGCAAATTTTGCTGGTGTGACATCATCAAACACTCACTTTACAGAATCTAGTATGGTATCTAGCACTTTGAAATATATAAATTATTTCTTTGTTTATTTCGCAGCTGGTGCTGGTGATAAAGTTGGCTGGGCGTTTGGTGTTGGACTAGAAAGATTAGCTATGAAGTTATTTTCTGTACCTGATATCAGATTATTCTGGAGTCAAGATCCAGGTTTTACATGTCAGTTTGAAATGAATGATCCTTCCAAGCAGATTACTTATAAGGTTTGCATTAATCTACTGTCACATTTGCACATTAAACAGATATGGATCAAGCAAAATCAAGAAATTTGGGCAGAAATATGATAAAATGTATCTGTATGTGTATTCTGTGGAAAGGAATTGACATATTATACAATCAGACTAAGAATTTTATTTTTTGCACATATGAAAGTCCATTGAATGTAAGAGAATTATTGCTTAGACATGTAGCCTTCTATTTACCTAAGAAATAATTTCCCTGTTACTGGCAGTTTGAAATCAAAGAGTAATCTTATGCCACTTTCCTGGACAAATTTTCTCATTGCATAGTACTAGCGTTATTTGAAGCAAAGAAGCAGCTTTATTTCATTATACATAGTTAAAAGCTTTTGTATGCTCTATTTTCAGCCTATAAGTCAACATCCATATTGTGTTAGTGATATATCTTTTTGGATTCCTGATAATTTCCAACCCAACGATTTTTATGACCTTGTGAGAGACATAGGAGGTGATTTAGTGGAACAAGTCAAGCAGTTGGAAGAGTATCATAATCCAAAAACCATGCGAAAAAGTCATTGCTATCGAATAATGTATCGACATATGGAAAGAAATCTTACTCGATCAGAAGTGAATAAAATACATGCGAAAATAGAAGAGCAGGCTAAAAATCAACTAGGTGTTGAAATTCGTTAAGAAATTTGTGATTGAAAGTGCTAAAATACCAAAGCCAAATTTGTTTTGTGCATCTTTTAAAAGATGAGTTGTTACCTTGACATATTTTATGAAGTATATATTTTATATAAGTTTGAAAGATGACATACAAGATTCTTTTTTGTACCAAATTCTGTGGACCACATTTCACAAATTGAACATTAGGATATATTTAGGGAATCCATGTATTTTACTCTTGGGTCATGCTTGGTGTGGTGCTTTTGAGTTTTATATAGTTATTTGATAGGAAACAGCTGATAAACCATAATGGAGGAGCGCTTGACATAAGGAACCTGTTCAGAACTCTTCAAACGAGTGTTACCTTAGACAGAAACTGTTTGTAAAATGGCTTTGAACAATATCTAGTTATCAACTGATAATATATTTAAATACATGTAGATATAGTATAAAATAATATATTATGTAGAATACATGGTCTATGGGGATGGTTTTATCAAAGCTCATAATAAAAGCTCATTTGTTGTTAGTTTTGAAAGTTAATAAAAAAAAATAATCCTGAACAATTTTGTCAATAAGGCAGTTTGGAGGGGCTGACATGTAAAGGCATCAGATGTACAATTAAACCTTGGTATATATCGCCTGAAGAATTTGAATGTTGGGAGATAGTCAAAAGAAGTAGGTTATTGTACCTAAGTTGACATCTAGTAACCGGGCCAGTAGACGTTTTGACTTGCGATATGATATACCCTCACCCATGATACACTAAAAATTAGATTAAAATGCCCAAGTTACCAGCAACAATTTTCCAAAACTCACCAAGTATGACAGTTCTATTAATTAAGTGAAAAGAACTTATTTGAATGAGTTGTTCTGGACTGTTGAAATAAATCCTTTAAATACTCATGAAGGAATCATATTTGGGACCTAATAAAACTTCCATAAACTTATATAGACCACACAGCCCAATTTTACATTAGAAAGACAAAACTCGTAAATCATTTTCACAAAGACATTTATTTGGCTTCATGGAGATTAGCACTACTAGTGATTATGGTTAATCATATTTAACAAGTTAAAAAAAAGTCATAATAATACTGCCAAAAATACTTCACAAAACATATACACTTATACAAATATACAATATTAATGATTAATATATTATGAAAATTATAAAGGTACATGTTACTACAAATACATCAAAAAATTGAATCCAACTACGACTGAATCTGATGAAATCTATATCTAATATGCTTGTAAGCTAATAACTATGAATCTGAAATATTTTTTTTCGTGGGCAAAGTTACATGAATATAATTTTTGAAGCAATTTGTTGGGACATAAATCTTTCAAATTACATGGAACTTTATTTCTATGCCTAGGCTTTAACAAGAGACAAAATTCAGCCCAATGAAACAAACAAAAACGAATAGGGCCTACTTTGTTTGTACCCTGCACAAGATTTTTTTTATATGTACCTTGTAAACAAGCACATGATAAAACTGTCAAAAGGAATATATAAAAAAAACATATAATGTAGTATAACAAAATGCTGTTATATAGTTTTAAGTTTAAAAAATTCAAAAAAATTAATATTTGACTTACACTGTTTGAGAGGATGAAATAAAATTTTTCAACTAATGATATTCTCGTTACCCTTAAAAATTAATCTTTGTTCTTCAAATCTAAATGCAATTTTTTTTTTTAATATTTGTTCAATAACTAAAATTCTCAGAAGCAATTTTATGGCAATACATATATATGCAAACAAGAATTTTAATTTTTACCTCCTGTAAGTCAAATCTCTATTCAATTGTTCTAAGCAGATGTAAAAATTTTAATCCTGAAACTAAGTTCTAACATTTGGTAAAGTAAATATAAAGATACTAAATTGCAGTTGATCTACACTTTTCACCACTATATCTTTTAACATTAATATACTTTTCAAAATCATCTACGAAAATAAATAATCTTGTTTTTTAAGAAATATCCAAATGCGAAAACATATATTTGACAAACAATACCCAAATTTAATAAATGCTTCTTAAAACTGAATAGAAAAAAGCAAAAGACAAATTATATAATCGGTTAAATGACATAATATGTCTATATTGAAAGGCAATACACCAAAATAAGTTTCATGGTAAAAAAAAAACTATTAATATATAAGCATTTGAAAATAAAGATATATCAATACATATATATGTCTTTTATAATTTTTTGCCATTTCATATATAATGTAGGTAGGCTTATGATATTTGTAAGATACTGAAAGCAAATAATAAAACAGTATAAAATTGATAGTATAATATTATGGCACTAAAGAAACACAAAAATCTTTTGTGTTCTAAAAGTTTGATTTACACTTTTGCAGTCTTATTTAAAAAAAAATATTAGACTATTAAATGTGACCTGCCATTTTAAATTTCACTTTGTATCAAAATATAGACATTTCATTACTTTAGTCACATCTGTTTATATATACAATATCATCTTGGTTATATTATGCCATTACATAGTGTATATCATATAATACCATTTCAAACCCAGAAGCTTATGATAGATTTACAGTCGGGTAGATTGTTTTGTTCATGTCAACAAAATATAACTATGGATCAGATTCTTCTAGTAAATAGGACCTTATTCAAACCTCAAACATATTGAATCTAGAACACGGTTTATAAGGCAAATCAAGCTAATCATCAAATACCTCATTTAACGATACTTCTAGGAAGCCATTCGAAGCCAATTTCCTCTATGTTGATAGGGTGTTTAGTGACGTCCCAAGGACAATTCATTAGATGACGAAAATTTGCATTTAGAGGCTTTGCTTCTATGGTTACAATAAATAAGGTCTATAGGTCAATCTCAAGGTTAACCTGAGCCATCTGAGTAGTATCTAAGTACTGTAGTAATATTCTGTAAATAATAACTGTCACATACAACCATGATTTTGAAAGTTAATGTCGGTCTACTGCAGGTACTCTATATCAAGTAGTATATATCAATAAGCTCATTCAATATTTGGATGTATATTATAAGAAACCAACTCAAAAGGGACATTGATATACAACAACCTCCATTTACTTACAAATTTAACAATAGAAAAATCTATTGAAGTTTCATTAAAAATATAAAGATAACCATAACAATAACAAGAGAATAGGAGGGGCTAGAGATGAAAGAGGGCGGGACTATCTTTGCTGTTGACCATCACAACACAGATCAAAAAAAACTTTATCAAATTTACATATTTGATTGTCGTCTGTAAACTTTTTGATGTCGTGTGGCCACTCTGAAACAAAAACAAGATTGTTTTACTCAATCTCTGCAGCTAAAAAAAATATGCTACAAGTAAATCACAGTTTGGTGGACAGGGCCCTGTTTGACTGTAATATTAGCTTCTCATATAAAATAAAACTCTATATTTATGCATCTGACAACAACTTTCTTAAATCATGTTTGACACAATGGTGTTGCTGACATGACTTGTAATGTGTTTCTGTTATTCACATTATGAATTATTATTTAATTTTCATAATCATCATCATTATCTTGATTAGCACTATGAGCTATAAAACATTGACATATGACATTGACAGTCTATTACTTCCAAGATAAATTCAGTTTTATCAAGTACTTACTTTTTCTGTCTTCTCTCTTCATGTTTTTCTAACAGACGTTCTTCAGTAGCAGCTAATTCTGACCTAACATCATTAGCTGTTTCAGGCTGACCTGTTATTTCCATGGCTTCAATCTGGGCATTCAATATTTCAGTTTTATCACGTAATGCTTGAATAGATGCATAGACCTCTCCTTCTTCTTCCTAATCATCAAATAGAGTGAGGTTGAGAAATGAGAGGAACAATAAATAACACAATCCTTCAGATATATCTTGAAATTGGTTGGCATAGTAAACTATTGAATCAGATGGAAATTTCATGCCCCTACAATTTCATTCAGAGTTACAATGAAAGGAAGGTTTTACATCCCACCTTCAGCTCTAATAAGCTATGAAATGTGAAATGGAAGGACACGTTTATGGACTATAACTCATAAGGGATTATAGTCTGTTGTTCTTTGTCCTATGAGAAATAGTTTTTCAGATGCACAGTTCCTAGCCTTGTGCTTAAGATCAATTTCGTGCTTAAAACCCTAAGTCGACTTGAGTCTATGCAAGAATTAGTAGGAAAATCTCAAGTCGAATATCGGACTTGGACTTGCTTATAAGCTAGGAACCGGACCGAGGTTCCTTAAAGACACAGATCTCTAAACAGACAGACACCTACATTATACATTAACATAGAGAATATAGAAATATATCAAACCTGTGGATTTCTAACATCAATATTTACAAGTAAGGCAGCTAATTCTAATTCTTCACTATAACCATTTAATAAAGGAACACTTCGGTAGCCTGAAAAAAGCACTTCCATTTTTATTTGAACTATTTCTTTTCATTTAGCTATATCAAAAATAATACTTTGATGGCTTTCTGCAGCCAAACAACTCTTTTGGACCTCAAAAATTCATGTGTAAAGGTTCATTTTCTCAAGGATATATCAATAAAATTTGTATATTCCATTAAATGATAATGTAAGATATATATGTACCTATAACATAATAAACTTAAATGTTGCCATGATTTCATTCAAGAATGATATTAAAGTTTAAAAATTTCATAAACAGACTCTTACCATATTCTCTTGTTAAAATATTACTTACCAGGTCTTATTCTGGATACAGGAAAAACAGCTTGACCTAAGAAATTAGGTTCACCAAATAAATCTTCATCTTGAACAACAAACCTCAATATAGCTAACTCTGGACATAGTATATCTAATACACAACATTCATTCCAGACTGGGTTTAATCCATTATCAACTAGAAAATAAAACAGAGAAAATTATTACTGACAATTAATCAATCAATGTGTTTTCATTCCTTTTCAAAATATCCTTAGAATAATCCTTAAAGGGATTGTAAAGTGGTTTTCTATATTTTGTATGTGTATTGGGGACACTGATAGCATCAATTTGCGCCATTCAAATTTTCCATTCCGACGTCTGTGGTTCTTGCAATTCCAGTTAAACTAACGCGTTTTATGACGTCACTAATAGTGATCTACCAGAAGCTACTATTGATATCTATGCAGATCACAATTAGTGACGTCATAAAACACGCTAGTTTAAGTGGAATTGCACGAACCACAGACCTCGGAATGGAAATTGGAATGGTGCAAATTGATGCTATCAGTGTCCCCGATACACATACAAAGTTTAGAAAACCTCTTTACAATCCCTTTAACATTACAATTCAGAGATTTCTTTGATAATAAATCCAATCCTACATTCAGAGCTGTTGATATATCTTTGTTTCCAGTCATGTCTATATTAGAGCTTCAAATGATTGACTGCAATCTTGAACTTCTTGTACTTGCTTTCTATTGGTATGTGCACTTTCATTAATTCTAGTTGAAAAGCTGTGCAAGATTTTAATCTAAATTTTAAAATGTCCATTTCTAAAATCAACAGAAATCTGCTAAAACATAACTACAAGTATTTGACAAAAATTCATAAATTTGATATTGACTGAATGAATCTTGATTTCCAATGGAAACATTGTTGACAGCATATAATTAATGAAAAGAAAAGAAAATCAAACCTTTGGTTCCAGTTTTAAACTTTTGATTGTCACTTTCAATACCAGTAACTTCTATTTCAATAAAGGGACTAGCTATACCCCGACCAGTCTTGACTAGATGTCGAGCTCCAATTATCTAAAAACATAACCAGATATACATACCTTACCTATAGGTTTTAATCATTGTCCATGGGGAGAGAAGTCACAAGGAGTGCACATGGATTTCAAGGTGCATAGTCTGTTAACCATTGAGAAACTGGGTTTTTCTTTTGACCTATGCATTTGACAAGATGCAGTATGGGGCTTACAACTAAGGTCCATCTATATTAATGAAGTACTTGATAAAAGACTTTTTCTTTTAATTATTTTTCAAAACATTCTTAACAAAAAATTACCATGAAGGCTTTCACTGTAGCGCATTATATTACAAAGAGATTGTAAAGCGGTTTTCTAATTTTCGAACCGAAAGCAATGTGTTGCACCCTTCCAAAATTCAGTTAGATGTTTAGTTCTTGCAATTCCACTAAAATGAAGTCTTTTTTGTAACATTTGCAACTGCTTTTAATAATATCTAAGGGAATTAGTGATAGTGATCTTATAAAAATTATACATATTACATTTTGTTGGATACATAATGTAAAAATAAATCTTTGATTATCCTCTATTTTAATAGTATGTAAGTTAACATAGTAATAATACTCACAGTAATAGTAATAGATACTGGATCAATATTTAACAGACTTAAAAATGTTTTATCAAATGGATTATATGAATCATTTCTTAATAAATCTGGTTGCAACACATAACCACACCTATAAATATAGATAATTTGCATTATTTTTAAACAGAAAAAATAAAATGTGAATTATACTCTTGCTTAAAATAGTCTTATCTTCAGAAAACTACTTCAGCCTATAAAAATTATCGTCTAGCGTCTGCGAAAAAATGTTCTTTTGGAATATTTGAAAATGTTTCCTTTCATGTGAAACCATTGTGAAGTTTTAACTCACATTCCATTTTGATGGAACCTTCCTTGATTAATCTGCATGGGTCTATCAGGTGTCTGGTAGTTCAAAGCTATAATCTGAGACCCACAATTCCATATAGGTACAGGATCATAGTTAGATGAGTCGACTCTCTGTCCTTTAGGATAAACACGACTCAGTTGTTTTCTATGATAGGTGTGAAGGTTAAGGATAAACATTTAGTTCAGTATGAGTTCAGTCATTGTGTCCCAAATGTCATAGAGTAAATCATTATCTATGTTTAGTTTATGTTTGTAAGTGGCCACAGATGTAAATTTTCACCTCTACAGACACAATATGTAGAATTAATATAAACACTTTATAATTTGCAATTATGAATATAGTATAAGCTTTGGGCTCATGAAATGTATTTCCATAAACAACAAAATTCCCTATCACTTAAAGTGATATGTTCACTAACTGTTCGACCTAAAAACTTTTAGTTTCAGAATCTGAAATTTTTTAACTTATCTAATCCATAATAATGTACCAAACTATCTCTCAAAATTTAAGCCTTTAAATCCGTGTATATCCATAAATATCAGCGTTTGAAAGTCAAAAATACCACTTGTTGTTTAGTGAGACTATGAATTATATAGAAAACACATATACAGAAAATAAAAGATTACTGTTAAGGTATGCGTAAAATTGAAAGGATTGTGCGATTTTTGGGCAGTCCTAGTAAATCTGAATGTTATTTACATAAATTCAAGGCCCAAATCGATTCTCGAAAATGCTGAACATTCCCTTTAAGAAAGTGACAATATGAATTATTTGTAAAGGATATGTCAAGAATTGTTTAGCCTTAGTTTTATTCACCCATTTTTCAACTTTAGTTTCAGGAAATGATGACATTTCATAATATGGTCCTGGTATTTCTAAAATGACAAAAGAAAATTATTTTATTTTATCGTTCACCATATCAAAAACAATGTAAGATAAAGAACTTAAAATAAAAAAGCAGTTATTCTATGCTTGAATTCACCTTTGATTTTAGTTTTAACAAAGTACCGTAGTATTTACAGCTGGCATCTAAGAAAATATTTTCTTGTCCAAAAGCAGATGTGAAGAAAAGACAAGAGAAACATTTTTTTATATGAACATACCTTCGGGAATAAATGGTACTGCTCTACAATAGACAACTAAATCTGAAAATTCACGAGCAATTCTCTTGGTCCTCTCTAAATTTCTCTGTTCACTGGTCTGTAATATAAAATACCAAATATAATTTACTTCAAATTCTTCATAGCTTAAAAATTTGGAATACACACCCTTTAACCATTTGAACCTTGACCTTATTTTGGCTAAACGTTATACACCCTGAATTCCCAGCAACATTTCTTAAAGTGTATTACGTTAACGTTGTATGACGTCACTTGACAACGGCCAGTTTTGCTGCTTGTCGGGTATCTATCGCATAATGAAGAAGCCGCTATACTGGCTTTTAGGGTTGAAAGGTTAATTTTCATTTGAAAGATACATGCCATCATATCTGATCCTAATACATAAGATATCTAAGTTTTGTCAAATTCCAGTAGTAGTACCACTGCAAGAGACAATTTATGTATTTCTACAACCAAACAATTAACATCTTCATCGTAATGCAGGCATATAAAAATTAGAATACAAAATATAAACTTACTCTTTGAACAGCACTTGTTGAGCATTCATTGATTTTTTCAATCCAATCTAACATATCAGGTTCTGTTTCACAAGCTACCTCTAATGGATGTACTTGACGACTAGTAATACGAAATGTAAAGTTCCGTCCAGCTCTAGTAGGCAGAATTTCTAACAAACAAAAACAATGAATGAATATCTCATAAACAAAAAGATCTGATAATACAAAGTGAAAATACGAGAAGCTCTTGAGCCATATTCTGGACGACTTGACATAGTTCCAGTCATCTGATAGGTCAATAATAAATCTTAAATTTGGTCTTATACAGTATATAAGTTAACCATATTACTTAACATAGGCTTGCGGCAAGTCTCGCAAGCGTATACGCCCACCAGCAGCTTGATAAAGAGGTAAATGTGAACACCAAAACAAACCCGATATCAGAGTTTTATGCGATAAAAATTAACGCATCGTCATTAAATTCAATAGTGCACATCTTCATAATAATATTGACACACATACAAAATATCAAAAGGATCCATAAAGAATTCTAGCCTGTAGAGTGAGCACGAGCAAAAAAACGAACGCAAATTCTCGGAAGAAAATCATCGAATCATCACCAAATTCATTAGTGCACATCTTCATAATAATATTGACACACATACAAATTATCAAAAGGATCCATGAAAAATTCTAGCCTGTAGAGTGAGCACGAGCAAAAAAAACGAACGCGATATCAGAGTTTTACGCGATATCTCGGAAGAAAATCATCGATTCATCACCAAATTCATTAGTGCACATCTTCATAATAATATTGACACACATACAAATTATCAAAAGGATCCATGAAAAATTCTAGCCTGTAGAGTGAGCACGAGCAAAAAAAACGAACGCGATATCAGAGTTTTACGCGATATCTCGGAAGAAAATCATCGATTCATCACCAAATTCAATAGTGCACATCTTCATAATAATATTGACACACATACAAAATATCAAAAGGATCCATGAAAAATTCTAGCCTGTAGAGTGAGCACAAGCAAAAAAAACAAACGCGATTACAGAGTTTTACGCGATATCTCGGAAGAAAATCATCGATTCATCACCAAATTCAATAGTGCACATCTTCATAATAATATTAACACACATACAAAATATCAAAAGGATCCATGAAGAATTCTAGCCTGTAGAGTGAGCACGACCAAAAAAACGAACGCGATATCAGAGTTTTACGCGATATCTTGGAAGAAAATCATCGAATCATCACCAAATTCAATAGTGCACATCTTCATAATAATATTGACACACATACAAAATATCAAAAGGATCCATGAAGAATTGTTGCCTGTAGAGTGAGCACGAGCAAAAAAAACGAACGCGATATCTCGGAAGAAAATCATCGATTCATCACCAAATTCAATAGTGCACATCTTCATAATAATATTGACACACATACAAAATATCAAAAGGATCCATGAAGAATTCTAGCCTGTAGAGTGAGCACGACCAAAAAAAACGAACGCGATATCAGACTTTTACGCGATATCTCGGAAGAAAATCATCGAATCATCACCAAATTCAATAGTGCACATCTTCATAATAATATTGACACACATACAAAATATCAAAAGGATCCATGAAGAATTGTTGCCTGTAGAGTGAGCACGAGCAAAAAAACGAACGCGATATCAGAGTTTTACGCGATATCTCGGAAGAAAATCATCGAATCATCACCAAATTCAATAGTGCACATCTTCATAATGATATTGACACACATACAAAATATCAAAAGGATCCATGAAGAATTGTAGTCTGTAGAGTGAGCACGAGGTAAATGTGAACGGACGGACCGACGGACGGACGGACCGACGGACGGACCGACGGGGGTAACCGCAATATACGCCCATACTATCGTGTGGGCGTATAAAAATTTAGGTGTTATCTTAGTAGAGTATTCAAGAATAAGGCAAACAGATAATATGTCTTTAAGATCATCAATGTTTTATAGTAATACAGATTGATTACCTGTACGACAACCCTGTACATCTATAGAACCTTGTTGTAAAGCACCAAGAGGTGTAGATTCTGCTGTAGTTACTTGATCTTCTATCTCTTCTACATAATTAGATGGGAACCAATGTTGTTTCTTATTACCATAATCACCACGCCACCTTTAAGTAAAATCAAAAATAATATTAACATGCACATGCCATTTACTTTGCTGTTAAAATACTTTCTGATACTTCCAAATTACATTTGTGATGAAATCAAATAACATGCTATTTATGCTAGAAATTGAAGATAAAAAAATTCATCATGGTTGAAAAAGCTGAATATATTGAAAAGACTTACCAGCCACCATCTTGTTTTGTAACATTAGTTATAATAGCACCTTTACAGAATTTTAATTCATCTGCTCTATTAGCTGTATAATCATGTAGAGCTTTTACGCGTAGCTGTAATAGTACAAATAAAAGATACATATTGCAATTGTTTTAGAACAACTTGAAAAGCATTCTTTGAAAACATTTAATACCAGTACACAAAATTGTCATTTCAACTTTAAATTAACCTGGGGCCATAATCTCGAAAACTTAAGTAAGATAAAATCCAGATTTTAAGAAACACAGTACTCTGATTGGATAATAAAGCCATATTTAAAATCAATTTTAGTGATTGACCAATCAGATGATTAGAACACTAATATCGTTAAGTTAAGTAAGTTAAGTTTTCGAGAATAAGGGCCCTGAATACTGCATTCAATTATATGCATATAGTTTCAATGGAGAAATTTGATCATAACATACAATTGTGTGAAATGAGTACTGTGTAAAAAATAAATACATATTCTTCATTTGGCAGGTAACATGTTGCTGATACTAGCATTATGACACATGTATATAACCTGTTTAATAAAAGGTATAATCTTATATACTTACAGTGGTAGTAAAATCATTTGGATTAATATAGAGATCAGGAGTACCATAAATACCAGTTTCATCAGGTGCCTATAATATACAATATACACATCGTTAATATACACATACATTTTATCATTAAATCTTCTCTATTATTATATTTTGCAGAAAATAACCTCTGAAGTTATGGGATTGTTTAAATCAGAGGAAACCGATATAGTTTGTTGATATAACAAAAGTGAAATATGTTCAAAATAATTCATGCTGATAACCAGTGAAGTGAGTAGAGTCTTACAGTAAGTATGACTTCTTTGCCTGAAGCTTGGTGAAAATACACCAAGCAGTGTGCAATGAAAAAAAAAAACAGTACTTCCTAATTGTTGTGAAGGGTTACATAGTCTATAGCACACAATGATTCAGTTTAATAATGGATAAAGAACATTGTTAAAATGAACATATAGAACTGAACTCACCATATCTAACTGTTGAACTATACTGTCATTGACTGGATATCTCAATCTAGTTTTCTTATATAGAGGATTCTTTTCATAATAAGATATTAGTTCAACTAGACTCTCAAACTGAGCATTACCTATCTGATACAATCTACCTTCTAATTTAATACGACAATGTTTGATTTTACCTTCAGCTCTGAAATAATAGTTAGAAATAATATTATTATTTGAGTCAGACAAAATAACATTTTATGTAAAATTTGGGCCTTTTTAATTAACATACATGTATATAAAATTTTCGTAAGACACAGCATATATCAACACAATATTGGAGATCATTAGAATTTGATTGTAAACTAGTTTGTCATTCCATCTAAAGCTTTGCCTTGAGGAAACATGGTGGACCTATAGTCACTTTGGCATTGATTAGACAATTCTTACAATATACAAATCACATGATGCACTAATTTCGTCTAAATAAGTTCTGTAAGTAGACCAAACACTAAACTTGATGTTATTGTAACGATAGCTGAACTGGGGTCCATCTAAATTAGAACTTACCTAAATGATATAGCAAAAGTATTGGGATCGCTCATACTGTGTCGTACTAAAAATGCTTTGTCAAAATTAACTCTTTTAAGGAGATCTTCTGCTATGGCTCTACTCATTCCTTCATTATACCACCTAAAGTAACACGTACATACATATTTATATAAGTATTTTATATTTAACATAGATCTTATTCTTTGAATCTACAAGTATTCAAATATAGACTGTTTTACTAATTAAGAATATGACAGCTGATTTCCTAAAACAATTACAATAGCTGTAGATCTGCGAACTCAAGGGTTAGGTGTCAAACTTGCCTGGCAACCTTTGTAGACAGATATTTCTAGTTCCATTATCATATATTCCAAGATTAAACCAAAACGCTTTGTAATTGAATTGAATAGTATTAATATGAAACAAAAGAACTTACTCTTTGCCTTCATGACTCTGTGGTTGTGGAACTGGGTCTTGTAATATAATGGTAAATTCTGAACTACGTATTGGGTAGCGGCGGTAATGGATAATAAGACTATATAAACTATCAAATATGACTTTGTCTATTAAATAATATTTAACCATACCACGTTCTTGACGAGATCTAATTCTACAATGATTCACTGTGCCTTGACGCCTGAAATAACAAATACAGATGATTAAGTCTATCGCAGGTGATAACATTTTATAGTTGCCAGTCACTAATTGCTAAAGTTCCACAAAGTTTGGTTTAATTTTAATCACATCAAAAAAAAGCTTTTTGTAATAATTTTCTGTGTTTAATAATTAGTAACAAATGTGTCTTACCAGAATGACAAAGAGAAATCACCAACAAAAGTATCACTTTCCCTAACAAGGAATGTACCATTACCAAGATGACAAAAAGATTGTAATAGTTCTTCAGCTTTTCTTCTTCCTCCTTCTAACCTACCATGAAACCATGGTTCACTAAAATGTAGTTCTTCTATAGGTCTATCCTACAATGGTGTACACACGCATAAATTTACAATAATAAACAAACTTATTAGAGACTTAGGCAGATTTTCTAAACAACAAAAGGCATATGATAATAGTTGATGACATTAATGTGTCCAAAGATGCCAGCAAATGACAAGAAAGCTGTGCAAATTTATACAATTCAGGACCAATTGAAAGACTGGGTGAGGTCAAATTCCGTGTTAGTATTAACACTGGTGTAAGTACAGAATTTGGATTGGGTCACATGCAAATATTTCTGTATTTGATTGATACTGAAAAACTTCACCTATGTTCACACCTTCTAGTATTAACATTGATAATAAATGAGTTTTTTTTTTTAATAAACAATATTTTATTCACAGTAATATGAAAAGGATTGGGGAACAGGCTTTCGCCTATATAACCCATCTCCATACAAGGACAGAATACTTACATCTAATGATGTAGTATCATCATCATCATCATCTAATTCATCTTGATCTGTCTGTTGTGTTTCTTCAGCATAGTACAGTTTATTTGTATTTAATACAAAAAAATGGGGATGCCATGACTTAAAAGAAAATGAAAAATAGAAATATTTTTACCATATTCACTTTCCAAGAACAAGATGGAACTCAATTCGGGGAGTCATCCATCTGCTCTTTGTCAATTGAATGGTTTGTAATCAGATAGGCCAGGCCATTTTGAGAAATGTCTTCCCCATATTGAACTAATTCACATCTACTTAAGCTATGTTCCATATATATGTCATAAATGGCCCTTGCGGATCTGTCATGCGTCAAATATGATTCCATATGTGTGTTAAACGTATGCGTTATCTTCCTTTTGACAGGACTTCAAAATATGGCAGGGAAAAAGACAAGGAATCCCAACAAAAAATGTCACATTTTGGAGATATCCACGCAAAAAGGCGTCCAGATGCGTAAAAAATTGCAATACCCCGCGATTTTATTTTCGACGCATGACGAAGACCATTTGACGGATATCGCTTCCGCATATATGGAGTCATACCCTCTTAAACCAGCTATTTCGATTTTTAATGCATGACGGATGACGCATGACGGATCCGCATGATGCCTATATGGAATTTTAGCTTTATTGGTGTGAAAGACATTCTGAATCCTATTCCAACAGTTTCTATGGAATTTTTGATAGATTTTATGAATCTTAATCAAGCAGAAATCAACCACCACCAAGTAATTACAAATATTTGCAACGAAGAAACCAATTTGAAGACAAATATTTTACTCACATGATCAACAGGATCTTCTAAATACATCATACCATTCTTAACTGATAAACTTAGATCTACATCTGCTGCACCTTAAATAAATACACATTTATCATGAATTACAGCATGGCATACCATGTCAAGTTCATTGTATCATTCTTATATGATTAATACTAATTATATACTTTTTAAGGCCAGTTAATTGCTATAATTAATAGAAAGATAATAACTTACTATCTTCATTTGTTACTGTATATTTCCATTCATTACCATCTACCCATTCCGGTAACTTCTTGTGCTGTAATATATAGGATATACAGATTTATCCTATAACCGACATGAGAAATAAAAATTTAAAATTTGTTTCCAATGATTTTTTTTTTTCATATTCTGTGTCTGTGATGCATTCTAGATAAAAAAAAATTTTTTTTTTTTTTATGTCGGATAAAAATGATATCCCCATTGAATAAATATGGTATTCAATGGGTGGTATTCAATGGGCGTGGCCAAGCTTTAATGCATGTGCTTCACTCCTTACTAACAGTCAAAATGGCGTCGGACAGTTTTGCCTCTGTTAACTTCGAAGGAATAATTAAAAGCGAACGTAACAAAAACACGAAAAAAAAAATTTGGGTCGAAATTGGCGTTTTGTCAAGATTGTTTACTATTACCTGTCAGTGATGTTTAATAACATGTAATGGTACAGTATGAGTAAAAACCGCTTTACATATAACGAAAAACAGGGATCGGATAAATAGGTTATCCAATGGCAAACTCGTGGATATGGTTTTTATGCCACTCATGGCATAAAAACCATATCCACTCGTAGCCATAGGATAACCTCTATATATTCAATTATTCTAATATTTCAATTAAATATATGATTTAAATCATGAAAACTATATAGAAATGAAATTAAATGAATGGAGTTTTACGTCCTACTTTTCTGCACCTATATGGGCTAATTGAGGACAGGCAAACGCCATGCAGTGTGCAATGAGGAAAATTTTGCCAGGACAGCGGCATTAGCCTACTCTTATTATCGATTTCCAACTGTCGAGGGATCTTTAACGTGCACAGCCAATAGCACACAGGACCTCGGTTTATTGTCCCATCCGAACGACTAGACACTTTTTCTATGTCAGCCCCTCCAACCTGCATCACTGACAGGGGGAAACCGGGTTGAAAAATCCGAAGGTATCATCTCGACCCATGCCGGGATTGAACCCTGAAAATAATATAAAACAGTTCATTATGAGTATGGAGTAAATAATAACAGACCTTAATAATGATTTTACATTTTAGCTGATTTGGTGAAGGTAATACTGTAGCTTCTTTATCTACTGGTTCCATTAATAAACTATCTATAATATAGAAAGAAATTCAGAATATTTACTATTCAACTTGTCATATCTCTACATAAATATGCTGCTTCATGGCCATCTGAACTATGTCACATCATGGGCTCAAAGAATTTGCAGCTATCCTCTATAGAAATCGTGATCTTTGAAAGTCAGCCTTGAAACAATTAGCCATCTGCAACCAGAAACATTTCAATACAAATGAAATTAAAATTTTATTTACCTCCAAATATGTCTTTAAAACCATTAGCCATGGCTCTTTGCTGACCTAAACTACAGTGATTCTCTATGGATAATATCAATGGATAACTGGAAATAGAATTTAACACAAATGACATTATCGTCAATAAGATTTTCATAAATAAAATTACAGTACTTAAATAAAATAATTAAGTATTTAAGCATTAGTAATGAAAACTAAAATACTAAACCTTACCAAATAATAACCAGCAATACATTGCTAGATGTACATGAGCTATTTATATGAAAGGAATCATAAATTTATAGTAGCTCGATTTTTCTCACAAAATATGAATGTTAAAAACAAAAAGGTATGTAAATTTGAATATTCAATTGTGATCAAGTGACATCAGCCATTATAATAATATTAAATCTTAGTAATATTGTAACATTTCAGAATAAAATCTCAACACAGAGTCTCATTACAACCTTAAAACTCTTCTCATATTGTATTCAAAATGATACTTACTCTGAAGCTACCCAAGCATGATCTTTTATAGTTTTTAATACATCTAGAAACTTTATTTTAGATGTTAATGTATGACCATGATATATGTATGGATAATTATCTGGACCATCCCAACAATCCACTGTCAAAAATAACAAAATTATAATAATTAAATAAGTCATTTAAATTTACTAAACATTTTCTTTCTCTTTCTGGCCATTTATTTACACATTTTGCTGGCAAAGGGAGTGAAGATTAATCCGATAATAGATTTGTCATCTTCAGTTTTATCTTAGCAAAGCATCAAAATAGGATTGTTAATCTATTTTATCAATACAAATAAAAGTTTTTACAACTTTTTTTCTAATGCTAAGTATGCTAATGCTAATGTAAGAAATAATAACTTACATTCTAAACATCTGCAGCCCATACGTAATACCCTAGCATACGCTTCTACTGAAGATTCACTAGATAACTGATCTCCTGTTAGATACCTGTTTAAAAATTATCAAATTTTAAATTACTGAGACAAAATATGCCAACGTATAATTTCTGTCACTTAATTATAATCTTATTGATCTACAACCTAATCTTTATAAATAAGATTCATGAAAACAAAATACAGATAGCATTGTACTACCGGAAGTCTGTGGAGTGACAATTTTTTTTTTTAAATTTCATGTATCTAATGTAAGAATGTTGAAAATTCTACCAATCCAAAAATATTCTTTCAGAATAAATAAAAACCTCTTTAGAAGGTTTATTTCTAATATTTGTGAAATGACTGATACAGCTAAGTTACAGTAAGATTAAATACATACGTATTATGTGATGATGCTATCCAATAATGAGATAAAGGATGGTTCATATCTTGTTTATCATTTGCATCATCCCATAACGTATTTTGTGGTGAAAATAAATAATCTAAAAACTAAAAAATAAAAACAAATTCTATTTGGAATCTACATCTGATTAGATTTTCTGATATCTTAAAACATTTCTTTGAATCAATATCCCAATTCACTGTTAAAACAAAAAATAAAGATGCCAAGTACACCTAGCTTTGATAAGGGAAAAGTAATAATTGACCACAAAAAACCCAACTGCTTATTTATTCTATAGAACAGTGCTCAATGCTTCCTTTCATGTTCCTTAAAGTGAATGAAAGATTTGCCACCTTATGTAAGGGCTGATTTCTTTTTTTTAAGCTAATTGAGTACTACTAACGATACAACTACAAAACAAAACATACCTCATATTCAGTGAAAAAAAGACCACCAGCCGCTCGAAATGTTTCATCTAGAAATTCCTTCATCATCTGACTTACTTCTGTTGTCTCTATCGTATTTACCTTAAAAAAATCAAATCAAAATGTTCATTCTTGCATTTTGTATGAGGCTTCATGTAAATGGCAATAACAATTATTGAATTCATCTTATGCTATTCACATAAGAAACTTACTTACTTTTTGTTCGTCTATCAAAAACTGTTTGAATTTTTCAACTGACATTCGCCTAAAAAAATTAAGAAAAGTGTGATATAACTATGATAACACTCTGCAACTGAGCTTGTCAACTGAATATCATCTGAAGAGAGTTAATAACCTTACTTTAACTTACTATACCACATCAGTCATATGTTGCGATACAATGATAAACTCTTCCATTACTGTCATCTTAGCTTATGTAAATATTTTGAAAAAAGGACAATAATCAATGAGACAGATTTCACTAAAGCAGAATGTAGCACTAGTTTAATAAATCTGTAAGAAGTTTTACAACCTTTTTGAGAGTGAACATGGCTAATTACATAATCTCTTTATCCAAAAAAATTAAATTCACCAGTCTAAGCAATGTTAACAGCATACTGGAATGATAACTAATTTAAATATTGAAAACAAACTTACTTCTCATTTCCAACAGTATCAAAATATTTTTCACTATTTTCACTTATAATCTGAAAAACAAATAGCAAAATTTGAGTTTGAACAAGGATAAGAAGCTTAAATGTAAAAAATACAGAAATGAAATACATTCTGGAATGATTTAAACTTAACAGATCACTGCATGATATTTATTTATGTCTAAAGAGTCTAACTAATGGGTTTATAACAAAGATATTATATAATAATACTTACAGAACTAATGGGTTTATAACAAAGATATTATATAATAATACTTACAGAACTAACATGTATTAACTGATGATATAATGTAGCAAATTGTTCAAATACCACTTCTCCTTTACCACCAGAATCTACCTCCTGAAAGAAAAAAAAATATTGTATAACAAAAACAATTTTGAAGAAGTTTAAAGAGGCATTCTTACATTTTCACATGAATGTGAGTGATCACCTTAATTTGTTGCGACACCTAGAAATTCCAATAATTAGATGTGGAAAACATGTTTATATTTAACAACAGGTATTAAAACAGTGATATTACTATGTATCAGACTGATCATACTGAAAATTTCCCATAAGATATAATTCAGTAAAAAATATCTTGAGTAAAACCTTTTGTATATGTATAATATGAAGTATACAACATATAGTACTATAAGCTACTCACTTGAAATTTTTCACGTAATTTACTTGTTGATATTTTGTTGTTTATTCTGGGCATCCAGGCTTTTAAATTCTTCAATGTCACTCTGTAAGATCAATTTACAAATACATATTGATAATCAATTACACAGACCTGCATGTTTATATATTTTGAAATAGAATTAAAAAAAGTCATTTTGATTATGAACTTCTATCTTGCATACATAATTTGATTAATTCCAGTAATTCCAAAAGTAAATATTACTTGTATAATACAAACCTGACCAAAAAACTACTATTTTCTAAGAAGTATTATATCAAATCAATAAGTGTTTTTAAAACTCAATTAAAATCCCACCTCTTTAAAGCGATACAACCTCTTAGAATGAACAAAAAAATTAAGTTCTCAAACTTGTTCAATCAGAGTATATATTCATCAACGGTGTCCAAAGTATTAAACAGAATGCAAAAAACCCACGAAACTATGTAAATTTCCATATAATAACAGGTTATAATTGATAAATGCCTTAATCAAATTTAAGGCATTTATCAATTATTGTATATAAACATTGTTTTCTAGATTATCAGATTATTTAGGTAATCTGTTTTATAGTTATGCAACCATGCAAGTCCCTTGATGAATATAAACTCCTATTGACCAAATTTGTAAATTTAGATTTTTTGTTCATTCTAAGAGGTTGTATTCCTTTAAGATCGCTTTCCACTGTTGAAGATTAGTTCAGCGCAATAGAAGCTTTAAGTAGTATTGTTGCGCGTATATAAATTTAGAATTATTATTATTATCATAACTCAACAAAACCACATTAAAACTAATTAGCATTAGCACGTCTGGATCATTATCAGAATAAAATGAAAACTTACACATCTGATCCCACCTTCTCCATCAAATAGAACTCTTTTCTCAGCCATCTGAATAGATAAAACAACCATATCAATAACAACCTTCATATACCATGTGTTTAATTGTTTTTCAGTGGAAATAATGACAAAAGGCAGCAGAGCATGGCTGTTGCAAAACCTTGAAAACCACTGATATAAATTTTAACAATGAAATGCAACATACCTTTCTAAATGTAATTGAAATGAGGCTGCTTTAGTATCTCTTGCTAAATATTCCAGTCCTTTCATCCATACATCAAATTCATCTTTACTGTTAGCTGTAATTAGATAATATAATCACTGTAATGAGTGTAACCATCCGCCACCAACAACAGCTTTGTGCAATGTCTGGTTACAAGAATATGAATTGTATGAAGAATCAGAATTTATATCTTTCTGTGTACCACACTGGAGTACATACACAACATTCTCCCGGAATCTTACTATTCAGAAATTCAAACCCTCTTCTGACCTTCTGCATAAATCACAGACTAAACAGCCATAACTGCCGGAACAGGATTTGATTGAACTGCAACACTGTTCCAGACAAAGATGGTGCAGCGAGAACAGTGACAAATCAAGATGGCGGCAAATGTTGCAACTGTTTTTCAGTGCAGAACAGTTCCAGAATAACTCGAAAGCTAATTTGGCTTCTTTATTGTTGCATACATGCAAGAATGTTAACAAGGACATGGGGAGTAGAAATGACCATGTTCAAAACTCACCAACAACAGACAAAGTCTTTAGCTTAAACTCTGTTCCATACAATATAACAAAACATACTCGACTATCAGCTTTCCGACTTTCTTCAAACCATCTATCAAAGTCTTTAGAATTTTTACCAGCTCGTATCTCTTGTACTTCTCGTAGATTTACTGAAAGACATTTTTAATACATTTGACTAGGAATTCAAAAGATTCAAAAGGTTTTGTATATATTAAGTATCAGGGTGCAGGGACAGCTATAAGAGATTTCTTGTCTGGAATCTTATTAACTGTATTTCCAGATTATGACTTCACTATAGCAAATACCATTCACATATTCTATTTTGTAAAAGTGACAATTCGATAGGGTCAGGGTTTATTTGGGTATAGATACACTGTACAATGATAAAATCTTATAAACATAATTAGATGGATCAAATTTACTATGGGATGTCATAGGATAGACAATGGCATAGACAATGGCATCGATTTGAATCACTGACCAATCTTATCATTTGTAGCATTTTAAGTGAAATATATTATTGATAAAATGAAAGGTTGAGAAATGGCCTTAACCCTATTGATATTTGGAAAAAAGAAAGAAAGAAAGATCTATATTTTACAAGGATAAGAACTTAGGTTCCTTGTGGATCCTTTCTCCCAGCTGGTCCTTGGCCAAACCTCTTGGCATTGATCTTTCCCGGATTATCCGTACCTATTTACAGCTGGAGGACTGGAATTATGAGTGAAGATGACTTATTTAACGTCATCAGACTTTCACACCCTGATCGAGAACCAAACTCTCCAACATAACGACCTTCATTTGCTCGTATCCAAGCAAATGACGTCATGTTTGTAAATAACAACGCAGTAACCAACTGTGCTATAGAAGCTTATTATACAGATTCAAACAAAGAGTTTTAAGTTTTTAAATTTTGACCCTGTTAAAGGAACAAACAACTTTATAGCAAGCAGTCATTTGTTATAAATTTGGTATTTTATTGGAATATTCTGATTAGGAAATCAATGCCCACTATTTGGCTATTTTTATCACTAAGAGGATCCCTTATCATAATTGATAATTTATTGTCAGTCAGTAGGGATGACAGAATGTTTAATATTTATTCATATTGCCCTGGTGTATTGATTACAGTGAAATAATTAATAATAACAGGTTATCAGTGTATATATAAACACCAGGTACTTTAATTTCAATCAATATAATATGATTAATGGTTGAGTAAATTGAGAATTATTATCATCTGTATTCTAATTACTCTTCTTTTAACTCATTAAATTACTCTGATCAGTGTCATCATTCACAGTTATACTGAAATCATTAGCACCTCCATATTTATTTTTAAAAGTGTTTAAAGAGGTTTTCTATTTGTTTATGAAGTATTCTGACCAAACATCACTTCCATTAAAGCCAGTACTGGTAATTATACCCCAAGGGCCTTTGAAATAGCCATGTCATAAAAATCTTAATATAATACAAAAGTTGTTGGTTTGATTTGAAAATATGTATCTAGAGTAAAATGACACAATCAAAAATATCTTCAGTCACCTAATTTGATACCTGTGGAAGGTAGTCTGCCACAATGACAACACAACAGTTTTAAAGGAAACACTGTATTCAATGATAGTAAATTACTTAAAAGAAATGTATCCAAGATCTCATTAATTGCCTTACAATTTTTTCAACTTTACAATAGCTAAAGATGTGGACCACAGCCATATAGCCCAACAAAAAAAGCCTTAAATTTCATCAGGAGTAAACTTAACTTTCTCAACCTTTCAATTTTGGTCCAATAACGTCCATTTTAAGTTTCATCAAAATTGGTCGAAAACTAAGATAGTAATAGCATATTCAAGGCTTTGGGGCAAGGGCAATAACTCTGCTTCTAACGGTCGAAAATAGCTCAAATTCAAGACCGACGGACGGGGGTGCCGACAGTATACATCCTCATAGAGAGATGAGGGCGTATAAAAAGTAGACGTATCCCTTTACGGGCAATAAAAGTTTGTTTACTAGATTTATTTTATCTATTTATTAAGGTGTGGTCTAGGATATATCCAATCAGGCTAAATAATTTTCTTATATTTGATGTGATTTGGCCTAAATCACTCATTTTCTCTTAACATTTTGTTCTATAAGCCACAGCTAGTCATATCTAATGTCAAAATGATATTTTGTTACACATATTTGTAAATTATAAATCAACGCAACAGATTGCAATTAACATTGCCATAAATTTGATCAAAATAATTTCCACCTAATACCAAATTTTACTTGTTACATAAGTTGACCTTTGTAAGCCTGAAAGTTTACTATAACAATATGGTTATGAAGATTTGACATTTCCTAAACCAGAACATTTTAAATCTATACATCAGTCATCAAAGGATTTTCATAAATAAAAATGACAGCTAATTTCCAAATTCACCAAAATTATTGACTACCGTATCTAAGAGGCAAAACAAAAACAATCTTCTGAATGATAATCTAAAAAAATCCATCTTAATTCTGGTTAAATTTCATCAAGTCTATTAGTAAAAGAATCTAAAGAATACAAAATTTTTCAAATGATTTTAATTTGTTAAGAGGTTTTTCAGTATTTTCAAGTTAATAGGCCTACTAATTTTTTAAAGCTGAATCAATCATGATAAAGATTGAACAACTTATTGTGTCTTCAGAGGGGAGAACACGAGGGGCCCGTAGTTATATTTTTTTAAATATCGTTATATGAGGATCCAGTAAAATAGGAGACTTTACTTCGACATTTTAACATTGGAATAATTGGCATAAGACTTCTACAAAGTAATAATAAATTTCATAGCTGTAAAGCTAGGGCTGGGCGATATACCGGTATCACGATAAATATGGTATCACGATAAATATCGGTATGGGAATTCATACCATTAGCAATATCATCGGATGAGAAAATATTGAAATATCGATCATACTGTTATATAGGGCCTATCGGTTTCATTAAATTATCGCGATATACCAGTAACAGATTCACCACAATAGTGCTTATAAATATTTACGTAGAAATAAAATCGGAGAGATGTTTCTGTTGTTACTAATAATAGACCAATGACCAACTTGAATAATGCCGACCCTCTTGACTCAGTGACTGTAGCCATGCGATTTAGCAATATGGCGTTGGTTAAATAGAAAAGCGCGATGATGGAGCAAATTTTGACCATGCTTTCAAAGCCAATTTTAATGGACCCAAAAATATTTGCAGTTAGTTGAATGCACTGTCAAATGCCATCAAGTAATTCATATGCCTCCAACTCGAAAATTGCGATTCTGAACATTTGGTAGTCAGAGAGTACATCTTTCACAATATGGGCTAGGAATATATGTTAACCAAACAGTATAACACAAACAACCATATTTATGTTAATAATATAAGAATATATTAGCAGTTATTTCAAAGTTAATCTATTCGTAAAACAATATAGGCCCTACACATATTTATACCATTACAGGCCTAAGGGCAGTTAAATATAAACCATTATTCATAACAATAATTCTCAAATAACTTGTAAATAAGCCATATGGATATATAATAGTTCATTATAAAACAATGTATAACTATTTGCTACTATGTAACTCAATTAGGTATCAGGCTTACTTACCTACTCCTTCTGGTCTTCCACCTTGACTTTTGATCCAGATCAACTGTCGGGTTTCCAACTTCACCCTTAGAGTTCTACGTTCAGGCTTCTTGCGATAGAAAAATAAAGTTGTTACCAGACCCATTTCTAGTGGTCTTAATGTTTCCACAACTTCTAGCTCAGACATACCCCCAATTCCATTTACAACTGGAACAGCCATTTTTTGTTTACAACTGAACTCAACCTGAGAATTCAGAAAATCAAAGGAAAAACGTTTCCTGCAATGTCGCAGATCTTTAAAAAAGCTGCTACGACATGATGAAAATGAATGTCATTTCTTTACACCAGTCTAGTGCTATATGCCACAATAAATGTATATTAATTAGTTGAAAAGTAATTTAAACTCTGTTATCAGTGTGGCACGATTCTGTCAGTTCAGCTTCCGGAATTCCCTGACTTATATTGATCCAGGGGAGACAACTCCACTTTAAACCTTCCCAGGTGAATAGGGCTATTTTAGTTTATTAAAGGGATATGTGCACTAACCGCTCGACCAAAAAACTTTAAGTCTCAGAACCTGGAAATTTTTTAGCTAATCTTATCTGTAATAATGTTACAAAAAATTTAAGCCTTCAAATCCCCATGTATTTACATATATATATATATAGTCACATATACCGGTACTCGTCGTTTATTCAGACTAGGCCTATGACTTATATCGAAAACACATATATACAGAAAATGAAAGAGAACTGTTAACATAACGGTATAATTGAAGGGGTTGTGTGATTTTTGTACAGTTCCAGTAAATCTGAAGGCTATAAACATAAATTCAAGACCCAAATTGATCCTCGAACTTGCTGAACATTCCCCTTTAACGTTCACTATCAGTTCGACTAATCACGCCTGTTGGTCTCAGGATTTTTAAGGAAAAGCTAATAAATGGTCAAAATTCACCGTTGAAATTTAAGCTTTCAAAACCAAGCACGTGAGTAGGCCTATCCATATCAGTATCACAGATTGAAAGTCAGAAATACAACCGAATTGGGACTGTTATGCATTATTGTCACTGACATGTGGCTCAAGTTTAAGAACATCCTCAATGACGAAATACAAACCAATATCCCTCTATCCAAACCTTCATCTAACAAAAGACAGAAAAAGCTCTGGTATACTAAAGATGTTGTTACAGCTCTACAAAAGAAAAGAAAAACATGGTACGCATACAGCAAAAACAAGACACACATCAACTACGAGTATTATCGGAAAGCAAGAAACCATGCATCAACAATACAACTAAAGGCACATAAAGAATTTGAGAGGAACATCGCCATAGGAATAGAGACAATCCCAAAGACTTCTGGAAGTATATACACTAGAAAACCAAGTCAAAAACAACTATTAACAACATTGAAAGAGACGATGGTGAAACCCTTACAGAAGACATAGAGAAAGCCATATAATTTAATTCATGTTTTAACACCTACCAGTTATTGACCACTCAACTACAAACCAACTTGCACAGATTAATATTAATGAAGATACCATCCGCAAAAAATTACAAAAACTCGACATCTCTAAATCCCCTGGTCCAGACGGCATGCACCCTAAAGTCCTGAAAGAAACAAGCACAATAATTTCAAAGCCCCTGGAACTTATATTTACCAAATCACTACACGAAGGTACTCTTCCAGAAGATTGGAAAATAGCCAACATTACGCCAATATACAAGAAAGGAAGTAAGAAAAAAGTGAATAACTACAGACCAATTAGCCTTACCAGCTTTATAGTCAAGACATTGGAATCCATCATTCGAGATGCCTTGATGAACCACCTCCAGAAAAATAATCTACTGAACATCAACCAATATGGCTTCAGATCAGGAAGATCTCCCACAAAACTGATTTCAAAACTAAAGGCTCGCGGATCATCAGACCCCGTTCTAAAAGCACCGAAAGCAAAGAGTTGTTCTCAATGGAGTACAATCACCATAGATGAATGTTTTTAGTGAAGGCAGTGTACTTGGCCCGTCCCTATTCCTTGTTTACATTAATGACATACCAGATGCAATCAACTCAATGATAAAACTTTTTGCTGATGATACCAAAATTTACAGACCAACACCTCATTCCTCCGACCACCAACTTCTTCAAAACGACCTATCTGAACTTTGTAACTGGAACAACAAATGGCAAATGAATTCAACACAGAAAAATGTAAATCTCTCCACTCTGGCTATAATAACAGCAGACATCAATACTACCTACTAGAAGACAACACCAACAAACCCTTAGCCCAAGCTCCTGAAGAAAAAGACTTAGAGATAGTGTTCCAGGACAACCTAAAATTTAACACACAAATATCCAACAACGTGAAGAAAGGAAACCGACTACTAGGCATGATAAGAAGAACTTTCACCAATCTTGAAACCGGAATGTTCATACCATTGTACAAGTCCCTCATTAGACCTCTGCTTAACTAAAAAAAAAGACATCGAAATGCTTGAAAACGTACAACACCTAAAAAGCTGAGAAACCTGAGCTACTCTGACAGACTAAGACTATTAGGATTACCAACTCTTGAATATAGAAGGAAAAGAGCTGACGTCAGACAAGTATACCGCATCATATCAGGAATAGACCAAATTGCCAGTAAAGACATGCTTCACCTTTCCGCAAGATCCATCACAAGAGGACACAGTAAGAAGCTCACCAAACCCCACTCAAGACTGAAAATAAGAATTAACTTTTTCTCCATCAGAGTAATCAACTCATGGAACTCCTTGCCAGACTACGTTGTAAACTCGAAAACCCTCAACCAATTCAAGTCCAACCTGAATACAGCATGGAAGTCTGACCCAACCAAATTTACTCCCAGCACCTACCAAGCTAATTAAATCACGGTCAAAATTTTTCAAATCAAAACACTCCTACAATACGCAAACGCACTTATTATAACACAAAAGAAATACCCTGAGGTGGTCTAGAAGCCTTCCAGCTTACAACAGACCGAAGATCAGTAAGAATCAGTAAGAGTCCTTATTCAGGCCTCTAAAAACGGAGTGGTAGGGTGGAGGTTCGGGGTGTTCAACCGCCCCAAACAATTTGGGGGAAAATGTTTCTGACATTCCCATTTATAACTTAAAGAGGCACAGGCTTCATTTTCGTTGGTCGATTTTTCCAAGTCATAGAAACGAGGACTTTTTTAGCTCAGCAATTTAGTACTGGTTATCACAACTCACCATTGAAATTTGAGCCTTCAAATCCATGTGCATCCATAATTATTAGCATTTGAAAGTTATAATGCCCTACTACACATTATCGATACTATGCAATATATAGACAAGTCATCTATAGAAATAGAAGCACAAATGTCTAATTTAAGATATATTTGAAGGAAATATGCAATTTTCATACATTTCTAGTGCTTCTGAAGGATACTTAAGTATATTCAAGACCCAAATCAACCAATAAAAATGAAGACTGGTCCCCTTTAAATGATATTTTGTATTTTTAAGATATAACAAGAAATTGTTATGATTAGTAAAATCAAAATTGCTCGATGTACCTCCACCATTGAGAATGAGATTAGGTACGGCAAGTTGGGCAATGCGGCTAAACGAACCCATCAGTTTGTATCTTACTTATGACAGAAGTCATGTAGGCTTGACTACAAGAACCATAATAGAAATACAAGAACAGAGACGACTGCAAATTATTAAATACAGTGTCGTTTCTGTGGACAGAGGCAAGAGGGTCATTGAGTTCAGGGGCGGATCCAGGATTTTAAAAAGGGGGGGCCTAGATGTAAAATTGAGCCGAGCGAAGCGAGGAGAAAAAATTTTTTGACCTTTATTTTGGCTTAAAAACATAGAATAAGTATAAATTGTACTAATTTAACGGTTTCTGACGTGGACCATGTTAACGAAATCTATAGGCGTATTCATTGTACAGTCTAATTTAAAAAAAAAGAAAAAAAAAGACAAAGTAAAGGGGGGGGGGGGGGCGTACGCCCTCTCGCCCCCCCCCCCCTGGATCCGCCACTGGAGTTCTTACATGATTGATGGCACTGATACTGATGCTTTATTAGTATTTAGTTTCTACTAAACTCGGCAATATAGATTTACAGTTCTATGGCCCAACTTAAGGCCTAAAGGCTAATAATACATAGGCCTATCTATAACTAATTACTAAATAACATAACACTACTACTACTAGGATATGAATGCCACTGAGGAATGCTTTTCTCCCTTTCCATCAGCTCATTCTTGGGGCAGAATAGGGGGAGTTTTTGAAGCCATTCACCCATGTCAGTATTGATGTCACCATGTTATCATTTTAAACAACGTGGCGGTGACGTGAGTTCATTTGCCCTAATTTACATGATAAACCAAAAGTAGCATTATTGCACCCACTTCCGGTATCTCAAAATGACGTCAACCTCATGCGCACTGAACCAAGGGGCGTCGAACATCCGCCATATTTGTTCAGACATTAAAAGATAGGTGAAAAAATCGGAGATATATCGTTAAAAATCAAGACCATCGGTCAATCTTCCTAGTCGGTCGCTTATCAGGGTCTTCTTTTATTCATTTAGAATTTGACATCTAGGTGTAGTTTGCATTCTAGGTCGTTATTTTGACGACTGAAGTGTTTGTTTACCCCAACTGTCAAGCGGAAGAGTAGAATAATGGGAACGAAAGATGACGAATACGATTATTTATTTAAAGGTAGGTAACACATATGTAGATGACGGTAAATTTGGGGTTGTAAGTTGTTTGTTGAAACTGAGATACTATCTGTGTAGTTACAGCAATAACACCAACGAGAGAAATGTTCAATGTTTTTTGTTTTGACAGGTCTAGGCCCTGGCCTAGTCCTCCCCTCCTAGTTTAGCACTGCCACGATCACGATGATAACTTTTTTCTTACTAGTCTAGTACCCGTAAGCCTATTTTTATCTTTATATACTACTAAAATTGAATAGTCAAACTTGAAAAGAGGGTATTCATCTTAGTCTTAAGTTAGAAGAACTGTGTTCATTCATAGATTCAGTTCATTACCTCTTTGGCTCTTAATCTTAGCTAAACCTATAGACTATAGTGCCCGACCACTAGTAGTAGTGTAGACTAGGGGACCTACTAGTACTGTACTGTACTGTACTGGTGGTCTGAATTCCTTTGAAACCTTGAAACAACAGATGATTCTGATATTTAAGTCATTGAATCTGGCACAGAAATGTCAGTGCCTCTGACTAACTAATCTGAGATTTGACGTGGCTTTGACTTGAATAACGTGAAAAAGGCTGAGCCGCCAGAGGTGAGTGTAAGTGTGTATTTGGAATAGTAACAACAAAGGTTGAACTTGTCATGAATATAGCCTCATTGCTCTGTGAACTGAACAAACTTGTGTTTGTTTTAGAAGAGTCTTTCTCATGGACACTGCTTCTCAATCGAAAGAATGAATGATATTTGCTACCTGGTGTGATATTTTAGCATACCGGTACTGGTAATGTATTAGATTTTCTTGATGTCCGGTATTGGTAATATATTTGGCATCCTGTATGTGGAGATGATTTTGACAAGGAAATCATTTATGAATCATGAATGGCTGTACCTCATTAAGTGCAAGGTCAAGTCATGTCACTCACTTTACGTAAAGTTAGTCAGATTAGGTGATGTAACTTTAATCTATCTTCAGGGCTGTTAGGCTTACTTTGAAAATCAATATCTTGGTAGTAACTAAATCAGAAGCTTATCTTGATAACTGTCCCTGCGTAGAAAATTGATTCAAGTTTAATTTAACAAAACTATAGCCATTTCTGGGTTACTTAGAGGTTAGCCAGTTACAGTTCGGTTTCATATATCCAATATCCACGTCACAAGTTTGGGAATGTTGGCCAAAAATATTATGCCAACTCTTTGAATAAGCTATGACTATATTTTCTTGATATAGAAACATACTAAGATGAGTCATCATAGCACATTGACATAAACTAGATTTCAAATAATAAATAATCCATTTATATTGGAAAACTGTTCAGTTCAGTGTCAATCTTTTACTTGATATTAAACTGTTTGTTGAAATATAATGGTTACGTTAAATCCACGGGTGTGCTCATGCTGCATTCATATGCATGCTAAAATTAATGACATGGATCATGTAAATGGAATTTGGAAAAGTAGGGTCTTTATTACCTTATTTGTAATTCTATGAAATTTTCAGCATATTTATGGCACTCTTCTTCAAAAGCATAATAGACAATCTTGAATATATTGCAATTGAGTAATCAGATTTAAGCTGTTTATGAAAATTGATACGTAAGCTTATAGATTATGGAATTTTGAAATGGACTCCCTATAGGACTTAATTTGTATCTTGTGATCTGGTGTAAAGAGGGATGAGTTCACTCTTATGAATTAAATATTCTGACTGATATTTTTGTTTTTCAGTTGTACTTATTGGTGATTCTGGTGTAGGAAAAAGTAATTTATTGTCAAGATTCACAAGAAATGAGTTCAATTTAGAAAGTAAAAGTACAATTGGTGTGGAGTTTGCAACAAGGTAAGTTGTGAGTCTTGTCTTTTCTTGAGAAAACATAGGATACTGTACCGGTATATGGATAAGGATTCAACAAGTTAATCTCCTTTTCAATAAATTGAAATTAAAAATGGTTATAATTTGGTAAAGCTCATGTTCCTTTAGCAACGGTTATCATTTCATTACATTAATCCGTTGCTATCATGATAAGGTTTTCTCGTCATTAACTTTGATTGGTCGAACGATTATTGTCGACCAGTTATATTCATTGTAACAAATTATTGCGGGAAAACTTTCGAATGACCAGACGTCAAATTTCTTGTAGCAAATTTACCTTGTGATAATCGAGTCTCAACGGTCATAAATTGAATGTGACGTATAATGTTTTTTAAACGAGGTTATTAGTTGATAATGAGGAGAAAACCCCGTCAATCCAGCAACGGTAGATAATGCGAATGTCTAACGTTGCTGAAGGAACATGGGTAAAGCTAGACATGATTGAAATCTACATTATTTGCAAAGTACTGGTAGGTGATGTGGATTGGATATTCAGACTTTAATGATCTTAATTTTAAATTTTCCATATTTTTTTTTATAGGAGCATACAAGTAGATTCAAAAACAATCAAAGCACAGATATGGGATACTGCTGGTCAAGAGAGGTATCGAGCTATAACTAGTGCGTAAGTACACTTTATATTTTTATACGCCCATACATTAATTGTAATTTAGTTCTTCCCCCTGAAGAAGTCAAAACTTTTTTGACGAAACGTTGGGTATTAAAGGATGGTATTTGATGTCAATTTTATTATTTAATTCACACATTAATGTGGGCGTATATTGTAGTCGCCCCTGTCTGTCTGTCTGTCTGTCTGTCTGTCTGTCCACAATTGTTGTGGACACCATAGAGAGCTGGTTTCTTGATGGATTTTGATAAAACTTGCTGTGAGTGTTTATCACCCAAGGATGAACCCTATTGAAAATCAGACAAATCGAAAAATATTTCATGGGTTATTGCCCTTGCTTTTGAACATATCTTGTGGACACCATAGAGAGCTGGTTTCTTGATGGATTTTGTTGAAACTTGGTATGAGTGTTTGTATTGACATTAGGATAAACCCTATTGAATATCAGAAACATCTAAAAAATGTTTTATGGGTTATTGCCCTTGTTCTTTAAAACACGTTAATTTTTCAGCCATTACGCTCACAAAGTTGTGGACATGATAGAGAGCTGGTTTCTTGATGGATTTTGATGAAACTTGCTGTGAATGTTCATAAACACCCAAGGATGAACCCTATTGAAAATCAGACTAATCGAAAAATATTCCATGGGTTATTGCCCTTGCTTTTGAAAATATGTTGTGGACACAATAGAGAGCTGGTTTCTGGATGGATTTTGATGAAACTTGGTATGAGGGTTTGTATTGACCTTGGGTTAAACCCTATTAAAAATCAGAAACATCAAAAAATATTTGATGAGTTATTGCCCTTGTTTTTTAAAACGCGTTAATTTTTCAGCCTTTAACAAAGTTGTGGACACTATAGAGAGCTAGTTTCTTGATCGATTTTGATTAAACTTGCTGTGAGTGTTCATAAACACCCAAGGATGAACCCTATTTAAAATCAGATTAATCAAAAAATATTTCATGGGTTATTGTACTTGTTAACTTGTAGTTGTAAACACTCAAAAATCGTTCAATTTTGTAAACATTCTTGATGGCACGGTTTTCGACAGATGTTTTATTTACTAATAGTTCTTGTCGACCTCCCAAACAACTTGGATGCCATTACAAAAGTGGGCGTATTACGATGGGGCATCGCTATTTTTTATTTTAAAGAGGTCTTCAGGATATACTCTTTTAGTCATTGTTGTTATCTCTTGAAAAAGTACCTGTAAATGCTTAAGCCCTGGTTTGAAAGTTGGTCCTTGCATAAGCATACATATCTTTGAAGAAAGAAACAGTCATATTTTACAAAAATAACAACTAGGACTGGGTGAAATAATTAATCATAAATGCTAGGAATTTTTAATTTCAATAACTGGTAATCATACTTCAGAGACCATTAAAATTCATAATTAATTTTTTGTAACATCTATACACTGCTATAGGACAAGATATTAAGATCTGTGATCATCATAAGAATTCTAGATGTACGGTATTTGGATTATGAATCTATAGCCTGCTGTCAATGATAAATTTCCATTTGGTTCAAATCACTTGGCTTAACAACTGGGTTGAACTTTAAAACCCGGATTATTATTTCAAACCACAACCACCAATCCACCTGTGTAGTGTCTTAAATTTCTCTACTACTTTCAATATTTATTACAGATATTATCGTGGTGCTGTTGGTGCCCTATTAACTTATGACATAGCTAAACATCTAACCTATGAAAATGTAGAAAGATGGTTAAAAGAATTACGAGACCATGCAGATCAAAATATTGTCATAATGTTAGTGGGTAATAAAAGTGATTTAAGACATCTTAGGGCAGTGCCAACAGATGAAGCCAAAGCCTTTGCGGGTAAGAAACTTAAATCTTCATTATATTAGTCACTGATATCTGAAGGCAGTAAACACCAGTTTATCTTGATTTGAAAATGTTTGCCTGGGCATGCCCATTAAATGGTGGCCCAATGGTAGACCAAGCATTAGTTTTTGGAAAATCCTATAAGCTTACCTTTGAGTGGAATTTCATGTTGTTTGCTTAATTAACACCATAAGACATAGAAGTATTCAAATCTTATGAATAGCTTTGCTGCTAGTTTTTTCATGCTTCAAGCACTTTCTTGTTTCAAATATAATGTTTGTTGGGTTTTTTTTTTTTATTATGTTGCATTATAAGCTTCTCTTTTTTCACTTTCAGAGAAAAATTCATTATCGTTTATTGAAACTTCAGCTTTAGATTCAACAAATGTTGAAGCTGCATTTCAGAATATTTTAACAGGTTTGTATAGTATTAATAAAAATCTTCAACCATTGATCAATTTGTGGCATTTTTTGGCAAATTATAAGTCTACAACTTAATCTGTCTTGATAGAAGACAATTAAACTCTTTGATCTTATCCTCTGTCGAGATATTTATTGTTTGATATTGTCAGTCCCAATTTATTTGCATTAATACAAATAGAATTCAGATCCAATAGGCAGAATTTGAATGAACAGTGTATGAAAATGCATTAGTAACCTCAAATCGCATGACATCTGTACCTCCATAGCACTAAAAAAAAATAAGTGTTTGAGCAACAATTTAAATGTCATAAAGGGTTTTTTTGTTGTAGAAATATTGTTGATTATGTGACATATATACATGCTGGTTATTTAACTATAAAGTTTGTTTTATTTATTTTTCAGAGATTTACAAGATAGTTTCTCAGAAGCAAATCCGTGATAGTCCTGATGATGAACATTCACCTAGTACAAATGTACAAACTATAACAGTAGCTCCTACGGAAAATTCGTCAGGACCCAAAAAACAGTGTTGTAATGTTTAGGACTTTAGTTCAAATAATGTTATTTCATCTTTGTTACTTACGTTATCATGATAAAAAAGACTAAAAGGGTTGGGGTCATTTGGCATGATCATCAAAAATATCTTATTGATGAGTTGAAAGGGAGTTGAGTTTTTTTTCAAAAGTTAACTCAAAGAGAATTGATTTTAACTCAAGGATCTAGATGTTTCAATCTGAGTCTAGATTCTAGATAAACTAGTTGAAATGTTGAGTTTGGGTTACTTATCAAATTCTGAATGAAGTTAACTTATAACTCAATGAAAGCAATCATCAAAACTATAACATATTGTGATAATTGTATTGTATATTCTTGAATGGAAGTGAAATTTTAGAAATTGCTTTTGTTTGGCAATTTGATTTCGTCTCCAGTATATTTAATTGTCTATTGTTATGATTGTTTTGATTGCTAATTGTATGGAGGTATTGTAATCTTTTCACAATCATTACCACCATGTTAAATGTAACCATTCCATTTACTGTTGCTTGAAACCAGGCATTCTATTAAGATAACTTCAAGTCAAGTGTTGTCGTGGCTTTGATGCATATATGTAGCCGTCCACCACAGCTTTCCTGTTTTCCCTATCTGCCTGGAGTGTTTTAGGGGGTTGCTATGATTAACTATAATATATCATATGTGTAAAGTCTTGGTAACATTTTGGTTTCTGCCTTTTCATTAGTTTAAATCCACAGAAGTATAAGAGTTTTCAACATAGAATGTATTATTAATTTTTGGATATTTATTTCATTGGAAATACATGTAGATGAATTTCTGTGGATATGGAAAATCGGAAACAGGCCTGAAGTTAGAAACAGACCTTGATAAGTTTTCAAGTGAATTGATACCTTGAACATGACATCTTGCTATTTTTGATGATCATGCTTGAGAATTGCTATTGATATATTATTATATTAAGTATATTATACAAAATGTTTATTGTTAATGTACAGAAACCCAGTGGAAAGATATTGATACAAACCTTATGTTGTATTATTAGTAAATGAATTCAATGCCACTATTGTGAGAGTAAATGCCATTATAGCTGAAAATTATTTTTTCATGTGTGTTTTGCAAAGATTGTGAGTTAATACAGTTTTGTAAATGTAGTTTCTGTTTCTCGGTTTGCACGGTCTTATCTATCGAGACTTAAAAGTAAGTGTTAAAGTGCTAGAGAGAATCTGTATTCTAAAGCTTATTTATTAATTCATTACCTCTCCCCTTCACTTAAACATAGTCAATTTCTCTAGAGCATAATTTATGATCTATTTCAATGAAGCTAAGAATTTATTTGTTACAAATTGTTGATTAATGAGATTACTCTAAATTGAGCATTATTTTAACAATGAAAATATTTTGTTATTGTAAGTCTTGAAATTTTATTTATATAGATAAGTCCAGCCTGCATGTAATCGTATGGTTTTGGCCAAATGCATTGGTTATGATTATTAAGTTAGATGTTCAGACAAATCATTAAAATGCCAAAGGCTGCTGAAAGAAATCTCTGAACGCTTATGATGTAAGTTCATTAATGCTTCCGGATGGTGTTCATATTGTAGTGAAATGTATGACATGAACAATGGTAAAATCATACTAGAATTGTCAATTTAAAATTATCTTAAATGTCTTCAAAACTCTTTGTATCATCAAATCTGTTTTGATTTATCTATTTTGTTATATAGAAATTTGTTATTGGTTAAAAAAAATGGGATTTGTAAATTTTGGATATATGGAAGCATGTGCAACAAATTTTTGTGTTTCAGTAATCTTATCCTGCAAATATTGAAACAAAGAATGAAATTTACTATTGTTGATATTTGTGTTAGTTTTGTTTAGTTGCATCTTATGTCAATCTTCTAAAGCCATTCTATGTAAATTGAACTATATTAAGAGAGTAGAAAAAAAAAACTTTCAAATATAAGGAAGATGCATTCATATTTGGAACTTAAATGGTTAAATTATGGTTTTGAATCTAGGACCTAGAATCAATATGAAAAACAAATGTGGTGCCAGTTTTATATAAATGTTCCCTGTATCATTTTGGTAGAGAATAAAGAGAAAAGTTGCAATAAATGAGATCCAAATATGAATGTGGCTAATTCTGAATTTGAATCCTGCTTATTTTTTATATATTTGTAGATAAAAATTTTATTCAATGATACAGTTTTGCACGTTAATTATTTATGTTCATTCCCATTTTGTGTAAAAGTGATTATAATGTATATAATATAAATATAATAAACATATTCAACTCCTTAAAAATATGGAAATTATGATTGTGCTAGGGTTCGAGTTTTGTTGGAATATTTAGAAAAATAAGTTATTCTATTGGGCTATTTTGGGTTGAATAGTTTTGCAAACAAGTGTCGATGTTCATAAATAAACATTAAGCTGACCAGCAATTAGCATCTATTCTTTTCAACTGATATGAAAGCACCAAAAACTGTTTAAATATCAAATGGGAGAATATAACAGTTATTGTAGGTAGGGTAAAAGACAAAACTGCCACGGAACCATTCAAGTCCCAAACTCTTGCACAATTCAAAGTTTTCAAATCGGTGATAGCAAACTGTATTTATCAAAGTTCACTTTTTAAGTTATTTTTATTTCACTTCATCTATTCTATAATATAATTTATGATATACAGATATATATAAGTTCATTGCTATCCATGATATATTATTTTTGCATACTTTAATTTTGTAGAAACCTAAACTTTGATTGCATAACACATTGGATTGGACTGAGAAATCATCATGTACAATGTTTTGTGGCTAAGTTCAATTTCAAAATATCTTTCTTTGGTTTTTGTTATTTGTGGCCTTACTGTGAAGGTCTTTATTTCAACTGTTATCTAGACTATTTCTACTTGCTAAAATCTGTATAATTTGTGTATTATTAAAAGAGCAAATGAACACACTAAAGTTTCTTTTCTTGGGAGTAGGCCTACCCCTTACAAGTAATTTGAATTTGCAACATTTAACAGTTGTCATTTCATGTTCATTTTTGCAAAATGTAGCAAATGATGTCACATCATAATGAACATGCCCTTTTGTATCTTGAGACTTAATTTTAATCTTTCTATCCTATGATTTAGATTATAGTAAAACCAAATTACGTATGGTCAATATTTTCCAGAAGTAGGCACATGAGACTTAAGATATGAAACCAGGAAAAGTGAAAAAAGGAGCCTCAAAAGTAGTAAACTATTGTGATAAATTATTTCTTATTTTAATGTACATTTGGATCAAGTAGAGTATGGGAAGTAACTCTTCAAATATTATAGATAGACAATCTGGCTAGGGTACTTCATTAATTGTTAGCAGGCCAAATTTTACCACAATCTTCATAAAGGGAAGGTTTTATGAATATATATAGTTTTTGCAAGTTGATAATCATTGACTGCCCAATCAAAATAATTGACTTATTTCATAATTAAAACTTGAAATGTCCCATGATTTGATAGATTTGTCAACAGATATGTAGGGTAGGTTAGACTAAGTGCCCTATAAATACAGCGTGGTAAATAGCCATTGCCAGCATGTGTTTCGTTTTGTATTTTTCAAAGTCTAAATTTTTGGATAGCCCATTGTTTACTAAACGGACACCTGTTAAAAAGAACACTCAGAAAATGTGATCAGCTTCAAACTATTCGCTGAAATTTTGAATAACCTTAATCACTAGATGCTCTTTACGACTAGGAATATCTTGCACTGATTTTTTAAGGTTCGTAATCCAATCTTATTTTGAATTTTATAGGAAATTTTAAATACATTATGTACAATCAATATGGCTCCGTACAAAACATGTACTTGTACGAAAGATTAATTTTGACAGTTAAATTCAGACAAAGGGATTGACCAATTTGCCAATATTCAACAAGTGGTAACATTAGCTAATATTGGGTGATGCCTTTGACATTTGTGAGTTGGAAATCGAAAATAAGAGTAGCCCTAGGCTAAATCTGCTGTCCTTGCAAAAATTGCTCTCATTGCACACTGGAAGTTGTTTTCCCATCCTTATTATTAGTTTATACAGGTGCAGGAAAACTCATAAGTTTATATTGCATTTTACACAATAAATGTAATATATCATATCTTTGTCTTCAAAAAAGGTATTAAATTAAAGGGGGATGTTCAGTATCTTTGAGAGTCGATTTTGGCCTTGAATATAAATAACCTTTAAGACTTATAGACTTACTAAACGATGAGTTCAGGGCTCAACACTAACGCTTGCCCGACTGGAAATGGCAAGTGAATGTCACTGTCGGGCAAGTGAAATGTACTCAGCACTTGCCCGACGTGGCAAGTAAACATTTCCACTAATACTTTGATATTTATATTGTCGTTAAACGTCATTAAATCCTTCGTGCACTTAATTTTCTGTTTTCAATTTATCCCGGTCTTCATCTTTGAAATCACACACCGCTTGCTCATAGACATAGCTGACAAACCCGTGTTAAGATAAGAGACAACTTGGAGGTCGGTATATCTAATACATGAAATTATGTGGCAAGTAAATTTTTTGTCCGGCAAGTAGATTTTGGGTGTTACTTGCCCAACATGACAAGTGGCTTAAAAAGTTAATGTTGAGCCCTGGATGAGTTTTATTTTTGACTTTCAAACGCTGATAATTTTGGATTCACAGGGGTTTGAAGGCTCAAATTTCGAGGGAGAGTGAACATTATTACTGATTAGATAACTTAACAAAATCCAGGTTCTGAGACTAAAATTTTATTGGTCGAACAAATGGTGAACATATTCCTTTCAGTGGCGTTTCTAGGAATCTTTAGGTGGAGGGGCCGAGTTGGGGCTGAATAATTGTCAGAGGGGAGGAGGGGGGGCTATCAACACCTGGTATCTGTAAAATAAAATACCATGGAAAATTGATGCTTTAGTGGCAATTTAGATTTTTTTGAACAATTTTAATCAAAATAGGGTGTCAGGTGCCACTATCTATTTTATGCCATAATTAAACTGTAGAATGCTGAAGTGATTTCTGAAATATTTGTACACTTTATCATTTATTTATTTGTTTGAAGAAAAAAATCTGTAGTAATATTAATATTTTTTTTTTATTATTATATGATTTATTTTACATTGAAAAAATTATTTGGAAATTTTATTTGTTGAGTATTTTCACATTTACATAAAAAGTTTCATTTGCCATCAAAAGGGAGATAAATAATTCAATAAAAAAAGTCTCTACTACATAAAGACTATTTTTATTATGATGCATTGATAATGTGATTAGAATTGCAGTATATCGGTGTAATGACTTGACTGGAAACCAATTGATTGGTTTCTAACATTGTATTTTGCTGAAAAATTACACTTTTACAATTTTAGTCTCAGAACCTGGAATTGTTTTGCTAATCTAATCCGTTATAATGTTCAAAACTCTCCTTTGAAATTTAAGCCTTCAAATTTTCATGTATCCATAATTATCAGCGTTTGAAAGTAAAAAATACGACTTGTCATTATTATTAAGAAAACAGATATACAGTTAAACTTGGTCCAACGGTCACCTGTATTCAGCATCACCCTTTAATCAAAGGCCACCCAAATTACATCCCATGCAATTTTCAACCAAATTTACCTCTATTCAACACCACCCTCTTGACGCGGCCAGCGGTCACCCTTTTCTTGACAGTAAACATGTGTCACCCTGCAATCAGCGGTCATTTTCCTTAATCCTTGTTAATCCCATTAATTAAACTAACAGTTAAACAGATTAAACTTGGTCTATAATCCTTGAATGTTACTCATACACTGATATAATTAGGCCTAATGTTGTAAATGATTATTAAAATAAGTAATGATATATTCAAAAGTGTATTAGAGACTTGTCTAAAATAATATTTTTATATAGGACATTGCTAATGCTATTTAAATTGCTATTGCTGTTTTTCTTTAGTGCATGTACATATAGTTACAAATTACAAACTTATCATTCTAAACTAGGTTTGCCATACATGTACCTCTATTAAGCACCAACCCTTAGTAAGCAGCCACTTTTAAGCATTCCCTTGACTGGCTGCTTAATACAAGTTATACTGTATACAGATAATGAAAGATAACTGCTAAGGTATTGGTATAATTGAAGGAATAAGGCGATTTTGGGGCATTTCCAGTAAATCTGAAGGCTATTTACATAAATTCAAGGCCCAAATTGATCCTCGAAAATGTTGAACATTCCCCTTTAACTTGAGTTAAAACCCAATACATGAAGATAAAATGTCAGATAAGTGTTAAATAAGAATTTGGTGATGGGTTGGTTTGAGTATTGAGGAGCTAAAAAGTAATTTTACAGACTTTTAATGTGTCAGACTACATAAATTATTGATAGCTTCAGTATCAGTTCTAGATGATATTACACCATTTGTTTTATACCCTAGTCTCGCTTTCTATATTCTTATATTATCTAAAAAAAACATATTGAAATTTCTTTCTATCATTGGTCTGGGACTATATTCGCAAACTTTCATATTAGTACCAGAGGTTATATCAATTTAATATATTTCACAGTTTTTGGCTCATAAAATTTTGGAAATAAGTCACAAGTTATTGTTCCAATACATTTTTGTGACCAATGTTCCTTGAGAATTCTTGTGACAAATTTCTTAAATTCAAAGAAATAGTAGACCAAATTACCAATTTTCCAGTAGCATAAGTATATCAGGGTTCGCATAGGTCATGGAAAACCTGGAAAATCAGGGAATTTTAAAAAAGCTTTTCCAGACATGAAATATCAGTGAAAATCATGATTATTCTGGAAAATTGTCAAAATAACCTGGAAAAATTATATTTCATACCGTTCACCTATTTTTGCAATATCAAATAAAAAAATCATGATCCAGAATCGTTCATGATTTTCATAAAATTATACTAAATTAAATACTAAATACTGTCTGGAAAGTCATGGAAATGTCAGCGAAAATTTGCTCAGATGATCTGTATGAACCAACCCTGGTATATGTTGAGACCAAAATCATGTTTACTCTTAGAAATATTATTTTTAAGTGTCAGAACATCTACGAGGAAAGTTATAAGCTTATAGAACTGATACTCTTGGTACCATGACAAAAGCATAATTCTAAAACCCCCTACTACTTCCGTCAAACAAACACTGTTTTCAATAATGTTCATTATATATTCCCACTCATTCCATGCCAACTTCCTGCATTGTAAACTATAGGACATCTTATATTCTTCCTTTTCCACAATTTCATTATTCATTTTGTTTAAGGTGGAAAGTTAATTAAAAAATCAATAAGACCATCATAGACACAGTGTGTAATATTAGATGAAGTAGAAAATCTTATTGATGATAAACTTATAACTCCATGGTCACTTTATCATTCTCATCAATGGCACAACTTGAATAGAAAAAGAAAATGTCAGATTTTAACAAGAACTTTACTGAATTGAGAGCTAACATTCATCATTCTAATTCTTTCAAAATCTATATTTAGTAATGATCCTTATTTCACAAATTATATATATGTCAATGAAATTGTTAGGAATGTTAACCCAAGAGGCTGTGGTTCATGTACATGAGCACAACAACTGTCATAACCAAAATAGTTCAAGTTTTGTCAGACTTGGCCCACTGTTATTTTCATGTAGCCCATTATAAATATTTCCTGAATGAATAATATTTGAGGTTGAAATAATTTGAAATTGTCTAAAATGGAGATGGATGAGATATTAGTTATATTATGACAACAAGTTAAAGACATCCCTTGAGCAAGTTTTTTTATATGTAAAGGTAGTCAAATGCAGAGGATATGAAAGAAATGGAGAGAAATTGAGTTGAAACAAATTATGAAAGGTTTAAAGGGGAATGTTCAGTATTTCCGATGGTCAATTTAGGACTTGAATATACATATATAGCCTAGAAGTACTAGAAATGCACGAAAATCATATAATTCCTTCAATTTTATCTCTACCTTTTATCCTTCATTTTCTGTATTATGTGTTTCCATATAATGCATAGTCTTACTAAACGACAAGTCGTAATTTTGACTTTTAAACGCTGATAATTATGGGTACGCTTAAATTTCGTAGGAGAGTTTTGAACAATGTGATGGATTAGATTAGTTAAAAAATTCCAGATTCTGAGACAAAATTCTTTTTGGTCGGAGAGTTAGTGAACATAGAAGAATAAGTCTATAAGAGTTTTCTGATTACTTTTTTTTAAGAAATATTATCACCTTGATATATATTGAAAAACAGTAGATGTTAATTTATGTTATTAACTTATTAATATTACAATACAATTTCTGATGGAACATAACATCCAGTTATTGGATACATTTCAACTACGTACAGACTTCTTATTTTGGATGAAATATATCATGGATGAATTTAATAATTTAATTTTATATAAATTGGCATAATTCATGTTAGATATATGTTTCTGCAAGATTGAACTAATTGAAGACACTTTAATCTCTTGAAGTTCTGAAACTGAAGACATAAAGTTGTTCCTATTAGGAGTGAATAAATCCTTGTGAATCCCTTTAGACAAAAGCTGAATTCTGAAACTAAAAATGTCAAAGTCACCCTTCTATTTGTAATTACTTGTTGTAGGAAATTTAAAAGTAAGATGCTATAGAAATTAACTCAAGTCTATCTAATATGAACTGGCAAGAGCAGCAGGCATCACACTGATGTGACAAACACAAAACTTCTCTTACTGCCATTATTAGTATTGATTTCTACTGTAGCAAACGACTACATCACTCCATCCTGCCTTGCCGTCTGTTATCTTCCTCTCTCACTCTCATTTTATATCTGTAGTCAAATTACTCGGCTATTTTCTAACTCGTACAACTAGCATTAAACAACTGTTGTCAAAATGGCTGTATATTGGTTCAAAGTTTTCCCCTACAGCTATTTGGTATGTATTTATTCTAGAAATATTTCAATGTATCATTTTTCTATGTTGTTAGGTTGAGTAATGTCTAATATTTAAAGTTTATATTGGTAACTGTTGTATATAGATATTATATTGTGTTATTTTGAATATTTGTTATTTGTTTGGTTCATTATACATGAACATGTTTCATATTATCTTGAACATTTGAAATTGAGCAAAATATAATTGGGTATAGTTTGAATAGGTAGCCTGTTACATAATATAATTATCACAAAATGATGTTTTATAAAGTATACACGTGTACTGTTCATATATGTCCACAAGGATTGGATTGAGTCAAAATACCTAAAAAACTGTTCTGAACATGTACACATCCTTATTTTAAAATCTGTTACATGTAAAAGCTGTCATGATAAAAAGATTGATGAATGTAGGTTGGCAACATAGAGTACAGACTAAAATAGAATGTAGTTCAATGTTAGAATATGAAAGAGAAAGTGATGCTAAGACAAATATTAATATCCATAAAAAATATTTCCCTTTTAGTAATGCAGGTTAGAAAGGTACATGTTATACTCAGATGGGACAATAAACCATAGGTCTTGGGTCTTTGTGAGTCTGTGCACGTTACAGATCCAGTTGAAAAACAAAAGTAGGCTGATACCAGGCAAAATGTCTTTCATTGCACACTGCATGACATTGCCTGTCCATATTTGCTAAGACAGGTGCAGAAAGTAAGGAAATTAAACTCCATTTATATTTTTGCTGCATAATACTTTTAACCGATGGAAGATAGAAAAAAAGATGTTGATATGAAGCAATGTTCTTGGTGAAATTTTGTCGATTGGGTGGCATTGTTTATCATCATGCCTAGCTAAAATTTTAATGATTCAGAGAGTTTTCTTCTAGTGAGTCTTGTTATATATAAGCATGATATAATAGGCAGTCATTGGTTATTGATATCCAAATCTAATTTGATGAATTGAATCAATTTGTTGACTATAAGTATTAGACAGATAGCAGACGTACAATCTGATAGAATTATTGATACCGTCTGCTTTCAGCTCCTTTATCTTTATCATTTACTTATGTCAAACGGATTTCTATTTTTCTCAGGATAAAATTTTATCATTTCGAATCAATATATCTGGTCCTTGAATTTACTGCTCGTGTCTGATAAAATTTTTGAAATTGCAATCTTTGTTTTGTCACATATTTTGGCATCTTATCTTTTAACCATATGGCATGCACCTATACTATATAACACTTTAAATTGCAATCTTATGCCTAATATTGCTTTTATCTTGTAACCTCATGCCAATATAACCTTTATCTTGTAATCTCATGCCAATATAAGATATATTATAACTTTATCTTGCAACCTCATTCTACTATAAACCTTTATCTTGTAACGTCATGCCAATATATCGGGTGTCCCAATAAAAACGTCCCCAACTTTGACGCAAAGTATCTCAGCTGCTAGTGAGCCGATCTCATTCAAAATTCTCACAGATTTACTTCAACATGTCCTCGTCAGACCCTAAAAATATGAAAGTCATCGAATAAAAATTGTAGAAGTACTGCCTCGAACAATATAGCATGTAAAAAAATTCAATATCAGAGCAAACTACACATTTCAAACTGTGTCTATTGTGCTTTCACAACATCGACCACCAAAATCATTCATTTTCAATCTTGAAATTCTCTCACCGATCTCATCTTAAGATATTTTCTCCCAAAAAGCAACCTTCCTGCCTTTCAGTTCCTGTTAATCCAGTTTGTTCCACTGGTGATGGTAATGACTACGGGCAGTAAGGGATTCTCCCAAGAAACAGGTGTACTGCACTTGGGTTAGAGGGACACACTGATTAAACAGGAACTGAAATGTAGGATGGTCGCTTCTCGAGTGGTACCTTTAGATGAGATCTGTGAGAGTTTATCAGGATGAATAATGTTTGATATTGGTGGTTGATGTGGTGAAGGCACAATGAACACAAATGCGAATATGTAATTTGCTCTGATATGGAATATTTTGACATGCTATTTTGTTCGAGGCAGTACTTAAACAATTTTTGTTTGATGACTTTCATATTTTCAGGGTCTAACAGGAACATGTTGAAGTAAATCTGTGAGAATTTTGAAAGAGATAGGCTCATCAGCAGCTAAGATATTTTGCGTCAAAGTTGGGGACGTTTTTTTTGGGACACCCAATAAAGTTATAATAATTCTTATCTTGTAGCAATATGCCATAATAAACTATTATCTTGTAACCTCATGTCAATATAACCTTTATCTTGTAACCTCATGTCAATATAACCTTTATCTTGTAACCTCATGTCAATATAAGATATATTATAACTTTATCTTGCAACCTCATTCCACTATAAACCTTTATCTTGTAAGGTCATGCCAATATAAGTTATAATATAACTTTTATCTTGCAACCTCATCTCAGTATAAACTGTATATGTCTTGTAACCTCATGTCAATACAATTTTTATCTTGCAACCTTATGCCAATACAACTTTTATGTTGTTACCTCATGCCAATACAAATTTTATCTTGTTACCTCATGCCAATATGTCCCTTATGTCAGTCTAAACTTTATCTGGCAACTAATAGCTTATAGCATATATTCAACAGATGTATGTATTTACACTCATTGTGTAAATTCAATTAAACCTTTGTCTTGCAGTATGCCATGTAGCCCTTATTTGCTGTCAATATAAAATTTGATTTATGTTTCTTTTGCCTTGCAGAAAATATTCTAAAAAATTTTATACAGATTGATTTAAGATTTGAACTAAAGCAGGTACATTCTTGAATATTGTTAATCTTGATGCTAGTTATGATTTATGTATGACATATAACTATTTGTATGTAATAACACACTGTTGTCAAATTATAGCTGACATAAAACATATACTGATATTTAGTTATCAGAGAGTGTCTAATATTATTGCCTCTTATATATTTTGATTTTGTATACATGCGGAACCATATTGGCTCAGCAAGTTCAGTTATTGGAATCCAATTTTAGATCCTGGCAGATTACTTATCCATGCCTCCAGATTTTTCAACCAGACGTTTTAAATGTCAGGCTTGCACACTAAGATCTTTTTTGATGTGTGGAAGAAGTCAAAAAAATGTTTGCAGATATGACATAGATTGTGATGTTATCCTTGTTATTCTAAATCATTTTGTTAGCATAACATATTTTATCATTTTGATTTCGATCATTTATTGATTTTGACAGCTTTTCCGCATTGACTTTTTCCACAAAACAATAAATCATTGATTTTCTCACTGGAATGAAATATGACATAGTTTTTCTGGAATGACCTATTTCCTGATAATCTTTGACTGTATAAAGAATAGTTATTAATTATTGCTGTAGTGATATTGATTAATTGTATAATATAGACATTAGATTGTAATGGTAATGACATAATTATTACATGCTTTAACCTAGATATAAAACTTGTATTTGCAGGTAGTTTTCCATTCATTTTTCAGAGTATTTGTTCTTTTTCTCAATAATATCCTGTAATATCACAGTTTCTAATTGCCATTACAACTGTACAACATTCAAAATTTAAGAAAAAACATTTTCGCCATTGAATATTACAGATGACAATATTGACAATAGAATAATTATTTGCTGATGCATATTTTATATTTATTCCCATTGTTTTTTACCTATGGAGTGTTTGACTGAAATTGTGTAGTGATTAAAGGCGTGTCCACATTCGCGTTTTACATCGCCCCAAATTACGCGGCGTCATTTGTTCTGTTGTACAGTGTCCACATAAGCGTAATTTGAGGCGTGATTTCTAAAGAGGAATACATCATGGCAGGCGAATTTGACATATTTACAATAAACGGCAAAAAACGAAAAAAGAAGTCACGAAAACTGTTTCTCCGAAATACTGAAGGTTTCCTATCATGATGACTGATGTTATGACAATTGTGCCGCTAAAAAATGCCCACATGACAGTTTTATTGCAATTTCATTGGCTCACACGTAAGAATGGGACCTGCATTATGCCAAGCATTAACACCCGAGAGGTGCCATATCGCCACGTAATACACTTGTGTGGACACAGGTCTTAAGATTGTTCTATCACAGCAGACAATTGAAAAAGTCAAAAATTTTGAATCCAGTCACAGTGCTAATGTCATTTAGAATCAGTGTCTTGTATGATAAGCTCAGTTCATCTTAATTTATATAATAAAATGCCACACCTGAATTTAAGATATCTAAAATGTAAAAAAAAGTTTGTACTATTATTTGACATCACTAGATTATTTTCCTAATTTAAGGGAGTGGTGACATTCTAGATTTATGTATTTAATTAAACCAGATTTGCATACTTACTAACAAGTTTAAATTTATATAAATAAGCATTTATTATCAATAGTGAATGAATTAATTTTCTCAGTTTTGTACCAGCTTAAATAGTAGACAATAATAGTGGATCAGAACAAAGGTCAACTGGAATTTCCTAGAGAGGAAACATACTATATCAATTAATTTTTATAAAGGGCCAAACGCATTTTATGAATGAAATATACAGGCCAAATAGAGATTAGTTGACATAGCGAGCAGAGTGTTTAGGCGGAAGGAGTCACTTTTGAGGGGCCACTCTTGGGGGTGTCGCCATTTGAGAAGGCCTGTACTATATTATAGTAAGCTCATCAATGGCATAAGTTTACTAATAGAATTAAGATAGGTTTTTCTTGCCTTTGTATTTAAATCAACAAAAACATGTAGATTCTTTTTACATAATTCTGATTATTTCTAACTATCTGTCTGACTGTCATGAAAAAAACCTGTTATTGCTTTGCCCAAGTTTCACATTTTTCAATGAGTATAAATTATGGAGATGTCCTGACCAGAGGAGATGATTTTTACTTGTGGCCTTCAAAGCTTAAATAAATTACTACCGATTACTATAAATGGTATTTAATATTCTTGGTCAGTGTGATGGTTAAATGTCACTGAGGAACAATAGATATTAATAATATGTATTATTATATATAATTAGTCAGGAAATCAAATACTATTTATCATCATCCTTTACATAGTCATATACCACTACGGTACTATGTCCCTAGCTAGTTTAAAGGGGCACGTTTATATTAATCAGTTTGACCAATGATACCAGTGTCAGTAACAGGAATGTTTTAGCTAAGTTAATCAGTAATGGTGTTCACAGCACACTGTCAAAATTTGATTTTTCAAATCCACGTATATCCAAAATGATTTGTGTTTGAAAGTTAAAAATGTGACACATATTTTAGTGAGTTACTTTTAACATCTTAACAAAACCAAACTTTTTAAATTTTGATTCTCTGTATATTTACACAACAACACCAGAGCAACCTATTATCTAGTAGAAAATTTATCTACCACCAATAGAAATAGAAAGTGAAGTTTCTAAATTAAGGTTTATTTGAAGGGATTAAATGCATTTTTCATGCAATTCTTAATTATTTAAATACATACAGACCCAAATCAACCCCCTTAAATGTCAGCTGTGTTTTGCTTTTAATATATATTTGTGTTATTTTCAATGTTATTGATCATTATCTGCATACCAGACTTAACTGCTGTCTTTGTATGGTTTTAGTAAATTTAAACTTAAAATCAACTCCATCAGCTGGTAGAGAAAATATAAGATTAATATCTGTTGACAATTTTTATTCTGATATAGAAACTGATTGCATTTATACTGATCTATTGTCAAAGTTTTTATAAATGCATTTTCAGACATATTAGTGCTTTATTCATGCACCGTCTATTGTTTACTATTCTGATATTTTTACAATGATATGTCACTTTAAATAAATAGGATTGACTATGACAATAACGCACTAGTAAATATACCATCTATTTATCTTTATACATCCTATTTGAATATTAATGTTTTAGTCAGCCTACAGTATTAGAAATATGTGATTCTAAGTGTGTTTTTCTGCTAGTAATGATTACAAATAGACAGCTATAAAAGGAAAGCTAATGACACAAGTTGGAATAGAAATGTTTATTTATGGTAAAGTAATGAAATAAATTGTTTGTATTTTCTGTAGTAATATGTATTTTATCACTGTTTATCTCAAGTTTTAGGTTGGTGTTTAGAAATAGACTAAAGTTTATTGATTGATTCATTGATTTAACAACATATACTTGTATCCCAAAAAATATTTTTTACACTAACAAGGAGGATAATCGAGCCTGTTAAACTGAAATTTTTTAACTTTTGTGGTTTATTTGAAAATTTAACCAAATCTTGTATTGATGAATTCTCTAAAAAAAAAGACGGGGGGCGTTGAAGGGGCTTAAGAGGCGGTTTTTGTTCAGACGGATTTGTGAAAGGCAAACTGTTACGGTAACTGAAGTAAAGTTGGCCAGTGATGGTAGCTGAATGAATTCATTTATTCCCACTGTGGTTCTTGGATCCAATGTACTAGTAGTTTTGTTCTACGTCTTTCTTTGGTTGTGGTTTCCATTCAGGACACGTTTAATGATTTTGATAATGTGAATCGGGAAAGGATCACAGCCTGTCCGGATTGTGGTGTTTACTGACCTGTAAGCTTCATGTTAGTGAAGTTTTAGTAATTGACAGCATCTGATCAATGATTGAATTGAGTGCATAAATGGCTGAAAAATTGCATTTGGTTTGAGCTTCTGATGTTTTACTCATATTTTTAGCATCTTCTTGATGAATTGAGTGTTCTAAATCCGACTTATCTGTGTTTTCTGACTTAATAAGCAGTCAACTTTGAATGCAATATTTCAGATTCTATGAGATGGTGTTAATCTTTACTTCTGAAGAGAGAGCTTTTTCATGTAACTTGACATGGCACATTGAAAACATAAAAGAGAAAACCCACAAATTGAATAAGCTTAGAGAGTTGATTTCAAACTACCAATGCCGTCCAATGGTTGATAATTGAAACTGGGGAAGTTCTTTTATTGAGTTGTTAACATCTCAGGGGATCGAGTAAAAGGAGAGTTGGAATAGATGATTATAGATTTTTTAGTTAGTTGTTGGCAGGCAAGTCACAATTATTGTTATCTTTATTTATTTAGTTTGTTATATATAACATAAATAGGTGCTGATCATGAGCAGGGAATTTAAAGTAAAAAATAACAGATTTATAACCAACAGAGTTGTTGTAGAGCATGGATATTGTTAGTTATAATTTAACCCTTTGATTTTTAAATGACCCTTTTCAATCCTATTTTCAACTGTCAAACTTAAAGCAAAAATTTAGAAACTTTAATCAGATACATAAATGTTCAACCATGGTTCAGGATTAAATTTTACCAATTTGGAGTTTAATCTTGCTAGGTATAATTCAAAACTTTTTAGGATGTTTAAATTGATACAGGTTCTGTTTACAGAAAGCTCATACAGTACCTTTGTTTTAAAGAAATCTGATTATGTGATTCACTGAATACTTCATCAGGATTCAAAATGTTCAGTATTAAATCCCATTTTTCTTTTTTACTGTTTACAGTTTGTGAATCTGTTCAGTTTCATGTTATGCCAATCTGTTATGGTCATACAGAGATCTAGTGTGTTATTGACCTTCTCATTGAAGAACCAGAGACATTTGGTATTTAAAAAACAAGAAGGTAGACATCTTATTTCCTTGTAAGATCAGGGATGGCTTGTCATTCATCCTGTACTAGCACGATAAGTTTGGGTCGGCTTGATTCTCTGTCATTTTACTGTTTGAAAGAACTAACCAGAAAAATCATAACCAATATTTGTGTGATTTTCGACAACGTGTTGCCTAAATGCCATGATGTCGAAAATGTTGTCAGTGTATACAGGTACGGAAACATTTAGCATCAAGTTGCCCAACATGTTGTCGAAATTGTTGTCAGTACTTTAGGTTTTCATTATCTTCTATATGGTGAAAAGTGTGTGATTAAATGCCAAAAATTTCACCAATGGTTTAGAAGCAGCTCATTGTGACTTCTTGAGATGATTCTTCAGGATCTCAAGACCACCTTCCTAGGTTACGCCTCCAATTTGTGTCTTTTATACCATACCGGTATGCATATACATTGATAGTGATAGTATCTTAATGGATATTGTCTCAAGAAAATAAACTGAGTCAGCAATGATATAAGATATCTAATTACCATTGATGCAATAACAGGATATAATATGTAAATGACTTGTCTCATGTTACACTAGATAGCTGAGATTTTAATTTCAAGTGGAGTTAGATTGTCTTATATCTCTAGTTAATTTAGGTTAATAACAATCTCTCACTTTGTCTGTCTTCAATCATGTTGCTACAACTTGGTTAATATAGAAGAAGAAGGCATGGCAGTGTGCAATGAGGAACAGCACAATCCATAACTAGCTCATGGGCCTCAGTTTATTGTCACCCCCAGACACTTTTTCCATGCCAGCTGCTCCAAACTGCATCACTGACCGGGTGAAAAATCAGAAGATATATATGGACATATGCCTTCAAAGAACTGAAATTTATGGTCTATTTTCCTAGAAACAACAAACACTAATAACTATAAATTTTGTGAAATTCAGGATTTTTTTATAAGTTATAGGCATTATTTAATTATGACTTGGTATAATGAGACTCTGTAAATGTGTCATATGTTTTGACTTTTTGGACTCTTGTCTACATTCTTTTTTAAATGTAAAGAGACAGAAATTCATGTTTTTTCTCACAAAATGAATAAGTGAAGACCACCTGAAGAAACTTAAGACAAGAATTTCAAGATAAAATGTCTCAGCTTTTTCTGTAACTACAAACACAACAAAACATTGTTGTCAATCACAGCTAGAAGTGGCTTCAAAGTGTCTTGACTTCAGTTTTTAACTAGAAATATTATAATGGTGGTGAACTCCAGGTTATCATATTGCTGACTTTCTGTAGAGAGTTTTTATTAGAATAACATACATATTATATTAAGAAGAATCAACTATTTAAACCAGTTCATTTCTCCCTCCATTTACAAATCAAGTTTCAATGAATATTTTAATGAGCATTGGAACCTTAGTTGTGAAATAGTGCTGATAAGTCTTACACATACAAATATAATCACATTGAAACTTGTTTGTGCAAACGATAGTTTTCAGACCAAATTGGAGTCATTTTCAATTGAAATATCCAGAAGGAACAACAAAGCGTATTTCTATATCATGTGACCAAAATGTTTTTTAAGGAAAGTTATTCTCAAAACCGCATTTCTGGACCAATTAGGAAGATATTAACTGTGAGCTGTTTGTAAATAGAATGTGAGTTTGTTAATGTGTTGTGACATTCTTCAGATACAAATATGTGCAGAGTTGTAAAGGAAGCTCTGTCATTGATTTTACAGTGCTCATAATATATCTAAAGTCAAAATAATTGGATTGATGACAACGGTGTTGGGGTGTGTCTAAAAACGATGAGTATACATGTACTGTAAGGCTTGAAATTAATGCGTCAACAAATTAATGCGACATGGGGTATAGAGACTAAAATGCGAGTACAAATTAATGCGATCTGCGATAGATGTCGCATTTTTTAATATCATAAAAAAGAAAATGGAAGTTTGACGGCTAGTGCTGTATTCACCTCTAATCTTATCAATTAAGGGTTCTTTTCATTAAAACTCAAGCCATGATCAACGAGTTTGATTACTAATCAGCTTCAGATTTAGAGATTACCTAATTACTTAATCCAGCCTGGTCTCAATTTAAATACTTGACCTATATTACCATTTGTCCATATAATTCACTTGGAAATATGTATTTTAAAATGCGGATACAAATTAATGCGATCGCGGATAGGTCGCATTTAACGCATTAATTTCTATCTCGCAATAATTTGTAGCCTTACAGTATATGAAATGTGTTTTTAACTTGAATAACTAGCTTAGAAACCTACTTTTAACATAGATTATGCAAGAACAATCATTTTCTTATTTTTCTTTTTTAATAGTTATAGACAAGACAATTTCCCACATAAAAAGATAAACCAAGAATGTGTGAAAACACTAACATTGATTTTTGAGTTGCAATTTAAATGTTTTTAGCATGATTTTCATAAATTCCTCATTGATCAAGGATTCTATTGATAACCTAATAGTTTTCACACTTTAAAATGCATTGATTTTTAGCTTAAAGTTTATGTTATATCATGGCGGCTGATAAACATGATTTGAATCTATTTAGAATTTAGATCAAAAGATAATGTGACTGGTTTCAAAGTTTTTCTGTCTAGTGTTTATCTAATTTCCATTTTGTGATCTAGAAATTATGTCTAGTTTGGTCTACTAGGCTTTCAAAGATTGGATTCCACTGAACTCTCATTCTGCTAATCAAATCTGTTTTTCAACCTTAGTTTTGTAGTGATATTATTAATGTTTAGTCCTTTATAATTCAAGCAAATCCTCTAATGGTAAGCAGCTTGGTTGCCCCCCAAAAAGCAGTTTTATGGTTTTAAGGTTGAAATATTGACCAAAATAATGCAATAGTCTGTATAGATGTATACCTGGGCAGCCCAAAGTACTTTCAGTCAGCTTAAACACCTGATGGTACCATCGTATGGGAAGTCCACTACTATATAATTATTTCACCCAATTTTGTCATGCTCTGGACGAGATTTTTGATAAACAGAATTGTTTTGCTTGTACGGATTTTTATTAATAAACAACATTTCTTGAGATACCTCCTCTCTCCATCTCTTGAACAGATAGTCTTCTTGACAAACTGTGTGAAATGATTTTGAATGTATATTTGATTATTGCAATCTTTACATTTACCTTGTAATATCCTCTCTTGGTAACAATTAAAGCTTCTGAAGATGATCTATTAGACTCTATGTGCTCTAATACAATAGGACATGGTTGGTTTTGGTTCCAGGATTAGTTAACTTGTTAAGTTAGGTTATTTTTGGACTATGGACATGAAATATTCATAAACATATAAAATGTTGTGAACCATTGTTTATTGAACATCAGGAACAGAAGTCTAATAGTGTTATGGTTATATATAATGCCAAGACCAAGGACCAAAACTTTACTTATTACATGTATTGTTGTAAATTCTTTCTTTCAAATTTGTCTTAAATGTTACAATGTTGGGGTACTTGTCTACTGGTACACTTGACTGCTAAAAAGAAGCTCTTGTGTTCAATTACAGTAAAAATTCTCGAACCATTTTTTTAAATTTAGTTTCCTTATATAATTAGAGAAATAAGAAAACTAAAAATGATTTTGTTTGAATTTTGTAAAAACTAAGGTCAAGTGTGACATAAGGGATCAAGAAAGAAATATCTTATCTCCAAACAGAGTGAAGAAAAGCTGGAAATAAAACAAGAATTTTATTTCATATTATTCATGTCACTATCTCTTAGATGAAGGAATAGAAATTAAACTGTTCATTTTAACATTATATGGTTTAGATTTTATGGTCTATATAAGATGATTGTTATCATTAATTATATAATAACTATTATTGAGAATAAATAGATCAAATCTTAATCTACCAATATCCTCAGGCAATAACCTCAACAGGTATATATTTACATGACATTTTCAAGAGCCCCACCCTTCACACCATAATCTTCTGACATCTGACACCTTTTTAACCAGTCCCTTAATTAAAATTATACTTAATGAATATAACAGGCTAATTAAGAAGATAGAGAAAGGCATTGGTTTACATCTTGGTCACTTTTATTTTACAAATGAGACTGAAGGAATTTGTGATTATGTTATGGAATGTTTGAAATCGAAAGGTGAATTAGTATTTAAAAGAATTTCTACGCTGAAATAATCTGTGATTAAAACTTTCAGTCATAAAAACTTAAAACTTACTTAGTGAATAATTCATAATAAGCAAAATTTGTGCATTTACATGATAATTTAACGTCTTGAAATGCAGTGTTACAATGGAATGATTTGTGTTTCCTAAATGGATTTTTTGGAGATCGTGTGTTTTGAGACTGAATTGAATTTGGATTTCATGTATACATTAGTACTAGTAAGTTTTTATCCTTATGAATATCAAGCTAGATATACACTTCAAATTAGCTATTTAAGAGCACTTTATGCCTAGTAATGGTCATTAGTAGAAATGAAATGGAGTTTTACAGCCTACTTTTCTGCACCTGTTGAAGCTAGTGAAGATGGGCAGATGTATGCAATGAGGGAAATTTTGTCAGGACAGTTGCATTAGAGTATTCTTCTGTAATTGCAGTGCGTTCGATTCTTCGAACGCACTGCATTGTTTTGCAAATGACTTTTTTTTTTTTTTTGTCTACTTCTGGTCACGCTAATTCGGTATGAAGGGAACATATCACACAATATCTCAAATTATCACCTACTCAATCTAACTGCACGGTGTTACGCGAATGTAAAATGGCGCTTTTTTGTTTAACCGGAAATGACGTATGACAGAAAAACCCATTTTAAGTATTTTACCATTTTCACCATTGTTTTTCAACCGATTTTGATCGGACTTTCTTTGTTACATTCTCTACTCGATTGTCCACAAGATAGGTGTTTAAAAACATTCACTTTGAAAACTTTGTCGCTGACTTTTGGAGCACCTTTTTTGACCATTTTTTCAACTTTTTCAATTTTATTTTCATCGACCTAAAAACTCGCATATGCATAGACCTTTTGATTGCAAACAATTAGCAATTTTCAAAATTTCGATATCACTTCCGGTTTTGACGTCATTCGCCCTCAAAGTTGAAATTTCAACTTCCGGAATTTTGAAGATATTCGAAAAATTCTTTTTGCAGTATGTTTGTTATGTAGACACAAAAGTATACAAATCATAAAATTTGACCCGGATGTAACAGATCAGTCGCCATCCTGTAATGGTATATTTTCATAAAACGCAAAATGGGGCCTCAGGGTGTTATGGAATTTGCATAATTTTTATGTCTATGCAATCTACAGTCGACTGCGACCAAAACATGGGAAGCCGATTTTTGATTTTCAATTCTGAACTTTTCTTATTTCCGGTTAAAATAAATCAATAATTGTCAAAACTCTCAAGGCCCATATTTTGTGACCTTGACCTTTTGTGACTTAGTGACCTGTACAAAAGTTATTGCCCTTGATTAGATGTATCCAATGACATAGTGTTATCAGATGCCCACTGGTTACTGCGACCAAAACATGGGAAGCCGATTTTTGATTTTCAATTCTGAACTTTTCTTATTTCCGGTTAAAATAAATCAATAATTGTCAAAACTCTCAAGGCCCATATTTTGTGACCTTGACCTTTTGTGACTTAGTGACCTGTACAAAAGTTATTGCCCTTGATTAGATGTATCCAATGACATAGTGTTATCAGATGCCCACTGGTTACTTCCGGTTTTATAGCCGTTGGAAAATTGTAATTTTGAACTTTAAACAGCCCTACCACGTGACCTAATTTACATATATCTTATTTTCTTTCACCGTCTTACTATGCTCTGTCTGCTCTTTCCAATGATATACAACACAATACATATGAATAAAAATTTCGCCTTTTAAAGTTTGAAAAATTTGTGCCTATTTCCATTGAAACTGTGCGTGTTTTTTTCAAATTTTATTTCGATCGTTCTGAAAACTTACAGATAGATAAACATTTTGATGGCAAACAAAAATATGTTTTCAAAATTTTTGTATCGCTTCCGGTTGTGACGTTATTTGCTCTTAAAGTTAAAATTTCAACTTCCGGAATTTTGAAGATATTCGAAAAAAATTTTTTGCAGTATGTTTGTAATATAGACACAAAAGTATACAAATAATAAAATTTGACCCGGATGTAACAGATCAGTCTCCATCTTGAAATGGTATATTTTCATAAAACGCAAAATGGGGCCTCAGGGTGTAATGAAATTTGCATAATTCTGATGTCTTTGGAATCTACAGTCGATTGCTACCAAAACATGAGAAGCCGATTTTTAATTTTCAATTCTGATTTATTTTAATCTCCGGTTAAGATAAATCAGTAATTGTCAAAACTTTAAAGGCTCATATCTCGTGACCTTGACCTCTGGTGACCAAGTGACCTGAAACAAATTCATTGCCATTGACGATACCTATGCATGGATACTTTCATTTAGGTTTTCCGATGTTTACTTCCGGTTTTATATCCATTTGAAAATTGTAGTTTTTAAACTTTAAAGAGCTCTGACACGTGACCTTATATGCGTCACAAATTCTTTCACAGTCTTATTATGCTAAATCTGCTCTTTCAAAGGATATGCAAAACAATATTTTTAAATAAAAATAGCGCCTTTTGAATTTTGTAAATTTATTATTCCATCTGCTTGTAAAATATTTAATTCGAACTTCAGTTGAAGGGAGAGTACTACATTTAGACATGCAGTTTCCCCTCAACTGCGTTTGGGCGATACTCCATGTTAACATATAGTTCTCTCTTATTATACCTTGCGTTTGGGGGATACGATAATCATTAGTGTACTTTTTTACATTGTAATTGTATGCAGGGTTTAATGCATAATGTTACATAATGTTGACCATTGAAAAGTTTTCAATCAAACTTTAATATATTTTTTCTTTGAACAAATTATCTAATGATAAATTTCGATCTGCATTTCAAACTATGAAGTATGAATGCTGTGCAGTCAGGTTCTAAATTGAGATTGGACTCTTCCATGTGTCCTATCTTGCATGTTAGAACTTATTTATAAATCTTAGAAAGTTTTTGATATTCGCTTTCCTCTGATGTATAACAAACTGTGATTACGCCTTTTCAAGACTTTTTTCATCAGATGACTTTTCACTTTTACAATTGTGTACCTTCCGCATTTTTCCAATAACGAATGTAAAGCAAGCTGTCTTCTGTAAACTAGACAACATGGATTGAAAGATGTCACTTTTCACCAATGGAAGAAACTGGATGCGCACTGCATGGTACCATTCATGGTTCTAGTTTCAATTTGTTGCAGGATCTTTAAGATATGGAGCCTGTTGCATACAGGACCTTCTTGGTTAATTTCCAATACCAGCTACTAGTTGCTTTCCAACCTTACCACCACAACGTGAGCCCCCCTAGAAAGTTTTGTATTCTAGAGCCTCTTGGATCATTTCTGGGGTGTACCAGAAAGTATTTCATGCTTATATTTTGGGAAGTTATATATGGAGTAAGGACACAACAAATTTTGCTTAAATACATATGAAAAGGGCACATATTCGCTCTCCTTCAACTCCTCAGACGAGGTGGCCCCCATGCTTCCGGGCCCCTGCAGCTCTGTGTTTAGTTAATTGAGTCGAGAAAACCATTGAAAAACTTACACCCTATCAGCAGCTTATTCAACATAAATTGACATAAGCATTAAACTTAAAGACAGAGACATAGTTTGAATTGAGATTTCTTTGTTTTTAGATCATGTTTTTTGGAACAAAAAATACTGAAGAGTAGATGAATTAAGGTGCCATTTGTCTGGTGCTATCAGGATAATGATAGATAATGTGACAATCTTGTGTCCTTGAAATGTCATTTAGACAGTTTGTAATGGAATTGCTAAATTTCTTAATTTTTCCAATAGTCTGGTTTTTTCCCAGATTTTTTGAGACTATGAAATTAATCATAGGTCAGACTAGAAGAAAGGAAAAATATGGCCATACAATTGAATTGGTTATATTTTTTGAATGGTGATGAAATAGATGAAATCAGAAGACCTCAAGGCAACAACAGTTTTGTTTAAGTATTGTGATTGGTTTTGATAGGTTTAAAAAATAGTGGTAAAAAATCAGTATGACATTTCTATTGAAGATTTTACTCTATTTCAACAGGATAACATGTGCATAAAGATCAATTTTGAAAATACCCATATAACATGAGACTTTTCAAAGATAGTAATTAAGATATAAGGTCAAAGATATTTTTACTTTTGTTAAATTGCTTCAACAGTCAAGCTTTGTAAGAAAAAAAAAATCCATTTGAATGTAAAAAAATTTGTAAAAGCCATTTTCTTGATATTGGCAAATCTAAGGTATTAACTTACTCGAAATACAGACTTTGAATGAAATGTAGAGAACTGTTATTGATCCATGGAATGACTACACATTAATATTGAACTGGTAAACATTTCAATGATCTCTTTTCCAATCTTTAAAGGTCCAAATTCTTATCAGATTGAGAAATTGATGTTTGATAGTGGTACCATACTAATGGCTTAATGGTGTCATGCTATAGTGTTTGATAATGATACAATAAATGATTGGGATAGAGCCAATACATCTGATCCAGATCTTATTGAGCACAGCTCTGTTTCTCAAAAATCTAACAGTGTAAGTTTTTTTTAGAGTGTGCAAGTTGTCACCCATTTAAGGAGGTTCCACCGAATAACCAATTTAAATTAGAAGTTTCTGATTTTTTGCATGGTGGTAGCTAAACATATCAGTATTGAGAAAATGCAAAAATTAGCATAGGTCACCGACTTATTTTTTGAGATAGAGAGCGTTATTTGTGTAGGGGTGGGGCACAATAGTTTACGCTTCTACAATTTTGATTTTTGCACAAAATCAACATAAAATGATCCCAGACGGTTCAATAATACTTTGGTATTAGCAATATGCTAAAATACTAATTTAGAGATAAAAAAATGTTCTAATGCCAGTTAGTCAATAAGCCACCAGAGGCACTAAAACACCTATAACTTGCTTATCGAAAATTAAAATCTGTTATTTTTCTTACCATTTTGTACTCCATTATATAAGAATTCATGTAAGACAATAAAAAAAGAGGTCACCGAACTCATTCTCTGAATAATTGGATCTGAAGATGGGTAGGGTCCAGTAAAATGGGCGAAAGGGAGATAACACTTCAGAACATTACTTTTTATTCATGAAAAATTCACAAAGTTTGTCAATGACTAGTTTTCTATTTGTAACTCTCACTTTACCATTAACTTTTTCACACAATAATGTGGACAGGCCTAATTTACCATTACGTTCAAAAGCTAAACATAAATGATTAAATTTTAAACCAGATGCTGCACACTTTTCGGCCAAGTTTTTGGATATTATCTTTCTGCTGATCACTGCATTATATGATGACAAATTACTTCTCTTATGTTTGAGGTATTCAAAGTGATCTAATGACCATTGGAATGTAAAACTAAAATCATATAATTGTGAATTATTAAGATTAACCAAATCTGCTAATATTTGACAATCTCTGTCTGTAGTTTCTCGCGACACACATGCGCAACGGGATGCGCACGAACAATTCGGTGGAACGTCCTTAAGACAAAAAAAATGAGTCATTCAAATTTTGGAATAAATAGGGCTCTTTTAATGAAAGATTCATGCATCCTTTAGTATGTTGTACGAAGTATATTTTCATTTGAGATAAATTAACTAGCCATGCATCACTGTAAAAATGTACATCTCTATAAATTCAGAAAAATGATACTATGAAATATGGTGTATTTTATTGAATTGGACTAGAGATAAAATTGGGTGAGATTATTGATGAAATACTGATGATTATCTGGCTCCTAGTTTTATTACTAGCACTGTTTATTATTCCAATTTACAGGATTTTACCACTGCATCAAATTGATTTCTAGTATTATTCTACATATCAAATATTTGATTTCTTCACTATTCTTTACAAGCCTTAATGAAAGTGCTAAATCTAATTCTTTTAATGGAGAATATTTCAGAAAATATAATACAACATTTTATGATTTTCTATGGAGACACTTAGACCGTTGCGCCACCGCCGCCATTACCAGGTGAGTTTTCATTGGTCTAAATTTGGGTTATTTATAGACGTCATTGTATGCCGTCCAGAAAAATAAATTTCGATTTTTTATTTGGACCAATGAAAACTTGCCTAGTAATTCATCTCAAAGCAAGCGGAAAATGGCCTACAAAGAAGTTGTCCGAACCATGCTCGCTCCGCTTGGAACACAAAAACGGTAATTACTCCGTCGTAAACCAGTCTATCATTCAAAATCTGCTTTATTTACCTAAATATATCGGTTAGACCAAAGACTTATGACTTATTACCGTATAACATTATTTTAAAAAAATATAACTACGAGACCCTGTGCTTTTAAGCATGTAAAAAGTGAAAATCTCATATCTTGAATGATTTTTCATTTCTGTTTGCCGTCATGTGCCTTGGCAGCAGTTTTTTATTTGATTTTTGCTACAGGTAGTTAATTGATTAAATGTATGTGTGCAACGAAAAGAGTTTCTATAATTTCCAATGATTTTCCTTTAGTTTGAAAACATTGTCCAGATATAGCTCTGTTTAACTTGTAACTTTGTTATTATCAAGTGATTATAGAGAAACAGTGAATAATTCACATTGAATATCTTTGATGTAAGAGATATCAGACACAAACCTTAGATTAACAGATTACCGATAGAACCTCTACTGGACTGATCTCTAGAATAAAGTGGATTACCATCACAGAGCTTTGTGACATTTTAAATTATCTGTGAAATTGAACCATGTATAAACTGTGTGTAGAATAGCTGTATAGAAGCTGTTATTTGGTGAGTCTGGTTAATGTTTCAAGACATCCAGTCTTATGTCAATGGTTCAAGCATGATAATTAGTTTTCATTAGAAGGGGAAGTGATTTGAAATTAGAACAGCGTGTTTGTTGAAATAGTATTAGATTAACCAAAGAGAAAAAAATAGTTGCCACCCACTTTATTTTCCAAAAGTTCGACAATATGAATTTTGTAATTTTTGCCCTAAAGTTTGTGTTAAAAGTGTATGGAACCAAATTAATTTTATTTTTAACAATTTTATGTGGTGAGAACCACTCAAACTCTTCATCGGAGCTCTTATCTCAACCCGGACAATTGTCGATCATTTATAAGTCTGCCCTTCATTCTAGCAGGATCTTGCCTCCACTGATCAGTGCCTCTCAGACACTAAATATATCTTTTGTTTCTGTTGGGCTCATAATGCAAATGGCTATAAACCTCATATTATGGATTGATTTATATATATGTACACATGTCCTACTGGTAGTCTTTATTATGCATCAAAGTTTTACATGTTCATAACAGTGCATATAGTCATCAAGAATTTAAGAGTTTTTATTTATGAAATGTATCAGTAAAATAAATTAAAACCATATGTTAGTTGTCTTGAGTGTAAGCCTACTTCAAACTCTATGTTTCAAACTTGAAAAACTTTTCTCACTAAAAGTGGTAATAAGTAAATAAAAACATGTTTTAAAACATTCCTTTAACTTATCATGTTTAAAACCTAGGTTTTCATGACATTAACAACTAGTTTTATTATGTTTTTTAATGACAATCTTTATATTTCTTATTTTAATGGGGTTTAAAACCATATTCTTACCTAGTGAAAGGGTTAGATAAATTTGTGCCGCTTAATATATATTTGGATAAATTTAGATCAATTGAATTGGAATGTTCAATGTAACCTCACCACTTGATTATTTTATGCTTTTAACGACAATCTACAAGATAGGAATTGAAAATGTCAAGATTTGACTTGAATACTTGAGATTTTAGAATGTTGTGTGAATTTCCAGGAATAAGGATCTGCCATTTCCTCAATTTAACAAAAAATAGAACTCTAGAATCAAAATTCTGGTTCCATAGTCAAAAATTAAAATGATCTTGGCTTCAATACTAATTTCTGCTTTGTCTATTTTCAGTGTGATGTAAAAGATGGATTTGGATTATAAGTGAGAGATTATGTGAGATATATAATAAGGATACAGTGGTGTGTGATGATATTAAAGTACCATCATGCCTGACGGAATACCACAATGGAATTTAATACAACTAGTATTTATTAGTGTCTTCACGTGTTATGTGTCTTTTATGCGTCTGCCTAATGGTAAGTAGGATTTATGCAAAGAAAGAAACAAACAACTTTATTTTACAAGGATTTCTAAAGGATCCTTTCTACCAACTGTTACTTGACTAAACCTCTTGATCTTTCCTAGATTATCCCTCCCATTTAATGCTGGGTCAACTGGAATTCTCTTGAGATTTAAACCATCAACCACCATTTGTTTGACGCAGCCAAACCAATGACATCATGAAGGCCTACATTCCTAACGCTCTAATTGACTGCATTATTAGACAACACATTTATGTACAAATTAGGAACAAAATAGGCTTAAACAAATTTATAACTTGGTTTCCTCTGTTTACAATTGCACAAAACTACATGAGTTACATGTTTAGTTTTAATTCTCGACTTGATAAAAAGTAAAAGTTCCACAGTTAGTTTTGCTATTATTTGGTTATACCACATATGGCATATGGAATCTATATTTGGCCTCGTTTCATATAATGGTACTCATTCCTTGCTTGATTATGTCCTGAAAATGACCTAAAATGGATTTTGTGTTGATGTATCAGAAATTCTAAATGGATACATCTTAATGAATCTATTGATCTGAACTCTTCTTCTATTTTCAGGAGGTCTGGAAGTGGCATCTCAATTTCTCCTGCTCTTTGTCGTATGTGTACCGGCATTGTTTATTCAGCTTAAATTAGGTGGCTATTTACAAAAGGGCATTGTGGGAGTTTTCAGTCTATATTTCCCAATATGGAAAGGTAATTTAAATTTTTGTAAAGCAAGTCAGTATCGAATACTGATCGTTAATGAAGTTTGAATGACAGACAAGTATTGTTGAGAAAATGAAGTCGGCCATATTGAGAGGTTGAAGTAGTATTTGTACTGGCAAAGATAATGATGAGTTACATGCTTCACTGACAGTCGTTGTTGGTGAGGGGATGGAGGGTCACTTCCTGTTGTAAAAGATTACTGAAATGACTTGCTTCGTAATGCAAACTAATAAATGGTGCAAACTTTTTCGCTTTACTTGAAAAAGTAATGGAATTGACTCCCTAGCATCAACAAGTCATGATTCTCTTCTCACAAAAGATGACCTGCTCACTTTTCATTACCTTACCTTGAATTACAAATTTTCAAATTCAAATTATTATCTACATATAAGATTTACGTATTTCTAATGACAAATTGTTTTTTGATATTTGTAGGAGTTGGTATAGCAGCTTTAATAGAGTTGTTAATAAGAATAACTAACTATGCTCCTATTGTGGCCCAGTTTGGTACCTATGCCTTCATCTCTATCTCAGAAACACCATATGTTTGGGGTAGTTGTAGTAATATCAGAGATAATAGACTATGTTTTGAAGATAAAGGCACAGATCAGTAAGTATTATTTGGGAGGTTTGTTCCTAACTTTAAGGAATTGTTTAGAAGATTTTAAATATTTCTATGAACAACAGGGACACTGATTAACTAATCTTAAGAGCCTTATGGGATTTAAGCATATTTTTTGACAAGTGATTTCTTCAAACACTTAAGTTTAAGTGAAATTGATGGAATCTCATCATGGAAAATTAGAATGGTGCTACCGGTAATTGATGCCATCAGTGTCTCCAATATGCTTAAAAAGTTAAGAAAACCTCTTAACAATTCCTTTAATATTAGCATATGTCCTTATTTGTGATCACTTTTATTTTGTCCCCTGATTCTGGATAAACCAGACATTAGATTTTTCTTCTGAAAAGTGTTGTGAAATTAAGTCGCCTAAATTGAATTACTGGTATGGAAAATATATATTTTTTTGTTATTTTGTTTAACAAAGAGGTATTAATACTAGAAGCCTTACACACTCAGAATCTGGACACAATTACAGTCCTTCTCGTATTTCTATAAAATATATAATAACCAGTTATTAGAGTAAATTAAAAGTAATTAATTTGATAATAAATGTTATTATTAAATACCTATAGTATAGACAGATAGACTACCTACTATTTGCACGTTCTCGTGTATTTATTTTTTCCTATGGTAAAATAGATAGACAAATTCCCAGCTTTAATATCACATTATTTCTATACGTATTAAAGGGATATGTTCACTAACTGTTTGACCAAAAAAAAAATTTGTCTCAGAGTCTGGAATCTTTTTGCTTATCTAATCCATAATATTGTTCACAACTCTCCTACGAAATTTAAGCCTTCAAATACACATGCACCCATAAATATCTGCAGTTGAAAGTCAAAATTACGACTCGCTGTTTAGTAAGACTATGTGTTAATAGAAAACACATATACAAAAAATGAAGGATAAATGTTAATGTAGGGATATTATTGAAGGAATTATATGATTTTCATGCATTAGTAGTACTTCTGAAGGCTATTTGCATATATTCAAGGCCCAAATCGACCCTAAGAAATGCTGAACATTCCCCTTTAAAGAATTTTTTCTATGTATTAAAGGGTGTGTTGATGACATTTATTTATGACAATTATCAGATGCACTTTAAAACAATGAGAGTATTCACTACTATTTACTTCTATTTAGTAAAAGGTTACACCAAGCCTACATGAATGTCTTCATTGATATGGTATTTTTAGCTTTTCATTAAAAGGAAAACATAGATTTATACTGCGTTCACACGACTAAAGTTAAGCCAGCTTAACTTCTAACCGTTCTTCGAGCCTGGTTTACGTTTTTTCCCATGAGCGTTCAGACGGACATAAAAGTTAAGCCAGCTTGGACATGACCTCGGAATTTATCTGGAAGTTCAGAGGTCAAGATACCATGACGCATGCACGTGTATTGTTTACTTTTCCTACAAAATGGTGACGATACCGATTATTTTAATTTATAAACTTCTTCAACTTTCATTTTTACGCCGGTCATTTTCATTTTCATTTTCTTGCTCCATGGCTAAAGTTGTTAACAAATGAATAGGTAATGGCGGGTATCCAGTAACAGGACTGCGAATGCGCGGAAAATGTTCTATCCGGCTTTGTTAGCCAGGAGCGTTCAGACGGCAATAACTGAGCCAGCTTAAGTTTCCAAGCCAGGTTTCAAGCCACCTCCGAAGTAGGTGCAAGTTAAGGCAGCTTAAGTTCAACCGGTCGCGTTCAGACGACAAAAAAAAAAAACAGGCTCGAAGAACGGTTAGAAGTTAAGCCAGCTTAACTTTAGTCGTGTGAAGGCAGTATTAGTCCTCGGTAATTCAAACACGAAAAAAAAAGAATTGAAAATATTATTAACTCTAATTAAATTGTCATATAGTTATTACATATTTGTTGTACAATTTGTTTGTCTTTGTATAGTCAAAAATTTGTATGTTTCTTTCAGCTTTGATCAAAAATTTTTTGAAGCCCAAAGACCAGAAGAACTATTTTATAAGTAAGTTGACTATCATTCATTTTGACTTGAAGAAAAATAGTATTTGTTTCCATTGCATGTTTTAAAGATTTCAACTTTTTAATGGGATTTGGCATCTGAAGACTATTTACATATCGGCCCAAATCAGCCCCTGAAAATAATTGCCTGCTCTTGTTGAATATGTAAATTCCGAAGGTAAAATTGTATGATTATATCTGAAAATGATTCTACAGAATTCTCTAGAATGATGGTAAATCTTAAACAGAGAAGAATATTGAATTGATTTAGTTATATACTTTATCGTCCTTTTACCGATGTTAGATCAAAAATTAATGAAGTTACCAGTATTCAGTTATTAGGAATAGAGAAAAGAAATTTCTATCTATATTCAAATTAAATCAGTAAGAATTAATGGAGAGTAGGTCAGTGAGACCTGATGAAACATCAGCTGTCATTCAAACTATTTAACTTAATGCATTTAATAAATCTAATATTATAAAAAACATACTATTAAATATCACAGGAAGTTGTTTTTATAAACAGTCATTAGATTTGATTGACAGTTACAGTTTTTTAAAATAATTTCTTTCTATAAACATCATGTCAGCACATTGGTTGCTAGGGCTTTCTCAGAATTATAGATGATAAGATGATGCTTGTTTCTTTGGATGCCAGGATTTTATTAGTATTTTGGAAATTGCCGTATAATGGCATTAACTTCATGGGATGACAAATTGCTAATTGCAGTCAGAATGGATCAAAGTTGAACGCAGATACTTATTAATATAGTCAAAATCCTAAACACAGCATTCGTTGCAAACTTTGAACAATAATTGTTAATGTTTATGTATCTACATTGATGTCCCGTCTTTATATGATAGATTAATCTTATGAAAATACAAAATCTTACAATGTATCCAAAATTGAAAAAAACTGATATCTATGATAGCCTATGTAAGGGCAATCTAATTAAAAATAGATTACATTTCGTTTCGGTTATTTTTTTTATTTTCGACTCATTGTAATCTAACAAGGTTTATAAGGCAAGCGTCCTCTGGTGACGAAATAAGCTATTTATAGCACCTACTACCCTTCCGCCAATCAGAACAAGGTTTACAGGCACGTTTCATATTACGTCATAATTTTACTGCTGTGTCATTTTACTTTCTTTTTCGTCTTCCCACAATGCATATCAATGCATAGACTCCCGATCTTGAAGGTAGTTTCTGATTGGCTGAAATCGACTTTACCAGAAGACGCTCGCCTTATAAACCTTGTTAGATTACACTGATTCGACAATCAAAAAATAACCAAAACGAAATGTAATCTAATTTTAATTAGATTGATGTAAGGGTTGAAAAGTTTAAACCATCAGTATCCTTGTAAACAACAATCTATATTATCTCAAGTAGGTTTCCTCAAGTATATTTCTTCAATTTTAAGTCATATACGGTAACCCTCAAGAGAGAATATCAGAAGTATTTCAATCAATCAGTCAGTATTGAAAAAAATATTAGAACATGATGGAATTAATCACTAGAATTAAGTCTAAAATGGTAGATTTTGAATTTGAAGGCTTTCTAAACTATTTGATTAATGAAGCCAAGTTGTTAATACTATGATTATAGTTATTACTGTGACTATATAGAGTTTAATGAATATCAGATTTAAAAGTGATTCTTATTATTATAGAAATGAGTTTCTACAGAAGTCTATTGGTATAAGTCATTTAGATGGTTTCCCACAATGGCAGTTTACAGAAATAGCAAGAAAAGCTGAAGTATCATTGATGCCTGTAACTTTAGCTATTGTATGGGTGGTAGTGTTTCTATTGGTAGGATTTGGTGCTCGTGTTTGTGGATGGGTAAGATTTTTTGCTCAATATTTGCTGTTCTTCCAATAAGGGATTTTAAATTGACATTTGCATTCAGATTTTTGTTAATTCTTATCAAAATGAATACATTTTCAGTTCACTAACAGTAATTATGACTGGTTTCAATACGACAAATGTTGGTGTAATACAGATTGCATACTTTTGCAAAGCATAACCAAATAATACACAACATTATACATGAAACCATAGTCAGCAGTTTTAGGCCCTTCAGACAAATGACTTTCCAAGGGCCCCCAACTCCCAACCCAATGCCAAAAGTGTTCTCTCCGCTTGAACTTTAGCACACCCTGACTCTGCTCTCTCTTGGAATTGAGACTTTGTTGAATTCAAATTGAACAAAATAGTAGAGCCCTGAACCCGCTATGCCCTCTGTCAGTCAGCCCCTTTATGTAACTAATATCAATATTAAAGTGTTGATCTAATTATTTCAGGTATTATTTTTATTGGGACCAGCAGCTCTATCATGTTTATTAGCTGTATTAGGTTATGGTTTTGCTCATCTACCTATAGAACATACTATAGAATTTCTTAGACAACGTTATGTTTTTACTCAAAATAATGGACTAATTGAGGTAATAACTATTTGATATGTTAAAGTTTTATTGGTTTTCTAGCGAATATGAAGCCTTTATTTTAAGATCGATAGAAAGTGATTTTTTATGACTTACTTGCTTGTCTTTATAATCTTTGAAAAGTTCCTTTCCGTCTAAATTTGATGGAATATTTTTCATTTTGCTTACCTGGTTTACTATTGTAGAGCAGCTAAAAGTTAATTCATTTCATAAAAGTCATTTACATTTAAAATTTGATATGTTTTTTCTCTGAATGAGATGAATGTTCAAACCTAGACTCCTGTACAAGCATTTGAGTTTCAACTGTTAGGCATGATAAGATTTTATATTGTAGCCAATGTGCTCACACTTTTCACACAATATGCTCCATTCTTTATAAAAATTTAATGATATTTTTTAGACATTTATTAGTGGGTTTCAATCATTGATGTATGCTATGCCTGTATGGACTGCTATAGCTACTACTATAGGTAAACTATGTGGTCGGGGAAGAACAACCAGAAATGTGTAAGTGACATTAATTTCTATTTTCTCATCTGGTACAATCCAAGGTGATAAAGGCAGATAAGTCTTAATAAATGCTTTACAAGCACATGCTATCCGTATCACATGTGGTTCTCCAGGCTCCAGTGCATTATTAGCTTTTCTCAGACAGATATTATGATTTTATCAGTCAAACTGTATGCAAGGTTGTTAATAACATTGTTGAATGAATAGAGAACTAGATGTTTGGACATTTATTCTGAAAATTATTTTGAATACCATAGTTGAAACTGAGCTCCATCATATATTCTGACAAACTATATCCCGTTTACATCTCATGATTACGGAAATAACACCATGATTAGTTTTCTATAGGATCCTATATCTATATAATAATATGATATATCAATTGTTATTGCTGTGTTCTATTACAGTTCCTGGTTAGCACTTGTGTTGATATTTGCCCTGGTCTCACAGATTCCACCAATAGCTATGTCACCATATCTAGGAAGTATGATATTTGATAAACAAAGTCCTGGTTTTGATGGTGAGTCAAATATTAACTCCTATATTGTTCTAAAACTATAAAAACTGAATGAAATATCTAATTAGCTAGGGTTTTCAACCTGCCAGTAATTTTAGATTTGATGGGCTTGAGTATCTTTAATATATAATTTTATACGATTGAGTTCTGTTGCCAACAGAATTCTCTTCATTGTATCCTAAACAAGTAAAATCTTATCTTCTAAGAACCAATAAACCAATTCAGAAATCATTCAAAGGGAGTCCCACTCTTATAACTATTCAATTGACAAGATCTGAAAATTTTTATATATATATATATATACTGTAGCTCTGTTTATGAATATCTTTATAATACAGTATAAATTGTCTTTCCAGAATTTAGAGGACCAAGTGTAATTCTATGGCAGATGCCTGCAGCATTTACAGCACTTCAAATTCCTCAACCATATTCATTCCTTTTCTTATTATCTGCTTTTCTATTTGGTCTTATGTATTTGGTAAGTAATAATTTAGTTTTCTATTTAGAATAAACACCAGCAAAATGATAATATTGTGTTTGATTTCTGTTTGCTGGATAGTTTTGGCTCTAGTCTCTGTCTCCTGGAAAAAAAGAAAGTAGTTTCTCTTACTAAATTCATAAACTTCTACAGGAAGTCTCGGTCTGGTTTATTGTCTACTATCTCAAAGGGTTATGGGAAATAAAGCTTAACAGTCATATGTCTGAATCTTAAAACCACGAAAAGTGTTCACTCTATAGACCTTACTCACGCCTCGCTTTGACCGCTTAGAAACAGAGGTTCATAACACAAATGACGTCAACCCATGCATAAAATACGACGTCAAATGAATGAAAAGAAATATGACGTCACTAATCACCATATCAACAGTGAGAAAATGGTCTAAAAACTGTCTTTCCAACCCTTTTCTCAGAAATATGTGAAGAAGCACTTCATCTGAAAGTATTTTTAAATAGTGTTATTAATTCTTATTTGAACGATGTAAAATTTGAGTAGTTTCAACATGTTGGATTGAAGAAGGAGGCGTTAAAGACCTCAAGGTTGTGTTTTGCTCCAGTGGCAACACGCTGCTTTTGTTTGTTTGCGTTATGAGCCTCGGTATTGATCCAAGATGGCCGACGCATGTCCATAAGATCATTCAGATTGCGTATGTCTTAGGGTTCAATTTGTGTTGCTATGCTTAAATTTAAGAAAATTATATATATTTTTTTAGTTTTAATTCTCTTTCCCATAATATTTTGATTTTAAAAATATTAGAAGTTTATATTGTTCTATATTACAGTGTATAGGATGTTTAACTATAGTTGATAATATTATGGATTCATTAGAAGAATGGGTTGATAGAAAGTCCTGTAGTAAAATAGCTATTCATCTTCTCATGTCATTTGTTGTTATGTGTATAGCTAAAGGATTAGGAATCTTACAGACCACTAGAGTAAGTACGGTATATTTGTGTGAATAATCTGTATATTTCTTGCACCCCAAGCTCAAAGTGTTTCAAAAACTGGACATAGAAAAGTAAAATATTGGAAATCTGAATAACTCTTAGGCATTGACATCCCAATACAAGATTCCTTGACTCCCCATGGCATAGTCAGTGTTATTAATCCCTAAGGCACATAGAAGTATACTGTATACACTACTTGAAAATCGATCAAGCACAATTTCTACTATACTATACTTTACTCTAATATACGTAGGAATACTTCGATTTCGATTAGTGTCCTCTGTGACCAGGTATTATGAAATTACCTTGTTCGATTTTAGGTATACGCATGTCGCTCAAAACATACACCGTATACCCGAAAAGTATACATCTATGTATCTATGTGCACGCAGCCTTAGAGCATCAGAAAAATGAATCAATAAACTCAGAAATGAATATAAATATTTAAGCCTAATTGATTGAAAGTAATTATTATATATAATATCTGTTGTAGGCTGGTTATTATTATTTTGGTTTAATAGATCAATCTATAACTAGGTTACAGTTTATATTAGTTATATTACTAGCGTTTGGTCTAGTTGTTGTTTATTGTAATTATTATATAATATCTGTTGTAGGCTGGTTATTATTATTTTGGTTTAATAGATCAATCTATAACTAGGTTACAGTTTATATTAGTTATATTACTAGCGTTTGGTCTAGTTGTTGTTTATTGTAATTATTATATAATATCTGTTGTAGGCTGGTTATTATTATTTTGGTTTAATAGATCAATCTATAACTAGGTTACAGTTTATATTAGTTATATTACTAGCGTTTGGTCTAGTTGTTGTTTATTGTAATTATTATATATTATCTGTTGTAGGCTGGTTATTATTATTTTGGTTTAATAGATCAATCTATAACTAGGTTACAGTTTATATTAGTTATATTACTAGCGTTTGGTCTAGTTGTTGTTTATTGTAAGTATTATATATTTCTAAATGAAAATCTTAAAATATGTCTTTAATGTTAGTTATGTCACACAGAGCTGCAGATTTCTGAAATTGTTATTGTTTACTTATTATAAATCCTTATTACAGTCTGAATTATAAAATGACCACATGTAACATGAGAATATGCAAAAAAAATTAAAATTTGTGAAATGCCAACTTGACTGCACTTTAGCTTTCTTTCAATTTGATAATCATGGAATTACTTTGAGTAGAAACAGAAATGTTCTAAATAAATGAAAATGTCTTGAGTTTTTAAAATGGAAATATTTAAATGAAATGAAATGCATTAAGGAGCATCAACACCAACTGGGCAATAATATATTGAAGCTACTGACAAACAATATGACAGTTTGTTAAAACAATACTATGTTTATTTGTTAATCCTAAAACTGAAAGAAAGGGCAATAAAATTTGATATTAATGAATGATATTTTTTCCACAGTAAAACAGAACTTTGCCTTAGCAGAACGTATAATAATGGCACTATGGGTATGTGTAGCTGCAACTATCACTGCTGTAAGTATTTTAATAGTTTTTTGTCTGACCTTATTGTAACCTTTTGAAACTTTGGTAAAAGTAGCTGCATTAACAGGGTTAAGCATTCCTAATTGCATGAGATTATATTTAAATAGTGTTTGGAAAGTGTGGTAAAAGTGTGTGGTTGCTATTTGTTTTGCCTGAATGAAACTTAATTGCTTATATAAAGAAAGGGTTATAGGATTCAAAAAACTTAATATTATGTCAATCTGTTATTAATTTTTATTATATATTACAGGGTTGGTGGCACTATTTGTTTTTAAAGAGTAAAGATTCTCCTATCAAACTACCTGATTATACTTTCCCTGATGAATGGAACTATGTAGGTTGGGGTATAGCAGCCTTCCCCTATATAGGTGTATTGATAGGAGCTATACATGCTATGTGTACTGCTAAAGGTTCTTGTTCTCAGGTAAGATTACTTCCATTATTGCGTCACTGGTTGGTTGTTGTCTTAAATATGATGTAGATAGTCTTTAGAAGTAATAAAACAGCATTGAAATATACCTTAAACTAGAAATTTCACTCTCTATTTCTATCCTCAAACTAGAAATTTCACTCTCTATTTCTATCCTCAAACTAGAAATTTCACTCTCTATTTCTATCCTCAAACTAGAAATTTCACTCTCTATTTCTATATATAGCATACTCGGAAGACTTGACAGTGTGCTTTAAACACTATTACTGATAAGCTTAGCTAACTAATCCCTTTTCTCAGACTACAGTATATGGTCAAACAAATGATTTTTATTTTAGAAATTATCTAAATGTTTTTGTGGTATCACTGAAAGAGTTAGAGAACATGAACATGATGTTAATGGGTATCATCATCCACCACCACAACTACCAGAACCCAGTGCCCCACCCTACACCTATATGGAACAGGCCTACCCTATGGATGATATGATGTATAAAATGGATTATGATTCTGCAGAAACTGAACCTCTCACTCCCACAGGAACTAGGATCTAATTTCATCTTCAAATTGGTTTTTATTCACCACAATTGCAGCATTTATAACTGTTAAAGATTTTAGTGGAATTGTTATGTATTTTGCTGCCTTAGAAAGTGACAGTTTTAAAGAAGTTGTTTTTAATACATAATGTGCAATGAACGTGAAAGTACTTCTGTTTTGTTCAAGTGATAATATGTTAATGAGGCTTGTTCAGTTTTTGTGTAAAGACTATTCAGATCACCAAATCCCTTTTTGTGACAACTAATCTAAGTGGATTCCTCTGCAAGAAGATGTTTTGGTTGCAGCAGATATTGACAAGTAAGGGTGGTAACTCTTAGTTTGATATGAATGACAAAATAATGAACATGGTTATTGTACAAAACTGAGACTACATGTACTTAGAAAGACTATGTTTAGAAATGGCTTTATTTGGATTTATTCCAGAGCATAAATTTCTACTATTGAAATCCTGATTTGGAAGTTCTAAGAAAAATGTGTTTTTTTCTGTGAATGTAAAGATGTCACTATATCAACTATTACATCAACATATTTCATGTCCTTAAATACTGTAATACAAGATATATCATCATATTTACTGCATAAAATCAATTGAAAATTTACAAAGATTTTTTCTAAACTGTTCATGTGTATTTGAGACACTGATAGCATCTTTTTGCACCATTCAAATTTGTGTTCTATACATTTACACTTAAACTAAATGTTTTAAGTTATCACTATTGCAAAGGCCCCTGGGTAGAATATTTTGCAATAATATCATCATAAATGAAGTTTTAGTGGTACATGTACATGTATTACAAGATTCACAGATATCTGATGATGAATGGTGCAAACCTAATCTACATTCTTTAGTGTCCCAAATACACAAACAAGTTTAGAAAACCTCTTTACAATCCATTAGATTGATGGGTTAGTGTGGTATATTATTTTTGGTTAAAATCAACTTTTCCAACGAAATATCACTATCATGTAACCAAGTTACATAGAAAGTTTTAATGCTCTAATATCTCATAATTGTGAGAGGTCACACATTCTTATTTTTATTGTTAACCCTTTGAACCCTGACGTAATTTTCTCTAAAACGTCATAAACCCTGAGCTCCCAGCAATATTTCTTAAAGTGTATTACGTTAACGTTGTATGACGTCACTTGACAACGGCCGGTTTACCGGCTTGTCGGGTATATATCACGTAATGATTGAGCCGGTATACCGGCTCTTCGGGTTCAAAGGGTTAAAACAGTCACTGCTCAATATGTTTTTTTTTTTTTAATTCACTCATTTTACACATCTGTTAAAGTAAATTCATAAGCTATATAAACTTATTTTGTTGTTTTGATTTAATTGTATAACTGATTTGAATTGCTTAACAATTTTTAAAACTTATTTCTGTGTTTTACTAAACTATTTTTAAAGTTTAGTGGATTTAATTTTTAAATATAATTGTGAATATTTATATGCGACATTCTATTATGAGTTTGTATAAATCATGATTTATATGAATGATAACATGGGAATGGGTACATCTATCTTTCTCATAGGGCGCTTTCAAAGCCGCTTAGCTCAACAACAATCATACAACTGTAAGAATTCTTGAGCAACATGTTTTTCAAACAGTACTAGCAAACACTGCTATCAGAGAGATTATGATCAAACTAAAAATGTGCTTTCTATTATAGACTTGAACTAATAACCAAGAAGTTGAAATTGGTGAAAATCAGTCGATTACAGTTGTCCATATTCAGTCCATTTTTTGAAATTATGTTTTTTTGCATATCTTAACAACTGAGCTTTACTCTTGGACCAACAATATAGTATAACAGACAAAATCAGAAAATAGTCTATTTAGATTTAGGTTACTAGTCATTTATGGCAGGAGTACAAAATCCAAAAACTTTCTATGTGTGAATATTATTCTGACTGCACATTGTATTTAAATTTTAGATGTCAGACCTATGTGCAAATTCTGATGGAATTTGAATAAAATATTTTTCTAAATAAGCCAGTTTGCAATAGTTATCCCAAAAATGTATTTTTTTGACAGTAAATGTATTCCATGCCAACTGAGAAATCTTCCTAACAAATCTTATGTGATTTAAATAGTTATACAGTATAATTGTATTTATAAACTAATTGAAACTTTTCAAATACACAAGTGAAAACGGCAAAGATAAGGTATTTTAAAACCTTTAAAAAAATCAAAACTTTACATACTGATATATTAAGGGAGTGAAATGTTAATATTTGTAAATATTTCAACCATGAAAAGGTTTTTTTTTGCATTTGTATTATATTTTTATAAAATCATTTTTCAGTGCAATAGTTGACATGATTTGAATAGTCATATAGTTTTAGCTTTCCTTCTTACAGCTTTTTATCATATTTCTTTTTATTGTTCGCTATTTTAGACTAAGCTCAGATTTAAAATGCATTCCAATCACAAAATTTAAATTAAAGCTTAGGACTTGGTTGCTACGACAGCTATCAGTGTTAGATTGCAACCAACACTGTTAATAAATACCATGTAGTTCATGAAATTGAAATAAAGAATCATACCAAATCATACATACAGAAATGATGGGAAAGTTCAATTGTTGGGATTGGTAAACACATGTTTTCCATGACAAGCACTAATGTTAAAATGAAAGTTTTCTTAATGAAAAATTCATGCATTTAATTAGTTACTAGTTTTTGTGATTTTTTGCTATAAATTTAAAGGGATTCCAGCGCTTTGAGCGATGTTAAATTACAGAAACTACAAACATTTGACGGATAATTGGAGTGATGCAAATACAAAATTGCCACAGAATCTTTTTTGAATCCCTTCAAATTTACTTATTTGTTCTACTTTAAAAAAAAAATTGTTTTGATGTTTTCCATCTTTGCAGCAATTTTGATCATTCATGCATGATTATTTTTTCTAGGTGTACATGTATATTATACAATCATTGAGTGAACTGGTGATAATATTTCTTTATGATGTTCATAGTGGATTGTATTACATAAATACAGGTACATGTAGAAAGACTTTTTAAACTGTCAAAGTTTAGAGAATTTTATGTAGGATATGAGTAAATGAAAATTTAACAGAAAGCAAATCAAAATGTGAGTTTTTGATGGTGGAAAGAATAATTGACTTTATGATATTTTTCTTCTGGTAAGTTTTATACAAACCAGTTGAAAAATAAAAGTCAAAAATCCCTCAGAAGCAAGATTTCACATGTATATTGATTATGATGTTTCAAAAATACTTTAAAAAGAACTAAATTTGAAAAGCTTGCCAAAAATGAACTGAAAGAAATCATAACAATGCACCATGTATTTATAAAATCATCTCTTAATAAAGTTCAAAGAAAAAATGCTTTGGTTTTTTTTAGTTTTGAGATAAGATTGCTTGTAACAAATTATTTGACTGTGCAACAAGATGTGTTTGTGGTCTTAAACAGTTGAATGAATATTGAGTAACCTCCCTTTGATCATAAAAATTCCAGATCTGCTGCTTCCAAGACTATCAAATCATAATTTGTCAATGGTGATTTATTCCAAGAAACCAATTCATTATTCATTGTCAAGTTGTTTATCCTGTAAATGACAATCTGTGCCAGGTTTCTAATTTATTTTACAAGTGTGTAGACTGCTGAATACAGTTAAGAGAATCAAGACTCAATGGCTATGTATCCCCCATGTAGGCCAATTATATCAGAGAGCTAGAGCTAACCTGTTGCAGGTAAACCCTCTTTGCTTTGTTTCGGGCCTCCTAAGTTGTAGATGTGATATTTCATGTCCGTTAAATTTAAAGATCCTTTAGAGGCTCTGTTGATCTTTAAATGACACAATTTTCCTTCCTTCTTTAAGGTAAAACACCTCCTCCTGCATATTTTTAGCCTAGAAGAACTTTCCAAGTAAGCTTTCTGCTGTTTATTAATAAGAAAAACAAAATTTTGCGTAATGCATTTATTTTGGAAAGAGTAAATAATTGATAATTTGTAAAGATCTGCAGATATCTTTTATAATTTATACAAGCTTTCCCCAATGGCCAGCATATATTGTGTGGGGATTAAATATATATTGTTATGCTGGTATCTATATTCTATATTTATATATAATAATAAAGAGGTAAAATAATTTAATCTTATGCTCATATCTCTAACGATATTCAATGCGATGGAAACTTTAAACTCTCAGAAAACACTCGAATCATTCTGTGACCACAATTGATAAAATATTTGGAGACTTTCTTGTGACAATAAATAGAGCAAACGCCATTTCAAAAACTACGTTATTACAGATAATTTCACAACATTGAACTTGCTAATATCTTTCTTTACAAATATATTTTACTGAACTATGGGACTGACATCAAAATGACACGCCATGGGTGGGGGAGATAATACCCTAATTCTTAATACAGAACATAAATAATGGATTAAAGACAATATTCATGGTATAAAAATAAATATAAATTTTCTTTGGAAACAATAATTTTGTTTATATTCAATCAAATTATTTCTGAGTATGAAATAATTTGAGGTTGTCACAAGAAAGTCTGCTTGTCCTTTAAAATCTAACATCTGACATTAATAACGGGGGTGATTAGAATTGAAAACAGAATTACGATAACACCACAACATTAAAGTGAATGTACTTTACAATGTATGTGTTTTATACTTGAATAATAATGATAAAATCACACCTTTGGAAAGAAAAATGTACATCTAATTTGACATGGAGTCATTTTGTTTGAAAAAATAGGCTCTTATAAAAATAGATCTTGTCTTTTGATTCAAATATTTGGGCATAAATAAATTAAATCTCTCTCGCTCTCACATTTATCTTGTATTCAATTTGTCAAAGATAGATATTTTTTGTTAAAGTTATTCACCAATATATACATATTCACACATATCTCGTTTTGTTTCCCACGCATCAAACATCGCAGAGGTGCAAGGTTTTCATCAAAAAGTTTCAAACTTTCCACAGCCCAAAGATTTCTAATATAAGAGTTTATTGATCTTCATGTCAAATGTATTTTGAAATTGATATTAATAAAATGATGGGTCTTCAAAATTTTTCTTTCCCTTTTTAGAACAAAATTTTTGAATTTCAAAACTAAAGAATGAGCATTTTTGATGAGAACCCCCATACAAAAAAATAATATTATACATCAATCATGTTCATTTATGCAAATGACAAGTTTATATTGAGCATTGAAGGTTGTATTTCACCTTTTAAGTATATGATATTTTGGAAAGGATTTCTAAATCTACGGCTAAAATATGTGCAAATGCTAAATGGGTGCATAATATACTACAGTGCACTATAAGCTAAAACTAAGTGCTTAAATATCTTATGTTAATAAAAAAAAATTCATCAGGAAAAAAATTAATAAATAAATAAATTGATAATACTAACATCTCACAATGTTGAGCACAATGATATAGTTGATAAAAATAATAATGTACTCAAAATTGTGACCTCTGAGACAAGGATCAATTTTAGGTTTTTGACTTAGATTGACTGGAGCTAGATTTCTGAGTTAACAGTTCTATTCCAGTCATTTCTAGTCAAATGAGATTACAATCCTCCCTATATGATATGATATGATCAAATACACACATGGATATTGCACAAATGTGTCCGCAATAAATAGCAAAAAAACAATAATAATAAAAATACAAGTTTAACATGACTAGAAAAGACCATTTTCTGTCCTTTTCAAAACAAGGTAGTGACTAAATTGAGTGAAGTAAAATAACAGTAAAAAGGTAGAAAATTTGGTTAATTGTTTTTCTTTTATGACCTTAAGACAATATCTAAAAACAAAACCAAATTGAAACAAATTTAATGTTTAGTTTGATTGTTACTCAAAACAATTTAAAATAAAACATAGGTGTCAACAAGACAAAATTCTTAAGATTAACATTTGAAAAGTCAATTGCACCATTTGTTGTTATGTAAGGATTATTTTATAGCACTTATCAAATACAAAGAATGGATTTCAATAAAATATTTTACACAAAAAAGAAGAAAAAATGTTCTATAACGAGCAATTTGTTCAGAATTTAACATGGATACTATATCTCAAAATATATAACGCAATAATTTAAAAACCTGTTATTCATTTTAAAAATCAAACAAATTTTAACTAAGAGGTAGCTTATGTCAAAAGCTTTAATAGGTTCACTAAAAACAAAAACAGCCTTAAAAATATCCAGTTATTCCAGTTAAAATAAAACAAAGAACTTTCCCAGATTTTTAATTGATTTATGATCATTTCCAATTTTTTTTTTTTTGACAATTTCATAATTATCAATTCCAAAAATCTTTCCTATGTCAAAAAGAAAATCAGAAATGAAGAAAAATCATAATGATATGGGTTGATTAACATGAAATTTTGAAAGATTTTGGTTATATCTATCTAACAATGTCACGAAAAAATATCAAATTCAATTTGTCAAAATAAATAGCTATATATATAAAATAATAAATTAAAACATTTTATATTACAAAGGATATAGCAAAATCCATTTTTTGAAGTCAATTTCATAAGATCCATACTACTTTTGAACAATTTTTTCTTAAAAAGTACTGTGTTCCTATGAATTTGACTTCTTTTACAACCAATAATATGAAAGATTTAAAATAAAACTGTTCAAACATTTCTAAAATTTTAAAAGTTTCAAATAATTTAAGAATAAATCTCATTTTAATTTTCAATATTTTTGTTAACTTTATTGGCAAACAAAATTCAACTAATTTAAAAATCTAATCAACAAATTCTCAAAGTTCATTTAAAATATAATACATCATATATTAACAAAGTGATCAAAAGGTGATCATAAAAAAATCAAGCATGCTGAGAAAAAGGCTAAAAGCAAAAAGTTATGTAACAATTGAAATTTATTTCAAATTTAGATTTCATTTCATTTTATTATAGAAATTGTATGAAAATTATTTTATGATTCATCAAGAAATCTTTTAAATCTAATATTTCAAGAATCAAAATCGAAAAAAAGAAAAAATTTTCATATCAAGTCAATGTTAAAAAGAAATGAAATCAAATTATTAAATTTATTTTGATTGTATATTTTTTTTGAATGAGAGAGTGGCTCGGGAATGATTCAATGAAAATATAAGTTAAACAAATTTGATTAACAGTGTTTTTTTAACATTTTTCCCTCAATACTAGAAGAGTCTAGATTGATATTTTACCAAAATGTAAAGATGAATTCAGTTCAAGGGTTTGTTAATTACATTAAAAATTTCCATATTTCTAATAGGCGGCATGCAGTTGTCATGGTTACTCTCTCAAAGATCATGAAACATTACCAACAGAAATGAAAGAACAATATATTATATACTGTTAACTGAGCATGGGTGTTAAAATTTTTAAGAAACAAACTATACAATTATTCAAAGTTTTTTGGAATGTTGAAAAACAAATTGTAAAATAAAGTCTCTCTATCTCTCTATTTTTTTGGCTATTTTTTTTTGTACAATCTTCATCTCAAGCAATATATTATATAATTAATGAAAAATAAACTTGTTAATGCATGCATGAAGCCATTTAGAAATTTGAAATCATGAATCATACATTAATGAAACTGACTATATTAAATATGAACAAGATTATAGTCAGTTTCAGTTTTAATTTATATAACTAAAATATATTATTTCATAATTTAAAAATGTTTTTTAATTAAGTCGACTAATATGTTCAAGTACTATAATACAAGATTGAATACAAAGCCTTTAATGTCTTGTGACCTTTTCTAGGATAGGATCTTCTTTCTAATGTCATTTCATCTTCTATGATCCCATTCATTCATCATCGTGTCATTCCAACTTATAACAAGTAAATATAAATAAGTATCCAATTTTTGGCATTTTTGTGTTCCGTGGGAACTCTGAAAAACAAAAAAAGAGAAAAAAACGACATTAGTATTAATGGCATACCACTTTAGAATTCCATAAAATATCAATATATCTTCATTAAGTTTGTCAATCAGGTTTCTACACTTAGACCACGCCCTTAAATTAATACATTACATGTCTTCTATCACAGAACTCCTATCCTATTATCTTGATAAATTACTTTTCAAATATGCAAGAAATGACTTCAAAGAGGTTGCCATGGAAACCTGTTGGGTATATAATGAAATTAAAGGAGAAAGCTGATCTGATTTGAAATCAGAGATAAAATATAATAGTAAGTGAAGGTTTGGAGACACATCTAAATTCTGGTGAATAATAAGATATAGATATAGGAAATAAGCATGACGGTTAATATAGGTATATACATGTATATAATAATTACTGGCCTTCCCATAATTAGCAATAATAAAGCTAGTTCAAATATGGACAAATAATGTAAAAAAAAAATAATAATAAAATAAATAATGTAAAATAAATAAGACACCATATTTACTTGGTAACCACCTACATATAATATAAAAAAACAAACAACAATTTGTAAGTAACTGATTGTGTTATAGAACCAAAAAGCAGAACAATACTATTACGATCAAAAACCTCTCAAATGTTACGAATTTGCCAAAACCACCGTGTGACAACATTTAGATCACCCACTTACGCCAACATGGAGCTGCCTATCTTGAGTTGCTTTAGGGAGCAACGGAGATCTCTTGATATGATTTTAGAGAGGACTTTGTTGAGGTCTACAGAACCAGTTTGTAAAAGAAAGAGGCAATATGTCAGATGTTTTATAAGAGTATAGGAAAGAAAATTGGACAAGGATTTTTTCAGCTGGGAATTTCGTTTTGTATTTAGAAATTTGAAATTCGTGACAATCCTGCAAGTTTTCAAGAGCTAACATTTTGATCAACTTGTCAAACTAAACTAAAAGAGCAACTGATAACTAGTTAATAATAAATATAAAATAGGGGAAGAGGTTTGAAGCTATATATATTGGAGGTCATGCATATAACTGATGAAAAAATACTTCCAAAACTTGAAAAATGTTATCAATCGAGAACTTAAAACTTAATTGTGCTCCAAATATTGTGGTAAACTTTGGCAAAAAATGGGTAAAAATTTAATGTTACTTGTGCTCCAAGGGAACTGACAATGTGATTCTCTTAACAAAATTAAATCATAAAATTTACACTTACCATCTAACATCTAATATGGTCTATTTAAATCCTTTGGTCGTTTGAGTTGTACTTTCAGTCGTTTCATACCAATCTGGAAACCATTCATTGCCTGGATGGCTGAATGGGCACTGGCTGGATTGTCAAAACTTACAAAACCTACAACAATATTATATATTCTATTATAGAAATATATGTTTGTTACCGTACTGATAGGTTTATAACATTTAAATCTCCCAAGTGTAATTCTACAAGACCAGCGCAATATTTGTAGTCTGACATTTGCAACCTTTGGAGGGATGAATATGACTTGCAAGAATTTAATTCTAAAAGCACTTACACATGATAAATAATTTATTTACCAAATTTGACTTACCGAAGCATTTGCTCTGATTAGTAGCTCTATCCACATAAACTTTGGCGCTAATGACTGAACCAAAAGGCATGAACATCTGAGCAAGTTCTGCATCCCCAAATTCTTGAGGAAGATGATAAATAAATAAGTTGCAACCTTCTGGTCCTGAAAATAAAATTATTGACAAAAAAATAAACAAAATGATTTAAAATGACAGTGGTGATGTTAACATAAAAACATTCAACATTTAACAGTTAGTTACAGGCTGCTGTGAATTTACTTTATATAAATATACACATACATGTATACATTGTAAATATCATTAATACAACATAGATACAAGAAAATTTACAACACATTTAAATTGCTTTTAAATCTATAACTCAAGATTATCTAAGCCTATGCAAACATTTTAAAAACTGAGCTAAAGAATTTGGCAAACAGTTTCACCATATTGTGCAATTCAACATCAATACAGTAAAATCAACATTTAGTTTGCAATCAACATTTATTTGACATTTGTACGAAAAAACACAGATTTCCAAATTTACAACAGAAAGCAGATTCACAGCAGATATTTAATGGCTCAAAGGAAAATTATTATTTTTCAAAATGGTGGTATTATTTGTGCAAAAAAAAATTAAAATGTGTGTTTCTAAAAAATGTTAAAATAAATAATTTGGTGAATTAATTTGTTTATTTAATTTGAAATGTATAAAGGGATAGTTTACCCTTAAATACACTGTAATTGATATTATTTTCCTTTATAAGCTTTTTGGCCATGCTGCTTAATCTTGGTAATGAAAGCAGCTTACCCTCTTTCTGAGCAGTTGGTAGAAGAGCTGCTTGTGTGACAGCCTGTTGGGTGATCGCTTGTTGATATTGTCCATAGACAGCTGGATAGGCTGCTGCTATAATATAATCAGTCATTATATTGTAAACTAATATACTGGAAAATTATTGTCTAGACTTTGAAATTTGTTTTCCATCTATTTTTATAGATTATTTATAAGGTCAAGTTTCCTTTGACGAAAATTCTTAAGTTTAAATTCTTTGGACAATGGATTATTGATAAAAAACAAATGTTGTGATATGTTTTAAAACATCTCTTTATGTTGGTAAAATAAAAACCTACCAATGCCTGCGTAAGGTTGAATGGCAGCATATTGTTGTAAAGGATCCCCATTTGTAATAGCTTGAGCAGTAGCTGCTGCTGTTTAAATAAAATTAAGAATGTTATTAGAATTGTATTGCTGCAGAGGATTTCAAAGATAATTATGGCATCTAAAATCATCATAAACACTGTCAGAGGCAGATTTTTTTTATGAAATTTCCTTTAAATTCTTGTATAATACAAGTTTAATGCTGTCCTAGGTTTAGACAGGGTTTTAGCATATGTCAATTTCTTAATACTGTAAAACGCTTTTTCCTGTGACAGTGGATAATGATAGTTTTAGATGTCTGAGAATAGTTTAATTTCCATGCCAGACAGTTTTGAAATATCAAGTACCACTAAAGCTCACTAGACATGAACATGACTAATAGTGGTCTTATCATTTCTAAACATCCAGTCAATGTCAAATTCTCCAAGACAAAAATCAATACTTTAGTCAGACGTAAGACTAGAAATCTTGTTAAAACTCCAAGCCCTGATTAAATATGGTGGAATATTTCGCAGCCTTGTTTGTTCTCTAGGGTTTATGGCCATTTTGTTTCCATATGAAACTTCTAACAAATTAGATCATGTGTGAAATATTTGAGTAGTGGATATTTGTCTTTCACAAATCCGTTTGACTCCCTAGCTAAATGAACACGATGATGAATTTAGTATTCATAGGTGTAGAGTAACATTAGGTGTTTGAACAGTACATAGTTCATTGACTTATTCATGCCATAAGTTTATTTGCTGCTTGACATTGCATATGTTAAGAAAGCATATCCTACTATAAGACACAAGATTCAATATGTCTATGAAACATTTCTGAACACATCTTATCTTGATAATTTCTATAATGTTAGTTTATAAAACACCAAAATTTAAAAACATCAAAAAATGACATTGAAAAACATCGAAAAAACATTTAGAAAAAATCTTTTATAAACTAACACCAAAAAATGAGAAAATAATGAGTAAAACCTGAGACTTGTTACCGCCAACATTTTCTTACTGAATAATTTTCTTTTGATAAATAACTTTAAGTGTGAGAGATATTAGTTGGCATGTCTCCAAGTTTCAAGTTTTACTTCTAATGAAAGTCTGCAGACATATTAAGGAAAAAGTCAGACATCTATTTCCACGGAGTAAATTTTGTCCCTGATTACAATCATTAGTTCGCAAATACTCCCGAGTCTGCCTCATAAAGATGGCGGCAGATATTTTCACTTGGAGCAGTAAATGCCATTTCTCAATCTGGTAATTTGATTTCAACTTGTTTAGACTTGAACAAGTTCATGAATATGTCTGACAGACGTGATTTTGATATAAATATATACATTAAAAAGACAGAACACTGGCATAACTAGATTTGATTTTGCCCGGTTCCTATTTAATTAGTTTTATAAAATTAATTTCTTTCTGTCAATCAATTGAACCCTGGGTTAGTGCCCAGAGTTGAAATATAACTTTTTATTTCTATGACCATTTAAATCCCTAAAAACCAATTTAAAATTTCAATATCTTTCTTTAATTTGACAAGACTGTTATATACACAATTTGCATCTACAACTTAAGGTCAAAATTTTTTTTTTTTTATAAAACTATCTTTGTTACTTATTTGTCCTGGCTGCTTTTATTCCAAACACTTAAAATTTTGTGCATTAGTGTTTTATAACAGTCTGAAAATTATTAAATATAATCATCTTCACTATAATCTAGTTATACTCAGTATTCTGTCTATAATGTATTATAATGTTTAAGATAAAAAAAGTGCAGGAGAGACACATCAATGTGTAACAGACGGACGAGACTTTGAACCACATCTATCTGATTTGAAATGTGTCTGTACCTTTGATCATACCTGGGAAGTGGGGCATACCATTAGCATACAGATCTGGGGTCTGATGACCATTGGCGGCAGAGGGTGGCACAGGGAAACTGGCCAGAGCTGTTGGGGAGAGGACATTTGGGGGAGCACCGTTTATGGTTGGAGTGACTGTGCCTACAATTGAAAAAAAATTACCATCATCACTTGATTATGTGACTCATCTTATTTTATCGTGCAATAATATACATCAAACTTGAAGCAAATGAAAATAATTTTGCAACTGAATGGAAACAAGTATTTTTGGTTGAGTTTTCTTGAATAATTGGAGACCAAAAACAGAATATTTGGATAAGTGAGGTGTATTAGAAAGGAGAAGAAACTAAAAATTGAAATCACAAGTGTCCGTCCAAATAATTGATCTGATTTTATATGATCAAAGCTACAGGGTTGATAAAACATATACACACAACATTAAGATGAAAATATTTTTAAAAATATTGAGTTTAGTTTGAAACACTGATAATATTTCATGATATAAGATGGTGTATTATGACATACTGAATTAAGTAAAAAATATACAAAAAAAAGATGCATGCTTTAAAATACATCAAAATATTTGAAGAAAAAAGGTGCACTAAAATAAAAGTTGAAAATAATTACCATTTGCTAATGTTGCCGTTGTGGGAGTAATGGCAGCTGTTGCAATGCCATTAGGAGTTGGAATTCCACCAATCTGCTGCATTTGTGTAGCTAAAACATTCACCGGGCTAGCTAAGTATGTTCCTTGTGCAGCAGCCATTATTGCAGCCTGTTGCTGCATCAATTGCTGGAAGAAAAGAAATCAAATCAATATGAGTGACGCCATTAATTCTGTAGAAAGATGAGTCATTTTAACTAGAGCTATTTATTAGATTTCTATCTCTTTTAATATAGTACACATCTGTCAACACAACAATCTAAATGGTTATTTTATTGGTATTTATTGGTGTTTTTTATTACAAGTACGGTACTGTATAAAACTATGGTATAATCATTGAATTATACAAGAGTTGGATGCATGTTGCCATAAAATTCAATCAATTTGAGAACTATTGTACCGTACTATTGAATAATCAATATAACAAGGTCAACACTTGAGAAATTTCAGGATATTTCCAAGACAAGTAGGAAACTAATCAATGGAAGAAAATGGAATTCAACAATGGAATTGAGAAATTTTAATGAATCACACTATGATATTTAAAATTACAAATATCACAATGAAATGACACTTTTATGATGTATTGTTCTTCACAATATTATACAATTTAATGAAAACTGAGAGTATAATTATTGCACTAAATAAATTTAGCCCACCCAATGAAAACAACTTGCTCAATCATTGGCAAGGAGAAACAAGTCAAATTGGAAAAAAAAAAAAAAAACCTTCCTATTTTGTTATGAATATCATCCATTTTATATAATGCTTACACACACCTTTTCAGGGCACAATTGTGTATTCAAAGCAGTGCTGGGTGATAGACAAAACTATTTTTTCAGATTCCAAACTGTATTCTTTTCAAGCAACAATCACTTGCCTGTTACTCACGTACACCTGGCATATTTAACCAGTAAACAACTGTGGAATGCAAAACTCCAATTAAGAAAAGAGAAAAGTATTAATAAATTTTGAAACTTACTGTGGAGGGTACTTGAGCATAAGGTCCGTATGTACCAAGTTGATGAATTGTGTAAGGGTTAAGTAGTCCTAGGGGTCCAGCCATCTGATGCATTCTACGTAATTGTCTTTCTTTTTCTGTATCAGCAAATTTGACTACTAAACTTGAAGACGCTCCCTGCTTAAACAAAATGGCAAATGTTTGCTAGTTAGTTACATCACAGAAAGAAGGAATTATTCATGAATTCTTAATAACCATAGTGACACATTATGATTTATTGTCATGCATCTACAATCAACTACATGTTTTTGTTTTCAATAACATATGGTGGGTTGTAGATCAAAGAACGCTTCCAATCAAGTGAGTCAAAATTAAAGAGTTCTGCATGAAAACTCAAGAAAAACAAAAATGTCAGCAGATATAAAGTGCCTTATTTCAAGAAAGTGTTGAATTTTCTTAAAGAATAATAAATTAACTAACAAAGCGTCTGCCACGAGATGACATAACAGTAGACATGACGCAAAAGCAGAAAACTATACTCACTGCCATGGTTTGACTTCCATGTAAAGCATTGACTGCTGATAGAGCTTCTAAATGTGAAGAGAATTTAACGAATGCACAACCTGAAAGGCAATAGAAATCCACATGAATAAAGTTGATCAGAAAAAAATAAAATTAATCGTTGTTGTTGAATAGCTCATACGATCAAAGTTCTAAACATAAATGTTAGAGGAAAATCACTGCCTTCTAGCACACTCTCTTATTGATTTGGAAACTTCTCGCCATTTTAGACACTAATAACCTCCTGTTTGAAACTGCACTACTGACAACTATCATGTACTGCTATAGAATCTAATAATATTTCCTACACAACATGCCAAATAATGTAGAAATTTTTGTGATTTCAAGATAAATGAGTTTTGGAGGTGAAACATGTTAAAATATATAACACATGTACCAGTATATAAAGCAATCAATTTTCACATAAAAAAGAGAGTGATAATTCCCCAAGATTATATCTAGTACCAATGATAAAGAAATATGGCGTAAGTTTTTAGGTCAGACGCCACAGTCATGCATAACATTATCTAAATTCAAAGCTTGATAATGAATTTATCTTAAGATAAGAACACACACAATGATATCAATCCATAAAAATCCTGGTTGGTAAAGGCTCAGACAAGAATTCCGTTATCACTTTGTACGAACATCCGACTTCCACAACTAATGTTCACGTAATGATGCTTATATGAGGTTCACTGTGACCCATTCAGAAGAGTTTGGCATTGGATGAGTAAGACTTATTCATCAAAGCTAGCGACAAACAAGAAAGAATGTAGCTATTCCGTCATCGAGGGAGAAATATATTGATTATCAATCTCATCAACAGACTTAATCAAAATCACATGGAAATGGAATGAAATATATCAAGTTGAAAGCAGCAATTAATTGTCCTACCAGTACCAAGCAATTTCAATGATCTCATGAAAATTTGATGAGTGTTAATGATATTGTTTTTAAAGATCACATTTCCTTATAGCATTTCATTAGCTAAGTAACATTGTAACAATGGTTACCAGGTAAATCAGGTCATAACTTATAAAGACTATTACTCTTAGACTTTATAACCTGTTTCTCATTCTAATTGGATAACATTCTGAACCCTTAATATTTCTTCCTTATTTCATAGACACATCTTTCATCTATGAAATATTTCCCAAACTTACCAGAATTCAACTATTGAGGGATAATTCCCCAGAACTAGAAAAAATTTAGCCGTTTGGGACATCAAATTTTAAAAATTGACCTTATTTTGAATGAATTTTTCTTTTAGAAACTTTTGATATAAAAGTAGAGAGTACTATATTTCCAAATTCATTTGCATATTTCCTTACAATTCTGTCAAATTCAAAGAAAACCCTTCTTCCTTTAAACAATAAAATTTTAACTGTGTATAAATTATGTAGAAGAATTTCACAAGAAACTCAAATTAATAATTAATGTGACTGCAGTGAAAACATTCACAAGCGGATGATTTTCATGTTCAAGCTCAATGATTTCAAGAAATTTCAAACACAGAGAATCAATGAATATGATTCATAGAAAGTCAATAATATTTCAATGAAAAATAAATTCATGATCAATATTTTATTCCAAGTTTTGACGTCTATTTTGATATTTATCAGACAATCAGTACAATCAGAATGCCAATTGTGTTTGAAAACCGTTTCTGGGGTAAATAAGGTTTTACAAATTGTTATGAATAAATAACATTTTTAGATTGAAACAAGAATAGAATACACATAAATATTTTAACTTTGTGTGACAAATTTAGGACTATCATTATGTGCTTTTGGTGTCTCATGTGCAAATATTGTTTTTATGTCATACATTATATATAAATCATGTCCCAATATTTAGACAAAACACATTGTTTGGATTTATAAATATTTAAGTTGCATATATAAATCTCAGTGAAATTTGCGAAACATGCATGTAGTCTATGTATAATCTCAGGGAATTATCATTGAAAAAGATTAAGATTGCTTACCTTTACTGTTTCCATTTTGGTCTCTTAATATAGTACACTCTTCAATACCTCCAAAAGGAGATAATAACTGTCGTACATCATCTTCCGATTGTTGTTTATTTAACATACCAATAAACAACTTTCTATCCTCTGAAAAATAGTAAATAACAAATACATTAATTTAAATAATTTATGAATATTTATGAATAAATAACGTTAGTATGAAATAAAGACAATTGCACGTGACAGAGTCAACTGTTGGGATCTAGGAGGATCTCGGGAGCACTGATGGCTCAGTAATAAAGAGAGTAGAGCACTTTTTTTTACAGCAATGCAATGATCACAATTATATGAACCAAATTTCAACCCCTAAAATACAATGTTACACAAAACTTTTTAAAGAAGCAAAATTGAATTCTGAGTGAAATTTTCTTGATTTTTCTCATTTAAAAGAGATGTTGTTGATTGAAATAGGTAGTAATTCATTATCTTGAATTTGTCAATAAATCATTGTCTGTACTAGATATTCAATTTCAATGTTAATGGCATCTTAACAAAAAAATCATTCTGAACAAAGAATTCAATTTCTTTAGAGCCTTAAACAATCAGCACTACAGTCTGAGCTTCTTATCTGAAATCTTTTGTAATCACCGTCTGTATTTATCAATAGGTCTAAGAGAATTCAAATCTTTAATTTTTGTCAGTAAGCCTCTACTGAATAAATGAATGAACTATAAAATGAAGAAACTAAAAGCTTTACAGACAGATATAATTTGCAATAAACATATGGCGGTGAAAAAACCTTTTGGAATAAATCAAGCTAAATAAGAGAATGGTTGAAAATTTAAAAGCATCAGTAAAATAGAAAACAGAATATCAGACAGATCTCCCTCATTATACATGTCTTAGTGACCCTTAAACTTGCACTAGTTCCTCTCAAAAATGATCTATCAAAAGATGTAATAAGTAACTGAGATTATTTCAATAATACTTTAACTACAAGTTGATTTATGTGTTTCTGTCTGCAGACTGAAATAAATTGAGAATTAATTCTTTAGAATATTTTCTCCAGACTGAAAATTGTTACATAATATTCAACTCTCTTTTCTCTTATTAGTTTCTCTTAAAAAAAGGGGGATAACTACAATGAGAAGAAGAATATTTTATAAGTAGATACATAGTCTAAAATAAGTAGCTATATTTAAGATCAACCCTTAATGTTCCGATTTCAATGAATGTTAGCAGTTAGAAATTCAAAATGTACACGAATCATTATTTTTCTGTCATCTAATGACTCAAACCTAGCCCCAAGGAAGAATCAAAACATTTTGAAACTATCATCAGTGGTCATAATCAGTGAAGCCGATTCTCATAATCACCCATTTACACTACAGTTTTCCAATGAACTATTGATTTGCTTATCAGCGTTCTCCTAGTAACTGAAAGGTCAAATCCTAATATAGGTCTCCTTACTATATAATAACAGCTTTACATATTGGAAGGTGAAAATCAATTAATGCCAAGACCAAATATTCTATTCTATAATTCCCTATGGAACTACAACTATTCGAATAGTAGGATTTCAAGTCTGTCTGTCTGATTGTCTAACTGTCAAGGATTATGATAGATAGATTTAATATAATATCAATTTCTATATTTCTTCTTACAATTTAGGTCATCAGATAGAATCGTGCTTGAATTGACACAAATTCATCTTTCTGAAACTACCAATGTGAAAATAAAGTTACAATAAACTCTTTAATAATCGTATTCAATATTCCTATTTTTCTATAAATATAGTTTACTTATTATTTTGAATATAGAAATATTCTCTGTAAATTGGCACAAACTGCCACATTAATTGTATTGTATATTAACAATTGTATTGAATAATTTAATCATATGTGCGCCACATTCATTTGAAAGAAAGGCAATAATTAAAAAGTGTTCAATCAATATACTATATGGTTTCTAGTTGAGTGAGAAATATGATAATTAATAATATGTACATGTACTTATCATATGTGTAGATGTTTTATTGATGGTAGATGAAAAGGACAACAGCTGGGTACCATCACACTTTTTAAGTTAAATGGCACAACAATATAACACCTAGTGATCTCTAGTCATATGATTTTTTAGTCCTTTCAGAATATAATTTATCATCACCAACAAATTGTGCTAAATCATCATTCAAACTTAAAAATTGACAAGAATTTGTTTAGTCAATCATCAGCCCTTTAGATGCATTGTTTCCAATACATTTGCAATGCTTTCAGACAAGTGACAAGTGACAAGCTCAAGTTACATGTACAATACTTTCATGCAAAATTTCTAATCTGTTTTCTATGAAAGATACAAATTGATCAACAATGTTTTAGTTTTTTGGAACTCTCAATTTCATGATAGACTAAATATAAAAATATCTAATTTTCAAAACTTGTTATAAACTCTGTTTAGGATGTCAAAACATAGTGAAATATTAAACACACTATATATTACAGCAGATGATTTTCTTGTGCAATGTGTTTTGAACATTAGAGAGGGAGGTAGTATAATTATGATATTCTAAATAAAAAATACAAAGTACCATGAGTATGCTGCACATGAGTTTGCAATTAATCTGATTTACTTTGATGAATGATCAAAGTTTTGTGCAAAATAATTTCATTACTACATGTACTGAGGTTTGAACTATGCTGTTTCAAGGTTATTCTAGTACATTACAACGATCAAATTTGCGTTCATTTTCAATCGGAAAACTCAGAACTCAAAAAAACGTACATGGTTTATCTTTTCATAAGCAATGTTTGCTATAGAACTGGATGATCAAGACATATACCCATAATTCCTAAATTAACTTCTTTCTTAAAGAGTTTTTAGATAAAATTCCAAGGAAATTTAAATTGCTCTTTCCTTAAATAGCCATGACCCCCAGTAAAAACTTATTCGAGAAGACTGAAATAGAATCTAGGTAGTAGAGATAGGAAAAATCTGAATAGAATACATACACCATTTTTCTACCTTTCTTGAAGGTCTATTGAAGATCTAATTAGATAGTCTCACTGGAATTCTAAACATAGAGATATCTATGAAATGAGAATTTAACATTCTGCTGTTCTGCACCTCATTGGCCTAAAGAAACTTGATTTATTGTCCCACCCAATAGTGCTTTCTTTTAATACACAATATTGCTTCCAAAATTGCGTAATTAGCATCCTGTTATTTTTTGGTTGAGCATTAAGCACAAGAGATAGACTAATTAGATATATGTAGAAGAGACTCATTTCTTTCACAATGTCCTAATAGATGAGTGAAGTATAGTATACAAGAATCAGTTCTATTGAAATTATTGATGTCTGAAGGAAATCAACCCAGTCTTTGATCAGTCTAAATGAATCCAAACCTATTAAAATGAACCCTTGGGAGGCTTCTAACTTATAACTAATCACCAAGTCTGTTAGGCCAAGATAAATAATTATTACATATGGTGTGTCAGAGCTGTGATCTTGAAAATAAATTCCCTTGGATATACTTTACATGTCTGGCTCTTGACTCAACACGGATGGCTTGTTTTGTCCTTTGACCTTGACCTCTTCCATTCCTTTCCAGCCAGACCTTTCTGATCTCTATTTGAATAAAGACCAGTAAATGAATATGTAAATTGGACAGTGGTATTTAAATCTTTATAATATGCCAATATGATTCCTACAGATTCAGTCAATAGAGAGATCAAAGTCTGCTGCTACTGGTGAAGGCAATTTATACTTCTTCAATAAGATTTCTTGACCTAGATTAAAGTCATCATGCTTTATCTTCATTCATGCTACATTGAAAGTCTCTGATATCTGGAATGAAAGTAGGCCTGATTACCTAGCACGAGGCAAGGTTTATCTTATAAATAATCTAGAGACTGTTAACATGTCAGTTGTTTCCTACTGTCTCAGTAGTAATAAAATAGTGAGGGCAGGTGTTCCTGTTTAATCATGAACAGTAAAAACCTATAAACAACTATCTTTTCTGCCTGCAAATTTTCGTTTTTTCATTTTTCAGGTTTAATACTTGAATGATGTATATATAATGTATAAATTAAAGAATTTACAAAAGTCAAAAGTGATTTTTTGGATTGTTCTAACTGCACAGTTTTTGATAAGCTACCAACATCAGATATACTAACTATAAACTTCAAATAATTTTCTACGATATTTCTCAGCAATTCTGCTTTAACATAATCTTGCTGTTCCAACATTCACACAGACCTTAATCAAGCACGTGCATTAACATAAAAGATCTAAGCAATCAGTTCCACATTAAAGCAAACCTGAAGATTCTTCAAAGAATTTGGGGCTGAATAATTAAGGAGTTTTTCTCATTCAACCCATACCCTTACTTTAATCATTTTTTTTAATTGATTAAAATTTCAAATAACTGATAGAGGTATAGAGAATCAATGTCACATGCACAGTAGTTACTATAAACAATGGAAGAGAAATACAGGAATAGATAATGATTATCAATATAACATTTAGTCATCCAGAACATTGATTGATTTCTCTAAAACAAAGAACTGTTAACATCAATACAGGGTCAGACTAAACTTCAACATATCAATAATGCACAAAATGGAACAAGGTACCAAAAGCTGAGAAAAGTTTTTGAAATTTTGTGTCAAAGGGAATATTTTGTATATGTAATGAACAAACATTAAATACCAGTAAATTGTCAATATTCATCAATAATTACAAAGTCTGCGTTACACTGTACAATATATTCACATTATAAAGAAAGCCATCTTTATTCTCAATAATTATAGTCATCTTAAAACATAATAAATAGCCTTTTAATATATGGCTTTCTTAATTTCAGTACTAAGATACTAATCAAAGGATAGCAGATGGCATCATTTGTCAAAGCCTGTTGTTCTACCAAATTTCTGAGGCTGCCAGTTAATAATCAAATCAAGGGCTTCCAATTTCCCACAAGAGCTACAAAATATCTGACAATTATATGTTTGTATTACTTCATTTGAGTTAATTTGAAAGTTTGGAAGAAGAAAGGATTTCATTTTAATAACATTGCAATGTTAGACTTGTTATATTTGCCAAAATTATATATCCACTAATATACAATTGCGGATTTTCTGGTTAATAATTATTTGGAATTATTTTCACTGACCTGAACTGGATGTCATTTTCCCATCAGATATTTGAATGTATGATTGAACGTCTGGAAAATAGAGTAAAATCAATAGCCCGGGGTACAAATAAAATTGGAAAGTTTTTTCTACAGAATACTGTAAAACTATTAAACAATAATTTAACAATTGCCTAGAACTAGGCAGAACTATATATATATGTACATGTATTTGAAATTAGATTCCATTTGGCCTCAAATTACATAGTGTCAATTGAAACATACATTTTTGTGTAAAATATTGACTAAGAGCATGCTTTTTGGCCTCTTTGTTGATTGTCTCAATGACATCATATATGATGATGCTATTTGGCCTGAAATTTGGTCTACTAATTTTGCTTTAAATTGATTGAGGTAGATTTAAAATTGGTCAAGCAATTTAGCTTCAAATTTGGTTACAAGGTACATGAAGAAGGTTAGAATCACGTAGCCTCTTTTGTTTCTCTTTAAATTTTATTATTACATGTTATTTTAAATTTGTTAATTTTATGGACTTCACTTGGGTTAAGCAATTTGACTTCAAATTTGATGAATCAATATTTAGAATTATGTGGAATCTGAATATGAACTAACATTTGAAAATGGAATCCTGCCAGTTGTTGATACCAGTTATTTAATGGTTTATAAAAGTACTCTACACTGATTAATAGATGAAGAATGAATGAGTTGTATCAGGCAGAAGTAACTGTAAATTATCACCTTTTGTCAGGCAATATCTACTATTCTTAATCTTCATCAATAGTAACTTGGGTTACTTTCCCTACTATTTATAATGATCTAGATCAGTCTGCACACTACCTAGTTATAACAAATCTAGATCAACCTAAATTAATCTATAATTTACCAATAAATAGCAGGGATCTAGATCTAGATCTTCTTATATACTACCAACAAATAACCTCAGGTACTATTCTTGATCTACCTGGTAGAATATTTTGTCTATTTATGATATGCATTTTGATCAGCCACAAGAGTATATGAGATTTTTATGCTATGGATATATATATTCATTAATATGGAATCAGATAAAGCACATATCCTACACACAATATCCATGTTTTCAGGCAAAAACAAACTCTTCTGTTCTTATCTGTACAGAGTGTGCAAAATAAATGTTATCTTCTGATAATTTGAAAATAATCTTGAGGTCAATTACCAACATCTGTTCAATAAATTATCAAATACCAATACCAGTATACTTTTTCTTCTTAAACACTCTGTGCCACTCTGCTATTGTGATTTGAACTTTTGAATAATGCATCTAAATTTTCTCAAATGTTCTCCAAAAATTTGACAAAGACATTTCAGTATAAATTAGTTAATCTAAATATAATCTGAAATTTTAAATCTATCATCGACATTGTCCAATGATGCTGTACAAAATTTTTATTTTATCATTCCATTAAATTATCAGCATGAAGTTATCATGCGTATACAGTCATAATAGAACTATTTTCTATGCTCTACAGATCAAGAGAAATGATACTAAAAACAATGAACCATATTAAATATGTACTCCAAGTTTCCTATATTGAATGAAAATTTAAAGGCAGCTGTCACATAGTAGAAAGAGGAGTATAGATCTACCTTCATGAATGACTGCACAAAGTTGTAACAAAGACACCTTGTTTCACTCTTTGTTTGAGAATATACATGTACATCAATAGCATATATTTCATGTAAAATTTGGTATGGAAACAAGATACTAGATGTACATGTACATGGTTGAATGATTGCAATACCAGAGTCAATACTGTATCTATACCTAGTAACTCTACCTAATAACACAGACAGCAAATATTGCTTCTTTTATAGTATGGCAAGAAACATGTCAAAATATTGATAATAGGTCAGTAAGTATGTGGTTACTAAGTAAAATTTGAATAAGCAATGGTCTCCAAGATGTATATTAATTAATCATTGATTGAATTGTACCAAAAATCAAAACTCAGTTGTGTAACCCTACAAAGAGCCACGGGTACAATTTATCAACTCTTTGTCTTACTAATATTTAGCTCATGGTCCCAGGTTTACTTTATTATGACAAAGAATTGAATGACCAAAATTAGTCTGTTACATCCCACTCTTACTTCCACACAACCTAAACTATAATTGGTGTATTTACCTTTGACAGTCATAAAAAGACATAAAATATAAATGAGGTTGTATTGATGAACTAGAGTAAGAAACATCTGCCCTCTATCCCTAGAGACATCACAATGGTTGACAATGTAAAGGCCAGTCTATATATACATTTAAATTCCTTTTCTTTGTCCTTTTATAATTGTTTTTTATCAATAAGATTTCAATGTCAAAAGGATTTTAAGTTTTAAAAGTTGATATAGAAGCAGTAGGGAGCTAAGATTATGTAATTTGTTTATATATCTACACCAAAACCTACAATTATATATCTTCTAGTTAAAAGTTCCAGTAAACAAAGGCTACTGTTTGAAATCTTCCATCAGTGGTGGTTCAACTACTGGAACATGCATGTAATATTGGATAAATTCATGATAGATTTCATTTCAATAATTATGTGTTTCTGAATTCATTCATTCACTGCTAATGTTTTTCTTTCATTCATTCACAAATGCCAATACTGTCTTTTTGTGATATTTATAATTTACATTCAAGGGCTCAAATATCAGGATAATAAATAAACCAAATTATTGACAGATGTTTTAAACTTAGAATGATATCTTATCACTGCTACTAGGTTTGTATCAAATAAAAATATATTGAAGTCTGACCCAATTACTGAGTTAAAAACACACTTTTTTACATCATAGAGGTGTTTGTTATACCAGCAATTATTGACCAAAGAAGTTCCAGGTAAATTCCACAAATAAACTATGACCTGAAGGAGTAATCGAGTGACCTCCAAAAATTCTCAGTCCACACATCAAGTGTAAAAATGTTAAGATTGTTAAGAAAAAGATGTCATTCCACACACACTTGATAACATTGTTTCTAATGGACATGTGTCTTTAACTCTATCTTATTGTTTCAAGTAGGATTGCTACTGTCTTACAGCTATTTAATTTTCCCATTCAAGCACACGCCCTTAGTCTTTGTACCCCATCAAGCATTGCGAGGAAACAAACATAAAATGCATTAGAATCCTAGTATTGATCAAACAAGCCAATATGGTTGCTTAACGATCTTGAGAACCTAACAACATTTATTCCCCATCACTTTTAATGTAGCGCTATGTGTTTGTTTTCTTGTACAAGTCCAATATTTTGATGGAAGCTGTTTACGAATGAAAACAATTAAACACGGTGTATGGCTGTCAAATCGATGCTTGATGTAATTGAAGGGGAAATCGGCCTTGTTTTTATAACTACCCCGCGACAATATTGTGTTGACATACTGATCAATTTCATACAACATATTCCCTCCTCCTGTTTGATACACTTCTAACCTTGTGTTTTATACACTAACTCTGGCATATATCCGATAATGGAGCTTTCACAATGTTTACACTGCAACAAAAACCACAGACGTCAAAGTCTGAAGATTTTTTGCAGAATTTGAAACAACTCTATTTTGTGTGTCAAGAATAGAAAATAACCCAAATGTTTGACAACATTGTAGACAAGTTTGGTGGTACAATAACCTTGCTGACTTTGATAATCATTCATATTATCCCATGATTACCACACTGATTTTACTAAACATCTTATTGGTTTAGTTGCTTTCAATAAATATTGATACTACATTATCCTTGGCAAATTTTAATGCACATTTGAATTTGGCACATTTTGTAAAGGATAACACAATATTTATATTTCATAACTGGAAAAAACTTAAGAGTTACTCAGTTCAGAATTTACATAACTGTTGATAAAGCACACAGACTATGGTGCACTATGCTGTGCACTGTGCCTTTATTTCCTATGCATAATTATATAGGGAACTTCATTCTAGTATAGTTTTCTAAGCTTTTAAGACATGAAACTTAAATAATTTATAGACTGATGAAACTTCTGCCAAAACAAACTGTTAATGCTGTATCCATGATACATAAAAACAAAATCCCCAATAGTACTATCACATTATTCAAGATAAAAGAACCAGTATAAAGACAGTGAGGAGAGAATCTGAAAACATGATGTACATCACAATGTTGAATTGATTATTTTTTACCCACAGAACATAAATCTCTAGATTCAACATCATGCTGGGTCAATATGTTACTGGATGTTTTATTAGGAACCTTAAACATCATAATACATCATTCTACAGTCTTTTGTTTCCAGTCTTTTTATTGTCTCCATTAATGTTCAGTTGATATGCTTCATTGATGTTTCATTCTCAAATACTCTCTTTGTTGTGGCAACTATGAGAAATGGACCTAAATAACCCCCCATGATGACATCAAAAGGGTTTGAACAAGGAAATGATGTAAGAAACAGTTCAAATTTGGGAGGCTTATGGACTACTATTATTGTTATCCTTCTTTTAGCTTGCTTGGATTTGTTTTTAAACCTCATTTCATTGAGGTGTCAAAGTCATTTACAAGGAAAAAACTTTGTGTACGGCAAACTACTTATAATAAGACAAGTATTGCAAATCTTTTTCAAATTTCCACCAAGTTTAGCTTCTATGAACAAATTCAACTTCTGGTCTCAAAATGATTGAACTCAAAACAAATAATCAGTAGCCTTAATTAAAATCGAAATTTGTTTAATTTTTTTTTATCTCAGAAGATTTATTTAGAATCAATGAATTAACAAAAATATCCAAATTACTGATGGAGAGGCACTACTGTTTCAAAATGGACACAGATAATTGAGTATGCTAATTATTTCCTGTGATGCCAGAAATAACTTCAAAGACAGGTGTTAAAAAGAAAACTCCTCATCATTAAATTGTCTGCACTATCTTCTAGAGAATATACATCTGCAAAAAAAATCAAGTGTTGCCAGATTTCTAAAAATTCTGATGTCAACTACTTGAGTGTGTAGGCAGGCATTTTTACATCTTTGTTTGAGTGTGTTTTGCATCTCAAGGGGCCATTCAGCTCAAAATTGTCAAGAATTTTCCCTTAAATCCAATACAATGATGGAAAATGAAATAAATCTACACATTTTCTCCTGCCAACAATGTCAAGAATCTTGTTAACTGTCAATTTTATCAATAAAAGTACATTATTTCTCTCAACAAGTCAGGAATGGCTACCTGTATTTCATCACCAAGAAGACCTATATTACATCTCTCATTTCATGATCTTGAAACACATTTCCATACATGTTTATATCTACATACTTCAACTGACCAGAAAAAGATGTGTCAAAAATTGAACTAAAATATGTTCAAACATGCTAGAACAAATTCCATTTTATTTCAAGTAAAATCCATGTAAATTACTGAAAATTTAAGATATCATGAAGACATTTTAAGCAAAATTATTGTGCTTTAATTATTTTTCAGTTAATCACATTTTGAAGAGTTTGTCTCATTTGTAAGCTTTATAAGAATCCCCAGAAATCCTTTAATTCAATTATGATGAAAGTTAAAATCTCATACCAGATGTGCCCAGTTATTAAATTTGTAAATTGGTGAAATGATAAGACCTCTAAAGATTTAACACAATGGAATTTGAAAATGAACATGAAAAGTGAACACTTGTTAATATGAATACAATATGTGCAGCATGTGTTACCTCTGAAATAATGTATATCACTTTGTTGAAATTATTAACACCTCTTATCTATACATCAAATTACATTTTACACCTCAACTTTGAACACTTTGATCTGAGTTTACATTAAAAGTTAAAATGCATCTATTTAGTATTTAGTGGTTAGAATTCGAAATATAACTTATGGATTATCAACTTTTTTTCTCAGATTTCATAATGAATGCATGCAATATATTTTTTAGAGTTGAGCATTATTATTTCAAGATTTAAGCCAAAACCTAGATAAAAAATAGTCTCCAAAATCTGAATACTCAGGATCCTAATCAAAAGAGACAGCCTATGTCATATGCTCTTAAAGATCTGCTTAGTAAAAGATTTCAATCAGATTATTTTTTGATAGAAAACTAAAAAACACAAGGCAGGAAATGACAAAACTATAAAAGCACTCATTGACACACATCTGCTTCAACTTAGTGGAGAATCCAAAGATCCTTGGCCCATCTGTCCTTCTACTCAGAGACCTATTTGATTTGATCAAAATTCAGGTTATGTTGATGCAACTAATATCATACACAAAATATCAAATTGCAACAAGTTTCTGGGCAATGATGTCAACTTAATTGATAAAAGAATGTTTCAATTAATTGTATGTAATATGGAACCCTCACTTTAATGCAATCAATACAAATGTTTTAGATGTATCATTATAAAAGATGTATTATCAATGATATCCAGTAGTAAAATACAATATAGTATGTGAAATATAACTCATAACTCATATTGGTTAATGAACAATATAGCATAAGGTTATTAATATAAGGCTATAATAGCTATTACATAAAGTTATATTGGTAAATTATCAATTTTTGGTTTTTAAAGACATAGAGACCCTTTCATTAAAAATCGTTTTCACCATCATCAAAAACTGAACAAAAGCTTCTGTTATGTTTGAATTTTTATACCACAAATGTTGTTTACTCAAGAAATTTAAAACAGCTGCTCTTAATTTGAGCCAAAAGAATCAAGCTTTTTTTTTCAGAAGATAGAAAAACTCAATATTATTGTACATGAAAACAAAAACCATTTCATTCTAAATAACATGTTATGTTAAAAACCTACAGTAAATACTTGGCAATAACTAGAACATTAATACATAACCCTTGAGAAGTTCAGAAGCGAAATTCAGATTCTCTTATCTTTTATAGAGAAATAGGAGATAGCTACTCTTTTTCTTTCGAATACATTCCATAATTACTCGCAGTATGTAACTTAGTAAAAACTAAACTGGGTGCATTTAAATAGATGAATCAATTATTCAAATTAACTGTTCCTATTTTTATAGACTGAAGTTTGGTGATAACCAAAATAACATACCAAGACTTTATCTTATATTTTACAATTTATTTTAAAGTCAGCTTGACATATAAAATGGAATTTTGAAAACTCTGATAATATCAATATTGAAAAATATTTTAGAATATAATATTTGATAAAAGATTATATGTAAAGATAGTTATGAAAATTATTCTTTTGAGTCAAATTTTTAAGGTCTAAAATAATTCAAAAAATTTCAAAGATATAACTGTCACTTGGTGTTCTGAGAATTTTCTTTTTTATTTCATTATGTGATCAGAATTGTTTTGTCAGTTCCAAATTATTTGCTTAAATAAATTACAGAAGTCAAACGGCTATAATGAGATACAAAGCAATAGTGTACGGACAGTAGCCATGAGTGCTTGCGTCATGCCAAGACCATGGAATCATTTAGTTGGTGCCATGATAAAATCTAGGTTAATTAAAATGGTGGAAGGAATAAGTCCAAACATGAAGGATTCAATCACATGATTTCGTGAATAAACTTCATTAAAACAATATCCAGATGTCTTAGTATAAACAGTAGCAATTTACTTGTATCGTCTTATCACTTTTATAATGTAATTTCTAATAAAAGCCGACATCTCTTTCACTTTCAAAGACAAAGGAATGGTTTACCGGCTATCGGTTCCATGTTTATGGTACTTTCCGATAATTATTATAGAACTAGAATTTTATTCAACTTACCTCCACCGACCATTTTGAAAATAATATCACAAAAATGTAGATAGTTCACAACACCAATTAGCGAAAAAAACACCAAAAATTACAACAGCAAATACAAACACAAGTTGACTGTACACGACTGATCTACAGAATGAACCACTACACGAGTCAGGGTATATTTATAGAAGCCATGCCTATTCATAAACTATCGAGGACATATAATTGGTCTGTTCCATTTATGTTAGCTGCTTCATCAATAGTTTATAGGCAGTTCCATTAACAGTTCAGCAGGCAGGAAAACCTAAAACCCTTTTGTTTGCATGCTACAGTTAACTGACATGAGGGAACAAAGAGCCTATCACCCCCTGTGATAAACAGTGGACTAATCGTCTGTCAAAGCGGTACTACCATAGAGGACATTGATTGATCAAAAGTACTGAAGATTATCGAACATTTTCACAATTTTTTTAATGACAATGTTTTAACAACGCCTAATTAAATCACTAATTATGTCTGAAACTAATTGGTTGATCTTTAGTAAGTATGAACAACAATCAATGACTTTTTGAAGGGCATAATAGTAAACTGTTATCAAAAAAGTGGACCCAGTTTTCGCCCGTCGTCGCACGCGTCTTGCCAGATGGTTTCGGCAATATGAACTACCATTGGACAGCTGTCTTGATAAATTAACACCCGTAATACCATCACTTTACAAGTGAAAACATCTGGGGGTGATGAATATTTTCTTTGCAATTATTATTTATGTCTACCTTTCCTTACTTTATGAAATATTAATGGATAAAAATATGAAATATTGACTGATAACACATAGAAACCGTTTGTATGTCATTTGACGGTCGCACGTGCAGTATGATATAATACAACATATAGGGTATAACGGTTTTGAAGGGGATTATAAAAATAGGTCATATCGAAGGAATAAAATGCATTGCTCTTTGATTACATTCACCCAGTCTCTCGTGAGTAAAGTTCTTGAGAAGAATATTGAACTGATTGATTGAGAATTTGAGACCTGTAGACTTTTCTTTGTTTTTAATCGCTAGAGCATTATAGAGTTTCCCGCCTTTTTTTACACACTTACTTATCCGGACCTACTGAACTCGATCAAGAGAAGAATGAAAGCAACGAACAACATTTTTTCACTCTACAATACTTTTTTGAAGCAGGTCCCTCTTTTCACACTAGATACTAACTAGGTAAAATAGTTTAATTTTTTGAGACCCCATATGGCATATATAATGTAAGTATTTTCAGGTAAAATCCCCACCTCAAACAAATAGTTTCTCATAGCCATAGACTGAGAGGAGTATTCAAAGATAAATATTGTACTGTTCAAAAATGATAATCTTTTGCACAGTTTTTTCTCTCGGAGATGGGGGGGGGGATTATTTACTTCTGGATATTAAGAAAAACAGAAGCTACAGCCAACAGCTATAAAGTATAGCACCACTAGTATTGTGGTATACTGTTCCAGGATTAACCAGATGTGGTACCAGTAGGTTACAGGTGGTTAAGATGCTTACTGCTGCTGCATGTAGTTAAGCTTTTAATGCCTTGTTAAGTGTACATGTGTAGGTGTATTCTGAATAGACTGACTCAATATTGACAAAGTTTTACCAAATATTCCATGTCATTTGATATTGAATGAAAAATTTGTATTTTACCAACTATTCTCTGGCCACATTGAGGTCTGAATTTTTTCTCTCATGTTACAAATATTCAAGATATGTTAGTCAAATGCATGCCATGTGTCTTAGGATGCCTTTCGGTCCATGAAAAAAAAAGTTTTGAAAATATTCAGTATGAAATAAATACACTTCCCTCCATCTGAAATTGACCTGCATTTCCAACTGAAAATTGTCACCTATGTAAAATCATATTTCCAAGTTAATATTTTTTGAACAGTTGTCATTTTCATCAACCCTAAGACAATTTAAGACTCTCATAACTATTTTGAGGTTAATATTCCAATTCATAAAAAAAATAAGACGAAAAATGTGATTCTTAACTCAATGTGGCCAGAGAGTACCAATGTTTATGACACATTAATAAAGAAATCTAGATCATTCTTTGTATTTTTACATGTAGCTCTCACTTGTAAACAGAATGATGTCACAAATATTAACAGTTTTTAAAACAGTTTTAGTGATCCTCATTGTGGCTCGTTAACTCTATGTCTGATTTTAGAGTTCATAAAAGGTGCACCTTGGCATATCATCTTTTCAAATTGTTTTAGACCTAGAAAACCTATTTTTTTTCATAATAAAGTGTTCTGTCCTGTGCTATTATATATTGTAAAAAATAGTAAATTTTGAAGTTTTCATTTCATATAGAGAAAGATGATAGTACATGTACTTGAGGCAAGTTGACAGATTTTCACCAGACATGACCAGTCAGTTGTGGTGATTTTATCAGTAAATTGGACATGGAAAGACAATTTACTGATCACAATAATCACTGACAACAGTCCTTCACTAATACAGGCTGACTGAGTTTAAGTAAATTTAGTTATCATTTCCAATCTGACTGATTTGGTGGGTCCCAAGGTACTTTTGAAAATTATGGTTAGGAAGGTGAAATATCTCTCTCTTTACCTAAAATGAAGTTAGATAATGATCATGCAAGGATACCTTTGCTTTGGTATTGAGGTATATGGAACTTCATTGGATTTGTTGGTTATATGCTTGCTTCCTTAGCTTAGGTCCCAATGTAGATCAGTCATCAGTGTTGCTGATATTGAATGAGCTTAGATCAGATCCAAAAATGGGGCTTTGTGTGCTTTGTATCCTGATACAGTAATGATACTGTAAAAGTGTAGATTATTCATTAATATTCAAATGCTATTTCAATCTAAGAGGAATTATTAGTCCATATTTTGTGTTGATCTTATCTTATGTAAAAGACAGTTCACAGCTTCCATAAAATCTATTGAAATATTCAACTATGATATATTCTTACAAAGAATTTGTTAGGATTTCTGTTTAAAAATGGGATTTAAAGAATTACACGAGTTAGTGGTGTGCTTTAATGTTCTTTACTGAATTTTGAAAACAAGTTAGATTGTCAGCTTCAAAAAACTATTATGGAACTTGAAATAGAAAACAAATAGAGCTCGACACAAAGCTATTAGCAACTTAACATAACAAAATGTTCATCTTAACAACAACACTGTATGCTTTCAGATCAATAAGTTTCTCTGTTGAAAACATTCTTTAAGTTCCTGATTATCTAAGAGCAACAAAGGAAATTCATTAAACTTAAAACTAGCTTTTCCTCAGAACTTTGTAGAAAAAAAGGAAAATGATTCCCAAGCCATTTTGAAAATAATTTGGAAAAATTCACTGCAGTGTAATTACTTTTGAACAACAATTATGTTTCATTTTGTAGAAAATCTCTTATCAATCTTGTTTTTTTTGTATCAATTTGATATTTTTTTGTTAATTTTAAGCTTTTTCCATTATTTTCACAGCAGCCACACTTCCTGGCAACAATAAATGTATCCTGGTTCATGTAAAAGCTCTCAAGGAGTTGCTTTCTAGTCTGAAAGTCTGTGGTTTCATTCTTGTGGAAATTGTACTAATTTTTTTAAACTGATATCTTGTTGTCAGTGAATCAAGATGTACATGTCACCAGTTCATTCTGATGAGATAACAGTCAGACCTCACTAAGAAATTAGAGCATTTCAAGAATTATTTGATCTTTTTCTTGTTTACAAAAACAAAAGAGCAGTATTAAGGACACAGATATCTGCATAAAAAGCTCCATACACCACCATTCTGTGTTAATACATGTACACTATTAACTGCCATGATGACCACTGTTCTTATCTGAAGTGCTCTGTGATTGCTGTATTAAGACATTTATGTACCAATTTTCAAGGCTTTTGATATATGGTACCATTTTTCAAAATTCTTCTGTAGTTTGGATGAACATGAAGCAATATATAACAAGTTGATACCTTGGTATTGCTACCCAAAAATGAATGACAGCTCTTTCCAAATGGTCCTTATTGAAATTCAGTTTCATTGTTTTAAGGGGCGGTAAATAGAATGGATGATAGCAAATCCATCGCTAAATGTTTACAAGTTATTTTCAAATTAGTTATGCCACACTTCCAATGCAACCAACTTATTGAAGCCAAATTACATGATAATTTAGGTTTGAACATGTTGGACATTGTTAAAATCAATTGATTTATGGTGTAAATAGACATGTTTTTGTTCGTGATCAAGTGTGAACATCATCCCATAAATATTGAACAAGGTTCACGAACAAAAGTAGTATTGTGTAAATAGGATTTAATGCTAATAAAAAAAAGACAGTTTATGAAATATGATAGATGAAATTTTGTCATGACTTTTACACGTGGTATATGGATTAAGGTTGCAATTTTGATCAATAATTTCATGAAATTTGGCATTCACAATATATGCATGATATAGTCATTTTTTTCTAAGAAACGCTTAAAAGTGCATGCTTTTGAAATAATGTGAAAAATGAATGAGTTTTTGGACTCTTGTGACAATTCAATCAGTCAAAGTTATATCGAAATCGTAATTGTGTAGTAAAAATTTAAAGATGGATTACTTGGTTTTATGTCAAGAATTACTTTTTACTGTATTTTCCCTTTTCTTTCCAACAAACTTCAACTCCATTTTCATTTTTTGAGAGTGCTTTTGGACAAGAAAATTTTACAATGATTTATTGACCTGTAAAAAAGATCAAAAAAATAGTTCATTTAAAAGTATGATCATTTAAAAAACACCTTAAATGAAAAAATTACATCAAAGTAAGTTTAAGCCTCACTTTGATTAAAGCTTCTAGTATTTATGAAGGTATCATTACAATAAAAAAGAGCAAGATAATCCTTTCTCCCTTCCAACACAAATCTGCAAGTTTTTGTTAACAATTTTGATAAAAAAAACCTTAAAATATAGCTTCAAATAGCCTTTCTGTAGTGTGTCAAATAGCTAAATCGCAAGGGGTTTCCAGGAGCTTTGCCTCCTTTACTTCCACAAAGCTCAGACAGACCTCTGGACCCCATCCGTTATGCGCTCCGCTCGCAATGTCAATATATTCTGTCGGTTCATCTTTACCATTGCAGTTTCATAAACCACTGATGTTGGGTAGTCAATGTTTATCATCTAAAACTGCTGACAGTTTTTCCTGAATAAATCTGATTGGCAAAAATGTTCATGAACAAGCATAAAATGATATAACCTTATAGCAGTTTTACCTACATTCACTTTAAAATGCTGTATCAAGCTATATATCATATTATCACAAATTACAACATTGATTCCCAAAACTTCTAGATGTATTGAAAGTGCATTGTAGTTAGAGATATTTTTAGATATTTCTATAGAAAATGATATTGATGACCATTTATAAATTTGTCTTCATTTCATGAATAATCATGAAGTTTCTAAAAATTATTCTGGTTTATGATATTCTTTTTGTTAGAAATAAGAATCCATTTTCATGAACTGTAGACAGTCAGACTCATCAAACTTAGTTTAATCTCTCATTTCCTCTACAAAACTCTTCAAATTGCCCTGGTTTGAGTAGTTGGTTAATGAAAAAAAGTTGTAATTTACAGCCATCAGACCATATGTTTGAACTATTTTAGTCTGAAAGTAATTTCACCACAATTTACCTCTTGTCTGTTAAAATACAACCATTTTTACCAGAAGACACACTTATTTTTACTATACCAAATACATTACAACACATCTCAGTTAATGTCTTTTACAGATATTTTATCTATATAAAAATGGCTGCACTTCATTCACTTTTTGCTCTACATATACAGTATAACAAGCATGAGATACAACCTCAATCAAAATACAATTTGTAACTTTTTGAGAACATGCATAAGATGGTGCCATATTATAACATGTCTTAGTGCAATTCAGACATAGTAATTTTAATGGTATGGTGGCTCAGAAAGTTATTTACTTTTTGTCTTGCCTAAAAAAAATCAATCCCTAAAAATAATTAGCTATATGTTCATGATTCTCTGACCTTTTAATTGACATACTACTTTTATAACTTAACACCTTAGATTAACAAAAATCTTCAAAATTGACCAATGGTTATCATTGCAAGTCCTGCTGATAAAAGTCTAAGATTGGCAGTATTAATTCACGAAACTTTGAGTGAGGCATTGGTAAATTTTGCATTAGGAAAGAGAATATTTAGCAAATATGATTTTTAGATGGTATGTCTTTAACTATCTGGCTTGAGGTCAGAATCAGTGAGTAAACTTCTGATCAGAAGTCTCACAGCCTGTTACTAGCCTGAAATGAAAAGAATTTAATGCCATGTTTTCTTCATGTAGTTTTTTTATATAAATAAATATTGTTTTGCTTATTTGACATGATATTACTGTGACTCTATTTATTGTTTATTTCATCATCTGTTTGTTTGTTGTCATATTTTCTGGTGCGTTTATTTCTGATTAGAGAAAAGATATTGTATGACATCTGTTTTCAGAGTTTATTTCAAATTGTTAGTAACTAGTTTCTGGTATAACGTTAGTGTTCCAGGTAGCAAGGAGCAGATTGCACCTTTGTTTTATATGATTTGTATTTCTTTTAATTTCTTAATGAACAGTTGGATGTTCAACAAAATCAGACTGGCTAATATAGACTGATAATTAGGTCTGGTTGAAGCAATACAATATATTTTGTTTATACTCTGTAATCTTCAGCCTGTAATGTATTAACTTATATCTTAGATTTCTTCAAAAAATTTGCTAGGTTGTTTTCAAAATCTGTGGATGAAAGAACAGTCTCAGACCATTTAAGTTATTTGACATATATTTTAATGCAACATTTCTATCAAATATTTCCTACATAATTAATTTGAAAACTGTATTTTTTTTATTCAGAGTAGTTTGTCAGAATGGTTATCTTGTCAGCATGAAACATTTGGCAGAGTCATGTCACTATGACATAATATATACACCATAAGGTGAGATTGTTTTGAATTTCTTTTACCTCTTTAATTTTGGTGTCATATAATCAAAAACATTAGCTTTTATGAAAACTATATATTTATTTATTGTTTATTTTTAATATATATATGATAACCCAAGTACCAAGTAAAGAAAGCAATTAGATTGAATGATATTACATGTCGACTTACATGATTTTGGCATCTATTCGTTAGCGAATTAATTAGAAACAATCAGCATTCCCGGGGGATTGATTTGGGTCCTGAAAATATTTAGATAGTATTTGGAAGTGCTAGAAAATAAAGTAAAATCTCTTCAAATATGACTCAAACTACAAATTTCATTTCTATTTCTTTATAAATCTTTTCTATGTATGTCAAACTAGAAATTTCATTTCTCTTCTACTTGATGTTTAAAAATATAGATACACATTGATATGAAAGTTCAAATTTCATTGGTGATCCATGTACACTATTACTAATAAGCTCAGATGAACAATTCTCCATTCTGACACTATATCTGATCAATGAATGGTGAACATGCTCCTTTAATGTTTTGGTTTTTAAAAAAAAATACCCCTAGACCCCTCTATACGAACAATAGCAAAACCAGTCTGGTCATACACACCATAACTAGGGTGTCCTGATGGAAAGTTCTTCTTTTTTTTTTTATAACAGAAAACTAAGATGTGCTGGAGAATAATAAGCTAACAGTTGACAATCAGATTGTCAGCTCCTATCAAAGATGTCTCTAGTAATATTGTTTTAATGTTAATATAAAGATAAATATAGGAATATTTTAAAATTGTCTTGACGTAAAAGAGTTGATATTATTTCAAAATGGCAGTAGACTGAAATAAATGTCATTTTCCTTTCATTAGAACCCAATTTTCACATCAGGTGGTTGACATCATTAATTTACAGTTAAAAGGTAAAACACTAGATTTTCACAATTGTGTTTAACAGTTTGTACCTTCCCTTCTTCAACCAAAACAAAAAATAGGGTTCTTAATAAAACATCACATTTCAATAAAATCACAGCTCTTAGTTCATTTACTTAGAAATCAATGAAACTTGGTAGTTTCAGAATTTTTTTCTTAACACACAATTTGAAATATTTACTTTATGTTAAAGCATTAGAAGTTTGAAGAACTAGAATATTGAAGTACTAGAAGTGAACGCAAATTGCATACTCAATTCACAATACTTCAACTAAAAACTTTTTACGTTTTTATTTGTTTTCTATATTTGGCTGAGTCACACTACAATATCAGTGGTATTTTCAAATACATTTCAAATTTCAAAAGTTATGAATACATAAGGAGTTGAAGGCTCAAATTTCAGCTGTGATCTATAAACCTGATTACTGATTAGCCTCATTATGAATTCCCGTCTCTGGGGTCGTATAGTTGGTGGACATGCCCCTTTCAGAAGGTTATATCAGAAAATGACTAGACTGAATGTAGTTTTCAGATTATATGTATATTAAAACAACTAAGCAATGCCACACAAGATACAAACACTTTGAGGTCAAAAGCCATGGTGCTCAATAGACCCCTTCATGAAAAAAATACACAGTGCTGCTCATCTTCATTAGTTTTTGAAAGATGTGCAGAAAAGTTCATCCGAAATTTCTGTTTCATCTAATTAACCTTCAACAATATTAAAAATTTAAAAACAATAGCAAAATGTCATCTTGTCTTCTGCTTGATCACTCTTCTTAGTTTCTTGTCTTTCAAATTACTTCTCAAATGTCTTCTTGAATAATTCAATGTTTTTAAATGTCATTTTTATTATGTTTTATAATTGAGGTTCTGACAAGGAACATCTTTATTTCAAATAATATTTTCTTAAGATGGGAATTTTTAAGTGTTTTCAATAATTTTAACTAATATGATAAAATTAACTTCTGGGTTTTTTTTAGACATTAGTAATGGATTCTATTTTTAAAGACATTTTACATGTATTGGAACACTGTAGTTTTAAGAACTATGCTAGTGTAGGCTTATATCTATTGGCAAAATTTCTACCTTGCCTCAAACTTGCTGAAGTCAAAATATGAACAGTCATAATATTGCTTGACGTGGATTGATTCTAGAGATAGGAGATTTAATAGGAAAAGTTTCCATCTAATAGTTGTAAATTTATGCAATTTCATACTACATTAAAGTTGGCAGAAATGATATGACATCTTCTGCTTTGTGGACATTTCTTGTTAACAACAATTTGACATCTCGCAAATTTTAATCTCAAAATAAATGGGTATTACAAAATACATTGAGATCTAGATGATGTCAGATTCAACCTATTAAATAATAAGTTAATTTGTATACTAAACATAAAGGCTGCTAGAATATATTTTGGTTTAGTAAAATCATTATATATTTAATTTAGTCAGATAATAATAGCTCTATGTGTTCAAGAACTTGAATTTGCATACTGAAAGTGTATTTTGCTTTGTGTTGAAGATTGTTGTACATAATGATGCATAACAAAAGAGATCAGATTTGATGGCATTTTTTCTAGAAAATCAATAAATTCCATGGCTCCCCCAGGATACCGCTTTAATGACCTCAGAAAGATGCCATCATGGCCTGGCAATAAATCAATACTTGTCACTAGCCAAAGTTTTTAGTTTCCATTCATTGAAGATAGTTTTTTTATTTGGTAGCAAAATCAATGTTCATTATGCGAAGGGTTTGAAACCTTTAATGACTTTGTAATACAAATTAGGTTAGCAGAAGAACTTTGCCTGCTCTTTTGTCATCTAATTTAATGTTCGTACTTAATTACGTTTTCTGTTCAGATTCAAATTTCTTTACACCATTTTAAGTCTAATCTAATCCCTGTTATTTAATTTCATTCCAATGAATCATGGTTATTCTTGGAGTAGGAAAATTTCTACTTGCATTCAAATGAATAGGTACTTGAGGATTTCAGGACTTGGAGTAGATCATTTCTTAGAGACAGTATGGTTGATATGATACATACAAATCACAACTGATTATATAGAAATTTACAATTGTCCAGACAGATTTGTAGAATAATATATCATCTCAGGCTGATAACATGTTTCAGATATAGTATCCTCATCAAGACACTTAGTTTGAAATCAGTATTTTATTGCAGTGAAATGTTGTTTTTTTAAAACTAAACCAACTTAATCAATTGATTTAACAAAATTTGTTACATTTGACATGGAAAGAATTGTCAAAACATGAAAATAATTATCATTTATATCAAAAATTCAATTGAAAACTGTAAATGAGAGCAATAAAGCTAAAATATTCTGCTTTATAATGAACATAAGCATTTCGGTAAAACAATCTTGTTGAATTTCTTGATCTAATCTACATTGTATGTGAGATGGTACAACATGTCCTTTCCTTCATTATTCAGATTTTTAAACATGAAAAAGGTTTTTCTCTGAAAACATTAATGATCATAAACAATCTTAAAGAGAAATGAACTGAAGATGTTAATGTTGGAGAAAATATTCTTAATTCTATCTTCTGTTTCTAATTTATCATATTTAATTGCTATTATGATACAAAAAATTACAGCTATAATATGTGTATGCTCTAGCTAAGCTTCTTAGTTTTCTTCTCATATCAACAGGCCATCATTCTGGTTATTACTTGGTCTAATATGATAAAAATCACAGTATTTATGAAGAAATAACTCATAACAGATATTTTATGCCTTATAGCAATTTTAACACTTTCATCTTGACTAGGGTCATTACTCTGATGATAGCCTTACCAGTCATCACATTCTGTCCCTTCTGGCACTAGCAATTCTCTTAGGTCCAGATGCATTTTACATTCATTTACACAGTAATTGGAGCTGATTTATGAATGACCCCCTCAAGAGCTCTTGACCTCTACCTTCCAGTCAGAAACTTGCCTCTGTCCTGACTTGAACTTGTTATAAAGAACCAATTCCCTGCCATATGCACCAGTATGGTTGCATCAATATGTGAAATGGTTATATTATGGTGATTTGATGTTTATAATATTTCGGGTCAATTTATAATTTGGTGATTATTTTTATCAAGTCTGTTTAAGAATTTTGAGTGTAGGCACTTATTTCTATTTTATGAGAATATCTTTTGTTCCAATGGCACAGCTTATGCCAATATACTGGAACATTTCGGTATATAATTTCCTGATCATGAACATACCCTCATTATTTACCAGTATATGAACATATGTTGATTGGAAATTTTCCATTTGAATGTTACCTTCAGAAGGTTACTTTTTAAAAATCTATTTTGATTCTGTATTTCCAGTTGTATGTGACCTCAATGAGGCAACATTTCTATAGACAAAGACTTATAATCCTGCAGTTAATGCTAATTCCTTAGACTTTTTTCTAAAGATTTTCAGTTTTTGATACAAAGTTTCAATATCACAGAATACGATACCATGATCATGCAAAAATGTCAATATAGTGCATTTTAGAAAGTCACCTTCAGTGGAACATAACTTAACTTAAATGACGCAGCATTTTGAAAGTCAATGCCAAATAGAATATGATCTCAAATACCATTTTCTAAATGAAATTGTGACATATTCTAGTAAATGAAAATAAATGTTGATATTGCATGTGTGACGTGTTTATTATCTCTAGCTGTTGTTATTGTTCATTTAATATTTCATGTTTAAATGGAAAGACATAAAAACATTATTATAAAGATAGAGTAACTGTTTTATACTGGTGTTTTATAAATCTATTGTGATGAATTACTATACACACAATTTACATGTAATAATATATTTAATTGAATCATATAAATCAAAAACAGGGCAGTTTGGTTATTAATTCCTTTAATGAAAAGTCTTCTAGATATTTCTATGCTAGGGTGTATATACACATCACAACAAATTGATTGGTTGAATAACCGTTTGTTCTGAATTAAATATTGACTTAAATTTTTAACATTTTTAGACAAATTTCATTTTAGTTTTGAAACTTTAGAAGGTGTAATTCGTACTTTCAATTTTGACCATGTGGTTTTATGGTAAATTTACATCATTAATAAATTGATAACATCTAAAATGCCCTGCAGACAAAAATAGCGATTTAAGAGTCCTAATGTTGCAGTAAATATTCATATGAATAGCAAGATGATAAAAGACAATCAATTAAAAATAGCAGTAGTAATTAAACATATTTTAATAGGAAACTAAATATAATTGATCATGTTTTAGTGTTTTTTTAATGAATCATTCTAATATTGAATTGTAATTTATAAAGAGATATATTCATCTAAGCATTTATCTACCTGAAGAACAGCGATAAAATCAGATGAAATCCAAGTTTTGAAATGGTTATTTTGCTCTATTAGAACCCCTAAAACCATTATTGAACTCTCCCACACATGCAAATATTTTGTCAATATAACACTGTTGCATGCATTTAGAAGATTCCATTTAAAAAATTAGGGTGAAGAATTAAAACAATAATATTATCTAGTACAATAGATTTAAGAGAATTTAAAGAAAAAATGGGTATTGATCAGGAAGTGTCATATTACTTCATATTATTGACACCAAATACAAAATTCTGCTTTTTATGTCAAATGAATTATTCATATTTATAATTCTCTGAAGATTCCAATGAAATTTTTCACATGAATTTTAAATTTGGTGTCTGCAGTTTTTGTGAGTGAATATGAATCATAACATACTTGATAGTTTTCTTAATTGTGAATGACAATAACAAACTAAACTAGAACTGTACAGTTAACAGTACTGGTGCAGGGCGGGTTACGACATACAGTTACGACGGTGCGGCAATATTCGATTGTGCATTCACTCTACTGATAATTCAATGCTCCAGATCAACAGGGTAATGCAATTGATACTATGATTATAGACATACATATCAAGTTTAAATTCCGATAAGAAATAAGTAAGTTGGTGATGCGCATGCGCACTACATAAATTTGATATTTCCATGATATTTAGAATCTTATTATACACATGCATGCCAATTTTGAATGAATTTGGTTCAGAAATAAGCGCAAAACACAAATTCAATATCTCAACTATATTTCGAATCGGAATATACATATACATACCAAGTTTCATGAAATTCGGATAAGAAATAGGAAAGTTAGCGACGCGCATGCGCACTTCACAAATTCAAAATGTCCATGATATTTCTAATCTACTAATACACATACATACCGATTTTGATGAAATTTAGATAAGAAATAAGGAAGTTGATATTGCGCATGCGCAGAACTAAATTTAACATTTCTCCTAAGTTTTGAATCCGATTATGCGTGTACATGCCAAGTTTCGTTAAAATCGGATAACAAACAAAACAGTTAGCATCGCGCATGCGCACAACTCATATTTTGTATTTGTCTTTAAATCATTATTCGAACATGAAGGTATATGCAAATTTTGAAGGAAATTGGTTCATAAATAAGAAAGTGGGTCAATTAAGCAGTGGGTGCCTACAGGGTGCTTCAGTAAGTTAAATTTTCAGCATGACTTAGTTTAGTCCATCTTAGACCTCCCTTTAATGCGTAAATTGAATATAATTCATATCTAACAAAAATCAAGGTAAGGCCCCTTTAACTTTACATGTCAAACTTACTGACTCTATTAATAGTGACACTGTTTATACAGTCAATTAACCGACATACCTATTATTGCCCCAGGTTAAAGTATGGGATATGGAAATATGCAAGTTACATAGAAGTGTTGCATATTTTTGGAAACCTGAGGAACTCAGCATTACGGATCCGAAAAAAATATTGCTTTATCTATCTTGGGGCCCTCGTAAAAACGCTTTAAAGATGCAAAATCACCTTTGAGTCACACCTCTAAAACAGAAAGCACGTGTCGGACATGAAAAATGAATACATCACGTGAAAGCCCTCTTAAATAGTTATAAGATCTGTAAATATCAACTTGATCTGAGGTCAAGTTCTTGAGATAGAAGCCTTCAAAATTTCAACAAAATCGCAACATTTTGTTAAATTGAATTCTGACGTCGCCAAATCTTATATAAATTGAAACCCTTTAAAGAGTACATTAAAAATCAGCAAACATTGGGGTGTTATTCCAGTTAGGTTTTAAGTTACAGCACTGGCAATATGCAAAAAAAGCCATGTTTGGAGCCCTATAAAATAGGTTTAAGATGTCTGACCTTAAAGGTCACAAGGTCATCAGGAGGTCAAGATCACAAGGTATCATTATGTGCAATATGAAGGTCATTCAAGGTCAAGGTCATGTGATACAGGCCTCTAAACTTTGGAAAAAAACATTCCGTTATACAAAAAAGGCGAAATCGAAAATCGAAATTCGGCTTCCCATTTGTTGTAGACAAAGATTCAATCTTTCGATTAACATAAAAATTGTGAAAGTCGGATAACAAATAGATTCTGAATAGCAATTTTGGCAAAATGACCAAAATCAATATGGCTGCCAAATTATCACTTCCGGTAAATATTTTTTTGATCACAAATGTTTGTAAAAGCAACATTAATATTATGTTTACCTTATTTCTAACATAACTCAGTTTTACCGGAAGCGATGTAACCGGAAGTGATATCATTGAAACCGGAAGTGATGCACAAATTTTGAGTGTGAATAATTTTTTGCACTTGCCATAGGTCTACATCATATAAGTTTCATATTGATCCGTTAAAAATCAAACAAAAAATCATACTTCGATTAATTACGGCATGAAAAAGTGACGAACGATTTTCATATAATCGAATTTTTTCAAGTTCCATTGTTTGTCCTTTGTTACAAGGAATACGATGAAGGTAATTTGACCAAAATCGGTTGATAAATACGTTCTCTACAGTTCATTTTATGTTTGTTGCTCATGTCGCTTCATGTTGCTCATATAAATTTTGTTTTACATTTAACAGTTGATTAGCCACGAGTTAGAAAACGTCATGAAATCCGTTTTTTCCTACATTTTACCATTTCCGAGAAATAGGCCGGGCCGGGGACGAAAAAAAAAAAAAAACTAGAACTGTACAGTTAACAGTACTGGTGCAGGGCGGATTACGACATACAGGTTCGACGGTGCGGCAATATTCGATTGCGCATGCACTGTACTAATAATTCAATGCGCGAGAATTGAATTTCAACAGGGTGATTGAGACTATCATTGCAGACATTCATATCAAATTTAAAAATATTTCAACAAGAAATAAGAAAGTTGACAATGTGCATGTGCACTGGACACATTCTCTATTCCATGAAATCACACATCAGTCTATACGTATGCATACCAAGTTTCATGCAATTCGGTTGAGAAATAAGAATGTTGTTACAGCGCATGCTCACTACACAAATTCAATGTGTCCATGCAATTTCGAATCTGATTATACACATACATGCTAATTTTGAAGAAATTCTGATAAGAAATAAGTAAGTTGTCGATGCGCATGTGCACTACATTAATTTAATATGTCCATGATATTTCAAATCTTATTATACACATGCATGCCAATTTTGAATGAATTTGGTTCAGAAAAAAGAAAGTTAGCGATGCGCATGCGCAAAACACAAATTCAATATCTCCATGATATTTCGAATCGGAATATACATATGCATACTAACTTTCATGAAATTCGGATAAGAAATAAGAAAGTTGGCGTCGCGCATGCGCACTACACAAATTTTTATATGTCCATGATATTTCGAATCTGATTATACGCACACATGCAAATTTTGAAACAAATTGGATAAGAAATAAGAAAGATGATAATGCGCATGCGCAGTACTCAAATTTAACATTTCCCCTAGATTCTGAATCTGATTATACATGTACATACCAAATTTCGTAAAAATCGGATAACAAACAAAAAAGTTAGCATCGCGCATGCGCACAATACAAATTTTACGTTTTCCTTTAAATCACTATTTCAACATGGAGGTATATGTTAAGTTTGAAGAAAATCGGATCATAAATAAGAAAGTGGGTCAATAAAGCAGTGGGCGTGGCTACAGGGTGCTTCAGTAAGTTAAATTTTCAGCATGCTGTAGTTTAGTCCACCCTAGACCTCCCTTTAATGCGTTAACCTAAGATAATTCATATCTAACAAAAATTGAGGTAGAGCCCCTTTAACTTTAACATGTCAAACTTACTGACTCTATTAATATTGACATTGTTTATAAACAGTCAATTAACCGACATACCTATTATTGCCCTATGTTCAAGTATACGATATGGAAATATGCAAGTTACATAGAAGTGTTGCACATTTTTGGAAACCTCGGAATCTCAGCATTATGGATCCGAAAATATTATTGCTTTATCTATATCAGGGCCCTTGTAAAAACGCTTTAAAGATGCAAAATCACCTTTGAGTCACACCTCTAAAACAGAAAGCACGTGTCGGACATGAAAAATGAATACATCACGTGAAAGACCTCTTAAATAGGTCTAAGATCTGTAAATACCAACTTGATCTGAGGTCAAGTTCTTGAGATAGGAGCCTTCAAAATTTCAACAAAATCGCAACATTTTGTTAAATTGAATTCTGACATCGCTAAATCTTATATTAATTGAAACCCTTTAAAGGGTACATTAAAAATCAGCAAACATTGGGGTGTTATTCCAGTTAGGTTTTGCGTTACAGCACTGGCAATATGCAAAAAAAGCCATGTTTGGAGTCCTATAAAATAGGTTTAAGTTGTCTGACCCTAAAGGTCACAAGGTCATCAGAAGGTCAAAGTCCCAAGGTATCATTATGTGCAATATGAAGGTCATCCAAGGTCAAGGTCATGTGATACAGGCCTCTAAACTTTAGAAAAAAACATTCCGTTATACAAAAAAGGCAAAATCGAAAATCGAAATTCGGCTTCCCATTTGTTGAAGACAAAGTTTCAATCTTTCGATTAACATCAAAATTGTGAAACTCAGATAATAAATAGATTCAGAATAGGAATTTTCGCAAAATGACTAAAAACAATATGGCGGCCAAATTATAACTTCCGGTAAATATTTGTTGGGTCAAAACAGTTTGTAATAATTGCACTAACATTATTCATGCCTTATTTTTCTCATAACTCAGTTTTACCGGAAGCGATGTAACCGGAAGTGATATCATTGAAACCGGAAGTGATGCAAAAATTTTGAGTGTGAAGAATTAATTGCACTTGCCATAGGTCTACATCATATAAGTTTCATAATGATCCGTTAAAAATCAAACAAAAAATCATACTTCGATTAATTACGGCATGAAAAAGTGACGAACGATTTTCATATAATCGAATTTTTTCAAGTTCCATTGTTTGTCCTTTGTTACAAGGAATACGATGAAGGTACTTTGACCAAAATCGGTTGATAAATACGTTCTCTACAGTTCATTTTATGTTTGTTGCTCATGTCGCTTCGTGTTGCGCATATCAATTTTGTTTTACATTTAACAGTTGATTAGCCACGAGTTAGAAAACGTCATGAAATCCGTTTTTTCATACATTTTACCATTTCCGAGAAATAGGCCGGGCCGGGGACGAAAAAAAAAAAAAAAAAAAAATAATCAATACGAAAACAAAGCAGGGCGTACGAAGTACGCCCTGCAAAAAAATAATCAATACGAAAACAAAGCAGGGCGTACGAAGTACGCCCTGCAATAAAAAGAAAAATACACTTGATGCCTCAATAAATTTCCTTTAAAATACCTATCATGTCAGATGAAGATGTTTCCATATATTAACAGAATTATCTTTAAGTTTTCTTTGTCACATACACTTATATATTTTCTAGGGTTAAAAAGACGATTAAAAAATGTGCTGCAGACTGTGTTTTTGACAGAAAAGAATAGAAAAAAAAAGAGTAAACTAATGCCACCGTCATCATTAGCCAAATCTGTTGCAGAGAAGGTTGGCTGTGAAACGCTGGTCTTTTCACTTTTTAATGAAGAAAAATCTGCTTTGTTTTAATGCATTTTATTTATAAAAGTACCTTAGTTTTGACTCTATGCGTTTTAAGAACAGAAGTAACATCTGGTGACTTGAAATATATTTTGAACTGTTTCCTAGGATCATGATTCTCTAAAGGCTATTGAATTCCTTTACATCTTAACCTATTTTAGTTCACAAAATGAGTCAGAGATGAGAATTCCATGACAATTTTTTTTTTCTTCGGAAACAAATAGAAAAGTTCCATTTGCCTATTGATCGACAACTGTTTCACGTCTTTCTCTTATATCTTGTCAGGAATTCAGCTAGTGAAGATGACATTTCTAAGATGAAAGTCTAATCTTCTTGTCAACCCTGTCAGTTTTCTTCCCGTCTTATAATATTCCACAACTTAAGTAGGTCTCGCAGAAAAAAACTATTTTAATATCTTCAGTAATAGTGATGAGCGAGAGAGATTTTAATGATGTTGCGAACTCACTTTCCGGCAACTACCTTCCTTTCCTTCCTGTAATTCACAGAGCAATATCTTATTGAACAGGTTTCACTGCCATTAAAACTTTTTTTAAATGATATTTTTTTTACAATAAGTGAAGCTATTGAGCCTGTGTTGAGCATGATAAAAAATTGCCCTTGACATTTTAAACTAAATGTCAAGAAATGTAGCTTCTTTAAAAATATTGTTTTTGATTTCAATAAATTTATCTCATTTTAAGTCCTTTCCAAATGTCATTAAAAACTGGTTTTCACTAACTATCCTGTTCTTGTATTGTTACTTATCTGTTATTGTGTATGTATATATATTTGGTTCCACAAGGGAATACCAGGTTTTTAAAAGGTCAGATCTCCATTGAAATAACAAAAAGTGACAAAGATGGTGGCAAAGCTATTAAAATGACATTATAAAGCACTATGGTTTAATCTGAAGATTTAGGTGAGATTTAAAAGACTTTATATTCTGTAAGTTGAACACTAATCATATATTTACAGACCATAAACAACCATCATGGCACTAATGACATTCGCTTCCTAACGCCGTTTATTAAATGGAACCATTATTTTCTGTTCCTTTTCCACATATTATCTTGAGATCAATATGGTCTGACTTATTGTTGTCTTTCTAATAAGTTTCCAGTTCTATGTCTTGCATCAAAGGAAACTGGAATTGGCTTCTAGAAAAGGAAATTTGAAAAAAGGAATTCATTTGCTTCTAGTGATTCCTTCTTAGACAAATTAATTGTAAAATATGGTGTGATTCTGAAAAAAATCTTTTAAATCTTTCTTTTTTGTTATACATCAAATAGCTATTTTAGAATGTAGAAAGATTCTTTTGACATAAAAAAAATTAGATGTGAAATTGCTAATTCTATCTTTGCTCTATTAATAAATATTCACAGTGTTAATACAGTGAAAATATGATATGCTATGTCCATGGAATATTGTGTCATTTTAATAACTTATTTTAATAATAATTTTTATCAGTTTTCCCACAAATCAAATTCTTAAATGTATCTTCATATTTCTACCTAATGAACTTCATAAACAAATTATGTACAAGTATGATGGTAAGGTACAATTTTCTGAATTGTGAGATGAAAAACAGATGCAGACACACTCAGAGATCACTTCTGCTAAATTTCCCTCCAATTTTCAGTAGCAGACGTGAACTGAACTTATAATGCTAATTTTCTTTTATCTTTAATTCTATCATAAACCATTGAAGGATTGATGTTGATCTTTATCAAGATTAGGTCCAAGTTAAGCTTCTTTAGTCATGTGGTGGAGAAAAAAGTGTTCAGACTGGTATAGTTGGATGGACAGTGATGGGCAGGTGCATTGAACATTGAGATAATTGTTAATACTATTGACCCATGCCTGTACTTATCACTACTTAAACTCTCTCACATTGATTGATATGCTGGCCTATATCTATAGCACATTCTATTTTTTAGATAATGTTAGACTAGCTTGATGAACAGATTTAGAAGAGAAAATTATGGGGTATTTTGGATCCCTTCTTCATTTTCTGTCAATTCTCTATCACATTGGTTAATGATGATTATAGGTGGTGAATTTGATGATCATTCTGTTCAGGCCAGAAGTCTATTTCTCACAGTATTCAAATCAAAATACCTTTAACTACTTAAGCAGTACCAGAACATAACTATTAGTACATGTAGATAATGTTACTGATCTGAAGCCACAGAAGATGTGATGTGAAGATACCCTTTATAGTTAAATCATTTTTTTTCATATTTCATATGACAACTAGAGACTGAATTTAAAGTGATTGTAAAGAGGTTTTCTAAACTTTGTATGTGTATCGGGGACACAATTTGCGCCATTTCCGTTCCAACATCTGTTGCAATTCCACTAAAACTAACGCGTTATATGACATCACTGACAGTGATCTGCATAGATATCAATAAAAAATTCTGGTAGATCATCGTCAGTGACGTCATAAAACGTGTTAGTTTTAGTGGAATTGCAAGAACCACAGACAAATGGAAATTGGTATGGCGCAAATTGATGCTATCAGTGTCCATCTTTACAATCCCTTAAACCAAATCGTATGTACATGATCCACTGATGTAGCATAACTAGTCCATCAGAAATTCACTTAAAATTTAGCTTTTGGATCTGCCATCATGCCAGTTCTTCACATCTCAATAACCAAAATCATAATTGTGAATTTCAGATGTTATTGAATTTTGTATGACTAAACATTCCAACCACAAAGAAATTATCCTCTGCCTTAAAAATTACAGGGTCTGAAAATTGTAATTCTCAACTACCCCCACATAATGATATTCCTGATTAATCAAATATTCTCATTTATTGAACTTGTTGATCAGAGACAAGATTTGAAAATTCCTGTTTACTGTTGCCTGTCACATCTCATCAATTACAGATCTCTTTAACTTATCTGTGGATCATTGTCTTAATTTATATCTACAATATTGAATATCAAACCTGAATATTCAACCCTTATAGTGGATATCATTGTTTAATATAACAATACATAATATACTTCTCTATTTAGATTCTAAAAGAGATAACTGATTTATCAAATCCATTATATTACATCTGAATTTTTACACTTTTAGATCATTTTAGCATAAATAGGAAGCGACTTACACAGTGATTTTAAGAGAAAGTCACAATCTTTTGGGTGTATTGGGTGTTCTGAATAGAGACAGTATGCTGTGCCTCTATTTGTTGAAAATAAAATTATTAATGAAAACACTACAAAAAACTTAAAATTCAGACAACAAATTTGATTAGTTTGTTTTTAAAATAGATATTTCTTCTTAGAAAGTTTGCATTATATATTGCGGTGAAACAGTAATTCAATTATTACCCAGACAAAAAAATCACCCTGACAAGGTTAGAGCTGTAATGAAATGAAAAATAATGAAAGAATATTTATAAGTTTGTGTCTAGAATGGTAATAATGTAATAATCTGCTCCACTGCATTTAATTCTCATAAACTGTAGAAACACTGCTTGTACCTAGCTCACAAGACATTGTCAAATACAAGCTGGCATGCAAACCATTTCATTATTTTGACTGTAGGCCTACTAAAGAAATGTTATAGTGGAACTCCAAATTGCCGATCTACAAAGTTGGTCTAAAACAGTTTCTGATGGGTTAAGCTGATAAAACTTGTCAAAATTGCAGGAAATAAGGAAACAGATTTTCACTACAATTTGTTTTTTGGAATCATTTTGGTTGAGATGACAAATCATTGTCCTTGTATTTGCCTTGTTTTATAATGACCATACAATAAATTTGGTCGTCTGACCATAACCCAATTCATTTTAGCTAACAAAAGATTGTCCTTATTAGGTCAACATTGATATTATGAGCAGACGGACAATGTAATCAAAATAATGAGTTGAAGGAAATGAATTTGACTGAGGTTTCTTTCTCTGGGTTCCTCCATTCATGCTGATCAAATGGCCAGGATAAGGTCATCGCTGGACAAAGGTTAGAGGATGGGGTCAACTGATAGCCTGTCACAAATTCATTGTCAAATTTAAATGTGTCTGCTCTTTGATTGTGTCTGCTATTTCTTCATTTGATTAAGAAGCCCTCATTGATCAGCTGGGATTGCCTCCCACTGCTGGAGAAAATCTTTAATAACATGGGTGTGACAGATGAGGTGAATGATATATGCATTGCATGAGGACAAATACAATGGCCAATCTGACCTGCTGTTCACAAAACCAGGGCTTGACAAAAATGAGCCATTTATTACCATGTTTTTTGGTTGCGTGATTCAGTCAAATTGGTTGAAATGATAGAAGAGGGATTTTAGTGACAAAATATAAGTCATTAATCAGAATTATATTTAATTCCACCATGGACATGTAGTGTTGTGTTACATGTATGTATAATACGAGTTATTATTGTGAATAATAGTAGCTTACAGTGATCTAAACGTACATGTATGTCCTCCCTTCTATTCCAAATAAGTGACACTTTTATTGAATAAGTCCAGCAAAGTTTTCTAAAAGGTAGAGTTGTATTCTCTTTGTGGTAAGAAATTCAAGTATCTGCTACCAGTAAAACAAAGGGTTAAACCTATCTTTAAAATCTTTTTAGAGTCAACCAACTTTTTAATAATAAAGAAATTATGAAAATGCCAACAATCATGCAAATGTCAGAAATTGTATAAGTTTTTACAGTTCTGACAGATTTCATGTCAGTAAATCTAAATGTTATTAGAATTTTTTTTCACTAAAACATGAAGGATTTCTCTGGTCTTTGACAACAATAAGATTGTAAGAACAATAGATATCTAGGAACAAAGAAAGAGAAAAGCAGATAATCGGTTTGTGTTGTGCGAGATTGAAGATATTTATGGCTCCTAAAGATGATTAACATCATGAGATCTTTAAGCTTCTTTCCTTCTGATTAAAGACAATGAAAAGAAAGCCTCTAGTTGTCATCAACATATAAAGTTGACATTTTGAACAAGTTGGAGATAGATAGACACCATCAACTCTTATTGATTCCCTAGCTAATAGAAACGCTCTAATAATTGAAAATCTATGGCAAGACAAGTTTTCACAATTTTCTCAAGAATATTGAATAAGTGGAATGGACTAAATTTGATCTAATTTTCATTTTGACAACATTTTGCAATTTCATCTTATTAAATTCTTATAGCCTTGAAGATAAAGATTTTGTTATTAAAAGAATTCTATATCTTGAGTTTGATTCAATAAATTAAAGCCTGTACACTTTATGCACTTTGGAATAACACAGTAACTTCTTGAGATTTCTATGTAATCTGACCACATTAATCAGGCATCAAATACAATATTTTCACATGTCATGACATTACATGGCGGTTCTGTTTAATCCTGATTAATTATTTCCGTTAGCATCTGCTGGGCAAAAATGTGCAATAAATTTGATTGTTTCAACTTATTTGAAAAACATATTAGGTATAAAATAGCTATTGCATCTAGAAAAGTCAGAAAAGTGTCAGCTCTGCATCTAGTAGTAAAATAAAAGTAAATTTTACCATCTTTAAAGAGTGTTTAGAATCACTATTTACAAATATTATTACTTTTGTTTTGAAGTACATTGTGTCTGGGCATAAACCATTGTGTAATATGGCTGTATACTATATTAATCTATGAAGCTAAATAAGTCTTTTAAGATTTTCTTCCTAGTTGGTGCCATAAACATTAAGTCATTTTCCAATTCATTACAAACAACTCCCTTGACGAATAAATTTAATATTTTACAACTGTAGACACGTCTGCCATTAAAATCAGACTTGAAAGGAAAAAATTGTAACTCTCTAGTAGTGGCGGTAAGATTTAATGCTAAAATTGAATTGATCAGAAGTAAACAATTTGTGAGTTAAAATAAAGAGGATAAACAGGGTTATATACACACTGGTCAATAATTGATTAGTATGATGTGATGTCAGGTTTACTTTGTAAATATCTTTGTTATACCCTTATACTCTTACTTTTTACAACTTCTGTACAGTTTTATAATCTAAATATATTGTATCATACACTTAGATACTCATTGTACTTATAATACTCTTTAGATTGCCCATGTACAACTTCTGTACAGTTATATAATCTGAACATATTGAAACATACACTTAGATACTCATTGTACTTATAATACTCTTTAGATTGCCAATTTACAACTTCTGTACAGTTTTATAATACTCATTGTACTTATAATACTCTTTAGATTGCCAATTTACAACTTCTGTACAGTTTTATAATCTGAATATATTGTAACATACACTTAGATACTCATTGTACTTATAATACTCTTTAGATTGCCGATTTACAATTTCTGTACAGTTTTATAATCTGAATATATTGTAACATACACTACGATACTCATTGTACTTATAATACTCTGTAGATTGCCGATTTACAATTTCTGTACAGAATCTGAATATATTGTAACATACACTTAGATACTCATTGTACTTATAATACTCTTTAGATTGCCGATTTACAATTTCTGTACAGTTTTATAATCTGAATATATTGTAACATACACTACGATACTCATTGTACTTATAATACTCTTTAGATTGCCCATTTACAATTTCTGTACAGTTTTATAATCTAAATATTGTAACATGCACTACGATACTCATTGTACTTATAATACTCTTTAGATTGCCCATTTACAACTTCTGTACAGAATCTGAATATATTGTAACATACACTTAGATACTCATTGTACTTATAATACTCTTTAGATTGCCGATTTACAATTTCTGTACAGTTTTATAATCTGAATATATTGTAACATACACTTAGATACTCATTGTACTTATAATACTCTTTAGATTGCCCATTTACAATTTCTGTACAGTTTTATAATCTGAATATATTGTAACATACACTACAATACTCATTGTACTTATAATACTCTTTAGATTGCCCATTTACAATTTCTGTACAGTTTTATAATCTGAATTTATTGTAACATACACTACGATACTCATTGTACTTATAATACTCTTTAGATTGCCCATTTACAATTTCTGTACAGTTATATAATCTGAATTTATTGTAACATACACTTAGATACTCATTGTACTTATAATACTCTTTAGATTGCCCATTTACAATTTCTGTACAGTTTTATAATCTGAATATATTGTAACATACACTACAATACTCATTTTACTTATAATACTCTTTAGATTGCCCATGTACAACTTCTGTACAGTTTTATAATCTGAATATATTGTAACATACACTTAGATACTCATTGTACTTATAATACTCTTTAGTTTTCCCATTTACAACATCTGTACAGTTTTATAATCTGAATATATTGTAACATACACTTAGATACTCATTGCACTTCTGTACTACAATACTTTTTCTTTATTACATTACACCCCTGAAAATGTCACAAATTCTATACATTTAAAAAGTTAAATGTCTGATATCATATTGTATACCCACTTTTCAATACTCTACAAGTACAATATGCAAATTATTATTCAGTCCATTTGAAAGTTACAAATTGAAAATAGAAAGGAAGAAAGTAAAATGTATGTATCTAGAAATCTGATAACTTGGGAGTCTTGGACGTGTGCTAAGAGAGTAATTGTTTATTTTTAAACTCAGTACTTGAACATTATAGGTAATGCAATATGGCAAGTGTAATTTTTGGCATTGCCTGATAATTACACAAGAATGCAGCAAGAAATTTAAAGTGTCAAGGTGAAGAAAAATCATTTTCAAAACACATCTCAGTTTACTTCACTTTATCTTTTGTTTAGTTCTAGAAATATTTCTAAATTTAGGCTACAATGTATTGTATATTGTGATGCACACCAGAAAGCAATAGAATTTGCAAAATATTTGCAAGTAGTTTAGCCTTTTATAGGAGCAGCAAACATAAATTGCTTCTAAAATAGTATAACAGAACACTAGTGCTGTGAGTTCATTGATAGAATATAGAATGTATCATATACCTTTTTGATTCATTCATTTTGAGATGCAGATAACCTTCTAAAAGTGTGCAGCTATTTAAATTTTTAACGGAGCACAGCATGTTATAGAAGTAGTATTATGAAAACAGTATGTGTGTGATGTTAGCTGATGCTATTCACTATGTTATTAAAATATATCAAACATAATAAATATCATAATATAACATCTAACATCAACAAATAACACCCTATAATATTGTCATTGCCATGGTTATCTATGTAAACAATATGGCTGACATCTTATTTCACTTACAAAACATGATATCTCAAGAAAGCAAAAAATTGATATTTTATGCTTTCATGTTTAATGTACATAAACATGCTTTGCTATGGTTTTTGCGTGGTTGAAATAGATACCAATTATCAAGTTTTTCCTGGATTTATTTCTTAAATGAGCATCGCACAATTTTGTGAAAATTTTTAAAATTTTATACTTAAAAGATACATTTATTCTGAATGAAGCTGAAACAGCTGTTATTGGCTTGTAACTGGGTTGGAAAGAAAGTTCATTTCTACAGGGATATCAATGGTAGATGGTCCTTGACCAATTTAATTAAAATTAGGTTACATTTCCAGAACATGCTCACCTTAAAAACCTTGTTAGATTACAATGAGTTGAAAATAAAAAAATAACCGAAACGAAATGTAATCTCATTTTTATACGCCCACATGAAATGTGGAGCGTATATTGCCGTCACCCATGTCCGTCGGTCCGTCCGTCCGTCGGTCTGTCCGTCCGTCCGTCCGTCCGTCCGTCCACAATTGCTTGTTAACACTCTACAGGTCACAATTCTTCACGGATTTTAACGAAACTTGCTGAAATTGTTTATTATCACCCAAGGATGAACCCTATTGAAAATCAAAAGAATCGCAAAATATTTGATATGAATTATTGCCCTTGTTCTTTAAAACGCGTTCGATTTTGAGGTTGTTAACACTCTACAGGTCACAATTCTTTATGGATTTTGACGAAACTTGCTGAAATTGTTTATTATCACACAAGGATGAACCCTATTGAAAATCGAAAAGATCGAAAAATATTTAATATGAATTATTGCCCTTGTTCTTTGAAACGCGTTCAATTTTTAGCTTGTTAACACTCTACAAATCACAATTCTTTACGGATTTTGATGAAACTTGCTGAAATTGTTTATCATCACTCAAGTATGAACCCTATCGAAAATCAAAAGAATCGAAAAATATTTGACATGAATTATTGCCCTTGTTCTTTAAAACGCGTTCGATTTTTAGCTTGTTAACACTCTACAAGTCACAATTCTTTACAGATTTTGATGAAACTTGCTGAAATTGTTTATTATCACCCAAGGATGAACCCTATCGAAAATCAAAGGAATCGAAAAATATTTAACATGAATTATTGCCCTTGTTCTTCAAAACGCGTTTGATTTTTAGCTCGTTAACACTCTACAAGTCACAATTCTTTACTGATTTTGATGAAACTTGCTGAAATTCTTTATTATCACTCAAGGATGAACCCTATTGAAAATCAAAAGAATCGAAAAATATTTAACATAAATTATTGCCCTTGTTCTTCAAAACGCGTTCGATTCTTAGCTTGTTAACACTGTACAAGTCACAATTCTTTACGGATTTTGATGAAACTTACTGAAATTGCTTATTATCACCCAAGGATGAATCCTATTGAAAATCAAAAGAATCGAAAAATATTTAATATGAATTATTGCCCTTGTTCTGTAAAACGCGTTTGATTTTTAGCTTGTTAACACTATGCAAGTCACAATTCTTTACAGAATTTGACGAAACTTACTGAAATTCAAAAAATATTTAATATAAATTATTGCCCTTGTTCTTTAAAACGCGTTGATTTTTAGTTTGTAAATACTCTAGAAGGCACAATTCTTTTTCTATTAGATTTTAATGAAACCTATCGAAATGACTTATTGCCCTTCTTGTTCAAAATAGGTTTTAGTTTTTAGCTCATAAACAGAGACGGATTTTGACTAAACTTGATGAATGCTTAACCCTTGATGAAATCGAGAAAAAAATGTTTGGACAACACTTAATTTAAGTTCTGAATGAAATGTAGGCCTATGACTACAGGTTGAATATTTGATGGTTGCTATTTTCTGCCAAATGTTCTTTTTCAAACAAAGCTGCCAGTGGGCGTATATTACCTTGCCTGGCAAGCTATCTTAATTAGATTGGTCCTTGACCAAACCTCTTGACATTTTTCTTTCCTGGATCATCCATACATTAAGTATCCAAGAAAAAAATGTCCTGTATGACTATAGTTTTGCTTGTAAACTCTCTACAGTGCTATAGTCCAAATTCTTAAATTTATCAAGATTTATATTTATTTCTGCTTTCAGATGTTTTAGCAAGTACTACAGTAATATTTATAATAATGGCAAACAATAAGTCTAGGGACTATCACAGGGGCTCGTAGTTATATTTTTAAAAAATATTGCTATACGGTAATAAGAAAAATGAGAAGGGAGGACACTAATTTTGGGGTCAAAATTGAAATAGAAATTCGGCACCTTTCTTCGTCTCGAAAACGGCCAAGTCTTTAGTCTAACCGATATATTTAGGTAAATAAAGCCGATTTTGAATGATAGACTGGTTTACGACGGAGTAATTACCGTTTTTGAGTTCCAAGCGTAACGGACATGGTCCGGACAACTTCATTGTAGTTCATTTTTCGCTTGCTTCGAAGACGAAATACTAGGTGAGTTTTCATTGGTCCAAATAAAAATAGAAATTTATTTTTCTGGGCGTCATACAATGACGTCTATAAATAACTCAAATTTGGACCAATGAAAACTCATCTGGTATTTCGTCTCGAAGCAAGCGGAAAATGACCTACAATGAAGTTGTCCGGACCATGTTCGCTCCGCTTGAAACTAAAAAAAGGTAATTACTCCGTCATAAACCAGTTATTCCTTCAAAATCTGCTTTATTTACCTAAATATATAGGTTAGACCAATGACTTGGCCGTTTTCGAGGCGAAGAAAGCGCCGAATTTCTATTTCAATTTTGACCCCAAAATTAGTGTCCTCCCTTCTCATTTTTCTTATCACCGTATAACAATATTTAAAAAAAAATATAACTACGAGCCCCTGTGGGGACTATAAGCTTACTTAGGAAAGTTATTATTTTGAAACGTTGAGTGATAATGATATATCATGACTAAGTCATTAGCAGCATGTCATTTAAAATAATCTATTATTCCTGTAAATGATAGAAAACTCACAGAAATAATACCCTGTCCAATATTAGTACCTTATTAAAACCTTGCTTATTACCAGGTAAATAATTAGTGATTTTGACTAATTAGTGAGTGTAATTATATATTATCAGTAGACTTTATTAATATAGACCGGTATTAGATTTATAACAAAACAATGTGAAATATGATTTAATACTAATTATTACCGGTACCAGTATATATTAAGGATTTATGATTGTTATTATTACAGATAGGAAATGTATTCCTTAGTTATTAATTATAATAAGACAGTAATTAAACAATATCTTATTTCTTATTTGTCCAAACATACATGGTGGAATTGAATAGCTTGAAAATGGTGCAAATAGATCTATGAATATCCCCCTAACTGGGGATCTTGTTTAGTCGACTCTCCTAATTTGGAGGTGAAAGAATCCTGACTTTGAATAATTCTTTTTGTGTAGCTTTCATGGCCAAGGGATTATCTTGTAAACACCATTGTTGAAATTTCTTAAAATACACCTGAAAATCATTCAAGACAGGTAAAAACAGAAAAATCAACAGGAAACATAGTGCCTAAGCTTCTCCCATTTCAAAAGATTCATAATTGAAAACAAAAACAATTTGATGCATTTAGAGTTCAAGTCAAAGGATGTAACCTTATGTTTTTTCTTGTGTCTCTAAACACTGTTTTTACACGTCTGGTTCCATTTATAGCGTAACACAATATTCCATATGTTGTAGAAAACTATTACTGAAATGATAACAAGACTTCCAGGCAGTTCCACTTTATATAAATATATATCATTTGATAGGCTTTGTGTCTATTTACTATTTCTTTTATCCTCTGTATTCCCTGTTCTTTCAATTTTTTTAAGAACTATATCATTGTGAATGAACTAACATGAGATGTTAACATCTCAACACTATTACCTTGGTAAAAGTTAGGGCTCTTTGGTACTAGATAACAGGGATATTTTAGAACCACAAATAGGCCCTCTCACAGTCATAATAAATATGTAGTACTTTCATCCAATCTCCACCATCACTAGCTGTTATTGGTGTCAGTTGTTTCAAGCTTTCTTTGTAATTGAAACGATTGAACCAATGACACTGTATTGCACAGTCTGTGGTGTTGTACATCTTAACTAACTACAAGTTAATATGAAATTCCATGTCATTTTGATATACATATATCAAAATAACAACTTTTTCCATTGGAATAATGAGTGAAGATGATAAAACCCACAACTATAATTTTTCTCTCTAAAGCTAAGATTCCATATATGCGTCATCCGTGATGCGTTAAAAATCTAAATGGATTAAGAGGGTATGATTCCATATATGTGGAAGCGGTATCCGTCAAATGGTCTCTGTCATGCGTCAAAAACCAACCATTTCAATTTTGAATACATGACGGATGACACATGACGCGTATATGGAATCTTAGATTTACAGTGCTTTAGAACCTCTAAAACAACATATTGTGCAGTAAGTATGTGCATCATATTTACAGACAGTAGATGATATAAGTTATGTTTTCATCAATGAATGAAATGTTGAGGTTAAATATCAAATGATGTAAAATAACAATAGATATAAGAAACATATGTATACTACATGTACTAAATAATAATTTATTTCTAAGATTTCTGACTTTTGTCAGACAATAATTATGGATGTAAAACACATTATATTATCCAAATGACAATATAGACAACATTGACAATTCTGATATTGACTTATTATTTATTACTTTACAGTTTGTAGTTTCAAAATTCAAGAAGCAAAAAAAAAACAAGATATTTATCAGATTTGGTCTTGCAACTTCTGAACAGAATACAAAAATAAAATCTCAATAGGAAATTAATAATTGTTCTGAAAATAGAATCTAAAAAAATATTATTGCATAGCAATGTGATGAATCCATTTAATTAGTACAGAAAGTTTAAATTTTTTAATTAAAAATGATTTTATCAGTACTGCCATTTTGTTCATTCTACAATGCCAAAAATATTTTTTCCAGACGTTGTTACCTAGCTGATCATGGACTGACATTGAAACACTGGATCTTGTTTTGCTCATCAGTGATGCAGGTACTGACACAGAGTAACTAAATCTGGCACCAATGCTCTTGCACCAACCATAAGCTTCATTATGTTGGGTGTAAAATAATATGGAATCAAGCAAATAAAGTTTGCTATGTATGACGTTAGCTTTCTGTTTTCTCATTTTTACATTTTATTCTGACAATATAAAACATGCATTATATATAATATTGCCTGATGGTGTGGTTTTAAGTGTGCAAATTGTGATTGAGTGTTGTTATACCATTTTCCAGGAATACTAATGGAGGAAGTTATAAATAAACATTTCTACAAAAGCATTACACATATAAATGAGGTTTACGTTGAATAAAGATAACACATTAATAGGTTGAGATCAATAAGCTTTTATTGACACATCTGACTTGATTCCTGACACAATGAATTTAAACACTATTATTAGGTCAATATTACCAGCTTTTTTTCCTAGACCTTTGTCCCCAGTAATGTTTGTTTTCACCTGTTTTGCATTGTATCTTGACAATATCGAAAAGTTTTGTGGCAGCTTAGAGGACAAACGTTAAAAAGTTGCTAAAATGTTTTGCGATCGATTCATGTCAAAGTTTTTATTGTAAGTTTATTGAAAGAGGACTTTACACTTGTTCTATAACAGCTTTGTTAATTCATTAGTAAATAATTCTATAAAAGTTTTGAAATCTTGTTGTTATGTTTCATTATTTTGTTGGTTTGGTCGGTTAGTTTTCATTTTCACAGCAAGCATTGTATTTCTGTACTGTACAGTTTAACTGAGGATTGCACTTTTCACTTAAAACATTGTAATTTAACTGAAAACTTTGTAATCTTCACTTAAAACATTGTAATCTTACTTAAAACATTGTTATCCTACTGAAAACATTGTTACTTATTGATAACATTGTAATCTTCACTGAAAACATTGTTATCTTACTGAAAACATTGTAATCTTACTGAAAACATTGTTACTTACTGAGGCAAATTATATGCTAAAAAACTGTAATCTTCAGAAGCATTAAAATCTTGCTAGTAAATTTACTGAATTTTTGTAACCTTAAAATGGAACATTGTATTTGGCGCAATAAAGAAAAAGCGAAGCACAGCAAAAAGAATTCAATCAGAAACATAAAGACAATCAACTGAAAGAAAAGAGAAGTTTATCTATTCAATCATCTGGAAGCTCAAGTTCATTAGTAATGGGGAGGAAAATTTCAATAGAATTGAACTTGTTTTTTCATTTAAGCATAAAAACTAGAATATTGTTTGAAATTCCGGTGGGAAACTACTCAAGCTGAAATTATTGGATTTATTTATGATTTTAAGACAAAGAAAGAGTATCTAGTGCATAAATGTATTTAAGTTGATGTTGTAGTGTAATAATTATAAAAGGGATTCTATCAATACAACCTGTTAATTGATGTTTTAATATTACAATAGGAATTTAATGTTTCTCCATTCTTTTAATAGTCTTAAAGGTACACTACCATACTGTATTTTTGTTCTTTTTTAATTCAGGCTTGTCCGACTGAAGTTTTAATTTAAAATGAAAAATATATTTCTTAATTCTTAGACTTGTGCTCTTTTATACCTTTTTGATCCCTTTGTCAGATTTTGGAAGAGTTATTTTCTAAGTTACTGAAGACAAGTAGCAATATTTCTTTGTATTCTTTTATAACACTTTTCTTTGAGAAACGCGAAAAAAAGGAAAACAAATTATTGGAACAAAAAAAAACCCAGGTTATTGGCTCATTGTATGAATGTTGAAACAAGATTCTACAACCTATTTCAAATTTTCAATCATTGAAATTTGTTAAAATTATGTTAAATAACTGGGAAAATGTCTTTAATAATTATTTTCCAATTCAGGTAACCTATTGTTTATTGTTGATTGTGGTCAATATAGCGAAGAATATAATAACATCAAGGTAGAGATGAAGTGTTTTCCATATGGTGTTTGTCAACTGTACTAATAGAACCTTTCAAATCACCTGTATTAATAATCCCTTTATTATATTTGTCTTTGTCCCTGACAGTTAGCCTCAGTTTAAACTGCTAGGTGAATGCTAAAAACCATAATATATCAACATGTTGCAGTGTCACATATCTATATATCTATTTGCGAATTGTTGTTCGTGGAAAAGAGAAATTTACCTATAATTTTTCAATTAGAATATTAGTTTTACAAAAGTAAGATTGATACTATGTTGACAAAAATATATTTTCAGAGAGGGCTGAAATGGAGCCAAGATTACTGATTTTGGGCATGTGGGCATATATCATCGAGCAAGTAAAATATCATTCCTAGAGGTTGATAAAGAGTTGTACCACAATTATCTATGTTCTTTGCCTTTATTTCTCTTTCACAAGGTAACTACATTATTTATGCCAAAATGAAAATGTAAAGGACAAAGGTCCACATTTTCAAAAAAATCTTACAAATAGCAATAAATTATTCATTTCATTAATCATAAATTGTAAACTGTATGCAAAAAGACTTCTTTTTCAAAAGTCTGACATTTATTTATGGTTAAGAAGGAAGTAATGTCTTTAGAAAAAGTCTTTAAGTTTGAAGAACAATGCTGTAATGGCATTATAAACTAATATTGTTCTACTCACACCTTTGTTTCAAAGAGCAATGTTAGAGAAGGTTTGTATAGGTTTATAACAATAGAATTATTGAACAAATATCATCTTATTCTCTCGTATAATGGATTCACACAATAGATGCTGAAACATTTTCTTTGAGGCAAGAAAAATGTTCACAATGGAATTTTCTTGCATGAAAAATGTAATGATTTATTTTAAAGAGAATATGGCATATTTTTTTTACTCCTTTTGTTCTGTATGTCACTTGAACAGATACAATGTTTTATACAGTTCAAACTAGACATTTTTTACATATTGAAAAGCTTACTGAGCATGTGGAAGGTTGATAAAAAAAAATGTCATTTAAGTACATTCTCCTGATGTCACATAATTAGTTCTAGAGAACTATCTGTCTCTCTATTTGAAAAAAAAAATAAATTTCTGACTCTTATCCTAGAAGATATATAAACTATCAGAGTCTAAATGAAAATCAGCAAGTTTTGGAAAATCATATTCCCCTGTGAAGTATTATCAACATAATATCAACACATATAAATATTGTGGTGCATAATAATAATACTTGACGATGCTAAATGCTGGGAATTATACAAGATGATGTTAGTTAATTTAAAAGATTTTGATATACATTGACATTGACCCATAGGACCTACTACAGGGTTCCATATCATAACAATGAAAAAACACTCTTGACAAGCCAGTACATTATTGACAAGGGGGAGAGATTAAAAATTATATATATTGGGTAAACAAAGCTGCCAGTGGGCGTATATTACCTTGCCTGACGAGGTATCTTTTGGTGCTTGGTAGAGTAACAACTAAATTAACTTAAGGTATGAAAAAGTTTAGAAAACCTCTTTACATTCCCTTTTACATGTAGGTATCTCCTTCAATTGTGCTTTTTCATACCTTAAGTTAATTTGCTGGTTATTCTACCAAGCACAAAATTACCCAATATATGTTCAAGCTTTTCGGTTAAGGAGCAATGGTGGCTCAGTGAATTGCTTGCTCTTTTATCTAATAAAGTTTTTGATTTTGTGCCTGGTAGAGTAACAACTAAATTTGGTGCTTGGTTTTGGTGCTTGAAAGGTGTAGGGCGTTAAGTGACAATGTTTAATCAAAACAGAAAACACATTAAAGCATTCAGAAGTAAATCTATACCACAGAATATTATTTAATATTTAATTTTAACTGTTGTATAGACAATTAATTTAGATACAATTTCTATATAGTATATTCACATGAAAACATTGGTGATAATGGAAGCATGGTAGAAGATGATAATAAGTATATAAATCTAATATGATAGAGTAGTTGCCATGGAAACATGACATTCATATCATATCAAAGTTAATCTTATTAAACTCTGATTTTTTTTCATGTATGTGAAAAGGGAATTTGAAGCTGTATGTCAGTCAATACCGTTATGACAGCAGAGCATGACATAAGATTTAACTTTAGAATAATGTCAATTGACAACGTATCATAACCTTGTTTCTACTTTTGTAAGAGCAGAATCCCTACACGATTTAAGTCATCATGAAAATCATTAATTAATTTATAAAAAGGGGAAACATGATGAAATGAATGAAACATATCAAATGAAGTTCATGAACAGTAGATCAAGTTAAAATAGGTTTAAGGTCTGAAGAAGGGTATTTATTACTAATAATTTATGATTTTAATTTTGTACACCTCTGCCGATAAATTGAAATAATTTTACGACATTATTATTATTATTATTTACAGTGCTTATATAGCGCTAATCTAAATAGGCATTTACTCTAAGCGCTTTAATATAAGAAAAGTTTAATCTAGGTATGTAATTTTTGGATGTCTTTATAACCCAACTTTTTAATCTAGAGAGTTTCAACCAACCTACGAACAAGCTTTTGGTTTGATTAAAAAGTGATTTATGTTTGCCATATAAGAATTATGAAAGACTCATTATTATTTGTGCATCTTAAAATTTGCTAGGAAAAAAAAAATACATTGACTTGTGAATATAAAGTATTGGTGAAATTTGGTCCCAGACAGATGTTATCTAAGTATGAATTAAGTACTAATTTCAGAAGATATTGTCTACAAGAACTGTGTAATATTATCTGATTTCTTTAGAATATTAATAATATATATTATAGACGTTCATTTCCTGTCTTCTCTCTCTCCTTTATCTCAGCTTCATTAATTCTAACCTTCCCCTATTGCTAACTTCAACCCGGGATTATATCAGGCTTAAAGGAAGCCATCCACTAATGAGTAGTTAAGCTGAGAAAACTTCCTGTGGTAATTAGTAGTATTGAAACATCTCAGGACACAGGATCAAAGTATGGAATTACCAAGATGTCAGTTCTTGATTTACCTTCAAACCCAGTACCAATTATATATGCTAGTAAATATAATATCAGTACATTCATCATGGTATTAAAATTGAACATTGGTCAACCAACCATGGTTGAACCATAATAAAATATGGAGCATAATATATGACATAAATGCAAAGATTTTTGACAATTATTTTTTAAGAAAATCATGTATGATGTATAATATGAGGTGAATACTAAGCAATTGAGCATTGTACCTGTAATGACAATTTAATTAATGGTGAAGAAGTTTTAGATGTAAGCATGATGGCTGATTACCTACCACAGTTCTAAATTATAATATTATTTTGAAAACTCCCAAACGAAATATCTAAACCATAGAAAGATCTGTTTTCTACCAGAAAGTTCTGTTAAGAGTTATTTCACCTAATGAAATGAAACATGCATGTATATTTGGTTTTATAATGCTTTAATTTTGTCTGTAAATTGTTACATGGGCTTTAAAGACAGAAATAAGTTTGAGTTGTATATAAGCTGAGGTCATACTTTAAAGTTATCTCAGACAGATATTTATGAATATAGATTTGATTTTTGTTGAGAATTATTCTGAATAAAAGACCAATCCGTCATTTTGGCCTAAAATTTCACACAACAAGGTAGCAAATATGGCCAAATCATAAAACTTATCGATAAAATCTAAGATATTCTACTTAAATCTTGTCCTTGGAAGTAACGTCTGGCAGTGTAAGAAAGAACAGTATTATTTGCTTTGATATGAAAAGCTTATTGTTATTAAGAATATATCTGTTCATTAGTCAGACTTGTAAACAATAATTATTAATAGGGATCATTTCTCAGACCATATGGTAGAAGGCTTAGAAACATCATCTGTATTCGGTTGTAATCCAAAATTCATATATCTAAATGACTATGATTTATAAATTTTTCTTGTTTGATTTATGTACAGCTAGTGGTGATTACAGACTTAGCTTCATTAAATCTCTATCATAATCTGGTCTGGTCACATGTCAAGTCTAATCACAGAGAATAACTGACCAGGTGAGACAATGCATGTCGTCTGTCCACACCTGGGTCCAGTCAAATGACCATTGTCTACCTCTAATACCTGTAAACTTACCCCATACCGCTAACTAATCAATTTGGTCGTGTGCCTATTGTTAAGGGAGATAATGGGGGTCGTGTGCCAAGGGAAAGCCATGAACAACAAAGTTTTTGTCAGGTGAGCGGCGGTCTCTACTATCAGATCACACAAAGTCAAGGGGCATGAATTATAGGGATTACAATTAGCTAGTATTTGGATTGCAATTACCCTTGAAGTGTGAAGCTTATTCTCTTTGTGTAAATTGCATAATTAACATCTGAGTTTGTTTCAATGTGGAAATTACTATTGGCCAGCAAATTGAGTTAGTCGCCTTGATAAATAATGATGGCCATGATAATGATTTTACAGCGGATGTTGAATAATAGATGTGAAAAGGAACTCAGCAAGAATTGATAGTGTCTAGGTATTTTTACTCTATTAATTATTAATCAAGAGTAATAACTGGCCACATTAACTTCACACTATGTAGAAATATCAAACATTGTCATCTTGCAACATCTTTCTACAAATTTCAAATAACGTCCTCATCTTAATATCAAATTAATGTCCTCCATTTCAAACACCCTCGTAAAAATTTCAAATCAGATTCTCCTCAAAACAAAGAGCTAAAGACCTCATATCATATTCTCTATAGGACTTTAAAGCTTTTTTTTTTAGCTTTTTTTTAAAATGAGAATTTAAAAAGTAAAATTGAGACAAAAAGTAGGAGGTCCATAAATGTGTTGTGAAAAAGGAAACACTATCCATATAATATTAACATAATCTTTCATTTAGAAAAGCTTTTGTATAATGAAAGGTAAAACTAATAGCACAATAAATTTGGAAAATCCATTAAATCATATTAAATTGATAAAAATCTTGATAAATATGACACAATGAAATTATTCCGGCCCTGAAGCAATTTGTTTATTGTATTGGAACACTTCCATACAGAGATTTTTTTGGGGACATTGTCTTCAAACTCATTATATTAATCACATAGCCTATGGAGCTCAACTAATTCTTTACTTATTTATGTTTGATCAACAAATATTTTTAATGGATTTTAAAGATAGCTTGCCAGGCAAGATAGTGTACGCCAACTTACAGCTGTTTGAAATGATATAATACAAATTTTCTCTCATTAAAAAACTTCAATGCTTTTGCTGATATACTGAGTTTTTCTCAAACTATCAAAATCAAACTGCTATATAAAAAATGTAAGATTTTTATAAGAAAATAAGATTCTTAGTCATGCTATTCTGTACAACTTTAATTTCCTTTTTTCAAAAATGACCATAGGGTTTTGATATAAAAAAAATCTAGCTAATGTAGCCTATTAAGATTGAAACGTGCTGATATTATTTATGATATACTTTTAATGAAAAATCAATTATTGAAAATAGCCTTTATTTCATTCAGTTTAGCTTCCTGATCGGATTTATAGGCATTATAGTTATTTTGAATATTTATTGAAATTTCTTTAAAAATCTAAGACTCATAAATATCTTTAAGAAGATTTAGAATTAAATTGTGGTAAACATGTATTGTCTCTGATCAGATGACATTATTTGGCAGCCATATTGTATTCACAAGTCTGAATAAATTCATTGATTTATAAAGAAGAATTATTAAGGATTAGGTAAAAGAAAAAAAATGTCATTGGCACCGAAGAATACAGAAAGACCTCCAAGCCATAAATCAATAATGTCCCTGACCTTCCAGGAAGATTTATTGGCAGAATTAGCTGGCAGGTTCCAATCAATATCTCATCTTTCTACCAACCTGAATACACTGTCACTAATAACTTGAAATTGACAAGGCTTGCTTGGCTCTCATGCATGCAACACTGTCACTTCCAATCAGTATGCAGGAATTTTCTTATAACTTTGACATCCTTTCAATTGAAAATGGCTGCCTTTGGGCCCATTCATTATAAATCTTAGACGCATTTCCAAATTAGTTTAACTGCAGGGTAGAATGACGTACTTCTATTTGGAATTATTTGAGTTAAATTGAACAGCATTGTCTTTGTGCTTAGATTAGAAGTGTCCCTGAAGTCACTGATGGTTATTAAAAGGAGTCCCCCATGTTTCAAGTTTTCACCAATATTGACCGTCAAAATTTTAATTTGGTTATTTCTCAGTACTGTGAATCTTCAATTAAAGGGATATGTTCACTAACCGTTCGACCAAAATACTTTTAGTCTCAGAAACAGGAATTTTTTAGCTAATCTTATCCATAATAATGTTCCAAACTCTTCCTCAAACTTTATAAGCCTTCAACTCCCGGTGTATCCATAATTATCAGCTTTTGAAAGTCAAAATTATGACTTGACTTTAGTAAGACTATGACTTATAGAGAAAATGAAAGATAACTGTTAAGGTACAGGTATAATTGAAGGATTGTGCGATTTTTTAGTCGTTCCAGTAAATCTGAAGGCTATTTACATAAATTCAAGCCCCAAATCGATCCTCGAAAATGCTGAACATTCCCCTTTAAAGTGATACTTCCTCTTTAAATAAGCATAAAATATAATTTAAATAAGCATAAAATATAAATTCTCAAAATATAAATAGACTGTTTCCTTTTTCAATGTGGTAAGTTTTTTCCCCATATTTTTTTTTTATGATTGTTTAATTTTCATTTTTTGAAGTGAATCTCTTAAAAACTCTTAAGATTTTGGTTAATTGCTTTACATTATATCTGGTACATTGAAGTTAAATGATGGAACTTACAAGGGTTTCCCAATGATTTGTTATGAATAAACATTACTTGAATAATTCTAAACTCATTATTTCTAAACTGAACAACTCTCTCATTACATCTCATAAATAGTGAAAATTGTTATTGCAGTGCGTTCGATTCTCGAACGCACTGCATTGTTTTGCAATTGACTATTTTTTTTTTTTTTTTTTTTTTTTTTTTTTTTTTTTCGTTTTCTGGTCTCGCTATTTCGCTATGAAGGGAGCTTGTCACGCACAATCTGACACGATTTCCCACGATAAACTGCTGCTCATTGTGGCTTAGAGGGTAAATGACGCAGTTTTGTCCAACCGGAAATGAGGTATGACAAAACGTGTATCTTCGGTTTTTTATCATTTTAACTTACAATTTTCAACCGATTTTGATGAATATTTTTTTGTTTATTTCCGTTGTGTCTTTTCTACACGATAACCACTTAAAAAGTTATAATTGTTGACTTTTGACCCTGAATTTTGAAACTATTTTTTGACGTTTTTTTCAACTTCCACAGTTTTATTTCGATCACTATGAAAACTTCTAGGCATATAGACATTGTTATTGCGAACAAAAATGTGTTTTCAAAATTTTGATATCACTTCCGGTTTTGACGTCATTTGCTTGTAAACTTCAAATTTCAACTTCCGGAGTTTTGAAGATATTTGAAAATTTCTTTTTGCATTATGTTAGAAACTGTCATCATGAAAGATATTAATGATAAAATTTGACCCGGAAGTAATATGTCAAGCGCCATGTTGTTGTGAGTAATTTTTATAAAACTCAAAATGGGGCCTCAGGGGTTAATCGGATTTGCACAATTTTGGTGTCTATGAAATCCTTAGTCGATTGCCACCAACCTTATGACAGCGGAATTTTTAAATTTCGATTTAGACTTTTTTCTATTTCCGGACAAAGAATTTCAGTAATGACCGAAACTTTCAAGGCTCATATCTAGTGACCTTGACCTTTGATGACCTTTTGACCTGTACAAAAGTTATTGCCCTTAACGAGATCTACCAAATGATATATTCATTTCCGATTTCTGATTTTAACTTCCGGTTTTATCGCCATTTGAAAATTGGAATTTTTAACTTTAAAGAGCTTTGTCACGTGACCTAATAAACATACGTCACAAATTTTTAGACATATTTACTATGCTAAATCTGCTCTTTCTAATGATATATAACACACAATATTTGAATCAAAATTGCGCTTTTTAAAACTTGCAAATTTTGCGACAATTTTCATTGTAACTGTGCGTGTTTTTTGGAAATTTGATTTCGATCGATCTGAAAACTTACAAGTAGATAAACAATTTGATAATGAACAAAACAATATTTCTGAAATTTTGATATCACTTCCGGTTTTGACGTCATTTGTTTGTAAACTTGAAATTCTAACTTCTGGAGTTCCCGAATTATTTGAAAGTTTCTTTTTGCATCATGTTAGAAATGATCATCAGAAAAGATATAAATGATAAAATCCGACCCGGAAGTACTATGTCAGGTGCCATGTTGTTGTGACTTATTTTTATAAAACTCAAAATGGGACCTGAGGGGATAATCTGATTTGCATAATACCGGTGTCTATGAAATCCTTAGTGTATGGCCAACAATCTTGTATTACAACGTATTATTCCCTCAGCACATTAAACGATTCATGGTCAGTATACCAATATCTAGAAAGTTACAATTAACCATAGTGTTTCTTTTAACGCTTCTCACTGGTCAGAGTAGTATTTTAAAATGTTCAAATGCAGTTTTCTCCCTTCAACTGAAAAATGTTTGTTGTCTGTATGTTTAAAATACAGTTCTCTCCCTTCAACTGACAATTGCACCATGCTTAACATGACTTTCTTTCATTGTAACTTGCATGTTTAACGTTGTAAATTATGTACTAAAAAAGATAAACAAAAAGAAGTAGATAACGATCCAATGCCAAAAGAAGAAAATCCGTTCTAAAAATCTGGTTCTGTCATTTATTAAAATTGCATGTCTAAAAACGTTGACCATTAAAATATTTTCTGAAAAAATAATAATATAGATTTTTTTGCTAGCTCTATGTTAAATTGACAATTTACGAACTTTCATGTATGGAGGTTAACACTCAGTATTCTGCTGTCATTTATTCGACATATCAAGAATTGGCTCTATCATGTAGGGAGCTGCCATGGCACAGTGAATTAGACTCTTGCTCGCTAAGCTGATGTTCCAGGGTTCAATTCCGGCATGGGTCGCATGCCTTCGGATTTTTCTACCCAGTTTCACCCTCTCAATGATGCAGGTCGGAGGGGCTGACATGGAAAAAGTGCCGAGTCGTTCGTATGGGACAATAAACCAATAGCGCGCGGGACCTTGGTTTATTGTCCCATCTGAACATGCTGTGCACGTTAAAAAATCCTCGACAGTTGGAAATCGAAAATAAGAGCTTGCTAATGCCGCTGTCCTGGCAAAATTTTCCTCATTGCACACTGCATGGCGTATTCAACTTCCAATGGTATAAAAATGTAAATTAGTAAAAACAACGACTTTTTAATCAGATGACTTTTCACTACTGAACGTGAAATGGTTATTTACTTTTCACTCCCGAATATAAAAAATTTATATGCCGAATTCTATGTTCTGTAAATTTCTGTAAAAACGCCATTTTTCACCCATGGACGAAACCGGATGCGCACTGCCCAGTATCGTCTCACGATTCTAGTTTATATATTGTGATGAAGAATTGATTTGTTATCTCTTTCCAAACACAGAACCCCCTTTCACGCCAGACCATGTAAAGCTCCGAGATCCGGACCCAAATGTAATTAAATTTTCCTATTTACATTTACAAATGTTTTATTGTGGTGTAAATAGAAAAAGGCATTCCTTTCTTTGGAACTCTTCTTAAACGAAGTTGAAATTAGTCCTACTTGTCACCTGTGTGTAAACAAGTATGGCACTGAAACGTGACAATTGCTTTAAAGTGGTACTGTAAAACTATTATCAGAACTCTTGCCAACATTACACTACTGTGATCTGTTCTGTAAACCTATCTACATAATTGTTTGATACGTAAATGGGTCTCAGATGATTAAAATTCTTCCAGATTGTAAATTCTAATATTTACTGTTTATATTTAAAAAGTTTTGATCTGCCTCAAAATAATTTTAATCCAACTTATCTAAGACCATATTTAAATATTCTTGACTTAAAATCATAAGAAAATTTTGAGTAATCTATGTAATATTGAGCTTCTAGTCATAATGAGTTGGAAAATCGCAAGATTAAATTGAGAAAAATCTGGACTTAAAATGAAGCCTTCAGGCTAATCTTCGATTATTAAGCTGGCTTCCAACAGAAAAAACAACATTTCTTCTGGCTAATAAGACAAAATTTTGATATAACTTTGGTCAGCCTAATAAGATTGTATGATCATGATTCTCCTGTGGGCAATTTTCAGTCAACAATTTTTTTTCTTCATTCATAGCCAAGTTGATGGATTGATCTGACTTGTGGAAACTGATACAGAAGTTACAGACTTGGAAGAATCTTTGAGGTTTACTGGAGGGTTGAACTAGGCCAGCATATTGGTATTTTGTTCAATAACAAAAGGATAGACATGACAAATCAAGCAGCGTTTTATCCCAAATTAACTCTTCTTCAAAGAAGCTTTTCTCTCTGTTATTTTTCCTTAATAGAATTTTTATTCCTCAAATTGATACAATTTCAGCATAGATCACATCAATTTGGTGTCCTGATGGAAAATTTATGGACGATTAACTCCATAATAAAAACTTTCTTTTGCCAGGAATTTTCTGACAATGAAAATTAATGAGAAGAAAGAACTATGACCTCAGACAAACCTCATGTTTCAACCAAAATATAATGATTTCTTAAAACAATTATACTTATATTTTATAATTTAAAAGAAATACAAAAATGTTGTGATTAGAAATGTGTGGAATCGTATGGAATATTCTGAAAGAACAACACATTCTATAGTGATTGAGGAACACAAAATCACTTAACTATATTGGGCACAAACAAATCACAATTACATGATCAGTGTTTTTTAGCAGCTTGAAGATTTTTGTGCTTTGTCGTCAAAGAAACTTATTTAAGGAAGACTGCACAAATAAATGTTAAAATATCTGATGGTTTTTATCAGAACTTGTAAAATTATTTCTATTCAATTGTCAGAGCTTGAAACAAATTGAATAATTCAGACACTTTGTCAGATAAACATCAAATTAATTGGCCATTTTTTTTATCAGAAATTAGTGCCATCCAACTAGAGTCATGAAAATAATTGAGGAAATGGTCAATAATGTTGAAGAAGGCTCAACAATTTTACGTGCAATCCAACATTTTATCTGATTGCAAGTGTTGTGACTTGAATAAAGGACATTATGATTGCAGACTAGCTGCTTAAAAAAACTAATATAAAAAATAAAACGACGAATCGACTTGTAATATAGGAAAAAATAAATACACGAGAACGTGCAAATAGTAGGTAAAAAGTCGATATAATGAGAGTAAATGTAGCTACGTTTCGAGACTAATCCCTTTATCAAGCAAAATAAAAAAAAAAAATATTTAAAGGCGAGATAGGTCCTTTCCCTAAGAGAAACAACACTAATCTGACAAAAATAGGAAACTTAACTGGTTAGGTAATAAAAACAAAATATTTCAAGGGAGATAATCGGTATAGAAAAAGAAAGAAAAAATATAGGTCAAGGAAATGAATGTCAAGGTAGATTAATTTAAATAGGAGAACTGTTTGTTCATCCCTTGAGGTGCTAAGGTTCCAAGGCGATGTATAATATTCATCTCGCAACGTTTTCGGTTAGACTCTCCTCCGTACAGCTGGGCGACACCAGTAACTTTCACGTGTCCTATAGAATGACCCGGCAAGTTAAAATGATTTTAACTTGCCGGGTCATTCTATAGGACACGTGAAAGTTACTGGTGTCGCCCAGCTGTACGGAGGAGAGTCTAACCGAAAACGTTGCGAGATGAATATTATACATCGCCTTGGAACCTTAGCACCTCAAGGGATGAACAAACAGTTCTCCTATTTAAATTAATCTACCTTGACATTCATTTCCTTGACCTATATTTTTTCTTTCTTTTTCTATACCGATTATCTCCCTTGAAATATTTTGTTTTTATTACCTAACCAGTTAAGTTTCCTATTTTTGTCAGATTAGTGTTGTTTCTCTTAGGGAAAGGACCTATCTCGCCTTTAAATATTTTTTTTTTTATTTTGCTTGATAAAGGGATTAGTCTCGAAACGTAGCTACATTTACTCTCATTATATCGACTTTTTACCTACTATTTGCACGTTCTCGTGTATTTATTTTTTTCTTAAAAAAACTAACAAGTAGTCCTGTTAAATCAATTCCGCATTTCAGCAGACAATTCGACAGCTGCATAATAGAACCAAAATTGGAATACGGAAACCTCGTAAGGAATGTCTGATTAGAATGAGACAACGGATATCCTCCATCATAACTAAGAAATTAAGATTCTGGTCATAGAAAATGGTTAAAGGAAGGGAAATTGAATCAGCAGGCTAGTTAATTGATAAGATAATGCATCCATTATAGTGGAATTTATTTTCTGGTTTTTAGACTGGAAGATTTGTTAGTTTGAATAACCCTATCTTGTCTTGAGATTAATTTGGTTCATTTGAGGTTCATTGTCTAAATGTGTTCTAAACTACCCCTAGTATCAGGGTTCGTCATGAATGTTGCTTGTATATTGTTTAGACTAGCTCATTCAAACATTAGCATTATAGGCCTACTTAAAACCTGAACTTATACAGTGGTAATGTTAGTGAAACATGCCTGTACAGTGTACACCCATTTGAAAATTTAAAAGTATGATTTTTTGATTAAAAGATTGTCAAAATGCTTCAAATCAATTATATTTTTCAAAAAAATTTTGAGGGGAGAATGTCACTGCTTAGATGACATTCAGAATTTAGGAAATGTTCTCAATCTCATTTTCAAACAAATTTCAAAGTTAATTTTATGAGATGAAGAATAAAAGTTAAGTTTTTGTGAAAGGGTCCCAGAATTTATGCCATTGATGCTCCACAGTCTTTTTTAGATGAATGAGATTTAGTTCTGCCCTTGGTGTGTTACAATGTTCTTAGGTAATTATGTTACTTTAGCCCTAATTCAAAATCTAGAATCTCAAAGCAGGTAGAGTGAGGGAATAAGCATACAACTTGCTGGTAGAAAAATAACAAGTGTTAAACTTACCCGGCCGACTTTCACTATCAGCTGGTTTTACTTGGATTGGACGGTTCATCTGAAAAATACAGAAATATTTATCACATTTAGAAAATTTACCAAGTTCAGCCATTTTACTAAATTTGTGTTGCCATATTAACAGGTGTATATTAAAGCTTGTTACATCTTGACAGTGAAACAAAAGTTTGAAAATATATCCAGTTTCCTTACACTGAGCATGCTATATATTATTATTCTTTTCTTGATAATAAGTAATTCATTATCATAACTTACAGTGGTGACATAAGCTAATGAAGCCTGAATCACAAATGAATAACAAGAATATCAAATAGGTGTATGTTAATATACCTTAAAGGGATTGTAAAGTGATTTTTAAAACTTGGTATATGTATCGGAGACACTGATAGCATCAAATTGCGCCATTCCAATATCAATTCTGACGTCTGTGGTTCTTGCAATTCCACTAAAACTAACGCGTTTTATAACGTCACTGACAGTGATCTACCTTCCGGTACTATTGATATGTATGCAGATCACTGTCAGTAACGTAAAAAAACTCGATAGTTTTAGTGGAATTGCAAAAACCACAGACTTTGGAATGGAAATTAGAATGGCGCAAATTGATGCTATCAGTGTTCCCGATACATATACAAAGTTTAGAAATACGCTTTACAATCCCTTTAATTAACTTTAGTTTGAAAAGAAAATATGGTACAAAAAAATATTTAGTTGTGGTTTTAATTAGATTAAATTGTGTCTTTTTGTGTTTTAAACTTTCTAATTTCTAATTATCTTCAAGATTAAGATTCTTTTTTTTAATTTCTGAAAGTGAATACTGAAATTTGTGGTGGGTTGAAACAGCAATGTGCATGTAATCAACTTTAAACAATTTGCGTCAAAGTCAATTTACGTTTATAACAGTTGAAAATTCACAACAGATCTGCTTCAGCATGAAAAACCACAGTTTGAAATTCTTCTTGAAACATTATTTGAATTATCATCACGAAGGTGAAAATAGTCGAAGTTGTCATGGAAACATCTTTTCAATTTTACTTCCTAATAAAAAGAGTTACATGGGGTCATTTGTCTTGAAGGTAATTAGTGATAATAATGTGGTTATCACACAACTATTCTTTCCTCTAAATTAGTTGCTAAGCATGTGATCCTTGCCATGATTTTGAATTTTAGATATAGAAATGCTGCCTTCAAAATAAAAAATGTTCTTTATTTTTTCATGGTACACCTTTGTGTGTTATCTCAAAACCTTTCAGTACTAGCTTGGCTCTTAGGGTATGTTTTTATACGTCATCCCCCCTCTCTGTTTCCACGTCCATCCGTACGTCTGTCCGCAATTGGCTTGTGAACAGATATAGACTACTTTGAATTTGACTATTTTGCAATCAGAGTTATTACCCTTGACTTTGTCATTACGTGTTTAACATGATTTTCAGTTTTCATCTGATTTGAATGAAATTTTGTGTGATCACTATGTATTGATGAGATCTTGGACAAGTTCAAGATTTTTGGTAGAATTTGATACAAATTGGCAAGCGCCTTTGATATACTCAAAATTTATCTGGGAATTGTGCGTATCTTGTTAGGCAACTACTTGTTGAAAGTTTGTTCCATGTTGAGAAAAGGGTAAAAAAAATTTCATAGCATTGACATTCTATATGTTTGTCCATTTCAGTTCACTAATATCACTATAGTTTTAAGGTAATTGTGTACTGGATATTGGACACTGTTCTAATGATGTTTAACTTAGACAAAATTATCTGCCTCAAGTGAAATTTTGAAAGTTTGAAGGAAATATGATTTCCTCTTATCCATTAAAAGTAAATTATGATTATTAATAATTGGATAGAATTTCATATTTATCTAACAGTCTCCATGGTACCCGACAGGTGTGTAATTTCTTATTTTCAGGTAATTTGTATTTGACATTTGTTAACTTGATAATAATGACTACTAATAACAGGGGAGTAATGAAGCAATGTGACAATGTAGTCTTCATCTATCACATTAAATAAGACCTTTACATCCAATACACTAATTACAAACAGTTGCCATAGAAACGCATTAACTTTTCCATTTTCTTTTCAAAAGAGCTTTATGTTTTCTAATCTATTTGTTATATATTTAAAGTTCATTAAAGGATTTTTTGTTGATTTATTACTTAAAGCATATTGATTTATATTAATGAGTAGTTTTGAAAGATTTTCTTTTAATGTCCTTCCCTCAAACTTGATTTAATGCACATCCATAGAAAGGTACCCCATTATCCTTTGATTTATCATCAAGATTTTGATTTATGGAAATTCTTACATTGAAAATATCTCTTAATATGAATTTTTGTTAATTTATTGATGGGAAGTCCATATTTCTAAAAGACTTGCTATAAAAATTGATAGTTTGAGACAAGTTTATATTGAAATACTGTAGAAATTCTGTAGAGTATCTGTACAGTTAATAACTTGGTATATTCTGTACAATTATAAAGAATCTCTGAGATACAATGTTTTTAACTTGGTATAATTTGTACAGTTATAAAGAATCTCTGAGATACAATGTTAATAACTTGGTATAATTTGTACAGTTATAAAGAATCTCTGAGATACAATGTTAATAACTTGGTATAATTTGTACAGTTATAAAGAATCTCTGAGATACAATGTTTTTAACTTGGTATATTCTGTACAATTACAAAGAATCTCTGAGATACAATGTTAATAACATATGGTATATTCTGTACAGTTAAAAAGAATCTCTGAGATACAATGTTAATAACTTGGTATATTCTGTACAATTCAAAAAGAATCTCTGAGATACAATATTAATAACTTGGTATAATTTGTACAGTTATAAAGAATCTCTGATACAATGTTAATAACTTTGTATATTCTGTACAATTACAAAGATTCTCTGAGATGCGATGTTTATTAATTGGCATATTCTGTTCAGTTATGAAGGATCTCAATTTTATAACTTGGTATATTCTGTACAGTTATATGCATTCTCTGAGATACAATGTTTGTAACTTGGTATATTCTGTACTGTACAGATATAAAGAATTTATGAGATATAATGTTTATAATTTGGTATATTCTGTACATTTATAAACATTCTCTGAGATACAATGTTTATAATTTGGTATATTCTGTACTGTACTGTACAGTTATAAACATTCTCTGAGATACAATGTTTATAATTTGGTATATTCTGTTCAGTTATGAAAGATCTCTGAGATAAAATGTTAATAATTGGGTATATTCTGTACAGTTATAAACATTCTCTGAGATATAATGTTTATAAATTGGCATATTCTGTACAGTTATAAACATTCTCTGAGATACAATGTTTATAAATTGGCATATTCTGTACAGTTATAAACATTCTCTGAGATACAATGTTTATAAATTGGCATATTCTGTACAGTTATAAACATTCTCTGAGATATAATGTTTATAAATTGGCATATTCTGTTCAGTTATGAACATTCTCTGAGATATAATGTTTATAAATTGGTATATTCTGTACAGTTATAAAAAATGTCTGAGATACAATGATTATAACTTGATATAACCTGTACAGATAAAAAGAATTTATGAGATATAATGTTTATAATTTGGTATAATATGTACAGTTGTGAATCTGTAGAAATTCCAGCTTGATTTAGTTGTTTCAATAAAGTTTGTTTGGAAACTTCCAAAGTGCTTTTGTACAAAAACTTTCTTGCTCGCTATCCATTTACAATATTTACTAACTAATTCTATTTTAGTTGATTATATTTTACTTTGTACTGGTTTAAATTTATAAATATTCCTTATAAAAAATAAAGAAAGTTACGTAAAATTAAAGTAAAATTTTGACTGTTTTAACCATTTTGAAACACCTACATGTATTTGAAGGAAACATCCCAGGTAAATCTGATACTTGTGATTTTAAAATTGCCACTAAGGTCAGAGATATTCTATGGATATTGTACCACTATTGTATTAGACTTAAAATGCAAAAACTGAGTGCCTAATGGTCCAAGTCTGTTTCTCACATTATGCATAAACTAATTCTTAATATTTCTTAAAAAACTTCTTGTTTACCAAGTGAATTTCTCTGTTTTTGCCATCATTGTAACAATGGTTCAGTTTACGTTCAGATTGGAGGTGTGAGATTTTGTTAAAAACCCCTTTTACATTACAAAAATATTCCGTTCTGCGGGGAAGTGGTCTTGTATCTTGTCAAATTTTCCAAACTTGTTTACAAAAAGATAAAAACCTTGCTATCTAGCCTATTTATGATTAATAATATTTTCCTGGATAAAAATATTCAGCAAGTTTGTGCAGTGTTTTGTCAGCTATAAGCATTACCAAGTTCACAAACAAATTCAAAAAATGCAATCAAGTTATCTTCGAGTTGTTCATCAGAAATATTTTCTTTTAAGGAGAGACATAGAAAATGATATAATATAGCCACATTATGTGATATTTCTTCCTTATTAGGAATTTAAACTTGGAAAGAAAGATTGAAAGAAATATCAGATTAGTTTGATTAAGGGTGTTTGATGAATTTTTTCTCAATTTATCAAAAAGTTTTTAAACGAAAAAAAGACATAATGATATTTTAATTGTACATTTTCAATCCAACAATAACAATCTGAACTACAGAAATAGAATTGTCTTCTTGTCTTATAATGAAGCCTTTTACCAAGCACATGTCTTCCTGTCAATGAAACACATTCATTTTATGTGTTCATGACATTAACACAATATTTTAACATACATTGAGATTCTTTTTTTAATCATCACGAATCCATAAAGTAACAAAGTTTTTAACTAATTTCACTTGAATGGTGTCAGCAAAATTCTCAAGGCAAGCTTTTGTTCAGGCAATATCTATTGGTGACTGTCCTTGCCTCTTGAAAACAAGTCAATAACAGAAAGCCAGTGAAGATTTCCTGAATTTTTCATATCTTAGATTTTAAGAAGTCAAAATGAAGCCTGCATTTTATCTTGGAATTTATATTCACCGGTTTATCTCAGAAGCATATGACTGAATTCATTTATTTTTTGATCTGTTGTTAAATTGTAAACCACATTAAGTATAATGGCTTATTTCAGTTAAATTTGACAGGACCTTTATGAATAAATAATAAACTATTTCAACCATTAATGCTATCTTTGGCAACAGTGGTACACAAATGGCAGAGTAGAAACATATCTACATGAAATCTAATTTTGAAGGTAATTGTAAAGCAGGTTTCTCTGAATTCTTAAATTTTTTGAAACAAGAACTCCCGGGTTGGTAGGCCAATGACATTTTTAACCTATTTTGATAATTATTTAACACTGATCAGATAGCAATGTAAAAATCTCCTCACAACATCTTTACCAGGTGCAGTTCAATCTATTTCTGATCACTAACTTATTTTTCTTACCTTCAATTTACTAGTTTCACATAACCTAGCGTGAAAATTGATGGTGATGGAACTTCAATCAAAGAATGGTTTAGATTTCACAAGTAATAACAGATTCTGATAACAGATTGCATGTTATTTAGTAACAGTCAAATTAATCAGTTTTCATCAGATATCATTAAATATTTTTTGCTCCTTACTGTATTTATTTCTAATATGAATAAAAAAAGGCAGATATCTGTTGACACTCTTATGAAGATGTTAGTTATATCTTGTGCTTATTCTCTTTCTGTTGCAAATTGTCTGTTAACAAGTTTTTATAGAACTAACAAGTTTTTATAGAACTAACATTGTTGTAACAACTAAAACACTATGAAAAAAAAAATTGTTGTGCCACAAAAGTAACTTTGTAGTTCAACGGCAGGTTTTATCTGACTGCTTTGTAGTAGGTTATTTGTTCACATCTTGAATGAATGAAAAAAGAGTATATAATATAGTTAGAGGAAATAACTAACTGTTTACAGGAATTATAAAGGAAACCATCAACATCTTGCCTTAGTTTGTTTATCACATACCCTCTTTAAGATAACCAACCCGTCTGCTGTGTTATTTTCAAGAACAATTGTTTCAAGCTAAGGTTCCTTTTCATCCTGAAAGTCTAAACGGTAAGAATGGTAAATGTGCTATGAGAACGGAGGAAATTTATACAGCTGCAAGCTATTCTGGATGTTTTCTTGGCACTCAGTGTCGATTCTTACGGTTGGTTCTTTCAATCAATTGGGTAAACACTTCATTCATTCCGTTGTCACAAAATAAGACATAGGCATGTTGAGTTTCATGATGATACATTTATATTTATACTAAATCATTGATGTGAACTCTAATATCTAGGTTAATTGGAGAGGTTAATTGGTTGATTTGGGATGTTCAGTAAATGTAAAACATGTTGTAATTATTTCCTAAACCAACACATACATAATTATAATGTAGATTATCAGAGGTCACAATCTTGTATTAATCAAAATTACATGAACGTCCTCTTTGCAAAAATTTCAAATTCATCTCTTGCCATGATGTGTCCGTCTCTGTCTTAGGAAATGGACATGAACAAAAGTTGTTTGAAGGTACAATGGGTGAGGTCAAATTCCATGTTAGTGTTAACACTGGTGTTAGTACAGAATTTGGACCTTATTTGATTGATATTGAAACACTTAATTATGTAAAAGATACACTGATTGACTCCCAAGAAGTACTATATTAACAGGAAAAATTAGTTCAAATGTTGTGTTAAATTCATGTTAACACTAACACGGAATGCTAACACAAGATTTGACCTTACCCATTGTATATGTTGAGTAGAAGGTGTATTGTAGTCCTCTCTGACCTTACCCATTGGGTATGTTGAGTAGAAGGTGTATTGTAGTCCTCTTTGACCTTACCCATTGGGTATGTTGAGTAGAAGGTGTATTGTAGTCCTCTTTGACCTTACCCATTCCGTATGTTGAGTAGTAGGTGTATTGTAGTCCTCTCTGGACAATGATTGACCACCGATTTGTAGATACTACTATTAAAGCTTCCCTTGAAATGTATACTATCTGGTTCAATTATGAAAGTTGTTTCCAAAAGACGAAAATTAAGTTTTCATAATCTTAACAAACCATAACCCTAGCAAAATACTTAATGTGTACAAGGACCTAATAAGCTGAAATGATTAGACCTTAAAAATCTGTCAACATTACCAGTAACTGCTTTACAGTACAATGCTTCTAACACCAGAAAGACTTTGATGATGGTAATGAACTAATCTATGGTAGAATTATTAGTAAAGTAGTTAATAAGTATTAGTAGTTAAATATTGATTAGTATGTTAAATTGAGACCAGGAATCATCTGGTTTTAGTACCATACTTTAGCAACATAATTGTGTACTGTGCCCATTACCAGAGTGGAAAGTTTTTTCAGGTCATTTAACATGGAGGTTAATGTGCAATATTGTTGTACTTAATCACAGAAGGGTAATTTATGGTACTACAGCAAGTTCAGGAAATAACAGGTTCCTTAATGAAAAAAATAAAGAAATAGAGCATTGATAATACTGGTACTAAGTTTTGTGTTTTCTTCAGAAGTGTTCATTATCAGAGCAACTTGGTTGTTGTGTCAACTAACCCAAACAGTTTACACCGAGTGAATCTGCTAACAATTATCTGCCCTTCCCCATGATTCAGTTGAGCATTGACTTGTAGTGAAAGTGAACCATTTGTGATTGCCATGGGTTTATGTCCAGTTGTGTCCAGTTGTTTGGGAAAACCACTTTACCTAAAGTACCACAGTACAAATTGAAATATAATCATACCCAGAAAGCATGACATATCATTAGCATCTTTGACAATGATTCTTCTACTACCTGCCTTATCTTGATTACAATATAGTTCTGTTTATATTGATAATGATTTTATCAGAGCTTAATAATTCTACAGGCTATATATAATGTCAATAAATACAGTTGATAACTGATGGTTGTTACTCTTATCTCATCATTACTGCATCATTTCTCACTAAAAACACACCTGTCAAAACTACATGAATATCTCTTACACAAGTATTGAATGAACAAAGTTGAATGATGAACTTGTCAAAATTGTCAAATGCAAGAATGAATATTTCATAATAGAATATGTGATAAAGTGATGAATATGTTTAAAATATGATAATTATGCCATATATCAGTATCACTATATTATGAATAATCAAGCTATATGTCTTAAGTTTAAAGTGCTTGCATAGTGAAACATAATAAAATGTTTTGAGTTTTTCTGTTGAATAAGTCAAGCCCTTATGATAAAAGAGAAGCTTTTTTGCATAAATTGTTTTATGACTGTCATGTAACCTTAAAAAATATTAATTTTGTTACAAGAAATAAAGTCGTCAAACTATTATTAACCACATAATGGAACTCGTGAAACCTCTCTAAAAAATAAAATTTTTAATAACATGCTAGAGCAAATAATTACATTAAATACTGTATCTGCTTAATAAATTTGATTACTGCCTTTAAATATACATGATTCACACCTTCTATGAAGCAATGATCTACATTGTTCTAGCCTTAATAACCTCCTAGTCATTGACATCTAATTCTCTAGAGTGCCATCAGGTGTAACAATTTTACCATTCCAATCAATGAGTCAAAAATCATCAATAGTTAATATTGGAGACAATAGAAACAGTTTGATCATGTGTTGTTACTATCAGTTGCAGGGTTATGGTTCCGCATGATTAAAAACATTAGGTAAATGTTCGGCATGATTTATTTAAAATGATTATCAGTAGTAATTTATTTGATGATGATTTGATGGGGGATGGTTAAACACCTTTTAATATTAACACCTTTCTACAAGTCCATTTCACTTAATATCATTAATTCAACTATAGTAGTTTTAAAATCATTGAAAAAGAAAATTCCTCATTATTAAAAACCTTGACTCTAAAGTTCATAGAATTGAAACTTTGACATTAAAATGACAGTTTTGGGAAATATTTTATATGAGAACAATTATTGGTATTGAAATTTATCATAAATGTGACATTTTAAATATAAAAAAATGTTTTGTAGACAATGCAGATCATTTCATAATGCTATATATTACTGGTACATGCAGGTTCTAATAAAAGGTGTCTAATTACAAGCTGAAAGCTATAAATTGTATTCCTGCATTTGTAAAAATAGGTTCAATGTCCTCCATTAACAAATCATTAGACAAATTGCTTTGAGAACTTAGGTGTGAAACTTGTCACAAAAGTGCTCATTATATTTTATTGAAAATTTTCTGGAGGAAATTAGTGAGTGAAACTTTTTACTGCTAGGCATTATTCATACATCATATAATAATAGGTTTATAATTTTACAAGAACCTAGTAGTCAGGAATTTCTACTCTTTAGTGATGTGAGGTAGAAAATAGTTGTAGATTGGAGAAATATGGTCCATCTCTATTAATGCTATCTTAATGAGTTTTCTTGAGCACGTAATAAGCAATCTTGACAGCTGTAACAGAGCTCACTTTCCTCAAACCAGTAAATTTCATTGCAGGCTTCCAACCAAATTACTGGCTGGTTATACTGGCTTCACTTCATACGGAAGCTATGTTATTAGTGAAATTTGAGTATTTGGCACAGTGCCAGAAGTGTGCCAGGAATAAAAATTTCACGCCTTTGTCCAATCAGGTAGAAGGATACTAGAGTGTAATTAGTTTCGACCAATCAAATGCCTCTATGTAAGTGGTGCCCCAAATATTTGAGAAATTTCTATTTCACAGTAGAACTGTTTGAAGTACTATCTTCTCTTTATTTAAATAGGTCTCTAATATCATATTTTGTAACTGTTTTTACATTCTAAATGATAAAATTTGTATATTTATGTTCTCTAGTTACATATAATGTAACAGAAATAGACTGATATAAAATGATGCACCTGTTGTGAATAGTTTTTACCATTCTGTTTACTGATGACAACAACAACCAAATTCCCAGGCTGCACATTTGCTGACATTTTTGTAGCATACTTTGACTACTTATATGTACATCTATAAGGAATGATTCTCAATTGAAAAAGGCAGTCACACTAACTCAGAGAAAATAAAAAATTTCCCTCATTAGCATAAACTACCAATATTAGAAATCATTGAAAGGTTATTCCTTTACACATTTTTCAAAATGCCTTTCACCTTTATTTTTTTGTGAAGTATTTTTGGTAACATTTCAGATGTTTACAAAAGAAAAGAATAATAGAAACTGTTCACTAACAAGCAATTGAAGAGATCTTGGCAAATTTTGAAGTTATTATAGCTGACAGATAGCAGACTTCCTGTACGAAGCCAATTACCGAGGTCAGTATAGAACTTGAAATCTTCAAAAAGCCATTCACATGCCTCTTATTTCATGAAGAGTGTCAAATTCCTGCATTTTTTAACCCTTTAACCTAAAATAAACCACCAACGTGAGTTTTCAGATGTGAAACTCTTGGCAAAAGTTTACAAGTTAAGTATGTATCTGTTATAAACAATCTCATTAGAAATTACATTTCCTCTTTATTTACTTCTGTGCCAAATCTCATTTTTTAAAGATGCGGGAGCAAACATTAAAAAGTTTTTGGAAGTTATATAAACAAAATTTAAAATGGTTTATGGTACATTTGACAAATTTCCATCTTCCATGCATGAAAATGGAAATAGTGCAAATCATTGCTATGATCCCTTGATGCATAGATAAAATTTTAGAAAAAGTTTTACACAATCTATTTATTTCAAAAAAAAATCTATCCTATGTTAAACCAATTGTGGTCAAATGAGCCCATAAACAGAACTAGTTTGAGTTAAAAACAAAGGTCCTGAAAATAATAATGTGAAAAGTAAATAGACCTCTTGAGTATAAAAGGTATTTACAATCTTTCCTTCCAGACATGTCTTTCCTATTTTAGTTTTATTCTATTATTTTATCTTAAATAAACATCATGGAGACTTTGTTTTTTATTACATGTTTCTTGTTTGTTAATGTAGTAAAATAATAATAGAAGCATAATGATTTTTTGTAATATGAAATTTAATTAATTACGTAGTCTATATCCTACATGTAGATTGATCATGGTGTCTGGGATATTCGTTACCAAATGTTGGATAATAGATTTCAATTCTTCCCCAGGGATAGGGCAGTAGTAGCTCAATGCACCAAGAAATAAAAAGATTTTTCACGTTATTCATTATTGCTATTTTGTTTGAATGCTCATGCAAATGGCTCCCTCAAAAGCTAGGATTCTGATTTTTTTTTAGAACGATTTTTATGAAAAATGTATTGTCCAATAGGCCTACTGTTATTTCTATTGAAGTTGTGTATGATCTACCTTTTAAATGTCTTAGCTTCCATTTAGAAAGAAAAATGTGAAGAAAAGTTAAATAAAAGATGGAAAATGAAATATTCAGCCATGTGAACTGGTCTATAATGAAAGTCATGTAAAATGGAATTTGTACATTTGTAATAATTATTTTATTCAGTGTGTAGAATTTCAGGAAATTAGAAAGAGACAGTGAAACATTAGTTGTCAAAGAAAACCTGTCAACACAGGAATCACATGGGGCTTTTTCTCCAATCTTTAATAAAACAAATGTTAATCTCAGCATGGTGAAAAACTTCATTTGTTTATTAGTTTTGATAAGAGCTATGTTTTCCTACAGATAACACTTGTCAATAGACAGCAGACTGTAGCAGATTGAAGAGTAAAACATTACTAATCTTTAATATTGATTTACAACCAGTCTGCTTTAGTATTGACTTCTGCTATCAATGGGAGATAACTCTTTACATTACCACAGCACAATGAATTGTCAGAAAATTTTAAACTAATTGCAGAGTATCATCTTTACAATGCAAAGAATGGGTACCATCAAGTGTTTGGTAAGGGTAAGCATTAACAACTAACAACAGCCAAGTAAGTAGAAAAACTTGAACATTTTATCCTAATGGATAGGTGTTTAAAATACCCAGTCAAATGATATCAAGAGCCTAAAATTTTCCATGATCACTTATAACTGATGACCCAAGTGTCAAACTCTCTGTAAAAACAATGACTGAAACCACAACATTCTAACTTGAGCTTACATGTTTAAATTTTGGTTAAATTTTTTACAGTTATATTAAAGCTTTTCCATGGGAAATTAGACTCTAATTTGTCTTTTTTGGAAAGTTAAGAGTCTTGATCTTATTATTGGACAAAGAATAACTAATTTTTGTGGACATCAAATTTGACCTTTTCAGAGAAAACCTGAATGGGAAAGAAGAAGAAGCTTTTTTTCTTCAATGAGTAACCTGTTGGAATTCTTATGCTATTAAAGTTATAAACTTAAGGGTGTCAAAATGAAATAAAATGAATGGAGTTTTACAAACTACTTTTCTGCACCTATATGGGCCAATCGAGGACGGGCAAACACCATGCAGCGTGCAATGAGGGAAATTTTACCAGGACATTGGCATTAGCTTACTCTTATTTTCGATTTCCAACTGTCGAGGGAATTCTAACGTGCACAATCAATGGCACACGGGACCTCGGTTTAGTTGCTTTTTCCGTGTCAGCCCCTCCGACCTGCATCACTGACTGGGGGAAACCGGGTTGAAAAAATCTGAAGGTATCATCTCGACCCATGCTGGGATTGAACCCTTAACCTTCAGGTTAGAGAGCAGGCGTGTAACTCACTGAGCCACCGCGGCTCCCTAAGGGTGTCAAAGACATGACTTTTAATTCAATTTGTCCAGTTAAAGAATGGCACCAATCTGAAAACAAAAAATTACATTTCTATTCTCCATATTTCACAACATGGCTACAAACATCTATTACCTACTACTAGTCCATTCATCAATTGAAACTAAAAATGTGAAAAAATTATGTACTGTAACATTTGGTTCAGCAGTTGTATTTGGGTATGTTCAGTATAGAATTTTCTATTAAAATCTGAAAGATCTTGTTATTTTTAACGTCATTGAACAAAGACTGCAGGCATATTGTACATAAAACTATTAAATGATTTAACTTTTAATATTCATATTTCATAAGCTTATTTACCTAACATTTTGACAGCATATTCCTATTAGAATAAAATAGACCCTTACCCTTACTTTAAATAAGCTGAATAATATTATATAATTGCTAATGTTTTTACAGGTATTTTTGATGGAGAACGCTGTAAGTACAGGTGTGATTTGTGTCTGTCAGCATAAACAAGAGTACATTCTATTAGAAACATCTGCCTTTCAAATTCCTTATAGAATCTTACAGTACTAGTATTAATTTAAAATGAGAAGTCTGGTTTGAGAAATATGTTTCTAAATATTTTGTATATGATTGATTTGATATTTTACAATATATTTTTTAATTGAATAATATTAAAGATAACACAAAATATCCATAATTCTGAATGTAACCTAGGTATGAAGAGGATCTGTGTTAAAGCAATCTTGTGCAATGAAAGTCCGTTTAGCTGTGATACTTATTTTCAAAGTGATTCTGTATAATTTTATTCTGAAAATCCTTTGTATGCAGTTTAACATTTAAAAAGCCAAAGTCATATCCCAGTCCCAAGTCCAAGATAGGAAAAGTAGAAAAATATAGAAACTTACTATCAATAACTAAGAGAAGGGGACGTCTATAATGTAAAACTAAAAGCCTGTGAAAGTTCAAATTAAGAAAAACTATGTTAGTTTTCAACACACCAGTTGCACCCAATCATTGTAGAATGTAATTAAATTAAATATAAACTATGGCTAGGATGTTTGTGAAATAACAAATATCTTGGATAAACAAATCTATAGAAATGTTTACATGACCACAGATCTTTCTTCTCTCAATATTATCCTAGTTTGATTTTATACAGCAAGTCTAAAAACTCACATTACTTGATTTACATAATTATACTCTGCTAGTAAATCAAATAGTAAATCAAATGTATCATTGACAATAAAAATAAGAGTATGAAAGATCATAACCTTGAAATATATTAAATAAATATAAGAACTGAAAATGACCTTTTTAGAATCATTTAGACATAATATACATTCCATTTATTTAGAAGATTATGTTTTCATATGTTGTAATGACTGAATTATTTAATTTTACTTCAACCCTTCAAATCTATATTTGTCCATAATTATCAGCATTTGATAGTATAATATTCAAATCCAATTTTAGTGACTTCATGCCGTATAAAAAAAAAACATAGTGAATAAAAGAATAGAAGCTACAATTTGAGCTATTATAATTGGAAAGGATATGATTTTTGGGGAGACATATTGGGCAGCAACAGTCAGTCTCTAATCAAGGGGTAAGTATTTGGTAAAAGAGAAACCAAAATTCATATTGATTTGAAATAAGTTTATTTTCATGATGCAAATGCAAATCCAGAAAACTAACTTCTAAAATTTGGTGTTATAGGTATTGTAGCAGCCTAACCAGAAGCATAATATTATTAAAAGTTTTACATCACTCAATCTGTTGTTTGACTTTTATAAAACTTTAATTAACAAGGTTTAAAATGATAATTAATATCAATTTACATACAGCAGGTATATCAGGTATATGATTGAAATTAAACAAATCTGATGACATTTCTATTTTAAATGAGATATCAAGTAGCCTGGTGTATTTATTTAAGTTAATGCTAGAGTCTAATGTATATTTACAGGCTTGTTAATATTCCATTATAATCCTACAGATATCCTGTTATACTGGTTTTTATATTTAAATCATTAATAATGAGACAATTCTTTTGTTTAAAGAATAATAATTTAGAAATTTCAATACCAATGCATGTCGTGCATGAAATAAGCTTATTTAAAGTATACGGTCATCTAGGTATTGTCTTTACCAACTGATAGGTCACACTTTCACTTATCCATATCACTTTTGAAAATTAAAGTCTGGCATCAAAGTTAGTGAACAATAAAAGTAGGCATTAATAGCAGTGAAAATATCATGACCTCATCATCCATCTTAAATTATAGGGGAATCAAACCTAAGATATTAATTCTGATCTTCCCTGTTTATGTCTAATCAGCTTTATTCAGGGGTGAAATAATTGCAGGTTATCTGCTTTTGTATAGGTGTCAATGAAAAAAAAATATTGTAACATAAAGATCAGTTTTCAAATTCTACACACACTTCACATTATCATTATAGATGAGAGATAGGAAAAAGGTAGAAGAATTTTGATTGGATAGTAATTAGACGTCTGGTATATCTTGTTTATTTCTGCTGATGTTTTCATCCAAGCAAGTAATGTGTCTGTTTACTACTACTAGGTCAATAAGGTTATAAGATAAAGGCCTTTTTATCTTCCTCATTTTCACTTTTATTATACACTGCCTCTCTGACCCATCAATCACAATCCAAGTCATGCAATGAATTCTATTGCCTTTTAATGGAGAGTATTTTTTTCATAGAAGAACGATTCCAGAATCTGGTTATTGAAATTATTCATTGAAAATTTTTATCGCACATTGTTACAGGGTTTTTTGTTATCATTGTTATTCATTACTTTTTCCATTAGATCCTAGTATGCATGAAAAAGTCCACAATTGTCAGGAACCTTTCTCACCTATATTTGTATTTGCTTATAAATAACAAAAGCTCACAATTTTTTATTTGCCCATGTACAAAGGATAACAGTGGTTCTACCCGATATCTTCGCCATGGGTTTGATATAAATGGTGTTATGTCAACATTTCAATTCACAAATTTAACATCAAGAGGCATTTAAAGCCATTCCACCCCTTAGAATGAACAAAAAAATGAAGTTGTCTAACCTGGTCAATAAGAGTATATTCATCAACAGTGTCCAAAGTATACAAACAGAATCAAATAAACCCATAAAACTATGTAATTTTCCATAAAATTACAGGTTATAATTGAAAAACGCTTAAAATTTGATTAAACGTTTTTAATTATTTTATTTAAACATAGTTTTCTGAATTTATCAGATTATATAGGTAATATGTTGTATAGTTATGCAACCAGGCAAGTCCCTTGATGAATATAAACTCCTATTGACCAATTTTGAAAATTTAGATTTTTTGTTCATTCTATGAGGTTGTATTCCTTTAAGATGCTATTAATCACATATTCCTCATGCTCTTCTGTGGACCAGGATGTATTTCTAGCAGTAGGCTTGTAATAGTTATTTTCATGGCCAATTTCTATTTAGGTTGAGATACATAATAATTATGTTTCTATATGTCTGAATTAAACGGTGACATCAAACCTAGGAAATGTAAATGTAGAATATAGAAAACTTATTAAAGTCTCCTCACGATCTTTACTAAAGATGCATTATTGAATTTCATGTCCAATAATTAGATACCTGACAAGTTGGAGAGATATGACCTTCTCAGTTTTCAGAAAACTGTGTCTTTAGAGTGAAGATTTGACAGTTGTGTTGAAGAATGACAGAAGAGAAGAGTAGATGTAGAATATTGGTAATGAAAGCGAGAAGACCATGGCAGGTTGACAATTTAACATTTGACTTGTTATAATCAGGTCAAGATTATATAGACTGAAGAATTATTTACAGAACAGAAATGACACATGTTTTCCTGCGATGAAAATATGGAAATTGAAAACAATCAGGCTTTTAAAGCTTTAGCCCTTTATTTGTATCAGGTTCATATAGCTATGCAATTTTCATCATGAACATCATTCGTTCCCATCCTAACAAAGACCAAATATGAAATGCTAACAAAGGTGTAGAAAACCAGTTTATCTTGCTCCAAGTCCAATCCCTTTGTCTTCAACTTCAGTACAAAAATATCTCAATCTTTCCCAAGTCATATAAGAGAAGCCATAGTAGTTGAAATGATAAAAACACTTTGAATATGAGAGAATATTTCATGTTGAACACCAATTTTATTAGAATTTCATCAAATTAAAAAATAGACTAGAGGCTAGGATTACACTTACAGGATTCATATTTAATATTTAGATAAGAGTTTTAATATCTAAAAAGGAATATGATACCATATTAAATCTGTAATATTATGATTATTAAATACAAATTCAATATTAAATCCTATATCATCCTCATCATTTTAACTGAATCAGAAAATAACTTTTGATTTATGAGAGGAAAAATTTGTTTGAAAACTTTGTTACCCACTCAAAAAGCAATATAGTTCATGTATATATAAGGTCATGGGATGTAGAGCTACCTTTGCTCAGTGAGTTAGAAGTTTGCTCTTTACTTGAATGTCTCAGTTTCATGGATGTCAATTCTGGCACAGGTCGAGGAGGTAACATTTCAACCCGTTTTACCCCTGTAAATGATGCAGATCAGGGGAGTGCACATGGAAAAATTATGTTGTGGCCATGTGTACTTGAGGAGGTACATGTTCTTTGACAGTTAGACTTTTCAGGGTAGTTAACTACAAAATGTGGGAGAAAGTCTTAATTTTTATTTAATTTTTGATATTTCTTTAACATGTGAGCCAACATTTGAGAATGGTTATGGAATTCGAAATGAAAATGAGAATTACAGAGAAGACAGTGGGAGTTTAAGAGAAATTATTTATATATTTAACAGATTAGCTACAATACCTGGGGATTGTTTGTATGTAAATATCATTATTTACTTTCATAATTACCTGACTGTACCTAAATAACCCTACTCTAACATTTTAATACCAACACATGCTACCTTCTTACTGCCAAATTTCTGATGAATATAGATCTAGCTACACAATTCGGTGCCCTTGTACACTTATATAATTTTCAAATATCTGATGACTTTTTTTGCTTAAATAACAAATAAATGGAAGAAACCTTAAAAGAAACCCTTAAAACCCATTATCTAAAATTTTGACAATGAAACTGATGAGGAAGAATGTATATGAGGTATGAAGAACATTGGTGCTGATGAAGATCAGTGATAAACAATGGTAATGATAACAATGATGAGTGATGACCATTAGTGCTGGAATATCATTGATAAATACTGGCAATGATGGGAATCAGTGATAAACAATGGTGCTGGAAGATCGATGATGAACATTGGTGCTGGAAGATCAGTGATGAACATTGGTGCTGGAAGATCGGTGATGAACATTGCCAATGATGAGGATCAGTTACGAACATTGCCAATGATGAGGATCAGTTACGAACATTGCCAATGATGACGATCACTGATTAACATTGGTGCTGGAAGATCTGTGATGAATATTGCTAATGACGAGGATCAGTTACGAACATTGGTAATGATAAGGATCAGTGATGAACATTGGTGCTGGAAGATTAGTGATGAACAGTGGTGCTGGAAGATCAGTGATGAACATTGGTGCTGGAAGATTAGTGATGAACATTGGTGATGAATATTGGTAATGATTAAAATCTGTGATGGAATTTTGGTAATTATGATAATCAAGTGATGGACAATGGTGACGAGAATCAGTGACGAAGATTGGCAATGAATATCAGTGATGAACATTGCTTATGATTATAATCAGTGTTGGGCATTGGGAATGATGAGAATCAGTGATGGACTTTGATGATGAAGATCCGAGATGAATATTGGTTCTGATGAAAACAATGATGAGATTCAGTGGTTAACAGTTATGCTGATTATGTCTATGTTGAAGATAGGTGCTGACCAAAACAGAAACATTGATGCTTATAATGTCCAATAATAGAACATTGATACTGCTGCTGAGTTTGTCGTTGATGATTTATTCCTACATTTCAAAGGTGATCTATAACTCAAGAGCATGGGAATGGAAAGTTCATGTGTATAGGACTAAGTCAATCACCAATGTCGTGAAAGAAAAAACTTAAGTCTCCAAGAATAGACGAATGAAGAATATTAGGAGAAATAATGTCATATGAGAAGCGCGGTTACCAGTAATTACAGTTCTCTAACTATCAGGTCCATCGATTTTCTGGTGTTCCTAGTGGCAAATTGGATTCCACTGCATGGTTTTACAGTAGTCTAATGACTCAGAAGACTGGCGAAAGGGGTTAATAATATCCTGTGATATAATGATTCAATAAAAGACTGGAGGGAATAGCAGGCAATACGATTGATTTCTTCCTCAAATCCCACAAGTGTTTTATCCACAACATTAACGACACAATTACAGTCATTATACAGTTTTCAGTTGACACATTTGTTCGTGACAACATTTTTATTCCCAATAGGCAATACAATACTTATACCGTCGTTCTTTATTAGGTTAAAGCTTGTAGAAATTCGGTCCTGAAGGACAATGAGAATAATCCATTGTGTCACAATATTGCTTCATCCATGACATCATTATGTAATAGAACAGATTTGATGATTCTTCATAATGTTTAATGTCTTTAAAAACATCTTCAGTTTGAATGAGCCGTTGAGCGCAAAGATGGTCCTTATTTATAGAAAAACCTAAATTCTAAGTTCCTATATATATTAGGCCTATACGTCGTAAAGGAACATGCTTGGTACGGATTAGCTAGTTTCAAATGCATGCAACTTGAGGGGACCAACAAGCAGGAAGTCAATTGTCGCAATTGTTAAGTGCAAACGGAACAGTCCTGTCTAAATGATTTAAGAGAAACCATTGGAATAATATCTGGAAGTTCGTATTATTACAGTTCTACAACAAAGAAGAAATGGAAATAGATAAAAGCAATTAATATGTCACGTTTAATTTCCAGAACATCATTTAAATCAACAAGACTGGGTAAAATTCCATTAATATATTATTGTACCCCAGCAACAATAAATACTAAACAGACAATAATCAGTGTAAAACTTAACAATGTGTAAATACTAAAGAAATAAATCTATAACATTTTGTAGTAAATGTGTTGTATAGCATTTAGACAATTGAACTGTTATTATCGGCTGTGTTCAACATTAATAGTATGAGATATTTGATCAGTTGTAATGGTCTTTATTGATCTCTCAATTATCCAATAAGTGGAGTTCTCTCCCTTCCTTAGTTGAAGAGTTGAAATATTTTTTTTACAGGAGATGGTATTTGCTCTAGGAGGAGCGCAATAGTATTCTCTTATTTTTTGAGTTTAGTCCTATGTTAAACCAAAATTTCCCCCTGGGTAGGTCTGAAGGGATGGCATGTCCAATCGGAGTTCTCCTATATGCGCATTAGAAGCAGGCTGATTCAGACCCCCCTCCCCCTCTCTTGATTTTATGTCGTTACCCGTTAATAGGCGCAGCTAGAAGTAGGTTGTAAAACTTTTTATTTTTTTATGTGTCAATTGATCAACGGGGTTTATTAACAGTAGTTGTTCAACAAAGTCTACAGGTTCATCCATCCAGGATATTTTGGGCTCTTTGGCCATATCTAAACAAGACTGCTCCATGCATCCAAATTGCGGCACATATTGTACCCTAAATTGTTTCCCCATTTGAACCACCACTTTATTTTTTAGAAATTTAATATTATGAGTTTTATTCGTCCGAATAATGTCCGAAATTTGTGTCAGAATACTCCAAATCAATTTTATTTTTTCCAAACTTTTCCCCGACAGTTCATTTGTCAGTCTGCCGCCTGTTTATCCCCCAAGTTCCTTTGCATAGTCCCCTATATTTCAATGTCCAGCACCTCGATCCAATGAGAGTAATATTCACCTTCTCACCATTAACCTAGTTCAATCTTCTCCATTTATTTTATGTGTGTCAGTTCAGTTGATTAAAAAGAAGTCATATAAATGAGAATAAAATCTGTCTGCAGCTTTCAAATAATTTCCTTCAATAAATAATCAGATTGTATCTTTATGGAGCGCCAATTCGGTCATAATGAACTTTTAATACTTTATTAGGTGATAAGACAGTAATGTTTATGACCCGTTTCTCCCACTACAGGATGTTAAAATGGCTGGTGCATGATAAGAAAACTTATTAATACCATCACGTTAAGCGTTCGAATCAGCCACATTGTTACTGTTAATAATTTTAACAGGTGTATTAGGCCTACATGTATAGGCTAATCCATTCAGTCAATTGCATTTCTTACCATATTCGGAATTAACAAAATGACTGGGCCTCTTAATTTGAAAGTCCGATAGTGAAAGGATTCAATCAGATCTTTATCAAGAATTTTGTAAGATTACTGTTGAATATTCTTGTTGGTAAATACTCGTTCTCGGAGGGTTGGTTATGCTACTCATACATTATTCCATATTTGTCCATTTCCAACCAATAACTGCTGATGGTGATGAGTTTAAGCAGTGCACGAAGTATTAAGCAAATTTCTGCTTAAATAAAAAGCAAAATCATCTCAACCACTACTTTAACATGGTTTAGTTCTACATATCTACATCTGTATCTGTATCAATATTACTTTACATGATATCGTGACTAATTTCATTTAGCAATATCATACGTCAATGTAAAAAAAAACTCTACAACATGGTCTTATCATATTACACCTTGCTGACAACATGCTTGACATTTTACTTTCGTTTTCTCTCAATTTATTACTCAGGGATTATTCCTTAATGTATATTCTAAAGCCTTTCCCTTACCGATCAATACTTGAATAGTGAGAACCTTTTTCTTCCAATTATCTTTTCCAGACTAGTCAAAATTACTCCACGTTTTTAACCTCAATTCGTACTATCACAGTTGCTCCTAACATCGATTAACTCCATCATCATTTAAAGCTGTTTTTGAAGAGTTTCTTTTGTAATAGGTCTATTTCCTTTTTCCTATTTCTATTTTTCACATGACAAACTTTACTTGCAGGAGGGATTTTATCTAAACTTCCAATGCCACATTTGAGAGATTATGTTTATATATTTTCCTTTTTTTTTACACTGATTTTCAAAGGTGCTCTGGCCAGATAAGAATTGTTCAAATATTCAATCACCGCATCGGTTCTTATTTTATATTTTTTTTTTCTTCGACCTAAGTCCCATAGGCCTACCCCTCTGAAAAATGTCGACAGTCAGCTTTGAAGAACGAGAAGACCACTATATATATATGTCTCTTTCAAAGTAGTCTGAAGATAAAACAATTTCACTCACTGCTCATTGATTTGAAATATAGTCACAGACAGAAAAGCCCAGCAGACCATAGCTCAATTTGTTTAAGAAATCAATAGTAATTGATAACAGTAAATAAATCAATGGTGATAGAGATCATACTATAATCATTATCTAAGGTAAGCTACTTAATGAGTGTTGAACACAAATCAAATCTAAAACACACATGAATAGCAGGATTAAAACATGTAAGCATAAATAGATCTTCCAAGTTATGCTTTAAGTTCACCGTTATTACTGGTTGTTCATCTCTTGACACAAAATGATACAAATAATGACTAGCACAGCTAATCGTAAAATGACCAACCTTGTAAAATGTATACATGTATTTAAATCTTCAAACATAGAAATTTCCATCAACAATCTGAGGTCTTTCATAAATGTATATATTTTATTTATTGGTTACTGTATTGGTGTACATTGTATTTGTATATATCAATACATGTATGTTCGTTCTCATTTGTAAGCTGCATGTTGGCTGTAACAATTGGTTTGATTTTCTTGAATAAATGAATGAATGAATGGAGTCAGTAGGCCTATTACTAAATGTTCTTACAAATTGATTTACCGAAACAATTATCCGGATGCCTTTACAATGCATGGTAAAGCTACAGCTTTATCTGTCATCATTGAAATAGCCCTAGGGAAAGTTCTAAATTTGATGCTAATCAGTAAACAAAAAATACACAGAATCTTTCATTCCCTGTTTTATTCTATCATCTATCACAAATTTAATCACCCTATCTGAATAAATAAATAGTTTAACTTATCACCCAAATCATCAAAGTCAATGGAGTAATATTGTTATCGCCATTGGTGGTATGTGGCTCCATCTATTAAATACTGCAGACGATCACCCCTTTAGTTTATCCTCCATTGAATTATTGTGATAACTATTTTAGATTGAATCGATCAGAAATAAAGTATTCTCATGAGACATGTATATAAGATTGTGTTCTGAAATTAAATTGAGCCTTAAGTTTGACTTGGATAATTTGGTGACTAAGAATGTATATTGTAGTCGCCCCTGTCTGTCCGCCTGTCTGTTCACAATTGTTGTGGACACGATAGAGAGCTGGTTTCTTGATGGATTTTGATGAAACTTGCTGTGAGTGTTTGTTATCACCCAAGGATGAACCCTATTGAAAATCAGACGAATCGAAAAATATTTCATGGGTTATTGCCCTTGCTTTTGAAAATATCTTGTGGACACCATAGAGAGCTCGTTTCTTGATGGATTTTGATGAAACTTGGTATGAATGTTTGTATTGACATTAGGATAAACCCTATTGAAAATCAGAAACGTCGAAAAAATATTTGATGAGTTATTGCCCTTGTTCTTTAAAACGCGTTAATTTTTCAGCCTTTAACAAAGTTGTGGACACGTTAGAGAGCTGGTTTCTTGGAGGATTTTTATGAAACTTGCTGTGAGTGTTTGCTATCACCCAAGGATGAACCCTATTGAAAATCAGATGAATCGAAAAATATTTCATGGGTTATTGCCCTTGTTAACTTGTAGTTTGAAAATATCTTGTGGACACCATAGAGAGCTCGTTTCTTGATGGATTTTGATGAAACTTGCTGTGAGTGTTTGTTATCACCCAAGGATGAATCCTATTGAAAATCGGACGAATTGAAAAATATTTCATGGGTTATTGCCCTTGCTTTTGAAAATATCTTGTGGACACCATAGAGAGCTCGTTTCTTGATGGATTTTGATGAAACTTGGTATGAGTGTTTGTATTGACATTAGGATAAACCCTAGTGAAGATCAGAAACATCGAAATAATATTTGATGAGTTATTGCCCTTGTTCTTTAAAATGCGTTAATTTTTCAGCCTTTAACAAAGTTGTGGTCACGTTAGAGAGCTGGTTTCTTGATGGATTTTTATGAAACTTGCTGTGAGTGTTTGTAATCACATGATCCCTATTGAAAATCAGACGAATCGACAAATATTTCCTGGGTTATTGCCCTTGCTTTTGAAAATATGTTGTGGACACCATAGAGAGCTGGTTTCTTGATGGATTTTGATGAAACTTGGTATGAGTGTTTGTATTGACATTAGGATAAACCCTATTGAATATCAGAAACCTCGAAAAAATATTTATGAGTTATTGCCCTTGTTCTTTAAAACACGTTAATTTTTCAGCCCGTTACACTCTCAAAGTTGTGGACACGATAGAGAGCTGGTTTCTTGGTGGATTTTTATGAAACTTGCTGTGAGTTTTTGTAATCACCCAAGGATGAACCCTATTGAAAATCAGACGAATTGAAAACTATTTCATGGGTTATTGCCCTTGTTAACTTGTAGTTGTAAACACTCAAAAATCGTTCAATCTTGTAAACATTCTTGATGGCACGGTTTTCGACAGATGTTTCATTTACTGATAGTTCTTGTCGACCTCCCGGACTTGGCTGCCATTACAAAAGTGGGCGTATTACGATGGGGCATCGCTATTTTACTTCAACCTCGAACCTTTTAAAAGGCCCTGGGTAGGGACAGAAAAAATAAACCTTTTAGGCCTAATGTTCGAGAACTTTCCGCAGATGCTTGTTTTTGGGTTGGTTTTTTTAACTAACAGAAAGACATTTTTGTTGTTCATTATTCATACCATTATAATCCCCATACATCTTTCATGTCACTGCTGGAGAAAAAAAAAGAAGAAGAAACTAATCACTTGTCTGGCATTATAGACTGCGTGTTCAACAAATGATCAGTTTCGTAAGATAAAAACACGATGGATCTGTTGATGTGACTGTAAAAAGGTAGGAGGATTATGATGGTATGAATGAACTGCAAAATACAACCAGATAATCTGTTCAGTACTGTGTTCTCTGACCTTCACAATAGAAAAAGATTAAAATCACGTCCGTATATAGATAGATAGTAATTTGTTTATCATTAGTGTGGAAGTTATCACCTTTTTTCATTCCCTCGCAGATAAACCTTTTATTTAGAAAAACATGAAAATCGACAGTAAAAGGTGTTCTGTTACTAATATAAACTTTTACAGTGTGTGTATTTTATAATCATTATGTTACGCTTCGTGTCTGTTACATCTCACTCACTAATTTACCAAATGGTATTCGACAAATTTCACTTCTTATAATACTACAATGATTATAAACCAGATTGATTTTGTTACTCAAATGTGAAATAAATAGTAACGTAAAGAAAATGTAAAAGTCATACAACTTAAAAGCTGTACACTTCTTTGAGCTTCAAGGGTAAGAATCTCAGAGGCTTGGCTCCAATCCTCTATTTTTGTATTCTCCACATCACATAATTAATTTGACAATGTTCGTTGATTTACATAGTACATTTAGAAATATACGTTTTAAACACTAATTTCAGCATTGTTGCATTTCCTCTAACATTTGTTTGTGACATACCTGTAGGCCTATTGCAAGACACCCATGTAAAATGAATTAAAGGGGAATGTTAAACATTTTCGAGAATCAATTTGAAACTTGAATTTATGTAAAAAGCCTGGGAGAGTTTGAAACATTATTACGGATTAGATTCAGTAAAAAATTCTAGGTTCTGAGACTCAAAGTTTTTTGGTCGAACGGTTAGTGAACATATCCCTTTAATGATAATGCGGAGTAAAGGTCCTGAGCCACGTCTTTATGGAAAAAAACCCTATTGCCGTCAAAATCTGAATGGTCACTCAAACCTATTCCAAGCTCAAACTAGAGTAGATTGGTAGAAGTGAAATATATCGTGACTAAGTTTCATCCTATTTGAGAAAAAGTAAGTGAACACTTTACCAACACGCCATCATCAATACTTTTATTTCGGAGATTTTTCCTTTTTCAGATCTGACATTAAAGCTACGATTCCAGACATTTCTTAATTTACAAAGCTATAAGTCGTGATATATTGGCAAGTCTTTTTCATTTAACAAAACTGATAGCGTATTTATTACAACATTTTTCTTTCAGAAAACCATTACAATGTGTTGGTGGCATCAGTACATGATTTATTGACTTTATATAGTCCTGGATTATTCACCTTTAGGATCTCAAAAAGTTGATAAAAACGTTGCATTGCCGACTTAGGATAATGTCAATAAAGGTCTGGTTTTCTGGGATTACATGTTGCACTTGAAGTTGGATTTATACGAAACATACTTTCAAAGGGGAACATTCGAGGGTATATTTCGGCCTTGAATAAATGTAAATAAGCTTCAGAGGTATGAGAACTGCAAGGAATTCGCATAATTCATTCATTTAAACCCCTACTCAATTTCTAAATATGTTTTTTCAATATATAATGCATTATCCTCACTAAAATGTTGTGAGCTGTGAACAATATTACTAAAACTGAATATACTTACAAATTGACACTACACTATATTACAGACGTGTATAAGTTGGGAAGAGATAATTCTTGAAGTTTCAAAAGCAAGTGTCATATAGATTGAGAGTAAGACAACATATCCGTTGCAATTATTACCATAAACTCTGTCAGCAACTGCAATTTTGCAGTTATAAATGCTCTCAATTTTATTGACTAATTAGGCTCATATATAACTCTTTTAGTGGTACAGTCGGTTTTAGCGTTTCAGTTGAACAAATGGTGATCGTGGGTATGCGTTTGATAATCTGCATGGTGACTTTGAAAAAGTCATTTTTTATCATTATTTCAGTTGACCAAGTTGTGATAATCTTAAAATATCAATTCGAAGAAGTTTGTCGAATGACTAACTGGAAAAGATTTTTTATAGCCTAAATCATATAGGACTGGAGATTTTTCTTTAAAAAATAAAATACGTCATTCCTTTAACAATCAATTCTACTTACCCCCGGTAAAGTTTTTTGTTCGTGTAAAGACTGTTGGGCTTTAATAGCACTTTCTCGAGCACAATAAGTTAAAAAAGCACAACCTGAAAATAAAAAGAAAGGGTATAGAAGGAAGGCTTGTTCATAACATTAATCAGTAATTTACCTATATATACAATGAAGTAGTCATTTAGGGTTTACTTGTTCAGGATCTAAGAACATTATTTCGAAAGAATGATATTCTTTTCAAAAGTTGCGATGAACCACTTCTTGGTTGTTGGTTGAGATTGCATACCAACACACCGCAGGCCAATTGAACTCTATTTTATAGTATACCTTTGCTTAATTCTTTTCTTTCATAACAGAGTAACCTATTTGATTTGTTGATACATGTAGTTGTGTATCAAGAAGACAATAACTCATGCCAAAAGGAAATCGGAACGGGATGTGTTAAATTTGCACTGCTTCAGTTTTCTGGATTCTATCTAATGTTATTGTCAAGATGACTGACGGCACAAAATGTCTACATGGCTTGTAAGGTGGGGCACTTATCAACCAACATAGACCGCCAGGCTTTATATTGCTAAGCTGAACAACAGTTTCTTACAGCTATATTACATATTACATACCTGGGGGAATCTGTCATTGTTAGTGAGAGAAAAAGAAATACCATAATGGCCAATATTCTCGATTTTGTCACGACAAATCATAATGCATGTAATACAGTTTTCAACAGTTTTTGTTTTTATAAATGTTGTTCCTTCTATTTCCTTAGCATTTATGATTTCTAAATGTAAAACCGTTTCCTGTTCTCATGGATGAATATATTATTTTTCATCATAAGAGCTAGGTTTTAAGTCAGTATCTGAAATGTCATACGTTGGTAATTATAGAACAAGACATCTTAATACTCCCTACCGCTCTTGTCATCGATTTTATCTTTTCTGAAACTTTGTCAGATAGAAGACTTTAAATTGAAGGCGACGTTAAGACATCACGACAGAATATTCTTAAACATATTCTCTCTTCACATCATACATATCAAGCATCATTCTGTTATTTTAAGTAGCATTAGATGTCAATGATGGGCTAACGTTAAATTCTTTAACTTCCAGTGTTTTCACTAGAAAGCACGTAACCGAATTTAACTGGAATAAAAATATGGCGATCTTCCATGCCAATGATAATCTGTTAAATTGAATATCTGCCACTTCATGTTGATAACTGAATTACAACTTCTGTACTCCTCGTTAAAGATGGGTTTCCTTACTTTCATAAATGAAAGTCAAAATACTTATAGTTAAATGAATAGAAAGTAGAGGTGTTCTAATGATTTGGAAAAATACCAGTTTGCCGCCACTGGCAGTATTTCAGTTATATATTATGTAACAATCAGTATGGTAGTCAGCAGTATTTCAGTTATATATTAATAACAAGCAGTATGGTAGTCAGCAGTATTTCAGCTATATATTAATAACAAGCAGTATGGTAGTCAGCAGTATATCAGCTATATATTATATAACAATCAGTATGGTCGTCAGCAGTATTTCAGCTATATATTATATAACAAGCAGTATGGTAGTCAGCAGTATTTCAGTTTTATATTATATAACAATCAGTATGGTAGTCAGCAGTATTTCAGTTATATATTATATAACAAGCAGTATGGTAGTCAGCAGTATTTCAGTTATATATTATATAACAAGCAGTATGGTAGTCAGCAGTATTTCAGTTATATATTATATAACAAGCAGTATGGTAGTCAGCAGTATTTCAGCTATATGTTATATAACAATCAGTATGGTAGTCAGCAGTATTTCAGTTATATATTATATAACAATCAGTATGGTAGTCAGCAGTGTTTCAGTTATATATTTTATAACAATCAGTATGGTAGTCAGCAGTGTTTCAGTTATATATTATATAACAATCAGTATGGTAGTCAGTTAGTGTTTCGGCTATATATTATATAACAATCCTAGTATGATAGTCAGCAGTATATCAGCTATTTATTATATAACAATCAGTATGGTAGTCAGCAGTGTATCAGCTATATATTATATAACAATCAGTATGGTAGTCAGCAGTGTTTCAGTTATATATTATATAACAATCAGTATGGTAGTCAGTTAGTGTTTCGGCTATATATTATATAACAATCCTAGTATGATAGTCAGCAGTATTTCAGCTATTTATTATATAACAATCAGTATCGTAGTCAGCAGTGTATCAGCTATATATTATATAACAATCAGTATGGTAGTCAGCAGTGTTTCAGTTATATATTATATAACAATCAGTATGGTAGTCAGTTAGTGTTTCGGCTATATATTATATAACAATCCTAGTATGATAGTTAGCAGTAATTCAGCTACATGTACATGTATATCTTATAACAATCCGTATGGTTGTCATTAGTATTTCAGCTATTTATTATATATAACAATCAGTATGGTCGTCAGCAGTATTTCAGTTTTATATTATATAACAATCAGTATGGTAGTCAGCAGTGTTTCAGTTATATATTATATAACAATCAGTATGGTAGTCAGTTAGTGTTTCGGCTATATATTATATAACAATCAGTATGGTAGTCAGCAGTGTTTCAGTTATATATTATATAACAATCAGTATGATAGTCAGTGTTTCGGCTATATATTATATAACAATCAGTATGATAGTCAGCAGTATATCAGCTGTATATTATATAACAATCAGTATGGTAGTCAGCAGTGTTTCAGTTATATATTATATAACAATCAGTATGGTAGTCAGTTAGTGTTTCAGTTATATATTATATAACAATCAGTATGGTAGTCAGTTAGTGTTTCGGATATATATTATATAACAATCAGTATGATAGTCAGCAGTATATCAGCTGTATATTATATAACAATCAGTATGGTAGTCAGCAGTGTTTCAGTTAAATATTATATAACAATCAGTATGGTAGTCAGCAGTGTTTCAGTTATATATTATATAACAATCAGTATGGTAGTCAGTTAGTGTTTCGGCTATATATTATATAACAATCAGTATGGTAGTCAGCAGTGTATCAGCTATATATTATATAACAATCAGTATGGTAGTCAGCAGTGTTTCAGTTATATATTATATAACAATTAGTATGGTAGTCAGTTAGTGTTTTGGCTATATATTATATAACAATCCTAGTATGATAGTCAGCAGTATTTCAGCTACATGTACATGTATATCTTATAACAATCCGTATGGTTGTCATTAGTATTTCAGCTATTTATTATATATAACAATCAGTATGGTAGTCAGCAGTATTATTATTAGCTATATATAATATAACGACCAATATGGTAGTCAGCAGTATTTCAGCTATATCGGGTGTAACAAAAAAAACGTCCCCAAGTTTGACGGTAAATATCTCAGCTATTGAAATTCTCACAGATTTACTTCAACATTGTCAGACTCTGAAAATATGATGGTCATGTAAAAAATTTTTTACAAGAACTGTCCCGAAGAAAATATTCAATATTAGAGCAAAATACATAATTAAACCTGTGTTCAGTGTGTCTTCACCACATCGACCACCAATATCAACCATTTTCCATCCTGAGATGTTCTCACGGATCTCCATCAATCTCAAGAAGAGATCATCCTGCCTTTCAGTTCATGTTCAGCCAGTGTGTCCCTCTAACCCCGGTGCAGAATACTTCTTTAAGAGAATCCGACACCAGTGGGACAAACAGGCTGATCAGGAACTGAAAGTCAGGATGGTCGCTTTTTGAGAGAAAATACCTAAAGATGAGAACCAAGACAGCATCTCAGGAAGGACATAACAATCAGTATGGTCCAAAAAAGTACATAACAATCAGTATGGTCCTAAATAGTATATAACAATCAGTATGAATCAGTATGGTAGTATATAACAATCAGTTTGGTAGTATATAACAATCATTATAGTAGTCAACAGTATTTCAGTTAGGCCCTGAATAGTATATAACAATCGGTATGGTCCTAAATAGTATATAACAATCAGTATGGTAGTATATAACAATCATTAGAGTAGACGACAGTATTTCAGTTAAGCCCTAAATGGTACAATCAGTATGGTAGTATATAACAATCATTAGAGTAGACGACAGTATTTCAGTTAAGCCCTAAATGGTACAATCAGTATGGTAGTATATAACAATCATTATATTAGTCAGCAGTATTTCAGTTAGGCCCTAAAAAGTATTAAAACAATTAGTATGGTCTGGTCCTAAATAGTGTATAACAATCAGTATATGGTAGTAAATAACAATCATTATAGCTATGTCAGCGGTATTTCAGTTATATGCATGTAGTTTATAACAATCAGAATGGTATTCAGTAGTGCTTTACTTATATCACACAACATCCTCTTAATTATACAGTTTTTGGATCAACTGAGAGCAGATTTTTCTAGACAGCATATGTCATTTCTTACGATTAAATATCCACATATAACTCATTTAAAGAAACAATGAATGACAAATTTCTCATAAAAGAAAGGACATTTATCTTCATATTATTCAAATGATTATCTTTTCCATAAATTTGCCAGTTAATGTATTATTTATAAACGGTTTGTGTCTAAGAATCACACAGTTTATACATAGTAAATGAGACAGATTGTTTCCTTCAGCTAGTATAGACAATGATTATATCTATCAGAATTAAACACCAAGAGAAGAGGGATAGAGAAAAGGCAATTCGGAGTATCATTAATCACTCTATATTCTCAGTTTTTTTATATTAACAAACCATCAAAATATTGGATTGCATATTGACGAACGAAATTAAGGTATACATGTATGTACATCTTCATTTGAAAGCAAAAGTTTCATGAAACGAAGTAAAAAAAAAGAAGATACAAGTGAACTATCAAAGTCAGTAAGCTGTCGCCATACTCAAGTCATTAATTACTCCTATAAAATTGCAATATCTTTGGAAGGAAATCATCAGTTGAATAGGAATACGTCAATATAAAAGTTCGTGAAACAAATTTATTTCATTTTGAAAGAATAAAGGAAAGAAATTCTAGTATTCATACTGGAAGTGCAAAGGTCGAATACAATCACATTAAATTGTTCTTTCTCATTGATTCCTCAATATTCTTTCATGAATATTATTCAAATGATTTTATGTCGGTTTGTACAGACGGAATTATCAATAGGAAAGAAACCATATTAAAATTTGTCTCGTCATTTCGCTATCAAAAGATGTTCCATCTTCATTATATTTACGCAATTCACCAAAGTTTGAAATGAGTTCAATAGGCAGCTGACATAACGGAAAGATCACCATGGGATTTTAGATTAGAAGCGATTGACTGATTGAAAACAATTTTTTTTTATCAGCCTGTTAATGAGCTGCGAGTTGAGAAATTGATTTGAAGGTCAAGAGAATAATTTGTTAGAAATCTCTACGGCAGCAGACAGAATGAATTTAGTCGATTAAAGGAATTGGGTGATAAAAAAGATAAATCTAAAGTTTTATCTTTCCACCAGTCTCTTGAGTGTTTTACTACGCGTTGTTATTATTTAAAAAATATATATATATTTCGGTTCACAGTTCAGTTGGAAGTCAAAGATCGATTCATAATTCATTTGGGATTCCATAACCTGTTACGTATATCATTATCTTCTTGTGAGTCTTTTAAAACACTATTTGTAGATGCGCAAAATGCACTTATTTTCACGCTAGAGATCGTTTAAAAACTGTTCAAATGGTAGCAAGAGATTGATTCTGTTCAGATGGTAGCCAGAAGATTGTCTCAAAGTTCAGATAGAAGCCAGAGATTGTTTCACAGTTCAAATGGTAGTCAGAGATTATTTCACAGTTAAGATGGTAGTCAGAGATTGTTTCACAGTTCAGATGGTAGTCAGAGATTGTTTCACAGTTCAAATGGTAGTCAGAGATTGTTTCACAATTCAGATGGTAGTCAGAGATTGTTTCACAGTTCAGATGGTAGTCAGAGATTGTTTCACAGTTCTAATGGTAGTCAGAGATTGTTTAACAGTTCAGATGATAGAGATTGTTTCACAGTTAAGATGGTAGTCAGAGATTGTTCCACAGTTCTAATGGTAGTCAGAGATTGTTTCACAGTTCTAATGGTAGTCAGAGATTGTTTAACAGTTCAGATGATAGAGATTGTTTCACAGTTCTAATGGTAGTCAGAGATTGTTTAACAGTTCAGATAATAGATAGAGATTGTTTCACAGTTAAGATGGAAGTCAGAGATTGTTCCACAGTTCTAATGGTAGTCAGAGATTGTTTCACAGTTCTAATGGTAGTCAGAGATTGTTTAACAGTTCAGATGATAGAGATTGTTTCACAGTTCTAATGGTAGTCAGAGATTGTTTAACAGTTCAGATAATAGATAGAGATTGTTTCACAGTTAAGATGGAAGTCAGAGATTGTTCCACAGTTCTAATGGTAGTCAGAGATTGTTTCACAGTTCTAATGGTAGTCAGAGATTGTTTCACGGTTCAGATGGTAGCCAGAGATTGTTTCACAATTCAGATGGTAGACAGAGATTGTTTCACAGTTCAGATGGTAGTCAGAGATTGTTTCACAGTTTAGATAGAAGCCAGAGATTGTTTCACAGTTCAGATGGTAGTCCGAGATTATTTCACAGTTAAGATAGAAGCCAGAGATTGTTTCACAGTTCAAATGGTAGTCAGAGATTATTTCACAGTTAAGATGGTAGTCAGAGATTGTTTCACAGTTCAGATGGAAGTCAGAGATTGTTCCACAGTTCTAATGGTAGTCAGAGATTGTTTCACAGTTCTAATGGTAGTCAGAGATTGTTTAACAGTTCAGATGATAGAGATTGTTTCACAGTTAAGATGGAAGTCAGAGATTGTTTCACAGTTCAGATGATAGATAGAGATTGTTTCACAGTTAAGATGGTAGTCAGAGATTGTTCCACAGTTCTAATGGTAGTCAGAGATTGTTCCCCAGTTCTAATGGTAGTCAGAGATTGTTTAACAGTTCAGATAATAGATAGAGATTGTTTCACAGTTAAGATGGAAGTCAGAGATTGTTCCACAGTTCTAATGGTAGTCAGAGATTGTTTCACAGTTCTAATGGTAGTCAGAGATTGTTTCACGGTTCAGATGGTAGCCAGAGATTGTTTCACAATTCAGATGGTAGACAGAGATTGTTTCACAGTTCAGATGGTAGTCAGAGATTGTTTCACAGTTTAGATAGAAGCCAGAGATTGTTTCACAGTTCAGATGGTAGTCCGAGATTATTTCACAGTTAAGATAGAAGCCAGAGATTGTTTCACAGTTCAGATGGAAGTCAGATATTGTTTCACGGTTCAGATGGAAGTCAGAGATTGTTTCACAGTACAAATGGAAGTCAGTGATTGTTTCAAAGTTCAGATGGAAGTCAGGAGATTATTTCACAGTTCAGATGGCAGTCAGAGATTGTTTCACAGTTCAAACGGTAGTCAGAGATTGTTTCACAGTTCAAATGGTAGCCAGAGATTGTTTCACAGTTCAAATGATAGATAGAGATTGTTTCACAGTTCAGATGATATATAGAGATTGTTTCACAGTTCAGATGATAGATAGAGATTGTTTCACAGTTCAGTTGGAAGTCAAGAGATTGTTTCACAGTTCAGATGGCAGTCAGAGATTGTTTCACAGTTAAAACGGTAGTCAGAGATTGATTCACAGTTTATATAGAAGCCAGAGATTGTTTCACAGTTCAAATGATAGATAGAGATTGTTTCACAGTTCAGATGACAGATAGAGATTGTTTTACATTTCTCTATTTCCTTAGTTCGTGTTACTTTACTATTGTTAGCTTAAGATTGTTTTACTCCCCTTTTTACTTTCTGAAAAGTAATCATTTATGGTTTTATTTTCTTACTTATTAATATCTAGATTTCCAAATATAATGGCAAATGTTTCATTTTCAAATTGATAACAGCAAATGCAAATTGTTTCGATTTTCAATTGATAAAAGTAGTTGTTCACTGTCCAATTGATAACAGCAATTGTTTCAGTTTCCAAATGATAACAGCAATTGTTTAACTTTCCAATTAGTAACAACAATTGTCTCACTTTAAAATTGATATAACAGCAATTGTTTCAGTTGCCAATATTGATAACAGCAATTGCTTCACTTGTCAAATGATAACAGCAATTGTTTGACTTTCCAATTGGTAACAACAATTGTCTCACTTTAAAATTGATATAACAGCAATTGTTTCAGTTGCCAATATTGATAACAGCAATTGCTTCACTTGTCAAATGATAACAGCAGTTGTTTGACTTTCCAATTGGTAACAACAATTGTCTCACTTTAAAATTGATATAACAACAATTGTTTCTGTTGCCAATATTGATAACAGCAATTGCTTCACTTGTCAAATGATAACAGCAATTGTTTGACTTTCCAATTGGTAACAACAATTGTCGCACTTTAAAATTGATATAACAGCAATTGTTTCAGTTGCCAATATTGATAACAGCAATTGCTTCACTTATCAAATGATAACAGCAATTGCTTCACTTGTCAAATGATAACAGCAATTGTTTGACTTTCCAATTGGTAACAACAATTGTCTCACTTTAAAATTGATATAACAGCAATTGTTTCTGTGTCCAATATTGATAACAGCAATTGTTTCAGTTTCCAATTGATGATAGCAATTGTTTCAGTTTCCAATTGATAACAGCAATTGTTTCATTTTCCATTTGATAACAGCAATTGTTTCATTTTCCATTTGATAACAGCACTTGATTCACTTTTCAATTCATAACAGCAGTTGTTTCACTTCCCAACTGATAACAGCAGTTGTTTCACTTTTCAATTGATAACAGCAGTTGTTTCACTTTCCAATTGATAACAGCAGTTGTTTCACTTTCCAATTGATAACAGCAGCTGTTTCACTTTCCTATTGATTACAGCAATGGTTTCACTTTCCAGTTGATATCAGCAATTGTTTTATTTTCCATTTGATAACAACCATTGTTTCATTTTTCCAATTGATACAGCAATTGCTTGACTTTTCAATTGATAATAGCAGTTGTTTGACTTTCCAATTGATAACAGCAGTTGTTTGACTTTCCAATTGATAACAGCAGTTGTTTCACTTTCCAATTGATAACAGCAGTAGTTTCACTTTCCAATTGATAACAGCAATTGTTTGACTTTTCAATTGATAACAGCAGTTGTTTCACTTTTCAATTGATAACAGCAGTTGTTTCACTTTCCAATTGATAACAGCAATGTTCCATTTTCCTGTACATGTATGTTGATGTTTCGTGTTCGTGTTGTTAGACAGACGTTGTTTCACCTTTTTGGTGTTAATTAGGTGACTTTTACATTCTAGACATAATTTCTTTCATTTTATCATCTGTATCGACATTGTTTCATTATTGTTGGAAATCAGAAATTGTTTCTCTTTACTGTAGGTTTTGTTTCACAAACTAATTTCTTGGGGGCCTTACCCAATACCTAATTGATCACCAGAATACCAGTTAAGCTACCCAAGATTATTCCCTTTTTCCCTAACATGTTTATAATCAACAAATTCCGAATTCAACGAAAAATTTTTTTTACAGAAATTTGCAACAAAAAAAAAAAAACAGAGTAGAGTCTCTGACCCCTCAGGGCACATCAAACTGTCTAGTGATCCAAACCCTCAATCTGCACGTGGTAGGGTAGGTCACATCAGAGCTCATTCATTTTATAATATATTTTAAAAGAGAAAAGAATGGATGTGAGAAGCTATTTCCTGTTTAAAAACCGTTTGAGCTAAACCTATAATGCTATTTTATTATTCATTAGATCTCACGACTTTATATTCAAACCTTAACAAATTGCATTACCTTTAGTGTTTATCTAACATATTCCAAACGTAATTGTTATCACGTTTTAGATGTAATAAATGATTATTGTTGACGGCGGCAGGATGAAAGAACTGTGAGATAAACAAACAATGAGTGACGATCTTGTGTAAATATTATTCCAGTAGCTATAAATATTGTTCCTGATAGTCTTGGACTTAACAGATTTCCCCATTAACCCCTTCACGCTACAATGACATTGCGTGTATAATCAGATAAATATGGTCCCAAGGGGTTAATATTGCTGATTAAGGTCTTCATGCCGGTTAAGCATCCATACTTAACGTTTAAAATTCTAATCTGTTCTCTTAATTCTAGTTTCTAGTCTGAGTTGATGAGGAATTCTTGTATGAAAAGTTTTGTGTCAGTAAAGATAAGAAGGATTAAATGATGGATAAAGGCACTAAGCTGATAATAATACTATGACATGTATCAATAATCCATGTGACTCATTGCTTATGGACATTTAAATTCTCATCACGCGACTATTTACACACCTACACTACCTACCTTTATGCATGCCCGTGAATCGATCCTTAAGAACTGTCAACTCATATATTTGTCCGTATTCTTCGAAGACAGGCCTTAAATCCTTTTCTTCAAGATTTCTGGGAATTTGGCCGACAAACAACTTGATGGCGTCGTTTTCTTTCATTGGGATGTGGCTCATTTGAAGAATGTTAGGTCCGCCGTTCACTAATAACAACTCAGATATCACACCGTTCTGAACTGTTGTCGCCATATTGGAATAGCCTCTCATAGAAAATGAATTTTGCGCTTCTGCATCTGATTTACATAAGTAATATCATCCCGGCATTCCGTAGTTTAATCAATTTCTATCTGAAGGCTGGCAGTACGGCACGAGACACGACATATCGATAAGCAATTAGCTTGCCATCGCGCAGTCGCGTGTTAGAGAGATAATCAGAAATCATCCTAACAGAGTTCCATCGAGTATTATTACCACACTTTAGAACGGAATTACGGAGATTGGCAAAAGCACACAAGTCGAATTACACCCTAGGCCGCACGTTGTTAATGATGAGAACAGAGAGATAATATGGTTGATCAGTCATCACAATACCAGATTTAGTTTCTACACAACTATATACCAAAAAGTTTATACCTTTACTAATAAATAATGGAGGAGGCGGAAAAACCACCCAAATAGGCCTAAGCTAAAGATATTTTTGGAACCAGTAGTCTTTTACACGAAACTTTTTAAACGAAAATGAATCTATGTTATAAGGACTGTACAGAGGTTTTCTAAATTTTGTATGTGTTTCTGGGACACTAGTAGCCTATCAATAAGCACCATTCCAATTTTCAGTCAAGCATCTTTGGCTCCAGCAATTCCACTTCAACCAAACGTATAGGCCTACTATAATCTCAGAAATGGACATTTTAACTAAGCTCATCAGTAAAAGACACAACTCGATATCGAAATTTTAGCCTTCAAACCGAGTTGTATCCATAATAGTTTTTAAAAGTTCATTTTAAAAACCTATTTTAAGGGATTGTGCGATTTTCTTGCAATTCTGGTTATTTTGTAGACTGATTATTCTAGACCAAAATCATATCTGGAAAATGCAGACTGTGTCCCTTTAAACGTTCTTCTTTTGCGAAACAGGCCAAGATGGCAACAAGATTATTACCAATTTGTAAAATCTTTTTAAATACTATAGTCACCTAATCGTCATGAGATTTTAGAGATATACATTAATTTTGTTTTAATTCTTAAAATTTTGTTAAGGGTATTGATTGGGCTAGCGTTCGAGAAAAAAAACACGAGATGGAATTTTTGCGAATTACTTATTTTTTTTGGGCTCCGATTGTAGATAATTATTATTACTTTATTTGTAAACTATATAGAATGAAAGAAACCGACAAGAAATTAGGTATTTCGTTAGTTTTTGCTAAAAAATTAGGAAAAAGTAGAAAAATGTGTCCCGGTTGGTACAAGATTTCTCAGCCATTTTTTATTGGAAAATTACGATCTTGGTCTTGATTGAAAGCTTATCCAAAAAGGATGAATCGTACAGAGAGTTTTTTCAAAAATTCTAATTAGTTTGGCCCCTGGAAAATGTTTGCCGTACCTACGTTTAAATTTTCGTAAATTTTCGTATTTCCTTGGTAACCACCAAAATAATATTTTTTTTTGGAAAATCGCTCTGTACGTTTCTCGGCAATGTAATTGTCTGCATTTATTCCAAGTTTGATGTAGATTGATCCATTCACATTTTTTAAAACTTGTATCAAAGGTTTGAAATATCCAATTTTTATGACATGTTTGAAAGGGCTGTCAACTCATTAAAAAAAATCTGATTGACATGAAATCAACCTTAAACTATCGAGAAGGACCCCAAATCATCTACAAATGCACAACAAGTCTCAAGAAATCATCATTTCGTATACTTATTCCATTTTTTCATAACGTGAAATAGCCTAAGTAACACCCTTAATGGAACCAAACTTATATTTCGGTGTTTTTCTTTATGCTCTCTACTGGCAATAATCGGTTATTGACTATAAGTTAAAGGGAAAATAATAAATCTTCAAATCCGAGAGAGTTCCGCTTGTCAATTCGGTTAAAACAATTTCCCGTAAATTTAACGGAAATCAAAGTTCACTGCAGTCCGTTTGGTATTTCGTATTTTTCGAGGGAGATGAATACAAAAATATAATTCGGTTAAGGGGAAATAACACAATATTTATTTCTTTAAGATTTATAATTCACGATGGTCATAAAAATCAGTTTCAAAATAATAATGCTTGACGAATGACTTTGAATGCATATTATGATCGATCACACATAATCACTTTCAGGGTTTTTTTTTCAAAGTGGGATATTAGTTGAACATTCTAACCTTTTTTTAAGGAAATGAAATGTGATGTCGCTGTTCTGGTAAAATGTTTATCCGTTATAATTAAAGGGGAATGTTCAGCATTTTCGACGATCTTTTTGGGTCTTGAATTATCTTTCATTTTCTGTTTATGCGCTTTTTTATAAAAGTCATAGTTTTACTAAACGACGAGTCGTATTTTTGACTTTTAAACGCTGATATTTATGGATACACGGGAATTTGAAGTCTTAAATTTTAAGCAAGAGTTTGGAACATTATTAGCTCAAAAAATCCAGGTTCTGAGTCTAAAAGATTTTTGGTCGAACAGTTATTGAACATAGCCTTTAATCCGTACAGGGTTGACGTAAAAGAGTTTATTATTATTAAACTCCATTTGCTTTCATATGTGGTAGCCTATTCTTTTATGCTCTACCTTTAATAGAGAGCACAAAAGAGTTACACCAGGATCTCGCTAACTACTTCCGGCCACGTTGAGAACAGCGCCATTGTTGACAACGTATCCTAATTTACAGAAGCATCGTTATAATATTGATAGATTGGCAAGGATTTGCCATATGTTGCGCACCGAAGTCAATTAATCTTCGATTTAAAGAATAGGAGTGAATTATACTCAATATGGAACATTTTACCTTAAGTTTAGCTTTGTTTGCTACCCTGTTTTGTTTGACATATTCTGTCGAATTGACTTTTGAGTTACCTGACAATGAACATCAATGTTTTTTCGAATCTATAGATAAGGGCACTAAAAGTACCATAGAATTTCAGGTAAATGTTAACAGCATTGTGTCGTCAGTGTGTAACAATTCTGTTTGTGCAGCAATTGGCTTCCTTCTGACCCTTCTTCAGTTCATATCATTGTCAAGGGAGTGGATATTCGCCACCCGGGTGGCAAATAGTCTATCACAATAGAATTGGATATTCGCCACCCGGGTGGCAGAAAAAATCTCTATATATTCATTGAATAGCATCCCTTTTGATATTATTCATTTGCCAGTGGCAAATTTACCAACTCTGACTAATTTGCACTGTATTTTGTCAAGTGCAGACAAGACAATGTTACTAAAAATTGAATTTCTTGCAAAAAAACGAAAGTAGAAATTCCACCATTTTGTTTACACAAGATTAGCATACATCCCAAAAGGTCCCGTGCTATGCTATGAAATTTAGCATCCTCTATGTACAGACACCATTACCAACACGATACTGAGCATATAGATAGGTTAGGTACTAAATTATAAATAAAATACGCCTATATTATGAAAAATAATTAAAAATAAATAAATAAAAATAATAAATCAATTAAAAACGGTCGTTAAAAAAGATAAACGGGTGGTAAATGGGTTGTAAGGCAGTGAATATGGTGTGCTGGTACTAAACACCACACGCAAGGGGTACGAAATGCTTGCGGGTGGCAAGCAAGGCGAACTGGTTCCATCTATGATGCACAGGGGGTAAACACTGAGTACGGTGGTACGTAAGGTGTATGGGTGGCAAGAAAGAGGTACTGGTTCAAATATTATGCACAGGTGGTAAGTACTTAGTACGGGTGGTAAGTAAGGTGTACAGGTGGCAAGGAAGACGTACTAGTTTTTAATATGATGCAAGGGTGGTAAACACTGAGTACGGGTGGTAAGTAAGGTGTGTGGGTGGCAAGAAAGAAGTACTGATTCCAAATATGATGCACTGGTGGTAAACACTGAGCACGGGTGGTAAGTAAGGTGTACGGGTGGCTAGGAAGATGTACTGGTTTTCAATATGATACAAGGGTGGTAAACACTGAGTACGGGTGGTAAGTAAGGTGTACGGGTGCTAGCAAGGCACACTGCTTCGAAATATGATGCACGGGTGGTAAACACTGAGTACGGGTGGTAAGTAAGATGTACGGGTGGCAAGCAAGAAGTAATGATTCCAAATATGATGCACGGGTGGTAAACACTGATTACGGGTGGTAGCTAGGGTGTGCGGGTGGCAAGCAAGGCGCACTGGTTCAAATGTTATGCTCGGGTGGTAAACACTGAGTACGGGTGGTAGGTAGGGTGTGCGGGTGGCAAGGAAGACGTACTGGTTTCTAATATGATGCAAGGGTGGTAAACACTGAGTACGGGTGGTAAGTAAGATGTACGGGTGGCTAACAAGGCACACTGCTTCGAAATATGATGCACGGGTGGTAAACACTGAGTACGGGTGGTAAGTAAGATGTACGGGTGGCAAGCAAGAAGTACTGATTCCAAATATGATGCACTGGTGGTAAACACTGAGTACGGGTGGTAGGTAGGGTATGCGGGTGGCAAGGAAGACGTACTGGTTCAAATGTTATGCAAGGGTGGTAAATACTGATTGTGGGTGGTTAGTAAGTTGTGCGGGTTGACGTACTAGTTCAAATATGATGCAAGGGTGGTAAACACTGAGTACGGGTGGTAAGTAAGGTGTATGGATGGCTAGCAAGGCACACTGCTTCGAAATATGATGCACGGGTCGTAAACACTGCGAACGGGTGGTAAGTAAGGTGTGTGGGTGGCAAGGAAGACGTACTGGTTCAAATATGATGCAAGGGTGGTAAACACTGAGTACGGGTGGTAAGTAAGGTGTGTGGGTGGCAAGAAAGAAGTACTGATTCCAAATATGATGCACTGGTGGTAAACACTGAGCACGGGTGGTAAGTAAGGTGTACGGGTGGCTAGGAAGATGTACTGGTTTTCAATATGATACAAGGGTGGTAAACACTGAGTACGGGTGGTAAGTAAGGTGTACGGGTGCTAGCAAGGCACACTGCTTCGAAATATGATGCACGGGTGGTAAACACTGAGTACGGGTGGTAAGTAAGATGTACGGGTGGCAAGCAAGAAGTAATGATTCCAAATATGATGCACGGGTGGTAAACACTGAGTACGGGTGGTAGCTAGGGTGTGCGGGTGGCAAGCAAGGCGCACTGGTTCAAATGTTATGCTCGGGTGGTAAACACTGAGTACGGGTGGTAGGTAGGGTGTGCGGGTGGCAAGGAAGACGTACTGGTTTCTAATATGATGCAAGGGTGGTAAACACTGAGTACGGGTGGTAAGTAAGATGTACGGGTGGCTAACAAGGCACACTGCTTCGAAATATGATGCACGGGTGGTAAACACTGAGTACGGGTGGTAAGTAAGATGTACGGGTGGTAAGCAAGAAGTACTGATTCCAAATATGATGCACTGGTGGTAAACACTGAGTACGGGTGGTAGGTAGGGTATGCGGGTGGCAAGGAAGACGTACTGGTTCAAATGTTATGCAAGGGTGGTAAATACTGATTGTGGGTGGTTAGTAAGTTGTGCGGGTTGACGTACTGGTTCAAATATGATGCAAGGGTGGTAAACACTGAGTACGGGTGGTAAGTAAGGTGTATGGATGGCTAGCAAGGCACACTGCTTCGAAATATGATGCACGGGTCGTAAACACTGCGAACGGGTGGTAAGTAAGGTGTGTGGGTGGCAAGGAAGACGTACTGGTTCAAATATTATGCAAGGGTGGTAAATACTGAGTACGGGTGGTAAGCAAGGTGTACGGGTGGCAAGCAAGACGTACTGGTTCAAATATTATGCAGGGGTTGTAGACACTGTGGTAGTAAAAAACAACTATGGGTAGTTAACAACAAATATGGGTGGTAAACAACAACTGTGGGTGGTAAACAAGAACAGTTGTTGTTTACCAACTGTCGTTCTTGTTTACCACCCCCAGTTGTTGTTTACCACAAGGACACCTTACTTATAATCCGTACTCAGTGTTTACCAAACGTGTCTCATATTTGGAACCAGTACGTCTTCCTTGCCACCTGTGCACATAACTTACCACCCGTACTCAATTTTTACCACCCGTGCATCATATTTGGAACCAGTCCGCCTTGCTTGCCACACCTACACCTTGCTTGCCACCCCTACACCTTACTTACCACCCGTGCATCATTTTTGGAACCAGTACGCCTTGCTTGCCATGCGTACACATAACTTACCACCCGTACTCAGTGTTTACCACCCGTGCATCATATTTGGCACCAGTACGTCTTCCTTGCCACCCCTACACCTTACTTACCACCCGTGCATCATATTTGGAACCAGTCCGCCTTGCTTGCCACACCTACACCTTACTTACTATCCGTACTCAGTGTTTACCACCCGTGCATCATATTTGGAACCAGCGCGCTTTGCTTGCCATCCGTACACCCCACTTACCACCCGTACTCCGTGTTTACCACTCGTGCATAATATTTGGAACCAGTACGCCTTGCTAGCCACTCGTACACCTTACTACTTACCATCGGTACTCTCTGTTTACCACCCTTGCATCATATTAGAAACCAGTACGTCTTGCTTGCCACCCACACACCTTACTTACCACCCGTTATCAGTATTTACCACCCGTGCATAATATTTGAACCAGCACGCCTTGCTTGCTCTGAGTACGCATTACTTTCCACCAGCTGTGCTCAATGTTTACCACCTGTGCAATTCATATTTGGAACCAGTAAGCCTTGCTTGCCACCCGTACACCTTACTTACAAGGTCGTACTCAGTGTTTACCACCCGTGCATCAGATTTGGAACCAACACGCCTTGCTTGCCACCCGCACACCTTACTTACCACCCGTTATCAGTGTTTACATGTATTTGGAAACAGTAGGCCTACGCCTTTCTTGCCACTGTACACTTTACTTACATCCTGTACACAGTGTTTATCACCCGTGCATCATATCTAGAACCAGTTCGTTTTACTTTCCACCAGCACACCTTAATTACCACCCGTTTTTATTGTTTACCACGTGTGCATCATATTTGGAACCCGCACACCTTATCACCCGTACTCAGTGTTTACCACTTAATCCGTGTTTTTATTTATTACTAATTAGATTAGGGCCAAGAAGGTTTCTAGAATAGATAGCCTGACATCTAGGATGTAGGTTTAGAAAGTCATTGGCCGACGCGTGAATAAGGTCTATTGTTAGCCTTTTTATATAACTGCAACACAACACTGTCTATTTAGTGTCGTGTAGGATTTGTAGGCTACATAAGTACATGTACAAAATTTCATAGAATTGCTTCGAAAAAAGTATGGTGCCCAATTGCCTTAGTACCGGTTTGCTATAAATAGCCATCCAATGGGACGATGATTATCAATTATAAGTAGGAGTTATTTTCGTATTCTCTTCTCAAAGAAATCGCAAATTTGGATTTCTAATAGAAATATAAATGCATTACAACGTCTGTACATTACAGCCTTCACAGCTAATATTACCAGTTTTAAGAGGAATTCGAATTTTAAAAAACGGGTGGCAAAGAATGAATAAGGGTGGCGAATAACTGTGTACCACCCGGGTGGCGAATATCCTCAGCCCATTGTCAATCATGACTTAGTTAACAAGCTACAGCACAGGCTACTTTAGTAATTAACTAAAGTAACACAGTTAACTGACTACTGTGCAGCTTCAGGTGTCTGAACAATTTTTAGATAATGCTCATTCCAATATTTTTCTACATAGAGTTACAGTAAAGTAGCCAAAATTCATTTTAGTACTAGTATTATTCATAACATTAAAACAAATTAAAAACTTGATTTCAAAAGTGTATATATTATAATAAGAACGAATACTAAAATTGTGTTAAAACATATTGAAGTGACTAATTCATATGTGAACACCCAATTCCTGTGGTGTGGAAATTGCTCAATGTAAATTTTTTTGACACTTGAGATCAACAGATATTTTATATATCTTTTTTTGGTGAGGGTTGGGTTCATGGTTAGTGTAGTGTTCATGGATTAAGATGTCAATATGATGCATTTTACCACAGAAGTTCATGCGCTGTTAAGTTTTCCTTTTTTTTTTATTGCAGGTTATTACTGGTGGTCACTATGATGTTGACATGGAATTGACAGCACCATCAGGTCAAGTTTTGTATAAAGATGTCAAAAAACAATATGATAGTTTCACATGGACAGCTGATGCATCTGGTATTTACAAGTTCTGTTTTGGTAATGAATTCTCTACTTTCTCACACAAAGTAGTATATTTTGATCTTCAAGTTGGTGATGAAAAACCTCTGATGGAAGGCATGGATTCCCAGGCTAAAGCCATGACTCTGGTTAGTATGAATTCTTCACCACATTCAGACGTGTTTATTTAGATTTTTAAAGCTTATTTCTCAACATACTTTTACTTTCATTATAGCTATGAAGAAGTTGCAAGAGGTTTTAAGAAAATCTTTCAATTTCTTAGACTTACTCCCCCCTTTAATTGTGCTGCTGTAATTATTGTCATGGATTTGCGACTTTTTCTATGAATTGAGAGCACACAAGACTTCTTGAGCTTGATATTTAGTTTGTTTCAACTGGACATTCTTTATATTGCCTAGTGCAACATAATAACAAACCCATTGCTTTTTTTTTTAAATCAAAAATTGTGGAAATCAGATTTTATGGTGATGGCACTGTTATTGTGGTGGTCTTTGTGTTATTATTTTTTCCTTCTTTGGTGCATTCACAATTGACTTTTGGTGCATTGTCATTTCACTTTGGTGCTGGAATATATTTTAATTTCTAGGTTTTTTCCCCAATCCCCACCCACATTTGTCTTTAACTTCAATGATTTAATGTAAAGTGCATGTTGATTTACGGTATATCAATTGTTCTTCATAAAAAATATAACAAAATCTCAAAATTATTTCTAATGTCTCACTGGCCTCTGTACCTGAAATTCAGAAAGAGTTAGTTACATGTGCTAAAAAATTTGGAGATCAGGGACCATCTATTTACTCAACACCATCAAATCATTTTAAAAAATATTCACCAATTGTTAAAGATAAGTAAGTATATTGTATGTGGTTTTAACAGCCACTCTTTATGTTTGGGATTATGATAATTTTTTTCTATCTCTTAATGTTTGTTCTAGTTTTAACCTTCGTTCTGCTGTACCGGTACTAATCTTTTTTCCACAATTACGAAATCAAATATTTTTTTTATTTATTTAGATGGAAACCTCCGTTCAAAATGTACATGAGGATTTTAAAACAGCCATAGATTATCAAACTCATTTTCGTCTGCGAGAACTACAGAGCAGATCTTTTGCTGAAGATTTAAATGAACGTGTAATGTACTGGTCAATAGGACAATCTGTTGTCATTGTTTTAATCGGAATTGGACAAGTTATGGTTTTACAAAGTTTCTTTACAGACAAACATAAAACACCAAGTGCTACGTGATTTTAGTAATTTATTTAGGTATAAATATGTAAATAATATTGTGTGTTATAATTGTTTTTTAATTAATAATTGATGAATGTTCCATTACAATTTACTTTATTCAGGTGGATTTTAAGTTTACCATTAAATGGGTAACAATGATCAAATTAGGAATAAGATCTTATAATGCCCATTGGGATGAAATATTTGATGTGATGTTAGGTTAATTTTATTCAATCAAAAATCTTTTATCAAGCATCAAGATAAAGTATTACTTGTATCAATCACTTTTCTGTTAGTCACAAAAGATCATGAACATAGATTATGCATAGAGCAATATCCATTGAAAATTTCTTTATCATAGCTATAATAGAAAGCAAATTAATGTACATACAGCATAGATTTTCATTAAAAACAGCTGTTCGACTTTAGTCAATAATTAGTATTTTTTGTTTACTCAATTCAGTCTATTGTTATAAAAAAAAATAACACTATTGTAATGAATATAAGGTTACAGATATATTATATTATAAGCTTATACATGTTTGTGTGTTAGTGTTTTGTATTTTAAATCTATTGTTGTTTGACTGTAGATAAAATTGTTTGAAGTATGAAGTATCATCACAATGATCTGCATCTTTTTTCTTTGCATTATGGTTTTCCTTTTCGTATTTCTTAATATTTGAGGGTATCTGAAATTTGGTTGTTTAATTTGTTTTCAAATTGAATTAAGATGTATTTATAAAAATAATAGCATCAAAATTTTCTTATATAACCATGTCCTTTATGTCAATATTTTAGATGGAAACTGGTTCTGAAAGCATCCACCATGCCCTCAATTTTATATCTAAACAACAAATGTATTTCCGTAATCGAGAGAGTAGTGGTCGAATATTTGCTGAAAATCTTCAATCACGTGTCATGTACTGGTCACTTGCTGCATCATCACTTATTTTGGTCATTGGAATTGGACAGGTAATGGTGTTGCGTAGTTTCTTCAGTGATAAAAAAACTACTGTTCCAGTTTTGTCTTGAATGGGTTGTATTGGAGAGAACTAATTTGAGTTTTATATTGAAAAACTCATGATCAAAATAAAATCATTTACTAGTAAATTTAGATAGGGAATAAATATATTTTTTGTGCTTTGTGGTGTTGGTTGATAAATCGGATCACTCATATAAACCATTTCATTTACAATTTCTGTATTGATCTTCAATTTAAATTACACATTGATTATCTGCTTTGGTTATTTGGAAAAGATTATATGAAGTCTATGATGGCTATTATTTCTCTTCAATGACTGTTGATATACACTTATTTCCCACAGTGAAATAACAACCTATTTAAACGTACCATGATGAAAATTTTCCCTAAAATAAATGAATTTATATTATCAGGTGTAGGTATTTAAATTGCTTTCAGTATCTTTTCTTTTTCTTTCAATTCCATTAAATAAACATGTTTATAACAAAATCAAAACTTATATCAAAATATTGTGTACAAAACAATAAATATTAACAATGTATAGATATAATAATATATGGAGTTTAAGCTTCATTTCACTTCATTGTGTGCATGAACATATATGTTAACTGATATTGTCCAAATAAATCCTTTCCAAAATGATGCAGCTCTATTTTTGCTAGATTATCTTTGAATGGCTGCACTTTAGAACCACCAGATTGTAAAGTAAAAATAGGTGGTTAATTAAAAAATGATGTAAAGCTACAGAAACTGTAGTTGTGGGTAAATCTTGTCACTATAAAAAGTTATCCCACAATTTCATTTTTTTTTCAAGATTTTCTAGGGTAACGGTTCAATAAGTCATTAATTCTCATAATTGTTGTCATTTCATTACAATGTACAATAGTAAAAGATGTATTTATTTCTTTCAAATTTAATGTGTATTTTATATTTTTCTTTCTGGAGAAATAAAATTGTAAAATCTAGTACACTGTAGTATTTTTTCTCTAGAAGGCTAAATACATTTGTAGCTGTGGATTTTATCCAGCAAGCTTACATTCTCCTACACTGGAATAACCATGTAGCCTGACAAATTAGATCCTACCCAGCTCTTAGACATGATATACAAATGTCCTTGGGGCAAGACATCTATTATCATGTTATGGGGATTGAATTTAAACCAGTTGTGGAGTGCTAAATTTTGAAAATTTCACCTTGACAAAAGTCAAATTAGTCATAACTTTTGGTTTCCATGCATCTCCTTCTTCTTGAACACAATCATGCGATCCAACTAAATTATACTTTGTAATTGTACAAAAGAGTACATATAGTGATTAAATGTTGAAAGCTTGAAAAATGCAACTTAAATGTGATCTGTACTAGACTGTGTTGTCCAAACAGAGTACTGGAACCAAACATTCAGGTTGAACTGCAATGGAATCAAAGTTAAATGGAAATATTTCTAGCATTAAATATCTCATCTAAACTGGCTTCCATTTGTTTATTAGCTCCACGTAAACCATCAACAACTTGAGCTGCCCAGTAAAAATATTCCTCCACTCTCTCTGATGACCATCCTTCAGGTGTGGTCCTTTGTAAATCACGTAAATTGTAAAGTTTATCAGCTAATTTAACCAGCTTAGCTTTGGGACTTGCTGATGAAGCATGAACAATCTGTAATCTCTTTCTCTCTGCTTTCGGTAAACTTTTGTCATCAGAAAGCTCATCTACTATTCCTAAAAAAAAAAAACATTTATTAACAACTTAATATTTGCACAACTATGATTTTCCTAAGATTTCTTTATTTCATGAAATTTTACTAAAATTTGAATCCAATTCAAGTTAAATGGCACACAAAGTTAATATAATGTCAAATTTGAATGGTCAAATTGGAATTTTTTTCAATATCTTTAAATGACCTTATCTTCTGTTTATGATTTTATGTGAAAAAGTCCTATTTTTTACACAGTATGGAAAAGAATATAAAGAAAGATTTTTTAATGTTGAACTGGATAAGATATCTATAACTTACAAGTAATATAACTACCTGCTATTTCTTCACCAAATTCTTTCTTTATTTCTTCTATAGTAGTATCAGTATCTTCAACTGTATCGTGTAACAATGCAGCCTGAAATATAACAGTTTCAATAATCTCAACAATCATATCTTTAATTTGGCATATGGCAGATTTTTGAATAATAATAGCCTAGAAGAAATGGACATTATTGCAAATTCCTCATCATTTATTACCTGAATAACATTAATATCTGTTATGCCAGCTTCTTCTGTTAATATGTGAGCTACGCCTGAAAAATAGACAGGAAGTTATACTAACACTAATGATATAACCATTGGCAGTAATAAGCATTTTTAGGTATTACAGGCTGCATCGAGAATCAAAGAAAAAAATATTTAGCAAAAAGTATGTTGTCATACCAAGAATAATGCACACTGAGTATTTCATTCAACCGTGATGGTGATCTTAGCATAGACTCTATCTGAATGTTAGATATTTAATTTAGTTGGGGTTGAAATAGAATTTTTTTATTCAAATTTTATCAAATTTGTCCATGGCAATATGAATCGTCTTGTTAATTAACCTCAGATACCAGTGTTACGACCAAGCTAAGTGCGACATAATACTAAAACAAACACAGAGTTATAAAAAAATTCAGATATTAATCAAATCTAGCTAAGCATCAAATATTTAGAATTTTGGGAAGTTGACAATTTACAGACACCAAACAGTCACCTATAGGGTGGTTTATATAAGGAGTTTTTTCGGGGTCTCTCCTTCTTTGATCTTTATGTTTTCTGGCAGAAAAATCAGCACAGTGAATAAGTGCCTTTATTTCCATTATATGAATTTCTTAAAAAAATAAATTATGTGTTTATAAGGATAATTTTATCTATCTTTTTATAAGTAATAAGCAAACATTGCAAAACTTTGAGAGTCACGTGACAAGCTAAGGTTGGCAGATTACATTTAAAGATTAGGGGAGCACATCACTGTGTACAATTTCAGAGCAATTTAGTTTTGCTTTTTCGGTTTTTATTTTGTATCAGAATTAAATTTATTAATGTACTTTTAATTAAAATATTCAATGAGATTATAACTGTAAATGATCCAAATCTATAAAATTACATTTATATCCTTACACCCCTTTTCGGGGAGTCTATTACACCCGCCAAATCCCACTTCTCGCGAGACCACTCGCGGGAACATGGCCGACTACAAAGAATTTGCTTAGGGTTACTGAAGAAAAACGTGAATTAAAGTGTGAAATTAGCAATATTTATTAATATGAAACGGTAATATTGTTGATTGAAGGACACTTTTAGTTTCTCACAGTTAATTCATTACAAATGTTGGTGTTATGCACTTAATTTGCACCCTATATTCATTTTTCTTTTTGTAACACTGTTTATCTTGTTGGACTAATAACAGACCAGTTACAGATTTGTTTGGTATTAGTTTTGTTATGAACGGAACAGATAGTTCTGTCAAACTTTGGTTTGTTTTTTGATAATGTTGCAATGATCAATGACTGATATTTCTGATTGACAACTGATAGCTCTAATAAGTCAAGCAACAACAATATGGCTAGTCAGATCCAGTACAAGCCTGGTGATAAGATATTTGCCAAGATGAAGGGTTATCCACATTGGCCAGCCAGAGTAAGTATAAAGTCTATACAGTTTCTATCTTACCAATTTTAGATTAAATTTGTATTTCTCTTTTCGAACGAGTTATATTCTTTCTAAAACCACCGGTAGTGGCGGTAGCTTATCTACATGTGGTTACAAATTGCATCATGTTTTGTACTGTTGGCCCTACACTAAAAGCATACCACATTGAAGCAGAAATTCCATTCCATATCTTAATGATACAATAAGTCAATCGCATTGCAAGAGATATGCCAAATATCAATTAACGTGTTGTAATTGATTTGTTCTGACATTCTTTTCAGATTGATGAGTTGCCAGAAGGATCTCCCGTACCTAAAGGAAAGTTCCCTATCTTTTTCTATGGTACTCACGAAACGTAAGTTAATGAATATATTTATTAATAATGTTATAATATATTGTTGTGCATGTACGTACATAGGTTAGGATACTGTATGGTACCGTGATTGAAACCATACAAGAAAGAAATGAATTATGTTCATCAGCTCTTAAAATACTGTACGGTACAGTCAGGACCTCAAAATAAACTGGAGGGGTTGATGGTTACAGTATTGTACCTGGATGTGCTGATTGCGTTTTATCAGTTGTTTTTCAGACATAAGATCTTGATGTCATTTTTTCAGTTTGTTAATTTGTATTTCAGAGCTTTCTTGTTACCTAAAGATATTTTCCCATATGATAAGTATTTAGATAAATATGGTAAACAGAATAAACGTGTTGGTTTTAATGAAGGACTGGAGGAAATTATCCATAACCCTTCAGTTAAATTTCAAGGGGTAGGTACAGAATTTGATGTCAATTGCGTGAAAATTATGTTATGATACTTGCAATTTATACAATGAATTAAAAGAGGTTTTTTAACTGTTAATGTGTAATAGGGACATTGATAACATGAGTTTGCACCATTGAAATTGTCAGTAAGACATCTACGGCTTGCAATCCCACTAAAAAATAAAACTAAGTGTTTCATGATGCCTAAGACTCTAGATAGTATTAGCAGCTTTTGAAATAGTGTTGTTATAAAATTCCTTTTATCTCTGATAAAAGTTAAAAAAAAAAAAGCTCCTTACATCCTAGAATAATTTAGAAAATAGATCTTCTGTTGATCATAATAGTTCTAAATGTTACTCATATTCTGTGTGCAAAAGCCAAATATAATGATTTTCACTAACTTTCTGGTGTAGTGTTTAAACAATAAAACTAATATGTATACATTTTTCTAAATCTATTATTCAAGGCTAAGAGTACAGATGAGGGTGAAATGGAAGAAGAACAAGAAGAGCAAGAAGAAGAAATAGAACAAATAGAAGAAGAACCTGAATCATCCTCTGTTGATGAAGAGGAAGAAGAAAAAGAAAAAAAGCCTAAGAAAACACTTGTAAGATATGAACAGTTTTTAAAACAGTATAACTATGTAACCTTATATAAAGTTCTGTTCATTAAACGGATTGTAAAGAGGTTTTCTAAACTTTGTATGTGTATCAAGGACACTGATAGCATCAATTTGCATCATTCCAATTTCTATTCCGACGTCTGTGGTTCTTGCAATTCTACTAAAACTAACGCGTTTTATGACGTCACTAATAGTGATCTACCGGAAGCTACCATTGATATCTATGCAGATCACTATTAGTGACGTCATAAAACGCGTTAGTTTTAGTGGAATTGCAAGAACCACAGACATCGGAATGGAAATTGGAATGGTGCAAATTGATGCTATCAGTGTCCCTGATACACATACAAATAGTAGGTCACTGTCAGCGACGTCATAAAACCCATTATCAATAGAGCAAATTGATGCTATCAGTGTCTCGGATACACATAAAAAGTTTAGAAATACTCTTTACAATCCCTTTAAATATATCAATAGTTATGATGTATGATTAGGTGAAGACTACACTATGATGTATCAAGATGGTTTATAGTATAATATTTATATTTGTTCACAATATTATCTCTGATATGACATGATAAGTCATTGTTTGTACAGTTTAACTATAGTTAAGATTATAGTTGAATTAATTAAGACTTGATTTATTTTTAGAAAGCTAAAGCCGGTAGAAAAAGAAAAGGTAGTGGAGATTCTGAGAAAAAGGTTTGTATAAAGTATTTTGCTGTTCTGATTTAGACTGTACATATCACTTGCGGTTTAGTTGATGGTTAAAGCTAAGATGTTTCACGAGTTAAAAAGGTTAATGAGTCATAGATTAAGACGTGTTTGAGTGTAGAATCCATACCTGCTGATTAGATCTATTATATGATGTTAAGCTATTTTTCAAGTAACGTATAAAGGAATTTAGAAAACTTTTCATATAATTAGGATATACTGTATCTAGATTCTTTTAATTGACTTTTTTTTTCAGAAACCAGCAAAGAAAGCAAGAAGAAAATCTAAGGTTGAAGATGAAGCTGAAGAATTTGATGAAATTTCTGACTCGTCTAGGGAAGATTCTGCTGATGAGGTATGATTTTTCTTGTTTGACCCTAGAAGAAAATTCTTATTTTCTAAATAGATAATTTAATATTTATGTTTATTATAATGCTTATTAAAATTGATAAATTGCAGAAGTGTTGGCAATTTATTTCACTTATTTTCTTTTGTTAATTGTTAATGATAAAGTCATAATGAGAGAAAATGTTTCTTGATGTTTAATTTCAGGATTTTGATTTGATAGAATCTAAAAATAAGAAAAAAAAAGATAAAAAAAAGAGAAAATCTGGCAAAGGTTCAGATATTGAAAGTGAAAAAAAAGATTCAGATAGTGAAAAGTCAGAGGCTGAAGAAAAACCTGCTAAAAAGCAGAAGAAAGAAAAGAAGGAACCCAAAAAACCCAGAAAACCTAGAACTCCTGCAAACAAATCAGCACCAAAGAAAAGTAAGCTTCCTGTTCATCTCTTATGACTCTTAGAGTGATTCTTGAAAGTAGGATATAAAACATTATTTTGTGGGTCAAATACAATATATTATCAACTTGCAGTATGTATTAACAATCTGTATAATAGACCTTATTCACATGTTTCCAGGCTCATAAAGCAAAAAAAACCAGCAAAGTCTTGTCACTGCAGCAAAATCACCCCCTTGAGGTCTTTTACGTCTCGTTCTCCATCTAACCAACTAGCTCAAAACTACTCAAATTTTATTACATTGTTAAAATTGGAAATAATTTCGCTATTTAAAAATGCTTTAAGATGAAGTATTTCTTGACATAATTCTGAGAAAAAACAGCTTTTAGTTCATTTTCTCGTTGTTGATAGGGTGTTCATATTCATTTGACATGAATGGATGGCGTAATTTGCGTTATGAACCTCAGTTTCTAGGTGAATAAGGTCTATTGCGGTCAGGTTTGTTTGCTTAAAGAGGAAGAGCATTGGCATAAAAATGTTCAAACCTTGCAATTGAAAATCGAGAATATATTTTTCAAAGCTCTGCCCTCTCCCCCTAAGTATGCCACTGTCCATTTCAAGCTATAAGTACAAGGCAAATGATATGACATGACATTTTTTGTTGAATAGTAATTATATTATTTGTATATATTGTAGGTAGAACATCTACTGGTGGTAATAAGAAAGATGTGTTATCTAGTGCTAGTATAAGTTCTGATAGTGATAGGTCAGTACCATTTCTATAACTTAATGTTCAACAAATTTAACTCAATCAAACCAATCATCAACCAATAAGATAGATAAGCTTATCTTTCTATACTTAAATTTAGTTATGTAATTTGCAAAGTTTAGAAAGTGAAATTGGCTGTTACAATCAAGCTTACTTGTAAATTAATGAGCCATGATTTATTACTTTGGCTGATTAATATTGTAAAAGTAATGGTTATGGTGAGAATGATGATCAACATTTACAAACTACTAATTTTATGTATCTTGATATTATGATTGTGATATATTTTACAGTGATGGATCTGATACTGTCAGTAGTTGGAAGAAAAAAGATGAAGAGAAAAAGAAAGAAATCCAAAGAAAATTACAAGAAGAGGCTGACAGGTAAGGGACTCATCAAATCTGTAAAGGGTCAAATCACATTTAAAGGGCCATTCTGCTTTTTTGAAAAAATTCTTCATTAACAAAAATGTCGCAAATGTTACCTACAAATAATTCTAAGGTATGCTTATTTGTATCTTCTTGATCAAACTGAATTTGTTTGTGAAGGGTTAATTAAAAACAAGGAGTACTTATTGCTAATCAAGCAGTTTGACCTAATTTTGGTGTTTGTCTCAATAATTGCTCCATATTTCTAGCTGAAACTTCTGGAATACATAAGAGATACATTTCTCTACAATTAGGCATTTATTTTACTCAAATCCGTTCAGTAGTTTTCTAACAGAGTTCAAAAGGCCTTAAAAGAACTTAAAAACCTTACGTAAGGTTTTTAAATATTTTAGCATGTTTTTAGCGTTTAAAAATTAACGGCTGAATTTTTTAGTTTTAACTTTCAGATACTTAAAAGTACACGTCTTCAGATTATAGTTTTCACAAATTTGAACCAAAAAAATTCAGACTGTCCCTTTAAAGGGTGTTATTATTAGTCAATGTTGGCATTAAAAGGCCTGGAAAATTGTAACGTTAAATTCCTAAGATAGATATATGACATAACAATATTGCTATATACACTGTACTGAAGGTATATTATTAATTCAGTATTCCTGAAAAATGAGCATATTTTGCCTTTATAGCAATATCTGCAGTAATTATTGTAGTGGATCTCAAACTCAATTACATACTAATATTTTTGATTACAGACGTGCTAAAGAAGAAGAAGAGAGAATGGAGAAAGCAAGAGAAGAGTTGTTAAAAGAGAGAGAATCAGAACAGAAAGATGATGATCCTGATCATAAAAAACGTGAAAGGAAGAAAAAGAAATTTGAAGATTTTGTGGTAAGATATCACCTCGACACTTTTTGAGACTTTTAACATCAATGTGTCTGTTGAATCTTCATGAATCTTCAACATTTTGTAAAAAGAAAAAATGTGGGCTGGCATAAAGAATATTTTGAGTTGTTTAGCTGGTGTGAAAATTGAGAAATACACTGTACAAAAGTAGTAAACTGAATCCTTTTATATGAAATATTAAGATATCTTTTTGAAAATTGGGTTGTTTAGTTTGCCATAATTAATTCACAATTGTCTTTTGCTTGAAAAAATCTATAATTAATTTGATTCAGGATGATGAAGATGAAAAAGATAGAAAAAAGAAGAAAAGAGAAAGTTTAGAAAAATTAAAGAAAGCTAAATTAAAGGAAGAGGAAGAAGAGAAAGATAAAAAGGAAGAAAAGAAGAGAAGGAAATCCCTGAAAGAAGAAAAGAAACGCAAAGAAGAAGGAAAAAATGAGAAATCAGAAACCAAAGAGAAAAAGAGTAAAAAATCTAAAGTGTTAAGTGACAGTGAAAGTGACAATGAATCCAAAGACAAAGCAATAAAATCTGATGAGAAAAAGAGTGATTCTAAAAAACGTGATAGTAAGGAAGAGTCCAAGAAACATGATAGTAACGAAGAGTCAAAGAAACAGGATGAGTCATCTAAAGTTAATAGTGAAAAATCTTCACCAAATAAGAAATCAAAGAAATTAGAAAGTAGTGATGAAGAAGAAGACAAAGAAACCAAATCTGAAGATACACAAGTTGTTAATGATACATCAGAAACTAAAGTACCAGAGGTAATTATTTTAATATAAATATCAGGGCTTACTTTGAAATTTTATTGGCTTATTTGATCTTATAAGAAGTTTGATTGCTGTAAAATTCTAGAAAGGGTAATACAAGCTCTGCCTTTTGTTAGCACTTGTATTATTTATTAATGTAGCTGTCATATAAACTTCAGTGGTTGATATAAAGGAGCACACTATTTCAGAATGAGTTAAACGTAGAAATTTTATGCAATGAAATCAACAAAATTTTGTAAGACGTTATGTTGTGTATTGTAGAAGAATATAGAAGAAAATGATGAAGCTAGTAATACCAGTAGTTTAAAAGAAAATACATCTACAGAAACACCTGAGGTATACAACACTATTATGCAGATTCACATGAAAAATTAGATAACCTCTTAAAAAATCACTTTCCAAATTTAAAGCTTATATTTATTGTAAGAAAGAATTCGGTAGACAATACATTAAATGTTATGTTTCTGGAACATCAAAGGGTTACATCAGGAGGCATTTTGACTTGACTTGAGTTTATTTTTAAACTGCTGCTGTTGTACCTAGATCTATGGTAAGAAGCAGGTGGGTAGATCTTACACTTGATCTCCAGACTGTTGTCATGTTGATCAAGGTTGTTTACACACATATCAGCCTTGACACAGTCATACTAGGTCTTCATCTTCTCAAGCTTTGTATGGACAGACTCATGACGTGGCTGATGCATGAGGATGCACGAGTTAGTTGTCAATACCATCTTAGACCATGTTAGACCATCATTGAAGATGATATTATTTGCTTTCAGGAAGCTAAAAGTTCACCTAAAGTTGAAAAAAGTGAGAAAGATGGAGAAGAAGAAGAAAGAAAAAAGAAAGAAAAAGAGAAGAGATTGTAAGTAATTATTTAGTGTTCAATGTGATATATATGGGTGATTTCACATTAAAACAGTAATGATACTCATAGTAGTATAGAGATGTGTAGTTTGATGGGACATCATGATCATAATGCAACATAAGTTAGTTGCAAATAAATCTTAAAGTTATTGTTATAATTTTCAACTTAAATAATTATCATTTAGAAAAGAGAAAGAAGAAGAAAAAGAAAGAAAGAAAAAGTTAAAATATGAACAAAAGAAAAAAGAAAAGAAAGAAAAGATTCATTGTAAGTGTTGAAACTTTCTATATCTTGTCACTCTCAATTATTATTCTCTTCTACTCCATTACTTAGTAGAGAACTCTTACACAATCAGATAAAGTAGTTAAATTGAGATGTCCTTTGTAAGATGTAGATATCAATGTATTTCTCTATGTTTTTATAGTTGAACAAACAGAAACAACATTAATTCAGATGGATCTAGAGATTAAGAAATCATTACAAATTGACAGAACGGTAAGTTTCTTTTTTATTTGCTACTAGAATATGAGTTAAATGCGAGCAAAGTAAAGAATTTCCACTCAAAACTAACTATATTACTGTTCTGTTTATTTGTGACCATAGCCAGTGATCAACATAAACTTCTCAAGGTCATCTCATTGGACAGGAACACAAATATTCTTACATATAAATTGAATTTTGTCTTTATTATTTAGGATGTAGATAAGTGTGTAGCTATAATGGAAGATCTTGAAACATTACCAGTCAATCAAATTATGTTAAAGAAAAATCCAGATATAATGAACACAATGAAAAAGGTTGGCATATTTATCTATGTATATTTTATTGCTATATTATTAAGTTTGCTCTAGAGCCAAAAATCAGCTCAGAATGAATTCATTTGTGAATTTTTCCTCAAGATGATTTCTTTATGTATAGTATCTCCCAATTGAGAACTATGATAGATACAAAATGGCCTTTTATACTTTTATAAAAAAAAAGCATTTAATTAACTAAAGAAAAGAAAATGATTAAATTAAAGCCTAAAGAATATGTTGATAGCCATTATTTAAGTGCATTTTTATGGTAAATAATTGAATATTTATATATCTTTATAGTGTCGGAAATATAAGGGAAGTGACAAGATAAAAGATAAAGCAGAAGTTATTTATAATAAATTTAAAGCATTATTTCTCATGGGTGATGTGGAAATGCCACAGGTAAGTAAATTGAAGGTCTTATCATAAAAGTTGAGTTTTTTATACGCCCACATCTCTCTATGTGGACGTATATTTGCTCGTAAACGCTCTAAAAACTAGAGTTTTTTATGGAATCAAATGAAATTCGGTATGTGTATACATATTCATAAAATATCAAGTTCTAATTTGACTTTTATTACTCTCTTAGTTTTCAAGCGATTTTGACGAAACTTAAAATGGATGTTATTGAGAAAGTTTAGTTTACTTCTGATTAAATTTAAGGTTTTTCGTTTTACCATCCGCATGCCGTTGTAGGCGTATATGGCTGTGGTCCACTATCTTTAGAATTGCTGTACTTGTAAAGACAGACAAAGTGTTTTCACTGTGTGTATATTATTCTTTTCTTCTTACAGGTTTCTGATTTTAAGAAGAAGGAAAAAGGTGATACAATAATAACTTCCAAGGAACAAGAAAATAAAGAGAATGAACACAATGATCATGTGAATAGTTCTGTAGGTGAAAATAATAAAATATTTGAGAATGTTTTAAGTGGTAATAATAGTGAAATAAGTGATTCTAATGTGATTCCTGGTTTAGACGGTAATGTTCCTATAGTTACTGACAGTGATAGAACAGTGAATTCTACTGAAAATAATCCTATACAAACTTCTCAACATTCAGTTGATAACTCTACAGATACTCAACCTATGGAGGTTGACTCTACAGTGACTCCTGTTGATACAGTGGACTCTACAACTCAAGGTGAAGGACACACAACTCAAATATCAGATATAGAAAATGTGCTTGTTAATCCATCTAATGCATTACGTTCAGTGATATCAGAGGAATCTGTGAGTGTGTCTGAACCTAAACTTCCTTCTGTTGAAATAGACACTTCACCTAAAACTAGTTCCCCTGTTCCCAATCAGGATTTAACTGTGACTGAATCTACTTCCCCCGTAGAGAAAGCTGATAGTGAGGACCAACCATTAGTTGATAGTAGTAATATAGTTGAACCTGTAGAAGAAGATTCCCAGTCAAATACAGTCTCTTCTTCAGACACTGCCCCCACAAGTATAGTACCAAAATCAAGTGTTCCCCATATTATTCCATTTTTTGAACGCCAGAAAATGGAGGCAGAAAATGATAATGCCCAACCATTTGTATCTCCTGACACAAGTACCAGAACTCAGTTACCTCTTCCAGAAGTTATAAGTAATGATGATGATGACTCTAGTACTATGGATTCTAATGTTGAAGAATCTGAAGATTATGTTGAACCTACGGTAAATTTCAAAATGTGTTTTTTATATTTAATGTTATCTAATTTAATTGTTAAAGTTCTCTTAACAGTGTATTAGAATTCCCCCATGAAATTGTCATTTATACAATATTTTTTCTATTCAAAACTAACAGTAATGTTCATTACTTTCAATTCATTTATATTGTCTAATAAATCAATTTCAGGAACATCGTGATTTAAATGCAAGAATAGCTGAGATAATGGAAGGTCCCTCTAAAACCAGTTCTAAAAAGGATACCCCATATTCTAAAGAAATCTCCCCTGTAAAAGGAGTAGGAAGTAATAAAGAAACAGGTGATAATAAAGGAACTGGAGGAAGTAAAAAAGGATCAGGAGGAAGTAAAAAGGGATCAGGAGGAAGTAAAAAAGGATCAGGAGATACTGAGGAAGAAGATAATACTATTATGGATGATGATGAATTACATAGTTTACTTGGTGTATAAATGAGAACCTATAGAACATGTTTACGTATAAATGTTTCACATTCAAAGGAAATGACTGGAAAAATAGCATAAAGCAATAATATGTGTGTCGCTAGGTAGCAAAGTGTAACAGTACTGTTTCCATATAAAACAAGTCCTAAAACTTTAACCAGCTGTTGATTGTAATGATAAAATAATTTATTGATCGCGTTATCTTTTTAACTATAAAGTTGAAGAATGTTTTGGTTTCTTTCTTCTATTACAGCATTTGCCAAGTAACTAAAGCTAATATCAAAGGCATATGTCTAAGTTTGTGTCCACTCAAGATTTCAACAATACAAGAGTGAAATCAGGGTTTTAATAACCATGTTCAAGTTAGTCCTGCTGCTTGTAATATATGCAGTTTATATCTAACTTTTATGTCTTATTTTCTATAGAAGGCAAGATGAAAAATATTTTACTTTAGGATTGAATTTCCATCATGAGAAAACTAAAATAACATCATTGATTTTTTTTTTAAAGGGAAAAAATGACGTGTTGGCATTTAAATATTGACTTTGTAATATGCGTTAAGTCATTATCCTTCATGAGTGCTTGATTTTGTAGATAGACGAATCAAATCTCCACAAAACGTACAAGATAATACATAATTATTTTGGAAAATAATGAAATTATATTAATACCTATGAATATGCTTTAAGGACAAATTGTTGGCATAAATGTGTTAATCAGTAATTGAATGGTTCACCAAGTGTGCTATGGTGATAAAAGGTTATGACAATGTATATATAGGAGCATGTTTGGTAGTGTATATAGTATATTTTAGTGTGAACTTTAATCATTGAGTGATGTTTTAGTAATCCACATAAATAAAGAAAGACCTTTTCTATGATCTATCTTGTCCATAGGTAAAAATAAGTTGAATGCTGATGTTTCATTGGTTATTAGCATCACACTGAAATTATCGAACTATTTAGTTATATATTTCATGCTTGAGAGATAGATCTAGTAACTGTCTTGTCTATGTGTGGTACCACTGTAATTGTTATATATAAACATGAATATTTATTACCAACTTGTCAATGTATTTTACAAGGGAATATCTGTTTTTTCTGTGTCATTTGAAAGATAATTCGTGTGTTCAACTTTCTTTACCCCTGATCAACTTTGAACTGTTCATTTGGTAAAAATCCTTAATAAGGAAACTCTGATCAGTATTTATAATGGAATATTGACTGTTGTGATGAAGAATGTCCATCAAACATAAAATTGAAACAAACTTCAATGAAGTTCTGAGTGCATTACATGATAAAATGGATGTTTTACTTGGAGACAAAATAGGTATGGTTGATCTAATGTTTAAATATTCATGAATAGACTAGTTCATACTGGTTAGATTGTGCTATGATTGGGTTTTAGAGAATGGTTATGATGATTTTAGAGGTACATGTATATGGTATTGAATTTGATAATCCTTCAAATAAAGATACTTATGATATACTTTTAGTTTTGACTGTGTCCTTTTAGCTCATTAATAAAGCAAGAGTAATTATTGAACAAATACTTTTTAAAATTTCTGAAGAAAGTTGAAAGTCATGTCATTGGGACATTAAATTTAATAAATAAATTTGCAGCTAACTTGGCATGAATCCTTTAACAAAGATCAGCACATACCATTGTTGTTTTGTACAAAAAGACATGTAATAAAGATGCATTTAATCTTAACTCATATTACTACCATGATACACAGATCATTTACAAACACATGCACAAATTATTTCTGTCTAATTGCAGTGCGTTCTAGCGAACGCACTGCATTGGTTTGCAAATGTCTTTTTTTTGCAGTGCGTTCTAGCGAACGCACTGCTTTGTTTTCATAATGACTTTTTTTTTTTTTTTTTTGTCTACTTCTGGTCACGCTAATTCGGTATGAAGGGAGCATGTCACACCTTATCTCACATGTTTTCCTACAATATATAACTGCTCGGTGTTGGGTGAATGTAAAATGGCGGTTTTTTGTCTAACCGGAAATGACATATGACAGAAAAACCCATGTTATGTTTTTTTACCATTTTTACCTCTGTTTTTCAACCGATTTTGATGGAACTTTTTTTGTTTATTTCGGTATTCTAATGTCTACATAATAGCTCTCAACAAATATGCACTTTTAGATATTCTCTGCTGACTTTTTGGAGCACTTTTTTAACCGTTTTTTTAACTTTTGCAATTTTATTTTGATCAAACTGAAAACTTACAGGTGTGTAAACATTTTGATTTCTAACTAAATGATATTTTCAAAATTTTTATATCACTTCCGGTTTTGACGTCATTCGCTTGTAAAGTTGAAATTTCAACTTCCGGAATAATTAAGATATTCAAAAAAATCTTTTTGAGATGTGCTAGAAATAACCGTTGACTAAAAATGAAATGAAAAAATCTGACCCAGATATTTCATATCAGTCGCCATCTTGAAATGACTGATTTTTCTTTAAATCGAAATTCAGAATCGGGGAATCATTCGATTTGAATAAAAATGATGTCTATGGAATCTCCAGTCGATTGCTAACAAAACATGGGAAGCCGATTTTTGAATTTCGATTCAGAATTTTTTTTATTTCCGGTTTAGAATTTTCGGAAATAGTCAAAACTTTTAAGGCTCATATCTTGTGACCTTGACTTTAAGTGACCTTGTGACCTGCACAAAAGTTGTTGCCCTTGACGAGATCTATCCAATGGTATAATCATTTTACATGCCCAATGTTTACTTCCGGTTTTATGGCCGTCAGAAAATTGCAATTTTTAACTTTAAACAGCTCTGTCACGTGACCTAATTCATGTACGTCACAAATTATCTCCTATTATTATCACGCTTTATCTCCTGTTTCCAAAAATGTATAACACTAGATATTTTGATCAAAATTGATTTTTGGAATTTTGTTCTTTGTTCTATAGTAACTCTGCGTGTTTTTTTGGCGGGAAAAAACACGTGTTATCTGAATTACGGATTTCATAAGATAGGTAACAATTTCGTCTTAAGGTATGAAAGAACATGACTAACAAAGAAAACAATATGATAAAATCGTAACCGGAAGTAACACGCTGGCCACCATCTTGAAATGAACATGTTTTCTTTAAATCGAGAGAAGTGAACAGGGTATCATCTGATTTGTATAATATTGATGTCTAGGGCATTTTCCATCTATGGCCAACAAAATGATGACAGCCAATTTGCTAATTTCGATTATGATGTTTGCCTATTTCCGGTAAAAAATATTCAGAAATGGCCAAAATTTTCAAAGCTCATTACACGTTACCTTGGATTTGGATGACCTTATGACCTGAACAAAAGTTATTGCCCATGATGAGATCTACCCAACGGTGTATTCATTTTTGTTGTCCAATATTTTGATCTTCCGGTTTTATAGCCATTTAAAAATTGTTAGTTTGAACTTTGAACAGCTCTGTCACGTGACGTCACGTCACAAAATATCTTCTTTTCTTATTACGCTTTATCTCCACTTTCCAGTGATATATAACACTAAATATTTTGATCAAATGGAATTTTGTTCTTTGTTCTATAGTAACTCTGCGTGTTTTTTTGGCGGGAAAAAACACGTGTTATCTGAATTATAAGATAGGTAACAATTTCTTCTTAAGATATGATAGAACATGACTAACAAAGAAAAAAATATGACAAAATCGTAACCGGAAGTAACACGTTGGCCACCATCTTGAAATGAACATGTTTTCTATAAATCGACATCCGATTTATATAATTTTTATGTTTATGATATTTTCAATCTATTGCCAACAAAATGAGGGCAGCTGAATTGCTAATTTCGATTATGGTGTTTGTCTATTTCCGGTAAAAGATATTCAGCAATTATTGTAACACTTTTAAAGCTCATAACTTGTGACCTTACCATTTGTTGACCTTATGATCCGAACAAAAGTGATTGCCCGAAATGACATCTATCCAATGGTGATTTCATTTTTGTTGCCTATGTTGATGTCTATGTCATCTTCAATATATTACTAACAAAATGGTGACAGCCGATTTCCTAATTTCGATTAAAAGTTTTGTCTATTTCCGGTTAAAGAAATAAAAAGCAATAGCAAACACTTTCAAAGCTCAAAACACGTGACCTTGACGTTTGATGACCTTTTGATCTGAACCAAAGCTATTGCCCTCGATAAAATCTATCAAATGATGTTTTACTTTGTGTTTTCCGATGTTTACTTTTAATATCCGATTGAAAATTGAGATTTTTAACTATAAACAGCTCTGTCACATGACCTAATTTATATGCAGGACTAAAATGCAACCGTTCAAGGATGTTTAAATTGCGCACTGCTCAGTACCGTTAGCACGGTTCTAGTATTTTTCTGAATTCGGATATTTATGTTACAAAGGAGGCTTTGTTGTGTGTGTATTTTAATCTTAGTGTGGTGTTCCTTAGGATGGGGTGGGTTTGGAGGGTGTTGGGGTCTGATTCTATGAGGCCCCTAGATAATTCCGTTGGAGTATAGGTCTTGATCTACACAACAACAAAATCCCGTCCTTTCAATTACTTTTCAGATCGAAGACAAGGAATATGTGCAAGAAATTGTGGAAAAGGATCAGAGAAGTAGCGAAGGAAGTTGTCATCAGGTTCTACAACAATTCCCCCACCCCTTTCTCGTTCTATTTGATCTGGTGTTAGCCTCTATTCTGTGCTTTTTCCTAGACAATAAAATACAACTAATGCATAAAGTTTTAATAGAGTATATCAAGTGATACATGTTTTAATAGAGTATATCAAGTGATACACGTTTTAATAGAGTGATACATGTTTTAATAGAGTATATCAAGTGATACATGTTTTAATAGAGTATATCAAGTGATACATGTTTTAATAGAGTATATCAAGAGATACTTGTTTTAATTATTGACAGATTAATTTTTCTCCTAAAGTATCTCCATTTTCTGAATTGGGATTAGGTAGGTGTTCCTTGGTAACGTTATACAGAAAACATTTGTATTGGTTCCCGATACTTAAATGACTAAACACCAGACATTCAGTCATCCCGGAACATTTCTTAACGCATTCGTTCAGATCTGGTACATCAATGAAGAGCGCGATGACTGGTGGTTTAAATAGGTAACATTGATTGTCCACGACAGCTAGTATATAACCGGTACATTTGGTATTTTTAGTACAGAGATCATTACACTCTGTTTGGTTTGAGTAAGGTTTATCGCCCAAGTGTCCGGTATATATATATGTATCATTTGTAAACTTGTAATCACATTCTGAAATATAAAATAAACAAGTCTTTAATGGTGAATTATAATTCTACATGGTAAAAAGTAATCAGAGATGATACATTCAAGGCAAGTGGGTTTCTACTGGTAAAAACTTCAATGTCTCAAATTGGTTTGAGCGACCCTAACCCTACAACCATAGGGATAACATATTTGCTTTAACCCTATAAGCTATAAGCTATTATACAATTAATGACTTTTGTGAGGTTGACATGAGGATTTATCAACCTGAAGGGTGTAATATTTACCGAGGCCGAAGGCCGAGGTGAATATTGCATCCCTGAGGGTTGATAAATCTCATGTCAACTGAAACCAAAAGTCATGAATTGTTTTATTAAATGGCAATCGGTGTATTCGCTTTATCGTCAAATTTAGCAAAGGATGTCGAATCACTTCATCTTCCAGTGACGCCATATGCATTTTTTGTTTACTGTTGTCCTCTGACGTATCTTAAGTATGACGTAACATATCTTTGACGTTTGCAAAACCAGCTTTGATTGGTGGAAGGTTAAATCTGCATCCAATCAAAATCGCAGATCTAATTTTCGGCAAAAGGGTGATTATATAAAATTTATTCACCTCTTGTGCATAATTGCGCAGTGAAAATGATGTTATATCGAAGGAAGCGATGCACTCTCTCGACCAATGAAAAGAGAGAGATTTTCTAGCCATTTAATAAAGCGGCTTAATGATTCGTGATATATACCCGAAATGCCGCAAAAGCGGCCGTTGTCAAGTGACGTCATTCAACGTTAACGTAATACAAATCAAGAAATGGTGCTTGGAATTCAGGGTAAATGACGTTTTATCAAAATAAAGTCAGGGTTCAAAGGGTTAAAGGGAAACATGAGTTCACCCGGGGTTTATATGGATCTTGAATGTATGTAACTGAAATATCAAATTCCGTTCAAGGTCAAGATATAGATGGTAGAACGAATAGTGAACGTGTTCCTTTAATTTGAACTGAATAGTAGAAGAAATTTAAACTATCATACCTGGAGGTTTACAGAATGGTTCTTGGTATTGCCACACTCCATCTTTACATTTTGCCATCTGTTTCATCTTATAACCTTCATTGCATGTCATTTTGACGTCACCACACTGATCTCCTTTGTCAAAACTTGCATGCTTAACGCTAGGAAATGTCGAACAATCTGAAATTATTGTTTTTATAATTAGAAATTAGTTTATTAACATAAATCACAATTTTAATATGAGAAATGAAATGAAGTTTAACGTCCTGCTTTGCTGCACCTGTATGGGCTTATGAGGACGGACAAACGCCATACAGTGTGCAATGATGGAAATGTCGTTTTGATGAACACTTAAAAAAATCAGTCGACGAAATGTTATTAGACAGTTGTAACTGTGTCAAAGCCCACATTTGGATACGATGTTATATATTATGTGATGGATAATGGCCGAAGACTGTCCATTATGTAAATAGAAAGAACAACTGAGGGGCGTTAGCCATAATGGACAGTCTGAGGCTTTTATCAAACTTAAAACATAGCAACATAGATATCCAAAATATATCAACAACAATTCACTACTAAAATAATGGACATATTCTTTAAAAACACTTTGTGATATATAATAACATGTATTCACTCATATAGCAGTAGTAAATACATATTATTAAACAAGATGTCTTCCAGTGGAGATGATATATTGATTACACAATAGAATACAATCATGGATTTAGATACTGATAATATTCTACGTGATTTAAATAATATATATTGCAAAAATTACATTACCTGTTACAATAATTATTCATTAATTTTAAAAAGTTAAACATTGATTTTGTGTACAGTGTGAATAATTCCTGTCCATTTATTTTTTTAGAAAACTTTCTATTGTTAAGAAAACTTTCTATTATTAAGAAAACTTTCTATTGTTAAGAAAACTGGACAGTATTCTAAATGGTGTCTTCCCGGGAAGTCACCAGTACGAATTTCAAAATTCCCGGGAAGTCACCGTTTTGTTTTCTTTGATGATTTGAGGTAAATGCCGCCACGAGATTAAAGGTGTTAAGACCTCATTAACGGTGACAAAAATTCATGAAAATCGTTCACTTACATTAATTACTATTTAACGATGTCACTCATCGTTCTGTGATTGAAATATTGAACTTTATTCACCATTTGATATATATAAAGACGTTTATGTCAAGGAAATGCATGTTCATTCAAAATGGCAAACGCTCAGCTCGCTTCCGACTTTTTACAGACACGAAACGGCCGATACTGTTGTTGACAGTTTTTCCAGATTCGCAATGGAAAGGTTTTTTCTTCCATTATACACAGTGCATATATGGAGACGCACGCAGCAGTGTGGTCTACAACGACAGTATGGTGATGACGCAGATATTACCCGTTTTGTTCGAAGATGTGCTGTTTTGCCAATGGTACCAAGTAATATGGTAGAGGAAGTCTTCGTCAATGCCATGAGTGAAATGCCAAACATCCTAGATTGGTAGAACTAGCCGACTACGTAACGAATCAATGGTTGGAAGGAGTCTATGGCTTGGATGAATGGAACCACTATGGATCCGAAGCTCCCAGAACAAATAACAATTTAGAAGGTTGGCACAGTCGCGTCAAAAAACTTGTTGGAAAAGCACATCCCAATATATTTGAAATAATTAATTTCTTGAAAGAAGAACAGAATGTAATAGAAATATGCCGGTGGTCAACAACAACCTATCAAGAAACGAAAGTACAGGACCCTCGAAGCCCGTCTTCTTCAGAACAGACAACAATTCACTAATAATAATGTAAATGTGTTTGAATTTGCTGATTCTTTTTCTCATTTGTTAAAATTAAAGTAGTTCTGTTAAAATGTTAAATACTTTTTTGTTTAATTGGCTATAACCCGATTAAGTAGGCTTAAGTCTGCTAAGATAACAAAAAATAATCCTATTGTTTCCAAAATCCAAATTTTGAAAAAATTCCCGGGACGTCATCGTTTTTCATTTTTTGGGGGTTAATTATGCCCCAAGCGGTGACTTCGTGGGAATGAACCTTCTAAATAATGGACAGAACATCTACTAACAGTGTCTATTCTCCTATATAATGGATAAAAACAACAAAGGATGACGTCATAACTATGTTTTAATGGGTTTCTTTTCACCCAGACTAAAATATCAATAAAGAGAATAGACCTAGTTAATTCCAATTTCTCTACCCCAAAGGTAAATCTAAACCTTTATCATTTATTTTTATAACATGATCATCACTAGTTTGGTGGCCATTTTGTTTCGATTTTAGTTTAAAACAGCCTCAATGGTTTGTAGACAGTGGTAACTGTGTCAAGGCCCACATTTGGATATGATACGATATTATTACGTAGACCAGAACGTGGATCATTGGAAACCAGGTTTATAGACAGTGGTACAGTGCCTCGACTAACACTGTGACTAGGCGGCATCGGAATAATTCTTCTTTGTTTTTTTCGCCGTGTTTAGTTTCAAATAAATATCAAATATCGCCGCATTTCATAGAGACTATTTGATGTCTGTTTCACTGATTGCATTCCGGCGATTTAGTTTTCAACTTCGCCTGTTCAATTAACTGCCGCCCAGTAACAATTCCTTCAGTCTAATTAAAATCAGACCCTAATTTCGTTCGTTGGTTTTTTTTTTTAATCCGTTTTTTTAACCACTACATTAGGGTCTGAGAACCAGGCGCGGCAACAGCCGTTCACGTTAACTTTGACCTAACCTTAATGACCTTTGTTTAAACCAATCAGATCGTTGCCCTCTCCCGCGCTGGGATTTTGTTCACGAACAATAGGTGCATTCTAGGATTCCTAAGTGCTGTAGACTAGTTTATCAGGTCATGTTTATCAAGGTAAGGTCAAAGTTAACTTGAACGGCTGTTGCCGCGCCTGGTTCTCAGACCCTAATGTAGTGGTTAAAAAACCGGATTTAAAAAAAAACCCAACGAACGAAATAAGGGTCTGATTTTAATTAGACTGCAATTCCTTAGACGAGGCACTGCAGTGGTAACAGTGTCAAGGCCCACATTTGGATACGATACGATACGATATTATATATTATTAGATGTTACTGCTCTATACTCGACAACTAGACAATTACAATATTGAATATCAGTCTGATGTCTAAATACATAATAACTTTTTACAGTCAAAGATAGTTGACGATGCGTGTAGTAAGCATCCTATTAGTAACCCAAATAATTTGCAGGATAGATTATTACAATTCTTGAGTAAACAGATTGCTTCTGACTCGGTCTAGGCCATTCAATAAATTGACTGACAAGATCTAGAATACTTTAGACTCAACAGAAAATATGTAATAAATTTACTACCATAGTAAAATAATAAATATGAATATTTACCGGCATCAATCAGATTCCATATTGTTGACATCAATAGTATGGTACACAGCAGGTTATTCATGGTTCTAACAGTAGCAATAATCAGACTTGTTGATACTTGTTAATACTTGTTAATACACTGTCGAATGATAGATTTCGTCAATAATTTATAGTAAATGTAAAGACTGCTAACTCAACTGTCAATCAATATTTTTATACCGCCGCAACTTTTAAAGCAAAGTTACTATTGGTTTCAATATTTCACAAAAATATATATTGAGCTGAAGATGACATCATTATGTCCACGTGATAATAATAATAATAATAATAATAATAACCTATAAATCTCTGGAATATGTCGACGTGATAATAATAATAATAATAATAACCTATAAATCTCTGGAATATGTCCACGTGATAATAATAATAACAATCTCTAAGTTTCTGGAATATGTCCACATGATAATAATACATCTTTAAGTCACTGCAATATGTCCACATGATAATAATAAATCTCTAAGTCTATGCAATATGTCCACATGATAATAATACATCTCTAAGTCTCTGGAATATGTCCACATGATGATAATACATCTTTAAGTTTCTGGAATATGTCCACATGATGATAATACATCTTTAAGTCACTGCAATATGTTCACATGATAATAATACATCTTTAAGTCACTGCAATATGTCCATATGATAATAATACATCTTTAAGTCACTGCAATATGTTCACATGATAATAATACATCTTTAAGTCACTGGAATATGTCCACATGATAATAATACATCTCTAAGTCTCTGGAATATGTCTACATGATAATAATACATCTTTAAGTCACTGCAATATGTTCACATGATAATAATACATCACTGAGTCTCTGGAATATGTCCACATAATAATAATACATCTCTAAGTTTCTGGAATATGTCCACATGATAATAATACATCTTTAAGTTTCTGGAATATGTCCACATGATGATAATACATCTTTAAGTCACTGCAATATGTTCACATGATAATAATACATCTCCAAGTCTCTGGAATATTTCCACATGATACTAATACATCACCGAGTCTCTGGAATATGTCCACATGATAATAACACATCTCTAAGTTTCTGGAATATGTCTACATGATAATAATACATCTTCAAGTCACTGCAATATGTTCACATGATAATAATACATCTTAAAGTCTCTGGAATATGTCTACATGATAATAATACATCATTGAGTCTCTGGAATATGACCACATGATAATAATACATCTTTAAGTCTCTGGAATATGTCTACATGATAATATTACATCATTGAGTCTCTGGAATATGACCACATGATAATAATACATCTCCAAGTCTCTGGAATATGTCTACATGATAATGATACATCTCCAAGTCTCTGGAATATGTCTACATGATAATAATACATTTCTAAGTCTCTGGAATATGTCTACATGATAATAATACATCTCCAAGTCTCTGGAATATGTCTACATGATAATAATACATCTCCAAGTCTCTGGAATATGTCTACATGATAATAATACATCTCTAAGTCTCTGCAATATGACCACATGTTAATAATTTGAGGTTATTTTTTAAACTGGAGTTGGAATAATCTATCACTTGGATCACTATTTATCTTGGATGATGAACAAATATCAATTTATGAGTCATAGATCGAGCCATTTTCAAAATGGTCGCTAAAATGACAATTTATGGAAAGTTCAGCATTTGCTTGTTGTTATATGACATGTTTTTGCAGGGGTGATTAATTAAAAAATTGTAGTGATAGGCCGATTCAAATATTTCCACAATCCTGATTTAAAAAACTGGTGACTAAAATATCAGTGTTTGTGGTTATAGATCATTTATTTTTCTTGAGAAAAAGTAGAATAAAATCTCAAATTATTTGTAGTTTTGTTTTCTTTTTTATTTGAAGGTGTTCGGAGTCAATATCGACTTTATCAATAATTTAAATTCACGATCCTAGACTGCGGCAAAACAAATTAGGGTAAATTCTACCGCTGAATACGAATATCATGCAAGTAAAATATTTGCCTATATTTTGTTAAAACAATCACATTATCGATATAAATATCATTTCACACATAGTTACTAATTTGTTTATATCGGGCGTATAGCTGTATACTTGATGACACACGCCTTTGAAACAGATATTTGAAATATTTTAATCAATATTAGCCAGTATGCTCCAAATAGAAAATTGAAAGACAGATTTTGGTTTAAGGTACATTTAAAGAGATTGTTTGATTTTCCAGTACCGTACTCCTGAAAGGTATTTATAAATATCAAGAAAGCAACTCATCCCCCAATATACCGACTGTTCCCCTTTAAATTCCTCCTGTTAAAATCATGTAAAGGAGTCCAGACGATCCCTGACATGTCTATTGAAACAAATTACACAGTAGGGTTTGGTTCTTCTAAAATGTCCACAAATCGAAAATTGAAGAGCCACAAAAGACAATTTTACTAATTTACAAATAAAATTAAAGTTAAGGCTGGTCTTGGTCAACTTGAAGTAAAGTATTAAATTAGCGAATTGTTAAATACTACTGCTACAAAGTATATCGTGTGAGATATTGGTATACACAATCAAGAGAATTGTGCAAGCATGAAAATTGGCACAAAGCCAGGAACCTATACATCTTTCCAACGAGAAAGCAAAGAAAAAGACATTGAAAATGGCAAGAAAGCGAGGGTAAAAATGCCAGAATTAATAGTATCGCCTTTTCATTTCATTTATCTTAGCCGTTTACCATGTTCGACTTTATCGACAAAAACTATATATGTTTGGACTGTACAAACTTTGGCCTTCGTCAAACAGTCAACAGCTGCCACAACAAATGATCCCTTTAAACGTTGCTGTCGTAATTTATTTTGACTTTCAAAAAATGTTTTGTTTTTGTCGATATCCATCATTACATAGCCATAGGGGCCCACGACTAAACAGGGGGGCAGATCGAATTATTGCCCGAATTTTAATGATAATTTGCCCGATTTGGGTTTTTTTTTGCAGCTGCTGCACGCCCCCCCCCCCCCCCCCCCCCCCCCTGCCCCCCTGTCTCCTACGGCTATGGTCCATCAACTTGATAATAATACATCTTAAAATCTGGATTAAGTCAACATGATAATAATACATCTTAAAGTCTTTAGTAGGTCAACATGGTATAATACATCTTAAAGTCTTGAGTATGTTAACATGATATAATACATCTTAAAATCTTGAGTATGTCAACATGATTTAATACATCTTAAAATCATGAGTAAGTCAACATGATATAATACATCTTAAAGTCTTGAGAAAGTCAACACTATATAATACATCTTAAAGTCTTGAGTATGTCAACATGATATAATACATCTTAAAGTCTTAAGTAGGTCAACATGGTATAATACATCATAGAGTCTTGAGTAAGTCAATATGATATAATACATCCTAAAATCTTGAGTAGGTCAACATGATATAATACATCCTAAAATCTTGAGTAGGTCAACATGATATAATACATCTTAAAGTCTTGAGAAAGTCAACATGATTAATACATCTTAATGTTTTGAGTAAGTCAACATGATATAATACATCTTAAAGTCTTGAGTAAGTCAACATGATATAATACATCATAGAGTCTTGAGTAAGTCAATATGATATAATACATCCTAAAGTCTTGAGAAAGTCAACATGATATAATACATCTTAAAGTCTGCAGTAAGTCAACATGATATAATACATCTTAAAGTCTTGAGTATGTTAACATGACATAATACATCTTAAAGTCTTGAGAAAGTCAACATGATATAATATATCTTAAAGTCTTGAGTATGTTAACATGATATAATACATCTTAAAGTCTTGAGTATGTCAACATGATATAATACGTCTTAAAGTCTTGAGTATGTTAACATGATATAATACATCTTAAAGTCTTGAGTATGTCAACATGATATAATACATCTTAATGTCTTGAGAAAGTCAACATGATATAATACATCTTAAAGTCTCTGGAATATGTCTACATGATAATAATACATCTCTAAGTTTCTGGAATATGTCTACATGATAATAATACATCACTGAGTCTCTGGAATATGTCCACATGATAATAACACATCTTTAAGTTTCTGGAATATGTCCACATGATAATAATACATATTTAAGTCACTGCAATATGTTCACATGATAATAATACATCTTAAAGTCTCTGGAATACGTCTACATGATAATAATACATCACTGAGTCTCTGGAATATGTCCACATGATAATAATACATCTTTAAGTTTCTGGAATATGTCCACATGATAATAACACATCTTTAAGTCACTGCAATATGACCACATGATAATAATACCTCTTTAAGTCACTGGAATATGTCTACATGATAATAATACATCACTGAGTCTCTGGAATATGTCCACATAATAATAATACATCTCTAAGCTTCTGGAATACGTCCACATGATAATAATACATCTTTAAGTTTCTGGAATATGTCCACATGATGATAATACATCTTTAAGTCACTGCAATATGTTCACATGATAATAATACATCTCCAAGTCTCTGGAATATTTCCACATGATATTAATACATCACTGAGTCTCTGGAATATGTCCACATGATAATAACACATCTCTAAGTTTCTGGAATATGTCTACATGATAATAATACATCTTTAAGTCACTGCAATATGTTCACATGATAATAATACATCTTTAAGTCACTGCAATATGTTCACATGATAATAATACATCTTAAAGTCTCTGGAATATGTCTACATGATAATAATACATCACTGAGTCTCTGGAATATGTCCACATGATAATAATACATCTTTAAGTTTCTGGAATATGTCCACATGATAATAACACATCTTTAAGTCACTGCAATATGACCACATGATAATAATACATCTTTAAGTCACTGGAATATGTCTACATGATAATAATACATCACTGAGTCTCTGGAATATGTCCACATAATAATAATACATCTTAAAGTCTCTGGAATATGTCTACATGATAATAATACATCACTGAGTCTCTGGAATATGTCCACATAATAATAATACATCTCTAAGTTTCTGGAATATGTCCACATGATAATAATACATCTTTAAGTTTCTGGAATATGTCCACATGATGATAATACATCTCTAAGTCTCTGGAATATGTCTACATGATAATAATACATCTCCAAGTCTCAGGAATATGTCTACATGATAATAATACATCTCCAAGTCTCTGGAATATGTCTACATGATAATAATACATCTCCAAGTCTCTGGAATATGTCTACATGATAATAATACATCTCTAAGTCTCTGCAATATGACCACATGATAATAATTTGAGGTTATTTTTTTAAACTGGAGTTGGAATAATCTATCACTTGGATCACTATTTATCTTGGATGATGAACAAATATCAATTTATGGGTCATAGATCGAGCCATTTTCAAAATGGTCGCTAAAATGACAATTTATGGAAAGTTCAGCATTTGCTTGTTGTTATATGACTTGTTTTTGCAGGGGTGACTAATTAAAAAATTGTAGTGATAGGCCGATTCAAATATTTCCACAATCTTGATTTAAAAAAAAATGGTGACTAAAATATCAGTGTTTGTGGTTATAGATCATTTATTTTTCTTGAGAAAAAGTAGAATAAAATCTCAAATTATTTGTAGTTTTGTTTTCTTTTTTATTTGAAGGTGTTCGGAGTCAATATCGACTTTATCAATAATTTAAATTCACGATCCTAGACTGCGGCAAAACAAATTAGGGTAAATTCTACCGCTGAATACGAATATCATGCAAGTAAAATATTTGCCTATATTTTGTTAAAACAATCACATTATCGATATAAATATCATTTCACACATAGTTACTAATTTGTTTATATCGGGCGTATAGCTGTATACTTGATGACACACGCCTTTGAAACAGATATTTGAAATATTTTAATCAATATTAGCCAGTATGCTCTAAATAGAAAATTGAAAGACAGATTTTGGTTTAAGGTACATTTAAAGAGATTGTTTGATTTTCCAGTACCGTACTCCTGAAAGGTATTTATAAATATCAAGAAAGCAACTCATCCCCCAATATACCGACTGTTCCCCTTTAAATTCCTCCTGTTAAAATCATGTAAAGGAGTCCAGACGATCCCTGACATGTCTATTGAAACAAATTACACAGTAGGGTTTGGTTCTTCTAAAATGTCCACAAATCGAAAATTGAAGAGCCACAAAAGACAATTTTACTAATTTACAAATAAAATTAAAGTTAAGGCTGGTCTTGGTCAACTTGAAGTAAAGTATTAAATTAGCGAATTGTTAAATACTACTGCTACAAAGTATATCGTGTGAGATATTGGTATACACAATCAAGAGAATTGTGCAAGCATGAAAATTGGCACAAAGCCAGGAACCTATACATCTTTCCAACGAGAAAGCAAAGAAAAAGACATTGAAAATGGCAAGAAAGCGAGGGTAAAAATGCCAGAATTAATTTTATCGCCTTTTCATTTCATTTATCTTAGCCGTTTACCATGTTCGGCTTTATCGACAAAAACTATATATGTTTGGACTGTACAAACTTTGGCCTTCGTCAAACAGTCAACAGCTGCCACAACAAATGATCCCTTTAAACGTTGCTGTCGTAATTGCAGTGCGTTCTAGCGAACGCACTGCTTTGTTTTCATAATGACTATTTTTTTTTTTTTTCGAATTCTGGTCACGATCCCCAGCCAAAACTGCACATGCCACGCATAATCTGACATGATTTCCCACGATATAAATGTGCTCATTAGTGAATGAATATAAATTGACTCATTTTCACATAACCGGAAATGACGTATGAAAACAAAAGTGTTTTAAGATTTTTGCATTTATAACCTCTTCTTTTCAACCGATTTTGATGGGATCTTTTTTGTTTATTTCATTAATTGATTTTCTTTCAGATAAAAGTTTCAAAATATGCACTTTAAGAATTTTGTCGCTGACTTTTGGAGCACTTTTTTAGACAATTTTTTTTAACTTTTGCAATTTTATTTTGAGCAATCTGAAAACTTATACGTTCATAGACATTTTGATTGCGAACAAAATGGTATTTTCAAAAATTTTATATCACTTCCGGTTTTGACGTCATTCGCTTGCAAAGTTGAAATTTTAACTTCCGGAATAATGAAAATATTCAAAAAAATCTTTTTGCAATGTGCTAGGAATAATCATTGACAAATTATGAAATGATAAAATTTGACCCAGATATTTCATATTAGCCGCCATCTTGAAATGACTGATTTTTCTTTAAATCGAAATTCAGAATCAGGGAATCACCCGATTTGAATAAAAATGATGTCTATGGAATCTTCAATCGATTGTTAACAAAACATGGGATGCCGATTTTTGAATTTCGATTTAGAATTGTTTTTATTTCCAGTTAAAAATTTTCAGTAATAGTCAAAACTTTTAAGGCTCATATCTTGTGACCTTGACCTTGAGTGACCTTGTGACCTGAAGAAAAGTTGTTGCCCTTGACGAGATCTATCCAATGAAATAATCCATTTAGATGCCCAATGTTTACTTCCGGTTTTATGGCCGTCAGAAAATTGCAATTTTTGACTTTAAACAGCTCTGTCACGTGACCTAATTCATGTACGTCACAAATTATCTTTTATTATTATCACGCTTTATCTCCTGTTTCCAAAAATGTATAACACTAGATATTTCGATCAAAATTGCTTTTTCGAATTTTGTTCTTTATTCTATAGTAACTCTGCGTGTTTTTTTTTGGCGGGAAAAAACACGTGTTTTCTGAATTACGGATTTCATAAGAAAGGTAACAATTTCTTCTTAAGATATGGAAGAACATGACTAACAAAGAAAAAATATGAAAAAATCGTAACCGGAAGTAACACGCTGGCCACCATCTTGAAATGAACACGTTTTCTTTAAATCGAGAGAAGTGAACAGGGTATCATCCGATTTGTATAATATTGATGTCTAGGGCATTTTCAATCTATGGCCAACAAAATGATGACAGCCAATTTGCTAATTTCGATTATGATATTTGCCTATTTCCGGTAAAAGATATTCAGAAATGACAAAAATTTTCAAAGCTCATTACACGTTACCTTGGATTTGGACAAAAGTTATTGCCCATGATGAGATCTACCCAACGGTGTATTCATTTTTGTTGTCCAATATTTACTTCACATGACCTAATTTATATGCAGGACTAAAATGCAACCGTTCAAAGATGTTTAAATTGCGCACTGCTCAGTACCGTTATCACGGTTCTAGTTTATTTTGACTTTCAAAAAATGTTTTGTTTTTGTCGATATCCATCATTACATAGCCATAAGTGCCCACGACTAAACAGGGGGGCAGATCGAATTATTGCTCGAATTTTAATGATAATTTGCCCGATTTGGGGTATTTTTTGCAGCTGCTGCTGCTGCTGAGTAAGTCAACATGATATAATACATCTTAAAGTCTTGAGTAAGTCAACATGATATAATACATCATAGAGTGTTGAGTAAATCAATATGATATAATACATCCTAAAATCTTGAGTAGGTCAACATGATATAATACATCTTAAAGTCTTGAGAAAGTCAACATGATATAATACATCTTAAAGTCTGGAGTAAGTCAACATGATATAATACATCTTAAAGTCTTGAGTATGTTAACTTGACATAATACATCTTAAAGTCTTGAGAAAGTCAACATGATATAATATATCTTAAAGTCTCGAGTATGTTAACATGATATAATACATCTTAAAGTCTTGAGTATGTCAACATGATAAAATACGTCTTAAAGTCTTGAGTATGTTAACATGATATAATACATCTTAAAGTCTTGAGTATGTCAACATGATATAATACATCTTAATGTCTTGAGAAAGTCAACATGATATAATACATCTTAAAGTCTCTGGAATATGTCTACATGATAATAATACATCTCTAAGTTTCTGGAATATGTCTACATGATAATAATACATCACTGAGTCTCTGGAATATGTCCACATGATAATAATACATCTTTAAGTCTCTGGAATATGTTCATATGATAATAACACATCTCTAAGTTTCTGGAATATGTCTACATGATAATAATACATCTTTAAGTCACTGCAATATGTTCACATGATAATAATACATCTTAAAGTCTCTGGAATATGTCTACATGATAATAATACATCATTGAGTCTCTGGAATATGTCTACATGATAATAATACATCTGTAAGTCTCTGGAATATGACCACATGATAATAATACATCTCCAAGTCTCTGGAATATGTCTACATGATAATAATACATCTCCAAGTCTCTGGAATATGTCTACATGATAATAATACATCTCTAAGTCTCTGGAATATGTCTACATGATAATAATACATCTCCAAGTCTCTGGAATATGTCTACATGATAATAATACATCTCTAAGTCTCTGCAATATGACCACATGTTAATAATTTAAGGTTATTTTTTAAACTGGAGTTGGAATAATCTATCACTTGGATCACTATTTATCTTGGATGATGAACAAATATCAATTTATGGGTCATAGATCGAGCCATTTTCAAAATGGTCGCTAAAATGACAATTTATGGAAAGTTCAGCATTTGCTTGTTGTTATATGACTTGTTTTTGCAGGGGTGATTAATTAAAAAATTGTAGTGATAGGCCGATTCAAATATTTCCACAATCTTGATTTAAAAAAAATGGTGACTAAAATATCAGTGTTTGTGGTTATAGATCATTTATTTTTCTTGAGAAAAAGTAGTATAAAATCTCAAATTATTTGTAGTTTTGTTATTTTGCAGTGCGTTCGATTTGTCCAAGTACGCCCTGCTTTGTTTTGCAAATGATTATTGTGGGACTTTGCTTCCGCAAAGTCCCAGTTTGTTTTCGAAATGTTTTTTGCAGTGCGTTCTAGCGAACGCACTGCTTTGTTTTCTTAATGACTGTTTTTTTTTTTTTGTCTACTTCTGGTCACGCTAATTCGGTATGAAGGAAGCATGCCACACATTATCTCGCATGTTTTCCTACGATAACTAACTGCTCGGTGTTGCGTGAATGTAAAATGACGGTTTTTTGTCTAACCGGAAATGACATATGACGGAAAAATCATTATTGCAGGGCGTACTTCGTACGCCCTGCTTTGTTTTCGTATTGATTATTTTTTTTTTTTCGTCCAACCGTGCACCTATTTCTCAGTAATGGAACCATGTACAGAAAAACGGACCTCATGACGTTTTCTGACTTGTGGCGAATTTTAATATGAATGTAAAACGAAATTAATCTGCGCAACATGAAGCGACATGAGCAACAAACATAAAATGGACTCTAGATAAAGTATTTATGGACCGATTTTGCACGAATTTTCTTCATCGTATTTCTCTTGCTAAAGGACAAACAATAGGACTTGAAAATATTCGATTATATGAAATTCGTTCGATACCTTTTCTTGCGGTAATTTATCGAAATATGATATTTTAGTTGATTTTCAATGGATCACTTTGAAATTTCTATGATGTAGAACGCCGGCGGGTGCAAATAATTCTGCACACTCAAATTTTTTACGTCACTTCCGGTTTTAATGATATCACTTCCGGTTACTTCACTTCCGGTAAAACTGAGTTATGATGAAAACAAGGTATGCATAATGTTAGTGTTATTATTACACACTAATATAATCAAAAAAATATTTATCGGAAGTTATAATTTGGCCGCCATATTTGTTTGGGTCATTTTGCAAAAATTCCTATTCTGAATCCATTTGTAATCCGACGTTTACAAATTTGAAGTCAAAGGAAGCATTCATAGTTTCTCTACAATTGACGGGAAGCCGAATTTCGATTTTCGATTTTGCCTTCTGTATATAACGAAATATTTTTTTACAAAGTTTAGAGGCTTGTATCATATGACCTTGACCTTTGATGACCTCCATATTTCACACCATGATACCCTTTGATCTTGACCTTCTGATGACCCTTTGACCTTTGGGGTCAGACCAATTAACTCTATTTTATAGTGCTCTAAACATGGCCTATTTTGAATATTGCCAGTGCTGTAACGCAAAACCTAATTGGAATAACACCCAAATGTTTGCTGATCTTAAGTGTACTCTTTAAAGGGTTTCAAATAATATCAGATTTGGCGATGTCAGAATTCAATTTAACAAAATGTTGCGATTTTGTTGAAACTTTGAAGTCTTCTATCTCAAAAACTTGACTTCAGTTCAAGTTGATATTTACAGATCTTAAAACTATTTATGAAGGCTTTAACATGATGTATTCATTTTTCATGTCCGACACGTGCTTTCTGTTTTAGAGGTGTGACTCAAAGGTGATTTTGCATCTTTAAAGCGTTTTTACGAGGGCGATAGTATTGCGGATTCGTAATGCTCAGATCCTGAGGTTTTCAAAAATATGCAACACTTATATGTTACATGCATATTAAAAAAAATAGCATTCTCCTATATTATACTATATAGAGAATAATAGGTATGTCGGTTAATTGACAGTAATAAACATGTCACTTTTGATGGAGTCACTGAGTTTGACATGGTCAAGTTAAAGGCTCTCTACCTAGGTTTTTGTTAGATATGTATTATATCCAGTCTACGCAGTTTAGGGAGGTATAGGATGGACTAAACTACGTCATGCTGAAAATTTAACTTACTGAAGCACACTGTAGCCACACCCACTGCTTAATTGACCCATTTTCTTATTTATGAACCGATTTTCTTCAAAATTTGCATATACCTTCATGTTCGAATAGTGATTTGAAGGAAATACAGAATTTGTGTTGTGCGCATGCGCGGTGATAACTTTTTTGTTTGTTATTCGATTTTTACGAAATTTGGTATGTACATGTATAATCAGATTCAGAATCCAGGGGAAATGTTAAATTTCAGCACTGCGCCAACCTTTTTATTTCTTATCCGAATTTCATTAAATTTAGTATGTATATGTATATTCCGATTCGAAATATCATGGAGATATTGAACTTATGTTATGCGCATTGTTAACTTTCTTATTTCTGAACCGAGTTCATTCAAAATTGGTATGCATAATAAGATAAGAAATATCATGGAGAGATTGAATTTGTGTTGTGCGCATGCGCATTGCTAACTTTCTTATTTCTGAACAGAATTCATTCACAATTGGCATGTATGTATATAATTAGACTTTTTATTTCTCAACAGAATTGCATGAAATTTGGTATGCATACGTATAAACCAATTCGGGATTACATGGAAATAAAGAATTTGTGCAGAGTGAATGCGAATCCAAATATTGCCGCACCCTCGTACCTGTATGTCGTAACCCGCCCTGCACCAGTACTGTTAACTGTACAGTTCTAGTTATATTTTTTACCATTTTTACCTCTGTTTTTCAACCGATTTTGATGGAACCTTTTTTGTTTATTTCTTTAAACGTTTGTCTACAAGGTAAGACTTTAAAAATATGCATTTTGAGAACTTTGTTGCTGACTTTTTGAAGCACTTTTTTGACCATTTGTTCAACTTTTGCAATTTTATTTGTATCAATATGAAAACTTACAGGTACATAGACATTTTGATGGCGAACAAAATGAAATTATCAAAAAAAATATACCACTTCCGGTTTTGACGTCATTCGCTTGCAAAGTTGAAATTTTAACTTCCAGAATAATGAAAATATTCAAAAAAATCTTTTTGCAATGTGCTAGAAATAATCATTGACAAAATATGAAATGATAAAATTTGACCCAGATATTTCATATCAGCCGCCATCTTGAAATGAGTAATTTTTCTTTAAATCGAAATTCAGAATCAGGGAATCATCCGATTTGAATAAAAATGATGTCTAGGGAATCTTTAGTCGATTGCTAACAAAACATGGCGAGCCGATTTTTAAATTTCGATTCAGAATTTTTTTTATTTCCGATTTAGAATTTTTGGAAATAGTCAAAACTTTTAAGGCTCATATCTTTTGACCTTGACCTTGAGTGACCTTGTGACCTGAACAAAAGTTGTTGCCCTTGACCGGATATATCCAATGGCATAATCATTTTAGATGCCCAATGTTTACTTCCGGTTTTATGGCCGTCAGAAAATTGCAATTTTTAACTTTAAACAGCTCTGTCACGTGACCTAATTTACATACGTCATAAATTCTTTTTCGGCGTTACTATGCTTGATCTACTCTTTCCAATGATATATAACACAATGTATTTGAATCATAATTCCGCGTTCTAGAATTTGAAAATATTCTGCCAAATTCCATTGTAACTATTCGTGTTTCGTTTGTCTGTCTGCTGGTATTCCCTCGTCCCTTTTAGGTATTCTGGTAGCTGTGCGCCCCTTTTATTTTGTATGACGTACTGCTTGTAGTTCTGCACCTCTTTTATTTAGTCTGTCTGCTGGTATTTCTGATTCCAATTTATATGCCTTTATATACAGCCACATGAAAATATGGACGCATATTGCCGTCACCCCTGTCCATTCGTCCTTCAACAATTTCTTGTACACGCAATAGCGATTAGAGTTTTTATCCGATTTGAATGAAGCTTGGTATATGTATTTATCTTGATAATATCTCGAATAAGTTTGAAAATGGCGCAATTCCAGTCGTCGGTTAAAGACAATCGTATATACGTCGGCCATTTTCTATCAATAATAACCTCGTATGCATCAGGCGGATAAATCGCACTACTTTTGTCTCTATTGATGACGTCATCTGAAAAGTCTCTGACATCCAGACTTTTCCTATCTATAAGCATAATGTGCAAGGGAGGTAACTAACAACCCATAAACAGATCTATTTTTTATCGCGTAATCTCCTTCCGCCCATTTGCATTGGAAGGTTTTCTTCTATCTGCATACGAGGTTATTATTGATAAAAAATGGCCGACGTAAATACGATTGCGGTTAAAGAGTTACTGTCCTTGACTTAGTAAAAAAAACACGTAAGAATTAACTTGTGTACGCGATAGAAGTATAAGTTTTCATCCGAATTGAATGAAACTTGGTATGTATAATTATCGTGATACTATCTCGGACCATTTCATAATTGGAGCTATTCCAGTCGTCGGTTTATGAGTTATTGCCTTTGACTTAATGAAAACGTTAATATTAACTTGTGTATGTGATAAAAGCTAGAGTTTTTATTCGATTTGAATGACCTAATTTACATACGACACAAATTATTTTTGATTCGTAATATGCTATATCTACGCTTTCCAATGATATATGACACTATGTATTTGAATCATAATTCCGCGTTTTAGAATTTGAAAATATTCTGCCAAATTCCATTGTAACTGTTCGTGTTTCGTTTGTCTGTCTGCTGGTGTTGCCGCGTCTCTTTTTGCCTGTATTTTGGTAGCCGTGCGCCCCTTTTATTTGGTATGACTGCTTGTATGGCGCTGTATTTGGTTCAAAATAGGATCCAAATCTGACTGTACAAATACTTAAAATCACGTAGTCATTTCTAAGGTAGAAAAGACGAATCTTATAAATCTAAGTATGTTTTACGTATAATATGTCCTATTTCATGACTTTAGTCTTTCTAGAACGTAATTTAGACCGTAGACTTTGTAGAACGAAGAACGCGGATTGTAATCTTTGGAACATATCCTCTGGATCGTATCAACTGAATCGTAATCTTTAGAACTTCACCATTGGATCGTATCAACTGAATCGTAATCTTCGGAACTTCAACATTGAATCGTAATAACTGAATCGTAATCTTCGGATCGTAATTTAGAGCTTTGAATATCACGGAAATTGATTTAGACCACGTGACATTTTCTGCCTATCATTATTGCTCGTGTTGCTAACGGAAAGCCTACGGTGTATTATTCTGACAAGCTCCGATTATTAAGATATTCCTACAGATCATTTCAATATCAAACAACTAGCTTTTTCAACCGGGTATTATCAAACGAAAGATAAATGGTAATTCTTTGACAAACAATAAATCGACACGTGTGCTACAGACTGTGTACGTTAAAGATCCTTGTCATTTGGTTATCGAAATAAGAGTAGGCTAATGCCGCTAGACAAAACTCCCACTGCACAGGTGCAGAAAAGCAGGACGTAAAACTCCATTCCATTTCATTTATTAAGCCGTTTGAATCACATTTTGCCCATCAAATGGTTTTGAGAGTCCTAGATTGTTTTTAAATTAATAAAATTTAATGTAATTATAAGAAAGTCATTTATATTTATCTAGGAATATCTTAGTAATAGGAGCTTGTCAGAATAATAACGACACCATTGGTTTACCGATAGCAACACGAGCAATAATGATATGCAGAAAATATCACGTGGTCTAAATTAATTTCCGTGATATTCAGCGTTACGATTCAGCTAACACGATCCAATGAAGAAAGTCGAACGAAGAAAGTCGAATGTGGAAAGTTGAATGAAGGAAATCGAAAGATCACGATTCACTGAACACGATCCAGTGAAGAAGTTTCAAAGATTACGATTCAAAGAACACGATCCAGTAGTGAAGTTCCAAAGGTTGAATTCACGTTCTGCGTTCTACAAAATCTACGGTTAAAATTAGGTTCTAGCAAGACTCAAATCGAAAAAAAGTAAATGTAACATGTAAAAATACTTCAATTTTATAAGATTTGTCACTTCTACCTAAGAAATGACCACGCGATTTTAAGAACTTATACAATCAGATCCTGATCCTATTTTGAACCAAATACAGCGCCATATGCTTGTAGTTCTGCACCTCTTTTGCTGGTATTTCTGAATCCATTTTTCTGCCTTTTTATACACCTACATTAAAATATGGATGTATATTTTGTCCGACGGTCTGTCCTTCAACAATTTCTTGGCACGCGATAGAGACTAGAGTTTTTATCCGATTTGAATGAAGCATGGTATATTTATCTTGATAATATCACGGATGAGTTCGAAAATGGCGCTATTCAAGTAGTCGATTTAAAAGTTATTTCCCTTGACTTAGTGAAAAAACGTTAAAATTAGCTTGTGTATATGATAAAAGCTAGAGGTTTTATTCGATTTGATGAAGCTTGGTATGTGTATTTATCTTGATGAATTCCATTGTTAATGTGAGTGCTTTTTTTTTCAAAATTCTTTTTAAAAAATTCTGTCACGTGACCTAATTTACATATTATTTATATGACACTATGTATTTGAATCATAATTCCGCGTTTTAGAATTTGAAAGTGATATGCCGAATTCCATTGTAACTGTACGTGTTTCGTTTGTCTGTCTGCTGGTATTCCCGCATCCCTTTTAGTTAACCCTGCCTGTATACTGGTAGCCGTGCGCCCCTTTTATTTGGTCTGACTGCTTGTAGTTCTGCACCCTTATATTTAGTCTGTCTGCTGGTATTTCTGAATTCATTTTATTTGCCTTTTTATACACCCACATGAAAATATGGACGTATATTGCCGTACCCCTGTCTGTCCGTCGGTCTAGAGACTAGAGTGACCTTGTGACCTGAACAAAAGTCATTGCCCTTGATGAGATCTATCAACTGATGTATTCATTTTGGCTGTCCGATGTCTACTTCCGGTTTTATAGCCATTTGAAAATGTCGAGTTTTGACTTTAAACAGCTCTGTCACTTGACCTAATTCATTTACGTCACAAATTATCTTCTATTATTATCACGCTTTATCTCACGCTGTTTCAAAAAATGTATAACACTAGATTTTGTTCTTTGTTCTATAGTAACTCTGCGTGTTTTTTTGGCGGGAAAAAACACGTGTTATCTGAATTACGGATTTCATAAGATAGGTAACAATTTCTTCTTAAGATATGAAAGAACATGACTAACAAAGAAAAAAATATGACAAAAACGTAACCGGAACACGTTGGCCACCATCTTGAAATGAACATGTTTTCTTTAAATCGACATCCGATTTACTAGTATATAATTTTGATGTTTATGGCATTTTCAATCTATTGCCAACAAAATGAGGGCAGCTGAATTGCTAATTTCGATTATGGTGTTTGTCGTTTTCCGTTATAAGATTTTCAGCAATTATTGTAACACTTTTAAAGCTCATAACTTGGGACCTTGCCATTTGTTGACCTTATGATCCGAACAAAAGTTATTGCCCGATATGAGATCTATCCAATTGTGAATTCATTTTTGTTGTCCAATATTTACTTCTTGCTTTGTAGCCAAATGAAAATTGTCAGTTTGAACCTAATTCACGTACTTCTCAAAAATCGTCTTTTCTTATTATGCTTTATCTCCTCTTGATATATAATAGTAGATATTTTAATCATTTTGCTTTTTTTTTTAATTTGGAAATTTTGTTCATTGTTCTAAAGTAACTGCGTGGCCTTTTTGGCGCGAAAAAACACGTGGTTCCTAAATTGTGGATTTTTAAAGAGAGTCGACACATTCTTTTGAAGATATAAAATGACATAACATTCACAGAAAAAAAAGGATAAAATTGGACCCGGAAGTAACCAGTAGACCACCATCTTGAAATGACCAACTTTTCTTTAAATCGATATAAGTGATCAGGATATCATCCGATTTACATAATGTTGATGTCTATGGCATCTTCGATATATTACTAACAAAATGGTGACAGCCGATTTCCTAATTTCGATTAAAAGTTTTGTCTATTTCCGGTTAAAGAAATTCAGCAATAGCAAACACTTACAAAGCTCAACACTCGTGACCTCGACGTTTGATGACCTTTTGATTTGAACCAAAGCTATTGCCCTCCATAAAATGTATCAAATGATGTTTTACTTTGTGTTTTCCGATGTTTACTTCCGGTTTAATAGCAGATTGAAAATTGAGATTTTTAACTATAAACAGCTCTGTCACATGACCTAATTTATATGCAGGATTTAAATGCAACCGTTCAAGGATGTTTAAATTGCGCACTGCTCAGTACCGTTATCACGGTTCTAGTTGCAGGGCGTACTTCGTACGCCCTGCTTTGTTTTCGTATTGATTATTTTTTTTTTTTTTTTCGTCTACGGCAGAGCCTATTTCTCAGAATTGGTACCATATACAGAAAAACGGATTACATGACGTTTTCGGACTTGTGGCTAATTGCAGTTTAAATGTAAAACGAAATTGATCTGCGCAACATGAAGCGACATGAGCAACAAACATAAAATCGACTGTAGAGAACGTATTTATCAACCGATTTTGCTCGGATTACTTTCATCGTATTTCTTGTAACAAAGGACATATAATATAACTTTAAAATATTCGATTATATCAAATTCGTTCGTCACTTTTTCTTGCCGTAATTAATCGAAATTTGATTTTTTGTTTGATTTTTAACGGATCAAGTTGAAATTTCTATGATGTATACTGTCGGCAATTGCAAATAATTCTGCACAATCAAATTTTTTGTATCACTTCCGGTTTCAATGATATTATGTTTTTTCACTTCCGGTTGTGTGATTTCTGGTCAAACTGATTTATGATAAAAATAAGGTATGCATAATGTTCATGTTTTTATTGTAAACTGTTCAGATCAAAAAAATATTTACCGGAAGTTATAATTCAGCCGCAATATTGGTTTTGGTCATTTTGCGAAAATTGCTATTTTGAATCCATTTGTTATCCGACTTTAACAATTTTGATGGTAAACAAAAGATTAAAACTGTCTCTACAACATATGGGAAGCCGATTTTCGATTTTCGATTTTGCCTTTTTTGTATAACTGAATATTTTTTTCCAAAGTTTAGATGCTTATATCACATGACCTTGACCTTGGATGACCTTCATATTACTCACAATGATACCTTGCGACCTTGACCTTCTGATGACCTTTTGACCTTTGGGGTCAGATCACTTAAACTTATTTTATAGGGCTCTAAACATGACTTTTTTAGCATATTGCCAGTGCTGTAGCGCAAAACCTAACTGGAATAACACCCTAATGTTTGTTAATTTTTAATGTACTCTTTAAAAGGTTTCAAATAATATCAGATTTGGCGATGTCAAAATTCAATTTAAGAAAATGTTGCGATTTTGATCAAACTTTAAAGGCTTCTATCTCGAGAACTTGACCTTAGATCATCTTGATATTTACAGATCTTATAACTATTTATGAGAGCTTTAACATGATGTATTCATTTTTCATGTCCGACACGTGCTTTCTGTTTTAGAGGTGTGACTCAAAGGTGATTTTGCATCTTTAAAGCGTTTTTACGACGGCCCTAATTTAGATAGAGCAACACTTTTTGCGGATCCGTAATGCTGCGATCCTGAGGTTTCCAAAAATATGCAACACTTCTATGTTACTTGCATATTTGACTATCCTATACTTTAACATAGGGCAATACTAGGTATGTCGGTTAATTGACTGTTTATAAGATGTCAAAATTGATAAATTTCTTAAGTTGACATGTTAAAGTTAAAGGGGCTCTACCTCGATTATTGTTAGATATGTAGTAAATCCAGTTTAAGCATTAAAAGGTGGGATGGGGTGGACTAAACTACGGCATGCTGAAAATTTAACTTACTGAAGCACCCTCTGCTTAATTGACCCACTTTCTTATTTATGGACCGATTTTCTTCAAAATTTGCATATACCTTAATGTTCGAATAGTGATTTGAAAGAAAATACAAAATTTGTGTTGTGCGCATGCGCATTGCTAACTTTTTTGTTTGTTTTCCGATTTTTACGAAATTTGGTATGTACATGTATAATCGGATTCAAAACTTAGGGGAAATGTTAAATTTAGTTCTGCGCATGCGCAATATCAACTTTCTTATTCAAATTTCTTCAAAATCGGTATGTATGTGTATAATTAAATTCGAAATATCATGGACATTTTGAATTTGTGAAGTGCGCATGCGCGTCGCCAACTTTCTTATTTCTTATCCGAATTTCATGAAACTTGGTATGCATAACTATATTCCGATTCGAAATATGATGGAGATATTGAATTTGTGTTTTGCGCATGCGCATTGCTAACTTTCTTATTTCTGAACCCAATTCATTCAAAATTGACATGCATGTGTATAATAAGATTCGAAATATCATGGACTATTAAATTTATGTAGTGCGCATGCGCATCGCCAACTTACTTATTTCTTACCAGAATTTCTTCAAAATTAGCATGTTTGTGTATAATCAGATTTGAAATTTCATGGACATAAAAAATTTGTGTAGTGAGCATGCGCAGTAACAACTTTCTTATTTCTCAACCGAATTGCATGAAACTTGGTCTGCATACGTATAGACTGATTCGGGATTTCATGGAAATAGAGTATTTGTGCAGTGCACATGCGCATTGCCAACTTTATTTTTTCTTGTTGAAATATTTTTAAACGTGGTATGTATGTCTATAATCATAGTCTCAATTGCATTACCCTGTTGATCTCGCGCATTGAATTGTCAGTACAGTGCATGCGCTTTCGAATATTGCCGCATCGTCGTAACTGTATGTCGTAACCCGCCCTGCACCAGTACTGTTACCTGTACAGTTCTAGTTGCAGGGCGTACTTCGTACGCCCTGCTTTGTTTTCGTTTTGATTATTTTTTTTTTTTTTTTTCGTCCACGGCGCGGCCTATTTCTCAAAAATGGTAACATGTATGGAAAAACAGATTTCATGACGTTTTCTAACCTGTGGCTAATCAACTATTAAATGTAAAACAAGATTGTTCCGCGCAACATGAAGCGACATGAGCAACAAACATAAAATGGACCCTAGCGAACGTATTTATCAATCGATTTTGCTCAAATTACCTTCATCGTATTCCTTGTAACAAAAGACAAATAATGGAACTTGAAAAAATTCGATTATATGAAAATCGTTCGTAACTTTTTCATGCCGTAATTAATCGAAGTATGATTTTTTGTTTGATTTTTAACGGATCAATTTGAAATTTCTATGGTGTATACTGTCGGTAATTGCAAATAATTCTGCACAATCAAATTTTTTGCATCACTTCCGGTTTCAATGATATCATGTTTTTTCATTTCCGGTTGTGTGATTTCTAGTAAAACTGGGTTATGAAAAAAATAAGGTATGCATAATGATCATGCTCTTATAACAAACTGTTCAGATCAAAAAAATATTTACCGGAAGTTATAATATAGCCGCCATATTGGTTTTGGTCATTTTGCGAAAATTGCTATTTTGAATCTATTTGTTATCCGACTTTCACAATTTTGATGTTAAACGAAAGATTAAAACTTTCTCTACAACTTATGGGAAGCCGATTTTCGATTTTCGATTTTGACTTTTTTGAATAACTGAATGTTTTTTTCCAAAGTTTAGAGGCTTGTATCACATGACCTTGACCTTGGATGACCTTCCTATTGCACATAATGCTACCTTGTGACCTTGACCTTCTGATGACCTTTTGACCTTAGGGGTCAGACTACTTAAACCGATTTTATAGGGCTCTAAACATGGCTGTTTTAGCATATTGCCAGTGCTGTAGCGCAAAACCTTACTGGAATAACAACCTAATGTTTGCTGATTTTTATTGTACACTTTAAGGGGTTTCAAATAATATCAGATTTTGCGATGTCAAAATTCAATTTAAGAAAATGTTGCGATTTTGATCAGACTTTAAAGGTTTCTATCTCGAGAACTTGATCTCAGATCATCTTGATATTTACAGATATCATAAAGATTTATGAGAGCTTTAACATGATGTATTCATTTTTCAAGTCCGACACGTGCTTTCTGTTTTAGAGGTGTGATTCAAAGGTGATTTTGCATCTTTAAAGCGTGTTTACGAGGGCCCTAAGATAGATAAAGCAATATTGTTTTCGGATCTGTAATGCTGAGTTCCTCAGGTTTCCAAAAATATGCAACACTTCTATGTAACTTGCATATTTCCATATCCCATACTTTAACATGGGGCAATAATAGGTATGTCGGTTAATTGACTGTATAAACAGTGTCACTATTAATAGAGTCGGTAAGTTTGACATGTTCAAGTTAAAGGGGCTCTACCTCGATTTTTGTTAGATATGAATTATATTCAATTTACGCATTAAAGGGAGGTCTAGGATGGACTAAACTACGTCATGCTGAAAATTTAACTTACTGAAGCACCCCTGTAGGCATGCCCACTGCTTAATTGACCCACTTTCTTATTTATGAACCGATTTTCTTCAAAATTTGCATATACCTTCATGTTCGAATAATGATTTAAAGGAAAATACAAAATATGGGTTGTGCGCATGCGCGATGCTAACTTTTTTGTTTGTTATCCAATTTTAACGAACTTTGGCATGTACACGCATAATCGGATTCAAAACTTAGGGGAAATGTTAAATTTAGTTCTGCGCATGCGCAATATCAACTTCCTTATTTCTTATCTAAATTTCATCAAAATCGGTATGTATGTGTATGATCAGATTCGAAATATCATGGACATTTTGAATTTGTGAAGTGCGCATGCGCGTCGCTAACTTTCCTATTTCTTATCCGAATTTCATGAAACTTGGTATGCATATGTATATTCCGATTCGAAATATGATGGAGATATTGAATTTGTGTTTTGCGCATGTGCATTGCCAAATTTCTTATTTCTGAACCAAATTCATTCAAAATTGGCATGCATGTGTATAATAAGATTCTAAATATCATGGAGATATCAAATTTATGTAGTGCGCATGCGCATCGCTAACTTACTTATTTCTTATCAGAATTTCTTCAAAATTAGCATGTTTGTGTATAATCAGATTTGAAATTTCATGGACATAATGAATTTGTGTAGTGAGCATGCGCAGTAACAACTTTCTTATTTCTCAACCAAATTGCATGAAACTTGGTATGCATACGTATAGACGGGATTTCATGGAAATAGAGCATGTGTGCAGTGCACATGCGCATTGCCAATTTTATTTTTCCTTGTTGAAATATTTTTAAACTTGATATGTATGTCTATAATTATAGTCTCAATTGCATTACCCTGTTGATCTCGAGCATTAAAATATCAGTACAGTGAATGCACAATCGAATATTGCCGAACCGTCGTACCCTTTATGTCGTAACCCGCCCTGCACCAGTACTGTTAACTATACAGTTCTAGTTGCAGGGCGTACTTCGTACGCCCTGCTTTGTTTTCGTATTGATTATTTTTTGCAGGGCGTACTTCGTACGCCCTGCTTTGTTTTCGTAATGATTATTTTTTTTTTTTTTTTTTTTCGTCCCCGGCCCGGCCTATTTCTCGGAAATGGTAAAATGTATGAAAAAACGGATTTCATGACGTTTTCTAACTCGTGGCTAATCAACTGTTAAATGTAAAACAAAATTGATATGCGCAACATGAAGCGACATGAGCAACAAACATAAAATGAACTGTAGAGAACGTATTTATCAACCGATTTTAGTCAAAGTACCTTCATCGTATTCCTTGTAACAAAGGACAAACAATGAAACTTGAAAAAATTCGATTATATGAAAATCGTTCGTCACTTTTTCATGCCGTAATTAATCGAAGTATGATTTTTTGTTTGATTTTTAACGGATCATTATGAAACTTATATGATGTAGACCTATGGCAAGTGCAAATAATTCTTCACACTCAAAATTTTTGCATCACTTCCGGTTTCAATGATATCACTTCCGGTTACATCGCTTCCGGTAAAACTGAGTTATGAGAAAAATAAGGCATGAATAATGTTAGTGCAATTATTACAAACTGTTTTGACCCAACAAATATTTACCGGAAGTTATAATTTGGCCGCCATATTGTTTTTAGTCATTTTGCGAAAATTCCTATTCTGAATCTATTTGTTATCTGAGTTTCACAATTTTGATGTTAATCGAAAGATTGAAACTTTGTCTTCAACAAATGGGAAGCCGAATTTCGATTTTCGATTTTGCCTTTTTTGTATAACGAAATGTTTTTTTCCAAAGTTTAGAGGCCTGTATCACATGACCTTGACCTTGGATGACCTTCATATTGCACATAATGATACCTTGGGACTTTGACCTTCTGATGACCTTGTGACCTTTAAGGTCAGACATCTTAAACCTATTTTATAGGACTCCAAACATGGCTTTTTTTGCATATTGCCAGTTCTGTAACGCAAAACCTAACTGGAATAACACCCCAATGTTTGCTGATTTTTAATGTACCCTTTAAAGGGTTTCAATTAATATAAGATTTGGCGATGTCAGAATTCAATTTAACAAAATGTTGCGATTTTGTTGAAATTTTGAAGGCTCCTATCTCAAGAACTTGACCTCAGATCAAGTTGGTATTTACAGATCTTAGACCTATTTAAAAGGTCTTTCACGTGATGTATTCATTTTTCATGTCCGACACGTGCTTTCTGTTTTAGAGGTGTGACTCCAAGGTGATTTTGCATCTTTAAAGCGTTTTTACAAGGGCCCTGATATAGATAAAGCAATATTTTTTTCGGATCCATAATGCTGAGATTCCGAGGTTTCCAAAAATGTGCAACACTTCTATGTAACTTGCATATTTCCATATCGTATACTTGAACATAGGGCAATAATAGGTATGTCGGTTAATTGACTGTTTATAAACAATGTCAATATTAATAGAGTCAGTAAGTTTGACATGTTAAAGTTAAAGGGGCTCTACCTCAATTTTTGTTAGATATGAATTATCTTAGGTTAACGCATTAAAGGGAGGTCTAGGATGGACTAAACTACAGCATGCTGAAAATTTAACTTACTGAAGCACTCTGTAGCCACGCCCACTGCTTTATTGACTCATTTTCTTATTTATGATCCGATTTTCTTCAAACTTAACATATACCTCCATGTTGGAATAGTGATTTAAAGGAAAACGTAAAATTTGTATTGTGCGCATGCGCGATGCTAACTTTTTTGTTTGTTATCCGATTTTTACGAAATTTGGTATGTACATGTATAATCAGATTCAGAATCTAGGGGAAATGTTAAATTTGAGTACTGCGCATGCGCATTATTATCTTTCTTTTTTCTTATCCAATTTGTTTCAAAATTTGCATGTGTGCGTATAATCAGATTCGAAATATCATGGACATATAAAATTTGTGTAGTGCGCATGCGCGACGCCAACTTTCTTATCCGAATTTCATGAAAGTTAGTATGCATATATAACAAAACACAAGACAATATTATGGAATATAACACACTTCTTTAATACGGATAAGCACATAACGTTTCAACACAATATACACGTGTCGTCATCAGATGTAATGGTGAGAGAATAAAACATAACAATATATATACTAACAAGAAACGATAAGAGATTAAGGGGGGACAATAGATAAAAGGATAATAAACAAGCTAGGTAACAAGACGAAGTCATGGGGCAGGTAATCAGGAAGCAAGGATAGGAAAACATAAGCTAATGAGTAATAATGATTAAAGGGTAGTGATTAAGGGGTAATATTGATGGACAAGATTAAGGTGAATGAAGAAGAAACAATGGGTGGAATGCAAGCAAGTGATGAAGAGGGGGGGGGGGGATTATTTCAGCCATATCTTGGAAATGTATTGTCCACTGTCGCGGTTGATCTCTGGAAAACGTCTTTGGATAGCTAGGGCTTCTCGGATCCGTCGCTGTTGCTTGTTAGGGAGGTTGGAAGCTATAACAGATTGATCTTGCCATTGGATTTGGTGGTTAGGGAATTTGACGTGTATATTGTGTTGAAACGTTATGTGCTTATCCGTATTAAAGAAGTGTGTTATATTCCATAATATTGTCTTGTGTTTTGTTATATGTGCTCCTCGCTTCTATATGTCGTTCAAATCTTATAGTATGCATATGTATATTCCGATTCGAAATATCATGGAAATATTGAATTTGTGTTTTGCGCATGCGCATGGCTAACTTTCTTATTTCTGAACCAAATTCATTCAAAATTGGCATGCATGTGTATAATAAGATTTGAAATATCATGGACATATTAAATTAATGTAGTGCACATGCGCATCGACAACTTACTTATTTCTTATCAGAATTTCTTCAAAATTAGTATGTATGAGTATAATCAGATTCAAAATTGCATGGACACATTGAATTTGTGTAGTGAGCATGCGCTGTAACAACTTTCTTATTTCTCAACCGAATTGCATGAAACTTGGTATGCATACGTATAGACTGATGTGTGATTTCATGGAAATAGAGAATTTGTCCAGTGCACATGCGCATTGCCAACTTTCTTATTTCTTGTTGAAATATTTTTAAATTTGATATGAATGTCTGCAATCACAGTCTCAATCACCCTGTTGAAATTCAATTCTCGCGCATTGAATTATTAGTACAGTGCATGCGCAATCGAATATTGCCGCACCGTCGAACCTGTATGTCGTAATCCGCCCTGCACCAGTACTGTTAACTGTACAGTTCTAGTTGCAGGGCGTACTTCGTACGCCCTGCTTTGTTTTCGTTTTGATTATTTTTTTTTTTTTTTTTTCGTCCACGGCGCGGCCTATTCCTCGAAAATGGTAACATGTATGGAAAAACAGATTTCATGACGTTTTCTAACCTGTGGCTAATCAACTATTAAATGTAAAACAAAATTGTTCCGCGCAACATGAAGCGACATGAGCAACAAACATAAAATGGACCCTAGAGAACGTATTTATCAACCGATTGTGCTCAAATTACCTTCATCGTATTCCTTGTAACAAAAGACAAATAACGGAACTTGAAAAAATTCGATTATATGAAAATCGTTCGTCACTTTTTCATGCCGTAATTAATCGAAGTATGATTTTTTGATTGATTTTTAACGGATCAATTTGAAATTTCTATGGTGTATACTGTCGGTAATTGCAAATAATTCTGCACATTCAAATTTTTTGCATCACTTCCGGTTTCAATGATATCATGTTTTTTCATTTCCGGTTGTGTGATTTCTAATAAAACTGAGTTATGATAAAAAATAAGGTATGCATAATATTCATGCTCTTATTACAAACTGTTCAGATCAAAAAAATATTTACCGGAAGTTATAATTAAGCCGCCATATTGGTTTTGGTCATTTTGTTAAAATTGCTATTTTGAATCCATTTATTATTCGACTTTCACAATTTTGATGTTAAACGAAAGATTAAAACTTTCTCTACAACTTATGGGAAGCCGAATTTTGATTTTCGATTTTGCCTTTTTTGTATAACTGAATGTTTTTTTCCAAAGTTTAGAGGCTTGTATCACATGACCTTGACCTTGGATGACCTTAATATGACACACAATGATACCTTGCGACCTTGACCTTCTGATGACCTTTTGACCTTTGGGGTCAGACAATTATAACCTATTTTATAGGGCTCCAAACATGGCTTTTTTAGCATATTGCCAGTGCTATTGCAAAAAACCTAACTGGAATAACATTCTAATGTTTGCTGATTTTTAATGTACTCTTTAAAAGGTTTCAAATAATATCAGATTTGGCGATGTCAAAATTCAATTTAAGAAAATGTTGCGATTTTGATCAAACTTTAAAGGCTTCTATCTCGAGAACTTGACCTCAGATCATCTTGATATTTACAGATCTCATAAAGAATTATGAGAGCTTTAACATGATGTATTCATTTTTCATGTCCGACACGTGCTTTCTGTTATAGAGGTGTGACTCAAATGTGATTTTGCATCTTTAAAGCGTTTTTACGAGGGCCCTAATATAGATAGAGCAATATTTTTTTCGGATCCGTAATGCTGGGTTTCTCAGGTTTCCAAAAATATGGAACACTTCTATGTAACTTGCATATTTCCATATCCCATACTTTAACCTGGGGCAATAATAGGTATGTCAGTTAATTGACTGTATAAACAGTGTCACTATTAATAGAGTCAGTAAGTTTGACATGTAAAGTTAAAGGGGCTCTACCTCGATTTTTGTTAGATATGAATTATATTCAATTTACGCATTAAAGGGAGGTCTAGGATGGACTAAACTACGTCATGCTGAAAATTTAACTTACTGAAGCACCCTGTAGGCACACCCACTGCTTAATTGACCCACTTTCTTATTTATGAACCAATTTTCTTCAAAATTTGCATATACCTTCATGTTCGAATAATGATTTAAAGACAAATACAAAATATGCGTTGTGCGCATGCGCGATGCTAACTTTTTTGTTTGTTATCCGATTTTAACGAAACTTGGCATGTACACGCATAATCGGATTCAAAACTTAGGAGAAATGTTAAATTTAGTTCTGCGCATGCGCAATATCAACTTCCTTATTTCTTATCTAAATTTCATCAAAATCGGTATGTATGTGTATAATTAGATTAGAAATATCATGGACATTTTGAATTTGTGAAGTGCGCATGCGCGTAGCTAACTTTCCTATTTCTTATCCGAATTTCATGAAACTTGGTATGTATATGTATATTCCGATTCGAAATATAGTTGAGATATTGAATTTGTGTTTTGCGCATGCGCATTGCTAACTTTCTTATTTCTGAACCAAATTCATTCAAAATTGGCATGCATGTGTATAATAAGATTCTAAATATCATGGAAATATCAAATTTATGTAGTGCGCATGCGCATCGCCAACTTACTTATTTCTTATCAGAATTTAAACTTGATATGTATGTCTATAATCATAGTATCAATTGCATTACTCTGTTGATCTGGAGCATTGAATTATCAGTACAGTGAATGCACAATCGAATATTGCCGCACCGTCGTAACTGTATGTCGTAACCCGCCCTGCACCAGTACTGTTAACTGTACAGTTCTAGTTGTTTTTTTGGTTTTAATACCACTTTATGGTGTTGTTCTGTGATATTGTTTTTAGTTTTGTTCTTTCTGTGATATTGTTTTAGCTTTATCTATTTCATGTTTGTTTTATTGTTTTAGTTTCGTTTTGACATGTTTTTTTCTTTTATCGTGTTCTGGAGCTATATAGCCCATTTGGTGCTGGTGCTCCTTAATACATTTCATTTCATTTTCTTGCAGGGCGTACTTCGTACGCCCTGCTTTGTTTTCGTATTGATTATTTTTTTTTTTTTCGTCGGTCGGTGCACCTATTTCTCAGCAATGGTACTATGTACTAAAAAACAGATTTCGTGACGTTTTCTGACTTGTGGCTAAATTTAATATGAATGTAAAACGAAATTTTTCTGAGCAACATTAAGCGACATTAGCAACAAACATAAAATGGGCTCTAGAGACCGTATTTATCAACCGATTTTGCTCAAATTACTTTCATCGTATTTCTTGTAACAAAGGACATATAATAGAACTTTCAAATATTCGATTACATGAAAATCGTTCGTCACTTTTTCTTGCCGTAATTAATCGAAGTATGATTTTTTGTTTGATTTTCAAGGGATCAATATGAAACTTCTATGATGTAGACCTACGGCAAGTGCAAATAATTCCCCACACTCAAAATTTTTGCATCACTTCCGGTTTTGATGATATCACTTCCGGTTGCATCACTTCCGGTAAAACTTATTTATGATAAAATTAGGGTGTGCATAATGTTAGTGTTATTATTACAAACCGTTGTGACCAAAAAAATATATACCGGAAGTTATAGTTTGGCCGCCATATTGGTTAGAGTCATTTTTCCAAAATTTTTATTCAGAATAATTTTGTAATCAGACATTCACGATTTTGATGTTAATCGGAGCATTAAAGATTTGTCGACACTTCCTTGAGAGCCGAATTTCGATTTTCGATTTTGACTTTTTTGTATAACAGAATGTTTTTTTCCAAAGTTTAGATGCTTGTATCACATGACCTTGACCTTGGATGACCTTCATATTACTCACAATGATACCTTGCGACCTTGACCTTCTGATGACCTTTTGACCTTTGGGTCAGACCACTTAAACTTATTTTATAGGGCTCCAAACATGGCTTTTTTAGCATATTGCCAGTGCTGTAGCGCAAACCCTAACTGGAATAACACCCTAATGTTTGTTGATTTTTAATGTACTCTTTAAAAGGTTTCAAATAATATCAGATTTGGCGATGTCAAAATTCAATTTAAGAAAATGTTGCGATTTTGATCAAACTTTAAAGGCTTCTATCTCGAGAACTTGACCTCAGATGATCTTGATATTTACAGATCTCATAAAGATTTATGAGAGCTTTAACATGATGTATTCATTTTTCATGTCCGACACGTGCTTTCTGTTTTAGAGGTGTGATTCAAAGGTGATTTTGCATCTTTTAAGCGTTTTTACGAGGGCCCTAATATAGATAGAGCAATATTTTTTCCGGATCCGTAATGCTGAGTTTCTCAGGTTTCCAAAAATATGCAACACTTCTATGTAACTTGCATATTTCCATATCCCATACTTTAACATGGGGCAATAATAGGTATGTCGGTTAATTGACTGTATAAACAGTGTGACTATTAATAGAGTCAGTAAGTTTAACATGTTAAAGTTAAAGGGGCTCTACCTCGATTTTTGTTAGATATGAATTATATTCAGTTTACGCAATAAAGGGAGGTCTAGGATTGACTAAACTACGGCATGCTGAAAATCTAACTTACTGAAGCACCCTGTAGGCACGCCCACTGCTTAATTGACCCACTTTCTTATCTATGAACCGATTTTCTTCAAAATTTGCATATACTTTCATGTACGAATAGTGATTTAAAGGAAAATACAAAATATGGGTTGTGCGCATGCGCGATGCTAACTTTTTTGTTTGTTATCCGATTTTAACGAAACTTGACATGTACACGGATAATCGGATTCAAAACTCAGGGGAATTGTTAAATTTAGTTCTGCGCATGCGCAATATCAAATTCCTTATTTCTTATCCAAATTTCATCCAAATCGGTATGTATGTGTATATTTAGATTAGAAATATGATGGACATTTTGAATTTGTGAAGTGCGCATGCGCGTGGCTAACTTTCTTATTTCTTATCCAAATTTCATGAAACTTGGTATGCATATGTATATTCCGAATCGAAATATGATGGAGATATTGAATTTGTGTTTTACGCATGCGCATTGCTAACTTTCTTATTTCTGAACCAAATTTATTCAAAAGTGGCATGCATGTGTTTAATAAGATTCGAAATATTATGGAAATATCAAATTTAAGCAGTGCGCATGCGCATTTCTAACTTACTTATTTCTTATCAGAATATCTTCAAAATTAGCATGTTTGTGTAAAATCAGATTTGAAATTTCATGGACTTAAAGAATTTGTGTAGTGAGCATGCGCAGTAACAACTTCCTTATTTCTGAACCGAATTGCATGAAACTTGGTATGTATACGTATAGACTGATTTGAGATTTCATCGGAATAGATATGTATGTCTATAATCATAGTCTCAATTGCATTACCCTGTTGATCTCACGCATTGAATTATCAGTACAGTACATGCGCAATCGAATATTGCCGCACCGTCCTACCTGTATGTCGTAACCCGCCCTGCACCAGTACTGTTAACTGTACAGTTCTAGTTGCAGGGCGTACTTCGTACGCCCTGCTTTGTTTTCGTATTGATTGTTCTTTTTTTTTTTCGTCCACGGCAGGGCCTATTTCTCGGAACTGGTACTATGTACAGAAAAAGCGATTTCATGACGTTTTCTAACCTGTGGCTAATTACAAAATGAATGTAAAACGAAATTTTTCTGAGCAACATGAAGCGACATTAGCAATAAACATAAAATGGGCTGTAGAAAATGTATTTATTAACCGATTTTGCTCGGATTTACTTTATCGTATTTCTTGTATTAATGGGCAAAAAATAGTAGTTGAAAATTTTCGATTATATGAAATTCGCTCGATACTTTTTCTTGCCGTAATTAATCGAAGTATGATTATTTACTTGATTTTTAACGTATCAATTTGAAACTTCTATGATGTAGACCGCCAGCAAGAACAAATAATTCTGCACACTTAAAAAATATACATCACTTCCGGTTTCAATGATATCACTTCCGGTAACATCACTTTCGGTAAAACTGAGTTATGTTAGAAATAAGGTATGCATAATTTTAATGTTGTTTTCACAAACATTTGTGATCAAAAAAATATTTACCGGAAGTGATAATTTGACAACCATATTGATTTTGGTCATTTTCCGAAAATTGCTATTCAGAATCTATTTGTTATCCGACTTTCACAATTTTAATGTTAATCGAAAGATTGAAGCTTTGTCTACAACAAATGGGAAGTCGAATTTCGATTTTCGATTTTGCCTTTTTTGTATAACGAAATGTTTTTTTCCAAAGTTTAGAGGCTTGTATCACATGACCTTGACCTTGGATGACCTTAATATGACACACAATGATACCTTGCGACCTTGACCTTCTGATGACCTTTTGACCTTTGGGGTCAGATCACTATAACCTAATTTATAGGGCTCCAAACATGTTTTTTTTTAGCATATTGCCAGTGCTGTAGCACAAAACCTAACTGGAATAACACCCTAATGTTTGCTGATTTTTAATGTACTCTTTAAAAGGTTTCAAATAATATCAGATTTGGCGATGTCAAAATTTAATTTAAAAAAATGTTACGATTTTGATCAAACTTTAAAGGCTTCTATCTCGAGAACTTAACCTCAGATCATCTTGATATTTACAGATCTCATAAAGATTTATGGGGGCTTTAACATGATGTATTCATTTTTCATGTCCGACACATGCTTTCTGTTTTAGAGGTGTGATTCAAAGGTGATTTTGCATCTTTAAAGCGTTTTTACGTGGGCCCTAAGATAGATAGAGCAATAATTGTTTCGGATCCGTAATGCTGAGTTCCTCAGGTTTCCAAAAATATGCAACACTTCTATGTAACTTGCATATTTCCATATCCCATATTTTAACATGGGGCAATAATAGGTATGTCAGTTAATTGACTGTATAAACAGTGTCACTATTAATAGAGTCAGTAAGTTTGACATGTTAAAGTTAAAGGGGCTCTACCTCGATTTTTGTTAGATATGAATTATATTCAGTTTACGCATTAAAGGGAGGTCTAGGATGGACTAAACTACGGCATGCTGAAAATTTAACTTACTGAAGCACCCTGTAGGCACGCCCACTGCTTAATTGACCCACTTTCTTATTTATGAACCGATTTTCTTCAAAATGTGCATATACATTCATGTTCGAATAGTAATTTAAAGGAAAATACAAAATATGGGTTGTGCGCATGCGCGATGCTTACTTTTTTGTTTGTTATCCGATTTTAACGAAACTTGGCATGTACACGCATAATCGGATTCAAAACTCAGGGGAATTGTTAAATTTAGTTCTGCGCATGCGCAATGTCAAATTCCTTATTTCTTATCCAAATTTCATCAAAATCGGTATGTATGTGTATAATTAGATTAGAAATATCATGGACATTTTGAATTTGTGAAGTGCGCATGCGCGTAGCTAACTTTCTTATTTCTTATCCAAATTTCATGAAACTTGGTATGCATGTGTACAATAAGATTCGAAATATTATGGAAATATCAAATTTATGTAGTGCGCATGCGCATTGCTAACTTACTTATTTCTTATCAGAATATCTTCAAAATCAAATTTGAAATTTCATGGACATAATGAATTTGTGTAGTGAGCATGCGCAGTAACAACTTCCTTATTTCTCAACCGAATTGCATGAAACTTGGTATGCATACGTATAAACTGATTCGGGATTTCTAGGAAAGAGAGAATTTGTGCAGTGCAATACCGCATTGCCAAATTTCTTGTTGAAATATTTTTACACTTGGTATTTATGTCTAAAATCATAGTCTCGGTTGCATCACCCTGTTGAAATTTATTTCTCGCGAATTGAATTATTAGTACAGAGCATGCGCAATCGAATATTGCCGCACCTTCGTAGCTGTATGTCGTAACCCGCCCTGCACCAGTACTGTTAACTGTACAGTTCTAGTTTTTTTTTTTTTTCGTCGAGTGTTGGGCCTATTTTTTGGAAATGGTAACATGTACGGAAAAACGGATTTCATGATGTTTTCTAACTCGTGACTCATTAAAAAATGAATGTAAAACGAAATTTCTCTGAGCAACATTAAGCGACATGAGCAACAAACATAAAATGGACTCTAGAGAACGTATTTATCAACCGATTTTGCTCAAATTACCTTCATCGTATTCCTCATAATAAAGGACAAATAATGGAACTTGAAAAAATTCGATTATATGAAAATCGTTTGTCACTTTTTCATGCCGTAATTAATCGAAGTATGATTTTTTGTTTGATTTTTAACGGATCATTGTGAAACGTATATGATCTAGACCTACGGCAAGTGCAAATAATTCTTCACACTCAAAATTTTTGTTATCACTTCCGGTTTCAATGATATCACTTCCGGTTACATCGCTTCCGGTAAAACTGAGTTATGAAGAAAAAAAGGCATGCATAATGTTAGTGCAATTATTACAAACTGTTTTGACCCAAAAAATATTTACCGGAAGTTATACTTTGCCCGCCATTTTGGTTTCAGTCATTTTGCAAAAATTCCTATTCTGAATCCATTTGTTATCCGACTTTCACAATTTTAATGTTAAACGAAAGATTAAAACTTTCTCTACAACTTATGGGAAGCCGATTTTCGATTTTCGATTTTGCCTTTTTTGTATAACGTAATGTTTTTTTCCAAAGTTTAGAGGCTTGTATCACATGACCTTGACCTTGGATGACCTTAATATGATACACAATGATACCATGCGACCATGACCTTCTGATGACCTTTTGACCTTTAGGGTCAGACCACTATAACCTATGTTATAGGGCTCCAAACATGGCCATTTTAGCATATTGCCAGTGCTGTGGCGCAAAACCTAACTGGAATAACACCCTAATGTATGCTGATTTTTAATGTACTCTTTACAAGCTTTCAAATAATATCAGATTTGGCGATGTCAAAATTCAATTTAAAAAAATGTTGCGATTTTGATCAAACTTTAAAGGCTTCTATCTCGAGAACTTGACCTCAGATCATCTTGATATTTACAGATCTCACAAAGATTAATGAGAGCTTTAACATGATGTATTCATTTTTCATGTCCGACACGTGCTTTCTGTTTTAGAGGTGTGATACAAAGGTGATTTTGCATCTTTTTAGCGTTTTTACGAGGGCCCTAATATAGATAAAGCAATATTTTTTTCGGATCTGTAATGCTGAGATCTTAAGGTTTCCAAAAATATGCAACACTTCTATGTAACTTGCATATTTCTATATCCCATACTTTAACATGGGGCAATAGTAGGTATGTCGGTTAATTGACTGTATAAACAGTGTCACTATTGATAGAGTCAGTAAGTTTGACATGTTAAAGTTAAAGGGGCTCTACCTCAATTTTTGTTAGATATGAAATGTATTCAGTTTACGCATTAAAGGGAGGTCTAGGATGGACTAAACTACGGCATGCTGAAAATTTAACTTACTGAAGCACCCTGTAGGCACGCCCACTGCTTAATAGACCCAGTTTCTTATTTATGAACCGATTTTCTTCAAAATTTGCATATACCTTCGTGTTCAAATAGTGATTTAAAGTAAAATACAAAATATGGGTTGTGCGCATGCGCGATGCTAACTTTTTTGTTTGTTATCCGATTTTAACGAAACTTGGCATGTACACGCATAATCGGATTCAAAACTCAGGGGAATTGTTAAATTTAGTTCTGCGCATGCGCAATATCAAATTCTTTATTTCTTATCCAAATTTCATCAAATTCCGTATGTATGTGTATATTTAAATTAGAAATAAGATGGACATTTTGAATTTGTGTAGTGCGCATGCGCGTAGCTAACTTTCTTATTTCTTATCCAAATTTCATGAAACTTGGTATGCATATGTCTATTCCAAATCGAAATATGATGGAGATATTGAATTTGTGTTTTGCGCATGCGCATTGCTGACTTTCTTATTTCTGAACCAAATTCATTCAAAATTGGCATGCATGTGTATAATAAGATTCGAAATATTATGGAAATATCAAATTTATGTAGTGCGCATGCGCATTGCCAACTTACTTATTTCTTATCAGAATATCTTCAAAATTAACATGTTTGTGTAAAATCAGATTTGAAATTTCATGGACATAATGAATTTGTGTAGTGAGCATGCGCAGTAACAACTTCTTTATTTCTCAACCGAATTGCATGAAACTTGGTATACATACGTATAGACTGATTTGGGATTTCATGGAAATAGAGCATTTGTGCAGTGCACATGCGTATTGCCTACTTTATTTTTTCTTGTTGAAATATTTTTAAACTTGATATGTATGTCTATAATCATAGTCTCAATTGCATTACCCTGTTGATCTCACGCATTGAATTATCAGTACAGTACATGCGCAATCGAATATTGCCGCACCGTACTACCTGTATGTCGTAACCCGCCCTGCACCAGTACTGTTAACTGTACAGTTCTAGTCTTTCTTTTTTTTCCGTTTTCTGGTCAGAGCGCCCAGCCAAAACTATGCATGCCACACTTCATCTCTCAAGATTTCCCACGATAATCTACTGCTCGGTATTGTTTAAATGTAAAATGGCGCATGCCCTACCAACCGGAAATGAGGTATGAGAACATATGGGTTTTGATGTTTTGGCCATTATCTCCTTTATTTTTCAACTGATTTCGATCGGACTGACTTTGCTTATTTCTCTAATCGATTGTCCATGAGACAAAAGTTTAACAATATCATTTTGAGAAAAATCTTGCTGACTTTTGGAGCACCTTTTCTGGACCACTTTTTCAACTTTTGCAATTTTATATTGATCAACCTGAAAACTTACATATTTATAGACATTTTGATTGCAAACATTTAGCAATTTTCAAAATTTCGATATCACTTCCGGTTTTGACGTCATTCGCTCTCAAAGTTGAAATTTCAACTTCCGGAATTTTGAAGATATTCTAGAAATTATTTTTGCAGTATGTTTGTTATGTAGACACAAAATTATACAAATCATAAAATTTGACCCGGATGTAACGGATCATGCGCCATCTTGATGTGGTATATTTTCATAAAACGCAAAATGGGGCCTCAGGGTGTTATGGAATTTGCATGATTTTTATGTCTATGTAATCAACAGTCGACTGCGACCAAAACATGGGAAGCCGATTTTTGAATTTCAATTCTGAATTTTTCTGATTTCCGGTAAAAATAAATCAGTAATTGTCAAAACTTTCAAGGCCCATATTTTGTGACCTTGACCTTTTGTGACTTTGTGACCTGTACAAAAGTTATTGCCCTTGATTAGATGTATCCAATGACATATTTTTTTCAAATGCCAAATGGTTACTTCCGGTTTTATATCCGTTTGAAGATTGTAATTTTTAACTTTAAACAGCCCTACCACGTGACCCAATTTACATATGTCTTATTTTCTTTCACCGTCGTACTATGCTATGTCTGCTCTTTCCAATGATATACAACACAATATATTTGAATCAAAATTCCGCCTTTTAAAGTTTGAAAAATTTGTGTCAATTTCCATTGAAACTGTGCGTGTTTTTTTCAATTTTTATTTCGATCGTTCTGAAAACTTACAGGTAGATAGACATTTTGATGCCGAACAAAAATATGTTTTCAAAATTTTGATATCACTTCCGGTTTTGAAGTTATTGGCTCTTAAAGTCGAAATTTCAACTTCCGGAATTTTGATGATATTCGAAAAATTCTTTTTGCAGTATGTTTGTAATGTAGACACAAAAGTATACAAATGATAAAATTTGACCCGGATGTAACAGATCAGTCGTCATCTTGAAATGGTATATTTTTATAAAAGGCAAAATGGGGCCTCATGGTGTTATAGAATTTGCATAATTAAGATGTCTATGGAATCTACAGTCAATTGCTATCAAAACATGAGATGCCGATTTTTTAATTTCAATTCTGATTCATTTTAATTTCCGTTTAAAATAAATCAGTAATTGTCAAAATTCTAAAGGCTTATATCTCGTGACCTTGACCTTCGGTGAACATGTGACCTGAAAAAATTCATTGGCATTAATGTTACCTATGCTCGGATACTTTCATTTAGGATTTCCGATGTTTACTTCCGGTTTGATATCCATTTGAAAATTGTAGTTTTTTACTTTAAAAAGCTCTGACACGTGACCTGATTCATGTACGTCACAAATTCTTTCTAATTATGCTAAATCTACTTTTTCAATTATATACAACACAATATTTTTGTAATGAAAATAGCGCCTTTTGAATTTTGAAAATTAGTTATTCCATCTGCTTGTAAAATATTAAATTCAAATTTCAGTTGAAGGGAGAGTACTACATTTTGACATAAAGCTGCGTTTGGGCGATCACCCTCTCCCATTAACTTGCGTTTGGGCGATAAGTTATCATTAATGTACTTTTTTTTACATTGTAACTGTTTTAAAAGAAACATTAATATATATTTTCTTTGAATGAATTATGCATTGATAAAATTCGATCTGTATTTCAAACTATGAAGTATGAATACTGTGCAGTCCGTTTCTAAATTGAGATTTGGCTCTTTCATGTGTCCTTTCTTGCACTTTAGACCTTATTTAAAAATCTTAGAAATTTTGTGATATGCGTTTTCCACTGATGTATATCAAACTGTGATTACGCTTTTTTTTAATCAGATGACTTTTCACTACCGAACATGAAATGTTTATTTCACCTTTGACTACCGTGTGTGAACTGGTTATTCTACTTTTCACTACCGAATTCAAAATTGTGTGTTTTAAAATTTTGTACCTTCTGCATTTTAATGTAAAACAAGCTTTCTTCTGTAAACCTGACATCATGGATGGAAAGATGTCACTTTTCACCAATGGACGAAACCGGATGCGCACTGCATGGTACCAGTCATGGTTCTAGTTATATTTGGTATATATAAAAAAAATGTAAATCATGACATTGTAATTATTATTATTTCAACAGATATGTTGATCTTGTTTATATTTTCAACAATGATGAAATAAAGTTGCTACTAAAAACTTAACAGCTTTCCATCATTTGCTAAAAATGTTCCAAAACAAACTATCTGAAGTCTGAAGTGTAGGTACAATGACAACTACATTGGAGATTGGCTGTGTTTGTCTGTAAGCCCACAGCCAATAATTAAGTACATGTAGTATGATTCTTCTAATATGACTATCATTGGCTTGAGTGCATCCATCATATTATGATATTCATGTCATAATCTCAGTACGTTTTGCTGGAATTACAGGAACCATAAAAAATAGAAGCATGGTGTACATTAACTACTAGGGATTCATAGAGAAAAACTTAAGTAGATTAGAAATCTGTGAATCACTTTAATGACGGTTTTAACTCTATGACATTAAATAAGACAATAACAATTTAACAATAATATGTGAAGTAAGCAAATATCTACAGCTGCTGTAATTGATAAAAGTTTATCACTTTTTTCAACAGTAACAAAACATTTATAAAATTACAAGTTCTCACAAACCATTTAAAGTTTAAATTGCTATGTTAATAGACTGCTATTAAAAAAGAAATTGATAAGGTATAAACAATATTTCATATAATAACTGAAAGGGATTACAGCCTTTAGATGTCATCCCAGTATCAGTTATCTTTATAAATAGGTATCACTCGGAATGTAACTTTTCCCTGGTCATCTATAAATCCAGCATCTGGATTTTTTAATGTCTTACAATCAATGATTTCAAGCCATGGTAAAAAGTGCATCATATTATTCTCTGAGCCAACAGCAGGATTCAAATGGGTCATTAATGATTTGTTCATATTTGAATTGACAAGTTCTACAATAAATGAACACGATGGAAAGGATACTGGTGCCATTTCATGGGGGTAATTATTGCTTGATTTTGGTTCACGATATGCACTCAAAGTAGCATTACAAACATTTGATTTATTATGAATACTTAAACTACAACGCACTTTATTTCTGATGAGAAATTCTTGGCTAGATACACCCCATTCATTTCTTTCCACTTCATCTAAATCAAATGTTGTTTGGAATTCAGTCATATTGCGGTAATCAAGTCTTCCTATTAAATGATTCATTGAGTCAGCACTAATAGATCCGGGTTTGAATGTTACTTTCTTTTGCTCTGGAACAACATGGTCAGCTTCATTTATTTCCACAACTTGTTGACGTAATTTTGGTAGAACACTCACTATTCGCACTGCTGAATCTGTCTTTAAGACTTTGTTTGCATTTTCTAAACTAGAATCCAATTCTCCATGAAATGATTTGAATTTTTTAGCAACCTTATTCAAAATTGCATCATTCTTTGAATTGGTTTGGACAATATCAGTTTTTAATATTTCACCCTGTTTCTTCAATTCTTGACATATTTTAGCAATGTGATTGTCAACTTTATCACACATTGCAAGAGAAGATAGCTCCAAATTGGAAATGCTAAATGCCAATGTATTCATGTATTCTTCAATATTTTTTTTTGTGTAAGTAATTTGGTACTTCAAATCTTCAATTTCCTTTATCCCATCTGCTTTTACTTCATCATCAATTTCTTGGATTTTATGTCCATTATGTACAGTAGCTGAACATTTGTAGCAGACACTTATACAACAGTCCCGACAAAAAAACTCCAACAAATCTTTTGAGTGTTTAGGACAATATACTTTTTCTTCTTTTCTCAAGGAGCCCCCAGGAGAATCTTCAAACAATTCAAGATCCTCAAGGCTTAAAACTACATGATTGAAGCAACCAGAAAATGAATCATGAACAGTTTTGCAGTCACCACACATAAACTGTTGACATTCCTTACATTTATATCTGGCAGTTGGTACATCTCCTTCAACAAATTTCTTTCCAAGGCATACATCACAATTAAGACTGTCTTTTCCATGACTTTGAACATTGCCTTCTGGGCTAGCATTTGGTTCTTTCAGGGTATCTTCTAAATAAAAATTTGAAGAAAAACCACTAACACCACTTGCGGGAACTTTTATGTCACGTCGACACATGGGACAAGGAAACTGGTTGTTCAGAGAGAAATTTCTGATGTGATCTGCCAAACATTTTTCGCAAAATGTATGATGGCAGTCAATAAGCTTTGGCTTAGTAAAATCCTCAAGGCAAATGCTGCACGAAAATCTACTCGCCATTATCTAATATTTTTCTAAATCTTTACTTCTAATAACTTCAACCGTAACTCTCTTTTTCTAAGAAATTGACGCCATTTTGATTTGATTACTCAGTTCATCACGTGATGGTCACATGATAATCCTGTTCTAAGGCAGGACATATTCGCCACGCATGACATTTCCAAATCACTTTTTTGCCACGCCTAGTCATTTAAATAAAAAAAATCTAACCCTCCATGGTGCATGCGTTCCTGTCCTCCCATGATATCATTTTAAGCCAGTATAACCAATTAGCTATCTTGAGCAATATAAAAGTACATGTATGCAGGATCCTGATCAAAGGATTTAGTAATCTAAGATTGTCTTTGGGATGCTTATTTTGATATATAATTTATTGAGGAAATTCCTCAGTCAAAATACTTTTCATTTCAATGCATGTTTTTGTAGTAAAGAAATGTGTTTATTTGAAAGATAAATCCATCAAGCGTCATAATACCCAGTATAATTTTTTAATTTTAAGATTTGTGAAATCAGATGAAAATTACTGTGGCCTGAGAGGACTTACACCCATTTGTCATCTTATTAAGTTTTTTACATTTTGTACAAAGGATATTATATTATAGGCCAATGTTATGATAATGGGGCTTCAGGTAGAAAAATAATTGTACAGTAGTTGACAATATTTCATGTTCGGTTTCGATCATCCATCTGGATGTTTTATGAGTTGTGTAAAACCATTCAACAGTCAACACTAAAGAAATAATAACATTTTAATAAAAAAAATTATGGCAATAAAATTAATATAACAGCATAATATATTATTTCTTTCCATATTATTTACAGACTGATTATGGTATTTCAAATCACAGGTTAAAAAAATGCACACCTCTAAACTAAGATACAAAACTTTCACACATTCTATAGGAGAGTATCTTCTATAACACTTATAACACATTCATAAGAAAAAAGGAAATCTGATTCACAATAATAAGTTTTCCCAGCTATTCTAGCATCTGCTAATGATACTGAAAGGCCTCATGACAAAATATACCATTTTAAGATGTCAAATTCTGGTACCGGTAAATCTTTTGAAAAAATGGCAGATAGTATCAAAAATGATCAACAGATTAAGATATCCATTTCTATAAACTGGGAAAACATAGACAAAACATTTAATATCACAAATACTTCACATGAAAATTTAATCCAAATGCACATTATTCATTCTAATTTGTGGCTCCTCCCTAAAATGTAATGGTATAGCACCAATATTTTCTCTTGGTACAGGTTGCTGGAATGCAGGTTGTTGATTTGGCTGTGGAGTTTGTTGACCATTTTCTTTTGTATTATCATCAGTGGGATAAATATTTTTATGACACAATGGACATGTATCCTGAATATATAACCATTTCCGTAAACAAACACTATGAAAAAAATGTTTACAACGTGTAATACTTGCACTTTGTAAATCTTGATAACAAATAGAACAAACATCATTATGTTGTTCAAGTTGTTCTTTAGTAGCTGTTGGAAGCAAATTGATTTTGTTAACAGCTGTTCGCCTTCTTAGAAAAACTTTCCAACCTTCTTTAGCTTGCAACCATATGTTAAAATAGGCATGAATTGTCATCATCACTGCTCGAATGGCACCACCTGATTCAAACAGCATGATCCAGGCACCATTGCAAAACAAAAATATACCAAATAAGAATTCCAGAGTATTTCCAGTTGACTGCACATAATACACATAATCATCAAGTTTTTCCCAGAACACTTGTCGATAAGAGTCAATCATAAATAAAGCATAAACTAACAAAGAAAATATCACTTTTAAAATCACTTCGATACAAAAAGCTGTCACAGCTAAGAGCCATGTATTCAATGTATGGTAGGACCACAAATAAAGTAACAAGCAAGTGGGGAAAGTAACAAGATAAACACACATTCCTAAAGCTCTTAAATGCTTAGATGTTACTGAACTTGAAGAGGCACTCAATGCCAAGAGTTGAGTATTCACCATTCCATGCACGAAATGTAATACTGAAGTTGATAACAGACAAAAATTGCGATAAAGTCGAATTAAACGTTCTTCTGGGTTTAATCCTGTCAACCCGGTTTGTAAAGCTAGAACAAAAAACAAAATGGCTGACACAGTTCCAATCATTTTATCTTCCTCTGAATCTGCTCCTAAACAAAATGACATGAACTGTCCGATGTAATACATAACGAGGGATACCATGCTTGTTAATCCCATTAAGGCTACAATGTTACTACAGCTCTCTATTAACAAAACTTTTAATAGTTCCACAGAGAATTCCAAAGTTTGATGGTTTTCTTCATCCTGATCTTCATTTGATTTCCAAGATGAATATAAAATATAGGCTATGTTATATAATAGACGCACTACAAAGAAAAGCCGCAAAACTTTAGGTATCTGTAGCCTCTCCCAATGTGCTTGAAGAAAGTCACTGATTCCTCTCTGGTTTAAATTCATCCATGCATTAATCAAACTTTTGTAAATATTTTTGCACATATAACATATGGTTTTATAAAAATCTGTCATAATTTGCAGACTGGGCACTATCAATGCTAATAATGGTGACCATATCAGTATCAGCTGGTTATCATAAAATAATGTTAAAGTGAGAGGCAAGGTAAGAGAAATATAAATAAAACTTTGAAATATTACTTGAACTTTGTTGTTATTTTGATAAATTTTATATGATGTTCTAGTAGTTCGTAAGAGAATAAATAATTGAGAAAGACTGATTTGCATGCTGAGGTTGAATATCACTTGATACACAATTTGAATTGAGAGATCTTTCCAGAAGTTGTTAATGTGGAGATCAGTCTGTTTTGATTCAGTTATAAAATGAACATTACACCAGTATGATACTAACAGAACACCAACAGATAAAATATAACTGTATAGTTCAAGTAGTTGTTGAGCACCCAAACAAAATATTCCCAGAGCCAGGCAGAAAACTGAAAAGAGAAAAGAAAATATTAACGATTAATAAAACAATAGATAACACATTTAATATGAAAACAAAGTTTACACCTGTTGATCCTTGAAAGCACTATCTCAATACCCTATTTAAAGAAGTATAATGGTGTAATTTCTGAAGTAAAAATGATATATGAAAAAAAATCATTTCCCCCACTCTTTCGTCAATATGAAAAATAACTAAAATAAACAGTTAAGATATTTAAATTTAAATGCATTGAATTCATATAATTGGTCTTAAATAGAAATGTAGAAAATCATTTGTATAGAAGAGGCTTTGGTCTAACTGAATTTCAGTATTTATTTAAGACTTTAGATTGATAATGAAATGGTCTTTTTGGTTCCCTTTCTTGCACTGTGTTATGTGACTTTGTTAGATTGATATATTATTTTATTACTAGGCCTAGGCTAGATGATAGAAGATCATATGACATATGACAAGATAAGATAGCCTAAAGGTAGACCGGAACATCCTGTCCCTCAATTAGTGAATTTAAGGGACAGGAGACCAAGCTTGATTATATCTTGAAATCGCGCAACCAATTTGGTTGCGTTGAAATATTCTTCTTCCTGAAAGTTTTTTCTCTAAAAACTGGCAAATTTCTTTTATGTTATGATGTCAGCTTGATAACAACCATTTTTTCGACAAAATAAAACAATAATTGTTGTCTCTAATTTCAGTTAAACTAGACTATTTGAGTCAACTTGTCGGTCTACTAAATGGCTCTCTGTCTGAATATTGTAACTGAGATTAGGGCCTAGAGACAACAATTATTGTTTTATTTTGTCGAAAAAATGATTGCTATCAAGCTGACATCATAACATAAAAAAAATTTGCCAGTTTTTAGAGAAAAAACTTTCAGGAAGAAGATTATTTCAACGCAACCAAATTGGTTGCGCGATTTCAAGATATAATCAAGCTTGGTCTCCTGTCCCTCAAATTCACTAATTGAGGGACAGGATGTTCCGGTCTAGCCTAAAGGTTACCCGGTACCCAAAGATAATTCTTGCAGTAAACTGGTAAATCCCTACAAAAAATATGAAGATAGTTAAAACATACACAAAGACATAAAGATAAACCACTGAACCATATCCATCCATGTTTGTAAAGAATCATATGGATAGTAAGAACCGAACAAAGTTCTGTTCAAAATACTGTCCATAAAGAAAAGCGGTGGAATTCTCAAAGAGATATCCAAGCCTCTGGCTAGAACGGTTTTCCATAACATTTTTGTTAAAAAGACATTCATTGATAGAGCTGTCTAATGTAATAGTGTTTCAATATCCAATTAAAAATCATCTTCCATAGGATTTGTTTATTGTAATTTCCATTTTCATTCGATGTCCGTTTTTCAGGTTTGTTGACAATTTCAACTTCCGGCTGGTATCGTACAATGGGAAAGATAATCAAGAGATGAAACGAAATATATTACTGTTGTCTGGAATATTAACAATTTTATAGAGTTTTCTCCCTGCATTATAGTCTACCGGAAGTCTATCCAATGTAAACAAATCAACTTGGTAAGTCTTGTAATAAAGTTAAAAAAAAATGCATCCTTCCTAATAAAGCATGCTTGTAACTTTTAAAATGTAACTGGGACATGGACTTGTTTTCAATTTTATCCGTGCTTGTGTGTTTTGATTTTTTTACCATTAGATAATCAGATGCAGCCTTATTGTTCATGTTCACACAGGTGTGAATCTTTTGAAAATGGCCCTAAATTATACTAGTAATAGAGTGGCTGGAGTGCTAGAGAGTTCTGTCTGGGGGTGGGGGCATGGTGAAAGTATTTTCATATTAATGATGATATTATGCCGAATTCAGTAATTCCTTCACTGGACTGACTTGTAAAATAATCCTCACTGTCTGTTCATGGAATTAAGTCAAGGTATTGTTACATGACTTTGCAATACAAAATGCATACGCCACGCCATAATTAGCATGATACAATCCAATCAATGCAGATATATAATCATGATACAACTAAAATTCAATCGAGGTGATCCTTTTTTGCATAATGGAATTAAAACTACGATAATTAGTAGCCTTATTACACATTGCAGTAATTAAAATTTAATGAAGAAAAGGGGATAATAACAGTCCACTATCCTTCAAATAAGACCAAATTATTTGATGTGAAATGGTTTTGAACCAATATTCTTAAGAACTAGGCTAAACTAAACTAGGCCTACTAGTTTTACGACGTCACTGACAGTGATCTGCATATATCAATAATAGCTTCCGGTAGATCACTGTCAGTTACGTCATGAAACACGTTAGTTTTAGTGGAATTGCAAGAACCACAGACGTCAGAATAGAAATGGAAAGGTAGTAAATTGATGCTATCCAGTGTCCCTGATACACATACAAAGTTTAGAAAACCACTTTACAATCCCTTTATTAGGTTGATTTTTGATTCCTCAGTCCTCACTGTGATATTATTATGAAACAGTTATAATGTGATGACTGATTTTATTAATTCTCTTATTCATACCTGATGAGAACTTGTATATTGACACGGCAGACTGGATTCCAATATTTGATAAATAATCAAGGTATTGTCTACTTTCTAGGAACGACACTGAAACTGCATTTATTGTGAAAATTTTCTGTGGAGACTGATATATTGTGGGAAGTAGACATCATTGGTATAGTTGGTACCAGTTAGTGGGGTTCCAATTATAATATCAATAGTCTGATACGTGATTAACTTATGTCTGGTTCTAGGGTAGTACCTGTAGTTAGCTAAAATTGAGCTCTTTTGGCAAGTAAAGTTAATAATTTGATGACTATATCCATTTTAAAAAGCTTATTTATCTAAATAATATGTAACATCTGGATTTAATTTTATTTCAGAAAGAAAAACAGAAGCTGTAGAATACTAAATCCAAAATGACTACAGATACCAAGACCAAACAACTCTTTCATGTAAAGGCAGCATCTGCTGGTATGTAGTGTTTTTCATTACACAATAGTTTTGAAATTTGTATACTGGTATGGTAATACTATTTTGTTCTCAACTAGGCTAAGATTGTGTTTCTGAGATATGTGTAAAAAAAAAAAAAATACAGCAGAAAGTAGTTTATAAATAGAAATAATCATATAATGACTTATTTTTATCAAAATGATTAAGCTTACACTTCTAGACACTTGGTGCGATGCCACTCCTTTTACTAATGAAATATTATGTCCTCATTTTCTGATACGGGTACCGTACCAATGTTTTGCCAAACTGGTATTTTGGATTTTGTATTTCTTTTGCAGTTCAAAATGCATTACATTAATCATAAATACCAAATATTATACCAAATATTATTTGAATAAGTAATTTTATGAATATTTTTACGTGAAATGATAGAATCTACATGAAATTACAACCTTGCTATGTTGAAAATATATGAGTCTGGTTCAAAATTCAACTAGAAATATTATTTAGAATAATAATGATTCAATATTATATCATTGATTTCAGACTGTTTCCATTGAATCTATAGAATAGCTTCTGAAAGCTGTAATTATTTAGAGGAAGTTAATGACTCAATATTATGGCGTCTGCTATTCATTCTATTGATTTCTGGCTAAATAAATATATCATTTAATCAGGTAACTTGAAAGCTATTCATTAACCCAATTAGATTGTAATTTATGCTTAATTAAGAATATTATGCCCCTATACCTGCTGTGAGTTTAATTAAATCTGATTATATGGTCTGGATATTTTCTCTGGATCATGTGTCACAATGACTTAATGGAATTTAAATTGATTTCAAAGTGCTATGTTCAATCCCATCACCTGTTATATACAGGTAAAAGCGGTGCTGAACCCTCATTTAAGACATGTTTTACTGTATGGGCTCTATGTAAAGTGAATTCATTCAAATCGATTCTATAAATAGATATGATAAGATGTTATGATTACTTCAAGTTATTTTCAGTATGTCTACTAAGATACTATATTCCACGCAAAGAGCATATTTCATAATTTTCATTATTAATTTCTTACATTGGTAATATAACTACCGGAATTTATTGTTCACCAAGTACCCATTTGCCGTCTGTCCAGTAAGTTAATGATTGAATAGGTCAGCTTTGAAGCCATTTGACAGGTGTGACAAATGACAGACGGCTGGTAACTGCTTGAGTGATTACTTAATTTGAATTTCATTTCTACCTTCCATTGAGATTTTATCTTTAAGGTGTTTTTAGTTTATTTGTTATCAATTTCTCAACCAATGTTGTCTTTTTATTTTTTGAACCCTATTGAGGTCATGGGGTCATTAAGGTGAAAGGTGAGAGGTTAGCATTGTAAGATATTGTAACAGCGTATGCTTTCATTGTTCATAATAGAGTATGTAGGCTTTTATCACACTAGCATTAACTTGACTTGGGACTGTTGGACATATTTGATATTGGATTATCCACAAGATTAAAAATGTCTTTCCGATCAAATTCAAATGTGGCTTTTATTGAGGAAGGTGCTATTGTGAAATTATCTGTACCTAAGGTTTCGACACCAAATAAAAAGGAACAGACCCAGACAAAGATAAATTCTAGTGAGAAGCCAGACTTTAAGGATTACAGGCAGCGTTTATTCAGTGAATCAGGTATAGTTAAAAGTATATTTTAGAAAATTAAATTGTATTATGACCTAGATCAAATTTAAAGATCATATTGATAATGATGATAAAATAAAAAGAATTTATCTTTTTCTACAGCTGTGACAATAGATTCTTTTGATATGCCATGAATGAATGAATGAATGAATGAATGACATTTTTTACTAGTTTTGTCTTATAAAGCAGACTGCAATACATTGTTTGAATATAGCAAAATTAGGAAAAGAACAGACACACCCTAAATAAATTTCTACCTTATAACAAATGAGGTGCAGTTATATCACCTTTTATCATTTATTAAGAGTTCTGTAATACACATGATGTTTATTCAACTCATTGTAAAAAACTACCTTAGTAAGTTTATATGTCTACATTTATTAGATTAGCATGCTTTAAAATTGGAATTAATATTTTGATTCTGAAAAGTGAACAAGATATCTGTCATACAGGTCGTACAAACAGGCTAATTTGATTGAAACCTAAATAATTTCATCAGAGAATCTTTTCATACAAGATTAATATTCACAGTAATTTACAAAAGTCATGACTAAGGTTTTGTCAATTATTGCAATTATTGCGAGGTAGGTAGCTATTTCTTTCAATTTCATGCAATTCTTGCAATTTTGTCAATTATTGCGAGGTAGGTGGCTATTTCTTTCAATTTCATGCAATTCTTGCAATTTTGTCAATTATTGCAATTATTGCAAGGTAGGTAGCTATTTCTTTCAATTTCATGCAATTCTTGCAATTTTTATAAATCGTTGTTGTAAATAGCTAGCAATTGCTGCAATTCTTGCAATTTTGTCAATAATTGCAATTATTGCAAGGTAGGTAGCTATTTCTTTCAATTTCATGCAATTCTTGCAATTTTTATAATTGAAGAAAATAGCTAGCTACCTCTCAATTGTTGACAAAATTGCATCAATTGCATCAATTGCTAGCTAATGATAGAATTGCAGCAATTGCTTGCAATTATTGCAAAATTGCATCAATTGCAGCAATTGCTAGCTAATGATAGAATTGCAGCAATTGCTTGCAATTATTGCAAAAATGGGTAAAAACTCAGATCCTGCACCTAAGTGGACTAAGGTAAGGTTGGTCTTTTATTATAGTCAAGCAAGAAAGCTACTTTAAAAGTGAACATTCGTCATTAACAGGGTTGATTTGGGTCTTGAAATTGCATTATCCCTTCAAACATATTTCAAACTAGAAATTTCTATATACATTTATTGTGTGAGTCATATTTTTAACTTTCAAATGCCAATAATTATGCATACACATGGCTTTGAAGGCTCAAACTACGACAATGAGAAGTGAATACTATTGCTTATTAGCTTCCAAAACCAAGGTATGGTTTGTTGATTTGAAGGTAAATGTGGCCCTTTAATCTAAATTGGTTAACTTCATAAAATTATTGTGTCAAATTGACTCAGTTTCTATCTATTTATGGTAGGCTATCAATAAATAAAATCTAGTTGTTAATCTCTATTGATATCTTTAAGGACGTATTTATGTGCATTTCTTTTACGATGTTTTATTCCTGAACAGGATATGAATGTTAGATTATTTGATTACATGTCTAACCTGCATTTAAGCTCTTCATAAGTCTTTTCTTGTTAGGATGGGACATTGAAAAGATCCCTTACATGATGCAAAGCATTCTGATGCTGTCATGGAAATTTTTTATCTTTGACCCCTGCAATTTTTTTATTTCAAGCAAAATCAGAATTGTAGAATGTAAAACTATAATATCCATATATATATCTTTGAGTTAAAGTAGGCTACTTCTGAATAAGATTTTTGTTTATAAAGAAGCCTAAAATAGTTCTATTGTTACAGTCCTCGAGAGTTAGTTGAAGTTACAGTCCTCATGTAATACGGTGTATTTAGATTAGGCTAATTCAATTATTTTGTCATGATCCGTCTGAAGATTTCCCTTTAGAATTCTTTACAACATGAAAATCCATAATCTTAGACAATATATTCTGACTTCATCTCAGTGCTAGACACTTGGGACAAGCTAAATCAACTGTATTGAATTACTGCTTTCTTTCTCCAGTCACTGGTAATTCTGCCTAAAGGTTGATTATGAAAGTGCGCTAATAAATACTAATAAATACGGTATTCAAAATAACCTCAAGTCAAAATCAATTTCACTTTCCTTTAAAAATTGTCTTCTAAGATTTGAGGATTTATATACGAGTTGATTTATTGCTGTAGATGGTCGTACAAATCTTCATATGTTATGTTGATAGAGCTAGCAAAGATATGTTTCATTTTTTAAAATGAAACTTCCATATCAATTTTGTCTGTCATCAGCCAAAAAATATGTAGGCTTTGTGATGGTATACAAGGGCGTGGATTTGTCAAAAAATTTTTGGGGGGGGGGGGGACCAACCAGCATGGGTTGTAGAGTTCAAGTACTTTGCGAAGCGCCGCAACCGCAAGCCCAAACATAAGGTCCTCGTCCTAGAGGAAAAATGGAAAATGGCGTAAATTTCATGCATTCTGACAGATATTTTTGAGTTGATAATTGGGACTTCCTACTATGATTTTCATGTGATCGATTTTGATTCTTCAAAAATGTTTTTTTACTTATCAAATTATGGGGGGTACCAAGACCCTTTCGCCCCCCCTTCTGAGTTCAAGGGGGGGACGCACGCCCCCTGACGGTAGAGATGTATTCAAGTAGAATTTGTTGGTTTTGATTATAGCTGAACTGTAAAACTGATTTCATTCTATAGAATAATATGGCTATTTGAAATAAGATTTTATTAATGACTATGGCAAAGCATTAACTAACTCTATTATATCTGTTTCAATAATTTATAGACATGTATGAAATAAACATATTTATTACTTAAGATAAATACAATGTCAATCTGATTTATTTAATAGATGTACCAATAGTTATAAGATATTTATAATATTAACTCATCCAAATCTCTTATCACTTATTATATTAAACTATATTTAATAATGACTCATTTAGTTGACATGATCTAGGTATAATGATTCACTTTTTTAAATATCAACATTTAAACTACATGTATTTAAAAAGGCAAATTTTGTTCAGAAAAAAAAAAAAAATTGTGGAGAAGGCTTTTAGCTGGAATATTGTTTTATGGTCCATAAAAAGAATGCCAGAATAATTGCAGCTGATGTTTAAGAAATCTTTAAAAGAGATTAAAATAATTTGTAGAGGTGTTTGATTCAGAATGTATTGGAATACCAATAATTAGAAGAACAGTTGACCATCATTTTCAAACCAACTGTCCTGATGATGATATATGCCCAAAACTTGTCAGCTGTACAGGAAGATTTCTTATCAATAAGTATTATATCACGAATATGGGGTTTGACACGGTCTTATTAACCCGTATTAAACAATTCCAACTACACTTCGTTTTATGACCGTGGAAAAAGGGTAGACGCTATTTAAATCTGACCAATCAGATTGCGGTGTAGGTAGAAAGGACATGACGAAGGGGTGAAGGTTATGTAAACAAAATATTAAATTCTTTCCATTTAATAAATATTCCATTACGATGTTGATTTTCTGTTAGCCTCAATTCTTTACCGAAAATCTTAATTGAAAACACTGCTTTTGTTTTGTTTACGTTCGCAAACAGGGCATATAGAACAAGTGATTTGATTGGCTGAAATTTTGCTACCGATACTGCAGGACCAATTTTGATTGGACAATATTGAGCTATGAATATGTAATTTTTCTCACTTATGTGAGTATGACAAATGGGAGCGAGGTTTGGACATAATGATCAATAAGTAGCCTCCCCATAAAGTCAATACGACCTGTCAGAATTAACCAAATACACCCTTATAATATGTATATAAATATAATATAAGAATGTATTATTATGAATTGATTGGTATTTTATATGTGTATGACTACAATATGATAAGAATCTATTATTATGTAACATGTGCTATGTGCTATGAATTATTGAAAATGCATGTGTTTTTATTATCAATTTGACATTATACATTTAAATGAAATTATTTTCCAACAATGCAACCTGGCAGCAATTTATCTATCATTTCAATTGCTTGAAGAACTTACTGTAAGATAGTTTTCAGTCATATCATGAAAATATTTGTCCAGTTGATTATATCATTACAGACAATGCCAGGGTGTCTATGCTACTCATAAAAGATATGGCCGGCTCATCTCATCTCTGAAACACCTGAAGTCACTGGGTTTTTGCTATGCTAATTAGGTATTTTTTGGGACTTTATTTTTATACTGGATTGCAGTTTGTATATTGTAAATTCTAGTTGTTTTATAAGGGTCACATACTTCAGCTTATCACTGTATGCATATTTCAGCTTTTTTAAAAAAATAAATAAAATGTTTTTCTGATTACATATGTACATGATGTTTCAATGTATCTGATAATTAAAATCTTATCTCTAAAAACTTCACATATTTATGTATATTACTGTTCATATGATATAGGAATGTAAGGGGCCCGAAGGCCAGTATCAGAATAGGGGAGAACCTATCTGTAGAAGAGCTATTGCTGACTGGACACAATGTTTCTTTGTTTATAGTGGTTGGAATGGGGGTGGGTAAAAGTGTTGTTTGAAGCAGAAATAATTTTGTCTTCTCTAAATAATGTGTACGTACATGCGTAATTTTTTTGATATTCAAAGTGCTCTTATTAGAATCATTCTGTTGTTATATTCATGTGAATTTTTATTGCGTAATCCTTTAGTAAAAATATAACTGTAGGAGGTAGGAAATAATCTACAAGTAGAAGAAGTCATTATAAAGTAGAAGTATTATATGAACCTTATGTGGAAATATATTTGTGTAAAGTTTACTGAAGGAAATTCTCTTACTCTATATCAAAAGACTGGCCAGGAAGTTAAATAGAACCTACATTCTTCATCGGTCATTCTTAACTTGTTGACTGGACACAATGTCAACTTATTGTACATTGTATTATTACAGCTGTTATAACTGACTAGTCCCTGATTTATTACAGACCCACTTAACAGTAATGTCCAGTTTGAAATAGAAACTTCTTTTGGGATATTTGGTCCCTAACTACAAGTTTTTCTTGATAGGGAATAAAAAGTCCAGTTTAATATACCTTAATTTTAAAGGGGAATGTTCAGCATTTTTGAGGGTCGATTTGAGCCTTTAAAATATGTAAATAGCCAACTGAAGTACTAGAACTGCACAGAAATCGCACAAGAGTTAGTGAACATTATCTCTTTAAACAAAATTAGTGAAACTAAATAGCCTCTGTAATTTATTTGCTTCCTCCCCTATAAGTCACACTTAAAGATGGGTTTTCGCATTTTTATGGGTCAAATCAAGCTTACTAATTGATTAATTGGTGTTTCTTATGAACAATCCATGTATTTGTAGGTTATTTAGCCATATGTGGACGTAGAAAAACATGGGGAATTCATTTGACTTCATCAGCTTCAAAACGCTAAATTTAGACTCCATGTTTGATCACGTGACCAAATGACGTCATATATGACGTCGTTTGATTGAAGCTGTATAAGAATACCAAAATACACAAAAGGATATCGGCACATTCTTTTAAAAATAATAGCCAATCAAATTGAATATTGAAAATCGGGCCGATCGGCAATGTAAACATGGGGATTCCCTCGGAAAATAGCTAATTACAAGTTAATTAGGGACCGCACAGATTAATTTTTGTACTTGGAAGTCGTTAGGATAACTGGCCAATCGATTTATATAAGAGTTTGACACACAACAAAAATTTGAAACAAAAATGAAGGAAACCATCTTTAAAAGAATAGTGTAGGCCTACATGCATATCAAATGTCATTGTTTTCTTATAATACAAAATATTTCAGTCTGAAATAAGAATGCATACTGATATTAGCATCTGTTAAATTTCATGTGGTAGAGTATATTGGCTTGAGTTAAAGAACAGGAAGTAGAATGTTTTGGTTTCAGTTATTTTCTACCTATTGACCCTCCTCTCTATTGGTGTTTATTTTTCATGAGCTGACAAAATAGAGGGCTAATTTCTTCAACTGTGTGGTAAGACGGCTTTTCAATTCAACATAAAAAACATTATAGTCCTTTTATTTCATTGAACAAAAAAGGGTTGGCTTGATTTCAAACTTGACAAATCTTTGCCAAATATCTCATTTACTGTCAGTCATCCTACTACCCTACTATCCTACTATTTTTTATTTGAATTATGCATATACGATTTGAACGACCATTATATTCCATAATATTGTCTTGTGTTTTGTTATACTTAATTATGCAAATTAGACATAATATCCACCTTAGTGACTCCTGACATTTCCAGAAGTAAAAGATCTTGTGTTATTGTTTATCTCAGACCAGTGCCATTGAAATATGATTATTTAAAGTACATGTATGATGATAACTGAGTCTTGTGTTATTATCAGTCTATTTAAAATCAGACCCTAATTTCGTTTCGTTGGTTTTTTTTTAAATCCGGTTTTTTAACCACTACATTAGGGTCTGAGAACGAGACGCGGTAACAAACGTTCACGTTAACTTTAACCTTAACGACCTAACCTTAATGACCAATCAGATCCTCGCCCTATCCTGCGCTGGGATTTTGTTCTCGAACAATAGGTGCATTCTAGGATTCCTAAGTGCTGTAGACTAGTTTATTAGGTCATTTTTATCAAGGTTTGGTCAAAGTTAACATGAACGTTTGTTACCGCGTCTCGTTCTCAGACCCTAATGTAGTGGTTAAAAAACCGGATTTAAAAAAAAACCGAACGAAACGAAATTAGGGTCTGATGTTAATTAGACTGGTGTTATTATGGTATTATTACTAAGTCATGTGTCACAATAATTGTGATGATAACTGAGGCCTGTTCACATTAGTTTTGATTAGTTTATTCTGTTTACTTGGACTGGAGTCTTTAAAGTTTTGTGTTGCAAAACTTCTGACTTGTACTAATCAGATGTATTGAAAAATTTCCAGCCTATGTCATTAAAGTGTTATTTAGGTTAGATGACAACAGTGGTTCGTGTCAATTGAGTTCTGATAACTGAGGCTTGTGTCAATTGAGTTTGGTGATAGCTGAGGCTTGTGTCAATTGCGTTTGGTGATAACTGAGGCTGGTGTCAATTGAGTTTGGTGATAACTGAGGCTTGTGTCAATTGAATTTGGTGATAACTGAGGCTTGGTCAATTGAATTTGGTGATAACTGAGGCTTGGTCAATTGAATTTAGTGATAATTGAGACTTGTGTCAATTGAGTTTGGTGATAACTGAGGCTGGTGTCAATTGAGTTTGGTGATAACTGAGGATTGTGTCAGTTGAGTTTGGTGATAACTGATGCTTGTGTCAATTGAATTTAGTGATAATTGAGACTTGTGTCAATTGAGTTTGGTGATAACTGAGGCTTGTGTCAATTGAATTTAGTGATAATTGAGACTTGTGTCAATTGAGTTTGGTGATAACTGAGGCTTGTGTCAATTGAGTTTGGTGATAACTGAGGCTTGTGTCAATTGAGTTTGGTTATAACTGAGGCTTGTGTCAATTGAGTTTGGTGATAACTGGGGCTTGTGTCAATTGTGTTTGGTGATAACTGAGGCTTGTGTCAATTGAGTTTGGTGATAACTGAGGCTTGTGTCAATTGAGTTTGGTGATAACTGAGGCTTGTGTCAATTGAGTTTGGTGATAACTGGGGCTTGTGTCAATTGTGTTTGGTGATAGCTGTGTTAATCAAATGTGATGGAACTGAGACAGTATCTTTACAAAGGGATGATAACTGAGGCCTGTGTCTTAAGATGTGAGGACAAATTGAGGCCTGTATCCTAAAGGTGTGATGATAACTGAGGATTATGTCATATTTAGGCCTGTTCAAGTGAAGCTAGAATATTGGAATTAACTACAGGGTCCAGTACTGAAGCAAATTTACTTTATGGAGCAATATTTTACATGAATGTTCATTCATTCAAAAGTAGTCAATTTGTTGTACAACTATTGTCAAATTTTACTCTCAATATTCTGAATTCATTTTCTTTAGACCAACTACAGCTAACAATAAACTTGCTTATAGTTTTGAGAATTCTAGGAAATATAAACCAGATGTGATCAAATCTCAGGTTTATTTTGATAAAAAGTCGAGTTTTGATATGGGTTGCTACAATATTTGATATAGTTGCTAGGTATAATATTATATCAAATAATACATTTAGATAATAGATATAGAAACATATGTTTGGGTAAACAATTTATTTATTTACTAATTGAAGGAAACTCCAAGTCTAATTTAACCATGCCACTGTGTAAAGTTGAATTGTTTAAAACAAGAAATTCCAGCAGTGTCTGTTGTGGAACACAATATGTCAAGTAAGTGTTTGGTATTTCTCAGATTTGAGCAATTTCTGTTGTGAAACACAAGTAAGTGTTTGGCATCTCTCAGATAACACAAGTGCTTGGCATCTCTCAGATAACACAAGTAAGTGTTTGGCATCTCTCAGATTTAAGCAGTTCAGTTTTAGAATACAATTTAAGTAAGTGTTTGGCATCTTTGAGTTTCCGTTGTTGAACGCAAGTTGATTTTCTTGGCATCTCTCAGATTTAAGCAGTTCTTTTGTGTAACACAGGTTAAGTAAGTATTTTGCACCACTAAGATTTAAGCAGTTCTGTTGTGGAATGCAAGTAAGTTCATGTTTTGCATCTCTCAGATTCTAGCAATTTCTGTTGTGGAAAGCAAGTTAAGTTAGTGTTTGACATCTCTCGGCTTCTAGCAGTTTCTGTTGTGGGACACAAGTTAACTAAGTGTTAGGCATCTTTCAGATTCAAGCAGTTTTGATGTAGAACATAAGTTAAGGAAGTGTTTTTTGACATCTCTCAGATTTAACAAGTTCTGTTTTACAACAAAAGTTAAGTTAGTGTTTTGCATCTCTTAGATTTAAGCAATTTTCTTGCGGAACATCAGATTCTTATATAGAATATTTTCAGGGAATAAAATCCTATCATTAGAAAATACTTGACCTCATTCTCAATCTGAAATCTAAATGTTCCTGATAGTTTATCAATGTTTATTTTATCGTCTCTGTATTTCCAGTAATTTCCGTGTAGTTTAAGAGATAGAGATGTCTGCTATTTGACGTTTTTGACTAGTGTTAATTTGATAGTACATGTTTTCTGTCAATGCCTCATTGAATTTCTATCTAAAACGTGTCTAGCTGTTTGATAGAGAGAAGAATAACTGACTTCAAGAGATCTGTCATGAAATAAAATTTACATGAGATATTTCCCATTGGAAGTTTTTATCAAGACAGTTTGAATAAAATAATTGCTGTTTTTTTTTTATTTATTGGTATCAAAAGCATTGGAATTATTTCTTATTCTATGGTTTTGAAATGTACAAAACCTTTATTAATCGCAGATTTGCATTTTTCTAATCAATTAAATTTTCAAGCTTATTTTGAAAAGGAAAAATGGATCTTTGTCAGATGGCTTCCTTATTGAGAAAATCAATTTTATGAATTCCTTGACATCTTATCTAAGTGTTGATAAAATCAGTGTAGTATTTAATTTATAACATTAAAAATGAAGGATGCTTTAAGATAATGTATGAAGAGAGTTTGGCCTCAGGTCTAGTAATTACACATTGTTCAGTAAAATCATTATTCTTCCAGATTAGATAATACTACAAGGCCAATTCTGTGTGATAGATTGTTTCCTATCCGAGTTGGATGTTTTGATATGGCCTCATTAGTTTGATGGAGTAGAAAGGTGTGTGTGTTTGAATTTGTTCTTAATATAACGATTCAATTTTGCAAGTTCTGAGTTGAAAGTGGTGCCATCTTCCAGATGTGGTATGTGTATGAACACAGAATTAGTTTGGTGTGTGGAGATTATCAGCCCATTTTTTCCCCTAATAATTACTTGTGGTAAAACTACTACCCGGTACTCTTTTCTCACCAGTTTTCTATCATCATGGTATACTTACAGATAGAAAATAGCTTACAATGTTTTAGCATTTTACGTGAATGATTTTATTCAAGCTGTGTCTGAGTGAACCATATTCGGACAAATCCAAATCCCAGGAACATTATGTCTTAACTGACATTCATAAAATATGATTTTACCTTAATACACTATGATTTTTTTTTTTGAGTTATACAGATTTTACCGGAACTCAATTTGATATATAATCTAATTTGAACTTTCTTTGTGCATTGATTTAGCTATTGCTTTTGCCAAGCAGATTCAATTTATATGGAATAACATTTTTACTGTAACAGATTAGATTTCTTTCCTTAAAATGACATTCATTCAGTAAGTGATAAATAGCAAATTTAAAGTTACTGAATCAAGATTTTTTGCCAAACGTGTTTGGCCATTTTGACCTGCATCACTCACAAATAAGAGATATTGCAGACGTATCTATTTTGAGCCAGAATTACGCTTAGTTATCAATCAAGATAGTGATCCGCCAATGTCCTAGTGATGTCATATGTATGACTAAGAAACTTTTAAATGGTTTGTAGCCATGTGTAAAATCTGATAGCCTTGAATTGAACGGTTGGTTGCTCTTTAAGATGAGTGAAGTGAAAAAAAAGATAGTTTTGTATCTAATGGCCTAATTATTCTTTTTCAACTCATCAGAGTAGTTATTGTTTAAGATGGGTTGGTGGGAAAATTATCCACAGGAATGCAGGCAAAGAATGTGTTCAATGTATAGTCTTTGTTGGTCCAGTCACTCTAAAACATCTGAAAAATCCTTTAAAGTTGATTTTTCTGGACAAATAGTTCTCTTCTGCAGCACACAAGTCTGACTTTAAAGAGACTTTTACGTTTAGGATTAGCTTTGATGTAAATGTTTTTTCTTGCTTTATGAAAATCCAATTAACGGTATAAGCCTGCAGTTAACAATAACTTAAAAGCTCAAATTATTAATCATTTGTTGAAGACGGAATGGGTGAAGATTTGAATATCCATTCAAGTAGTGTTCTTGAAAAGGTTTTGAATACATCATACAACTGTTCATATGGATAAATGGCACAGAAAAGAATTATTAATCTAAATTTGATTTGAATGCACTGAGATTTTAAAAGCATTCATGTGCAAATTGAAGATAGAAAAATGTTATATAATTTTAAATGTAGTTTAAAATGGTATATGATCATTGCCATCTCGCTAGATTATATTATAATAAATGGGCAGTCAGGCATGGAGAATAAGGTTTGTAATTTATAGGGTATTGTACCTTTAATCTTCACATTGTTTTGTTTAATGAACAAGCTTGTTGTCAACCCTCACATACATTCAGTCATCAAGAAACAATTATTTGCAAGAGAAATATTTGTTTTTCTTCTCAAGTGAGAATTACGTTTGTCAATCAAGGACGTGTTCTATTATTGTGCTAATAGGAAAAAGTGTTTCGGTGGACTTAGTCAAGATATGTACGATACATGAGATTTTAAGGATGTTAATTATGTCTTGTTCTATAACTGTGCTGAAGGACATATTTCTGATATATTGGAAGGTTTAAATTTACATATGTGGTAGGTTTTTGATGTTATTTAAAAGTGTTCTAATATGAATCGTTAGACAAGTTTTATCCTAATTTTCTAACATCAAACACAGCTTGTACAGTAATTTTTCTGTTTAGTTGGCAAGATAACATGACATGCAATTTTACCTTTGTAAGTAATCAGTTATAGCTCAATTTCTGTGTACTTTGTACCTGCTCAATGTAGTGATTCTATGTAATAAGATTTTTTTTAATTTTGGGCTTCAAGATACATCTGACATATTAAAAGTCCCTGAAATTTGAGAGTATTGTAAAATCTGAAGAAGAATGTATCTAACAATTAACAAAAAACAAGGAAAATTTTAACAACGTAAAATTTAGTTTACTTGTACAAGACAAATTTTTTGATTAACAATTGTTAAATGTAGCATTGAAAAAGCTCATTGGATTTGTATGCTAAGCTGTTATTACTCTCTAATTGGAAAGTACAGAAAGGAAGAAAACATCAATGATTTGTGATGTAGTAATTAGTATGGTTCATTTAGGGTGTGACAGACTGTAACAGGTAATTAAATGACTTTTTGACGAGCTAGTTGCTAATTATAGATGGTTTTTATGTGGTTAATTGCAGGTTAATTACAATAAACGACTTTTAAGGTCATGATAAATGTACAAAAACTGAGCATTAATGAGGCAATGATTGTGAATTCGAAAATCATGCTTACGTGTCTACTAATGTAATATTTGAAGCCATGTGATGTGTCTGCTGATAAAATGATTTGATTTACAAGACCAATCAGATAGTAAATTGTGACAATTAGTGGTCTGGATTCTTTCACATCTGATCAGCTCATTTCATGTGGAAAATGAGAAATACAGCCTCCATTGGATTTTGTAGGAAGTAGAATTACATTGGGTGAGGTCAAATTGCGTGTAGTGCTAACACTGGTGTTAATACAGAATTTGGACTGGGTCACATGCAAATATTTGCTTATTTGACTGATATTGAAAAACTTCACCTTGTTAAAGATATACTGGTTTTGCCTGTTCACACCCAATAATACTATTTTAACATGAAGAATGAGTTCAAATGTTGTGTTACCGTATGTGTTGGTGTTAACACTAACACGGAACTCTAACACGAGATTTTACCTTACCCATTTTGTCAGTTAGATTTGGGTTGACTTGAAATTTGGCATGATATATTGAAATACTCAAATGTTTTTGTGTCAAATTTATGTCAGTAAAATTTCATACAAGGCACTGGTTTATATTTTGAAAGTTCACAAAAGTTATTTGGACACGTGCTGATTTGACATAAGGTCTAAGGAAACAAAAACTCATGTATTAAGCAAAAATTGAGAGGACTATATACCTTTAGCTATGAATTTCATCATTGATAATGTTTCATCAGGTGTTATTTAAGGTATTAGTCTTTAAACTAAAGTGTCAACACATTTGTTTGCTTATCTGTAACCATATACTGAAATATATCAAAGATTTAAAAATACTTTGAATTATGAATGGGAATTCTTGATCCCTCACTTATGTATTCTTGTGAAATTTGGTAGTTTATTGATTTAGTTTTCAAATTATTCCAAATATTGAACTAAAATGTGGTCACTTAAATTGCTACAAATCAGCATTAGCAATACAAAACCTGATTTTAAAAAGCCCTTATGATATACCCTACATATTCAAATAATATGTTATCTTATATCTATCATAATATACCTTACAGGCTTTCTATAAATTCATTTAAGTGTAAGTATATATAGGGTATATAGGATAAATATTGACAGTTGATGTTTGATACATTTCTTTCATTCAGGATGCTATTTATTTTACTGTGCAACACTTGGAGTTTAAACCCACTCACATTTAGTTAGGTTGTATTCATTAATCCTAGTAGGTGCAGTAATATGCACATATAAAATGGTTAATTGTATTTCCTTCTGTTTTACATTCAGGAAGTAAAATTCAATGCAGAAATTGTGCTTGACATTGCATATTCATCTTCGTTGGTTTAGCATGTAAGTCTTGTTCATTTGTTAGTTTTGTTTATTCCACCTGTTACTTAAAAGGTATTAAGGCGCCCGAACACAGAGATTTGTGTATTAAGTCAAAATTTGGAAAATATCTGTGGTGTTTGATATTTTTGTCCAAGAGTGGCAAATGACAAATTGTGTGCAGGGTACCAGGCTTCTTACTTTTGCTTGCACTGTCACTACATTTTTTCCACAAATTTTTGGGATATGTCTGACCTTACCAGGGCTAAGCAAATGGTGGTTGGTGTACAGGGAGAAGTGGAATGAGCCAGTAGTGCTTGCCGATGGCAAATTTGGCACTCAACAAATTCTCTTCATGTGGGGGGCCTTTATCAACAGGCTTGGTTGTAATTTCACAAATAATCTTAAAAAATATCATATATCTAATTTTTATCATAAATCTAATGATAATCATATAAATGTTCATACTATACAATATAATAAGTTGGTATTTTTTGGGGTGAAATAGGGCACTATAGTATGTAGAAAGATAAATATGATATAATATTAGGGCTGTCTGAAATAATCGATGATACAGAATGCCTGCAAGCGATATATCGATACTGATCGATGTGTATCGATATTGACGATAATTTTTCCTACTTTCACTTTTCATGTGCCAGGCCCTGATTATGGTTGTCGTAATTTTCACATGTATATCGCAATACACAGCCCTATATAATATGCTTCAAGCAGTAACATTTAGTTTTTATCAAATAGGCTAATCTTATTTTTAAGCCATAATGAAGAGGGATTATATTTTGTTTGGATAAAAATAGAGAACATGAGATAAAGGTGATTGAAACCTTTAGAAGACACATGTTGCTTACAAAACCTTCAAAAGTTTCACAATGTACAAAATCGACCATAAAATTGATTTCCAAATTATAGTTGAGTGGTTTCTTATTACTATGTTTTCTACATGAGAAGCTTCTATAATCTATTACAGTGCTCGGTAATCAGACACTAGCCATTGTTTCTAATGAAAAATTGATTGAAAACCTATTGATAGCCATTACTGGAGCTTATCATATTACTACCACTTGATATTAGAGACTATTTTATAGTCTTCGATATCATTTATATTCCTCATTCTGTGTCTTATCGATAATTGAATATGTAGGGTTTTGTTACAGAATGTTTCAAACTGTTGATGGTATTTTTATATTCGCTTTTTATTTTGTTATGATATAATGAGCAGCTGTTGCTTTTTGTAAGATTTATACGTAAAGAACATCAAGAGAAATATGATACAGTTTTGATTCATACATGTTACAATGATGTAATGTACTACAAGAATTCTAGTCCAGATATTTAAACAAATATAAAATAACTTATGCATTATATTTTGTTTAGAAAACAACCTGAAATTTAGTGAATCACACTTTTCATTTATTTCATAAAGAGTAAGGAACTACTGGTAATAGTTGCTGTAATCAAATTTTGACCGTTTTTGAGATAGCTAATCATACAAAGATTATGTGATGACAAAAAGCCAAACATGTGCTGAGTTTGTTTCTTGATAGCCAGGAAACACTGTTGGATAGCCCAACTTCGAGATGTAATTATAGATTTCCCTTTAAGGAATATCAACAAGAGTTGAAGAATAAGATTAGAACGATTTTTATACGCCCACATGAAATGTGGAGCGTATATTGTCGTCACCCATGTCCGTCGGTCCGTCCGTCCGTCCACAATTGCTGTGTAAACACTCTACAGGTCACAATTCTTGACAGATTGTAATGAAACTTACTGGTAATGTTTAATACCGCCCAAGTATGAACCCTATTGAAAATCAGCAAAATCGGAAAATATTTACTATGAATTATTGCCCTTGTTCTTAAAAACATGTTCGATTTTTGGCTTGTAAACACTCTACAGGTCACAATTCTTGACGGATTTTGACGAAACTTAATAGTAATGTTTATAAACGCCCAAGGATGAACCCTATTGAAAATCAGCAAAATCGGAAAATATTTACTATGAATTATTGCCCTTGTTCTTAAAAACGCGTTTGACTTTTGGCTCGTTAACACTCTAAAGGTCACAATTCTTGACTGATTTTGATGAAACTTTATGGTAATGTTTATTACCGCCCAAAGATGAACCCTATTGAAAATCAACAAAATCGGAAAATATTTACTATGAATTATTGCCCTTGTTCTTAAAAACGCATTCGATTTTTGACTCGTAAACACTTTACAGGTCACAATTCTTGACGGATGTTGACGAAACTTAATGGTAATGTTTATTACCGCCCAAGGATGAACCCTATTGAAAATCAGCAAAATCGAAAATTTTACTGTGAATTATTGCCCTAATTCTAAAAAACGCGTTTGATTTTTGGCTCGTAAACACTATACAGGTCACAATTCGTAACGGATTTTGATGAAACTTACTGATAATGTTTATTACCGCCCAAGGGTGAACTCTATTGAAAATCAGCAAAATAAAAAAATAGTTACTAAGAATTATTGCCCTTGTATTGTATTTCAGATATGACCTATGATATTATGGAAGATGAATTGACATGCCCAGTTTGTTTGGAACTATTTGCTGATCCTTTAATGTTACCATGTTCTCATAGTATCTGTAAAAAATGTCTTCAAGATATCATCACTTCCCGGGTTAAATCTGGTAAAGAGGGTGAGTTGGTTGTTTTATTTGGTGTAACAATCTTTTGAGAGCTCTTAACTTGATTTTCCATTTCAAGGAGTTTGCTATTTTATTCATTGTTTTGTGGACAAGTGCATTAAGTGATCACTTATTGCAATTCTGGAATCATAAAGGAACAAAAAATATTTAAAGGGATTGTAAAGAGGTTTTCTACATACTTTGTATGTGTATCAGGGACCAATTAGCACCAATTTGCGCCATTCCAATTTCCATTCTGACATCTGTGGTTCTTGCAATTCCATTTAAACTAACGCGTTTTATAACGTCACCCCCACTGATCTTCATAGATATCAATAGTAGCTTCCGGTAGATCAGTGGGAGTGACATCATAAAACGAATTAGTTTAAGTGGAATTGCAAGAACCACAGACATCAGAGTGGAAATTTGAATGGCACAAATTGATGCTACCAGTGTCCCCGATACACACATCAAATCTAGAAAACCTCTTTACAATCCCTGTAACTCCCTTCTTATTTTATAAATCTTTTAATATTTTCTTATTTTAGGATTGGAATGTCCATCATGTCGGAAAATGCACACAATGTCAAAAAACAAAATGGCTACACTTCCAAAAAATTTAGCATTGGAAAACATAGTATGTCGATTTCAAGAAATACAAAGCAATACAATGACTAAAAGTAAAAGTCTTGACCTTTCCTCATCAAGTTACCATTCCTTAGATATGTCTGATCAGATAGACTCAGACATACCAGTATTTACTGAGGAATCCACACTATCCAATGAAAATTGTGGACTGTGTGATGCAGATGCACCATCAAAAGCTGAATGGTTTTGTCAAAAGTGTTCTGTATTGTACTGTCAAAAATGTTTAGAAATATACCATCCTAAAAGAGGACAGTTGCAACATCATAAATTATGTCGACCTTCCAACAGATCTGCCGACGTCAAACTAGTATTTTGTAAAGACCATAAAACTGAAACCGCAACAATATTCTGTGATATATGTAAAGTTCTAGTCTGTCATTTATGTGTTTGTGAAGGGGTAGGAAAACATTCTGGCCACAAAATATTACCACTGGATGCAGCTTGGAAAACAATCAAGGTGAGAAACATTGCATCTGACAAACAGCAAAATGAAAAACTATTTTTTACTGATCTTGTCTATAATTATAACATTACTTGAATGTAGCAATACTGCTAGTTTAACAATGTCATTGAATTAAGAAAATTGAAAACAAAATCCATAATCAGTACAACTTGTATTGAAATGAGGTATTTTGGAACATTAAAAAAAAATCAGAAATCTGTGGTTGATGTGATTTTAGAAGTGTTTTCTCAGATTGAGACAAATATCATTCTTTAAATTTTATTTAACAGGGCAGTGTGATAAAAAGCAAAGAGAAATTAGAATCCATGATGTCAACAATATCAGATCAAAATAGTCAAATGGAAGATCTTTCTACTGATGTAGAGGTAAGAATTATTAATCTGAATGATGTCCACAAATCCTTCTGCTCTCTAACATCGGTCATTTAAGAAAGTAGAGTTATTGGAAGCAATATTAAGAAAGATGAGCTCTTTATTTTAGGTTGTTAACAGAGGGTAAGAGAGAGCTTAAACAAGAACAACTTTCATTTATTTTTTTTTCAGAAAATTCATAAAGAAGCTGCTGAGAAAATAGAACAGCAATATCGCCGTCTGATACACGATTTGACTTCTGCTCTTGATCAGCAGAAACAATCGGTAGTAAATAAAATACTGAAACAGAAATCCAACACTACTTCCTTATATAGAGGACATACTGAAGGCAATAAAAAACTATTAAAATCCATTGAAAATCTAGCAGAAACCAGCAAAAAGCTTCTTGATGAAGAATTCGATCAAGAAATCTTACAGAAATCTGCTGAAATTGAACCACTTATAACACAAGTTGATAAACTTTCTAAAGAGTAAGTAATGAAAAGTTGAAAATTTACAAATGGTGCATTTAAGGCTTATTGAAAATTTTTGATTGGTTTTGCCTATTTGGTATAAATGCATGTGCCATGCTCTAGGCCTGTACAAATGAAAATTTGTGGAAAGAATTCGATCAGGAAATCTGCTGAAATTGAACCACTTCAACACAAGTTGATAAACTTTCTAAAGAGTAAGTAATGAAAAGTTGAAAATTTACCAATGGTGCATTTAAGGCTTATTGAAAATTTTTGATTGGTTTTGCCTATTTGTTATAAATGCATGTGCCATGCTCTAGGCCTGTACAAATGAAAATCCTCTCAAATAAAATTAATCAATAAAAATATCTAGGACTGCTTTGATGTCTCATTTTCAAATGCTTTTCTTTTTTTCTATAATTCTTTGTATGTCAGATTAACTTTCAATTTTCAATATGCAAATCTATAAATTTTTTAATATTTTCCTTTCTGGCTCCAAAATTTGCATTTTTCTTTTGTTATGTATTCATGTTTGTCTGAATTATACAGTTTAGCCATCAATTTATTAGGCAAACATATAATTAACTTGACACAAGTGAAATGGTTGCTATATAATTTCAGAATGAGTAAAAAAGAAACCAACTTCACTTCATTTAATGACAGTAAACCAAGAATGGAAGATTTGAAGTTGATAGTTACAAATTGTCAAGAAAGTTCTCTGAGTTTTGTTCAGTCATTTTCTAGTAAGTAAAACTTCCTTTACCATTATTTTTCAAAAAAATTATAAGAAACATTTCCTATAGCAAGTATAACTGTCAAAGTCAACTTAGTTAAGAGAATAATAAAGAAAACTGACTGAATTGGAAAGTTTTTCGCTGATTGAATGAGATCTCTACTAAGAAAATAATAGTAATGTGTTGTTTAGTATTGGCTAGTGAATGATATCAATATCTTGTTTAATCTGTATACTGTATATATTATATATTATAGGTGATGAAATAGACCAATGTACATCTATATTACCTACTATATTATCAGTAGCTGCATCACCAGGTAAACCAGACCAACCTAGAGTTCAGAGTAAATATCTTATAACCTGGGGTTTTAATTCTAATACTTATACTGCTGAAACAATATCCTGTAACTCATTATGGTCTGTTACTGTGGATAAAAACTCTAATCAAATGGGCAACATCAATTCTGGTTATTTATTCGGTGTGGGAATTTCATCCCAAGTGTTGAAAAATAAGGATCAAGTTGGTATGAATCCTATTTCATATGGAGTGGTGTGTTCAAATGGAAATTTAAGCATGTGCCATAATGGGAAAATGGAATCTCTAATGGAAATGAACAGTTTACCAATTTCACTAACTATCACTATGACAAAAGATGAATTTGAGAATTTGTGGTTTGCATACAGAATAATAACACCAGATTGGGGAGAAGTGTTATGTGGAAAGAAACTTATAGTTGACAGTAAATTTAAACAAACATTACACCCTGTATTTACTGTTAGTCATAGAGTTAAAATTCAACTAACTTCAGGAACGTAGTTATAAAACGTTCATGTATATTCTCTAATTAACTAAACTAATATAACTCACCAATATTTTCAGCTAAATTAAGAATTATGGTAATTTGAAATGAACGAATAGCTTACTACATTTTAGATAAATTCAAAATTTTAAACATGGTCAATAAGAGTTTATCAAGGTATTAGGTTATATGCTAGTTACACTGGTAAATGTTGTACCCAAATGAGCTGCGCCCAAATTAAAAACAACAAAATCCGACAACTTCATAAAACTTACACTTAAGAATTTTTAACATTTTTCAATTATTTCTTGTAGTTATATGAATAATTCTTATAAATTTGTCAGATTGCACAGAGATGTTGTTGTAAATCTATGGCACCAGGTAAGTCCAGTGATGAATGTATATACTCTTATTGGTCATGTTTGAGAATTAATTCTATGTATATTTTAAGAGGTAATATTCTTTCAAATTGGACATTGAATCATAAGAATCTAGTCAAGAAATAAGTAGTGCCATTCATTTGTTGTATGATGTATATTATTAATAGAATGTCTACAGAATTTAAGTTATTGTAGCAGTCTGGCAGCATGCTGAGCAATAAATACTATACAATTTACAAATATTACGCTCATCATATAATACATCATAAATAGCAGCTATCAATGTAGCAATAATTACAAATAATATATTTTATCATGCACAGATTGTTCATTATAGATATAAATAGCCTAAAAAAGGCCTATATAGATAATAGCCTATTGGTTATGGATAGTATGCAAAATTGGTGTTTGGAGTATTGAAGTTTTAATTTTTCTACTGTTTCTGATGACAGTACATGTAGTCTTCTAATTACAGAAAAAAATAAAGACTTTGTATGTGCACACATGATGTTATTGCACATTATTTTACAGTTTGGCAGTGGACCTTATACGATTGTATATACAATTAAATGTAGACTAACTCTGTAGATTCTACCTCAAAGTATAAGAAAATTATGGTTGTGTATTAAATATATCTTTATCATGATAAAATAAATTTCCTTTTTTCAAAATGATTGATTGTGAAATCCAAATTAAAATCTGAAAACTCTGAACTGTTTGTACATTATAGAACACCCTGTTCAAGACATTGAGATTATAAGCTGTATTTTAATGTTGTTTATTTTCATAGAAACTGCCTCATATATATATATATTTGTAGTGACCGAGTCCAAATCCATGGAGGCAAATTACACGCTACCGTTTATTATTGTTTATGTTTCAAACTTCCGGCTTGGACTTAGTCGCTACATTCTCACGGATCCACTATCTGCTTGGTTTAAATCATTATAGGACATTCCAATAATATTTAGGTATTGTTATTATTTTATTTTCATTGATTTTTAATTGTTGTCATGTTTTTAAAATACTTTTATTTGTAACATTCAAATAGCGGGCACGCGATGAATGATTGACTGTGGGCGTGACTTACAAGGTCACATGACTTTCCCTTGAATATATGCAAGTGTCATATGTATTTAGTTTTAGTTGGACAGTAGCTATACTGTAAGACAGACGACGTATTGCTCCTGGGCTAAGGAGAGCTCGCTCATTTTTGCATAAGGACTTATGTGGGTATTGGATTAAGAGAGCTTTGCTCCGCCCATAGACATAAACTGCTCGACGTACAGAGTATAGAGCCTTAGATGATAGAGCTTGGATTGACTCTATCGAGAGAGAGAGCTATAGCTAAGGATTTACTCAATAGAGAGTTAGCCTTAAGATAGTGGCTCATTGAGAGATAGCTACAAGGAGGGAAGCTGAGAGCCCTTGTCATAGAAAAGAGCCATCCAGAGCAGAGCTGATAAGAGAGCTGTTACCTTTTGCTACTTTGTTTAATTTCATTGTTTTACTGTTAATTAATACTTATCGGAGAGAATAAATATATTTGATTATCATAGTGATGCTCTTTGAGTTACCTGATGGTAACGACCCATAGGACGAAGGACAAATCACTCTACCATTTGCATTTCATTGTCCTTCGACGAATGCGTAGTTGCGTTAGTAAAGTCCGGGGAAGGATCATTACATATTCTATCTGTTGGTTGTGAATATCAAGTGCTATTGATTGTAAAGTTTATATTAATTAATGGTTGTGAAATAAAGGGAGGAAATTATATGTGTTTTAGCAACAATTTTATGTAAAATATGTTATTTATCATTTTATTATATGCAATTTTGAAAGCGACATCATACTTATCAATATTTTGTAAGAGTGATAAAATCTAACTGGCTACTAATTACATTTATTTAATAGTAGAAAATGCTGACTGTTCCCCTTAAATGAATACTTTTATTGTTACATGTTTACAGTTGACCTTCAACCTCATGGTATAGACCAATGACATTGTCATTGGTATAGACCTTATTCATCCATATTGAGGCTCATAACGCAAACAAACAAACGCAGCGACTTGCCACTGCAGCAAAATCACCACCTTGAGGTCTTTAACACCTCATTCTTCAATCCAACTAGCATGAAACTACTCAAATTTTAGATCGTTCAAATCGGAATTAATTACGCTATTTAAAAATACTTTCAGATGAAGTGTTTCCTCACATATTTCTGAGAAAAGGGTCGAAAAGGCAGTTTTTAGACCATTTTCTCGCTGTTGATATGGTGATTAGTGAAGTTGTATTTCTTTTCATTCATTTGACGTCATTTTATGAATGGGTTGACGTCATTTGCGTTATGAACCTCGGTTTCTAAGCGCGGCGTGAATAAGGTTTATAGGTGTATTGTGTTTCCTTTTTTGGGTCAAATTGATATTTGAAAAGCTCTTGAAATTTTATTTTTGATATATAGTAAATTCTTCTGCTAATCACAATATCCTAATTCTTGGCCAATAATTCTATTGAACTTGTTGATACTTTATAATTTGTTATTATAACATGTTAAATTATGATTGAAACCTCAAATGATTGTTACCATTTCTTCTTATGCTTTTTGAGTATGAATAAAATTTTACTTATTTATCGTCAATATTCAGTTAATACTTCCTTAATACCACCTCACCTGAATGATTAGCAAACACCACTATGCAAATTATAAAATTAAAACTATATTTTTTAAAATATTTGGTCTATTATCCAAAAGGTATTGTTACACATTTCCAAAAAATAAAGTTCTCAATTTCACTAAATAAGCTAAAAAATTTCTAGTAAAATGCTATTTTAAGCCCTGTAAAGTAACATTTTGTTGTATAATGACTGTATATAATGTTTGTTATGTTTGAATTGAATCATGTTAAACATGAATTAATAAATTTCTTTATGAAATAACAGTTTGTTTTGTGAAAATGTTTTGGAATAAATCATTATGAAAACTTATCAAATTCTAACCAATATTGTTTCATTGTAGCATCATGTGTCTAAGGCGTCTGCTGTAATTTAGTTGTGGTGTGAGTGTAAAAACACTTTATGAAATTCATTTCATTTTATTTTGATGATGATGATGATAATAATAATTATGATAAATGAAACACAAAATAACAACATACATAAAAGTAATAAATGTGTTGAATTTATGGCAGTACATTTCAGCTAAGGAGAAGTATATTTTCGATTGATAGCTATTTTGAAATTGGCTTAAAGGGCTGCCCTGAACAGTGTTACTCATTTTCCATAGGTTAGTCAGGTTCAGGAATTCATTTGATAGTCATTACTATTCTTCTAATTAGATATCTTATCTTACAGAATATTTTAAAGAAAACTCTTCAGGCATGCAATCTTAATTTCTATCATGGTTGATCATAAAAATTCTTATAAACAAAGCTGAGAGACTACCACATATCATCTTTGAAGATCTTTAAAACTAACTAGCACTAGATTCCAACAATTCTTGGAAAGTAGTTTCCATATTAGTCTCCTCTGTCTGTCTCTGTATTGGTTGAGAACTGACGTTATCATTAGGTGCAGTAAAGTTGGTATCTGATGTTGATTGTTGTGTGTCTGCTGGTTGTTGGGGATCAGCTTGTTGCTGGGTTTCTGTTTGCTGACCATCACTAGATGATGAAATTGGTTTCAATGTTATTCCCATGGCTTTCCTTACTGAATTTAAATTAACAACATCTTGTGGGGCAGCAGCTTTAGCAAGGGCAGTTAATTCTTGGGTGACCTTTTCAGCTGAAAAGTAGATTCATTTATTAATTCTAGGATTATTCAGTATAAAATCAAATTTTCCTTGGTCAATGTGGTAAAAAATATGTATTTCAAGCTACAGAATCAACCATTCCTTTTAAGTGGTTAAAGGGAAATAATTTCAAATCAATTGTAGTCTGGCTTGAAATGATTCTTGACATATTAGTTACCGTCTGATCAAACTTAACTTGTAAAATCAGCATCCCTTGAAGCAAACTTTAGCCTGTAATCCGACTAACAAGCCAAAGACACAAATGAACAAGTCTGAAGTTTACATCAAGTGTTCAGAACACCATATTAGACCATTAAATCTAACTAGGATGAATAACTTACCTAGTTCAGTTTCTTTCTCACTAGGACCAGGTATATGAGCTAAATGTGATGGTAATTTAGTTGAGAGTCTTTCTTTCTGTTTATCATGTAGAGAAGTTATTAAACTAGCTGTATGATCTAATTGTTGTTGTATTTTATCAACTGGTGATTCTACAGAAAAAAAGTTATATAAATCTTGAAATATTTTTTAAAAATATTTTATGATCGAATTTACAGAAATACTATTTCAAATTAAATGACATCTTTACTTATAGCAATTCAGACACATTTATTTTAGAAATTTTACTGTTAAATAACTAATAGAATGGAACACTGTGAATTGAACTTTAAAGATAAGATTCCATACAAGCGTCATGCAGATCCGTCATGTGTTAAAAATCGAAATGGTTGGTTTAAGAGGGTATAATTCCATAATGTGGAATCGCTGTCTGTCAAATGGTCTCCGGCATGCATCAAAAAAAAAAAAAAAGACGCTGGGTGTAGCGATTTTTACGCATCCCTTTCTGAGTGGAGACATATGGAGTCAAATTTGACACATGACAGATCTGCAAGGACTATTTATGTCCGGATAACGGATCCGCATGACACGTATATGGAATCTTAGCTTTAGCATATAGATTGAAAACCATCAGTAGTTGCAATATAATGGAAGTAATTATTTAAGATAAAAAAAGACTTACCTTCTTTAACTATAGAAGTATCTACAGTAGACTGTTCACTAGACACCTATAATTAACAACAAGTACAGTGTATTATCTTTAAATATTTCTTCACAAGATCATCAATTATGTTAAGAGCTTTTAAACAGGCAGCAATACTTGGCAAATTGGCATTTATCAAACACATTTTCTTACTGTTTAAGCAATAAAATGTAAAAGAAGCATAATATCTACAAAACTTTTTTTCTTACAGGTTCTTTATTCTCATCTTCTTTTCTTCTAGTTTCTAATATTCTCTGTGTTTTGGAGTGTTCACATTTAGTTAATATATCTAATAAATTATTGACCATTTTAACAGCATAATCACCAGCAGTATCAACAAAATCCATAACACTATAATAATATCAATTTGTTATTTTATATCTCATAAGAATTAGACAAGATAATATCATGATAATTTGAGCCTCAGTTCAATAGACTTCACAGATTTTGCTATATTTGACAGCCATATTATTCATTATATGATTTTTGGTTGTAAAACATGTGGTAATTATAGAATTTTATCCAAAATTGTCTTTCTCAATGTTAATTGGAGAAAAATGTCATTAAGATGTTGTACTGGTAAGCGTCCCATTTCTCCTAGAGCTCTAATAAAACAATACAATATTTACCTTGAAGCATATTGAGCACCAGTCTCATCACCATACGTAGATAGTAATAAATCACTATCTGCTTTAGATAGAGTAGAAAATGATGAATCATAGGTTGGAGCATAACTACTAAACGGACCGTAGTTTAGATAATTTACTGAAACAGACAAGAATAGCAATTTAAATAAAAAGTTCAAGGTCATTGAAGCATTATTCTTAATGCTGCGTTTGATACCTCTCATAATTGCCATTTTCCTGGGTTCAATGTTGTGAATTTCTGTTTATTTGCATATTTTTTGTCGACACCATTTTCACGATATGTATCGAACACAGCTTAAGTCTTTTCTTCAAGTTAACATAAAGCAAGAAATGACACTTGACACTGTGTCCATCTATTGAACTGTATACTAATACACATTGTTTTACCTGGTGTTATTTTATTACGTTTATCTTCTTTAAATGTATTTAATGTACCAGTACCAGTTGTTAATTTACCAACCAGTGATCCAATATTAACTACTTTCTCTGTTTCACTAACTATAATTATCAAAAAATCACATATTAGACATCTTATAATAAAGAATACCATAAATACACATTCAAAAAACGTCAACTTTGATCAGAAATTTTGTCATTCTTCCTTCAAAGAAGATTGATCACCTCCAAATTTATACATTGTTAAATGTTGTTGAAAAGGCAAGAAATTTTCATTCAGTTTTCTAAAATTGATTGAGGACAAAAGGTGTACAATATTCTCAAGTTCGGAAAAAAACGCACCCAAGTTATACCAAGTTAACTTATGATGGTTGAAAAGTAAGTGTATAAAAGCTTACCTCTACCATCATTATGAGGATTTAATATATTTAACGTTGTACTTCCATCTTCTCTCTTCCGTAAGAATACAAACTATCAAATCAAATACATATATATAAACTGTCAAAAGCAAATCATAGACAAACTATCAAACAAAATACAAGCTAAAATAAATTAGAGAAAATGATGATAATTTATCAAGCATCTTGTTTCAGGTTCTAAACAATGACAGAGGCAGAAAATGACTTACATCTGTTCTGGGTTGTCGTAATGTTAATTCTTCTTTAGCTTCTTTAGCAGCAGCTTGAGCTTGAGCTAAAATCTCTTCTGGTGATAAATTATCAGGAACAGCTTCAAATCTTCCTAGACTACAATCGACATATATCATATTGTTAATATGTTGTTAATATAACATAGGTAAAAAGTTGATATACTGAGAGTAAATGTAGGTACGTTTCAGAACTAATCCCTTTATCAGGCAAAAGATTAAAAAAATTAGAAGGCGAGAAAGGTTCTTTCTCTAAGAGAAACAATGCTAATCTGACAAAAATAGGAAACTTAGATTAGTTAGGTAATAAACAAATTATATTTTTGTATACAGATAAAATAGATAAGAAAATACTTATCTGTAAGAATGTTGACAGCCATCCAGAAAGTTGGACTGATGTAATAGTTTTTATATTTGAGCTTTTTCAGCCGAGAAAGCAATATTTAGATTATAATGATCACTCAAATAGTTCTTTTGACCAACCTTTTGTTTTGTATTTCCTTTTTCTTTTGTAATTCTTTCTGTCTCTGATCTTCTTCATTGATCTGATTGACGACTTCAGCTGATTTATCCATTTCATCTAATCCTATTTCTTCTAATGATAAATTAGCTAGAAAACTCATACTCTTCTTCATATTTAATAACTTCTCCTGAATTAATCAAATCATATGATATAAATCTACACCTGTCTACCTACACTATACCAGCTGTCATAGTCTAATTTTATCACGTAGAGACTAACAGTTTCAATATTAATTTCAATAAAATTTCATTGCAAATAAAGCTGATAAAACAGTCTAGTCACAAGATTAGTCATTGGTTTATTTTCACACATTTGGCAATAACCCTATTTTATAGCAAACTATCCTGAACAAACACTCAGGAATTGTGAAATAATGAAAGTTAATTGTTACAGTAGCTCCAGTGACCTATGATGCTTTGGTGTTGAAGCCATCTTTTTAGTACATGCCTTCTCAATTTATTTTTGTAAAGGGCCAAATGCATATTATCAAAAAAATATAGGGGCCAAAAAGAGTTTAGCTAGCATAGGGAACAGAGTGTTTTAACGGAAGGGGTCACTCTTGCGGGGCCATTCTCAAGGGTGTCACGGGCCGCCATTTGAGAAGACCTGTTTTAGTATATGTATGGGCTAAGAGGACTGCACCAACATGTCCAACTCAACCAATGTCAAGATTTAACTTTAGACCTTCAGGACAATTCTAATTGAAAATGATTATACATGTAATATAATCTAGTTTTACTAACCTTGCTAAGTAGTTTAACACCAATAAATAGTAACCGCTTAGCTTCTTTATAATATATAGTCTCAGGTCTATTGTAAGTCATAGCATTATTACACATTAATACCATATCTTTCTGGAATGGACAACAGTGAAAACCAAGATAAAATATTTTCAAATCAATCTGCAAAATCTTATATTTTCTGCACATGGTGTGTTTAAGCTAATTTATTTTTACAAGTCTCGCTGACTTGACCAAAATGTTGAAATCTTTTTATAAGACAACCACTCAAATCAACCAAATATCAAAATTTCAAAGTTTTTAAATTGATAAATATAATGTGTCTTTAACCCATTTAACCATTACATAATGATACTTATCGCATCGCTAGACCTAGAAGTTACCTTATATTCCCCTACACTTCGATATTGTTCATTCTCTACTTTAATCTGCATGGTACTAAAATCCATTGGATGATGTATAATACTGGAATAACCTGGAGCTATAGCGTCTGTAACTGGGAAGGCAAAAAACCCATTGGCATCTTTACTAAAAAGAAAAAGTTTCTTTATGAGAAGATTTCTCAATATAAATTAATGAAAACATGCAATTCATTGTGTCAATAGAGAACATTACACAGACAGTGGCATTGACCTTTTCAGTTAAGATTTCTTGTTTTGAAATTAGATTTAATATTCCATTTCCTGTAAGCTCCCTTCAGAACTCTTTTCATCTTAACAACTAGCCATCAATACATTTACAGGCTGAAAAATATTTCAACCCCACACATGACTAAACCAAAGCTAATATGAAAGGTGTAATATAAATGTTTCATTATACAACATGCTATTCATGTGTAATGGTTATCAAATGTTATCAGTTATGAGATGACAACAAGCCTTAAGTTGAGAACTTACAGTTGTATTGTTTTTTGAAGATATTGTAAACAGACTTTTAAAACAGCACCATCATTGACTGGTTCTTCAGATAATCTGCTATCTGGTTTTTTGGTTACAATTTCTTCCTGAACTATTGAAGTGTCTTGATCTTCATTGTCTAAAGCCTGTTTTTTACTTAGTGGAGATTCTTCATGTTCATATTCCTCTATTGGTACTTCAGCCTTCCTCTTTTTACTTCCCTAAAATACATCAGAACAAAATTAGTATTAAAGTTTTATTCAATTTCTTTTTAATTTCTGGAATTATTCTTTTGGACTAAATTTGTGTTTATGAAGTCTGACAGAATATAACATAAATCATATTCAACATTAAATACTTTATATTACATTAATTAATTAAACTCATTCATTCTACAGAACAAATAAATATTGTGGACTGGTGCATGGTAAAAACTCAATATAATATAAGACTGAGAAAGGTGGAAGAACATCATTATCACTGAGATTTAGAGATGTCATGTACCACACTGTATGGAAAGAGAGAGACCACAAATAAACAAATAAACCATTAAACCTATAGGGTTGAGCGGGTTGACTCTAATTCTTGCCAGAATTACCGATGGTCCTTCAAAACTGATGTTCTTAGATATGAAAGGAGGTCAGAAGGCATCATATTTTCAATTTAATCTCATTACCTCTTCACTTCTATGTTTTTCTTTTTCACTGGACTTTTTCTTCTTTTTTTTCTTATGTTTATGTTTTTTACCTCCTTCATCATGAGCTGGAGAGCTGTAATTATCAGATAAACTGTCTGATGGTGGACCAACTTTTAAAACTAATTTCAATGGCTTGGTAATGGGCTTTTCTAGCTCTGGTTCTAGTAATGAAAAATAACATTATGATCAACCTGTCAAAATAGGCTACATACAAATAATTCAAACAAAGTCCAAGTATCAGCCATAAAAGTTTGACATCTTTAAGACAGTATCAGGAGGCTTTTATTGTTATTTTCATTCCATATCTCATTTATTCTTATTGACTATTGAATACAGTAGAGAATGAAGCGCCACTTAAGTCAAAAAAGTAAGCAAGATGCATTACTAATCAATTAATTTTGTAGGATGGTAGGGAATTGGTAAGCATAGCCGTAAGGGCCCACGACTCAACAGGGGGTTTGAATTAATTTTTCACATAAACAGCTGCGCGCCACTTTGGCAGTTGCAATGTGCCACAAGTGGCGCATGAGCCTCCAGTTGAGAAGGCCTGGTCTACAGGTTAATTAAAGGGGAATGTTCGCAGGTCGATTTGGGCCTTGAATTTACGCAAATAGCCTTTAGTTTTACTGGAACTGCCCAAAATCACACAATTCCTTCAATTATACCCATGCCATAACAGAAAAAAGATCCTAGGACGCTTCTTAATCTGATTGGACAATAAAGATATATTTAGAACAGCTAATCAATTAACAGTATTTCTCTACTTTCGGTTTTGACATGCTGGAGGAGATGGTCAAAGGTCAAAAATGTATATTTATAATCTGTGTGTTAATCAAAACATCCAGCGATGCCCTTTGGCTTTAACAGGATTCTGCACAATATCATCCGGCGATATACGTTTCATACTCTTACATCTGAAACATTCGATGACACATGTATCAAAGCATGTTTACATTTAATTATTAAGATATTATAAAATCAAAATGATAATTATGCCTATCAAAATTTCTAAAAGATTCAGGGAGAAACAACCTGGTCCTATTTGTGTCAACACCGTTCAATTTTAGCTATCGGCTTTCTGTTTTTTTGTTTTTTTTCGCTTAAAAGATTGAATTATACCTGGTTCATGCTCATCATCAGATCGTCTCTCTAATTTATGTTTCTTATGTTTTTTGCCCATATTAATTCACTCAAAAAAGCAAAATTATATCAAAAGTCTTTGTTCATATTTGAGAAATTGGATAAATTCTTAATCGTAGCTAGTATTAAATAGTAGCTAGTATAAATATGTCAATCACATATCACGTGGTCAAGTGTAGACTCGCTCTATCAAGACGTGCTTTTCCAACATTATTCGAAGGTTAAAAATAATAATAATAATAACGACGCTTCAAGTAGGTGCATTTTTAAGGGAAGAAGTGTGACAGGCGATAAAGGTGGATTAATCAACAGTGAAAATGTTTCTGAAAATAAAATAACTTCTGCAATTGTTTACGGGTCTTATTGATTGTGCATATCTATCAGGTGGACTCTATTTTAATCCGACTCGGTCGGTATGTAAAATAACGTGTGGAATAGGGTGTCGCACGAGCCCCAATTTGCAGGAAAGTTTGATAGAATGTCAGACATACACCAGGAAAAATTCCAATGCTCATGGTCCTTTGGTGCCCAATAAAGAATAACTTTTTAGAGATCACTCTGACATTTTTTGCATATAATAGGGCGTATCTAGGCTTAATTGGGCAAGGGCAGGGCTGCTGAAGCCATCCCATACCCCAAAAACTCTCTAACATTCATCTAACCCCATGACATGTAAAATTTGAGGGTTTGATGAAAATGGGTAAAAGACTGGTTATGTGGATATGCCCATAAGGTCGACCTTACTTATGATCCGACTTTATCTATGCAAAAATTTACTTTTTTGCGGAAACGGGTGTCAAACATTGGTCCTTGTACCGATCGGTCCCTAATTTACAGGAAAGTTGCATGAGATATCTGACTACTACCACAGAAAGTTTCAGGGGTCAAAGTCCCATAGGGCCCGAAAAGGGGTCAATTTTTGGAGATCACTTAGGTATTTTTTGCTCATAATAGGGCGTATCTAGGCTTAATTGGGCAAGGGCAGGGCTGTTGAAGCCATCCCATACCCCAAAAACTCTCTAACATTCATCTAACCCCATGACATGTAAAATTTGAGGGTTTGATGAAAATGGGTAGAAGACTGGTTATGTGGATATGCCCATAAGGTCGACCTTACTTATGATCCGACTTTATCTATGCAAAAATTTACTTTTTTGCGGAAACGGGTGTCAAACATTGGTCCTTGTACCGATCGGTCCCTAATTTACAGGAAAGTTGCATGAGATATCTGACTACTACCACAGAAAGTTTCAGGGGTCAAAGTCCCATAGGGCCCGAAAAGGGGTCAATTTTTGGAGATCACTTAGGTATTTTTTGCTCATAATAGGGCGTATCTAGGCTTAATTGGGCAAGGGCAGGGCTGTTGAAGCCATCCCATACCCCAAAAACTCTCTAACATTCATCTAACCCCATGACATGTAAAATTTGAGGGTTTGATGAAAATGGGTAAAAGACTGGTTATGTGGATATGCCCATAAGGTCGACCTTACTTATGATCCGACTTTATCTATGCAAAAATTTACTTTTTTGCGGAAACGGGTGTCAAACATTGGTCCTTGTACCGATCGGTCCCTAATTTACAGGAAAGTTGCATGAGTTATCTGACTACTACCACAGAAAGTTTCAGGGGTCAAAGTCCCATAGGGCCCGAAAAGGGGTCAATTTTTGGAGATCACTTAGGTATTTTTTGCTCATAATAGGGCGTATCTAGGCTTAATTGGGCAAGGGCAGGGCTGTTGAAGCCATCCCATACCCCAAAAACTCTCTAACATTCATCTAACCCCATGACATGTAAAATTTGAGGGTTTGATGAAAATGGGTAAAAGACTTGTTATGTGGATATGACCATAAGGTCGACCTTACTTATGATCCGACTTTATCTATGCAAAAATTTACTTTTTTGCGGAAACGGGTGTCAAACATTGGTCCTTGTACCGATCGGTCCCTAATTTACAGGAAAGTTGCATGAGATATCTGACTACTACCACAGAAAGTTTCAGGGGTCAAAGTCCCATAGGGCCCGAAAAGGGGTCAATTTTTGGAGATCACTTAGGTATTTTTTGCTTATAATAGGGCGTATCTAGGCTTAATTGGGCAAGGGCAGGGCTGTTGAAGCCATCCCATACCCCAAAAACTCTCTAACATTCATCTAACCCCATGACATGTAAAATTTGAGGGTTTGATGAAAATGGGTAAAAGACTGGTTATGTGGATATGACCATAAGGTCGACCTTATTTATGATCCGACTTTATCTATGCAAAAATTTACTTTTTTGCGGAAACGGATGTCTAACATTGGTCCTTTTACTGATCGGTCCCTAATTTACGGGAAAGTTGCATGAGATACCTAACTACTACCACAGAAAGTTTCAGGGGCCAAAGTCCCATAGGGCCCGAAAAGGGGTCAATTTTTGGAGATCACTCAGGCATTTTTTGCTTATATTAGGGCGTATCTAGGTTTAATTGGGAAAGGGAAGGACTGTTGACTACAACAACAGAAAGTTTCAGGGGCCAAAATCCCATGAGGCCCGAAAAAGGGTCATTCAGGCAGTTTTTGCTCATATTAGGACGTATTTAGGTCGTTAAAGGCATCACATACCCCCAAAACCTCTTCAAAATTGACCTAACCCCATGACATGAATAATTTGGAGTTTGATGAAAATGGGTATAAGATATACCCATAAGGTCGACCTTACTTACATCCGACTTTATCTATGCAAAAATTGACACTTTTGTGGAAACTGGTGTCATGTATGGACATATGTACCAATTGGACCTCAATTTACAATTTTCAGGAAAGTTGAATATGGTATCTGACTACTACCACGGAAAATTTCAGGGGCCAAAGTCTATGGTGCCCGAAAAAGGGTCATTTTTTGGAGAATGCTCAAAATTATGCTTAATTACGCAAGGGCAGTGAAGCTGAAGTCATCTCATACCCCTCAAGAACTATCTCACATTTGTATTGAAATGAATGTTAATAAAATTGGGGTTAACTGGGCATCAAAAGGGCATTTTTTTCTTTATAAGAACTTCGGTTTATAAAAGATAACACAAATCCAATCAAATATTTTTTTAAAAATAGTAATTTGTACATTATTCTATTTAGCAAATTTAAATGCTCCAGCATTCTAGTGATAATATTTTTCTTTTACAAATTATAAATATAACAAACTTAAAACAGTTTTCTTTACAGAATACCAGTCAGTCAGAGACTAACATGTAAGCTCTACCATACATTTTGGAAATTAACACGAGAGCTGATCATGTTTCAATAACACAATGGTCTTACAGGTTCAATTTTGTATAGCAAATCTTTCTACAACATTTAATCTTTCATTTCTAATTATGGCAGAGTTTTTTTGACCAATATATCAAATGATATATATACCATTCCTAGCCCAGTATGTAAAATCTCAAAATTTGAAGTCTTCAGTCTTCGCGCGTGAAGCAGACCATGCTTACTCTTTTCGAAACACCTGATGGTACTTCTCGTATGGGAAGTCCACTACTATATAATTATTGCACTCGATTTTGTCATGCTCTTTATTATTCTGACTATATCGGGTGTCCCCAAAAAAAACGTCCCCAAGTTTGAAGATATGTATCTCAGCTTCTGATGAACAGATTTTTTTTAAAATTCTCACAGAATTACTTTAACATGTCCTTGTCAGAACCTGAAAATATGAAAGTCATCGAATAAACTTGTTTAAGTCCTGCCTCCAACAAAATAGCATGTAAAAAAATTCAATATCAGAGCCAATTACATAATATTTGAATTTGTGTTTTGTGCCCTCACCACATCGGCCACCAATATTAACCATTTTCCATCCTGATACACTCTCACGGATCTCATCTAAAGGTACCACCAGAGAAGCGACCATCCTGCCTTTCAGTTCCTGTTCAGTCAGTGTGTCCTCCTAACCCAAGTGTAGTACACCTGTTCCTTAAGAGAATCCCATACAGCTCGGAGTCATTACTTGCAACAGTGGAACAAATTGGTTGGCTGCGCTTTGGGAGAAAATACCTTGAGATGAGATCTGTGAAAGCATTTCAGGATAGAAAATGAATGATATTGGTGGTTGGTGTGGTGAAAGCACAATAGACACAGGTTGAAATGTATAGTTTACTCCGATATTGAATTTTTTGACATGCTATTTTGTTGGGGGTAGTACTCGTACAATTTTTATTTGATGACTTTCATATTCTTAGGGTCTGCAAGGACATGTTGAAGTAAATCTGTGAGAATTTTGAAAAAGATCGATTCATCAGCAGCTGAGATACGTACCGTCAAACACCCGATATATATTGAGTTTCCCACTTTCTCCAGCCATGGATATGTTCAAATGTCCTAAGGTAACTTTTATACATGCATGATATCATGATACAAAACTGACTCATACACAAAATTATACAATGTTTCTAATCGCCAACACCTTATCATATGGATTGTGAACCACTTTTTTCATTACATGAACAAACTTTGAAAAAAGTCATAACTTAGATTATATTATCTTCACTCCATATTTCTTTATATAATTATACACTTTATGCTTTCTCTGTATGATTTACTTTTACATGTAGTACAAGTCACATTGCGATAAAAATACAGTTGTATCATATTGTTTAGCACTAATTATTCTGGTATTTACACAATACTGTTCCTCTTCTATTTACACAATACTGTTCCTCTTCTGGTATTTACACAATACTGTTCCTCTTCTATATTTACACAATACTGTTCCTCTTCTATTTACATAATACTGTCCCTCTTCTATATTTACACAATACTGTCCCTCTTCTATTTACACAATACTGTCCCTCTTCTATATTTACACAATACTGTCCCTCTTCTATATTTACTCTTTGAGTTGATCAATATTGTCCTCTGTAATCTATTTTAAGCTGAAGTGTAAAATCAATTACATGAATTAAGCAAACTTTCAAAATCGGTGTTTTTATTGGCATGCAAATAGAAATATAAGCAGTTAATCTAAATTGCTGATGATAATAATATACTGTTGAGTTTTAATTATACTGTAGTCAAACTAATAAAGTAATTAATCACTTACATTTCATTTTAAAAGCATTTCTGTTTTTTTTAAAATGCAACATATTAGAATAGCGAAAACTATTATCAACAACACTTATAACAAACTTCTCATACAACTGAAAAAAACAAACCCAATGTGATGAATTACAGAAAAATATCTTGACATGCAAGGTAACATACGCCAAGTGGTATCTTTGTTTGAATTGAGACATTCGACTGATTGATAACCATTACTAGTATGAAATATTTATTTATTTATGTAATGGGGGTGTTCCCACTTTTCGAAAAGCAAAGGCAAATTAAATTTTCTGGCATTTTTTAAAGTTTTCGAGTTGAGCTCGAAACTGTATTGTTTCCATTAATTTTTTAGTTATTTTTATTTTTTATTTGCTTTGTTTTGCAAATCAAATTTTTTTTCTGCTTTCTGGTCTGAGCGCCCAGCCAAAACTACACATGCTACACATAATCTCTTAAGATTTTCCATTATCTACTGCTTGGTATTGTTTAGATGTAACATAGGATTGCAGCAAGTCTCGCAATCGTATACGCCCACCAGACAAAGAGTGATACTCAACTTCATCTCCATGGACCAATGTAACCAGTGGCAGTGTACTTGGCATCAAGTATCATATATCAACGACATTCCAGAGATAGTTGAATCCTTTGTAAATCACTTTGCTGACGACACAAAACTTTTTGGTCCCAGCCTAAAGGCTAGCGCACACGAGAGCTCCCAGCTGAGCAAAATTTCATTCGTGGCTGTCAGCTCAGCTCGTAGCTCTCGTGTGCGCGGAGTTTACGTAAGGTTTTTTTTATTCGAGGCGTTAAGGACATTATCTGTCGTGTTTGATAATTCTTTCCTCGAATGAAAATTACCTTACCGTGTGCGCAGTCGAAAGCTCTTAGCTTTCAACTTTCAACTGAAGCGCATGCGCTAGCACGTCATCAAACTAAAAATAGCTGCGCCCATCGGTGAATGTGAGTTTGTATCTAAAGAAATTATCGCAAGGATGCAACAACAAAAGAAGAAGTAATTTTTTTCATATTCTGAATCATTCGAAGGGTTTTCAACGTCCGATATTTTGTTTAAGTCACGTTATAATGTCACGTGAGCTTGTTATTTTTAGATCTTTATGACTGACACCAAGTCTATGAAAGCTCTAAGCTTAGCGTGTGCGCGGAAACCGACGAAAGCTACGAGCTGAGCTGACAGCCACGAATGAAATTTTGCTCAGCTGGGAGCTCTCGTGTGCGCTAGCCTTAAGACATTCAGAAGATTCAAGAGGACATCAACAAACTCTCAGACTGGTCTAGTACATGGCAGATGGAATTTTACATAGATAAGTGTAAGTCCATGCACCATGTCCAATATCCATGGCTTCAACAACAAGAAACACAATTACACCCTAGGCAATAACTCAACCATCCATGGTATTGAATCTACAAAAGAAGAGAAGGACCTGGGAGTAACAATTCAAAACAACTTAAAATTCAGTTCACATAAACCAATTCAAAAGTAACCTAAACAAAGCCTGGAAGTGTGACAACATCAAATTCAACCCTTCCACAATGCAGTAACCTGAGATCAAAAACCCCAGTCAAACAGGAGATTATTTAATTTTTCACGTATGTGCACACAAACTGAAAAACCAGTATTAAATCATTAAGAAAGAAAGAAAGAAAGAAAGAAAGAAAAGAAACATCTATATTTTACAAGGATAACAACTTAGATTCCTTGCGGACCTTTCTCAGTACCGGTACTTTAGGCACACTTCAATACCAACCTTAATTCAGATTTGGATGAACAACTGTCCACAATGGATTTTAATGAAATGATATGGTGTAAGATTCCAACAACAGCTGATACACTTATAGTTGGATGCATCTATAGAAGCCCAAACAGCTCAAATGAGAACAATGAAAAACTAAACCAAGCCATGGAAGAAGTCTGTAGCAAGTATGACCATTTATTGATAATGGGAGATTTTAACTACCGAGATATAGACTGGAAATCAGAAACGACCACCAAGCAACCAGGATCCAACACCTACAACTTCCTAAAATGTGTACAAGACAACTTCCTAATTCAACACATAATTGAACCAACCAGAATGAGACAGAATGATACACCCTCAACACTAGATTTGATATTTACTAAAGAAGAAAATGCCATTGCAGACCACCACATAATGTCCCCAATAGGAAAGAGTGACCCAGCCACAATCATCCTATCATTCGTATCTGAAGTTCCAAGCAAGCAACCCACTAGGCCTCAACCCAGGTACTACAAAGGTGACTACGAAAAGATGAGAATGTGCCTTTCTACAGTTAACTGGACCACCGAAATCCAGCACATGAACACTACCAACACATGAACAAGAATACACCAAATCATCGCTAAAGAAATTAGTTACCACATTCCCAACACCAGACCAAACAAGCAGAAAAGTAAAGGAAAATTATGGTTCAACAGACAAGTCATCACAGACCTGAGAGAGAAGCGCAAGTGTTGGTACGCCTATTCCATAAACAAGACCAACTCCCACTATGAAAAATGTAGGGAATCAAGGAACCAAGCTACTGCCATCCAGAGAAAAGCGTGCGCGGACATTTCACACCCAGATAATTCCCGCCTGGACAATTCCCGCCCGACCAATTCATATTCATATCAGGACATTTCGGACCAGGATGATTTGCATCAGGACAACTTCCACCCATTTTTGCTCCCATTATAAAATTTAAAACGGAATGCATGAATTGATAGAAGAAGAAATAAGGTATGATTGTAGATAAATTCTCGCCAAAAAGTCCCAAACGGCAGCCGGTCATACTTTGAGGCAGATTATGGCCCATTTTGATACTTGTCCGTTAAAATCCCATTGCATACATTTAGTGTAAGAAATATTGGAGCGTAGTCACCTAGCGAAACTTATTCTTTGGGGCCAGTTCCAGTAAAATTCGTAAGTATTATAATTCCTCTCCATGTGATCACTGAGTGACCATACATCAGCAGGTTTCTATGGCCGAGGGAAAAAGAAACTGCTGCAGAAAGTGATAAATGATCCTGGGGCAAGAGAGTTTCTCGGACGAGTGGGTGAGAATCTGGAGTTACAGGACAAAGTCAAAGACGATATGAAAGCATTTGTCCTTGCGAAGGTCTATGGTGAGAGAGCAGATACTACATGTGGACATGCAAGAGCTTCCAAGTGGCACACAATGAAGAAAAAGAGTACAGCCCGCCTTCCACAAGATGATGCCACATTGAATCAACATGTCGAAAGGACAAACTACATCGCATACTGCCAGCTCCACTACAACTTGATAGAGCATCCATGGGTCGGCCATGGTTGAGAAATCATGAATGGGAAGTGCAAACCAGGTCGAGCCGGAATGGTTCAAACCTTGTGACTCTACGGGCGATAGCTGTAATGAGAGTAGCGATGATGACAGTGAGAGTGGCGATGATGACAGTGAGGTCAAATGATAAAACTGACATTAAATATGCATGTACACCTGGACATATAAAACAAATGTGTCATTAGTATTAAACAATATGATAACACTGTTGAGTTGCATTAGTATATATGCTGATCAGCACTGAAGGCAAAACCGTTCAGAAACTAATTTCCACAGAGATTATGAAAGAAACGTGGCTCAAGACATTAAGATAAACCCAAAGAACTTCTGGAAGTAAGTACTATCAAAAACTAAAACTAGAAACCCTTTCAAGAACCTCATCAACAAGGATGGACAGCTAATTACCTAAGATATATTTAAAGCTATCATGCTGTAATTACATTAGAAATATTTATTTTTTTAAAAAATAAGTCAAGCAATCCGCCATCGGCCGCCATATTTACTACTAGCAGACGCCATACTTGTTGATGAAATATGGCCGCCACCAACCTACTATAAATTCGAGGTAAGCCACGCCCATCGGTCAGTTGATTTACAGATAATCAACACTCACAGTGAAACCAACCAACCTTCAAACTAACGAACCTTTACTTTCAAAACAATACAAATGGAGGTCTATGTAAGAAAATGCAAATCCCTATACGGTATTTCCAATTACATTTGGTAGCAGCTCCAAATATTATCTCATATATGCACACCACATCTGCAGTTATGAACTTCTTACAATAACACATTTACATAGCTTAGTTTTCTTCTATGATTTTTATATCATTGACATGAAATGAAATGATAACAACTTGCTACAGTGGTTTATGAAGAGAGTCCATGGTTTCATTTTCCATATAAAGTAGCCTACCGATTCACACTGTTAGTGATATATAGAATAAAACAATACTACCTATATTCTATGTTTGAGGCATTTCATGTTGATATTCTCTTTGTAATCTCTTAGATGCATAATGTAATTGGAAATTCATGGGTTTTACATTTTCTTACATGTACCTCCATTTGTGTTGTTGTGAAAGACAAGGTTCGTTAGTTAAAAGTTTGGCTTGATTCATAGTGAGCTCTTATTATCGATGTTGACAGTACGAGTTGAGTATATCAACTGACTGAAGGGCGTGGCTTACCCGGGTTTAATAGTGGGTCATTGGCAGCCATATTTCTACAACAAGTATGGCGACTGCTAGTAATAAATATGGCGGCCAATGGCGGATTGCTTGACTTATTCTTTAAAAAATGATTTATTTCTAGTGTAATTAGGGCATGATAGCTTTAAGGCCACTGAGCTGAACAACTTTTTCAGTAGTGATTATGCAGATCATTAGATGAAGGCACTCTACCAGAGGCATGGAAATCAGCCCACATGATTCTTTATCTTCAAGAAGGAAATAAAAAAAACGATGCCAACATTGCCAACAACTACAAACCAATCAGCCTGACAAGTATAATATATGCAAAACGATGGAATCCATCCTGCGAGACGCCATTATGTTCCACCTAGAATCAAATGAACTGCTAAGTACTCACCAGTATGGTTTTAGATCCACATCAACACAACTTTTATACTACCTACCTAGACTATGTAAGCAACCAAGTTGACAACTCCAATCCTGTAGATGTAATATATTTTGATTTTAAAAGATAGCTTGCCAGGCAAGGTAATATACGCCCACTGGCAGCTTTGTTTGAAAAAGAACATTTGGCAGAAAACAGAAAACATCAAATATTCAACCTGTAGTCATAGGCCTACATTTCGTTCAGAACTTAAAGGGATTGTAAAGAGGTTTTCTAGCCTTTTTATGTGGACGAAGGACACTTCCAACATCTATTTCGTACATACAAAATATTCATTGGGTGCCCGTGGTTCCTGTTATTCCAGAAAGAAAAAACAGGAAGTGACGTCACAATCTTGGAAAAAATCGGACTGGATGATCAGGTACAGGGCATTATAAATACATGTTGTTACAACGATATGACGTTATTAGATAAATGTTGTTACAGCGATATCATATAAGTCATAAGTCACCCAATGAATATTTTGTATGTACGAAACAGATGTTGGAAGTGTCCTTCGTCCACATAAAAAGGCTAGAAAACCTCTTTACAATCCCTTTAAATTAAGTGTCTCCACACATTGATCTTCTCGATTTCATCAAGGGTTCAGCATTCATCAAGTTTAGTCAAAATCCGTATCTGTTTATGAGCTAAAAACTATTTTGAACAGGAAAAGCAATAAGTCATATCAAATATTTTTTGATTTTCGATAGGGTTTATCGTGTGATAATAAACAATTTCAGCAAGTTTCGTCAAAATCCGTAAAGAATTGTGACTTATAGAGTGTTAAGCTAAAAATCGAATGCGTTTAAAAGAACAAGTGCAATAATTCATATTAAATATTTTTCGATTCTTTTGATTTTCAATAGGGTTCATCCTTGGGTGATAATAAACAATTTCAGTAAGTTTCATCAAAATCCGTAAAGAATTGTAACTTGTAGAGTGTTAACAAGCTAAAAATCGAACGAGTTTTAAAGAACAAGGGCAATAATTCATGTAAAATTTTTTTTGATTCTTTTGATTTTCAATAGGGTTCATCCTTGGGTGATAATAAACAATTTCAGAAAGTTGCGTCAAAATCCGTAAAGAATTGTGACTTGTAGAGTGTTAACAAGCTAAAAATCGAACGCGTTTTAAAGAACAAGGGCAATAATTCATATTAAATATTTTTCGATTCTTTTGATTTTCAATAGGGTTCATCCTTGGGTGATAATAAACAATTTCAGTAAGTTTCATCAAAATCCGTAAAGAATTGTGACTTGTAGAGTGTTAACAAGCTAAAAATCGAACGCGTTTTAAAGAACAAGGGCAATAATTCATGTTAAATATTTTTCGATTCTTTTGATTTTCAATAGGGTTCATCCTTGGGTGATAATAAACAATTTCAGCAAGTTTTGTCAAAATCCGTAAAGAATTGTGACTTGTAGAGTGTTAACAAGCTAAAAATCGAACGCGTTTTAAAGAACAAGGGCAGTAATTCATATTAAATATTTTTGGATTCTTTTGATTTTCAATAGGGTTCATCCTTGGGTGATAATAAACAATTTCAGCAAGTTTCGTCTAAATCCGTAAAGAATTGTGACTTGTAGAGTGTTAACGAGCAATTGTGGACGGACGGACCGACGGACGGACGGACAGACCGACGGCGGACCGACTGACATGGGTGACGGCAATATACGCTCCACATTTCATGTGGGCGTATAAAAAGCCTTTGACAAAGTTTCCCACAAAAGGCTACTCCTGAAACTCGAATCCCTAGGTCTAAACAGTGTTATAGGCCCCGTGCTCTTCTTGGTATACATCAACGACATACCTGAAATAGTTGATTCCGTTGTAAAGCTATTTGCTGATTATACAAAACTGTTTGGTCCAAGCCTCACTGATGAAGATATTAACAAAATACAAGAAGATATTGATAAATTAACAGATTGGTCAACTAACTGGCAGATGGAATTCAACCACAACAAATGTAAATCAATGCACTTTGGCTTCAATAATAGAAAACACTTGTATAACCTAACCACCAACACCACTACCCAGACAATTGAACACATGAAAGAAGAAAAGGATTTAGGAGTTACTATACAGGATATTCTAAAGTTCACTACACATATAAGTAACAATGTCAAGAAAGCCAATAGACTGACTGGTATGGCAAAAAGAACCTTCAAACCAGTAGAAACAGACATATTCCTACCTATTAACAAGTCACTTATCAGACCAACTTTGGAATGCTCATCAACAATCTGGAATTCTCACTACACAGAAGACCTACAGTACAGAACATCAAAATGTACAGCGCAGAGCAACAAAAATAGTGAAAGGCCTTTCCCACAAAACAAAACCCGGAACGATTGAAAGCGCTAGGTCTACCAACACTAGAATACTGTAGAAAGAGATATGACTGCATCCAGGTCTACAGGTTTCTAATAGAAATAGACAATCTTCCAAACCCAGAACTCTTACCCAAATCAGGACTCGTTAGGATTAGGGCCACAGTCAAAAACTTGAAAAGCGAAATTCCACAATCGAAATCCACAAGTATTTCTTCGCATTAAGAGTGGTTAACAACTGGAACTCCCTGCCTGAATATGTCTTCTCATCAGAAACCATAAACCAATTCCATTGCATGGAAGTCTGACATCATGAAATTCAACCCCTCCTCAATGCAGTACCGGTAATTAAAAGTACTAAACCAACCTACGTCACAACTATAATTCTCTCCTTTTTCATAAATGCACACAAAACAATAAAATCCCGAGGTGATCTAGAAGCCTAAGTGCTTATTACAGATCAAAGATCAGGTAAATCATTGTCAGACTGACAAAAATCCACAAAAACTTTAACTTGCACAAACAATACATGGAATGAGTACAATGGACACTTAGTCGGCTGCCCACTTAGTCTACTACGGTTTCACCTTGTCAGTATACTTTGTCCACTGTGCAATGATAGTCGGTATTCTGTCTGCACTCCTACAACAAGGTTTATGGTCAAATTGTGAACTTACTGTGAGTTGAAATAAATCAAATTTGCACTTCACACATAAACTAACACATCCACACTAAAATCCATCAATGTCAACACCGATTCACATGTAGTCAGAAAAAAATTAAAAAATGTTCAGCCATTTTGAATACAATCTAATTAAAATTAGACTACATTTCGTTTCGGTTATTTTTTTATTGTCGACTTTATGTAATCTAAAGACTTGTATAAGGAGGTCATCTTCTGGTGACGAAAATTTCAGCCAATCAAAATATACCTTCAAGATTGCGGGTCTATGCATTGATATACATTGTGGGAAGACGAAACAGAAAGTAAAGCGACACAGCAGTCCAAATTAAAACGCAATACAAAATATTCAAATATAAACGGTGTTCTGATTGGCAGAGGGGTGGCACGTGCTAAAAATAGCTTGTTCGTAACCAGAAGATGACCTCCTTATACAAGTCTTTAGATTACATGGAGTCGACAATCAAAAAATAACCGAAACGAAATGTAATCTAATTCAAATTACATTGTTTTGAATATAGGTCATATGATTTTCTTTGCTGTGATTGGTTGAAATTAAGAGGTCAAAGGTCAACCTATATCATATCAATCCTACCGACAGTCGCTGAACTCTGTCTTTGTATATTGATGGAATAAAAATCGTAAGTAATCAAAACAGAGTCCGTGCTGTACTTGATGGACACTATTCATAACGTATTATGTTGGTAATGATTGGATTACATCGGTTTTATTAAGTTCGAATTTTTCGGACTAGACTATAGACGTTCCTATCTGCTGTATGCCGTATGGTATTAGCAACAAATTCGGCTGTTAAAAGGCATTCAGTTTTTGCAGACGAAATAAGTCCGATTATATTCAATCAAGGACATTGATACCTTAAAAACATACCTGTACTTTGAATATTGTCAGATTTTGCCACAGAAAATTTCGTCTTATGACCCTTTTCAAAAGACAAATTTGCATTAAAGACATCTTTTAGAGAAAAAAAAAATTGCCGTCGCCATGATGTTCATCCATAGGAAACGGAAATGCCACCATATTGAATTTTTACTAGCTACTCTTAGCTCCGCCCATTTGACCCAATTTTACTTTTACTAGCTACGATTAAGTGATAACCTAATATAAATATATTATAGTTCGGCTATCACAAACATTCTTTAAAGAGTGTCGTCATCTTTCCTGATAAAAACAGCCAATCAAAATCAATATCCAAATAAGAGTTATCTTCCCTTGCCCATTTACCAGGCAAGATGGACGCCTATCAATCATGACCCACTCGTATCTACTTCGGAACTAGACTAGTGGCTAGATAACCTCGTATACTATGGTTATAGTATACGAGGTTATCTAGCCACTAGTCTAGTTCCGAAGTAGATACGAGTGGGTCATGATTGATAGGCGTCCATCTTGCCTGGTAAATGGGCAAGGGAAGATAACTCTTATTTGGATATTGATTTTGATTGGCTGTTTTTATCAGGAAAGATGACGACACTCTTTAAAGAATGTTTGTGATAGCCGAACTATAATATATTTATATTACGAGATATCTAGCCACTAGTCTAGTTCCGAAGTTGATACGAGTGGGTCAGAAGTGGACAATGATACACCTGAAAGGTATGTCTACCTTAATGCCATCTCGATTCGATTGTCAAGTCATTTCAGGTGCCCTTAGATAATTGGATTTTTCATTGATTCGATTCATATGCACTTGATGCACAATGTTATATTATTCAATTATAAAGAGGAATTGTCTTCTTGATATTTACCATGCATTACAAGCATTAAATACAAGGGCAATAAATACATATTATAGCCCCAGTAAAAATAATTTGTTATGCCTACCCTAATTGCGGAATGAATTGCTACATTTTGGGCACAGAATATGTGTCAAAAAGCAACAAATCAAAATAATTCTTAAGAACCCTTCAACCCCCCACCCGTTACTATTTAAAATTGCATTGTGGACAAAAAGAAATGAATAAAATTAAGCCCCACCCCACCCATATTTAAAGTAACTTTTTAAACGTCATGGTCACACAGTTTTTAGCGAGTAGTCTTAAAGTAGTGAATTGTAATCAATATAGTTCAAGAAAATGTTCACCCTCAAACCAAATCCTTTGTGTCATAGCCAGCTAGATGTGAGCTGAAATCAGGGATTGTGTTTTATAACTCTCCACGTTATTCAACCCGAGTCATTTTACAAGCGGAGGTCCTAGGTATAGTGCCTTTAGCTTGCTTTGGCCGAGGACTCGATCCCCCTAAATGTAAGTTTTTCTTGTATTTCAACTTTTGACATTGTAATTTTTGTTTTTAAGTTTTCCGATTTTGCTTTAAATATTCGGTTCGGTTCTTAGGCCTACCTAGATTATTATATACCTGTCCGTTCTACGCCAGACACTCTTCCTCATGGGATGATACGTAAACTTTCTATTATTCATTCATTCTGTTTAATTAAGATCCCTGTTCAATTGTGGAATCGAAACTTAATAGGCTGATAACACTGTATTGGCAAAATTTGCCTCATTGCATACTGCATGTTACTTGATCATTGTTAATACTTTTATGTTCATTTGAAAACTTGAATTTTTCTATCTCAATATTGTTTTTAATTGTTTTATATTATTATATATTTCAGATAGCTATCAAAAATGGCAAAATGAAATTTAACTGTTTTTAATAGAATGGTTTTAATGTCAACACCTACATCACAGCTACTCAGTTTCTAGTTGAAAATAATGGAGTTTAACGTCCTACTCTTTTACACTTGTATATGCTAATGAGAACAGGAAAAGAGATTATGGTTTTACTGTAGGTAAGTTAATTGCCAACTGTCCTCATCATTCCAGTCTACAATATGCCCTTGGCCCGCCCCCTACCCCCCTCTCCATACCCTCCAAAATGTGACTGGCATGGCCTTGCCTGCCGTCCCCAAGTTTTCAACTTAGTTCTTGAACGCCTGATGATATTAGCTTATTGAAAATTATGTGAACCCTTCTCAGCTCTTGCATTTTATAATTCAATGTTTCTACAAGAATGTGTTCTCTTTTTAGATCTTCTACCAAGAATGGAAAGTGAATTTTTTAGGAAGGAATATTAAAGATTTTAAATACAGAATGAATGAAGGTATTTTGAAGATTTTAGAAACAGTGAATGAATAAACTTGGTTTTAATCCCAAAATGAAAGATAGCCAAGCTTATTTACAGTAGATGTTCATTGAAATACAATTCAGTAATTGTTAAAAGGTACGTTAACTTTGTTTTAAGCTACTTAATTTGTCTTGACCTACACACCTGGGGCCTGGTTTTCGAAAGTATCTTATGACTAAGACGTGTCTTACGATGGTCTTATGACAGGTCATAGTCGTAAGATATGTTTTCGAAAGTGTCTTAAGTTACGATATATCATAACTTTTATCATAATCTTAAGACACCTCGCGACATGACTTAAGATCATAAGAAAAGTTATGATGGTTTTATATTCAACGTAAAGCTTCGATATCACGTTAAGAACAGAATATGGCTACTTTTTACATGCACATAAATTATATGGATGATGAACAAATAGTATGTAGATATATAAACTTTCACTTCCATTGATACTAGGTTTATGTAGAATATTCCAAACAGACTTAGCAAGGCCAAGATCTTGTGTTTTATTCCAAGTCATGGTTTTATGCCGGGTACTTTCAGATGGTCAATGCTGATGTTCATAACATATCCAGACCAAAGGTATCTCAAATAACACGTGTTGTAACAGACCTATGGGCAGAGACCGCGGGTTGTTGTGCTACGCGAAGAACGGCATCTGTGAACGTTGCACCTCAGTCACGACTTCCTCACGATGACGTCATCAGCTGTGAGTAAGTTGGATTACGGATGAGCTCGTTCGCCGTTACCAGTGGACTTTAAACAGGTGTCATGATGAGCCTCGTCCTTCCTCTTTCAGCCAATGCCCAGTACAGGTTCTTCAATATGATGGGAAATGGATACGCGGACATATTTTGCTTTTATGTCACTGATGTTAAGGTGTAAGATATAGGGGCAATACTTTAACATAGGCATCATTTTACTTTTAAATAATTTACGACGCATCATTTTACTTTTGGATTTTACTATTGAAATTTTTTTACTTTTTAACATAAAGAGGCATCCATCTACTTCTATGTTTTTTTACTTTTTAACAATGATCATTTTATTTTTTTGATTTTTGAACATTTTATACTTTCAAATGTTTTACTTTTTCAAACCTATAAAGAGGCATTATTTTTACAAATACAAGGCATTTCTGGATAATAATTATGATGATGAAGATTATAATGAGGATTAACAATGATAAATGCTAACCACATCTTGCCACACTCGTATCTCTCTCGAGTTAAGTTCGTGTTAGGTGTCATTAGGGTGTCATTTAGGTTGTGATATTTGGGTTTGCTGACCAGCAACTATTTTCAGTCATTTCTTTGTATGGATTTTAACAAAACTTGGACGTTAGGGGTACTGTTAGGGGCGTGAGAGATATGATTGAGGCAAGGTGTATGGGTAACATGTTTGTGGAAGCTGGCGACATATATATATTTTGAACAAAGGCCAATTACATAATTAGTGCCAATATGATATATTATGGTGAATGCCAATGTATATAAATACTATTTCAAAGTTTTAACTGCCCAATGATACCAGTTTAATATCAGAATGTATCACAAATTCCAATATATTAATGCCTAAATATTAGAATGCCAGCATATCAAAAAAATCCACATCAATATTAACAATGACTCCAATCAATGATGAATGCCTAAACATTATTAGAAATGCCTAAGTGTAAGTAATTTCTACATTGCCTTTTTATAAATGTCTTTTTTTATCCTGGATTTTCGTCGTTTTTAGTTATCGTGCCGTTTGATGCCTTTTTATCGTGCCTTTTTATCATGTTTTTATGATGTCTTTTTATCATGTTTTTATGATGCCTTCTATGTTCCAAAAGTGTCCCATGACTTGCAACACCTCATTATCATGTACAAAGGGTATAATATGTCTGCGTATCTAGTTTCTATCATCTTGAAGAATCTGTACTAAATATTGTCTGTAAGAGGGAGGGTGTCGTTCAATATGTCACCCGTCTGAAATCTTCAGGTTACGACGAGTGTCCTCTTCCGTGATCCAATTCATTCACTGCTGATAACGGATAACGTTACCGTAGGGAAGTGATGGCGGAGAGGCAACGGTTGCAGATTCTGCTCTTCGTGTACTACAGGGGCCTGAGGATTCTCTGTCGTAGGCTGTTCGCTGTCTTTCCATCAGTCAGCTAAAGGTCTTCCTCTGCGCACGGTCAACCTTGTCGATTCATGTTGCTCTCGTGTGTTATTTTGGTGGGCGTTTTGCCCTGTGTTTTGTTCCAATGTGTTTGGCATTGCTGCTGTGAAAGCTTCAAGCATTTGCTTGTGTGTATTTGTGTGGTATCTTTCTGTGCTCATCAAGGCCTGAACGGCAATAGCCGATTTGGAATCGCATTATTCTGAATTGTTCAAGGCTTTTTTTGGTATTTAGTTTGGTATGGTACAATATCTGTTTACTTGGGTTGGGAAAAGGTTTCTCTATTTTAAAATTGGAATCAAGAATTCCTGGAATGGGGACGGAGATGAAGATGATACAGAGCTGACTCAACATGCTGGACTCATAACTAATTATTTCTTTATTATTTCTGTTAGGTGGTATGGCATTGGTTATTAGAGTTCCTGGTGGTTACATTCTAATATTTGAGCTTCATTAACTGTACCATTGTACAAAAAGTCTGTTAAATTTGAGAATTTTACTCTTTCCTCCATCTTTTTTTTCCTTTTTTTTTTGCTTGTCTTTGCACGTGTTTGTCCAAGTACTAATATTAACCCAAAACCATCTAACGTTAACACAAAATTCTCAAATTTGATAGGCGTTTTTTTAATTTCTGGTTGATCGTTTTTTGGATTGGACGAAATCATGGGTTGGACGTAGAATGTAACCATTCATTGGATTTTCTCCTGGAATTTCATCAGAAGTAGTATGGCTACATTTGCATATGGTATGCAGATCCTGTACGGATGTCCCTTCCCTTTCCCAAAAGCATGGTTTGCATGGATGTTTATTGTATGTGATGCAGAGAATATTTACCCCTACGCCCCTCCCAACCGATTCATTTTATTAATGAAACCATTTTTTGTAGAGTATAGGCCTATGTTCTATCTAAGTTTTATTGTAGACTGGTACTTTTCTACATTTTTATGTTCCAGTAATCGCCCCTGATATCCAGTAATAATTTCTATTTTTAGCTCCTGAGATCCAGTAATCATTTCTATTTTCAGCTCTTAATTTAACTAAATTGGGTTAAGGGTTGACACCATTCGAAAGCACTGACTGTGAATAGACCCCATTAACCAACAACTTGCCATGAGGATAACCAACCCTATCAATATCATCTGGTCCATGATTTTACTTTTATTTCATTTTCCCAAAATTGTCCATTTCTTCCAAGTTTTGTCCTGGTTTTGTTTTATATTTCAGGTTGCCATGTTAAATAAATTGAAGCCAAGAGAGGTGGACCATTGATTCGATGTAAATACATGTAGTTACTTTAGCCATCTTTTAATTAACCATCTATATAGTATTTTAGCCCCATTTTAAATAACCATGTAAATAGTTGTTTTAATCATCTCTTAATTAACCATGTATAGTTTTTTAGCCTCGTTAAAATAACCATGTATATAGTTTTTTTATTACATTTTAAATAATTGTAAAAATAATTCAATTTTAGTTCTTAATAGAATTTTAGTTCAATTTTTATACAACTATACTTCAGTTTTAAGTTAATTATTAGAAAGATTCTCTTGTTTTTGAAATGTATATGATCCATCCACATGGTATTTTTCCTCTATGTATATTATATGGTACATGTACTTGATCTGGTCACTGCCCAGATAAGCTTTCATGAATACATAGATTGGAGAATAACCTGTCCAATGAACAAATATTGTCCTTATTTCCTCTATCTTTACTCTTAGTCTGTCTGCATCATCTCAAACAGATGTATCTTCAAGAAACTGAATGAGTTAAATTACAATCGAACGTCCACCCTCTCTCACTCTTCTATCTTTCGAGTTAAGGTGTCATGTTAGGTTTCACATGTCTTTTAGGGTTGCTGGTCAGCATATATTTTCCATGTGGGTTTCTTGTACGGATTTTACTGAAACTTTGTAGGGACATGTTAGGGGCGTTAGGGAGACGAGTGTGGGACGGTCGGTGTGAGGGTGTAACTCTACCCAATCAGCTTCACTAAGATACTCCTGTTTATGATGATGTAGACTAACTTGAACTAGGGATGGAAGAGATGTGGATATGTTGGGTCACTGGGCAGGTTAACGTACTGCTCTGTATTTATGCAGGCTAATTTTAAGTGGGATACCGATCAAGTATCATATATGATTATTTTTGTAGTGGTCGATAAATTAAAATTATAATATCACCATGCAATGGCATACAAAATAAATTGGCCAAAATATTATTCTAAATGTATATTTGAGATTGATACCACATTAATTTTTGTTGTTGTTTTTTCGTCGAACGCATGGAAGTAAAAGACGCACACGCAATTTTCCATTTGCAACCAAAACAATCCATACCCATTTCTACCCTGATTCTAGGGACTACAGAAAAGACAAACCGGGAAAGGAAACCCCCCCCCCCCCCCTCCGCCCTTGTGAAATCTGGATTGCCCATAATCGCCATATTGAATAAATTATAGTTCAGCCAATCACAATCATTCTTCAAACAAGAGTTGTCTTTATGAAGTTAGTGTTATAATTATCCAAATACACAAGTTCTACAAATTTCATTTTTTATTTCTGTTTGTGGTTTTCTACGGTGGCTCACATACATTTTTAATAAAATATGCCTTCTTTTAATTTTCACCTAGGTAAATTCAGCGGATCCGCACGCGCCAAAGGTAGCCTCCGAGCGGCAAATTTTTAGCGGATTTTGACGTCAGTCGGCCAAAAATAGGGGGCTGGGAGGAATAAAATATCGCATGTGAAAGGGGTTGTTTAAGGGTATGTATTGGGTTCTTTTAGACCATGGGGGAATTTTTGGAGAAATTATGCTCTGCCTTCGCAGATTATTTTATTTAGATTATGCAATTTATTAAAGATGGGTTTCCTTATTTTTCATTTATGAAAATAAAAATGTCAATACTAATATAAATTTAAAGTAGAGGTGTCCTAATGTCTTGGGAAATTACTAGTTTGTCTCACATGTGCATAATAATTAACCCATATTTGGTTAACTAAGAAAAGAATTGTCAGCAGAAAGAGACCAATCAAAAAGTGTTGGTTGCCTATATGATTAAGAACACAGATATTATCAAGTATTTTGCTTAATTTGACACAAACCAGTAGGAAATCCATTTGTAGGCTAAAAACTCAATACCCCGATAAAGTCATGGTAATCAAGACAACTAAATCTAAAAACCTATGGAGGTATAACGTTGCCAAAATTATCGATTGTGTTGCAACGTTAAAATATCAATGTCGTAATTATGGAAGGTGAAATCCGCATTTAGTTTCATTTTAAACTAACATGCCTAATCGCTATATTTCAAATTCTTTATTCTAAATTCCACATTCTATGCATGTGAATTACAAATTTCTAGCCTTTTGTTGTCTAATTTTAAGTGTCAGATCTTATAATCCAAATTCTTCATTCACAATTTTAACTTCTTATTTCTAATTTCTAAACTTGTCTTTCCAAATTACATATTCTATATTCCTTTTTGGCTATTTTGATTGCAGAATTAAAAATTCCATTTTTCACATTCTAGATTAATAATATTCAATTGTTGATTGCATTGATTTATTATGTTTTACACATACTTACTGTCTTTTCCAAGTAAATGACCGAAGAATTTATCATTGCGAACATTTAATTTTGACAATCGTAAAATTTCGTTTCAAAAAATCTAACAAGACGAAATATAGGGAACCAGAATGAGGTAGTCAAAATGAGAACTGCGTGAAATCCGCCTAAAGTATTTTGTTCAAAATAACCGCTCCAGGCCCGTAGCCTTGGGGTGGCTATAATGCCCCCCCCCCCCTAATTTAAATCTTGCCCCCCTAAAAAAAATCTCAAGTGTTATTTTTAAAAGATACATCAATTCATTCTACTGAGTGAAGGGGTGTCTTTATAGCAGGAAATGTTAAGAATTTGCGTTTTCAGGAATCTGATTATCAAAATTTTCCAGTGTTCGTCCCACAGTCTCTTAAACCTTAAATTCATCAGGAATCGCAATTCCGGGAGTCAAATTCTTTAAATTTTCTAGAAGGGATCCCAAACTTCAGAAAATCGTGTTTCGAGGCTTCCAAATTGGCGTTTGCGGCAGCTCAGACCCTATTCAAATAACCGTAAACCCTGTCTGAAATTCGCGTCTAAATCTCTTCTTTCCTTTTTTTAGAAAGGATCTCTTTGACCCTATAGAAATAATCTTGAACCTTAAATTCGCTGGGAAATATCAGGAATTTTTTTACATCTTTTTCTCGATTTTGCTATGTTTTAGTCACACAGTTCCTCTACAAGTTACCTTAAATTTACCAGGAAATGTCAGGAAATCGCGTTTCAGAGAGTCAAATTTTCAAAATTTTCCAGAAGAGACTTCAGGAACTCGTGTCTCCAGACTTCCAATTGGCGTTCTTGACAGCAAAAAAGGTGTGTAATTCTCAAAATTTTCTTAGTGACATACCTGAGACCCTATTCAAATAACCTTAAACCCTAAATTCGCCGGGAAATGTCTTTAATTGGCGTCTAAATCTCAAATTGTTTTTGACAAGAACCCTTTGAACCTTTAGAAACAATCTTGAAAATATCCGGAAATGTCAGGATATCGCGTTTCAAGGAGTCAAATTATCTACAATTTTCTAGGGGTCGCCAAACTTCAGAATATTTCATTTCCAGGTTTTCGACTGCACCAATTAAAATAAATGTAAAAATAACTCTACAGATGGCACTGTAATGGCGTAACAATGCATTGCAATAAAACAAAGTTTTCCATAAAAGGGGGGGTATGGGTGTTTTTGGGTGGATACCTAAACTGCCCCCCTTGATTGGACGTTTGCCCCCCTAAAAGTACTTGGCAGACTACGGGCCTGAACCGCTCCTTATATACACGGGGTCCTCTAAGCTTCCTATGCTAATTTTTCGCCACCATTTTGTGTTGAAAAGATAGGCCAGGAAATTCTGATTCGTTTCATATGCGAAAAACCTATATTCGATCCATTTTCTGCTTAAACGTGTTTTCTTTATCTTAAATATTTTTTTGTGACAATGGACACCTTTGTGCATATTTCACCACAGAAAATTGACTTTGAACAACTTATCTCCCCTTCGAAGCCGTTCCGGACACAAAAAAAAACCTATTTTCGATCAAGTTTTGACAGTTTTCTGTGCTAAAACGTGTTTGACTTTCGAGAAAAAAAACGTTTACCCCCCTCCGGGATTAAGGTTACGGCTAACCCTAGCACCATTTCTTTCAAGCCGCGGTGGCGAAGTGGTTAGCGTGCTGGAGCGTCACTAAGCGGGGCCCGGGTTCAAGACCCCTCCAAAGAATTTTTTTTTTTTTTTTTTTTTTCAAAAATCAAACGCTTTCTTGATCTTATATACGGTCATACAAATATTTGTTTGTGACAATGGACACCTTTGTGCACATTTCACCACAGAAAATTGACTTTGAACAACTTATCTCCCCTTCGAAGCCGTTCCGGACACTAAAAAAATGTTTGATGGGTCCTCTAAGCTTCCTATGCTAATTTTTCGCCACCATTTTGTGTTGCCAAAAACCTATTTTCGATCAAGTATTGACAGTTTTCTGTGCTAAAACGTTTCGAGAAAAAAAGCGTTTACCCCCCTCCGGGATTAGGGTTACGGCTAACCCTAGCGCCATTTCTTTCAAGCCGCGGTGGCGAAGTGGTTAGTGTGCTGGAACGTCACTTAGCGGGGCCCGGGTTCGAGACCCCTCCAAAGAAATTTTTTTTTTTTTTTTTTTTTTCAAAAATCAAACACGCTTTCTTGATCTTATCGGTCATACAGATATTTTTTTTTTTGTGACAATGGACACATTTGTGCATATTTCACCACAGAAAATTGACTTTGAACCTCTAAGCTTCCTATGCTAATTTTTCGCCACCATTTTGTGTTGAAAAGATAGGCCAGGAAATTCTGATTCGTTTCATATGCGAAAACCTATTTTCGATCAAGTTTTGACAGTTTTCTGTGCTAAAACGTGTTTGGCTTTCGAGAAAATAAAGCGTTTAACCCCCTCCGGGATTAGGGTTACGGCTAATCCTATCGCCATATCTTTCAAGCCGCGGTGGCGAAGTGGTTAGCGTGCTGGAGCGTCACTTAGCGGGGCACGGATGGCTCTAGCACGCTAACCGCTTCGCAACCGCGACTTAAGAGATTGATCGCCAGAGTAAGCCGTGACCCTGACTCCTGAGGGGGGTAATAGCCCTATTTCTGAAGCCATTCACGTTTTAGCACATAAACTGTCAAATCTTGATCAAAAACGGGTCGTTCGGATATGAAACGAACCAGCGTTTAATGGCCTCTCTTTTCAACACAAAATTGAGGAAACAAATTAACATTGGGAGCTTGTAGGGCCTCTCAAACATTTTGTCCGGTAGGGTAGGGCTTCGCAGTGGGGTTAAAATTTGTATAAAGGCAATTCTCGGTGGTGATATATGCCCAAATATGTCAGTTGTGCACAAAAAAACATTTGTAGGATGAAAAAATGTTTGAAGTTTTGAAAAAAATAAAGGGTTCGGTGGGTTCTCGATCCCGGGCCTCTCTACGGGTGGCTCCAGCAAGCTAACCGCTTCGCCACCGCGACTTGAGAGAAGGCTCGCCAGAGTAAGCCGTGAACCTGACTCCTGAGGGAATTAAACGATATCGGGCCTGTCTACGGGTTATAATATAGCAACAATGAACAACAAATGTTGCGGCTATTTCTTCCGATGTGTCCTGATAAGAGGCGTTTTACGCTCGGTCAATCCAAAATTCGGCCCATGAAAAATCTTTTCACAATAAAAAATACCAATCAGTAACTAAAAATTATTCAGTGAGGAAGAAATTTAGAAAGTCTGAGATGCAAGGAAATCAACGAGAATTTACGTGAATGCTGTACAAAAAGTCCTCAAATGCAAGGGCATTTACCCTCATTTTCAAAATTTGCATGAGGTGTATTACCACAAACTGTTGTCAAGAATTGAGCGCTGTTAACGAGAGAATAGGCCTATTAGAACAGGTCGCAGATGCATGGAAATCAGTCCCAAAATGTTTGGGGTTCAATATCCCCAAATCCACTCCAAGAGGTGGGAGATGTCAACGAGAAATGAAATATTGAACAGCAACCCTCCCCCCTCCCATTAAAGTGAAAAAATAATTTGTCTTGCCTTCGGCCTAAAGAGTAATCCGCCACTGGCCCTAGTGTTGACCATCAATGATAAATTTAGAGATCAAGATGTTTAAATTAAATGTCGAATGAAATTGTTTGCGTAAAAAGAATTCTATGATAGTTAAAATTTAGTAAATTAGGATGCCAGTACAGGCTTCCCTTATTTTACACTGTATGTCATTTGTGTTATGCATAGTGAGCGAGGATCTAAACCAGGCATTCTCAGATTTGAGGGCGTTGGGGATCGGATTTGGCCCGCCATTCGAGAAGACCTGATCTTAACGTTAGCGATAAGTATGATTTATTTTTAATATATAATATAGAAAACGTGATAATTATTGTCAATGTCTTAATACGTCCAATTCGATAGCCTACAAGATTGCTCAAAACTCTGGAAAAATCATGACGTCACAATGCATACGGAGTCTCGGGGAAAAGTATGAAGTGAATATGCAAATACGTGACATCGTTACAATAGAGGAATACGCCTCTTGACCAGCATTACTCATACTGTTATCTGCAATTATTATTCATCAACATCTAGAAATACGTACGGATAATAATTGAATAAAGGATCATGGGTTGCATTTTTTCAACGCAGCGGAAGCCGAGAAAACGTAGACGAGGAAATATGGTCAGAGTTCAGCCAATAGGCAACGGTACCGAGTTAGTCATGTCCAGGACTGACTTTACTATATTCAGGGTTAAACAAACAGAAGTAAACAGCAACAATACCGGGGACAAGGTTGAAACAACTAAAGTTATTGGTAAGAACCCTGAATTATGATTACTCAAATTGACAACGATTATTATTCAAATAGACTTGATTTGATGTTTACTGCTTATTCAAATTGACTTTATTTGATGTTTACTGCTTATTCAAATTGACTTAATTTGATGCTTGTTGCTTAGGCCTATTCAAATTTACTATATTTGATGCTTGTTGCTTATTCGAATTGACTTTATTTGATGCTTGCTGCTTATTCAAATTAACTTTATTTGATGCTTGCTGCTTATTTAAATTTACTTATATTTTTTGTAGTTTAGGCTGACCGCTTATTTCAATTATATCAAATAATTTGATGTTCAACGCTTCTTAAAATTGACTTAAAGAGATATGTTCACTAACTGTTCGACCAAAAAACTTTTAGTCTCAGAACCTGGAATTTTTTAGATAATCTTATCCGCAATAATGTCGTAAGCTCTCCCTTGAATTTAAACCTTCAAATCCCGATGTGTCCACAATTATAAGCGTTTGAAAGTCAAAAATACAACTCGTCGTTTAGTAAGACTATGATTATCACTATATGTGTTATAGAAAACACATATACAGAAAATGGAAGATAAATGTTTATGTAGGGGTATGATTGAAGAGATTCTGTGATTTTTGTGCAGTTCTGGTAAATCGGAAATCGATTTATGTAAATTCCAGGCCAAAATCAATGTCCGAAAATACTAAAAATTCCCCTTTAATTTGATGCTTAACGCTTATTCAAATTGACTTATTTTGATGTTTAACGCTTATTCAAATTGACTTAAATTGATGCTTGCCGCCTTTTCAAATTAACTTTATTCAAATTATGAAGAGTTAGATTCACAATTGCTCATCAACACTCTAAAGGCACAATACTTTGTCGTTCTTGACCAAACTTTGTGTCATTCAATTGTGAACTCCTGAAATTTTTTTGTAGGATTTATTGCTCTTGTTCTTCTAAATGCGTTCAATGTAAGAACCTTACAAAAATAAATTAATGAGTCGAATATAATCTAATATCAACGATTGCCTTTAATCTCGAAAAGGCATTCAGTTTTCAGTCTGTAAACACTAGATGGCACAACCCTAATGGATTTTAAAGAAACTCGGTGAAATTATTGATTATCACCAAGGATGACCTCTATTAAAACTCGTTATGGCTTTGCTCTTCGGAACCCGTGAATTATATTAGTGACATTTTTGAACATTATAGAATGTACGGTTTGTGACTAATATGGATAAAATTATTAATCATCAACCAAACAAGTTCTCAAAGAAGTACCGGTTGATTGATTATTTCATACCGGTGATGATTGCTATTCTTTCAAATAAATGCCACTTAATATAAATAAAGCTCCCAATGGGCGTATTTTACCTTGTCTGGCAAGCCATGTTAAAACATTAAATTATTTCATTTTCTTTTATAGAGGAGAAATCTAATGAAGCCCCTATGGTTTATAAACTGACCGGGGTAGCCACTGAAGGGGTGGCTTTCGAGATATCACAAGTTAGAACTGCTGTTGCTGCTCCTCCACAACGTCTACTTGCGATGGAAATCAGAAGCAAAGAAAAAGAAGAAAAATCCGTGGATGATATCAAGGAAAGGCTCGAGCAGGCTGAAAGACGCCGAAAAGTAAGTCATCATCATTATTATTATCATCAGCATAACTATGATCATCATCATTATCATCAATATCATCATTATTGTAGTATTCGTCATATACTATTAACGATTATACAAGCACTATGTCGAGACAACCGATGAGGTTGGCACAGACCATCACAGTCAGACGTTCTTTGCCAATTTTCCTGCCTTCATGACATAATCTATTCCTTTCTAGTGATCTTTCTGGCATCATGCAATATACAAAATCTGTTTCATCGGCATTGAACATGTCGTCAGGGGAATACTGAGAAATTTCACTGTTGTCATCTCTAACGTTATTGTGAATTCCGAGAACAAGTAATGTTGCCAATTCATGGACCATTATAGAATTAATATATTATTACTTACTAATATCGATATAATTATACTCTGTACTATATATTTATAGCAATTGGCGGACGAGAGAATCTTAAGAGTGAGAAAGATGGTAAAAACAGAACCACCTGAGGTCATCCAGGCGTATATAGACGAGAGAAAGAAGCTAGAAGCAGTCCAAACTAAAAGGATTGACGATGCAGTAGCTGCAAGGCAACAACGGTTGAGGAATTTAAGAGATCGACTCCGGGAAAAAGATGAACACGCTAAGACTGTCCGAAGAAGAAAACTGGTTAGTTTGGATGAAATGGGGGAAGCACCACGAGAGGAAAAGGAATATAACTTTTATAGCAGAAAAACATAATTTGACGTAGCTTATATCAGACTGCATTGATTCTGGAGTTGATTTAAATTTACACACATCAATGCAGAGTCTGTAGCCTCTGTATAGAATCTGAAGTTGTTTTGTTTTTGAAACGTACAGATTGATACAGAGACTCTTTCCATCTGAATTTTAGTTATAAAAGTATAATATTATGTTGTAATGTCATATGAAGTCATTGTAGAGCAGGCTAGTATAATTGACTTGTGGTCAGCTATAATTGTAATACATGTATCTATATTTTCTCTGCTTATGTTATATTTTTCAAGAGTTTTTCAAAAAGATTCTAAGCCTACCTATTAGATTTATTATTATTATTAATATACATGCTAATTGAATCCAAGAGATCAATAAAATTAAGTAATTATGACAGAAAAAAGTTATTTAAAAAAAAAAAAAAAGCCCCAGAGATTTTGTGTTGATTCATAGAGAAGTATGTAATTCAAGAGGCATTAAAGTGATACGGTGGCCCATATACGACATTCCTTTTTTTTTTAGTTTTCTGTTAAAAAAAAATTCTGAAGGCTGGGTGAAAACCTAAAAAATAAAAACCTAAAACTTATTTGGGGTTTTGGGTTTTTATTTTGAGTTTTCACCCGGGTGAAAACAGTTTTCACCCAGGTGGAAACTCATTTAGTTTTTATTTTTATGTTTTCAGTTTTTATTTTTATGTTTTCAGTTTTTATTTTTATGTTTTCGGGTTTTTTTTTTTAGTTTTTAGAAAAAAAAAAAATTCTGAAGGCTGGGTGAAAACCTAAAAAATAAAAACCTAAAACTTATTTGGGGTTTTGGGTTTTTATTTTGAGTTTTCACCCGGGTGAAAACAGTTTTCACCCAGGTGGAAACTCATTTAGTTTTTAGTTTTTATTTTTATGTTTTCGGTTTTTATTTTGTAGGTTTTCACCCAGCCTTCAGAATTTTTTTTTTCTGAAAACTAAAAAAAAAAAAAACCGAAAACATAAAAATAAAAACTGAAAACATAAAAATAAAAACCGAAAACATAAAAATAAAAACTAAAAACTAAATGAGTTTCCACCTGGGTGAAAACTGTTTTCACCCGGGTGAAAACTCAAAATAAAAACCCAAAACCCCAAATAAGTTTTAGGTTTTTATTTTTTAGGTTTTCACCCAGCCTTCAGAATTTTTTTTTTAACTGAAAACTAAAAAAAAAGGAATGTCGTATATGGGCCACCGTAAAAGTGATGAAGTCAAATGTTTGTTTTTTTTTTATTTAATTATTTATTTTTTGTTGTATTATAGATGATACTGCCTATTTGCTCGAGTTCGATAATGGATGTTACACTTGTGCTTTGGGTGCCATCCTTGTATTTAACTATAATGCTATTTTGAACTTTAAACTTTTCAATGTTAGTAGAAGCTATCGAACTGTAAAAGATCGCTTGCCAGGCAAGGGCGTGGATTTTGTAAAGAATACAAATCGATCGGATGAAAATCAGAGTAGGAAGTCTCAACTGCATATTCCAATCCCGAAATATATTTCAGAATGCTAATTCGATGCCGCTTTTCAATTTTTTCCCTAGGGGGATGACCTTATTTCACGGGCTTGGGCCTGTGGTGCTTTGTGACGTCTTTGCAATCTACAAACAATCATGGTTCGTCCCCCCCCCATCCATGCCCTTGTCCATAAGATACATAAATAGCATGTTCTACTGGTGTGATGCTGAGAAAGTGACTTGAATAGATTAAAAATCAACCTTTTCAGTCAAATATAAAATAAGTGTTTTTTGAAAAAAATATAGGGTTCGGTGGTGTCTCGATCCCTTGCCTCTCTACGGGTGGCTCCAGCACGCTAACCGCTTCGCCACAGCGACTTGAAAGAAGGCTCGCCAGAGTAAGCCGTGACCTTGACTCCTGAGGGGGGTAAACGCCCTATGTCTGAAGCCATTCACGTTTAAAAATGAGTCGTTCGCATATGAAACGAACCAGCGTGTAATGGCCTATCTTTTCAACACAAAATTAAAGCGATAAATTAACATTGGGAGCTTGTTGGGCCCCACAAACATTTTGTCCGGTAGGGTAGGGCTTCGCAGGGGGTTAAAATCTGTATAATGGCAATTTGCGGTGATGATATATGCCCAAATATGTCAGTTGTGAACAAAAAATCATTTGTATGATGAAAAAAGTGTTTGAATTTTTGAAAAAAATAAAGGGTTCGGTGGGTTCTCGATCCCGGGCCTCTCTACGGGTGGCTCCAGCAAGCTAACCGCTTCGCCACCGCGACTTGAGAGAAGGCTCGCCAGAGTAAGCCGTCAACCTGACTCCTGAGGGAATTAAACGATATCGGGCCTGTCTACGGGTTATAATACAGCAACAATGAACAACAAATGTTGCGGCTATTTCTTCCGATGTGTCCTGATAAGAGGCGTTTTACGCTCGGTCAATCCAAAATTCGGCCCATGAAAAATCTTTTCACAATAAAAAATACCAATCAGTAACTAAAAATTATTCAGTGAGGAAGAAATTCAGAAAGTCTGAGATGCAAGGAAATCAACGAGAATTTACGTGAATGCTGTACAAAAAGTCCTCAAATCTATCATGTCCTTGTCCACAGCAATTGTGGACGGACAGACGGACCGACGAACTTACAGACAGGGGCGACTACATTATATGCCCACATTAATGTGTCGGCGTTTAAAAATTAACCATTTAAGGGTAGTCACTTGCGTTTACCCTGCCACTTCCGTTTTCATTATAAAATTTTATATATATTTCTCTCAAACAGTAAACCAATAAATTTCTCAATGTTAAGACGAACCCTAGCCTGTCAAACTCGATCCCTTGGAAAATATGCTGTCATTAGGCTTCTTATTGCTTGTAATAATGATTAAATGCTGCAGGATGGTCTGCTCTAGATCGCTGTTCACCTGGTAAAAACTCTCCATTGTTTCCTCAGACCCTCGTCTCTCTTCTACGTTTCATCCCTGACAAGTTAAAGAGTGAAATACGTTGTAGGCCTAAGTGAAATAATAGAGTAACCATTTTGACTAAATTGGACATACAGTTTTTACAAAAATATGTCACAAAACAGTCAAATCAGTCGTGAATGAATCCAATTCCAACAGTCAAATCAGTTGTAAATTAATTGAATCTGCCTTAAGCCATTAAAACTAAAAGTTTATCACCTCGATCAACAACTACAGGGTTTAATAACTTGTTAAATAACTTTAAACTCTCTGCTTGCCTTCAACACACTTTCTAAACACAATTCAAGCTGTCCCTGATTATATCACATCAAATTCTTCCAAGGTCGTTAAAACAAAAGCATAAACCACAATGACCAAATTGGGCACGAGATTAATAAATAACATGCCACAAAATAGTCAAAGCGGTCTTTGCTCCTCCATCTCTCTCTAGTTGCACCAACTTGCCTGGTAGTAGTCTGGTACCTATAGAGACCGAGCAAAGACCATATTGGGACGAACAAATGTATAAAAATTTAGGTCAAGCAAGAAACGGATGTAATCTTCAATTTTTTTGAGATAACCAAAAGTGAAATAGACCATCAATTTTCAGATACATTTGTCATCACAATATATTTTCTGAAAGAAAAACAAACTGGTAAAATTAGTTAAAAGAAATAAATATGAGATTAGTGGCATCAAACACAAGATAATCATACACAAGACACAAAAATACTCAAATTAATACACAATACATATAAACACAGATAAACAGACACATGCTGACAAGACATAGAGACACAGGCACCCCAACAAAAGACATAAACATTCATACACAAGATATAAAAACAGACACAATCATACACAAGACATGTAAACACTCAGATTCATACACAAGACAGATGAACACAGGCATTCAAACACAAGACATATAAACAGACAGACACACCCTTACATATGACATTTAAATAGACACATTCATACACAAGACATATAAACAGACACACCAATAAACAAGACATAAAAATACTCAGATTCATACACAATACATACAGACACACCCATACAAACAGACACATAAACAGACACACCCTTACACAAGACATTAAAACAGACACATTCATACACAAGACATACGGACACAAGCATACACAATTCACTAACATTCATACACAATACATGCAAACCGACATTCATACACAAGATACATAATAATAATGTATAATAATAAAAATGGTAAAACAATGGTACACTTTAAACAATATACATATACAATAAATAAATTCACATCAATACAATAATTGCGATGTACAAAGATGACAAATGATTTCTTTATATATACAAAATGTGTTCTCTAATGACGTCATATCTCTAATTGCTGCTGCAGTCTGCATATTTCTACATATTGCACACTATATAGTTAATGTTATAAGGGGAAAAATTATATTTATGACAAATATATGATAGGTTATTACAAGTGGCAGACTGGCGTCCATTAAAAGCAAGCTTACTCGACATCTGAATACATCCATTCTTAATTAAAATACATTTTTAAAGAACTTAAACAATCTCAGATGCAGTTGGTTTTCTACAGGAATGTCGTGACATATAATTAGTAACAATGAATTATGAGTTCTATCTGCACAAGATATATAAACACTAACCTTCATACACAATACTAGTATATATATAAACACTCACTTGCATACACAAGATATATAAACACTAAAAAGTCAATACACGATACACACATGTTTCTCCACATTAAAGGGATATGTTCACTAACTGTTCGACCAAAAAACTTTTAGTCTCAGAACCTGAAATGTTTAAACTAATCTAATCTGTTATAATGTTCCAAACTCTCTCAAAATTTCAGCAATCTGAAAGTTATTTACATAAATTCAAGGCCCAAATCGATTTTAGAAAATGGTGAACATTCCCCTTTAAATAAAACAAGATAGCAAATAACAGATGAATATAACAATACAGTAGTATGTACATCATTCTTTTGTAATATAAACCATGCAGTGTCAGGGCCTTAGATTACCTTAATTTGGGCACACTTTGTATTGGCTGGGCGTAACAATAAAATATGGGGAAGGGCTCCTAAAATAAAAACATTTACACTAATTTAGAACTCTCAGGGGTTATATAATTTCCTTTTTGGAGGCGTCATTATCAAAATTGTTGGCAGTTCTGACTGTGCAGTGATTCAATAGCATGGAGGGACATATAGCATAGAGGGACATCTAAGGTTTGGCTTAATTAATTTGGGCACGATGTTTACCGACGTTTACCGATGTAACTAACCTGTAATCTAAAACCCCGAGTGTGCAACTAGGGAAACTTTTCACGATTTCTAAATCAGGTCCTCGATTAGGGTCATAATTTATAATGTACAAGTCAACCCACTTTTCACTGATCTTCATCATATTTCATCAATTGTAGTTTCAAAGTCATTAACATCCCCCATTCATCAGTAGAACTTCCACCATATCTCCACCATAACAACACATTTTAACAAATCTTATTGGAATTCAACCATAAGTCAACTAATTCCCAGTTCGTTTTTGATGTAGAGCACCTCGGTAGGGAATGATTTAATTGTAAAGTCACAAGTTACATGGAAGTTTTTTAGGAACTTCTTTACTCTTAACACAAGTTTTTTATATAAAAATCGTAAAACTTGACCAACATTATTCAAAATCAATCAGGAAACAATTTTGGTTATCGAATATAAACATACAGTGTTTTTTCTTTAAAAGATACCATCTTTAGATAAAAATCAATTCAGGCTTTAGTCAAAATCAATCAGGCTGAATGCAACCATTTCAGTTTTAGAATTCAACCTAACAGTGGTTTTATATAAAGATACCAACATTATTTAAAATCAAACTATAGCACCCTATCAACAAGATTTAAAAAATGTTTTATCAAAACTTACCTCTGTTTTAGTGACCTTACTAAATAAATAATAAAGATTTCCTACCTTTTTTCATATACTTAAGACTCACTGATAAGAATAACAAAAATAAACCCTAGGTGGACTAATCGGGCCGTCGGAGTACAAAAATGTACCCGACCCTAACCACCGGAACAAAAACTTAATTGTCTATTACTATACTCGTTTACAAAGAAACAATTTATAAAAATATTAGCCCTATAGGTGGACTAATTGGGCCGTCGGAGTACAAAAATGTACCCGACCCTAACCACCGGAACAAAAACTTAATTGTCTATAACTAAAGACAAAGTAAGTTTCAAAGAAAAATTTAGAAAAATATAAGTGGACTAATCGGGCCGACGGAGTACAAAACTGTACCCGACCCTAACCACCGGAACAAAACCTTAGTATTCTATTACTAGGCCTACAGACAACATTTACAAAGAAACAAATATAAAAATATTAGCCCCATACCTATAGACTAATAACCGGAATAAACACAAAACAAACTGAACTTACCTTGTTTATATGAAGAGAAACTGAGAAATACAAAATCGATCAAGACCAGGACTATAAATTTTTCATCAAAAAGGATTTCTGCCTCAGGCGTGGCTCTGTCCGACAAAAGCGGCATTCCAAAACAAGTGGCATATACCATCAGGCGTGGCTCTGTCCGACAAATGTGGTTATGATACTAAATTGTGGCATTCCTACAGATGTGACATTTGTCCAACAGTTGTGGTTCATATTCAGCTAATGTGGCGTGTGTCCAACAAAAGTGAATTCCAACAATTGTGGCTTATGTCAAGCAAAAGTGGCCATCCAACAAATGTGACATATTCCCAGCAAGAGTGGCCCTGTCTGACTTTTGTGGCTTATGTCCAACAAACATGGCAATCCAGCAAATGTGGCCCTGTCCGACTATAGTGGCTAATCAAGGAATACTCTTTAACAAAAAATTCTTATTCCTCTACCAATTTTATTTAAAATAAAACTATAACATCCTATCAACAAGATTTAAAAAATACTTTCTCAAAACTTACCTTTGTTTTAGTGACCTTACTAATTAAATAATTTAGACTTCCTACCTTTTTTCATGTAGATCAAGGACATAGCCAAAGGCCTTCCTGTATGATTTCAAAGAAACAAATATAAAAATATTAGCCCCATACCTATAGACTAATAACCCGAATAAAACATTTACTGAACTTACCATGCTTATAAAGAGTTATTTGTATAAATTCGAAATTTTCCTCGGTTTTCTTTGGATAAAAGTCAACCAGACTTGATGCAACAATTCTAGTTTTCGAATAAAACCATACAAGTTTCAGATAAATATACCAACATTATTTAAAATCATTTTACAAAGAAAAAATATTAGCCCTATTATGTAGACTTGGAAGTGTAGGCTACCCCGGAACAAACACCAAGCAAATATTTCCTTAACAAATTACCAATATTATTTAAAATCAACTTAACTTTATGTATAACAATTCTGGTTTATTAATTTGATTATAAAGTGGACCTTTCATAGAGATTGTGGCATAGTTCTTCAGGCGTGGCTCTGTCTGACATATTGGGTGTTCCAACACAAGTAGATTACCATCAGGTGATTTCCGTAGACTGTATTTTCTAGTTGATTTAACTGGATCATAAACCATGTCATCTACCTACAAAAATAAACGATAATAAGCACATTTTTTTTAATACATAAGGCCTAATAGTAATTAATACTGGTGTAGGGGACTTAATATTCCTCGACAGCTGAAAATAAAAGTAGGCTTATGACACTGTCCTAGAAAAATTTCCCTCATTACACACTGCATGGCGTTTGTCCGTTCTCAATAGCAGGATGTGAAACTTTATTTCATTTCATTTACACCTCCACTAAAAAAGTAAGCAAAAACATTTAACTTAAGTATAAGTCTTCGGGAAACCAGGGAATAATAGTATGGGTTGTAGTATTTTAGAGGGCCTATATTAAAAATATTATTTAAAAATCCAACTTTGACCTGGACACAATTTGAATACTGCAAACTGACCATCTCTTAACTGTTCATATCTTTAAAAAGGTAATATCAGTTTTAAATGAAATTCTAAACAAAATATATGAAAGGCATCAGCATTATTTCTTCTAAAAATCCACTGTAAGGATGTTTGTGGTTCTCTCAATCCTTCAAAGGCAAACGTTCATAATCTGTTCGATCTTTCAGAAATTTTTTAAATGCAAATTGCATCAACCATAGACTTTTGATTTGATAATTTTTGAAATGGTGCAAAATTGTTGTCTATAACTATAGCTTGTTTTAACAGTAGCTCAAAAAAAAAAGGAAAGGGGCATAGGCCTAATGAGAACAGTTTGGGGCCAAATTGGGAAGGGGTAAATTGCACATGTATGGGCTAAGGACGAGCAAACGCCATGCAGTGTACAATGAGGGAAATTTTGCCAGGACAGTGGCATTAGTCTACTCTTATTTTCGATTTCCAACAGTCGAGGGATCTTAACGTGCAAAACATGTAACACACGGGGCCTCGGTTTATTGTCCCATTCTAAACGCTTTATAAATGCCAGCCCCTCAGACCTGCATCACTGGCAGGGGGAAACCGGAATGAAAATTCCGAAGGTATCATCTTGACCCATGCCGGGATTGAACCCTGGACCCTCAGGTTAGTGAGATGGGCGATATGGGAAAAGGGATGGAATGTGAAGGAGAGAGGATCGGAAAGGGAAAATAAAAAAAAAAAGAGCGAAATGGGAAAAGGCAAAAAGGATTGGCCGAAATGGGAATAGTTTGGGGGCAAATCAGGAAGGGGCGAATCGGGGAAAGGCGATACGGGAATAAAACCACCAAAAATTATTTGAAACTCAATTCAATGTGACCATGCAGGCAGTAAGTTTTCAAATCGAGCCTTGAATTATGAAAATAACTTACCTTCTGCGAATAATGTATCCAAATGTTTGTCAATCCTTTGATTTAAATCCAAATATCACAAAAATTCTCCAAAATCCTTCCCGACTAATATTAATGGGTCAGAATTCACAGGTATAGCACTGAATAAATCAAGATTCAGATCAGAAGTGCGCATCTTGTTACACCAAAACGACGTTTTTACCGTTAACTCCTCCCATTTTTAGATTGACAAACGACTTTCAGCCAATCATAATCCAGACTTTTGCATTCACGTGCAACGCGTGTCTGCTTTTCCCGCCAAAATTTGTTATGAGTTTCTGATGGTTCTGAACTGTCACCTTCTCGTCAAGCTAATGAAAGTTGATACAATTTAAAGGGAAGGGTCCACCAAAATTTACGAATGGCTGGTTGACAGAATTTTTAAAAGAGATTTGAGTCATAAATTCTCGATTTAAAATCTAAAATCAGTTCTAGAAATCTTTTTATAAACAAATACTGTTTTATTGGTACGGGAAAGGGAAAGAATTGACAACAAAATCTCAGATGATTGTGGCCAACATTACATGGGAGAACAACTTTAATCCTGAATAGAACTTTAACGTGTCTGCAAAAACTGGATTTGCAGAAGATCAAACTAAATTTAAAGGTTGCAGATCATGAAATTCAAACACATTCGCTTCTTCTTGTTTTCTCTTTTAAAGGGGAATGTTCAGTATTTTCGAGGATCGATTTGGGTCATGAATTTTTGTAAATAGTCTGTAGAACTACTGGAACAGACCAAAAATCGTACAATTCCTTCAATTATACCTGTAATATAACAGTTATCTTTCATTTTCTGTATATGTCATAGTCTTACTAAACGACGAGTCGAATTTTTGACTTTCAAACACTGATATTTCTGGATACACGTGGATTTGAAGGCTAACATTTTGAGTAAAAGTTTGGAACTTTATTACGAATTAGATAAATTCCAGTTTTTTGGTCGAACGGTTAGTTAAAATAATATCGCTTTTAGCCGGATAACTACCCATCTTTTGAGAGCAAATAAATCCACAAAAGGTGATTTTTGCGGGTTGGGGAACACTCAAAGTACTCCAGTAGAAAGAACAGCTATAATGCCTTCACATGCAGACCAAATGGCCGCCTTTCATTTCATTTTCACTGAAAGTGTTCCTGGGCAGCCTGTCATAGTTTGAATATCTTTCTCTTCGGAGTGTAGCAGGGGCGGACTGGGGCCGTGACGCGGCCATGGTTTTTTTTCTTAAAGGTTGCAGATCATGAAATTCAAACACATTCGCTTCTTCTTGTTTTCTCTTTTAAAGGGGAATGTTCAGTATTTTCGAGGATCGATTTGGGTCATGAATTCTTGTAAATAGTCTCTAGAACTACTGGAACAGCCCAAAAATCGTACAATTTAAAAGCACGACCCCGAGCGTAGGGGTGTTAACAGAGGCGGATCCAGGTTTTTCGAAAGGGGGGCGTGTATGTAAATTTTGGCCGAGCGAAGCGAGGCCAAAAGTTTTTTGACCTTTTTCTTTGGCTTAAAAACATAGAATAAGAATGAATTGTACTAATTTAACGGTTTTTGACGTGAACCATGTATGTTTTATAGTAAACGTTAATAGGTTAGACATTTTTGATTTCGTATTCTCCCCATTCTTAAAAAAAAAAGAAGACAAAGTTAAGGGGGGCGAACGCCCTCTACGCCCCCTGGATCTGCCACTGATCTGGTCCTCCTCCAAAAAATTTTGAAAAATGACTACCATAAACGTGATTTCCGAGAGCCTCCAGCGGATTTCGGCCACTTTCTTTTGAAATTTGGAGTAGACCTATAAGTCTAATTTAGTTTTTCAAAGTATATATTTTTTTTTGTCATTTTTCACAAACCTGCCCCGTGCACATCGGCCCGCATGGCTTTAGCCATGTGGCCATGCGGCCCAGTCCGCCCCTGGAGTGTAGGCTAAAACTGATTCTTTTCCCATCCGTTATATTGAATGACTTTCGCAAATTTTGATATGCATGTTTTGTTTTTGAATATTCTTTAAAAGAATACACTGTATGATAATTCTTTTCAACTTTTTGATACCAGCTTAGAACATAAACTAGAGTTGGTATCTGTATTAGTGGGTACTTTTACAGTCAACTATAGGCCCACATACATATTATGTACCCTTTAAAATATAACTTTATTTTTTATCACCAGTTACTTCCCTTGTAACTAGTAACTTTCCTACATTAGGTGTAATACAATACAGCAGTAATAGGTGTGGGTTATGCTTACTCTTCTAACTCATGATATCAGTTTTCATTCTGATATATTTACTCATTTATTGGTATACTTCCTCAATGAAAACGTTTATTGGTTGCTACCACAGGCGCATGTCCAGTCAGGGTGTCTGTAGGGTCCGCTGTAGGGTCCGGAGAGACTTCAGTTTGATATAGAACACATATACACATTATATATTTGAAGGGACAATGTTCTAGGCCTAATAGGCTACTTCTGAAAACTTAAATTATATTAAAGACCTAAATTAATCCACGGAAATTTATTCTCCTGTATAAAATTTTATTCTTGGAATTATCCTTGACAGCTTCAACTCAGGCCCGTAGTAAGCTAAGTAGGGTCTTATTCTAAGGGGAAAACGTCCAAGTTTATATAGGTAATCCAACCTTCAAGGATGCCCATTTGATGCCTGGGTGTGACCCCTCTAGAAAATATAGGGACTGAGGGACCATAAGAAGAAAATTTTGAGACTTAGACGCCCGTAAACGCAATTTCCTGACAATTTCTGATGAATTTAAGGTTTATTATATCGGGACTGCAGGGTCACAAGAAGAAAATTTTGAGAATTTGACGCCTGACGCCACCTGAGTTTTTTTGGTGTTTAGCTATTTGACACACTATTTGAAGCTATAATTTTGGATTTTTTTTTTATGTGTAATAAGCCTGCGCATATGTTTTCGACTCAACTTTACCGACGGCACTTTTTCAACCGACGGATATCAATAAGTGGGGGGGGGGGGGGGTGCATCTTTAGGGTGAGTCTTTATATTATGATTACAAAGGGTTTTATATGGTGTTTCGGTCAAATGGTCATCGGGGTCTTGTTTACGGTTCAGGTAAATATATTCATTTGATTGATAGTTGGTGTTAGGAGTCTATAGCTATGGACAATATTCTGTGCTTTCTGTAATAACAAGGGACTAGTGGGACGTTGGTTTCTTGTAGGATGTCTGGATGTTGTTCTATGTATGGAGAAATCGGTTGATATCAATGCACGGTAAGTTCACAATTTGACAAAAAAGTCTGTCTTCACATTGCAAACAAAGCAAGCTAGAATTTACAGTACAGGACTAGACTAGTGAAAACACAAACAATAGATTTTTTGTGAATGGTTTGCTATCGATTAAGAACTCAATAGGGATTGTAAAGTGATTTTCTAAACTTTGTATGTGTATCAGGGACATTGACTCAAATGCAAGGGCATTTACCCTAATTTTCAAAATTTGCATGAGGTGTATTACCACAAACCGTTGTCAAGAATTGAGCGCTGTTAACGAGAGAATAGGCCTATTAGAACAGGTCGCAGATGCATGGAAATCAGTCCGAAAATGTTTGGGGTTCAATATCCCCAAATCCACTCCAAGAGGTGGGAGATGTCAACGAGAAATGAAATATTGAACAGCAACCCTCCCCCCTCCCATTAAAGTGAAAAAATAATTAGGCCCTTTAACATATTGTCTTGCCTTCGGCCTAAAGAGTAATCCGCCACTGGCCCTAGTGTTGACCATCAATGATAAATTTAGAGATCAAGATGTTTAAATTAAATGTCGAATGAAATTGTTTGCGTAAAAAGAATTCTATGATAGTTAAAATTTAGTAAATTAGGATGCCAGTACAGGCTTCCTTTATTTTACACTGTATGTCATTTTTGTTATGTGAGCGAGGATCTAAACCAGGCATTCTCAGATTTGAGGGCGTTGGGGATCGGATTTGGCCCGCCATTCGAGAAGACCTGATCTTAACGTTAACGATAAGTATGATTTATTTTTAATATATAATATAGAAAACGTGATAATTATTGTCAATGTCTTAATACGTCCAATTCGATAGCCTACAAGATTGCTCAAAACTCTGGAAAAATCATGACGTCACAATGCATACGGAGTCTCGGGAAGGAAAAGTATGAAGTGAATATGCAAATACGTGACATCGTTACAATAGAGGAATACGCCTAGTGACCAGCATTACTCATACTGTTATCTGCAATTATTATTCATCAACATCTAGAAATACGTACGGATAATAATTGAATAAAGGATCATGGGTTGCATTTTTTCAACGCAGCGGAAGCCGAGAAAACGTAGACGAGGAAATATGGTCAGAGTTCAGCCAATAGGCAACGGTACCGAGTTAGTCATGTCCAGGACTGACTTTACTATATTCAGGGTTAAACAAACAGAAGTAAACAGCAACAATACCGGGGACAAGGTTGAAACAACTAAAGTTATTGGTAAGAACCCTGAATTATGATTACTCAAATTGACAACGATTATTATTCAAATAGACTTGATTTGATGTTTACTGCTTATTCAAATTGACTTTATTTGATGTTTACTGCTTATTCAAATTGACTATATTTGATGCTTGTTGCTTATTCCAATTGACTTTATTTGACGCTTGCTGCTTATTCAAATTAACTTTATTTGATGCTTGCTGCTTATTCAAATTAACTTTATTTGACGCTTGCTGCTTATTCAAATTGACTTTATTTGACGCTTGCTGCTTATTCAAATTAACTTTATTTGATGCTTGCTGCTTATTCAAATTAACTTTATTTGACGCTTGCTGCTTATTCAAATTAACTTTATTTGACGCTTGCTGCTTATTCAAATTAACTTTATTTGACGCTTGCTGCTTATTCAAATTGACTTTATTTGACGCTTGCTGCTTATTCAAATTAACTTTATTTGATGCTTGCTGCTTATTCAAATTAACTTTATTTGACGCTTGCTGCTTATTCAAATTGACTTTATTTGACGCTTGCTGCTTATTCAAATTAACTTTATTTGACGCTTGCTGCTTATTCAAATTAACTTTATTTGATGCTTGCTGCTTATTCAAATTAACTTTATTTGACGCTTGCTGCTTATTCAAATTGACTTTATTTGACGCTTGCTGCTTATTCAAATTAACTTTATTTGATGCTTGCTGCTTATTCAAATTAACTTTATTTGACGCTTGCTGCTTATTCAAATTGACTTTATTTGACGCTTGCTGCTTATTCAAATTAACTTTATTTGACGCTTGCTGCTTATTCAAATTAACTTTATTTGACGCTTGCTGCTTATTCAAATTGACTTTATTTGACGCTTGCTGCTTATTCAAATTAACTTTATTTGATGCTTGCTGCTTATTCAAATTAACTTTATTTGATGCTTGCTGCTTATTCAAATTAACTTTATTTGACGCTTGCTGCTTATTCAAATTAACTTTATTTGACGCTTGCTGCTTATTCAAATTGACTTTATTTGACGCTTGCTGCTTATTCAAATTAACTTTATTTGATGCTTGCTGCTTATTTAAATTTACTTATATTTTTTGTAGTTTAGGCTGACCGCTTATTTCAATTATATCAAATAATTTGATGTTCAACGCTTCTTCAAATTGACTTAAAGGGATATATGTTCACTAACTGTTCGACCAAAAAACTTTTAGTCTCAGAACCTGGAATTTTTTAGATAATCTAATCCGCAATAATGTCGTAAGCTCTCCCTTGAATTCAAACCTTCAAATCCCGATGTGTCCACAATTATAGGCGTTTGAAAGTCAAAAATACAACTCGTCGTTTAGTAAGACTATGATTATCACTATGTGTTATAGAAAACACATATACAGAAAATGGAAGATAAATGTTTATGTAGGGGTATGATTGAAGAGATTCTGTGATTTTTGTGCAGTTCTGGTAAATCGGAAATCGATTTATATAAATTCCAGGCCAAAATCAATGTCCGAAAATACTAAAAATTCCCCTTTAATTTGATGCTTAACGCTTATTCAAATTGACTTATTTTGATGTTTAACGCTTATTCAAATTGACTTAAATTGATGCTTGCCGCCTTTTCAAATTAACTTTATTCAAATTATGAAGAGTTAGATTCACAATTGCTCATCAACACTCTAAAGGCACAATACTTCGTCGTTCTTGACCAAACTTTGTGTCATTCAATTGTGAACTCCTGAAATTTTTTTTGTAGGATTTATTGCTCTTGTTCTTCTAAATGCGTTCAATGTAAGAACCTTACAAAAATAAATTAATGAGTCGAATATAATCTAATATCAACGATTGCCTTTAATCTCGAAAAGGCATTCAGTTTTCAGTCTGTAAACACTAGATGGCACAACCCTGATGGATTTTAAAGAAACTCGGTGAAATTGTTGATCATCACCAAGGATGACCTCTATTAAAACTCGTTATGGCTTTGCTCTTCGGAACCCGTGAATTATATTAGTGACATTTTTGAACATTATAGAATGTACGGTTTGTGACTAATATGGATAAAATTATTAATCATCAACCAAACAAGTTCTCAAAGAAGTACCGGTTGATTGATTATTTCATACCGGTGATGATTGCTATTCTTTCAAATAAATGTCACTTAATATAAATAAAGCTCCCAATGGGCGTATTTTACCTTGTCTGGCAAGCCATGTTAAAACATTAAATTATTTCATTTTCTTTTATAGAGGAGAAATCTAATGAAGCCCCTATGGTTTATAAACTGACCGGGGTAGCCACTGAAGGGGTGGCTTTCGAGATATCACAAGTTAGAACTGCTGTTGCTGCTCCTCCACAACGTCTACTTGCGATGGAAATCAGAAGCAAAGAAAAAGAAGAAAAATCCGTGGATGATATCAAGGAAAGGCTCGAGCAGGCTGAAAGACGCCGAAAAGTAAGTCATCATCATTATTATTATCATCAGCATAACTATGATCATCATCATTATCATCAATATCATCATTATTGTAGTATTCATCATATACTATTAACGATTATACAAGCACTATGTCGAGACAACCGATGATGTTGGAACAGACCATCACAGTCAGACGTTCTTTGCCAATTTTCCTGCCTTCATGACATAATCTATTCCTTTCTAGTGATCTTTCTGGCATCATGCAATATACAAAATCTGTTTCATCGGCATTGAACATGTCGTCAGGGGAATACTGAGAAATTTCACTGTTGTCATCTCTAACGTTATTGTGAATTCCGAGAACAAGTAATGTTGCCAATTCATGGACCATTATAGAATTAATATATTATTACTTACTAATATCGATATAATTATACTCTGTACTATATATTTATAGCAATTGGCGGACGAGAGAATCTTAAGAGTGAGAAAGATGGTAAAAACAGAATCACCTGAGGTCATCCAGGCGTATATAGACGAGAGAAAGAAGCTAGAAGCAGTCCAAACTAAAAGGATTGACGATGCAGTAGCTGCAAGGCAACAACGGTTGAGGAATTTAAGAGATCGACTCCGGGAAAAAGATGAACACGCTAAGACTGTCCGAAGAAGAAAACTGGTTAGTTTGGATGAAATGGGGGAAGCACCACGAGAGGAAAAGGAATATAACTTTTATAGCAGAAAAACATAATTTGACGTAGCTTATATCAGACTGCATTGATTCTGGAGTTGATTTAAATTTACACACATCAATGCAGAGTCTGTAGCCTCTGTATAGAATCTGAAGTTGTTTTGTTTTTGAAACGTACAGATTGATACAGAGACTCTTTCCATCTGAATTTTAGTTATACAAGTATAATATTATGTTGTAATGTCATATGAAGTCATTGTAGAGCAGGCTAGTATAATTGACTTGTGGTCAGCTATAATTGTAATACATGTATCTATATTTTCTCTGCTTATGTTATATTTTTCAAGAGTTTTTCAAAAAGATTCTAAGCCTACCTATTAGATTTATTATTATTATTAATATACATGCTAATTGAATCCAAGAGATCAATAAAATTAAGTAATTATGACAGAAAAAAGTTATTTTAAAAAAAAACCCAAAAATGATGATATTCAATGTAACTTTCTGGATTTATTGGAATAGGCCTATACGTCAGGTAATAGTTGAATTAGTATTATGATAGGTCTTATGGCATTATGTTACTTGTTATACTAGAGATTTTGTGTTGATTCATAGAGAAGTATGTAATTCAAGAGGCATTAAAGTGATGAAGTCAAATGTTTGTTTTTTTATTTAATTATTTATTTTTTGTTGTATTATACATGATACTGCCTATTTGCTCGAGTTCGATAATGGATGTTACACTTGTGCTTTGGGTGCCATCCTTGTATTTAACTATAATGCTATTGTGAACTTTAAACTTTTCAATGTTAGTAGAAGCTATCGAACTGTAAAAGATCGCTTGCCAGGCAAGGGCGTGGATTGTGTAAAGAATACAAATCGATCGGATGAAAATCAGAGTAGGAAGTCTCAACTGCATACTCCAATCCCGAAATATATTTCAGAATGCTAATTCGATGCCATTTTTCAATTCTTTCCCTAGGGGGATGACATTGGTCTTTGCAATCTACAAACAATCATGGTTCGTCACCCCCCCCCCCCCCCCCATCCATGCCCTTGTCCATAATATACATAAATAGCATGTTCTACTGGTGTGATGCTGAGAAAGTGACTTGAATAGATTAAAAGCCAACCTTTTCAGTCAAATATAAAATAAAAGTGTTTGAATTTTTGAAAAAAATATAGGGTTCGGTGGTGTCTCGATCCCTTGCCTCTCTACGGGTGGCTCCAGCACGCTAACCGCTTCGCCACAGCGACTTGAAAGAAGGCTCGCCAGAGTAAGCCGTGACCTTGACTCCTGAGGGGGGTAAACGCCCTATGTCTGAAGCCCTTCACGTTTAAGCACATAAAACTGTCAAATCTTGATCAAAAACGGGTCATTCGCGAATGAAACGAACCAGGGTTTAATGGCCTATCTTTTCAACACAAAATTGAGGCGATTAATCAACATTGGGAACTTGTAGGTCCCCTCGAACATTTTGTCCGTTATAGGGTAGAGCTTCGCAGATGGTGGGGGAGGGGGGGGGGGGGTAAAATCTGTATAAAGGCAATTTTCGGTGGTGATATATGCCCAAATATGTCAGTTGTGCACAAAAAAAAAATTTGAAGGATGAAAAAAGTGTTTGAATTTTTGAAAAAAATAATGGGTTCGGTGGTGTCTCGATCCCTTGCCTCTCTACGGGTGGCTCCAGCTCGTTAACCGCTTCGCCACCTCGACTTGAGAGAAGGCTTGCCAGAGTAAGCCGTGACCCTGACTCCTGAGGGGGGTAAACGCCCTATGGCTGAAGCCATTCACGTTCGCTGGGGTCTCGATCCCGTCCCTCTCTACGGGTGGCTTCACGCATCGTATTTTAGATCGGCGTCTTCAATATGACAAAAAACAGAGACTTAGTGTAAAATTATATGATAAACGTGATGATTTTGATTTGCCAATCGTCAATTTTCCTTTTACGTGCAGCAACATTCCACATTCGCCAGCTTATGGAGTATATGTGTCTCAGTTAGTTCGATACTCTAGAGCATGTTCTTTCTACGATGATTTCTTAGCTAGATCGAAGCTTCTAACATCTAAGCTATTACTACAAGGATTTTTACCAAATCGACTCAAAATCTCTTTAAGAAATTTTACGGCCGCCATCATGAACTAATTGATAAAATCTGTATAAAGGCAATTCTCGGTGGTGATATATGCCCAAACATGTCAGTTGTGCAAAAAAAAAAAAAACATTTGTAGGATGAAAAAAGTGTTTGAATTTTTGAAAAAAATAATGGGTTCGGTGGGGTCTCGATCCCGGACCTATCTATGAGTTGCTCCAGCTCGTTAACCGCTTCGCCACCGCGACTTGAGAGAAGGCTCGCCAGAGTAAGCCGTGACCCTGACTCCTGAGGGGGGTAAACGCCCTATGTCTGAAGCCATTCACGTTTTAGCAACTAAAACTGTACAATTTTGATCAAAAATGGGTCGTTCGCATTTGAAACGAACCAGCGTTCAATGGACTGTCTTTTCAACACAAAATTGAGGCGATAAATTAAAATTGAGAGCTTGTGGGTCCCCTCAAATATTTTGTCCGGTAGGGTAGTGCTTCGCAGGGGGGTTAAAATCTGTATAAAGGCAATTCTCGGTGGTGATATATGCCCAAATAGGTCAGTTGTGTACAAAAAAAAACATTTGTAGGATGAAAAAAGTGTAGGGTTCAGTGGGGTCTCGATTCCGGGCCTCTCTACGGGTGGCTCCAGCACGCTAACCGCTTCGCCACCGCCACTTGAGAGAAGGCTCGCCAGAGTAAGACGTCACCCTGACCCCTGAGGGGGGTAAACGCCCTATTTCTGAAGCCATTCACGTTTTAGCATATAAAACTGTCAAATCTTGATCAAAAACGGGTCGTTCGCATATGAAACGAACCAGTGTTTAATGGCCTATCTTTTCAACACAAAATACGATAGCCCCCCAAGACAATTCCCCCGTGGACAATCACCCCCTGGACCACTGCCCCCCAGAAAATCCCCCCTGGACGATTGCCCCCGAGACAATAGCCCCCTGGACAATTGCCCCCCCCCCCCAGCACAATACCCCCCAGGAAAACTACCCCCTGGACAATTGCCCCCATGTCAATATCCCCCTGGACAACTACCCCCAGATTATGCCCCACGTAAAATTGACCCCAGGTTAATTGAACTGAATTCCCTCGTCCTTCCTATGTAAAATTACCCACCAGATCATCGAACAAAGTAAGGAATGTCCCCTTTTATGACTCAGAAGGGTGGCTATGCCCATGGGTGGCATAGGTAGGCTATAGTATGTTTCGGACTATTCTCAAAGCACGGAGAAAAGTCCACTTTTATTGCAATTTTACAATATACCTACTTAAGATTCGAGAAAATTTACATTTAGGTCATATAGGCCTAGGCTATCTCACCTTTAGTCCTAACAGTTTATTATTTCAGTCTGTGAAATATCAATTATCTCATACATTTGATCGATATAAGGACCAGTGAATAAAATACAATTCTTCGGAAATATGAATTCGACATTCGTATGGTAAATCTCAACTCACAAGTAAAATAAAAAATACATGGCGCCTTTACTTTTATTCCCGTTAAAACTCGCCACAGTGATAGAGCTAAATATTTTCTGTCAAAAGACATACGAAAGATGTTGAAAAATGATTTATTTATTGTGTCGTTTCTTCATACGTAATAAAACATTCTAACTTTTTATTGCAGCCAGTGTGATAAAAACGTGCTTTTCAATTCGCGAATATCAAGTCTCAAATATCTTGTCGGAGTGTCGGAGTGTGTCGGACTCTGTCGGAGAAACTATGACACCGACATTTACCCTAATTTTCAAAATGTGCATGAGGTGTATTACCACAAACCGTTGTCAAGAATTGAGCGCTGTTAACGAGAGAATAGGCCTATTAGAACAGGTCGCAGATGCATGGAAATCAGTCCGAAAATGTTTGGGGTTCAATATCCCCAAATCCACTCCAAGAGGTGGGAGATGTCAACGAGAAATGAAATATTGAACAGCAACCCTCCCCCCTCCCATTAAAGTGAAAAAATAATTAGGCCCTTTAACATGTCTTGCCTTCGGCCTAAAGAGTAATCCGCCACTGGCCCTAGTGTTGACCATCAATGATAAATTTAGAGATCAAGATGTTTAAATTAAATGTCGAATGAAATTGTTTGCGTAAAAAGAATTCTATGATAGTTAAAATTTAGTAAATTAGGATGCCAGTACAGGCTTCCCTTATTTTACACTGTATGTCATTTTTGTTATGTGAGCGAGGATCTAAACCAGGCATTCTCAGATTTGAGGGCGTTGATGCTTGTTGCTTAGGCCTATTCAAATTTACTATATTTGATGCTTGTAGCTTATTCCAATTGACTTTATTTGACGCTTGCTGCTTATTCAAATTAACTTTATTTGATGCTTGCTGCTTATTCAAATTAACTTTATTTGATGCTTGCTGCTTATTTAAATTTACTTATATTTTTTGTAGTTTAGGCTGACCGCTTATTTCAATTATATCAAATAATTTGATGTTCAACGCTTCTTCAAATTGACTTAAAGGGATATGTTCACTAACTGTTCGACCAAAAAACTTTTAGTCTCAGAACCTGGAATTTTTTAGATAATCTAATCCGCAATAATGTCGTAAGCTCTCCCTTGAATTTAAACCTTCAAATCTCGATGTGTCCACAATTATAAGCGTTTGAAAGTCAAAAATACAACTCGTCGTTTAGTAAGACTATGATTATCACTATGTGTTATAGAAAACACATATACAGAAAATGGAAGATAAATGTTTATGTAGGGGTATGATTGAAGAGATTCTGTGATTTTTGTGCAGTTCTGGTAAATCGGAAATCGATTTATATAAATTCCAGGCCAAAATCAATGTCCGAAAATACTAAAAATTCCCCTTTAATTTGATGCTTAACGCTTATTCAAATTGACTTATTTTGATGTTTAACGCTTATTCAAATTGACTTAAATTGATGCTTGCCGCCTTTTCAAATTAACTTTATTCAAATTATGAAGAGTTAGATTCACAATTGCTCATCAACACTCTAAAGGCACAATACTTTGTCGTTCTTGACCAAACTTTGTGTCATTCAATTGTGAACTCCTGAAATTTTTTTGTAGGATTTATTGCTCTTGTTCTTCTAAATGCGTTCAATGTAAGAACCTTACAAAAATAAATTAATGAGTCGAATATAATCTAATATCAACGATTGCCTTTAATCTCGAAAAGGCATTCAGTTTTCAGTCTGTAAACACTAGATGGCACAACCCTAATGGATTTTAAAGAAACTCGGTGAAATTGTTGATTATCACCAAGGATGACCTCTATTAAAACTCGTTATGGCTTTGCTCTTCGGAACCCGTGAATTATATTAGTGACATTTTTGAACATTATAGAATGTACGGTTTGTGACTAATATGGATAAAATTATTAATCATCAACCAAACAAGTTCTCAAAGAAGTACCGGTTGATTGATTATTTCATACCGGTGATGATTGCTATTCTTTCAAATAAATGTCACTTAATATAAATAAAGCTCCCAATGGGCGTATTTTACCTTGTCTGGCAAGCCATGTTAAAACATTAAATTATTTCATTTTCTTTTATAGAGGAGAAATCTAATGAAGCCCCTATGGTTTATAAACTGACCGGGGTAGCCACTGAAGGGGTGGCTTTCGAGATATCACAAGTTAGAACTGCTGTTGCTGCTCCTCCACAACGTCTACTTGCGATGGAAATCAGAAGCAAAGAAAAAGAAGAAAAATCCGTGGATGATATCAAGGAAAGGCTCGAGCAGGCTGAAAGACGCCGAAAAGTAAGTCATCATCATTATTATTATCATCAGCATAACTATGATCATCATCATTATCATCAATATCATCATTATTGTAGTATTCATCATATACTATTAACGATTATACAAGCACTATGTCGAGACAACCGATGATGTTGGAACAGACCATCACAGTCAGACGTTCTTTGCCAATTTTCCTGCCTTCATGACATAATCTATTCCTTTCTAGTGATCTTTCTGGCATCATGCAATATACAAAATCTGTTTCATCGGCATTGAACATGTCGTCAGGGGAATACTGAGAAATTTCACTGTTGTCATCTCTAACGTTATTGTGAATTCCGAGAACAAGTAATGTTGCCAATTCATGGACCATTATAGAATTAATATATTATTACTTACTAATATCGATATAATTATACTCTGTACTATATATTTATAGCAATTGGCGGACGAGAGAATCTTAAGAGTGAGAAAGATGGTAAAAACAGAATCACCTGAGGTCATCCAGGCGTATATAGACGAGAGAAAGAAGCTAGAAGCAGTCCAAACTAAAAGGATTGACGATGCAGTAGCTGCAAGGCAACAACGGTTGAGGAATTTAAGAGATCGACTCCGGGAAAAAGATGAACACGCTAAGACTGTCCGAAGAAGAAAACTGGTTAGTTTGGATGAAATGGGGGAAGCACCACGAGAGGAAAAGGAATATAACTTTTATAGCAGAAAAACATAATTTGACGTAGCTTATATCAGACTGCATTGATTCTGGAGTTGATTTAAATTTACACACATCAATGCAGAGTCTGTAGCCTCTGTATAGAATCTGAAGTTGTTTTGTTTTTGAAACGTACAGATTGATACAGAGACTCTTTCCATCTGAATTTTAGTTATACAAGTATAATATTATGTTGTAATGTCATATGAAGTCATTGTAGAGCAGGCTAGTATAATTGACTTGTGGTCAGCTATAATTGTAATACATGTATCTATATTTTCTCTGCTTATGTTATATTTTTCAAGAGTTTTTCAAAAAGATTCTAAGCCTACCTATTAGATTTATTATTATTATTAATATACATGCTAATTGAATCCAAGAGATCAATAAAATTAAGTAATTATGACAGAAAAAAGTTATTTTAAAAAAAAAACCCAAAAATGATGATATTCAATGTAACTTTCTGGATTTATTGGAATAGGCCTATACGTCAGGTAATAGTTGAATTAGTATTATGATAGGTCTTATGGCATTATGTTACTTGTTATACTAGAGATTTTGTGTTGATTCATAGAGAAGTATGTAATTCAAGAGGCATTAAAGTGATGAAGTCAAATGTTTGTTTTTTTATTTAATTATTTATTTTTTGTTGTATTATACATGATACTGCCTATTTGCTCGAGTTCGATAATGGATGTTACACTTGTGCTTTGGGTGCCATCCTTGTATTTAACTATAATGCTATTGTGAACTTTAAACTTTTCAATGTTAGTAGAAGCTATCGAACTGTAAAAGATCGCTTGCCAGGCAAGGGCGTGGATTGTGTAAAGAATACAAATCGATCGGATGAAAATCAGAGTAGGAAGTCTCAACTGCATACTCCAATCCCGAAATATATTTCAGAATGCTAATTCGATGCCATTTTTCAATTCTTTCCCTAGGGGGATGACATTGGTCTTTGCAATCTACAAACAATCATGGTTCGTCACCCCCCCCCCCCCCCCCCCCCATCCATGCCCTTGTCCATAATATACATAAATAGCATGTTCTACTGGTGTGATGCTGAGAAAGTGACTTGAATAGATTAAAAGCCAACCTTTTCAGTCAAATATAAAATAAAAGTGTTTGAATTTTTGAAAAAAATATAGGGTTCGGTGGTGTCTCGATCCCTTGCCTCTCTACGGGTGGCTCCAGCACGCTAACCGCTTCGCCACAGCGACTTGAAAGAAGGCTCGCCAGAGTAAGCCGTGACCTTGACTCCTGAGGGGGGTAAACGCCCTATGTCTGAAGCCATTCACGTTTAAGCACATAAAACTGTCAAATCTTGATCAAAAACGGGTCATTCGCGAATGAAACGAACCAGGGTTTAATGGCCTATCTTTTCAACACAAAATTGAGGCGATTAATCAACATTGGGAACTTGTAGGTCCCCTCGAACATTTTGTCCGTTATAGGGTAGAGCTTCGCAGATGGTGGGGGAGGGGGGGGGGGGGGGTAAAATCTGTATAAAGGCAATTTTCGGTGGTGATATATGCCCAAATATGTCAGTTGTGCACAAAAAAAAAATTTGAAGGATGAAAAAAGTGTTTGAATTTTTGAAAAAAATAATGGGTTCGGTGGTGTCTCGATCCCTTGCCTCTCTACGGGTGGCTCCAGCTCGTTAACCGCTTCGCCACCTCGACTTGAGAGAAGGCTTGCCAGAGTAAGCCGTGACCCTGACTCCTGAGGGGGGTAAACGCCCTATGGCTGAAGCCATTCACGTTCGCTGGGGTCTCGATCCCGTCCCTCTCTACGGGTGGCTTCACGCATCGTATTTTAGATCGGCGTCTTCAATATGACAAAAAACAGAGACTTAGTGTAAAATTATATGATAAACGTGATGATTTTGATTTGCCAATCGTCAATTTTCCTTTTACGTGCAGCAACATTCCACATTCGCCAGCTTATGGAGTATATGTGTCTCAGTTAGTTCGATACTCTAGAGCATGTTCTTTCTACGATGATTTCTTAGCTAGATCGAAGCTTCTAACATCTAAGCTATTACTACAAGGATTTTTACCAAATCGACTCAAAATCTCTTTAAGAAATTTTACGGCCGCCATCATGAACTAATTGATAAAATCTGTATAAAGGCAATTCTCGGTGGTGATATATGCCCAAACATGTCAGTTGTGCAAAAAAAAAAAAACATTTGTAGGATGAAAAAAGTGTTTGAATTTTTGAAAAAAATAATGGGTTCGGTGGGGTCTCGATCCCGGACCTATCTATGAGTTGCTCCAGCTCGTTAACCGCTTCGCCACCGCGACTTGAGAGAAGGCTCGCCAGAGTAAGCCGTGACCCTGACTCCTGAGGGGGGTAAACGCCCTATGTCTGAAGCCATTCACGTTTTAGCAACTAAAACTGTACAATTTTGATCAAAAATGGGTCGTTCGCATTTGAAACGAACCAGCGTTCAATGGACTGTCTTTTCAACACAAAATTGAGGCGATAAATTAAAATTGAGAGCTTGTAGGTCCCCTCAAATATTTTGTCCGGTAGGGTAGTGCTTCGCAGGGGGGTTAAAATCTGTATAAAGGCAATTCTCGGTGGTGATATATGCCCAAATAGGTCAGTTGTGTACAAAAAAAAAAACATTTGTAGGATGAAAAAAGTGTAGAGTTCAGTGGGGTCTCGATTCCGGGCCTCTCTACGGGTGGCTCCAGCACGCTAACCGCTTCGCCACCGCCACTTGAGAGAAGGCTCGCCAGAGTAAGACGTCACCCTGACCCCTGAGGGGGGTAAACGCCCTATTTCTGAAGCCATTCACGTTTTAGCATATAAAACTGTCAAATCTTGATCAAAAACGGGTCGTTCGCATATGAAACGAACCAGTGTTTAATGGCCTATCTTTTCAACACAAAATACGATAGCCCCCCAAGACAATTCCCCCGTGGACAATCACCCCCTGGACCACTGCCCCCCAGAAAATCCCCCCTGGACGATTGCCCCCGAGACAATAGCCCCCTGGACAATTGCCCCCCCCCCCCAGCACAATACCCCCCAGGAAAACTACCCCCTGGACAATTGCCCCCATGTCAATATCCCCCTGGACAACTACCCCCAGATTATGCCCCACGTAAAATTGACCCCAGGTTAATTGAACTGAATTCCCTCGTCCTTCCTATGTAAAATTACCCACCAGATCATCGAACAAAGTAAGGAATGTCCCCTTTTATGACTCAGAAGGGTGGCTATGCCCATGGGTGGCATAGGTAGGCTATAGTATGTTTCGGACTATTCTCAAAGCACGGAGAAAAGTCCACTTTTATTGCAATTTTACAATATACCTACTTAAGATTCGAGAAAATTTACATTTAGGTCATATAGGCCTAGGCTATCTCACCTTTAGTCCTAACAGTTTATTATTTCAGTCTGTGAAATATCAATTATCTCATACATTTGATCGATATAAGGACCAGTGAATAAAATACAATTCTTCGGAAATATGAATTCGACATTCGTATGGTAAATCTCAACTCACAAGTAAAATAAAAAATACATGGCGCCTTTACTTTTATTCCCGTTAAAACTCGCCACAGTGATAGAGCTAAATATTTTCTGTCAAAAGACATACGAAAGATGTTGAAAAATGATTTATTTATTGTGTCGTTTCTTCATACGTAATAAAACATTCTAACTTTTTATTGCAGCCAGTGTGATAAAAACGTGCTTTTCAATTCGCGAATATCAAGTCTCAAATATCTTGTCGGAGTGTCGGAGTGTGTCGGACTCTGTCGGAGAAACTATGACACCGACATTTACCCTAATTTTCAAAATGTGCATGAGGTGTATTACCACAAACCGTTGTCAAGAATTGAGCGCTGTTAACGAGAGAATAGGCCTATTAGAACAGGTCGCAGATGCATGGAAATCAGTCCGAAAATGTTTGGGGTTCAATATCCCCAAATCCACTCCAAGAGGTGGGAGATGTCAACGAGAAATGAAATATTGAACAGCAACCCTCCCCCCTCCCATTAAAGTGAAAAAATAATTAGGCCCTTTAACATGTCTTGCCTTCGGCCTAAAGAGTAATCCGCCACTGGCCCTAGTGTTGACCATCAATGATAAATTTAGAGATCAAGATGTTTAAATTAAATGTCGAATGAAATTGTTTGCGTAAAAAGAATTCTATGATAGTTAAAATTTAGTAAATTAGGATGCCAGTACAGGCTTCCCTTATTTTACACTGTATGTCATTTTTGTTATGTGAGCGAGGATCTAAACCAGGCATTCTCAGATTTGAGGGCGTTGGGGATCGGATTTGGCCCGCCATTCGAGAAGACCTGATCTTAACGTTAACGATAAGTATGATTTATTTTTAATATATAATATAGAAAACGTGATAAGTATTGTCAATGTCTTAATACGTCCAATAGCCTACAAGATTGCTCAAAACTCTGGAAAAATCATGACGTCACAATGCATACGGAGTCTCGGGAAAAGTATGAAGTGAATATGCAAATACGTGACATCGTTACAATAGAGGAATACGCCTAGTGACCAGCATTACTTATACTGTTATCTGCAATTATTATTCATCAACATCTAGAAATACGTACGGATAATAATTGAATAAAGGATCATGGGTTGCATTTTTTCAACGCAGCGGAAGCCGAGAAAACGTAGACGAGGAAATATGGTCAGAGTTCAGCCAATAGGCAACGGTACCGAGTTAGTCATGTCCAGGACTGACTTTACTATATTCAGGGTTAAACAAACAGAAGTAAACAGCAACAATACCGGGGACAAGGTTGAAACAACTAAAATTATTGGTAAGAACCCTGAATTATGATTACTCAAATTGACAACGATTATTATTCAAATAGACTTGATTTGATGTATACTGCTTATTCAAATTGACTTTATTTGATGTTTACTGCTTATTCAAATTGACTTAATTTGATGCTTGTTGCTTAGGCCTATTCAAATTTACTATATTTGATGCTTGTTGCTTTTTCGAATTGACTTTATTTGACGCTTGCTGCTTATTCAAATTGACTTAATTTGATGCTTGCTGCTTATTCAAATTAACTTTATTTGATGCTTGCTGCTTATTCAAATTAACTTATATTTTTTGTAGTTTAGGCTGACCGCTTATTTCAATTGTATCAAATAATTTGATGTTCAACGCTTCTTCAAATTGACTTAAAGGGATATGTTCATTAACTGTTCGACCAAAAAACTTTTAGTCTCAGAACCTGGAATTTTTTAGATAATCTAATCCGCAATAATGTCGTAAGCTCTCCCTTGAATTTAAACCTTCAAATCCCGATGTGTCCACAATTATAAGCGTTTGAAAGTCAAAAATACAACTCGTCGTTTAGTAAGACTATGATTATCACTATGTGTTATAGAAAACATATACAGAAAATGGAAGATAAATGTTTATGTAGGGGTATGATTGAAGAGATTCTGTGATTTTTGTGCAGTTCTGGTAAATCGGAAATGGATTTATATAAATTCCAGGCCAAAATCAATGTCCGAAAATACTAAAAATTCCCCTTTAATTTGATGCTTAACGCTTATTCAAATTGACTTATTTTGATGTTTAACGCTTATTCAAATTGACTTAAATTGATGCTTGCCGCCTTTTCAAATTAACTTTATTCAAATTATGAAGAGTTAGATTCACAATTGCTCATCAACACTCTAAAGGCACAATACTTTGTCGTTCTTGACCAAACTTTGTGTCATTCAATTGTGAACTCCTGAAATTTTTTTGTAGGATTTATTGCTCTTGTTCTTCTAAATGCGTTCAATGTAAGAACCTTACAAAAATAAATTAATGAGTCGAATATAATCTAATATCAACGATTGCCTTTAATCTCGAAAAGGCATTCAGTTTTCAGTCTGTAAACACTAGATGGCACAACCCTAATGGATTTTAAAGAAACTCGGTGAAATTATTGATTATCACCAAGGATGACCTCTATTAAAACTCGTTATGGCTTTGCTCTTCGGAACCCGTGAATTATATTAGTGACATTTTTGAACATTATAGAATGTACGGTTTGTGACTAATATGGATAAAATTATTAATCATCAACCAAACAAGTTCTCAAAGAAGTACCGGTTGATTGATTATTTCATACCGGTGATGATTGCTATTCTTTCAAATAAATGCCACTTAATATAAATAAAGCTCCCAATGGGCGTATTTTACCTTGTCTGGCAAGCCATGTTAAAACATTAAATTATTTCATTTTCTTTTATAGAGGAGAAATCTAATGAAGCCCCTATGGTTTATAAACTGACCGGGGTAGCCACTGAAGGGGTGGCTTTCGAGATATCACAAGTTAGAACTGCTGTTGCTGCTCCTCCACAACGTCTACTTGCGATGGAAATCAGAAGCAAAGAAAAAGAAGAAAAATCCGTGGATGATATCAAGGAAAGGCTCGAGCAGGCTGAAAGACGCCGAAAAGTAAGTCATCATCATTATTATTATCATCAGCATAACTATGATCATCATCATTATCATCAATATCATCATTATTGTAGTATTCATCATATACTATTAACGATTATACAAGCACTATGTCGAGACAACCGATGATGTTGGAACAGACCATCACAGTCAGACGTTCTTTGCCAATTTTCCTGCCTTCATGACATAATATATTCCTTTCTAGTGATCTTTCTGGCATCATGCAATATACAAAATCTGTTTCATCGGCATTGAACATGTCGTCAGGGGAATACTGAGAAATTTCACTGTTGTCATCTCTAACGTTATTGTGAATTCCGAGAACAAGTAATGTTGCCAATTCATGGACCATTATAGAATTAATATATTATTACTTACTAATATCGATATAATTATACTCTGTACTATATATTTATAGCAATTGGCGGACGAGAGAATCTTAAGAGTGAGAAAGATGGTAAAAACAGAATCACCTGAGGTCATCCAGGCGTATATAGACGAGAGAAAGAAGCTAGAAGCAGTCCAAACTAAAAGGATTGACGATGCAGTAGCTGCAAGGCAACAACGGTTGAGGAATTTAAGAGATCGACTCCGGGAAAAAGATGAACACGCTAAGACTGTCCGAAGAAGAAAACTGGTTAGTTTGGATGAAATGGGGGAAGCACCACGAGAGGAAAAGGAATATAACTTTTATAGCAGAAAAACATAATTTGACGTAGCTTATATCAGACTGCATTGATTCTGGAGTTGATTTAAATTTACACACATCAATGCAGAGTCTGTAGCCTCTGTATAGAATCTGAAGTTGTTTTGTTTTTGAAACGTACAGATTGATACAGAAACTCTTTCCATCTGAATTTTAGTTATAATAAAAGTATAATATTATGTTGTAATGTCATATGAAGTCATTGTAGAGCAGGCTAGTATAATTGACTTGTGGTCAGCTATAATTGTAATACATGTATCTATATTTTCTCTGCTTATGTTATATTTTTCAAGAGTTTTTCAAAAAGATTCTAAGCCTACCTATTAGATTTATTATTATTATTAATATACATGCTAATTGAATCCAAGAGATCAATAAAATTAAGTAATTATGACAGAAAAAAGTTATTTAAAAAAAAAAAAAACGCCCCAAAAATGATGATATTCAATGTAACTTTCTGGATTTATTGGAATAGACCTATACGTCAGGTAATAGTTGAATTAGTATTATGATAGGTCTTATGGCATTATGTTACTTGTTATACTAGAGATTTTGTGTTGATTCATAGAGAAGTATGTAATTCAAGAGGCATTAAAGTGATGAAGTCAAATGTTTTTTTTTTTTATTTAATTATTTATTTTTTGTTGTATTATAATAGATGATACTGCCTATTTGCTCGAGTTCGATAATGGATGTTACACTTGTGCTTTGGGTGCCATCCTTGTATTTAACTATAATGCTATTTTGAACTTTAAACTTTTCAATGTTAGTAGAAGCTATCGAACAGTAAAAGATCGCTTGCCAGGCAAGGGCGTGGATTTTGTAAAGAATACAAATCGATCGGATGAAAATCAGAGTAGGAAGTCTCAACTGCATACTCCAATCCCGAAATATATTTCAGAATGCTAATTCGATGCCATTTTTCAATTCTTTCCCTAGGGGGATGACCTTATTTTACGGGCTTGGGCCTGTGGTGCTTTGCGACGTCTTTGCAATCTACAAACAATCATAGTTCGCCCCCCCCCCCCTATCCATGCCCTTGTCCATAATATACATAAATAGCATGTTCTACTGGTGTGATGCTGAAAAAGTGACTTGAATAGATTAAAAGCCAACCTTTTCAGTCAAATATAAAATAAAAGTGTTTGAATTTTTGAAAAAAATATAGGGTTCGGTGGTGTCTCGATCCCTTGCCTCTCTACGGGTGGCTCCAGCACGCTAACCGCTTCGCCACAGCGACTTGAAAGAAGGCTCGCCAGAGTAAGCCGTGACCTTGACTCCTGAGGGGGGTAAACGCCCTATGTCTGAAGCCATTCACGTTTAAGCACATAAAACTGTCAAATCTTGATCAAAAACGGGTCATTCGCGAATGAAACGAACCAGGGTTTAATGGCCTATCTTTTCAACACAAAATTAAAGCGATAAATTAACATTGGGAGCTTGTTGGGCCCCTCAAACATTTTGTCCGGTAGGGTAGGGCTTCGCAGGGGGTTAAAATCTGTATAATGGCAATTTGCGGTGATGATATATGCCCAAATATGTCAGTTGTGAACAAAAAAACCATTTGTATGATGAAAAAAGTGTTTGAATTTTTGAAAAAAATAAAGGGTTCGGTGGGTTCTCGATCCCGGGCCTCTCTACGGGTGGCTCCAGCAAGCTAACCGCTTCGCCACCGCGACTTGAGAGAAGGCTCGCCAGAGTAAGCCGTGAACCTGACTCCTGGGGGAATTAAACGATATCGGGCCTGTCTACGGGTTATAATATAGCAACAATGAACAACAAATGTTGCGGCTATTTCTTCCGATGTGTCCTGATAAGAGGCGTTTTACTCTCGGTCAATCCAAAATTCGGCCCATGAAAAATCTTTTCACAATAAAAAATACCAATCAGTAACTAAAAATTATTCAGTGAGGAAGGAATTCAGAAAGTCTGAGATGCCAAGGAAATCAACGAGAATTTACCTGAATGCTGTACAAAAAGTCCTCAAATATGGAGGTCAATAAGTAAATGCCCTTGCATTTGAGTATGGAGGTCAATTTACGTCATTAATCAATTCTCTACCGATTGGTTTAATTCACTAATTCAAAGACAAATGTCAAATATCTTAATACCTAATACTTATAATACATACAACATAATGATTGAAATGTTAAAATCAAATGCTTTTATTCACATGTAACTTAACTAATGTCTTTTCAAATAATTCATTTAGCATTTGCCAAAAAACTTTGTTGATAAACCACCAGCATATTTGATTAATAACAGAAGTATATTGTCAATTGTAAAATCTCATTTCTAAATTGAAAAATGTCGGTTGCAAAATGATAAGTGTAACATCTTTCGTGTAAAATGTCTTATGTATTATCTCAAATGTAATATCTTTTATGCAAATTACCAAGGTCACGACCCTATTAAATATTCAGCAGTGTTACGTCATTCGTTTACAATATGAACGCTCCCAACTTGCGTTCGGGCGAAACACACTGGGAAGCCTAACTAAGAGGATATGTAGAGTTGCAGGCAGCTTAGAATCTGCTCAATCGTTACATGATTCAAAACATCAACTCGAATCGGTCTGTAATATTTTGATGACAATTGATCTTGAACTAAGTGAGGAACTAAATTTAAATCTTACTAATTGTTGAACACAACTTGGGCAATGTATGTATTACATTGACCCATAGGCGTACGGGAGGTTTTGAAACTGTGGGTGCGGGAGAGATTTGTGCCCGAATCTCGGACCCGAATCCTACTGAACGTGGAGCCGCGTCGGGCCAAGCCCGACTACGAGAAGCGCTGAGGGCTTATTGGACGAGAGGGATGAGAAAAAAACATGAAATATGTTCACAATGTCGGAATTCATGCACAAAAGTGATCATGAAGGGTTACTAATTTGATACTCCATGAGAATATTCATCAAAAACGATTTCATATCCACTCACTCAATTGGCTGTAAACTGTAAGTAGGCCATGATACATGGGATGATGGGGATCTGATGTTTTGGGATTAGTTTTCCTCCAAAATTCTTTTTGATAACGAATTCAGATTGATGACGGAATTTTATTCTGGTTTCATACCAAAAATACCGAATGACCTTGACGATGCCCGGTGATCAAATCCGAAACCTCCATGAATCCTAAAGTGCACAAGACTTCCACACGAATATCTCGATATTCGGGTATTTTGCTTCAATAGAATCTAGGGATTGCCCGAATATGTCGAGAATTTTGCAATTGCCTCCGGGCGCCCAAAATCTAGACACCCAAAAGTGTGCCGCGCGGCGTCCAGATGCTCGACAGTGACGTAGAATATAAGTGGTACAAATTTTTATATATATATATTTGTTTCTAGGTGGAGGCGGGGTGGTGAGAGCCACCGTCAAGGAAATGAATGAGTGGGTAACTGTAACTGTTACTCCTGCTCAGCGGGAATCGCGTATATATAAATATAAACTACCCCCCCCCCCCTCCAATTATAGGCGTTGGCATGTAGGTATAATAGGGGCGCTGAAATTTACATTGCCCCCGGCCGCCCAAATACCTAGAGCCGCCACTGCGTTCGGGTGAACCCCTGAGTTATCCCACGGGTTGCCCCACACTGTTATTATTATTATCATTATTATTATTAGATATCAATGGGTTTCCCGGGAAAGCTTCTAACCGTTCAGGTGATTTAGTGGTATTCTTTATAATATTCCAATATTTCCTAAATTTTTCCTTCTCTTAGATAGGCTTCCCAGTGTGTTTCGCCCGAACGCAAGTTGGGAGCGTTCATCGTGTAAAAGAATGACGTAACACTGCTGAATATTTAATAGGGTCGTGACCTTGGTAATTTGCATAAAAGATATTACATTTGAGATAATACATAAGACATTTTACACGAAAGATGTTGCACTTATCATTTTGCAACCGACATTTTTCAATTTAGAAATGAGATTTTACAATTGACAATATACTTCTGTTATTAATCAAATATGCTGGTGGTTTATCAACAAAGTTTTTGGGCAAATGTTAAATGAATTATTTGAAAAGACATTAGTTAAGTAAAATGTGAATAAAAGCATTTGATTTTAACATTTCAATCATTATGTTGTATGTATTATAAGTATTAGGTATTAAGATATTTGACATTTGTCTTTGAATTAGTGAATTAGACAAATCGGTAGAGAATTGATTAATGACGTAAATTGACCTCCATATTCCATATTCTATCATGTCCTTGTCCACAGCAATTGTGGACAGACAGACGGACCGACGAACTTACAGACAGGGGCGACTACATTATACGCCCACATTAATGTGTCGGCGTTTAAAAATTAACCATTTAAGGGTAGTCACTTGCGTTTACCCTGCCACTTCCGTTTTCATTATAAAATTTTATATATATTTCTCTCAAACAGTAAACCAATAAATTTCTCAATGTTAAGACGAACCCTAGCCTATCAAACTCGATCCCTTGGAAAATATGCTGTCATTAGGCTTGTTATTGCTTGTAATAATGATTAAATGCTGCAGGATGGTCTGCTCTAGATCGCTGTTCACCTGATAAAAACTCTCCATTGTTTCCTCAGACCCTCGTCTCTCTTCTACGTTTCATCCCTGACAAGTTAAAGAGTGAAATACGTTGTAGGCCTACGTGAAATAATAGAGTAACCATTTTGACTAAATTGGACATACAGTTTTTACAAAAATATGTCACAAAACAGTCAAATCAGTCGTGAATGAATCCAATTCCAACAGTCAAATCAGTTGTAAATTAATTGAATCTGCCTTAAGCCATTAAAACTAAAAGTTTATCCCCTCGATCAACAACTACAGGGTTTAATAAGTTGTTAAATAACTTTAAACTCTCTGCTTGCCTTCAACACACTTTCTAAACACAATTCAAGCTGTCCCTGATTATATCACATCAAATTCTTCCAAGGTCGTTAAAACAAAAGCATAAACCACAATGACCAAATTGGGCACGAGATTAATAAATAACATGCCACAAAATAGTCAAAGCGGTCTTTGCTCCTCCATCTCTCTCTAGTTGCACCAACTTGCCTGGTAGTAGTCTGGTACCTATAGAAACCGAGCAAAGACCATATTGGGACGAACAAATGTATAAAAATTGAGGTCAAGCAAGAAACGGATGTAATCTTCAATTTTTTTGAGATAACCAAAAGTGAAATAGACCATCAATTTTCAGATACATTTGTCATCACAATATATTTTCTGAAAGAAAAACAAACTGGTAAAATTAGTTGAAAGAAAATATGAGATTAGTGGCATCAAACACAAGATAATCATACACAAGACACAAAAATACTCAAATTAATACACAATACATATAAACACAGATAAACAGACACATGCTGACAAGACATAGAGACACAGGCACCCCAACAAAAGACATAAACATTCACACACAAGATATAAAAACAGACACAATCATACACAAGACATGTAAACAGTCAGATTCATACACAAGACAGATGAACACAGGCATTCAAACACAAGACATATAAACAGACAGACACATTCATACATATGACATTTAAATAGACACATTCATACACAAGACATATAAACAGACACACCCATACACAAGACATACAAATACTCAGATTCATACACAATACATACAGACACACCCATACAAACAGACACATAAACAGACACATTCATACACAAGACATTAAAACAGACACACACATACACAATTTACTAACATTCATACACAATACATGCAAACCGACATTCATACACAAGATACATAATAATAATGTATAATAATAAAAATGGTAAAACAATGGTACACTTTAAACAATATACATATACAATAAATAAATTCACATCAATACAATAATTGCGATGTACAAAGATGACAAATGATTTCTTTATATATACAAAATGTGTTCTCTAATGACGTCATATCTCTAATTGCTTCTGCAGTCTGCATATTTCTACATATTGCACACTATATAGTTAATGTTATAAGGGGAAAAATTATATTTATGACAAATATATGATAGGTTATTACAAGTGGCAGACTGGCGTCCATTAAAAGCAAGCTTACTCGACATCTGAATACATCCATTCTTAATTAAAATACATTTTTAAAGAACTTAAACAATCTCAGATGCAGTTGGTTTTCTACAGGAATGTCGTGACATATAATTAGTAACAATGAATTATGAGTTCTATCTGCACAAGATATATAAACACTAACCTTCATACAAAATACTAGTATATATATATAAACACTCACTTGCATACACAAGATATATAAACACTAAAAAGTCAATACACGATACACACATGTTTCTCCACATTAAAGGGATATGTTCACTAACTGTTCGACCAAAAAACTTTTAGTCTCAGAACCTGAAATGTTTAAACTAATCTAATCTGTTATAATGTTCCAAACTCTCTCAAAATTTCAGCAATCTGAAAGTTATTAATAAATTCAAGGCCCAAATCGATTTGAGAAAATGGTGAACATTCCCTTTAAATAAAACAAGATAGCAAATAACAGATGAATATAACAATACAGTAGTATGTACATCATTCTTTTGTAATATAAACCATGCAGTGTCAGGGCCTTAGATTACCTTAATTTGGGCACACTTTGTATTGGCTGGGCGTCACAATAAAATATGGGGAAGGGCTCCTAAAATAAAAACATTTACACTAATTTAGAACTCTCAGGGGTTATATAATTTCCTTTTTGGAGGCGTCATTATCAAAATTGTTGGCAGTTCTGACTGTGCAGTGATTCAATAGCATGGAGGGACATATAGCATAGAGGGACATCTAAGGTTTGGCATAATTAATTTGGGCACGATGTTTACCGACGTTTACCGATGTAACTAACCTGTAATCTAAAACCCCGAGTGTGCAACTAGGGAAACTTTTCACGATTTCTAAATCAGGTCCTCGATTAGGGTCATAATTTATAATGTACAAGTCAACCCACTTTTCACTGATCTTCATCATATTTCATCAATTGTAGTTTCAAAGTCAATAACATCCCCCATTCATCAGAAGAACTTCCACCATATCTCCACCATAACAACACATTTTAACAAATCTTATTGGAATTCAACCATAAGTCAACTAATTCCCAGTTCGTTTTTGATGTAGAGCACCTCGGTAGGGAATGATTTAATTGTAAAAATTCACAAGTTACATGGAAGTTTTTTAGGAACTTCTTTACTCTTAACACAAGTTTTTTATATAAAAATCGTAAAACTTGACCAACATTATTCAAAATCAATCAGGAAACAATTTTGGTTATCGAATATAAACATACAGTTTTTTTTTCTTTAAAAGATACCATCTTTAGATAAAAATCAATTCAGGCTTTAATCAAAATCAATCAGGCTGAATGCAACCATTTCAGTTTTAGAATTCAACCTAACAGTGGTTTTATATAAAGATACCAACATTATTTAAAATCAAACTATAGCACCCTATCAACAAGATTTAAAAAATGTTTTATCAAAACTTACCTTTGTTTTAGTGACCTTACTAAATAAATAATAAAGATTTCCTACCTTTTTTCATATACTTAAGACTCACTGGTAAGAATAACAAAAATAAACCCTAGGTGGACTAATCGGGCCGTCGGAGTACAAAAATGTACCCGACCCTAACCACCGGAACATAAACTTAATTGTCTATTACTATACTCGTTTACAAAGAAACAATTTATAAAAATATTAGCCCTATAGGTGGACTAATTGGGCCGTCGGAGTACAAAAATGTACCCGACCCTAACCACCGGAACAAAAACTTAATTGTCTATAACTAAAGACAAAGTAAGTTTCAAAGAAAAATTTAGAAAAATATAAGTGGACTAATCGGGCCGACGGAGCACAAAACTGTACCCGACCCTAACCACCGGAACAAAACCTTAGTATTCTATTACTAGGCCTACAGACAACATTTACAAAGAAACAAATATAAAAATATTAGCCCCATACCTATAGACTAATAACCGGAATAAACACAAAACAAACTGAACTTACCTTGTTTATATGAAGAGAAACTGAGAAATACAAAATCGATCAAGACCAGGACTATAAATTTTTCATCAAAAAGGATTTCTGCCTCAGGCGTGGCTCTGTCCGACAAAAGCGGCATTCCAAAACGAGTGGCATATACCATCAGGCGTGGCTCTGTCCGACAAATGTGGTTATGATACTCAATTGTGGCATTCCTACAGATGTGACATTTGTCCAACAGTTGTGGTTCATATTCAGCTAATGTGGCGTGTGTCCATCAAAAGTGAATTCCAACAATTGTGGCTTATGTCAATCAAAAGTGGCCATCCAACAAATGTGACATATTCCCAGCAAGAGTGGCCCTGTCCGACTTTTGTGGCTTATGTCCAACAAACATGGCAATCCAGCAAATGTGGCCCTGTCCGACTATAGTGGCTAATCAAGAAATACTCTTTAACAAAAAATTCTTATTCCTCTACCAATTTTATTTAAAATCAAACTATAACATCCTATCAACAAGATTTAAAAAATACTTTCTCAAAACTTACCTTTGTTTTAGTGACCTTACTAATTAAATAATTTAGACTTCCTACCTTTTTTCATGTAGATCAAGGACATAGCCAAAGGCCTTCCTGTATGATTTCAAAGAAACAAATATAAAAATATTAGCCCCATACCTATAGACTAATAACCCGAATAAAACATTTACTGAACTTACCATGCTTATAAAGAGTTATATGTATAAATTCGAAATTTTCCTCGGTTTTCTTGGGATAAAAGTCAACCAGACTTGATGCAACAATTCTAGTTTTCGAATAAAACCATACAAGTTTCAGATAAATATACCAACATTATTTAAAATCATTTTACAAAGAAAAAATATTAGCCCTATTATGTAGACTTGGAAGTGTAGACTTGGAAGTGTAGGCTACCCCGGAACAAACACCAAGCAAATATTTCCTTAACAAATTACCAATATTATTTAAAATCAACTTAACTTTATGTATAACAATTCTGGTTTATTAATTTGATTATAAAGTGGACCTTTCATAGAGATTGTGGCATAGTTCTTCAGGCGTGGCTCTGTCTGACATATTGGGTGTTCCAACACAAGTAGATTACCATCAGGTGATTTCCGTAGACTGTATTTTCTAGTTGATTTAACTGGATCATAAACCATGTCATCTACCTACAAAAATAAACGATAATAAGCACATTTTTTTTTTATACATAAGGCCTAATAGTAATTAATACTGGTGTAGGGGACTTAATATTCCTCGACAGCTGAAAATAAAAGTAGACACTGTCCTAGAAAAATTTCCCTCATTACACACTGCATGGCGTTTGTCCGTTCTCAATAGCAGGATGTGAAACTTTATTTCATTTCATTTACACCTCCACTAAAAAAGTAAGCAAAAACATTTAACTTAAGTATAAGTCTTCGGGAAACCAGGGAATAATAGTATGGGTTGTAGTATTTTAGAGGGCCTATATTAAAAATATTATTTAAAAATCCAACTTTGACCTGGACACAATTTGAATACTGCAAACTGACCATCTCTTAACTGTTCATATCTTTAAAAAGGTAATATCAGTTTTAAATGAAATTCTAAACAAAATATATGAAAGGCATCATCATTATTTCTTCTAAAAATCCACTGTAAGGATGTTTGTGGTTCTCTCAATCCTTCAAAGGCAAACGTTCATAATCTGTTCGATCTTTCAGAAATTTTTTAAATGCATATTGCATCAACCATAGACTTCTGATTTGATAATTTTTGAAATGGTGCAAAATTGTTGTCTATAACTATAACTTGTTTTAACAGTAGCTCAAAAAAAAAGGAAAGGGGCATAGGCCTAATGGGAACAGTTTGGGGCCAAATTGGGAAGGGGTAAATTGCACATGTATGGGCTAAGGACGAGCAAACGCCATGCAGTGTACAATGAGGGAAATTTTGCCAGGACAGTGGCATTAGTCTACTCTTATTTTCGCTTTCCAACAGTCGAGGGATCTTAACGTGCAAAACATGTAACACACGGGGCCTCGGTTTATTGTCCCATTCTAAACGCTTTATAAATGCCAGCCCCTCAGACCTGCATCACTGGCAGGGGGAAACCGGAATGAAAATTCCGAAGGTATCATCTTGACCCATGCTGGGATTGAACCCTGGACCCTCAGGTTAGTGAGATGGGCGATATGGGAAAAGGGATGGAATGTGAAGGAGAGAGGATCGGAAAGGGAAAATAAAAAAAAAAGAGCGAAATGGGAAAAGGCAAAAAGGATTGGCCGAAATGGGAATAGTTTGGGGGCAAATCAGGAAGGGGAGAATCGGGGAAAGGCGATACGGGAATAAAACCACCAAAAATTATTTGGAAACTCAATTCAATGTGACCATGCAGGCAGTAAGTTTTCAAATCGAGCCTTGAATTATGAAAATAACTTACCTTCTGCGAATAATGTATCCAAATGTTTGTCAATCCTTTGATTTAAATCCAAATATCACAAAAATTCTCCAAAATCCTTCCAGACTAATATTAATGGGTCAGAATTCACAGGTATAGCACTGAATAAATCAAGATTCAGATCAGAAGTGCGCATCTTGTTACACCAAAACGACGTTTTTACCGTTAACTCCTCCCATTTTTAGATTGACAAACGACTTTCAGCCAATCATAATCCAGCCTTTTGCATTCACGTGCAACGCGTGTCTGCTTTTCCCGCCAAAATTTGTTATGAGTTTCTGATGGTTCTGAACTATCACCTTCTCGTCAAGCTAATGAAAGTTGATACAATTTAAAGGGAAGGGTCCACCAAAATTTACGAATGGCTGGTTGACAGAATTTTTAAAAGAGATTTGAGTCATAAATTCTCGATTTAAAATCTAAAATCAGTTCTAGAAATCTTTTTATAAACAAATACTGTTTTATTGGTACGGGAAAGGGAAAGAATTGACAACAAAATCTCAGATGATTGTGGCCAACATTACATGGGAGAACAACTTTAATCCTGAATAGAACTTTAACGTGTCTGCAAAAACTGGATTAACAGTTGCAGAAGATCAAACTAAATTTAAAGGTTGCAGATCATGAAATTCAAACACATTCGCTTCTTCTTGTTTTCTCTTTTAAAGGGGAATGTTCAGTATTTTCGAGGATCGATTTGGGTCATGAATTTTTGTAAATAGTCTGTAGAACTACTGGAACAGCCCAAAAATCGTACAATTCCTTCAATTATACCAGTAACATAACAGTTATCTTTCATTTTCTGTATATGTCATAGTCTTACTAAACGACGAGTCGAATTTACTAAACGACGAGTCGAATTTTTGACTTTCAAACGCTGATATTTCTGGATACACGTGGATTTGAAGGCTAACATTTTGAGTAAAAGTTTGGAACTTTATTACGAATTAGATAAATTCCAGTTTTTTGGTCGAACGGTTAGTTAAAATAATATCGCTTTTAGCCGGATAACTACCCATCTTTTGAGAGCAAATAAATCCACAAAAGGTGATTTTTGCGGGTTGGGGAACACTCAAAGTACTCCAGTAGAAAGAACAGCTATAATGCCTTCACATGCAGACCAAATGGCCGCCTTTCATTTCATTTTCACTGAAAGTGTTCCTGGGCAGCCTGTCATAGTTTGAATATCTTTCTCTTCGGAGTGTAGCAGGGGCGGACTGGGGCCGTGACGCGGCCATGGTTTTTTTTCTTAAAGGTTGCAGATCATGAAATTCAAACACATTCGCTTCTTCTTGTTTTCTCTTTTAAAGGGGAATGTTCAGTATTTTCGAGGATCGATTTGGGTCATGAATTTTTGTAAATAGTCTCTAGAACTACTGGAACAGCCCAAAAATCGTACAATTTAAAAGCACGACCCCGAGCGTAGGGGTGTTAACAGAGGCGGATCCAGGTTTTTCGAAAAGGGGGCGTGTATGGAAATTTTGGCCGAGCGAAGCGAGGCCAAAAGTTTTTTGACCTTTTTCTTTGGCTTAAAAACATAGAATAAGTATAAATTGTACTAATTTAACGGTTTTTGACGTGAACCATGTATGTTTTATAGTAAACGTTAATGGGTTAGACATTTTTGATTTCGTATTCTCCCCATTCTTAAAAAAAAAAGAAGACAAAGTTAAGGGGGGCGAACGCCCTCTACGCCCCCTGGATCTGCCACTGATTTTGTCCTCCTCCAAAAAAATTTTGAAAAATGACTACCATAAACGTGATTTCCGAGAGCCTCCAGCGGATTTCGGCCACTTTCTTTTGAAATTTGGAGTAGACCTATAAGTCTAATTTTTTTTTTTCAAAGTATATATTTTTTTTGTCATTTTTCACAAACCGGCCCCGTGCACATCGGCCCGCATGGCTTTAGCCATGTGGCCATGCGGCCCAGTCCGCCCCTGGAGTGTAGGCTAAAACTGATTCTTTTCCCATCCGTTATATTGAATGACTTTCGCAAATTTTGATATGCATGTTTTGTTTTTGAATATTCTTTTAAAGAATACACTGTATGATAATTCTTTTCAACTTTTTGATACCAGCTTAGAACATAAACTAGAGTTGGTATCTGTATTAGTGGGTACTTTTACAGTCAACTATAGGCCCACATACATATGTACCCTTTAAAATATAACTTTATTTTTTATCACCAGTTACTTCCCTTGTAACTAGTAACTTTCCTACATTATAATAGGTGTAATACAATACAGCAGTAATAGGTGTGGGTTATGCTTACTCTTCTGACTCATGATATCAGTTTTCATTCTGATATATTTACTCATTTATTGGTATACTTCCTCAATGAAAACGTTTATTGGTTGCTACCACAGGCGCATGTCCAGTCAGGGTGTCTGTAGGGTCCGCTGTAGGGTCCGGAGAGACTTCAGTTTGATATAGAACACATATACACATTATATATTTGAAGGGACAATGTTCTAGGCCTAATAGGCTACTTCTGAAAACTTAAATTATTTTAAAGACCTAAATTAATCCACGGAAATTTATTCTCCTGTATAAAATTTTATTCTTGGAATTATCCTTGACAGCTTCAACTCAGGCCCGTAGTAAGCTAAGTAGGGTCTTATTCTAAGGGGAAAACGTCCAATCAAGGGGGAAGTTTATATAGGTAATCCAACCTTCAAGGATGCCCATTTGATGCCTGGGTGTGACCCCTCTAGAAAATATAGGGACTGAGGGACCATAAGAAGAAAATTTTGAGACTTAGACGCCCGTAAACGCAATTTCCTGACAATTTCTGATGAATTTAAGGTTTATTATATCGGGACTGCAGGGTCACAAGAAGAAAATTTTGAGAATTTGACGCCTGACGCCACCTGAGTTTTTTTGGTGTTTAAGCTATTTGACACAATATTTGAAGCTATAATTTTGGATTTTTTTTTATGTGTAATAAGCCTGCGCATATGTTTTCGACTCAACTTTACCGACGGCACTTTTTCAACCGACGGATATCAATAAGGGGGGTGGGGGGGGGGGGTGCATCTTTAGGGTGAGTCTTTATATTATGATTACAAAGGGTTTTATATGGTGTTTCGGTCAAATGGTCATCGGGGTCTTGTTTACGGTTCAGGTAAATATATTCATTTGATTGATAGTTGGTGTTAGGAGTCTATAGCTATGGACAATATTCTGTGCTTTCTGTAGTAACAAGGGACTAGTGGGACGTTGGTTTCTTGTAGGATGTCTGGATGTTGTTCTATGTATGGAGAAATCGGTTGATATCAATGCACGGTAAGTTCACAATTTGACAAAAAAGTCTGTCTTCAAATTGCAAACAAAGCAAGCTAGAATTTACAGTACAGGACTAGACTAGTGAAAACACAAACAATAGATTTTTTGTGAATGGTTTGCTATCGATTAAGAACTCAATAGGGATTGTAAAGTGATTTTCTAAACTTTGTATGTGTATCAGGGACATTGACATTTACCCTAATTTTCAAAATTTGCATGAGGTGTATTACCACAAACCGTTGTCAAGAATTGAGCGCTGTTAACGAGAGAATAGGCCAATTAGAACAGGTCGCAGATGCATGGAAATCAGTCCGAAAATGTTTGGGATTCAATATCCCCAAATCCACTCCAAGAGGTGGGAGATGTCAACGAGAAATGAAATATTGAACAGCAACCCTCCCCCTCCCATTAAAGTGAAAAAATAATTAGGCCCTTTAACATGTCTTGCCTTCGGCCTAAAGAGTAATCCGCCACTGGCCCTAGTGTTGACCATCAATGATAAATTTAGAGATCAAGATGTTTAAATTAAATGTCGAATGAAATTGTTTGCGTAAAAAGAATTCTATGATAGTTAAAATTTAGTACATTAGGATGCCAGTACAGGCTTCCCTTATTTTACACTGTATGTCATTTTTGTTATGTGAGCGAGGATCTAAACCAGGCATTCTCAGATTTGAGGGCGTTGGGGATCGGATTTGGCCCGCCATTCGAGAAGACCTGATCTTAACGTTAGCGATAAGTATGATTTATTTTTAATATATAATATAGAAAACGTGATAATTATTGTCAATGTCTTAATACGTCCAATTCGATAGCCTACAAGATTGCTCAAAACTCTGGAAAATCATGACGTCACAATGCATACGGAGTCTCGGGAAGGAAAAGTATGAAGTGAATATGCAAATACGTGACATCGTTACAATAGAGGAATACGCCTAGTGACCAGCATTACTCATACTGTTATCTGCAATTATTATTCATCAACATCTAGAAATACGTACGGATAATAATTGAATAAAGGATCATGGGTTGCATTTTTTCAACGCAGCGGAAGCCGAGAAAACGTAGACGAGGAAATATGGTCAGAGTTCAGCCAATAGGCAACGGTACCGAGTTAGTCATGTCCAGGACTGACTTTACTATATTCAGGGTTAAACAAACAGAAGTAAACAGCAACAATACCGGGGACAAGGTTGAAACAACTAAAGTTATTGGTAAGAACCCTGAATTATGATTACTCAAATTGACAACGATTATTATTCAAATAGACTTGATTTGATGTTTACTGCTTATTCAAATTGACTTTATTTGATGTTTACTGCTTAATCAAATTGACTTAATTTGATGCTTGTTGCTTAGGCCTATTCAAATTTACTATATTTGATGCTATTGTTGCTTATTCGAATTGACTTTATTTGACGCTTGCTGCTTATTCAAATTAACTTTATTTGATGCTTGCTGCTTATTCAAATTAACTTTATTTGATGCTTGCTGCTTATTTAAATTTACTTATATTTTTTTTGTAGTTTAGGCTGACCGCTTATTTCAATTATATCAAATAATTTGATGTTCAACGCTTCTTCAAATTGACTTAAAGGGATATGTTCACTAACTGTTCGACCAAAAAACTTTTAGTCTCAGAACCTGGAATTTTTTAGATAATCTTATCCGCAATAATGTCGTAAGCTCTCCCTTGAATTCAAACCTTCAAATCCCGATGTGTCCACAATTATAAGCGTTTGAAAGTCAAAAATACAACTCGTCGTTTAGTAAGACTATGATTATCACTATGTGTTATAGAAAACACATATACAGAAAATGGAAGATAAATGTTTATGTAGGGGTATGATTGAAGAGATTCTGTGATTTTTGTGCAGTTCTGGTAAATCGGAAATCGATTTATATAAATTCCAGGCCAAAATCAATGACCGAAAATACTAAAAATTCCCCTTTAATTTGATGCTTAAGGCTTATTCAAATTGACTTATTTTGATGTTTAACGCTTATTCAAATTGACTTAAATTGATGCTTGCCGCCTTTTCAAATTAACTTTATTCAAATTATGAAGAGTTAGATTCACAATTGCTCATCAACACTCTAAAGGCACAATACTTCGTCGTTCTTGACCAAACTTTGTGTCATTCAATTGTGAACTCCTGAATTTTTTTTGTAGGATATATTGCTCTTGTTCTTCTAAATGCGTTCAATGTAAGAACCTTACAAAAATAAATTAATGAGTCGAATATAATCTAATATCAACGATTGCCTTTAATCTCGAAAAGGCATTCAGTTTTCAGTCTGTAAACACTAGATGGCACAACCCTAATGGATTTTAAAGAAACTCGGTGAAATTATTGATTATCACCAAGGATGACCTCTATTAAAACTCGTTATGGCTTTGCTCTTCGGAACCCGTGAATTATATTAGTGACATTTTTGAACATTATAGAATGTACGGTTTGTGACTAATATGGATAAAATTATTAATCATCAACCAAACAAGTTCTCAAAGAAGTACCGGTTGATTGATTATTTCATACCGGTGATGATTGCTATTCTTTCAAATAAATGTCACTTAATATAAATAAAGCTCCCAATGGGCGTATTTTACCTTGTCTAGCAAGCCATGTTAAAACATTAAATTATTTCATTTTCTTTTATAGAGGAGAAATCTAATGAAGCCCCTATGGTTTATAAACTGACCGGGGTAGCCACTGAAGGGGTGGCTTTCGAGATATCACAAGTTAGAACTGCTGTTGCTGCTCCTCCACAACGTCTACTTGCGATGGAAATCAGAAGCAAAGAAAAAGAAGAAAAATCCGTGGATGATATCAAGGAAAGGCTCGAGCAGGCTGAAAGACGCCGAAAAGTAAGTCATCATCATTATTATTATCATCAGCATAACTATGATCATCATCATTATCATCAATAGCATCATTATTGTAGTATTCATCATATACTATTAACGATTATACAAGCACTATGTCGAGACAACCGATGATGTTGGCACAGACCATCACAGTCAGACGTTCTTTGCCAATTTTCCTGCCTTCATGACATAATCTATTCCTTTCTAGTGATCTTTCTGGAATCATGCAATATACAAAATCTGTTTCATCGGCATTGAACATGTCGTCAGGGGAATACTGAGAAATTTCACTGTTGTCATCTCTAACGTTATTGTGAATTCCGAGAACAAGTAATGTTGCCAATTCATGGACCATTATAGAATTAATATATTATTACTTACTAATATCGATATAATTATACTCTGTACTATATATTTATAGCAATTGGCGGACGAGAGAATCTTAAGAGTGAGAAAGATGGTAAAAACAGAATCACCTGAGGTCATCCAGGCGTATATAGACGAGAGAAAGAAGCTAGAAGCAGTCCAAACTAAAAGGATTGACGATGCAGTAGCTGCAAGGCAACAACGGTTGAGGAATTTAAGAGATCGACTCCGGGAAAAAGATGAACACGCTAAGACTGTCCGAAGAAGAAAACTGGTTAGTTTGGATGAAATGGGGGAAGCACCACGAGAGGAAAAGGAATATAACTTTTATAGCAGAAAAACATAATTTGACGTAGCTTATATCAGACTGCATTGATTCTGGAGTTGATTTAAATTTACACACATCAATGCAGAGTCTGTAGCCTCTGTATAGAATCTGAAGTTGTTTTGTTTTTGAAACGTACAGATTGATACAGAGACACTTTCCATCTGAATTTTAGTTATAAAAGTATAATATTATGTTGTAATGTCATATGAAGTCATTGTAGAGCAGGCTAGTATAATTGACTTGTGGTCAGCTATAATTGTAATACATGTATCTATATTTTCTCTGCTTATGTTATATTTGTCAAGAGTTTTTCAAAAAGATTCTAAGCCTACCTATTAGATTTATTATTATTATTAATATACATGCTAATTGAATCCAAGAGATCAATAAAATTAAGTAATTATGACAGAAAAAAGTTATTTAAAAAAAAAAAACGCCCCAAAAATGATGATATTCAATGTAACTTTCTGGATTTATTGGAATAGGCCTATACGTCAGGTAATAGTTGAATTAGTATTATGATAGGTCTTATGGCATTATGTTACTTGTTATACTAGAGATTTTGTGTTGATTCATAGAGAAGTATGTAATTCAAGAGGCATTAAAGTGATGAAGTCAAATGTTTGTTTTTTTTATTCAATTATTTATTTTTTGTTGTATTATAGATGATACTGCCTATTTGCTCGAGTTCGATAATGGATGTTACACTTGTGCTTTGGGTACCTTCCTTGTATTTAACTATAATGATATTTTGAACTTTAAACTTTTCAATGTTAGTAGAAGCTATCGAACTGTAAAAGATCGCTTGCCAGGCAAGGTCGTGGATTTTGTAAAGAATACAAATCGATCGGATGAAAATCAGAGTAGGAAGTCTCAACTGCATACTCCAATCCCGAAATATATTTCAGAATGCTAATTCGATGCCATTTTTCAATTCTTTCCCTAGGGAGATGACCTTATTTTACGGGCTTGGGCCTGTGGTGCTTTGTGACGTCTTTGCAATCTACAAACAATCATGGTTCGTCCCCCCCACCCCATCCATGCCCTTGTCCATAATATACATAAATAGCATGTTCTACTAGTGTGATGCTGAGAAAGTGACTTGAATAGATTAAAAGTCAACCTTTTCAGTCAAATATAAAATAAAAGTGTTTGAATTTTTGAAAAAAATATAGGGTTCGGTGGTGTCTCGATCTCTTGCCTCTCTACGGGTGGCTCCAGCACGCTAACCGCTTCACCACAGCGACTTGAAAGAAGGCTCGCCAGATTAAGCCGTGACCTTGACTCCTGAGGGGGGTAAACGCCCTATATCTGAAGCCATTCACGTTTAAGCACATAAAACTGTCAAATCTTGATCAAAAACGGGTCATTCGCGAATGAAACGAACCAGCGTTTAATGGCCTATCTTTTCAACACAAAATTGAGGCGATTAATCAACATTGGGAACTTGTAGGTCCCCTCGAACATTTTGTCCGTTATAGGGTAGAGCTTCGCAGATGGGGGGGGGGGGGGGTGTTAAAATCTGTATAAAGGCAATTCTCGGTGGTGATATATGCCCAAATATGTCAGTTGTGCACAAAAAAAAAATTTGAAGGATGAAATAAGTGTTTGAATTTTTGAAAAAAATAATTGGTTCGGTTGGGTCTCGATCCCGGACCTATCTATGAGTTGCTCCAGCTCGTTAACCGCTTCGCCACCGCGACTTGAGAGAAGGCTCGCCAGAGTAAGCCGTGACCCTGACTCCTGAGGGGGGTAAACGCCCTATGTCTGAAGCCATTCACGTTTTAGCAACTAAAACTGTACAATTTTTATCAAAAATGGGTCGTTAGCATTTGAAACGAACCAGCGTTTAATGGCCTATCTTTTCAACACAAATTTGAGGCGATAAATTAAAATTGAGAGCTTGTAGGTCCCCTCAAATATTTTGTCCGGTAGGGTAGTGCTTCGCAGGGGGGTTAAAATCTGTATAAAGGCAATTCTCGGTGGTGATATATGCCCAAATAGGTCAGTTGTGTACAAAAAAAACATTTGTAGGATGAAAAAAGTGTTTGAAGTTTTGAAAAAAATATAAGGTTCAGTGGGGTCTCGATCCCGGGCCTCTCTATGGGTGGCTCCAGCACGCTAACCGCTTCGCCACCGGCACTTGAGAGAAGGCTCGCCAGAGTAAGTCGTCACCCTGATTCCTGAGGAGGGTAAACGCCCTATTTCTGAAGCCATTCACGTTTTAGCATATAAAACTGTCAAATCTTGATAAAAAATGAGTCGTTCGCATATGAAACGAACCAGCGTTTAATGGCCTATCTTTTCAACACAAAATTGAGGCGATAAATTAACATTAGGAGCTTTCAGGGCCCCTCAAACATTTTGTCCGGTAGGGTAGGGGTTTAAAATCGGTATAAAGTATAAAGTCAATTCGCAGTGGTGATATATGCCCAAAAATATGTCAGTTGTGCATAAAAAAAAACATTTGTAGGATGAAAAAAGTGTTTGAAGTTTTGAAAAAAATAAAGGGTTCAGTGGGGTCTCGATCCTGGGCCTCTCTACGGGTGGCTCCAGCACGCTAACCGCTTCGCCACCGCGACTTGAACAGCAAATGTTGCGGCTATTTCTTCCGATGTGTCCTGATAAGAGGCGTTTTACGCTCGGTCAATCCAAAATTCGGCCCATGAAAAATCTTTTCACAATAAAAAATACCAATCAGTAACTAAAAATTATTCAGTGAGGAAGAAATTCAGAAAGTCTGAGATAGATGCAAGGAAATCAACGAGAATTTACGTGAATGCTGTACAAAAAGTCCTTAAATGCAAGGGCATTTACCCTAATTTTCAAAATTTGCATGAGGTGTATTACCACAAACCGTTGTCAAGAATTGAGCGCTGTTAACGAGAGAATAGGCCTATTAGAACAGGTCGCAGATGCATGGGAATCAGTCCGAAAATGTTTGGGGTTCAATATCCCCAAATCCACTCCAAGAGGTGGGAGATGTCAACGAGAAATGAAATATTGAACAGCAACCCTCTCCCCTCCCATTAAAGTGAAAAAATAATTAGGCCCTTTAACATGTCTTGCCTTCGACCTAAAGAGTAATCCGCCACTGGCCCTAGTGTTGACCATCAATGATAAATTTAGAGATCAAGATGTTTAAATTAAATGTCGAATGAAATTGTTTGCGTAAAAAGAATTCTATGATAGTTAAAATTTAGTAAATTAGGATGCCAGTACAGGTTTCCCTTATTTTACACTGTATGTCATTTTTGTTATGTGAGCGAGGATCTAAACCAGACATTCTCAGATTTGAGGGCGTTGGGGATCGGATTTGGCCCGCCATTCGAGAAGACCTGATCTTAACGTTAACGATAAGTATGATTTATTTTTAATATATAATATAGAAAACGTGATAATTATTGTCAATGTCTTAATACGTCCAATTCGATAGCCTACAAGATTGCTCAAAACTCTGGAAAAATCATGACGTCACAATGCATACGGAGTCTCGGGAAAAGTATGAAGTGAATATGCAAATACGTGACATCGTTACAATAGAGGAATACGCCTAGTGACCAGCATTACTCATACTGTTATCTGCAATTATTATTCATCAACATCTAGAAATACGTACGGATAATAATTGAATAAAGGATCATGGGTTGCATTTTTTCAACGCAGCGGAAGCCGAGAAAACGTAGACGAGGAAATATGGTCAGAGTTCAGCCAATAGGCAACGGTACCGAGTTAGTCATGTCCAGGACTGACTTTACTATATTCAGGGTTAAACAAACAGAAGTAAACAGCAACAATACCGGGGACAAGGTTGAAACAACTAAAGTTATTGGTAAGAACCCTGAATTATGATTACTCAAATTGACAACGATTATTATTCAAATAGACTTGATTTGATGTTTACTGCTTATTCAAATTGACTTTATTTGATGTTTACTGCTTATTCAAATTGACTTAATTTGATGCTTGTTGCTTAGGCCTATTCAAATTTACTATATTTGATGCTTGTTGCTTATTCGAATTGACTTTATTTGACGCTTGCTGCTTATTCAAATTAACTTTATTTGATGCTTGCTGCTTATATTAACTTTATTTGATGCTTGCTGCTTATTTAAATTTACTTATATTTTTTGTAGTTTAGGCTGACCGCTTTTTTCAATTATATCAAATAATTTGATGTTCAACGCTTCTTCAAATTGACTTAAAGGGATATGTTCACTAACTGTTCGACCAAAAAACTTTTAATCTCAGAACCTGGAATTTTTTAGATAATCTAATCCGCAATAATGTCGTAAGCTCTCCCTTGAATTTAAACCTTCAAATCCCGATGTGTCCACAATTATAAGCGTTTGAAAGTCAAAAATACAACTCGTCGTTTAGTAAGACTATGATTATCACTATGTGTTATAGAAAACACATATACAGAAAATGGAAGATAAATGTTTATGTAGGGGTATGATTGAAGAGATTCTGTGATTTTTGTGCAGTTCTGGTAAATCGGAAATCGATTTATATAAATTCCAGGCCAAAATCAATGTCCGAAAATACTAAAAATTCCCCTTTAATTTGATGCTTAACACTTATTCAAATTGACTTATTTTGATGTTTAACGCTTATTCAAATTGACTTAAATTGATGCTTGCCGCCTTTTCAAATTAACTTTATTCAAATTATGAAGAGTTAGATTCACAATTGCTCATCAACACTCTAAAGGCACAATACTTCGTCGTTCTTGACCAAACTTTGTGTCATTCAATTGTGAACTCCTGAAATTTTTTTGTAGGATTTATTGCTCTTGTTCTTCTAAATGCGTTCAATGTAAGAACCTTACAAAAATAAATTAATGAGTCGAATATAATCTAATATCAACGATTGCCTTTAATCTCGAAAAGGCATTCAGTTTTCAGTCTGTAAACACTAGATGGCACAACCCTAATGGATTTTAAAGAAACTCGGTGAAATTGTTGATTATCACCAAGGATGACCTCTATTAAAACTCGTTATGGCTTTGCTCTTCGGAACCCGTGAATTATATTAGTGACATTTTTGAACATTATAGAATGTACGGTTTGTGACTAATATGGATAAAATTATTAATCATCAACCAAACAAGTTCTCAAAGAAGTACCGGTTGATTGATTATTTCATACCGGTGATGATTGCTATTCTTTCAAATAAATGTCACTTAATATAAATAAAGCTCCCATTGGGCGTATTTTACCTTGTCTGGCAAGCCATGTTAAAACATTAAATTATTTCATTTTCTTTTATAGAGGAGAAATCTAATGAAGCCCCTATGGTTTATAAACTGACCGGGGTAGCCACTGAAGGGGTGGCTTTCGAGATATCACAAGTTAGAACTGCTGTTGCTGCTCCTCCACAACGTCTACTTGCGATGGAAATCAGAAGCAAAGAAAAAGAAGAAAAATCCGTGGATGATATCAAGGAAAGGCTCGAGCAGGCTGAAAGACGCCGAAAAGTAAGTCATCATCATTATTATTATCATCAGCATAACTATGATCATCATCATTATCATCAATATCATCATTATTGTAGTATTCATCATATACTATTAACGATTATACAAGCACTATGTCGAGACAACCGATGATGTTGGCACAGACCATCACAGTCAGACGTTCTTTGCCAATTTTCCTGCCTTCATGACATAATCTATTCCTTTCTAGTGATCTTTCTGGCATCATGCAATATACAAAATCTGTTTCATCGGCATTGAACATGTCGTCAGGGGAATACTGAGAAATTTCACTGTTGTCATCTCTAACGTTATTGTGAATTCCGAGAATAAGTAATGTTGCCAATTCATGGACCATTATAGAATTAATATATTATTACTTACTAATATCGATATAATTATACTCTGTACTATATATTTATAGCAATTGGCGGACGAGAGAATCTTAAGAGTGAGAAAGATGGTAAAAACAGAATCACCTGAGGTCATCCAGGCGTATATAGACGAGAGGAAGAAGCTAGAAGCAGTCCAAACTAAAAGGATTGACGATGCAGTAGCTGCAAGGCAACAACGGTTGAGGAATTTAAGAGATCGACTCCGGGAAAAAGATGAACACGCTAAGACTGTCCGAAGAAGAAAACTGGTTAGTTTGGATGAAATGGGGGAAGCACCACGAGAGGAAAAGGAATATAACTTTTATAGCAGAAAAACATAATTTGACGTAGCTTATATCAGACTGCATTGATTTTGGAGTTGATTTAAATTTACACACATCAATGCAGAGTCTGTAGCCTCTGTATAGAATCTGAAGTTGTTTTGTTTTTGAAACGTACAGATTGATACAGAGACTCTTTCCATCTGAATTTTAGTTATAAAAGTATAATATTATGTTGTAATGTCATATGAAGTCATTGTAGAGCAGGCTAGTATAATTGACTTGTGGTCAGCTATAATTGTAATACATGTATCTATATTTTCTCTGCTTATGTTATATTTTTCAAGAGTTTTTCAAAAATGATGATATTCAATGTAACTTTCTGGATTTATTGGAATAGGCCTATACGTCAGGTAATAGTTGAATTAGTATTATGATAGGTCTTATGGCATTATGTTACTTGTTATACTAGAGATTTTGTGTTGATTCATAGAGAAGTATGTAATTCAAGAGGCATTAAAGTGATGAAGAAAAATGTTTGTTTTTTTTATTTAATTATTTATTTTTTGTTGTATTATAGATGATACTGCCTATTTGCTCGAGTTCGATAATGGGTGTTACACTTGTGCTTTGGGTGCCATCCTTGTATTTAACTATAATGCTATTTTGAACTTTAAACTTTTCAATGTTAGTAGAAGCTATCGAACTGTAAAAGATCGCTTGCTAGGCAAGGGCGTGGATTTTGTAAAGAATACAAATCGATCGGATGAAAATCAGAGTAGGAAGTCTCAACTGCATACTCCAATCCCGAAATATATTTCAGAATGCTAATTCGATGCCATTTTTCAATTCTTTCCCTAGGGGAATGACCTTATTTTACGGGCTTGGGCCTGTGGTGCTTTCTGACGTCTTTGCAATCTACAAACAATCATGGTTCGTCCCACAGCGACTTGAAAGAAGGCTCGCCGGAGTAAGCCGTGACCCTGACTCCTGAGGGGGGTAAACGCCCTATGTCTGAAGCCATTCACGTTTAAGCACATAAAACTGTCAAATCTTGATCAAAAACGGGTCATTCGCGAATGAAACGAACCAGGGTTTAATGGCCTATCTTTTCAACACAAAATTGAGGCGATTAATCAACATTGGGAACTTGTAGGTCCCCTCGAATATTTTGTCCGTTATAGGGTAGAGCTTCGCAGATGGGGGGGGGGGGGGGGGGTGGTTAAAATCTGTATAAAGGCAATTCTCGGTGGTGATATATGCCCAAATATGTCAGTTGTGCACAAAAACAAATTTGAAGGATATAAAAAGTGTTTGAATTTTTGAAAAAAATAATGGGTTCGGTGGTGTCTCGATCCCTTGCCCCTCTACGGGTGGCTCCAGCTCGTTAACCGCTTCGCCACCTCGACTTGAGAGAAGGCTTGCCAGAGTAAGCCGTGACCCTGTCTCCTGAGGGGGGTAAACGCCCTATGTCTGAAGCCATTCACGTTCGCTGGGGTCTCGATCCCGTCCCTATCTACGGGTGACTTCACGCATCGTATTTTGGATCGGCGTCTTCAATATGACAAAAAACAGAGACTTAGTGTAAAATTATATGATAAACGTGATGATTTTGATTTGCCAATCGTCAATTTTCCTTTTACGTGCAGCAACATTCCACATTCGCCAGCTTATGGAGTATATGTGTCTCAGTTAAAATCTGTATAAAGGCAATTCTCGGTGGTGATATATGCCCAAATATGTCAGTTGTGCACAAAAAAAAACATTTGTAGGATGAAAAAAGTGTTTGAAGTTTTGAAAAAAATAAAGGGTTCAGTGGGGTCTCGATCCTGGGCCTCTCTACGGGTGGCTCCAGCACCGCGACTTGAAAGAAGGCTCGCCAGAGTAAGCCGTGACCCTGACTCCTGAGGGGAGTAAACGCCCTATTTCTGAAGCCATTCACGTTTAAGCACATACAATTGTCAAATCTTGATAAAAAATGAGTCGTTCGCATATGAAACGATGAAAAATCTTTTCACAATACAAAATACCAATCAGTAACTAAAAATTATTTAGTGAAGAAGAAATTCAGAAAGTCTGAGATGCAAGGAAATCAACGAGAATTTACGTGAATGCTGTACAAAAAGTCCTCAAATGCAAGGGCATTTACCCTAATTTTCAAAATTTGCATGAGGTGTATTACCACAAACCGTTGTCAAGAATTGAGCGCTGTTAACGAGAGAATAGGCCTATTAGAACAGGTCGCAGATGCATGGAAATCAGTCCGAAAATGTTTGGGGTTCAATATCCCCAAATCCACTCCAAGAGGTGGGAGATGTCAACGAGAAATGAAATATTGAACAGCAACCCTCCCCCCTCCCATTAAAGTGAAAAAATAATTAGGCCCTTTAACATGTCTTGCCTTCGGCCTAAAGAGTAATCCGCCACTGGCCCTAGTGTTGACCATCAATGATAAATTTAGAGATCAAGATGTTTAAATTAAATGTCGAATGAAATTGTTTGCGTAAAAAGAATTCTATGATAGTTAAAATTTAGTAAATTAGGATGCCAGTACAGGCTTCCCTTATTTTACACTGTATGTCATTTTTGTTATGTGATCTAAACCAGACATTCTCAGATTTGAGGGCGTTGGGGATCGGATTTGGCCCGCCATTCGAGAAGACCTGATCTTAACGTTTACGATAAGTATGATTTATTTTTAATATATAATATAGAAAACGTGATAATTATTGTCAATGTCTTAATACGTCCAATTCGATAACCTACAAGATTGCTCAAAACTCTGGAAAAATCATGACGTCACAATGCATACGGAGTCTCGGGAAAAGTATGAAGTGAATATGCAAATACGTGACATCGTTACAATAGAGGAATACGCCTAGTGACCAGCATTACTCATACTGTTATCTGCAATTATTATTCATCAACATCTAGAAATACGTACGGATAATAATTGAATAAAGGATCATGGGTTGCATTTTTTCAACGCAGCGGAAGCCGAGAAAACGTAGACGAGGAAATATGGTCAGAGTTCAGCCAATAGGCAACGGTACCGAGTTAGTCATGTCCAGGACTGACTTTACTATATTCAGGGTTAAACAAACAGAAGTAAACAGCAACAATACCGGGGACAAGGTTGAAACAACTAAAGTTATTGGTAAGAACCCTGAATTATGATTACTCAAATTGACAACGATTATTATTCAAATAGACTTGATTTGATGTTTACTGCTTATTCAAATTGACTTTATTTGATGTTTACTGCTTATTCAAATTGACTTAATTTGATGCTTGTTGCTTAGGCCTATTCAAATTTACTATATTTGATGCTTGCTGCTTATTTAAATTTACTTATATTTTTTGTAGTTTAGGCTGACCGCTTATTTCAATTATATCAAATAATTTGATGTTCAACGCTTCTTCAAATTGACTTAAAGGGATATGTTCACTAACTGTTCGACCAAAAAACTTTTAGTCTCAGAACCTGGAATCTTTTAGATAATCTAATCCGCAATAATGTCGTAAGCTCTCCCTTGAATTTAAACCTTCAAATCCCGATGTGTCCACAATTATAAGCGTTTGAAAGTCAAAAATACAACTCGTCGTTTAGTAAGACTATGATTATCACTATGTGTTATAGAAAACACATATACAGAAAATGGAAGATAAATGTTTATGTAGAGGTATGATTGAAGAGATTCTGTGATTTTTGTGCAGTTCTGGTAAATCGGAAATCGATTTATATAAATTCCAGGCCAAAATCAATGTCCGAAAATACTAAAAATTCCCCTTTAATTTGATGCTTAACACTTATTCAAATTGACTTATTTTGATGTTTAACGCTTATTCAAATTGACTTAAATTGATGCTTGCCGCCTTTTCAAATTAACTTTATTCAAATTATGAAGAGTTAGATTCACAATTGCTCATCAACACTCTAAAGGCACAATACTTCGTCGTTCTTGACCAAACTTCTAAATGCGTTCAATGTAAGAACCTTACAAAAATAAATTAATGAGTCGAATATAATCTAATATCAACGATTGCCTTTAATCTCGAAAAGGCATTCAGTTTTCAGTCTGTAAACACTAGATGGCACAACCCTAATGGATTTTAAAGAAACTCGGTGAAATTGTTGATTATCACCAAGGATGACCTCTATTAAAACTCGTTATGGCTTTGCTCTTCGGAACCCGTGAATTATATTAGTGACATTTTTGAACATTATAGAATGTACGGTTTGTGACTAATATGGATAAAATTATTAATCATCAACCAAACAAGTTCTCAAAGAAGTACCGGTTGATTGATTATTTCATACCGGTGATGATTGCTATTCTTTCAAATAAATGTCACTTAATATAAATAAAGCTCCCAATGGGCGTATTTTACCTTGTCTGGCAAGCCATGTTAAAACATTAAATTATTTCATTTTCTTTTATAGAGGAGAAATCTAATGAAGCCCCTATGGTTTATAAACTGACCGGGGTAGCCACTGAAGGGGTGGCTTTCGAGATATCACAAGTTAGAACTGCTGTTGCTGCTCCTCCACAACGTCTACTTGCGATGGAAATCAGAAGCAAAGAAAAAGAAGAAAAATCCGTGGATGATATCAAGGAAAGGCTCGAGCAGGCTGAAAGACGCCGAAAAGTAAGTCATCATCATTATTATTATCATCAGCATAACTATGATCATCATCATTATCATCAATATCATCATTATTGTAGTATTCATCATTAACGATTATACAAGCACTATGTCGAGACAACCGATGATGTTGGCACAGACCATCACAGTCAGACGTTCTTTGCCAATTTTCCTGCCTTCATGACATAATCTATTCCTTTCTAGTGATCTTTCTGGCATCATGCAATATACAAAATCTGTTTCATCGGCATTGAACATGTCGTCAGGGGAATACTGAGAAATTTCACTGTTGTCATCTCTAACGTTATTGTGAATTCCGAGAACAAGTAATGTTGCCAATTCATGGACCATTATAGAATTAATATATTATTACTTACTAATATCGATATAATTATACTCTGTACTATATATTTATAGCAATTGGCGGACGAGAGAATCTTAAGAGTGAGAAAGATGGTAAAAACAGAATCACCTGAGGTCATCCAGGCGTATATAGACGAGAGAAAGAAGCTAGAAGCAGTCCAAACTAAAAGGATTGACGATGCAGTAGCTGCAAGGCAACAACGGTTGAGGAATTTAAGAGATCGACTCCGGGAAAAAGATGAACACGCTAAGACTGTCCGAAGAAGAAAACTGGTTAGTTTGGATGAAATGGGGGAAGCACCACGAGAGGAAAAGGAATATAACTTTTATAGCAGAAAAACATAATTTGACGTAGCTTATATCAGACTGCATTGATTCTGGAGTTGATTTAAATTTACACACATCAATGCAGAGTCTGTAGCCTCTGTATAGAATCTGAAGTTGTTTTGTTTTTGAAACGTACAGATTGATACAGAGACTCTTTCCATCTGAATTTTAGTTATAAAAGTATAATATTATGTTGTAATGTCATATGAAGTCATTGTAGAGCAGGCTAGTATAATTGACTTGTGGTCAGCTATAATTGTAATACATGTATCTATATTTTCTCTGCTTATGTTATATTTTTCAAGAGTTTTTCAAAAATGATGATATTCAATGTAACTTTCTGGATTTATTGGAATAGGCCTATACGTCAGGTAATAGTTGAATTAGTATTATGATATGTCTTATGGCATTATGTTACTTGTTATACTAGAGATTTTGTGTTGATTCATAGAGAAGTATGTAATTCAAGAGGCATTAAAGTGATGAAGAAAAATGTTTGTTTTTTTTATTTAATTATTTATTTTTTGTTGTATTATAGATGATACTGCCTATTTGCTCGAGTTCGATAATGGGTGTTACACTTGTGCTTTGGGTGCCATCCTTGTATTTAACTATAATGCTATTTTGAACTTTAAACTTTTCAATGTTAGTAGAAGCTATCGAACTGTAAAAGATAGCTTGCTAGGCAAGGGCGTGGATTTTGTGAAGAATACAAATCGATCGGATGAAAATCAGAGTAGGAAGTCTCAACTGCATACTCCAATCCCGAAATATATTTCAGAATGCTAATTCGATGCCATTTTTCAATTCTTTCCCTAGGGGAATGACCTTATTTTACGGGCTTGGGCCTGTGGTGCTTTCTGACGTCTTTGCAATCTACAAACAATCATGGTTCGTCCCACAGCGACTTGAAAGAAGGCTCGCCGGAGTAAGCCGTGACCCTGACTCCTGAGGGGGGTAAACGCCCTATGTCTGAAGCCATTCACGTTTAAGCACATAAAACTGTCAAATCTTGATCAAAAACGGGTCATTCGCGAATGAAACGAACCAGGGTTTAATGGCCTATCTTTTCAACACAAAATTGAGGCGATTAATCAACATTGGGAACTTGTAGGTCCCCTCGAATATTTTGTCCGTTATAGGGTAGAGCTTCGCAGATGGGGGGGGGGGGGGGGTGGTTAAAATCTGTATAAAGGCAATTCTCGGTGGTGATATATGCCCAAATATGTCAGTTGTGCACAAAAACAAATTTGAAGGATATAAAAAGTGTTTGAATTTTTGAAAAAAATAATGGGTTCGGTGGTGTCTCGATCCCTTGCCCCTCTACGGGTGGCTCCAGCTCGTTAACCGCTTCGCCACCTCGACTTGAGAGAAGGCTTGCCAGAGTAAGCCGTGACCCTGACTCCTGAGGGGGGTAAACGCCCTATGTCTGAAGCCATTCACGTTCGCTGGGGTCTCGATCCCGTCCCTATCTACGGGTGACTTCACGCATCGTATTTTGGATCGGCGTCTTCAATATGACAAAAAACAGAGACTTAGTGTAAAATTATATGATAAACGTGATGATTTTGATTTGCCAATCGTCAATTTTCCTTTTACGTGCAGCAACATTCCACATTCGCCAGCTTATGGAGTATATGTGTCTCAGTTAAAATCTGTATAAAGGCAATTCTCGGTGGTGATATATGCCCAAATATGTCAGTTGTGCACAAAAAAAAACATTTGTAGGATGAAAAAAGTGTTTGAAGTTTTGAAAAAAATAAAGGGTTCAGTGGGGTCTCGATCCTGGGCCTCTCTACGGGTCAGTGCCTCGTCTAAGGAATTGTTACTGGGCGGCAGTTAATTGAACAGGCGAAGTTGAAAACTAGATCGCCGGAAATGCAGTGAAACAGACCAGTGGCGTGGTGGCACGTGCCCCCCCCCCCCCCCAACGAATGGAAACCAGGGGGCGCCGACGTTGCAAGGGGGCGCCAAAAGCCCTTCGAAAAAAAGTCGGTCGTTAAGAAATACTAATTATTTTCGAGCTTATTCTTTTAGTCTCAATACATCTCGGGTCCTCCCCCTTATTTTTGACCGAATAATGTCAGAACACTCTATAAAATTGCCGCTCGCGACTTCGGCGCTCGCAGTGCCGTTCCATTTGAAGCATGTTATATTTCAGAGTCCCTCCACATTTCTATAAATCCTGGATCCACCCCCGTTATTTATATCCGTCGGTAAAGTTGAGCCAACCGATCGCAGACATAACCATACAAAAGAATACAAAAATATAGCGTCAAATAGCCTTCCTGCATTGTTTCAAATAGCTAAAGCCTTAAAGTTTCCGGGGGTCTTGGTGTGAGTGTTTGTAATCACCCAAGGATTAAGCCTATTGAAAATAAGAGCAATTGAACAATATTTACTATGAATTATTGCCCTCGTTCTTGAATTGTTTGTGGACCCGATAGAGAGCGGATTTCTTGATGGATTTTGATGAAACTTGGTGTGAGTGTTTGTAATCACCCAAGGATAAAGCCTATTAAGTTGTGATAAATGAAGTGAGTGAGCCGAAATGTAACGTTTCACTGCTTACAGCTATTCAAGGGAGACAACTATGAGGGTCTCTCATAGGTCCGCGCTCGCTACAAGCGTTCACTATGACAAATAGTAAAATTGCTTTTGTACTTCAAAATTAGGTCTTTCCGGTCCGGGTCTTCCTACGGACTGAATTAATTATTTTGGATCTTTGAATTTACTTCTAGGGTCCAAAGCCTAATTTCAATTTTAGAACAATGTTGAATTAACCCGCGTTTACTACAGTTAAAACGAAAACTTTAAGGACAATGAAGACAATGGTGTGAGTGTTTGTAATCACCCAAGGATTAAGCCTATTTAAAATAAGAGCAACATTTTCTATGAATTATTGCCCTCGTTCTTGAATTGTTTGTGGACCCGAAAGAGAGTTGGTTTCTTGATGGAATTTGATGAAACATGGTGTGAGTGTTTGTAATCAACCAAGGATGAAGCCTATTAGTATTAAGTTAATCCACTTGAAGAAACATAATGTCAACAAAACCCGTGTAATATAAAAAAAATGTCACTCTCAGAATCTTTCATTTACTGATAACATTTACTTATTAAACCTAAAAAAAATTGTGTTTTGCGTTTCAGTATCGAATATTTTTATCGGGGCTGCAAGTGCCTGTAATATACTAGATAGCACCCACAACAGTCTTAATTTTCAAAATTTTCCATGAAAGGAACCCCGTATTACCTTGTTCCTCCTCTTCTACGCGGTGTTCCACGGTCGAAGGGCTCCAGAGGTTTTACATGTGCATCAGTGCATTCATGCATTGTGATCCATACCTGAACAGAATACCTTAGGGTGTGGGTGGGGACCATGAGTTGCTGGGAGCGCCAAAAAGGGTTTGTGCCCCCCAGCCAATTTGGAGCCACCACGCCACTGAAACAGACATCAAATAGTCTCTATGAAATGCGGCGATATTTGATATTTATTTGAAAAACGGCGAAAAAATTACAAGAACAGAAGAATTATTCCGAAACATTTATTCACGACAACCAGAACATCATCATCGCCGTCATCACAAATCTCAAATGTTCAAATGTTCAGCTTAGAAATTATGTTCTGACGAAAAGAACTGCCTCACAAATTCTCTGTCAGGCAGGCGCATCCTGCGCTCTTTCCTGTTCAGGAAAGTGTGCACTGCCGGTCTTGGATTGAAGGTTATATACTTTACATTAAAGAATTTCGATTGCTAGCGATTTAACAATATAGTACTGCCGACCGGGACTGACTTTTGTGTTCACTGGGCGGCAGGATACCGCCACTGGGCGGCAGCGCTGCCGCCTAGTCACAGTGTTAGTCGAGGCACTGCTACGGGTGGCTCCAGCACGCTAACCGCTTCGCCACCGCGACTTGAAAGAAGGCTCGCCAGAGTAAGCCGTGACCCTGACTCCTGAGGGGAGTAAACGCCCTATTTCTGAAGCCATTCACGTTTAAGCACATACAATTGTCAAATCTTGATAAAAAATGAGTCGTTCGCATATGAAACGAACCAGCGTGTAATGGCCTATCTTCTCAACACAAAATTAAAGCGATAAATTAACATTGGGAGCTTGTTGGGCCCCTCAAACAATTTGTCCGGTAGGGTAGGGCTTCGCAGGGGGTTAAAATCTATATAATGGCAATTTGCGGTGATGATATATGCCCAAATATGTCAGTTGTGAACAAAAAACCATTTGTATGATGAAAAAAGTGTTTGAATTTTTGAAAAAAATAAAGGGTTCGGTGGTGTCTCGATTCCGGACCTCTTTACGGGAACCTGACTCCTGAGGGAATTAAACGATATCGGGCCTGTCTACGGGTTATAATATAGCAACAATGAACAACAAATGTTGCGGCTATTTCGTCCGATGTGTCCTGATAAGAGGCGTTTTACGCTCGGTCAATCCAAAATTCGGCCCATGAAAAATCTTTTCACAATACAAAATACCAATCAGTAACTAAAAATTATTTAGTGAAGAAGAAATTCAGAAAGTCTGAGATGCAAGGAAATCAACGAGAATTTACGTGAATGCTGTACAAAAAGTCCTCAAATGCAAGGGCATTTACCCTAATTTTCAAAATTTGCATGAGGTGTATTACCACAAACCGTTGTCAAGAATTGAGCGCTGTTAACGAGAGAATAGGCCTATTAGAACAGGTCGCAGATGCATGGAAATCAGTCCGAAAATGTTTGGGGTTCAATATCCCCAAATCCACTCCAAGAGGTGGGAGATGTCAACGAGAAATGAAATATTGAACAGCAACCCTCCCCCCTCCCATTAAAGTGAAAAAATAATTAGGCCCTTTAACATGTCTTGCCTTCGGCCTAAAGAGTAATCCGCCACTGGCCCTAGTGTTGACCATCAATGATAAATTTAGAGATCAAGATGTTTAAATTAAATGTCGAATGAAATTGTTTGCGTAAAAAGAATTCTATGATAGTTAAAATTTAGTAAATTAGGATGCCAGTACAGGCTTCCCTTATTTTACACTGTATGTCATTTTTGTTATGTGATCTAAACCAGACATTCTCAGATTTGAGGGCGTTGGGGATCGGATTTGGCCCGCCATTCGAGAAGACCTGATCTTAACGTTTACGATAAGTATGATTTATTTTTAATATATATAGAAAACGTGATAATTATTGTCAATGTCTTAATACGTCCAATTCGATAACCTACAAGATTGCTCAAAACTCTGGAAAAATCATGACGTCACAATGCATACGGAGTCTCGGGAAAAGTATGAAGTGAATATGCAAATACGTAACATCGTTACAATAGAGGAATACGCCTAGTGACCAGCATTACTCATACTGTTATCTGCAATTATTATTCATCAACATCTAGAAATACGTACGGATAATAATTGAATAAAGGATCATGGGTTGCATTTTTTCAACGCAGCGGAAGCCGAGAAAACGTAGACGAGGAAATATGGTCAGAGTTCAGCCAATAGGCAACGGTACCGAGTTAGTCATGTCCAGGACTGACTTTACTATATTCAGGGTTAAACAAACAGAAGTAAACAGCAACAATACCGGGGACAAGGTTGAAACAACTAAAGTTATTGGTAAGAACCCTGAATTATGATTACTCAAATTGACAACGATTATTATTCAAATAGACTTGATTTGATGTTTACTGCTTATTCAAATTGACTTTATTTGATGTTTACTGCTTATTCAAATTGACTTAATTTGATGCTTGTTGCTTAGGCCTATTCAAATTTACTATATTTGATGCTTGCTGCTTATTTAAATTTACTTATATTTTTTGTAGTTTAGGCTGACCGCTTATTTCAATTATATCAAATAATTTGATGTTCAACGCTTCTTCAAACTGACTTAAAGGGATATGTTCACTAACTGTTCGACCAAAAAACTTTTAGTCTCAGAACCTGGAATTTTTTAGATAATCTAATCCGCAATAATGTCGTAAGCTCTCCCTTGAATTTAAACCTTCAAATCCCGATGTGTCCACAATTATAAGCGTTTGAAAGTCAAAAATACAACTCGTCGTTTAGTAAGACTATGATTATCACTATGTGTTATAGAAAACACATATACAGAAAATGGAAGATAAATGTTTATGTAGGGGTATGATTGAAGAGATTCTGTGATTTTTGTGCAGTTCTGGTAAATCGGAAATCGATTTATATAAATTCCAGGCCAAAATCAATGTCCGAAACAGGCCTGAGGTAATCGTAATCTGTAATTGTAATCAGCTGTAATCGATTACAAATTTTCAAGTAATTTATTGATGTAATCTGTAATCGTATATTTTTTCGATTACAAGTAATGTAATTTATTCGATTACATCCACAAAAGGGCAGTAATCATGATTACTTTCAGATTACTTTTAGATTACTTTGCATTATCTTTGTTCTATATTTAGTGAATCTACAAATAACAATTTATAACCTAAACTAAGGCAGTATGATTTGGTTCATACTTAGTAAATCAAACCTATACTGATGCATCCAAACTAAACATTTGCAAAAGATTTTAAATTACCTCTTCCAAATATTAAAAAAAAAGTTCTTGCTAGTGATATTTTGGTATTTCTTAACTTTAGTAGAAAGTTTCATTGAAAAAAACCCATAAGAACATTGGTTATCAACTGTCAAAAACAATCTCACTATATTGAAGGTCAATATATAAATAAAGTAATATCAAGACTCTAAATGTAAGCTTATATTAAAAGTTTGTTTTGATCAATTTAGGAACAAAGCAACAAATTTGATAATAGGTGGTAATTTAAGATGGAACCAAGTTTGAATGCAGGTCAAATAGGAAGCTGTTTTATATAGAAAGGTCATAGAGATGTATGTAATATAATACTGGTCAAACATTACTGTAGTAAAAACTTAAATTTAATTAGATAGATTTATTGCTATGTTAAAACCTGATGACATAAGACAAACCAACTATTGTCTGAGCAAAGTATAAAGTTTCTTGCCTAAAATAATTTTTGCCCTTGACTTAATTGAATTTTACTTGGATCTAAATAAATCAAACTAGGTATATGCATGTAAACATTGATGAATGCTCAGTTAAGTTCAAATTAACAGATGAAAGGTTTATGAGTTATTGTTCCTGACTTTGAAAAAAAGCTTCAAAATTTTAGCACAATAGATATGTGATCAATGGAATTTGATGAACGTTTTTATACACCCTCGTCTGTCTATGAGGACATATATTGTCGGCACCCCTGTCCGTCCGTCCATCGGTCCGTCCGTCTGTCCGTCAACATTTGCTTGTAAACGCTCTAAAAACTAGAGTTTTTGATGGAATTAAATGAAATTTTGAACAAGTTCAAATTTGAGCTATTTTCGATCGTTAGAAGCTGAGTTACCAAAAAATCTTCAGGGGCGGATCCAGGTTTTTCGAAAGTGGGGGTGTACTTGCTAACTTTAACCGAGCAAAGCGAGTCGAAATTTTTTTGACCTTTTTTTGGGCTTAAAAACATAGAATAAGTATAAATTGAACTAAATTTAACGGTTTCTGACGTGGACCATGCATGTTTTATAGTAAACGTTAATGGGTTAGACATTTTTGATGTCGTATTCTTCCCAATCTTAAAAAAAAAAAAAAAAGACAGTAAAGGGGGGGCGTTCAATTGTGAACTCCTGAAATTTTTTTGTAGGATTTATTGCTCTTGTTCTTCTAAATGCGTTCAATGTAAGAACCTTACAAAAATAAATTAATGAGTCGAATATAATCTAATATCAACGATTGCCTTTAATCTCGAAAAGGCATTCAGTTTTCAGTCTGTAAACACTAGATGGCACAACCCTAATGGATTTTAAAGAAACTCGGTGAAATTATTGTTGATTATCATCAAGGATGACCTCTATTAAAACTCGTTATGGCTTTGCTCTTCGGAACCCGTGAATTATATTAGTGACATTTTTGAACATTATAGAATGTACGGTTTGTGACTAATATGGATAAAATTATTAATCATCAACCAAACAAGTTCTCAAAGAAGTACCGGTTGATTGATTATTTCATACCGGTGATGATTGCTATTCTTTCAAATAAATGTCACTTAATATAAATAAAGCTCCCAATGGGCGTATTTTACCTTGTCTGGCAAGCCATGTTAAAACATTGAATTATTTCATTTTCTTTTATAGAGGAGAAATCTAATGAAGCCCCTATGGTTTATAAACTGACCGGGGTAGCCACTGAAGGGGTGGCTTTCGAGATATCACAAGTAAGAACTGCTGTTGCTGCTCCTCCACAACGTCTACTTGCGATGGAAATCAGAAGCAAAGAAAAAGAAGAAAAATCCGTGGATGATATCAAGGAAAGGCTCGAGCAGGCTGAAAGACGCCGAAAAGTAAGTCATCATCATTATTATTATCATCAGCATAACTATGATCATCATTATTGTAGTATTCATCATATACTATTAACGATTATACAAGCACTATGTCGAGACAACCGATGATGTTGGCACAGACCATCACAGTCAGACGTTCTTTGCCAATTTTCCTGCCTTCATGACATAATCTATTCCTTTCTAGTGATCTTTCTGGCATCATGCAATATACAAAATCTGTTTCATCGGCATTGAACATGTCGTCAGGGGAATACTGAGAAATTTCACTGTTGTCATCTCTAACGTTATTGTGAATTCCGAGAACAAGTAATGTTGCCAATTCATGGACCATTATAGAATTAATATATTATTACTTACTAATATCGATATAATTATACTCTGTACTATATATTTATAGCAATTGGCGGACGAGAGAATCTTAAGAGTGAGAAAGATGGTAAAAACAGAATCACCTGAGGTCATCCAGGCGTATATAGACGAGAGAAAGAAGCTAGAAGCAGTCCAAACTAAAAGGATTGACGATGCAGTAGCTGCAAGGCAACAACGGTTGAGGAATTTAAGAGATCGACTCCGGGAAAAAGATGAACACGCTAAGACTGTCCGAAGAAGAAAACTGGTTAGTTTGGATGAAATGGGGGGAAGCACCACGAGAGGAAAAGGAATATAACTTTTATAGCAGAAAAACATAATTTGACGTAGCTTATATCAGACTGCATTGATTCTGGAGTTGATTTAAATTTACACACATCAATGCAGAGTCTGTAGCCTCTGTATAGAATCTGAAGTTGTTTTGTTTTTGAAACGTACAGATTGATACAGAGACTCTTTCCATCTGAATTTTAGTTATAAAAGTATAATATTATGTTGTAATGTAATATGAAGTCATTGTAGAGCAGGCTAGTATAATTGACTTGTGGTCAGCTATAATTGTAATACATGTATCTATATTTTCTCTGCTTATGTTATATTTTTCAAGAGTTTTTCAAAAATGATGATATTCAATGTAACTTTCTGGATTTATTGGAATAGGCCTATACGTCAGGTAATAGTTGAATTATTATTATGATAGGTCTTATGGCATTATGTTACTTGTTATACTAGAGATTTTGTGTTGATTCATAGAGAAGTATGTAATTCAAGAGGCATTAAAGTGATGAAGTCAAATGTTTGTTTTTTTTATTTAATTATTTATTTTTTGTTGTATTATAGATGATACTGCCTATTTGCTCGAGTTCGATAATGGATGTTACACTTGTGCTTTGGGTGCCATCCTTGTATTTAACTATAATGCTATTTTGAACTTTAAACTTTTCAATGTTAGTAGAAGCTATCGAACTGTAAAAGATCGCTTGCCAGGCAAGGGCGTGGATTTTGTAAAGAATACAAATCGATCGGATGAAAATCAGAGTAGGAAGTCTCAACTGCATACTCCAATCCCGAAATATATTTCAGAATGCTAATTCGATGCCATTTTTCAATTCTTTCCCTAGGGGGATGACATTGGTCTTTGCAATCTACAAACAATCATGGTTCGTCCCCCCCCCCCCCCATCCATGCCCTTGTCCATAATATACATAAATAGCATGTTCTACTGGTGTGATGCTGAGAAAGTGACTTGAATAGATTAAAAGTCAGCCTTTTCAGTCAAATATAAAATAAAAGTGTTGGAATTTTTGAAAAAAAATATAGGGTTCGGTGGTGTCTCGATCCCTTGCCTCTCTACGGGTGGCTCCAGCACGCTAACCGCTTCGCCACAGCGACTTGAAAGAAGGCTCGCCGGAGTAAGCCGTGACCCTGACTCCTGAGGGGGGTAAACGCCCTATGTCTGAAGCCATTCACGTTTAAGCACATAAAACTGTCAAATCTTGATCAAAAACGGGTCATTCGCGAATGAAACGAACCAGGGTTTAATGGCCTATCTTTTCAACACAAAATTGAGGCGATTAATCAACATTGGGAACTTGTAGGTCCCCTCGAACATTTTGTCCGTTATAGGGTAGAGCTTCGCAGATGGGGGGGGGGGGGGGGTTAAAATCTGTATAAAGGCAATTCTCGGTGGTGATATATGCCCAAATATGTCAGTTGTGCACAAAAAAAAAATTTGAAGGATGAAAAAAGTGTTTGAATTTTTGAAAAAAATAATGGGTTCGGTGGGGTCTCGATCCCTTGCCTCTCTACGGGTGGCTCCAGCTCGTTAACCGCTTCGCCACCTCGACTTGAGAGAAGGCTTGCCAGAGTAAGCCGTGACCCTGACTCCTGAGGGGGGTAAACGCCCTATGGCTGAAGCCATTCACGTTCGCTGGGGTCTCGATCCCGTCCCTCTCTACGGGTGGCTTCACGCATCGTATTTTGGATCGGCGTCTTCAATATGACAAAAAAACAGAGACTTAGTGTAAAATTATATGATAAACGTGATGATTTTGATTTGCCAATCGTCAATTTTCCTTTTACGTGCAGCAACATTCCACATTCGCCAGCTTATGGAGTATATGTGTCTCAGTTAGTTCGATACTCTAGAGCATGTTCTTTCTACGATGATTTCTTAGCTAGATCGAAGCTTCTAACATCTAAGCTATTACTACAAGGATTTTTACCAAATCGACTCAAAATCTCTTTAAGAAATTTTACGGCCGCCATCATGAACTAATTGATAAAATCTGTATAAAGGCAATTCTCGGTGGTGATATATGCCCAAACATGTCAGTTGTGCACAAAAAAAAAAAAACATTTGTAGGATGAAAAAGTGTTTGAATTTTTGAAAAAAATAATGGGTTCGGTGGGGTCTCGATCCCGGACCTATCTATGAGTTGCTCCAGCTCGTTAACCGCTTCGCCACCGCGACTTGAGAGAAGGCTCGCCAGAGTAAGCCGTGACCCTGACTCCTGAGGGGGGTAAACGCCCTATGTCTGAAGCCATTCACGTTTTAGCAACTAAAACTGTACAATTTTGATCAAAAATGGGTCGTTCGCATTTGAAACGAACCAGCGTTCAATGGACTGTCTTTTCAACACAAAATTGAGGCGATAAATTAAAATTGAGAGCTTGTAGGTCCCCTCAAATATTTTGTCCGGTAGGGTAGTGCTTTGCAGGGGGGTTAAAATCTGTATAAAGGAAATTCTCGGTGGTGATATATGCCCAAATAGGTCAGTTGTGTACAAAAAAAAAACATTTGTAGGATGAAAAAAGTGTAGGGTTCAGTGGGGTCTCGATTCCGGGCCTCTCTACGGGTGGCTCCAGCACGCTAACCGCTTCGCCACCGCCACTTGAGAGAAGGCTCGCCAAAGTAAGACGTCACCCTGACCCCTGAGGGGGGTAAACGCCCTATTTCTGAAGCCATTCACGTTTTAGCGCATAAAACTGTCAAATCTTGATCAAAAACGGGTCGTTCGCATATGAAACGAACCAGCGTTTAATGGTCTATCTTTTCAACACAAAATTGAGGCGATAAATTAACATTGGGAGCTTTCAGGGCCCCTCAAACATTTTGTCCGGTAGGGTAGGGCTTTGCAGGGGGTTTAAAATCGGTATAAAGTATAAAGGCAATTCGCGGTGGTGATATATGCCCAAAAATATGTCAGTTGTGCACAAAAAAAAAAAACATTTGTAGGATGAAAAAATGTTTCAATTTTTGAAAAAAATAAAGGGTTCGATTGGGTCTCGAACCCGGGCCTCTCTACGGGTGGCTGCAGCACGCTAACCGCTTCGCCACCGCGACGTGAGAGATTGATCGCCAGCGTCAGCCATGACCCTGACTCCTAAGGGGGGTAAACGCCTTATTTCTGAAGCCATTCACGTTTTAGCACATAAAACTGTCAAATCTTGATCAAAAACGGTTCGTTCGGATATGAAACGAACCGGCGTTTAATGGCCTATCTTTTCAACTCAAAATTAAGGCGATAAATTAACATTGGGAGCTTGTTGGGCCCCTCAAACATTTTGTCCGGTAGGGTAGGGCTTCGCAGGAGGTTAAAATCTGTATAATGGCAATTTGCGGTGATGATATATGCCCAAATATGTCAGTTGTGAACAAAAAACCATTTGTATGATGAAAAAAGTGTTTGAATTTTTGAAAAAAATATAGGGTTCGGTGGTGTCTCGATCCCGTGCCTCTCTACGGGTGGCTCCAGCACGCTAACCGCTTCGCCACAGCGACTTGAAAGAAGGCTCGCCAGAGTAAGCCGTGACCTTGACTCCTGAGGGGGGTAAACGCCCTATGTCTGAAGCCATTCACGTTTAAGCACATAAAACTGTCAAATCTTGATAAAAAATGAGTCGTTCGCATATGAAACGAACCAGCGTGTAATGGCCTATCTTTTCAACACAAAATTAAAGCGATAAATTAACATTGGGAGCTTGTTGGGCCCCTCAAACATTTTGTCCGGTAGGGTAGGGCTTCGCAGGAGGTTAAAATCTGTATAATGGCAATTTGCGGTGATGATTTATGCCCAAATATGTCAGTTGTGAACAAAAAACCATTTGTATGATGAAAAAAGTGTTTGAATTTTTGAAAAAAATAAAGGGTTCGGTGGGTTCTCGATCCCGGGCCTCTCTACGGGTGGCTCCAGCAAGCTAACCGCGACTTGAGAGAAGGCTCGCCAGAGTAAGCCGTGAACCTGACTCCTGAGGGAATTAAACGATATCGGACCTGTCTACGGGTTATAATATAGCAACAATGAACAACAAATGTTGCGGCTATTTCTTCCGATGTGTCCTGATAAGAGGCGTTTTACGCTCGGTCAATCCAAAATTCGGCCCATGAAAAATCTTTTCACAATAAAAAATACCAATCAGTAACTAAAAATTATTCAGTGAGGAAGAAATTCAGAAAGTCTGAGATGCAAGGAAATCAACGAGAATTTGCGTGAATGCTGTACAAAAAGTCCTCAAATGCAAGGGCATTTACCCTAATTTTCAAAATGTGCATGAGGTGTATTACCACAAACCGTTGTCAAGAATTGAGCGCTGTTAACGAGAGAATAGGCCTATCAGGTCGCAGATGCATGGAAATCAGTCTGAAAATGTTTGGGGTTCAATATCCCCAAATCCACTCCAAGAGGTGGGAGATGTCAACGAGAAATGAAATATTGAACAGCAACCCTCCCCCCTCCCATTAAAGTGAAAAAATAATTAGGCCCTTTAACATGTCTTGCCTTCGGCCTAAAGAGTAATCCGCCACTGGCCCTAGTGTTGACCATCAATGATAAATTTAGAGATCAAGATGTTTAAATTAAATGTCGAATGAAATTGTTTGCGTAAAAAGAATTCTATGATAGTTAAAATTTAGTAAATTAGGATGCCAGTACAGGCTTCCCTTATTTTACACTGTATGTCATTTTTGTTATGTGAGCCAGTGCCTCGTCTAAGGAATTGTTACTGGGCGGCAGTTAATTGAACAGGCGAAGTTGAAAACTAGATCGCCGGAAATGCAGTGAAACAGACCAGTGGCGTGGTGGCACGTGCCCCCCCCCCCCCCCCAACGAATGGAAACCAGGGGGCGCCGACGTTGCAAGGGGGCGCCAAAAGCCCTTCGAAAAAAAGTCGGTCGTTAAGAAATACTAATTATTTTCGAGCTTATTCTTTTAGTCTCAATACATCTCGGGTCCTCCCCCTTATTTTTGACCGAATAATGTCAGAACACTCTATAAAATTGCCGCTCGCGACTTCGGCGCTCGCAGTGCCGTTCCATTTGAAGCATGTTATATTTCAGAGTCCCTCCACATTTCTATAAATCCTGGATCCACCCCCGTTATTTATATCCGTCGGTAAAGTTGAGCCAACCGATCGCAGACATAACCATACAAAAGAATACAAAAATATAGCGTCAAATAGCCTTCCTGCATTGTTTCAAATAGCTAAAGCCTTAAAGTTTCCGGGGGTCTTGGTGTGAGTGTTTGTAATCACCCAAGGATTAAGCCTATTGAAAATAAGAGCAATTGAACAATATTTACTATGAATTATTGCCCTCGTTCTTGAATTGTTTGTGGACCCGATAGAGAGCGGATTTCTTGATGGATTTTGATGAAACTTGGTGTGAGTGTTTGTAATCACCCAAGGATAAAGCCTATTAAGTTGTGATAAATGAAGTGAGTGAGCCGAAATGTAACGTTTCACTGCTTACAGCTATTCAAGGGAGACAACTATGAGGGTCTCTCATAGGTCCGCGCTCGCTACAAGCGTTCACTATGACAAATAGTAAAATTGCTTTTGTACTTCAAAATTAGGTCTTTCCGGTCCGGGTCTTCCTACGGACTGAATTAATTATTTTGGATCTTTGAATTTACTTCTAGGGTCCAAAGCCTAATTTCAATTTTAGAACAATGTTGAATTAACCCGCGTTTACTACAGTTAAAACGAAAACTTTAAGGACAATGAAGACAATGGTGTGAGTGTTTGTAATCACCCAAGGATTAAGCCTATTTAAAATAAGAGCAACATTTTCTATGAATTATTGCCCTCGTTCTTGAATTGTTTGTGGACCCGAAAGAGAGTTGGTTTCTTGATGGAATTTGATGAAACATGGTGTGAGTGTTTGTAATCAACCAAGGATGAAGCCTATTAGTATTAAGTTAATCCACTTGAAGAAACATAATGTCAACAAAACCCGTGTAATATAAAAAAAATGTCACTCTCAGAATCTTTCATTTACTGATAACATTTACTTATTAAACCTAAAAAAAATTGTGTTTTGCGTTTCAGTATCGAATATTTTTATCGGGGCTGCAAGTGCCTGTAATATACTAGATAGCACCCACAACAGTCTTAATTTTCAAAATTTTCCATGAAAGGAACCCCGTATTACCTTGTTCCTCCTCTTCTACGCGGTGTTCCACGGTCGAAGGGCTCCAGAGGTTTTACATGTGCATCAGTGCATTCATGCATTGTGATCCATACCTGAACAGAATACCTTAGGGTGTGGGTGGGGACCATGAGTTGCTGGGAGCGCCAAAAAGGGTTTGTGCCCCCCAGCCAATTTGGAGCCACCACGCCACTGAAACAGACATCAAATAGTCTCTATGAAATGCGGCGATATTTGATATTTATTTGAAAAACGGCGAAAAAATTACAAGAACAGAAGAATTATTCCGAAACATTTATTCACGACAACCAGAACATCATCATCGCCGTCATCACAAATCTCAAATGTTCAAATGTTCAGCTTAGAAATTATGTTCTGACGAAAAGAACTGCCTCACAAATTCTCTGTCAGGCAGGCGCATCCTGCGCTCTTTCCTGTTCAGGAAAGTGTGCACTGCCGGTCTTGGATTGAAGGTTATATACTTTACATTAAAGAATTTCGATTGCTAGCGATTTAACAATATAGTACTGCCGACCGGGACTGACTTTTGTGTTCACTGGGCGGCAGGATACCGCCACTGGGCGGCAGCGCTGCCGCCTAGTCACAGTGTTAGTCGAGGCACTGATGTGAGCGAGGATCTAAACCAGACATTCTCAGATTTGAGGGCGTTTGGGATCGGATTTGGCCCGCCATTCGAGAAGACCTGATCTTAACGTTAACGATAAGTATGATTTATATTTAATATATAATATAGAAAACGTGATAATTATTGTCAATGTCTTAATACGTCCAATTCGATAGCCTACAAGATTGCTCAAAACTCTGGAAAAATCATGACGTCACAATGCATACGGAGTCTCGGGAAAAGTATGAAGTGAATATGCAAATACGTGACATCGTTACAATAGAGGAATACGCCTAGTGACCAGCATTACTCATACTGTTATCTGCAATTATTATTCATCAACATCTAGAAATACGTACGGATAATAATTGAATAAAGGATTATGGGTTGCATTTTTTCAACGCAGCGGAAGCCGAGAAAACGTAGACGAGGAAATATGGTCAGAGTTCAGCCAATAGGCAACGGTACCGAGTTAGTCATGTCCAGGACTGACTTTACTATATTCAGGGTTAAACAAACAGAAGTAAACAGCAACAATACCGGGGACAAGGTTGAAACAACTAAAGTTATTGGTAAGAACCCTGAATTATGATTACTCAAATTGACAACGATTATTATTCAAATAGACTTGATTTGATGTAAACTGCTTATTCAAATTGACTTTATTTGATGTTTACTGCTTATTCAAATTGACTTAATTTGATGCTTGTTGTTTAGGCCTATTCAAATTTACTATATTTGATGCTTGTTGCTTATTCGAATTGACTTTATTTGACGCTTGCTGCTAATTTAAATTTACTTTATTTGATGCTTGCTGCTTATTCAAATTAACTTTATTTGATGCTTGCTGCTTATTTAAATTTACTTATATTTTTTGTAGTTTAGGCTGACCGCTTATTTCAATTGTATCAAATAATTTGATGTTCAACGCTTCTTCAAATTGACTTAAAGGGATATGTTCACTAACTGTTCGACCAAAAAACTTTTAGTCTCAGAACCTGGAATTTTTTAGATAATCTAATCCGCAATAATGTCGTAAGCTCTCCCTTGAATTTAAACCTTCAAATCCCGATGTGTCCACAATTATAAGCGTTTGAAAGTCAAAAATACAACTCGTCGTTTAGTAAGTTATAGAAAACACATATACAGAAAATGGAAGATAAATGTTTATGTAGGGGTATGATTGAAGAGATTCTGTGATTTTTGTGCAGTTCTGGTAAATCGGAAATCGATTTATATAAATTCCAGGCCAAAATCAATGTCCGAAAATACTAAAAATTCCCCTTTAATTTGATGCTTAACGCTTATTCAAATTGACTTATTTTGATGTTTAACGCTTATTCAAATTGACTTAAATTGATGCTTGCCGCCTTTTCAAATTAACTTTATTCAAATTATGAAGAGTTAGATTCACAATTGCTCATCAACACTCTAAAGGCACAATACTTTGTCGTTCTTGACCAAACTTTGTGTCATTCAATTGTGAACTCCTGAAATTTTTTTGTAGGATTTATTGCTCTTGTTCTTCTAAATGCGTTCAATGTAAGAACCTTACAAAAATAAATTAATGAGTCGAATATAATCTAATATCAACGATTGCCTTTAATCTCGAAAAGGCATTCAGTTTTCAGTCTGTAAACACTAGATGGCACAACCCTAATGGATTTTAAAGAAACTCGGTGAAATTATTGTTGATTATCATCAAGGATGACCTCTATTAAAACTCGTTATGGCTTTGCTCTTCGGAACCCGTGAATTATATTAGTGACATTTTTGAACATTATAGAATGTACGGTTTGTGACTAATATGGATAAAATTATTAATCATCAACCAAACAAGTTCTCAAAGAAGTACCGGTTGATTGATTATTTCATACCGGTGATGATTGCTATTCTTTCAAATAAATGTCACTTAATATAAATAAAGCTCCCAATGGGCGTATTTTACCTTGTCTGGCAAGCCATGTTAAAACATTGAATTATTTCATTTTCTTTTATAGAGGAGAAATCTAATGAAGCCCCTATGGTTTATAAACTGACCGGGGTAGCCACTGAAGGGGTGGCTTTCGAGATATCACAAGTAAGAACTGCTGTTGCTGCTCCTCCACAACGTCTACTTGCGATGGAAATCAGAAGCAAAGAAAAAGAAGAAAAATCCGTGGATGATATCAAGGAAAGGCTCGAGCAGGCTGAAAGACGCCGAAAAGTAAGTCATCATCATTATTATTATCATCAGCATAACTATGATCATCATCATTATCATCATTATTGTAGTATTCATCATATACTATTAACGATTCACCCGATCCTGTAAAGTTAGCCTTTATATAAAGCTAATAATTGAATTTTTTAGCCTTTTTATAAAAGGAACAACAGTGAACGGTAGACGGTGCCGTTTATTATTAGCCTTTCTATAAAACCTAACAAAGGCTAATATATCAACCAATCGGATAGGTTATTGGTAGCCAATGACACATCGTTGATTTCCCGCTGTAGGCCTGTCCCTTCGACTTCTTGCTACTCTAACGCTGACCTTATTCTGGTTCACCACCTAGATCATTGATTATTCAAGCCCAAGACCATGGGATGAAATTACTACTACAATGTACAGTTCAATACGGTAAGTAATGTAGAATGTAAACTATTTTCAATCGTCGGAGAATTGAAATATAATTCAATATTATTTCAATGTGCGAATAATAAAACTGAACATGGCGATAACTTCAATGATCTTTGTCACGTGATATTACATGTCGGGGGAAACGGGGGTGGCAGGTGCACCCCCCCCCCCCTCCCCCTCCCTTTCCCCAAATACTATGTTTTCGAGCAGCGAGTTCCAAAAATCAGGCAAAATCGGTGCAGTAAGCTGGGCAAGTCGGTCTGCCCTACCCACTTCAACCCCTACGGCTATGCAGTAATACATCTGGTTTGTAATCAAATTGAATGAAAAAATTTGATCGCAGTTACTGGCTAATAGTCCACTGTCTGTTATGAAATGAAATATCTGTTAAGCGCGGAAATTAACTTACTTTCTTTATTTGGATTCTAATTATGCTTTATATATTAATGATATTTTGTAGGATTCGTGATAAAAGTTTTCTCAGAAACAAAGAAAATGCATCAAAAAGAGTTTAGAATGTTGGGTTAGAAGCAACATTTCAAGGCCACCCCAAAAAAGCCTTGATAAATATCAGGATGCTTTAAGGCAAGTCCAATTTTTATACGCCCACACATTAATGTGGGCGTATATTGTAGTCGTCCGTCCGTCAGTCCGTCCACAATTGTTGTGGACACGATAGAGAGCTGGTTTCTTGATGGATTTTAATGAAACTTGCTGTGAGTGTTTGTAATCACCCACAGATGAACCCTATTGAACATCAGACGAATCGAAAAATATTTCATGGGTTATTGCCCTTGCCTTTGAAAATATGTTGTGGACACCATAGAGAGATGGTTTCTTGATGGATTTTGATGAAACTTGGTATGAGTGTTTGTAGTGACCTTGGGATAAACCCTATTGAATATCAGAAATATCGAAAAAATATTTGATGGGTTATTGCCCTTGTTCTTTAAAACACGTTAATTTTTCAGCCCATTACACTCTCAAAGTTGTGGACACGATAGAGAGCTGGTTTCTTTCTGTATTTTGATGAAACTTGATGTGAGTGTTTGTAATCACCCAAGGATGAACCCTATTGAAAATCAGACGAATTGAAAAATATTTCATGGGTAATTGCCCTTGCTTTTGAAAGTATGTTGTGGACACAGCTTGTTTCTTGATGGATTTTGATGAAACTTGGTATGAGTGTTTATATTGATCTTACGATAAACTCTATTGAAAATCAGAAACATCGAAAAAATATTTTATGAGTTATTGCCCTTGTTCTTTAAAACACGTTTATTTTTCAGGCCGTTACACTCTCACAGTTGTTGACACTATAGATAGCTGGTTTGTTGATTGATGGTAATGAAACTTGTTGTGAGGATGAACCCTATTGAAAACCAGACAAATTTTAATATATTTAATAGGTTATTTCCCTTGTTCTTGAACACGTTAATTTTTCAGCCTGTAAACTCTCAAAGTTGTGAACACGATAGATTTCTGGTTTCTTGATGGAATTTGATGAAACTTGACTGAGAGTGTTCGTAATCACCTAAAAAGGAACCCTATGGAAAATCAGACGAATCGAAAAATATTCCATGGGTTATTGAAAATCAGACAAATCTTAATATATTTAATTGGTTATTGCACTTGTTTTTGTAAATATGTTGTGGAAACAATAGATTTTGGTGAAACTTGGTGTGAGTGTTTGTATTGACCTTGGGATATACCTTATTGAAAATCAGAAACATCAACAAAAATGTGACTGTCTGTTCTTAATCATTTTTAGGATAAAACCTTATATTGACATATTGCCCTTGTTTTATGCATATTTCAGTGACATATTTGTTTTTTCCAGGAAACTTTAATCGTGGTTTTACTTTTAAAATGTCATTCTCAGAATCTTTCATTTACTCTCCACTCTTGTCAACTCCCCGGGCGAATTGGCTGCCATTATAAAAGTGGGCGTATTACGATGGCCATCGCTAATTTTCTTATTATTATTCATTCATTCTTTTAGGCTAATAGAGCAATCGTACCTCAGCTCCAGGCACAGGATTTGTTTTCATAGTGCCTAATGGGGCTGGGTATTGATAACAAAAGTGAGATCGATTACATCAATGTTTGTTATAACCCATTGAGGGTTATATATAAATATATATAATTTTCCCAGTGAGAATTATCTTTAAAGGCATTATACAACTTTCTTGCAGTTGTAGTGAATTGATGAAAATTTCCCTCATTACACACTGCATGGTGTTAGTGGGTCCTCATTAGCCTATACAGGTGCAGACAAGTAGGACAAATAACTCCATAAAACTCAATTTCATTGAAATTAGTTCATAGCTATAGAGTTTTTTTTTTAAAGATTTTTGACAAATGATGAACAAATTGTGTACTTTAATAAAACATACTATCTCAAAATTAATGTCAAAGCAGAAATTATATGTAGTATGAGTTTGAGTTGATGCAGCAACTGGCCAGTTGTTAGATAATCTTTGGTATTTTATTTAATCCATATAAACATTCAAGAAGATGCAGGTTTAGACACATTTATGAAAATTATAGAAACTGTTCTCAATCAGAAATGAACTGTGAAGAGAAATGTATTAAGTATTTTGAACATTATCTCATTTTACCTGTATGTAGAAATATCTGTATGAGCAATCGTATGTTTATTGTTAAACATTTACTTCTGTAATTTTTGTTTTTCAGGCTGTGTCAATGGAAATATTGAAAGGGTTTCTACTACAGAATGACCATACAGTTAAACCAACTTTCATGATTAAAGAGGATATAACAGATAGACAATGTGTAACTCATTAATATGCTGAAAACTTATTAGATATGCTATAATTCATAAGTCTTATATGTAACTGAGGAAATATCCCTTTGAATGTTGTGTGTTTGTTCAATCTTGAACAATCTTAAACATTTTTACTTTGAAACCTATAAACCTATAAGAATTATTGAAGAAAAAAAGATGATTTGTTAACTCTTACAACTATTGATGTTGTTTCAAAAAAAGTAAATGTTTTTCAATTTTGTATGCAGATGTGTTCAATATCTTTAAATTCTGCAAGCAAAGATCAGAGAATTTAGTCCCTTGGGGAAATAACGTCTTAATATTATGATGGTGCTTCTCTTTGAAAAAGCCAACTGATATATAACTATTGCTCTCGATTTTGACATATTTTGTTTGTGAATGCGATTTTGATTAATGGTATTGTTTTGCTTGTACGGATTTTTATTATACAAATAAAAGATTTTGAATTTAGTTCTTTGGAAGTTGGTAGTCTTAAATTCTGTATCATTCTATAAGCAATGGACGGAATATAGTCGATTTTGGGGTTTCATATTTCTGACAAAATGTTTTGCAGGAATCACAATCCAATAAATACAACGCTGCTACAGAAACGTGTAGAGGCCTAGGTATTCTCAAAGCTTGGACATAAAATAAAATACAATATAACAAATATAATTTCTGTCTACATATCACAAAAAGGCAGGAAAAATACATAAAATTCATATGCAGGAAGAAAGAATTTACATTAATAGACATATTACTACACTACATGCTTGTGGAATCGAAAGAACGTGCTAGTTGTTTAATGTCCTAACGTTGGAGATAAATTTTGCTGATCATTCGTAAGGCATAAAAGAAAGAACAAAACTTAACAATATAGTTTCTTATGTCAAAAAAGTAGGTATGTCTTAACGTCTCTTTACACACCAAATCTCCTTATACATGCACACAGAATTCATTTCAGATAGAAAATGTTATCATCTAGTTAAGTTGGTTTACATTGCGTGAGCATAATTAATGAAAAAAATATTCTTTTAGTTTGGTAGATTTTAGCATTTCTTAAAAAATAAAACACTGTTATTCCTTAACTGTTTATGTAAGTACATGTAACATACTGTCTGGATTGTATACATACAACATACAATAACAAGTTGAATATGCGTTTAGCCAAAATATTTTGTTTCTGATTAGGTTTTATTCTTTTAATATATGTATACAATAGAAGCAGAAAGATGGGTTGCGTGGCAAGGTAAAATATTTAAAAGCCTACACCCAATTTATAAAATTATACGATCTCTTTAATATCTCTACACAACGGTTCTCATATCGTAGAACTTTACATGTACTTGTTGAAATATTTGATCACAACGAGATTTTCAATCGTCTATGCCTTATTTCTCTATTCTTATATACAACCAGAACATTTTGGCAAGGAAATAGATATTCCAATGGAAACAAATTGTGCGCATTTACTTGCTAACATATTTCGTAGACTTTAAATCTATCCAGAAGAGTTTGAAAAAAAACACTACTGATTCTAAGATTTCTGCGTCCTTTTCGAGTTGCTTCTAGAAATTACCAACAATCACCATCTTTGTGTTCGACTTTATGACAAACGTGACGACTTTAATTTCCCTATCGTTAATTTTCCATTCATGTGTAGTCTGATACCATCACTTGCTTATGGTGTGTATTTTTCACAACGTATCCGATATGCTAGGGCTATTTTTATTTATTAAGACTTTTTGTTTAGAGATCGACCTTCAAATCACTTAAAGGGGAACAGTGGTTATTTTGGGGGGTTGATAGTACTTGAACTCCCTTCACATTCGCCTCAAAACTACGTTCTATTTTTTTAATGTGTTGTCTCATTAAAGTCGTTTTATTTTTTACTTTTTTTTATGCCAATAATTTTGAATACATATGAATTGGGACAGGCTTGAATTTTGGTGGTGAGTTGTGAACGAACGGATGGAAAATGTGTCCGTTTCATCAGGGCTGCTTCAACTTCATTAAGGAAATTGTATGGTTTACCGCTTACTATTTTGAAATATCTGATGGATTCCACTACTATAAAATTATTGCTCTCGTTTTGGTTAGAATTGCGTTGCTTGTTCGGATGATGATCAATTTCAACCGAAATCTATTCCATATGATGTAAACTCTAGACTCTATAGCTCCAATAGACCTACCAAATGTCATTGTAACATTTCCACTAGGGCAATAAGGATATAAAACAAAACGAAATTTGTGGTAATAGTTTATATTTCAACATTAGATAATACATAAAATCATCAGGATAAATATGTAGGCCTATGTTCAAATCAGACTGATGAAATTAAATAAAGCCTTTATTGAGCAGGTCAATTGTTCAAGTTGACCAATGTATATTACATATTAAAATATATAGGCTGTTTTTTAAACTTCATAACTTCTTTATATTCATTTTATATTGTTTGATAATTAAATTCTGGAATTATCAAATTTTATATCAATCAAATCATTTAAAACAGGTCCACAACTATCAAATAATAACATACACTATTAAAAATATTCTTTGCTATCATTTTTTTAATGCATCTCTAAGTAATAAAATTTTCCTAGAAATATGGACAAAATTATACTGACAATGGTATTTCATTTAGTGTTAAACAATACTAACAGAGATGTATGAAAATCAAACATTCGGATTGTAAAAGAAAAACCAGTGCTTGCCAGGCAAGGTAACATACGCCTGGCAGATGTCGGAAATGATCATATTTTAATTAAAGATAATACAAATTTCATTATACATGTACCATAAGAATAAAAAGTCAAGGGCAATAACTCAAAAACTGTTCATCGAAAATGCCTCATGTTAGAACTTGCTCGCTAACCTGAATGTCCAGGGTTCAATCCCGGCATGGGTCGAGATGATATCTTCGGATTTTTCAACCCGGTTTCCCCCTGTCAGTGATGCAGGTCGGAGGGATGACATGGAAAAGCGTCTTGTCGTTCGGATGGGACAAGAAACCGAGGCCCCGTGTGCTATTGGCTGTGCACGTTAAAGATCCCTCGACAGTTGGAAATCGAAAATAAGAGCAGGCTAATGCCGCTGTCCTGGCAAAATTTCCCTCGTTGCACACTGCATGGCGTTTGCCCGTCCTCAATTAGCCCATATAGGTGCAGAAAAGTAGGACGTAAAACTCCATTCATTTCATTTTCATTTCATTTCATGTTAGAACTTGACCGAGATCTGATCAATTGCAATGATCCCACAATTCAAGTTTCATCAGAATCAGTTTAACTTTCACAAAACTATTTTTGATGCATTTTGACAAAGTCAAGGGCAATTACTCAAAAACCGTTCATCTAAAATGCATCAAGTTAATACTTGTTCAGGATCTTATCAATTGCAATGATCACACCAAGTTTCATCGGAATCGGTTCAAAATTGTAGCTTTCCATCCTACTCACAAACTATTTTGACGCATTTTGACAAATATTCATGTGGGCGTATATAAATACATAAAAATCTATAAATCAATTTCAATTTATAGGAAATATGTTAATCTTGATATATCAATATTTTATGTTAATTTAAATACAGATGCACAACATTGTCCTGGTGTTTCTTAAAGAACAAAACTAAGATGCTGAATTTTTGTATGCATGTTCAAGAATTTTTACTTAGTGGGGCCACTTTTCTACATTATAAAACACATAACATAAAACAACTTTCCCTTTAGATCATTACTCTCATTATCCAAAACATTAACGAAATATTTTTCACATCAGGTAATCTATAACTAGATTTTAATATTAAAAGACCTCCTTTATTATGAACTTTTCAAACTTTTATTGAAAAACTGTCTTTAGTGGAACATCTTTGATGTCAATAATTCTTCAAGTGGAATAAAACTACCTGAAATATATTCACAGTCTAATTTATATAACCTGTACCCTTTTAAATATAAACATTACAATATTGAATAGCGCACACATATGGGGAAGAGAAAAATCTCCAAATATTCAGAAAATACATACGTTAGGCTCATTCGAGAACATATTATACATAATGATATATATATACTAAGGGCCTTTATGCATCGGGTATTTCACGGTACAACATAGCTCCATAGTTGTGCATGCTTTTTCGTGTTTGGTATGGGCCTTTATGCATAAGCTTAACTGTATGCTGAACTGTATTCTCTTTGCCTTTAAAATGCCTTGCAAATGTTGATGGGTGTTCTGACATCTGTCTAAACTGACATACATAGATGTCAACATATTTAAAACAGACATTTCAGCCAGTGATAAACAAAATATGGTGTATAATAATATTAAAGTTACCTGGTATTCAACTTGCATGGTATGGTGGAATAGATAAAAAAAATAACTTAACACCAGTGGTTTGTTTCTGTAAAAAAATGATAATGATTTTGTTTTAAATACATGATTTACTTCCTTATTTTTTCAATCAAAATTTACCAATAATTATTACACAAGAACATCAGTTTTAGAATAGTAGTAAACATTTGGGCACTGGTTATCATTTTCAATTTTTTTTATAGCAAAATGTGTTTTCATCATACTTTTCTGTACCAAATTGGACTTCTGAAGACTGGCAATACAAAGCTGTGTGCAATGAGGAAAAGTTTGGTCTGACAGCAGCTTAAGCTAATTTTTTTACGATTCCGATAATCAAAAATCTCGTCCAGAGCATGACAAAATCGGGTGCAATGGTTATATACAGTAAGTAGGTAGTGGACTTCCCATACGAATGGTTCTGTAAGGTGTTCGAAAAGAGTAAGCGTGTAAAAGTGTAAGCCTATTACTATCCGATCTAACCTGTAATCAAATTCCATCTTCAATCTTCAGCTTCAAATTAAATCCATACAATCTGAAATGCATAATTTTGATAATAAAACACTTTATTGATGGAGAATGAGGATAAGTCGCTAATAATCAAAACTTACCCTGCCTGGTTTCGCTAGGCAATGTAAAAATCTGACACTAAGCTGTGCGAGAGACGGAATGGGCAGAGGCGTCGACCCCCTTCCCGACCCCCACCCGACCTCACAACAACAACAAATTGACTGGCCCGGCTTTTCCTATCCCTCCCACCCCTGCTCCCTTTTTACTTAAAGTCGAATTCTTGCATGTCTGGAGCTTTTAGCCCCCTGGACAATTCTGTGACCCCTGCTCGCCCCCTCCACCTTATATTTGCACAATGGCGAATTTAGGGGAGGGGGAGGCTGCCATGTCCAATCCCCACACCCTCCGGCCGAAAAATTGCTATATAGTCGAGTTCTTGCATGTCTGGTGCTTTTAGCCCCCTGGACAATTCTGTGACCCCTGCTCGCCCCCTCCACATAATATTTTCACAATGGCGAATTTAGGGGGGGGGGGGGGCTGCCATGTCCAATCCCCACTCCCTCCGGTCGAAAAATTGCTATATATTCGATTGAAATGCGCAAAATATGAGCATTTTCATAATGTAACACCCTATCCCCAACCCCCCTCAAAAAATTACTCGCAACGCCATAGTAATTTCAAGAAACGCCGGGGTGGGGGGGGGGGAGGAAGGAAGGGCATATCTAGAATGAGATTCTATGAGGATTTAGAGCTTAAGCATAACCGTAACTTCTCTTTAAGTAATAGGTCTAAGCACTAGGCACTGTACTAGACAGCAATTTACCTGAATATGATGAATTGTCGACTAGAAATAGATGCCTACTGCCACTGGCACTGATCCACAAGTGAGGTGTGGAGATTTGCGAACTAGCCTAAATCTTAGCTATAGGACTCCAATGACACTAGATCGTTTTAGGCTCAAGGTCCAAAAATTGTGATAGTCTTCTCCCGCCGAAGTTGGCTTAAATTGGTGGACCATTTTCTGCTTTATTCTGCATTATATATCACGAAAAGGCCGTCGTTTTTAGGTTGACATCGGAAAGAAAAAATGGCTAAATATACAGTATGCTATTTGATTGGGTATAGTTTTCGCTAAGATTGACGTCTGATTGGTTGATATATTAGCCGTTGTTAGGTTTTATAGAAAGGCTAATAATAAACGGCACCGTCTACCGTTCACTGTTGTTCCTTTTATAAAAAGGCTAAAAAATTCAATTATTAGCTTAATATAAAAGCTAATTTTACTGGATCGGGTGAACGATTATACAAGCACTATGTCGAGACAACCGATGATGTTGGCACAGACCATCACAGTCAGACGTTCTTTGCCAATTGTCCTGCCTTCATGACATAATCTATTCCTTTCTAGTGATCTTTCTGGCATCATGCAATATTATACAAAATCTGTTTCATCGGCATTGAACATGTCGTCAGGGGAATACTGAGAAATTTCACTGTTGTCATCTCTAACGTTATTGTGAATTCCGAGAACAAGTAATGTTGCCAATTCATGGACCATTATAGAATTAATATATTATTACTTACTAATATCGATATAATTATACTCTGTACTATATATTTATAGCAATTGGCGGACGAGAGAATCTTAAGAGTGAGAAAGATGGTAAAAACAGAATCACCTGAGGTCATCCAGGCGTATATAGACGAGAGAAAGAAGCTAGAAGCAGTCCAAACTAAAAGGATTGACGATGCAGTAGCTGCAAGGCAACAACGGTTGAGGAATTTAAGAGATCGACTCCGGGAAAAAGATGAACACGCTAAGACTGTCCGAAGAAGAAAACTGGTTAGTTTGGATGAAATGGGGGAAGCACCACGAGAGGAAAAGGAATATAACTTTTATAGCAGAAAAACATAATTTGACGTAGCTTATATCAGACTGCATTGATTCTGGAGTTGATTTAAATTTACACACATCAATGCAAAGTCTGTAGCCTCTGTATAGAATCTGAAGTTGTTTTGTTTTTGAAACGTACAGATTGATACAGAGACTCTTTCCATCTGAATTTTAGTTATAAAAGTATAATATTATGTTGTAATGTCATATGAAGTCATTGTAGAGCAGGCTAGTATAATTGACTTGTGGTCAGCTATAATTGTAATACATGTATCTATATTTTCTCTGCTTATGTTATATTTTTCAAGAGTTTTTCAAAAAGATTCTAAGCCTACCTATTAGATTTATTATTATTATTAATATACATGCTAATTGAATCCAAGAGATCAATAAAATTAAGTAATTATGACAGAAAAAAGTTATTTAAAAAAAACAACCCAAAAATGATGATATTCAATGTAACTTTCTGGATTTATTGGAATAGGCCTATACGTCAGGTAATAGTTGAATTAGTATTATGATAGGTCTTATGGCATTATGTTAGTAGAAGCTATCGAACTGTAAAAGATCGCTTGCCAGGCAAGGGCGTGGATTTTGTAAAGAATACAAATCGATCGGATGAAAATCAGAGTAGGAAGTCTCAACTGCATACTCCAATCCCGAAATATATTTCAGAATGCTAATTCGATGCCATTTTTCAATTCTTTCCCTAGGGGGATGACTTTATTTTACGGGCTTGGGCCTGTGGTGCTTTGTGACGTCTTTGCAATCTACAAACAATCATGGTGATATTCAATGTAACTTTCTGGATTTATTGGAATAGGCCTATACGTCAGGTAATAGTTGAATTAGTATTATGATAGGTCTTATGGCATTATGTTACTTGTTATACTATAGATTTTGTGTTGATTCATAGAGAAGTATGTAATTCAAGATGCATTAAAGTGATGAAGTCAAATGTTTGTTTTTTTTTTATTCAATTATTTATTTTTTGTTGTATTATAGATGATACTGGCTATTTGCTCGAGTTCGATAATGGATGTTACACTTGTGCTTTGGGTGCCTTCCTTGTATTTAACTATAATGATATTTTGAACTTTAAACTTTTCAATGTTAGTAGAAGCTATCGAACTGTAAAAGATCGCTTGCCAGGCAAGGGCGTGGATTTTGTAAAGAATACAAATCGATCGGATGAAAATCAGAGTAGGAAGTCTCAACTGCATACTCCAATCCCGAAATATATTTCAGAATGCTAATTCGATGCCATTTTTCAATTCTTTCCCTAGGGGGATGACTTTATTTTACGGGCTTGGGCCTGTGGTGCTTTGTGACGTCTTTGCAATCTACAAACAATCATGGTTCGTCCCCCCCCCCCCCCCATCCATGCCCTTGTCCATAATATACATAAATAGCATGTTCTACTGGTGTGATGCTGAGAAAGTGACTTGAATAGATTAAAAGTCAACCTTTTCAGTCAAATATAAAATAAAAGTGTTTGAATTTTTGAAAAAAATATAGGGTTCGGTGGTGTCTCGATCCCTTGCCTCTCTACGGGTGGCTCCAGCACGCTAACCGCTTCGCCACAGCGACTTGAAAGAAGGCTCGCCGGAGTAAGCCGTGACCCTGACTCCTGAGGGGGGTAAACGCCCTATGTCTGAAGCCATTCACGTTTAAGCACATAAAACTGTCAAATCTTGATCAAAAACGGGTCATTCGCGAATGAAACGAACCAGGGTTTAATGGCCTATCTTTTCAACACAAAATTGGTGCGATTAATCAACATTTGGAACTTGTAGGTCCCCTCGAACATTTTGTCCGTTATAGGGTAGAGCTTCGCAGATGGGAAGGGGGGGGGGGGTTAAAATCTGTATAAAGGCAATTCTCGGTGGTGATATATGCCCAAATATGTCAGTTGTGCACAAACAAAAAATTTGAAGGATGAAACAAGTGTTTGAATTTTTGAAAAAAATAATGGGTTCGGTGGGGTCTCGATCCCTTGCCTCTCTACGGGTGGCTCCAGCTCGTTAACCGCTTCGCCACCTCGACTTGAGAGAAGGCTTGCCAGAGTAAGCCGTGACCCTGACTCCTGAGGGGGGTAAACGCCCTATGTCTGAAGCCATTCACGTTCGCTGGGGTCTCGATCCCGTCCCTCTCTACGGGTGGCTTCACGCATCGTATTTTGGATCGGCGTCTTCAATATGACAAAAAAACAGAGACTTAGTGTAAAATTATATGATAAACGTGATGATTTTGATTTGCCAATCGTCAATTTTCCTTTTACGTGCAGCAACATTCCACATTCGCCAGCTTATGGAGTATATGTGTCTCAGTTAGTTCGATACTCTAGAGCATGTTCTTTCTACGATGATTTCTTAGCTAGATCGAAGCTTCTAACATCTAAGCTATTACTACAAGGATTTTTACCAAATCGACTCAAAATCTCTTTAAGAAATTTTACGGCCGCCATCATGAACTAATTGATAAATATAAAATATCTGTTTCTGCTATAATTACAGATGTTTTTGCTTAACGATTCATTTTTAAACCTGTCCTCACGAAATTACTCACCTTTTGTTCTAATTTTACATTACACTACTATTTGTTTTGCCTACCTATTTTATCTTCAATATTAAGCAGCTATTACCGGTGTTGTTCTAGATAGTATTTGCTGACCCTTTTCTCACCGATAACACTTTTCGTCATTGAATTATTCTCCTTTATTCGGACGTACTCAACCACTCCACTTTTATAACATTGCAATTATTATGATCAGTTACGTCCCTTGAATTGTAGAAGTTGGATATTTGTAAAAGTTGTAAAATATAGATGTTTCTTTCTTTCTTTCTTTCATCAGTTACGTCCCTTGAACTTTAAACATTTGTCGTCTGGTCACTAATTTCATTTGACGCGATTTCATGCTTTTGTCTTTAAGTTGTAGTGAGTTAGCCTACTACAAAGATGTGAACTAAAACCGACTGAGGGGGGTTAACGCCCTATTTCTGAAGCCATTCACGTTTTAGCACATAAAACTGTCAAATCTTGATCAAAAACGGGTCGTTCGCATATGAAACGAACCAGCGTTTAATGGCCTTTCTTTTCAACACAAAATTGTTGCACAAAAAAAAACATTTGTAGGATGAAAACAGTGTTTGAATTTTTGAAAAAAATAAAGGGTGCGGTGGGGTCTCGATCCCGGGCCTCTCTACGGGTGGCTCCAGCACGCTAACCGCTTCGCCACCGCAACTGGATAGAAGGCTTGCCATAGTAAGTCGTGACCCTGACTCCTGAGGGGGGTAAACGCCCTATGTCTGAAGCCATTCACGTTTAAGTTTAAGCACATAAAACTGTCAAATCTTGATCAAAAACGGGTCGTTCGCATATGAAACGAACTAGCGTTTAATGGCCCATCTTTTCAGCACAAAATTAAGGCGTTAATTAACATTAGGAGCTTGTATAAGGCCCCTCGAACATTTTGTCCGGTAGGGTAGGGCTTCGCAAGGGTGTTAAAATCTGTATAAAGGCAATTCTCGGTGGTGATATATGCCCAAATATGTCAGTTGTGCACAAAAAACCATTTCTAGGATGAAAAAAGTGTTTGAAGTTTTCAAAAAAATAAAGGGTTCGAGACCCCTCCAAAGAATTTTTTTTTTATTTTCTTTTTCAAAAATCAAACGCTTTCTTGATCTTATCGGTCATACAGATATTTTTTTTTATGACAATGGACACCTTTGTGCATATTTCACCACAGAAAATTGACTTTGAACAACTTATCTCCCCTTCCAAGCCGTTCCGGACACTAAAAAATGTTTGATGGGTCCTCTAAGCTTCCTATGCTATTTTTTCGCCACCATTTTGTGTTGAAAAGATAGGCCAGGAAATTCTGATTCGTTTCATACGCGAAAAATCTATTTTCGATCAAGTTTTGACAGTTTTCTGTGCTAAAACGTGTTTGGCTTTCGAGAAAAAAAGCGTTTACCCCCCCTCCGGGATTAGGATTACGGCTAACCCTAGCGCCATTTCTTTCAAGCCGCGGTGGCGAAGTGGTTAGCGTGCTGGAGCGTCACTTAGCGGGGCCCGGATTCGAGACCCCTCCAAAGAAATTTCTTTTTTTTTTTTTTTTTTTTCAAAAATCAAACGCTTTCTTGATCTTATTTGTCATACAGATATTTTTTTCTGGCAATGGACACCTTTGTGCATATGGACCCACCCCCACCCCACTAAATTATTTTATGCAAATGATTGTATACGATCCTCTTTTTCCCTTACTTTTTTTGGTTTTTGCATGCTGGTTTTTGATAAATTTTTGTCAAACACTAAAACTGAGTCAAATTACTTAATTAACAATAAGTACTCCCTGTTTGTAATTAACCCTTAAAAAACAAATTCAGTTTGATCAAGAAGATACAGAGATACAATAAGAATACTTTAGAATTACTTTCAGGTAATATTTGGGACGTTTTTGTTAAATTGTTTTCAAAAAAGCAGAATGGCCCTTTAATTATTGTATTTAAACATAGTTTTCTGGATTTATCAGATTATTTATAGGTAGCCTAATCTGTTTTATAGTTATGCCACTAGGTTTGTCCCCTGATTAATATGGGTATACTCCTATTGACCAAGTTTGGATTTTTTTTTTTTTTTTTTTTGTTCATTCTAAGACGTAGTATCGCTTTTAACCTTCATTTTTATGTGTTATCTATATAACGCATAGTCATAAGTTCTTATCGACTAAATTATGCATCTATATATTGATATACCGTAACGATGTTAGCCTACTCTTTCACTGGCCACAATGAGCTCAGAATCGCGTTTTGCCATTATTTTTTAATGAATTGGAATGAGAAATTGAGTTCTGAGAGTCTTAGTTTGTCTTTGGGTTGATGAAAATGACAACTGTTAAAAAAATATTTATTTGGAAACATGATTTTACAGAGGGGGAATTTCACTAAAAAATGTTCATTTTCACATGAAATTTCTAGGAGGAAAGTGTATTTATTTCATATTGAAAATTTTCAACCATATATTTTCATGGACCCAAAGGCATTCTTAGACACATGGCATGCAATTGATAATCATATTTTGAATATTTGTGACATTATAGAAATAATTCAATTCGGACCTTACTAATGTGGGAGAGTAGTTTAGAGTAGCATAAAATTTTGTTTTTTTGGCTTTACGCACGCGTCGTTGTGACGTAAAGTTATCGCTGACGTCATGAGCCAAGAAACGACTCGTAGAAAAATGGATTTTTCAGAATTTCTACTTCGTAAAAGATTTTTCGATAGCCCCGGCAAATCTTCTTCCCCACCGCGCTGTATTCCTTCTAGACCAGAAATAATAAGGAAAAGGTAACCCACCTTTACATCTATTTTTAGACTCATAATACTCTCTTTTCATTGGATTAGCCATGATTAATCACTTTCGTGCTCCAAATTCAAAAACCGGAAGTCAACGAATTGGGTCATTTTATTGTGGCAAATTTTCCGTTTCTTATTGAAAAGTTGATAATATTCTCAAGATGAAGCCCGCGTAAGTACTGAAAATTTATCGATTACTATCTCAGTGTTCAACAGAACATTACTGTTAGACAATCTTTGTTTTTGGCCTGAATGTTTTTGTTCATGGAAATTTCAACTTTTCTTTCTTTGTGAAGTTTGTGACAATTCATCATGAGCCTTTATTTTATACTTTGCATTGTTTGGCGGCTATGCAAGACTTTTAAACTTTTCGACTGTAGGCTAGGCCTATAGGGAGTCCATATCTAACTTTTTATACCTGTCTTATTTTCCATTAACTCATAACTGTTTTACTATAAGATAAGATTTTAGATGTCATACCCTTAGCCAGGAGGGGTTGAAAACAAATAAGCACTGTTGTTAAAGTTGACATTCTGTTTGAATTGTTACTGTTAAAGTGAAGTATGATTGGTTCGCTAGTCCATGAAACCCCCCTTGGAAATTCCTGGCTACGGCCTGAATGTAGTCAGTCTTTTACTCTTCTGTTTGTTTGTACTCATTGAATGAATGATTGAATGTGTTTATAAATGTAACTGTAACAAGGCCAGGGTATGTTTGATGATGTATCCACAGCCGCACAGTTGCCTGAGTTGAAAAAAAATTAGACTTTCCCCGCTGACTTTGACATTTCCCTTGTAGGTTGACAAGCTACAATTCCAAACACATTTCCCTTTCAATTTACCATCAAAAGGAAATGTCTCCTGACTTCTGTGAAAATGCTGCGAAAAGTTACTTCACTTCAGTCGGAGCAGAAGTCCAGAAAAATTGAAAATGTATAAGCTTAAGTAGATCTTTCTGTTTCAGAAGGTGTAAAACGCCCAGGAAAAAAGGAAACACAAATAGTTCTTGTCAACAAGACCCCGTTGAGGTTAGTAACTAGGTGAAGTAATTTCATCCCAGTGACATAGTAAATATGTAGATTGTAGGCTTGTTTGTAGACAATGTATTATATAGGATTTGTGGTCAAATTGTGAACTTTGTATTGAAATCCATCAAATTCGCCCTTCTTCCGTAGAAAAACATATCAAAAAACCTAATATGGTAAGATCATGATCCCCAAATTGATGCCTTTCGCTTCACGAGGTAGTTCGAAATAAAGTTTATCTATCAAATTGATTTAAATTGTATATCAACAATGACTTTAAATTTAAGAATAAACTTAATCATATGCAAGAAATCAATTGATGACTTTCTAAAGATGCATTCCATAATTGGTACTACAGTATTAATATTGATTCTAGAATTTTAACTGTGAATGTTTTAATATTATAGGTATACTGTCGTATAAGACCAATAGGCAATCCAGATGATGATATTTGTGTTCAAGTATTAAGTGAATCAACTGTACAATTAAATCCAACTGACGTAAGTTTATATATATTGTTGTTTTTATTATTTATTTAAAACAAGCCTACTTTTTAAATCAGAAAACAAAGTTCCTGTAGTGTTGAACTATGTAAAGTATAAATAATTTCTCATCTAACCATATGGTTATTTTTGAACTGTCCATCAATTTTAAGCATAATTGTTTTGCATCATCGGGGTTCATGACCTAATGTAGTTTCCTCTATAACAAATTCATTGGATATTGATTTGTTTTCTGCATAGCTAAGTCATGCCAGTACGGTAAGTAATGGTATATAGTGGCATATTGAGATTTTCTTTTCTTATGCAGTATACATTGATGTTAGATTTAGCTGACTGCTGCAAATGTTGTTTTTTTTTTTAAAGAATTCTTGTAGAAATTATAATTTTTAAGTAGACATCTTTGATGAATATAAGCTTATACTCCTATTGACCAAGTTTGAAAACTTAAATTTTTTGTTCCTTTAAAGAGGTGGTATCCCTTTAACACATTACATAAAAATATGGATAAACAAACTTTTGGAAACAAACACATGTGAGATTTTTTTGACATTGTTAAACAACATGTTTTATTGGTATTTTCTACAAATAAGCTGAGCTCAAAGTTTCTAAGACAGTTAAATTATATGTATGTGTACTTAATGATACAGTTACAATAAAAACATAAGCTTACTTGTTTTGTGTGACAAATGACTTAAAGAAACATACATGAAAAGACCTTAAAAGCAACAGTTCAGCTTTGTTATTTTAAATATTTGCTTTACTTTAAGCATGGGTTTGCATAGTTTCTTAGTGAGTGAATTTACTAGTCCTATTCTGCATTCAAAAATGGAATGTTGTTACTGCATGTCATTACTTTATTAATTTTAGGCTGCAACAATAAGAAATGGACAAGTTAAAGAGGTAGAATTATTTAGTCTTTTCATTTTTAATCTTCTTTTATTTCATTCCTGTGCATGTGATTATATAATGGATCATCTTAGTTTGCTTCTCATAAATCAAAGGCTTTAGAGTTAACAAATATAATCATCGTAAACAGTGTTTCAAAAGACTTTGTGGTCATGTTTCGAAAAACTATATTTAATCATACTATACTTTACAATTAGGATTCTAAGAAATTTTAAATGAATTTATTAATGATCTTTTTTGTTCATTTTAGCTGCAGTACACATTTCAACATGTATTTGACGAATTCACATCACAGAAAGCTATCTTTGATTATGTTGCTTTACCTACAGTGGAAGATCTTTTGCATGGAAAAAATGGTAAAGATTGTTACCCTTGGATGTCAGTTGCAGACAAAAAAAAAATTGAAGTTTGCATAATTGTCTGAATAATATAAAATATTTTGATTGTTTAATGATCTCAAATTGATTGCCAGTGTCAGGTTAAAGCCCTTCTAAGATAAAACATATGAAAATTAAGTCACTTATAAGTCTGCTGAAATTTGTATTTCTCATTTAAAAATATCAAACAAGAATAAAAAGAAACAAATTTTCTATGATAACCTTGTAGTTCTGTTTGGTTACAGCTAACAGTCATTTATTGGATAAGCTTACTGTTTTGTTTTATAATTTGTAGGATTATTGTTTACCTACGGTATAACATCATCAGGTAAAACATTTACTATGACTGGTTCTCCTAAAGATCAAGGTATATTACCTCGGTGTTTAGATGTTATATTTAACAGTATAGATGATTATCAAGTTAAAAAATATGTAAGTATTTGTAAGTTTATGTAAGTGTGTTTTCATTCTGGAATAATAGGATGAATTAGGGTCTACTTTAGTTTAAATGCAGTTGATCAAGGTTCCTGATCTTGTAATAGAAAGGTAAAGATTCAAAATTTGTGATATTTCCAAACATTTCTTTATTATGAAATTTGCTATTTCAGGTATTCAAACCAGATAAAATGAATGGTTTTGATGTCCAAACTGAAGTTGATGCTATGTTAGAAAGACAGAAACGTGAAATATTACCTGGTGTAGGAACACCTAGAATACCCTCTACACCTAGCACCCCAAAACCACCGTAAGTATTAGTCTCAACATCTAGCACCCCAAAACCACCCTAAGTATTAGTCTCAACACCTAGCACAGTAAAAACCACCATAAGTATTAGTCTTAACATCTAGCACTGTAAGTATTACTCTTAACATGTAGCACCCCAAAACCCTCATGATTATTAGTCTCAACACCTAGCACAGTAAAAACCACCATAAGTATTAGTCTTAACATCTAGCACTGTAAGTATTACTCTTAACATGTAGCACCCCAAAACCCTCATGATTATTAGTCTCAACACCTAGCACGCCAGAGTCCTCATAAGTATTTGTCTCAACTACCTAGCACTCCAAAACCGTCGAGCGTATTTGTCTCGACACCTAGAACTATAAAACTATGCTAAGTAAAATCTTAACACTATCACTCAAAAATCACCATAAGTATTAGTCACAGAAAAGTCAACCTTAGCCTCTAGTTCACTGTAAGAAATATTTATTATCCAAACTGTTTAAAAAATAAATCTGCCTGAAATGACTCAAAACTGTTTTTCTCGTAATGATATTTGTTGGTTTGTAGAACATATTCACTGTGGAATTTTCTAAAAGATGATGGTATATTTTTTGTAGAAACTTTGGTGAACAGACTAGAATGAGAGATATTGGTAAAGTTGAAGATATAGAAGAAGATAATAGATATGGTGTATTTGTGTCATATGTAGAAATATACAATAACTATGTATTTGATTTATTAGAAGAACTACAGTATGACCCTATTACAGGCTACAGGTTGGTATCTTTTATACAATCTTTAAAAATATGATTTTGTGTTTTTGATTACAAGCAAATTTGGAATAAAAATCATTGGTTGCTACTATATAAATGATTGACCAACTTAGAAAATTTAGTGGTGGTATTTAATTAACATCTTACAAACAATTTCAAGCAAAACATAGTCTTAACTAAATAATTATTTGTAGAGCACCACAATCTAAGATACTACGTAAAGACAACAGTGATAATATGTATGTAAATAGTTGTGTGGAAGTGGAAATCAAAAGTCCAGAAGAAGCATTTGAAGTCATGTACAAAGGTGAGTTGAGGTTGCAAATCTACTTATGCCATCAGTTAAGTCACCTGCAACATTATGATGACCAAGTTACCTTTAAATTTATTTGTTTTATATTCTGGATTTGAATACTTATTTTGAAACCTGTTTGAGCATAAGAATTGTCTTGTTGTTAAACCTCAAGTGTTTTTTGTTGGTAATTTTAGGTCAGAAGAGAAGAAAGGTAGCCCATACTGCCCTGAATGCTGAATCTAGTAGAAGTCATAGTGTATTTACTATAAGATTAGTACAAGCACCATTAGATGATAGAGGAGAGGAAGTTATACAGGTTGGTAGATGTTATTAATTACAGGGCCCATACGCAGAAAATCAACAACTCTGGGTTAAAATCAAACTGAGTTAATTTAATGTTGATTTAACGCTTTATTCAGGTTTTAAATGTGAAATTAACTCGGTGATAAGATTTATGCATATATAGAAGAGTAGACTTTGTTTGGAAATCAGCAGTTCTTAAAAGATATATCAATTCAAATGAATCTGAATCAACTAAATGTAATATGAAGACTTTCCCAAACAAATCTTGACTGTTATATTATACAAAATCTGGTGGTGTCCTTTATTTCAGTAGATGGTTATATTGATTATTGCAATGGTCAAATATAATTTGTTAATGGCCCTTGCTAACAAATGACAATATTATATTTTTTTAGGATCCAGAAAGAATCTGTATTAGTCAGTTATCACTAGTAGATTTAGCTGGCAGTGAAAGATGTAAACGAACAGAAAATATGGGTGACAGATTGAAAGAAGCAGGTATGGATAGCTTTGAAATCTTGTCTTATCAAGTTTGTATTAGTGGTTTTACCCAAAGTAAAAACTGCCGAAAGTAAAGCTAAGGAACAGGCCTTAAATATCTCAAATTTAGATTCATTGAAGCAAATATGAAAAGGCACATAGAAAATGTGATTGTTCGAATTCAGAGGAAATTGAATCAAGAAATAAACTCTACTCACTAAACGAGGCCTTCTCAAATGACGGACGACGGGCCAAATGCAGCCCGCAACACTTTTGAGAATGACCCCTCAAGAGTGACCTCTTGCGCTAAAACGCTCTGCTCGTTATGCTAGCTAAGCTCTATTTGGCCCTTATATTTTTTTCATAAAATACATTTGGCCCTTTACGAAAATTAATTGAGAAGGCCTGCACTAAACTGAATAACCACGTCTTCAGGTAACAATTCTTACAGACCATTGTGTCTGGAGTTGGGAGATCAAATTGTTGAATATTTCAAAGGCAAGTACATGTAAATGAATTAATAAGGTCAGACTTACCAAATACTAAAATAAAAATTCAATATTTAATCGTATTATTTATAGGAAGTATCAATCAATCATTGATGGTATTAAGAACATGTTTAGAAACATTGCGAGAAAATCAGAAAGCTAATGCTAATAAGGTAAGTCACAATTATTGAAGTTTTTAAAATATTGATTCTACAGTCAAACTGTGTTGACATGGGAAAGGGTGTGAACACCCCATGCTGTTGGTTGAAACATACATTATTTTTGTTGCTGTGGAAAATCTCAATCAAGGTTGAATTGTTATATATTGCGATTAAGTACTGTTAATTTAAATCCTCATGGTTGAAAAATTCTGATAATGAGAGTCGGCTTTGTATTAACTTGAAACTCTTTATCACTACTTTACTTAATGTTTTTATATTTAAATAGAATGGTATTTCAAATGTTTTTATATTTAAATAGAATGGTGTTTCAATAAAAAGTTATTTATAATTCATTATTATTTTGATATCTGTTTTTAGATGGTACCCTATAGAGATTCTAAGTTAACACATCTATTTAAAACCTATTTTGATGGTGATGGTAAAGTAAGAATGATTGTTTGTGTTAATCCTAGAAGTCAAGAATATGAAGAAACAATTGTAAGTTGATGTTTTTACTAAGAAATTAGTTAACAATATATAATATCAGGTATAATTTATCATAAATGTTACTCATATGCAGAGTAAAATAGAAAAAACTCTGGTAGGTTTTAGTGGTTCTTAGCTATGCATACCACTTTCTGTCATTCTGATTCCATATCTATCCAGAGTACACAATTTTTCTCAGAGTTTTCAAATTTGTGAGTAAATATTTGTTACAGAAAGGTTCATATATGTGCGATGTATTTTAATCTTGGTTTTCTATTTACAGCATGTGATGAAGTTTGCTGAAATGACCCAAGAAGTAATGGTATCTAGGGCACAACAAGTTAGGTTTAATGATAATGGTTTAACACCAGGTAGAGGTAAAATGAATCAACAACGTATTGAAACTGGCTATTCTAATGAACCTCAAAATGGTAAGATTACATCAAGAGTGTTAAAGGGATTGTAAAAAAGGATTTCTAAACTTTGTATGTGTATCAGGGACACTGATAGCATCAATTTGCGCCATTCCAATTTCCATTTTAAAGTCTGTGGTTCTTGCAATTCAACTTAAACTATTAAAGCATTTAATGACGTCATCTCCACTGATCTGCGTAGACATCAATAGTAGCTTCCAGTAGATCAGTGGGGGTGACGTCACAAAACGCGTTAGTTTAATCTTCAATATATTTTTATTATACAGCTGTACCTGTACTACCATCACTGGTATATAGTCTAGGACCAACTTTCCCACCCATGGAATTACTACATGCATCAGATGATAAAACATTACGTTGTTTAGAAGAGTTTTTAGGTATAAGATATAACAGACGACAGACATTAAATGTTGACTTCAATAGAAAAGGTAACTTAATATTATATATTTCTTTAAAAGTATAATTTGATGATGAAGAACTTTCGTTTTATGTATTATTTCTACAAAATTAGAATTTGATACTCAATACTTAATAAGATTCAGGTATGGTTCGTTCAAATTCATTGGGTTTTTTTTATTTTTGTATTTTAGAGGCAATGTTACGAGAAAGACTAGTTGAAATGGAGAAAGATTACTACAGACTACAATCTAGAAATGAACAATTAGAAAAATTAATGGAAAAGAAAACAAAAGATAGTTCAAAAAATGACAGTAAACTCAAGATGTTGGAGAAAAAATATGAAGAAACAAGCAAATATATAAAGGGTTTAGAAAAGGAAAATAGCATCATGAATTTAAAAGTAAATAATATATTTCATGTTTTGAAAAACAGATCAGATTGAATTTGAGCAACTGAGCCTTTTTTTTAAATGAAATGAAATGGAGTTAAGATATGAGAAATATTGTGTATTGTGATACAGACATATTTTTATAACGATAGGTTCAAATACCGCGATATAACATTTTAAGCTGTTTGAGAGCTGTTTGAGATCTGTTTTATCTAGTTTAGGTTGTTGAGATCTGTTTTGTCTAGTTTAGGTTGTCCAAACTATAATTCGGCTGTCGCCTATGAAAAGGTTAAGACTTAACAGTTTTCTATTGGAGACAATATTAGCTTACCTTTTCTATGTTTCTGTGTTATTTTTAGTTAGAAGATAAGAACTGGAAGATAACACAAGAAAAGAAAGAAAAAGAGAGATTAAAGAAAGATTTTATTAGTAGATTGGAAGAGAAAAATATGGTATGATATTACTGTTATAATTCGTATATACAAGACAAAATATTAACTTTTATCTTTTTTGTATACTCTACCCATATCCCACTGAACAAAGACTACTTACTGTGTGCAAATCAGTGTCCTTAATACACATATACAAAATTTAGAAAAGCTCCTTAATAATACCTTTAAGAGATCTTTACATTGAATCTTTCATATTCTGTTTGATCTGGTAGTGCAATATCTTTGTAAAAGTAAATATGTTTTGTAGGATATTGCTAAACAGAAGATAGTAGCTGATGAAAAGATACAAGCTAATGAACATAAGATAAGATCTATTAGAAGAGCTGTAAATACCCCACAACCACCACGACCAGCACCCAAACCTAGAATGACACCAAGTAGTATATATGGTGCTAAATCAGAAACAGACGTGTCTAGTGTAGGAAGTAGTAGTGGTAGAATAACTAGAGGTGCTATGGCGTCTGCTAAATCATTATATGACATCAATAGAGTTGGTACATCAACTGTTAGACCTGTGGTATGTAGCTTGTTATTTAAATATCAGTTAATGTGAATTAATTGTTTTTCATCATTTATTGAAATTTTTTTTACCATTATAACCTTATCAGACTTTATTGGTCAAGCTAATACTTGATTTTGTGAATGTCATTACTTTTCTCAGATTCTGATATTGTCAAATTTTTAGATTTTCAGTAAAATTATGCATAATAAACGGTCTTTTCTTTACAGCGTGCTCCTGCGTATAATACTAGAAGAAGGTCAAAATCTACATCTAATGCTGAGTTATATTTAGATCATCAACCTAAAAATTCAACACCATTAGGTTTGTTTCATTTATCTACACATAATAGATTTGTACAGTAAAAATTTCAATGAAGCTGCCAAGTGCAAATAGTATAATATTGGCATTTCCTACAAGAAAACCTGAGATATCACATGATGGGCAATCTTCCATTAAAAATCATCTTCATAATCACTATATTTTGACATAATTGATAAAAAATTGTTATAATTTTATGAAAGGTACCATTATGAGACCAACAATGAAAAAGAAGAAATCTGTAACTAAACTAGAAATAGATGATATGAAGAATGCAACACAATATTGTTTAACTCATCAAGAGCCGGACTCTAGTGATGAAATGGTGACAAAACTTATCAAGGTGGGATATTAACTAATTAACAATCAGTCTACAAACACACACACACAGTGATCTGATCCAATCTATCTAGAATCTTACAATCTTTTTCATTGGCTCTAAGAATTACTGTGCCAAAACGGGTGATGAAAAGAGCACAGTTATGATAAAGGCTCACTTAAAACAGGAGATTGGACAATGTCTCAAGTTAAACAAAGAACTTTTGTATCGTAAATGAAGTAAGAAGTAAGAAATTCCACCAGCTATTGTCATAAATCGAGGAAAGCAAAAACAGCTTTCAGTACAAAAGTAAATATCTTATATATATATTTCAGGGTGATGTCATACCAACTGCTGGTGGTGGTACATCTGTTGTGTATTATGATGTAGAAACATTAACACAAACATCACCTGGTAGTACTAGACGTAAACGACGTAGTTCCTGTCCACAACCAGCTGATTTAATAGATCCTACAGAAAGATGTTCTTATGCTATAGAAGGACATGGCAAGTAAGTAGTGTTGTTTCCTTATTAAAACATATATTGTCTTCTCAATCAAACTGATTATTTTTTTCAGAATTATTTTCATTAGTTACCACTTAACTAGGGAAATAATTAAAGGGATTGTAAAGTGATTTTCTAAACTATGTATGTGTATCGGGGACACTGATAGCATCAATTTGCGCTATTCCAATTTCCATTCCGGCTTCTGTGGTTCTTGCAATTCCACTAAAACTAACGCGTTTTATGACGTCACTTATAGTGATCTACTGGAAGCTACTATTGATATCTATGCAGATCATTATTAGTGACATCATAAAACATACAAAGTTGAGAAAACTTCTTTACAATCCCGTTAAGACCAGCTTAAATATTCCTATGTAATGATCTGCTGCATTTTTGAAAATAAGATTTAAATAACATTATATAAACACATCCCATGTTATCATGTGCATATCATTTTCATTGACTTGTTTTTATTATAGGAGGTCCAAGGCATCAGTGGTGTGATACAATTTTGAAAACCAATAAGAAAGGTACAATCAACGAAATATGTAAATAATTGTGTACTGTGACCAGAATGTATATATAGTAACTTTATAAACTAGACTTAGTGCAATCTCATCACAGCTTTAGTTAACATGGTGTTCTCAATCTTTCATATATTTTATAACTATTTTTATCTACATCGGTTATCATATTAATATGCAAAATTCTCATTAGGGTTATAAGGAAAAGATGATTGAAAAATAACCTGAACAACTTGGGCAATTATTAGCTGCCTTGACAAATTGTTGGCTCATATACCTGTTAAATACAATTGGCATATAAGACAAAAATATTTCTACAAAGAATGAAATCAACAGGTAGATAAGCCATCCATTTGATAGACACATTTGATATTGCATAAAAATATTGAAAAAAATAAGTATAAATTATATAATAAAGAGTTTGGTTGTAAAATAAAATTGTGTTTTAAACATTTCATTTTCTCTATTTATCATCCTATTATTCACATTTGTCTTTCAAACCTTGTCAGTCTTTAAATTCTTTTAATTTTCATTTTTTTTATCTTCATTTCATTGCTTGATTTGGGAATTTAACTAAGATGGTGCTGAAATATTTGACTTTCAAGCCTAATCCAATTTTAAGGAATTGAGCTATTATTTGAGTTCCCGACAGGCTTTGAATCAAATAGTTAGTTGTTGTACTGTGTCATCTGATATATCAAATAATTTTCTTTAGTAGAAGGTTGGCATATTTAATAAACTTATTGATGACAAATTGATGACATTTAAATCTATTTTCTAGTTTTGTGTTAAAAATCCTTCAATTTTGTGTGTCACTCTTTGCGTTGTTACTTTGTATTTTAAACTTGTCTGCTATAAACTATCTTCAAATAATGAAATCCAGCAAACTGATTTTGTGAAAAAAATCTGTCTTTACATTTACCTCAAAGTTGGTGAAACTATTCTTTTTTTTTTCTGTTAATCTACCATTAGCCATCAATTTCTGTGTATTTTATTGAGTTCAAGTCCTTTCTCCATCAATTCATTGCATTTATTTTATTTAGTCTTTCTTACTACATGAACATGTATTTCAATATCATATCAGCTTGGAGTTATTTTTAATCATGTATGTATCAATACTTATATTTTAATTTTCAAAGTTCATCAATAAATGAATTGTATAAATAATGTGTTTGTTGTAAATAAAGATGAAGTGTGTTTTGTAGTATGTAAGCTACTGTATAGTACAGAACAATGAATAGATAGTATTTCACTTTATGTTTCTGTATCTTCTGGCCTGAATACTTATCAACAAGGTTCATAATATAGTTAATCTACATTGAGCTAAAAGATCTTTCAAGGCTGGTGTGTTCAAGGACGAAATTGCTCTCCAACATTGCAAAGTCTTAAAAAAACGAATTCAAACAGAGATAATTATGGATAAGTAGCTGACTGTGAACTCCACTATAAGTAACTTAACAAGCTAAGATACAATGTTGGTTGAAACTACGCTCCTAACAGTGAACATAGTGAGAATTTCTTTAACCATCCTCAAAATGTAAAATAAATAATATCATTCAGTAAGATCTCATTGGGGGGCTCATTTTTGGCCGACTGTTGTTAGAACTAAAATTTGCCGCTCGCGATACCAATGGATTTTTAACATTTTATATTTCAAAGCACCCCCCCCCCCTTCTTTAAATCCTGGATCTGCTCTGGTATATATTCAATTAGATATTAAACTATTATTTAGTCTTATTACTTTAATAGTATTAATTTATCTTGACATTCTATTCCAAGCCATCTCAAATTGCGGCCCGCAGGCTAATCCGAATTGCCCGCAGACATTACTACAAAAAATGAATAAAAACTACATGAAAAAAAAAAATTTTTTACGCAAGATTAGTGCCTGTATAACCTTAGAGTTTACGGGGCCCGGGGCCCTATTCGCTGTAAACACTCTGCTCGCTTTGTTAGCTAAGTTCTAATCAGCCCTTTTATTTCATTCATATTTATTTGCTTTTTGGCAAATAACTGCATGACACAGTGTATTGATATTTTAAAAGGAAAAAGACATAGTCATAGTTTTATTTTTTATTGAAAATTTTAAAAATGAGATTATCATTATGTCATGAGATGCCTTCCATATTATTTATAAATCACCGGAAGTATATTGCCGGGTATCTAATGCGCATGCGTTGTCAAATCGTGAGTTGAAGAAAGAAAATTTTGGAAAAGTCGCCGTGAAGTTAGCTCTGAACATTCTTTTTTAAGCGACAGTAGAAATGAGGTAATAATATGCATGAATTTATATTAAGAATCCAATTTCAATATTGTAAAGAGTGCAATTCAGAATCGGTGATCTCACTGACTAAAACAGAAGACCGTGCCAAGGCAAAGACGCCACAATAACAAGTTCAGTTAAAATTGAATAAATGAAATTTGTCCTGATACAACTTAACATCATTTAACAATAGTTTGCTGCTGTGGCTATTCAACAGAACCACTGTGTGACTGTATAATCTTACAAATCCATGAAATTATGTAATTAAGTAATTAGGCCCTATGGGCCTATGGTTGTGTAGTGTATTACTGTATACCTTTTTATTTATAAGATAAGACTACTAAAGTAAGAACTAAGAAGAGCACTAAATAAGATGAAAAACCTTTAAAGTTTAAAGCAGATTTTGACATTTTTTTATTTGAGCAGGAATTTCCGAGGTAATCGTGGTAAAGGTGGAATGATGAGAGGCCCATTTAACAAACCTCATGGCCAACCGTAAGTTTGTATTTTCTAACATTTTATAAATCTATATCTTTGCTATTTGTAACTTCGAAATTTTTGTTGTGATTATCTAATGATGTTTCCACGAAAGTCTTCAAACTGAAAGTTTCACAGGGGTGACAAATTGCGAATGAGAGTGTTATTCCTCCTCATTTGAAAGTGGCAATGCAGTGGGTTATGCCAAAGAACGTACCAATAATCCACAACTTGGCAGTCATTGATAAATGTTTGATTCAAAGGCGTCGAATCCCTAAAATGATTGTGATAATGTAGGTTATGTAGCAGACGATTATACTGAATTAGCATGTTGGAAACAAAGTCTTGAATCTTCATGTTCAAAACAATGCATCAAAGTATCTGGTTAGAAACAAGAAACGCAGACTTTTCAATGATTAAAGATAAGATAAGATAGATAAGACTTTATTGTACATGGAACACCATGGTCCTCTCGCGAGGTCCATATCTGGTCAAATTGTACATAACAATTGTAAATGAACATAATAAAAATAAATGTATAAGATAAAAACTTGATAACATTAGCCAAAACATAAGCTTATATGAAATATTCGAGGGAGAATTATGCAAGGGTGAAAGAAGGTTGATATTCCCATCCTACTAGACTAAGACAGGTTATAGATTCACACATTTTGGCAATTTAAACTATGTTTAAAAAATTTGTGTCTTTACAGATTCCGGGCTTTTGTTCCCCATATCCCGTTTGATTTATTGCAGGTAAGATTTTAATTTAGATGATTTTTTAGGCCGCTACATTTCATATTTTCTCAATTTTCTCATTTCTTCGTAACGGCCTTAATAGATTTTTTTATTTCTCAATGACTGGAAAAAATGATAGGGTACTTATTTGTTTTTTTGCTGATAAAAAAGTGTTTTGATAACTGTAGCACCTCGTCTGAATTACAAAATTTTGTCATCTCATTTTGTATCAAGAAAAATTCTGTAAAGGTATGTCTAATAAAGCTGAAAAAACATACAACTTCTATGCGAAATTACTCTTTTATGTCTTATTTTAAATTGAAAAATGTTTTATATTTAAGTGTGAATCAGCATTTCCTAAATCTAAACCTCCATCAGATGAAAAAGCATTTACTGAGGTATGTAAAATGATTGTTTATTACAACTTAGGCATATTTTAAAGGATAAGGAAAATCCATTTTTGCTTAGTTTGCTTTTTTAGTTCAATAAATTATTTTGGTGGCATAACTTTTGTTCTTTGAGATGAATCAAAATTGATCAAATTGTTGGATATTCCCAGTGCCTTAGTGGGGTAAAATATTATCTCCAAAATCACAATCTATTTCTTTTTTGGTGACATAAAGCATAAACACCCTCTTATCAATTCCTTTTAATAACTAATGAATTATATTGTTTAGACATAAATCTTTACTGTGTTCAATTTTAAAAGTGTAATGTTATGTCTGAAAATTGGAAATTATAAGATACACAGTTATTTGGAAGTAATTGATAGCTGTCACAATAATTTCCTACATTAAATAGACTTTCTGATGACTACAGTTCTTATAGTCTAAACTGTAGACAGATACGAAGTCAACAGGTCATTACCATAGAAACATTGTACAGTCCATATTCTCACCTTTCTAGAAAGTTTTTCTCAGTTTCTCATTAACTATTTTTTAATGATTTCAGGCACTTTTAAAAAGAAATGCAGATCTAACTCCTAATGCAGCTGAACAAGCATCAATATTGGCTTTAGTAACCAAGATACAAAGTGTTTTAGATAATTTGGTAATAGCTCCTGGGGCTTTTGATTCAGCTGTAAGTTCACTTTATTATTTTTTTATTGATTAGGTTTCATAAATAAGTTCATTCTTTATTCATTGTGAGTATTTGTTCATATCCATTGCATGGCTTCAAACTTTCATTTTGCTACCTTTAATGATTTTTATTCACTAAACATAAATATTTTGCTCACAAATCTAAATACTGAAAATACATGACATGAAATCTTCCTGAAAAGTTTGTGCCTTAATCATGAAACATTTTAAAGCATTGCCCAATAATTTATTTACAGAATAACAGTTTACCAGTAAGTTAATGATCATTCTAATCACCAACTTCCATCACAACCTAATCTTATCTTCCATCTTAAAACTCTTCTTTATATTCTACACTCAGTGTACAGGTTGTATGTATTTTGATATATGGTTATTTGTATGTAAGAAATAGTTTCAGTTTCAGTGAATAACACTAGTGCATAACATTGCAATTATTAATGATTGAGATCAAATTTAAACTGAAAAGGTATTACATGGCATTGGGATAACTTTTTCCAAGTCAAGTCATATTTCAAATATATATCCGATTGAGTGTAGAATATAAAGAAGAAAATCAAATTTGATTAATCGTTATTAACACAGTAAGTTCTTAAATATTTCATTGATAATATTATGCATTCCTAACAATTAGATCTATACTTCTTTCTATAGATAAATCTAGAATAACTTATATCTTAGTGAATGAATAGAATCTCTATTAATACTTTTTACGACTATCGTTACCTTTATACAACTCTACTTTCTTGGTTTTGGTTTAGATCTTATATTATATTGAGCATTATTAATGTCTATTATTTCACATAAAATTGTTGGTTATGGCTTGCTTAATAAGTTTTATTATATGCCTGATATCCAAGAAGAATCCATGACCGGGCCAGCCTAAATTCTGGGAAACGCCACTGTTTCAAACAACAGATGTCTGTCTAAAAAATAGAATGCCTGATACACATAAACATTTTCTTTACAATCCAAAGAAAGAACATTGGATTCATTGTCTGTGGCAATTTTTTTTAATACTCTTTATGCAAGTTTCAGTTCTTCCTCATAGGTATTTGTTTCATAGTTCTTTTGTAATATCATCTGACTACAATTAGAAGTGGATTTTTGATTGCATGTTTTGATACTTTATTAGATTACTTGCAGTGAAAACAAACTTATAGTGTGAATGTTCTTATTGTAACAGATCTATCATTGTTTAAGTGAATATGACAAAGACTGGGAGTTTTCAGGTTTAGAATAAACTAGGTACTGGGTATGCATAAAATTGTTATTTTCTAGACATAGGAGATTGTTATTCAGAATAACATTGGATAAATACATTTGTACATCTTCTGTGAAGATATTATGAACTTCCTCTAATACCTTGACATCATTAGACATTTTTCTTGTATCACAGTAGTTAGTAAGTGCACCCAGGGCTTAAGATTACCTTAATTAAGACGGAGAAGATCACAGTAAAAAGAGACTTAGAAAAGCTACAGAAGCATTTTCACAAATTCAGGACTCTCTTGGGGCTATATAATTTCATTTATGGCGGTGGACTACTTTTATGATCAGGCCTTAGAAGTTATTAGCATCTTTGGCTCTAGGTATTAATTGGGTGCTGCTAATATGAGCACAACATTTACAGTTGTAACTAGCATGTAATCTAAAGCTATGACATCGATATGATTAGATTGTATGAAAATAGAGTCAATTAGAGAGCGCTGAACAAAAAGACCAAGCAATATGCCTGGACATGAAACTAGTGCTAGTCTGCATTTTAGACTTCCTATTTTAATTGGGCTCTTTGATTGGCATTAGGCATTTATTTAGCTATATATTCAATTCTCATAGGGACATAAATCAAATAGTTAGTTTGCCAACAGGGTCGTTCAACTTTCAAACAAGTAAAGTGTATATAAAACTTAAGAGTTTGTAACTGGATAATGTGAAACCTGTCGATGGCAAATGACCGTAGCTTAAAATGGGTTGTTCACGTGGCATTCAATATGCCATTGTTTATATTTATAGCAAATAGAAGAAGTAAGACAAGTTGGATCATTTAAGAAAGGAACAATGATGACAGGCTCTAATGTAGCAGATATTATTGTAATGTTGAAAACACTACCTACTAGTAAGTGTACATTACATATCACCATTATATTACTGGAAACAAACATTTGAATTATCTTTGATAAACATTTCTACATTGTCAGTATTATTCTATATTATAAAAGACTTTGTGTTTGACTTTCTTTCTTAATATATAGATTTGAATTCTATCAAAAGTTAGAAATTGAAGTATTAGTATTATTTTAATGTTTTTAGAAGAGGCAGTTGCAGCATTAGGTAATAAAGTTTTAGAAGAATTGAAGTCACAAGAATCTACTGAGGGTATAAACATATTATATTGACCTATTTTCTCACATATACTACTGCTGCCTTAGAAATTACAGCCAAGCAAAAATAGTTTCTTTATATTTCATTTAGGTTGACTACAATTATTTTAAAAGATAGCTTGTTAGCACAAAAATTTGTATCATGGGTGTCGCAAAAAAAAAACGTCCCCAACTTTGATGCAAAGTATCTCAGCTGCTGATGAGCCGATCTCTTTCAAACTTCTCACAGATTTCCTTCAACATGTCCTTGTCAGACCCTGAAAATATGAGAGTCATCGAATAAAAATTGTACAAGTACTACTTCGAACAAAATAGCATGTCAAAAAATTCAATATCAGAGCAAATTACATCTTTTAATTTGTGTTCATTGTGCCTTCACCACATCAAACATTTTCCATCCTGATAAACTCTCACGGATCTCATCTAAAGATACCACTCGCAAAGCGACCATCTTGGATTTCAATTCCCGTTCAGTTATTGTGCCCCTCTAACCCAAGTGCAGTACACATGTTAATAAAAATAATCTAATCTGCCCGGAGTCATTACATCAGCAGCGGAACAAACTGGATGAACAGGAACTGAAAGGCAGGAAGGTTGCTTTTTGGGAGAAAAAATCTTAAGATGAGATCGGTGAGAGCATTTCTGGATGGAAAATGAAAAATATTGGTTGTCGATGTGGTGAAAGCACAATGAACACAAATTCAAAGATGTAATTTGCTCTGATATGGAATTTTTTAACATGTTATTTTGTTCGTGGCAGTACTTGTACAATTTTCATTCGATGACTTTCATATTTTCAGGGTCTGACAAGGACATGTTGAAGTAAATCTGTGAGAATTTTGAAAAAGATCGTTTCACCAACAGCTGAGATACTTAGGTCAAACTTGGGGACGTTTTTATTGGGACATCCGATATATCCACTTTGTTATTTTATTGTATATTTATTACCTGTTATATATTGTATTATTTGTTGATGTACTTTATTTACCCTAGTCTATTCTGTTTTACAGTTTTAAGTATGTTAACAACAGAGAGTGGTTTTGAGATAAGTTCCTCTGATGCTAGTGTTAAATGTTTGATTTCTACTATTCCACCAAATCTGAAAAAATTAGACCCAGAATTACATTGTAAGTGAAGACATGTTAATATTGCCTCTTATATCAAAGACTTCATCTTGCTAAGAATCGTACAAATCAAGACAGTTACTCATGTCCTCGAATGTTCAGTCTTTTTTAACCAAGTTTTGATTAAAAGGGGGATGTATTAGTCTCATTTCTGATTTAAATAGAGCTAATTATTTCGCATATTCTATATGAAGAATTTGATGTTTTAAATATAGTGTAAAAATCTAATTTATTGTTATTACAGTGGATGGTAAAGTCATGCAAGGTCATTTAGCTGGTATTAGACATGCTAGATGGTTTGAAGAAAATGCTGGACATTCAAGGTAATATCAACATTATATCTATTTGGTGTATCCAACTGACATTTATTTCAAATAAAGTTTTAAAATTTGAGTTATTTTCTTTTTAACAGTCAGCCAATCAAATGAACAGACTTATTTGTCATATATAACTGCAAACAGTATTGTTTCCGCCTTATGGGCTTCATCAGTGCAGTGCTGATAATGGGGTTGAGGTTTGACTATATTGCCACCTCAGATGATCCCACATATGTGATACCGTACCATCATCGTATAATATATATATATATATATATAATAAAAACTCTAACACAAGTTTCCAAACGTTTCGACCATCACGGTCTTTATCATTGGAATGTAATTTACAACATAAAAACAGCAATTACGTCGCCTGGAAACATAAGGCCTAGGCCTACGTTATAAAAAGTTCTATGACGCTCGTTCATTCGCCGCTCTTGTCTCATCCTTCGTAATGTTTTTGGTTTTACTTCCTTTCATACATGGTGTTGAGTCCGTCGGGTTCTAAAGTTTTTAACTTCTTAATCCAAAGGGCTTCTTTAGTTTTTCGGTAAATTTCTGTGCCAAATACTCTTTCTATTGCGGTGACTTTTAGATTATCAGCCGAATGGTTTTGTTGGATAAAGTGGTTTGCTACTGGATCATCTGTTTTATTTGTTCTTATTTTTGAAAAATTTAATAACATCCTTTGATACAGTGTATCGCCTGTCTGTCCTACATATATTAGTTTTTCGCATTTCGTACAATTTATTGCATACACGACGCCCACGGTTTTACAGTCTATCTGTCCCTGAATTGTATATTCTTTTCCGGTATTATCAGAGAATACTTTGGTTTCATTAATGTGTGTACATAATGCGCAATATGTATCTTATTTTTGAAAAATTTAATAACATCCTTTGATACAGTGTATCGCCTGTCTGTCCTACATATATTAGTTTTTCGCATTTCGTACAATTTATTGCATACACGACGCCCACGGTTTTACAGTCTATCTGTCCCTGAATTGTATATTCTTTTCCGGTATTATCAGAGAATACTTTGGTTTCATTAATGTGTGTACATAATGCGCAATTATGTACACACATTAATGAAACCAAAGTATTCTCTGATAATACCGGAAAAGAATATACAATTCAGGGACAGATAGACTGTAAAACCGTGGGCGTCGTGTATGCAATAAATTGTACGAAATGCGAAAAACTAATATATGTAGGACAGACAGGCGATACACTGTATCAAAGGATGTTATTAAATTTTTCAAAAATAAGAACAAATAAAACAGATGATCCAGTAGCAAACCACTTTATCCAACAAAACCATTCGGCTGATAATCTAAAAGTCACCGCAATAGAAAGAGTATTTGGCACAGAAATTTACCGAAAAACTAAAGAAGCCCTTTGGATTAAGAAGTTAAAAACTTTAGAACCCGACGGACTCAACACCATGTATGAAAGGAAGTAAAACCAAAAACATTACGAAGGATGAGACAAGAGCGGCGAATGAACGAGCGTCATAGAACTTTTTATAACGTAGGCCTAGGCCTTATGTTTCCAGGCGACGTAATTGCTGTTTTTATGTTGTAAATTACATTCCAATGATAAAGACCGTGATGGTCGAAACGTTTGGAAACTTGTGTTAGAGTTTTTATTATACAACCAATCAGAGATTTTATATATATATATATATATATATAATTTACTGTGTATATTTTCAGTATTAAAGTTTTAATAAGATTATTGAGAGATTTGAGAAATAGATTTGAAGGTTTACAACCATTAACTCCATGGATTATAGATTTATTGGTATGATATTTTTACTTGTTCTGATTTCAATTCTTTAAGAAAGATAAATTAGTTTGATTTTGATCTCAGAGAATGTGTCCCGATGTTTTGGATTATTTTAAACTTGTGATGAAGGAAGATCTGACCAGTTCCAGTTAAAGGAAGTTAGTAGCTTGATTCTAATAAAAGTCCTGTCCTGAGGAGTATTATTATTATTGTGTTGTTATTACAGGCTCATTATGCAGTTATTAACAATCCATCTCGCCAACCACAACCTATAAATATAGCTTTTAAAAGATGTCTACAATTATTAAGTGCTGGTTTCTTTCTCCCTGGTTCAGTTGGTATAACAGATCCTTGTGAACAGGGCACAGTAAGAATACATACAGTAATGACTCTAGAGCAACAGGTAAATATTTAAAGGGATTGCAAAGGGATTTATACAAATTTGTAAGTGTATCAGGGCCAATAAGTGTTTGATGATGTTATAATTTGAAAGATATGCTTGTATCACAGGACACCTTTGGGATTTACGTATTTTGGTTTGGATAACCAAACTATTTAACGAAAGTGCAGCTGATTTAACTCGTATCAGGTGGTTAAACTGATATAAGCAAGGATGCAAATTGTCAAATGTATATTATGTTCAGTTATATGTGAAGTTTTTTATCAGTATTGTATAATATTCATATTGTTTTAGGATCAAGTATGTTATACAGCTCAGACATTATTAAGAGTTCTATCACATGGTGGATATAAACAAATATTAGGAATGGAGGGAAATTCAAGTAAGTGAACATTTCTACTCTATTGTAGACATTAAGGAACAATCTGAACCTGTTCCAAATTGAACTCTTTAACACTCTAGTTTTCAAACTAAACTGAATATTTATTACATTGAGCTATATATGATTATAACCGGTAATAAATTTGCATTGAGAAAATTACCTGTACACGCTATGATTATGAAAATTGGGTCAAAAAGATTACTAAAATCAAATAAATTTTTGCATCAATAAATGAATACAAGTGGTTTATTAAATCTATGGATTTAACATGGCTTGAAGTAAAGTAGGGTAGGTTTTATATCATATAACAATATTATAGGTATAGCAACTGAAATGAGTGTATGGGAAGGTGTAGTGGTTACACCATCAGATAAAGCGTATGAGAAGAGTGAAGATAAAGATAAGGATGATGAAGATGGTGATGAAGAAGGAATGGAAGTACAAGAAGCATCCTGAATATTGTATTATTGGTTTGTAATAAATATTATCATTTTCTAAGAGTGTACTAACATAAGATTGAAATTTGGGGAAAGTAATTAATTTGCAATAGTAAGACTCCATATTAAAAAGTGTACTTAGTTCCAAGTACAAATACTAAATTAACTATGTATGCAAGATTAAATTTTTAATCTTTGTGTCTTGGACAATAAAGCAACATACAACAATTTAAAGAAATATTTATTATGTACAATTATTACCATTAACCATAAAACATATATATTTCAGATGTTTTTAAAAGAATTGAATGTATCTCTGCTGGTAGAGAAGTGAACAAGTTATTTATCACTGTATATAAATCATTGCTTTATGTAAACAATAAAATCATGTCATGTCTATCAAATCTGTCTTGTGTATTATTAACAAATATCAATCAAGGTCTACCGCTATCTTTTGATATGATGGTCCATCAGATGCAAACAAAATTTTATTTCTTGATGGGTTTCACCCTTTTAGAATCATCAGATAAGACCACCAATAATCTTTCTTACAGTCAATGGGACGTCTACTGCAGCAAATGTGAATTTGGATGACTTTTATGTAATAAGATGTTACCAATTAAGTTAGACAGAAATGAAACACCTATATAAGAGGTTTTACAATATCTTGTAATAAAGTTAAGAGCTAAATGTATTATTCTGTGTGGGCACATTTTACTGCCTTACCAGATGTTTTATATTCAACAACCGTGAGCAATGATGATTTTAAAGTATGATATAATTATTAGATTTTTGCTAGAGTAAAATTGTCCATGCTTTCTTTCACATATATATACAAACAGTCCTCTTCATCCGTTTCTTATTCATCGACCCTTCTTTCCTTTACGTTTTTGATTTTTAGATGGTTGACTCTGTGATGAACTTTGAGATGAAGATTGTCTTGATTTTAATTTAGGAATGGTTTCAGCCAAATATAATAGAATTGATTTACCTGCAAAATGAAAGGATTATATCATTATTTATGACATGACTACTTTGCTGCATTCCTTTTTGGGCCATGTTACTTAGTTATAGGGACTGTTATACCTATGTATAGTCGCCCCTTTGGCATGGTAAAAATTGTGACATTACAGTACTCTCAATGAAGATAACCTTTCTGATTTTTCTGCTCACTTGAAAGTTAGGACAATAAATCAGAACATGATAAGTGGTATACCACAACTTAAAAACAATTTCAAAAAGGTACTTACGATCTGGAAACTTGTCATTCATGATAGATCCATCATCATTCTTTAGTTGAACTCTAATTCGACCTCTACATTTAGGGTCTCTATGATCTAATTCTCTGGGATAAACTTTATTCTATCAAAGAAACAAATAAGATAATATTTCATTGTACTGTAATTGAATAAAATTCAAATTTTTCATAATTATCTTATAGGGATTGTAAAGTGTATTTCTAAACTTTGTATGTGTATCAGGGACACTGATAGCCATACTGACGTCTGTGGTTCTTGCAATTCCACAAAACTAATGCCTTTTATGACGTCACTGACAGTGTTCTGCATCGATATCAATAGTACCGGAAGGTAGATCACTGTCAGTGATGTCATAAAATGTGACAAAGTTTAGTAATACGCTTTACAATCCCTTTAAAATTATAGGCATAAATGAGAATCATTTGTCTCAACACCAGATATTGATAAATAACAAGCATTCAGATACATCAACTGAAGAACAGAAGACTTCTCATTAAAAACATATGATTATTAATCGATAATTGATCTCAAGCCTGCCATCATAATCAAACCCAATTTCATAAATGATACCCATCCCTTACAACAACTTTTAATTTAACCATAACAATATTTTATTACATTCACATCATCACATGACATGGTTTCTTGATACCTGGCTTAACTAGGTGATTAGACTGAATGAATGATAATAAGTATAGTCATATGTACCTCAACTCCCATTGTCAATCCAGCTGCTGCTATAACATCTTTTATTTCAGCATATGTTGGATTGTCCACAGCCTAAAAATTTAACAAACAAATTAACACATATAGAATTTTAGCTTCCTTATTAACTGTATATCTGTTGTCAAATCTTATTTAAAATACAGCACATTGTACTTAGCAGCCAGTCAAGGGGATGCTTAATAGAGGTACATGTATGCGATCCCAGTTTAGAAGGATAAGTTTGTAATTTGTTATTATATGGACATGCATAAAACAAAAATAACAATTTAAAAAGCATTAGCGATGTCCTATGTAAAAATAATCTTTAAGACAAGCCTCTTTTACACTTTTGAATATTTCATTACTTATTTTTTCCTAACATTAATTATATCAGTGTATGAGTAAAATTCATGGATTATAGACAGTTAATCTGTTTGGCATAAGAGTTTCAAGGTATGAAAGCCGCCATTTTGTTCTGTACGGCTTACCCATGCTCGACGATGTTTCTTGTATTATCTTTGATATCCTTACCTCCTCTCACATGCTTTGACATTCAAACAGTATTATGAAGTATTTCTTACACAAAAATCATCACTTTTACAGATTAACACAAGTATAACACGTCATATTTTATCGAAATATATTAAGTCTCGCTTCATAAAAAGTATCTTAAACGAATGTTGACAATGATAACGTCATTTAATTTTTCCGTAGTTGAGAAAATTACATTTTTTTTGATTGGTCATAATATTGTATTGAGAATTTATCGTGTTCCAGGCACGTCATTGGTTCAGGATATGGTTATAAAAAGAATGAAGTAACTTTTTTGACTTCGGTCTTGGATACTTCTTAGAACGAAATGGCTGCTTACATATACTTGAAACTCTTGTACCCTATAACTATATACAGGGTTCATACAGATCATCTGATCAAATTTTCCCTGATATTTCCATGACTTTCCAGATAACATTTCATCATTTTCCATGACCAATTTTACCCTGGATCCTGGATGGAACAGGTATAGGTCATTTTGACAATTTTCCAGAATTATCATGATTTACCCTGATATTCCATGTCTGGAAAAGTTTTTTTAAAATTCCCTGATTTTCCAGATTTTCCATGACCTGTACGAACCCTGTATATATACGATTATTTACCAGAATCAGGTGCCTGTGTGGAGTATTGAGACATAAAATAATATGACATGTCTTAGAATGGCAACATAATAATCCATAGCTTATTGCAGGTTGTATAATAGTCCAAAACTCGCTGACTCTATCCCCAGCCTCTGATAGCTATTTGGACGGAAATAGCTGGGAGAGAGCCAGAAAAACTAGGCCTAAAAAACTTGCGATTTTCCACACTTCCGTTGGTGCGTGGGTTTTAAACGTATTTATTTACCTCGAATCCACAAACCTTAGATATAATTGGAAAGATGGATGATTTTGTAGTTCAATCATACCATCATTATCCCCCTACACCATACAGGCCATGCCATGTAGGCGAGTACACATCAAAGTTTTTTTCCCGAGAAATAAAATCTGTCAGTGTTATTGAATGCAGCACGTGCAAGGTGTGGAAAATCCCAAGTTTTTGTGGCCTAATTTTTCTGACTCTCTCCCAGTCATATCTATCTAAATATCTATGAAAGGCTTGGGATGAAGTCAGCAAGTTTTCTAAGCCATCATATCCATAGGTCTACTTACCTTGCTAGTTGGTATTCTACGACCATCTTGTAATGTTCTTTTACTATTTATGTATGTAGGGTAAATACATATCCACCTTTAAAAAAAGGTAAAATTTCAGTTGGCTAAATGATTAAAAAAAAATTCTGTTTCTTCAGTTGTTGCAGTGTAGTGTTTGCTGCAGAAGAGATAATCAACAAAATCAAGACAGGCACTGGCAGTCACAAGGTTCAATATTTATCTAAAAAGTGTTTCTTACTAACTAAAGCTATCAATATATCAGCGTTTCCAATATAATCATAGTTACCTTTCTCGGTCAGAGTGAGTGAATTCGGGATTCCAAGGACGTGCAGTTTGAGGCACAGCTGTTTGAGCTGCCATGTTGTCTATTTTATAAATACTGTGTAAAATTGAAACCGGAAGTACAACAATTTATCACAAAACGAAATAATATCGTGGTCCGAAATAGTTCAACACATATTGGAAGTCCGAAAAAAAGTAGACGTAAATTATAATAAAAATCCGTACAAGCAAAACAATTCCGTTAATCAAAATCTCGTCCAGAACATGACAAAATCGAGTGCAATAATTATATAGTAGTGGACTTCACATACGAGAAGTACCATCAGGTGTTTCGAAAAGAGTAAGCCTGACTAAACAAATCTGCCAAAATGCAAGTAACAGATTTGTCGTATTTGACAAGGAGTTCTCCGTAACGACCATAACATTTTCTAAAAGAAATTTTAAGTTTGTGTGTCAAGTAACCCTGTTTCAGTAATTTCACGGTTAATATTCGACCCCTTGCAAGAAAGTCCTTATAAAGAGAACAAGCTCAAGCATAGTGGATCAGTTGTGAAATGTACGTGCCATAAGCAGGCGATTGTGGTATGTTACTGCACATGAATGGAAAATTAACAATAGGAAAATCAAAGTCGTCACGTTTGTCATACAATCTGACACAAAGATCCATTCTGATCAACAGAGAAATTCTACCTATCGGAGCTAGGAAAGATGCGAAGTTTCGTATGACAAAGATCATGGTTGTTTTCAATTTCGAGAAGCAAATCCAAATAGGATACTTTAGTCTTAGAATCAGTAGGCCTAGTGTCTTTAATTTCCAACTCTCCCGATTCTCGAAAACTTAACTTAGATAAAATCCAGATTTTAAGAAATATAGTAATTTGATTGGATAATAAAGCTGTATTTAAAATCAATTTTAGTGATTGACCAATCAGATGACTGGAACTCTAAAATCATTGTAATTTTTTAATGAAACTTTGTGTGATGATAATTGGAATTGATAAAATATCAGACGAGTTCTAATTTGTCACATTTTTGATGAACAGTATTTGATTTATTATCCCTGCCAGTTGGCGTATGTTATGTTGCCTGGAAGGCGTGGCACTGGTTTTAATTCCGTTCATACAACTTTTCTCTATTAGTTAATTTAGGTTAATTGCAGTTATAAGACCTGGACAAAAGCAAATTATAAATGGCACAAATAACTTTAATAAGCCCAAGATAGTCACCGTAAGTCAAAAAAGGTTAATTTTAAATATTCTGCTATTCCTTATAAATATATTTTCCAAGTCAACGATGGCTTTCATTATTGTGATCAGCTTACATTGTGACGTCACATGTTATGTTGACACGAGGTACTAACTCCAGTTGGCCATCATAACGTGGGTTTTCTAGGCTTTAGGCCTACAGGTTTGTGTAATGTCTGACAGTGGTACAGACTCAGAAGATGAAATACAGATAAAGAAATATTTTAATAACGATCTTCTGTCTGGGATCAAACAAGCTAAGCATGCTCAAGAATCTCGAGGTGGAATTAAAAGAGCCCCTGGACATCATTTGGTAAGTTTAGGCTAGTATCGTAGTCTATTCTAAGTCTTAGATTTATTGTGTAGCAAAGTATGCCTAGCCTATTTGATATTATTATTAGATCTGACTTGTTAGTGAAGCAGATTGCTCAAGAATTTTCAGTACTTTACGATAGGTGAGTTTGGACCATTTTAAGCCAGGAGCTTGAGGTCTGAAGGTCTGGAACAAACATAATGTAGAATAGAGGGATTTGAAGTCCAATGTTTATTTATTAGATGTGCGATCGATGTGTTTTCGAGCTAAATATCATCAAACGCGTTTTGAAGAACAAGGGCAATTCTTGGGTGATAATAAATAATCACAGCTAGGCCTATAGCACTATTAAAAAATCCTACAGGCCCTGTAGTGTAGAGTGTTTATTAAAAACGCGTTTTGAAAAACAAGGGCATTAACTCATACCGTATTAAAGGGATATGTTCACTAACAACTATACGATCAATACAATTTTAGTCTCATAACTTGGAATTATCTAGCTATTCTAATCCATAACATTGTTCACCGTTTTCTCTAAAAAATATAAGTCTTCAAGAGTTCAAATCCCCGTCACATAAATATGAACGTTTGAAAGTAAAAAATACGACTCGCCGTTTAGTGAGACTATGCATTATAATTATAGAAAACACATATACATACAGAAAATGAAAGATAAATGTTTAGGGTAGGGATATAATTGAAGGGATTTTGTGATTTAAGGACTGTTACAGTAAATCTGAAGGCTATTTACATAAATTCAAGGCCCAAATCGATCCTCGAAAATGGTGAACATTCCCCTTTAAATATTTCTACGACTTTTATTATTTGCAATAGGATTCATCCCTGGGATGAAAATGAACTATCTCAGCAAGCTTCGTCAAAATTCGTCAAAAATTGTGCCCTGTAGAGTGAGCGCTAGTTGCACAATAAGGCCTACAGCTAGCTAATGAAGTGAAAACGCTAGGCCTAAGATGGACATGATATTTTGGTTACCAGTTTCCCAAAATTTTAACTAAGATAAAATCCAAATTTTAAGAAATACAGTAATCTGATTGGATAATAAAGCTGAATTTAAAATCAATTTTAGTAATTAACCAATTGGATTGTTGGAACTCTAAAATCATCTTAAGTTAGGATTTTGTGAAACTGGCCTCTCTGATTATCACGAAAATCGATAGGGTGATTACAATATATTATAGCCTACGCCTAAAATATATTTGTGAGGTATAAAAATACACTTTCTCAATACATTATCCCAAGTGCAGAACATTAAAACATAAAACACAATTTCGTTTCATTTGGTTCGACGCCAAAAGACCTTTTACAAGTTCCCATTTAATTCAATTTTTATTTTTAAGTTGAGAAACAAGAGGCAAATTGTAGTGGTGAAAAAAATTAAAGTCTACGATGGCCGCCATTGGGATGTTGACTGTGATAATAAATTGGAGAGGGCAACCAAGAGACTGACTATACATGCTGTCAATGCGTAAGTATCTTACTATCTTGTCTGCATGGAGATTAAAAGATAGCTGTTTTACACCACAAGTGAAAACAGACTTTTGTAACTCATAAGGGGAGTTTCCTGAAATTTGGAATCTACGACAGTTAGGAAAATAAGAGAAAATCGGAATTATATAGCTTCCATCGCCTGCATTGCTCATCTTTTTCATCTCGATTGTTTGATATTCTTATGAGAGAATGATTCAGTTACATTCGGACTCAAATATTTTATATTTAGAGAAGTGGACAAAGAACAATTAAGAAGAGTAAAGGAAGAAGAAAAGACTAGCGAAGAAGCAAGAAAGGTTCTTTTTGACCTCCACTCTGAATTTTATGCCAATATGTCTCTTAGCAAGGTAAGAATTAATATAGCATCATTGATTCAACATTAAATCAGATACGCAATATTATTAATATTTATATAGTAAATGGTCACATCGTCGACGACTGATTTTAATAATTTATTAGTGGATGAAAACGTAACCAATCGATTGAAATTATGGTTGTCGCTTGAAGTCCATGGTCGTAACGTATCTGATTATTAATCCTACTTCTTTTTAATATACACGTTTTCTCATATATTTTAAGTGGCGACAGAAAGCTGAACAAGCCGAAGCGACATATGAAGTTCAATCTCGGTTAGGTGATGTCCAAAGTGAGTTACTCCGTCAAGCAAACAGTAAGAAGAATGCCAACCAAGCAGAGGAAGAGCAGGCTAGGAAGTTGAAGATGATTGTTCAGATGAACAATAAAGCTACTGTGAGTAAAATACGAGACCACAAATCAGCGTTTTTACACACCATGAGATTGGCTATCAATTTGCATGTTACTCGATATAATATGACTTTGATTAATTGTAAAAATATCCTAAAATGTAGATGACGCCCACAAAAATAGAAACTGGTGTTGCAAATTAAGAAGGGGTTCTACTATTTGATTATGCATATTACCGGTATGTTGTTTTGTATTTAATTGTATAATAGTGTATTTAATTCACTAGAGGACTTTGAGTCAAGAAGATTTGATAAAAGCTATGGCCGAAAACAACAGGAAGAAAAGTTTAGTACACACTGATCTACTCGAAGGATTTGCCAGATATAAGGTTTGGAAAAGACAAATTTAAATTAAATATTAATTTCTGTTTATTTGGATGCTTGTCATAATTTACAGGAATACCGTGTCAGTATGCTCTTATATTGAATTGTTTGGCATGTTAATGTGTTCGGTGCAGCAATGGTGCAATTTTCATTTGGTGACTCTCATATTTTCAACGACATCTTGAAATATACAGGGGGGGATCCAGCATCAAAGTTTGGCGAGGGCCATGCGGAGGGGCAGATCCAGGATTCTGGAAAAGGGGCGTTTAAGCAAAGCCTTGCCGAGCGCAGCGTGGCAAAAAAATTTTGACCCTTTTTTTTGCTTAAAAACATAGGATTTTCCCTTTTTATTCGCCGAAATTTCCACCTGACATGTAATATGATGCGTTTCACGATGTGAAATCTTACCGTTTGGGGGGGGGGGGGGGCATGGCCCCCCCCGGCCCCCCCCCCCCCCCCCTGGATCCGCGCCTGGAAATATACTTGTAAGAATTTTGAAAGAGATCGGATTATCAATAGCTGAGATACTTCCCGACAAGGTTGGGTCTAGGGTGCCACTCTGTATTCGAAAATTTGGGTTGATTTCCTTACATCCGTGCAAAGTCTTTACAAAAAACAGTTGTCAACTCCCACCTCTTGAAGTTTTCGTAAATTTTCGCACTGATTTTCTTACATCTGCGGCCAGTTCCGATATTCTCGTAAACGACGGTTTGAAGGTAATTTTGAATATTAGAATAAATTTCCTTCCATCTGAAGCCTTTCCGAAACATATTTCTCGTTAACAACTCTCACCTCTTGAAAGCTGGTTTTAGAGACATTGTACGCCAAAACATATTCGAACTGATTTCCTTGCATTTGCGCCCTGTTCTGATATTCTCGTAGACAGTGCTCACCTCTTAACGACGGTTGGGGTGATATACCTCATGCACATTTTGAAAATTAGGGTAAATTTTTTATATCCAAGGACTTTTTGTACAGCATTCTCGTTGACAGAGCTTTATCCGATTAAATTTTCAGACCTTTCTGGGCTTCTTTCTCTTGGAATAATTTTTAGTTACTGATTGATATTTTTTACTGTGACAAAATTTTCATAGGTCGAAGGCAGCTGCCTATTTTCCTGGAGGTTAATCTGCCTCTAATTCCTTTTATCATTGATTTTAGGCTGACCAAAGTAATTTAACACAAGAATATGATTCAGCTATGTTTGAAGTTATGGACGAATCGCTCAATTCAATAAAACAAATGTTTCACAGACAAAAAGCTCGGCGAGAGGTAGGTTATTATTGGTGTTGAAATAAAATGATATTATCATAATAAACCAATGTTGTATTCATTAATAACCATTCATCGTGATGCAATCTCATCCATTATCGAGTTGAAATTACACTTACTTTAGCAAACTCCGACCGGCGTATAATATCTCTAGTTCACAGAAATATCGGATAATAAAGGGTTCCTAACAGTAAGCCTACATATTGTTTCTTTCCAGACGGCTGATGAACAGGACCGTAGAGTTACAGAATTAAAACCTCTAATGGAGGAGCGAACTTATCAAAGATATATGCATCACTACAATGTTGTTATGTCAAATCTTCGAAATGCTTTCAAGAAAGTTAGGGTGAGTATGCACACATTTTCATGAACAAGGATAATAGAATTAAACGTTAAAAGATTACATACAAACTTATATGTATCGACTTGATAAGTAAGATTTTTAAATTAGTTTTTATACGCCCTCATCTCTCTATGAGGACGTATATTGTAGTCACCCCTGTCCGTCCGTCGGTCCGTCCGTCCGTCCGTCCGTCCGTCGGTCCGTCCGTCAACATTTGCTCGTAAACGCTCTAAAAACTAGAGTTTTTGACGGAATCAAATGAAATTTGATATGTGTATACATATTCATAAAACGAAGATCAAGTTCGAATTTGAGCTATTTTCGATCGTTAGAAGCAGAGTTATTGCCCTTGCCCCAAATCCGTCAGTCCATCCATCAACATTTGCTTGTAAACGCTCTAAAAACTAGAGTTTTTGACGGAATCAAATGAAATTTGATATGTGTATACATATTCATAAACCAAAGATCAAGTTCGAATTTGAGCTATTTTCGATCGTTAGAAGCAGAGTTATTGCCCTTGCCCCAAATCCGTCGGTCCGTCCATCAACATTTCCTTGTAAACGCTCTAAAAACTAGAGTTTTTGACGGAATCAAATGAAATTTGATATGTGTATATAAATTCAGAAAACGAAGATCAAGTTCGAATTTGAGCTATTTTCGATCGTTACAAGCAGAGTTATTGCCCTTGCCCCAAATCTTAAATATGCTATTACTCTCTTAGTTTTCAACCGATTTTGATGAAACTTAAAATGGATGTTATTGGACCTAAATCGAAAGGTTGGAGAAAGTTTAGTTTTCTCCTGATTAAATTTTTTCCATCTTCGACTTTTTCGTTAGGCGTATATGGCCGTGGTCCACTATCTTTATATATGACGCTAAAATGAACAAATGAATGAATGGTATAATTGTGTTTTTAGTTAAACTTTTCTGCAACTTTTAGGCTAATGAAGTCGGAATAATGTCATGCAGTGTGCAATGATGGAAATTTTGCAACTCTAGCGACACTAGCCTACTCTTTTTCCGATTTCCATTTTCCAATGAACTGTCTTTGGATCTTCAACGTGCTCGGACTCAAAATATGATCGATGTACAAAGTTTAATTTCATTACATGAGAAATATTGACTGACGTATTGTTGGACATGTATTTTACTGTCATGATATATTATAACCGCATACTTCATTACACGTACATGCATATCAATATCATGTTAAAATTAGTGCAAAGATAATTCAAAACGTGGAACGGTAATTTCAGAAACGCGAAGAAGAGATAGAGGCAGAAACAAGAAGAATAACCGAAGAAAGAAAAGTTATCATGCAAGAAGAGCTAATGCGCAAGTACGAAATCTTCATTTTCATCTATCAGTAGTCATTTCAGTTCACACTAAGAAAAGTTTCTGAAAGAATAATCAAGATAATGTCAACTCGGTTTTTTTTTCAGATATGCAATGAAATGGGTCAACTATGCCTCTGCAAAAGAACGGCAGAGACAGGTAGCGGAATCTGAGACAGCAAAATTAGATCCATCCTTTGATGCAGTAAAGTTAGCTTTAGCTAAATGTCAACGTGAAATGATTCTTCAAAAATTCAACGGGAAGTGGGTATGTCAATCATATGATATATTTAGATTTATTTGAAGATGAGGTTGTACAAAAGAGCGCTTATAGGCTAAGATTTTATAACTTCGACATAGATATTTGTTCCCATTAAATTATTTTGCAAAACAGGCATTTATAAGTACCTAGTCAAAATGCCGAATATAATTGTAATTTTGTAAAATGATTAAAGTATTATTGTCCTGATATTTTCTGGTTTTTGGAACAATTTTCGTTTTCATTTATTGTACAATTCGACTATACTCTCTAGTTCTCGCCTTTTTCATCGTTTTTTGGTCCGGGTGCCAATCAATACTCAACTCAGCTTTTCGTGGAGGATACTTCAAATGATATTTTTTCCATCTCGAACAGTTCAATTGCTATTTTTTTCTTATAGATTGACAAAAGAAAGATAGATGTCGGTGTACCGTTGGAAGAGCTGTCTGAACATGATAGAAAACTGAAAATGATGAGAATGAAATCAAGAAGAAAATCGTGTGTTGTTAAGTGCGTTTGAGATCAAATCTATTAGGTTCAAATTATGCTAAAACAATTTAAAAGAACAAGTAAGTCAAGCTATCGCCTTTGGTTCCCCTACTAGCAGTCTCAATATTTGTTGAATTTGGTGAGTCACGCCAATAGTCAGTAGGAAATATGGGAAACCAATGGCGGATAGCTTAACTTTTTAAAGCGATACCACCTCTTAAAATGAACCAAAAACATATGTTTTCAAACTTGATTAATAAGACTGTAAGGGTATCTACAGTATACAAACAGATGCAAATAAATCATAAAACTTTTTCATAAATTACAGGTTAATATTGAAAAACGCTTAACGATTTTTCGATGAGCGGTTTTTTGAATGATCCCCTTTGACTGTTGACCTGTGAACGCCATAGTCTATATTTGTCATCTCATTTGAATGAAATTTGGTGTCCTTCCAGTTATTCACTCCGCTCACTGCATTCGCTCCATTACCATTGCAACCCCAGTTTCAAATGCGGCCGATGAGCATTTTGACAAGGGAAAAAGATCTAGCCATTCAACAGCATCTAAATGATGCGTGGGCAGACACAGTAAGTTTATAGGTTTACTCACTAATCAAGTCTGATCAAGTTTTTCGTTACAGAACTGACAACGATCAATGCTGACAAGGCCTAGCTGTACATCAGTTAAATGACTATCGTGTTTTTCAGGGAAGGCGGTGATTAGAAGATTATTTATTAAACTCTTTAATATGCTGACAGGAAAATATCCATGCCAAATCTCTCTGCAAGGAAAACAGCTTGGTCTACAATTTCTCTATGGTTTTTGTCATGTAAAAATATAAACAAAATGTTGTTGATTCATGTTTCAATAAATAATTTAATCTCTTTGATTATGTGTAATCATTACAATTAAATCAGAAGAGAGAATTGTACATCACAAGATCAGTCATCAAATCTTTCTGACTGTCCAAAAATTACAACCATAATTAAACATTCAAGCACAGCATAATAGAAAATGTACATAACTTTAAAGAAATTAAACAAAGCCTGGCTTCAGATATGCACAAAACAAGCAAGCAAATACTTGAGTATATTTGGTACTCTCTTACAAAATTTTACAAAATCTATTTGATTCTAATACAATTGTGAATTAATACAACAATAATTATCTATGTATATTCCATTTAAATGTAAAAATGATGCCACAATATTACATAATTTATTCTGTGGAATACTACATTTAAACCTTTGGATGGTGTGAAAAGTTACCTCCCTTTAAACATGCATGAACTGGTCTGAAAGCCTGTATCAGAACAGCTCTTTTAGAATACAACAACTCTCAATATTCTACAAGTCAGTTATAATGATTGAGGTCAACTATAATAAGGCTAGCAAAAAGATGAAAAACATGTGACATGAAAAAAGAAGAAAATATGCACCATTAGACCAGCAATGATATGTTAAATTATTTACATAATGATGATTTATGAAAGTATTAATGTAATATGAATAGAATGAGTTAATTATAAACTTATATAACAAATATTGCACTCAAATAAAGTTTACATATCAAGAAAGAATGAAGTAAAGAAAAGAAGTACAAATTCATATACAAGAATGTGTAAAGCAAGCGAAAATGTCAAAAAGAGTCTTGTTACAACTTCAATTTTGTTAACCAAATATATTTTTCAAAAAGAATATCAGAACGAGAAATAATTTTCACTTTAAGGCGTAAAAAAAAATCTTAATAAAAAATCTGGCCATTCAGAAAATGTACAGTATTGTCTTTACTACTCCTGTTGTAAAACATTACGAAATCACGAAAAAAAGTCTTCATTAACTATTTTTAAAATCTAATCTAATATAATAAGCTTCTCATATAATATGTTTCTTAGCTATAACATAATAGTTAGATACTTAAAGTTTTTGAGTTATTGAAGACTATTAAAGAAGTAGTTTAGCCTGAATTCCACATCATCCCTATCAAATCTGAAGAGGATCCTTTACATAATGATATATAATGCATTACCAGATTTTTTAAAAAGATTTCCTTAAATAATAATTATAATCCCATGCCACTTTAATCATGAAAAGTTCTATTGAAATGTAATTTTGATTGAAACGTGAAATCAATGTCTTTGAATATGAAATTGCAATAAGAAATGATAGATAATGAATGAGTTGACAAGAAATTACTAATAATATACATTCTAACAGCATAATCTAAATATTACTAGACAGTCCTAAGAAGTCCACTAAAGTTGCATTGATTTTACGAAATTCTGTACATATTAAAGAAGTTACACATACATTTGTAACTCATTTGAATTTAAAAAAAAAAATCATTGGTCATTGTCTTTTCACATACAAATATGAAATCTACTGACAGTTGTAGGATCAGCAATAGAAAATTACATATGACAAATAGACAAAACAAATAGAGACTTATTTCTAAGCAACTTGAAATCAATAAATACATAAATGTCTTTGTATTGAAAATGATACATGCATACAACATAAACACTAGAACTAGATAAATTAGACTGTAGTAACCATACATGGCATTTTACCATCATCATCAGAATTCACATCATTTTTACTATTCAAATATGATCTTCTACGAGCCAATAGCATTTCAGTCTTAGTAGCGTGCTTAGTTGGTGTAGGTAAGGATGATTTTTTATTTGGATTATTTTCATTATTAGTATCAGTAGTATTTTGAATATCTGATATTTTGGGAGTATGTGGTGAATTTACCGGTGGACTATAATTGAATGGTGGGACTATAGCTGATGGACTAGTGCGAGATTCTTGATGTAAAGGTTTAGCAGATAATGTCTTTTCAGATTCTTTCTTAGGATTCTTACTCTTAAAGATTTTGCCAAAACCTGGCTTTTTGCCGAAGAGTGTTGATTTAATACTTTGGGCTACAGATTTAGACTCTTTCTTCGTTTTATCTTTTGATTTACTAGATTTTGATTTGTCACTTGATTTGCCTACACTGTCTAAATCACTAGACACACTAAGTTTATCACTACGTAATGTACCACTTAAACTGTTATCATCATTTATTGAGTCACTAATACTACCGACTGATTCTGGCCGACATGTTTCATCAGCATTAGGTAATTGTAAACTATGATTGGAGCTGCCTTTCTTACGTTTATAAGTACCAGTATTTACTAAGGAACATTCATCTAATGAATCATTTGAATTGTTTACACTAGAATTGTCAGTTAAATTAAATACACTGTTCACAGTCGTGTTACCTAGATCACAGTTTTCATCTTGACTACTGGTTTGTTCAGCTTGGCAATTGACAGAAGTTATTTTATCATAGGTTGAACTCTTACTGATACCTTCTAATGGTTCATCATTGGTGAAAGTTTGACTTGGAGATTTAGCAACAACTGTTTTACCTTTAGAACTGCTCTGAAGACTACTTGTTCGTTTAGGAGTGACAGGTTTAGCAGGTTTATTGGCTGTAGGTAAACGAGATGGACTTTCTCTTGTTGGTGAACCTTCTGTTTCATCCTTCTTCCATAAACTAGCAATTTTACTTGGAACTTGTTTCTTTCCCACTGATCCAATAGGAGGTTTCTTCGAGTCACTGTTAGGAGTTGATGGATTTTTATTAGGAGTAGTAGATGAGCCACTAGATAATCTCCTACCATTTGGAGTTCCTGGTCTGGAATTGGTTTTAATACTTGCATTACTATCAGATTTCTTCAAGTTACTATTACTACCATTAGCCATTTTCTTAAGATTTGTGTTTGAGCCACCTTTGTTGAGAGAAGTACCACTATTTGTTTTTGTAAGACTTGAACCACTAGAAGTTTTCCTCAGATTTGTACCACTGCCAGATTTGTTGAGGGAGTTCTTTGATCCAACAGGACTCTTGACATTAGAAGCGATTGGTCTAGCAATATTCGATGTTTTCTTTGTACCAGGTGAAGCAGTTACAGGTTTCTTTGGTGGATCTACAGATGGAATAAACTCAGCAGAATGTCTTGAACTCATAGAACCAACAGAATTTCTATGACTTGATATACCATCTGTACTGTTTCTCTTTTCAAGAAGACGAGGAGCATTTGGTTGTGGTTCATCAGTTTCAGTTGATATTGTAGGAGTATTCTTGTGAGACGATGAGTCCTTGATAAATGTATTCTGTTTCACAATTGGTTTTGGTCGTTCTTGTGTAGTTACCTTCTTAATGTTGGAATCTTTAGCTATGGGTGGTTTACCAATGTTACCACTTGATGATCGAACAGGAGATTTTGTTGATAAATTATTAGATGGAGGAGTTCTAGTTAATGAAGATGATCTAGTATATGTTGGTTTTGATGGTGCACGTGTACCATTTACAGGTGGAGTTTGTTTCAATGGTTGACGTCTTGTTTGAGAACTGTTGACTTTGGATATTGGTTGGTTTTTATTAGGCGAGATCTTGGCTACTGTGGGTTTTAGGTTGCCAACTTTAGGTGGTGTTGAAGCTGATCGAGTGTACAAAGGCTTCCTCTTCCCTCTAATAGATTTTTCATTTTCTTTCGGAACTTCTAGTTGTTTCTTATCACCTGGTTTCAATATTCTTGGACCATTCATTATACCATTTTTGTTCTCATCTTTGTTGGAATTATCACTAATTTTTTCTGAATTTAATGACCATGAAGTGGATATTTCTGATGCCGTATCTGATGTATAATCATTAGATACCAAAGACAATGTTTCGTTTTCAATAAATAAATCTTCATCTTGAGAGCTTGCAGTCATTTGAGGATTTGATGCTAATTCTGATACAACTAAACTGGCATTAGCTTCAAGGAGCCTTTCATCTTCTGGTGTGATTTCTTCCTCAAAAGAACATTCTTTCGATCCTAAGCAGCTATCATCTTGGTAATCATAATTATTTCGAGCAGTGGCAATACTAGCAACAGTCCTATCTGATTCACTATCAAGAGTGGAGAATTCATCTTCTAAGTCTTCAGCATCTAAAATATCATCATCTGTATCAGGTGCTAAATCTTTGGGAAACGATGTCTTCATCAAATCATCAAAACTGGTTGTATCATTCCTACTGGCAACACTCTTTTCAACCAATACAGTCTCCTCACTTATTGACTTCTCACTGTCTACTTTTTCATTACTACTTATTGAATCACTTAGAGATGATCCTTGGTTGGGGAACTTGATATTTTGTTCTCTGGCCTCCTCAAGCAGTTTATTGTCCTTTACATACAAAGGATTCTTCCTAACAGTTTCTGGAGTGCTGAGAAATGGTCTTCTGTTGTTAGTTCTTGGACTTTGAGCAGAAGCAAGGTTTTTACCAAAACTACTTCCATCTTGTGACTGGGATCTATTCCAACCAAATCTGTTACTAGAGGGACTTGGTGGTGAAGCTTCATCACATGATCTAGCTGGTTCCTTTCTCCAATTTTGGTAAGCTTGTGATTTAGGACTTGATTCAGATGCATCAGAACAACTATAAGACATACTTTTTTCCCTTTTATTTTCCTTTAAGCCATTAGTGGTTTTACCAATTGTTCTTGTAGCTATTTTTGACTTGGTGGGCGTATGTCTCTTAGGTTGTTCTTTCCCTTTATTTTTAGGCATAGCTGAACTGATGCACTCATCTAATAGAGCTTGTTCTGATGGTGTTGGATCATAATTGTTGGTAGATTCAATACTCAAGTTACTAAGTGAACTGTTACTGGAAAATGCTGCTGGGGTATCTTCAACATTATACTGTGTATGCCCACTGATTAAGGACTGTATCTGGTTATGTTGAGGTATGTGATCAGTTGTTGACAATGAACTGAGTGATGAACTAATAGAGAAACAAGTTGGAGTGTTCTCAACTTCAAACTTCTTAGCCTGATCAATATTTGATTCCCTTTCTTGTCTATGATGATTCTGTTGTAAGGAAGTTTGGTTTTTCTGTTTAGGACTGAACCTGGTCCTTGACTCCATGATCAATTTATCATTTGATAGAATATCATCATCTGTAACACTCAAAGAGCTAAGAGAATCATTGCAAGAAAATGTTTCTGGTGTATCTTCAACATGATAAACTTTGGGGCAATCAGGATCATTGGCATAAAATACAGAATCTCCAGTTTGGGCAATTGATGGTCCTGTGGAATTTTTCCAACTTTCATTCATATAACTGTTCCCATTTATACCACCATCAGCTGATTCCATTGTCAGATCACTTAATGATGTAGCAGTAGAAAAGTTAATAGGCGTACCTTCTTCAGCATAGGTCTTCATTACATCACCAACTTCCATCGGACATGGGTTAGATATGTGACTTGAAGTTCGAAGAGGTTTGAAGACATTAGGAACATTGGGCTTTTTAACAACTTTAGGAGGAACTCTCATAGCAGGTACCTTATTCTGATCAGCTCCTTCAAGATTCAGTTTACGAGCAGCTTTACTTTTGGGCATAGCAGCTTGGATGACTTCTGACAATAGCATGTCTTCATTTTCTTCACATAAAGAACTATTATCTGACTTGGACTCGTCCTGTGGATTTTGAATTGGTTCTGGTTCTGTAGCAGAGATATCTTCAGCAAGTCCCACATTCGTAAGATCAGTTAAGGAATTGGCTGATGAGAAATTCAGTGGTGTGCCTTCTGTAGCATAAGATTTAGCAGTATCATTACCAATATCATAGTTTGCTAAGTATGTGTTGCGTAGGACAGATTCTGATATTGGATTCTGGACAGATCTGTTGTGTTCTTCTTGAATCTTGTTTTTGCTGTTTGTTTTGTCTGATTTCAGGGAATTATTGGTAAAATTCACACTCTTAGTTGGTAATTTAGATTTATTGGTACCAAGATTATCTATCTTTGATAAGCCATTCTTTTTCTTTAATGCATTATCTGATGAGCTCTTCCTCATCTTTCGGCTAGAATTATTAGGTAAAGGCATAGCTGAACTGATACATTGAGCTAAAATATCTTCCTCTCCCTCAGAAACTTCAGACATTGATGAATTATTATCATCTTCATTAGGCATGGTCTGTAACTCTACATCATCACCATCATCATCATCCTCTTCATTATTCTCACAAATCTCATCAGCAAAGGACTTGATATCTTGTCTTGTGATAATATTGGCATTTTCTCCATCATCAATAGTTAAAGCACTAAGAATACTGTTGGTATCAGAAAATCCTGGTGGTGGCCCTTCGTCTGCAAACAGGGTTGGAGATTCTACTGTTGTTGAAGTGGACGAGTCAGATTTTAATTGAGACAACAAATTTTTCAAAGGCTTAATGAGCTGAGCTTGTGAAGCAGCTACATCTGTAAATTCTTTAGGAGTATCTCTATCGAAACCATTATCATCTGCATTCACATGTGGACCAGGGGATCGCTGGCGTTTTGGACTTGGGGGCATGGTTTCACTTGGTGAGTCTGGTAGTTCGCTAGGAGAAACAACTTCACTTGCTCTTCTGCTGTAATCACTAACCACTGAACTGTGAACTGACTGAGCATCAAAACTACTCAGAGATCCCAAAGAACTGCATCTAGAAAACATAAGTGGTGTTTCCTCAACATGATGATTGTCATCAAAAGTAACTGTTTTGTGTTCTTTCTCTGAGTTGAAACTGCCATTTGCTTTCAAGACACCTGATCTACCTTCATGAAGAATATCTCTGTTTTCTGGTGATTTAATATTTGATTTTTCTATCACAGAACTGGTCATACCATCAGACTTTTCATTTTCTTCAATACTCTGCAAAACATTAGCTCTATGATCAGGATGATCACGGGCGTCACTGCTGTGTAGGCTACTCATTGAGCTAACTCTGGAAAAGCAGACAGGAGTTCCTTCTTCATTGTATGTTTTTGTTTGATCCATGGCACCAGTATTATCTCTTGGAGCATAACTTTGCATTTGTTCAGTTTCCTCCACAGCAAAGTTCCTGGGTTGATCATAATGATTAGCTACATCATTTTTCATTAGATGGTTAACATCTTGGTAATTGTCATGATTTGTTCTTTCTTTCACGTCACTATATTTAGTACTGTAATTCTGAATTTCATCTTGTGGTTCTTCTCTGTAATCAGTTTCATTCTCACCAGTTTCTGTTTTATCCACACCGGCATTAACCAAATCTGTCAGTGATGTAGCAGTCGATAAGTAAGGTGTTCCCTCCGTATAGAAGGTTTTCATCTGGTCATCATGCATAGTTGTCATATCCTCTTCCATTTGATCGTTCAAATACCTTGCTTCTTCTAACTTACAGTCAGCACATTGAGGATCTGGTGCTTGATATCTTACACTATAATTAATTGGTTGTTCTGGATATTCTTCATCAGTTTGTTCAGGATAACGTAGACTGAAATTGGTAGGTTGGTCTACACTATCTAAATCAGTTTCAGCATAACTACCAAATCCTGTTTGCATGTCATGTGGAGCAGGATGTCTGGCTTGAGGATTAAATAATGATGGTACATGTCTTGCATTAGCTGGTTCAGGAAAACGGTTGTGAACCATGAATACTGCTGGGCGTACACCAGGACCGGGTGGTGGTATAAAGTTGTTAACCTTTGGTTGCGGTCGATTATTAAGTGGAAATGAATGAGGATCTTTATTTCCACCAGCTTGGTATTTGAGACTGTAATTGATTGGTTCATCAGTCACGTCATTATTACTATTGTTATTGAGATGGCTTGGACAGATGTAATTCTCCATATTTCTTGGCTGATTTTGAACCGCTTTGGTCTGTGCATTTTGAAGCAGCAAGGCACGCATATTTCTTGGTGGATCTTTCATATCATTGGCACCAGGGTTTATACCAACATGCATGGCAACTTCTTGCATGGCTTGAACAATGCGATTTTTAGGATAGCGTGTACTGTCACAATTTCCATCAGAGCTAACTCGGTGCAAACCATTTTCATGTTTTCTCTCCAAACTTCCACCCTGTCTTTCATAAAGTAGTCTTGAGCTTTTAGCTAGCATGTTGTTCACTCTCGAACGATCATGTGAAATGTCTGAATGGGTACTACCGACACTATCTTGACTACCAGATCTAGCAACTCTCTGGGGTGATCGTAATCTATTGTCTAATCCATTGACACCTTCACTACTACCTCGCCTACATAACACACCACGAATTAACGGTCTTCTAGGAGAATCACTTTCATTGAATCTTTGGTTGTCATTTTCTTTTGATTGAATATTAGGACTGTCTCGAGGACTATCAACATTATCACATGTCTCTGAAAGATTTGGATCAAGTTCAGATTCCAGAGCACGTTGCTTTCTCGCATGTAAAGTAGGACGACCAGATTGGGAATTTCGATCAAAGTCAATGTTTTTTAGGTTAGGTCTCGCTGACAAAAGATTTTTCAAAGCCGCTGAACTTCCCATTGAAATCATTTTATGTTTTGAATGCACCAAATTACGTAACATACTGACAGCACCCATTTCCCATAAGGCTTGTTGATCTTCAGCACAACGAGCTGATAAGTTCCATAAAGTACCACATGAATTACTCACTATAGTTAAACTAGGTGAACGTAAATGTTTTAATAAAATCTGTAAACAGCCTTGTTGTCGCAATACTTTACGGTAATCTTCACGTACAGCTATATGACTTGAGACATTACGCAAGATACCACCACCATTCTCAATGATAGCTAATGTTTTTGATGGGCTTTTATATGTTAGAATACTGACAAGAAATTCCAAAGCATTTTCCACAGCACAAATGTCAGCTTTATTTTCTGTACAATGAGCAGATAAATTCCACAAAGCGCTTAAAATACTTTTAAATGTTGGTTCTTTTTTCACTTTCATGGACGAGTACATTAATGTTCTGACTGCATTCACTTCACGCAATATTTTCTTACTAGCTAAATCAGCTCTCCATGATAAATTCCTGATTACACTAGCAGCTACTTGACACAAATCTTCATTAGCTGAATTAAGTTGTTCAACCAAGGCAGCCATAGCACCTGTCATAGAACACAATAAAGCTTTATTGGTACCATCTCCAAACGTTAAATTAGTTAATGACATACAGGCATAACGTCTCATAGTAATATTAACTTGTTCGGTTGTATTTCCATAAACTTGTGTATCTATTTGTAATAAATCAGCTATAGCTTGTAAACCTCCTGAAAAATAAACAAAAAATATTTCCTGAATTACAGATATAAAAACTTTTATGATATATATAAGTTTATAACACTTTTATTTCTTTGTGCTGAAAGCTAATACCGGGTACTGAAGAAGAAAAATATGTTGAATTATAAACAGTTAAGTTATCGCTGTGATGTCGCTTTTCAATCACTTATTCTTAACATACACTTCACACATTCTATATACTATTCTATTGTCCAATGAATAATATGTTTTAAGCTGACTTACCCAAGGTACAAATAGCATGTCTATGTTCTTCATCAAATGATAATTTCATAAGAGCAGCAATAGCAGGGCCTGGTTGATGGTCTATTTGACTTTGTGGACCAGCTGAAATATAATAAGAAATTTCATTCAAGCAACAGGCATGATAAAAATAATTAGTATATATTGGTTTTTAAAACATAATGAAATAACAGTTAAATTATCTCAATAATAGAATACATAGTGATAATTTCAACCATGAGGATAGATATTCTGGATTTGGAGGATCAATTGATGGAATAAAGTAAATGAAATGATAAGTAATCTCACCTTCATCCTCTTCTGTAGAATCATTACGTAACTGATCACAATGAGCTCTAATTTGTTCTAATAATCTTAATACTCTGGCTTCACGTCGACCACGTTTATCATCAGGATGAGAATGAACAATGTTGTGTAAGGCTCTAGAAGCTCTAGCTCTAGCATGTTTAGATCCTCGTGTATTACCCAATAAACCAGAATCCTTATCACTACCATGTAATAACTGTATTAATAATGGTAAACAACCTGAAATATATTGAAAACATCACAATAAACTTCACACGATCAAAACAAAATATTTGATACATCTTTACATTGGGTTCTATATAGAATTTACATACAGTTAAATAGCAACTATTTCATTCAAACTTCAAATATAACTCTTTCTTCAGAATCAAATCAGTATCAAACAGCTGAAATGGGGACATCTTGACTATTGTTAAAAGAAAGCAAATTATCTCCCTTTGGCCACAATATCTTCTGGACCTTATTAAGAACTAAATTGATGTCTTAACTCTTAAAACAACAATATATACCTGTATATATTAATTATATATACAGGTATATATTAATTAAAATCTAATTTTACCTGATTGTCTCATAGCTATACAGCTATCAGGTGATGAAGACATTGCTAATAATGTTCTACTCATATCATCTTTATCATGGGTACCTAACATTGATAATAAACTATATACCATTTCAACCTGTAATATAGAACATTAATCAACACTCTAGTACATGAGATGAGAACAGTTTTGGTATACTGTAAAGTCATTTAATTCAGTTGGAACAAAATTTCACAGAGTATAAAGTGTTCTATATCTATCATTAACAATAAAAACTCTTACCCTGGTGCCAAGTTGTTGTGAAGATGGTGGTAAAGGTTCTACAAATTCTATAGCTGGTGGTGGTTGTCTACCTGATGTTTCAGAATCAAAACTCATAACACTTGATAAATCATGATGGTTGGTCATACTAACACTACTTGAATCATCTTCTATACAAATATAAAAACAGGTTTATTAAAGTATGGAATAACTCACAAATTTTCATAACTTGTTCAGCAATTCTCATTTCATTCTTTTATATTGCTTAGTTACCAAAAATTATGAAGCAAAAATCATACCAGGGTTCATACAGATCATCTGAACAATTTTCCCTGATATTTCCATGACTTTCCAGACAGTATTTAGTCATTTTCCATGACCAATTTTATAACAATCATGAACGGAAGGGGTAACTTGAGACTATTCTGGATCATGATTTTTTTATTTGATATTGGAAAAATAGGACAATGGTATGAAATATCATTTTTCCAGGTTATTTTGACAATTTTCCAGAATAATCATGATTTTCCCTGATATTCCATGTCTGGAAAAGCTTATTTAAAATTCCCTGATTTTCCAGGTTTTCCATAACCTGTGCGAACCCTGTCATACAGATAACAAAAAATTTCAATAATTACCTTTGACATTAGGCCAAGCACCATGATATATGGAAGACAAGCTTTGTGTACATGGAATACCATCTTCCATTCCGTCTGCTGGTAATTCTTGTAGTATAACATCAGTTGTTTGTGTGGCTATACATACACAATATTTACCAGTACTAGATGTGATCATTCTTTTATCAGAAGTATAACTATTATTGTCTACTCCTGGTTTGGGTATAAATACCTGAAATTAACATAACATTCTTATGTTAGTGATGTTTAGATAGATATCAGCTGAATTAAAATTTATATTTCTATGAAAAAGGAATTCAAAGGAGAGTTTGTTTGTGTATCAGGGACAATTCTAGCTATTAACTGCATCAGTTATACAATTGTAAATTTGTGGATCCTATATTTTCAAAAAGCTTATCTCGATTCGAAGTACTGATAAAAAAGCTTGAATATTTGAATTAAAATAAAATTTTGATCAAGATTTCTTTAACTGAAAGTGATATATAGTGTTTGAGAAGTCATTAATTTTCCTCAAAGAAAACCTTTTCTATAAGTGTTAAGAAAATTGAAACTTATCATAGATTGGGTTTGAATCTTTAAGCCATACATGTAGTTCTATCATGAAGCATTTTATAAACAAGGGTATTTAAATCATGGATTGTTTAATATAAATAATTAATTTAAAAAACATTCTTACCTCTCCACAAATAATAGTATTAACACCAATATCTTTAACTTTAGGTTGAAATGTTTGATTACCATTATTCATCTCAGCCATCTGTGAATATTAATAATTTATATACACATATGTATGAAAATATTACTACATCTTGATATCTGCTTTATATACTTCAGAAGACAATTTTGTCTAAAGCCCCTCTCCCACCTACAGAGTTGCAAGCAGAGTACGTCCCAAGTGAAATATGGATAAAAATCAGGAAACTCCTAATATTTTTGGAAGGAACTTGTAATAAACTCCTGGTCAACTCGACACACTCGGTTGTAACTTGGCTGTATTCGTGGACACTCTTGGTACTAGACAAAATTTAAATGTTTAAAATTTATGTCCAGAGCCGCGAGTGTTCACGAGTACAGCCAAGTTACAACCGAGTGTGTAGAGTTGACAAAGAGTTCCTTCCGAGGATATTAGGAGTTTCCCGATTTTTATCCAAATTTTACTAGGCTTGCAACTCCTGTAGATGTTAAGTCCTTGTCCCATATATAATAACTGGGACATGTTTGTTTTAAAAGTTGGTGAAAAACAGGATACTTGAACCAAGGATTTCTTTCTCTGCTAGACTTTTTTTTTCAATAAATTTGACTTAGGAAAGCTAATTGTTTAAACTCTAAATCTAAAGAGTCAAGAGCTAATATTAAACAGATTGAAATTGAAGAAACTGATATCATATCTAATATATGTGTTTCTATGATATATTTTGTTTGAAAGTAAAAGTCTACCCAGGTTCTGTAATATGAGATATTAGATAAGAGAAATATTTACAGAACCCAAGATATTAATATAAATAGATACTATCATTTCAAACCTTTAAATATCATGCAAGTACATAACATTATAATAAATACACTTTCATATTAAATATATCCTGGCGATCAGGGGTCCCCCTACAGGGCGACATGGGCGAAGATCTCGCCGTAAGACCATCAATATCGCTTTGTTTGTCGGCAATGGCGATATCATATCGCCTTCCGAATTTTTTATGGGACCTACCGATTTTCAATGTCCAAATTCTTTACCATAAATCCATAAAAAATCATTCATTATTGAATTCTGATTACCCATAACATGTGTTAATCTCATCATGTAACGAGATTATCATTGTCTTATTAATTAATCCCCTAATTAAGATGATATTTTGATCTATTTTCACACGATGATTGGCATTTTAAACACACCATAACACGTGACAAATGTTTATAACAACATCCGGGTATTTCTAAATTTTACAGTAGCCTAATCTTTACCACCAAACGAAATTTTGAAGCCTTTTGAAGTTTTCTTATTAAAATAACAGTCAATCATCAAGATGACGTCTGTAGACATCGTTTAGCAAGTCCTTCCATTATGGGTAGATTATTATGCGAGACTGGGAGTACAAATTTAATATACCTGTAATTTCGTTTCATAAAATCTTTTTTTTTTTAATGTAGCCTGTAAACATTCAGCTCACGACTGCTCTTACAGGCCTACCAATACTTAGTATATACCTTTCGTTTCAATGTCGGCAAAAAACTTCGCGAGTTTTCATCGACGAAATGATCGTCATTCATTCTGTGCAAGTATGCATTGATTTCGCCCGAAGTTCCCAAATATCGCCCCAAGTCCACTATAAAGCGATATCATATCGCTTCAAGTCCGTGGGCTAGGGGGACCCCTGCTGGCGATATCCTTAATTTCTGATTTATAATTTAATTTAAGATAATTTTTGAATCAAATATCAATTTTAAGACATCTATGTCATATCTTAAATTTTCAAAGACTAATTTTTGAACTAACTATAACTAACTTATAATGTTTTAAACAAATATTCTAGGGAAAAAACAATTAAGAGCTTTTATTTGTTTTCATATTCAGTAGTTATTTACCTGAATTTGATGACGTCGTTTTTGCAGTTCCATCATTTCAACTTCAATAGTGCGTAACCTTTGAACTCTAGAACTTTGTCTGACAGCAATTTGATCACCAGTACCAAGTTTTTGATGTAATGATTCTGTGAGTTGTTTGGCATCATATTCTAGTTGGCGTCTTGTCATATCATTTTGTAAATTATACTGCAATATAAAATAGCAAAGATAAGCAATATGTATATCTTCAAAAGCTGAAAATAAATCTTTAATTTAATATATGAATGAATTTCGATATCATCTTTATCAGTCTATTTCAATCATAGCCTATGTCATTTTAAACAATTTACAATTTCAAAATATTCAATAAAATGGGATAAGATTAAAAAAAAACATGTCACTGTAACCAATAACTCCAGAAAAATGTTTTTCAATGCTAGTATTTTTCAATGCAAAGGTTAGTCTATTGAAGTCAGATTATCCATTTTATGTCTTCCAGAATGGTAGGTTATAATTCACAAAGTGAGTGTACAATATCAACAGTATTGATTTGCATTAACATGAAAACTATCATGCAACTAATACACTTGAGATTATATAGAAGGCATCTAAATATTGACTTTATTGATCTCTATTTTAGATAAAATATGATATTTTATAAATACCTGTTCTGTAAGAGGTAAATTATCAATTTTACTACTGATCACTTCTAACTGATCATAAAACCATTTTCTCTGTTTACTTTCTTCTTCAGCTTCACGTAATATACAGTTTCTAGAGAACAATAGCATATCATAATAACATCTATTGATTTCATACAATACATTACTATATCCATTCATTAACTTGAATAATAGATATTAAGATATAGGTATATTTCTCTTTGCTTCAATTCACTCTATCTGTATTGGTATTGTATATTACATGTATAATAATTACTCAAGACAATCAAAGCATTTAGGTCATACTACTTAATAAGAATCAAGGACAATAACTGAATCAAACACAATTATTCAGCTGTATTTTTAATTGTCTTTTCATCATTCTGATATCAATGAACAGCATTTGATGTTAAACAGCATTTGATGTTAAACAGCAGTAGTTCTAAAAAACTTCCCTTTCCTTTTATGTTTACAATATATATATATCTAATATTGTATAAAATTGCTGACTGTTCATTACAAAAACATTGAAAGTCTTTGTGTAATCTAACTGTATCCAGTTTTATAAAGAAGAACAGGGACCATGAATTAACAAAATCATATTTCCAAATCAAGATATATATGTCAAGTATTGGTATAAACTTACCTTTCATCATCAAGTTGTCTCATAAGAGAGAATAATTCTTGTTCTGGTGAAATGGTATCATCATCATCATCTGGTGCTAACCAATTAGTAGGATCATCATCATCATCAATACCTAATGTTAAATCATGACCATCATGACTGTCTTCTGTAATATAAAAAGATAGACAGTCAACATTAAATACTTGTAATCCATTTGACTGTAATGGAAATGTATGTGGTGTTTGTGATTGCTTACATACAATCTGTCATATACCATATCACCACCATATCAATCACGAAAATATCAGAACTGGTTCACATGATATTGAACTGGTTCATTCCCTTAAAGATATTTTGATGCAGAATTCATCATTTTACTCAACTTCACAAAATCGGAAACAATTGAAAATAATAATATTGTTATAACTCGTATCAACTTAAATCAGTAGTATGACTTTAATTACTGAGAAATAAAACTCAAGAGATCTCGAGTCTGAAATCAGCATTTTATTGAAACTTTATTTCAAGACACTTTTCCCTTTCCAACTAGACCAAATACAATTCATTTGTAACTTTATAGGAAAAAAAAACTTCTGTTTGTAACAGTTTCTATTTTTAACTGAATTTAATAGTTCTAATTGTAATAAAACAGCAAAAAATTTATGTTTAAAATTTGTACTACACTTCTTTAACAATACCTGAAGAATTGGTTTGTAATGCTTAAAAAATAAAGACATGACCAGAAGAAAAGATTTGTCTTTACATCAGTACCAGTAACATTATCAGTATAATCAATACTGGTATGAACATCTTGTTACAATATCACAACACATAAAACTTAAACAACCTGATGTCCGATATATCAATCAATTACTATTAACAGTCATTTTGTTGGACATATAGTATCAGTCAATCTTAGTTCCTACTGATCAGGACATGTTACTAGAAGTATTAATATCATCTATTCATAAATCATCTCTAATATTAAATATAACATTGATGGTATGGTACTTTCAAGATACCTCTACTGTTAATAAGTGCAGAATACCAATTCATTCCTCTGAAATGTGTATCTTTATAGCTGATGATTGGCTACAGCCAAAAAATCTTTGACAAAATGAAACAAATTCAAATGGATCATTGATTTAGTAATGGAGAGTCTCTTCAGAACTTCAGATACAATACTAACATTGCTACCAGACATCAGATTCTATGCTGGTCTTTTACATCAGTGCAATAACAAACTGTGTTTTGATTCATCTTAAAAAAACTTACCTATAAAATTTGTGATATCTGGTATCTTATCAAGTGGAGTACAAGTACAAAATATTTTCTTACATGTGATATCCTCCATGTTTCATTACTATCTCTCATTTAATTATTTATAAATCACATTCATAACATATGGTACATGTTTATACATGTCATATACCTTCTGATTAGATTAATAAGTTAATCCTGCTAATCCCTGATCTTATTAAACCTCATAAAGCAAAAATAGTAGTGATTGACCATTTCATTAGAACAGATTTATTGTACTATAACTAAAAGGTTGTAGAATGTTGTAATTATATCTATTAATAATTGTAATTGTTCATAATTTGCATTAATTACTGAGAAAACAATTAGCATGTCATTAAGATAATATGTCATTAAGATAATATAACTATAAACATATTTATTAATATTTAAAAAGAGACTTTTCACTGATGCTACACACAAAGAGATCAATACTACAAATTTGGCTCATACAGCATTTCAGGAATATCTACATTTTTTTCCAGCCAAGATGCATCTAATGACTTTTAACATCTCTGATTGTAAAAATTTGTTTGTTGGATGGGTTTTTAAAAAAATAATATGCAGCTAATTTTTTTTTTTTTTTAATTCTCTGGAACACATACCATGAAGTTAAACCACAACATCAGTAGAAATTCATAGTTGATCAATTATTACATAAGATTAACTTACTATCTATTTAATACCAATTTTTCAATGACCCATGTTACAAAATGATCTATCTCATTAACCTAGTATTCACAAATAAATGATGAGAACAAAATTTAATTCTAATGAGCACTTGTATGAGTCTCTCTAGGGAAGATAATTGATTAATATAATTGCAAATGAATAAGCAATTTTGAATATCAAATGGATTTCCTTCTATTCATACTGAAGACTTAAATTTCAAATTTTTTCTCATTTCATAAACAATTCTACATACTTTTGACCAGAAACCGAAGTTCTCCCTTATCAAGTTACGTTTACTCAAAATATATTCTTCATCAAGAATGTAATCAACAAAATATATTGTGTATATTATCAAATATTTTTTTTTATTACTAACACTAACCAAAAAAAAATCCATTTAAATTGTCAATTTGATATTTGATAGTTTCATTATTAAAAGTAATCTAATATTTTCAATGTAAAATGAAACTATAGACAATGTATTGTGAAGAACAGTACCACACCATGACTGTGTAATTCTAGCTCTCAGGAATTATTGATCTCAACAATTCTTACAGGTCAAACAAACAGTTCTACCAATACCATCATGTTTCATACTGTAACTGTTCACATAGAGATATTACTTCTCTTTGAGAATGGTACCAAAGCAGACACCAAGCATGTCTTTTCCTTTGTATTCTGTTACTTTATAATAAATACAAAGCCCTGTGAACAACATTTATGTTGCATTACAAATTATTATTCTTACCAAATTAGCATTATTCCTGCACTTTCTGTTGACATGTAATAAACTATTTCTGAAGAAATCTAACTAGTACTATTATTAGTGTTTTGAACAAGTTCTTTCAAAGTCCTATATGTAACTATGAATTTCATGCCAAAATAATGACAGTTGTTTAGATAATGTTTATTACAATAGCATTATAAAACATAATCAAAGATTGGTATCATAATCTTGATAAAACATGTTAGTGGGTAAATCTATTTCTGAAACTATCGTATCTGTAATCTACAATTTAGAATATGCATAACAGAGAAAGTAGTTATTTTAGGTATATTTTAAGTTATTATCGTTCATTGTTTTTTTTGCATTTATGAGACTATTCAGGTAATCTGTAACATTATAACAGATTTTGTGATTATTATAAGCTCTAGGTAATATTCCTAAGATATATTTCTCTCTCTAATAGTAGTTGTATTCAACAAGAAATTCAGCGAGAAAAAAGAAAAGAAATGAACAACAATTATTTACAAGGATAACAACTTAGATTCACAAGGATCCTGTCTACCAGCTGGTCCTTGCAATGTTATAGGTTGACTGGAATAATGAGGCAAGATGACTTATTTGAAACTGTTGGATTTTCACACACAACAGATGGGGCCCACAATCATCAATAATGCAACATAAACATCAAATGATGCCATGTTAAGATTCCAACAAGCTAAGATTGTCCAAGTATCGGAATGTGAATATATAAAATTATTATGTGAATATATATAAGTATTAAAGTTAATATCCATATGTTTCTATTACTCAGCTAGATTATGATTCAATTTGACTAGCTACAAGATAATGAATGCATCAGATTGCATTTCTATCATTTATTTCTGGTTAATATCAGTACATTACGCAATATCTTATCACTAATATTCTCAAAATAACTTTAAATTTCATTTTCTTTTTAGAATAACATTTTCAAAACCAACACAATTCGAATGAAAAATCTCTAGTCTAGGTTTCAAGATAAATATAAATATATACATGTATATATATATTCTGATGCATTTTCATTAATATGTAAACATTTCTGTTGTAAAGAGTTGAATGATCATAATTGCAAAGCTCAGCAAGATACATATTCAGAATATTGCACAATTGAACTTATCATTTAATGTAACATAATTATAGACTGTAATTTGATTTATTGTGTTATAAAATGTCATTGAATCATAGTAACATGGCCTTCTGGAAACAAGGGTATCACAGATGTCAGATTTCACCTTCAATAATCAATCATAAATATTTTAGTAAGAAGTTAATGAAATTAGAAATACATTTGAAGAAATAGTAGATAAAAAGAGAAAAATCATTTTGACAAGGAAACAATCTTATTGTAAACTATTAATTTCAGATCAATGTAAAGATGTCTTTAATTTCCTACCCGCAATTTAACCCACATCAAAGACATTGTAATCAATGAAATAAGACAATTATCTTCTTAAAGATGATAGGTTAACACTTAAAACAATTTTAATCACTTTTAAGTGTCTCTCTGTTATTTCATCTCAATCATACACCTTAAGGCTATTTTTACATGGTTTAATCTTTAAACACAGTAGAATTTCACAGACTTTAATACAAGTCTTAAATCTTAGAACTAGTGTTTCAAATTCTTTCTTATTGTTCTTGGACACAAATACCCAACAAAATCTTGAAAATGAAAATCAACCCTAGAAAAAACCAAAATAAGTTCATGTGTATGAATTAAAGAAAAATATAATCATTTCAAAATAAGCAATAAGTAAGCTTATAGGCCTACTTTATAATATTTTATTAGAAATTTGTTTCTGTTTTAAATAAAAATTTTATTGAATCTAATCTATGTATTTACACTCATAAATTGGTATTATTTTTAATTTATACAGTATATTCTATCATTATTAACTTCTAACTGGCTAGTAGCCAATCATTCAGCAACTGTTTTCATCTTATTTTGGCGCTGAATTAGCCAGTAAATTAGGAACACCTGTAGAGCACTCAACAACTCTACTCAGCATCTTGAAAACTTTCTAAAATTGGTCTTAAAACAACTGTGTCAGTTAAATTACAATAATGGACTAATAATTGAAATTATCTGGCCTCTCACTGAGAGGGAAGTGCCTGTAAGTACAATACATTGACATTATTTATCCAAGAAATTTGACATCAGTAAATGTGGTGGTCACATTGAGATTTAATGAATCTTATCTTAATATGCCTAATTAAAACAAGATTCAACTTCCTTATTTTTAGATATTTTTGAAGTATTCCATTTATTTTTATGCATTATCAACTAGTTTTGACAAATTTCAGAATACTACAGATGGGACTTATATGGAAATTTATCCTATTGATAAATAAAAATCAAGCAAAACAATTGTGTTAACAAAAAATCTTGACAATAGTATGCCAATATCCAATACATTTGCATTGTAGTGGACTACTGAAAGGAGAAGTACCGCAGAATAGTCTGCTTACATCAACAGAATATGAGAAGTGATGTCATGATATCAATAATATTAAGAGAATTCCATTACTTTCTCACTGGAATATCTAGATAATACACAGACAGATGTTGATCAGTTGAAGTGATGTAAATGACAATATGTGATATTATAAGATATAATCAATATCTAGCTGTTAATCTTTCCAACTGCTAATCTTACCAATATCCTGTCTTCCATCATAAAATATCAATATTACATTTCTCAAACTAATCAGAATAGAATTCTTCAACAAGACTCTGACAATATTGATTAATCAAAGGCATTTAATTTCTTTCAATTCTAAATGGTTACTTTACAGAATAAGTCTCAGACAGATCCTGGAGTCAATAGGGTCTACACTGTGTCATTTCTTCAGGCTACGAGCTCAAAGATTATTAAGTGAAATTTTGTTTTTCATCGATAGCAATGTTGACAACTCAGAACCTGTATTATTTTGACACAGAATATGTCCTTTGAATTTCTCAAAATATTTAGAAAACCTTGTTAGTTTTTTTAAGAGGTTCTTTAAGCGTCTTGATAATTCAGACCGAACACCTTCTATAATCAGGCTATAAAATAAGGATGTCACTTAAGTTAACTAGCTTTGCATTTCCCTTCCATGAAAATTCTCTTGTTAATTTCTATTATCATAAAATTTTATGATGAATTCCAATAATAGACTTCAAAACCTGACAGTAAAAAACCTTTCTATATAGCAACATACTGGCTGAACCTTCAACATCAAAGGAAATTGTAATCACTTCCAACAGATTGATAAAAAGAAATTAACAACTGTATTCTTTTAGAGCATGCCTTTGATGTTAGATCAGCCATATTGAATGGTTAGATAGTGTTATGGTCAGGCAAGTCATTAGACAACTATTGCTGGTAAATAGAAGATTGGCCAAGCCCAAAGGCACTTGTAGAGATAAAATTGTGGAATATAAATAAGATATATGATGGAGTAGATTTGTGACCTGACCCAGACAATCATTATTTCCACTAACTTGAATAATATTTTAGTGTTACACTAATAACTGGTCTACCCAATCAATATTTTATATCTTACTGTTACATTTCAATCTATCACCAAATACATAAAACTGAAAGATAATTTCTCAAGAGAGTTCTTCAATTGATATGTCAAATTATCATCACAACTGATTCTACAAGAAACTTTTCTAAAAAATTCATATCTGATGATTCAAATCAAATATCATAAGATACTGAAAGAACCTACAATTTAATAATTATTTTGGGCCAATAAGAAAATATCACATCTATGAGTGAATTACTTCCTTTTCTGAAATTATCAGATTATACAGGTAATCTATTGTATATTCATGAGATACGAAAAGTCCAGTTGTTAATATATTCTCTGAGAATTTAAATTTTTTGTTCATTCTAATGTAGTCTTCCTTTAATGCAATAGAAATAATGTAATTCATATTTTAATTGATATTTACATTATCAAATACATAAATGAGTCATAAAAATCATACATGAAGGAACATATCTTTATTCTATAAAATGTTAAATTTGATATCTAATTTGACATTTTCAATCTACAATGCATTTAGAATGAATTAAAGTATCATGTTTCCCAGAAAAGCATGATTTGAATATTGTTCATTTGATGAAAAGCTTAAAGGGACATGTTCACTAACTGTTCGACAAAAAAAAATTTAGTCTCAGAATCTGTAATTTTTTTTAGATAATCTAATACTTAATTTTGTTATAAAACTCTCCCTCGAAATCTAAGCCTTCAAATCCATGTGTATCCATAATTATCAGCGTTCGAAATCGACCATCGCAAATACTGAACATTTCCTTTTAACATTTACTAGGAATTGGTAATATTAGTATATAGACAGTCTTTTGGGGGCTCAACTTTTTAAAATTTACTTTCAATATATCTACACAGCAAAATACCAAGATTTAAAATTTAAGCCACTAAGATACAGATTCTCAACTACCAGAATCAAATTTGAGATTAAAATACAGATAATCTCCTGTAAATTGTTTTATTCCATTCCAGACCTAATGAATAAAACAATAGATTTATAGTCAGTGGGTTAGACAAGTTGACCTCCACCATCCTGACTATTCAAATGAGATATCAACCATCTGCCTTATCATGATAGGACAGTTGTTTAAGATGTCTGACCCCAGGAGGTCAATATTCAAAGAGATCCAGACACCTGATATCACTTCCTAATGTTGACAATAAACAATTCAAGAAAGGATGGTATTTGCAAGAAATTTAACCAATACTTGAATAATATCTGAATATAAAATATTATAAATGTTATTATATCATTGACATTAAGTTCTGTCAATCTAATTATGATTCATCTGACATAACTGGCTCCAGGCTTAATGCGTTTTAATGACTGTTTTAGTCAAATTCATATTTTAACATAGAAATATTATTACCAATTTAATGTCACTTTAACATTATGTATAAAATCCTATAATAATCTTCATAATGAAAATCAAAAATAATCTTCAAATTAATTGATTAAAAAATAAATTCCTTCTATGTCTTTCAATAGCTATAGATTTAGAACTTTTTTTATGACAATTATAACAAGATAGGTGTGACAAATTCAAAACCTATATAACCAAAATTGGTCTTTACTCTTGTCAAAAGAAACTTTTAAGGACAAACCAAACCTTGTCATTTAAAAGAACAAATGTAATATTTTACCAATAATAATTTCATCTTCTTCTGAAGTTCCTACTTCAATTTCTTCTTCTTCTTCTTCATCTTCATCTTCCTCTTCAATATCCTCTAATGTACAGTCAGAATGGTCCGAATCAAAATAGGACATCATATATCTACCACGAATATGCATTTACTAGTGTTAAAATACATTGATCTCATATCACATAAATATACTGATATTATAATGCTTTTAGTGTCCATTGCACATGGTGTTGAAGCCATATTCTATAACACAAACAACATGGTTTACAAGCAGAAGTGAAAGAGAGAAAGAAGACCAATCTACATATCAATTGATCTTATTTCATCTGCCTTTAACTCTCCATTCAAACAGGAAATTTTTCTGCCATTATATCAGATAGTGGATGTATAAAACATGAATTATATGGTATGGTAATAGCCCAATAATAGTTCTCATATTCACACTGATATTTTATCATAATTAAATACAGGTCATATTAACCATATACATGTGTTCCATTCACTTCTAAACAGCTTTCATAACACAGACCTTTTTATATCTTCCTTTTACAATTTGTTTCAGCCATTACACCTCAGATGTTACACTGTCTCACTAGCTAACATATTGTTGAGACAACATCAGTTAATCATAAACACACACATTATGTACAAATACACAACTGAAAGGCAAATCAATGAAACGAAGACGATTTGACATTGTTCCAATAATGGAGTTACCGGGTTTAAAGAACATATAACACTATCTAGTTGGCTACATTACTGATGTTCTTCATTCTCCACTAGTAACAGTCAAACAGTGTAGCGTGTAGACAGCTTAGATAGAAAACTCAACGTTAGGTCATATTGTGTGGGCTAATAATATTCAACTAGATGGAGAGAGAGTCAGTCATTGATTGAAATTTTCCTCAGACTAAGAGTGGTATTTTAGCTAGATCTATAGATATTAGTTTGTTGTTTAGATAGGAATAAATTAACTTGATTATTACTCATTTATACTAGATTGGAGCTTTACCATTTACATACTATATAGTCATACCTATTTCACAATATAACAACTGATTCAGTGCAGCTTTTCTTCTTCACAAATTAATCAATAACCAAATTGATCTCAACTACAAAATTCAGATTAAATTTCACTTGCCATTATTGTCTGATAGAGTCTTGAAAATGTCAGATTCCAGTTTACAAATTAGGATATTCATACTATCATACTTTTTTTCTTGTCATATTTGCTATTTACTATTATTCTACTTTTCTTGTTAAAATCATTCTTGTCATTAATGGTCATTGTTGATATTAACCATCATTCTTTGTCATTAACTATTATTCTAGAAATATTTTGTTATTTGTTATGAAGTATTATTCTTATTATTAAAGATATATTCCCTTATTTTCATTTATCCATATATATATATACCATAATTGAACAGCTAATACTTATATAAATAGAAAGTAGATATGTTCTAATGACTGGGAAAAATACCAGTTTGTCCATAATTAACTGGTAATTAGGCTAATTACAACACAGATTTCATAGTTAAGGTACTAAAAAAAAAATTCTCCCTACCCTCCCCACCCCTCCTAACAAGTCTCGGTCGTTTGATTTGTTGATTTGGGTAAGTTAAAGAAACCCAAAAACCGTGAGTTTCAAAGCAAGTTGAGTCAAATGGATTTCCAAGCCTCTCTATGTCCACATACGGTTTATTAACTTATGAATACATGGATTATTCAATAAAAACATAGATTAATCAATTAGTAAACTTGATTTGACCCTAAAACAATGAGAAAACCTATTTTTAAGTGCAGGAGGACAGCCTCAAAGAAATTTTGACAGATGTTAACCTTCAAGTTCCTGAGGGAAGTCAAGGCTGGAATATATCTTACCAATCCTTCCTTCAAATTCTATGATTTCAAGTACATTTTAACAGATGTGTAAACGTCAAATTACCTAATGAATATAATAAAAAAGATGAAGAAAGAGATAAAAGTAGAGGTAAAATTTCATTATCAGTATTTACCATCTGTTCTTCATTTCATTTCTCTCATCTACAACCCAAAATAACTACAACTTAATATCTAGGTAATGTTACTTATACTCTAGTGTATATTTTGATTCTACCAGCTCTAGTCTTGGTTCAGTCAATGTATCAAATTCAGTCTGCTAAATGTGATTGCCTTTCAGATTAGTAAAAGTTTACTACCAAAAGTTCAGTTGAATGATGATTGCCATTCAGTTTTATAGTAAAAGCCTACTACCAAAAATTCTGCTGAATGATGATTGTAGTCCAATATGGTATACTGCTTCTACCGAAGATCCTGCTGAATGATGATTTCCATTCAGTATAGTAAGAGCCAACTACCAAAGGTTCAGTTGAATGATGATTGCCATTCAGTATAGTAAGAGCCTACTACCAAAGGTTCAGTTGAATGATGATTGCCATTCAGTATAGTAAAAGCCTACTACCAAAGGTTCAGCTGAATGATGATTGCCATTCAGTATGGTAAACAGCTTCTACCGAAGATTCTGCTGAATGATGATTTACATTCAGTATAGTAAAAGCAGAGAGTATAGATAGACGAGAGTTGTCACTCCGTCAAATCTGCATTGCCGCCATTTTGTTAGCATGGACTGTGGCGCCATCTAGTAAACGAGTGTTCATCAATGACGTCTATAAATAGACGTCATTGATGTTCATGTAGATAGATAGTTAAAAGGCTTCCCAATTCGGGCAGGTAGGCCTACGCCTAAGGGTCATGACAAAATTTATACGAAATAAAGCGTAATATGCAGGCCAAATGTTTCTCGAATAATATTTACTATGGATTTGTTTTTACTTTGGTAATTTTCCAGATACCCTGAATTTGTTTTTGAAATAAATTTTGTCACAGATTTGGATTTATTTTGTTAATTTATCCTGACCCTTGCATCCGATCTAAAAATTACTTCTTCAAATTGTCCTTATTTCTTATTGTTTTTCCTCGCTTTGAAATAGTACCGATTAAACCTGCACGTAGGTTTTAAATGCGGGGGTCTGGCAAAATCAAGAACTAAAGCCAAAATCATACTAAATAAATTAGCTAAAACGGCAATTTTTTTTAAAATCGTTTTCCCCAAAATCTTTTCCACCCTTTTTTTTCTCTCTCATTTACCCCTAGGAAGAACTTTCCCCGGTGTTATCCTTCCCCTGTCGCAGTATAATATTGCTTTATCTTGTCGTCTAGCTATGTAATAGTACCTGCACGTCCTGTACGTAGGTTTTAAATACTAAAAAAAAATGCCAAAAACAGCAAATTTTTTAAATTGTTTCCCCGGAAAAAAACTTCTTAGCCCCTTTTCTCTCTCTCTTTTGCCCCTATAGGAGTATAAAAACCGTCACAGGGGTTCTCCTTCCCCAGTTGCAGTAAAATATTGCTTTATTTTGTCGTCCCTCTCTTGTATATAGTCCAGGTAAACCATGCACGTATGTTTTGAATGCGGGGGTCTAGACAAATTCACGAAAAAAGGCAAATTCGTGTCTATAAAATTGTCAAAAACGGCAATTTTTTAAATCGTTTCCCAAAAAAACTTCTTCACCTCTTTTTTTTCTCTCTGATTTGTCCCATGGAAGAACCTTTCCCGGGTTCTCCTTCCCCAGTCGCAGTATAATTTTTCTTTATTTTGTCGTCCCTCTCCTACATATTATAGTCCCGGTAAACCATGCACGTATGTTTTGAATGCAGGGGTCTAGACAAATTCACGAAATAAAAGCAAAGTCGTGTCTAAAAAATTGTCAAAAACAGCAAATTTTTAAATCGTTTCCCCAAAAAACTTTTTCACCTCCTTTTTCTCTCTCATTTACCCCAAGGAGGACCCTTCCCCGGGGTTTCCTTCCCCAGTCGCATTATACATATTCATTATTTTGTCGTCCCTCTCCTATATATAGTCCATATAAACCATGCACGTATGTTTTAAATGCAGGGGTCTGGAAAAATTCTAAAAAAATTAATGTAAAAAAAACTTTTTTTGAAATCGTTTCCCCAACAAAAATTCTTTACTCCTTTTTTCTTTTTCATTTACCCTGGGGTTCTCCTTCCCCTCTCACAGAATAATAGTCTTGGGGCAAATAGCATTAAATAGCTGTAAAATTGTCTTTTTGTGATTACATTGGGTGGTACAATCGGGCTTTACTCTGATGTATGGGAGTAAGAACTGATATTTATTTGCCTATTTCAGGCAGAGTTTGCCGTTTCCAATAAACTTGATTCATTGAGTGAAAGTCAGGACAATTTATCTGTAGGCTAAGTCCTTGGTTTATTCCAGTATAAACGAAAACTTGTAAATCTAAGTTAAATAACCGTGTTGTAAAGCGAGTGAAGCACTGTATGTTACAGCACTGAAATCTATATGAACACTCTCCCACTAGATGGCGCCACAGTACATGGAAACAAAATGGCGCGAGCGAAGTGATCACTCTCGTCTATCTATACTCTCTGGTAAAAGCCTGCTACCAAAGGTCCAGCTGAATGATGATTGCCATTCAGTATAGTAAAAGTCTACTACCAAAGGTTCAGCTGAATGATGATTGCCATTCAGTATAGTAAAAGTCTACTACCAAAGGTGCTGCTGAATGATGATTGCCATTCAGTTTAGTTAAAGCCTATTACCACAGGTTATGCTGAATGATGATTGCCATTCAGTATTACCTATAGTAAACAGCTTCTACCAAAGGTTCTTCTGAATGATGATTGCCATTCAGTAAGGTAAAAGCCTACTACGAAAGGTTCAGCTGAATGATGATTGTCATTCAGTTTAGTAAAAGGCTTGTACCAACGGTTCAGCTGAATGATTACCATCCAGACAGTAAAAGCACTTCTGGACTGTTTTTAAGATAATAATTATTAAAATTCTTCCAGAACTGATGTATAAACAAATATAAATATTGGAGAGAAAAAAAAACCATCAGAAATAATACAATAAGTATGTAGACTGATTCACAATATTTTTTTAATCTACCAATAATGCCACATGCTAAAACTCTTCTGGAATTAAATCTTAATGTTGAAATCAGCCAGTCGACTATTTCTAAAATGTATTGACATGTGTCAGTGCCTATTCCTCATAGTACAATTAATGCCAAGTACCTTTTTTGTTTTTATCAGCTTGAACCACTTAACAACTTGTAGTTACTTTCAAACATTCTAAATATGATCTTCATTTTTAGATCAACTTCAAGACTTTACACATCAGACTTAGTAGTTCTATGATTTAAATAACAGAAATGACCAGTCCAATGGAAGTCCCTTATAGGGGAATGCTTAGCACAATCCCTTCAATTATACCTGTACCTTTAGTTATCTTTCATTTTCTGTACATGAGTTTTCTATATAAATCATAGTCTTACTTAATTCCAAGTCGAATTTTTGACTTTCAAACGCTGATATTTATTGATACACAGGGATTTGAAGGCTAAAATTTTGATGGAGAATTTGGAACATTATTACAGATTAGATTAGCCCAAAAAATCCAGATTCTGAGACTAAAAGTTTTTTGGTCGAACAGTTAGTGAACATATCCCTTTAAAGTCCAGTACAAATAAAGTAATGAATAAGATGTACATGTACATAAATCGAATGTCATATAACAAAATAGCTAAGTTGTATATTCTGATCTGATACTTTTTTTGAAGGTCACCATTATTCAGAGACACTTTTGGATTATTTACTTGAGTTGTTTCTGGTATTTTCTTCTGTATAGTGATTGTCAGAGCAAATATATTTTGAATATCATATGTTTTGTGATACACAAGAAGCACATTTTTATTTCACAGCAACTAAACAGCAGGAAAACATGGCAGGCAATTACTACTGAATGTTGTTTAGACGACATCAATACACTTCGTTGTAAGTTTTAAGCATGTTTCTGTACAGGAATGTGCAAAACAACAACGTAACATATAAATTGTTAATATGCTTACTATGTATTACTGGTGGTTAGATTATTATCATTATAATAAAATAAGATATATACTAATAGATAAAACAATAATCAGACAATAATTGTTGTGGTTCAATGTTAGCTATTTCTATAACCTTGACAAATAGCCAAAATAAATAGAAGTTGTTAGTTAGTGAAGCTAGGAATAGCATCTCAAGTGTATACATCAGTCTTGACTCTTGACTAATTGAAAGTAGTGCCTCACTTTAGTTTTCACCTTAAAAATGATTTCATTTTATAACTCTATTTCCAAAAAGCAGAAAATGAATCATATACCTATCCAACTACCAAAACAAAATTCTACAAAACCATGAACAATCTAGATCATTCAAGATAGCGACTAAAATTTCAAACATAAGTAATGATGACAATTTTGAAATATAATTTGATGTTTAAATGACTAGTAACATCATATCTTACTCTCTGGCCACATTGAGTGTTTAATTGAATATTTTCTTGCATGTCACATATATTCAAAATATGATTTTCAAGTAAACGTTATTTATCTACGCATACCACCGGGTCCATGAAAATACAAAGTTTGAAAAATTTTCATGTGAAATTGACACACTTTTGTGGCTGAAAATTTTATTTCAACATTATCTTTTTTTAATAGTTCACATTTTGATCAACCTGAAGACTCTCAGAACTATTTTGAGGTTAATAGTTCAATTCATACAAAAATAATAGTCAAAATACAATTCAGAACTGGATGTGGCCTATATTGTCCAAGCCTGAGTATGAATAGGAATGATATAATTAATGACTTTATCAATATTCATTTTGGACAATACTGTCTACATACATGTGTACAGGTCAGGGGAAAAATCGGGAGACAGGCCATCAAAATTCAGGAGATTGGGGTAAAAAAGCAGGAGACTTTAACAAAGCGTGTAAATTCATGAAATTTCAAGAAATGAACACTTTTGACAGCATGGCAGTAGCCATAACTGTAGACAGGAGGTTTCAGAATGGTACTTACTCTGTTCTATTAATTCATATAATTTCTAAAACTTTACAATCCTATACCGGTACTGATTTTTTAATTGCACAGAATGAATGACGATCATTTTAGCGATGAAAACTCGCAAAGTTTTTAGCCGACATTGAAAGGCATATACTAACTACAGGTAGGCCTGTTAAACAATCATAAGCTGAATGTCTGTTAGTTAATAGATGACCTTTTTCTATAACATTTTCTGATGTTTTCTATCTGGGCCAGTCACTTTAACACTTGATCTTATAATATATTAAAGGATGAGTTTGAAATGCCTGCCAAATTTCTTTTCTTTATGACACACAGGAAATCAAAACTTATACTGGTTCTTTAATATACTTTTCTCAAAGGTTAAATGGTTATAGTTTCAAGAAGGAATCATACCTGAATGAGTCAAACCTGACAATCCCAATATCTTCTTATTTGCACCAATTACTTATGACACATGGTTTACAGTGGAATTGCAGGAAACATGGAGGTCATAATGAAAATTGGAATGTTGCAAATTGATGCTATAAATGTTCCTGATACACATAGAAAATTTAGAAAACCTCTTTTGATCCCTTTAAGGAATTTTCCAGCATTCATGAAAGTCTAAATTAGAATTTTCATATCAAACCGGACTCCCTTGTATAGGACTAGATAATATTAAATCTAAACTTACCATAGATATCATAAAGTCTTATTCTAGACATGGAAAACATTTACATAGAGAGAATAGCACAAGAAACATCCATCAAATATTCAACAGCAACAATTACACTCCCAGTATAATTATTAGAAATATTCAATACAATAGACTCATTGAGTCAACTAAACCATCCGATAGTATCAAACACTATAACAGCCACTAGTCTACAGCTAAGACACATGAATATGTCAAGATCAGGCCTCAATGGTGCTAAAACCTCCTGAAAATCAATAGTTCTCCTCCTGGCAATGTGCAGGTGATTAGAAGAACATTACCTAGATAAACAATAGAAGAATAGCCAAGATAAGAACTATATTCCTATCTGTCTGTTATAATATTATCAAGATGAAGACATCATGTTTGTAGGCCAACTTCCATATTTTTATTTTAGAAAACTGTTTTGTTGTAAATAAACCTATTGAAGTACCAGTATTCTTACAAAATCAGGGATATTGATTTAGCTTACACGTACATGTATGGATGGATTTTAAGATGACAAGAAGTTAAAATACATTCTGTTTTAAAGCAAACAATTATACAAAGATAAATAGTAAACATGCATGAGTAACTTTTTCAACTCCTCTTGGAGAATTTAAAAATAGTTCAACAAATTCATATATGTTGACCATGATTTGACAAACCTGTATGACTTGCCTGCATAAAAATTGTTAGATATTTTTTGGATGTAGTTTAACCTAAAGATCCATTTTCATGTCTGTCTCTTATAGCGTAGGCCTACTTGATAAAGCCAATGACAATCAAACTGACAATCAAACACTTTAAAAATTTGCTAATTGTGTTACTTTGTATGTACAATTATAATGACTAAAATTGTTAATAATTTGATTACAACATTCCTGATAAAAACAACTCACCATGACAGTTTGCTTCAAGACTGGCTGCAGTATTTTCATCACAATAAATATTGCCTTCGTGAAATTCATAATCCCCTTCCATATCATACTGGACATGGGTCAACACGTCTTTCATATTGGATGCTTCATTTTCAAGTTTGGTCAGATGACTGGAGTTGGTATGTAGTTCTTGACGAAGGGATGAATTCTCAGTCTTCAAACTTTCAACTTGTTTTAATAATTCATCATAAGATGTCAGCGACATTACTGCTAGTTCACATTCGGCCTTTTATATTTACACTTCCATCCTGTAATGTAAAATATGAAGTTATTTGTCACTGTCTTAATATCCATGTGTGAGACAATAACACAGAAAAAAAAACTTTGAACATATTCTGTAAATACTACATGCAACATTATTCTATAACAATCAATGATTAACTATTGGACAATAATTCTTGCGGCAAAAAAGTTAATTGTTTTGTTTTTTTTTTACCTAAAGAACACTTTTCTGTAAGTTCTGAAATTCCTTGGGCCATGCATGTTCCAAAAACTTAAGATTAAAAATAAAAAGTTAAAGTTAAATTATATTGGTTATCGAGAATCGAGAAGAAATAATTTGTGAAAAGATTGTTTTGATGATCTTGATCTATATTGAAAACAAGGCTAAACTTGTTCTGTTACCTTTGATATCCTGGTAAAGAAATTGTTCGTCCTATAATTGCAGATTCAATTAACTGAATATTTGGTAAAAGATAGAAAATTGTTTTTCATGAGGCACCAATCTAAAGTAATCATTTGTTTAGGATTCTTTGAAACAATAAGATTCTGCTTTTTTTGTCATCATATCAGTGATAACATCAAAGTGATGTTTTTTATTTGGTACAATAGAAAATTGATCTGCTAAACTCTACAGAGATCCCGTTTTATGTTTCAATATAAAGTTAATCTTCTCAGTCTACATAAAAAATCTTTTTCCACAGCCAAGATTTCCATAAATTTCATTTCCTTTCAATAAAAATCAGCTTACAGTGGATTTGTGGTCATTAATTTTGAGATAGAAAGACATGTAAGAAAAAGACCTCAAAGCCATTGATGGTTTTCTATCACCTTATGACTCACACACCTATAACTGAGTTTAGCAATGTGGACAGCATTTTCATTATTTCCCAATAATGAGATTTTTGCGCTTGATAGAAGAAAAAAGACAAGCTTTTAAGTATAAGTATGCCAACTGAGCTTGTCATTAAATGAAAGTCATCAATGATGGTACCTAGTCATAGTGAGACATCATGTCATTGAATAGAATCTTCCGTTAACAGGAAGTTAGAGTGCATTACATTAATACTCCAGGGATTTCCTTCAATTTGACATGACTGTGGAGAAAAGAGGTTTAATAGCACCACGTATAACAACTAGTTTTTATAATTCATAACAGAAAAGAACAGTTATCATTTATCATACCGGGCATCTATTTTCTTATAGAACGCTATAATCTCTAATATTCCATTTTCTCAAATCAAATCCTTTTACACAGAGATTAATGAGTTTCAAAAAACTTACTTTCCTATTTGAACAAAATGACAGATTATTAAAAAAGTTTTAAGATTTCATAACCTCAAGGTGAAAAATATTGATTTTCGCCAAAAAATATTCTACTTCTAGTTCTAACTCACTTTTTACCTACACCACTAACAGAGAGCTTTCAGATCTCAAAATAGTCATGTGAACTATCAATTATTTTAGCAAGATTTATCAGGCCACAATAATCATTGTGCAAGTGGACATTCAATTTATATTCAATTCAGAGAAACCAACTGTTTGAGAAACATCAATATTGTATCATAATAGTAATAGAATGACCACTGATTACAACAAGAGCCAGTGACATGCTGTACAAGTATATTGGACTTATTCATGTAATCAACAAATCATTAAGTTGATAAATGAGTAAAACCAATACCGGAAATTGTACTGACCATATTGACTAGTAATCAATGGATGACTCATTGATCTAGTCAAGGTAAATGATGGTTGATATACTATATTGGTAGTTCAATACTGACCACTGACTGTATAATAATACTGTCACTCTCTATTAGTATGATAATTAAAGGTCAAGACAGCCACTGGCACTGGACATAATAATGAAGTTCTCAAGATCTGGACAGATTCCTGTTTCATTTTAAAGGTGCCCCAGGCATTTCAAGTTTGTGAAAATTACTCTAGCCAATTTCTTTTTTCTATAAGTAAGACTATGATAACAAAGTCAAATGTAGAATGGTTTGCATTCTAGTATGCAATAACTTAACTATGTAATGCATATTCAGCTGGATAATAGTAAGAACATCATTAAAATTCAAAATGTAATGCATTGGCTTCTTATGCCTTATACATCTGAGATTCTTTACATTCACAAGGTTATGAATGCATTTTTCTCTTCGTAGTTCATAACTTTCTTATACAGGTCAAAGGCAACCTTTACATGCATACTCTTCATAATCATATTTCAATTCAGGTATATCATACTAGTTTTTAGCTCAAATTATGAAGCAAAACCAACAATACCTGGAGTTGATTTCTTCGTTATGTTCTCCTGCATTAATGAGTCAAACAATTTCAATAAACGACAATGTGAAATGCAACTTCAATCAATAATAACTTCACTGTAGTGCCTCATTTTTACTGCATTTTAACTATAGATTTTTATGAAACAACATACTCAACTTGCTGGGGAAGATTTCAAAATACCTCAACATGAAGGTATGTTATAGTAATCATTATAGTACAGGTACTATAGTACGGTAATCAATATGTAAATGAGTCTAATGAATAAATAATGAAATAGTGTTGGGAAACAAAGGTCTATGAACATTTATATTTAGCATAACTCAATCATTTGTCAGCATCTGATTTGGCTACTGTAGACAGGCAACACCATGTAGTATGCAATGAAGGAAATTTTACAATATCATGTCATACTTTTTGTTGATGAATGTATAACGTGTACAGCCTGTGATAAACTAAGCCTAGGTTTATTTCCCATCTGAATGAATTTATTTAGTAACCTCCAAACTAAGATGTGAATGAATTCTGCACATACAGGTTAGGTAGCAATCATTTTATGAGAACATTTTGGAAACCAAATATTTTACAGTATTTAAGAAGGCTATCCTGTCATGGTAACAAACGCCCAATGGCAGCTGTTAGATATGATATCTTTTATTTTCAATAATACAAATTTTCAGAATTATAAAGAACTTCTTAAAGTCAAGGGTAATAACTCAAGATCATTCATCGAAAAACGCTTCAAATACGAATTTGTTTGAGATCTAGCAATGATCAAACAAATTTTCATCAAAACTACAGTTGGTATGGTGCTCACAAACAAATGTTGATACGTTTTTATAAAGTCAAGGGCAATAACCAAAAAGAACATTCATTGAAAATGCTTCAAATTTCAACTTAAGCCTACACAAACTTTCGTCGAAATCGGTTCAAAACTATAGATTCCATTGTGATTCAGATTTTGACAAGGTTTTTATGAAGTGAAGGGCAATAACTCAAAAACAGTTCAATAAAAAAGCTTTCACTTTTTCATCATACACAACATTATTATTATTGCCGATGAGTATGCAGTATTGATCTCAAAGAGATAAAAAAAAGATAGTGGACCACAGCCATAAACGCTTAACGAAAAAGCATTCAGGAGTAAACGAAACTTTCTCAAACCTTTCGTTTTAGGTCAGATAACATCCATTTTTAGTTTCATCAAAATCGGTTGAAAACTATGAGAGTAATAGCTTATTCAAGATTTTGGGGCAAGGGCAATAACTCTGCTTCAAATGATCGAAAATGGCTCAAATTCGAACTTGATCTTCATTTTATGGATATGTATATACATATTAAATTTCATTTGATTCCGTCAAAAACTCTTGTTTTGAGAGCGTTTACGAGCAAATGTTGACGGACTGACCAACGGATTTGGGGCAAGGGCAATAACTCTGCTTCTAACGATTGAAAATAGCTCAAATTCGAATTTGATCTTCGTTTTATGAATATGTATACACATATCAAACTTCAAACTCTAGTTTTTAGAGCGTTTACAAGCAAATGTTGACGGACGGACGGACGGATGGACCGACAATATACGTCCTCATAGAGAGATGAGGGCGTAAAAAAATTATACAAAAAATATATTATGTACCGGTAGCGCTTTATGTTTTGTTAATTTATTACATCATAAATAAAATATTATTTTGAGACTATTTTGACTTTTTGGAAGTACCATATTGACCTTTTTTGAGGACCATTTATTAGGGACCATTTTGACCAAATGAGGGCCATTTTGGATAGGGGCCCAATTGACTATAACCCTCACCAACTGCCAAAGAAGTGTGGTGCCATCTACGCCACAAATTCCTAACTAAAAAGAATGGAATGGTCTAATATATTTTTTTGAAAATAAGTTAAACGTAGCAAACGGTCAATATAATGAATATGTCTTTTAAAATTGTTCTGAGTCTTACAAGGAGTAAGAGTTTACTTTCATTTTGTTTACAAAAGTGGTCCAAGTTTGTCATGATCAAAGCTAAAAATATTTTAGTTGAATCTTGGTCAAATTTTTTTTTTTTGCATGGTATAATGGTCCGAGTCTCAAAAGAGGGATCCGAGCTTGTCATAAAAAGTGGTTTAAGTCGGTGAAGTTATGGTCCAAGTCTCGAAGAAAGTGATCCGAACTTGTCATGAAAAGTGGTCCGAGTTATACTAGAAAAAAAGTGATCTGAGCTTGTAATGAAAAGTGGTCCGAGTCGGTTGTGAGAAAAAAAAAAAAGTGGTCAGAGTCGATTCTAAAAAAAAAAATGTGGCCCAAGTATGTATTGGTCTGAGTGATCCTGGTTTCCAATATACAATTATTAGCAGCTCGTTGAATTATTAATAGTTACTGTCTGTGCAATTTATGTGATTATTTTTATGAGAATTGGAATATCAGTCTGACAATGCTACTGTTAGTCTTAGAATGTCTCGTCTTTGATAAATAATATAATTTTTATAAGTTTACCCAAAAAGGTCATTAATTTTAACTGAAAATTGTCCTGTTAAAACAAATTTTGAAGACATAAATTATGTTCTTTTTATCTTTTCATCAAAGCCAGCAAAGACATTTTTAGACTTACAATACAATAATAAAAGTATTAGATTATAAATCAAAACATCAGAACCACAGGCACTGGACAGAACTAGAATAGAAAGAAGTGTGGAACTGGGAGAGAATAATTGAATAATGTGGAGAAATCTGGCTTATGACTTGAAAACGGATGATTTAAGCATCACAAAAAATTAATCACCAATTGCATAACTTCACAATTCAAGTATTAATAAAAATATTTAATTCGAAATAAAACCGAACACCTTACTGGCTTGGTTTGAGATTTGTTTTAGTTCTGACTTTTTGTTTGTTTGCATTCTTCATTGAATTCATCCGTCTCAATATCACTTTCACTCGAGTGTAGAAAGCTATTTTCAAAATTTCACTTAGCAATAACAAGAACTTGTAAAATCGCCTACTTAAGAATAAATTAATAATGTCCAAATTCATGCAAATATGTCATCTTGACAGGTTATTATTGTTCTTACCAAACTAAATTTCATCGCCGCCATTCACTATCAAAATGTCGTCACAAAATACTCTTATCTGATTGGTTCATATTTCGGGCACCTGCTTTCCAAAGCCTCGATCATTCAGACAAAAAATACCTGAGTCTTATTTGAGAGCTGTGTTCTATTTCTAATAACTCTATCATTCTATTTCTGATTTAAATCAATTTTAATCTTTTTTATATAACAAAACGACCGCGCACTGATTCAAAATTCACTTTCTTGGCGTGAATTTTACATCTTGGAATTTGATTGAAGGGAGATAACTCTTTTAGTTATTATTTCGAATTATTTGTTGACCTCTGCAAACCAATCTATGACCATACAAAATAGACAGTTTGACTCCTCAATTAATGCTGATTTCGTACAAATTTCTATAAATACGATTACGAAAGAAAAAAAAAATACAACTTAAAGAGTCACTTAGATATATACATAATTTATAATGTAATGTAATCTTTTAAATAGGCCTAATGTTCTAACAAAAAAAATTATTTCAGAGCAAAATATTTTTATCCAAGGTGTATGAGTTTATTTTTATGAACATATCGTTCCGGTAAAAAAAGTTTTTGTACGTTAAGCTTAAAAGGCAGTTTGGCGATGTTCTTTTACCCTCTTCATTCCTTGATTAAATAATTATGTCCTAGGTGCAAATGAAAGTAGAATTCTAGAATAGTTTCCAATTAATGCAGAGAACACTGGCATGCTTTTGAACGTTTTAAATTTGAACACAAATACAATTGCTACAGTTTTGTGCATAATATTTTTTATTGAATCCAGAAAATGTGACTCTATCCAAAAAAGGTTAACAAACACTTCTATTCTAAGTTCTAGACAATTCACATTTCTTTCTTCAGTTTATCAAATGCAAATGACTATTTTTCTACTTGGTTTCCCCTTGTCAGTGATGCAGGGGGTTGACATGGAAAAATTGTCTTGTCATTTGAATGGGACAAAGGTCCTGTGCCCTACAAGCTGTGCATGTAAAAAATCCCTTGACAGTTGAGAATCGAATTATAAGAGTAGGCTAATATTAGTCCGAACAGGTGCAGTAAAGTAGCATTAAACTAGGCCTACATTTCATTTAATTTTAGTCCAAGAATTAGTACCATACAATATTATTTAAATATGATTTTATAATACATCATTCAATGAGTTTTATTGAAATTTTTATATTTTTCAAGCAAACACCAAGCAGAACATCAAATGGATTTGTTAGAACCCTACAGAAATTATCATGGACACCGCTTAAAAAGATCCAACAGACACATTAGAGAATGTCAGGAGATAAAATATGGCAATGTTACACATTCTAAAGTTAAAATCAAATCAGATGCAAATATATCGTACCCATTGGTAGATGTTAAACATTTAACTAAAGAACTTGGATTATATTATAATAAAAATCCTGTTACATTAAGATATCAAAGGGTTGATTTTCCTTTAAACACTCTGTCAGTATTAGAACCAGGAAAACCAGGAACATGTCAAGATGGAGGTGCTACCAGATCTAAAACAAGTAAAACAGCTGGGAACGGCAACTGTATTGTAGGGGTAAATGGTGGATTTTTCAATACAACGACTGGTGCTTGTTTAGGTGTGTATTTGAATATTTACAGTTCTTAGAATATACCGGGTAGAGAAAATGTTAAATATTAAGTTATAATTAATGATACACTATCATTGTAGGAAACATAGTAAGTAATGGTAGATTAGTACAAGATTCACAAGGTTTACAGAATGCTCATTTTGGTATCACAGAAGATGGCTACATCTATGTAGGGTAGGCATTTTTTTATTTTCACACTATCCCGACAAGAGTTATGTGTCAAAATTATGTTATAGGAAGTGGAGTAATTCATTGTTTTCTTATTCTAAATGAAAACATACTGTGGAACCATGTTGTGTCTAGTGAATTTTGCTGGCTTACAATTTATACCTCATTTTTTAAATGCATAATCTGAAGTTTGCCAACATCATGTCTCTTTCTAAACATTTAGGAATTAAATTTGTCATTATGGAATTCAAATATGCAAGTGTATCTTTATATATAATACTATTTATTCTAGATATTTATCAGAGCTTGATTTAATAACTCAAAAGTTTAAACAGTTAATTGGTGGTGTTTTATGGTTGATACGTGATGGAGAGAAGTATATTGATAAAAGTAAACAGATGGAATGTCCTGATATTGAAACTACAGGTGAATTTTCTTGTCAATTTTCTCTAGATATTTATATAATAGCCTAGTGAATTATATCCTGACTCACGCATCCAAGGTTTGTGGACTGTGGTATAAACAAACAAACAACAGACACTTGTATCTGTGTTGAAACGTTATGTGCCTAACTGTATTAAAGAAGTGTGTTATATCATAAACAAATCTTTCCTTGTGGTGATGTCGCTCACCTTCATTTGAGCTAAAATATATAAAATATTGTATGATTAGCCACTCTAGCAAGTGAGTTTTGTATGTGATGTATGCCTTGTGTCACATTGATATTATCTAAACCCTTATTAATATATATAATTAATGTCCTACCCTGTAAAGTGTTAAGTGAAAAAGATTGTGGTAAATCTTACAAATTATACTGTTCTCATGGAATTCTAAAGAGCAGCTTCAGGAGCGAACAGTTAATTGATATAAGTAGCAGCAACTTCACAGTTTTAAATGAAACCAACCCAATCGAATTGAAAGAAGTGACTTTCATTCAGGCATCGAGGATGTACAATGATTGGAGGACCCAAACTGTATGTTCGTGTAAAGGAAGCTGCACAAGTAACAGATGCAGATGCAAACGCGCAGGACTCAAGTGCTCAACAAAATGTCATCCTGCAACTAAGAATATATGTCAAAATGTTGTGTAAAATTATAATTTTATTGTTATTCCTTAAAGATGGAGTTGTGTTTCTAATTCCCAATCTTTTATCTTTTTAAATTTCTATTATGTATCTCTTATGATTTTGTTTTAGTAAGTGTGAACATAGTGCTTTTTTAATGTACCGGTTTAATCATATGTGCTCTATTTAGGTATGAATATCTGTTATGAATTCTTGTTATTTGTATTGAACAGTAAATGTGCTCTATTTTGTATGTTAATATATGAATATTTACAATAAATTGTTAAATTTCAATGCTTGTGTTTTTCTGTAATATAAGTATAACTAAAATCACATTGTGTACATTGTCCCAGAACATATTGAAATATTGTGATATCAGATCTAAATTCGCCCTTGTACAAATCAGGATCATTATTTAAACTAGCACAGATAGAAATCATAATTAGAATCTCTACTAGTAGAGATGCCAATTGTCATCTGTCCTAGTAGGATTTGCAATCCTCCTAGTAGAGATTGCAATTGGTATCTCTACTAGTAGAGATCACAATTGGCATCTCTACTAGGAGGATTGCCAATCCTACTGGATTAGAATCTCTACTGTGACATATATATATAAAAACCTATAGAACAATGTTAACACATGTTATTGATAAAAAGATGAAATCCTCTTCACTGTCAAATATACTATCAAAATATGTTTATCAAATTTATTTTAGGCACATTAGAAAGATTTATAAATGTACAGTCAGCTAGATCAGCTGTAGGCCATGATAAGGATGGTAGAGTTATAATGGTACAAGTGGATGGCAAAACAGATACTAGAGGGTACCATTTAATTCTTGATTTTGGACAAATTCATATTTAAAGAAATATATGGGCATTGCTTTACTTCTTACAAATCTTATGATCTTAACATATACATGTATCTAACTTATTGGAAAACTTTTTGTACCCATATTTTCAGAGAGCTACTTTCTCCATATCTAATTACTCATCTGAATATTATCATATTTATCATTTCAGAGTTAATCTTCACGAGTTTACAGATATATTACTAGAACTAGGTGTGGTTAATGCTATCAATTTAGATGGTGGAGGTTCAACAACTACAGTTATTAATCATACTTTAGTTAATTATCCTTCTGACCAATGGTATGTTCATATTTCAGAAATGTAGAATTTTTAAACAAGGTCTGTCCTGCTTGACAATTTGTATATTTATTTTTATGTGACTTTTTTTGGCAGGAAAGGCATCTGTTTTCGTCCAAGGAAAGGGTTTCCTGTGGTCCCCTCATTAGCCATTGATAACCTTCTTTGTCTTTGGAAATGTGTGGCCTCCTCAGCTCCATAATAATGTCAAGAATTTTAAAGATTTTGCAAATAAAGAGGAATCAAAAAGTTTGATTTTAATGTCTGAAGATTATTCAAAAGGCATTGAAGTAAAACGTTTTCATGCATAACTGACAGATAACAGAAATTATTATTCTGTGACCAATGTTCAAGCAAATCGAGGGATAGTCTCTTTGCTTTCACTCTGTACACCTGGATTGTTAAATAATTGTAATAGGTGCAGAAAATCGGGAAAATTGTAATATTATAATAGTCCATTTTTAGAGCTATTGGAAGATAATTCTATTTTCTAAGTTTGTATTCAATGCTATCTCTTGATTATTGGTTGACCAGTTGTTGTTGATGTGATCAAGTGACAATGTGCCTGTAAAAATTACCCCCATTGACCACTGTTAGTTATTGCTGTTCTGTTCTTTCAGTGCTGATAGTATATTTAGTTGTGAAAGAGAGATAACAACTATATTATGTGTTCATGAACCAGAATGTCAACCTAATGACTGTAATCAACATGGTCATTGTGTACTGGGTAATTGTGTCTGTGATGGATTTTGGGTAGGATCAGATTGTTCCAGTCTTTCGTGTCCAGACTCTTGTAATCATCATGGTACATGTACTAAAGGTATGCTTTCTCCTAAGACATATTTTGATATTTAATGTATTAAAATCCTTTTTTGCCTAGGTTATATGTATCAAAGAAATATTTTTGTTATAACAAAAAATTTTGCATGAAGTTAGTGAAGTTCATTTCTAAAAAGTCGAATTGAATTTGTAGTAGTATGAATAATAATTGAAATTATGCAAGTCGAATCACTCTGTTCATGTACCAGTTATGTTTATTTACAAAACGTAAGATTAATCTTTAATATATCCAACTATCTCTGATCTCTTCATGACCAGAAAAATGTTGAACAATACTATGACATTCCTGTGTAATGATTTGTGGTATGAGGAAATAAACGCTGTTTTATGAAAATGTACATAAATTGCTTCTTATCACATGATAAAGTGTTGTTCATTCTTTTGTAACAATAAAAAGATCTACATTATTTTATTAAATAAGGTACATGTGTTTATCTGAATCCTTCTGAAATGTACATATATATATATTTTTGTCTGACTTATGATGTACTTCCAACTGATGAAGAAAATCTGATGCATCCTAGTACTATTATGTATTATTTAGATGGGTGTATATGTGATGATGGGTGGTATGGTAAAAACTGTTCTACACCGTGTAAACCGGGTTATTATGGTAGTAATTGTACTCAACAATGTTATTGTTTAAACCGTGGTATATGTAATAGTCAAACTGGTCATTGTGAATGTTCACCTGGTTTTACTGGGAAATACTGTGAATCTTGTAAGTAATTGAATATCATTTTATTTAAATGATAGAAGCTATGCATAAAGCTGTCACAACTGCAAATCTTCCCTCATATAGATTTGAATTTATTTAGCATTACATATGCTTCTGCTTTTAGACACCTAATATCTCTTCATAATGACATTCCTCATTTGAAAAGTATTTAAAAAATATTTACGATCTTTATGATATTATTGTTGCTTTGACAACATGCTATTTTCAGTATGAATGTATACTCTTTAAATGACATTTAGAAGTAGGTAGAACATTAAATAAAAACAACTATCATGGATATATTACTCCTTTCTTTAATTTTTGCAATGTTTCAATTCACAAACAGGAACCTCTATCAGCACAAACAAAATATGTGTATATCCATAATAGTTGTTCTTATTTAATGAATGTAAAATTGATCATGGGACATGGGTTATGGTAAAACCAAGTTTATTTTAAGAGATTCCTCGGACCTCAAGTTGTAATAAAAAATTACAGTAAAACTTGTACAAACAGTCGCAATAATCTGTATACATGTAATAAATGTTGTTTTTTAATAATTTATTGTAGTATGTGATTTTGGTTACTATGGTGATAAGTGTGATAGTTTATGTACTTGTGATAATGGTTGTTTTTGCCATCATGTTACTGGAAGCTGTAATTTATCAACTTTGTCACTTGGGCTTAAAAAAGGTGAATTTCTCAAACTTATTTACATATTTTTAAATACACTGAATCTCTCTAGGTCTTTGTTTTATCCATGATCAGTCTAATTAAAATCAGACCCTAATTTTGTTCGTTCGTTTTTTTAACCACTACATTAGGTTCTGAGAACCAGGCGCGATAACAAACGTTCACGTTAACTTTGACCTAACCTTAATGACCTCTGTTTTAACCAATCAATTGTCTGCCCTCTCCAGCGCTGGGATTTTGTGACGCGAACAATATGTGCCATAGTCTAATTTTTTTTTAAGTACTGTGCCGAACTCGGTTGAAACGCGTTTATTTATTGGCTGTTCCATATGACGTCATTGAGATCTGATTGGTTAAAAGGTCATTAAGGTTAGGTCAAAGTTATCGTGAACGTTTGTTATCGCCCCTGGTTCTCAGACACTAATGTAGTGGTTAAAAAAACGAACGAACAAAATTAGGGTCTGATTTTAATTAGACTGATCCATGATTACCATGAAATAAGATTTTTTTTCTAAATTTAATTTCAGCATCATCTTGTTTGGTTGAATCAGAGATCAAATCTCACCATTTAATTAGCGGAGAATCACAGATGTATGGGTAAGTAGGCAGTTTAGTCATTCCTTAAGAGAGATCATATTATCGCATTATACATTATTCATAAGGCAGATCATACTCATTCATGAATGCCTAAAGCCACTCAACAACTTGATTTCGTATCACCTTCAGATAATCTTCATAGATAATAGAGTTGTTTATTTTGGTTGTCATTATAATGGTGTGACTGAATTATCATTTATTTCAGAGTGTGTCTTTCTAGTGTTATAACTATGAGTATAGTAGCAGCTCTAAGTATTATATTAAATATATCTTGATTATTTATTTCAGAGTGTGTCTTTCTGGTGTTATAACTATGAGTATAGTAGAAGCTATAAGTATTATATTAAATATATCTTGATTATTTATTTCAGAGTGTGTCTTTCTGTTAATAGTAATTATGAGGCTATGAATATTTATATGTAAGTTTAGACATGCGCAGTGATAAGCGTCACCTGCATGAAGAATATAGAAATATTGTTAGTTGATTGTATAATGTTGTACGAGTAACATCCAGTATGAATAAATATATGATGTATTAAACTGGTGCTATTGATGGGGATAGATCTGGGTCTTTCATGATAGCAGAGCGTGTGGTAAATAAATGGTGAATTTGTCGAGAAAAAAAACGAAGTTTTGAAGAAAAGGCGATCTTTTCAATGATGTAAGCGGCCGAATTCTATAGGAAGCGTGGTTAGCGTGATGCCGATGGTGAATAGTGAATATTATTGAGTAACAAAGACAATATAAGGTGTAATGAAGATAGTTTTTTTGATAAACATTAAGAACTGAGATGAAAGTGTGTAGAACAATTAGAACAATATTTATTTGGTGCGTAATTTTGGGTGTATTTCTAACTGTATGTGGTGGAGTAACTTTTGTTGATGATTGGAGCGATTCCAAAATGGCTGCCTCGGGAAGAAAAATGTTTATGCCACCGACATTAAATGATGACTTTGAATCGTGGCTAAGAGAAATTGAGATTTGGAAGTGTGTTACGGACTTGGACAAAAAGAAACAAGGCCCGGCAATATATTTATCGTTGGAAGGACGAGCTCGAAATGCTTGTATTGACATTGACGTTAAGGATCTGAGTGGCAATGACGGAGTGGATACTTTGATTGAGAAATTAAAAACACTATATGCAAAAGACAGTAATCAAGTTGCTTTTGCTGCTTATGAACAGTTTGAAAAACTTCAAAGGCCTAAAGGACAAAGTATTACGGATTATGTGAATGAGTTTGAACGGTTGAAATTTAAATTAAAATCATATAAAATGGAATTACCAGATGGTGTTTTAGCGTATAGACTGTTAAAAAGTGCTAATATCAGTGATGAAAAACAACAATTGGCTAGAGCTACCATTACAGAACTGTCATATGACAATATGAAAAAACAATTGAAATCGATTTTTGAACATTGTAGTGAAAACATTGTGGATAGTGACAGAATTAAGGGTGAAACTGATCGCGTGAAGGTGGATGAAGATGAGATATTTTATGGAGGCACAAACTCTTCACAACGTGGAAAGCCTAATTATTATCAACGTCAACAGCGCTCTTATAGATCTCGACCAAGCTCTTATAATCGACGAGGGTTTCAGGCAAGTCGTGGACGTTCTCAAAGAAAAGGCAACCCGCCTGATAAATTTGGGAATCCATCCCGATGTGCTGTTTGTCAATCCATTTTTCATTGGGCTCGTGACTGTCCCGATAGCTACGAAGCTGCTGGTCGTGATACTGAGGAAGTGACTTTATTTTCAGAGGAAATTTTTGAATGCTATATAGAAAAGTTTGTAGGAGAGACTATCAATATGGGTGTTATGGATTGCGGATGTACAAGAACAGTTTGCGGTCAGATTTGGTTAAATTGTTATGTGGATAGCCTTAGTCCTGATGACAAGAGTGAAGTCAAGGAAGAAAAATCATATGCAACATTCAGATTTGGAAATGGTTCAGCAGTGAAATCTACCAAATGTGTGACAATACCAATATACATTGACTCAAATAGAATGGAGATCAAGACAGAGGTTGTAAATTGTGATCTTCCTTTACTTCTAAGTAAAGATTGGATGAAGGCAACTAAAACCAAACTTGACTTTGTATCGGATGTGGCAAATATCCTTGGAAGCGAGATTAAAATGAAATACACAGATAGTGGCCATTATGCAATACCACTGTCTGATGTGTCTACGATATTTTTTGATGATAATTTTATCGCAAACAAAACTGTACCAGAAAAACAGAAAGTGTCAACGAAGTTACATAGACAATTTGGTCACCCAAACTCGGAAAAACTTGTGAAATTAGTTAAGGAATCTGGAATAAATGACAGAGAATTTATAGACATAGTGAAAGACAGTGAAAAGTGTTGTACAATTTGTCAGAGATATAAGAAACCTGGATTAAGACCAGTGGTTGGAATCTCACTGTCAAGAGATTTCAATGAAACAGTTGCTATGGACCTAAAAGTGTTTCAGGGCTCTACATTTTTACACCTAATAGATCATGCTACAAGGTTTAGTGCCGGTTGTTTCATAAACTCTAAAAACCAAGAAGAAATAGTTGATAAATTCTTCTTGCATTGGATAGCCATTTTTGGGGCTCCAGCACAGGTGTTGAGTGATAATGGAGGAGAGTTTAATAACTCTCTTTTTAGGGATATGGCTGAAAATCTGAATATCAGGGTGCTTACAACGGCTGCAGAATCCCCGTGGTCAAACGGTATAACCGAGAAACACAATGGAATCATTGCTAATATTATGGAGAAAGTCATAAAAGACACTAATTGTTCAAAAGATATTTCTCTAGCATGGGCCTTAAGCGCTAAAAACAGTCTTCAAAATGTGTATGGTTTCAGCCCAAATCAACTGGTTTTCGGCAAAAATCCGAACAGTCCATCTGTACTCTTTGATAAGCTGCCAGCTTTAAATGGTGTGACAAGTAGTAAATTAATTGCTCAACATTTAAATGCACAACAGGTTGCTAGAGAATCATTCATACAGAGTGAAGCCAGTGAGAAACTACGGAGAGCATTAAGACACCAAGTACGACCATCCACAGGACTTGTTTACCAATCTGGTGATCGTGTGTTCTATAAACGAAATGACTCAAAATGGTGGAAAGGACCAGGAGTGGTGATAGGACGAGATGGTCAACAAGTGTTTGTGAGACACGGAGGTACATATGTCCGTGTAAATCCATGCCACTTGAGACATGAAGTATTAGATACTGGTTCTGATCTACCTACATCATCTAATGAGGGATCTTCAGAACAGATAGATAAACAATTAGATGATAATGACACTAGTTTGTCTCCGGCGGTTTCGGCGGTTTCTGAGTTAATTAAAGATGATGTGTATCAAGAGTCAGAAAGCAAACTTCAAGATAGTCCAACCAGGGACTTGTCTCAATGTAAAATTCCTTCTAAAGGAGACAGAATTGAATATAAGCTTGGTGAAGACTCGAGTTGGGAGGAGGCAACGGTTATTGGTAGAGCTGGAAAGAGTACAGGAAAGAATAAATCGTGGATTAATGTTCAGGACAATAATGATGGTGCTGTGAAAAGTGTGAACCTTGAGTCTGTCCTTTGGCGAACAATAGAAGCAGCTCTATTTGTGGATCTTAAATTCGAAAAAGTGTCTGCTAAGTTAAATGAAATTGAAAATTGGAGGCAACATAATGTCTTCTATGAAGTGGATAATACAGGACAAGAAACTATATCGGTTCGATGGGTAATAACTGAGAAAGTGAAAGATGGAACTCTAAAAGTGAAAGCTAGACTTGTTGCTAGGGGTTTCGAGGAATTAATGAATGACAGTATTCGTAAAGATTCGCCAACATGCTGTAAGGAAAATTTAAGACTTACTCTAACCTTAATATCAACTTTAGGTTGGAAATTAAATTCTATTGATGTTAAAGCGGCGTTCCTACAAGGCAGAGACATTGAAAGGGATGTTTTCCTCAAACCTCCGAAAGAGGCTAACACAAACAAACTGTGGAAATTGAGAACTACTGTATATGGTCTATGCGATGCTCCACGAGTATGGTACTTGCGTGTAAAGGAAGAACTGTTAAATTGCGGGGCAGCAATGAGTCAGTATGATGAAGCAGTTTTCTTTTGGCATATTGACGGTGTGCTTGAGGGACTGATTTGTTGCCATGTTGATGATTTTTGTTTTGGAGGAACAGACAATTTTAGACAAAATGTGATTGAGGTTATAAAGAGTAAATTTGTGATAAGTTCTGAGGATATTGAAGTATTTCGATACATTGGGCTAGATTTGAGACAATTTCGAGATGAAATTCGCGTTGAACAGCATGAGTATATAAGTGAAATTGAATGTATTGATATTGAAAATGTAAAATTTAGGGCAAAGGATGAGCCAATTACGGAAAAAGAGGCTCGACAATTACGTGGGGTGGCTGGCCAATTAAATTGGGCAGCAAATCAAACGAGGCCCGATATAGCTTATAATGCCTGTGAAACGAGTGTGTCTTTAAGAGGGGGTACGGTTCAAGATTTGATCACTGCCAATAAGAGTATACGTAAATTAAAATCAGAAAATCTATATTTAAAATTTCCGAATTTAGGAAATGTTTCAGAATTGTGTTTGGTCACTTATAGTGATGCATCTCTTGGAAATTTAAAGAATAGCGGGTCACAAGGTGGCTTTATCATATTTCTTGTTGGTAGTAATCATAAACTGGCACCTATTTTGTGGCAATCCAGAAAAATAAGAAGGGTTGTGAAGAGTACCATCGCTGCCGAGACAATGGCTTTGTTAGAAGCTGCAGAATCTTGTTCTCTTATAAGAGTTATATGTGAAATGTTAAAGTTGAGTCCGGTTTCTGTTCCCATCCATTGTTTAACTGATAATAAGTCTCTCTGCGATTCGGTGCATTCATCTAAGACTTTAGTTGACAAAAGGCTTAAAGTTGACATATGTGTATTGAGAGACATGCTGGCACGTAATGAAATACAACATATTGCTTGGGTCGAAAATAAATATCAAATTGCTGATTGTTTTACCAAATCTGGTGCGTCGAGCAGCAGCTTGATAGCCATGTTAAAGACACCAGAGAGAATATGTGAATTTTGTAAAAAGGCAACATAATACATAAGCTAGTATTTGTGATATAATTTTTATTTTTGTACTTTGATATAATACATAAAAACAATGATTTTATCTTAACATCATATAAGAATTTTTAAATTAAAATTAAAAAAAAGAAAAAAAGAGAAAAAATGGTGAATGTTAATAGTAATTATGAGGCTATGAATATTTATATGTAAGTTTAGACATGCGCAGTGATAAGCGTCACCTGCATGAAGAATATAGAAATATTGTTAGTTGATTGTATAATGTTGTACGAGTAACATCCAGTATGAATAAATATATGATGTATTAAACTGGTGCTATTGATGGGGATAGATCTGGGTCTTTCATTTCTGGTGTTATAACTATGAGTATAGTAGAAGCTATAAGTATTATATTAAATATATCTTGATTATTTATTTCAGAGTGTGTCTTTCTAGTGTTATAACTATGAGTATAGTAGAAGCTATAAGTATTATATTAAATATATCTTGATTATTTATTTCAAAGTGTGTCTATCTAGTGTTATAACTATGAGTATAGTAGCAGCTCTAAGTATTATATTAAATATATCTTGATTATTTATTTCAGAGTGTGTCTATCTAGTGTTATAACTATGAGTATAGTAGAAGCTATAAGTATTATATTAAATATATCTTGATTATTTATTTCAGAGTGTGTCTTTCTAGTGTTATAACTATGAGTATAGTAGAAGCTATAAGTATTATATTAAATATATCTTGATTATTTATTTCAAAGTGTGTCTATCTAGTGTTATAACTATGAGTATAGTAGCAGCTCTAAGTATTATATTAAATATATCTTGATTATTTATTTCAGAGTGTGTCTATCTAGTGTTATAACTATGAGTATAGTATCGTTCATAAGTATTATATTAAATATATCTTGATTATTTATTTCAGAGTGTGTCTATCTAGTGTTAAAACTATGAGTATAGTAGCAGCTTTTAGTATTATATTTAATATATCTTGATTATTTATTTCAGAGTGTGTCTTTCTGGTGTTATAACTATGAGTATAGTATCATCCATAAGAATTATATTAAATATATCTTGATTATTTATTTCAGAGTGTGTCTTTCTGGTGTTATAACTATGAGTATAGTAGAAGCTATAAGTATTATATTAAATATATCTTGATTATTTATTTCAGAGTGTGTCTTTCTGGTGTTATAACTATGAGTATAGTAGAAGCTATAAGTATTATATTAAATATATCTTGATTATTTATTTCAGAGTGTGTCTATCTAGTGTTATGACTATGAGTATAGTAGCAGCTCTAAGTATTATATTAAATATATCTTGATTATTTATTTCAGAGTGAGTTTATCTAGTGTTATAACTATGAGTATAGTGGCAGCTCTAAGTATTATATTAAATATATCTTGATTATTTATTTCAGAGTGAGTTTATCTAGTGTTATAACTATGAGTATAGTAGCAGCTCTAAGTATTATATTAAATTTATCTTGATTATTTATTTCAAAGTGTGTCTATCTAGTGTTATAACTATGAGTATAGTAGCAGCTCTAAGTATTATATTAAATTTATCTTGATTATTTATTTCAGAGTGTGTTTATCTAGTGTTATAACTATGAGTATAGTAGCAGCTCTAAGTATTATATTAAATATATCTTTAATATGTCTTTATGTCATATCATTAAAAAGACATAAATCACAAACTAAAGAAGCTGTGAAAAAAACAATACGAAGATTTGTGTCTGTGAGTACAACAGATTCTGATATAGACTCACAATCAGATGGTGCTGATGAAGAAACAACTTTATTCTCCAAGAAAAAAATAAAGAAACCAAAAAGATGACAGCGACTGAATGTTTTTGAAACTGTTTTATGAATGTGATGTTTTTTAAATTCAATTTGTTATTGTTTTACTGTTATTGTTATCCCTTACTCCAAATTCTCCACCTTTTAGTTTTATATGTTGCGGGGTCAGCTGTATTATATTCTACACTTTGATGATTAAGAATATTTATTGTGCTTTTTCTATAATTGTTGGGTTTTTAATCAAAAATGTTATTGTTATCATACCTTTTTCTTATTTCTTTGTCTGATTCAGGCCCGTAGACTGCCAAGCACTTTCAGGGGGGCAAACGTCCAATCAAGGGGAGCAGTTTAGGCCTCCACATTTTTTGCTGACGAGTATGCCAATTGGAAGCCCGGAAACAAGGTGTCCTAAATTCTGAGGACTTCTTCTAGAGAATTTGACTCCCCAAAACGCGATTTCCAGATGAATTTAAGGTTTATAGAGACTGCAGGACCAACACAGAAAAATTTTGAAATTAGAAACCTTGAAACGTAATTTCATAACATTTCCTGCTACAAAGATTCCCCTTTATTCAGTAAAAATAAATTAAACAATTTTTTTTAGGGGTTCATGATTGAATTTACATTTCAAATTCTAATCAATTTGAATCCAAACATCCAACAATTTCAGAAGAAATTTTATTAAAGGGATTAACTAATATTTTATGTATTTTGCTTGTACAGATTTTTTATTATTTCTGGTGCACGATAGAAGTTAGGCCTACAGTTTTTATCTTATATTCATGGAATTGGTGTGGATGTGTGTATATGTATATTGATACCAAGTTCATTCAAATTTAGTTCTTGAGTTATTACCCCGGACTTTGTAAAAAAGTTCAAAACTTGTTCAATGGACTAGCTTTATACTACAAGCAAAATACAAGCATTGAGGTTCTGCATTGAAAGGAATTCCGAAATATGATTTTTCATACGGTTTTTTTTCAAATGTGTAAAAAATGCATTAAATCATTTCTAATTTCCAAATTTTTCAGACCGCATATGAGGCGCTTTTGGCGGACCCTTATATGGAATTTCACTCTGGACAATAATTGACCGTCTTCAGACCTCACCTCCCACCCCAAATTATCAGTATGTTGCCTATTAGTAGCCTACCCCCAATTGCAGGAGACAGGCACCGTCAATGGCGGGTTTTTTATTCAGAAGCACGCAGTAGGACCCAATATTTCTGAAAAAGTGGGGCGTGAAGACAGGTTTCATATTTTGGTGATGAAAATTTTATCATTGAGTTCAGTCAAAATCCTGTAGGGTGTTTATGAGGAATGGTGGATCAACGTACAAGAGCGTTGCCTAATACGCTCATTACATTTTATTTATGTTAGCATAATAAACACTATAAACCCGGGAATTTATATGTTAAAGCCTATCATACTACAAAACTTGATGACTTTCGTCGATTCGTTGTCAGACCGAATTTCCTAATTCGCGCGCGAAGCAGAACTTGCTTACTCTTTTCGAAACACCTGTCTGATGGTACTTCTCTTAGGAGTAGGCCTAATCCACTACTATTGAACTATTACTCTCCATTTTGCCATGGTTTTTTGGATGCGATTTTGTTTGACGGAATTGTCTTGCTTGTACGGACTTACATTCATAATAAAGCTGCATGTAGCACCCAAACGATATTTAAAAATAACTAAGTTTTGAAAGTACGACGTCATTATAAAAAGCTTTAATTGGTAAAAATTAAAATGGTAATATCCTGTTATTGTGTCGCAGAGCATTGTGACGTCAATCCATTTGTACAGAATGTCTTGGATGAGTTAATGGCAATAAAATGTCAAGAGAAGGCGACCGCTCTACCTTTTATACTTATGAACTACCAAAACATGCAGTTGTTGCGAATGATAGCCAAAAAAACAATGCTACAGCTCTGATGGAATCGTTAAGGTTAAAGAAAGAAAATGATGATTTGTGGTTATGTTTAAAGTTAATGAGAGACAATTCAGAGCTTCAATGTGCTAATCTTATATCAGCTGTTATTGCTTGGTCGGATGATAAATTTAAACGCAGATTTCTAGGTTTGTGGAAATAGTTTTTTTTTTTTTTTACGAAACTTTCACTTACTTCTCGTTGGATAATCAAAATCAAGTGCGAGGCGGGGACTTATCGTTTGCAAAACACTATTTTGAATTAAATTTCTTATTTTGGTATTTTTTTTTTTTTTTTATTGTAGGTCTAGCTTTTTAGTCATATTAGCACCCAGCACCTGCTGTAGGCATATAATCCAAGGGATTGCCCATAATTTGTACCAATGTCTTTTCTGTATTTATTTCACACTGTAGAAAGGGATCCTGTCCCTCAAGTTCTTTACCAAATTGTTTACTTTTCAGAACTAGATTCAGCACTTACAAGACATCACTTGGAATCAAAAAGTCCTTTCCGGCCTATAACTCCACCTTTACATACACCAGCACTAAGTGTATCTCCGCATGATGTAATAGGTACTTCTCCACACCTCAGTAACGTCGGTAGACCACGTTCAAGAAGCCCATCTCCAGTATATCGCAGAAATACCACCGCTCGTTCAAGAAGCCCATCTCCAGTATATCACAGAAATACCACCGCTCCTTCACCAACCCAAGGGAGCGTTTATGACGACGGTGGTCAAAGATCTTCAGTACAGGTTTATAGTAAACGCACGTCGATTGTTCAGGTGGGGTCAAGGAAGACGTCGAAAAGTAGTCCATCCCCTATAGCATCCAGTCCTTTCAGGCCGTTGTCGGCAACTCAGGGAAGTGTTTATGAAGGATTTATTTACTCACCAAGTCCTATTAATTCAACAAGGAATGTTTCTCCACTTAAAGATTCACAAAGTCAAACATTTTCACCAGTGCTTGATAGTCAAACAGAAATCTCTACTGTAACAAACATAGTGCAGGATGGTGTACCAAAGGTAATAGAACATCAAATGACAAATCCTGTAAACAATACTTACAGGAACAGCCAGACCTATCCGCCTCAAGAAGTTGTTGTAACATCAAGCCCTATCTATGATATGAATGCACAGCTGACTGGCTATTATGTTAACGAGAGAAGAGTTTCGCCAACTGCACCTTACAGTAGATCCCCAAGAAGCTTTGATGAAGGGAGCAATGGACGTTTGTCGTCAAGACGATTAAGTCCAGATCCACCAGCATCACCTCAACCAAAAGGACCATTAATTAATCAGCGGACCATACATCACTCCCCTGAACAGATCAATTCGCCTTTTTACAGGCCAATCTCACCATCTCAAATGAACCAAAATGAGCAACGTTATTCAAACGTTCAGAGCCATAGCACGGTAATGAAAAATAAAAGTATGTCACCTACAGGTCGCTTGTCACCAGTTATAAAAGAGATAAGCAACTCTATCGATCACACTGAGTATTCTTCTGGATTTTTTCAAGACTCGGCTTCCTATAGCAGATATCCGTCCACATTGGATTCAGGTGCTCTCATATCTCCAGGTAATTCCTCTGCTAGGTCAGCACCCAAGTATGAACAACGTAACACTGGGTCCACATCACCCAGGTTTGGACAGAGTTCCAACCATTCACCATTCCAACAACCGGTGCCTCAAAAGCCTTTGTCTATGAGAGAGCTTCAATTTGGACCATCAAGAAAATCTCCAGTTCCTGAACATATTTCCAGAAACAATGAAGGAAGGATCCCAACGCCTTTCCCGGGTGATTTTGTTGTTACAGATTATGATACCTCAGTTCAATCAGAATCAGGAGCATCTTCTGTGGGACAACCATTAGCTTTCTCAACCCCTTTGAAAGGTAATTATGTCTTCTTTTTAAAAAACGAAAATATTACAAATTATATGGAACAACTCAATTAAGGTGCCATGTTATAATAGTCACAGTAACACCAATCTCGTTATTATCTAAAACTTATTGAATCGTTTCAATTCCGATCATGTGTAGAATATCATCTAGTATATCTACTCACAATTAAATATTGTATTTATCTACAGGTCAAGGACATCGCATAAGTCCGATTCAAGAGATGTTTGAAGAAGAAATACAGATGAAAAGAGCGTCACAAGGTATGGTTGTGCAATTTATATTAAAAAGCTCATACTAACAGTTTGAAGGCAAACCAAACTGTTCAGAGTAGCCTATGCAGGCCTGTAGGAAGCAATTTCATGTGCAAAAACTCATTCTCAAGGGGGTTGTGCAGAATTCAAAGCTGCTCCTGCCTATTCAAAGCAATTTTGCTTTTACTGGCCCTAACAACATAGGCTACCAGTAATTTCTTGTTATATCTTAAAAAAAATATTTTTGTATTGCTTCAGTCATTTATGTCAACATTATTGGGGGAGGGGAGGGGGGGGGGCGGATGCCCCCCCCCCCCTGCCCCCCCTGTTCCTACGGGCCTGCTATGCTTATTTATCATGCAAGATGGCTCTAAAAGTTGTAACAATTAGTTAAATCAAACTAAACAGTATAATGATGAACAAATTGTGCTTCGTATAGTTTTACTGTAACAATTAGAATGTCATAACTGTAGGTCTTGTTGGTTAATTTCAGCTCATTATACAAGATCAAGGTCTGGAAGCAGTATTAGTTCTGTTGTCAAACAAACTACATTTAAACCAACTCATCGTCTTCTCGGAGAAATAGCTTTCCAATTGGAAAGACGCATCTTAGATTTTATCTTTGCTACGCGCAAGAAAGGGCAGAAAGAGCGATTACATCGTCGATTCTATGGTTACACAGTGTCCAATATACCAGTAATGATAACTAGAGAGTCCACCAATAAAGATGGTACTTTGGATCATGTCAAGAGAGTCATGTATCAAAAGAGATATGATCAAATCATAATATCATTATCTGCTTTTGGATACACTTTGCAAAACTATAGTTACTACTGTTTAAAAATGATCAACAAATATGGTCTATTAAGTCAACCTCCAGATCGGCAAACCATGGAGATTTGTGGACTACAAAACCCTGTCACTTTAAGATTGTATATTAATGACTTGGCTCAAAATGATAAAGAGAGAAGCCATATGTTGGTTATTTTGGAATGTCTGCTTCTTTTAGCACATGATGATGGTCAATCCGTTTTCTTATGGTAAATTTATACTTTACAAACATGTAATTTTCAATTCAAACATAAGGAATAAAAAATGAATTAGTACTTTATAGGATATTTTTTTTTATAAATATAAATACATTTAGCTTTGCTTTCTGGACCACAGTCAAATTTTTGTCATACAAATTTTTGTCAAGCAAATGCTTCTTTTATTAAATTGTCAATAAAACTAAATTTGAAATAAGCCATATGGCAAATTATTAATTTTTCTCCTCCTTATAGGACTGTTATTGAGAGCAAGCTGCAAGGAAGTTCAAATGAAATGGAGTTTTACGTTCTGTTTTTCTGCTATTATATAAGCTAACTAGGACAGACAAATGACATGTACTGTGCAGTAAGGGAAATTTTGTTAGGACAGCAGAATTATCCTACTCTTATTTTCAAAATGTCCAACTGTCAGGGATATTTATGTGCACGCTAAACGGGGCCTTAGTTTAATAGATTCATGTTACATGGACCACCCTGTGGTTTAAGTATCCAATCCAAAAAATTTCAGTCTATGACTTCAAATTAGTCACAGATTATAGTGGCTTTATCACTGATTTATGAATGTAGCTTATCAAATTTGTAGCTCAAAATGGGGTTAAGTGGCTAAATGAGATAATTTTTCAGGGTAATAAATATTACTAGTACCTAATAGAGATACTCCAACTAACATAACTATTGTATAATAAAAAGGTTTTTTTATTCATTACAATTATTTAAACAATAATTTGACTCAAAATATTTTATTCAATAAGAATATAAAAATAATATTTAATTTAGCACTAGAACTATTACACTCATCACAAAATATACATTTTATATACCAGTATATAATATAAGTACATACTACATAAATATGACTAACAATTTATCATTTACAGCACTATTTTCATTTCAATAAAAACAAAAAACACAGTCTAGTTAAAAAAAAGTATTAATATTTAGTTATCTTCATTTGAAATATCTATCTGTCCTGATGATGGATTTGATAACTGAAACATATTTTCAACAACTTGTATAATAGAAGACTTCATTGTATTGAGAAAATAATTCTTTGATTTACACTCAGTTTTGATGTTAATGTTTTAATCAAATCATCAACCCTTTAATAAAGGCTTCTATGCTCTTTAACAAAGGTTAACAATACATGGTGATTTACTAATAACTTCACACTTTGATAGAACACCATTTCAAATACTGGTATTTGTATACCTTTTTTTGACATTGTTGCTCTTATATTAAAAGATATAATTGTTCTGGAAGTTTAATCAGTGTCACTTTCAGGCCAATCACATGCACTGTTACTGGTATTATGACTTCAAAACATCTTTAATACCAGAAGGTAAGGTGATATTATGAGAAGTGATAAGGAAAGTTGAAATTGAGCTCTACTGGTTCAGTAAATATATTTCAACTACCCGTATAATGCGTATATCCAGTTCAGACTTATGCTTTTAAACTGTCAGTACCAACAGTAATGGTATATGACACCATTTCAATTTAAACGTCAGTAACATATCTTAACAAACAAATAATAAAAATCTTAGCTCAGTAGAACAGTTAACAAATAAACACTTTAAAAAATCACAGTTTAATTTCATATAAATATCTTATGTCTCAGACAGTAAAACAGGTATTATATTGCCATATAATATTCTAGGCATTATGCATATTTAATTTGAATTCATATCTAAAAGGTAGATAACAATATTAAAAAAAAATAGCGATGCCCCATCGTAATACGCCCACTTTTGTAATGGCAGCCAAGTCGTCCGGCAGGTCAACAAGAACTATCAGTAAATGAAACATCTGTCGAAAACCGTGTCATCAAGAATGTTTACAAAATTGAACGATTTTTGAGTGTTTACAACTACAAGTTAACAAGGGCAATAACCCATGAAATAGTTTTCAATTCGTCTGATTTTCAATAGGGTTCATCCTTGGGTGATTACAAACACTCACAGCAAGATTCATAAAAATCCACCAAGAAACAAGCTCTCTATCGTGTCCACAACTTTGAGAGAGTAACGGGCTGAAAAATTAACGTGTTTTAAAGAACAAGGGCAATAACTCAAAAATATTTATTCGATGTTTCTGATATTCAATAGGGTTTATCCTAATGTCAATACAAACACTCATACCAAGTTTCATCAAAATCCATAAAGAAACCAGCTCTCTATTGTGTCCACAACATATTTTCAAAAGCAAGGGCAATAACCCAGGAAATATTTGTCAATTCGTCTGATTTTCAATAGAGTTCATCCTTGGGTGATTACAAACACTCACAGCAAGTTTAAAAAAAATCCATCAAGAAACCAGCTCTCTAACGTGACCACAACTTTGTTAAAGGTTGAAAAATTAACGCGTTTTAAAGAACAAGGGCAATAACTCATCAAATATTATTTCGATGTTTCTGATTTTCAATAGGGTGTATCCTAATGTCAATACAAACACTCATACCAAGTTTCATCAAAATCCATCCAAAAACGAGCTCTCTATGGTGTCCACAAGATATTTTCAAAAGCAAGGGCAATAACTCATGAAATATTTTTCGATTTGTCTGATTTTCAATAGGGTTCATCCTTGGGTGATAACAAACACTCACAGCAAGTTTCATCAAAATCCATCAAGAAACGAGCTCTCTATGGTGTCCACAAGATATTTTCAAAAGCAAGGGCAATAACCCAGGAAATATTTTTCGATTCGTCTGATTTTCAATAGGGTTCATCCTTGGGTGATAACAAACACTCACAGCAAGTTTCAAAAAATCCACCAAGAAACCAGCTCTCTAACGTGTCCACAACTTTGTTAAAGGCTGAAAAAATAACGCGTTTTAAAGAACAAGGGCAATAACTCATCAAATATTTTTTCGATGTTTCTGATTTTCAATAGGGTTTATCCTAATGTCAATACAAACACTCATACCAAGTTTCATCAAAATCCATCAAGAAACGAGCTCTCTATGGTGTCTACAAGATATTTTAAAAAGCAAGGGCAATAACCCATGAAATATTTTTCGATTCGTCTGATTTTCAATAGGGTTCATCCTTGGGTGATAACAAACACTCACAGCAAGTTTCAAAAAATCCACCAAGAAACCAGCTCTCTAACGTGTCCACAACTTTGTTAAAGGCTGAAAAAATAACGCGTTTTAAAGAACAAGGGCAATAACTCATCAAATATTTTTTCGATGTTTCTGATTTTCAATAGGGTTTATCCTAATGTCAATACAAACACTCATACCAAGTTTCATCAAAATCCATCAAGAAACGAGCTCTCTATGGTGTCTACAAGATATTTTAAAAAGCAAGGGCAATAACCCATGAAATATTTTTCGATTCGTCTGATTTTCAATAGGGTTCATCCTTGGGTGATAACAAACACTCACAGCAAGAAACCAGCTATCTATCGTGTCCACAACAATTGTGGACAGACAGGCGGACAGACGGACAGACGGACTGACAGGCGGACAGACAGGGGCGACTACAATATACGCCCACATTAATGTGTGGGCGTATAAAAAGCATAAAGATATCTATGTATCTATCTAGTGGCTTTAACTAATTTGACAGACATAGTTGAAATTGACAACAGTGGGGTAAGAAAGTGAAAACTCTGTTCAATTGTGTAAAATTTGATTGAATTTCATCAAAAATTAATAAAAAATACAGTAACAAAAATCTTAAAAATATAAAGCTCAATGCCTAATAAGAATAAAAAATCATGAATCTTTTAACAAAGATATAAAAACTAGCTTTAGTTAAAACTAGACACCCTATAAGATGGCTTAAAGCATTAAAAAAGTTGATTACAATTACAAAATTAAAATTAAAACTAAAAACATTATTAAAATCATTCCAAAGAGATTCCAATAGGTTATATAGTGACAATCAATATAAAGTCCTCACTCAAAATCATGAATATATAAAAAGCCATTTGGCTAAAAACAAAAATTATCAATAAAATTATGCTTAACATGCATTATAAAATGAATATTATCAAACTTTGGTGTATTATTTATGAAACAACTACAAAAAGTTTGCAAGTTATGTCCTTTCTGAAACAGTTTTATGGAATATTAACAATATCAATTCAGATAAATTCAATTTATAATATTTACACAGTCAATAATTTTTTTCAATAAAATTTTTCTTGTGACATGTATGTGAAGCTATTGTTGCCCATTGTCAATTATTTGACCTCACATTTGTGAAATGATATAAACACTGTTTTTTTCTGTTTACATTGTCAACATTTTCAACAAAAACTTCCTTGGCAATTCCCTTCGCAACAGTTCTCAAACATTTTACTAACAAGCAAAAAATTATGTCTATATCACCAACACTTCTGCATCATGATGACCAGGTTTGATGGAGAAATGATGATATTGTCAACCATCAATGATCACTTTGGTTGATCTTCGTAAAATATTTTTCATACTAACATTATATTTAACAAAAAAAATATTTACAAAAAAACAATCACTATTCATCAAAATATATCAAACAACTATCTTTTGGCTGGAATCAAGTACATCGTTGATTGTACCTTGATGGAGGTTTTTGTATCATGATTTTTATTATTTATCAATATCAAGTATATGTCTATAACTTTAATGATTATCATGATATAATGAGATGTGGCTTTAATTATCTTAAAGTATGATAAATGATTACATTCTTTCACTCATACACTATCCAACATCCATTTTTATTTCTTTTTAACAAAAATTTGAAAAAATTTAAACTGTAGTGAAATTCAGACTTTCAATTTCATTTTATTTTTTTTCCAAATCTTTCAGAATTTTCAAGGTTTTTGTTGAGGTTATGATAGTTTTAAATTATTTATTACTTTTTAAGCACCTGTATCTAATTTTAACTCTGTAACGTAGCATATAAGATTATTTACATACCTTTAAGTAACATTTCTTATATCGTTGGAATGTCTAGGCAAAATAAGTTATAAAAAAAGCCATCTTAATTGAATGGTTCTGCAAATAAAGACATCCTCTGTTTCATCACAGGAAAATTAAATCTTAATTTTAAAAACGGTGTGACTGATAAAGTCTTAAAGATCAGAATTTTCTTTAGAATGGCCATTATCAATAGAAGATTTAAGGGGAGAACCTCCATCAGAATATGGTAGTTTACTGAAAGTAGCAGGTTCATTTAACATATCTATATCATTATCATCAGCTCTTTTCTTACAAAATCTTTTTTTTATTTCTAAGGCAATTAAAGCACATACTAATGGCAATGGTGTGAAAATGGCTGATGCTACAGGACCTACAATACTCATGTCTGATTCTGGAGGACCAAGTGAATTTTTTAATAAAACAATGGGAATCCCAGTATTTTGAATACCAGTCTCAATGGCAATAGTAATTATATTTTTCTTAGGCTGCCTAGCAACAAAGGATATAAGAAACCCTAAAAAGAAACCACCATATGGAATAAGGGCCCCTGCTAACATAATCATAGGATCTATCAAATCAAAAATATATAAATTGGCATACACACCAACAGTAAACACAAACAGAAGAAATATAACAATAATTGGTTTTACTAACTTTACAAGTTTCTTGGCCCATTCAGGTTTTTTCTTCTGTATAATAATACCAATTACTACAGGAATTACAATTCCAATTAAAGATATAAAAATATTAGAGAAAGGTATTTTCATTGTTGTTCCTTTGTAAATTACCTTTTGTCCTACTGTAAACAACCATAGAGGTATCAAACCTGAAAGATATTGTGTTATTTTATAGATGATTCAAACAAAAAGCACAATCGATCTTTGGCATAAACACATAAAGGAATGTTTTAACTTCTGAATATTTGACCTGAAATTGTTAAGATCATAAATACCAAGACAGAAAGATGTTATTCAGTCAAGTTTTCTGGAATGATTATATAAAAAAAAGATATTGATGGGTAGTCTGAATTTTGAAAATTAAATAAGATGCATGTGTCCAAGGGGCAAGTTTTCCATCTGTGTAATCAATGTTACAGAATCAGTCAAGATTTATACTGTTATTCTGTTATTTTACAAATATTCAAGACCCAAATCAACCCTTGGAAATGAAGAATAAATATAACATACCTAAAGATGCAATTGTACTGACAAGGGTCATAGTTACGCTTAGAGATACATCTCCACCAAATAAATAGGTATAAACATTACTAGCTGAACCTCCTGGTGAACATCCTAGAGCAAAATATCCCAAAGCTATGGCAGGCTCCATATCTATCAAATATACTACCAAAAAGGATATCTGAAGTAAATTCAAATATTATGACCATCATTAGTCCATCAACCATCAATGTCTAAATATGAGCCTCTATCAATAAACAAATTTTAATGTAGTGAGAGATCTTTAACATGTTCAGTCTGCAATAAACTGTGGACTGTGGGTCCTTTTATTCCAAATCTGAAGGAAGTATTTCACCTCTACTGGGTTTAAACTCTGGTTATTTTCCTATGAGATGGACTATTCATTTCATATCTAATGAACAGTAGGAAGAAGTAAGTATGGTCAGTTTGAAAATCATGTGAAACCTTGTGTCACATCTCCAGTTTTGAAGGTGTTAAAATGATAATAAATAATCATATTATTGTATATCTTACCGCAGGCATCACCAAAAATTGTGAAAACATTCCAATAGCTGGTGCCAACGGTCTTCTTAAAGTTTCTTTCACTACATGTAGTTCTACTTTACAGCCCATGGCAATATTAGCAATGACTACTAATAATATGACTACTACGTTAAATATGGTATCGATTATTCGTCCTTCTCTTGATGTTATCACTTCATACGACTTATATGAATATAATGTTTCATTTGAATACCTTAACAATTCATTATCTGGTCTATAATCTTCAACATATAGAGTCAGATCAGTTCTACCAATACGATCACCTTGTAACAACAGAATGAAATTGCTATTGGTTTCATTCAAAACAAATGTTTTTGGTGACTTTATTTTGACTTTTGTAACATCTTTGCTTTCAAATGTTGCTTTGAGAACATTATTGGTGTTAAGAGAATAGTTAAATGTTATTTCTGTAATATGATCATCATCTAATATTAGAATAGGTACATCATGTTGTATGTCAATATATAACCCATTTATTTCTGTTATATTCTCACCATTAATTTGACACCAGATTAACAATTTGATTATAAAGAACAACACCATTTTCATACCAGTTGGAAATTGCACCCCAGCCATCTTGAAATGTCAGGTGTCACAATTATAATCTGTAAAAAAATTGTGACAATGATTTAGCAACAATCTGTTTTACTGGTTTGAATTTTTTTTTATGTAAGCCAATCTTAGATAAATAAAACAAAAGAAATTTTTTACAATCTAATCCATAGCATCAATTGTAAAGTAATAGACCTCAAATGAGAAGAATCATCAGGTGTTTAAAAAAAGAGTAAGCATGGTCTGCTTTGCATGTAGCCTACACTTCTATATAGATCTAAATCATGAAATACAACCAGATCAATTCATGCTTAAAGGGACAGTCTGAATTTTTTTAGGTCAAAAATTTTTTTTGCTCAAATTTGTGACAACTTTACACCAAAATCTGTAACTATGTGCCCTTTAATGTATCTGAAAGGTTTAACTAAAAAAATCCAGCTGTTAATTTATTTTTAAACGCCAAAAAAACATGCTAACATTTTAAAAACCTTACGTAAGGTTTTTAAGTATGTTATGTTTTTTGGACGCTGATAGGAATTTACAAGGTTTCAGCTAGAAATATTGAGCCATTTAAAGGGCAAACACCAAAACTAGGTCAAATTGCTTAATTAACAATAAGTACTCCCTGTTTGTAATTAACCCTTTAAAACCAAATTCAGTTTGATCAAGAAGATATAGAGATACAATAAGCATACTTTAAAAATACTCTCAAGTAGCATTTGCAATTTTTTTGAAAATGGAAACTTTTTTCAAAAAAGCAGAATGGCCCTTTAACAAATCTTGTTCTATATTATAACCAAAATATTTCTACATGACATTTGAAATATTTGCGTGTTAAGTTACCCTCTATTTCATTAATTTCACGATTATTATTCGACCTCCATCCAGAAAGTACTAATATCAGATGAAGTGTAAACATAAAATAAATGTCATAAGATGGTGATTGTGGCATGTTACTGCACATAGCAAGAAAATCATAGATACACTAGCCTATTAAATGAAATTCATATTGTCTAAATACCTTAGTTTTATCTGAGAATCCATGAAACTGACTCTAAGGTGTAAAGTAAGAAAATTTTCAACTCTTCTTCATCCATTTATTGTTGTTAATAACCTAAAATCACCATAAGAACTTTATAATGATTAATCGAGACTACATGAGTGTCAAAGATTCAAGGACGAGAACTAAATATGTCCGTAATAAAGGCAAATCATTGGATCATTGACTAAACACATGCTTTCAAAGTAGATAACGACATGAACCCTTGACTTTGTACTGACATTTATTATTTTATGGCTGAAGACTATTATGCAACTGAAGGTCGCGATACATTTATTTTGACAGGTAACTCCTTTATTTGACATGTCTTGGGTCAAGCTTGGTTCAGTGGTACGGACTAATTAAAATTTAGTCACTCAACTAAAAATTTCTGAACAGAATATTGATGGGTTCGACCCATAGGACATATTTTTGAAAATGTATTCAACAAACATCATTAATGATTATTCATCAATATATTGATAAATGGCCTCTCTTTATAATCCATTTCGTTTCGGATAGTTCTTCAAATTCCCAAATTTCTCAATACTAAAACCGGAAGTCTTACATTCTCACGCGCAATATCAATTCCACCGGAAAAAGATATTTTTGTAAGGATTAGGCAAAAAAGTTTATAAAGAAAATTAAAGGATTTAGGCTTTTGTAAACGAAGTCAACATGAACCCAAAGTTTAAAGAAATAGGTGGCTTATTTGTAGGAGAATACTACAAGGCATTCGATGCCAAAAACAATAGAATGAACCTGAAACCTTTTTATCATGTAGGTACCGGTATACACACACCCTACCCGCTCAACGGCAGGTTTTATCTGACTAACACACACCCACCACAGATTAGATTAGGTCTACTAATCATTACACAGTTTATACGACAAATTTCTCATATAAATTTAACTAACGCGTTAGTCTACTCCGTATACATACATGGGCATGGGTTTACCGTGTTCTTATACTTTTAGTCCACTATGCAATGATATTGATAGTCGGTATTCTGTCTGCACTCCTACGACAAGGTTTATGATCAAATTGTGAACAAACTATAAGTTGAAATCGGCAAATTTTGCACTTTTTGAATAGACCAACTTATCCACACCAAAGTCCATTAAAGTCAGCACGTAGTTCTGTTTATTAATTACAAATTTTAGACCGATCTGCAGTTACTGTCGATTTGACATTTTTTCTTCAGTAGCGCAATAATGATATTGTGAAATTTGATTGGCTGCTATTTATAATGTAAGCGCTGTGATTGGCTGACTTGAACTGTTACAGCTATTGACTTTTATACTGAGTGAAGCTGGACTCCATAGTAAATCAGAGTCCAGGGCTGGACTATATAACGCATTTGTTTTAATGGAATTGCAAGAACGACAGACGTCGGAATGGAAATTGGGATGGCGCAAATTGATGCTATCAGTGTCCAAGATACACATACAAAGCTTAGAAAACCTTTTTACAATCCCTTTAACTTAATGTATTTTTTTTTTTTTTAGGAAGCAGCCTTGTTAACTTTTGAGGGACAGGAATTCCAAGGACCTGATTCCATCATTCAAAAGCTTATGGCAAGTTTTACATTTCATAATGAATATCAGACTGAATTTTAAAACAAATTTTTTCTTTTGTTCTTCGCTCACCAAATGATTAATGTACAGTTATCTGAATCTTTGTCTGTTCACTTCTTGCCATTATTGCTCTTCTCCTATTCATAGAAGTTGTGTGAAGAAATAGTACAAAAATGAGGCTGATTTTGATGCAAACTTTAACAAAGATATAAGCTTACATCAAAAAGATTCAGTTTAATAAAAAAAATTATTTAATCTTTATTTCTACTTTTCCTTTCAGAGCCTCCAATCTGACAATATAGAAAGACTTATATCTAGCGCAGATTATCAACCAACAATAGATGGAGGTATTTTTTGTACAATTAGTGGACAATTACGGGTAGGCATCAATTTATTCTCACAATTTCTATTAACAGATGGTCAAATTGATTTAGTACTGTACATCATTTAAGCTGTTGAATAGGTTTTGTTATGCAGACGCCTAATAAATGGACTTTAAAGCTACTGTGATATTATTTTTGTTATTATGTTATTTCTACTTTCAGACTGTTAGTGAGCATGATAAGCCTATGCCTTTCGTACATACATTTCTATTGAAACCAGTTGGAGAGAATTTCTTTGTATTTAATGAAGTATTTCGGTTAGCACTTCATGATTGTTAGAATGTCAAATACCAACAACTACATTGAATACCAACTGTTGTGATTAATGTGATAAACTTTTATAATACTTCCTTTAAGAAGTGTATTATAAGTTAAACTTCCCATGTACAAAAAATCACATTGATTGACCTTTGGAAGTGGATTGTGACTTGACTGGATTATTATTAATAGTGTGTATAATGTCAGCTACATTATTATGTTATCTTTTTTTCAAGCTGATCATGTATCTTCATTTGTTGCTTTTTGTCCCTTATCAACACAATTTTTATCTATCTGTTAATTTTTTAAGAATACACTTAATCCATCAAAACCATCCATATGCTAGTCAGATTGGAGTTATTATTGTGTAAAAGAGCCAAGATAGTGAATTATATCGAACAAACCAAATTTTGTAGGAATATAGTACAAATTTACAATGAAGATATTGAGTTAATTGCCTTTTAAATTGGATCGTATATTAAGAAGCTCCAAAAACCTAAATAATGTTATGACCTACTAAATAGTGTAGCAATTGTTTTTAAAGTATGAATTATGTGTATCATTGTCATAACCTTGTTTAAAATTCTGAAATAAATACAAGACAAATAACCAAAAATCGATTTATTTTGAAATCCGGTCAAACATTAAAACTGAATAATTTTTGTTTTAATCAACTTTTCAATCTACTGAATGAATCTTGATTAGGCACAAATGTGAATTTTCTATAAAGAATGTTTTGTCAAAACATCTACAACAATAAGGAATATGACCAGAAACCTGGTTGAGCTACTCCCTACTAGTAAATGTAATTATACAAACCTATTTTGACCTTTGCTGTACAATTTTTTCCCTAGTTTCATTTCACGATCACAAGAATTCAGAGGATTTAACCCACAGAGTTTTGATGAAGATCCCTGCTAGGAACAACCAGTTCCAAGTATATATCACATTCACTGAGCTATAAAGAAATTCCTCCCAGTAGGAAATGCCAAACTATACTTCATACCTGTACTAATCTCACTAAATGTACACCAAATTCTTACAGACCATTGTTTCAAGGACAGCCTACTTGTGGATATGTAAGAGCGAGAAACAAAATAATAATATCTAAATGATCATGGACTAATTGTTCCCCCCTGTTACAGGAACAAAAAAGACTTTTCATGTATTTCTACAAGTTATTTTAATTCAACAGTGAACCTGTACAGATGTCATTAAATATAATTACACGAAGATGAACATAAACCTATGAGGAAATTAGAAAATAAAGTCGGTAGTTAGTCTAATGTGATCCTGATTATTATTTCTTAGGTTTTTTCTTCTCAGCCTCTTCTTCCTTTTCTTTATCTATTTCTGCTATAAACTTCTCAATCTCATCTGATTCCAACATCTAGAACATAAAACAAATATATATTCACACAGAGAAAAACAGTTCAACTGTAACCATAAAATATATCATTCAGAGAACAGTTAATGTGTGAAATGGTCTTCAGAACAATTTTATAATACGCCCACATTATAATATATTGTCACCCATACCCGTTTGTCTGTTCAAAATCTGATCTGAATGAAATTTGGTGTGATCATTTCATTTATATTCATAAGATCTTGGTCTTGGACAAGTTTGAATAATGCCCTTGACTTAGAACACCTAGAAATAGACAGTTTATGTATAAATTTTATTAAATTTTGTTAAAAAGATAACAACAATTTTATATACAGGTTACATTGTTGGTACAATTTGACACAAAAAAAAAATCTAGTAATAATAATTCAGTGTTTGTAATTTTGAAAACAATTAAAAAAGTAAGCTTATATAATTTACTGTGTATTTTGACTAAATATTGACCAGTGAAAAGTTTTTTAAAGAAACATACAGCTATATAATTTTATTAAGACAATCTAATTATTGTGACAAGAAGTTGTATGGAATAATACAGGTTGTGATATAGAAGTTTGGTTCAGATAGGTTTTGAACACTAAATTTATTCCTGTAATCACTTTTACTGCAAAGTAAAAATAATATTCAAACTTGGAATATAATATAGAGAATCTCTTACGAGTCTTTCTTGATATAAAAAATATCACCACAAGTCGATAAAAGTGCAAAACTCTGAGGCTTTGCCAAGTTTTTTTTTTCATTTTATCGACGAGTGGTAATATTTTTGATATCAAGAAAGACAAATTTGAGATTTTAATTATCACCCAATATCGCTGTTTGTTAATAAAGAAATAAATAATATTGAAATTTTTTGTCGTTTTCGAGGAACCGCCTCTCAACACTGATAGAAACCACTGCCAGATTGCCAGACTAACCAATCAGAAAACTTTGAAGCATTATCTCCTAGTAGATGCAGTAGATAACACTTTTTATCATACAAGCGAAATCTACTGTAGAATACCTTATTGGGTGATAAAAGATGACAATCCATTACCTTTAAAGGTTCTCCTCGTTTCATCACTGCTATTTCCATATTCTTACCACCAGTTTGAACAACTTCAGATAAAGCTTTTAAAGCTAATTTGATCGTCTCTTCTTCACTATTTGATATTTCTTCAGTGTAATTCTTCTCTAAAAACTCTCTGACTGTCTTGGCACTTCTACCAATAGCATTTGCCTGTAAATTTAAATAAAATGTTGCCCAGATGAGATGAGGAATAAATTATTACTTAAACTCATCAGTTTTTAAAAACAACATGAAGCTGTTAAAGTTAACAAATGAATCTGATGACATTGTAAAAAGTCTGTTGGATGTGGTTGGGGTTTGTAACTAATCCCAATTTGTTCAAGAACACCACACATTATAATTTGAAAATCTAGAATATATGACTAACATACCTTCCATTCATGATAAGTACCAGAGGGGTCTGTTTGATATAAATGAGGTGTGCCATCTTGATCAAATCCTATTAATAAGGCAGATAAACCAAATGGCCTTCTTCCATTACTCTGAGTAAATTTCTGAAATAATATTTGTGGGAACAGATAATAGAAGCCATGACACATGTAACTAAGGTCTTTCAGCAACTTCTTAATGACTTGAACAAATGAAATAAAACAGGACAAATGAAGATGGATGAATTGCTGTCAAGAATCTTTCTTTCTCATTTCTGTTCTGAATAGAATCATTACACTATCTGTGGTAAATTCATGTGGAATAGTTTTATTAAGTTTCTCAATAATCCTATTAAAGCAGGATGTAAAACTCCATTTCATTTCACATTACGAAATTAAGGATAGAAATCACACCAATTTGACCAGAAACAAATCCTAATTGTATAATATACTACTCTTGAATTTAACTTTAAGCAAGTAAAATAAAATACACTAATTCTGTAGAAGAAATGTTTTCAAACACTAGAAAGCACAGGTCAAAATGGACAGTAAAAAAGAAAAAGATTTTGAATACCTGTTTTAATTGGGCAATATAACGAGTTATATAATCTAATGTTACAGGATCTTCTACTGATAATCTATGACTCTGACATTCTATTCTAGCTCTGTTAATCAGTATTCTAGCATCAGCTGTTAATCCTATAAAATCATCAAAGACAAAGTCATTATTAATAAAATTTAAATAACCAGTCAAGATTCCAAATAAAACACATCATACATCCGTATTAAAGACAATAATTTGTCAAAGAATATGTAACAAGTAATAACAAATAGCTCTACTACAAAAAATGCAAATGTAATAAACATTACTATTGTCATTTAAATTTGAAACAAAATGTAACTTGCCTGCAAAAGCCAGAGCAACATGCTCATCAAGCAATGCAATCTTTCTAACAGTTCTATCTTCCTGTAGCTTGGCTACAGCTTTCTTTTCCACACCCAATACAACAATATTTTTACCTCTAACACCAACCTAAATAAATAGAAACCCAGTAATAGATTTATGTCATGATTAAAATCATTTTAAAATATAATTATATCAAAAACACTGGACATTACAATCATTCAATTTGTATGACAGGCTGATATGGTGACAAAGCGAAATAGAGCTTAAAACAGCGCTAAGGATTTGCACGATTATTTTACATATAAATACAGTTGAATCAAACGCGACAGCGAACTAAATGTTTTCTTACGGCAGTGGAACCCTTCTTTACAGCTTCTTGGGCATATTCTACTTGAAACAAGTGGCCATCGGGAGAGAAAACTGTAATTGCACGATCATAACTGGAACTCATGTTGAATTTCTGACCGGAAGTTTACCATTGAAGTTCAGCAGTGAACGGAAATGAACAAATTCGCCCTGTCGCCACTTCGCCCTCTTTTTTGGGATCGAGCGAAAACATGAATTCTGTGCATTATTTTTGTTCTCTGCAAAAAAAGTTATTAGAATACATTCTCAAAGATAAATGTGGTTATGAGATGTAAAATTACCTTATGATTTATATATGCTAAAATTTATCATAAAATTTATCATAAAATTACCTCCCTTGAACACTAACTAGGTCGATATCCAAGGGAAGTAATTTAAGAAATGTCTTAAAAAATCCCTAAGGACCCAATCGACTAATTCATTCGCCAAGCCTTTCAGTTAAATCACGAAAGTCAATCTTCTATAACTTTTTCATGAAATATCATTGAAAACTTCCCAAATGTGTCACATAAAAGCCTGACCAATACACTTATATTGTTTCCATAAAATTTCAATATATTATGATGACCATGCACAAATCGAGTTAAAGGGCCGGAAATGTCACCTCCAAATGTTTCTAAAGTATGAATATAATATTTATGTATCTTCTTGATCAAACCGAATTTGTTCTTAAAGAGTCCATTGAAAACGGGGAGTAGGCTACTTATTGTTGATTAAGCTGTTTGGCCTAGTTTTGGTATTTGGATTTATAATGGCTCAATAATTCTAGCTGAAACCTTTAGAATGCATAGGAAAGACATTTCTCTACAATTACACATTTTATAAAGATCGGGTAAAACTGTGACTTCTATCGCGTGCAAAAGCTAATTGCGGACGTACGGATGGACATGATTGACAGCAATGTTCATCCTCATATTTTAATGTGGGCATAGAGTTTGTAAGGAGATACAATCTCGAATAGTCTATTTCCGATTAAAAATTACATCTTCCAAATTGCCTAGAGGCGTCATTATGTAAGTCGTCTGTAAGGTCCACACAATAGAATGTCCAAAGTCATCTCGAAATGTTAAATAATGGTCATTGAACCCTCAACAATAGCCGAGGCGGAGGTCAGACTGAACTTGACCATTGTAATATGAAACACAGATTTTAACTATTGCTGGACATTTTAGAAAGTAATTAGGAATTCTTCACTTGGAGTCGTATGAATATAGACCTTCAGAAGAAAATGAGAGAAGCAATATTGGATGTTTTGCAGCCATACATCTCTCCAGTAGGTGTGTTGTTACTATGTTTAGGATTCATTGTATGGTTTAATTCTAGGGGAAATAAGAAATTTAACGTTCCCGGACCCGTCTCATGGCCGGTTATTGGAAATCTCCACCAACTTGGAAAGAAGCCACATGTTAAGTTAACAGAATTTAGAAAGATATATGGTGATGTGTACACTATAAGAATGGGAAGTCGACAAACTATTGTTCTAAACGGATTACAAACTATTAAATCGGCTATGATAAAACAAGCAGAAGATTTTGCAGGAAGACCCGACTTCTATTCCTTCAAGTTTATCGGCAATGGTAAAAGCATGGGTTTTGGTGATTATGGTCCAAGATGGAAGATGCATCGAAGATTAGCACAAAATGCTCTAGCCACATTCATAAACAAAAGAGTGAACCCAATTGAAGATTCAATAAGTCAAGAAGCTCAAACATTGGTAGCTAATTTAATAAACAGTAATGGGAAACCAATGGATCCTCATAATGAAATCTACCTTTCTGTTGGAAGTATTATCTGTGCTATTTGTTTTGGGAAGAAGTATAAAAGAGATGACCCCGATTTTCTCCATTTGATCAAAATGAATGATGAATTCATGGCGTTTGCTGGTGCCGGAAATCCAGTAGACATTATGCCATGGATGAGGCACTTCACTCGCAGGTCATTTCAGACATTTCTTGGAATTTTGGAGTCAATGAATAAATTTTGTGATTCAAAGAGACAAGAACATCTGGATTCTTATGATCCTTCTGTAACTCGTGATGTAACAGACTGTTTGATTCGTGCTGTGGAAGAGACTCCAGAGCAGGATAAGAAATCGGTTGGTTTAACAGATGAACATATATTGACAACAGTACAAGAATTGATTGGTGCTGGTTTTGATACAATAGCCAGCACATTACAATGGTGTGTTCTATACATGATGACTAACGAATCTGTACAAGATAAAGTATTTGAGGAAATAAAGTCAAAAGTAGGACTCAAACGTTTACCTGAATTAGAGGATATGGATTCTCTTCCATTTACTGAGGCATGTTTACTAGAAACTATTAGAATATCATGTATATTTCCATTCGCCTTACCACACAGTACTACCAGAGATACAGATTTCCAGGGCTATTTTATTCCAGATAAAACACTAGTGTTTGTCAATATGTGGTCTGTCAGTCATGACGAATCAGTTTTTCCACATCCAAATAAATTTGATCCCAGTAGGTTTCTAAATAGCCATGGTGAAATTGATCGTACTAAAATTGACAACTTTTTACCATTTGGTGCAGGAAGACGAAAATGTCCTGGAGAGCAGCTGGCGAAGATGGAAATGTTCATGTTCTTCGCTACCTTAATGCAGCAATGTAAATTCTCGTGTGTACCCGGGGAGAAAGTTACTGTTGATAGTAAATATGGCCTGACTCTCAAACCAATCAATTTTAATTCAATAGTTACCAAGCGATTGGAATCTGCTTGAATATTTTTGAAAGGTTTTCTCTGGGCGAGATTTTTGATTAACGGAATTGTTTTGTACGGATTTTTCTTATTGCTATCAATGTTAATAATGAAGTTCAAAGCATTAAATAAATATATTCTTAATATTGTCGAATTTTGTTTATCTGTATGCATTTACATGTACTTGTTAAAGGGGATTTTATTAACATTTTAGAAGGTCGATTTAGAACTTGAATATATGTAACAGATAGTGAACATATCCGAAATATTTTTAACTGTATTTTATGTTCGGTATTTCGTTTTGTAAAATCTGTAGTAAGGATGCAATATAGTGTACTGCAAAGTACATTTAGTACTATCGGGTTCCTCGTTTACAACGATATGAACTATAATTCTGACAGATGAGAAGTAATCCTGTCGCTGAACAGATTGAAGTCCGAAACTTGCTGACTGTATTCCAAGCCTTCAATAGATTTTTGGACAGATATGACTGCTGGAGAGTCAGAAAAACTAACTCCCCAAAATTGGGTATTTTCCGCACCGTTGCGGGTACGGGTGTTTTAAACGTATTTATATACCGCGAATCCACCAAACCCCAATATATTTGGAAAGATCGATATTTTTGTAGATCAATCATACCATCATTATCCCCCTACACCATGCATGCCTTGTCTGTGGTTCCAAAGCTTTTTTTCTCAAGAAATTAAATCTGTCAGTGGACAATGAAGGCAAGATGTAGAAAAATCAAGACTTCTTGTGGCCTAATTTTTCTGACTCTTCCCCAGCCATATCATTCTGTCATTTAGCTATCGAAGGCTGGGAATAGAGTCAGTAATTTCTGACTAAACAGTAACGGAACATGGGTGAAAACCCGGGGTCCTAAGCATTATGATCTATAATGATTATAAGGTTCGATGAATCAATTATTTTTTATAAAATTACCACAGAAGTTTTTGTTTTGTTTTTTTATTAAAAATGCAATTAATGAGCGAACAAATCATTAATCACTTTTCAGTTCAAAATCTCTTCCAATCGATTTTAAGTTTCATATTGATCATCACATTTTCAAAATTCTGCAAAAAAAAGTCTTCTCGACATATAATTTAAAATTACATCAATTGAACATTTCACACCACACTTTGCGGAACGTGTGATCACTTATATTGTCAAAATAGGTAAATTTTAAAAAAAAAGGCATCTTTGTGTATCTCACTGTCAATTGTTTTTATATACTTCTAGATATTTAGCTCATATATCAATATAGGTATATGACGCATTGTCATTTTCTATCTAAATTTATACACGTGATGGCTATGTGATCGTTTATAAAACGTAAACGTATAAAAAGTGCCTACACTGATATTATAATCAGCATAAAGTTAAAATTGCATCCTAAAGTTCACCATTGTGAATAGATTCCTCACTGTGAGGTTGTAATGTCACTTCGTTGTAATTTTCATTCGATAAAGTGTTGTAATTTCCTCGACCGCCTTTAAAATATTTCGATGTCACAGGGTACGAGGGGGAGGCATTCCAAACATCAGGGTCTTCTAAATGCTGATTTAAAAATCGTTTCCATTTGTTGTTTTTATATACATGGATTACTATAGCAATAATTATAGCAATAAGAACAGTTATACCAATAACTAAACCAATTATTAATGTTGTATTACTTCCTTCTATTTTTGAACTTCCAACAACTGAAATGATAATTAAGAATGTAATGAAAAGCTTTACACTCGAATAATTTTCAAACTATATCAGCTTAAATATCAGGTTCAAGGCCAAGTTAATATTTTCCTGAAAGAAAATCTAAAGAAATGATAACACCGCGTGATTTAAAAAAATAGGGCGTAATATGAGATTCATGAAATAAAATAAAACGCACTACTCGTAAATATAGGTGAAATTTATCAGATCAAAAAGATCTTTTTCATATGGGATGAGGTTGCCCGTACTCACATAATTTTCAAGTGTTTCGTGCGCAATTTGATAATTAAAAAATCATGAATATTTATTATCACTATTGCTACAGGGTCATACGAAATGAAAGTTATTCCATATTTATTATATTATGCCTATTTGTATATTTTTTATATACATAACAAATTCTTTTTTTTTAACATGGGTCACAATAAGACCCAAAACTGTCATGGTCCTGTCTCACATTTAGCCCATGGATAACCAAGATAAAACTAAACTATACCTTGACAATCACTTTCATCTGTTTTATCACCACATTGGTTATAACTATCACATTTTAAACTAGCATCAATACATAAACTATTGTTGCATTGTAACTGACTAGAACTACATGGCACTGAAATTATACATCAGAATAACAATATGAAACTTTCAGACATTTTTTTTTCACATTAGATTACATGAGTTGGTGAGTACAATAGAAAAGTTAAATTTTAATTACCATTAGAATTCTAATAAGATTTTTTAGACAACAAGCTTCTATTTGCATCCTGTGCGGTTAATATAGGCTACAATAATATTGACCAATGCCCTTTATATTAATTCCCTACTACAGTGGAACCTCGTTTATCCGCACATTTCCGGTCCCGATAAATTCGTGCGGTTTATCGATATTCCGGATAGCTGAAAAATGTCATTTTACTCATTATATCTAATGTGAACCTGGAATAATGATGCTATGTTTTTGTAAAATTAATCTTAGATTATTATCACACTGTTTTTTTTTGGCAAAGAAGCCGAAGATGTCGCTTTAGCATCAGATATGAAGATACATTCATTTAAAATTTCCAAACTCACCATCTGTAACTGGAGTAACAATAAAAGCAAATCCACGTAACGCTGAAGAATGATCACTTTTAAAGTAAAATGTCAGAATATTACGGGAAGATGTGACATTTACTGGTGCTGTTTTACCACACGTGACATCAGAATTCAAAGTTTTTGCATTTTGATCTGAGCCATCATATAAAATCAAATAATCTACACAGGCACCAGCTACTTTGTCTTCTAGTTCAAATCTTTCAACGGATACATGTACTTTATAACCACTGGCCACGTTTACAGTATGAAAACAATTCATCAATGGTGGATACGAGAGAGACTTCGATGTTTCTAGTAATAATGTTGTATCTATCACACTACTTCCATTACAGGCTTCAAACATATATTCTGAAATAATATATATCAAATATACAACATTACTAATATATAGACTCTTACAAATACAGAGTGGCACCAGGTATTACAGAAGGAGATAGAGGGCTTAACTGTAACTTTTTACATTTGGAGCTCGAACGCAATCATAATATGTTTTGGTTTGGAATCATTTGATCGAAGTATCCCCGGGGGACAGCCTAATCTACTAATAGCCAAGTTAAAATAAGAAGAAAACCGTAATGTAGAACAATATGTTGGCTTGTTGATTTTGATAACCATAAGGTATGAATTATGAAACTCTTATGTTGAACAAACGAAAATACATTTGTCAAATCTGACTATAAAACAACTTCTCTGTGAGAGCCATACCGGTACATTGTTTAATTTAACTAAATGTAGGCCTATTTCAAAAACAATTCAACCAAAATAGAAAAGTCATTGGATACATAACCATGCATGTAATTTATTACAATAAAACAATACACAATGTATATTATCAGTATAATCTAAACAATTTTTTTTTAAGACGTGACAATATTTCATATTTTTGTTACCGGTATGTTTTTGTTATAAATTAAACTAATATAGTTATATATAATAATAAAGTCACAATGCACATTGGGCCAAATTGACATTTAGAACTGTTTACATTATCCATAAATAATACAAACATAATATATAGAGAGATAATAATATCAAATGATTTCCAATACTCTTTCGGCCAATAAGGTGCCTATATAATCAAAAAGATATATTTCTGAAAATGATATCTATCTGTAGGCTTACTGTAATACCATGAATATGAATATTTTCAGAAGCTGTGTTATTATTGTCAAATTAGACACCAACATATTTGTATGTGTCACATTTCCCGAGGTCACAAGTTCACGTTTAAATGTCGACCCAAAATGTAAACAGTTAATGTCATATATTTGCTTATCACTCAATAGTCAAACAATGAAATTTAAGTATTAACGGAGGGTTAAGGTGCACTATTCTGACATAAAACTTTCATAACCTAAAACTTATTCAAAATACAAAAGTAATTTTTTAATATCATTAAATTTTGTTGTTGAAGGTTTTCTTTAGCATATCAAAATATAAGCTATGATTATAATCAAGTCAAACATATGTTCATCCATTAGATCTAATAATCGGAGCCGTATCAGAGACCTTATATTGAACAATAATGAACAAATAGTAAATATCTGTTATACCTTATATAAAGTATTTAGACTTCTTACAATATTATCGTTACTCATTTGTAATCAAATAAGCCTTATAGATTAATAATGGTGAGCGAGTATTTCTACTTACGTGTATCAATTGAATAACAGAATCCAAACAAACTGATTATCACACTTAACCTAAGATAGGATTCCATTTTGAACTAACAAAAGATCCCCTTACACGTTACATTTATCAGTCTCAATACCATCAACGTAATAATGTCGATACGACGACAGCCATTAAAATTCATTTGACAATCTGGGCCTATAGGTGTTTACCCTTAGGCAGGTGAATGTTGCTTGGCAACTACACAGGTAAACCTTATGGCGGTTTTCAATCATACTATTATTACCTAGTATTTATATTATTTAGAAGGAAGATTACTAATAAAGCGTATTATTAAATAAACCAAATGAAGCGTGAATAATTAGGCTACTCATTGATCAGTCACTTCATTATAGAACAATAAACAGTTAATTTCAGATGAGGTGATTCGCCAATCGACCTGAGGCCACCGTGGCACTTATTTGAGATGCATAAATATGTAGGTTAAACATATTGGCAGTATATTGGTAGCAATTTAACATGTGGTCTTTTCATATGAGGAAGTACAACATAAGTGAGCAAAAAATATTTCATAATAAAAGTTGTATCAGGTGTCTAGAAGAGTAATCATACTCTGCCTGACGCCACACATCATAGATAAATAGGATGTCTATAGCCACAGTACGATTAGACAGCCAAAAGTAATCCGGACTCGGTTCGGCAGAAACAGTGGCTGTGTAAGAGAGGACTCGGCACCGTGCTAGTTTCAAGTGGGCAAGAAGAGGTGGTCTCGGTCCGGACCGGCACGGCAAAATATCAGTGCTGTGAAAACGCGCCAGTGGACCGAGTCCACCTTGACCCTGCTACAATATTCGCGGGAACTACAAGGCTAAAAAACACAAAAAAGATCAAATTTATTAATTAAAATGTGTGCCCAACGAGGAGCTATCTGGACCGAGGAAGAGACTGAAGCTCTAGTCGTTATTTGGGGTGACGCGAGTGTCCCAAGTGTAACTGGAAGACGCCCGGCGTGCACGCAAAATTCCAGTTTCAGTTTCATTACTGTTTCTCTCACAAACAAAATTAAAGACTCGTTAAGTTTCGTTTGCGCTTGAAACGAGATAAAAAAAAATTCAATATCATGGCTTTGTAATTTGTTTGCAGGTCGATTCTGACCCAGGTTAAAACAGTGCTGTGAAAACGGTACAGGCCAACCGGGCCGAGTACGGTTTGGTTCAATTGGGCCAGTTTTTATGGCTGTCTTAACGCGAGCAATAATATTACGTCACGAGGTGAATTTGTAAATTTCAAGGGAGGTAATTTTATATGAAATTTTCACATTAAGGGAGAGAACTCTATCACAATTTGGAATATTATGTTAAAAGTAGGTCACCAAATAATTCCAAAGCTATGGAATACATTTAGGTCCCAATGTGAAACAACCAGTGATGTTTCTAGGTATCTTTAGATAGAGGGGCCGAGTTAGGGCCAAATAATTGTCATGGGGGCTAACAGCACAAGGTATCCATATATATGTAACATTAAGTGGGGGTGGGGGCACTGGAAACGTAGAGTCTCAAGAAGCCCAACAAAATTCACCATTCATTACTGAGACAGTTCATGGCTTACGGAGTGTGCTGGGTATTGCAGAATGCAAAGAATGAGATCTATACTAATTACAAAAATGAAAGGGTTATTGCCCCTGATATTTAAAACATTTTGTTTGTATCTTTCTCGCACCTGCTGTACAGTCGCATTCTAAACGAACAACTGTCTTCATATATAAATAATAAAATATGGTGAATATACATCCATAACGATCATGCAAAGTATACTAACCGTCTATTAATAACTTAATATTTTGGGTTAATTCGGATGGTATTTGTAAGAATTATTCACCTGTATTCTTCGCAAGGTCAGTTCAACAAAACAAACAAATACCCTTGATAAAACTTGACCGCTGGGTAGCTTTTGTCTGACCACTAAATAGTAGTGTTGTTGATAAAACCCAGGTTCCTTTGTGATGAAAATCGAATTATAACGTGGTCTTGTTTGGGTAAAACGAAGAAGAACATTCACGCTTGTTAAATTATGTGCTAAGAATATTCAATCTTAATGCAATTATAGAACAAAATCTTGTAATATGGAGCGTATTCTTTTCCTGCTAAGTCTATTCATGATACAGTGCTTTGGAATAAGTCAAGTTGTTGGTAGTAACGACGTTTCCAATACCACTCTTAATACAGTTTTCTATCAGAGTACTGCCTCGGTAAATCTGTCAGTAGGTATGGAATATAATAATATGGTGACAAAAATGTACGAGGAAAGTCGAATTACAGTAAAATATACAATACTGTGTCTTAATGCTTCAACATTTTATGAAATCAAGATGGTCACGGACAACAATATGGTTGCGTTTATTCAAGGTGATTCTATAAAGACCTTGTCATGCAACGAGGACGATGTTGCCAATTCTACAACAGACAACGTTTCGGGTGAATTTGAAGTTGTGCTAGGTACTGATCTGCTTGGTAGGACATGGTTGGATTTCATACTACTTAGTAACAGCAGTGATGCTATTGATGATGTTGATCTAAATACGACATCAAAAGATCAAATTGATGCTGTAAAAGGAAGAGTATTGCGGGTTCTAGTGACAGTTATTAAAACGAAAAGGATAATAGATCATATTTTTAGGTTTTGCATCAGTTTCATGTTAATAACAACCACTATAGGTTTTGGATGTAAAACCGATTTGGATGTGGTCAAGGAATCATTAAAGAAACCGGTTGCTCCAGGAATAGGTGTCATGTGTCAGTACCTTTTAATGCCTCTGGTAAGTAGCTCGTCTGAAATTTTGTTTTCTGTCAAAATTGGTCTAATAACTGGTTAAAAGATAGCTTGCCAGGCAAGGTAATATACGCCCACTGGCAGCCTTGATTTAAACAAAAATATTTTAGTTTAGACCTCTAGAGTGTGTATGAGCTAAAAATTGAAAGCGTTTTCAAGAACAAGGGCAATAATTCACATTAAATATTTCACTGATTTTCAAAAGGTTTCATCAAAAACCATCAAGAATTGTGCTATTTCATGTGGGCGTATAAAATAATGTGGTCCTCTAGCAGGGACTATTAAAGCCACCAATACTTATATGGTTTATGGGCTTGTAAAGTGTTTTTGAGAGTAGATATATTTAATAACTATGTTATCATCAGTGTGAGTACATCATTTTTAACTATCACCAGATCATACTGGTACCACACCCGTGGCCAGCTGAGGTTCGAGGGGTTCGGATGAAACAAGCACTGTTTAAGTTCTGTTTGAATTATAACTGTTAAAGTTGATTATGATTGCTTCATGAGTCCATGTAACCCCCCACTTGAAAATACCTGGCTATATTGTACCAGTGACGTGATACCTAGGGTTTGTACCCGGGATTACCGGGATTCCCAGAGTTTCTGGAAAGTACTTATTCCCGGGAATAGCTCCCCGTTCCCGGGAATGGAAACATAGATTTTTTTCACGTTTATTTCACCATAGACAGTGGCAAATCCTGTCACCTGGAGGGTCAAAAATCACCATAATATCCCCCACCCATGTCACTGAGCCTTAATCCGCCCCTGACCACAGTGATGATGGTGATACCCGAGACAACTGTTGAAATGTTTTTGGAATAATGACTTAAAAAAAACTCTGGACGAGGCACTCAAGCAATGTCAGAAAGAGAATATTACCACTTTCATTTGGGAATTTAGGTCTTTCGAGCAAACAAAGATTAAGACATTGAATCTGGATTTTCAATAATGCTTTAAGTCAATAAAGACGTCATCAGTCGAAGCTGAACAAACTTTTCTGTTGCAGGCAATTTTGCGACGAAGATAAGATCACGCTTTGGGGTGGATCTTTGTGCGGGTTGGTCTTCCTGAAGCATTGGTTTCGAAAGATAGTATCTTTGGTAACATAACCCACTTCCACTGCCACTAATCAATACTAAAAATCTATTTGCAATCAGACGTTTGCGGCTCAAAAAATGTTTTAAGATATGGCGAATTATCTGAAAATGAAACTACATAAATGTCTTTAGTTATTATGTCCTATATTTTGGTAACGGTTGCTAGTTTGAGTAGCTCTTATCAGCTGAAATTGATTCCCGGGATTCCCCGAGAATGAGATATCCGGGAATGCTGCAAACCCTAGTGATACCGCAGGGCATGTTACTTTGAACTTTACCATTTTTTCAAGGTTATTAGAGTAAATAAACAAGACCAAGACAAAATATTTTATTTCAATGTACATTTAAAATTATCTCTGGTTTGTTATCTTTAAAGCCCACTCAATTTCAGTTATCAATGTCATTTTAATATCAAAATCCCAACTCCAATCTGTTATACAAAACAAATTTCAAACATTTCCAGCATTAACCCTTTGAACCCTGAATGTAATTTAGATATGACGTTTTTTCCCCAAATCACAACAATTTATTTGATTGAACATGTACTTCATTTTTCTTCTGAATCCTATACTTGTATCTTTATAAGCCCAATATGGAATGATGTAAAACTTCATTTCATTTCTCATTCTTTCTTAAACCTGCAATTATAGTAAGTAATAAATAAAAAAAAATAGAAATATCAAAGTGAACAGGGTCATATACATTTCCTTTGAAGTTTTCACAGATTCAGTTAGATTCCTATCAACATATGTTGACTATTCCCTGAATGACCAGTGGCGGATCCCCCCTCCCCCACCCCTTTACTATGTCTTTTTTTTTTAAGAATGGGGAGAATACGACATCAAAAATGTCTAACCCATTAACGTTTACTATAAAACATACATGGTCCACGTCAGAAACCGTTAAATTTATACTTATTCTATGTTTTTAAGCCAAAAAAAGGTCAAATTTTTTCGCCGCCCCCCCCCCCCTTTCCAAATACCTGGATCCGCCCCTGATGACAACCGACAGAAACTCCACATTTTTATTAATTTCAATTCATCTCATTGTACAATCTTTTTGTCATGTTTTTGATTTTCTAATATTGGAACGAAAAAATGAAAATCTTCAGAAATTTGAATAAAAATCTTCAGAAATTTGTAGATTTTCTTTTTCATTCTACATCACAAGCCAAAACAATATCAAACAATATTGGAACGAAAAAATGAAAATCTTCAGAAATTTTTAGATTTTCTTTTTCATTCTACACCGCAAGCCAAAACAATATCAAACAATATTGGAACGAAAAAATGAAAATATTCAGAAATTTTTAGATTTTCTTTTTCATTCTATACCGCAAGCCAAAACAATATCAAACAATATTGGAACGAAAAAATGAAAATCTTCAGAAATTTGTAGATTTTCTTTTCCATTCTACACCGCAAGCCAAAACATTATCGAACAATATTGGAACGAAAAAATTGAAAATCTTCAGAAATTTTCTTTTTCATTCTACATCGCAAGCCAAAACAATATCAGACAATATTGGAACGAAAAAATAAAAATCTTCAGAAATTTGTAGATTTTCTTTTTCATTCTACACCGCAAGCCAAAACAATATTGGAACGAAAAAATGAACTTCAAATATTCTATTTTTTATCCTTTTAAACTTTTTGACTGAAAATTGGTCTACAGATTGTCAAATTATCCATTATATGAAAAAATAAAGATTTATAATTCTTCTATAATTTATTTAAACAATTTTTTTTCAAATGATTCTTTCTTATACTATTTTTTTCATTAGGTTACAGGATATTCAAATTGTACGAATAGGAAATGTGAACGTATCAATATTTTGAGACCTGTATGGTGAATATTTATCAGAAATTTAAGTAGAAGGTAAGTTAGGGTGAGTAAGGTTAAATGTTAATGGTTAATGCTAATGACAAATAAAACGTTGCAGTGGGCCTACATAAATTTCTGATAAATATACACCATACAGTTCAGTACGGTACCAAATAAATATTCCTGACTTCATTTTGGACATCATTAGAAAGAATCATTTGATAAGCTAAATTGCCAAAAAATGTAAACTACAATTCTTCAAAAGTTTCAAATAACGAAATAAACTGACAAATCTGATTCAAAATTAGACTCATGATAGTTCACTAAAATTTTGATAAAAGTTTTTTCAAAAGTAAATTCCCCCTACCCCCTTCCAAAACTGAGCTTAAGATAAAGCTGGAACGAAAAAATAAAAATCTTCATATATTTGTAGATTTTCTTTTTCATTCTACATCGCAAGCCAAAACAATATCAGACAATATTGGAACGAAAAAATAAAAATCTTCAGAAATTTGTAGATTTTCTTTTTCATTCTACACCGCAAGCCAAAACAATATTGGAACGAAAAAATGAACTTCAAATATTCTATTTTTTATCCTTTTAAACTTTTTGACTGAAAATTGGTCTACAGATTGTCAAATTATCCATTATATGAAAAAATAAAGATTTATAATTCTTCTATAATTTATTTAAACAATTTTTTTTCAAATGATTCTTTCTTATACTATTTTTTTCATTAGGTTACAGGATATTCAAATTGTACGAATAGGAAATGTGAACGTATCAATATTTTGAGACCTGTATGGTGAATATTTATCAGAAATTTAAGTAGAAGGTAAGTTAGGGTGAGTAAGGTTAAATGTTAATGGTTAATGCTAATGACAAATAAAACGTTGCAGTGGGCCTACATAAATTTCTGATAAATATACACCATACAGTTCAGTACGGTACCAAATAAATATTCCTGACTTCATTTTGGACATCATTAGAAAGAATCATTTGATAAGCTAAATTGCCAAAAAATGTAAACTACAATTCTTCAAAAGTTTCAAATAACGAAATAAACTGACAAATCTGATTCAAAATTAGACTCATGATAGTTCACTAAAATTTTGATAAAAGTTTTTTCAAAAGTAAATTCCCCCTACCCCCTTCCAAAACTGAGCTTAAGATAAAGCTGGAACGAAAAAATAAAAATCTTCATATATTTGTAGATTTTCTTTTTCATTCTACGTCGCAAGTCAAAACAAAATCAAACATTTTCAGCTTATAATAAAGCTGGAACGAAAAAATAAAAATCTTCATATATTTGTAGATTTTCTTTTTCATTCCACGTCGCAAGTCAAAACAAAATCAAACATTTTCAGCTTATAATAAAGCTGGAACGAAAAAATAAAAATCTTCAGAAATTTGTAGATTTTCTTTTTCATTCTACGTCGCAACTCCCAAGTCGAAACAAAGTCAAACTTTTTGATTTTCTAACAATATTGGAACGAAAAAATAAAAATCTTCAGAAATTTGTAGATTTTCTTTTTCATTCTACGTCACAAGCCAAAACAAAATCAAACATTTTCATTTTCTAACAATATTGGAACGAAAAAATAAAAATCTTCAGAAATTTGTAGAATTTCTTTTTCATTCTAAGTCGCAACTCGCAAGTCGAAACAAAGTCAAACTTATTGATTTTCTAACAATATTGGATTCTAAAATGTTTTTTTTTAAAGTCCTACAAGTTTTTTTTTAAAGTCCTACAAGTTTTAAACTTTTTTTAAAAGTAAATTCCTCCTTTGTGTTGTCATCAGTACGAGATGAATTGTCAATAAAAATCTGTACAAGCAAGATAATTCTGTTAATCGCAATAAACTTTCAAAGAATGACAAAATCGCGAGCAATCATTGTACTTCTCAAAAGAAAAGTACTATCAGGTCTTTCAAAAAGAGTAAGCATGGTCTGTTTTGCACAACAACTGCATTAATCACATATGTGAGATCATCTGAGGTGGCTATATAACCAAACCTCAACTCCAGTATCAGCACTGCACTGATGAGGCCCAGAAGGCCGAAACAGTACTGTTTGCCGTTAATTTCACATTATATATTCAAAAAGATAAAAAAAAAAAACACAAAAAATATATTTTGGTTTCCATTTTTACTCTAACATGTGTGTCTTGTATTTGTATTGTGACTTTCCCGTCCCAACTTTCAGAGAGTCTACATAGTTTATTTTAGAACATTTAATCAAGTAAATATTGTTGTCATTATGAATCTCTCTCTCTGTATTGATTTCTATCATTTTCTGCACCTATATGGGCTAATTGAGGACGGGCAAATGCCATGCAGTGTGCAATGAGGGAAATTTTACCAGGACAGCGGCATTAGCCTGCTCTTATTTTCGATTTCCAACTGTCGAGGGATCTTTAACGTGCACAGCCAATAGCACACGGGACCTCGGTTTAATGTCCCATCCGAACGACTAGACGCTTTTTCCATGTGAAATCCCTGTAAACACATTGGCATTAATGTGGAAATCTGAAATATTCTTTAATTATTAATCTTTATTTATCTTAGAGCACACAAAATACACACACACGTACTTGGAATTGACTTCATGTTCAGTGACTAAAATACTGTCCACATGAAATCAACCCTTATAAATCTGATGAGCTTTAAAGAAATGCCAAATCTATGTTTTTATTTGCAAAGTAAACATTTTTTTATGATTCTAAAAAAGGAAAAGGAAAGCTACTAAAAAGGGAATTAATTTGGCATTTCCCTAAAACATTCATTCTTTACGCCATAGTGGCGAATAAGACTTGAATTGGGAAGAGAAAATTTGGCCAGACTTCCCTCAGAGCCTTAAGAAGTCATTTTTTCTCTTCAAGCAGTTGGATAGAGAGAAAGTATCAGATAGATAAAAACAGTCACACTTTACTTAGGTCCATCAGAAAGTGAAAATAGCCAATGGGTGATTCAAATTGACATCATATCCACAGGGACAAACCTAATCATGGCACTCCAGTCTTGATTTGATCCCTCTCAAAGAATTGACAAAATGAATAATGTCAGATCTATAAGGTTCTAATCTTTGTCGTAGGACACATGACACTCCTTCGAGGATCATGTAGCAAAATTGTCCCCTCACCTACTACATGACCACTTCCAGAGGTGCACGCCGACCGTCCATCCAATTTAGCAGTTTTCTTATCTTTGCCGTAGGACACATGACACTCCTTCGAGGATCATGCAGCAAAATGGTCCCCTCACCTACTACATGACCACTTCCAGAGGTGCACGCCGACAGTCCATCCAATTTAGCACTTTTCTAATCTTTGCCGTAGGACACATGACACTTCCTTCGAGGATCATGTAGCAAAATGGTCCCCTCACCTACTACATGACCACTTCCAGAGGTGCACGCTAACCGACCATCCAATTTTGTAAATGGCAATACCCAATTAATCCCTACAGTGAGAGGGGTTTTCCTAAATTAAGACTTTACAATAAGTGCCATTTCCTAAAATTTGGACAACTCCCCTTATCCTAAAGAAGTTGTTTTTACAGAGAAAACTTCCTGATGACCTCACAAAATACACACGCACGTACTTGGAATTGACTTCATGTTCAGTGACTAAAACACTGTCCACATGAACTCAACCCTTATAAATCTGATGAGCTTTAAAGAAATGCCAAATCTATGTATTCATTTGTAATTCTTAAAAAAACGAAGGAAAGATACTAAAAAGGGAATTACCTTTGGCATTTCCCTAAAACATTCATTCTTTACTTCTTATATGATACACAGCTCATCAGATTATAGCCACAGTAGGGAATAAGACTTGAATTGGGAAGAGAAAATTTGGCCAGACTTCCCTCAGAGCCTAAAGAAGTCATTTTTTTTCTCTTCAAGCAGTTGGATAAAGAGAAAGTATCAGATAGACAAAAACACATTCACACTTTACTTAGGTTCATCAGGAAGTGAAAATAGCCAATGGGTGAATCAAATTTTTACATACTCTTTTCTATTCTACTTTTTAACCTTAATTCATATTTCAAATAAAGTCTACTTTATTCTCAATATTAATTCAGTCTACTTTATTCTCAAACTTAATTCAATTCTCAATCTTAATTCAGTCTACTTTCTTCTCAATCTTAATTCAATTCTCAATCTTAATTCAGTCTACTTTATTCTCAATCTTAATTCAGTCTACTTTACTCTCAATCTTAATTCAGTCTACTTTATTCTCAATCTTAATTCAGTCTACTTTATTCTCAATCATAATTCAGCCTACTTTATTCTCAATCTTAATTCAGCCTTCTTTATTCTTAATTCAGTCTACTTTATTCTCAATCTTCATTCAGTCTACTTTATTCCCAATCTTAATTCAGCCTTCTTTATTCTCAATCTTAATTCAGCCTACTTTATTCTCAATCTTAATTCAATTCTCAATCTTCATTCAGTCTACTTAATTCTCAATCTTAATTTAGTCTACTTTATTTTAATCTTAATTCAGTCTACTTTATTCTTAATCTTAATTCAGTCTACTTTATTCTCAATCTTAATTCAGTCTACTTTATTCTCATTCTTAATTCAGCCTACTTTATTCTCAATCTTAATTCAGCCTACTTTATTCTCAATCTTAATTCAGTTTACTTTATTCTCAATTTTAACTAAACCAACTTTTTATTCTATTTGGAATATTCCTTACTTTGATATGAATACAAAAATTTTAAAAGTAAAATTTAAGAGTACTTACCAAATTTTCGAGGTACAAAACATCAACCAATATTCAAATCTTCCATGTTACCCCTGGCAGACACCTACTATATATACCTACAAATACAAATAGAGCAGTTATTTTCAGTTGGGATGGGTATCAATTACCAAATTGAGATTGATTATCAATATCTGGTATTGAAGACAAATGAAACTGAAGTAATGTCAAGAATTTTGTATGATTATATGATAAAATGGCTTGTGACTTCTCTGATGTAGCAGATAATGTTAAAATAAAATTTGACTATGAATTTTAATCGATTATGAAATTTGATAATCGATAATCGAAATAAATAATTTGTAGAGTTGATAATTGATTATTTCAATTAATATTTGACCTAGCCCTAATTTCAGTTATTAAAAATTAAACTAAATGAATTTTGTACAAAAACAGTCTTGCATCAGACCAAATTTTCAAATTGAGGCACAGGTCCAATAAAAGATCTATCCTTAAATTAAACTATAGTAGCTGAATACTTATCTTTTTTCTCCAACTTTAAAATAAATTAGTCTTCAGTTCTTCATTAAATGTTTTTTTCTGCTTTCATAGCAACAAGAAGTGAACCCTGGGACATCTGCTGACTGAATGAGGCTGTATACTGTAGTTGTCAACCTGACTATAACCCCTGAATTCTACTCACACCCAAGTAAGGGGTAAAATATCTCAGTCTCTATATCCACAGTTTTAAAACAAAAGACTGACAATAGAGTGAACACTTTTCATCCCTTGGTCATAGTTTTAATCTTTTATCAAGGATCAAATTGGTAATCAAGACTAATTCCCATTGTTTACAATTAGTATTGAGCTACTGCACTAAACTTTTAGTACGTTAAAGGTGCACTATCATATAAAAATTTGTTTTTAACTTTCTTCTCCTTGGGTTTCGATTTTTGGTCAAAGATGAAATTGGTAATAAACATAAGATTAAATTGCTTCAGTATTAATAAAATAGCGATGCCCCATCGTAATACGCCCACTTTTGTAATGGCAGCCAAGTCGTGTGGGAGGTTGACAAGAACTATCAGTAAATGAAACATCTGTCGAAAACCGTGCCATCAAGAATGTTTACAAAATTGAACGATTTTTGAGTGTTTACAACTACAAGTTAACAAGGGCAATAACCCATGAAATATTTTGAATTCTTCTAATATTCAATAGGGTTCATCCTTGGGTGATTATGAACAATCATACCAAGTTTCGTCAAAATCCATCAAGAAACAAGCTCTCTATTGTGTCCAGAACATAATCTAAAAAAAGCAAGGGCAATAACCCATGAAATATATTTCGCTTCGTCAGATTTTTAATAGGCTTAATCCTTGGGTGATTATTAAAACTCACAGCAAGTTTCATCAAAATACACCAAGAAACTAGCTGTTTATCGTGTCCACAACTTTGAGAGTGTAACGGGCTGAAAAATTAATGTGTTTTATAAGTCAAGGGCAATAACTCATAAAATATTTTGTCGTCGTTTCTGACTTTCAAAAGGGTTTATCCCAAGGTTAATACAAACAATCATCAAAATCCATCAAGAAACCAGCTATCTATCGTGTCCACAACATATTTTCAAAAGCAAGGGCAATAACCCATGAAATATTTTTCGATTGGTCTGATTTTCAATAGGGTTCATACTTGGGTGTTTATGAACACTCACAGCAAGTTTCATCAAAATCCATCAAGAAACCAGCTCTCTATCGTATCCACAACTTTGATAACGGCTGAAAAATTAACGCGTTTTTAAAGAACAAGGGCAATAACTCATCAAATATTTTTCGATGTTTCTGATTTTCAATAGGGTTTAACCCAAGGTCAATACAAACACTCATACCAAGTTTCATCAAAATCCATCAAGAAACCAGCTCTCTATCGTGTCCACAACATATTTTCAAAAGCAAGGGCAATAACCCATGAAATATTTTTCGATTTGTCTGATTTTCAATAGATTCATCCTTGGGTGTTTATGAACACTCACAGCAAGTTTCATCAAACTCCATCAAGAAACCAGCTCTCTATCCTGTCCACAACTTTGTTAACGGCTGAAAAATTAACGCGTTTTAAAGAACAAGGGCAATAACTCATCAAATATTTTTCGATGTGTCTGATTTTCAATAGGGTTTATCCTAATGACAATACAAACACTCATACCAAGTTTCATCAAAATCCATTAAGAAACCAGCTCTCTATGGTGTCCACAACATATTTTCAAAAGCAAGGGCAATAACCCATGAAATATTTTTCGATTGTGGGCGTATAAAAAATAGTCATTATGCTTTTTAAAATATTTATCTTTAACATTCACACAAAATACATGTAGTCAAAATAAACACAATATATGTTTCTTTCCGAATATATGGATCATTAAACTATTAATCTACAATTTACCATCCATCGAAGATAAGACGAAACCTGAACCCTAAGATATCCGTCTAGTTTTATTTATCAAAGTTGACAATATAGACATTCAAATTACTTTTTTGTTGGATCACTCACTGTATTGATAAATCAACAAGTTATGTAGATAACAACAGCTCACAAATCTTTAATTATTACATCACGATTCGTCTACATGTATATACCATATAGTATTAGTATAAATATATTATGACTTCCATGAAAATCTTCAAAATGGACATGATAATGCAGTTGATATTACATAATTATGTGTTATACTTATACATGTAACATGTATAAGTATAACATTTTCTTTGGGTTGGATTACCTATTACACAGTAAACCTGTAATCGACAGCTAAAGGTATTCAGAACAGACAATACAGGAATCAAAATGCGATAACTAACACATATGAATATCTATCTAATTCAGTAATCTGGATCCGATATGGAATATATTATTTATATGCATAGTAGCCATTTCAGTGTAACTTTTCAGAATAACTAATCTGGACACCTGCATTCGAAATCTGGCCAGGCCCGTAGCCTGCCAAGTACTTTTAGGGGGGCAAACGTCCAATCAAGGGGGGCAGTAGGTCATTTCCTGATATTTTCCAGCGAATTTAAGGTTCAATATTATTTTTATAGGTTCAAAGGGATCTTGTCTGAAAACATTTTGAGATTTAGACGCCAATTAAAGACTTTTCCCGGCGAATTTAGGGTTTACGGTTGTTTGAATAGGGTCTGAGGTATGTCACTAAGAAAATTTTGAGAATTACACACATTTTTTGCTGTCAAGAACGCTAATTGGAAGTCTGGACACGCATTGGCTGAAGTCTCTTCTAGAAATTTTTTTAAGAATTTGACTCTCTGAAACGCGATTTCCTGACATTTCCTGTTGTTAAGGTTTACTTGTAGAGGAACTGTGTGACTGAAACATAGCAATATCGAGAAAAAGATGTAAAAAAATTCCTGATATTTCCCATCGAATTTAAGGTTCAAGATTATTTCTATAGGGTCAAAGAGATCCTGTCTAAAAAAAAAAAGAAAGAAGAGATTTAGACGCCAATTTCAGAGAGGGTTTAAGGTTATTTGAATAGGGTCTGAGCTGCCGAAAACGCCAATTGGAAGCCTCGAAACACGATTTCCTGAAGTCGGGGATCTCTTCTAGAAAATTCAAAGAATATGACTCTCGGAAACGCGATTCCTGGTGAATTTAAGGTTTAAGGGACTGTGGGACGAACACTGGAAAATATTGAGAATCAGATATCTGAAAACGCAAATTCTTTATATGAATTAATATATCTTTTAAAAATTACACTTGAGATTTTTTTTAGGGGGGGCAAGATTTAAATTATCAATTGTCATCAACATAACATCATTTGCTGTTAGCTATACATGAATTTCGACTGGACACGTTGTTGTTATTAGAGTCACCCAAAGTTTGCTGAAAACAGCAACTGCAACTACAGACTTCAATCTGAAACAGGTAAAAAAAAAGATAACCAGACTAACTTACAGGAGAACAAGAGCACGGCTCATTTCATCGTTTTCGTGAATGGCTGACGAGATCGGTATGAGAAGCTTCGACATGCAAGATTAACCTTTTTGTCGACCATTTATTCTGTCCATAAAACCCTGTTAACAACTCAGGCCTACTCAGTAAACAATACTTGACGTCCTGGTTTATAACCCCTTATGACGATAAGTATTTTGATGTTGATATTGCAGGCTTGTTTCGTATTTGTGCGCTAATTTTGTATGTATAGGAGCTAATCACAGCATTTATCTATATTAACTTTTTGATATCCTGTACTAAGGTATTATAACGACCCACAAGTTTTAAATTGTTATCTACATTATATATCTATGTAGACAATTTGGATCAAAGTTGTGTAGACGACGACAGGATAAAGGTGCAGAACAATTCAAGAGCGTTTTTTTACTTGTTCATGCGAAGTGTTTTTCAACATGCGATTTTCTGATTAAAGACCATAAAAACTACAGTGTATCACGATGGAAAGTTGGTTTTACTTGACATGGGTTGTAACAGTTCTCTGTATGTTGGATACATGCAGCTGCTTCGGATTATCAGCACCAGTTATGATGCAAACCAATACATCCCTGGCACCTCAGACAAACCATTCTAAGGTTAATCTTCAAGTTGAACAGTTTCCACAAATGTTGGCATTTATGTTTAATGATAAACCGATAGCAGTGAACTATACGATTTTTTGTGATGATCCTACTTCATTCTACGTTTTACAAATATTAACTGATGATATGTATGTTGCATTTATAAAGAGCAATGGTACGGTTTTATTATCCTGTGATCCCGATGCTGCGAACACAACTGTTGAGGAGTTACAAACACAATCTGGAGATTATGAACTTTCAGGGACTTTCAATTTACTTATGGGTACAGATCTGTTGGGACGAACATGGCTTTATTTTAATCTCATGACCAATGGATATTACTCAGCATTTAACAAAAGTGATCTAACAGATGGGGAAACTGTGATAGTTCCTCAAGACAATACTGTATATATTACTGACTCTGAAAGACTTATGCGTGTCCTTGTTGTAGTTTTAAAACCAATGCGAACCCTTGACATTATTTTTAGAGTGGTCATCTATTTTGTCATCATATCAAGTACGATTGGAATGGGCTGTAAAACCGATTTAAACGTCGTTAAAACAGTACTGAAAAAACCAATTGCACCAGCAATTGGATTCGGGTGTCAATATATATGTATGCCATTGGTAAGCTGTGAAAACATTTCTTTAGTATTTTTACTTTTTAATTTAAAGTGTGGATTTATATAGATTGTTATGATATTCCTTCATGCAAATGTTGATTATATTTAGTATCCCAGTCGGTCCTTCGGTAAACACATTTCACTTGCACGATTAAGCCTTACTGAAAACAGGTCAATCATCTCTGACCAGTTCTAACTTGACGATGTTTCAAGGAGGTTTTTCTATAGTTTTTGCCACTGACATAGTAACAGTGCATTATTTTGTTAGCTCAATAAATGCTAAAGTTTTTCATTAGATCCCGATATGTTTATGTCGATTGATGAGATCTCGAACTAGTCTCAGTGCCTCGTCTAAGGAATTGTTACTGGGCGGCAGTTAATTGAACAGGCGAAGTTGAAAACTGGATTGCCGAAAATGCAATCGGTGAAACAGACATCATACCGTTGTTGACAACAACATATTATTCTTATTTCTGTTATGTTATGTTAGTTATATTTTGCATTAAAGAATTTCGATTGCTAGCGATATTTTAACAATATACAGGGGCGGATCCAGGATTTTGGAAAGGGGGGGCGTAGATGTAAAATTGAGCCGAGCGAAGCGAGGTAGAAATTTTTTTGACCTTTATTTTGGCTTAAAAACATAGAATAAGTATAAATTGTACTAATTTAACGGTTTCTGGCGTGGACCATGTTAACGAAATCTATAGGCGTATTCATTGTACAGTCTAATTAATAAAAAAAAAAAAAAAGACAAAGTAAAGGGGGGGCGTACGCCCTCTACGCCCCCCCCCCCCTGGATCCGCCACTGATATAGGACTGCCGACCGGGACTGACTTTTGTGTTCACTGGGCGGCAGAATACCGCCACTGCGCGGCAGCGCTGCCGCCTAGTCACAGTGTTAGTCGAGGCACTGACTAGTCTGAGACTGATCTAGTTTGCGTGAACTGTGAAAATTATGGCAACTGACTACATAAATGTCTTAAAGGATTGGTTGGTGAGATCTCGGAAAAAATATTACATGACCGTGTTATACGTTGATGAATCTTTAGGTAAAAACTAATCTTCAACTCAACAAACATATTAAGAATATCACCAAGGATAAGGTGTTAAGAATGGTTCACATCTGAAACACAACTGCAGAAGATGTTGACGAGAATATGATAGTGATATTACATCCATGACAATGCAAAATAACCCTGACCAAAATACACTCAATATTTGCCTACATTCGGTAACATTCCTCATGATTATTGTAACATGAAATAATGACACTATAATATCGAAACACAATCTATTATACCTCCCATTGCTTGAAATGAATCCAACTTAATGGTTGACACACATGATCAAATTCATCTCAATATATTGTTAAGATTTGAATAGATGAACTTCAAACAAGGGTTAAAAGAAAGGACTCATTTTTTTTTAGATAATATAAATAAAACCTTATTCAGTATTTTCACAACCAATATAGGCCTTTATATACCAATTCTAATTTCATATGGGTTTTGATTTGAAGAAAAAAAAAAATATATGCCAAGAAGTAAATAATATGTATTCCGTGCGGCTTGTTGCTATATTTCAAACAGAAAATGTAAATGAAAAAAGGTGAAATCCTTAACAGTGGTCTTTCTAGAGGTGGGGGCCAAGTTGGGGCCAAATAATTGTTAGGGAGGCTAACAGCACCAGGTATCGTTATGTAACATTATACGAAATTTCAAAGTGGAGGGGGCCAAGACCGTGCCAGTCTTATTTCTGGATGGGCCATGGCCCTACAGTAGAAACGCCACTGATCTTTAATTTGATTGATGATTGATAAATTGAACTCAAATCATTCACTAAAGCATTCTTTAAATTATAATTTCAGATTGCTTTTGGTATAGCTAAATCTATCAATTTTGAGAACCCGGCAGTAGCTTTGGGTATATTTGCCTGCGGTATTTGTCCAGGAGGTGGCATTAGTAATATATATTGCTATGTATTAAATGGTGACGTATCTTTATCTGTTACTATGACAACCATCAGTACCATAGCAGCCATGGGTAGGTATTCCTATACAAATTCTAACAAGAACAATTTTCTGAAATGAGATCCTGATTGTATGTAACTCTGAAATTCAAAAGTAATCTTCAAATCCAAGAAATCATTTGCAATATTTATCTTATAGAAAACAGTTCCTGTAAATTTTTAATCGAAAAATTATAGAAACAAGATAGCCTAATATAATGTTTAAAAGATACCCAGAAAGGAATTGCATATGCAATTACAAAATTTACTTTCGTTTTCAGGTATGATACCATTATGGATGTTTACACTGGGACAACTTTTTAATGACGACAAAACAATAATTAATATACCGTATGCAAACATTATGACAACATTGGCCATGGTTATTATACCCTTATTTGTTGGTATGATTATCAAATATAAATGTGCGAAGGTATCAAAAATAATCTTAAAGGTTATCAAACCTCTATCGTTAATTACTATCGTCATACTTTTAACATTTGGTATCTATGTCAACCTCTACATATTCCGCTTGTTTAAACCACTCCACATTCTAGCAGGATGTCTCCTGCCTTATTTTGGTTATCTCGTTGGAGGAGTTGTAGCCTTAATCTTCAGACAGCCTTGGGCAAGGGTGAAAACTATTGCCATAGAGACTGGTATACAGAACGTGGGTGTTGCGTTTCTTATGTTGCTGACATCTTTACCACCTCCCGATGGAGATTTGGCTGCAGTGGGTCCAGCAGCTTCAGGTATTATGACACCATTGCCACTCTTCGTTATAGCTATTATCTATGTGAGTTATAATAAAATCAAAGCTAGATATCAACCGGTACCCACAGAGACTGATGAAGTGAAAGATAAAGAGAAACCAGTCTGTGAAGTGAACGGAAATGGTATCAAAACTGCCAAAGAAATAGTTATCAATCAAAATGTGTCCACTGTATAAATAGCCATAGATGTTCATTAACCAAAGTATTTATCAAAAATATGACTATACCTATATGAACATTGTTTTAAATTACAGCAAATGTTCTCGGTCACATTTTGTATCCGTCTTAGTATTTGCCATTGTTCAAAAAAGGGGCATCTCCAGTAACAGCTCTACGACGAAATTTAAGCAAGTGACTATTTTTGAAGGAATATGCGTTTTATACATTTCGAGTATTCTTGAATACTATTTGCATACATTCATGTGATATGCTTATCGTATTTATTACATTTTAAATCAAACCATTTTTTTATTATTTGAGATTGCCACTTTAAAGGTATTGAACAACATTATTTCTTTATTTTTAATTCATGAAAAATGCTAATACTAAATATGAAAAGAAAGTAAAGGTGTTCCAATGACTAAGAAAAAACCCAGTTTGTATCGCATGTGTATGATAAACTTATAATTAGCCAAATAAGATAAAATTTTCAGTGTCCGAAAGGTCAACAAGTTTGTTTGCTTAATTTGACGCTAAATATAATAAAACTAATCTATAATATAAATTTTATATATTGAGTTTATATAACGATTTTAAGACAAGTATATTACTCTTTTTAACTCGCATAACTAGACATACCATAATGGATAACAATTACTAACACACGAAACAACTTGAAAACTTCAACTGTTTATTATTGAAAACCATTTACTATATTTGTGTCCAGTTATTTGGTTAATGAACTACCAAAAGCATGTTTTAGAACATTCTTTCAACTCGACTATTATGTTATCTTAATACTAGTTTTATTGTTAATTTGATTGTTGTTTTTTTTTTAATTTTCTTATACTCAATATGTATTTTTTTTATCAAATCAATCTTACAATCAACAATCAACATATAATATATTGTTAATAATAAAATTATGTAAAATGTTAAAAATAAAAATGGTACATAACTCAATATTATACTGTTTACATGACCTCTTACAATGGTACAGATGAGTTGATTTCTCTATTGATGGTCTTTGGGTTCTCTAATCAGTAGGTCATCAATAGAGCAGTCGGTTATAAGGGTTCGCAATGGGTCTATCGTTACCATGTCGATGTCATAGCGATGACTATTTAAAAGGGTACGTAACGCATTTTGAGTTTCGCCAACATATCTCAAATTTTACAGGAAATAAGTTATATCAAATAATAATCTATGCATGAAAGTGGTTGTTCACCAGGAAAGTTTTTTTCCAGTACCGTTATTGCGGAAATTTAAAATGACAAATTAGTATATGTTTGCAGGTACGACACACACGGGCCAGTAGCCTGACAAACTTTATTGCTGCCGATCATACCCATGTGAAGTCGGAAAACATGATTTTCTGAAGTCTTGGGGCATCCTCTAAAAAAATTTAGAATATTTGACTGCCTGTAAAGCAATTTCCTGACATTTCCTGATGAATTTAAGCTTTATTTCTATAGGAACAGTGGGACCAGTGGACCATCACCGAAATTTTTTGAGAATTCAACTCTGGAAAACGCAATTTCCTAACATTTTCCAGTGAATTTAAGACTCAAGACATAGTAGTGAAAAGGGAAATCAAGATTCAATTTATTCCATAAATAGTTTATTATTCTTTGTATAAAATCAGTACCCTTTCCATAAAATATTGAACTGATTTTTGATTAATTTACATCATGTGAACACATCAAAATCAATATTAATCTAATATAAAATGTATTTACAAACATATTTTTCTTTTATACTACTAGCAGTGTAACAAAACATCAGAATTTTAGTTGTGAAAGTTGAACATGAACTTATTTGTATTATGAATTTACAATCCTTTACATGGCCAATCACTTTGATAACATAGTCCAAATTTTAATCCTTACAATTAAGCCAAATTTTAGATATGTATAACTTATTTTTTATGCTGAAACAATAGTCCCATGTCTGCCAGGCAATAGTTTATTTATAGTTAACATTCATATCATATTTTTTGTGAGTTGTGAATTTTCATTAGTTATGTTTCAGTAAGCTATAAATGAAAAATCTAGGTATGACTGTCTAATGGGTAGAACTGAATTTTCATTTGATGTAGCATTAGCTGAAAAACTTGTAAATGAATGAAATAAAAAAATAACCGTTTCCCTTTAAAGACCTATTTATCTTGGACCTGATATTAAAACGAACGAATGGATTAATCCCAGTCACCTTCATCAACATCTTCTTCATTGTTATCTTGTCCATAATGTTGATTTTCTACTGGTGGTTCTACTGGTCGTATATTGTTTAATAAATCTCTCATAGCAGTCATCAGAGCACCAACACCTTGTTGTAAATTATTTCTAGTTTCATCTCCTCCAACAGCACCATCATTTTCTTCTTCTGGCACGGGTTCCTATAATAAATACTAAACATATACCACAACTCATAAACAAACTCATCTGAAGTTAACATATTTTTTTATTGGTAATAACTATAGTCTTATGTGCAACTAGATATATGCAAGATTGTCATTTTGTCAGTTCCTCAGCTTGATATGAATAAGAATTGGCATTTCTCCAGTTCCTCAGTTAGATAAGAATAACAATTGTCATTTTGTCAGTTCCTCAGTTTGATATGAATAAGAATTGTCATTTTGCCAGTTCCTCAGTTTGATATGAATAAGAATTGTCATTTTGCCAATTCTTCAGTTTGATATGAATAACAATGCCATTTTGCCAATTCTTCAGTTTGATATGAATAACAATGCCATTTTGCCAATTCTTCAGTTTGATATGAATAACAATGCCATTTTACCAATTTTTCAGTTTGATATGATTAAGGATTGTCATTTTGCCAGTTCCTCAGGTTGATATGAATAACAATTGCCATTTTGCCAAATCTTCAGTTTGATATGAATAACAATGCCATTTTGCCAATTCTTCAGTTTGATATGAATAACAATTGCCATTTTGCCGATTCTTCAGTTTGATATGAATAACAATGCCATTTTGCCAATTTCTCAATTTGATATGAATAAGAATTGTCATTTTGCAATTCTTCAGTTTGATATGAATAAGGATTGTCATTTTGCCAGTTCCTCAGGTTGATATGAATAACAATTGCCATTTTGCCAATTCTTCAGTTTGATATGAATAACAATGCCAGAATTGAATTTCAATTCATTTTGATTTTCAATTAAAAAATGTGAAGTATAAACAATAAATGATTGTTAGTCAAATTTGCATTATGCCAATTTCATTCTTATCAACTGGAATGAATGAGTGAAACCTGTCAAATTTAGTACTTACATTTGCATTAAAGTTTGGTAGAAGAGATCTTAAGAATAATGATAAAGGATTACTTGCTTCTTGAGCTTGAGTTGGTCTGAAAAACAAAAAAGATTATTTTCATGAGTCAAATAATGTAAAAGTGTGAAAAAAGTAGACAGAATACAATGAATTTATTTGTATACTAATATGCTGACTATACTTATAGTAATTACCTTCCAGGCCTTTGATAAGTTTCAAATGAATCTGTTGGTGGAAGAGGATCGTAACTCAACATTGGTGTATTTGCTATTTCCTGAAAAAGAAATATACTGTATTTATCTCAACCTATTTCAAATGGTAATGAATTTATAACTATTCTTCTAGTGTACTAAACTTAACATTCTTAAAAAGTCATGATTTGATGTAAATTTGAATTAATACACATATAAAATTTATTATTTAAAAAATATGAGTCGTATTGACTCTAATATAATATGAGTATCAACTTACTGGGGGTAGATGAGCTGTAACATCTTTTATTTCAGATAAAATAATATGACGTAAAATATTTCTTGGTGTACCTTGATATCTTCTTAATCGTCTATAATTATAATGGTTTGATTTAAACAAGGTTCATATGACCACTAATCTAGAGACTTCAAGGTTTGAAACTAGTCAACATCCAATTCTTCTTACAAACAAACTTTACATGCCTATATAGAGGTTATCCTATGGCTACGAGTGGATATTGTTTTTTATGCCATGAGTGTTTGTGATATTTTCACGAGTGGCTACACACGAGTGAAAATATCACAAACACGAGTGGCATAAAAACCATATCCACGAGTTTGCCATTGGATAACCTATTTATCCGATCCCTGTTTTTCGTTATGTAAAACGGTTTTTACTCCTACTGTACTTTACATGTTATTAAACATCACTGACAGTTAATAGTTAACAATCTTGACAAAAAGCTAATTTCGACGTGAAAAAGCCTCGGAAAGTTTTTTTTTTGCGTTTTTTGTTACATTCGCTTTTAATTATTCCTTCGAAGTTAACAGAGACAAACCTGTCCGATGCCATTTTGACTGTTAGTAAGGAGTGAAAGACATGCATTAAAGCTTGGCCACGCCCATTGAATACCACCCATTGAATACCATATTTATTCAATGGGATATCATTTTTATCCGACATAAAAAAAAATAAATTTTTTTTTTTATCTAAAATGCATCACGGACACAGAATATGAAAAAAAATTCATTGTAAACAAATTTTAAAATTTTATTTCTCATATCGGTTATAGGATAAAATGCTATACTACATCCCATAATCTAGCTAGTCAGAAAAACTAAGCCACAAAAATTGGGGAAATATCAGGGGCTGGGAATAGTCAGCTAAGTTCAGGAATAATGTAACATGCACAAATCAGTCAAACTAAATTTTGATGTAGGTGATGCAAAGTAATTGACTTTTAATATGTTAATATTAGCATTGTTCACATCAGTGTCTTACAGAGTTCTTACAACCAAATACTATTAAAATAAATATATAACTCAATCTATCTCAAGTGCAGGGCTTTAGATTAGATGGCAGTAACAAAGGTAAACATCGTGTCCAAATTAACAAAACTGAGATGTCCCTCCATGCTATCTAAGAACTGCAGAGCCAGAATTGGTAACAACTTTGATAATGACACCTCCATAGATGAAATTATATAACCCCCAAAGGGTTCTAAAACTATCATTATTGAATTGAATCAACTTATTCTAAAATAACTTACAACTGTTTATATTGAACAACTCTACTGTCTTTATTATCAACTAATGATAAAACAGTTCGAACATTTTTTTCTAACCATTCCATGACTTCAGGTTCTTTCCAACTAGAATAGGTTCTATGTACGTATAATGTTATTAATTGTTTTAAAGAATCTGTTTGACTGAAAAATACATAATATATACACTCTGTTAATTTTTTCAACAATAAATTTTTTTTTATTTTTCTAAACACCAATGCCCAACTAATCATGAGAATATTACTTTTTGCCCAGATATATGAGACCACATCTTATTATTATCTCATCCCTTCATCATTGTATTTGTATTTGGAATCATCAGGAATCTGATCTCAATATCTGATACACACGGTGCATTTGACCTATTATTTTATGCAAAATCTCAACTGAATTAAAGCAACTATGCTTGAGACATGACTGTTTAGGTTGTGAAAAATGAGATAACAGTCATAAAGTTGACATTGAAATATGAACTGTGTCAAAAAAATTGTCCCAATCCGTCAATTCTACGTGGAGATATGAGCATTCAAAAATTCTGTACCTTTGTTGACATTTTGATATCGGAAAATCTACGGAAATAGCCAAGGTACCACAGAAATGACCGAGCGAGGCTCTGGCGAGACTGGTTGATCGCGACGAAGTTTGACGTTTGACCATGACAGTATCACGTGATGTAAATATAGTCACAGTCGTCAGGGCGTCTTCTATGGTCTTTTTCGGTCATTTCCGGTTGACGTCATCACAACAACGTAAATTTAATCGAGTTAGCTTGTTGACATCATCGAAAACAAATCCGATTTAATCCAGGCCATCGGTGGTTGTTTTGAAATTATAAAAGCGCTAATCTCTTAATTATACATTACTCTTTCATTTTATAATCATATTAGCGTGTATTTATTTATTTTTTTTTCGTCTCAAGCATAGTTGCTTTAATATGGAGAAGTAAAACTCAAAAATCATTGTATAAATAAAAGTTCTACAAATTACCTAGTTTGAGCACTATATTGAAAGAAATGATGTCCTGTTACTGTAGGGTCTGGAGTTATTCCACATTTTTCTACCATTGGCATTAGAAATCCTGGATACATTAACAAACTTTCTTGTATCTACAAATAACACATTACAAATGATTGTGTAAAACCATGATTTTGATATTTTTTACTCCCATTCAATTTAGAGAACTATGTTAAAATTGATCAATTATTCTTAATTTCAATCAACTTGTACTTCTAGGATTACAAGACAGCACGATGATAAGGATGATAAAGAATACATTCTATTTTAGCAATCAAGCATAAATGATTGAAAATAACTTATTTCAAACAGATTTTACTAAGATTTTTAATACAGAATGATTGATTTTTAAACAATAATAATCAATTATACAGTCTCATCTCATTGAAAGAACATGTGCTGCAACTCTATCACCAATTTTTATTGAAATGTACTGTAAACTCAGTTCTTACAATGCTTTCGATGGGTATGATGTGATGTTTTTGAATCAAAGTCTGGAAGAACTTGACAAATAGAATAACTTATCAGTTATAAAAGTGTGAAACATAAAATATTTACCAATTTATCAGCTTTATCTAACGAATCATCTGTATTTGCTAAATGAAACTTTGCTAATGGTATTGAGAAGCCAAAATTTGGTAGTTGAGATAGATTTCTATGTGCTTCCCATTCTTCATATAACCGTATCAAAAATTCATACTGTTCACTTCGTAATGCATAGAAATCAATACATAACAACACACATAGCGGATCATCATCAGCTTCTAGACTGAAATAATACATAATATACATAGTGTATCATCATCAGCTTCTAGACTAAAATAATACATAATATATATAGTGTATCATCATCAGCTTCTAGACTAAAATAATACATAATATACATAGTGTATCTTCTAGACTGAAATAATACATAATATACATAGTGTATCACCATCAGCTTCTAGACTGAAATAATACATAATATACATAGTGTATCATCATCAGCTTCGAAAAAAAAAAATGTATTAATAAATTCTGACATGTTGTTAATACCGAAACTATAATATACAAGGCACACTTATATTATGTTATCTTTAAAACGATGGAGGTATATGTATAATAAAATATTAACTCAAAATACTTACCTCAATAATAATTTAGATAACTCTAAAGCTGTTCTATAACATCCTTTTTGACCAACATTTAATAAATGTTTGAATAAACATAAGAAAAATCCTCTAAAAAATTAAGAAATAAAAAATTTGATGAATACTTAATAACCTTTAGTCATTCCATACAGATTGTAATGTCTTTTTAGGGCACTGTAACTATAGGCAACTATACATGAAGTAAACAGAAGCTTGCTTGAACCATGAGCAATAGTATTTCTAACACTTATAACAGATACATTTATCAGTTAGTAGTTATCAATAACTTACAAATTAAGACACTCTACTAAGATGACACTATGAACAAAGAGTCAGCTCAGAATTGCATTATAAGCAATATATACATACCTGTTTTCTGGTTTTCTATAATCTAATCTACAGTTACCACTTGTTAAACTAAACAATGGATGGAAGGCACATTCGAAAGCATATAACGCTTTTTCTGTAAAGAAATTTTGATTAATACAAATTAAGGTGAAAAGTGATTAAAAAGAGTTTTGATAAAGAGTTTTGAAGGTTACAATGTTATTTCATTTCTCAATTTGTAATATAAATATAATGTAAAAGTCAGATGAAATGTACCTATTAGTTCAGCTGCAGCAGCCATATCTTCACTCATTCTAAATATTTCACTAAGTTGTATTAAACCACCAATATGATAGGGATGAAGATGTAACAAATCCTACAAAAGATTCAAAACCAAACATTTGCATACTATGGTATAAATAAATAATCAAATGAATGTAGAGATTATCATGAAGTAAAGAGATCTACTAATTTGAGTTGGATTGGAAGTCACATCATTTGATTACATACATCATACAATCCAGGAGAAAAAAAAATGAAGAGAAAATACTTACTACAATGCTCTGAGGATTAAGAGATTCAACAGCATCAAGAAATAAAAACTGAACTTCTCTATAAGCTGCATTATGTTCATATTCAAAATATTGATAACCTCTTCTATTTTCTAATAAATTCATAGACAAACCTATAACAATAATACCAGGATATACAAATATGCTTAGAGATACCCTTCATAGTAAATATCTTTGAGCTGTTTTGTCTTTTTAATTTGAATTAGAATTATTTTACTCTTTTCATAGTCTCTGCTAATTTGACAAATATTGTTGAGATTCAGTTCAAACATTTATTACTTTTATTTCTACAAAAAAAAAAATCCTAGGAACAGTTTTTATTTATATAAAATTAATCTAGTCCTTGAATCTGATGATCACTTTTGGTGGATCTTAAAGCAAAACATAAAACATTTCTTTGATATTTTCAATGATGTCTTTCCATCAATATGACATAAGATCAGTCAATAAACATAACTCACCAGTTTTGGAGTAGGGAGCCCATGTATCTTTAGGTTGCGCTAGTCTTGACGTTTTATGATGAATTCTTTGTCGATTTCTATTCCGTCTACAAGAAAATAATCATTAATTTCACAAAATCATTCCAAAATAGTAATTACTGGTTCTGCAAATACAGATAATGAAATATATGTTTACCTCTGTTCAGCTTGTATAACTCTAGAACCAAATATTCTTCTCATTTCATTTTCTGGAATCAAGTTCCTGTGAATAAAAAGCAGTTAACACTAAATATCACTATATCTCTGCTGACTATTTAAATGTACAAAGAGAATAACAAGTGGTTGCCAAGCAAGATACGCCCACTTCCCTGATAACTTATAAGTACATCAAAGGCGCTCGGCAATTTGTGTTAAATCGTATCAAAAATCTAACCTGTCAAAAATATTGTTGATATCTTTAAATCATAAAATTAAATAAAATTTTGACAATTTCATAGCGTGCAAACTAATTCAAGGGGCAATAACTCAAAATCCATTCACTAAAAAATCGTCAAATTCTAACTTATCAATATACATGATTACACCAAATTTCATGCAAATCAGATTAACACTGTAATCTCTACTGCATTCACAAGTCATTTTGACGCGGTTTGACTAAGTCTTAGTCAAAGGTGATTTGTGTATTATAAATTGTTTATTTATATGTTTTCATATATATCGGGTGGGCCTAAAGTAATGTCCCAACTTTTGACCTTCATTATTATCCAAAGCAGTCTTCTGAAATTATCCCTGCATGTGCATGGTGCTATTGTGTCACCTGTCAATCAAGTGTCATATGGGATGTTCGTGGGTTTGAGGTGCCAAAAACTGAACGATAATACCAGTGTTTTCCAGGAAATTCTCTTACTATACGTCTTCCTCTCCATCCTTTCTCAACAAATCATGTTTTATTAAAATCCCGATCAGCACTACTGTAAACCATGTTGTTAGCTAGGGGTATAAAATCTTACTGGGCAGTTTATATTCTAACATCATCTAGGCCCTCTGTCTAGACATTTTGGTACCTCAAACCCACGAACATCCCATATGACACTTGATTGACAGGTGACACCATGGCACCATGCACAGGCAGGGATGATTTCAGAAGACTCTGGCATTGTATTTTTCGGACTTTTCGGATTTAGTTTTGTATGCCATTTAAAGGTTAATGATACTATATCATTCAAACTCGCACCAGAGGTAGATAATATCATAAACTAATCATATGCAAAATTTCAGTCCCTTTGAGTAAATGCTTTGGATAATAGTGAAGATCAAAAGTTGGGACATTACTTTAGGCCCACCCGATATAACCAAATCAGAACAGAACAACTTACTTATGTTCTACACTCAATAATGCTTTCATGGAGTAAGTAATTTGTGAGACAGCCATGGAGGTAGCATTGTCAGCTGTACCTATATCTCCTAACAACATGTTTACTTCTCTAACACTTGCATCAATCTCATCTTCTACCTGAAACAAATCATATAAGCTTATAAATAAAATAAAATAAATAATAATTAAATGTGTTTTATGATAAATCAGGAAATAACATAATTCATCAATAGGCCTACCTACCTCTCCATTATTGATATTGTCGGTTTCTGACTTGTTCTCTTTTCCTTTCTTTCTCTTCTTTTTCTTCTTCTTTTTCGAATGATCCCCAGTCCTTTCAGGTATATTTTTAGCTTTGCTTTCTCCATTTTCTAGAGGATTCAATTCATCACTGTCTTCTTCTAGTAGATCATCTTTGTTGTTTTCTTCATTCAGCTTAAATAATATCAAAAATAGTTATAATAGAATAGGCCTATCTAAGTTCTGATAAAATATGGCTTGCTTAAAATAAGTCATGTGTAGTGTAGTAAGAATTTTAATTTGATTTATGAAAAAGTAAACATGTCAAACGGTACCAAATCAAAACGATTAAGTTGTTTATTTCTCTTTTTGTTTTTCTTTCCCTTGAGCGGAGCTGCAGGTTGACTATCTTCTTCAGCGGAATCATCTTCTGACTCAGCACCACCAACTTTCTTCAATATTTCTTGGAGAGGATCTTCATTCTGAAGTCTCTTCAAAGCTTTTGTTGACATTATTATGTATTAGAAGAGGGGCTTGTGTTTGCTTAGTTTAGATATGTAAAAATCAATCATCTAAACGAACATGGTGCAATACATATCAACTTTTATCTGATTGCAAGTTTATAAAAAAACAAAAATACTGTTGTCTGCTAGAAGTGTTTCTCAACCGGAAGCACATCAATGATTTATCTCGAGACAGTCTTTTGACTTTAACAACAGTGTCTATTTACCACGGCAGATTTTTAAAAAATAACAAATTTCTCTTTGAGCTTTTAGTTTACAACCATTTCATCCACTCATTATAGGTTTCTCCCTTATTAATTACTGTGACCAAAATACAATGTGATCTTTTTATTGTGACCAAATTACGTGTCGTATTACTATGACCAAATTACCATGTGACAAAATTTCAGGTGACCGACTTTCCTGTGATCCAATTACCTACATTCATTAAAAAATCCATCAAAATCTTTACTTCAAGGCCCTTTAAAAGTGGTCTTAGTTGAGTGATAAAAGTGTCTCGCTTTCTCTTTGAATTCTTTTCGAGCATTAACGACAATTAGGCCTATTAATTAACGCCGTGGTAAATAACCATTGCCGACTTAAACTCACTGATCGACGTACCACTGGTTTAGGTTTAGCTCAATCTTTAATTTTCGAGTAATTCAACGATTTCTGATTTCTTTTCAAAATATCATATTTATATAATTTATATTTATTTTATATTTTATATTTGTGGTGGCCATAATATGTCTAATCGACCTCGTGCCAATTCGGACTGTTTTTTTTTGTGGGAAGATAACTCTTGTCCAGATTATCCAGCAATACACATAATCGATCTCAAGTGTCCTTCATTAGTTCATTCATGTACTAGGGTTTTGCAGCCTATTTTAAGTAACTTAATGATAAATTCATGGATATAGTACATTGATGTTTAAATAGAAAAAGCAAATGCCCCTGGAAATGACCTTGGACTCTTGGTTGGGACCTGTGTTACTCAAGTTACTGTAACTTTACTATACATAATATTAGTAAGTTAGTAGTGTAGGATGATAGACTATAGAGTTATATAACTCTATGGTAGTAGCCTACCATTATATTTAAGGTCAAGTAGGTCTACTACAACTACTAGTACTAGCCTACTGCCTTGTCTAGATTGTACCGTAATGTATATGCCTAAATCTATGCTAGAAATATTAAAAATATTAAAATAGAACCTGAATTTATGCTATATGCCTATTGGTTGTATAATATGTAGCTGAAGGCAGGAAGCTGAACATAGCATTTCCTCCGAATTTATGTGTTTTGTAAGATAATATTACTTGATTCCATTTAAATTTTAGGTTTTGAAATGCTGAAAAGTTCTATCAGCCTCAAAAGTCTTTCGACATTCAGAGTTGGAAGAACAATATTAAGATGGAAGAATGGTGAAGTGAAAATGGTTCCAATGTTACAGAAGATGTATTTAAAACAAAACAATACTAAAAAGTATGAACAGACTTTTATTTATCCCCATACTAGCCTACTGTTAGAATTAGATGTAGTGATATTGCCATCTTGTAATTGAAAGCCATCATGTAGGCCTACATTCTTAAGCTGCATAATAGGCCTATATTTAAATTATAAGACTTGCTATTATATTTATCACGCTCAAATTACCACCGTTACTTTTATCTCTTTCAGAAGATTCAAGCCTCAGTTTGACTTAGTAAGTGAAATTGTTAAATAACGATTTGTTACCTTTTTCACTATGATCATCAAAATACATTATTTATATAGCAAAAAATCAATTATTATTGCATGGAAAATTGTTTATGTGTAGTAAGGGTTTGAGCTTGGTTATCAAAATTTTATGTGAGAATCGTAAAGATATCTCAAAAACTTCATAATAACATCATGTCTGCAATTTTTTTTAGGTTCCTAGAAATGAACATCTTGTAGGTGATGAAAAACCAGAAAAGAAAAAACGAGTTGTAAGTAATGGACAACAGAGAAGAACACGTCAAGTTGGCAAAGTGTTATATGATTATTTAGTACAAATAATTAATTCAGGGGAATTAGATCCATATTTATCAGCCAATAACGTGGAAATAACTGGGGTAAGCTTAAGTATTTATTAACTTGTTTTCGGTCTGTATTTGATACTTTACTAAACATCCTCCAACCTTCATAATAATAATAACAATTAGCCTACTTTATTAGGTGTGAGTGGTTGTAACAACAATATATAATTGGAATTACGAAAGCACAGAAGTCTTTCACATCTGACTCTCTGCATAGATCTAATTTATAATATTCATTTTCTATAAATGGACATACTTTTTTTGCTCAGTGTAATATAATGTAAATTATCTTTTGTGTGAGAAATAATAATGCTGTAGATGTGTGAAATGACAGTTTGTACGTCTATTTTACAATGATTGTTTGATGTGTACAATTTTTCCTGATATATGAATCTAACATAGTGTTTGTGTTATTATTGCAGGTAAAGGTGGAACCTGATTTCTCTAGTATGAATGTTTATTGGTCAGCCACTGGTACACAACAAGATGAAGAAATAGAAAACATTTTGAGAAAAAATCAAGGAAAACTAAGGTCTGTTTTGATTCTTTTGTAAAATTCTTCTTATTTTTCCTTTGCATTAGTATTATGTCAGAAACTTATTAAAGGGATTTATATATATATGATATAGGCCTACCCACTGATAAAGCGATTAAATGTAGCATTTACAATCTCTGAGATATCGCAGCTACTTTTTGTAAAGCACAATGCTCTTATTGTTCTGCCTAAAAGTGTGAGGGCAGCTGTTTGTTAGCCTCACCCCTTATTCTTCTTGATAAAAATATTGGAAAGTTAGTGCTGTGTTTTTTTTTAATTTCAGACATGTTTTAACTTCCTATCATTTAGTCAGTTTTATACCCTGTATTAACTTTGTTAAAGACAAATCACTCACTAATGTTAGGAAAGTTGAGGAAATATTAAAAACAATAGATTTTGGACCAGATTTTACACCTACCATTGTTCCTCTAGATATTGTTCGACAGCAGTATAATATAGAACCACCGCAGTCTATTAAAGACAAATTTAATCACGCTCAAACATCTTTCCATGAAAAGGATTTTTTCAGTGGAATTTCTGATGTAAAACAAAATATAGTGAGTGACCACGATAATAAACCTATAGATGTAAATGTTCTGAATTCTAAAAATAACATCTATGGAGTCCAACAAGAGGAAATAATGAAAAATCTCATCATAAAGAAATCTAAAGAGAGAACTCGTCCAGTTACTAAAAATCCAGATTTGCCTTTACTGTCAGCAATCTCACCAAATTTATCAACAAGTGCTTCAAAGCAGTATAATGATTTAGCTCTTAAATTAAAGAAACCTAAAGTACAGAAAGCCAAAAAAATACTCAGACAAATGGAACGTGAATATATATACGAGAACTTTAAAATGATAAAAGAAAAGAATGAAGAACATGAACTGGAGATGGAGCAAGCTAAAGAAGAAGATGAAGAATTTTTTAATGAAAAATGGAAGATGACACAAAATAAAGAGGATGATTATGAAGACATCTATGAGAATGATACACATGATTATGATAAATAAAGCAAAATTTAATAACTTTATGTATTTTTATTGCACCATAACATGATTGCACTATTTTTATGACATTATTTCTCTGAAAACAATATTACTGTTTGCATAAAACTGTGGTCAGAAGGTGAAATTTCTAGTCTAGCATAAAGGTTGTCTACTATTTTCATATACCAGTATTCAAGATCATTATCAACCCTTAAAAAGCTTTAAAGGGATTGACATTGTTAAGAGATATTCTAGATGTTTTATGTGCATCACAGACACTTAATATTATAGTATCAATTTGATGATGTCACATCCATGAGATATCACAAAAGACCTGTGCGGATGAACACTTAGTTTGAAATGCAATTGCCAACATCTAATTGAAAACTGGAATGCAAATTGATTTTATATGTGTCCCCGATACACATAGAAAGTTTAAAAAACTTCTTTACCACCCCCCGACTAAAAAAGAAATCCAAAATAGCACAATGATGATCATGCTATGATTTCAAACGTTACTTTTATCTCGAAATGAGTTATCCTACCTTAGATAGGCTAGTTATGTGGTTCTTGCAATTTTAAAAGAACTTGACTAATTCATGTATGTAATTTAAACTGCAGACAGTACATAACCATCACCCTGAAATTATCCTGAGCATTGCCATAAAAAGTAGTATGTTTATTTACAAATAACAATTATCATAAAGTATACATAAATACACAGTAAATCAGAATCTACATGTAACAATCAATCTACAAGAAACATTCAATCTACATCACATGTAACATACAATCTACTACATGTAGAATGTTCATTTTACATGTAGGAATCATTCAACAAGTAACAACCAATCTACATGTAACATTCAATCTATGTGTAACATACAATCTATGTGTAACATACAATCTACTACACATAGAATGTTAAGTTTACATGTAGTTGGAATTAATCTACATATACGGTTCACATATAAATTGTTAATAAGATTACTTGTAACAATCAATCTACAATTATCATTCAATCTACTACATGTAGAATGTAAAATTTACATGTAGCAATCATTCATCAAGTAACAATCAACATGTAACACTTAATCTAGATGTAAGAATCAATATTCATCTTACAATAAATCTGCATATAACAATCAATCTACATTTAGAATGTTACATAAAATTACATGTAACAATCTATCTACATGTAGAATGTTACATAAAATTACATGTAACAATCTATCTACATGTAGAATGTTACATAAAATTACATGTAACAATCTATCTACATGTAGAATGTTACATAAAATTACATGTAACAATCTATCTACATGTAGAATGTTACATAAGATTACATGTAACGATATACATGTAGAATGTTCAGATTACATGTTATGATTTTAAACATTAGTTTATGAATGGATTTCTCTATAATTATAAAATTCGTATACTGATGTTCTTTTAGGTTTCCACATCACTTTTTACTACAATGATAAAGGTAAATGTCTCTGTATTAGTCAAAATCCCTGAAGGCTATAATTGATTTTCACTAAAATATCACCTATATTACCATATGGCTAATTTACAATGAGACAAAACTCATTTGATGTTTGTTAAGACTGAAACTTTGATTAAACCTGATTATGTTAAGATTTATATTGTGATTGATTATTTTACTGGTGGTACTCTGGTAGTGATCTGTAAACCATGCATATCTTTGATTTCTTCTGCTAAAGCCTAGAAGTAAACATTAATCATTTTCATAGCGTCACAGTTTTGATAAATTTAATCTTAATAGCAAATCTGGAAGTTGACTTTGTTTATTTTTTTTCTGTGTGGTCACTCAACTTGCTATTCATATTCTGATGATATTTTTATCTGTCTTCTGTTCAAGATCATTTAATATTTGACCAATCAAATGATCTGTTTAAAATTTCCTCGCTATATCAGTATATGTACATATTTCTGGGCTATTCATTGTAAGGGTTTTTATTTCTAATTGAAAACAAGTTTTGATATTTTTACTTCTTTCATTAAAACTATGGAACAATATTTTTCTGTTAATTTTTACCTGTGTTACTAATTTATGTTGTTGTATTATCCTTTTGCCACGAAAAACTTCACTTTCAACATTAATTTGGAACATAGCACCACAACCACCTGCAATAAAATTAACTAACATGTTTTATGACGTCATTGACAGTGATCTGCATATCAATAGTAGCTTCCGGTAGATCACTGTCAGTGACGTCATAAAACGTGTCAGAATGGAAATTAGAATGGAAATTGGAATGACGCAAATTGATGCCATCAGTGTCCCTTATACACATACAAAGTTTAGAAAATCACTTTACAACCCCTTTAATGTGGTAAAGCGATATAGACATTTAGATATCTATTAAACAGAGTTCAATTTATCATTTTCAGGTGTTATTATTACTCTTATTATAGAGTAATAAAAATGATATAATAATATATATTTCTGCAATTTTTTCCTTTATTTGAACATGAAGAGAATTCATTGGTTAAGTAACTTACCTGATATATCTGAAACAGTCACTTCTGAAGCTTCTGGAAAATTGTTTTTTAAAATTTCTGTCAATTTTTGTTCACCTTTGGTAACTTCACTTGGCATTGAAAATTTCTTAGTCAAACCCCAAAACTGTCTACTTCTTATTCCAATATTCTGAATAAAAAACAAATTCTACTAAAAATCACAATTTTTTTTCCACAGGTCAGTATAAAAGTTTTTAGATTAAGCCTAGAGATCATGTTATATGATACAAAACAATTGAACTTTCAACATTCGATTTAAAAACCAAAAAAGTGTGAGGACGATCACAGTTCACAACTCTAATATCATAAGCTTTATAAATATTTTGATGTAACCGTAAATGGAGACAACCTATTTTTAAAAATACAGTAAATATATCACTGATATCATCTAAAAAGCAAACAGATAACTTTCTTGTACGGATCAAATGAATGTACACAATAATTTTTGTGAAGTGATTCAAAATGGCTTTTTACCATTACCAACTAAGTTGGTCTTTGATTTTGTGATGAAATAAAGATATTGACGAAAGTTGTATGTAGGAAGTCACTTAAATTTGCTTCAACAATAATGCGACTGTCACATATATGTACATTATTATATTTTTACTTGAATTCCAGTCAATCAAAATCATGCTGGCTCTTATTTTCTTCCTGAATGTCATCACTTAAATTCCCTTAAAAACCTTGAAATTTTGCAACAATGAGTACAAATGTTCATATTTCACATGTCATATTTGTCTTCTTTCTTAAACTTAAATTTCTTTCCGGTTGATAATAGCCTAGTTAATGAATTAATAAATCTTCTCTGCTCAGATATAAATGCATTCTATTTTCATATGTAGGAAAATGGCAGTAAATTTGAGAAAACCTTATTATATCATGTCGCGACCTGATATGAAGGGGACCTATTAAGACGAATGAATTTTTGGCAGCTTCTGCACATTTAAATTACCGACGTAATCAATTTCTGTTAATATTGCAAGCAAACAGTTCCCTTCTGATAACTTGGTGTCACGTTTCGTCGTTGAATGCTTCCTCATTGATTCAGGCGTACTGATTGAGTTTATGAAAATTTGTCGTCAAGTCAGGGATTTTTCATGTAGTTTGTTTCGTGTATGTTAACAGCTAGGATGGGTGTGGAGCCAGGCAGGGTATGCCTCATGCGAAAAGTTCATAAGATAAGCTGTTACCTAAGCTTATCTCTCGTCAAAATGTCTTTTTGGATTTCGCATTTCGGATCGTTAGTAGGCTACTTGGTTTCTTTATTGCTACCTAATAAAGCGTGACTTGTTGAGTAAAGACAAGCTTACTTCAGGCCAGTAGCTACAGGGGGGCAATGCCCCCCCATACAAATTGCCAAAAAAAAAAAACCTTTCACTGAACTAGTCTGTAAAACGTGTAATCAGTTGATACAAGTCAGAACCGTCGGTAAAACCAATTTATCAAAGGGATTCTTAAGAGGTTTTCTAGTCTTTTTGGATGTATCAGGGACACTTCCAACTTCTATTTGAATCCCTTTAACCTAAAGAGTTAAAACTTTGTGTAAATTATGATGTTACCGTTGTTTACATTTACATAATTTTTTACTGAATTTACAAAATTGGTCTGTATATTAAGTTGGTTAAAGCTGGAGTCTTCGATAACCAATTGGTAAAACCGTTTGTCGGTTATGATGTTACCGGTAATCTGCGTCTACATTAAACAGGATTTTTACTGAACTTAAAAACATGGAATCGGTCGAAAAAAGTCAAACAAATGCTTTTCCGATGAAAATTGAAAATTTTGACCATGGGAAAAGAATAACAAAATCGCATCAGATGTATTCTCTGGGTTTCCTAGATTTTAAAATTTTCCGGGGGAGGACCCCAAAACCCCCCGCTAATACAAGCGCCAAATACGAAGGAATTCGAACAATATGGGCCTTGACTTACCAGGGGCGGATACAGGATTTGACGTTAGGGGGCGCGCAGACTAAAACTTCGGCGAGCTTAGCGAGGGGAAAAATTATTTGAGGTTAAAATAATGAAAGTTATTGAAATATTCTTCTAGAGTGGGTGCAATGTAGATAGATATCTTGCCAAACGAAGTGTGGTGAGAAACATTTGTGGTAAAATGGTGCGGACAACCCATGCTTTGCAAATTTTAGGGGGGAGGGGGGGGGGGGGGGGGGGGGCGCACGCCCGCCACGCCACCCCCTAAATCCGCCCCTGCTTACAGAAGCACCTTTCAAGTCTTTCGATATGTGTTTTGCAAGCTAAATTAGTCCAGCCCTGGACTCTGATTACCGTATACGTAGTAGACTACAAGAGTACAAGCTAAATGAGATTCACAGGTGATTTGAATTCTATTCTGCTTATTAGAAAAATTGCCCCTCCGGGCCTGGCTTACTTACTTTGCTAATCTCCATCATATTTTTCATCATTTTGGTTTTTTGTTTTAAACTAGGACTTTTTCACGTGTATTTTATTTGTTTACACAATAAGTGAAGGTCGCATTAGAAGCAAGGTCATGTTTAGTCTTGATCACCTAGACACTAATTGATAATATACGTTACCACCACTCGTCACTCGTATCTACTTCGGAACTAGACATGATAGATAACCTCATATACCGGTATACGAGGTTATCTATCATGTCTAGTTCCGAAGTTGATACGAGTGAGGTTGAGCCGAATGCATATTGAATATATAGTTCAGCCAATCACAATCATACTTCAGAGAAGGTCGTCTTCTTTCGAGGTAAAAACAATCAATCAAAATCTATCTTAAAATAAGAGTTGTCTTTTCCTGCCCATTTACCGGGCATGATGGCTGGTTATTTTTAGAGTCACATAGATTCGGACAAAATGACAAGGTTGAACCGAATGACTTTACCACCATTCGGCTTAAATCGTCATTGTTCGAGACTATATCATGACTCTACCATGATACAGTGCCATCTTGCCCGGTATTTGGGCAGGAAAAGACAACTTTTGTTTCAAGGTTGATTTTCATTTGCTGTTTTTTTCCGCGAAAGATGATGATACATTCTGAAGAATAATTGTGATTGGTTGAACTATAATCTATTCAATATGGCAACTACCGTATAGTATACGAGGTTTTCTATGTCTGGTTCCGAAACATTCGGCTCAACCTTCGCCATTGTTCGAGACTATGTTCGAGACTATATAATGACTCGATCATGATAGGTGACCATCTTGCCCGGTATTTGGACAGGAAAAGACAACTCTTGTTCAGAGAATGACTTTAATTGGCTATTTTTTCCGCGAAAGAAGACGACACTCTCTGAAGAATGATCGTGATTAGTTAAACTATATAATTTATTCAATCTGGCGTCTACCATGATATAGTTACGAGGTTATGTAGCCACTAGAAATGTCCCACTACTGTTACGATATAGTAACTAATGTAGCCACTAGTCTAGTTCCGAAATAGATACAGGTCCAGGGTTCAATCCCGGCTTGGGTTGAGATGATACCTTCTGATTTTTCAACCCGGTTTCCCCCTGTCAGTGATGCAGGTCGGAGGGGCTGACATGGAGAAAGCGTCTAGTCGTTCGGATGGGACAATAAACCAAGGTCCCGTGTGCTATTGGCTGTGCACGTTAAAGATCCCTCGACAGTTGGAAATCGAAAATAAGAGCAGGCTAGTGCCACTGTCCTGGCAAAATTTCCCTCATTGCACACTTCATGGCGTTTGCCCGTCCTCAATTAGGCCATCTAGGTGCAGAAAGCATGACGTAAAACCTCATTCATTTCATTTCATTTACGAAGTAGATACGAGTGACTTTACTACTCGTATCAACATCGGAACCATTGTAATGTAATGCCTCGGATATGATAGGCGGTCATATTGCCCGATAAATGGACAGGAAAAGACAACTCTTGTTTGGAGATTGATTTTGGTTGGCTGTTTTTACTGCAAAAGAAGACGTCACTCACTGGAGAATGATTGTGATTGGCTGAACTATAATTTATTCAAAATGTTAACTACCCTATAGTATACCAGGTTATCTAGCCCAGGCCTTCTCCAATGACCCGCAACGCTCTCAAGAATGGCCCCACTCCACCTGCTAAACACTCTGCTCGCCTTGCTAGCTGGGCTCTATTTGGGCCAAATATTCTTTTCATAAAATACATTTGGCCCTTTACAAAAATTAATGGAGAAGGCCTGATCTAGCCTCTAGTCTATACGCATTATGAGTCCATTCGGCACAACCTTCGTCATTGATCTATACAAGACAAGAACAAGGCTATGTATGGAAGCCGACTGCGGACATCCACTATCGCATTGTCGCTCACGAGAAAGCGAGGAAACTCGACTTCTCGCCCACGAGAAAACGAGGAAAAAGTGGCGAGGAAAAGGGCTAGGAAAAAACTAGGAAAAAGATAGCGAGGGCAAAAAAGCGAGGAAAAAGGCAAGAAAGCGAAGAAAAGGCGAGGAAAAAGGCGAGAAAGATGAAACATGGCGGCTATCGCTCCACTTTTGGAGAGTTGGAAATAAAAGACAGCACTGATTCTAACATTGTATGACAAACGTGACGACTTTGATTTTCCTTTTGATAATTTTCCATTCATGTGCAGTAACACACCATAATCGCCTGTGTATGGCGTGTACATTTCACAACTGATCCGCTATGCTTGAGCTTAATTGCTCTCTTTACTTGAGTTACTTGACACACAAACTTAAAATTTCTTGTAGGAAATGTTATGGTCGTTACGGAGAACACGTTTTCAACGGCGTTAATAAAAGACGGATTCCGCGGATTCCGCGGAATCCGTCTTTTATTAATGCCGCGACACATAATCCGCGGATTTAAGAAAAGCAGTCTTTTACTAGTTACTAAAAGACGGATTCTGCCGAAATCCGTCTTTTAGTGACACCTTTACTATAATCTGTGGATTCCGCGGATTTTTTTTTAAAAAAATAAAGCGGTCCTGTAGAATACATGTTGTCGAGAACTAGATACTATTGGTTGCCAGTGGAACCTGCAGACATAATACAGGGACGGATCCAGGATTTAGAGAAGGGGGTGGGGGTGGTCTGAAATAACACATGCTTCAAATTCAACGGTTCCGCGAGCGCCAAATTTGTCAGTCGGCCAAAAATAGGGGGATCTAGAGCCGGCGGATAAATTTCCCGACTACCGTGGGCGCTGCTTAGTCGGGGGGAGGTGGGGGAGGCTTAAAAGTTAAAAGCTTGTAATACTCCCATTATCTTCCCGTGGTCAAGTTATCTTTAACTACCGTAGTAAGGTGCAGTGAGTGAATCACTTCTTTTTACATCTCGGGATTTAATGGGTTACTATTTATCCATTCCCATCCATCTTGTAAAAGAAATACTGGTGCAGGGGACTTTTCTCCTTTATAGTAGTGGCGTGTGTCGCGGGCGAAACAAACCATGCCTACTCTTTTCAAAACACCTGATGGTACTTTTCGTATGGGAAGTCCAATGGGCGCATGGGCGCCACAACCACAGAACATATCAATGACCACAACCATGATAGGTTAGCCTAAAAGGGAGATACTGATATTTAATTTTCACGATACGGGCTGAGAGCTGTCAAAACTTGGTTAATGATTGTAAAGAAGGTCAGAATCATAATTTTTCCAGCCATTTTAAAACTTTCATTTATAAATGACGAAAGTGAGTAGACGAGATACGCATTTTCCTTGCGTCCATTTTTGAAAATTGACCCATTGGACATTTTAAAATTGTAACCGTAAAATGACAACTGCGTTGAAAACATCACAAGGCTAAGTACCAGACATCGTGTCAAATCGCGCCCTCAATAATGAAATCAGAGAGTAATGTTGTTTCCTGCTCTAGCCTCTATCCAAAAATCTTAACCTTTATCAGAGAGGCATGAAAAAGGGTCTAGTTGTTCGGTCAGGACAATAAACCGAGATGAAGAATGTACTGTAATACAAGTACATGAATTTTGGCTTAGGCTAATTACCTGACGTTTACATGTGCACTCAGTGGCGTGGTGGCCGGGGGGGGGGGGGGGGCTGTGGGGCCTGGGGGGCACGTGCCCCCCCCCCCCAGTGAATGGAAACCAGGGGGCGCCGACGTTGCAAGGGGGCGCCAAAAGCCCTTCGAAAAAAAGTCGGTCGGTAAGAAATAATAATTTTTTTCGAGCTTATTCTTTTAGTCCCAATACAACAGGGCCCTCCCCCTTATTTTTGGCCGAATAATGTCAGAACCCTCTATAAAATTGCCGCTCGCCCCCCACCTTTCTCTAAATCCTGGATCTGCCTCCGTTATTGATATCCGTCGGTAAAGTTGAGCCGACCGACAGCAGACATAAACATACAAAAAATACAAAAATATAGCTTCAAATAGCCTTCCCGCATTGTTTCAAATAGCTAAAACCTTGAAGTTTCCGGGGGTCTTGGTGTAAGTGTTTGTAATCACCCAAGGATTAAGCCTATTGAAAATAAGAGCAATTGAATTTACTATGAATTATTGCTCTCGGTCTTGAATTGTTTGTGGACCCGATAGAGAGTTGATATCTTGATGGATTTTGATGTAACTTGGTGTGAGTGTTTGTAATCACCCAAGGATAAATACCTATTAAGTTGTGATAAATTATGTGATAAATGAAGGGAGGGAGGCCGAAATGTTACATTTCACTGCTTACAGCTTAGTCAGATAAAACCTGCCGTTGAGCGGGTCACTTACAGCTATTCAAGGGAGACAACTATGAGGGTCTCTCATAGGTCCGCGCTCGCTCGCTGACTGGTTTCATGAGTAGGCTATAATTGTAACTACAAAATAATAACGTACACATTAAATGAATATAATTTAATTGAAGATAAATATTTTGTCTTTATATCACAGATTTTGCATATTTAAAAATTTATTTGTTGGCTCCAAGTAGATTAAACACAAACCGATACTGTATAAAGAACATATATTTGAATTCAGATTTTACAGACAACCGATATAGTTTTTTGTATCGTTTTGAAAAGCTGATTTAAATTATTTTCCTACTGATCGGTTAGTGATGCCTTCGAAAAAGCGTTGGTCGAAACATCGAGGTTCAGTGTGTGTTGGTGTGTGTCTTCTACAACACAATAAATGCTGGGTCTACATTTCTTAAGGCGTATATATCCAGAAACCAACACTGAAATTGATTGAAAGATGACTGTCTTCCCTCTAAATCAGTTTCAGAACAGTATATTATGTTCATATGAATAATTGTTGTAAATAAATACAAAAGCTTGTACACCCAGCTGTAAATGGGTACCGATAATCCGGGAAAGATCAATGCCAAGAGGTTTGGCCAAGAACCAGCTGGGAGAAAGGATCCGCACGGAACCTAATTTGTTATCCTTGTAAAATATAGATGTTTCTTTCTTTCTTACACAGGGGTAGACAAGGATGTAAGCTGATTGATCCCACATATTCAATTGATCGGGACTAGATGGCGATAAGCAGTGACTTCGCGTCTCCTTGTAACACATTTGAAAATAAATAAATAAACACCCAATATTCGTTTACATATTTAAACACTTCCAACAGATTTTCTAGCTTTCGGTTCCTTATCTTTGTTAAAAAGTGGCTGCATCCGCTGTGAGTTGGTCGATCTGTTAGCGTCCACAGAAACATTGTCACTATCACGATTACTAATCCTATCTTGTATAGCAGATCTTTTACCTGGAACACCCGGTGCAGGGTCATAACGAGAATCTATAGATTTCTGTTCTTGTAATTCTGGGTCAGGTCTAGGTTTAGGACGATACGGACGTATCAAAGATGAAGTATCCACTAATGACCTATCTGGAAAGGGTGTAGTTGAGAAGTTGTCCCCCACTTTGGACTCAAAAGGTCCAAATGATGATTGATAATCGTCTTTCTCGGGAAATCTATTGGGAACACTAGAAATAGAATATCTATCTCGAGGTATATTCCAGTCTTCGTACGATTTAAAATTCGGATACTCTCTCCTCTTTTTCCTATCCGATGGTATCGAATCTACCGACCAGAAATGCTCTCGGCGAGGTCTTGGGTGTGCTGGAATTGTTGATAACTGTCGAGCACGATGCTTTTGTATTCGCCAATCATCATAATTTTTAAAATTTGGCACCTTGTAGTCTCGTCTTTTATGATAATTAGGATTCAGAGAAAAGTCATCGGAGCCTCGAGATGGCATGTTAGAATCAAGTTCATTTTCACTAGTAAAATCATCAAATTCAGGATATCTCCAATTCCTTCTACGATAATTATTATAAAGTCTGGGGTTCGGTCGCTTATCATATTCTCGATTATGAAACACAGTAACATGAGTTCTACTATCATCACGCAGTAAATCATCCTCGCGAAGGATTGGTTTCATCACCATACTTTGATACCTTCTGAAATCTTGATCTGGAAAACTACGAAAGCCATCCATGATTTCTCGAGGCTGATATCTACGAACTGGGGCCGTCCGTATATCGTCATAGTCATATTCAAACCGTTCTTCTGGGAAACGATATTCTTTACGATACAAAGGTTTCAGATACCTCGGTTGTCGGTTATTTTGGATATATCTCACGTCAACCCGGTCTGGTAATCGTGGATCTCTTGGATTGTTCAGATTATAATTATACCGAGAAGGTCTATAATCATTATAATGGATTTTCTTTTCCCAGGGATCTAATAATATCTCTGGAGTATCATATATCACCTCCTTTCGTGCTCTTGGATAGTAGACTCTTGGTTGATAATTAGGGGGATAACGTATTGGTCCTGACCGCATACTTGGAGAAACGTAGGTTCTGGCACCTATCCAGGACCCAGTGATGATTGTATCAACACCAAACAGAAGAGTAGCAATAAAACCAACGATCTGAAACAAGGAAAGACAAAACTATATATTTTTTATGTTATGTTATGTCCAAAAAACAACTATGAGACTATAGCAGTGTGCCGCCACTGATTCCAAGAGTAATGGTTTGCCATATTAAAAGGCTCCTCAGAAAAAGGATCAAAATTAAAAGACGGAGATTTTTAAATAAGGGATGGATACAGATAATTGAATAAACGAAAGATTGGGATGGTAAAAGATAAAATGAAATGTTAAAATATAAGATTGGATTAAATGATGAAATATAGGATATGATGAGAGATTAAAGATAAGATAAGATGAGAGATAAAGATACGATAAGACGAGAGGTTAGAGATATAATAGGATGAGAGATAAAATATAAGATACGATGACAGATTAAAGATAAGAAAGGATGAGAAAAACAGATATGAAAGATAAAGATAAGATAGGATGAGAGATTAAAGATAAGATAGGAAAGGAGATAAAGTTTAAGATAGGATAACAGGTAAAAGGTAAGATAAGATGAGAGATAAAGATAAGATATAGGATGAGAGATAAAATATAAGATTGGATGAGAGATTAAAGATAAGATAGGAAAGGAGATAAAGTTTAAGATAGGATGACAGGTAAAAGATAAGATAAGACGAGAGATAAAGATAAGATTGGATGAGAGATAAAATATAAGATTGGATGAGAGATTAAAGATACGATAGCATGACCGACAAAGATAAGATAGGATGAGAGATAAAGTTTACGATAGGATGACAGTTAAACGATAAGATAGGGTGAGAGATTAAAGATAAGATAGGATGAGAGACAAAGATAAGATACGATGCGAGATAAAGATAAGATAGGATAAGAGATAAAGATAAGATGGGATGAGAGATGAAATATAAGATAGAATGATAGACAAAGATAAGATAGGATGATAGATATAGATAAGATAGGATGAGAGACAAAGATAAGATAGGGTGATATATATAGATAAGATGAGATGAGAGACAAAGATTAGAGATAAAATATAAGATAGGATGAGAGATAAAATATAAGATAGGATGAGAGATAAAGATAAGATGGGATGAGAGATAAAATATAAGATAGGATGAGAGATAAAATATAAGATAGGATGAGAGATAAAGATAAGATGGGATGAGAGATAAAGATAAGATAGGATGAGAGATATAGATAAGATAGGATGAGAGATATAATATAAGATAGGGTGAGAGATACATTTTTAAGATAGGATGAGAAATAAAAATAAGATAGGATATGAGATAAAGATAAGATAGGATGAGAGATATAGATAAGATAGGATGAGAGATAAAATATAAAATTGGATGAGATATTAAATATAAGATAGGAATTTTAGAGAGACAAAGATAAGATAGGATGATAGATATAGATAAGATAGGATGAGAGACAAAGATAAGATAGGATAAGAGATAAAGATAGGATGAGAGATAAAATTTAAGATAGGATGTGAGATAAAGATAAGATATGACAAGAGATGAAAGATAAGATAGGATGAGAGATAAAAGATTATGATGAGATGATAAAAAATATAAATACAACCATGCAGAAGAAATAGAAATATGGTGGTTGGTATTAAATCAGACTCATCTGGAACAAGATTGAACCTGTTACAACAAAAAACTTTAATCATAACAAGCTTCTTTAAACTGTAGCTCATTGACAGTAAATTTTGAACACTGATTGAAGCAATTATTTTTTAGAACAATACATACTTGAAGAACAAATTAAAATCTTACCGTTATACATGTTATGGTGTCAGTAAATTCAGACTTTAATGTTGCTACAATGGCGGCCGAAAGGACACATAGCGACATAAACAGATACAACGTAAACTCCTATAATAAAATATATCAAAGCTTTCGTTACTACTGAAAACACATAGAATAATCATTAAGAAGTTTTCACAAAATATTCTTTTTAATTTGAAGAATAAAGCACTTTGTATTGACGTAGGGTTATTGTTTACCAAGAGTAATGACATTGAATGAGAGCTTTAAGAAATCATTGTTAACCATTTAGTTTGTTAATAGAACTAAAATGAATAGAATATAAAGAAATATATTTATATAAAGGTGTTCAATGAAAATAAATTATACACCATATACTCTATATGTGTTATATTATATACTTGTGAAAGTACCAAGATAAGAATGAATTATGAATATAATTTAGCCTATATATAAGATAAACAGGGTTTGGGGTTGGAGTATGTGCAGAATCATTTGACACGTTTCATAGTATCTCTTTGGCCGCTCTGGCATAAACTGAATCTTTGAGTTGGGTTGGATATACCATTTGAAAGAAAATTCTATTTTAATTCTTACCGTAAATAAAACACATCGGCTTTCTTTTAGGTGACCTCTTGCTAAATGAAATACCAGTGTCCCAAGACTGACAAGGATTCCTAAAGCAGCTACAAATATCACCCAAAATATACCAGTTACTTGCAAACCTTCCAAAATAGCACATACAAGTATGGCGATACAACAAATCTGAAAAGGTAAAATAAAAATCATAGTTAATGCCCATTCAACTCACACACTTAATCTACATGTCATGAACTATATATACATTTCACAACTTTTAGTCAAGAATTATTATTTTTTTAATGACAAACCATCATACTTACAAATTGTAATATCTTCAAAAATCCCCAAATAGTGATCAGAAAAGTGGAGTTCAGAGCGCCACAGCAAACACCATCAGGATATTTAGCACCATCCACAAGTCGATCTGGGTCACGATAAACATGAACTGGGAAGTTTCGTTTCTTTTCAGAGAATCCAAATGTCTTTTGTCTTACTCTGTTCATATCTGGTGTAAATCGAGCTTGGCTTGTAGGTATAACTGCCACTGCTTCTGGTGATTTCTCAACAAATATTGGTCTAGGTGGAAAGTTAATCGGATCAGTTTTTCTCATTGGGATATTGGGCAACCCATCAGCATCATCATAATATTGTTTTCTATTGTTCTTTTTTCTAGGATCACGTTTATGTTGCAACCTTCTATCTGAAGATACCTCTGAGCCTGTGTGAAGACGTCGATCTGGTAGACTTTGGAAAGATCTTTGTCTTGGCGATGGTGGTGGTCGTCTATTAGGTCTAGGAATCAGTCGAGGTGTTTCTGGATCTGATGCTCTTCTGTATTGAATTGATCTTGGTGATGGTGGTGCTCTTCTATTATTTCTTGGAATTCGAGGTGTTCCGGGGTCCGATGCCGTTCTGTAATGATTGTTTCTGTTTGGCCTGACATATCTAACGTCATCTTCGTCTGGAAATTTAATTTTAGTTACTTCTTTATTTTGATTTTGTGGTCTAGGTGATGGAGGTGATATACTCCTAACATCTCGTTGTTTTTTATTGAAAGGTTCAACAGGTTTTCCCCGAACCACTCCAAAATTAGCATCTTGAATTATTGACCTTTGGTAACCAGGATAATTTTGAGGCTGACTAAATGGTTGAATATTTTCAATGCGGTACCTTGGCTTCGGGGTTGGTTTAACGTCTCTAATATTTCTAGGTCCCGACGGGTAATGTTTTCTTCTGGGGGTTACAGGCCCAACCATTATGTATTTTGTGGTTTTCTACATCTTTACATTATTTTCTGTAACGATAAATTATATATAATGATGAACTCATTGTAATACTGATCAATAAAGTAGGCTCTATTTCTTTTTCAAGAGAAAGATTTTAATGATATGATAATAATGTGTATAAGTAATGACCGATTAAAAGGATATGATATTTATACATTATACAAAGAACTATGCTTATTAAAATGCTTATTATTCTACTTAGATCTAGATGCTGTCTTGTCTTGAAATTTTGAAGTGTTGAAACCAAATAGGCTTCTCGTATCCGAATTTTAGTAGAGAAAATAAAGTCAGTTTTTTTTTTTACAAGAAAACGGATATTATATATAAAAAAAATATTCTTAAACATAAAAAGTTTTTTTTTTTCTGGAATCATCCTCATTCAATCAATTCACAATAGTAATATATAACAAATAGCTTACATTTAATTCATGATTATTCACCAGACCTGGTTTTATTTATTTTGTTAAATCTATAGGCGAACTATAATTAATTAATATTGAAATATCCGAAATAACATGAAAGTGATTCAACGTTGTTAGTTTAACTTTTCAAGATAAAATGGCATGAATTTATTAATCTATACCCTGGGTTTTCAACTTGGGTGTCCCTGACTGGGAACATTTGGACATTCTCCAGGGGACACAAACTGATCTATAGGTCTGAAAAAAATTGTGATATCTTTTATTATCTTGCAACACCAGTGTTCACTACCTGCAATGACCACAATTTATGTTTGTATTGAAACGATATATGCTGTGACTATACCATGCTTCAAAATTGCATGTTTTTATGACTTCTGTGGACAATTCAGGGGACATGATCATTTCCATACGCATTTTTGGGGACATTTGAGAAAACCAGTTGAAAACCCAGGGTCTATACTGTCCAAATTACAGCAAGAAAGTAAAAAATAACTTACCGTATAAAAGTATAAGTAGCCTTTACACGGACATCTACTGGCTACCCCACATATATTACATTCATACGCAAATTTAATGTTTGGTTACCCCCATAAACTATGCTTTCAATGCATTCAACAACAAGCCTTAATCGATCATTAAGTATATACCTTTATCCTTACCAATCTTTTTAACTATCTATATTTGACTGAGTCTTATAGGTATACATATAAAAATATAAGTCCCAGTATTACAGTACATTACACTTTAAAATGCAGGGGATCCAACTGATATCAGAACCCTCTAAAAATTTGTCGCTCGTGGTGCCGTTGAATTTAAAGCATGTTTTATTTCAGAGTCTTTCTCTAAATCCTGGATCCGCCCCTGAAATGTGTAGGCCTACCAAGAATATTACAATCAATATTTTTGGGCGAAACAAAATAGTTTTTTTTATTAAACTGCATCAAATATAATCAGTAAATAAAAACTTCACTGCAGGTATAACAGGGCGAGGAAATAATCTCATGTTATTTAAAATCGAATTAGGATTTATGACAATATAAGGAACCTACCTTCAATATGTTAAAATCTTTGGCCATACGGTAACCTATAAGATTACATGTTCTAGTAACTATTAATGCTTACGCTCTGATTTGTTTTAAATAAAACAATGTCCGTAGTCATTTATCACGATATAATTTGAACAAGGTTGTTGCTGTTTTGGAGTTTTTGAAAGGAGTCATTTCCATATTTAAACATCATTGTATAATATATTAATTATTAGTGTCTTTAGATTGTAATTAATCAATCAATCAATCAGCGTACGTTCTCATATAGGGGAATGACATTAATCCCTATATTAAAAAGATAAGATAAACGATGTTTACCACATGGTAGTTGTGGCACCAGTCTGTAAATTACCAGGCACCATGTATTATTATCATATTACACTCAAAATAGACTCATCCACGGTCAACATCTGGGTGAAGATATAATGGCAGTCAAAAGTTTCTGGTTCTCAAAGTTGTAAGAAATGAACATGTAAATATTTGTTTCAAACTAGCTCCTGTTATTAGAAGGTATGTGTTTTATTATTATGCTTTTTTATTTTTGAAAATCGCTTGGTTTAACGCTATATATTATATTTTATTATTTCATGAAAATATGGACGCCCTTTTAATGTCCTTCAACAGTACTGATTTTAATAATGTAAATTCCAGTGCATTTTATTCATTCGGATTCATTGCGATCCCCCACACATGTTAATTTATTAAAAATATTTGATTAAAAATTATTCATAACCAGACAGTGGAATTGTGAGAAATATGAAAGGTAAATCAAAATGTCTGCTACAGTATCATATTTCTCATAGTTATCGTTCATGTTGCGAGATTCACCAGACACATGATGTACGAGACTCTCGTGAATAAGATCTTATAGTGCATCTTTTATCGATAAATTTTGCTTAAATTTCTCTCAGGTGAACCGTCAGTTTCCATTTAGTTCTGTGTTCTTTTCTAAGAAATCATTTTGGTCCATTCTAGTAAATCCTCATTTTCTATTAAGTAAACCATTATGCTCCATTTCGAGTAAACCTTCTAATCACGCAAATCTTTCTTCTATTAACCCTATTTTGTTTCTTAAAGAACATTAAACTTATACGTCCTGTGCCTGTGCTTTCGCAACTTTGTCATTAGTATATAAATTTACAACCTATAAACCCGAACTACAGGAACCAGTATGCTTTTAATGTATATTTCAGATAATAGATGACCACTTACATTTAAAAAAAAAAAAAAGTTTTTTTAATGTTTTACTTTTTTAATGTTTTCTTATTGTTTAACATAGTGCACAAACGATACTCTCTAACTAGAAGTTATACCTACATACCTGTGCCTGTGCTTTCGTAACATTGCTTAACAGCAAGGTTACAACCTTAAATACCTACCTAAGTAACTCATTCATTATGTACCATAGTACTATACACTATACTACACTGTACGTCATTACTGTTTATTTTTTTTATTTTTTTTGTAGAATATATCGTAAAACAAAGAGTTAAAGATGGGTGAGCTTGATACAAAAGCTGAAATTGAATTAAGGAAGTTAGAAAATGATGGACAAGTCTTGTTGGAAAATCAAAATTATGAAGAAGCGAGAGACAAATACTCAGCTTTGATAGCTGCCACAGATGGCGAGGATCCACATATTTTGCTGAAGCGAGCGAGATGTCATATGAACCTGAACGACTACCAGTCCGCGTATGCAGATGCTAAACATGCCTACAAGATCAACCCTAAATCTCTTGAGGCGTGCATACTTTGTGGACAAGCTTCAACTCAGATACTTTTATTCGAAGAAGCATTGAATTATTTCAATGATGGGTTGAAGATTGATCCCAAAAATAAAACAATTACCCTGAATTTAAAAAACCTCCATTCAAAAATATTAAGTGATTACAACGAGAAGGGTAAGCAGGCAGAAACAACGTATAGTGCTGTCAAATTTTGTACACAAGATCCTTACCCCGGTGATAGTCATCTTCTTAACTTAGAACATGAGATCCTGGCGAAAAAATATCAAATTCCATCCGAGGATAAAGTAAATTTTGATGCAGTGAATAAAGGAGAAGCAGCTAAACATGCAGCCCTGGCATTTCGATTACGTAACCAAGATGTTTCTAGTGCAATCCAGCAATGTACTTTAGCATTGTCTAAAGAACCAACAAACTTGATCTACAGACAATTACGAGCTGACATGTACCTGGAGAATGGAGATGGTATCAAAGCACTGTCTGATATGTGGGCTATACCTAAACAAAATAGAGGTCCCGACATTTGGAAAGCTGGAGGTAAGGAGAGGTTTTTTTTTATAAATGAAGAAAATTTCGGCATAAAGCTTTAGTGAATATATATTGAAATAAGAAACAGGGTACGCCAAATAACATGAAACCACAAACAAATACGTAGCAGGTTCAAATCATGTTAATATTCATTCAATATTCAACAATATTTTTCTAGGTAAAATTTTGATGTCTCTCGAGCTGCCCATTTCTGCTGAGTTTTGGTTCAGAAGAGCTACTAAGTTAAGTAAAGAAGGTGATGATGATGCTGCCATGTTGTTTCAACAGGTCAGGGTGGACAGATTATACAGACCTCTAACAGCAGGTTATCCAGTCAAAGTAGAGTTTAAACAGTTTGGTCGAGGTGTTTATGCGACAGAAGACATCAAGGAAGGAGATATAGCATTTGTAGATAGTCCGGTAGTTAGAGCCATGATTTCCAACCCAGAACTTAAAATTGAAGCTTGTAGTCATTGTGCCAGATCATTGTTAACAGCTGCCCAATATTTTGGAGATGTTTTAGAAACAATGACCGACATAGAAAAGGAACTAGTCAATATACACTGGCCTGATGTTACACCTATTTATTGTGAAGATTGTAGGAGAGTGAAATATTGTAGTGATGATTGTCGTTTAGAGGCATGGGACTTGTACCATCAAATCATTTGTCCAAAATTAAACCCTGCCTCATCTGAACTGTATGATTTATTAGATAATGAAGGTTGGGGTATACGAGATGACGGTACGAAAGGTGAAATCTGGGGAGGACATTACAGTTTAATGATATTAGCTAACATATGGGCTAGTATCATAACGGAAGCTAAACGTTTTATGAAAGCAGATGGTGCCACTTCTGCTACAGTTACACATTGGGCGAAGGCAAAAGCTCCATATAGAAGGTATGTACAATAGAATAGAGCATTTATGTGTGTTTAATGGATTTCTTAATGTGAAAGCTTGCTGCTCCCCTCACTTTGTCCAATCATGGTTTGCACTGAAGACGAAACCAACCCCATGAACTAACTGGGATAATTTCACATTTTTGTTTGTTTGGTATTTTCTCGTGCTCAGATCAACCATTCATGCTGAATGGGGTTGGTATCGTAGATTAAGGGAATTGTAGTCTGGTGTGGCGGTGTTTCTTGCATGCCGAGTTCTACGCTTCGTTATTCATTCCTGAATGACTGATCCCTCTTTCTCAATGATGATGTCTTGGTATGCTTTTCCTTCGTTCTAAGAAGCGGAAATCACAACTGCAAGTGGATGCATACAGTCTCAGGCAAGTTGATCTGTCACTTTCAAGAAAGAGCGAGTTAACCATGCACATTACTGTATTTTCAGGTTCATTGCTTATGGAACAACTTCTGCGATATCGCGGATGCCGCACATGCTTCCGGTATTTCAAAGGGTATTTAAATGCAGCGGTCACGAAGGTGTCGTTTTCAACGTCACTGAGGAAGAATTTAATGGCCGCTACTACCAAGCTACATGCAATTTGCAGGAGTTCTCTGCTCGCTCCACTCCCTATCACACATTTATAAAGAAGCTCTCTACAGACATCAGAGGCTTCATGCTGATCAAATATCTGGAAAAATCGCCACCTTATGCAGGATTCTGCGGAATGTTTCCTTTACATGCTTGTTTAAACCATTCTTGTTGTAACAACGTTGACATAAGAGATGGCGATTGTAATGGTACGCCAGGAGTAAACGTTGTAGCAAAAAGGTTTATAAAAGCTGGAGAGGAATTATTTACATCATATATTGATAATAAATTAGAAAGAAATATCCGACGTGCGTGGTTGTACAAATCATTCAATTTCTGGTGTCAATGTCCACAATGTACATTCGAGGGCGAAGATAAGAATGAATGCACCAATTGCAATGCTAAATCTGAAAATGAAAAAGCCTTCCCTTGTTGTAGCAAATGTAAAAGAGCATGGTATTGTTCAATTAAATGTCAAAAGGAATCATGGAGACGTGGTCACAAAAACGTTTGCTCAAAACAAAAATCTGGAACAGCTTAAAGCACTTCTGGTAATTTTGAACTGGAAGTAGCAGTAGGTGGCAATGATACTGCTTGCCAATCCCTACTTTTGTGGTTTGACTGATGGCAATAAAATCGAGAAGTATAATCGAGAACAAATAGTGAGCAGATATTTTTGTAAAAAGTGATACAGGTAATAGGGTATCCTTGAGGTAAACAGCAAGACAGTGAACGAGAAAAAAAAACACATCCGCACTATCAAAACTTTCATGAAAATACCAATTACCAGTGTTGCCATGAAGAATTGTTTTATAAATTTTAAGTTAGAGGGATTGTAAAGAGATTTTCTAAACTTTGTATGTGTATCGGGGACACTGATAGCATCAATTTGCGCCATTCCACTAAAATTAACGCTTTTTATGACGTCACTACCAGTGATCTGCATAGATATCAATAGTAGTTTCCGGTAGATCACTGGTAGTGACGTCATTAAACGCAATAGTTTTAGTGGAATTGCAAGAACCACAGACGTCGGAATGGAAATTGGAATGGCACAAATTGATGCTATCAATGTCCCCGATACACATACAAAGTTTAGAAAACCTCTTTACAATCTCTTTAACTCGTGTTATTTTGAATCTATTTTATTATTCTGTTTGCTGTTTCTGTTCAGCACGCTGATGTAGTCACTATTCACTTTTTGTTTTATGAAGAATCCATAATGAAACAAACCTATGCCTACCTCTCCAAGTTGAAAACACTTCTTATTAATTTATGTAGTTTTATCTATTCATCTTTATTTATTTCCTTATTTCCGAACCCTTATTTTTTTTCATGAGACAATAGCTGTAAATAAATATTTAAAATTGATTATCATTCAATTTCCAATCATATTTCGTCTTGTTTTATTCCATCGCATTGCATAATGATCTCATGGTGTGTCCTGTAGGCATGCAACAGCATCTCTGTAAATTCGCTTTTGTTGATTATTTTTCAGTATATGTTCATCCCGTTACCGTATGGGAAAAGGTTTGGCTCAGTTACAAAATGTTTTTTGTAGCGAAATTGGGAATGAGTCAGTGATAGAAATTCTTGCATGTTAGCGTTTTGTTTGATGTACATTAGAATAGACTTACGTTTGATCCATTGTTTTTTGTTTTTTGTTTGTTGCTGTTGCGGCTTATTATAACATAAAATCAAATCCTGCTATATTATGGTTGTTTTTGCTGTTATTTTTTAACCTTTATATTTTTTCACAAACCTCAACATATGAACTTTTTTTAATGACATTCGTTATCTTAATGCTGAAGTGAACACCGGGTAGCCTGCCTTGAAACGAAACCTACAATACTAAACAATGTACACTTCCAAACGTTTCAGAAGCGGATTTAAAACTTGGGTAGTTGGCCTATATTGGTGAGAGAAGTTCTCTGTACTTTACATTTGGAAAATTAATGAAAATTTCTATAAATATTAAAGGTATGGGGCTGTGGAAATTTGATCACTATGTGCTATTTTTTACTGTGATAAAATTTTCATAGGCCGATATCTCGTTAGGTCGTAGGCAGTTGCCCAGTTTACCAGAAAGACAATTCGCCTCTGAAACATTTGCAAAGTATATACATGTATATGCTAAAAGACAATTGTATGTAGCCTGTTTGCAACCATGACACTAATGTAAAAATAATGTTATGCCTCGTTCACTCGTTGAATCATAATATCGAATATATACATATTTTAACTTGAATTTTTATAAAACATGATCTTTCAACGATTTTAGCCTATTATCGTAGGTTTATTTCGTATGGTAATATTCATGTCTGTAGAAGAATGCCTCATATGTTACCAGTGTTCCAGAGAGTGTTCAACCACTGCGGAGACAAACAATTCTTTTTTATCAACGAAGAGGAGTTCAATGGTCGTTATTACCAAGCAACATGTAACCTACAGGCCTATTCAGCAAGCATCAACCCTTATCATTTCTTTATGACAAATCTCTCGACAACTTTGGATGGTTTAAAACTTCTCAAGTATTTAATTAAGAAAGCTCCGGACCCTCTATTTACTGGTATGTTTCCACTTCATGCTTGTCTAAATCATGACTGTAATAACAATATCGAAGTCCAGGATTGCTCTATGGAATATCTCGTCGGTTTGCCTGGGGTCATGATGGTTGCCCGTCGAGACATAAAAAAGGGCACAGAGCTCTTGACCACTTACATTAATCCACAAATGCCAAGAGATTTGAGACGTGCATGGCTATATAAATCTTTTAATTTTTGGTGTCAATGTAAAAAATGTCAATTTGAGGGAGATGATAATACACGCTGTACAAATTGTAATAAAGAGTCTCAAACGCCCACTGGTTTCAAGGCATGCGGAAAATGCAAGAAAGCCTTTTATTGCTCGACAAAATGTCAAAAGATAGCTTGGCAAAAGGGACACAAGTCCATATGTATCAAATATGACGAAGAAGAGGCATCACATATATTAGAAATGAATAATAAACTTAGAAAAGTATAACTTATAAACATTTATTTCGTTTTGATGTTAGTTTAGGTATATTAGATTAGACTTTTTATTTATTTGTTTCATTAATGCTTGTTGCTGAATTATTTTTTAACCAACGAAGTTATTTCCAATATACCTTAATTATCAGTGTGATTACTTTAATATATCTTAACAAATTTTGTTTTGCTTCTATATGTGCAAGTAGACACTAATTCTGTGTTTTCATAATAAACTAGGATGAATGAAGAAAAAAGAAGTTCATTTCCTTTAATGCTGATAACATTCAACTTGAGCCTCAAGTATCACTTTTTATACGCCCACATGAAATGGTGGAGCGTATATTCCCATCACCCATGTCCGTCGGTCCGTCCGTCCGTCCACAATTGCTCGTTAACACTCAAGTCAGTGAAAAGTAATTGAAAATCAAAAAGAACCAAAAAATATTTAATATGAAGCCTATTGAAAAACAATAAAATCGGAAAATATTAAATATGAATTATTGCCCTTGTTCTTTAAAACGCGTTCGATTTTTAGCTCGTTAACATTCTACAAGTCACAATTCTGTACGAATTTTGACGAAACTAGCAGAAATTGTTTATTATCACCAAGGATGAACCCTATTTAATATGAATTACTGCCCTTGTTCTTCAAAACATGATTTTAATGAAACCTATTGAAATCACGGAAAACCGGAGATCACGTGATTACTTAGAAAAAAAAACATGAATAATGGTGACACAAAAATCGCGACTATCAATATTTTAAGTGCTGTTTGGTTAATACCACCTGGATCTCCCTCCATACTCTATTACCAATTCCTCCGGATATTTCAGCGGACAATCCGGACAGTCGTAATAGAGTGCACCCCAAGGCAGAAGGATTTTGACTAATCTTGATGAATGCTGAACCTTTGTTGAAGAAATGGAGAAAAAAAAATATTTGGACGACAAAATGTAGGCTTATGACTACAGGTTGAATAGTTGTGATGGTTGTGGTTGTGGTTGTGATGATTTCTGTTTTCTGCCAAATGTTATTTTTTAAACAAAGCTGTCAGTGAGTGTATATTACCTTGCCCGGAAAATTATTTTAGATTTCGTGGAATGGAGGATTTTGAGTGTCATGTGATATGATTTCCAAGAGCTTTTCCCAACAGAATTTCTTGAAAAGGTCTGTCCAAATCTGTTACATGTTTTCATAAGAGGTCGTCCTGGCCAATATAGTTTGCGATACCAGCATCAACGGGAAAACATTTATCATATGATGAAATTGAAAAACTAAACTAGGATTTCCTTAATAAACTTAATATAACAAAATAGAGATCATCAAATATTTTCATTTATTATGTCTTGAAATTATTATAAACATAAAAATATTTTATCACATTTTGACAATTAAATTATAGAATACAAATTGCTCTATACAATAAGCAGAGATGAAATAATAAACTTGATATATTCATATGCCATAACTACATTGTATATGTCAACCTATAATTTCATTTAGGCAAATTACAGTCATTACTTTCTGCTACCCTTTTAGGGAACGAATGATAATATTCTAGAAATTTCATTATCTTGAATTGAACTGTTAGAACTAAAGTTTTAATGCTTTATGTATACTATACACTTCATTAACTTCTGAATAAGTAATTTGAAAAGAAGAAAATGCTAAAAAAAAAAAGGCAACTTTAATTATGATTCAAAGCTAACAAAACACACTATTAAAATGAAAAAAATGTGTCACAATTTAGTATATCATTCAATTATATATAATCTAATATTTACAGTTTTTAATATAATAATTTATATTTAAAATATAGATCTAAATATACAATTTTATATCAGTCATCTTATATACAGATACAGTGATAAACAATAGCATAAAATAGGCATGAGTTTCCAGTGAGAAATAAGATCTTTGTATTGGACCACTTTAATAAAGAATTTTTATGTACAATATCTGTATCAGTAACTTGTATATAGATCTTGTGGTTAAGATACCAAACAAATTAAGTAAATTGTTAGTTGGAACCTTTATAAAATTTTGTCTTGTTTGATTTGCTCTTATCAGGTATATATTTGTACCAGGGAATATTTTAAACAATGAATTTTAAAGTATTGAATTATGTGATTCGATTAATACGAGCACTATCTTAGTTTTTACCTTTAGCACTAGAACAATGCAATCAAAAGAATTAGCATGAAATCTTGATTAAACCTCTTCACAGGCTCTTCAAAGTAAATCTTGGTCCTCAATAAACCTGGAATCATGAGGCTTCTAGTCAAATATTTATTTCAAATCAATGATCACCGACTTACAATTAGGAATGTGCATATTGTATGGAAACACACATAAAATCAATATACCTACTTCTTGATATTCACTTTTAGATCATATAGTTACATTGAAAATCAGTAAACATCTAAAGGAGTTGGAGCATTCTTTATACAGGGACAGGAAGCTTCAAATTGCATTACAAAAACCACAAACTGACCAAATAAAATTACCTTGATTTCTGATTCTTGTTAAATTTATTATAATTATGACTGTGTATACATAGTTTTATCAATAACTTTTAAAATCATAGATATTCTATAGCGCGTACAAGGGAATGGAAACCAATAAACCAGTAGATTAATTGGGTCTCAGAAGTAGAACTATATATCAATGATAGGGTGTGTATCCCCAGAGCTACAATACATATTGTTATAAAATGTTCTTAAAGTTCAGCAACAATAAACAAATATATCTGAAATTTTAATCACAAACAAAACAAATAAAAATCATAAAAAATAAACTATCAGACAGAATACATAAAAGAATGTTGATAAACAAATTTAGGTTGATCAAATGGTGAAAACCATCTCCAACTAAATGGATGACCAAATACAGATTTTATACTTAACCAGGAGGATTTCTTCTGCCATGTTGCTTGTTCTTTCTTCAACTGTTCTATAGCCTAAAAATAATAATATATTCTAATACTACATCTCACCTTGTTCCAAAGTGTGCTTCAAATTTTAGTAAAATACAAGGTTTGTTATTATGAAATATTGATCCATGCCTGTTTTGATATTTTTATTTAAATATTTCTATGTAAAGAGCAGCGAGCAGCTGATGTTCCTAGTAACTAAATTGTCAAGTCTAGTTTATGCATAAAATATCAAATGTGGAACCATTCGGCTCAACCTTCGTCATTGTTCGAGACTATGTTCGAGACTATATTTTGACTTGCCAATGATAAGCGGTAAATGGGCAGGAAAAGACAACTCTTGTTCAGAGATTGATTTCTATTTTTGTTTTGTTTTTCGCGAAAAATTATGATATTCTCTGAAAAATGATTGTGATTGACTGAGATATAATTCATTCAATAGACATAGTATTCTAGAAGATTCTATTACAATGCAAATATATTATAAAACTTACAGTTTCATCTGATATGATGGATAGTAATTGGGTAGCACACATAATAGCAGTAAATATACCAAATAATAACCCTTCAAATATTAAAAATATCAAAAAAACTGTGGTAGCAGGGGGAGAGGCACCAGAACATTCTGAAATGTACAAATAAATAGTTCGTACAAATACACATCCTTTTTAATCTTTTAACTTTACAAATATAAGAAAAATATGGTTTAATTTTGAGATGATCTTCCATACTTCTTCAAAGAAAACTGGTATAGTACATAATGCTTACAGTTGATGTAATTCATATTGTTGGTACAAACCCTTTAGACCAGAAGAATTTATTGATTTAAAGAAAAAAGAATTCTTACCTTTCCAATCTTTAGCTAAGCATGTTATGAAATGGTTTATGGATAAAAACAGTGAATATATTGATATGAAACATATATAAAACTGAAAATAAAACAACAGATATACTTAGCATGTAATCAACCAGAAAATCATAATTACATATGTACATCATGTAATCAAAAATAAATTTTGTTAAAATAATAATGATATGTTCTTAGAAAGCAACATTTGCAGAAAAGCAAGACCTAAAACTTATTTCATTTCATTTGAAAGCAGTAATATAACATCGAATTAACTAATCAAATTCTAACAAACTGTGTTTAAATCTGGCAACAACATAGATATTTACTAGTAGTTTGAATTATTACCAAAGACGAAAATATCAAAAATATATACTTTTTGCTAAAATACAACTTTAAAAATGGATGTGTAACAAACTTATAAATTTAGTCTTTGTGACAAACCTTGAAATAAAATTTTATGAGCATATATACTTACAGTGAATAAAACAAAATATTTTTGGTTAGTTTCCCCTACACAGTTGTTTACCCACGGACAATGATGATCCATTTTCCTTATACATCTTTGACAAACACTGAAAATAAATATTAGGTTCATAAATTTTAATAACACAAAGATAAAGTATATTAATAACACAAAGATAAAGTATAAAAATGATTACTTTTAAAAACACAAAGAAAAGTATTAAAATTATTGTCAATATAATAAATTTTGCACAGAAATTGCACAGAAATATTATATAGTATTGTATATTAAGGAGATAATAACCGCGTTTCCACTGAGAATTGTGAATGAACGAGAACGAGAAAAAGTCGGCTTTCTTATTATTTCAAAGCTAGCTTTCATTTGGCCCCCGATCAATTGCCGAACGCCAAAAGCTTTGACTGCCCATTGGAAACACGAAAGCTAGCTTAAAGCTGGCTTTTTTTGTCAGTGGAAACACAGTTTGTGTCTGAAATATGCAGATGGAAATGTTATCCTAACACATACCTTCATATAAGGCTACGGTCAGAAGATTGAACTCTATTTTTACAGCAAGAAGATTTTTAAGGTAAACTCACATATTCACAAAGTTTATAAAATACTAATAACTCTATAATTGATCTGATATCATACCTACAATGATGAGCTCTATCAGGTTTGATACTTATACACTTTGGACACTTATATACAACTTGACCTTCTTTTAATCCTAATCTTAAAATATTTTCTCTTGTTGCATTTCCCTTTTGGATGGATCCCTGAAAACCAAAAAAAGTCTCATAATTTTGATGAAAAAATAAAATAAATCAGCCACTTTAAATTTGATTTTTGCTCAATCATTCATTTTTTCTCATTGATTATATCATTTATTATTTACCATCTTAAAAGGATATTGATGGCTCACAATGTTTGTTCTATTTCTGTTCAACAAGGTCAATGTGCTCAAATGGCTAGAATGGCTCTCCATTATAAAATGTTACTTACCGGATCTGAAAACATTGTTCTAAGATGAGACGCTGCAGCCAAAAATGAGAAGAATAAAAAGAAAGATCCATGAATAACTTTATGAGCTTTGTTTTGATGTGGTAATAAGATGATAAATATCACAACATATTGAGAATATAATATTAATAACCATGTTAATACAGCACAAACTATTCCACATCCATCAGTTACAAACCATGCATAACGAAATGGTAATTTACGTATGCCAAATTTCCTAAATACAGGACGACAGTCAATTATTTTGATTCCGTCTGCTACTGGTACTTCTTTTTTAGGAATTGGTACCACTTGACCATTTTCTGCATCATCGTAATTTTGTCTGTAAGTATAAAATTTCAACTTAAACCATATATGTATAAAAGAATCTAAAAAATCATATGTAAGGAATGTATTGAACACAAAACAATTTCATTAATTTTCAAAGCTTGAATAGTCAAAATGGCTTGTGATTACTTTAACTTATTCATATAAGTTAATCTGTGAAAACTGCAAAGTAAGATAACAAAAGTCTCATTCATTTAACCTTGGAAAGACTTCGTCCAGCTTGAGCAAAAATACATAATCAGACAGTTCTATAGTATTGAATTTTGCAACCAAATCAAAGTCCCCTTTTTAAAAATGATGCAACCCCTGGGTGTCAATTAGAATGAATACAGTAATTTTAAGATCAATACTTTTGTTGACAAAAAATATCAATTAATCTATGCATCAAGATATTGCACCCACAAAATGAATCATTCATTCCATGGATATTGATACTTTCACCATACCAAGCATTTTGACAAATAAATACACACATATAAAATCTCAAGTCCTTGTTAAGGATAATTGTTGAGTGGCATTTGAGGATTTAAAAATCCATGTAGATGTTACCTAAAACTAACACGTTTTATGACTACTATTGATATCTATGCAGATCACTGTCAGTGACATCATATAACATGTTAGTTTTAGTCGAATTGCAAGAACCACAGATGTCGCAATAGAAATTAAAATGGCGCAAATTGATGCTATCAGTGTCCCCCGATATACAGTTTAGAAAACCACTTTACAATCCCTTTAAGTCAAATGGTGTTACAGTTCATGACAGCCAATCTAATGACTGATGGAAATGAGACCGACACTTTAAGTGTCTTGTTCATAATAGGCATAGACTTGACATTGCCAGTCTTTTACTTTGGTAGGCAAGGCTACTTGTTCAACTTGATAGTACAAACATGGCATGAACACAAGAAGTTGTTCAGCAATCTAGGCCTAATCTCGTATCATGACCTGAGCTGAACCCATTTTGGTATATGAATTTCAGGCAGCTAGTAGTGCATAGTTAATATATCACTGACACAATCAGTTTTTGTGTCAATATTATAAGCACACAGTCAGTTTTCTTGTCAATACCCTGGAATCAAATCATCATTGTATAGTAAAATAAGGACATGTCATAAACTGATAATGATGATATTTTGATAGCTCAACAAGTTGACAAAAAAAAAAGAGGAATTTCCAAACTCTATGGCTCAAAAATATAACATTCAGATAGAAAAAATTGTTTGAATTAATTATTACATGTTAGTTTCTGCATAATTCGCCATATTCATAAAATATTCCTTCTTTGATCACTTGTCAAATCATGATTTTCAAGAATGAGAATATTTTGCCTTCTTGTTGATTTCTTGTAGCATGTGTACATATATGACGTAATACACAATTTCCGGTTTATCATCGAACTTTGACGTAAATGTCCGGGAAAATATTTGCTTTGACGGAATCAGACGAAGTTGAAACGTGACGTACTTCACATTTCCGGTCTCAAAACTCACGTTGTTCAACTCGACCACTGCCGCACTGGACCAAGAATTTGGCAAATATGACTGACATTATCTACAGTGAAGCAGAAAAAACTTACATTCTCCATGGAATACAGGTTTTGATTCAGAGCAATTTACGAATCAATACATCGTGAACTTAAAGGAATACTATACTAACTAATATGGCCCTTCCTTGTTCTTGAAAACGCACTCAATTTTTAGCTTGTTTGTATTTTGTAAACCATCTAAGACTAAAAGTCACAATTCTTGATGGATTTATATGAAACATGATGTGAGTGCTAATTATCACCCAAGGATGAACCCTAGTGAAAATCAGCAAAATAAAATACTATTTACTATGAATTATTGCCCTTGATCTCGAAAACGTGTACATTTTTTAGCCTTTAAAGTTTAGATGGGCACTACCCTATTACACTCTTCAAAATATCTAATAGACACCCTAATATAAGATAAAAAAATTCTTTTAGGCACAGTGTTGTTTGTCACACTAATATTCAACACAATGTTTCTGTGCATGACTAATTTGTTTGCCTAAAAGATTGATATATCCTACAGGTTATAATTGACTATTGAATTTCTTTTAAAGGAAAACTATAGAGAAGATGGTAGAGGCTGTGAGGATTATAGACACATGGAAATTGAAACAGGTGTTGTTTCTAATACAACAGGTTCAGCTAGAGTTAGATTGGTAATATTTTCTTAGTATATCTGTATTATATCTCACAGTATAATTATTCTGTCATTTTAACATGACAAGTAATCTAACAGGAATCACACAATCATTGTTTGCAAGCTTAAAGAGTTTTATAGTAAAATAACGAATACAAATTTAATGAAAATTTTATCTTCCACCGTGATTACAAGAAATACTGACAAACAATGTCAACATTTTAATGTGACTGCTTTAAATGATATATGGTAAATTTAAACCCATGATTAGAGTTGTTGTCTTTTTGTTATGTAATATGGTGTATTTTCAGGCAAATACAGATTTACTAGTTGGTGTGAAGGCTGAATTAGGTTCACCATCTCCAGATAATCCTAATTCTGGTTGTATTGAATTTTTTGTTGATTGGTATGTATTGTGTTTTGTATGTCAACATGATTCACATGTATATATATGATTTTTATTGTCTACAGCTCATTATGTGCACATATTTCAGGTAAACAATCCTCATCAGGACATTGAGGGGGAGGAGGCAAATGTGGTTGATGTTTGGCAATTGGATAAATTTTTGTTTTTTAATATTGTAAACAACATTTAAGAAGCTCATCTTGTCAATACTGCCTGATTATATTTTTTTTAGTTCAGCCAATGCTACCCCACAGTTTGAAGGTAGAGGTGGAGAAGAATTAGCCACAGAAATAAGTAATGTTTTGACCAGAGCTTATAGTAATTCTACCTCTTTAGATTTGAAATCATTATGTATCATACCAAAACAACAGTGCTGGATATTATACATAGATGTGTTAGTAAGTATAGTAGTCTTGTTTTTTAAATAGTATTAATAATTTGTGGAAAGGATAAGCAAAAAATTTTCCAAATCTGTTTCTGAATTTAATATGACTAAGAAATGTCTGCAATATTGTTTGAGAATATTGATTAATGGATGATGTAGATCTAATCAATGTTGTGGTGAAATGATGATTGTATGTAATTAATTGTAATATATATCAAATAATAATTTTTGTTATTTTAGTTTTTAGAGTGTGGTGGTAATTTGTTTGATGCAGCATCTGTTGGTGTTAAAGCAGCACTCTTCAATACAAAGTAAGTACTGGTTCCGTAAATATATAAAATAAACAGCTCGCTATGCTAGCTTAGCCCATATGTTTTATCATAAAATGCTATTTGCCTATTACAAAAATTAATTGAGAAGACCTGTCGTAAACACTTTACAGGCCACAATTCTTGACAGATTTTGATGACACTTGTTGTGAGTGTTTGTAATCACACAAGGATAAACCTTATCAAACATGAGCAAAATCGAAAAATATTTACTATGAATTATTGCCCTTGTTTGTGAAAACACATTCAATTTTTAGCACATAAAAACACAAGTCTTTAGAAATACAAAGTTTGAAAATAGAAGTATTTCTCTCCGTCTCTATTAAATTTACAATCAGACAACATTTGCTAAAAGAATGTAAGCAATAATTGGTGAATGAATAAATCAATGTATAGGATGATAATACATATTTGGATATTTATTATTTTAACAGAATACCTAATGTGACAGTCAATCAAGATGAAGATGATATGGAAATAGAATTGTCAGATGATCCGTATGATGTTCAAAGAATAGATATAAAATCAGCACCTTGTATTGTGACCCTGAGTAAGGTAAACAATGTTTTAATTTGCTAATCTCCTTAGCTGATTATTCGAATTGTAAAGAGGTTTTCTAAACTTTGTATGAGTATCAGGGACACTGACGCATCAATTTGTGCCATTGCAATTTCCGTTCTGACGTCTGTGATTCTTGCAATTCCGCACTACCGGTACTATTGATATCTATGCATCTCTCTGTCTGGTAGTAACGCCTTAAAACGTGTTAGTTTTAGTGGAATTGCAAGAACCACAGATGTCAGAATGGAAATTGGAATGGCGCAAATTGATATCGGTGTCCTTGATACATACTCTCAATAATCTCATTTATTAATCTGTCATTTGAGTGGTCTCTAAATCACCATACCTATGTCCTATATTTCTAAATTTTGTCATTAAAAGATTAAGTTTACTTGTTTGAATTTAGATTGGTCATCATCATGTAGTTGATGCCAGCCAAAAAGAAGAAGCATGTTGCTTAGCCAGGTATGTTATGTTTTTTACTTCTTAAACTTACAGTAGAACTGTCTTACATATTATTTGAAAATAAATTACCAGGAATAAATTTAACTATTGGCAATTTGTAAATAAAATTCATCTGAAATATTGACAAATGGATGAATGCATGTATGTAGAATACACATAAAGATGTTTATATTTTAATTTTTTATCAAGCAAGTCTACTATGTTTACTACTGGGTTTGTGATTTCCAACAGGCCATCAGTAACTTTATACACCAGTGTACACAGCAGGCATTATGAAAACCAATAGTCTACAATTAACTGTTGATATTTTAGATTAATGATGGGTGTAACAGCTAATGGTACTATAACTGCATTAAAGAAAGAAGGCTGGGGTAGTTTGAATCCTGAGAGTATATTTGAAATGATGGAGGTAGGTATTGGTGTTCAGATTTTTTAATTGATATGTGTTTCTTTTATACCCTTAGAATGATGCTTATATCAACAACTCTAGTCTTGTCACTACTGATAACTAGTGTTGGCACGATATATTGTTTTATCGCAATACAACATCAATACGACCACAATCATGAATGAAATCGCTATTTTTTCTAACTTACTTAACTGAAATTGTTAGGAAATATTTAAAAGACGTGGATATCAGAGCATTCCTAACAGCTAAATTACCAATACCCAGCACTATTGATAACTGGTCACACGAGAAGACAGAAAATCTCAAGTCAGTTGTTCTGTACTTTTGTTACTACATGATAATAATCTTGTGCTGGAAGCATGAACGCACAACATATTTAACTCTAGATGTATGTAATGGCATCCATGTTTACGTGTAAACTTGTTAAAGCTTATTAGTAACATAAGTAATATAACTGTGTTTATATAGTTATTAACAAATTATATCTTTTCAGTCTGGAAAAAATATTGGTAAAGTTCTTAACACCAGTCTTATGTCTCTATTAGAAAGTGATGAGAAAAAAGGAACCAAACGCAAAATTGTTGGATTTTTAAAATAGGGTTGACAACTATAGTATGGTTCAACACTTACGCTCTTGGACTGTGAGTGATGATAAACAGAAAGATCTCATTTTGGAATTTACAAAGAAAAGATGTCATACTTTGTGATCTGGACAATGGAATTATTGAAACAAGGAGATTCTAAGATTAAATTATGTGTGATGTAATGAAGGACATATCATCAGGCTAGATTCAAGCCTTACTATTCCAATATTCCATAGCAATACACAATAAGTGAAACTGTAACACTTCTTATCCAAAGAATTGAATAAAAAGAAAAATTCACTGTGGAAAAGTCAAATCTGATGCATTGAAGTTAAAAAGATATGCGATAAATGTTAAATATAGCCTAAAGAGTACCCGCCTGATCTTAAATAAATTCATATAACTTGATCTAAATGTTCACCAGCAAGATGAAGACAGGGAAAAGGAAAGGGCTTCTTTATCTTTTATATGTCTCACATTTTTAATAAACTTTATACACATGTAACTTAATAATCATTTATTGAAGTTTTATTCGAAAAATCATCAACAAATTAGATTTAAACATCATTTATAAAATTATACATAGTTGATATATTTCAACAAACCTGAAACAATTAGCACATATCATGATAAATAACCTGAGGTTCTAGTTATATCAATATTTTATTAAATTATTAAATACATACATTAATGATAATATTCAAAAAAACAGAGTGATTAAATGCCACAGACACATACATAAAAATCTATGATTATCTTTTGATAAAACTTAAAATAAGGTGAATTAAAAGTAAGTAATTATGTTATTAAATGTAAGTAATTCAGTAATTAAATGTGAATATATAATGAAACCCATACCAATTAATTTGATTTAAATTGTAAATATACTATTAGAAGCCTAATCAATCTCTTCCTACATCTATCTGTGTCAGTTTAGAAACTATTTCTTTGATAATATTTTCACTGTTGGCACCAATAATACGCCTTTTCATAACATCTATTTCTTCACCTTAAGAAAATATTATAAATAATTATGTTGAATATTGCATATACCAGTATTTCATTTCTTAAAGGAATTTTATCTCTTAAAATGAACACAAAATCCATATTCTAAAACTTAGTAAAAAAGAATTTATATTCATTAGACAATTTATTGGCTAAGTTTAAGAACTTAAATTTTTTGTTCAATTTAAGAGGTAGTGAAACCATTTTATATACGCCCACTTTATAATGTTACTGCCCTTGACTAGTCAAAACGTGTCAAAATTGGCTTGTGAACACTATTGGAATGAAATTTGGTATGATTGTTCGTATTCATGAGATCTTAAACAAGCGCAAATTTGACGATAATTCGATGAATGGTTTTTGAGTTATTGCCTTTAACTAAGTCAAAACGCAATAAAATTTACTTATGAAGGCAATAGATATCAACGAATGTTTGAGATTTTAAGTCAGATTTAACACAGATTATCGAGTGCCTTTGATGTACTAAAAATTTATCACAGAAGTGGGCGTATCTTGCTAGGCAACCACTTGTTGTTTTTTGCATTTTATGCTAATTTAAAATTAGCCAAATTTTCACTTAATCATCTCTTTGAATCCTTACTCTCGATGTTAATGGCTTTAATTAACCAGCCTATGTATGAATTACATGAATCTTGTGACCACATGATAACCTAAGCTTAGTTTCCATCAAATATAATGCTATCTGAATTTCACAGAAGAATGTTTGAACCAATGGATATACAATGTAGTTTAAAACAATATAAGATTCAAAGGCACCAAATTTAATGTGGTCATATAAAAAAAAAACCTCAAGTGGTTTTTTTTTTAATTGCCAGTTTTTTTTGTCCTATATCATATACACAAGTGTGATGGTAAAGAATACCAAAGAGATAGAGATAAATACCTGTAGTATCTGTATTGACTCCACCAGCTTCTTGTAATATCAACATACCAGCTACAATATCCCAACAATGTATACCAAATTCTACATACGCTTCGAGCATACCACTAGCTACTTTACATAAATTAATAGCTGCGGAACCATATGATCTTATCCTAAAACACAATAAAGTAGCATAATAGATAATACATCTGTGGTAACAAGAGAATCGTAAAAGAGATTAAGGAATTCAGGTGAATTAAAAACTAATGAACAACTATTTTATCATACAATAGCCCCATACCTGCAAAAATAATACACAAATGATATTTGACTATAGGAATAATTAGGAATTTGCTTTTTTTTTTCATCTAAAAATTTCATGACTTATTAACCATTAGGTAAGTTTAAAAATTGTACTTACCCATGACATGATTTGAGAACTGACTGAATATTATTTATTTTAGTAGATAATACCTCAGGATCTCTAGAGCTACCACCTTCCATAATAATAGCTGCTCCTTTTAATTCTAAAATACGTAGAACTCTTTTAGTAAGAATTTACCTTACGGCTATAAATTTATATATTTAAGTTTAGATATTAGTTGTCAAATTGTGCCATAAAAGAAGATCTAGCATGTATTCCTGGATGTCATTACATAGCATATAAAAACACTACTATCATTCAACTTACCTTTCACAGAGCTTACAGATAATTTTTTACCATTTAAAAATGAACCTTGACCTTTTTTTGCTGTATACATCTGGTCCAATATAGGTACATAAATAACACCAATAACAATCTATAAACAAGTGTTATAAATTAGTTTTTAATTCTTATTGGTCATAAGTGTGGTTTACTGACAAAATACCACTAAGTTAATCAAGAAACCTGGAGAGTGATGGATATTGTTGATACCCCCATTGCATTTACCAGCCCTCCTAAACTTATTCAGTTTAAGAAAAATAAGACTCAAAAGACCCTATATAATAATGTTATCTAACTATTTCTCCAATTTTAAATTATTTATTCTCACCTGTTTATTTACCAGTATACCACAAGAAAAGGCAACTTCAGGAATGCTGAAACAATTCATTATAATCATATAACAGTCCTGTATAATCCAGCTTTTGTACATAACCTGGGTCTAAACATACATATGAGCAATTTCATTTATTTATTTTAACACAATTTGTTAGGCTCAAAGTTCAATTGAGATCACATCCGACGTGCAAAAAATGCAACAATTGTTTTATTCCATGTAAAAAGAAAATCAGTGTATGATTAGAGCTTTAACAAATATTTGACTTACTGACAAGAAAAAGATTTACCTATGAACAAAGTTTGTTGTTCCATCAACAGGATCAATAATCCAGGTAGGATCATCTGTTAGTATACAGGCTGATCCATCAGCTGATACAGTTTCTTCACCAATAAATCTGTTAACAAAAGATCATAATATAGTCATTTAATCAATCATTGAAAAAATCAAATGAAAAGTTGAATAAAATCCAGAATGTTATCTCTTTCAACAGAATCACTGCAATACACTTTTCAGCTGCAATTTGACGTGCTTTGCTGATATCTTCGGTCTACTGTCACTTTCCACTTTAAAAAGGTATATAACACTGATTTTTATACGCCCTCATCTCTCTATGAGCCCACTATGAGGATGTATATTGTAGTCACCCCTGTCCGTCCGTCGGTCCATCCGTCCGTCTGTCAACATTTGCTCGTAAACGCTCTAAAAACTAGAGTTTTTGACGGAATCAAATGAAATTTGATATGTGTATACATATTCATCAAACGAAGATCAAGTTCGAATTTGAGCTATTTTCGATCGTTAGAAGCAGAGTTATTGCCCTTGCCCCAAATCCGTCAGTCCGACCATCAATATTTGCTTGTAAACACTCTAAAAACTAGAGTTTTTGACGGAATCAAATGAAATTTGATATGTGTATACATATTCATAAAACGAAGATCAAGTTCGAATTTGAGCTATTTTCGATCCTTAGAAGCAGAGTTATTGCCCTTGCCTCAAATCCGTCGGTCCGTCCATCAACATTTCCTTGTAAACGCTCTAAAAACTAGAGTTTTTGACGGAATCAAATGAAATTTGATATGTGTATATATAATCAGAAAACGAAGATCAAGTTCGAATTTGAGCTAATTTCGATCGTTACAAGCAGAGTTATTGCCCTTGCCCCAAATCTTAAATATGCTATTACTCTCTTAGTTTTCAACCGATTTTGATGAAACTTAAAATGGATGTTATTGGACATAAATGTTATTGAGAAAGTTTTGTTTTCTCCTGATTAAATTTTTTCCTTTTTCGACTTTCTCGTTAGGCGTATATGGCCGTGGTCCACTATCTTTATTATCTGATATTAACAGTGAATGTTAAAGTGGTATGGAGATCATGATAGTCAAAACATCCATAGTTCAATTTTATGTTATAGATTAAATTAAACACTTTTATTTGATAATAGTAAATATTCAGAAGATGTAAGCTTACCTTCTATGATTTAAGAAATTTGAAAATTACTAAACTTATCATGAAATACATTACGTTACATAACTTACTTATGATTTGGATATTTTTTCATTATTAAGTCTTGAACCATTTTCTCTACAGCCTGGTCAGTTTCAGTCACTAAATCAGCAGCACTTAGTTTTAATTCCACATTCTTTTCTTTATGAAATGCATCTCTTATAACCTGCAATAAAGGTTTAAAAACTATGAAATGTATACTAATACAGCTGAATTTGACAAAATTAATGAGAGAAATATAAAATGATATGAAGAGCTAACAAGATATATGATTATAAGTTATGCTGTTTTGCATATTTAAATAATATTGAATGCCAATGGCACATCAGACTGACATAACAATTCAGTATTGAAGCCCATAAATTGATTAATGTTTGATGTAATCAAATCAATACTAATACCTCTCCAGCCTTCTTAGCTAGTTCAACTGCTGTATTATAAAAATCTTCAAGTTCATGCTCTAAAACTTCAACAGGCATTTTTTATTTTAGTAGCAATACTCTTTCCTGTAGCATAATAAACCAGATACCTCAATTATAAAACAGAAGTTTAATATCTGGGTGTACACATTAGGTTATTTCTCACAAAGTACATACAGAACTAATTTTCTTAATAAGAAATTTAAATAAGCTTGATGGCGACACCATTAAGAGAGTGAGTAATCATATGGTTCTTTTATAGAGTGTATGAATATAAAAAAATAAAATATTTTTATATTCTCTCTCTTATGGACTAGGTTGTTGCATAAAACCTAAACCAAATTTATGCTATCAGTGTCCCTGATACACATTGAAAATTTAGAAAGCCTCTTTACAATCCCTTTAATCATCCATTGGACCAAAAAATTTTAGTTGCAGAATCTGGAATATTCTAGCTTACAGTATCTAATCCGTAATAATCTAAAAAAAATCCTTGAAATCTATGCCTTCAAATCCCTGTGTATCCATAATAATTAATGACTCATACTTTAACTTTAGTGAGACCGTGCATTATAGGCTATAGAAAAAACATACAGAAAATGAAAGATAAATGTATAGGTACAGTAGGCGTCTCAGTAGCCTACCTAGGGGTTTGATTTAATAGGGATTACCTATGCGATTTTGTGCAGTTTTAGCACTTTTGTAGGCTAATTTACTATTTTTAGTTGACATATATTCAAGGCTCAAATCTACCATAAAAATGCTGAAAATTCCACTTTAAATCACATTCATTCACAAATGTTGAATAAGAATTTTTTTTGTCCATGGCATCATAGAAATATACTATTACTAATATAGCCAATAGGTATGGCATGATATTTGTACTGACCCATGGCCATGTCAATTGTCACATAGTAGTTATTAAGATGCTGAGAGTAAAGAGTAAATCTATTATATTTTAAATGTACAATCAAATCATGACATCTTACATTTCTATAAATCCTGAAGACAAATGACATGCAATGGAAATTTATTTTGGAATAGATGATCTTTTTGTTGAGTATAATATCAACGGTAAAAAAATTAATTCAGGTTAGGTGCCTGAGGAAAGGTCATTAAATTATGGAAGGGCGAAAAATGCTTTGCTTTGGACCATCATACCGATTCTTAGATTCTTACAACACACCCGTACCTTTTAATCACAGGAAGCAAACAAAATTTTGTTACTTGTTAATATTGGTCTGATATATTAACAGAGTTATCTGTGCATTTTCTTGTGTCTTGATGATCCAGACTCCTTTTATATTAATGGTTGACTAATTTGAAAAAAACGCCAAAACGACCAAAATGTCTGGTAGTTTTGAAGAAGTCCTTTAAAATGGAAACTTTTCAACCAAGAAAATTTTAGTTTCAGAACCATTAATCGTTTAACTAATCTAATCAATAATGATATTCACAACTTTCCCTCGAAATTTAAGCCTTCAAATTCCTGCGTATCCCAATTAGACTGCTGCGTATCCATAATTATTAGTGTTGGAAAGTCATAAATACAACTCGTACTTTAGTGAAATGTTCCTTCCGATATATAAATCTCTTATCCGTCCTCACCTAGAATATGCAGTTTCAGTATGGTTTCCTACGTTGAAAAAAGATATAGAAGCTATTGAAAACGCCCAACGTCGAGCCACCAAAATCATACCATCAATAAGACATCTACCATACCCAGAAAGATTGACGTTTCTAGGCCTACCCACACTTGAGTATAGGAGACAACGTTCAGACATGATCCAGGTATACAGATTCCTCAGTGGAAAAGATGAACTATCTAATCCCGGTCTCTTAACCATATCAGCAATTACCAGAACCAGAGGAAATAGTAAGAAACTAACGAAACAACAAACAAGGCCAGATGTGAGGAAAAATTCTTTTGCCATTCGAGTAGTTAACGACTGGAATGCTCTACTTGAAAACACCAAATCCAAATTCACTCCAAGTTTTTACCAGTAACAACCAAATATTGAACTCAAGACGACCAACAAGAAACCCTTTAAATTTTCTTTAAAACTAAGTACACTCTAAATATCTAATTAGAAGAATAGATAAATTTATCTACCAAGCTCTGCATGCGCTTTCCTGACAATCAGTCCAAATTGATATATCGGCCCCCAAGTTTGACGGTAAGTATCTCAGTTGTTGGTGAACCGATCTCGTTCAAAATTCTCATAGATTTACTTCAACATGTCCTTGTCAGACCCTGAAAATATGAAAGTCATCGAATAAAAATTGTACTAGAACTGTCAGGAACAAAATAGCATGTAAAAAAATTCAATATCAGATCACTGGTGATGGTAATATCTCCGAGCAGTATGGGATTCTCGAAACAGGTGTACTGCAATTGGGTTAGAGAGGCACACTGAACAGGAACTGAAATGCAGGATGGTCGCTTCTCGAGTGGTACCTTTAGACGAGATCCTTGAGAGTTTATCAGGATGGAAAATGTTTGATATCGGTGGTCGATGCGGTGAAGGCACAATAAACAAAATCTAATATGTAATTTGCTCTGATATGGAATTTTTTGACATGCGATTTTGTTCGAGGCAGTTCTTGTACAATTTTTGTTTGATGACTTTCATATTTTCAGGGTCCGACAAGGACATGTGGAAGTAAATCTGTGAGAATTTTGAAAGAAATTGGCTCATCAGCAGATGAGATACTTTGCGTCAAAGTTGGGGACGTTTTTTTTTTTGGGACACACGATATATATATATATACTATAAAAACGCTTACAATAGACCGAAGAACAGGTAAACAGAAACAATGCACAGTGGCATAGCTAGGGGAGGGCATGTGGGGGTCCCCCATTATTGATATCCGTCGGTTGAAAAGGTTCCGTCGGTGAAATTGAGCCGATCAGCCCCAGGCATAAACATAAAAAAATATAGCTTTAACTATTAGCCTACCTGCATAGTGTGTCAAATAGCTAAAATCTCCGAGCTTCCGGGGGCTTTGCCCACTGGTCCCCCGCCATGTGCTTTTGTCCCACCCGTTGTTCGCTCCGCTCGCAATGTCAAAATATTCTTGACGGAAGTTAAGTGCATCGCCAAAATTCAGAACATGCGTGCCAAGCATGAACTGTTTATTGACCGTGTGTTATTATTCCCTACCTTACAGTTCTATGATCAGATCGTCTCATAAAATCAACTCTTTGCATAATTTTCAGACCACAAAATATAAAAAAAAACTTGCACAATGTTTACTCTGTCAATCAAATAATTTAACAAATATGCAATTAACCTAGACAACTTAATATATATATATACATGTATTACAGTTGCTCTTATTTTGGCTCAGAAACTCCAGATTTAAATGTGTTCAATTCATTACCCATCAAGACATGGAGGGTGTTTAGAATTAAAAATATGAAGATAGCTTGCCAGGCAAGGTAACATACACCCACTGGTAGTTTTTGATTGTAATCACAACCCAAATATTCAAAAGATTACTTAAGGTTAAGAAATATAACTATATATATAATTATTATCCCATCATCACAAAAATTGACAGGGATCATCTTTATAATGACATTGACCCACAAAATAAAAATAAAAAGAATCTGTAAAGAATTGTAGCCTGTAGAGTGAGCTTGAGCAAAATGTGAACGAACAGACAACGGACAGACCGGTCGGGTGATTACAATATATTCCCAAAATATTTGTGGGTGTATAAAAAGACATTTGACAACATAACTAATACATTAAATAAGTTTTCAGTTAAAACTTTATTCATTTAAGCTTATTTAAAAGAACATCTATTAATCTTTCAGAACATTCAATAAGAAGTTATCTTTCTTCACCACTAAACTATCATTTCTAAGGTCAGGGTTATATTACAATTTCAAATCAACTCAGTCATAAATTCAAGTTCCAATTTTAATGGTTATTCTATCTTTTTATTCACTTCAGAAGTGTCCATAGTTGAATCTATGTCAAGTTCACTTAATTTACGTTTTGATTCCTCTTGGAAATGCAGAACTTCTTTTTCCCTTCTTTCTTCATCAACATATTCTATACCTCGACATCTTCTACCTGTCACTGGATCTATTACATTGCCCACTGGGTATATTATGTCCTCTATAATATGACTAACTCTGGGGGTTATTTGATAAGGCACTTTCTTTATTAATACAATATCTCCAATTTTACATGTCTTTTCTTCATCTTCTTTGACCCAAATATTCACTGCATGATTATAATACTGAAATATACAAACACACAATGACCGTTTCTGTACTTGAGCTGAAAACCCTTAACTGAAGCATTAATTTTTGGACATAGGAACTTCAAAAGTATACTGATATTCATAGAATGACATCAATAAGAACGAAGGAATCAAAATTCATTGATTCAACGGTGAATAGTTGCGGCCCTATCATCAACCAAACCAAAGACAATCTAGGGCTCTCAGAACTATTTATTTTTTAGGTTAATATTTCAATTTATGAAAAAATAATAGAAAAAAAATGTGATTCAGACCTCAATGTGGCCAGAGAATAGAACTGCATACAAATTGCATGAGCCCTTTAAATAGAAATACGGAGTGAAAATTCTTGTTTACGTCTTTTCTATATATATGTATACATAATATGGCACAGTCCCACGAAATGCGCCCCTTTAATGATCTATTACGACGATGAACACAAGACGATACAAGCTGGACATTTTCCCGTATTCTGCTGTCCATAAAATAACATCACGATTTCATGCTTACTTTTAACAGATATGAATTTAGCTTCATTTTGGTACATTGTACTTTGAGTGTGTCTGGTCGACCAATGCCCCGTCTCATAACTTGTCCGACAATTAATGTTGCCCTTGTAGTTGTAGCCATACTTTGAATCTATTGTTATAAAACTTTAACAACACATTTTCATTATGCTTCAAGGGAGATAACTAACCTAAGCTTGGTAATATATTATGGTGGGCGCTACATGGGAATAAATAATAAAACGTTTTTATACGCCCACATTACAATGTAATCGTATAATTATAATATTGTCGTCATCCCAGACCACCTGTCCGTCCACATTTGGCTTGTGAACGCGATAGAGACTACAGTTTTTATCTGATTTGAATGAAATTTGGTGTGATCATTATTTTGTAGGCTATTCATCAGTGGCGTGGTGGCTCCAAATTGGCTGTGGGGGGGGGGGGCACAAATCCTTTTTGGCGCTCCCTGCAACTCATGGTCCCCACCCACACCCTAAGGTATTCTGTTCAGGTATGGATCACAATGCATGAACGCACTGATGCACATGTAAAACCTCTGGAGCCCTTCGACCGTGGAACACCGCGTCGAAGAGGAGGAACGAGGTAATACGGGGTTCCTTTCATGGAAAATTTTGAAAGACTGTTGTGGGTGCTATCTAGTATAAGATAAGATAAGATAAGATTAAACTTTATTACCCTTTCGGGAATTCTTGTATAATGCAAGGATGACAAGTACAGACATAAGTAAAATATAATACATAATTGAAGTAAAATATAATACATAATTGGGACACACGAAACATACGACATAATTTGACTAGAAAGGTACAAACAGTAAATACAAATATACAATATAATAGATATCACAGATTTATTTGGCGTTTGTTTAATAAGTTAATAGAAGATGGAATAAATGAGTTTTTTGCCCTATTGGTACTGAGTTTTGGTACTAGATATCGTCGTCCTGAAGGTAGTAAATTAAATTCTGAATTTAGGAAGTGGTCTGGATCGTCAATTATTTTTTGAGAGAGATTTAGCACAGATTCATCGTTAAGAATGTTGAGCGAGGCACATTTTTTACCAATAATTTTACTTGAGGTGTTCACTATACGATTCAGTTTTGCCTTGTTTTGGACTGAAAGAGAGGCGTACCGACACTGTATTGAAAAACATAAAACACCCTGTATAAATGAAGAGTAGAAAAGAGAAAGAATATTTTTATTTACATTGAAAGAGCGGAGTTTTCGAAGGAAATATACATACGTTGCTGACATTTACTGTAAATTCGATCAGTGTTTGGGGTCCAAGTTAATTTATCATCAATTATTGTTCCTAAGTATTTATATTCAGATACATATTAAACCGTCTGGTTATTTATGATCAATGGTTGGATCTGTGTTTTATTTTTTCGAAAATCTATGATTAGTTCTTTGGTTTTCTTCAGGCACTTGCAGCCCCGATAAAAATATTCGATACTGAAACGCAAAACACAATTTTTTTTAGGTTTAATAAGTAAATGTTACTAGTAAATGAAAGATTCTGAGAGTGATTTTTTATATCACACGGGTTTTGTTAACATTATGTTTTTTTCAAGTGGATTAACATAATAGGCTTCATCCTTGGGTTATTACAAACACTCACACCAAGTTTCATCAAAATCCATCAAGAAACCAACTCTCTTTCGGGTCCACAAACAATTCAAGAACGAAGGCAATAATTCATGGAAAATGTTGTTCAATTGCTCTTATTTTCAATAGGCTTAATCCTTGGGTGATTACAAACACTCACACCATTGTCTTCATTGTCCTTAAAGTTTTCGTTTTAACTGTAGTAAACGGGGTTAATTCAACATTGTTCTAAAATTGAAATTAGGCTTTGGACCCCAGAAGTAAATTCGAATCCAAAATAATTAATTCAATCCATAGGAAGACCGGAAAGACCTAATTTTGAAGTACATAAGCAATTTTACCACTTGTCATAGTGAACGCTTGTAGCGAGACCCTCATAGTTGTCTCCCTTGAATAGCTGTAAGCAGTGAAATGTAACATTTCGGCTCACTCCCTTCATTTATCACAACTTAATAGGCTTTATCCTTGGGTGATTACAAACACTCACACCAAGTTTCAACAAAATCCATCAAGAAATCAGCTCTCTATCGGGTCCACAAATAATTCAAGAACGAGGGCAATAATTCATAGTAAATATTGTTCAATTGCTCTTATTTTCAATAGGCTTAATCCACACCAAGACCCCCGGTAACTTCAAGGCTTTAGTTATTTGAAACAATGCAGGAAGGCTATTTGACGCTATATTTTTTTGTATGTTTATGTCTGCGGGTGGTCGGCTCAACTTTACTGACGGATATAAATAACGGGGGTGGATCCAGGATTTATAGAAATGTGGAGGGACTCTGAAATATAACATGCTTCAAATGGAACGGCACTGCGAGCGCCGAAGACGCGAGCGGCAATTTTATAGAGTGTTCTGACATTATTCGACCAAAATAAGGAGGAGGGCCCGAGTTGTATTGGGACTAAAAGAATAAGCTCGAAAATAATTATTTCTTAACGACCGACTTTTTTTCGAAGGGCTTTTGGCGCCCCCTTGCAACGTCGGCGCCCCCTGGTTTCCATTCGCTGGGGGGGGGGGGGGGGGGGCACGTGCCCCCCAGGCCCCCTCGGCCACCACGCCACTGCTATTCATGAGGTCTTGGACAGGTTTGAATTTGAAGATATTTCGATGAACGATTTTTGAGTTATTGCCATTGACTTCGTCAAAACGCGTCAGAATTGACCATTTAAGTCTGATAATTAATTTTTTTTTTATTTAAAGATATCAACAAAATTTTGACCAGTTAGAATTTTAGTACGATTTAACACAAATTATTGTGGCTCTTGCTAAAAATTTTATCAGGGAAGTGGGTATATAATTATATAGCCTTTGTAAATTCCAAAATTTCGACATAGGCAACTAGGAAATTCCTCTAGTGCAATCCAACTGTCAATAGAATGGATGTGAAAACTATCTGAGCGTGCTCACATGGACTGAGAGAAATACCAGCTTTTATCATCAACATTTTCTGGACTATATCCCTCAGACACTATACAAATAATCATCAACCTCAAACCTCCTGAAGTAACGTTTCAGGAAGTCAATTTTCTATAGGGAGTCTCCAGATTGAGCGATTAAGAAGATAGCATAATAACTTAATAGAGGGCACCACTGCAAAGCATAACAACTCACAAAGTTTTCTTGGAGGGAGCGAAACTGCCCCCTTGAAGTACTTGACTTGTATTGGCAGTGTCTGCGTGGTAAGCCTCGCACACGACTTACTTTCATTTGCAAACATACAGTCTAACATCTTACTGTAAAAAAGAGCATACAGAAAAGCTCACACCTCCTTCAGGGGTCATTGCATTTAATCAGCTGGAATGGTTCTGTGTAAACATCATGTCAACAATGTTCTTAACACCTTATAAATCATCTCATTACTATCAAATTTAGAATGAAATAGTATACTTTATAAAATTTTAGGTTTATTTGATATGACCTCATTTCTCTTCCTTTTTGAACAACAGTATTTCTTGGCATTTTGAATCGGTGTGATAATATGTATTTATGACAAATTCTACCTTTTAGAACTAGCATGCAAATTACTGATAACTAAATAACAGATTAAAATCCTGTATAGTTTGATTAAAGAATAAACATTTTTTTAAATTAATTCCTGTATGTTTATAGATTAAATGATTAAACAAAAAGAATTTTTAAAACAATTTTCCGTAGGTATATGGATTAATACATGTATACATGGATTCTGTTATGTTTAATAACGTTTATGTCTAAGAAGAGAATATACATGTAGTTCATTCTAGAAAGTAGAATTCTTTTTAAAGCAATACTAGTACCACCTCTTACAATGAACAAAAAATTAGGTTCTTGAATTGATCAATAAGAAAATACATTCATCCACGGTGTTCAAGGTAGGCTATACTAACAGAATCCAATAAACCCATAAAACTATGTAATTTTCCATACAATTACAGGTTATTGTTGAAAAAAGCTTAAAATTTGAGTTAGTGTTTAACGTTTATTGTATATAAAACCAAGTTTGAAAATTTTGAATTTTTGTTCATTCTAAGAGGTTCAGATTTTGTCACTATACTCTAAAGGGAAGTCCTGACTTTTTTGGAGTTTAATTATTTTATGCTTAAAGGGGACCAGTCTTCATTTTTGTTGGTTGATTTGGGTCTGGAATATACTTAAGTATCCTTCAGAAGCACTAGAAATGCACGAAAATTGCGTATTTCCTTCAAATATACCTTAAATTAGACTGTTTCTCTAGATGACTTTTCCATATATTGCATAGTATCGATAATGTGTAGTAGGGCATTATGACTTTCAAATGCTAATAATTATGGATGCACATGGATTTGAAGGCTCAAATTTCAATGGTGAGTTGTGATAACCAGTACTAAATTGCTGAGCTAAAAAAATCCCCGTTTCTGAGACTTATCCAAATCAACCCGCAAAAATGAAGCCTGTGCCTCTTTAAATAAGGGAAAGATTAAATCAAATTCTGAAGAATCTTTTCACTAAAAATACCTGGTCGTATATAACTGGATGACAAAATATCTTAAAAGTTTGCGTAAAGGTTTAACAATTTGTTTTCGCAAATGGTGTTGGAAAACTAATGTACGATTCAAGCAGATTTAAGGGAAATAAATGGTAGAGAAAAATGTCTCTGACTTATTTTGCTTGTTGCAACTAAAATATCAAAATAAGTTTGAACTCCTGATCAATCAGCACAGTTCTTTTTACATAAAAATCACCTTGGACAAGTAAATACATGCAAGTTTAACTGAAACTGTTTTGTTTAGGCACAAATCAGACTTTACTTTTAAGGAAATCATATGAACACACCGAAACCATCATTTTAATTTTTTTATGAAAAATTATAGGGTAACAATAAATTAGAAGGAAGACTAAATAACTAGACTCAAAAGCCTCAAATTACTGAAACAATCCTAATTGTATTGATATGGCGTCTTCTGATTTGATACTTTGGGGTAAAAAACATAACATATTTCATAATTTGATAAAAGTGAAGTTGAGGGTTCAATTTTGCTAATTATGAGCTCTATAATACCTGTTTTCATTAAATACATGGCTACATAATAATCACTTGTGCTAATAACAAAATACAAAACCTAAGAAAATAAGATTTGAAATACTAGATTTTAACTGGCTACTATGAATAAATCAACCAATTATTTCGATTCTTACACTTTCTAGGAGTTCCATGGCAGTTTAATCTGACCAAGCTATTTATAGCTTGAAACAAGAATACAACAGAAATTTTAAAACTTAAACTTTATTTCACTATACTACATTTAAACTCAAACAAAGAAATTTGATACCAATCTGTGTAGGTCATCAAGAAATTTTAAGAACTAATTGTTCATGACAAGTTTATGAGATAACACCCCATGTAGCCATGTGGGGTCAAATTCCTTATTTTGGTAAAATTGGTAGCCATTAGTAGTTAGATATAAGACTGCATACATTTCAGTGTTCGCAAATCGACATTTAAAGCAGGCTATTTCATTATGCTTCCCGTAGAAATAATTGTATAGTTAATAGGTGTTAGATAGGGTGAATCATTTTCACCTCTGTTCTCTTGGCCTATCTTTTTGATCTTTCAATTTTCTTATCGACGTCAACCCAAATTTAGTACAAATAGGTGATGCCTTGGTTTACTTCTGAGCCTAGGCCTACATGCACCATGGGCGCAGATCACGGGGGGACACGTCCCCCTTGTCAGAAAATCTGACATAATACCCTGTGTCCCCCCCCCCCCCCCCCACCCCACAAATGGTCACATGCGTGTCTGTAATGGACATAAAAATAGGCACAATTTAGCATCCGAAAACAAGTCCCAACAATTTATTGTCAAATAATATGAAAACTCATGCGTTTCTTTCTAAATAATCACCATTCACACAAGCATCGTTGCTAATGGGCACATAAAGCAAATTAAATTGATCGCATATTTTTGTCGATCATATGTAATCAGTAAAATAGACACTGCAGGGGCCGCAGAGGAGGAGAGACGGGGGCCTAGGACCCCCACTTTTTGGCACTTAAATTTGTCATTTTTATACGCCCTCATCTCTCTATGAGGACGTATATTGTCGGCACCCCTGTCCATCCGTCGGTCCGTCCGTCCGTCCGTCAACATTTGCTCGTAAACGCTCTAAAAACTAGAGTTTTTGACGGTATCAAATGAAATTTGATATGTGTATACATATTCATAAAACGAAGATCAAGTTTGAATTTGAGCTATTTTCGATCGTTAGAAGAAGAGTTATTGGCCTTGCTCCACAGTCTTGAATATGCTATTACTATCTTAGTTTTCAACCGATTTTGATGAAACTTAAAATGGATGTTATTGGACTTAAATCGAAAGATTTGAAAAAGTTTAGTTTTATCCTGATTAAATTTTTCGTTTGGCGTATATGGCCGTGGTCCACTATCTTTATAATTATATTTTTATAATTTCCGAAATCTGAAAATCGAGTTGCCGAAATTCGAGGAGTTTTTATAGTGGGGGTGAGGATGTACGTACGGTAGTTAAAGAGAATAACTTGACCACGGGAAGATGCAGCCAACCAAATCACCAAATCCACCAAATCTGTTTATAAGATTCTTGAATAGATAGGCTTTAAAATAAAAGTGGTGTCAGGTGTCTAGAAGAGTTAGCATATCCTGCCTGGCGCCAAACCTTCCAATGCTGCTCAACCATACTAGATTAATTTGTCATGTTCAGCATTCAAGGAAGATTTGGTTTAATTAAAAAAGAAGATCAATGATATGTCGAAAGAAATCACTGCCCAAGATGTGAGATTTTGACTTTTAAATAGGTCTACATTCCAAAATTACTTTACTCACATGATATCTAAATTGTCTGTAGAGTAAACTCACGAACCAAAACGAGTTTTGATGAACAAGGGCAATAATAACTCATATTATCATATATTAATTTATTATGCTACATATATGTGATTATAAACGTCATTGCTAGTGATGATGTCTGCCAATGATAGCGGAAACCATTTCAGCTTGTTTCCTAAAATCTCATCTGGAATGAGTGATTTTCAGTAGGGTTGATACTTTAATGAAGAAATTACAGTAAGTTTCAGCAAAAAACGATTAGGCGTAGTCATGGAACAATGGACAGACATGGGTCATTTAAACCACATGTGGGCGTATAAAAGGTAGAAACTTGTAAATCAACACAATTATTGAATACATGACATAAAAACGTGATAGTTCTGTTATTTTAATTTTTTGTTATTTTTTTGGCCAGCTGTTTAAACAAATTTCGACAAATAATATCTCTTCAATTTTTTTATCTTATCAATATCTGCAGGGTGACCGTTATTGATAACAATTCCTGTGGTAAAATTGTTAAATTATACATAGTGTTCATACACAGGTAGGAATATTCTTCTTTTTTTTAATACTTAGTCAACTTTGGTCAAGCTTACCCTGTGCTGAGGAGCGGATCCAGGATTTCGAGAAAAAAAAGGGGGGGGACTCTGAAATATATCATGCTTCAAATTCAACGGTATAGCGTATAGGTATAACATCAGTCGGCCAAAAATAGAGGGGCTCGAGCCGGCGGAGCACCCCCCCCCCCCATACAAACACACATTTAGATCCGCCTCAGGTGCTTGTTTACACGGGGTCTGGGTTCGAAGTCTGGTTGTATTTGCTCTTGGTATTGATTCTTTCATTTTCCTTTTTTTAAAACCATACTAGTGTACTTGCTAAGCAAAGATAATGTGTAATTTTTTACCCCTCTGACAGCCTTGAAAGCCCTTCCGAAATTTCAATTGACTCTAAATCGACCAAATTTTCAAGATGCAGAAACAGAAAAATATGTGTGAAAACAGTAGTCTTTTAAGAAATATCAAGATAACAATTGCAAATGGTACCCAGGAAGATTTTTTGTTAATCACAATCTGAGATTTTTCGTTAATCACAATCTGAGATTTTTCGTTAATCACAATCTGAGATTTTTCGTTAATCGCAATTTGAGATTTTTCGTTAATCACAATCTGAGATTTTTCATTAATTTTCTTGGGTACTTACATTTAAAGAGGGTGTACATGAAGGTAAGAGGGGTTGTAATACAAAAATTATTTTGTTACAAAACAACACTTTGGTGGTACAATATATAAAGTATGAATATTTCATGCCATTGTCCTTTTTCCAAACCCCTGAGCTAATTTCTAGGAACGCTGCTGCCCATCCCCTTATATTTACATAAAAAAATTTCTATAAATTATTTATATAATACAATAACATGAACACATAATTGTCAATGTAAACTTCATTTATTTGGAAGAACAAAATAGGTATTGTTGAAAATATTGATATAATTAATATTTTAGGAAACAAAAATGAGATTTTTTAACTGAAACTCCAATTAAAACAGATTGCTTTCAGTGGCTTCTATAAACAGACAATTTAAACTGTTTAAAAGAAATAATTATTTCTATCATCGTCATATATAATTCATCAGCCTGAAAATATTTGTATAGAAGAGAACAATTATGTTTTTGTTGTAATGTCTTTAATGTTTGTAATTAGGCTTAATAATATCACCAATAAGAATTAGCTAAAAATAAGAATTTATTTAGAACGTAGATTGAGTTGAAAAATCAATAGAATTTGCTAGGGCTGGGTCATAAATAATCGAAATAATTGATTATCGATTATCAAATTATATAATCGATTAAAATTCAAAGTCAAATTTTCTTTACACGATTATCAGACATGTCACAACCCATTAGATCATGATAATCGTAAACAATTCTAGACCTAGACGTTACTTCAGTTTAATTAGTCTTGGTTACCAGATATTGATAACAAACATACATATAACGGGTATACCAAAACGTAAATCAATATACATAAGATCAGTAGATTTCTCAATTAAAATATCTCGATTATTAATCGATTATTGATCGGTTATTTGCCTTTGATAATCGATCTCAATGTAATCGATACACAGCCCTCTGCATGCATGAAAACGAATGATGTAGATTTGCATTTGATTCTATTACATGGGATTCAACATTCAAAAGATTTAGGTGAATGTTGCTTTTAAAAATACAATTTTCTTCAATTTCAGACTTGTGTCATGTGGACTGGTCAAGCAATAGTGGTTTTTCTAATCATATTGATGAGAACTGATGCCTGCAATAATGGGTTTGTTTTATTTTTTGTCTATATTCAGTAATTGTCATTGCTCATTTAACAAAAATTATATTTTTGTTAACTTGTTGTTGATTTATCAACAATGAATGGATGGCACCCGAAATCTCAAAATCTGTAATAAAATATCAACATGTGGTGTCAAACTTGAAATAAACATAACATACATTTATTTAAATTACAGTGACATGCAGTATTGGGTTAGCGATCTAGAAGGTTTCCCACAGCAGAAACACATCCTGCAACCTGGTTGTCTTTCTCCTACCAATGCAGAAGGAACTAAAATTACTGTTGATCCCACCAAACACCATCAGACTATGTTAGGATTTGGTGCAGCTATGACCCATTCCTCAGCTTACCTGATCTATCACAACACTCATAGACATGATATAATGGAATCATTGTTTTCTGTAACCAAGGGTATTGGAATCAATGTTATCCGCATACCTATTGACGGGTCTGATTTTTTACCAGGAAAACCCTATACATATGCTGTCTCTGGAAATATTAATGATTTCAGCATTCGGAAAGATAAAGAATACATGCTTCCTATTTTAAAACAGGCCTTGTCAATTAACCCTCATTTAGAGATTATAGCTTCTCCTTGGAGTGCACCAGCTTGGATGAAGTATGCACCCTATTGGGATCGAAGCCATTCTTCTCTTAATGGAGGCTCCTTCAACATGAAATATAAAGACGAGTATGCAACTTATTTCGTCAAATTTTTACAGGAGTATAAAAAGGAAGGCGTCCCCATATATGCCATCACTGTTCAAAACGAACCTGGTTTTGAAGCGGATGGATATCCAACAATGAAGTTATCAGCTGAAGATGAAAAGGAATTGGTAAAAGCCTTAGGGACGAAATTTTCCAGTTCTCATTTATCAACCAAAATCATCATCTACGATCATAATTGGGATCATCCTGAATATCCTATAAGCATTCTTAACGACCCACAGGCAAAGAGGTTTGTTGAAGGATCAGCTTTTCATTGCTATGGAGGTGATCGTAAAGCACCACTTCAAGTTGTCCAGGCACATCCCGATAAAGGGATATACTTTACAGAGTGTACTGGTTCAAATGGAGACACCACATGGAAGAGAGTCTTTCGATGGAATTTTGTCAATCTCTTTATCGGACAACCAAGGGTTTATGCTAAAACAGTTTTGTTATGGAATTTAGCATTAGATGAGCATCATGGACCTGTTTTGACCACCCCGGGATGTTCCAGAGGATGCGGCTGTAAAGACTGTCGTGGCGTTTTAACAATAAAAGGCAGTTCTTCATATGAAAAGAACGTGGAGTACTACATTCTTCAACATTTTACTAAATTCGTTCAAAGAGGAGCTGTAAGAATAGAATCTACTAGTGAAGTTGGTGAAGGCGGTACTCTTCATTCAGTTGCTTTTAAAAATCCAGATAACAACATCATATTGATAGTTATCAATGACAGCTGGCAGAAAAAACAATCCTTTACAGTAACAATTGGTCACAAGAATTTTAGATTAAGAGATATCCCAATGGAAGGTGCAGCTATATTTAAGATCCACTCTTCATCCCTTGGTATAATTGGTTAAACTTCGCCAGATATAAATATTATTGTAGCAGCTTAAAATAATGTGTTAATTTTTATTTTGGAATACTTCACATTTTGTTTTTAACGGGACCAAGACAGAATGTAAATTGTTGTCTGGGGAGGGGGCCTTATCATTCGCAATTCCAACGCTCCATTCATAATGGATGGAAAACCTTTAGGCCTACTGTATGTAGCATTTCAGCAAGACTTTGGCTCCATGTTCCATGTATTGTACCTCCTTGACAATGCTGCTGTTGCCTTCCACCTGATGAATGGAAATAATGGGTGACGTCTTCAAACATTTAGCTTTGGAACCTCAAACGGTACAAAACTAATGGTAAAAGTGTCCCCTACACACTATATCATGTATGTTTATTTGGCGAGGTAGGTGGATAACCAGGTGCCTGTGTAAAATTCAGGTTATTCATAGAGAAAAAAATTCTCAAAGTTTATTTAATGAATTTATTAATGATATCATTCATTTACAATGACATGAAAGACTTGATACATAAATAAAAAGATAAATATGATGAGGAAAACAAAAACAACATAAAAGGAAATGACAATGTAGGTTATAATGAACTATTTAACAATGTAATTTATAACAGATACTCTATATAGCCATAATGCATAATTTTTCAATAATAATGTCCTAATTTTAAATATTGAATCCAAAGTAGTTAAATGAGTTAAAACTATTCATTCCATTTGAATATTGTTGAATAAAAAGGCACTTAAGAAGGCAATTCTGATAGAAACATTTTTAAAGATACTTTACCATATATCAATAAATATATATTTTATAAATAGTTTATTTTTCATGACAATCCCTGAGACAATAGTGGCGTTTACATACATATATCACATTACTTAAAGAATTAGGAAAATATTATAGCACATCTGTACAGATCAATAAAAACTTCAAATCTTTCCGAATCTGTTCAAAGACATTAAAACCATATGAAATCATATTTTAGGTTATTGTTTGTCTCTTCGTATATTCAGTCTATTAGAAGGTAACTATGTACATCAGAATTTAAATATTGAAAATGAAACTCTGAGTAACAACATGTTTCAGGTTCTATTTTAATATTTTTTACATCAGAATTGTTAAGAATCAGACTGTTGCCAGCATTATATATAAACAGCATAAAATGGTACTAAAACATCTTTATAATGTGTTCCTGACACATGCATCTAAACTAAAAAACTTTTGTAATGTTGCATGGAATGTTGAATTTGATGTGTTATGACAATTATTCAATGAATTTAAAGTCAAATGTAAGTCATATGAATAATTTCTAATTAGCTTTTAAGAAAACAAAATGTAAGCAGTCTTGATTTTATTTGATTTGAGAAACTAAACTGAAACAGTAAAATGTCCCTGTATTATATTAAGTAGATCATAAAAGGCTATTTACATTTACATATAAAATTCAATTGATGGCAGCCCTTCACCAATTAGTGCAATCATCTAGTAATTTATCTCATACTTATTACCCTGGGATAACTCACACATTCATGTACTCAGATGTAAGAAATTAACAATTACTGACTGTCGGACTTTACTTAATATCATGATTAATTCACATGTTTTAATGAAGATTGTGATTTGTTCCAGGGGGGTAAATAAAGGTATCTCAGGAAATTCAAATATTCCAGGATTTTAAGCAAGTCCCTAAGGCTAAATATATTCTTGCCAACTTTTGATTATAACAATAATTAATATTAATGGAATGATGAATATATGATATGTTTCAGAATGAGATCTATTTTATAGATATAATGATATGTAAAGGCAAGTATTTCATATTACGCTGTATATTTACATTTTTATCTTGGAAATAGATTTCTTTCAAGTCAAGGGGAGATCATTTCAGAAATAACATCACAATTTTATGTGGTTTTCTATTTCTGTTTTACACAGGCTGTGCTATAACAATAATGTAAATTAAATATATCACACTAACTACCCTTAGAACAAACTGAGATAATAAATATATAGAGGAAAAGATTAGTTAAGTGTTTAACCTGATATTTTAATTCATATCCTTGTAGGAAAATACCAAAACTTATGATAGTCATATTAACTATGGATTGATAGAGGAAATGTAAATATTTTAAAAACTTGTTAAAAGTCTCTTAATAGACATAAAATATTTCCCATCCATAAAATACCTTTTGATCTTAAAACATTTTTTTTTTACCTAGGAAACAAAATATATACATTAGGATATTGTATATCTGAACAAAGGCAGGGCCATATATAGCCTACAGAGAAGCCTTTCACTTTTCCAAGTTTCCAAACTAGTTGGTCTTTGGTCATTATCTTATACAACTAAATAAAGAAATATTCCAGATGAAAAAAAAGAAAGAAATCAAAGCAACATAGTTATAAAGTTATTTGTGACTTCTGTATAAGTCTTTCTAAATGCAAATTGTAATTTGAGTATGTTATAAATGAGTTGTGATTTCTTTTACCAATATATTGATGAGACTGCTTGTAAGTCATTAAAGACTGGATTTTAAACGGGATTTCAAAATTGTGACAACTATTACACCAAAAAATCGAAAAGATTCAATTATCCTGTTATTACAAGATAAGCTTTCTAATCTGGCAACACGTTTAACAAGTTGAAACTAGAGTAACTGTTAGGCAGGGGGGGATAACTTTAAAATGAGTATAAAATCTGTGTGTATTCATCATGTTTCACTACTTGTAGCAGCACAGGCAATGTCAATACGCTGAGAATCTGTGCCTTGTATTCCAGGTATAAACACACGTTGTATTTTGTCTATCTGACTACGACACATAGGACACTCTGTCAACTGTTCAGCACAACTCTGACAACATATCACATGACCACAAGGACACAGAGCTGTTTGAATAGAATTGTCTCTACATACTAAACATGTAAACCCTTCTTCAATACACTGTAGCTTAGCTTTTAACATCTAAAAATATAAAATACAATAGAGGTCTTAAAGGGGAATATTCAGCATTTTCAAGGTCGATTTGAGCCTTGAATATTTGTAAATAGTCTCCAGAAGTACTAGAACTGCACAAATGTCACATAATCCCTTCAATTATATCCTTATCTAACCATTTATCTTTCATCGTATTTTTGACTTCCAAACGCTCATAATTTTGGCTACATAGGGATTTGAAGGCTTATATTTCGAGGAAGAGTTGTGAACATTATTATGAAATAGAATAGCAAAAAAATCCAGGTTCTGAGACAAAATTTTTATTGGTTGCACAGTTAGTTAACATATCCCTTTAAAATAGCCCTACTTAGTCGTTGGTGTTTGCTGTAGGCCTACTTTCTTGTGTGCCATTTTAAGCTTTAATCATGTTTCTATTTTTTATGATAATACATGTAGTTAGAGGTTCTCTTAAACGATTTCCTATTTATAATCTTACCTCTATTTCTGCTATATCACTATGTGTATTATTTAACTGTAATGTACTATTTGTATGGACTTGAAGTGGAGCTCTCTCTTCTATAGAATTAGTGGATGTCATTTGTGAATTAGTATGTAATTTTCTTCTGGCATGGTCATATGCTTCACGACATGTTCTTCTGATATCAAAAACATATTTCTTACCTAAAAAATAAAGAACACAATCTCCTATGACTAACTAATAAATTATATTCATAAAAATAAATATCAGTTAATTTTATACATCTGAGGAATCCTAAAACAAAATTGCATTCATCCCACCGCCCTAGCAAAATCTCTGAAAACCATCTAAACTTACCAAGATCAGTATTTTCATTAAATAAAGAAGCCAATGTTCCTTTCAAATCTCTACTAAACTGAGTGGAGACATCGTTTCTAACAGTATCACAGCGAAAAAAGGAGTGCATTTCTGTTACACTTCTATATAAGGCATTAGCAGCTTTCCTACTGACTAGTCTAAAACCCATAGTATTTTTAGGTTCTCCATCAGTGTCATAAATTTTCAGAACCACTGATTTATCCATATAGGTTGCCATCTGTATTAAAGGATAAGCGACCCTGAAAAATACATAAATATTATTAAAACAACGTAAACTATAAAACCATAATGATGTCAAATAATATTGATATGAAAACCACTATGACAATTGATCTAGTCAAATCTAAGCATCATTAATTCATTAAGGTTGTATCGGAAGTAATCTTATTCTGACCATTTCCTTAGCCAGGGACAAGGAGTTACACTGAGACTCTGTTCAAAGCCATCATTGAGAAATAAATCTTCAGAAATAAATCATATAAGAACTATGGTATTTGAACAAAAACTTTCATTTACATACCACATGATTATTAAGGATTAAATGATTTAACTTACATGTGGGTTGTTTGATGAACCAAATTGTGCACAAAAAATCCTGTTGGACCGACACCAATTTCAATTTCTTCACAATGTCCATTGCGAGCACAATGAGTTTCCATTCCATAATTGTCAAGTTCTGAAGCCTCTTGTAATAGTTTATATTCAGCATTAGCAGCTGATGTTCCACATAATCCAGTATGATATTCAAACACTTTATGTACATTGTCAGCAGTAAATTCACACACTTCTTTAAAAACCTCTTTATATTTATTTAATTGATAAGAATTATGATTTTGATCACCAAATTCTGCCTGAGCTATTAAAGCTATCATTTTTAATGCTTTATTTTCATCATCAACTATCAAAACATGATTGTATAATTCTTGTTTCACTTGAAGGTAAAATAAATGTCTGAAAAAATAAAAAGAAGAAAGATAAAAATATTAGCTATAACAAACATTGGATGTGTTTCATATGTTAGTTCTTGAAAAGGGACAAAATGGAGAAATTGAAATAATATATATCTGTATCATAATCAATATATTTGTCAAATTACATACCCTACACCATCATAAATATAGACAGTCCTCATTCTTACATACGTAACAATTCCTCACATCATGCAGAACATCAACAAAATTTCAAATGCTTCTGCAAAATGATTATATAGCCGGACAAGGACAATTTAAGACATGTTGGAAATGCAATACAAACCTGGTTGATTCTTGCAGAATATAATGTGGCTTGACAAAAAATTTCACTCTTATTTGTAGTTGATGTGGTGGTGGTCCAGACAGTTGATCATCTATTCTATTGCGTAAATTTAACCATAAATTTTCACTTCTGGAACCCTTATACATCAAACCAAAATAATCAACCTCAATAATATCTAGCTGTTCACATATCTATTAAACAAAAATAATTTCATTAATTCATTCAAAAAGTAGAAAATAAGTAATGATAGATCTAATACTTTTTGTAGATTCTGACTATTGTAGGCCTACTTCTTAATAGCCTACTAATAATATGGAGTACTGTAGTACTATAATATATTTTATTATTAGGCCTATATATAGCAGTAGGATATTCTTATTGGCTTTCAGGTTAATGGAACTAAAAATCGGAGACATGTATCATTCTTTTAACTAAACAAAACAGAAATAGCATGTATATAAATCTAAACTATTGAAATAAGTCAGTTATATGGTTGTGGTTTGATTAGTTATTGAGTTGGACTTTGGACCCTGATACGGCCATATTGCCAGCTGAGTGAATTGACCGAACAGCTGATAGCTCAAGCATATATCCATTTTACTATTATCTTTTTACATGCTCAACAATTCAATATAATCTGATCGAAGGATGAAATGAGCATGATTGCACAACGAAACCTTGTAAATCGACATCTCAGTAAAATAAATATTTGATTGCATACTTTTTAACTTCACTTTTTTTCATGATGTATGAACTAAATATACTCTTTCTTACCTTATCAAGACACTCTTGGCCATTTGCTTTCGGATCTACTTCTACTCCCAAAATTAAGGAGTTTGGTTGAGAAACGTGAAACAACATTCTGTCATATCAATCACATAATCCTAAGAAAATAATCTGAAGAAGTTTATTATATTCGCCTTTATCTTTAGTTTTCGGCACATTGGTTTCACAGTGTTATGATATCACAATGTAGTCACGTGGATGAACTATGCTGACCAATCATCAAAGTGTATCTTAGATACTGTCCAATCAAGCGTCTTTGGGCGGGGCATAATCTCGTTCAGCCGGTCAAAGTTCATCATCTGTTTACAAAAAAAAAACTAGGCCACTAAAATTATATGAGATTCAGGATAACGTAAGATTTAAAATAAAACACATGAGCTATATGCACTCATTTCTGTCATCGTGCAGACGTACCCAATCTAGGCATATCTAATACTTGAAGCACTTTCTTGTGAAATAATATTAATTGAAAATGGGCTGCGAATAATAAAAACTCAAAAGTGCAAAGTTATTAATTTCCTACTGCCATTCATTCAATAGTTAGGCATTTCAGTAAACAAACTTATCAGTTGTGATATTTTACAGATACTTGCTAGCATTAACTTAAGCTGGTTTTAAATATATGGCTTATACAATTATACGTTTTTTATAGAAACGTTACCTGGAAAAACCAGGTATGACATAAAAAATGTGTCAGCTAGCTATTATATTGTGCCTACACACTTTTCCTGTCATATGACCATGATGAATAATAGTACATTGTAATTAACAAGTAGTATATAGTTCAGAAGGCGAGCATAACTGTCAAATCTCAATGCACTAGCTATAACAAATACAAGGAAGGACCCAGTTTCCATTTGCACACGGAGACCTATTTCATTCACAATCGAAACATCACAGGTTACTTAATCATAGATTGGGTAGGAGTGAAAAACCTTTAACCACCTCTAACCCGAGTCTTATAGGCCTACACATGGCCATTGGCCATACCTCTTTGATGAATCACTTGTTGCACTCTAAAGAATTAATATTCTTGCTCATCGAAACTTACTGCACACATTTAGAATCAGATGACTTTTGACTGCATAGCTTTCCCGCATGTAAGCTGTATCAGTGGACCCCACAGTTCGTCGTCAGGAAGGACAATTTTTAATTGTTTTTCCAGATCTATCACACTTTTAAGTCACCAATGTTCACCTTGTTCATGTCCAAAAGTATTTTATTGGACAGTAAAATTATCCATGGGCTTAACCATTTACGAGGAATGGTGGATTGGTGATAAATGAATTGAATCAGATCAAGAGCACCTTTCCGCATAAAGGCTTACTCTGGGAGAAAAAGCATAGGCCTAGCATGATTGAGTTCAAAGTTTTCAATCGAGGCGACCTCCACAGCTAAATCGAGTTGAACAGCCAACTCCATACTCGATGAAATCGATGCAGTGGATGGCTGGCAGCATCAGTAGTGTATGTGACATTTGCCCGAGATATTTGTCAGAAAACACCAAAATCAAATGAATTTTCGAACTACTCCTGGTATAAGACTCTTCATAGGAGTTTTGCGGCCTGCACAGTGTTTCTGAATTTGAAATCTTAACCCATTGAAAAGATAGTCTGCTCTGAATTTTTTTTTTTATAATTGTGACACTTATATTATAGCTCCTATTTGCTCCAGCACCGTCCGTAGTTAGCAGACCCTATACTTTAGGCACACTTCATTTATAAGGCACACGGTCAGATAAGCACATGTCATATAGGCACAGCGATTTAGGCACACTATCAATTTATAGGCAAACCCTTTTTAGGCACAAGTCATTAAGGCACAGTGATTTAGACACACCTTTTATTAGGAACACATTCATCTAGACATACCTGACCCATTCTGATAAACAGAGAAATTCTACCTATCTTTCGTATGATACCTGACCTTGCGGCACAAGTTATTTAGTCAAATCTCCCGGCCTCTTCTACATTCCGCCACCTATAGTTAGCACACAGACGGATATAAAAAAGTATGGGTCATTTTGATGATCGGGAGACCAAGTGGTTGTGATACCCTGGCAATTGTTAGTCACGAAATTCAAGGTCCAAAGACGCATTTGATAAGAAATTTGAATGGGAAGCAGGTGGTTTAAGATAAATGAATTTTAATTTGGCTTGGCTTTGGCGCAGCTTCCCCCTCCCCCAAAACAAATTCAAAATTCAATGTGCGAACCATCAAAAAAAAAATTTTCTTCTAGATCTAGAGTTTTTATAATACGACCTAAAATTTGAACTCGTTAAAAAAATAAGGGCATTATTAGTCATTATTTTTGTCGCTAATTTTTGCTAGGGTTCATTCTTAGGCCATAATAAACTAACAGTAGCCTATACAGATTATATATGACAGTCTTCCTTGTAATTACTATAAACCATTGCAACAAGTTTCGTCTAAATCCGCCAATAGTTGTGCTTACTATATGAGTGTTTGTAAACGCGAAAGAACAAGGGCAATAACTTTCGATTTATTTTATTAGGGTTCATCGTGAATAATCACTTTTTTTTTCAAAATCTCAAATTTTAGTGCTAAAGACCCATTATTGATGGAAGGGAAAAGGATGTATTAAAACAAAAAGAAGAGTTCAACTTCAAATAATGTCACCAATTTATCTATTCATTTGAATAGCTTGAATAACACATTTCCCGCCCTGAAACAGCTAAAATAATTGAACAACATTTTCTTAAGTTTCAAGCGATAATCTTCTGAACTTTGGACTTTTAATTGTGTTGACCTCAATAGACTATACATGGTAGGCCTAATAGTAGATTGACATGTAAACCTACATAAACTTCAATATGAACAAAGAAAATCAATATGAGTGTGAAAGTATGTCGATGACCGGATTTTATTGCTCTATTTCTAATAATAATGCTTATCCCACTGGATCGTGAGATGCCTTATTAACTTATATATTTCGCTTATACGAGAAGATTTCTGTCCAATATAATATAACATACCGATAAATCCAATTTATTTTAAGAACAGGTTTAAAGCAGGTTTATTTTGAAACATTAATCATATCCAAACATTCAACTGTTAGCCTAAATAATATACTGTATCTAATTTTGGTTAATATTTTATCAAACCTCAGATAGTCTAAGAACTTATAATTTTTCACACCTCTCCCTCGAAATTTCATCATAATCCCTATGCAGCCATGCATACTCCTTAAGCGTTTGAAAGTACGACTCGTATTTTAGTGATAGAAAACACATACAGAACATGAAACACTAATTTTAATGTTTAGGTATATAAGGATATAATTGAAGAGATTATATGCGAATTTCATGCAGTTCTAGTACTTAAGGAAATATCATTTCCTTTAATTTTCGATGATTTCTTCCGGGTGACATGGTTGTATTGCCCATCCGCACTTTAATCATATACAATACAAATATGGAATACATTCCATTATGCATTCTCAAATGTTACATTTTAATACAATAAGGAGATTTGGGTCAATACTTGTCTTTAACACAGTTAAAGTAAGTATATTAGAACGCAATAGGCTATAAGAAAATGCAGAGTTTAGTTTAGTGCATTAAGTGCATTTAATCTACAAGAGAGTGCAGAATGGAGAATAAACTAAAACATAGGGACCGCGGATAATATTGTATGAGGAAAACAAATGTACTAAAGGACAATAAAATGAAAGAAATTGTCACGGTTTCCTTAACATTTTTACGTCATAATTTACTAAATTAACTCTTGTAATATCACATCTTAATATATTTTGTGTGCTCTTTAATAAACTGAAGAAGACAAAAATAGCCACATCCATAATGTAAACCACTTTAATTCAATGGTAATAGGTAAGCGTCCCGTGTCATCTAAAAGATAAAATGCAATAATTTCATACATATAGAGACATTATTAGTCTTAGTCTCCAAAATAAAATGTTTATCTTAAAACACTGTCCACTGTCTTAACCTCAGACATCTCACAGAAAATGGGAATGATGCCAAATAAGGCTTAAGCTTGAGAAAATAAAACGTTTTATTTAATTTCGTTTACAGACATGCAAAGAAATAAAATCAGAAGTGAAGCTCTAAAAGAATAAATAAATGAATCTGGAATACAATACAGAAAGAAATTTGAAATAGACTTCATGACCCCTCTATATTGAATTGAAGTGACATTATCCGGAATTATAGAATTATGGAGTTTAGAAAAGATTAAAAAGTCACATCTAATCTCCTAACTATATCGTCTACATGAAAGTATGTTAACCTTTTAATGGGATAGAGACACAAAACTAATACTGTCTAATCGTCTTTCGTTAAACATTTTTGTCTAAATTCGTCAAAAAAATGCACTTCATGTTATTTTTCTACGTTTAGGTTATTCAGTGCTGATCTGTCAATTTCTTGTCGCGCTCTCTTAATCATTGATTCCAATCCATCTGCAAGTCCTCAATGATCAACGGGTCTAAAAAAGAGTAGAAGCACTGTGGTTTACGTCAGGTCTACAAAAGAGTATAAGCTCTGTGGTTGACGTAGCTGACGTATGATGTAGCTCATAGCCATAGGCGTACGGGAGGTTTTGAAACTGGGGGTGCGGGAGAGATTTGTGCCCGAATCTCGGACTCTGCCCGAATTCTACTGAACGCGGACCAAGATCGACTACGAGAAGCGCTGAAGGCGCGAGCCCGCTGCAGGGGGGCGGTAGGTCCTCCCCCAGAAAATTTTGAAAATCTACATTCAATCTGTTGCATTCTGACTTCTGAGACATAATTGGGGGTTGATTATTGGAATAGAGGGATGAGAAAAAAAAAAGGAAATATGCTCACAATCTCGGAATTCATGCACAAAAGTGATCATGAAGGGTTACTAATTTGATAAATATCACCAGCCCACAAGACTTCCACACGAATATCTCGATATTCGGGTATTTTGCTTCAATAGAATCTAGGGATTCGGGCAGGAATCGGTTCCCGGCAATATTAGTGGGTATTTTTCTAAAAAAAACTCGGGACTCGGGAACTTTCAGTGCCCGAATATGTCTAGAATTTTGCCCAAATATGATCGAGCCGAAAATTTTTGGGGGGGGGGGGGGGCGGTCGCCCCCCCTGCTCCCCCCTCCCGTACGCCTATGCTCATAGCCTACTCTTTTCTCACAAACTAATTTTGAAAGAAAAGGGCAATAACTCAAAAATAATTCATCGAAAATCTGTCAATTTGGAACTTGACCAATATTTTATCAATTGCTCAAAAAACAATCATTAAATATATGAAATGAAATCAACTAGATTTTCAACAAAACATATTTGTCATAAATCATAAACAGTACAACTAATTCAAACCTCTAAAGAACCTGACCTTTTTAAAGGAATACTACCTCTTAAAATGATCAAAAAATTTGGTGAATAACAGGTAATATTCATTAGGCAACTTGTCTGGTGTCATAACTATACTATATAATCTGATAAATCCAGAAAACTTCCATATATAATATTATAATTACTACAAGATATACACAATTGTAAGCGTTTTATAATAATAACCTGTAATTTTATGGAAAATTACTAAAGATTTAAGTTTTATTTGATTCTGTTTATATAGGCCTACTGTAGACACCTTTGATAAATATAATATACTCTTGGCTAAGGTTGAGAACTTATTTTTTTTTTTTTCATTTTAAGAGGTGGTATCGCTTTAAGAAAATGTCAAAAATATATACAGGATAAAAATTAATCAACGTGAAACACTTTGAAACTGATCACGGGCGCAGAACTGGGAACAAGGATTTTAAGCTTAGTTAAGTATAAGAGCGTCTGTAATGGACATTAAAATAAGCGCAATTTGGCATTAGTCCCGAAATTTTGCATTATTCAAACAATTTATGGTTGAATGCCAGGAATAATATTCGTCTGTTTTGTGAAAAAAAATATTTCTGAGAGCTATTATGATACGTGTCACAAACTCCTTGTGAATAAATCCTGGGTACGTCACTAGCAGAGCAACACCCGGCATTGAAAGGGGGATCTGCACCTCTGAAACTGATCACATGTAAAATCAGAATAGGATTTATTTTGAAATTTAATTTGAAAGTTTTATCAAAAAGAGATCGACACATTTGTAATTTGTGTTATTTTCTTAAGATTAAATTGTTGTGGGTAAGGGTCACAGTTCATGAAATATGAAAAAATAGCCTACTAACAAAGTGGGTATGAAACAATTCTTTTAAAAAAAAGGGGATCTCCGGCAATGCGATATGATTTCTAAAGTAAAATATTCATATGGGTGGGTGGGTCGACACTCAGATATTTTGTTGGAATTTTCATACGTGATATCAAGAAATTTTTTAACTGATGCCTCCAGGTGAGTTCCATCAAAACATTACAATTAAGGCTTACGGCTTACATTGTGCTTGGAACAAATTTTGTTAATGGCAATAAACAGAAACATTTCATAAAAGATAGCTTGCCAGGCAAGGTAACATACGCCCACTTCAGCAAATTTGAATATTTGAAAAAGTTGATTGCACCATCGCACTTCTTCGAGCTGATATTTAGATGAATCAATTCGAATGAAAACTCTAGCCTCTATCGAGGGCAATAACTCATAAACCGACAACGATTATCAAGATGAATACACATACCAAGTTTCATTCAAATCGGATAAATACTCTGGCTTCTATCAAGTACACAAGTTAATTTTAACGTTTTTTCGCTTAGTCAAGGGCAATAACTCATAAACCGACGACTAGAATTGCGCCATTTTCGAACTCATCCTAGATATTATCAAAATGAATTCAGATACCAAGTTTCATTCAAATCGGATAAAAACTCTGGTTTCTATCGCGTACACAAGTTAATTTTAACGTTTTTTCACTAAGTCAAGGGCAATAACTCATAAACCGTCGACTAGAATTGGGCCATTTTCGAACTCATCCGAGATATTATCAAGATGAATACACATACCAAGTTTCATTCAAATCGGATAAAAACTCTGGCTTCTATCGCGTACACAAGTTAATTTTAACGTTTTTTCGCTAAGTCAAGGGCAATAACTCATAAACTGACAACTAGAATTGCGCCATTTTCGAACTCATCCGAGATATTATCAAGATGAATACACATACCAAGATTCATTCAAATCGGATAAAAACTCTGGCTTCTATCGCGTACACAAGTTAATTTTAACGTTTTTTCACTAAGTCAAGGGCAATAACTCATAAACCGATGACTAGAATTGCGCTATTTTCGAACTCATCCGAGATATTATCAAGATGAATACACATACCAAGTTTCATTCGAATCGGATAAAAACTCTGGTGTCTATCGCGTACACAAGAAATTGTGGACGGACGGACGGACGGACGGACAGGGGTGACGGCAATATACGTGTGGGCGTATAAAAATGCACCAAATACTAACTGTAGTCTCCATTATATTCCTGTAGCTTATGAAAAATTCAAGAGTTCTGTACATTGTCCATGCACATGTTACTTCCAGACTTCTATCACTTCAACTTTCAAAAGGTAAAATTAATGTGCCCATGACCAGATTTCTTTTTCTTTACTATACCCAATACATGTTTCATTAATGTGATGACATGAAATCACAAACTAGATGGAACCTTCAAATTACTATGAAATATCTCTAAATAACAACTTGTAGTCATGTTTTACTTCTGTTACTTCAGCTACTTTTACAAATTATATGTATAATGGAAATAATAAATACATGTATAAAGTGATTATAAATAGTTTAATATCACAGATCATACAAATACATAAAAATAATCAAATTTACATACTTCTTTATATTGTACAATTTTTAAAAATAACAATTTCTAAAACGCCTCAAATTATAGATATTTTATAACTATGAATGAATTTTGGGATGCTGTAAATTGGATCAATTTATCAATAATTTTCAATTTTGTTCATGACAGCTACATATTGAATATCAAACATAGAGGTCATTTAGAAGTTAAAAGATGTTCTATAAAGATGTTGTATATTTAAAACTCTAGATAATAAATAAAAACAATAAGAGACGACATAGAACTATGATGGTGCTGAAACTAAACCTGCTGGACCCTGACCCAATGCTTGACCACCAACTGTACTTTCTAAAGGTTTAAAACCTAATTCTTCTGTTGGTATACCAAATTGATTTAATTTACTTTCATACGTTCTTAATAAATCATTGTGTGCCTGAAACAAAAACATAATACAATATATATTTGATTGTTTATTCAATAATCATTTTAAATTATATTTATTATGCTCCTCTTATTCTCTTCTGTTCTCACAAAAAAAACAAAAGGAAAAAGGATAAGCTCAAGAAATAGTTAAGTATGTTTATTGAGTTCGGTGTAAGTTTTTGAAAGTTTCACTTTTCATTTTTAAATGCTTATAATTCTGAATAAAAATTAACAAAGTAAAACTGGAACATTACTCATTCCTAGAAATTATAATTTGTACATCTATTTATAGTAATATATACAACTATATTGACAAATGATGTCATCTTAAATTAATCCATTTTATTATCATTAAGACATGTTTTAACCAATATATCCAATCCTGTTAAGTCTTTAATGTGATTAAATTTATACTTAATCTACTTTATGGTAAGTGTACTCAAATATATTGCTATAACATTCTTATTCCTCTGAACAGCTTTTTTTATTATTTTTTTTTGTGTGGATATAATCAATAAGAATGTTAAGATCTTTCATGAACAGCAAAGTGGGTGGGATGTTAAACGGCTATTTAATATACATGTATTTTTGATTCAAGACAAACCACTTTCATGTTCTACATCTTAACTTGTGTTGGTTAGGTATATTATATAACCTTATATGATTGAATAAGATTTGTAGACAAAACTTTCAAAACTGCTTTATCATACCTATCTGATTAATACAGAACTCTATTTTATGCTATTTTTATGGTTGACTTTTCTTTGTCATCAACAAACATGTTAAAATGTCATTAAATAATCAAACATATAAAGCACTGAACAACTACATGGGACTTACATGACAGAAATGGTATTAATATTGACATGTTTTATTGGTTTACTTTTAAGTTATGGATGGAGAGTAGAGTAACTCCCAAGAAATAAACTTAATTTAGATCTGCATTTTGTAGTTGCACAAAATACATCATTTAAGTTTTAACCAAAGATATTTATGATTGGAAACATTAACATAACATCTTTATTTTCAAGCAGGTTAGGTTGTAATATATATAATGTTATGTATTTTTGTTAAAATATATATAAAGGGAGATAATATTGTTTTTGTACCCACCTTACAAACTCTAGCCAATTCATACTGTAAATCTTTAATAGCGCTATTCTTAGAATCTAGAACATCCTGAAAAAGAAAAAACATACAATATACAACAACAAAAAACAGATACAATATAGGACAAAAAACAGTTATAGTCAAACAGAGATATTTCGGCTCATCCGGGTACAGTCAAACCATATACACAACCAGTTCATTATATTTTCAAGGGTGTTGCTGTAACTTACCAAACAAACAACCGTCTAAATAAGATACTTTTATACCCTTGAAAATATAATGGACTGGTTGTGTATATGTTTTGACGGTACCCGGATGAGCCGAAATATCTCTGTTTGACTATACCGTACAATATATAGGACAATAAACAAACTAGAAAGCATGAGAGTTACACTACATTTTAAGGTAAAATCTTGACAATAACATTTGTTGTAATCTCCATAGTATTGTAAACGATATCTAAACAAGGTCTTTTGATGATGCTTTTTTTATATGTATGTATCTTAAAAATCTTAAGATTTATCTTTTTTAAATTGAAAATACCTCAAGTTTTCTTGTAACAACAGTCAATGCTGTAGGATCTAAGTTGGAAGCAGATAAAACTTCATTTAATTGGGCTTCCTTCTTTTCCAGAGTATCAGCCAGGGCGCCTAACTTCTTTTCTAACAATAAGTTTTTAAAATTACTCTTCTGTTGTACTTCATGTATAGCTTTAACAAATTTACGATATAAATCATCTCTTTCTGCTTGTGTCTGAAAAAACAAATATTTTGATTTAAAAATTTGAGATGAACAAGATGTGAAAAAAACGTGTTATATTATTTAACATCAAATAACATTTTCTATTTCAAATTACAAAAAAATTGCAAAGAGGTTTTCAGGCATTGTAAAATGCAGCAATTGCACAATTCCTATTTTTATACAATAATGATATTGAGTCAGCACAACTAAATATAGCATTTGAGTCTCAATGACCACATTTCCTTTACAGAAAGTAAATTTAGGTGGTTTTGACAGAACATATATTTTAATATCAATATTTATATACCTTTTGAAATCTCTGTTCTAAAACTTCATGTTCCCATTTCAAGGCTCTGAATTCTTCTTCTGTAACCTTTAATCTTGCTTTGGTCATCTGAAATCAGACAGCTAATAGTACTAATAGTTATTTCAATTAATCATTGTTTACAAACAAATTGCTTCTTTTACATACCAATTGAATCTAAGGTGCATTTGATTTTTTAATGATTTTTTAAATGATTTTGTGTTATTTTCCTCTCAAACAACAAAACTGCAAAATTGGCAAGGATCATCTTTCTGACATTATGCTTACCCTAAGTGTTTCTTTATCTTTTTCATAATTAGCAAGTTGTTTCCTAAGATCATCCACTTCCTCTCTTGCCTTCTGTAATGGTTCTGTTAATCGTTTATTTTCTGCTATAACCTCTGCCATCTGCTTCTCCATTCGTTCTTCTTTCTTTTTCATTTCTTCAACTTGTTCCTACAATTCAAGTTATAATCTCTAGTTAAGAAAACAAAGTCATCAGCCTTTCAAACTCTAGTTGACAATAGAATCTACAAGCACTGTTTAAAGTAATCAAGCAAATGACGTTATACAAACAACTAAAAATCAAACTGTCTATGCTATAGAACCCCATAGAATTTCCATTAAGAAAAATAAGTTCCCAACATTCATAGTAGAAAATACAAAATCAATTACCTTCAATGTGTTAATTAATGCTAAATTATTTAATGTTATGTCATTGTAGTAATTTTTAATGTCACTGAAAGCTTTTTCATGATTTTTCATTAATGTATTGATCTGTCCATTTTTACGCTCTTCAATTTCATGAATTTCTGTTTTACGCCTTAAATCTAGTTCATCACGTAATGTACGCATTTTCTTTTCATATTTAGCTTCTATTTCTCTAGCTTGTCTTTCAAAATCAGCCCGTAATTTAGTGACTTCCTCATCATTTGACTGAAAAATAGATCAAGGAAAATATGTGAGAAAATAGAGCTATTCTTTCAACCCCTTTTTAAAACATATTACTTAAGTAACATTTTAACAAAAAACTTTGAAACACAAATACAAAGTCAAAATCTTACCTTTTTCAGGTTCTTAATAACATCTTCATGTGCCAATTCTTGTTCTTTAAGATGAACCTTCAGAGCTCTCTTATCTTTTCTAAGATTTGTTTCATTACCTTCATGTTCATCTTGTGCTAATTTCAAAGAAACACCACCCTCAGCTTTAAGTTCTGATACATTATTTTGATGTTCATACAGAAGATGTTTCACTTTTTGTTTGTAAACCTGTCAACAATAACAATATAGTTAATATCTTATTACATCAGCTTATAAAGAGTTTTAATCAAATCAACCATAAATGTCCAGTCTTTTCTAATGAAGCTAATTATGAGTTAATTATGGACATGTAAGATAAAGTAACTTATTGCATTACCTTGATTTCAATCTGATGTCTTTCTTCTGCATCTTCCATTTCTCTATCTTTATTTCTCAATTCAGCTTTCTTTTCCTCTAACTGACGCTTAGTGATCTCCCAGAATGTATTAACCTTATCTCTTTCCAACTGAAAATAATTTCTTTCTTCTCTTTCCCTCTCCAATTCCTCACGTAATCGAGCAATATGCTCCTCCAACTGAAATTTACATAAAATAACTGAATTAAACACTGCTACATAAAACTAAAAAAGTAAGAATAAAGTTCATTCATATATATTGGCTTATAGGCTGTATAGAATAACATACAAAAAAATCAAAATACAAAACGATGTATACTTTTATCAGTCAAAAGATAATTATATACCTGTTCTTTTGACATTTCTTCTGTTGGTACTCCATCTATTACTGTAGGTGTCTTAGCCTTCTTACCAGATTTTTTACCTCCTTTCTTCCCACTTTTCTTTTTTTTTGGTGGCTGAAAATATCAATAATAAATGATAGTTTAATCCTACATACATTTTAAGTGCAAGCTCTGCTGTCCAATAATAACAATAAAAAATAATGAACTCTTTATTTTACATGAGTCAGAATTAAGCCCTATACCGGTACCACAAGTGATACCGTCCTGTCTCACACTCAGCCCATGGGGACAAACATACATACAGTAAGCTTATACAACATATATGGTAGACAAACAAAACAAACAAAAATCAGATTTTTCTAATGAAGATGGTACAGTATCCTTACTCTCTTCACCAGCCGACCTATATAGAAGGCTGGAAAAGAGACAGATGTTTCAGACTGAAATGTCATTAGCTTATAGCAAATATTTGAAAATTCCATTTCCATTTATCTGCCAACCTCATATATGAGGTTATTATTATGGCCGAAGTATGTTTCAACGGTAAATGTCGTGCCAATAATAGCGGCCCCCAAATAAACAAACTAACAGAGCTGAGATGTCCCTCCGGCTCCATGCTATCTAAAAGAGTAAAAGAACTGCAGAGCCAGAAATGGCAACAACTTTGATAAATGAAATTATATAATCCTTGGCGTGTTCTAAATTGGTCTTCATTGGAGTCCTATCCTATATGCTTAGCGCTCCACTCAGTGACCAGTCAATATACAGGGTGTGATAAATTAAGGTAATTCAATATAGCCCTTTTTTATTGATAATTGACAAACTCAATCGTGGCCAGAGCCCAGACCAGAGAGCCTGCTGGCCCAATAAAAAATAAATAATCAAATCAAAATAAATGCACTCCTCAACCTGAAATAGGTCGTCGTTCTATGAAATTCACACTTACCATATTTGCGATCTGTGGTTCTGAACTGAGAGCACGTTAATATAAATATTGATGAAAATCACTCAAGATAACTCAACAAATTCTGTGTTCCCAAGCAACAATAAACATCCGGAAATGATAATTTCGTAGATCAGCAGCAAATTAAATTCTAGTCAGCCATTGGTTGAAATCAATTTGGGTCATTCGAGATTACAAGAACCATTTTCTGAAAATCGGTTTACTACCATATCGACCTTTCCTGTCACTCCGTCCCTTTTTCATTTCACGCCCATGAAATTCCGACCCTTCTTCATTTGTTTGTGTTTCCTATATCATATCCGAGATATCTTTTTAATTTCCAGATTGTCATTGGGATACCTAATGCTCATTGGGGATATATAACTCTATGTCAATGATCTATATAAATAACATAGATCGGCGAGATTAACTCATAGATATCCTATAAATAGCTCAGTGGATTAACTGCAAGGGAAGGCAACTCTGTATAAGAGATTGGTAGTTAGATTGAATTGCAAGTTGGAAATATTAAATTTTACATCCTGCTTTCCCACTTACAATGGAAACTTCACCAATACAAAAACTATTTTAACATAACTGTACACATTGATAGTGGAAAAAGAATTATAGTGGCTACGAAGCCATTGTCTTTACTACTGTTTACTAACATAAGAACAAAATAGGTTGTCTTTTTACTACCGTACTGAAAACCTAAAATATTTAAGGCATTTTTACGCACTTAAATCTGATTCGATGACCTTAATCAACGTGACGACACCGTCTCAAAACAAATCAGAATTTGTCGACAGGATAAATGTAAATTGAATATTTATATTTTGAATATTTTTTTTGCCATTCGAGAAGTTAACAACTGGAACGCTCTACTTGATTATGTTGTAAACTCTACTTCCATAAACAACTTCAAGTCCAACCTCAACTCAGCGTGATAAAACACCAAATCCAAATTCACTCCAAGTTTCTACCAGTAACACCAATTTTTTTTATTCAGTACGACCAACAAGAAACCCCTTAAATTTAACTTAAAGGGTAATGTTCAGCATTTCTTAGGGTCGATTTGAGTCTTGAATATATGCAAATAGTCTTCAGAAAGACTAAAAATGCTCCAAAATCATATAATTCTTTCAATTATATATATATCACTATCTTAACAGTATTCCATCATTTTCTGTATATATGTGTTTTCTTAATAGTCATAGTCTTAATAAACGGCTAGTCGTAATTTTGACTTTTAAACGACGATATTTATGGGTACACGTGTGTTTGAAGGCTTAAATTTCGTAGGAGAGTTGTGAACAATATTACGGATTTGATAAGCTAAACAAATCCCGATTCTGAGACTAAATTTTTTTGGTCAAACAGTTAGTGAACATAATATCCCTTTAAAGTCAAAGAACAATCTAAATATCAATGATAGAAGAAAAGATAAATTTATCTACCATGCTCTGCATGCGCTTTCCTGATAAACAGTCTCAATTAATTATATAAACAAATCAGGAGAGGTCAAGAAGCATAAAACGCTTACAATAAACCGAAGAGCAGGTGAAACAAGATGGCGGCTTACGAGCTGCCCCACCCAACCCTAAATAGAATTAATAAACATTAATATTTTATTGAGTGCCTATTGACTTTTTAGGTATAGGCTACACCCCTCCTGAAATGTGTGTCGAAATGACATTCTGTCACTGTCAAATAATATAATATAAGGGTGTTAAATCATTTATTCCTTTCTTAGAAACGTAATAAAGATTTTAGACGCCATTACTAAAGCGGAAATTAAAAAAGTAATTATGCTCCAGAGTTGATTTACTCGATTAATGTATATCGATTTGATTAGCTGCTAAAATAAATGCGGTGATTACCACAATCAAATTTGATTTGCTACAGGATAAATGATTTTTAGACCAAATCGAATCAGATTAACCCAGGATAAATACGGCTCTGATATTTTAGGTTTTCGGTAGTAAAAAGACAGCCGAGGGAAATCCCCATTCGCCATTTTAAAGTTATCAGTATCGTAGCTCAGTACTAGTAAGTGAATTACTGTTCTGTGTCATTTTTTATGCTTATACCCCATTTCTTTTCATTTTATTTCATAGACTCAGTTTTGGAATGAAATGGTTAATATGATTCTTTATTACTTCCTGCATTTCAAAAAGTATCCCCACTATTGAGTTGACTCACAGTCTATTTTTATAACTAAACTACGGAAAACCAATATAATCATAATATATTGGAAATACCAACTTGGCCTACGCTATAAAGTTTTCAATAATCAGTATAAGGAAATATATTATTTGTTATTCATAACCATTGGCAATTTGGTAAATCGATATTTATTCTTTTTAGAGTCTACTTATATTATTATCATGAAGATATAGGATAGGTTAAATAATAATAAATGGTAGGTAGGTCTTATTTAAAAAATAATACTAGTAGACCCAGTATTGAGAAGTAAAACACATCATTTTAGTTTCATGTTTTATTTTCTATTTCAGAACTGTTTGGGGAGAAAGCTAGATGTGGAATTATGGAGAATCATGTGCTGGTTTTCTTGGTGGAGTGGTGTTGAACTTTTTTTCAACATAACTATGATTAAAGTTACATAAAAAATAGGAAAAAATAAAAATGACTTCTAATAAATCTGATATGACTCTAAATGAAGCCAGTGAGTCTTTGAATCATGCTAGAGCTTTGTATAAAAAGTCAACCTTGCATCGGTCTGATCTAACCAAACAACAAAAAAAAGATTTGGGAGTGACAATTTTCAAAATATTAAATAGGTGTATGCCGATATTACACATTACTTTGGCTTTCACCAGTTCAGCCTTTGTAGAAATAATTGAGACTACAATAGAAGATGAAAAATTTGATGGGGAGAAATCTGCCCAAGCTTTTACAGAACTTGAAAAATATTTGAAACTTCTTTATGATCATCCATGGAAAAAAGAGTTTCGTATGTTAAAGGTAAGATTAAGCCTTCTAAAAAATATATTTAGTGCGGAGAATAGTAAAGATTTTTTTGGAATGATTAGTTGTTTGCTTTGGAGTTTGAAGGCCAACCATTGTGAAAAATAGTTTTCATTTTTGCGAGATTTATTTCACAGTTATAATCGTTCGTGCTTGGGTTTTATTATTCTCATTTATTAATATATAAAGTACTTCCTCAAATGAAATAACCTATTAACAATATATTGTTAAACAGATTTTGAGTTTTGTTTTGCAGTTTCGATCATTAATTAATTTTGCTCCAATTTAAGTGAAATTTTACTTATTTTTCAGTTATACTCTGGTTTCTTTAACTCAAAGGTGAAGTCTCATTTGAGAAATCCTGAAGATATTTTTGTTTTGGTTGGTTATAAAAGAATAAATGAAAGTGAAATGATTTTACAGGAAGTGAAACCTAACAGAGAACTCATAATTAATACTAGCTTTGAATGTTTAGTTGGGGCTGTAGCATGTAAAGTGATTGAAATGAAACATAATGTAATAAATGATAGTGGTGGGGATCTTAAAGATGCTTTTCAATGGATGAAAACAGGTGAGAAACCTCAGGAAGAATATCTTAGAAAGAAACTAGAAGAGAGAAGGAAGACACAAGAGAAAGAAAATATACAAGATACTAGTAACCAAGATAAAATACACTCCTCTACATATTTTGATAAATTGGTTGTTGATTTGAAATCCCCAAATAATGATAATGATGTCTGTATAACAGCTGGTAATTTTCCTTTTATAGATGAAGTTCCAACTGATAATGGTATAGAAATCAGTATGAAAGGAACACATGATGACCATATACATGCCAGCTTACGTGAAGTCAATTTAAAGCAACAGAGACTAAAGAAAGGATCTAACAGTGATGTTAAAGATTTATTAAAATCAAAAGAGAAAATTGATTATGATGTAAAAAGTTATCAAGAAGTTGATTTGAAATGTAGTAGAAAAATAAGTGAATATAGTAAGAGGCGTAAGGAAGGAGATAGTTTTAGTTCTAGAACAATGCCTAGAAAAGGAAATAAAGAATGCATGGAAATATATTATCCTCCATCCACAATAAGTTCGTACAATAATATAGCAGAAAACAAACGGACACATTATTCCCCATACCCTGCAAATCCTGATATTGATGTTGCAGATGGTAGACATATTAAAAATAAACAGTTTTTTCATGAAGCTGATTTACGGATCGATGGAGACTTGTCTTTTACATCTGGCTACTATGATATACCCAGAGATGATCAAGAATTGGTTTTGAGATCCTTCAATAATTCACCATATTCTTACGATGAATGGTCTTGTTCATACTGCACTTCAATTAATAATGTTTCAAAAACAGTTTGTATAGAATGTAATAAGAGTCGCCATGTTGGACCAGATTTAGAAAACCCAAAAGCTGGTGATAGTAAAAAAGTATGTTCTGAATGTACCTTAGAGAACCTACCAACAGCTATGAATTGCAGTGTCTGCAATGCAGTTTTAAAACCCTCAAATGTACAGACTTATGTTTAATTGTATTAAAATTATCTGTATAAACTGATGTTTTCCTTCAAGGAAGAGTTACTTTTCCTCTTTTCTTTATCAATAATACAATGAAATGGTGTTTTACATCCTACTCTTTTGCACACGTGTGGGTTTATAAGAACGGACAAAAGCCATGTCATTCGGCTCAACCTGCGTCATTGTTCGAGGCTATATAATGACTCGACATGATTTGTTGCCATCTTGCTCAGTAAATGGAAATTTAATGGATTAGTATGCACGTAGAGACTTTCCTCGAAGCACGTGGTTGTCAGACCCTAATGTTGTGTTTAAAAAACCGAACGAAACCATGTTAGGGTCTGATTTTAATTAGACTGACGGTAACAGATCAGCACGTTCATGGCTCGGACGGATTTGTACAGCCGACTGTTGTCGGTGAAACGATGTTTCATCTAATCATCTCTACAATAACTCCGTCCATTACTTCATAATATATGTTTTGGTTTAGATAAGATAGCAGGATCTTTACCAGATGTATGAATGTATGTATGTATGTATGTATTTTAGCTGCATCTGTCAATGCCGTAAATTTCTGTATTGTGTCCTGATAGCCTTTCACGGAGAGATTTTAGTAAACTGATTGAACTATCTACAACATTTAAAGCTTCGTTTATGTCAGTTTCACGAGCTTGAAGTATACCATCTGCTGGCTTGAAGACACCAAGGACGCGTTTTATGAGCACCGCAATGAACATAAACCGTTCACCAGTTACTAGACCTGTTACTGTCGCTACCGTATCAACATCAAATTTTACCTGTTGGAAATTATTATCTCTGAGCTGTTGCAATGCGCTTAAAAGAACGTCATAATTTTCAACAACTTCCATAATGTCCTGACCACCTTGTGTATAGAACACGATTTAGAGCATCGTATGTCTGATCTACTTTAAATTTCGAAAAAAAAAAAAATTTGTTTAGTAACCCCAATTGGTCCAAAAACTCAGAAAGTTTGGGATTACTGGAAAATTACTTGCAATGTTTTATGGTTTTTACAATGTACATACAAGGTATTTACGACTGAAGAGTGTTCTGTTTGAACCGTTGGACTCCACCGCGATCACCACCCATACCGGATGCCTCATCGTAGCACTGTGAAATCATTTTTGAACTGTCGTTTCCCTGTTCATCTGGAGTTTTAACAAAACATTTGTCAAAGCTTTTGCGTCGAGTTTTTCAGTGCTTTTTATAACTAGTAATGTAATGACTCTTTAGGTTTAATAATCTATTAAAAAGTCCATAATCCTCATGAATCGTAAAATCATGCGTGCCCCTGAATGGAAGTTGCACTACCTCGGCAATGCTGTTGACGTGATAGCGACGGTTCTCCTGAACATCTGCACTGACCATGATTAATGACACCGATTTGCCTGAATTGTTCCTTCTATTCCAACTTCTCATGGATTCATTGTGACATATAGAGTTGTCATGTAGCTAAAGTCCCTTGCCACTATCTTCAAATGCTATTTTATGGATGCTATTAAAAGTTTCTTATTCTCTGTAACAGCGGAAGTGGCACATTTTCTACAAAGAACGCAAAACACAACATCACGTTCTACAGAATACTCCAGCCATTCAAACTTGCTATACAAGTCAGAGTTGAATTTTCTGGTAAGCAGTCATTTAGGCACATATTTTTTAAGCACACTTCATAGTACTACTTCATTTAGGCACACGGTCAGATAAGCACATGTCCTATAGGCACAGTGTTATTTATACTGCGTTCACACGACTAAAGTTAAGCCAGCTTAACTTCTAACCGTTCTTCGAGCCTGGTTTACGTTTTTTCCATGAGCGTTCAGACGGACATAAAAGTTAAGCTAGCTTGGACATGACCTCGGAATTTATCTGGAAGTTCAGAGGTCAAGATACCATGACGCATGCGCGTGTATTGTTTACTTTTCCTACAAAAAGGGTGACGATACCGATTATTTTAATTTATAAACTTCTTCAACTTTCATTTTTACACCGGTCATTTTCATTTTCATTGTCTTGCTCCATGGTTAAAGTTGTTTACAAATGAATAGGTAATGGCGGGTATCCGGTAACAGGTCTGCGCATGCGCGGAAAATGTTATATCCGGCTTTGATAGCCAGGAGCGTTCAGACGGCAATAACCAAGCCAGCTTAAGTTTCCAAGCCAGGTTTCAAGCCACCTCCGAAGTAGGGGCAAGTTAAGGCAGCTTAAGTTCAACCGGTCGCGTTCAGACGACAAAAAAACCCAGGCTCGAAGAACGGTTATAAGTTAAGCTGGCTTAACTTTAGTCGTGTGAACGCAGTATTAGGCACAGTGATTTAGGCACACCTTCAATTAGGCACACATTAATTTAGGCACATATTCAATTAGGGGGTTAAGGGTACATGGCTCCCAAAAACTCAAGTAAGGGAAAAGCGAGATCATTTCAAGTTGGAAGAAAACAAGGGATAGGTCTGGTATCACTATCACATAATATTCAAATTGCAAGACTTTGCAAGTGGTAGGATGCTACCTTTAGAATGGTTCTGTATTTTCATAAACCAAAATAAACACCAACAACAACAGCCACACATTTTGATGTGCCCCCTACCCCGCAAATTCAAACAGTTTCAGTCTGAAATGCATTTCACTTTTCGACACAAAACTGACTTTTCATTTTCGAGATAATTCTGTAATGTAATTCTAATTTTGATTAGATTGGGCCAGCCTCATCCCCAATCCGCACGTGCCCAAATAACAGTGTGCCTAAAAATAGTAGGCCTATGCCTATTGAAAGTGTGCCTAAATCAATGTGCCTAAATTACACCGTGCCTTTATGACGTGCTTATCTGACCGTGTGCCTAAAATACCCTGTCTAAATGAAGTGTGCTTAAAAAATGTGTGCCTAAATGACAGTGAATCGTTAATTCCTGTGAAGGTGATACCTTGGATGTATCCCTATTGCCTTTGTCTTTACGAATAAAAAACTTATACATTTTAAATGGCGTGCTCGGAAACCAAAGGTACGTAACTCTAGGTACTCAATTATTTTGACATTGGCATTATCTACCGTTGCTGGATTGACAGGGTTTTCTCGTCATTAACAACTAATAACCTCGTTTTAAAAACACTAGTCACATTTTATTTATCCATGGAACTATAGGCAGGGAATGCCAAGAAGGACAAATAAATATTGAACTTCCGTTTAAATTTATGGTTGACCGAATTTCTACTTGGGGGTCTTTTTTTAACTTCTGGTGCAGCGTAAAAATAGTTATGGTAAACAATAACAAAAGAAGTTAATTTGAAAATTATCACAGAAAATCTAATTTAACAAGATTTTTACAACTGTAATTTTATGATTTGATATGTAATGATAAGTATATATATTTCTAAATGTTATAGGCCTATGTTACTGTAGAAATAATGTAATTATTAAATTTAAGCATGAAAACCTGTTATGCCATGGCTTAAATTTAGACCTACCATGCAGTGAGTTTTACCGGGCTGAAGGTAGCAGACACTTGGCCAGCAAACAATAAGCCGGCAAACAATACGCAATATGGTCGAAAAATGTTTAAGAAATTGTTTCAAATTTTAAACATGTCAAATCTCAAACTAGTCCATCTTCCAAATAAAACACTATCTTAGCCTTTCTCTCACATTCGTACTGTGTAAACATCAATACATTTAACGCCGAGTTTAGGTGCAGTCGGTAGCCAGTTGAATTAATGTCTGTTAGGCAATTAGGTGCCATTTTGCAGAAAGCGGAAGTTATGCGATAACCCTCATATTCAGCGCATGCGTGCCAAGCATAAACTATTTATTTGTCCTTCTTGGCATTCCCTACCTTTTAGTTCTATGATTTATCCAATAAGCTATCTCGATACATTTTGAGTGTGGGTCAGAATGATTTGCAAAGCAAGTTCGACAAGACGAAAGAGTTAATTTCTCTAAGCATTTTCCGTAATCGGGAAAATTCAAGCAACCTCAACACTTTAACAAATTATTTAAGATTGAAGGAAGCTTTACTCCGTTGTAAAGCCGACAAAATCTTATACGATCCTCTATTTTGGTATCAATTCGGTCTTGACCTTTGAGACTCGATTATCAAAAGGTAAATTTGCTACAAAAAAAATCTGGCGTCTGGTTATTCGAAAGTTTCCTCGCAATAATTTGTTACAAGGAATATAACTGGTCGGACAATAAACGTTCGACCAATCTTGCTAAAGGAACATGGGGACCCCCTGGACCCCTGGTTATTCGAGACAAATTTCAGAAATGTATTCAAAATAATAATAAAATGCGTAATTGGTGAACAGATAATCAAGCATCAAATGCACAAGCCGGTGTCAGAATATTGCCCCAAAGAAGCAAGTATAAAGTGTCAAAGTAAAGAGTCTCGCGCATGAAGACACAACGAAACCCCATTTATACCGAGACAGATTATGGTTTACGGAAACTACCGAGGATTGTCGATTGTGGCGGCTTTCACCTTTTTTTAGTTGGAAAATGCTGTCGGCCCAGCTACCGGATAGTGCTATATACGGAACACGCTTAACGTTTTCACCTTTGTGATTGTGAACACACAAAATTTACAGTGAAATGATCGCAGGCGACAAAAAAGACTCGTATAAGTCACAGGGGCTCGTAGTTATATTTTTAAAAGTATTGTTATACGGTAATAAGAAAAATGAGAAGGGAGGACACTTATTTTGGGGTCAAAACAGAAATAGAAATTCAGCGCTTTTCTTCGCCTCGAAAACGGCCAAGTCTTTGGTCTAACCTATATATTTAGGAAAATAAAGCAGGACAACTTCATTGTAGGTCATTTTCCGCTTGCTTCGAAGACGAAATACCAGATGAGTTTTCATTGGTACGAGCCCCTGTGGTATAAGTGACATATCGATGCAAGTCTAATCCGCATCTACGTTTTGTATCATTTTCAGTTCACAGTCAATGCTATTTTCTTTCATTTAATTCTAGTAAAGACATGAATTTTTATCAAATTAAACTTTAATGTGCATACTACTGTTTAAATTTATGTTATATTACATGTTACAAGTAGTTTACTAACCCTCGCTTTATAATAAATACAATGGACATCTCGTCAATCTATATTACTTTTAACCTTTATTGATGTATTATATTTTGCTTTTCAACTTGGTTATTTGCTTAACTCCAATTTTCTTGGCTTTAATGATTTTTGCAGTCGACCTGGAGGTTGTTGAAGCCTTGACATTTAAAGGTTTTGGTTTCGTCACAGTTTTTCTTATTGAAGTAGTTTTTTTCATGGTTGAAATGACAGGTCTCTTGGACACACTTGATAAAGTTTTCTTAGGCCGACGATGAGGTTTTAAATGAGTTGCTGATTCCTTTGTTACAATTGGGGCAACACTTGGAACTGATGCACTAGTAGACTTAGTTTCTGGTAACACCTGATCCTCTACATCTGGTAAACCAAATTTTATATCTTCATTAATAATAATAGTAGGCCCCAATTGATCCAATTTATTCATATCAATTCTCTTCTTTTTACGCTTTGGTCTTTTAGGATCTTTAAATGATCCAGTTTTTATTTTACGCATTATAGCTTTCGTTATGAAAAAGAGTATGGCGACCACATCTTGAAATATTATAGCAGATATAACTGTTAAGATTATCATGATGCCGAAAAATCCCACTGATATTGCCGTGGGCCGGTCATCGGGTGCTGATGTCTTTTCTCGTCTAGTACTGGATAGTAACTCAGTGTTTACTGTCAAATTTGTAATAAGATGGTCAATTATTTCTTGAATGACAGCAGGGTCTGTATCTATTTCAAAACAATCACAATAACACTGTTCTTCGCGAAATCCAGGGGTTGTTGATAGGTAATGTGGAGTGGAACAGATAGGGTCAGTGGTTATGATACTTGGTGTAGCCATAACGTCTTACTGCAGCTGAACAACTTAAACCAAAACTAAAAAACAAAACATCATACTTTAACAGCAAGTCCATACTTTTTAAAAGATAGCTTGCCAGGCAAGGTAATATACGCCCACTGACGTGTTTGAAAAAGAACATTTGGCAGAAAACAGCTACCATCACAACCATAACATATTCAACCTGGCCTACAATTCGGTCAGAACTTAAATTAAGTGTCGTTTTTTCTCGATTTCATCAAGGGTTCAACATTCATCAAGTTAAGTCAAAATCCTTCTGCCTTATAGAGTGTTTATGAAGCTAAAACTGAACGTATTTCGAAGACTAAGAGCAATAACTCATATCAAATATTTTTTTTATTTTTGATAGGGTTTATCGTGTGATTATAAACTATTTCAATAGGCTTCATTAAAATCTATCAAGTATTCTGCCTTCTTACGACCTAAATCAACGTTTTTGGAGAATAAGGGCAGTAATTCATATAAAATATTTTCCGATTCATATGATTTTTAATAGGGTTCATCCATAGGGTGATAATAAACAATGTCAGTCAGTTTCGTCAAAATCTGTATATAATTGTGACTTGTAGAGTGTTAACGAGCTAAAAATCGAACTCAAGGGCAATATTTCATATTTAATATTTTCTGATTTTATTTATTTTTAATAGGATATCCTTGGGTGATAATTAACAATTTCAGTAAGTTTCGTCAAAATCCATAAAGAATTGTGACTTCCTAAATATTTTTCGATTCTTTTGATTTTAAATAGGGTTCATCCTTGGGTGATAATAAACAATTTCAGCAAGTTTCGTCGAAGCCCGTAAAGAATTGTGACCTGTAGCGTGTTAACGAGAAATTGTGGACAGACCGACGGGCATGCCTGGGTGACGACAATATACGCTCTACATTTCATGTGGGCGTATAAAAAGATGCTGCGATATTTACATATGCACTCAACCGAAACTCATTCTATTTTCCATGTGTTGATGAATCGCCTTCTGATGGACTCTTGTATATTTATCCAGCAGTATACGTTTCTTGTATAGTTGATCATGTATTAGTATCAGATAAAAGAAGAAAACTAACTTGAATTTACATGTATCCAAATTGTTGCATTACCACAAACGTCACCAGATATGTAAAAATACTACTGAAGAACTATATTCCAATATATGTAGAAGTCATAACAGGTTGGCAACCAGTCTACCAATAGAGGCTAGAACTGTAACACTATAGACTGATACCATAGTTCAACCTTCTGTACCCAATTACTGCAGCATCTGTAATTTAAATACACATCATGGACTATATCACTGAATATAAAGAGATAGTTGTGATCATCAATTACATATAACCCAAGGAATTTTACCATTCTAAGACATTCACCTAGTGTAAATAAACGATAATGATCAATTTTAACATTACCATCAGCTCCAATATAGCTCCACGTATTACATTAGTACTTCTTCAGAATTCTGTAATGATGAAGCTTTAACTTTTCTTTTGGATACGGAAGAACAAAAGATATGGTTATGATATTGATTTGGATACTATTTATTATCATTCTCTTTTCATGGTTTCGATTTCTTATAGCTTTATTCGATATAGGAAACAATGTATTTTGAACGTCAGAAGTGTTAACGACTCTTAAACAAAGATTGGCATTATATAAAATATCAATACAGTGTATATACATATAAAATATAAGAACATACCTGCAGACATACACACTTGAAAGAAAGATAAATTTGAAAGTTGTTATGTATTCTAATCCAATATCGTTGATTTGGAATAATACAACTAAATATAGTTGTGCATATAGGCAGTCCAAATTGCAACTGATAGTTTTCGAACAGCAGTCAGTCAAAGTTTAGGCAAGCGTGAAAAAGCTGATCCCAAACTTAAAATGGCAAGAACTTCGTCAATTATGATCCAAATGGTATGAGTTTTGAATAAGATGAAAATTTAGCAATCCCTGTGCATGTATTTCAGACGAAAACAAAAAATATTGATTTTTTCTATTTTTAGGGAAAATCTTGTTTGAAGTGTCACCCAGTTTTGAGAGGACAACTGCAATAGATATCGGTTAAAAAGAAAGTTGCCGAAGCTTAAAATGCTCTAGTAACGAGACCATTCACTGTAAGATCTTAAAATTTAAAATAAAACAACTTGTTAATTGTGCATAAGCAATCCGAATTTGCAACTGTTCATCTTTGATAGTTCTTTAGCATCCTGTCAAAGTTGAGGTCTTTACCTTACCTTTGACCTACAAGCGTGAAAGAGCTGAACCCAAATTTAAAATGGCCATAACCTCTCCATTTTTTTTTATCCTAAAGGTATAATTTTTATACGCCCACATGAATATGTGGTCGTATATTGTCGTCACCCCTGTCCCGTCGGTCTGTCCGTCAACATTTCTTGTGGGCACTGTAGGGCCTACAGTTTTCATCTGATTTTGATGAAACTTGGTATTATCCTTTAGGTTGATAAGATCTCAGTCAAGTTCGAATTTGACGTATTTTCAATGGACAGTTTTTGAGTTATTGCCCCTGACTTTGAAAAAAACGCGTAAAAATTTGTTTGTGGGCACTCTTGAGACTACAGTTTTCATCTGATTTTAATGAAACTTGGTACGATTCTTAAGATTGATAAGATCTCAGTCAAGTTCGAATTTGATGTATTTTCAATGGACGGTTTTTGAGTTATTGCCCCTGACTTTGAAAAAACGCGTCAAAATTTGTTTGTGGGCACTCTAGAGACTGCAGTTTTCATCTGATTTTAATAAAACTTGGTATGATCCTTTAGAATGATAAGAACTAGGTCAAGTTTGAATTTGACATATTTTTGATGAACTGGTTTTGAGTTATTGCCCCTGACTTTTTAAAAACGCGTCAAAAATTTTTCTGGGCACTCTAGAGGCTACTGTTTTCATCTGATTTTAGCGAAACTTGGTATGATCCTTAAGATTGATAAGATCTTGATCAAGTTCGAATTAGACATATTTTTGATAAACGGTTTTGAGTTATTGCTCCTGACTTTTTAAAAATGCGTCATAATTTGTTTGTGGGCACTACTTGAGACTACAGTATTCATCTGATTTTGATGAAACTTGGTATGATCCTTCAGATTGATAAGATCACGGTCAAATTGAATTTGACGTATTTTCGATTGACAGTTTGTTAGTTATTGCCCTTGACTTTGTCAAAACGCTTCAAAATTTGTTTGTAAAGCACAATAGAAGTTCCAGTTTTCAACCGATTTTGATGATGTGATCATTGGAATTAATAAGATTTTGGACATATTCTAACTTGCCTTTTTTTTGATGAACGTTTTTTTAGTTATTGCCCTTGTCTTTGTAAAAATGCTTTAAAATTTGATTGTGAGTTCAATGAAGTTTTCATTCAATTTTGATGAAACTTTTTGTGATATTTGGACTTAGGTGAACATTGATATAATAAAATTTGTATTATCGTTAATTAAGATATTATCAATTCTGACAGCTGCCAGTGGGCGTATGTTACCTTGCCTGGCAAGCCCTGTTGAGTTTGAAGTTTCACCCAGTTTTTGACAGGTAAACTGCACTAAATATCGCTTTTAGAAAGTTGCCGACACTAAAAATGCTCTGGTACCTTAATACCGTTCACGATAAGAACTTGACATTTGGAATAATATACAATCTCTGATGTCTTTATTTTACCCCTGGCCTGAAAATTCAGCATTATCCTGAGTGTATTTCAGGCCAAAACCGAAATTATTGATTTTTCAATATCTTGGGAAAATTGAGTTTGAATTTTCACCCTGTTTTTGACAACTGCACTACTTTCAGGAAGCTGCCAAAACTAAAAATTCTGTTATCCAGAAAAGCAAAACGCAAAACTATAACCTGAACACAATAAAATTAATATAGTTGACGTTTCAGAGATAAGAGAACATATTTTAACGAATGAAAATCAACATTCAAAGAGCAAAAACGTCTGTAACTCAAACAATGGATACAGAGAGATATAGACATGTTCTCGGTACTTGTAAACTTGATTCATTAAAACTATTTAAAGAAGAATGTTTATAGCCTACAATCTTTTATAAACAAAGACGTATCATTATTATTTGCTTTCGCTTGATAAAGCTTCCTGTGCGTACTTACGTAAATGTTTTTAAAAGGCTGCACATGGCTGATTTTTTTAAAAATTTAATTTGGGACCACTCCTCTTTTATTCTCAAAATTTATAAGCGATAAACCTGAGACCCTATACAAATAATCTTGGACCTTGTATCTGGGAAATGTCAGGAATTTGCGTTTCCAGGCGTCTAATTCTATAAAGTGGTGGTCCTATGTCCCTACAGAAATAAACTTTTAGTTTCTCATTTGTGGGCGTCTATTTCTCAAATTGTTCTAGGCTATAGATCCCTCATACACTATACAAATAATCGTCAATCCAATATTTGCTTGGAAATGTCAGGGATTTTCATTTCCAGGCATCTTATTTTCTTTTTGTGGTCCTGCAGTCCCTATACAAATAAACCTTTTTACAAAGCCAAGGGAAGTAACTTAAAAAAAAGCGTTCGTCGAAAATTTGAACTCGATTAAAATCTAAAGATCATAACAAGTTCCATCAAAATCAGATGACAACTGTAGTCTCTAGTGCTCACAAGAAATGTTGACGGACGGACGGACCGACAGACAGGGAAGACGACGATATACAACCATATATTCATGTGGGCGTAAAAAAACGCGTACTGTCCCTTTAGATATTGTAGTTATTTTAGAACATATCCGTGTATTTGCTGTATCGAATATCGTTATATTTACTTTTATTTTCAGTATAGAAAGTTTTATTATTTATATAAATAATAAATGTAAATTTCGAAAAAGTAAATGACAAGCATCATTAGAGTAAATGTTACGCATAGTTTTATACGCATATATAGCGGCGTATATCGTCGTCACCCATGACCTCTCGTCTGTCGGTTGGTCCGTTCATCAACAATTGCTGGTAAACACTCTATACAGAGCACAATTCTTGATGTGAGTAATTGCCCCTGTTCTTGTAAACGCGTTAAATTTTTAATCTACAATGTATATAAATATCCAAGAAATTACAATTCTTGACTGATTTTGACAAAATTTAGTAGGCTATTAATGTTCAATATCGTCCAAAAAAGGGGTGTTCGACTGAAGATTGATATTTTTTTTAACTGTCAAATTTTTTATATTTTTTTGTTTAAAAGGTAATGTTTAGCATTTCGAGGGTCGATTTGGGTCTTGAATATAAGTAAATAGCCTCAAGAAGTATTAGAACTGCACAAAATCGCACAATACCATTAATTATACCTCTACCTAAACATTTATCTTTCATAATTTTGAAATATTTGTTTTCTTTTTTAGGCATAGTCTCAATGAAATACGAGTCGTATTTTTGACTTTCAAACACTGATTATTATGGATACATAAGGGATTTGAAGGTTCAAATTTCTAGGGAAAGTTGTGAACATTATTACGGATTAGATTAGCAAAACATCAATCTAGGTTCTTGAGACTAAAATTCTATTGATGAAATGGATGAAGAACATATCCCTTTTAAGTCAAAGCTGCCAGAGGGCGTATATTATTTTGCCTTGCAAATGAAATGAAATGAATGGAGTTTACGTCCTACTTTGCTGCACCTATATGTGGGCTATTTGAGGACGGACAAACGCCATGCAGTGTGCAATAAGGGAAATTTTGCCAGGTCAGCGGTATTAGCCTGCTCTTATTTTCGATTTCCACCTGTCGATCGATCTTTTAATGTGCACAGCCAATATCAAGTCATCTTCTAAGCTGTAATTAGAGCTGTCAATAAGACAGTTTATTTGGTATTGCCCGTAGATACGTGGGCAAAAAAGGTTAATTGCTACCTAATTTTCTAAGCGAGATTCTTCCTCTGAAATAATCTTGAACCTGAGATTGGCCGGAAATTGTCAGGAAATTGCGTTTCTGGGCGTCTCATTCTCCAAATTTTCTATGAGATATACATCAGACCAAAACATTAATAATTTTGAAATTTAAATTCGCTGGGAAATGTCAGGAAAGTGCGTTTCCAGGCGTCTATAATTCTCAAAAAAAAAATTGTGGTGGTCCCACTGTCCCTATACAAATAACCCGTAAACTTGTCAGGAAATGTCAGAAAATCGAGTCTCAGGGAGTCAAATTTTATTAAATTTCTTGAGGGGGTCCCCAAACTTCAGAAAATTGTGTTTCGAGACTTCCATTGGGCGTCCTCGTCCTCTTTAGAGAGCACCACTGTAATGGGTAACAATTTACTAAGTTTTCAAGGAAGGTGGTTGTGATACCTAAGCTGCCCCCCTGATTAGACGTTTGCGATTAATTCGAGGTTTTTGATTAATGAAATGTTTTGAGTTTTTATTTTTATAAATCCTCTTTCTCCCTCTCTTCTGGGTTTTTGCATGCCTATTTTTGACTATTTGGTCTAGCTTTGGAATTTGATGTATGCCGAATTTGCATTTTATTTCAGATTTTGTGAGACACTTATAGGCGGAAGGGTAATTCTAAAAATAGTCGTTTTGTGAGCAGTTTTGGTGCATACAAAACTTCGCATCTTGCCTAGCTCCGTATTATAGCAGATAGGTAGAATTTCTCTGTTGTTCAGATAGTCTTGATATCCGGTAGTGGTCTACTTTCAGTTTAACTGGTTCAAAATTTCCATGGTCATCATATATTGAATATTGAATCTTTGAGGAGACAATAAGTATTTGTCAGGCTTTCAAACGACACATTGGAAAGTTCAACGAGATTTCTGGAAAAAGTTATAGAAGGTTGAAAACCAAGACTTAACATTGAAACGCATGGCAAATGAATTGGTGGTGCGAGTCCTTATATGTTTTTTTTTCTTTTACTACCAGTTACTTCCCTTGAAACAGTAACACATAGGGATGATAATAAATAATAATATTATGTCTGTGAATCCTTAGAGCATATGTCTCCACCTGGTTATTGGAAATGAAATGAATGGAGTCTTACGTCCTACTTTTCTGCACCTATATGGGCTAATTGAGGACGGGCAAACGCCATACAGTGTGCAATGAGGGAAATTTTGCCAGGACAGCGACATTAGCCTGCTATTATTATCGATTTCCAACTGTCGAGGGATCTTTAACGTGCACATCCAATAGCACACGGGACCTCGGTTTATTGTCCCATTCGAACGACTAGACGCTTTTTCCATGTCAGCCCCTCCGATCACTGACAGGGGAAAACCGGGTTGAAAAATTCGAAAGTATCATCTCGACCCATGCCGAGAGTGAACCCTTCAGGTTAGCGAGCAAGTATCTAACTCACTGAGCCACCGCGGCTCTCACCTCGTTATTGGAGGTTTGTTGTATGATATGTTTGTCCTTTCGGGGTGTTCCCACTTTCCCGGCAGATTATCGGGATTAAATTTGTCTAATCCGGATTAGCTGGGTTATAGGGATTAAACGGATTAAGGCAGATAAAATTCTACTAATGAGCTGATATTTTTATTTATTTTAATTTGTTTTAAATTTTATATACAATTAAACAATGGTTCACACAGTACATTACAAACCAACAAGATGTAAGACGACATCATTCTCCATACTCCATCATGGTCTTGCTATTGTTCTGTAGACAGACTTTAAGGCGATCAAGTTCATGTTCCAATTGGCGATATTGTTACTTCTTGGGGCGTTTCTTACCACCAGACTGGAGTTGACTGATGGTAACCTCTGTTATTGCTTGCTCAGAATTTATCAGGGTGATGAATCTGAAGATGTTAGGATTGTTGGTTCCACATACGTATTTCTTCTACCTCAACCCACTTCTCGGTAACATAGTCAGTAAACTTTGCAAACCGAAGGTTCTTCAATGTTAACAGCTTCAAGGGCATGGAACCAGTAGTCTTCAATATGTTCAGGTCTAAGCAGAGGTAGTGCAGAAGCTCTCCTCACGAATAGGTTCACATTTTGGTTGTTTGCAAAGGCACTGATCACCACGTCTATTTGAAACAAATTGCACGTTCACTTGTACATTAGCCGTCATGATGGAAAGGACATAATTAATCTGGTATAATATGTTCGTCCTTATATACATGCTTTGCAAATAGTGTTCACTCACTTTCTGCAAGTTCATTCACCATTTTGACATGTGAACTAATATTCACTTTTCAAGTTTTTTATATCAGCTCATTAGTGGAATTTTATCTTCCTTAATCCGATTATTCCCTATAACCCAGCTAATCCGGATTAGACAAATTTAATCCCCATAATCTGCCGGGAAAGTGGGAACAAACCGTCCTTTCTATACGCTATAAATTAACACTCTAGCAGACATAATCTTTGATGGATTTTGATAATATTCTTCAGTATAATCACAAAATAGGAATATTTTTTCCTGTAACTGTCAAATATATTTGTTTAAAGTCAAAGCTGACAGTGGGCGTCTATTAAATTGCCAGTATTCTTAAGAAATCCATATAAGGCGAACATTAGATTGCAGAAAGATTCTAAATCAATATATATATTAGATCTAGACCAGTGCCCTATGCTGTCAAACAATTGGTGTCAAAGGATCTCGATTACCTGGAACCATAGAAGTATAGCAACATTAGACATTGGCATTATCTACCGTTGCTGGATTGACGGGGTTTTCTCGTCATTAACAACTAATAACCTCGTTTTAAAAACACTACGTCACATTCAATTTATGACCCTTGAGACTCGATTATCACAAGGGAAATTTGCTACAAGAAATCTGACGTCTGGTCATTCGAAAGTTTTCCCGCAATAATTTGTTACAAGGAATATAACTGGTCGAACAATAATCGTTCGACCAATCAAAATTAATGACGAGAATGTCTTATCATAATAGAAACGGATTAATGGAATGAAATGAAATGATAGCCGTTGCTAAAGGAACATGGGAACATAATGGTATCCTATCAAAAGTGTTATACTCACCATGGGCTACTCAAATTGTTACTGTGCCTAAACCAGATCCTATAACTATGTACGTCTGTGTGGTGATAACAAAGTGACGGTCAACCGTTGCATAGAAGTGCAACAATACCCATTGCCTACAGCGGAAAATATATTTGCAATCAAGGCAGAAAATGGCTATCAATACACACAAAGGGTTATACTGTTACAATAGACTTTTGGGGTGGCAAGTGCTTCGGCCATTTTTCAGTGTAGGCCTATCCTTGAACAAATTTTACAATGGATTGATTGTGTCATGTGCCGTAGATGACATTTTATTTGTGCACGTACTAAAGAAGAACATTTGAATAGACTTGAAACTGTTCTCAAACGTTTGGGTGAACGTGGAGTAAGAATAAAATGTGCTATAAAGTGTGTATTTATGCAACCATGGGTAATATATCTAGGCCATAAAGTGGATAGTGGTGATATACATCCACTCTACGACAAATAATGCTCGATAATGCAGCAACTCCAAAGAAAGTTTCTGAGCTTAAGTCATTCTTGAATATGAGTGCCCTAGTGACAGTGAGCCAACTGACAAAGAAATACATTATTTTTTTTATTTGGAAGATTTACCAATAACCAGCAACAAATTAGCTGAGGCAACACGGAAGGATAAAACCTTAGCTCGTGTGTACGGCATTACAGTCAGTGGTAGGCCAGATTCAGTAAACCAGCCAGAATTACAACCCTTCGTTCGTAGGAAGAATGTACTGACAACTGAAGAAGGTTGTTTACTTTAGAGGAGGCATATCACCATACCAAAGAAATACAAATCAATTACTAGATGATTTACATGAAGTACATCCAGAAATGTGCAAGATGAAATCTTTAGCCCGTAGCTATCTATTGGCGGCCTTCTTTGGATCAAGACATCGAAGAAAAGGTGAGGAACTGTCAAACCTGTATGTCATTGAGGAACTCACCTTATCTTTCAGCACTGAAACCTTGGACGTAGCCAAAGAATCATCATGTTCCTTCAGCAACGTTAGACATTTAATGAAATGAAATGATAGTCGTTGCTAAAGGAACATGAAGAATCATTGGCAAGGAATGCATATATAGACTTTGTCGAGTTCCAGAATCAGCAATTCCTGAGGACAATGACTGAAAATCTTTCTAAATGGATATAGAAGTATTTCCTGAGATCAACTACATTGTTTAAAACCATTGAAACCGTACACAGTCTATTCGCGTCGTATGGACTTCTAGATGTCTGTAATTTCAGACAATAGAGTTTCAAGACTTTTTACAAGATAATGGTTTTAACCGCTCCGTATCATCCGTCATCAAACGGCGCAGCACAGGGGCGAATCCCCCCCCCCCCCCCACTCCCCTATTTTTGGTCATCTGCTGTCAGAACCCTCATAAAAGTTGCCGTTCGCGCCTTCGGCCTCGCACTGCCGTTGAATTTGACGCATGTTATATTTCAGACCCCCCCCCCCTCCTTTCTCTGCCCATGCAGCAGAGAGATCTTCACAGCAAATTGTGTTGCAGTACTTGCAAGTTTTACATTTACATGGAAATACAATCAAACTGTATAAAACATACAGAATAAATGACATGATGTTAAAAGGATTGAGCAAAAATAAAATTTTGTCCATTATCTTTTGTGTAAATAGTTTCTTCATAAAAGTTCTAAGAGTAATGTCTTTGAGCTTATGAAAATCAATAAATTACAAAACTTATATTAATTCTTAGACAAATGTCATGGAATCTTTTTAATTGGGACTGAGAGACTAAGATTTTTTAGTCACTTTTTGAGCTTGAGTTTATGAAATTGCCATAAAACCATAATTTGAAAATATGATTTTACAGAGGGAATTTTTTGGGAATGCATTTTTATTTTTTTATTAGACCTGATCTAGATTATTATTTTTTTTTCAAATTATTTCAGGTAAATGCAATGACCCAGGGCATTCTGATATTTCCTAGAGCAAATTATTCAGCAACAGAAGCGTTTTAAGTCAGCGAATCAAAAAGTCACAAGACAGATCATTCTGAACAACAGAGAAATTCTACCTATCGACATATACGGATATGGAAGCCGGATACGGCCATCTCGTGTTCTCGCTTTCTCGCATATGAAAATCAGGAGGCGAGAACGCGAGAACACGAGAAAGCGAGAAAGCGAGAACGCGAGAAAGCGAGGGGCGAGAACGCGAGAACACGACAACACGATAAAACAGGGCGAGAACGCGAGAAAAAGAGGGCGAGAAAGCGAGAAAAAATTTCCTCGTGTTCTCGCGTTCTCGCCCTTGTAAATTTTGATAACAGAGTGCTTTTCCTCGCGTTCTCGCGTTCTCGACCTTCGTTTTTCTCGCTTTCTCGCGTTCTCGCTTTCTCGCGTTCTCGCTTTCTCGCGTTCTCGTGTTCTCGCGTTCTCGCGTTCTCGCTTTCTCGCGTTCTCGCCTTCTCGCGTTCTCGCCTTCCGGTTTATTATGTACGCAACCGCAACCGCATGCGCAATGACATAGGCTTAAACAGCCTAATAGGCCAATAATAGTGGTCAAAAATATTGGCTTATGGCTGCTATAAATGTAAGAAATGCTATTCACTATGTACAGAAAACGAAAAATTTCCAAATTTCGTACTTGAGTTTTTGTATAATTGCGCTGGGAAACTCTAAAGTCCTTTATCAAACAAGAATGGGTTTTGTTGCCAGTTTTTTGGAAAATATATTTCACGGATCGATTACAGTGCAATAATTCCTATTGGAAAGCCATTCTCTATCCAAATCTAGAACTAAAATTAGTTTTTCTCTCTTGATTACTACATTATGAGACTGAGTGGCTCAATTTCTTTTTCAAATTATATCATATTATAGCCGAATAATCTCCATATCAAATCTTTTCTTCAGTCGCATAACGAAATAAAACTAGTTTTATTCTCCTATAGACTTTCAAATTTTCCAATTACGGAAAATACAACAGCATTTTACTTTATGGAACTAATGGCACATCTTCATCAATTGAGATATTTAACAAACTTCATAAATATTTGGATCTAACAAAGCGATTATAAGCAAACTTTCTCTATCTTTAACAGATCAATGTGTGTATAGCTATCTGTAATTAGTAGTAAAATATAGTTATAATTATTGTACATTTTCTATGTAAAGGAGAGGGGTTCCATATAGGCGCAAGCCTGTTCCCCAATCCAATTCATACATTATTTGTGAATAAAATATGATTTTATAAAAAAAAAAAATACAACAGCATGAGAGCGAGTAGAAGATCTTGAAGAGCAATCGAAAGAAGAATACCAATGAACCACAAAGTTGGTAGTCTTATAATGTTTCGAAAAGAGTAAGCATGATCCACTTCGTCCACCACACCCCTTAATCTAATTATCAACTAAAGGAAAATAGAAAATCTGAAGAAGTAATATATTTACCATATTTTTCTAGACATTTTATTACCTAGGCTATATATTTTGTTTTGCAACTCGAATTTGTTTTTCTGGACAAAGGAAATCCAATCGATAGATTTGTAATTTTTGAAAATTTGACGAACGATCCCTTCAAGTCTGGTATTTAATTTGGAATATGGTATTGTAATTATTGTAATATAAAGAAGAAAAATCAAAAGTTTTGACAGATTTAACTATTGATATCTAGAAAGATTTTAAATAACTGTTAGTTAAAATTTAAGAAACAAAACGGAATATTAAATATTGGCTGATGAAGCATTTGGCCCCATTATTATATACATGTAATGAAAATTGGCAGATGTTGTTGATATTGATGAGAAATCTTAGGGGTGTTTTTTGGATAATTTTCGTTAATGCATTCATGAATATTGCCCTTGGGCGCATAACCTTTCAGGCGTTTGTTTGTTCATTATTTTCCAAATGGTATAGCCAGAGTAAGAAGATAGAACTGAGCTTTATTATCGATTGCTATGGGTTATTCCTTATATTCAAGGAAATTTTTGTAAAAAAAAATGGCCAGTAGGCCTACTCTCATCCTGGACTATATTCAATTAAGTAGGCCTCAATGAAAATAGAAGGTCTTTGAGAGATGAAAACAAATTTTTAGGCTTATAGATTTAGATTTATTTTGAGATTTGTATAAAGAAAACTTTTGATCAAAATTGTCAGAAAAGTAAATATAAATTTTTAGGAAAAATGAGCAATAGCCTAATACGCATGCTTATTAAATGATTGTCGTAAAACCGGAAGGCGAGAAAGCGAGAAGACGAGAACGCGAGAAAGCGAGAACGCGAGAAAGCGAGAACACGAGAAAGCGAGAACACGAGAACACGAAAAGGCGAGAAAGCGAGAAGGCGAGAAAGCGAGAAAAACGAAGGTCGAGTACGCGAGAACGCGAGGAAAAGCACCCTGTTATCAAAATTTACAAAGGCGAGAACGCGAGAACACGAGGAAAATTTTCCTCGCTTTCTCGCCCTCATTTTCTCGCATTCTCGTGCTGTTTTCCTCGTGTTGTCGCCTTCTCGCGTTCTCGTCCCTCGCTTTCTCGCGTTCTCGCCTTCTCGCGTTCTCGCGTTCTCGCTTTCTCGCCTTCTCGCGTTCTCGCTTTCTCGCCCTCTAACCTAAGGCGAGAACACGAGATTTCGAATGGCCGCATCCGGCTTCCATATACGGAGCTAGGCCAGGTTGTATCTGACTAGGAGCTAGGCAAAGTGCGAAGTTTCGTTTGAAGACAGATGTGCCAAAAAACAAGTCCCCAATCATTGACAGTGTTTTGTTTCAAATTGAGAGCCACCTTGAGAGAAATTGGGGGAATTTATAACTTATATTATTTTGTCTGATTGCTTTGTATTTTTAGATTTAGAGAAGCTTTTATTCATTTACTATTTTTCTATGAATACTTTGTCACTATCGGTTACCCAATATCATTCAGCCTTTTCCTTAGTCATATTGTATACATATTTGTAATCATCCAATGTAGGCTATTGTTGTTTTACTACATAAACTTTTTATCTTTATAATTATTATGTTAGCATTTGAATATCAATATTAAATCATAAAGAAATTAATCTAAGTAATGGATGTCAAGTTTGACATTTCAATTTGCTCAAAAAGTGTTAGTAGACCTAAGATTTTCAAACAATCAATGAAATGTGAATTATGATTAACAATCATGGCTTATGATGGACTTTTGCTTTAAGTTTAACTCAAAAGCATTTTCGGACATATGTGGTGATGACCATATCTGTGAATATATATATATACGCGATTCCCGCTGAGCAGGTGTAACAGCTAGGATTGACCCCTCCAGTTACCCACTCATTCATTTCCTTGACAGTGCTATGCACACTATTGGGTGCCATGATGCGCTATTTTGACGGCGCCCCCCCCCCCCTCTCTCCATTGCCCCAACTGACCCCCCTCGAGCCGCCACTGAATGACCTAATTAGTCCCTCTTCACAAAGATTAAAATATCGCATCCAAATTTTACGGGAATCTTAGTTCATTTCTGTATGGATTTGAAAGAATCGGGCCTGCATCAAAGTACCAATGACTTGACACCATGACATACTGACTTGGAATGAAACAAATTTCGTTCAATTCAAAGATGATACTAGGCAAATGTAATATTTAAGTTGGAACTAGGCCTTAAAGTAAAAGCCAAAATGCGGTGGTCCTTAAATATCAGATATTATTTGCGGTGGCCATGACCCGCTCAACGGCAGGTTTTATCTGACTACGGTGGCCAGTGTAAGTAAGAGGTCTATCACACAAATTTATTGTTAGATCGCTTTGCCAGTGAGAGGTAGATGTGATATGGAAGGCTTTTCACCATACCACAGTTTTGTAGTAGATCATTTCTTGCCTAATCGTACAGACAGACAGACAACTTTGATGGAGCGTTCCCGTAATTTTCCAATAAAAAATGGCTGAGAAATGTTGTACCAACCGGGTCACGTTTTTCTACTTTTTCCTAATTTTTTAGCAAAAACTAACGAAATACATGTACCTTATTTCTTGTCGGTTTCTTTCATTCTATATAGTTTACAAATAAAGTAATAATAATTATCTACAATCTGAGCCCAAAAAATAATAAGTAATTCGCAAAAATTCCATCTCGTGTTTTTTTCTCGAACGCTAGCCCAATCAATACCCTAAAGGACGAGCGTTCATAAACAGACAAAGTTTACACCTGTTTATTTGATGTTCGGAAGAGAAATTAAGTTGCCTTTAGATATAGTCTATGGTTCACATGAGGAAGGGCATACTCGTTCGGGTGTTATCTTCTTGAATTGCAGGACAGGTTTGTTAAGGCATACGAACTTGTTCAGCAACACTTAAGTGTAGGCCAGGACAGTGGCGTAACCAGGTTTTCGAAACTAGGGTAGGGGGCAATGGTAAAGATGAATCGACAGAATATATTGACGGAGTGAATAACGGGTGGGGTCCAGAGGCCTGCCTGAGTTTGGTTGGGTTCCAGAGAGCAAACCCACCCGAAGCTCTGGGTTTTAGGATAATCTTATCTTGATTTGCATTTAAAGTTAGTTTTGTCCCCAGAGCCAGGCAAATCTAAAAATAACTACTTCCGGTTGAAAACCCAAAAAGAAAGCTATAGAAAGACGCAATAAAAAGCCCAAAAGAAAGCCCAAAAGAAATCCCATAGAAAGTCCCAATGTGCGGTTACAGCACATTACACTCTCGGTTTTGACGTTATTCACTTGTAAAGTTGAAATTTCAACTTCCGGAATAATGAAGATATTCTAAAAAATCTTTTTGCAATGTGCTAGTAATTATCATTGACTAAGTATGAAATGATAAAATCTGACCCAGTTGTTTCATATCGGCCGCCATCTTGAACTGACTGATTTTTCTTTAAATCGAAATTCAGAACCAAGGAATCATCTTGAATAAAAAAAAAACAATTTTCAATAATAGTCAAATTTTGTAAGGCTCATATCTTGTGACCTTGACCTTGAGTGACCTTGTGACCTCAACAAAGGTTGTTGTCCTTGACAAGATTTATCCAATGACATAATTCATTTTAGATGCCCAATGTTTACTTCCGGTTTTATGGCCTTCTGAAAATTGCATTTTTAGCTTTAAACAGCTCTGTCACCAATCTCTTACACAGAGTTGTCTTCCCTAGCTTTGGCAGTCCAGATTCAATCTGGACCGCAGGGGAAACAACTCTGTATGAGAGATTGCTCTGTCACGTGACCTAATTCACATACGTTAAAAAATCTTTTTCAGTCTTGCTATGCTCGATCTACTCTTTCCAATGATATATGACACAATGTATTTGAATCATAATTCCGCGTTTTAAAATTTTATCTAAGTTCCATTGTAACTGTGCGTGTTTTTTCAAAATTTATTTCAATCGGATTGAAAACATACAGTTAGATAGACATTTTGATGACAACCAAAAATCTGTTTTCAAAATTCCGTTATCTGAAAAATATTTTTACAATTTATTATCAATGGTCATAATCGAGTGCCTACAAAACACAGGAAGCCAATTTTTTAATTTTGATTCAGAATTTTCGGTTTAAAATTTTCAGTAATTACTGTCAAAATGGCATATATCTTGTGACCTTGACCCTAAGTGACCTTGTGACCTGCACAAAAGTTATTGCCCTTCATGAGATCTATCCAATGACAGCTTTATATTTGATGTGCTGTTTTAACTTCCAGATTAAAACACATTTGAAAATTAATTGCATTGTTTAACTTTAAAGAGTTTTGTCACGTGACCTAATTTGCATACGACACGACACAGGCTTACAATGCTCGATCTATTCTTTCTAATAATATATAACACAATACATTTGAATCAAAATTGCTGCTTAAAAAAATTTTTCATTAATAACTATGTGTCTTTGTTTTAGTATGAAAAAATGTCACTGAAAAATAAAAATGGTAGATTTATCAATTTTTCTGTATAAATTTTCTTTTGGCCTTTATAAGAAGAATATCTGTAAGAATTTTGAAAGAGATCTGTATACAAGCAACAGAGATACTTGCCATCGACTTTGGGGAGGTTTTGTTTACAATGGAACAAAACAACTCACGTCCTCTGGTAGGTAAAACTAATGCACAATACAATAATCTGGCTACCAGTCCCCCCTTGTCCTCATCCTACCCCTACCACTTTCCCCTTGTCCTCATCCTACATCTACCACTTTCCCCTTGCCCTCATCCTACCTTTACCACTTTCCCCTTATCCTCATCCTATTTTTACCACTTTCCTCATTCTACCTTTACTCTATCACTTGTCCCTTGTCCTGCATCCACCACTTTCCACTTGTCCCCATCCGACCTCTACCACTTTCCCCTTGTCCTTATCCTACCTCCACCACTTTCCCCCTGTCCCCATCTTACCTCTGCTCTACAAATTCCTCCTGTTCTCATCCTACCTCTATCCTCATCCTACCTCCACCACTTTCCCCTTGTCCTCATCCTACCTCTACCACTTTCCCCTTGTCCTTAGCCTACCTCTACCACATTCCCCTTGTCCTCATCCTACCTCTATTCTACCACTTTCCCCTTGTTCTCATCCGACTTATACTCTACCACTTTCACCTTGTCCTCATCCTGCGTCTACCACTTTCCCCTTGTCCTCATTCTACCTATACTCTACCACTTTCCCTTGTCCTCATCCTACATCTACCACTTTCCCCTTATCCTCATCCTAGCTGTACCACTTTCCCCTTGTCCTCATCCTACCTATACCACTTTCCCCTTGTTCTCATCCTACCTATACTCTACCACTATCCCCTTGTCCTCGTCCTACATCTACCACTTTCCCCTTGTCTTCACCCTACATCTACCACTTTCACCTTGTCCTCATCCTACATCTACCACATTCCCCTTGTCTTCATCCTACCATTACCATTTGCCCTTTGTCTTTATACTACCTCTACTCTACCACTTTTCCCTTATCTTCATCCTACATCTACCACTTTCCCATTGTCCTCATCCTACATCTACCACTTCCCCCTTTGTCCTCATCGTACCTCTACCACTTTCCCTTTGTCCTCATTCTACCTATACTCTACCATTTTCCCATTGTCCTCATCCTACATCTACCACTTTCCTTTTGTCCTCATCCTACCTTTACCACTTTCCCCTTGTCCTCATCCTACCTTTACCACTTTCTTCATTCTACCTTTACTCTATCACTTGTCCCTTGTCCTCAATCCTATCTTTACTCAATTTTCTAACATTATCTAACCAGTTATATTTTACAAACAGGCGGCAATAACAGTAGCATCTAATTCTCAAAATTTCTAAGCACATACCCCAAACCTTATTTGAATATTCAAATCTATAAAGTAAATTCAGTGGCGTCTCTAGGACCTTTTAGGTGGAGGGGCCAAATAATAGTCGGGGGGGGGGGGGGCTACCAACACATACCATCTGTATTTAACATTATACGAAAAATTCAAAGTGAGGGGGGGGGGGCAAGACCGGGCCAGCCTAAATTCTGGGGGGGGGGGGGGCACTCGTGGCCCCTCCCCCCTGCCCCCTGCCCCCTCCCCCCCCCCCCCCCCCCGTAGAAATGCCACTGAGTAATTAAAAGGAAAATAACCACAATATGGTCTAATATTCAATTTAATGAGCTCTTTTATTAGTACTAACAGTACAGTTCATATCAACCTTGTGGAAAATCTGTCTTCCGTAAGCTAACTTGAATTCTGTTTGTTTAGAGTCATACAGAAGGCACCAATAGCCAGATACCAAACCAGTTGCACATTTACTTTTCTGAGAACAAAGTTCTTGGCACATTTCCTTGGTCATATCATTACGGATGTCGACATAAAAAGTTGGCGCACCAAACAAACGACAACCATGATACATAATCCAAAATGTACATTCCGATTTAAATATACATCTTAATTGACAATCCGCTTCATTTTCTCCACCATAATAAAAATGATTATAGTTCAGCCCTATATCATTTTGTTTTTCATTCTCATACGTGCAGGGCATTGAAAATATAATGTCGTTTTTTCTCAATAAATCGGTTAAAACACATACAATCAACTCACTTTTTATATGAACACTTAAAAGGGAATGTTCAGCATTTTCGAGGATTGATTTGGGTTTTGATTAAATGTAAATATCCTTCAGAGCAGTAGCACTGCCCAAAAACCACACAATTACACAAACCATTCAATTATAACCGTACCTTAACAGTTATCTTTCATTTTCTGTTTATGTGTTTTCTATATGCATGTAATGCATAGTTTTACTTTTGACTTTCAAACGTTGCAGAAACGAAAAACAGTGCCTTCCAGGGAATTTTTTTAAAATTTTGATTTTGATAGGATAGGATTATTTCATGTTATCTTTGCAGACTTAAGCCTACTTAATCGGGTTATAGCCAATTAAACAAAAGAATCCTCAAATTACTATTTTACATTTAAATAACATATAACAAACTACTTTAATTTTAACAAATGCGAAACAGAATCAGCAAATTCAAAATTGTTATTTGTTCTGGGAACTTCGGAACGTATCTCTTAATAATAATAATAATAAACTCTTTATTTACATGGGTCAGAATTAGGCCCAATTTTCGGGAGTGAAAAGTAGAATAACCAGTTCACGTTCGGTGAAAAATGGAATAACTAGCGTATGATCGGTACTGAAAAGTCATCTGATTAAAAAGTCGTTTTTTTTATTTGTACATTTTTATACATCATTGGAAGTAGAATAGTTAAAGAAAATTTATTAATATTTTTCATATGTAATATCATACATATTTAAGAAATGAAGTGAAATGAATGGAGTTTACGTCCTATTTTTTCTGCTCCTATATGGGCTAACTGATGACGGGCAAACGCCATGCAGTGTGCAATGAGGGAAATTTTGCCAGGACAGCGGCAGTAGCCTGCTCTTTTTTTTCGATTTCCAACTGTCGAGGGGTCTTTAACGTGCACAGCCAATAGCACACGGGACCATGGTTTATTGTCCCATCCGAACGACTAGGCGCTTTTTCCATGTCAGCCCCTCCTACCTGCATCACTGACGGGAATCAATCCTGGACGTTCAGGTTGGCGAGCAAGCGTCTTACCCACTGAGCTACCGCGGCCCCCTTCATATCATAACACCATTACTTGATATGATATATAAATAACATCAGAATTCTGAGTGCTAACTTTCATAAAAATTCGCAGTTCAGCTCGTAATTTATCATATTAATATACTTAGCAAAATAATATTATTATTATTTTTTTTTTTAAACTTTTTAATGGTCAACGTTTTTAAACATGCAGTTTTAAAACTTTTTTTTTAATAAATGACAGAACCAGATTTTTAGAACGAATTTTCTTCTTTTGGCATCGGATCGTTATCTTTTATATTTAGATTTTATTTTTTCATTTTTACTACATAATTTAAAACGTTAAAGGGAAGTTAAGCGGAAGTGACAATGTAAGAAAGTAAGCACTTGCAATTGTCAGTTGAGGGGATAGAACTGCATTTGAACATATAGACAACAAACATTTGTCAGTTGAAGGGAGAGAACTGCATTTCAATATACAGAAAACAAACATGTAAGTTTTAATGTTATATTTTGCAAGCAATTGTTTTTTCAGATCATTTGAAAAATTCTTAATATAGTTTAGTAGGATACAATTCTCCCCCAAAAATTTCATTGTTGTATTTTAGTTTTATGATATTAAAAAAAACATTTGTTGTACATTATATCAAAACATTGACCAGTGAGAAGCGTTAAATGAAACAATACACTGTACACAGTACAATGAGTATGAATTGTTAGACGTGCTGAGGGGATGATACAATGTATTTGCTAAAAAAAGAAAAGAAGAAAAAAAAAAAAAATTGTTACACAACAACGTAGACTCTCACATGCCATCAGGTATGGGAGGATTTAATGACCCTTCCTATGCGATTTTAAAAGGTAATGAATGTCCATTACTAATACCCCCTGTCAGTGATGCAGGTTAAATGATATGAAGGGGGCCCCGGTGGCTTAGTGAGTCAGACGCTTGCTCGCCAACCTGAACGTCCAGGGATGAATCTCGTCAGTGATACAGGTCGGGGGGCTGACATGGCAAGGGCGTTCAATCGTGGATGTAAATAAACCGATGTGCTAATTGGCTGTGCATGTTAAAGATCCCTCGACAAATGGACATTGATAATAATATCAGGCTAATACAAAATTTTCCTCATTGCGCACTGCATGGCGTTTGCCCGTCCTCAATATAGGTGCAGAAAAGCAAAGCAGGACGTAAAACTCTATTCATTATATTTCATTTTTAAAAAATTGGAAATTTTTATAATACTTCCACTGTAATATATTTTTTCCGGGTCGCATTACATTATTTTTTTTTTTTTATGATGACCATTTTTAACATAATGCAAACAAATATTTTCAAATATCTCCAAAACTAAGGAAGTTAAAATTACAAGATTACAAGCAAATGACGTCAAAACCGGAAGTGATATAAAGATTCTAGAAATATTTTTTTGTTCAGGATCAAATTGTCTATCTACCTGTAAGTTTTTAGATCGATCGAAAAAATTTCAAAAAAACACGCACAGTTTCAATGGAATTTGACACAAAATTTGCAAGTTTTAAAAAGCGCAATTTTGATTGCGTTATATATCATTTGAAAGAGCACATTTAGCATAGTAAAAATGAAATAGAATTTGTGACGTATGTAAATTAGGTCACGTGACAGAGCTCTTTAAAGTTAAAAATTGCAATTTTCAAATGGCGATAAAACCGGAAGTAAACATCAGAAATCGGAAATGAATATATCATCTGATAGATCTCGCCAAGGGCAATAATTTTTGTACAGGTCATTACAGGTCAAGGTCACTAGATATGAGCCTTGAAAGTTTCGGTCATTACTGAAATTCTTGTTCCGGAAATATAAAGAAATTGAAATCGAAATTCAAAAATCGAAAATTGCGATCGATTGCAGAAGTCGTAGATTTCAAAATTAAAAAAAATCCGATTAACCCTCGGTTCTGAATTAAAATTTTAAGAAACATAGCTCAGTTCAAGATGGCGGCTGATACCTTACACCTTACACCTGGATAAAATTTCATCATTTTATTTTTTATGTATGACCGAATCTATGATAACACAAAACATTTTTTTCAAATATCTTCAATATTCCGGAAGTTGAAATTGAATGTTTAGAAGCAAATGACGTCAAAACCGGAAGTGATATCGAAACTTTAAAAATTGATTTTCTTTGGAAATTCATATGTCTATGTTATTGAAAGGTTTCAGATCGATCGAAATACAATTGCAAAAGTTAAAGAAAATTCTTTAAAAAGTGCTCCAAAAGTCAGCTACAAAAGTCAAAATATGAATTTTTCAAAATTGCAATTTGTAGCTATTGGGTTAAACAAATGAACTGAAAAAGACCGATCACAATCTGTTGGAAAAATGAGTTGAAAATGGAAAAACCCTGAAATACGACTTTTTAATATACGTCATTTCCGGTTAGGCAAAAATGCGCCAATTTACATTTAAGCAACACCGAGCAGTTAGTCATAGCAGGAAATGATGTCAAGTTATGTGTGGTATGTGCAGTTTTGGCTGGGGAGAGTGACCAGAAATAGACAAAAAAAAAAAAATAGTCAATTGCAAACCAAAGCAGTGCGTTCGACACTGCAAAAAAAAATTAATGTACAAATTTTGATGATTTAGATATCAAATACATGACCACAGGCTACTGGATATTTTTTTAAGATATACAATATAGTAATATACACAAGTACATGTGTAGTAAATGGACATATTATTTTCAAGTGATTAAGTACATTGCGACAAATTGTAAAAAAAAAAAAAAAAAAAGAATTTTTGAAGCCAAAGGTAAGTCCAAGTGCTGCGAGCGGGCTACCCAACCCTACTCCATTAATGTTATTATTCTAAATTGGAGGTAGAGGTAGGATTTATCCATGCTCAAGGCCAGCTTGAAGGATGTTTACTCATCCCCTGACAGTATGTTATGAATTTAGATTTGCCAAAAGTGTGAATTGTTTGATCTTTAATGAAACTAGGGAACAAGGCTTTTCCAAATCGTTATCTGGACCCCCTTTACTTTTATGTGGCACATCTTCGTTATGCACACTCGTACAAAAATATTTTCTCAAAGATATCCCCCCGAGATCTCCCCTGATAGATTCTTAGATAATGTTCAACTTAAAGGCTGGCTTATATTCCTTATAAAGAATATTACAGATTACCTGAAGTGACCATAGACAAAGAACCAACATAAATTAAAACCACAACCAACATCATTCTAGAATTTACCACCATTTTGACTGGATGAAACCGTATAACTGTATAGAGATAATTATGTTAATTATTATATAGAAGATGAGTTAATTATGGTATGATTTTACTATTTTGTTAAAGAGATTTAATCTGCTAAATTTCGTCACGTCAGCATTTTTTTGTACACTATAGAAATGGCATAAATCATTGAAATATTCGTTGTTACAGTTTTGGGGGAAGATGTTCCTGTTTACATGTCTGTCACTGTCATTTACGTTTGTGGATTTAATTTGATTGAGAATTCGACTTATTTACCCGATTTCGCTTGATCATAATTTCATCTACATGTATTTCCAATACCCATTTACTGCACCCACTTGCAGTCCGATGATGACGAAATACATAACTAACATTCCACGAAAACAAACACCGCGGGCAAATCGTGTGTAGATATTGAAAGGATTATGATGAAAAATAATCAAAATTCAAATCCTTCAATACGAGACTCATAACATATCAGTCCCCGTTATTCATTTAAAAACACATTTTAACGGATTTTTTTAGTCAGGCATGAATTGATCAGTGGCGGATCCAGGGGGGGGGGGGCGTAGAGGGCGTACGCCCCCCCTTTACTTGGTCTTTTTTTTTTTCTTTACGTTACACTGTATTACGACATCAAAAATGTCTAACCCATTAACGTTTAATATATAACATACATAGTCCACGTCAGAAACCGTTAAATTAGTACAATTTATACTTATTCTATGTTTTTAAGCCAAAAAAAGGTCAAAATTTTTTTTCTCCTAGCTTCGCTCGGCTCAAATTCGGATATACGCCCCCCCCCTTTCCAAAATCCTGGATCCGCCCCTGTTGATCTCGTTGCACCTCATGATTTTGACATTTATAGTGGCGGGTGGCGCGAAGCAGACTCTTTTCGAAGCACCTGATGGTACTTCTCATATGAGAAGTCCACTACTATATAATTATTGCACCCGATTTTGGCATGCTCTGGACGAGAATTTTGATTAACGGAATTGTCTTGCTTGTACGGATTTTTATTGTTATATGTTTATATCTGAAGTATGTTTTATTTCATAATAACATCTAAATCATACGTCTCAAAGAGTTGGTCACTTTAATTATTTTAATGATGAATCATTACTTGTGTTGATTCAGAATAATATTGATAACGTTAATGATTGCATATACTTATGGTCTACTTTGAATGATTCTGAATAATGTTAATGACGTGGTATATAGACATTGCCTAATATTTATGCTGAATTGCATAAACGTCGGCAGTGTCTATATACCACGGCGCGGTAAATAAAATTAGTCTTGATTTGATATGTTTTAGGTAAATATGTATAGTCAGAGAATAGTAGGAAATGTGTTCATCTCTTCAATACGAGGCTCACAACATATCAATCAGTTCTCATCATTAATACCATTACACATCGTGATAGTTGGTTTAAATTTTGCTCTACTAATAAAACTCAAGCACGAACGATCCCAACTGTACAACAAATCTCGAAATCCAAATACTATAACTTGACAAATTATCGATTTGATGAACAAATGATGGTTTTGATGAACAAATGTTGAAAATGGCCTACAAATGAAGGAATAGGAATTAAGAAATAAGGATAATGCAATTCAGCTGGTATCTGGCACTGTCTATATACCACGGCATACATTAAAGGGATATGTTCACTAACTATAAGACAAATAAAATTTTATGCTCAAAACCTGAAATTATTTAGCTATTCTACTCCATAATATTTATTGTTCACAAATCTCCCTCGAAATATAAGCCTTCAAATCCCCGTGTAGCCATAAATATGAGCGTTTGAAAGTCAAAAGTACGACTCGTCGTTTAGTTAGACTATGCATTATATAGAAACTCATTTACAGAAAATGAAAGATAAATGTTTAGGAAGGGGTATTATTGATGGGATTTTGTGGTTTTTGTGCAGTTCAGGTACTTTCTATTCAAAGCTTAAATCGAAAAATGCTGAACATTCCCCTTTAACACTATTCTGAATGAACAAAGGATATTATATATCAATTTAACAACATTAATCACTCAAAAAAGACAATAAGTTTATGCAATTTAGCATTAATATTATTCGGAATGAACAAAGGATATAATGTAATAATTTAACAACATTAATCATTCAAGAAAAAGACAGTATTTGAGCTGTAAAGTGATGACTAAAAAACATACTAGAACCGTGCGACGGTACCGAGCAGTGCGCATCCGGTTTCTTGATGGGTGAAAAGTGACAGTTTCAATCCATACTACGAAATTTCTGGAACTTGAAAACCGGTATTTAAAATGTTTATATTCGGGAGCTTGAACAAATTATCACTCATGCCAAAACTTAAAAAATACTAGGTAAAAGATATATAATATGTTGTTTTAACGCAATTGTAACCACTTTTAACTTGATCCCTTAAATTCCCGCAACCCCAAATTTGACAATTATTAGTTACTGTAATCAGGCCTATACAGGCGCAACAATGCTTTGTCATTGAAAACAGGTTTATAGCTGACACAGATCCAGAATTATCGACAATTATAACCTTCTTTTATTGACGGCCATTTTGAAAATTAGTCGCCATCTTGGAAATAGCTGACCTGAGCAAAATTTCATGACCAGTATCTGTTGAACTGACTCAAAGTACTTGAATTGACCCTTTATTATTATCCGATTTTCACAGTCAGATATACTGAATAACCTACTTTTTAGGCGGCCATTTTGAAAATTACCCGCCATCTTGAAAAATGCTGACCTTAGCAAAATGTCATGACCAGTATATGTTTGTGACTCAAAAAACCCTTGATTGACACATTGTTGGTTTATTTTCCGATTATCACAGTCAGATATACAGAATTACCTACTTTTGAAAATGTGCCTTTTCTGATCTTAGTAGAAAGGAAATGTCAAAGTGGGGAAATGTCACATTTTTCAACCAATGATAAGAGTTTTACAGATAAAAGCGCATTCAATACTCACTGAATTTCATATGTGTCAGTAGAGAGTGCACTGCAAGATATGTTTGCAGGGATAATTAAAAGGATTTACAACTACAAGAAGCCAGACTAAATCAAATGGATGCTGAAATACCCGCAGGCAGACTAAATAAAAGAGGTGCAGGACTATACCAGTAGACAGAAATATTAACTGAAAGGGATGCGGAAATACCAGCAGACAAATGAAACATCTCTGTTTGCCTTGTAAAGGGCTAAACGCATTTATATACTACAGAGCGTTTTAGCGGAATATTTCACTGTTGATGCTTTATTTGGCCCGTGGGTCTTCATTTGGGAAGGCCTGATCTACACTTTCCAAATGATATACAACACAATATATTTGAATCAAAATTCCGTGTTTTAGAATGTGAAAATATTATGCCCAAGTTCCATTTTAACTTGATTTTTTCAAATTTCATGATCGTTACAGGTATAGGCAAACAGAGATGTTTCATTTGTCTGCTAGTATTTCCGCATCCCCTTCAGTTAATATTTCTGTCTACTGGTAGCCCTGCACCTCTTTTATTTAGTCTGCCTGCGGGTATTTCTGGCAAGAGTGCTCACGAACTAAAGTTGATGCGTTTTTATCACGTCAAGGGCAATAACTCAAAATCCTTTCATCGAAAATACATGTACATCTAATTCGAACTTAACCAAGATCTTATCATTGTTAGGAATTATACCAAGGTTCATTAAAATCAGATGAAAACTGTACTTTCAAGAGTGCTCACGAAGTAAAGTTGACGCGTTTTTATCACGTCAAGGGCAATAACTCAAAATCCGTTCATCAAAAATACATCAAATTCGAACTTGACCAAGATCTTATCATTGTTAGGAATTATACCAAGTTTTATTACAATCAGATGAAAACTGTACTTTCAAGAGTGCTCACGAACTAAAGTTGACGCGTTTTTATCATGTCAAGGGCAATAACTCAAAATCCGTTCATCAAAAATACATCAAATTCGAACTTGACCAAGATCTTATCATTGTTAGGAATTATACCAAGTTTCATTAAAATCAGATGAAAACAGTAATGTCTGCATTACTTACAAACTAAATTTGACGTGTTTTTACAAAGTCAAGGGCAATAACTCAAAAACCGTTCATCAAAAATACGTCAAATTCGAACTTGACCGAGATCTTATGATTGTTAGGGATCATACCAAGTTTCATTAAAATCAGATGAAAACTGTACTTTCAAGAGTGCTCACGGACTAAAGCTGACGCGTTTTTATCACGTCAAGGGCAATAACTCAAAATCCTTTCATCGAAAATACATCTAATTCGAACCTGACCAAGATCTTATCATTGTTAGGAATTATACCAAGGTTCATTAAAATCAGATGAAAACTGTACTTTCAAGAGTGCTCACGAAGTAAAGTTGACGCGTTTTATCACGTCAAGGGCAATAACTCAAAATCCGTTCATCGAAAATACATCAAATTCGAACTTGACCAAGATCTTATCACTGTTAGGAATTATACCAAGTTTCATTAAAATCAGATGAAAACTGTAGTCTCTAGAGTGCTTACAAGAAATGTTGACGGACGGACCGACGGACAGGGGCGACGACAATATACGACCACATATTAATGTGGCCGTATAAAAATGATAATTTACGAGCTGTACGGCGAACATACTAGTATGGTGGTTAGCACTCAATTTCCTAATGTTGAGAATTGGCTTTCATATGTAAAGTATTGCATTATGAAATATATTAATAAGTATTCTTTACGTATTCTACTTCCAATGATGTATAAATGTACATAAATTAAAACGACTTTAAACAGGTGACTTTTCACTACCGAACATATGCTGGGTATTCAACTTTTCACTACTGAATGTGAACTGGTTATTCTACTTTTCACTACCGAATATAAACAATTTATATGCCTGTTTTTATGTTCTGTAAATTTCGCAGTATGGATTGAAAATGCCACTTTTCACCAATGGAAGAAACCGGATGTGCACTGTTTGGTACCGTGTAATGAACAGGTCATTAACGTTTTACACAGGAATTCCCTCGATTATTTACGAAGTTGGCATTTTAGACACACCAAGCTTCGTGAATGAAAAACCCATAAAATTTAACATTATTAGAGTGTCAGACATTCTAAAATCTACAACAGTCGTGTCTGAATGGTACCTATCGATTAACATATGTTATAGCATATTAGAAGATTTCAATTTATTGTAAATTCATATTTATTAAATGTAAGAGTCAACTTTCTCATAAAAAGTTGACAAAGGCAGCCATCTTGTCGATTACCGGATGTGACGTAATGTTGATTCGCGCGTCCCGCCTTGACTCCTTTCCAGCTTTCGTCTCTGTCCTCGAACGTTGGCCAAGAAAGACGTGTACGGCATTCTCTTACAAAAATGGTGAGAGGCATGCCGAAACGTCGGTCACGTAGTCCTGCTATTTTAGAATTAAGCCAACATTCCCATCCTGTCCCAACTTGCTCCCTCAAAACTCTCAAATTAGAATCACACCTTTCTTCGGCCATTTCTATTAGAAATGTCATATTGAAATATTAGAATTGGTTTTGTTACGATCGCAAAAACGTTTTCCCCAGAGTAGTTTTCCTATTAGAAACCTTTGAGAATTAAAATAGTAAAGTTAAAATCAAGCCTTCTTAACTATCAGTTTATCTAGATGCAAACACTGAGTTTTTCCACTTTTATCAACGAGTGTTGATATATCTGATATCAAAAGACACAAGGGTGAGATTTTATTTATCATCCAATATCATTCTAAAATCGAAATATGCGAAACAACAACTTTCGAGGGGTGAACTGCAGATTATTAAAAGAACTTTCGAAGGGCGAAATCAATATGACGTCATTGTTATTAAGACGTCATTGGGCGAATTGTTTATCACGTGACCATATTGGCCAATCAATGATTCAGAAAAGCAGTATCTCCTAGTAGATATAGTGCAGTAGATACTGCTTTTTATCATACAAGCGATATCTACTGTAGAATACCTTATTGGGTGATAAAATTTAATCCTCCAAACACATGTGTAGGCTACCAATAATTATCAAAGTCAAAAATACGACTCGTCGTTTAGTAACACTGTGCGTTATATAGAAACACATAGGCCTAATACAGAAAATGAAGGATAAATGTTAAGGTAGGGATAACATTGAACGAATTAGATCTATTGCGTTTACACACCGATAATGCTAATGAGACCAACGTTTAATTCTTAAATGGTGTTATGCTGTCAAAAAATGTTCCAATTTAAACAAAGCTACCAGTGGGCGTATGTTCCTTTGCCTGGCAAGCTCCATTACACAGGGGAGTCTGAAAGATATATCATCGTGATAGATCTGTATATTTTGGACACTTATTCTACAATTCCGAGTCGGACTATTTATCCCTGTCAAAATGTATTATCTTAATCAATAATTATAAATTATTTAAAGATCTCAATGGATAAAGTAAACAAAGTACATGTAGTGAAAATTGTTGACCGGGAGCTCTTTATCTTCAATGAAGTGAATTATATTGGACATACCTTGGATTTATTGTGTTGGTTACAGTCAACACAATGGAAGAAGATAAAATTGTTTCATTAATTGACTGAGATAAGATGACAAATGTGTAACGATATTTCAAATGCCAAATGCAATATGTCTTCAATAGTACTCTGAATATATTAATACAGAGTAAGCAGTACATTTACTTAATTGGCTTCCAAATCAATTAATTCAACAGATAGACAATATTATCATTATACTTAATTATGGATAAAAATCTACACACACCCTTGTTGACACTCTCATACATTCTATAAGTTAACGATAAAAATCATATACGGAAGGTAACTTTCAACTTATGTATGTGTTAAGAAAATGTCCAGGTGTCTTTCAAAAATTATGGGGATTGATTATACTCTACATGTATGATACTTTAAAATTTTGGTCAACAATTGATCCTTCCTATGTTTAAGAACGGAATTGGATGTCAAATGATTAAAATTTGTCCAAAATTATTTTGAGTGTTTATACATTAATAAGCTGAAAAAAAAGTTTTAAAAATCAAAGGCAATATTTTATTCGATAGGTTTCATCTTGTATAATAATAAACAATTTAAGCAAGTTTCGTCGAAGTCCATCGAATATTGTTTTTAGTTAGTCAGCTTAGTACCAATTACTTACATGTTAAGCAAAACGAAAATGTTGTGTTTAAAATATGTATAAGTAGCATACATGCATACAGCAAACTGATCCAAATATTATATGCTCGCGTGTAAGGTGATTTTTTTAAACTGATCGATCTTGGAATATTCTGTTTGATCGACGCAGTGAAAATTGTCTCCTAATTGTTACCTTGGCAATTCTTTGACAAATCATATCAATTATTAGCAATTTTTTAGTACATTTGTAAGCCTTTTATTCCCAGGATAATGGTAGTCCTGTAAGATCAATAAAAGATGTTCACTTATTTGTTTACCTTAATATATTATCTTTTAACATACATTTCTCCAGTTCCTGCAAGAGACTACGTTTTTTCCATGACAATGAGTGGAAATTTAAAAAAGGCGATTGTTGTGTTTGACAAATTGTAAAAGCAACTATGATGTGCTGTATAGGTATCTGAAGCTAATTGCCTGACGTTTATTTATTATTTTTACTAAATGAATACATAATAATGTACTTGTAATCAGTGAAGTGATAGACTTCATATTATTTTTCTACATCTGTGAGTAACAGACCTTGAATTTTCCATGTAGACAAATGGACTTAACTAAGGATGGAACCAACTTTACAAAGTATACTGAATTTACTTGTAGTGCTTGTTGTTAGTGAAATATCAGGTAAGAATATCATATCAAATACCCTCGTCACACTCTCTAAAGGGAATGATATATTACGTAAATGTAAATAACGTCGGGTATGTTACATATCGCATGATTATATCATTTCTTTTTTAATTTTCTATTTCAATATTTATTATACTCATAGTAGGGGCCCACGACTCAACGGGGGGCAGACCGACTTATTGTCCGAATTTTATTGATATTTTGCCTGATTTTTTTTTGGATTTTTTGCAATTTTTTTTTAAATTAAAAATATGACTCGTATTTCGAAAGATAAATTTCAAGTAAATTCATGGGCCAAGCGATTTCTGTCTGTTTGCCAACTTCCAAGGTTGCTTACCTAACGATCTATTTCCCCAATCCATAATGAAAAAATCTCTAAATATTCGGAATTTCAAAACTGTTCCGATGACACCGTACAATCAGCATCATGCAGGCCCCCGCCCCCAACACCAGCAAGCTCTGCGGCCCCAGTCATGTACTATAGTGCATCAAGTCATCAATCAAATTATAACTTGATTTCATAAACACTGAAAAGCTAAATCCACCATCATATTACACCTTTAAAATTGAAAAATGGATAGCCACATTTTTTACATGTTATTGATGTAAGTTCGAATGATATTTTTGTTCCTCGAAGTAATTTTCTTTTGCATGGGTTGATTGGAAAATACATATATGTTATTAAATATCCATAAAACAAAGGCATCAACTCATGTATCAAATATCATGGTACCATCCTAAAATGATTAAGGATGATTAACAGTCACACAAAGTTTCCTCAAAATCCATTAATAAACCAACTGTCAATTATTGTATCCACAATATGTCACCAAAAAACAAGTGCAATTAGTCATAAAAAATAAAGATTTGTCTGATTTTCAGTTGGATTAATCCTTGAGTGATTATGAACATATACATTAGCTTTCATCGAAATCCATCAAGAAATCAGCTCCCTATATATTGTGTCAACAACTTTGAAAGTGTAGCGGTACAGACTGAAAAAAGGGCAATACAATATTTTGAATGTTTTTGATTCTTTACAAACACTTACACCAAGTTTCATCGAAATCCATCAAGAAACCAACTTTCTATTGTGTCAACAACATATTTTCAAAAGCAAGGGCAATAACCCGTGAAATGTTTTTCGATTAGTCTGATTTTCAATAGGGTTCATCCTTCGACGATTACGAACACTCATAGCAAGTTTCATCAAAATTCATCAAGAAACCAGCTCTACAATAAAATTGTGGACAGACGAACAGACAGACAGATAAACAAAGGGACTACGATACGCCAACATTTATGTGTAAGCGTATAAAAATCTGAAGAATTGGGTTTCTTAGCCTACATTATCGAAAAGTTTTGATCTAAAATATCTTACCGTTAATTTTTTAACAACAAACTCTGTAAATGTTTACGTAATTTTTTTAATTGGTGCTGGATAACGGACTAATTATGAAAGTTTCAACTAAAAACCGTATTAACCCCTTTAAAATAATCTGTTGGTCGTAAAAAATAGAAGACCTTCCCTTAACTTAAATGGGGCCTATAATCAGAGAGTATTTGTTTCGGAACATTTACAAATGAGCATGAACGATTTTAACCCGAAAACGAATACTGTTTAACATATTGGCAAAACATTGGTAACTTGGCCTACTAGTATATTATATTTAGAATTATGTTTTTGTCCTGTCGTTTTATTCTATATTTCCTTTAAGTGGTTTATTCCTATAGCCCGTTCCCACTTCGCCCCAAACTGTTTCCATTTTGCCCCTTCCCATTTTGCCCATCTGTCCATTCCCAATTCTCCACTTTTCTGTTTTGCCCCTTTCCCATTTCACCCCTTTTTCATTGTGCCCCTGTCACAATTCGTCCCTTTCCTTTTTCGCCTCTTTTCCATTCGCCCACTCCCACTCCCGTTAATTCCCATTCTATGCTTAAAAATAATTGCATTATGACAAAAGGAATGCAAAGGAATACACAAATTATTGAACATTATTAAAACGTTTTTATACGCCCTCATCTCACTATGAGGACGTATATTGTCGGCACCCCTGTCCGTCCGTCAGTCCGTCAACATTTGCTCGTAAACGCTCTAAAAACTAGAGTTTTTGACGGAATCAAATGAAATTTGATATGTGTATACATATTCATAAAACGAAGATCAAGTTCGAATTTGAGCTATTTTCGATCGTTACAAGCAGAGTTATTGCCCTTGCCCCAAATCTTAAATATGTTATTACTCTCTTAGTTTTCAACAGATTTTGATGAAACTTAAAATGGATGTGATTGGACCTAAATCGAAAGGTTAATATTAAAGATTTTTCAAGATTTAGGCCTCTTTCATCAGTTTTGAGGTGTTTTCGCCCTTTAACCTCTATACAGTAAGTGCTTCTATCAACATCAATTGCTTGTAAACGCTCTAAAAACTAGTATTTTTGATGGAATCAAGTTCGAATTTGAGCTTTTTTCGACCATTAGTAGCAGAGTTATTGCCCTTGCCCCAAAGTCTTGAATATGCTATTACTATCTAATGCCTCCACTCCACACACGCTACGAATCCCGCGAATAGCTACGAATTGATGAATCGTGGGATTCTTGGGAATTCGTAGAAATTCGTGGCAGTTCGTGAAAATTCATGAGGATTCGTTGACTTTCGAAAATTAATTTTCAAAATCGTCACGTTCTACAATTCTGGTACGATAGAGTTAAGAATATTCGTGCGATTCGGTTCCAATCGTTAAAATATTGTCAAGAATGCACTGCGTTTTACAAGAATCGATTCGTGGGATTCCTGGCCGATTCGAAGCTTGTTTTTAGACTTTCGTGAAGTTCTTACTTGCTTCGTATCTGTATCCGTGGGATTCGTGACGGATTCCTAGCCGATATGCCTACGATTATATTAAGATGCACAAGAATGCACCACGAAATAGTTAAGAACTAACTACGATTTTGGAATCGGGGAGTTCGTGGTCAAAACTTTGGACGGGCTCAAAATGTTGTGTACGAATTTCAGATGACTCAAGAATTGGAAGAACTGACTACGAATATATATCAATCAGTTAAGAATTTCCAGAAGTGATTACGAATCCAAAATATGAGCAAATTCACAGCTCAAAACTTTTGCGACGAATTCCCGATAGCACAAGAATTGAAAGAACTTACTACGAATAAATACTAACCTATTGAGAACTTTGCGAAATGGTACGAATCCTACGATTAACCAATTCGTGGCTATTCGCGTGATTCGTAGCGTGTGTGGAGTGAGGGCATTAGCTTTCAACCAATTTTGTTGAAACTTAAAATGGATGTTATTGGACCTTAATCGAAAGGTTTGAGAAAGTTTAATTTAATACTTTTCGTTAAGCGTATATGGCCGTGGTCCACTATCTTTATTAATCATTTCAAAACAAATTCAGGTTACATAGAAATAAGAAGCCTATTTTAGAAATATAGAAGTAATTTACACAGTTTTTTATATTAAATTTTTGCATAATACTCTTTTAAATTTGTTGGCGTATACAGGCCAATATCTGGATATATTTTGTATAATGATTATATTGAACAACAATGTTATTCTTTGATCATAATTTATAAGATAACAAAATTAAAAAATGGTGATAATATCCAAAAGAGACACCAAAATTGCACGAGGAATTCGGAACATCCGAATTAATACTTTAGCCGTTGCATTTAGGAAACACATTGTGTTAGCAGACCGGTTCCATGGGGGCGAAATGGGAAAGGGCGAACTGAAAAAGGGCTGAAATGGGAAAGGTGCAAAACGGGAAAGGGTCATACTGGGAAGCGGCTTAATGGGAATAGTTTGGGGCGAAGCGGGAAGGGGCGATATGGGAAGATACCCCTTAACTATTGTAAGTCTGGAAATTGAATTGTATTTGGAACTTTTTAATTTCAAAAATTACATTCTCCTTAAAGAAATCTCAACCAATATCACCAGTCTCGGATTCAAGTCAGGTTAATAGTCTCAGTGATACAGACGCTTATCAACCTGCAAAATGTACATATTTTTTTATTTCAAACACGCAATATCATTTTGAGTTTTTCTTTTGTTGAAATTTTTGTGCTATTTAATAAACAAAAAATGTTTTACCTATATCTGATGTGTTTTGCTTTTTTTTTTTCATTTTTAACATTTTTCTTCCGATTGATTTCAGCCAACACATTGAATGGTACAAATCTGGCCCTTGGTAAAACAGCAATTCAAAGCAGTGATTACTTAGACTATACAGCTGAAAAAGCTGTTGATGGTAAAACTTCAGGGAATATATATGAGAACTCTTGTGCACATACAAACGCATCTTCAAGTAATGTATCTGAATGGTGGGAGGTAGATTTAGGAGCCGTGTATGATATAACAGATATCATAATATACAACAGAATTGATTGTTGTGGTAAGTGATTGTATGATATAACAGATATGATATACAACAGAATTGATTGTTGTGGTATGTGATTGTATGATATAACAGATATAATATATAACAGAATTGACTGTTATAGTAAGTGATCGTATGATATAACTTATATGATATATAACAGAATAGATTGTTATGGTAAGATTAATTGTATGATATAACAGATATAATATATAACAGAATTGATTGTTATGGTAAGTTAAATTGTATGATATAACTAATATAATATATAACAGAATTGATTGTTATGGTAAGTGATCGTATGATATAACTGATATAATATATAACAGAATTTATTGTTGTGGTAAGTGATTGTATGATATAACAGATATTATATATAACAGAATTGATTGTTATGGTAAGTGATCGTATGATATAACTGATATAATATATAACAGAATTGATTGTTGTGGTAAGTGATCGTATGATATAACAGATATAATATATAACAGAATTGATTGTTGTGGTAAGTGATCGTATGATATAACAGATATAATATATAACAGAATTGATTGTTATGGTAAGTGATCGTATGATATAACTGATATAATATATAACAGAATTGATTGTTGTGGTAAGTTAAATTGTATGATATAAAATATATAACATAATTGATTGTTGTGGTAAGTGATCGTATGATATAACTATAATATGATATACAACAGAATTGATTGTTGTGGTAAAGTGAACGTATCATATAACAGATATAATATATAACAGAATTGATTGTTGTGGTAAGTGATCGTATGATATAACAGATATAATATATAACAGAATTGATTGCTATAGTAAGTGATCGTATGATATAACTGATATAATATATAACAGAATTGATTGTTGTGGTAAGTGATCGTATGATATAACAGATATAATATATAACAGAATTGATTGTTGTGGTAAGTGATCGTATGATATAACTGATATAATATATAACAGAATTGATTGTTGTGGTAAGTGATTGTATGATATAACAGATATAATATATAACAGAATTGATTGTTATGGTAAGATTAATTGTATGATATAACTAATATAATATATAACAGAATTTATTGTTGTGTTAAATGATTGTATGATATAACAGATATCATAATATACAACAGAATTGATTGTTGTGGTAAGTTAAATTGTATGATATAACTGATATAATATATATGTATAACACAATTGATTGTTGTTGTAAGTCAATGTATTATATAACTGATGTAATATAAAACAAAATGGATTATTGGTTGTGTGATATAATGGTATATTGTTATGGTAAATTATATTTTATGATAGGCTTATATCTGATGTAGTGTATAGAAGAATTGATTGGATTTTTCTTTAAATGATAAAAATAATTCCCGTGATCAATTTTCATATATCTAATTGTTTTCTTTCAAAGTATTGACTATTATGTCTAAATTATTTATAGCATGTGGAGAACTGTTTAGTACAACATGAAATCTATTTAGAAATTTATTTCCAATTTATTTGTTCTTTAATATAAAATTTTAACGATTCATTGACCATCAGGCAGGTTTCTAACATTCAACTTGGGACTATAATCGTGTTGTTCCTGTTTTTTAAATCACATTTTAACTTTTATTGCAAATCATTTGGCTTAATTATTCATTCTTTTATCATCTTAATTTCAGTTATAATGGTCTTTTCATTTTTATACGCCCGCTTGAATATGTGGTCGTATATTGTCGTCACAGCTGTCTGTTGGTCCGTCCGTCAACATTTCTTGTGAGTACTATAGAGACTACAGTTTTCATCTGATTTTGATCAAACTTGGTAAGATCCTTTAGATTGATAATATCTCAATCAAGTTTGAATGTGAAGTATTTTCGATGAACGTTTTTTGAGATATTGCCTTTGACGTGTGAACAGGATTAAAGATACAGTTTCCAACTGTGATAATTGAAATTAACAAGTCTCGGACAAGATCTAACTTTTCGATGAACGGTTTTTGAGTTATCGCCCTTGACTTTTTACAAACTCTTCAAAATTTGTTTATGTGCATTATAAAAGCTATAGTTTTCAATCGATGCTGACGAAACTTGGTGTGATCATTTTGATTGAAAAAAATTGATTTTGAGAATATAGTCAAATTAGCCTTTCATAATAATTTAAATTCATGTTGAATTCCGGTTGTTAGATGTTGAATAATCTGTTTGAAAGGATCTTAATAGTATAAATCAAAAAAACTTTTTTAATGAGACGTCTCTTTTATGAAAACATCCGGTTTATATCTTCACTCATAATTCCAGTCCACCCAGCTGTAAATGGGTACGGATAATCCGGGAAAGATCAATGCCAAGAGGTTTGGCCAAGGACCAGCTGGGAGATAGGATCCGCACGGAACCTAAGTTGTTATCCTTGTAAAATATAGATGTTTCTTTCTTTCTTTTATATTGCAAAATTTTGTTCCAGAGAAGTATATGAATGGATTTTCAGTATTTTTCGCCTGTAATCCTCCAATGAAAAATTTGTTTCACCAATGTTTTATTTGCATACAATATTAAAATTACAATTGTATTTTGTAGGTGACAGATTAAAAGATTTTATTATAGAGGGTGGTCAAGACTGTGTCGATTCTAGTTTAACCTGTTATACGGAATGTTACACACAACTAGAACCAGTAAATGTAACCGAAAGAATTACCTGTTCCTTTTGTGCAGCTCGATACGTTAGAATTAAATTGAACCAGGGATTTTTTTTAACTATTTGTGAGGTTGAGGTTTATGGCCAAACGACCACCACTCCATCAGGTAATCTTCAGGAAGGGATAGTCTTCTAAAATACACTTTACCCGTATAGATACAGCTCTATGAAAGGCTTAAGACTTGGAAATATTTTGCAATTGTAGGACGGAATTGACCAATTTAATGTCATGACGATATGACAGCTGACGCGAAAATATGTATGTCATAATTATTATTCTGCAGAATGGTAATGACATTTTGTTCAGTCTCATCTTGTATAGGCTATACCCAACGTTTTTAATTGAATGTGTTCTCTTTTGATATTTTAAGCTTTGCAGATGTGCCAGAAATACTCTGATGAAACTTCGGTAATTTTGGAATCATCCACATCCGCTTTCAGTAGTTATCTTGAATCTAGTTTTATGGAATCAACATGGACAGTTCCGGATTCCACGTCATTCAAAATGGAAACTTCAATCGAGATGACCTCAAGCACTTATACAACTACCCTGTCACCGAAGCAAACAACCACAAATGTAACTGTTGAAACCGTTACTAATGAATTCTGTTCGTGTCGTTGTCGCAAGATCGAAGAAGATCCAAACTTGATTGAAGAGAAATTAACCGAAATCAAGGAAAACTTGACACTAAGCGTAGTTAAACTGTCCAGTTCTAGACGTAAGAAGACCAGTGCTGCTGACGAGCGACCATCAGCTACTTCTGTAGGTTATGTGGGTGTTGTTATTCTATCGGCTGTAATGGGATTATTGGTAATACAGGACATTATATCTGGCTTAATATTCATCTTTACATACATTAAAGTAGCTATCACACAAAGAGCCTCCATAAAGCCTAGTGATAAGAGAATAGAATCAAATACGGATGAATTGGAATTACCAAGAAACAGAACAATAATTTTGAATGAAGTAGAGCGAACTGGTAACACCGTGATAGTAAGCGATTTATAGGAACATTATAATACTTTATAGACTAATGACACATTGTCGACATTAGGAGCACATTGTGTACCCAAGATATGTTATTGCTTTTCTTCAATCTTAAAAAAGAACGTGTGCACAACGTTTTTGAAAATTGACATTTCCATACAAAAAATAAAATCCTATGGCCTATGGCGCTGTATGTTGAAAATATAATCCGATGGTAAGCTTTTAAATCAATGAGTATCAATAATTTTTAGTTTTTTAAAAGGGAAAAATACAACTCGTATTTTAGTAGGATTATGCATTATATGGAAAACCCCTGAACAGAAATTGAACGACAAATATTTAGTTTCATGCATATATGAAGGGATTTTGTGATTTCCGTGGAGTTGTAGTGCTTCTAAATAGTTATTACATAGGCCTACATTATAGACGCAAATCAACCATTGAAAATGCCGAACGTTACCCTTTCAAATTCAATTGTTTTCATCACCTTGATTGGACGACAATTGCCTTTATGTACAAATTGTTTCCTTACGTGTTTACTTCAGTGAGTAGTTAATCCGGTATGTCTTTGTTGTCCAGCTTCAATAAACAGTCCAATAATTCCGCCATAAAATTATCCGATCATCATGAAAATCAATAGGGATCTTCTTCATAATGATATTGACCCTCAAAATCAAAAGAATCTGTAAAGATTTGACGCCTGTGGAGGGGTGGGTTTAAAAAGCCAACCGCCTACCGCTGCCTACCGGCCAACCGGAAATAAAAAAAAATGCGCTAAAATGAGTATAGTTAAAATTAGGGATCGTTGATTTTTATACTACAAAACGAAACTATTCATTTTAGCGGTTTTTTGTGTTGACGTTAATATTGCGGAATCAAAATTATTTTAAAAATGAAACGAAACAAATAAATATTTCTTTTCTTACTGAGATGTTTTTCTTCATATTTGCTGATTCAATTCAGGCTCAAAATAGCGAAGGTCTATTTTAAATATAAAATGAGCACACAATAAAACGTACAAGATCCCCTATTTATTTTTCAATGACCACAACAACGTACAAGGTCGTTTGTTTCAGAGTTACTTCCCTTATCGTCGGCGTCCATAGAGATATAATAAAGACTAGAGGGTGAACTGACGTCATTTTACTATAACGTCATTGAAGCCACTATGGATCATTGACGCCATATTGATTGTACGGTAAAAAACGACGTAATCTACACTGCGCTACAGTAAAAAGGTGACATTCATGCGCCAATAAAAGACACAATTTTAACATTTAATGGCGATTACAATAAAATATTCGAAGCACTACACATGCGGAAAACATCAATAATAATAGAAAACAAATATTTTTATAGATTTAATCAATAAAATAGAATTAAATTAGATTGGACTATTACCGTGAACCTATCAATATTGCGCTCTTATCCCAGGTTTTTGGGGGGGGGGGGGGGGGGGAAACTGAAACAATGGAAAGTTCTTATCTTTTTTCTTTCTGTTTAAAAATTCATTTCGTATAGATTATTAGCATTTCGAAATTGTTAGGAAGGATTTTTATACAGGAGAAAAATTTCATTGTTTTTATGTGCTCATAAAAAAGGATTGTTTCACGGACAATTTTGTATTTTCAATCTATCGTGGATATCTTTTAAGTCGACATTACTTGAAATGAGTCCTGGGAACCTCTATAAGAACTAAATGAAAATCGCAGAATCTCTTTTAATTTTCAAACGTGTTTAATTGGGATGGGCCTTCGCGCGCTTTAACGAACAATAGCCTACTATTTTTTTTCCTAATAAAGTCGGTTTTGAGGCAATCGACCCGTCCCGTAGCTAAAAAAAACAATTGCCAAAAATCCCTTTGTTATAAGACATATAATCTCTAACCTTAAATTCACTGAAAAATGACAGGAAATTATCAGTTTTTTTAGACAAGATCTCTCAGACCGTAAATAAATAATCTTGAACTATTCATTGGAAATCGCGTTTCTAGGCATCCATTTCTCCAAATTTTCTAAGCGCGATCCCTCAGACCTTAAACAAATAATCTTGAAGCTTAAACTCTCAGCCATATCAGTCTGTCCAAATAGCTGTCAGAGGCTGGGAATAGAGTTTCCTGATATTCCCTGAGTTTCCACACCTAGCGCGCACAGCCTTTCAATGGCGACCGACAGATTTATTTCTTGGAAAAAAAATTGACGGACTCAAATACATGGCCTGCATGGTGTTAGGGGATAATGATTTTATGACTGAACTACACAAATTCGTTCGTTCGTAGATGACAAGTTAACGTTCGCTTACAGCAGCAGCTGATATCGCAAACTATAGGTAGTTGTTGATAGTAGTTGGTAGTTGGATTGGTTCAATCGGATGGTACTATGATGTTGGTTTGGTAATTTAAGAATTCTTATGATCTGGTTGGGTGGAATGACATGGCAGTGAAACTCGGCCCCGAGTAGTGTTTCTTGAGTTACTTGGTCTACAAAAATATCATCTTTTCAATGTTTGCTGGATTCAAGTTAGGCCTATACATGGGCGGACTGGGCCGCATGGCTACATGGCTAAAGCCATGCGGGCCGGTGTGCACGGGGCCGGTTTGTGAAAAATGACAAAAAATATATTTATATTTTGAAAAAAAAAAAAAAAAAAAATGGACTTATAGGTCTACTCAAAATTTCAAAAGAAAGTGGCCGAAATCCGCTGGAGGCGCTCGGAAATCATCTTTATGGCAGTCATTTTTCCAAATGTTTTTGGGGAGGACCCCTTAAGCAGTGGCGGATCAAGGGGGGCGTAGAGGGCGTACGCCCCTCCATTTACTTTATCTTTTTTTTTCTAAGAATGGGGAGAATACGAAATCAAAAATGTCTAACTCATTAACGTTTACTATAAAACATACATGGTCCACGTCAAAAACCGTTAAATTAGTACAATTTACACTTATTCTATGTTTTTAAGCCAAAAAAAAGGTAAAAAAAAATTTCGTCTCGCTTAGCTCGGCTAAAATTTGTATCATAGCCACCCCCCTTTTCCAAAAACATGCATCCGCCCCTGTTAAGACCCCTACGCTCTGGGTTGGAACTTTGCCCGCCACACTTAAGTGGGCCGGTCAATGGAAAAAAAAACATGGCCGCGTCACGGCCCCAGTCCGCCCCTGGGCCTATATAGCCTATAAAATACGTTTAAAGGTACGGAAAATCCCCATTATTTGTGTGGCTTAATTTTTCTGAATCTCCCCCAGCCATATCTGTCCAAATAGCTGTCAAAGGCTGGGAATAGAGTCAGCAAGTTTCGAACTACCTTGTTGTTGTAACTATAATAACCGGTTCGAATTTTATCGAATTTATACGCGCTTTCTTACTCTCTTTTGGAGGTTCCTCTATGCTTTTCTTTTTCATTTATAGACCTACACAGAGCAGGAAAATTGCCAGATGTGTGCCCTTGCTTCTTAAGTAACATTAATTGAATACCAGAACATTTAATTTTTCGCTGAGAATCATAATCCTTTTGGAAATGCCGCGTACAGCGTTATGCATAAATATGACGTTATGCGTATTTTGCCGTACAAACAAGATGGCGTCAGAGCGCATAGAGACTTCAGTGACGTTATGAAGTTCGCCCTCTAGTCTTTATTATATCTCTCACTGTAAAAAAAATTATGTAAATTTACCCTTATTTGACTGGCAGAAAAGTTGCCACTATATTAACTGTAATTTAACATTCAATGTTATTTCACACAACACTATGTAAATCTACTGGAAGATATTTACATAGCAAGTAAATTTACATTCATGGTATTTTTACAAAATAGTAAATTAACATTTCATGTAATTCAACATTTCGTGTAATTTAACACGACATATGTTATTTTACAGCATTTGAAGTGGCAACTTTTCTGCCAGTCAAAGAATGGTAAATTAACATTTCATGTAATTCAACATTTCATGTAATTTAACACGACATATGTTATTTTACAGCATTTGTAGTGGCAACTTTTCTGCCAGTCAAAAAATGGTAAATTGACCTAGCTGTGTAGGTTATTTTACATTCATATAGTCAACAAGGCCACTTTGAAATGTTACACTTTCATGTAAATTTACTACATGTTTAAATGTATTTTGCTGGAAGCCTTCCTCACATATTATGGAAAGAAGTGACTAAATGACTGTTCTATTGAAATCCTTCATTCTATGGAATAAAAAATTGATGATGGAAAAAAAAAAGATTTAATACTGAAAATCTTTTAATATAAATTAATGTATCTATCAGATTTCAACAACATTTAGAAGCGAGCAGCACATAACAATACAATATTATATTATGGGATATCACACACTTCTTAATAAGATCAGGTTCATAATGTTTCAACACAATATACACATATTATCATCAAATGACATTATCAAAACAACTTACACTTGTCTGCATCAGATGATGATACATGTAAATTGTGTTGTAAAGTTATGTACCTGGTCTAATTAAGAAGTGTGTAATATCCCAAAATATTGTCTTGTGTTTGTTATATTTACACAATCTAAAATATAAAAAAGTTTTTCCAATTTAAATTCCAATTAGCATAACATGTATGAGCAATAAAATAATACTTTCATTAATAAAAACTCAATATGAAAATTGCAACAAAAGTTTAAACAAAAGATTATATTACAATTTTAACAGAGCTTACAAGGTAAGTAACATTTCCTTCCCTCTAAAATGTTTTCTTGTTGAAGCATGATTTCTAAGCATAATTTTAGAATATTTACCCATTAGATAGAAAATAATAGGTGTCAATTACAATCTAAAAACTAAAATTTGGTGACTTTATAGCCTGGATCCTACTACAACTGATTAACAGTCTTTTGTCAGGCATGTATGTTTAAGTGTAAGGTTGCCACGTTACAGCAATTAAGTCAAGAATCTGACCAATGGGGAGTCTCAGTCAGGATGGATGGATGGATGATTAACTGAAAATATAAATAGCAATCCTTAATACAATAATTTAAGAGAAATGGCTAAGCAGATGACAAAATAATCTAAGTCACATGACATACATAAACAAATACGATAAAATATGCCAGAGTTGAAAGAATGAAATGATAATATTATGCTGGTGTACTTTATACTTTTAACTAAACATGAAATAAATAATATTTCTACTTAATTAACGGTACAATACTTCCATATAGCTTGAGAGACTACTATAAATATCAGTAAAATAAATCAAGCATGGATATGAATGATATGGGCGCTGCCATATTGCGTGACGTCATAAAGTCAAAGGGGGGAAAAATTCCAATGAGGTCCAGCAAAGATGAAATATAAGCTTACTATCTATCGATATTCACAATGCAAATTATCAATCAATACACAAATAACTAATAAATACAAATATAGTTACCGATTTTTGTTTACTACCACGGTTTCGATCAATTTCAAGCATTTTGAAGAGTTTCAATTCAAAAAGGTTCGAGAAGTGTTGGGCGGAAATGACGTGAATATAATCCGATAAACTGTTCTCAAGTTAACATAGTCCGAAAGACTGTACCAAAATACTGTTTACTAATATAATTAATAATAGAATGCAAATGACTAAAATAAAAATGTTCAAACGTGTTCGGGACCTAACACATGCCGGTAGCGCTCGATTGGAGAGTTCGGTACTAGTAGAACCGTATCTGTTCCATTCAAAATTTATCCACATTTTTAATTCTGCCTGCAGCTACTTTTTGTTTTGGAACAGTCCACAGCTGTCTGCGCCATATCCGGTTTTTCTGGAATTACAGGAACCACGGGCATCGGGCGAAAAGTTTGTAAGGCTCAAGAGCAGAACTGCAGAAGTGTCTCAGGTACATACAAAAAGGCTAGCAAATCTCTTAACAAGCCCTTTATAGCAATAAATATTCATCAGAATAGAGAGAGACAAGAAGAAAAGAAAATAACCAATGGCGACTCTTCAGTTTTCAATTTTACAGCAATTTTACATTTGGATGTAAAATTACATTTAATGTGATTTACTTGTTATTTTACAACTAGCATTTGTAAAATAACTATTTGGATGTAAAATTACATTTTAATGTGATTTTTTTGGTTATCTTACAACTGTAATTTGTAAAATAACTATTTAGATGTAAAATTACATTTTAATGTGATTTACTTGTTATTTTACAACTAGAATTTGTAAAATAACCATTTGGATGTAAAATTACATTTTAATGTGATTTATTTGTTTTTTTACAACTATAATTCTGTAAAACAACATGTTGATGTATTTTAATGATATATTTTATGTAATTTTACATTAATGATGTTGTCATAATAAAATACACTGATTTTGATGTAAAAATACAAACCATGTTAATCAACAAAAATCAATATGTATTTTTACATTAGAAAATGGTGTAATTTCACATCCAGTTTTTACAGTGAATGTCGGCGTCATGGAGCATCAAGGCGAAGGAATTTTTTTTCCACCTGTTACAATATTTTCAAAATTAATCCTTAATTAAACCATTCTTAACCTGCAACAGCTCAAAATAAGTGATAATCAATGATAAGTAATATTATTCAAGTCCAAGAAAGAACTCGTTCAGAAACGCTACTGCTTTACTACTGAAATAAAAGAACTTCTTGAAACTTTCTTTATTCCTTTATAATTTGAAGTTTCTAAACAAATTTTTATTTGTGCCAATGTAGGCAAATCTGATATCTTGACCTAATTTTCAAATATACTTTAATAGCCTATCTTACTATAGCCGCTAAAAATGGGCCTACCCCACCCAGTTTATTATCCGTCGAGTTAAAAGTTTGTACTTCGCTTATCATTTTTCTGACGTCAAAATACTTCGGATTTCCATGTTTATAATAGGTTTGCCTCATTAGATAGCAATCACCAATATCCTGACAACGTTTTATGACTTCTTTTGCCGGAACCCTCTCAATTAACCAGCCATCCTCGCCATCTTTTTCTCTATAAGTTCTATACCTTGACACTTGATTTTTCCAAGTACTTCCACTCTTGATAAAGATGTTTGTCTATTACAAATACTGATGATTCCCTCGGATCAACAGGAGGAGCATTTCCAGAATCATTGTAATCAACATTAAGGATTAATTTTGAAAATATTCTGGAAGAAAAATTCCTTCGCCTTGATGCTCCATGACGCCAACAAACGATTGGCCGGTAGGCAGCGGTAGGCGGTTGGTTTTTTAAACCCACCCCCTGTGGAGTGAGCAAGAGTTGCACAATATAGCTATATAGAGTGAAACGTCAAGTCAGACACGATACTTCGGTGAAAAATTGTACGATCATCACGAAAATCAATAGGGATCATCTTCATAATGACATTGACACACACAATCAAAATCAAAAGAATATGTAAAGATTTGAAGCCTGTGGAGTAATCACGAGTTGCACAATATATATGTAATAGTGATGGTGTAGGCTTTTAACTTCTTCTGTAAAATGTGTTATGAATAATAAACAGTCTGCTGTATTCTAATCAGAGTTCTAATAATCAATAAGAAAATGTTAAATTCTGCAGCTTACAAACAGTTGGCACAATAAGTACGTGGTGGGTCCAAGCTCGATAGGCAATACAATAGGCCTATTGTTGACTATTTCTGCTACTCAAAACGATGTAATATTAATAACGAATTCTTGATTGGCTTAATACTGGATGAGAAAATGAAATGAAAATGAATGGAGTTTTACGTCCTACTTTTCAATACTGGATGAGAAGCCCCTAAAGTTATGATAAAAGTTCAAATCAACAGAAAAATTAATGAGTTGAAAAATCTTTAGGAATGATTGTCTGATTGATATAGCTCAAATGACTTGATTTTCTATCATAGACCACATGGCACGTGGGCACATGTCGATGAGCAAGTCAGCAAGTCAATAAATCGTTGAATATCACCTGAATTTTAAGTCATCAATCAAAATTGTCCTTCTTATTGTTTAGGCTACACAGAAAAGGAAACGACAATCTCCACCATGTTATGTTGAGTCCAGGATAATTGTCCTTAGTTCCTTTCCACAGTGAAAACAACATTCTGTATTTTTTTTAGCTATGATTTTTATTCTCTCAGGAAGTGACATCATAGATGCTACATATTCATATGATTTGTTTAGTCAGGCATGAATTGATCTCGTTGCACCTCATGGTTTTGACCTTTATAGTAGTGGCGGGTGGCGAAGCAGAGCAGACAATGCTTACTCTTTTCGAAACACCTGATGGTACTTCTCGTATGGGAAGTCCACTACTATACCATTGTTTTTTGTCATGCTCTGGACGAGATTTTTGATTAACGGAATTGTTTTGCTTGTGCGGATTTTTATTATTATAATGTTAAAGACAATCAACTAAAGGGAGTTAAATCCAATATTAGGATTAATAGTAATATTCAGACCAAATGTAACTAATATACTAACAATAATACTAATACAAATAAAGATCTAAAGATCTAAATGCGACACTAAATTCCTTTCGTCGTCAATTTATACGAGATCTTATCAATAGCATAAAAAGATAAAGTTTCACCAAGTCATCAAGTCAAGGGAAGTAACTCAAAACTGTTCAACGAAAAACTATCAAACTCGAACTTGTCCGAGATTTCATTTAGTGATCACACCTAACACATTTCATTAAAATCAGATGAAAATGGTAGACCAAGAGTAACCTATGACAGATGAAAGATGAATAGACCGTAGAGCCAGAGCCTATTTATATAGGCTCTGGTAGAGCCTAAAATTTGTTGACAGGTAAACAAGAAATAACGCCTATCTTAATCTTATACTTATAGGATTATGCCTCAGTAACGTTCAGGTCTGTTGATGTATGTATTCAATCCTTAATAATAGCTAGGCTACTTGATGTGCTAATAAAATCTTTAAATAGTAAAAATAACTATAGAACTTAGACTAGGCTTAACAAATAAGGTATAGCAAAAAGAAAATCTAGAATATTGGGATGTTTCAGTGTCTAATTGCAAACACCAAAAAATCTAAGGAATTTGCATTAACAATAACAGTTTGAATGAGTTTGGCCGCTTGTCCAGAGCCTATACAAGTTTCCTAGACTCTAATAACCAGTCCCTTTTCCTGGAAAATAATCTGGCAGTACTGTGACGTTGACCATGACCTTAATATCTGTGAAGCCTAGCACGTGTGCAGATTAATTAACTGTAAGTAAAAAGGGTAAGAACCAAATTACTTTGTGTCCTTATTACTGTGACGAAAATACCATGTGCCCAAGGTCTCCGCAACCCCCACAAAATCAGAGTAGAGTAGAAGTCCAACCTGCATACTCCAATCCCGAAATATCTTTCCATTTTTATACGCCCACATGAAATTGTGGACGTATATTGCCGTCACCCCTGTCCGTCCGTCTGTCAACAATTTTTTGTGTACGCGATAGAAACCAGAGTTTTTATCCGATTCGAATGAAACTTGGTATGTGTATTCATCTTTATAATATCTTGGATGAGTTCGAAAATGGCGCAATTCCAGTCGGTCAGTTTATGAGTTATTGCCCTTGACTAAGTGACAAAACATTAAAATTAACTTGTGTACGCGATAGAAGTTAGAGTTTTTATCCGATTTGAATGAAACTTGGTAATGGTATGTGTATTCATCTTGATAATATCTCGAATGAGTTCGAAAATGGTGCGATTCCAGTTGTCGGTTTATGAGTTACTGCCCTTGACTTAGTGACAAAACATTAAAATTAACTTGTGTACGCGATAGAAGCTAGAGTTTTTATCTGATTTGAATGAAACTTGGTATGTGTATTCATCTTGATAATATCTCGGTTGAGTTCGAAAATGGCGCAATTCCAGTCGTCGGTTTTTGAGTTATTGCCCTTGTCCTAGTGAAAAAACGTAAAAATTGACTTGTGTATGCGATAAAGACCATAGTTTTTATCCAATTTGAATAAAACTTGGTATGTGTATGCATCTTGATAATATCTCGGATGAGTTTGAAAATGGCGCAATTCCAGTCGTCGGTTTTTGAGATATTGCCCTTGACTTAGTGAAAAAACGTTAAAATTGACTTGTGTATGCGATAGAGACACTTGGTATGTGTATTCATCATCGTATGAGTTTAAAAATGGCACGATTGTCTGTTTATGAGTTATTGACCTTGACTTAGTGAAAAAAAACGTTAAAATTAACTTGGTATGTGTATTCATCTTGATAATAACTCAGATAAATTCGAGAATCGTACGTTTCTAGTCGTTGATTTATGAGTAATCGCCCTTGACTTAGTGAAAAACGTTAAAATTAACTTGTGTACACGATAGAGGCTACAAGAGTTTTCATTCGAATTGATTCATCTAAATATCTGCTCAAATAAGTGCGATGGTGCAATCAACTTTTTCAAATATTCAACTTTGCTGAAGTGGGCGTATGTTACCTTGCCTGACAAGCTATCTTTTAATTTTTATACGCCCACGTAAATGACAAAATCCTTTACAAATTAGTATGGCTGTGGGCTATTCGCCACCCAAGTGCCTTTATTAGGTTACTTTGACTAAATAAGCAAATTAGCCTATCTTAGGCCTAGGGCCTTAGGCTTAAAAGCTTAAGTCATTAAAGTCAAGTATAAGTGCTCTTAATTTATTATAACTGACCAAAATATCGTGTGCCCCTCTTACTGTGACCAAACTACCTTGTGCCCTTATTACTGTGGCCAAAATACATTGTGCCCATATAACCGTGACCATTTTTCCGGTGACCAAATTTCCTGGTACCAACTTACCTACATGAGACAAATATCGTGTGTTTGTGGTCAATAGGAAACATTATTTCCAATCTATTACTTTTAGGATTGTAGTCAAGATGTCTTATGAACAAGAACAGGACGTCATGGTATTTCATCAGTGTTGTTTGTGTGATGAAAGGTTTTTACAGAACTCAGAATTAGAAGATCATCGTCAAATACATAGTAAACCTGAACCGAAAGAAAAAGTTGTTATCTCTGGAGCTAACTATATGGAAAGCATCAGGGATGATGGCAGTCAATTTCAAGAGGCTGATAATCATGAAAAGTCTGAAAACAATGTTTTTGAAGAAATGAGCAACCCTGTGAAAGTTGTTATGGGCATGAGTTCATATTCACCTTGTGAGTCAGTGGAACAGAATCCAGTTCCACCGTATCCAGCTCCTCCTTGTCAGTCAGTGGAACAGAATCCAGCTCCTCCTTCTCAGTCAGTGGAACAGAATCCAGCTCTTCCTTGTCAGTCAGTGGAACAGAATCCAGCTCCTCCTTGTCAGTCAGTGGGGCAGAATCATCAAAGTCTTAGTCGCATTATTTTGTTCCAATGTGGTCTTTGTAAATTATTGTTTTCTTCAACTTCAGTCCTTATTCAACATTTACAAACTCATTCAAATAAAGATTTGATATACAATTGTAACATCTGCAAGAAGCCCTTCCAAAATCATTCAGCTCTACAGGACCACATACAAATTCATTTACAAGCTACAAGCACAACTACATCAAACCAAGCAACTGAATTTGGACATAAATTGAAATCCTATCCAGAATCCTTGCCTCCCATTGAAAATATTCAGAAAACTGATTATTTAACTAAAATTATACTGATGTGCCCATTGTGCTCAGAGGTGTTCGATTCAGTAGAATCACAACAAAAACACATTACAGCACATGAAGAACATAATGAATGTATTTGTAAGAATTGTGGATTATTGTGTAAAAGTATGTTTGAGCTAGTGAAACACAATAAAATCAAACATAGAGAAAAGGTATGTGATTGTCCTGTGTGTGGTAAATCATTTCTAACACCAGTCTATCTTAATAATCATATGAAATGCCATGAAACTAGACAGTTGTTGTATTGTGACCAGTGCAACAGATCTTTTACCAGTGATGTGGGTCTAAGAAATCATCAATTTGTTCACTCTAATAAACAATCCATTTGTGATGTATGTGGTAAATCTTACAGTAGTAGGACATCGCTTGCATCACATAAATCAACACATAGAGAAAGGTGTTATAAGTGCACATGGTGTGGAAAGATGTTTAAAGGTGCAAATCAATTATCAAGGCATAATCGAATTCATACTGGTGAGAAACCCTTTCAATGTGATGTATGTCAGCAGTCATTTAATCAAAAATCTTCCCTAATCACTCATATGAGAATACATACAGGTGAGAAACCATATTCTTGCACAGAGTGTGAGAAAACATTTTCACAACTTTCTGCTAAAAGATCTCATGAGGTAACCCACTCAAAATCCAAACAATTTCAATGTATATCATGTGGAAGGGTGTATAAAGCAAAGAAATCTCTCAAAAAGCATATTAACAAGAAACATAACAACAATCAGTGTTAAGAGAAAAATATGCACTAAAGTACGTGTAGAGTGCTAGAGGAAGGCCTAACTATGAAGTGGAAAAAGATAGAAATTGCAGTCTAAGGAGAGTATTCTAGTAAGAGTTATTTCTACATGATTCTATTACTAGTTTAGATTACATTTTCTACGTATTCCAAAGTTGATACAAATGCATGCATCAAAGACATTTATTTTTCACTTATTGACCTTGCAGAAAAAAAAAACTACTTGAACATAACTCTAATATAGTTTGTTCAGAATCAGGTTGGTATAAACCGCTGTAAGATTTGTGTACATGTATATATGTTACAGTAATTTTTGTTGTAGTTGTTTTTTGTTTGAAATATGTGTGCTTGTTATATTATCGTACAATATCATTTTCATAATGTTCAGTCTAATTAAAATCAGACCCTAATTTCGTTTCGTTCGGTTTTTTTTTTAAATCCGTTTTTTTAACCACTACAATTATTAAAGGGATTTCGTTTTCTAAATATTATCCATTACAGGGACCGCGGAGCGTTTCTGATAGTGTGTGTGTGGGGGGCTTGGTTGAAAATCTTCTTAGAAAATATAACTTTATTTCAAGATATGAGTGTTGTTGACATACATAAAACAGTAATTAATATACAAAAAAAATGTTCAAGATTCTGGAATAAAGTAGCCTACTTATGAGCCGTTATTACATTATATAGCTACGTCTACACTTTCACCGTCTACACAAGACTTTTAAATCTCAAAATCGAAATCCCGGAAACCCACAATAATTGACGATTTTTAAGAATCTAAAACCAGGGTTTTTAAAGAATCGTCAATTTTAAGTGGGTTGACGATAACCTTGCGTTAAGTTCCTCAAATAACGAAGTTCGGAGTTCATCGTCTTTTATACCGTGACCAAACTTCAGTCAGTGTAAACGCTTCATTTCAAAAAGCAAAAAGCCGCATTTTTACTAGCCTAGTGTAGACGTACATGTATTTTTTAGGCACCTCTTCATTCAATATGTTAGCTCAGATCAATATAATATGAACTCAAAACATGTATTCATGTTGTGAATTGTGCTGTGAATGACAAGTCCTATTTATAAATAAAAAATTTCATAATCAATATCTGATTGAAATACAGCCTTATGTATGTCACATTCTTTATTCTTTAGTACGAACATTTTTTTTTTACAAATTTATTTTTTTTATTTTTTTGTTTTCTTGCTTTGACACAGCTTTAAACTTTAAACATATCTGAATTTATAAATATAAATACTCTCCAGATACAGAAATGATTAACTCATTGAAATTTGATGTTCATTGAACACAATGTAAGGACCAATTTGCAATAATTCAACAAAGATTGTAATATATATTAACAAATAAAATAATTATATTTGTGCCAAGTCAGTCTCAAAGAAGAAACTTTTTTTTAATCATAAGTATAAAGCTTGAGACTTTCTTACAGTTTCATAATTTATTTATGACTAAGCATTTTCACATCTACTAAATGCATTCATATTCAAAATGCTTTGTATTAAGAAACAAAAATTAATTACATGTATATATTTCAGTAACTGGACCTCAAAAGTGGGTGCCTGCAATTAATCAAACAATGAAATAATAATAAAGAAAAATACAATAAAATTAGTAATGAACATTTTAAGAACAGTAATATCAAACTCTAAATGCAATCATAAAAATACAAAAAAAAAGTAATCTCATATTATGATGATGTGATCAAATAATGGCACAATATACCTGACTTGAACTTACAATATCAAACCTCTAAACCATTCAATTAAATATACTGACATATAGTAGATAGATAAAATGGAATGGACTTATAACTACTTTCCTGTGATCACCCTTCCAGATCTTAATCTAATCAATAAGCAGAAGGAATATTCTACTAAAATTTTAAAACATTGTTTGAAGTCAATTTCCTTATGGGAGAAAAAATATTAAGGTAAGGTTTTATATTGCCTGAAAGTGAGCCATGCCATGCAGTTAATGCATTGGAGAATAGGTGTTGTTTAGGGCAGCAGGTGCAAAAATGTTGGACAAATACTTGTGTCCCTCAGAAAATCTGATTTTTTTTATCTGTCTGAGCCCTAATAATTTCAGTATATTGCCCAAGTATATATAAAATGTATTTTTTAAGTTATTCTTGAACAAAGTTTATATTATCTATATACAGTAGATATAATTATATGTAAGGTTTATAAAAGCTTCCAGTCTTAGTAAATGCATTAGAATTTGATCACAGTAATAATATTGAAACAGTTAATAACAGAATCTCAAGAACACAAAAAACAATATCAGTTCATAATAATGCTGCAAAATTTGTAAAATCTGGCAAGAATAATGAGCACTCCATGGAAAAAATTCCTGAACAATTATAAATTTATTGAAATGCATACATTTTATAATAATTAAACACTAAATCTATGTTTTAGCATTGAAAGTATTATAACTAATAATATCAAGTATTGAAATTCAACTACATATACTTACAAAATGATATTGATGTAAATTTCTATTTCAATTTGACAGAATAATATTTGATTTTGAAATTTCCAGCTTATTGTACAAAATATATACAAATTAATTGTTAAACAAATTTCCTTCATAGAATCTAAATTAAAAAATTTATTTTTATAAACCAAACTTACAACTGAATGAATTTATATGTATTTTGTCACAGAATCCATATGTATCAAACATTATTGATCAATTGAAATAAAAATCTACAGTTTTTGAGTGGCTATAAATAGTTGGAATGTTTACTACCATCTATAAGCTATTGTACTGGAATGCTTGAAAAACTCTCATGTTGAACTATAAATTATAATTATAACATAATTATATAATAATAAAAAGATAGCACAGCAGCTTGGTTAAATTTTGAACAATAGCAAGCTGCTTTATTTATGTAAAAGCAGAGCAGTTTTAATCAGTTGAGTTTACATTGATTAGAAAAAGAAACTGTTATGTTATGTCATGAAATTTAAAGAACGAAAATTCAAAATATAATTGAAAAAGGTTATGAACTTTGAATTCAGATCCAATCAATTTTTATTGAAAATCTTGGCTTCTATTGCTCTTCAAAAAAAACTTTTATCTATGCCAAAAATTGCCAACTTAGCCTCAACAAAAATCTTGAGCCATCACATGTTTGATTAAAATCAAATCTGTAGTAATTATTGTGCTAATAGGTACTATTGACTGGCCAACAATATACAACCACATCTTAATGTGTCCTCGTAAAATATCAGATAGTAATTCTTCGGAGATATAATAAATCAAAAGAATCATCGATTAAAGTTTTAGTAATAAATTTAAAAAAAATTACAAGATGTACAAAATATCTAAAGATTGTTATATTCTGAATATTATGAAAACTGATCTTTAAAAAGAACACCATAAAGGGTTAGTAAGCGTAAATAATATAAAAATAAAGTAACTAATTTCACTATTTAATCATAATTTTTTTTAATTTCAATAAGGAGCACTTGATTAGAATGGCAAGATATGAAAATGTAACTGATGTTTATAACCCTGAATCTTAAAGGCACAAGGTAACCAAGGAGAAGAAAAGCTGCCAGATTATCCAATATTATTAGGAAGCAGATGTCTTATATCTACCACCAGGGGTCAGTATAAGGCATGAAAGGGAGGTAAATTTAAGTTTGTATGTACCTTCTCTGCCAGCGTGATATTTGATCTAATATTTGTCCTTCCAGCATTCTTGTTAAGCAAATACCAATCAACTAAAAGATTTAAAACATAAAAAGATATTTGGCATACATAACATTATGTCACAAGTTCATAATAAATGAACATTTAATGATTATAAAGGACATATTTATCCTCTATTTATAATAACAGATAATCAGTTTGTGATGTAAATCTAAATAAATCAATTTATTGATAAATTATAAACAAATTAAGCTCTTACCTGAGGTACAGTTACAGCAATAACAACTCCTCCCACTATAGGTAAATTCTGTTCTGCCATATTTATTATAGCATCAATACACCCAGTAGTATAAATGCGACTGTTTCGGATCTGGGACTAAAAAATTTAAAACATTTTCAACTTCATGCAGTATTGATCAAAATATTGTCAGTTCATTCAAAGGGATATGTTCACTAACTTCTCGACAAAAAACTTTTAGTCTCAGAACCTGGAATTTTTCAGCTAATCTAATCTGTAATAATGATCACAACTCTCCTACGAATAAGTCATCTCCACTCATAATTCCAGTCAACCCAGCTGCAAATGGGTACTGGTAATATGAGAAAAATCAATGCCTCACGGAACCTAAGTTGTTATCAGTGGCGTTTCTACGGGAGGGCCATGGCCACCCAAGAATTAAGGCTGGCCCGGCCTTGACAATGTTGAAAATATCTCTACCGATAAAACAATATAAGGACATATAATTGCTAGACATTTAAAGTAATGGAAGAATAAATACAACTTACATCTGGTTGTAATGTATCAGCGCCACAGAATATATTTGGCACGCCTTCCTGAAAGAAAAATATATTATTACAACACATTTTGAAGATTTGTTTGACAAAAGATCTTTTAAATCAATTAAATGTAATAAATGAGATATTTTAAATCATCCTGCAACTTATGGACAATCGTTACCTAGTCCACAAAATATTTCTTCATTGGTCCAATTACAGATATCTGTACGTATATATCTGTATCAGAACAAAAAATCTAGTTTCTAATTTGTCTTCAAAACATTTGTTAAAATTTGCAATCATTTACTACTGATCTAATGAGGTTCTGAAATGAAATGCAAAGATAAGGCCCTTTCAGATTTCTAGGTTAAAAATCAGTTTACAGAACTTGACTGGAAAGATATAGGCCTATTAAAGGGAATGTAAAGAGGTTTTTTAAGCTTGGTATGTGTGTCGAGGATGCTGATAGCATCAATTTGCGCCATTCCAGTTTCCATTTCGACATCTGTGGTTCTTGCAATTCCACTAAAACTAACGCGTTTTATGACGTCACTAATAGTGATCTGCATAGATATCAATAGTAGATCACTATTAGGCTATTAGGCCATAAAAAAAAAAAAAAGCTGGTTAGCATCCCCGCCCGCCATCGAAATATCCCCCCGCCTCAAAATTTTTTTATTTTTTATTTTCAAAAAAATCATTTAAAAAATCGCCGAAAGCATTATAAAAACGGATAATTAGGAAAGCAGTCGATATTTTCTTTCATTGTGCTATCTACTATCCATCCACGAAGCCATAAAACTGTATCAAAGCCTTTAAAAATCTGACTGTATATACGAAACGAAACTTTAGTATCTGCGCATGCGCAATTCCGTAAATAAATTAAATGTTAAAAAAAAAAAAAAAAAAACCTCCCGCCCTCCCCTGAAAATGGAGAAGAAAAGGATGCTAACCAACTTTTTTTTTTTATATTTTTTTCATAAAACGCATTAGTTTTAGTGGAATTGCAAGAGCCACATACGTCGGACTGAAAATTGGAATGGCACAAATTGATGCTATCGGCGTCCCCGATGCACATACAGGGTTTGGAAAACCTCTTTACAATCCCTTTAATTGTTTATCAAATTTTGGAAAGGGACTATACACATATGCCTGTTTAGTTGGTAGGCCTATTAAAGTGATTCAAGAATGAAATTCCATTAAGGGAATAATGTAGACAATTTTGATCATAAACATGGCATTCTATTATTCAGTTGGTGTCTATACAGAACTTATTATTACATTTATTATACAAGTTAATGTAGAAAGACATAGTTTAGGTGAAAGTTAAGGGTGAATGAGTTCAATGAGTAAGCCTACAGCACTTAACTTGATGCACATGACTTATTAATCAGTTGACTTGACATTTGCCTTCAAATACAGCAACTAGTATTATATTCCCAATACTTATTTTCATACAGAACTCAAACATATAAAGAACACAATAGGTTACTGTAAGGCTAGAAATTAATGCGTCAACAAATTAATGCGACATGGGGTATAGAGACTAAAATGCGAGTACAAATTAATGCGATCCGCGATAGGTGTCGCATTTTTTAATATCATAAAAAAGAAAATGGAAGTTTGACGGCTAGTGCTGTATTCACCTCTAATCTTATCAATTAAGGGTTCTTTTCATTAAAACTCAAGCCATGATGAACGAGTTTGATTACTAATCAGCTTCAAATTTAGAGATTACCTAATTACTTAATCCAGCCCGGTCTCAATTTAAATACTTGACCTATATTACCATTTGTCCATATAATTCACTTGGAAATATGTATTTTAAAATGCGGATACAAATTAATGCGATCGCGGATAGGTCGCATTTAACGCATTAAGTTCTATCTCGCAATAATTTGTAGCCTTACAGTATATTGAGATATACACAATAGGTTATATTGGGATATACCTTTATCAAATATAAACCCACTGACAGAAAACTAGGATAAACTTAAATAGGAAATCAATCAAATATTGAGATGTTTGTCATTTCCTTGATATGTCAACAGTATATAAATAAACCTGACTGACCCTGATTGTGTCTTGTTGACGACAACATGAGTAAGGTGTGGCACATTTCAATCTACTTGGATTGTTTTCTGTACAGTTAAAATACATATTGTCATTCCAATCTCTATATCCATCGGATGTTACACCACAACAATAGATCTAAAATTTATAAAAAATATATAATAATATATAATAATATATATTTATAAAATCCAAAGATAGAACATAAAATAAACTCAAACTCAATCTTCCTTAATATTTAAATTTTGGCTCATATGAATCAATACTCTCAAAAAAGCCTTCTTCATCAAAATGCACAACCACTGTATTTGGCCATCTACATTAAAGCTAAAAAAAAATCACTTTCTAATTCCTTTTATTTTACAATTCACACTCACTATTTCACTTACATTTTCTTGAATCCAATCTATAAAACTCTTTGCATCAGGATCATCCTCATATCTTGGAATGAAATTTTCTTGAAAGACATCAGTAACAAAGCTTTTAGCCTTATCACGAAATACAAAAGCCAGAACACCTAGTGTAACTTCACCGATAAATATCAATATCATTATTACGTAAAACTGAAATAAATATATTATTTTTTTTCTTTACTCTGTACAAATTCAGTTATCATATAAATCATAATTACCACTGGTAATTTACCTGTATTTATCATAGCTCGAGGTCAATATTAATATCTCAAGACTTTAATCATTTAATGAGATGACAGCAGTGACAAAGGTTCAATCAGTCTTCATATTTACAACCTTTTAGATTAATAAATTAGTCAAAAGATAAAATGATCATTCTGGTCTGAGATATATGTTAATGTATTAACATCATTATGTATATAGAATTACATTTTATATGACTAGTTACAAGTTATGGATAATTTCTGAAACACATTTAATTATAAGAATTCTAGAATTAGTTTTAATTCCACTATGATTACAGTAATGCTAAAAATCAAAAGTATATTATATGCTATTCACTCAAATAGAAATTGTAAGTACTTACAAATTTGAGAAGACATGTGTTTTCACGTAAGGCACCAATACATCCAGAAGAACCCAATAAAAATATCACAATTCCTAATACCATAAAACCAATGGAGATATCAAATATTACATCATAAATTGTTTGTACTTCAACATGGTAAAACTTATTTTTTTCTACAAACGCCCAGATACCTAAACTGAGCATTACTCCTCCTGCCACCTGTAAAATAAATCATCATCCATTTACAATCTGACAGTCTATGAAGAAAATTTTCAACAATATAAAAGCCTTTTTAATTATATTGGCTTACTAAGTAGTAAGCTTATGCAACATGTCTTAAAGGGATTGTAAAGAGGTTTTCTAAATTCTGTATTTGTATCGGGGACACTTATAGCATCAATTTGCACCATTCCAATTCGCAATCAGACATCTGTGGTTCTTGCAATTCCACTAAAACTAACGCATTTTATGACGTCACTAATAGCGATCTACCAGAAGCTACTATTGATATCTATGCAGATCACTATTAGTGACGTCATAAAACGCGTTAGTTTTAGTTGAATTGCAAGAACCACAGACTTCGGAATGGGAATTGGAATGGCGCAAATTGATGCTACCAGTGTCCCTGATGCACATACAAAGTTTAGAAAACCTCTTTACAATCCCTATAAACATAACATGTCTTCTACCTATAGGTCTTCTCAAAACATGTCTTATCAGGCCTGTAGGAGGCAATTCCATATTGTTCCTACGGGCCTGCTTACTACTTTCTTTATCAGGCAGTGGAAATCTTTCACTAATAAAAAATAAATTTGACTCCATGATATAATATTTAATTTAACTATTAGTATATCTAAACAATTAGACCTAGTGATATGTGAGAGAAAAAAGAAATAATTGCTGTGGAGTACTTAGTATTGAGCTTTGAATAATTATGAGCTGTGAAAAATCAAGCCAGCACTTATTTTGTTTCAAAATTATGTGATATATCAACAGGTATTTAGGGGATTTTTTTTATATCGTCATACACAGGTACCGACTTCGAAAATTACAATATTTTATATACATGTATATCACAGTATATCCCCTTATTGCTACTAGTAGATAACACAGTAATTAGTACCATTGACTAATTGTGAAAAACAAGATCCAATGGGGATAGTTCACGTCGCTTATCTTTCCTTGGGCACGAGGCGGCGCTAGTGTACTAGCGGTAGTAGTCTGCTGATAATGGCGTCGTATTCACATAACGTAGATCAGAATTCTTGGACCTTTTCCGAATTGAAAGATAAATTAAGAAGATGAGGGGCTAAAACGACGGGCTAAAAAATAGAAAGGTATGTTAAAGAAAATAAATATTGCACAAATGACGATATCAGTAAGCCAATGAACAGATTTGTGGAAAGTTACTAATGTAAACAAAATCGGAAAAATGGCGTACTTGTTTTGTTGTTGTCATCAACAAACCATTTAGTCAGGTATTTGCCGAAAATCAAAGACCTAATAAATGTTTGTAATGTATTCTGTACTGGTATCTAGGCCTATATGAGTCTATGAAAATTTTACTGGTGAAAGGAAAGTCAAAGAAAGGACTGTCATTGTCAGTGAGGCTTTGCATTAATTGTTGGTTGGAAGCCACTTTCTTTACTTTTACTTTACTTTAGTTATTTTCTACTCTATTGCCAAACTGAGGTCTGAATTGGATTTTTTTCTCTCCTGTCACAAATATTCAAAATATGGTTATCAATTGGATCACATGTGTCACAGAACGACTTTGGGTCCATGTAAATATAAGAATTGAAAATTGTCAATATGAAATAAGTTCACTTCCCTCCTAGAAATTTCATGTGAAAATGACACACATTTCTGACTGAAATATCACCTGGGTAAAATCATATTTCCAAGTAAATATTTTTTTAACAGTTGTCAACCCAAAGACAATCTTAGACTCTCATAACTAATTTGAGGTTAATATTTAAATTCATAAAAAAAATAATAGGCAAAATATGATTCTGAACTCAAATGTGGCCAGAGAATAGACTTACAACAATAACAATAAATAGCATTCAAGATTTTTCTTTTTATTGTGATATTGCAGACTAGAAGCCTAAAATAGGAATGCAAATTTTGAGGTTGGAAAAGTGGACTCTATCTATAGTCATACCCTTTAGACCTGACACTGGTTTTTAGCAGTTAACTCCTGGTGTAACAGTTAACAGTGGTGTAATTGATGGTTTATTTTAGGTAAGTAAACCTACTACTACCTGCATGAATATGTTACGAATCCAGGATGAATGAATGGATGGAATTAGTCCTCATAATCAATGATTGGACATTTGTTTTAGTTCTGTGTCCTGTGTCAAACACTTTCACCAAAATTAAAAATTCTAGTATATCAAAACATGTCTTTATCTATCTCAAATCCATAGAAAATAAATCTAGAATGATTATATTTTTAGATTTCGAATGGCGACTGACAAGATAGCAAATTGTGAAGTCAAGGCTTTAGAGTTCGAGAAGGTAAATATGTTGCTTATTAGATTTTTTTAAATTTTTCAGTAATATATGTTTATATCATATTAATGTATTATTTCACATTTATATGGTCTGTTTTTATATATACAATGATTTTAAATCTGTTTTTTAGGCTCACCAATGAAAACTCAGAAACTGAATTTGAAGAATTCAAAGAGAAAAGTTAGTTTTGATGATCCAGGACAAGTTAAGGACAGAGAATGGGAGATCACGTTAGAAACTTGGTATAAAACAACTGTTTGCACCACACAAAAGACCTCACATTCAGATTATGCTGTTTTGTTTATTGTTGAGTCTTATTAAATGCATTTGAACTGTTGATTGACAAAAATTGGAAGTAAAGAGGCAGTCTGATTTATTAAGCAGTTCAGATTACTTACTGCAATCTATAGGCATGTGTCCTGTACCTTATCTTTAAAAATAAGAATCATAATTTAATAAATATGTAAAGTTGTTTTTTGTTTGTTTTGTTTATTACAGTAAATATAAAAATTTTGTAATTCTAAATATTATTTGAAATATTTTTTTTAATCCATTTTGCATTTACACATATCAAAACCATCAGGTCCTTATGGTTGCTTATATTTTGCAAAGTACTGGGTCTTCATCATTTTTCATGTTTATGAAATTTCATTAGTATGAAGAGTCTGCTCAAACATAGAACTGAGCAAATCGGTATTGTTTATCCTTAATTTTGCAGCTTGATATTCTCTCAGCCTTGAATCATTCAAATGAAAAAACAAAACTCTCTATATAACAGTTGTATAAAATATTTATTTTACATGGGTCATATTGAGATCTTAATCACTTATAGCATCAATTAATGTAAACGAACAAGATTATTGCTACTTTCCGATTTGAAATTAAAATTACCACTGGCTTGCAGTAATAATTTTGTCGAGATAACAGTAGGGCATAAAGAAAAGAAACAAAATTTTGATTAAAATGGCAATACACATACAAAATTCTTATCTTATTCATTAACAGCTGAACCCCAAAAAACTACACAGATTTAGAATTTCTCGTTAAACTGAAAAATTATTAGTTGAATGTCACAGTGTATTATGTCATCAACAAAAGGGCTCACATTTGACTCCTCTAATTCTAAAGGTAGGTTAGGTGCTGCTCTCTTCCTGATGGTCCACCAGCACTGCTGCAGGAACTCGAATGGAAAAAACTGATGGTACTGCATCTTCTTTTAGCTTTCTTCTCTACCTTAAATGAAAAAAAAAAAACCTCTTTAGTGCATTTGTTATGAATTGCTAACCATTATGTGCTCCATACTCATGTCATAGCCAATCAGTGTCAATAGAAATGGCTAGGCCTAATAAGGCCTACAATGACATGTAACAACACAATGCATTGTGTAGTAAGTAAGGGGCTTTAGACTATTCAGACAGTCTGAGCGATACGAATGCCTATTTTGTGGTTCAGATATAATGAAATTTCGCATAGGAGGGTGCCAAAATACTATGAATATCTAAATTTAACATATATAATCAGTTACTCACCAAGAAATCCGATCGGAAGATAGTCTGACAGTGTGACTGCGAGTGTGAAGTTGTCTAGTAAACAGCGTCATAACGCTTCGGTTTCCACAAATTACGGTCCCTAACGCCTGTCTTGATAGCAATGTGCCATTTCAGATTGATCTCGAGATTTTTTGGTAATTGATGTCCACCAAATTTACGGCAACCAGGTACTGAACAGTATTGAGGCATTGAATAACTAGCGAAATAGTCACATAAACAACTATTTCATTGAGGCGCCATTTTACTACCGGTAGTACAGCCACGCCACGTGGGGAGATAACTCGAGGTGAACTATCCCCATTGGACTATAATTTTCCAAAGGAAAATAATCTGAATGCTTTTGGCTATAAACAATTTTTGAAGTCATGTGTTTATAATATGTTTCTCAAATGAACTGTATTAGTACAGTATTTAAGTATTCAACAATACAATAGCAAATAGTAAGCAGATTGAACTACCTTTAAAGGAATATACCACCCCTTAGAGTACACTCTCCTGTGACTACAACATAACTTGTTTGAAATTTACCAGTGAAATATTGCCCTCTCTGTTGGATCATATAGGCAATTGTTTAAACTTTATTAGAGAAAAAAACAATCGCCAGTAAAATATATGCAGAGACGGAAAAACAACATCAAACCTTATATCAGTCATAACTGATAACTCACATCATAAACTGATAACACTACGGTGGTAGGTCTGGTGTAAATCAAGTTGATTAAGAAGCTAATAAAACCCAAGCACGAACGCCGGATCGTAAAACAAATCTCGAAATCAATGATATGAAAATATCTTAAACCTAAGTAACGTTGTGAAATTTGGTGAAAGTAACACTATGTCTGTATGTCACTTGTGATTCAATGTAATTATAAATTATCAGTGTTTTTTTAAAAAAAAAAATAGCCTAGGCCTACTCTGCCTAGCCTACTTAGTACTTGTTGAAGGTAGGCCTACTTACCCAGAAAATAAAGTTGAAGAAGAAGACAAGCCATTTCACAACTGGACTAACATACGTTTCCTCAGAACTCAAACAAGACATGGTTCGTTTTCTTATTACAGTTATTCATCAATTGACATTGAAATTAGATCTAAATCATAGACTTAAACCATAAGGTGTGACATCTCTTGACTTATAAATTGTCCATTTTAGTTTGTTGATGAGGATATCTGATCATCCAGACCATCCAAACTTATAAACACAAATATATCATCGGGCGTGTTACTTTTCCAAACCTCCAAACTGGTGTTTGCACTAGTCAGATAAAACCTGCCGTTGAGTGGTCAACAGTGTTTGTGTTTGCACCAGTTCAAATGGTGATTGCCAGTTTGTTAATTTGTTAGACATTATAGAAAATGAGACGAACAAATGTATAAATTAGCAAAAAGGATAATGATATTGGAATTGTAAGGGATTTGGTTTCATGTAAAATAAGGACACCGTTAATAGAACCATTCGAAAAATAAAGTTAAAGGGAAATAACTCTCAATATCAACTATCAAGTACGTCAGAGAAAAAGGGAACTTCATGGTATCCATACCTGGGCCAGCTCCTTCCTATTATTTTAACATTGTATTAAGGTAATGATGGCTTTTATTGTTACTATAAGCTAACTACCAATTTTAATGATATCAAACTGAAATGATACCATCCAATCATCTGTTGTCTCCAAGTCTCACCATATCAATCCATGACATTGACAGCATCCAGATTCGTAATGACGTAATAATTAAGTAGGTAAATTATAAATAGGCCCTGCCCTATATGATATATGGCGTTTACTATTTCTTAAAATTAATATAGGCCTATTGTTGAACAAATCCTATCAATGCCTTTGAAGCACCAATTTTAAATAGACCGAGTAATTCACGCCACACAATTTAAGGACTTGGGGCTGAGTTTCACGGCCATTTCATTCGATCCTTACGAATTTCTCAATTACTAACCCAACATCATTTAAAGCGGCACATATCGCCACGCCAGACCAATTCGTACGACCAGGTTTGCTGGAAGAGTCGGGATGGCGATCGGCGAGTTTTATGAAAAAGTTCCGCTTTATTATTGCTTTTATGCAAATTATGATCGAAAACAGGCGTGGATATATTAATCGGGTATGGTAGATGGTGTGGTAAGCAAAGATTTATAAATTTGGTGGTGTATTCTGGTCGTACGAATGGGTCTGGCTTGGCGATGTGTGCCGCTTCAAATGTGTTGACGAACTTTCTTACCTTTAGATATACGGTATATCTTTTAATCTCTCCTATGCTTAAAGGGGAATGTTCAGAAATTTAGAGTGCCGATTTGAGCCTTAAATATATGTAATTAGCCTCCAGAAGTACTAGAACTGCTCAAAAATCGCATAATCCCTTCAATATATCCCTACCTAAACATTTATCTTTCATTTTCTGTATATATGTGTTTTCTATATAAGGCATAGTCTTACTAATTGACAAGTCATATTTTTTACTTTCAAATACTCATAATCATGTCTACACAGAGATTTGAAGGCTTATATTGCGAGGGAGAGTTGTGAATATTATTATGGATTAGAATAGCTAAACAATTCCAGGTTCTGAGACAAAAAGATTATTGGTCAAACAGTTAGTGAACATATCCCTTTAATATTAGGCTTCAGGGGCCTGTGTTTTGATGAAACTTGGTGTGAAGGTTCATAATCACCCAAGGATGAACCCTTGAAAATCAGCAAAATCGAAAAATATTTACTATGAATTATTGCCCATGTTCTTGAAAACAAGTTCAATTTTTAGCTTGTAAACACTCTAGGAGGCACAATTCTTGACAGATTTTGACTTTGTGTGAGTGTTCGTTATTAACCAAGGATTAACCATATTGAAATTAGCAAAATCGAAAAAATATTTACTATGAATTATTGCCGATGTTTTTGAAAACACTTTAATTTTTTAGCTTGTAAACACCCTAGGAGGCACAATTCTTGACAGATTTTGATGAAACTTAGAGTGAATGTTTGTTATTACCCAAGGATGAACCCTTTTAAAACCCTTCGGAAAATAGTTACTATGAATTATTGCCCATGTTCTTGAAAACGCGTTCAAATTTTTAGTTTGCAAATACTGTACAAGGTAAAATTCTTGACAGAATTTGATGAAACTTGGCGTGAAGGTTGGGTTCTTTATCACCCAGGGAAAATCAGCAAAATCGAAAAATATTTACTTATTATTTTACTATGATTGATTGCCCTTGTTCTTGAAAACATGTTCTATTTATAGTCCCTGAACAATTTAGAAAAGGTACAATTATCTTTACAGAAAAATCAGCAAAATCGAAAAATATTTAATATAAGTTATTGCCCATGTTCTTAAAAACATGTTCAAGTTATCAAAAGAGGTGTATGACTGAAGTAATTTTTCAGTAACTGTCAAATATTTTTGTTTAAAATCAAAACTGGAAATGGGCATATATTACCTTGGCTGGCAAGCCATCTTTGTTCAGTGTGAGAGTGTAAAAGATTATTTATTTTTAACTAATTGACCTATATTTATTATTATTCCAGAATTTCCATTTGAAAAATTTCTTAGAAACAGATTCTGATTAATTTGAGATATAACAATGGTGAAATATTCAACATTTTCAGATGTTTTTAATTTTTCATGGGATCAAGTAGCTATAGGATTATGGCAACGTTATCCTAATGTTTACAGGTATGTCATGTGAAAAAAGAAATTGAGTTTCATTTCAAATTGATGCACATTTGTCACATTGGTGTATGGACACTAAGTTCCAATCGAACAATGTGATTTATGTGCTTATTATAGACTTGGTAAGTCACTGGATGTAGATATCTGAACTATGTTTTTTTGCATGGACTCTGTCAATAACTTCAAACGTACAGGATTGTAGTCTGAAACTTGCTGACTCTATACCCAACCTCTGATAGCTATTTGGACAGATTTGGCTGGAGGAGAGTCAATGGTGACCCACAGATTTTATTTATTGGGGAAAAAACTTTGATGGAACCACAGACATGGCATATGCATGATGCGGAGGGATATACTTGATGGTATGAATCAACTACAAAATTATTGGTCTTTCCAAATACATTGAGGTTTTGTGGATTTGAGGTAAATAAAAATGTTTAAAAGGCCCGTACTTACAAAGGTTTGGAAAATCCCAAATTTTTGTGGTTTAGTTTTTCTGACTCTCCCCTAGTCCGAAACTTGCTGACTCGTGACAATGTATTTATTTACCTCAAAAACTTTGATATATTTGGAAAGATATATGATTTTGTAGTTCAATCATACCATCATTATCCCCCTAAATCATACAGGCCATGTATGCAAGTCCATCAAAGTTTTTTTCCCCCGAGAAATAAAATCTGTGGGTCGCCATTGAATGCTGCATGTGCAAGGTGTGAAAAATCCCAAGTTTTTGAGGTCTAGTTTTTCTGACTCTCTCCCAGTCATATCTGTCCAAATATCTATCAGAGGCTGGGGAAAGAGTCAGCAAGTTTCTGACCAGGGGATTTGGGGCTGGGTTCCGGCTAGTGAGAATTAGGCCCAGCAGAAACAAAATTGGAAGTAAAAAGAAAGTTTTGAATTTTGGCACCTTAGAATCGTCAGAAATGTGTTTTCCCAGACCAATTCAATTCTGGTAAAGGACTGATTAAAGAGCTATAATTGATCTGTATGTCAGGGCAAAGTATAAATTATTGATCGAGATGGTGTATATGTGGTTAGTGCTCACAGGAAATGAAATTACATGTAAAGAAACTCCTTTTTTTTTCATCAGTAAACATGTTTTATCAGAAGATGTGATATCCCGTAAAATGATAAATGGTAAACTTCATACAAAACGTTTATTTACCAAAACTAACCCTATGCCTAAAGCTGGAGAAAAGTTTATAAAGGGCAACGTTGTTTATATCATAGAAGAATCAATTGTCGATCCTGATGAAAAAACATTTGTTACTTACACTAGAAATGTGGGCATGCAGAAATATGTGGTACAGTATTATTTTACATTATTAAACTATTACATGATATTTGATATAAGGACAATATTAATGAATTAAGTAGCTTACCTAGAAGGGGGTGTGGTAATTAGGTCACAGGAAATTCGTTTACCGGAAATTTGGTCACAGAAAAAAGGTCACACAGTAATTTGGTCACAAGATAATTTGGTCACAGTAAAAAGGCCACACGGTAATTTGGTCACAGCAATACGGTCACCTTTTTACTGTGACCAAATTTCCAGTGACCGAATTTCCTGTGACCAAATTTCCTGTCACCTAATTACCTACATTCACCTAGAAGGATATTGTGTGAAATTTATAAATTGGCACTTTTTATCTAGGACATCAACTTTAATGCATAGTTGTTGTATCTGATGTGTTAGTTTGATTTTAACATAATGATAATGATAATATCTTTATTGAGACATACATTATGCGAGGCCTGTTAAACATTAAAAAATTGTTAAAGTATATCTTGAGGTCAAAGCCTCTTGTTGAACTTTATTGTGTATTGAGTTATAGAGTGTTATATTGTGTTTTTCAGACAATAGAAGAGAAATGTCTATATCAACCAGATGCTATAGATAAATCACATACAGTTTGTAATAGATGGGCTTTTATTTCATCGTCATTCTTTGGCTTCGGGCGTGTCATACAAACTTTCTGTACTCAAAGATTTAAACAAAATGTGAAAAAGTCATTGAAAGGACTTAATGAAACCATGGACAAATTGTTTAATACAGAAGCAAACCAACATGTTGGTGAAAGTAGAACAGAAAAATTCAAGGAGAAGGCAAAGGCTGCAGTTGAAAAAGCTAAAATCAAGACAACCAAACAAATGTGCTAAATTTGATGATGGAAGATGACATATTGACATATTTATTACATGCCATTTACTCTAATTTAGAAATCTTAGAATGTAATATTATAGCAACTTCAGGCATATTTTTAGATAGAAAGGTTCTGGTATATAGTCATCAAAAAATTGGCCTTACTAGCTCATACAAGCTTTATTTGATCTTTTTCACCCATATTTCCATTCTGAAATATAATAAGTGTAGAATTAATTGTGTATACATGTATATCATAACTTTTTCCAATAGTAAGTTTTTTCATAGAAACATTATTAGCTAGTAGCTCTTTACCTAATGATGATATATTGAGCGGTAAATTTTTAAATGTGTGCCATATTTGATTTATAATATTGACTGATGGTAATTTGGACTAAAGTTTATATTTTATAAGCCCATTTGTTTGTTGGTGATTAATACATAAAGCGATGCCACCTCTTAGAATGAGCAATATTAAGATAATATATATTTAATAAGGTCAAAATTAGACAAACAGAATCCAATCCAATCAATTCAAGTCAAGGCTTTAAATTTCTGTAAACATTTTCAATTATTATATAACATAGTTTTTTGGTATTTATCAGATAATACAGGTAATATGTTGTATAGTAATGACACCAGGTAAGTTTTCTGATTAATATAAACTCTTATTAACCAAGTTTGAGAATTTCGATTTTGTGATCATGCTAAGAGGTGGTATCACTTTTAATGTATACCTGTGAAAGTTGTCGACGGTGCATAGTACATCAAGTATAAATAATTTCTGATACTTGCATAAAAGAGACAATGAACATCGTTATACATGTAGTGCAGAACCCCAAAGAAAAGTTATTCAACCAATCTTAACTTATTTTTAGCCTCATTTATTTTAATCTGTCCTACAGCCTGGAGATGAATGAATATTAACTTATAAACTGTTATCATCCATATAAATCACTTAAAGGGATTGTAAAGAGGTTTTCTAAACTTTGTATGTGTATCGGGGACACTGATAGCATCAATTTGCGCCGTTCCAAGTTCCATTCTGACGTCTGTGGTTCTTGCAATTCCACTAAAACTAACGCGATTTATGACGTCACCAATAGTGATCTGCATAGATATCAATAGTAGCTTCCAGAGATCACTATCAGTGACGTCATAAAACGTTTTAGTGGAATTGCAAGAACCACAGACGTCGAAATGGAAATTGGAATGGCGCAAATTGATGCTACCAGTGTCCCCGATACACATACAAAGTTTAAAAAACCTCTTTACAATCCCTTTAAATACTTTATAACCCTTTACACTTTTATGCCTCAAGATTATGCTAATTCTGCAATATATTAACATTTATGATCAACCTAAATCGAAATTGAGATAAACTAGCCGCGTTTTCTTTATCATAAACCGGAAACAAATAACATTAAAACATTATAGTTATTTATACTCAACTTATTTTGTCAAAAACCACTCGAATACTTTTAACAAAATATTATAGGCTACAGAAGACGAAGTAATAATGTTAAATTTGTATTGACCTATTATATATCGAATTTGACTGAAATATTTCAGCAGGTAGGCCTAGTTGGTTTTCCTTTGGGTAGACCAATGGTGCTCTTGTGGGTACTAATTGTGCTCCTTTTGCTGACAAAATTCCCCCCCCCCCCCCCCCCCCCCAAAAACAATATGTCAATTTTTTTTTTTTTTAATGCATGAATTCATTTTACTGAGTCATGGGGAGTCTTTGTTATAAATAATCTTAAACCTTAAATTCAGTGGGAAATTCCAGGCGTCTAACTAAAAAACATTCTTATGATCTTGCATGTGTTTTTCAAAATTGCTAGGCTAGAAACCCTATACAAAATTTATGATCTCGAACTTTAATTTTGGTGGAATATGTCAGTAAGTTGCGTTTTCAGACATCAAATTCTCAAAGTTTTCTAGGCTAGATCCCTCTGACACTCTATATACAAATAATCTTCAACCTCAAATTTGCTGGGAAATGTCAGGAATTCTCGTTTCCAGGCGTCTGATTCTAAAAATATTCTTCCCGTGGTCTCGCAGTTCCTACACAAAATAATCTTAAGTTACGTCAAGAAATTGCATTTGTGGGCGTCTATTTCTCAAAATATTTCTACGCTAGATCCCTCAGACCCTATACAAATAAACTTGAACAATAATTTCGGTGGAATATGTCAGGAATTTGCGTTTTCAGGCGTAAACTCAACATTTTATTTTGGTAGCCATGAAGTCCCTATAAAAATAAACCTTCAATTACTGTAGTCGGAAAAGGGTTTATGGGCGTTTAGTTCTCAAAATTTTCTAGCCTGGGAAATGTCCGGAATTTGCGTTTCCAGGCGTAAATTCCAAAAATTTCTTCTTGTGGTCCTGCATTTCCTATACAACAAATCCTTTAATTCATCCGAGAATAACGTTTCAGGAAGCAGCCCCTCTGTCTTCTACGGCTAAAGGGCACCACTGCATAGTATGACAATTCACACATTTTCAAGCAGGGAAAGGAAAGGGGGAGGGGAGGTAACTTAACTGCCCTCCTTGATTGGAAGTTGGCCCCCCTAGAAGTACGTAACTGGCTACGGGCCTGCCTATACTATACTACACTTTAAAGGGACAGTCTGAATTTTTTTTAGGTCAAAATTTTTTTTTGCTCAAATTTGTGAAAATTTACACCAAAATCTGTAACTATGTGCCCTTTAATGTATCTGAAAGTTTTAACTAAAAAAAATCCGGCCGTTAATTTTTAAACGCCAAAAACATGCTAAAATTTTTGTGTTATGTTTTTTGGACGCTGATAGAAAACTTCTGAACGGATTTGAGTAAAATAAACGCCTAATTGCAGAGAAATGTCCCTCTTGTGTATTTTAAAAGTTTCAGCTAGAAATATTGAGCCATTTAAAGGGCAAACACCAAAACTAGGTCAAATTGCTTAATTAACAATAAGTACTCCCTGTTTGTAATTAACCCTTTAAAACCAAATTCAGTTTGATCTAGAAGGTATAGAGATACAATAAGCATACTTTAAAAATACTGTCAGGTAGCATTTGCGATTTTTTTTGACAATGGAAACTTTTTTCAAAAAAGCAGAATGGCCCTTTAATATTCGAAGGAATACTTTGTTTTCGATTAGTGTTCTCTTCTTATGTGACCAGGTATTATGAAATTACCTTGTTTGATTTAAGGACGCGTGTTGCTCAAAACGTACTCGGTATACCCGAAAAGTATACTTAAATTTAAGGGCGTAATTAAGACATGGCTGGCAACACTGTCAAATAGAAATGGCGGAAAATTTTAACTCCGACGTTTTTCCACAATAATCACCAAAAATTAGTGTAATGGGACAATAAAAGTAATTCAAACATTTTTCTGAAGATCCCGAGGACCAGATGCTTCCATTTCCAATCAATCTTGAGGTTAAAATAAACCATGCCGTGCTAAAGCTAGGCTCACGGGAATAGACTCGATAACCCAGTCCTATGTTTTTCCTGCACTGAATATCCAGACGCCATTTTTTCCTTCCCTTAAAATTTACAGTGTTGCCAGACTAGCCTACTATTCATAATGTCATTAACCGAGTCGCCCTCCTCCAAGGACAAGTATTTCTTGCGCCGCACTTCGTATAGACTAAATGTTATTATGTGTCTTAAAAAACAATTACAATGTACATTTCGAGATAGCTTTTCTATTAAGCCAACTGGTGGAGGATTGAGGTTATTCTGGGACAGTGGCAATTACGTCGAATTTCGACAAGCCGCCAATGAGTTTTACTCCTTTTTATCATATCCTATAAACTGTGAAATCATACTTAAAAATGACAAAGCAGACAATATTGAATCAATCTGTATTAAATTGAAGAATAAAAACGCAGCATGCTATACATTGAATTTATATAATACCACTTGCAGTGCATTACTAAATGGCTCTAAATCAGAATTATTTTACAATGACCATCTACACAAAATCCTTCAAGTGGTGGATAATAATCGAGGCAGTCTGATGAATAAGAAAATACAGGAAACGCTCTCAAAGAAATTTTGCGAGAAACCCTCAACAATAACAGTACCTACTGCTAGCTTTGACCAGACTACTCCTGCTGTTGTTACTCGGTCTGATCATGATTTAAAACGCAAGCCCCACTTACCTGTGAATGAATCAGCCCAGCAGTCTTCTGGTAATATCTTACCTGAGAAAGAATCAGCCCAGCAGTATTCTTATAATATCTTACCTGAGAAAGAATCAGCCCAGCAGTCTTCTGATATCTTACCTGAGGAAGAATCAGCCCAGCAGTCTTCTGATAATATTTTACCTGAGAAAGAATCAGCCCAGCAGTCTTCTGATATCTTACCTGAGAAAGAATTAGCCCAGCGGTCTTCTAATAATATCTTACCTGAGAAAGAATCAGCCCAGCAGTCTTCTAATATCTTACCTGAGAAAGAATCAGCCCAGCGGTCTTCTGACAATATCTTACCTGAGAAAGAATCAGCCCAGCGGTCTTCTGACAATATCTTACCTGAGAAAGAATCAGCCCAGCAGTCTTCTGATATCTTACCTGAGAAAGAATTAGCCCAGCGGTCTTCTAATAATATCTTACCTGAAAAAGAATTAGCCCAGCGGTCTTCTGACAATATCTTACCTGAGAAAGAATCAGCCCAGCGGTCTTCTGACAATATCTTACCTGAGAAAGAATTAGCCCAGCGGTCTTCTAATAATATCTTACCTGAGAAAGAATTAGCCCAGTGGTCTTCTAATAATATCTTACCTGAGAAAGAATTAGCCCAGCGGTCTTCTAATAATATCTTACCTGAGAAAGAATCAGCCCAGCAGTCTTCTAATATCTTACCTGAGAAAGAATCAGCCCAGCGGTCTTCTGACAATATCTTACCTGAGAAAGAATCAGCCCAGCGGTCTTCTGACAATATCTTACCTGAGAAAGAATCAGCCCAGCGGTCTTCTGACAATATCTTACCTGAGAAAGAATCAGCCCAGCAGTCTTCTAATATCTTACCTGAGAAAGAATCAGCCCAGCAGTCTTCTAATATCTTACCTGAGAAAGACACAGCCCAGCAGTCTTCTGATAATATCTTACCTGAGAAAGACACAGCCCAGCGGTCTTCTAATATCTTACCTGAGAAAGAATCAGCCCAGCAGTCTTCTGGTAATATCTTACCTGAGAAAGAATCAGCCCAGCAGTATTCTGATAATATCTTACCTGAGAAAGAATCAGCCCAGCAGTATTCTGATATCTTACCTGAGAATGAATCAGCCCAGCAGTCTTCTGATAATATCTTACCTGAGAAAGAATCAGCCCAGTGGTCTTCTAATATTTTACCTGAGAAAGAATCAGCCCAGCGGTCTTCTGACAATATCTTACCTGAGAAAGAATCAGCCCAGCAGTCTTCTGATATCTTACCTGAGAAAGAATCAGCCCAGCGGTCTTCTAATATCTTACCTGAGAAAGAATCAGCCCAGCGGTCTTCTAATATTTTACCTGAGAAAGAATCAGCCCAGCGGTCTTCTAATATCTTACCTGAGAAAGAATCAGCCCAGCGGTCTTCTAATATTTTACCTGAGAAAGAATCAGCCCTCGGTCTTCTAATATCTTACCTGAGAAAGAATCAGCCCAGTGGTCTTCTAATATTTTACCTGAGAAAGAATCAGCCCAGCGGTCTTCTGACAATATCTTACCTGAGAATGAATCAGCCCAGCAGTCTTCTGATAATATCTTACCTGAGAAAGAATCAGCCCAGCGGTCTTCTAATATTTTACCTGAGAAAGAATCAGCCCAGCGGTCTTCTGACAATATCTTACCTGAGAAAGAATCAGCCCAGCAGTCTTCTGATATCTTACCTGAGAAAGAATCAGCCCAGCGGTCTTCTAATATCTTACCTGAGAAAGAATCAGCCCAGCGGTCTTCTAATATTTTACCTGAGAAGGAATCAGCCCAGCGGTCTTCTGACAATATCTTACCTGAGAAAGAATCAGCCCAGCAGTATTCTGATATCTTACCTGAGAAAGAATCAGCCCAGCAGTATTCTGATAATATCTTACCTGAGAAAGAATCAGCCCAGCAGTCTTCTGATAATATCTTACCTGAGAAAGACACAGCCCAGCGGTCTTCTGATAATATCTTACCTGAGAAAGAATCAGCCCAGCGGTCTTCTAATATTTTACCTGAGAAAGAATCAGCCCAGCAGTATTCTGATAATATCTTACCTGAGAAAGAATTAGCCCAGCGGTCTTCTAATATCTTACCTGAGAAAGAATCAGCCCAGCAGTATTCTGATAATATCTTACCTGAGACAGAATCAGCCCAACAGTCTTCTGATAATATCTTACCTGAGAAAGAATTAGCCCAGCGGTCTTATAATATTTTACCTGAGAAAGAATCAGCCCAGCAGTATTCTGATAATATCTTACCTGAGACAGAATCAGCCCAGCAGTCTTCTGATAATATCTTACCTGAGAAAGAATCAGCCCAGCAGTCTTCTGATAATATCTTACCTGAGAAAGAATCAGCCCAGCGGTCTTCTGATAATATCTTACCTGAGAAAGAATCAGCCCAGCAGTATTCTGATATCTTACCTGAGAAAGAATCAGCCCAGCAGTATTCTGATAATATCTTACCTGAGAAAGAATCAGCCCAGCAGTATTCTGATATCTTACCTGAGAAAGAATTAGCCCAGCAGTCTTCTGATAATATCTTACCTGAGAAAGAATCAGCCCAGCGGTCTTCTGATAATATCTTACCTGAGAAAGAATCAGCCCAGCAGTCTTCTTATATCTTACCTGAGAAAGAATCAGCCCAGCAGTATTCTGATATCTTACCTGAGAAAGAATCAGCCCAGCAGTATTCTGATATCTTACCTGAGAAAGAATCAGCCCAGCAGTATTCTGATATCTTACCTGAAAAAGAATCAGCCCAGCAGTCTTCTGATAATATTTTACCTGAGAAAGAATCAGCCCAGCAGTCTTCTGATAATATCTTTCCTGAGAAAGAATCAACCCAGCAGTATTCTGATATCTTACCTGAGAAAGAATCAGCCCAGCGGTCTTCTGATATCTTACCTGAGAAAGACCCAGTCCAACAATCTTCTGATATCTTACCTGAAAAAGCAACATGGTTAACCGAATTAAGCTATGAAAAACATAAGAATTGCTTGCTTGAATCTAAGATTATTAAATTAGAAGAGACCATTGGTCGTCTGACAAATATTATAGATAAACTCTCTTATACAACAACTGTTACTGTGTCTGGTCTCGAACAGTTAAACGAAAAAGTTTCAACTCTTGGGGAAAACATTAGTGACATATGTGGCTCTATAAATAGTCCTAATGTTATTCATTCTGTTCAAGTTGCTCCGTCCTGTCATCCCGAAGACACGAATACTAAACCTGCGCAACCCACGAGTAAACATCAGACCTCTTCAATTAACCAAAGACTTATCGAAATTAGTAATGAGTCCGCCATTAAAAGTAATAAGAACTTTGGAAAAATTACAATTAGAAATAAACACTAGAGCCACATGTGGCACAGAGTGGGACTTTGCAAATGTGCAAATTGCTAAGGGGAATTAAAAAAAAATAGATCCGAAGTGTCAAAGAAGTCGACAACTTTTAAAATTTTTGATTTTTTTGGAAAGGTTGTGAAACCGGAAGTAGTCACCAACTAACATTTGAACATACCAGCCGAAAACCTTCATCAGTAACCTTCAACCTACTGAAGGTCAAGGTCACTCAAGGTCAAATTCACGAGAAACAAGCCTTTAAAATTTGGAAATGCATACAGTAATAACACCGGAAGTTGACGCTAGACATTAAATATGAAAGTATAAATGAACAGCCAAAGTCAATGACCTTTGATCCTAGAAAGGTCAAAATCAACAAAGGTCAAGGTCAAAAACGGAAAAAAATATTTTTTTTTAACCCTCTTCCCTTTTTGAACTACAAAGCCGAAATCTATGAACCTTTAACATAAGATGAATAAAGCAATGTTGTAACTGTATGCAAGGTCATTTTTTGAAAAAAGTTTAAACTTTACCTTTTTTTGGATAAACAAAATTTTCACAGAAACAAAATTTTACCCGGATGTGCCACTCCCACGTCAGATTTTGTGATGTGACTTTATCTATATTGATAATATCTTACTATGTCTAAATTATCAATTCTTTACATCTATTGGTTAACGAGATATACAATCATAAATGTCAAAAAAGGTCAAAATCTATAATCGGAAATTTTGAAATTAATAAACCTTGTTCCCTTTTTTGAACCATAAAGCCGAAATAGCTGAGATTTTGATATAATTGAGCTTAAGTAATGAGGTAAGTGTGTGCAGAAGCATTTTTCAAAAAAATGTAGTCTATATGGATTTTTTCCAGACAACAAAATGTAAACATAATTAAAATTTAACCCGGATGTGCCACGCCGATGTAAAATTTTTTTTGCTGGATACATTTATATGGGGTCTGTTCTATTATGTACTAATTTTAAAGGCTCTAAACTTATTAGATCATAAACTATGCATATGTTAAAGTAAAAAAATTCAAAAAATCGGGTAAAGGTTTCCAAAATTGCAAAAAATTTAAGAAAAAAAAATTTGCATTACAATACATTGTGATATATCGTTCAAAAGAGCTCATCAAGCCCATTCAGAATATGCAAAAATAAACTCTCTAGGTTAATTAGGTCACCTGTAGTAGCAGTACAAAGTTGCGAATTTGGCTGTTTTCGGACAGCTATAAAACCGGAAGTTGATATCGGAGGTCAAATATTAAAGTATCATCTGGTAGCCCAGGTCGATGACCTTTGACCTACTTAAGGTCAAGGTCATCAAAGGCAAAGGTCACGAGATATGAGCCTTCAAAAACTGAAAAAATTCAACCGGAAGTTGCAAAAAAGGAAAATCGAAATTCAAAATTCGGCTTCCCAGGTTTTGGTCGCAATCGACTATAATTTCCAGAAATACAAACATCACACACATGACACTTACCACGAAGGCCCCATTTTTCGTTTTATAAAAATGTATCAAATCAACATGGCGGACAAAGTATTTTTTTCGGACTAAATTTTATTTTAAAATCGGCTGTAGAATTACGATTAATAACGATAAACATAATTTCGTTGAAATATTTCAATTACACCGGAAGTTATTCAACCGGAAGTGAAAATCGATTTTCCACTTTAACCGGAAGTGACGCAAAAAATTTGAATACGTCAAATTGTTTACGTTAGTGACTTGCATCTTTTATTAAAATTTCAGATTAATCCGAAAAAAACTGAAAAAGGTCACAAAAATTTCGAAAATCGGCCAAAAAATGTATGATTTGAATTTTCGAAATTTGAAATTTTTTAACTCATATCGCATCGGAATTTAGTCACAGATTCGAAAAATGAAAACCCGAGCAAAATCGGTCCCAAAATGTGGCTTCCAGGGTCAAAAAACCCATTTTTGCTGATGTTGCAATATGCAACTTGCACTTTTGCAAAAATGTTCCAATTTATATTTATGCAATACCTCGAAAAAAATGGACCTCAGAAGTTGCAGAAAGGTTGCTGCAGATATTGTAGTTTAGGCTGTGTGCCCTGTGTAAAAAACGAAAAAAAAAAAAAAAACTAGAACCATGAATGGTACCATGCAGTGCGCATCCGGTTTCGTCCATTGGTGAAAAGTGACATCTTTCAATGCATGATGTCAGGTTTACAGAAGAAAGCTTGTTTTACATTAAAATGCAGAGGTTACAAAATTTTAAAACGCACAATTTTGAATTCGGTAGTGAAAAGTAGAATAACCAGTTCACACACGGTAGTCAAAAGTGAAATAAACATTTCATGTTCGGTAGTGAAAAGTCATCGGATTAAAAAAAAGCGTAATCACAGTTTGATATACATCAGTGGAAAACGCATATCACAAAATTTCTAAGATTTGTAAATAAGTTCTAAAATGCAAGAAAGGACACATGAAAGAGCCAAATCTCAATTTAGAAACGGACTGCACAGTATTCATACTTCATAGTTTGAAATACAGATCGAATTTTATCAATACATAATTCGTTCAAAGAAAACACATATTAATGTTTCTTTTAAAACAGTTAAAATGTAAAAAAAGGTACATTAATGATAACTTATCGCTCAAACGCAAGTTAATGGGAGAGGGCGATCGCCCAAACGCAGCTTTATGTCAAAATGTAGTAATCTCCCTTCAACTGAAATTTGAATTTAATATTTTACAAGCAGATGGAATAACTATTTTTCAAAATTCAAAAGGCGCTATTTTGATTTTAAAATATTGTATTGTATATAATTGAAAAAGTAGATTTAGCATAATTAGATTGTGAAAGAATTTGTGACGTACATGAATTAGGTGACGTGTCAGAGCTCTTTAAAGCTAAAAACTGCAATTTTCAAATGGATATAAAACGGAAGTAAACATCGGAAAACCTAAATGAAAGTATCTGTGCATAGGTATCGTCAATGGCAATGGATTTGTTTCAGGTCACTTGGTCACCAGAGGTCAAGGTCACAAGATATGAGCCTTTAAAGTTTTGACAATTACTGATTTATCTTAACCGGAAATTAAAATAAATCAGAATTGAAATTCAAAAATCAGCGTCTCATGTTTTGGTAGCAATCGACTGTAGATTCCAAAAACATCAGAATTATGCAAATTTCATTACACCCTGAGGCCCCATTTTGCGTTTTATGAAAATATACCATTTCAAGATGGCGACTGATCTGTTACATCCGGGTCAAATTTTATTATTTGTATACTTTTGTGTCTATATTACATACAAACTGCAAAAAGAATTTTTCAAATATCTTCAAAATTCCGGAAGTTGAAATTTCGACTTTGGGAGCCAATAACTTCAAAACCGGAAGTGATACAAAAATTTTGAAAACATATTTTTGTTCGCCATCTAAATGTCTATCTACCTGAAAGTTTTCAGAACGATCGAAATAAAAATTGAAAAAAACACGCACAGTTTCAATGGAAATTGACACAAATTTTTCAAACTTTAAAAGGCGGAATTTTGATTCAAATATATTGTGTTGTATATCATTGGAAAGAGCAGACATAGCATAGTACGACGGTGAAAGAAAATAAGACATATGTAAATTAGGTCACGTGGTAGGGCTGTTTAAAGTTAAAAATTACAATTTTCAAACGGCTATAAAACCGGAAGTAACCATTGGGCATCTGAAAAAAATATGTCATTGGATACATCTAATCAAGGGCAATAACTTTTGTACAGGTCACAAAGTCACAAAAGGTCAAGGTCACAAAATATGGGCCTTGAAAGTTTTGACAATTACTGACTTATTTTTACCGGAAATCAGAAAAATTCAGAATTGAAATTCAAAAATCGGCTTCCCATGTTTTGGTCGCAGTTGACTGTTGATTACATAGACATAAAAATTATGCAAATTCCATAACACCCTGAGGCCCCATTTTGCGTTTTATGAAAATATACCATTTCAAGATGGCGCCTGATCTGTTACATCCGGGTCAAATTTTATGATTTGTTTAATTTTGAGTCTACATAACAAACATATTGCAAAAAGAATTTTTCGAATATCTTCAAAATTCCGGAAGTTGAAATTTCAACTTTGAGAGCGAATGACGTCAAAACCGGAAGTGATATCGAAATTTGGAAAATTGCTAATTGCTCGCAATCAACATGTCTATAAATATATTAGTTTTCAGGTTGATCAATGTAAAATTGCAAAAGTTGAAAAAGTGGTCCAGAAAAGGTGCTCCAAAAGTCAGCAAGATTTTTCTCAAAATGATATTGTTAAACTTTTGTCTCATGGACAATCGATTAGAGAAATAAGCAAAGTCAGTCCGATCGAAATCGGTTGAAAAATAAAGGAGATAATGGCCAAAACATCAAAACCCATATGTTCTCATACCTCATTTCCGGTTGGTAGGGCATGCGCCATTTTACATTTAAACAATACCGAGCAGTAGATTATCGTGGGAAATCTTGAGAGATTATGTGTGGCATGCATAGTTTTGGCTGGGCGCTCTGACCAGAAAACGGAAAAAAAAAAAAAAAACTAGAACCATGAATGGTACCATGCAGTGCGCATCCGGTTTCGTCCATTGGTGAAAAGTGACATCTTTCAATCCATGATGTCAGGTTTACAGAAGAAAGCTTGTTTTACATTAAAATGCAGAGGTTACACAATTTTAAAACGCACAATTTTGAATTCGGTAGTGAAAAGTAGAATAACCAGTTCACACACGGTAGTCAAAAGTGAAATAAACATTTCATGTTCGGTAGTGAAAAGTCATCGGATTAAAAAAAAGCGTAATCACAGTTTGATATACATCAGTGGAAAACGCATATCACAAAATTTCTAAGATTTGTAAATAAGTTCTAAAGTGCAAGAAAGGACACATGAAAGAGCCAAATCTCAATTTAGAAACGGACTGCACAGTATTCATACTTCATAGTTTGAAATACAGATCGAATTTTATCAATACATAATTCGTTCAAAGAAAACACATATTAATGTTTCTTTTAAAACAGTTAAAATGTAAAAAAAAGTACATTAATGATAACTTATCGCTCAAACGCAAGTTAATGGGAGAGGGCGATCGCCCAAACGCAGCTTTATGTCAAAATGTAGTAATCTCCCTTCAACTGAAATTTGAATTTGATATTTTACAAGCAGATGGAATAACTATTTTTCAAAATTCAAAAGGCGCTATTTTGATTTTAAAATTTTGTATTGTATATAATTGAAAAAGTAGATTTAGCATAATTAGATTGTGAAAGAATTTGTGACGTACATGAATTAGGTCACGTGTCAGAGCTCTTTAAAGCTAAAAACTGCAATTTTCAAATGGATATAAAACCGGAAGTAAACATCGGAAAACCTAAATGAAAGTATCTGTGCATAGGTATCGTCAATGGCAATGAATTTGTTTCAGGTCACTTGGTCACCAGAGGTCAAGGTCACAAGATATGAGCCTTTAAAGTTTTGACAATTACTGATTTATCTTAACCGGAAATTAAAATAAATCAGAATTGAAATTCAAAAATCAGCGTCTCATGTTTTGGTAGCAATCGACTGTAGATTCCAAAAACATCAGAATTGTGCAAATTTCATTACACCCTGAGGCCCCATTTTGCGTTTTATGAAAATATACCATTTCAAGATGGCGACTGATCTGTTACATCCGGGTCAAATTTTATTATTTGTATACTTTTGTGTCTATATTACATACATACTGTAAAAAGAATTTTTCAAATATCTTCAAAATTCCGGAAGTTGAAATTTCGACTTTGGGAGCCAATAACTTCAAAACCGGAAGTGATACAAAAATTTTGAAAACATATTTTTGTTCGCCATCAAAATGTCTATCTACCTGAAAGTTTTCAGAACGATCGAAATAAAAATTGAAAAAAACACGCACAGTTTCAATGGAAATTGACACAAATTTTTCAAACTTTAAAAGGCGGAATTTTGATTCAAATATATTGTGTTGTATATCATTGGAAAGAGCAGACATAGCATAGTACGACGGTGAAAGAAAATAAGACATATGTAAATTAGGTCACGTGGTAGGGCTGTTTAAAGTTAAAAATTACAATTTTCAAACGGCTATAAAACCGGAAGTAACCATTGGGCATCTGAAAAAAATATGTCATTGGATACATCTAATCAAGGGCAATAACTTTTGTACAGGTCACAAAGTCACAAAAGGTCAAGGTCACAAAATATGGGCCTTGAAAGTTTTGACAATTACTGACTTATTTTTACCGGAAATCAGAAAAATTCAGAATTGAAATTCAAAAATCGGCTTCCCATGTTTTGGTCGCAGTCGACTGTTGATTACATAGACATAAAAATTATGCAAATTCCATAACACCCTGAGGCCCCATTTTGCGTTTTATGAAAATATACCATTTCAAGATGGCGCCTGATCTGTTACATCCGGGTCAAATTTTATGATTTGTTTAATTTTGAGTCTACATAACAAACATATTGCAAAAAGAATTTTTCAAATATCTTCAAAATTCCGGAAGTTGAAATTTCAACTTTGAGAGCGAATGACGTCAAAACCGGAAGTGATATCGAAATTTTGAAAATTGCTAATTGCTCGTAATCAAAATGTCTATAAATATGTAAGTTTTCAGGTTGATCAATGTAAAATTGCAAAAGTTGAAAAAGTGGTCCAGAAAAGGTGCTCCAAAAGTCAGCAAGATTTTTCTCAAAATGATATTGTTAAACTTTTGTCTCATGGACAATCGATTAGAGAAATAAGCAAAGTCAGTCCGATCGAAATCGGTTGAAAAATAAAGGAGATAATGGCCAAAACATCAAAACCCATATGTTCTCATACCTCATTTCCGGTTGGTAGGGCATGCGCCATTTTACATTTAAACAATACCGAGCAGTAGATTATCGTGGGAAATCTTGAGAGATTATGTGTGGCATGCATAGTTTTGGCTGGGCGCTCTGACCAGAAAACGGAAAAAAAAACTAGAACCATGAATGGTACCATGCAGTGCGCATCCGGTTTCGTCCATTGGTGAAAAGTGACATCTTTCAATCCATGATGTCATTTTTACAGAAGAAAGCTTGTTTTACATTAAAATGCAGAAGGTACAAAATTTTAAAACGCACAATTTTGAATTCGGTAGTGAAAAGTAGAATAACCAGTTCACACACGGTAGTCAAAAGTGAAATAAACATTTCATGTTCGGTAGTGAAAAGTCATCTGATTAAAAAAAAAGCGCAATCACAGTTTGATATACATCAGTGGAAAACGCATATCACAAAATTTCTAAGATTTGTAAATAAGTTCTAAAGTGCAAGAAAGGACACATGAAAGAGCCAAATCTCAATTTAGAAACGGACTGCACAGTATTTATACTTCATAGTTTGAAATACAGATCGAATTTTATCAATACATAATTCGTTCAAAGAAAACACATATTAATGTTTCTTTTAAAACAGTTAAAATGTAAAAAAAAGTACATTAATGATAACTTATCGCCCAAACGCAAGTTAATGGGAGAGGGCGATCGCCCAAACGCAGCTTTATGTCAAAATGTAGTAGTCTCCCTTCAACTGAAATTTGAATTTAATATTTTACAAGCAGATGGAATAACTAATTTTCAAAATTCAAAAGGCGCTATTTTGATTTTAAAATATTGTGTTGTATATAATTGAAAAAGTAGATTTAGCATAATTAGATTGTGAAAGAATTTGTGACGTACATGAATTAGGTCACGTGTCAGAGCTCTTTAAAGCTAAAAACTGCAATTTTCAAATGGATATAAAACCGGAAGTAAACATCGGAAAACCTAAATGAAAGTATCTGTGCATAGGTATCGCCAATGGCAATGAATTTGTTTCAGGTCACTTGGTCACCAGAGGTCAAGGTCACAAGATATGAGCCTTTAAAGTTTTGACAATTACTGATTTATCTTAACCGGAAATTAAAATAAATCAGAATTGAAATTCAAAAATCAGCGTCTCATGTTTTGGCAGCAATCGACTGTAGATTCCAAAAACATCAGAATTATGCAAATTTCATTACACCCTGAGGCCCCATTTTGCGTTTTATGAAAATATACCATTTCAAGATGGCGACTGATCTGTCACATCCGGGTCAAATTTTATCATTTGTATACTTTTGTGTCTATATTACATACATACTGCAAAAAGAATTTTTCAAATATCTTCAAAATTCCGGAAGTTGAAATTTCGACTTTGGGAGCCAATAACTTCAAAACCGGAAGTGATACAAAAATTTTGAAAACATATTTTTGTTCGCCATCAAAATGTCTATCTACCTGAAAGTTTTCAGAACGATCGAAATAAAAATTGAAAAAAACACGCACAGTTTCAATGGAAATTGACACAAATTTTTCAAACTTTAAAAGGCGGAATTTTGATTCAAATATATTGTGTTGTATATCATTGGAAAGAGCAGACATAGCATAGTACGACGGTGAAAGAAAATAAGACATATATAAATTAGGTCACGTGGTAGGGCTGTTTAAAGTTAAAAATTACAATTTTCAAACGGCTATAAAACCGGAAGTAACCATTGGACATCTGAAAAAAATATGTCATTGTATACATCTAATCAAGGGCAATAACTTTTGTACAGGTCACAAAGTCACAAAAGGTCAAGGTCACAAAATATGGGCCTTGAAAGTTTTGACAATTACTGACTTATTTTTACCGGAAATCAGAAAAATTCAGAATTGAAATTCAAAAATCGGCTTCCCATGTTTTGGTCGCAGTCGACTGTTGATTACATAGACATAAAAATTATGCAAATTCCATAACACCCTGAGGCCCCATTTTGCGTTTTATGAAAATATACCATTTCAAGATGGCTCCTGATCTGTTACATCCGGGTCAAATTTTATGATTTGTATAATTTTGAGTCTACATAACAAACATATTGCAAAAAGAATTTTTCGAATATCTTCAAAATTCCGGAAGTTGAAATTTCAACTTTGAGAGCGAATGACGTCAAAACCGGAAGTGATATCGAAATTTTGAAAATTGCTAATTGCTCGCAATCAAAATGTCTATAAATATGTAAGTTTTCAGGTTGATCAATATAACATTGCAAAAGTTGAAAAAGTGGTCAAGAAAAAGTGCTCCAAAAGTCAGCAAGATTTTTCTCAAAATGATAATTTTAAACTTTTGTCTCGTGGACAATCGATTAGAGAAATATGCAAAGTCAGTCCGATCAAAATCGGTTGAAAAATAAAGGAGATAATGGCCAAAACATCAAAACCCATATGTTCTCATACCTCATTTCCGGTTGGTAGGGCATGCGTCATTTTACATTTAAACAATACCGAGCAGTAGATTATCGTGGGAAATCTTGAGAGATTATATGCGGCATGTGTAGTTTTGGCTGGGCGCTCTGACCAGAAAGTGAAAAAAAAAAAAAACTAGAACCATGAATGGTACCATGCAGTGCGCATCCGGTTTCGTCCATTGGTGAAAAGTGACATCTTTCAATCCATGATGTCAGGTTTACAGAAAAAAAAGCTTGTTTTACATTAAAATGCAGAAGGTACAAAATTTTAAAACGCACAATTTTGAATTCGGTAGTGAAAAGTAGAAAAACCAGTTCACACACGGTAGTCAAAAGTGAAATAAACATTTCATGTTCGGTAGTGAAAAGTCATCTGATTAAAAAAGTCGTAATCACAGTTTGATATACAAAATTTCTAAGATTTGTAAATAAGTTCTAAAGTGCAAGAAAGGACACATGAAAGAGCCAAATCTCAATTTAGAAACGGACTGCACAGTATTCATACTTCATAGTTTGAAATACAGATCGAATTTTATCAATACATATTTCATTCAAAGAAAATATATCTTAATGTTTCTTTTAAACAGTTACAATGTAAAAAAAGGACATTAATGATAACTTATCGCCCAAACGCAAGCTAATGGGAGAGGACGATCGCCCAAACGCAGCTTTATGTCAAAATGTAGTTCTCTCCCTTCAACTGAAATTTGAATTTAATATTTTACAAGCAGATGGAATAACTAATTTTCAAAATTCAAAAGGCGCTATTTTGATTTTAAAATATTGTGTTGTATATAATTGAAAAAGTAGATTTAGCATAATTAGATTGTGAAAGAATTTGTGACGTACATAAATTAGGTCACGTGTCAGAGCTCTTTAAAGCTAAAAACTGCAATTTTCAAATGGATATAAAACCGGAAGTAAACATCGGAAAACCTAAATGAAAGTATCGGTGCATAGGTATCGCCCAAACGCAGCTTTATGTCAAAATGTAGTTCTCTCCCTTCAACTGAAATTTGAATTTAATATTTTACAAGCAGATGGAATAACTAATTTTCGAAATTCAAAAGGCGCTATTTTGATTTTAAAATATTGTGTTGTATATAATTGAAAAAGTAGATTTAGCATAATTAGATTGTGAAAGAATTTGTGACGTACATAAATTAGGTCACGTGTCAGAGCTCTTTAAAGCTAAAAACTGCAATTTTCAAATGGATATAAAACCGGAAGTAAACATCGGAAAACCTAAATGAAAGTATCTGTGCATAGGTATCGTCAATGGCAATGAATTTGTTTCAGGTCACTTGGTCACCAGAGGTCAAGGTCACAGGATATGAGCCTTTAAAGTTTTGACAATTACTGATTTATCTTAACCGGAAATTAAAATAAATCAGACTTGAAATTCAAAAATCGGCGTCTCATGTTTTGGTAGCAATCGACTGTAGATTCCAAAAACATCAGAATTATGCACATTTCATTACACCCTGAGGCCCCATTTTGCGTTTTATGAAAATATACCATTTCAAGATGGCGACTGATCTGTTACATCCGGGTCAAATTTTATTATTTGTATACTTTTGTGTCTATATTACATACATACTGCAAAAAGAATTTTTCAAATATCTTCAAAATTCCGGAAGTTGAGATTTCGACTTTGAGAGCCAATAACTTCAAAACCGGAAGAGATACAAAAATTTTGAAAACATATTTTTGTTCGCCATCAAAATGTCTATCTACCTGTAAGTTTTCAGAACGATCGAAATAAAAATTGAAAAAAACACGCACAGTTTCAATGGAAATTCACACAAATTTTTCAAACTTTAAAAGGCGGAATTTTGATTCAAATATATTGTGTTGTATATCATTGGAAAGAGCAGACATAGCATAGTACGACGGTGAAAGAAAATAAGACATATATAAATTAGGTCACGTGGTAGGACTGTTTAAAGTTAAAAATTACAATTTTCAAACGGCTATAAAACCGGAAGTAACCATTGGGCATCTGCAAAAAATATGTCATTGGATACATCTAATCAAGGGCAATAACTTTTGTACAGGTCACAAAGTCACAAAAGGTCAAGGTCACAAAATATGGGCCTTGAAAGTTTTGACAATTACTGACTTATTTTTTCCGGAAATCAGAAAAATTCAGAATTGAAATTCAAAAATCCGCTTCCCATGTTTTGGTCGCAGTCGACTGTTGATTACATAGACATAACAATTATGCAAATTCCATAACACCCTGAGGCCCCATTTTGCGTTTTATGAAAATATACCATTTCAAGATGGCGCCTGATCTGTTACATCCGGGTCAAATTTTATGATTTGTATAATTTTGAGTCTACATAACAAACATATTGCAAAAAGAATTTTTCGAATATCTTCAAAATTCCGGAAGTTGAAATTTCAACTTTGAGAGCGAATGACGTCAAAACCGGAAGTGATATCGAAATTTTGAAAATTGCTAATTGCTCGCAATCAAAATGTCTATAAACATGTAAGTTTTCAGGTTGATCAATATAAAACTGCAAAAGTTGAAAAAGTGGTCAAGAAAAAGTGCTCCAAAAGTCAGCAAGATTTTTCTCAAAATGATATTGTTAAACTTTCGTCTCGTGGACAATCGATTAGAGAAATATGAAAAGTCAGTCCGATCAAAATCGGTTGAAAAATAAAGGAGATAATGACCAAAACATCAAAACCCATATGTTTTCATACCTCATTTCCGGTTGGTAGGGCATGCGTCATTTTACATTTAAACAATACCGAGCAGTAGATTATCGTGGGAAATCTTGAGAGATTATATGTGGCATGTGTAGTTTTGGCTGGGCGCTCTGACCAGAAAGTGAAAAAAAAAAAAAAAAAAAAAAAAAAAAAGTCATTTGCAAAACAAAGCAGTGCGTTCGCTAGAACGCACTGCAAAAAAAAAAAAAAAAAAAAGACATTTGCAAAACAATGCAGTGCGTTCGCTAGAACGCACTGCAAAAAAACTAGAACTGTACAGTTAACAGTACTGGTGCAGGGCGGGTTACGACATAGGGGAACGACGGTGTGGCAATATTCGATTGTGCATTCACTGTACTGATAATTCAATGCTCGAGATCAACAGGGTAATGCAATTGAGACTATGATTATAGACATACATATGAAGTTTAAAAATATTTCAACAAGAAAAAAAAGAAAGTTAGCAATGCGCATGTGCACTGCACAAATGCTCTATTTCCATGAAATTCCGAATCAGTGTATACGTATGCATACCAAGTTTCATGCAATTCGGTTGAGAAATAAGAAAGTTGTTACTGCGCATGCTCACTACACAAATTCATTATGTCCATGAAATTTAAAATCTGATTATACACAAATGCTAATTTTGAAGAAATTCTGATAAGAAATAAGTAAGTTGGCGATGCGCATGCGCACTACATAAATTTGATATTTCCATGATATTTAGAATCTTATTATACACATGCATGCCAATTTTAAATGAATTTGGTTCAGAAATAAGAAATTTAGCAATGCGCATGCGCAAAACACAAATTCAATATCTCCATCATATTACGAATCGGAATATACATATGCATACCAAGTTTCATGAAATTCGGATAAGAAATAGGAAAGTTGGCGACGCGCATGCGCACTTCACAAATTCAAAATGTCCATGATATTTCTAATCTAATTATACACATACATACCGATTTTGATGAAATTTAGATAAGAAATAAGGAAGTTGATATTGCGCATGCGCAGAACTAAATTTAATATTTCCCCTAAGTTTTGAATCCGATTATGCGTGTACATGCCAAGTTTCGTTAAAATCGGATAACAAACAAAACAGTTAGCATCGCGCATGCGCACAACTCATATTTTGTATTTGTCTTTAAATCATTATTCGAACATGAAGGTATATGCAAATTTTGAAGGAAATTGGTTCATAAATAAGAAAGTGGGTCAATTAAGCAGTGGGTGCCTACAGGGTGCTTCAGTAAGTTAAATTTTCAGCATGACTTAGTTTAGTCCATCTTAGACCTCCCTTTAATGCGTAAATTGAATATAATTCATATCTAACAAAAATCAAGGTAAGGCCCCTTTAACTTTACATGTCAAACTTACTGACTCTATTAATAGTGACACTGTTTATACAGTCAATTAACTGACATACCTATTAATGCCCCAGGTTAAAGTATGGGATATGGAAATATGCAAGTTACATAGAAGTGTTGCATATTTTTGGAAACCTGAGGAACTCAGCATTACGGATCCGAAAAAAATATTGCTTTATCTATCTTGGGGCCCTCGTAAAAACGCTTTAAAGATGCAAAATCACCTTTGAGTCACACCTCTAAAACAGAAAGCACGTGTCGGACATGAAAAATGAATACATCACGTGAAAGCCCTCTTAAATAGTTATAAGATCTGTAAATATCAACTTGATCTGAGGTCAAGTTCTTGAGATAGGAGCCTTCAAAATTTCAACAAAATCGCAACATTTTGTTAAATTGAATTCTGACGTCGCCAAATCTTATATAAATTGAAACCCTTTAAAGAGTACATTAAAAATCAGCAAACATTGGGGTGTTATTCCAATTAGGTTTTAAGTTACAGCACTGGCAATATGCAAAAAAAGCCATGTTTGGAGCTCTACAAAATAGGTTTAAGATGTCTGACCTTAAAGGTCACAAGGTCATCAGGAGGTCAAGATCACAAGGTATCATTATGTGCAATATGAAGGTCATTCAAGGTCAAGGTCATGTGATACAGGCCTCTAAACTTTGGAAAAAAACATTCTGTTATACAAAAAAGGCAAAATCGAAAATCGAAATTCGGCTTCCCATTTGTTGTAGACAAAGTGTCAATCTTTCGATTAACATCAAAATTGTGAAAGTCGGATAACAAATAGATTCTGAATAGCAATTTTGGCAAAATGACCAAAATCAATATGGCTGCCAAATTATCGCTTCCGGTAAATATTTTTTTGATCACAAATGTTTGTAAAAACAACATTAATATTATGTATACCTTATTTCTAACATAACTCAGTTTTACCGGAAGCGATGTAACCGGAAGTGATATCATTGAAACCGGAAGTGATGCAAAAATTTTGAGTGTGAAGAATTGTTTGCACTTGCCATAGGTCTACATCATATAAGTTTCATATTGATCCGTTAAAAATCAAACAAAAAATCATACTTCGATTAATTACGGCATGAAAAAGTGACGAACGATTTTCATATAATCGAATTTTTTCAAGTTCCATTGTTTGTCCTTTGTTACAAGGAATACGATGAAGGTAATTTGACCAAAATCGGTTGATAAATACGTTCTCTACAGTTCATTTTATGTTTGTTGCTCATGTCGCTTCATGTTGCTCATATCAATTTTGTTTTACATTTAACAGTTGATTAGCCACGAGTTAGAAAACGTCATGAAATCCGTTTTTTCCTACATTTTACCATTTCCGAGAAATAGGCCGGGCCGGGGACGAAAAAAAAAAAAAAAAAAAATAATCAATACGAAAACAAAGCAGGGCGTACGAAGTACGCCCTGCAAAAAAAGACATTTGCAAAACAATGCAGTGCGTTCGCTAGAACGCACTGCAAAAAAGACATTTGCAAAACAATGCAGTGCGTTCGCTAGAACGCACTGCAAAAAAAACATTTCGAAAACAAACTGGGACTTTGCGGTAGCAAAGTCCCACAATAATTTGGTCGTTGGCTCCTCCATCCTTCGTGATATCCAAACTAGCAGACTGGACAATTCCGGTAATACATTTATTAAAACACTAAGAGGTGCTAATATATCTGACATGATAAAATTCATTTCCAATTGTGAACAATCACCGCAACTTAAATGTGTTATATTTATGATTGGATCCAATAACTCATCCACAGTGCACGCAACAAATAATTGTGAAAACGACTATATCAAACTTGTCACCATTGCTAAATCAAAATTTCCATCTGCTTCCATCAAATTTCTCGAACTCTTACCAAGGCAGAAAGAAGCTGAAAATAATAACATTACGCTGTTAAATAAGACTTTGTTTAGTGTCTGCAGCTCCATGAATTGCAAATATGTCTTAACTAATTCTCTTTTTACTTATAATGGTAGCATTAAGGGTTATTTATAGTCTGACCCAACTCATTTAAATTTAAAAGGCTCAGGTTTATTAGCGAAAATCTTGAAATTGGCCTTAAATATTAAACTTACCAAACCGACTTATTCTCGAGCACCAGGCGATACCCATCCAAAGCATTATAACCATTTCTTTTACCAATCGCATGACCACTTAACCAAATCATTTCCATTACTAAGGCGTTGGTAATGACGTGTTACTTCATGTGCACTATTGAATTTGGTGATGATTCGATGATTTTCTTCCGAGATATCGCGTAAAACTCTGATATCGCGTTTGTTTTTTTGCTCGTGCTCACACTACAGGCAACAATTCTTCATGGATCCTTTTGATATTTTGTATGTGTGTCAATATTATTATGAAGATGTGCACTATTGAATTTGGTGATGATTCGATGATTTTCTTCTGAGATATCGCGTAAAACTCTGATATCGCGTTCGTTTTTTTGCTCGTGCTCAATCTACAGGCTGGAATTCTTCATGGATCCTTTTGATATTTTGTATGTGTGTCAATATTATTATGAAGATGTGCACTATTGAATTTGGTGACGAATCGATGATTTTCTTCCGAGATATCGCGTAAAACTCTGATATCGCGTTCGGTTTTTTTGCTCGTGCTCAATCTACAGGCTAGAATTGTTCATGGATCCTTTTGATAATTTGTATGTGTGTCAATACTATTATGAAGATGTGCACTATTGAATTTGGTGATGATTCGATGATTTTCTTCCGAGATATCGCGTAAAACTCTGATATCGCGTTCGTTTTTTTTGCTCGTGCTCACTCTACAGGCTAGAATTCTTCATGGATCCTTTTGATATTTTCTATGTGTGTCAATATCATAATGAAGATGTGCACTATTGAATTTGGTGATGATTCAATGATTTTCTTCCAAGATATTGCGTAAAACTCTGATATCGCGTTGGTTTTTTTGCTTGTGCTCACTCTACAGGCAACAATTCTTCATGGATCCTTTTGATATTTTGTATGTGTGTCAATATTATTATGAAAATGTGCACTATTGAATTTGGTGATGATTCGATGATTTTCTTTCGAGATATCGCGTTTGTTTTTTTTTGCTCGTGCTCCTCTACAGGCTACAATTCTCCATGGATCCTTTAGATATTTTGTATGTGTTTCAATATCATTATGAATATGTGCACTATTGAATTTAATGACGATGCGATAATTTTTATCGCATAAAACTCTGATATCGCGTTTGTTTTGGTGTTCACATTTACCTCTTTATCAAGCTGCTGGTGGGCGTATACGCTTGCGAGACTTGCCGCAAGCCTATGTTTAATATTTTTATAAATGATCTACCCTTAGACGTGAAATCTAATTGTGACCTTTTTGCTGACGATACTACCCTCTATTCCTCTGATAAGAATGTGTCATGTCTCCAAGCTAAACTTCAATATGATGCTGATATTGTTTATAATTGGTGTCTTAATAACTCTATGATTATTAATGAATCTAAAACCAAATGTATGCTAATTACTACTAGCCAAAAAAGAGCTCACCTAATATCAGATCACCTTGATATTAATATTAACAATTATAAGTTAGAAAATGTCTCATCGTTTAAACTTCTTGGAGTTATTTTAAATCAAAATATGAAATGGTCTGATCATTCAAAATATATTTCCAAAATTTTAAACCAAAAAATATTTCAGCTGCGCAAAATGAAGCCCTTTTTACCCCAAACTTTCAGAGCCATTTTTTATAAAACTCATTTTCAACCATACTTAGACTATTGTTCTCCTATTTGGGCCAGGTCAAATAATCTATCTTCCAAAATGTTCGAACGCCAATTCAAAATTGCTACCAATCTGGTTTTAGATTCACCTTTTGACAATAAATTATCTCAACTACATAAATTAAGAATTATGAATATCTCTCATCGTCACACTTTTAATTTTTATATCTATCTTTTTAAAATCTTAAATGGTAATGTACCATCTTATTTACTTGATACTTTTGAAAAATATAATACTCCTTACTCCACCATCAATACTAAACTAATTCTACCTAGACCTAGGATATCTATTGTGAAACAGAGCATAAAATATGTCGGCGTCTGTCTCTGGAACTCTCTTAATCCATATATCAAAAATTCACCCAATATTTCCACTTTTAAGAAATACTTGTCTGCCAAGTACATCCAGCATTGACTTTTACTGATAATTATCAATTTAACTTCACCTTCTTCTCCTGATTACACCAGCACTTCTTTAGAAGTCTTTGTACAAAATCTAAATTTATAAAAGTATTTATTAGTTTATACGAAATCTAAAGAATATAGTGCCTATATAGTGGATACTGTACATATTTATATTATCGTATTTTACATTTGTGTTTCATATTGTTAATATGTTTGTTTATTCAATGTTTGGGCCCAATTGTAAAAAGGCCTTTATGCCTATATTGTTAGCCGAATAAAGAATTTATTATTATTATTATTATTATAGGTCAATTAAACAACTATACCTATAAAGAAACCAAGTACTGACGATCCGAACCGCAAAACGAAACTCGAAATCCAAAAAGACATTTTGACGAAACATAGGTAACAGCTTAAGAACTTTTCACATGAGGAATTATATCAATCATACATGAGTAAGTATATCATAATGAAAAGTGGTATCGGGTGTCTAGAAGAGTAAGCATACCCTGCCTGGCGCCACACCCGTCCTAGCTGTTAAACATCCACAAAACTACAAAACAAAAACGTGAAAAAGCTGAAACAAACATGACTCGACGACAAATTTACACAAACTCAATCCGTACGCTATCAATCAACGAGGAACCATATTATCAGAAGGGCAAGCAAATACTGCCTAGAACACCACCAGTAATAGCTGCTTAATATTTAAGATAGAGGGAGGCAAAACAAGAGTAGTGTCTAGTAAAATTATAAAAATAAGGTGACAACTCGAAAGTTTCGTGAGGATAAGTTAAAAAGAATCGTTTAGCAAAAGCATTTGCAGTCATAACACAAACAGATGATTTGTATTGATAAATCAATTTTTGATGGCGGTCGTAAAATTTCCTAAGAGAGGTTTAGTTAGAGTCGGTTTTAGTTCACATCTTTGTAGTAGACTAACACACTATAACTTAAAGACCGAAGCATAAAATCGCGTCAAATAAAATTAGTGACCAGACGACAAATGTTAAAAGTTCAAGGGACGTAACTGATGAAAATATCCAATTTCTACAATTCAAGGGACGTAACTGATCATAATAATTGCAATGTTATGATAATAAAAGGGGGGTGGCTGAGTACGTCCGAATAAAGGAGAACAATTCAATGAGAACAATTCAATGACGAAAAGTGTTACCGGTGAGAAGAAGGGTCAACAAATACTATCTAGAACAACACCGGTAATAGCTGTTTAATATTGAAGATAAAATAGGTAGGCAAAACAATTAGTAGTGTCATGTAAAATTAGAACAAAAGGTGAGTAATTTCGTGAAGATAGGTTTAAAAATGAATCGTTAAACAAAAACATCTGTAATTATAGCAGAAACAGATATTTTATATGGCAGCGTCTATTTACCACTGCGTGGTAAATAGCCATAAGTGACCTTACAGCTATTTACCACGGCGTGGTAAATAAAATTAGTCATTATTTTGATATTTTTAAGGTTAATCTGATTTGTAAAACCAAGATGCATACAAATAAGTATTTTACATCCATATTTATACTGTTTTCACTCAAAAATCCGGATTTGTGGATAAAAATAATGTTTGTTTACAAATAAATGTCAAGGCCATCTATGTAGAGTTCATGGTTCAAGGTTGGATACTACCGTTTTCCAACCTATCTAAAATGGTCCATGTTATGAAATTTGGGTTACAGGTTATACATTATCCCAGGTACAAACAAGTGCAGACTATGATGTTACAGTATGGTTTCTTCGTTTTGAACTTGCTTAATGACAATCTTTTGTTGCGAAACTGCAATTTGCTTATTGATTGCCCTTATGGATTAAGAATATGTTTCTATCCCTATCCCAATTCTTCCTTCCCCGTTATATAATTATAAGTAGCTAGTAGCCTAGAAATGGACAGCATTGTTTCTCTTTTGGGGAATCATTTTATTCACAACAAATCTGCAATTTTTGTATTTATTGTATGGAAAAAATGTGGAAAATGAGAGTATGAGACCAAAGACAATACCCATAAATTATACTCATAATTCGTGGTAGAAGGTCTTTTTTTTCAAAGTTGTGAGGTTATTGGGAAGCTCCCTCTCTTTCACGGAATCTGTCTGAAATATGGTTCAGAATACATGGAATATGTGCCATTTTTCCATTTTCTTTCGGGAATAGGTCTTCAATGATAACGGCAATGATATACACTATCATTTACAGTCACTATCTTCATATAGTCACTATACACCAAACTACTGTCATCTACAGTCACTATCCTCTATCTGCAGTCACACTACATCACCCTACTATCATCTACAGTCACTATAGAATCCTCTATCTACAGTCACACTACATCACCCTACTATCATCTACAGTCACTATCTTCTATCTACAATCACTAAACATAAACCTACTCTCATCTATAATCACTATCCTCTATCTATAGTCACTCTCCACAAACCTACTATCATCTACAGTCACTCTACACCAACCTAATATCATCTACAGTCACTGTCCTCTATCTACAGTCACTCTACATCAACCTACTATCATTTATAGTCTCTATCCTCTATCTACAGTCACTCTACATCAACCTACTATCATTTACAGTCACTATCCTCTATCTACAGCCTCTCTACACCAACCTACTATCATCTACAGTCACTATCCTCTATCTACAGTCACACTACATCAACCTACTATCATATATAGTCACTCTCCTCTATCTACAGTCACTCTACATCAACCTACTATCATTTATAGTCACTATCCTCTATCTACAGTCACACTACATCACCCTACTATCATTTACAGTCACTATCCTCTATCTACAGTCACTCTACACCAAGCTACTATCATCTACAGTCACTATCCTCTATCTACAGTCACACTACATCACCCTACTATCATTTACAGTCACTATCCTCTATCTACAGTCACTCTACACCAAGCTACTATCATCTACAGTCACTATCCTCTATCTACAGTCACACTACATCACCCTACTATCATTTACAGTCACTATCCTCTATCTACAGTCACTCTACACCAACCTACTATCATCTACAGTCACTATCCTCTATCTACAGTCAATCTACACCAACTTACTATCATTTATAGTCACTATCCTCTATCTATAGTCACTCTACATCAACCTACTATCATTTATAGTCACTATCCTCTATCTACAGTCACTCTACACCAAGCTACTATCATCTACAGTCACTATCCTCAATCTATAGTCACTCTACACCAACTTACTATCATCTACACTCACTATCCTCTATCTACAGTCACTCTTCACCAACCTACTATCATCTACAGTCACTATCCTCTATCAATAGTCACTCTACACCAACCTACTATCATCTACAGTCACTATTCTCTATCTATAGTCACTCTACACTAACGTAGTATCATTTACAGTCACTATCCTCTATCTACAGTCACACTACATCAACCTACTATCATATATAGTCACTCTCCTCTATCTACAGTCACTCTACACCAACCTAATATCATTTACAGTCACTATCCTCTATCTACAGTCACACTACATCAACCTACTATCATTTATAGTCACTATCCTCTATCTACAGTCACTCTACACCAAGCTACTATCATCTACAGTCACTATTCTCTATCTATAGTCACTCTACACCAACCTACTATCATCTACAGTCACTATTCTCTATCTATAGTCACTCTACACTAACGTAGTATCATTTACAGTCACTATCCTCTATCTACAGTCACACTACATCAACTTACTATCATCTACAGTCACTATCCTCTATCTACAGTCACTCTTCACCAACCTACTATCATCTACAGTCACTATCCTCTATCTACAGTCACACTACATCAACCTACTATCATATATAGTCACTCTCCTCTATCTATAGTCACTCTACACCAACCTACTATCATTTATAGTCACTATCCTCTATCTACAGTCACACTACATCACCCTACTATCATATATAGTCACTCTCCTCTATCTACAGTCACTCTACATCAACCTACTATCATTTATAGTCACTATCCTCTATCTACAGTCACTCTACATCACCCTACTATCATATATAGTCACTCTCCTCTATCTACAGTCACACTACATCACCCTACTATCATTTATAGTCACTATCCTCTATCTACAGTCACACTACATCACCCTACTATCATATATAGTCACTCTCCTCTATCTACAGTCACTCTACACCAACCTACTATCATTTATAGTCACTATCCTCTATCTACAGTCACTCTACATCAACCTACTATCATATATAGTCACTCTCCTCTATCTATAGTCACTCTACACCAACCTACTATCATTTATAGTCACTATCCTCTATCTACAGTCACACTACATCACCCTACTATCATATATAGTCACTCTCCTCTATCTACAGTCAATCTACACCAACTTACTATCATTTATAGTCACTATCCTCTATCTACAGTCACTCTACATCAACCTACTATCATATATAGTCACTCTCCTCTATCTATAGTCAATCTACACCAACTTACTATCATTTATAGTCACTATCCTCTATCTACAGTCACTCTACACCAACCTACTATCATCTACAGTCACTATCCTCTATCTACAGTCACTCTACACCAAGCTACTATCATCTACAGTCACTATCCTCAATCTATAGTCACTCTACACCAACTTACTATCATCTACACTCACTATCCTCTATCTACAGTCACTCTTCACCAACCTACTATCATCTACAGTCACTATCCTCTATCTATAGTCACTCTACACTAACGTATTATCATCTACAGACACTATCCTATATCTACAGTCACTCTACACCAACCTACTATCATTTACAGTCACTATCATCTATCAATAGTCACTCTACACCAACCTACTATCATCTACAGTCACTATTCTCTATCTATAGTCACTCTACACTAACGTAGTATCATTTACAGTCACTATCCTCTATCTACAGTCAGTGACTGTAGATGATAGTAGGTTGGTGTAGAGTGACTGTAGATAGAGGATAGTGACTGTAGATGATAGTAGGTTGGTGTAGAGTGACTGTAGATAGAGGATAGTGACTGTAGATGATAGTAGCTTGGTGTAGAGTGACTGTAGATAGAGGATAGTGACTGTAGATGATAGTAAGTTGGTGTAGATTGACTATAGATAGAGAATAGTGACTGTAGATGATAGTAGGTTGGTGTAGAGTGACTATTGATAGAGGATAGTGACTGTAAATGATAGTACGTTGGTGTAGAATGACTGTAGATAGAGGATAGGGACAATAAATGATAGTACGTTGGTGTAGAGTGACTGTACATAGAGGATAGTGACTGTAAATGATACTACGTTGGTGTAAATTGATTGTAGATAGAGGATAGTGACTATAAATGATAGTAGGTTGGTGTAGAGTGACTATAGATAGAGGATAGTGACTGTAAATGATACTACGTTGGTGTAGAGTGACTATAGATAGAGGATAGTAACTATAAATCATAGTAGGTTGGTTTATAGTGACTAGATAGAGGATAGTGATTATAAATGATAGTAGGTTGGTGTTGAGTGACTGTAGATAGAGGATAGTGACTGTAGATGATAGTAGGGTGATGTAGTGTGACTGTAGATTGGGGATAGTGACTGTAGATGATAGTAGCTTGGTGTAGAGTGACTGTAGATAGAGGATAGTGACTGTAGATGATAGTAGGTTGGTGTAGAGTGACTGTAGATAGAGGATAGTGACTATAAATGATAGTAGGTTGATGTAAAGTGACTATAGATAGAGGATAGTGACTATAAATGATAGTAAGTTGGTGTAGAGTGACTGTAGATAGAGGATAGTGACTGTAGATGATAGTAGGTTGGTGTAGAGTGACTGTAGATAGAGGATAGTGACTATAAATGATAGTAGGTTGATGTAAAGTGACTATAGATAGAGGATAGTGACTATAAATGATAGTAGGTTGATGTAGAGTGACTGTAGATAGAGGAGAGTGACTATATATGATAGTAGGTTGATGTAGTGTGACTGTAGATAGAGGATAGTGACTGTAGATGATAGTAGCTTGGTGTAGAGTGACTGTAGATAGAGGATAGTGACTATAAATGATAGTAGGTTGGTGTAGAGTGACTATAGATAGAGGAGAGTGACTATAAATGATAGTAGGTTGATGTAGAGTGACTGTAGATGATAGTAGGTTGGTGTAGAGTGACTGTAGATAGAGGATAGTGACTATAAATGATAGTAGGTTGGTGTAGAGTGACTGTAGATAGAGGAGAGTGACTATATATGATAGTAAGTTGATGTAGTGTGACTGTAGATAGAGGATAGTGACTGTAGATGATAGTAGGTTGGTGTAGAGAGGCTGAAGATAGAGGATCAGGCCCGTAGCCAAGGGGGGGCTTGGGGGGGCTTTGCCCCCCCTAATTTAAATCTTGCCCCCCTAAAAAAAATCTCCAGTGTTATTTTTAAAAGATACATTAATTCATTTTACTGTGTCAAGGGGTGTCTTTATAGCAGGGAATGTTAAGAATTTGCGTTTTCAGGTATCTGATTCTCAAAATTTTCCAGTGTTCGTCCCACAGTCCCTTAAACATCAGGAACCGCGTTTCCGGGAGTCAAATTATTTAAATTTTCTGAAAGAGATCCCCGACTTCAGGAAATCGTGTTTCGAGGCTTCCAATTGGCGTTCTCGGCAGCGCAGACCCTATTCAAATAACCTTAAACCCTTTTTTTTAGACAGGATCTCTTTGACCCTATAGAAATAATCTTGAACCTTAAATTAGCTGGGAGATATCAGGAATGTTTTACATCTTATTCTCGATTTTGCTATGTTTTAGTCACACAGTTCCTCTACGAGTAACCCTTAAATTCACCAGGAAATGTCAGGAAATCGCGTTTCAGAGAGTCAAATTCTCAAAAATTTCTAGAAGAGTCTTCAGGAAATCGTGTTTCCAGACTTCCAATTGGCGTTCTTGATAGCAAAAAAAGTGTGTAATTCTCAAAATTTTCTTAGTGATATACCTCAGACCCTAAATTCGCCGGGAGATATCTTTAATTGGCGTCTAAATCTCAAAATGTTTTCAGACAAGAACCCTTTGAACCTATATATAGAAATAATCTTGAACCTTAAATTCGCTGAAAAATATCAGGAAAAGTCAGGATAGCGCGTTTTGAGGCGTCAAATTATCTAAAATTTTCTAGGGGTCCCCAAACTTTAGAAAATTTCATTTCCAGGCTTTCGACTGCACTAATAAATGTAGAAATAACTCTACAGATGGCAATGTAATGGCGTAACAATGCATTGCAATAACACAAAGTTTTCCATAAAAGGGGGGTATAGGGGTGTTTTGGGGTGGATACCTAAACTGCCCCCCTTGATTGGACGTTTGCCCCCCTAAAAGTACTTGGCAGGCTACGGGCCTGTAGAGGATAGTGACTGTAAATGATAGTAGGTTGATGTAGAGTGACTGTAGATAGAGGATAGTGACTATAAATGATAGTAAGTTGATGTAGAGTGACTGTAGATAGAGGACAGTGACTGTAGATGATATTAGGTTGGTGTAGAGTGACTGTAGATAGAGGATAGTGACTATAAATGATAGTAGGTTGATGTAGAGTGACTGTAGATAGAGGACAGTGACTGTAGATGATATTAGGTTGGTGTAGAGTGACTGTAGATAGAGGATAGTGACTATAAATGATAGTAGGTTGATGTAGAGTGACTGTAGATAGAGGACAGTGACTGTAGATGATATTAGGTTGGTGTAGAGTGACTGTAGATGATAGTAGGTTTGTGGAGAGTGACTGTAGATAGAGGATATTGACTGTAGAATATAGTAGGTAGGTGTAGAGTGACTGTAGATAGAGGATAGTGAATGTAGATGATATTAGGTTGGTGTAGAGTGACTGTAGATGATAGTAGGTTTGTGGAGAGTGACTGTAGATAGAGGATATTGACTGTAGAATATAGTAGGTAGGTGTAGAGTGACTGTAGATAGAGGATAGTGAATGTAGATGATAGTAAGTTGGTGTAGAGTGACTGTAGATAGAGGATAGTGACTATGAATAATAATAGGTTGGTGTTGAGTGACTGTAGATACTGACCACGACCCCCACCCCTACTCTACCGCCAACATGAAATGAAATGAAATGTGGACTTCAAAGATTACTAGATGGCATAGAGGTAGCGAATATAAAAGTTGAACTATACAGAAAAACAATGTATTCTTCACACACAAATCCCGGAAAGAAACTTCTCTGCGTATTTTGAGATTAAACAAAAGGCTACAGACATTGAATTAGCGTAAATGAAAGTCATGTTTTAAAAAGACAAATAATCTTCAACCATAAACTTGATACAAATTGCGTTTTCGAGAATTTTTAAAAAAAAACTCTTAAAACACAAAAATATTTCATAGTAATATCGTTAGCTTCATTACAGTTGTACTGTGAAATTTAGCAACCGAAATACACAAAAATCATAGTCACCGACATCAAATATGGCGGAGATTTTTCTTACGCCTGGAATTTCAATCTGCCTATTTTTGCATGTTATCGTGGTGAAATGTGCACAATATTGACATATTTGAATTTTGAAAAACGTGATGTTTTGGATTCTTTCAAAAAAATTAATAAAATCCGACCAATAAGAAAAAAGCGTGGTAAAAATAAGTACCACGTTTTTGTCTCCATTGACTAACATGGTGACATTGGCCTAGTTTAACATGTTACCACGCAGTGGTAAATAGACAGTACCATTTTATATCTTTCCTTCCACTATCCGATACAGCTTTTGGTGATTTTAAAAAAAAATAAAGTTGAGTTTGAAATCAAACACACCACTAATAATCATCAATAATTATGAATTGACTGCATCATTTCGATTCCATTTAATTCTGCAATTTACGACAATGTAAATTTCTTGTGTAGATGCACATCAAGGTTAGAGTTTAGGAGCTCGGGGATATTTCTCCCATGTTAATCTATTTATATCTCATCATATTTTGTTAGCACTGAAGATCCGTTATATAAGAATGTTTTAGCTAGGATAAAGGCAATATTAAACTATCCCCTAACGCGTTAAATTTTTATCTCTTGAAAATATTCGCGCTCTATGACTCTTTGGCATGTTTTAATCAGCAAATCTTGTGTTTTATAATGTAATCATTATCTTCATAATGATACCATGTACTTTGACACAATGACCAATCTATGTTCTGTATGATATTAATTGTTGTTTTGTTTGAACAAGGTTCATGTGGAATGGCATCCTTTAGAGCAATCAATACCTTTCGCAACTATGAAAGGGAAAACCAATTTGTTTTTGCCTCTATATAATATGTTTAACCAATATATTTAATTATTATGATTTGATAAAGACTGATAATTATTAAAGTTAGGAATAAAGACCACACGATATCCAATTTTCCACTCCATTATAGTCTTGGTTGTCAAGGGAATCGGTCGACAGATCTTTAATATTATTCTATTCGAGTGATATCTAAATACGGTGTTGTTCTCACATCCACTAATAAAACCACGAATAAAAGCCTAACGTTAATCAAAATGGCTACCTTCCCAGGTAAGTTAAAAATTGATTGAATTCGAATGTGACCGAGAAAATGTTTATAAAAATGAAGAGTAATAATATCATTACTTGTTGTTTTGAAATACATTCATTAATTATTTTAGTGAGTCAAGAGGAATCTTTGTTATTATAGCCTTAAATTCGTCAGGAAATGGCGTTTCAGAGAGTCAAAGTCACTAATTATGTTAGATGACGACCATAGACTTAAAAAAATCGTGTTTCAATGACTCCGATGAACATCTTCAGCAGCAATAAGTTAGCGTCTAATTCTAAAAAAATTAAGCGACATACCTATTCAAATTATCTTCAATCTAAATTGTTGGGAAATGTCTGGAAATTACGGAGCCCCTTCCAACACTTATTATTCTTTCGTTTAAACCAATAATTATTTCGTTAAAGCGGTACTGCACCTCTTAGAATGAACAAAGTTCTCAAACTTGGTCAATCAGAGTAGGCCCTATATATTCATCAACGGTGTCCAAAGTATACAAACAGAATCAAATAAACCCTTAAAACTATGTAATTTTCCATATAATTACAGGTTAGGCCTATTATTTAAAAACGCTTAAAATTTAAGCGTTTTTCAATCATTGTGTATAAACATAGTTTTCTGGATTTATCAGATTATTATAGGATCACAGGTAAACTGTTGAAGAGTTATGACACCAGGTAAGTCTGCTGATGGATATAATACTTCTTATGTATACATGTATATAGATATGATTACTATAGATTACGTAAACAAACCAGGCCATTTAGCCCCCCCCCCCCCTATATATATATCGGATGTCCTAGAAAAGACATCCCTACGCTTGACGGGAAGTATCTCAGCTGTTGGTGAACCGTTCTTCAAAATTACAGATTTACTTCAACATGCCCTTGTCAGACCCTGAAAATATGAAAGTTATCGAATAAAAATTGTACAAGTACTGCCACAAACAAAATAGCATGTCAAAAAATTCAATATCAGAGCAAATTACATATTTGAATTTGTGTTCATTGTGCCTTCACCACATCAACCACCAATATCAAACATTTTCCATCCTGATAAACTCTCACGGACCTTATCTAAAGGTACCACTCGAGAAGCGACCATCCAGCATTTCAGTTCGTGTTAAATCGGTGTGTCCCTCTAACTCAAGTGCAGTACACCTGTTATCACATACTGAGTCATTACCATCATCAGTGGAACAAACTGGACGAACAGGAACTGAAAGGCAGGAAGGTTGCTTTTTGGGAGAAAATATCTTAAGATGAGATCGGTGAGAGCACTTCAGGATGGAAAATTAATGATATTGGTGGTCGATGTGGTGAAAACACAATTTTTATTCGATGACTTTCATATTTTCAGAGTCTGACAAGGACATATTTAAGTTAATCTGTGAAAATTTTGAAAGAGATTTGTTCACCAACATCTGAGATACTTACCGTCAAACTTGGGGACGTTTTTTGGCGACTCCCGATATAGCAGACAAATCGTACCATAGAGTATGTACTGTAATTACAAGATTCATGTATTGTGGAGTCTTTATAGCAAAATAATTGCGTGGCAAATCTATCGATTTGTCACGCTTTGTTTTCGTTATGATTATTTTTTTTTTGCAGTGCGTTCTAGCGAACGCACTGCATTGTTTTGCAAATGTCTTTTTTTTTTTTTTTTTTCCGTTTTCTGGTCAGAGCGCCCAGCCAAAACTATGCATGCCACACACCATCTCTCAAGATTTCCCACGATAATCTACTGCTCGGTATTGTTTAAATGTAAAATGGCGCATGCCCTACCAACCGGAAATGAGGTATGAGAACATATCGGATTTGATGTTTTGGCTATTATCTCCTTTGTTTTTCAACCGATTTCGATCGGACTGACTTTGCTTATTTCTCTAATCGGTTGTCCATGATACATAAGTTTAACAATATCATTTTGAGAAAAATCTTGCTGACTTTTGGAGCACCTTTTTTGGACCACTTTTTCAACTTTTGCAATTTTATATTGATCAACCTGAAAACTTATATATTTATAGACATTTTGATTGCAAACATTTGGCAATTTTCAAAATGTCGATATCACTTCCGGTTTTGACGTCATTCGCTCTCAAAGTTGAAATTTCAACTTCCGGAATTTTGAAGATATTCGAGAAATTCTTTTTGCAGTATGTTTGTTATGTAGACACAAAATTATACAAATCATAAAATTTGACCCGGATGTAACGGATCATGCGCCATCTTGATATGGTATATTTTCATAAAACGCAAAATGGGGCCTCAGGGTGTTATGGAATTTGCATAATGTTTATGTCTATGTAATCAAAAGTCGACTGCGACCAAAACATGGGAAGCCGATTTTTGAATTTCAATTCTGAATTTTTCTGATTTCCGGTAAAAATAAGTCAGTAATTGTCAAAACTTTCAAGGCCAATATTTTGTGACCTTGACCTTTTGTGACTTTGTGACCTGTACAAAAGTTATTGCCCTTGATTAGATGTATCCAATGACATATTTTTTTCAGATGCCCAATGGTTACTTCCGGTTTTATAGCCGTTTGAAAATTGTAATTTTTAACTTTAAACAGCCCTATCACGTGACCTAATTTACATATGTCTTATTTTCTTTCACCGTCGTACTATGCTCTCTCTGCTCTTTCCAATGATATACAGCACAATACATTGGAATCACAATTCCGCCTTTTAAAGTTTGAAAAATCTGTGCCAATTTCCATTGAAACTGTGCGTGTTTTTTTCAAATTTTATTTCGATCGTTCTGAAAACTTACAAGTAGATAGACATTTTGATGGCAAATAAAAATATGTTTTCAAAATTTTGATATTACTTCCGGTTTTGACGTCATTCGCTCTCAAAGTTGAAATTTCAACTTCCGGAATTTTGAAGATATTCGAAAAATTCTTTTTGCAATATGTTTGTTATGTAGACTCAAAATTATACAAATCATAAAATTTGACCCGGATGTAACAGATCAGGCGCCATCTTGAAATGGTATATTTTCATAAAACGCAAAATGGGGCCTCAGGGTGTTATGGAATTTGCATAATTTTTATGTCTATGTAATCAACAGTCGACTGCGACCAAAACATGGGAAGCCGATTTTTGAATTTCAATTCTGAATTTTTCTGATTTCCGGTAAAAATAAGTCAGTAATTGTCAAAACTGTCAAGGCCCATATTTTGTGACCTTGACCTTTTGTGACTTTGTGACCTGTACAAAAGTTATTGCCCTTGATTAGATGTATCCAATGACATATTTTTTTCAGATGCCCAATGGTTACTTCCGGTTTTATAGCCGTTTGAAAATTGTAATTTTTAACTTTAAACAGCCCTACCACGTGACCTAATTTACATATGTCTTATTTTCTTTCACCGTCGTACTATGCTATGTCTGCTCTTTCCAATGATATACAACACAATATATTTGAATCAAAATTCCGCCTTTTAAAGTTTGAAACATTTGTGTCAATTTCCATTGAAACTGTGCGTGTTTTTTTCAATTTTTATTTCGATCGTTCTGAAAACTTTCAGGTAGATAGACATTTTGATGGCGAACAAAAATATGTTTTCAAAATTTTTGTATCACTTCCGGTTTTGAAGTTATTGGCTCCCAAAGTCGAAATTTCAACTTCCGGAATTTTGAAGATATTTGAAAAATTCTTTTTGCAGTATGTATGTAATATAGACACAAAAGTATACAAATAATAAAATTTGACCCGGATGTAACAGATCAGTCGCCATCTTGAAATGGTATATTTTTATAAAACGCAAAATGGGGCCTCAGGGTGTAATGAAATTTGCATAATTCTGATGTTTTTGGAATCTACAGTCGATTGCAACCAAAACATGAGACGCTGATTTTTGAATTTCAATTCTGATTTATTTTAATTTCCGGTTAAGATAAATCAGTAATTGTCAAAACTTTAAAGGCTCATATCTTGTGACCTTGACCTCTGGTGACCAAGTGACCTGAAACAAATTCATTGCCATTGACGATACCTATGCACAGATACTTTCATTTAGGTTTTCCGATGTTTACTTCCGGTTTTATATCCATTTGAAAATTGCAGTTTTTAGCTTTAAAGAGCTCTGACACGTGACCTAATTCATGTACGTCACAAATTCTTTCACAATCTAATTATGCTAAATCTACTTTTTCAATTATATACAACACAATATTTTAAAATCAAAATAGCGCCTTTTGAATTTTGAAAATTAGTTATTCCATCTGCTTGTAAAATATTAAATTCAAATTTCAGTTGAAGGGAGAGTACTACATTTTGACATAAAGCTGCGTTTGGGCGATCGCCCTCTCCCATTAACTTGCGTTTGGGCGATAAGTTATCATTAATGTACTTTTTTTTACATTTTAACTGTTTTAAAAGAAACATTAATATGTGTTTTCTTTGAACGAATTATGTATTGATAAAATTCGATCTGTATTTCAAACTATGAAGTATGAATACTGTGCAGTCCGTTTCTAAATTGAGATTTGGCTCTTTCATGTGTCCTTTCTTGCACTTTAGAACTTATTTACAAATCTTAGAAATTTTGTGATATGCGTTTTCCACTGATGTATATCAGACTGTGATTGCGCTTTTTTTTTAACCAGATGACTTTTCACTACCGAACATGAAATGTTTATTTCACTTTTGACTACCGTGTGTGAACTGGTTATTCTACTTTCACTACCGAATTCAAAATTGTGCGTTTTAAAATTTTGTACCTTCTGCATTTTAATGTAAAACAAGCTTTCTTCTGTAAACCTGACATCATGGATTGAAAGATGTCACTTTTCACCAATGGACGAAACCGGATGCGCACTGCATGGTACCATTCATGGTTCTAGTTTTTTTTTTTTTTCCAAATTCTGGTCAGCGTCTGTAGAGAAAACTGGAAATGGTATAGAAATTCTGGTTTGATCAGCTAGTTTCACTCGAGGGAAATTTTCCCTTAAATATGAAACGGCACATTTTTGCGGAACCAGAAGTGGGCTATTACATAATGTGCAATATTTTTTCATCGCGTCTGTAGGACTTATTTATGAACCGATTTACCTGAAATTTCCTTTATTACGTTAATTGTTAAAAGAAGTATCTGGAGCATTTTCAAAATTTTCAATTTTTAAATATTTTTGTAAAAAAAATTTGAAACCAAAATTTTCAAAAAAAATCAAAATTATTTTCTCAGCCGCTAATTATCCGATTGATCTGAAATTCACAGGACATAAACAGAATGTCGATACAAATAATACAAGATAATTAAAATATTTCTATCACTTCCGGTTTTGGCGTGAAGACTTCCGGTTTTTCAAAATTAAGACTGGCGACCCCACTTCCGGTGTAAATTTCAGATGTTGGCTAAAACCATAAATATTGTATGTCAGGCATAATTAGAAGGTACTTAGCAGAAAAAATCCAAACCGGAAGTGATACATAAGCTGTCGTCACAGACTGACACATTTCAGCAAAAAATTAATTAGTCCTCCATTTTTTATCCGATTTTTATGATTTTGATGTCTATCAAAACATTGTAACTTTATCTAAAACTTGTAGGCACAGAATTTTGAATTTCGAATTTGAAGTGTTTTTATTTTGGTTTGAATTTTTTGAAAATTCAAAAGGCCATACCATGTGACCTTGACCTTCAATGACCCTGAAATTTTCAATGTAGAATGTCCTTGACCTCAGCTATCCATAGGTGTTTTGATTTTAGTTGAAAAATATTAACTTCCGGTTTTATAGACATTCAAAAATTGACACTTTTGACAACTTTGGACGGCTGTATCACCTTCTCTAATTAACACAAAGAATTAATCATTTCAATTTTGTAATGCTGATTTAATTATCTTTTTAACGATATATGACGATAATACCTTAAAATATGTTTTCAAAATATTGCGTTTTTTTCGACTGAGAGTTCTAACTTACAATGTAATTATCTAATAGCAATATCGATTGTTTAATGATGATGTACACAATTTTCTCTTTTCAACGATATATGACATGATTAGTTTAATACAAAATCCATTAAAGTGAAAATAGGCATTGAGTACCCTGAGTAATCTGAGAAAAATAGAAATAGAGAGGATTAAAATGATTGACAAGGGTTATAGCAGGTTATATAATACAGTAATAAAACTATCCATGTGAACTTTTCACATGGAGGTGTGAAGTATTTTAGGTCATAAACAGATTAATCTGATTATGTAATCTTTTAACACTCTAAAAAATATATAAAATTTATTCATTTTTTTTGCAAAATTTTCACTTACATTAATTTTACATACAATCATTTAGAGCAGTGAATTTTTGATACATTAACCTGTTCGAATTTTTTTTCTACCATTGACAGAACTCTTTCTACAAGATACACACCAATTTTCTTTTTGTCGTCTGCTAAGGTTATTAAAGGTCATAAACAAATTAGTCAGACTACATAATCTTTTAACTCTAGGGCTGGACTCTAGCAGACTGCAATTTAACTGTTTACGCGTCTGCGCTAATCCGTTGCAATAAAAAGTAAGTGCTCAAACTGTTTTTTATCGTCTGCTAAGATTATTATTGGTCAAAGATAAATTAATCTCATTACATATTGTTTTAACTTTATAAAGATTAACATGTTTTTACGAGTGTTTGCTATGTTTGATATAATATCAGATTTTTTCTTATTTTGAGGGTAATTCTTACCCACGGCACTTAATTGACTAACATACATCAATTCAACTGGCTACTGTCTGCTCCAATCCATTGAAACAAAAGACAGTATTTCAACTCAGCATTAAAGGAAAATATTGACGTTTACACAGTTCGAATGTTGGGGAAGGGGGCATATCCCCTATACAAAATGGCCCCTAGTTCTAATTGTTATCATTTGAATTGATAATTGAAATGTATGCTCTCTTCTTGTGACCTTGACTAGTGCTTCTATAGGAGAGTATCTTCTGTAACACCCAATTCCAATTTTGTTTTTGTCGTCTGCTAAGCTTATTATATGTCATAAACAAATTAGTCAGAGTACATAATCTGTAGTGATGGACTATCTAGCAGACAGCAATAAATTATTTAACTGGCAACGCGTCTGCGCTAATCCGTTGCAATAAAAAGTAAATGTTTAATCTTTTCATAGTTAATTGGGCCCCTATCCTAATCGGCTATTAGGCAAAATGGTTTGGTCAAAATGGCCAGTCACCATGGCCCCTATTTTGGTCAAAATGGCCTCTGAATTTCTCTTTTGATTTCAACCAATTCATTGGTTAAAATGGCCACAAAAATAAAGTCAAGATGTTCCCTGATTTTTTTTTTTATAAATTGTAGCTTATATGATGATAATCAAAGGAATAATTGGAAGCTATTTTAACCCTAAAAAAGGTCACTAATTTTGACTGAAAATTGTACTCTGTTACAACAAATTTTGAAGACATAAATTGTGTTCCAATTTATATTTTCATCAAAGCAAAGACATTCTAAGACTTACAATATTAATTTGAAGTTCCAGTTCCAGTTCTCAAAAAGATTATATAAAAAATATATTATTTAGCGCTTTATGTTTTGTTAATTTGTAACATCATAAATAAAAATATTATTTTGAGACCATTTTGACTTTTTGGAAGGACCATTTTGACTTTTTTTGAAGACCATTTTGACCATTTATCAGGGACCATTTTGACCAAACGAGGGGCCATTTTGGATGGAGGCCCAATTGACTATAACCTGTTTTTATCTGCTAAGCTTATTATTTGTTCGTAATTGTTGAATGTATTTGTAATGTATTTGTAATGTACCGTCTATGCAGTCACTGTTCACAAAGTAGTCGTTATTAGCCGATTTCCAACTGTCTAGGGATCTTTAACGTACACAGCCAATAGCACACGGGGCCTCGGTTTATTGTCCCATCCAAGCGACTAGACACTTTTCCATGTCAGCCCCTCCGACCTGCATCACTGACAGGGGGAAACCGGGTTGAAAAATCCGAAGGTGTCATCTCGACCCATGCCGGGATTGAACCCTGGACCTTCAGGTTAGCGAGCAAGCGTCTAACTCGCTGAGCCACTCTTAAATTTGGGAGTTTTAAAAATAGAACACATTACTTTGAATATTCTGGATAAGAATATTAACGTAATTGTTATCTATAGACCACCTGTTTATCGATTAGAATTATTTCTCCCAATGTTACAAATATCACTAGTTGAATAACAAGAATCTGGTGTATGTTATTATGGGAGATTTCAATCAAAATATCTTGGGGGGTCATTTGTCTATACTTAATTTTTTTCAAAAATTTGGTTTTCAACAACTTGTTCAGCATTACACTAATGAAGGTGAAACACTTATAGATCATATTTATATCAGTAAAGGAATTCTGTCACATAATGTTCACATTTCACCCATACCTGTGTATTGTAGCTACCATGAAGCTATAAAAATTACCATACTATAAGTTATATTGATATAATATTGAATCTACCCTTTCACAAAACTTTTTACTAAAAATGAGGGAGTGAACACCAGACTTTAGGGGTTTGAAGTTCAAAAAGTCTTGCAGCTATCAGGCAAAGTATCACGGGCCACGCTCAGTGCTGTTCACAGCTCTAGTTTTAATTCCATTTTGACATCCAAAGACAGCAAAGAAACGAAATTCGAGAAAGTGGACAAAATAAATAGAACACAGGCAACAGATTCTGGAAAAAGAAAATCGTATATGGTACATGTTTTAAAACAAAATCGTATAATTATATAGTTATATTGTTGGCCCTATAACAGAATAAAGGAAAGCAGTCATCTTGTTTTGTATGGCTTACTCATACTCTGCAATGTTTATCTTTGATATTCTTACATTTTCTCACATGCTTTGACATTCAAACAGTATTGTAATGTATATTTTAGACAAAAATCATCACGTTTATAGTAAAACATGTCGTATTTTATCGAAATTGATTAATTCTTGTTCCCTTAGGAGAAGGCGAAACGTTTGTCAACAATGATGACGTCATTCTTCCCGCATTTGTTCGAATTGCGTTTGTTTGATTGTCAAAAATACTTCAACCAATTAGACTGATCAATCAATGGACAGGAATTTATTCATTGCGTACTAATGACGTAATTTTTGTTTACAAACGTTTCACCTTCTTGTGAAAACGAGATGGCGGCTTTCATACCTTAATTCACTTAAAAAATATAACTAAATACGATTTTGTTTTTACCACATTATGGTGCCTGTGAATAGAATTAGTCCGAAAATTGCATGATATTGAATTTTGTTATTAACCATCATTTCAGAAAAGGCACCGTTAGCTTTACTTGATGACTTCCCTCTTGGTGAAGCTAAAAATGAATCACGAGATATACAAATTGACACTGAAACAACCTTAACCCGAGATGAGCCACCAGATACTACTGGAGAAGAAAGTCGAGAAACAAATGAAGACGAGCTTATAGAACTAACTTTATCTGGCAGACAAGTGTATTTAAGAAAATATCGAATTGTAGCCTGCACCCTTAAATATTCCTTATTCCTGTTAAACTATATATTTTTGGTAAGTTAATTATCTTTAAAGATCTAGACTTCAATTTCATATATCGTCACGATCAGAACACAAGCGCCTAAGTCAGTTTTTGATGATTTGGAGTTAGCCCCCCTATGATCTAAATTGGCCTGTTTCCCACCTTTTCACAAACGCCTATATCAGCAGCCAATCAGATAACTTTGTTTTCCCGCTTTTTACACAATCGCCCTTGTGAACTCGATGACTTAGGCAGTATTTGGACAGTGACTTATATGCAATCGTGGAAGTTACACTTATGCCCAAGTCCCACAATCCGGTGTATTGTGTTGCTCAAGTCAATATTTCTCCTAGTCAAATTACACAACAAAGATAATCAATGTGTGTGGTGATATGTTCTTCAACTGTGAACAAACCACCATTAAATAAGTTTGGTCAGAAACATAATGTTAAAATCAGAAACATTTTTCCACTTTACTCAAAACCCTTAAAATCGACTTATGCGATTGTGTTCTGATCGTGACGATATTATACTATCTGCAATACAGATAGAGCAACAGGCACCTGATTCTGGTTTATAGAAAGAAAATCGTATATGGTTATAGTACATATTTTAAGAGTTTAAAGGTATGAAAGCAACCATTTTGTTCTGTACGGCTTACCCAGATTAACCCTGTTGTGTATTTGGATATTAACAACACTAATTATTAAACATGACTTGTTTATATAGAAGGTACAAGATAAGACTTTACAAAGAAGAACTGTACAAGGGAAGTAATAAGGATATAATCAGGACACAATTAAACAATACTATGGCTTATAGTTTTATGACACAACACCTCTCTCCTAAATGGAATGTCTAATGGAAAATAGAGAACACTATCATAGAAAACACAAAACTAAATTGTCACTAAAAATTGAGACTAAATCTCTTGAATCAGTCTATTTGGCGGATTTACTATTCTTCCTGAACGAGTAACATTTGCAGGTTGTTGAGCTTGTTGAACAGCTGGTGGATGTACTGGATCAGGAGGAATATCATCATTGTTGTTTTCTATATCCGGGTTTCGATTGAGTTCGAAGTGAATGTCGGCATAACCATCGGAATCGATTTCTGGATCTTGTTGAGATGAACCCTTTTGAATGTGGTCTATGTGACGTTTCCAAATTCGCCCATCTACGAGTTGAATTATGTAAGTTGAAGGTTCATGATGATCAATAATAGTTCCAGACTGCCATTTCCTCTTTGTATTAGGTGCAAAATCTCGAACTATCACTTTCTCTCCCAAGGAAAATGAACGTTGCTTTGCTCGATCATCATGTCGATCTTTCATGGATAATTGACGTTGACTGACTTCCATCTTGGCATTTGGCCGTACTAAAGATAGTCTATTACGCAATTGACGTCCTAAAAATAATTCCGCTGGAGTGCGTAAGGTAGTGGATTGCATGGTGCTTCGGTAAGTGAGCAGGAAGTTGTCAATTACATGTCTGAATGAAAAGTTTTTCGGTTGAGAACTCTTCAAAGCATTCTTGAAGGTTTGAACAAATCTCTCTGCTTGTCCATTGGATGCAGGGTGATATGGAGATACATAAGTGCACTGGATACCATTGTTCTTCAGAAAAGATGTGTATTCAGCTGAATGAAATGGAGGTCCATTGTCTGAAACAATTCTCTCTGGTAAACCATATCTTGCAAAAATACTTCGTAAAGCATTAATTGTTGCTTCAGAATTAGTTGTTTTCATGGGACCGTGAACTTCGGGCCATTTGGAATAAGCATCAACTAATATCAGGAAATGCTGACTTTCATGAGTAGCGAAATCAATATGTACACGTTGAAATGGTCTGGAAGGCCATGTCCAAGGAGTGAGAGGAGCTCTTGCTGGATTATTACGAGTTTGTTGACATCTGTTACAATCTCTGGCAATGCGTTCTATGTCGCTGTCTATGTAGGGCCACCATACGTAGCTTCTGGCTTGACTTTTCATCTTGACTACACCCAAGTGAGATTCATGTAGTTCTTGAAGTATGTCAGCTTGTAGATTTCTGGGAATGATTACTCTAAGTCCCCAGAGCAAACAACCTCGTTCAATGGAAAGTTCATTCTTACGATGAAAATAAGGCTTCAGGCTAGGATCTTGACAATTTTCCATCCATCCTGTTTCTGTTAGTCGAATCACCTTAGATAATACTGGGTCAACACTAGTTAATCTGGATATCTGAGTAGGTGTGATAGGAAGTTTATCTAGACGTGAAGATACTGAGTAAATAGTTTCTTCAACAGATCTATCTGTAGTATGAGATAGCGGAAGTCTTGACAGCGCATCAGCGTTAGCTATATCTTCTGACTTTTTGTACTTGATATCGTATGTATACGATGAAAGCAGTAATGACCAGCGCTGAATTCTGGCTGCCGCAAGTACAGGTGTAGGACCATCTGGTGCTAAGATCTTTAACAAAGGCTTGTGATCTGTGAATAGCGTAAACTTTCTTCCATAAAGGTACATGTAGAACTTGGAAACACCAAAGACGATGGCTAATGCTTCTTTCTCAATTTGGCTGTAATTTTTTTCAGCAGAATTAAGTGAACGAGATGCGTAAGCAATAGGTCGATCACAGCCACCAGGAAACTTGTGAGAAATGACAGCTCCTATACCATACTGACTTGCATCACATTCTAGGATAATAGGAAGACTTGGATTGTAATGAACCAATACATGTGATGAAGATAAAGCGTCTTTAGCGGACTGGAAAGCTTTCTGGCAGGCAACTGTCCATTTCCAGGACCTGTCCTTCTGTAGTAGTTGGTTTAAAGGATAAAGTAAACTACTCAAGGATGGTATGAATTTACCATGATAATTAACCATGCCAAGAAAGGCTCGAATTTGAGTGACGTTTTCCGGAACTGGAGCGTCCTTGATAGCTTTAATCTTGTCGTCAGTAGGTGAAATTCCATCTTTGGATATGATGAATCCCATATAAGTAACAGATTCTTGAAGAAATCTGCACTTTTGAATTTTGAGACGGAGTCCAAATTTAGAAAGCCTCTGAAAAACAGCTTCTAAGTTAGCTAAATGTTGTCTGTCGTCTGTACCGGATACAAGGATATCATCTTGGATGCAGATGATACCTTCAAGACCTTGGAGGATGATATCCATGGTTCTTTGAAATATGCTAGGAGATGAAGAAATACCAAAAAGCAATCGTTTGTATCGATAAAGTCCTTTATGCGTATTAATAGTTACATATTGTTGACTTTCTTCGTCTAACAATAATTGTTGGTAGGCACAGGTTAAATCTAGTTTGGAGAATTTAATTCCACCTTGTAGCTTCCTAAAAACATCATCTGCAAGTGGGATAGGATAAGCTGGAACATTTAACTGAGGATTTACAGTAATGGCATAATCTCTTGTGATCTTGTGGAACCATCGGATTTGGGTATGTGAACCATTGGAGTACCCCAATCACTGTAGTCTACCTTCTCGATAACACCTTCACTCTCTAAACGTTGAAGTTCTTCATCAACTGCAGGTTGTAATGCATAAGGAACTGGGCGAGCACGAAAGAATTTTGGTATGGCCCCAGCCTTAACATCGAGAGTTGCTTTGATACCCTGGATGGTACCAAGTCCAGTCTTGAAAATATCAGGATATTTCTTGATAATATTTTCAATACTAGATGTAACACAGGATTGAACTTTGAAAATATTTTGCCAGTCTAACTTGACTTTGGAAAGCAAGTCTCTGCCTATAAGTGATGGACCAGAACCGTGCACCACTGTAATCATATTTGTTACGGTCTGGTTTCCATAGGTGATGTTAGTAGTGAAACATCCCAACACATTGATTTTATCACCAGAATATGAATGCAAAACAATGTCTGAGGGTTCTAATATAATATCAGAAAACTTTGAATTGTAGGTATTTTCTGAAATAATACTAACACCGGAACCAGTATCAAGTTCCATGTCAATGTCAACATGATTAATTCTGAATTGAAGAATAATCCCGGAATGATGTGGGTTTATCTTGAACATTGATACTGTCTCTTGATCATCCGAGTCTACTTCACCACGAGTGACCTTATGGACAGGTTTCGATTGTTTTGACTTCGGATTATGACAGGCGGACGTAATGTGCCCATGTCTATTACAGTTGTAGCATGTTGAATTTCTGTAACGACACCCATCTCGGGAATGGTCGGATTTTCCACAGCTAAGACAGGAATAGCCCTTGGCTTGTGAAGATGGCTTAGTGTCTCTAAATTTCTGGCTGGGTTTACCTGTGCTTGCATTGGATGAAGGATTGGGTTGGTTGTTGGTTCTCTTATTTCTACGTTGAATTTGGTTAACATGCTGTGATGATGCTTTATTTGGTTGAATTTCAACAATATCTTTCTCTGCTGTTTCCATAGAGAAGGCTATTTTCAAACAATCTTCCAGATTTTTGTTTTCTGACAGCAGTCTTTTCTGAATAGTTGAACTCTTCAAACCACAAACAAATATATCACGCAAGGCATCTTTGAGGAAATTCCCAAATTCACATGTGGCAGCGAGTTTCTTTAAATTTGCAATGAAATCAGAAATGGACTCTCCTGCGGTTTGTTTACATGTGTAGAATCTAAACCTTTCAGCAATCACAAGTCTTTTTGGAGCAAAATGTTCCTCTAAAATGTCCTTCAGTTGATTGAAAGTCTTGTCTGAAGGCAAATCAGGTGAACACAAATCATACAGCGTGTCATAGGTTATGCCCCCTATGCACGAGATCAGTATGGCACGTCTTCTAGAAACTTCTTCCGTATCCTCTGGAATTTCGTTTGCAACAAAATACTGGCCCAAACGTTCTAAATACCGCTTGATATTACCACTAGAGGCTTCAAAAGTTTCAATCTTACCCAGCTGAGACATCTTGGAATTTGCCTCGTCGCCAATATGTTGTGTATTTGGATATTAACAACACTAATTATTAAACATGACTTGTTTATATAGAAGGTACAAGATAAGACTTTACAAAGAAGAACTGTACAAGGGAAGTAATAAGGATATAATCAGGACACAATTAAACAATACTATGGCTTATAGTTTTATGACACAACAAACCCAAGTATAACACGTCATATTTTATCGAAATATATTAACCCTTTGATAAGTGAAGCGACACATATGACGTCACAGATGAAAGGAGTATGTCGCTAATGTGTTTTGTGACGCATGCTATAACGTCATAACGTCAAATTAAGTCACTCTTTACAGTATGACATAATAATTAAAACTTACTACTCAAAGGGTTCTATGCATAGATATAAATATATATCTATGGTTCTATGGTTCCAGGATAGAGTTATAAATAGAATGACGTAACTTTTTCGATTTCCGTTTTAGATACTTCTTAGAACGATATGGTTGCTTTCATACCTTGAAACTCTTATACCCTATAACTATACGATTTTTTTTTCCAGAATCAGGTGCCTGTGAGAGCACTATACCTTTGTATACGTCCTCATCTCTCTATGAGGACGTACTATATTGTCGGCACCCTGTCTGTCCGTCCGTCCCTCCGTCAACATTTGCTCGTAAACGCTCTAAAAACTAGAGTTTTTGATGGAATCAAATAAAATTCGGTATGTGTATACATATTCAAAAAACGAAGATCAAGTTCGAATTTGAACTATTTTCGATCATTAGAAGCAGAGTTATTTCCCTTGCCCAAAAATCTTGAATATGCTATTACTCTCTTATTTTTCAACCGATTTTGATGAAACTTAAAATGGATGTTATTTGACCTAAATCGAAAGATTTGAGAAAGTTTAGTTTACTCCTGATTAAAAATTAAGGCTTTTTCAAGATTAAGGCCTCTTTCATCCGTTTTGAGGAGTTATCGCCCTTTAACCTCTATAAATGCTTCTACTATATTGTCGGCACCCCTGTCTGTCCGTCCGTCCGTTCGTCCGTCAACATTTGCTCGTAAACGCTCTAAAAACTAGAGTTTTTGATGGAATCAAATGAAATTCGGTATGTGTATACATATTCAACAAACGAAGATCAAGTTCGAATTTGAGCTATTTTCGATCATTAGAAGCTGAGTTATTATATTACTCTCTTAGTTTTCAACCGATTTTGATGAAACTTAAAATGGATGTTATTGGACCTAAATCGAAAGATTTGAGAAAGTTTAGTTTACTCCTGATAAAAATTAAGGCTTTTTCAAGATTAAGGCCTCTTTCATCCGTTTTGAGGAGTTATCGCCCTTTAACCTCTATAAGTGCTTTTATCAACATCAATTGCTTGTAAACTCTCTATAAACTCGAATTTTTGATGGAATCAATTGAAATTCGGTATGTGTATGCATATTCAAAAACAAAGATCAAGTTCGTATTTGAGCTATTTTCGATCATTAGAAGCAGAGTTATTTCCCTTGCCCCAAAATCTTGAATATGCTATTACTCTCTTAGCTTTCAACCGATTTTGAGGAAACTTAAAATGGATGTTATTGGACATAAATCGAAAGATTTGGGAAAGTTTAGTTTACTCCTGATTAAGATTAAGGCTTTTTCAAGATTAAGGCCTCTTTTATCCGTTTTTAGGAGTTATCGCCTTTTAACCTGTATAAGTGCTTCTATCAACACCAATTGCTTGTAAACTCTCTAAAAACTCGAATTTTTGATGGAATCAATTGAAATTCGGTATGTTTATACATATTCAGAAAACAAAGATCAAGTTCGAATTTAAGCTATTTTCGACCGTTGGAAGCAGAGTTATTGCCCTTGCCCCAAAATCTTGAATATTCTATTACTCTCTTAGTTTTCAACCGATTTTGATGAAACTTAAAATGGATGTTATTGGACCTAAATCGAAAGATTTGAGACAGTTTAGTTTACTCCTAATTAAGATTAAGGCTCTTTCAAGATTTAGGCCTCTTTCATCTGTTTTGAGGAGTTATCGCCCTTTAACCTCTATAAGTGCTTCTATCAACATCAATTGCTTGTAAACTCTCTAAAAACTCGAATTTTTGATGGAATCAATTGAAATTCGGTATGTTTATACATATTCAGAAAACAAAGATCAAGTTCGAATTTAAGCTATTTTCGACCGTTGGAAGCAGAGTTATTGCCCTTGCCCCAAAATCTTGAATATGCTATTACTCTCTTAGTTTTCAACCGATTTTGATGAAACTTAAAATGGATGTTATTGGACCTAAATCGAAAGATTTGAGACAGTTTAGTTTACTCCTAATTAAGATTAAGGCTCTTTCAAGATTTAGGCCTCTTCCATCCGTTTTGAGGAGTTATCGCCCTTTAACCTCTATAAGTGCTTCTATCAACATCAATTGCTTGTAAACTCTCTAAAAACTCGAATTTTTGATGGAATCAATTGAAATTCGGTATGTGTATACATATTCAAAAACGAAGATCAAGTTCGAATTTTAGCTATTTTCGACCGTTAGAAGCAGAGTTATCGCCCTTCCCCAAAATCTTGAATATGCTATTACTCTCTTAGTTTTCAACCGATTTTGATGAAATTTAAAATGGATGTTATTGGACCTAAATTGAAAGATTTGAGAAAGTTTAGTTTACTCCTGATTAAGATTAAGGCTTTTTCAAGAGTTAGGCCTCTTTTATCTGTTTTAAGGAGTTATCGCCCTTTAACCTCTATAAGTTCTTCTATCAACATCAATTGCTTGTAAACTCTCTAAAAACTCGAATTTTTGATGGAATCAATTGAAATTCGGTATGTGTATACATATTCAGAAAACAAAGATCAAGTTCGAATTTTAGCCATTTTCGACCGTTAGAAGCAGAGTTATTGCCCTTGCCCCAAAATCTTGAAACTGCTATTTCTCTCTTAGTTTTCAACCGATTTTGATGAAACTTAAATTGGATGATATTTGACCTATATCGAAAGGTTTGACAAAGTTAAGTTTACACCTGATTAAATCTGTGTATATGGCTGTGGTCCACTATCTTTTTATTTTACTGGTGAAAAGATTATAACAAGGACATTACATGTATTACACTATATTATCATGTACTGTTCTAGATATACATATCTCAAATGACAGCACATTCAACACTACCATAATATAAGTTGATGCTCAACTGATATAAGAAGACTGAGGCCGAAAGCAATATGACTCCTTGACAGGAACTGAGTTAGACATTTATTGAAATCTATTTCTTGATCGATAACCCTGGAACGTGGCAGGAATGATCCAAATTTCATTTTCATTCAAGATATAGTTTCTTGACATCCCGAAACATCTCGCCTTGATACAAGTTAAATCCTGAATAACCATTTTCTGAAAATCATAGCCTGAAAAAATAAATTCTGACAAACTGACGACAGAGAAATGCATATGAAATGATATAGACTCTTTCCAAACATTCCCTACATTATTATATATAATAACTTTTCACTTTCGTTGTATAATTGTAACGTTTGTTGTTATACGACTAATTATTAATTGAGAGGTAGAGAATCCTATATTATAGAGATATCCAAGATAAACCATTTATGTACTCCCCCAGACTTTTGGATCACTAAAGTCATTTGCAGGCAAAAATTATTAGTTATTTGTTATTTGTGTTGACAATTTGTGGTTGTTTTATCACATGTATATAGAGGCTGCATACAGTTACCAAATCAAGAAGACGTTACTGAATGAAGTATTTGTAGACAACATTTGGAAGTGCTGTCCCTGATTCAAACAGAGACTAGCCATACTCTTGTAGCCACAGTCGAGGCAGATAAGATGGAAGACACTAAAGAGAGGGAAGCTGCGCCAGGTGCTGTCCCCGGTCCAAATAGCCACTAGCCAGATTCTTGTAGCCACAGTTGAGGCAGAGAAGATGGAGGACACTAAAGTGAGGGAAGCTACGCCAAATGTTGACCCTGATCCAAACAGCCACTAGCCAGATTCTTGTAGCCAAAGTCGAGGGAGACATTTAAAAGAGGGAAGCTGCGCCAAGTGCCGCCGCTGATCCAACTAGCGAAGAAGTAGCAGAGATGGATGCCACGTACTATGGATGGATGAGTTAGGTCAAGTGATGACCTGATCCATAAAGTCAGAGCTCCCTTATAAAGACGTAAAGATTGTCGGATTTTGTGAGCACAAAAGATGGTGATGTTATACCAACGGCTGATCTTAACACCAATTTGCCGGATATCTCATAGGCCTGCCTCGCCGAATCAACTTTTATCTTGCTAGAGGCAGTAGCTGTAAATGAGTAGAAACAGATCCTGGAATAATGGAAGGGATGCGTGCTTTCAGCGTCCTTCAAATATCTCATAGCGGGCGCTAAAACTTTGAATCCATCACTCTACTAGAATTAATTCTATTTTGACTACCCAACAATTCGCAATCTCTGTTACCTGATAATAAAATATTCACCTGTTATATGGCAGCTTAAAAATAACATAAACATATACAAGAACTACTATTGTGGTATCTAGAACAGTAAGCATACCCTATAAGTTTCTTATCTCTAGTTAATCCCCATCCCTTATGTTCTGATACACATCATACATCGTAGGGTTTATTACTTAAAAAGTGTAAAATAATATATGGTAGGCTTTAACAAATATTCCAGCTTATTTATATAATTTCTGAAGGCTGATGCCTTTAACAGTAGGCTATCACATATAGTTCTGGGAGAATCTATTTTTAAAGTGCCACATATTATAGTTCTGGTTGAATCTATTTTACAGTGAGTACCACATATAGTTCTTGGTGAATCTATTTTACATTACCACATATAGTTCTGGGTGCATCTTTTTTACAGTGCACTGTAAAATATTCACCCAGAACTATTAGGCACTGTAAAATAGATTCACACAGAATTCTTAGGCACTGTAAAATAGATTCACACAGAACTATTTGTGACACTGTAAAATAGATTCACACAGACCTATTTGTGGCACCGTAGAAATAAATATAGGTGGAACTATAAAAAATAGATTCACCCAGAACTATATGTGGTACTGTAATATAGATTCACCCAGAACCATATGTGGTACATAGAAATAGATTTTCCCTATAACTATAAGCGGCACTGTAAAAATAGTTTCACCCAGAACTTTATGTGCCCACATTTATAGTTCTGTGTGAATCTATTTTACAGTGCCTAATAGTTCTGTGTGAATCTATTTTACTGTGCCACAAATGTGTGTGAATCTTGTAGTTATGGTGAAATCTATTTTTAAAGTGCCACTTATGATTCTGGATGAAACTATTTTTACAGTACCACATATAGTTCTGATTGAATATATTTTTACAGTGCCACATATAGTTTTGGTTGAATATATTTTTACAGTACCACATATAGTTCTGATTGAATATATTTTTACAGTGCCACATATAGTTCTGATTGAATATTTTTTTTTACAGTGCCACATATAGTTCTGGTTGAATATATTTTTATAGTGCCACATATAGTTCTGTGTGTATATATTTTACAGTGCCTAATAGTTCAGTGTGAATATATTTTTACATTGTCGTATATAGTTCTGGTTGCATCTAAATGCCTTGAATCATTTCGTTAATATAACATTTAGTATTTGTTTTTTTGAAGAAATTGGTGTGATTGTGTATATTGACGAGATCTTAGTCAATTAAATTGAGTAATAATCGAAAGAAAGCTTTTGGGGTATACGCCTTAGGCAATATTGAGGCTTGTAAAAGGTATACCGATGATATCTCAATCTAGTTATTAAAGGGATTGTAAAGAGGTTTTCCTAAACTTTGTATGTATATCGGGGACACTGATAGCATCAATTTGGGCCATTCCAATTTTCATTCCGATATCTGTGGTTCTTGCAATTCCACTTAAACTAACGCGTTTTATGACGTCACCCCCACTGATCTACCGGAAGCTACTATTGATATCTATGCAGATCACTGTTAGTGACGTTATAAAACGAGTTAGTTTTAGTGGATTGCAAGATTGGAAAATGGAATGGCGCAAATTGATGCTATCGGTGTCCCCGATACACATTCAAAGTTTAGAAAACCTCTTTACAATCCCTTTAAGATTTCTAGATGAATGGGTTAGAGTCAATAAGAAACCTGTCATGCATGTTAATGTTTTTTTAGCTAGATGATACGATGGATTAGTTCTTAACCAGCCATGTTTAACATTATTGCATTACCACGATGAAAAATATTATTCTAGTTTATGCCTTAAACTTAAACCTATTAAAATTTGTGTGATATGGTATATTTTTGGAATTATTTCTTTATTATATAACTGTTCTATTCATATGATTGCTTTGAGGATCAGATCTTCATTTGATACATGTACAGTGCCTAATAGTTCTGTGTGAATCTATTTTACAGTGCCACATACAATTCTGGGGGAATCTATTTTACAGTGCCTAATAGTTCTGTGTGAATCTATTTTACGGTGCCTAAAAATTCTGTGTGAATCTATTTTACAGTGCCTATAGTTCTGTGTGAATCTATTTTACAGTGCCACATACAGTTCTGGGTGAATATATTTTACAGTGCCTAATAGTTCCGGGTGAATCTATTTTACAGTGCCTAAAAATTCTGTGTGAATCTATTTTTACAGTGCCACATATAGTTCTGGGTGAATCTATTTTACAGTGCCTAATAGTTCTGGGTGAATTATTTTACAGTGCCACATACAGTTCTGGGTGAATCTATTTTACAGTGCCTAATAGCTCTGTGCGAATCTATTTTACAGTGCCACATATAGTTCTGGGTGAATCTATTTTTCAGTGCCTAATAGTTCTGGGTGAATTATTTTACAGTGCCACATACAGTTCTGGGTGAATCTATTTTACAGTGCCACATACAGTTCTGGGTGAATATATTTTACAGTGCCTAATAGTTCTGTGCGAATCTATTTTACAGTGCCACATATAGTTCTGGGTGAATCTATTTTTCAGTGCCTAATAGTTCTGGGTGAATTATTTTACAGTGCCACATACAGTTCTGGGTGAATCTATTTTACAGTGCCACATACAGTTCTGGGTGAATCTATTTTTACAGTGCCACATATAGTACTTGGTGAATCTATTTTACAGTGCCACATACAGTTCTGGGTGAATCTATTTTACAGTGCCTAATAGTTCTGGGTGAATATATTTTACAGTGCCTAATAGTTCTGTGCGAATCTATTTTACAGTGCCACATATAGTTCTGGGTGAATCTATTTTTCAGTGCCTAATAGTACTGGGTGAATTATTTTACAGTGCCACATACAGTTCTGGGTGAATCTATTTTACAGTGCCACATACAGTTCTGGGTGAATATATTTTACAGTGCCTAATAGTTCTGTGCGAATCTATTTTACAGTGCCACAGATAGTTCTGTGCGAATCTATTTTACAGTGCTACATAATATAGTTCTGGGTGAATATTTTACAGTGCCACATTTATAGTCCTGGGTGAATCTATTTTACAGTGCCTAATAGTTCTGTGTGAATCTATTTTTACAGTTTCACATTTAGATAATAGAATAAGTATGCCGCTTGACTGAATCAAACCGAATTAAATAAAAATATGAAATTGATTCACATACTAAAAACTTAAAACATCTGCTGTATTTTATTTATATTTCATATTGACTTTAAAATATATGTATTATTGAGTTGAGGTGACTTTCATCATAAAGTCGATTGATTGAATAAAGTTACAAAGTAAGTTCAGATAAATAATATGTGAACAGTGAGAGCTCATTTTGTATATATTATGATTTCTTCAAATATTGGCTGATACAAAACTAGATGATATTGATAAATATGTTTTATGTTCTTTGTTAATATATGATATAAGAATAATGAATTCCGATTGTCAAAGATGTTTTTTAATTTCTAGATTATGGGTATAATGATTACTGCATGTGGATCATGGATATTAAATGAGAGAACTAAATTAGCCAGTGAAATATCAGAATTCATGTTAAATCCAGCTGTATTAATATCTGTATTTGGTATTATCTTGGTGTTTGTAACCTTATTTGGGTGTATTGGTACAATCCGTGAAAATATACGCTTAATCAAAATTGTAAGTTTATATTATATTATATTATGTAAATTACTAGACCATTAAATTTAAAGATATAATATAAGATAGCAAACGAGTTTTTAAACGCACATGAATCTTAAGTGTGTTGATTGTCGATTATTGTATTGTGACAAGACCAACCTACTTGTTCTTGGTATACAAATAGCTTAAAGGGGAACAACCAAGGAGTATAGATTCCAAAGTTTAAGAACCAAAAGTGCAAACCTCTCCTCCCAATTTTTTTTTATAAAAAGAATATATTTAGTTCGTTTTGACACATATTTTGAGGTAAAAGTACGAAAATCAATAGTGTTTCCTATTTTTAATATTTGATTTTGATAATAGCTTCATTACAGTTTAACAGTTGTACTGTTTATTGAGTTAATATTATCAGTTATTGTGGTAGTATTTTATCAAACACCTAAATTAAGACACTACCTACATTCAGTACCAGAAGAAGCTTTTCAGAGAGCTATTAAACTCTATCATGACGATGAACACCTTAAAGAATGGTTAGATTTATTACAGACTGAGGTACATATGTTTTTCTATTGCTTTTGATTAAGTCAGCATCGTAAATTAGTAAAAAAAAAATGATAACTTGAGCACCTATAATGAGTTCACCTCCAAGAAGTGTGTGCTTGATATTCCCATAAAGCTTAATACTTTATAAATATTCTAATATATTAAAGGGGAAGAGTCGGTATTTTCGGGAATTGAATTGGGTTTTGAATAATTATATTATATAGCCTTTAGAAGTAATAGAACTGCACGAAAAGCGGTTAATCCATTCTAATTTAACTAGTAGCTTTAAAAAATCCCGTTTCTGAAGGGTACGATTGATCGAACAGATATTAAAGGGTCCGTTTCAAAACTAAATGATGTTTTTTTTTAGATGAAATGTTGCGGATTTAGTTTAGATAACAATGGATATAAAGATTGGCAATTAAATATGTATCATAATTGTACAGAAAGTAACCTCAGTTATTTAAGTTGTAGTGTGCCAATGTCTTGCTGTATAATAGAAAAGGTAAGAAATCACGTTTAGCGTTTATTTTAATTACCTTTCCACCTGTAAAAACACTACTTTGTAACAAATTTAATATTGATATCGATTAAAATCGAAAAACAATAAAGTGATTTCTGGCGTTTTCATTAAAGAATTCTAAAAAGTATTTTCTTTTAAATAGGTTGTGTATCAGTTTACACATTTAATATTCCTATTTTCAATCAGACGTCTGTGGTTCCACAAAGGGACAGTCTGAATTTTTTCAAGGGCAAAATATTTTTTGCTCAAATTTGTGAAAACTATACACCATAATCTAGAGACATGTCTGAAAGTTTAAACTAAAAAAATCCAGCCGTTAATTTTTAAACGCTAAAAACATGCTAAAATTTTTAAAAACCTTACGTTTAGTTTTTAAGTTCGTTATGATTTTTGAACGCTGTTAAAAAACTACTGAACGGATTTGAGTAAAATAAAAGTCTAATTGTAGAGAAATGTCTCTCCTGTATTCTATATTCTGTATTCTAAAGGTTTCTGCTAGAAATATAAACAAATTCAGTTTGAACTTTAAACTAAAAAAAATCCAGCCGTTAAGTTATAAACGCTATAAAACATGCTAAAATATTTAAAAACTTACGTAAGGTTTTTAAGTTCGTTATGCTTTTTGACGTTGTTAGAAAACTATTGAACGGATTTGAGTAAAATAAACGCCTAATTGTATAGAGAAATGCATCTCCTATACAATGTATTCCAAAATTTCAGCTAGAAATATTGAGAAATTATTAAGACCAACACAAAAACTAGGTCAAATAAATAATCCCTTTTTTAATTTACAAACGTTTATTATAACAAAATACCTTAAAATTCAAAACCTTTGTGTTGACAGCAGAATATAATTCCATAAAGTCAATATCAACGATGGTACAGCCTGAATACAACCCTTGTGTTAAATTGCTATATAATTAAGTAATATTTTTATGATCGAGAAAGCCCTAATTACAAAAATTGAGTCGAAATAGAAGACAAACTGTTGATTTAATAGTTACAAATTATTACACAGCTGTTATTTATTTTATCTGATATAATATATCAAATATATAGAGGTTATATTTAACAGGCAGGTGTTATTGTAGGCCTATATAGTAAATAATTCATGAAATAAATCAAAATGCTGAAACGTTTTTAAGAATTATGTCGAGGGGCCAAGTAGGGTCACGAAATTGTCAAAGGAGCTGACTGTACCAGACATTTAACGCAATGACTAAAAAGTCGGGCTCACCCCACCTCTTTCGGTTTTTTTACAAATGCCAATGTCAATGTTCTATTCTATTTAAGGGAGATTTTATAAACAAAATGTGTGGATTTGGTGTTCTAGATAAACCGGTAAGAATTTGAGTTTTAATAATACATTTGAATGAAACGCTACCCCTGTAAAAATAACATTAGCAAAATTCGTCACTTTCCACTAGTTATTTGATTATAAAATTATTAATTTATATTAAATTATAAAATTATAATTGAAAAAAAAAATGTATTGAAATATAACAAAAATTGTTTTCTCAGTTTTCTGAAGTAAATAGCAGGATTTGGCCTTCTGAAGTAATGAAAAGGATACATACAGAAGGTTTACTAAATAAAACACTCTTTGTTTTCAGCGTTCTGAAGAGAAAAACGGGATTCAGTCTTCTGAAGTAATGAACAGGATACACACAAAAAGTTTACTAAAATAAAACACTCTTTGTTTTTAGCGTTCCGACACTCTGTTTTCTGCTTTCTGAAGAGAAAAACGGGATTAAGCCTTCTGAAGTAATGAGCAGGATACACACAGAAGGTTTACTAAAAATAAAACACTCTTTGTTTTCAGCGTTCCGTAACTCTGTTTTTAGCTTTCTGGAGAGAAAAACGGGATTCAGCCTTCTGAGGTAATGAACAGGATAAATGCAGAAGGTTTATTGAAACATAACATCCTGTTTTCAGCTTTCTGAAGTAATGAACAGGATACATGCATAAGGTTTATTAAAACATAACACTCTGTTTTCAGCGTTCTGAAGTGATGAACAGGATACATGCATAAGGTTTATTAAAACATAACACTCTGTTTTCAGCGTTCTGAGGTAATGAACAGGATACATGCAGAAGGTTTATTAAAACATAACACTCTGTTTTCAGCGATCTGAAGTGATGAACAGGATACATACAGAAGGTTGCATGAAACAAGTAAACAGTTTTATCCAAAGTTGTAACACTGCTATAGCTTTATCTTCAATAGGCATTATAATATCACAGGTAAACCTTACTATAAAATGTATGTTACAAAACGGAAATTTAGGATTGAATTTTCTCATATAGACAGTAAAACGACGGTCGTTATATTCTGATAATTCGTACATACAATGAACTGTATTCCACTCACGGGAAAAATCTAAAACGGTGGCTTACATGGTCTCTTTCCTAGTAGAGTATGGTCAGCTATTTTTTGTTGGATGGTGTGAAGACTGGGTCATTTTCAGTTTTTGACTCAAATTTTTACGACAAATTAACATTTTGGTGAAATCAAACATTAAACACAATCATGATCCCTTCTCAAATTTAATACCATGGGATTTATTGGAGAATCTTATAAATATTATAAATTTATTTTATAATTTCAGATAATATGTGTGATTTTAGCTAGACTATTTATTCGTTCCATCATTAAACAAAGGACAAGATGGCAATTGTTAAATGAAGTGACAACGTAAAATTCAACCACGAATGTGTCAATTGTGTTGTTTATCCCATTTTTACAATGTGTGTGTGTAAACTGTGAACAATCCGATCCAGCTCATACATGAACATTTTAAGTGGTAAATCTCTTACCGAGGAAGTTTCGTTGAAAGATTTATCTTGAGTTACATTCAGGAAATATAAAGGGGCAATCCTATATTTTCTACCAACCAACCGTGTTACATTAACCACGTTGAAAAGGGCAATTATATTATTCAGCAGGTTGGAAAAGTTGTGGGCTAATTAGTGAAAACTACACAGCAGATTAAAAAAAAGCGTTCCTTATCATATCTAGTACCTTGCAGAGAATCTTTAAAACGACAAAACTATTTGCTTTAAAAAGATTTTTACCGGAATCCGGTACCTAAATATATTGTTACTCAAACCAGATAGTCACTTTGCTGTTTCAGAAACGCTTCAAATCTTCAATAATAAATGTAATTTTCAAAACAAATTCAATAACCAACAATTTCATAAAGTTCCATCAAAATTAATTAAAAAATTGTGCCTCCTGGAATGTTTGTTGGTGACATTATAAACCATTTCAGCAAGTTTTGGACAGACGAACAAGAGTAAATGGTAAAAGAGTAAATGGTAAACGCTTCACACTTATGAGAGCATATCAGTTGGTAAAACAAATATTTGAATTATCATTGTATATCCCTAATAAAAAAAAACTACAAAAAATCTATTATTCTATTTTTTCTTTTTTTATTATTTTAGCATTTTTTAAATAATGGTTTTCTGTAGCAGATTAATATGAAACCGATGCGTGACACGGAACAATAATAGACAACAAATGATGTGATAATGAACAACAAAGATAATTATATACAATCTCTTCATAATTAACAATTAGTTATCATAGTCACCAATATACACTATACTATTCAATATCTAGCCAATTTGGGGATAAGTTGTAATTTGCTGTCATTTCAATAAGAGTTTCTGAGTGCCTTGGCTACATGAGGGCAATGGGATGTTAACCATATCTTACAATGGTGGAAATAGGCATATTCATAATGTTTTTAATAATTCCCAAAGTAAAACAATAGTCCATGAGTCCACCGGTCAAAATTTATGTAATGATCAATATATGAAGTAATAATGAAAAAAATGTTAACAACACCATAGAATAATAATAATTTAAGTAGATTCCATAACCTTAAAGCAAAAACTCAGGCCATAAATGTAAATTAAGAAAAATGCACCAAAATTGTAATAAGATCTTTTCAAATGAAAAAAAGATAACTCTGTAGGGTTAACTAAAGCACTTAATTTGTAAATCATCCCCTTTTAGCCACTAAAACCAAAATCACGCCACATTTTGTTTCAAATGTAAAGTTTGTATCATCAATTCGCAAAGTATAATAAAGTGTCTAAATAGCACATGCCAATCAAATTTCTTTGTTAACCAATCACAGAGTGATTGAATATGTCCAAAAAAAATTAATTTCAAACTGGAGCCTGAGTAGCAAAATATTTCTAAAGAAATGACTGTTGGTGGGTTTTTTGAGATCTTGAGAGTTATGAATGACTTGAAATGAAAAGTTTAATGAAATAAAAGATAAATGTTAAGAGCGGTAAACACATTCTTATCTGTTACTAAGAATCAAGTCGTCAAAATACAGATCAAACATGCTTGTTACTAATTTCTACCATAATATTCTAAGACTTGGAATTTGTGAATAAAAATATCTGATTTAACTCAGCAGCTCTGCCTAACTTTATTAGTTCTATGACTTTGAACTTATTCCTTTTATTCTATTGTCAAATCCTGTCTTTCATTTTCCTAATCTTAGCCGACTTGGCCCATACCATACTTATTTCGACAGGGTATGCTTTATACTCTTCTATACACCTGATACCACTATCCATTTTAAATACTCAGTTTTGATTACTTTTTTATGAAAAGTTCATTTGTTGTTACCAATATATAATTAAACTAAGTTTCTTATTTTGAGTTTTATTATTTGTTCTGATAAATTTGGCTTGTTTTTGTTTTGCCTGAAATGATATCAGTATTCAGTTTATTACGAAACAATTCTTCAGCAGTCAAAATGCTGTGAATATCAAGTATATCAGTAAGTATTTTTATGGTAAATCAATAAACTCAAATCAAATATAACTTTCCTTATAGACTGTAGCACAAATTTGGAATGTTAAGATTGTTTCTTGCCTTTTCAAAAAAAATTAATTTGCATTTTAACTGATTTTACACTTTAAAAATATTTTATCTTCTAATTATATTTTACTGTATGAAATATTTAGTCCATTGCTTGTAAATATCAATCATTCATTCCCCACTGATCAGAAATCAGAATCATCGAATCAGATAACTGTATATCTTAAAATCTGGATTTTATCTTCGTTAAGTTTATGAGAAAAAGGCCCAAGATCTGACAAAATATTTAAATGATCAAGGCTTCAAGAACAATAAGTCCATTTCAGCTTTAATATCTGATGTAAAAAATAATAATATCTGATGAGCTGATATCAGACAGACTATATCATTCAGCTTTAGAGAATACAGGCCACAGTTGTCTGAATGATCTGAGAGTTGTAGAAGAGTTAATATTAATGTAGTATGAAACTAGATTCTTATCCACATAGCATCATAATACATAACAAAACTGAAATCAATCACTTTCCTGTAGTCACTGTTGACACTAACTCGGTTATTTTTACATAGTTTTTAACACATCAACGTACACAAAAAACACATTAACAAATAATAGCACTTTTCAGTTCATATTAGTCTCACACTTTCCAATTGTATTTCTTTAGTTTCTTTCACCTCACCCCATTCCCCTACACAGAATAGCACCATCTGTATACCAGGTACTCCATTCCATAACACAAACAGTACAGATTATTTTTTCACCTCTCCCCTTTCCCTGACCCAACACAGCAATAGCACTTTGTTCCATGAAGTCATATAAAAATGAAAGATGACTATATAAATGATGTGAAATGATAAAACCCAATACTATCCATAAGTCATCATATCTAAGGAATTGGAAGAGGTTGAAGGACTGTGATTCTGGGCTTTTAATGAATCATTCACATCTCTTCTAAAAACTGAGAGGTTTTGTGTAAACCTGTAAAATATGCATATATACAATGTTAGTTTTTAGTATGCTTTAAAAATAGTTTCCTGTTTAAGAACATAAACCAGGCTTGTTGAACTACAATAATATTGTAATGTTTGTAAGATATAGAAGTCAAAAGGTACATTAAAACACTAAGATAATATAAAATTTCAATTTTGAATTATTCATCATTGGAAAATAAGTCTCTGAACTTCTCTATCTTAATTTGTGAGAAGATAATCTCCATTTAGACACATACTGGTAAATAACATTAATATTGACCCACCTATCTCTATTTTTAGTCAGTAAAGATCTTTCTATACCATCCATGAGATTCTCAAAACATTGAGCCATTGTTTGATGTTTTTCTGCTGGCTGACTTGAAATAATATTACTCCGAACTTTGTTGAAATGCTGAAATAAGGAATATTTAAATTTTGTAAATACCTGTTGCTAATTCAAATGCACTTCTAAAATCAGTTTAAAATCTGATATTGGTAAATTGGATCATACTTTAAGATTTTCATAAAGTACATAGATAATTAAGTGTCACACATATACATTTACATAATGAATTAACTATGCTTAGTATGATCACAGTGAGTGTTTAATGTAAAATCATGATCTCTGAGACCATTTTATTCGCTTATTTCTGTTCTCTAATAAATTGATATTGTATGCATCTCCTAATATAGACCACAACATAAGTAAAATATTGTATCCATCTTCTAATATAGACCACAACATAAGTAAAATATTGTATCCATCTCCTAATATAGACCACAACATAAGTAAAATAAATGGATACAGAAATTATCCCCTTACCTCTTCATTTAATAGTATAAGACCTAGTAATGGTCTTGACATAGACCACTGATTTCTACAATCTTCAAACATTATAATATTTAAAACTGTTGTTAACATCTACAATAGATAAATCATGTAAACATTCTTACTGTTCATAATAATAGTCAATATAGCTTACCATACATATTACAATAAACATCTATTTTACTCCTCTTCCATAGAATGTTTTTATTGTGTTCTGAAGCTATATAGCCCATTTCAAGAGAATGAACATGTACAATTTTCATGAGGTGACTATAAACATTCGCTTAAATTATTTAGATTTATCTTTAAGCACAGGACAATCAGTATACATGTTGTATATTAAGATATCTTTTTTTGAAAATTAAAGTTTTATGATGTTATCAAGACAAGTAAGCTGGATTTAGATGTAGTATTTGCCTATTCTTGAAATTATAATAGGTAAAGAAAAAGGATTGAATCATTTCTTGTACACACAGTAAGTCTTTATTGCATTGGCGCCATTGGATGTATGTCTTATTGGCATGTCCAATCCATTTGTGGGTGTTTCCAAGCTAAACAAAGTTTGAAGTGAATGTGTCATTGAAGGGATTTTCATTGAAGGGATTATACTAGCAGTACGGTTAAGACTTATTGTTTAGCAAGTGTCATATAAAAATGCATATTTTACCTGTTGTAATATGTCAGGATTTAATTCTAATATTCTGAGGAATGCATCACTATCATTGATACCTGAACTATTTGATTTCTTCTTCTTTGTTGTTAAACGACGGAATAAATAGGTTATTATATAATCTAATGTTGCACAACAACCAGTACAAATGACAGTATCTGTAATAAATAGGTTATCATATAATCAAATGACAGTATCTGTAATAAATAGGTTATCATATAATCAAATGACAGTATCTGTAATAAATAGGTAATCATATAATCTAATGACAGTCAGTATCTGTAATAAATAGGTTTCATATAATCAAATGACAGTATCTATAATAAATAGGTTATCTTATAATCTAATGACAGTATCTGTAATAAATAGGTTATCATATAATCAAATGACAGTATCTGTAATAAATAGGTTATCATATAATCAAATGACAGTATCTATAATAAATAGGTTATCTTATAATCTAATGACAGTATCTGTAATAAATAGGTTATCATATAATCAAATGACAGTATCTATAATAAATAGGTTATCTTATAATCTAATGACAGTATCTGTAATAAATAGGTTATCATATAATCAAATGACAGTATCTGTAATAAATAGGTTATCATATAATCAAATGACAGTATCTATAATAAATAGGTTATCTTATAATCTAATGACAGTATCTGTAATAAATAGGTTATCTTATAATCTAATGACAGTATCTGTAATAAATAGGTTATCATATAATCAAATGACAGTCAGTATCTATAATAAATAGGTTATCTTATAATCTAATGACAGTATCTGTAATAAATAGGTTATCATATAATCTAATGACAGTCAGTATCTATAATAAATAGGTTATCTTATAATCTAATGACAGTCAGTATCTGTAATAAATAGGTTTCATATAATCAAATGACAGTACCTATAATAAATAGGTTATCTTATAATCTAATGACAGTATCTGTAATAAATAGGTTATCATATAATCAAATGACAGTATCTGTAATAAATAGGTTATCTTATAATCAAATGACAGTATCTGTAATAAATAGGTTATCTTATAATCTAATGACAGTATCTGTAATAAATAGGTAATCATATAATCTAATGACAGTCAGTATCTGTAATAAATAGGTTATCTTATAATCTAAGGACAGTATCTGTAATAAATAGGTTATCATATAATCAAATGACAGTATCTGTAATAAATAGGTTATCTTATAATCAAATGACAGTATCTGTAATAAATAGGTTATCATATAATCTAATGACAGTCAGTATCTGTAATAAATAGGTTATCTTATAATCTAATGACAGTCAGTATCTGTAATAAATAGGTTATCATATAATCTAATGACAGTCAGTATCTGTAATAAATAGGTTATCTTATAATCTAATGACAGTATCTGTAATAAATAGGTAATCATATAATCTAATGACAGTCAGTATCTGTAATAAATAGGTTATCTTATAATCTAAGGACAGTATCTGTAATAAATAGGTTATCATATAATCAAATGACAGTATCTGTAATAAATAGGTTATCTTATAATCAAATGACAGTATCTGTAATAAATAGGTTATCATATAATCTAATGACAGTCAGTATCTGTAATAAATAGGTTATCTTATAATCTAATGACAGTCAGTATCTGTAATAAATAGGTTATCTTATAATCTAATGACAGTCAGTATCTGTAATAAATAGGTTATCATATAATCTAATGACAGTCAGTATCTGTAATAAATAGGTTATCTTATAATCTAATGACAGTATCTGTAATAAATAGGTTATCATATAATCTAATGACAGTCAGTATCTGTAATAAATAGGTTATCTTATAATCTAATGACAGTCAGTATCTGTAATAGATAGGTTATCATATAATCTAATGACAGTCAGTATCTGTAATAAATAGGTTATCATATAATCTAATGACAGTCAGTATCTGTAATAAATAGGTTATCTTATAATCAAATGACAGTATCTGTAATAAATAGGTTATCAATTTTCATCATATCTGTAATAAATAGGTTATCATACAATCTAATGACAGTCAGTATCTGTAATAAATAGGTTAGCATATAATCAAATTTTTACTGACCAAAGAATATGTAACCCTTACAGGTTCCCATTAATTTTTCAGTATATTAAGTTAAATAGAAGTACATACCTAGTGCTGTTAATCCCTCTGATATAGTAGATAATATATAGAGGAATACTTGAGGCTCTAAATTACTGATAAATGACATATGATCCTGAGCTAATCTTTCAATTAAACTATAATAATTCTGGCTTAGTTTTGGATAATCCTGAAAAAGAAAAAATTCAGCTGTGAGCTTAGAATATTATACCAATGTCAAAATTAAAAAAGGGCCTGCGAGGTAAGGTAACATACACCCACTGTTAGATCTATTTGTTGAAAACTTATAGTATTTAGTAGTTAAAATCATTTTGCGGTTCCAGAATTGGCCTACATGTATCTCTGATTTTACATGTTAACTATGTACTAAACATTGTCAACTCCAAGTGTAATGTCAACATTATTATTCATTTTGATTTAAAATTTTGAACAGATCTTCGCCAAAGTATGGATAAATTACATTATTTAAGGCAACAGCCCATATGAGTATCAGCTGTCAGCTCACTGAAAGATTATAGTAATTTAAACAATAGAGAGTAATAAATAAAAAATCAATCAATAAATATTACTTACCAGTAAATCATTCTGTGATATAGATAACAATAATTTAACAAACATACTTAATGAATTATCTAAAGCATCATCACCATAGAGACGAAACACACCAAAATTTAAATAATTACCACATAAAGCATGTTTTAACATTGAAAAACACATAGAGATGCCTTTTAATGTAGAAAAAATTAAGGAAAAATATCCAATAAAATTTGTAGATATTATACAGCATAGGACTTCCTAAAAGAAATTTTCTAATATTATTACGGTCAAGGGTAAATTTACAAGAATCCGAAACCATTTTGTATAAACAGCTGAATGACGACATATTTAATCCGTCAAATCCGCCCTAGGAAGCAGATTAAATGTATGATAACTTAATTTCATTTAATAAAATATAATGGTAAAAGGATATCTTAAAGGGTAAATTTGATCTTTTTGAACATTTTCACTCATTGCTAGAGACCGGGAACCTGAAATTATAACAAGGAATAATTCATAAATTTATACATTTTAATACAATACAGCAATCTACTTCAAGTTCAACAATACATAAATATTATTAGTATAATATACAACAAAGAATTTTGACAAGACCTTATACACAATGTCTTGATAGATGCAGACAGTACTAAAACAAAAAGTGGGAATGTATACCATCTTACCATAAGTTACAATCATTTTACTGACTTCACGAAATAACAAAACACCATTAGGTGATGATACATCAAACTGTAATCTCTGTGATCTAAAACAGAAACAACATGAGCTTTCATGTGAAACAAATGAATCTTCAAGAAATTTAATAAACATAAACTTTTTACCATCAGATGCTGTACAGCCCAATCTTATTCAGAAATACATAAAAAAAATTCTTAACTCTTATTTTAGTTCATCCTGTGTAAAAAATCCTTTGCCAATTTTCATCATAACAATTAAAAGTTAAGAATAAATAATATCTCTTTACCTGTTTTGTGCTAATTCATTCATTAACTTAAGGACGGGTGTTGTGACTGATGGATCATGATACCATAGTTCTATAGCTCTTTGTAATATTGCTATATAGTTTGGATAACTTAGTTGAGTTAAAGAAAGTAATCACAAACAAAAGAGACACACATACGACTTTACAAAATGAAAACTCACAAACAGTACACACAATAAAATAAGGAAATATTAACAAGGATACATCCATTCAAATAACATCATAAAGCTGATTTTAGTGTTGATAGGATTGGCTATACCTCGTAAATCTCTAGCTAATCCAATCAGTGTTCTCTGAAGAAAAAAAAGTTGAATTTCTGATTAACTTAAACTCGTCTCATGCTACCTACGAGGTACAAATACAACACATCATCATCAGAACAACTAGTTTGGAAATGTTGATGAATACTATAATAAAAGATCTATATGCTGTTTATTTTATTTTCTTTTGCAAACCAGACTGTTTTCAACGTCCTGCGAAATCTTACCAGAATTTTACAAGGAAAATATATCAACTATCTAATTATAAATTGTTGAATACTAACCTTGGCATCCTCAACACTACTAGGATTACCATTTGATAATAAATTACCCACAGTTTCAAAAGCAGCTAAAAATAAAAACAATTTCTAGTTCATACTTTTACAAAATATTTATATTAATACTACAGTATTGGTGTAAAATGTAGATCATACTTTAAACATAATATCTGCTTTAACTCAATATAACAGGGAAGGTATTTTGAAGCCTTTTTTGCCATGCAGTGCAATGAGAATTATTTTGCCAGTGACATAAGCGTTCTATTTTTTATTTACAAATGTTGAGGAATCTTTTTTAGCACACAGTTTGTAGCATACAAGGCCTTAGGTTATTGTTCTATCAGAACAACCAGATACTTTTTACTTCAGTCCCTCCGACCTGCATCACTGACAGATAAATCTGAAAATATAACTAGGATTGAAGCCTATAACATCAGGTTAGTGAGCCAGCATGTAACTAACTAAGAATTTGATTGAGATATAAATAAATGAAATATTGTAGCCTACCTGTTAATGGTGACATAAATTGGTAGAATTTCTCTTCATCTTCACCTAAATCTACTAATAATAATCTAGCTATAGCTGTATAAAATGTGGTACGACATCTCATATCAGCTATACGTGAATTACTACTGTTAATATCAAGGAATGGAAAGTGATCACTCTGAAAATATACAATACATAATAAATTATCGTTAAAATATTAATATCAAGCCAATTATTCTTTTTATTAAACACAGAAATAATTCAATTTATTTCAATAAATCTACATATCCCAAACCATCTTCCTTGCCAAGATAGCACTTTGGCACTACAGCTGTTATGAAAATTTCACCTATGGCAATATAATATTATCTAGTAATATTACTATAGTAATAAAAATTGAGAATAGGTCAACTTACGGTATGATTATTTAACATAAACTGTACAGCTTCTAATTTGACTAGTTTTCTTACACTACTATATCCCGTAGATAAATCATTCAATAATTGTAATGTTTTAGATGTAATTTGTTCTGATCTACTCCAACATTTTAAATTTGTGATTCTGAAACGAAAAAGTATATGATAATAACAGATGTATACAAAGAATTTTTCTTTTCTGAATATTAATGGGGAGATGAAATCAGAAATACGCAGTATACACAAAAGAAAACTGAGTTTCCAAATGGTTGCACTGGTATCCTTTTCACCTCTTGTCATTAGTAGCCAAAAGCAAATTTAATTCTAATTTTGTTTAGACAGGTACCTTTAACATAAGCCTCATGTACGTTTAGAACATACCGATATGGCTACACATTTACAAAAGACAATTTTATGGATAAAGACTTCTATTACACATTAAGAAAAATTATCAAATCAAAAAACCAAAAAGATCTGGATTCAAATTTGCCAAAACAGAAACACTTACATTTTTCCTATACATACACTAAGAACCATAGACTCATCATTTAAACCTAAAACTTCTGATAATCTTCTATACACCTAGAACAACAATAGCACATTATAATAGTAGGAAGTTACACATATTCTATTGTGGCTTTTGCTCAAAACAACTTCTCTACCAAGCTGGAATTAAATCATTAACTTTTTGTTTGAGTACAATGGATACAATATATAAAGATGGTGAAGTTAAGTCTGATTTAAAATATCAAATAATTCAGTTCAAAATTTTACCTTGGATGTTTTCTGTACTTGATCACCTAAATATATTTTACGTAATTGATCTAGAAAACTTAATATAGCTATGTCTAATTTCTCACTACCACCTTGAGCCAGTCTAGAATCTGTTAAATTCATTAACTGTAGAACTCTATAAAGTAAATGAATACAAATGTAAATCTTTTATTGTACAATAATATAGTAAAGCATTTTATGAGATCCAAAACAGTTCAAGTATTATACTAACCCACTTATCATGGTGATCTGATTAGCTAAGGATTAGTTGATAGACTTCTTTTTTTCCTACGTTTCTAAACCAGGCCTTTTCAAATGACGGCCAGCCAGGCCCTTGAGAATGGCCTCTCAAGACTGACCCCTTCTGTTAAAACGCTTTGCTCGCTATGCTAGCTAAGCTCTATCTGGCCCTTATACTTTTTTAATGAAATGCATTAGGCCCTTAACAAAAAATAATTGAGAAGACCTGTTATAAACATAAGATTTCAAATTATAAACAACATACCTACAAACTAATTCCCCATCCATAGCATCATGTTCATCAGTACTAGCAAATGCTACCCTACCCCCTATCACAGCACCAATAATATATACAAGCCATGTTAAACGTCCTTCCTGTATAGCTATATCTACAGACTGTCCCCCAGATGATATAAGTTCCTGGTAGGTTCTAGCTGATTCATCAAATAATGATACTAATAATGCACAGGTTTTATCATATTCACATCTTCCAATAGTTAATAACTGAAATCAAATCATACAGTTTGTTGGTAATAGATGATTGAGATTTCATTCAGATTCATTTTGAAACATTTTAAGTCAATACTTTAAAAATCATTTATACAATCAAAAGCGAATCTCTAACTTTTCAACATATTCAAACTGTTATTTCTGTACATGTACATTTTATTATAGAAAACATTGTTTCTTTCAATACTCAAGTTTTATTGGAATAATTTCCACTACCATGCATGACTCTGCCATGAAATATGATATACTGCCCTTGTTAAAATTTTGAAACCGGTCTTTGTCCAAACTTTTATGATAATATCAAAGAAAACAAACTATCATACATACCTGTTCTAACTGTTGTGAAATCATACCATGATCATCTAATGGGTCTTCTAATCCTTCCCTATAATAGTAACAGTCCATACAAGTAACATTTCATATCAAAATGTTTTAATATCTATGAGCACTGAGTAAACTTCATCACCAGGTAGCTGTAGGGAGGTTGTTATATTTCAAACAAATCATAACCCCTGTTCTATAAATACTGTGAATTGCTATCCCCCAAAATATTAATCAATATGCCATTGTAACTTTTTAAAAGTACCAACCTAATTACAACATGTACAGATGAAATTCTAGATGTTATATAAGCTTTAGTGACTTCGGGTGCGTAGGTTTCTAATGAATGTGGTATGGATGCTTTAAGATATGGTATAGATTGAACCATTCTATGCCATAAACTTAATAGATAATGAACACTATTTGGTGCAAACTGCCACATCTAAAATAGATAGAAATATCAGTTAAAAAATTTCAAGACTGAAAAATTTACTTGGTTATTTTTGTTGTATAAACAAGTGACAGGCATTATACCATGGCTAATGAGGATGTGCTAACGCCAAGCAATGTGCAATGTGGAAAATTTTGCCAGGACAGCTGCATTAGCCTACACTTATTTTCAATTTCTAACCTTTGAGGAATCTTTATCGTGCATCACTAACAGTCAGAAACTGGGTTGAAATATTTGTTATGATAGCTGTACGTAACAGTAAAATCTTCATATTATTGTAGAATTTAGTGTTCAGAAAGACAATTCAACACATGCTTTAACACATTGATTTTGACTAGGTCAAAGTGTTTATTACCTGTAAACTTGTTACTGTGAATTCGGCTATTAATTTAATAAATTCAGGATAATTATCTACTTTTACTAATTCTAGTAGCTGATAATTAGATTTTAATCTAGCTAATAGACGACAGAACTCATGGTAGTTAGCTGGATCTGATAAACCCTGTAAAAAACATATAATACAGTTATTTTAATATTAACAATATTTCACGGATAAATCATCTGTACCTTGAAACATTTCTTGTGAAACAGTAATGTATTTGATATGATATTGCATGATATATGTTGCAACTCAACAATTATTTTGACATATCTGTAATATAACTAAATACAAACCTGTGGGTTTTCTAGTATACCCCGTACACCAGAGACTAAATAATTGAGGAATTTCACTCGCTCAGCACTGTTAAATAATGATCTTCTAGTTGACGCCATTTGAACTAAACATGATAATGCCTGGAGTAAACAATACAAATTAATCAGGAATAGTTATTATTAGACTGTAGTTATCACAATAACCTAATTTACCTGTTTTCAAAGATTTGCTAATAACAACCAATGATAAACGCAATTTTTTGCTTTATTAGTTAATTAAAAGATAACTATTACTTACCATAGGTGATAATGTTGATGGTAACCCATTAAATAAATCAAAAAATAGTTGAACAGTAGTGAAATCTAAGAAAGCTACAAAAGAAAAACATTGCTTTTGATTCATTGATTCTCAAAAATAGGAAACAGTTTTTAGCCAAATGAGCAACAATCAGTGTGTTAAAAGTTAAATTTGATGAGTCCAGTGGCAGTTTATCAACACTAAAGATATTACCTGTTCTCCAGGTTGTAGGAATCTGTGCATTAGACAAATCATCTGATGATTCATCTGTGCAATTACCACTGAAGTCAAATGTTAGTGTATTTAAAGTCAACTGTAGTGTATGTGATAATAAACCATGCTGAAATATAATATAGTAGTCAACAGAATTAATTAACAGAATCAGTCTTCAGGACTGCACAAAAAGTTCTTACAGTTGTTTGCAGTCAATTTATTTATCAAAATTGCCAGCCAAATTAATCTTCCATCTCCCCACTGTAACGTGAATTAATCTCATCCATTACTCTCATTCAATGACTGAACATCAGAACTATGATTATATCTTAAAGTGGCACAGGCTTCATTTTCGTGGTTCGATTTTTCCAAGTCTCAGAAATGGGGACTTTTTTAGTTCAGCAATTTAGTACTGGTTATCACAACTCACCATTGAAATTTGAGTCTTCAAATCCATGCGCATCCATAATTATTAGCATATATTTGAAGGAAATATGCAATTTTCATACATTTCTAGTGCCTCTGAAGGATACTTAAGTATATTCAAGACCCAAATCAACCAATAAAAATGAAGACTGGTCCCCTTTAAGATATTGAATGTAATCAATAACATTACATAAGTACCATTGCATTGAATGTAATCAATGCATGAATAAAAGTATAATATATATTAAATAGTTACAAACCTGATTAACATCTGACAAATCTAAATTTTTTAGATTTCCAACTGCAGTTCTTAATAATGTACACGCTAGTTGAAATATTTCATATAACTGGGTATCAACAAATGATAAAGCAATCTTTCTGTATTTAGTTAGAGAACGAGATGCTTCAGCCTAAAAATATTAGAGAGAAATTCTTACTGCTTGAGAATCTCTCCTAAAATGATGTACTCCATGATGATATAAAAGTTGAATACATAGATGGGCAGGTGATAAAGGTTTATAAGGCCATCTTGTTTTATCTGTCCAAGCAAATTTTTGGAAAAGAAAACCATTTATGCAATTAAAGTATCAAAGAATCAATTTAAATTTTGGTATACAATTGGAATTGAAATATCACTTGTATATATATCTGAAATTGGAAATATTTCAGTAAACATTTTATTGTTTTAGTAATGATTACACTAACAGATATCTAATAGACCATATTTACGCGTTGGACATCTTGGATCCATATCAAGGCTCATAACGCAAGCAAACAAAAGTAACATCTCGTCACTGCAGCAAAATTACCACCTTGGGGACCTAAATGCCTCATTCTCCAGTCCCACTAGCTCGGAACTAATCATATTTTACATCATTATATGGAATTAATTAAGCTATTTAATGATAGTTTTGGATGAAGTGTCTCTTCACATATTTCTGAGAAAGGTCAAAAAAGGCAGTTTTTAGCCAATTTTTTTGCTGATGTTAGGGTGTTTAGTGACGTATCTGTTTATCAATGATGACATAATTTGCGTTATGAACCTCAGTTTCAAAACAAGGCGTGAATAAGGTTTATAGAAGGAATAAGTACAGTATTCATTTGATGCAATTGAGATAAATATATATACAGAAGAGTCAGAATCTAACTCACCTCACTTACTTGATTAACTTCACTGACTAACTGAGATAAAATCTGAACACCTATCATCACATGCTGTGTTGAACCACTCTATAAACATTACAATGGCATATTATTAAATCTTAAAGTAATATAATCAGATGAACTACTAAAATACTTCTCCTTATCAGTTTTTCTACAAATTTTAAAAACAGTTATTTCAAAATATTTATCATTAAGTAATTAAGCTATTAAGTTTACAGTTGACCGTGAAATTTGAATCTTATTCCAGTTTTTTTTTTTTTTTTGGTAGGGGCAAAGTCCAGGCAATGTATCAAGGTTTAAAAGATTTAAAAGGTTTTCATGTGAAAAGAATGTGCTACAGTATATACCTGAATAAATTTACCAACATCACTAACTACATTACGAAATACATATTCATCTTTATTCACATCAAACCAGCCATACTTTGTTATTCTGACAAATAGCTGAAATATACAATTCATCAAAGGTCTCTAGCCAATCAGATCATTTTCGTGAAAACTACCGACAGATCCCTTAGTTTTGGTGACTTTGCAAGACACATAGACCTTCAATTGAAATTCAAAATTGTGCAAATCAATCAAGTTCCTCTAATGGACTTATCTTACAAAATAGGACAATACATCTGTGTAATGCTCATAAAGCTTATTGTTTTCAATCTGTCTGGACACAGTTATTGCATGTCTACCAGTCCACAGATTTTATACACATACTCACCTGTACTAGAGCTTGCGAAACATAATGAAGAAGTTTTGGACGGTTTGCTAAATAGTTCAGAATATAATTTCCTACAAAATAAATCAGAAAAATATTTAACATTAATTCATTTAATAGATTAAGTTAAAACATTGGATAACATGTATATCTACTATAAATAGTTGAAAGAAAATAATTGCAAATAAATAAATGTTGTCACTTACTTATGTCAATTCTCTGTTCTAAGGGTAAAGTCACATTTGGTCTACTGACAAGTTTTGTCAGTGTTGTGGCTGCCAAGAGTTGTGCATATGGTGACTGTAAAAAAACAAATTATACATTACTACAATGATTGTATAGGTACTACATTGTATATGACAGGCTTTAATCTTAAATCACATTCATGATTTTACCAATTAGATTTATTTTTATCTTGAAATTAGAGTTTGAGTGTGCTTTAATCATAACAGATAAGCTTATAACTGTAGTATTACGCGAACAATCAATTAAGTCATCTGAAACCTACACTGCCTCTCTCAAGAAGTAATTGACATTTATTCAAACAGTCAGGTGACATAGCGAAGGCAACCAATGCCTTCTCTGCTTCTGATCGAACATTACTATCAGCTGTCTCATAGAGTTGCTTACACAATTCTTCCAGTCGGAGAAGTTCCTACAAAATATAGACAAAAAAATCCATTTCATAACTTGTATTTAGAACATTTAATTTTAAAGCATTTCCACATTTGAAAGCGTGAATTCTTGGACCTAGCCTCATTGATTCTTTGAAAACAATTTTACGAACATTTTGACTTTCCTCCACCGAGACATTGATTTAACAATATTAAAAAATACTGCAAATAATATTGCTAACTGGCCACAGACCTTGCAATATAATGCCAATACTAATAATAATAATAGTAGCCAATGCCAAATTGGAATGAAAAAATATATTGCCCACTCTCATTTCTTTCCTATTTTCTTCAATCATTGACTATTTTATAGGATGATATTTCACTCTATGCTTCTAGAGACACATGTGCATATTTGACAGCATTGGCAAGGTTGAAAGTTAGTTATTGTGCATGGGAACTATGATTTTTAATCAATGTTTTGAAAATTTCACTCACCTGTTCCTCCGCCATTTTTGTTGTCTCGTATCACGCGCGGCTTCAGATGGCGCTGCTTTCACCGAGGAAATTTATTTTTATAGACATTTTCGGACTATTTTCTAAAGATTTCAAAAGTTGAATTATAGTTCAAGGTGGACCTATTTCAAATTCATGTATATCTAGATTGTATTATTATCAGAGAAACAATTATTTTTTGAAAAAAATTATCAGTTTTTTGGTTATTTCAGATAAAGTTTACTGATATTAATACAGGTGCAGTCGTAGCGTTCGGATTTTCAATGTCAATGTAGGGGAGATTATCAATGCTTCTTCATCGTTAAATTTTATGAAAACACATCGAATAAATGTTTTTGTCCAAGTTCACCAAACTGTCTTCTGCTAAATTATATGCAAAGTGTGTCACCAACTGTGCATTTCACTCCAGCGCTATGGCACAAGCAAAAGTTGCAGTGGTAAGTTTTAAGAAATGCATTTATTATCTGAGTCAATAAATATCAACAGACCACAAAAAATTAGATAAGATCCAATCTGTATCTGTATCTGTATCTGTAATTCGGTCTTTCTGTAAGCCATAAGGCTTCTTGACCACCTTGAACTCCTATACTTTGACTTCCATATTGAAGTATCTTAACTTAACTTAACTTAAGTGCGCATGCGGTATTAAAAAAAAATTTTTTTTAATTTTTTTTTTACACCTAGATCATTTTTTAGTTTGTCTGATATACAAAAATTAGCTTGATAATTGGTTAACTATGTCTCCATGAAGCTTGGTGTGAACTTGATGGCTATGTTCTTCCATGCAGAATCCTCACGATCATAATTTTACATACACTGCCATAAAATTCGGTCAACTGTCTTTACCAACATTTGAAATGTTAAATGGTTTCAGTCTTGTCTTTTCATTTGTTTTTTTAGATACTCTCAGGATGTGGTGTTTATGATGGAACTGAGATACATGAAGCATCTGCGTAAGTACGGTAGGCTAACAAAATTGATTTAAATTTGTGTTCTTCCTTGATTTCTTGGTGCACTAGTAAGAAGCACTTAAGATATATCTTGAAATAATTATTCAAGTTAACTAGGCCTAACAGTGCTTAATTATGATTTATATTTCATTTCAGTATTTTAGTTCATTTAAGTCGAGCTGGAAGTGAAGTTGGTATGTTTGCTCCTAATATTAATCAAATGCATGTTATCAACCATACCAAAGGGGAACCAATGGAACAAAGCAGGTAATGTTGGCAAACTTTTTGCATTAGTTACAATAATGAATCAATGATTACGATTTATATCTGCTCCAAATAAGAACCATGATCTGGCATAACTTATGAACTTAATAATATTCAACGTCCATACTACGAGTACAAAGTGATATCTTAAAATGTATGTCATTTTACATAATAAAACAAATAACCATTATACCAGAGCATAAGTTTGATATTCTTTAAGATATTTTTTTATTGTGTGTACAGAAATGTTCTAGAGGAATCCGCAAGAATAGCAAGAGGGAAAATATCAGCTCTGTCAGAACTCGACTCCAAAAAGTTTGATGCTGTTATCTTTCCTGGTGGATTTGGTGCTGCAAAGAATCTGTAAGTATTTTAAAAAGCTACTGACTCTTGATGATTGGAGATATTTTGATTCTCATGCATAACAAAGAAGAAGATTTCAAACCAAACTTTTTCGTAGTCAACCAGCAAAGTAACTTATCAATGCACAAGAAGTATTATTCTAACTCATTTAATAGAAAGTAACAACTTCTCTTATTATGTCATTTACTATAGTAGGCTTATAAGCTGTGCAATTTCAGATCTAGTTTTGCATCTGATGGAACTGCTATGAAAGTCAATGGAGAAGTAGAAAAGACATTAAAGGATTTTTATAATGAGAAAAAACCTATCGGGTAAATTAATATTTTGATTTTTCTTAGTATGTTAGAAAGCAGACTGGTCATGCAAGTTGATGTTTTAAGAATGATGGTTGAAAAAGCTTTTCTATTGAACTGAAAATTTTATTGTTTTAATTTTTGTGTGAAATGCAGAACAATTTTGTAAAAGCAGTGGGGGGAACAATACAAATTGACATTTGACAGGGATATTTTTTTCTTTGTCACTTTTTAGGATTGTATTAATTTCAAAATATTTTTCTGATAGAATGATACTTTATTGTTAGATTGTGTTGTATATCACCAGTATTAGCAGCTAAAGTTATCAGTGGATGTGAAGTAACAGTAGGATCTGATCAAGAAGAAGGTGGTAAATGGCCCTATGCTGGAACTGCTGGTGCTATTGAATCAATGGGTTCTAAACATATTAAAAAGCCAGTGACTGTATCCTTTATTGAGAAAATAATTATTAAGTGATATTTTTTTCATTCATTGTTTTTATTCTAAAATTGGCATGGTTTATTCAGTTTAGTTGTTTTCCTTGACTGCCATTTTCTTTAGGAATGCCATACAGATGACAAAAATAAAATAGTAACAACTCCAGCATTTATGTGTGAAACTAAAGTCCATGAAATATATGATGGTATTGGTGTAATGGTTAATAAAGTATTATCTCTGACAAAGTAAACAGACAAATCATGTAATAGATTTATTGTTAATAAGACTTAGAGATTCTAAATTCTGAGTTGCCCATAGAAACACATTATATTATTTTGTTCTATTTACCTGTGAATCGGCTGTGAATTTGGTGTGGATCTTTGGAAGAAAATCTGGTCTAAAACCAGAAACGTGTACTGAAGATTTACAAATAATAACTAAACGCAAGTTAAAGAAAAATGTATATTATATATATATATATATGTATGAATAAATTTAGTACATGTTTAACATGTAATAATAGAATTAGTTTGTAATTGAAGGACTACGGTGATTATGTGAAATGGGATTGTAAAATAAAACAATAAGATTTGTTACAATAAATATTTATATCACAGAAAGTATTTATAATATAATATACAGGTATATATCAAAGGAATGTTATATAACATTACACTATGTTTAATTTGTTTAACATTATTTTATGAAAATTGCAGTTTATATTGTTTATTAGTAACAGACTTGGAATCCACTGATGATTCCTGACATAAGGATAAGTTTTCTTCTCTAGAATGATACAACATTGCTTGACTTTTTCATGTTGTGAAGCTTAATTCCAACAAGATTCTAGGATTGACCAAAGCGCAAGTAGTAAAGAACTTGACACCGAAAAGAATTATGAAGATGGGGTGACTGCAACTTTGTGAATTTTGTTGATTCTAGCAATGATTTGATTTTCTTTTTCTTGAAGTTTTTTGGCTACATCAGTCTGTAAAATTAAGACAAAAAATACATAAATGCAAATCTTTGTAAAGAGTTAATTAACATCCTGACCTATCAATTTATGAAGACAAACTGCCATTTATCATTTATTTCAGTTATTTGCAAACTTAACAAGACTTGTATATAATCAGAAAATTTAATATTTTGCCTTTTTAATTTGATAAAATATGATAGGTAGGAAATGAAGCTTAAATGCAAAAAAAAATAGTTATCAGGCTTGCTAATAAAACTACAGTTAGAATGAAAACAACAAAACAGACATTAACCTTTAGATTAAAATTGAGAAAATTAAAAACATTATATGAACAATTTTAACTACAAATTCCGATGGTGGATCAAAAGAAAAATATATAAGAAGATATTCTAACCTGTAGACCTCCCAACATTTCTTTAGATACACTCTGTATAATGTCTCTAACATCATCTGGTGTTAAATCACTGTAGATATTGATATCTTCTGGTAAAACTTGATCAATATCAACTTCTTCTTTAACTTGATCATCTTCTTCAGTAGGCTAGATGTAATTAAACAACATATCTTTATAATCATCAACCAACCAATAGAATTATATCATCTCATACTATTTCTACTTAACTTTTGGATAAAGATAATTTATCTTTTTCTAACTACTCCAGTTTCTAGATGTTTTGGGAGTCAACTCTGCAAGAAAGTCCTAATATTTTCACTAAGACTATCATGTTGAAAGAATGTATGTAAATGTATGTTACATCTTTCTATCTTTTCTTGAAATGATTAAATAAAATGGGGGTTTTACATTAAATTTTTCCTACTCAATGAAAATAGAAATGCCATAAATTTGATAGAAATTATGTGATGAGTGATGATTTTACTCTAGAAAGTTAATATTTTGTTTACCTCAGGTGTGGGAGATGGTGGTGGGGTAGCTATAAATTGTTGATATATATTCTCATTTATACCTTCATCTAATGGTGGAGGGAATGGTACATCTGCTGCCAAACAAACTTCAACATCAACCTGATAGTAGTAATACAATACATTATATCTATTATATGTATATATTTCTTAATGACTGGACTATTATGTAAAACCTGTGATTGTTAAACATCCTGTATTATTCGATACAAATATGTGACCCAGATCAGTGCTTTTATATGACTGTTTATTTTTAAACTCCATCGGAGATTAGTAGATCACAAGGTTTTATATTGAAGAAAAATAAAACATATTAGTAGTTTATGTACAGAGACGTTGATTTGGCACTATTTTCTTGACATGACCAGCAGTAAAGCTCAAATTTCCAACTATCACAGGGCTATCCTAGATATTAAGAATAGGTTGGCCATCATTCAATTTGAAACTAATAGTCCTACTTACATCTGTTCCTATTATTTCTTCAGCTTGTGTATGACTAAACATAAACTCGTATAATTTATAGTGCTGAAATAAACTGAAATTAAACATTATTTAGATTATCTTACATATAACTAGCTACACAAATTTACTTTCCAGTTTCTGGACAAGACGCCATGTTCACATTTAAATCCATAACCTGCATTAGGGAGAGCAAGAATAGAACTACCTGTTATCACACATATTATTTTTACTCCGACTCCGAAATCAAACCAGTCTTTGGTATTTCAACATGTGGATATTCTCTAACTTAAGTGAGTTGCACAGGAAATCTAGACTATTTTTTCTTAACACCAGAGCATTTGAAATTCAGACTGATCGCAACCATTTAGCTACTGAAACACCTCTTTTCAGGTAATATCAAGCTTTTTCTCTACGTGTGACAGAACAAGAAATTAAATACCTGTTAGAAACATAATCTGATATAAGTTTAGCTTGTTGAATATTAAAAAACTGTAAACCACCAGAAGGTTGAGTAGCATGTTCTACTCCTATACCAACCAACATTTTCTGCAATTCCTTTATATTTTCTACAATACTCATATGTTTTTCTACAATACAGAATACGTACATAGTGAGAGATATACAATGGTGAAATGACTATTCTGGTCCCGAATAGGCTGATGCAATGAAGGAAACAATTCTAAAGACACAATAGCTGTTATTTGGTGTTATTATGACAAACAACTATGACAAATTTAAGCTCCATTACAGTAACATTGTCATGTGTCACTGGCAAAACATCCTTCCAGAGTACCATTCTACATTACTCTGAGACAGTCAATAAGATCTGTAGCACTAATTAGGTGAACTTAATGAACAAACCTTTTACATTATCAAGTAATGTATGTACAACAGTAAAAAATCCTGATAGTTGTTGTTCAGTGAAACAATTTTCTTTAGCCCACCATACAGCAGCAGTATAATAATCTAATATAGAAGCTTCTTTTAAATCTGTTAAATTATCTTGCAGTGTAAAAATATCACTTAATTTTCTGAAAGAAACCATTTCATTATAAAAAGTCAGATTAAACTGTTGTTAAAAAGATAATCTTATTTTTATTCATCTCTAGCATTCAAGCATTTATTTACCTGACAAAAATAGATTCTATTTACAAAATTCATTTTTAACAGACAAGAAATTAAATATGAGACAAAATTCAAAAAATTTCATTTTTATTTTTTTTAAGATGTAGGCTACTAGGCCTACTTAATTTACTAACTAAATGTATTAAATCTAATATTTAACTTACAGTTGCATATTCTCAACACCAAGAGCAAGTAATTCTTTACAGTGGTCTGCTGTTAAAACTTTATAAGCCATGGCCGTCTCTTTACCATCAACTTCATCACCCTGTAACACAAATGAATTGTTTCTGTTATTGCCCGCCATCTTACATTAAAGATGAATAATATATGGTCAAATCTAGTCATTTTCACAGGATATTACTTTCACTTCAGTCAGATAGCTTAACAGTACAGTGACAAAACTGACCTACAAAACGTCAGGAAGGGCACCTGCACACTTGTTTAACTTGTTAACGTCAATCACTTACTACTGTCACCCTTTTTGATTTTGTAGGTGATACATTTCCACTGGAAGGAACTGGCGACGCAGTTTTATTCAATTTTGCTGATAATCTCGCCGATGATTTATTGTTAGCCATCTTGGTATCTAATATAAACAATAGCTAAATTTGTTTCCTTAGAAGAGAAATACTCAAAGGGAGATAACCTACCTGTCCCTTTTTCTTCTTGTCCTTTTTAGTTGACTGGAAAATAAAAACAGTAAACTATGCTTATAAAATAAATAACAAAATAATTTATAAAGGAAAAGTTTGCTTAATAAAACAGGTTCATGGAGCTTTTATTCTCATATTTAACACGACCGAAGACAACCAAGGGCAAGAACATGCATAAATTTCACATTGCAATGTGAAATCTTACGTCATCATATTATTGTGGCCAATCAAAAAAAAGTGGGTCATGTCATGTTGTCTTTGACTTCATTCATATTTTCTGGTTACAACGTGAAACATCTGAAACTTAGCTCTAATCAAAACCATCCTAAAGCATATAAAATTTACAAAAACAAAAATGGCAAGTACATGTTGTTTTGAATTCTAAACTTGTTACGTTTGAGTCTATTTCGAGACACACATTTTACTGGAACAGGGTCCTAACGGTTTCATTGACGCCGAATTATCATTCCTATTTACAGGTCGAAGATCAGGTAAATGACTATTTGAGAAATTCTGAGCTCTTACTCTTAGATTGAAAAAATTATTTACTGGAACAAATGGAAACTTTAGACCAAAATCTGAAGAAATGTGTACCTTACATTGTCTGAAAGTGTTTATTAGAATTATTTTGAAGTTAATTATTGAACACCAAAACTAAGGTTATAAGGTTTGGCTATAGATGTTTTGGTTATTGTTTGGAAAACTAATGTACGTAGCCTATACATATTAAATCGAAATAAATGGAAAATTGTAGAGAAGTGTCAAGTGTGGCTCTTTCAGTTTCAACTAAATATATTGAAATTTTAATGGCAATTTCAAAACTAGTCTAATCTCTTACTTATCAAGCCCCCGTTTTTGTATTAACCCTTTTGAAACAAAAATTGAGATAGTCGTGTGGATTCATATACATGTATTATAGAAGTAATTTTTTTTAGAAATCTTTTCCATATATCTTAGTGTTTTTAATAAGATATATAATACTTATAACGATATGCATCATTCAAATTCCCGTGTGTTTTTTTGGTATTGAACTCTAAAAGTGTTGGGCTATGATGAGCCTTGTAGATATATGCAAAGGTCCTACCGTATTGTCACAGATAATTATAGTCCAACCCCTATAATACAAGATACATATGTTTTGAGGTGTTCGTATGGAAGTGAAGCTTACCATAACAAAAATACTCAAACAATCTCTACCATAATATCCATTACTACATAACAATGTAGCTTAGACTTACTTTAGAACAGTAGTTGTCAACGTGACGTACGATACGTAATCCTTCTATATTATTAATAATCCATTGACGAGATTTAATTAATCTGATAAGATTATAGGACAATATTAGTATAGACATATTCTATTTAATATTACTTGGATTGTCGCACTGATCAAACTTGTTCCAGATGATCAGGGACGGGACAGTTTAACTGTTCTTTTTCGGGATGTTATATACGCAAAATCTTGTTTGCTAGGAATGATAAGGTGAAAGGCCAAGTAGGGCCACAGATGCCTACATAGACCTACTTGTGAAATTAAAATTAGACCTATAGTTTAAGTTTCGCTTGGCCTTATAAACTCCAGTTTGTACGTGCCACTGAGGAGCATGTCTAGATTGCCTACATTTCAAGCGCCAACTTTTGAAAATGAATATTTCAGAACTCCAGATAGACTAAAAAGACTAAATTTTGATCAATTGACCTATTTTTTTTTTATATTTTTTGATAACATATAACAGAAATTGAAGGAAACAACACAATATAGTAGTGTCAAAACTGTAGTAGTAGGCCTACTGTAAATATGTTTTGCTGGTTTGTAATACAACTGTATCTTAAAAACCACGGTTAGGCTTCATCACTCTTAAAGGGAATGTTTGACCTTTTTTAGTTTTCCAACGCCAGCTAAAAACAACAAGTTTAACATGTTTATGTATTTGAAGCAAAACTTTCAGATAATATTAGGGACACATTTCTACAGATTTTGGTCTATTAGTTTTCATTGATTCTTTCAAATAATGTTTTAACCTCAGACCTAAAGTCAGACCTTAAAAATATTTACCAGCTGTCGAATCTATCTGACTCAGTTACTTTACATAACGCGTAGTAGGCCTACTGTAGCCTTATCAACTACGTGTATAATATTCAATTTCGGATATCATATTCACATATAAAAAATAGCTGTATGCGCATACCATTTCTATAAACAACGTTCTTTATGAATAAAAGGATGGTACCGTGGTTCACTTTATCCAAATAGCCTCTTGACAGTCTTGTGAGTTCAGTCTGTGTATCGTAGTCCTATCGATTGGTCAGTTGAAAATCATATATATTTATTACAAGTCCCTAATACGCATATAATGAAATTAATGGAAGTTTTATGTTTTACTATTCTGAATCGTTTATGGGTTAATGAAGGAATACGAGGTTTACCGATAACTAAAATTAAACACTGTTGAAATATTTTAATAGTTTCTGACGTGTTGAAGAGATGATGTAAATAAATATCATATCAGTCTTTAGGCTACCTAAGTTTTAAGTTGTCTATATAGTAATATGCACATTATTACATATATGTACTAGGCCCCCAGCCAACACTGATATATTGCTACTAGAAAATCATTAAAATTGTTTCGTACAATGTATATATCATGATATTCTGTAATCAGTGGTTTATGACAGGGTATCCATGCCTATAGAAATTCAAAAATGTCAGTCAAAAAACCTGTCCAAATCACAGTTTATAATGACTTTAACCAATGTCCTCTGATAGGATAGCTATTTGTCGTTTCGCAGGTGTTTTTTTATTATAGTCAGAACAAGATTGTTTTTTATCTATATAGAAAGTGATGTTTTTGCTTGCTTTCATTCTTTTCACAGCTAGAAAGCTAAAAGGGTCTTCCTTCACTGCGTCAAAGTCCTATATAGTAGGCCTCAGTGGCGGATTCAGGGGGTGAATCGGGTGGCTTTGTTACCTGTGTTGACGTGATTTTATTATTACCAATTTATATATCATTTATTTTGATTAAAATGTTGACAAATCTTTGGATACATTTAGAGATGTATATTTGAACCTTAAACTATGTGAACCTCCAAAAATTTGCCGCTATCGGGTTTGAGACAATTTTTTTTTCATCATCCACCCCCTTTATGAAATTCCTAAATCCGCCACTGAGCCTACTTGTAGTTTCTTCTAGATAATTATAATTTATTAGTTCAACTGAATCATTATACATGAAGGCTTAGGCCTACTTCACATTTGATATAATACAACGCCCATTTTTCTTTTAGACTATTAAAGATGTATGTTTTCACAAATTTATGACCTTGAGTATGTTACATTATGTTACATTAATTTATGTACATTATGTCAAATGTGTTCACTGAACACACCACCAATACCCAATCCCCCCTCTCCCTATATCTCTTTTTAAAGAAATATTTCAGTGTAGGCCTACAGACACTTTTCACAGATAATCCCTAATTCTAAGATAAGTAAAGTAGGCCTAAGTATAGTTTCTTTCCTTACTGGAATTAGGCTATAATATCAAGAAATATCTTGAAATATCTGAAATAATCAGTAGTCCAAAGTTAAAGTTCGTAACAAAATGTTGTAAACTAGATTATGATATAAAACATTCAGGTCAGGGAAAATATAGACTGAGTGATATTGATAGTGTATACATGTTCAGTCATTGATTTAATTAATATAACAGACATTAATGATAGATAGATGTTATTCTGTTCAACGTTTGTTATGCCTTCGTATTCATATCATAGATATAAGGGTAATATATGTGAGGTCAATGTTGCTCAATATTTTTCTTATCTCGCAAGTTTAAGTACAAATTAATCCGAAACAACATAATGTTCAAAGAAAGGCATGCAGTGCGAGATTAGAAACTGGTAGTACTATAATAGTATTGGAGTGGCGTATTCCCTGGTGAAAATATTTTTACTCTATTTTCATTTCAAAATTGCATTTTCATGATTTTACAAAAATGTTGTCCTTACTCACGTCGACAGTAGTATTGTGTCTTTAGACACGAGTGGGGTTGATTCGGCTGTAAGAATTGTCAACAATCAACAAACCATAGTCAGCATTGTCAAATATAGATCTCAAAGACTTCTTATCAATTTCGTATTCAACACAAATAAAGGGGAATTATGCAACATTTTTGTTACCAAAAACGTTGACAAATAGGGCCTATACGTTAAAAGAATATATAATTTACTTCAATGTTCGTACTTGAACGCACCTGAAATTTTGTTTCAAAATAAGTAACGAGTGTGCTAATAGATAAGTGAGCCTAATAAGAAACTCAAAATATCTTATATATTGGGCATTGAAGTTTTAGTTGAAAGTAGCAGATATAATAATCTAAGAAGGGAAGTAACTAATGTGGGACTGTTGCTTATCTAAGTACAGTTATAACATATTAGAATTTGTCAGCTGTTGAATTGTGTGACTCAGTAATTTACATATATACCGTAGTCATAGGTCATATTCATACAAATGTATGTTAATGCAACAAAAAATAAATGCATTTTTCGGAACGAAATTTTACGTCCAATTGCAAACGCCTTGCAGTGTGCAATTGTAGAACAGCGGCTTGTATTTCCGATTTCTAACATTCGAAGGATCTTTCACGTACAGCGTGTATCGGTTTATTGTCCCATCCTACTACTAGACACCTTTATGTCAGCCTCTCCGATCAGGGGTGAAATATAAAGAGTATGTCTATATTAATAGAACCTGAAACATCATTTTAGATACATGTATATATAAAAGTTTAACTATGTAAAAGTATTAACTATACATGTACATAATTAAAGGGGAACTACAACCATTTGCCCCTCTCTACGACTTCTCTTGTGTCGCTTTTTCTTTTTTTAAATGAAAATTGAGATCACTGTAGCCGGAAAATGAAATGTCAAAAGAAGTTAAAATTGAAAGGATCCTCATGTTTCATCCATACCAACATCTACTCAAAAAAGAAAAAAAATCGAAGGGGGTGTGCGGCGCAAGTTTGTTGAGTTGAGCTGGTGTGACCCACTTGATTACCCATATTGTAGAATTAGAAGAAAATTGATTGCACTTACAGTATTGTAGAACTGGGACATTATAGATTGATTACAGTATTGTAGAACTGGGACATTATAACTTGATTACAGTATTGTAGAACTAGGACATTATAACTTGATTACAGTATTGTAGAACTAGGACATTATAACTTGATTACAGTATTGTAGAACTGGGACATTATAGATTGATTACAGTATTGTAGAACTGGGACGTTATAACTTGATTACAGTATTGTAGAACTGGGACATTATAACTTGATTACAGTATTGTAGAATTGGGACATTATAACTTGATTACAGTATTGTAGAACTAGGACGTTATAACTTGATTACAGTATTGTAGAACTGGGACGTTATAACTTGATTACAGTATTGTAGAACTGGGAAGTTATAAATTGATTACAAAATTGTAGAACTGGGACATTATAACTTGATTACATTATTGTAGAACTGGGACATTATAACTTGATTAGTGTTGTAGAACTGGGACGTTATTACTTGATTACAGTATTGTAAAACTGGGACATCATAACTTGATTACAGTATTATAGAACTAGGACAATATAACTCGATTACAGTATTGATAAATTAAGAAGAATATACGCCTTGGCTGTAGTATTATAAAGCTTGATATCGATATCGGTATTGTAGATTAAGGTAAAGGTTACAACATAGATTTGATATCATAGTAATGTATAATGGGATTTTATTGTAGAAAAGAAAGTAGATTTATCAGATTTTCTTCTTTATTTGACTACAATTCGATTATCCACTATACATAACATATACAATGAGCAATTTTTTCATTAGTTATTATAATATACTAATTAACTACGTCTACACAGCTAATGGTCAGTATAGATCCATTTTAGTTATAATGTCTATAGATTTATTACATTTTCAAATCCTTCAATCAATATGTATAAAACCATTTGTGAGGTCAAGAGGAGTCACGGCCAGTTCCATTATACAGACCAGAAGAAGACAAAGCAACAGGTTATATAGAGAGAACTCTAGACCAGTATGCTGAATATCCGATAGACCTCGAGGCTTAAACCTGGGTCTGAATTGACTTTTCTAATCTTTTTTGGGTATCGAGAGCATTGACATTAAATTTTCAGTCAGACATCTGTATGGTTCTTGTTATTCCACTAAAATTAGGCTTTGTATGGCGTCATTATCGCAAAAGCTGATAACGATGCCATAAAACGCTTTGGTTAAGTGGAATTACAAGAACCACAGATGTCTGACTGAAAATTGGAAAAATTGTGTTCCCGATACAATATTAAAATGTGTTCTTTCGGTAAATCTGGCACTGTGTATAAAATAACTACCCTTTTTTGATAAGTAATCTAGCTTATGATTTGAAACACCTGTGAAGGAATACTAATGAGAAAAGTCAAGTTCGATTTTGAAAATTCATGGATATAGATCAATACTAATATGTTATAAACTATAATATACATTTTTCAATAAGAAGAAATGTTTCCTACCCTTCTAACTTTCGACATTTTTGATAGATCTTATATAAATAGTATTCAGACTGTTAGTTGAACTTTGTACTGATAACTATTTCAATATTCCTTCTCTTCCCATATGTTAACTTTCTAGCATAGTTTCACACACATACACCACACTTTGGAATTCTGGTCAGAGTTCAGATATCACTGTCTGTTCTTGGAATAAATTTACCCCTAATTTCATTCACTATACAATGTTTTGTGTTTATATCCTTTTAGAAACAGATGTAGTCAAGTAAAAGAGAAACAGATATGTATAAATGTTTAAAATCCTGCAGGTTTTTCACCATGTAAATTGTAGCATATCCTGTACAATCACGTAAAATTGTTTATATTTTATATTACCAAGGCGGTGTTTTTACTTGGATATCGCACCAATAGAAACAAGTTTTTACTCTTATTAATAAAAATACAAAGAAATTGGGTGTTAAGAAATGGTGTATGGAAATAAAAGTATAGGTTTTTCTTTGATTGAATGGTTTGAATAGTGAATAAAGGAATTGTATTGGTCTATACAATATGTCATTAAATATCGATTATCGTTCTAATAATTGTGATCCCCGTTGTAGAATAGGGCCATTTGTATGCAAAAGAGTTTAAGATTGACACTTTCTGCTAGGTATACCGATAAAGGAACATACTGAAAAAATATTTATTACGATTATGTTATAGTCTACTATCCACCGAGTATCTTGTATCTTGGACGGAAATTGAGTTTTACGTTTTGATTTTCTGAATCTGTCAAGTAATGAAACTGACAAACTCAATGCAGTGTGCAATGATAAAAATTTTGCCAGCACAGTGGCATTAGCCTACTCTAATATTGTCGTTTGCTAACTGTCGAAGTGAGGTCTAATTGAAGGAATATGGTGATCTACTGGCTAAATGTCGGTGTGCATAAAAATACCAGGTTCAAACACTTGCGCTTAAAGGAGCAAGTTCACCATTTGTTCGACAAAACTAATTAGTAACAGGGGCCGCCGAACGTTTCTAAAAGTGGGGGGGGGGGGGGGAGGGGGGCCTTGGATGAACATTTTTAAAATCCAACTCTTGCCCCCACCCCCACCCCCACCTCCAAAACTCCTCGGATTTCGGCCATTTTCAGATTCCAGAAATTATAAAAAAAAATATTATAAAAATGACAAAAATTCAGAGGCCAAAAAGTGTGTGTGGGGGGGGGGGGGGCATGACTAAAATTCAATATACATGTATACCCAGAATTAAATAAACATAGAAAACATTCAGGATCATGCTATAGTATGATATTTTAAGGAGGTGCAGGTTTATAAAGGAAATGATGTCGTCATTAATGAGTTAATAGTCGATAGTTTTTTTAATAAATGTACTATGAAACTTGTAGGCCGCCTGTTTGGTGTAGACCTGTCTGTTCGATTGACTTATTATAAAGAGAAATTACTCGATTTAAATCGATACAACCCCTTAGAATGAACCAAAAAATTAAATAAAAGTATACAAACAGAATTAAATAAACCCATAAAACTACATGTTATTTTCCATACAATTATAGGTTATTATTGAAAACGCTTAAAATTTGAGTAAGCGTTTTTCAATTATTTTATACATGCAGTTTTCTGGATTTATCAGATTATTTAGGTATAATATAGCATATAAATAGTAAGTCCTCTGATGAATATATTATACTCCTATTTTTTGCTCATTCTAATGGGTTATCTTACTTTAAGTTTGCGAAAAGGTTTCTTTAAAGAGAACAATTACTTGTAGGCCTAGGCCTAAATTTGTACAAAATCTAATGGGACTGAATTATTTTAAAGGGATATGTTCATTCACTAACATTTCGAGCAAAACATTTTTTTGTCTCAGAACCTGGAATTTGTCAGCTTATCTAATCCATAATGATGTTCACAACTCTCCCTCAAAATTTAAGCCTTCAAATTCCTATCTATCAATAAATATCGGCGTTTTAGTCCAATTAGAGAGTTTAATGTTCAAGAGTATTTATAATATATGGTCTAGAATCTAGATATCTCCATATTACTAATAAGACCTTATATCCTTTCCTATTATTTGCCTTTAATCCTGCAGCTTCAATAAATTGAGAATATGTTGAAATTTTGCGGCTTATATAGTCTGTTCATATTTTTTATTCAAACAGTGGCGGACCAAAGGGGGGGGGGGCGTAGAAGGCGTACGCCCCCCCCCCCCTTTACTTTGTCTTTTTTTTTCTTTTTTTTTTTAAGAATGGGTAGATTCCGACATCAAAAATGTCTAACCTATTAACGTTTACTATAAAACATACATGGTCCACGTCAGAAACCGTTAAATTAGTACAATTTATAATACTTATTCTATGTTTTTAAGCCAAAAAAAAAGGTCAAAAAGGATTTTCGTCTCGCTCCGCTCGACTAAATTTTGTATAGACTACGCTCCCCCCCCCCCTTTCGAAAAACCTGCATCCGCCCCTGTAGGTGCAATAGGTTTATTGTTTTCCTTCATGTTTCCGTCCTGTTCACTTAAACATTTCTTATATGTATAATAATGTGAATGCATCTCAATATATAGAGGCCACTTCAATGTAGTGTTCTTGTTGTTTTGTCATTGCGAAATATGTCCATTCACCATTAAATTACATTACATATTACATGGATATTATTTGTATGAGAAGTACAAAGTCATGTAATGTAGATTTCTCTATCTTCCACGTTGTAGGCCTATATCTTATCAGTTGCTATATAAAGTATTATTAGTCATTTTAAAGCGCGTCGTTCGTGAGAAATCCATTATTGATCTGTTCTGTCTACTTTTCGTATGTTGACTTTCAACCAATCGTTATAGTTAATTCAGATGTCCTTCATGTGGCCTTCATAATTCTCTAGAAAATAAATAATTTACCTGTTTTCAAAACTACATTAGTCAAACGGTTTAGAAAATTGTAGGTCTATCTGGGTCTGTAAAGGTATAGGAACGTTCGGCATTTTAGAGGTTCGATTTGCGTCTTGAATATTATAAACTCTTCATATATGTAGCCTATTAGAAGTGCAAGACAATCGCATAATCCCTTCAAATATACCTCTTACTAAACATTTGTTTTTCAATTTATATATAGGCCTATAATATATATGTGTGTGTGTGTGTGTTTTCTAAATAAGGCATATGTTCTCATTAAAATACGAGTCGTATTTTTTTCTTTCAAACGCTTACAAAAATGTGGAATTCAATGCTTAAATTACGCAGAAAAACTATAAACAATATTACTGATTAGTTAAGTTCCCTTTTCTGAGAATGTCCCTTTTAAATGGATAGGCACATATTCGTGTATAAAACAACACCAAAATATGTCAAGTTATTGAATAATAAGAATGATCAGCATTTTCGAGGATCGAATTTGGCCTTGAATTTATGTGAATAGTTTTCAGATTTACTGGAAATGTCTAAAAATTGCACAATGCTTTCTTTTATTTTCTGTAAATGTGTTTTCTACATAAGTCATAGTCTTACTCAACAACGAGTCGTATTTTTGACTCTCAAACGCTCATATTATTTACAGATAGGTGACGGGGATTTGAAGACTTGAATTTTGAGGGAGAGTTTGTAACATTATACGGATTAAAAAAAAAAATCCCAGGATCTGAGACTAAATTTGTTTTGGTCGCACGGTTAGTGAACATATCCCTTTAATAAATCCCCTTAAACACAAAAAGATAGGCAACTAGGGTCTACTAGTTGATAATGTAACCTATAGGCCTATAAAAAGTCTTCTCGGGGAAAGGTGGAAGCGTGCTACAGGTCTTACTGTAGTTCAATCAATCAGCTTTAAAAAATATATAGGATTGGCCCTAATCTGTATATTGCATCGAACTAAAGGCTTCCTATCCTACGTAGGCTAACCTGAAGGTCTTAGATTCATTTTCGCCTAACAAAGTAGGACGTAAAACTCCATTTCATTTGAATTGAGACCCCTCGCGCGGGTAGGCCCTACATAATGTTGAAAAACATAAAACTGTTTTAATTGATTACATCATTATATTGTATCATATGAATTTAATTATGATAGAAATAGCATAGTTAATTTTTTTTAAAAGTGGGCATAAATAACCTAGCTATGCCTACAAATAGGCTCTACGATAGTCCATGCTCATAGTTATACACAACAAAGAAAACTCTTTAGTACTGGCCTAGGCCTAGTCTAGTGAGCTTAGACCTAGCCTATTAATGCTAATAAAAAAGTTAGATGAAACAAAATATATTTTTTTCTAATAAAACGTATTTTTCTGACAGTGTTTGTGTTAATGTTTTTGAGGTTTGGTCTACACTTGCTTTTTTCGTCTGCTATTATTATTTCGTTTTGGGTTGAATTTTCGTTCTTATTTTGTAAGAGTCGTGTCTCGTGACTGGTTGGCTTATTATAGGTCATAGCATTCCACGTTCAGAGATGTATGGGGCGGATGTGTGAAAAATATTACACTTCATTACTGCGTTATACTCATTATTGATGCGTTATTGCCCGAAGTTTGTGAACTAACGGAATTTTATGGCACAAATAGTGAGTATACTTGTTTTGCAGTGCATGAAATATAGAATATTTTTATAAGTAGTGCGTCTGTATTATCGCGCACTCAGAAAAATGATCAGCTAGAAATGGCGGTAAAATCTAGGCCACATGCTTTTGTTTGTGTTCCGTTGCTGGTTGTGGCCATGATGTGATTCAATTCGTTTTGTTCTGTGTTCTTTGAACGGTTGTTCATTAGATCTGATTCACAAATTCCGAATACGGCCCATCTATTTTGCTATGAAATTGTCCAAAATAAGTGTTTGTGGTCTGAAGTGGAATGGAAATATTCTTGGCTAGGCCCAGAGCCTATAAATAGGCTCGGCTAGGCCTTATTAATAAATACTATCTAGCATAGGCCCTATATAATAATAGACTAAAATAAGAAAATAAATAGGCCTGTCACTTTATACCTATTAGAGTATTATAAACTATTTTTAAAGGGGATGGTGTGAACTGCCAGTGCCCCTCTGTCTCTGATCAATTTTACTGGGCATTCTCTTTGACTCTTTCACTAGCACTACTAGGCTACTTTCAGGGAAATTTAAATATACTCTTCTAGACATGGAATATCGGGGGAGGGGGGGAGGAATAAAGAAATCACGATCAAGAAATTTAGCCTTTAGTTACCGTACCCAATGGGTTATGTTGTAGTCAATTGGGCCCAAACTTTGTCTTAATCTCTCCTGAAAAAAGGTCAAAATGCTCCCGAGAAAAAGTTAGGCCTAAAATGGCCCTTTACAAAAAGTTGTCTTAAACAGATTTTTTATATTTCATTGGTGACCTTTTTTGGTTGAAATTTCTATTTCATGCAAACTTAGAAAAATCATAATTTGTATTAATGCAAAGTAGCCTACTTGCACAGACAACAAACACATCCTTTTTAATTTCCATACCAGTGGCAGTACTAGTATTAGTCAAGTGACAGTAGTGTAAGGGCAGTAGCTTACTCTTTGCAAGTTTTATGGTAGATGACAAGTTAGGTTTGTTTGTAAATTTTATAAATGAAAAGTTATGGTCTCACTCCTGTAATTTGTACATGTTTTTCTTTTGATTTCCACCAAAATAAAATTAAAGGTGTTTAAAAGCCTGTTAAACTTTAAAATAAGGTGTGATGGTTTCATTTGGATAAACAAAAGTATCAGTATAACATGTCGTATTTCATCAACATCTTGCTTCTGTTGCATCACCCTGCTCTCCGGTCACAATGGGCTCAGAATTGCATTTTGCCTATTGTTTTTATACGCCCACACATAAATGTGGGCGTATATTGTAGTCGCCCCTGTCTGTCTGTCCGTCCACAATTGTTGTGAACACAATAGAGAGCTGGTTTCTTGATGGATTTTGATAAAACTTTCTGTGAGTGTTTATAATCATCCAAGGAAGAAGCCTATTGAAAATCAGACCAATCGAAAAATATTTGATGGGCTATTGCCCTTGTTTTTGAAAATACTTTGTGAACACGATAGAGAGCTGGTTTCTTGATGGATTTTGATGAAACTTGGTTTGAGTGTTTGTCATGACCTTGGGATTAACCCTATTGAAAATCAGAAACATCGGTAAATATTTTATGAGTTATTGCCCCTGTTCTTTAAAATGTGTCAATTTTATAGCCCATAACGCTCTCAAAGTTGTGAACGCAATAGAGAGCTGGTTTCTCGATGGAATTTGATAAAAATTATTCTGTGTTTATAATCGTCCAAGGATGAAGCCTATTGAAAACCGGACAAATAAAAAAATATTTGATGGGTTATTGCCCTTGTTTTTTGAAAATACTTTGTGAACACGATAGAGAACTGGTTTCTTGATGGATTTTAATGAAACTTGGTTTGAGTGTTCATGATCACCCAAGGATGAACCCTATTGAAAATTAGAACAATTGAAAAATATTTCATGGGTTATTTCCCTTGTTAACTTGTAGTTGTAAACACTAAAAAATCGTTCAATTTGGTAAACATTCTTGATGGCACGGTTTGACAGATGTTTCATTTACTGATAGTTCTTGTCGACCTCCCGGACGACTTGGCTGCCATTACAAAAGTGGGCGTATTACGATGGGGCATCGCTATTTTTTTATGAATTGAAATATTAACCCCAAATTAGTTCTGAGAGTCTTAGATTATCTTTGGGTTGATGAAAATGACAACTGAAATATGATTTTGCAGAGGGAAAATTTCAGTCAGAAATGTGGGTCATATTCTCATGAAATTTCTAGGAAGGAACTGTATTTATTTTATATTGAAGATTTTCAAACCATATTTTCATGGACCCGAAGCCGTTCTAAGGCACATGGCATGCAATTGACAAACAAATTTTGAATATTTGTGACATGAAAGAAAAAAATCCATGTGGATCTCAATGTTGCCAGAGAGTAACTTAAAGAGATATGTTCACAAACTGTTTGACCAAAAAACTTCTAGTCTCAGAACCTGGAATTTTTTGCTGATCAAATCTGTAATTATGTTCCAAACAAAGTTAAGACCTTCAAATCCCTGTATATCCATAAATATCAGTATTTAAAAGTATAAAAATATGACTCGTCGTTTAAAAAGACTATCAGTATCAAGTATAAGCTTATAGAAAACACATATATTGTATAAATGTTTAGGTAGGGGTATTATTAAATATGGAAGGCCAAACAGTCCATAATTAGGACTTCTTAATCCTTAGTTCTTAATGCTTAATTCCTATACCTTCATTTGTAGGCCATTTTCAACATTTGTTTCACAAAATCTATATTTGTTCACCAAAATCATCATTTGTTCATTATCGATAATTTGTCAAGTTATAATTAGTATAAGCATATTCTACTTTTATCAAATATTAAATAATTTTGTTTAAGTCCTTCTTCTACAATTATATAGGCCTATTATAAATTTAAACTCAAGTTTCACTTTACATTTCTTCAATATCAAATCATTATTAACAAATGTTCATATACAAATCTTGCCCAACAAATCTTGCGAAACATTTCATCAAATACATTTCTTGAATATAAAAAAGCGCCACCTGTCTTCAAAATAGTGTGCATTGAAATTATGACGACAAGCGGCGCTGATGGTTGTCAGCCGGACTCAAGCTAGCAGACACAGTATATCAGCCACAACGAAAAGATTACTTGGCGGACACTTCATGGAAATTAGAGGGATTTTCTCAAGGGAATGGTGTCCGTGAACGTAAATTTTCAAGAAAAATACTATAATGCCAACGTAAATTAGAAAACAAAGTGGAATTCCGTTTTTTGTTTGTTTTTGTATCCGACAACTATACAAAAGCACCCACATAATGCAAATGTTAACAAATAAAGAACTAGAGCCACATGTGGCACAGAGTGGGACTTTGCAAATGTGCAAATTGCTAATTTAGAAAAATAAATAGGCCTTGAACGTAAATCCGAAGCGCCAAAAAAGTCGACAACTTTTAAACTTTTTTGTTTTTTTTGAAAGGTTGTGAAACCGGAATTAGTCACCAGACCTAACATTTGAACGTACCAGCTAAAATCCTTTATCAATGACCTTCATCCTACTGAAGGTCAAGGTCACTCAAGGTCAAATTCACGAGAAACAAGTCTTTAAAATTTGGTAATGCATACTGTAATAACACTGGAAGTTGACGCTAGACATCAAATATGAAAGTATAAATGAACAGCCAAAGTCAATGACCTTAGATCCTAAAAAGGTCAAGGTCAACAAAGGTCAAGGTCAAAAACGAAATTTTTTAATTTTTTTTAACCCTGTTCCGTTTTTGGAACTACAAAGCCGAAATCTATGAACCTTTAACATACGCTTAATAAAGCAATGCTGTAACTGAATGCAAGGTCATTTTTTGAAAAAAAATTAAACTTGACCTTTTTTTTTGATAAACAAAATTTTGACAAAAACAGAATTTTACCCGGATGTGCCACGCCCACGTTAGATTTTTTTATGTGACTTTATTTATATTAATAATATCTTAGTATGACTAAATTAGCAAGCCTTTGCATGTATTGGTTAACGAGATATACAATCATAAATGTCAAAAAAGGTCAAAATCAATAATCGGAAATTTTGAAATTAATAAACCTTGTTCCCTTTTTTGAACTATACAGCCAAAATAACTGAGATTATGATATAATATAGCTTAACTAATGAGGTTGGTGTGTGCAGAAGCATTTTTCAAAAAAATGTAGTCTATATGGATTTTTTCCAGACAACAAAATGTAAACAAAATCAAAATTTAACCCGGATGTGCCACGCCCATGTCAATTTTTTCTTACGGATACATTTATATGTGGTATGTTCAATTATGTTCCAATTTTCAAGCCTCTAAACTTAATAGATCATAAACTATGCATATATTACAGTAAAAAAATTCAAAAAATCGCGTAAAGGTTTTCAAATTTGCAAAATTTAAGAAAAAACTAATTTTGCATTACAATACATTGTGATATATCGTTCGAAAGAGCTCATGAAGCCCATTCAGAATATGCAAAAATGAACCCTCTAGGTTAATTAGGTCACGTGTAGGAGCAGTACAAAGTTGCGAATTTGGCTATTTTTGGACACCTATAAAACCGGAAGTTGATATCGGAGGTCAAATATTAAAGTATCATTTGGTAGCCAAGGTCGGTGACATTTGACCTACTTAAGGTCAAGGTCATCAAAGGTCAAGGTCAAGAGATATGAGCCTTCAAAAACTGAAAAAATTCAACCGGAAGTTGCCAAAAAGGAAAATCGAAATTCAAAAATCGGCTACCTAGAGATTGGTCGCAATCGACTATAGTTTCCAAAAATACAAACATCACACACGTCACACTTACCACCAAGGCCCCATTTTTCGTTTTATAAAAATGTATCAAATCAACATGGCGGACAAAGTATTTTTTTCGGACTAAATTTTATTTTAAAATCGGCTGTAGAATTACGATTAAGAACGATATACATAATTTCGTTGAAATATTTCAATTACACCGGAAGTTATTCAACCGGAAGTGAAAATCGATTTTCCCCTTTAACCGGAAGTGACGCCAAAATTTTGAATACGTCAAATTGTTTACATTTGTGACATGCATCTTTTATTAAAATTTCTGATTAATCCGAAAAAAACTAAAAAGTAGTCCAAAAATTTCGAAAATCGGCCGAAAAATGTATACTACGAATTTTCGAAATTTGAATTTTTTGAACTCGTATCACATCGGAATTTAGTCACAGATTCCAAAAATGAAAACCCGAGCAAAATCGGCCCCAAAATGTGGCTTCCAGGGTCAAAAAACCTGTTTTTACTGATGTTGCAATGTGCAACTTGCACTTTTGCAAAAATGTTTCAATTTATATTTATGCAATACCTCGAAAAAAATGGACCTCAGAAGTTGCAAAAAGGTTGCTGCCGCTGTTGCAGTTTAGGCTGGGTGCCCTGTGTAAAAAACGAAAAAAAAACCATTTCGAAAACAAACTGGGACTTTGCGGTAGCAAAGTCCCACAATGATTGAGATGGGGGTTGTTTGAAAGCACAATCTACACGTAGTAAAATCGGAAAAATTTGAAGCTTAAATTGATATAAGGCTTAGTCTAAAAGTGGCATTGGTTATGGGGTTTAAAAAAACTTTTCTTGTCAGGCCTAAAACCAAAAAGGGGGTGTGGGGAAAGGGCCTTTGGAGTTTTTTGCATTCTCTCCCTAATTAAAATCTAAATTATATTTAAATTAGTCAAGGGCAGTCTTTGTTTAAGATAAATAATCCTGACCTTACCCTATTTGAATAGCAAATCTCAAACTTGGTCCATACCTTAATTGGGAACGTTATCTGGTGTCTTGAACATGCGACAGATAACCCGTATAATCTTTAATATTTCTAGGCAAGATCCCTCAGACCTTATGCAAATAATCCTGAATCAAATATTGGCTAGGATATATCAGACAATCTCGTTTCATGGAATTCTCTAAAAATAAAAAAAAATTGTACCTCGTCCCCTCAGACTTCAGAAAATCGTATTTCCAGGATTCTTGGCAACAATAAAGGTACGTAGTAATAACTCTGAAGAGGGAACTACTGTTGTTGCACAAAAATTCGCTAGATTTTCAGGGAGGGGTAGCTGTGTGGTACCTTAACATCCCCAATCACGATGAGTTTAAGGAATAACGTACATTTTCCATAGTTTCCATTGATTTAAATAATATTTTAATCGCATTCTTTCTTGAAAAATTAAATTTTCGGACACTGTGTTGTAACAACATAACTTTTTTCCCAAAAGAAAATCTCTGTAAACTTCCTAGTATTGGAGTCGTTGTTGGCCTTATCGCGATCAAATACATGTAGTTTAATCTAAAAATGTCCGTTAGATTTCGCGTCCGCCTGCTTGACCGACCAATTTCGTCAGCTTTTCTAGTGTCCGCCAAGTAATCTTTTCGTTGTGGCTGATATACTGTGTCTGCTACCTTGAGTCCGGCTGACAACCATCAGCGCCGCTTGTCGTCATAATTTCAGTGCACACTATTTTGAAGACAGGTGGCGCTTTTTTATATTCAAGAAATGTATTTGATGAAATGTTTCGCAAGATTTGTTGGGCAAGATTTGTATATGAACATTTGTTAATGATGATTTGATATTGAAGAAATGTAAAGTGAAACTTGAGTTTAAATTTATAATAAATGTAGAAGGTCATAAATAAAACGTATTTGATATTTGATACAATCATGCAAATTATAAGTTGACAAATTATCGATTTGATGAACAAATATAGATTTTGGTGAACAAATATAGATTTTGTGAAACAAATGTTGAAAATGGCCTACAAATGAAGGAATAGGAATTAAGCATTAAGAACTAAGGATTAAGGATTAAGAAGTCTTAATATTGGGCTGTTCGGGCTTCCATAATTAAAGGGATTGTGTATTTTTTAGGGTTGATTTGGGCCTTGAATATATGCAAATAGCCTTCAGAAGTACTATTCATGAATGAAAATCATATAATTCCTTCAATTATATCCCTACTCTCTGACCACAATGGGCTCAGAATCACATTTGGCCTATTATTTTTTCATGAATTGAAATATCAACCCAAAATTAGTTCTGAGAGTCTTAGATTGTTGATGGGTTGATGAAAATGACAACTATTAAAAAAATATTTATCTTGAAATATGATTTTACAGAGGGAAAATTTCAGTCCGAAATATGGGTCATTTTCACTTGAAGTTTCTAGGAGGGAACTGTATTTATTTTATAATGAAAATTTTAAAACCATATATTTTCATGGACCCAAAGGCATTCTAAGACACATGGCATGCAATAGAAAAACATAATTTGAATATTTGTGACTTCAGAGAAAAAATTCAATTCAGATCTCACTGTGGTCAGAGAGTACCTTAACATTTATCCTTCTTTTTCAGTATAGGTGTTTTCTATATAACGCATAGTCTTACTAAACGGCGAGTCGTAATTATAACTTTCAAACGCGGATATTTATGGGTACACTTGTGTTTGAAGGCTTAAATTTCGTAGGAGGGTTGTGAACAATATTACGGATTAGAATACCTACAAAATTCCAGGTTCTGAGACTAAAATTTTATTGGTCGAACAGTTAGTGAACATATCTCTTTAAGGTCCAAATCGATCCTCGGAAATGTGGAACATTCCCCTTTAGATATAAGCCAGCTTAATGAACCTTAAAAACAGAACAAATATTATTGTTTATGGCAAAGTCAATTTTAAACGATTTGCATGTGTGTATGTAGTGGTATAGTGGGCACCTTTGTAAAGTAAGAAATCTTTCAGCTTTCTCAGTTATTATATTGATGAAGATATCTTCATAAAGATAGCATTGTAACAGCAACCATATTGATTTCCTTTTCTCAGTCAGTTGTAAAGTTGGATTCTCCCTGATAGTTAAATGGACTCTACCAATATTGATTTATATTGATTGAGTGTGTATTAAAGACTGATCATGTGATCCTGACTTGGCAAGACTTGCTTCCTAATAAAATTTTCATTTCTCTCTTAATATGACAAACTAAATCTTATTTTGACTTCTATGTACCAATATCTGACTTTAATTTTTATTTTTAAGTTAAATGATGCTCATTTTCATAAACAGTGAAAACCTTCAATACAAGAAGAGATATGGAATGAGTACCTACTACCTAGCTTCATTATGCGTATTAAGAACCTCCATAGCATTAATTGTTGAAAATAACATTGTGGTAAGAAATTAGGTTCTGTGCTCTTAATGAATTTAAGAGAGCCACTTCGGAGAAGTTTTAGCCAATTTGATTAAAATTATTTTAGTGATGTTTTAATTTTTCAAAATGCGCGTCGAGAAAAAGCCTTGTTTTGTTGTGCCACCATTATTGTTGTCAAATTATTATTTATTTCGGCACTACAGACATTTATTGTCTGAATCAACTGTCGATTTGAATGATTTGCGTTGACTTAATAAATGTCCTTTATATTCGACACACCAGAAGATAGACGTCTAAACCTGGCCTTAGTGACTTATTGGTTAATTTTGGCAGTGCAATTACAAAAAGTCAAATAGATGACATGATATACAAATGTTGGTCTCGATTTTGGAATCCTTAGGACATGATTTTAGTTTAATGGAATTGTCTTGCTTGTGAACATTTTTTTATAATTGTCATCAAGTTTTTTAAAACAGTTGATGCATGAATAAGAACATTTTGAATCTTGTTTCAGCTGAAAGATCAGCCATATAGCAAATATATCTTTAAATTTATATAATATAAACATCTATATTTAGATCAGCAAGCTAATAGATAAAAGTATATATTTACTCTATGTAATACTAATATCAATAGCTCAATAGTAACTTTATGGTAACAATGATTTGTTGAAATGTTCTATAATTACAGTCTTTTGAATGATGAAGTGAACATTAATAGTACGAGACCTGTGAAGTTGGCAGATTTGTACTAGGTATATTGACCATGTGTTTTATGTCAATACCATAGGACATGATTTCCTTTTTGTTTAGCATACTGGACTCTTGTTTAGTTTTAAATACATCAGTACAATGGGTGGGATTTGATTTTTAAAGAGGCTCTATGTAGTAAGAAGAAGTAAACCTGGGGAACGGGATCTATCATCTTTTACATGTCCTATGACTATGACCAGATCTGTAAGAACTGAACTGTGGCTATTGTATTATTGTATTCCCAGTATTTGCAAAATGTCAACTTAAAATTCATATAATAATAATAAGTCTAATATTTAGTGGTAGTTTAGTTTCACAAATTTTTTATTAAGATTTTGTCAGACTTTATGCATGGTGTGGTTCACTTACTCTTACTATTTAGTCTATTTATCTATGAATAATTTCACTAACAGTAAAAGCTCTTAACATTATGAAATTATTTTGTTAAAAGGATATTAAATAACATCACATTGTTTTATGGGTGTCTATTGTCATACCACTTTCATTGTTGAGTTTTCCTAGGTTATGAAACAAATTTATAAAAGTTAAATCAATCTACCATTTAAAGCCAAGCCAACCCTGTTTAATCTGTGTCATATAAGCATCCATCCTCTCTGTTGGTAAACATGAAAATATCTTTAGGAAATACTCTCAAAATATAGCCGCTTGGAATTTGGTCATTCAGTGTTCATTGAAGAATTGAAGAGCCTTAACAAGGGAAGATTCCTCATTTGGATTAGTGCTAAGCAAAATGTTTCCTGCCTGTCTATCAGATTAGTCTACAGGTAAAGTAATAGTGTGATCCTAGTAGGTCTATTGAATGAAGTGCTGACACGGTATATCGTTTATCGATACTTGACAATACTTCTCATTTCATAAAAAGTGAGGATTTTTATATGCCCACATTATAACACTTTGAAATTGGCTTGTGAACATGATAGAGACTACTTTTTCAATTAATTTGAGTGAAATTTGGTGTGTTTATTTATATGAATAATGAGATCTTGGCCTAGATAGAATTTGACAATTTTTCTATGAATGGATTTTTGAGTTAACGCCCTAGACTTAGTCATGAACGCTTCAAAATTGACACTTTAAGTCAGAATTTTATTTAATTTTGTGATTTAAAGATATCAACAATATTTTTGACAGGTTATAGATTTTTGGTACGATTTAACACAAATTGATGAGTTATATACAGATACAGAAGTGGGCGTATCTTCCTTGGCAAACAATTGATTTACAAATCAGCGAATGATTTCATTCATTTTTCTAACTTACCTGTCTGAAATTGTTGAGAAATATTTATAAGATGTGGATATGGACATGGAAATTACCAAATTTCACATTGATAAATTGAATGTGCACCTATTTCAGTTCTACGCTTGTATGTTGTAATCGTAGAGGTGTTGATTAATTTTTTTGTTCTCGTGTTAAAACATATTGCCTCTTTAATCAAATTATTATAAATTTATAAAGATATCACATGAACATTAAATTACAATAAATGACAAGAATATTCTATATCTTCACTTGATTCGCTTAAATTATTAGACAATTTGCAGCTATGATCCAGTCAAAACTGTCTTGCTGCTCTAAAAAATACTCCATCTCTATGAAATTCATATTGTTGTACTTTATTAACTAGATATATGTGATTAACCCTTGTAATTCACACATGAACCTACCCTTGATCAATATTGGACTAGTCTGTACAAATCCTAGGGCAATTGGCCTTTGATATTTAAAGATGTTGATAGTATTAAGGTATCTGTTAAAAAAATACTTATTCTAAACTCATTTTATGCATTGGTACTATGGTACTAAATTGAAGTGTCATATAAAGAAGTATGGTTTTGTCATGTTCTGGACCAGATTTTGATTAACAGAATTGTTTTACTTGTACGTATTTTTATTATTGATACAGAAATGTATGGAGGGTGAAAATGGTCAAAATGTTAATGCTAAATTTCAAATTACAACTAGTATAATCCATAATTTCATCTTACAGATTTCAAATTCCAACTAGTATAATCCATAATTTCATCTTACAGATTTCAAATTCCAAATTCTAAATTCTAAATTTTATATTGGCTTCTTATGAATTCTAAAATGTTAATGCTAAATTTCAAATTACAACTAGTATAATCCATAATTTCATCTTACAGATTTCAAATTCCAAATTCTAAATTCTAAATTTCATGTTGGTTTCTTATGAATTCTATATTCTAAATATATCTTCCTAAATTACATATTCTACATTATAAATTTGATTTTCCAAAATCTTTATTTTACGTTAAAAAAATAAAATTTCTTATTCTAAATCACAAATTACAAGACCGTTATTCTACTTTCCAATTTACAGATTTTTAATTACAAATTATTGTTTCCAAATTGTCACTGTTATATTCTATAGTTTAACTTCTTATGCCTACAAAATTTTTCTTACGTGAATTTTTTCTTTAATATCATATTCTTCTCCACGTTAAACATTTTATCTATAACAAAAATGCATAATAACAATTTTTCGTTTTCTTATTATGAAAATGCTAATCCGCTTTTTGAAATTTGAAAAGTCTCAAATTGACGTGGGTGAAACTGGTCAAAATGTTAATGCTAATTTTAAACGACTGCTCCCCTAGCCTCGAACATCAAGCGCTTATTAGTATTTTACGACAATCGCGAGTGAATAGTATTGTTTACAATTTACTTCATGTCGCATTATAATTACTTCCACTCAAATCATTTAAATTTCATATAATATATTTATGTTGGCATTTGTATTGCCTGCTCAATGAAATTCATAGCATCCTCTGTTTGCTGCAAAGTATCAGCATGCCCTTCTCTTCCTGCCAAGGCTTGAATTTGAGAAATCATCTCAACCACCAATTCCAACTCTACAAGGAAGTCACAGAAAGTCACATCAGAAGTATTAGGCCTATTGGTATTACTGGCAGTCGATCTAGTAGAATTATCGATGACTCTAATTATCGTATGTAGTTTTCGCCGCAATAAAGCAATGATTTCGTCTTCTACTGCAACTTCTGTCATTTTCTACTCGAATGCCAACATAAATATATTATATGAAATTTAAATGATTTGAGTGGAAGTAATTATAATGCGACATGAAGTAAATTGTAAACAATACTATTCACTCGCGATTGTCGTAAAATACTAATAAGCGCTTGATGTTCGAGGCTAGGGGAGCAGTCGTTTAAAATTAGCATTAACATTTTGACCAGTTTCACCCACGTCAATTTGAGACTTTTCAAATTTCAAAAAGCGGATTAGCATTTTCATAATAAGAAAACGAAAAATTGTTATTATGCATTTTTGTTATAGATAAAATGTTTAACGTGGAGAAGAATATGATATTAAAGAAAAAATTCACGGAAGAAAAATTTTGTAGGCATAAGAAGTTAAACTATAGAATATAACAGTGACAATTTGGAATCAATAATTTGTAATTAAAAATCTGTAAATTGGAAAGTAGAATAACGGTCTTGTAATTTGTGATTTAGAATAAGAAATTTTATTTTTTTAACGTAAAATAAAGATTTTGGAAAATCAAATTTATAATGTAGAATATGTAATTTAGGAAGACATATTTAGAATATAGAATTCATAAGAAACCAACATGAAATTTAGAATTTAGAATTTGGAATTTGAAATCTGTAAGATGAAATTATGGATTATACTAGTTGTAATTTGAAATTTAGCATTAACATTTTGACCATTTTCACCCTCCATAGAAATGTAGTGTCTTTTTGCGACTATTAAAATAATATATGGAATGATATTCGTACATATTTCATATTAGGATAGAGTGTTGGTTATTTACAATCATGTCATTTTCTTCGTTATGTTGAAAATGGGGGTTGGTGGTTCTAATCTTAATCAGCGTGTGAGAAGTTAGAAGACGTTAATTTAGGCTCTTGCATTTTTCTTGCATTAAAGGGGAACAGAAAGTTTTTAAAGAAATAAATTGATGATTTTGTAAATTAATAATATTGGTCTATAAACCATCAAGTTATAAAGATATATTCTGTGCGATATCAAATGGTGATGACCAGGATTTTTGTTAAAAGAAAGAAAACTATTGAAGGATAAAGAATCCAGCTTATTTACTCTAATGAATGCTTTAATTTTATTCATTAGGCCTTTTATTTTTTATTACTTGTTTTACAAAATTTTGCCTTAAAAGTTCAATGTCGGCGGTCGAAATAAAAATAAAAATAAAAATCCAAAAATTGAAGTTGGCATAACACAGACACCAAAATAATTAGTGATAAAAAATCAAATTTTACGTATCTACCTAACTTTGGCCAAAATGTATTTTTAATAAAAATACAGGCTTCATTTTTGCTCTTTATAATTTTATGATTCATTTTGAAACTTACGATAATTTTGCATTTTTTTCTCTGTGACATTGAGTCTAAGTTGACAAGGTCACGCGCGTATAGATCTCGTTAAAGTAAATAGAAAACGGTAAATGTTAAGGGAATAGTGTTATATTCATACATGTATGTTAAATAATTAATTAGTTATAGAAATGATTAACTTCTAAAATTTGATTCCGTTAAAAAAGACAAGTGTTGTATTAATATCTTCATATGATAGAGCGTTGAAGCGTAAAAATTCAAATCGGAATGGCTTCTATAAATATGGCAAGAACACAGGCTCTCGTTTTCTATCAATGACAGGTCTATTAACCCTATATATTGTAGTGGAAAATTCCATGGATATAAAACAAGTGCCTTTGACTTTCTACTTCCACTGATCACGTGGACAGCAGGTGTTCACAATATTCTTTGATCTTTCTTTGATCTCAATGGGTCTTGTTTTCTATTCTAAATGTACTCATCAAATTAATCAGTGGTGTCACAAATTAACGGGATCTTATTGTTTTTAGTCACCTAATCTTATAATACGTTTATTCTAGTAGATTAAGTTTATTGTTAACAAAAGATTTACAGAATAACTACCGTCCTGCGTACTGTCATCAGAACTATTTTTCCCGCTCAATTTTATTGGCGCCAATAAGTCTACAATCAGAAGTCAACTAAAACTTGTATTATTGTCTTGTCAGCAATCTGTTTGAAAGTTCTAAAACTTTTGGATTATTTTACTGGATTTAAGGATTAAGATCGTTCCCGGTAAGAGGTTCGTTTTGATAAATAATCCGTTACGGAACCTCCTTTCTCTCCGTGTATTTTTGGTATCGAATTTTGATCAACGGCCTATTTTCCTTCACTGATTTTATACATAGATTTTCTAGTCCTTTTTTTCCGTGTTTTTTAAACATCGATCTATTGGTATCGCATTTTGATAAACGGTAATTTCAAATTTTTTATTTCCGTGTTTTTAAACATCGATCTATTGGTATCGCATTTTGATCAACGTCAACGGTAATTTCAAATCTTTTCTTTCTGTGTTTTTATATATCGAATTTTGGAATCACAGGTCTCCCGTGATGATTGGGTGATTACATGTCGTATATTTTCTTATTTTAATGAAGTGGAAACTATCAGATGTTGGAAAATAGGCCTACTGTTTAGTTCGTGTTATTGATATTTGGCAAAAATTTGTTTTTCCTCAGATCATTTGCACAGTTTGTGTCGGCGGCAATAAAAAAAATCTCCAAAAGTCATTTTATTTTTATTTCATTTTTGCCGTTTTGAATGTCGGCGGGTTCGTAAAACAAGTAATAAAAAATAAAAGGCCTTATCAGGGTTACTTGCTTAAGCTTGACTGAACAATTTTTTACCTGGGTCATACAATGTGTAAGGTTAAAGGGATTGGTTTGCATTTATCAAATCTTTCCTTGTTCAGTTTCATCATTCAACAGTTGAGAGCTTACAAATTCTGGTGTGGACTACATTGGCTTTTGGTAATTATTTTGAAAATTGCACAACTCTAGAAATTTGTTAATACTCATAAGACTAAGTTTAATCAAAGTTCATTGAGGTTTTTCATTATAACCAATTTCCAATTGGAATTCTCTCGCTTGACGTTTTTTTAAACCAAACCCCTGGATCCAAGTGTTGGTAAGGCTGACCCTATACCCCTTGTCTAATGTGTTTCAAAATGATAACCCTTATGATCACAAGATTGAATCGTACAAATTTTTGCTTTCCTTGATGACCCAACTCTAAAATAATGACATTAGATTTTTCAACCCAGTTTTCCCCTGTTACTGATGCAGGTTGTAGGGGGGCTGACATGGGGAAAAGCATCTAGTCATTTTGATGAGACAATAAACAAAGGCATTTTAGACATATATATATTCCTCAGTCCTGGCAAAATTATGCTCAGGGTACCGTATTTGTCCATCTTCATTAACCAAAACAGGTGCAGAAAAGTATGATATTATACAAGACTCCCATTTCATTTCATTTTCATAATCAAATGACTTTAGTTCATCTCAGTAAAGAAATAAAAAACAAAAGGTAACATTACTATATTTTGAATTTCAATGACAACTAGTGTGTCAGTGTTGGTTTAATAATGATAATAAAGCAGATTAAAAGATTCATCTTTTTTCCAGTTATTTTATTTTATCTACAGTAATTCTAAAATTTTCAAATAATTAAGGTTTCATCCGAAATTTGTATTTTTAGCAAATATGGGAGCAGTTCTAAATTAACCTATGATTAATAACAGTTCTATTTCAATATGTCTGGAGCAATGGTTTTAATACTGGCTCTATAACTAGTTTTCCATCAAGATTATTCCTCTTTGTCCTTGAGTCTGGGAATATGTCAATGCAAAGGGTAAGCTGATTTCCTCATTCAGTGATAACATTGCAGCTGGCTGGGTAAATTGATTCATTGCACAAGTATGTCAAAGTGTACAAGATTGTATTTTGGCAGATTGTTTGAGGTTGACATATTTTTGGAAAGGGTGTGCAATCTTTAAGTACATATGTTTATTTGAGTGAAAGATATTGAGTGAAGTCACCACAATACACCCCGTCTCCCCCTCTTAGTATAATAGACTGATCTAACATATAGAACATACCAATGTAAAGAGGACAAGAGTAGAGGTTAAACTTAAAGTGAGGTTGCTTTGTTTATTTTCTACTTTCTTATCAGGTAAACTATATCTCTTTATCTTTAGTAAAATCATTGAAAATTATATATTTCTTAGTTTGACTGTTTAGCTTCAACTCTGATCATTTCTTTGTGGTAGTTTTGGCCATGTATTTTGTACATTGATGTCACACATGACAAGACTTAATGTAGTGTGGTATGATTGCAACCTTAACTTGTGAGCTATATATAAAAACCAGTCTGTACATTTCCTTTACTGTATTTTCACTACACAGCGGTTTGACTAAATAGTACTATATTTAGACCATGGTTCCCGCGGTCCTTGAAATTCCTGGAAAATCATGGAATTTGAAAATAAGTTTTCAAGGCCTGGAATATCCTTGAATTTCCCATTTTTCCTAAAATATTCTTGAAAATCCTTGATTTTTTTTATATACCCGTATTTCATACAGCGTGATTTCGTTGACGTTATGCTTGAAATAACCTCCCTATCTTTAAGTTGGACTGACCCCATTTTGCGCTTAACACTGCATCTGTTTATATAGCAGTAGTATACGGACCATTCCATTCTGTAATTGAAAGGTAAGTTGTGATATACCAATTAGCTACATTGTCATTGTATCGAGTGTTGAGGTAATAAACTTAATTTGATCCTCTCTAAAAGGTTACAATATAAACAACAGTTGTTTATTTAATCATCTGCATCAATTAATCTTAATTATTTTACCTTTTGTCTGGTTATTTTATTCAATCAACATTTGTATGTTATTTCAACAATATAACACAATGGACTTAATCTCTTATGTTTTTTTAATGATAATTCCCCCAATACATATATAGTTTACCTATATTTTTTTATCAATATGTTCCTTTCGACGACGGGAGGAACACTGTTAGAATTATTTTTCCGAAAGCGAAATATACGAAAGCAAGTAACAATGTCGTGTAAATTTCAAGATAGTTGGCTAGATTCCTATAGTTGGTTGCGGCGTGATGCAAATATTTTCCAAGCTAAATGTTCTTTATGCAAGAAGACTTTTAATATAAAAAACATGGGCTTGTCGGCAATCAAGTCTCACGAAAAGGGCGATAAACATGCTAGAATAGTCCGAGAAACCGGGAAGAACCTTATGCTCAATTTTACCAAGCCTCCTTTAGCGCTCCAGACCGATGCAGAAAGTGGATCCAGTAAGACACAAACCCAACATACATCGCAAGCTTTACCCGCAAAAGGTCCTCCAACAACAACTTTAAGTGTTAACGGACACGATGTTTTATCGGCTGAAATTCTGTGGGTAGTGAAATGTGTTACTTCGCATTATAGTTATAATAGTTGCAGTGACGTTGGTGATATTTTTAAACGAGCTTTTCCGGACAGTGCCATCGCACAGAAATTCAGCTGCGGTGAAAATAAGGCTTCTTACTTAGCTTGCTTTGGAGTTGGTCCGTACATCCAAGATCAATTGACAAATCAGGTGAAGACATTGGATTCATTCGTCTTGATGTTTGATGAATCACATAATCACGTCCTTCAGAAAAAACAAGTTGACATCCATGTTAGATTTTGGGACGATGGTCAGAATTGCGTGGTTTCGCGGTATTTAAAGTCAGATTTTATTGGTCACGGAAAGGCAGAAGACGTTTTAAAAGTAATTACAAAATCATTAACGGAAACCGGCTTAAAAGACTCCAATTTATTACAACTATCTATGGACGGACCTAATGTTAACTGGAAACTGTTTCGCTTATTGAATGCCGAACTAGAAAAGTCGCATAATTCAAGTTTACTTAATATTGGAAGTTGTGGTCTCCACACGGTGCATAATGCATTTAAAAATGCAGTGGTAAAATCTGAAATACAAGTTGCGGATTTTCTTAAATCAATATTTGTGATATTTAATGATACTCCTGCACGTCGTGATGATTATATAGAAATTACCGGTTCCAGCGTGTTTCCACTTAAATTTTGCGGACATCGTTGGTTAGAAAATAAGCCTGTTGTGGTGAGGGCAATTGAAATATTACCAAGCATTGTCAAATATGTTGAAACGGTGAAAGGGGACAAATCTAAAGAACCGACATGTAAATCATATGGCCCTGTGCGCGACGGTGTGTCCGACAAACTGTTGTTGACTAAGTTATCTTTTTTTCATACGGTTGCTTGCCAAATGACTGACTTCTTACAAATTTTTCAGAGTGAAAGGCCATTGGCTCCACTTCTTTGCACCCACATTGAACACTTGATAAAACAATTAATGAAAAGATTTGTGAAAAGTTCGGTTCTAAAAACAGCAACCAATATGGCAAACTTACTAAAGATAGACGTGACCAATTCTGAAAACCATGTGATATATAAGGATGTAGATATTGGATTTAAAGCTGACGGTGAATTGCGAAAGTTATTTGCTGAGAAAAAGATATCTGAACGTTCTATTCTAGACTGCAGAATGATGTTTAAAAACTTACTAATATTAATAGTTAAACACATGATGACAAAAACTCCTATAACATTTTCATTGGCAAGAAATCTAGGTTGTTTTCACCCCAAAAGAATAGTGTTGTTTTCGAGTTTGGCAAAGTCCCAAATGAAGCACGTTTTGGAGATCCTGATTGAAAGCAGAAGGATTGATGAAGGAACTGCTGATATGGTTAAAGTAGAGTACGATGAATTTATTGACTTTGTTTCAACACTGAATAGTGCTGAAAAAGAAACTTTTACATCATATGACACCCTTAAAAGTGAATCACTGGATGTGTTTTTAATGAAATATTTTGATAGATACCATAATCTTAAAAAACTATTTAAAAAACTCATCATTATTTCTCATGGTCAAGCGGGTGTTGAGAGAGGATTTTCAATCAATAAAGAAGTGCTGACCGAGAATTTAGCCGAACGATCCTTAATAAACAGAAGGCATATTGTTGACCATGTTAATGCAATTGGAGGCATCGGTCAATTAATAATTACGCCACAACTTCTCCAATATGCCAGCTCCGCCCGACTGAAATATCGTCAGTATCTTGACGATAAAAGATCGAGTGAAAATCTTCGGACTAAGTCACACAAAAGAAAGAATCTTGGGGAAGATTTGGCTGATGTGAAGAAGCGTAGAAAGGTTCTTGAATTGGATATTTTTTCTTTGATTGAGAGCGCGGATCAAAAAGCGGAAAGTGCAGAGAAAAGTAGAGACATAAAGCGGCTCATTATGGAATCAAATGCGATTCGAAAGTCCGTGAAGGAGAAGAAGGAGGAGTTGAAATCAATGGACAAACAAATTGATAATATTACCAGCGAATTGACCGAAATTGTTTAACGTTTCTATTTATTTGTAGGCCTATCATGTGTAAATATATTACTGTATGTAAATATCCGAAATTGTATTACGTTTCTTTTTATTTGTAGGCCTATCATGTGTAAATATATTATTGTATGTAAATATTAAATATTTGTTTCCATTCCTTATGATTTATTTATCAATCAAAGAAGTTTTTTAATTGTGATTGATTACGACATGATCATGCAAGAATCACATAACGCACTCTAAAGTACGAAGATTATCCTAAGTGGGGCCTATTATCGGAGAAATTAAGGTGGTCTGAATTCCATTGAAGGGAGATAAATCTGTTTTGAATATTGTCGCCATTTTCGAAACATTTTAGTTGATGTAGACGTACCGAAATGAATCGTATTTTAATAAACGTAATTATGAATTCAATGTTAATTTCATAATGACATGCCATAGCCATTACTTATTTCAATGAATTGTCATTGTGTGTCAGTAAAAATCGGATTGACAATCCTTGAAAATGCTTGAAATTTCTCCAAAAATGTCCTTGAAAATCCTGGAAAATGTCAACGAAACATCCGCGGGAACCATGATTTAGACCACTTGTCAATAAAGTTTTCAATTTAACCTTTCATGCATACAGAAATTTCAATATGTAACTGTTAAACAGCTTGGAAATACATTAAAAGGCATGGTTATTCATTACTGCGCAACTCTGTAATGCTTACTCTTTCTAAGCACTACATTGCCTAAGTTGTATTGTTTGTAACCACACTCAGACATCTACATGTCTTTTCAAATGAAATGCTCACACATATATTGATTAGGCATAGCATTTGTTGTATACTGTATGTAACTTGATGTAAAAACATAAAATGTCACTATCAATATATGTGATTGGATTAACAAGGCAATGATGATGTGTTGTTGCAGTTGACTATAGATCTCTAGCCTTAGTGTGTGTTTCAGGAACTGTACTATTAATTATGAGGTTGATTACAGGAAATTATAAGATTTTATACTTTTAGATATTGTGATTGAGTGAAATGTCCTCAAAGTGTTTCAGAATCAAATCTTCTTTAAAGGAATTGTTAACAGGTTTTCTAAATTTGTTAAATATGTTATGTGTGGACATCAATTTGCACAATTCCAAATTTTTAATCAGACATCCATACTTCCTGCAAATGAACTTAAAGTAAGTGTTTGATGTGACTAATCTCAAATTCCTTATATAATACAAGCATATTTCACAATTAGTGACGTTTTCAAACACTTAGTTTAAGTGGAACCACAGACATCTGATTGAAAGTTTGAATGGGTCAAATCTCTGTTTAGGGATAATTATCAGAGTTTGAAAGTAAGAAATAGGAAATTGAAAACACATTCTGAGAAAATGAAAGATAAATGGTATTCAGTACAGTTCTAATACTTCTGGAGGCTGTGTACATATATTCAAGAAATGCTGAATATTCCTCTTTAGACTATTGAACATCACATCATTATGTGAACATTATCTTGTTGTTCTTGGAGATAATGTTTAATATTTGATTTGTTTGAAACTGGTATGGCAGGTACTACAGGTATTGTTCACATTAAAAAGGCAGACTTGCTTCAGACATTCTTTTCAATCATAAACAGTATGTGCTTGTAGGTTTGCCAATTAAACAGAAACCTGTTGGTTTTTAATTTGAGAATTTTAGACAACAGTCAGCTTATATAGTGTCCACCTTGGGTTAAAGGACAACATGGTTTAATGTTGTTGTTGTAGATAGGAAGTTATGACATGGTGACTAATGTCCTACACTATCACCTTACTGTAGTCAGGATATGATACAAGTTAAACTTGCTGTTTATTACTATACTGTCACTGAGAATTGATAATTCAATAGAAATTCAAGGAAATAAGCTGAAGAGACTTGAATAATATTAGCATTGTATAATATTTGCCTGGCTAGTTAGTTATGCCTTCTATTACACTCAGTTTTATAGACCCTAGCTATGGACTGTATAACTGTGTATTTATTGATAATGTTTTAGGTTTGTAAAGATGTATAAAAGAATTTTTTTCAGTACAAGTTCTCCATACAGGTTTGAAGGGAGAAGAGCAAATCTAGAATGTTCTAGATAAAAGATAGTATTATATCCTGTTTGATACACTATACAGCTATCAGAGAAACGTGTTTTCTCAAATTTTCTCTCATTACTACTTCATATGGTATCCTTGTTAGTACAACAGTTTTTCAACTTGGGTAATAAACATCAATTCCAAACTGTAGTTTGAATTCTCAAGTGTTATATTTATAGCAGATCTGAAGGTTAAAGATAAATGTTGTCAGTGATTTGATTCTAGACTAAAAGAAAATCAATTTAATAGGGTTGTCCAAATCAATCAATATGTATCAGTATATTGATATTGTATGTCCTATAGCCAACAATGGGCAGACTCTGGCTGTAGCATCAGAATTTTTTCTCAACTTGATAGTGTATGATACCCACATTACCTAATTGCCTAGCAATCAAATTCCTACCAACTGACTTTATTCCACTGCCACTGTATGGATTTTTGCAATGATTTAGACCCTTTTAACCAAATATGACATTTTTCCTTTGCTTTAAACCAAAGTTTTAAACTTGCAACATTTTTTAGGTTCACTAATGTATCCATGTAGGTCTATGCAGGGAGAAATTGTTAGAGTTGTATTGTAAATGTCTGGTTTTCAGAGCTCTGATATATTTCACTTTTCTACAGTTTGATTGATTGATTTAAATTTTTAGAAAAAATGGGAAAAAAAATTTGTATAAAAAAATTTAATTAATAATAGAGTTAAAAGGCACTATGATTATTTAAAAAAAAACTAGGGTAGCTTCATTATCTGTTCTAGATTGATGTAAAAAAAATTATGTAATCGGATTGATATTACACAAGCTCAGTTGAGATGACAAACCATCAAAGATCTTTCAGCACAATACAATCCTGTTTAAGACGTTATGATTCAGCCATGATACTGAAAGGCAGGCCATCTTGTTAGTAAAAAGGCAAGGACAGACAACTCTTCAATAATTGATTTTAATTGTTTAAAGAGTAATCAGGATTCATTTATGACTTTTTGTGTTCAGTGTTGTTGTCTCTCTATAATAGGCAATATTATTTAGCATGCTAGTTTGGTCCTAAAGTCGTGGTAAGAGTGCTTCACAATGCAGCAATATAGATCAGTCGAATGGGACTACACCAGCAAATATATGTACTGGAAAATACCAACATTTCACCACTCTCTTTTTTTATCCATTATTAAACTTGGGGTATTGTAGAAAAATGGTATGAAATCTGAGATATTACTATTATTGTGAGAATAAGATGGATAAACAATGAAATCTAGTTGAACTGATCCTGGAGTCACAGAAATATCCATAATTAAGCTTACTCTTTATTTTATGTAGGTCATGGAGTAATGATACAGAAATAATTTTCTTTGGAAAATATGTAGCTTTTGACATGGCTTCATATTACGTATGTTTCATTAGTCCCTTTCACCCCAGCAGGTCCCTAGTATTAGCCATCCGTTAGTAAGCTTTTGATTATCAAGTCTGTTCATAGAATAATTTAACTCCTCAAGGCGGTCCAGAATTGGAAAGGTTTTCACAATATTTGCCTGTCTGTTTACATTTCACATCTGAGAAGATATGTTTTTTTTTTATGTATGGTAAAAGAAGTTTTTGAGATTTAATGATTTTCCCTTCTAAATTTATTCAGTGAAAACCATTTTTTTCCATAGTGAGTGATTTTGCTTACTTCCTGATATTTGTATATTATTGTTTATACATGTAAATACAACAGATGTATGCATTAAGTTAGGTTTTATTTTTCATACTTATACTGAGAGTAACAATGCATTCTGTTGTTGAATTTATTTGGCTTTCATATACAAATAAGAAATGTAGGTGACTTGGTTGTCATGGATATATTTTTCCCATATTTATAGTTAATTACTGATATGATACGTTTGTCACATTGTTTGTCTTAATAGATACCCAAGTTTTTATCCTCTCTGTTATCATCAACAGTAAATCTGCCTTTTGGTTGAGTATTGTTGACAACACCATATACAGAGAATACAAGTAAAAACCACCCAATTAATTGAAAACTTATGAGTGTAAAATTCACGCTGACAGTTTGCTATAAGATAGAGGAATTGGATTACTTACAATAAGTTGGCTGCTATTGATTTTATGTGATAATTTGTAAGTACTTATGATAAACCTGACTGTAACCATAGCAAATCTTGTCTACTTTTTATACAACTTGTAACCTTCCTAACATTCAATATTTTTATTTTTAAAACATTGAAAACAATGAAATTGCATCTAAAGTGTATTAGAATATTAAACATTGGTACTATTATATTATCTGTAGTAGTGTATTTGATACCAAAGTGGGCTTTGGGAAAAACTGGAATCTATGTCATATACAACTACTGTAATATACATTTCATTAAAATTTTTTATTTGAATGCAATGAAAACTTGGAGGTGATGTTTTATTTTTTATTACTGTAGTCTTCTCGGTGTGACTTAACAAAATGTTTTCATATAGGAAATGTACAATAAGGCAGTTGAACAAATTGAATTGATTTTATGTCCTATTTTTCACTCATTATAAATAATAAACAAACTAGGACTGGACCCTTGCCAAGATATATTTTATTATATCTATTGCTGGTAAAGTGTGTTAGTATAACAAGATAATTAAGGAAATTTTGTATATTTATAATTGTGGCTAAAGTTATATAATTATGGGTTCTAGAATCTTCAGGATGGTGAAAAAGTCAGTGGCATCAGATATTTGAAGGGTGATTACTGAATTAGTCAATGCTGGTTCTGATGCCACATTTTTCATTTGCTTGGGTTTCATTTTTAGACCAGTTTAAATTCTTTGAACAAAAGAGGAGAGGTGCTCAGAGACAATGAAGTTTCCATTATTGAATGATAGTGTCACATGAAGCAAGAACAGCAAGATGGTTAATTAGAAAGTTGTTATATCTGTTCTTTTGTTTGAATTTAGGATTTAACAAATGTCGTTAAAAATCTTTTATGTTCAAAAGCATGGTAATTTTTATACGCCCACACATTAATGTGGGCGTATATTGTAGTCGCCCCTGTCTGTCTGTCTGTCCGTCTGTCTGTCTGTCTGTCCGTCTGTCTGTCTGTCTGCCTTTCCACAATTGTTGTGGACACGATAGAGAGCTGGTTTCTTGATGGATTTTGATGAAATTTGCTGTGAGTGTTTGTTATCACCCAAGGATGAACCCTATTGAAAATCAGACGAATTGAAAAATACTTCATGGGTTATTGCCCTTGCTTTTGAAAATATCTTGTGGACACCATGAAGACCTGGTTTCTTGATGGATTTTGATGAAACTTGGTATGAGTGTTTGTATTGACATTAGGATAAACCCTATTGAATATCAGAAACATCGAAAAAATATTTTATGAGTTATTGCCCTTGTTCTTTAAAACACGTTAATTTTTCAGCCGTTACACTCTCAAAGTTGTGGACACGTTAGAGAGCTGGTTTCTTGGTGGATTTTTATGAAACTTGCTGTGAGTGTTTGTAATCGCCCAAGGATGAACCCTATTGAAAATCAGACGAATCAAAAAATATTTCCTGGGTTATTGCCCTTGCTTTCGAAAATATGTTGTGGACACCATAGAGAGCTGGTTTCTTGATGGATTTTGATGAGACTTGGTATGAGTGTTTGTATTGACATTAGGATAAACCCTATTGAATATCAGACACATCGAAAATATTTTATGAGTTATTGCCCTTGTTCTTTAAAACATATTAATTTTTCAGCTGTTACACTCTCAAAGTTGTGGACACGATAGAGAGCTGGTTTCTTGGTGGATTTTGATGAAATTTGCTGTGAGTGTTTGTTATCACCCAAGGATGAACCCTATTGAAAATCAGACGAATCGAAAAATATTTCATGGGTTATTGCCCTTGCTTTTGAAAATATCTTGTGGACACCATAAAGACCTGGTTTCTTGATGGATTTTGATGAAACTTGGTATGAGTGTTTGTATTGACATTAGGATAAACCCTATTGAATATCAGAAACATCGAAAAAATATTTTATGAGTTATTGCCCTTGTTCTTTAAAACACGTTAATTTTTCAGCCGTTACACTCTCAAAGTTGTGGACACGTTAGAGAGCGGGTTTCTTGGTGGATTTTTATGAAACTTGCTGTGAGTGTTTGTAATCGCCCAAGGATGAACCCTATTGAAAATCAGACGAATCAAAAAATATTTCCTGGGTTATTGCCCTTGCTTTCGAAAATATGTTGTGGACACCATAGAGAGCTGGTTTCTTGATGGATTTTGATGAGACTTGGTATGAGTGTTTGTATTGACATTAGGATAAACCCTATTGAATATCAGACACATCGAAAATATTTTATGAGTTATTGCCCTTGTTCTTTAAAACATATTAATTTTTCAGCCGTTACACTCTCAAAGTTGTGGACACGATAGAGAGCTGGTTTCTTGGTGGATTTTGATGAAATTTGCTGTGAGTGTTTGTTATCACCCAAGGATGAACCCTATTGAAAATCAGACGAATCGAAAAATATTTCATGGGTTATTGCCCTTGCTTTTGAAAATATCTTGTGGACACCATAAAGACCTGGTTTGTTGATGGATTTTGATGAAACTTGGTATGAGTGTTTGTATTGACATTAGGATAAACCGTATTGAATATCAGAAACATCGAAAAAATATTTTATGAGTTATTGCCCTTGTTCTTTAAAACACGTTAATTTTTCAGCCGCTACACTCTCAAAGTTGTGGACAAGTTAGAGAGCTGGTTTCTTGGTGGATTTTTATGAAACTGGCTGTGAGTGTTTGTAATCACCCAAGGATGAACCCTATTGAAAATCAGACGAATCAAAAAATATTTCCTGGGTTATTGCCCTTGTTCTTTAAAACATATTAATTTTTCAGCTGTTACACTCTCAAAGTTGTGGACACGATAGAGAGCTGGTTTCTTGGTGGATTTTGATGAAATTTGCTGTGAGTGTTTGTTATCACCCAAGGATGAACCCTATTGAAAATCAGACGAATCGAAAAATATTTCATGGGTTATTGCCCTTGCTTTTGAAAATATCTTGTGGACACCATAAAGACCTGGTTTCTTGATGGATTTTGATGAAACTTGGTATGAGTGTTTGTATTGACATTAGGATAAACCCTATTGAATATCAGAAACATCGAAAAAATATTTTATGAGTTATTGCCCTTGTTCTTTAAAACACGTTAATTTTTCAGCCGTTACACTCTCAAAGTTGTGGACACGTTAGAGAGCGGGTTTCTTGGTGGATTTTTATGAAACTTGCTGTGAGTGTTTGTAATCGCCCAAGGATGAACCCTATTGAAAATCAGACGAATCAAAAAATATTTCCTGGGTTATTGCCCTTGCTTTCGAAAATATGTTGTGGACACCATAGAGAGCTGGTTTCTTGATGGATTTTGATGAGACTTGGTATGAGTGTTTGTATTGACATTAGGATAAACCCTATTGAATATCAGACACATCGAAAATATTTTATGAGTTATTGCCCTTGTTCTTTAAAACTTATTAATTTTTCAGCCGTTACACTCTCAAAGTTGTGGACACGATAGAGAGCTGGTTTCTTGGTGGATTTTGATGAAATTTGCTGTGAGTGTTTGTTATCACCCAAGGATGAACCCTATTGAAAATCAGACGAATCGAAAAATATTTCATGGGTTATTGCCCTTGCTTTTGAAAATATCTTGTGGACACCATAAAGACCTGGTTTGTTGATGGATTTTGATGAAACTTGGTATGAGTGTTTGTATTGACATTAGGATAAACCCTATTGAATATCAGAAACATCGAAAAAATATTTTATGAGTTATTGCCCTTGTTCTTTAAAACACGTTAATTTTTCAGCCGCTACACTCTCAAAGTTGTGGACAAGTTAGAGAGCTGGTTTCTTGGTGGATTTTTATGAAACTGGCTGTGAGTGTTTGTAATCACCCAAGGATGAAGCCTATTGAAAATCAGACGAATCAAAAAATATTTCATGGGTTATTGCCCTTGCTTTTGAAAATATCTTGTGGACACCATAGAGAGCTGGTTTCTTGATGGATTTTGATGAAACTTGGTATGAGAGTTTGTACTGACATACGGATAAACCCTATTGAATATCAGAAACATCGAAAAAATATTTCATGAGTTATTGCTCTTGTTCATTAAAACACGTTAATTTTTCAGCCGCTACACTCTCAAAGTTGTGGACACGTTAGAGAGCTGGTTTCTTGGTGGATTTTTTTATGAAACTGGCTGTTGGTGTTTGTAATCACCCAAGGATGAACCCTATTGAAAATCAGACGAATAAAAAAATATTTCATGGGTTATTGCCCTTGCTTTTGAAAATATCTTGTGGACACCATAGAGAGCTGGTTTCTTGATGGATTTTGATGAAACTTGGTATGCGAGTTTGTACTGACATTAGGATAAACCCTATTGAATATCAGAACCATCGAAAAACTATTTTATGAGTTATTGCCCCTTGTTCTTTAAAACACGTTAATGTTTCAGCTGTTACACTCTCAAAGTTGTGGACCAGATAGAGAGCTGGTTTCTTGGTGGATTTTTATGAAACTGGCTGTTGGTGTTTGTATTGACCTTAGGGTTCACCTTATTGAAAATCAGAAACATCATCAACTATGTGACTGCTCTTAATCATGAATGGATGGAACCTAAACGTTGGTTGCCCTTGTTTTATGCATATTTCAGTGACATATTTGTTTTTTCCAGGAAACTTGAACCCATGGTTTTACTCTTGTAAAAAAGAGAAAATGTCATTCTTAGAATCTTTCATTTACTGATCATTCTTGTCAACCCCCCGAACGAATTGGCTGCCATTATAAAAGTGGGCGTATTACGATGGCCATCGCTATTTTTCTGAAATTTGTTGGCCTTCTCTCATTTGCCATTCATCTGAAATGAACTTTTTTTTGTAAAAATATTTTGACCTCAGTTCTTTAGTGTAAGACATATATCTTGTCAGCAGCACTGAAATACTAAGAATAAATAAGTAATAATAAGTATTGATATTTATCATTGATTGACAGTGAGTCAGTTCGTCTGTATGACTTTGTATTGGTAGTCAAGTGACATTAACATGTAACTAATTATTTCAACCACTACTGGCATCAGATCAATATGTTACTAGCTGGGTATTATCACAAATACCTAGGGGAAAGTAGTCGACTATATTAGATATTGGTAGTCCATGTCATCTAAACATTTCATATATTTCCTTATTCCATTGTGTTACGGTACTGTATTATAATTCATGTAATACCTATGATATATTATTACAACCTTAATGTGACTGTTAATAGTTTTACAAATGTATTAAAAGTTTATGAATTTATCCTACAGATTGCTAGAATTAACAGTTGTACATGTATTCAACTTGTGTTGAAAATGCAATCATTGTATTTGTTTCAATGAATAATTAAATTCTATAAGGAAAGAAAAATGGGTGCAGGTTATTTAAAGGGATATGTTCAGCATACGTTTGACCATAAAGATTATAGTCTCAGAATCTGGAATTTTTTCGCTAATCTAATCCGTAATAATGTTCACTACACTCCCTCGAAATTTAAGCCTTCAAATCTCTGTGTATCCATAATTATCAGCGTTTGAAAGTCAGAAATACGACTCGTACTTTAGTGAGGCTATGCACTATATAGAAAATGAAAGATACATGTTTAATTAGAGTTATAATTGAGGGGATAATGCCATTTTTGTGCATTTATGATATGTTATTTATAGTGGGCTCAAATCGACCCTTGAACATTCCCTTTTAATTTGAAATATAATCTATTGATACCTTTTTGTGAAGTTCATACATTAGAAAAAAAACTATTAGTGATTTCAATTGTAGTTTGTAGTTCAAACTGTAGTGTCTCTTTAATATAAAGGTGTGGTTACAGTATATATAAATACATTATTATTGATTTTGTACTGGTATGTAGTTAAATGAAACACAGTCATTATAACAACTACGGTATATGAAACCTAGTTTTCTATGGAATATGAAAATGTAATTAAAATAACTTATGATTTTAATTGTCTGTATATTTCAGATATGAAGAGATAAGAATTATAAATGCCTACTATAGATTATGTTAAATGGTTTGACAATGGACTTCAATGCCCTTGATCTACTAGCCTCAGCTGCAGTTTTACAAACAAGAGATTCCGAGACTACAGGTGATACAGAGTGTACTTCTCAAGGTAGTGGTAGTGGCAGTAGTGAAAGCACAGAACAAGGGGCAGATAATGATGAGGATCCAAATTCAAGTGTTCTAAATGCTAAAGTGTGTATAGACTTGAATGAAACAGAACCAAATATGGGTTCTATGAAAAAAGGCAAACACCCTCATCCTACATCTGTAGGAGAGTTTCCTAAACAAGTGATTAGTTCTGATATGGATGAATTGATAAATGAGAAACTTGATGAAAAGACAATCAATGAAGATGTTACAATTGATATAGTGAAAGGTAATCTGGACTGTAATGTGAAATCTATAAGTGAAAAGGTAGATAATTCAGATACTGATTCATGTGTAGAAGAGGATATTGAAGAACAAGTAGAAGTATCTTCTTCATCATTGGTAGAGTTATCTTCTATTGATGTTGAAGACAGTCCTGGTAAAAATAAAACTATTATGAGATCATTGTTAACAGGTCAAACTGTTTGTGATGACGTAGATGACTCAAGTTCAGATAATCTACAATCTGACAACTGTGATGAAAAAAATGAGCAAGTTTCCGTTCTAGGGAATGATAGTGCTATTGGATTATATGTAAATGATAAAATAGATACTGATTTAAAAATTGACGATGAATATTCTGATTTAAATTCTAATAAAAATGTTGGTGATAATACAAATATTGATTGTGATAAAGACAATACAACTAGCTTACATGATAGTGCTCTAGAATCATCACAATCTGCCAGTGACCAATCTTCATCACTAGGTGATACAGAATCCCTGCATTGTTTGGTAGTCTCTGATCATTGTTATGCTACAGTTCCAGGAAAAACTTCCAATTTAAGATGTTCATTTCTTGGTGATGAACCAGAGTCTGATTCTGGTATTGATGGTAATAGTTCATCAGAAGAAGCAGAACATAGGACTAGAAGTATATCTTTGGAAAGTAATTGTTTACAGTGTAGTTTTCCTGAAGTATCTGGACGTAGTGGTCAATTGTTATCTCAGGGATCTTCTGATTTAGAGCGATCACCTATTGGTAATTCAGGATTCTCATTGGGTGGACTAACAGTTTTATCACCAACATTATCATCATCTGATTCACAATGTAGTGATTATCATAACAATAGTACTACTGGTAATCTGGATACAGTGTGTGATGCTACTAGGAAATATAAAACTGTGGATTTTGAGGTTGACAATAGCTTGTCCAGTACCATGAGTGAGCCAGCTCCTGAACATAATCTTAAAGTTGGGAAGTTCCAAATAGGAAAGTTTGCCTCTTTTACCAATATTGATACTGATCAGGAGAAATTTTATGGACGAGATGCTTTTAGTCCTGAGTATGGTGTTTCCTCTTCGTCGACTGCATTACCATCATCACCGGGTATACCATCATTATTACAGTCACCATGTGGGGATTGGGATAGATCAGATGCTGGATCTGAAGCTTTAGATGATCTAGAATCATTCTTAACTCCAGAACCCCCAAAAGAATTAATGATGGTTTTACAAGGTATCAAATCTCCTACATCTGCTATTTCACCACCTGCTGTTCAGTCTAGTGTTGTTCATCATGATCATGATTATTGCTTTCGTAGTGGTGCTTTACCACCCAGTCCAATCACTAGTAAGAAAACTATTAAAAGTGAAAAAAGGAAGTATATGACAGCAGCTAGAAGTCGTGGTACACCAGCTTCATTGAAAGAATCTAAGCGATCAAAGACTTTAAAAATCAAGAATAGTGTTAAAGGACCTTTATCAGAAACGATAGAGAAGGTCAAAAACTCATTGGCTACCACTCCTGTACCAATAGACTGTAACTTTAAAAAGCCAGAACAACCAGTTAATTCTTTATTATTGGATAAATTAAACCCATTAAATCGGCAGAAACGTGTGAAATCTTTAGAAATTAAAGAGGAACTAGTAGATGATGGAGAGGTGGAAATGGATGCTGGTTCTAAATTGAAAATTACAGGGAAATTTCAAAATGATTTTGTGTACTTTTTGAATAAAACCTCAAGAAATCGGCGACGTTCCTCAGTAGACGCATCATTACCTCTAGAAAGTAAAAAAACTGTTCAACCAGCTAAACCTATTGATATCATTATTCCTCATTTAACTGATGATGATTTGGAAGTTTTACAAACTAAAGGTCGTGCTGGATTAGCTAGATTAGAAAAGTTTAGTTCCAATCCAAATTTATTAGATCGTTTTAGTGCTACATTACAAACACCAAATAATAAAGCTGGAACACCCACAGTGATATCAGGTGACCGTATTAAAAATGAAAGAAATAATGGTGGTGTTGATGATGATGATAAAATTATTAATACAATATTAAGTATGGAGAATGATAATTTAGCATCACCTGTTCCAGTAGAAAATAATGAAATGGATATTTTTGGTGATGGTGAAACCATCAATCTAATGGGTGAAAATATGACCTTAACTAAAGATCAGGTAAACAGAATTTTGCAAAAATTTAATATTTTATTAAATAAACACAACAACAACTGTTAGTTAAAGGAGAATGTTCAGCATTTTCGAGGATCGATTTGGGCCCTGAATATATGAAAAAAGACTCCTCAAGTTCTATAACTGCATTAAAAACAAAATATTCCTTCAACTATACGCCTACCTCACTATTGATCTTTCATTTGCTGTATATTTGTCTTCTATCAAAGGTGTAGTACCGTAACGCAAATGATTTTGGATAAACTCATTAAAAAAATGTCTTGCATGCAGATAACCATATACTTAGCTTTCCTGTTTGCTTAATATTTGTGTAATATATTTTCAGGTTGATTTATTATTAAATGCTGTTAAACATGTTTCCACACCAGAAGATTTTACTGGTAATGAGAAGGTAGATCTAGGAACAACAGATTGTGATCATAGTTCAACTTGCTCCACAGAAATATTAGATCCTAATACATCAGATGTAGCCAATCCTGAATGGACTATCAATAATAATACTCCAAAATTAGAAAAACAGGATACAGATACAGAATCTACATATTCTTCATCAGATGTTGGACCATCATCTTGTGTATCTGATATTAAAGAAGATTCACAAGATTCATTTGAACTACGAAGTGATATAGTGATTCAGGAAGAACAAGGTGATGTATTTAAAAATGATAGTGATGTCGGGCTGCAGAAAGTGGACAATGATCACACTGTAAATATTAAAACTGAATTGGATATTAAAAGTGAAGTGAAGGATGACATTGTAATCCCCAATATAAATCTTGGAAATATTAAAACTGAAGCTGAGATCAAAGTAGAAAAGGATGTGAGTGAATTAGTAAAGAGAGATTTAGTTGACAATGTTGTAAATGTTGACAGTCATTTAGTTGACAAATCGTTAAATAGATCAATAACTAATGTGACTGACAATAAAATTCTAACTGTTGATGAGATCGTTAAGCCTATGATAATTGATAATGAATTGGGACATATAGATATAGTTGATACCAAGCCTGATAAAAGTTTATTAGATACAGAGTTACATGGTTTTCCAAATTCTCTTGGACCCTCTTTATCTGATCTCAGTTTACCTCTAGAAAAATCATTTGAGCTTTTGGGTGGAGAATTTCGACTAGATAAACCAGATGAATTATTTCCTGAAGCCAATGTTGAATCAAGCATGCCAGAACCAACAGAATCTGATTATAATGATACACCCTGGGTTGTTACAGTGACTGTATTTTGGAATGATTTACCAGCAATAATGATCAATAATAGGCCGTATATCAGACTTGTTGATATACATAAACAAATTTTACCAGCTAAAGATACTGGTATATTAAAGAAACGATGTCAGTTATTGAGTATACATGTTGTCAACTGTACAGAAATGCAGCGTTATTTTCTAGTGCAGTATGGTCGTGGATATAATTCTAAAAGTACATTAATTGTGGGTAAAAGTGATGCTTGCCAACTTGTGGGATATTATGCTCAACCTCAACCTAGACTACCTAGATCTGAAGATGGTGTTCTCAATAATCTGTCTCGTTTATCACAACATATGGCTATGATACGTGGTAAACAATCCAGATTTAATAAGAGGAAACGACCCAGCTCTAAATCTGCCAGTAGAAATACTTCACCTGAAAGGTTTGTTCTCATGATTTGTTTTATTTTCTCTGACATAAGTAGATATATAAGACATTATCTGTTTTGTAAAATATTTAACTGCAGATTGAGAATATTTTTTACAGAACAAATTCACTGAAATTCTTAGTAAGCTTTGTATTGTCTGTCTGACTTGCATTGCGATATCTTTAATTATAATAAACCTTCAAAAGGAAAGAAAACTATGATTCAGATAGTATGCCTTCCATTTGTGTGTAAATAGATTGAATCAGATATATGTACATGTATATAAGCTTTTGCTTTATTTTGAGGTTGAATACATAGCATAGATACTGGTACTTTTAAATCTAGAATTGCATTGTATTAATAACACTACCCCTAAATAAAGTAGACTGTTTATCATGTGAATCCAACCTGGATGTTCACAAGTTGCTCAACTTGAAATTAAAAATTTGCTAATATATTATCTATCGTATAATTATATCTTTGTAGGAAAGATGGTGTTAAAAATACTAAAGAACCATCATCACCTAAACCTCGAAAACAACCTCCACCACCACCAATAATACAACCTGAACTCACCAAACGTTTACGACATAAAAAAATCAACTTTTTAGAAATGTTGAAAGGTGATTCTCAAGATAAAGTTGATGTTGAAGATACAAATGAGAAGAAAGTCACACCACAACCTGTTGTTCAAAAAAAGAAAGTAGAAAATGTCAAAAAGACCAATAACCGTACACCTCCAAATACTAAAAGAAAAGAAATAGAAATTGTTGTGACTCCAGGTGATATCAGCTCAGAAGAAGATGAAGAAGAATCAGAAGATTTATCTGAAACTGAAACAGAAGAAGAAATGGAAGATTTATCTGAAGGTGATGTAGAATCTGAATCAGATGAAGAAGAAGATAGTGAAACTGTAGAGGAAGTGATGGTAATATCTAAAAAGAAAGGTTTGAAAACTAATGGTAATATTGGTAATAATATAAAACAGTCACCCAAAAAATCGCCTAGATCACCAAATGATAAATCACCAAACACTAAAGGTAAATTAGGCCCACTACGTGTAAATGTTCAAGGATTATTGAATTTTCCGAAATCTGTGAAAAAAAGTGCTATAAATGATAAAGCTGGATGTAAAAGTGTAGAAGTTGTACATATTCCATTGGAATTTCATGATGGAATGATTCCTATATCACAAAGTGGAAAAATCTTTTTGGATTTATATAAAAAGAAAAGTTCACTCTGTGTTAAATGTGCAGATTGTGACAAACTGATGTCAATATCAAGTTTTCTACAACATCAACATTATCCTGAAGAAAGTAAAACATTAACAACAGTGTTAGATACCCAAACATTATCTTTAAAATCCAGCGAAATGTCACGAAATATCAAACAGTTATGGGAAGAGTTACAGAAACGCTATGAAAAATTTGAAGGATGTAGGTTTCTGAAACCAATTGTTAAGGCAGTGATCACGCCTCATAATTCAGAAAAGTTATCAAATTTCAAATCTGTGATAGTTCGTGAAAATTATCCTCAACCTAAGCTTGTGGTCAGTGGAAATATTCCTGTACCTAATTTAAATATAAGTTTGGAATGTGAAACAGATATTGTTCATGTAAATGAAAACTTGCCACAAACTATACTTGATAACAGTGAACTAACAGAAGTTGAAGGAATAAAAAATAAGTCAGAAACACTTCAATTGAATCATTGCCATATTGATAAATGTGATGTGAATAAGAAGAGTGAATTTAGTGCCAATAATAAAATGTTAAATACTGAGAAAGATGATGAAACTATAACAGTAGTTGAAAGCTTGAATTCTAATTTACCAATAATTAAACTACAAGATACAATACAATCCTGTAAAAAATCTGCTACAGTCAAATCAAGTGGGACGGAAGTAAAAACTATGTCAAAAAATAATAACATACAAACAATGGATTCTGGACTTGATAAATCGGGTGTCCGGTCAAGCTCAAGAAAACGCAAGAGTAGACAATATTTTTCTTTTGAAGATTATTCCTTTTCTAATAAGAAAACTAAAGTGGATGACAATAATGATTGTAAGTGAGTGAGTGTGTGTGTGTGAAGTGCTGTTTATATTTCTGTGTATATTTATAGAGTATTTCTTTATTCCTCACTTTATTAGAGTGGCTAAATTATTATTATTTAGAACTGTTATAGTACTGTTTTAATATATCTACATTACAATCTACAGGTGATAAAGTATATAATATATGATACCATGTTAGCCATTTGGATTGAGCTATTATGAGCTTTGAATTACGTTCTATAAGCTTAATTGATCCATGCTATTAATGCATATTTAAATGTTCTAGTATGAAGTGTGGAACAGTTATTCTGTAGAAGAATAAATTCCGTGTCCCTCGTCTGAGGGATTGAAGGGGGGGCAAATATATCGGGTGTCCCAAAAAAAACGTCACCAACTTTGACGCAATGTATCTCAGCTGCTGATGAGCCGACCTCTTTGAAAATTCTCACAAATTTACTTCAACATGTCCTTGTCAGACCCTGAAAATTTGAAAGTCATCGAATAAAAATTGTACAAGTACTGCCTCGACCAAAATAGCATGTAAAAAAATTCAATATCGGAGCAAATTACATATTTGAATTTGTGTTCTTTGTGCCTTCACCACCAACCACCAATATCAAACATTTCCATCCTGATAAACATTCAAGGATCTCATCTAAAGGTACCACACAAGAAGCGACCATCCTGTATTTCAGTTCCTGTTTAATCAGTGTGTCCCTCTAACCTAAGTGCAGTAAACCTGTTTCTTAAGAGAATCCCAGTGGAACAAACTGGATGAACAGGAATTGAAAGGCAGGAAGGATGCTATTTGGGAGAAAATATCTTAAGATGAGATCGGTGAGAGCATTTTAGGATGGAAAATGAATGATATTGGTGGTCGATATGGTGAAGGCACAAAGAACACAAATTCAAACATGTAATTTGCTCTGATATTGAATTTTTTTACATGCTATTTTGGTCGAGGCAGTACTTGTACAATTTTTATTCGATGACTTTCATATTTTCAGGGTCTGACAAGGACATGTTGAAGTAAATCTGTGAGAATTTTGAAAGAGATTGGTTCACCAACAGCTGAGATAATTACCGTCAAACTTGGGGACGTTTTTATTGGGACACCCGATATACCTTTTTCATGTTTTCAAGCAAAATTTGTTAAATACGTTCTGGTACTCATTAGAAGTGATCCAAGAGGTTCTAAAATACAAAATTTTCTAGACAGATCAAAACCCCCAGCTTCATCCCCTCACATTTGCCACTGGCACCCTTGCCATCATCACAGGTTATTGGTATAACGCACTTGGTTTAGTTTGACATTGTGAAGATGGCTAAATTCAAGATTAAATAAACCTATTGAGTATGATAAAATACTGTGTATTTTGACATATTAAAGATAGCTGTATGATTAAATTGACTTGATGAATAATAACCTTAGGCTTTATAAATTTTGACTGACCTTGTGTTTACATTAAGGTTATAAAACTTATAGACACATACAGATATACTTCAGTGGCTATACAACTGGTTTATTTTACTAACTTAATTTTTTTCTTACACACATTAGTCAGTCAAAACTTTATTAATATTTTGGTTGACAGAACAATATAATACTGGTATCACAAATCTTGGTAGTAAACTAAAACATTTTGTTCACCTACAGATTGTAATGTAGATATTTCAAACTTGCTTATTAGTTGTTAATTCTGTTTCGTTAACATTATACATTTGTTTGTTTTCTTTAGTGCTTTCAAATTCTAAAAAAAATTCTTAAAATTCAATGTTTAATTTCTCCTAAAAGCATATGAGAATGCACATGTGATGAGAATAAGTATGTGCTATGATAAATAGGAATAAATATAACTATCATGATTTGATATGTAATCTGGGCTAGATTTTATGACTTTATATTTCTAATTAATATTTCCAGGTTGTAGACAAGGTTAAATTGACATACTTCATCAAAACAAAGTCCTTTTCTTTATAACTATATTGTATGATTCATTCTGAGCAAAACACTCAAATTAATAGATAACTAAATTTTGAAATAAATGAGGCTATGGATGGTAATGGAAATTTGAGCAGTACAGTACTTAATTAATTTCATGATCTTAGATTATAGCTGCTATTTGAAGCAGATTACATGTATTTAGGTATTATGTAGCTAATCTCTTCATCACAACCTGTTTATAAACAACTTAAACAACTATTTCTAGTTAAATAAAGCAATCGGCTCCATGGGATTTATTCAAAAAGTATAAGTCTTGTTCAGATTATTTTGTATTGAGTAATGAATTTCTGATCAAAACCTTGAGGCATAAAATAGAAGTGACACAATTGGTTTTGAAAGACCATATTTTTTTACCTAGAACAGTATGTTAAAACAGAAAAGTATTGATAATAGGACTTTGTTGGCAGCCTTCACTATACTTTAAAAGAAAATATCTGTTCATTACAAGGTTTCACTCAATCTAACTTGCTATGATAGGTTTCCTTGTAAATGTCAATATTCTTTCTCATGTTTGTTATGATTAATTTTGTTTACAACATTTTCTGTCAAATGAAATTGATTTTTCATTAAATGTCAAAGTATTAGTATAATTACTCTGATTCCAGATGAGCTATTTAATGCTTTCTATGCTTTAGCCTTATTTTTGGAAGTGATGGGCAACATTTGTTCAGTTGGAATTTATTAATGCATTTGCTTGCTTTGAATTTTTTTTAACTGAATCCATGTAAACCACCAGAAAACTGTGATTGACACAAAATCATTTCAATTGGATGGATGTCAAATAATTTTTTTTTTGTATTTTGGGAGTTGCCATAATTAGCAGTGTATAGAAAAAAATATATTTTTAGTATAAATTGACTTCAAATGGCTTATTTTTATACGCCCACATGAAATGTGGAGCGTATATTGCCGTCACCCATGTCCGGCGGTCCGTCCGTCCGTCGGTCCGTCCACAATTGCTTGTTAACACTCTACAAGTCACAATTCTTTACGGATTTTGACGAAACTTGCTGAAATTGTTTATTATCACCCAAGGATGAACCCTATTGAAAATCGAAAGAATCGAAAAAAATCTAATATGAATTATTGCCCTTATTCTTTAAAACGCGTTCGATTTTTAGCTTGTTAACACTCTACAAGTCACAATTCTTTACGGATTTTGACGAAACTTGCTGAAATTGTTTATTATCACCCAAGGATGAACCCTATTGAAAATCGAAAGAATCGAAAAAAATCTAATATGAATTATTGCCCTTGTTCTTTAAAACGCGTTCGATTTTTAGCTTGTTAACACTCTACAAGTCACAATTCTTTACGGATTTTGACGAAACTTGCTGAAATTGTTTATTATCACCCAAGGATGAACCCTATTGAAAATCGAAAGAATCGAAAAAAATCTAATATGAATTATGGCCCTTGTTCTTTAAAACGCGTTCGATTTTTAGCTTGTTAACACTCTACAAGTCACAATTCTTTACGGATTTTGACGAAACTTGTTGAAATTGTTTATTATCACCCAAGGATGAACCCTATTGAAAATCAAAAGAATCGAAAAAAATTTAATATGAATTATTGCCCTTGTTCTTTAAAACACGTTTGATTTTTAGCTTGTTAACGCTCTACAAGTCACAATTCTTTACGGATTTTGACGAAACTTGCTGAAATTGTTTATTATCACCCAAAGATGAACCCTATTGAAAATCGAAAGAATCGAAAAAAATCTTATATGAATTATTGCCCTTGTTCTTTAAAACGCGTTCGATTTTTAGCTTGTTAACACTCTACAAGTCACAATTCTTTACAGATTTTGACGAAACTTGCTGAAATTGTTTATTATCACCCAAGGATGAACCCTATTGAAAATCAAAAGAATCGAAAAAAATTTAGTATGAATTATTGCCCTTGTTCTTTAAAACGCGTTCAATTTTTAGCTTGTTAACACTCTACAAGTCACAATTCTTTACGGATTTTGACAAAACTTGCTGGAATGCTTTATTATCACCCAAGAATGAACCCTATTGAAAATCGAAAGAATCAAAAAAAATCTAATATGAATTATTGCCCTTGTTCTTTAAAACGCGTTCGATTTTTAGCTTGTTAACACTCTACAAGTCACAATTCGTTACGGATTTTGACAAAACTTGCTGAAATTGTTCATTATCACCCAAGGATGAACCCTATTGAAAATCAAAAGAATCGAAAAAAATTTAATATGAATTATTGCCCTTGTTCTTTAAAACGCGCTTAATTTTTATCTCGTTAACACTCTACAAGTCACAATTCTTTATGGATTTTGACGAAACTTACTGAAATTGTTTATTATCACCCAAGGATGAACCCTATTGAAAATCAAAAGAATCGAAAAAAATTTAATATGAATTATTGCCCTTGTTCTTTAAAACACGTTTGATTTTTAGCTTGTTAACACTCTAGAAGGCACAATTCTTTTTCAATAAGATTTTAATGAATCCTATTGAAATAGTTTATTATCACACGATAAACCCTATCGAAAATCAAAAAATATTTGATATGACTTATTGCCCTTTTCGTTCAAAATAGGTTTTAGTTTTAGCTCATAAACAGAAGAATTTTGATTATCTGGATGAATGCTGAACCCTTGATGAAATCGAGAGAAAAAAATGTTTAGACGACACTTAATTTAAGTTCTGAATGAAATGTAGGCCTATGACGACAGGTTGAATATTTGATGTGTTCTTTTTCGAACAAAGCTGCTAGTGGGCGTATATTACCTTGCCTGGCAAGCTATCTTACAAAATATGTGTAGGAAAGATTTTTAATTTATGAGCTCATGTTAACTTTGGTATATTGAACTGTTTTCAAAATGAGAAGTTAAATCAAAGGCCTATATTAGATTTTTCTGTTTTAAAATCTGTTCTATTTAGTATTTATGTTAAATGATTATACAATGGCTTCATAATGTATGTTGATTTATGTATATTGTGCCTGTTACATTTTCTGGTTATATTATGGTTAAAGTATTTACTGAAAATAGTGAAAATTTACTAATGGTAAGAGGGTTTAAAAAAAAAAAGTGAAGTTAATAATAAAAAAAGAAAATCATGGTTAAAAAGATATAAACAATTAATCTTGTCAGTAACATGTATATTGTAGGTTCATGTTAATATCAAATAATTTAAAAAAAAAAAAATACAAAGTTTTTATATGACAAAAAAAAATGTTGGTAACATTATTTTAAATTTTGTGTAGCATGTCAATCACTGGAAATTTATTGTGAAACATGTATATATAGATGTGTACAAATTACTTGATGAAACATAAGAATTTTGCACAGCACTCCCTGCCTCACCCACATCATATAATACACTGAGAAACCTTGCCCTATCCTTATATAGTTCTTGTATCACATTGTTCATCTGTATGTTAATATCAGTGGATATTGTGTACATATACAATAAATTGTACATTCTCAAATTATATACTTATTGTCTTTATTGATAACTGGTCGAAGATGGTGATCCTGTTTATCTCCAAGATAGTTGTATAATTATACCTCTGCATTGGAGTTCTGTCCTGCCTATAGAGAACATGAATATAGGCTTTCTAATCAGGAGAGGGATATGTTTTTTACACAAGGTCAAAGTGGAGATAACTCATGAAATTACCTCCCTTCCAAAAACGGCAACAACAACAAAAGTTCAGATATTAAAATATTATTACAAATGAAACTACATTAAATAGATAGAACATGAATCATTAGACTTCAAGAATTGGAAACCTCATTTAATGCAGATCTGGTTGTTCTGAAAATAAAATAAAAATAATATATTAATACATTATACTGAGGAGACATAATCCTGCCTGCCATTAATTTTCAAATGGATTGAAAATGTTAGATTTAAGTTAGACAGTTAGCTTTTCTGATTGAGTAATTAAAAAAAATTATACCTCTTAGGACTTTCTTCTTCCTGCAGTAGAGTTTCTAGGTTTCGGGAAATTTTTGAGGTGGACACACTTCTGGCTTTAGCATTTTCTTGATCCCTTCAATGATAAATATATATTTAAATTGAATAATATGAATTCTAGTAGACATACATCTGGAGACAAAACATTTATACCAGTTAACTTAATATTGAAATTGTACATCGTGCGCGGCCTTTTCACACCCAGATAATTCCCACCCGGACAATTCATATCCGGACATTTTGCATCAGGACAACTTCCAGCCGGGCACTTTTACACCCAGGACAAATTCCACCTAGGAAAATTTCCCATTGCACTTCACACCAGGACGATTCACATCAGGAAAACTGCCACCTGGAAATTACGCACCCATGACAATTTCCACCCATAATAAACTAAGCATGATTTTGAACTTACTAATTTCATTGGAATGGACCCCATGTAGATTGTTGTTTGTGTAAGAGACGGGAATGTGTTTCTTATGTGTGGAAATTGTCATGAGTGCGAACTGCCCCGGTGTCAAATTTCCGCGTGGCAGTTTTCCTGGATGTGAATTGCCTGGTGTGAAATGTCGCGATGGGAAATTTCCCCAAGTGGAATTTGTCCTGGGTGCAAAGTGCCCAGGTGTCAAATGTCTCGGGTGGAAGTTGTCCTGATGCAAATCATCCTGGTGCGAAATGTCCGGATATGAATTGGTCGGGCAGGAATTATCTGGGTGTGAAATGCCCTACTACCTTGTACATATATAGATCTGACTTGGTATAAGTTCCAATTGACATCATCGCATTGACGATATTGAAAAATAAGAAAAATACCTGACTTACTTATCTAACTGTGATTTCCGTGTAGTACGTTTATTAGTAGTTTTAGCTTTAACTGATGGTATAGTAGTTAATGATGTAGCTGCTGGTGTTTTAGATGATTTACCTACAAATAACAATCATATATTTAAAAAAAAAGCCATAACCTTATAAAAAGCAAGGAAGATCTCAATTACATAATACTAATATTCACTAATCGAAAAAGATAGTATGGCATCTTTTATTTTAAACAAAATCATTTGACATTCATACCCCTTTTTGAACTTTTGGGGATTATACTGAGCAATATTACCTTGTCTATATCTGTCAAAAATCGTCCCATCAGAGTGTTTACAGGCTAAAAAATTGTATCAAATATTTTACAGATTTTCAATAGGGTTGATTCTTGGATGATTATGAATACTCGCAACAAGTTTGTCAAAATCCATCCAGAATTGTGCCTTGTAGAGTGTTAACAAGCTACAATTTGAAAGTGTTTTAAAGAACAAGGGCAATAATTCATAATAAATATTTTTTGATTTTGCTGTTGTTTAATAAGGTTCATCCTTGGGTGATGAACACTCACACCAAGTCAAGAATTGTGCCATGTAGAGTGTTTACGAGCAATTGTGGACGGACAGACCAACAGACATGGGTGACGCCAATATACGCCCCACATTTCATGGACAAACAATACATGTAAATATTTTAATCATCAACAAACTTACGACGGATTTTAGTTTTGGGTTCTGGATGATTTTCAGGAGGCTGTAATAATGTAGTTTCTGCTAATGTTTGAGATAAGTTATTAATAGTAACATCATTAACAGTATCCTCAGTATTAGACACTGGGGACTGAGACTCTACTATAGTATCAGCAACACAAGCAAATTCTTTTATTGTATCCAGGAACTTTTTTATGGATTTTATACAATTTTTATCTTTGACCACCTAGAAAAAAAAACATAACGAATTTGACACTTTTTTGATATAATGTTCTAGATGACCATTTTGTGTCATGGCCAATTGGATCTTTAGTTTAAAACAAAATTTGTCATATTATATTAAGCATTTTTTTAATATCGTCAACAGTTCTATGTATCTGCATCAGAATTACAAATAAGGGACATAATAAGCACCATCTATAGCACAATCTAGTTGCATCCTTAGCTATACATGACTTATAATTTTATTTTTGCAAAATTCTGTTCACTGGATAAGGATGCAATTTCTTAATCAAACATAGGCTTGCGGCAAGTCTCGCAAGCGTATACGCCCACCAGCAGCTTGATAAAGAGGTAAATGTGAATGCCAAAACAAACGCGATATCAGAGTTTTATGCGATAAAAATCATCGCATCATCACTAAATTCAATAGTGCACATCTTCATAAAGATATTGACACACATACAAAAGATTAAATGAATCCATAGAGAATTGTAGAAAACGAACTCAATATCAGAGTTTTATGAACACAATTACAGAGTTTTATACGATACCTCTGAAGAAAATCATCGAATCATCACCAAATTCAATAGTGCACATCTTCAAAATGATATTGACACACATACAAAATATCAAAAGGATCCATGAAGAATTGTAGCCTGCAGAGTGAGCACAAGCAAAAAAACGAACGCGATATCAGAGTTTTACGCGATATCTTGGAAGAAAGTCATCGAATCATCACCAAATTCAATAGTGCACATCTTTTTAATGATATTGACACACATACAAAATATCAAAAGGATCCATGAAGAATTGTAGCCTGTAGAGTGAGCACGAGGTAAATGTGAACGGACGGACGGACGGACCGACAGGGGTAACCACAATATACGCCCATACTTACGTGTGGGAGTATAATAATACCACCTCTTGGAATGAACAAAAAATTTTAAGTTCTCAAACTTGGTCAATAAGAGTATATATTCATCAACGGTGTCCACAGTATACAAACATAATAAAATAAACCCATAAAACTATGTAATTTTCCATACAATTACAGGTTATAATTTAGAATTAGAGTAAGCGTTTTTCAATTATTGGATATATACATAGTTTTCTGGATTTATTAGATCATTTAGGCAATCTGTTGCACCAGGTAAGTCCCCTGATGAATATATACTCCTGTGGACCAAGTTTGAAAATCTAGATTTTTTGTTCATTTTAATTCCTTTAAATTAAGAATACCAGGGCTTGCCAGGCAAGGTAACATACGCCCACTGGCAGCTGTCGGAAATGATTATATTTGAATAGACGATAATACAAATTTTATTATGTCAAAAGCATAAAAAATAAAGGGTTATAACTTATTAATTCCAAAGATCACACCAGGTTTCATTCAAATCGGTAGCTTCAATCCTATTCACAAACAAATTTTGATGCATTTTGACAAAGTCAAGGGCAATAACTCAAAAACCATTCATCGAAAATACGTCATTTTCAAACTTGATCGAGATCTTATCAATTCCAATGATCACCCTAAGTTTCATCAGAATCGGTTGAAAACTGGAGCTTCAATCCTGTTCACAAACAAATTTTGATGCGTTTTTACAAAGTCAAGGGCAATAACTCAAAAACCTTTCATCGAAGATACGTCAATTTCCAACTTGACCGAGATCTTATCAATCTTAAGGACCATACCAAGTTTCAATAAAATCAGATGAAAACTGTTGCTTCTATTGTGTCAACGATCAATTTTTAATGAGTTTTATCAAAATCAAGGGCAATAACTCAAAAAACAGTTCATCGAAAATATGTCAAATTCGAACTTGACCGATATCTTATCGACCTTAAGGACCATACCAAGTTTCAATAAAATCAGATGAAAACTGTAGCTTCTATTGTGTTAACGATCCATTTTTAACGCGTTTTATCAAAATCAAGGGCAATAACTCAAAAACCCTTCACTGAAAATATGTCAAATTCGAACTTGACCAAGATCTTATCAATCTTAAGGACCATACCAAGTTTCAATAAAATCAGATGAAAACTATAGCTTCTATTGTGTTAACGATCCATTTTTAACGCATTTTATCAAAATCAAGGGCAGTAACTCAAAAAACGTTCACTGAAAATATGTCAAATTCGAACTTGACCAAGATCTTATCAATCTTAAGGACCATACCAAGTTTCAATAAAATCAGATGAAAACTATAGCTTCTATTGTGTTAACGATCCATTTTTAACGCATTTTATCAAAATCAAGGGCAGTAACTCAAAAAACGTTCACTGAAAATATGTCAAATTCGAACTTGACCGAGATCTTATCAATCTTAAGGACCATACCAAGTTTCAATAAAATCAGATGAAAACTGTTGCTTCTATTGTGTTAACGATCCATTTTTAACGCGTTTTATCAAAATCAAGGGCAATAACTCAAAAACCGTTCACAGAAAATATGTCAAATTCGAACTTGACCGAGATCTTATCAATCTTAAGGACCATACCAAGTTTCATTAAAATCAAATGAAAACTGTAGCTTCTATTGTGTTAACGATCCATTTTTAACGCGTTTTATCAAAATCAAGGGCAGTAACTCAAAAACCGTTCACTGAAAATATGTCAAATTCGAACTTGACCGTGATCTTATCAATCTTAAGGACCATACCAAGTTTCAATAAAATCAGATGAAAACTGTAGCTTCTATTGTGTTAACGATCCATTTTTAACGCGTTTTATCAAAATCAAGGGCAATAACTCAAAAACCCTTCACTGAATATATGTCAAATTCGAACTTGACCAAGATCTTATCAATCTTAAGGACCATACCAAGTTTCAATAAAATCAGATGAAAACTATAGCTTCTATTGTGTTAACGATCCATTTTTAACGCATTTTATCAAAATCAAGGGCAGTAACTCAAAAAACGTTCACTGAAAATATGTCAAATTCGAACTTGACCAAGATCTTATCAATCTTAAGGACCATACCAAGTTTCAATAAAATCAGATGAAAACTATAGCTTCTATTGTGTTAACGATCCATTTTTAACGCATTTTATCAAAATCAAGGGCAGTAACTCAAAAAACGTTCACTGAAAATATGTCAAATTCGAACTTGACCGAGATCTTATCAATCTTAAGGACCATACCAAGTTTCATTAAAATCAAATGAAAACTGTAGCTTCTATTGTGTTAACGATCCATTTTTAACGCGTTTTATCAAAATCAAGGGCAGTAACTCAAAAACCGTTCACTGAAAATATGTCAAATTCGAACTTGACCGTGATCTTATCAATCTTAAGGACCATACCAAGTTTCAATAAAATCAGATGAAAACTGTAGCTTCTATTGTGTTAACGATCCATTTTTAACGCGTTTTATCAAAATCAAGGGCAATAACTCAAAAACCCTTCACTGAATATATGTCAAATTCGAACTTGACCAAGATCTTATCAATCTTAAGGACCATACCAAGTTTCAATAAAATCAGATGAAAACTATAGCTTCTATTGTGTTAACGATCCATTTTTAACGCATTTTATCAAAATCAAGGGCAGTAACTCAAAAAACGTTCACTGAAAAAATGTCAAATTCGAACTTGACCGAGATCTTATCAATCTTAAGGACCATACCAAGTTTCAATAAAATCAGATGAAAACTATAGCTTCTATTGTGTTAACGATCCATTTTTAACGCATTTTATCAAAATCAAGGGCAGTAACTCAAAAAACGTTCACTGAAAATATGTCAAATTCGAACTTGACCGAGATCTTATCAATCTTAAGGACCATACCAAGTTTCAATAAAATCAGATGAAAACTGTAGCTTCTATTGTGTTAACGATCCATTTTTAACGCGTTTTATCAAAATCAAGGGCAATAACTCAAAAACCGTTCACAGAAAATATGTCAAATTCGAACTTGACCGAGATCTTATCAATCTTAAGGACCATACCAAGTTTCATTAAAATCAAATGAAAACTGTAGCTTCTATTGTGTTAACGATCCATTTTTAACGCGTTTTATCAAAATCAAGGGCAGTAACTCAAAAACCGTTCACTGAAAATATGTCAAATTCGAACTTGACCGTGATCTTATCAATCTTAAGGACCATACCAAGTTTCAATAAAATCAGATGAAAACTGTAGCTTCTATTGTGTTAACGATCCATTTTTAACGCGTTTTATCAAAATCAAGGGCAATAACTCAAAAACCGTTCACTGAAAATATGTCAAATTCGAACTTGACCGAGATCTTATCAATCTTAAGGACCATACCAAGTTTCATTAAAATCAAATGAAAACTGTAGCTTCTATTGTGTTAACGATCAATTCAAAGTCAAGGGCAATAACTCAAAATCCATTCATCGAAAATACGTCAAAATCGAACTTGACCGAGATCTTATCAATTCAAAGGATCACACTAAGTTTCAACAAAATCAGATGAAAACTGTAGTCTGTATAGTGTTAACAAGAAATGTTGACGGACGGACCGACGGACCGACGGACCGACGGACCGACGGACAGGGGCGACGACAATATACGACCACATATTCATGTGGGCGTATAAAAATAATACCTCTAACATCTCTTCACATAAACCAATAACTGTTTTAACATTCTGTTCATTATCTTGACTGATATCTAATTGATTTAATATTCGTATCCAGAATTTCAAATTAAATGAATCTGAATTGGTGAGTATTTCATTACAAACTTTAATACAAATATTATCATGACCAGGATTGTCCTATAAAATAAAGATTAATATATCACATATATATTTCCTAGAAATCATATCTAAATACTAAAACTGGGTATTGTCAATCATTCTAAGTTACAATATGTAAAACAATATAGGTTAATAGACAAAAAGGATTAAAAGATATTTTAGTTGCAATATAAAATGGAATCTAAGACTCACCAATTTAGAAGAATCAGTATTCATATGAACAACCAGTCTTTTAGTGTTGATTAACTGTACTAGTATATCAGATACTTTACAAATGTCAACATCAGATAAAGGACTGGATGTTGGGGCATTCATCAAGGTCTTTAATGTCTGCATAAATGATTCTTCCATTATTTCTTGATTTACCCTGAAATAAAATAAAATCTTCATTGTCAAAAGGAAAAGGACACTGATAATGGCTTAAAACATCATATAGTGAGATGTGGCTACATATATACAATCTCAGGCATTTTGTTGGCCGATATGGTTTTGATTTGCTAGTGCAATTTGGTAAGATTAGTAGTGGTCCACCAATGTGGAATTTGATACTCGTGATTTGGCAATATGGCTGCCTTTACTGACAGACAGATAGTAATACTTGCAAAAGTCTATCTAATTGCCTAACCACCTCTTCAGCCTTATCAGTTTAGGTAGCTTGTCTCACAAAATAAACTTATTGGCTCACAAATGCACAAAATACCAAATCAAATCAGAAAGACTGGATTGTTATGATTAAACAAGATTCTCAGTAACCTTTCTTCAGATGAAATGTATCAGAAATAAAAACCTACCTAGCAGCAAAAGAGAAGATAGGGAAGAAAGCTCCTAGACATTGACGTAGGTGATGGTCATCTTCTGTTACAGGATTACACCATAATAATATTAAATGAGATAAAATTTTAGATGATACCAATCTACCTGATAACATTAATTTAGCTAAACCTTCAGCTGCTACAGTTCTTAGTTCAACACTCTATAATATAATACAACATAGAATATCATTGATATTAGTACTTGTTTCAAAACAAAGGTTACATTACAATTATAGATACATTTAAATGGTCATATATCCACATTTTTAGTGAATATAAAATAATCTTCACAGATAAACAAAAGAAATATCACTACTGAAAATACTGACAGTAGCAGTTAAATGTTCTGTGGTCAATAACTCATTTAACATTAAGTTTCTCTAAATTTGAACATATGTATATGTTTCTTTTGCCTTTAAGAATATTATATTACATTTCAACTGATTGCTTTCATTTTTATTATGAACATGGACACTCAACTAAAACATACCTCACTATCTAGAAAGGCACTCAATATAGCTACTAGTTTGGCAGCAACATTTATAGCTTCAGATTGTTGCTGAGGCTCGGGTTCTATAGTTGATTCATTGGTACTATCATTTTGTTGAGTAGTATCAAAGGCTTCAATGGTAGTATCAATAGAAACTGTATTATCTTTAGTAGTTATCATGGTAGTTTCAGTATCTTTTAGTATGTCAATACCATACATATGTACCAGATCAAAGAGGCAGGTCAGAGCACTGGTACGTACTTCTACTGTATCAACTTGAGATACCTGTAAAGTCAAATAATAAGAAGTTTTACATCCTGCTTTTCTGCACTTGGATGGGCTAATGAGGATGGCTCAAATAATAAGAGCTATACACCTTATTTGATGGATTCAAGTGCAATATAGGAAATGTAGCCTATGAGTATTGAAAATGCTGCTTATGTTGATTAGGAATACTTGGGTGAGAAACAAAATGAACCTAGAGCCAAAACTAAACGATCGATCATACAATATATCATTACACAAATGTATGACAAATGTGTTTAACAGATGTATGATAATATAGATCATGTATATTTTCTGAGGTTTGATATCATTAATCTAATGACATATAATTACTGGTACATATCTGATTGGTTACTTCTTGCAATTCCAATAGCGCAATGAAACACAAAAGCCGCCTACTTAGTACTAACATAGCTTTGATAGAAATAAAATCTTTAATTTGATGAAAGAAATACAAACCTGCATTAATAATGGTAAATAGATCAACACTAAATCTTGTTTTAAATGACAACATAAACCTAATGCTGTAACAGCCTCATTTCTAACACTTTCATATTCACTTTGAATACCAGGTACTATCTGTAATAGAAATATTGTTCTTAAATTATTAACATGATTGTAGCCAAAATAACTCCATACTGCTGATGTCAATATCAAGGGATCCACATGGATTTGAAGGCTCAAATTTCAAAGGTGGCTTGTTAACCCTGTTCTTCCATTCTATACAATCTTGATAGGCATGTCTTTATCATATCTAAATATCTTAGTTTTATAGGAGAAATCAGAAGAGTTATACTATACCTGTGTCTCTAACATCATTTGTACTGTAGAAGATAAAGTTTTTAATGGTAATATCTTTAACATTTCACTAATAATAGTTAAACATTTTAATAATGTAGCTGGATCATTCTGAAATAAACAGTTTTTCGTCCAATTACTACTGATACATCAAAACAAAGCCATAAAAAATAACACATTTATCAGAGTTTAAATCAAGGAGAAGATTGATTTGACACAATAGATACTGTATTACCTTTTCAGTTCTAACTTCTTCCTGTTCTGGTCTAGCTGAATCCAGTAATTGTAATTTTTCTACATCTAATTCCCCAATAACACCTTTTAATTCAGCTGCTTTAACAAACTCCTGTTTCTGTACACATTCATCCATTTCTTCTCTGAGTTGATTTAACTTCACTCTAATACTAGCAATCTATGTAATAATAATAGGTAATTCATCTTTATATATTCCTCCGGGCTTTATTTCACCAAAAAATGAACTTTCCAACATAATTTTTTTGTGGAATGGGAGACAAATGATTTTGATCACAATATTTTCTTTAGTAAGCTGAGTTTCCATATACGCATCATGCAGACATAAATGGCCCTTGCAGATCTGTCATGGTTCAAATATGATTCCATATGTGCGTTAAACTTATGCATTATCTTTCTGTTGACGTACAGACTTCTAGACAGATGGATGCTTAGGCGAGAAAAAAGACAGGGAATCCCACAAAATACGTCACATTTGGGAGATCTCCGTGCAGAAAAGGGTCCAAATGCGTAAAAAAGCGCTACATCAGGCGATTTCTATTTTGATGCATGACGGAGACCATTTGACAGATTTCGCCTCTTCATACCCTCTTAAACCAACCATACTGATTTTTAACACATGATGGATGACAGATCCGCATGGCATGTATAGCGTATATGGAATCTTAGCTTAATGCTGTCATCTGTAATCTAAATATAATGTTTTCCTGCTGGTTATCTATCATAAATACAAAGTATAACTGTGTCTCTTGGACTGTTCAAGATACATTATAAAACATTTTGAATTGAATCTTGGTGGCAAGTCAGAGAAACAACTAATGTTTTACCTTTAAGTCAATTTGTCGTTGTTGATCTTTGTTAATACCCTTCTCTACAATAGTTATAGGCTCTTTAATTTCAGAGATAGTTTCAGCTAGATAGTTGACTAGTGATTCAGGTGTAGTTTTAATAGTTTCTAGTCGTGGTAGAATATGTTTTACTAGTCCCGAACCAATAGTTTCACAAACTAACATATCATGTAGTATCTTCTCTAGAGCTTTCCTATAAAACAATAACAAACTTCAGCTTGCATGTTAAACAAGACAAACTTTCTTATTAATGAAGAAATGCATATAAATTAACATAAAGTTTCATCCTTTACTATAAGGAGGATATTATCAATGTTTTTGTCAAATATTACGGTGGCCCATATACGACAAATTTATTTTTTTCTATTTTGAATTATAAACTTCTGTTTTTATTTAAAAACTTGAATTTCTATTTAAAAACTTGATTTTTCACCTTGGTGGAAAATAATATTCACCTAGGTGATAATTCAATGAATTTTTATTTAAAAACTTGATTTTTCACCCTGGTGGAAAATAATATTCACCTAGGTGATAATTCAATGAATTTCTATTTAAAAACTTGATTTTTCACCCTGGTGGAAAATAATATTCACCTAGGTGATAATTCAATGGATTTTGATTTAAAAACTTGATTTTTCACCCTGGTGGAAATTAATATTCACCTAGGTGATAATTCAATGAATTTTTATTTAAAAACTTGATTTTTCACCCTGGTGGAAAATAATATTCACCTAGGTGATAATTCAATGAATTTTTATTTAAAAACTTGATTTTTCACCCTGGTGGAAATTAATATTCACCTAGGTGATAATTCAGTGAATTTTGATTTAAAAACTTGATTTTTCACCCTGGTGGAAAATAATATTCACCTAGGTGATAATTCAATGAATTTTTATTTAAAAACTTGATTTTTCACCCTGGTGGAAAATAATATTCACCTAGGTGATAATTCAGTGAATTTTTATTTAAAAACTTGATTTTTCACCCTGGTGGAAATTAATATTCACCTAGGTGATAATTCAATGAATTTTTATTTAAAAACTTGATTTTTCACCCTGGTGGAAAATAATATTCACCTAGGTGATAATTCAATTCGCTATTTTTTTCAAAATATACCAAGTGCTAAGTTGCTGTATCACCAGCAGATATATTCCTCGACAATAGTTGAATGAACCAATAACCATGTTAACAAGCAATCTGATTTTAATGGGTAACTGAGAGATACAGCTACTTAGCACTTGGAATATTTTGAAAAAAAATCTTTTATAGTCTGAATGCTATAAAATGGAAAACATATCGAACTGTTTCCAGTCATAATTCCTGTAGTTGTGGAGCTGGTACATCTTCTTCTACTCTTTATGCTGTCCATCGACATGAAAGATGTTTTGAATATTAATTTCCACCAGGGTGAAAAATCAAATTTTTAAATAAAAATTCATTGAATTATCACCTAGGTGAATATTAATTTGCACCAGGGTGAAAAATCAAGTTTTTAAATAAAAATTCATTGAATTATCACCTAGGTGAATATTAATTTCCACCAGGGCGGAAAATCAAGTTTTTAAATAAAAATTCATTGAATTATCACCTAGGTGAATATTATTTTCCACCAGGGTGAAAAATCAAGTTTTTAAATAGAAATTCATTGAATTATCACCTAGGTGAATATTATTTTCCACCAGGGTGAAAAATCAAGTTTTTAAATAAAAATTCATTGAATTATCACCTAGGTGAATATTATTTTCCACCAGGGTGAAAAATCAAGTTTTTAAATAAAAATTCATTGAATTATCACCTAGGTGAATATTATTTTCCACCAGGGTGAAAAATCAAGTTTTTAAATCAAAATTCATTGAATTATCACCTAGGTGAATATTATTTTCCACCAGGGTGAAAAATCAAGTTTTTAAATCAAAATTCATTGAATTATCACCTAGGTGAATATTATTTTCCACCAGGGTGAAAAATCAAGTTTTTAAATCAAAATTCATTGAATTATCACCTAGGTGAATATTATTTTCCACCAGGGTGAAAAATCAAGTTTTTAAATCAAAATTCATTGAATTATCACCTAGGTGAATATTAATTTCCACCAGGGTGAAAAATCAAGTTTTTAAATAGAAATTCATTGAATTATCACCTAGGTGAATATTATTTTCCACCAAGGTGAAAAATCAAGTTTTTAAATAGAAATTCAAGTTTTTAAATAAAAACAGAAGTTTATAATTCAAAATAGAAAAAAATAAATTTGTCGTATATGGGCCACCGTAAAATATAGGTTTTCAGAAAATGTCAGGGCCAAGTTATTTTTGATTAGTTATATAAATATATACCTGCCAGCTTGATCAGCTAAATCCATACTATCTATTAAAATTAATAATTGTTGTAGAACAAACTCTATTTCTAATTGTTTCTCTATATCATCACAGTCTTTATTATCTTCTAAATACCTATATCATATTATATTATATTAATCAAATTATACATTCAAATTCCTTTCAAATGGCTTGTTATCATATTTCAATTGAGAAAACAGTTCATCAAATAACTCAGAATGTGTCCTTAAACCCTTGCTTAAAAAAAAGGTAAAAAAAAAAAAAACACACTGAAAATGTTCGCCAGTTTGTATAATATGTTATCATTCTAAATGTTCGTCTAGTTAAAATGTAAAATAATGTAATGTAAAACACAGATGTCATATTAGTTCACTCTTTCCATTACATGATACTATAATAAAGTTTTAGTGGATACTGTTACTTACTTGCGTAGATAATTAGCATACAATAAACAATTTGGTATAATTGTTTCTAATATTTCTTCATATTCATTACCCTTAGACTGTATATATTTTAACAACATCCTCCAATACATAGAACTTTCACAATCTAAATCTTCCATTTTAACTAGATAGCTGAAATAATACACATTCTTCATTGTTCAACATATGTTACTCTGTGACTCCCAGATGCTCAGAATTGCAATTTTTTGAGTTGGAAGCATATGAATTACTTGATCACATTTGACAGGTCATTCAACTTACTGCAAATGTTTTCGGGTCCATTAGAATTGTCTTTGAAAGCATGGTCCTTTCAAAATACTTTTTACGTATAAATCTTCATCAACCTGGCACGCTTGTGGCCATTGTTATCATCCTTAATAGCCCGGATGAAAAAGCACAGGTCAAAATCATCCTTTATAAAATTAAGTACAATAAAAACCGTAAAAGAAAAGAAAGACAATACCTGTCATCAAGTAAGTTAAAGTTGGAAACTAAATCAGCAATCTGTGACTGTTGAAACATTGTATTGAGAACTTGTTCACAGATCTCAGTAGAATTCACATCTAAACTCTTTAATAAATCCAATATATTACCACTAAATGATCGTAACCAAGATTGTAATACTTTCTTAGAGCATACATCACGTACATTAGCTGTAATGGAAAAAAAAGTCAAATAAAAAAGAGCAAGAGAGCAAAAATTGAAAATTTGACTTAGTTATCAAATATATATTTCAATCATTTATCAAACCCTCAAACCATTCTGATTTGTACTATTAGACATTGTCTTCTTAATTAAATCAAATGTTTAAACAATAAATAATAAACATAAAGATAAATTTGTCGTGATCTTTTTAGGTGTTAAGAAAACAAAGCTATAAAACCTACCAGAACGGTCATTTAGGCCTTCATGTAATGTTTGCAATCTCTGAGCTATAGTCAAAGATTTAATATGGATTTTCTCAGCTAGAACACAATAAGCTACTTGGCGTACACTTTCATTCACATCTCTTGTTCTCTCCAATATATGTCCAAGTGTTCCAGTAGAAGGGGCAATAACTCCCAAAACAGCTCTTCTGACATCAGGATTAGGATCACAAGACATCAAATACAAATAGGCTATAAAAAAAATTAAGTGACCCATATTTAATTTATAAAAAAAAATAAATAAGACTGTCATGTTTTATTTCTTAACTGAGTTACAATTAAGTAGCTACCGGTAAGTTTTCAGTATAAAAATCTGATGTCTTGTTCTCAGGGCTGTTGATTTTTTTTTTGTCGTTTGGACATTTTTAACATCTACTCTGAGAATCCAGACTAGGGTCTATTCATCATAGAATTTGACAGTTTTTAAAGAGAACAAATAAATTAGTTTCATTGAATGTTGAATAAAAAGAAAAGATTTAGTTTATTTACCTTTAATAACAGGACAGTTATCATCAGTAGGATCTTGTAATCTAGATATAGCTAATACAGAATGTTTTCTTACAACATGAATTTTATCTCTCATTCTCTCTAACATACATGTATAAATACGGTCATATAACTCATCATCTATTTGAGCATCTTGAGATAGATTATTTAATAATTTATTTATCATTTGACAACAGCGAAATCTCACACCTCTATCACAAGCACTATGATACTGAAAAATAACATTGAAATAATCAAGATTTAAGAAAAAAGAATTTAATGTTATAAACGACAGCACCTGAGGACAGTCTGTGTTTGAAGAGAATGACCATGTCAACCAGAACTACTGATTTCATTTCCAGAGTTTCTTGCTCATCACTATAGTTTAATGAGCATACTTTGTAAAAGATTAAAAAGAGGTATGAAAAAAATATTCTTTGAAAATTTGTATCACAGAACATAAGTTTAAAAATTGTATCAATAAAAGACACACACAGAGCAATTCAATTTAATGACACATTCTTAGGTGTAGTTGTTTGGATTTGTAATCATTTGTTTTATACTCACTTCCAACAAAAATTCAAAAGTTTTAATCAACAATGGATTATCTTCAATATCATCTTCTTCAATTGCTGTTTCATTAATCTCTTGACTTGAAGGTTTAGGTATATCAGGGGCTGATACAAATTTACATATAAACTCTATAGTTCTCTCAACAGCTGCCTCTCTTTTATATACTACCATAGAAAACTTCATTAGATGCAGAAATTCTTTCCAAAAACTATCAAATTCCATCTAAATTATAAGGGGAAAATGCCATTATAATTGCTTCAGGTTTTATAAAAACACATATCATTGTAAAAACAAAGACAACACACACTGAAGTTGTGTGGCCTGTCTGGCTACCATAAATTTATATATAAACAAGCAGATCTAATGTATTTAGAATTAGAAATAACATACCGTAGAATACACAGTTCTCAATACTTTCAACATCTTGTTGTGATGTTGTAGTCCTTTCTGACATTGATTAAATATTTCTTTCATGGTTAATTCAGGCATCTACAAATAAAAACATAACAGATTCTGATTGAGATAAATATCAATCAATAAGCTTAGTCATAGATGTCAATTGATGAATATCAATAAATTGAAAAACCTGGGAAGCTTGCTCTGGATTTTTCAAGTCAACCAGTCATCTTCTATCTACAGTATCTACTATCTAGTCAATCATATGGGATAATAAATCGTGCTCTATGGTTGGAAATTGTAATAAGAGACGCATCTCTAATGTCTCAGAACTCAGTCCTAGCAAAAATTGTCCTCATTGTACACTGCATGGTACAGTCAACTACTCCACTTCATTATTACATTTATGTGTAGTCTAGTGTAGTAAGACCATCACTAGGCCTAGTACTTAGTACTACTAACTATCACAATCAGTTGACAGTACAGTAATAGTATGTAATTGTAAATGTAGCCTAATGTAATGTTATTGTTGTTATAAAAACTAATTCGCTACTATCAGTATCACTGTAACTGTAACTAAGTGAAAAATGTAGGCCCTATCTCAGTTTCACATTCAGATTTACTAATTATTTGATATTAAACGATCTGGAAACCTTATAGATTTAGCAGCTCTCTTCAGTTTATAAAGCGAATGAATATTTCAAATCAAAATCCCTCCAATCTTCAAACTATCCGCCATTTCCTTTTCATTGACCAATCACAGCCAAGGAATTTTAAAATGTTTAAATGAACCGGGTTAGAAGCATGTGACATTTCACGGGTTTTCAGAAACAGGCAAAAGAGCGAATATGCACAATTATTGTACAAGAATTAAAATAGATGAAAACCACGTTTCACTGACCTGGCATTCTCATCTTTGAGGACTTTTATATGGTGCTTGTTTTTCACTCGATGCATGGCCAACAGCCATTGAGCCAACTCAGTCATCCTAATTCACGCACCTGTCACTAGGCTAGTGATTTTTAGTGAATCCACTCCCAGTTTAGTCGCGTCGAACAGGCGTTTGTGAAAATAAAATGCAGGAAAATTTGTTTTACTCATAATTTGTCTTAATATTTTTGTGAAGTTCTGATCTCATACCCAAAAACTTCAGTACATGTATTGTAAATTTAATAGTAGAAACTAAAATCATGGGGAATTTAGAATCCGAGAAAGACAGGCCTTAGAATATCTATAAGGTGGTGTGTCTAAACTTTTAAAGAATTTTAAAAAATAGTTATTTAACATTGAATCCTTCATTTGAAAAATTCTTAAATTAATAAGCATATAGAACAATACAAATATAAAAAAAAATATTCCCAAAATTGAGTTTTTTTAATTTTTAAAATCACTTAAAAAAATCATTAATTTTCTGTGTTGACCAGTTGAAAGTGTTTTCTTCTTTTGGTTTGTAATAATCTTCAGCTGCACTGAAAAGGTTACTGTATATCTGGAAAAATAGAATTTCTTACAAAACCTTCCCTCAAAAGTAAGATCTTTCCTTCAAATGTTAGACTTGTACCTACACCTGAGAATAAAGAACCCCTCTCATGTGAAGAGATTATTACGGGTTATGCCGCCATCTATATACATTATGCATTATATCATATCCGTACTTCGTTTGTTCATGAAGTTCCATTTTCATTTAGTATAATGAAAGTTCAAAGTTAGTTAATAGATCCGAGTTGCGCTTAGATATTGTAAAAGTTTGTTTGTTGTCTGTAGCTGTAATCTTTGATTACTTCCCTTAGGTCGTAATTTTTGGAACTTCTTTGTGAGATCTTCAGTGCCAGTGCCAAACGGTCTCCGTGAAAGTTACGCTGGCGCTCTGCAACATATCACGGTAATGAACGGCGGCCATTTGACCGGACTACATCAATGTTATCACGTAATCTCGTGATTCTGGTAGTTCAAACATCAGAGACGGGTCATTCGAGGCTACAAGTATTTGTAAACAAATAACACGAAAACAAACAGACATGTATTTAAAATGATGATAAAATGCGTAAATGGTGAACAGATAGTCACTACGTAGCATTAAATGCACGAGCAGGTGTCAGAAAATTCCTCCACCATAGATATATATAATACACTAGATAGGTCCAAAGCCCTATATGGTGTGGTGTGCATACGGAACGCACCTATCTGGACGAAACGTCCCGGACCAATCGGCATCTCGAACGCGCGCTATGTTGTATTTCAGTTGTAATAAAGTTTTCAAGAGTTAACCTCGTGTTTCCTTCCTGAAGCATACGACTCTCCGTGGTGCTAATTTAGCCTCACGCCTAGAACCACAGAAGCATCACATTGGTGTCAGAAGTGATTCCTGATTAATATAATCTTTTTTCAAGACTGGCTGATAAGTATTTTTTCCAGTTTTGATTTGAAAAATTTGACGTCGTGTCGTCGTCGACTGCTCGCCGACGCCATATTGAATTTTGACCGCTGTCGAACACGTGTTTGAACGGCGAATTTTATCGCTAACTTGGACAAGTTGACAGCAAAATTAACTTGTTTTCAACTTCCTAATCGCTTATTTCAATTCAGTTATTTAGTCTGCTCAGCGAGAAGTTTACACAGTTAACACCTCGCTCGACAGTCTGAGACCGCTACCGCTAAGCCTAATTAGTTCATTTCATTTTATTTTCATTCATTTTCCTTGAATATTTTCCTTGTGCCTTAATTTCTTGAATTGTAATTTGCATCATATTATTAAGGTGTAATCGTCTGCCATTAATTCATTCATAGTTTGATCATTTTAAAACGACAAATTGTGTGCTCTTCGTGTTTAGGCTAGTTGAACACGTTGTATAGGCCTGACACAGTAACGACAAGCGTTGACCTAGTTAGACTTAGAGAGTACAGTACAGTACTGTACTATCCTATTGGCCTATAGTATAGCTTACCTGCTCTATTTTTATCCCTGCTTTGTGTTACACTGTGTACTACATTGTTAATATTGTTTAATTAAATATATTCATTTCAAGCTGACGTATAATTTAGGCCTACACGCTTTGACCTGTGGCTGTCTTCCAGCTTACAGTTTTTACACTTTTCCCCTAAACTCATTCTTGTATTAATTTTTATTCTGTTGCACTGTGCCCTACAAAATGTTTACCAATTAATGAGCGTAGGTTATCTTCAGAATTTCTTAGATAGGAATCCTGTGCAAATTCCTGCACCACCCAGTGACCGCGTTGCTGTCTTACTGTCTGACAGTAAAGGACGATATTTAAAAACCTACCATACAGACACTAACATACCCCTTGAGTTTATTTGTCTCTCTGGTGCACAGACTGAGACTGTTTACGCTACAGCTGTTGCAGAGTTGCAAACAATATACACCCGTTACAAAAAACCTCTCGTTGTTTACGTTTGGACAGGAACATGCGATATCACTAAAAAAACATACGTTCCTAAACCCCATCTTATTCCTCGTCACCAGGAACAAGGAGTCGCCTCCACAATTATTTGTTCTCTATACGAAAGCCTTATTAATTTTGTGCTTTCGCAGAATTGGCTTATCAAATTTATCACAACACCTTGCTATTCAGCTTCCATCTACAATCTTCGTCATGGCTTTAAGTCCACTCCGCCTATGCTAGATGGTTTTATCCGGAAAGAAATTGAATTGTTGAACGAAAGGATCTCTCACTTAAACGCCCAATTAGGTCGCCATACGATATTGTTTCATTTGGATATCATCAAAGTCAGACCCGGCAGACAATCCATTGTTTTTCCATTGCTATCGGATGGTCTCCATCCAACTCCTCTTTTAGCTAGGAAGTGGCTACGAAGATTGCAAATTGATATTACCAGAGAGTGTTGGATTGATCGCAGCAGCCTACAACTTATTGCCGACCCTCAGGAACTCCTAACTCTCCTGGATTTTAGCCATGGACAAACCTTCGCCGAAGATGGATCATCAGTCCTCTAATGTCGTGGCTGATCTACACGACTCGAGTTTCTCCTTTGGTCAATTATCCGATGATCTACGCACACTCAACTCATCTCTTCATGAAGTCATAAGTGCTGTTTCTTCCAACACAGAATCCCTACATGAGCTTATCCGTTCCAACAACAATTCGCTCCATGAAGCTCTTCAAGTTTCATCTAACTCTGTTTTGTCTGAAATAAGGTCACTTCGTCTGGACGGTTCTTTCGATCGCGGAGACTGTTCCAGATCGAAATTACCTCCTTTAAATGTTGGTCAGAGACCACCACACCTTATTTCATACCCTCCACCGTCGCTTACCTCGACGCCCAAATCTGATCACAAATCTGTAGAGATGAATCCCTTACTGCAAACCATCAGGTCATGGGACCATAACCACCAACCAAAAAGTGAACAAAAGCCATGGTCTGTGGGTGATGAAAACCAATTCGATCCACTCGCAGCATCACAGGCAAACTTTAACCCGAATAACGTACCAGGATATAGTGGTAGTTCATTGTTAAATACCAATCCCAGAGTTGTTGATCAAAATGCTTCGTTTACTCGTTCTGATGTGCCTCACCAAAAACTACCGACTTTTGATGGATCTGGTGATTGGGATGCATTTACACTTCCTTTTACTCGAGCAGCAAACCGAAATGGTTGGAATGATTTACAAAAATTGGATCGTTTTATAGAATGCACTAGAGGTGCAGCTGCAAAATTTATCACTACTCTACCACAAGAAATTGTCGGAGATTATAACCAATTAATAAAGCATATGCAAAGCCGATTTGGTCGGAAAGATCCACCATCAACAGCCCGGAAGAAGCTATCCGAACTTAGACAGAAAGCCGAGTCCAACGAAGAGTTCGCGGAGGAGGTTCGACGCTTAGTAACACTTGCATATGGTAATGTCACATCAATTGAATTGCAAGAGGAATTGGCTGCTGAGGCATTCCTCAAGGGACATAAGAACTCGAAGATTGCTTATGAAGTCCTTAATAGAAACCCTAAGACTGTAGCTGAAGCTGTAGATTTTGTCACCCAGTTAGAACATAATTATCGAGCAACTATAGGCAGGGAAAACGATCTCCGAAACAGATCCCGTCGCGTATCATGGTTTGACTCAGAGGAACCATCAGAAGCTCAGCTAACCTATCGAGAAAGCATGGCTAATTTGGTGAGATTGGTAAGTAAATTAGATAAGTACCAACATATTCCGCCTGCTGAACATAGTCAACCAGTTGACACTACCCTTCAACCTGTGTCTAATGAACGAGATTTTCATCGTGAAAGCAGACGCCGCAGTCCATCTCCCAAACGCTCCCATGACGACTATAAAACTTATAACTGTTTTACGTGTGGAGAACCAGGTCATTTTCAAAGAAATTGTCCACGTAAATCCAGGTCACCAAGTCCTAAGCGACCCTCAAAAGCTGAGTCAGATAATCGAATTCTCAAAATCAGCAACAACTTGGTCCGATCAATTATAGTACCCGTGACTGTCAACAACGGATATACAGATGGAGTTGTTGACACCGGTGCTGATGGTACTTTTATTTCATTTGCCTTTGCAAACAAGCTTGGCCTTGAGTATGCACACAATAGGGTGGCTAGACTGCAAAATGCCGAAAGTGGGAAGGAGATGGCAGCATATATGGACGTTCAAGCAAAGCTTACAATAGGCCCTTTTACTTTTGATTGGCTTATTGGTGTCGCCCCTATAACAGATGACATTCTAATAGGCATGGACATTTTACAAGAGTTTGATGGAATCATCTTGGCAAAACAAGGTGATTTACTCCTTAAAGGGACACTGGTCCCAGGACGCAACCATTTTCAGAAGCTTTGTAATATTGCTCGGGTAAGTACTACAGAAAAGGTTACATTGCCCGCAATGACAGAGACTATTGTTTATGGGGAATTAGATACACCCATGGATGAGACAGAAGGTGTCCTGGAACCCATTCAATTAAACAAGGGTGCTATCACAGGTTCTGTACTGGTAAATATGACCAAAACTATTCCTATCCGGATAATTAATCCGACTCCTTACGACCTACCACTTGACAAGGGTACTCATTTAGGCAAAGTTGTTGAGACCACAAAATCACTTGTTGCCGAGGATACTACCTCATTGGGCTCGGACAATAACTCGCTGACAAAAGCCAAACTTGACAAGATACTTAAAGAGGCAAAAGGTTTGACTCCTAACCAAACCGAGGAAGCAAGCACTTTGATATACAAATATTCTGATGTCTTTGCAAACGATGATGCGGACTTAGGACATTTTTCTGACATTCAGCATGAAATTGATACCGGAGCAGCCAGACCTGTACGACAACCACCTCGAAGGACACCTATTGGTTTTCAAAATGAGGAGAAAGCTCATCTTGATGGCCTGCTAAAAAGTGGAGTTGTCGTCCCTTCTAAATCAGACTGGGCCTCTCCAGTAGTACTTGTAAGAAAAAAAGATGGTGGGGTAAGATGGTGTATCGACTATCGTAAGGTCAACGATGTAACCGTTAAAGATTCATATCCCTTACCAAACATTGAAGAATGTTTAGATACTCTTGCAGGGTCCACCACATTCTCAACTATTGATCTGCAGAGTGGTTTTCATCAGATCGAAGTTAAGGCAGAAGACAGAAAGAAAACAGCCTTCATCACTAAACATGGCCTCTTTGAATTTACAAGAATGCCCTTCGGTCTGTGTGGAGCTCCTGGAACATTCCAGCGAGCCATGGAATTGGTTCTGAGAGGACTTCAATGGGATAAAGTTCTTATCTACTTGGATGATGTCATTATCGCTAGTAAGGATTTCGAACAACACCTTAACCATTTGGAAACAGTTTTCCAGAGATTTAGAGAAGCTGGATTAAAGTTGAAACCTAAAAAGTGTCATCTATTCCAAGATCGCGTCCTATTCCTTGGACACTATGTGAGCGCTGATGGAATCGAGACCAATCCCGATGTAGTTACTTCTATCCAAGAATGGCCAGAACCAAAGACTACAAAGCAAGTCCAGGCTTTTCTAGGACTAACCAACTACTACAGAAGATTTATCCAAGGTTATGCATCAAAAGCCGAGCCTCTGTATCAGCTCCTTAAGAAGGATAAAGGTTTTTATTGGGAAGACGAACAACGAAAGGCTTTCAGTTGTTTGAAAGATAATTTGTGTCACCCTCCGGTTTTGTCATTTCCTCTACCAGAGTCATTGTTCATACTTGACACGGATGCCTCAAACTTTGCCATCGGAGGTGTCTTGTCACAGATACAGAATGGGGAAGAAAGGGTTATAAGTTTTGCTAGTAAATCCTTAGGACCTACCCAGAGAAAGTATTGTGTTACTCGTCGTGAACTCCTTGCTGTGGTCACCTTTTCAGAGAAGTTTAAGCATTATCTCCTTGGAAGAAGGTTTATCGTACGCACTGATCATGGTTCTTTGACCTGGCTTTTTCGCTTTAAGTCCCCACAAGGTCAATTAGCTAGATGGCTTGAACATCTCAGTCAGTTTAACATGACCTTGCAGCATAGATGTGGTACCCAGCACGGCAATGCAGACGCCCTATCTAGATCGGCTGAACTTGACGAATGTAACTGCTACATAGCTGGTGTCGATCCAACCGAGTTGCCTTGTGGTGGATGTAAACACTGTACCAAACTCCATGTAGAATGGGAAAGATTCGAAGAAGACGTCGATGATGTTGTTCCATTAGCTGTACGACAAGTCCTTTCGGTCGATGTTCCCATTGGAGTACACAGTGTCTCCTATGGTAACCATTGGCTTGAAGGATACACACTGATGGATATCTCTGCTGAACAGAAGAAAGACAAGGACCTGAACACAATATATTCGTGGATTCAAGATGGAGTACCAGACAATCGCCAAGAACTATTCAAAGAATCTCCATCTTTAAGACATTACTGGCTGTTCATGAACCAAATTTCTCTGCATGATGATACCCTATTTTATACTTGGGAACATTCCAGGACGAAGCAGAAATTGTTGATCGTTCCAAAAGGCTTAAAGAACCTTGTTCTCAACTTGTGCCACACATCTGTCCTAGCAGGGCATCCAGGCATTCACAGGACTATAGATAGGATAAAACTACACTTCTACTGGTATGGGTTACGTGAAGACGTAACCACCTTCATAGCATGTTGTCCAGAATGTTCCGTAAACAAAAAAGAAACCAAACCTAATAAGGCAGGTATGATTTCGTATCAGGCTGGTTCACCACTTGATCGAGTACAGATGGACATTCTCGGTCCTTTTCCCAAATCTTCTAAAGGAAATAAGTATGTTCTAGTCGTCATGGATCAGTTTTCTAAATGGGTTGAGGCTTATCCACTCCCTGACCAAACAGCAGAAGAGGTAGCCTCAGTTGTCGTAAATGAATTTGTCAGTAGATTTGGTGTACCAATTGAAATGCACACAGATCAAGGCAGAAACTTCGAAAGCAATCTTATCAAGCGTCTTGGAGAACTCTTAGGATGGGCCAAAACAAGAACAACACCATACCATCCTTCTTCAAATGGTCTTGTAGAGCGGTTCAATCGAACCTTGTTGCAAATGATTCGATGTTATGTAGATCGCAAACAAGAGGACTGGGACAAACATCTACCATTACTGACTGCTGCATACAGAAGCACTGTCCATACAAGTACAGGATTTACACCTAACAAACTAATGCTTGGCCATGAGGTAAGACTTCCACAAGAACTAATATTTGGTCTAGCAGACTCCAGTCAGTGTGATGAGTTGAAAGATTACATAGACCACTTGCGGGATTCTTTGGAAGAATGTCATCAACTGGCAAGAGAGTCGCTGAAGCAGGCTGCAGTTTCCCAGAAAGTAACCCATGATTTAAAGAAGTACGAGCACCATTACGAACTCGGTGACCTCGTTTATATCGCCGACTCGACTCGTGTAGTTGGCAAGAGTCCTAAGCTACAGCCACAATGGAAGGGTCCTGGTGTGGTTTCCAAAGTTATTGGGAAAGTCTTGTATGAAGTGTCTGAAAAGAAAAATAAACGAGTTCTACACCATGACAGACTCAAAAGATGCTTAATGGAATCTGTTCCTTTATGGATATCTCGAATAAGAAGGGAAATTGCACTTAACAAGGATATCTCATCATTGGAAGAAATTAATTCGGAAGCAAGCGACAACACTGACTTGCAAACCACTACCAAAGAGGGTGTAACAAGCCATGAGTCACAGAAAATCCAAGGCGTAGATGCGTCAGGGACTCTGTGTCCGCTCGCATCTCGTCAAGCAGAACCAAAAAGAAGTTCCAACACATTCAAAGATTCAACCAAGGAAGTTCCCGATGACGACGATACCAGCAGGATACAGCTTACCAAAGATGCATCTACAAAGAAGACAAGACCAACCAAGAAACCAATCGAAAAACCAAACAAGGAGCCAATATCTGTGACAGTTACGTCCAGATATGGTCGTCCCGTAAAGCCACCCAAACGCTTTGATTAAAGGGGGGATGGTGTGGTGTGCATACGGAACGCACCTATCTGGACGAAACGTCCCGGACCAATCGGCATCTCGAACGCGCGCTATGTTGTATTTCAGTTGTAATAAAGTTTTCAAGAGTTAACCTCGTGTTTCCTTCCTGAAGCATACGACTCTCCGTGGTGCTAATTTAGCCTCACGCCTAGAACCACAGAAGCATCACAATATGTAAAGTTGCGACAACTGTGAGGCAAGGAATTCTAATGACGTCATGAAAATATGACGTAAAATGTCTACAGGCGCCATTTTGGGTCCCAAGTTTCACTATGGTCTGCTGTGTAATAAAAATGAATATACCGCAAACTTAAGATTTGTCTTTCAATTTCTGAATATTTATCTTATCTTTGTAGGCTACGGCATAGTTCCACATTCTCTGACGTGTATGGTCATTCTGATCAACAGAGAAATTCTACCTATCGGAGATATTACTCTGACCTATTGACCAACCATGTTTTAAGTAGTTCACGCGTAGAAATTTTTCTCTCGGAGATCAGAAGTGAGACGAAACGACTTCATGTAAACAAACCGAAAGTTTCAAGATGGATTCCACACCATGCAAACCAATTTTATACAAACACATATGAAGAGAATGTATTTTATTTGATCCATACTAAGTTAAAAAGAATAAAAATTTAAGCAGACTAATGTTAATGAGGTCGAAATAACTCATAATGTGCGAAATGTCTTTAATCGTCTTTCCGGTTTCTAGTCTCGTAACTCAAAAACGCCTCCGCTATTAAAAAGAGTTCTGTACCGCAACTTCTTCAGTAAATACACACTGTTGAAATTGGGAATATTTTTAGCATTTAAGAACTTATTGATATCCTATAGACGTTTTTATATTAAATTTGATGCATACTTTATCGTTCAACGAATATCGTTGGCGTCATGGCTGGTGATTAGGTTCGTGTCTTTATCTGCGACACATACGGAGCTAGGAAAGATGCGAAGTTTCGTATGGTGTATGGTTTCATAATATAAGGTTGACTACAAAATTGGACTTATATGCGCTTTATGTTTAACTTTGCAGCCAACCTTAGACCAATGCACGCAGTAACAGCTTATAAATGCTTTGCGTTTTAAATACATGCGATTATGAGTAGGCCTATATTTTAACTCGGCGTTCGAACTAAAAGATTTTTCAAGAACTATTTGCTTGATCAAAGAATAAATGTAGGCCGTCGGCCGTAAAAATTCGCTGTTAATTATACCGGGCACACGAGCGTATGTTTTTGCACGATCGCGGCAAATTTTATAATCGCCCTAAAAAATACGCGCGTGTGCCCGGTATAATTAACAGCGAATTTTACGGCCGTACGAATCGCCGAAATCAAAAATATAATCCTGGGGGCAGACGAGCGTATTTTTTCGCACAATCGCAGCGAATTTTATAATCACCCGAAAAAATACGCTCGTGTTTACGGCCGTAGCCTACAAATCGCCGGCATAAAAAATGTTATATGTTAGATATTTTCGGCCGATTATTTTCACCTGCGATTAAATTCGCCATCAAATTCGCTCGTGTGCCTTTTCCCGGTGTATTTTAAAGACACTAAGATTCTAAGACTAAAGCGTCCTATTTGGATTTGCTTCTCGAAATTGCAAACAACCATGATCTTTGTGTCAGATTGTATGATAAACGTGACAACTTTGATTTTCCTATTGTCAATTTTCCATTCATGTGCAGTAACATACCACAATCGCCTGCTTATGGCACGTACATTTCACAATTGATCCGGCATGCTAGAGCTTGTTCTCTTTATAAGGACTTTCTTGCAAGGGGTCGAATATTAACCGTGAAATTATTGAAACAGGGTTACTTGACACACAAACTTAAAATTTCTTGAAGAAAATTCTATTGTCGTTACGGAGAACTGGACAAGATTTTTGATTGTACGGATTTTTATTATTATCGGCCGATCGATAACTTATAGGCCTAATGTTTATATCTTGACGTAATATTTACATCATCGTTTTCCGTCATTTTGTACCGATAAAATTCGCAGCGTGTGCCCCCTCATAATCGGGCGTAAAAATTCGCTGGCGATAATAATCGCCGCGTTTGGACGAAAAAATGCGCTTGTCTGCCCTTAGCATAACTATATGTAGTTGCAGGGACTGAGAAGCTTTTCTGAAATTGGAGGGGGGTAGGTGCCACCAAAACTCCTTGAATTTCGGACACTCGATTTTCAGATTCAGGAAATTATCTGATAAAAATGACAAAAATATTTTGATGTAAAAATAATTAAAAGGACAAAAAATTGTAAAGGGGGATGGGAGTATGGATACACATGGATTTGAAGGCTCAAATTTCCATAATTGATCTGTGGATAATGGATACAATAATTGATTAGCTTAGAGACGCATGGTTGCTTTTCAGGGGCGTGTGCAGGAAAGAAATCCAGAACGGTGTCCAAAATACGAATTTTCATTGACCGCGGGGCCGCCACGATGAGACTTTGACTCTTGTTCCCCAGAGTAGGGTGTGAAAATTTTGAAAAATAGCGTTGTTTCCTTTTTTATTTCTTGCACTCACTATTATAATGTAATGGATATTCGACGACCGTGCTTCAAAAGCAGCATTTACAATGAAGTGAGCGCTATATAACGTCATACTTTGCTATGACGTTGGGACCCAAAATGGCGCCTGTAAATGAGTTGTCGCAACTTTACATATATAGGGCTTTGGATAGGTCATATCAATGACGTGATATTGAACTAAAACGACGTCACCGTCCGCCATATTGGAGAGATCTAAGTTGACGTTATAACAATGGCGTCTAATAGGCGCAACGTTTTGTTTTCGCTTTTATCAAATATTGAAATGAAGGAATTATCCCCAAAAAACATTACGCATGCCATATATATGTAAGCCTATACATATAATAATAATAATAATAATAATAATAATAAAATCTTTAATGAAATGGGTGAAAATTAGGCCAAAGGCCTCTTTACAATTCTGCCCCCAAAAAATAATAACATGAAAATTATGAAAATACCAATACAAATGAATAAAAAACTAATAATATGGACAATTAACAATAAATGTATAAATAATGTTGCAGAAGGCTATTTGCCAACAAATCATATACAAGTTAGGCAGAAGCAAATATAAAAGACAAAACAGAATATGATATATAATTTACACATTGAGAAATATTCATTTTTAAATATTAAAGTGGGTGTTAATAAATTTTGTTACATTTGTTCTAAAACTTTTTATGTTAGTAGAAAATCTTATAGAAAGAGGTAAAGAGTTCCATAGAGAGGGGCCTTTATATCTTAGACTATTTTTGAAGAGATGATTTTTAGGTTTTGGTATTTTACACCGTAAGTTTACTGAAGAGTATTTAGTATTTTTATATATTATGATATTATTCAGATAGGAAGGACATTTTTTGGTGGAAATTTTGTAAAGAAATAAATATTTATTGAGAAGAAATCGTTTAGAAACAGTTAAAAGATTTAGAGTTTTAGCCAATGATTGGTGTGTTGTTAATTTTTTTTCTCGAAGTGGTGAAGTGTGTATTTGTTTAAAAGCAAGTTTTTGTAAATAATTGAGAGAAGTAATTGATTTTTGACTGCAAGTATCCCATATAGATGAGCAATAATCTAGATGAGACCTAAAATATGCCGTTTTTGACATAATTTTGCTGTGGATTTATCTTAATTTTGTAAATTTTCGTGACCTCCTTTATCCGTTAATGAATAACCTTCGCCATGAATTTGCTTTTATTTTGTGAATTTTTCCTGCATCTCATTTTGGAATAAAATTTTGCAATAGACCTAAATTGTCCCTTTTCGTCAATTTTTACAGCAACAAATTGTTTTGTCGTCCGTTGCTAACACAATGGACTGTAAAAGTACAGACTTAGACCTGCGTATACGCTCTCTCTTTTCTCTATACAAAGAAACCGTAACTAGTTTTTTTTTGTCATATTAAAAAAAATGAGCTCCGACATAATACTAGTCGGGACGCAATAGAGAATGAGTTACTAGTATGCAACCGATTTGGAGACTTCTCGAGCGATAACTGATTGCGTTGTTCTGTTTGGCCCGCTATCGACAGTTAGGCCTAGTTCATACGTCGATCTTCGTGAAAAGTTCGAAGTCTGAATCCGTTTGGTTCGATAATTTGCCGAGATTAATAAAAATTTGTCAGTCTGTTGTTCTATCGGCATCTTGGTCATAGCCGTAGGGGCCCACAACTCAACAGGGGGGGCAGACTGACTATTTGCCCGAATTTTAATGATATTTTGCCCGATTTCGCGAATTTTTTGCCCGAAAACATAATATTTAGGGGGGCAACTGCCCCCCCCCCCCTCTGCCCCCCCCCCCCCTCTCCTACGGCTATGATCTTGGTTCGAGTATAACGACCTCAGCGAGCTGTGGCTTCATTCATTCGCGCGAAATCAAATCTGGGCGATTGTGACAAATTTGTGCGACTGTTCAAGTCACAATTCTTGACGGATTTTGACGAAACTTGCTGAAATTGTTTATTATCACCCAGGGATGAACCCTGTTGAAAGTCAAAAGAATCGAAAAATATTTTATATGAATTATTGCCCTTGTTCTTTAAAACGTGTTCGATCTTTAGCTTGTTAACACTCGATAATCAAAAGAATCGAAAAATATTTGATATTTGAGATCGACTGATTGCCCATACAGTATTCCCTCCCACCCTGAGGCCGGTCGGTTCGAATTTAAGGCTAGCGCACACGAATGGCTGTCAGCTCAGCTCGTAGCTCTCGTGTGCGCGGAGTTTACGTAAGTTTTTTTTTATTCGAGGCGTTAAGGAAATTATCTGTCGTGTTTGATAATTTTTTCCTCGAATGAAAAATACCTTACCGTGTGCGCAGTCGAAAGCTCTTAGCTTTCAACTTTCAACTGGAGCGCATGCGCTAGCACGTCATCAAACTAAAATTAGCTGCGCCCATCGGTGAATGTGAGTTTGTATCTGAAGCAATTTATCGCAAGGACGCAACAACAAAAGAAGAAGTATTTTTTTTCATATTCTGAATCATTCGAAGGGTTGTCGACGTCCGACATTTTGTTTAAGTCACGTTATAATGTCACGTGAGTTTGTTATTTTTAGATATTTATGACTCGACACCAAGTCGATGAAAGCTCTAAGCTTAGCGTGTGCGCGGAAACCGACGAAAGCTACCAGCTGAGCTGACAGCCACGAATGAAATTTTGCTCAGCTGGGAGCTCTCGTGTGCGCTAGCCTTTAGCGATGGCCAAACCGACATCGGCACGTAGTATACAGCCGCCCGGACCAATAAATATTTTATTCAGTATGACACTGCCCGCGAAACTTGACGCACTGACTTATCAATAATTGGGGGGGGGGGGGGGGGCATGACACCGGCATGACACCTAACCCACTTTAGCTACGCGACTGATTTGATGACGGATACAACACGTGATTTAACACTGACGGTATCTTGCGAAGCATTGATGGACGCCATTCCTAAATAAAATTAGTCGATTATTGTGGCAAGGGGGCGGCACACAACTTTCTTTCTACCCCTAGAATTCTCGAATTTCATATGTTTGTGTTATATATATTCTCCCTATACATATATTTTCTAGTGTAAATTTCATATTCCAAGTTACTCTAAGGATTCAGTTCATATTAAAAAAAGGTTAAAGCCTAATGAAAATTTTAGTTCTTGCTTATCAAGTAAAAGTGTGATTTGCATGTCATAAATTTCAGTATGGATCCAGTATATTATATCGTTGTCGTTTCTTTTAAATATTTTGCATTATAAGATTTTCGCGAAAATATACAATTTTAGATTCAATTCGATGAATTGTTATTTTGAAATAATAGATAGTAGGCCTATATGATGACAAAATGTTGTTTTTGTTTTGACTCAAAGTGCGATGCGATACCGCCTTAAAGCTGAACTGTATAATAGTGAGGTGAGCGAATTCTCTCCGTGTGCGTTTTTTTTTCTTCAGTTCTTCATTATATATAGCCTACCGTAGTAAACGTTTTAAAAGTTAATTTTGTCTCATTGATAAAGGGAAACGTTCACCTACTCCGTTGAACAATAATTAGTCTCAGAAACTGGTATTGTTTAGCTAAGCAAATCAATTATCTTAATAAATCCATGTGTAGGCCTATTCATAATTATCAGCGTTTGAAAGTAAAAAATGTCCCGTTTTTAGTCTGACTATGCGACTTTACATCTAAAAAATGTTATCTTTTTTGCATCATATGCAATCAATCTATAATTCCCTATTGTTTTTTTAAATTAAAAAAAAACATCGATTTCTGATTTTTTTCCGGCTGCCGAAATAGCATAGTCAAGCGGTATGATATCACGCTATAGATACAGGAGGTCACGCGAAAAATTAACAAAATTAAGATAAATCCACGGCAAAATTATGTCAAAAACGGCATATGTATAGGCTTACATATATAGCATGCGTAATGTTTTTCTGGGATAATTCCTTCATTTCAATATTTGATAAAAGCGAAAACAAAACGTTGCGCCTATTAGACGTCATTGTTATAACGTCAACTTAGATCTCTCCAATATGGCGGACGGTGACGCCGTGTTTTGATGACGTCATTCCTATCTAGTGTATTATATATATCTATGTCCTCCCTTGGAGTACTCCAAGGTCCTCCACAGATTCTATAGCTATGAACTATATCTATGTCGCGACGTTACAAGCATGTGGTAAAGCGTCAAAGTAAAGAGTCTCGCGCATGAAAACACAACGAAAAACACCATTCATTACCGAGACAGATTATGGTTTACGGAAACTGCCGTGGATTGCCGATTGTGCCAGTGCTTCAGAGCAGAAATTGCAAAGAATTTGTAGTCTGAAGCTATAATCTGTGATTATTTCCCTTAGATCACTATTATCAATTGTTGGATTGCTAATCGGCACACAATTACTAACTAGAATTTGGTGATTTTATTTCATTATACGCCGGTCTGCAGGAATATCTGTGCTCTGTGCTTTCAGAAATCAAAGTATCCCTTTAATTATTTTGTAGTATTGTAGGCCCTATTTAGTCATTGTTTAATGGGATAAGACACCTTTTACAGAAAGTAAATAAAGTAATCCAATCGAATTTTCGAAACAATTTCTAAGAATAATTAGAAATTTCTAACACATTTGTTTTTTTTTTTTTGGTTTTTTTCATACAAATTGTACTTGGCCTTTTCACTTCATAAGTTATGAATATAGATCCGTTGTAAGCTTACTATAAATAAACTAAAGTGTAATATAAAGCCATTAACAAAAAAAAAGTTGGTAGAAAATGAGGTGAGGTGTAGGCCTATTCATCCTTAAACTATATAGGCTATAGGGCCTAATTCATCTGTCATTCACCTGAGATAAACCTATAGCGTTGAACTAGATATATTCTATAGTATTTAGAATCCTGTTGACTAATTAATGTACTCAGTACATCTATCTCTATGATATTATTATTAGATGACACAACATACATGTAGTTAGAAAGCTCCTGAAGCTAAGAAAGACGACAGGTTAAGCCTACTAGAGTTGTTATTTTAGGGAAAATAGGAATGGTTTATAGAGCTATTTTCATAAGGCCGAAAGATACATCGAGGTGAATGGAACTAGTTGAACTGCATTCGTGTTTTACTCTTCCTCTTTATAAAACAGGTTGGTTCGATCATTGAACTCAACATCAATAGAGTTTTAAAACAAGACCAGCAAGATTTTCATCAACACTTATAGGTTCTACACAGATAGACCAAAACAAATTCATTGAGGACCGTAATCAGTTGACTAACCTGGTGTCAACAGAATCTCTCCATTCATTATCCCATAAATCTCTTTTTTTTAATAATTACTTTAAGTTATAAATTATTACCTGTATTCTTATTGATCAACTTTGAAAATTGAGTTTATGTTCATTCTAAAAGGTATATCCTAACCTTCTTTTAACAAATCAAAACGAGTAGAATGCTAACAAAACGACCAGAGAGCAAAACAATTTACTAGACCTCATTGGATCTTATAAAAGTGTAAATTAAAGTATAGATTTCAAAATTATTTCAAAATCTATCACTAAAATATGCGAATCAAATCAAATTTTGTATCTTTCTGTTAATATTAAGAATCGTTCTACAGTCTCTATAAACTTTTAGGAACTATGGAACATATAGACTAGAAATAGTTGGATCCACTGAATCTCATTTTACATTAAACTTATTTTAACATGTATTTCATCGATCGATCTGGGAGTCTACAACCGGAACAGTTTAATTACTGTCAAATTTTGAGGAAGGATATTTTTTAACCACTGATTCAACTCATCAAAATGTTTTGAACCTGATTGTGTAAATTAGAAACGAATGACGGCGATCCATTTTTCGGATTCTGTAATTTGAAGCATTAAAAGTACCCCTCATTGTTAAAGAATCACATAAATTCTGTGACTTGCATTATCCCAAAACTGTAACTACTTGCTACTCCTGTATAACATCCCTAAAAAAATCCATATAGGCCTACTAGTTATTTAGGCTACATATATAAAAGCTTAATTTGAGATTTAGTGTTGTCTTTAAACAGATTATAATTTAGAGTTACAATATCCATCTTGTTGTCTTTAGAGTTTGTTATCTTAATACAGATTATAATTCAGAGTTACAATATCGACCTTGTTGTCCTTAGAGTTTGTTATCTTGATACAGATTATAATTTAGAGTTACAATATCGTTCTTGTTGTCTTTAGACTTTGTTATCTTGATACAGATTATAATTCAGAGTTACAATATCGTTCTTGTTCTCTTTAGAGTTTGTTATCTTAATACAGATTATAATTTAGAGTTACAATATCGTTCTTGTTGTCTTTAGAGTTTGTTATCTTGATACAGATTATAATGTAGAGTTACAATATCGTTCTTGTTGTCTTTAGAGTTTGTTATCTTGATACAGATTATAATTTAGAGTTACAATATCGACCTTGTTGTCCTTAGAGTTTGTTATCTTGATACAGATTATAATTTAGAGTTACAATATCGTTCTTGTTGTCTTTAGACTTTGTTATCTTGATACAGATTATAATTTAGTGTTACAATATCGTTCTTGTTGTCTTTAGAGTTTGTTATCTTGATGCAGATTATAATTTAGAGTTACAATATCGTTCTTGTTGTCTTTAGAGTTTGTTATCTTGATACAGATTATAATTCAGAGTTACAATATCGTTCTTGTTGTCTTTAGAGTTTGTTATCTTGATGCAGATTATAATTTAGAGTTACAATATCGTTCTTGTTGTCTTTAGAGTTTGTTATCTTGATACAGATTATAATTAAGAGTTACAATATCCATCTTGTTGTCTTTAGAGTTTGTTATCTTGATACAGATTATAATTTAGAGTTACAATATCGTTCTTGTTGTCTTTAGAGTTTGTTATCTTGATACAGATTATAATTTAGAGTTACAATATCGTTCTTGTTGTCTTTAGAGTTTGTTATCTTGATACAGATTTTAATTTAGAGTTACAATATCGTTCTTGTTGTCTTTAGACTTTGTTATCTTGATACATATTATAATTCAGAGTTACAATATCGACCTTGTTGTCTTTAGAGTTTGTTATCTTGATACTGATAATTATAATTTAGAGTTACAATATCCATCTTGTTGTCTTTAGAGTTTGTTATCTTGATACAGATTATAATTCAGAGTTACAATATCGTTCTTGTTGTCTTTAGAGTTTGTTATCTTGATACTGATTATAATGTAGAGTTACAATATCGTTCTTGTTGTCTTTAGAGTTTGTTATCTTGATACATATTATAATTCAGAGTTACAATATCGTTCTTGTTGTCCTTAGAGTTTGTTATCTTGATACAGATTATAATTCAGAGTTACAATATCGATCTTGTTGTCTTTAGAGTTTGTTATCTTGATACAGATTATAATTCAGAGTTACAATATCGTTCTTGTTGTCTTTAGAGTTTGTTATCTTGATACAGATTATAATTCAGAGTTACAATATCGTTCTTGTTCTCTTTAGAGTTTGTTATCTTGATACTGATTATAATGTAGAGTTACAATATCGTTCTTGTTGTCTTTAGAGTTTGTTATCTTGATACAGATTATAATTCAGAGTTACAATATCTTTCTTGTTGTCTTTAGAGTTTGTTATCTTGATACAGATTATAATTCAGAGTTACAATATCGTTCTTGTTGTCTTTAGAGTTTGTTATCTTGATACAGATTATAATTCAGAGTTACAATATCGATCTTGTTGTCTTTAGAGTTTGTTATCTTGATACAGATTATAATTCAGAGTTACAATATCGTTCTTGTTGTCTTTAGAGTTTGTTATCTTAATACAGATTATAATTCAGAGTTACAATATCGACCTTGTTGTCCTTAGAGTTAGCTTTATACAGATTGTAATTTAGAGTAACAATATCGATCTTGTTGTTTTTAGAGTTAGATTTATACAGATTGTAATTTAGAGTAATAATATCGATCTTGTTGTTTTTAGAGTTAGATTTATACAGATTGTAATTTAGAGTAATAATATCGATCTTGTTGTTTTTAGAGTTGGATTTATGTAAATTACAATTTATAGTTACAATATTCATCTTGTTGTCTTTAGAGTTTGTTATCTTGATACAGATTGTAATTCAATCCATAATAGTGTTCTTATTTAATATCAATCTTGTTGTAATTTAGAGTAACAATATCTCGTTGTCTTTAAAGTTCCTTTGCATAGATTTTAACATAGAGTTTCAATATCGTTCTTTTTGTCTTTAGAGTAACTTTTATATAGATTATAGTTTAGAGTTACTATATCGATCTTGTTGACTTTTGAGTTATCGATATTCAAAAACTAAATGCTGTCTCTGTAGACTAACAATATTGATATTTATTTTCAGGACACAAATGTAATTGGGCAGATACACACAGTGTTCCAATATCACAGTTCATAGGCAATCATTTCTTCTAGTCCAAAAAATTAACCTTGCATGTAGGGACAGACTGTTTCATTTGAGAGTTTAAATACGACACTTCTAATATTGTTAACGTTTTATTTTAAATTATCATAAGTAAAATATATACTATATTATACATTATTTGACACTATTTTACAACTTGTTTTCACTTTGAACTTTCCTCAAACGAACTAACCATAGTCAGTTGGATGTGGCAAACTGCCAAATTTAAGGACGGGTGAAACACCAGACATATATTATTTTGGTTGGTATATATGTAGATATATATTATGTAGGATTTACGTCATAGAAATTCTTAGTCATTTTTGATTGGGTCAAGGTTTGGGTTGTCTATATTTATATCAACCCATACTGTCATATATTGTACATTCATTGTTGATGTTTGTTATGTCGGAAGTGAATAATTCGAAACCCATAGAGATTATTAAACGAGTCAAGTTAACTATTTGTAATACATGATATGCAGATTTATGTAATATCACGAAAACGTAAAACAAAATTAATAAATGCCTGAAATTTTCTGTCCAGACGTAACAAAACCATCGCACAATCCCTTCATATACCAGACAAACATGACATGGAGGTAATAAACCGACTGGTCCTCTTTTCAGCCAGTTTGTTTTCTGGGTCAGTCAGTTTCTTATTATCCTGCAAATCGTAGGCCTAAATGTTGGATATTATTTTCAAATTTCCTTTATAAAAAAAACTACATGTTTTGAATTATAAACCTTACTGGTTTAATTCTAATTCAATATTTCTTTAGTTGATCTGGTGCCAAACATGACTCATTGATAAATTGTTGGGAGGAACTTAATCGTTGTGATTGGTCGAGAAGATTTAGGATATTTAGGAATACCGTCATATTGCGTATGTTATGATGTCATCATTCTAATTTTAAATCTAAAATTGTTTTAGAATGATTAGAGTTCCAGTTATGTTCTACATTATTCTATAATAAACCAAGATGCCAATTGTTTCTGCCGTGACGTCAGTCGATGGTGATTTCTTTCTCCTTTATTAGACAAGAGAATTTCTATCGCAAATTTCTATTGAACTGTCTCTTTATAGTAAATCAAATTGATCTTAAAACGTAATGTTGATAGTCAACTAGTTTAAGCCGGGGTTTTGAATAATCCTCCAAAATGTGTCCATCTATATATAAAAAAAATAATGGACTTTATACAAGGTTTCATAGACTTGTTTCTTATTAGTATAAAAGAAATCCGTACTAGCAAGATCATGCCATTAGTCAAAAAAAAAAAAAAAAAAAAAAATATGAAGTAAAAGTGGTCTATTAGCCTAGTACCGGTGTTTTGGAAAGAGTAAGCATGAATTACACAACCTTTGTACTAAACAAGCTACATGTATGTAACCCGTATTAAACTAAATAGTGGGCCTGTGGCAAAGCAACCGTAGTTTACATCCTTAAGATACCCTGAAACTCTGCTATTTCTCTTCCCCTCACTCTTCAAATTACATTTTATAAGGCGGTTCTACTATTTCCCCGCTTTTATTTAGTTCGGATTCTTTATGTCACATTTATGCGTACAATATATTTTATAACCCTTGGTTATTGTTGCGTCTATATTTGTGTAGATTTCTAGTGAGCTACCCTGAAGGAAAGAAGTAGGTGCTAACAGCTACATTGGAGGCTAACCAATGTTTTACGCAGTTTCCTCACTTCTGCAGGATTTTGATATGATTTTTTGTTTTAATCATGTAACTGGAATGTAGAAATATAGAAATGCAGACGGCATCAAAATTTCTAGTCGAATCTCCATATCACCATATCGCATTATATAGGCCCACCATTATTCAATCAGGCAGGCAGTACTCGACAGTTTCAAATCAACATGGACACATGAGCTATTAAGCATAAAATGCATCTGATCACGCGAAAACAGCATGATTTCTTGGACTTGAAGATTATACGTTTTTGAGTTGATACAAAAATAGATATTATCCTTATTGATCACTTTCTTGTTCTTAAATACAACAATAACCTTGAGAAAAAGATATCATGTTAAAAATAAAACAGATCCAATTGAGTTAAATGAAAAACAAATTGAAAAGGAAATAATTTGTCAATTGGATTACACTTTATTTCTTTATTTTCAGCTCTGATGCTATTTTTATCCAGCCTTCTGTCATGATGATCGGCTTAAGAGTACACTCGTCTTTCATTGGAATATAAGATATCGAAATTATTTTATTGGAAATGATTTCACATCCTTTATCGTTAGGCCTATTTCATATTATCCTACTGAAAAATATCTATAATTTTATCTAATTGTATCTCATCACCTAGATACCTCGTAATTTGAAAAATATTTACTATACCGTAACAGAGGAATATCTAACCATTCTGTTAATACCATATATTTAACTATCCTAAAATTTGAAAAATATTTTACTATTCTGAAACAGGGATATGTAAACATTCTGTTAATAACATAATTATATCTAACTATTCTGTTATTGAAAGATATCTAACTATTCTGTTATTAAAAGATATCTAACTGTTCTGTTATTGAAAGATATCAAACTATTCTGATATTAAAAGATATCTAACTGTTCTGTTATTGAAAGATATCTAACTATTCTGTTATTGAAAGATATCTAACTGTTCTGTTATAGAAAGATATCTAACTATCCAGTAATTGAAAGATATCTAATTATTCTGTTATTAAAAGATATCTAACTATTCTGTTATTAAAAGATATCTAACTATCCTGTTATTGAAAGATATCTAACTATCCTGTAATTGAAAGATATCTAACTATTCTGTAATTGAAAGATATCTAACTATCCTGTTATTTAAAGATATCTAACTATTCTGTTATTGATAGATATCTCACTATCCTGTTATTTAAAGATATCTAACTATTCTGTTATTAAAATATATCTAACTATCCTGTAATTGATAGATATCTAACTATTCTGTTATTGAAAGATATCTAACTATCCTGTTATTGATAGATATCTAACTATCCTGTAATTGATAGATATCTAACTATACTGTTATTAAAAGATATCTAACTATCCTGTTATTAAAAGATATCTAACTATTCTGTTATTGATAGATATCTCACTATTCTGCTATTCAAAGATATCTAACTATTCTGTTATTAAAAGATATCTAACTATCCTGTTATTGAAAGATATCTAACTATCCTGTAATTGAAAGATATCTAACTATCCTGTAATTGAAAGATATGTAACTATTCTGTTATTGAAAGATATCTAACTATCCTGTAATTGAAAGATATCTAACTATTCTGTAATTGAAATATATCTAACTATCCTGTTATTGAAAGATATGTAACTATTCTGTTATTAAAAGATATCTAACTATCCTGTTATTGAAAGATATCTAACTATCCTGTAATTGAAAGATATGTAACTATTCTGTTATTGAAAGATATCTAACTATCCTGTAATTGAAAGATATCTAACTATTCTGTAATTGAAATATATCTAACTATCCTGTTATTGAAAGATATCTAACTATCCTGTTATTGAAAGATATCTAACTATTCTGTTATTGAAAGATATCTAACTATTCTGTTATTGAAAGATATCTAACTATCCTGTAATTGAAAGATATCTAACTATCCTGTAATTGAAAGATATGTAACTATTCTGTTATTGAAAGATATCTAACTATCCTGTAATTGAAAGATATCTAACTATTCTGTAATTGAAAGATATCTAACTATCCTGTTATGGAAAGATATCTCACTATCCTGTTATTTAAAAATATCTAACTATTCTGTTATTGAAAGATATTTAGCTATACTGTTATTAAAAGATATCTAACTATCCTGTTATTGAAAGATATTTAGCTATACTGTTATTAAAAGATATCTAACTATTCTGTTATTGAAAGATATTTAGCTATACTGTTATTAAAAATATCTAACTATTCTGTTATTGAAAGATATTTAGCTATACTGTTATTAAAAGATATCTAATTATCCTGTTATGGAAAGATATTTAGCTATACTGTTATTAAAAGATATCTAACTATTCTGTTATTGAAAGATATTTAGCTATACTGTTATTAAAAGATATCTAACTATCCTGTTATTGAAAGATATTTAGCTATACTGTTATTGATAGATATCTCACTATCCTGTTATTTAAAGATATCTAACTATTCTGTTATTAAAAGATATCTAACTATCCTGTAATTGATAGATATTTAGCTATACTGTTATTAAAAGATATCTAGCTATACTGTAAAAGAGGGATATCCATCCTACCTTCTTTGCACCTGTTTTGGGTAATGAGGACGGACAATGAAGGGAATTTTGCCATGTCAGTGGTATTAGCCTACTTTTGTTTTGAAACTGTCAAATCAACAAATCAAATCAATTAAAACATGATGACGGCCATTTTTATACAATATTTTTCAGTATTATAAAGGTTAAAACATAACCCATTTTCGAATACCAATTGAAATGGCTTATAGCTCATAGCTGGAATAGTCAAATAACATAGATAACATATGTAATTGAATAGTATCAAATAATCATTTGTTATTTGATATCGTGTTGGAAGGGTTCATTATTCTTAAGTGAAAATGACACAAATGCGATGTGCATTCATCCATAATTTTGTTTTAAAAGCAGCGTAGGCGAGGTGAGGACAGGCCAATGTAACCTGTCAATAGTCAATCAATTTTTAACTTTCTCTGCAATAACTTTCAGTAAGAATTATTTACTCATTAAGATTTTAATTTCAAATCATTTCTCTAAAATGTATGTTTTCTAACATAGTTAGTTAGCATGAAACCTGTGTAAATCTATTAGAAGATAATGCATTTAATGAAATGTTAAAAACTGCACAGTACTAATATGGTTTCGGTCCTTAGTAATTGTTTTTCTTGTCAAGCTATATTAAGATACAAGACCTTGTATTCTTTATACTCTGTGAATGTATCATGATAAATGAGTATGTTATATATAGTTTGTGAGACAATAAAAAGAATACTTAATAAAACTAATAAAATCGATAATAGACTTAAACTCGTTTTAGGGGAAAATAATGCATCTAGATTGACGTACATCAAGGAATACATGAGGTTATTTGATTGGTCAATCGTCCTAAAATTATTGACGTAGGAGAAGCAAGTGGAATCGATATAGATGTGGCTATATTTAGTTTTAATAGATTGACCTTATTCATGGTCACTAAAATATCAAACTATTTTAATTCTATGGAAAGAAAAAACCTAGAAGATATTCCCTATACTGAAGGCATGGTGTTTATGAATTGTGTATTTGTCTCGCTCGTTAATTATTTCTTGACCAATTTTAAAATCTACCGTAGCAAATATGTCGCTAGTGGGCTATTATACGGTCTTCCATTGATGGATATAAATCTTGAATCACTTTACTTTTCGTCTAAACATTTGCGTAACGATAATTTTTCAGAATTAGAATCCGAGGTCCAAATTTCTTACAATTCCTCACACAATTTTTTTTTAGACATTATTTTCACTTACAAGCAATGTAAGTGAACTGACCAATAAACAAAATAAAGAAAAAAATGAAAACCCTGTGTTAATTAATATTAAGGCCAAGGGTTTAATATGTATACTTATATATGTATGAAAGGCTACTGGAATAATATGTAAAATAAATGAAACGACACTATATCAAGAGCTCCATTAAATTTTATCAAACACGGTTGGTTTTAAGCTATAAAGATAGTCATATTATCTAGAAGTAGAACTAAAATATTGATTTTTAGTTTATAACAAAACATTCAAACACTTTCTAATTTGATCAAATATTCTTCATGTAACATTATTTTAATTAATTTTTATAAAAGAATGATATATGAACTTGAACATTTTAATTCCGAAATCATATGTACAATCGATACATTCTAACCCCATGTCAACATCTTTAAAAAAAATACCAGATAGCCCGTAGATAGTCTCTTTTCAATAGATGGAATTTATATCCATCTATATTACCCTTAATTAGAATCGGAATAAATGTAGGGTTATAATAGTATTGCGACATATGCCTTCAGTAGGTGTAGAGATTGAAAATAATTTAAGTGTGGGATGACCCAGTCTCCTGGAAATGTTCATCTACACCGGGGTCATTAAGATAGAAGCGAATTGTTGATCGCCTTCACATTCAATCACAGTAGGCTATATAGGCTACCAACTCTACCAAAAAGAAATCCAATATAAATATGTATTACATCTACAGTATACTACTTCTCTCGAAATAGACTACTAGTTTATCTTTTGAAATACATGTAGTAATAATAAGACATGCAGCAAGAGAGGGGGTGTAGTGGAAAAAGGATTTTGTCAGTTTTTAAATTAAGTTGCAAATATTAAGGAACCATGGCATTACAACAAAGTTAAAAGCAAAAGCTGTTTTTTTTGTTGCCAAAACCCATGTTATAAATCTATGATAGTGAAGAAGCCATTTAAATAAATATATAAGAAAAATATATCTGATATTACTCATTGAAACATCTCAAATCTTTTAAATCAAGACCAATATTACTTCATCAACTCAAAATCTACAACCACACACGATTTTGTCAACCAATACGACCGGGAAAGACCAACGAAATGTAGAGTATTTAAGTTTTATTTAAAATGTTGCGTATATAACATATCGGTACAAAAACTCAATCTTTTTGAACATACCTTTTTATATTAATATTGCATTCAGCAATTTGATTAATATAATACAGTTTTATTTTCGATTCTCGTGTTTGGTAGAACATTTTACCATTGAGGAAGTAACATGGAGTTAGGTTAACCCACACAATTTGTAATAAGGTAGGAATAGATCATTACATGGAATATGTCTTTGTAAAAAGATTGCTCAAACCCTAAGAAGATTATCAGTTCTCAATTAAAATGATTTTCTAATTTTTTAACTCAAATAAGACATATAAAAATAACGAAATCTATTTTGTTTTCAAATAGAAGTAAATAACAATGAACCAGTGTTTTTTCTACTGTTGAAAGCAGTAATCAATAACGTTTCACTGAAATTACATTCCGGCAATTCTAACTTCCTATTCAAAGAACAGAGGTTTTGCCAAAAGACATAAATTTCTTAAAGGAGTTCAAATTATTCTAAAAATGGAAGAAGTGAAAGATCAAATGACTATTTTAAGAGAGAAAGAACTAATGAAGGATAATAATATATTTATGGTATGGTTAGGCTATGAGATAGGATTGGTTTATACAAAGGTTATAATAGATTTGAATGAAGTAACAGAATGAATTCCCTTTCTTCCGGGTATAAGTTCTAAATCAGGTATTATAGATAGGTAAAAGATTCCTTGAAGATATTTGTTTCATTCTGGTTTTTTAAACACTTTTCAGAACTGGAAACATTTAAGAATGCCTCAGATTTTATTATTTTGTGATTCTAGATACATATTGTATCTCTGCATACATCTGTCTGCTTGGAGATATTTCGGTTCTACAGTTTTGACTTTATTGGGCTTATAAGGCCAACAAAAGGATTTTTGTAACCACTGCTGTTTTGGCTTATATGAGAAACTATTTTTTCGTCTGATTTTGTGGTTGCCCTCGAGAATGAATTATTCGTAAAATAACCATTGAGTGGAAGGAAGCGTAGATTAAAACGATAAGACCTGAATTCAGTCTTTTTTAAATATCTGTTTAAGACAGGTCCCCAATATGTCGTTTTAAGATTTATTGAATACAGATGTGATAACAGATTTTCCTTCTCTGAAGCAGAAGTAGGTCAAGAGCTTACTCAATTTCAATCATTTCCATTCAACACAGCCTCCCTTATGGCCAAACTAAATTAGAAATGGAGTACATTATTTAACTATGTACATGTACAGACGTGGTTCCGAATGGGGTTCAATAACAGTAAACTGTGGTTATTTCCCTAACCATGTATATTATAGTAATATGAATTGGAGAAAAGATGGAGGATTGGAGAAGTAGGGCCTATTCTTTATCAATGATCTTACAGAAACCATTCGTTCAGTAGAAAATGTATCCGTGTATTATATCGGCTATTCAAACATTCTACAGTATACAGGTATTGATCTGTTTCTGCCGTCAATGAACACAGATAGAGAAATTGCCAATCCATCTTTGTAACTATAAACCCAAAATAGATATTGAGCGTTCGATTTTCGTCCATGACGTCAGAGCCTGGGTTATTTCAGAACACTTAAAAAGCCAAACGAAAAGTCGCGTAATTGCTTCTGCTATATTTAGTCACCGTGCGCGAGTATTCCACAGCTGACGTAGTCACGGCGGATTGTCGTATACGAAATCATTAAAGGTTCGTTTGATATTTCCTATATTGACAAATTACGTCTATACTTCACAGTTAAGTGACATATTATTTGATAACGTGTACAAAAATATATTTTCATTGTAGAAGACGTAAGGAATATTATTTGCTTCTGATAAAAGCCATATCCATTTAAGTGCCTTTATAAAATTAGATGTTTACATTCTAAAAGGGTCTGGTTAAATCCGTTGTACACGCAACAGCTTACCAACTGTTGTTGATTTCTTGCAGTTCCTTGTCCATATAATCAAATGGAATGTGGGTGTCGCCCCCTCATATTAATCTCTTTCTCCATCTTGGTGCCTTGGGGGTTTTTAGTCCTATAAATAAAAGTCATTTGTAAAAGATATTGAAAACAATAACAATCATTTAGAAACTGTCTGAAATTGCAGCAGATATTGAGCATCTTATATTTATTATGTACCTCTTTCCGGTTGTAGCATACCGTTATTCAACCTTTAAAACATTTTTCCAACCGTAACTGGTATCTCCAACAGTTTTCAACGAACACATATTATAAGTTAATGTATCTTACCAGATTACTATTCAAATGTATTTTACTATATTACTATTTAATCATATTGTACCATATTACTATTTAAATATCTTGTACCATATTACTATTTAAATATCTTGTACCATATTACTATTTAATCATATTGTACCATATTACTATTTAAATATCTTGTACCATATTACTATATAAATATCTTGTACCATATTACTATTTAAATATCTTGTACCATATTACTATTTAAATATCTTGTACCATATTACTACTTAATCATATTGTACCATACATGTATCACTATTTAATCATATTGTACCATATTACTATTTAATCATATTGTACCATACATGTATCACTATTTAATCATACTGTACCATATTACTATTTAAATATCTTGTACCATATTACTATTTAAATATCTTGTACCATATTACTATTTAAATATCTTGTACCATATTACTATTTAAATATCTTGTACCATATTACTATTTAAATATCTTGTACCATATTATTACTATTTAATCATATTGTACCATATTACTATTTAAATATCTTGTACGATATTACTACTTAATCATATTGTACCATACATGTATCACTATTTAATCATATTGTACCATATTACTATTTAAATATCTTGTACCATATTACTATTTAATCATATTGTACCATACATGTATCACTATTTAATCATACTGTACCATATTACTATTTAAATATCTTGTACCATATTACTATTTAAATATCTTGTACCATATTACTACTTAATCATATTGTACCATATTACTATTTAATCATATTGTACCATATTACTATTTAAATATCTTGTACCATATTACTATTTAATCATATTGTACCATACATGTATCACTATTTAATCATACTGTACCATATTACTATTTAAATATCTTGTACCATATTACTATTTAAATATCTTGTACCATATTACTATTTAAATATCTTGTACCATATTACTATTTAAATATCTTGTACCATATTACTATTTAAATATCTTGTACCATATTATTACTATTTAATCATATTGTACCATATTACTATTTAAATATCTTGTACCATATTACTACTTAATCATATTGTACCATACATGTATCACTATTTAATCATATTGTACCATAATACTATTTAAATATCTTGTACCATATTACTATTTAAATATCTTGTACCATATTACTATTTAAATATCTTGTACCATATTATTACTATTTAAATATCTTGTACCATATTACTATTGAAATATCTTGTACCATATTACTATTTTAATACATGTATATAACTATTAGATATATCTTACTATCTTATCATTTAAATACATCTTACCATCTTACCATTTAAATATATCCTACCAGCTTAACTTTTAAATATATCTTACCTACTTACCATTTAAATATATCTTACCAACTAACCATTTAAATATATCTTACCAACTTAACTTTTAAATATATCTTACCAACTAACCATTTAGATATATCTTACCAACATAACTTTTAAATATATCTTACCAACTAACCATTTAAATATATCTTACCAACTTAACTTTTAAATATATCTTACCATCTTACTATTTAGATATATCTTACCAACTTACCATTTAAATATATCTTACCAACTTACCGTTTAAATCAGGGGCGGATCCAGGATTTTTGAAAGGGGGGGCGTAGATGTAAAATTGAGCCGAGCGAAGCGAGGCGAAACTTTTTTTGACCTTTATTTTGGCTTAAAAACATAGAATAAGTATAAATTGTACTAATTTAAAGGTTTCTGACGTGGACCATGTTAACGAAATCTATAGGCGTATTCATTGTACAGTCTAATTTAAAAAAAAAAAAAAAAGACAAAGTAAAGGGGGGGGGGGGGCGTACGCCCTCTACGCCCCCCCCCCCCCCTGGATCCGCCACTGGTTTAAATATATCTTACCAACTTACCGTTTAAATATATCTTACCAGCTTAACTTTTAAATATATCTTGCCAACTTACCGTTTAAATATATCTTACCTACTTACCATTTAAATATATCTTACCATCTTACTATTTAGATATATCTTACCAACTAACCATTTAGATATATCTTACCATCTTACTATTTAAATATATCTTACCATCTTACTATTTAAATATATCTTACCAACTTATCATTTAAATATATCTTACCAACTTACCATTTAAATATATCTTACCAACTAACCATTTAGATATATCTTACCATCTTACTATTTAGATATATCTTACCATCTTACTATTTAAATATATCTTACCAACTTACCATTTAAATATATCTTACCAGCTTAACTTTTAAATATATCTTGCCAACTTACCGTTTAAATATATCTTACCTACTTACCATTTAAATATATCTTACCAACATAACTTTTAAATACATCTTGCCAACTTACCATTTAAATATATCTTACCAATTTAACTTTTAAATATATCTTACCTACTTACCATTTAAATATATCTTACCAACTTACCGTTTAAATATATCTTACCAACTTACCATTTAAATATATCTTACCAACTAACCATTTAAATATATCTTACCAACTTAACTTTTAAATATATCTTACCAACTAACCATTTAAATATATCTTACCAACTTAACTTTTAAATATATCTTACCAACTTAACTTTTAAATAGATCTTACCAACTTACCGTTTAAATATATCTTACCAACTTACCGTTTAAATATATCTTACCAACTAACCATTTAGATATATCTTACCATCTTACTATTTAGATATATCTTACCATCTTACTATTTAAATAGATCTGACCAACTTACCATTTAAATATATATCTTACCATCTTACCATTTAAATATATCTTACCAACTTACCGTTTAAATATATCTTACCAACTTACCATTTAAATATATCTTACCAACTTACCATTTAAATATATCTTACCAACTTACCATTTAAATATATCTTACCAACTTACCATTTAAATATATCTTACCAACTTACCGTTTAAATATATCTTACCAACTTACCATTTAAATATATATCTTACCTACTTACCATTTAAATATATCTTACCTACTTACCATTTAAAAATATCTTACCAACTTACCATTTAAATATATCTTACCATCTTACTATCTAGATATATCTTACCAACTTAACTTTTAAATATATCTTACCAACTGACCATTTAAATATATCTTACCAACATAACTTTTAAATACATCTTGCCAACTTACCATTTTGATATATTATGTTACCATCTTACCCTTTAAATATATATACATATTACATACTTACCATTTATATATTACAAACTTACCATATATATATATATATAATTAAGTGAACAGATTTACAATTTAAAGCTCTTAAAATGAGCAGAAAATTTTAGTTCTCAATTTTGGCCAATTATTGGAGTATGATATTCATCAACGGTTTCTACAGTATACAAACAGAATCAAATAAACTTTAAAACTAAGTAATTTTCCATAAAATTACAAGTTATTATTGAAAAACGCTTAATAATTTCAAAAATTATAATAATATAAGGTAGTTTTCTGGAATTATCATATTACAGGTCATCTGTTGTATGTTTATGACACTAGACAAGTTGCTTAATGAAACTCTTCTTCACCAAATTTTATCATTCTATAAGAGGTGGTTTTCCGTTAAATCTTACTATTTGTATAATACGTGTATATCTTTCACCATTTGTACCATTACCATTTAGATATTATACTATCTGGACACATGATAACTGCAGATCCATCATGTACAAATTAAACCCGCATTATACTTCCTCGAAGACTATGTCATAGTATATATCCAGATTAATATGCTACCAGATCTTGCAAAAAAGTGCTGTCAGAAGAACACTATTTCTCAAGTTCTAAATAATGATTTCAATACAGTCAGTGTCGGAGACAAAGGGGACAGAATGGGACCCCCTCCCTCGTAGTCTCGTAGGCAAGTTTTTCGGAAAGCGTTCACAAAAATAACAATAACTATATTAGAACAACCTCAGATACGCCCCCCCCCCTCCTCCTCCTCCTCCTCTGACGTAAACCTGGCTCTGCCACTGAATACAGTGTGAATTAAATAATGTTGTGTAAATATTCTTGATACATTTATGTATTTAGTGGATTAAGTCTTGCAACTGATTTCCTATTTAATTTAAAGCGTTTTCAAACTTAGTCAAGAAGAGTTTATCAACGGTTTCCCCAAGTATACAGAATAAAAAATAGCCATAAGACTATGTAATTTACATACAATTACATGTTATAATTGAAAAACGCTTAAAATTTGAGTAACCGTTTTTCAATTGTATATAAACATGGTTTTCTGGATTTATCAGATTATTTAGTTAATCTGTTGTATAGTTATGCCACCAGGTAAGTCCTCTGATGAATATATACTCCTATTGACCAAGTTCGAAAATTTAGATTTTTTTGTTCATTATCAGAGGTTGTATTCTTTTAAGAATGGAACCGTTCGTGTAAAATGTAGTTGCAAAAGGACGGAAATATCGTTCAAGGTACGGACATTTATTCTTCATGTAGGCGTGTATGAAAACGACATACATTATTATACTGTGCTGAATTAGAATCAGTATTTCAATTTCAATTATTTTCAATATCATCGTTGGAATATTTAGAGGGAGAAATTTCCATATGGTGTATTAACTCTGCAATGGTTTCTGGTAATCCTGGCAAAAAAGGGTATTACATCAGGAACAATTCAATGCACAGATTTAAGTGGCGAGTTGCTTCATTTCAATTATAGGGTTAAAGAAAAGAATACATTTAAACTTTAAGATCTTTTATTGTCTTCAAAGTCATGTAGTGGCATTATGCCATACGACATTCTCATCCAGCAAGAATAGTTAAAGAAAGGCTTTGAATTCATATACAATAATGAATAATAATAATAATAGATATGATAAGAACATTATCATATTAAAGTGTTATAACAATGAAGAAAAGAAATAACATTAAAAGTGTAAATATATAGATAAATCTATTTTTTCAGAATTACAAGGCTTTTATCACATACCCGCGCATTTTGAAACATTGCGAAATGTACAGAACAATATCTCTTATATACATACAATTAACAATAGCATAAAACAATTTAAAAGATTTAACGTTCACAACGCAGATAACCGGGGTTTACATATAACAGTTTTTGATTACTATTACGATGACAAATGTTAGATGTAGTTTTTACTCTTTTCGGATATGAAGTGAAAATGAAGCAATGATTTCATGAAAATGATAAAAATATTTTTAGACATTTTAACTTATAACAACAAATAAAATATCTAAGATGCTGCCAAATGAAAAAAGCATCAAAGAAAAATGAACAATGAACATAACATTTGATACTTAATCTTAAAACAGCATGATTAACAACATTGGTATTATAGAATGAATAGCAGTAATACAACAATATTCACGGGAACAATTTATCGGACATTTGGTCTACAAATAAAGCCACATTTAATTGTGTAGTTAACAGTCAACCTCTTTAGAGTACCACAGACATGATCTGCTGATGTAAATACAGTGTTTATAAGTATTTGTATTTAAAGCACCACAGTGTTTTTACATTAATGATGATGTGGTGACTACCATTGGAAGCGAACAAGGAACACATCCAAGAATATTAGCAGTATCAATCATAGAGTCACTCATAGCACCTGATGTTGAGGCAGCTTGGGTTGTTGCTGAGGTGGCTGTGGCTGTAGAAGCTATCATTTTGGCTTCCTTCTTGATACGCTGTTTCATGTGCACTTTAGCATGGCGTTTCTTTTCGTCACTACGAGCGAATTTACGACCACAAATATCACAAGAGAATGGCTTCTCTCCAGTATGTGTGCGAACATGAGTAGTTAAATGATCACTTCTACTAAATGCACGTAAACAAACTTTACATTGAAATGGTTTTTGTCCAGTATGAATACGGATATGGCGGGTAAGTTCATCACTTCTAGAAAACCTTCTATCACAATTGTCTACAGGACAAGCATAAGGTCTCTCGTGAGGTGGAGTTTTACTCGGTCTGTTGGGATACTTCCGTTGTTTTACAGGGAAAAATTTTAATGCACTCTGTTGATAAGTTTGGGATAATTGCGGAATTTCGGATTTCGTAGCGATTGCAGATGTAGTGGCGAAGTCCATTGGTACAGTAGTAGGAGCATAAAATCTATCACCATAACTATCAGTATCTGGTTCCGTTTTGATAGAAAAAGCCTGCATAGGAATTTGTCCGCTAGGCTGAGAAACTAGAGCAGTAAAGTCTGGTAACTGGGTCTGCGAAGCTGGATTTGATGAAACTGACCACTTTAAGTCCGCACTAATGTTTTGTGTTTTATTAAAGTCTGACATTTGCATTTGTAACACAGTATCCTGAAGTGATCCCTGGGGAAAGTTTAACATTCCTATATTTTCAGCAGATTGTTGTTGTTGCTGTTGTTGAGCGCAACTACTAAATGTTTGTGGATGTTTCATGGCCAAATTAGTCAAATCAATGTCTCCTAATGGCATAGCCTGAGAATAAGGGGGAGGTGGTGGTGATGAATAGCTAATACTATCATCAGGTGACATAGATCCTGACATTTGTGGCATTGATGGTTCAGGTGTTGACTGACTTGACTGTGGTGTTAATGGTGATCCAAATTCAGCTGTATAGTTATCAATTTGTTCACTGAATGACAAGTCGTCTTGTGATTGTTGATGTCCTTTTTGTACAGGTGATGGTGATGGTGATTTAAACATGGCCATGGAAGTTGGACATATTTCACTAATATCACTAGTTGATAAGGTGGTAGTAGAAGGGAAGGATGTGGAACCGGATGTAAGTCCAGAAGAAGTTGTTCCAGTAAATAAGGAATCAGCAGATGTGGTTGAAGGGAAGTTCTGTGGTACATTACTTTGGAACTGCGTAGCTTGAGACAGGATGGTAAATAATGGTGACATTGGTGATAAAATAGAAGCAAAACTTGGTGGTGCTGTGTCATTTTGAGATGATGTTGATATCATTGGTGTTGTTGTTACCAATGTTCCTCGGTAGGAGATGGTATGGGTAACATTCCCGCCACTCTGTTGAGGCTGACATCTGTTTGGGAACATGCCCTCCACCGATTTCTCGGGGATGTTGATAGAAGCCACGATATTTGCTGAAAAATACAAAAAGAAAATCATAAGTACATAAGAATAAATTTTTCTTTTGGAGTATTTTGAATAGATAACTGAACGACTTGAAGTACAAACCCATAGTAAGTCAATAGTAGAAAGAAAGAAAGAAAGACAAGATTCTAAATAAGAGAAGTGAGAAGTAACTGGTGCTTTGCAGTTTATATAGAACTTTATAAATTCTTCAAATATCGTAGGCCTACCCCGAAGATACATCGTGAAAATCCTGGGATTCTAACTTCTTCAATGAACGTAAGAGTGTGACGTACTCCAGTATATCTAAAGCAAATACTAAGCTCCGCCTCTTTTACGTAGGCGAGTTGGTATGACGCTCACGCAAACCAATTGATGAACGAAATAAATAGCCTAGACCCCAGCCTCAAGTTTACTAAATATAGAATAAAATCGATAGTTCGGCAAATATTATAATTGATTGATATTCCCAACACGAGTTCCTCTCTTATCTGACGACGTCGATGACGGTGCCCTGCCAAGCTAATATCGATCCATGTATAAATATATACAAGTCAAGAGGCATTATGGCCGACAATGTAATTTTCTCACGGTAACTCATATCCAATATACGACAATTCGAAACTTAATTCAACGTCAAGTTATTAAGATCAAAGTATAAAAAAACATCTTTCATATCAAATAACATGTAATGCAACATATTCTTTGATTATAAACTACAAGTATAACAGGTTTCTTCAGTAAATGTAAAGTAGGCCGTTGATGTCCAACAGCTGATTATAACAGTATGGCCAAGTCACATCAAACACTTGACATTCCTTTCTTAAGAAAATAAGAAACCTACCAGTAGCTGTGATTGGCGGTGGCTCCAATGTATCTGGTCCAAAGAATGTAGTTTCCGAACATGTTGTCACTGGTGTATTCAAAGAATCATCAACAAATTCCTGTGTAGGTCTAATGACAGCTCCAGTGGCTGGGGTGTCATAAGAAAAACTATGAATATCCGCCAGTGCCACTTGAGATAAAGTGTCTAACCCGTCCATAATCATGACGGATGGAGATTTAGGTGAATCCGACACGATGAAAGGTAAACAGTAATCCAGATAACCACAGATTGTTGTGGTACGTTTGAATACTATGTATAAATCCTTAGAATATCATCTGAACAGTGAGGCTGCAAACTTATGAATGAATTTCTAACTTATATACCACGAGTTATGAATGAAACTTGTTCACAGTGATATGCCCATATATGGAGCGTACTATTTACGTTGAACCAATCAAAAGCCGTTATTCCATTGACGTCACTATGACGTAGGTATAAATAAAAGATAAATTTTACGATCAATTACCCATGATTTCTAAGTAGGTCACCAATTTACTATGACAATTTTCTCAAAAACTACAATATATTTCAGAATGCCATTTGGACCAAAGAAAGATATGATAACAAAGATCATATCTGTGAAATATCATTTAAATTCAATACTTTTAAGCTTAGGAAATTCTTAACTGAAATTATCATATGATTACGTACGTCATGAAAAGAAGCTGAACTTTGCCCTTTAGACGGAAACTTCCATATATGGCACACAAAGAATCACGAACATTGCCGAAGTTTGAATACCGATTAATACAATTCATGACGTCAATGCCCTGCAGGGGGAAACGAACTGTCCATATAAGGATATAACTCTTCCGATCTAGCTTCATTAAAAGGTCACAGGGGTCAAATAATCCTAATATAGAAGTTATCGTCAATATATAAAGCTCGTTTGACGGAAATCTCTTTTCCGTAAGCGGATCCAGATTAAGATACGATGACCTCATAAATCTTATATTAGTAACTAAGGGAGTACCGTTAGATTGAATAAGATTAGAATATGGTACTATATAGTTGCTTATCAGAGTTTGAAAATAGATAGGAGAATAGGCTACGAGTACTAAAATAAGACTAAGACCATTGTGGCGCATTGTAACCATGAACCATATCGCCACATAGTATAGTATAATTATGTACTTGGACTAAAGCCACTGAAGGTTTGAAAGTAAAATTAGGTCAATACATTATAATAATAGAGAATGGTGGAGAGCGACTTGCCTACTGTTACCACTATTCAGTTGATAATATCAAAGTACGCTATTAAATAACACATGACTGTCTATATTTCACCAGAAAACAATACATTATAATATTCGTATGTATCATTTGTTTGAAGACGAAAATAGCAAATTATAATGAGCTTTTTGTTGTACATAGTATAGAACCTAATAGCACAGTAAATTATAGTGACAAACAAAGCATTTATCAGACAGAAACCATATAAATCAGGCACTTATATATATATTCAATGGACATTCACCGAATTTTGTTCTTTTTTGGGGTGAAAATTCAAATGGGTTAGATTTTGGCATCACCTATCAATTTTAGTTTGTCTCTTCTTCAGAATATGTCAATTATATAGTACTCAAGGCAATGAATCAAATTAGGCTAGTAATTGAGCCTATACATACAAATTCATTCTCTTAGATTCTAAAAGATTGAAACTTGAACTGCATATCTTTTACGTTTTGGTAATACATCCATCGATGTAAATTTTAGAAAAGAGTTCAATAGTTTAAAGATTAAAAAAAAAAAACTCAAGTGCTATATATTGACAATATGCACTTAAGTCTGGAACGTTTTTTTTATACGTTTCTTAGGCTCTACTTAGCATATTTTTTAATCAGATCGAAGACTGACAGAAATATTGTGTATTTTTTTTCAGTAATCATCTAGATATCCAGTATCGATCATATTTATTTTATTAATATGTTTAAATCAATTAATATTTATATTCGAAATTAGGTTTGAAATACAAATATATTAGGCCCACAAAGCTACATTAAACAGAATATAAATTCCTAAGATCAATGAATTTGATTCGATTGCCCTCGGGAATGAACTGTTTTTTGGTTATTCCCTGTCTGTAGTTTCTTTATGTACATTTAAGAGATCATGAATAAGTTCCATTTTCACAATTCGTTGAAGTTTTTGTCTTGCCTAAACATATCAACCTCGAATACAAGAGAGATTCGTATTGGTATTAATAGGGAAACGTTCGCCATCAGTTCAACCAATCATACCTTAGTAACAAAAACGGGTTATTGTTTAAAAGGGAATGTTCAGCATTTTCGATGGTCGATTTAGGATTTAAATATTTCTAAATAGTCTCCAGAAGTACTGGAACTGCACGAAAATAATATAATTCCTTCAATTATATACCTTAGTTATTTTCTGTAAAATATTACATGTAATGTGAAAAATAAATATTGTTTAAATCAATTATATCCCTACTTTAACATTAATCCTTCATTCTATATATAATATGTGTTTTCTATATAACGCATATTGTTACTAAACGGCGAGTCGTAATTTAGACTTTCAAACGCTGATAATTATGGATACACAGGGATTTAAAGGCTTAAATTTTGAGGGAGAGTTTGTAACATTATTACGGATTAGATTAGTAAAGAAATTACAGGTTTTGAGACTAAAAGTTTTTTGGTCGAACATGTAAACATATCTTTTTGACACCCTCCCCCACTCGAAATTTGAGCCTTCAAATCCATCTCTATGATATGTAATTATTTGAATACTATTAATTCAACGGTAGGTCATGTACACTTTTACCTATAAGACTAGCTAAACTATTCCCGGTATCATCGTCCAATGAAAATATTGAGTGTTCGTTTTTTAATCAAAAAAAAAACAAAATACAAAACAAAAAAAAAAAAACCCAAAACAGCCAATTTGAAGTGAATCATATTTTTAATTATTCCGAAAATATCGAGCTTTTATATTTTTTTCAAGTAAATTCAAGTTGATCAAGCGCACAAAAAGTGAATAGCATATTTTAGAAATATTTATGTAATAGTATACAACATTTCAAATAATGAAAATTTTGCATGCTGCCCTTTTGAAAAGAATATTTTTAATAATCAAAGTAAAAAAAAATCTTTTAATTTGTTCACAGTTTTTAGTGACATTTCCTGAGTAGTAGGCTATATTTATATCTATATTAAAACAAATGAAACGAAACGTTATATAAAAGACCTTGAGTATGTACTTCTATTATAAATCTATACTCTTTAATAAAGAATCTAGTTTTGCTTATTTTAATGGGAACTATTCGATCAATAGATACAGCCTAGGGAGCCTACCGTAAAAATTCAAATCAAATACATTTGTATCTATAATTATCTGCGTTTAAAGGGATTGTAAAGAGGTTTTTAAAACTTTGTATGTGTATCGGGGACACTGATAGCATCAATTTGTGCCATTACAATTTCCATTCCGACGTCTGTGGTTCTTGCAATTCCGCCAAAACTAACGTGTTTTATGACGTCACTAACAGTGATCTACCGGAAGCTACTATTGATATCTATGCAGATCACTATTAGTGACATCATAAAACGCGTTAGTTTAGAAAGATAAAAATTCGACTATACGCAATACATGTATATATAGAAATAGCGAGAAAATTTCTAGTTTACGATATATTTGAAGGGATTAAACAATTTCCGAACAGTTCTAATACAATATTTACATACATGTATATTCTAGACCCAGATCAACTCAAAATGCCGACTGTTCCCCTTTAAATAATCAACAGGACTATGAAAGTCATTTATTTCAAATAGGATGACAATAATTATGCTGACTGACACATATCCAAGGCCTAATAGACAACAAACATATTCTTTTCTCATTAATTTGATATTGGCTTTGGTGACGTTCAATAATTGTTTTTAGAATAGCCAGACATTTTTTTTCTGTTTCTTTTCTAAATGTATATACCTTATTCTGATTATTTAGTAAAGCGTAATGGTGATATAACATAATTGTTTCGAAAGAAACTATACTAGGAGTTATACTAGTCTACAACAATTCTGTTACAAAATTAACATGTACTATTGTATACATTTAAAAAGTTTATATTATACTAGTTCTATATTTTTCTTCAATAATTCACTAACAAAATTAACTTGTATCAAAAACTTTGTTTATAAAGGTTATTGGTACTTAACTAGTAGTGTACCATAACTCTTTAATAAAGTTGTGTGGAGCTATACTAGTGTACCATAACTCTTTAATAAAGTTTGCTGGTGCTATACTAATGTACCATATCTCTAATAAAGTTGGGTGGCTCTATACTAGTGTACCATAACTCTTTAATAATGTTTGCTGGTGCTATACTAGTGTACCATTACTCTTTAATAGAGTTGGGTGGCGCCATACTAGTGTACCATAACTTTTTAATAGAGTTGTGTGGAGCTATACTTGTGTACCATAGCTCTGTTATACAGTTTGCTAGTGCTATACACTAGTGCACAATAACTCTTTAATAAAGTTTGCTGGAGCTATACTAGTGTACCATAACTCTTTAATAAAGTGTGCTGGAGCTATACTAGTGTACCATAACTGTGTTATAAAATTTACAGGAGCTATACTAGTGTAACATAACTCTTTAATAAAGTTGTGTGGATACTAGTGTACCATATCTCTTATAAAGTTGTTTGGAGCTATACTAGTGTGCCATAACTCTGTTATAAAGTTTGCTAGTGCTATACACAATAACTCTTTTACAAAATTTGCTCGAGCTATAACAGTGTACCATAACTCTGTTACCAAACTTGCCGGAGCAAAGTTTACTAGAGCTATAATAGTGTTCCATAACCATGTTACAAAGTTATAGTAGTGAAAAATAACTGTCACAAAGTTAACTGGAGCTATACCTGTGTACCATAACTCTATTATTATATCCAAGTTTCAATACCCAAGTTCGCTTGGGCTATGCCAGTGTACTATGACTCTGTTACAAAGTTTGCTGGAGCAACACTAGTGCCCATAACTCTTATGAGGTTATCTGGAGCTATACTAGTGTACCATAACTCTGTTACAATGTTTGCTGAAACTATACTAGTGTACCATAACCCTGTTATAATGTTTGTTGGAGCTATACTAGTGTACCATAACTCTGTTACAATGTTTGCTGAAACTATACTAGTGTACCATAACTATTTAATAAAGTTGTGTGGAGATAGACAAGTGTACCATAACTTTGTTACAATGTTTGCTGAAGCTATAACAGTGTACCATAACCCAGTTATAATGTTTGCTGGAGCTATACTATATTGTACCATAACTCTGTTAAAATGTTTGCTCGAGCTATATTAGTGTTCCGTAACTCTGTTACAAAGTTTGCTGGAGCTATATTAGTGTTCCATAACTCTGTCACAAAGTTCGCTGGGGCTATACTAGTGTATCATAAATCAGTATTAGCCTTCATACAGACACCAATGAATATTGCTACTAGGCTGTATAAAACATTTGGTTTTCTAGAACTAATTCTAACCTACTTTTTACTTGTACTAATTTTGACAGAGTTCATAATTTTTGAAAAATACAAAATTGCCTCTTTTGAACTTTTAGAAATTGTGACATAACATTATTGGATAGGAGTGTGGCAGATGTGGCTCCATACAGGGTATGCTTACAAGATACCCGATACCACTTTTCATTATGATATATACAATCATTTATCAACATACTGCCTTATATGAAAAGTTCATTAGCTGCTACCACTGTATTTCCAAAAATATTGTGTTCTTGGATTTTGAGATTCATTTCCCGTTAAGGATCATTTGGCTTGAGTTTTGTTATTCAATTTGTACATAGTTTACTAGAGCTATACTACTCCACACTCCACCGTAACCCTGATAACCCCCTCTCCCCAGATCTAGGAGGCTGACGCCGCCACTGTGCGCCATTCGTCACTCTTACCAAGTTTTAAAAACTTAAGTATATACGACGGCCATTGTCTAACAATAACTGATATATTTCCGATTGTTTATTTAGTATAAAATGATTAGTGCTAACGGAGTGATTTCCCTTTCTACAGATTTGTTTTTAAGAGATTAATAACATAATGCCTGCTTATATTATTATATACGGAACGAAAAGTCTATGATGTACCAGGCCCGTAACTCAAGGGAAGAGAGGGGGGAGAGGGGGGCGAAAAAAATTCCAAGGATTCTGAAAATTCGATATTTAAGCCAAAACTCCCCAAAGTCTCTTAGAATGCCAACTAATTGTTTGAACGTTCACCCCCTAAAAACACTGGGCTGGTTACGGGCCTATTAAGGCCTACTATGTTTATCACATGAGCGTCCCTTGCTAAAGTACACGCTTACGATGAGCCGATGAATCCAAATTCCAAACTATGAAACAATAAGGTTACTTTTTGTCGTCGAGAATTATGAAAAACGAGTTATTTCCCTTTAATTGATTTAAAATGGTAGCGGATAGTCTTCAAAGTACAAGAAATGAAATGAAATTAATGGAGTTTTACGTCCTATTTTCTGCACCTAAATGGACTAATTTAGGACGGGCAAACGCCATTCAGTGTGCAATGAGGGAATTTTTGCCAGGACAGTGCCATTTGCCTACTCTTATTTTCGATTTCCAACTGACGAGGGATCTTTAACGTGTAGCCTACATCAAAATACAAGAACTGCACGGAAATCGCATAATCACTTCAATTATATCCCTTACTTAACATCTAAATTTAATTTTCTGTATATATATGTGTTTTTTATTTAATTCATGGTGGATAATTATGACTACACAGAGATTTGAAGGCTGAAATTTCGAGGGAGAGTTGTGGATAGGCCTACTTACTATGTAGGCCTACTGATTAGCTTAGTTAACAAACAAAAAAATCCAGGTTCTGGTGGGTTGGGTTGGGTTGGTGCAATGGGGGCAGTGCCTCTCTGCAAAAATTATATTAGAAACGTTTACGTATTATAAAGCTCTACTGTTCAGGAAACACCTGACATTTTTAAATCTAAAATGACCCATGATACGAAGTCTGTTTGATATATTGTGAGTCTCATATTGAAGGATTTCAATTTTGTCATATTGTACATATTGCATAATTTCTCAACATAATCCCATTCAGAATCTTTACACCTATATGCCACATAATGCCAGCGGTGTTTAAAGGCATCAATGTCACTTTTATAGAACCCCTTTTCTTGGCTGTTCAGAAAATTATTATCAGACTCAAATGGGTGCCTGAAATTTTGAATTTTCCAGTTTCAGAAATTTTGGAAATAGACGAAAGTCTGATGAAGCGAGGTCAGGTGAATATGACGGATACTCAATCAATTCAAAGCCACAATCGTGAATGGAAGTCAAGGCAATGACGAGTGCTACCTCGTTGATATAAACTTACCAAATATGAACATTCCTTTGGTACACGGCCATACATAGTCAAAGAATAGTACCTCCTTCAAACTCACAACATATCAATCAGCCCTCGTAGCTTTGTTTTATGCATTGCAGTCAAATATGTTGTATAATAAACATTATATTTAAAAGGTTTATACAGTATTATCGGTATACATGTATTATTATTATTCTACTATAAAATAAAGATATTAAAATATGATTTATTACTAACATTATATTTACAAGGTTCTCTACATAAATATATTTTATTATACTGTAAAATAAAGATATTAAATGATTTATTATAAACATCATATTTACAAGGTTTATCTACAGTATAGGTATAATATTATTATTCTACTATGAAATAAAGATATTAAAATATGATTTATTACTAACATTATATTTACAAGATTCTCTACATAAATATATTTTATTATACTGTAAAATAAAGATATTAAATGATTTATCATAAACATCATATTTACATCTACAGCAGAGGTTCCCAAACTTTTTGAAGCCGCGGCCGAAAGTCACTCCCAGAGCCATGGCCCCCGGTTCAATTCCAAACTAGGGCAAATAGGGTATATAGCGGAAAGGTTGTTGTCTCGTGCCTCCTCATTCATCATCAAGAGGTCAGGTGCATTTTACCACAAGCAACTACAGATCATACACAGCAAAATATAGTTAAATAAAGTTAGGCTAGAGCAAAAATGATATACATCCCCATGCCCCCTGACAAACTGTTGGGAACGGTTGGGAACCACTGATCTACAGTATATGTATATTATTATTATTTAACTATAAAAGAAAGATATTATATGATTTATTATAAACATCATATTGACAAGGTTTATCTACGGTATAGGTATATTATTATTATACTATAAAATAAAGATATTAAATGATTTATTATAAACATCATATTTACAAGGTTTATCTACAGTATATAGGTATATTATTATTATTTAATTATAAAAGAAAGATATTAAATGATTTATTATAAACATCATATTTACATGGTTTATCTACAGTATAGGTATAATATTATTATTTTACTATAAAATAATGATATTAAATAAATGATTTATTATAAACATCATATATACAAGGTTTATCTACAGTATATAGGTATATTATTATTATCATTATACTATAAAATAAAGATATTAAATGATTTATTATAAACATCATATTTACAAGGTTTATCTACAGTTTAGGTCTATTATTAATATACTATCAAATAAAGATATTACATGATTTTATATAAACATCATATTGACAAGGTTTATCTACAGTATAGGTCTATTATTATTTTACTTTAAAATAAAGATATTAAATGATTTATTATAAACATCATATATACAAGGTTTATCTACAGTATATTATTTTTATTATTTTACTATAAAATAAAGATATTAAATGATTTATTATAAACATCATATTTACAAGGTTTATCTACAGTTTATAGGTATGTTATTATTATTAATAAAGATATTAAATGATTTATTATAAACATCATATTTACAAGGTTTATCTACAGTATATAGGTATATTATTATTATACTATAAAATAAAGATATTAAATGATTTATCATAAACATCATATTTACAAGGTTTATCTACAGTTTAGGTCTTTTATTATTATACTATAAAATTAAGATATTAAATGATTTATTATAAACATCATATTTACAAGGTTTATCTACAGTATATAGGTATATTATTATTATTATTATAATATAAAATAAAGATATTAAATGATTTATTATAAACATCATATTTCCAAGGTTTATCTACAGTATAGGTATGTTATTATTATTAATAAAGATATTAAATGATTTATTATAAACATCATATTTACAAGGTTTATCTACAGTATAGGTATGTTATTATTATTAATAAAGATATTAAATGATTTATTATTAACATCATATTTACAAGGTTTATCTACAGTATAGGTATATTATTATTATTTTACTATAAAATAAAGATATTAAATGATTTATTATAAACATCATATTTACAAGGTTTATCTACAGTATATTATTTTTATTATTTTACTATCAAAAAAGATATTAAATGATTTATTATAAACATCATATTTACAAGGTTTATCTACAGTATAGGTATATTATTATCATTATACTATAAAATAAAGATATTAAATGATTTATTATAAACATCATATTGACAAGGTTTATCTACAGTATATAGGTATATTATTATTATTTTACTATAAAATAAAGATATTAAATGATTTATTATAAACATCATATTTCCAAGGTTTATCTACAGTATAGGTATGTTATTATTATTAATAAAGATATTAAATGATTTATTATAAACATCATATTTACAAGGTTTATCTACAGTATAGGTATGTTATTATTATTAATAAAGATATTAAATGATTTATTATTAACATCATATTTACAAGGTTTATCTACAGTATAGGTATATTATTATTATTTTACTATAAAATAAAGATATTAAATGATTTATTATAAACATCATATTTACAAGGTTTATCTACAGTATATTATTTTTATTATTTTACTATCAAAAAAAGATATTAAATGATTTATTATAAACATCATATTTACAAGGTTTATCTACAGTATAGGTATATTATTATCATTATACTATAAAATAAAGATATTAAATGATTTATTATAAACATCATATTTACAGTATATAGGTATATTATTATTTTACTATAAAGTAAAGATATTAAATGATTTATTATAAACATCATATTGACAAGGTTTATCTACAGTATATAGGTATATTATTATTATTTTACTATAAAATAAAGATATTAAATGATTTATTATAAACATCATATTTACAAGGTTTATCTACAGTATATAGGTATATTATTATTATTTTACTATAAAATAAAGATATTAAATGATTTATTATAAACATCATATTTACAGTATATAGGTATATTATTATTTTACTATAAAATAAAGATATTAAATGATTTATTATAAACATCATATTGACAAGGTTTATCTACGGTATAGGTATATTATCATTTTACTATAAAATAAAGATATTACATGATTTATTATAAACATCATATTGACAAGGTTTATCTACGGTATAGGTATATTATTATTATACTATAAAATAAAGATATTAAATGATTTATTATAAACATCATATTTTCAAGGTTTATCTACAGTATATAGGTATATTATTATTAACAAAAAACATTAAATGATTTATCATAAACATCATATTTACAAGGTTTATAATACGGTATAGGTATGATATTTTTATTATTTTACTATGAAAAAAAGATGTTACATGATTTTATATAAACATCATATTGACAAAGTTTATTCACAGTCTATATGATACTATTATTTTACTAAACAAAAATATTAAATGATTTATTATAAACATGCTTGTAGATGGCTTGTAGAAGGCGGTTTATGTAGATTGTACAGAAGGGATGTGCATGCAGATTTTAATAGGTGGCTCATATACATAGTTATGAAAGTGATGTGCTTGTAGATAGTTGTAGGTGGTTTATATAGACGGCTATGAAAGTGATGTGCTTGTAGATCGTAGTAAGTGGTTTATATAAATGGTAGAGAAAGTGATGTGCTTGTAGATAGTGGTAGGTAGTTTATATAGATGGTAGAGAATGTGATGTGCTTGTAGATCGTAGTAAGTGGTTTATGTAAATGGTAGAGAAAGTGCTGTGCTTGTAGATAGTGGTAGGTAGTTTATATAGATGGTAGAGAATGTGATGTGCTTGTAGATCGTAGTAAGTGGTTTATATAAATGGTAGATAAAGTGATGTGCTTGTAGATCGTAGTAATAAGTGTTTATAGATGGTAGATAAGGGAATGGTAGTGAAAGGGGTGTGCTTGTAGATTGTAGCATTAGATTTATAAAGATTATAGTGAAAGTGATGTGCTGTAGATCGTTTTGTGATGGTTTATATAAATAGAAGAAAATGACGTGCTTGTAGATAGTGGTAGGTGGTTTCTTTTATATAGATGGTAGAGAAAGAGAAGTACTTGTAGATCGTAGCTTGTGTGTATATAGGTAGAGATTAGGGTGGTTGAAAAGTAAGAAGTTCCTTTTCAACAGAAGGCACTGGCACATGGTTAAAGTTATGTTTACAACTACTGTGATGTTAATATTTATTAATTAAACTAGATTAAAAAATAAGGTAGGCCTAATTACAAAATGAAATCTTACACCTAAAAAATAAAAATTATTATCTCTCCAAATCACAATAAAAATTACTTATTACTTATCATCAATAGGATCAAGTCGACCACGAACAAGTATATCTTGTAAATTTGTATTTTTTTTTGAGTAGGTTATGTCTATTTTTTTTTTTTAGAATACATTGGGGAACTTTTTTGAAATTCAGAGTAGTAACGTTTACTTATTCGGATGCTTGGCAAGAAATGCTATTGAATAAAGAAACCGAGTAAGCTACTATAAGGATCCGAACCGCAAAAAGAAACCCGAAATCCGAAAATACATTTTGACGAAACATAGGTAATAGCTTATGACATGAACTTTTTACATGCGGTATTATATCAATCATAACTGAGCTCAAGGGACGTAACTGATGAAAATACATTAATGTCCAATTTCGATAACTCAAGGGACGTAACTGATCATAATAATTGTTATATTATAATAAAAAAAAAATGTCGAGTACGCCCTAATCAAGGAAGCATTTAATGATGAAAAGTGACATCAAGAGTAAGCAAACGCACAGGTAATAGCCGCTTAATAATACAGATAAAATAGGGGGAAAAACAAAAAGTAGTGTCAGGTAAAAGTATAAAATAAAAACAATAAGGTTACAACTCGACAAACTTTCGTGAGGACAAGTTAAAATGGACTGTTAAGTAAAAAAATCTGCAACGATAGCAGAAACAGATTTATCAATTAGTTCATGATGGCGGCCGTAATAATTCTTAAGAGAGGTTTTGAGTCGATTTGGTTAAATATCCTTGTAGTATAATGTTTATAAGACATATAGAAGTAGGAAGGTACATTAAAACACTAAGATATACGGATATACTACTTCTTCATTTATTACATACTACGTTTCGAAACACATACAGGTAACGTTATCAAGTAAAAAAATTTTTTTTTACTTGATAACGTTACCTGTATGTGTTTCGAAACGTAGTATGTAATAAATGAAGAAGTAGTATATCCATATATCTTAGTGTTTTTAATCCTTGTAGTAGCTTAAAGATGTTAGATCTAGCCAAGAATTCAGCGTAGAAAGAACATGCTCTAGATAATCGAACCAATTGAGACACATATACTCCATAAGCTGGCGAATATGGAATCTTGCTGCACATAAAAGAAAAATTGACGATTGGAAAATTAAAATCATCACTAAGTTTAGGCCCGTAGCCAAGGGGTGGCTTCGCGTCTAAATCTCTTCTTTTTTTTTTTTAGACAGGATCTCTTTGACCCTATAGAAATAATCTTGAACCCTAAATTCGCCGGGAATTATCAGGAATTTTTACATATTTTTCTCGATTTTGCTATGTTTTAGTAACATGGTTCCTCTACAAGTAAACATTAAATTCAACAGGAAATCGCGTTTCAGAGAGTCAAATTCTCAAAATTTTCTAGAAGAGACTTCAGGAAATCGTGTTTCCAGACTTCCAATTGGCGTTCTCAGCAGCAAAAAAGGTGTGTAATTCTGTAATTCTTAGTGACATACCTCAGACCCAAATAACCATAAACCCCAACTTCGCCGGGAAATGTCTTTAATTGGCGTCTAAATCTCAAAATGTTTTAAGACAAGATCCCTTTGAACCTATAATAGAAATAATCTTGAACCTTAAATTCGCTGTAAAATATCAGGAAATGTCAGGATATCGCGTTTCAAGGAGTCAAATTATCTAAATTTTCTAGGGATCCCCAAACTTCAGAAAATCTCATTTCCAGACTTCCGACTGCACCAATAAAATAAATGTAGAAATAACTATACAGATGGCACTGTAATGGCGTAAAAATGCATTGCAATAACACAAAGTTTTCCATAAAATGGGGGTGGGGGTGTTTTTGGGTGGATACCTAAACTGCCCCCCTTGATTGGACGTGTGCCCCCTTAAAAGTACTTGGTAGGCAACGGGCTTGACTAAGTCTCTGTTTTTTTGTTTTTTGTTGTTGTCATCAAGACGCAGATCGAAAGGAAAGTGTTTGTAGATCGTAGTAAGTGGTTTATATCGGGTGTCGCAAAAAAACCTAAGTATCTCAGCTGTTGGTTAACCGATCTCTTTCAAAATCCCCCACCCCCCTAAAAAAAAAAGGTTGATATTGGCGGTCGATGTGGTGAAGGCACATAAACACAGGTTGTAATGTGTAATTTGCTGATATTGAATTGTTTTACATGCTATTTTGTTTGAGGCAGTACTTGTACAATTTTATTTCGATGACTCTTACATTTTCAGGGGCTGACAAGGACATGTTGAAGTAAATCAGTGAGAATTTTTAAAGAGATCGGTTAACTAACAGCTGAGATACTTGCCATCAAACTTCGGAACGTGTTTTATGGGACACCCAATATACATAGAACAGAAAGGTATGTGCTTGTAGATCGTGGTAGGTGGTTTGTATAGACGGAAATAAAAGTGATGTAGGCCTACTTGTAGATTGTGGTAAGTGGTTTATGTAAATGGTAGACAAAGTGATATGCTTGTTTGTAGATAGTGGTAGGTGGTTTATATAGATGGTAGAGAATGTGATGTGCTTGTAGATAGTAGTAAGTGGTTTCTATAAATGAGATGTGCTAGTAGATCATAGTAAGTGGTGGTGCTTTCAGTAGCTTGGGTTTATATAGATGGTACACACAGGAATGCGCTTGTAGATCTCAGCTTGGGTTTATATACAAGTAGATGGTAGTGAATGTGCATTTGATCCATATATGGATCGTAGAAAGTGATGTGCTTGTAGATTGTTTTATTATGGTTTATAGAGATGGTAGGGAATGAGATCGTAGTTGATGGTTCATGTAGATGGAAGAGAAAGGCAGGCATGTAGCCAGGGTTGGGGGCACCCCCCCCCCCCCCACACCTTCTAAAAAAAAAATCTCAAGTGTTATTTTTAAAAGATACATCAATTCATTCTACTGAGTGAAGGGGTGTCTTTATAGCAGGAAATGTTAAGAATTTGCGTTTTCAGGTATCTGATTCTCAAAATTTTCCAGTGTTCGTCCCACGGTCCCTTAAACCTTAAATTCATCAGGAAATCGCGTTTCCGGGAGTCAAATTTTCTAAATTTCTAGAAGATATACCCGACTTCAGGAAATCGTGTTTCGAGGCTTTCAATTGGCGTTCTCGGCAGCGCAGACCCTATTCAAATAACCTTAAACCCTGTCTGAAATTCGCGTCTAAATCTCTTTTTTTTTCTAAAGACAGGATCTCTTTGACCCTATAGAAATGTCAGGATATCACGTTTCAAGAAGTCAAATTATCTAAATTTTCTAGGAGTCCCCAAAACTTCAGAAAATCTCATTTCCAGGCTTCCGACTGCACCAATAAAATAAATGTAGAAATAACTATACAGATGGCACTGTAATGGCGTAACAATGCATTGCAATAACACAAAGTTTTCCATAAAAGGGGAGTGGGGGTGTTTTTGGGTGGATACCTAAATTGCCCCCCTTGATTAGACGGGCCTGGAGAAAGGGTGTGTATGTAGATAGTAGGTGGTTAATTGTTTATGATAAGTTTTCAGCATTAATGACTTTGTGGCATGAATGTAGGTAGTTTCAAATTGATATTGATATTTCATACATTGTTTGGGATACATGAATTAATGAATTTTTAGTGCAACATATTTAAAAATAATCATCTGGAATGGAAACCTTAATATGTATGTACTTTTGTTGAAATGACATCGGAAATGTCTATTCTTGTAATAACACGATCTCTCATTTATCCCTTCAAATAAAAAATATACTCAATTTTGACTTAAGCATATTTACAAAATCTATAATGTTACATCAATGGTTTTTATTCTGAACATATTACAGGAAATAATGAATGAACAATACTTCAAAAAAGAAAAGTCAAAAATGGCGTCTATCCCGTATGCTTCATGTGTCGGTAGACATTTTGGATCTATCATCAACGTTGATCAGGGATACAGAATACAAATTAGTTGTACAAAACTTATTAATGCTTCAGAAGTTGTACATACCTTTATTCATGTCACTAATAACCGAACGTACCACCTAAGATTCACAATATTAATCTTCAACTACTTAACCGTTTTACACACAAAATAACGAACGCAGTTTACCTTTATGATAAATAAATATATAGCAGAACTGACCAGGACTAAACTGCAGGCAAAGTATTGTTTTGTATTTTGTTGTTGTCAATATGTAATAAGATTTTATAATAAATCATTTAATATCATTATTTCATAGTAAAATAATATACCTATATACTGTAGATAAACCTTGTAAATATGATGTTAATAATAAATCATTTAATATCATTATTTCATAGTAAAATAATAATAACATACCTATACTGTAGATAAACCTTGGAAATATGATGTTTATAATAAATCATTTAATATCTTTATTTTATAGTATAATAATAATATACCTATACTGTAGATAAACCTTGTAAATATGATGTATATAATAAATAATTTAATATCATTATTTTATAGTAAAATGATAATAATAGACCTATACTGTAGATAAACCTTGTAGATATGATGTTTATAATAAATCATTTAATATCTTTATTTTATAGTTAAATAATAATATTATACCTAAATACTGTAGATAAACCTTGTAAATATGATGTTTGTAATAAATCATTTAATATCTTTATTAATAATAATAACTTACCTATACCGTAGATAAACCTTGTCAATATGATGTTTATAATAAATCATTTAATATCTTTATTTGATAGTTAAATAATAATATACCTATACTGTAGATAAACCTTGGAAATATGATGTTTATAATAAATCATTTAATATCTTTATTAATAATAATAACATACCTATACTGTAGATAAACCTTGTCAATATGATGTTTATATAAAATCATGTAATATCTTTATTAATAATAATAACATACCTATACTGTAGATAAACCTTGTAAATATGATGTTTATAATAAATCATTTAATATCTTTATTTTATAGTATAATAATAATATACCTATATACTGTAGATAAACCTTGTAAATATGATGTTTATAATAAATCATTTAATATCTTTATTTTATAGTAAAATAATAATAATATACCTATATACCGTAGATAAACCTTGTAAATATGATGTTTATAATAAATCATTTAATATCTTTATTTTATAGTTAAATAATAATATTATACCTAAATACTGTAGATAAACCTTGTAAATATGATGTTTATAATAAATCATTTAATATCTTTATTAATAATAATAACATACCTATACTGTAGATAAACCTTGTCAATATGATGTTTATATAAAATCATGTAATATCTTTATTTTATAGTATAATAATAATATACCTATATACTGTAGATGAACCTTGTAAATATGATGTTAATAATAAATCATTTAATATCTTTATTTTATAGTATAATAATAATATACCTATACTGTAGATAAACCTTGTAAATATGATGTTTATAATAAATCATTTAATATCTTTATTTTATAGTATAATAATAATATACCTATATACTGTAGATAAACCTTGTAAATATGATGTTTATAATAAATCATTTAATATCTTTATTTTATAGTAAAATAATAATAATATACCTATATACTGTAGATAAACCTTGTAAATATGATGTTTATAATAAATCATTTAATATCTTTATTTTATAGTTAAATAATAATATTATACCTAAATACTGTAGATAAACCTTGTAAATATGATGTTTATAATAAATCATTTAATATCTTTATTAATAATAATAACATACCTATACTGTAGATAAACCTTGTCAATATGATGTTTATATAAAATCATGTAATATCTTTATTTTATAGTATAATAATAATATACCTATATACTGTAGATGAACCTTGTAAATATGATGTTAATAATAAATCATTTAATATCTTTATTTTATAGTATAATAATAATATACCTATACTGTAGATAAACCTTGTAAATATGATGTTTATAATAAATCATTTAATATCTTTATTTTATAGTAAAATAATAATAATATACCTATATACTGTAGATAAACCTTGTAAATATGATGTTAATAATAAATCATTTAATATCTTTATTTTATAGTATAATAATAATATACCTATACTGTACATAAACCTTGTAAATATGATGTTTATAATAAATCATTTAATATCTTTATTTTATAGTAAAATAATAATAATATACCTATATACTGTAGATAAACCTTGTAAATATGATGTTAATAATAAATCATTTAATATCTTTATTTTATATTATAATAATAATAATATACTGTAGATAAACCTTGTATATATGATGTTTATAATAAATCATGTAATATCTTTATTTTATAGTATAATAATAATATACCTATATACTGTAGATAAACCTTGTAAATATGATGTTAATAATAAATCATTTAATATCTTTATTTTATATTATAATAATAATAATATACTGTAGATAAACCTTGTATATATGATGTTTATAATAAATCATGTAATATCTTTATTTTATAGTATAATAATAATATACTTATATACTGTAGATAAACCTTGGAAATATGATGTTTATAATAAATCATTTAATATCATTATTTTATAGTAAAATAATAATAATATACCTAAATACTGTAGATAAACCTTGTCAATATGATGTTTATAATAAATCATTTAATATCTTTCTTTTATAGTATAATAATAATATACCTGGGTGCAAGACATTTGCGCACAAAATGACTAATTGGGTCGACATTTGCGCACAAATTACCTGAGAATTTGGGTCGACATTTGCGCACATTTTTTCAAAAGAAACTAATTAATCTATGTTACAATTGCGCACAACAACTATACACCCAGCTATATCGGTGTTTCGTGATCACATTAAATAACGGAAGACAATTTTATTTTAGTCCAACCAAGAACTAAACTGACTCCTTGTTGATTATCACTTATCTGTTATCACCTATTATGCTAATCCTATATTATCTAATTTTACACGATTCCCTGCCATTCTCTGTCATGTAGGATAATTCACCACCAAGATGGAAAAGTTTACAACCGACAGGGGTAAATCTGGCCTGATTCACGATGGATATCAGTTTAGATTTTTTCGTGAATCGAAAGCGTACAAGCTATGGAGATGCGTCAAGAAAACTTGCAAAGCATCAAGCAAAACAGATTTAAGTGAGCTGATGGTGTTAGAAAATCAAACAGATCATAACCACGAAGAACCAGATGGACGGAAGATTCAAAGACAGCAAGTTCGACAAGTATGCAAAAGAAAAGATGTGCGCAAATGTAGACTATAATTTGTGCGCAAATGTCGAGCTTTTTTGTGCGCAGATGTATACTGTGCGCAAATGAAACTTTTGATTTTGTGCCCAAACGTGTTTCTCCCATATACCTATACTGTAGATAAACCTTGTCAATATGATGTTTATATTAAATCATTTAATATCTTTCTTTTATAGTATAATAATAATATACCTATACTGTAGATAAACCTTGTCAATATGACGTTTATATTAAATCATTTAATATCTTTATTTTATAGTATAATAATAATATACCTATACCGTAGATAAACCTTGTAAATATGATGTTTATAATAAATCATTTAATATCTTTATTAATAATAATAACATACCTATACTGTAGATAAACCTTGTCAATATGATGTTTATAATAAATCATTTAATATCTTTATTTTATTGTATACAAATATTATACCTATATTATTTCAACTGGTGGTGCAACTGCCAAAGATATTGGACCACAGCCATATACTCCCACCACAGCATGCGGATGGTAAAAACTTTCTCAAACCTTTCGATTTAGGTCCAATAACATTCATTCTAAGTTTCATCAAAATCGATTGAAAACTAAGAGAGTAATAGCATATTCAAGATTTTGGGGCAAGGGCAATAACTCTGCTTTAAACGGTCAAAAATAGCTCAAATTCGAACTTGATATTTGTTTTATGAATATGTACACACATACCAAAATAATTTCATTTGATTCCATAAATTATTTCTTGGAGCGTTTACAAGCCATTGATGTTGATAGGGCAATAGCTCTTCCAAACTGATGTAAGTGGCTTAAATCTTGAAAAAAGCCTTAAATTTAATCAGAATCAAACTTTCTCATACCTTTCGATTTAGGTCCAATAACATCCATTAATAAACTATTCATATGAATCACAAATTAGTAAGTATTTCATAAGTGGTATTAAGTGCCTATAAGAGTGAGCAAACCTGCCATTGCTGCTAAATGTTACACAATTTGATCATTTTAGTTAAATATCTGTATATATGTGGCTCTAGATTTGATGTCAAATGCATTGCTGTTGACAAGAACAACCTCAGGTGTATTGAACATACACACCCTGACCATATACTGGTGAATGTGGAATGTTGTTGCAAATAAAATGATAATTGATCATTGGGAAATCAAATTCATATTGTCTTCATATTCAAAGATAAGATACAGATGCATAGTAGTCAATCTAATGAAAATTAGATTACATTTCGTTTCGGTTATTTTTTGATTGTCAACTCCATGTAATCCAAAGACTTGTATAAGGAGGTCATCTTCTGGTTACGAATAAGCTATTTATAGCACGTGCCACCCCTCTGCCAATCAGAACACCGTTTATATTTGAATATTTTGTATTGCGTCATAATTTTCCCACAATGCATATCAATACATAGACCCGCGATCTTGAAGGTAGTTTTTGATTGGCTGAAATTTTCGTCACTTGAAGATGACCTTCTTATACAAGTCTTTAGATTACATGGAGTCGACAATCAAAAAATAACCGAAACGAAATGTAATCTAATTTTAATTAGATTGCATAGTAGTATGCATAATTCGGTAGTGTTAATAATTTCTAATTCATTACGAAACATATTCTACTAGTTCATTCATTTAATTTTTTCATTTATTTATATAAAATTTGATTACTCGATGACCAATTCTTATATCAATCGAATGTTGAAAAAAATTCCTGTTTGTCTTAAAAGTCCCTGTCTCCCATTTCCCTCATACAAGAGAACTTCCCTTTTAGTGGGAGCGAGAAACAATTTTCCATCTTTTTTTAATAATCCAGTGTGTACCAGCATGGACATCGATACTGACTGGTTTAAAACTTTTAATTACATGAATATGCAAACTCTTCTGGTTTATTTGATTTTAAAGATGAGATTCTCATTTGTTAAGTCCAATCAAAGCAAATTATTTCATTAGTTGGTGTTTATAATGAATAATCTAATTATTCATATCATGTTAACACAATTAATATGTGGAGATAAAAAAATACGTTCACCATCCATTAAACAAATAACATTAGTTTCAGAAATTGGAGGCTAATCAGAAATAATATTCACAGATCACTGTCAAAATGTGACCACCCAAATTCATGTGCATCCATAATTATTGGCATTTGAAAATGAAGAGTTTGACTCATATTTAAGGGAGATGCATTATAGAAAATATGTAATGAAAAGAATGTATGCATTGATTTTTGTGCAATTTTAGAACATTTGTAGTCTAAGTCTAACAATTCACGAAAAAACTGAATATTCCCATTTAAAACATATTTTCTCTTAATTCTAAAAATGATTAATGGAATATCAAAATACACAAGTGGCTGTCGCATATAATTATGATTTTTAACCAATCATAGATGTACACTGGCTGATCAAAACATAGCTTGCCAGGCAAGGTAATATACGCCCACTGGGCCACTGGCTTTGACTTTAAACAAATATATTTGACAGTTACAACAAAAGTGATTCAGAACATTCACATCGAGTTTCTTCACAATCTGTCCAGTATTGTCCTGTAGTGTTTATGAGCTAAAAATTCAACATGTTTTTAAGAACAAGAGCAATAATTCATAGTAAATATTTTTTTAATTTTGCTGATTTTCAATAGGGTTCATCCTTGGGTGGTAATAAACATTATCAGTATGTTTCATCAAAATCTGTTATGAATTGTGACCTGTATAGTGTTTATGAGCCAAAAATCAAACGAGTTTTCAAGAACAACAACAATAATTCATAGTGAATATTTTTCCATTTTGCTGATTTTCAATACAGTTCATGGTGGTGATAAACATTACCAGCAAGTTTCATCAAAATCTGTAACGAATTGTGGCCAAAAATCGAACGCGTTTTCAAGAACAAGGGCAATAATTCATAGCACATATTTTTCAATTTTGCTGATTTTTAATAGGGTTCATCCTTGACTGGTTATAAACATTATCAGTAAGTTTCGTCAAAATCTATAATGAATTGTGACCTGTATAGTCTTTACGAGCCAAAAATCAAACGCATTTTTAAGAACAAGGGCAATAATTCATAGTTCATATTTTCCGATTTTGCTGATTTTCAATAGGGTTCATCCTTGGGTGGTAATAAACATTACCATTGAGTTTTGACAAAATCCGTCAAGAATTGTGACCTGTAAAGTGTTTACAAGCCAAAAATCAAACACATTTTTAAGAACAAGGGCAATAATTCATAGTAAATATTTTCCGATTTTGCTGATTTTCAATAGGGTTCATCCTTGGGCAGTAATAACCATTACCATAAAGTTTCGTCAAAATCTGTCAAGAATTGTGACCTGTAGAGTGTTTACGAGCCAAAAATCGAACGCGTTTTTAAGAACAAGAGCAATAATTCATGGAAAATATTTTCCGATTTTGCTGATTTTCAATAGGGTTCATCCTTGGGCGGTAATAAACATTAACATTAAGTTTCGTCAAAATCTGTCAAGAATTGTGACCTGTAGAGTGTTTACGAGCCAAAAATCGAACGCGTTTTTAAGAACAAGGGCAATAATTCATGGAAAATATTTTCCGATTTTGCTGATTTTCAATAGGGTTCATCCTTGGGCGGTAATAAACATTAACATTAAGTTTCGTCAAAATCCGTCAGGAATTGTGACCTGTAGAGTGTTTACGAGCCAAAAATCGAACGCGTTTTTTAAGAATAAGGGCAATAATTCATAATAAATATTTTCCGATTTTGCTGATTTTCAATAGGGTTCATCCTTGGGCGGTAATAAACATTAACATTAAGTTTCGTCAAAATCCGTCAAGAATTGTGACCTGTAGAGTGTTTACGAGCCAAAAATCGAACGCGTTTTTAAGAACAAGGGCAATAATTCACAGTAAATATTTTCCGATTTTGCTGATGTTCAATAGGGTTTATCCTTGGGCAGTAATAAACAGTACCATTAAGTTTCATCAAAAACCGTCAAGAATTGTGACCTGTAGAGTGTTTACGAGCCAAAAATGGAACACGTTTTTAAGAACAAGGGCAATAATTCATAGTAAATATTTTCCGATTTTGCTGATTTTCAATAGGGTTCATCCTTAGGCGGTAATAAACAATAACATTAAGTTTTGTCAAAATCCGTCAAGAATTGTGACCTGTAGAGTGTTTACGAGCCAAAAATCGAACGCGTTTTTAAAAACAAGGGCAATAATTCATAGTCAATATTTTCCGATTTTGCTGATTTTCAATAGGGTTCATCCTTGGGCGGTAATAAACATTACCATTAAGTTTCGTCAAAATCCGTCAAGAATTGTGACCTGTAGAGTGTTTACGAGCAATTGTGGACGGACGGACGGACGGACCGACCGACCGACGGACGGACGGACGGATATGGGTGACGACAATATACGCTCCACATTTCATGTGGGCGTATAAAAAGAACACTGGGACTGGATGTTGATTGCATATGTATTTAGCCAATTAAGAGTTAATTAATGAATGTTCTATTAAAATCAAATAATCACATATGACTTATTAAGTACTTTGCCAACAAATATAAATTGTTCATAAATTAAATATTAATTTTATATCATGACAAAATGCAAAGCACCATAATTAAAACTTAAATAATCCTAATGCATAAGTCTACATGCCAATGTAATGAAGGAGGTAGATATGATATAAAGTGAAATGACCATCCTGAATTAATACAGATGGACATAAAAGACAAACCCAGAGCACATTAAATTTTTGTAAAGAAAAAAGAGAATATTGATCATTAAATTTTTTAAATATTCATGTATTGAAAAATATTTAAAAAATAGGAAAGAACAGTTAAGATATATAACAGCATTGCAATTGAAAATAAAACTGTTTAGTCATTGAAAGAAAAGATTGATTTTGCTTATTAAGAAACCAAATTAAAGGTTTAAAGGCTGAAATCATGATAAAAATAACTCTGTCCTACCTTAAAAACTGCTGAGTATGAAGAAAAGCATCTTTACTTCAAAACTATATTATACTTATATTCCACTATCACACATTCATTATATCCATTAAAATAAGGATCACAATTTTTAATATTTTCAAATTTAATACACAATCTTAAGATTAAATCTTGAAATCTTGACACAAAGTAGCCACAAATAGCCTGTGGTACTAAATGAAGAGATGGCTGAAATAATAATCCTTACATTTTGAAACCTGCCGACGAAGTAATAATTTCAACACACATACTTTAAAACCACATATTTCAAGATTAAGTATTTCCTCCACATTTTTTGGAAAAAAAATTCAAAAAAGGGTGGAGGAGGTTGAATTTTATATGTGAGTAATGACTATGGACTAGGATAAGGAGTGGTAAAAGGTAGGAGTACTGTGGCATGAGGTCTGTCTATATTGGTGACAGTATAGAAAACGTGTGTAGGTGTCATATGATGTGTATATAGATCAGGCTAAAGCAATCTAATTATTTGATTTAGAATCATCTCAAAGTCTCGACAAATGACACCACCTACATAGAGTTTGCATCCTGTACACCATTTCATGTGGGGGTACAAAAAAATTATTTGAATGTATTAACTGTTATAACCATATTTTTATTTGTTCAACTATTTCGCAATATGGCTCTAGTACTAATAGTTGTATATATCTAAAGATACTTGTTTCAGCAAGAAATGTCATCATCTTTTAATAATTTCAATTATATTTCTTAATCAATAAAGAAAATCTTTAATGTCATTTTGAATCCCCTTTGGAATTAAAAGATAGCTTGCCAGACAAGGTAATATACACCCACTGGTAGCTTTGTTTGAAAGAAAACATTTGGCAGAAAACAGCAACCATCAAATATTCAACCTGTAGTCATAGGACTACATTTCGTTCAGAACTTAAATGTTGTCCAAACATTTTTTTCTCGTTTTAATCAAAGGTTAAGCATTCATTAAGTTTAGTCAAAATTTTTCTCTGTTAATGAGCTAAAAACTAAAACTTATTTTGAACAAGAAGGGCAATAAGTCATATCAAATATTTTTTGATTTTCAATAGGGTGTATTATCAGGTGATAATAAACAAATTCAGTAAGTTTAGTCAAAATCCATAAAGAATTGTGACTTGTAGAGTGTTAACAAGCTACAAATCAAACATGTTTTAAAGAACAAGGGCAATAATTCATATTAAATATTTTTCGATTCTTTTGATTTTCAATAGGGTTCATCCTTGGGTGATAATAAACAAATTCAGTAAGTTTAGTCAAAATCCATAAAGAATTGTGACTTGTAGAGTGTTAACAAGCTACAAATCGAACGCGTTTTAAAGAACAAGGGCAATAATTCATATAAAATATTTTTCGATTCTTTTGATTTTCAATAGGGTTCATCCTTGGGTGATAATAAACAAATTCAGTCAGTTTCATCAAAATCTGTAAAGAATTGTGACTTGTAGAGTGTTAACAAACTAAAAATCGAACGCGTTTTAAAGAACAAGGGCAAAAATTCATGTTAAATATTTTTCGATTCTTTTGATTTTCAATAGGGTTCATCCTTGAGTGATAGTAAAAGATTTCAGCAAGTTTCTTCAAAATCCGTAAAAAATTGTGACTTGTAGAGTGTTAACAAGCTAAAAATCTAACGCGTTTTAAAGAACAAGGGCAATAATTCATATTAAATATTTTTCGATTCTTTTGATTTTCAATAGGGTTCATCCTTGAGTGATAGTAAAAGATTTCAGTAAGTTTCGTCAAAATCCGTGAAAAATTTTGACTTGTAGAGCGTTAAAGAGCTAAAAATCTAACGCGTTTTAAAGAACAAGGACAATAATTCATATCAAATATTTTTCGATTCTTTTGATTTTCAATAGGGTTCATCCTTGGGTGATAATAAGCAATTTCAGTAAGTTTCGTCAAAATCCGTAAAGAATTGTGACTTGTAGAGTGTTAACGACAATTGTGGACGGACAGACGGACAAACGAACCGACGGACATGGGTGACGGCAATATACGCTCCACATTTCATGTGCAAAATCAAACTAATAATAATAGTTGAACATCCAAACCAGTCATGAAGAAGATAATGGTGATCACAGTTTACTGGATAAACTGGATTCTAATGACAGGATACAAAGTGAGTCCAATACAAAATAAAAAAACACTGTCATATTAAACCATTTAAAATCCAACGTTTCGCTCTAATAAAATAGAGCTTCCTCAGGGAGGACTAAAATACAAAATAAAGAGATAAATTAAGATGAAGTCATAAAAATTATGACGTCATCAAGCTAATGACATCAGAGGTCCTACCCAACAACACTCCTAACAAAAATTCTAGTTATAATTAAAGTAAAAGTAAAAGCCAAAATAATTTAAAGGGAGTATTGATCTAAAAAAGATTTTTTACTTTGAAAAGTTTTTGAGATTATCAGGATTTTGTTCATTTAAGCCATTGGGCCATACAGTATTAAGTCTATGAATCCAAAATGATTCAGCCATATCTAATCTAATTTTGTTCTCATGGTAAATTTTCTGGAGAATAGTCCATGTAAAAGAATGACCTGGCATATTAAAATGTGGCGACACTCTAGGTGCTTTTCCCTCTTTCTTTAATTTAATATTAGAACGGTGTTTGTTAAGTCTTACACTAAATGAAGTTATAGTTTGTCCTACATATTGAATTCCACATTCTGAACAAGTTAAACAATAAATTACAAAATTGGATGAACAATTAACAGAGTCTTTTATGTAAAATACTTTTGAGTCTTTGCTTGTCACGGTATTAGTAATGTTGATGGTGTCACACGCTTTACAAGGAGGTCTTCGTCTTAAACATGGTGTACATCCCCAAGTTTCTGTATTAGTTATACTGTCATTCCGTAATTTATTAGCTCGAAGGATGTCACCAATAGTTTTGTTTCTTCTTTCAGCCATGATGATCTTACTATCTTTCAATACTTTCTTCATTCTTTCACTGGTGTCTAATAATGTACTATCTTTAGCCATATTTCTGATGTTAGGTTGTCGAGGATCATAAGTAGTAACCCAAGGAATAATTTGCTTGTCATTGTCGTTTTTGTTGGTCTTGTACTGGAGGAGTACACCCACTTTTTTTTTTTTTTTTGTTTTTTTATTTTGTATTGGACTCACTTTGTATCCTGTCATTAGAATCCAGTTTATCCAGTAAACTGTGATCACCATTATCTTCTTCATGACTGGTTTGGATGTTCAACTATTATTATTAGTTTGATTTTGCACATTTTTCGTTGGACCTGAATCATCATATTCTTGTGATAGATCGCCTTTTGTGAAGAGGATGAAAGAACTAAATACAACTAGAAGAGAAGCTAGAAGGTTAGTCCTAAATGAAGAACACTTTAAATTTTCTACTATATGTAAAGAAAAGAGAGTATTTCCAAGATGTTTAAATCTTAAAGTCCCCCCACCAGATGTTCATAATCTACCTTTGAAGAGTACATGGAATTCTATTTTACATCAAGCTTCCCTACAACTCAATGACTTGGCAGTCCAATTTTATAGTGAGAAAGGATGTGAAATTAAGAATAAATTAATAAATTCAACAGTGCTGTTTCAACTCTTAAAGAAAAACTATCTCCTGAAGATTTTGATAAAGATATTAGTAAGATTAATATTGGTAGCACTAAACTACGATCTTCAGTGGCTGAGAAACATAAACAGAAATTGGATAAGATTTTACAAACTCAAAATTTCATTACGGGTGAACCTTTTACTGACGCCCCTACTTCTGATCATTTGACTGGTAATCTTAAAAAGAAGAAGAAAACTCGCCGCTTTAGACGTCGTAAAAAGAAGACAGATAGACCAGATACCGGTATTGAAACCAATAATTTTATATTTAATGTTAGTTCTAAGATTCTTACTGAAGGAGAAACCAAGCTGCTGAATAAAGGATTATCATTCTGTCCTATTCCACCTAAATACAACCACATAAAAGAACTAGAACATCTGCGAGCATTTCAAAGACGTCTTAGAATTAAAGAATTTTTCTTAGAAGACTCCTTAGAACAAACTCTACCTCCTTCTCTATACATAAAAAGTAATTGGAAACCACCCTTAGGAAGAGATGAAGCGTTAGAATTATATTGTACCCATCAGTATAGACAAGTGAAGAATCACAAGGAATACAAGGTTAGAAATAATCTTTCTTCTGAAGAAAAAGAAGCTCTTCATTCACTTAAAGCAGATACAGAAATTATCATTGGTAAAGCCGATAAAGGAGGAGGTATTGTCGTTTGGAACAGGGATGATTACGTAAAAGAATGTATGAAACATCTGGATAACCAACTAGTTTATGAGAAAGTACCGTATGATCTCTCAGAAGAAATTCATAACGACTTGAATGATTTGGTGAGTAATTTAAAAATACCTGAAGTAGAAAAAAAATCCATATTGAATAGGCCTATCAAAAAACCTGCAGAATTTTATATCCTTGGTAAAATCCACAAGATGAATGATGAAGCTAAAGTTCCTCCTGGTCGTCCTATCTGTAGTCAAGTTTCTGCACCTACTAAACAAGCCTCCCTTTGGCTTGATTGGAAGCTGAAATCAGTAGCAGATGCTTATTGCAATGAAATGGTGAAAGATACTACTGAATTTCTTCAGAAGATTGAAACATTTAATTTAGATCCCATTCCTTTTCAACAATTATTAACATTTGATGTCATAAGTTTGTATCCTAACATTCCTATACCAGAAGGAATTGAAGCCCTTAAAGAAGCAATGTCAGTCACGGATCTATTAGATGATGATGAAGTTTCAGCTATTTTACAACTCGCCAAATTCACACTTGATAATAATGTTTTCACTTTTAATAGTTTATTCTATAAACAAATTTCTGGCACTGCTATGGGATCGCCTTTTGCTGTGACGTACGCTAACATTTTCATGTCATTTTGGATAAAAAAGTTTTAGAATCCTTTACCTAATAAACCTAACATTAATTTTCGATTCATTGATGATATTTGGGGAATATCGTCTATGTCTTCTAAAGATTGTACAGACTTTCTGACCCTGCTTAATAATCAACATCCAACAATCAAGTTCACCATGAATATTAGTGAAAACTGTGTTTCCTTTCTTGATGTCAACGTAATTAAAGAAGACGGCCATTTAGAAACAGATCTATTTTCTAAATCTACAGACACCCATCACTACCTGCCACCTACTAGTTGTCACCCTAAACACATTTTCAGTTCTATACCATATAGTGGTGCTCTACGTATTAAAAGGATTTGTAGTAAACCAGAGTGGACTGAAGCCAATCTTAAACAATTTTCATCTTACTTAAAATCTTGTGGTTACAGCAAAAAAACTATCCAGAAGGCCTTCAAAAAAGTTCAACTCAAAACCCGTAATGAACTCCTCCAGTACAAGACCAACAAAAACGACAATGACAAGCAAATTATTCCTTGGGTTACTACTTATGATCCTCGACAACCTAACATCAGAAATATGGCTAAAGATAGTACATTATTAGACACCAGTGAAAGAATGAAGAAAGTATTGAAAGATAGTAAGATCATCATGGCTGAAAGAAGAAACAAAACTATTGGTGACATCCTTCGAGCTAATAAATTACGGAATGACAGTATAACTAATACAGAAACTTGGGGATGTACACCATGTTTAAGACGAAGACCTCCTTGTAAAGCGTGTGACACCATCAACATTACTAATACCGTGACAAGCAAAGACTCAAAAGTATTTTACATAAAAGACTCTGTTAATTGTTCATCCAATTTTGTAATTTATTGTTTAACTTGTTCAGAATGTGGAATTCAATATGTAGGACAAACTATAACTTCATTTAGTGTAAGACTTAACAAACACCGTTCTAATATTAAATTAAAGAAAGAGGGAAAAGCACCTAGAGTGTCGCCACATTTTAATATGCCAGGTCATTCTTTTACATGGACTATTCTCCAGAAAATTTACCATGAGAACAAAATTAGATTAGATATGGCTGAATCATTTTGGATTCATAGACTTAATACTGTATGGCCCAATGGCTTAAATGAACAAAATCCTGATAATCTCAAAAACTTTTCAAAGTAAAAAATCTTTTTTAGATCAATACTCCCTTTAAATTATTTTGGCTTTTACTTCTACTTTAATTATAACTAGAATTTTTGTTAGGAGTGTTGTTGGGTAGGACCTCTGATGTCATTAGCTTGATGACGTCATAATTTTTATGACTTCATCTTAATTTATCTCTTTATTTTGTATTTTAGTCCTCCCTGAGGAAGCTCTATTTTATTAGAGCGAAACGTTGGATTTTAAATGGTTTAATATGACAGTGTTTTTTTTTTTTTTTTTTTTTTTTTTTTTTTTTTTTTTTTTTTTATTTTGTATTGGACCCACATTTCATGTGGGCGTATAAAAACAATTTGTAATTAACTATGACAACAGTATCATCAAATTGAGACATTATTTTATTTCTTATTTTTTTTTCTTCTCTGGACTTGTCTTGACATAAGTTAGGAAGATAGATATCACATTGGTTTTTATTCAGCCGTTCATAAACTTTTACAACTTTTAACATTGGATCAAATAACCATTACACTTGTGTACAGTGTTATGAAAATGAATACAGTGTTTTTCTTCTAATGAAGTTTCTAATTTCATTTCAATCAAATGTTTTGATGTTGTCTCAAACAATAAAACATTGGCGCTGATAAAATATCCATTAGTATCTGTATATTGTGAGAAACTAACCATAAAAAAAACACATTCACTGGCAGCTGTTGGAAATGATTATATTTTTATTAACTGTAATACAAATTTCTTATATATCAATTAATACAAATTCATAATACATTGATATTTTTAACTTTTTCCAAATCATATCAATTGCTAATTTTGTCAATTGTCAAGATTAGAAGATCAATTTGAAAATCGGGGGCAAACACTCATATAATTAATTTTGGGGATATTTTTTGATTTTTAATAGACTTCATCTTTGGGTGACAGTCAACAATTTGAACAAGTTTCACAAAATTCTGACAACAATTGTGCCCTGAAGAATGATTTCAAGAGCCGTTGAGGAACAAGGGAAAAAATTCAAATATAACATGTTTCAATTTTTTTAAGTGGGAGCCCCAACACCAGCCCCCATCCCCCTTGGATCCGCCCCTGATATATGCACATAATAAAGAAAAATCTTAAATAGTCCAGATACAACATAAATAAACTGTCACAGAATCAATGGTGTAAATTTACCTTCATGTCAATTCATATATGACTATCATTTTAGGATTATGCATTTATTCCCATTTACAAATATCATAAGTTGAAGACTAAAGAAACTTTTGGTCTGGCAGTTTCATAGTTTGAGGGCATGAGAATTATTCTGCTTCTATTTGTCTGCAAAGGGCTGTGATTCAAAATTTATTTCACTACACATACACACATCAACAAATTTTCTATAGAATAAAACAACAATTAGTATCTAATTTTTTATCTTTAATAAAAGCTTCAAAATTACAGCAACCTAAGAAGTTTAATATGCAGCTGAATAAGACATTTAACCCATTTTTTTAAATCTTTGTAGCATTTTCCGAAAACGATTAAATATTTCTTTTAGTAAATTTTCATTTCACTTATCTCCAAACAAACCATACATAGATCCTTTAAGTAGGATTTTGAAAAAAGCTTAGAAAATTTATATATAGACAATATAGAATAGTCTTATAATGAATCAGGCAAATCAGCTTTACTATTGATTACTTTTTATAGGTCATTGTCTTCTTTTATAATAGTTGTGGAATATAAACCATGATGAAATTCTAGTCCTAGTATATGTGGGTAGATAAGTTCACAATGGTTATTATGTTAAAAGATATAAAAAGAGTACTCCTCCACAAAATCAATTTTTAAATTATATAGATAAAGAATTTAGAGTTAAATCAGTCTAATTAAAGAGAAATTTGCGAAATACCAAGTATTAAGACTTCAAAAAATTTGAATCTTTAAGAGATTAAAAGATTTTATATTGATAAAAGATTTTGTTTGTTGGAAGGAATAATATTGTTGAAATATGGAATGAAATACAATGAATTATCTGTAGACTGGCTTGCGTAAAATAATGCATGCTATTCATAGTTCTTTTATTTTAAGGACAAAGTCTATTTCTATTTGAGAAGTACATGATGGTTTATTATACGATACAAAAATCCTGAACAGATATTGTTGATTAAGGTTTTGAGACAAATGTTTTATTTTAATTGTATGGATTCTATGGAGACAATTGGCCTACTACTAATTTAGATGTCATTCAACTTTTGAAATACCAAAAAAAAAAAGGTTAATTCTTTAGCAGCAACCTTTGGATAAAAGATCATTTTATGAGGGGGTGATGACCTTAATCGTATTTCAACATAACTTCAATATGAAAGGCTGAGAAAAGCAAATGAGGTCTCCCAAGGGTTCAATGAGATTAAATCAAATGTAATTCAATAATTTACTACTAGAGACATTTTCTTGTAGGAGTAAAGACAATGGGTGAATGAAGAACAAATACTACAAGCAAGTCAATAAAAGATTATAACAAAAGATATATTGTTATACCAATATATGTAATGGCACTTTTGACATAAATATACAATCATGAATAAGCAAATTACAAAATATCAGACTATGTATAACATAAAAACAACCCTTAAGGAAGTTATATCAAGATAATTTTGAAATATAGCTTGCCAGGCAAGGTAACATACACCCACTGATAGCTTTGATTGTAAGTGTGAATGTTTGTTTGTTGCCCATTCACATTTAGTTGAAAGAAAGAACTGTGAATATAAACTGAATTAACACTTATTAACACACTGTCAAGACAGTTAGACACGATATGTCCGTGAAAAATTATCCGATCATCACAAAAATCAATAGGGATCATCTTCATACTGACATTGACCCATAAAATCAAAATCAAAATAATCTGTAAAGAATTGAAGCCTGTAGAGTGTGCACGAGATGCACAATATAGCTAATAGAGTGAAACGTCAAGTTGGACACGATATTTCAGTGAAAAATTATCCGATCATCACGAAAATCAATAGGGATCATCTACATTATGACACTGACCCATAAAATCAAAATAAAAAAAATCGGTAAAGAATTGAAGCCTGTAGAGTGAGCACGAGATGCACAATATAGCTAATAAAGTGAAACGTCAAGTCGGACATGATATTTCGGTGAAAAATTATCCGATCATCACAAAAATCAATAGGGATCATCTACATAATGACATTGTCCCATAAAATCAAAATCAAAAGAATCTATAAAGAATTGAAGCCTGTAGAGTGAGCACGAGATGCACAGTATAGCTAATACATTGAAGCGTCAAGTCGGACACAATATTTTCGTGAAAAATTATCCGATCATCACGAAAATCAATAGGGATCATCTTCATAATGACATTGACCCATAAAATCAAAATCAAGAGAATCGGTAAAGAATTGAAGCCTGTAGAGTGAGCACGAGATGCTCAATATAGCTAATAAAGTGAAACGTCAAGTCGGACACGATATTTCCGTGAAAAATTATCCAATCATCCCAAAAATCAATAGGGATCATCTTCATAATGACATTGACCCATAAAATCAAAATGAAAAGAATCTGTAAAGAATTGAAGCCTGTAGAGTGAGCACGAGATGCACAATATAGCTAATAAAGTGAAACGTTAAGTCGGACACGATATTTCCGTGAAAAATTATCCGATCATCACAAAAATCAATAGGGATCATCTTCATAATGACATTGACCCATAAAATCAAAATGAAAAGAATCTGTAAAGAATTGAAGCCTGTAGAGTGAGCACGAGATGCACAATATAGCTAATAAAGTGAAACGTTAAGTCGGACACGATATTTCCGTGAAAAATTATCCGATCATCCCAAAAATCAATAGGGATCATCTTCATAATGACATTGACCCATAAAATCAAAATGAAAAGAATCTGTAAAGAATTGAAGCCTGTAGAGTGAGCACGAGATGCACAATATAGCTAATAAAGTGAAACGTTAAGTCGGACACGATATTTCCGTGAAAAATTATCCGATCATCACAAAAATCAATAGGGATCATCTACATAATGAATCTTTCGAGTGGGCGTATAAAAATGAGAAAAAAAAATCTTAGAATATAGGTGTAAAAATAATCAAGGGGAACATTAAGCATTTTCAAGGGTTGGCTTAGGCCTTGAATATATTTTTATAACCTTCAGAAGTACTAGAATTGCAAGAAAATTACATAGTCTTTTCACGTATACCCCTACCTTAACATTTATCTTTCATTTCCTGTATACATTGTTTCTATAAGGCATAGTCTTAGTAAACGAAGACTCATATTTTTTATTTTCAAACTTAAGATTCCATATATGCGTCATGCGTCAAAAATCGAAATGGTTGATTTAAAAGGGTATGATTCCATATATGCGGAAGCGGTATATGTCAAATTGTCTCTGGTGTAGCGATTTTTGACGCATCAGATTGAATTGACGCGCGGAGATCTCCCAAATGTGACATATTTTGTGGGGATTCCCCATCTTTTTTCCGCCAAAGCATCTATCTGTCTTGACGTCTGTGCGTTAAAAGAAAGACAAGGCATACGTTTAACGAACATATGGAATCATATTTGACGCATGACAGATCCGCATGGGCCATTTATGTCCGCATGACGCGTATATGGAATCTTAGCTTAAGAGCTAGAAAATAAACGAAATAACTGATTATCAACACTATGAATTTTGTATTTTCATTATCAAATTTCATAATCGTTGAAAATTTAAGTCAAATTTTCAACCAAATTTATTTGTTTATAATGATTATCGAACATTTCAAATTCCATCATATTCTGTCATCTATAAGCTTAGTTGATCTAGTTTTAACAAGCCATACTAGCAAGTAATGTTGAGGGCAATATACGTATACATATTTTCATGAAACAAAACAGAAAAAAACCATTAACATTTATTATTCAAATATTGTTTTCTAGGCATTTTATTTCGCACAACAAGAGCTTTGGAGCCTAGAGATTTGGGTAAATATCCTATATATGGCATTTCTAATGTTTCCTCAGATTTTTCTTGTTCCAGGCACATTGTATCAGGTAGTTGTATAGCACCTTTAACTAGAAGATTTACATTCAAAAGTTTTTCTTGTGGGATGGGACATACCATATACAGAAGTTTTTTCTTAATATCTATAGCGCGCACAAATCCTAAGCCTACACAATTACAGATTGGAGTTTCTTTGTACAGTCCTAAACCATTCTCCAGTCTTTTGTCCAACTTTGTCAAGTCTGCTTCACATAATCCAACTACAGAAGCATTTAAAGCATACAGAATTTGTGAACAACTTCCAGGATTTTGACAATCGTGGACAGCCACATGGCTAAATTGAATTGCATATGGTTCTATATATAAAAGTTTCTGACCAATTTTAAGATTACGATTGAGATAAGCAAGTATAGATAATTCTCTCATATGAGCTGCTTTAAAACCAGTTTTATGTTTTGTGGGTACATCTGAGTCAATCACTAGTAAATTCTGCTCCTGTAAATGGTCTGATTGGATTGTCAGTGACCTTTCAGTGTTGTAAAGCCATCCAGGACTTTGAGACAGAAACTCATTAGTTAAAATTGGGAAATTGTTATAATTATATTCACATCTTAATTGAATTATAATTGATGGCTGTATCATATGAATTAAATCTACAATTATATGAACACCTAAACCTTCATTCCATCCTAAAGTATTAACAATCAATGGTTTCTTTATCTGTTGATCACGATAACATTTTAATATATACTCCACACTTTTAATATATCTTGATATATTCCGTGATGGTGTTATTTCACCGTAATAACACATGGTATTTGAATCATGTTGATGTGTAAAGGGTGGTCCTAATACTGGTTCCCTTATCTCATGAAGTGAAACAAAACCTGATGGTGTAAACTCTGCTTGTCCCACATCACAATCTAGAAAATTCACTGATTCCAATATATTTAGAGTTGAATTAATCAGCATTCTATTCAAGGTTGATTTTCCAGAATTCTTACCACCGATTACCATTACAATAGGACAAGCAATGTCCTCAATCAGTTTCTTCCATTGACATTTTGCCATTTCAGTTTGCTGCGAGGAGCTCACTGCCACAGAATCTGTGTTTTGCACCATTGAAAAGGAATATTGCATCTGTTCTTCTTGTGTTTTGAATATATTTTCATATTGTGGAACAGTAACTATATATTCATACAATGAACAATCTAACGTGTCACAGAGAAGAACAACACACTCACCTTGAAACTGACTTGATACATTTTTAATTAACTCCTTAATATTCATCTCTTTAATCAAATCTGGTTTAAAACATTCTTCTATCTTACTTTGTGGTTTTCCTACTTTGGTTTTAATTGTCAAATAACTGTTAGTGTTAGGAGAAAGAACATTATAGTATTTTGAATCAGTATCTTTGATAACATAGCTTAAAATCTCACAACTACCTCTCAATGCTTTAACTCTAGCCAGCCCTTTAAAACAGATTTCAACAGGATGAGCAAGCACAATAATTGTCTTAGAACCTTTCTGTAGCAATACAAATTTTTCTTTGACTATAGTAGGCTCTTGTTCTACTGTATTTTCATCTTTACCAAATATATCTGACATTTCTTTAGAGGTAAAGTTATCTATATCACCATTAGAAGAAATTTCATCACTACTCTGATCTGAAAACACAATACCAGGTTCTACAACAACTATTTCAGGATCTACTATCTTTTTATTCCTTGAATTAGAAACCATGTTCTCCATCAACTTCTTGGACAAAAATGAAATGGATTTAGAAGTTTTGGTGACATCAGAAGCATTTTCATCAGATTCAAATACATCTTCACAACTTTCCACAAAATCTAAAAAAGCTGCTTCAGGTTTGAATGTATTTAAAAGACCAGTATGTTTTTTATTCATCATATCTGCTTGTTTCTTGAAATCAATTATATCTACTTCATATTTAAATGTTGATTTTCTACTCTTTTTGTGTACTTTTGATCCCCTTCCACTAACTCTCAATTCACCAACAGTAGGTAAGGTTTTGACTGATTTCAGTTTCTTACGACCCATTTTTAAACACTCCATCAATAGGTAACCTAAAAATACAAAAGAGTAAAAATGACTAATTAATAAAACATTGAATTCAGTAATCTAGCTATATAGAATAACCATGAGCTGGTATCTACAAGGAATACTACCTCTTTGAAAGATCATAAAAGTAAAATCTAAAAAACTTAAGTGTTTTTCATTAATAACCTGTAATTTTATGGAAAATAACTTAGTTTTGTAGTTTATTTGATTCTGTTTGTATACTGTAGACACCTTTGATGAATATATTCTATTCAAGAGGTAGTATCACTTTAAAACTACTGTAAGTAATTTTTCATAAAATAACAGGTTATCATTGTAAAACGCTTAATAAAACCCTTAATATTCTTGCTTATATCTTGCAGTAATTATAATATGAGGTAGTTTTTTGGATTTGTCAGATTATATTGTGTAGTGGCCTGAATCAGTGAGAACCCATTTTGGTAGATGAATTTCAGGCAGCTAGTAAATTCCGGTAGTTAATATATCACTGACACAATAAGTTTCTGTGAAAATAGTGCAAGCAAACAGTCAGCTTTCTTGTCAGTACACTGAAATCAAATAATGGTGGACAAAAGATGAACAAAATCTATTTTTGTAAAACATATCCGAAATGGAAGCTTTTTACTATTACCAATTTGGCATGTCTTTGGTTTTGTAACAAAATACAATCTAATGAAGATATGTGGGAAGTCACTTGTACATCTGCTTCAACAAATCAAAGAATTGAGCAAGGAGGTAAAAGAAATTGCTTGGAAATTATTAAAAAGAGGGAAAACCATCGTCCATCACCTATGTATCAGACAAGTTGGATGTGTCCAGGAGGACAATAGCAAGTTTTAAGAAGCGTGTAGAATGGAGAGAGTCCATAGAAAACATTCAGAGACGAGGTAGGAAACCTATTTTTTTGTACAAATAATTATTGCACGGTACTGTACATCATACATCTCTTTTTTTCCACATTTTTTCACTTGGAAATGAGGGTAAGACTGTTGACTTGCGCCGAGTAGGTCAGTAGGGGGGTGAGGAAGGGAGGGGATTTATTATCTGACTAGGAGGAGGGGATTCAGTAATCTGCATCTGATTGACTGGTGCTGGTGGTGACACTATCACTAATGAATATAAACTAAGTTTGACATTTTGCTTTTTTGATCATTCTAAGTGGCAGTTTTGTTTGTTAATAATTGTGAAAGCTTTCAGTTTTTCAACTATTACATTCTATTCACCTTTTAGTTTAATTCTTATGGACACACGTGCTTCCTGTTTACAATTACTTGACTCGATTATGCTATTAGAAGTTCTCTAAAACATGTAGGCTACAATATCTTATCTTGTATTTTTCGTCGTGATAGGTCTATATGAATCCTTTTACTTATACTACCCACGACAACATGAGATTCATAGCTCTAACTGATTCATTTATTTATAAGAATTTTATATATTCGATTGAAATCTTCTTTTACAAAAACATTTATGACGAGACATTCAATCAAGTTGAACTAGGCCTAAAATAGTACTTCCGGTTGTTTATGTTTGTTCTGAATCTTTCTGGAAAGGTGTAGAATATCTAGAATCAAGACTTTCATAGTATGTCAGAAGGAACGGTAAGAATAAAAGTTTTGTAGTTGTGTTTGGCGATATATTAGTATTTTTTTTTCATTGACTCAAGTTCAATATTGACATTTGGCTTGGCTTGAGTAATTGTGTTGTGCTGTGTTACGGCAGGCACCTAAGTGGTTTTATCTGACTAAACTGACTAAAGTGTCTAAAGAGTATCTAGGCTTCAGCCTAGCCTATTGTAAATTCGTATGAAATTTAAAAGTCATTTAAGTAAATTAGGCCTACCACGTTTCAGGCAGTGGTATAACTCAGTTGGTAGAGTGTTGGATTGCTGTTATTGAAATTTTGTGACAGTATTGTGTATTATCAAAATGTTACTACGGTACTTATAATAATGAATGAGATTAAATGTTTTACACCCAATAATAACTTGTGTGCAAAATTTACCCTACTTTGAGAAGTGCAAAACACACCCCATCTGGGTGCATTGAAGCTAAACTAGATTTCATCGCTTTTGTTGGAAGTTATATAAGCTTACCTGTAGGTGTTCAGGATCTGCTTTTTTCACATTAACAAAAGAACACAAATTAAATGCTTGTGTTAACTTGTCAAAAGGCCTTTGAATGTATAATAAAGCTGATATTAATATAAAAATATGTATGACAACAAAAATATTTGTTCTTAACATATATTTGAAATCTATTCATTGATATAAATTGATAGCAACCATGAATTCCAAAGAAACAAAAAACATTCCAAAATGTTTACAAAAAGAGCTGTCAAAGTTGGCCTGTTATGTCGTTGATTGAATCAGGTAGCAACTAACTAACAATAACTATTTATTGATTAAAAAAAATTTGTTTAAACGATGATGTTGTTCAAATGTTCATCATTATATTACTACCGGTATTAGGTTTTTTTTTAAATTTTTTCAGATCTATGAATAAAATATTGATGTGGACAAGAATTTAATCATTTGATTGCTGAAAATGAATTCAAAAGGTTCTGATGTGAAGTCTACAGCCATTGTAAAATATCAATCTCTTCCTCTACCAGCTCCATTTTTTATTCTGCAAAATAACACCAATTTGAATATTCCTCCATCTAACTGGTTACGTAGTAACTCTAAACCTGAACAATATGTCCGAGACATTCCATGGCACACAGAACATTCAGACTTTTCAAGGTAAGCAACAGATAGACCTTATTCTGTAAAATGTGGATCGTCATTATGGAAAAAAAACCACAAATCATACTGTCAGTAACAGTGCAAAAAAAATGAATGTAATGGTTTTTATACGCCCACACATTAATGTGGGCGTATATTGTAGTCGCCCCTGTCTGTCTGTCTGTCTGTCTGTCTGTCTGTCTGTCTGTCTGTCTGTCCGTCTGTCTGTCTGCCTGTCCACAATTGTTGTGGACACGATAGAGAGCTGGTTTCTTGATGGATTTTGATGAAACTTGCTGTGAGTGTTTGTTATCACCCAAGGATGAACCCTATTGAAAATCAGACGAATTGAAAAATATTTCATGGGTTATTGCCCTTGCTTTTGAAAATATGTTGTGGACACCATAGAGAGCTGGTTTCTTGATGGATTTTGATGAAACCTGGTATGAGAGTTTGTACTGACATAAGGATAAACCTTATTGAATATCAGAAACATCGAAAAAATATTTTATGATTTATTGCCCTTGTTCTTTAAAACACGTTAATTTTTCAGCCGTTACACTCTCAAAATTGTTGACACGATAGAGAGCTGGTTTCTTGGTGGATTTTTATGAAACTTGCTGTGAGTGTTTGTAATCACCCAAGGATGAACCCTATTGAAAATCAGACGAATCGAAAAATATTTCCTGGGTTATTTCCCTTGCTTTTGAAAATATGTTGTGGACACCTTTGAGGGCTGGTTTCTTGATGGATTTTGATGAAACTTGGTATGATTGTTTGTATTGACATTGGGATAAACCCTATTGAATATCAGAAACATCGAAAAAATATTTTATGAGTTATTGCCCCTTGTTCTTTAAAACACGTTAATGTTTCAGCCACTGGCTGTTGGTGTTTGTATTGACCTTCGGATACACCTTATTGAAAATCAGAAACATCATCAACTATGTGACTGCTCTTAATCATGGATGGATGAACCTAAACGTTGGTTGCCCTTGTTTTATGCATATTTCAGTGACATATTTGTTTTTTTCAGAAAACTTGAACCCATGGTTTTACTCTTGTAAAAAGTGAAAATGTCATTCTCAGAATCTTTCATTTACTGACCACTCTTGTCAAAACCCCGGACAAATTGGCTGCCATTATAAAAGTGGGCGTATTACGATGGCCATCGCTATTTTTTTTATTTATGAATACCGTGTGAGGTTAACACAAAAATCTTAAAATAATTTGCAGCAATCTTTACCAATAATTTGCATATTAAACAGCAACTGATAGCTAAATTGTTTGGATTTAATCACCTAATTGTTTTTCAGCTTTAAAATGGCCAATAATTTTATAAACGATATAACAGATGATGTAGATGTGGTTTCAGATGCAAGTGTAAGTATATCGCTAGTAGTCTTCGTGCCATGGCAAAACTTTCATCATATTTCAAAAAAAGGTTTACGTTTGTTTTTCAATAAGGATTGATATCCCACAACATTTTCCATCATCTAACAGTAAATGTTCAATATCTCATCTAGTGGAATCTCGGCATTCAAACCCAGAAGTAATGTGAGACATAATTGACTTGACAAAGCAGCATAAATCTTGTTTCTTGTGAAAAGTGTCTTTGTTTACAGCTGGAGAAAACCAATTTTAACAGGCAATATTCTCTAGTCTGCACACTTGTGCAAAATGCTGTTTGATAGTTTGAGTTCTGCATTGATTTCATTGTACTGTATCAGAATTATTCATATTGTTAATATAATGCTAATAGAAGTATGGAAAAATGAAAAAAAAAAGATGATTAAAGGAATACTACGTCTTAGAATGAACAAAAAATCTAAATTTTCAAACTTGTTCAAAAGGAGTATATATTCATAATGGGACTTCTCTTATTGACCAAGTTTGTGAACTTTTTTTGTGCATATAAGAGGTGGTATCGCTTTCAGAAAGCTTGATTTAAATTTCAGAATATAAAGACATTATTAAAAATGCCATTTTCTAGTTCATCTCATGTTAGTATGATGGTACATAGAATTGGTCAGACATTATTACTTGATGATTTTGATATTCACAAACATTTACTACGTCAAGAGAAGGTAGGTTTATTTCCTTATAATAAATATTCTGTAGTTGTAGATCCATCTCCTTTATTTCTCTCTATTCTTGTTAATCCAAACAGATTCAGAAAAGCAGGGTATATAACTCCCATTTCATCTCATTTTTTTGCTATTACTTGTAGGAAGATTGGAAATGGTTGAGATCATTTTATGAACAGATTATAGCCAAAAATACAGAGGGAAAAGTAAGTTTGTCTTATGTTTGTTATTAGGAATTTGGTCCATATTTTTTAATTAAAATATTTAAAAGCTTAAAGTAGGATAATTAAGCCCAAGCACGATCCTAACTGTAAAACAAATCTCAAAATTAATGTTGGCAAAAAATGGGTAGTAGCTTTATGAAGAATTCCTTAATTATTTTGTGAAATATTTATTGGCTGCGGGAGCTGGACAGATACAGGGAACTGAGCTCCTATTAAACTTTATCATGTTTTGGTTTGGGTTTACTACTTACTATTCAAACAAGAACATTATTTTACTATTAGAAAGTTTGAAAAGCAAGACATTTATCACGATTCACCAACTTATAAGTTTATCTGTAAGTAGATGAACTAAGAAAGCACAGAATTATATTAATGAAATGAAATGAAACAATTTTGATATGATTTTGATATATGTACAGTATTGTCAATATTTCAATAATTTTAGAAATTGATAAATAAAGAAATATCTGATGGCTAATTAGCTTACTAATACTATATTTCAGTTTAAAAATGTTCCCAGAAAAAGTAAAAGTCGTAATACTCTACAGAGTAGAAATATGTATTCTAAATTTCTCTATCACAGGTATGATTATTACATACATTTAGTTATATTAAACAATTATTGACTTGTGGTGATGTTGTTCACACCCTTCTTCTTTGGTTTTGACTGGATCTTTGAATGTTATTGATGAATTTTGGATTTTTCAATAACAAAATTGAAATGTAAGTTATTGTTTTCTACATGTAGTTTACAGTCAAGTAAAGAAGAAGATAACAATGATGATGAAGATGGTGATGATGATGATGATGAATTAGAGACAGGTGTTATTCAATGTCATAATGAATCAGATTCTAAAGCTGATACAGATCAATTGATACCATTAGATCCTTTACCACAGGTAATAGTCATATTGAATGTTACTGGTATATATTATAGTACCTTATTATATATTATCTTGATAACCATTCCATATTATGCTATGAATTTTTTTTTATATGCCAACATAAATTGTAATGGGTATGTAGTCACCTATGTTTGTAATTCTGTCTGCTATTGCCAGTAAACCTCAAAAAGGCATACAAGTACTTTTTCTATCAATTTTGACAGAACTTAGTATTATAGCTATAGAGTAGAAATTGAGAAATTGCTATAATGTAAGATAATATGTTGATTTCAATCATATTATATATGATTTTCCTTAAAGCTGGATTTAAAGAAAAGAGGAAATACTAATTAAACTGTGTTTATATCTGCAGACATTTGAACCAGGTTTTCCTAGAGAAGTTTTATGGACATTTGAAAATATTCGAATGTTAATTGGTGCTGATTTGCCAATATTCGGTGGTGAAACACATCCCTGTATTAGCTTGAGACTAAGGTAATTTCATACTTTCAAGCTTTGACATTCTAGTAAACTTACTCTCTTAGCACATTCAATGGCTTTGCTTCATTTTTGTTGTCTACTAATTAAAGGAAACATGTTCAAACCAAAACCTGCAGTCAAACTTGATTTGACTCGGACTCTGACAAACCCATCAATGTTTTATTGTAGAAATTCTGATGAACCTATCAATGTTTTATTGAAGAAATTCTGATGTCAATGTTTTATTGTAGAAACTCTGGTGAACCTATCAATGTTTTATTGTAGAAATTCTGATAACCTATCAATGTTTTATTGTAGAAATTCTGATGAACCTATCAATGTTTTATTGAAGAAATTCTGATGACTTTGTCAATGTTTTATTGTAGAAACTCTGGTGAACCTATCAATGTTTTATTGTAGAAACTCTGACAAAACTATCAATGTTTTATTGTAGAAATTCTGACAAACCTATCGATGTTATATTGTAGAAATTCTGACGAACCTATCAATGTTTTGACTGGATTAGATTATTGGTTAGATAATTTAATGTGTAATGTACCAGAAGTAGCTATGTGTTTTCACCTTGATGGTTTTGTACAGGTAAGTCCATCAATTTGGATTTTTTTGTAATATGGATGTATTTTGGTATTGAACCCATCCCTCTGTCTTTATCTGGTTTGTAATGATAAAACAAAGCAGGATCCTAAGAGCAATCGAAAAGTATTGGCAGCAGGTTATGAAAATTAAAATGGTACAAAACAAGGTCATGCACTTTAACTGTCTCTTCTTATAGACTTATTGTTATACATATTTGATTTTTATTTTTCAGAAATATGAGCTTCTAAAAACAGAAGATATACCAAATTATAAGGACTGTGAATTTGATCCCAAGTTAGTAATGGATATAGCCCGAAATATTCTATCATTTTTAAAGTCTAATGCAACATTAGAAGGTCATACTTATTGGTTATATAAAGGTAATTAGATTATAACATTTTCTACACATATATTATTATTTGAAACTGAAATTATTTGAGCTGCTTTTCAATTTTGTGTGGATGAAGGAGTGTTTGATGTTTGAGATGGTCATAATGGTAAATTAGTTAAGCAGTTGTTCATGACCACATGAACCATGTTTGAAAGTGGAATTTACAGCGATCAACAATTCAATTTCTGAGTTATCGTAGTGTAGGAATCTAATTAAAATTCGATTACATTTCGTTTTGGTTATTTTTTGAGTGTCGACTCCATGTAATCTAACCACTTCTATAAGGCGGTCATCTTCTGGTGACGAAATGTAATCTAATTTTAATTAGATTGTGTAGGAATGGCTCAGCAGGATGAAAAAAACTGTTCAGGACAGTGACTAAATCATTGAATTTTGATGCGAATTTTAATGACTTTTTTCTATACCTACAGATAGTAATGATGATGTAGTCAAGTTATATGATTTATCTACATTGTGTGAAGGTGAAGAAGTAAAATCCAATCCATTCACAGTACCAGTTGGTATATTATTATATCGTGTAGCTAGAAATCTTTGTAAACAATCTGGTAGAAAGAAAACAGCTACAATACGTAGATTACTAGAAAATAGTTTGTTATTATTAGATGAAGACAAACATTCACAGGTAAGTTAAAGAGTGACTTCCCTCAAAATCTTTAATTTTTTTGGATAATATTTGTGATAGTTATCTAAATATTAACAGCTTATAAGAGTTCAATTTCAGTTATCCAAAGCATCAACAAAACATTATTGCCTGAAATGATTATTGTAATTTTCAGTTGAAATATATTTTTAGGTGTGTACATCAGCCTACTATATGCTATCTGATTTGTATATATATATATAGGTGTGTACATCAGCCTACTATATGTTATCTGATTTGTATGTATATTTTTAGGTGTGTACATCAGCCTACTATATGTTATCTGATTTGTATATATATATATAGGTGTGTACATCAGCCTACTATATGTTATCTGATTTGTATATATATTTTTAGGTGTGTACATCAGCCTACTATATGTTATCTGATTTGTATGTATATTTTTAGGTGTGTACATCAGCCTACTATATGCTATCTGATTTGTATATATATTTTTAGGTGTGTACATCAGCCTACTATATGCTATCTGATTTGTATGTATATTTTTAGGTGTGTACATCAGCCTACTATATGCTATCTGATTTGTATGTATATTTTAGGTGTGTACATCAGCCTACTATATGCTATCTGATTTGTATATATATTTTTAGGTGTGTACATCAGCCTACTATATGTTATCTGATTTGTATATATATTTTTAGGTGTGTACATCAGCCTACTATATGTTATCTGATTTGTATATATATTTTTAGGTGTGTACATCAGCCTACTATATGCTATCTGATTTGTATATATATTTTTAGGTGTGTACATCAGCCTACTATATGCTATCTGATTTGTATATATATTTTTAGGTGTGTACATCAGCCTACTATATGCTATCTGATTTGTATATATATTTTTAGGTGTGTACATCAGCCTACTATATGTTATCCAGGGTTGGTGATTTTTTAAAAAAATCAAAAAAATCGGATTTATTTGTTTTAAATCCGATTTTTTTGATTTAAATCGGATTTATTTGATTTTTTTTTAAAACATACACTTAAAAATAACCCAAATGCCCCCCAAGTAGCCTAAATAGGCAGAACATTATCTGCAAATCATTAGCATGCATTAGGTTTTAGTTGAAAATTATCTGGGAATTCCCATAAAGTTAAAAATGAAAGTTCTCTTTTGGATATTCCAGTTAATACTTGGAAAACCAAAGTTAGAAATTCTTAAACACTATAAGATGAACATTCTACACATTGGAGTCTAATCAAAGCATCATGTCTGGCAGGAAAAGTCATCCAATATGGAATCATTTCCAGAAATTGCAGTCAAATACCAAACTGGGTGTAGAGCAAAATGCAAAAAATGCGGTCATGAAATGCAAGGACTTGTTAAGCGTATGAAAATCCATTTTGACAAATGTGAGGATTATAGTGAAAGTGAAACAGCAGAGAATGGGAGAGAATTAAAATTGTTAAGTTAACTTGTAAGAATAAAAAGTTGCCTTAAAAAAATCTTTGTCATTGTTTTCCAAGGGTTTCAAAGAAAATGATTTAAATCAATGATTTTTTTTAAAAAATCTTGTGATTTAAATCGCGATTTAAATCATGATTTAAATCAACGTGATTTAAATCAGCCAACCCTGATGTTATCTGATTTGTATATATATTTTTAGGTGTGTACATCAGCCTACTATATGCTATCTGATTTGTATGTATATTTTTAGGTGTGTACATCAGCCTACTATATGTTATCTGATTTGTATATATATTTTTAGGTGTGTACATCAGCCTACTATATGCTATCTGATTTGTATGTATATTTTTAGGTGTGTACATCAGCCTACTATATGTTATCTGATTTGTATATATATTTTTAGGTGTGTACATCAGCCTACTATATGCTATCTGATTTGTATATATATTTTTAGGTGTGTACATCAGCCTACTATATGTTATCTGATTTGTATATATATTTTTAGGTGTGTACATCAGCCTACTATATGCTATCTGATTTGTATGTATATTTTTAGGTGTGTACATCAGCCTACTATATGCTATCTGATTTGTATGTATATTTTTAGGTGTGTACATCAGCCTACTATATGCTATCTGATTTGTATGTATATTTTTAGGTGTGTACATCAGCCTACTATATGTTATCTGATTTGTATATATATTTTTAGGTGTGTACATCAGCCTACTATATGCTATCTGATTTGTATATATATTTTAGGTGTGTACATCAGCCTACTATATGCTATCTGATTTGTATATATATTTTTAGGTGTGTACATCAGCCTACTATATGTTATCTGATTTGTATGTATATTTTTAGGTGTGTACATCAGCCTACTATATGCTATCTGATTTGTATATATATTTTTAGGTGTGTACATCAGCCTACTATATGCTATCTGATTTGTATATATATTTTTAGGTGTGTACATCAGCCTACTATATGCTATCTGATTTGTATGTATATTTTTAGGTGTGTACATCAGCCTACTATATGCTATCTGATTTGTATATATATTTTTAGGTGTGTACATCAGCCTACTATATGTTATCTGATTTGTATGTACCAGATAGTAGTATTAAAGATATCTGGGAAAGTAATAGTAGTGATGAATCAGATGATTCTTGTGTAAGTTTTTACTTTGTATTTAAATCAAAATCGCTTGTCCTTCTATTCTAAAAGCTTCTCAAAATCAAATTGACAATGATAGAATCAATTTGCACACTGCATATTTGCAATAAAATTCAACTTAAAGTAAGTGTTTGATAAGGTCACAATCACGTTTATCACAAAAGACATGAGCAATTTACATCATCAACAAACACAAAGTTTAAGTGGAATTGTAGAAACCACAAAGGTCTGTTTGAAAATTAGGATGGTGCAAAATGATGCTATCAGTGTCCTTGCACATGTAAAAATTCAGAAAAACTTGGCAATCCCTGTAATGGTATCAAATAAGTACCTATAAGTTAAAAAAAAAAAGATTATATGGTGAGGTATTTGTAAGAAACACTAAGTAATAAGTTATGAAATACTTATTATAATGCAATGAAGTACTCATAAGTATGAATTGGACATGTCTGATAAGTATCCTCAAATTAGTGAAGATAATATATTTATGTGTAGGATCAAGATGAAGAAATGAATGAAGAACAAGATAATACTAGAGAAGAAGTTAGTGTTGATGTTAAAACATTATATAAAGTACAAACACATTATGATAAAGGTTGGCATGTAGTAAGATCTCATCCTATTGCTGGTACAGTAGAAGAGAGGTGTCAAGATGCTTTTAGATATATTAGAAAGGTTTGTAACATAAATGGCAAATTCTATATAAGTGGACATGTATTTCTTTCACTTTTGATAGAAATCTTCAAAAGTATATCAAGTGTCCCAATAAAATCGTCCCTAAGTTAGTCATGAAAATGTGAGAGCCATCGAATAAAAATTGATTAAAATAGCAGGTAAAATTTAATATCAGAGCAAATGTTACATGCTATTTTGTTCGAGGCAGTACTTGTACAATTTGTATTCAATGACTCATATTTTAAGGGTGTGACAAGGACATGTTGAAGTAAATCTGTGCAAATTTTGAAAGCGTTTGGTTCACCAACAGCTGAGATATTTACTGTTAAACTTGGGGACATTGTTTTTGAGGTACCTGATATATATTTGAGGCATTATTTACTACATGTTTGGGTTTATGATGAGAAATGCTAATATACAACAAAAGGCTGAAAGCTGCTGTGGCTTACATGGAAAAAGCTTCTAGCTGTGTTGGAGGAATACTTTGTATTACAGGTAGTGATTAAGACTTTAAGATTAAAAAAAGGAATAAGTTCCTTCATTGCACAGTTTACTAGCTCAATCAGGTGCAGAAAAGTATGAATTGATTTGATTTTGTTTACTAATTTGACAAACCAGATTGACAATGAATATGATTTATATGTATGTGAAGTATATATCAGAATATTTTTTTTCATTTTTAAAGGGTTTAGAATGCCTGGCTAGAGATCTAAGTATCCTGAAGACTCGAAGAAAAGATTTTAGTATAGTAGAAGAACAGGCCTATTGTGATCCTAATGTAGCTATACCATTGAGTTATGAACCATTGAAGAAACCATCTTCAACAGACAACTTACAGTTAACAACTATAGATAATAAACAACCTGAAATATATTCTTGGCATGGTGTATCTAAATGTCTACTATTACGTAAAGCGGCTATGACATTCTATTCTACTTGTAAAGAATATCTTTCTATACAGAAATTTGGTCATGCTTTAAGACAAATACGTTTTGCTATTGTTTGCTTTGGTAAGTCCTTCCTTGATTTCCTTAGTCTTTGTTTTTTTAGGGAAACATTTGGTTTTGTTAATATAGAAACTAAAAAAAAACCTCTTTTAACCATTCTTTTATGAACCTAGATACATCAAATTACTTAGGTTTTTAGCACAACATAATAAGGAAAATACTAATATAACCTTATCATGTTCTTTTATTACTATTTTTTTAGAGGAAATGAAGATATTAATACCTAAGAAAGGAGAAGACAATATTAGTCTGTTAATATTAATATTAGAAATGGCTGGTGATATAAGATTAATAATGGCTAGAAATACCAAGTTATTGGATGAACAAGAGAGATATTTTACAGATATTAGGGAAGAAGAAGCAGCTATTGTTGATAATACTATTAGAACTAGTAGAACTCCAGGTAATACAGCTTCACTTTTTAACAAATTTCTCACTCTTTACATATTACATCTCTTAACTAGGGCTAGGTATCAATTACATAATTGAAATTGATTATTGATAATCAAAATATTCTTATTGACTGATCGTCAAATGTTGATGTACTTGAATGTTTGTAATTTATCATTATACTCAGCCCTACTATTGACAAATCATTGACCATTTGTTTTTTGGAGTTATTACTCTTGACTAAGTAAAAGCAAGTCAAACTTTGTTTGTAAACATAATTTAGACAACAGTTTACGTGTGTTTTTGGTGTGATCATCTATACCGATGAAATCTTGTCAAGTTTGAATTTGACAATTTTTCAATTTTGACTTAGTAAAAATGCGTAAAAAATTGTCAATACTATAGCAGTTTAGGAATACAAGGTATATCTTTGACATTTTTGGTATGATTTGACACAAATTGGCAAGCACACTTGATTTAGTAGAAATTGAAGTGGGCATATATTGCTAGGTGACCATTTGATTCAATTTTAAAGCTAAATGAATATTTTAGTATGAATAATCTATTGTAGAATATGAATGGGTATATAAATGGAGTAATAATACCGAATGTAATTTAGATGTTAGTGTTAAATGTTATGAAAAAGCTCTATTATTAAAACAAGAAGATTCAACATATGAAACTAATCTAAGAAAACGTCTAGGAAACTCTCTCAATGAATTAGGTGTATGGTATATGAATATTGCTCAAAATACTCTACAAACACAAGGTAATTCAAACATGTTATATATTTTTTCGGGCAAAATTCCAACTTGTTTGAATGCTCAATAGATTCCATGAATTCAGAACATGCAGAACTTGCAATTCAATTGAGCCCATAATTCTAATCTTTCTCTTATTATTTCCCTTTGTTTGAACACAGTTTGATACAGGTTTGACTTGTGACACAATTTTAGAAAATATACATTTTTGCTGAAGAGTTTCAAAAACTGTCCTTGAAACATAATATTTACATGGCAAATTATGTAAGGTTTATATTAAATTCAGAAACTGATTAGTTGATTATGCATTCTAAATATATCAATTAAACCAGGATTACACATTTTCAATAATCAAGGTGCTGATAAAGTTGATATTGAAAGATTAAAAATACTGTGGAAGAAAAGTGAAGATTGTTTTATCCATGGTAAAGATGTCTTCCAGTTAATACATGATAAAACCAATGTTACATTGTTACTCTCTAACATTGGAAGATTAAAAAGACTAGGTGCTCAAACCTACACACAATTCACATTATTATCTGATCGTCCAGAATTCACTGATATTGAAAGACAATATTACACTAAGGTATGTTATATATCTATTGTAATTAAAAGTTCAATTAACAAATTCCATATTAAAATAGTTTGTCTACATGTATTTTATACCATGTTGCCAGTTGCCAGAGGGCGTATGCCTCTTTTCCTGACAAGCTTTCTTTTAATAAAATTTATTGTAATGATGGTTAAGGTATGTGTCTTGATGTCCTAGACTTGTGGGTCATTGTCACATAAGGAATAGTTGATTATTTAAGAGAAACTCAATAGTAAAATATTAAAAAATAACGTCTGAAATTTTATGATGATGGAGGTACGTGTCTTGATGTCCTAGACTTGTGGGTCATCGTCACATAAGGAATAGTTGATTATTTAAGAGCGACTTAATAGTAAAATATTAAAAAAAGAACATAATTTTTGTATTGTAGGCAATAGAATGTTACCAAGCAGCATTAGGTATAATAAAAAACAATAAACAATATAGTGATATATCAGACTCTATTCTATGGGATCTATCTACAACCTATTATAATATGGCTATGTTGTTACAAGATTATGCTCCATTGTCAACTTATGAGAAGGATGAGGTAAATATACCAGAACAAGTTAGATGTTCCACAGTCAGAATAGTTGGCCAAGTTTTTTAAACATTGTAATTGCATAAAGCTTTCATATTTTCATGATGATGGTAGTAAGGTAGGCCTACTACTCAATAGTAGGGCTGGGTATCGATGTATACCAAACTGAGATTGATTATTAAAGCCAGGCTACAATTAATAATCAAAATATTTTAATTGAGAAATCTTCTGATCTTCGTCTGTTGATGTATGTTTTTATAACTGAACGATAGTTATTTATCAATATCAGCTGGTATCGAAGAAAAAATGAAGTTGAAGTAATGTCTATAATTTTTGATGATCATCATGACATAATTGGACGCCACTTGTCTAAGAATAGTGTAACAGTTTATGTCAAAAGGAAATTTGACTTATGTATTTTAATCGATTATGAAATTTGATTATTGATAATCGAAAAAAGAAATTGTAGTGTCGATTATCAATTATTTTGAATATTTGACCCAGCCCTACTCAGTAACATGTAAAGAAAGTCTGAACTTTCGCAGTACATTTTAAATTATTCACTAGGAAACCAGGTAATCAGATACAGATACTGTATATATGTGTGAACATTGAGATAACATATATCTTTTGAAATCTATAACCAATGATATTTTTTAGATAGAGAAGGATGTGATAGATTATATGAATAAATCATTAAACTATTGTACTCATGATATGTCAAAAACACATAAACCAATGTGTCAGTATAGATCAGCTATGATCAACCAAAGATTAGCATCATTATATCAAAATACATTACGTAATATGGTAAGTATATTAGATAAAAATGAGACTGACTACCATTTAAAAACAAATGTCAAATAATTTTTGAGATGAAGTAATTTATTTACACTGTTTTATTGTATATAATGAGTTACGTTTTGGCCAAATAGGTGAAGAACAATGGCATGTTAGTCTAAAAATAATGTACTCTCAAAGCAATCCTAGATATGTAGAAACTAGAAACAAGTTCTTAAGTGATTTTGCTGGTCAGTTTTAACCTAATGAGTAAAATTCATATGAACTGATGTTAATATTTTATATACATGTTACTATTTTTATATTGTAGTTGACAGATCAGAAAAAGAGATATATTAAACAACTATCAGAGAGTCATTATAATAAAGCTATAACATTATTTAAACAATTAGAATGTCCTGTTGATTTGTTACGGTCTATTTTAGAGAAAATAGCTCTATTAGAAATGTGTCAAACAGGTACGTATTATTTATTGAGTTATTGATTATTTTTAGTGTTGCAAATTGTATTTATTGTTATAGATGATTGCGCTTAAGCCTATAATTTGAGGGTTTAATGCTGGCATAGGATGAGATACCCAGTAGTAGTTTTATAGAATCCAGTTTCTCCATGTCACTTCTCAGTGAAACTGGGGGGATGACTTAATTATAATGAAACAACAAAGTGAGGCCCTTGCAAGATCATAAACAAGGGTACTAACATTAACATGGTTGCAAAAAATTACCCCACTGCTCACTGTATGGCATATACTGAAGTATGAAAAAGAGATTGTTATTCTATTTCAGTACAATCAACTAGTAAAGGTAGAATTAAATCATTATGTCATGTGTTAACAGGATTATTAGATTGTAAAGATGTATTAGATGATCTAATATTAGTACAACAATCAGATAGTAAACACACTGATGACTTACATGACTTACTAGATATTATTAAATCTAAATTACAATATCATTTATTACATATTGTCAAAAATTATACATCAATAACAAAGGGGTAAGTATAATTTATGAAATTGGTTATAAGCACATTAATATCACAAAACAAGGGTTTTATTCTCTTTTGACATATTGAGAAAACAAAAATGATTTCACAATGTTAACAAAAATTAAACTATAATTATTAAACAAAATGCACATTTGCCTAAGTTCAAACAGATTTTTGGCCCCTCCATGTTATTGTTTTTTTATTTGTTTACTAATATGTGTTTATTTACAGTAAACATGAAGCTGTTATTAAAGAAGTCAAATGTTTATATGCTAAAAGTTTACAAGAACCGGACAATCTTCTTGATGTGTTAAAATGGCTATCAACATTACTTCAAGATTGTAAAAAACTTGTGTCTTTGATACATCAAGATCTGAGCTGATCTCAATAATAGTCTTCCAAATAGAGTGTCATTATACTTTAAACTGCCTATCGACAAGTTGAATATTCTTATATCATATTATGTGATTTTATTCTATGTGAATCATACACAGAAAAATCAACATTTGGCCTGATGCCATTGTGAGAATTGCTTTAATACACAATCATGAATATTTTCAACACTAGTCAACAAAAAGTTGAACATGCAAAAATTACAAGTTTTTTTTAGTTTATGAAAGCGATCTGTATTATTAATGAGACCAGTAATTGATATTTGATTAATGTATTAATGTATTAATTTAGATAGTTAATTTAGTAGTTGTTTTAGTCATTTTCTACTGATTTTACCTGGGTGGTGGTGTTTAGAACAGTGCTACATAAATTCCAAATTATGATGTTCATCTGTTTTTTTATCTGGAAAAGATGTGATTTATTCCCCCTAAAATTGTCTGAAATATCTGATTCAAAAACCTTTAGTCATTCCCTTGATAGTCATATTGATACATACTCCTTTACAATAATTATATATTTGTTTATTTCTCTCTTTATGTTTGTTTTATTATTTTGTTATTTTGTATTATTTTTGATGGTCAGTTTAACTTTTCTATTTGCTAATAACTTACCTGTTATTGATGAACCTAGTTAATATTCAGCATTATAGTTTCCATAATATTGGAAAGACAGCTTTGCATCTGAATCTCAATCATATAACTAATTTAAAAAATAAAAATCTGAAATTTTTTTAAATATAAAGTTTTATAGATGTTAAAGATAATAGAAAGAATATTATTTTTTTGGGTTAAGTTCTTATCTTGTTCAATTTTTAACATAGCCACAGAGAAAGTGTATGTTACCTTGCCTGACATGATTGTCATTTCAGAATTGAAAATTTCAGAAAAAAAACTAGTTTCTACAGAATTATGATTTTTTGTGCTTTGCATGTTGGATAAGACATAGTAAAGAAGCTTAAAGCAATACCACGTCTTAAAATGATCAAAAAATAAATATTTTCAAACTCGGTCAATAAGAGTTTATTATATTCATTCAACTTCATCTCGTGTCATAAACAAAAACAGCTAGATTACTGATAAATTCAGAAATCAACAACCTAATATACAATAATAATTGGAAAACGCTTACAAAATATTCAGTGTTATTTAGTAATAAACTGTAATTTTATGGAAAAGTACTTAGTTTTATGGTTTTTTACACCGTTAATTGTTAATCAATATTTACGTGAGTTAGTGAAATAATTTTTTTTTCATTTCATAGGTGGTATTACTTTAAATTTTGCACTAAAAGAAATAGTGTTTATTATCAGATATATGAAAACTATTTGTGATATTTGAAATAAATTGTTAAATGTTAGTTCATACTTTTTGTATATTTCAATCCCTGTACATACTAACAAACTTTATGTTATCTGATATGGAGATCTTATTTTTTTGCATGCCACATATAAATGTATATATAGCCTAGATGTATATTGCTGTCAGTAGTTCCTTGAGTCCACTATTACTTGTGAAGGAGGTAGACTACAGTTTTGATCAGATTTAAAACCAGGTCCAAATTCGAACATGATTGATAATAGTTTTGATCAGATTAGATTAGATCATGATGACAAGATATGGTGACTTCTTCGATTAAGTTCAATTTTATTATTGTGATTAAGTTATCGCCCTTGACTTGTCCAAAATATATCCAACTTAAAACAAGTTAATACAGTTTTGATACATGTATTCATTTCATGAAGCCAAGAATATTTATAAAGATAGCGGATTACAGCAATATACGCCCACCACATCATGCAGATTGTAAAAACAAAAATTTTTGAAGATATTGGACCACAGCAATATATGCCCACTACTGCATTCTGTTGTAAGCAAAATGTTATTTTCAAAGCTTGTTGATTTCAGGTTCTGTTCTTGTATTGGAAATTGTAGTCATGTCAGTTTTTATATGCCCACAAATTAATGTGGGCGTATATTGTAAAATCTAGCTTTTAAAGCGTTTGCAAGCAAATGTTGACGGACGGACCCGCTCAACGGCAGGTTTTATCTGACAGACAGGGGTGCCGACAATATACGTCTAAATAGACGCTTACAAAAATTCAGACTTGAAATTTGCGACAATGTCATGTATCCTCGATTTTAGGTCTGAGTCTACTTATGTGAGCTACTGCTATGACAAGTTATTCCCCGGTTTCACATAGACGAATTTCATCCGAATTTTGGTAGTCGGAAGACTTTCGTAAGAGTTCGGGAAGTTCGGAAAACGAGGCAAAAATTCGGAAGTAATTCGGACGTGTCGGAAGCTTCTTACAACTGTTTTGAAATGTTCAAAACAGTTGTAAGAAGCTTCCGACACGTCCGAATAAAAAATTAGTCGGAAACAAGTCGGCTGTTGGTCTGAAGGGCTTTTTTTGCGGTCGAAATAGCATTCTGAACGTTCGTAAGCATAGTCTGAACAGTCGTGAAGGTGTTCGGCCTCTTGTGTCTTCTTTTACGAGGAACATCATCTTGAAGATGTGTCGTAAGGGCATTCTTATATGTCGTTAGAGCATTCGGTAGCAGTCGGATTTGTCTTTAGGACAGTCGTAACAAATTTGGTTTAGTCGGATGAAATTCGCTTCTAATTCGTTTATGTCGTAACAGCAGTTGGAAATGTCGTTACGACATTCGTAAATGTCTGAACGGTTGTCATAAGAGCCAAATTTTAGTCGGCTGTTGGTCGGCTGTTAGTCGGCTGTTGATCGGGAGCGTTGTCCGAAGTGTCGGAAGAGGAGCATTTTTGACCCGATTTACTTCCGACACTCCCGACACAGCCGACTTCTATCCTTACGAAGTTTCCAAAAGTTCGTCTATGTGAAACCGGGGCATTAGGCAGGACATGCTATGCTATTTATTAGTGATCTGCATCTACCCCCTTTTCGGTGCATGTTCTAAGATGAAAGTTACTAACTAAATGAAACAAGTTAATATCCGTCTGCTGATAGAGATAAGTATTAAATTGATATAATGTTATCAATAACATGTCTCATCAAGATAACACAATATTCTCTAGAGCAGTCTGAAGTAAATCACGCCCAACCTCTTCCCCCTCAGTACCCGAGGTGGGTACAATATCTAATAAGATTGGAGGGTAGGAGGATTGTATTTCTACATAACCAGATTAAAAGATGTTTAATCCAGTATTGTTTACTAGTAAACGTGATAGGATGTCGAGTTGTTGATTAGAATGATAGTAAACAAATACCTAATTGAAGTGGGGGTAAGCTGGGCAAAGAGCAGTAGGCGTTATCATTTATCTATTAAAATGAACTTTGGAAAGTACAAGGTATTATTCTTACAGACATCTCCTATCGATATAATTTAATTTGAGACAGGGGTTCAGTCATATTGCCCCATCATAGATAACATTTCAGACTTCATATCTAATTATTAAAGATACCTCATTTCATACTCATCGTGATTAGGTGAAAACACCACATTATAATTATCAGGAAATGGAATATGAAAAGCTATTTCGGCATGGCACCACGTCTTCCAATATTTACAGTTTCACTCAACTGAATGGAGTGTCTTCATCAGGATTGATAGATTTTTCTTGCCGTATCACCTGGTCAGTTACCAGTTTTGGACAAGGTAGAACTGAATCTGATATCAAAGACTATCAAAAACAGAGATGGGAAAGGAATACGTATGGTTGTAATTGTAATATTGTTCCAAAGACATTTTCTCCAGTACTAGTTTATAGTGAAACATCTAAAAACAGTGGAACATCCTGCAAATACTCTTCTAGACATCACCAGACCAGTAACAGTCATCAAACACCAGAATTACGGCAACGACTTCTACTCAATACTCAGTATTATCAAGGTGCCAACTTATATTACAGACGTGATATATCAACCAAGTATTCCAATCAGTTGCCATTTAACAGTAAGATATTTGATTCTCAGGATGAAGACCAAACTTTAGATAAAAAATCGAGGAAATATAAATGTCAGTATTGTAACGTCACTTGTACAAATAATGGTCAATTAAAGGGGCATCTGAGAGTTCATACTGGTAGGTACATTTACAGTCTTCTGCTAAAAGAAATCCGAATTTACTTGTTAACTAAGTGAAGTTTTATGTCATGAATGATATTCTGTAATTTTATTGATGGTAAGGCACTGACGGAACACAATTTTATGGTAAACTCCTTAGTTTTATTATGCGCAGCGTTTCAATAGTAGTATTGCGTGTAATAAAACTAAGGAGTAGTATACCATAAAATTGTGTTCCGTTATTTAATGTAATCTCTACCCCAAATGTCGCTTAAGGATTAGTGTACAGCATATGGTAACATCTACGGAAATTAGAATTCTGGCAATTGTATATTATGTAGTGATAAAGAATAACAATCTGCAAATTAATGACCCGCCATTCTAAAATATTGAAAAGTTTGTTTAAATTTGCAGGAGAGAAACCATTCCGATGTGATTATGTTAACTGTGATAGATCATTTGCCAGAAATGAAGAATTAACTCGACACAGGAGAATACATTCTGGTATAAGACCACATCATTGCCAAACTTGTGGAAAATACTTTGGTAGAAAAGATCATCTTAATAAAGTAAGTAGACCCCAAAATTGCGGGAAAGTATAAAACATTAAAACGGCATTGTATGCGTCTTTTTAACTTCTGTAATACTTGACACCCACAAATAGTTGCTTATAGTAATATCAGGGGCGGATCCAGGTTTTTGGAAAGTCAACGTTAGCCGAGCGCAGCGAGTCGAAAATTTTTTTGACCTTTTTTTTACACTTAAAAACATAGAATAAGTATACATTGTACTAATATAACGGTTTCTGACGTGGACCATGTATGTTTTAAAGTAAACGTTAATGGGTTAGACATTTTTGATGCCGTATTCTCCCCATTCTTAAAACAAAAAAAAAAAAGACATAGTAAAGAGGGGGGGGGGGGGGGGGGAGGCGTACGCCCTCTACATCCAATTCGTGTGTACTTTTTGCAAACTCGACAGTTAATGGAGAGAAAGTGTGAGGTGTCAGATTGAATGATGTGCATATAAACATCTACACAAGACGGGCAAAACAATTCCGTCAAGAAAATCGGGTGCAATGATTTTATAGTTACGGACTCATTAATGAAAAGTACCATAGCATAAGTTGTTTCAAAAAGAGTGATGCACTGAAATGCCATGTTGTCAGTGTGTACAGTTCAGAGACATTCGGAAACATGTCCAAATGTTGCCAAATAAATACAAAATTATTAATTGACTATAAATCCTATGATCTGTCTGAAGTCATTTGATGTAAACTAAAACAGAACCAATGAATTGTAACAATTTGCGCAACATGTTGTTGAACTGAATTTCCGGTATTGGTTTGTGTTTATCACATTAAAATGTTTAATTTATTGATTTCAGCATTTAAAAACACATCTAAAGACAGCAGAAAAAAAGAATTATATATGTATTGTGAGTGGTTGTGGACAAAGATATACTAGAAGTGATGCTTTAGCTCGGCATCAATGGTCAACTCATAGTATAAAACCTAAAACTAATAAATATAAACAATCTCATATTTGTTAAAATAAATTATTATTCAAATAAAATCATCAACAATAACAATCATTCTTTTTTCCATTGATCAGTTGGAATCTTATTATCATTTAGAAAATATCATTACCTGGGTGCAAGACCCTTCAAATCATTAATTAAGTTAATCTTTGGTCATTTGCGAAAATAGTTGCCATGCAAATTTACCAACAGCAAATTAATGTCTTTGCCATAAAACTCATTGCTCTAGAAGTCAATGTAGCCAGAGAGTCAGTGTCAACTTTCATTATTAAGTTATTATTTTATTCTGACTATGTTCTGGAAGTGGATTGTCTTTAACATATTTTTGCAAATATGAACATGACAGTTTTATCTGGATATCTTCGGCTGTAAAATGATCTAAAGCTACCTGGAAAAAAAAAATAGTCAAATAACTTCTGGTATATACAGGTGTGTTCTTGTAAAACACTTGTTAAGCACTACATTAAGCAATTCTTATCTCTCAGCACTACATTAAGCAATTCTTATCTCTCAGCACTACATTAAGCAATTCTTATCTCTCAGCACTACAATAAGCAATTCTTATCTCTCAGCACTACATTAAACAATTCTTATCTCTCAGCACTACATTAAGCAATTCTTATCTCTCAGCACTACATTAAGCAATTCTTATCTCTCAGCACTACATTAGCCAATTCTTATCTCTCAGCACTACATTAAGCAATTCTTATCTCTCAGCACTACATTAAGCAATTCTTATCTCTCAGCACTACATTAAGCAATTCTTATCTCTCAGCACTACATTAAGCAATTCTTATCTCTCAGCACTACATTAAGCAATTCTTATCTCTCAGCACTACATTAAGCAATTCTTATCTCTCAGCACTGCATTAAACAATTCTTATCTCTCAGCACTGCATTAAACAATTCTTATCTCTCAGCACTACATTAAACAATTCTTATCTCTCAGCACTACATTAAGCAATTCTTATCTCTCAGCACTACATTAAGCAATTCTTATCTCTCAGCACTACATTAGCCAATTCTTATCTCTCAGCACTACATTAAGCAATTCTTATCTCTCAGCACTACATTAAACAATTCTTATCTCTCAGCACTACATTAGGTAATTCTTATCTCTCAGCACTACATTAAGTAATTCTTATCTCTCAGCACTACATTAAGTAATTCTTATCTCTCAGCACTACATTCAGCAATTCTTATCTCTCAGCACTACATTAAACAATTCTTATTCCTCATATCTCTCAGCACTACAATAAGCAATTCTTGTCTTTCAACAATACATTAAACAATTCTTATCTCTCAGCACTACATTAAACAATTCTTATTCCTCATATCTCTCAGCACTACAATAAGCAATTCTTATCTCTCAGCACTACATTAAACAATTCTTATCTCTCAGCACTACATTAAGTAATTCTTATCTCTCAGCACTACATTAAGTAATTCTTATCTCTCAGCACTACATAAAGGAATTCTTATCTCTCAGCACTACAATCAGCAATTCTTATCTCTCAGCACTACATTAAACAATTCTTATTCCTCATATCTCTCAGCACTACAATAAGCAATTCTTGTCTTTCAGCAATAGGCTACAATTCTTTCATTTAGCCCTACATTTTTAATTTTCGTACATAACAATAATCAATTTTATATACTTAAATTTACTATATTTAAGATAAATGTTCAGTTCTTTAATTCTTGTATTCTTGTTAGATCTATCTTTGCTAAATGTATTAAATATAATTCTTGAATGATAACACAATCGTAATACCTTGGCTAAATGTTTTGCAATTCCTTTGCCTCTGAAAACTGGTGGCACTTCTGTATGATATAAATCAACTATCTTAGGTTTTATAAACTCATATTCTAATAATGCCTTATGTGTTTCACCATTTTCTACAAAAAATGGATATTGCATTATATGTTATAATTCAGTAAAAACAAACATAATAGGCTACTAGTGTACAGAAATATAAGAAAAATAAGACTCAAAACCTGGGCTTTAGATTACATGCTAGTTACAACGGTAAATGTCCAAATTAGCAGCGCCAAAATTAGAAAAAATAAAATAGAAATAAGATGCTAGTTAAGCACAGTAGATAAAAAAGCTTATACAAATAATGAACACGTAATCTGTATCTCATATTATGTGAACTCACTCAAGAAATAAAGCGAATTGAGATTATAAAAAGCCTTAGGTCAGGAATGACATGTCATGTGACATGTGAAAGGTAAATTAAACCATTCCTATAACAATTACCTTAAAAGATAACTTGAAAAAAAAATACTTTAAATAAAAGTTAATCATACCAGCATTCATTGATATAAAAAATTCTTTATCTTCCTTTGAATGATTAACACTAACTTCCATTGTCTTTGAATTTGAACTCCACAGGTATTGAGTTAGTCTTGTAGATGATGAAGTTTTAAAAATGTTGTTACTAAATCTTGATAACATGAGTTAATAGGTCAGTCTATCTCCTTATACATACACTTTCTTTTTACAATGGCGATCTTTAGTTTATTTCTAAAAGTCCTAGTCCTATTATTCCAAATCCTAGGAAGAAAAAAAAATATGCTTATTTTCCATTTACAATGGAATATGGATGGAAATATGACCCCATATATACATATAATGTCAGTGCCAGTGGTTTCTATCCATATATCATGATATTCTTGTCATATATAGCCATTATTATCAGAAACAAATTTATGTACATAGCTATATCCCATCTGAAAAACTTGTAAAGGAAAGGGATAAAATTATCTAAAATTTGGTAAAAAATAATGAGAATATAGACTAGTGGTGGGGGACCAACAGATAGATGTGATAATAACAAATTAATAAGCACCAGCCCTGAAATCAATAATGCTATTTTGACAGTTGCAACCAAAATTGTTTGCACCCTTTTCAGACTGCAACAACAGTAATAAGTTTGCGCTTTTAGAAATACTCATTGCTCGAGAACAAGCGGTGAAGGGGCGTAACTCTTTGTACTTCCGTTTTAAAACAAAATAACAACACGTGAAAGTTCAATTAATCGAAATTGATCATTACTAATTCATTACAAATCATAATGCGGTGAAGATTGCAAATATCCCACAAAAAAGTTATCAAAATGGCAGACTGTAAATTTGCCCAAGATCAACTGGCAAAGTATGGTTGGGTTTCAGGTAATAACTTTTATAACGACTTGGTCGACTTGTCGTGAAAACTTGTGTGAAAAGTGAAAAATATTGTAGGCTTGTTTTTTTAATTTTTTGCTAAATTTTTTTTAAGGATTGGCATGTAAGATTCAAAATAGTAACTTAGTCTTCGAATGTCTTTTTTTAATAAAAATATAAATATGAACACACTTCATGTATTAAAATTTGTATATTCTGAGGACTGTTGTGCCTACACAATCGTATATACGTCGGCCATTTTCTATCAATAATAACCTCGTATGCATCAGGCGGATAAATCGCACTACTTTTGTCTCTATTGATGACGTCATCTGAAAAGTCTCTGACATCCAGGCTTTTCCTATCTATAAGCATAATGTGCAAGGGAGGTAACTAACAACCCATAAACAGAACTATTTTTTATCGAGTAATCTACTTCCGCCCATTGGCATTGGAAGGTTTTCTTCTATCTGCATACGAGGTTATTATTGATAGAAAATGGCCGACGTATATACGATTGGTGCCTACAAACAGACCGAAGAACAGGTAGGCTAACAGTTTGGACGCTTATAAGCATTGCTGTTGTTTCCCCATTGATAATTACTTTTTACTGGTAATTTCTTCGTTCAATAATAAAATTTAATCAATAACCTATAATCTGTCCAAATATGAATGTTCGATCTCAAATATTTCTGGGTTTAATTTTGTATTAAACGGAGCATGATTTTTTGCTTCATGAAAACTGGATCACCTTTTACGGCATGTTGTCTAGAAATAGTGAAAAGTTTATCTGACCTAAAAAAATTCATACACGTCAAGAAAAATTAACTATTCTCCAAGTGATACAAAACAAAAAGGAAAAAAAAGTATATGTATAAAATACAGCAAAAGTCATAATTTCCTCCAGGGCCCCGTTCCACTAAAGTGCGTAAGTTTACGCAAAAGAATTTGACTTACGCATATCTTACGTAAATTCTTACGCCTGTTTCACTAAGTAACTTACGAAGTTCTTAGCTACGCAAGTTATCACGAGCGTAATCGACAACAGTATTTTGACGAATTTACCTCTTTATTTCATCAAAAAACAGAAAAGAAATATGTATTATAACACTTTAGAGTCCTACAAACACTTTAAAACAGTTTTTAGTGATGAAAATTTACGACTTCATCCTCAAAATGGCGGTATGATTTTCGAAGCGTGAAATGACGTCAACATGACATTTACGACGTCATAGTAACTAATGTTTGACGGTCGGAAAACTGAAAGCTCAAAATGACAAAAATAGGGCAAATAATACAGAAAAAACGTGAAAAACATTCAAAGTTCTAATATTTATGAGTTCACAAAACAAAAAAAGCAGAGTTTCATTTATTTTCAAGCATTTCTTGGTCTAAGAAAAAAGTTACGACAGGGTGTAGCTGTCTTAAAGTTACGCAAAAATTTACAAAGATTCTTGACGTAAGAATCTTAGTGAAACGCAAATTTTGGGATTTTTCTTACGTAAGTCAGACTTAAGACAATTTTGGACTTAAGAAGTTTAGTGGAACGGGGGCCTGGTCTTCAGTAAATATTTCATTTGGTATTATTCTATGTTAAAATTGCTTGCTTCTATACCAACATTTTTCTAATTTTCATCAAATTTGTGTTAATGGTAGGATGGTAAGTTGACTATATTAGAACTGACTGTGAAAGATGTGTCTAAAGCATAAGAAATTTTCTATTCTATTTATTATGTTTTAGGAGCAGGTCTGGGTAAAGATGAACAAGGTGTTACATCTCATATTAAAGTTTCAATCAAGAATAATAAAAAAGGGGTATGTATGGTCATTAAGATTTGTTTTATTTGAAAGATGGATTGAATAACTAGAACTGTGGGTTCTGCCTAATAATCATGGCTAATAAAATGGTATAAAGATCAACAATCAGATTTAATGATGAAAATTCTTTTCTACATATTACGCTCTGTCAAAGTAAATCATGAATATGATATTTTGTAGGTTGGTCATGATCCCAGTAAAGAATTTACCAATAATTGGTGGGATCATATGTTCAATAAAGCAGCTAATAGTATTACTGTCAATAATACTGAGGTAATGTATATAATATATTTCTAATAAATTTTATAGTGCTCTAATGCTGATTCTGCAATGCAACTCTGTAATGAAATGTCACTCGTAGACCAGTATTAACCTACTTTTGATGACAAGATTTATTGTTGCCTCGTGTTTCAATGAAAAACTTTTTTCGTTTCGAAGTTCTTAGAGTGTTATGTTAAATTTTCTTGCTGTCGTATAGTCCGAAACTTGCTGACTCTATGTCCAGCCTTCGATAGCTATTTGGACAGATATGGCTGGGAGAGAGTCAGAAAAACTAATCCCCAAAAATGTATTTGTATACCTCAAATCCACTTAACCTTGATATATTTGGAAAGATGAATGTTTTTGTAGTTCAATCATGCCATTATTATCCCTCTACACCATTCATGTATCGCCTGCGGTTCCATCAAAGTTTTTGTTCAAGAAATTCAATCGGTCGATCACCATTGAAGGCTGCACGTACAATGTGTAAAAAATCCCCAATTTTTGGGACTTTGTTTTTCCGACTCTCCCCCAGCCATATCTGTCCAAATATCTATCAAAGGCATGGGAATAGAGTCAGCAAGTTTCAGACTAGCTGTCGGACTGAAAAAGTTTCTTTAAAAAATTAAATTACAATTGATTGTAGGCAGGAGTAGATGTAAAGAAAGTTGAGAAAGAGAGTGAGATCAAAGTAAAGACTGTACTGTATGGTAATTTTATAAAGGTATCAATTTATTCTTATAGAAAGACTCTTGTGTCTTCAATAACATTGATTATACAATATTTGCAGGGTTTTTATAGGCCCACATTATATTGTTGTCGACCCTGTCTGTCCGTAGATCCAACAGGCAGCGTTCTCTTGAGCATGTGAAACTTTTGAGGAATTAGACAAAACTTGGTCAAACTGTTCATATTATCTTCTTAAAAGTAATGACTAATATTTAATCAAAACAAGCCATGTCTGATTGTAATTGTATTCTATTATTCAGACATCAACACTAACTAATACAGAAGATGGATGTAGTGAAGAAATCAGACATGAAGAAGAAGTATCAGAAGAAGAAGATATTATCATATCGAAGTAAGAATAATCTTTCAAACATTTAATAAGTTCATAAAATTTTCTAAGACAATGTTATGATTATCCAACAAATGGTGAACATGGATTTCCAACTTTGGCCCTCAAATGTTTTTTTTTAAATTTTCGTTAACAATTTATTTTAGAAAATATACAGTAACAGATGAAGAAATGTTTAGCAAATGTGGAGGAAGAACTGCACATAAGTATGATTTTTCTAATTTATGTTTCAAATGTTTATTTGCCATTGATAATTCTGACAGGAAGTCATTTGATATTATTGCATAGCCTAGACCAAAATCTGAAAGCTGTATTACACCAGGTTAAAAGGAGAAATCAAACTGTTTGTAGGCTAATACGAAAACGTACACCAACAAACGAAGATCAGAACAGTTCTGAATTAAAATATTTCGATATTAATCGATTATTGATTGGTAGTCTGCCTTCAAAAATCTATCTCAATTTGGAAATTTATACCCAGCCCTATTAATGAGACTATTCTTTAAAAAGAAAAGAATAAAAAAAGAAAAGCCAAATGGACATTCCCCTTTAAAGGATACTAAAGTTTACTTTTCCAATTGTACGTTGTCTGTTATTTCTACATGTTTTTGTTTACCAATTGTATAATTTTCAGTTGAAATCTGCAATGTTGTAAAATTATTGAATGTGTTTATTACAGGGGAGCACGACATGGGTTAAAGTTAAATGGTAAATTAAAGAGAATAGAAGAACATGAAGCTATATTATTAAAACAAATGCAAGAGAAACTAAAATCAGACAATAAGAGGAAAAGTGATAAAAATGGCTCTGATATATGCTTTGACACTAGTGAAACTTTAGACAATTGTGTTTCAAAAAAGAAGAAAAAGAAAAAAAAGAGTAAATCTTATGAGGAAGAGGCAGTTATATCTGTTTCTAACACACATGATAAGAAAAAGAAGAAAAAGAGTAAGTCACGTGATATTGAAGATGTTGAGACCGTTGTTTCAGACTCTGACATTATTAATTTAAAGAAAAAGAAAAAAAAGAGAAAGCATGAGAAAGAAATATCTGAAATTTGTCAGATTGAAGATGATCTTGTTCCTAAGAAAAAGAAAAAAAAGAAAAAAGACTTGTGACAATCTGTATATTGATAGAAAATTAGAAACAATTATGAAATACAATGATTAAAAAATTGGATTAAAACTGATGTTTTCAACAGGAACATTCAAAGTTATATGGACTGTAGGGTAGGGTAGGGAAATAGTACACTATTTGGTTTACTTTAACACCTAATAGTATTGGTTCATTATTATGTTATGAATAGTCTGAAAATGTATATTTAAAATCTACTGTCAGTAATTAAATACAATTTGTTTCTATTCAAGGACAGATGTAATTGATGTTATAAGGTTTCTAATAATAAGATTACATGTATTTGGATTGTATTAGTACAATATCTCTTTTGAAAGGAAATTTTTTTTATAAATTTTTAGGTTTAAGTTAATGAATTCTTATTAAACTGTAAAATATATTTTTGAAATGTTGTTAACTTGTTATATTATATAAGAAGTCTATGTATCTATGCATATTGTGTTCATGATTTTTTTTTATGCTGTATGTTTGTTATTTGTATTTAAAATGGCTACTATCTGAATTGATTTAATATAACATTGTCATTTATGCTTTGAGTCTTTTTATGCCCACATTGTGATGTGGATGTATATTTTTATCTTTGTACTGGGACACTCTTTTTGTCAATTACACCCCATGGAACATCAAAAATATATTAAAGGGATTGTAAAGAGGTTTTCTAGCCTTTTTATGTGGACGAAGGACACTTCCAACATCTATTTCGTACATACAAAATATTCATTGGGTGCCCGTGGTTCCTGTTATTCCAGAAAGAAAAACAGGAAGTGACGTCACAATCTTGGAAAAAATCGGACTGGATGATCAGGTACAGGGCATTATAAATACATGTTGTTACAACGCTATGACTTATATGATATTGCTGTAACAACATTTATCTAATAACGTCATATCGTTGTAACAACATGTATTTATAATGCCCTGTACCTGATCATCCAGTCCGATTTTTTCCAAGATTGTGACGTCACTTCCTGTTTTTCTTTCTGGAATAACAGGAACCACGGGCACCCAATGAATATTTTGTATGTACGAAATAGATGTTGGAAGTGTCCTTCGTCCACATAAAAAGGCTAGAAAACCTCTTTACAATCCCTTTAAGCGTGACTAGAATAATACACCAACCCTAATCTTTTTTTTTTGAGTCGTTAACATCAACCTGATCAACTGTGTCACATCTCCATATCACACTTTCACAATGTAAAAAACTTCTTTTAGAATGTAGTATATTTGAAATTAGATTGCAATTTAAAGAAATCAATGGATCAGAGTTCAAACATTCTTAATCGTAACAGGTAAAGTGTACAAGGCCTACTATACACGTTATTCAGGCGTCAGCCATCTTTGATCCATATTGAGGCTCATAACGCAAACAACAAAAGCAACGCCTTGTGACTGCAGTGAAATCACCAACTTTAGGCTTTGAACGTCACCTTCTCAGGTCCCATTTACTCAAAAATAATTAAAAATTACATCATTAAAATAGGAATTAATTGCGCAATTTAAAAATTCTTTAAATGAGGTGTTTCTTCACACATTCCTGAGAAAAGAGCTGAAAAGTTTTTCAATGGATGACTTCATTTGCGTTAAGAACCACGGTTTCAAAACGAGGTGTGAATAAGGTCTATTAGCACTACTTGAAAATGAAATGTACGCAAATTTAACTTTAAAGGGATTGTGAAGAGGTTTTCTAAACATGTTACGTGTATCAGAGACACTGAAAACATAAATATGAACCATTCCAGTATTAAATAGGACAGCTTTTTAAAACTAAGAACCTTTTGGCGTCACCACAAGCATATTGCTGATAATTATAATTAGTATTGCGATTCTGATTGAAAATTGAAATGGTGCAAATCATTAGGCTACTGAACCGTGTCTCGAAACACATAGAAGTTTAGAAACAAAAAATCGCTGAATTAACTTGTAAAACATTATTTTTTTTATTTCAAAGGTTTCACTGCTCAAATGCCTACAAATATGATGGCAAATGAGCTTATAGGCCTATTTGATCTCCATGTTGTAGATCTAGGTCTACTTTATTGAAATAGGCTATAGATGAGAATTCATCTTCCGTAAAGCTCATTAGCATATTTACACCAACAATATGGCCGTCAGTCTTTAGCCGGTGTAGAATGCGATGAATAATTTCGTTATTTCCAACATTGCATAAAATTTAAAAGTGGAGGGTTAAGTTGGCAGAGACAAGATGGTTTTCGAATCGCTTGTAGTTGATCTCATCAACAGATTCTTAGGAGATTATGTGGAAAATTTAGACAGTTCTCAGCTGAAGTTAGGAATTTGGGGAGGTAAGTGGCACTCACCGACCGGGCACCGACTAATAAAAGTCATTAGTCTATTCCACCATTTGCAGGAATACGGGAATGTCACGGTTCTTGTCAGTTCGAATGGCATTAAACATTCATTTTTTGGTAGCCTAGCCTAAATGCTATGCACGACAGCGATTACTTTGTTTTGTTTAAGAATTTTTCTTTTAAAAGTGGAGATGGGTTTAAAAATTAAAAAGGAAGAAAATCCACTTTCAGTTTCAAGACAGAAAAGATGAAGCGCGTGACAACTGTCACTGTCAGTTAAAACTAAAAGTGTCATTTGCACGTGACTGTAATTGTGACTCTACTTTCGTTTTTCTCTTTATATATATTGGCTGAGCAGAGCATCCAAAATATAGGCAAGGGCTCCTTATTAGAAGGCTACAGAAATGTTTTCACCAATTTATAACCTTTTTGTGGTTAATATAGGCCTGATTTAATTTATGGGGTGTCATTATCAAAATTGTTGGCATTTCTGGCTCTGCAGTGCTTAAATAGTTAAATAGCATAGAGGGACATCTCAGCTTTGTTAATTTAGGCACAATTATTTTACGGCATGCTTATAACTTATATGCTTATCTGGTTTACCGTTGTAACTAGCATGTAGCCCTGACAGAACATAAATCTTTTCAACCTACTAAAAATATCAGATGCGTCTTTGATAGCGGCTTTGTAGGACTTTGAAATTTTTATAATATTGAAGTTTGAAATGAATCACATTTCCATTTTAAATTATTGATAAGAGGAACAGTTTAAACAATGATGTGGTTATTTAATCCTTACATTTGAATAATTCACAATCCCATCCTGTCTTTCAACAAAAAATTAGATCTCTCTTAATAAATGTCAGTCTGTTATGCATTACAGATACAGTGATGATCTCTATAGGGTTACTGCTATCTTTATTGATGCCGAGGACGCCTGGAAAAGAGATTTTCAGAGGTGTAAAAGGATCTCTTCTAGAAAATTTTTAGAATTTGACATCCTGAAACACAAATTTCTGACAATGCCTGAGGAAGTAATGGTTTATTTGTGTAAGGCTTGGGGTATCAACATAAAAAAATCCCAGACTGTGCTTTAGAACTTTGGTTAAGCCATTTATCACTTAAACAGGGCATCTAACCAAACCTTTTTTCCATAAACTATAAAATGGAATTCTGTTATTAAGGATATTTTATAGACTTCAACAGACGCTATTAAAACATAATGGAAAAGAAAGATCAATAATTTTATTGGAACGTGGCATACACAACCTATTATACTCAACCAATGCAATGCACGTGCTAATAATAAATTCATTGATGTGTGATGTGACAATTGTAGTTATAAATAGAACATTGGTCCAATGTCACCTGTAGAAAGGTGGACAATACATCAAGGACCAAAACCATTATAATGGATATTAATGCATGATTCAATATTATATCTTGCTACACAAAAATTACCATTAAGATGTTAGATATTAATAGGGGCAAGCTGTTCAATTATAATCCACACATATATGTAATCAAGCCTATTGAAATCGAAAATGTCACTATTGCCAAAACACAAAGATTTACATTCAAGGAATAAGCTTACTACCTCTTAGGAAGAATGAAAAATCTAACACAATTTTATGGATAACATTAACTTTAATAAATAACGCCTTTATCAAGCAAAGTTATATAATACAATAATTGAAAAACGCTTACACTAATTTTTAAGCATCTTTTAATAATAACTTGAAATTTTATGGGAACGGTAATTAATACTTAGTAAATTGGATTCAATTTTTATACTTAAAACACCACTGATGAATATTTTTTCTCAATGACCAATTTTGAGAATTACAATTTTATGCTCATTCCAAGTATCATTTTAAGTATTTGCTAGACTCCTAGTTAATTACCGATACTAACAACTAAAAGTGATAGTTTTCAAATTTCAAACTGTTGATAGACTGATTGATCAAAATTCAGCTGTCCATACTAAAGTTACTGTAATATTTGATGTTCGATTCTCTTACAATTCAGCAATCTAAAAATCATAAAATTACACTTTCATTATTTCCAGGTAGGAATATTTGTAGGAATAACACATTAAATTTCTCATCTCCATAAATAAAAGATCGTTTGGCAATTATCATAAAAGCTCTATTATATACAGTGTGGATGATCCTTTGTGAACTTTGTAATGATGTATTGTTAGAAGTTTATAATCAACTTATCAATATAAACATTAAATTTATCTTGGAATTATTAGTCTTTGTACTATTTTATGCATCAGGTGAACTATTTATTACATGCATTAATCTATCTAATGATATATCATTATGATGATGGTGGTACTTTATATAACATGTGGAAGTAAACTTCTTCATTTGACTACTATAACATAGTAATATTCATTACATATAACAATATAACAGCTGTAGTTAATAGTAATACTAAGGGTAATACCACATTGTAGAGCCCGCTATGCTTCTGATTTATAAGAATTGAGAAACTTTGAAATTAATCATAAAAGTTAATAAAAAACTCAAGACATGTTGAATAGGTTCTTAAGTGTTGTAAAGTGAAATTTTGTGTTTCCAAAATACAAATTTTGTTACATTTCGGTAGCAAGAAATACAAGCCATTCTTTTCTCTATGGTCTGAATATCTTATTTATTTATTATTATATTATAGGTGATGCTGTTCTACAGAATTTAGATGTAAAAGAAAGTGCTCTGGTAAGTCAGTTATATTTATTGCTCTAGAATTAGTTATAAAGTTTATCTGATACTTATCATATTATATTTATAAGTTAAGGTTCATGACCTCATTGCACTTTATCCAGCTGGTCAAATAAATTTGCCATCTTTATTTTGCTTGTGAAAATTGTTTGACCTATTTGAGCATCACTTTGATTCATTCTTCACTCTTCAGTGAGTAGGGGTCTTAGACAGGGTTGTCACCAGCCCATTTTTAGTGCCGGCTTATTTCCTGAGAGTCTGAAGAATCCCAAACATGCCGAAGGCATGTAAAGCAGCATGCCGTAGGCATGATGCCTAACTAGGGGGGTCTGGGGGCATGCCCCCCCAGAAAATTTTCTAAATTAAGCTTCATTAAGAAGCATTTTGAACACATTTGGATCTGTTCTAGGGGCCTAGAAAATATTATTATTGCAGGTTGCAAAATAAAGTCATGCCCTAAAAGACAAAATTGCTTAGAAGTTTAAAAATGATGCTGTTGCTGTGGCAGTTGGAATGTATAGCACTTCTTACTTCTTACAATATTGAAAAAATGTTCAATTCAAGTTAGGAACAGCATAATTAAAATGAGGAAAACACTGTTACTGGAATTGTAATATTAATACAAAATGTATGCAAGATAACAGAAAATAGACCTCAATATGTATCTTAATTTATTTGTAATGCGCACGTGTTCCTGCTTTCGAGTCAAAATCTGTCACCGGTAATAATTTGCACACCCCGTCCGGACGAAAGAAAGTCAACAAGTTGGTAAAACGTAGACACCATAATTTTGAGCGTTGGTGTCCTGTATCTACCGATATTTATGCAATACGGACATTACTAATTTAATGTTATATTTTTATCCAGATTTATAATTGTATGTCATGGTTATTCTGATCTTACCGTAATATTGACTCAAAATAAAAGCCATAAGCCTATATAATAAAGATGACTAAAAATAGACAAGGTCAGACAAGGTCGCACGCGTGTCGATTGAGAGAAGACAAAACTAACCGATAATATTTTGACACTAAAGGGTTCTGCTATTTATCGAAATGGATATTTTAAAGCCAGTCATTACTTTATTACGTCCCCTGTAATTTCTCGGCAGTCCCTGATCGGCGTAGGGGGCGAGATGGACTTCGCAGTCCTGACCAATTTGTCTTCTTAGCTTTCGCTGTCTGTTACCCCAGAGGGCAAAAACAATTCGACAGGGATGGTGTGGGGGTGAGAACGGTTCGTCTGGGAGACGTGTGTCCGATAGGTGAGAGAGATAAGGAGGAAAAGCGCTGACGCCGGCCGTCTTCCTTATCCAGAACGAAGGTGGGTATTGACGGATGAACACCACAAGGTCTAGAGCCTGGGTTTTCAACTGGTTTTCTTTTAAAATTTACAAAGTAACAAAATTTGTTAATATTTAATAGCATTGCATTGGAATAAAACAAACATTTTGTAAATCAACAAATCATTAAGCAAGGCGTACTTTGTACCTCCTATCCTTCTTGTTCGCCCAAATCCTCACTGCCTTTTCAAATGGGTATTTCTCTAGTGGAGGGCCCTCAACACTTATCCTTAAAAGACAGTCTAAGGTGTCCTCACCCATTTTATTTCTAATATTAGTTTTTATAAGTTTCACTTTAGAAAAGTCACGTTCGCAGTCAGCGGTGTGTGGAGGAATGACCCTGTATACTTTTGCCAATTTGCAGAGTGCAGGGAATGTTGTACTGTGCAGGGTTGATGTTGATCCTGAATCTGAAAGTTTTGTAAGAAAGTCTCTGTCTAATTGCACATAATACACTACATCTTTCATTTCACTCACAGCTTTGGCGGAGTCTACTGCAAATTGATGACACAACTTAACCACATTTTGGCAAAGTTTATCAAAATTCGGGTTTATGTAGTTGTCGTAGTCGAAAATGTATGAGAAGGCTGCCATGACATCAGTATCGTTAAATCTTGATTCGATGTTGTCAATTAGTTTTTCTATAAATGGCGTCTGGATTGTCCTACAGAAAATTGTGACAGCTTCCGTTACATTAGAATGGGGTGAATATTTTAGAAGGAATCCTTGGGCTGCACATTTCTCATAAATTTCTTTTATACTTGGTGTTAAGTCATTTTTTTTCTGTGAATTTAAACTGGCAATTGTAGCGGCTAAAGCGGTATTTACTGCTTTGAAATCAAGTTTTGATTGCTGGAAAACCAGGCTTAGTCGGTTTACGGTGGGTAACACTTCACACAGAAGAACAAGTATGGCAACAAATTCTATTTTTGTCATAAACTTGACCAATCCAGCTGCAGCAATGTCAGCGCGTTCCTCTGCTTCGCGTTCCAAACTAACTACAATACTGGTAAAAGTGTTCTTCAATTTGACTGCGCATTCTCCGAGACATAACCATCTTGTTTCTGATGGATTGGTAAGTTTGCCACTTTCCTCCAGTGTTTCAAAAAGTAAATCTTGAACAGCTGACCTCCCTTTCTCACGTACTGCACTTCTCGAATAAAAAGCATGAAGAGATGACAAGACACTCTTGAATTTCTGTATGACAGGAAAGTCATTTCCAGCTTGCTTAGCTGCTAAGCTTAGTTTATGGGCAGCACAATGTGCCCCCACTGCTTCGTTAATGAGTTTATCCGGATCATTTATATCCACCTGTTTGTCTCTTTGTCTCTCTATTATCTGTTTCACTGCTCCATTCCGCTTCCCTGTCATAACAGCAGCTCCATCAGTGCCAATTCCGCGAAGTGTAGAATACGGCAAGTCATTGTCTTCTATGTAGTGGCTCACTTTCCTGCGGATTGTGTCAGCGTTCAGTGTAATGATGCCCATATCCAGTTCATCCATATCGGTACTCTCATCGTCATCCTTGGCCAATGCATCTAATATCTTTAAAACTTTTACCTGTACATTACAATTCTCATCAATGTAGCGTGAATGTATTACTAATTGTTCGATGACAGAAACGTCAGTTGTTTCATCAAACATGATGCTGTAACCCTCGCTCTTCTTGATGTTATCCAGAATTTCATTTTCAATGACTTCACTAATACATTCCAGCATCTCTTTTACTGCCGCATGTGACGTGTATTTCGCATTGTCTCCTACGTTTATTTTAGCTGAGATATCAACTCCCAGATGCTTCTCTAGATTCAACAGCTTTGGGAAGTTTGTGGTATGCGCAATATTGTTCTTCGCAAGAAAATACAAACATTTAAATGCTTGAACCATACCATCTTCAGAAACATCAATAGGTTTGGTTAATTCAACTGCTATATTTTGGGACTGACTCGAGATCATTTCGAGCTTAACAGAATCTTTGTGCTCGAAAGTATTTTCGTGGTCATTCACAGATCCCAGTCTAATTCTGATGCAAGGAGTTGTATTCCAAGTTGTTCTTCCATAGGGTAACTTACTATATTTCTGGCAATACGTGCAAAACATGCCCTTGTTCACTTCGTACTTCAACCACGGGCGATTTTGTCTCCATTTGCTGTTGAAGGTACTGGCAAGTTTTTGCTTTTTTTTCTTCACGAGTTCTTCTACAGAAAATTCATTAGGTCTTCCATCACCAATACCCACAAAATGCACACTAGAAGGTTCCATAGCCGAAGATAGTTCACTTGCTTCACCTGACATTTCGCCAACCACATCGGCGACATCGGTTTTAACAGGCACATGTGGAACTTTTCGTTTAAAGAAACGTGCAATGCTGTATTGAGACGCCATGATGGCATTGATGGAGAAGGCGTTGAAATGTTATTGATTTGTCTACGTATGTAATCCCGTTCCTTAGCAACGTGAAACGTTACTAATTGCATTGCAACAATCAACCAATCATGACACGGTTCCTGGTATTCCCTAACTACGACAACAGGCCTACGTTTATGCATAATTTAATGTTATGTTAAAGGGACAGTCTGAAATTTTTTTAGGTCAAAATCTTTTTTGCTCAAATTTGTGAAAACTTTACACCAAAATCTGTAACTATGTGCCCTTCAATGTATCTGAAAGTTTTATCTAAAAAAATCCAGCCGTTAATTTTTAAACGCTAAAAACGTGCTAACATTTTTAAAAACCTTACGTAAATTTTCTTTATATCGCGTAGTCTCACTTAATTTCGAGTCGTAATTTCAACTTTCAAATGCAGATAATTATCGATACACGTGGATTTGAAGGCTCAAATTTTGACGGTGAGTTGTGAACACTATTACTGATTAGCTCAGCTAAAACATTCCAGTTTATGAGACTAACGTAGGCTTACAATTGGTCGAAAAAATGCCGCCGGTGTCCCTTTAATATGGATGCATGATTTGGCGGGAAATTCTCGCGCTCCATTTTAGGTTTTGATTTGCCAACTTCCAACTTTCAATGAATTCTTTAATTACTGTATATGAAATAAACCTATAGGCCCTAATATTGATTTATAACGATAATTAGGCATACGTTAAAATAACTTTAGGAAATGGTGTAGACATACAAAGTTTACATCTGAACCTGGTATATGCAATAAAACCTTAACTCTAAACCCCAACGTTTATCGGTTAGTTTTGCCTTCTCTCTATGGAGATAACACAAAATTCCACGGTAATAAAAATGTAACAAATATCATAGGCTACACATGAATATTTTACAAAGTTTACATGTAAGCCTAGGCCTAATTATTATGGTAGAATGCCGGACTCGGGAATCCATATTGGATACAATATCTGTTACCGTTTTAACCAAAATATATAGTCTATATGTTATCGTTTCGGAAGATCTGTTACCGTTTTGACTATTAAAATATGTATGGTTTTGGTTTGTTACCGTTTTAATACCGTATGTATGCTTTGTTAATAAGGTTTTTGAGTTGAATTTTTATTTTTGTTGTTTACATTACTGGGATCAACTAACTTTTTATGAACTGTTCGATATTTGGTGATTTAAATTTTTTTCTTTTGAACAATATTGTGCTGGTCGGAAGTGGCAATTTGTAGGTTTTGTTCTGGTCGGTCAGGAGCCGTGCCGGTTCTGCCGACCGGCGCCGACCGGCGTAGTGACAACACTGGTCTTAGATGTAAATTGACAGTTGAAAGCAAATTAGATACATTTCAATTATGGTGCTCTTATACAATCTTCTTAATGCTGATAAATTCACGAATTGTTTTCAAGATATTTTATATTCACCAATGTTTTTAACCATAACATACACAAATTTATAGATAAATAAATGATTAAACATAATGAAAGTGTACAAATATGTGATAAAATGAAGTAACAGTTGTTCATATACTAAAATGAATATAGTCATTAGGTATATTATGTTATAGTAAAGTTTATACCATATGTTGTCACTAAATATTAAATGGTAGAAAAATATGGTATATCAATGAAAATAGGCCCAGTCTAACTTTCATGTTCTTGCTATACATTATGGGTCAAATCATTTGTCTTTGGCTTAAATACATTATAACTTGATTCCCCCCATTAATGGTAAAAGACATATAAAAGATCGAATCTATGCAAAGATTTTACAATTTTTAAGAAGAACGTATTTTGCTATATGTAAGCAAAAAGTGGTGTGAATTCCAAATTTGTATTAAGAAATGTAGTTATCTAAAGGTAGAGAAGAAATCATCATCTTCAAGTGGCACTTAGGCTATAAACTATAAGATATAGCTCTATTTAGGCTTGTATCAAAAATCATCTGCCATAACAGCATGATATCTTTTACCCCAAAAATGATTCAATAGTAAATAGACCCTTGCGCCGCCGCCGCCGATTTCTTTACAGCCATAATCTGCCAGTTGTGAAAACAAAGCGCCGCCGATTTAAGTCAGCCGATTTCTGCCACTTTGTAAATGAATTCAAGACGATCGTCACTTAGACCTACCATGCTGAACATGATAACTTTCATCCATGATAATTTAAAACTATTGCAGTTTGATTACAATTTTGAATTGTGAGTTGATTATTCAGAAATAAATAACTTGATAACAAACACCAGTTGTTTATGATGCCTGTAGTGTATAATGTATGTTCCTTCATTATAACTCAAATGTTTAAGGAAGGAAATCCGTTTTAGCCGCCGAAAACTGCCGATTTCTTTTGCTAGCCAATTCAGCCAGTTCAAAACTGGCTAACCGAAAACAAATGGCTAGCCAGCCGGTTTCATCTGCTAGCCAGTCACTTTTTACAAAATAAATCGGTGCAAGGGTCTAATAGTAAAAAGTGAGGAATTTCACATTATAAACTTTGACAAAAAGTGGCCAGTCGGAAATATTTTGATTTGATCACACCCAAACACCAACTGTAGTATCAATTTAGAGTGTAGGTGAGTTGTCAAATGTACAGCAATTCAAGGAGGTACTTGAACAAGTAGATAAATAAATGTTATATATGTTATACCTGTAATGATGACAATTTAATTGAAAAGCTTTATTTACCTTCACTAACAATGATTACTTACCAAGTTGACAAGACTGATTGAATTTATACCACCATATAACTTTATATTATTGCATATAATGCAGTGTTATATTACAAACCATTATAACTCTTCTAGACACCTGACACTTTTCATTATGAAATTACTTTCCTCAAATGAAAAGTTCATTAGCTGCTACCAATGTATTGCCAAAATGTTAACATGGATTTCGAGATTTGTTTAGCGGTTAGGATCATTCGTGCTTGGGTTTTATTATTTAGAAACCATGCTGATTAAAAGACAATGGTTGTAAAGTTCCTTTTTAGGAAGGGCATCAGGTGATAAAATTAAGATTTAAACATCCAAGGAATTATCAAAAATTTGCTTTTAGTGTTTTCTATTTTAAAAATGAATCACAGTAACAATACATTGAAATATGATATTCGAGAAATAATTTTGATGTTGTTAAGATAAGTTATAAGATAAGAATTAATCATGATTTTATTTCAAAATCATTCTGAGATAAAGATGTATTAAACTTGTGTGGTAATTCTGTATATAGATAACAAACAATTGTTATTTGGAAGTATAAAAAGTTTTATAAAATTGTTGTGTGCATCTTAGTGTCGAATGTTGTGGTCATCTGGAATGGAATGGTCAATTGGTCATCTGGAAAAGAATGGAATGTAAAGCAAAATGCGTTATTATTGTTTTTTGTAGAATGACTTAGATTTACCTGTGAAGATAAAAGCTGGACACATAGGTAAGGAAATTATTATTTATAAAGATACAATAATTGTGATTCCCAAATAAGTGCACTCAAAACAAAAATTATATAAAAATATTTTGAACATTGAAAAATCTAGTCAATTTATACCCTATTGAAATAAAACCTGAGAGTTGAGATACTTTATAATGTTTCTATAATGCTCTACATTAAAATTTGATTTATTGAGCACTATTTTGACAATGAAAATATTTTGTTATTGTATTTTATACTTAAAAGAAACAGACTATATATGAGTAAGTTGTCTGCTAGAGCTCTTCTTCACCTTTGTGTACTGACTTTACAGTATGTCCTAAATGATTAATGCTCGTCAATAAAATGAATTGCCAATAACTTAATCTTAATAAATTATTGAGCTATAGTTACAGATTGATGGAATTAAATCTTTCAACGTTTAGGTGAAGGGTGTGGACATAATATTAATATTTTCATGATGTTTGACCTGAATTTGATTATTTAGTCCATTGACTACAATGTTTTGAAATCACTGATCATTCTACTTTTGGGTCAATGTTTGATAGGGTGTCGGGTTGCCATAGAATTGAAGCTCTCTCAAGATCTCATCTGTTGTTGAAATATCAAGCATAATCTTGAATCATGTAATCATTTGCAGGAAAGTTAACCTTAAAAATTCCATGGAAGAATTTATACACAGCACCTGTAATAGCTGAAATAGATGGAATTTATGCGTTGGCTGTTCCTAATGCATGTAAGTTTTATTAATATTGTTTGTTTGATTAAAGTTTATGTAATACACTCATTTGTTTAGAATAAAGATATTGTATGTTTATAACATATGAAATTGATGTAAACAATTTTACTATCAGCCATTTACACTTTACTCACTTTCATGATAAATAGTAGTGAACTTTTAAAATTTACAAATTTCAATTTTTTATTTTTATAGCCATTAGATATAATGAAGAAAAAGAAGAAAAAGCAAAACAAGATGCAAAACAAAAGAAGCTTAAACAGATTGAAGAAGCTAAAAAGCTTGAAGCTGAAAAAGGTATTAATATTAGTTTTGTCCAAAAATCCAAAAGCAAAAGTATAGAATTTGATGCCATGGCATGTTATTGGTGCCTTTTTAATGGAACATTGGCATTAATCTGAAAACTAATTACTGCAAGAGTTAGATTGCTAATTTTGGTCTGGTTTTGGTTGTGAAGAGTACCAGACAGCTATTTTATTGACAGATAACAGAGTGAACTACCAGGCTATTGTTATGTTAATTTATCTCATTAATTATTAATGGTTAATAACAAGTGGTATATTGTGTTTGTTATTGATCTTTTAAAACACTGATATACCCTCTATTTATTCTGCCACAAGTATTTATGTCAAGGACAATAACAATTTAGGCAATTAAACTTAAACCACTCTTTCACATTATTAATATAATCTATAGGCCCTATAAGTATTATATATTGATAAATTTTGTAAAAATAATCACCATACACATAACTGACAATTGCTTATACCTGACTTACTATAATATTTAATATTATGAGAAATTACAGGCCTACAATAGATTTGTATTGAACACATGACATACCTTATTGCAGACAATATGCAAATTTCCCATCATTACATAACTCATAAAACTAATGATAAATTTATTTCAGATAAAGCAAAAGATCCCAAACAAGATAGTTTTGCTGAAAAACTGGCCACACAGGTGATTAAGAATATCCAGATTAAAGTATCAAATATACATGTACGATATGAGGATAATCTCACCAATCCTGATCATCCTTTTGCTATTGGTGCCACCTTAAAAGATTTACTTTTCCAGGTAATGATGATTACTTTTATTAAAATTCAGAGTAGTATGCAGTATTTTTTGACTTACGGTTGTAAAAATGTAGTTAATGTTGTCTTTAACATAATAAAAGTTGTGTTTTTATTATTTATTTGCAAATTCTTTAAAAATATGAATCCGTATTTTTTTAAATTATATAATCAGCGATAGCTATTGAATGAATTGAGTAAAAATTAGATTGTATTATCTCGCCTGATGCTTGAGATATTATTGCTATGCAACCCATTCAAGTTTTATTGTCTAAACCAGAAAATATGTCATTTTCATTAATTAGATTGATTTTATTCATATAGAGAATCAATTAACATGAAAGATTACTCAAATTTTTTTTTTGTTATATGGAAAAAAAGTATAACTCTTATTTACTCAGTGATGTAATGATTAAGTCAGGATGACATTATTCTGTGGAATAAATGATGTATACAATCAATAATTTCTAACTCTAGACAGATGAAATGTTATGGTTGTATACATATATATAGATAAATTCCTCTTCTGGTATTGTCTGTTTTTAGAACTTAATTTCTACATATCATTATATTTAGCTGCATATTGACATCTTGCTGACAATTCTAAAACAATTTTCTCATACTTTTAATCTATTTCTGTTCCACTCAATTATCAAATTGTACAGTAATTACTACTGTACCAGTGTTGTTACTTGTTGCTTACAAACTCCCTAATCAGAATTTTGTAGTATGGTTTGATAGACATGTCAACAATAAGGGCTGAAATCATCAAATGTTAAATACATATTTCTGCAATAATAGTCTTTTATTTTGAATTTAAAGTTTTTTGGACTTAAGATTCTAATTATAGTACTGTCCTGTGCACATTTGAAATGTCTCATCTAAATTCTCCATTTTGAATTATAACGGCCTGGGTTAATGTTAATCCAGAAATTCTTCTCCAGACTAATAAATCACTTATCATTAAATATATTAATTGAAAGGTATTTGTGGCAGTGATATCATAACAGGTCAAACTGATTCACTAAGAAATCAGACAATTAAAGTACCCCAAATCCAAATACCGGTATAATAATTGGAAAACCTTAATTGAATCTCTTGAAAGGCATATTTTGTCTATAAATTGACCATTGTTCTTACTTTGTGAATGTTTTAATCTGTTACAGACTACTGATAAAAACTGGGCACCAACTGTTATTAAAGATGCTGTTACAGAGATTTATAAGGTAATTTTATTACAACTAACTTTCAAATATCTTATCAAAATGAGTGGTTTCATAATGATAATACAGAAACAGAAAAAAGCTGATAAATAAAAAATGTTATTTTACAACAAGAAATGGATGTAGTATTTTCTCATAATCTATAAGATATATTTTATTTTTTAGTTATTAAGATTAGATATGTTGTCAGTATATTGGAATAGTTCAGACAAAATGTTTCAAGATTTACCTAAGGAAGACATCTTGGTAAGTTTTACCTTATTTATCTGTACCAAGATGCTTTACCAATACTGAAACCCATTGCAATCAAACCAGTTACTACAGCCATTATACCAATGGTATACTGGAAATTGTAACTGTGTATGAAAGTTTCCTATTGCCTTTATCAATGCTTTATTTGTATATTTTGTGAAACATCCCTGATCTTTTTATTTTATTAACGCTTTAACTAATACTGTTATTTTACTTGTTTGTTTATATTTAGCCTGCTTTAAAATCAAGTTTAAATCCAGAAGAAAATAAAAAACCACTGCAATATTGTAAGTTTTCGTCAAATTTGTTAGATTTTATTATTCAATACAAATAAGTTTTACATGTGCAGATAGATATTAAAAAGGTATTAAACTGTTTCACAAGTGCTTAAATGAAAACAAATGTTACTTAATATCTTGTTACTGGCTTACCTGAAATTTTTTAACTAGTGTTGAATATGATTATAATGAGTTGAAACATTTATTTCAGTATTGAAGCCTATCTCATCAGTAGCTCATCTTAAACTGAATACCAAACCAGAACAGAGTAATTTCTCTATACCTAAGATATTTTTAACACTAGTATTTGACAATGTAGCTATAGCTCTAAATAAATTACAGGTTAGTCTTCTATATTTATTAGTAATTACATTGCCAGTTCTCTTACAGTTCTCTCATTATTCTGAAGTTATCTTTATTACTTTTCATACAGACAATAAAATTTAGGTTTGTCTATAAATGAACAAAATAAGTAAACACATACTGCAAAGTGAAGACAGTCAAGGCACTCAGTTTTATAGACTTGCTAAATTCCACTTGCAGCCTTTAGAGTTTAATAAAATAGAAAGTAAAGAATATGACTGGTTCTGTTTTATTTTAGTACAATGATGTTTTAGAAACTTTAGAATCATTAGAAAGAATGGCATTATTAGGAATATATAGAAAATATAAACCTGATGTACCATTTAAAGGCAATGTCAAACGATGGTAAGTTATCCACTTGTTTAAAGTATTATTACTATTGATATTATTATTATTGGGTTTACCGAGGATTATCGCAAAATGACTGCTGATTGCAGGGTGACACAAGTTCATTGTCAAGAAAAGGGTGACCGCTGGCAGCGTCAAGAGGGTCTGTTGAATAGAGGTAAATTTGGTTAAAAATTGCATGGGATGTAATTTTGATGGCCGTTTATTAAAGGGTGGTGCTGAATACAGGTGGACCAAGTTTGACTATAATTTCAATTTCAAATGATCAAGAGTGAAGAATGTTAATAACCCACTTAAGAAAGATTACATGAACTATATGGTTATAAGATCATTTATGATTGAACAAATTACAATTGTCAATTTCCAGCAATAGACCCTTGACACTATTTGTGATGAAGTAATGTGCTTTTAATTAAGCAATGAGAATGCTGTATTGATAAACAAATGTATTTCTTCTAAATCCTTGTATACATTTTTAGCTGTCACAAAATGAATGCATCTTCAATTTATTGTAACTTGATTAATATAATCTCAATATTTTTCTAGGTGGCATTATGCCTATGAGAGTGTCTTAGGAGAAACTGTAAGAAGAAGAAGAAAAATGTGGTCTTGGAAAAACATCATTAGACATCGAAAGATGATGAAATCTTATCGAGAAGCTTACATTAGAAAATTAGATACGAAAAAAGTCTCTTCTAGTGATCAGAAAATCTTAGATGTAAGTCATAATTCATAACCTCATAACCTATTCTTATGCACAATATTTTTTTATTCTTTTTACAGGTGCCTAAATATCTCACAATATCTCAAATGTTCACTTATAACTGCCATTGTCAAAAACACCATTTTCAGAGTTTCATTCTCCCTGTATATTCATTTCGGAGGAACTGATAGTAATTTTTGCTGCCCTGGCTTGGCCCTGGGCTTTATTTCATTCAAAATCAAAGTTCATGCAATTTTATTCTTATATTTTACAAGGAGGGAGAAAAAGAGTTAGATGTATTCAGTTTAACTATAATGAGACAACAAGCTGAAGTAGAAGCAGCTAAGTTAGGTGCTAAACGCAAGGAAGAGAAAGGTGGTGGATGGTTTGGAGGCTGGTTTGGTGGTGGAAAGAAAGGGAAATCTGAAATCGAGACAGCTGCCAGTGAAATTAGTAAGTTTTATAATAAATGACATTTTGGTAATTTAGGAAATGTTGTTCTCTATCAACTGCTCATTTGATAAGAAATTTTGTTCATAAATCATATAAGGCTTACAATTCCAAGTGATTCTTAATTCTTCAGAGGATTATTAACTATAATGCCTATTACTCATATAGAATTATTCTATTGTAGAAGATAAGTTTTATGAAGCATATACACCAGAAGAAAAAGCTAAATTATATGGAGCTATTGGCTATTCTGAAGCCGAAGCTGATCCCACCTTTCCTAAAGAGGTAACTTCTTCATTTCTTATCTTTTAGATTTTTGTCAGATTTTGTGATAAAGACAGGAATGTGCAATTTCTAATTCATAAAATCTTAAATAAAATAAAAAATATTTGCTATGAAATCTAAGCAATGCTGAGTTAACAAAACTAGTTATATTGTAGTATTGGATGTTTTGGAAGAGAGCCCTTACTTGCTGTGCCTTGCTGGTGACAATCTTATTGTGGAGCTTTATGTTTCACATTAAAAACATAGTATGAAACCATAAAAATGTATAAGACTGGAAGTCTTAGTCTACTCATCGTCTATTGAACAATTTATGGTTGACCTAGTTTCTCCTCTAGGACTAGTTGACTCTAAGTGATACTGTGGCAGAGAGACTGGATAATCTGTTCAAATTAAATCGCGTTTATCATGGCTTTTAAATTAATATAACTTCTTGCAGAAACCGGAAGTTATGGGCATACCTTCAATTCGTGCGTGCCAAGCATAAATCTTGTGTTATTATTCTCTATCTACATTTCTATGATGAAACCTACCAAGTATTATATTATTTCAGTTTGTTGCAGTACAATTAGTTACTAAATTAAACAACCTTAGTGTCTCACTCAATGATACAACTAAAGAGTAGGTATATTTATTGTCTTTCAAAAAATTGGATGATCCATTGTTATGTCCTGATGGATAGAATTAAATTCTTACTTCTTAACCCTTTGAACCCTGACTTTATTTTGATAAAACGTCATTTACCCTGAATTCCAAGCACCATTTCTTGATTTGTATTACGTTAACGCAATCGGCAATCCTCGGCAGTTTCCGTAAACCATAATCTGTCTCGGTAATGAATGGTGTTTTTTGTTGTGTTTTCATGCGCGAGACTCTTTACTTTGACGCTTTACCACTTGCTTGTAACGTCGCGACATAGATATAGTTCATAGCAATAGAATCTGTGGAGGAATTTTCTGACACCTGCTCGAGCATTTAATGCTACGTAGTGACTATCTGTTCACCATTTAGGCATTTTATCATCATTTTAAATACATATCTGTTTGTTTTCGTGTTATTTGTTTACAAATACTTGTAGCCTCGAATGACCAGCCTCTGATGTTTGAACTACCAGAATCACAAGATTACGTGATAACATTGATGTAGTCCGGTCAAATGGCCGCCGTTCATTACCGTGATATGTTGCAGAGCGCTAGCGTAACTTTCACGGAGACCGTTTGACGTTAACGTTGAATGACGTCACTTGACAACGGCCGCTTTTGCGGCATTTCGGGTATATAGCACGTAATTATTAAGCCGCTATAGCGGCTTTTCGGGTTGTAAGGGTTAAAATAATATAACAAATTGTCAATAAATTACAAAATTGAAACAGTTAATTGTGTAACTTGTTATTCAATATACATTCATGTCAAGTCCATACATGTGTAATCTCCCGATAATGTCGGGTTTCTACCGCTTTTGCATGCCATCTCCCGATCTACCGACGGGAGGCCAAAATCTACCGCTTTTTCATTTTTTCGAAAGCATAATTTTTACGGGACCTACCGTTTTTCAATGTCCAAATTCTTTACCATAAATCAATAAAAAATCAATCATTATTAAATTCTGATTGCCCATTACACGTGTTAATCTCATCATGTAACGAGATTATCATTGTCTTATTAATTAATCCCCTAATTAAGATGATAATTTGATCTATTTTCACACGACAATTGGCATTTTAAGCACACCATAACACGTGACAAATGTTTATAACAACATCCGGGTATTTCTACTTTCACTTTTACAATCGAAATTATACAGGAGCCTAATCTTTAACACCAAACGAAATTTTGAAGCCTTTTTAAGTTTTCATATTATTAAAATAATAGTCAATCATCAATATGACGTTTGTAGACATCGTTTAGCATGTCCTTCCATTATCGGTAGATTATTATGCGAGACTAGAAGTACAAATTTAATATACCTGTAATTTCATTTCATAAAATCGGTTTATTTTTTAATGTAGCCTGTAAACATTCAGCTCATGACTGCCTTTACAGGCCTACCAGTACTTAGTATATTATATGCCTTTCAATGTCGGCTAAAAACTTCGCGAGTTTTCATCGACGAAATGATCGTCATTCATTCTGTTCAAGTTAAAAAATCAGGATAGGATCGTAAAGTTTTAAGAAATATGAATTACACTTGGGAATTTAGCTGTCAGTTCTTGCAGTACAAGAATAAATAGAACAGAGCAGGTACCATTTTGCAGTCATCGACATTGGTACTGCCATGCTGTCAAAAAGGGCTTACATTGGTTCAAAAAGTGTTCATTTCTTGAAATTTCATGAATTTGCATGCTTTGATAAAGTCTCCCGATTTTTTACCCCAATCTCCCGACTTTTCATGGCTTGTCTCCCGATTTTTTCCCCTGAGCTGTACACATGTATGGTCAAGTCTATGATTGAAATATTGCAATTTAAGTTCTAAATTCTTTTTACATTGTAGGAAACCTTTATTAATGAGATTAACATTAAAAGATGTTTTCACTTCTGTTGGACAGAGACCGGCTGCTAATGCTGTTAAGTAAGTTAAACCTTTTATCAAGTTGAATTTAAGATTCATTATTATAACTTTTATTTACAATACCTTTACAAAATACTAATATTCTATAAAATGACTTAAAAATTCAATTCATCATTATGAAATTGCAGAGTTAAACTACATTTTCTGAACAAACAAACATATTACAAATTCATCATCTGGCCAAATTATATTTACACTCATATTTAATTGTTTATAGAAAATTTGAAAAGATTAGACTAAGACTAGTCTTAGTGAGATTAATTCTATATTTAGATTGTAAAATTATGTTGTATTATTTATTATAGATTAGAAGCTAAAATAGATAATCTTACAGTTACTGGAACAATGCAGAATAATATGCGTCCTAAATTAGTTTTATCTCAAACACAAGATAAAGATAAGATTTATTCTTTATTAACTGTTAATTTTGAAACTAATCCATTAGATGGTGAGTGTGATACTAGGATTAAAGTCAACTCCAGACCATTAGAGATAGCGTATGATGCTGTAAGTATTTAAATTTACTTGTAATAAATACACAAATCTAACAATATTAACATGCCTGATATATTATAACAACCAACTACCCTATTCAAACATTTTAAACGCTCGCGCAGTTGGTTGACAGTATTTGTAAAATACTTGTAAAATTGGTCATTTTAAGCCTTGAAAGTTTTTGAAGACAAAGTTACAGCCAAGATAGAAATAAGAATTAAAGCAATACACTTTACAGAGTAGAAAATAAAAGTACCGAGCACCTCCTAGCTTACAAGACAATATTTAGCTCTAAACTAAGTGATCAAAGAATAATAATAATGTATGAATATTTTGTAGATAACAATTAACCAATTAGCAGATTTTTTCAAGCCACCAGAATCAGTTTATCTTAAACAGTAAGTATTATTCTGAAGAAAATTGTTCTGTGAAATCTTTAATTCTTCAAAAATTTATTATATTACAGATTGCTACCTTTCAGAGTGAACAGAAAATCCAAATTCTCAAACTTGGTCAATAAGAGTATATTATATTCATCAGTGGACTAAACTATCGTCATAACTATACAAAATATCACCTGTAGTATCATTTTTTCAATTTTTATATGTTCATTATAAGAGGCAGTATCAATTTAAGTAACGACTTTGATTTTCTTCCTATCCTGACTGCTATTCTGAATAATCGCATGTTATTAATGTTATCAGTTTGTGTAACGTAATATAACTATTTTCTAGGTTATCAACTGCTGCTATGGCTAAATTTGATGAAATAAAAGAACAATCAACTGCTGGATTACAACATGCTATAGATCAAAGGAAATATACAGAAATCAATGTTAATTTAATGTCTTCATATGTTATGATACCACATGGTGGATTTATGAAATCGTGAGTACATACTTTAGATAATTTTAGATTAATTAAACTTGCGATATACGTATTACCAGAAATGTGTGTTTACATATAGAAGAGAGTTTATAATTTGTTTTGTTGATAGCAATAATTGACTGCAGGGGTCCCCCTACAGGGCGACATGGGCGAAGATCTCGCCGTAAGACCATCAATATCGCTTTGTTTGTCGGCAATGGCGATATCATATCGCCTTCCAAATTGTTTTTTACGGGACCTACCGATTTTCAATGTCCAAATTCTTTACAATAAATCAATAAAAAATCAATCCTTATTAAATTCTGATTACCCATAACACGTGTTAATCTCATCATGTAACAAGATTATCATTGTCTTATTAATTAATCCCCTAATTAAGATGATAATTTGATCTATTTTCACACGATGATTTGCATTTTAAACACACCATTACACGTGACAAATGTTTATCACAACATCCGGGTTTTTCTAAATTTTACAGTAGCCTAATCTTTACCACCAAACGAAATTTTGAAGCCTTTTGAAGTTTTCTTATTATTAAAAATAACAGTCAATCATCAACATTACGTCTGTAGACATCGTTTAGCAAGTCCTTCCATTATGGGTAGATTATTATGCGAGACTGGGAGTACAAATTTAATATACCTGTAATTTCGTTTCATAAAATCAGTTTTTTTTTTTAATGTAGCCTGTAAACATTCAGCTCATGACTGCTTTTACAGGCCTACCAATACTTAAACCATAGCTATGACGTCATCTATTGTTCTTTTAATCCATTATCCAGAAGAGTGGCTTACCCCAGTCTTAAACACCCTCAACACAGTTCACCAACTGTCCATTCTTAAGCTGTAACTGTCCATTCTTAAACAGGAACTGTACATTATTAATTGAAATAATGGACAGTTGAACGTTAAGAATGGACAGTTAGGTAAAGGCGACAGTGGCAATAGAGTATAACTAACCGACAGCAACAATAAGAGGGAAAATTTCATAAAGTGAGTTTTCCGGGTCATTCGGGTCAGAATTTAATTTTGATTGCATAGATTCATCTGAAAGGGGGCCACCGATCAGAATATGTGCATATTGTATATATCAGTGCATTCGTACCCTTTATGATCCATTTCCCCACCATAAAAACAATATTCAGTCATTTACCGGGAAGAGCCCCCCCCCCCCCCCCCCCCCCACCAGATTGAGCTTATGATTGATTTTCTCATGGGTGCAGATTGCTTTTTCAATGCCCGGGGGCGGGGAGACCAGCTTTGATCAATAGGGGTCTCACAATAGGGTCGGTGGCAAATTGTGCCTATATTACGTCTATTACAGAATATGCCCTATTACTCAACCATTTGTGTGTGGTTGGGTGTGTGTTAAGGGGGGTGGGGGTGGAGGACATCATGCCACCCTTTCCCCCGGGATCTGCACCCATGGTACTGAGTGTGATGTTGCCGAGCATTTCCAAAATAGCATCAGACATGTTTATTCATGGTTCTTAGATTAGACTCCTGAACCCCCGCCGTTACGTACATCTAGAGTGAATAGCGACACAATTTTTTTTAGCAAGTGGGGAAATAGATCATAAAGGTTGAAAACCCTTGTTTAAAGGACCTAATGGCATCCGATTTATGTCGCTGATGACATTCTGCTATAAAATATCCAAGTAACATATTAAGATTTCATTTTATATGTTACGGGTGTCACAATACTCCACATTTAATCCCAAATCAACACCACGATGTACATATCCTCTCCGTTTGAAGACATGGTCCTCGACTAAATCACTGAATGATTATCATTTGATTTATTGGTTAAATCTGATCAAATCTACTCAAGGTCCTGAGTTGTGTTGTTGAAATTAACTCACTTTAGTGTCTGTCCATTATTACAACAATGGGTGGCTATGGTTTAAGTCAGAGAGAAGCCTCAAACTATACATTCTGTGTGAGAATAGATCAACCTCGGCGCTGACGCGCCTCGGTTGATCCATTCTCCCACAGAATGTATAGTTTTCGGCTACTCTCCTTTACTTAGTATATACCTTTCAATGTCGGCTAAAAACTTCGCGAGTTTTCATCGACGAAATGATCGTCATTCATTCTGTGCTTGATTTCGCCCCAAGTTCCCAAATATCGCCCCAAGTCCACTATAAAGCGATATCATATCGCTTCAAGTCCGTGGGCTAGGGGGACCCCTGATTGACTGTGGTCGTATATGATCAGACAATCAGACAATCTCATTAATTATTATGTAAATTTATTAGCTGAAACCATTTCATGTTGGGGAAATAATAATTTTTTCTGTTTTTTAGGGGAGTGAAATGTTTATTAGTAGATCTTGGTAACCTGAAAATTACGACTCAAAAAAATCAATCAGTGGATTTAAAAAAGGTGAGATTTGTTTGTGTTTGACTTTATTAGAATTATGTATGTATGTTGGTTATTCATTAAATGTTATTGAATTTTTTACATGTCAAAATAGAAGATCGAGATATGAAAAATGTTAATATTGCTATTGTTTATGTCAGGTCTATCTGTAAGTAAGTGTTTCAGACTCATAGGCCACATTCAAATATAAAATTTTAAGGAAATGTCAATTCCAGTGCCATCTAAGCTTTAATACTACAGATAAATTAGTTTTCTATAAATGTCTCTTTTTTTTAATTGATTTATTTAATATATTAAGGCTGATACTATGGAAAATCTGATGAAGAAAGCCTATGATAAATTTAATATTAAATTGGAAAGAATTCAACTGTTGTTTATTGAACCAGGTTTGTTGTTTTGGTTTTAGAGATATTAATGAGAAGGAAAGAAAACCATGTTTCACAAGGATAAGATCTTTTCTACCAGCTGGTTCTTTGCCAAATCTGTTGACATATATTTTTCCCTGTACCATATAACCAAGCGAAAGATGTCATCAATTTTAAAAACCAAGCCTGTAACTGACTGTGCTATAGAACTACATTAGATGATACCATGTTTTATAGCCATGATCTCTGGTATTTAAGAGACATGAGTGTTGTACTTTCAAATAATGTTTTAGGGAGGTTTTGAATGTTAACCTGTAATGAATAATATTTTTGAATGACTCTTATGACATCATTATTTTTTTGTTATAGATGATAATTGGCAGAAAGCTAGAGATGCTGGTATATCACCCATGCATCTATTAGATCCTATGTCAATTATAATAGAACTACATAAATGTATGTTTGATAAAGATCCTAATATGCCCAAGTAAGTTTTTTAACCAGTCTATCCAACTAGTTCTTTGTTCTTCCAATTAAAAAAAATATAGGCCAAACGTAGGAATTGGCTACATATTAAACTGATTTAATTGAAGGGGTAAAAGTCATTACATTTTGGGAGTTGATTTATAAATAAATATTTGTAAATAGACTTCAGAAACACAGGAATCCACAAAAATAACATACTTCCTACAAATACATCTAAAAAAAATTATTATTTTGAGTGAAACTAGTATATTATTGAGAGTTATTTACCAGTATTATATTTCAGAATGAAAGTATTTGGTGAATTACCTAATATCAGTTTAAATATATCTGATTATCGTTTACAACAAATAATAGCATTAGTTGATAGTATACCGTTTCCAGAATCACCTCCTCAACCAGCCATAGAGGATGATCTCTTCCAGGTAGATAGTTCTATAATTTTATCGCTATCAGCTAGCAATGAAATTTAATTGAAAAGAAGTATGTGACAGTTATGTATGTGAAGGGACAACAGTATGAATATGTAATAGAAAAGGTTATTAGTTTGATGGAGTGTACAATAAATTAATTTCCATTTGCTTTACTTATTATAGTTTGCCATGTTTTATATGTAACAGTATGTACTGTTCCAAAATGGATATGTACAGTTCGCTGAACACATACAAGGCAAAGAAGATAAGACATCTAGAAAATTAATATGATATTTTGATATATTTTCAGGGACCTGATATACTACCTATGGTTACATTAGAACCTTCTACAAACGTTATTAATAAAGTTACAGAACAATCAACAGTAAGTAGATTATAATCATATAATCAAAAATAATATTCACTGATGTCCAACTTGGTTTTAAATAATTGAGGGGAAATAGTTTTATAAATTACAGAAATGTTTGTCATGGATTTTTTGAAATTTGAAACTTACACGAATTCAAAATCATTCTGTTGTGTGGAAGGAAGTAAATTATTTCTTCTGTATAAATAATAAATGTTGATATTTTCAGAAGAAAGACAAGAAACTACAAAAAGGAACATCGCAAGAATATACAAATTATACTGATTTAGAATTGAAATTTGAAATCAAGGAGGTATTTGTATTATTTTATCTTCTCATTTCTGAATATTGTCAAGTGGAAAATATGGATTAAATGAAATTTCAACCTTGTTTCTACCTGTAATGCAAGTCAGAGACAAAGTGTAAAAGTAAGGTGGAATGGAGCAAGGCCCTGTGTCTTAAAGCTGTTGATGTTAAAGAAATCCAACAATCAACAAATTCTGCTGTTCTGACAGATTTTCTATTATTGTACAATGCATGGTGTTGCCCGCCTTCATTAGTTCAACTTTATACAGACTCCATTTTTTAACGCCCACATCTCTCTGTGTGGACGTATATTGTCGGCACCCCCGTTGCTTACAGAAAAATGCATAAGTGGGCATATATTGCTGTGGTCCAATGATCTTCAAAATATTTTTCTTTTTTACCATTCGCATGCCTAGTGGGCGTATATGGCTGTGGTCCACTATCTTATATTTATCTGTCTGGTGAGACCTAATGACAGATGACTTATCACCTATTACCTATCTTGTATAATGATGTAATGTGTGTTTTAGATTGAAGTAAAAGTACATGAAAAACATGAAAATAAAGATATACCGTTATTAAAACTAATAGTTAAATCTATCGGTACTGTAGTTAGTATGAGGTCATTTGATATGGTAGTGGATGCTTATTTAGGTGATATATCTGTACAACATCTTAAATTTCAAGGTAAGTTATACTATTACTTTATTTACTAGCCTGCATAGTAGTTTCAATATTAGAATTAGTAGCAAATTTGATTAAGTACATAAATTTTTTAAATTAAGTACTCCCAAATTCAAGTTATTTGTTCAGTAAAAAATGATGTTGCTGTTCAAGGAATACTACCTATTCATTATGGTCAAAAGATATATATTCTCAAACTTGGTTAAATAGAGTAAATATTCATCAGAGATGTCGTAAGTCTAAAAAGAACCAAAACATCCATCAATCTAAATAATAATTAATAAAATTACAATTTATTGTTGAAAAATGCAAAAAAAAAAAGGTATTTCAATAGTTACATTTAACGTAGCTTTCTTGCATTAATGAGATTATACAGTTAATCTGTAATATAGTTATAGTTATATTCTCTGATAAATATGTACTCATATTGACCAAGTTTGATTTTGTGATCAAGAGGTAGTAGTCGTTTAATTTTCATTCAAATTTTAAAATATAAATACAAACTACAAATTCTAGTTATTTCCGTTGTTTGTGAGCTTTTATACTTATAATAATTATCATACAAATTTATGTTTCTTGCAAATATGAATTCATCATACTTTGAACTGTTTGAGCATACTGTTATAGTAGCATTTGTTTAGTTTCAGTGTAGCATGAAATATGTAGAAAACCATGTTTGGCTCATAGATCATAGAAATATTGATAGATTCTTGTAGTATATTATAAACTAAGTTCATGTCATCTATTCTATTTAAACCTATTCAACTAAATTTCTGATGTTTTTAACATTAACTTAGTTTAGCTATCTTTGATAAATAATGAAATTATTGTACAAATTCTAGATGTATTTTGATCAATTCAGTTAAAAACATTATATACCACATATTATGGAATTTGTAGAATGATTGTATCTTGTTATTTACCCCTTTCATGTATATAAAATTGACTGTGTGGGCTGACTTACTGGCAATAATTTGAAATATATTGTCTGAAAAAACCATTTTTAAAATGAATTTTACAAACTGTTGATCAAACAATGATTACTCTTGCCATTGATGCTCATGTAAAATATCTAAAATCTAAAATAAAGGTACCATATATTTCTGTTTAATGATATTAGAAATGATCTTGCTACTGTTATTAAGAATCTAGCCTACACGCCTACTTTAAATACATTTCCTAATATCTTCTGTAAATGATAATATTGATTGAGTTTCCTATTGCATGTTCTATAGCTAACCCTGGTTTGGTGGAATGGCTAGACAATAATAGAGGTTTGTATACTTACACCTTTCTCTTGACTAATGTAGAATCAAACTCTGACTTGTTTACATGTTACAGAGAGTCATATAATAGTTCTTACCAATAACATGCTAGATTGTTAACTATTAATATTAATATTAGGCTAAGTCATTAAGATTATCATTCTCAAATTACTTCAAATTTTATAAATTGTAAATCTAAATCTAACAAAAATACTTTATGTAATAGCAGGTAAAACTGTAAATACGAGGTTGTAATGAATGTTTATAGTACAAGGTGTATGATTTTTAAATTACAGCATTAAAATCAGGACCTGTTATCAACCTAGTTAATACTAATGTAGATGGTAAACAATCCACTCATTTATTGAAAGTTCAATATTTAAAGGTAACATTTTATTATAGTGTATATTTACATTATGGAATTGTTATAGTTTTGTAAACATTTAGATCTTGGATGAATTATGTCCATGACAATGTGATGAATTATTTTGCTTAATTTCTGAATTTTTACTATGAAATACACTAATCGACAACAAAAATATAAACCTTTTTTTCAGAATAAACAATCTGAAATTTATCCTTTACATTTTTGTAGGCTAACAAAAATGGACCTGAATTTACAAGTACTTATAAAAGTACGGAACAAGCTATTTCTGTCAACTTTATGGCATTAGAAGTTCTATTACATCAGTCTGCTATACTCAATTTAATGGAATTTGCTCAGAAACTTCAACCACCTTCATCAGAAGATAAGAAACCTGTACCAGCTATTGAAGATAGCAAAAAAGATAAAGAAAAGAAAAAGGTGGATGAAAATAAACCTAAACGACAAAGTAAGACTTTAATACATCAAGTGAATAACAGTGTTCAATTTGACAGTTCTTCACAAGCATGTAGTAAACAAAGAAAAAAGTAAATGTTGTTAAGGCAACTTAACTTCTTTATCATACAATGTCAATAGCACAATTCCCCAATCAAACAAAAAACATATTTTAACAACCTGTTTTCTGTATTATTATTTAGTAAAGATCTGTTATTTTATTTATAGAAAAGAAGGTGAATCCAGATTTGATAGATATTCAAGTCAATGCTAAATTAGATCTATTTAGTGTAGCTATTTGTACTGATGATAAAGTTCTTACTGATGTCAAGATTAAAGGTAGATATACTGAAATTACCAATGTCAAATAACAATATGTTAGAATGAGAAAAAAGATAAAAAAAAAAGCAATTATTAAACCAGTTTTCCCAATGATAATTTTATATTCAAATTCAACAGCTGAATGTGAACTTGTCAATTTAAATTAAATTGTATTTCTAAATGTAATGATGTTTTGTGTTTTGTACAGGTATTGATGCTAGTGTTACCATACAGAAGGCTAAAACTAGTGTTGGAGCTGTCTTACAAGATATAACTATATTTGATCCTATGCCAAAAACACTTTACCCTAAGGTACGTATTATGTTACATAACTCTTCATGTGTGAAAATTAAACTAGAAACAAGAGATAATATTTTATGCCAAAGACAGTTGTCACTCATTCAAGCAGAGATTCACTCATATAAACTTCAGCACCAGACTAGCATGTAAGATAACCTGGTATAAGCTTGGTATATTATGTTGATCGCCATATTGAATAAATTATAGGTCAGCGAATCAAAATCAGTCTTCAGAGAGTGTTGTCTTCTTTCACGTTAAAAACGGCCAATCAAAATTGATTTCAAAACAAGTCATCTTCCCTTGCCCATTTACTAGGCAGCATGGCCGCCTATCTTGGCCGAGTCATTATCTAGTCTCAAACATAATGACAAAGGTTGAGCCGAATGGCTGAGATTTAGTAGTAAAAGATTGGAAAGATTGATGGCTTATTAGGCATTTAATTAAATTGAAAGGGTGCATTCGGGTTGAATCCCCTGTCATCCATGTAGATATTAGTCCTATTTCTGATATAACCGTAAACAATATTAACTATATTTTAGATAATGTCTATAGAGGGTGGAGAAGTATTAAAGTTAGATGTTGTTATATATAATGATGGTACTGAAGGTAAACAATATGATGATATGTCGTGTGTTGATACACAACTTGATGTTAATATTGGTTGTATTAAACTTGTATTCCTCAATAGATATGTAGCAGATTTACTGGTTAGTACTTATTTTATATTTATTCATTTTGAAATTGAAATAAAAATTTCAACTGATCTATAGAAAAGGGAATAATTAGATTAGTTTGAGTTTAAAAACCTGTGAACACTTAAAATGACAAGGATTATGTAGGTCATTGATTTGAATGGGGATCATGAATAGCTCAGAGTTACATAAAGAAGTGCCCTTCAAAGTCTTAAAAAATTTCAATATGAATGGTTAATTTTTGAGTGATAGGTTAATTTCATTATCTGAATAAATATTCAGTCACTCACTTTCTTTATCTAGTTGTATATTTGATTGTTCATTATTGTTCGTTCATATTTTAGAGATTTTTAGACAATTTCCAAATTGCTAAAGAGAGAATGCAAGAAGCCGGAGAGGTTATGGCAGAATATTCTAAAGAAGTAGCTGCTAGTTTACAAGAGAGAGCACCACGTGTTGGAATGAATATTAATATGAAAGCACCATTGATTATAGTACCACAAAAATCAACATCTAATAATCTATTAATGATGGATCTAGGTAATCTAGCTATCAATAATAAGTTTCATTTAGCTGGTCAAGTATCAACTAATGGTGTACCTGCTGTATTAGATAAAATGAAAATAGTTCTGAAAGAGCTCAAGTTGTCCAGGTAAATATCTTCTTCCATCAGAAATAACATTGATTTCATTTCAAGAAAATGTTAAGTAATTCAGTCACGATAATGACCAGATAGAGGCATTCTGTGGTTTATATACACAAAATTATATATTATAGAGACAGCTTCACTTATGTTATTTTTGATGAAACCACGTGTAGAGTTCATTCATGCAGTATAAAATGTTGTTTAAATCCAATAGTCGTTTAATACTAAATTAACTGTGATTGTGTCAATTTCACTTTGTTTATATTACTGATAAATAAGTAAATTATAGTGACAAGTTCAGAGAGAAAGGCCAGTCATTACGATACATGATATATTTTTCAGAGCTCTAGTATTAAATAATGGTCAGATTAAAGCTGAATGTTTGATATTAGATCCAGTTACTATAACTATTGATATTTGTCGTAATTTATCAGTGGCCTGGTACCACGGTCATCCTGAAGTTGATATTAGTGGAATATTAGAGACCATTGATGTAAGTAATCAGAATGACTAACTGAAATCTCCGCATTTATAGCTATATTTAAATAACAGTTATGATGTCATCCTTTGTTCTAATAATCCAGTATCTAGTAGAATGTATGAGTGTTGTTAGTGGTACTCACTAACTGTCCATTATTTCCTAAAAACAGTTCACTAACTGTCCATTATTTTTTAAAAAGTGTCCATTATTTTATGTTTTTTGGATAGTTTTTTTAGAGGATGTTTTATAGACAGTTTTTTTTACAGTCTATTTTTCTTTACAGTCTATTTTTCTTTGAACTCAAAAGTATTTAAAGGGGCCATTACCTCAAATTTTACATAATCTTAGTTTAGTTTAATTCATACACTTTCAAATTTGAGAATACAAAAATACACAGATTACATATTATTCAATTCTTCAAATACAGGCGTAACGGTAACATCTCAGATACAGAAATAGTATTCTCTTGAAGGGATTGTACATAGGTTTTCTAAAAATTGTATGTGTATCAGGAACACTGATAGCATCAATTAGCATCATTCCAATTTCAGTCAGATTTCAGTGCTTTTTATGTCTCAATTGTGTTTAAAGTGTTATAGTTTTACTATACAGTCTATATCTAATATTTCCGTAGCTGACAGATTTGTTTTCACTTTTTTAAATGGGCTAACTGGCAGATACCGTTACAGCCACACACATCAAATTTATTTTGAAGCCATATTACAATAATTTAATGGACCTGCTTTATTTTTTAACCTAATAATTCTGTTATTTTAATATTTTAATGTATCGAAGAGTCCTAGACTAGAACTGTCCCTTTAAATTAGCTGGCATGTAACACCTGACGACAATATTATGCATCCATATTATCATATAGAAGTCCTACACAAAGGAAAGAGAAACTACAAGTATACATACATACAGGGTTATTTTACATCATTCAAAAACGATGAAATATCTGCTAATAACTCCATTTGAAGTACAAATTGTGTGTTTCATAATCCATATTTAATGTTTTATAAGATATACTTTTTCTACTATAGACACATGTATTTGAATTAGGCTATAGACATTTGTTTCATTTGTTTGCAAGACTGTAACTGTGAAAAAGTCCAGTTGTCTTAATCTGAACTCACTTAACTTTTAATCAGTCAGTGAGTTGTGTTGATCACATTTAATCTTGGCCTTGTAGGGCTGTTATTTAAGTAAGATAGAACACTCAAACTGTCTAATAAGCCAGAGAATGAACAGTGTTCGGGGCTACGCCCCTCACACTGTCCATTCTCTGGCTTATTAGACAGTTTTCGTGCTCTATCCCTTACATAGAAGTATTCACTTTGCCACATTGCCCTTAAAGAATTCAACCAGAATGAAAGTGGTCGGGTCACATTGGGTGTTTTCAGGAAGTCATTTTTTTCCTCACTTAAGTCTAACAAGTCTAACTCAAATCTTGGTAATTTTTGGTCATGTCTACTTACTAAAAAAATCTGAAATAAAATTTTAAACACATATGATACTGTTCAATAGAATTTTTATCGTAGTAGAGTTTTTTTCCTATGCAATCTTTGTTTTTCATATTGATGTATATATGCATTTTTTCTTTGGATTAGTGAGAAGTATAAATTATAAATAATTTAAATATTGTTCTGCATAATTTCAATTATATGTTTCTAGGTAAAACTAAGTCAAGGTGATTTTGCCATGATAATGAAGTTAGTTGATGAAAATCTGGGTGAAGGAACAGATATAAGCAAACAACAGCCATTACCAGCTCCTACACCTAAACATACAGCTAAACAAGGAGAAATACAGGCTCAGACTTCTACTCCTGTCAATGGTATGTTACTATAATTGGAACATCTTATGTCAAATCATTTAAAGCTACATGGGCTTGTTCATTCTAAACATACCAGTTAAGGTTAAAGATAACTCAGTCTGTAGTGAGTTAAGTTGTCATTTGCAAGGTGTTTAGGTAGACAGGAACTCTTCTTGCGCAACAACTAGTGCTTCCAAAAGTAAACTTTTTTACGTTTAGGTGATCTTTTTTCTTTCACAGCTGAGCCAAAAAAAGAAGAGTCAAAGAAAACAGGAGACAAAGCTCATTCTACATTGAAATTTGATTTCCAGTTAAAAAATTTATCAACTACATTTTATAATGGAGATAGTGATATGGTAAGACATTCATTGCTGGGGACTAATATTGTTCTGAAAATTTAAAAAAACTAAATAATCCAAAAAGTGAGAAAAAAAATCCATTGAGCAACAACGAGAATGTTTTACAGTATTAAAGCTTTTAAGTTCTTTACAGAATAAAGGATATTTTTACCTGTTAACTGATTTCAAAATTCAAGCGTAACATAAAATTATTGTAGTTTTTACTGTTCATCATAGAGAATGTTTTGATTGTATTGTAGTCACATGGTATTGTAAAAAGAAAAGCTGATGATTTATTAGGAAAGTTTGCTCTACAAGGTATGGCGTTGAATGGTAATATGATGTCTGATACATCTATGGTCACTAAAGTTAAACTAACTGATACTATCTTAGATGATCTGAGAATTGAAAAAAAGAAAGGATTAACAAGGTATAGTATATCTTATTTTATAGGGAAAAGATTTATTAGGTTGGGAATTGATTCGTCAAAATGGAGGCTTAAAAAGAAATTAAGTTTTGCAAGAATTCAAGATATTGAAGAGAGGGTTCGAAGAGAAATTTCGAATATGATATTATGTACTATTCGATACAGAGCAATTAAAGTCAGAATTTGAAGTTTACAAAACTCACCAATTGAGCACCACCTAATTAAGCACTCTCTTCCTGTCAGAAAACAGAAATATCTATGTTTTATAAGGATAACAACTTAGGTTCCGTGAAGATCCTTTCTCCCAGCTGGTTCTTAGCCAAACCTCTTGGCATTGATCTTGCCCAGATTATCCGTACCCATTTACAGCTGGGTGGACTGGAATTATGAGTGAAGATGACTTATTCAAGGTCATTAGACTTTCACACCCTGGTCGAGAACCGAACTCTCAAACATAACAACCACCATTTGCTTGTATCAGTGCCCTCTATGATCATTGAAATATATTAAAATTTACTCATACTGTTTGTGTCTTTCAATGAACTATATTTCTGAAGTTGTTTTTTGACCAAGATTAATAACAATAATACCCATTTTTATACGCCCTCATCTCTCTATGAGGACGTATATTGTAGTCACCCCTGTCCGTCCGTCGGTCCGTCGGTCCGTCGGTCTGTCGGTCCGTCGGTCCGTCCGTCCGTCGGTCCGTCCGTCAACATTTGCTCGTAAACGCTCTAAAAACTAGAGTTTTTGACGGAATCAAATGAAATTTGATATGTGTATATATATTCATAAAACGAAGATCAAGTTCGAATTTGAGCTATTTTCGATCGTTAGAAGCAGAGTTATTGCCCTTGCCCCAAATCCGTCGGTCTGTCCATGAACATTTGCTTGTAAACGCTCTAAAAACTAGAGTTTTTGACGGAATCAAATGAAATTTGATATGTGTATACATATTCAGAAAACGAAGATCAAGTTCGAATTTGAGCTATTTTCGATCGTTACAAGCAGAGTTATTGCCCTTGCCCCAAATCTTAAATATGCTATTACTCTCTTAGTTTTCAACCGATTTTGATGAAACTTAAAATGGATGTTATTGGACCTAAATTGAAAGGTTTGAGAAAGTTTAGTTTTCTCCGGATTAAATTTTTTCCTTTTTCGACTTTTTCGTTAGGCGTATATGGCCGTGGTCCACTATCTTTTTGTTATGAATCAAGTGATATATATATTATATTATGTGTATTTTATATAGAATGATAACAAGAAGTACCAAGGGTGAAGAAAGCAAAACTTGTAAAAATATGATAGATGTAGATTTTACTCAAAATTCTACCCAAGATAAAAATAGTAAGTTCTATTTAATTAGAATTCTTCAATTTAAACAAAATTCCCATAAAAAGCCTTAACCTATGTCATGAATCTAGAACTACATATTTTAAAGTGCAGTTAATTTGAGTTGAATTAGTTTATTGCGATAAATTAAGAGCTATAATAATCTGGTGGTATACTAGATAGTTATCTATTTTACATGACAGTGATGTTTTTATTTCATATTTTCAGTAACTGTTGATGTATGTGGGTTGAAGATTTGTGTATGTGTAGAGTTTTTGATGACATTAGGAGATTTCTTTATGAAAGGAATGGTTAAACCACCACCACCATCACGTGATTTACCACCATCAGATGTTAAAGGTAAACAGTCTTAAACAACCACTGGTTGTATGAGTGACATAATAGCTTTTAAAAGCTTTTCAAATGTTTAATATGCAAGATGGAACTGCAGTCAAGACATCTGATTATATTAAAGGGATATGTTCACTAACTATACGACTAATAAATTTTTTGTCTCAGAACCTGGAATTATTTAGCTATTCTAATCCATTATATTGTTCACATCTCTCCCTCGAAATAGAAGCCTTAAAATCCCTGTGTAGTCAAAAATATGACTCGGCGTTTTGTAAGACTGTGATTTTTGTGCAGTTCAAGTACTTTTGAAGGCTTTTTTACTAAACCTAAATCGATTCTTGGAAATGCTGAACATTCCCCTGGTATACGTTTAGACATTTTTGCTCTTGCTCAGTAAACCTAGCTTCTTTTGGGTGCATCAGACAATCAGGACGTTAAACTCCATTTCATTTCATTTCATTTGTCTTGTATGCATATCAGAAATATACAAGATTAAGTATGTATTTATAGATAAACCATTAATGAAGAAACAAGACGCTGTAGATACACCAGTAGAAGGTGAAATGAATATAGTATTTAATATGGAAAGACCTGAAATAATATTGATAGAAGATCAACTTAATCCTAATACTACCTCTCTTATATTAGATGTAAGTTCAAATCATATATACAATATATAGGATCTTAAACCAGGGGCCTTATTCTCAAAAACTTAACTTACAATGATTTTAGTGTTTCTGTCATCTGATTGGACAATCACTAAAATTGATTTTGAATACAGCTTTTTTATCTAATCAGATAACTGTATTTCTTAAAATCTGGATTTTATCTAAGTTAATTTTTCGAGAATAAGGCCCCAATATTTATGTGATATGAAATATATATAATGAGTTGTCTTTTTCTCATAAGCAATAAAATGATGGTAAACTGAACAAAAATTAGTTTGTATCCAGCATCTTATTATAATATAATATTATTTCAGACTGAAATCTTCTTTAAAATGAGACAAACTCCAGATGTTCAGACAATGCAAGCTGCTGTCAAAGGTTTACATATAAAATCATGTTCCTATAGTAAAAAAGAACTACCTGGTATTAAAGTAAGTTTATAAAATAAAAGTCATTCTTATATTTAAATAAAAATGAAATGGTGTTCCCACTTTTCTGCACCTATTTGACTAATGAAGAAACGTTAACACCATGCACTGTGAAATGAGGGAAATTTTGTCAGGATAGCAGAATTTGCCTAATGTTTTTGTGGGTTTCCAACTGTCTTGGATCTTTAACGTGCAATGTAGCACATTGGACCTAAGTTTATTCTCCCATCTTAATGCCTAGACACTTATACCAGGTCAGCTCCTCTAATCTGCATTACTGATAGGAGGTTGACTAGTCGGATGGAATCATCTCAACCCATGCCTGGATTGAACCCTGGACCTTCAGGTTACCGAGCAAGTGTCTTAACTTACTGAGCCACCACAGCCTCTGTTCAAACTTCAAAAACTCAATAAATCAAAAAAATAAATCAACAGCCCTGGTTCAAGGAGAGGAAATTTTTTCATTTTGTTTAGTTTCTAGAAGCATGTATAGGCAATAGGAACATAAATGATAATATTCTTGTAATAATATATGAAAATATTGTATATTATAGATCCTACCACCATGTGATATCAACCTAGTTAGTAGTGCTCCTCATGGTAAAGATCATCATATGGATATTAATATAACAGATATCATATTAAATATATCACCAGCTACTATTAGAACAATGGCTGCTATAGCTAGTGGATTCTCAATTCAACCAGTAAGTCATTCTTTACAGATAATTTACCATAATTGATTTTTTTAGCCATTTATTTTTTATTTAACAATTTTTTTCCTAGAATTGCATATTTGATATGTTATAAACAATTACAAATATTGATAATATCAATAAGTTTTTGGTAGTTATAATGAAATGTCATGGATACCAATTCGCCCATATAGAATCTTGTTATAAAGTGATATTTGATAATCATTTGTTGTTTTGTAGAGTGATAGTGAAAAGAGTAAACAAGAAGTAGTACCAGCTGATTTATGGTCAACTAAAAAGGTTACAGAAGACTCCCATTGGTTTACAAAACTGCCACAGAAACCAGAAGAAATTGAAGATGACAAGATTGGTACACCATTAAAGGCAGAAGGTGAACGACATGAACAGGTTAGTTTTAGTTGATCACATTTCTGGTTTGGTATCATTTTAACAACTTCATCGATATTTTAATATTTATATATATATATAGATAGTCTTACCCCAAAATTTTGATTCATATTCTTTTTCAAAATGCTTTTGTAAAAAACTTTATTTCTGACCATTAATAGGCATGGTTAATGGTTAATGATCAATCCTATTTCATATACATTCACATATATCACTTTGTCTATCATCTTTTCATTGACTTCTTTACAGGTTACTAAAGTCACAAGAAAAGAACAGGTTAATTTCACACTATTTTTCCTCAATTTTGTGCACTTGTCATCACCTTTCTTAGCATTCTTATACAATCCTATATCTATAATGGATTGTAAATAGGTTTTCTAAAGTTTATTGATTTTGCGCCAATCCAATTTCCATAACTAAGTGTGTTATGATGTCACTCTCATAAAGGCTGTCACTATCCTAAAATAAGTAGGTCCTCATAGTGACATTATAAAACACCTTAGTCCAATTGCCACAGAAAATTGGGATGGTGCAAATCATTGCTAAATGTGTTTGAAAGTTTTGAAATTCTCTTTACAATCCCTTTGCCTATTTTCATGTTATGTTAATTTCAATCTATTCAATCTCTCTGACTGTGTTGTGTTTTGTGTACTCTCTTATATTCTATGAAAATGAATTGTATTAAATACTTTATTTCACAGATTTACTTTAAAGTTCCATACTCAAAATATTTGTTTCTGTAACTAGTAAAAAAATTTAAAAACTTTTTGGGATCTGATGCTTCATTTATTCAATTGTAGAAGTGATATCTATAGCACTGTATGTTATATTACAACATAAAAGTAAAGGCCAGTTCACACCAAAAACGTCATGCGGAACTCGACGTCGAAAAATAATGCGTGTTCAACGTCACGAAAATAAGATCAATGGATAATCAATAAGACGGTCAGACCAGAGACGCGTTGTCGCCTGAAATAACTTTTGTAGTTATTCAGCACGTTTTGCGCTGAGTCTTTTCTCACTGCGCATGCTCAGCGCAAATTGGCGCGCAACATGTTTGTGCCACGCTCCTCAACGCAGCATTTCACGCTGTATGTGTGACCCCCGTCATGAGCACGTTTTTGGTGTGATTTTTAACCTTATATAATAATGTAGGTAAAATTGTTGAAGATTTGATTAAAGGACCTGAATACAGTTGATTGTATACAATTAAGTTAATGAAGATGTGTTAAAAGTTCCTAGTTTAGAATTGGAAACTAATTAAATGATTTCTGTCACTTTTTGACTGTCATGATAGAATAATGGAAAAATGCAGCACTAATAACCAGACTAGGGATGTTGGGTTTTCATACTGACATACATCTCTTCTTTTCTAATTTGTTTGGACAATAATGTTTTATTATATATTGTTAGTGTTTAGATAATTTTATGGTGTAATGTATAATTTACTCTAATATAGGAATGTTTTTATGTTGTGTGGGGATCTCTATTGCATGAACTTGTATGTAGTATCAAATAGTAATTTTAATATAAAAATTTTAAGAACATAATCTCCATAATAATATTTAAGTGAAGACATAAAACAGAAGAAATAAAGATTACTTAATTTGAAATAGCCCGGGTGACAATAATGACTTTCACTGATAAAATATTTCTGTAGTATCTGTTTATACCTGTTCTTAGTTGTGTTGATCAACATAAATTGCTTTAGATTTGCTTTTCGTTAAATTATCACTATGTTATGTTTGAAACAGTTATATCCTGCAATATTGAATTTTGTTTTTATGGAACTTATATAAACTGCAATGTATGTATCATATATAAAAAATGTAATCAGTATATTCATGTTATAGTATTGTTATATATTGATATATTAATGTTATATTATTGTAATTTATTGTAGATGATTATATCTCTACCGTCTCTAGTAATAAAATTAGAAGGTGGTGTTGGTAAACGTACTGTACCATTATTAATAGTAGAATCATCATTTCAAGGTGAAGTTAGAAACTGGAGCTCTCAGGTAATTGTATTCTACATTTTTCACAACATAATGGCATTTAAAAGGTATCCATTTCCAATCTTTTCAAGAAGACACATTTGGATGTTGTTATCAGTAATAAAATCTGTCAGTTCTTTCAACATGTTTAAAATATTAATTAATTATATTATAATTGTAGCTATATGTTGAAACATCATTAAGTTTAGAGGTAGCCTATTATAATGAATTATTAGCTGTATGGGAACCATTGTTAGAACCAGTAGTTAAAGATGGTAAAATACATCGCTGGGATCTCAATCTTAATGTATGTATTATTTACATATTTTTATACCTGTTTGTTCATTTATTACATTATCTTATTCTTTCCTCCTAGTTATGGTAGATTTTGTATAGATTCTCAATGCTGCTACTAAAACTCACTTAAAAGGACATTCTTAGAGTAACATCGTTTGTCCATATAGGGTGAGAATGACCTAGCTCCTAAATGCTATAACATAAGTTAACCTGGATGTCCAGTCACAAGAAATGTAATAGAATTATATATTTTGTGTCTAGGTTTTAGCTTCTGATGATGATTTGATACCAATAGATCAAGAAGAAACTGATGTTGATAATATTGTTTTACCACCACCTAAAATGACTATCAATGTTAAATCTGTTGATAACCTTAATGTCACTATGACTAAAACATGTTTAGAAGTACTTGGTAAACTAGGAAAGGTATGTACATCTTTACTTTCATTTTACATGGAATTATTCTTTTCCTTGAAGAAGAATGTGTATAACATAAAATTTATAAAGATCAAGGAATTTGAAAATTTCCCAAATAATCTTGTATGTAATATGAAAGGATTTGAAAAAGACCCCAAACTAAATAATATGCAGTACAAAATGGCTAGATGTGCAACATGAACTTATATCTTACTATGATTTATATTTCAGTCATTTAATGATGCCTACAATCTGGTTAAACCTGGAGCACAGAAAGATGAAATTACAAGTCCTTATGTATTTAAAAATCAAACTGGTCTAGATTTATTGTTGAAATTAGATACAACCTTCCAGGTAGGCAGGCATTTGATTTATTTTATAGTTATAATATAAAGCTCTTATTATTTAGTCTGACTAAGGTGAACTTTGGTATATAGAAATATACTCGGATGGATAATTGCCCACAAGACTGGATCAAGTTACTTTTGTAAAAAAAAAGAAAAGCTGCTTTGCTAAAACTGTACAGTATTATTAGCAAAATGATATTGGTAAATTAGTGTAGGTTAATGAGATGCAAAATAGTTTTGAAAACAAACGTGAAATGGGTTTTATATTTTGTAGAGTCCTGATAATTCATTAAGTGGTCGTGTAAAGTTAGCTATTGGGGAGACATTACCAATATATGAAAAACCAGGCTCGGTCATGTCCATGTCACCTAAAGCTTCTGTTATTAAAGCTACACAACAAGGTGTAGAGAAAAAGATCATCTTCCAGGTAAAATAATTACTAATGCTTGATTCTTTAATACTGAATCTGATGAAATTTAAAAGAACAAATTGTAAGAAATTTATTTTAAAAAATATTGGGGTTATTTGTTCTTCAAGCATTTAAAATTTAGTGTGTTGAAATCTTACAACTAAGATTTTGATTGTTGATTTTTATAGGTAGAACAGTTTGGAGCTACTAGAGAATTAATTATCAAGCGTGCTGAGAAAAGATTATTTCAAATAAATCAACGTTCACATTCTGGTGATATGTGGTCTATTGTATGTTGTACTGATACTAATTTTGGTCAGAAAATAGTCTCATTGAGATCCATTGTACAGGTATGTAGGCTATTGAAGAATAATAATCTATTGACTGTGCCTTTTTCATATCTGTGACATTTTTGATTGGTAAAAATATGTAGGAGAATCTGAAAGAAATGTTCTGATTAGGAATTGTAGATTGTAACATTACATTGAAGTAATGCTATGAAAGCACAGGCACAGGTAGGCATAATCTCTCGTGATTAGGGCTAGCATCATACTATGGATTATTTGTTGTGCTATCAATTTTTCCTGGAATTTCTTGTCTTTGAGAAAATTGTTGGAATTTCTTATTTTATATATTATAGATTGTTAATAATCTAACCATGCCAGTAGAAATATTATATAAAGGTGATACTAAATTAGAAAGTTGTGGGATAGCTTATGAAGGAGAGATATTTAGCGTGCCATTAGCAGCAGTATATAGTCTTCATGGTGAATTATATTTCAAACCATTAGATGGAGAGTAAGTCATTTTATTATTCTTTAAATCTAGATATATTTGAGGACTTGTAATTTTCTGCCATTCAGGGGATCACCTAATCTTTGGCAGTGTTCAATTGGATAGTTCCAAACAGGTTCTGTATGTTTCACAAATCTGCTTAATTCAAAATTTACTGATTTATTTCTATCTGTGCCATTTTGAATTCTGTTTGCAGCAACCACTTTTTGAAACAGTTGGAACGTGTTCTGAACTCTGTTTCAACTTGTATTATTGAACTTCAGGTTGATTGCATTAATCCCAAACATGCAGAACTTGCCAGTAAAGTGCAACGCAGTATATAGTTTTATATGTTCTTCATGACATCTCAGTTTATTTAAAAGTTGTTTTGAGTTGATAATCATGATGTATTTTATTATGATTTAGATATATGGACTCAGAAAACGGCTATAAATGGAAGAATGCTGGTGATATGAAACAAATATGCTGTAAGAATGCACCAGGACAACCTTCATTCTATTTTAATGTAAGTATAACTTAGACTGAAATATATATTTAGAGTGTTGATTCAGTATACTATTGGATAATTGCATCACATTGATTCAAGGCTGATTCAAATCTAAGTAATGTGTCAAGATTTGATATCAATCAATATTTGATTTTAAATTTTAGGTAAATCCTACAGTAGAAGATATATATTTTGAAGCTAGTAATGATAAGAATTCTAAATGTTATATGTTACATTTACATCCCACAGTTATATTACATAATTTACTACCAATGTCAGTAAAATACCAGCTAGAGGTTAGTGCCATGTTACATTTACATCCTACAGTTATATTACATAATTTATTACCAATGTCAGTAAAATACCAGCTAGAGGTTAGTACCATGTTAAATTTACACATCCTACAGTTATATTACATAATTTACTACCAATGTCAGTAAAATACCAGCTAGAGGTTAGTACCATGTTACATTTACACATCCTACAGTTATATTACATAATTTACTACCAATGTCAGTAAAATACCAGCTAGAGGTTAGTACCATGTTACATTTACACATCCTACAGTTATATTACATAATTTACTACCAATGTCAGTAAAATACCAGCTAGAGGTTAGTACCATGTTACATTTACACATCCTACAGTTATATTACATAATTTATTACCAATGTCAGTAAAATACCAGCTAGAGGTTAGTACCATGTTACATTTACATCCTACAGTTATATTACATAATTTATTACCAATGTCAGTAAAATACCAGCTAGAGGTTTGTACCATGTTACATTTACATCCTACAGTTATATTACATAATTTACTACCAATGTCAGTAAAATACCAGCTAGAGGTTAGTACCATGTTAAATTTACATCCTACAGTTATATTACATAATTTATTACCAATGTCAGTAAAATACCAGCTAGAGGTTAGTACCATGTTACATTTACACATCCTACAGTTATATTACATAATTTATTACCAATATCAGTAAAATACCAGCTAGAGGTTAGTACCATGTTACATTTACATCCTACAGTTATATTACATAATTTATTACCAATGTCAGTAAAATACCAGCTAGAGGTTAGTTCTATGTTACATTTACATCCTACAGTTATATTACATAATTTACTACCAATGTCAGTAAAATACCAGCTAGAGGTTAGTACCATGTTACATTTACATCCTACAGTTATATTACATAATTTATTACCAATGTCAGTAAAATACCAGCTAGAGGTTAGTTCTATGTTACATTTACATCCTACAGTTATATTACATAATTTATTACCAATGTCAGTAAAATACCAGCTAGAGGTTAGTACCATGTTACATTTACATCCTACAGTTATATTACATAATTTACTACCAATGTCAGTAAAATACCAGCTAGAGGTTAGTACCATGTTACATTTACATCCTACAGTTATATTACATAATTTATTACCAATGTCAGTAAAATACCAGCTAGAGGTTAGTTCTATGTTACATTTACATCCTACAGTTATATTACATAATTTATTACCAATGTCAGTAAAATACCAGCTAGAGGTTAGTTCTATGTTACATTTACATCCTACAGTTATATTACATAATTTATTACCAATGTCAGTAAAATACCAGCTAGAGGTTAGTTCTATGTTACATTTACATCCTACAGTTATATTACATAATTTATTACCAATGTCAGTAAAATACCAGCTAGAGGTTAGTTCTATGTTACAATTTTGATATACAGGTTTGAGGTTATTTTAAATGGTATATTATGGTTTATTGAGAATATCTATGGGCAGCATGACATGAGCTCTATGTAGTGTTCGATTGGACAGGTTGATTCCATAAATCAGAACATGTAGAACTTGCAAATTACAGCACCCCTAGTCAATTATTGGGGTCTTCTTCTCAAAAAAACTTAAATGACTTGATTTAATTGGTCAATCACTGAAATTGATTATTATTTTATCATACAAAAAATAAAACTAATGTTTAATCAAAAGATAGAAGGTTTTTGATTTTTTATTTAATTTAAAATTTGACGATTTATATATGTATATACATGTAGTCTATTATTATAGATATACATTCTAAATCTCTTCTGTTACAGGGTTCAGCTTATGAGAAAACACTAGAAGATGGTGTCAATATTCCATTACATCATGCATCTGTTAATGAAAGTACCTTAGCATTAACTGTAAGTATTTGTTTTTGTTTTTTTCAAAAACTATGGCTCCAGCTATTTGTCTGTTTCTCTGGGTCATAACAGGGTCTACACAAGAATATAACTGAGTATATATATATGGTTAAAAATTGTTGGTTTGATGTTTGGTTTGATAGTTCTGTGCGGTGAAAAATGATATTTTTATGGAATATTGCTTGATTTGGGGTTAATTTTGTGTTATAAATCTAATCCTCTACTACTATTATGTAATATTAATCCATTTCATTTTAATGACATCATCTTCATAAATAATTCATTATATTAACAGCAACCTTTGAAGATTGTGGTATGTTTTTAACTCATTGATTATGTTATGTTTCATACATTATTTTTATCATAATTATTGAATTATCATTATGTTATTATATTTATTATGTTATTACAGTAGTTAAATTGAAGTGTATGTAATGATCTTCAAAGCACTTTGCACTTTAAACTCATTGATCTGGTCTTAGAAGCTAGGCTGGAATTTTTCTAAATGTACCTGTCATGGTTAGTTTGAAATTAGAAAAATATCTGAATGAGAATTTTTGCTCTTGAACACTCTGTTAAAAAAAGATTTTTCACAAAGAAAATTGAATACAACTGTATTAATTCCTTGAGAAAAGGTAAACATTTGCTTGGGAGTTCATTTAAAATTCAGACTATGTTTTTATTTCAGTTATTGCATGATTTATAGCATGTCTTTAGATTTACTTCAATTAAAAACTTTTGAATATTAAGCAGAAATAATAAAGAATTGATAATTTGTATCAATAGTTGTTGTTGTTTTTGAATCTGATGGTTAAGGGTTCATTAAAAAATTTGATAAAAGTAGTTTATTGAAATCTTTAGATGTCAAATTATGTTTTATGGTATAAGGGAAAATTCAATAATTTTTATTGTCACTTTTATTGATACAAATGTTAATTTTAGTTTTCTTTTGTAATATGTTGGAATTTTGGGTTGGTAATTAACAATTACTTGCAAAAATCAGGATTATAAATTCTATTAAACCTGCAGGGTTGTTAAATTTCTACTGACACATTTTGATGTTTACTTGATTGATGGAAGTCTACAGTTTAGAAACAATTGTAATTCTATTGTAAAATAAAATTGTAGGGCTAGAGGCAACATGACTAAAACAGTTTTACTATGTGTCAACATTTTCTGTAGCTTATCTAAGATCTCTAAGATGCCAACTTAATATGCAAATGACAACCCCGAATTTTGATACATCAAGACATATTTTCTATTAAAGAAGACTGTATTTTGTTGACTTTCAACAACTAGTGGTTCAAAAAGTAATTGTTGTGTTTATCAGCTTTGTAAAATTTACGTGGAAGCATTTTTGAAATCTGTTAATTCATAATTTGTGTAATATTTGAAGTATTATATCGTCTAGGGTTAAACAGGAATGTTTTGATAAGCTCGCATCTAGATGATCTATATCATATATTAAACTCTGAAGTAGTTTAGATATAATTAGTATTTGTGTAAGTTATCATATTGGTATATTAGTTCCCATATACCATCCCAATTAGTAATATTAATAGAATGTTTATGGCATGATGTAGAATTGATTTTCAATGAGAGAAAAAATATGTTTATGTTTTTTTCAGATTTTCTCTTAATTGTATTTGTAGAATAATGTTTTGTTAATGACTGTCAATGTTTAATCTTCAACCTTTGATCAAAAATATTTATGTACATCCAAGAAGACTTCCCAACATAAAATCAAATAAGTTTGTTAATAATAAGGGGCACCTCTGTGTTACCTGAAAAACACAGGCATGTGTTGATATCTTTAAATTTTTCTTGGATGTACATATAATTGACCAATAATTCTTGTTTATTGAATATATAGTAAGATAGTTGTTATTTTTTTAGTTACCTCATTATCGTGGTCGAGATTGGACTGGAAATCGTGTATTAAAACTAGATGTACCAGAATTATCAGTATGGACCATCGAGGCTTATGAAGGCAGTACTAAAATAACTATGGTAGGTTTAATATTTTAAAATGAATAGAGAGAGATCCTAGCTTTGTTTTCAATGGTTGTCATTATTTGTTATGTGTTGTGTGTCAATTCTAATGGGCAGCAGCTTTAACTATATTTCTATACATTATCAATATAAACAATGCTTTGTATGGTTTGTTCATATGACTTAAGAATAGTATACACTTTACATATTGCACTATGTTTAGTCTTACAAACTATACTTTATATAGGTAGATAATTTTTTAAGTTTAAATTTTAGGATCTTGGATTACATTGTAAAATAAATAATGGTAGTTTTGATGTGACATTATTTAGTCCATATTGGATGATTAATAAAACAGGAATGACGTTATATTATCAGGTTAGTAACAATCTTTAATAACTCTCAAATATTTACATAAACATGGTGCAGCATATAAACAAAAACAACATAATTTATCTCAACAAAAAGAATGAAAGGCATACTTATTTTGTGTTATAGAAGATTTATCTTTCCGTTATCAATATTGTTTTAAGACTTTATAAGGGTCATAAATTGTTCCAGGATCTGCTTATCCATTTACTTGGAGTGAATATTTTTATGAAAAAGTTGCAAGTAATCTCTTGGTACTGATAATTGTAATATTTATTTGTACAGGGTTCAGATTCTGATGAAAGTATTGAACATCCTCCAATATTTGATGGTTGTATTTTATTTGCCTATAAACCAAAATCTATGTTTAGCAAGAAAAAGGTATGTTATAAATTCTATGTCATTTATTGTTTCTAATTTCACATGATATAATGTTATTAGAATATATGTCAAATACATATTGCTGATGGTAAATTTCAAATTACCAATTGATGGTTTTTCTTCTTTAGGATTCATAATTTCGTATTTTGTTGTTCTGCCAAAATGACTTGCTTAAATAAGTCAGTCAATAATTTCCTTTCCCCATCTGACTCAAATTAAATTTCTAATGTTGTGAATCATAGAAAACTGAGAAATCAGATGATAAAAAGGCTAAAGTAAAAGAGATGAAACAGAGTGGTAAAGTATGTACATATTGAATGGAGTGTTTTTAGACCACAGCATTTTATTAGTAGATTCAATATAATATGTATACACTACTAGAGACTGTTTTTATTTACTAAATGTTGTACATATACCGGTATATATATAGTATCAAATATTTTACTGTACTGTACCTCATGCTGTATGATGAATATAGTGTATTGACCACTTGTACCTTTCTATTTACAAATAATACATGATACACCAATAAGTCGAATCACAAATTTCTTCCCGCCTTTTGGTTTTTACAGGGATAAAATTGCAATGTGTAACATTGATACTAGTTTTATTTATCCACTTAGTGAAGTCTATTTTTATAATACAACTATCTGTTTTCAAGACATTTGATATTATATTCATCCTGACATAGAGGTATGTCATTATTGACATCAAATTTAGAAATGTCAGAGTAAAATATTTGATACCCTATTATGATATGATTTATTTTGATTGGTTACTGTAGTAATGATTATCTATAACATAGACTTGGTCAGCTGATGATACTTTTATTTTCTACCTTATAAATATAATATGGTTTATGTGATTATGATATATATCGTGTTTTCTTTGGTTTACTAATGGGAAATGACAAAAAATATGCTTTGGATGGTTATTTTGAAGTTCGCACTTGATTGCTATCAGTTTATGTACTAGAACAATCTTTCACTAATAAGTTAAACCCCTTTACGTTCTCTTCATGCTTAAGATGCTAGTAGTATCAAGGCACAAATCTTGTATTGCACCTTCATTAGATGTACACAGAACGGCTTTTGGATTCATCGTATTTCTTTCAATAGAACTGGAATATTTTTGCATATGCATAGTTTTCAATACATCATAATTCTTGTAATAATAATTGAGTTTCAGAATGAATGCAGATTTCTTTTAGCTATCTTTCTTTTTTTTAAGTAACAGCATCATTTGAAACTATTTATTTTCTGTATTGTATGTGTTAAATCATTATCATATTCATTATTATTATAATCATATTTCTGCTAACAATAGAAGGAGAGAATAGACCTCTGTCAGGTATCTGGTTATATCATAAATCATTTTTATTCCAACATTATTATACTGTTTTTGATGATATTAGATTATACTGGCATGAATTTTGGGTAGTTTATGATCTGAATCTGAAATTTTTTAATGGTGATGGAAAATTTTACAACTTATGAGTACCGATTAACCTCAAAATAGAGTGCTTTTATGACACTTGTCGAAATGTTTCATAGATTTTCAGGTATTTTGGTTTTGAAGGATTATATTTAAATTTTAGATGATATTTTGATCCATGGTTGAATTTTTTGCTTTTATTACTTTGACGTGTGATTTTTTTATATATTTTTTATCTACTAGTAATATTTATTATTAAATTATGTTATTATAAATAAAAACCAATGAGTAATTGTCCAAATTATAACAAAAAACTGGTTTAATCTAAGAAATGGTTAATTGTAGTTCAGTTTATTTTAATGTGTTTGTATTACTTGTTATTTTGATCAGTTATGTATGGGGAAAACAAGAATGGACCACCTATATAACATATGGTATTAATTGTAGGCTCAGATGAAGATTGGTAATGAAACAGAATGGTCAGATAAGTTCTCTCTAGATACAGTTGGTAGTTCTGGATCTGTTCAATGTAAAAATAAATCTACTGGTAGACTGTATGAGGTTAGTAAACTAAGGCCCTACTCGTTTACAACCAATCTGAAACTGGATTCCAAATTCGTGGCACTCGTTTACAACGGTTTTCCCTGAAACAGAATCTGTGAATCTGCCTCCTTGGGCAGATTCGTCAGATTCAATATGGCGTCTTGTAAATTCCACTTGTTTACAACACGAATCTGATGTATCAAACCAGTTTTGGATTTCTTGAAATCTAGCAGGGCCTTATATGCATTGTTGGATTTCATCATAACCATTTTTAGATGCCAATGCGCAGTTTGGTCAACTTTTTTGTCATATTTTGTTCTGTTTGTTCATCTGTTTAGCTTATGCTCTAAAGATGTGTGAAACAGACTATGCACGTTTAAGATCTCGCAAACGTTGTAAATCTTAATAAGAATCGGTTAATTCCACTGTCCTAACCTTTCCTCATTAGCCACAACAGATGCCATTTTTTACATGGTATATCTTTATCATAGATTGTATTACTTTCAATTCATCACATTGTGTAAATATATTATAGGTTGGTGTGAATATCTCTATAACAAGTTCTGGTTTGAGTAAAATAGTTACTTTCTCTCCATTTTATCTTCTACTCAATACAGCTGATGTAAGTATTGTATCTTTATTTAAAATACACTAATTATTATATTATATAGCTATATTTTATGTTGAAGATAGGAAAGTGTATATTGGTCTGTTTGCATAAGCTCAAAGTTTTGTAGTCTGTCACGATAAGACTATTTTAAGATGATGGCAAAAAGCAATATGACCTTGCTTAGTAACAAATACATCTTGATGTTGGTTGTAATTTAGAAAGTTGATTGCTTGCTTTGTTTGACTGAACTTTAATTGAGATATATATTTATTCTATTTGACAGTATGTTATACAGTGTGCTGAAGTTCATGAAAAATCAACACAAGATGATAAATGGTCTGATATACCACCACACGGAGTAAGAATATTTATTTTTTTTAGAAAAATAAATCATATAATCTTATAATAATTATCTCGAAAACTGATTTTAGTGATCTTGCCATCTGATTGGTCCATCACTGAAATTGATTATATATTAAGTTTAATCATCCAATTAGATTACCGTATTTTTTCGAATCTGTATTTTTTTTTATCGCAGTTTAGTTTTTTGAAAATAATGCCCCGAATAATTGTTGTGTGTTTGTTCTGTTTAAGCATTGGTATCATTAATTGTAACTATCATATTTCTAGAGTATACCATTGTGGCCTGAACAAGATATTAAAGAGGTGAAATTAAAAGCTAGAGTATCTAATACTGCAATACACACTACACCTTTCTTAGTTAATCAAGCTCATACAACATTGATGAAACTAGAAAATGAGGTAAATATATAACTACATTCTTATCAGACTATTGGATTTTAAAGAACCAAATATGTGACATATCAATTATTTGTCTGTTAGATTAGACTAGAGATCTGAGTGACATACAAGATTTATAAATTAATTGTATCTAGAATGGGATCTGGGCTAGTTTGATATTGATATAAATATATTTTTACAGGGTAGCTCAGGATGCTGAGCTACAGTCCATTGTGTCCAGAATACTTCTGGCCACCTTTTCAAATGGACAAAAACCTCCTATATTGAAGTCTTTGTTTAAAGGGGCAAAATTTAGTAAAGGAACAAGCTCAGCTTATACAGCTCGTCATTTGCACTTTATTAAACCTTTAAAGTGGTTCTAGACAAAATTATAATCTACCTACTGTAATGTTTTTAGATATATTTAATATTTAAACTATTTTAGTTTGGTGGTATACAAGTAGAATGTAATGTATCAGAGTCAGCTATGGTAACTAAGTTTAAAAGTTATAAATCAGGATTTGCTACTGTCAATATTGTCAACTTTACATCTAATGGTGTTGTTCATTATAACCAAAGGTATGTGTACTTATTTAATCGGATAATTTTTAATTTAAGGTATATCAGGCAGTAACACCCAAACCATTTATCACCAAAAAGACACATCCCTTTTATGTATAGAAAAATGTTGAATCTAATATGAATGTAGATCTTAACATATTTCTTTTGCTTTTTAGAACAGATTTAATGTTAATCTATTAATAATCTATTTATTTTATTGTATTTTTCAGTGGACATTCATTAATCCATACATTAAATAGTGAAGAATCATGTCTATATACATGGGAAGATGCACTAGGTAAATTAGAACTAATATGGAGTTGTGGTAAAGAAAAAGATATGAAGAATGAACTAACACAGGTATTTATGTCTATTACTATGATGAAAGCAAATATTTGGATTTTGTAACACAATAGTTTTTAGTGAAACAATATAAAATGCTCTTAAAGCTCTTTTTTGAACACATTTGACAATTTTAGTCAATGATATTTGAAAATTATTGATGCTTCATGATGAAGAAACTCAAGAAAGATTGATAATTATGGAGACAGTAATTTCTTTTTTATATACATTATACACTTATTTTCTGAATACTTTTTATTTACAAATATTTTGTGTGTTATTTCTAGGATGGTATAGGAGATTTCTTTTTAGATAGTGATACCAAGATATACTGGGTGTCGTTTTTAGATGGCATGCAGCGAGTGTTGTTGTTTACTGAAGATCTTGTCTTAGCAACTTTAGCTCAACAGGTAAATATTGATTCTTTGAACCAGTGAATAAAAAATATCATGTTTTAAGTCTAAACAAGATTGATAATCAAAATAACATGTTAATCTATATGGTTATAGTCAATAAGATACCAGTCAAAGAACCCATTTCTAGTAATGTCTAGATCTACATCAGTATATTGTATCTTGAACCAAGGTGTATTAGTATTAGTTATTTTAGGGATGATGCTCAATTTATCTAGTGATTTTATTTCTAGCCTTAGAGATTCTAATTTTATAGTTGTTTGGTTTACAGTATAGTATCTACAAGACAACTAAAATTAATTAATTCAGTGCTCATTTTGCATTGTAAAAATTTCCCTCATTGTACAGTTATTAGCATTATTTTGCCTTTTCAATAAATATTAATCTCAAATTGTATGAAGTTATATAACTGATGATAAATATTTTACTACTAATATACAGCCTGGGTTAAGATATGTTGACAAGGTTTGATTTCATAGCAATAATTTTCTTGATAGAATTGTGGTGTTGGTTTATTGACCTCAATTTGGTCATATTTTGTCAGTTTTCTTCATTCCAGATTTTAATTACAGTTTTATAATGATACCCTTTATATATTTGGGAGGGGTGTTCTCACTTTGCCGATCGCTATTGTTCTAGTATTAAACCTAATAATCCGGTAAACAATAGGATTAAAACTATAGTCTATTTCTTATATAACATAAAAATAAACTAGGTAAATGTATGTTCAATATATTTTTATTATAATACAAAATATCTTATAATATTAAAGTTCTGTATCTCCAACAAAGTCAGCAACTTCATCACCATACTGTACAGGAGTTAATGTATTATTGAGGAGGTTGGCTTTTAGTACATTTAGTCGTTCTTCAAGGGCTCTGTACCTCCTCTTTCTGGGTCGTTGTGCACCACCTGCCTGTAGTTGTAAAATCGTAACTTCTGTGGCCGATTGTTCTTTTTTTATGATCTCTATAAAAGTGAAAAGATTAGGATGACTTGCAGACAATTTGGACAATTTCGAGTGCCACCCTTCGACGTGGTTGGTCGTTCTTGGACCCTCCGTTTGGAAGTGGTTCCACATCAGGCGTTCACCACCTTTCAGTGATATAGTCTGCTAGACGCCGAACACCGGGGATCTCTAAATCTACTTCTTCCAATGCATTAAACCATAAGTCCTCTATATTAGCAAGTCTCAACAGAGGTAGAGCGAAGGCACGCCTGATAAATTGTCGCACACTATCATTGTTCTGGTAGGCACCTCGTAGACCATAATCCTTCACTCGTTTCCAAACAGCTTGTCGGAAATGGAACAGACAGCCTTTCATATTGCACTGGAAAACAGCACGGGCAGCATTCTGGGCCCCTGTTTCAAAATCTGTAAATATGGTAGTTGGCTGTAGATTTATGCCGTGGGTAGCAGCACTCTGCTTCAGGACAGTGAAGAATTCTTTATAGGTAGACTGTTTTTTATTTGGTAATAGGGCATAGACAAGTGGAAACATCTTTCCCTCAACAAAAGCGTGGACTGTATAAATCTGGTAATACAATTTTGGACACATGCTAAATGTTCCATCTGTGGCGGCAAGGTGGCGGAGATTTTCTGTGGTGGAAAAGATGAGGATATTGTTGTCGTTTGAAGAATGTAGGAGGAAATCGTCATTTGTGGCTGTCTTTTTGAACATATCTGGCAGTTCGATGGCATGGCGTTGGCGTGGTAGAGTGGGGATTAGTTTGGATCTGGAGCGGTAGAGGCTTGAATGTGCTCCATAAAATGTAGGTACTGATGGGACGACATCTGGGACCTCAGATCGAAGTTCTACAAAAGAAATAATAATAATTTGAAACATGGATTTATATTTAAATTGTATTTCTGTGTGCTGGCAATAAATTTAATCATGTAATTTATTCAGTTATTATTGTTACTGTATCAAATATAAAATAAGGAATAAGGACATTTTACTTACTTTCAACTTCCTCGTTGTAAATTGCTTGGATTGATCTAGAATCGCAACAGACTTTGGTTTTTAAGTTGGCCAGGAACTCTTCTGCTTGCAGTCCAATGTCGTCTCTGGGGTGATTATGTATGTCTCTAGAAGAGCTAAGAACATCGGCGTAAGTGTTAAGTGTCGAAGGACATCCTCCCTTGCAACACCTCCAATGGATCCGGTCTTCTTTGGTACTCTTCACTCTGTACTTATATCCAGAGTAGATCAAGTGTCTGCCTCCGCGAGAATTTGGAATAAACCTGATATTTACTTGTGCGTTGGTCATTTTGTAATGATTAAACTTGGATCCAACTCTCATTTATATGCTGGAGGTCAATGACATCAATAAATATTTGATTAAAAAAATTGATTTTTTGATTTCGAGTTCACCAATTTCACGTGCGTTAATAAGAGTTCAGTACCGATTATATATCAATATGAGTGAACACATTTCACATGTCACAAGGATGACTAAAACTGAGTACTACTTATTAAAAATAGACTATAACCCGCAAATTAGCCTACCGTGAATTTTAATCTCTTATAATCACATTAGTCGATCGGCAAAGTGAGAATACATCATTTGGGATTGGGTTAAATTTTAGAGGACTATTACCATAGACTGGATGTTTCAACTATTTATCTTTAAATATTTCCTTGCCACAAGATCTTTTGGTATTTAGCAGCCACCTCGAAATATGTTTTGAATATTACTGGTTCATTTCTGTATTTAAAACCTTTTGAATATTTTTTCTTATTGAACATTATGCCAATTATTCATTTATTTTATGCCATTTCATCTGTGATTTGGTGAAATGATATAAAATGTTATATTAATGCAAGTTTTTATAAAAGCATATATTTAAGATGTGATTTAGAAGTTCCTAAGGATACTGAATGATGTGTTTGAATGATTTCATACACTCACATCTCCCTGAAACCTGGAAAATATATATTAGAACTAAACAAATATTAATTTTGAGCATTTTCCAAATAATAACCCCAATGAAACACAGTTTTCAACTGATGCTGAAAGTAAAGCATAAAATGGAAAAAAGTTAAAATGTTGTTACGCTGTTCAGATGAATAATTATGGGTTTGTGACAATCTAAATTTTAACCCTGGCAGTGTTCATCCTCCAATAGGTCCTTTAGTTTAGACGTGTTTTACTATCTTCTTATACGCATGCATTTTTATTGATTTTACCAAACTTAATTGGATTGAATTTTGAACTCACTAGAGTATCATACATGAATATTTAAGTATTAGAGAATAAGACATGTCATATTTAAGCTTCTGTCTGAGTGACTATCAAGTCAATACGATATTAATCTAGTACCATCTTGTGAAATGTTTTTATCAGCCTGCAAATATACCCTGTTTCAGGTTGAAATCAACCAGTTAAGATCAAAGATTTGAAAGATATTACATAATATTACTATTGTATTTTATAGGCTGGTGAATTAGAAAGAATAGATCAAGAAATTAATCTATCTATCATTGGAATGGGATTCTCTTTAGTTAATAATCAAACACAAACCGAAGTTGCCTTTATGGGTATCACAAGGTAAGGAGATTAAGGCTTATATTTATTGACTACACCAACTACTACACATTGAATGTCTGAATTTATTTGTTGTTTTTATATCTCCATTGTTTAAAGTATGACCTTTCTGGATAAGTTTCTTATTGGCATAATAGTTCCAATGTTTATATTTCATTATATTTGTGTATATATATGTGAGATATCCCTGGTTTAGAAATTGATAATGTAAATAACTATTGTTATGTTATGAAAAATAATGAACATAGATTGTTTGTAAGACATATAGAAGTAGGAAGATTTCATTGAATTAGTAAATAACGTTACCTGTATGTGTTTCAAAGCGTAGTATGTAATAAATGCAGAAGTAGTATATCCATTTATCTTAAAACAAATGTTAAATGACTGATTTTCTATTTTTAGTTCTGGTATTATTTGGGAAGAGAAGAAGAAGAGGTATAAAGGGTTAAATTTAAAAACTACTACCATATTAGAAACAGCCTGGCAGAAATATATATCAGAATTAGCTGTTGGTCATAACCCACCAAGTAGATTACAATTAGATAATAAAATAGAGGTATTTATAAATGTTGATTTATTAAAATGATAACTTTACAATATCATATTATAAAAAAAACAAACACATCACCACTGTTTGGCGGTAATAATTATTTTATCTTGAATCAGTATATGCTTTAATTTTATATGTGGGTGCATGTTGTGGCTGAAATTTACAAATTCATTCTCACATGCACTAGATATGAAATACATAATATAATTGCATTAAAATAAATTCATGGTTTTGGGATCTAAACCTTGAATAAGTATCTTCAATAATAATTCCAGTTGGCCCAGCTGTCAATAGGCACTTAAATACCTGTGTCAAAATTAAAATGGTAGAATGGGTCCTTGTAAAATTCAAACATATAAATATGCTAATATAACACAGTGGAACAGTATGCACACTAATATAACACAGGCCAGTGGAACAGTACATACACTGATATAACAAACACAAACCAGTGGAACAGTATGTACACTGATATAACACCGGCTAGTAGAACAACATGCACTGCATAACATTGGCTAGTGAAACAGTACATACACTGATATGACACAGGCTAGTGGAACAGCATGTACACTGGTATAACACTGGCTAGTGAAACAGTACATACACTGATATAACACAGGCTAGTGGAACAGCTTGTACGCTGATATAAAACAGGCTAGTGAAACAGAAAGTACACTGATACATGTATATATCATTTAGTTGTAGACTTATTTTGTAGAATTGATTTAGAGGATTTCTCCAGAATAAGCTGTTTATTTTTTGCTTCCTGTAATAGGATGTATCACTTACTAAAATTGTTTATTACCATTCAAGGATGAACACTCCTGGTCCAGGACATTCTTAAAGAAAGTATGAAACTTGAATATTTCATTGGTGGCCATTCTGCCATTTTTCCTAACAAAACTGCCAGTGGGTGTATGTTAGTTGCCTGGCAAGCTATCTTTTGCATTAACTTGAGGCTCAAATTATCAATAATTACCACCAGTAATAAGATTGATATATTTATTACAGGTTGATTTCTCTAATAGAGATAAATTAATGATGTTAAAACCTAATAAACGGGAAATTAAGAGAAGTTTTATTGATGGGATATGGGTACAGTATAAAGTATCAGCTCACCAAGTACAATTTCATGCTAAATTAAATAGATTACAGGTACAGTATATAGTTTTCCTTTGTCATTTTACATTGCTTTGATGATTTTAATCTTTGCCTTCTATCCTGTGTGCAGTTTGGACAGAAAATTGTGATTGGAATCTTTTACCCCATGCAAACTCTATGAAGCTTTTGAAATTCATTAGCTCCAGATATCATTCTATTCCTCAAGACTATGACTATTTTAACAGAGAATAATTTAAGTTATTTAATTTTACTTATAGTTTGATAATCAGTTAAATCAAGCTATATTTCCTACAGTCCTATCACCATTACCACCACCTAAATCAGTGGCTGCTGAAAGTGGTAAGTACCAATAGAAACTTTCTCAGTTTGAACTATCTGGACTCATTCACTTATTCCAACGGGATCTATTTCCATATTCAATCATTGAATTTAACCTTCTATTACTTTCTCAGAATCATTGTTGAAAACTTTTCATAATGTTCCATGACAGCCTGGACAAAACTTGTCTTGAAAAAGTCCAATATATGACAAATGAAATTTTTTTCCCATTCAAATCAACCACTGGATATAAACATTCATCTGAACAGGACAGAATTATTTTCACACTTATTATTCTAGAGGTATCTCATATCATCTATAAAATGTCCTCTTAGAACATTTATTTAGTACAATGTCAAAAGCTATTCTGTATATTTTCAGTTCCTAAACCATTTATTGAAGTTAGTATGATGCAAAGGAATCATGAATATACCACAGTATCACAAATAAAGTAGGTATTTATATTCATTATTCAGGAATTTATAATTTTTCATGAAAATGTTTTAAATATTATTCACTATTGAATGAAGTCTAAAAAAGATTGATTCAAATAAATGTTCCATGATGAAATTGGATGATACTTCATGGTATTGAAATATTTTAGGTATGCTAAGGTGTTAATTCAAGAAATGGCTGTACATGTTGATCAAGGATTTTTAAATGCTGTGTTAGAATTATTTGCTGCCGATACACCAGTTTCAAGAGAACAAGAGGTAAGATCTGGAAAAGACATGGGTTGATCTTGTTTTTTTTTTGTTGTAAATTTTCAATTTCAAGCATGATCTTATTAACATGGAGAGTAGAGCTTAGTTTGATTTTATAATGTAGATTATTTAATTTCTTTAAAGATTAATTTATTTAATATTTGTTGTAGATTAAATTATTTAAAGAAGATGAAAAGATTGTAGATTGTGAATTGTTAGATGTTATTGGTGTTACATTATCAGAAGAACAGAAGAATTTCTATGATTATCTACATTTCTCACCAATTAAGGTTAGTCTGTATTCCCATCAAAACATACTTTTGTTTTGTATGTTTTCTGTGGGTACTTCACTCATTCTAGAATAAGACAATAACCAATTTGAAATGAATATATTGTACATTAAACTTAAGTCAGAGAAACTACTAATCTAAGCAGGTTTTACCTCTAGTACTGTTATAAACCACAGATGTCTGAGTGAAAATTAAAATGGTGCAAATGGATGCTTACAGTGTCCTTGATACTCATAAAAGATTTAGAAAACCTCTTTACAATCCCTTTAACGCAATTGATAGCAACTGAATCTGTCTATATTTCATTATATAAAAGGAGCTCATAAATCAAAAATGTATGACAATGTTCATTATGAATTGTCGAATTTTCATACATGAAGTATAATGTACGTTGAAAATAGTTCTAATAGAAAAACTTATATTGTAGATTCATCTTAGTTTCTCATTACAAAGTGGTAGTAGTAAAGAAGATGGTAAACCAACAGAAATTAAATCTGATGTTGTCAATGTCTTCTTACAAAGTGTTGGTGTTGTTTTAACTGATGTACAAGATGTTGTCTTTAAGTAAGTTGATCATTGTTTATGTATTGTATTTTATTCAAAACATTGACTTTAGTATGTTATTGTGTGAAAGTGAAAAACCACAAGAGGTGACCTGTTGTATTTTGTAGCCTCTATCAGTCATGATAGTACCTGACTCAGTGAATCTTGATCTGGACCCAAGAGTTAGGTTTTTCGGCTAATCCCTCCCAACAACACTCTATCTATTTATTTTCCTATCTATCTATTCAATCTTATCTATCTATTCAATCTTATCTATATATCTCGGTAAAAGTTGAAAATTTTAACAGAATTTATATTATTCAATATATTCTGAAATATTTTCACAAAGATTGCTATATATTGATTTTCTTTGTTTTTAGATTAGGTTATTTTGAAAGAAATCATAAATTTTATAATCAGAGTCAGTTAACCAATGAGATGACAAGACATTATGCTGGCCAGGTAAAATACACTTTTATCATTTATCTTTTTGAGTTTGATGAGCTGCATAAAAACAGGAATTGTCACTTTGTGACTAGATCCTTTCTCCCAGTCTTTGGTTGTTTCAGATATGACTACTCCTCCTTTAATTTTTTGTCAGTTGGACATTAGTACTCGTTTTGATGTTCAAAATTGTGTCATCATATTAACTTCTTTTCCAGTTTATCATTAGGATAACCCATGCAAGTCCATACCAAGTATATTGGCATAAATTTCATCATCTGTGAAGAAAAATATATGTTTGCTAATTGAAAGAAGAATATTTGATTTTAAAGATATTTTCACTCCATAAACTTATCTTATATGTTTGTATTACAGGCTATTAAACAGATGTATGTATTAGTATTAGGACTAGATGTATTAGGTAATCCATTTGGTTTATTACGTGGTTTATCTGAAGGTGTTGGAGATCTCTTTTACGAGCCATATCAGGTAAGTTAGGATTGTTATATATTATATTTAAACTTGATTACAATATGTACTTTAAAGTTCACAATTCCAAAAGAATAAATACCACTTTCTAGATGGTTTCATCTATGTGGCACCAGCTATTTGCTACATGAACGTAAGATTATGATCTAACTAAGATATTTTTTTTTCTTTTAGGGATTAATTCAAGGTCCTGAAGAATTTGCTGAAGGAATGGTGTTAGGTGTTCGTAGTTTATTTGGTCATGCTATTGGTAAGATGTATTTTCTATTCTAAGAGATGAAGAATTCTTGACTTATGATTTCTACACGATTCATCCAGGAATAGACTACCCACATGATTTTATGACCAGTTAGTCTAATTAGGTTCAAAAGATATCAATTCCACAATCCAAGTTGAACCTCTACGCCAGAAATAAATGGAATAAGGAATGACTTAAAGAACAATGTTATGTTGAACTTGTAGTGGTATATTTATATTATATTATTTTATAGGAGGAGCAGCTGGAGCTGTATCTAGAATAACTGGTACAGTAGGTAAAGGATTAGCAGCATTGACTCTAGATGATGAATACCAGAAAAAACGACGCCAAAACCTTAACAAAAAACCTGCTTCAGCTAAAGAAGGTTTTGCTAGAGGAGGTAAAGGATTGGTTATGGTGAGTAAAATATTTTGATATTATAGACTATGTACAAATTACCTATTTTTGATATCCTGCATAGTTCAATGTTTAGACAACACAAGTTTTTCCTGATTAATCAGAATAAAGTAATATTTTAAACAGGGTTTTGTTGATGGGGCAGCTGGTATTGTAAAGAAACCATTAGAAGGAGCTCAGAAAGAAGGTGTTGGTGGATTCTTTAAAGGTAAATAAAAAAATTTATTTCATACATATTTAATACTGTAACAGAAATACATACATGTACATATAAATACATACATTGAATATCCTTCTGACTTGTTTTCTATATACTTATAGGTGTTGGTAAGGGTTTAGTTGGTGTTGTAACTAGACCAACAAGTGGTGTTATAGATTTTGCTAGCAGTTCATTGGAAGGAATTAAAAGGTTTGTATTATCTACATATTAACATTTTTTTTTTTTTGTAAACTAATCATGATAAATGTATAATAAAGCTGTCATAGTTCCAGAAGATGTGACAATTGCCAGACTTCTCATTGTTCCTAAAATGATAAATAAGTATGATGTTTATTCATGTTCAATATTCTCATTGATTCAAGATAAATGTTTGTTTATAGAATTGCTGATATGAGTGATGAAGTACGAAGATTACGACCTCCAAGAAGGTTCCACAATGATCAAATTATACGTCCTTATAATCATCAAGAGGCTGAAGGTTATGCCATATTACAGGTATGTTTATAAATATAAAGATTGATTAAACATTTAACTGCTTTACCCTGGACATTGTACCACAGGAAAAAATCATCCAGAGTCTAATTGTTTTCTTTAAAGAAATAATTATTCTTTCTTGAACATTTGTAGACATTTCATCTATATTTACTGCTAAATTACCTATTATATTTAACCTAAAATGTTGGTACTCTCATTATGTCTAAAGCTTCATTATTCACAATATCACTATAAGATATTTATACGTATGTATTTTACCGTCTTTTAAAGTTCAACATGATGAAAAAATCCTAAATTGTATTTCTTTATCTTTTTTTAGGAAACAGAAAAGGGTAGATTTGCTTCTAGTGATGAATATTCAGCTCATGTTGTAGTCAGTAAAGATAAGAAAGTTGTATTTTTAGTCACTGATCTGTAAGTATAAGAAAGTAATGTGTTTACTGATTACATATTTTAAATCTACAACCATATTAACTATTGTTTATAAGACATATAGAAATAGGCATAGATAAAGAAGCACAAAATATATGGATATACTATTTCTGACATTTATTTACTCAACGTTTCACATGCTCATACAGACAGCGTTATCAAGAGAATGAATAACATAATGAGTTAATAAATGTCTGAAATAGTATATCTATATATTTTGTGCTTCTTTAACCATATTAACGCTACAATAAACATTTCGTACTCATTTCTTTATTTCATTAAAGAGTCAGTTAAAACCATTGAATTATGATTATTTTTAGTATATTAAATATTGTATTGTGGTATTTTAGGCGTTTATTATTGGTGAAGAAAGGTGAATTATTTGGAGTCTGGGACTGTGAATGGTCATTTGAATGGAAAGAGTTAAATGGAACTCCAAAGAAAACATCCAAAGGATTAGAAATCATATTAAAGGTATTAAATTTGATTCTTGTGTAACAGATATAATAGTGTTTAATTGACTGTCAATATATTTTATAATATCAGACATTGGTTTTGGTAATGAAGACAAGATTCATTGAATTGGAATTACTGATCTGTTTATTTTTCTACACCTGTTGTTTTTATGAACAAATTATTTCCAAGTTTTCTATTTCCATTATTTTCTTGTTTTAAGGAAAAAGAAAAGAAATCATTTTTTGGAAGTAGTGCTACTAAAAAAGAAATACCCATATCTGATCAGAAAATATTAGATGTAAGTAATTTATTATTTTCTATTCTCCAAAGAAGCAACTTGTTACAGTATAAAATACGATAAATGATAAGCAAATGGGTTGCAGAAAATTCCAAAATTTTATTCTGGTCACTTGACTACGAGTTAAACTCTATGTACTACAAACTGCATTTATTCAATATATCTTCACACTTAAAATTATACTTCTACAAGATATTATGGTAGTTATTAAATGCTGTTTTAATTAGAAAGTGTCTAATGTTATTTTCTATTTATATTTCAGTGGATAATAGTACGTATAGAAGAAGCCATGGCTAGAGCTAAATAAATAATAAATGTAATGAAATCAATATATTATAAGTACAAGCCTACTGTCTGGTGCTCATAAGTGCAATGTATTTTATGTATCATTATATGCGGTACTTGTTTATAAAATCATGAATATCTTTTTACTTCATTTGCTTTCAAGTTGATGTGTTTTTCTAAAGGATTGTTTGCAAAATTTTATAAGGGTGAAACATTCTTTTAATAACTATATTGTATATCATAAATAATAAATATTGTATATCATTGAAAAATAATACTCTAACTAGTTCAATTTCATTATGGTTCTTATCATTAGTAAAGATCAGTGTTTGTAGATTGAAAATCTAGCATTTAAAATTCATAAAGTTAATATTTTAAAGAATTTCTTGAAATGTCCATTTTCTGTGACACAAACTGAAAATGGATCCAAATTAAAATGTTTGCAAAAGAAGAATAAATTCCAAATGGGCTTCATCTAGTGTATCAACTTGCATTCCATAGTATACATGGATTTAATTATTTTATATCATTAATGGTGTTGAGTGGGTTTTGTTTTTGTCTGTTTTGATGTTTGTTGTTCTGGATCTTTTTTGTTATTTACTTTCATCTACTTACTTGTTATTTCTTTGTTACAGATTTTACTTGATTTCTTATATTTGTGCTGAAAATGATAATATTCTGTCCATTTTTATTATTTAAGTTTTGATGTCCCAGCCACGATACAACTGCTGTTCAATGTGTTCAACTGTTGTTTTATGGATTATCCTTTTAAATATCTTGTAACACAATATTTAAATAATTTTACTCAAACAGTACAAGCTTAATGGTCTCTGTAAGAGATTCTTAGTTGACAATCTCAGTTATAGATTGGCTACATTTATAAGTTGTTTCAGAAGTGTGAGAATTTCTTTCTTTTTAAACATCACACACTAACCTCAATTTTATATTTCCAACCACTAAGAGTTATTTCACTAGTTATTGAACATAATCATTGGGTGATTTAAATTAATAACCTGAAAATAAATAATATAGAGTTGTAACTAGTCCAATATTTCTAATATTACTACTGACACTGTGATATCGATGTTGATAATACATGGTTACCTTGCCTATGTTATATATTTACTTGTTCAAATTTTAAACTTCTATTAAATGAAATGATTTGTGTCCATTGCAATTGAAATCCTCAATTTCCAAATATCCCTTTTCCTGGAGATTCATTCATATTTTTTAACTTTGATTCAGCAATTATATGTAATGTGTACTTTGGTTATGAAATAGAATAAGTTAGATATCAGTTTTTTCATTATTTCAACTGATTTTCTTATTGATGCCTTAGGTTTTTCAATTTTCTTAATTTTTGCTAAGGTTAGTAGTGATTAGTAAAATAAATGCCTTCAACAGCAATATATTTTTTTTTTCTATAAGCTTTAAATGTTCAATTAGCTGTAGTTATTGACCTGAGGAATAAAGGTTTTATCAAATTATATATTGAATTCTTTTTAATTTAACTCGACTGAATTGTATAGTATAGTCTGGTTTTAATTGACTAATGTCATGTACTAGAAAGGTCTAGTTTTAATTAGACCAATATCATGTACAGAGAAAGGTCTATTTTTAATTAGACTAATCTAGTATTAATTAGACTAATGTCATGTACAGAGAAAAGTCTTGTTTTAATTAGACTAATGTCATGTACAGAAAAATGTCTTGTTTTAATCAGACTAATATCATGTACAGAGAAAGGTCTTGTTTTAATTAGACTAATGTCATGTACAGAAAAAGGTCTTGTTTTAATCAGACTAATATCATGTACAGAGAAAGGTCTTGTTTTAATTAGACTAATATCATGTACAGACAAAGGTCTATTTTCAATTAGACTAATATCATGTACAGAGAAAGGTCTATTTTTAATCAGACTAATATCATTTACAGAGAAAGGTATATTTTTAATTAGACTAATATCATGTACAGAGAAAGGTCTTGTTTTAATCAGACTAATATCATGTACAGAGAAAGGTCTATTTTTAATTAGACTAATATCATGTACAGAGAAAGGTCTTGTTTTAATCAGACTAATATCATGTACAGAGAAAGGTCTTGTTTTAATTAGACTAATATCATTTACAGAGAAAGGTCTATTTTTAATCAGACTAATATCATTTACAGAGAAAGGTATATTTTTAATTAGACTAATATCATGTACAGAGAAAGGTCTTGTTTTAATCAGACTAATATCATGTACAGAGAAAGGTCTATTTTTAATCAGACTAATATCATGTAAAGAGAAAGGTCTATTTTTAATCAGACTAATATCATGTAGGCCTACAGAGAAAGGTCTGGTATTAATTAGACTAATATCATGTACAAAGAAAGGTCTTGTTTTAATTAGACTAATATCATGTACAGAGAAAGGTCTATTTTTAATTAGATTAATATCATTTACAGAGAAAGGTCTATTTTTAATCAGACTAATATCATGTACAGAGAAAGGTCTTGTTTTAATCGGACTAATATCATGTACAGAGAAAGGTCTTGTTTTAATCAGACTAATATCATGTACAGAGAAAGGTCTTGTTTTAATCAGACTAATATCATGTACAGAGAAAGGTCTTGTTTTAATCAGACTAATATCATGTACAGAGAAAGGTCTTGTTTTAATCAGACTTATATCATGTACAGAGAAAGGTCTGGTTTTAATCAGACTAATAGCCTGTACAGAGAAAAGTCTATTTTTAATTAGACTAATATCATTTACAGAGAAAGGTCTTGTTTTAATCAGACTAATATCATGTAGGCCTACAGAGAAAGGTCTTGTTTTAATCAGACTAATATCATGTACAGAGAAAGGTCTAGTATTAATCAGACTAATATCATGTACAGAGAAAGGTCAGGTTATAATATGCAACATATTACATTTATTATATTATACAAAACATTTTAAATATATAAACAAAAAATATGTACATAATATAAGTAATATTTTTATAATTGCAGTGCGTTCTAGCGAACGCACTGCTTTGTTTTGCAAATGTCTTTTTTTTTTTTTTTTTCCGTTTTCTGGTCAGAGCGCCCAGCCAAAACTATGCATGCCACACACCATCTCTCAAGATTTCCCACGATAATCTACTGCTCGGTATTGTTTAAATGTAAAATGGCGCATGTCCTACCAACCGGAAATGAGGTATGAGAACATATCGGATTTGATGTTTTGGCTATTATCTCCTTTGTTTTTCAACCGATTTCGATCGGACTGACTTTGCTTATTTCTCTAATCGATTGTCCATGATACAAAAGTTTAACAATATCATTTTGAGAAAAATCTTACTGACTTTTAAAGCACCTTTTCTGGACCACTTTTTCAACTTTTGCAATTTTATATTGATCAACCTGAAAACTTACATGTTTATAGACATTTTGATTGCAATCATTTAGCAATTTTCAAAATTTCGATATCACTTCCGGTTTTGACGTCATTCGCTCTCAAAGTTGAAATTTCAACTTCCGGAATTTTGAAGATATTCGAAAAATTCTTTTTGTAATATGTTTGTTATGTAGACTCAAAATTATACAAATCATAAAATTTGACCCGGATGTAACGGATCAGGCGCTATCTTGAAATGGTATATTTTCATAAAACGCAAAATGGGGACTCAGGGTGTTATGGAATTTGCATAATGTTTATGTCTATGTAATCAACAGTCGACTGCGACCAAAACATGGGAAGCCGATTTTTGAATTTCAATTCTGAATTTTTCTGATTTCCGGTTAAATTAAATCAGTAATTGTCAAAACTTTCAAGGCCCATATTTTGTGACCTTGACCTTTTGTGACTTAGTGACCTGTACAAAAGTTATTGCCCTTGATTAGATGTATCCAATGACATATTTTTTTCAGATGCCCAATGGTTACTTCCGGTTCTATAGCCGTTTGAAAATTGTAATTTTTAACTTTAAACAGCCCTACCACGTGACCTAATTTACATATGTCTTATTTTCTTTCACCGTCGTACTATGCTATGTCTGCTCTTTCCAATGATATACAACACAATGTATTTGAATCAAAATTCCGCCTTTTGAAGTTTGAAAAAATTGTGTCAATTTCCATTGAAACTGTGCGTGTTTTTTTCAATTTTTATTTCGATCATTCTGAAAACTTACAGGTAGATAGACATTTTGATGGCGAACAAAAATATCTTTTCAAAATTTTGATATCACTTCCGGTTTTGAAGTTATTAGCTCTCAAAGTCGAAATTTCAACTTCCGGAATGTTGATGATATTTGAAAAATTCTTTTTGCAGTATGTTTGTAATGTAGACACAAAAGTATGCAAATGATAAAATTTGACCCGGATGTAACAGATCAGTCGTCATCTTGAAATGGTACATTTTTATAAAAGGCAAAATGGGGCCTCATGGTGTTATAGAATTTGCATAATTAAGATGTCTATGGAATCTACAGTCAATTGCTACCAAAACATGAGATGCCGATTTTTGAATTTCAATTCTGATTCATTTTAATTTCTGGTTAAAATAAATCAGTGATTGTCAAAATTTTAAAGGCTTATATCTCGTGACCTTGACCTTCGGTGACCATGTTACCTGAAAAAATTCATTGTCATTAATGTTACCTATGCACGGATACTTTCATTAAGGTTTTCCGATGTTTACTTCCGGTTTTATATCCATTTGAAAATTGCAGTTTTTAGCTTTAAAGAGCTCTGACACGTGACCTAATTCATGTACGTCACAAATTCTTTCAAAATCTAATTATGCTAAATCTACTTATCAATTATATACAACACAATATTTTAAAATCAAAATAGCGCCTTTGGAATTTTGAAAATTAGTTATTCCATCTGCTTGTAAAATATTCAATTCAAATTTCAGTTGAAGGGAGAGTACTACATTTTGACATAAAGCTGCGTTTGGGCGATCGTCCTCTCCTATTAACTTGTGTTTGGGCGATACGTTATCATTAATGTACTTTTTTTTACATTGTAACTGTTTAAAAGAAACATTAAGATATATTTTCTTTGAATGAAATATGTATTGATAAAATTCGATCTGTATTTCAAACTATGAAGTATGAATACTATGCAGTCCGTTTCTAAATTGAGATTTGGTTCTTTCATGTGTCCTTTCTTGCACTTTAGAACTTATTTACAAATCTTAGAAATTTTGTGATATGCGTTTTCCACTGATGTATATCAAACTATGATTACGCCTTTTTTTAATCAGATGACTTTTCACTACCGAACATGAAATGTTTATTTCACTTTTGACTACCGTGTGTGAACTGGTTTTTCTACTTTTTACTACCGAATTCAAAATTTTGCGTTTTAAAATTTTGTACCTTCTGCATTTTAATGTAAAACAAGCTTTCTTCTGTAAACCTGACATCGTGGATTGAAAGATGTCACTTTTCACCAATGGACGAAACCGGATGCGCACTGCATGGTACCATTCATGGTTCTAGTATTTGATTGGTATCATAAAAAATCAGACATTATTAGTTCCACTCCTTAAATGTTGTTAAAACATAACACAGTATCAACTGCTAGGTTTCTTTATCACAAATAGTAAGTTTAGAAGGCACGAAACACTACAAAAATATCATCAAAATAGAGTTGAAGTTCAAATGTCTGGAATAGTTATAGTCATGATAAATTGAGATCATGTTAATATGATTTGAACCATGAATTTATAATTTCTTTAACAAATATATCATGCGAGTGGGAAAGGTAAACTAAACAGCAATTTGACAGTTAAATAGATAACACACATGTATTTACAAAGACCAAAAAACACAAAAATAAACTTATACCTATTTTCAAGTAAAGAATAAATACTAAACAAAAGCCAAGGTGAGCCTCTGTCAAAGATATCACAGGTAAAAATGATATCCATATTGCTAATCTGATCAATTTATTTACATTCCAAAAACTCTATCACATATATTGATATATACATACTAACAGCAATTTGGCGCATCCTGAAAGCAACACTGACTGAAAATTGTCATCTTCTTCTTTCCAATGCTTAAGTGAAAAATTTAAAAAGCAGAAAAGCCCACAAATTACTATAAATAAAAAAAATATGAGAGTGCTATAACCTAAGCATGTTCAAGTCTATCTACATTTATAACAGAAAAAGAGGAATTTCGCTGATTCTATGCTTTTAATACAAAGAATTAACAATATTATTAAATTCAAAAGATTTTGTGGTTTTATTCACAATTAGAGCTGAAATTCTGACCTATAAAATGTAAAAATCAAGCTTTGTTTATGACATTAATAACTATCCCTTTTTATAGAATGACTTTTACAGAATTAAACATGTTAATTGTAATGAAATTCTAAAGATTAGTGGTTAAAGAAATAAATGCCTTAGTTTAAAAGTATAAACACATGTAACTATAGTAAATAAAATAATCAAGATAAAACATTAACAATTTTAAAAATATATTATAAATACATTGACTATATTACAAAAAACATATTTTAAAAATAGAAGTGATAAAATTTATAGATGCTGTGGTAGTATTATTGAACAAGATTGATGGTCATGTACATTTTCTACAAATTGCATGAAATAACTTTTCAAGGTCAATTTTAATTACTTACTTTTCATTATTTTTTGTGATATTTCCAATGTGGTTTAAAAATAAAATTCCTAATATTGTTCAATCATGCTAACTAATTTTGTGTATATATTCACAATTAGATCTAACTACTTACTCAATCAAGCTAACTTTTATTCTGAGTAACTAATATGAACCTCATAGAGAAAAATTATAACTAACAATTAACATGATTACCCTGGATTCATGATTCATTTTAGCTCAATTTTATTGTACAACAATTTCATAATAGGCATAGAAAATAATGATACTTGATTTTAATGTGACCAAATTTTTGTACCTTTTCAAAGATGAAAAACGGAAAGTTGCCAATAATTTGAGAATGAGGTCTTTGCATTATAATAGTGATGGTTCATGGAGTAAAAATAGAAACAAACAGCTTATCTCAACAACCACAATTACTATCTTTCTGTTGTGGTTGACGGGTATCTTCTCCTAATTTCACTGGCTCATTAGAACCAAAAATGTCAGTATTAGAGTTGTGTTCTATGATATTAAAACCTGCAGCAGGATTAGTTTCATAAAGTTTTATCAATTCTTTTGATACTTGTAGGAAAGCTTCTTCAATACCTTCAATGAGAAATTTATTATATAAAAGATAGTGGACCACGGCCATATACGCCTAACGAAAAATTTAATCGGGATAAAATTAAACTTTCTCAAATCTTTCGATTTAGGTCCAATAACATCCATTTTAAGTTTCATCAAAATGGGTTGAAAACTAAGAGAGTAATAGCATATTAAAGATTTGGGGCAAGGGCAATAACTCTGCTTCTAACGATCGAAAATAGCTCAAATTCGAACTTGATCTTCGTTTTATGAATATGTATACACATATCAAATTTCATTTGACTCTGTCAAAAACTCTAGTTTTTAGAGCGTTTACAAGCAAATGTTGACTGAGAGACCGACAGATTTGTGGCAAGGGCAATAACTCTGTTTCTAACAATCGAAAATAGCTCAAATTCGAACTTGATCTTCGTTTTATGCATATGTACACACATATCAAATTTCATTTGATTCCGTCAAAAACTCTAGTTTTTAGAGCGTTTACGAGCAAATGTTGACGGACGGACCGACGGACGGACCGACGGACGGACGGACAGGGGTGCCGACAATATACGTCCTCATAGAGAGATGAGGGCGTATAAAAATTGGACCATTCAAAATGTAAATTATATGTTAAAATGTCTCAGATCATATATTTCGTTCAATTCTAATATCTTCTGATTTAATTGCATTATAAGGAATAAGGAGACAGCATGTGTATTATGATCTTTAATCTAAATGCATTGTGTAAGTCAAAGTTTATTTTAACTGATAGCAGAAGGCAAGTTAAAAAAAATTACCTGTATTTTTAAGAGCTGACACCTCGAAAAACAACGCTCCTATTGATTGAGCATATTCTTCAGCTTCTTCAATAGAAACTTTTCTTCCAGAATCTAAATCACATTTATTACCTAATAAACACATGACTGAAAAAAAAAAAAAAAGTCTAAATAATTTAATTTCATAGAAACAGAGAGATATACAGTCTAATAAATTTTTACTTTAGATGTCATTTGTGATTCAACTGAGTCTATATGAAGACCTTGAGAATGAAAGCTAAGCAAGGCAATAATATCAAGTGTCGCAAAAAAACGTCCCTTAAGTTTGAATCAAGTATCTCAGCTGTTGGTGAACCGATCTCTTTCAAAATTATCACATATTTTCTTCAACATGTCCTTGTCAGACCCCAAACAACATAGCATGTCAAAAATGTTAATATCAGAGCAAATTACATATTTCAACCTGTGTTCATTTTGCTTCCACCACATCGACCACCAATTATTACAATTTTCCATCCCGAGATGCTCTCACAGATCTCACTGAGATACTTCTTGTCAAACTTGGGGACTTTTTTTGTGACACCCGTTATAACTATATAAATACTTACTAATAGGGTAATCTACATTCTTTTTCAACTCTACAAAGAAAAGAAAATTAAAAGTTTTAAGTGGGATATTAGCTATGGTTACTATAGTATAATCATATATTGATTAAAAAGCCACGACTCTTTATCATTTTACAATTTACTTCGAAAATTCTTACAAACAGCTGAATTTGAAAAAGTCTTTCAAGGCTGAAGAAAGTGGGGAACCTCGTTCCAAAAATTTGGTCACCACTTGCAGGAAATTTGATTTTCTAATACCCAGTTAAAGCCGCTAAATCTATTGTTCATGGGATAAATAGATTTCTAAATTCATTTGTTCCTGGAAAACTTTTTATCCACCTGTGAAGTCTTATCTAACAGGTGAAATTGATTTTTTTTAATGAACGAAGTCTATAATAAACAACTGTAAATGAGCTTTATTTATTGAAATTAAGCTTAATCAGGTTGTTAAATTGAATGTCAAAAACAAGTATTATAATTTTGAGATAACGACTGATCTATAATAATAATCTGAAATGAATTGATGGATAACTTTAGACACATTATTGTATTATGATGTAACTGTGTAGATACTATAATAACAACTGACCTTTGACCCAGTCTTTTATATCATAAAAACTATCTGGTGACGTAATATCATATAATAACATAGCAGCATTAGCTTTTCTATAATACATTGGGGCCTAAAATAAACATTAACAATTAATTATACAAATATATTTAGAATTAAAATACAGTACCATATTCATTGAATCTTTGGGATTTGCAAACAGACAAAAAATAACCCAACAAGTAAATAAATATAAATAGGACAATATAAATAAAATACATGTATCAATAGTATTTATAGTATACTAGTAATTTAGGTGGATAATTTAAAATTTCTGCAAAATACTTGATCAAGGAAAAAATGAATCACATGATAATGTGCAAAGAGAAGGTAAAAAGTTGATATATTAAGAGTAGATGTAGCTGCACATTATCGTGATTTAATTTTTCCTTTATTACAAGTCAATTCGTCGTTTTATTTTTGATGACTCTCATTCTAAGTAAATTTTAAGTCAAGGTATACTTAACATTAAAAAAAAAAAATTATTACCATTGATCTAAATCGTTCTTGACCAGCAGTATCCCATACTTGTAGTTTAACTCTATAGTTATCTAATGACCTAAATATAAAATCAATTAATAAATATTAAACAGTCTAATCATGTCTGGTAATTATTCTATATTTTCAGTAAATCAAATAAAAATAAGCTTATATAAATAAAGGACGCCTGGTATCTGAATATTAATGATTTCGGGGATATAATGATGCATTTTTTAATTAGATACCGGTATATGAATTAGATATATGAATTAGATTTCTAAAAGACTTCAAAGTTCGTATAACAAAGTATTGTTGACTGTGTTGATATTGTTACCTTTGTTGTTTCTCTCTGTCATCCTTTGAATGAGACAATATTTTATTGATCAGTTATTTTAAGTAACATAGTCATAATAGTCATGGATGTTTTCGAATGAAACTTGTATATCATGCATTACATAATGGAATCCTAAACTACTGTCACCTGAGAGTAATTCATTACCAAAATCACATAACCCTAGACAAAATCCTTTTTTTAATATAAATGAATGACTAGCCAAGTAACGGCAAAGTGGAAGAGTCTAAATCTGTTCCTGTTATATTATCTAGTCTACTTACAGTTTATATGTGAAGAATGATGCACCAATAGTTGGGCTAACAGCTTTACTAAACATACCACCAACATATCTTATGACAACACTAGTTTTACCCACACCTAAAATATGTTTTAAATGTTGTTGATAATCAATAGAAATGTCAATTATCTTTGGTACAGGCTATGACTATATCAAACTAGAACAAAGTAGTGTAGCAATTCTTTGTATAGAATCTATAACTCAACTATTCAAAATAACAGCTGCAGTTGGTTATATATTTTATATCATTATTACTGGGTCAATTGAACAAAGTGGCTGGTGGTATCGCTTTATTTATTGGGTGAATATAATTTGTCAAATGAACACAAATCCAGTGTAACTGTAAGCCATCCAAGTGAAATTTGTAAGGACACAAAGTTGTAGAGAAGTGGGAAGTCAAAAGGTTATTCATTCTTATGTGAATTATAACTATTTTAGTATTCATAACAAATACTTCAAATAGGCTAAGCCTGACAAATCTTACACCAACTCAAACTAAAAAGTTAAAAGAACTATAAAATAAATTAAGTATAAAATAAAAGAAAGGAATGATATCATAGACTACCTACCTTGAGAACCTAAAACCACAACTTTTGCTTCCAGTGATTTTGTTTGTTGATCACTGAGAGACATTGTTCTTCTTTAATCACAGTCAAAAGAATGTTTTGATTTTAACTATGATTTGCACAACGTAAAATAAAAATAAAAATTATCAGAATAATGTAAATATATCAACTTGACCTTTGACCTGTAAAGCTGTCAATTGTTTTATTTATATTTAGTTTCGCATCTGTGTTAACAATATTTTTTTTTTTATTTTGATCTCATTTCAAACAAATTCAATACTAGTAAATGAGTAAAGCTTATTATTTTTTTTTGGTTAGCTATGATTTTAGTCGAGACAATATTATTTAGTAGTACAACATTTAATTTTTTTTTCAACATGTAAAAGACGAAGTAGGCAAAATGAGTACGAATCAGCGCAGATTTCACCAACAAATCTTTGATAATATCATGTCAAGTACATTCATATCTGATATTCCTCAATAGAACATGTTATGATCTTGTCTTGTTATGATTCGTGTTATAAATAAGTCTTCACATATTTATTTATAATAATTTCCAGTTCCCCGGGAATTCTTAGTGGCTCGAATGTATTAGCCACTGTTTGATTCAATTCGTGTTATCTGAATATAAATACAACACAATTTTCATTGGATAATATACCCTTCGACCACCAATCATTCTGTAGATCACATTTCATATAATTATTTATGATATTATCACGGTTAAACTGACTAAAAGTAGCGAACCCAAATGGTGACGACATGGCTTCTGAAACTGAGAAAGCGAGACAGAGCAAACCAGGCGGTGACACAATTTTTGGTAAAATAACAAGAGGAGAATTGAATACAAAATTTATTCATGAAGATGAACATGTAAGTTGAAATAATCTTCATCTTGATTACTTGCTTGCACTTAATATTATATATAGGCTACCAAATATATTATCAGTCTGTGTAGGGGAAAGTAGACGTTATTAGGCCGTTGAGGGGCATAAACCTTGGTTAGTCAGATAAAACCTGTCGTTGAGTGAAAACTTTGTTTAAATGATCTATGCATACACATAACGTTCGAGAAAAAAACCACGAGATGGAATTCTTGCGAATTACTTATTATTTTTGTTTGATTCAGATTGTAGATAATTATTATTACTTTATTTGTAAACTATATAGAATGAAAAAAAAAACGAAAAGAAATTAGGTATTTCGTTAGTTTTTGCTAAAAAATCAGGAAAAAGTAGCAAATTGTGTCCCGGTTGGTACAAGATTTCTCAGCCATTTTTTATTGGAAAATTACGATCTTGGTCTTGATTGAAAGCTTATTCAATAAGGATGAAACGTACAGAGAGTTTTTTCGAAAATTATAATTAGTTTGGCCTCTGGAAAATGTTTGCCGTACCTACGTGTAAATTTTCGTATTTCCATGGTAACCACCAAAATAATAATTTTTTTGGGAAAATCGCTCTGTACGTTTCTCGGCAATGTAATTGTCTACATTTATGCCAAGTTGATGTAGATTGATCCATTCACATTTTTTAAAACTTGTATCAAAGGTTTGAAATGTCAAATTTTTATGACATGTTTGAAAGGGCTGTCAACTCATTAAAAAAAATCTGATTGACATGAAATCAACCTTAAACTATCGAGAAGGACCCCAAATCATCAACAAATGCACAACAAGTCTCAAGAAATCATTATTTCATATACTTATTCTATTATTCCATAACGTGAAATAGCCCAAATAACACCCTTAAAGGAATTATGAGAAACTTGTGCCTCCCATCGCATGATTTGTGTAATATTATTATTAAGATATAAAATATATTTATGACAATGTTGTGTTGATATTTTCCAGTGTGTAGCATTTAATGATTTAGAACCACAAGCTCCTGTTCACTTTCTAGTTGTACCAAAGAAACATATTGTAAGGTTAGCAGATGCTGAAGATTCTGATTGCCAGGTAAAATGTTTTCATTTGATCTTAAAAAAAAGAGAAACCTACAGTCTACAGTAAAAAAAATGTTGATCCTTTATGACTATTTTGAGATTAATTCATGAACACGTAATTTTGCATTATGTCATATGAGATAATGTTCTGTATTTCAGTTATTGGGTCATCTTTTACTAGTAGCCAGAAAAGTAGCTAAACAAGAAAACTTAAGTGAAGGTTATAGAGTTGTTATTAATGATGGTCCAGAAGGAGGGCAGTCTGTTTATCACATTCATCTACATGTTCTAGGAAAACGTCAGTTAGGATGGCCACCAGGCTAATTTTTTGCTTATTCCTATTTGAAATGTACGCTGATTTGTCTTTGTTTAGTAATTTGCGTTTTTGAATATGTGCCTTTATTTTTTTTCCTGCAAAATACAAGCTTTTATGTGTTCTGTCAGCGATTAATCTTAAAATCTATTCGTAAATAAAAGTTACAGTGTTTGTTAACGTCTGTTTAATAAAGTTATTCCAAGAAATGGATTAATCCTCAGTAGTCTCCTTCTGGAGAAAACAATCAAAAATCCAGATTTAATTATTTAGAGCCTTCCCATTACAAATACACTGCGAATTGCGAACTTAGATTATTTTAACAGTTCAGAGATATAAAGATAATAGATTTGATCGCATTTCATGTAACATGGCTTGCTTATAATGTAGGAGATGCATAAAGTGCAGAGATAGTTTAGACAAAACAAGTCTCTATAATCTATATCACGACCGTGCGACAATATACGTCCACATTATAGTAATGTCGCGAACCAAGTAGAAGATTCGTTGTATAAGAAGCTTTCAGATCGCTGGAATTCCTGTTGGCATCCATGATTACCCTGATAGTTGTTGATACTACACCATAGTAATACACGTCTATTGAGCTTTACGTCTGTACACGATATATTCAAAAAGAATTTTTCGACCTTCTGAAAATTGGGTTCATTAGAACCGGTTTCTGTTTGCCTGGTAGGCCTACTGTTGGACACCCAATATCAGAGTAAGACAGCTAGGGTTATAGACAACTGAAACACTTCAAGAATCTGTTAATATAATTCTAAGGATTGAAATGTGTCGCTATTGATGATTTACCGGACGTAGCTTGGACATCGTGGTAAGTTAGTTTATTGTAGCGGCAATTACAAACGACTAATTGCGACTCTTCATCCAAATTTAGCTATGTTTCTATTCTATTACTTTGAAACTAATAATATTTATGCCAGGCATGGGTGGTCTGTGATGTAGCATGGTTTTGAATAAACAAAACGATTATTGTATCATACATTTATTTGTGACAAAATCATCGAAACCTATAGCCTACAAGTCAGTTACACCGGAACAAGGGCTGATCTATTTGCCATTACGAATACAAAAGGCATCGGATAACCGTTTATGATTCATTCCAGATCTTAATAATACCATATATTATATATTATTTGGTATATTAAATATTATCACAGATTTTTATAACTTGATGCGTCCGATTTTCCGCCAGTAATACTATACAGAAAATATCCAGTCACGTCAATTACATCGGCGCCACTGTTCATGTCAATTCCTGTTTCTGAGGTAGTAAACAACACAATCCATTAAATGGTGAACATTGCACTCTATTTGCTTTGGCTAATGGAACCAACTGTTTCTTAGAACTACTCTTTGGCTTTTTTTTCGACTTTTTATCTTTCTTTTTCTGATCAATGTTTGCTTTTATTTTTAAAAGTTCCGAATCACTATCTTCTATTCTTCTGATGAGATAAGGATGATATGAAACCATCTGAAATTGAAGACCTAATAAATCACAAAATTCAACATGTTTAAGCTTAACCGTCGGCTGAAAAAACTTTTACTAATTAACACCAGTCTTGCGTTTCGATACACATTAATTGCGAGCATATCATAGCATTACAGACCCGTAACCAGATTTGATTGTTAACTATATCCGGAGCTGCATTGCAGTGATCATGTCCGGGCTTTAACCACCCCCAAGTCGAGGACAGTGGCGGATTAAGGAATTTCATAAAGGGGGTGGATAATCAACAAAATGTGTCCCAAACCCACGAGCGGCAAATTTTTGAAGGTTCAGATATAGGGCTACATCTGCAAATGTATCCAAAGATTTGTCAACATTTTAATCAAATGATATATACAGAAGTCATTTCCCGCCTAATTTAACTAAAATATCTTTCGGAAATAGAAATTATACAAGTTAAAAAGTTTGGCAGAAAATTTTCTACTCACTAGTTTTGGATTACAGATGTCTGTTATGTGAAAAGCCAATCTCTGGAAAGCTGTGAACACATTACTTCCGGTTTTGGCACTGGTTTCAAAAAACTCAAACGCCATTTCCTTTTGTGCTAGCTGTAAATAAACATTAAAATGCTGAGAATGAACATTTCGACAGTTAGCTTAGCTAACGAATTTTTTGTCCAAGGTAGGCTATTGAACATTCCACGTTGAAATCAGTATTTCATACCCCTCATATCATAACTAAAACTGTATTTCATAAAGCTTACCTCAAATGCTTTAACTTTTTTGACTTGTCTTTTATTATCTAGATCTGCTTTATTACCACACAGTACAATTGGTATGGGTTCATATTGGTTGTGGGCATGCTTCATCTCCTAAAATATCAATTTACATGGAATGAGTACAATACAGTTAGTATATAATCATATCAGTATTTATACGTCATTGTAATCAAAATGCTCTTTAAGCTGTTCAAGCTAACAATTTGTTGGCATAATTATTGCCCTTTTACCCAGTCTCGTATACCTTTTCTTCTTATGAAAAAGTTTAACTCACTCTGTGTACGCTGGTTATCCAATAAGCTAAATGAGCAAATGAAGATAAATTTGTAACATCATAAACTAAAACAATTCCCTATAAAAGAGAAATTAAAAATACATTATCTGATAAGTCATCATAAAGTGATTTTAATATGAACACTTCAAATAATCATATTCCACCACAAGATGTCTATGTGCGTCAATGTTTCAGGTACTGTACAGGTTGCCTTTGTTTTGTTTTTTAAATTGCAAATGAAGCAATTTGAAATCAGTTTCCATTGAGAAATCAAGGTCATGGAAACTTGAAAGCAATAGAACTTGTAGGCTAGTAAAATACTGTAAACGTGACAATATAATATAATTAAGATGTAATCAAACTTCCCAAAGGCTTTATTCAGACAATTACAATTGATGGTTTGAACTAGGAAAATTGATTTATTTATAAGAAACATTCGTGTAAATCACTTATTTTCTCCTCAGCATTTGATTACAAGCAACCTGTGAATTTTCAGTAATAGCTTATAAGACTGGGAGTGGTTTTTGACATCACTGATATTGTCTGAAATAACTGGGTCAATTTTCAAATTCCTTCCTGATTCACATCCAATGTGATTCAAGCATTATTTTGCGGGAATATGACCTCATCAATGCTGGAAGCACAGACGTCTGAATAAAAAAAATGAAATGGTGCAAAATGATACAAGTATCCCTGATACATATACACTATTTTAACAACCTCTTTATAATTAAATAGGGCTCTTTTATGCTGGTCAAGTTAATATTAAGATGACTTTATCGCTTTAAACCTGTTTTCAACCCGGTTTCTTCCCCCTGTCAGTGATCGGAGGGGCTGACAATGGAAAAAGCGTCTAGTGGTTCGGATGGGACAATAAACCGAGGTCCCGTTTGCTATTGGCTGTGCACGTTAAAAGATTCATGGACAGTTGGAAATCGAAAATAAGAGCAGGATAATGCCGCTGTCCTGGCAAAATTTCCCTCATTGCACACTTCATGGCGTTTGCCCGTCCTCAATTAGCCCATATAGGTGCAGAAAAGCAGAACGAAAAACTCCCTTCCCTTTAAGCCTGTAGTATTTTATCCGTAGGAATTTTATTTTATTTTATCATTTCTCTTATCGACCTTCGAGATCTGATAATAAAATACGTTCTGCCGAATATTTTCCGAAATTAAATTGGTTTTTCTAAGAATCTTACATATAACAACATAAAGCAAATCTCCATTTCATTTCATTTATTGTCAGACATAAAGATATAAATTATGGAACTACAAACAGATTGTATCAGACAATTCCATTAAACTGTGGTATATATCATATATTATTCCGGAAATAGAATCATACAATCTCTCTTATTATTTGCGTCTGGTGGATAATTATTAGCATTTTGACAACCAACAAGAGGATAATTGTTTCATTTTACAGACATATGATATTCTATAGTTGATGTATTTGGGTTGATCAGTAGTATATTTTGGACCAATTGCACGAAATTCAGTCATCTAGCCTACCTCTTAGAATGAACAAAAATAAATCTTAATTCTCAAACTTAGCCAAAAAGAGTATTATATTCATCAGCGGACTTGCCTAGTGTCATAACTCTGATACTGAGTGAAATATAACTTTTCTACATTATTAACAAGTATTATTAAGGAGATTCAGTACCATGATCAGGGGCGGATCCAGGTTTTTGTAAAGGGGGGGGGGGGGCGTAGATCCAAACCTCAAACTTTTTTTGACCGTTTTTTTGGGCTCAAAAACATAGAATAAGTATAAATTGTACTAATTTAACGGTTTCTGACGTGGACCATGTATGTTTTATAGTAAACGTTAATGGGTTAGACATATTATTTGATGTCGTATTCTCCCAATTCTTAAAAAAAAAAAAAAAAATACAAAGTAAAGGGGGGGGGGGGGCGTACGCCCTCTACGCCCCCCCCCCCCTTTTAGATCCGCCACTGATGATGTCTGTTTAACATAATGAAATAAATAATGAAATAAATAAAAAAATTCACCTGAACACCCCGATACTGTAATCTGGTTATAGATCGGAATCGTTGTTGACCAGCTGTATCCCTGAATATAAATAAAGTTTCGTGCTTTCAATAATATGTAAGATTATGTGAACTTACTTTAGGCCCTTAGTTTCAATGTCATGTTCATTTAGCCTTGTCCCATGTAAGGTCACAGGCTAGAGTAGGATTCCTGAGGTTTTGACAACGTAATTTTATTATATTAAATCTTTCGATGGTATATTATATATCTCTTATAGTCTCTCATTATGTTAAACCAAAGGTTCAATAATAAATAGAAGTCTATATCCATAAGTGTTCAATAATAAATAGAAGTCTATATCCATAAGTGTTCAATAATAAATAGAAGTCTATATCCATAAGTGTTCAATAATAAATAGAAGTCTATATCCATAAAAACTGTTGTTTCTTAATGTGCTGTGATACTTCTAAATGTCTTACAAGGATTACAAAGGTAGGTAGTCGTCAAATGATTTGATTAAAGGGACAGTCTGAATTTTTTTTAAGGTCAAAAATTTTTTTTGCTCAAATTTGTGAAAACTTTACACCAAAATCTGTAACTATGTGCCCTTTAATGTATCTAAAAGTTTTAACTCAAAAAATCCAGCTGTTAATTTTTAAACGCTAAAAACATGCTAACATTTTTTAAAACCTTACGTAAGGTTTTTAAGTGTGTTATGATTTTTGGACGCTGATAAGAAACTACTGAACGGATTTGAGTAAAATAAACGCCTAATTGTAGAGAAATGTCCCTCTTGTGTATTTAAAAGGTTTCAGCTAGAAATATTGAGCCATTTAAAGGGCAAACACCAAAACTAGGTCAAATTGCTTAATTAACAATAAGTACTCCCTGTTTGTAATTAACCCTTTAAAACCAAATTCAGTTTGATCAAGAAGGTATAGAGATACAATAAGCATACTTTAAAAATACTCTCAGGTAGCATTTGCGATTTTTTTTACAATGGAAAGTTTTTTCAAAAAAGCAGAATGGCCCTTTAATAGCCCATAGAGTTCATGACGTCATTTCCAGCCCTATCTTTGATGTAGTGGCATTTACTGCGAAGTAGGCGGCCTACTTGTCATGATACGTATGCAGAATATATCATGGGTTCTTCTTGATTCGTATACGAAAAGGTCGTCGTCGGATATTATTATGATACTTGTAGCTAAGATTGAACTCTATCAGCTTAGGAACTAAATAATTAGACGACTATATTCTATTTTATACGTACCATATTACCAGTTGAATTAATGCTCCATCAACCTCAAATATCTTTTTAACAAAGTCTACACCTGAAAACAGAAAACATTGTGAAATGGATTATAGGCCACATAAAAAAAACAATTGGTGATCGTCCCCGCCCGTGCCTGAAAATGGCCCCGTCCCTAATTTTTTTTTATTTTTTATTTAAAAAAAAAACCGTAAACAATCCGCTTAATAGCGTAGGTATAGCAAAAATTCAATTTTTCGCGGACATTTAACGCAGAATAACTAATATAATAGGAAATATCACCAGTAGGTCCATCTAGCGACCATAGTAGGAACTACAACACCCATCTGCGCATGCGCTGCCATCGTATCATGTGGGCTTAAGTGTATTAGGGTCCTATAAAAAAATAAAAAATAAAAAAAAAAACCTCCCCCCTCCCCTGATTTCGGAAATTGAAAGGACGATCACCAATTTTTTTTTTTTATGTGGCCTTAAGACAAGATTTTTATAACATATTATGGAGATATGTACACAGATGGTGTCATGAAATAAATGGAAAAAAGATGCAACTTTTAAAAAGCCACATAATAATATGCGAAACTGAGCAGATTTCTGAATGCTAAAATGTTGAAATAACCTTTGACATTGGTGAAGGTTGCAGTTCTGCATGAACCGATACTTTGACTGTTTTTTTTTACATTTAACTCAGACAAACTGTTTACATTTGCAAAGTTTCTAAAGGAGTTCTACCTAATTATTACAGCCAACAAAATTGTTCTCTCCATATGATAAATTTCATGATTTTTATAAATAAATTTCACTCCTTTTTAAAGTCAAAATTTAATAGTTATAGCCTACAAGGAGTGGACTACTACAAAATAAAGTACCATCTGGTGTATCAAAAAAGTGAGCATGATCATAAATTGAACAAGTCCTGGCATAGCGAATGAGCTAGTGAATTGGGTATGTTACTGCACATAAATGGAAATTTAACAAATAGAAAATCAAAGTCATTTGATATTTGAAAATACTTCTTGATTATAGAAAGCTTGAACAAATAGAATATATTATAATATTTTGCTGATAATGTATTAAATTTGATAGGCTACCAGGTGTTTTATCTTGACATATTATTATTTTTCCTGGTTCGTCTAGAAGTATGAAGTATCAAGATTAAAGATGGGTTTTCTTATTTTGTCAGTGCCAAATTAAGCAAACTATTTGGTAATTTGTACTTCTGCTGAATAATCCATACATATACGATTAAGAGTTTAAAAAAATCAGAAATATTCATGTAGGTATCTGGACAAGCAAGAAATGAGTTTTTCACCTTTCTTGATCGGCCACTCGGTTGATAATTCTCTTCTTATTTAGATTTTTATGAGAGACAACTGAAAATGAAGAAACTCATCTTTAAAAATAAACTTACCTATTGTAGGTACCATACTCTCTCGAAATTCACGACCCATCAAACAATTCACTAAAGCACTTTTTCCAACTGAGGCTTCTCCAAGCACCAATACTTTATAAGCTGCGCAACAATCTCGATCAATTAGAGGCATTTTATCAGTTTCTGTTAATTCCTGTTGGTGTATACAACTAATGTCAAATTAATCTATCTAGCAGGAACCCGTCTGTATTCACCACTATTAAATATTTATATCTCCGAATCGGTATAGAACATTCACTCGGTTACTGAACACATATTACAGTCATATTCCATTCACTGATGTTAAAGACAGTATGAATGAATGAATTATTCCAACAGCCACATCTTGTCATAGTATTCTTCTTTATTCATGATCTGTCAAAGAGAAAACAGAAGTTATATGACCAAATCAACGAGAAGAAATCTTAAGCTTAACAGGATCTCTGTGCCCATATTTCCAACTTTTAAAACCTAAAATTACAAAACTCATTCTTGTCTATCAGAAACATAATCTGAAAGGAGTGAATAAATCTCAATGAAAGATACTTAGGTTTGATGTCAATAATTACCAACCATAAGGTGCACGGGTTAATATTCCAGTCGGCCAAACAATAGGTCAGCCTAGTATCGTGGTTCCAAAAATCGAGAATTCAACTCAGTGTAAACTGCATTATATAACTGCACATATTGTGATTCAATTTACTATAGATCGTTTATAGAGAATACGAATTTCAACAGTAAGTTCTCCATTCATAAATAGAGTGAAATCGATAAGACGAGCTGCATGGTAATTCCAGAAAGCAGTGTATACCAGTTTTATATTCTCATAAATAACTTGTTATACTGGCTGGTATATCCTGGAACTAACAGGTATAAAGAGACACGATTTCAACAAGTATAATATATAATAGTCTATATACAGATAATATTAATGATATGTAAATGTAATGTATGTCATGGTTGAAATTTGTTAATTACCACAACTATAGATAAAATAATCAGTTATCACTTCATTAATTTGCTTTCTAATTAATTCCTTGATATAATTAACATGTTCACTCTTTTTCCTCACTATACGTGTATTGTTGTCCTTTTGTTGTTTTAGTTATGGACCAAATTAAGCACCAAATAAAACAGATTCGAGATATTTTGCAGATCAAGATGTCAGATGGTGATGAAACTTAAGTAAAAAACGTTGCATCAACAATTAGGTGGAAACTGAAGTCACTCTTGTATACCAATACACAAGAACATAGCTACATCAACTATCGTGGTCACGAGCACCTCTTTGCTTAAAACGATTTGAATAAAACTTGAATGTGTAGGTCCCAAGTCTTCAAATCATGGGTTTCTTGATCCAGAATTTGGCATAGTTCAGGATCAAAATTCAATCAACGTCTTTATTACATGTGTATTGTATTGATGTTTAAAATGACCATTCATTCTTTTCCTTCACTTGGCACTCCATGTTCCTTTAGCAACGGTATACGATCTTAATGTTGCTCCCATGACACGATATTCTCGCCATGATTAATAAACCCTTTGAATTGAGCTATTATCGATTTGAAACTTGACAGAAATATCTATGTGTCCTAAATATCCACTGCAAATTTCAGCTAATTCTACAGACACCTTTCTCGTAAAATCAAGTTTTTAAGGTTTTCATTTTTCCTGATAATGGCGAAGTTGAAAGGTGACATTTCCCGCAATAATATTTTTGAAGTAATATGATTACTTTTAATGTGATTATATAGTGGAATAGGGTTATCGGCGTCATCAAAACGTTACAAGAACATAATATAAAGAATTCGTAAGAATATGAAGGTTTTTGAACTAGCTGTTAAAAATTACCACCAGCCCTATAATATTGATAGGAATTGTTTAATAAACCATGATTAATAGCCGTTTTATGCCTTCTTCACATTACTAATATGATAAGAATAAAGACTTGAGAAATTGTCAATTATTTACACAGATATAATATTAGATTTAGATGTAATTAAAAAGTATATCTTTTTATCTAGGTTAATAGAACTCAAAGTAATGATTTTATATAGGCCAACCTTCTTATTATATACACTTTTGTTTATTGCTTCCTATGAAAGAAACACGTGGACCAAAGAAACGCAAATAAAATAATTAAAAGATGCGTTTCCTTATTTTTGAGTGTCGATATGAGAATTTGTTTCAGATTAATTGGTGTTTCATCAAGTTTTCTTAATCGTATGATTATGTTCTTATTGCAAGTGATTAAGAGTTTTAAAGGCATACGTCTCCTTAGAATTAACAGATTAGGCCTACTTGTATATAATCTAATAATCCAGAAAACTAACGTTATATATAGGTCATGGATCAAGAACTAGATTTGCATGTGATCAGATTGTGTGGTGATTGGAATATGATGAAAGTTTGTATACCCTCATTGTGCATATTGTTATATCGATATCTGTCGTCTAATTTTATAGGAGACCCGAACGTCAGGCTAAACCTTGAGGAGGGACAGTCAGCACTGTCGAGTATGTAGGAGTAAAAAATGCATGTATGGAGATAGTCTTAGTACTAGCATAGCATAATCCCCTCAAATCTACCTCCACTATTACATTTTTAAGGCTTACAGTAGTTTGCGAAATTTGCACTTTGCGAAACGAAACGAAATAATCTGCACTTTGCGAAACGAAACGAAATATCAGCACTTTGCGAAATAAATATTTCGCAAATCAGTACTTTGCGAAATATATTTTTCGCAAAGTGCAGTGATTAGCACTTTGCGAAATATATATTTCGCAAAGTGCAGTAATCAGCACTTTGCGAAATCAGCACTTTGCGAAATATTTGAATTGAATGGTCATACAGGGTTGTAAAATATAATGCTAAAAAATGACATCCGGGCAGTGATTTTTATACGCCCACATGAAATGTGGAGCGTATATTGCCGTCACCCATGTCCGTCGGTCCGTCGGTCCGTCCGTCCGTCCGTCCGTCCGTCCGTCCGTCCACAATTGCTTGTTAACACTCTACAAGTCACAATTCTTTACGGATTTTGACGAAACTTGCTGAATTTGTTCATTATCGCCCAAGGATGAACTCATATTTAATATGAATTATTGCCCTTGTTCTATAAAAAAACGTTCGATTTTTAGCTTGTTAACACTCTACAAGTCACAATTCTTTACGGGTTTTGACGAAACTTTCTGAAATTGTTTATCATCACCCAAGGATGAACCCTATTGAAAATCAAAAGAATCGGAAAATATTTAATATGAATTATTGCCCTTGTTCTTTAAAACGCATTGATTTTTAGCTCGTTAACACTCTACAAGTCACAATTCTTTACGGATTTTGACGAAACTTGTTGAAATGAACCCTATTTAAAATCCAAAGAATCGAAAAATATTTGATCTGAATTATTGCCCTTGTTCTTTAAAACGCGTTCGATTTTTAGCTTGTTAACACTCTACAAGTAACAATTATTTACAGATTTTGACGAAACGTGCTGAAATTGTTTATTTTCACCCTAGGATGAACCCTATATAAAATCAAAAGAATCGAATAATATTTGATATGAATTATTGTCCTTCTTCTTCCAAATACGTTCATACTAGGCTAAACTTGATGAATGAGTTCTGAATGAAATGTATGTTTATGACTACAGGTTGAATATTTCATGCTTGTGATGGTTGCTGTTTTCTGTCAAATTTACTTTTTTAAACAAAGCTGCCAGTGGGCGTATATTACCTTGCCTGGCAAGCTATCTTAATTCTCCATTTCATGTTTTAGGTTTATACGCCCACATAGAAATGTGGACGTATATATTGCCGTCCGTCCACAATTTCTTGTGTACGCGATAGAGACCAGAGTTTTTATCCGATTTGGATGACACTTGGTATGCGTATTTATCTTAATGATATCTCGGATGAGTTCGAAAATGGCGCGATTCCAATAATCGGTTTATGAATTATTGCCCCTAACTTAGTGAAAAATCGTTGTGTTTATCCCGTTTTGATGAAATTTTGTATGTGCATTTATATTGGTAATATCTCGGATGAGTTCGAAAATGGCGGGATTCCAATAATCGGTTTATGAATTATTGCCCTTGACTTATTGAAAAACGTTAAAATTAACTTGTGTAGGCTACGCGATAGAAGCTAGAGTTTCCATCCGATTGGAATGAAATTTGGTATGTGCATTCATTTTGATAATATCTCGGATGAGTTTGTAAATTGCCCGATTTGAATGCAACTTGGAATGTATATTCATCATGTAGGCTAATAACTAGGATGAGATAGAAAATTGTAAAATTTCAGTTGTCGGTTTATGAGTTATTGCCATTGACTTAGTGAAAAAGCTTGAAAATTAACTTGACTTGTGTATGTGATAAATACTAAAGTTTTCATATGCCCACATGAACTTCAACATGGAATATTCAAATTTCTGAAGTGGGCGTATGTTACCTTGCCTGGCAAGCTATGTTTTCTATATACTGTAATAACTCATTTCAGTCTATATTTCAATTTTCAAATGCATACAATTATGTTTACAAATGGATTTGATGGCTCATGTCAATACTGAGCTGTAAATGCCATTACTGAATAGCGTTGCTAAACCTTTCACATTTCTTATGATCATTACACAGAAATACCGACTGTTTACCTTTAAACCAGGCTTGTAAATACCGTAGCACTTAAGTTTCATTACAAATTTTGAACTTGTATTTTTATTTCTTTCATGAACGCAGCCCCACCCCTATAAAAAAAAACAGGGGAAATGATATTATATGCTCTCCTTTCCGTTAATAGCTAAGCTTGGTCAGGCTCGTAGCAGGCCGAGTACTTTTGGGGAGGCAAACGGCCATTCAAGGGGGGCAAGGTATCCACCCCTTTGTAAGGAAGGCTTCTGCAATGCAATGCTGCGCCATTAGATTAGAGTTATTTCTATCTTTATTGGTGTAATAGGTAGCCTGGAAATGGGACTCTATTCAAATGGGCACCCGATTTACTGAAACAAACTTTTTTCCATTTTTCAGGACTTTCCCTGTAAATTTAGGTTTTAAAGGGACAGTCTGAATTTTTTTTAGGTCAAAATTTTTTTTTGTTCAAATTTGTGAAAACTTTACACCAAAATCTGTCACTATGTGCCCTTTAATGTACCTGAAATTTTTAACTAAAAAAATCTAGCCGTTAATTTTTAAACGCTAAAAACATGCCAAAATTTTGTAAGGTCTTTAAGTGTGTTATGTTTTTTTGGACGCTGATAAGGAAACTACTGAACGGATTTGAGTAAAATAAACGCCTAATTGTAGAGAAATGTCCCTCTTATGTATTTTAAAGAATTCAGCCAGAAATATTGAGCCATTTAAGGGGCAAACACCAAAACTAGGTCAAATTGCTTAATTAACAATAAGTACTCCCTGTTTGTAATTAACCCTTTAAAACCAAATTAAGTTTGATCAAGAAGATATAGAGATACAATAAGCATGCTTTAAAAATACTCTTAGGTAGCATTTGCACTTTTTTGGATATTTGAAACTTTTTTCAAAAAAGCAGAATGGCCCTTTAAGGTTATTTGATCAAAGCCTGATATTGAGAAAATTTTGAGAATTCAACACGTCCAAAAGCCCTCCCAAGACCATTAGACGTCTGTAAACCCAAATTCCCCATATTCATATTTCCCCGCAAATTTGATGCCCCTGCGGACCAAAAGCAGGCTCTGAGTCGTATGGGTTCCCTGTGTGACCATTCAATTCAAATATTTCGCAAAGTGCTGATTTCGCAAAGTGCTGATTACTGCACTTTGCGAAATATATATTTCGCAAAGTGCTAATCACTGCACTTTGCGAAAAATATATTTCGCAAAGTACTGATTTGCGAAATATTTATTTCGCAAAGTGCTGTTATTTCGTTTCGTTTCGCAAAGTGCAGATTATTTCGTTTCGTTTCGCAAATTTCGCAAACTACTGTAAGCCCATTTTTAATAGGAACGCTCGGAAGCTACTTGACAATGAAGAAGAACCTGGGTATACACAAACGAGTACCATTAAGTATAGCGATTCATATCTCTTCACCCTCAAGAAAGAGAATGAAGGATTATATTCATGAATAATTCCTGTGTGTTATTGATATTAATGATGAATTGAATCTGTCAACTTTCTCAAATTAACCGTTATATTAAACTGACTTCTTATAATACCAATCTATAATCTATTTATAGAATGATAAACTATAAAATTCTCGTTTTGTATTTCAGAAATTTTCTGGATATTCACTTCTACCAGATCAATTTGTAAAATGGTCTCCATTCGACTAAATGTGGATAAATGGAAAACAATCTAAAAACATAGACACTCACCCCAATCAAAACCACAAATTCAATCATAGATCATCAGTGGATCACTGAAACAAAATTATGTATCTATGACACTGTAGTCATCTAGGTAAAGATTTCGTTGTAAACGTTAGGACCCTTTTCAGTGAGTTTGCTTTCTTTGCACCTAATATAGGCCCTACTTCAATATCCAAATATAAGAAAATCAGCCTCCTATTCCTATTATCTTGAGGATGTGTTTGGTATCCGAAACACAACGAAAAGATTGAGAAGAAAATCTATATCAACAATTCAAGGTTCACAAATATCACCTCTAAAAATGTACCATACATAATTTTTCTTAAACTTTCCATAGAGCATCAATAAGTACAGTTCAATCGTGAAGTGTTAATGAGAAATGAACACTCTTGAATTAATTATTGAGTTGTTGTATATACACCCACATAATATAACGTGAACGTCCATTAACGTCAACCCTGTCCAATCGCATATAAAAGTATATGAAAGCGGTGGAGATAGTTTCGGACTTTGACGATACTTTATATGTATAGACCACCCGATCCTTAAAAATTAGCTCTTTGAAAGACAAAATTATTTGTCTTATTAGGCCCTTTTAAAGACTAACAACAGCCGGCTGTTGGCTGTTGATAGACAGACAGCTATTAGCTTATTGCACGGGTGTTGAAAAGGCTAACAAAAGCCAACTATGCGCATGTTAAACAGACCTAATGATGAGATCCCAGATGAGTTTGATTTTTGCTGAACAGATTTTTGGTGAATTAAGATTACACTTTTGATCAATGAATTTGATTCACATGCCTTTTCGAGGAACTGTTTATTTTTGGTTATTTCCTTGATCATAATGTCAGTAGTTTATTTATATTTGTGAGATTTCGAATGAGCTCCATTTCCTATATTTGTTAACTTTTTTGTCTTTGTCGCCTATCAATATATCAACTTCGACGAATATTTTGTTTTTCAATCTGAATATCTATTTTTACATCAAAAGCTGTCTTGAACTGAACTTATTCCTGTGCCTTATTGGACGACGGTTTGTTTACTGACAAAAATCTTATTTATAACACAATTATGTTGATGCCAATGGATAGGCTAATATAATTGTCGGCTTAAAGTCTCAAAGTTAAAACCAATCACTTGTCAGAGCAATATAAGATATAAAATAATAACAATAAACTTACCAATTTATTCGAGCAGTACATTTCATAAAACCAGTCACAATCTAATAAAAAAAAATAACAGTAAAATTGAGAAAAGGCTCCACACCTTACGTCAAAACAAGTAGATATACGCAGTATTATAATGCAGCATGCTTCAGTTATTACAAAGTCATAAAGGTATACATCATCTATCTACTACGAAAATCTTACATTGATCACTAGTAGGCCTAATATTGTCATAGATTGACTGTCAATTAAAATATCTCAAAGCTTAGTCATAAAGTCTAAGTCAAAATGATTGACAGCGTGTATTTACCTTTCAATGTATGTAAACATTTCATATAGCGTTTGTTTATAGGAAGAAAATTAAACTTAAACACCTACCGTGGGGGACATGTCCATATAGAACGTCTATTCCACAATCAATCTGCAACTGACCATACTTATTATTGACCTCAGACGTGAATCATGAAATCACACAGCATAAAGTTTATATTTTACTCTATAGTTAGGAGTGCTGAACGAACAGACCCCCTTTTTGTCTATCCTCATATTGTATTGTATTGACATAAAAGAAAAGTCACGTGGTGTCTTATACCTATATATCGGCCCTTTATTCAATAAGATTATCACCTTTCAACACCCCCACATACTAAGCTGTCAGTCGTGAGATTTAAGTATATTATGATGATATATATGACTCCAAAATTATACTAATTATAACAAGGATAAACCAAAAAATTCACTGCCAAAGGACAAATCGAAAGAAAAAAGTTAAAGGGATTGTGAAAGGTTTAGGTCAGATTGGACTGTGACTGAATCATTTATAACTATATAGTCTGAATATCAAATATCAAAACCTAAAAAAATCTATCAATAGTAAAAACTATACAGTATCATATGTTAACATGTAAATATTCACCCGATCCTGTAAAGTTAGCTTTTATATTAAGCTAATAATTGAATTTTTTAGCCTTTTTATAAAAGGAACAACAGTGAACGGTAGACGGTGCCGTTTATTATTAGCCTTTCTATAAAACCTAACAAAGGCTAATATATCAACCAATCGGATAGGTTATTGGAAGCCAATGAAACATCGTTGATTTCCCGCTGTAGGCCTGTCTCTTCGACTTTTTGCTACTCTAACGATGACCTTATTCTGGTTCACCACCTAGATAATTGATTATTCAAGCCCAAGACCATGGAATGAAATGACTACAATGTAAAGGTCAAAACCGTAAGTAATGTAGAATGTAAAATATTGTCAATCGTTGGAGAATTGAAACATAATTCAATATATTTCAATGTTCGAATAATAAAACTGAACATGGCGATAACTTCAATGAACTTTATCACGTGATATTACATGTCATGTGTCCTTTCAAAATGGCTGCTTCCATGCAAAGTTGTCAACAAATCTTTTAACTTGTCTGATCGACTTGATATTTGCTGTAACACATAGCCGTAGGATACAGAAGGGGGTCGGGGTGGCAGGTGTACCCACCAGCCCCCCCCCCTCCCCCATCACCCTCCCTTTCCCCATATACTATGTTTTCGAAAAATCCAAAAATCAGGCAAAATCGGTGCAGTAAGCTGGGCAAGTCGGTCTGCCCCTACCCCCTTCAACCCCTACGGCTATGCTGTAACACATCTGGTTTGTAATCAAATTGAATGAAATAATGTGTTACTTAAAATTTGTTCGCAGTTACTGGCCAATAGTCCAACGATATATAAGCCTAGTCCAATATACACAATAAATTGTTGATTATTTTAAAAAGCTTAGCCTAATTATTTAGTTTAGTCAACACCACTGTCTGTTATGAAATGAAATATCTCTTTAGCGCGGAAATTAACTTACTTTCTTTATTTGAATTCTAATTATGATTAATAAGGCTGATATTTTGTAGGATTCATGATAAAAGTTTTCTCAGAAACAAAGAAAATGCATCAAAAAGAGTTTGGAATGTTGGGGTTAGAAGCAACATTTCAAGGCCACCCCAAAAAGCCTTGATAAATATCAAGATGTTTTAAGGCAAGTCCAATTTTTATACGCCCACACATTAATGTGGGCGTATATTGTAGTCGTCCGTCCGTCCGTCCGTCCACAATTGTTGTGGACACAATAGAGAGCTGCTTTCTTGTTGGATTTTGATGAAACTTGCTGTGAGTCGGATGAACCCTATTGAAAATCAGACGAATCGAAAAATATTTCATGGGTTATTGCCCTTTCTTTTGAAAATAAGTTGTGGACACCATAGAGAGATGGTTTCTTGATGGATTTTGATGAAACTTGGTATGAGTGTTTGTTTTGACCTTGGAATAAACCCTATTGAATATCAGAAATATCTAAAAAATAATTGATGGGTTATTTATTGCCCTTGTTCTTTAAAACACGTTAATTTTTCAGCCCATTACACTCTCAAAGTTGTGGACACGATAGAGAGCTAGTTTCTTGGTGGATTTTTATAAAACTTGCTGTGAGTGTTTGTAATCACCCAAGGATGAACCCTATTGAAAATCAGACGAGTCGAAAAATACTTCATGGGTTATTGCCCTTGCTTATGAAAATATGTTGTGGACACCATAGAGAGCTTGTTTCTTAATGGATTTTGATGAAACTTGGTATGAGTGTTTGTATTGATTAGGATAAACTAAAAATATTTTATGAGTTATTGCCCTTGTTCTTTAAAACACGTTTATTTTTCAGCCCGTTACAGTCTCATAATTGTTGACACTATAGAGAGCTGGTTTGTTGGTTTAATGAAACTTGTTGTGAGGATAAACCCTATCGAAAACCAGACAAGTCTTAATATATTTAATAGGTTATTGCCCTTTTTCTTGAACACGTTAATTTTTTAGCCTGTTTAACTCATAAAGTTGTGAACACGATAGATTGCTGGTTTCTTGGTGGATTTTGATGAAACTTACTGAGAGTGTTCGTAATCACCTAAAAAGGAACCCTATGGAAAATCAGACTAATCGAAAAATATTTCATGGGTTATTGAAAATCAGACACATTTTAATATATTTAATTGGTTATTGCCCTTGTTTTTGTAAATATGTTGTGGAAACAATAGAGAGCTTGTTTCAGATTCTTGATGGATTTTGATGAAACTTGGTGTGAGTGTTTGTATTGACCTTGGGATATACCTTATTGAAAATCAGAAACATCAACATCATCTTAGGATGAAACCTTACTTTTTACTTTTAAAATGTCATTCTCAGAATCTTTCATTTGCTCAACATTCTTGTCAACCCCCCGTGCCATTATAAAAGTGGGCGTATTACGATGGCCATCGCTATTTTTTATTATTATTCATTCATTCTTTTATGCTAATACAGAATTCTACGTACCTCAGCTCCAGACACAGGATTTGTTTTCATGGTGATTATTGTACATGGCTTAATGGGGCTGGGTATTGGTAACAAAAGTGAGATCGATTACATCAATGTTTGTTATATATATAACCCAACTTTCCCAGTGAGAATTATCTTTAAAGGCATTATACAACTTTCTTGCAGTTGTAGTGAAGTGATGAAAATTTCCCTCATGTCACACTGCATGGTGTTAGTGGGTCCTCATTAGCCTATACAGGTGCAGATAACTTCATAAAACTCAATTTCATTTCATATCCGCTTTAAAATAAAGACTTTTACTCAAGCAATGAATTTTTGAAATTTAAGCATATTGAGACTATTTTATCTTTATTGACTTTTTGAATAATATGCAAATTGTTGTTTATTTCAGGGATGATTCAGAAGAAATCATGGTAAGTACAAAATTATTTTGCTTCAAGTCTCATACATTTGTTGCTCATTGAATGTGACCAATGTGTAAGTTTTAAGTCATTTTCGTGTAACGTTTAGTAAATTTAGTTCATAGCTATAGTCTTTTTTTAAAGATTTTTGACAAATGATGAACAAATTGTGTACTTCAATAAAACATACCATCTCAAAATCAATATCAAAGCAGAAATTATATGTAGTATGAGTTTGAGTTGATGCAGCAACTGGCCAGTCGTTAGATAATCTTTGGTATTTTATTTAATCCATACAAACATTCAAGAAGATGCAGGTTTAGACACATTTATGAAAAGTATAGAAGCTGTTCTCAATCAGAAATGAACTGTGAAGAGAAATGTATTAAGTATTTTGAACATTATCTCATTTTACCTGTATGTAGAAATATCTGTTTGAGCAATCTTATGTTTTTGTTAAACATTTACTTCTGTAATTTTTGTTTTTCAGGCTGTGTCAATGGATATATTGAAAGGGTTTCTTCTACAGAATGACCATACAGTTAAACCAACTTTCATGATTAAAGAGGATATAACAGATAGACAATGTGTAACTCATTAATATGCTGAAAACTTATTAGATATGCTATAATTCATAACTCTTATATGTAACGCTGGAAATATCCCTTTGAATGTTTGTGTGTTTGTTCAATCTTGAACAAAATCCATTTTTACTTTGAAACCTATAAACCTATAAGAATTATTGAAGAAAAAAAGATAATTTGTTAACTCTTACAACTATTGATGTTGTTTCAAAAAAAGTAAATGTTTTTCAATTTCGTATGCAGATGTGTTCAATATCTTTAAATTCTGCAAGCAAATATCAGAGAATTTAGTCCATTGTGGGAAATAACGTCTTAATATTATGATGGTTCTTCTCTTTGTAGAAGTCAACTGATATATAACTATTGCTCTCGATTTTAACATGTTTCTGATGCGATTTTAATTAATGGTATTGTTTTGCTTGTAACGATTTTTATTATACAAATAAAAGTTTGAGAATTTAGTTCTTTGGAAGTTGGTAGTCTTGAATTCTGTATCATTCTACAATCAATGGACGGACTATAGTCGATTTTGGGGTTTCAGAACAATTACCATTATGTCATTGAACTACATGTATATTAAAACCTGTGTCACTTCCCGAGAGCAAAGAACATATTTCTGACAAAATGTTTTCAGGAATCACAATCAAATAAATACAACGCTGCTACAGAAACGTGTAGAGGCCTAGGTATTCTCAAAGCTTGGACATAAAATAAAATACAATACAATATAACAAATATAATTTCTGTCTACATATCACAAAAAGGCAGGAAAAATACATAAAATTCATATGCAGGAAGAAAGAATTTACATTAAAAGACATATTACTACACTACATGCTTGTAGAATCGAAAGAACGTGCTAGTTGTTTAATGTCCTAACGTTGGAGATAAATTCTGCTGATTATTCGTAAGGCATAAAAGAAAGAAAAAATTTAACAATATAGTTTCTTATGTCAAAAAAGTAGGTATGTCTTAACGTCTCTTTACACACTAAATCTCCTAATACATACACACAGAATTCATTTCAGATAGAAACTGTTATCATCTAGTAATGTTGATTTACATTGCGTGAGCATAATTAATGAAAAAAATATTCTTTTGGGTTGGTATATTCTAGCATTTCTTAAAAAATAAAACACTGGTTATGTAGGTACATATAACATAATGTCTGGATTGTATACATACAACATACAATACAAGTTGAATATGCGTTTAGCCAAAATATTTTGATTCTGATTAGGTTTTATTCTTTTAATATATGTATATAATAGAAGCAGAAAGATGGGTTGCGTGGCAAGGTAAAATATTTAAAGGCCTACACCCAATTTATCAAATTATACGATCTCTTTAATATCTCTACACAACGGTTCTCATATCGTAGAACTTTACATGTGCTTGTTGAAATATTTGATCACAACGAGATTTTCAATCTTCTATGCCTTATTTCTCTATTCTTATATACAACCAGGGCGTTAAATACAAAACATTTTGGCAAGGAAATAGATATTCCAATGGATACAAATTGTGCGCCTTTACTTGCTGACATATTTCGTAGACTTTAAATCTATCTAGAAGAGTTGGAAAAAAACCTACTGATTCTAAGACTTTCCGCGTCCTTTTCGACTTGCTTCTAGAAATTATCAACAATCACCATCTTTGTGTTCGACTTTATGACAAACGTGACGACTTTAATTTCCCTATTGTTAATTTTCCATTCATGTGTAGTCTGATACCATCACTTGCTTATGGTGTGTATTTTTCACAATGTATCCCATATGCTAGGGCTTTTTTTTAATTTATTAAGATTTTTTGTTTAGAGATCGACCTTCAAATCTCTTTAAGGGGAACAGTGGTTATTTTGGGGGGTTGATAGTACTAGGACTACCTTCAAATTTGCCTCAAAATTACGTTCTATTTCTTCAATGTGTTGTCTCATTAAAGTCGTTTTATTTTTTACTTTTTTTTTATGCCAATAATTTTAAATACATATGAATTGGGGCAGGCTTGAATTTCGGTGGTGAGTTGTGAACACTATTACTGATTAGCTTAGTTGACCAATACGAACGGATGGTAAATGTGTACGTTTCATCAGGGCTGCTTCAACTTCATTAGGGAAATTGTATGGTTTACAGCTTACTATTTTGAAATATCTGATGGATTCCACTCTATACAATTATTGCTCTCGTTTTGGTTAGAATTGCGTTGCTTGTTCGGATGATGATCAATTTCAACCGAAATCTATTCCATATGATGTAAACTCTAGATTTCAATAGACCTACCAAATGTCATTGTAACATTTCCACTAGGGCAATAAGGATATAAAACAAAACGAAATTTGTGGTAAAAGTTTATATTTCAACATTAGATAATACATACAATCAGCAGGATAAATATGTAGGCCTGTGTTAAATCAGACTGATGAAATTAAATAAAGCGTCTATTGAGCAGGTCAATTGTTCAAGTTGACCAATGTATATTACATATTAAATAGAGGCTGTTCTCTAAGTAATAAAATTTTCCTAGAAATATGGACAAAATTATACTGACAATGGTGTTTCATTTAGTGTTAAACAATACTAACAGAAATGTATGAAAAAAGATCAAACATTCGGAGTGTACAATAAAAAGCAGTGCTTGCCAGGCAAGTTAACGTACGCCCACTGGCAAATCTCGGAAATAATCATATTTTAATTAAAGATAATACAAATTTCATTATACCAAAAGAATAAAAAGTCAAGGGCAATAACTCAAAAACTGTTCATCGAAAATGCCTCATGTTAGAACTTGACCGAGATCTGATCAATTGCAATGATCACATCATTCAAGTGTCATCAGAATCAGTTTAACTTTTATGATGCTCACAAAACTATTTCTGATGCGTTTTGACAAAGTCAAGGGCAATAACTCAAAAACCGTTCATCGAAAATACCTCATGTTAAAACTTGTTCAGGATCTTATCGATTGCAATGATCACATCAAGTTTTATCGGGATCGGTTCAAAATTGTAACTTCAATCCTGCTCACAAACTATTTTGACGCCTTTTGACAAAGTCAAGTGCAATAACTCTGAGATCTTATCAAAAATACGTCAAATTCGAACTTGACCGAGATCTTATCAATTTAAATGACCATACCAAAATTCATCAAAATCAGATGAAAACTGTAGTCTCTAGAGTGCTCACAAACTAAATTTGACGCGTTTTTACAAAGTCAAGGGCAATAACTCAAAAACCGTTCATCGAAAGTACGTCAAATTCGAACTTGGCCGAAATGTTATCAATCTTAGGCACCATACCAAGTTTCATTAAAATCAGATAAAAACCGTATTCTATATAATGCTCACAAGAAATGTTGACGGACGGACCGACGGACATGGGCGACGACAATATACGACCACAAATTCATGTGGGCGTATAAAAACACATAAAAATCTATAAATCAATTTCAATTTATAGGAAATATGTTAATCTTGATATATCAATATTTTATGTTAATTCAACTACAGATGCACAACATTGTCCTGGTGTTTCTTAAAGAACAAAACTATGATGCTGCTGTGTTAAGTGGCACAAGTGTAGTGAATTTTAGTATGCATGTTCAAGAATTTTTACTTAGTGGGGCCACTTTTCTACATTATAAAACACATAACATAAAACAACTTTCCCTTTAGATCATTACTCTCATTATCCAATTTATTAACGAAATAGTTTTCACATCAGGTAATTTGTAACTATATTTATTATTGAAAGACCTCCTTTATTATGTACTTTTCAAACTTTTATTTAAACACTGTCTTTAGTGGAACATCTAAGATGTCAATAATTCTTCAAGTGGAATAAAACTACCTGAAATATATTCACAGTTTAATTTATATAACCTGTACACTTTTAAATATAAACATTACAATATTGAATATTGAAATAGCAATCGGAACTTAGTCCATTCTTTCTAGTGCGCATTGTAAATTTAGAAATAAAAAATTTAAAGACATAGCGCACACATGTGGGGAAGAGCAAAATCTCCAAATATTCAGAAAATACATACGTTAGGCTCATTCGAGAACATATTATACATAATGATATATACTAAGGGCCTTTATGCATCGGATATTTCACGGTACAACATAGCGCGCCATAGTTGTGCATGCTTTTTATACGCCCACACATTAATGTGGGCGTATATTGTAGTCGCCCATGTCTGTCTGTCTGTCTGTCTGTCTGTCTGTCTGTCTGTCTGTCTGTCTGTCTGTCTGTCCACAATTGTTGTGAACACGATAGAGAGCTGGTTTCTTGATGGATTTTGATAAAACTTGCTGTGAGTGTTTATAATCATCCAAGGAAGAAGCCTATTGAAAATCAGAAAAATCGGAAAATATTTGATGGGTTATTGCCCTTGTTTTTGAAAATACTTTGTGAACACGATAGAGAGCTGGTTTCTTGATGGATTTTGATGAAACTTGGTGTGAGTGTTTGTCATGACCTTGGGATTAACCCTATTGAAAATCAGAAACATCGATAAATATTTTATGAGTTATTGCCCTTGTTCCTTAAAACGTGTTAATTTTATAGCCCGTAACACTCCCAAAGTTGTGAACACAATAGAGAGCTGGTTTCTTAATGGATTTTGATAAAACTTGCTGTGAGTGTTTATAATCATCCAAGGAAGAAGCCTATTGAAAATCAGAAAAATCGAAAAATATTTGATGGGTTATTGCCCTTGTTTTTGAAAATACTTTGTGAACACGATAGAGAGCTGGTTTTTTGATGGATTTTGATGAAACTTGGTGTGAGTGTTTGTCATGACCTTGGAATTAACCCTATTGAAAATCAGAAACATCGATAAATATTTTATGAGTTATTGCCCTTGTTCCTTAAAACGTGTTAGTTTTATAGCCCATAACACTCTCAAAGTTGTGAACACAATAGAGAGCTGGTTTCTTAATGGATTTTGATAAAACTTGCTGTGAGTGTTTATAATCATCCAAGGAAGAAGCCTATTGAAAATCAGAAAAATCGAAAAATATTTGATGGGTTATTGCCCTTGTTTTTGAAAATACTTTGTGAACGCGATAGAGAGCTGGTTTCTTGATGGATTTTGATGGAACTTGGTGTGAGTGTTTGTCATAACCTTGGGATTAACCCTATTGAAAATCAGAAACATCGATAAATATTTTATGAGTTATTGCCCTTGTTCCTTAAATGTGTTAGTTTTATAGCCCATAACACTCTCAAAGTTGTGAACACAATAGAGAGCTGGTTTCTCGATGGAATTTGATAAAAATTATTGTGAGTGTTTATAATCATCCAAGGAAGAAGCCTATTGAAAATCAGACAAATCGAAAAATATTTAATGGGTTATTTCCCTTGTTTTTGAAAATACTTTGTGAACACGATATAGAGCTGGTTTCTTGATGGATTTTGATGAAACTTGGTGTGAGTGTTTGTCATGTCCTTGGAATTAACCCTATTGAAAATCAGAAACATCGATAAATATTTTATGAATTATTGCCCTTGTTCTTTAAAATGTGTTAATTTTATAGCCCGTAACACTCCCAAAGTTGTGAACACAATAGAGAGCTGGTTTCTTAATGGATTTTGATAAAACTTGCTGTGAGTGTTTATAATCATCCAAGGAAGAAGCCTATTGAAAATCAGAAAAATCTAAAAATATTTGATGGGTTATTGCCCTTGTTTTTGAAAATACTTTGTGAACACGATAGAGAGCTGGTTTCTTGATGGATTTTGATGAAACTTGGTGTGAGTGTTTGTCATGACCTTGGGATTAACCCTATTGAAAATCAGAAACATCGATAAATATTTTATGAGTTATTGCCCTTGTTCCTTAAAACGTGTTAGTTTTATAGCCCATAACACTCTCAAAGTTGTGAACACAATAGAGAGCTGGTTTCTCGATGGAATTTGATAAAAATTATTGTGAGTGTTTATAATCATCCAAGGAAGAAGCCTATTGAAAATCAGACAAATCGAAAAATATTTGATGGGTTATTTCGCTTGTTTTTGAAAATACTTTGTGAACACGATAGAGAGCTGGTTTTTTGATGGATTTTGATGAAACTTGGTTTGAGTGTTTATAATCACCCAAGGATGAACCCTTTTGAGAATTTGAAGAATTGAAAAATATTTCATGTGTTATTACCCTTGTTAACTAGTAGTTGTAAACACTAAAAAATTGTTCAATTTTGTAATCATTCTTGATGGCACGGTTTTCGACAGATGTTTCATTTACTGATAGTTCTTGTCGACCTCCCGGACGACTTGGCTGCCATTACAAAAGTGGGCGTATTACGATGGGGCATCGCTATTTTTCATGTTTGGTGTGGGCCTTTATGCATAAGCTTAACTGTATGCTGAACTGTATTCTCTTTGCATTTAAAATGCCATGCAAATGTGGATGGGTGTTCTGACATCTGTCTAAACTGACATACGTAGATGTCAACATATTTAAAACAGACATTTCGGCCAGTGATAAACAAAATATGTTGTATAATAATATTAAAGTTACCTGGTATTCAACTTCCATGGTATGGTGGAATAGATAAAAAAAAATTAGCTTAACACCAGTGGTTTGTTTCTGTAAAAAAATGGTATTGATTTTGTTTTAAATACATGATTTACTTCCTTATTTTTTCAATCAAAATTTACCAATAATTATTACACAAGAACATCAGTTTTAGAATAGTAGTAAACATTTGGGCACTGGTTATCATTTTCAATTTTTTTTTTATAGCAAAATGTGTATTTCATCATACTTTTCTGTACCAAATTGGACTTCTGAAGACTGGCAATCCAAAGCTGTGTGCAATGAGGAAAAGTTTGGTCTGACAGCAGCTTAAGCTAATTTTTTTACGATTCCGATAATCAAAAATCTCGTCCAGAGCATGACAAAATCGGGTGCAATGGTTATATACAGTAAGTAGGTAGTGGACTTCCCATACGAATGGTTCTGTCAGGTGTTCGAAAAGAGTAAGCGTGTAAAAGTGTAAGCCTATTACTATCCGATCTCACCTGTAATCAAATTCCATCTTCAATCTTCAGCTTCAAATTAAATCCATACAATCTGAAATTCATAATTTTGATAATAAAACACTTTATTGATGGAGAATGATGATAAGTCGCTAATAATCAAAACTTACCCTGCCTGGTTTCGCTAGGCAATGTAAAAATCTGACACTAAGCTGTGCGACAGACAGAAAGGGCAGAGGCGTCGACCCCCTTCCCGACCCCGCCCGACCCCACAACAACAACAAATTGACTGGCCCGGCTTTTCCTATCCCTCCCACCCCTGCTCCCTTTTTACTTACCGTCTGGATGTCTGGAGCTTTTAGCCCCCTGGACAATTCTGTGACCCCTGCTCGCCCCCTCCACCTAATATTTGCACAATGGCGAATTTAGGGGAGGGGGAGGCTGCCATGTCCAATCCCCACTCCCACCGGCCGAAAAATTGCTATATAGTCGAGTTCTTGCATGTCTGGTGCTTTAAGCCCACTGGACAATTCTGTGACCCCTGCGCGACCCCTCCACCTAATATTTTCACAATGGCGAATTTAGGGGGGGGGGGGGCTGCCATGTCCAATCCCCACTCCCTCCGATCAAAAAATTGCTATATATCCGATTGAAATGCGCCAAATATGAGCATTTTCATAATGTAACACCCTATCCCCAACCCCCTCAAAAAATTACTCGCAACGCCATAGTAATTTCAAGAAACGCCGGGGTGTGGGGGGGGGGGGGGAGGAAGGAAGGGCATATCTGGAATGAGATTCTATGAGGATTTAGAGCTTAAGCATAACCGTAACTTCTCTTTAAGTAATAGGTCTAGGCACTGTACTAGACAGCAATTTACCTGAATATGATGAATTGTCGACTAGAAATAGATGCCTACTGCCACTGGCACTGATCAACTAGTGAGGTGTGGAGATATGCGAACTAGCCTAAATCTTAGCTATAGGACTCCAATGACACTAGATCGTTTTAGGCTCAAGGTCCAAAAATTGTGATAGTCTGTCTTCTCCCGCCGAAGTTGGCTTATTGGTGGACCATTTTCTGCTTTACTCTGCATTATATATCACGAAAAGGCCGTCGTTTTTAGGTTGACATCGGAAAGAAAAAATGGCTAAATATACAGTATGCTATTTGATTGGATATAGTTTTCGCGAAGATTGACGTCTGATTTGTTGATATATTAGCCTTTGTTAGGTTTTATAGAAAGGCTAATAATAAACGGCACCGTCTACCGTTCACTGTTGTTCCTTTTATAAAAAGGCTAAAAAATTCAATTATTAGCTTAATATAAAAGCTAATTTTACTGGATCGGGTGAAATATTAATAATAATATAATTGTCCTAATAATCATTTCTCATTTTGTTATAATGAACATGAACTGTCACTTTGGAATTTCAATACCCACGTTCATTTTCATGTTCTATATGTATGTATGCTGTATAACATTTTCAAGTCCTAAGACATTCAAGACTATTTTTCAACGAAATATGTAAGACGTGTGACGATTGTAGATTAAGGTAAAATGATTGTAATCAACCGTATAGAGTTTCATATTAACATAATACAATTTGATTAGAACATGAAAATGACCGTGGGAATTGAAATTCGAGAATGACAGTTCATGTTCATTATAACATAAAAAGAAATTATGATTAAAACAATTATCAATATTTATATGTTACAAAGATAATCACAACTTGATTGAGATAAAAAAAAATGTTTGTTGTACTAGAAATTGTTAGTTTGTAGGCTACTAAAGGAGGATTGACTGATACTTATTATGCAAAATGTATGAATATACTGCGTCTTTCTACAACACTCTCCCTTGAAAATCTGATGTAAAATAGTTTCACGATCATAAAAATATTCCCATCTTGTTTGCTTTATTCTTCCTGATTCTTCCTCGAAAAAAGAAGCAGCAAGAAGTGGTGCGTTAAAAGAATTTACGGAACATTATGAATGAAAAGAAAAAAGATGTGTGTTCGTCATCTATGTTGAATTTTATTACCTTATATCCTATGGACATTTTTTGCCATTTTAACTATTTTAATCTGTTGTTTACTCCGATAGTCCTACCAGAACTGCCTAGACATTGTGCCAATGAATTCCCACTGTATTGGTCTAATTCCAAATAAGTTACCAGCTATGAAGTGGCTTATATTTTTTTACCTGTGGGTTAATTGAGGAATCTTTCTTTAATTAAGACCCAATTTTTACACCTGTTTGTGGAATGTTTATCTTAAGATCGAAATATGTAAACAATAGTTCCACCTGTTTCCAAAAACAAGGTTTAAATCTCTACCACGTCGTATCTGTAATTATGCCATTTATAAACATAGACAGGTCTATTTCCGTATAATAGTCTATCTCTAAGACCTTCTGTGTATGTTAAATAGAAAGTCAAATCTATCTAATAAAAAGCATCATTCTCAACCCTCCCCAGTGAGTTATATTTGCAATTTTGATTGCAACAGGTGATCCCATCTTTTTTTTTTTGGTCGATTTAGTCTAGGATTATTTTAGTGTAGGCCTACATAATAGGTCCATGCTTTAAAAGTGACACTGCCAAATTTTGGGATGGCATCTAAATAGGACTGACATTATGTGGGAACACTTAATAATATGAAATGGTCTCATTGGCCTGCTTTAGTCTCGTTGGTAATATATTATAATGTATGCTCCTAATGATAATTAGTGTAAAGATTAAAAATAAGCGTTGTAAACAATAGTCATTATCGATCACCACGACGTTGTTAACAGCTATTCTATCTTACCATGGTAACGTGTAAACAAATTGGCTCATCATGGACTAATCTAGGACAGTAGAAATACATCACAAACAGTAACCACAGCGTTTGTATAAGAACAGTGTGTAGTAAAAGATGGATCAGACAAAAAGACCACTACAGATTCCACCAGAATTTGCCAGTTATGCTGAGAAACATGAAATATTTCATACCTACAAGCGACTACTAGAACAATTGATAGTGGATAGGCCTGATGAACCTATCAAGTATATACTGAATATTCTAAAAAGGGATAAAGAAGTTCTTCCACATATCATAGTGTTAGGACCACCTGCTGTCGGTAAGAAAACTATTGCCACAATGATTTGTGCAAAAACTAGAGCTGCTCATTTGACAGTAGACAATTTAATAGATGAAGCAGACATAGATTTACGTACAGAAGCCAAAAATCACATCAATACAGATAAACCTATTCCAACTGCTTTATGGATCAAAATTTTGAAGCAGAGATTTGAATTATTTGATTGTGTAAAGAAAGGGTGGGTTATGGAGGGGTTTCCTTTAACCAGAGAGTTAGCTTTAGTCATGCAAGAAAATGGATACTTTCCACAACACTGTGTACTATTAGAGGCTACAGATGATGTTCTTATTGATAGAGCTTCTGGAAAGAGAATTGATCCCAAAACCGGGGATGTTTATCACACGTCCTTCAATATGCCAGCTGAACCAGATATTCAGTCGAGGTTAGTCACCTCTGAAGAATACTCAGAAAAGCAAATGGTGAAAAAACTAGCAGAATATCATCGCCATATTGATGGTATAGTGAGGTGCTATCAGAAAATGACTAAACGATTTAATGCTGATCAGCCAAGTGCCGATGTTTTCTCTGAAGTGGTTAGCTTTATTGAAAGTCAAAGAAGGAGCAACACACCACACACACCCCGTGTTATTCTATTAGGACCAACAGGTAGTGGTAGAGCAGTCCAGGCTAGTCTATTAGCTTCTAAATACAACCTTATTGATGTGTCATGTGGACAACTCATTAAACAAGCAATATCAGAGGAAACTAAAGCTGGACTAGCTGCTAAAACATATGTTCTGAAAGATTTTGTTGTACCTGACAGTATAGTGTTAAATATTCTAAAGGAAAGATTAAGTCAAGTAGATTGTGTGGTTAGAGGTTGGGTGTTACATGGTTATCCAATCACTAGAGAACAAGCTGAACAGTTGGATAAAGTGGGTTTCGCACCTAACCGAGTGTTTTTCCTCAATGTTCCCACTGATTCTATTATAGAAAGACTTACACAAAGATATACAGACCCTATCACAGGAGAACGTTATCACCTACTTTATAATCCACCAAGATCATACGACGTAAAACACCGTCTAGTAAGACACCCTAGAGATATGGATACTGGGGTTTGTAAACGAATCTCCCAGTTTAATGCATACAAAGATGAACTGGCTGATTTCTATGAGTCTTCCCAACTTGTCAACGCAGATCAAGACCCCCATACCATATTTGAATTGTTAGAAAGTATGATTGCTGAGCCTTTACCTATGAAACTGTGATTTGTGTTAGATGTCCATGTTTATTGATTGTTTATTAAAAAAATATAACAAACAATTTAAAACGTAAATTTTATTTCGATCATGATTTTGGACGCACGTCAGTCATACTTAGCCTACTCCGTGAATTTATCGTTAAATGTAGAGCCTTACGTGTATTCTGTATTTATTATCATTAAATTATTACTACGGGATTCACATTGCAATGTGAGTAATTGACCTAATTTTGTTAAATACAGGTCAAATATGACGCCAGGGATAACGCCTACGTATCGTGGGAATTAGGTCAGAGCTGAAAATCCTAAGATGTCTTTTTTTTCACTTATCACACAAACTCCGCTGTGTTTATAATGGTACCGTTTATAATAGTATCTCAAATCAAGGCACATAAAGTATCGGTTGTCTTTTTTGTTTTAATAAGGCCTACTTTGCATTAATCTTTTTAGTTTAGAGGCTAGGCCTATGGCATTCACGCAATGACGTCTATTACTATTAGGCCTAATAACGAAATTGCATTCACGTATTCGAACATGATAGGCAGCCATCTTACACTACAGTCAATCAAAATCATGCTTCTTAAAGTAGCTGCCTTGTGCCTTAAAATAACCAATCGAAATCCATCTTCGGACAATAGTTGTCAGCCCTTGACCATTTAGCCTACCGGTAGGCAGAGCCGATTACAGACAGGGTTTATGTTTATGTGAACAAGACGGTTGGCATTTTGGTAACCCTAGCAGCTAGCTTTCATTAGGCTACTTACAACAATTCTAAATTCAAGCGCAGATAAATTGAGAGTGAGAGTTAAAATAAATTAACTTTTACAAGTAGGCTAGCCTAGGCCGAAGCTAATGCCCTCATGCCCTCATGTATTGAATTTCAGGGCCTTTTCCCAACAACAATAATAACATTTGAAAATGCTTATAATGCATTGGATAATTCACAAATAGTAAATGAAATGTACATATTATATGCAAATGAAGTAAATATTATGGTCGAAGCAGATACGTCATGAAGTTATGTTATGACGTCACTTCCTTTGTGACTGAGGTGTAGAAAATATGATTAACTACGAAATGTTCTAGTACTGAGTAGTAGTGATTAGTACTGATACGATGATTCTTATACAGATCACTATTTATTGGTCCATCTTAACGTTCTGTATCTCAGGTATGACGATATTACAGGTGACTTTACCGTATGATATGATTTGATCTAGACCGGTGGTAGGCCTATTCGATCTAGCCTAGTATTTTAGGTTGACCCGGTAGGCCTATTGCCCCCCCACTTTGAAATTTTGTTTGTAACATTACATACGGATAACTGCCCTAGCTGGTGCTGGTACTCCCCCCCCCCCCCCCCCCTCTAGGTTAGGCCTATTAGTTTACACAGTAAGAGACAGATTTTGTTGATTAATGATACAAGTAGGTAGAAACTCTGGAGGTCTGGAGGAATTGATCACTTTGGCGTAAGTAAAAAAAAAAAACGCTCGGCGCTTCAGATATCCTCATTTCCTGTTTCCAACGACCTAGTCAGATAAAACCTGCCGTTGAGCGGGTCACCAACGACCCTACGTGAACCTACAACCACAGGCACAGGCAGTGCACATTATGTTATGTGAATATTTACTTTTAGGCGTTGTGGAGGACAGGCCTAAAGATGAAAGTGGAATACCATTAGTAACTGATATGAATATAAATACGAAGCAGGAGAAGAAGTTCGTTAAACCGTCCCTAAACACCCCAAATATGAAGAATTATACCAGCAGAAAGCTCCAAGCTGTATATATTGATTACAAAGAAATGGAAAAGGAACTTCAAGATGAAAACTATTTTGTAATTATGTTATTCTCGAAATTGCGTTGCATTTTTCTTTTATATTATTTCCAACAAAACATGAAGACTAGTATGGGCCTATATAAAAAATAATACGATACGGTACCGTACTTCATGCTCCAGTGTTAAAGGGAGAGAATAAAATGTCCTCACAATCTGATATATTATACAGATCACAATAATTTAATCGACTACAAAACACATTGATTATATATAGAATTTATCAAGTCATTCATACATATTGAATTTTCATTAAACAAAAAGATAGTGGACCATAGCCATACAAACGCCCACCACGGCATGCGGATGGTAAAACGAAAAAGCTTCAAATTTTATCAGAAATAAACTTTCTCAAACCTTTTGATTTAGGTCCAATAACATCCATTTTAATTTCGGTTGAAAACTAAGAGAGTAAAAGCATATTCAAGATTTTCTTCTAACGGTCGAAAATAGCTAAAAATTTGAACTTGATCTTCGTTTGATGAATATTTATATACCGAATTTCATTTGATTCCACCACCAATCCAGTTTTTAGAGCGTTTACAAGCAAATGCTGACGGACGGACAGGGGCGCCGACAATATACGTCCACATAGAGAGATGTGGGCGCAGGGGCGCCGGAACCACGGGGGCAGAGGGGGCGACTGCCCCCCCTGCCCTTCACCTGAGGGGGCAGGGCGAACATGTGCCCTTTTTGTCTCGGAGACACTGACATTTTTTATGTCATAATAATTACAGCCGACGGAGGAAAGAGACGGAAAATGGGGATTTTATCTGGACTGGGCTCACATCCCCCCAAAATAAGAGCCGGCCGATACTATAATCCATAGGGCAGCCCAGAGCTGCAGTCAGCTGGTGTTCACGGACCCTCTCCGTACATGTATTGATTCAAGCAAATTTGTTCCAGCAAAATTTATTGTGTCCCTATGCACCAAAATATAGGCATGACGTACGTTCTGGTATACCTAAGAAGTGATCTAAGAAGCTCTAAAATACAAAATTTTCTCGGGGGGGCTTACGGCGCCCCCCGAATCCCCAGACTGGAAGTTTCTTTCGCATCGCTCGGTCACATAGTGCCCTTTATATCACAGCTCCGCCCCCGCCGCTAACATTTCCTTCTGGCGCCCCTGTGTGGGCGTATACAAATCGAAATTATTTTTTTTTTATTAAAATTACATTATCAGAATCTATCATGCTAGTGCTACGATTTCTTTTCAGATTGATGACGATGATTTAACAACTGCTCAAAGGTTCAAAAGACATTGGAAGAGAGTCCTTACACGATGTATAATTTTACTAGCTATATTAGTATTTATAGTTCTATTGTTCCGATGCTTAGCGGCTACAATCGGTTCCTTTATACTTCCAACGTTCCAATATTACTGTTCCTGTTTATCATGTTTACCCTGTTGTAAAAGAAAAGATACAAGTAAGTATAAACACTGTTATTATTCGAGTTCGGGTGAAATTTTGGATAGGTAAGTTGTGTCACGGAGACACGGACAAAACCAGTCTTAAAGACATTGCAGTGGCTTAAATACCAAGTCTAAGGGCTTCCACATATTATAGAGAAGTCTTAAAAGAAAATAATGCAATAGGAGAAAGCCCGAAAAGGAAAAGAGATATATTTTTTTGTCTGGTCATATAAGCTTAATCTTTGTTCAAAAAGAAAACCAAGATACTGTTTTTTGTTCGTCTGCTGTATTTTTTAGACTTGGTGAGCTGGTGTTAAAATCTAACCTATTAGCAATGAATGTTGTACAAACTCAGTATGTCCAGTTTCATTTTGAACACAATCGTATTTCGTTTTTGGAAATTTCACTCCACCATTACAAACATAAGTCTTCCACAAAACCTATGACTCTGATTTTAAATTGCAAGTGTTGCGAGGTTGGCAAGATGCGTTGTGCCCCATGTTCTTTATTTGTATATTTGCAATCCTGCCCACACAAGGCTGGGCCTTTGTTTCAATTTTCAGATGGATCTGTGGTTTCATACCATTTTGTAAACGAATATTTACGTAAATTAGTTACATTCATTGGCTTGGATACTGCGTTGTACAAACTTCATTCATTTCGGATTGGGGCTGCAACTACCGCTTTCTTGCAGGGACATTCAGAAGAGGCAATTCGTGTTATGGGACGTTGGCAAAGTAATGCATTGCAGTCTTATATCCGCGTCCCTTCTTTGTCTCTCTGAAGGCCTGTAGGAGTGCGGTTTGTAGCCGTTTTCCTTGGCTGGTGTTGTAGAACATAGCTCTTTTTTATTAGGTTTATTTGTCTTGGCTGGTGTTGTAGCACATAGTTCGTTTATATTAGATTTTTATGTTATGTTTTTATAGGTTTATATGTTATCTTGTATATAAGTTCAGTTGTGTTCATGTATTTATTTTGATGATGTGTTTGTCTGTGTTGGGCATGACAGCTTGGGGCTGTGTTTGGCGTAGTTTTTCAGTATTGGTTTAGCCCAACAGGAATATGAATATTATTAGATATTGATATTAGATGTTTTTTGTAGTGTATGTTTATACAAATACTTTCTTATTCATATTCTTGTCGTCATGCAAAATAAATGACATTTCACACCATCAAAGTATTTTATTATATTGGCAGATGTGGGGGAATTGGATGGGAGACACAAATGCAATTCGCGAGTTTATATTGTCTTGATAAAATGTCAGCCTGGGAATCTTGGTGACAAAGGTCGTTATAGTTGAACAGTTCACCTTGTTCTGGTCACTTATCTTGTGGTATTCAATCGGACTTTGAAATGACATAGATTATATATAACCATTAAGGTCCATATCGCAGTAAAGATGATATTGATACCATTAAATCACACATGGAATATGTTCTTTAATCTAATTACAGTGTATTACAAAGTTGAAGAGTATGGTAAAGAGCTTGGAATGGAAATTAATGAGGAATCTTATAATCATCTGCTAGAAATATGCGAGGAAGAGGGGATGCTTGCCGTCAGAGATGTCAAACGTGTTTGAAGATTACATATATTCATTTAGAAAGAGTATAGATGTCAAGAAGAGTGATATTATATCAATAGCTCATGAAAGTTTAAATTATGTGCTTGCTAATGTAACCTATATTTAACACAATGAAATTAAAGCATAAAATTACAGAGAAGAATATTTCTTGAGTCATGAGGCAGACTATAAATCATTGAATTGTTTTAGGCATTGTTCAAAAAACGGGCATCTGATGTTTTGATGTGAGATAAGATATTCCTAGCTTTTCCTTCCATTCCAAATTTTCATCTAGTGCAGACATTTAATTCCAAATAAGCATTAATGACTTCTGGTACCTCTAATTGTATCTGACTAGGAGAAGCAATACTACAACTAACAAGGCATATATTATCATCTTTGAATAAATTGTTAAAAAAAAAAGAAGACAAATCTTGTATAATTAATAAATTGTATTAAAAATAATTGAAATATAACAACTAACAAAAATAAAAAATTATAAACTGTGATATATATATATAGAGTTGATAAAATGTCATGGTCATATGAAATAGTAAATACATTTATGTCATAAGATATAGTTTGAGCCATGTAAAATGAAATTTGTCAATATAAGCTACTGTCAAGGCCAATAATGGAATTCTTTGTGTGCTACGATGATATCTTTTCACTCTTGATAATATTTGCTCATCACAATAATTTTATAATTAACCATATTTATCTGTTCATTAACCTGTGGATCATGAAATGTTGGTTTTCAGTAGTATGTTCATTGAATTAATGTAAATTTATGGTGAGCAATTGTCCTATTTCTCATTTCTTTGGTGTCTTTATCCTAGGACAAGTGGTTGCCTAGCAATATACGCCCACTTACTACGTAAATTGTCAATATATCATGGAATGTTACTATCTTAATTTTTGTTGGATGGTGTTCAGATTTGACTTTGAGTTTAAGCTAAATATGAAATTGCTGCAAAGAAGATAATTATTAGTAAAATGCATTATCATGTACACAACAGAAGCATAAACAATCAGTATAGCGAAGAAAGCCCTCACCTTCTGATTACAAGTTAAATTGTCATGTCAATCATCAGCAAGAATGTAGGGGATGGGCATATATCAAGGTATGAAAGATACGGCTCTTAAACACAGCATCAACAAACCATAGAGAATGCATTTTATTAACTTGTCGATAAATGTAGTAGGCTACCCTACCACCCTACACCACTGAATGTTATCATAATGGTCATTTTGTTGATTGAGTTTTCCAAAGTTTAAGTTTTGGATCTTGTTGATTTAAAAACGGGTAGTAAGCTCCCTACTCCCCTACACTTACTCCATACCACACCACTTAATGTAACCATAGTGGTTACTTTGTTGAATAAGACTTCCAATCTAGTATTTTGTATCTTGTTGATTTTACATATTATAATATGTAGTAAGCTCCCTACTCCCCTACACCTACTCCATACCACACCACTTAATGTAACCATAGTGGTTACTTTGTTGAATAAGACTTCCAATCTAGTATTTTGTATCTTGTTGATTTTACATATTATAATATGTAGTAAGCTCCCTACTCCCCTACACCTACTCCATACCACACCACTTAATGTAACCATAGTGGTTACTTTGTTGAATAAGACTTCCAATCTAGTATTTTGTATCTTGTTGATTTTACATATTATAATATGTAGTAAGCTCCCTACTCCCCTACACCTACTCCATACCACACCACTTAATGTAACCATAGTAGTTACTTTGTTGAATAAGACTTCCAATCTAGTATTTTGTATCTTGTTGATTTTACATATTATAATATGTAGTAGGCTCCCTACTCCCCTACACCTACTCCATACCACACCACTTAATGTAACCATAGTGGTTACTTTGTTGAATAAGACTTCCAATCTAGTATTTTGTATCTTGTTGATTTTACATATTATAATATGTAGTAGGCTCCCTACTCCCCTACACCTACTCCATACCACACCACTTAATGTAACCATAGTGGTTACTTTGTTGAATAAGACTTCCAATCTAGTATTTTGTATCTTGTTGATTTTACATATTATAATATGTAGTAAGCTCCCTACTCCCCTACACCTACTCCATACCACACCACTTAATGTAACCATAGTGGTTACTTTGTTGAACAAGATTTCTAATCTAGTATTTTGTATCTTGTTGATTTATAATTAATGTAGTAGGCTACCCTACCACTGAATGTAACCATAATGGTCATTTTGTTGATTGAGTTTTCCAAAGCTTAAGCTTTGGATCTTGTTGATTTAAAATAAATGTAGCAGGCTACCTTCATTTAAGACTTATTCCATTCAACACCACTGTATGTAATGTTTACTGTAATGAACATAAAATTAAATTGAATTAATTTCTTGAAGACTTACAACAAGTGTTTGCTTTGTTTGATGTAATTTTTTGTATTTCAAAATGATTACAAATGATTTTTAAACTGAATATTTTAAGATATTCTGTTTAATTTGTTGACGGTACTTGTTGACATGTTTTCTGGGGATTTTTAATGACTTTTCTTGAAGAATTAAATCTGCATTGATACAGACATGAACTCCACAATCATAGCCATTGTCTTGTATAAGAATATTATTTTCAATAATTTGTTTCCAATTTGTCATGCTTGATTTTTCTAATTGAGATATAAATCTCAGAATTTTGTTCATGGCAACAAAACCTCTTTGATTATGACTAATTGAGTCATAATATTTTATAGTTTTTGAGGGAACAAAAACAACTATTAAGCTCCAGTGATCTGAACTGTGCACTGGGATCAATACTTTTTCATTCTGAAAAATATTTTTGCCTTCATAGCTAGATACTGCATTAGCACTATTTGATTCTAATCTTTTGTAACAAAATACATCAAGCGCCATAACACTGTTCTGCAATTTGTTTTCTCTATCTTCGAGAAACTTCATATGAAAATTAATGATTTGGTCATTTAACCATTGGCCATGGTTTAATGTAGATAAATCTATTTGAGTAATACTAAAACCAAATTGTCTAGCAACAACAATATCAGCTGGAACTAATGGCAAAGTGGTTGTAGTTCTTGTTTCTGTTTTATGTTTTTTAGTACATAATGATTTAGACTTCTTTGAAGTATAAGAAGTATTAGATTTTGGTAATGAAGGATAAACCCTTTCACTACAACTAGTTGAATCAGGAATTTCTTCCTCAATTTGATTATTATTAACTATCAGATAAACTATTTTATGATCTGAATAATAGTTTTCTTGAGTACCTGACTCAATATATGCTTGTGGAATATTAGTATATATCAAATCAATGATAGAACCTGAATCAGTTGTTGGTTCATTTATTAACTGACACATTCCATTCAAACTTTTTGATTTCACTTCATTCTGATTGAAGTCACCTAGAATAACCATTAGTTCATCATTTTCAATGGTTTGTTTCACACTATCAAGTGCAATGCAAAGGTCACTTTCTGTTACTTTAGGTGGTTTATACACACCTAATATATTGCACCTTTTTGATTGACCATCAATTTGTATTTGTAGCTTTACCAAACTCATTTCGACTTTATTTTTATTGTGTTTTTCAACAGTTACACAAGAATCTTGTAGAGAATCATTAATATAAACAGCTATACCATGATGATTTTTCTGTTTTTCAGTGTAGATATCATTTCTATACAAGGTAAAACCAGGTATATCATAGATGTTGGTATTGGTACCAACTTTTAGTCGAGTTTCTGTCAATATGATAACAGAGCCATTAGTTACTATTTGATTACATTTTACATCCTTTATATACTTTTGTAAGGATCGTACATTGTGATAAAGCAATACAAAATTAAGTGAATTTGAACAGAGATCTTTTGTTTTAAATTTTAGTTTACGAACCGAGCGTAAATCTTGCATTTCTGTTTTCACTTCTGTACTTACTTTAATCTTGTTTTCATTTAGATTAATTATGTGTAAACCTTCAATGGTTTTCACTCTACTTAATCCCACATAATGAATGTGTGGAGTTTTCCTTCCTTCAAAGTCTACCACAACTTTGTCTAAAGTGTCTCCCTGAGACCTGTGAATAGTTTTAGCAGCTGACGGTCGTAATGGAACTTGCGTTCGCATAACCTCAGCATTTTTATACCTCCCAACCCGAAACTGCCTAGATATAGGTAATATAGGAGTCCATGACTTGTTGATGTTTGCATTGTAAAGAGCTTTATACTCTTTTCTTGTTAACTGACCAACTTTGTTGTCTTCAAATTCTACCCACACCAGGCTACCAACTGCAGAATTTGATTGACTTATTTGAATACAGCGTATAGTACATGCTGATCCATTTGTAAGACCGTCGTCTATTCTTGCATTTAAACATATTTCACATTTCATACTTTCAACTAGATATAAATTAGTTGATAACTGCATGGTCTTTCTTGGATCTTGTGGAATATTTTGTAGAAGTGTTTTGGCTAATGCCTGGGCAGCAGATCCAACTACACTGTCTTTAGCTTTTATGACATATTTTTGTCCAAGCATATTTTCAAAAACTTTGTTATTAAAGTTTTGCATTTTTTCATTGGTGAGAAATAAGTGTTGAATATCATATGGATAATCAGATTCACTGTTTGTTTTGAGTAATCTTGTTTTTAATAAGGCCAGATCATCCGACCTTTCTTTATCAGAAGTATAAGAACCTTCTCTAAATCGGTTTAAAAGTTCAGCAAATATTTTGCTGTCTTTTTGCCTCATAATTTCTGTAAGTTCATACATGACAAAATTATCTTGCCACAGGTTACTTGCAAGTGGTCCATAAGCATTTTGACTATTTTCAAATACATAGCCATCAAAAACTGGCTTTAGTTGAAAAAGGTCACCAACTGCTATAACGTGCACACCGCCAAACAATAATGGTGACCCTTTTATATCTTGTAGACGTCTATTAATAAAATTCAACATTCCATTTCCAACCATTGAAATTTCATCAATAAACACAACTTTTAAGCCTCCAAGTGTTGATCTCAGAGTATTTAGTCTAGAGCTATCTAGAGCCTTGTATTGCAAAGATTGAGATACTGGTATCAACAGTGCACTATGTATGGTGTTACCCTTTATATTATATGCTGCTTTACCTGTCGGAGCCAGCAGTAATTGTCTGGTGGTTTGAAAATCATCACCAGCTTTTGTCTTAAAATATCGTAAAAGACTTTGGTATAAGGCTGATGTAACAAAACTTTTACCTACACCAGCACCACCACTCAAAAATCTAAATACTTGAGTGTTTGTTGATTTTATCATATGCAATGAGTCATAAACAAAATGCAATTGTTTTTTATTGAGCAAACGCATCAATGCACGATACTCTTCATCAGGCATTTCATAAAGAGCTATTTCATTTGTCTGATTGTTGGAGGGGATACCTAAATCCACACCTATATCATATTCATATTTGGTAGGTTCTCCACTTTTAGATATTAGTTGTGTGTTATCGTTTTCTTCTTGTTGATCTTCTTGTTGAATTTGCTGTGTTACAGGTGCTTGCTCATTCCAAGCTTCTTCCAAATCCTGTACCTCTGCAGCTACAGCTGCATCAACAGCTTCTCTATTTGATTCATATTGTTTCCTCTGAATTTGAATTTGATCAGACAATTGATCAAACTTTTGTTGAAATGAATCGCAATTTGCAATTAAATCAATTTCTTCAACACGCCAGTTAGTAAACAACATAAGTAATTCTCTATAGTGTTTCTCTGGCTCTTTGTCGATATTAAAATTTACATATCTTATGACTCTAGGAATTGCTCTTTTCTTAGAGACCTTGTTATCCAATTCAATATCATCTTCATCAGAATTGTGTTCTTGTAGATTTTCTAAAAGTGTTTCATCACTTTGTACAAGTTTTGACCTTTTAGTATAACTCTTCTTATGGTCATACCAAGAAACAAAGTCAGCAAGTGATACATTTTCCAAGGACTTTGGTCTTTTTTTGTATCTATCTATTAGATTACTAGATTGGATATTTTCATCCCCATCTTCTAGATCATCTATTTGTTGTTGAGTTTTCAATAAACAAACTCTTTCTTCAGGTGGAGATGTATTAATGAATACAACCTGTCTTGAAGCTTTTCTCATGGGTAACTGCAGAATAATATATACAGCTTCCTGAGCACTTATTTCCACATTATTAAGGAATTTATTCCCAATCATTTTGACTTGTTCACGAATGCCGTGATTTCCATTACGGACTTCTTGACATGCATTTCTGAGTAAATCACTCATTCCTCTTTGTGACTTTGCTATATAAGATGCAATATACATTGCACATGCATAAACATCCAGGACAAATTGAATATCTATATTTGCCCTCCATGCTTTTAGTAAGTGAGGGTTATAGGAATTAACTCTCAATTCATTTGGACTTCTTTGAAGAAAAACTGTAGGAGATCGTATTGATGATCGTACTGCAAGATTATACTGTTCAAAAGTAAAATCTATCTTTTTGAGGAAGACATCAAAAGATATATCTTCACCTTCTAACATTTCATTCAAAATGCTGTTAATTTTGTCAAAATTTGTTGAGTGTGATTTTACTTCCACCTCGAGCATTGTAGTATCAAGAGGTTCTAATATAACTGTATTTGGCATAGGCGGTTTAGGAAAGCCAAATCTACAGACATGTCGATGTTTCTTTTTGCATGTATGAGAATGCTTGTGAATTTGGTAATTCACCAAATCTTGAAGCATATCATCTTCAACAAATCTCTTGCAAGAGATTGATTTGTCAATAAATTTGGTGATTTCATCAACACTATTTTCCCCAAAAACAGGGGCATCATCAATCCACAGCAATGTGTGTATATGTGGTGATCCGCGGTGCTGAAATTCTACACGGTAGAAGTAATCAACAACTTTACCCAGAGGGGATCCTTCTTGTTTAAGAATATCTCTAAATAAAAGATTAACTTGATAATCAAATTGTCTGACACATGTTACTGGATCAGAAGCAATAAGTCTACATTTTGTTTCCCAGTCCATGTTTTCTATTTCATCATCATCATATTCATGATTATCTTGTAGTTTGCCCAAAATCTTTAGCAAATGTGCCCATTTTGTTTCTGCAGCTGAAAAGCTACCAAAGTATGTTGCTGGTCCAAGCTGCCTTATCATTGCAAATAAATCTGTTTTTGCAATTTTGAAGTAAGGGGGTGACCCTCTTAATGTTTTTAATACCATGTACCCTTCATCATATTGAATTAATTTGTTGATATGACCAGGTGTTTTGAGGTCACCTGCTGTTATTTTGTTTCCACCAGTTTTATTTTTTCTCACTGCTATTTGAGTTTGCCCAATTATGGTCTTCATTTGGATCTTTTTCAACTTGAAAAAGACATTGTCTACACAGTTTGCAACTCGACGATCATTTCGTCTAAGTTCTGATTTGCAAAGCTCACTATAGTAGACATTTGTTTTTCTATTATCAGAGTTTATTCTTGCTTTTCCACAAAATATGTTGGGAAAAGCCAGTTCTTCTGAGTTTTTGTCCATAAATATACTTAATGGTATATTACCTTGCGCTGGTGCAAAATTGTGCACTTTATCTTTTTCATTTGTTTCAATGAAGTCTGGAGATGATAGCAAAGTATCCTTGGAACCTGGGGTTTCGTCACCTTCATCTTCACTCCAATCATCATTTTGTTGATTTTGAGAATCTACTTTTCCTGACTTTTGCTCATCAGTGCCAGAAATATTCACAGATTCCTCAGGTTGATTTGTGTATTCAGGTTGATTTTCTGGTTGATTTTCAGTTTGGTCATTTACTTGAAATGAATCTATTGACCAATCGTCATCAAAGGATATTCCTTCTTTCTTGTAGAGATCTCCATTCTCTTCTAACCAAGAAGCACATTGTTTAATCTTGTATGGCCGAATATTTTCAGTCATAACTGAATGATTATATTTTAGTTGCCGTTTCAGATTGGCTGCTATTGTTAGATTTTCATCAGGTGCCCTTGGTAAGGAACTGATAGTATTTACAACATTTGCAGGGACATTGACAACATTCCCTCTTATTTTCCTTTGTTTACCCCGTGGAGCAGCATAGATTTTCATGAAAGGAATTCTAGGTGATAATAATCTCCATTCTAATGGATGGAGATCTAGATGATCTGGCAATTCTGGAAAGGAATTGCCATTGTAGATTGATAAGGGTGGTATTAAATCTTTTTTGATATACTTTTCACATGTCCCACAAATCCAGCCTTCACCATTTTCTAAAAGACACTGGTTTGCAGCTTCGTTGATTTCTTTTAATTTAGTAGACTTCGTAACACTATGTTTGTACCATAATTGATTACAGCACTCACAAATGTAAGTTGGTCCGCTACTTGTTTTTTTATGAAATTGACTAATCAATTCTTCAATTTCCATTTTTTTTATCTCATTTCGTCTTTTCTTTTTTGAAGGAGTTTCTCTTTGTTTTTCGTCATTCTTGTAGTCCAGCCTTTTTCGCTTAGTTCTCTTTAGTTTTGTCTCCTTTTGATTTTGAGACACCTTATAGTCTGAACTAAGTCGCTTAGTTCTCTTTAGTTTTGTTTCTTTTTGATTTTGCAGCAAGTTGAATTTTAGATCTAAACGTTGCTTTTGTTTAGATACAACCTCTCTTTTTGTTGGTCTATATTCTGGGTTTAGACGTTTTGTATTCTTTAGTTTTGTCTCTTTTTGATTTTGAGATATCTTATAGTCTGAACTGAGTCGTTTAGTTCTCTTTAGTTTTGTCTCTTTTTGATTTTGAGATATCTTATAGTCTGAACTGAGTCGCTTAGTTCTCTTTAGTTTTGTTTCTTTTTGATTTTGAGACATCTTATAGTCTGAACTAAGTCGCTTAGTTCTCTTTAGTTTTGTTTCTTTCTGATTTTGCAGCAAGTTGAATTTTGGATCTAAACGTTGCTTTTGTTTAGATACAACCTCTCTTTTTGTTGGTCTATATTCTGGGTTTAGACGTTTTGTATTCTTTAGTTTTGTTTCTTTTTCATTTTGAGATATCTTATAGTCTGAACTAAGTCGCTTAGTTCTCTTCAATTTTGTCTCTTTTTGATTTTGAGATATCTTGTAGTCTGAACTAAGTCGCTTAGTTCTCCGAGATGAAGCATCTTGTAGCTTTTCTTTTTCTCTGAAAGTAACATCTTGGCGTTTGGTTTGTTTGTACGTTTGCCAGTAATGTTTTCTTTTTGGTTTAACAGAACTTAATATAATGTTCTGTGACAATTTTTCATTTTGTTTTCTTTGAAAAGAGAAATAATTTTCCATACAAGACATCAATTGATCTCTGTCATTTTGATTAGTTTTTGTAGACTGATGACTTGCGTCCTCATTAATGTCTGTATCATCAAGTGATTTCTCTACACATGTAGAGGATGATAATTCTACAGTTGTAGAGTTTTTAAAACCTTGTTGATTATGATTAGATAAACTACTTTGTTTATCATTAGAGTTTTCTACTGAAGTAGAACTACATGTTGAATTTGCTCTATTTGAATGTTCTGATACCTTAGTATCAATACTAGTTGATATTTCAGTAGTAGACCGGTGATTGGTCATTAGTTTCTTCCTCGCTCTTCTTCTAACATCATCTGATTTCTTCTTTAGTCTAGGCATATTCACTTCTTAGATTTATCAAATTACTGAAATAAAAAACTATTGAGTGATCTTGCAGAATAAGTTCTAATGGATATAAAATCTGGTGATTACATCACAAGTTTTATATCCATTAAACTATGTTTGCAACTGGAAAGCAAGGAATTTAGAGATATAGAAAAAGAGATAACAAAATTTAGTATGAAATGAATGAAGGAGATGTTATTAACAAAGCTATTTACAGATAAATGGATATGAAATTTGAAATACCGGTATATTATGCAATGGACACTTTTGAATAATGATTATGATTTTTTATAATAATAACACGCCTTCATTCAATCCATTTTCCTTGCTTTTGTTCATTGGTTTAATTCAATGAACATCAATTTGAATTGACACAGTTCAATTTCAAGAACGTCATTTTGATTTGACACATTTCAATGTCATTTTGATTTGCAACAGTTCAATTCAATGAACGTCATTTTGATTTGACATTTTGATATGTGGATCTAAAGATCTCTTGTTGAATAATTTGTTTATGAATCTTATGTAGATTCAAGTATCAACCAGTCTACTACCAATCTTTTTCTGATTATCTTCATAAAGCTGAAAGAATACAAAATATATTTTTAAAAAAACTGTGACAACATATCATGGGTGTAAAGTGGAACATTTCCACATACATTTGTGTCTAATCTTTAAATCTAAATCTGTTTGTATTTGGTTGTAAAACTCCATGAATATTTGTCAAAATAGAATTCAATTTCAAAATAGAATTCAATTTCAAACTCGTCCAACTCGCATAATCTTATCTTATTCGTCCAATGAGCATAATCTTATCTTATTCGTCCAATGAGCATAATCTTATCTTATGGATATTATCCTACACACAAAAGTTTATTAAATTCCTACCACAACTGTGGTCTCTATCACGTTCACAAGTCATATCTAACGTAATTTAGGCGTAAAGCTCTGTAAATATTTGTTGAATCGATCCGGAATTTGAACTTGTCCAAGATCTTATGGATATAATCCTACACACAAAATTGTATTCAAATCCAACCAAAACTGTGGTCTCTATTGCGTTCACAAGCCATTTTTAACATATTTTGGGTGTAAAACTCCGTGAATTTTTGTCGAATCGAACCAAAATTCGAACTTGTCCGAGATCTTATGAATATAATCCTACATACAAAATTTTATTCAAAACCAACCAAAACTGTGGACTCTATCGCGTTCACAAGCCATTTTTAACGTATTTTGGGTGTAAAACTCCGTAAATTTTTGTCGAATCGAACCCAAATTCGAACTTGTCCGAGATCTTATGAATATAATCCTACATACAAAATTTTATGCAAATCCAACCAAAACTGTGGACTCTATCGCGTTCACAAGCCATTTTTAACGTATTTTGGGTGTAAAACTCCGTGAATTTTTGTCGAATCGAACCCAAATTCGAACTTGTCCGAGATCTTTAGAATATAATCCTACACATAAAATTGTATTCAAATTCAAGCAAAACTGTGGTCTCTATTGCGTTCACAAGCCAATTGTGGACAGACGGACGGACCGACGGACGGACGGACGGACCGACGGACGGACGGACAGGGGCGACGGCAATATACGACCACATTTCAATGTGGGCGTATAAAAACCATTAAAGGGATTGTAAAGTGATTTTCTAAACTTTGTATGTGTATCTGGAACACTGATAGCATCAATTTGCACCATTCCAATTTCCATTTTGACATCTGTAGTTCTTGCAATTTCACTAAAACTAACATGTTTTATGACATCACTAACAGTGATCTACATACATATTAATAGTAGATTCCAGTCTTTATACATCTATATTTTTTTATTCTTACATCAGGAATGAGATTTTTCTAATATCAATAAGTTTTTTATAAAACATGTCACCTTCTCTACAATAGAATATAATAGAATGTTATCTGAATACAGTTTACTATTCATAACATCAGGAGGAATTTATGTTGAATGAAGGGTGTGGTTTAGAAATGATTGATTCATTGATGGGGGAAGCTGTGGTAGTACCTTTGTTAATGGTAAGCAGTCCTTCAGGCACATTTTTTTAAGCACACTTCATTTAGGCACAGTACTTTAGGCACATTTCTCTTAGACACAGTCAGATAAGCACATGTCATATAGGCACAGTGTTATTTAGGCACAGCGATTTAGGTACACTTTCAAGTAGGCACATATTCAATTAGGCATACGCAAATATGCGTCAAAGACAGTCCGGCCTCAGGCTCTACCCATCAAAATTTTTTGTCATTAAACACGCCCCCTCCCCCTAAACTGATGACTGGATAGGGGCCTAGTATTAACCTTCCAATAAGTAAACATATTTTTTAACTGCTTAAAGGGATAGTAAGCTTTATAACGATATCCGAATTTTCCAATAAATAGACAATTAAATATTACCCTAGAGCGATAAAATTTCACAAATCCTTAAACAGAATAAAGTTTTTAGCGATTTTCAGCCGAAATTCACTTTTCATGGAAGCCGCCATTGATGACGTTATGGTTCGTGATTATGCGAGATAATGACGTCACGTCGTAGATAGAATGGTAAACAAAGCATGGCCGACATTCAGCCGATCGATTTGAGCCACAAACGCTAGGGTTTACAGTGAAAGACCATCCAATGACAATGACACATAAAAAAGAGGATCGCCTCATGAATTCGACCCAATACTACTGAGAATTTTAAACTTTACTGGCGTTGAGTTTCCGAGTGTCGAAAATGTGTTTGTTGTGTAGCGTGAAAAACAGCGGATCAACCTGCATAATATTATGGTTTTCCGGGATTATAAAATAGTTCATTGAGACTCTCAGGTTAAAAAAAACCCTGCGTTTCATCGGGATTATGTCTGCTAAAGTCCATGCAAGAGTAAATCAAGTTTTTCCTGCAACTTTTACAAAGAAATAAGACGAATGAAAATGAAATGACCCAGCCATGCCGCGAGAAAATAACTTGTACCGTCTTGTTTTTTTGTTTCATTAAAGTATAAACTGACCTGAAAATCAAGACTACTAAAGGAATTATATCAGTAGAGGAACTGGACAATCAAGATACAAATAAAGCTGGAAATTTAGAACTGACGGTACAGGTGTAAACAAAAGACGAAGTAAGCCTTTCGACTACCATTCAACGGCAGGTTTTATCTGACTAGCCTTTCGACATGATTTGAATGAAGAGGAATCCAAACAAACAAATTCCCGATTTCATTCATGCTTCATAGGATTAAATTCAAAGTAAGAGCTAACTTTCTAAGCAGCCTACCATAACTCAAAGTGAATTTACCTTCACCATACTGTATTTATTACGCCCTCATTGCCAATCATCGTGTTGACATTTTATTACGACGTGACGTTCTATCTACGACCTGACGTCATGTCACGTGACGCGTCAAGCAAATATGGCGGCCTCCATGATTTGTAATTTATTGACTTTAAATTGTGATATTAGACGAAATAAAGTAGGAACAACAATAAAAACTTTTGGAACATGTTCATTTTATTCTAGTCTATCACAAATTTACAAAGCTTACTATCCCTTTAAGTTAATGACTATGCTTGCCTAATATAAATAAGTTTTTACCTTGAAAAATTTGAAACTGTTTAGGTTTCTCGAAGACAACACCAAGAAGATACACTGGTATACCCATTATTAAAAATAATAAACACATTCCTAGTTCTTTTGGTTTTCTATATACAGACATAGATAGTAATATAAATATCAATAAAATCATCAATATTGGTAAGATTATAGGCATCTGAAATTAAAAAATAACATTGAATATGAAGTATTTTCACACTTTTAAAAAATTGAAATGAATCATCATCTGATTATTTGCTTCAACTATGCCTGAATATGTATGATTGTATTTGGTCATTTTAGGCTAGTAACAGATTTTTAATGCCAGTTCAACATTTGAACATTTGATTTCACTATGTAGTGCCATAATTGAATGACACCAATCCCCTATAGAGTTGAAAAACTAAAGTTATGCATACCTTTAAAGGTCTTGGAGCATCTGGTAACTTATATCTCAAATACAGTAAACACAATAACACTGTAGATACCATTATGGAGGCAAATAAACTCATAAAATCAATGAAAGATACAATAGTTCCACTTAGTAATACACACATAACTGGAATACTCTGAAAGATAAAGGCTACATGAATGTACTGTATCCTAATTGAATTGTATCCTTATTGACTGGAATAAAATAGAAATCTGCTTAGGTTAACTTTGCCTGATTAGTGATACACTGTTACAAAATTGTACTAAGCTTGCAACTAACACAAAAAAACCCAGTTCATTAAAAAAGCAAATTTTATTAAAAAAAATTGACATTGACTCATTACTTGTCAAGGCATGAGAAATTATCTACTTACACAACCTATTATAGCTGGCCATGGTGTTAAATATTTACAACTTATCATCTGAAACAACTTAGGCATATGTCCAACTCTTGATGCAGCAAATAATATTCTACAAAAGATAGCTTGTCAGGTAAGGTAATATACGCCCACTGACAGCTTTGACTTTGAACAAATATATTTGACAGTTACAGAAAAAGATATTCAACCTTCAGTCAAACACCTCTTTTGGGATGATACTGAACAAAATTACAAATTTTTGTCAAATATTTTTCATTTTTTTTTATTTTCCATATGGTTCATCCTTGGGTCATAAAAAAACAGTACCCTAACACCCAGTTTCATCAAATTCTTTAAGATTTGCTCCTTCAAGAACAAGGGAAATAATTCATTAGAAAATATTTTTCGACTTTGCTGATTTTCAATGGCGTTCATTATTTGGAGATTGCAAACACTCACACCAAGTTTCATCAATATCTGCCAAAAAATTTGCCTTCTAGAGTGTTTGGGAGCTTAAAATCGAACACATCGATTACTCAAATAATTATTTTTTTCAGATTTTAAATAGCATTCATCCTTAGGTGCTTATGACGCTCACAACAAGTTCTGTCAAAATCATGCCTTCTAAAGAATGTATATGAGCTAAAAATTGAACATGCTTTCAAGAACCAGGGCAATAATTCATAGAAAATATTTCTCAATTTTGCTGATTATCCATCCTTGGGTGATAACAAACACTCAGGACAAGTTTCGTCAAAATCCTCAAGAAGTGTGCATTCTAGAAGTGATTACGAGCAATTGTACAATTTTTTTCAGTGCACCCAAATTTCAAATTGTAGATTTTTATTACACTAGCGAAGTATGTAGGCAGTCTAATTAAAATTAGTTACAAACTAAAGAATTGTAACCATAATATTTAAGTTCTTACCTTGGTTGACCTAAAATTAGTACATTTAAACCACCGATAGAACATAAAGCGACTAGTATAGATATTGTAAAACCAAGAGCTGGATGAATGTGCTGCATGGCAACCTACAAAATATGTGTATATCTGATGATTGGATTTTTCTTCATTGGAAAGAGGATTCCAGGTTTATATTTGTGTTTTTAAGATATGACACTTATAACTTCCATTCTGATTTTCTCTCCCTTAAGATTGCAATGTCCTAATGCATGACAAGTGATGTCCAGCCTCATTTAATTTGTTCATAGTAAATATCTTACCACAGCAACAGCATCTGATCTGATAATTTCTCTAGGTGTCAGTATAATACAATAAGTAAAATTCACCAATACAGATAAGACTGTTACTAATGTCATTGATAACATCATAGATCTTGTTAATGTTCTAAAATATAATATTAACATTACCATTGGTAGGTTGAACAATTATGAAGCTTTTTCTAAAAACTTGTTGCAATATTGTCTGCAAGTATATCAGTATGGACTTAAACATTTTATTTGTTCTTTGTTCAGAATTTTGTGCCTTTGTCAAAGAGTCAAATTTGCCTGTTACATATTTATGACATTATTTTTGTCCAGCAAGGAATGTCACCACCATTTGGTCAATCCTTCAAAAGAAAGATTAACAAGAAAACTCACTTTGATGGATTTTTGACTTCTTCAATCAGAATAGTTACTATCATCCTAGAAAAATAAATTAACAATAGCATCTTAATGAAACTAATAAAATGAGTTATCTTTTGGAATTGGCCTTATGAAATTTTAATCAGTATATATTATATAGCCAACTCACAGACAATTTGAGAGATAGATTTTTAAAGGTAGAATTCAACCTCAGACAAATTGTTAGTAAAGATGTTTGGTATGTGCCAATACATTGAAAATCATTTTCCAATTTCATCCAGTGTATGTCTTAAAAGATGTCTTTACTAGACATTAAGTATGTTTGACTCCTACCTTTAAAACAGGTTCTTGATATTACTAAAGCATGCAATATTTCTTTCAAGTATTAACAATATATTTGGCAACATACTGTAAAAAATAATTTGTGTTCAAAATAACTATGATATACTTACAGTACCTCAAATGTAAATCTGATTCAATAAGTTGTCTTAATGATATAAAATCTGTGATGATAAAAATGTCAGATTTCAAAATAAATAATGAAAATATCACTTACCAACCACCAAAGTTATAAAATCCTGAGAAAAATGCTAATGCAATACCACCAGGATCTATGCTATCTACCCTAGTTATCTCAGACAAGTTATTTTCTGTAATCAAAATATAATGCCATGTGATTATCATTTTTCATCTCCTAACATCATAATTATGGTATTGTTCACAGCAGGTTTTGCCAAACAATTTTTATATTATATGTCTAATGTAAAAAGACATTGGAAAAAGGAGGGCTTATTTTCTCATAGAAGATATTAACTCACAAAATATATTACTCTATTACTCTAAATTATATATTATATTTTGAAGTAGAGTTAGAAGTCTAGCTACCAATCACCAAACTCTATTTATTATATATGAAATTCAGCTAGCAATGATAGTCTTTTCAGAAGATTATACTAACTCTCAAAAAGATAGAGAAAGATAAATTGCAGTCATAAACTATTACTCTAGGAATATATTATTTCAGAGGTTTTCTATCAATCAATGATAAGCAAATTAAAGTATATGCAGGAAATCAAAGGAAGCATAATTACCTTTATTAATCTGAGTAAATCCTACTACTATGATAATTAACAAAGCCAGAATTTTAGCACCACTTAATATCCCTTGAACTTTAGTTACAAACTTCACATAGGTACAGTTAAGAACAATGAATAATACTGAAAATGCAATATAGATATCATTTTAAATATTCACAAAAATAACATACAACTTTCATAAGAGATATATTCACTAACTGTTCGACCAATAAATTTTTTGTCTCAGAACCAGGAATTTTTTAGCTAATCTAATCTATCATAATGTTCACAACTCTCCCTCAAAATATAAGCCTTGAAATCCCTGCATCGCAATAATTATGAGTGTTTGAAAGTCAAAAATACGACTCGTTGTTTAGTGAGACTATTATGCTTTATATAGAAAACACAAATACAGAAAATGAAAGATAAATGTTTAGATACAGGTAGGGATATAATTGAAGGGAATATGCGATTTTTGTGCAGTTCTAGTACTTCTGGAGGCTATGGTCATATATTCAAGACTCAAATCAACCCTCGAAAATACTGAACATTATCCTTTAGGCCCTAACCTCAAGACAATGAAAATGGATTATGACTGACTGTGCTTTTTCTTTTCATACTGGCTTACTTGACATGTATGCATCATACATAGTTCACCATTCAGAATGTTATTTCATTATAGATTATACAGATTTTTGTACTTACAAATAAGGCACACTGCTATCAATTTGACAGCAATATCAGGAAAAATACAGTCTGGAGAAATAGCATTAAGAATATATAGAACGGCTGAATAGGCATTTATAGACCATGATGGACCAATAATGAGGATTACAAATCCCCACAGAAAAATAAATCCACTAAAAGAACCAAAAACTTCCATTATATAGAAATAGGCTCCACCAGCACAAGGTAAAAACAGCGCTACTTCCAGGAGGCAGAATGCAAGAGCAGCATTAAGAATACCAGATATTAACCATATTATCAGTGCTAACATTGGTGATCCTGCATATTGTAACACTGCAGGCGGGGAAATAAACGGTGCTGATCCACCAATATTTGTAATAAGGATTGCTGTGGCTGCCCAAAAATTTATAGATCGTTTTAATTTGATTTCCTCAACTTTTAAGATGGTTTGGTTTGTTAGTTCAGAAGAAGACATATCAGATGTAGAAATAATATGTCTCATATATTATAAGAAATCTAACACCATCTATATTTAAACTAAACTCATAACACAGTAAAACTATTTTTAAGGCCATCAAAAACATCTTTACATTATGTCACCATGACAACCTGTCCCAATTAAATGGCTGTCTCTAATTTCCTTTTATCTGAAATTGAAAGTTTTTATAGGCCTACAGGTTAATATCCTTCACTATCCCATGTAGAGTTTATCCAAGTCAAGGACACTCAACATTGTGTAACTTACACTGTCAACATAAAAGGCTTTCTATGAGCATTTTGACATGCATAATTATAAAAACCTCTCATAAAAACCCCCAGACCTAGCCTCTGATTAATCAATAAATCTGCAGTCAATATCGGCTACTAAAAACAATTTGTTGTTGATTTTTTACTAGAGACATTAATTACCAATCTCATAAACTTACCTATTATACCTATACTTTACCTGCCATGTGTTTTATTTGATAATAAAGCAATGGCAAAATAATTAATCAATAAAAAATCAAGACAAAATTCAAAAGACTTGTATAGGCTATTGCTCTTCTTCTCCATTTCACATCGGCGTTTTGGTATAATGCGTAGTCTGTCACATAAAATATTAAACATCCACACAGATTTTGCAAAGGCTAGAACTTACTAAATGTCACCCCACGTTCAATTGCTATATTTTATCAGCTGTCCACCATTTCTTTAACGTCTTATACTCGCGCTATTAATAGACTAATCTATATGACCTTGACAGTTATGGCGGGAAATATAATCCTGAATCAAATAGATTCATGAATCATGTGGAAATCTGATTTAGGCCTATCTCTACAATTACTACAGGGACCGCAGAACATCTCTGGTTATTTTTTAAAAAGAAACCTCAGCCCACCACATAGGCCTACTTAAAAAAAACTCCATGGATTAAAGGCTACTCGATTTTCAGGTTTAGGACAAACAAACCCATTACAAACCTCCCCCCACCTGCTACGCAGTCCCTGTGCTAGATAGATTAATCCCAACCCATGTTAAACACTCTCAACAAGTCTAGTCCTAGGCTGCTTGGCATGTTCCATTGTTGGTGTACAAATAGAATAACTAGAAAGAAAATTTAAAGGAAAGCCAAAGGTTGGTGTGGGCACTAAAAAATTGAACTGCTTGAAATATAAAATCTATTTGGTGATACCGAAAAGTTTATTCATATTTCATTAGTTAAAACCACTCATTCAGAGAATATTTGTTGAAATCATAAACAGGGGTGTTTTGCTAACTTTGGAAGTAGGGGGGCCCCCAAGTTAATGATGAGCCCCCCCAGGTTTAAGCGTTTTCGAGAAGTAGGGGGGCCGAGCCCCCCTGGGCCCCCACCCCCCCCCCCCCCCCCCTGGCCCCCCCCCCAGCAACACATCCCTGATCATAAAACAATTTTTTTTTGTCTAGTCACATAATATAATATATCAAAATATATATTTATACACACCTCGGGAAAGTTTTCTCTTTGATGTTGTCACACGATATTGAACATAACAACCCGGTGATGACGTCATCAGAGGGTGATATCTGATATCGTCCCTGTAGACGATATCCGATATCACCCGCTGATGACGTCATCACTGGGGTGATATGTCCAATGTTGTGAGACACCATCAAGAAATAATTAAACACTGTTTTGTCAACTTTATTTTGAGTACATTATTTTATATCAACAGTTCACAAAAACAAGAGATTTTACAATTTTAACCAAACATGAAATTGAATGGTATTTACGTCTCACTATACCTACTGGGATAAATAAATTAGGAGGGACAAACACCTGCAGTGTGCAATAAGGAAACATTTTGCCAGGACAGAGAGTCCACCCTCATTTTCATACTGAGGGATCTATAAAGTGCACAGTCCGTAGCACATGGGCTCTCGATTTATATTCCCATATGTCATAGAATGTAATTCAATAATTATAAGCGACACATGGATTGATTGTCACAAACCTCCCTTTCACTATGGTATATATATATTCCATCCTGTATATTTGGGCTTTGATGCTAATTTTGGGTTAATCTCCCCTATACAATTTCACAGTAGTCCACAGGAAAATATTCACGCTTTGTTTTTCATGTAATCCCAATCTTGCTGTATTTTCACATTTCCGTTTTTGTTTGTATATTTCACTATGACAGCCATTGATTGTGTATTTCAACCGCTTATTTGATATCAAAGAAACTAAAACTTTGACCAGGATTGTGCACATTTTCTTCTGCATTCGATGTATCCATGAACTATACCGTTTTTCTAAATATATAATCCAATATTGTCCATATTTCATTCGAATCGAATTCGATGTAAATCCAGCACTTTTTCTATTATTTGGCTTGCAATAACTAATTCACATCACTATGGTGGACTATGGCTGCCATAGCCAATAAAATCATTATTTACTTATATTTTGAATAATTTTACTTTTTTAAAGATTATTTTCGAAAAATTTTATTCATTTTCAATTAATTTATTTTATTTTTTTTCTTTATTTTGTAATTTTTTTTTTCTTTTTTTATTAAAAATTTTTTTCATTATATTTTTTGTAATTCTAATTTTATTTTCGTTATTTTTTTTTTTTTTTTTTAATATTTTCATTTTGGAAATTTTCCATTAAAAAATTTCTTCATCTAAAAAAAAAAAAAAACAAAAAAAACATTTCCCTTCTTTGCCATAAGCCGAGGGCTGCCATAGTGTCTTGTTTATCAAGTCTCTTCTACTCCAATCATTTTCCGCGAGTTCTCTTTCTTTATTTAGTTATTCATGGCTATTGTTTATATTTTGTTTCTTGAATGAAATGTTACCAGGCAGAAATGATCAATGGAAAAACGATGCCGATTTAAAGCGGTGGCTGACATCGTATGTGGAGACAGGGTTGCATCGTAAGGAAATATTAGACTTTGTTGAGGACAGATTTGTTCAATATGCATGGAGTCTTAGATCTCTTGATCGCAGACTGAATTATTTTGGTATAAAATACACTGATTACAGCATTGACTACGAAAGGGTAAAGGAGGCTGTCGAAAAAGAACTATCAGGAACAGGAAACCTTCTGGGATACAGAGCTATGCACCAGAAAATTAGGGAGGTGAGATTCAATCATTTTTTTTGGGGGGGGGGGGGGGATATGCTATTTTGTTTTCTTAATGATGTTTTTTTTCTGGGCTGTTCGTATTTATTTTGAAGATCTTGGCCAACATTCACTGGCGTCGGAAGGAATTTTTGAGTAGGGAGGTGGGGTGATATCAATTCTTGACCTTGTCTGACTCCTTTTAGTTTTGAAAAAGTCCTTCCGACGCCCATGACATATAAAGATTAGTAGGCCTACTATAAATAAGCTGTGTAGTAGAAAACATTGAAATAATTATTTTAATTACAGATTCACCACTTAAATGTGCCAAGGGACTTAGTGTATGCAGCCATGGGAGAAATCGATGAAAGTGGTTTGAAAGAAAGAGGTGGAGTTGGAAAACCAAAGAATTTCTTTTCGGAGGTATGAATACAATTTAGAATTGATTGACTACAATTTAATCTAAGGTTTTCATGACAATTTATTAAATTACCAACGTTTTACAAAGTTTCTTGTATATGTATGTGAATGTGTTATAAACAACATATTTTATATTTTAGGGTTCAGATTTCACAATGTCTTTAGATGGCCATGATAAATTGTGTGGCTTTCAAAAGTCGACTTTTCCTTTATGTGTATATGGTGGTCAGGACACTTTCAGTGGTAGAATACAGTTCCTGAGAATATCTACAACTAATAATGATCCAAAGGTTATTGGTAGATATTATATGGATTATTTGGTTGAAACAGAAAGTAAGCATTATTTATAAGCTTTAAATTTTAAATTGCAATCCTAATTTCAAAGGAGATATATAATAGTACTAGGACATCAATAATAGGAAAGATAAATATTAACTAAAGCACAAGAATTCAGAGAAGTAAAATACAAAAAATTGTATTATCATACATGTAAAATTTCTTATTTTTGTAGGATTGCCTCTACGATTAAGAGTAGACAGAGGTACAGAGACCGGGGATTTGACAACAATACATTGCTATCTTCTGGATAAAAAACTTGATGATATGGATGTGACAGACTGCATCCTTTATGGTCCTTCTACAGAAAATAGGATTGAAAGATTCTGGAGGGAGCTACATCACAGATTAGAGATCTATTTTAAGAGACAACTTTCTAGTCTTTTAGAAAGTGGTGCATATAATCCATCAAATAACATTGAGAGGTATCAGTTTCAGTTAGTTTTTGAAATATTAACATCTTCTTAATTAACCATAAAGTCAATCTACACCTTTTTTATTGTTCAGGAAAGTTAAACATCAAACATTGCACTAGATATGTAAGAAATCATTTGTGCATGAAACAGCTGCAAATGTTTGAAATTTTGTGAATAATTCCTATGTTAATTGTTTTTTGCTTTCTGCTTTTACAGACAACTGCTTGCTTATATTTACATTCCTGTCATTCAAAAGAAGTTAGATACATTCAAAGATTGTGTGTGGAATAATCACCGTTCCAGAAAGAATGACAAAAAAGAATTGCTAACGGGTGTACCCGAGCACATTTACCATTTCCCAGAGAAATATGGTGGAAGAAATTGCAGCTTTGACATGTCAGTGAATGAGCTTGAAGAGGTTTCTGAATTATCGGGTGTTTATCAACAACCAACACCCTACTTTACTGAAGACTTTAAACAAAAATGTTTACTGCACGTAGACAGCAATGAAATAAACTCTTCTGGTGCTGATACTGCTTATAAATATTTAAAAGAGCATTTAAAGTAGATTAAATTCAATAACTGTGCACAGATTATGTTCAGATCATTTCAAATCATTGCTTAATAAAGGTCATCAGATTCACCGGTTATAAGTCAAATTTGTTGTTTAAAATTGCAATAATTGTTGTAACTTTACTAAAAAAAAAACAATTTTATTTCATTCTTATTTTTTATTACAAGATTATTTAAACATAAAACAAAATACTGATAGACACAGATAGCATCTTCAAAACTTTTTGTACAGCACGGCAAAAATTGTTGTCTTTTTCAAAAGTATTGTTTAATATCTAGTCCAATTTCTGAAGTCCCAACATTTCACAATACTTATTGCAAACATGATGTTCATCAAAGTAATCTATTGCCATAGATGACAGGTTGCCTGAGCAAAAGAAAATTTCCCCATCAGATTCACTAAGTTTTGCTGTGGCTATTTCTGGGTCATATAATTCAAATCCCGAACCTTGAATATCGACCACCATTAACGTTTTATTAGATTTTTCATACGTGAAATGTACAAATGTTGCAGCTTTTAAAGACACTTCATTATCAGCATCTAATCCATCAACAATATGTCCTGTATTATTTATATACTTAGCAAATAATCCATCAATGTGCTTTTCTATGGTAATACATTCATCCTTTGCTATATTTCCAAAAAATACGGGGTTATATGTGAAACAGGGACCATATTCTGGGGGTGAATCGAATTTCAAACTCTGGGCAAAATTAGCAGCCAAGGAATTCATCTGCACCCATTTTCGTGTGTGGCTTTCTAAAGAGTTAAACATAGTTAGTATGTTGGGAATTTGTTCTGGCAAATATTTCTTTACAACATATTTGGTTGATGCGCAGAGTCCTGAAAGGGACGTTGCATTGTATGCAGCACGAAAACCACCCTTGGCGAAGCTTTCCTTACATACAGATAATTTCACATCTTTTAAAGGCGTCCATTGCATTTTTGCGATGTCAAATTCTTCCATTTTGATATCTAACACCTCCATTTCAGCAAACTCTGGTTTGATTAATTTCCCCACTTTCAACATTTGAGACAGTGAAATAGATACAGGATACTTAATTTCTGACTTGGTGGAAGAGGAGGGAATACTAATTATACTTTTATTATTACTACTATTGGAGGTTTGTATACGAAGGTTTGGCTTTTCTCTTTCGTGGATTCTTTTACTATCCGAATCATTAAGATGGAATCTTACGTGAAGGACTTTGTTCAGATTTTTTATTTTGCCAATTTCCGACAGAGAAGGTCCGCGTTCTCCCGCCATGACATCGCATCCATGAGTTCTTGAAGATAATGCAATGCATGCTTCTTTGATGGCTGTTAATGTCATTTCTCCAACTAGTTTCCACCCTTTTTACGCCCTTCCGTCGATTCGTTAAATCCTTTTTCAGATCGACCCACTTTCTTTTATTATTCGACATTTTACCGCTAATAAATAATAGTCTTGAATAACAAGTAATAATTAAAGAGAGACAACTCGAGGAAAATGATTGGAGTAGAAGAGACTTGATAAACAAGACACTATGGCAGCCCTCGGCTTATGGCAAAGAAGGGAAATGTTTTTTTTTTGTTTTTTTTGGGGGTTTTTTTTTAGATAAAGAAATTTTTTAATGGAAAATATCCAAAATGAAAATATTTAAAAAAAAAAAAAATAGAAAATTAAAAAAAAAAAAATAAAAATAACGAAAAAAAAAAAAAACTAGAGCTGTGAACAGCACTGAGCGTGGCCCGTGATACTTTGCCTGATATCTGTAAGACTTTTTGAACTTCAAACCCCTAAAGTCTGGTGTTCGTTCCCTTATTTTTAGAAAAAAGTTTTGTTAATGGGTAAATTCAATATTATATCAATATAACTTCTGGTATGGTAATTTTTATAGCTTCATGGTAGCTATAATATACAGGTATGTGTGAAATGTGAACATTATGTGACGGAATTCCTTTACTGATATAAATATGATCTATAAGTGTTTCACCTTCGTTAGTGTAATGCTGAACAAGTTGTTGAAAACCAAATTTTTGAAAACAATTAAGTATAGACAAATGACCCTCCAAGATATTTTGATTGAAATCTCCCATAATAACATACACCAGATTCTTTTAATTCAACTAGTGATCTTTGTAACATTGGGAGAAATAATTCTAATCGATAAACAGGTGGTCTGTAGATAACAATTACGTTAATATTCTTATCCAGAATATTCAAAGTAATGTGTTCTATTTTTTAAACTCCCAAATTTAAGACATTTTTTTCTTCTTTATAATAAGGGAGTCGCGGTGGCTCAGCGAGTTAGACGCTTGCTCGCTAACCTGAAGGTCCAGGGTTCAATCCCGACATGGGTCGAGATGACACCTTCGGATTTTTCAACCCGGTTTCCACCTGTCAGTGATGCAGGTCGGAGGGGCTGACATGGAAAAGCGTCTAGTCGTTTGGATGGGACAATAAACCAAGGCCCCGTGTGCGAATGGCTGTGCACGTTAAAAATATAAGAGCTGGCTAAAAACGACTACTTTGTGAATAGTGACTGCATAGACGATACATTACAAATACATTCAACAATTACGAACAAATAATAAGCTTAGCAGACGATAAAAAGGTCAAAATGGTCTTTCCAAAAAGTCAAAATGATCTCAAAATAATATTTTTATTTATGATGTTACAAATTAACAAAACATAAAGCGCTACATAATATATTTTTTGTATAATCTTTTTGAGAACTGGAACTGGAACTTAAAATTAATATTGTAAGTCTTAGAATGTCTTTGCTTTGATGAAAATATAAATAGGAACACAATTTATGTCTTAGGGGCCATGGTGACTAGCCATTTTGACTTGGGACCAATTAGGATAGGGGCTCAATTGACTATGGCAAGATTAAATATTTACTTTTTATTGCAACGGATTAGCGCAGACGCGTTGCCAGTTAAATAATTTATTGCTGTCTGCTAGATAGTCCATCACTACAGATAATTCTTTAGCTTCTGCCTTTTTGGGACTTTAAGCATATTGTTATAGTCAATTGGGCCCCTATCCAAAATGATCCTCAAAAAAGGTCATTTTGACCAAAGAATTGGTTGAAATCAAAGAATAAATGCAGAATCCATTTTGACCAAGATAGGGGCCATGGTGACCGGTCCTTTTTGAACAAAATAGGGGCCATAGTGAATGGCCATTTTTACCAAATATAACTGTTATGGCTATTTTGACTAGGGGCCATTTTGTATAGGGGATATACCCCCTTCCCCAACATTCGAACTGTATAAACGTCAATATTTTCCTTTAATGCTGAGTTGAAATACTGTCATGGGACTTTAAGCATATTGTTATAGTCAATTGGGCCCCTATCCAAAATGATCCTCAATAAAGGTCATTTTGACCAAAGAATTGGTTGAAATCAAAGAATAAATGCAGAATCCATTTTGACCAAGATAGGGGCCATGGTGACCGGTCCTTTTTGAACAAAATAGGGGCCATAGTGAATGGCCATTTTTACCAAATTTAACTGTTATGGCCATTTTGACTAGGGGCCATTTTGTATAGGGGATATACCCCCTTCCCCAACATTCGAACTGTATAAACGTCAATATTTTCCTTTAATGCTGAGTTGAAATACTGTCATTTGTTTCAGGGGATTGGAGCAGTCAGTAGCCAGTTGAATTTGTATGTTAGTCAATTAAGTGATGTGGGTAAGAATCACCCTCAAAATAAGAAAAAATCTGATATTATATCAAATATAGCAAACACTCGAAAAAACATGTTAATTTTTATAAAGTTATAACAATTTGTAATGAAATTAATTTATTTGACCTATAATAATCTTAGCAGACGATAAAAAACAGTTTGAGCACTTACTTTTTATTGCAACGGATTAGCGCAGACGCGTAAACAGTTTTAATTGCTGTCTGCTAGAGTCCTGGGGCATGTTTCTTAAAAAATCTTACGATAAATTTTGTCTTAACTTTGGCATTTTACAATGAATAATTCCACACTTACGACAATTTTTAATCGTAAGATTTTTTAAGAAACGGGCCCCAGCCCTAGAGTTAAAAGATTATGTAGTCTGACTAATTTGTTTATGACCTTTAAACCTTAGCAGACGACGAAAAGAAAATTGGTGTGTATCTTGTAGAAAGAGTTCTGTCAATGGTACAGAAAAAATTCGAACAGGTTAATGTATCAAAAATTGACTGCTCTAAATGATTGTATGTAAAATTAATGTAAGTGAAAATTTTGCAAAAAAAAATTAATAAATTTTTTATACTTTTTAGAGTGTTAAAAGATTACATAATCAGATTAATCTGTTTATGACCTAAAATACTTCACACCTCCATGTGAAAAGTTCATGTTGATAGTTTTATTACTATGTTATATAACCTGCTATAACCCTTGTCAATCATTTTAATCCTCTCTATTTCAATTCTTTCTCAGAAAAGGGGTAATCAATGCCTATTTTCACTTTAATTGATTTTGTATTAAACTGGTCATGTCATATGTCGTTGAAAAGAGAAAATTGTGTACATACTGAATATACACACCATATTGCTATTAGATAATTGCATTGTAAGTTAGAACCCTCAGAAGAAAAAAACGCAAAATGTTAAGAACATATTTTAATGGGTTATTGTCATATATCATTTAAAAGATAATCAAATCAGCATTACAAAATTGAAAAATTTAATTCTCTGCGTTGATTAGAGAATGCGATATAGATGTCCAAAGTTGACAAAAATGTCAATTTTCAAATGTCCATAAAACCAGAAGTTAATATTTTTCAATTAATATCAGCATACCTATGGATAGCTGAGGTCAAGGACATCCTTCATTGGAATTTTCAAGGTCATCAAAGGTCAAGGTCACATAATATGGCCTTTTGAATTTTCAAAAAATTCAAACGAACATAAAAACATTTCAAATTCGAAATTCAAAATTCTGTTCCAACAAACTGTAGACAAGGTTACAAGGTTTTGATAGACACCAAAATCATAAAAATCGGATAACAAATAGAGGACTTATTAATTTTTTGCTGAAATGTGTCAGTCTGTGACGGCAGCTTATGCATCACTTCCGGTTTGGATTTTTTATGCTAAGTGCATTCTTATTATGACTGACAGACAATATAGATAGTTTTTGTCAATATCTGAAATTTATACCGGAAATGATGCTGCTAGGCGTGATTTTGAAAAACCGGAAGTTCTCACGTCAAAACCGGATGTGATAGAAAAATTTTGATTGATTAATTTTATTTCTCTGGACATTCTGTACATGTCCTATGAATTTCAGGTCAATCGGATAATTAGCGGCTAAGTTAGAAATTTTGAGCTTTTTTGACAATTTTGGTTTTAATATTTTTTTACAAAAATATTTAAAAATTGAAATTTTTGTAATTGCACTTGATACTTCTTATTTCAATGAATATATTGAAGAAAATTTCAGCCAAATCGGTTCATAAATAAACCTTACAAACTAGGTGCAAAATAATTGCATATTATGCAATAGCCCACTTCCGGTTTAGCAAAAACTGAGTTTTAGATATTCATTTTTGATACCAGGTCATTTAATAATGTTTGGTGGATACAATTTTGCTACACCATTTTCGATTTTCTCTAGAAAGTTTCCCAAAAAAAAAAAAAAAAAAAAAAAAAAAAAAAAAAAAAAAAAAAAAAATAATCATAACGAAAACAAAGCGTGACAAATCGAAAGATTTGCCACGCAAAAATTAGAATTACAAAAATATAATAAAAAAATTTTTTAATAAAAAAATCAAAAAAAAATTACAAAATAAAGAAAAAAATAAAATAAATTAATAATAATTAATGAATAAAATTTTTCGAAAATAATCTTTAAAAAAGTAAAATTATTCAAAATATAAGTAAGTAATGATTTTATTGGCTATGGCAGCCATAGTCCACCATACATCACAGCCATTAATTGTTGACTACATGTTCATGTTGTTTGTACTGTGTCACGTGTTATATCTACACGTGCATAATAGTACTCAGTGAGTGAAAATCTACTAAATCAACACAGGATGATATGGAAGAGGTCATTGTAGATTATAGGTAGGATTTGAATAAGGGATGTATTAAAAATCATGTCGATGTGTATGTAATAGAAATAACCCTCGGCCTTCGGCCTCGTGGTTATTTCTAATATCAACCTCGGGGAGGTTAATATTTACTACATATACCTACATTAATGATTCAGTATACAATTTCAACCACATGGCAATGGCATTCCTACAGCATTTCAACAAGTTTGTTCATTGATATTAGAAGTAGAATTAAATGCCACAATTCCAAAAAGGCTTAAACGCAGAAATCAGCCTTATTTACTTTAAATGCCTATAAACCTCAATATCAACTATCTGTATCACTTTTCAAAATTAAAAACTGACATCTGCTTACATATATATATATACTGCCATATTGTTATTATATACTGTTAATTGTTTTTTTTTAATTGCAAAACATTGATTTTTAATCTGAACCGTGTTAGTTGGAATTTCAATAAAGCTTTGATCAACTTATGACAAATTCTCTCAATAAATCAACAAATTTATTTTAACAATATATTGGTATGATCATAAGTTCTGAGGTAGAAACAATTAGTATTAAATTTGATTAAGTCTAGGCTAATGTTAATATTTACCAATAAGACGTTTTTGACATTAATTTCCCAAGGAATGGTCTATTACTTAATTAGCAATAAAAATCAATGCCCAATTTTAATGCACACTTCCTACTTTTCACTCTGTTTTAGTATCAACCGCTTTAATTAAAGATAGCTTGCCAGGCAAGGTAATATACGCCCAATGGCAGCTTTGATTTAAACAAAAATATTTGAGTTTAGACCTCTAGAGTGTGTATGAGCTAAAAATTGAACGTGTTTTCAAGAACAAGGGCAATAATTCACATTAAATATTTTACTGATTTTCAAAAGGGTTCATCAGTGGATGAATATGAACACACCAAGTTTCATCAAAATCAGGCCCGTAACCAGCCTATGTAGTCAAGGGGGGCGCACAGAATTCTCAGGGGGCTCTATGTTGAACTGTCATACTTGTCATCACTAGGCTACAGTACAGTGATACAAAAAATGATGACGCCATGGGGAAAATATATTGTTACCTACCAAAGCGGGACGCTGGGTACACCCCCCCCCCCCCCCAATCATATCATTATATTCTTATCGCATATAATTAAGAGTTTTAACCAATCAAAAATGGCCATGTATATGTACAGTCTGGATTACAAAAAATGACTTTTTTTAACCATTCTGTCTGCCAGACGATTGAAATTCTGCTGGCAAGAGAGAGTTGTGAATAATGTTACGGATTAGATTAGAAAAACATTTTCAGATTCTGAGACTATTTTTTTTTGGTCTTTTAGTTAGTGAACATATCCCTTTAAATCCTATGGACTGTATCCATTATTGATGTTATGATCTGTATGTTGGAATTGAATAACAACATTGATCTTTATTTCTACAAAAAACACCTCAGATAGATAATTTTCCCAGTATCTTGGCACCAAAAGTATGCAAATAGTTTTACCTGTGGACCCCACCCGCACGCAAGGTCAATAATACGATATATTCTGTCGGGTTTCCAAAACCAAAATACTAGATTACAGTGACCAAAATACCTTGTGTCCATATTACTGTGACCATTTTTCCGGTGACCAATAGATTTGGAAGAATTCGTTGATCCCACCCGGGCTTTTGTCAAAAGCCTGGGGTGGGATCAACGAATTCTTCCAAATCTATTTTCTCAGTAAGTTGGCGTTCATATGCCAAGAGAACGAGATTAGCTTGTCGAGGTTGTAACATTGACCTCCAAAGTTGGCCTGTCAATTCTCGTGAGCACAGAAAAACTACACTCACTAACAGCGCTGCTCGAACCAAAGGGGAATATTCAAATTAATGATTCAAAAAAAATCATAAAGGTATGATTAAACAAAATGAAAAGCTGATGAACATCTTTGCTTAAAAAAAAAACACCACGATTTTGACGAATAGGGGGGCGCGAGGATTTGCAGAGGGGGCTCAGCCCCCCCTCCGCCCCCCCTCCGCCCCCCCTAGTTACGGGCCTGATCAAAATCCATCAAGTATTGTGCTATTTCGTGTGGGCGTATAAAATAATGTGGTCCTCTAGCATGGACTATTAAAGTCACCAATATTTATATGGTTTTGTGAAGTGTTTTTGAGAGTAGATATATTTAATACTATGTTATCAGTATAATTTTGTAGCAAGGGCATCATTCTTAACTATAGGCCTACTGGTACATTGTACAGTTGTACCAATGACACGTTACTTTGAACTTGACCATTTTTTCATGGTTATTAGAGTAAATAAACAAGACCAAGACAAAATATTTTATTTCAATGTACATTTAAAATTATCTCTGGTTCATTTTGTCGAAAAAATGGTTGTTATGAAGCTGACCTCATAGCATAAAAGAAATTTGTCAGTTTTTAGAGAAAAAATCTCAAGAAGAAGAATATTTCAATGCAATCAAATTGGCTGCACGATTTCAACATATAACCATCAATGGTTCCTGTCCCTCAAATTCACTAATTGAGGGACAGGATGTTCCGGTCTATAATATCACACCACTTTCATTATTTTTTCTATCGAATCACAGCAATTTATTTGATTGAAGATAAACATGTACATAATTTTTCTTCTCAATTCTATATTTGTATCTTTATAAGCCCAATATGGCATGATGTAAAACTTCATTTCATTTCTGATTCTTTCTTAAACCTGCAATTATAGTAAGTAAACAAATTAAAAAAATTAATAGAAATATAAAAGTGAACAGGGTCATATACATTGCCTTTAAAGTTTTCACAGATTCAGTTAAATTCATATCAATATACATGTATGTTGACTATTCCCTGAATGACAACAGAAACTCAGATTTTTATTGATTTCAATTCATCTCATTGTCATGTGTTTGATTTTCTAATATTGAAAATTTGTAGATTTTCTTTTTTATTCTACATCGCAAGCCAAAACAATATCCAACATTTTGAGCTTATAATAAAGCTGGAACGAAAAAATAAAAATCTTCATATATTTGTAGATTTTCTTTTTCATTCTACGTCGCAAGCCAAAACAAAATCAAACATTTTGAGCTTATAATAAAGCTGGAACGAAAAAATAAAAATCTTCATATATTTGTAGATTTTCTTTTTCATTCTTTGTCGCAAGCCAAAACAATATCAAACATTTTGAGCTTATAATAAAGCTGGAACGAAAAAATAAAAATCTTCAGAAATTTGTAGATTTTCTTTTTCATTCTACATCGCAAGTCAAAACAAAGTCAAACATTTTGAGCTTATAATAAAGCTGGAACGAAAAAATAAAAATCTTCATATATTTGTAGATTTTCTTTTTCATTCTACGTCCCAAGCCAAAACAATAAACTTTTTGATTTTCTAACAATATTGGAACAAAAAAAATAAAAATCTTCAGAAATTTAAATATTCTATTTTTTATTCTTTTAAACTTTTTGACTGAAAATTGATCTACAGATGTGTCAAATTATCCATTATATGAAAAAAATAAAGATTTTTAATTTTAGTACAAATATCTATAATTTATTTGAACATGTTTTTTTTTTCAAATGATTCTTTCTCATACGATTATTTCCATTAGGTTACGGGATATTCAAATTGTACGAATAGAAAATCTGAATGTGTCTATTTTTTGAGACCTGTATGGGGTATATTTATCAGATATTTAAGTAGAAGGTAAGTTAGGGTGAGTAAGGTTAAATGTTAATGGTTATTGCTGGCAATGACAAATAAAACGTTGCAGTGGTACATAAATTTCTGATAAATATACACCATACAGTTCAGTACGGTACCAAAAAATATTACTGACTTCATTTTGGACATTGTAAGAAAGAATCATTTGATGAGCTAAATTTCCAAAATACTTTTGCAAAAAAAAAAAATTGAAAATTACAATTCTTTGCAAATTTCAAATAACGAAATAAACTGACAAATCTGATTCAAAATTAGACTTCTAATAGTTCACTAAAATTTTGATAAAGTTTTTTCAAAAGTAAATTCCCCCTACCAAAACTGAGCTTAAGATAAAGCTGGAACGAAAAAATAAAAATCTTCATATATTTGTAGATTTTCTTTTTCATTCTACATCGCAAATCAAAACAAAGTCAAACATTTTCATTTTGTAACAATATTATAACGAAAAAATAAAAATCTTCTGAAATTTGTAGATTTTCTTTTTCATGATACGTCGCAAGCCAAAACAAAGTCAAACTTTTTTTTAAAGTCCTACAAGTTTTAAACTTTTTTTAAAAATCAATCCCCCCTACCCCTTTCCAAATCTCTTCTGCTGAGAATTGTGTATACAAAACATGTGTTGACATTAGTACGAGATGAATTGTCAATAAAAATATGTACAAGTAAGATAATTCTGTTAATCGCAATACACTTTCATTGTAGTGGACTCCTCAAAAGAGAAGTACTATCAGGTCTTTCGCAAAGATTAAGCATGGTCTGTTTTTCACAACAAATGCATTAATCACATATGTGGGACCATCTGAAGTGGCTATATAGTCAAAACTCAACTCCAGTATCAGTACTGCACTGATGAGGCCCAGAAGGCCAAAACAGTACTGTTTGCCGTTAAGTTCACATTATATAATCAAAAAGATAAAAATAACACAAAAATATATTTTAGTTTCAACTTTTACTATAACATGGATAATATTTCATTTGTATCTTGTATTTTGACTTTCCCGTCCCAACTTTCAGAGAGTCTACATAGTTTATTCAAGAACATTTATTCAAGTAAATACTAGAACCGTGGACGGTACCGAGCAGTGTGTATCCGGTGTCGACCATGGGTGAAAAGTTACATCTTTCGACCCAAATTGAGAGATTTACAGCAAAAATCTATATTTTTATTCGTTGATTTAAAAGTAGAAATAGTTAATGTTAAGGATTGAAAACTAAATGGAATAAATAAAAAGTCCAACCCATAGCACATACGATTTACATATAGGCTAATTTGAATTTGGATTGACCAAACAAATTTACTTCACAGTCTGCAACTGCTGCTCATAATCCAATCAAAAGTTTGTCGTTAAAAGAATAAATCATACTCTTATGTTTCTTTACAAAAACATTTCACCTTGAACAGTTTTATACAACGTATATAAAACTAAATTTTTAATACTATTTCAATAAATCACAATCACATTATATTTGAAAAATATAATTTCTTCTTAAGAAATGTATTGGTATATTCTACAGTTAGAATTTACTACCAATCTGAAAAATACTGAAAAAGATCACTTATAGTCTTGATACAATAATAACTCTATATACTAAAAAACGCAGAAAAATTGGCGTGAACATGTAGGAAAATTAATGCCTATGGGGTTGAACAGATTCGGATTATTCATAATTTCTTGCGAAAAGCTTATTTGTTGAAAATATGACAAATTAATGAATCTAAAAAGGTTTAAAGAGACTAACCAAAGGCACGAACCTAACATATTATACACAATTATGAACACATATATAATACCGTTTTCCCCGATGAATGGAGCTTTATAACAAAACTATTAAATTATGTACATCAGGACCATGCGGATATGTACTTGTTTCTGCTTTAATGACGTACTTTATTACTTAAATCAGAGCCTCCAAAAAAATGACATTGGGGCATTATGCATCAGGGGAGGTAATCTAATTATTAACTGTGGGTTTGAACAAACATAGTACACTGTCAACAGTATGTGTAAAATTTCTTGTAAATTACGGAAGTTGAAAATCTTAATTGAAAAGCGAATGACGTTAAAACCGAAAGTGATATCAAATTGTTAAAAACAGATTTTTGTTCGCAATCAAAGTGTCTATCCAACTGTAGGTAGGTTTTCAGATTGATCAAAATGAATTTGAAAAAGTCGGACAAAATACGTACAGTTTAAATGGCAGAAGGAACAAATCTTCTAAATTCCGAAAGGCGGAATTTTAATTAAAAAATCTTGTATTATATCCCTGGAAAGAGTAGATTAAGCATTGATGGATTGAGAAATGATTTTTGACGTATGTAAATTAGGTCACGTGACAGGGCTTTTTAAAGTTGCAATTTTCAAAGGGCTATAAAACCGGAAGTAAGCGTTTTGTCTCTGAAAATATTATGCCATTAAATGCTTCTCATCGAGGACATTAATTTCTGTAGAGGTCACTCAGTCACGAAAGGTCAAGGTCACGAAATATTTACCCTGAAAGTTTTGACAATAACTGATTTATTTCAACCGGTAATTAAAAAAAATCAGAATTGAAATTCAAAAATTGGCTTCCCATGTTTTGGTAGCAATCAACTGTAGATTCCATAATCATCAATATTATGCAAATTCCATAACACCCTGAGGCCCCATTTTGCGTTTTATAGAAATATACCATTTCAAGATGGCGACCGATCCGTTACATCCGGGTCACATTTTAACACTTGTATACTTCTGTGTCTACAAAACAAATATACTGCAAAAAGTATTTTTCGAATATCTTCAAAATTCCGGAAGTTGAAAATTCAACTTTAACAGCGAATGACGTCGAAACCGGAAGTAATGATAACATTTTTGAAATAGATTATTGTACACAATCAAAATATCTATCTATGTATTATTTGTCAGATAGATCAAAGGTCAAGGTCAAAAGATAGAGGCCTTCAAAATATTGACAAAATTTAACCGGAAATTGCAGGAAAACCAAATCGAAATTCAAAAATCGGCTTCCCGACATTTTTTAGAATTGTTATGTTCTTTTATTTGACACCAGATTCATCAAAATCGGATAAACTGTTTTTTCTGAATAAAATTTGGGCACTTTTTACAAAAATCAAAATTGCGGCCAAACTATGAATATTTTCTTCCCGTTTTTTCTTCTCATTTTTTGAGTCATAATGATATCTATCTATTAGTATCAGTTTTTTTGACAACCATGTGATTTTCGTGGAGTGGGTCAACCGGAAGTGAGAAGTTTGATATCATGAAAACCGGAAGTGATAAAAAAAGTTTAACCGAGGAAATTTGTTCTCTAATGTGATCTGCTTGAGCATCAGAATTTTTGATAAAATCGGACGAATAGCACAGAAAATAGAAATTTTGGCTAAAAACAGCAAAATTCGACTCAAAAAAGTGTGCTATGAATTTTCAAATTTCGATTTTTTTTCACTACTATCCCATAAGATATTTGCACGAGATTCAAAAAACGCGACTCCGAGAAAAATCGGATCAAAAATGTGCTTTCTAAGGCCAATAAACCATTTTTTGCACAGTTTTTAATATTGCACTTCCGGTTGTGCAAAAATGTATCAAATTACATTCATGCAGTAATAGACCATACACGGTGAAGTAATGCATTGCAGATATTGCTGTAATTATCACAGTTTCTTCAGAGTACTCGGTACAAAATTAATTTTTTAAAAAATTACGAAAACAAAGCAGTGTGTTCGCGAGAACACACTGCAATTATTTATCTCTCGGAATTATCTTTGGCATTTCCCTAAAACATTCATTCTTTACGTCTTATATGATACACAACTCATCAGATTATAGACACAGTGGGGAATAAGACTTGAATTGGGAAGAGAAAATTTGGCCAGACTTCCCTCAGAGCCTAAAGAAGTCATTTTTTTCTCTTCAAGCAGTTGGATAGAGAGAAAGTATCAGATAAAAAACACATTCACACTTTACTTAGGTTCATCGGGAAGTGAAAATAGCCAATGGGTGATTCAAATTCACATCAAATCCACAGGGACAAACCTAACCATGGCACTCCAGTCTTGATTTGATCCCTCTCAAAGAATTGACAAAATGAATAATGTCAGATCTATAAGGTTCTAATCTTTGCCGTAGGACACATGACACTCCTTCGAGGATCATGTAGCAAAATGGTCCCCTCACCTACTACATGACCACTTCCAGAGGTGCACGCTAACCGACCATCCAATTTTGTAAATGGCAATACACAATTCATCCCTACAGTGAGAGGGAGTTTTCCTAAAGCAAGACTTTACAATAAGTGCCATTTCCTACAATTTGGACAACTCCCCTTATCCTAAAGAAGTTGTTTTTACAGAGAAAACTTCCTGATGACCTCACAAAATACACATACTTGGAATTGACTTCATTTTCAGTGACTAAAACACTGTCCACATGAAATCAAAACTTATAAATCTGATGAGCTTTAAAGAAGTGCCATAAGACTTTTGAAACGATCTCATCTCTTTTAACCAAAGCTGGTCAAATTTACAATTGTAAAATAATGATCTAAATAAATTAATTGTGGCTCAGTGAGTTAGACGCTTGCTCGCTAACCTGGAGGTCCAGAGTTCAATCCCGGCATGGGTCGAGATGATAACTTCGGATTTTCGACCCGGTTTCCCCTTGTCAGTGATGCAGGTCGGAGGGGCTGACATGGAAAAGCGTCTAGTCGTTCGGATGGGACAATAAACCGAGGCCCCGTGTGCTATTGGCTGTGCACGTTAAAGATCCCTCGACAGTTGGAAATCGAAAATAAGAGCAGGCTAATGCCGCTGTCCTGGCAAAATTTCCCTCATTGCACACTGCATGGCGTTTGCCCGTCCTCAATTAGCCCATATAGGTGCAGAAAGTGGGACGTTAAATTCCATTCATTTCATTTCATTTAAATAAATTAATTAAAAAAACATTTAAGAACATTAACCATAACAAGTTAAGAGTTTATATTGTAAATTATTTCTTTAGTGAATATTTTTACCAAGTATAGCTTTAATAACAATTATCAGTAGATAACCTAATAATTTTCATTATAAAAAATTGCTCATTTATTGATATACTGGTACTTCCTCATATGAAAAGTTCATGAGCTGCTACCAATGTATTGCCAATGTGTTTTCATGGATTTTGAGATTTGTTTACAGTTCGTGCTTCGTTTTTATTATCATCAATATGATTGAAAACAGATAAACAGATTCAATTTTACAAAATATTGATTAGAATTTCTCAATGCCCTGAATCTCAAACTTTTTATATCTTTTCTGCTCCAAATTATTCTTTTTCACCACAAAGTGTCAATAGATACACAATTTAAATGAACCACATGAAAACTGAGAATAATTTAGAAAATATCTGGCACTAGTCTAGTTTTGATCCCCCTGAAGCAAGGTATAAAATATAGAATGTCATTTGATTTTGTGAAGATCTAATCTGCGACCGTAGGACTTCATGACCAAACCTACTCAGAACCGCCCTGCAGTAATAGTGGCCCCCACACCTACCACATGCATGCCTTCAGTGGCCATACAGGTCGCCGTTGACGCCAGCCCCTATCCAATTTAGTAAAAAACAACATCAGCAATCCGATAGCCATTGCTACAGAAGGAGAAAGCCTAATAAATAAGACTGAAATATATCCAGTTAAAGCCAAAGTTTGTTTTTGACAACTCCCCTTATCCTAAAGAAGTTGTATTCCTAAACAAAGCCCCTGTTGAACTTGGAAATACACTCATACTTGAAGTTGATTTCATGTTTAGTGACTAAATAACGTCAACATGAAATCAACCCTTATAAATCTGATGAGCTTTAAACATTCATTCTTTACATCTTATATGATACACAGCTCATCAGATTATAGCCACAGTGGGGAATAAGACTTGAATTGGGAAGAGAAAATTTGGCCAGACTTCCCTTATAACCTAAAGAAGTCATCTTTTCTCTTCAAACAAAGATTTTAAGATTGACTGATGTATGTATAAAATCACATTCACACAATTACTGAAAAGTTCAACAGGCAGCATAAATAAACCCAATATATTCTCAGATTCAAGTGTTCCGCTCACAAGGAAGCTAGCTACAAGGAGCCCTGACATGTTAAGGCTTCTCCAAGCCACATAATTAACGAATTATCACACATTAGAACTTTCTGCAATCACATGATCCAAAAATATTTTTGTAGAATTAGACAATAAACTTTTAACGCGATGGTTTCAGGGCATCAAGAAATTCACCTACAACAAACTTAGTTCTTGACATTATAATTATTTATAATATGACCAACAATTGCTGTATCTATATGCAAACATAAATCTATAGTTTTATAAATCAGTCATAATTTAACTACAGTTGGAAATTATTTGCATGTTATATTTACTAAATCCTCAGAACAATGCAGGAATAACTTAAATTAACAGTCTTGAGAGTTCAACTTAAAAATTGATTTTGTGACAGGTGTGGCACCAAGCAGGGTATGCTCATTCTTCTAGACACCTGATACCACTTTTCATTATGAAACATTTACTCATTTATTGATATTCTTCCTCAAGTTCATTAGCTGCTATCAATGTATTACCAATGTGTTTACATGTATTTTGAGATTTGCTTTACAGTTGGGATCGTTACAATCTAATTAATATTAGATTACATTTCGTTTTGGTTATTTTTTGATTGTAGACTCCATGTGATCGTTAGTGGTTTGGTTTCATTATATTAAAATTTGTTGGTGTTACAATTTTACAATGTTAAAAATTTAAATTTAGTATAATATATTTTCATAATCTAATTGAAAGAATGCAAAATCAATGGAAATATGAGCAAAAAACAAAAACTGAGAATGTAATTTTCTAATAGAGAATATATTATTACTATCCAAGATATTACAAAGATAAAACACATTACACATACTTTATCGTTACTCTATTATTTTATAATATCATATAGGAATTAGATTTAAATTTAAAATTTACCAGAATGAGCATATTTTTCATTTTTTAAGCTTTCAGTAGTTAATTCTAAAACTAAAGACTTTAGGTTTAATTCAAGTTCTAATCATAATAGGTATAAATATGAAAATTTTAATTGGGATAAAAATAATAATGGGGAAAATGAAAATATTAAAACAAAAAAGAATTGCGAATAGTATCTCAGGTAGAATATAGCACCTGGTCAGTGACTTTTGGTATATCTACCGTCTGATAAAATCCACACGGACAAAAAAAAAAAGAATTAGTATTGCCTATTTTGTATTAATTATGGATAATAATAATAATAATAAAGGGGATAAAAATAATAACGAAAAAAAAAGTGAATAGTATCTCCGGTAGAATATAGCCCCCGTCCTCAACCATACAGCTCTCTAGTCACTAAAAGTTAGACACTGGAATACCCTACCGTCTGATAAAACCCACAGGGAAAACCTAACCATGGCACTCCAGTCTTGATTTGATCTCTCTCAAAGAATTGATAAAATGAATAATGTCAGATCTATAAGGTTCTAATCTTTGCCGTAGGACACATGACACTCCTTCGAGGATCATGTAGCAAAGTGGTCCCCTCACCTACTACATGACCACTTCCAGAGGTGCACGCCGACCGTCCATCCAATTTAGCAGTTATCTAATCTTTGCCGTAGGACACATGACACATTTTTACATAATTTGTTCTATTTTGATATATTGTCTTAATTCATATTCTTAATTCAGTCTACTTTATTCTCAATCTTAATTCAGCCTACTGTATTCTCAATCTTAATTCAGCCTACTATATTCTCAATCTTAATTCAGTCTACTTTATTCTCAATCTTAATTCAGTCTACTTTTTTCTCAATCTTAATTCAGCCTACTATATTCTCAATCTTAATTCAGCCTACTATATTCTCAATCTTAATTCAGTCTACTTTATTCTCAATCTTAATTCAGCCTACTATATTCTCAATCTTAATTCAGTCTACTTTATTCTCAATCTTAATTCAGCCTTCTTTATTCTCATTCTTAATTCAGTCTACTTTATTCTCAATCTTAATTCAGTCTATTTAATTCTCAATCTTAATTCACTCTACTTTATTCTCAATCTTAATTCAGTCTACTTTATTCTCAATCTTAATTCAGTCTTCTTTATTCTCAATCTTAATTCAGTCTACTTTATTCTCAATCTTAACTAAAACAACTTTTTATTCTATTTGGAATATTTCTTACTTTGATATGAATACAAACATTTTAATAGTTAAATTTAAGAGTACTTACCAAATAATTTTTGAGGTACAAAGCAATTTTAACATCAACCAATATTCAAAACTATCATGTTGTTATCCCTGGCTTACACCACTTGGCCAGTGCTTCTATAGGAGAGTATCTTCTATAACACCCAATACCAACTATACAAACCTACAAATAAAAATATAGAAGTTATTTTCAGTTGGGCTGGGTATCGATTACCAAATTGAGATTGATTATCAATATCTGGTATTGAAGACAAATGAAATTGAAGTCTAGAATTTGTTTATAATATGATCATTAAATATAATGGGTTGTGACTTCTCTGATAATTGTGTAACAGATAATGTTAAAAGAAAATTTGATTATGAATTTTAATCAATTATGAAATTTGATAATCGAAATAAAAAAAAATGTAGCATTGATAATTAATTATTTCATTCATTTGACCTAGCCCTATTTTCAGTTAATAAATAATCAAACAGTCTTGCATCAGACCAAATTTTCAAATTGAGGCACAGATCCAATAAAAGATTCACCTTTGAATTTAACTATAGTAGCTGAATACTTATCTTTTTTCTCTTCATCAAATGTTTTTTTCTGCTTTCATAGCAACAAGAAGTGAACCCTGGGACATCTGCTGACTGAATGAGGCTGTATACTGTTGTTGTCAACCTGACTATAACCCCTGAATTCTACTCACACCCCAGCTAGGGGTAAAATATCTTAGTCTCCATATCCCCAGTTTTAAAACAAAAGACTGACAATAGAGTGAACACTTTTCATCCCTTGGTCATAGTTTTAATCTGTTATCAAGGATCAAATTGGTAATCAAGACTAGTTCTCATTGTTTAAAACCAGTATTGAGCTTCTACACTAAAACTTTTATACATTAAAGGTACACTATCATTTAAAAATTTGTTTTTTAACTTTCTTCTCCTTGGGTTTTGATTTTTGGTCCAATATCAAATTGGTAATAAACATAAGATTAAAGGGCTTCAAGAAAATCTTTCCAAATCTACTCTTTGTGTATTCAATCTCTAATAAAAGATTTAAGTGGTACTTTCATTAAAATTGGGCCTTCAAGATGTTTAAAGAGACAAGAATATTCAAACTTAATAATTTTTGATTTTTCTGATTTTCCATAGGGTTCAACCTTAGTTGATAACAAACTCTCACACCAAGTTTAGTCAAATTCTGTAAAGAATTGTGCCTTTTAAGCTGTATATGAGCTAAGATTGGACAAGTTTTGTCAAAATCCATCAGGAATATATGACAACGGCTGGTTTATCCGCTTGTCGGGTATATATCACGTAATGATTGAGCCAGTATACCGGCTTTTAGGGTGGAAAAGGTTAAAATTCTCAAAAAGCTTGAAAGGAAAAAGATAGCTTGCCAGGCAAGGTAATATACGCCCACTGGCAGATTTGTTTGAAAAAGAACATTTGGCAGAAAACAGCAACCATCAAATATTCAACCTGTAGTCATAGGCCTACATTTTGTTCGGAACAAATATTTTTTTTACGTATACGTATTTCAAAGAAGAAAGGCAGTAAGTCATAGGGTTTATCGTGTGATAAAAAACTTATTTAATAGGTTTCATTAAAATCTATCAAGAATTGTGCCTTTAGAGTATTTACAACCTAAAAATCCTCAACGCATTTTGAAGAACAAGGGCAATAATTCATATTAAATATTTTTCGATTCTTTTGATTTTAAATAGGGTTCATCCTTGGGTGATAATAAACAATTTCAGTAAGTTTCATCAAGATCGGTAAGGAATTTTGACTTGTAGAGTGTTACAAGCTAAAAATCGTACGCGTTTTAAAGAACAAGGGCAATAATTCATATTAAATATCTTTCGTTTCTTTTGATTTTCAATATGATTCATCCTCGGGTGATAATAAACAATTTCAGCAAGTTTCGTCAAAATCCGTTAAGAATTGTGACTTGTAGAGTGTTAACGAGCAATTGTGGACGGACCGACAGGCGGACGGACCGACGGACATGCGTGACGCAATATATGCTTCACATTTCATGTGGGCATTTAAAAATCAGGTTGTCAAGTAGAAACATAGAAGCAACTTTCATATTATAGATATCTTTTCATGTACCAGTATATTTTCTCTTCATTTTGGTTCATGAAAAAACAAAAAACCTTCCCTTTAAAGGTGGATAAATAAAGATATGTGTACTGTCCCGAAATCTAACAATTATATTATTGATTAAACTATGACCTCATTGACTGGTGTATGTTACAGAGGTATGTACGATATAAAATGAGAAATGGTACATTCAAATCACCATTAAATTATCATTGGGCGGGTTAGGGTTGCTTGTATAACATTCTTCTAATTGTACATTTAAATTACCATAGTATAACCATTCTTTAGCCAGGAATAGTGAGGTACGTTGTCCAATCAGGGGTTATCAATAAAATAGATATAATTAAAAGCAAACTGTGTCCTGACTTTTACTTTGTATATTCACTTCCAATTTCTACTAATTTCCCAAACCAGAAATCATACCTCATCTATTTGCAGCTTTAGCCAGTTGTACCATAATTTATGTCTAACTATTAACTAACACAATAGGCATATTTTAATAAAATCACCAGTTCAGGTGCAATTTCTACATATTATTATATTCATAGTGAAATTCAGGTGCAATTTCTAGTGAAATAAGTATAAGTAAAATATCCATTAAGTATCTGGAATATAGAGATCTAAACACACATCTTAAATAGTTGTAGTACAATCAATACAAACAGTTTTATTTAAAAAAACCAACACTAATCAGAGTTTAATACAAGTGGTTCCTAGCAAGATACACCCACTTTCCTGATAAATATATCAAGTATTTCAATGGAGCTAACCAATTTGTGTCAAATCGTTCAAAAAAATTAACCCGTTTTGATTACAAAATTCTGACTTAAACTGTCACCACCTCTTTATAGTATTCACAAACAAATTTTAATGCATTTGTACTAAGTCAAGGGCAATAACTCAAAAACCCTTCATGGGAAAATCATCAAATTCAACCTTGACCAAGATTTCATTGGAATAGGTGATTGCTCTAAATTTCATTACAATCGGATGAAAATTGTAGTCTCTAATGAGTTCACAAGTCAGGAGCAATAACACTAAATCTGTTCATCAAAAATCATCACATTCGAACTGACCAAGATCTTATTGGAATAGATGATTGCTAAATCTAATTAAAATCAGATAAAATCTGTAGTCTCTATTGTGTTCACAATATAATTTTGAATAAGTCAGGGCAAAAATTCAAATTTTAATTCAAATCTGATGAAAACTATAGTCTTTAGCGCTGTTCACAAGTCACTTGTGGATGAACCAACTAATGATTGAACAGAATAACAACCTAATAATATATAAATATAAACTATCTTGGATAATAAATAAAAAGTCAAAAACTCTCTTTTGCTTTCACTTTTAGTTTAATGAGGTAAATTTTCACATATATTTCTTCTTCAGGTCTTAAAATACATGAAACAGGAAATTAAGTTAACCACAGAATAGAAAAAAGCATAGCAAAAAGTGTAAAAATCCTAGTAAACAGATTGCTATAAAAATTACAATAATAATTGTTTTAAAATTAACAACAGGCAAAAAATTGAGTAATTTTACTGACTATAAATTCAGATTTTAAAATTTGTCAAAAACAACTGCTGACCATGTTATTTACAGATTGATTGTTAATAGCCATTTCCCTTTCTGTCTTTTTGATTGTATTGCTTATAAATTAAGCTTAAATCTTATACTTAAACTTATAGCAAATATAGTAGACTAGTACTTCATTCCAGAATGAGACATTTTCCATCAACCAATGAGTGCATTTCAAGGTTTTTCCATACCCAGGAACTTAAGGATAGACATAGCTACCAATAAATGAGAGATCAAATTTTTTAATTCACAACCCAAAACCGTTGATACCATAACCCAATGTATAATTATGCTACTAAAGTTTTGTTAAACTATACATTACTACATATAATCTTAATTCACAAAACAGACAATCATATTTCATAGTATATTCAAATTGATTTGAAGAAAATACATTAAAGTTTTGATTTTGCAGTGTTGATATCTATGTAAGGCTTGGCTAATGGATAAAGTCCAAGTGTATTCTTAAAACTATTCACATCTTCAATTATCACAGGCTGCAATTAAAACAAATTTAAAACATAAATAAATTGAGAACTGTATTATATAAATTCTGTATCTTGCATTGTCCAAATCTTTGTTGTATGTAATTAGACTGGCAAGATAGACAATGAAAAGATAATGGAGAATTTGGCGCTTTTTGCATACACCACTGCTTCCCATACATGGTGCCTCATCTGCTCTACTATAGTAAGAATAGTCATGTCACATGACCAGTCAAAATGGTGGACTACTGCAGTGACAGTGCAAGTGATAAACATGGTACAATGCACATGGTGTGCGGTTTCCCAAATGTCGTTACAGAATCGAACATGATGTAGTTATTTTCCACAAGATGTGTGACCAAATGCACACCAAAAATCACCTGCAAACAGAGTGTACTATTAGTAAGCGTAATTAGCGTCTTAAAGATAAAAGAAAATACATACTGGAGGTAATGTAGGTGGGGGTGCTAGACCATCAACTATATCATCAGCTACTTTATTGATACTTTCATTCTCTATAGAACTAGACATAACATGTACAGATAACTTGTGTCTTTTAGGTGCATTTAATACAATCATTTCCTGTAATATACCACATTAGAAAATATTAAATTCTTCCATTCCACAGTTCACTAGATTATTGACTTGATGAAAACCAACAGGAGTGATGGTTAGTGTAGGCCTACATTCTGAACTAATACATACTTAGGTAAGGTTCTAAATATAATTGTATAAATGCAGTTGTGCATGTAATTATCAAGTGAGCCACTACACAAAATATTTATCTATTTTGAAAAATCAAACTGTTAATGTTGTTGATTTGTCTATGGAAGTTCAAAGATATATTTGTCTGTCTTAACCAATTCTTTTCCAATTTCCAATTTGTATTAAATGTTACTTTAAGGTATTAGTTTCTCATAGTTAATCAAAATTCACATTATCTTGAAGCTTTTACCAAATGATACAAAGTATTACATACCTTAAAATAGTTGATTAAATCAGTTTTTGAGAATGTTTTTAGGCAAGCAATTTCACATACATCTGAAATAAATATATATTAAAAGCTACAATAATTGTTTAAGGGATTATAATAACTAACTCAACAACCATAGTCATTGACAAATTGCATAAAAGAGAAATAATACAAGTAGATGTAGACATTAAAAACACTACCATACCCGTAGCCAGGGGGGGTTCGGGGGGTTCGTACGAACCCCCCCTTAAAAATAAATAAGCACTGTTAAAGTAGAAGTTCTGTTTGAATTATGACTGTTAAAGTTGTGTTTGATGGCTATGGGAGTCAATATAACCCCCCCTTGGAAATTCCTGGCTACGGGCCTGACTACTCAATCGTAACTGAGGGCTGTTCATGAAAAAAGATGAACCCTCTGAGATGGAGACAACAAGCTTGAATGAATGAATATAGTCAGAAATAAAATGCCATTATAACTAGTCTGAATATAAAATATCAACACACGTACCTCTATCAAAATGGTACTGATGTGAAGAAATTTCATTCCAATATCTATTGTTCTGCAGAGACATTTTCTTAGGTTGCTCAGCACGTTTTGAGGCCAATGCTTTCACATGTTTTTGGAAACCTTCTTCTGATAAATTGTCAAGATATTCCTAAAATAAAAATATTCAGCCGTTAATTAGCATTTGCTTAATCCTTGAAAACTAAGTTAATCCATCTTACTAAGGAAAAATTTTTTTTTTTTTTTTAAAAATGAATAATAATCTTTTGTAATGTAATGTTAGAATACTTCATACCTGCATTTTCTGTATAAAAACCTCTACCCTGGATTCAACATAGATTGGTGATTTATCAGACTGGATAATAAATCTTAAACCTTGTACACCACTAGATCTACGTACACCACTCATTACAATATAACCTGATAAACATATACACATGTTATTAAAAATTAAAATCTATTACAGCTAAACAATTCTGTTTATCAAAAATCACATCTAAAGAATGGCAAAATGGGGATTAAAAGTTGCATAGTAGTGGCTTCCTCCAAAGAATACTAAGTAGTATCATCAGGTGTGTGCATTGTCTATTTGAAGAGCAGCACTTGAACCACTACATATATCAACATCAAGAGATAGTTTATTGCCTGACTATATTCAGACTTGATATGCTTTACAGCATGAAATATCTTAATTGAAGATGTTACTTTCAAGTGATATATAAATATTTATCCTTACCTAACTGTTCCTGAGTTCGTAATATATTGAAACATGGTTCACTAATTATTTGGCACAGTAATTCTAGTAACATATTATTTTCTTTACATTGTATACCAGTTTGATAATAAATCTGTATACATGAACTTTTATGTACTTTATTAGTTTTTTGATAAACGTAATAACAACCTGAAATAAATATAAAAAATATACATGTTATGTTACAGATAGAGAAAATAGGTCATAAACACAATTTTGGACGATGAAAAATATGGATTACAATAAAAATAGGACAGCTGGACAAATTGAGACACAGCAATCAAATTATGATGTGATGGTGTCTACGACTTTCTGACTAGGGTTAATTGGGTGGATGGTAAAATGGAGACCTTAATGGCTATAATCAAATCTTCATAATATCATGAGCTAACAAAGAAGTTTTGTAAATGGAAATTAAAATATCTTATTAACTATTTATCTAATCAAATTTACAACATTGTCCTCATGAACACTGTCATCAACAAAGGTAAGGTACAAAGCATTACTCATGGCAAAATAATAGTTTTAGTTATCACAGATAATAGAATGTTAATCTGATAATCTGATAAATAGTATTATTAATAAAGCTGTACTCTTTATGCTATCTATTCTAAAAGAAAAAAATTAAATCATACCATCAGGAAGTTGTATTTCACGATATCTTTTCAATAAACTAGGTAACAATGGTTTACTACCAATATTATTCTGTAATACACTCTCTACTGTTTCTATGGTTTCAATTGCTTTCTACAAATATTAAATATAAACTCTTATGTTCTTTCACAAGAATACATACATTAAGTTAAAGTTCATATCTTCCAAAAAATGTATGGTATAATGTAGTCCAGTAACAGAACAGGAAAAAACCAAGAGGAAATCCTGTCTAAAATGTAACTTATTGATAAACATAACATTCAATCTAGACCAAATCAGACTTAAATTAGAAGGGATGTACATCTTATGTTAAACCAACCTGCTTTGATGTATTGCCATATATTAAGGCTTCAATGTATAATTTGGATAACAATTGAGGCATGAACTTTTCCATTTTCTCTAAGGTAACCTCTGAAAATATAATGAAAGCGATAAATCAACAAGAACTAATGATGAAATATGATCATTCATTGTAAAATGTCTAACATAATATGTAAACCAAGATTTGAATAATTTTACAATGTAAATGATATCATAAGATTCAAAGCACTCTTGAACTTTTCAGTTTTCTATTTGTACACAATAAGTTTTAGACAATAAACAAATTGTTACCTTCTAAACAGTCTAATAATTCCTGATTAGTCCAGTACACTTCAGACATTAACACTGATGTGTAATATGTTACGTGAGCATGAGGTTGATTGGCTTCAAAATTCTTTAAACTTCTCTCATACTGTAATGAAATTACATGAAAATGTATGGTGACATTGCTTATTGATATACTTTTGAACATAAAATTATTTCAAATATAATAGACATGGGAAATGAAGTTTTACATTATCCTTTTCTGATCCTGATTGGGCTATTACAGGCACCATGAAATGTACAATAAAGAAATTTTAGTCAGAATAGAGGCATGAATTTTTTTTCAATTTCCTATTGTTGAGATAACTTTAATTTTTAATCTGAAAAACTACATGCCTTCTCAACTACACTATGTCGGCCTTTCGATAGATTTCCAATTTTAGAGTTATTAATTCTATTATCATATTTCTGATGACTGTATGAAAATATTTCAAATAAAAAATGTATATTGATTTCTAAAAGCATACCAATTCTTTTATAATTTCAAATCTTTTGCTGTCAACTTTAAATGTAGTTAGTTTTTCTAGTATCTTCTTCAATAATATATCTTGTTTATCATTATAACCTTTCAGAGATAGCTAAAATATAATAATACAAATTTCATACAAGCAAAAGAATTCTGTTAACAAAAATCTTGCGCATAGCCGTAGGAAGGCAGGGGGGCAATTGTCCCCCACCCCCAAATATAATGTTTTCTGGCAGTGAGTTCCAAAAGATCGGACAAAATCAAAATCGGCCCAGTGAGCAGGGCAAAAATCCTTAAAATTCGGGCAAGTCGGTTTGCCTCCCCGCACTTGAGTCCTGGGCCCCTACGGTTATGATCTTGCCCAAAGTATCACAATATCAGGGGTAACAATTGTATAGTTGCTGACTCCTCAAAGAAGTACAATCAGATGATCAAATAAAGATCAAATGATCAAAAGAAAAGTTTGAAAAGAAAATCACTTACGTGAATACCATAGGGGGTACATTGTAAATCATAATTTAGTCCAGCCAATTCAGCAGCATAAGCATACTCATTTAAGTTATCAGTAAATAATGTAACAAATAGATAAGTTAAATTAGACTGTACTGGATCAGAATAACTTAAAGGTCTACAATAATACAAAAGTAACAAATCACTAATAATTTGATCATGAATGACTTTAATCTACAGAAATAAGCAGCTAGAGCAAGACAAAGAAATTTTACACATCTTTTATCTAGTTGCTTAGACATTTGAATACAATTCATGGTGGAAACAGATATTTATATTACAGTACTCACGTATTTAACTCTATATTGGTACAGGATTTAGGTAGAAGGAATTTTTCATCTTTTTTATACCATAATCTTGTTAATGGTGTATCCTATAATAAATATTCTCAACTTAACTTTTTATTTCAAAGACAAAAAATTCAATTTCAGATGAATATATATTATGTGTTTTAAAAAAAAACTTATATATCATTTTCATTATTCTGAATAACAAAGCACCCTTTTTTGACAAACATCCACTTAAGTGAAAACTTGTGGAATATTTTTCAACTTTGATCAAATAACTTGCTGGAATGCACTTAAAGACTGGTGATCAAACTCCTTACCTTCACTACTTCAGGGAATGCCGGTGCCTGAAATATAAAATCCAATATATCAAATATCACAAAATTGATGAGCAGTTTGATTTGAATCATTAATTGTAATGAAAACATCAAAATTGTCAAAAAAATATCTTTTACCAACAATAAGGGTTAACCATTTAGTTGAAGACAATGATTTACTTACCTCTGGTTCATTTGGTATAATATCAAAATTTGTGGCAATAAATTCATTTTTCTCCGGTAATCTGAGGTTTTCATGTAGACCACAAGTTGACCAGGTATTTAATGTTTCTGGAGCCACGTTACTGATACTATAATTTGTACCATACCATTTCTCTTTTAAATGGGCTTCAGATTCAAATTTCTTAGCCATAACTATCATTCTGAAATAAAAAAAATTAAAAGGTTTTAGGCAAATGACAGAACTTTCAAATGGTATATTCAGAAAATACAAATCAAGACTCTTAGGCTATAACATTATTGTCACAGGAACAAAATATATAGCTGTCTTAATATTTGTGGTATAATATGCAAGAAACTTTTCAATTTCAAAACTTTCAAAGCTGAAACTTTCCAGTTGTCTTCATAACACTTTAATACAATGCATGAAACTCTGAGTAAGAAGTCCAACCTTTGTAATACTATTAATAAATCTTATAGTTAAATACCTCATATTATCAACAGTTAGTTTCTGTAGAACCATTTCTATTAAATCAGGACGGTATTCAGACATTATATAAGGTCCACTTAATACTTCTGGTAATAAGAATTCCTGAAAAATTACAAGTTACAATATCATGTTTTAAATGACGCTTTTTTTCAGTTCAGTACAAGTAAAATATAGTCCAATCCGATTTGTTTAAGTAAATAAGGCTATGTTGTTTCTGCTCTTGGATTAGAGACACAAGATATTTAGTATCTGTTTGAAAACTCTTATTTTTATATCATGAAATTCCTAATTCACAAATTTTAGTCTGAATATTTTTTAGGTTACAAATATGACAATCAATGAGCAGTTATACAAGAATAAAATGATGAAATACTTACATGTAAATATCCAGAATGTTTACTCGTATAATTATGTGGTTTTTCTTTATCTTTAAAACGGAATGTCATAGCACTTAGATCCTGAAAATACATCATTTTATTTCAATAATACTAATACTTCACAGTTCATTTCTTTGGAAGGCATTGGGAGCTGAAAGCATGCTTATGATCAAAAGCAGCAGTTATGGTATATGATACTATTCTTGCATTGGGGGAGAGAAAAACTTGCACATAATTTTTCAGACCTATCTCACTGCACTGAAAATTTATGTACATGTGTGCACATGAATCAAATTTGTTTTGTTTCATTGTCATGCATGATCTCATTGCTATGTACATGTTTACTAAATTTCATCGAAACTTAACCACGACTATTGTTTCTGTCAAAGTTTGGTCCGAGATCAAAGTTAATCAGAAATTTACTATGATCACCTGTATAGCATGCATATGTTTTAATCTGTACATACCTTACATTCATTAAAGATCCATTCTTTAGTGCCTTCTTTGTTTAACATATTAATATATTGATAGATTAGAGTGACAATATCATCTACATGTTCTGTAAACATAACAACAAAATTGTTCTTTAAACCTGTAGCGACTGTAGCGTAATTATTTTCATTAACTTATTCTGTTTATTTTCATGCTCGATTTGGATCATATGAAACAATCTTAATTAGGAGCATGTATGCTTTACATGTAACATCAGATGCAAGAGATTCACAATATTTTATTGAAAATGACGTGGTGCAAGCCAGATAATAGCAATAATGATTAACAATAACAACATACCTAAGCCATCATCTGTCAAATCAACTGTTACAATAAAAAAATCAAAACCTTTAGCTCCTGCCTTTTGTCCTCCCATTAACATGTTTACCCAGCCTGAAATAGTAAAACATAATTCCATTAGAAAAGTGATAGGACAATATACCAATATATATCTATAGGTTTTGTATAAGTAAAGGTTCTCTTTATTCTTCCACTTGATATAGAGAAGAGTAATAACCCTGTGAACATGAAAGACAAGTGTTAATACTAACCTCTAGATTTTAATTCTGATAATAAACTTCCTTCACCTTCATGACCTATTAAATGTCCCAAATAATGACCTGGCTAAAAAATATAATAAAAATTTCAAAATACTTCTGTCAATTTTTAAGCATAAAATGATAAAGTGTCCAGTTGCACAAAGTCAAGAACAATATTTCTCAATGTAAAATTTCACACTTACATTACATTAATCATAGTATATAATAATTATACTTACATTAGAGGTATAATATGGCTGGAGATCAGGAATTGACCAAAACACGTTTAAATGTCTAACATCTTTAACAGGAACCACATTGACACTTGTCTATAACAAAATAAATTTAAAAACTTGTTAAAAATTTTGCTTCCTCAAATTAAAAACCCTCCAGTTTATTCTTAAGAATATTACATCAAAATGAAATGTTAATATGAAACAACCACTTACAACATGTTCTTCACGTTCAAATGGTTGTTCTAACCATTCAGGGACTTCTAAATTCTTATTTTCTACATCATAGAATAACGGTACTACCAAATCACTTAATTCATCTAATGATTCTGAAATATAATGAATTTTTTTAGATACAGGACAAAATAAATTCAGACAATATCATTACTCAAATATTGCTCTATCTTGTAAGATCATGCTGCAGGAAAGTTATTTGCCTGTATATGTCATCTATGCTTGAATTTGTGGAAGTTAAATTTTGAAGCTACCTTACTGTAGAGTTTACTAAAGACATTTTGGTTTAAACAATAGAAAATAAATAAATAGAAATCCTACCTTTACCCAGTACACAAAGGCCCATAATGTTTGATGAATAATATTTAGAGTGAAATTTTAATAGTTCATCCCGTACATCTATACCTGATGCTTTAGGTAGTGTTTCTAATGTTGATTTGTTACCTATAAATACAGTAATAGTAATATTTTCAAATATAGGATTTTCAAAAACCAAAAAAGCTCAATGAGAAAAAGCATTGTTGTAGTATCTATCAAAATAATGGCAAATTCATAACTTCTTGACAATTTGAGAACATAAAGGAAAACAAAAAAATAAATCATACAAGGGACCCAAGCCATAAAGAAGCAGAACATTTTTATAATTTGGACGTTTGATTGTTCAGTTCTGCACCCAGTTTTTTTTGCAGTGCGTTCGATAATCGAACGCACTGCATTGTTTTGCAAACGGCTATTTTTTTTTTTTTTTTTTCGAATTTTACACTCGCTATTTTAGTAAGAAGGCAACATGCCACATACAGATTTGTTCAATTCCCTACGATGAAATGTTGACCATCAACTATTAAATATAAATTGGTGCCATTTTGACAAACCGGAAATGAGGTAGAACAAAAAACACAGTTTTGGTTTTTGGAATCTCACAGCTCTATTTTTGATCCGATTTTTATCAAACTGTTTTGAACTGTTTTCTATAACTGTGCGCTACTAAATAAAAATTTTAAACATCTCCAATTTTGACTTTTAGTTGACTATTTTCTTAATTTTAATTTTTGCGTTTTTTTCAACTTCTACAATTTTATTTCGTTCGATCTGCAAATTTGCAGGTGTATAGACATTTTGATTCTAAACAAAATGCAGTTTTCAAAATTTTGATACCACTTCCGGTTTTTACGTAATTAGCTTGTAAATTTAAAATTTCAACTTCCGGAATTTTGAAGATATTTGAAATTTGTTTTTTGCAATGTGTTACAATTTGTTATAACAACCATTTGAAACAAAAAAATCCGACCCGGAAGTAACAGATCATCCGCCATTTTGATGTGAGTAACTTTTGTAAAATTAAAAATGGGGCCTCAGGGTTATAAGCGGCATCCGTAACTTTAGTATTTTTGGAAACTACAATAGATTGCTACAAAAGTCTAGGCGCCGATTTTTGAATTTTGATTTCAATTTTTTTTTTATTTTCGTTTTGATTTTTTATGCAATTACTAAAACTTTCAAGGCTCATATCTTTTGACCTTGACCTTTGGTGACCTTGGTACCTGAACAAAAGTTATTGCCCTTGATGAAATATATCTAATGATGTATTCATGTTTGTGATCCGATGTATACTTCCGGTTTTATAGGCAATTGAAATTTGTGATTTTTGACTTTAAGCAGTCCTGTCACGTGACCTAGCGTAAATACGTCAAAAATGATTTAACAATCATATTATGCGTAATTTGCTCTTTCCAATGATGTACGACAATATACACTTAAATTAAAATTGCACGATTTAAAATTTGAACATTTTGTGCAAATTTCCATTGTAACTGTGCGTGTTTTTTTCAAATTTTATTTCAATCGATCTGAAAGTTTACAGATGGAAAGATATTTCGATTGCAATCCAAAATCCGTTTTCGAAAAATTGATACCACTTCCGGTTTTGACGTAATTAGCTTGTAAATTTGAAATTTCAACTTCCGGAATTTGGAATATATTTGAAATTTGTTTTTTGCAATATTTAACATTATGGTATATCAACAATTTGAAATAAAAAAATCTAACCCGGAAGTTACAAATCGGCCGCCATATTGATATGACTAACTTTTGTAAAACTCAAAATGGGGCCTCAGGGTTATGAGCGGAAATCGTAACTTGGATATTTTTGGAAACTACAGTCGATTGCTTTCATAGCATTGTTAATCGATTTTTGATCTTCTGTTTTGCCTTTCTTGCATTTCCGTTTTATTTTTTTCAGTAATTACAAAAACTTTCAAGACTCATACCTCGTGACCTTGACCTTTGGTGACATTCTAACCTGAACAAAAGATTTTGCCCTCGATGAGATCTATTCGACTATGTATTCATATTTGTTGTCCGATTTATACTTCCGGTTTTGTGAGCAATTCAAATTTGCGATTTTTGACTTTGCCAGCAACATTCAAGGTTTCGCTAGTTGTGGTAGCTTTCTTTGTCTAGAAATAATACCATTACAGACCCTTTTAAAAACAGTTTTTAAGTAATTCCAAAACTGTTACGCACTGCTCAGAACCATGCAAAGCCTATGGATCTAGTTTTTATTTGATTGTGTAAAGTAATTTGACTAATTTCTATGTAATGCAGATTTGACCATACCTGTTCCAAATTTATAATAATCATGTTTAGGATTAGCTAGAGATCTTTCTAATTGAGCTGCTCTCCATGCATCATTCTGTAAATTTTTATCATTTTCAGAATTGACAGCATTCACTTCTCTTTCAGTAGCTGATGGTGTAAATAATGGGGAATGAAAAAATTGAGAGAATCTGAAAGTAAAAATTTATCTGCATAAATGATCACTATAAAAAATATTTTTATAGCTTCTGATCTGTTATCATAAATTTGTCTTGTATTAAATGAAATGAGCAAAAAAAAAAAAAAATTTGAAACTGGTAATATATCTCCAAAGAAAAATTCTGTACATACCCTTCATAAGCTGAAGTTAAAAGTTAATATGAAAACAATGGAACATGCATCATATCATGGTCGGACTAGTAACATCTAACAATTTAAAATTATCCATTACCTGTCTAATGCTCCTGATAAATTTTCTGCTGCCACATCAAAGTAGAAATTAGTATGTTCAGATGAGGTAAAGGCATTGGATGAACCTCCATGTTCACTGAGAAACTAGAAAGAAAAAAAAAGATGTTGAAATTCCACCTAGATATTGTTGAAATGTTTGATATTGAAATGGTAACATCTGTAAAACAGTTATGGTAAAAATATGCAGTGTAATGAGTAATATTTAGTCATAATACATATCATGTTATTTATGTTATTATATGTTATAAATATTCTTATACTAACCTTATTATATTCATTTTCTTCTGGATACTAAAAGTAAATAAAATGTATGTATTCAAGATAATATATAGAACAAAATTGATAATTTCACTATAGGAAACATAGAAATTCCTGATTTACAAAACGAGAGAAAGTTTGTCTAGAGATCAGCATTAAATTAATTTGTAAAGACATTCAAGGTATTTTTACGTGAGGTTGTGATGTTATTCAGACAGAACAGTATTGAAATTAATGCATTCAGGCTTTTATATTTATGTTGTATAAACAACATAAGTTTTGTACAAATCCATTAAAAATGACATTGATACTATAGCAGAAAGACTAAAGTAGTTTCACCTATTAACCATAGGAATTCTTTTATCTAGTTATGTCTTATCAGTGAAATGCAGGGATTAAATAAATCTTACCTTTTTTGTTCCCAAAAATAACATATGTTCACAAAAATGAGCTAGTCCCTGAAGTTCCCATGGATCTTTCATATACCCTACAAGAAATTTATGCATTATAAGACTTACATGATAGTTCCATGCCATTTGTTTTAGAGAATATTAAACTATCACGACAACCATTTCCTTGTTAACAGATTACAAAACCATTCAACTCAAAGGTTAAGCTTATATGGCACTGATTTTAAATGAAATGAAATGGAGTTTTACGTCCCACTTTTCTGCATCTATTGGACTAACGATGACAGGTAAATGCAACGTAGTGTGCAATGAATAAAGGAAATTTTTCCAGGGCAAAATTTGGACAGCCTAACAATTTTTCCATGTGAGCCCCTCTTAACTCACTGAAAGGGGGAAACTGGGTTGAAAAATCCGTCCACCCATCTCACCTGAACCTTGGACCTTCAGGTTAGTGAGCAAGCGTCTAACTCACTGAGCCACCACGGTACCAAGCACGGATTTTAAAGTGTTGTGTACAAAAAAGGAGCACACAAATTTGGTCTGTTTGTTCAATATATTGAATTCTATGAGTTTTATAGAACATATATGACAAACTGCTTAAAAATCTAATTTGACATGTTGAACTTATAATATATACCATATTCGGAAAATAGTCCAATCCCTCAACAGCCCAAAAATATTGTACAGAATATTTATTAATTCTGACACCCAAGGTCATTGAAGCACCAATATTTAGTAACAAACTAAGGCACTTTCAGAAAATTAATATAACTACAAGAAGTGATAATAAATAAAGGATACTTACCAATATTAACATCTAAAGCTGCTGAAGCTTTATCTGTATCAGGATCACTTACTAACAATACTTTCATTCCATTTGATAATTCTAATCCCCTGTATAATCTTTTATCTTCTGCTGATTTACAAATGGAATCCTCATTGTATGTCTGTTTAATATGCTGTGTCATCTTCACTTGTTGGTGGATTCTGTGGGGTTCAAAATGATATAGAAGAGTCTTATAGTAGAAATGATTTCATATTATAAAAGATTTTGTTTGCCTCTTCACAGCCATAAATTTCATCATCTCCAATTTACTTACAGGGGAGAGGGGAATGTTCATTATTTTCAAGGGAAGATTTGGGCATTGAACAGCCTGCAAAAGTGATAAAACTGTAAAAAAATCGCACAATTCCTTCAATTTTATGCCTACCTAAACATTTATCTTTCACTTTCTATAAAATAATACTATGGAGGAATATCGTTGCCAAAATTATTTATTGTGTTGCAGCTTTAAAATACCAATGTCATCATTACATTTCATTGGATTTTTGAGTATACCGGTACTTATACATTTTTACACATAGACAATTACACTTTGCAGCATTCACAAATGCATTTTGTAATTACAACATTAGTATTTTAACGTTGCAACACAATCACATGTATAGGCCTATATGTTTTTCCATATCTCTATGAGTCGTAATTTTGACTTTTAAACATTGATAATTATGGATTTAAGGGATTTGGCCTAAGGGAGAGTTGTTATTGTTGTGAATATTATTATGGTACTGATTAGATTAGCTAAAACATTTCTAGCCTAAAAGACAAGAGAAATTTACAAATGGAAGGACATTTTTTTGTATGAGATGGAATTTTTTTATTTTTGTACAGTTTTTGGTACACTGTTGCCGTTTCGCAACTTCCCGTATCAAAGTTTGCAGGTATGTTCTAAGATGTATCTTGAATATTTACTGAAAATTTCAGACAATTCTGACGCTTCCTTCTACTTTAAATAATTTTTTAAAGTGTTGAAGTTGCCTGAGTCATTTCGACCCAATTATTAAATGTTTTATTATATATAGGCATTCGTTATCATAGACCTTTGGCTTTATCGTTTCAAACTCTCGAACGACGCATTGATTTGAAAATTGACAATACGTTAATCGAAGTCCATTCTTATAACTGACGGCAATTTTCAGAAAAATCAGACTTCCGATACTATATCGAGTCCTTCACTTAGGCCACATAAAAAAAAAAATTGGTGATCGTCCTTTCAATTTCCGAAATCAGGGGAGGGGGGGAGTTTTTTTTTTTATTTTTTATTTTTTTATAGGACCCTAAAACACTTAATCAGATCCGGATACGATGGCAGCGCATGCGCGGATGGATGTTGTAGTTGCTACTATGGTCGCTAGATGGACATACTGGTGATATTTCCTATTATATTACGGTATTCCGTGTTAAATGTCAGCGAAAAATTGAATTTTTGCTATAGGCCCTACCTACCTATTGAGCGGATTGTTTACGTTTTTTTTTTAAAATAAAAAATCAAAAAAAAAATCAGGGACGGGGCCGTTTTCGGGCACGGGCGGGGACGATCACCAATTGTTTTTTTTATGTGGCCTTAACTTGGGGCAGGGGCAGGGGTAGTGGCAGGGGTAGGGGCAGGGGCAGGGGCAGGGGCAGGGGCAGGGGCAGCGTGTGCGAAACGGCAACAGTGCCCTCTTTCTGAGTTTGAGTCTCTGAGTCAACACTATATAATACATAAATACCAACTGGCCATCTGTTGTGTCTGTTTAATTTTAATACTTACCGTGTTAAAGCAAGTTTCCGAGCTCGAAAACCAAAAGCTACTTCGTATATGTCTCTAACAACAAACGATTGGATCTGAGCATATAATGTTTCATAAGAAATCGGAAAAAATATGTCAAGTTTACAATAACTCTCTTCCTAACCTAAGAAAGCTTTTTTGTCACAAAGCATTACCTCCCTTGAATTAGTCAGAAATATTTTACACACAAGTATGAAAAAGCTCTCTCCTCTGTATTTTTTGCTCCTATCACTCTTACCCTTTTTCATAGCACAATACTGATAGTTGTCTTTTAATAAATCAGTCGATAAATTATCTCTATAAGAAAAAATAGGGTAAAAAAAAAACATAAATAGTAGAATATTTCGGATTATTATTCAGTACGTACCCAAACTCACTTGGCCCAGAACAAAAAAATGACGAAAATATTTTAATGAAAAAATTAAAAAAATCAACTGACAAAAAATGTGGGGGGAGGGGTGGCATGGCCAGAAGAGAATTTTTGAGAGTTTTACGCCTCAAAACTTCCTACCGAAATTATGATTAATTGTATAGGGTCTGCGAGGGATCTAGCGTCCAAATATTGTGAGAAATAAACGCCCACAAACGCAATTTTCTGACTGTAGGGACTACAAGATCGTGAGAAGAAAATTTTGAGAATTAGACACCTGGAAACGAAAATTCTAGACATTTTCCAGCAAATTTGAGGTTCAAGATTATTTGTATAGTAGTGTATGGGGGATCTAGCCTATAGAGCATTTTGAGAACTAAACGCCTGTTTATTCCTGACATTTTCTGACGAATATAAGGTATATTTGTATCGGGATTTCAGGGCAATCAGGAGAAAACTTTGAGAATTGGATGCCTGGTAACGCAACTTCCTGACATATTCCACCAAAATTAAAGTTCAAGATCATAAATTTTGTATAGGGTTTGAGGGATGCCCTCATAATTGCAATATCCTAACGAACTTAAGGGTTTTTTTTAGGTAAGGATTGCAAAACCCATTTTTTTTTTTATAATTAGACGCCTGGAAAACGCAAATTCCTGACACCCATTGAATTTAAGGTTATTTGTGTTGGATCTGCGATATCTCGTCTAGAAAATTAGATGCCTGGAAACACAATTTTCGGACATTTCCCAGCTAATTTAAGATTCAAAATTATTTGTCTCATAGAAAATTTTGAGAATAAGATGCCCGTAAACGCTATTTGCTGACATTTAACGTAGAATTTAAGGCTCAGAATTAATTGTTTTATAAAAAAAAGACTGCCCTTGACTCAGTAAAATGAATTAATGTAATAAACCCCCTTCAAACCCTTCTAGGCCCATTGTATTGACCTCTGGTAAATAAAATATTTGGTTCATAAAAAATTGAGTGGCCCCTCATGAGTGACTCCTTCTACTAAAACGCTCTGCTCTCTATGCTAGCTACATAGCCGTAGGAGACAGAGGGTCAGGGGGGCAGCTGTCCCCCCAAATATTATGTTTTCGGGCAAAAAATCCACACAATCGGGCAAAATATCATTAAAATTCGGGCAATAAGTCGATCTGCACCCCTGTTGAGTTGTGGGCCCCTACGGCTATGGCTAGCTAAACTCTATTTGGCCCTAAATAATTTTTAACATAACATGCATTTGGCCCACAGGTACATGGGGACAGGATAGCCTATTTTGGTGTTGTATGAATAAAACAGAGCGGAGCGACTCGAAAACTTATTTGAGGTTAAAATAATCAAAGTTATTGAAATATTCTTCATAAATTATTCATAAAATAATATCAGGAAGTATTATATTAAACTAGTGAGTGGTGTATGTAATAAGATAACAGATCTATCTGATAATCGTGAATCTGGTTGGTGTTGGCCCTTGGTACATATTAAATACTATCATTGTCAAGTTATCAGATTATGTCAATGTGTTGTTAACGTATCTCTTTAATTAATCTTGTGAAATGTATAAAATACTGAAAAATATGAACCAATTCATTCAGAATCTACGGTAAGTGATCAGATACAGTTTAGAATTTTATTTCCTTTATATCAAATAATAATACACATTATGCACATTGACGAATTTACTTTCTCATATTGAATTCCTACAGAATCTCATAGGTCTTTATATAGGTCTACACAGGCCCGTAGGAACAGGGGGGGCAGGGGGGGCTTCTGCCCCCCCAATAATTTTGACATTAAGGACTGAAGCAATACAAATTTTTTTTTTTTTTAAGATAAAACAAGAAGTTACTGGTATGTTTTTAGGGACAGTCAAAGCAAAATTGCTTTATATAGGCAGGAGCATCCTTGAATTCTGCACAACCCCCTTGAGAATGAGTTTTTGCACATTTTGCCCCCCCAATACGAAATTGCTTCCTACGGGCCTGCTACATGTAACAGAAAGTTTAAAAGATTTTAAAAGAGGTTTTCGAGCTCACATTTTAGACATTTTCGATTTACCTTCCAGAATTTCAGCAACCACAGCTATACCATATATAGTCCGAAACATGCTAACCATATTGCAGACTGTCAAAATAAATATTAGATATACTGAAATTTTATCAACCTATTCAGAAAGAAAGAATCTCTTTTAGACAACTTTCTGCAAACATTTGGCTCAACCTTCGTCATTGTTCATGACTATATAATAATGACTCGGTCGTAATATGTGGCCATCTTGCCGGTCATGATGGCCGAATATCATGGTAGATTCATTTTATAGTCTCAAAAAGTGACGAAGGTTGAGCCGAATGTCGTCAAAGCTGTAGAAAAAATGGACCGGGTGAAAGAAGCTATTTTTTTTCACAATATTCTTTTAGGTTTAGAAATAGAAGAATACAAAATGCACCAGTTAACAGCATCAGTTATTATTATGGTCCTTGTATCTACTGTCCATTCGGTAAGTTGATAATATATGTTCGTATGCTGATTCAGGGGAGGATCCAAGATTTAGAGAAAGGGGGGGGGGGGGGGGCTTTGAATGAGGAATAGTTGTATATAAAGTAGGAAAGTTTTAATAGAATGAATTGATGAAAGAGATTACACCTGTGAATATTAAAGAACTTCTTTAAAAAAAAATAAGAATCCATATTTGATTAATACCACTGAAGAAACTGTATCACAATACGTTTATAGGCCATCACGTATAGTTAGAAAGTTATTTTTGTTTTAATGATGTATAATTTATGCTAATTTAATTTTTTTATATTCCAGTGTAGAATGCAAGGACAGTCGTGTACACCAGGAGCAAGTGTTAACAATATAGGCAGCCCTGGTATGGGAATGCCAGGTATGGGAATGCCCGGAATGGGTATGCCAGGAATGGGAATGCCCGGAATGGGTATGCCAGGTATGGGAATGCCAGGTATGGGAATGCCAGGAATGGGAATGCCTGGTATGGGTGTCGGCTCCCCTGGTATGACAGCACAAAGTACCAAATGCTGCGCTGGATATTGTGATACTATGACCTATAAATGTACCGGTTCTGTTGGGTAAATCTGTTTTGAGTGTTCTGTGACGTAAAATATATAAAATAATGTTCAACCATGATTTGTGTTTATTATAATGTACGGTATGATACAAAGCAGTTGCATATTGCAGATTTCAGAAGATTTCCTAGTATTAAAATGGTTACGGTTTAGATTTTAAACCTTTTTACTAGTTACGTTCTATATCAATCAGTGATAAATACTGCATGAAAGCACCGTTCGTCATCTCCCATCTTGCATATCACGTACAGATAATAGATAACTTATCCAATGAAATGTAAATGAAATATTTAATAATCTAAATGCATTTAAGAAGATGAAAGCAATTCGATGCTTGTCGATCTTATGGTAATTCCCGTTATTACAGTTCTTTGCACCAGTCGAGCAAGGTATTGGATATCAACATCAACGTGAAGATGGCCTGATTGAAAAATAAACAAAAAACAATGAGGTAATTTTTTTGGTAATAACTGATGCATTTTTGCGGAATGAATGTTTCTGTTACAGCTTTTTAAATTCTTTGCGATATTCTTTCTCTCGTAATCGTTTTATATTCTTCATAACCGTGTTGAAAGATAAGAAACCAAATGTAATGTGATCTTATTCTGAACTGGATGATACTGATATAGGCCTAGCTAGACTGCTAGAGTACTACTCACTAGGGCCTAGGCCTATATTATTACTATTAGCCTATTTATTAATAAAAGGTCTTCCAGAATCCAGCACTCGACACCAGGGTCCTTCTTCTAGTATTACGATCCTCCTATGGCGATCGGTTTACCTTGTCCGTATACTTCGTCCAGCATCCAAAGTTAGTTAGTGAACGAGTATTCTGTCTGCACTCCTACGACAAGGTTTATGATCGATGAAATTGTGTAATCGGCAAATTTTACACTTTATGCATAGACCAACATTTCCTCACTAAAGTCCATTAAAGTCAGCACATAGTTCTGTTTATTAAATACAAATTTTATATCGATTTGAAAGTAGTTGAAAATATCAATGTCAGCCATATTGAATTTGATTGGCTGTACAATCTGTGCTGACTGCTGTGCTGTGCTCTGATTGGCTATTTTGAACTGTCACAGCTATTGACTTCTATACTGACTTTCAAACGCTCATATTTATGGCTACACGGGGATTTGAAGGGTTATATTTCAAGGGAGTGTTGTTATATCCCTTTAACTTGGGGACAAAATAAGTTGGAGATACCAGTAGGAGTCAACCAAAAACAATATTTGTTGGTTATCCCAGAGATTAAGCTTATATCATGTCCTGACATGAATCGGTGAGAACCCATTTTGCTGGATTATATTATATGTTTCATCCTCACAACAAGTTTTATTAAAATCAATCAAGAAACCAGCTCTCTATCATGTCCACAACTTTGAGAGTGTAACAGCTGAAAAATTAACGTGTTTTAAAGAACAAGGGCAATAACTTATAAAATATTTTTCGATGTTTCTGATATTCAATAGGATTTATCCTAATGTCAATACAAACACTCATACCAAGTTTCATCAAAATCCATCAAGAAACCAGCTCTCTATGGTGTCCACAACATATTTTCAAAAGCAAGGGCAATAACCCAGGAAATATTTTTCGATTCGTCTGATTTTCAATAGGGTTCATCCTTGGGTGATTACAAACACTCACAGCAAGTTTCATAAAAATTCACCAAGAAACCAGCTCTCTAACGTGTCCACAACTTTGAGAGTGTAACGGCTGAAAAATTAACGTGTTTTAAAGAACAAGGGCAATAACTCATAAAATATTTTTCGATGTTTCTGATATTCAATAGGATTTATCCTAATGTCAATACAAACACTCATACCAAGTTTCATCAAAATCCATCAAGAAACCAGCTCTCTATGGTGTCCACAAGATATTTTCAATAGCAAGGGCAATAACCCATGAAATATTTTTTGATTCGTCTGATTTTCAATAGGGTTCATCCTTGGATGATAACAAACACTCACAGCAAGTTTCATCAGACGGACAGACAGAGGCGACTACAATATACGCCCACATTACATTAATGTGTGGGCGTATAAAAATATTTATATCTTAATAGAAAGAAAAAATTCCTAATTTGAATTAAACTATGAGATTTTTGTGCAATTTTAGTATTCTGAAGATTTATTTACCCTTATACAAGACCCAAATCACCTCTCTATCTTGATTACTAAGTGATATATATTTCATATCATATTTGGTAATGTCCAATAAATTTTCATAATAGTAATAACAGTAAAAGTATCAAATCATTATAGGTTTAAGTGAAAAATATGTACCTAATAAATAGTAAGACTAAATTCTCAATTTGTTAAATTAATATGTGTTGATATTTTAAAGTTAACCTTTGATCAGGTTCGTTTTGTTGACTTTTAATTCATCACCAGAATATAATATGTGACTTTTAGTGTAATTGTAAGTTTTTAAATCCTTTTACTTTCCTTGTGGATAATCTTTTTCTGGGTATTGTGTGATTGTTTATACGCCCACGTGAAATGTGGAGCGTATATTGCCGTCACCCATGTCCGTCGGTCCGTCCGTCCGTCCACAATTGCTTGTTAACACTCTACAAGTCACAATTCTTTACGGATTTTAACGAAACTTGCTGAAATTATTTATTATAGCCCAAGGATGAACCCTATTTAAAATCAAAAGAATCGAAAAATATTTTATATGAATTATTGCCCTTGTTCTTTAAAACGCGTTCGATTTTTAGCTTGTTAACACTCTACAGGTCACAATTCTTTACAGATTTTGACGAAACTTGCTGAAATTGTTTATTATAGCCCAAGGATGAACCCTATTGAAAATCAAAAGAATCGAAAAATATTATATATGAATTATTGCCCTTGTTCTTTAAAACGCGTTCGATTTTTAGCTTGTTAACAATCTACAGATCACAATTCTTTACGGATTTTGATGAAACTTGCTGAAATTGTTTATTATCACTCAAGGATGAACCCTATTGAAAATCAAAAGAATCGTAATATATTTAACATGAATTATTGCCCTTTGTTCTTTAAAAGGCGTTCGATTTTTAGCTCGTTAACACTTTACAAGTCACAATTCTTTACAGATTTTGACAAACTGAAATTGTTTATTATCACCCAAGGATGAACCCTATTGAAAATCAAAAGAATCTAAAAATATTTGATATGAATTATTGCCCTTGTTCTTTAAAACACGTTCGATTTTTAGCTTGTTAACACTCTACAGGTCAAAATTCTCTACGGATTTTGATGAAACTTGCTGAAATTATTTATTATCACTCAAGGATGAACCCTTTCGAAAATCAAAAGAATCGAAAAATATTTAATATGAAGGCACAATTCTTTTACTATTAGATTTTAATGAAACATATTGAAATAGTTTATTATCACACGACAAACCCTAACGAAAATTAAAATGACTTATTGCCCTTCTTGTATAAAATAGGTTTTCTAAACTTGATGAATGCTTCACCCTTAATGAAATCGAGAAAAAAATTGTTTGGACGACACCTAATTTAAGTTCTGAACGAACTGTAGGCCTCTGACTATTGAAGGTTGAATATTTGATGGTTGCTGTTTTCTGCCAAATGTTCTTTTTCAAACAAAGCTTCCAGTGGGCGTATATTACCTTGCCTGGCAAGCTATCTTTTAGATTGTTAAGGGATTCACAGTTGAGATTAAAACTGTCATGATGGAAACCTGCATATCACATTTTTGACTTTTTATACTGTAGTCCCGTCCTGTCCCATCCCATATTGTTGTGGATACCATAGAGAGTTGGTTTCTTGATGGGTTTTGATGGAACTTGCTGTGAGTGTTCATAATCACCCAAGGATGAAAAACCTTAAAATCGAAAAATATTGGTTATTGCCTATGATTTTTAAAACGAAACGAAACTCTTAATACCATTTAAAACTATCACTCTCAGAATAATTAATTTTCTGATAACTCTTGTCAACGCCCAGACAAATTGGCTGCATTTACAAAAGTGGACATATTACAATGGCCGTCAATATTTTTTCCAATCTTTATCAGTAAAGATGTTACTTGTGACTTGTAGACAGACTAGAGCCCACTGTCCCCACCCTTCAATCAGGAAATCTTGTATAGTACATGATTATGAATCAAAGTTAAATATTCCGTACAAAAAGAATTTTTAATTTTTTTTTTCAAGAATTTGATTGATGTCTTCAGTTTTGTACATGTGGGAAATTTGCCTGACACTCTATTTAAGTTTTGGATTATATGAGACCAATTAACATGATGTTATATAAACATAACATGGCATATTTAGTTAATTTAGTAGATTATAACATGACTTAATCTTAATTAATACCAAGGTAATGACATTATAAACAGTGCATCTCATTATCTTTCTTTATATGTTAATTAACTCTATTATTCTGTGATATAATCAGTGTCTAATGTTCCCATGACATTTCAAAGACAATCATTCCATTCGAGTAGCTTATATTTAACACTTTTTTAAGTTTTTTACAGTGATAGGTTAGTTTTATTTTTTTTTGCATTTTAGCTTACATGTTGTAGATGACAATACAAGTTAAGTAAGATGAATAAATGAAATGTTCTTTTTTTTTTTTAAACAATATTTATTCAAGATTTACAAGATATGTGGTACATAAATACAATATATGGTTTCAGAAACAAGCCGAAGCTTCTATTAATCCGTTACCATGTTCTTTCTTTTATTTCCAATTTTCCAAGTCGAAAATGTCTGTCAATCTGTCCAGAATTGCTCAAAAACATTCAAGAAGACATCCTTTGTAATGCTCTTTTTCTTTGAAATAGGTTTGATTAGGTGAAATTGATAAATATCCCTTGTTCTTTGAAAAATGTTCAATTTTATGTGTTTGAGTAGTTGAAGTAAGAAGTGATGAATTTCTACTAATTGTTTCTAGGTTAAGGTAAAGAGAAACTGTTGAGATATATTTAGAGGTTATTTCTTACTAATGTTTATTATGAGGAGAATGTTTGGTGTTTAGAACCAGGTGGTACCAATATTACATTGGCACTGACCTCTCTATATTTCTCTTATTGTTATATTACAAAGTTCTATATTCACCCTTTGGTGTCAGTGGTGATATTAGTGGTTACAATGATATGAAATATGTTTTTCAAGCTATGCAATCCAAGGTAAAGAGAGTAATATTCGATGTCTAAACTATTTCTTTTACTCTAACATGGCTTCTATTTATGTAGTTGTTCTAGACTAGAACTAATTGCATATTAACTTCTAAATAAGAAAGTACTATAAAATTATTTCAAACATGAGGTAAATAATGACAACAAACTAAGCGTTTGCATTTGTATTGGTTTGAAAAGGTCTATTTTTGCTGCTGAGAATTTGAATTTTACCAAAAATGAAAATAGGAATGAATTTTTTAATTTGCAGAAAAAGCACAGAGATTGTGTGCAGAACAAAGACAAAGAGGTCTCATGATTTTAAGGACACAAAAAAGGAAAATATATGAACACAAACGATTTATTAAATAATTATATAAACTGAGACCAAAACAAACTCATTGCTAGTTATATTATTATAATGTAGGTTGGGGTGAAGACTTAAAGAATCTGGTTTTTTGACTCTGGCTTTAAAGTCATCTGGATATGACACGGATATGTAGTCCAAAACTAGCTGACTCTATTCCTAGCCTTTCTATAGCTATTTTGACGGATGTATGGATGGGGGAGAGTCAGAAAAACTAGGCCACAAAAATTGGGGATTTGCCACACCTTGCGCACTCAGCCTACAATGGCCACCAACAGGTTTAATTTTTCGGGAAAAATTTGACCGACTCATCAACATGGCATGTAGCCTATATATCATGGTCTGGTGGATTCAAGATATATAAATGTGTCTAAAACGGGTTATAGTCAATTGGACCCTAATCCTAAATGGTCCCAAATTTTTGTCAAAATGGTCTTAAAACAATTGTCAAAATGGCCCTTGGAAAAAGTCAAAATGGTCTTTTGAAAAAGTCAAAATGGTCTCAATGAAAAAGAATTCTCATTATACATATTTTATTATATCATTTCCCAATTTTAACATAGACAAATTAAGTAGAAAGTCAGCACTAATAGTTAATAGTCAGTTTTCATTCAAACTTTAAACACTATTTACACTTGGCACTACAAGGGAGGCATAAATATTCTGTATTGAAATCACATTCATTATTACTCTACCAAAAAACACTACGTAGAGACTAAGTAATCTATTAGTAAGCATTTTAAAAACAGGTATGTGAACACATAGCATGACATTATTCTTTTAAAAAACCTTAAACTCATAAAAGTATTCAAATACAAATTGCATAATGAAGTACAATTAAATGTAAAGAAACATTGACGTCTTTTGTCTTTTAAGAATATCTTACATGGATTATATTGCTTTGTTCTCATGTCAAGAAGGACAACAGATGACTATGAGAAGTATATATATATTCCTAATCTTTTAATTAATTTCAATTAAAACCTTTTTTTATTAGCTCAATTAATTGAGCACTTTGTTTTTCAATTTTATCAATTTAAACACTTAATTAAAACCTTGATTGATCTCTTTTGTTTTAGGTGTTACAGAAAATTTAAGACATTGCAAATATTGATGTCCTACCATTATTCCTATGTATATTTTTCATTTTGGCATATTCATGTTCTTATTTTTATTTCCACCCGGTTTCCCCCTGTCAGTGATGCAGGTCGGAGGGGCTGACATGGAAAAGCGTCTAGTCGTTCGGATGGGACAATAAACCGAGGCCCCGTGTGCTATTGGCTGTGCACGTTAAAGATCCCTCGACAGTTGGAAATCGAAAATAAGAGCAGGCTAATGCCGCTGTCCTGGCAAAATTTCCCTCATTGCACACTGCATGGCGTTCGCCCGTCCTCAATTGGCCCATATAGGTGCAGAAAGTAGGACGTAAAACTCCATTCATTTCATTTCATTTTTTATTTTTATTTCCTCTTTTATTTCATAAGTTGGTATCACAATGTAAGCTACAATTATCAATGGACTAATTACTAATAAAAAAAAATTAACAGGACCATTTTGACTTTTTTCAGGGGTCATTTTGGACGATGATTTAGTTGAAGTCAAAGAGCAATTTTTGAGACCATTTTGACCAAAAACAGGGTCATTTTGACTTTGGTTTTTAGGACCATTTTGACTTTTAGGGCCATTTTGGATTGGGACCATTAACAAATAGGGTCCAATTGACTATAACCCTCTAAAACCCCCTCACCTGCAAACTGCAAAGGGGCAAAAAATCCCCAATTTTTGTGGCTTAGTTTTTCTGACTCTCCCCCAACCATTCTGTTCATAGAGCTATCATGGTAACGGATTTATATAACCTTTTAAAACTTGTTTCCAAAACCATAATATATTTACTATGTATGTTATAATGTGTAATTTTTGAATAAATATTGTTTTAAAAAAAAAAAAAACTGTCAAAGGCTGGGAATAGACTCGGCAAGTTTCGGACTATTAGCAATTGGCTTTTATATTATAATATGTAATTGACCTTAGTATTATTGACCTTCATTAATCTATTATGACAGTGTGATTGAAATGTGATAGTTTATCTATTTTATTGAGAGTAGTTGATGTACATGATGTTAAAGTAGCCTAAATGAATGGCCATGTTTTGTTTGAATTGATTGGAATTTCACTATTACTGTTTGATTGGTGTACTATACTGATAGTTTATTAGTTCATACTGATGGTATAGTGTGCCAGCTTCATAACATACAAAAATTGCTAACAGATCCATTATCCCAATGTTCAAAAAGTCAACGGAAGTTTTTTTCTACACTTGTCAACATTTGTCCATCATGGTGTCAAAATCTGAAATGTTAGTAATTTTAATGCAAGTTTAAATTGTAGATTTGTTAAAATTAGCATGTGAGTGTGAGAGCGGGGTAGAGGGAAATAATTGAAGGGATTTTATATTTTTTGTACTGTTTTAGTAGGGTTTGTACCCGGGATTCCCGTTCCCGGGAATGGGAACATAGATTTTTTTCACATTTATTTCACCATTGACAGTGGTAAATTCTGTCACCTGGAGGGATACAAATCACCGAAGTTTCCTCCATCCAAGACTCAGAGTCTTAATCCGCCCCTGACGGCAGTGATGGTGGTGATACCCGAGACATCTGTTGAAATTTCTTTGGAAAAAAAACTTATAAAAACTATCGACGAGGAACTCAAGTAATGTCAGAAAGAGAATTCATGTATTACCACTTTCATTTGGGAATTTAGGTCATTTGAGCAGATAAAGACTGTCACCAAATCTGGAATCCATACATAATGCTCTGAAGTCAATCAATCCGTAATCAGTCGCAGCGGAATAAGGTTTTCTGTTGCAGGCAATTTTGCTCTCGCCTAGGGGTGAAATCATTGTGCGCGTTGGTCTTAAAACATTGGTTAGATTCGTCGATAACATAATCCACTTCCACCGCCACTAATCAATACTAAAACCTATTTGCATAGAGGTATTTTGGGTTCAAAAGTTGTTCTTAAATATTGCGAATTATATGAAAATAAAATTTGATATGAAACTACATAGATAGCTTTAGCTATTATGTCCTATATTTTTGTAACGGTTGCTAGTTTGACTAGCTCTTATATGTTGAAATTGATTCCCGGGAATTCCGGGAATAGCATAAATTTCATTCCCATTCCCGGGAATGAGATATCCGGGAATGCTGCAAACCCTACTGTTTTAGTACTTCTGAAGGCTATTTACATATATTCAAGACTCAAATCGACCCAAACGGTCTCCGTGAAAGTTACGCTGGCGCTCTGCAACATATCACGGTAATGAACGGCGGCCATTTGACCGGACTACATCAATGTTATCACGTAATCTCGTGATTCTGGTAGTTCAAACATCAGAGACTGGTCATTCGAGGCTACAAGTATTTGTAAACAAATTAACACGAAAACAAACAGATATGTATTTAAAATGATGATAAAATGCGTAAATGGTGAACAGATAGTTACTACGTATCATTAAATGCACGAGCAGGTGTCAGAAAATTCCTCCACAGATTCTATTGCTATGAACTATATCTATGTCGAGACGTTACAAGCAAGAAGTAAAGCGTCAAAGTAAAGAGTCTCGCGCATGAAAACACAACGTAAAACACCATTCATTACCGAGACAGATTATGGTTTACGGAAACTGCCGAGGATTGCCGATTGAAATCGACCCTCGAAAATTCAGAACTGAGAAATAAAATTGCACTTGACTCAGATAGAATTTTCAGGAATTGATAATTTGACCTTTTATCCAACCAGAATTGATATAAATATATTAGTTTAATGATGATTTGTTATTGATAACGAGTAAAACTAATCAATAAGCTTACACAACATGTGACAACTTTCACTATTATAATACAATACCTATACTCTTCATGTTTCCTTACATAATGTCCAGGCAATATTAACTACTAAATTTATCTTCTTCATAATTAATATTTGTTTCATTCATTTTGAAGGAATCTTATTACTTTATTTATTTATTTAGCTTTTAAAGGGGACCAGTCTTCATTTTTATTGGTTGATTTGGGCCTTTGTTATATGTAAATAGTCTTCAGAAGTACTCAAGCTATAAGAAAATCGCAAAATACCTTCAAATATATCTCAAACTAAAAAATTCACGTTTATTTATTTTTTTTCATTGCTGTACGCGGCTGGTCTCCAGCCTGTGTGAAAATTGTGTGTCTTGTTGACCAAGTCTACAATTCAAAATACGGTATGCTTGTGTGGGCCTGTGCAGTAGTCTGGATGACCTGACCCGCGCTGTTGCACCACGGGAATAACTTATTTGTTATCAAGATGGCGGGACGCTCAATGTGTAGTAGGGCATTGGGACTTTCAAACACGGATAATTAAGGATACACATGGATTTGAAGGCTCAAATTTCAACGGTAAGCTCTGTAGACTATTTCTAATTAGCTAAGCTAAAGATTTCACATCTTTGCGACCGTTGGATGATTGTCCGAAACAAATGCCGAACGTAGCTCTTTAAGCTTCGGATATAGAGTTTGAAGTAAACCTGATCTATATGAAATATTTGATACATGTAAACATTGATTAATATAATATAAGATTACACTAAAAGGATTAGTATTTCTGATAATATTCATGATGATAGGATTGATTTATACCTATCAGCTGTGATTGTGATGGTAAGGTCATGATTTGTTAGTTTTATGACTACAGCTTGTTTTTTTGAGTGTCATTTTCTGATATTTGTTATTGGCATATTCATATCTTAATGCATTGATGACTGTCATGTTTTAATGCATTGATGTTTGACTTATGCTTTAATCCATTGATATTTGACTCATGCTTTAATCCATTGATATTTGACTGTCATGCTTAAATACAATGATGTTTGACAGTCAAACTTTAATGCATTGATGTTTGACTGTCTTGTTTAATGTATTGATGTTTGATTGTCATGCCTAAATGCAATGATGTTTGACTTTCATGCTTTAATGCATTGATGTTTGATTGTCATGCCTAAATGCAATGATGTTTGACTGTCATGCTTAAATGCAATGATGTTTGACTTTCATGCTTTAATGCATTGATGTTTGACTGTCTTGTTTAATGTATTGATGTTTGGCTTTCATGTTTTAATGCATTGGTGTTTGACTGTCATGTTTTAATGCATTGCTGTCTGGCTGTCATGTTATAATGTATTGTTGTTGACTGCGACATGTTTTGTTGCATAGATATTCGACTGTCATGCTTTAATGCATTGTTTTGACTGTCATGCTTTAATGCATTAATGTTTGACTGTCATGCTTTAATTCATTGATGTTTAATCTCTCATGTTTTTAAATTGATGTTTGACTTTATTGCAACTTTATTAATCTGATTTTGAAGAAACTTTATATGTATGCAAATGTTTATGGAATGTGTCAGTGATCACTCTTTGGCACCATTGTAATAATTAAGTCTGATTTCTGCTTGGTACCTTGCCTAGCAAGCTGTCTGTTGTATCTTTCCTTTGATATACTGGTAAAAGATGATTTGCATATATATATATACATTGAAATTGTTTAATTTCTATTACAGATAAATAGAAGAAATGAACTGGTAATATTGTGATTAAAGCTGCCAAATATCCCTTGATTGTTTATAATCTAGTCATTTGAAACTACCTGCTAGATTGCTATAGTCACAATGTCTTATCATAGAAATAACATCAGTTCAACAGAATCACATCCTATGAATACCTTTACAGAAGATGATTCAAGACATCTAGTTACTAATACATTATATGACAGTCCTTGGAGGACCTCACCATTACCTTCTAATGGAAAATCAGGTGAGAAATTTATTGTACACGTATATTGTTATTCCACTTTGGTACATAATTATGGATTTGATACAGCTGGCCTATATTGGTGAGATCTCAGAAGTTAAGAACAGTTTGATATCTGCAAATTTTTTTTACCTATATTAATTAATAATATTAAACTTGAAAAGTTTTTATTTTGAAAGGTGCAAAAACTAAATGCCTGTAATATTTGGTTTGTATATTATATATTACATGAAAAATAAGGATATTGTTATTTTTATTCCAGAAGAACTTGAGAAATTTTTAGCACCAGTTAAACTAGATCCTGGTTTAGAAACAGTTGATGATGAAGATCATAGAAAATTACAGAAAGCAGAAGAATTGGAGAAAAATCCACCAAATGATAGATTTAGATTGGTATACTTGATCATGGTCATACATGGTATAGGTATATTGATGCCATGGAATATGTTTATCAACGCCAAGGATGTAAGTATAAACATATCAATATTTATATTTAATATATATACATTGCATACATGTATTTATATTATTTTAGGAAATTTATGATCTGGGTTAGTTTGTATATAACAGATGTGTCCCCGATATACATACAAAGTTTTAAAATCACTTTACAATCCATTTAACTATAAAGCTTATATCTGAAGCATAAATATCAGTATCCCTACTAGTAAAACTAATACAACTATTCTTTAACTGAGTTGTAAACTAACTCAGGTTTAATACCAATGAATCTGTGGGTTCCAAGTTTGGCCCTATTTTGAATACAATAATCTAGGTCATAGATTCTTCTGAAAAAAAAACCAGATTTTCAGCAAAATTTCTACCATTGGCATTGATCTACTAATGCATTTGTTATTCAAATCATCCATTTACTGCATGTCTACTTTCAGTACTTTGAAAACTATAAATTGAATTCTACAATGAGTCCAGTTAAAGAATATCAGAAGAATTTTTTATATTATATTGGTTTAGCTGCCCAAATACCCAATGTTTTCATGTCTTTGGTGAATTTCTGTTGTCAGTGTGGGTAAGAAGACATTCTGATTTGTTCATTAGAATATTCAACAATTAAATTCTTTTAAATAGTTTTTCAAGGCTTTATCCGAATCAAATTTATTGTATTAGTATTTACTTAAATTTCAAATTGTTTCCTGTTTTAGAAATGGAATCAAATGTTTTATATATAATGATTCCATCAATAGAGTAATGATTCTGTATCATTTATCTAAACAGTGTCAGGTTATTTTTTTTTTCACCGTATTTATACTTTTCAGAGGTTCAGTGTCTGTACGTATTGTTATTAGTTTATTAGTTATGGTTATGATATTTATAGTTACAGCTGCTTTAGCAATGATTGATTCTTCCAATTGTAAGTCGAAACTATTTTTACACACTATCATTGTTCTGGTAGGCACCTCGTAGACCATAACTCATTTTAAAACAGCTTGTCGGAAATGTAGTCCTCAATTAGCCCATATAGGTGCAGAAAAGTAGGACGTAAAACTCCATTCATTTCATTTCATTTGTCGGAAATGGAACAGACAGCCTTTCATCTGGCACTCAAAAACAGCATGGGCTGCATTCTTCTTGGCTCCTGTCTCATAATATGAGAATATATTGTGAAGACAGTGATTGACTGGCCTGTTGTTCTAAAGATTGTTTACATCAGATCTTTGCATAATGTCATTATGGAAAAATAATAAACCATTCTTTCCTGGCAAATATTTTGTAAAATTTTGAAGAGAAGTATTGATTTGAATTAATTTTCAAGAACTAATTGATAAATTGATTCATATTTTTTTTCAAGTTGTCTGTTTTCTTGATTTGGACACTAAAATTCAACTGTGATATGAATTATGTTATATTTCAGGGCAAGCTATCTTCTTCATTGTAACTATGGTATCAGTTGTTATACTAAATAGTAAGTTATTCAAAAACCAATATCTTTTATATATATATCATACAAGTATTACTTGTCAATTGAATGTAGTCTTGATCAGGTTTTAGCCCAATAATGAGAACAGTTTATAGAAATTGTTACTTTGATAAGATTGATTATCGTATCAAATTGTACTTATTTTCCAGTGGCTGCTGGAGTTTATCAGAACAGTATGTATGGATTGGCTGCCATTCTTCCCATGAAATACACTAATGCGATTGTCTTTGGAAATGTAAGTATTTCTTTCATTTAGACTTGAAATTTATAAACATCAAATCTTAAATCTCTTTCTATATGTAGGTTATATAATTTTCATGTTACTTTTAAAATGTATTCATCAAAGTAGCACTGATACATCTGTTAATTTCAATACATTTCAGAATTTCTCAGGAACGTTAATTGCTGTTATAAATATCATCTCAATATCAGGTAAAACGTCATTTCAGTTTGCTATCTTACACTTCTTGTTATTTTCAAATAAGTTATGGGTATAAAATGGCAAAGTCAATCATTCTTTGATACATAAATTCATTTGCAACATTTATTTCCATCTTGCAAAAGGCTTTGAAAACTAAACAAATTTAACAGATAAATTTTATCAGTAGAATAAGTGCTCGTAAATTAATTGTATGCCTATTTTACAGGAGCACCAAACATCAGAACAGCTGCTATATATTACTTTGTGGCTGCTATTGTTATTTTGTTGGTCGCTTTTGATGCTTATTTCATTCTACCTCTTACAGTAAGTTCAATTCTTGTCTTACAGTTAGTTAAATTCTAGTCCTACAATAATTTCAATTTTAGTCTGACAGAAGTAAGTTTGATATTAATCTGACAGAAGTAAGTTTAATATTAATCTGACAGAAGTAAGTTTGATATTAATCTGACAGAAGTAAGTTTGATATTAATCTGACAGAAGTAAGTTTGATATTAATCTGACAGTAAGTTTAATATTAATCTAACATCAAGTTCAATTGTCAAGTTTTCTATGTTTTTATCTACAATAATTATATAATATAAACTTCAAACATTATTATTTCTCATTCTAAAGTATTTCTGTAACTTACATGTTTTCTTAATTTATTTTTTAAGAAATTTTATCGTCATTTCCGAACTATTGTTGAGTTAAAACAAGCAGCTATCATAGAAAAGGGTCATGAAACATGTTTGACTGGGTTGAAACGATACTGGTATGTGTTTAAAAAGGTGAGAGAAGTTATCTTATAGAGTGAAATCAATGCAAAAAATAACAGATAGCATCCAGCTAGTGTCTTGCCAATCTAATTAAAATTAGATTACATTTCGTTTCGGTTATTTTTTGATTGTCGACTCCATGTAATCTAAAGACTTGATATGCATTATGGGAAGACGAAACAGAAAGTAAAGCGACACAGCAGTCCAACTTATGACGCAATACAAAATATTCAAATATAAACGGTGTTCTGATTGGCAGAGGGGTGGCACGTGCTATAAATAGCTTATTCGTAACCAGAAGATGACCTCCTTATACAAGTCTTTAGATTACATGTAATCTAATTTTAATTAGATTGGTGTCTTGCATACTATGATGGACCTTTACACTGAAAGTTTTCAAAGACATTATTAGTCTTATTCTGAAATTTTAAATAAGGCTTTTTTTAACCCAATCCTGTTATCAATATTGTATGCAGAATTGAAAATTTAGATATTAAAAACTGAATCATTATTTAACTGATTGTTTGATATTTATTTGTAGATATGGGTTATGGTATTTTGTGTATGGTTTGTATTTTTTGTCACCCTGGCATTATTTCCAGCTATACAGAGTGATATACGTAGAATCAACTTTCCTATCAGTGGTAAGATTATCTCACTGACTCTTACTAAAATAATATGTTTTGTTTTGTAACAAAATCAACTTTCTTGGGTGCGATTTTTAAATGAGGTGATAGATGTTGTAAAGGTTCTTTATTTTTTATTCTAAATTTATTTGGTGGATAGAGATAATATTTATAAATCATTAATCAAGAACAAAATTTAATAACATGATATACCCTTGCAAACATGTTAGACAAGTTTCCAATCTAATCAGATGTCAATTTATCTTTTATTTTCCAGACGCGTATTGGGTACCCATATTCTGTTTCTTAAACTTCAATTTCTTTGCCATGTTGGGAAATTTTGTCACAGAATTCATCAAATTTGTAAGTTGTTATAACATATTTAATAATCATTTTGTTTGGTGGTTGAGATATATATGATTACCTACATGTATATCATAAGATCCTCAATTTCCAGAATCAATCTAAGTCAACTGATCAATTAAGGTATAGGAGTATCTTGTATTAACAAAGTGCAATAATTTTGATGGAGTTAACATTTGAAAATGCAGTGAAAAGTGAATATTAACATCCGTTTCTTTTCTTTGTAGCCTGGACCAAGATTTGTGTGGATACCAGTTTTACTACGTGCACTGATATTTATTCCACTATTTTTGTTATGTAATTACTTGCCACGTGGTACTATACGTGGTATACCAGTCTATATACCCAATGATTATGTCTATATAGTCGCAGCATCTTTAATGGCATTTACAAGTGGATACTATAGTAGTTTGGCTATGATGTATGCTCCAAAGTAAGTAACTATCATAGTTATCAATTGGTTAATGTCTAAATGGTGAAATATTTGCAAACCATTCACTATACCCGATATCGTTTAACTGATTAATCGTTTCAACACTTGTAAAAATCACTAACTGTTTCAACACTCTTTGGTACATCAGATTCCTCTTGTAAACGAGTGAATTTATAAGAAATCCAAAACCGGTTTGAGATATCGATTTTGTTTTGAAAACAAGTGGTAAACAAGTTGCATTAAGTCTTCGGCAAAATACAAATTTCAATTTTCCACTGAAAAAGCCATTGAATCTTACAAATCCACCCTAGGAGGCAGACTCAAAGATTTGATATCCAGATCGTTATTAACGTGTGACATTCGGAATCCAGTTGCGGCTTGGTTGTAAACGAGTAGGGCCTAAGATCGATGTAACATGTGTAGAGGGAGTAACCTGTGATTGAAGAGCATTAGATATAAAATATATCAAATTCTTCATTTTTATCATATCATTAACCACATTTCATATCAAGTTCCATTTCCAGCAATACTGATGTTTAAATTGTCTGTTTCAGATTGGTTACTCCAGAGTATGCTGGTACTGCTGGAATGATGATGGCACTATTCCTGGTATTAGGTATTTCATGTGGTGTGAATTTCTCTATTGTGTTAACAATGATAGTAGAGAAAATACAAATATAATACAGTCAAACTTGGTCCAACGGTCACCTGTTTTCAGCACCACCTAATAAACAGCCACCAAAATTACATACCATGCAATTTTCAACCAAATTTACCTGTATTCAACACCACCCTCTTGAAGCGGCCGACGGTCACCCTTTTCTTGACAGTGAACATGTGTCATGAGTTAATTACTGCCAAACAGATTAACCATTGTCTATAATCCCTGAATTTTTACTCATACTGATATAAAATCTTGTAAATGATTATTATGGAACAAATAAGTAATGAAATATTCAAAAGTGTAAAAAATGCTCGCTAATGCTATTTAAATTGCTATTGTTATTTTTCTTTTATACATGTCCGTACATATAATTACAAATTCTCATTCTTAACTGGGATCGCCATACATGTGCCTCTATTAAGCACCACCCTTTAGTAAGCACTCACTTTTAAGCATTCCTTTGACTGGCTGCTTAATACAAGTTTGACTGTATCATTCTTTCTAAGATTAAAGCAATAGGGTTTCTAGTTTCTAGCTTTACTAGCTGATGGAACTGATATTAGTCTACTTCCATTACTAAGGTGAATAATGATTGTTTTGTTATGATAATAAAGACATTGTTTATTTGAAATATACTTGGTAATCTTCAGAGAAATTAGACTGAGTACTAATGTACGTTAGATATAAAACCAATAATGTTCTATCAGCTGGTGAAATGAATACATGTAAATGTTGATTAAATTCTTATAAGATGATGTAGTTAGATTTTCTGACCACCTTATGTTTATCAGGGACACATTTTTGTTTTCATGGTTACAATTGTGTCTTTTTGCACAATTCATATTTTCCACAAAAAAGCTTGGAACAGATGATAACGTCATATAAATGATACATTTAAAAGCTAGAAAACCTCTTTCCAATTCATTGAAACTTTAAAATGACAATATAATTTATCTACCTCAGAAGTTACTTAAAACCCAATCAAATTTTTACCTTCTACACTTTATGAATATGTCATTTATTTCTTTGTTACGAAATATTTTATTTTAGATACGTCTTGATTTTTGGCATTTATTTTTAAAAATTTAGTTTCTAGTCTATTCTTTCAAGTCATGCTTTTTTGTATATTAAGTGTTTAGTTGTTAGTAGTAATACTGTATGAACCATGGTTATAATCATATATCATTAGATGTTTCTCTTGTTTGAAAGTTCATCAAGAGTTGTAGCATGAAACTTTGAATATATGATTTATCTCCCTTTTTAGAATTAAATACATAGTAAATCAAGTGCTTTGTTAAAAGCTACATTTAAAGAAATGGGGTGTATAAAAATCACAGAGTTAATAATATTTTCTAGCCTACTAGATGTTAAGTTTGTAATAGTTTGACATTGTGAAGAGGATGTAAATAAGCATTCTGTCTAATTGAGTAAACTTATATATTGTAGTGTTCATGATAGGAAACCTAATATCACTAAGCCTATTAAACAATATTAGGTATTCATGTTATACATGTATACTAAATCAATTTTTATTAATTCATGACATTAATATATTGCAGGCCATTTCATTATGCTTTAATTATGAAAGACTTGCATGACATAATAATCATGACTTGATAGTTGTTCAGTTCTTTCTAGTACTTTAAAGGCTATTTATATTCAAGACCCTCAAAAATACCTAATTCTCCATTTTTATATTGCATATAGCAAAGTTTCAAATAAAATTGTCTTTGTTCTAGATTAAGTTGTGATTAATCAGACTATTAAAGATAAGATAATATGGCAGCTGTTAAGTCATTAGTTTTAACATACATTCCTAGAAATAATATAACATATGTCTAATCTCAGGTTTTAATCTTAGTTTGTGGTATTTCTAGCACTTTTTATCTTTCTATTAAGTTTCAAGCAATGATAACAATAGGATGTAGATAAAATAGGAACCAAAAACTTGTCTCTGTTGGAATACAGAATTAGACTTAGCATTTATTTAAGATTTAGTTGATAATTTAGTCCAACAATTAGTATCACTGCACAAGACTATAGAATAATGATATGTGCCATTTCCTTAACACTTGTTATTCATCGCAACCATTAGGGCATTTTAATAAGCTAAAATCTAAAAACACAGTTTCCAGGGCAGCTTGTCAGAAACTTTAAAGATAATATTTAATTTAGAAAGTGAATTTCTGAGAGACAATATCTAGAAGATATGCTGTATAAACATATTTGTTATATTCCTGATGACCATTAAATTAATAAATATTCTACGAGTATCTATCCATAAAAATGTTTTGTTGAGTATCTATCCATAAAAATGTTTTGTTGATCAATATCTACCAGATTTTTTGAAGTTCTGAGCTTTCTGACAATAAGCCTTTAGCAATGTTTCATTCCAGAAGAAAAGTATATTTTGTACATGTTGTAAATAATTTAAGTGTAATTTTTTGTTTGGTAGTTGTTAAAGCTAAAAGTTTTGATAGTTTTAGTACTGGAATGACAGGGTTGAGTTCAGTTTGGTTTCATTTCTATTTCATTATTGTCTCATTTATTTTTACAAGAATAGATCTCTTAGTAATATGTTTTCATTCCCTATCTTCTAGCAAGTTATTCCTCCACATCCTGGGATTATACATAATATAAATGTGAGCAAATATGTTTAAGGTGATTCGTAATATTGACAATAAAAGACAAACTTTCGCTACCCATTTTATTCTACCTCAGATTTTTCTATGTTTTAGTTTTGACTGGGCTCAGATATGATCAAATATTATGTGTACATGTATACCACTATTTGTAAAAATACTTACATCAATAACTTAAATTAAATAAAGTTCTTAATGAAAAACTATCAGGCAATAATAAAGAGCTTCCAAATATCATTCTTTTATGTATTTGTTTAAGTGAAAAATTCTATGATCTGTTTTTTGTTCTGGAATAAGATGAATGCTTTTATTATTGTTTTGTTGATTATTATTCAATAAATATTTTATTCAAATAAATTTTAATGTTGTATGATGTTATATGATATTTCAGTGACACATGATATGGTGGTTGCCATGGAAAAAATTTTGTTCTGGGTCTTTTTGGGAATATTCTGGCTATACAATGGTACTTCTAAGTTTGATTATTTTAACTGCATGTTGCATTTATTATTTTCCTCTTTTGAGATCAATCTTTGTTTTATATATTACTGTCTTGTTCTGGACATTAAGAAATGTTTTATATGTTATATTTTTAAATCTTGTTATTGCAGATAACAGAATATTGTTAAATCTATCTTTATAGTAAGAAAAGTATAACAAAAAAATAACATTGTTGTTCATTTAAGAAATTTGTAACTTTTATTAAGGATTTTACGCATTTAGCAACAGTTGCTGACAGCAACAGACATTGCATTTTCTCATTTCTATTTACTCACAGTTGAGATTGGATTAAAATATTGATATGTAATATTTTGGTTTTATTTTTTTCAGCAAATAATATTACTAAATGTTGATCTGCTATGTTCTATCACTTCATTGTGGTCATTCAAAACTCATCATTTTGTTTTGATTATAATAATGTGAAACTAAATTATAGGAATACTACCTCTTAGAATGAATATAAAATGATTACAAGTTATTTTATAAGAATGTGGACTGGGCTAGTTAGAGAGTTTATGTTCATTTTCAAGATATAGTATTCCTTTAATAGTATTCCTTTAAAGCAGTTGTATTTTAATCAGATTAGAGATTATGAAATATTATTTTTGAGTACTTTATCATTATATTGGTCAGTAATTATCTAGTTGTATTATAATGTATTAGTACTTTTTAATATGATAGTACCATTCATTGGTTAGCTTGTAGTTGCTTCAAATACAGTAAATATAGATCAATAATTTAGATTTTTATATTTATACTTTTTGAGTTTATGTTAAACTGATTTCATCATGTTCTGATCAGTTAAAAAATTTTGAAGGATTAAAGTTATGAGTTATAATAAAATTTTGTTTTCAAACCTAGACATTTGACCTCTTAATTCTCTTGAACATCATTTGTAAATATATTTCTCTAAAAAAAAGGCATTATCTGATACTTACACATAACTGTTATATCACTGCATTTGGGAACATTAATAATTTGTTTTAGAAATACAGTAATGAATATTTTGTGTTGAATTGGTTTGATGAGTTGTGTGTTTGTGTTTCAATAATTTACTGTTCTTCATGTGTAAAAATTATTTTTGACATTACATGATATGAAACTATTATAACTATTTCTGTTTAAAGTCTCGAAATTTTGTCTTCTTTCTTATTTCTTTCATCCATGTTTTTATTTTTCTGCCAATAAAGTATGTAATCATTTTGTCAGAGTTATTCTTGTGGATCACATTGAATAGTGATATAAGGAAATAATGCATCTCGTCCTCTAAAATCAGTTCTCACGCAAGAGGTAGACATAATTTAACTGAGCATTCCTGATCTTGGTAACTTATCCTGTTAATCTCTGATTGTATTTCTTGTATATAAAGGGACTAAATGTTCACATGTTAATTCACACAAGAGAATAAAAGAGCCTAGTACAAAAAGACAAATTCTATCCTATCCGTTAACAATGTCACTGACGAAGAGACGAACGGAGTGGACAAGTAGATGTAAGGCCCCCACAATTTTGTCCCGAGTCTGGAAAGGTGTCTGATATGGACATTCGTGAATTGGGTACCCAATATCATAAAAATGATATATTTATTAACATAAATTTAAGGCCGGTTTTTGTGTTAGGTAGATGTGCATAGTTGATATTTTTGGTGCAGATTTCAAACAAGTTGGTACCTCCTGCATAAATGCCTGTAATGAAAAAAGATAGCTTAAAAATTATTCTCAATTGGAAATATCCATCAGCATTTTATAAATCTAAGAAAATTGCAGTTGGTAATTTCAATAGAAGGTGTGAATGTATCTGCACAAAGTCTTATAAAAATGTCCGATTTTAATTTCATTAGAGTGGGGTTCGTGGGAGGCAAGGCTAAGAATAAGGCCCAGCAGGCGTCGTGCAAAAAGACGATCGTTTTGGTGAAAATAGCAGTGTCCCATAGTCGTCAGAAATGCATTCTTAGGGATTTTAATTTTATAAAATTAAGAGCTTGGAGCAGAATAGGCACCCGACCGACTATAGAAATACCATTACAGAATGTAGTCCTACCACAAGCTTACCGTAAATGTTGACTGCCCAGGATGCTCGTATCTTGAAGATTTTAAATCGGCAATTATTGCCCACCCAAATGCATTTAATTTCCCTCCATTGTATAATAGAAAGACTGGCAACAAACTTTTACAGTCAGTGTCCGTTCTTAAATCATGCCAATAATGCATACCTAAAATGATTAAACAATAATTATAAACAGTTTACACGAATACACAATCTCCAATCTAAAAACGGAATAAGCGCACATTAAAAAAGATTATTGAAAAAGGGATTTTGTTAAAATTTACTTGGGCATCTATCTACACGTTCCGAAAAATACAATATATAGGCAATACATTACCGACCCATAGCAGGGAAACATTTTCCCTTTGTCCATTTGGTTCCAGCAAGAGCAGTTTGTTGGTGAGGGATTTTTATCAGGTTATGAGATGGATTGGGTCCATTTTGTATGTACAGATCAGTTCCTGTTCCCTCTGAATTAAACCTTGATAGTGATCTTCCTGTACTGCATATACTTGCTTTGAAAAAAAAAAACAAGGTTCAGATTATAAGATAAAGGGGAACATTCTGCATTGTCGATTTGGGTGTTAAAAATAAATCATGTTTAAATAACATCTAAAGTATTTTATACATAGAACGGAACGCATAAAGCATATTAATCGCCATTAAATTTAAGTATATTATGCATGTGTTTTCTAGTAACGTATATAACCTAGTCCTACTAAAAAAAAAAAAAAACTTTGAGGGAGAGTTGTGATTGTTATTAGCTCGGCTAAAAAATCTCCGTTTCTATGATTTGTTGAACGAATGGTGAACGAATGGCGAACGTGCCCCTTTGAAACAATCAATAAATAATTGTGTCCACAGCCTGAGGTGTCGGGTGTTCAGATTTGTGCCAGTTGAACCTAGGGTCATGACTGTTAGATGCACTCTTCCTATAGATTTTACATGCGTATCTACTTGAAAGAAGTACAGTATCAATCGGCATCAATCAGAATATTGTGCTAAAGGCTAGCGCACACGAGAGCTCCCAGCTGAGCAAAATTTCATTCGTGGCTGTCAGCTCAGCTCGTAGCTTTCGTCGGTTTCCGCGCACACGCTAAGCTAAGAGCTTTCATAGACTTGGTGTCGAGTCATAAATATCTAAAAATAACAAGCTCACGTGACATTATAACGTGACTTAAACAAAATACCGGACGTCGACAACCCTTCGAATGATTGAGAATATGAAAAAAATTACTTCTTCTTTTGGTGTTGCGTCCTTGCGATAATTGCTTTAGATACAAACTCACATTCACCGATGAGCGCAGCTATTTTTAGTTTGATGACGTGCTAGCGCATGCGCTCCAGTTGAAAGTTGAAAGCTAAGAGCTTTCGACTGCGCACACGGTAAGGTTTTTTTCATTCGAGGAAAAAATTATCAAACACGACAGATAATTTCCTTAACGCTTCGAATAAAAAAAAACTTACGTAAACTCCGCGCACACGAGAGCTACGAGCTGAGCTGACAGCCACGAATGAAATTTTGCTCAGCTGGGAGCTCTCGTGTGCGCTAGCCTTAAGAATATCTTACATGGGTTGGTAAAATAAGCCGTCATGAAGTAGTGGTCTCCATCTTTGGTAAATGGTGGTGTTAAATCTTTACCTGGATAACCATTCACCTTCACCTAATTACAGTTCAGAGTTAATTCATATCTATCTTGTTTTCTCTTCCGTAATGCTAACTGCTTTTTGAAACATAAGTTGTTCCCTCATTACGAACAAAAAGTTAATGCTATCTGAAATTCAACTAAACAATAGACGACCACATGCCTCCATGTAATAATCATGAATAGACTATACATGTATACTTACCCCTGCCTGAATACCAGCAATATAACCATTTTTATCAAATAACAAAACAACAGCATAGTCTCCATTTTTTACATATCTTTCTCCTCTGAAGGGCGAACTATCTGGAAAACAAAATACAATATTAGAAACAATAAAATTATGATGGAAGGTTTGAAATTCGACACAAAGTTGAACATGTAAAGCCTACATTAATTGTTAATATATTTATAATTAAAAATAACTTACTATCACATCCAGATATCTTTTTGAATCCGTCTTTATTCGCATCATGGACTGTTCTTGGTAGTGCAGAAAAACTATTTGCAGAAAAGGGTGCGCCAAAGGTCACTAAAAAAAGGAAAATCAATCTTTAATTACTCTGATCCCATAGATAGCGCATACTATATAGTCTGGTGGGATATTTGGAATGAACAACGAAACTTCCATATTCATTTTAATTCGCATCCTTAGTTAAAATAAATGATGAAAAGCGGCACTGTATATTCTTTCACAGGTTTAAACGTTTGAGCATTTTTCTTCTCAGAAATATAGAAACTTACCCTTTAATCCATCCCATTTTTCTGAAATGATAATCGAATATGATTAAACAGAAGAAAAGAATAACCAACTAAAGAAAAATTTAAAGTTACATGACCTTATTGCAGAATGAGAATTCGTGTACGCTCCTTTTCTGTTCATATTTCTATATGAACTAGTGTAAGATATGATGGTTTCATAATGGACTGATGAACTGGATAATACCATTATCTTCAATGAAGACGATGACGAAGATCATAGCTGACTTACCGTTTCCAAAAATAAAACCATTGACCAATGTAACCATAAAGGTTAGCGTAAACAAGACTTGAATTGCACCCATCGTCGAATCCTATAGCTACCAACCTCTTCCCGTCTTATCTTTGTAGCAAAAAATTACTTTTTACAGACAGGTCCTTCTGATTAAATAGATTATAAAACTTGCATGTCATTCTTTTAAAATCTGTCATTTTTCCACGACCATGGAAGAGATGGTCAAATAGTATGACATTGCACTATTATTATAGGGAGTTATCCGTCTTTCAAAAGAAGAAAGTTTATTCCATATTATTTCTCTTCAGTCTTTCCTATATAATACACCTAGTCAAAATACTTAATATAGATAGCAATCAATGTAGCGTCAATATAGAAACAAAATTTACTCATACCTGATGTTATTCTGCTACATAGCTCATGACCACCCATGGCAGTGTATTTATCTCTTATTAATGTTTCTTTTTTTCAAACTACATGTACTTATTAAGTAATATCAAGGCAGTCGTTACTTCTACTCAAAATGATGTACCTATATACATGTACAATAAGCTGATATAACTGCCAGAATACATAGTTTAGATCTACAATCTATAAGACGATTTATTATTATCATTTTGTTATCATTTACATTAGGTAACTTCTAAGTGAGCTTAATTATTTTAAATGGTTACAAATGTCCTATCATAATCTATACAGTACTTATGATTATGTCCTTTGTTGTATAAACTAAGAATGGGTCACGGTCACTTAACCAAAAAGAGTGAAGGATAACATGCTAGTTTATATAATAAAACAATCTGAATCTGGAAAGAAATTTATATTCAAAATAGCATGTGAACTATAACAAAATTAATTAGATTTTTAATTTTTTGTCGTAGAATAATAATTATAGCATAATTATAGTTGATATTTAAGGTACTAATTGCGGTCTATTTTATTCTGTATCAAATTATATTGTAATTTAAAAAGAAACATCTGGCATTTTGGGGAGTTTATTTGGTTCTTGAAATTTTGACCTTGAGCTGTGAACACTATAACTGATGAGCTGAGCTAAAAAAAAAGGATCGGCCGAACAGATGGTGAGCGTGGCCCTTTGAACTTAATTGAATAAATGTTTGAATAAGTAACTGTTTTTTCTACCAAGTTGAAATTCCAAATTTGAATGTGATTTCTTTATTCGGCCAGTGCTTCAACCCAGTTTTGACATTTTTCTGATTTAATTTCTAACGATAAATGCGATGTCAATGCTTTTTGTGACTAGAAACAATAAAAAGTAGCACTCATTTAAATTATAGACCTACATTTATTTATTAAAAAAAACCCCAAGGTTATCACTTTATTTATTTTGTACGGGTGTTCAAACCGGTTTTGAATATCAAATCAATAAAACAACACGTAAAACAGCATTGATACACGTATCTGTAACTGTCAGTAAACATGCTAGTTTATTCATCTGTTATAAAACCACATGTTTTTGTATGAAAAAATACATATCTAATTGTCCATAAATACTCATAGAACTAAGTTTTTACCCATTAGTCTACATAACTAGTGTCTGAGAATGAGACTATTTATTATTCCAGTTTTATTATCTATTGTGTGTTGTGAAGGTTTTCTTTGGTTTGGAGGTAGGTTATGTATTATTCTTTATAAGTGTGTTATCTGTGAATACATTATATTTTATATTGTATATCTCACTCTTCTCTTTTTTTGTTTCTGATGTTATTGATACATATTTTATAATGTTATTAATCGTTTTTCCCTATTCTGATTTAAACAATTTCTTACATATTGGTAAATTTACCATTTTTTCATTAAACGTGAACATTGATCTGTTGATACATTAATCTCTGTCAATCTAGGTATAGATAGGTGGTGAATGTCCGCTTCCAGCAGATGCTGATATCACAAACTAGTCAATCTACTGAATTTATCGTCATATTATAATGTCAATTCATGGTAGGCTTTACATGATAAGAGGAATGTCACAAGATTTAGACCAAATATCTGAACTACTTGTGCTAATCTTATCTTTCAAAAATAATCTCCGTGCGTTTACGTCTTTCATTTCCCAACTTTGAGCTGCAATGTATCGTCTCTTTCTTTCACTTCTTCTTGTCGGTGTAACTTCAGCTTTCTTGTTTGGTAAATCAGGTCTGTCATATTTTTGGAGATTAACATAGATATTTTTTATACGTTGGGACAGATTATTAAAGTTTAATTAACTTCTGATTCCCATTCGATGAAATAAACACCACATCAGTGATTAACCGAAATGAACAGGTAACGATTATTTCTAGATTTCAGTCGAACATACACAATAAATACTTTTTTTTTCTTTTCTAGCCGATTGGAATGGTTTGAAAGGTTTGTATGAAAATTAAATATGATTATACATAGCATTAATGAATTCAGATAGCCCCCCATATATAACTGATTTTTAATGAAGTTAAGAGATGGGTTTCATTTTTGTAGCCTTTATAATATACCTGGTTAAAAAAAATACCTTTTATGTCTTATATTTGAATGAAAAACACCAGATATATCCGTGATGAAACAGTTTGTTTCAAATTTGACGTTTTACTTTGTAGTTACATGGGGATTGAATGTTTTCAGTAAAAATGTATTTTCAACTTTACCAAGAACTGTAGCTGATGCCAAGAAAGATGGTTATCAACTTCTCTCTCAAACATGTTCAGGTAGAAACATTGTCACTAATTGAGTTCAAAAAAACGTCTTAGTAATCCTTATCCTTCAAATCCCGAGGTTTGAATTGCCAGAACACAGACTAGAAAATCCATCATGTTCAAGTTCAATTCTAGTTTCTCCTAGGACAAACTTCAATTCGAGTTTGTACCAGGACAAGGTCTAATTGGACTTTGTCCTAGGGGGATTTAAAATTCTCCTGAATTTTAGTTTCTACTGTGACATATGCATTAGAATAAAACGGTTTTAAATGCAGTAATTGTTTAACGGTATTATGTTACTTAAATAACAGTTGCAGTGCCACATTAAAAGGAGGATTAAACATTGAACCATATTGAACAAAATGTAAAATGTAATTATAATAAACTAACATTAATTGCCATAATCCAGACCAAGGATCTATCACTTGCATATGACTAAGATTTCTTACTTTGAATATACTGAACAGTTCGTATGCAATAATCAGAATGTTGAAAGTCCGTAACGTAAATTAATGGCAAGAATCGCAACTTTAGATCAAAATCTGTTAATCTTCATTACATCGAATAGAAGTGCAACCATACCCTAGAAATGTACATTTATTCCGTCGAATATACGCAAATTTATTTTTTTATACACGAAATTAAGTCAACTGAATGTTCCAAAACTTATGATTCTGAAATGTAAAACCATAATTTTAGTGTTAAAAAAAAATTGTCAATTATTTACAGGATTGTTTGAAGGCAACAGATATATTAAGAATGGTGATCATGCAGTTATTATCATCTTTGATAACCAGGGATATATTGCTGGTCTTCAAGTTGGGGTAGATATAGATATATTTCGGTAGTTTTAAAACATATTTAGCACAACCATTCCATGCCACCCACAACCCTAGCCATTAATCAGAGTTTGTAGTATACGTCAGAATTAGCTTTTGTGGCTTTGCTCTCTTCCGATTTTGCATATTTGTTTTATTTTACTTTAAAGAATTAGCCGGAATAAACCTCCAGGGTTTTTGCGAATTCATATTTCACATACATTTCAGAACACATTTTACACTTCATAAATTGTAGGTGAAGAATGGACAGGGAAATGGTTATCCATTCCCTAATCAGAAACCACCATTTGTCACTGAAGGTGACTACAACTATCTAACTGCCTATTTTGTTGACCCATGTAAGTAGAATCTAAATCCAATGAACTTTATTCAGTTAATTATATTAGTTCAAGTATATAATGTTTTATATCGTCTGATCAGATTCCACAGGCAGACGATGATATGTTTTATTATTTTAAAATTTCAGCCACTATTTGTACATCTGGTAGAACACAGAGCGAGTTCAATACAGAAGGTACTGGAACTGGTCTGTATTTTCAAAACAACACCAATCCTTTGAAGGACCTGGTAACAATTCCAATGAAACCAGACGGTCTTCAGAATACCAAGTGGGTAAAGGGAAAATGTTTCCCAAGCATGGGTATGTCCATAGTAATTTTTTAGGTTAAGGTTATGGATTGTGACTCTGTCGGAAATGATAATATTTGAATAGACGATAATACAAATTTTATTATGTCAAAAGCATAAAAAATAAAGGGTTATAACTTATCAATTCCAAAGAATTCAAATCGGTTGAAATCTGTTGTTTCAATCCTGTTCACAAACAAATTTTGACGCGTTTTAACAAAGTCAAGGGTAATAACTCAAAAACTGTTCATCGAAAATACGTACGTCAAATTCGAACTTGACCGAGATCTTATCAATTCCAATGATCACATCAGGTTTCATTTGAATCGGTTGAAAACTGTAGAGTCAATCCAAACAAATTTTGATGCATTTTTAAAAAGTCAAGGGCAATAACTCAAAACTTGTTCATAAAAATACGCCAAATTCGAACTTGATCGAGATCTTTCCAGTACCAATGATCACTCACTGATGAATATATACTCCTATTCACAATGTTTGAGAATTTTGATTTTGTGATCATTCTATCAGAATTGGTTGAAAACTGTAGCTTCAATCCTGGTCACAAACAAATTTTGACGATTTTTTACGAAGTCAAGGGCAATAACTCAAAAACCATTCATCGAAAATACGTCAAATTCGAACTTGACCTAGATCTTATCAATCTTAAGGATCACACCAAGTTTCATTAAAATCAGATGAAAACTGTAGCTTCTATTGGGTTAACGATCAATTTTCAATGCGTTTTATCAAAATCAAGGGTAATAACTCAAAAACCGTTTATCTAAAATACGTCAAATTCGAACTTGACCGAGATCTTATCAATTCAAAGAATCACACTAAGTTTCAATAAAATCAGATGAAAACTGTAGTCTGTATAGTGTTAACGAGAAATGTTGACGGACAGGGGCGACGACAATATACGACCACATATTCATGTGGGCGTATAAAAATGTGAACTTTTTGTTTTGATAAAAATAACATTCAAATGATAATGTAGCCTACATTATTGATTTGTACACAATCTAAAGACAAATGTTAACAGCTACATCCAGCGCAAAAAAATTCTTCCTGATTTTCTTGAATTTTATTTTTAATATTTGATGTTTGATACGTTATTATACGCCCACGCTCACTCTACTTGCAACAATAATATTCTCCATGGATTCTTTTGATCTTGTATATGTGTCAATATCATTTTGAATATGTGCACTACTGAATTTGGTGATGATTCGATGGTTTTCTACAAAAATATCGCATAAAACTCTGGTATGCGTTCGTTTTTTTGCTCGTGCTCACACTACAGGCTACAATTCTCCATGGATCCTTTTGATATTTTGTATGTGTGTCAAATCATCATAAAGATGTCACTATTGAATTTGGTGATGATTCGATGATTTTCTTCACATATATCGCATTCGGTTTTTTTTCTTCGTGCTCACTCATAGGCTGAAATTCTCCATGGATTCTTTTGATCTTTCGTAGTCTGTCAATATCATTATGAAGATGTACACTGTTGAATTTGGTGATGATGCGATGATTTTTTATGGCATAAAACTCTGATATCGCGTGCATATAACTCTGATATTGCGTTCGTTTTACAGTTTACATTTACCTCTTTATCAAGCTGTTGGTGAGCCTATGTTTTTAAGACCATATTATATTATATGAAATGTCATTTCAAATGTTAAAGGTTTACATTATTGGTATGATTTGAAAGAAGATTTAGACTGCAAAAATATGTTCCCTGTATTTTTATTATATAATGGTGGTGAACTGAATGGTTTTGGATGGGCTATGACAACTAGCCTGAACTCAACTCGATATGAACATCCTACTCCAGATAAGTTTAGTGTAAGTAAACCTAAATTATATCAAATATCTTTTAACATGATGGACTTTGAAGAGTTGATGGTAACGACTTACTTGGCTTTGCATAGTACTCTTTGGCTCGTTACAACAACTTTCAAGTTCCTTGTCAATGTTAATGACAATGAAATTTAATGCGTTGTGTAAGTTATATAATATCCCGTATATGATTTTGATAATAAGACATTTTGTATGTTATATTTTCAGGCATTTATGACTAAAGTTCCAACATGTCTTAATACCATAGGTACAATCTCTACCATGCATGTTTATTTGACATCCAAACCTCTGCTTAACTTCTGTTAAATTTGGCAAGTTCTTAAAGATGTAAAATTGCATCGTGTATAATCTATTCTATTAAAGTATCATATTTACGCCTATTTATCATTCTTGACAAACTACATGTTTTTTTCTAAAACAATGAACTTCAAGAGAAAGGCTAAACTACCATAGGACTGGTTGAGCAAAAATGAATCACATCTACTCGGATGTTGATAGCCGATGTTGTCAGCTCAGGTCGTAGGCGATAACGGTATATAAACAAAAAAAAGCTGAATTTAGGTAACAAAAGTCACGTCGACTGAATCAAGTTACTCTTACACAAATAAGAAATTTGCAGATTTGTAGAAAATAATCAACTATGTCAACTATGATTTGTAATGGTCGGTGAGACTAATAACCTCAGTCGACTAACTCGAATGCAGCCAGTCGATTGAAGTTCATAAAACCAAAAATATCATATTCTTTATCATAAACTCCTGTTCAATTTTAAAACAGTCTCTTCAAGTTTCCTGTAATTTAATCTGTACGATATCTTTTACATTCATGTCTCCTCATTCTTCTGGGTCTTTCACGACACCAGTAACATTTGTAAGGATTTTTCTCGGTATCACAAACATGCCTGGGAATAGTATATCTACACTGTTCACAACAATCAGCTTTTTCTTCTATAGTATAACTTGAACAATCTCTAACATCACATTTAGCTCTAACTAATTCACCTTGTGGACAATTCTCTGAAACAAACCAAATTAGCTTCGTATTTAGCGTACATAATGTATCGAACAGCAGAACGTTGGTTACTATGCGATCATGTGAATTACATTATATTAAATTCTCTAACTAAGACTTGGTCAATAAGGGTATATATTCATCAACGATGTCCAAAGTATACAAACAGAATGCAAAAAAAAACATGAAACTATGTAAATTTCTATATAATAACGGGTTATAATTGATAAACGCCTTATATTTGATTAAGGGTTTTTCAATTATCGCATATAAACATTGTTTTCTGGATTTATCAGATTATTTAGGTAATCTGTTGTACAGTTATGCCACCAGGTAAGTCCCCTGATGAATATAAACTGCTATTGACCAATTTTGAAAATTCAGATTTTTTGTTCATTCTCAGAGGTAGTATTCCTTTAAATAAGAATCCATTTATATGCCCTGGCGATCGTTTGCTTATTTTACATCTAAAGAATGTGTGTTGATATGTCGTACTATGCGATAATTTCATTTCAACGCACAGAAAGTTTACTATTGGGCCTATCTGTCTACCCCTAGGAGATAAGCTATCTACAAGGATCTAACAACAATGTAGACTGATAAGTTGACTCTAAATAATTGAGATTGGGGGAAATGTTCCGGTCTCAGTGGTGCTATGTCAATGTGCTATTTAACTTACTCAATGAACTAACCTGATTGCGATGGTGCTTCATCATCTTCTAGACATTGGCCCTTAATACACCACTGAAACAATCACATTTCGGTTTCAATAGAGTGTTATATTTAATTATTTAGTAAGATCTGTAGCAGGCATGCGTTTTTGACTTATGTCCCTTTAAGAAATCCTACGTGTACTTCCTGTCAAGATGACAACATTACAAGGGAGTTAACTCATGTTAATTAAGGCCACATATATAGCAATACTTTAGTCGATGAGTGAATGAAATATAAAATTCATCTGGTATTTAAAGAGCTCAAGGTAGGCCTATTGTCATTATAGAATTATACAAACCGTGATCTGCACTTAGCCTACATCAGTTGTTTATCAACTCTAATTTTTGATCCAGACAAGTAAAATTTCACATTACAAAATAATATGGATCAGAGCACTTAATACAATGCAGTTCTTTCATAGCCCTTACCTTTTTATCACCACAAACTGTATAATCTAGTGCAATATAACCAGAAACACATTCATCTTCTTCTGGATCATAACAATGTAGATTGATACAAATATTATCCATAGAATCCATACTCTGTTCATACTATATAATATAAAATATTGTTAGGCTATTACTAGTTTTATTACTAAAAATCCGTACAAAATAACTTCATTTATCAAATTCGCAGTCAAAACATGGTCAAATCAAGATTAATTGCCATGTATAGAAGGGGACTCCTCCAAAGAGAAGTATCACCAGGTGTTTAGAAAAGAGTAAGCAATGACAGTCGACAATAGGCCTGTGCAATTTTCTAGAATTTTTCCTGGCAGGTGCATATAAAATCATAAAGCATATAATTGTTTAAGAAAACATAAAAATTTGAAAGCTAAGTGTATAAGATCAGGAGACGACAGTTGTACATCTTGGTCCTAAATAATCGTATTAATTTATACTTACTCGACAAAAGAAGGAATCTTGATCGTCCATAGCCATTCTACATTGAATATCTGCATTAAATGATTCGCCTGCTCTGTATGATTTCAATTCTCTTGTAAAACCATTATTATCTTCTAATAAACATGCTGAATCTTCACTGAAACAAGAGAGATACATTTAATCTGGCATGTAGCTGGTATAACAAATACTTTCTAACCCTTCATATACATAATATATTATTTTCAATATTGAAGGATAAAATTATTAATATGGGAGATCTAACTATCGTAGTTTACAAAACTAATACCGAATATTATAAATGAAAAGTATATTTCTATACAGAAAAATAAGAACTTGCAATTCTATTATTAATGTATACTTACTCCTCATAAAGAAAGAAGACAATTTCATCTGCAGAACATTCTGAGAACTGAAATGGTCTACTACGCTTATTTGGTAGTCTTGGAAAGAAAGAGAATGGTGTCATTATATATCCAACACCATTGTAACAGTCCTTCTTTCTATGACCCGTATCGTGTATAGCATTTAAACTGAAAATAAAATAAGATTGAGCATTTCAAGGTACACCTGGTGACAGCCAGTTCCGATGTCATAACGAATACGAGTTAACCAAAAAAGGATAGAATAACAATTCATCAAATAACAAAATGTTGATTTGTTTGAACTAGTTTATATGCAGACAATCATTTAATCCTCAAGAGAAATCTGCAATTATACAAACCACCCTTCGCCACAATCTATCAATTTCATCTATAAATACTCATGCACTGAATTACTAAACTAAAAAACAGAGTTTTAGCGTTTAAAATATTACAATATAAATAACATAGCATACTTATGTCCCAATTCATGTGCTGCAATATGCCCTGTCCTGCCTGTATAATAATCCTCTACTAAAGAGACTTTACCATCTGTACAAGCCATTCCAATCAATGATACACCTGAAAAATGTCCAATATAATATAAAACATTACTAAAGGTGTACAATAATATATAGATATCTTACAATCTTATGGGATATCAAGAGACAATATCATGACTATTTCTATAGATTAGTTACATTAAGGTCACAAGCGGAGATAAAAGGTAGAATCGCATCACTTCCAAGTCTTCATCGAGACATTATCAATGATAAATGGTTTCATCTTAAAGATAAGTCTCGCAAGCTAATACACCCACCAGCAGCTTGATAAAGAGCTAAATGTGAACTGAAAAACAAACTCGATATCATAATGACATTGACACACACAAAAGAATCCATGGAGAATTGTAGCCTGTAAACGAGCAAAAAAAAAAAGCACGAGTATAAAAAACAAACATGGTATCAGAGTTTTATGTGATATCTCTAAAGAAAATCACGAGATCATCATCAATTTCAATAGTGCACATCTTCATAATGATATTGACACACATACAAAATATCAAAAGAATCCATGGAGAATTGCAGCCTGTAGACTGAGTAATAGGTAAATATGAGTGTGCCGACAGACGGACATGGTAATTACAATAAATGCCCTGACTTACATTACCTTACCATTAGTCGACGTATCCCTTCCATCTGCTAAAATTTCACTATAAAAAATCAAAATGAAAGCTTAATACAATTTTTAACCAGTTTGTTTGTATAGTCCTAATTACGTCACGGGGGTCTAAAGGGATTCCCCCAGGAAAAACAATGGATTTAGTGCATTCTGAACCATATTTCAGCATTAGAGGACTGACCGATTTTTAAATCAATTTATGGGGGCTGGGGGGGTCTGTTGTGAGTTCAAATACACGTCTTACGTCCACCACTAAATCCACGCTCCTGTCTTTGGCAACCTTTCATCAAAACATTCCTTTTTGGTCGGTATAGTATGTAAACAATAACATACACCTACTCTGTTATCCACATGGCATGATCATGAGGTGGCAAATCCTCAGTTTCATCTGACCACGCTGCAAAGTCATCTACAGCTCGATTATATTGAAGATAACCTTTTCTTATATTATCTCTACAGAAGGGAGCATCATCGGTAGACTGTGGATAGAGAACAAAATAAAATATAGACTTATGTTATTCGTAAATTTTTGGAAAATCAAAATTACCAATATCAATTTATAAACAACACTTTACAACGGTCAAAATTAAGAATTGAGAATGCCAAACGACAATTTTTATAACCTTTCAGGAGTATAGGTTGCAGAACTTTTACTTTATGTTAGGCTACCATTTTCAAACATAAGACAAATTCATGTACAATAACTCAGAAATGTTAGCCTATATATTATGCTATTACGACAGGCACAAAACAACAACTCTTGCTCCATGGGCCCTATTTTGGCCTAGTTTGGAATTGAACAGGGGGCCACGGCTCTGGGGGTTTGGGCCACGGTTTGAAAAGGTTGGGAACCACTGTCCTAGAGAGAAACAGTCACAATTGAATGTGCCCCTTTAATTCAAGCAAGGCCCAATACATGCATAATATTAAAGAGGCACAGGCTTCATTTTCGTGGGTCGATTTGCATAAGTCTCAGAAACGGGTTTTTTTAGCTCAGCAATTTAGTACTGGTTATCACTACTCACCATTGAAATTTGAGCCTTCAAATCCATGTGCATCCATAATTATTAGCATTTGAAAGTTATAATGCCCTGTACTACACATTAGCGATACTATGCAATATATAGAAAAGTCATCTATAGAAATAGAAGGAGAAATGTCTAATTTAAGGTATATTTGAAGGAAATACGCAATTTTCGTGCATTTCTAGTGCTTCTGAAGGATACTTAAATATATTCAAGACCCAAATCAACCAATAAAAATGAAGACTGGTCCCCTTTAACAATTCAACTTACATTCATGATAACTATTCCACTGAGTTCTATTTTCACAACTGTGTCAGAGTAATATTCTGTTATAGAATCAAACCTGTCTTGAACCTAGATATAAAAAATTGAGTGCTTTTTTTATAAGCTTCAGTATAAAGCAATGTTATGTTCAATCTAGATGCGTACAATATACTATGAACAATCAATCTTGTATTTAGCCGCTTCTCGAATGCGTTTGGACCAGCTAGGCTGTACTTCTATCGCCAACATGTGCGCATTATCCCGCATTGTTGTAATAGTTTTTCAAATTATAAAACAAATTATTACCAACTTACTGAAAAAGCAATCAATTCAAAGTATGTTTTCAAAACCCCCAAAGCATCCTTTTTTCTGTAGAGTGCCATAAATCTACAATAGGATGATTCAATAATAATGAAAACAGAGAGTAACTTGCTATGTATTATAAGGAGTACGATATCATTGTAATTAAGGTTTTAACACAGGTAATATAAAAAAAACCAATGAAGTTGTATCTGGAGGCACACAAAACAATGCTCTAGCGATCTGCACAAAAGCAAAGTGTACGAAAATATTGCAGAGAACTGCCGAATACCATTTGAGCTTTACTAGAAAAAATTGATCCATTAATTTTGGATCAAACAAACCTGTCTTTCACCGAAACATCAGCTACCACCAATAGTTCTACTGTAAATACTGTTACATCTTTTGACTGACTCTTTGTTCTGGTCTTTAATATATTCCTCATTTCTTTTATTGACTTTCTGTCTTTCATTTCTCTTCCTTTGAATACAATTTTTACTCATAAAAGATAAAATGATAAAAATGCAACTTCTATATCAGAAGCGTCCAATCATGGGTTGGGGGGGGGGGGGGGGGGGGGGGGGCATTCCTGACTAATTGTTAGTTGTATAGTGACTGTTGGACCACCACCAGAAAAAGTTCCTGACATTTCCCAGCAAATTTAAGGTTAAACAGATCAGAAGGACTACCAGACATGTGAGGTAAGAAAATGTCAACCCATGTTGTTTGTTCCATAAATAAATACAAACCTTTAACAAATATTTCATCGTTACCATACTCAAAGTTGTCAATATTGCGTAAAACATGTTGTCCAACTTCATTAGGTGTTATCCCTAGGTTCTGGGATTTCAATACCAACGATCCTTCCTATTGAAGAAAGTTAATGCTATATAGCCTATATATACTGGTTCTCCAATATTCATACTTTTCTGAGATGACATAATCAATAAAATCCTTACAATAAAAACAATTCCGTTAATCAGAATCACTCTCAAAGCATGGCAAAATTGAGAAAAAATTTGTATAGAAGTGGACTTTGTTAAAGAGAAGTACCATCAGGTATTTCGCAAAGAGTAAACGTTTTCTGCTTTATGCACGACACCTGCAACTAGGCCATTATTGTTTTCAATGTCTAAGAAATATTATCTTACCAATGAATAGAGATGTCCAAAGTTTTCGCCAGTACCAGATACTTTGATATGAATTGGTACTCCACTTGTGACATCATGATAGACAGCTGAAATCTGAAATATCAAAAGAAACATTAACTACATGTATCTATGAAATATGAGATCGAACAAACACCAAAGGTCCAGTTTTAAATTGATGTAGATTAATTTTATGATTCTAACTTACTTTATTATGATCAAGTTTGGTTTGCTTCACGTGACCATTATCAGCAATGTAAACTGGTACATCTACTGCCTCTGCTCTCTTTAATCTCAATAACACATCTTCCCCTTTAGATTTGAAGTTGACATGAAGATCTCGTGGAAAATATTCCGAGGACCGTTTGTTACGACCTGGGCTTTGTATCTGTATATGATCGATCACATCTGAAACAATCATATATAATCATGTAACACTGATACTGAAAGTATATTTATTCATATTGACCTTATCCTAAGTCCTAACTAACTTTCACATTATATTTACTCATATTATTTCAATCTTAACTAATACTTCTACTCCTATCATCTTATCTTCACTAATATTTATCTTATCATATTATTTTTGCATATAATCATCTTATCTTAACTCATTATTTATTCACACAATATGTACTAATATTCTCATTATATTCACTAATATTTATCATATTTTTATTAATATTCAATTCATATTTACTAATAGTTGCCTTATCTTTACTAATATTTATCTTGTCTCTACTAATATTCATCTTATATTTACTAATAGTTATGTTATCTTTACTAATGTTTATCTTATCTTTACTAATATTCATTTTATCTTTGCTAATATTTATCTTATCTTTACTTTGCTAATATTTATCTTATCTTTACTAATATTCAATTTATCATTACTAATATTTATCTTATCTTTACTAATATTAATTTTATCTTTACTAATATTCATCTTATCTTTACTAATATTCATCTTATCTTTACTAATATTCATTTTACTAATATTCATCTTATCTTTACTAATATTTATCTTATCTTTACTTAAAGTCATCTTAAATATACTAATATTTATCCTATATTTACTAATATTCATCTTATATTTAGTAATATTTACCTTATATTTACTAATATTTATCTTATCTTTACTTAAAGTCATCTTATATTTACTAATATTCATCTTATATTTACTAATATTTATTTTATCTTTGCTAATATTTATCTTATCTTTACTAATACACACATTCTATTTTACATTATTTACGTACACGATGTTTACTAATAATAAATAATTCTCACCATATATATCTCCCAAATCTCGATTTTTATATGGTTTAGGAAGTCCAAAAACGATGGCAAATGCAATAACTACAAGTATTGTCACATAAACACACATTCTCACAAGGTACGTTTGAATACTTGTCGAAAGAATTTATAAATGAATTTGGTATTTATTTGAGCTAATTATGAAACAACATTACACTTTGAATAGGGCTATTATAGCACTTAAAGCTATTAATCAAACATTTGAATACCAATTTAGGAAATATTTTAATGTCACTGTTATAGTTAGTAATACGCTAGTGAAAGAAAACACGTACTCAGAGAAAGTGAAATCCGATACAATTACATGTATACCCAGCAAAATCATCATTTAACTATCAAAAGTCAAAAGCCAGAAACTAACATTTGCACAAGAAGCTATCCGATCAACATTAATCAAAATCTCTTTCAAAATTCTCACAGATTTACTTCAACATGTCCTTGTCAGCCTCTGAAAATATGAGAGTCATCGAAATAAAATTGTTCAAGTATTGCCTCAAACAAAATAGCATGTCAATATCCGAGCAAATTACACATTACAACCTGTGTTCATTGTGCTTTCACCACATCGACCACCAATATCAACCATTTTCCATCCTAATAAGCTGTCACGGATCTCATTTAAAGGTACTATCTCTCAAGAAGCGACTTTCAGTTCCTGTTCAGTCAGTGTGTCCAACCCTAGTGCAGTGCATCTGTTCCATTAGAGAATCCCATACTGCCTACAGTCGTTACCACCACAAATGGGACAAACTGGCTGAACAGGAACTGAAAGGCAGTAAGGTCGCTATTTTGGAGAAAATACCTTTAGATGAAATCCGTGAGAGCATCTCGGGATGGAAAATGGTTGATATTGGTGGTGGATGTGATGAAAGCACAATGAACACAGGTTGAAATATGTATTTTGCCCTGATAATGAATTTTTTTACATGCTATTTTGTTCGGGGCATTACTTGTACAATTTTTATACGCCCTCATCTCTCTATGGGGACATATATTGTCGGCACCCCTGTCCGTCGGTCGATACGTCCGTCCACAATTGCTCGTAAACACTCTACAGGTCACAATTCTTGACGTATTGTAATGAAACTTACTGGTAATGTTTAATACCGCCCAAGGATGAACCCTATTGAAAATCAGCGAAATCTAAAAATATTTACTATGATTTATTGCCCTTGTTCTTAAAAACGCCTTCGATTTTTGGCTCGTAAACACTCCACATGTCACAATTCTTGACGGATTTTGATGAAACTTGCTAATGTTTATTACTGCCCAAGGATGAACCCTATTGAAAATCAGCAAAATCGGAAAATATTTACTATGAATTATTGTCCTTGTTCTTAAAAACGCATTCGATTTTTGGCTCGTATAATACACACTCTACAGGTCACAAATCTTGACGGATTTTGAGGAAACTTAATGGTTATGTTTATTACCGCCCAAGGATGAACCCTATTGAAAATCAGCAAAATCGGAAAATATTTACTATGAATTATTGGCCTTGTTCTTAAAAACGCGTTTAATTTTTGGCTCGTAAACACTCTACAGGTCACAATTCTTGACGGATTTTGATGAAATTTACTGTTAATGTTTAATACCGCCCAAGGATGAACCCTATTGAAGATCAGCGAAATCTAAAAATATTTACTATGAATTATTGCCCTTGTTCTTAAAAACGCGTTTGATTTTTGGCTCGTAAACACTCTACAGGTCACAATTCTTGACGGATTTTGATAAAACTTAATGGTAATGTTTATTACCGCCCAAGGATGAACCCTATTGAAAATCAGCAAAATCGGAAAATATTATGAATTATGGTCCATGTTCTTAAAAAAGCGTTCGATTTTTGGCTCCTAAACACTCTACAGGTCACAATTCTTGATGGATTTTGAGGAAACTTAATGGTTATGTTTATTACCGCCCAAGGATGAACCCTATTAAAAATCAGCAAAATCAGAAAATATTTACTAGGAATTATTGCCCTTGTTCTTAAAAACGCGTTTGATTTTTGGCTTGTAAACACTCTACAGGTCACAATTCTTGACGGATTTTGACGAAACTGAATGGTAATGTTTATTACCGCCCAAGTATGAACCCTATTGAAAATCAGCAAAATTGGAAAATATTTACTGTGAATTATTGCCCTTGTTCTTAAAAACGTGTTCGATTTTTGGCTCGTAAACACTCTACAGGTCACAATTCTTGACAGATTTTGACGAAACTTGATGTGAATGTTCTTAATAACTTTTCTTGTAACTGTCAAATATATTTGTTTAAAGTCAAAGCCAGTGGGACAGTGGGCGTATATTACCTTGCCTGGCAAGCTATGTTGGCTTTTACCTGACCACTGCTTCAAAACTGGAACTAGGCCATCCGAAACTTAAATGGCCATAACTGGGCCAATTTTGACCCTAGAGGTCTAATTTTTGTGCAGAATACAAATTTAACATTCCCTACGTCTATATCAGGCGAAAACGGAAAAAGTTTATTTTTTCAAACTTTCGAGAAAATCGACTTTAAAGTTTCATCAGAGGAAATCTGCATTAAACGGTGTTTGCAGGAAGTTTGCGACACAAAACTGCTCTGGCAGCCAGACCGTTCGTTGAAGGAACTTGCAATTTGGCACATAATAACTTCATATCGATGTGCACACGCAGTGCAAATCGCAAGATTCTATCTCTGATAGTTTTCCCACAGCAGCCTGTCAAAGTTTTGGCTTTTACCTGACCACTGCTTCAAAACTGGAACTAGGCCACCCCAAACTTAAATGGCCATAACTTGGCCAATTTTGACCCTAGAGGTCTAATTTTTGTGCAGAATACAAATTTAACATTCCCTACGTCTATATCAGGCGAAAACGGAAAAAGTTTATTTTTTCAAACTTTCGAGAAAATCGACTTTAAAGTTTCACCCAGTTTGGAGAGGAAATCTGCATTAAACGGTGTTTGCAGGAAGTTTGCGACACTAAAACTGCTCTGGCAGCCAGACCGTTCGTGGTAGGAACTTGCAATTTGGCACATAATAACTTCATATCGGTGTGCACACGCAGTGCAAATCGCAAGATTCTATCTCTGACAGTTTTCTCACAGCAGCCTGTCAAAGTTTTGGCTTTTACCTGACCACTGCTTCAAAACTGGAACTAGGCCACCCCAAACTTAAATGGCCATAACTGAGCGAATTTTGACCCTAGAGGTCTAATTTTTGTGCAGAATACAAATTTAACATTCCCTACGTCTATATCAGGCGAAAACGGAAAAAGTTTATTTTTTCAAACTTTCGAGAAAATCGACTTTAAAGTTTCATCCAGTTTGGAGAGGAAATCTGCATTAAACGGTGTTTGCAGGAAGTTTGCGACACTAAAACTGCTCTGGCAGCTAGACCGTTCGCGGTAGGAACTTGCAATTTTGCACATAATAACTTCATATCGATGTACACACGCAGTGCAAATCGCAAGATTCTATCTATGATAGTTTACCCACAGCAGCCTGTCAAAGTTTTGGCCTTTACCTGACCACTGCTTCAAAACTGGAACTAGGCCATCCGAAACTTAAATGGCCATAACTGGGCCAATTTTGACCCTAGAGGTCTAATTTTTGTGCAGAATACAAATTTAACATTCCCTACGTCTATATCAGGCGAAAACGGAAAAAGTTTATTTTTTCAAACTTTCGAGAAAATCGACTTTAAAGTTTCACCCAGTTTGGAGAGGAAATCTGCATTAAACGGTGTTTGCAGGAAGTTTGCGACACTAAAACTGCTCTGGCAGCCAGACCGTTCGCGGTAGGAACTTGCAATTTGGCACATAATAACTTCATATCGATGTGCACACGCAGTGCAAATCGCAAGATTCTATCTCTGACAGTTTTCTCACAGCAGCCTGTCAAAGTTTTGGCTTTTACCTGACCACTGCTTCAAAACTGGAACTAGGCCACCCCAAACTTAAATGGCCATAACTGAGCGAATTTTGACCCTAGAGGTCTAATTTTTGTGCAGAATACAAATTTAACATTCCCTACGTCTATATCAGGCGAAAACGGAAAAAGTTTATTTTTTCAAACTTACGAGAAAATCGACCTTACAGTTTCACCCAGTTTGGTGAGGAAATCTGCATTAAACGGTGTTTGCAGGAAGTTTGCGACACAAAACTGCTCTGGCAGCCAGACCGTTCGCGGTAGGAACTTGCAATTTTGCACATAATAACTTCATATCGATGTGCACACGCAGTGCATATCGCATGATTCTATCTCTGATAGTTTTCCCACAGCAGCGTGTCAAAGTTTTGGCTTTTACCTGACCACTGCTTCAAAACTGGAACTAGGCCACCCCAAACTTAAATGGCCATAACTGGGCGAATTTTTATCCTAGAGGTCTAATTTTTGTGCAGAATACAAATTTAACATTCCCTACGTCTATGTCAGACGAAAACGGAAAAAGTTTATTTTTTCAAACTTTCGAGAAAATCGACTTTAAAGTTTCACCCAGTTTGGAGAGGAAATCTGCATTAAACGGTGTTTGCAGGAAGTTTGCGACACTAAAACTGCTCTGGCAGCCAGACCGTTCGCGGTAGGAACTTGCAATTTTGCACATTATAACTTCATAACGATGTGCACACGCAGTGCAAATCGCAAGATTCTATCTATGATAGTTTACCCACAGCAGCCTGTCAAAGTTTTGGCTTTTACCTGACCACTGCTTCAAAACTGGAACTAGGTCACCCGAAACTTAAATGGCCATAACTGGGCGAATTTTGACCCTAGAGGTCTAATTTTTGTGCAAAATACAAATTTAACATTCTCTACGTCTATGTCAGGCGAAAACGGAAAAAGTTTATTTTTTCAAACTTTCGAGAAAATCGACTTTAAAGTTTCACCCAGTTTGGAGAGGAAATCTGCATTAAACGGTGTTTGCAGGAAGTTTGCGACACTAAAACTGCTCTGGCAGCCAGACCGTTCGCGGTAGGAACTTGCAATTTTGCACATTATAACTTCATATCGATGTGCACACGCAGTGCAAATCGCAAGATTCTATCTATGATAGTTTACCCACAGCAGCCTGTCAAAGTTTTGGCTTTTACCTGACCACTGCTTCAAAACTGGAACTAGGCCATCCGAAACTTAAATGGCCATAACTGGGCCAATTTTGACCCTAGAGGTCTAATTTTTGTGCAGAATACAAATTTAACATTCCCTACGTCTATATCAGGCGAAAACGGAAAAAGTTTATTTTTTCAAACTTTCGAGAAAATCGACTTTAAAGTTTCACCCAGTTTGGAGAGGAAATCTGCATTAAACGGTGTTTGCAGGAAGTTTGCGACACTAAAACTGCTCTGGCAGCCAGACCGTTCGCGGTAGGAACTTGCAATTTTGCACATTATAACTTCATAACGATGTGCACACGCAGTGCAAATCGCAAGATTCTATCTCTGACAGTTTTCTCACAGCAGCCTGTCAAAGTTTTGGCTTTTACCTGACCACTGCTTCAAAACTGGAACTAGGCCACCCCAAACTTAAATGGCCATAACTGAGCGAATTTTGACCCTAGAGGTCTAATTTTTGTGCAGAATACAAATTTAACATTCCCTACGTCTATATCAGGCGAAAACGGAAAAAGTTTATTTTTTCAAACTTACGAGAAAATCGACCTTACAGTTTCACCCAGTTTGGTGAGGAAATCTGCATTAAACGGTGTTTGCAGGAAGTTTGCGACACAAAACTGCTCTGGCAGCCAGACCGTTCGCGGTAGGAACTTGCAATTTTGCACATAATAACTTCATATCGATGTGCACACGCAGTGCATATCGCATGATTCTATCTCTGATAGTTTTCCCACAGCAGCGTGTCAAAGTTTTGGCTTTTACCTGACCACTGCTTCAAAACTGGAACTAGGCCACCCCAAACTTAAATGGCCATAACTGGGCGAATTTTTATCCTAGAGGTCTAATTTTTGTGCAGAATACAAATTTAACATTCCCTACGTCTATGTCAGACGAAAACGGAAAAAGTTTATTTTTTCAAACTTTCGAGAAAATCGACTTTAAAGTTTCACCCAGTTTGGAGAGGAAATCTGCATTAAACGGTGTTTGCAGGAAGTTTGCGACACTAAAACTGCTCTGGCAGCCAGACCGTTCGCGGTAGGAACTTGCAATTTTGCACATTATAACTTCATAACGATGTGCACACGCAGTGCAAATCGCAAGATTCTATCTATGATAGTTTACCCACAGCAGCCTGTCAAAGCTTTGGCTTTTACCTGACCACTGCTTCAAAACTGGAACTAGGTCACCCGAAACTTAAATGGCCATAACTGGGCGAATTTTGACCCTAGAGGTCTAATTTTTGTGCAAAATACAAATTTAACATTCTCTACGTCTATGTCAGGCGAAAACGGAAAAAGTTTATTTTTTCAAACTTTCGAGAAAATCGACTTTAAAGTTTCACCCAGTTTGGAGAGGAAATCTGCATTAAACGGTGTTTGCAGGAAGTTTGCGACACTAAAACTGCTCTGGCAGCCAGACCGTTCGCGGTAGGAACTTGCAATTTTGCACATTATAACTTCATATCGATGTGCACACGCAGTGCAAATCGCAAGATTCTATCTATGATAGTTTACCCACAGCAGCCTGTCAAAGTTTTGGCTTTTACCTGACCACTGCTTCAAAACTGGAACTAGGTCACCCGAAACTTAAATGGCCATAACTGGGCGAATTTTGACCCTAGAGGTCTAATTTTTGTGCAGAATACAAATTTAACATTCTCTTCGTCTATGTCAGGCGAAAATGGAAAAAGTTTATTTTTTCAAACTTTCGAGAAAATCGACTTTAAAGTTTCACCCAGTTTGGAGAGGAAATCTGCATTAAACGGTGTTTGCAGGAAGTTTGCGACACAAAACTGCTCTGGCAGTCAGACCGTTCGCGGTAGGAACTTGCATTTTTGCACATAATAACTTCATATCGATGTGCACACGCAGTGCAAAGCGCAAGATTCTATCTCTGACAGTTTTCTCACAGCAGCCTGTCAAAGTTTTGGCTTTTACCTGACCACTGCTTCAAAACTGGAACTAGGCCACCCCAAACTTAAATGGCCATAACTGAGCGAATTTTGACCCTAGAGGTCTAATTTTTGTGCAGAACACAAATTTAACATTCCCTATGTCTATATCAGGCGAAAACGGCAAAAGTTTAATTTTTCAAACTTTCGAGAAAATCGACTTTAAAGTTTCATCAGAGGAAATCGGCATTAAACGGTGTTTGCAGAAAGTTTGCGACACTAAAACTGCTATGGCAGCCAGACCGTTCGCGGTAGGAACTTGAAATTTTGCACATAATAACTTCATATCGATGTGCACACGCAGTGCAAATCGCAAGATTCTATCTATGATAGTTTACCCACAGCAGCCTGTCAAAGTTTTGGCTTTTACCTGACCACTGCTTCAAAACTGGAACTAGGCCATCCGAAACTTAAATGGCCATAACTGGGCCAATTTTGACCCTAGAGGTCTAATTTTTGTGCAGAATACAAATTTAACATTCCCTACGTCTATATCAGGCGAAAACGGAAAAAGTTTATTTTTTCAAACTTTCGAGAAAATCGACTTTAAAGTTTCACCCAGTTTGGAGAGGAAATCTGCATTAAACGGTGTTTGCAGGAAGTTTGCGACACAAAACTGCTCTGGCAGTCAGACCGTTCGCGGTAGGAACTTGCATTTTTGCACATAATAACTTCATATCGATGTGCACACGCAGTGCAAAGCGCAAGATTCTATCTCTGACAGTTTTCTCACAGCAGCCTGTCAAAGTTTTGGCTTTTACCTGACCACTGCTTCAAAACTGGAACTAGGCCACCCCAAACTTAAATGGCCATAACTGAGCGAATTTTGACCCTAGAGGTCTAATTTTTGTGCAGAACACAAATTTAACATTCCCTATGTCTATATCAGGCGAAAACGGCAAAAGTTTAATTTTTCAAACTTTCGAGAAAATCGACTTTAAAGTTTCATCAGAGGAAATCGGCATTAAACGGTGTTTGCAGAAAGTTTGCGACACTAAAACTGCTATGGCAGCCAGACCGTTCGCGGTAGGAACTTGAAATTTTGCACATAATAACTTCATATCGATGTGCACACGCAGTGCAAATCGCAAGATTCTATCTATGATAGTTTACCCACAGCAGCCTGTCAAAGTTTTGGCTTTTACCTGACCACTGCTTCAAAACTGGAACTAGGCCATCCGAAACTTAAATGGCCATAACTGGGCCAATTTTGACCCTAGAGGTCTAATTTTTGTGCAGAATACAAATTTAACATTCCCTACGTCTATATCAGGCGAAAACGGAAAAAGTTTATTTTTTCAAACTTTCGAGAAAATCGACTTTAAAGTTTCACCCAGTTTGGAGAGGAAATCTGCATTAAACGGTGTTTGCAGGAAGTTTGCGACACTAAAACTGCTCTGGCAGCCAGACCGTTCGCGGTAGGAACTTGCAATTTGGCACATAATAACTTCACATCGATGTGCACACGCAGTGCAAATCGCAAGATTCTATCTCTGACAGTTTTCTCACAGCAGCCTGTCAAAGTTTTGGCTTTTACCTGACCACTGCTTCAAAACTGGAACTAGGCCACCCCAAACTTAAATGGCCATAACTGAGCGAATTTTGACCCTAGAGGTCTAATTTTTGTGCAGAATACAAATTTAACATTCCCTACGTCTATATCTGGCGAAAACGGAAAAAGTTTATTTTTTCAAACTTTCGAGAAAATCGACTTTAAAGTTTCATCCAGTTTGGAGAGGAAATCTGCATTAAACGGTGTTTGCAGGAAGTTTGCGACACTAAAACTGCTCTGGCAGCCAGACCGTTCGCGGTAGGAACTTGCAATTTTGCACATAATAACTTAATGTCGATGTGCACACGCAGTGCAAATCGCAAGATTCTATCTATGATAGTTTACCCACAGCAGCCTGTCAAAGTTTTGGCTTTTACCTGACCACTGCTTCAAAACTGGAACTAGGCCATCCGAAACTTAAATGGCCATAACTGGGCCAATTTTGACCCTAGAGGTCTAATTTTTGTGCAGAATACAAATTTAACATTCCCTACGTCTATATCAGGCGAAAACGGAAAAAGTTTATTTTTTCAAACTTTCGAGAAAATCGACTTTAAAGTTTCACCCAGTTTGGAGAGGAAATCTGCATTAAACGGTGTTTGCAGGAAGTTTGCGACACTAAAACTGCTCTGGCAGCCAGACCGTTCGCGGTAGGAACTTGCAATTTGGCACATAATAACTTCACATCGATGTGCACACGCAGTGCAAATCGCAAGATTCTATCTCTGACAGTTTTCTCACAGCAGCCTGTCAAAGTTTTGGCTTTTACCTGACCACTGCTTCAAAACTGGAACTAGGCCACCCCAAACTTAAATGGCCATAACTGAGCGAATTTTGACCCTAGAGGTCTAATTTTTGTGCAGAATACAAATTTAACATTCCCTACGTCTATATCTGGCGAAAACGGAAAAAGTTTATTTTTTCAAACTTTCGAGAAAATCGACTTTAAAGTTTCATCCAGTTTGGAGAGGAAATCTGCATTAAACGGTGTTTGCAGGAAGTTTGCGACACTAAAACTGCTCTGGCAGCCAGACCGTTCGCGGTAGGAACTTGCAATTTGGCACATAATAACTTCATATCGATGTGCACACGCAGTGCAAAGCGCAAGATTCTATCTCTGACAGTTTTCTCACAGCAGCCTGTCAAAGTTTTGGCTTTTACCTGACCACTGCTTCAAAACTGGAACTAGGCCACCCCAAACTTAAATGGCCATAACTGAGCGAATTTTGACCCTAGAGGTCTAATTTTTGTGCAGAACACAAATTTAACATTCCCTACGTCTATATCAGGCGAAAACGGCAAAAGTTTATTTTTTCAAACTTTCGAGAAAATCGACTTTAAAGTTTCATCAGAGGAAATCTGCATTAAACGGTGTTTGCAGGAAGTTTGCGACACTAAAACTGCTATGGCAGCCAGACCGTTCGCGGTAGGAACTTGAAATTTTGCACATAATAACTTCATATCGATGTGCACACGCAGTGCAAATCGCAAGATTCTATCTCTGATAGTTTTCCCACAGCAGCCTGTCAAAGTTTTGGCTTTTACCTGACCACTGCTTCAAAACTGGAACTAGGCCATCCGAAACTTAAATGGCCATAACTGGGCCAATTTTGACCCTAGAGGTCTAATTTTTGTGCAGAATACAAATTTAACATTCCCTACGTCTATATCAGGCGAAAACGGAAAAAGTTTATTTTTTCAAACTTTCGAGAAAATCGACTTTAAAGTTTCACCCAGTTTGGAGAGGAAATCTGCATTAAACGGTGTTTGCAGGAAGTTTGCGACACTAAAACTGCTCTGGCAGCCAGACCTTTCGCGGTAGGAACTTGCAATTTGGCACATAATAACTTCATATCGATGTGCACACGCAGTGCAAATCGCAAGATTCTATCTCTGACAGTTTTCTCACAGCAGCCTGTCAAAGTTTTGGCTTTTACCTGACCACTGCTTCAAAACTGGAACTAGGCCACCCCAAACTTAAATGGCCATAACTGAGCGAATTTTGACCCTAGAGGTCTAATTTTTGTGCAGAATACAAATTTAACATTCCCTACGTCTATATCTGGCGAAAACGGAAAAAGTTTATTTTTTCAAACTTTCGAGAAAATCGACTTTAAAGTTTCATCCAGTTTGGAGAGGAAATCTGCATTAAACGGTGTTTGCAGGAAGTTTGCGACACTAAAACTGCTCTGGCGGTAGGAACTTGCAATTTTGCACATAATAACTTCATATCGATGTACACACGCAGTGCAAATCGCAAGATTCTTTCTATGATAGTTTACCCACAGCAGCCTGTCAAAGTTTTGGCTTTTACCTGACCACTGCTTCAAAACTGGAACTAGGCTACCCCAAACTTAAATGGCCATATCTGAGCGAATTTTGACCCTAGAGGTCTAATTTTTTTGCAGAATACAAATTTAACATTCCCTACGTCTATATCAGGCGAAAACGGAAAAAGTTTATTTTTTCAAACTTTCGAGAAAATCGACTTTAAAGTTTCATCCAGTTTGGAGAGGAAATCTGCATTAAACGGTGTTTGCAGGAAGTTTGCGACACTAAAACTGCTCTGGCGGTAGGAACTTGCAATTTTGCACATAATAACTTCATATCGATGTACACACGCAGTGCAAATCGCAAGATTCTATCTCTGACAGTTTTCTCACAGCAGCCTGTCAAAGTTTTGGCTTTTACCTGACCACTGCTTCAAAACTGGAACTAGGCCACCCCAAACTTAAATGGCCATAACTGGGCGAATTTTTATCCTAGAGGTCTAATTTTTGTGCAGAATACAAATTTAACATTCCCTACGTCTATGTCAGACGAAAACGGAAAAAGTTTATTTTTTCAAACTTTCGAGAAAATCGACTTTAAAGTTTCACCCAGTTTGGAGAGGAAATCTGCATTAAACGGTGTTTGCAGGAAGTTTGCGACACTAAAACTGCTCTGGCAGCCAGACCTTTCGCGGTAGGAACTTGCAATTTGGCACATAATAACTTCATATCGATGTGCACACGCAGTGCAAATCGCAAGATTCTATCTCTGACAGTTTTCTCACAGCAGCCTGTCAAAGTTTTGGCTTTTACCTGACCACTGCTTCAAAACTGGAACTAGGCCACCCCAAACTTAAATGGCCATAACTGAGCGAATTTTGACCCTAGAGGTCTAATTTTTGTGCAGAATACAAATTTAACATTCCCTACGTCTATATCTGGCGAAAACGGAAAAAGTTTATTTTTTCAAACTTTCGAGAAAATCGACTTTAAAGTTTCATCCAGTTTGGAGAGGAAATCTGCATTAAACGGTGTTTGCAGGAAGTTTGCGACACTAAAACTGCTCTGGCGGTAGGAACTTGCAATTTTGCACATAATAACTTCATATCGATGTACACACGCAGTGCAAATCGCAAGATTCTTTCTATGATAGTTTACCCACAGCAGCCTGTCAAAGTTTTGGCTTTTACCTGACCACTGCTTCAAAACTGGAACTAGGCCACCCCAAACTTAAATGGCCATATCTGAGCGAATTTTGACCCTAGAGGTCTAATTTTTTTGCAGAATACAAATTTAACATTCCCTACGTCTATATCAGGCGAAAACGGAAAAAGTTTATTTTTTCAAACTTTCGAGAAAATCGACTTTAAAGTTTCATTCAGTTTGGAGAGGAAATCTGCATTAAACGGTGTTTGCAGGAAGTTTGCGACACTAAAACTGCTCTGGCGGTAGGAACTTGCAATTTTGCACATAATAACTTCATATCGATGTACACACGCAGTGCAAATCGCAAGATTCTATCTCTGACAGTTTTCTCACAGCAGCCTGTCAAAGTTTTGGCTTTTACCTGACCACTGCTTCAAAACTGGAACTAGGCCACCCCAAACTTAAATGGCCATAACTGGGCGAATTTTTATCCTAGAGGTCTAATTTTTGTGCAGAATACAAATTTAACATTCCCTACGTCTATGTCAGACGAAAACGGAAAAAGTTTATTTTTTCAAACTTTCGAGAAAATCGACTTTAAAGTTTCACCCAGTTTGGAGAGGAAATCTGCATTAAACGGTGTTTGCGGGAAGTTTGCGACACTAAAACTGCTCTGGCAGCCAGACCGTTCGCGGTAGGAACTTGCAATTTTGCACATAATAACTTCATATCGATGTACACACGCAGTGCAAATCGCAAGATTCTATCTATGATAGTTTACCCACAGCAGCCTGTCAAAGTTTTGGCTTTTACCTGACCACTGCTTCAAAACTGGAACTAGGCCATCCGAAACTTAAATGGCCATAACTGGGCCAATTTTGACCCTAGAGGTCTAATTTTTGTGCAGAATACAAATTTAACATTCCCTACGTCTATATCAGGCGAAAACGGAAAAAGTTTATTTTTTCAAACTTTCGAGAAAATCGACTTTAAAGTTTCACCCAGTTTGGAGAGGAAATCTGCATTAAACGGTGTTTGCAGGAAGTTTGCGACACTAAAACTGCTCTGGCAGCCAGACCGTTCGCGGTAGGAACTTGCAATTTGGCACATAATAACTTCATATCGATGTGCACACGCAGTGCAAATCGCAAGATTCTATCTCTGACAGTTTTCTCACAGCAGCCTGTCAAAGTTTTGGCTTTTACCTGACCACTGCTTCAAAACTGGAACTAGGCCACCCCAAACTTAAATGGCCATAACTGAGCGAATTTTGACCCTAGAGGTCTAATTTTTGTGCAGAATACAAATTTAACATTCCCTACGTCTATATCTGGCGAAAACGGAAAAATTTTATTTTTTCAAACTTTCGAGAAAATCGACTTTAAAGTTTCATCCAGTTTGGAGAGGAAATCTGCATTAAACGGTGTTTGCAGGAAGTTTGCGACACTAAAACTGCTCTGGCAGCCAGACCGTTCGCGGTAGGAACTTGCAATTTTGCACATAATAACTTCATATCGATGTGCACACGCAGTGCAAATCGCAAGATTCTATCTATGATAGTTTACCCACAGCAGCCTGTCAAAGTTTTGGCTTTTACCTGACCACTGCTTCAAAACTGGAACTAGGCCATCCGAAACTTAAATGGCCATAACTGGGCCAATTTTGACCCTAGAGGTCTAATTTTTGTGCAGAATACAAATTTAACATTCCCTACGTCTATATCAGGCGAAAACGGAAAAAGTTTATTTTTTCAAACTTTCGAGAAAATCGACTTTAAAGTTTCACCCAGTTTGGAGAGGAAATCTGCATTAAACGGTGTTTGCAGGAAGTTTGCGACACTAAAACTGCTCTGGCAGCCAGACCGTTCGCGGTAGGAACTTGCAATTTGGCACATAATAACTTCATATCGATGTGCACACGCAGTGCAAATCGCAAGATTCTATCTCTGACAGTTTTCTCACAGCAGCCTGTCAAAGTTTTGGCTTTTACCTGACCACTGCTTCAAAACTGGAACTAGGCCACCCCAAACTTAAATGGCCATAACTGAGCGAATTTTGACCCTAGAGGTCTAATTTTTGTGCAGAATACAAATTCAACATTCTCTTCGTCTATGTCAGGCGAAAACGGAAAAAGTTTATTTTTTCAAACTTTCGAGAAAATCGACTTTAAAGTTTCACCCAGTTTGGAGAGGAAATCTGCATTAAACGGTGTTTGCAGGAAGTTTGCGACACTAAAACTGCTCTGGCAGCCAGACCGTTCGCGGTAGGAACTTGCAATTTGGCACATAATAACTTCATATCGATGTGCACACGCAGTGCAAATCGCAAGATTCTATCTCTGACAGTTTTCTCACAGCAGCCTGTCAAAGTTTTGGCTTTTACCTGACCACTGCTTCAAAACTGGAACTAGGCCACCCCAAACTTAAATGGCCATAACTGAGCGAATTTTGACCCTAGAGGTCTAATTTTTGTGCAGAATACAAATTTAACATTCCCTACGTCTATATCAGGCGAAAACGGAAAAAGTTTATTTTTTCAAACTTTCGAGAAAATCGACTTTAAAGTTTCATCCAGTTTGGAGAGGAAATCTGCATTAAACGGTGTTTGCAGGAAGTTTGCGACACTAAAACTGCTCTGGCAGCCAGACCGTTCGCGGTAGGAACTTGCAATTTTGCACATAACAACTTCATATCGGTGTGCACACGCAGTGCAAATCGCAAGATTATATCTATGATAGTTTACCCACAGCAGCCTGTCAAAGTTTTGGCTTTTACCTGACCACTGCTTCAAAACTGGAACTAGGCCACCCCAAACTTAAATGGCCATAACTGGGCGAATTTTGACCCTAGAGGTCTAATTTTTGTGCAGAATACAAATTCAACATTCTCTTCGTCTATGTCAGGCGAAAACGGAAAAAGTTTATTTTTTCAAACTTTCGAGAAAATCGACTTTAAAGTTTCACCCAGTTTGGAGAGGAAATCTGCATTAAACGGTGTTTGCAGGAAGTTTGCGACACAAAACTGCTCTGGCAGCCAGACCGTTCGCGGTAGGAACTTGCATTTTTGCACATAATAACTTCATATCGATATGCACACGCAGTGCAAAGCGCAAGATTCTGTCTCTGACAGTTTTCTCACAGCAGCCTGTCAAAGTTTTGGCTTTTACCTGACCACTGCTTCAAAACTGGAACTAGGCCACCCCAAACTTAAATGGCCATAACTGGGCGAATTTTGACCCTAGAGGTCTAATTTTTGTGCAGAATACAAATTTAACATTCTCTTCGTCTATGTCAGGCGAAAACGGAAAAAGTTTATTTTTTCAAACTTTCGAGAAAATCGACTTTAAAGTTTCACCCAGTTTGGAGAGGAAATCTGCATTAAACGGTGTTTGCAGGAAGTTTGCGACACAAAACTGCTCTGGCAGCCAGACCGTTCGCGGTAGGAACTTGCATTTTTGCACATAATAACTTCATATCGATGTGCACACGCAGTGCAAAGCGCAAGATTCTATCTCTGACAGTTTTCTCACAGCAGCCTGTCAAAGTTTTGGCTTTTACCTGACCACTGCTTCAAAACTGGAACTAGGCCACCCCAAACTTAAATGGCCATAACTGAGCGAATTTTGACCCTAGAGGTCTAATTTTTGTGCAGAATACAAATTTAACATTCCCTACGTCTATATCAGGCGAAAACGGAAAAAGTTTATTTTTTCAAACTTACGAGAAAATCGACTTTAAAGTTTCACCCAGTTTGGTGAGGAAATCTGCATTAAACGGTGTTTGCAGGAAGTTTGCGACACAAAACTGCTCTGGCCGCCAGACCGTTCGTTGAAGGAACTTGCAATTTGGCACATAATAACTTCATATCGATGTGCACACGCAGTGCAAATCGCAAGATTCTATCTCTGATAGTTTTCCCACAGCAGCCTGTCAAAGTTTTGGCTTTTACCTGACCACTGCTTCAAAACTGGAACTAGGCCACCCCAAACTTAAATGGCCATAACTGAGCGAATTTTGACCCTAGAGGTCTAATTTTTGTGCAGAATACAAATTTAACATTCCCTACGTCTATATCAGGCGAAAACGGAAAAAGTTTATTTTTTCAAACTTTCGAGAAAATCGACTTTAAAGTTTCATCCAGTTTGGAGAGGAAATCTGCATTAAACGGTGTTTGCAGGAAGTTTGCGACACAAAACTGCTCTGGCAGCCAGACCGTTCGCGGTAGGAACTTGCATTTTTGCACATAATAACTTCATATCGATGTGCACACGCAATGCAAAGCGCAAGATTCTATCTCTGACAGTTTTCTCACAGCAGCCTGTCAAAGTTTTGGCTTTTACCTGACCACTGCTTCAAAACTGGAACTAGGCCACCCCAAACTTAAATGGCCATAACTGAGCGAATTTTGACCCTAGAGGTCTAATTTTTGTGCAGAATACAAATTTAACATTCCCTACGTCTATATCAGGCGAAAACGGAAAAAGTTTATTTTTTCAAACTTACGAGAAAATCGACTTTAAAGTTTCACCCAGTTTGGTGAGGAAATCTGCATTAAACGGTGTTTGCAGGAAGTTTGCGACACAAAACTGCTCTGGCAGCCAGACCGTTCGTTGAAGGAACTTGCAATTTGGCACATAATAACTTCATATCGATGTGCACACGCAGTGCAAATCGCAAGATTCTATCTCTGATAGTTTTCCCACAGCAGCCTGTCAAAGTTTTGGCTTTTACCTGACCACTGCTTCAAAACTGGAACTAGGCCACCCCAAACTTAAATGGCCATAACTGAGCGAATTTTGACCCTAGAGGTCTAATTTTTGTGCAGAATACAAATTTAACATTCCCTACGTCTATATCAGGCGAAAACGGAAAAAGTTTATTTTTTCAAACTTTCGAGAAAATCGACTTTAAAGTTTCATCCAGTTTGGAGAGGAAATCTGCATTAAACGGTGTTTGCAGGAAGTTTGCGACACTAAAACTGCTCTGGCAGCTAGACCGTTCGCGGTAGGAACTTGCAATTTTGCACATAATAACTTCATATCGATGTACACACGCAGTGCAAATCGCAAGATTCTATCTATGATAGTTTACCCACAGCAGCCTGTCAAAGTTTTGGCTTTTACCTGACCACTGCTTCAAAACTGGAACTAGGCCATCCGAAACTTAAATGGCCATAACTGGGCCAATTTTGACCCTAGAGGTCTAATTTTTGTGCAGAATACAAATTTAACATTCCCTACGTCTATATCAGGCGAAAACGGAAAAAGTTTATTTTTTCAAACTTTCGAGAAAATCGACTTTAAAGTTTCACCCAGTTTGGAGAGGAAATCTGCATTAAACGGTGTTTGCAGGAAGTTTGCGACACTAAAACTGCTCTGGCAGCCAGACCGTTCGCGGTAGGAACTTGCAATTTGGCACATAATAACTTCATATCGATGTGCACACGCAGTGCAAATCGCAAGATTCTATCTCTGATAGTTTTCCCACAGCAGCCTGTCAAAGTTTTGGCTTTTACCTGACCACTGCTTCAAAGCTGAAACTAGGCCACCCCAAACTTAAATGGCCATAACTGGGCGAATTTTTATCCTAGAGGTCTAATTTTTGTGCAGAATACAAATTTAACATTCCCTACGTCTATGTCAGACGAAAACGGAAAAAGTTTATTTTTTCAAACTTTCGAGAAAATCGACTTTAAAGTTTCATCAGAGGAAATCTGCATTAAACGGTGTTTGCAGGAAGTTTGCGACACTAAAACTGCTCTGGCAGCCAGACCGTTCGCGGTAGGAACTTGCAATTTTGCACATAATAACTTCATATCGATGTGCACACGCAGTGCAAATCGCAAGATTCTATCTCTGATAGTTTTCCCACAGCAGCCTGTCAAAGTTTTGGCTTTTACCTGACCACTGCTTCAAAGCTTGAACTAGGCCACCCCAAACTTAAATGGCCATAACTGGGCGAATTTTTATCCTAGAGGTCTAATTTTTGTGCAGAATACAAATTTAACATTCTCTACGTCTATGTCAGGCGAAAACGGAAAAAGTTTATTTTTTCAAACTTTCGAGAAAATCGACTTTAAAGTTTCATCAGAGGAAATCTGCATTAAACGGTGTTTGCAGGAAGTTTGCGACACAAAACTGCTCTGGCAGCCAGACCGTTCGCGGTAGGAACTTGCAATTTTGCACATAATAACTTCATACCGATGTGCACACGCAGTGCAAATTGCAAGATTCTATCTCTGATAGTTTTCCCACAGCAGCCTGTCAAAGTTTTGGCTTTTACCTGACCACTGCTTCAAAACTGGAACTAGGCCACCCCAAACTTAAATAGCCATAACTGGGCGAATTTTGACCCTAGAGGTCTAATTTTTGTGCAGAATACATATTTAACATTCCCTACGTCTATGTCAGGCGAAAACGGAAAAAGTTTATTTTTTCAAACTTTCGAGAAAATCGACTTTAAAGTTTCATCAGAGGAAATCTGCATTAAACGGTGTTTGCAGGAAGTTTGCGACACAAAACTGCTCTGGCAGCCAGACCGTTCGCTGAAGGAACTTGCAATTTGGCACATAATAACTTCATATCGATGTGCACACGCAGTGCAAATCGCAAGATTCTATCTCTGATAGTTTTCCCACAGCAGCCTGTCAAAGTTTTGGCTTTTACCTGACCACTGCTTCAAAGCTGGAACTAGGCCACCCCAAACTTAAATGGCCATAACTGGGCGAATTTTTATCCTAGAGGTCTAATTTTTGTGCAGAATACAAATTTAACATTCTCTACGTCTATGTCAGGCGAAAACGGAAAAAGTTTATTTTTTCAAACTTTCGAGAAAATCGACTTTAAAGTTTCATCAGAGGAAATCTGCATTAAACGGTGTTTGTAGGAAGTTTGCGACACTAAAACTGCTCTGGCAGCCAGACCGTTCGCGGTAGGAACTTGAAATTGTCCACATAATAACTTCATATCGATGTGCACACGCAGTGCAAATCGCAAGATTCTATCTCTGATAGTTTTCCCACAGCAGCCTGTCAAAGTTTTGGCTTTTACCTGACCACTGCTTCAAAACTGGAACTAGGCCACCCCAAACTTAAATGGCCATAACTGGGCGAATTTTGACCCTAGAGGTCTAATTTTTGTGCAGAATACAAATTTAACATTCCCTACGTCTATGTCAGGCAAAAACGGAAAAAGTTTATTTTTTCAAACTTTCGAGAAAATCGACTTTAAAGTTTCACCCAGTTTGGAGAGGAAATCTGCATTAAACGGTGTTTGCAGGAAGTTTGCGACACTAAAACTGCTCTGGCAGCTAGACCGTTCGCGGTAGAAACTTGCAATTTTGCACATAATAACTTCATATCGATGTACACACGCAGTGCAAATCGCAAGATTCTATCTCTGATAGTTTACCCACAGCAGCCTGTCAAAGTTTTGGCTTTTACCTGACCACTGCTTCAAAACTGGAACTAGGCCATCCGAAACTTAAATGGCCATAACTGGGCCAATTTTGACCCTAGAGGTCTAATTTTTGTGCAGAATACAAATTTAACATTCCCTACGTCTATATCAGGCGAAAACGGAAAAAGTTTATTTTTTCAAACTTTCGAGAAAATCGACTTTAAAGTTTCACCCAGTTTGGAGAGGAAATCTGCATTAAACGGTGTTTGCAGGAAGTTTGCGACACAAAACTGCTCTGGCAGCCAGACCGTTCGCGGTAGGAACTTGCAATATTGCACATAATAACTTCATATCGATGTGCACACGCAGTGCAAATAGCAAGATTCTATCTCTGATAGTTTTCCCACAGCAGCCTGTCAAAGTTTTGGCTTTTACCTGACCACTGCTTCAAAACTGGAACTAGGCCACCCCAAACTTAAATGGCCATAACTGGGCGAATTTTGACCCTAGAGGTCTAATTTTTGTGCAGAATACAAATTTAACATTCCCTACGTCTATGTCAGGCAAAAACGGAAAAAGTTTATTTTTTCAAACTTTCGAGAAAATCGACTTTAAAGTTTCACCCAGTTTGGAGAGGAAATCTGCATTAAACGGTGTTTGCAGGAAGTTTGCGACACTAAAACTGCTCTGGCAGCCAGACCGTTCGCGGTAGGAACTTGCAATTTTGCACATAATAACTTCATATCGATGTGCACACGCAGTGCAAATCGCAAGATTCTATCTCTGATAGTTTTCCCACAGCAGCCTGTCAAAGTTTTGGCTTTTACCTGACCACTGCTTCAAAGCTGGAACTAGGCCACCCCAAACTTAAATGGCCATAACTGGGCGAATTTTTATCCTAGAGGTCTAATTTTTGTGCAGAATACAAATTTAACATTCTCTACGTCTATGTCAGGCGAAAACGGAAAAAGTTTATTTTTTCAAACTTTCGAGAAAATCGACTTTAAAGTTTCATCAGAGGAAATCTGCATTAAACGGTGTTTGCAGGAAGTTTGCGACACAAAACTGCTCTGGCAGCCAGACCGTTCGCGGTAGGAACTTGCAATTTTGCACATAATAACTTCATACCGATGTGCACACGCAGTGCAAATTGCAAGATTCTATCTCTGATAGTTTTCCCACAGCAGCCTGTCAAAGTTTTGGCTTTTACCTGACCACTGCTTCAAAACTGGAACTAGGCCACCCCAAACTTAAATAGCCATAACTGGGCGAATTGTGACCCTAGAGGTCTAATTTTTGTGCAGAATACATATTTAACATTCCCTACGTCTATGTCAGGCGAAAACGGAAAAAGTTTATTTTTTCAAACTTTCGAGAAAATCGACTTTAAAGTTTCATCAGAGGAAATCTGCATTAAACGGTGTTTGCAGGAAGTTTGCGACACAAAACTGCTCTGGCAGCCAGACCGTTCGCTGAAGGAACTTGCAATTTGGCACATAATAACTTCATATCGATGTGCACACGCAGTGCAAATCGCAAGATTCTATCTCTGATAGTTTTCCCACAGCAGCCTGTCAAAGTTTTGGCTTTTACCTGACCACTGCTTCAAAGCTGGAACTAGGCCACCCCAAACTTAAATGGCCATAACTGGGCGAATTTTCATCCTAGAGGTCTAATTTTTGTGCAGAATACAAATTTAACATTCTCTACGTCTATATCAGGCGAAAACGGAAAAAGTTTATTTTTTCAAACTTATGAGAAAATCGACTTTAAAGTTTCACCCAGTTTGGTGAGGAAATCTGCATTAAACGGTGTTTGCAGGAAGTTTGCGACACAAAACTGCTCTGGCAGCCAGACCGTTCGCGGTAGGAACTTGCAATTTGGCACATAATAACTTCATATCGATGTGCACACGCAGTGCAAATAGCAAGATTCTATCTCTGATAGTTTTCCCACAGCAGCCTGTCAAAGTTTTGGCTTTTACCTGACCACTGCTTCAAAACTGGAACTAGGCCACCCCAAACTTAAATGGCCATAACTGGGCGAATTTTGACCCTAGAGGTCTAATTTTTGTGCAGAATACAAATTTAACATTCCCTACGTCTATGTCAGGCGAAAACGGAAAAAGTTTATTTTTTCAAACTTTCGAGAAAATCGACTTTAAAGTTTCACCCAGTTTGGAGAGGAAATCTGCATTAAACGGTGTTTGCAGGAAGTTTGCGACACAAAGCTGCTCTGGCAGCCAGACCGTTCGCGGTAGGAACTTGCAATTTGGCACATAATAACTTCATATCGATGTGCACACGCAGTGCAAATCGCAAGATTCTATCTCTGATAGTTTTCCCACAGCAGCCTGTCAAAGTTTTGGCTTTTACCTGACCACTGCTTCAAAACTGGAACTAGGCCACCCCAAACTTAAATGGCCATAACTGGGCCAATTTTGACCCTAGAGGTCTAATTTTTGTGCAGAATACAAATTTAACATTCCCTACGTCTATATCAGGCGAAAACGGAAAAAGTTTATTTTTTCAAACTTTCGAGAAAATCGACTTTAAAGTTTCACCCAGTTTGGAGAGGAAATCTGCATTAAACGGTGTTTGCAGGAAGTTTGCGACACAAAACTGCTCTGGCAGCCAGACCGTTCGCGGTAGGAACTTGCAATATTGCACATAATAACTTCATATCGATGTGCACACGCAGTGCAAATAGCAAGATTCTATCTCTGATAGTTTTCCCACAGCAGCCTGTCAAAGTTTTGGCTTTTACCTGACCACTGCTTCAAAACTGGAACTAGGCCACCCCAAACTTAAATGGCCATAACTGGGCGAATTTTTGACCCTAGAGGTCTACTTTTTGTGCAGAATACAAATTTAACATTCCCTACGTCTATGTCAGGCGAAAACGGAAAAAGTTTATTTTTTCAAACTTTCGAGAAAATCGACTTTAAAGTTTTATCCAGTTTGGAGAGGAAATCTGCATTAAACGGTGTTTGCAGGAAGTTTGCGACACAAAACTGCTCTGGCAGCCAGACCGTTCGCGGTGGGAACTTGCAATTTTGCACATAATAACTTCATATCGATGTGCACACGCAGTGCAAATCGCAAGATTCTATCTCTGATAGTTTTCCCACAGCAGCCTGTCAAAGTTTTGGCTTTTACCTGACCACTGCTTCAAAACTGGAACTAGGCCATCAGAAACTTAAATGGCCATAACTGTGCCAATTTTGACCCTAGAGGTCTAATTTTTGTGCAGAACACAAATTTAACATTCCCTACGTCTATGTCAGGCGAAAACGGAAAAAGTTTATTTTTTCAAACTTTCGAGAAAATCGACTTTAAAGTTTCATCCAGTTTGGAGAGGAAATCTGCATTAAACGGTGTTTGCAGGAAGTTTGCGACACAAAACTGCTCTGGCAGCCAGACCGTTCGCGGTGGGAACTTGCAATTTTGCACATAATAAGTTCATATCGATGTGCACACGCAGTGCAAATCGCAAGATTCTATCTCTGATAGTTTTCCCACAGCAGCCTGTCAAAGTTTTGGCTTTTACCTGACCACTGCTTCAAAACTGGAACTAGGCCACCCCAAACTTAAATGGCCATAACTGGGCCAATTTTGACCCTAGAGGTCTAATTTTTGTGCAGAATACAAATTTAACATTCCCTACGTCTATATCAGGCGAAAACGGAAAAAGTTTATTTTTTCAAACTTTCGAGAAAATCGACTTTAAAGTTTCACCCAGTTTGGAGAGGAAATCTGCATTAATCGGTGTTTGCAGGAAGTTTGCGACACTAAAACTGCTCTGGCAGCCAGACCGTTCGCGGTAGGAACTTGAAATTTTGCACATAATAACTTCATATCGATGTGCACACGCAGTGCAAATCGCAAGATTCTATCTCTGATAGTTTTCCCACAGCAGCCTGTCAAAGTTTTGGCTTTTACCTGACCACTGCTTCAAAACTGGAACTAGGCCATCAGAAACTTAAATGGCCATTACTGTGCCAATTTTGACCCTAGAGGTCTAATTTTTGTGCAGAACACAAATTTAACATTCCCTACGTCTATATCAGGCGAAAACGGAAAAAGTTTATTTTTTCAAACTTTCGAGAAAATCGACTTTAAAGTTTCATCAGAGGAAATCTGCATTAAACGGTGTTTGCAGGAAGTTTGCGACACTAAAACTGCTCTGGCAGCCAGACCGTTCGCGGTAGGAACTTGCAATTTTGCACATAATAACTTCATATCGATGTGCACACGCAGTGCAAATCGCAAGATTCTATCTATGATAGTTTACCCACAGCAGCCTGTCAAAGTTTTGGCTTTTACCTGACCACTGCTTCAAAACTGGAACTAGGCCATCCGAAACTTAAATGGCCATAACTGGGCCAATTTTGACCCTAGAGGTCTAATTTTTGTGCAGAATACAAATTTAACATTCCCTACGTCTATATCAGGCAAAAACGGAAAAAGTTTATTTTTTCAAACTTTCGAGAAAATCGACTTTAAAGTTTCACCCAGTTTGGAGAGGAAATCTGCATTAAACGGTGTTTGCAGGAAGTTTGCGACACAAAACTGCTCTGGCAGCCAGACCGTTCACGGTAGGAACTTGCAATTTTGCACATAATAACTTCATATCGATGTGCACACGCAGTGCAAATCGCAAGATTCTATCTCTGATAGTTTTCCCACAACAGCCTGTCAAAGTTTTGGCTTTTACCTGACCACTGCTTCAAAACTGGAACTAGGCCACCCCAAACTTAAATGGCCATAACTGGGCGAATTTTGACCCTAGAGGTCTAATTGTTGTGCAGAATACAAATTTAACATTCCCTACGTCTATGTCAGGCAAAAACGGAAAAAGTTTATTTTTTCAAACTTTCGAGAAAATCGACTTTAAAGTTTCACCCAGTTTGGAGAGGAAATCTGCATTAAACGGTGTTTGCAGGAAGTTTGCGACACAAAACTGCTGTGGCAGCCAGACCGTTCACGGTAGGAACTTGCAATTTTGCACATAATAACTTCATATCGATGTGCACACGCAGTGCAAATCGCAAGATTCTATCTCTGATAGTTTTCCCACAGCAGCCTGTCAAAGTTTTGGCTTTTACCTGACCACTGCTTCAAAGCTGGAACTAGGCCACCCAAACTTAAATGGCCATAACTGGGCGAATTTTTATCCTAGAGGTCTAATTTTTGTGCAGAATACAAATTTAACATTCCCTACGTCTATGTCAGACGAAAACGGAAAAAGTTTATTTTTTCAAACTTTCGAGAAAATCGACTTTAAAGTTTCATCAGAGGAAATCTGCATTAAACGGTGTTTGCAGGAAGTTTGCGACACAAAACTGCTCTGGCAGCCAGACCGTTCGCTGAAGGAACTTGCAATTTGGCACATAATAACTTCATAACGATGTGCACACGCAGTGCAAATCGCAAGATTCTATCTCTGATAGTTTTCCCACAGCAGCCTGTCAAAGTTTTGGCTTTTACCTGACCACTGCTTCAAAACTGGAACTAGGCCACCCCAAACTTAAATGGCCATAACTGGGCGAATTTTGACCCTAGAGGTCTACTTTTTGTGCAGAATACAAATTTAACATTCCCTACGTCTATGTCAGGCGAAAACGGAAAAAAGTTTATTTTTTCAAACTTTCGAGAAAATCGACTTTAAAGTTTCATCCAGTTTGGAGAGGAAATCTGCATTAAACGGTGTTTGCAGGAAGTTTGCAACACAAAACTGCTCTGGCAGCCAGACCGTTCGCGGTGGGAACTTGCAATTTTGCACATAATAACTTCATATCGATGTGCACACGCAGTGCAAATCGCAAGATTCTATCTCTGATAGTTTTCCCACAGCAGCCTGTCAAAGTTTTGGCTTTTACCTGACCACTGCTTCAAAGCTGGAACTAGGCCACCCAAACTTAAATGGCCATAACTGGGCGAATTTTTATCCTAGAGGTCTAATTTTTGTGCAGAATACAAATTTAACATTCTCTACGTCTATGTCAGGCGAAAACGGAAAAAGTTTATTTTTTCAAACTTTCGAGAAAATCGACTTTAAAGTTTCATCAGAGGAAATCTGCATTAAACGGTGTTTGCAGGAAGTTTGCGACACAAAACTGCTCTGGCAGCCAGACCGTTCGCTGAAGGAACTTGCAATTTGGCACATAATAACTTCATAACGATGTGCACACGCAGTGCAAATCGCAAGATTCTATCTCTGATAGTTTTCCCACAGCAGCCTGTCAAAGTTTTGGCTTTTACCTGACCACTGCTTCAAAACTGGAACTAGGCCACCCCAAACTTAAATGGCCATAACTGGGCGAATTTTGACCCTAGAGGTCTACTTTTTGTGCAGAATACAAATTTAACATTCCCTACGTCTATGTCAGGCGAAAACGGAAAAAGTTTATTTTTTCAAACTTTCGAGAAAATCGACTTTAAAGTTTCATCCAGTTTGGAGAGGAAATCTGCATTAAACGGTGTTTGCAGGAAGTTTGCAACACAAAACTGCTCTGGCAGCCAGACCGTTCGCGGTGGGAACTTGCAATTTTGCACATAATAACTTCATATCGATGTGCACACGCAGTGCAAATCGCAAGATTCTATCTCTGATAGTTTTCCCACAGCAGCCTGTCAAAGTTTTGGCTTTTACCTGACCACTGCTTCAAAGCTGGAACTAGGCCACCCAAACTTAAATGGCCATAACTGGGCGAATTTTTATCCTAGAGGTCTAATTTTTGTGCAGAATACAAATTTAACATTCTCTACGTCTATGTCAGGCGAAAACGGAAAAAGTTTATTTTTTCAAACTTTCGAGAAAATCGACTTTAAAGTTTCATCAGAGGAAATCTGCATTAAATGGTGTTTGTAGGAAGTTTGCGACACTAAAACTGCTCTGGCAGCCAGACCGTTCGCGGTAGGAACTTGAAATTTTCCACATAATAACTTCATATCGATGTGCACACGCAGTGCAAATCGCAAGATTCTATCTCTGATAGTTTTCCCACAGCAGCCTGTCAAAGTTTTGGCTTTTATCTGACCACTGCTTCAAAACTGGAACTAGGCCACCCCAAACTTAAATGGCCATAACTGGGCCAATTTTGACCCTAGAGGTCTAATTTTTGTGCAGAATACAAATTTAACATTCCCTACGTCTATATCAGGCGAAAACGGAAAAAGTTTATTTTTTCAAACTTACGAGAAAATCGACTTTAAAGTTTCACCCAGTTTGGTGAGGAAATCTGCATTAAACGGTGTTTGCAGGAAGTTTGCGACACAAAACTGCTCTAGCAGCCAGACCGTTCGCGGTAGGAACTTGCAATATTGCACATAATAACTTCATATCGATGTGCACACGCAGTGCAAATAGCAAGATTCTATCTCTGATAGTTTTCCCACAGCAGCCTGTCAAAGTTTTGGCTTTTACCTGACCACTGCTTCAAAACTGGAACTAGGCCACCCCAAACTTAAATGGCCATAACTGGGCGAATTTTGACCCTAGAGGTCTAATTTTTGTGCAGAATACAAATTTAACATTCCCTACGTCTATATCAGGCAAAAACGGAAAAAGTTTATTTTTTCAAACTTTCGAGAAAATCGACTTTAAAGTTTCACCCAGTTTGGAGAGGAAATCTGCATTAAACGGTGTTTGCAGGAAGTTTGCGACACAAAACTGCTCTGGCAGCCAGACCGTTCGTTGAAGGAACTTGCAATTTGGCACATAATAACTTCATATCGATGTGCACACGCAGTGCAAATCGCAAGATTCTATCTCTGATAGTTTTCCCACAGCAGCCTGTCAAAGTTTTGGCTTTTACCTGACCACTGCTTCAAAACTGGAACTAGGCCACCCCAAACTTAAATGGCCATAACTGGGCCAATTTTGACCCTAGAGGTCTAATTTTTGTGCAGAATACAAATTTAACATTCCCTACGTCTATATCAGGCGAAAACGGAAAAAGTTTATTTTTTCAAACTTTCGAGAAAATCGACTTTAAAGTTTCACCCAGTTTGGAGAGGAAATCTGCATTAAACGGTGTTTGCAGGAAGTTTGCGACACTAAAACTGCTCTGGCAGCCAGACCGTTCGCGGTAGGAACTTGCAATTTGACACATAATAACTTCATATCGGTGTGCACACGCAGTGCAAATCGCAAGATTCTATCTCTGACAGTTTTCTCACAGCAGCCTGTCAAAGTTTTGGATTTTACCTGACCACTGCTTCAAAACTGGAACTAGGCCACCCCAAACTTAAATGGCCATAACTGAGCGAATTTTGACCCTAGAGGTCTAATTTTTGTGCAGAATACAAATTTAACATTCCCTACGTCTATATCAGGCGAAAACGGAAAAAGTTTATTTTTTCAAACTTTCGAGAAAATCGACTTTAAAGTTTCATCCAGTTTGGAGAGGAAATCTGCATTAAACGGTGTTTGCAGGAAGTTTGCGACACTAAAACTGCTCTGGCAGCTAGACCGTTCGCGGTAGGAACTTGCAATTTTGCACATAATAACTTCATATCGATGTACACACGCAGTGCAAATCGCAAGATTCTATCTATGATAGTTTACCCACAGCAGCCTGTCAAAGTTTTGGCTTTTACCTGACCACTGCTTCAAAACTGGAACTAGGCCATCCGAAACTTAAATGGCCATAACTGGGCCAATTTTGACCCTAGAGGTCTAATTTTTGTGCAGAATACAAATTTAACATTCCCTACGTCTATATCAGGCGAAAACGGAAAAAGTTTATTTTTTCAAACTTTCGAGAAAATCGACTTTAAAGTTTCACCCAGTTTGGAGAGGAAATCTGCATTAAACGGTGTTTGCAGGAAGTTTGCGACACTAAAACTGCTCTGGCAGCCAGACCGTTCGCGGTAGGAACTTGCAATTTGGCACATAATAACTTCATATCGATGTGCACACGCAGTGCAAATCGCAAGATTCTATCTCTGACAGTTTTCTCACAGCAGCCTGTCAAAGTTTTGGCTTTTACCTGACCACTGCTTCAAAACTGGAACTAGGCCACCCCAAACTTAAATGGCCATAACTGGGCGAATTTTTATCCTAGAGGTCTAATTTTTGTGCAGAATACAAATTTAACATTCCCTACGTCTATGTCAGACGAAAACGGAAAAAGTTTATTTTTTCAAACTTTCGAGAAAATCGACTTTAAAGTTTCATCAGAGGAAATCTGCATTAAACGGTGTTTGCAGGAAGTTTGCGACACTAAAACTGCTCTGGCAGCTAGACCGTTCGCGGTAGGAACTTGCAATTTTGCACATAATAACTTCATATCGATGTGCACACGCAGTGCAAATCGCAAGATTCTATCTCTGATAGTTTTCCCACAGCAGCCTGTCAAAGTTTTGGCTTTTACCTGACCACTGCTTCAAAGCTGGAACTAGGCCACCCCAAACTTAAATGGCCATAACTGGGCGAATTTTTATCCTAGAGGTCTAATTTTTGTGCAGAATACAAATTTAACATTCTCTACGTCTATGTCAGGCGAAAACGGAAAAAGTTTATTTTTTCAAACTTTCGAGAAAATCGACTTTAAAGTTTCATCAGAGGAAATCTGCATTAAACGGTGTTTGCAGGAAGTTTGCGACACAAAACTGCTCTGGCAGCCAGACCGTTCGCTGAAGGAACTTGCAATTTGGCACATAATAACTTCATATCGATGTGCACACGCAGTGCAAATCGCAAGATTCTATCTCTAATAGTTTTACCACAGCAGCCTGTCAAAGTTTTGGCTTTTACCTGACCACTGCTTCAAAACTGGAACTAGGCCACCCCAAACTTAAATTGGCCATAACTGGGCGAATTTTGACCCTAGAGGTCTACTTTTTGTGCAGAATACAAATTTAACATTCCCTACGTCTATGTCAGGCGAAAACGGAAAAAGTTTATTTTTTCAAACTTTCGAGAAAATCGACTTTAAAGTTTCATCCAGTTTGAAGAGGAAATCTGCATTAAACGGTGTTTGCAGGAAGTTTGCAACACAAAACTGCTCTGGCAGCCAGACCGTTCGCGGTGGGAACTTGCAATTTTGCACATAATAACTTCATATCGATGTGCACACGCAGTGCAAATCGCAAGATTCTATCTCTGATAGTTTTCCCACAGCAGGCTGTCAAAGTTTTGGCTTTTACCTGACCACTGCTTCAAAGCTGGAACTAGGCCACCCCAAACTTAAATGGCCATAACTGGGCGAATTTTTATCCTAGAGGTCTAATTTTTGTGCAGAATACAAATTTAACATTCTCTACGTCTATGTCAGGCGAAAACGGAAAAAGTTTATTTTTTCAAACTTTCGAGAAAATCGACTTTAAAGTTTCATCAGAGGAAATCTGCATTAAACGGTGTTTGCAGGAAGTTTGCGACACAAAACTGCTCTGGCAGCCAGACCGTTCGCGGTAGGAACTTGCAATTTGGCACATAATAACTTCATATCGATGTGCACACGCAGTGCAAATCGCAAGATTCTATCTCTGATAGTTTTCCCACAGCAGCCTGTCAAAGTTTTGCCTTTTACCTGACCACTGCTTCAAAACTGGAACTAGGCCACCCCAAACTTAAATGGCCATAACTGGGCGAATTTTGACCCTAGAGGTCTAATTTTTGTGGAGAATACAAATTTAACATTCCCTACGTCTATGTCAGGCGAAAACGGAAAAAGTTTATTTTTTCAAACTTTCGAGAAAATCGACTTTAAAGTTTCATCAGAGGAAATCTGCATTAAACGGTGTTTGCAGGAAGTTTGCGACACAAAACTGCTCTGGCAGCCAGACCGTTCGCGGTAGGAACTTGCAATTTGGCACATAATAACTTCATATCGATGTGCACACGCAGTGCAAATCGCAAGATTCTATCTCTGATAGTTTTCCCACAGCAGCCTGTCAAAGTTTTGCCTTTTACCTGACCACTGCTTCAAAACTGGAACTAGGCCACCCCAAACTTAAATGGCCATAACTGGGCGAATTTTGACCCTAGAGGTCTAATTTTTGTGGAGAATACAAATTTAACATTCCCTACGTCTATGTCAGGCGAAAACGGAAAAAGTTTATTTTTTCAAACTTTCGAGAAAATCGACTTTAAAGTTTCATCAGAGGAAATCTGCATTAAACGGTGTTTGCAGGAAGTTTGCGACACAAAACTGCTCTGGCAGCCAGACCGTTCGCGGTAGGAACTTGCAATTTTGCACATAATAACTTCATACCGATGTGCACACGCAGTGCAAATCGCAAGATTCTATCTCTGATAGTTTCCCCACAGCAGCCTGTCAAAGTTTTGGCTTTTACCTGACCACTGCTTCAAAACTGGAACTAGGCCACCCCAAACTTAAATGGCCATAACTGGGCGAATTTTGACCCTAGAGGTCTAATTTTTGTGCAGAATACAAATTCAACATTCCCTACGTCTATATCAGGCGAAAACGGAAAAAGTTTATTTTTTCAAACTTACGAGAAAATCGACTTTAAAGTTTCACCCAGTTTGGTGAGGAAATCTGCATTAAACGGTGTTTGCAGGAAGTTTGCGACACAAAACTGCTCTGGCAGCCAGACCGTTCGCGGTAGGAACTTGCAATTTTGCACATAATAACTTCATACCGATGTGCACACGCAGTGCAAATCGCAAGATTCTATCTCTGACAGTTTCCCCACAGCAGCCTGTCAAAGTTTTGGCTTTTACCTGACCACTGCTTCAAAACTGGAACTAGGCCACCCCAAACTTAAATGGCCATAACTTGGCGAATTTTGACCCTAGAGGTCTAATTTTTGTGCAGAATACATATTTAACATTCCCTACGTCTATGTCAGGCGAAAACGGAAAAAGTTTATTTTTTCAAACTTTCGAGAAAATCGACTTTAAAGTTTCATCAGAGGAAATCTGCATTAAACGGTGTTTGCAGGAAGTTTGCGACACTAAAACTGCTCTGGCAGCCAGACCGTTCGCGGTAGGAACTTGCAATTTTGCACATAATAACTTCATATCGATGTGCACACGCAGTGCAAATCGCAAGATTCTATCTCTGATAGTTTTCCCACAGCAGCCTGTCAAAGTTTTGGCTTTTACCTGACCAGTGCTTCAAAGCTGGAACTAGGCCACCCCAAACTTAAATGGCCATAACTGGGCGAATTTTTATCCTAGAGGTCTAATTTTTGTGCAGAATACAAATTTAACATTCTCTACGTCTATGTCAGGCGAAAACGGAAAAAGTTTATTTTTTCAAACTTTCGAGAAAATCGACTTTAAAGTTTCATCAGAGGAAATCTGCATTAAACGGTGTTTGCAGGAAGTTTGCGACACAAAACTGCTCTGGCAGCCAGACCGTTCGCGGTAGGAACTTGCAATTTGGCACATAATAACTTCATATCGATGTGCACACGCAGTGCAAATCGCAAGATTCTATCTCTGATAGTTTTCCCACAGCAGCCTGTCAAAGTTTTGCCTTTTACCTGACCACTGCTTCAAAACTGGAACTAGGCCACCCCAAACTTAAATGGCCATAACTGGGCGAATTTTGACCCTAGAGGTCTAATTTTTGTGGAGAATACAAATTTAACATTCCCTACGTCTATGTCAGGCGAAAACGGAAAAAGTTTATTTTTTCAAACTTTCGAGAAAATCGACTTTAAAGTTTCATCAGAGGAAATCTGCATTAAACGGTGTTTGCAGGAAGTTTGCGACACAAAACTGCTCTGGCAGCCAGACCGTTCGCGGTAGGAACTTGCAATTTGGCACATAATAACTTCATATCGATGTGCACACGCAGTGCAAATCGCAAGATTCTATCTCTGATAGTTTTCTCACAGCAACCTGTCAAAGTTTTGCCTTTTACCTGACCACTGCTTCAAAACTGGAACTAGGCCACCCCAAACTTAAATGGCCATAACTGGGCGAATTTTGACCCTAGAGGTCTAATTTTTGTGGAGAATACAAATTTAACATTCCCTACGTCTATGTCAGGCGAAAACGGAAAAAGTTTATTTTTTCAAACTTTCGAGAAAATCGACTTTAAAGTTTCATCAGAGGAAATCTGCATTAAACGGTGTTTGCAGGAAGTTTGCGACACAAAACTGCTCTGGCAGCCAGACCGTTCGCGGTGGAACTTGATATTTTGCACATAATAACTTCATACCGATGTGCACACGCAGTGCAAATCGCAAGATTCTATCTCTGATAGTTTGCCCACAGCAGCCTGTCAAAGTTTTGGCTTTTACCTGACCACTGCTTCAAAACTGGAACTAGGCCACCCCAAACTTAAATGGCCATAACTGGGCGAATTTTGACCCTAGAGGTCTAATTTTTGTGCAGAATACAAATTCAACATTCCCTACGTCTATATCAGGCGAAAACGGAAAAAGTTTATTTTTTCAAACTTACGAGAAAATCGACTTTAAAGTTTCACCCAGTTTGGTGAGGAAATCTGCATTAAACGGTGTTTGCAGGAAGTTTGCGACACAAAACTGCTCTGGCAGCCAGACCGTTCGCGGTAGGAACTTGCAATTTTGCACATAAGAACTTCATACCGATGTGCACACGCAGTGCAAATTGCAAGATTCTATCTCTGATAGTTTTACCACAGCAGCCTGTCAAAGTTTTGGCTTTTACCTGACCACTGCTTCAAAACTGGAACTAGGCCACCCCAAACTTAAATAGCCATAACTGGGCGAATTTTGACCCTAGAGGTCTAATTTTTGTGCAGAATACATATTTAACATTCCCTACGTCTATGTCAGGCGAAAACGGAAAAAGTTTATTTTTTCAAACTTTCGAGAAAATCGACTTTAAAGTTTCATCAGAGGAAATCTGCATTAAACGGTGTTTGCAGGAAGTTTGCGACACAAAACTGCTCTGGCAGCCAGACCGTTCGCGGTGGGAACTTGCAATTTTGCACATAATAACTTCATATCGATGTGCACACGCAGTGCAAATCGCAAGATTCTATCTCTGATAGTTTTCCCACAGCAGCCTGTCAAAGTTTTGGCTTTTACCTGACCACTGCTTCAAAACTGGAACTAGGCCACCCCAAACTTAAATGGCCATAACTGGGCGAATTTTGATCCTAGAGGTCTAATTTTTGTGCAGAATACATATTTAACATTCCCTACGTCTATGTCAGGCGAAAACGGAAAAAGTTTATTTTTTCAAACTTTCGAGAAAATCGACTTTAAAGTTTCATCAGAGGAAATCTGCATTAAACGGTGTTTGCAGGAAGTTTGCGACACTAAAACTGCTCTGGCAGCCAGACCGTTCGCGGTAGGAACTTGCAATTTTGCACATAATAACTTCATATCGATGTGCACACGCAGTGCAAATCGCAAGATTCTATCTCTGATAGTTTTCCCACAGCAGCCTGTCAAAGTTTTGGCTTTTACCTGACCAGTGCTTCAAAGCTGGAACTAGGCCACCCCAAACTTAAATGGCCATAACTGGGCGAATTTTTATCCTAGAGGTCTAATTTTTGTGCAGAATACAAATTTAACATTCTCTACGTCTATGTCAGGCGAAAACGGAAAAAGTTTATTTTTTCAAACTTTCGAGAAAATCGACTTTAAAGTTTCATCAGAGGAAATCTGCATTAAACGGTGTTTGCAGGAAGTTTGCGACACAAAACTGCTCTGGCAGCCAGACCGTTCGCGGTAGGAACTTGCAATTTGGCACATAATAACTTCATATCGATGTGCACACGCAGTGCAAATCGCAAGATTCTATCTCTGATAGTTTTCCCACAGCAGCCTGTCAAAGTTTTGCCTTTTACCTGACCACTGCTTCAAAACTGGAACTAGGCCACCCCAAACTTAAATGGCCATAACTGGGCGAATTTTGACCCTAGAGGTCTAATTTTTGTGGAGAATACAAATTTAACATTCCCTACGTCTATGTCAGGCGAAAACGGAAAAAGTTTATTTTTTCAAACTTTCGAGAAAATCGACTTTAAAGTTTCATCAGAGGAAATCTGCATTAAACGGTGTTTGCAGGAAGTTTGCGACACAAAACTGCTCTGGCAGCCAGACCGTTCGCGGTAGGAACTTGCAATTTGGCACATAATAACTTCATATCGATGTGCACACGCAGTGCAAATCGCAAGATTCTATCTCTGATAGTTTTCTCACAGCAACCTGTCAAAGTTTTGCCTTTTACCTGACCACTGCTTCAAAACTGGAACTAGGCCACCCCAAACTTAAATGGCCATAACTGGGCGAATTTTGACCCTAGAGGTCTAATTTTTGTGGAGAATACAAATTTAACATTCCCTACGTCTATGTCAGGCGAAAACGGAAAAAGTTTATTTTTTCAAACTTTCGAGAAAATCGACTTTAAAGTTTCATCAGAGGAAATCTGCATTAAACGGTGTTTGCAGGAAGTTTGCGACACAAAACTGCTCTGGCAGCCAGACCGTTCGCGGTGGAACTTGCAATTTTGCACATAATAACTTCATACCGATGTGCACACGCAGTGCAAATCGCAAGATTCTATCTCTGATAGTTTGCCCACAGCAGCCTGTCAAAGTTTTGGCTTTTACCTGACCACTGCTTCAAAACTGGAACTAGGCCACCCCAAACTTAAATGGCCATAACTGGGCGAATTTTGACCCTAGAGGTCTAATTTTTGTGCAGAATACAAATTCAACATTCCCTACGTCTATATCAGGCGAAAACGGAAAAAGTTTATTTTTTCAAACTTACGAGAAAATCGACTTTAAAGTTTCACCCAGTTTGGTGAGGAAATCTGCATTAAACGGTGTTTGCAGGAAGTTTGCGACACAAAACTGCTCTGGCAGCCAGACCGTTCGCGGTAGGAACTTGCAATTTTGCACATAATAACTTCATACCGATGTGCACACGCAGTGCAAATTGCAAGATTCTATCTCTGATAATTTTACCACAGCAGCCTGTCAAAGTTTTGGCTTTTACCTGACCACTGCTTCAAAACTGGAACTAGGCCACCCCAAACTTAAATAGCCATAACTGGGCGAATTTTGACCCTAGAGGTCTAATTTTTGTGCAGAATACATATTTAACATTCCCTACGTCTATGTCAGGCGAAAACGGAAAAAGTTTATTTTTTCAAACTTTCGAGAAAATCGACTTTAAAGTTTCATCAGAGGAAATCTGCATTAAACGGTGTTTGCAGGAAGTTTGCGACACAAAACTGCTCTGGCAGCCAGACCGTTCGCGGTAGGAACTTGCAATTTGGCACATAATAACTTCATATCGATGTGCACACGCAGTGCAAATCGCAAGATTCTATCTCTGATAGTTTTCTCACAGCAACCTGTCAAAGTTTTGCCTTTTACCTGACCACTGCTTCAAAACTGGAACTAGGCCACCCCAAACTTAAATGGCCATAACTGGGCGAATTTTGACCCTAGAGGTCTAATTTTTGTGGAGAATACAAATTTAACATTCCCTACGTCTATGTCAGGCGAAAACGGAAAAAGTTTATTTTTTCAAACTTTCGAGAAAATCGACTTTAAAGTTTCATCAGAGGAAATCTGCATTAAACGGTGTTTGCAGGAAGTTTGCGACACAAAACTGCTCTGGCAGCCAGACCGTTCGCGGTGGAACTTGCAATTTTGCACATAATAACTTCATACCGATGTGCACACGCAGTGCAAATCGCAAGATTCTATCTCTGATAGTTTGCCCACAGCAGCCTGTCAAAGTTTTGGCTTTTACCTGACCACTGCTTCAAAACTGGAACTAGGCCACCCCAAACTTAAATGGCCATAACTGGGCGAATTTTGACCCTAGAGGTCTAATTTTTGTGCAGAATACAAATTCAACATTCCCTACGTCTATATCAGGCGAAAACGGAAAAAGTTTATTTTTTCAAACTTACGAGAAAATCGACTTTAAAGTTTCACCCAGTTTGGTGAGGAAATCTGCATTAAACGGTGTTTGCAGGAAGTTTGCGACACAAAACTGCTCTGGCAGCCAGACCGTTCGCGGTAGGAACTTGCAATTTTGCACATAATAACTTCATACCGATGTGCACACGCAGTGCAAATTGCAAGATTCTATCTCTGATAATTTTACCACAGCAGCCTGTCAAAGTTTTGGCTTTTACCTGACCACTGCTTCAAAACTGGAACTAGGCCACCCCAAACTTAAATAGCCATAACTGGGCGAATTTTGACCCTAGAGGTCTAATTTTTGTGCAGAATACATATTTAACATTCCCTACGTCTATGTCAGGCGAAAACGGAAAAAGTTTATTTTTTCAAACTTTCGAGAAAATCGACTTTAAAGTTTCATCAGAGGAAATCTGCATTAAACGGTGTTTGCAGGAAGTTTGCGACACAAAACTGCTCTGGCAGCCAGACCGTTCGCGGTGGGAACTTGCAATTTTGCACATAATAACTTCATATCGATGTGCACACGCAGTGCAAATCGCAAGATTCTATCTCTGATAGTTTTCCCACAGCAGCCTGTCAATGTTTTGGCTTTTACCTGACCACTCCTTCAAAACTGGAACTAGGCCACCCCAAACTTAAATGGCCATAACTGGGCGAATTTTGATCCTAGAGGTCTAATTTTTGTGCAGAATACATATTTAACATTCCCTACGTCTATGTCAGGCGAAAACGGAAAAAGTTTATTTTTTCAAACTTTCGAGAAAATCGACTTTAAAGTTTCATCAGAGGAAATCTGCATTAAACGGTGTTTGCAGGAAGTTTGCGACACAAAACTGCTCTGGCAGCCAGACCGTTCGCTGAAGGAACTTGCAATTTGGCACATAATAACTTCATATCGATGTGCACACGCAGTGCAAATCGCAAGATTCTATCTCTGATAGTTTTCCCACAGCAGCCTGTCAAAGTTTTGGTTTACCTGACCACTGCTTCAAAACTGGAACTAGGCCACCCCAAACTTAAATGGCCATAACTGGGCGAATTTTGACCCTAGAGGTCTACTTTTTGTGCAGAATACAAATTTAACATTCCCTACGTCTATGTCAGGCGAAAACGGAAAAAGTTTATTTTTTCAAACTTTCGAGAAAATCGACTTTAAAGTTTCATCCAGTTTGGAGAGGAAATCTGCATTAAACGGTGTTTGCAGGAAGTTTGCAACACAAAACTGCTCTGGCAGCCAGACCGTTCGCGGTGGGAACTTGCAATTTTGCACATAATAACTTCATATCGATGTGCACACGCAGTGCAAATCGCAAGATTCTATCTCTGATAGTTTTCCCACAGCAGCCTGTCAAAGTTTTGGCTTTTACCTGACCACTGCTTCAAAGCTGGAACTAGGCCACCCCAAACTTAAATGGCCATAACTGGGCGAATTTTTATCCTAGAGGTCTAATTTTTGTGCAGAATACAAATTTAACATTCTCTACGTCTATGTCAGGCGAAAACGGAAAAAGTTTATTTTTTCAAACTTTCGAGAAAATCGACTTTAAAGTTTCATCAGAGGAAATCTGCATTAAACGGTGTTTGTAGGAAGTTTGCGACACTAAAACTGCTCTGGCAGCCAGACCGTTCGCGGTGGGAACTTGAAATTGTCCACATAATAACTTCATATCGATGTGCACACGCAGTGCAAATCGCAAGATTCTATCTCTGATAGTTTTCCCACAGCAGCCTGTCAAAGTTTTGGCTTTTACCTGACCACTGCTTCAAAACTGGAACTAGGCCACCCCAAACTTAAATGGCCATAACTGGGCGAATTTTGACCCTAGAGGTCTAATTTTTGTGCAGAATACAAATTTAACATTCCCTACGTCTATATCAGGCGAAAACGGAAAAAGTTTATTTTTTCAAACTTACGAGAAAATCGACTTTAAAGTTTCACCCAGTTTGGTGAGGAAATCTGCATTAAACGGTGTTTGCAGGAAGTTTGCGACACAAAACTGCTCTGGCAGCCAGACCGTTCGCGGTAGGAACTTGCAATTTGGCACATAATAACTTCATATCGATGTGCACACGCAGTGCAAATAGCAAGATTCTATCTCTGATAGTTTTCCCACAGCAGCCTGTCAAAGTTTTGGCTTTTACCTGACCACTGCTTCAAAACTGGAACTAGGCCACCCCAAACTTAAATGGCCATAACTGGGCGAATTTTGACCCTAGAGGTCTAATTTTTGGGCAGAATACAAATTTAACATTCCCTACGTCTATATCAGGCGAAAACGGAAAAAGTTTATTTTTTCAAACTTTCGAGAAAATCGACTGTAAAGTTTCACCCAGTTTGGAGAGGAAATCTGCATTAAACGGTGTTTGCAGGAAGTTTGCGACACAAAGCTGCTCTGGCAGCCAGACCGTTCGCGGTAGGAACTTGCAATTTGGCACATAATAACTTCATATCGATGTGCACACGCAGTGCAAATCGCAAGATTCTATCTCTGATAGTTTTCCCACAGCAGCCTGTCAAAGTTTTGGCTTTTACCTGACCACTGCTTCAAAACTGGAACTAGGCCACCCCAAACTTAAATGGCCATAACTGGGCCAATTTTGACCCTAGAGGTCTAATTTTTGTGCAGAATACAAATTTAACATTCCCTACGTCTATGTCAGGCGAAAACGGAAAAAGTTTATTTTTTCAAACTTTCGAGAAAATCGACTTTAAAGTTTCATCAGAGGAAATCTGCATTAAACGGTGTTTGCAGGAAGTTTGCGACACAAAACTGCTCTGGCAGCCAGACCGTTCGCGGTGGAACTTGCAATTTTGCACATAATAACTTCATACCGATGTGCACACGCAGTGCAAATCGCAAGATTCTATCTCTGATAGTTTCCCCACAGCAGCCTGTCAAAGTTTTGGCTTTTACCTGACCACTGCTTCAAAACTGGAACTAGGCCACCCCAAACTTAAATGGCCATAACTGGGCGAATTTTGACCCTAGAGGTCTAATTTTTGTGCAGAATACAAATTCAACATTCCCTACGTCTATATCAGGCGAAAACGGAAAAAGTTTATTTTTTCAAACTTACGAGAAAATCGACTTTAAAGTTTCACCCAGTTTGGTGAGGAAATCTGCATTAAACGGTGTTTGCAGGAAGTTTGCGACACAAAACTGCTCTGGCAGCCAGACCGTTCGCGGTAGGAACTTGCAATTTTGCACATAATAACTTCATACCGATGTGCACACGCAGTGCAAATTGCAAGATTCTATCTCTGATAGTTTTACCACAGCAGCCTGTCAAAGTTTTGGCTTTTACCTGACCACTGCTTCAAAACTGGAACTAGGCCACCCCAAACTTAAATAGCCATAACTGGGCGAATTTTGACCCTAGAGGTCTAATTTTTGTGCAGAATACATATTTAACATTCCCTACGTCTATGTCAGGCGAAAACGGAAAAAGTTCATTTTTTCAAACTTTCGAGAAAATCGACTTTAAAGTTTCATCAGAGGAAATCTGCATTAAACGGTGTTTGCAGGAAGTTTGCGACACAAAACTGCTCTGGCAGCCAGACCGTTCGCGGTAGGAACTTGCAATATTGCACATAATAACTTCATATCGATGTGCACACGCAGTGCAAATAGCAAGATTCTATCTCTGATAGTTTTCCCACAGCAGCCTGTCAAAGTTTTGGCTTTTACCTGACCACTGCTTCAAAACTGGAACTAGGCCACCCCAAACTTAAATGGCCATAACTGGGCGAATTTTGACCCTAGAGGTCTAATTTTTGTGCAGAATACAAATTTAACATTCCCTACGTCTATGTCAGGCAAAAACGGAAAAAGTTTATTTTTTCAAACTTTCGAGAAAATCGACTTTAAAGTTTCACCCAGTTTGGAGAGGAAATCTGCATTAAACGGTGTTTGCAGGAAGTTTGCGACACAAAACTGCTCTGGCAGCCAGACCGTTCACGGTAGGAACTTGCAATTTTGCACATAATAACTTCATATCGATGTGCACACGCAGTGCAAATCGCAAGATTCTATCTCTGATAGTTTTCCCACAACAGCCTGTCAAAGTTTTGGCTTTTACCTGACCACTGCTTCAAAACTGGAACTAGGCCACCCCAAACTTAAATGGCCATAACTGGGCGAATTTTTATCCTAGAGGTCTAATTTTTGTGCAGAATACAAATTTAACATTCCCTACGTCTATGTCAGACGAAAACGGAAAAAGTTTATTTTTTCAAACTTTCGAGAAAATCGACTTTAAAGTTTCATCAGAGGAAATCTGCATTAAACGGTGTTTGCAGGAAGTTTGCGACACAAAACTGCTCTGGCAGCCAGACCGTTCGCTGAAGGAACTTGCAATTTGGCACATAATAACTTCATAACGATGTGCACACGCAGTGCAAATCGCAAGATTCTATCTCTGATAGTTTTCCCACAGCAGCCTGTCAAAGTTTTGGCTTTTACCTGACCACTGCTTCAAAACTGGAACTAGGCCACCCCAAACTTAAATGGCCATAACTGGGCGAATTTTGACCCTAGAGGTCTACTTTTTGTGCAGAATACAAATTTAACATTCCCTACGTCTATGTCAGGCGAAAACGGAAAAAGTTTATTTTTTCAAACTTTCGAGAAAATCGACTTTAAAGTTTCATCCAGTTTGGAGAGGAAATCTGCATTAAACGGTGTTTGCAGGAAGTTTGCAACACAAAACTGCTCTGGCAGCCAGACCGTTCGCGGTGGGAACTTGCAATTTTGCACATAATAACTTCATATCGATGTGCACACGCAGTGCAAATCGCAAGATTCTATCTCTGATAGTTTTCCCACAGCAGCCTGTCAAAGTTTTGGCTTTTACCTGACCACTGCTTCAAAGCTGGAACTAGGCCACCCAAACTTAAATGGCCATAACTGGGCGAATTTTTATCCTAGAGGTCTAATTTTTGTGCAGAATACAAATTTAACATTCTCTACGTCTATGTCAGGCGAAAACGGAAAAAGTTTATTTTTTCAAACTTTCGAGAAAATCGACTTTAAAGTTTCATCAGAGGAAATCTGCATTAAACGGTGTTTGCAGGAAGTTTGCGACACAAAACTGCTCTGGCAGCCAGACCGTTCGCTGAAGGAACTTGCAATTTGGCACATAATAACTTCATAACGATGTGCACACGCAGTGCAAATCGCAAGATTCTATCTCTGATAGTTTTCCCACAGCAGCCTGTCAAAGTTTTGGCTTTTACCTGACCACTGCTTCAAAACTGGAACTAGGCCACCCCAAACTTAAATGGCCATAACTGGGCGAATTTTGACCCTAGAGGTCTACTTTTTGTGCAGAATACAAATTTAACATTCCCTACGTCTATGTCAGGCGAAAACGGAAAAAGTTTATTTTTTCAAACTTTCGAGAAAATCGACTTTAAAGTTTCATCCAGTTTGGAGAGGAAATCTGCATTAAACGGTGTTTGCAGGAAGTTTGCAACACAAAACTGCTCTGGCAGCCAGACCGTTCGCGGTGGGAACTTGCAATTTTGCACATAATAACTTCATATCGATGTGCACACGCAGTGCAAATCGCAAGATTCTATCTCTGATAGTTTTCCCACAGCAGCCTGTCAAAGTTTTGGCTTTTACCTGACCACTGCTTCAAAGCTGGAACTAGGCCACCCAAACTTAAATGGCCATAACTGGGCGAATTTTTATCCTAGAGGTCTAATTTTTGTGCAGAATACAAATTTAACATTCTCTACGTCTATGTCAGGCGAAAACGGAAAAAGTTTATTTTTTCAAACTTTCGAGAAAATCGACTTTAAAGTTTCATCAGAGGAAATCTGCATTAAACGGTGTTTGCAGGAAGTTTGCGACACAAAACTGCTCTGGCAGCCAGACCGTTCGCTGAAGGAACTTGCAATTTGGCACATAATAACTTCATAACGATGTGCACACGCAGTGCAAATCGCAAGATTCTATCTCTGATAGTTTTCCCACAGCAGCCTGTCAAAGTTTTGGCTTTTACCTGACCACTGCTTCAAAACTGGAACTAGGCCACCCCAAACTTAAATGGCCATAACTGGGCGAATTTTGACCCTAGAGGTCTACTTTTTGTGCAGAATACAAATTTAACATTCCCTACGTCTATGTCAGGCGAAAACGGAAAAAGTTTATTTTTTCAAACTTTCGAGAAAATCGACTTTAAAGTTTCATCCAGTTTGGAGAGGAAATCTGCATTAAACGGTGTTTGCAGGAAGTTTGCGACACAAAACTGCTCTGGCAGCCAGACCGTTCGCGGTAGGAACTTGCAATTTTGCACATAATAACTTCATACCGATGTGCACACGCAGTGCAAATTGCAAGATTCTATCTCTGACAGTTTTCTCACAGCAGCCTGTCAAAGTTTTGGCTTTTACCTGACCACTGCTTCAAAACTGGAACTAGGCCACCCCAAACTTAAATAGCCATAACTGGGCGAATTTTGACCCTAGAGGTCTAATTTTTGTGCAGAATACATATTTAACATTCCCTACGTCTATGTCAGGCGAAAACGGAAAAAGTTTATTTTTTCAAACTTTCGAGAAAATCGACTTTAAAGTTTCATCAGAGGAAATCTGCATTAAACGGTGTTTGCAGGAAGTTTGCGACACAAAACTGCTCTGGCAGCCAGACCGTTCGCTGAAGGAACTTGCAATTTGGCACATAATAACTTCATATCGATGTGCACACGCAGTGCAAATCGCAAGATTCTATCTCTGATAGTTTTCCCACAGCAGCCTGTCAAAGTTTTGGTTTACCTGACCACTGCTTCAAAACTGGAACTAGGCCACCCCAAACTTAAATGGCCATAACTGGGCGAATTTTGACCCTAGAGGTCTACTTTTTGTGCAGAATACAAATTTAACATTCCCTACGTCTATGTCAGGCGAAAACGGAAAAAGTTTATTTTTTCAAACTTTCGAGAAAATCGACTTTAAAGTTTCATCCAGTTTGGAGAGGAAATCTGCATTAAACGGTGTTTGCAGGAAGTTTGCGACACAAAACTGCTCTGGCAGCCAGACCGTTCGCGGTAGGAACTTGCAATTTTGCACATAATAACTTCATACCGATGTGCACACGCAGTGCAAATTGCAAGATTCTATCTCTGATAGTTTTCCCACAGCAGCCTGTCAAAGTTTTGGCTTTTACCTGACCACTGCTTCAAAACTGGAACTAGGCCACCCCAAACTTAAATAGCCATAACTGGGCGAATTTTGACCCTAGAGGTCTAATTTTTGTGCAGAATACATATTTAACATTCCCTACGTCTATGTCAGGCGAAAACGGAAAAAGTTTATTTTTTCAAACTTTCGAGAAAATCGACTTTAAAGTTTCATCAGAGGAAATCTGCATTAAACGGTGTTTGCAGGAAGTTTGCGACACAAAACTGCTCTGGCAGCCAGACCGTTCGCTGAAGGAACTTGCAATTTGGCACATAATAACTTCATATCGATGTGCACACGCAGTGCAAATCGCAAGATTCTATCTCTGATAGTTTTCCCACAGCAGCCTGTCAAAGTTTTGGCTTTTACCTGACCACTGCTTCAAAACTGGAACTAGGCCACCCCAAACTTAAATGGCCATAACTGGGCGAATTTTGACCCTAGAGGTCTAATTTTTGTGCAGAATACAAATTTAACATTCCCTACGTCTATATCAGGCGAAAACGGAAAAAGTTTATTTTTTCAAACTTACGAGAAAATCGACTTTAAAGTTTCACCCAGTTTGGTGAGGAAATCTGCATTAAACGGTGTTTGCAGAAAGTTTGCGACACAAAACTGCTCTGGCAGCCAGACCGTTCGCGGTAGGAACTTGCAATTTGGCACATAATAACTTCATATCGATGTGCACACGCAGTGCAAATAGCAAGATTCTATCTCTGATAGTTTTCCCACAGCAGCCTGTCGAAGTTTTGGCTTTTACCTGACCACTGCTTCAAAACTGGAACTAGGCCACCCCAAACTTAAATGGCCATAACTGGGCGAATTTTGACCCTAGAGGTCTAATTTTTGTGCAGAATACAAATTTAACATTCCCTACGTCTATGTCAGGCAAAAACGGAAAAAGTTTATTTTTTCAAACTTTCGAGAAAATCGACTTTAAAGTTTCACCCAGTTTGGAGAGGAAATCTGCATTAAACGGTGTTTGCAGGAAGTTTGCGACACAAAGCTGCTCTGGCAGCCAGACCGTTCGCGGTAGGAACTTGCAATTTGGCACATAATAACTTCATATCGATGTGCACACGCAGTGCAAATCGCAAGATTCTATCTCTGATAGTTTTCCCACAGCAGCTCGCAAAGTTTTGGCTTTTACCTGACCACTGCTTCAAAACTGGAACTAGGCCACCCCAAACTTAAATGGCCATAACTGGGCGAATTTTGACCCTAGAGGTCTACTTTTTGTGCAGAATACAAATTTAACATTCCCTACGTCTATGTCAGGCGAAAACGGAAAAAGTTTATTTTTTCAAACTTTTGAGAAAATCGACTTTAAAGTTTCATCCAGTTTGGAGAGGAAATCTGCATTAAACGGTGTTTGCAGGAAGTTTGCAACACAAAACTGCTCTGGCAGCCAGACCGTTCGCGGTGGGAACTTGCAATTTTGCACATAATAACTTCATATCGATGTGCACACGCAGTGCAAATCTCAAGATTCTATCTCTGATAGTTTTCCCACAGCAGCCTGTCAAAGTTTTGGCTTTTACCTGACCACTGCTTCAAAGCTGGAGCTAGGCCACCCAAACTTAAATGGCCATAACTGGGCGAATTTTTATCCTAGAGGTCTAATTTTTGTGCAGAATACAAATTTAACATTCTCTACGTCTATGTCAGGCGAAAACGGAAAAAGTTTATTTTTTCAAACTTTCGAGAAAATCGACTTTAAAGTTTCATCAGAGGAAATCTGCATTAAACGGTGTTTGTAGGAAGTTTGCGACACTAAAACTGCTTTGGCAGCCAGACCGTTCGCGGTAGGAACTTGAAATTTTCCACATAATAATTTCATATCGATGTGCATACGCAGTGCAAATCGCAAGATTCTATCTCTGATAGTTTTCCCACAGCAGCCTGTCAAAGTTTTGGCTTTTACCTGACCACTGCTTCAAAACTGGAACTAGGCCACCCCAAACTTAAATGGCCATAACTGGGCGAATTTTGACCCTAGAGGTCTAATTTTTGTGCAGAATACAAATTTAACATTCCCTACGTCTATATCAGGCGAAAACGGAAAAAGTTTATTTTTTCAAACTTACGAGAAAATCGACTTTAAAGTTTCACTCAGTTTGGTGAGGAAATCTGCATTAAACGGTGTTTGCAGGAAGTTTGCGACACAAAACTGCTCTGGCAGCCAGACCGTTCGTTGAAGGAACTTGCAATTTGGCACATAATAACTTCATATCGGTGTGCACACGCAGTGCAAATCGCAAGATTCTATCTCTGACAGTTTTCTCACAGCAGCCTGTCAAAGTTTTGGCTTTTACCTGACCACTGCTTCAAAGCTGGAACTAGGCCACCCAAACTTAAATGGCCATAACTGGGCGAATTTTTATCCTAGAGGTCTAATTTTTGTGCAGAATACAAATTTAACATTCTCTACGTCTATGTCAGGCGAAAACGGAAAAAGTTTATTTTTTCAAACTTTCGAGAAAATCGACTTTAAAGTTTCATCAGAGGAAATCTGCATTAAACGGTGTTTGTAGGAAGTTTGCGACACTAAAACTGCTCTGGCAGCCAGACCGTTCGCGGTAGGAACTTGAAATTTTCCACATAATAATTTCATATCGATGTGCATACGCAGTGCAAATCGCAAGATTCTATCTCTGATAGTTTTCCCATAGCAGCCTGTCAAAGTTTTGGCTTTTACCTGACCACTGCTTCAAAACTGGAACTAGGCCACCCCAAACTTAAATGGCCATAACTGGGCGAATTTTGACCCTAGAGGTCTAATTTTTGTGCAGAATACAAATTTAACATTCCCTACGTCTATATCAGGCGAAAACGGAAAAAGTTTATTTTTTCAAACTTACGAGGAAATCGACTTTAAAGTTTCACCCAGTTTGGTGAGGAAATCTGCATTAAACGGTGTTTGCAGGAAGTTTGCGACACAAAACTGCTCTGGCAGCCAGACCGTTCGTTGAAGGAACTTGCAATTTGGCACATAATAACTTCATATCGATGTGCACACGCAGTGCAAATCGCAAGATTCTATCTCTGATAGTTTTCCCACAGCAGCCTGTCAAAGTTTTGGCTTTTACCTGACCACTGCTTCAAAACTGGAACTAGGCCACCCCAAACTTAAATGGCCATAACTGGGCCAATTTTGACCCTAGAGGTCTAATTTTTGTGCAGAATACAAATTTAACATTCCCTACGTCTATATCAGGCGAAAACGGAAAAAGTTTATTTTTTCAAACTTTCGAGAAAATCGACTTTAAAGTTTCACCCAGTTTGGAGAGAAAATCTGCATTAAACGGTGTTTGCAGGAAGTTTGCGACACTAAAACTGCTCTGGCAGCCAGACCGTTCGCGGTAGGAACTTGCAATTTGACACATAATAACTTCATATCGGTGTGCACACGCAGTGCAAATCGCAAGATTCTATCTCTGACAGTTTTCTCACAGCAGCCTGTCAAAGTTTTGGCTTTTACCTGACCACTGCTTCAAAACTGGAACTAGGCCACCCCAAACTTAAATGGCCATAACTGAGCGAATTTTGACCCTAGAGGTCTAATTTTTGTGCAGAATACAAATTTAACATTCCCTACGTCTATATCAGGCGAAAACGGAAAAAGTTTATTTTTTCAAACTTTCGAGAAAATCGACTTTAAAGTTTCATCCAGTTTGGAGAGGAAATCTGCATTAAACGGTGTTTGCAGGAAGTTTGCGACACTAAAACTGCTCTGGCAGCTAGACCGTTCGCGGTAGGAACTTGCAATTTTGCACATAATAACTTCATATCGATGTACACACGCAGTGCAAATCGCAAGATTCTATCTATGATAGTTTACCCACAGCAGCCTGTCAAAGTTTTGGCTTTTACCTGACCACTGCTTCAAAACTGGAACTAGGCCATCCGAAACTTAAATGGCCATAACTGGGCGAATTTTGACCCTAGAGGTCTAATTTTTGTGCAGAATACAAATTTAACATTCCCTACGTCTATATCAGGCGAAAACGGAAAAAGTTTATTTTTTCAAACTTACGAGAAAATCGACTTTAAAGTTTCACTCAGTTTGGTGAGGAAATCTGCATTAAACGGTGTTTGCAGGAAGTTTGCGACACAAAACTGCTCTGGCAGCCAGACCGTTCGTTGAAGGAACTTGCAATTTGGCACATAATAACTTCATATCGGTGTGCACACGCAGTGCAAATCGCAAGATTCTATCTCTGACAGTTTTCTCACAGCAGCCTGTCAAAGTTTTGGCTTTTACCTGACCACTGCTTCAAAGCTGGAACTAGGCCACCCAAACTTAAATGGCCATAACTGGGCGAATTTTTATCCTAGAGGTCTAATTTTTGTGCAGAATACAAATTTAACATTCTCTACGTCTATGTCAGGCGAAAACGGAAAAAGTTTATTTTTTCAAACTTTCGAGAAAATCGACTTTAAAGTTTCATCAGAGGAAATCTGCATTAAACGGTGTTTGTAGGAAGTTTGCGACACTAAAACTGCTCTGGCAGCCAGACCGTTCGCGGTAGGAACTTGAAATTTTCCACATAATAATTTCATATCGATGTGCATACGCAGTGCAAATCGCAAGATTCTATCTCTGATAGTTTTCCCACAGCAGCCTGTCAAAGTTTTGGCTTTTACCTGACCACTGCTTCAAAACTGGAACTAGGCCACCCCAAACTTAAATGGCCATAACTGGGCGAATTTTGACCCTAGAGGTCTAATTTTTGTGCAGAATACAAATTTAACATTCCCTACGTCTATATCAGGCGAAAACGGAAAAAGTTTATTTTTTCAAACTTACGAGAAAATCGACTTTAAAGTTTCACCCAGTTTGGTGAGGAAATCTGCATTAAACGGTGTTTGCAGGAAGTTTGCGACACAAAACTGCTCTGGCAGCCAGACCGTTCGTTGAAGGAACTTGCAATTTGGCACATAATAACTTCATATCGATGTGCACACGCAGTGCAAATCGCAAGATTCTATCTCTGATAGTTTTCCCACAGCAGCCTGTCAAAGTTTTGGCTTTTACCTGACCACTGCTTCAAAACTGGAACTAGGCCACCCCAAACTTAAATGGCCATAACTGGGCCAATTTTGACCCTAGAGGTCTAATTTTTGTGCAGAATACAAATTTAACATTCCCTACGTCTATATCAGGCGAAAACGGAAAAAGTTTATTTTTTCAAACTTTCGAGAAAATCGACTTTAAAGTTTCACCCAGTTTGGAGAGAAAATCTGCATTAAACGGTGTTTGCAGGAAGTTTGCGACACTAAAACTGCTCTGGCAGCCAGACCGTTCGCGGTAGGAACTTGCAATTTGACACATAATAACTTCATATCGGTGTGCACACGCAGTGCAAATCGCAAGATTCTATCTCTGACAGTTTTCTCACAGCAGCCTGTCAAAGTTTTGGCTTTTACCTGACCACTGCTTCAAAACTGGAACTAGGCCACCCCAAACTTAAATGGCCATAACTGAGCGAATTTTGACCCTAGAGGTCTAATTTTTGTGCAGAATACAAATTTAACATTCCCTACGTCTATATCAGGCGAAAACGGAAAAAGTTTATTTTTTCAAACTTTCGAGAAAATCGACTTTAAAGTTTCATCCAGTTTGGAGAGGAAATCTGCATTAAACGGTGTTTGCAGGAAGTTTGCGACACTAAAACTGCTCTGGCAGCTAGACCGTTCGCGGTAGGAACTTGCAATTTTGCACATAATAACTTCATATCGATGTACACACGCAGTGCAAATCGCAAGATTCTATCTATGATAGTTTACCCACAGCAGCCTGTCAAAGTTTTGGCTTTTACCTGACCACTGCTTCAAAACTGGAACTAGGCCATCCGAAACTTAAATGGCCATAACTGGGCCAATTTTGACCCTAGAGGTCTAATTTTTGTGCAGAATACAAATTTAACATTCCCTACGTCTATATCAGGCGAAAACGGAAAAAGTTTATTTTTTCAAACTTACGAGAAAATCGACTTTAAAGTTTCACTCAGTTTGGTGAGGAAATCTGCATTAAACGGTGTTTGCAGGAAGTTTGCGACACAAAACTGCTCTGGCAGCCAGACCGTTCGTTGAAGGAACTTGCAATTTGGCACATAATAACTTCATATCGGTGTGCACACGCAGTGCAAATCGCAAGATTCTATCTCTGACAGTTTTCTCACAGCAGCCTGTCAAAGTTTTGGCTTTTACCTGACCACTGCTTCAAAGCTGGAACTAGGCCACCCAAACTTAAATGGCCATAACTGGGCGAATTTTTATCCTAGAGGTCTAATTTTTGTGCAGAATACAAATTTAACATTCTCTACGTCTATGTCAGGCGAAAACGGAAAAAGTTTATTTTTTCAAACTTTCGAGAAAATCGACTTTAAAGTTTCATCAGAGGAAATCTGCATTAAACGGTGTTTGTAGGAAGTTTGCGACACTAAAACTGCTCTGGCAGCCAGACCGTTCGCGGTAGGAACTTGAAATTTTCCACATAATAATTTCATATCGATGTGCATACGCAGTGCAAATCGCAAGATTCTATCTCTGATAGTTTTCCCACAGCAGCCTGTCAAAGTTTTGGCTTTTACCTGACCACTGCTTCAAAACTGGAACTAGGCCACCCCAAACTTAAATGGCCATAACTGGGCGAATTTTGACCCTAGAGGTCTAATTTTTGTGCAGAATACAAATTTAACATTCCCTACGTCTATATCAGGCGAAAACGGAAAAAGTTTATTTTTTCAAACTTACGAGAAAATCGACTTTAAAGTTTCACCCAGTTTGGTGAGGAAATCTGCATTAAACGGTGTTTGCAGGAAGTTTGCGACACAAAACTGCTCTGGCAGCCAGACCGTTCGTTGAAGGAACTTGCAATTTGGCACATAATAACTTCATATCGATGTGCACACGCAGTGCAAATCGCAAGATTCTATCTCTGATAGTTTTCCCACAGCAGCCTGTCAAAGTTTTGGCTTTTACCTGACCACTGCTTCAAAACTGGAACTAGGCCACCCCAAACTTAAATGGCCATAACTGGGCCAATTTTGACCCTAGAGGTCTAATTTTTGTGCAGAATACAAATTTAACATTCCCTACGTCTATATCAGGCGAAAACGGAAAAAGTTTATTTTTTCAAACTTTCGAGAAAATCGACTTTAAAGTTTCACCCAGTTTGGAGAGAAAATCTGCATTAAACGGTGTTTGCAGGAAGTTTGCGACACTAAAACTGCTCTGGCAGCCAGACCGTTCGCGGTAGGAACTTGCAATTTGACACATAATAACTTCATATCGGTGTGCACACGCAGTGCAAATCGCAAGATTCTATCTCTGACAGTTTTCTCACAGCAGCCTGTCAAAGTTTTGGCTTTTACCTGACCACTGCTTCAAAACTGGAACTAGGCCACCCCAAACTTAAATGGCCATAACTGAGCGAATTTTGACCCTAGAGGTCTAATTTTTGTGCAGAATACAAATTTAACATTCCCTACGTCTATATCAGGCGAAAACGGAAAAAGTTTATTTTTTCAAACTTTCGAGAAAATCGACTTTAAAGTTTCATCCAGTTTGGAGAGGAAATCTGCATTAAACGGTGTTTGCAGGAAGTTTGCGACACTAAAACTGCTCTGGCAGCTAGACCGTTCGCGGTAGGAACTTGCAATTTTGCACATAATAACTTCATATCGATGTACACACGCAGTGCAAATCGCAAGATTCTATCTATGATAGTTTACCCACAGCAGCCTGTCAAAGTTTTGGCTTTTACCTGACCACTGCTTCAAAACTGGAACTAGGCCATCCGAAACTTAAATGGCCATAACTGGGCCAATTTTGACCCTAGAGGTCTAATTTTTGTGCAGAATACAAATTTAACATTCCCTACGTCTATATCAGGCGAAAACGGAAAAAGTTTATTTTTTCAAACTTTCGAGAAAATCGACTTTAAAGTTTCACCCAGTTTGGAGAGGAAATCTGCATTAAACGGTGTTTGCAGGAAGTTTGCGACACTAAAACTGCTCTGGCAGCCAGACCGTTCGCGGTAGGAACTTGCAATTTGGCACATAATAACTTCATATCGATGTGCACACGCAGTGCAAATCGCAAGATTCTATCTCTGATAGTTTTCCCACAGCAGCCTGTCAAAGTTTTGGCTTTTACCTGACCACTGCTTCAAAGCTGGAACTAGGCCACCCCAAACTTAAATGGCCATAACTGGGCGAATTTTTATCCTAGAGGTCTAATTTTTGTGCAGAATACAAATTTAACATTCCCTACGTCTATGTCAGACGAAAACGGAAAAAGTTTATTTTTTCAAACTTTCGAGAAAATCGACTTTAAAGTTTCATCAGAGGAAATCTGCATTAAACGGTGTTTGCAGGAAGTTTGCGACACTAAAACTGCTCTGGCAGCCAGACCGTTCGCGGTAGGAACTTGCAATTTGGCACATAATAACTTCATATCGATGTGCACACGCAGTGCAAATCGCAAGATTCTATCTCTGATAGTTTTCCCACAGCAGCCTGTCAAAGTTTTGGCTTTTACCTGACCACTGCTTCAAAGCTGGAACTAGGCCACCCCAAACTTAAATGGCCATAACTGGGCGAATTTTTATCCTAGAGGTCTAATTTTTGTGCAGAATACAAATTTAACATTCTCTACGTCTATGTCAGGCGAAAACGGAAAAAGTTTATTTTTTCAAACTTTCGAGAAAATCGACTTTAAAGTTTCATCAGAGGAAATCTGCATTAAACGGTGTTTGCAGGAAGTTTGCGACACAAAACTGCTCTGGCAGCCAGACCGTTCGCGGTAGGAACTTGCAATTTTGCACATAATAACTTCATACCGATGTGCACACGCAGTGCAAATTGCAAGATTCTATCTCTGATAGTTTTCCCACAGCAGCCTGTCAAAGTTTTGGCTTTTACCTGACCACTGCTTCAAAACTGGAACTAGGCCACCCCAAACTTAAATAGCCATAACTGGGCGAATTTTGACCCTAGAGGTCTAATTTTTGTGAAGAATACATATTTAACATTCCCTACGTCTATGTCAGGCGAAAACGGAAAAAGTTTATTTTTTCAAACTTTCGAGAAAATCGACTTTAAAGTTTCATCAGAGGAAATCTGCATTAAACGGTGTTTGCAGGAAGTTTGCGACACAAAACTGCTCTGGCAGCCAGACCGTTCGCTGAAGGAACTTGCAATTTGGCACATAATAACTTCATATCGATGTGCACACGCAGTGCAAATCGCAAGATTCTATCTCTGATAGTTTTCCCACAGCAGCCTGTCAAAGTTTTGGCTTTTACCTGACCACTGCTTCAAAACTGGAACTAGGCCACCCCAAACTTAAATGGCCATAACTGGGCGAATTTTGACCCTAGAGGTCTACTTTTTGTGCAGAATACAAATTTAACATTCCCTACGTCTATGTCAGGCGAAAACGGAAAAAGTTTATTTTTTCAAACTTTCGAGAAAATCGACTTTAAAGTTTCATCCAGTTTGGAGAGGAAATCTGCATTAAACGGTGTTTGCAGGAAGTTTGCAACACAAAACTGCTCTGGCAGCCAGACCGTTCGCGGTGGGAACTTGCAATTTTGCACATAATAACTTCATATCGATGTGCACACGCAGTGCAAATCGCAAGATTCTATCTCTGATAGTTTTCCCACAGCAGGCTGTCAAAGTTTTGGCTTTTACCTGACCACTGCTTCAAAGCTGGAACTAGGCCACCCCAAACTTAAATGGCCATAACTGGGCGAATTTTTATCCTAGAGGTCTAATTTTTGTGCAGAATACAAATTTAACATTCTCTACGTCTATGTCAGGCGAAAACGGAAAAAGTTTATTTTTTCAAACTTTCGAGAAAATCGACTTTAAAGTTTCATCAGAGGAAATCTGCATTAAACGGTGTTTGCAGGAAGTTTGCGACACAAAACTGCTCTGGCAGCCAGACCGTTCGCGGTAGGAACTTGCAATTTGGCACATAATAACTTCATATCGATGTGCACACGCAGTGCAAATCGCAAGATTCTATCTCTGATAGTTTTCCCACAGCAGCCTGTCAAAGTTTTGCCTTTTACCTGACCACTGCTTCAAAACTGGAACTAGGCCACCCCAAACTTAAATGGCCATAACTGGGCGAATTTTGACCCTAGAGGTCTAATTTTTGTGGAGAATACAAATTTAACATTCCCTACGTCTATGTCAGGCGAAAACGGAAAAAGTTTATTTTTTCAAACTTTCGAGAAAATCGACTTTAAAGTTTCATCAGAGGAAATCTGCATTAAACGGTGTTTGCAGGAAGTTTGCGACACAAAACTGCTCTGGCAGCCAGACCGTTCGCGGTAGGAACTTGCAATTTGGCACATAATAACTTCATATCGATGTGCACACGCAGTGCAAATCGCAAGATTCTATCTCTGATAGTTTTCCCACAGCAGCCTGTCAAAGTTTTGGCTTTTACCTGACCACTGCTTCAAAGCTGGAACTAGGCCACCCAAACTTAAATGGCCATAACTGGGCGAATTTTTATCCTAGAGGTCTAATTTTTGTGCAGAATACAAATTTAACATTCCCTACGTCTATGTCAGGCGAAAACGGAAAAAGTTTATTTTTTCAAACTTTCGAGAAAATCGACTTTAAAGTTTCATCCAGTTTGGAGAGGAAATCTGCATTAAACGGTGTTTGCAGGAAGTTTGCAACACAAAACTGCTCTGGCAGCCAGACCGTTCGCGGTGGGAACTTGCAATTTTGCACATAATAACTTCATATCGATGTGCACACGCAGTGCAAATCGCAAGATTCTATCTCTGATAGTTTTCCCACAGCAGCCTGTCAAAGTTTTGGCTTTTACCTGACCACTGCTTCAAAGCTGGAACTAGGCCACCCCAAACTTAAATGGCCATAACTGGGCGAATTTTTATCCTAGAGGTCTAATTTTTGTGCAGAATACAAATTTAACATTCTCTACGTCTATGTCAGGCGAAAACGGAAAAAGTTTATTTTTTCAAACTTTCGAGAAAATCGACTTTAAAGTTTCATCAGAGGAAATCTGCATTAAACGGTGTTTGCAGGAAGTTTGCGACACAAAACTGCTCTGGCAGCCAGACCGTTCGCGGTAGGAACTTGCAATTTTGCACATAATAACTTCATACCGATGTGCACACGCAGTGCAAATTGCAAGATTCTATCTCTGATAGTTTTCCCACAGCAGCCTGTCAAAGTTTTGGCTTTTACCTGACCACTGCTTCAAAACTGGAACTAGGCCACCCCAAACTTAAATAGCCATAACTGGGCGAATTTTGACCCTAGAGGTCTAATTTTTGTGAAGAATACATATTTAACATTCCCTACGTCTATGTCAGGCGAAAACGGAAAAAGTTTATTTTTTCAAACTTTCGAGAAAATCGACTTTAAAGTTTCATCCAGTTTGGAGAGGAAATCTGCATTAAACGGTGTTTGCAGGAAGTTTGCAACACAAAACTCCTCTGGCAGCCAGACCGTTCGCGGTGGGAACTTGCAATTTTGCACATAATAACTTCATATCGATGTGCACACGCAGTGCAAATCGCAAGATTCTATCTCTGATAGTTTTCCCACAGCAGGCTGTCAAAGTTTTGGCTTTTACCTGACCACTGCTTCAAAGCTGGAACTAGGCCACCCCAAACTTAAATGGCCATAACTGGGCGAATTTTTATCCTAGAGGTCTAATTTTTGTGCAGAATACAAATTTAACATTCTCTACGTCTATGTCAGGCGAAAACGGAAAAAGTTTATTTTTTCAAACTTTCGAGAAAATCGACTTTAAAGTTTCATCAGAGGAAATCTGCATTAAACGGTGTTTGCAGGAAGTTTGCGACACAAAACTGCTCTGGCAGCCAGACCGTTCGCGGTAGGAACTTGCAATTTGGCACATAATAACTTCATATCGATGTGCACACGCAGTGCAAATCGCAAGATTCTATCTCTGATAGTTTTCCCACAGCAGCCTGTCAAAGTTTTGCCTTTTACCTGACCACTGCTTCAAAACTGGAACTAGGCCACCCCAAACTTAAATGGCCATAACTGGGCGAATTTTGACCCTAGAGGTCTAATTTTTGTGGAGAATACAAATTTAACATTCCCTACGTCTATGTCAGGCGAAAACGGAAAAAGTTTATTTTTTCAAACTTTCGAGAAAATCGACTTTAAAGTTTCATCAGAGGAAATCTGCATTAAACGGTGTTTGCAGGAAGTTTGCGACACAAAACTGCTCTGGCAGCCAGACCGTTCGCGGTAGGAACTTGCAATTTGGCACATAATAACTTCATATCGATGTGCACACGCAGTGCAAATCGCAAGATTCTATCTCTGATAGTTTTCCCACAGCAGCCTGTCAAAGTTTTGCCTTTTACCTGACCACTGCTTCAAAACTGGAACTAGGCCACCCCAAACTTAAATGGCCATAACTGGGCGAATTTTGACCCTAGAGGTCTAATTTTTGTGGAGAATACAAATTTAACATTCCCTACGTCTATGTCAGGCGAAAACGGAAAAAGTTTATTTTTTCAAACTTTCGAGAAAATCGACTTTAAAGTTTCATCAGAGGAAATCTGCATTAAACGGTGTTTGCAGGAAGTTTGCGACACAAAACTGCTCTGGCAGCCAGACCGTTCGCGGTAGGAACTTGCAATTTGGCACATAATAACTTCATATCGATGTGCACACGCAGTGCAAATCGCAAGATTCTATCTCTGATAGTTTTCCCACAGCAGCCTGTCAAAGTTTTGCCTTTTACCTGACCACTGCTTCAAAACTGGAACTAGGCCACCCCAAACTTAAATGGCCATAACTGGGCGAATTTTGACCCTAGAGGTCTAATTTTTGTGGAGAATACAAATTTAACATTCCCTACGTCTATGTCAGGCGAAAACGGAAAAAGTTTATTTTTTCAAACTTTCGAGAAAATCGACTTTAAAGTTTCATCAGAGGAAATCTGCATTAAACGGTGTTTGCAGGAAGTTTGCGACACAAAACTGCTCTGGCAGCCAGACCGTTCGCGGTAGGAACTTGCAATTTGGCACATAATAACTTCATATCGATGTGCACACGCAGTGCAAATCGCAAGATTCTATCTCTGATAGTTTTCCCACAGCAGCCTGTCAAAGTTTTGCCTTTTACCTGACCACTGCTTCAAAACTGGAACTAGGCCACCCCAAACTTAAATGGCCATAACTGGGCGAATTTTGACCCTAGAGGTCTAATTTTTGTGGAGAATACAAATTTAACATTCCCTACGTCTATGTCAGGCGAAAACGGAAAAAGTTTATTTTTTCAAACTTTCGAGAAAATCGACTTTAAAGTTTCATCAGAGGAAATCTGCATTAAACGGTGTTTGCAGGAAGTTTGCGACACAAAACTGCTCTGGCAGCCAGACCGTTCGCGGTAGGAACTTGCAATTTTGCACATAATAACTTCATACCGATGTGCACACGCAGTGCAAATCGCAAGATTCTATCTCTGATAGTTTCCCCACAGCAGCCTGTCAAAGTTTTGGCTTTTACCTGACCACTGCTTCAAAACTGGAACTAGGCCACCCCAAACTTAAATGGCCATAACTGGGCGAATTTTGACCCTAGAGGTCTAATTTTTGTGCAGAATACAAATTCAACATTCCCTACGTCTATATCAGGCGAAAACGGAAAAAGTTTATTTTTTCAAACTTACGAGAAAATCGACTTTAAAGTTTCACCCAGTTTGGTGAGGAAATCTGCATTAAACGGTGTTTGCAGGAAGTTTGCGACACAAAACTGCTCTGGCAGCCAGACCGTTCGCGGTAGGAACTTGCAATTTTGCACATAATAACTTCATACCGATGTGCACACGCAGTGCAAATCGCAAGAGTCTATCTCTGATAGTTTCCCCACAGCAGCCTGTCAAAGTTTTGGCTTTTACCTGACCACTGCTTCAAAACTGGAACTAGGCCACCCCAAACTTAAATGGCCATAACTGGGCGAATTTTTATCCTAGAGGTCTAATTTTTGTGCAGAATACAAATTTAACATTCCCTACGTCTATGTCAGACGAAAACGGAAAAAGTTTATTTTTTCAAACTTTCGAGAAAATCGACTTTAAAGTTTCATCAGAGGAAATCTGCATTAAACGGTGTTTGCAGGAAGTTTGCGACACTAAAACTGCTCTGGCAGCCAGACCGTTCGCGGTAGGAACTTGCAATTTTGCACATAATAACTTCATATCGATGTGCACACGCAGTGCAAATCGCAAGATTCTATCTCTGATAGTTTTCCCACAGCAGCCTGTCAAAGTTTTGGCTTTTACCTGACCACTGCTTCAAAGCTGGAACTAGGCCACCCCAAACTTAAATGGCCATAACTGGGCGAATTTTTATCCTAGAGGTCTAATTTTTGTGCAGAATACAAATTTAACATTCTCTACGTCTATGTCAGGCGAAAACGGAAAAAGTTTATTTTTTCAAACTTTCGAGAAAATCGACTTTAAAGTTTCATCAGAGGAAATCTGCATTAAACGGTGTTTGCAGGAAGTTTGCGACACAAAACTGCTCTGGCAGCCAGACCGTTCGCGGTAGGAACTTGCAATTTGGCACATAATAACTTCATATCGATGTGCACACGCAGTGCAAATCGCAAGATTCTATCTCTGATAGTTTTCCCACAACAGCCTGTCAAAGTTTTGCCTTTTACCTGACCACTGCTTCAAAACTGGAACTAGGCCACCCCAAACTTAAATGGCCATAACTGGGCGAATTTTGACCCTAGAGGTCTAATTTTTGTGGAGAATACAAATTTAACATTCCCTACGTCTATGTCAGGCGAAAACGGAAAAAGTTTATTTTTTCAAACTTTCGAGAAAATCGACTTTAAAGTTTCATCAGAGGAAATCTGCATTAAACGGTGTTTGCAGGAAGTTTGCGACACAAAACTGCTCTGGCAGCCAGACCGTTCGCGGTGGAACTTGCAATTTTGCACATAATAACTTCATACCGATGTGCACACGCAGTGCAAATCGCAAGATTCTATCTCTGATAGTTTCCCCACAGCAGCCTGTCAAAGTTTTGGCTTTTACCTGACCACTGCTTCAAAACTGGAACTAGGCCACCCCAAACTTAAATGGCCATAACTGGGCGAATTTTGACCCTAGAGGTCTAATTTTTGTGCAGAATACAAATTCAACATTCCCTACGTCTATATCAGGCGAAAACGGAAAAAGTTTATTTTTTCAAACTTACGAGAAAATCGACTTTAAAGTTTCACCCAGTTTGGTGAGGAAATCTGCATTAAACGGTGTTTGCAGGAAGTTTGCGACACAAAACTGCTCTGGCAGCCAGACCGTTCGCGGTAGGAACTTGCAATTTTGCACATAATAACTTCATACCGATGTGCACACGCAGTGCAAATCGCAAGATTCTATCTCTGATAGTTTCCCCACAGCAGCCTGTCAAAGTTTTGGCTTTTACCTGACCACTGCTTCAAAACTGGAACTAGGCCACCCCAAACTTAAATGGCCATAACTGGGCGAATTTTTATCCTAGAGGTCTAATTTTTGTGCAGAATACAAATTTAACATTCCCTACGTCTATGTCAGACGAAAACGGAAAAAGTTTATTTTTTCAAACTTTCGAGAAAATCGACTTTAAAGTTTCATCAGAGGAAATCTGCATTAAACGGTGTTTGCAGGAAGTTTGCGACACTAAAACTGCTCTGGCAGCCAGACCGTTCGCGGTAGGAACTTGCAATTTTGCACATAATAACTTCATATCGATGTGCACACGCAGTGTAAATCGCAAGATTCTATCTCTGATAGTTTTCCCACAGCAGCCTGTCAAAGTTTTGGCTTTTACCTGACCACTGCTTCAAAGCTGGAACTAGGCCACCCCAAACTTAAATGGCCATAACTGGGCGAATTTTTATCCTAGAGGTCTAATTTTTGTGCAGAATACAAATTTAACATTCTCTACGTCTATGTCAGGCGAAAACGGAAAAAGTTTATTTTTTCAAACTTTCGAGAAAATCGACTTTAAAGTTTCATCAGAGGAAATCTGCATTAAACGGTGTTTGCAGGAAGTTTGCGACACAAAACTGCTCTGGCAGCCAGACCGTTCGCGGTAGGAACTTGCAATTTGGCACATAATAACTTCATATCGATGTGCACACGCAGTGCAAATCGCAAGATTCTATCTCTGATAGTTTTCCCACAACAGCCTGTCAAAGTTTTGCCTTTTACCTGACCACTGCTTCAAAACTGGAACTAGGCCACCCCAAACTTAAATGGCCATAACTGGGCGAATTTTGACCCTAGAGGTCTAATTTTTGTGGAGAATACAAATTTAACATTCCCTACGTCTATGTCAGGCGAAAACGGAAAAAGTTTATTTTTTCAAACTTTCGAGAAAATCGACTTTAAAGTTTCATCAGAGGAAATCTGCATTAAACGGTGTTTGCAGGAAGTTTGCGACACAAAACTGCTCTGGCAGCCAGACCGTTCGCGGTAGGAACTTGCAATTTGGCACATAATAACTTCATATCGATGTGCACACGCAGTGCAAATCGCAAGATTTTATCTCTGATAGTTTTCCCACAGCAACCTGTCAAAGTTTTGCCTTTTACCTGACCACTGCTTCAAAACTGGAACTAGGCCACCCCAAACTTAAATGGCCATAACTGGGCGAATTTTAACCCTAGAGGTCTAATTTTTGTGGAGAATACAAATTTAACATTCCCTACGTCTATGTCAGGCGAAAACGGAAAAAGTTTATTTTTTCAAACTTTCGAGAAAATCGACTTTAAAGTTTCATCAGAGGAAATCTGCATTAAACGGTGTTTGCAGGAAGTTTGCGACACAAAACTGCTCTGGCAGCCAGACCGTTCGCGGTGGAACTTGCAATTTTGCACATAATAACTTCATACCGATGTGCACACGCAGTGCAAATCGCAAGATTCTATCTCTGATAGTTTCCCCACAGCAGCCTGTCAAAGTTTTGGCTTTTACCTGACCACTGCTTCAAAACTGGAACTAGGCCACCCCAAACTTAAATGGCCATAACTGGGCGAATTTTGACCCTAGAGGTCTAATTTTTGTGCAGAATACAAATTCAACATTCCCTACGTCTATATCAGGCGAAAACGGAAAAAGTTTATTTTTTCAAACTTACGAGAAAATCGACTTTAAAGTTTCACCCAGTTTGGTGAGGAAATCTGCATTAAACGGTGTTTGCAGGAAGTTTGCGACACAAAACTGCTCTGGCAGCCAGACCGTTCGCGGTAGGAACTTGCAATTTTGCACATAATAACTTCATACCGATGTGCACACGCAGTCCAAATCGCAAGATTCTATCTCTGATAGTTTCCCCACAGCAGCCTGTCAAAGTTTTGGCTTTTACCTGACCACTGCTTCAAAACTGGAACTAGGCCACCCCAAACTTAAATGGCCATAACTGGGCGAATTTTTATCCTAGAGGTCTAATTTTTGTGCAGAATACAAATTTAACATTCCCTACGTCTATGTCAGACGAAAACGGAAAAAGTTTATTTTTTCAAACTTTCGAGAAAATCGACTTTAAAGTTTCATCAGAGGAAATCTGCATTAAACGGTGTTTGCAGGAAGTTTGCGACACTAAAACTGCTCTGGCAGCCAGACCGTTCGCGGTAGGAACTTGCAATTTTGCACATAATAACTTCATATCGATGTGCACACGCAGTGCAAATCGCAAGATTCTATCTCTGATAGTTTTCCCACAGCAGCCTGTCAAAGTTTTGGCTTTTACCTGACCACTGCTTCAAAGCTGGAACTAGGCCACCCCAAACTTAAATGGCCATAACTGGGCGAATTTTTATCCTAGAGGTCTAATTTTTGTGCAGAATACAAATTTAACATTCTCTACGTCTATGTCAGGCGAAAACGGAAAAAGTTTATTTTTTCAAACTTTCGAGAAAATCGACTTTAAAGTTTCATCAGAGGAAATCTGCATTAAACGGTGTTTGCAGGAAGTTTGCGACACAAAACTGCTCTGGCAGCCAGACCGTTCGCGGTAGGAACTTGCAATTTGGCACATAATAACTTCATATCGATGTGCACACGCAGTGCAAATCGCAAGATTCTATCTCTGATAGTTTTCCCACAACAGCCTGTCAAAGTTTTGCCTTTTACCTGACCACTGCTTCAAAACTGGAACTAGGCCACCCCAAACTTAAATGGCCATAACTGGGCGAATTTTGACCCTAGAGGTCTAATTTTTGTGGAGAATACAAATTTAACATTCCCTACGTCTATGTCAGGCGAAAACGGAAAAAGTTTATTTTTTCAAACTTTCGAGAAAATCGACTTTAAAGTTTCATCAGAGGAAATCTGCATTAAACGGTGTTTGCAGGAAGTTTGCGACACAAAACTGCTCTGGCAGCCAGACCGTTCGCGGTGGAACTTGCAATTTTGCACATAATAACTTCATACCGATGTGCACACGCAGTGCAAATCGCAAGATTCTATCTCTGATAGTTTCCCCACAGCAGCCTGTCAAAGTTTTGGCTTTTACCTGACCACTGCTTCAAAACTGGAACTAGGCCACCCCAAACTTAAATGGCCATAACTGGGCGAATTTTGACCCTAGAGGTCTAATTTTTGTGCAGAATACAAATTCAAATCGACTTTAAAGTTTCACCCAGTTTGGTGAGGAAATCTGCATTAAACGGTGTTTGCAGGAAGTTTGCGACACAAAACTGCTCTGGCAGCCAGACCGTTCGCGGTAGGAACTTGCAATTTTGCACATAATAACTTCATACCGATGTGCACACGCAGTGCAAATCGCAAGATTCTATCTCTGATAGTTTCCCCACAGCAGCCTGTCAAAGTTTTGGCTTTTACCTGACCACTGCTTCAAAACTGGAACTAGGCCACCCCAAACTTAAATGGCCATAACTGGGCGAATTTTGACCCTAGAGGTCTAATTTTTGTGGAGAATACAAATTTAACATTCCCTACGTCTATGTCAGGCGAAAACGGAAAAAGTTTATTTTTTCAAACTTTCGAGAAAATCGACTTTAAAGTTTCATCAGAGGAAATCTGCATTAAACGGTGTTTGCAGGAAGTTTGCGACACAAAACTGCTCTGGCAGCCAGACCGTTCGCGGTAGGAACTTGCAATTTTGCACATAATAACTTCATACCGATGTGCACACGCAGTGCAAATCGCAAGATTCTATCTCTGATAGTTTCCCCACAGCAGCCTGTCAAAGTTTTGGCTTTTACCTGACCACTGCTTCAAAACTGGAACTAGGCCACCCCAAACTTAAATGGCCATAACTGGGCGAATTTTGACCCTAGAGGTCTAATTTTTGTGCAGAATACAAATTCAACATTCCCTACGTCTATATCAGGCGAAAACGGAAAAAGTTTATTTTTTCAAACTTACGAGAAAATCGACTTTAAAGTTTCACCCAGTTTGGTGAGGAAATCTGCATTAAACGGTGTTTGCAGGAAGTTTGCGACACAAAACTGCTCTGGCAGCCAGACCGTTCGCGGTAGGAACTTGCAATTTTGCACATAATAACTTCATACCGATGTGCACACGCAGTGCAAATCGCAAGATTCTATCTCTGATAGTTTCCCCACAGCAGCCTGTCAAAGTTTTGGCTTTTACCTGACCACTGCTTCAAAACTGGAACTAGGCCACCCCAAACTTAAATGGCCATAACTGGGCGAATTTTTATCCTAGAGGTCTAATTTTTGTGCAGAATACAAATTTAACATTCCCTACGTCTATGTCAGACGAAAACGGAAAAAGTTTATTTTTTCAAACTTTCGAGAAAATCGACTTTAAAGTTTCATCAGAGGAAATCTGCATTAAACGGTGTTTGCAGGAAGTTTGCGACACTAAAACTGCTCTGGCAGCCAGACCGTTCGCGGTAGGAACTTGCAATTTTGCACATAATAACTTCATATCGATGTGCACACGCAGTGCAAATCGCAAGATTCTATCTCTGATAGTTTTCCCACAGCAGCCTGTCAAAGTTTTGGCTTTTACCTGACCACTGCTTCAAAGCTGGAACTAGGCCACCCCAAACTTAAATGGCCATAACTGGGCGAATTTTTATCCTAGAGGTCTAATTTTTGTGCAGAATACAAATTTAACATTCTCTACGTCTATGTCAGGCGAAAACGGAAAAAGTTTATTTTTTCAAACTTTCGAGAAAATCGACTTTAAAGTTTCATCAGAGGAAATCTGCATTAAACGGTGTTTGCAGGAAGTTTGCGACACAAAACTGCTCTGGCAGCCAGACCGTTCGCGGTAGGAACTTGCAATTTGGCACATAATAACTTCATATCGATGTGCACACGCAGTGCAAATCGCAAGATTCTATCTCTGATAGTTTTCCCACAACAGCCTGTCAAAGTTTTGCCTTTTACCTGACCACTGCTTCAAAACTGGAACTAGGCCACCCCAAACTTAAATGGCCATAACTGGGCGAATTTTGACCCTAGAGGTCTAATTTTTGTGGAGAATACAAATTTAACATTCCCTACGTCTATGTCAGGCGAAAACGGAAAAAGTTTATTTTTTCAAACTTTCGAGAAAATCGACTTTAAAGTTTCATCAGAGGAAATCTGCATTAAACGGTGTTTGCAGGAAGTTTGCGACACAAAACTGCTCTGGCAGCCAGACCGTTCGCGGTAGGAACTTGCAATTTGGCACATAATAACTTCATATCGATGTGCACACGCAGTGCAAATCGCAAGATTTTATCTCTGATAGTTTTCCCACAGCAACCTGTCAAAGTTTTGCCTTTTACCTGACCACTGCTTCAAAACTGGAACTAGGCCACCCCAAACTTAAATGGCCATAACTGGGCGAATTTTGACCCTAGAGGTCTAATTTTTGTGGAGAATACAAATTTAACATTCCCTACGTCTATGTCAGGCGAAAACGGAAAAAGTTTATTTTTTCAAACTTTCGAGAAAATCGACTTTAAAGTTTCATCAGAGGAAATCTGCATTAAACGGTGTTTGCAGGAAGTTTGCGACACAAAACTGCTCTGGCAGCCAGACCGTTCGCGGTGGAACTTGCAATTTTGCACATAATAACTTCATACCGATGTGCACACGCAGTGCAAATCGCAAGATTCTATCTCTGATAGTTTCCCCACAGCAGCCTGTCAAAGTTTTGGCTTTTACCTGACCACTGCTTCAAAACTGGAACTAGGCCACCCCAAACTTAAATGGCCATAACTGGGCGAATTTTGACCCTAGAGGTCTAATTTTTGTGCAGAATACAAATTCAAATCGACTTTAAAGTTTCACCCAGTTTGGTGAGGAAATCTGCATTAAACGGTGTTTGCAGGAAGTTTGCGACACAAAACTGCTCTGGCAGCCAGACCGTTCGCGGTAGGAACTTGCAATTTTGCACATAATAACTTCATACCGATGTGCACACGCAGTGCAAATCGCAAGATTCTATCTCTGATAGTTTCCCCACAGCAGCCTGTCAAAGTTTTGGCTTTTACCTGACCACTGCTTCAAAACTGGAACTAGGCCACCCCAAACTTAAATGGCCATAACTGGGCGAATTTTGACCCTAGAAGTCTAATTTTTGTGCAGAATACAAATTAACATTCTCTACGTCTATGTCAGGCGAAAACGGAAAAAGTTTATTTTTTCAAACTTTCGAGAAAATCGACTTTAAAGTTTCATCAGAGGAAATCTGCATTAAACGGTGTTTGCAGGAAGTTTGCGACACAAAACTGCTCTGGCAGCCAGACCGTTCGCGGTAGGAACTTGCAATTTTGCACATAATAACTTCATATCGATGTACACACGCAGTGCAAATCGCAAGATTCTATCTCTGATAGTTTTCCGACGGCAGCCTGTGAAAGTTTTGTCTTTTACCTGACCACTGCTTCAAAACTGGAACTAGGCCACCCCAAACTTAAATGGCCATAACTGGGCGAATTTTGAACCTAGAGGTCTAATTTTTGTGGAGAATACAAATTTAACATTCCCTACGTCTATGTCAGGCGAAAACGGAAAAAGTTTATTTTTTCAAACTTTCGAGAAAATCGACTTTAAAGTTTCATCAGAGGAAATCTGCATTAAACGTTGTTTGCAGGAAGTTTGCGACACTAAAACTGCTCTGGCAGCAAAACCGTTCGCGGAAGGAACTTGAAATTTGGCACATAATAACTTCATATCGGTGTGCACACGCAGTGCAAATCGCAAGATTCTATCTCTGATAGTTTTCCCACAGCAGCCTGTCAAAGTTTTGGCTTTTACCTGACCACTGATTCAAAACTAGAACTAGGCCACCCCAAACTTAAATGGCCATAACTGGGCCAATTTTGACCCTAGAGGTCTAATTTTTGTGCAGAATACAAATTTAACATTCCCTACGTCTATGTCAGGCGAAAACGGAAAAAGTTTATTTTTTCAAACTTTCGAGAAAATCGACTTTAAAGTTTCACCCAGTTTTGGAAAGGAAATGTTCATTAAACGGTGTTTGCAAGAAGTTGGCGACACTAAAACTGCTCTGGCAGCAGACCGTTGGCGGTAGGAATTTGAAATTTGGCAGAAAATAACTTCATATTGATGTGCACACGCAGTGCAAATCGCAAGATTCTATCTTTTGAGAAAATCGACTTTGAAGTTTCTCCAAGTTTTGGAAAGGAGACCTGCACTAAACGGCGTTTGCAGGAAGTTCCCGACACTAAAAGTGCTCTGGCAGTCAGTCAAAGATTTGGCTGTTACTTCTGCTGCGACTACAAACGGGAATTAGTCGACCCCAAAACTAAAATGGCCATAACTTCACCAATTTTGATCCTGGTGGTATAATTTGTGTACAGACTTTAAATGTAACACTCCCTTCGTCTATTTCATGCCAAAATATAAACAGTTGATTTTTTCAAACTTTTGAGAAAATCGACTTTAAAGTTTTAACAGGTTTTATAGAGGAGAACTGCACTAAACGGCGTTTGCATGAAGTTCCCGACACTAAAAGTGCTCTAGCACCCAGATCGGTTTTGGTAGGAACCTGAAATTTGGCACAATATAACTTCAATCACTTCTCTGATTTGGCTTTTACCTCTGCTGCGACCTACAAACGGGAATTAGTCGACCCCAAAACTAAAATGGCCATAACTTCGCCAATTTTAATCCTAGAGATATAATTTTTGTGCAGAATACAAATTTAACATTCCCTACATCTATTTCAGGCGAAAACATAAAAAGTCGATTTTTTCAAACTTTTGAGAAAATTAACTTTGAAGTTTCTCCAGGTTTTGGAGAGGAGAACTGCACTAAACAGCGTTTGCAGAAAGTTCCCGAAATTAAAAGTGCTCTAACACCCAGGCCGTTTTGGATAGAAAACCTTGGTACAATGAAACTTCACATCGATGTGCACACGCAGTGCAAATTGCAACATACATATCTGATATTTTTATAGTTGCAGCCTGTCAAATATTTGGCTTTTACCTCTGCCCTGACCTACAAATGGGAATTTGTAAATACATTGAATTTCATAATTGAGAATTCTTTATTTTTCAGATACATACACAATCTAAGTTATAATAAAAATGTTGAAAACAAGAAAGAAAGGAATGTAAAAAATGATGCAGAAGCATTACAAAATAGGAGACAGGCACATTATTCTAGCAACTGAACTGCTTATTATTCATTGGCCAGTCCATGACGTTTTATAGCCCTAATTAGATCTTTCGAAATTAGAACATGCGATAATAATCAGGGCATGTCATAAAATAAGCCATGATGTAAAATACAATAAAGTTTACTTCAAGTTCCTTATAAAACCATGTTCCTTCAGCAACTTTGGACATTGGCATTATCTACCTTTGCTGGATTGACGGAGTTTTCTCGTCATTAACAACTAATAACCTCGTTTAAAAAACACTACACGTCACATTCAATTTATGACCGCTGAGACTCGATTATCACAAGGTAAATTTGCTCCTTCCCCCTTCTGAGTTCAGGGAGTACACTTTGATGACAACCTTAGGCTTAGCTGAATTAAAGACATTGATTTATTGATAAATGTGGGTCTATGATTTTGCGGTCGAAGGCGGATTATAGACACCTGTAATGTCTTTACAGGAAGTGGAATACCGATAAACTGAAAGTAAAATAAATCAGCCAATCAAAATCTTATCATTTATTATTATCAACACGGAAGTTTAAGATGGCTGACTTCTTTGCGTAATAGCAAAGAGGAGTATTTAAATAAATGGCAATGTTTGTGCGGTGCCTTTTACTCTGTACATTTGTTATTGTTTGCGATAGTACATTGTGGAACCAAATTGATCAAAATACATTTGATTATGGTGGGTTAAAAAAGCTGTCTCTTCACAATATTGAGAAAGATATTGGTTTGAATTTCAACAATAACAACAACAACAATGATGTGAATAATGTAAACAAATGGATAAACAAGATCAGTTCACCGTTGTTTCCCAGAACAAAACGATCTGCTAGTTCTAGTGATCCAACTCGAAGTGTTTTTACTTTGAAAGGCTCAGAAGGCAATAATGAGGCATATGTTCATTGGTCCGGAAAGAAAAACAGTGAGGTGAGGAAAAACAGAATGTGAGAATGACAATCGAATCAGTCAAGCAGTGCCAATCTCATCATTCTTAAATTATTAGTCATTATCTGTCAGGGCAGAGATTTTATGATTCCTACCATATTATCTGATAGGAATTAGGACCACTTGGACCAAACAAAATCGGACCAGTGCAAACTCTGACCACTTTTTTTTGCTCATGACAAACTCAAATCAGACCACTTTTTCCCCAAGACTCGGACCATTACTTTGCAAACTCAGACCACTTTTATTTTTTGAGATTTGGACCAAGTTTCAAAGCAAAAAACAACTGGGATCACTTTCCTTCACAAACTAGGACCACTTTTCAAGACCATGATTTACAGAAAATTTTAAAACTATGACTCTTGATCACCTTTTCTAATATTTTAGCTGAATCAAATTAAAAATCAGATGTTAACCCTTCCTGAGCTGGTGCTATTTATGTGAAATTCCATGGAGAGCTAAGCCAAATTTACAAAAATACAGACTTATTCTAATACATTACTCAACCCCCAACAGAAAGTTTATTTGATTTTGCAGTACCTTGAAACTCCACACACATGTCAGACACAGACTGTATGTGTTTATGAACAATTTTTCTTCCTAAAAAATTATCGTTACCATGGTTACTAAATGGTGAAGAAAATTTGCGCAAAATGTAATCGTAACTTTGAAAGTTGGTCAATATTAGGGTGTATGTAGATTTAGAGATGGTCTGAACCAGTCGTTTGTGATATTTAGGACGGACTAGGAAATATTTCACACTTTTGGTCAGTTTTTGTCAAAATCGTATATATTTTTGTTGGAGTTGAAATCTTGGACGTAATCATGGGCTTGATTCAGCTTCAAACGCTTCGGTACTTTGGCCGAGGAGACGCCATTTGTTTTAGCTATTCCATCATAATTACGCTGGAAATAAGTCGCCCGTACATTATTCTATTTATAGATCAAAAATACAAAGCGTTATTACCAATATGAATGGCTCATGGGTGCGCTAACTAGATGTAACGGCCGTCCCGACTATAGTCGGGAACCGCTCTACTTCATAGTATGACGTCACCGACAATTGTCGGGATTAGCTCTGGAAGGGTTAAAGTCTACGCTTTTAAGTCTCAGAACAATGTTTAAAGACAAGACATTTGGTAATCCTTTAGATTTTATTATGTTCTACTTTATTTTTAAAAAATATACATGTATTAGTAGACTATTCCACTCATGAAAAGTTGTCCAAGTTTGTTTTGGTTCGGGCTGTCATATAAGCTTATTCATCTGCTAGACATTATTTACTTTATACATCTACATGGAAAACATGTTCATCACACTTTAATGTTTGAGTGTGTTGTGCAGTGTGGGTAGGCCTATAATATATATTTATTCCCATCCTAAAACCATTCAAAACATTACAGATTCATATTATTTTAAATTTTAACATCAAGTTTGAATAATAAAAATAAAATGGATGTATATCTGAAAGATAGCGTGGGATTTAAATAATTGGTGTACATTATCTGATGGCCTTGTGATCTTTGATTTATGCACATGATGATGATTACACAAATAATTACTGTTGTTACAATAAATATGACGCATTATTGTTTTATAAATATGACGCATTATTGTTTTACACAAAGAGAGATAAAATTTTATGTATTTTTTTTTGTTGCCATACAACACACTCAATCACAAACTGAAAAAAAACCCAACCCAGAACAAACGTGAGTCTGACAAAACAGAGTCAGAAATAAGATGGCTTGTTGTCTTTGAGTGAACAACAATGTTGTCTTTGTCCAAATTTCACACAAAGATATGCCTTATAACATCTTATGGAAAAAAAATGTTTTAAAATGATTTAGTGTCATGTAGGCTTCACAAATAGATTAAATTGAACTTTCATAGAAGAAAGTTGGAGATATTTGATGTCCATTGACAATGTTATTCACTAAAATATTACTTGATATTTCACATTTCCTTAATATGTATAAATTACCAAATCAATAATTTAGAGTTATCAAATTCTTCCTGACTTTTACATAATATATTATATTGTGTGTGACCGCTTGAAACCTTATAGATGCCATATTTGGTCATTTTCACCTATAAGTACCGGTTAAGATATTGATATTAATTTATATAAACATTGACAAACATCATTTGTCAAGACATTGGTTGATTAGATAAGTAGTATTAAGTATAGAAAGATGTTGATATAGTTTTTGAGAGATGAAATTAAGAAGATTTCAACCTTTATCTCCTTTGAATAATAAAATGTAATTTTTCAACTATTTATGGTAATACTTTGTATGCGATTTATATTTGATGCGTAAAAGCTATTTCATGTTACATAGCCTACTTAATGTATTGATTTGTCATTTATACTATAAGCTAATGTCAAAATAACCTTTTAAAGTTAGATTGGCCAGAATGTTTACAACATAACAAATAAATTAGAATACCGGAACTGAAAAAAAAACCACACATTTTATAAATTAAGCAGATTGAAATAAGTTTAAATTAATCTTTAAAATGATGTATTTTAGTTACTTTTTATGTGTTTTTAATTTATTACACTAGTGACTAAAATGTGATTTGATAATCTTTACTGATGCTGAATATGATGCAAGTTTTATTTATTAAGTCAGCATGAGGAAGCATTGAGACAATTCTCAATAAAAGCACTAGCCAAGATCACAGCTGTATTAGAGTATTTAAATTATCACTAAGAGCATATGATTATGAATATAATTTACTAAAATGAAATAAAATCATATGATTTCAGGTGATTTGTAAAATCTCTTTTTAATTACAGGTAATCTTTGTATTGACAAGACAAGTTAATTTTACAACAGGTACAATTGTTGGCAGTACAGTTTGGAGGTGATTGTTTACTTTATTTCATAACTATTTAAAAGGCCAAAAATGTTGATTTAAAACTATATTTATTGGCAATGTTTAAAAAAGCACACTAAATAATCATCTTTGACTTACAGATTATAAACTTATATGTTATAAACTCTTATGGTACATGTATAACTGAAGGGTTTGTCCGATTTTTGGGCAGTTCCAGTAAATCTTAAGGTTATTTACATAAATTCAAGGCCCAAATTAATCGTTGAAAATGATGAACATTCCCCTTTAATTATGCATGCAACTAATGTAGACTTTATTCTTTTATATGTTTCTTTGCAGCCCAAATTAATGCCTTAAATTTTCTCGTATTGTAGTAATGTCTCCACAACTGATCTGTAAGGTAACAACATTTGACTTTGTTTTTTATTTTCTAGTTCCAAGAATTATGGAGAGACATATCAAAGAGAAACATTCCCAAGTAATACAATCATAACATTCTTTTTTGTATCTCCTGCTAACTTTAAAAATGTAAGTAATTATTTAGTAGTAGTAATTATTATGGTTTACATGTCAACAGACTGTGGAATAAAACCCTTTCTGACTTTTGCTTTGAAAACTAAAATCTATGAAAAAAGTTCAAAATATTTGTCTCCACTGTTATTACAGAATTCTTCTGTTCTGTCATTTTTTATCTTTTGATACGCTCACATTATAATGTGGTCGTATATTGTAGTCATCCCTGTCCGACCGACTGACTGACCGTCTGCAATAGCTTGTGAACACGATAGAGACTACAGTTTTCATCTGATTTCAATGAAATTTGATGTGATCATTTAATTCATGAATTCAAATTTGATGATTTTTTGATTAAGGGTTTTTGAGTTATTGCCCTTGACTTAGTCCAGACCTGTCAAAATTGGCTAGTGAATGTGATGGAGACTACACATACAGTTTTCATCTGATTTGAATGAAATTTGGTACAATCATTTTTATTGTTTAGATGTTAGACAATTTTAGAATTTTTTGATAAACAGTTTTTGAGTTATTGCCCTTGACTTAGTCATAAAGCATCAAAATTGACTTGTGAACGTGATAAAGACTACAGTTTTCATCTGGTTTGAATATTACTTGGTATGATCATTTATGTTGATGAGATCTTGGACAAGTTTGATTTTGAGGATTTTTCCATGAACAGTTTTTGGATTATTGCCTTTGACTTGCGAAATTGGCTTGTGAACATGATAGAGACTACAGTTTTCATCTGATTTGAATGAAATTCGATGTGATCATTTATATTGATGAGATCTAAGTCTTGGACAAGTTTTAATTTGACAATTTTTGATGAACAGTTTTTGAGTTGTTGCCCTCGACTTTGTCAGAACGCTTGACAATATGAGTCATAATTTTATCTAATTTTGTGATTAAAAGATATGTTAGATTTTTGGTACGGTTTAACACGAATTGGCGATATACTAAGATAATTTCAGGGAATTGGGCACATCTTGCTAGACAACCACTTGTTAGTTTATCATACTATTTAATTTACGCATTATATAAACACTATATCATACATGACATTTGAATTGAAAAATGTTATCACATATTCTATTAGTTTTTTAATTTGTATAAATTATTACTTTGGCCTTAGGGTATAAAATCCATTTTATTTAAAAGGTTTGACTGAGTAACTCAGTACTGTAGTTTATTAGTATAGGATATTATTACAAACCTTTAGAATAAAGTAGATTAAGTCCTAGTGATTTTAATTTGAACCCTCTTTGATTCTATGATCTTTTAACTGTAAAGTGTTCAGTTGTGTTAGTAAATTCACTTTTTTAGCACATCTTTTTAAGTTTGAAAAATTACCACTCATTTTCTAATCATACCTGGTGATTTTGTATCTTAAACAAATGTAAGCAGCACGGGATGAGTTATTGTCAATTAGATTTGAATGTATTTAAAATATCTCTCAGTCTTTAATGTACATTTTTATGCATACATATTTAAAAATGTCTATATTTAGATCTGGTATATAATGGCATTATTCCAGTCTAATTAAAATCAGACCCTAATTTCGTTCGTTCGTTTTTTTAAAATCCGTTTTTTTAACCACTACATTTGGGTCTGAGAACCAGGCGCGGCAACAGCCGTTCACGTTAACTTTGACCTTACCTTGATAAACATGACCTGATAAACTAGTCTACAGCACTTAGGAATCCTAGAATACACCTATTGTTCGTGAACAAAATCCCAGCGCGGGAGAGGGCAAAGATCTGATTGGTTTAAACAAAGGTCATTAAGGTTAGGTCAAAGTTAACGTGAATGGCTGTTGCCGCGCCTGATTCTCAGACCCAAATGTAGTGGTTAAAAAAACGGATTTAAAAAAAAAACGAACGAACGAAATTAGGGTATGATTTTAATTAGACTGGCATCATTCATGTGTGCTGTACAAAATACTTGTGTTGTGGTTGAATGCTTTATGTTTTCAAATGATAATTTAAGCTTATATAATGTATGAATTTACTTATATAAACATATCACACACACACACACAAAAAGAAAGAAAGTGATGTAAAGCAAAAACTACAAACATATTTGAAAATGTAAATGTTTTGCATCCTCAGTGCATCCACAAAATTTTACTGTGTAAGCTTACACCATCTCATTGTCCATGTCCAGTTTGTTAACAAAACTCAAAAGCCTCTGATTGAGAATATCTTAGCATTACTCTCTCAATATAACAATATGATTTTGATTCCATAGACATTAGGCACTGCTTTACAAATAGCAGAATCAAAGTGATGGAAAAATTTTACATTACTTCTGAAAATTTTCTATATCACAAGGTTTTAACTCTTGTGATAAAAATCTCTGCATATTTCATTTCACTGTAATTTAAAATTTCATGATATCAAGTGCCAACAGGTTCATGTGGGTATTGGTTCTAGCTTAAAGAAATTTAAGGGCAATGATAATCTTACCACCTTGGAACCTCACTATAAGTACATCCAGCAATAAAGCACTTTGTAAGTTTATATGCAAATGTTTTGCATGTGTCATGACAGAAATAGGGTCTGGTCCAAAAAAATATAATTTTTTATTTTTCTATTTATTTTCAGGCTATATTTGTAGATTATTACAATAAAACATTACATATAACAACTGATGAATTAAATACTACAAACCCTGTGAAAGTTGATTTTGATATAGATAGACTTGTTCTTCATCCTACCATAGCTAATTGGGTTTTAGCCTATACTTTTCTATCTAAAGAGGTAAGTTGAAAGGAATATATGTTCTAAATATAATATCATAGCACCCAATGAACCCAAATATCAGATGTTTGAATCACTTTTCAGAATTAAAATCAAGCATTTGATTTGCTACTATTCAACAAAAAGATATATGGTCAACTATGGGAAAATTCTCAATCCCATTGGACTGGTATAATACAAACGATGTTTCAATTTCTTGTATTTTTAGTTAAGATATTCTAAAGACTTCGGCAAGACATGGAAGATTTTACATACAGAGGTATCTCCCAAATTTTATTGGTGAGTATGACATTACATTTCAATTACATTATAGAATAGCTTAAAATTAATATCATATTAAGATCTTAAAAATTACACTGACTAGAACAGTATCAAGGCTTTAGATTACCTTAATTTGGGCACACCCTTTATTGGAGTATTTGAGTGGAGCGCCAAACATATAGGAAAGGACTCCTGAGAAGGCTACAAAAACGTTTTCACCAAGTTAAACCCTACCAGGGGTTATATAATTTTATGTAAGGAGGTGTCATTATCAAAGTTGTTACCATTTCTGGCTCTTCAGTGCTTAGATAGCATGGAGGGGCATTTCAGTTTTGTTAATTTAGGCACAATTATTTGGGGGCTGCTAATTTGTGCACAACATTTATCGTTGTAACTATCATACAATTTAAAGCCCTGAGTATCATGCTTGTTTGAAATCTATGTTACAATATCTGGCCAAGATAGATGTTTTACAGTTAAAGTGTTGGTGAATTGATCTTTTGTATGGTAAAAAGCAGTCTTAATTTCTATAAATTGTTTTTTAAGGTATATTCCTAATGTAGACAGTGATAATTCAACAGTTCATTTAGAAATCTTAAGTTCGAAGGGAGGTATGTATTTTTGAAATGACTAATATGATATTACAATTATTGAAAATAAAAATCATGTCAGGTTGTAGGGAACTGGTTAGGTTTTGCACTCCATGATTCTCAACCTAATTATTAAAGCAAATAACTATGGAGGTCAATTTACGCCATTAATCAATTCTCTACCGATTTGTCTAATTCACTAATTCAAAGACAAATCGGTAGAGAATTGATTAATGGCGTAAATTGACCTCCATAAATAACGTGCATTTTTGGTAAACCAATTAAATGTGAGTTTTCCAATCAACATCCTCTCTCGTTTATATATAAACCAAAAAAATCATTTTAAGAGGTGTTTTCCAGCCAATGGTTGCAAGGATAATTCAGTGTTACACCTCTGGATAACTCAGTGTAACATCTCTGGATAACCCAGTGTAACATTTCTGGATAACTCAGTGTAACATCTCTGGATAACTCAGTGTAACATCTCTGAATAATTCAGTGTAACATCTCAGAATAACCCATTGCAGTGTGGCAATATAGTTATTAATTTTGATTAAAGTATTTATTACCTAATTGGTAATAATGTTCACAATATTCCCTCCAAATTCAAGCCCCCAAATCCCTATGTTTCTATAAATATCACAGTCAAAAATATGACTATGCCTTTTATAGAAAACTCGTATTACAGAAAATAAAAAGATAAATGTTGAGGTAGGGATACTTCTGGAAATTTGTACATATATTCAAGGCCCAAATCAACCCTTTAAAATGCTGAACATTCCCCTTTAACTAATGTTTTTCAGGTAGTGCCCACTATAAGAAATGTATTTTGGAGAAATGTAGTAGTGAAAATACCACTGGCACTGATAGAAATTTGGGGAGTTTTCATCCGTATAGTTTACTCATTATCAAACAATATATATTTGTAGAGGTTAGAAAAACTTATAAATTATACTTTGGACACATTTCAAGACATAAAACTGGATAAAATGACTCAAAAATGTTAGAACAGGCCTTCTCTGACTCAGATGGTGGCCTGCAAGTGAAATCCAGATGGCATTAGTACAAAAAAAAAAAATTAATGTAATAAAAAAAATTATGATTCATTGATTTTAAGATAGAAAATTAGTGGAAATACTGTACTGTGACCCTTGACCCCTCTTACTAAAACGTTTCTCTTGCTTTGCTTAGCGTTATTTGACCCTTATATTTCATTCACTAAATGTATTTGGCCCTGTGCAAAAATTAATTGAGAAGGCTTGTGTTAGAATATTGTTAAAGACCTAACATGATTGTATTTTAAAGAAAACCTGAAGGGTCAACATATAGTTAAAGATTAGAGTGTGTATTGTCATTGCAAATTCCCAAATATATATGATGTGAAATTGTATTAAGTATGAATGTAAAATAATATTATAATGATTATATATTACTGTAGAAACTAAAAAGAGATAAAAGTGAAATGTACGTATCATATAAAAGACAAGATTTTAAAAAGGCTTACTTTCCTGACAATACATTACCAAAGGTAAATTTTTAGTACATTTATTTAACTGAGATATAATTTAAAAACACTAAGATATATGGATATACTACTTCTTCATTTATTACATACTACGTTTCGAAACACATACAGGTAACGTTATCAAGTAAAAATTTTTACTTGACAACGTTACCTGTATGTGTTTCGAAACGTAGTATGTAATAAATGAAGAAGTAGTATATCCATATATCTTAGTGTTTTTAATGTAATCTTCCTACTTCTATATGTCTTATAAACAAGATATAATTATATAATAACTATATAATTTGTATTGTTTGATTCAATGTGATTTTATTGTGTGCTTTAAAATGCAGACGTGATGTTACTGGACATCTTATTCTCAGATTTTAAGCATCATTTTATTATTTTAAAACTCTAAGATATATGGATAATATACTACTTCTGTATTTATTACATACTACGTTTCGAAACACATATAGGTAACGTTATAAAGTTGATAACATTACCTGTATGTGTTTCAAAACGTATTATGAAATAAGTGCACAAGTAGTACATCCATATATCTTAGTGTTTTAATGTAATCTTCCTACTTCTATATGTCTTATAAACAACATACTATTATTATTGTTGTAGAATTTTTTGATATTGAATGCTGATGAAGACCAAGTATTTGTTGGTGTAACTAATACTGATGGTGTAACATTGTATTTATCTGATACAACAGGACAATTCTATGTACCAACATTAACAGACTTATTATATATTCCTCGAGGAATACCATTGATTGATTTTCATGAGGTCAGTTATTTATTACTTTATATTTACATTTTATTGTCACGCGCTTCAGTGAACCCTTGTGAAAATTTTGCATTCATTTACCGATGAACGCAAAATTCTAGAGTGATCTCCCGTGACGTCGCTATACAAAATCTTTCCCTGACAACGTAGATTGCGGCGTATGAATACACACCATCATTATATTAGGATTAGACAAAAGATGGATCAAACCTCGGCCTGGGTACACTAAGAAATTGAAAAATAGGATATTTGAACTAATTTGATATGAAATAAAGTCTCATTTAGGACAAACAATAAATATAAAAATCGTAGACGTGGACTATTTGAGTGATCTGCCTTGACGATCTTCCTCTTTGACGTCATTCAAGTTTTGACGTCATATTAATTGACAGGAGTGCTGTTGCCGATTTTATTCCCAATTTTCTTTCATTTGTAACTATATTACAGCCATTAAAGCTAAAAATTTACCACTAAAATATGGTAAAAAATACCCGAACTCTACCGAATGTAAATATAAGGATTGAATGCAGATTTTTTTGCGTTCATTGGGTGATGAACGCCGAATTTTCACATGTTAAACCTGACATGAATGGCTTCGCCATTCATTCGATTTAACACGTGAAAATTTGGCGTTCATCACCCAATGAACGCAAAAAAATCTGCATTCAATCCTTAAAACCTGAGATTTTTTTATAGTTCATGCTATAAGATATCCTTAGATTTAGCTGGATTGAGGTCAAAGAAAATTGATTCCAATTGATCAAAGAACAGTTTAGATTTCTCTCACCAAACTAAAAAAAATATTTTGTCACACTTTTGATAGATGAAAATTCTTGTATCAAAATACTTTAAAGATGTGTTCATGTATTCAGGGGCGGATTTAGGCAGGGGCATGGCGGGCGTGCTCCCCCCTAAAATTTGCAAAGCATGGGTTGTCCGCACCATTTTACCACAAATGTTTCTCGCCACACCTCGCTTGGCAAGATATCTATTTACATTGCACCCACTCTAGAAGAATATTTCATTAACTTTGATTATTTTAACCTCAAATAATTTTTCGACTCGCTCCGCTCAGCGCAATTTTATTCTGCGCCCCCCTCACGTCAAATCCTGTATCCACCCCTGGTATTTTACATTATTTGTATGTATATTTTGTATTTAGTAATTTTATAATAAATATTTCTAAAATATAATGTAAGACTGTTCTAAAAATTAGTAAAAGTACCAGTTTAAAGGGGACCAGTCTTCATTTTTTTGGTTGATTTGGGTCTTGAATATACTTAAGTATCCTTCAGAAGCACTAGAAATGTACGAAAATTGGATATTTCCTTCAAATATATCTTAAATTAGACATTTATCCTTCTATTTCTATAGATGACTTTTCTATATATTGCATAGTATCGCTAATGTGTAGTAGGGCATTATAACTTTCAAATGCTAATAATTATGGATGCACGTGGATTTGAAGGCTCATATTTCAATGGTGAGTTGTGATAACCAGTACTAAATTGCTGAGCTAAAAAATCCCCGTTTCTGAGACTTATCCAAATCGACCCGCGAAAATGAAGCCTGTGCCCCTTTAATGATCACTTGACCACTTGATAAAGATTATCCAGTTTCTTAATACATATAACATAATGTTTATTTTAGGTGAAATCATTGAAAGGAATCTTTCTAGCCAATCAAAGATTAAAAACAGAAAACAGTCCAGTTAAGATAAAAATGAAAACGTTGATAACATTTGATAAGGGTGGTATGTGGAATGTTATACCAGCACCTGCAAATGAAGCTAACAAATGTGTATCAGTAAGTACTAAAATCACTTACTGAAAACTTTAAGCCATGATCCAAATTCTTCAATTAAACTTTAGAAATTAGTGAATTGTCTCAAATATATCATTCTCTTGTTTACAAGAATGGAAAGAATTGATAATACACTTCATTTTAACATCTATCAACAATTGCACTATTAAACATTCTATTGATATTCTACAGGGTTCTGACTGTTCTCTGCATCTTCACCTAGATTTAGGTAGTTTATCAGCTCCAGGTATACTATCAGAATCTAAAGCTCCAGGATTAGTCTTAGCTCATGGTAATGTTGGTGATAAGTTAGATTTTGATAATACCAGTGTCTATGTTAGTAGAAATGGTGGTGTAACATGGAAAAATGTAAGTATTGTTGAATGTTATATTCTTGAGTGGACTGTGTGTACAATTGTTATTAGAGTTGTACAATTATTATTATTAGAGCTGTACCATTATTATTATTAGAGCTGTACCATTATTATTATTAGAGCTGTACCATTATTCTCATTTCAAATGATTGGCATTAGTTGTATTTTCACAGTGTTTCAGGTTACTTTTTTCATTATTTATGTATATATAAAGAAATAGACCAATACATATGGCTTAAGAAACATTAATTGGTAATCTTTTTGTTAAAAAGGAATCCTTCTCTTCATTTCTTAGTGAAATTTGTTTGTTTTAGACTGGGTTAACAAGTGGAATGTATAGATTTAATATATTGGATCAAGGTAGTATATTGACAGCTGTTAAAGAAGCTACAAATGGTCTTACAAACATCATTCAGTAAGTCATCCACCATTTTATATGCCCATATGAAAAGGGTATCGAAGACACTCTTGCTCAAAGTCACCATATCATATTTTATATGAATTATTGGATTTGTTCTTTGAAATATTTTGCTTGTAAACTCTCCAGAGCATTCTAAAATAAAGCGTGGCAAGATATCTTTTCCATTATTTTTAAGAAATCAAAGATAAGAAAGCGCTGAACTCACTTAAGATACTATAAAAATACTAACAAAATCGCAGTCGACAGAACTGGGCATAAAAGCAATTTTTGCTCGATAAAAATTGCTTGTGTGTCCCCTCCATTATTTTTCTATTATAAGGTCCAACTAGATTACAAGAAATCCAAAACTTGTTTGGTACATCAGATTTGTGTTGTTAACTAGTGTGAATCCAAAACTAGATCAGTTTTTTAAACAATTATGTATTTGACCTGAGTTTCCACTGAATGACACCATATTAAATCCAATAACTCTCTGGGAGGTAGATTCTCAGATTCAAGGCAAGGCAAAGATTTAGAATCAGGTTTCAGATTGGTTGTAAACAAGTAGTTTTAGTTTTTGAGGAGGATCTTCATTTGTACAGCATGTGGTATTTCCTAACAAATTGAGTCAGATAGGAAGGTCTAGACTTATGACTTATGAATTATATTTATCATTTCAATCCAAATTAACATGTCTGATCCGTTATCTTTCTAGTTATTCGTATGATCAAGGAAATAGTTGGCAAAACTATACATTTGGGGATGAAATATTACGAGTGGATGGTGCTTTGAATGAACCTGAAATCAACTCCTTGTCTTTAAGGTAGAGACTTTTTAGAGTTCTTAATTCTCTCAGAAAATGATTGGTATTACAATTCATTAAAGGAATTGTAAAGTAGTTTTCTAAGCTCTTTATGTATCTTATCATATTCCCATGATATGAATATTTCATTGTTTATTATGGAGCATTTTATCTGACTGTAAGGTCAATTTATAAGAAAGTGTCATAGTAAATTTCGAATCTCATTGTAACAGCTGTAGACAGATCCTCTTTTCTATCATATGAACTCTTTTCTCAGGTTTAATTCATTGTATTTTAACTTAAGCATATATGGTCATACATCAGGCACTAGTGCAGCGTGGACATTAGCAACCATTAAGTTTCAGAAAGTACTACCTAACAAATGTAAAAAAGAAGACTATGAAATTTGGATGCCAGGTGATCATACACAGGTAAATTCAGATTTTGATTAAGTCTTGCTGATTGAAATTCTTCAGATGTTAAACATTTAAAACATCAAATTTATAGCATAGTTATGTTATCTAAAAAGAATGATACCAATAAAACAGCCAAAACACTGTGTTTAAATCAAAAAAAGAAACAAACTAGAGAACTGTTTGCAAAGACAAATAATGTTATAAATAGAAATCTAATCCAAATAATTTGTTTTACAGAAGAATTGTACATTAGGTCAGACGTTGCGTTTTGAAAGACGTAAACAGTCAAGCAAGTGTAATATTGGAGCTGACTATGAACCAATCTTGAATCATACCGTCTGCCCCTGTAAAATAGAAGATTATGAATGGTAAGTAATCACACTGTTAATCCCTGTCAAATAGAAGATTATGAATAGTAAGTAAAGATTAAGTAAGTAAAGAGTCTGTCACTGTCAAATGGAAGATTATGAATGGTAAGTAATCATACTGTTAATCCCTGTCAAATGGAAGATTAAAATAGAAGATTATGACTGGTAAGTAATGATGCTGTCTGTCACTGTCAAATAGAAGATTATGAATAGTAAGTAAAGATACCGTCTGTCCCTGTCAAATGGAAGATTATGAATTCTAAGTGTGATACTGTCTGTCACTGTCAAATAGAAGATTATGAAATGTAAGTAATCATACTGTTAATCCCTGTCAAGTGGAAGATTAAAATAGAAGATTATGAATAGTAAGTAATGATACTGTCTGCCCCTGTCAAATAGAAGATTATGAATGGTAAGTAATGATACTGTCTGTCACTGTCAAATAGAAGATTATGAAAGGTAAGTAATGATGATAGGAAAAGTAATTACTAGAATTTGATATAAAATCAGACCAGTACAATAACAGTTTTGATTGATTTATTTTCATCATCAAAAAGATCCAATAAATCAAACTTTGTAGTTCATCCAAAAGCTCACTTGTACTTGTACACTACGTGCTAGATAACCTTGTATACTATACAAATATGTCCTTATTGAATTGATTATAGTTCAGCCAATCACAATCATTCTTCAGAGAGTGTTGTCTCCTTGTGTGTTGATATCAGCCTATCAAAATTGATCTCCTAACAAGAGTTGTCTTTTCTTGCACATTTACATTTATGATGGTTGAGTCGAAGGACAAAAGCTCTGCCTGTATAGTCTTGAATTTTTAGTGTAGGTGTCTTCTTCATAGATAATTATTGTAAATGTTTATCCATTGCTGTGTTTATTTTAGTGATTTTGGTTATGAAAGTTCTGGTGACAATGGTAAATGTAAAATATCATCCTGGTTTAATTCAACATTATCCTCTGTAGAATGTGTAGAAGGACAGAAATATAATAAAAGTTTAGGGTAAGTATCTTTTATTTATATTTTTGAGTGAAGGATACTTTGCTTTTATAGACCTGCATCAAAATGTGCATGTATATATCAATCTTAATAATATTTCTTTTTTTTTTTTGATTGATTTTTATTCGATTTTAATGCAACTTGGTGTGGACAATCAGAATGTTCAAATCTTAAACGCATTCAAAATTGAAAAGTTTTTAAAATAATGATAAGCATTAACATTGGCTTGTTGCACAATAGAGTCTTGAGTTTTCAAACCATTTGGATAAAACTTATTGATGTGGATTGATGAGTTGTGGAGCTAATAGAAAGTTGATAAAGACATATTGGCTGTGGGCTAACGTTTTGAAATATTAAGTGTAAAATGAATTGTTTGGAATAAAGATCACTGTGATAAATTGACTGTTTTTGAATAACCAAATTTTTATACTGAACTTTTGTAGATATCGTAAAGTTGCATCAGATAAATGTAAAGGAGGTATAGAATTATCTGATGTTTATAAACCAAGAGTTGAAACATGTCCTACGTTACCACCAAATGGTTTAATCTTATATACAGATAGTAATGTTATCTCTACTAATACACAAATTACTATAGAATTAACACAGGATGGGGTAAATATTTCTTTTAATCTAGGAACCAGCTTTGGAATGCCTAATTTTTGTAGCGCATTCCTAAATTTTGTAAGAACATTCAATATCAAATCTGTTAGCTTGTTCAATATTACAAAAGTGGAAATCATCAATATCATAAGTTCAAACAGTATAAGAAATGAGGTAAAATTATTATACTTTACTTTGAAGGCTGAATTGTTCAATTGATTTTTTTTAGGGATCAAAAGTATCAACAAAGTATACTTGGAATTTTGGTGATAACCAAACAAAGACTTTTACTGGGTTAGAGAAATCAGCTCAAATTAATTATACTTATAAAAAGTATGGCAAATATAACATATCACTTACTGCTAGTAATGTGGCTGGAAAATCAGTGGCTCATCTCTTTATTAGAGTTGAAGGTAATTATTTTCATATAGAAATTATAATTTTCAATAATTGATAGGAATATACAAATCTAAAAAGCATCTTAAGACATCATACTGCAGTATTTGGCACTAGTATGTTTGCTTTACTGATCTATTTTCTTCGTCTTTTTTTAAAGCATTTCCTATAATTCTAGTAGAAATTGGTGTTAAAAAAGAAAAAAATGCTTCATTATTTACAATGGATGAATATCTTCAAATGGCATTTATTTTACAAATGCCAAGAATGTTGAATACATTATCATGTCATGTTATTGTACATTAATTGACAATGATACTGTCTTCTGCAGTTACAATGTAGTTGTATCACTCGTGCTTCTGTTTATTAATATCTTCAATTATTTATGTTTATTTATTTATAGAAAAAGTGACATTACTGATGCTAGATGTTCCAAGATTTACACAAAGTAAGAAATCAACCATGATAGAGGCATTTACTGGTTATAGTTCCTATATGAAGATCAATCATACATTATTTGTATGGACATGGGGTGATGAGGTAATATATTATTGATCAGCTTTATTATTGCACCATCAGTGTATTTGTACCATCAGCAGATGAAGTAATTGATGTTCAGTAATGTCTTTACAAAGGTTTTAAGTAACTTTACATAAGGCACTGGTTCAGATGGCACCTCATATCTGTTATTTTAAACCAACTTGTATAAAAGTACTTCATGAGAATACATAATTGATGGTCTTTGATAGAAGTAAAATGGAGTAAAAATCTATTTTTTCCTTTTTATATCATAAGCTCCTTGGTTCATACCTTGTTGAGCACTCTATCTGGAGTGTACCAGTGTCGTTAGCGTTATGTGTAGCCCACTAGCTTGCTAGTTTGAGCACTCTGGCATGGTACGATGGTATCACATATGTGGGATCATCTGAGGTGGCAATATAGCCAAACCTCAACTCCAGTATCAGCACTGCACTGATGAGGCCCTTAGTTTTAAAGGTATTGAGGTGAAAACTGATATTTGATTATTTTTACAGAATGGTAGTAATCCTGAACTGTCATGGTTTAAAACAATACATCATACCTACAATAAATCAGGTGTTTATCATGGTAGTGTAGAATCATTGAACTCTGTTAGTTCAGTATATAAACAGTTTACAATTCAAGTATTTGGTAAGTTTATGAAAGGAACTGTCCTATCACCTAGTTTTTGGACAAACCAAATGAAAATGATTTTTCCTGTGCCAATTCCCAGCTAGGTCAACTAGAATATTTGAGGAAGATGACTAACTCAAGATCACCAGACTGTCACATGTTGATGAGAATTATGCTACTTTGTCAAGACTGAGACTGGCTGGGAATGTCAACATGCTAAAGATTTCAATCAAAAAAATATTTTGTTGTGGTCATGATATTGAAAATGTTTATATTCCTTTACTTTACTCCTTCAGATAAGACAAGTACAGTGAGATTTGGTGTTGAATCCAGAATTCATAAATATTACTTCAAAAAAGATCTTCAAAATAGAGTTCTTTTGTTCAATTTGTTAAAAAGAGAAATTATGAATGTAAGTTTTTTTACTTATCAGGGGCACCATTTCACAAAAGATTTTAACATAACGAATTTAACTACAGTGCGAAAAAATTTATTATAAGATTTTTGTGAAAAGATACACTTGTCTTTAATTGATATCTGTATCTGAATGATAGTACAATGTTGAACCCCTAAACATATTTCATATTGTTTCTATGATACATGTCAGAAAACAAGATGAATCTTTTTCAGTTAAATTGCCGCCACTCTTTTGAAAACTTTTCCCTACAAAATGGTATTGACTTTTGCGATATAATATTTAGGGTATGATTATGTCTTCATATCATGAAACTACATTAATATTTATTTTACAGGGACTAGCAATTGATGAAAGAAGACTAGATGTACATGAGAATAAACTGGAACCATTCAGTATAGATGTTATACTAGTACCAGGTAAATCAGGAGATGTCACACATGAAGATGTAAGTTATTAAATTCTGAGTACTCAAAAATAATGAATATTATTAATTCATGATAACCAGTCAAATAGTAATGTCTTCAAATCAAGGTTAATGAATGTTGTGAATTAAGAATTTAAACTGTTAACTATTTATAGTTTCTTAAGAACCCACACTTATCTTAGGGCAAGTAAGGATAAATAACCAACTACACCTCACTTAGATGGTATTTGTACTGCAGTCGCTAAAATTAAACTTCTGTATTTTTCTTAATATGTATTATTATTATTATTAACAACATTTATAAAGCGCTCCTTTCACCATGACAGTGTTCAGGGGCGCTGTACAATAAATACATTAGATGAATATTAACATAATATATAAATTCAAATTAAAATTGCAAAAAAAAGTTAAAATATTCGATTATTAAAGGAAAAATTAAAAATAAATATCAGAATATTATGAAAAGATATAATTTAACAATAAGTTTAAGACATATGTCAAAACATTAAAATAGATTAAAAACATACAGGATTTTACGTATGATAGGCTTTTAAAAACAAATGCGTTTTTAGAGTCTTAAAACTTAAAACTGAGGGGCACGAACGAATCCCGACTGGAAGTGTATTCCACAGTACAGGACCCTGATATGCGAATGATCGCTCTCCATATGTGCAGAGTTTTACAGAGATAGGTTTCAGGAGAGTTTTGTCATGAGCAGATCGGGTTACACGAGTATGATTGTTAAGAGTAAGGAGTTCAGAAAGATAATTTGGAGCTAAACCGTTCAAACATTTGTATACAAGTAACAATACTTTAAATTCTAGCCGATATTTTATAGGGAGCCAATGTAGGTCGTATAAAATGGGAGTGATATGGTGTATCAGAGACACTGAAAGCAACACTTAGCACAATTCCAGTTTCAATCAGACGTCTATGGTTCCTGTTATTCCTCTTACACAAAGTATTACACCAGCGAAATATGCTTGTATCACAGAAGACCTTCACCTATGTGACATCATAAGTGTGGAGGATGAATAGATGCTATCCTATGTCTAGATTGTCATTAACATTCAGATTGAGTCTCACATATCATTCCAGTTGTCTAAACTAACATGGATAGTTTAAACAGTATTTCTGCTTTTTTTTTAGTTGGCCAAGAAATTGATTGATATTGTTAATAAAGGAGAATTGAGTGTTAATTTAGGTGGTTCTAAAAATTCAGTAACAGATATACAAATTAAAAGTGCCACTTTAATCTCAGGTATGTTGATTAATAAATTTTAATGCATCAAATTATGCTGAAGAAATATTAACATGGCAAATTGCTATATAATTGTGTGTTGACTTTCATTCAGATAATGTCTGCTTGACAAGACAAATGTCTTCTAGAATAATATATTATATCTGTATAAGTGAACAATATAAATGACTTTTGAAATGTTTATTCTTCTTTAAAGGTTAAATAATAGATAAAACTATATTCTTAAGACATAAAAGATCCTTCTATTAGCCGTTGTACAAGCGAGCCATTCTATTAGGATGGAGACTGACATAACCCTACTCACTAGTTCATGTGACTTCCTAGTGTGGAATGTACCTTAAGCATACAAAAAGAAAATACACTACTTATCCCTTAGTGGTATAAATAAAACATTAGATATTAAATGATATATGTTTATTTTAGATATTGAAGCACCAAGTACCGACACCAGTAATTCACCTAATTTACGTCCAGTATATATAGCTGTACCAGTATTGATTGTTATTATTGTTCTCACTGTTTTAGTATTTCTATATTATAGAAGGTTAGCATTTACCAGTATACTTGTTTTACTTTCATTTCAATTGGCAAAACAAATATTTTTATCTGGCTGAATTCTCACTAAATAGAAAGTAATTAGATTTAAGCATTTTGAGATCTTAATATTTACCTTTGATTTACCACCCAATATTTGATAAATAATTATTCACAAGGAAAGATCACTGTATTGGCATATAGTGTAATTGTCATTTATGAAGCTGTTTTAGATTTTTGAATTATGCACAAATTAATCTCCAATAATTGATTTGTTTGTAGAAGTTATCGTAAAGCTAAGCGTTATAACATGTTAAGAATTCATAATGATGAAGATAATGCTATGTTAGGTGAAGATAATGATGATGATGACCCACCATTGGATTTAAATCCTGATTTTGCTCGAGATAGAAATTATCATGATGATCAACTTGATCTTGGTACAGGTATTTATCATCTCTTATTTATCATGACTGTATTTCAACCAAGATTGATATAACACATACATGTAGTTTGTGATGGAGAATAGGGATATGAGATATCTTAACATTAGGATACTCCAGATATAGTGTTCAGCAAGGTATGAGCCAAAGAGCATATCTAACTGCAAACAGTAGGTCTACTGTTTCAGTCTTTTTGCTATGTGGCCACAAGAATGCTCAAACTAGGAAGGTAGTAAGCTAAGCATTACGCTAGAGCAGTTTAATGTCTTTTATAATTATAGACCAAAACAAATAATCTTTGTACATTCTAGGAAGTCATTTAGTTATGGTAACTGGAGGAAGAAATTCTGATGAAGAATAAAACAACATGTTTATTGGTTATGATAATCTCTAATCTTCAACACATTAACCATTTATTCTGTAGCTTTAAGGAAATGACCAAGCAAAAAACCCTTGCTTTTGTTTCCACTAGTTTTCTTAAAGACAAACTGGTGGTGTGTTAAGTTTTTGTTACCTTCAAAATAATGTATATATATGTTTTAACTATGAAATAGTTTTTTAATGCATCATAAGTCGCGTCAAACAATCTTTAGTAATTTTATCTTTGTAGCCAGTTTCAGCTTTTAGTTAGCATGTCTTATCTTGAATTGCTGCAGATTAGTAAAGAAGGACCAGCAGTATATGGTTATATTATGACTTTGTAATGTCCCAAATTCAAAATACAAAGTTCTTGATTAAAAACTCTCTTTGAGTATAGTAGGAGGTAAAAGACTACTATATAGAAAACAATATAAAATAGCTATATGTAACTAATATTAAACTAAGACTAATAAATTCATATATCAAATGAATAAGAAGTAAAACAGTAATTAAAGTAATTAAGAAAGGTATCATATGATATCTGAAATTAAAAATTAATATTGGTATGTAGAAATAAATTCTCTGTATTATAATCTAACACACAGTATTCTAGCCAGTCATGAGTTTTGTATTCCAACCAGTTCCCATAATGCAATTCTTAGTACATGGTGATATACATAATCTTACATATATACCCTAGCCAATGCCAGGTCTAAAAAAAATAATCTCATAGGTACAGAAATATAGCAGAAGTATTATTTGATATTATTATCAAGGGACATTTTTCTGTGCTGGTCTTTTTTTAAACTGCAACAATTCAAATAACATAAAAAAAATTATTATTTAGAAAAAAAAATGTTTTTTTTTTCTTTGATTTCTGAAATCAAGAGAAAGCGGATGTTAAATTGAAATTGGTTTTCAATTCCTCGCCAGTATGCAAATCAAAGAATTTATCTTGAAATAGTTTTTAATAGTAACACAGGATTATGTGAGCCTTTGGTTTCAACTGAGTCAACAGTCTCTGTGAACATATCACATTGATATTGCATTTCAGGAATTTAGACTCAGAGACACCCACAGGCTATCCTTTCTATTTAGTATTAAAAACATGAATAATTCTTCAAGTAAAGCTAAAGCCATCTGCATGTAAATATAGATATTTTGTAAATAATTTGAATTTAAGTGGTTAGGTGAGATGCTCTGTCATCCTCAATTCAGCTTCAATTTAGGGACACCAATAATTATTTTACATATCATCTTATCAGCTGTAATGTCAGGCCGGTTTATCATCTGATCAGCTGTAATGTCAGGCCTGTTTATCATTTGACCAGTTGTAATGTCAGGCCTGTTTATCATCTGTAATGTTGGGCCTGTTTATCATCTGATCAGCTGTAATGTCAGGCCTGTTTATCATTTGACCAGCTGTAATGTCAGGCCTGTTAAACATCTGATCAGCTGTAATGTTGGGCCTGTTTATCAGCTGATCAGATGGAATGTCAGACCAGTTTATCATCTGTAATGTCAGATCTGTTTATGAGCTGTAATGCCAGGCCTGTTTATCATCTGATCAGCTGTAATGTCAGGCCTGTTTATCATTTGTAGAATTATGACTGTTTATCATCTGATAACTTAATTTTAATTAGTTCTATTTATATCAGCTGAAGTGACTGACAATTGAAAACAAGTTTCATGATATTGGCAAGTGACTTTATAAAGAGGATGATGTCGAAAGTTGAACAATATTTTATATTGAAATGTACTATTATGTACAGTTTTACTTGCTGTGATACTTTAATCTTATGACCTCCATTAATTCACACAATTTGTATATTTAGATATATTGTAACCTCTTATTTCATTCTTCAGTGAATGCTCTCAAGGCATAATCAGCTTTAACAATATTACTTTATACCACTACTATATTAGTGGTTTTAAAAAAAAATAGCAAAATGCTTCATTACCTTTTACTCATGCTTAGTAGGTGAACTATCTAATTGAGCTCAATAATTCATTTTTATTTAGTATGAGCATATTGAGTTTTTTTTCTCGTGCTCACTCTACAGGCTACAATTCTCCATGGATTCTTTTCATCTTTATTTTCAATATCTCTATGAAGATGTGCATCATCAAGTATATTGAGTGTTTTGCAGTTCTTTTATCCAGCTGGTGGTGGGTGTATTTGCTGGTGAAACTTACAAAAAAGCCTTCTTTTTTTAATCGTTTTTGTTGCTTGTACAGATCTCAAATGTAAGCAATATAAATTATAACCTTATCTAGATCAAAGTCGCTATAGATTTTTGTTGAATCTCATTATTATAACGATTGTGCCTTTTCTTAATTATGCCTAATTTTTGTTTATATAATCATTGTCTTTACCTAATTTGTTTTTCTTTAGATGTAGCCAGTCATTTCTCTTAGCTCATGTTCTAACATTCCACAGTGTATTATTTAAGTGTGTAGCTTAATCCAGTTTGTATTAATTTTTATAATGTTAAGCTGATATTAGTTGGTTTTTATTTCTACTATTATTAGTTTCAATGGTTTTTTTTGACAGGTTAGCTCTTTTGCATGAGTAAAATCAAATTGACTATCTTTTTTCAGTCATAAAAAGTACAATTTCATTTCTAGGAGACAAAATTCCTCACTTTTACTTTTTTGATTGAATGACAATTAGATGCATAATAATTTTTACACTGAAGTCCCTGGCAGAAAAACCTCCACATTTTGTTTTACTGGGTTGTACACATTCAGAATTTGTACTGCTACCTATATTGGTTGTGATTTCTAAATCTGTGGTGTAGTTTCAGTCCAGATTTTGGCTTTTGTCATCATATTATGTAAGGTGAATTAAATGTAAATAAATTTATCCTATTCATTTGATTTTCTATGGGATGTATATTGTCCTCCCCCTATATTTGTCTGTCCACAATTGTTTGTAAACACTCTACATGGCACTATTCTCCACAGATTTTGACGAAACTTGACTGTAATCAATGTAAGATGAACCCTATTGAATACAGATAATATTGAGTTATTGCCCTTGATATTGGAAGTGTGCAATATCTAGCATTCCAGAAGGCACAATTCTTGACAGATTTGATGTAGGTGTTTGTAATCATCTATTGAATATAAAAAATTAACAAATAATTGGCCTTGCTCTTGAACACTATTGAGTGTGAAATGAGTTTTACTCCCTAGTAAATATACAGTGTGTACAAACGGAATGTGATCCGAACAATGGTTGAAATTGAAGGTAGTCTCTTTTGATGGACCACTGGAACTCGGCCTTGTAAAGAGACCAGGGAAAAAAAAAACCTGTATGATTTGATATAAAACATTCATGTTGCATTCCCCCTTTCCCAATGTAGTCACTGCTGCATCATCTCCCTTTAATGAATATCAAATATCGTTGTTTTGCCATTATAAAGAAGCGTTAAAATATCTTAAATTTGAATGACGTGAAGTATATTGAATATCGTGTTCTGGGAGCATTTATTAAGTTAAAATATCTTGCTGAAGAAACTCTTGTCAGAGATAGAAAAAAAAAAATTTTTTCGTTTAACTTTTTTTTTTTTTTAATTTAAGAGGTTTCCATGATAGATTCTTCTGTGTGTTTTCCCTTATCAGCCAAACCTTTACGGGAAGCAGCTTTACGTTCTAGAATCTTCTTTCTGTCTTTATCCATTTTCAATCTTACAATTACAACCTACAAATATATAATTACATCATATTTAATTTGATAAGTTTTATTTACATCTAGTTCTGCTCTATTGAACTTGGCCCCGTTCCACTAAAGTGCGTAAGTTTACGCAAAAGAATTTGACTTACGCATATCTTACGTGAAATCTTACGCCTGTTTCACTAAGCAACTTACGAAGTTCTTAGCTACGCAAGTTATCACGCGCGTAATCGACAACAGTGTTTTGACGAATTTACCTCTTTATTTCATCAAAAAACAGAAAAGAAATATGTATTATAACACTTTAGAGTCCACCGAACACTTTAAAACCGTCTTTAGTGATGCAAATTTACGACTTCATCCTCAAAATGGTGGTGTGATTTTCGAAGCGTGAAGTGACGTCAACATGACATTTACGACGTCATCGTAACTAATGTTTGACAATCGGAAAACTGAAAGCTCAAAATGACAAAAATAAAGCAAATAAGACAGAAAAAACGTGAAAAACATTCAAAGTTTTAATATTTATGAGTTCACAAAACAAAAAAAGCCGAAGTTCATTTATTTTCAAGCATTTCGTGGGCTAAGAAAAAAGTTACGACAGGGTGTAGCTGTCTTAAGTTACGCAAATATTTACGAAGATTTCTTGACGTAAGAATCTTAGTGAAACGCAAATTTGGGGATTTTTCTTACGTAAGTCAGACTTAAGACAATTTTGGACTTAAGAAGTTTAGTGGAACGGGGGCCTTGTCTATTGTTAATACATCATTGAAGGCAATCCAGATGTTTGAAATTTAACTTGTCAAGTGATGCAAATAAAAAGAAATGGAATTGTTGCTATCTATGGTATTGATTTCCAAATTGAGATGATTAACAGCTACCAATCAAAATTCTATTAAATCTGTTCTTGTATCTGAAAATTGGTTAACTAATTAATTTTTTTTACAATGATCATGATATAGTTTTATATGAATTTGTTTTTATCTGACTTCTAATTGAAGAGGAATTGTGATAATCAATAATTTAAAGCATCTTAGAAACTTACTTTTGATGGATGAATACCAACATGAACTGTAGCGCCATTAGCTTTTTCACGTTGAATTCTTTCAACATAGATAACATACTTCTTTCTGTAAACTTGTGTAACTTTACCAACTTGTTGCCCTTTGTAATGGCCTCGAACAACCTAGAAACCAACCGTATATTTATTACAAAAAATATTTGTTCAACCCTTTTTATGAAGCATATTTCAACCAAACAAAATAAAAACCCAATAAATAAGGCAATATTGTGTTTCTGAAACTAACGGCTTCATAAAAAATTGTTTGTAACTGAAAACAGGGGTTTACTGATTAAAATCTCTGAAAATAATAACTTTATATGTATATCTAAGTATGATATAATATAAATATACGTTTAAGCTCATATACCAAATTATATGAAAATCAATTGAAGACAAAATAAGCAGTAATATTACTATTATCAAAGCCCCTTGCTGTGATTAAATATTCTTAGCCATATATAAAGATATCAATACCTGTACTTCATCATCTTTGCGAATTGGTACACTTCTCACATTATGTTTAGTTCTTAATTCTTTAGAAACAGGGGCACTCATAATTTTCCTCCTAATATTTGAAGGAGCTGTGAAGTGCCTTTTTCTGTTCTTCCTCCTGGAAGCGGATACCAATTTATTAAACTTCATTGTTCAGATCTGAAATTGAAAGAAAATGATGTCACATTATGCCTAGTGAAGCCACTCTTGCACATTTTGACAGTCTGACTCTGCATATTTCAGCTTAAATGAAACTGGAACCGAACATATAATGGTGGATTTTAATTGAGGCATTACTTAAAAGAGTGTTAGTAAGGATTTGCCCTAATTTTAATTTCGTATACAGGCTCACCAACTGCCACTTGATAGGATATGGATTCAACTGTCATTAACCTCTCACCTATACCGACAAGTTGATTCTAAGTGATACTGCGAGTGCGTATTTTAGAGAAAGACAACCAACATATGAATAACTTTATAGCGCAACTAATTTGGTTGTGTTGAAATACTCTCGTCCTTTTTTGTCATTACTCCAAAACTGACATTTTCCTTGTATGATTAAGGTTTAAGTCCATGCTATCCTTTTTCTGGAAAGAATAAATCTTTGATGCCTGTAATCTTCATAAAAATATTCAAGGATGGAGCTATTTAGAAGAAGGCCGCCATTTTACAAAACTCAAGACTTATTGTCATTGAAAATGAGTACAGGTACCGTACCCAGACATTTATCTTATTTGTACACATACATGTCAAGCTATTGTTCGGAACTTTTAAATTCATAATTATCTAATACTTTACAAAAATTTACTATTTACTAAGTCTAAATCAAACTTGTACCGTACTGCAAAATTACATGATATTTATATATACACTTGGTTGCCTGTTTCTAAAATAAATCTAATATTTAAAGTCACTTGTCCATAATTTAATTTATTCTTTTAATAAATGTCATCTGAATCTGAATTGTTACGTTGAATTAACCAATAGTAATACTACTACTGGTATTTTATCTATGGGAGAGAGAGCATCGGTGTGGTTTAAGTTTAGGTATTGGTTAGGAAGTTCGGTTATTTTAAAGGGATTGTAAAGAGGTTTTCTAGCCTTTTTATGTGGACGAAGGACACTTCCAACATCTATTTTGTACATACAAAATATTCATTGGGTGCCCGTGGTTCCTGTTATTCCAGAAAGAAAAACAGGAAGTGACGTCACAATCTTGGAAAAATCGGTCTGGATGATCAGGTACAGGGCATTATAAATACATGTTGTTACAACGATATGACGTTATTAGATAAATGTTGTTACAGCGATATCATATAAGATGTTGGAAGTGTCCTTCGTCCACATAAAAAGGCTAGAAAACCTCTTTACAATCCCTTTAATACAATACCAATAGTGTCATAAAAATATTATATTTTAGGCCCTACTTGTTTACAAGTACAATTTTTTTTAATCTAGCAGGGCCTTAAGCCTGCCGCAGACGTGTGTCATCCGACACACGCAAATGACACAAGTGAATAATTTCACTTGTGTCAATTGTCACAGCGTTGCCGCACACGGTGTGTAAATTAACACAGCTGATTCATAGAGATCATGTGACCAAAACAACCGGAGATCACGTGACCAAACAGTATGGCGGATAGTGAAGAATCGTCGGCGTCTGAAGACGAAGAAACTTTAATGTTTTTTTTATTGTTACGTCGTCGACGTTTAACTACATCAAATAGGCACCAATTTATCTTCCGATAATACTTCGGACACGACAGTACAGGGCTCCGCCATTTTGACCGAGAGTTGACGCATGCGCTTTAGACAGAAGTACTGTGTCGAAATACACAGGCTCAGCGCAGACGTGTGTAAATCGACACGCGTGTCGAAAAATATCAAACAAGTTTGATGCTGTGAAAGTCAACACGAGTGTTTTAAAACACAGGCTTGTTTCAGCGCAGACGTGTGAAATTATTCACTTGTGTCATTTGCGTGTGTCGGATTACACACGTCTGCGGCAAGCTTAATGCTAATACAACAAGTAAATATTTTCTATTTTTAGATCAATAACATAAAACATCTAATCCAATAAAGAAATTCTGAAACAATCAGATTAACGATAATGCTTTCGAACACAGTATAGGGGGAAGTAGGTCTATTTATTTCAAATCGTTATCTAATAAGCAATTCTGAGATATACGATATATGCAGAATGACAACAAATCATCCCTTCAAAAGATTGCACTCGTGTGGTACAATTCTGTCAGAGAGAAAAAAGGGCATTAAATACGTTTGGTTACAAATCATCGGAGTCAGATTCAGATCTCAGACAAATTTGTGATACTATAGCATAATTAAATTTATTTGTCTCCTCGAAAAAGAGTCGATTGAGGTGGATTTTGTAGGCCATAAAAGTTGCACCGTACCGTTTCGAAACGATGAAGTTATTAAAAGAAAGCTTCCGGTGCAAACAGGAAATGGAATTAAATTGTAGGGAAAGACAACTCTTACTCCTCAAAATCTTTGGATTATTCAAAATCTTGAACAGATTCTTGTAAGAACAAATTCACCAACATTTGTCTACAGACATTGATACATGCTTGCAAACTAATTGAAGGTTAAACATAATAACAAATGTTTCAAGACATTCAGCCATCGCTGTGTGTATATTTGCATGAAACTAAAATTAAAGCAGTTCTGTTGTTTGATGTCAACATGATGTCAATGATGATTTTTTGGTTTATCTAATTTTTCAGACCACAATCAATTATTGAATGTAGAATTATTTAATATACTGTATATATTGTGGCCTATAACTAAGCTTAGATTTGCACTCCAATATGAAACATACACACACCAGTTTCATAAGTAGAGAAATCAATTTTATGAAAATCCATGTTTTGAAAGATTTTGCTACCGTACCACAAATTTGATGGGGTGGACTTTCTAGATGTGTAATCTATTAAATGAGAGTTTTGTATTAACTGCCCCTTTAACTTTAAGTTTGTTCATATATAGTATCAGGATATAGCCTAACTCAATTCTTCTCCATTTTGTGTTAAATTATTTGTTTGGTTTAAAGGAATACATACAACCTATCAAAATTAACAAAAATTTTTTAAACTTGGTCAGTAGGAGTAAATATTCATCAGGGGCTTACCTGGTGACATAACTATACAACAGATTACCTAAATGATCTGATAAATCCAGAAAACTTTGTTTATATTCAATAATTGAAAAACGCTTACTAAAATTTTAAGCGTTTTTCAATTATAACCTGTAATTGTATGGAAAATTACATAGTTTTATGGGTTTAATTGATACTGTTTGTATACTTTGGACACCGTTGATGAATATATACTCTTATTGACCAAGTTTGAAAAGAGGTGGTATTGCTTTAAGGAGAACTGTCCTGATTAACTGATTAATTTTATTGTTTATTTACAGTATATTAAAATAATATCTGTCAGATACTAGGAAGAAAGATGAGTGTCAAGAATACAACAGGTATTTTGACAAAGTTAAGGGGGTTGATGAAAAATACGAAGTATGTTTGTGAACCAATTCATGCCTACATTGTACCTACTGGAGATGCTCACCAGGTAAGATAATCTATTTTCATTTGAGTAAGTTGGAGAGGTTGACCAATGCCGGGGCTGTGCACGTGAAAAACCCCTTGACAATTAAAAGAAATAAAAAAGGTAGGTTAATGTCATTGTCCTGGCAAAATTTTCCTCATTGCGCACTGCATAGCATTTGCCTGTCTTCATTAGCTCAAACAGGTGCAGACAAGTAAGATGTTAAACTCATAGGTATGCCTAATGATTATTTATTGTCAAATTTGTCAAAATTCATAGTAAGAGTTTGATAATTTCAGAGTGAATATGTTTCTGACCATGATAAAAGAAAAGATTTTATCAGTAACTTTACAGGATCTGCAGGTAAATCTTTTTCGTATTTTTATTTTTTGAATTTTGTGAAAGTATCTCTAAAGTATTATTGAACATTTGAGAAAAGAGTTGACAAATCCACATGAAGATGTAGTTTTAGATATTATAGCGGGTGACATGTATTAGTTATAGGGCTTAATTTGTATAAGATGTCATTTTTCAAATATATTTTTATCTAATGTTATGATAATCATGTTTGATTTTAAATTGTGTAACAGGTACAGCCATTGTTACTGAAACTCAAGCTGCATTATGGGTTGATGGTAGATATTACTTACAAGCCGAGAAACAACTTGATTCAAATTGGACATTGATGAAAGATGGTAAGTTATTTAAAGACCTTTGTCACTTATTTTGTAATAGAATGGCTATTGTGTGATTATTCATGATAGACTTCCGCCTGACAAATCTAGCACTACCAAGTTCCTCTGATATGATTTTGCACATCCTCATTAGCCCATACAGGTACAGAAACGCAGGATGTAAAACTCTATTTCATTTCATTTCATGATATTGGGGTGGGATTGACCCAAAACTGGATTTGAGCAACTCCCATGAATATTGGCAACAAATGGCTGGCCCTGCACAGTTCTGATATCTCACCCGAAATTTGTCTATTAGTTTGAAATCAGTTTATTTATTCTGAAGGAGTAACTATAGGTATTATTTTAGGTCAAACATTACATTTTAATTGTGTTTATCTCAAATATCATGACATCTGTTTATTCAATCAAAATTCTATTCAAAGTTGTTCCTTTCAACCTAGTAATGGTGTAAAACATTAAATATGTATTGTAATATAATTCAGGGTTAAAGGAAACTCCAACTCAAGCTGACTGGTTATCAAAGGTAAGACTCTTAATTCTATTGTATTGTACAATGTACATGTACAGTATTTCTATTTGATAATGCCTGCCTGATAGAATTTGAAAATACAGTAGCCAATATCTTATAAAACTGGCTGAATTTATGGAGCGTTTATCTTTGAAATTCAGCAGCTGTTGTATTTCAAATATTTTATTTTTTAGATATTACCAGTAGGTGGTCGTGTTGGAGCAGATCCTTTCATGATATCTCTTGGTAAGTATACTTATAGTTTGAAAGCATTTTCATATTAATTACATCAGGTTTGTCTAATTTGAAATTATTCTTTTATGAAATATTCTTTTACAAGGCTATAGATATTTATTTGATGGAATATGAACAATTATTATAATATATAGGTCTAGAAATAATAATTCAAAATTACAACTCACAATAACTGCAAATGTAACTTTATATTTCAGCTAAATGACTATTCTATAACTAACCATTAGGTTTTCCTAGAATATATTTTTATTATTTCTGAACGATTTGATTTTTAGAAAAATGGAAACCACTAGAGAAGTCATTGAAAACTAATGGCCATACATTGATACCTGTTGATAGTAATTTAGTTGATATTGTATGGAATGAATCACAACCTCCACCACCAAATAATAATCTTATAATATTATCAGATACATATACAGGTAACATATAGCATGTTGTTAATTATATATCTTTGTAATCTAGAAACAGCTTGATTACTTGTCTAACTCTAAAATTTCAAGCAGATAATTAAAAATTTTTAGATTTTGTGTAGTTATTGTTAGTGTCATTATAATGCCTTTTTCTTCATTGCAGGATTAAGCTGGCAAGAAAAAGTGAAAAAAATTCAAACCAAATTATCAGAAAAAAAATCTGTGGCTTTTGTTTTAACAGCTCTTGATGAAATAGCTTGTAAGTTGTATTTTCTGACTGCTATGAGAATTTATGTGCTGAAACAAACAATTGATGCATTGGTAGCTTTTTATAAGATAATGGGTCAGCACGAAACAGGTGTTCTGTTCCGAACAAGCTTTTGAATAATTCTGGAAGTTCTGTATGGAACTAATATCTGAGTAGTTCTAGACGGTTCTGGACAGGAAATGACTGCAATCACTGCACTGAAAACCTTTGCAACATTGCCACCATCTTGATTTTGTCATTGTTCCCGCTGAACCGCCTCGCTAATTGGGACAGAAAATCTTTGTCCGGAACAGTCTTCCTGTTCACTTGGATCCAGTTCCGACAGTTTTTTTTTAGGGTTATTTAATTTAAGAGGTTCTGATATTGTCTATAATCTTGTATTTTTTAGGGTTATTTGATTTAAGAGGTTCTGATATTGTCTATAATCTTGTATTTTTCAGGGTTATTTAATTTAAGAGGTTCTGATATTGTCTATAATCCTGTATTTTTTGCCTATACAGTAGTTACTACTGATAAAGTACAGTAAGTGTATTATATTTTATAAAGACCATGCTAAACGAATCATCTGCCAAGTTATTTAAATTGGGCTTGTTTATAATGACATAAGGTACATAATGTATATATTGTGGAACATACTTCGATATGACGATATTCTATTATGGTGTAATTAGAACAAATGACTTGGATTTTGAGAGAGAAAAAGACATTGGCTTTTGTGATCGGCCTATATTATGAACAAAGATATTAATGTTTTGATATACATGTATTATAATGTTGTGTTTTCAGTTTGTTTATTGATGATAGTAAATTAGAAAATGGTGTATCAGAACATTTAGAGTTATCTAATACTAATAATGGTGCTCTAGTTATTAAACATGATTATAACAGTATTACAGACTTTCTCAGTAAACTTCATCAAAGTTCAGAGAAAAAAATCTGGGTAAGATCTGTCATTGATTACAAATTTTGTTCTTTCTTAATGAAGTAACATGATGCTTATTTTTAGGAATTGATATGAAATTAAAATATTTTTGAAGATTTCTCAAAAAATTACATGATACATGTAGTGTCTTTTTGTGTCAGAAATGTCTGTTGTATAGGGAAATATTTTGCGCGCAAAAAAAGAATGTTGAAATAATTTTGTAGTTATTTTGTCTAAAATTAACTTGTTATGGTATGCTAATAATTCTGATATAATATATTACAGATCAGTGATAAATCTAGTTATGCTGTACACAGTGCAATACCTAAGGTTACTATTTATTTCCTTATGTTTCTGTACTTATTACTTTTATTGAAGGAAATCTGTCATGTAGTCACGAACTATCAAACGTTAATATTTAGAAGATCTCTTTCAAGTATAGTCTACCAATTCTCACTAACATTAAACTAGCCCTAGTATGCTTGTTGTTGTACAGGTCCAGACTTGGTTGGGATAAAAAAAAAAATTTAAAAGGAGTATTTTTAAGATTTTAGAATTGGTCTTTAATATTCTACTATTGCAGTCTATAATTTTTATCATTTTTCCAATAATAATCTTATACTTTCAGTCAAAAAGACATGTTGAACCGTCCCCAGTTGCTTTATTAAAATCTGTTAAAAATTCAACTGAAATTAAAGGAATGAAAAATGCTCAGGTAACTATAATATTTATCTACAGTATTGTTTCAAGTTTCTCCTTAACTCAACATAATATATGATAACAACAGAAATTTGTCTAAGCAATAACTGTAATAGAACCTAACTTACTTTTTCATCAAATCAGCATTGGCTAAATCTTCTGTGAATGGCTCACTTATTCATCAAGAGCACATATGTAAATTTCATTTCATCAGCAACAACTGAAATTTGACTGATAACTAGTTTATTAATAAAATGATTTAACTATTACTAGTGGTAAGCATTCAAGTCAGTTGTGTCATTATGAACTACAACTAGTTGATCTCAATGTTATAAAGAAAATGTATATAAAAATATGGATAATATCTTTTCTTTACAGATTCGAGATGCTGTGGCTTTATGTGAATATTTTAGATGGTTGGAAAAGGAAGTAAGTCTTTAACTGTTATGTAATTAATTTTGTCACACATTGGCTCACTTTCCTGACAATTTATGGGAATTTTGGCATAGTTTGTCATATTTAACAGCTTTTTTACATCAACAAGTTTATATATATAAATACAACTAAATATATATGTATATCACCCTTTAAAATGAAAATCCAATTCAAAGTTCTCTTGTAATTAAGTACAATAATAGTGACATAATAATATGGGTAATAAAATGCATCTGCTGGTGAAATAGGTAGATGTTATGATATATACATGTATGTATATTGTATTTAGAATTTATATATTTTCAGGTTAAATCAGGTAATTTAACAGAATTAAAAGCTGCTGATAGATTAGAACAGTTTAGAAGGTATGATTTTTTTAGTTTCAACATTGATCAAATTTATAAGAATGAAATCTGAGATCATTTATTTTTTTCATTTTTAAATATAGTTGTTTTATAAAAAAAAAATTTGTTTTGTAGGGAGCAAGCGGAATTTGTTAGTTTAAGTTTTGATACTATTTCAAGTTCTGGATCCAATGGTGCTGTAATACATTATAAGTGAGTGAATTTTTTGAGAAAATATATAACCAACGTGAAATTTGAATTTGCTTAAATTTATGCTTTGACATAACAACATTGTCAAACATTTGTTAACGACCTATTTATACCAATGTGTATCAATAAATACTCCCAATTTTCAGAATCTTCTTGTTAGTAAATTTCAATATATATTGTGTTTTATTTCAGACCGTCCCCAGAATCTGATAAACCAATAACTACAGATCAGATTTATCTCTGTGATTCTGGTGCCCAATTTAGGTAAATTATACTTTTATTATTTTGACCTTGACGTTTTGAAATTTGATTATGTCTTTGGCAGGAGAAAATCTGATATTGATGGTAATTTATAATCCCAGGATATTTGAAGTAACTGTAGTCATATTATTACTAATCTATTGTTATATTATAGAGATGGTACCACAGATACAACTAGAACACTACATTTAGGTATACCTACACCATATCAAAAGGTACAACTTAAAGTTCATTTGCTCATAAATTTGGTATTGTACATTTTCAGCAAACAAACAGAAATCTTTCACCGGAGTGTAAAACCTTCTTAAACTTTTTTTCTTTTCATTGTATCATTAAATTGGTTTACACAAGTATGAATATAGTTTATCTATATATTTTGATGTATGTGTATGTATTTTCAGGAATGTTTTACTAGAGTCCTGAAAGGTCATATTAATTTAGCATCAGTCATATTTCCCAATGGAGTTAAAGGTACAATAAATGATTATTTATATAATGAAATAAATTTAAGATGGTGACATTGTATTTCTTTTTTTTTTTCTATGATAGATTTTGTACAACATCAGGATACTTATAACACTTTATTTTGCCGGCATCTTTTGTTTATATTCATTTCTTAATTCATCATAACTAACACAATGCATCATAATTTGAAAATATTTCTAAACTCAAAATGTGTTTGTATAATCAAGAATGTTACAAATGTTGCAGGCCATATGTTAGATACCCTAGCTAGAACTTCATTATGGAATGTTGGTTTAGATTATTTACATGGTACAGGTCATGGTGTCGGACATTTTCTTAATGTACATGAAGGTATGTCACTTTACTCCCCTTACTCTCCTTTCTGAAAATATTCTCATTAATACACAATGGTAAAAAATAATTTTTATAAAGTTTACAAAATTTATATAAATTTGTGCTCAAAACCTTAATTATTAAACGCTGTCGATCTAAGGGCCTTTAAAGCAGTATTAAAACACTCAGTTTAAGTGTAATTATTAGTATAACAGACTTTAGACTGAAAATTGGAATAGTGATAATCAATCCCATCCTACTAATTTACAAAACATCTTTACAATCAGTTTATCTTTTATTTATTTATTTGTTAAGGTCCTTGTGGTATTAGTTCTAGAGTATCACTAGCTGATGTAGCTTTACAAGAAGGAATGATATTGTCTAATGGTAGGTTTATTATCTTTCTCATTTTAGATTACTATTTGAAATTGCTATTTTATTATACATGTATTACCAAAATATATGTTAACCCTTTGAACTCGAGCGGTTAAAATTTTAACCTACATAAGAGATGTATATACCCGAGCGGTTAAAATTTTAACCGACACATGTTATCCACGTGTCTTTGTTATTGTTCACACTCTGATGCGTCGTCTGCTAACCAATCACAATTGCTTTTACATCTTCTATGACTAGTTTAATTTCACTTCCCGTTTTGAACATTCTTGAACGAAAATTTAGAAAATATTGGATAAAATGGAACGTAGATTGTGCAGAAATCTGACAACAAGTCAGGTATTGGATTTATTGTATGACAGTGATTCAGAGGAAGACATACGACAAAATGATTATGGTCATAGTGATGAAAAGTGACATAAAATGTATCTTATTCAAGCTATGTAGGCCTACTGCTCATTATGACATGTATCTGGAGTGAAAGGTAATTTTTTTTAAAAATTGGAATTTTTCTCTGGGGAGCTTCGGGTGACAGGTACGCACAGCCTTGGGAGCTCAGGGTTCAAAGGGTTAAGCAATGATAATTTGTTTTTATTTTTCTGTACAATATTGTTATTACATAATTATTTTTCTGATTGTAGAACCAGGATATTATGAAGATGGAGATTTTGGAGTAAGAATAGAAAGTTTGATTCTAGTCCAAAAAGCTGAAACAAAGGTAGGCATAAATTTCTATGTCTATATTTCAATATTTACATTTGCTATGATGTTTTCCCATTGACCTAATGTTAATTCGTATGGCTGTTATCACGCAATAAATGCCATTGCTGGCCACGTGACCTAACTTGACGTCATATTTGCTTAGATACTCCTAACAAAATGGCGGCGTAATCTTTGATAAAGAAATAGTTCTCTCTGAAAATCTAATGACCTTGCGTTGAGTTGAATTCAATAAAAATCCCATGTTTTCAAAACGTAAATATAAGCAATAAACCGTTACGGGTAACAGTTTATTGCTTAAATATCGACACTTCATCAATAATAAAAAAAAATCTACTGATTACTAAAATGTTACTTGTATTCATATTTGTTGTTATTTTGTTGCAGTATAATTTTAAGAATAAAGGATTTCTAACATTTGAAACTCTAACACCTGTTCCCTTACAAACATCTTTAATTGATCCCAAGTTGTTGACAGAAAAAGAAGTAAGTGTATCTGGTATTTTTCAAAATTCAGCCTACTACCACTAAGAAACACATTATATTACATATGGAATCAAAGAACTATCTTAAATATCTGTAGGAAATGGTTAACGACTGTGATATGCCTTCATGTATTTTGACTTGATTAAATAATTTGTATGATCAAGTTATTACGCTTGCGCTTACAATTTTAAATTTTAGTACCCAGCAAGCAAACCTCATATTTTTTAACTGCTGTTGATTAAGAAACGTAATGTTTAGTTTGATAGTTATAATAATAACTGTAATAGTCATGGTTTGATTGGGTTTTTTTTTTCAGATTAATTGGATAAATGATTTTCATTCATTCTGTCAACAAGTTGTAGGAGAAGAAATGGAAAAACAAGGAAGACATGAAGCTAAGAAATGGTTAATCAAGTCAACACAACCTATTGGTTGATTATCACTTCATTATTACAACATAATTCTCAGAATTGGTCTTTAAAATAGATTATTCTATTCTAACAGAATGTATTACTACAACATGATTCTAACAACTGTGATGTATTATATAACAGGATTCTAAGAACTGTGGTGTATTATAACATGATTCTAAGAACTGTGGTGTATTATAACAGGATTCTAAGAACTGTGGTATATTACAACAACATGATTCTAAGAACTGTGGTGTATTATAACAGGATTCTAAGAACTGTGGTATATTACAACAACATGATTCTAACAACTGTGGTATATTACAACATGATTCTAAGAACTGTGGTGTATTACAACGCGATTCTTAGAACTGTGGTATATTACAACAACATGATTCTTAGAACTGTAGTATATTATTACAACATGATTCTTAGAACTGTGGTGTAGTACAACGCGATTCTTAGAGCGGTGGTATATTACAACAATATGATTCTAAGAACTGTGGTGTATTACGTGATTCTTAGAATTGGTCTTTAAAATAGATTATTCTATTCTAACAGAATGTATTACTACAACATGATTCTAAGAACTGTTGTGTATTATAACAGGATTCTAAGAACTGTGGTATATTACAACATGATTCTAAGAACTGTGGTGTATTACAACACAATTCTTAGAACTGTGGTGTATTACAACAACATGATTCTAAGAACTGTGGTGTATTACAACGCGATTCTTAGAACTGTGGTATATTACAACAACATGATTCTTAGAACTGTAGTATATTATTACAACATGATTCTTAGAACTGTGGTGTATTACAACAACATGATTCTTAGAACTGTGGTGTATTACAACGCGATTCTTAGAACGGTGGTATATTACAACAATATGATTCTAAGAACTGTGGTGTATTACGTGATTCTTAGAACTGTGGTGTATTATAACTGGATTCTAAGAATTGTGATGTATTATTACAATATTCTTACAAGTGTGGTGTATTATTAAAGTACGATTCTTAGAACTGTGGTGTATTATTACAACATGATTCTTAGAATTGTGTGTATTATTACAACATGATTCTTAGAACTGTTGTGTATTATTACAACATGATTCTTAGAACTGTGGTATATTATTATAACATGATTCTTAGAACTGGTGTATTATTAAAGTGCGATTCTTAGAACTGTGGTGTATTATTACAACATGATTCTTAGAACTGTGAGGTATTATTACAACATGATTCTTAGAACTGTGAGGTATTATTACAACATGATTCTTAGAACTGTGAGGTATTATTACAACATGATTCTAAGAACTGTTGTGTATTATAACAAGATTCTAGGAACTGTGGTATATTACAACATGATTCTTAGAACTGTGAGGTATTATTACAACATGATTCTTAGAACTGTGGTGTATTATTAAAGTACGATTCTTAGAATTGTGGTGTATTATTAAAGCATGATTCTTGGAACTGTGGTTTATAACTAAAGCTGTAATTCTACAAGTATAATCTATAACTACTGCATGATTCTATAAGTGTAATCTTTAACTAAAGCATGATTCTAGAAGTATAATCTATATCTACAGCATGATTCTAGAAATATAATCTATATCCACAGCAGGTTTCTAGAAAAAATATTTATATTAAAGCATGATTCTATAAATATAAGCTAAATCTATATTTACTGCATGATTTTAGAATTGTAATCTAAAAGTATAAACTACAATTTCAGCATGTTTTGGAAAGTGTAATCTAGAGAATAATTCTAAAAGAATAATCTAATTACAGACTTTTTCTAGAAAAGTTATCTATTACTTCAGAATAATAATAGAATTGTTGTCTATGGCATGATTCTAAAAGTGTAATATAAAATTACAGCATGATTCTAGATCCTGGAGTGTATGTCAGATTTGTATACTATCCATGATATCAAGATTCATGATATTGCGTTGTGTATTGTACAAAAATTTGGAAGACCCACTGAAACCTATCTGTGATAGAATTTGTCTCATTCATTTCACTAATTCATTCATTGTCTATTCTTTGTTATTGTTATTGTGCTACCACTAAAATTTATTTTTCATTTACTTTTTTTATTGATTTTGAACACAATTTAATCATAAAAAAATAATAATTGGCTAACAAAATGAAATTGATTGTAAATAAATGTGAAATTTGTATAAAAGTCATTCTTAATTAAAAATATCACCTTATAAATGTGTCCGGGACATGGGTTGAATGTGTCAAACATGCATTTGTTTAAAGGGCCATTCTGAATTATTCAAAAAAGATTCCATTATCAAAAAAATCGCTTATGTTGCCTGAGAATATTTCTAAAGTCTGTTTCTTATATCTATTCATCTTCTTTATCAAACTGATTTTGTTTTTAAAGGGTTAATTACAAACAGGGAGTACTTATTGTTAATTAAGCAATGTGACCTAGTTTTGGTGTTTGCCCTTTAAATGACTCAATATTCCTATCTGAAACCTTTATAAATACACAGGAGGGACATTTCTCTACAATTGGGCGTTTATTTGACTCAAATCCGTTCAGTAGTTTCCTATCAGCGTCCAAAAAACAACACACTTAAAAACCTTATGTAAGGTTTTTAAATATTTTAGCATGTTTTTAGCGTTTAAAAATTAACGGCTGGATTTTTTTAGCTAAAACTTTCAGATACTTTAAAGAACACATAGTTAATGATTTTGGCGTATAGTTTTCACAAATTTGAGCAAAAAAAATTTTTGACCTAAAAAAAATTCAGACTGTCCCTTTAAGGGCTCAAATATTGGTATTCACTTAGAAGTTGAATGGACTATATGAACATAATCCACTTTTGAAACACACAGTGACCCTGTGGTCATTTTCCTGGTGTTAAATACATGTAGGCTTACTCATAGAACATACCACATAGTATTTAAATATATAACATCACATGCCATTTTAATGCTTAAATTCAATTCCAAAGATTCAAATACAGAAAAGTCAGATGAAATATAATTATATTAATCTTCTTTCTGAAAGGTATCATCTTCTTCAGAACATTCTTCACTTTCCTCATCTAAATTATTACTTTCATTATCTGTACTTGTATCATTAATTATCTTAAATCTTCCTTCTGAATCTGAGTCAGCTGATACAATATCAGATCCTGTTTCTCCTACTAGTATGTACTCTAAACCCTGAAATTTTCATTTAAAAACTAATAGATCAAATGTTTCTGACCTCTTCTCAAATGTAACCTTAAAATACACTTTTTTTTCCAAACAATTCTCCAAAAGCACACACAAGAAGAAGTACTACTTGTCAAACTTCAGTAGGGGAACAGGCTGAAATAGATCAGTTGTCTGAGGATAGCACTGCTTGATCTCATTGACTGATCATTATAAATGTAATTCTACAAATGTAGAGAAGAAAATGATCTTAGCTATGTATGTATAAAAAATCTTACCTTCCAGTGTGAAGGTTTGGTAACTATTTGATTATCTCTTAAATCAAACTTGGTTAAATTTGATAAACTTAATAACATATCATCACTAACAGTCTGTATATAGTTTCCTTTCATATTCAAACTAGTTAATTTAGGTAAATCACTAAAACATTCAGGAATTTCTTCAAAACGATTATGATTCACATTCACATAACTTAAAGATGTCAAGTTCCCAAATTGTGAGTGTAATTCTTGGAAGTAGTTCTCAGCAAAACATAACCATCTTAGTTTTTGTAATTTATTGAATTCTTTGGGAAATGACGACAAATTATTACATCTTAAACTAAGTTTTTCTAGATTTTGCAAATTTCCTATTTCATGTGGAAGATTCATAAGTTGACATTCTACTAACCACAATTGTGAAAGAGCTGTTAATTGTCCAATGTCTGAAGGAAGCATTCCAAGAGGATTGTAACACATACTGAGATACATTAAATTTTTCAATTTTCCAACACCTGGTGGAAATACAGTCAACTGATTGTGGTCTAAAACAAGTTCCTCTAATTTGGTCATGGCACCAAGTTCTGTTGGAGGCATCAATAATTTATTGTCATTTAAAGACAATTTTTTAGTATTTATGAGTTTGCGTAAACTGTCTGTTATGATAGTTATACCACGATGACTTAGATTCACAATTTCATCTCCTCTCATTGCTGCTTGTGTTACTAATTTCTCTATTTCTAACAGATCCATTTATATCTAGTATCTTGAAGCACGCTGAAAATTAGTTGAAAGTATATATAAAGTATACATAGATCTATTTAGTAGGTATTTACTTGTCATATTGAAATAGGCAAACACTAGAACGGAACATCCTGTCCCTCAATTAGTGATTTTGAGGGACAGGAAACCATCAATGGTTATAAGTTGAAATCGCGCAACCAATTTTGTTGCGTTGAAATATTCTTCTTCCTTGAGATTTTTTCTCTTAAACTTATCACCATTGATGTTCTGGTCTAGGCAAACACTTGCTTCAAATTTATACTCAACAATCTCAACAATTTCTCTCAGTGGCCAAGTCAATAGTACTAAGTAGCCTATAGATATCCTAAAAAAGTTCAGAAAACTTCAATGAATTCTGATCTGTTATCATTCCTTACTTGTGCCGTTATCAAACCGTAAGCTACTTTAGACTAACGCAGGAGAAAAACGACATGCAATTCTATTTATTTTATCTGGAAACAAAAACAAGGATCCCGTTGCGCTTATGCCTTATCGGCCCTGCAACGTAGCCTACCTATCCAGATCCAGAAAGATATTGAATTATTTTTTTTTTTTTTATCATATCAATAAATCTACAAACCTCTATTTTTTAACGAATTTCATTCTGGATTCGACAAAAAAGAAGTTTATTGCTAGGAAGACGCCATATTGTAAACAAAGGGCTATTTACACCTTTTTTACTAAAAACTATTGCAAGGGAAGTAACTGGATAGACTATAAAACTTCTAAACAACAGTTAATTTCTTTAATCCTAAATTATAAGAACACAAATTTAATGTATAGTATAACTATAACTAGTTGCCCTTACTTTTTGGATTTTTTTCAACATTCACACATCTGATATAATTACATATTTCTACCATGTAACCTATGTATTTGGTAACTGAGGCAGGGAAACACTGATCTTGGTCAAATTCCTCAAATGGGTTACATTGCAAAAATGATCATGAAAATAGCCATTGGCCTTACTCTACCTGTATACTAAAATTCCTCATCAATTTAGGCCAATGAACCATTTTTTGGTGATTCTGTCATTTTTACGTTTTTTGAATGATGAACTTTTTTTGGAACATTTCATTTTATTGAACCATGATAATTATCATCGAAATCGGGTTTTTTTTTTCATTTTCTTCTTATTTCTGATTTAGGTATATCAGTGTAAGCATGCCTTTCAGACATTTAGTTCCAAAATAAAACCAGTAAACTAGTGGCCTATACAGACTAATGTTGTATTAATTTGATTTTAAATAGAGAAAATATAAAATATATAATATAAATATTTTATTTGGAAAGATAGACCCCAAATTAGTTTTACTAGCTGGTCGTAACATATCAAGTTCAACTGAGGCCAAAAAATCTTTATAAACACTGGCAGATCAATGTTTATTTCAAATGTATAGGTATGAGAATATTATCAGATAACTCAAACCTTATACATGTTTATAATTTATTTTTAGGAAGTTGAAATAGTTATGAACACAGTAGAACTGTCTACTTTAATGGGCTGCTTCTGACTCTTTCTGTATCAAGAATTTTGAAAACTGCTCTAAAAAATAAAACTTTATGTAGACTTAGATATTTATTCAGTCAATATAGATAAATAAAGTTGTCATCACAAGAAATAAACAATATCACAGATTCCAAAATAATACTTTAAATACAATTCAATATAAAAATAAATAAATCTCTAGTAATATCAATATGTATATTATACAGCACATAAATATCAGATCATTGTAATTATAAGAGACCAGCCTATATATCAAATCAAATCAGTTCAGTTAACAGAATAGTAAAGACTGTGTAAATGTAATTCTCCAATAGGAATAACAGCACTTCAAATAACTAATACACAATCATCATCGCTGATAATCAAATTTCAAATTTATATACTTTATTGTTTATCAAGAATTGGTTTCAACAATCATGTTTCAAGAATTTTTCTTTCAAAACTTAACAGTCTGAATTGCACTAATTCCACATCCAGTCTTGTTTGAAAGATTAACTAAACAGTAAACACTGGTAATATTTCTATGGTTTACCAAGTTTATCTTTCATCTTGCGTAGAACAGACTGTAAACCACCAGTAGACATACGTCGGAAATTGGTATCATTTTGTGATGCTATTGATTGTATATCTAAATGAAGAAATTCTTCCATTCGTTGTAGTACATTATCTTGAATGTCAAAATTAGGTTCAAAACCATATTCATTAGTTCTAAATATTCTTATTTGATCAATCAGTTGACAAATAGTTCTGAAAGTAAAAACAAATATTAAAAACAAGAAATGAATGAAAATGAAATGAATAGAGTTTTACGTCCTGCTTTTCTGCACCTATATGGGCTAATTCAGGACGGTCAAACGCCATGCAGTGTGCAATGAGGGAAATTTTGCCAACACAGCGGCATTAGCCTGCTCTTATTTTTGATTTCCAACTGGCGAGGGATTTTTAACGTGCACAACCAATAGCACACGGGACCTCGGTTTAATGTCCCATCCGAACGACTAGACGCTTTTTCCATGTCAGCCCCTGAAACCTGCATCACTGACAAGGGGAAACCGGGTTGAAAAATTTCTACCCATGCCGGGATTGAATCCTGGACCTTCAGATTAGCGAGCAAGCGTCTAACTCACTGAGCCACTGCGGCTCCCTACTAAAAACAAGAGCAGCCTCTTTTGATTTGAGGTAGGTTGAGATTAAAATAGATTCTTTGTGTTTATGTTTTTAATAGTACCTTAATGTGCATAAGTATCATTGCTTGACTATACCAATGTCAGTATTTTATTTATACTTAAACCATAGCTATGACGTCATCTATTGTTCTTTTAATCCATTATCCAGAAGAGTGGCTTACCCCAGTCTTAAACACCCTCAACACAGTTCACCAACTGTCCATTCTTAAGCTATAACTGTCCATTCTTAAACAGGAACTGTACATTATTAAATGAAATAATGGACAGTTGAATGTTAAGAATGGACAGTTAGGTAAATGTGACAGTGGCAATAGAGTATAACTAACCGACAGCAACAATAAGAGGGAAACTTTCATAAAGTGAGTTTTCCGGGTCATGCGGGTCAGAATTTAATTTTGACAGCATAATTTCATCTGAAAGGGAGCCATCGATCAGAATGTGTGCATATTGTATATATCAGTGCATTCATACCCTTTATGATCCATTTCCCCACCATAAAAACAATATACAGTCATTTACCGGGAAGAGCCGCCCCCCCCCCCCCCTCCACCAGATTGAGCTTATGATTGATTTTCTCATGGGTGCAGATTGTTTTTTAAATGCTCGGGGACGGGGAGACCAGCGGCGTTCACAGAATTGATCAATAGGGGTCTCACAATAGGGTCGGCGGCAAATTGTGCCTATATTACGTCTATTACAGAGTAAGCCCTGTTACTCAACCATGCTCGACCATTTGTGTGTGGTTGGGTGTGTGTTAAAGGGGAGGGGGGGGGGAGGACATCATGCCACCCTTTTCCCCGGGATATGCACCAATGGTACTGAGTGTGATGTTGCCGAGCATCATTATATTTTGCATTAAGAAAATGGTTTTCGTATGAAAATAGACTATTTTGACATGATGAAAAGACTTCCAAAATAGCATTGGACATGTTTTTCATGGTTCTTAGATTAGACTCCAGACCCCCCGCCGTTACGTACATCTAGAGTGAATGGCGATACAATTGTTTTTAGCAAGTGGGGAAATAGATCATAAAGGTTGAAAACACTTGTTTAAAGGACCTAATGGCATCCGATTTATGTCGCTGATGATATTCTGCTATAAAATATCCAAGTAACATATTAAGATTTCATTTTATATGTTACGGGTGTCACAATACTCCACATTTAATCCCAAATCAACACCACAATGTACATATCCTCTCCGTTTGAAGACATGGTCCTTGACTAAATCAATGAATGATTATCAATTGATTTATTGGTTAAATCTGATAAAATCTACTCAAGGTCGTGAGTTGTGTTGTTGAAATTAACTCACTTTAGTGTCTGTCCATTATTACAACAATGGGTGGCTATGGTTTAAGTCAGAGAGAAGCCTCAAACTATACATTCTGTGTGAGAATAGATCAACCTCGGCGCTAACGCGCCTCGGTTGATCCATTCTCCCACAGAATGTATAGTTTTCGGCTACTCTCCTTTACATACCTCATTTTAGTCCATTTAATAAAGCCATTAGCTAATGTAAAACTTCCCATTTCTATTTGTTGTACATGTAGTAAGAAATATAATGTATATGGTATGGTAGGATAAAGAGTATAGTTACTATCTTGTATCAGGTAAAATGGCTCACTCTTTAATTTCAACTAAAACAAAATAAACATATTTTAAATTACCTTTAAATTCATGTCAAGATAAGTTATACATGGATACAATACCTGTCAAACTTAATCTTTTTCCTTATGTTATGTATAATCCAAAATCTTATGCAGACAGTAAGCACTGATATAGCAAAAAAAGTAAAATATTTTTTCCAGATATAGAAACCCAAAATTTTGGGTGCTGAGAACATTTGACAGACAAAATTCTTATCCTTTATATCCTGGAACTTACAAAATACAAGTGATTCAGCTCAAATGTGACCACCATATTTTTTCCGGCACGAATACAATAAGTTCTTACCTTCATTTTGGACAATGACTCCATTGTTGTAATATATTTAGAAGAAATGTTTCTCCATATTGGTAATTGTCTTACTATGACATTCTCTAAACCCTCAATAATAGATACACACAGAGAATAATTACGTATTTCTTCACTGATCTGTGCTACATTGATAAATTTAGTCAGTAGTTGAGCCTGGGCCTATTGATGTAAAGAAACATTATTAACGAGATGTTCACAATCAAGATAAATTTAGGATGGAAACTTCTCAAATATTAGCAAAATAATATATCTTCACAGATAAGCAACCATTTATTCATTTAATATATATATATTAAAGGGATTCATTTGCTATCCATTCAAACAATCATATTAATCACAAAAACAGGAATATTTTTGCAAAGCTTTTAGCAAGAGTGTTCACAGTTTCACATCAAAATTTGAGCCTTTAAATCTAATTCTAATTAATAAATTATCAGCATTTGTAAAGTTAAATGTATTTTTGATAAGATTATTGTAGCATTTCAAACAAAAATCGCCTGTTGAAAATACCAACTGTTCTTTGTTAAACTGTACTCACCTTAGGATTACTACAGCTAACTAATTCACCAGAAACCCACTGAGATATATTCTGTGATAAACTTATTAACTCATCTAATATTTTAGATGGCATCCATTGACCATGAAATAGATTTTTCGATTCTCCTCCACTCTGTCTTCTCCGTATCATAGATGGTGTACATAGACCAGGTAATGATAAAGCTACACATATTCCATTAGCTTTAGAATTTAAATATTGTATTGGATGTGACTGTTGAAATATTTCCTGAAAATAAAAAGAAAACTGAACACTTATTGTTGATAAACACATATTTACATGGATTTAACTACAGGACCTGAATGTGTTTTAAAGATAATAATCTAATATATCATTTTGGTTGCTCACAATAAAATAATATAACCAAAAACAGCGAAAATAATTTAATCTTGAAAATATTTTACTCAATAAAGTGTGAAGAAACTTCACATCAAATCGAAATTATGTAAACCTCAGAAGTTACGCATTGCTTAACTCAAACCAGATTTTCACTACAAATAGTGAAAGTTTATGGAATCACTTTTGAAAATGAACCATATTTTTCTGATATTTCCTAAAAAATGATATTTTCAAAATAGTTTTGATAGTTTTAGAATGTCCTGATTAGCAGAACCATTTTCATTATTTATATTGGAGAATATATCACTTTTTGTAAGTAAATCCAACACAGACATTTTCATGATAAATTTCAATGCTTGAACTATGAAGGCTATATAATAACAAGATAAATATTTACCTGAGTTATAAGTGTTAACTGTTCAACTAATATTTGTGGTGTATAATCTAATAATGTAAATGTATCATTTCGTTTTGTTATTCTGGGGTAAAATCCATCATCTATATCATTATTACTACTAGCTTTAGTTATACTGGTTAAATCTTTAAATGACTGGACTCGTTTAGTTGGTGATCTTCTAGTTAATGACTTGAATGAATTCCACTGAAAATGAAGATAAAAAACAATATTAATATATTCTTCCTTTCTAACAAGTATTACTAATGCTTTGTCAATACCAATAAACAACAACTAAATATAGGTAAATAAATGTAGACAAAATTAAAAATACAAGTATTCAGTTGTCATATTAAACCAACAACTATTTAACACAAGTTTCACATCCTACTTGTCTGCATCTGATCACACTTTTGAAGAAAGGCAACATCATGCAATGTGTGCAATGAGGGAAATGTTTGCACTATAGTGGCATTAGCCATTAGCTTACTCTTTCTTTTTATTTCCAAATTGTTAGCAGATCAGTTATTATTATAATCTATGCCAAGATTGAAACCTGAACTCACTGAGCCACAGAAGCTCATTAACAAATATTTAGAAGAAGAGATCATGATTTTTTTTTTAAACAAATGAATGAATTCTAGCATTTAAATAAAGCAATACAGAAAGATTTACCTCCCAAAAAGCAAAATTCAAAATTAACATATCTATACCAAGTTTGAAATGGTGTTTAATTTAAAATGTAATAAATTGTTCATCATGTGATCAAGTGATAGAGTAATACGAGTAGTTTACTTAAAATGCATTGATGATTTGAAAGTGATAATAATAAAGATTGGAATTGCAATAACTAGATATTAAATAGAAAAAGAAGTGATAACAAACTAAAATAAACTAAAACTAAAAAGAAATTTTACCTCCTTTATTGTTTCTCTGACCTTAGATATAAAATTAAACACAATGTTTACCTTAGACCAAGTAGGACATTGTCATTTGGAATTGGATAATTTGCTTCTGACATTTGACATTAAATTGTCATTGCAATGGGAATAACATTGTGAATTCTATGGGATGAAAACACATAGCCCATCTTGAATGACTTCAAAATCGAATATTTTCATTAATACTCTTCAAAATCTGTTTCTCTGCCATTACAAAAATAAATTTCATCATATAATCATTACTATTTACCTTCTTCGGTGATTCTAGCTTTAAATATAAAGTTGTTTCTTCTTCATCTTTATCATCATGAGAATTATTGAATTTAATCTTGTAACCATGGGAACAAAGTCGCAGAAGTTCTGAGATACATTCCTGTTTATCATCATTATGAGAGAGTTGTTTCATCAAAAACTGTTCCAGCCGGAATAACAATGTTTTATTCAGTTCAAAATCTATGTTATAAAAACCTTCCATCCAATAATATATAATATCTAATACTCTCTGTTTTATACACTGAATTCTAGGGTCATTAGGATCACACCTGAAATTAAAAAATTATTCTGTATAGTTTTTGTTTAAATAGCATAGACTCCTGATTTGAATAATTTTAAAATTAATTGCAAATCAAAACTTTTGATAGTTTTGTCATGTGAAAGTCATATGAAACTGTTAACAGTATATTTACCTTGATGCTGCTGTATATCTATGTATAATAAAGTTTAATAAACTATCTGATATTTACCTTGATGCTGCTGTATATCTATGTATAATAAAGTTTAATAAACTATCTGATATTTACCTTGATGCTGCTGTATATCTATGTATAATGAAGTTTAATAAACTATCTGATATTTACCTTGATGCTGCTGTATATCTATGTATAATAAAGTTTAATAAACTATCTGATATTTACCTTGATGATGCTGTATATCTATGTATAATAAAGTTTAATAAACTATCTGATATTTACCTTGATGCTGCAGTATATCTATGTATAATAAAGTTTAATAAACTATCTGATGAAATGAAATATCTATAGGTATATAAAAACTGATGTATAAATCCATTACTTATAGCACACCTGTAACAGACAAATAAACTTTAACATATACAGTATAAAAACATTGACATCAGTTTTTCTGGTCCCGAAAGAATTTGATCATGATCATTTAGTCACACATTATAGACAGCACACGATCTACAAGACTTAGACTTATTATTTACTCTACTAGTTAACGATGAACAGCGCGCGCCCTATTGCCGAAAGAGACAAAGCCGGCTTTTTGTGTTTCCACTGAGTAAATGAAAGCTGGCTTTCATTTGGCCCCAATAAATTGCCCACCACGATAGGCTTCAATTGCCAAACCGTTACAGTTCCAGAACCGTAACGGTTCGGCAATTTGTCAGTGGAAACACAAAAAAAGCCAGCTTAAAGCCGGATTTTTATGTCAGTGGAAACACAGTTATAGTCTAAAGTACTTACGTAATAAAAAGATAAGCCATTAAAGCTTGGGTTTCACCAGCTTGTAAAACTTGTATCTCACAGTTAGAATGAGGATCTACCATATATTGAAACTGTAGTAAAGGATTATCTGGATATGGTTTGAAGGATAATATCTCGTTAACTATATTTAATGATAAACTATATGAATACTGTAGATGAATACCATTAAATTCTGCTAATAACATCTGAAATACATACATGTAACACCTGTTATTCCTTGTTAAATCAGGTTTTATGAACAGAATTGATATTTTGAATAAAATATAGCATTTTGCAGAAGTGATTAAAGTCACTTTAATATGTTACCTGCCCGAACTTTAGATTGTTGTCTTCTTCATGCAGTTTGACTTGACTTGAGGTACTTTACAATATATTTCTAAGGTATGTATAATTTTGAGGTAATTTATATTCAAATAATCCAAGGATTAATAGTTAAGATAATCTCTGACTTACCTGTAAGTGTGTTTGACACAATTGGAGAAAATGGACTTTTCTTGTCATTTCTTCTAAATCTTTTAATACTTGACTTGCTACCCCTTTCTGATCATCTATAATTTCATTATAATATCTTTATAGTAATGTGATTATGTTGTAGCATGTAGTAAGACAAATAATTCTGTAGGATTGACTATGTGTTATGCCTCATTCGATACCTCTCGTAATTACCATTTTCACAGGTTCCGTTCGATAGCATGGTTTTCTCGTAATTACTACTTTGGAAAGTTGTGTAAATGGTGAAAAATTATCGACACCCATTTTCACATCTTTTCTTACCTTCACCTTGACCCCGTGTAAAAATAGCCACAACTTATTTATCTAAACAATTTTTTTTTTATGATCTTTTGATAATTTTAATGAAGTTGTGATTATTGTCAGAACGGTCTCCACTTTAGCAGACGAATTTCAGACGAGAAAGTTGTAAACACCATTTTCACGATAGGTATCGAACGCAGCATTAGCTATGAGAGCTCAAAACTATATAACCGTTGGTTTAACCCTTCCTGAGCTGGTGATATTTATGTGAAATTCCCTGGAGAGCTAAGCCAAATTTACAAAATTACAGACTTATTGTAATGCATTACTCAACCCCCAACAGGCAGTTTATTTGACTTTGCAGTACCTTGAAACTCCACACACATGTCAGACATAGACTGTATGTGTTTATGTACAATTTTTTTTCCTGAAAAATTGTCGTTACCATGGTTACTAAATGGTAAAGAAAATTTGCTCAAAATGTAATGGTAACTTTGAAAGTTTGTAAATATTAGGGTGTATGTAGATTTAGAGATGGCCTGAACCAGTCGCTTGTGATATTTAGAACAGACTAGTAAATATTTCACACTTTTGTTCAGTTTTTGCTAAAATCGTATATATTTTTCTTGGAGTTGAAATCTTGGACGTAATCATGGGCTTTATTCAGCTTCAAACGCTTGGGTACTTTGGCCGAGGAGACGGCTATTCCATCATAATTACACTGAAAATAAGTCGCCCGTACATTATTCTATTTATAGATCAAAAATACAAGACGTTAATACCAATAGGAATGGCTCATGGGTGCGCTAACTAGATGTAACGGCCGTCCCGACTATAGTCGGGAACCGCTCTACGTCATAGTATAACGTCACCGACAATAGTCGGGATTAGCTCTGGAAGGGTTAATCTTTACTATGCCTATTTTATAACTATGATTCAGGAATTTTTTTTCAAGAACATACATTTGTTATTTTCAATATGACATATCAGCTATCAGTATAGCATCCCAATATTGGTAATAAAGCACATTCTGAACATACCTTTAGATGTTTTAACTGGATCTATCAATTTTTGATAAAACTTTTGACTTTTTCGTCTCATTTTTTTCTCCATACCCAGTTGTTGTTGTACTGATAGTAATTGATGTTCAATTCCTGCTTTATCACCTTCATCCTATAGAAAAAAAATATAATGATAGGAGTAAAATCAAATTTCATGCCCCAAGTGCTATACTGTACCCGTTTGGGCTAATGGGGACGGGCAAACTCCAAGCAATATGCATTGAGGACAATTTCATCTTATTTTCTATTTCCAACTGTCAAGGGACAGCACAACCTGTAGCACACAAGAACTCAGTTTATTGTCCCATCAGAAGAACATAATATAAGGGAAAACTTGTTGAAAAATCTGCCTTTAAGATAGCAGAAAATACTAAAATAAAATAGATACTTACAATATGACTGGAAAACTCTTCTAAATCACCAGTGAAATCTGTATGTACTGACGCCCAGTGATATATAACTTGTATTTTTCTACGCAAGAAGGTTTCTGATTTCTCCAATAAAGTTGACAATGATTTTTTAGATGCTGGTTTGTCAACATTTTGAATTTGTGAGCCTAGATCATGTCTAGCTTTCAATGGTAAAGAGTCATTTCGACTACTCTCTGAATCACTACTATATTTATTGACATATCTCCGTGTTAGATTGTTATTTGGTTTGGTATCATATTTTCTTATCTTAGGTACATATTGTGAGCTATTGGATGACTGGTCACGAGGTGCTGATTTAATGTTACTAGAAGATGAGTTTGACGACATTTCATCAGGTGAACAATATCGATCTGAATATGATTTTGGTATGTCTATAACTTGTAAATTTTCACTCTTTGACATATTTCTGTTGAATTGTTTATTTTGTCTGAAAGAAGCTTGACGATGAACTTTACTTGGTTCACTTTTGTCACCATTCACCATAGTTTGGTCTGATTTGATTGAATAGCTATCTGATACTGGTCTGACATATTGTTTGGGAGTGTCTATAAAGTTAATATTTTCATATTCATGAATACTACCAGACAGTTGGACATAATCTGATTCTAAATTCATAGAAACACTTCCAGGAGAGGAATCAGCCCGATAAACATTATAAATAGGTGATGGAACTTCTGCTGTTATACTTCGGTTTGTGTCTTTTATAAACGATTCTGATTCACATTTTAATTTATGTTCTGGTGACTGATTTTGTGAATTGTTAACGATATTAGACAAGGAAGAACTTTTACTTCGATCTAATTGGTAACGTTTTTTAAATTTTCTGCGTTTCTCTTTTCTTTCTGTATCAGTTGAATCAGAAGTCTCACTAATTCCACTAGTACGTCTGTATAATGAAGATCTTAAAGGATGAGATCGTTGTAATTCTGGAGGATTAGATTGTAATGGAGGACTATATTTAACATCTGAATGTAAAGCAGAAGAATCAGAATTGGTGGCGTTGATTGAAATTGGTGGTGATTTAAACTGCTGATTCTGTTCAAAGGACGGTGCTGAAAGACGTCTTTGGTCACCATAACTATGCTTACTGGTAGTTGTAGGTGTCTGAACTTTATTTCTGGAAAGCAAAATAGATATTTCATAGATATAATATCAAAGAAGAAATAGTTTCTTTCTTTATTTTCCTTTCCAATAGTAAGTTTGGGAGAATGATGGCACACTACATTGGTCAGATTCAATCAAAATACCACGGCATCATAATATCATAAATGTACAGACACCTACCCAATGCTCAAGTGTAATCAGATGTCTTACAAATAAACTGTTGTACCAGATTTGACTCTGAGAATCTAAGCATAGGATGGAAAGTTGACAAACATAGTGTTAACAGGTGTTCCAATCTAAATTTTATTCTTACCTATTATTAGTATGATTTATAATACCATATAAGGTATGGAGTAATGGATAGGTCCACTCTATTTGATGATATTTCTCACTAACAGCACCAGTAAATGTATCAATACGTAAATTACCTAATGATGTTATATATTCAGCTGAAATAGACAAATTTTTCCTTTTGATCCTTGCACTTTGAATGTACTACACTGTGCAATGTGCAAATGCAATATTTGTATTAGAGCAACCATCTATAGACTAAAGTATATTGGGTGTCCCAATAAAAACGTCCCCAAGTTTGACAGTAAGTATCTCAGCTGTTGGTGAACCGATCTCTTTCCAAATTCTCATAGATTTACTTCAACATGTCCTCGTCAGACCCTGAAAATATGAAAGTCATCGAACAAAAATTGTACAAGAAATGCCACGAACAAAATAGCATGTCACAAAATCCAATATCAGAGCATATTTCAACCTGTGTCTATTGTGCTTTCACCACATCGAAAACCAATATCAAAAATTTTCCATCCTGAAATACTCTCACCAATCTCATCTTAAGATATTTTCTCCCAAAAAGCTACCTTCCTGCTTTTCAGTTCCTGTTAATCTAGTTTGTTTCACTGGTGATGGTAATGACTCTGGGCAGTATGGGATTCTCTTAAGAAACAGGTGTACTGCACTTGGGTTAGAAGGACACACTGATTAAACATGAACTGAAATGCAGGATGGTCACTTCTCAAGTGGTACCTTTAGATGAGATCCGTGAGAGTTTATCAGGATGGAAAATGTTTGATATTGGTGGTTGATGTGGTGAAGACACAATGAACACAAATTCAAATATGTAGTTTGCTCTGATATTGAATTTTTTTACATGCTATTTTGTTCGAGCCACTACTTGTACAATTTTTGTTCGATGACTTTCATATTTTCAGGGTCTGACAAGGACATGTTGAAGTACATCTGTGAGAATTTTGAAAGAGATCGGTTCACCAACAGCTGAGATACTTACCGTCAAAGTTGGGGACGTTTTTTTTGGGACACCCGATATATACGTATGTCAATACCATTCGTATCTACATGTATTGAGCAAAATTCAAAAACAAGTTACAAAAGAAGAAACTTACCAACAGTAAAATCATCATAATCACTGTCATCTAGGATGTGGTTTTCACGTAAAACTCCCAAAACTTCACCTAATATATGTTGATGTTGTGAACCATCAGTATTCAATAGTCTTTCTATTAATGTTTTATCATTACTTTCTACAGTATTACATGGTGGTTGTAATCCACTAACACCACTATCTTTAGACCAAGACGGAGAGGTATTAGCTGACCGACTACCAGATTGATGAAATGACCTCTGTCCACTAGTAGATTGGTTAAAGTGACCACTATCTGATAGGAATGTCTTGTTAAGTTTTGTATGTCCTGTACCAGAAGTATGACTACCAGTAAAACTTTGTTCTAGTTCATTTTGAAGAGTACGAATCTGTTTACGAGCATTGTTTGAAGGAAACTGTAGGAAAGAACCATCCTCCATATTGTCACTTTTTTCTAGAATACCTGAATCTGACATATATCCCTGAGATCTACTTCTAGAGCGAGGTTGTGTTGGTTTCTTCACTATTTGTTTTACACTACGAGTTTGTATTGGAGGTTTACCCACTACATTATTATGTTGAATATTAGTTTTTTTATCAGGAATAGTATCATCTTCAATTTCAGAAACACAATTTTGACCTGTATTTAGAGGCACAGTTATTTGAGGCACATTTGCATAAGGCATAACACTAACTGGAATCAGTTGAACAAAACCTGTTTTAGGATCTTGTTGGAGTTGTAACTGTATTGGGTAAGATGTTGTTTGGCCTGTGATATTTTGTATTGGCATGGTAAATGTCTGTATTGCTGTGGATGATTCTGGAGAAGTATTAACAGAAGACTCAACTACACCAGCATTACAAGTTTGATCTGGTTTGAGTAAAAATGGTGATGTAGAACTTGATAGTTCTGATTCTACTTCTAAATCTTTAGATGGACAAGAAACTGGTGATTTCTGTGACGTTCCACTGATTTGTGTTTGTAAATATTGAGCAATGGCTGTTGCCAAGGTTTCTGTATCTGGTAATTGACCATCAAATTTTTGTAACAATTTACTTAAAGAATCTCCTGGATTGAAGTCTGAGTTGGTATTTTTATCAAGAGATGAATCACTATTATTATTAACTTCATTAGTTTCCTGGTCACTGAATTTACTCTCATCAACTGAACGATGTCGAGACAAGTGTTTCTCTAAGTCTTTCAGTTTTTTCATGACTTTTGGTCTTTTTTCAGGTTGTTTGACATCACTTTCATTTAAACTGTTAGTCTGCTCCTCTGTTTGTTTAACAGACATACTTCCTTCATAGACAGGTGTTGGTTTAGATATGGGTTGAGGTTTTACTGCAACTGGTTTAAAAGCTGAAGATGTAGAACCAATTGTAACTGGTTTAGGACTATTTTCAGGATGAATTGGTTTGAAAGCAGAAACCGGTGTTGGAGCTGCTGTTTTTCTTTCATGCCTCGTCCTTGATTCAGTTTCAATATGGTTATTGTTGCTTTCAATACTAGATTCTTGTAGCTCAGACTAAAAAATAGAACAAAATGTTGCTTCTTGACAGATCAAAATAAAATAAAAGGCAATTCTGTGAATCAATCTAATCTTGCATGAAAAAATCGAGAGTAAAGATGTATAAGAATGGACTCCAAAGAAGTACAATCATTTGTATTGAAATGAATAAGCATGATATGTTTTGTGCATGATTTCTGACATTTATTAACTCAACATTTCACATGTTCATGCTCAACGTCGAGTTAATAAATGTAATAAAAGAAATAGTATATCCATAATATTGTGCGCTTCTTATTCTATGCCTATTTCTATATGTCTTACAAATAAAAGGTTATGATTGTTTAACTTACCTCATGTAATGAATTATTGTTTTGATAGTCTATATCATCATCACTATAATAATTCCAGGCCCGTTGTAATAATATCTTACAACCTTGTCGTGATGTTATATCAAACATTGATTGTAAATTATCACAAATTCCTAGAGCCTGATTAATACCGGGTCTTTTATCACAATTACTGTGTAACATTGATAACAATAAATCTTGTAAATTCTCATCCAAATCTTCATTACTACTTAAAGTTTGTAACGTCATTGCTAATCCATATAAACATGTCTGAAAATAAAGCAAAAAAAATATGTTTGAATTAAAGATATTGAGACATCTAAATATTTGTTATTTGTTATATTTATATATGATCTATAGTGATATATGTCTGGTAGTGTTCTATATGTCTGGTAGTGATACATGTGTCTGGTAGTGATACATGTGTCTGGTAGTGTTCTATATGTCTGGTAGTGATACATGTGTCTGGTAGTGATACATGTGTCTGGTAGTGATACATGTGTCTGGTATTGTTCTATATGTCTGGTAGTGATACACGTGTCTGGTAGTGATCTATATGTCTGACTGATCTGTAGGTTTGACATTGATCTATATGTCTGGTAGTGGTCTATATGTCTGACTGATCTGTAGGTTTGACATTGATCTATATGTCTGGTAGTGGTCTATATGTCTGACTGATCTGTAGGTTTGACATTGATCTATATGTCTGGTAGTGGTCTATATGTCTGACTGATCTGTAGGTTTGACATTGATCTATATGTCTGGTAGTGGTCTATATATCTGACTGATCTGTAGGTTTGACATTGATCTATATGTCTGGTAGTGGTCTATATGTCTGACTGATCTGTAGGTTTGACATTGATCTATATGTCTGGTAGTGGTCTATATGTCTGACTGATCTGTAGGTTTGACATTGATCTATATGTCTGGTAGTGGTCTATATGTCTGACTGATCTGTAGGTTTGACATTGAACTATATGTCTGGTAGTGGTCTATATGTCTGACTGATCTGTAGGTTTGACATTGATCTATATGTCTGGTAGTGGTCTATATGTCTGACTGATCTGTAGGTTTGACATTGATCTATATGTCTGGTAGTGGTCTATATGTCTGGCTGATCTGTAGGTTTGACATTGATCTATATGTCTGGTAGTGGTCTATATGTCTGGCTGATCTGTAGGTTTGACATTGAACTATATGTCTGGTAGTGGTCTATATGTCTGACTGATCTGTAGGTTTGACATTGATCTATATGTCTGGTAGTGGTCTATATGTCTGACTGATCTGTAGGTTTGACATTGATCTATATGTCTGGTAGTGGTCTATATGTCTGACTGATCTGTAGGTTTGACATTGAACTATATGTCTGGTAGTGGTCTATATGTCTGACTGATCTGTAGGTTTGACATTGATCTATATGTCTGGTAGTGGTCTATATGTCTGACTGATCTGTAGGTTTGACATTGATCTATATGTCTGGTAGTGGTCTATATGTCTGGCTGATCTGTAGGTTTGACATTGAACTATATGTCTGGTAGTGGTCTATATGTCTGACTGATCTGTAGGTTTGACATTGAACTATATGTCTGGTAGTGGTCTATATGTCTGACTGATCTGTAGGTTTGACATTGATCTATATGTCTGGTAGTGGTCTATATGTCTGGTACTGTATTGTAGATACATGTAGGTATTCAGTTTCACACATCATAATATATAGCAAGCAAATTTATACAATTGACTACAAGAATAAGACAATTTTACCTTTTCTGATAATATTCCTTTCTGTTGTAACTCTGGTGCCATATATTTAGTTTCTAGTTTCTGTCCATCTGGCACACCAGTAAATATAATACTTCCATTTTCTTTGATGACGGTTGTATCAGGTGATATAAATGCAGCTGTAAAGTGTTAAAGGAATATTCTTTTATTCATATATTTTTATATGGTTTAATCCATTAATTATGACGATGGCAACCCAATACATGATGCAATCCTAGGTTCCCTTTCTCTAAACAATTCACATCAAAATTTAGTTTAGAATGGAAATCTAAAAGCATCTAGCTGAGTGAGATAAAAAAGAAACCTACTCTCTGGGTAAATTGAGGTCTGAGTTGAAATTTTTCTCTCAAATCACAATTATTCAAAATATGGTTGTCATTTAGATCCAATTTATCCTAGAATGCTTTTGGTTCAAGAAAAATATAAGGTTTGGAAATTTTCAATTTGAATTGACCCACTTTGTAGACTGAAAAATCCCCTTTGTAAAATCATACTTTTAAAATAAGATATCTTTAATGGTTGTCATTTTCATCAACCCTAAGACAATCTAAGAATCTCAGAACTATTTTAAGGTTGATATTTCTTTTCATATAAAAATAATAGGCCAAATGTGATTCTGAACTCAATTAGCCAGAGAGTAATACTTTGGAAATAATCTGATTGACTTACGTAAATGTCGCTTTTTCTTCCTGATTGCAATAATGCCTTCGCTTATCAGAGACCATAAGTCCAGATTATCAAGTTTTTCTCTAGTTATCTCTAAAATTGATGCTAAATCTAAACACTGTAAAAAAAATACATCTGTTAATAAACTGTGTGTTGGCCTTTTAAACAACTTTACTTATGCATCATATTTTTAATATAATTTTCAATGTAATCAAATCAATATTTCTTCTTATCCTACAATCCCTGAATATATCATTTTGTTATTTTATAGGCTATATTGAGATGGATCATTTTTCTCTTTCTGATATATTTCAACTGATGCCATTTAAATCAAACTCTAAGAAATTTAACTAAAAATAAAAGAAAAAGAGTTTCTACATGGTTCTATATGTAATTTACACTTACCTCCATTTCTCCTGTAATCAATATATTGGAATATTTCCTATCACTAGTATCGATTATATTGTCTGAGTTTTCTATCACAGTTTCACTTGGTTTATTGTTATCACAACTATCACTATTCTCCTTTACAATACTCCTATCACAATTCTCCTTGTTTTCATCTTCAGTATCAACAATATGGTTAACATTGGAGATATCTAACTCAGCTAACTCTTCATCACAGTTCTCTGTATCAACTGGTACTGAAGAATCTAACAGTTTACAGATGAGATATTGGTCAGGATTATTTGTTTGTTTTTGAGATGTTCCACAATCCTTGTTTTCCGATGTTAACAGACGTGATAATAAATATTCATCACTTTCAGTTTGATTTTCTACACATTGTTTGATATTTTCATCAAATAGTGTCTTTGCATTGCTCTGTTCTGTGTCATGTGATATATTTTCAGGTTTATGATTGGTTGTTACATCCGTCTGCTGGTATAAATCCTGGGGTGTTGATTGTCGAGGACTGTGAGGTGACTGGGTATTAAGGTAGGATGTTAAACCTGCTGATAAATCTAAAATACTGCTACTACCTACAAAATATCAAAACTATACAAGTCACAAACAGTGCTTTCAGAGCAATCTAAACAACTTTTATAGGTTGATTTATAAATACACTTTTTATAGGTATCCTTATCTTATGACACATTTACTACTATTAAGATTGATTTCCAAACACACAAGGTAAAAATACTTCCAAATCACAATTTTTAACCCATGACCAACCTTAATAATGTTAACTCTCTAACTGAAGTAAGCTTACTCATGTAGAAATTCCACAAAAATTTGACTAGTTCATTAGATAATAAATATTAAGATAATAACAAGATTAGAGATAATCTGTATATAAGATTAACCTAAATTACCGGTATATATCTATTAATGTACTGTTAGGTCAATCCTAAACACCCAGTTATTTCACAAGGATTATAGTGTGTGGCTAGGATTGTCATGTGCTATTCTAGAATTATTTAAATGTTGAGTCCATCCAATAGCTAGATTTATAATTCAAGTGTCAAGTCCATCAAATAGTTAGACTTTTAATTCAAGTGTCCAGTTCATCAAATAGTTAGACTTTTAATTCAAGTGTGGAGTCCATCAAATAGTTAGACTTATAATTCAAGTGTCCAGTCCATCAAATAGTCAGACTTATAATTCAAGTGTCCAGTCCATCAAATAGTCAGACTTATAATTCAAGTGCTTAGCAAATAGTATACTTACAATTTAAGTTTCAATTCATCGAAAAGAAGAATTATAATTTAAATGTCAAGTCCATCGAATAGTAGACTTATAATTTAAATGTCAATATCAAGTCCATCATATAGTAGACTTATAATTTAAATGTCAATATCAAGTTCATCATATAGTAGACTAATAATTTAAATGTCAATATCAAGTTCATCATATAGTAGACTTATAATTTAAATGTCAATATCAAGTCCATCATATAGTAGACTTATAATCTAAATGTCAATATCAAGTCCATCATATAGTAGACTTATAATCTAAATGTCAATATCAAGTCCATCATATAGTAGACTTATAATCTAAATGTCAATTTTAAGTCCATCATATAGTAGACTTATAATCAAAATGTCAATATCAAGTCCATCATATAGTAGACTTATAATCTAAATGTCAATATCAAGTCCATCATATAGTAGACTTATAATTTAAATGTCAATTTTAAGTCCATCATATAGCAATCTAATTAAAATTAGATTACATTTCGTTTCGGTTATTTTTTGACTGTCGACTCCATGTAATCTAACCACTTATATAAGGCGAGCAACTTTTGGTAAAGTTGATTTCAGCCAATCAAAAACTACCTTCAAGATCGCAGGTCTATGCATTGATATGCATTGTGGGAAGACGAAACAGAAAGTAAACCAACACAGCTGTCCAAATTATGACCTAATTCAAAATATTCAAATATAAACGATGTTCTGATTGGCGGAGGGGTGGCACGTTCTATAAATAGCTTATTCGTCACCAGAAGATGCTCGCCTTATAAAAGTGGTTAGATTACATGAAGTCGACAATCAAAAAATAACCGAAACAAAATGTAATCTAATTTTAATTAGATTGATCATACAGTAGACTTATAATGTCAATATCAGGTCCATCATATAGTAGACTTATAATTTAAATGTCAATATCAAGTCCATCATATAGTAGACTTATAATTTAAATGTCAATATCAAGTCCATCATATAGTAGACTCATAATCTAAATGTCAATATCAAGTCCATCATATAGTAGACTTATAATCTAAATGTCAATATCAAGTCCATCATATAGTAGACTTATAATTTAAATGTCAATATCAAGTCCATCATATAGTAGACTTATAATCTAAATGTCAATATCAAGTCCATCATATAGTAGAATTATAATTTAAATGTCAATATCAAGTCCATCATAAATTAGACTTATAATTTAAATGTCAATATCAAGTCCATCATATAGTAGACTTATAATCTAAATGTCAATATCAAGTCCATCATATAGTAGACTTATAATCTAAATGTCAATATCAAGTCCATCATATAGTAGACTTATAATTTAAATGTCAATATCAAGTCCATCATATAGTAGACTTATAATCTTAATGTCAATATCAAGTCCATCATATAGTAGACTTATAGAAGAAAATAACGTGACTATGATATACTTACCATCTTGTAAGGGACTACCTCTAATAAAATTATCTATCATACAATGACAAATATCCTGAGATGATTTTTCTTTTAAAACTTCGTCACACTGTCTGATAACATGTTCTATAGAAGGTCTTTGTTTATGACTATCAGCACACAAATTAGTCAGTAAATCAGACAATTGAGTGGATAATTCGTGTTTTGGTTCTTCTGTATGTATATTATATTCAATACCATATAACATAGTCATCCCCAGTGAAAACAGATGAGACTGAAATAATAAACCAAGTATAGATTAAATAGATAGAATAGATCTCACTTTATGTCATGTCAGTAAAATTCATTTTAAAAAAAAATACAATCTGAAAACACATTACAAGATGACAAATTAATTTTTCATAAAGTTCTGAGGAAGAAGATAAAACAAAATTTGTTGATTGGATGTAAACCGAAACATTGATTAAAATGACATGGGTAGGCCAAAATGGCTCTATTTTCATTTAAACTGCAAGATTTGAACATTTTCATGCCCATGGCTGATATTTTTCCTGAAAAACTTTTATCTTCTCAACATTTGTAATTTCAGATGATACTTCCAGAAATAATGAATCAGATTTAGATTTTTAAGTTAAATGCTAAATGATGAATCAGATTTAGATTTTAAAGTTAAAAGCAAAATAATGAATCAGGTTTAGATTCTGAAGTTAAATGCTAAATAAAGTTCAAATCAGATTCTTATTTTGAAAAAACTGATAAACAATGATTTCCTTGGAATGTTATTGGTAGTAATAAATTTAACCAGTTAATAAAAAGGAACAAACCTGTTCTATGGATGGCTTAACACAAAGTAAAGGTAACTGTGGGAACAATCTAGTAGCCAACACATGTCAAGTTTTAGAAAGAAAATCATTGCCACTCTGACCTATAATTATCTAATTAAGTGACTAGCTTAATGACAGCAATTAATTTAATCTTATATGTTCAAATTCTACCCTAATTTTTATTGAATAACAATCAATAGTAAAATAAGTATATCTTTATGTTGTAAAATTGAATTAAAAAAATCAACTCCATTAACAAATGAGGATTTTTGAGAAAGTATTGCACTTAACCAACAAGTAAAGATTTCTGGAGCAATATTGCACAAAACAAATAAGTAAGGATTTCTGGAGCAATATTGCTCTAAGCAAATGAGTAAAGATTTCTGGAGAAAAAATTGCACTTAACCAACTAGTAAATATTTCTGGAGAAATATTGCACTTTACCAATAAGTCAAGATTTTTGGAGAAATACTAAACAAATGAGTAAAGATTTCTGGAGAAATATTGCACTTAACCAACTAGTAAAGATTTCTGGAGCAATATTGCTCTAAACAAACGAGTAAAGATTTCTGGAGAAATATTGCACTAAACCAACAAGTAAAGATTTCTGGAGCAATATTTCTCTATACAAATGAGTAAAGATTTCTGGAGAAATATTGCACTTAACCAACAAGTCAAGATTTCTGGAGCACAATTGCACAAAACAAATGAATAAAGATTTCTGGAGAAATATTGCACTTAACCAACAAGTAAAGATTTCTGGAGAAATGTTGTTCTAAACAAATGAGTAAAGATTTCTGGAGAAATATTGCACTTAACCAACAAGTAAAGATTTCTGGAGCAATATTGCTCTAAACAAATAAGTAAAGATTTCTGGAGAAATATTGCACTTAACCAACAAGTAAAGATTTCTGGAGAAATGTTGCACTTAACAAACAAGTAAAATTTCTGGAGAAAAATTGCACTTAACATTAACACACAAAAAAGATTTCTGGAGAAAACTTGCATTTGATTAACAGGTAAATATTTGGAGCCATGTCTTTATAAATTATATTTAAGAAATCTACTTACCTTAAATGAATTTCCCACATCTTCAAACTCAGGTGCTATATAGAGTGCTTCAGGTTCTGTAAGAAATTATATCTAATTTAGTTTTTGACTATATAATTTGTATTCACCATGAAATCAATTTAAAAATTAAAAGGATATAATAGAAGTAAATAATAGCAAGTCTTCAAAACAAGGTTTAATGTGCCCACTGAACTATAGAAAAGGAGAAATTACACAGTTTAGAGAAGATTAGAATTGAAAGCCTTTACAAATGATCAAAGAGCATGACAAAATATAGTTTTAAGTAATTGTAGGTTACTGTTGAATTATAATAATATATAATAAGTTTTAATCCATTATAAATAACCACTCATTCGTATAACAATTATACATGTATAGCATTATAAATAAAACTCAATTAAATATTTAAATCATATTTCTAGGTTCAGATTTATTTAAATAAATCAAATTGAATACATGTCTAACTGTAATTAAAGAAACCCTAAAAATAATTATATACATGTTTCTTAATGCATGATACACAAACTTAAAGGGATTGTAAAGAGGTTTTCTAAAATTTCAACATTAAACATGTTTATCGGGGATACATATTTAGAATGAATTTTCACTTTTCTAATTTTCAATCAATCAGACACTTATGGGTCCAGCAATTCCATTTTAACCAAGTGTTTGATGACATCACATCTGTGAATGTCTTTTGTGATTCAAATAATATATTTTGCAGGAATCGCAGACACGCAAACACTTATTAAAGATCCCTCGACAGTTGGAAATCGAAAATAAGAGCAGGCTAATGCCGCTGTCCTGGCAAAATTTCCCTCAATTAGCCCATATTGGTGCAGAAAAGCAGGATATATAACTCCATTCATTTCATTTCATTTCAAATACTTATTTTAATTGGAATTGCTGAAATTATTGAAAATAGGAGCAGTGCAAATTGATGCTATGTCCATGATTCACATAAAAACATAAGAACCCTCTTTAAAATCCCTTTAGTAGGTTTATGACCCAGGTTATGCCTTTAGTTAGTTAGTTTTTTAAGATATAGGTATCTATTTCCTTAACGATTTTTCTATTTGTTTGGCAAAATTGAAATTTTTAAAAGAAAGATAAAAACTGTCAAATATAATACAAGTAAATACAGTAAAAATCTGGGCTTAAAATCTTTAAAGCACAATAAAAAGAATATGTATGTAGATATTAATCAGTGATTGAGCTATATGTTATATTATATTATGTAATAGATCAATATAGATACATCCCTTTTCAAATTATTGCCTTAAGCTAGATCTTGGTTCAAATGTCCCAGCAGGTACCTATCACTTTACTATCCATACCTCCTATATCAAAGAGTTATTAAGGATTGTGACATATGTTTATGTTATAAGAATTCTATCAGTAATCAACTACGGTGTCAATCATACAACCTTTAGACAAAAGATTTCAATTGTTGTTACATTGTTATAAACATTACATAAATTCTTTAATGTGAAAACAACTAATGTTCTGAGTTCAACAGATAAAAACAAAATTTCACAAATTTTTCGCCTTCAAAATTTATAAAAAAAATTTCATAGATATTTTTATTGATCTCTGTTTTCTATAGTGTTTCTTTAATGGAAAACAATGCTATTTCAAAATATTTATTTTATTGAAATTTCTGCACTATCGTTCATTAAGTCCATATAATTAAGTTATATCAGGATGTAACTTGCAACACTGTTTCACCACTAGTGACAATAAAACAACATTTAGGAGAGTTTTTCTAAACTGCGATTATGAACCCATTGACAAAAATTCACCTGTAAACTGACCAATTGATATCAAGTAGAGTTCAAAGAAAAGCATATCAAGATCTATATTTCAATCTGATTGGGCAATTTAAGGTTTATAAGGTCAAAAGTTTCAAAAACTTTATAACCACAAGGGATTGTAAAAAAGTTTATTAACTGTGTTTCCACTGACATAAAAAGTCGGCATTAAGTTAGCTTTTTTGTGTTTCCACTGACAAATTGTCGAGCCGTTACGGTTCGGGAACTGTTTCGGCAATTGAAGCTTTTCGCGTTCGGCAATTTAACGGGGGCCAAATGAAAGCCATTTACCGTACTGAGTGGAAACACAAAAAAGTTCGGCAATAGGAGACGCACAGACATCTGTTTCAAAATTGGAATGGTGCAAATCAATGCAATCAGTGTTTCAAATACACTTAAAAAGTTTTAGAAGCCTCTTAATGTTAAATTGCATTTTACTTTTCACATGCTTGGCAAATAAAACATTAAAATTGGTTTACTACGCATAGAGTTCTTTTGAATACCCTTTGAATCAAATCAAATAATGAAAATGGAATGGATCGAAAACAAAATTGATGGTGACAAGTTGACAAGTGTTTCAATATAGATGTAGACAAAGGCTGTACTTGTATAAATAACATGTTTTGTAAACACAAGATTCAATTTAATCATGAAATGCATGTCTTTTTAATGAATTGTGGATTATCACCAACCCTCAAATTCAATTAAAACTTTACATAAATATGTCAACAGAAATAAGGTTACGTGACTGACAAAATTACAAATAGAATACCATACTGCAAGAAAAGAATACCCTGTAAAAACATGTAAAATACTCTGTGGAGATTGAAATGATTTCTGTGACATTCATCTCTCATCTCTACATACTGTCTGAAGAGATCGATATATTTCATCATTATAGGATACATTACATCTTCAATACATATTGGCAGGAGTGGTTAAAAGAATACTTAACAAGATATTTGTTAAAAAAATTTAAAAAAATATTCTCATAGTATATCATCTATAGTTTTCAACATTATTACTTCTCAATTGTTAAAATAAATCTCAGAATAAAGAAACCAAGTGCTAACGATCCAAACCGCAAAACAAAACTCGAAATCCAAAAATACATTTTGACGAAACATAGGTAACAGCTTATGAACTTTTCACATGAGTAATTATATCAATCATACATGAGTAAGTATTTCATAATGAAAAGTGGTTTCAGGTGTCTATTAGAGTAAGCATGTATCACAATTTCCAATATACCAAGGTTATAGTTCTTACTGCACTGTACAATAAAACAAATGTATTTGTGAGCCTAAAACAGGCCAAGCCACCCCATGAGAGTGTGCTGGCAATGCATGATTTGAATACCAAGGAAGTAGGCAATCTGCACTAACAACCAGGAAAGATCACTTTAAAACTTATTAATCTTTGATCTCATTATTGGCACTGATTGAATAGAAATATCTAAAAACTTCTATAAGAAATCATTAGTTTTATATAAAAGATGAATACCGTCAAATGATTTTTATAATAAAGCAATCTAAAGGTTATAATATTAATGTTTTATAGAAGCAATTATTTGAACCTTTACCTATTGTTATCTGTTTAACAAAGTAGAAAGATAGTAATAATTAAAACTATTAATAAAGGGTATGACTTTATAGATTAATCTATCTATACCTGGTCAGAATATTGGATAAAAAATCAAGTACATACTAAAACAGTAGGGTTTCTCAATTGATATTTAGTCTAATATTATATTGAGCAAGGAAATTAATGGTCTAGGAGTAGGAATCGCTCTCAACATTACATGCAACAGACATTGTTTTTCAGAGCCAGGTATTTACTACTAGCAATATCATGGTGAAAATCATGTGAAATAACATCACAAGTTCAGAGATCAAAATTGATCTGCATTGAATTGCAAATAATGTTTCAGGAATGAAATAACAAAACTGTGCCCAAAAGGCAGACAATAACTCAACATACAAAAGCCTGCATTGTCACCAAAGTATGTTTCCAACAACATTTTAGCAATAAACAACAAGAATCTGCTTGACTGTTATACAGACATAATGATGTCCACCAAAAAAAGATTTGGTCAAACTATGTAAACAGTGCTAAAAAAAATTCCAGGGAAAAGGGGGTCCACGGGCATGTAAATGCTCAAATCTTGCCATGCAACAATCCACCAGTTGTTACCTGTAGAATGAGCACAAGATAATTAGTAGTATCTGAAGAGTATGTTTCTATCTTCATCTAATATATTGATTACAATTATTACCACCTTAGTGTAATTTGTAATTAGTTGATAATTGTATAAGCAGATATAAATGGATAACATTCCTTTTAAATTAAATTATCTGGTAGCTGAGATGATCATGTCTGTAAATATTTACTATAGATACATATTGTTGTCGAAAATGAAACTATAACACTTGTCCTGTGCCACCATTCTCCATAAGGTACATATCATAAAGTATGTAACAATAACTGATTTATAACTAATTACCCTTGTCTAAACTCTGTCACACTGAGTACTCTAACCTGTGAGAAGATGATGGAAAACAGGTTAGGTCTAGATTTTGTTATATTTGTGTCACAAACAATGGTTGGTGACCAAATGTATAGAAATATTTCCCTTTTAAACAAGTCAATTAGGTATTGTTGACACAAAATAGTTATTGTTAGAAAACAGACACGTTCTAAAACTTAAACCAAACACAGCCATTTACCAATTACTGATACTGAGATGTTGAAAGCCAGTATCCCCATTTGCATATAAAGTGAAAGTATAAAAGCACAGTTGGAAAAGATAAAAAATTTGTCAAAAATCCAAAACTAACACAAATTCTGCTTAAATTTCTGAAGGCATCTGTATTTACTTATCTGCTGCTACAAAATTGTCCCAACTACATTACCTACCGTATAATTCCAAATATAGTGCGCACTTTTTTACCCTGAAAAGTACCCGTCAAACAAGGGGTGCGCATTATACAATATGGTGACTTAAAAAAATTGCATTTATCACACTACTTTTTTAGCCTTCAAAGATCTTTAGAGTATCAATACAAAACTTTTTGAACTGAAGCCGAAATTCTGGTATCTATTCATATTAGACTTTCATTTGTTATAAAGTTAATAAAATCCAACCAATAAAGCTCTCTAATTGCATGTATAGACACACAATAATTCCAAAGCAACAAGTAATCTAGAATGTTTAATAGGCTTTAATAACCTTAAAAGACTGCAGTAAACTCTCATTACCTGTTATGAGCAGCAAACCTTGCTATTTCCAAAATAAAACAAATTATTCCATATAATGAATGCAAACTGAATACAGATTACCATGAATGGTGAACTATAGTATATAGCTTAAGAGGTTTCTAATACAATGATTGATTCTACGTATAGTAGCCTACAAATAAAATACAAGTTGACATCATCAATAACTAATACCTTTATATCGACCTGATAATAATCAATATAACTTCTTCTTGACAACATTCACAAACATAATAATCATTATTTAAACTTCTTAAATTACAAATCTCTAAACTGTTTATTTTATAAAAATGTGTGAACTAAAGGTCTACCTTATTAACGGATATTTATTTGCTTAAACTTTTACAGGAAGGACAAACCAGAAGAAAATCATTTTAAAATCAAATGAATCTTAGCAACAATGTCGCAGGACTTTATGATGTATGTATTATGTATCTACACAGTCAAATCTAACTATATTTCGTTATAAGTGAATCATATCTTAAGTTAAATGAAATACAGTTTTACATCACACTATTCTAGACCAAAAAATTGGCTAATGAGGACGGGGAAACTTTCAATTTCACACTTTGGATGGATCTTTAATGCACACAACCTGTAGGACACATAGCCTCAATTTGTTGTCTCATCAGAACTAGTAGAAGCTTTTCCATGCTAACCCATCTGACCTGCATCACTGACAAGGACAACAAATTTGAAAAATGCAAAAGTATCATCCCGACCCACAGCATAATACATCTAAAGAGAGTGTATGGATTCAATTTTCAAACTGAGATCAAACTTATGAAATATCAATTTGTGTTGAAGTGGGGTCCCCTTCTTTAAACTTGTCCAGGTTCTGGCCCGTAGCCAGGAATTTCCAAGGGGGGGTTATATGGACTCGCAAAGCAATCAAACTCAACTTTAACAGTTACAATTCAAACAGAAGGTCTACTTTAACAGTGCTTATTTGTTTTTAAGGGGGGGTGCGTACGCCTGGCTACGGGTATGAGGTTCAGGAAGCGATCCATTCAACCAAATTTACTTTCCCTATATTTATGATAATTGCAAAATTAGGTCAAGTGTGGCTATGCAATACATGTGTCCGCAAAATCCTACAGGTGGTGACACTTGAATGTAGCTTAGTGACACCTTGTGCATAAGAACAGAACACACCAAAAAAGGTCACTAATAATGATATAATTACAATAGCCACAACATCAGTATATAATTATTTAGTAAACAGCACAAAATAAAATGGTATATATAAGGGGTCAGTATTTAGAGTAGAAACCATTTAAAAAACCTTTAAGATTTAACAGAAAGAAATAATTGTTGAAGTTAAATAGTAGACTATTATCATATAGAGAATAAAGAAGTGATATATTACTATAAGATCAGTCAGTGTATATTGATTTCAAACCAATAACTATATTGATATGTATGAAGGGTAAATAGAGGTTATACACTTCGATATATTACAATATATATCATTATCTCTTATCATACAATAGATTTCAATTAAAATTCTTTAATTCATAGTCTTTATAATATCTTATCTTATTAAAACTATATATTAAGGAATTTAATGGAATATTTTTCAAATGTGACATCTTGAAAAGATTCTTTCAACGTCTTCTATACTTGTTAACAATATCTATCAAAATCTGAAGTTCATATTGCAGTGACTCAATGAGTTAGACATTAATTGCTTTTACTAGCTAACCTAAAGGCAGAGGAAAATTGTTAAACCCAAACATGTTTAAATATAATACATTCTAAATTTCTAAATTGGTTTCCACCTGTCAGTGATGCAGGTTGAACCGATTAACATGGAAAAGGTGTTTTGTTGTTCGGATAGCAAAACTGAGGCCCTGTGCTGTGCACGTTTATAATCCCTTGAAATCCATTATAAGGGTAAGCCAATTTCGCTGCCTTGGCTAATTTTACTCATTGCACACTGCATGGAATTAGTTTGCACAATTGTCAATAAACTTAATTACTTACCTTCATCTAGATCTAGAAAACAAACACTACCACTTTGATCAAACGCCACTGTTTCTGGTGTAATACATAAACCTTGAAATAAATCTTGAGAATCTCTAACATATTCCAACGTTAAACAACATTCTCTACATAAAGCCCACAGCTCTTCCTCGTTCAAATACGCATCACGAAGTGACAAAATCTCTGATAGTGATATAGTTTCATAGTCTTCATGTAACATATCCATGTTGATGGTATCTACTACAAGTTCTTCACCATTCCTTTATCTGTTACTAGATTATTTACATCACACTTTTCACCATTTTGACAATCGTGTACCATTTAACAGGTCTATAAGAAATTGTAAGATTAAATCATTAGTCTAACAAGAGAGTGTGTACACAACAAATGTTTCATACTAATACTTTATCTAAACAATTCTCTGTACAATTTAAAACATATAATACACCTAGATTTCAAACATTATATATTCTTATCATATTCATAGCAATTACTGTGAGTGATTTAAGGGGTTCCCAGTGCCGGGGGGCCATTGCCCCCCCATTATTGATATCTGTCGGTTGAAAAAGAGCCAACCGGCAGCAGGCATAAACATGAAAAAAATCCAAAAAAATAGCTTTAATTAGCTTTCCTGCAGTGTGTCAAATAGCTAAAACCCTGCAGCTTTCAGGGGCAAAGCCCCCTGTACCCCCATCTGACTCATGTAGACCCCTGGGCCCCACCCGTTATTCGCTCTGCTCGCAGTATCAATATTTTCTGTCAATTCATCTTCAACATTGCACCCCCAGTTTAAAAAACATGGCTATGCCACTGGGGGTTCCTCTCCCTCACTCAGATTTGAAAGTCATGAAGGTTTCCTTTCATTTTTGGTGTTTTTTAGCATTAGTTCAGATAGTTTGAAAACATAATTTTAGGTCACTGAAAACTAGACAATCTTGCCATTAAAATATTATGATTATGGTTTGAGATAGACAATATTTTTATAGTAAGTGTTTGATAGTTTGATTCTTCAAGTATATACGATTATTTATAATAACAGTGAGTAACTAAAGCCAGAAATTACATATATCTTTTGATTTTTAATTCTTTTGATATTTCTGATGTCATTTTTTTACTTATTGACTTTGCCATTTATATGTGAAAGATCTTCATTTACATTGTATAGCAGTAACATATTACTTGTGTATTATTTAAACAAGAGAAGTGAATTCTTTACTTCATTTTAACTATCAATAAAAGTTCTTTTTATATCATTAGTAACTTATTATCTACTGTCTGTGCAAGTTGGAAAGTTTTTTGAATTTTTGCGATTATGAGAATTGGAATATCAGCCTGACAATGCTACTGTTAATCTAAGAATGTTTTTGCTTTGATAAAAAATGTAATTTTTGTAAGTTTACATTAGATGGAGATACATTTCTTTCCTAGAAATTTCAACCCAAAAAAGTAAGTCACCAATTTTGACTGAAAATTGTCCTCTGTAAAAACAAATTTTAAAGACTTTAAATGTGTTCCTATTTATATGTTCATCAAAGCAAAGACATTCTAAGACCAACAAGACTAATTTGAAGCTTCTATAATTCTAGTTCTCAAAAAAAATTATGGCAAAAAATTAAAAAAATTTTCAACTTGCACAGATAGTAATACTATATTACTCAGTATTATAGATTCAGATTTTACAGATTGAAATAAATTCTCAAAAAATACCTAAGAGGGAGGTGTCTTTATTTCAACATTTTATTTCTGTGGACCCAAAAACATTTTAAGACACACTATTATGAAATTAAAAAAAATTTCTAAATATTTTCTTAAAAGAGAAATTGCAGTGAAGTATATTTGAATGAATGGTACACATTTAAATTAGAAATCTGCCATTCTGCATGAAATCAAAGTTAAAGATTAAGAAATGATATTGAATATCTTACCTTGTGAAACTAGTTGTCAATCCTGAATGGTGGTTATATATCACTAATACTCAATATCAATACTTCTTCTGATCACTGATCTTATCAATACCTTTACATACCCACCTTTCATTTCCTCTCTAGACTGTCCACTCAACCTTAACCAACCTCACTCAATATATCATTAAACTTACACCAAAGTTTAACTGCTGTCATTTTATAATATTAATTGTCTGTTCATGATGATTATAATTCAACAAGCTCACATGCACACTACTTTAAAATATATTTGACATGAAAACATGTCTCACCACCTTTCTCTCGCAACCTGTCTGTCTGGCTCTTAAACATTTTAAGTTGATATATAAGACTGACCAGTAGTGACCACAGCTATCATAAACTAGTTAAATTGACCAGATGACCGTTCAGATTAATCTTATTCCTAACTCTATTCAACTTGATTAAACAAATGACACCATTGTGATTAGGGGGTGTTTAACTTGTACAGACTTGTTTTGTCTGTCTATATGTATGTAAGGTATGTATAATATAACAGTTTATGAATATTTGACGAGTTCACCTGATTTATTATTTTAGATTAAAATCAGATATTAAAATAATCCTAATCTTAAAGTAACCATCTCAGATTAACATTGAGTCAGTAATGTTCAAATATAACATTGACTTCCCTCTGTTTCACTCACCATCAACTTTTATTAAATAAAGCTTAAAAAATCAGAGAATTTTGTTGAAGTCATTTCCTATACCCTGGTAATTTGATTGTAAATGTTTGAAAAAATAATGTACATTAATTAGCTTTATCAAAATACTTAAAGCGATACAACCTCTTAAAAGGAAAAAAAAATTAAGATCTCAAACTTGGTCAATAGAAGTATTCATCAAAGGTGTCTACAGTATACAAACAGAATCAAGTAAACAATAAAACTATAGTAAGTAATTTCCCATATACAGGTTATTATTGAAAAATGCTTAATAAAACTCTTAATATTTTTTTTATCTTGTAGTAGGGCCTAATCATAATATATAAGGTAGTTTTCTGGATTTATCAGATTATACAGTATGATTATGACACCAGACAAGTTGCCTAATGAATAAAAACTCTTTTTCACCAAATTTGTTAATTTTACTTTTTTTAATCATTCTAAGAGGTAGTATTCCTTTAAATCAAAAATTAAACTTTAGTCAATACATGACCAATGGTCGGAATATATTTTCCAGCTTTTACCACAGGGGCTCGTAGTTATATTTTTAAAAGTATTGTTATTCGGTAATAAGATTACCGTATACCAATATTTAAAAAAAATATATCACTACGAGCCCCTGTGGCTTTTACAGCATTAAATTAGCTTTACATTGCTGATTTCAGAATAATAAAGTTGTCAGACAAGGTGACACATGCAAACCTTCAGCTGAGTTTATACCATATAGCCATCTAGTCAGATAAAACCTGCCGTTGAGCGGGTCAACGTCTAATAGCCATCCAGTAGGCATAAACATAATCATTATAAAATATTGACAGAGATTTCATCCACTAGGCCTTATATATGCATACCAAGTTCTATCAATATCAGATAAAAACTTTATTACAAAATTTTCCCCCAATTAATGCCATATTCAAACTTGAACAAGTTTTCATCCACATGCATACCAAGTTCAACAAGGTTGGATAGATAAAAAATGTAGATTCCAGTGTATTCTGTTGGCAGTGTGATTTTTTGAGTTTACTGCACATGCATTTTGACCTTCAGGAAACAATACATAAAATATCAGCGATATCACTTAGGTTGATAATTGCTTAATAAATAATAGGGCTTCATATCTTGTTGTTACATGTATTACTGAACTGAGAACTTGACAGTTTTGTAGGCTTAAAATAGCTTGAAGTTTCTAGTTGTAAACTGGATAGTCATTGACAACAAAATTTATTTTTGTAATTGTTTATTAAATAAAATAAAATCTGTGCCCTACATCTTGTTCCACTGCCTAACAAATTGATTTTATACACCCAGTAAATCAAAAACTGATTCAGCTGTCACCTCCATGCCAACTAATTAAAGCAAACAAGCAAAAGTAACATATATGTTTTTGTTTTGCAAATAAGCTATTATAATAAAAAGTTTACCATAAATATAAATGTAATAAAAAATCTATTATAAAGAAAACTAGAGCCGTACAAAACAGCGCTGAGCAGTGCGTCATCATGGAATTCTTTCATAAATCACAAGGCACTAACCAAATGGCTATGAACATTAGAAAAGTTAATTTTAGTTAGATTTCCATTATCATCACTGTTTGTGGTCTGAATGCATAAAAGATTAACAATTAGTTAGTTCTTTTCTAACTATTTCGACAATAGCAAACTGTTTTCTTTATTTTATAAGAGATATAACTATTTGAAAGTTTATAAGATTTATAATCAAAATAGTAGTTCTTTCCCTTCAACTGTTTTGACAATATTGCATGCGTTTTGGTGACTTGCTTAGCTTTGTTTCGCCAAAGCTTAAACCAATTCCAAGTTGAAGGGAGAGATCTATCATGCAAACATATTTTTTAGTTAATATTTTATGAGCAAATAACTTCAAAACATCGAAAATTTAAGTTCGCAATCAAAATGTTGCACAAAATTTTAAATGGCAATTTTCAAAAATATATAAAGTGTTATATATATCATTGGAAAGATTAGATTAGGCACACTTATAATATACAAGAATTTGAGACATATGTAAATAAGTTCATGTGTCAGAGCTGTTTAAATTTAAAAATCGCAAATTTCAAATGGCTATAGAACCGGAAGTAAACAGGCAACAAATGGATATATCATTGGATAGATCTAGTCAAGGGCAATAACCTTTGTTTAAGTTACAAGGTCACAAAAGGTCAAAGTCACAAGTTACAAATCTGTAAAATTTTGGCAATAGACCATATTCATGTAACCACCATCTTGGACCCATATCAAGGCTCGTTACGCAAACAAACAAAAGCTTCGTCTTGCCACTGCATAAAAATCATCACCTTGATGTTTTTAATGCCTCCCTCTCTGATCCAACTAACTCAAACCTAATCAAATTTTACATTGTTAAAAGTGGAATTAATTAGGCTTTTGAAAAATATTTTCAGATGAAGTGGTCCTTCACATATTTCTGAGAAAAAGGCAGAAAAGGCATTTTTTGTCCATTTTCTCGCTGTTGATTTCATTCATTACACATTGCATATATGAATGGATTTGCGTTCTGAACATCGGTTTCAAAGCGAGGGGTGAAAAAGGACTATTACCCAAAACCTTATACCAAAAATAAAAAAAAGAGGAAAATCGAAAATCATAAATTGACTCATGTACAAATTGATGCTATCATTGTCCCTTATACAAAGTTTATAAAACTCAATATATAATTCTTATCTAACAAATAATTTTGGAAAACTTTGTAATAATGAATTCATATTCCTAAAAATAAGTAATGTAACCAACATAAATACAAAATAAAGATTACATGATCCAAGTACAATCCCCCAAAAAAAGACAATTATGTATTTATCCGGGGTGGATCAAGGGTTTAGTGCCAGACGGCCAAAACTAGGGGAAGCTCGAGGGGGTATGAGAAGTCATCCCCCCGCTCCCCCTGTTGATTTCATAGTAGTATACATAGTATTTATAGGAAAATTTAAACAAAAACTAATAATAGTACCAATAATTATGATAGTTCTATCAATTTTTATTAATCAGGCAAGGTAAAGTACACCCAATGGCAGCTTTGTTTGAAGAAGAACATATTATGGTAAAACATCAACCATTAAGTATTAAACCTTTAGCCATTCATTTCTTTCAGAATGTTATCGAGTGTTTACGCACTTGCTTTGAAAAGTTTTTCAAAGTTTTTTACTTATCAATGTAAAAAGAATTTTGTGATTTTAAGGTTGTATAGATTCATCCTTGAGTCAAAAGTTTTGTAAAAATCTGTCAAGATTTGTTCCTGGCTTGCCAATGAGAGAAAGTTCTTTGTAATAAACTAATTCCAAGACACTTCTTATACGCCCACATGAAAATGTGGACGTATATTGCCGTCACCCCTATCCGTCCGTCCGTCAACAATTACTTGTGTACGCGATAGAAACCAGAGTTTTTATCCGATTCGAATGAAACTTGGTATGTGTATTCATCTTGATAATATCTCGGATGAGTTCGAAAATGGCACAATTCCAATCGTCAGTTTATGAGTTATTGCCCTTGACTTAGTGAAAAACGTTAAAATTAACTTGTGTACGCGATACAAGCTAGAGTTTTTAACCGATTTGAATGAAACTTGGTATGTGTATTCATCTTGATAATATCTCGGATGAGTTCGAAAATGGCGCAATTCCAATTGTCAGTTTATGAGTTATTGCCCTTGACTTAGTGAAAAAATGTTAAAATTAACTTGTGTACGCGATAGAAGCTAGAGTTTTTATCAGATTTAAATGAAACTTGGTATGTGTATTCATCTTGATAATATCTTGGATGAGTTCGAAAATGGCGCAAAAACGTTGAAATTAGCTTTTGCACACGATAGAAGCTCGAGTTTTTTTCCGATTTGAATAAAACTTGGTATGTGTATTCATCTTGATAATGTCTTGGATGAGTTCGAAAATAGTGCAGTTTCAGTTGTCGGTTTATGAGTTATTGCCCTTGACTAAGTGTAAAAACGTTAAAATTAAATTGTGTACACGATAGAAGCTAGAGTTTTTATCCGATTGGATTTAAACTTGGTATGTGTATTCATCTCGATAATATCTCGGATGAGTTTGAAAATGGCGCAATTCCAGTTGATGGTTTATGAGTTATTGCCCTTGACTTAGTGAAAAAACGTTAAAATTAATTTGTGTACACAATAGAGGTTACAGTTTTCATTCTATTTGATCCATCTAAATATCAGCTCTAAAGTGCGACGGTGCAATCAACTTTTTTAAATATTCAAATTTGCTGAAGTGGGCGTATGTTACCATGCCTGGCAAGCTATCTTTTACTTATACTAGTAGCCATCCAAAAATTGAATATTATATATGAATAAATGATATACAAAAGTCATCTTTAAGATTAAAATGTGATTATATATTCAGGATAAGCCTGGGTATCATGGAATATTACATACATTGATGGACTACTGACATTATCAACTACAGACTCATAAGCAGCTCCAGATGATCCTGGTTTTGGTGGTGGAACCCTATATGCACGGTTTCCTAGTGCATATTCACCCACCAATACTTTACACTGGTACATCTGCCTTTGTCCTGGTGATCCACTGGCGTATGCAACGGAATAAGATGATGAAACAGCAAAATAAACTCCTTGACCATGTACAGTAGCTATAAAAAAAAACATTTTGACACATAAACATGTTGAACTAAAGAGGAAAAGTGGGGTGTCCAAGTTACGATTTTGTCATTGATTCCGTGTGTCTGAAAACTTTTCAATCTAATGATCTGGTGTAGTTCTACGGAACGCCAGTTGGCTGTGGAATATATTAGTTCCGAGTTGGTGTTAAGTTGTTTGGTAATTATGTTAAACAAGTGGTTGCCTAGCAATATACGCCCACCTTCCTTATAATTTTTTAGTATATCAAGAGCATTCCCCAATTGGTGTCAAATCGTATCAAAAATATAACCTGTCAAAAATATAGTTTATATCTTTTGATCACAAAATTAAATAAAATTCTGAATTAAACTTTCAATCTTGAAGAATTATGACTAAGTCAAAATTCAATCAATGTAAAATCATCAAATTAAAACTTCTCCAAGTTTTCAGGAATATAAATGATTACGTAAAATTTCAATGAAATCAGATAAAAACTGTAGTCTCTGTTGCATTCACAAGCCAATTTTGGCGTGTTTTGACTAAGTCAAGGGCAATAACTCAAAAAACGTTCATTGAAAAATAGCCAAATTCAAATGTTCAAACCAAATTTCATTCAAATCAGGTGAAAACTGTAGTCTCTATCGCGTTCACAAGCCAAGAGCAATAACTCAAAAACCTATCAACGAATAATCATCAAATTCAAACTTGTTCGAGATTTCAATGTTCACATAAAATTTCATTCAAATCAGGTAAAAACTATAGTCTCTGTTGTGTTCACAAGCCATTTTTGACACATTCTGACTAAGTCAAGGGCAATAACTCAAAAACTGTTCATCGAAAAATCGTCATAATTAGAATTGTCCGAGATCTCATGATTACAAATGTTCATACCAAATTTCATTCATACCAGGTGAAAACTGTAGTCTCTACCGCGTTGTCAAGTCAATATTGACGAGTGTTGACTAAGTCAAAGGCAATAACTCAAAATCCGTTCAATGAAAAATTATCAAATTCAAACTTGTCCGAGATCTTATGAATACAAATGTTCACACCAAATTTCATTCCAATCAGGTGAAGGTGCAGTCTCTATCGTGTTCACAAGTAAATTTTGACGCGTTTTGACTAAGTCAAGGGCAATAACTCAAAAAGTATTCATCGAAAAGTTGTCAAATTCGAACTTATCCGAGATCTCATAAATACAAATGTTCATACCAAATTTAATTCAAATCAGGTGAAAACTGTAGTCTCTATCGCGTTCAAAAGCCATTTTCAACGTATTTTGGGTGTAAAACTCCGTGAATTTTTGTCGAATCGAACCCAAATTCGAACTTGCCCGAGATCTTTTGAATATAATACTACACATAAAATTGTATTCAAATTCAAGCAAAACTGTGGTCTCTATTGCGCTCACAAGCCAATTGTGGACGGACGGACGGACGGACAGGGGCGACGGCAATATAAAACCACATTTCAATGTGGGCGTATAAAAATGTTAAGCATGTTACCAGATCCCCATCATTGCATCAAGAGAGTATATTTCACTTGATAGAGCTACAAAATATTAATATTAAACACAACTGACCATTTTTACCACAGTAACTTCTATTGAAACCATAATTATTGATATTATGTACAGCCTGTTGGTCAGTACCATGCCACAATATAGGTTGTTCTACAGACTTTTTTAATTCCAACTCCATATGTTTCTTTTTGGCCATGTATTGTTCATAAACTGAACGATTTTCTATTCTCTCAATCTGTAATTTATAATCAAACATTATATGAAAACACAAACTAAAAAACAAAAAGAAACAAAAAAACACAAACTATTTATTTTTCTTAGGTTGAGCCACAAGTCTTGTATCATCATTAGGAAAATACAAAAAAAGGAGTAAGCTTACTGCTAAGTAAACAGTTTAAGTTATGTTTACATCAAAAGCTTGATATTTTTAGAGTTGAAATTTTCAGAATATAAAAACAAACTAGAGCCGTACCAAAACGGCGCTGGGCAGTGCGTCATCCTGGAAATCTTTCATAAATCATAAGGCACTTAGTCTAAGGCAAATGGTTATGAAAATATGAACATTAGAAAAGTTAAATCTAGAGAGATTTTCTTATTTTAAGGAATTAAAATAACTGTTTGTGGTCTGAATGCTTAAAAGATTGACGATTGGTTAGTTTTCGACTATAGGAAAATTTCTCCTTTGCTAGTTTCAGGGTTGGCTTGATAATAATAATAGTGACCGCTTATTACTGATGTTGACAGTCCGATGTATGTATATCAACTGACTGAATGACGTGGCTTACACGGCTTTATAGTGGGTCGGTGGCGCCATATTTTTTCGGTACGGAGACTAAAAGTAGTAAATATGTCGATTAGTGGCGGATGGTTTGACTTATTTTTTATAAACATTTCTAGTTTAATTACAGCATGATAGCTTTAATAAAGATTTATAATTAAAATAGTAGTTCTCTCCCTTCAACTGTTTTGACGATAAATGTATGTGTTTAAAGTTAAAAATTGCAAATTTCAAATGGCAATAGAACAACTAAATTGTACATACCATTGGATAGATCTAATCAAGGACAATAACCTTTATTCAGGTCACAAGGTAAAAAAAAGTCAAGGTCAACTCTTTGAAATTTTGGAAATTACTTAAAACATTATACTGAGAAATAACAAGAAAGCAATATCGAATATCAAAAATCAAATAGCGTATTTTTTATGACAATCAACTGAGCTGTCCAAAAATACTACAATCACGAAAATCGCTCATATCCCTGAGGCCCCATTTTGAGTTTTACAAAAGTTGGTCATATCAATATGGCGGCTGATATATTACATCCGGGTCAGAATTTATTAATTAATTGTTCCTATAACACCATTTGTAATATATTGCCGACAAAAAATTTCAAATATCTTAAAAATTCCGGAAGTTGAAATTTAAATTTAAAAAGTGAATAACGTCAAAACCGGAAATGATATCTAAATTTTGAAAACAGATTTGAGTTTGCAATCAAAACATCTATCTAGCTGTAACTTTTCAGAACGCTCAAAATAAAATTTGAAAAAAACACGCACAGTTACAATGGAACTTTGAACAAAATTTTCAAATTTTAAATCGCCAATTTCAATAAACATATAGAGTATTATATATCGCTGGAAAGAGTATATTAGGCACATTAAGAATATATAACAATTTGTGACGTATGTAAAATAGGTCACGTGACAGAGCTGTTTAAAGTTCAAAATCGCAAATTTCAAATGGCTATAGAACCATTTGTAACCAGAAGTAAATATCGGACAACCAAAATGGATATATCATTTGATAGATCTAGTCAAGGGCAATAACCTGTGTTCAGGTCACAAGGTAAAAAAAGGTCAAGGTCACAAGTCTTTGAAATTTTGGCAATTACATAAAACAATGGAACGGAAATAACAAAAAAGCAACATAAAATATCAAAAATCTATTTGCGTACTTTTTGAGGCAATCTACTGAGCCGTCTAAAAATACTAAAATTACCAGTTCTGCTAATAACCCTGAGGCCCCATTTTGAGTTTTACAAAATTTGGTCATATCAATATGGCGGCTGATATGTTACTTCCGGGTCAAATTTTTTTGATTCATTGTTTTTCAATTATAATTTCAATCCTATTGCAGAAAAAAAAATTCAAATATCTTCAAAATTCCAGAAGTCAAAATTTCAACTTTACAAGCGAATAGCGTCAAAACCGGAAGTGATATCAAAATTTTGAAAAATGCATTTTGTTAAGAATGAAAATGTCTATTTACCTGTATATTTTCAGATTGATCAAAATAAAATTGTAGATGTTGAAAAATTTGTAAAATCAAAACTTAAAAATAGCGATGCCCCATCGTAATACGCCCACTTTTGTAATGGCATCCAAGTCGTTTGGGAGGTCGACAAGAACTATCAGTATTTGAAACATCTGTCAAAAACCGTGCCATCAAGAATGTTTACAAAATTGAACGATTTTTGAGTGTTTACAACTACAAGTTAACAAGGGCAAATATTTTTTGATTAATCTGATTTTCAATAGGGTTCATCCTTGGGTGTTTATGAACACCCACAGCAAGTTTCATGAAAATCCATCAAGAAACCAGCTCTCTATCGTGCCCACAACTTTGTTAAAGGCTGAAAAATTAACGCGTTTTAAAGAACACGGGCAATAACTCATGAAATATTTTTCGATGTTTCTGATTTTCAATAGGGTTTATCCCAAGGTCAATACAAACACTCATACCAAGTTTCATCAAAATCCATCAAGAAACCAGCTCTTTATTGTGTCCACAACATATTTTCAAAAGCAAGGGCAATAACCCATGAAATATTTTTCGATTAGTCTGATTTTCAATAGGGTTCATCCTTGGGTGCTTATGAACACTCACAGCAAGTTTCATCAAAATCAATCAAGAAACTAGCTCTCTATCGTGTCCACAACTTCGTTTAAAGCTGAAAACTTAACGCGTTTTAAAAAACAAGGGTCAAATATTTTTCGATGTTTCTGATTTTCAATAGGGTTTATCCCAAGGTCAATACAAACACTCATACCAAGTTTCATCAAAATCCATCAAGAAACCAGCTCTCTATCGTGTCCACAACATTTTTTCAAAAGCAAGGGCAATAACCCATGAAATATTTTCGATTAATCTGATTTTCAATAGGGTTCATCTTTGAGTGTTTATGAAAACTCACAGCAAGTTTCATCAAAATCCATCAAGAAACCAGCTCTCTATCGTGTCCACAACTTTGTTAACGGCAGAAAAATTAACGCGTTTTAAAGAACAAGGGCAATAACTCATCAAATATTTTTTGATGTTTCTGATTTTCTATAGGGTTTAACCCAAGGTCAATACAAACACTCATACCAAGTTTCATCAAAATCCACCAAGAAACCAGCTTTCCATCGTGTCCACAACATATTTTCAAAAGCAAGGGCAATAACCCATGAAATATTTTTCGAATAATCTGATTTTCAATAGGGTTCATCCTTGGGTGCTTATGAACACTCACAGCAAGTTTCATCAAAATCCATCAAGAAACCAGCTCTCTAGCGTGTCCACAACTTTGTTAACGGCTGAAAAATTAACGCGTTTTAAAGACAAGGGCAATAACTCATCAAATATTTTTCGATGTTTCTGATTTTCAATAGGGTTTAACCCAAGGTCAATACAATCACTCATACCAAGTTTCATCAAAATCCATCAAGAAACCAGCTCTCTATCGTGTCCACAACATATTTTCAAAAGTAAGGGCAATAACCCATGAAATATTTTTCGATTAGTCTGATTTTCAATAGGGTTCATCCTTGGGTGTTTATGAACACTCACAGCAAGTTTCATCAAAATCCATCAAGAAACCAGCTCTCTATCGTGTCCACAACTTTGAGAGTGTAACGGCTGAAAAATTAACGTGTTTTAAAGAACAAGGGCAATAACTCATAAAATATTTTTTCGATGTTTCTGATATTCAATAGGGTTTATCCTAATGTCAATACAAACACTTATACCAAGTTTCATCAAAATCCATCAAGAAACCAGCTCTCTATGGTGTCCACAAGATATGTTCAAAAGCAAGGGCAATAACCCATGAAATATTTTTCGATTCGTCTGATTTTCAATAGGGTTCATCCTTGGGTGATAACAAGCACTCACAGCAAGTTACATCAAAATCCATCAAGAAACCAGCTCTCTATCGTGTCCACAACAATTGTGGACAGACGGACAGACAGACAGACGGACGGACGGACGGACAGACAGACGGACGGACGGACGGACCGACAGACGGACGGACAGACAGACGGACAGACAGACAGGGGCGACTACAATATACGCCCACATTAATGTGTGGGCGTATAAAAAGTTATAGACAAAAGTCAAAATTTGCTATTACATGTTGAAGCCGAATTGTAGCCTTTAGTTCAAAGAAGTTAACTGAAAAAATCCGATTAAAATTGGATCTAAAATAGAGACGTAAATTAGAAAACACTGAAATTTGACATTTTGACCAACGTCATTTGCCGTAGGTAAAAAATGCATCAATTTATATTCATTACCATATTGACTACAATTCATCGTAAGAATTTCTATCAGATAACACGTAACATGCGTAGTTATGGCTGGGCGCTCTGGGAAGTATTCGAAAAAAAAAATAAATAAATAAATTAGTTTTCCAAAACCAAACAAAAACATAGCAAATATATTGTTTTTCGAGTTCAAAAATTTACAGTAAGATGTTTTCAATACAAATTATTAGATAGTGTAAAGGACACATTTCTTCAGAATTTGTACCCTTGTTTTCATTAATTTGAGCAAATAAATTTCTAATCCAGTAGAAAATTCAGACTTGCCCTTTCAAAACCAAAAATACTTTGGAATATGATTGTGATGATCAAAATTAAAATTGCATATATTGTTAACAGAAGAATAAGTTAAAACATGTCCATTAACTTTGACAATTAGTAATCACAGCATATTATTCATGTTGTGTATCAATCATCAACCATCCTACCTACATGTATATTTTATTTGATGATCTTAACAAATACCTTAGTTATTGGTAAACTCTGTCCTCCAAGTGTCTTTTTAAAATTGCTCTCCACTTGTTGATATTCAGCACTTGTAGCATTTAATTGAACAATGTTCAAATTAGTATAAGCTTTTATAGTCCAAGTTGAAGGCAATCCTGTGGATGTTTCTGTAGCCTCTATAACAAATATTCATATATCATGAAGAAAAATACAGAATTCTGTAATTCTTGTTCAAAATCTAGATTTGATACACTAGGTATAGTAATTCTTATGTATCTCTTAAGTTACGCAAATTACATCTCTGTGTTTCTGTGCAGTTTTTACTAAACTCTACGTGTTGTTGAGAACTCAGACGACCGCATCAAAGTGTAAATACACTACTACGCATAGCCTTATTAAATAAAATAACATTAATTTACCTTTAATCTTATCTTGACGTAACAATGGGTTTGTAATACCACTAGCATCTTTCACTTCCATTTTTACAAAATCAAATTCTAACTTTTGACCTGAATGCATCAGGGAGAAATTGACATTTTTACTGAGATATGCTGCTTCAATCTTAGTGTTGGCATATTTTTTATATTGTTTTCGTTGTCCATTTTCTAACCAACTCCATTGAATTAAATCCTGTAATACAGCTGAATATTTTTCTTCATGTTCTTTTGTTAATGCATTGCGTAATATACTATTGATGGCACTATTAACATCACTTAAATCTGTCATTAGACCTCGAATAACTATCGTAAATAATCTTTCATCTATTTTCACAACCACTGAATGTGATTCTTCATATGCCATTATTCTTCTTTTCTGAATTAAAAAAAGAAAACCGAGATAAATTTATTATTTTATTCACACTGATTGTCTTACACCTTTTTTCAGGCAAGCCCACATGCTCATTTAATAAACAATATTTACTTTTAACTCATGCAAGGCAAGTTGTGCTTTTCTGGTTTTTGAGTTTAACAGTTTCAACCCTAAATGACTTCTATTCACACTCAAGAAGTCAAGTAAAAGATTGATTGTTCAAAGTCAATAGAAATTGGTGTGCAACCTGAGGATTCTTAGCGTTTTGAACCAATTATGAAAATTTATGGTTGACACACACCCACATACAAAATATTATTATTTTTTTTAGACTTATAGCTGAAATTGTGTCCCCATAATAGCCCAAATTCGAAATTGATCTTCATATATGAATATGTGTTTACATCCAATTGATGTTGATAGAAACACTCACTGTATGCCGGTAAAAGGGCCATAACTCCTAAAAACTGATGTAAGAGGCCTAAATCTTGAAAAAGCCTTAAATCTAATCACAAGTAAACTAAACTTTCTCGATTTAGGTCCAATAACATCCATTTTAAGTTTCATCAAAATCGGTTGAAAACTAAGAGTGTAATAGCATTCGTCGGTCCCCTGGAAGGACCTCATAAGTCGACTTAAGTGAAATTTTTTTTATTTGATCTTTATATTCCTTGGTAAAAAATCTATCAGTTAATACAAACCTCATTTGTCTAAGTCTTTTACTTTTTACTCAAAACGCTTCTCAAAACCTCATAAATTAACTTATGAGGAGTTAATTTCCAAATCATTCCTCTAATTGATGAAAAAAATAATGGATAAGTTGACTTATGAGGTTTTTTCTTCTAAAATTGTTCATAGATGTTTAAAAACCCTTTAATTTAAAAGTATTTCTCATAACAATACCTCGTAAGTCATCATTTTTTCCAAATTTCATGGAAAAAATTCCTAGCAAGTTACATTTTTCCTGGATAATTTGAATATGGTGATATTTATATTGTTTTGCCTGTGACATTACAATATAAAACACTATACTGCTTGTTTTGAATACTGGGATGTTATTTATGTAGTGGTTTTGAAAGAGTAAAAATGTTTTTTGCATTTTTCTTAAAACAGTCAAAAATGACTTACGAGGTCCTTCCAGGGGACCGACGATATTCAAGATTTGGGGGCAAGGGCAATAACTCTGCTTCCAACATTCGAAAATAGCTCAAATTCAAACCTGATCTTTGTTTTATGAAGATGTATACACATTAATCCGAATTTGATTTGATTCCATCAAAAACTGGAGCGTTTACAAGAAAATGTTGACGGACAGATGGATTGACATGACGGTGGTGACGACAATATAGAGAGATGTGGGCGTATAAAAATGCATTTGGTAACTTAAACAGAAAAATATCCTGATCAATGTAGAGCAGAGCCAATGCCTACACAAATAAAACCAAACAACGTAACTTGTTTCTATATGAAAACCTGTCCTTAATAAATGCCCCTAAGGACACTTGTCTAACTTCAGTAGGGACGCAGAGTGAAATAGATCAGTTGTCTGAAGATTGCACAGCGTGAAACTCTGAGTAACAATATGTTTCAGGTTATATTTTAATATTTTTAATATTTCTAGAGTGTAGTATACCTGGTCAATATAATTAGATGCAATTTTCTGTTGTAAAACAAACAAAATCATTATTTTACTAGTCTTGTTTTCAAGAAAGAGGTGTGTTTTTTTAAGAAAATAATTTCTTACCTCAAACTTACCAAGAAAAATCATGTTTAGAAAGTCTTATTCTCAAATATTTCTAAAGAAGCCTTTATATTGCCTACCCATGAGCCATGTAGACTGAACTCTACGCCACTTGATTGCACATTTGTGGTAGAAGCAGTACACACTCAACATTTCATGCAATTGCACACAAAACAATATAAAAAATACCTGTGAATCAGTAAGTGTAATATCTCCCATAGGAATTTTCAACTCCTGAACTTCAAGTTTGATTGATTTGTCAAGTTGCTCCATAGCTTTTGTTATAGCACTTGTATCATCAGAATAAAATGATAGAGAGATATCATCAAGATTTTCACTAGGTATAGATGCTATGGGTTCAGGAATGTGTTCATATTCTTCTTGATCCATTTCTTTCTCTTCCTGATCACCATCTCCTGTAAAGTATGAGAAAAGACCACCTACCATTCCTGCAATAAACATAAAAAAAATAATGAAAATATTATGCATACAAATTATAGCTGTATACCAAAGCTTGATTTATAAGGACAGTCTGCTTTTTTATCTAGGTCAAATATTTTTTTTGCTCAAATTTGTGAAAACTATACACCAAAATCTAGAGAAATGGAAATATCTTAAAGACAAATTACAGCTCTAATTGCTGCAATAAGGTCAATAAGGGATTATGGGGAAAAGTTTAAAGAAGATCATAAAGAATTTAAACAAAGTAAAATGTAGCTTGCCAGACAAGGTAAAATATGCCCACTGATAGCTTTGATTGTATTAAGTACAAGTCTTTGTTTGCTGCCCATTCACATTTGGTTCCTGTTTTATAAGGAACTTGAAGTAAACTTTATTGTATTGCATAATGGCTTGTTTTTATCACATGCTCTGATTATTAACGCATGTGACAAATAAAATCCAGCAATCACAAGCATATACGCCCACCAGCAGCTTGATAAAGAGGTAAATGTGAACTCCAAAACGAACACGATATCAGAGTTTTATGTGATAAACATCTGGAACGCATCATCACTAAATTCAATAGTGCACATCTTCATAATGATATTGACATAAATGCATAATAAAAAAATAGCGATGCCCCATCGTAATACGCCCACTTTTGTAATGGCAGCCAAGTCGTCCGGGAGGTCGACAAGAACTATCAGTAAATGAAACATCTGTCGAAAACCGTGCCATCAATAATGTTTACAAAATTGAACGATTTTTGAGTGTTTACAACTACAAGTTAACAAGGGCAATAACCCATGAAATAGTTTTCAATTCGTCTGATTTTCAATAGGGTTCATCCATAGGTGATTACAAACACTCACAGCAACTTTCATAAAAATCCACCAAGAAACCAGCTCTCTATCGTGTCCACAACTTTGAGAGAGTAACGGGCTGAAAAATTAACGTGTTTTAAAGAACAAGGGCAATACTCATACATATTTTTTCGAGGTTTCTGATATTCAATAGGGTTTATCCTAATGTCAATACAAACACTCATACCAAGTTTCATCAAAATCCATCAAGAAACCAGCTCTCTATGGTGTCCACAACATATTTTCAAAAGCAAGGGCAATAACCCAGGAAATATATGTCGATTCGTCTGATTTTCAATAGGGTTCATCCTTGGGTGATTACAAACACTCACAGCATTTTTTATAAAAATCCATCAAGAAACCAGCTCTCTAACGTGACCACAACTTTGTTAAAGGCTGAAAAATTTAATGCGTTTTAAAGAACAAGGGCAATAACTCATCAAATATTTTTTCGATGTTTCTGATTTTCAATAGGGTTTATCCTTATGTCAATACAAACACTCATACCAAGTTTCATCAAAATCCATCAAGAAACAAGCTCTCTATGGTGTCCACAAGATATTTTCAAAAGCAAGGGCAATAACCCATGAAATATTTTTCGATTCGTCTGATTTTCAATAGGGTTCATCCTTGGGTGATAACAAACACTCACAGCAAGTTTCATAAAAAATCCACCAAGAAACCAGCTCTCTAACGTGTCCACAACTTTGTTAAAGACTGAAAAATTAACGCGTTTTAAAGAACAAGGGCAATAACTCATCAAATATTTTTTCGATGTTTCTGATTTTCAATAGGGTTTATCCTAATGTCAATACAAACACTCATACCAAGTTTCATCAAAATCCATCAAGAAACGAGCTCTCTATGGTGTCCACAAGATATTTTCAAAAGCAAGGGCAATAACCCATGAAATATTTTTCGATTCGTCTGATTTTCAATAGGGTTCATTCTTGGGTGATAACAAACACTCACAGCAAGTTTCATCAAAATCCATCAAGAAACGAGCTCTCTATGGTGTCCACAAGATATTTTCAAAAGCAAGGGCAATAACCCATGAAATAGTTTTCGATTCACCTGATTTTCAATAGGGTTCATCCTTATGTGATAACAAACACTCACAGCAAGTGTCATAAAAATCCACCAAGAAACCAGCTCTCTAACGTGTCCACAACTTTGTTAAAGACTGAAAAATTAACGCGTTTTAAAGAACAAGGGCAATAACTCATCAAATATTTTTTCGATGTTTCTGATTTTCAATAGGGTTTATCCTAATGTCAATACAAACACTCATACCAAGTTTCATCAAAATCCATCAAGAAACGAGCTCTCTATGGTGTCCACAAGATATTTTCAAAAGCAAGGGCAATAACCCATGAAATATTTTTCGATTCGTCTCATTTTCAATAGGGTTCATCCTTGGGTGATAACAAACACTCACAGCAAGTTTCATCAAAATCCATCAAGAAACCAGCTCTCTATCGTGTCCACAACAGACAGACAGGCGGACAGACGGACGGACGGACGGACAGACGGACGGACAGACAGACAGGGGCGACTACAATATATGCCCACATTAATGTGTGGGCGTATAAAAATGATCCATGAAGAATTGTAGCCTGTAGAGTGAGCACAAGCAAAAAAACCAAATGCAATATCAGAGTTGTATGCGATATCTCTGAAGAAGATAGCTTGCCAGGCAAGGTAATGTACGCCAACTTTGACTTTAAACAAATATATTTGATAGTTACAGAAAAAGATATTTAACCTTCAGTCATACACCTCTTTAGAACTTTCAAGGATTATGTTTTCTAGAGTGTTAATGAGTAATGCATTTTCAAGAACAAGGAAAATAATTCACAGTAAATATTTTTCTATTTTGCTGTTTTCAATAGGGTTCATCATCCTTGGGTGATTAAGAACATTAAGTTTCGTGACCTGTAGAGTGTCTACGAGCTAAAAATCGAATGTGTTTTCAAGAACTAGGGCAATAATTCATTCACAACAAGTTTCGTGAAAATCCGTTAAGAATTGTGATATGTAGAGTGTCTACGAGCTAAAAATCAAATGCATGTTCAAGAACTAGGGCAATAATTCATTCACAACAAGTTTCGTGAAAATCCGTTAAGAATTGTGACCTGTAGAGTGTTTACGAGCCAAAAATTAAATGCATTTTCAAGAACTAGGGCAATAATTCATATTAAATATTTTTCAAATTTTGCTGATTTTCAATAGGGTTCATCATTTGGTGGTAATTTGTTTTTTTTCATATTTAGGCCATACCAAAATAATTTTCTGTTCCAAAAATTTTTAACTCAAATTTGGTAGCAGAGTTAAAGACCAAACTGTACCCTGGTTCTCTCAAGTGTGTTTGAATATGCACAAGGCTACCCGGTAACTGCTTTTTATGACGTCACTGACAGTGATCTACCGGAAGGGCCTATTGTAAGTTCTCTTTCAAACAAAGCTGCCAGTGGGTATGGATTACATTTTGATATAATACCTTATGCAGAATCATTTTCTTTTTTCTTGAAAGACGTTTATTTAAATTATTTATTTAATGAAAATTGTGCTGATTTATTGAAAAAAATATTTCTCATGAATTTTCCTTTATTTCGTGAATTTTTTCCATACCCCTACATTTAAAACATACGTGCATTTACCGAGACTATAATAGGAGACGGAAGACAAATTAAAGCATTATTATAATGCTACTGGGAAAGGAGAACCCTGTGGAAGTGTTCCTTGGTGTAAATGAGAGTTAAAAAAGATTGGAGAAGTCTTTTGGGGAAACAAATTAAAAAATTTGCGGCTTTTGACAAATTTTTTTAAAAAGAAATTTGCCGTATTTTCAAGAAATTTTTTTGATCCCTGTGCATGGTTTACCAGGACTAATATTAATTTTATTGGAAATGCAGGAAGACGGATAAAAATTCACAAAATAAAATCAAAAACTTAAAGGCAAATTTAATCCCAAGAAAAACAGATGGAAATCCATGACAAATTTTATTCAAAATTCAATTGGAAAAAATTAACAAAATAAAGCTTAATCCAAAGTTAATTTCATCCCCAAAATAGCATAAAAGACCTACATATTACACTTTATTTAGTTTCTGAAAAGTAAGCTCAAGAAGATATATATATGCTTGTAATGGGCATGACGTCATAACTTGTACTGCCCTGATTCAAGTCAAGAATTTTGCTCAATGTACCGTTAAAATAATCTGGTCACACTTAAAACGCATATATGTTTAGTGGGATATTGCCCTTTTGAGAAAAAAGAAAGTGATTCTGCATGGGGATTATTAAGGGTCTTCACTCAGAGACTCATGAAGCACCAAAATAGGCCATCCTGTCCCCATGTTCCTTTGGTCAAACATTGTAAAACAAGATATCACAAAAATATCATCACATTTCTTTCTAATACAAATGTAAACAGCATAACAGCCTACCTCTAAGATAAGACATCTTTGATTTTTTCTTTTCATTTAAGACTGAAGTTAATCCATTAACAAAAGAATCAAGGTCAGTTGATTTGAAAATTACTATTTCAACATTTTTTAGATAATTCATGTTAACTGTCTCCAATAATAAAGCTTTATAAAATGATGCAGCCATTTTCTCCATGGACCCTCCATGATTTCCTACAATACAAAAATATCTAAATTGAACGCTACAAAATACACCAATGTAGCTAATTTTCTTAAATTTAAGCCAGATGACATTATTCACCAATGTAGCTAATTTTCTTAAAGGGAATGTAAAGAGGTTTTCTAAATTTTGTATGTGTATCGGGGACACTGATAGCATCAATTTCCGCCATTTCAATTTCCATTCTGACGTCTGTGGTTCTTGCAATTCCACTAAAACTGACACATTTTATGACGTAACTAATATTGATTTACTGGAAGCTACTATTCATATCAATGCAGATCATTATTAGAGAGGTTACTTTTAGTGGAATTGCAAGAACCACAGACGTCGGAATGGAAATTAGAATGGCGCAAATTGATGCTATCAGTGTCTCCTATACACATAAAAAGTTTAGAAAATCACTTTACAACCCCTTTAAAGTTAAGCCAGATGACATTATTCACCAATATGGAATATGGAATTTTGGTCAATAACTTATGGAGGGGTATCGTTGCCAAAACTGTGTGCAAAGTCAAGATTGCAAAGTCAAAAATTCACATGTCACGTTTTACAAACTTCATTCTCTACAAAATCAAAATGTCGCAATTTGAATTGCAAAGTAAAGACTTACTTTTTAAGATTACTTTTATAAGAATGAAAACGCGAACTTTAAATCGTTTTCTAGCGATCTTAACCTCTGCTTTTTGCATCAATAACATTACCAACTGTGTATTCTTGACTTTGCATTCTCGACATCTGTAAACTCGACTTCTGTATTCTTGAACGTTTACCATATAGGCTAAGGTTCCGTGACTTACTTAATTAACATATTACAGAAATCAACGGAAGTTATAAAAAGTGACGTGAAACCTTCATTAGCATATTACGGAAATTCTCGTAATCTTACACTGGGCTGAAGGTAGCACCCAGATTCGAATCGATTTGTCTTAGCATGGGCAAATCGACTCAATATAAAATGTGAGTTATTTTAACTTAAATATCGCTATAATAACTTGATTTTTTTTTATCAGTGTTCTTTCAATTTCGCAAATACCTATAGGGGTACCTCACTAACTCTTTGTACGGTGGCCCATTAAAACCACATACTCTTTTTTATGGAAAAATAACAACAATTTAAAAGGCTTGCCCGTCGTAGAAACTTTTTAAAATTTAAACCCTATTATTTCACACTATTCCTGATTCCAAATAGGAAGTCAGCAAGTTGCTGTCTCACTTACTTCATTTATGGTGGACCATTAAAGACACACTACAATAGACTTATCTGAGAATATGACGCAGAGTTTACGGGCAATTTTTGAGGCTTAGCCGAATGTAGAAACGTTTTGAAATTCATACCATGTAATTTCACACTAGCCCTCATTCGAAATATCTAATCAGCAAGTTGCTGTCTTGCTAACTTTATGTACGGTGGCTCATTAAAGACATTCTAAAATCGACATAACTGAGAATATTACGTAAAGTTTACGGGCAATTTTTGAGGCTTAGCAGTCATAGAAAATTTTTGAAATTCATACCCTACTGTTTCACACTATTCCCGATATCAAATATGAAGTCAGCCAGTTGCTGTCATGCTAACTTTATGTACGGTGGATCATTAAAGATATACAGTGAAACTCCTGAAAATATTACGCAGACTTTACGGTCAATTTTTTAGGCTTAGCCGAATATAGAAACTTTTTTTCCTTATAAGGTATTTGCGAAATTTAAAGAACACTTATGTCAGCTTTTCTCATAAAAAACTCAAGTAATTTTAGCGATATTTTAACTTTAAATAATTCACATTTTATATTGTGTCGATTTGCCGCGAATCTGTATGTAGAGACGAATCGATCTGAATCTGTGTGAGGGTTGAATCTGTATGCTAACTTCAGCCTGGTGTAAGAATACGAGAATTTCCGTAATATGCTAATGAAGGTTTCACATCACCTTTTATAACTTCCGTGGATTTCCGTAATATGCTAATTAAGTAAGTCACAGAACCTTATATGGTAAACGTTCAAGAATACAGAAGTCGAGTTTACAGATGTCGAGAATGCAAAGTCAAGAATACACAGTTGGTAATGTTATTGATGCAAAATGCAGAGGTTAAGATCGCTAGAAAACGATTTAAAGTTGGCGTTTTCATTCTTATAAAAGTAATCTTGAAAACTGAAATGAGTAATTCTTTACTTTGCAATTCAAATTGCGACATTTTGATTTTGTAGAGAATGAAGTTTGTAAAACGTGACATGCATACATGTGTAATCTCCCGATAATGTCGGGTTTCTACCGCTTTTGCATGCCATCTCCCGATCTACCGGCGGGAGGTCAAAATCTACCGCTTTTTCATTTTTTCGAAAGCATAATTTTTACGGGACCTACCGTTTTTCAAAGTCAAAATTCTTTACCATAAATCAATAAAAAATCAATCATTATTAATTTCTGATTACCCATAACACGTGTTAATCTCATCATGTAACGGGATTATCATTGTCTTCTTAATTAATCCCCTAATTAAGACGATAATTTGATCTATTTTCACACGACAATTGGCATTTTAAGCACACCATAACACGTGACACTTGTTTATAACAACATCCGGGTATTTCTACTTTCACTTTTATTATCGAAATTTTACAGTAGCCTAATCTTTACCACCAAACGAAATTTTGAAGCCTTTTCAAGTTTTCATGTCAATCATCAATATTATGACGTTTGTCGACATCGTTTAGCATGTCTTTCCATTATCGGTAGATTATTGTGCGAGACTAGGGAGTATAGATTTAAAATACCTGTAATTTTGTTTCATAAAATCAGTTGATTTTTTAATGTAGCCTGTAAACATTCAGCTCATGACTGCTTTTACAGGCCAATACTTAGTATATACCTTTCAATGTCGGCTAAAAACTTCGCGAGTTTTCATCGACGAAATGATTGTCATTCATTCTGTGCAAGTTAAAAAGTGTTAATTTTTTGAAATTTCATTAATTTACACGCTTTGATAAAGTCTCCCGATTTTTTACCCCAATCTCCCGACTTTTCATGGCTTGTCTCCCGATTTTTTCCCCTGACCTGTACACATGTATGGTGATATGTAGAAATATGAATTTTTGACTTTGCAATCTTGACTTTGCAAACAGTTTTGGCAACGATACCCCTCCATAATAACTTGGTACCTTTAAATGATGACTCATTACAAGATGGTGGATCACAACGAAATAATAGTTGATGAAACAATACATATAACAGGAAAATGAATAGTTTGTTACAGTTGGCTGAGCTTTCTGGCAGTCTGATCCATAATGTAAACTCTATTGCATAGGTTGATGTATGAAAACTGTATTGAGATACATCACAATTTATTTTATTTAACTGCAATATCTTTTATATTGCACACAGTGATGTAGCAAGAAATTTTTTCAGAAGGAGCAGAATAATATGGGCATGGAAATGTTTAAATCTGAATCGAAATCAGATTTTTCCATGGATCTAGATAATCAGCTGAAATGATCATAATTTATCTGTATCAATATATTGTTAACACTAATCCTCTTACCTGTTCCAAGAGCTGGAAAGGCTATTGAATGTTGTTTTAATTTATCTGCTTCTTTCAAACAGAGAGTTATTGCCTTTTTCCAATGATCTTTATATCTATCCGAATCAACATGAATAATATAAAGGACGTTTGAACTACTAATAGGTGTTACCGCAATTCCATTTTCTACCATGTCTATCTCTGTAAGATCAAACAAAGAAGGTATTACCCAAACAGCAATAAATTTCATGACAGAAAAATCAATTCTCAACACAAATATCAAAAATAGCGATGGCCATCGTAATACGCCCACTTTTATAATGGCAGCCAATTCGTCCGGGGGGTTGACAAGAGTGATCAGTAAATGAAAGATTCTGAGAATGACATTTACTCTTTTTACAAAAGTAAAACCATGGGTTCAAGTTTCCTGGAAAAAACAAATGTCACTGAAATATGCATAAATCAAGGGCAACCAACGTTTAGGTTCCATCTTAAAATGTTAAGAGAAGTCACATAGTTGATGATGTTTCTGATTTTCAATAAGGTGTATCCGAAGGTCAATACAAACACCAACAGCCAGTTTCATAAAAATCCACCAAGAAACCAGCTCTCTATCGTGTCCACAACTTTGAGAGTGTATCGGCTGAAAAATTAACGTGTTTTAAAGAACAAGGGGCAATAACTTTTTTTCGATGTTTCTGATATTCAATAGGGTTTATCCTAATGTCAATACAAACACTCATACAAAGTTTCATCAAAATCCATCAAGAAACCAGCTCTCTATGGTGTCCACAACATATTTTCAAAAGCAAGGGCAATAACCCAGGAAATATTTTTTGATTCGTCTGATTTTCTATTGGGTTCATCCATGGGTGATTACAAACACTCACAGCAAGTTTCATAAAAATCCACCAAGAAACCAGCTCTCTATCGTGTCCACAACTTTGAGAGTGTAACGGCTGAAAAATAAACGTGTTTTACAGAACAAGGGCAATAACTCATAAAATATTTTTTCGATGTTTCTGATATTCAATAGGGTTTATCCTAATGTCAGTACAAACTCTCATACCAAGTTTCATCAAAATCCATCAAGAAACCAGCTCTCTATGGTGTCCACAACATATTTTCAAAAGCAAGGGCAATAACCCATGAAATATTTTTCGATTCGTCTGATTTCCAATAGGGTTCATCCTTGGGTGATAACAAACACTCACAGCAAGTTTCATCAAAATCCATCAAGAAACCAGCTCTCTATCGTGTCCACAACTTTGTCAAAGGCTGAAAAATTAACGCATTTTAAAGAACAAGGGCAATAACTCATCACATATTTTTCGATGATTCTGATTTTTAATAGGGTTTAACATATTGTCAAAAGCAAGGGCAATAACCCAGGAAATATTTTTCGATTCGTCTGATTTTCAATAGGGTTCATCCTTGGGTGATTACAAACACTCACAGCAAGTTTCATAAAAATCTACCAAGAAACCAGCTCTCTATCGTGTCCACAACTTTGAGAGCGTAACGGCTGAAAAATTAACGTGTTTTAAAGAACAAGGGCAATAACTCATAAAATATTTTTTCGATGTTTCTGATATTCAATAGGGTTTATCCCAATGTCAATACAAACACTCACACCAAGTTTCATCAAAATCCATCAAGAAACCAGCTCTCTATGGTGTCCACAACATATTTTCAAAAGCAGGGGCAATAACCCATGAAATATTTTTCGATTCGTCTGAATTTCAATTGGGTTCATCCTTGGGTGATAACTAACACTCACAGCAAGTTTCATCAAAATCCATCAAGAAACCAGCTCTCTATCGTGTCCACAACAATTGTGGACAGACAGACAGACAGACGGACAGACAGACGGACAGACAGACGGACAGGGGCGACTACAATATACGCCCACATTAATGTGTGGGCGTATAAAAACATAAAACTCATAAAAATCATTCAATATGATAAACCTATGTACTTACCTGCTGCTTCCCTTTTTGCATCGATATCTCTTCTATAAACCTTATATATAGCTTTTGAAACTGCTCCTGCAAAACAATACTTTAATAAGCAACATATTGTGTTACATGAAAAGGTCATAAGTCGAAGATTTTCAAAAACCACTTTTTGAAATTAATCGGCATATTATAAGGCAAAGCAGATTGTGTCAAATTTTGGTAAGTCTGTGTTGATTGTAGCCTTACTTTATTTAACCTTCTTTTTATCGCTAATATAGTTTAATGAGAAAAACGTTATAAGGACACGTATCGGTAATTGAAATATAACATAATGTTTTAATTATTCACACAATAAAAATATTGAATGTCATTCAAAAACAGAAATGTTGGATGTCGCAAACCAAAAAATTGCAAGTCAAATATGAAGATATTTGTAAGAAAATGTAGTTTATTGGTTTTTTAGTAATATTAAGCCATGAATTAGGTAAAGCAATTCAGAAGACATTTTGAAAAGAATTTAAAAGGATATTTTCATAACGTTTTTTTTTTATTCAATCAGTGGACACAGTTCCCAACATTTTTTTTAAGGAAATCAGACTTACGCCCTTTTCTAGTCTAATTTCAATATCAACTTTTGTATTATTAACATATAATATGACAACTTAACTAAATATAGAATTCAAATACGCGAATCTGAGAATCTTTTATGACTTGAAAAATAACATGAGTATATTCTATAAAATAAATGTTACCTATTGGAGATATACTTCTATTAGTACTGTCTACAATTATTGGAAGTTTGGATGTTGAAATATCTCCACTTCTAACAATTAGTTTAAATTTACCAACATCAATCCCTTTAACCACTTGACTACTTGTAACTACTTCCCAATCCTCTTCTCTTGCTTCTTGCATGGCAATTTTCCTGTTTCCTTTAAAAAATACAGTATACATCCACATTAACATGAAACTAATAAATTAAGTTAAACAAAATTTCATAAAATTCTTTAACTGTCACCTCATATTCACAATCCTCTTTAGTATTTATTTTTACTGAGTAAATGGTTCATAATTCAAACATGACCACAACCTCTTCGGGGTGTTCCCACTTTCCCGGCAGATTATCGGGATTAAATTTGTCTAATCCGGATTAGATGGGTTATAAGGATTAAACGGATTAAAGCAGATAAAATTCTACTAATGAGCTGATATTTTTATTTATTTTTATTTTTCTTTAAATTTTATATACAATTAAACAATGGTATACACAGACACAGAACATTACAAACCAACAAGATGTGAGACGGCATCTCCATACATCACCATGGTCTTGCTATTGTTCTGTAGACAGACTTTTAGGCGATCAAGTTCATGTTCCAATTGGCGATACTGTTTCTTCTTAAGGCGTTTCTTACTACCAGACTGGAGTTGACTGATGGTAACCTCTGTCATTGCTTGCTCAGATTTTATCAGGGTGATGAATCTGAAGATGTTAGGATTGTTCATTCTTGCGTGCCACCCTTCAACATGATTTGTGGTTCGTGGACCTGAAGTGTGAAAATGGTTCCACATACGTATTTCTTCTCCCTCAACCCACTGCTCGGTTACATTTGGGTTGTTTGCAAAGGCACTGACCACCACGTCTATTTGAAACAAGTCGCATTTTTTTTTTTTTTTTTTTTTTTTGCACGTTCACTTGTACATTAGCCATGATGCAAAGGACACAAGTATTGTGGTATATATGTTCGTCGATATATACATGCTTTGCAAATAGTGTTCACTCACTTTCTGCAAGTTCATTCACCATTTTGACACGTGAACTAATATTCACTTTAAGTTAAGTGAACATAGTTTATATCAGCTCATTAGTGGAATTCTATCTTCCTTAATCCGATTAATCCCTATAACCCAGTTAATCCGGATTAGACAAATTTAATCCCGATAATCTGCCGGGAAAGTGGGAACAAACCACCTCTTCATTATAAATTATAACATCAAATTTCAATCAGATGAAAACTTAAGTCTTTATGGAGTTCATAAGCCAATTTTAAATAATTAACTAAGTAGAGAGTAATTAAAAAACTGTTCATTGAAAAATCGTCAATGTCAAACTTATTCAAGAATCATTCAATTCATTAAAATCAGATGAAAATGTAGTCTCTATAGAGTGCATAAGCCAATTTTCACGCGTTCAAGGGCGATAACTCAGAAACCGTTCATCGTAAAATCACCAAAGTCAAACCAAATTTAATTCATCTATCATGTTCACCAGCCAATTGGGGGAGGGATGGACAGGTTTGTTGACAATCTGCCAGACCTGGAAGCCTTGACATGACTTGACCTGGCTCAGCAAAGGCACATCATATACGTGGTGTAGTCTGGTGAGCATGTAGCAGGTGCAATTAAAGCTGCGCTATATTCGCACACCAAACTCTCTTTGTGTGTGCGGCCTTAAGTGTGTATTCCAGGGCTGTTGATTTGGCTCTATATTCCGGACATGTCCGTCTGACCCATTCAAATGTCCGCCTGGGTCAAGGGTCAATCGGACATCAAGTATAGGCTACCCACTACGTGTTTTTCCATGCTAGTCAAAATGCCAGATTTGATGACAACTCACTGATAAGATACCATGCCATCAATCAGTGTAGGGTAATAGGACATAAATACTAATCTAATTATCTGATAATCCCTTAATTACCTGTTACAAGTGATCAATTAATAATCAATTCATTAATCTACTACCGGTACATTTGTTTACATTAGAATCGGACATTGAAACTTTGACCTATTTAGAAAGTTATATTTTGTGTTCACCAGTTACCTCCCTTGAAGTTACATTCATAAATTATCTCTCTATCTCAAAAAACGATGTATTTATGGAATTGGGGATCTGTTAAAGAGGTTTCAATATGTGACAATGTGATAGGAAACTTATGGAAAATATGTAGGAGATATGATAATTCATAGTCAGTGATGGTAATCACCAGGAAAAGCAATAAAGGGTTTTATAAAGGCAGGGGTGAAAAAATGTTGACCAAGCAAAAATGGCGAGCTCGGAACTTGAGGTGATGAAATATTTTTATAAAAAATTAATTTTGCTACTCTGATATTGTCAATATTATAAATGACTCGATATGGTGGCAAACTGGCACTTTTAATGGACATATTTGGCCTATTGTCAACTCCCATGTCAATATATAAATGATATTCTACTTGAAAAATATTTATTGGAAACTGTTGTCAAATTGAGATTTCAAGTTGAAAAATGTCCGATTGGTAAAAAAATAAATCAACAGCCCTGGTGTATTCTACAACAAAATTCAAATACATCAATTGAAAGGAAACTAATTATTCCTACCTTTCTTCTTGGGCTGAGGTTTAGATTGGGATATACCTTCTGATTGAAACATATATTTGAAAGCCTGAAAATTAAATTTTATCAATTGAAGATTTTAAACAATCTGATAAGACAGCTGAGAGTAGCATATATTTCTTAAATTTGAAGAAAAAGACATGAGCACAAATTTCACAACAACAGGATTTGACATTTCAGACATTTTCCTGCAAACTTTAACATACAGGGGAGATATGGAGGTATAACGTTGCCAATATTGTCGATTAATAAATAATAATAATAAACTCTTTATTTTACATGTAGGAATTGTGTCGCAACGTTAAAATACCAATGTAGTAATTACAAAATGCATTTGTCAATGCTGCAAAGTACAATTGTCGATGTGTAAAAATGCAAAATGTATAAGAATACTCAACAATCCAATGAAATGCAGCTAACAATTTACTCTTTGCATTATGCATTTTGCATTAGGCACTTTTGCATTATACATTCTGCATTAGTCACTTTGCATTACGCACTTTGTATTATCAAACCATGCAGAATAGACTTTTACACAATAGAACATATACCTTATATGGAATGATGACGTATATTCATTTGCATACGTAAAAAACGGCGGATATGTACGGAAACTAATTAATATGCATGCGCATTGATACATGTCCTTGTTGACACTTAAAGACGAGTTCTCCCTTAAAGATAAATACTTTGTATTAATTCAAATTTGAAGTCTTGGGAATTATTTCAAATTGATAGTTAATAATTTGTAATATTATGTTAAATATAGAAATCTAGGCCCAAGTTCTTGAAAGGGGTCGGGAGGGGGGGGGGAGGGTGCAAACGTCCTCGAAAACTTTGTGAATTTTTAAGCTTTGCAGTGGTTAAACTCTTTTCAGTTATTGCTACCTGTGTGGCTTCAAGGGTGGAGTCTTGGAACCCCCTCTACAATATTAAAAAAGAAACTCCCTAAAACGTTATTTCCTGACGAATTTAAAGTTTATTTGTATAGGGGATCACAAGAAGAAAATGTTAGGAATAAGACACCTGGAAATGCAAATTTCAGAAATATCTGAGAGACGGATTTAGACAATTTTGAGAACTAGACGCGATCGAACGAAGCATGGAAAAGCTAAATTCTGACATTTTCCATCGAATTTAAGGTTCAAAATTATTTGTATAGGGTCTGAGGAATTCAGCCTTGAAAATGTTGAGAAATAGACGCCCACAAAATATGAAATTTCCTGACGACCTTTTTGGTTGTGGGATCACCGGAAGAAAATTTTGAGAATAAGGCGCCTGGACACTCAAATTCCTGACATCTCCCACCGAATTTAAGATTCAGAATTATTTGTATATAGGGTCTCAGGTATGTCGTTTGAAAAAATTGAAAATAAGATGCCCATAAACATTTCCTCACATTTCCCGTTGAATTTAAGTATCAGAATGGGGGTGGGAGAAAATGCTCTTACAGGCGTCCATTACTCAAAATTGTCAAGGTTAGTTCCCTCAGAAATTTCAGAATTGTGTTTCCAGGCGTCTAATTCCTGACATTTTCTTGTTTTTTAAAAATAAACCTTAAATTCGTTACAAAATAACGTTTCAGGGAGTCATTTTTTTTTTAATTTTCTAGAGGGGCTCCCTAGAAACCAGACTACCAATGGGCACCCTTGAACCAATACAGGTAGCAATAACTCAATTTGAAATAATACAGAGATATTTATCTTCAAAGGAGAACCCATCTTTAAATGTAAAAAACTTGTATCAATGCGCATGCATATTAATTAATTTCCGTACATTTCCGCCGCTTTTTACGTATGCAAATGAATATACGTCATCATTCCATATAAGGTATATGTTCTATTGTGTAAAAGTCTATTCTGCAAGGTTTGATAATGCAGAGTGCGTAATGCAAAGTGACTAATGCAGAATGTATAATGCAAAAGTGCCTAATTCAAAATGCATAATGCAAAGAGTAAATTGTTAGCTGCATTCGAGTGACATTTCATTGGATTGTCGAGTATTCTTATACATTTTGCATTTTTACACATCGACAATTGTACTTTGCAGCATTGACAAATGCATTTTGTAATTACGACATTGGTATTTTTACATTGCAACACAATCGACAATATTGGCAAAGTTATACCTCCATAGGGAGATAGCTATACATCTTCACATTGAACTATTTATAAACCAACCTTGTTAAATGTCTGTTTGTGCACAATAAAACCTATTAAATATTAGACCCTTGCTAACCTTAACACTGGCTGCATCACCTCCATATACTACTATATTAATATTACTTATTCTTCCTCCATTTACTGCATATTCATTTACAGTATCATAAAATGTTTTAGCAACAACATCTTTAGGATATCCTAAATTTCCAGTACCAATAGCTGGGAATGCTATTGATTGAAATCTTGCTTCTTCAGCAGAAATCAAACAATCCAAAATCAGTTGTTTTAAGAACTGAAAAGATATTTCATAAATGGTTACTAAATAGTTCTTTTACTCATAATCATTTCATAAAAGATAGCTTGCCAGTAAGACAATATACGTGGCATATGCCACTTAAATTTAAGACAAAAATATTTGACATAAAATATTCAACCTTCAGTTGTACACTTTTTGAACTTTTTGGGATGATAATGAATGTTTCTTACCAAATTAAACAAGAATCGTGCCTTCTAGAGTGTTTTAAACAAATATCACATAAAAATAAATGATAATATACCTTTTCAGCTCCTGGTGCATACTGACCAAGACAGGTATGGTAAACTTGTTTACATTTTAAATTTCCACCAGAGGTAACAGCTATATCACCAACTTTTATACCATTAGGATATTTATCATCACATTCTTGTTGTAAACTTGGTCCACCAACTTTATTTATAGAACCAGATACAGCACCATTTTGTAATTGTAGATCGTTAGAAGTAGTATTCACTATGACATCAGCCTGGAACAGAGGAAGTTTAGAATTCATAACCTGCCCTAGTTCAATTTTGATTATGAAATGTTTAACCTTATTCACAAATACTTAAGATCTTTGGCAATCTTATATTACAAAATATTTACATTTGGTATGATGTTTTCCCATGGACCTCATGTTAATTCGTATTGCGGAAATGAATACCACTGCTAGCCACGTGACCCAACTTGACGTCATATTTACTTAGATACGCCTAACAAAATGATGGCGTAATCTTTGATAAAGAAATAGTTCTCGGAAAATCTGATGAATCCAATAAAAATAGCAATGGCCATCGTAATACGCCCACTTTTATAATGACAGCCAATTTGTCCGGGGTGTTGACAAGAGTTGTCAGTAAATGAAAGATTCTGAGACATGGCAATAACCTTATTATGTTAAATATTTTTTTGATCTTTCTGAATTTCAAAAAGGTTTATCCATGGATGATTACAAACATTCCCAGCAAGTTTAATCGAAATCCATCAAAAAACCAACTCCCTATTGAGTCCACAACATATTTTCAAAAGCAAGGGCAATAACCCATGAAATATTTTTTGATTAATCGGATTTTTAATAGGGTTCAGTCTTGAGTGATTATGAACATTCATAACAAGTTTCACCAAAATCCACCAAGAAACCAGCTCTCTATCGTGTCCACAACATATTTTCAAAAGCAAGGGCAATAACCCATGAAATATTTTTCGATTAGTCTGATTTTCAATAGGGTTCATCCTTGGGTGTTTATGAACACTCACAGCAAGTTTCATCAAAATCCATCAAGAAACCAGCTCTCTATCCTGTCCACAACTTTGTTTAAGGCTGAAAAATTAACGCGTTTTAGAGAACAAGGGCAATAACTCATCACATATTTTTCGATGTTTCTGATTTTCAATAGGGTTTATCCCAAGGTCAATACAAACACTCATACCAAGTTTCATCAAAATCCATCAAGAAACCAGCTCTCTATAGTGTCCACAACATATTTTCAAAAGCCAGGGCAATAACTCATGAAATATTTTTCGATTAGTCTGATTTTCAATAGGGTTCATCCTTGGGTGATAACAAACACTCACAGCAAGTTTCATCAAAATTCATCAAGAAACCAGCTCTCTATCGTGTCCACAACAATTGTGGACAGACAGACGGACAGACAGGGGCGACTACAATATACGCCCACATTAATGTGTGGGCGTATAAAAATCCCATGTTTTCAAAACGTAAATATAAGCAATAAACTGTTACCCTATGGCGTGTATGGGCGAATATAAGGACACAGGCAATAGGGTAACAGTTTATTGCTTAATTAGTAGCGGGTATGACCACCATGTGCGTCTTTTCAGGCAATACAACATCGTCATGGAAGGAACAATACTTCTCAGAAACCCTTAAGGTATGTTATTCCAAATGTTTACGAGCGCTGAACCCATTACCAGTTAGGAAACGGGCGGATTTTGAAGATTATGCAATCTGCGTACCATTTTGTCCTATAAGTGTTCTAGTGGGAAAGATCAGGTGATACTGCTGTCCAGTTTGATAAATCAACATTATGTTCGGTTAAAGCGTACAACGTAGGGTCTTGCCATTGCCAGCCTTGCTATTCGATGACATTGCAATAGAAACAGACGAATTGCGGGACATCCTGGGTGGATGTTGGGCTGTCGCAGAATAGGGTACATCCTTTGGTGATAATAAATATCAAATATTTTTGGATTCTTTTAATTTTCAATAAAGTTCATCTTTGGGTGATAATAAATAATTCTAGCAAGTTTCATCAAAATCCGTAAAGAATTGTGACCTGTAGAGTGCTAACGAGCTAAAAATCCAACGCGTTTTAAAGAACAAGGGCAATAATTCATATTAAATATTTTTCGATTCTTTTGATTTTAAATAGGGAGCATCCTTGGGTGATAATAAACAATTTCGCAGCAAGTTTCGTCAAAATCTGTAAAGAATTGTGACTTGCAGAGTGTTAACGAGCTAAAAATCGAACGTGTTTTAGAAGAACAAGGGCAATAATTCATATTAAATATTTTTCGATTCTTTTGATTTTAAATAGGGTTCATCCTTGGGTGATAATAAACAATTTCAGCAAGTTTCATCAAAATCCGTAAAGAATTGTGGCTTGTATGGCTTGTAGAGTGTTAACAAGCAATTGTGGACGGACAGATCGACGGGCCAACGGACGGACCGAATGACAGACCGACGGACATGGGTGACGGCAATATATGCTCCACATTTCATGTGGGCGTATAAAAATAAGAATACCCATCATAATAATGTGGGCATACAAAAATCAATATTGATACGTACAGATACTTTAGCTAACTCTCCTATAATCAAAACTGCCATCCTTTTATCTACAACAACAAAACAAGAACATAGACTTGCGGCAAATCTCACAAGCGTATACGCCCACCAGCAGCTTGATAAAGAGATAAATGTGTTTTAGCTGACACCTCTGAAGAAAATCATCAGATCATCACCAAATTCAATAGTGCACATCTTCATAATGATATTGACAAAAGGATCCATGAAGAATTGTAGCCTGTAGAGTGAGCATGAGCAAAAACAAACGCAATATCAGAGTTTTACGCGATATCTCGGAAGAAAATCATTGAATCACCACCAAATTCAATAGTGCACATCTTCATAATGATATTGACACACATACAAAATATCAAAAGGATCCATGAAGAATTGTAGCCTGTAGAAGGAGCATGAGGTAAATGTGAACGGACGGACGGAGAGGGGCAGCCACAATATACACCCATACTTACATATAAGAATTGGTGAGAGAACTAACAGAAAGACTGTGATATTGGTGGTTGATGTGGTGAAGACACAATAGACACAGGTTGATATGTGTAGTTTGCTCTGATATTGAATTTTTTCGACGCAGTTCTTGTACAATTTTTGTTCTATGACTTTCATATTTTCAGGGTCTGACAAGGACATGTTTAAGTAAATCTGTGAGAATTTTGAAAGAAAACGGTTCATCAGCAGCTGCAATACTTCCAGTCAAACATCGTTTTTTGGGGGGACAAAAAACAGATTATTACCAAGCACTTTATAACTTTTATCTTTCGCATGTCAAACAAGTGGTTGCCTAGCAATATACGCCCACTTACACTACACAAATTGTCAATATATCAAGGAATGTTACTATCTTAATTTTTGTTGGATGGTGTTCAGATTTGAATTCATCCAATATCTTGTTAATATAAAGCATCTAATTTCATAACTAATAAAACTCCGTAAATATTTGTTGAATCGATCCGCAATACAAACTTGTCCAAGATTTTATGGATATTATCCTACACACAAAAGTTTATTAAATTCCTACCACAACTGTGGTCTCTATCATGTTTACAAGTCATTTTTAACACATTTTAGGTGTAAAACTTCGTAAATATTTGTTGAATCGCTCCGGAATTCGAACTTGTCCGAGATCTTATGAATATAATCCTACATACAAAATTTCATTCATATCCAACCAAAACTGTGGTCTCTATCGCGTTCACAAGCCATTTTCAACACATTTTGGGTGTTAAACTCCATGAATTTTTGTCGAATCGAACCCAAATTCGAACTTGTCCAAGATCTTATGAATATAATCCTACATTCAAAATTTTATTCAAATCCAACCAAAACTGTGGTCTCTATCGCGTTCACAAGCCATTTTTAACATATTTTGGGTGTAAAACTCCGTGAATTTTAGTCAAATCAAACCCAAATTCGAACTTGTCTGAGATCTTATGACATACAAAATTTTATTCAAATCCAACCAAAACTGTTGGCTCTATTGCGTTCACAAGTCATTTTTAACGTATTTTGGGTGTAAAACTCCATGAATTTTTGTCGAATCGAAACCAAATTCGAACTTGTCCAAGATCATTTGAATATAATCCTACACATAAAATTGTATTCAAATTCAAGCAAAACTGTGATCTCTATTGCGTTCACAAGCCATTTTTAACACATTTTGGGTGTAAAACTCCGTGAATTTTTGTCGAATCGAACCCAAATTTGAATTTGTCGGAGATCTTATAAATATATTCCTACATACAAAATTTTATTCAAATCCAACCAAAACTGTGGTCTCTATCGCGTTCACAAGCCATTTTTAACATATTTTGGGTGTAAAACTCCGTGAATTTTAGTCGAATCAAACCCAAATTCGATCTTGTCCAAGATCTTATGAATATAATACTACATACAAAATTTCATTCAAATCCAACCAAAACTGTGGTCTCTATCGCGTTCACAAGCCATTTTTAACATATTTTGGGTGTAAAACTCCGTGAATTTTAGTCGAATCAAACCCAAATTCGAACTTGTCCGAGATCTTATGAATATAATCCTACATACAAAATTTCATTCAAATCCAACCAAAACTGTGGTCTCTATCGCGTTCACAAGCCATTTTTAACATATTTTGGGTGTAAAACTCCATGAATTTTTGTCGAATCAAACCCAAATTCGAACTTGTCCGAGATCTTATGAATATAATCCTACATACAAAATTTCATTCAAATCCAACCAAAACTGTGGTCTCTATTGCGTTCACAAGCCAATTGTGGACGGACGGACAGGGGCGACGGCAATATACGACCACATTTCAATGTGAATTAAATAATAAAATTGACATCAAATACCATCCTTTAATACCCAACGTTTCGTCAAAAAAGTTTTGACTTCTTCAGGGGAAGAACTAAATTACAAATGGTGGAAGGCAGTTAGATTAATGACAATATGACCTCATAAAATTTATGACGTCATAATCTTAGAAACCTCAAAACAAGAGGGTAAGAGTTAGATCAATGACCCCATGACCTCAGAAGAATTATGACGTCATAATCCTACAGATGCCATATATTATAAAAATTCTGAAAAATGACTCCAGAAAAAACATGATATAAAACATTATATAAAACACGATAAAAAATCTAAACAGGAAGCTAATCATTTTGGTGGTGGGGGAGGATTAGGAACTAAAATTTAGCAATTTTGAAACCTCCTGGGTTAAGTTCATTCAAACCATTGGGCCATACAGAGTCAAGTCTATGAATCCACAGATTTTCTGCACTGTCTAATTTACTTTTGTTTTCATTTGGAATTTTCTCAAGAATTGTGCAAATATAATCATGACCAGGTTGGTTGAAATGGGGGGCAATATGAGGAGCTTTGTGAACCTTTTTCAATTTGATGTTACTCCTATGTTTGTTATGTCTAATATTGAATGGGGTTATTGTCTGTCCAACATACTGAAATTTACATAGTTTACAAGTTAGACAATACACAACAAAATTACTCTGGCAATTTAAAGGGTCTTTGATATAAAATGATTTTGAATGTCTATTGGTGATTTTGTTTGTAGTGTTCATTTTTTCACAAGTTTTACACTTAGGTTTATGACAAGGTACACATCCAATATGCTTAGCACTATTTACATTTTGCACACAATGTTTGAGTTTATTTTCACTTAATAAATTCCCTAAAGTCCTATTTCTGCGTCCTGCAACAATGATTTTTCTGTTCTTTAAAATTTCTGTCATTCTGTAGCTTGTCTTTAAAATGTCGGTGTCTTTGGCCATCTTGTGGAGATTTGGTTGTCGTGGGTCATATGTATTAGTCCAAGGAATAATCTTCTTAGGCTTCTTGTTATCTTCTTTTGTTTGTGACTTTGGGAAAAGTAGTTCAGATCGAGGTCTTTCTCTCGCTTTGTTGAACGCAGTTTCAATTAGTTGGTCCTTATATCCCAAACTCTTAAGATGGTTAGCAAACTGTAGTAATCTGTTGTTTTCCCATTCTATACGGCTACATATTCTTCTAATTCTAAGAGCACCACTAAAAGGAATTGATCTAAAAGTATGTCTGGGATGGCAGCTGCTAGGTGGTAGATAGTGATGGCTAGCTGTTTCTTTAGTGAAGAGGTCAGTTTCTAATATGTTACCATCCTTAATAATTTTTACATCTAAAAAATTAACTTCATCTGGATCAATTTCCATAGTAAACTTAATTTTGGGGTGGAGGTTATTAAGTTTATCTAAAAATTTATGTGAATCTTCTAATGATTTTGTTGACTTGGCCCAAATGTCATCAATAAATCTGCATGATATGTCTGGTTTTTCAGGTAAAGAATTCCAAAATTTATTCATCCAATAGGTCATGTAGATATTGGCATATGTAACTGCAAAAGGTGTCCCCATAGATGTTCCAGAGATCTGTCTAAAGAATTCCCCATTAAATTCAAATTCATTGTTATTCAGAACGAAGTCTGCTACTTGTAGAATATAATCAGTTTCTTCAGCACTGGTATTATTAGTTTTATCTAGGGCATCCTTCAAAGCATCAAGACCTTCGGAGATAATGATGTTTGGATAAAGACTAATAACATCAAAGGTAAGTAGGTGACTATCTGTTGGTATTGAACTGTCATTGAGGGATTTGATTTTCTGCAGAAAATGAGTGGTGTCTCTCACAACTTCATGACAATAATCCTGAGCCACATCTTTTAATTTCCAGTCTAGCCATTGAGAAGCTTTGTACGTAGGGGCTGTTATCTGACTGCATATGGGTCTGCCTGGTGGAATGTCTGATGTACTTTTAACTTTATGTACTTTGCCAAGAATATAAAAGTGGGCTGGTTTGCTAACTGGTCTGTGGAGGATGGCTTCTTTCTCTTTGTCATTAATTTTTAGGGGAATAAGTAAATTTTTCAGTTGATCATGAATCACATTGGAATTATCTTTTCCTACCTTTTGATAAACCGATTCGTCCTGAAGATGTTTCTCACATTCTTTGATGTAATCTTCCCTATTCCAAATGACTATGCCACCTCCTTTGTCTCAAAATTGCTAAATTTTAGTTCCTAATCCTCCCCCACCACCAAAATGATTAGCTTCCTGTTTAGATTTTTTATCGTGTTTTATATAATGTTTTATATCATGTTTTTTCTGGAGTCATTTTTCAGAATTTTTATAATATATGGCATCTGTAGGATTATGACGTCATAATTCTTCTGAGGTCATGGGGTCATTGATCTAACTCTTACCCTCTTGTTTTGAGGTTTCTAAGATTATGACGTCATAAATTTTATGAGGTCATATTGTCATTAATCTAACTGCCTTCCACCATTTGTAATTTAGTTCTTCCCCTGAAGAAGTCAAAACTTTTTTGACGAAACGTTGGGTATTAAAGGATGGTATTTGATGTCAATTTTATTATTTAATTCACCAAGTTCATTATACATCAAATGAATCGCTGTACTACTAGTGGTATTTGTGATCCCATCAGAAAGTCTTCTGTGATTGGTTATTGCTGCCTGCTTTTTCTCTTTGGAATCACCACATTTCAATGTGGGCGTATAAAAATCAAATTAAACACTATCAAAATTTTACTTTACTTACCATTTGCCTTTGATTTAGGTCTAACAATTGGCTCCTGTATACTCATATTTGAAGACTGACTTGCCTGTTTAAAGGCCTGAAATAGATAGCAGAGAAAATATCAAAATGAGGTTATTCAAAAGGCAAATTTGTATCCACACTTTCTTTGAACCCTCAACCAACTGTGCTGTTCTGGTTCACACAGGGAAAATATCTTAAACCATGTTCATCCCCTGGTTGAAGGAAGTGAAAGATTAATTTGTTGGAAATCACTCATTATTGTGCTATATGAAAAGATAAGGCAGAATGAATTAATATCAGTGCACAAATATTCATAACTTATAGAATTTAATGGCAGGTAAAGCATGTCATAATCATTTGAGCAACTGCTGTTAATGGTGTTGTTCAATAAAGGTAAATTAGTTGAAATAGTTTTTAAGGTGAGGACGGACCGATGAACAACTAGGAATAAAAAGGTCAGAAAATTTGTTTCGTATGGCCAAAATATTACAATATTAATTGAAATTTCTTAACAATATGATTAAAATTTTAGTATTGAATGCTTCCAGTCCAATAATCGATTAAATCAGTACTAACCTTAACACTGGCTGCATCACCTCCATATACTACTATATTAATATTACTTATTCTTCCTCCATTTACTGTATATTCATTTACAGTATCATAAAATGTTTTAGCAACAACATCTTTAGGATATCCTAAATTTCCAGTACCAATAGCTGGGAATGCTATTGATTGAACTTCTGCTTTTTCAGCACTCATTAGGCATTTTAAGATCAGTTGATTCAAATTCTAGAAAATAATCATTAGATTATAATGACTGGGAACCAGTGAAGAACATAATAAAAGTGAAAAGCAGGGTTCATACAGATCATCTGAGCAATTTTTCCCTGACATTTCCATGACTTTCCAGACAGTATTTAGTCATTTTACATGACAAATCTATTCTGGATCGCGATTTTTTTTATTTGATAACGCAAAAATAGGAGAACGGTATGAAATATCATTTTTCCAGGTTATTTTGACAATTTTCCAGAATAATCTTGATTTTCCCTGATATTCCCCGATTTTCCTGGTTTTCCATGACCTGTGCGAACCCTGGAAAAGTGAAGGAATTGTATAATTTTTGTACAAGTCTGGTACTTATGAAGACTATTTTTATATTCAAAGCCCTAATCAATCAAAATTGTGCAACTTAAATTCTTTGTTTTTATTAGTCTCTGTAACACCAACATTTTTGGTCAGTTGACAAAACTTTTTACAACAATGGCACTTCTCAAAAAAATAATCCAAATAACGTATTTTTAATACATGTATACCTTTTCTGCTCCTGGTGCATACTGACCAAGACAGGTATGGTAAACTTGTTTACATTTTAAATTTCCACCAAAGGTAACAGCTATATCACCAAATTTTATACCATTAGGATATTTGTTAACACATTCTTGTTGTAAACTTGGTCCACCAACTTTATTTATAGAACTAGATACAGCACCATTTTGTAATTGTAGATCATTAGAAGTAGTATTCACTATGACATCAGCCTAAAACAGAATCAAAGTCTAAATTAAAAAAAATAACACTGATATTTTAAACCAATTTTATCAAATGTTTAACCAATCCCGGAACAATAAACCAAAGAATTTTTATGGTAAAAATCAATATTAAATGTCCATCTGAGCATCAACCTGAGTGGTTTAAAAATGTCCTTTAGTCTGTGTTTGGGACGTTAACAGCAGTGTTTACCTAGGATCTATAATATCAAAAAAGTCGATACAACATAATATGTAAGATATCACATATACATGTATTCAGATGAATTGTATAAGTTAAGTCACAACAGGTTCTTGTACATCTCTTATTTCCCAGAATCTTTAACTGAAACATCTGTTTGCTGGTGTAAACCATTCTGGGAGTGCTTGATCTAACCTTCAAGACATATAGGGGCTTTGAGCAGGACGACTCTGCTTATTTTAGACAGTAGCTAAGAAAAGAACTCAGGCTTCATTTGACTGTTCCATTCAATATGTACTTCTGAACTCTATACCAACTTGTTGAAGTTCCAGTTGATTCCATGAAGCATGCTTAAAGTGTATGGCAACCATCTTGAATTTATATAATATACATGTATCTATATAATATTGAAACTTACAGAAACTTTAGCTATTTCTCCAGTAATAAGTGTTGGTTTGATTAAAGGTCTGCTCGGTGATTCTTGTACTAGTGTCCTTGATTCTCGAATTGGTAGTGAGTAAGCTCCTTCTCCAGAAATATCATCATCTAAAATTTATATTGTTGTATATATATAGAGGATCTTTAAGTAGTGCTTATATAATGATGAAATTTATAATTAAATGCATTTTTTCTTTATAATAAAGAAACCAAGTACAAAAAATTCAAACTGCAAAATGAAACCTGAAATCCAAAAAGATATTTTGACAAAACTTATTATGAACTTTTCACATGAAGAATTATAGTCATACATGAGTAAATATTTCATAATGAAAAGTGGTGTCTAGAAGAGTAAGCATACCCTGCCTGGCACCAAACCCGTCCTAGCTGTAAAACATACACGAAACAAACTACAAAACAATAATATGAGGAAAGTGCCATGCACAACAGCCTACATTGCACCTTTGAAAAATAACCTTTCCCGTTACAAATAAGTTTTCCTATATATATCGGGTGGGCCTAAAAAAGTGGCAACACACTTTAATATGATATTATGGAAAATGTATGGGAGCTATAATTTTGATATTACACACCCATCACAATATAGTAATTTGACATCTTCACTAGAAATTTCAGACCAAAAGACCAAATAGTGTTAATTTGCCAGCAATTTTAAAATTAGAGGTCAAAAAGTGCAATATCGAAGAATGTCAAATGTTATCTATCCGAAAAATGACTATGTGTTTCAGCAGGATGGAGCAACTTCCCATACCAGCAATGCAACACAAAGTTACCTAAATGACGCGACCCCAAAGTTCATTAAAAAAGATGAGTGGCCCCTGCAGTCCCCTGATTGCAATCCCATGGACACTGTGTGGGACTCTCTCTCAGAAAAAGTCTATGCGGATCGAACAAAGGTGTTCACGGAAAGTGAACTAAAAGATCGAATTCGTGAAAAATGGAACGAAATCCTACAGACAGAGATCAGAAAGTGTATTTCTTCATGGAAAAAACGATTGAGGGATGTCTGCAATCAAGACGGTGGACACATTGATCACCTTTTCAAGTGAAACAAAGTTTAGATAACATTTGACATTCTTCGATATTGCACTTTTTGAACTCTAATTTTAAAATTGCTGGCAAATTAACACTATTTGGTCTTTTGGTCTGAAATTTCTAGTGAAGATGTCAAATTACTATATTGTGATGGGTGTGTAATATCAAAATTATAGCTCCCATACATTTTCCATAATATCATATTAAAGTGTGTTGCCACTTTTTTAGGCTCATATATATATCATAATAATCCTTACCATCAAATTCAGTTTCTGATAACTGTCTTTGAAAAGAAGTTAATCTTGATTGTTTATCATATCTTGGTTGATAATCAGATTGAATCTGTTTGAAATCACCAGACGATTCAAGACTGCGTATAAAACTACGAAGAGATTTGTCATTGATATCAATCAAATAAATGGTTGTTATGGATGATCTCTTTACTTTCTTAAAATGACGTGCAATAGATTGAACGATGATATCTGTTGCAGCTTGAACAGGGTAATTAAATATACCAGTACTAATAGCTGGTATGGCAACTGATTTGAAACCATGTGTCATCACCAATTCTAATATTCTTGAAATGACTTCTGCTAGTTTTTGAGCTTCCTTATATTTTCCACCGCTCCATATTGGGCCTACAGCATGAACTATTTTTTTACATGGAAGATTGCCTGCATTACTCATCATACAATCACCTTCAAGAACAGATCCATTACGATAAACATATTCATCACATTCTTGTTGGATAGAAACACCACCTGCAATAGAAGGTTTACATGGTACACAATGGTGATTTCTTAAATCAATAATGTTTCACAGGATAAGAACATAAATATAGCCTACCACAAATATCTTAAGCACAAGTCAGATGAAATTCTAGGGTATTTCTCTTTTTTTTTTGATTTATAAAAAAAAAAAATAACTAAGGTTATGGAAACAAGCCAAAGCCATGTTAAGAAGGATTGACTTTTTCTTTTTTTTGATGATCATATTTTTATGAGTCTTTGATAAATAATCACATTAAATGGATAGATAGATCTCATAAAAACTTAATAACTTCCCACACCCTGCTGCACTTACCTTTGCCTACAATAGCACCCGCAACTCCTCCAATATGTTTTAGGCGTTCATTAGCAGCATTTACAATAACATCCACTGTTAAAGTAGTAATATCAACTTGAATTACTTTAATAGTTGAATTATTAATTTCAAATACACCTAGTAATTCTTTTTCTTCTTCCAAAGACTCAATCAGCTCTTCTTTCTCTTTTAGGATAACACATCTTAATTTGTCTTCAATACTATTCAATATGTCTGAACCTTTCTCAGTTTCTAAGAGTTTTTTATGCATTTTTTCTCCAATATTCTTCTCTCGACATTCAATATGCTTGCTAAATTGTTTCAAAGACTCCAAAATTTCTTGTACTTGTCTTTTTGTTCCTTCAAGTTTTATACCAATTGTCTCTTTATCCATAGTTAACTTTACGTTTAATTTTTCAGTTAATTGTGTTAAATCCTTATCGAAATATTTCTTTATGAATAGGTCATGTCCTCTGGACAATGTAAATGATTTTGTATAAACAGTGTGTTCTTCAAAAAAAGATTTTATTTCTTCCATGACACATTCAACAATGTCAGATGTACATGTAATTGATATTCTTGTTTCATTCAAAGTCATAATCTTGATGAAAGCTCCATACTGTTCATTTAAAACATCTAAAAATATCTGCCATTTTTTATTGGTAAGAAGATGAGATGATTCTCTGTCTAATTGGTGTTCTACATGTGAAATAGTTTCCTTAAAAATATCACAAATTTTCTTAAGACTTGGCTGATCTTTGGCTATCACTTGTAGTGAACCAGTTTCTTTACCCATTTTAACATTTCCTTCCCATACAGCAATCTCTTTATTACCATTTAGTATCTTGTCAATGATATGTTTCTTTACCTCTGTTCTTAATAATAATTCCATTATCATGGGTGACATTTCAGCATCTGTTATTATTTTAGTTTTTAAAGACTCTTGTTTCTCATAAATAAAAGCTTTAGCTGCATTGATTTCTGATACAATGCCTTGAAATTGTACTTTATTATCAGAATTACATATCTTTAATTTATCATTGGAGTCTTGTACCATTTTAATAATACCAAATGTATCTAAATCCCTATAGGTATTATTGAAATTTACTGTTTCCACTAATTCCTTCTTTTCACGATCTAAATCAGTTTCTATTTTACTAATAATGGTGTTTATTTCTTCTATAAAACTCGCGAAAACATCAGTGTTACTACCAATTACAATGATTGAAGAATCAGAAACTTGAACAACAATATCTTTTTCATTTGGTCGTTTTAATACAACAGCAACACGTTCAATCACCTACAATAAAAAGTCATTCCACTATTTAAATAGTTGTTATATATTAAGACAATCTTTTTTAGTCTATTTTAGTATTTTTATTAGTCTCAAGAAGGCAGTGTGATGTCATAGATGTAAAAACATTTTTCCTTCTTTTTCAACTCAGCTTTTAGGGAGTTGATGGGGCTAGCGGACCAGAAAAAAATTTCATGAAAAGGCCAGAAACTCTGGTTCGATTCAATTTACATCATAGAGTCTGAACAAAGGAATTGGACTCAAACAAAAGCCATGTCAATTTCATTCATAGGAATACAGATGAGTTAGTTTTGCTTTAGACATCAATAATAAACAATAATACCACAATTGGGATATTTAAAAAATAAACTAAAATCATAAGCTTGTCAGTATGTCTGTGAAAATTTTCAAAGAGATCAGTTTAGCCGAGATTCTATTTGTCAAACTTGAGGACGTTTTTATTGGCACACCTGATGTATGAAAGTTTCTATTTTGTAGTAGAACAATTATGATTTTTACCTCAGTTATCAGTTTAAATTCTTCATACAAAATAGCCTTCATATAATCTTTGAAATATGACTGATGGTTTTCCATCCATTTCCTTGCCAATTTTCTTCCTTTACGAGCATGCGATGGTAAATTTAGTTTCAATTCAACACATTTTTTATCTTGTTTCCAGTCGACAACTGTGTCTTCTTCTTTCAGTTTAGTTTCAAACTTTTTTTGGTTTTCTGCAGTCTGATAAATGAAGCGCAATTTTTCTTCTTCTCTATCATCTAGAGATATTACTTGAGGTTCAGGTTGAACAAACGAATCAGGATCTTCAATTCCACCAAAAACACCAAGACATTTCTGATATTCCTTCACCTTGAGTTTTACTTCATTTAATTCATGATCTGCCTGACAAACATTACAGGCATCTGAATTATAAAAATAGTCACATCTTATTTACTTTAACTATTTACAAGAACATAATTTTACTTCTTATAAAAAAATGTCTTGGCTGCAGGGACACATAACAAATCTCTTGTTTGAATGCATGTAAAACACATTTCCCTTTAATTTGTTAAGGGTCAAATTGCCAGACATTAGTGGACAGTCAGTGGATGTATAGCTTTTGATAGAAGTTTGGTACAATTGTCTTCAATAACCCTTGGTTATAACAATTGGTTCGAAGTTTAACCTTGAGAAATCAACATTTAAAAATATACACTAAATTTTTCAAAAATTGCCAGGCAAGGTAATATACGCCCACTGGCAGCTTTGTTTGAAAAGAAAAACAGCAATCATCACAACCATGAAATATTCAACTTGTGAGTGTGAACGAGCTAAAAATCAAATGTGTTTTAAAGAACAAGGGCAATAATTCATCCTTGAGTGAATAAACATTTTCAGTAAGTTTCTTCGAAATCTGTAAACCATTGTAACTAGTAGAATGTTAAGAAGCTAAAAATCGTGTTTTAAAGAACAAGGGCAATAAATCATATTAAATATTTTCTGATTATTTCGATTTTAAATGGGGTTCATCCTGGGTTGATAATAAAAATTTCAGCAAGCTGTATCAAAATCCGTAAAGAATTGTAACTTGTCAAGTGTTAACAATGGGTAAATTTACTACAAATAACTCTTGCAGGCCACATACAGGAGAACATTTTATAAATAATAAACAGCTATATCACAATACATGTATTCAAAATATGTTGAAAAGAAATAAAACAGGTATAGATGGTCAAACATGGGTGTCAATAATATACAAATACAGAATATAGATATCTTGCCAGGCAATATATTAACATACACATAATGGCAGCGGACATAAATTATAACAGTAAACTATAAGCTTAAATACTAATTAACACATCAACTGAATCAAATGCATTTCGATGTGGTTTTATAAAAATATATCAAAATTACCTTCATAACTGAGAAAATGGACTAATGCAAATTTTTGTTCTTCATTTAATTCCACTTTTTCAACATCACCACCTTTACTTTTTTTCTTATTTTCAAAATAATTCTCTAAATCTTCATCATCTGTAGCAGACGTAAACCCACTAACTTGAACTATTTTACTCTTATATACTGGTGATATGGTTAAAACTTTATCATTTAATTTTTTCTTTCTGAATATATCAGACTTAGAAAAAACACTTTCTGAAATATAAAGTCACTTTAAATCAAATTTATACATGTTGAGCCACTTTAGGGTCTACAAGTCAGGTTTGTTTTCTTAAACAAAGGGCAATAACTCAACTAAAATTTTACTACACAATACTATGTCTCCTCATAAAACATAATAATTATATCAATATACCACGTCAATATAAAAAATAGAATCCTACCATACTGATCAGCTGAACAATACACTATAGCTTTATCTTCATCATCACTAAATAATATATTGATTACATCACATCCTAACTTTCCTTCTAAATAATCTTTTAACTTATTTCGAGTTGTATCTTCAGAAATATTTCTTATCAAAAAGCGATCATTCCATTTTGGGGGTGCTACATATTTTGAAACTTGAACCTCTTCCTTTCCAATTTTATGTTGTTTTCCACAAACTTTTTTAATATCTGAAAATAACAAGATTTCTTTTATGGGAACTTTTCATCAAAAACTAAACATAAGACGATATAATTGTTCCAGTATTCTGATTGGTCAATCACTAAAATTGATTTGAAATTTACTTTATAATAATATAATCAGATTTATAGATTACAGGATTTTTTTAATGTGGATTTTATCTTGGTTAAGTTTACAAGAATAAGATCTCATAGTTTTTCATTCATTGTAGTTATCATAACTCAATGTTGCTGTCTTACATATTGTCGTATATCTATCAAATGCCAGAGATATTTACCTTTTTCACAAGAAAGTGTCACAATAACACATCTTTCTTCAGGATCAAAATCAATAGATGTAGCAACTGCACCAAATTTTTTCTCATTTTCAATATAATTCTGTATTTTACTTTCATTTAGAGTTGATTTAAAGCCTGACAATTTAACCATGATGTCATTTCCAGAACTTGAAACACTTTCACACTTTCTAGTTTCTTTTCTACTGGATGATTTGTACCTTTTTAACATTAACTGACAATTTTCAATTTTGTGTTCTTTACTTAATATCAAGTCACATTCTGTAATAAATATATCAATATATCATATCCAAAGTTCATTAAGTCAAGGGTAAAAACTCCCCAACAGTTTTTCTGACACCATGTCACAGCCAATTGGAATTACTCTTTGAAGACGTCATATCTGCTAAGACACTAAACAGTTTTAAGTCCCGCCTTGATAAATTTTGGATCAAGGAGCCATGATATCCAGTTCTATATACAGTAAAGACCGGAACGTCAACAGGCCTTAAGCCTATACAGTTCCATACATCTAGTATCAAGGTTAACTGTGCATCAATAACTGTAGCCAATAACACTGTTGATTTATTTTTCAACCAGGGCTGCTTTCTGCACCAGCACCCACTGGCAGCTGTTGGAAATAGTATTCAATGACTTTCATAGTATTTTATCACATAAGGTATTTCTTGTAAAATATACGAATATGACTATTTTCAGTTTTATTTGTGTTTATACTAATATAACTTACCTTCATTACAACTATAAGTTACATATAAACAATTTTCATCTTTATTTAATTCTATTTTAACAGCTTCAGCACCACTTTTCTTTTTACTCTCAAAATATAATTCTAAAACGTCAAAGCTTGTATCTTTAAATCCAGTTACTTCTATAATAGGCTGGTTTTCTTCTAGTTTTTGAAGTTTGAGTTTATTATTCTGTATTTCATGGGTTTTCTGTAGAACAGTTTCCATATCTACAATAAGGCAATCAAACAATTATAAATTTATAGTCTTTAAAAGCACTACCAATTGATGAAAGTGGTGAAAACCAATATTTTTTATGTTTTCAAGTAATTTTGGCCAAATCAGTTGAACTGAGATGAATTCAACATATAAATTGAATTTTTTACTTATAATAAACCGAAATTTTGTTGTGAAAGAGTGTCAACTCAGTGTAATCTAACCACTTATATAAGGCAACCGTCTTCTGGTAACGAAATAAGCTATTTATAGCACGTGCCACCCTTCCGCCAATCAGAACAACGTTTATATTTGTAAATTTTGAATTAAGTCATAATTTGGACAGCTGTTGCCTTACTTTCTGTTTCGTCTTCCCACAATGCATAATTGCATATCAATGCATAGACCCGCGATCTTGAAGGAAATTTTTGATTGGCTGAAATTTTCGTTTCCAGAATATGCTTGCCTTATATAAGTGGTTATATTACATGGAGTTGACACTCAAAAAATAACCGAAACAAAATGTAATCTGAGTTTAATTGCCTGGAGGGTTACATATTTTTTAATGAAGAATCAGCCTATCAAGATAATCCCACTTTCCTGATAGATGTATAGTATTTCAAGGGCGCTCGCCAATCTGTGTCAAATGGAACAAAAATCTAAACTATCAAAATTTTGTTGATATCTTTTGATCACAAAATTTCATAAAACTGTCATCTCTATAGTATTCATGAACAAATTTGTATGCATTTTTACTAAATCAATGGTCCATAACTCAAATTGCATTCAATGAAAGATTGTCAAAATAAAACTTTTAAGACCCCACCATTATAAATGATCACACCAAATTTCATTGAAATCAGATGAAAACTGTAGTCTCTATTATGTTCAAAAGCCAATTGTGACCAAGACACCGACTGTCCGACGAACATTATAATGTGGGCATATAAAAACAGGATATTTCTTCTATCTACATATACCCAGTGAATCCTGTTTTTTGTTTTCTACAAACAGCAGAATATCAGGTCTTCATGAGAATACTATTTTATTTTCATACCATTGATGTTAACATAGGTTCTATAGGTAGTATAGGCCTTCAGGTATTTCCTTAGCAACCAACCTTACCTTCATTACAACTATAAGTTACATATAAACAATTTTCATCTTTATTTAATTCTATTTTAACAGCTTCAGCACCACTTTTCTTTTTACTCTCAAAATATAATTCTAAAACATCAAAGCTTGTATCTTTAAATCCAGTTACTTCTATAATAGGCTGGTTTTCAGTTGCTTTTGTGACCTTTTCTAGTTTTTGAAGTTTGAGTTTATTACCCTGTATTTCATGGGTACTATGTAGCACAGTTTCCATATCTACAATATACATAACCAGCTAATCACATTCTTGAAAAAAAACTTCCAGTGGAAGTATACCTATATGTATACCTATAAATATACATGTGGCTGCAAACCTTAAAGTATATACCAGTATAGGTATTTCCATAGAAACCAAACTTACCTTCATTACAACTATAAGTTACATATAAACAATTTTCATCTTTATCTAATTCTATTTTAACAGCTTCAGCACCACTCTTCTTTTTACTCTCAAAATATAGTTCTAAAACATCAAAGCTTGTATCTGTAAATCCAGTTACTTGAACTATATTTTCATTTGAAGGTACTGGTTCAGGTTGAAATTTAGTCACATCAAGTTTACATCCTTCCAAATTGTGTTCTTTAGATAACACTCTATCCATATCTGTAAAATAAAAGGAGAACAAAATTGACCTCATTTTGGAATAAAAATAATCATCAAAAGATGTTTTGTTAAGACATGCACATTGATGATGGAAACATGAATCAAAATAATTGGATCACTTTGGAAAACTTTTATCAGACCCCTTTTAATCTTAGTCTAGATTTTTTTTCTTTCTGTTACTTTATCAAAAAAGAGAATGGATTCATGATATTATATAATTATCAATTCAAACATTTTTATACGCTCACATGTGGACGTATATTGCTGTTGCCCGTCCATCTGTTTCTTCACATTTTTTTGCATAACAGAGATTACAATTATTGTCTGATGTTAATGAATCATGTGTCATCTATCCGAGCTTAATGAAGCTTAGTAAGCATGTATATATATAAATGAGATCTCGTTCAAGTTCGATTTTGGCAATAATTGGATGAAAGGTTTTTGAGTAATTGCCCTTGACTTGGTCAAAAGGCTTCAAATTTGACTCGTATCCATGATAAAGGCTACAATTATTGTCTGATCTTAATGATACTTGGTTATGCATTTATATATAGACAAGCTCTCGATCAAGATAAAAAATTGAAGCATTCTCGAAACTGTTCTTGAGTTATTGCTCTTGACTTTGTAAAAAATGTATCAGAATTTGTTTGTAAGCACAATAGATGCTACAGTTTTCAACAGATTTTTAATGAAACTGATCATTGGAATTCTATGAATGTTTTTTGAGTAATTGCCCTTGACTTTTTCATTCTTTTGATAAAACAAAATTTGTATTATCGTTAATGAAAATATAATCATTTCCGACAGCTGCCAGTGGGCATGCCTAGCAAGCCCTGGTTCTTTATACTAAGCCGTTACAATTTCGCATAAAACATCAATTGCATGTAACATCAGTGCTAAACAATCTTACCTTCTATATTATCATATGATACAATAACATATTTCTCATCATTGAAATGGTCAAAATTAACACTTTCTGCTTTTCCACCACTTTTCTTTTTACTTTCAAAGTACATATCTATTGTTTCTGCAGAAGTGCTAGAATCGAAACCCATCACCTTCAATTGTTTGGTTGGGTTATTATCTGAGTCAGCTAAAGTTTCTTTAAGAGGTAAAATGGTGATTTTTTCACCATGGTATTCTAATTCTTTCTTTTCCAATAGTCTGCATATAACTATATAAAAATAAAAATCACAATCTCAATAAGTGGTGGGAAAATGTAACTAATGCAAGAAAGCATAAACCTTGGCAGAAAGTAGATATCATCAATCAAGGTGCATGTAAATTGCAATGGTATCACTTCATCCACAACGCTATAAGATAGTGGATCAATAACTCTGCCTCTAACAGTAAAAGATAGCTTGCCAGGCAAGGTAATATACGCCCACTGGCAGCTTTGACTTGAAACAAATATATTTGATAGTTACAGGAAAAGGTATTAAGAACATTCACATCAAGTTTCTTCAAAATCTATCCAGTATTGTGCCTCCTATAATGTTTATGAGCCAAAAATCAAACGCGTTTTCAAGAGCAAGGGCAATAATTCATATTAGATATTTTTCGATTTTGCCGATTTTCAATAGGGTGCATCCTTTGGTGGTAATAAACATTATCAGTAAGTTTCAGCAAAGTGCATCAAGGAATGTGACAAGGAGAGTGTTTACGAGCCAAAAATCGAACGCGTTTTCAAGAACAAGGGCAATAATTCATAGTAAATATTTTTCGATTTTGCTGATTTTCAATAGGGCTCATCCTTGGGTGGTCATAAACATTATCAGTAAGTTTCATCAAAATCCATCAAGAATTGTGACCTGTAGAGTGTTTACGAGCCAAAAATCGAACGCGTTTTTAAGAACAAGGGCAATAATTCATAGTAAATATTTTTCGTTTTTGCTGATTTTCAATAGGGTTCATCCTTGGGTAGTAATAAACATTACCAGCAAGTTTCATCAAAATCCGTCAATAATTGTGACCTGTAGAGTGTTTACGAGCCAAAAATCGAACGCGTTTTTAAGAACAAGGGCAATAATTCATAGTAAATATTTTCCGATTTTGCTGATTTTCAATAGGGTTCATCCTTGGGCGGTAATAAACATTACCAGTAAGTTTCGTCAAAATCCGTCAAGAATTGTGACCTGTAGAGTGTTTACGAGCAATTGTGGACGGACCGACGGACCGGCGGACGGACCGACAGACCGACGGACATGGGTGACGACAATATACGCTCCACATTTCATGTGAGCGTATAAAAATAGCTCAAACTTGATCTTCGTTTTATGAATATGTATACACATACCAAATTTCATTTGATTCCATCAAAAACTCTAGTTTTTAGAGCGTTACATGTTGACGGACGGACAGGGGTGCCAACAATATATGTCCACATAGAGAGATATGGCCGTATAAAAATTCAATTCCTATTAATTTCCGAAATATTTCCTTTGAGAAATCTTCATATTTTCATATGTTGATTTAAAGGGGAATATTCGGCATTTTTAATGGTTGATTTAGGACTTGAATATTTCTAAATAGCATCCAGAAGTACTAGAACTCCTTCAATGATACCCCTGCTACCTTAATATTTATCCTTCATTTTCTGTAAATGCTTTTTATATATAACGCATAGTCTTACTAAACGATGAGTCGTATTTTTGATTTTCAAACGCTAATTATTATGAGTACACATGCGTTTGAAGGTTAAAATTGTGTAGGAAAGTTGTGAACAATATTACGGATTAAATTAGCTAATAAAATTCCAGATTCTGAGATTTTTTTTTAATTAGTGAACATATCCCTTTAAGATTTGTACTTAAAGGGACAGTCTGAATTTTGTTTAGGTCAAAAATGTTTTTTGCTCAAACTTGTGAAAACGTTACACAAAAATATGTAAATATGTGCCCTTTAATGTAACTGAAAGTTTTAGCTCAAAAAATCCAGCCGTTAATTTTTAAACGCTAAAAACATGCGAAATTTTTTAAAAACCATACGTAAGGTTTTTAAGTATGTTATGTTTTTTGGACGCTGATAGGAAACTACTGAACGGATTTGAGTAAAATAAACGCCGAATTGTAGAGAAATGTCCCTCTTGTGTATTAAAAAGTTTTCAGCTAGAAATATTGAGCCATTTAAAGGGCAAACACCCAAACTAGGTCAAAGTACTCCCTGTTTGTAAATAACCCTTTAAATAACAAATTCAGTTTGATCAAGAAGATGCATAGATAAAATGAGCATACTTTAGAAATACTTTCAGGTAATATTTGCGCTGGTTTTGGTAATGGAAACTTTTTTGAAAAATGCAGAATGGCCCTTTAATATCTGGTGTAGAAGAAAAATGAAACTGAAATAAATTTTTTATGATCATCATAATATAATGGAAAGTGATTTGTTTATATGAAACAGATACTGGTCGAAGAAAATTTGACTATGAATTTTAATTGATTTGATAATTGATACTGGTAATCAAAAATAAAATATTAGATAATCGATTATTTCAATTATTTTACCCAGGCCTAGTAGGAATATTATATTTAGTATTACCTTCTTTGTCCTCAAATTCAATCACAGCTTCTCTTCTTCCTTCATCATAAGTCAATACTCTAAATTTAGCATCTACCATTCCTGTGATTTTTTTCTTTCGGAAGAACATAGAAATTCCATCTTTTGTTTCATTTAATGGTAAATTGGATACTTTGATCAAATTGGATACTAAAAAATTAATACAGAAAACTGAGCTAAGAGAGTTCAGAACATAAACATATATGATTTAAGGGATATAATAGTTTTAAATAATTGCTTTACCAATTAATAAAGATCTGATCACTTTTATATATCAATTGAAATCCAATGGACATTTCTCCTCAAATTAAACAGACAAATTCTACACAAATTTACACTCACTTTATATCAATAACTTCACATGAAAAGGTTAAATAACAGTTATATAATTATACATGGATTTCAATATAAAGCTTTGTGCAAAACCACTGAGAATCTATTTTCTATTTAAGGCTTATAAGGTATAGTCTCAGTGAAATATGAGTCATATTTTTTACTTTCAAACACGGATAAACAGGAATTTGAAGGCTTATATTTTGAGGGAGAGGTATGAACACTATTACATTACTGATTAGATTAGCTAAAAAAAAATCCAGACTCAAAAGTGATATGGATAACAGAAATTAATGATCAGATGTTAGCTGGTAAATTTGAAACAAATATTAATTTGCTAGCATTCCTTTAATATTTTGTCACATATTATAAATATAAAACTCCCTTTTAAAAATATCTTACCCATTTTCTCTGATGTGTCTCTTTCTAATTTCATTGTCCTAGGTTCTTCATCCATGGCTTTTGTCAAAACAGCCTCTAGTTTAGCCTTTTCAAATAATTGTGAATTATTCATTTCAGTTTTGTTGCTAAAAGGTAAGGTATTACTATTGCTTCTATCTTCAGAAAGCAAATTCTCATCATCATCCTCAATAAGCACAAAAGACTCCATGGAAGAAGACATCTGGTTGTCACTAACCATCTGACCATCATTTAAGGTCATTGGTTTGTTTGTTACATGTTCAGAGTAGGGAGGTGGTGGGCTATTAATGTGTCTCTGTGATAAATGTGATTGATTATCATAAGGTACTTTACCATAAGAGGGCAACCTTACTGGCTGTCCAGGTATTCTATTTTGAAAATTCAAAGGAATTGTCTGTTGTGAAGCTGGAGTGAGAGGATACCAAGGATTTCTATCAATATGAATGGAACTCATCTTTGCTGTATGTACGTGTGGTTCAATTTGTCTTGATGAATTTTGATACTGATCTTGTTGTTGAGGTACACAAGACGGCTGTGGATACAAATCATACTGTTTGGGATCAGAAGTTTCTTGATTAAGCATTTGTTGATTTGGTTGAGATTGATACATTCCTTGTTGTTTGTCCAATTCATCACCATGATATGCTTGCTGATGATTCAATGGAAATTGCTTTGGTTCCTGAAGAACTGCTTGGCGATGGTTGTTTCCATTTTGATTATCCACATTTGTTTCCAACTGGTTTTGTGGAGATTCCTGATATGGGTAAACCAATGGTCCAAGTGAACTGTTCTGGTTCTGAATCATACTCTGTGGCTGACTATGAGGAACATTAGACTCATTTGCTGATGTATTTAATGAATCATTTTGTGGATGGTCAGTAGAAGATGAGTTCTGTAGAGTTAATTGATCATCATCAACTTCCATGTTTAAATCTTTTTTTCTCTGGTCTTCAGCCATACTGAAAAAGCAAAATCCAAACAAAAATGTAGTAAACTAATATTAGATTTAAATGGGAACATTTGGCATTTTCCAGGATTAGTATGAGTCTTTAACATATATATAAATAATTTAAAATATAGTTTAAACTGGAAATTTTACTTCTTATTTCTATATATGTTTTCTAAATATTGTATAGTCTTAATAAAATAAGAGATGTAGAATATACAAGGATCTCAAGACTCAAATTTAGACAGTGATATTTGCACTACTGATACCAAGTTTCACTAAGATAAGATAACTATATAGCCTCTATTGAAAAGATAGTGGACCACGGCCATATACGCCTAACGAAAAAGTCTTTGGGGCAAGGGCAATAACTCTGCTACTAACGGTCAAAAAAAGCTCAAAATCGAAATTGATCTTTGTTTTCTGAATATGTATATACATACTGAATTTCATTAGATTCCATCAAAAATTCTAGTTTTTAGAGCGTTTACAAGCAATTGATGTTGATATAAGCACTTACTGTATAGAGGTTAAAGGGCGAAAACTCATCAAAACTGATGAAAGAGGCCTAAATCTTGAAAAGCTTTAATCTTAATCAGGAGAAAACTAAACTTTCTCAAACCTTTCGATTTAGGTCCAATAACTTCCATTTTAAGTTTCATCAAAATGGGTTGAAATCTAGAGAGTAATAGCATATTTAAGATTTGGGGCAAGGGCAATAACTCTGCTTGTAATGATTGAAAAAAGCTCAAATTCGAACTTGATCTTCGTTTTATGAATATATATACACATATCAAATTTCATTTGATTCCGTCAAAAACTCTAGTTTTTAGAGCGTTTACAAACAAATGTTGATGGACAGATCGACAGATTTGGGGCAAGGACAATAACTCTGCGTCTAACGATCGAAAAAAGCTCAAATTCGAACTTGATCTTCGTTTAATGAATATGTATACACATATCAAATTTCATTTGATTCCGTCAAAAACTCTAGTTTTTAGAGCGTTTACAAGGAAATGTTGACGGACGGACCCACGGACCCACGGACCGACGGACGGACCGACGTACGGACCGACGGACAGGGGTGCCGACAATATACGTCCTCATAGAGAGATGAGGGCGTATAACAACTTCAAAACCATTCAACCAAATATCAAATTAAATTGTAACACAGATCTCATTAAGTTTTTTTATGCATACCAAGTTTCATCAAGACTGGATGTAGTCTGTATCGTATCTACAAGAATGGTGGAAGGAAAGTCCAAGGCAACAACAATATACATCCACATTATAAAGATAGCTTGCCAGGCAAGGTAATATACGCCCACTGGCAGCTTTGTTTGAAAAAGAACATTCGACAGAAAACAGCAACCATCAAATATTCAACCTGTAGTCATAGGCCTACATTTTGTTCAGAACTTAAATTAAGTGTTCTCTAAATATTTTTTTTTTTAGCATTCATCAAGTTTAGTCGAAATCCTTTTGCCTTGTAGAGTGTTTATGAGCTAAAAACTAAAAAGGATTTCAAAGAAGAAATGCAATAAGTCATAGGGTTTATCGAGTGAAATAAAACTAATTTAATAGGTTTCATTAAAGTCTATCACGAATTGTGCCTTGTAGAGTATTTACAACATAAAAATCAACGCATTTTGAGGAACAAGGGCAATAATTCATATTTAACATTTTTCGATTATTTTGATTTTCAATAGGGTTCATCCTTGGGTGATAACAAACAATTTCAGTAAGTTATGTCAAAATTCTACAAGCTAAAAATCGAACGTGTTTTAAAGAACAAGGGCAATAATTTATATTAAATATTTTTCCATTCTTTTGATTTTCAATAGGGTTCATCCTTAGGTGATAATGAACAATTTCAGTAATTTTCGTTAAAATCTGTAAATAATTGTGACTTGTAAAGTATTAACGAGCTAAAAATCGAACGCGTTTCAAAGAACAAGGGCAATAATTCATATTAAATATTTTTTGATCTTTTTGATTTTCAATAAGGTTCATCCTTGCGTGATAATAAACAATTTCAGCAAGTTTCGTCGGAATCCGTAAAGGATTGTGACCTGTAGAGTGTTAACAAGCTCAAAATCGAACGAGTTTTAAGAACAAGGGCAATAATTCATATTAAATATTTTGCGATTCTTTTGATTTTCAATAGGGTTCATCCTTGGGTGATAATAAACAATTTCAGCAAGTTTCATCAAAATCCGTAAAGAATTGTGATTTATAGAGTGTTAACAAGCTAAAAATCGAACGCGTTTCAAAGAACAAGGGCAATAATTCATATGAAATATTTTTCGATCTTTTCGATTTTCAATAGGGTTCATCCTTGTGTGATAATAAACAATTTCAACAAGTTTCGTCAAAATCCGTAAAGAATTGTGACCTGTAGAGAGTTAACAAGCTCAAAATCGAACGCGTTTTAAAAACAAGGGCAATAATTCATATTAAATATTTTGCGATTCTTTTGATTTTCAATAGGGTTCATCCTTGAGTGATAATAAACAATTTCAGCAAGTTTCGTCAAAATCCGTAAAGAATTGTGACCTGTAGAGTGTTAACAAGCTCAAAATCGAACGAGTTTTAAAGAACAAGGGCAATAATTCATATTAGATATTTTTCGATCTTTTCGATTTTCAATAGGGTTCATCTTTGTGTGATAATAAACAATTTCAACAAGTTTCGTCAAAATCCGTAAAGAATTGTGACCTGTAGAGTGTTAACAAGCTCAAAATCGAATGCGTTTTAAAGAACAAGGGCAATAATTCATATTAAATATTTTGCGATTCTTTTGATTTTCAATAGGGTTCATCCTTGAGTGATAATAAACAATTTCAGCAAGTATCGTCAAAATCCGTAAAGAATTGTGACCTGTAGAGTGTTAACAAGCTCAAAATCGAACGCGTTTTAAAGAACAAGGGCAATAATTCATATTAGATATTTTGCGATTCTTTTGATTTTCAATAGGGTTCATCCTTGGGTGATAATAAACAATTTCAGCAAGTTTCGTCAAAATCCGTAAAGAATTGTGACCTGTAGAGTGTTAACGAGCAATTGTGGACGGACGGACCGACGGACATGGGTGACGGCAATATACGCTCCACATTTCATGTGGGCGTATAAAAACATATTATAGAAAGAAAGCTTGCCAGTTTATATATATGCCTTCTGACAGTTTCATCTACATTACAATAATTAGCAAAAAAATAAACCCATTTTTTGTAGAAGATTTAAATAACTTATATTGAATATTGAAAATAAACAAACTAATCTGTCGAGAATTGTGCCTTCTACAATGTTTAAGAATGCGTTTCAAAGTTTTTGATTCTTATGTTGGTTCATCCTTGAATGATAATATTAATAAACAGTTTATCCAATTTTTATCAATATCCATCAAGAATTGTGTGTCGTTAAAAGTGTTTATGAACTTAAAATAAAACGCAATTTAGAGGTTCACAGAAAATAACTCAAATTTTCAATAAGGTACTTCAGACCTTGGGTGATAAGCCTTTTACACAAAATCCAGACAGCAATTGTTTTTGTTTTTCCGAAATAAAAATCAGATAGCCCTAATAGTAATATTGAGACCTACAATCTTACGCTGATTTAAAAATATAAAAAAAACTTTATACCTGTGACAGGCTAATATAATTCATGACAATACTCACAAATCTATAAAACTCTGAACTAAGGCTCTTTCTTACATAATGAGGAAGTAATAAGAAAGATATTGTAGTAAAAAATCCTTCTAAGAATTGCTACTTCTACTTTCAGTTTGTACAATTTTCTTTGAATTGATGAAAAGATATTTAATTTAGTTTCAAACAGCATCTTCGTTCAAATTAAATTAATAGATGTCTGTGCAAGTTCTATAAAAGTTTTTAGAATTTTTGCGATTATTTTCATGAGAATCGTATTACTGGAATTTCTCTGCTTTGATAAAAATATAAAATGTATATGAACACACTTCATGTCTTCAAAAACATTTTTCACAGTATGACTGTGAGTGTGTATTTGTTCCTCATAATATTTCACAGGGTGTGTTTTATGCCTTTGAAATGCATGTGTTATACCTAGAATAGGCCTATGGAGAATAGAACTATAATAGATGGAACTCCCAGATAAGATTTATGCTTGTTTCACATTTCTGTGAGCCTGCATTACTTCCAGTCAATTTTATATATATTTCCATGGGTTTCTAAAACATGGCGGTAAAGGTTGATGACAAATTTACTTAGATTATTTTGGAAGAGAGTTATAAGCGAAATTTTCTTAATTAATTTTTTTTTAAAAGGTAACTATACTTCAATATTTCTATTATTTATATTTTGTGACTTCCAGTGACCAAACTATTGTATTATAATAATAATAAATAATAATAATAATAAACTCTTTATTTTACAATTAAGCAATTATTAAACAGAACCTATTCTCGTTTCAGGGCAATTGTTTTGATATCACTTTGTTTTAGTACCGGTATGTCATTACGGTAAGGCCATATAAAAAAAAAAGCTGGTTAGCATCCCTGCCCGCCATCGAAATATCCCCCCGCCTCAAAAATTTTTTATTTTTTATTTTCAAAAAAATCATTTAAAAAATCGCCGAAAGCATTATAAAAACGGACAAGTCGGGAAGCAGTCGATATTTTCTTTCATTGTGCTATCTACTATCCATCCACGCAGCCATAAAACTGTATCAAAGCCTTTAAAAATCTGACTGTATATACGAAACGAAACTTTAGTATCTGCGCATGCGCAATTCCGTAAATAAAAATTAAAAAAAAAAAAAAAAAATCCCGCCCTCCCCTGAAAATGGAGAAGAAAAGGATGCTAACCAACTTTTTTTTTTTATATGGCCTAATCCTTACCTAACTTTAGTATTAGCCTTTATTCTAAGACGTAGTATCGCTTTAATAATGACTCAAAAGTTCTAGCTGAAACGTTATGAATAAATAAGAGAGACTTTTCTCTACAATTAGGATTTATTTACCTCAAATCCGTTCAGTAGTTTTCAAACAAAGTTAAAAACCTTACATGATTTTTTATTTTGTTTAATTTTTTAAGCGTTACGGCTGGATTTTTTTAGTTTATACTTTTAGATACATTAAAGGGCACATATTTCTATATTTTGGTGTACAGTTCACAAATTTTAACCCAAAAAATTTTGAACCTAGAAAAAAATAGAAATTCCCTTTAAAACTGCACTGTCGTGGTAAATAAATGTCGACCACTGCCTTTCATTCAGTGACAGTGACAGTGCGATACTTGACAGGTCTGATTTTAGTAATTGTTAATAAGTTGAATATAATTGATTATAAAAATACTCACATATTTGTAGAATTATTTAACTCTTAATCAAACCTTTATTTTCACCATTTCCACCAGTGAGCAAAGTAAAGAGGGCGACCTAGTACTAGAAATGTCTACTTCTACTTTCACTTTCAGAATATATATTGAATGTTCATTAGTTCTTTGTAGTCACGTGACCATATCAAATCCTGGGGAATTCCGTTGAATCATACATAGAATTCTAAATATAACCATTTATTTGGAAATTACGCTTTTGCTACAAAAAATATTTCTTCGTGTTGAATTGAGTAAGGGGACACTGGGGCTAAGTGGCCCGATTTTTTATACAAATCGCCATTAAATGAAAACCATGTAACCTAGTCCTCACCTGGCAGTAGCAAATGAAAGAAGTTTCATTTATTATCAACTTTTGAAACGGCTACAAAATTCAATTTCTTTGAGATTCACCTACACAAACTTAATCAGTAGAAATGATGGGCAAACTCTTCTCATATAGAACTAGAAACTATATTTACTTCTTATAGTTATACTTCTATGCTCTACCCTACTCGGGAATGTTTGTACAGATGTGATGTTGGGTGTTAAAGGCTTTCGAATAATCACATTAATCACATAATTAACATATGTTATTAAAACTAACATAAAAAAGATTGTTTTCTCATACAATGTGACGACCCAGCACGAAAACAAAATTGCACTATATTAGGGGGTTCAGTTACAGCTGGTACTTTTAAGTGAATGGCGGACAAAAGCCCCACCGGACAAAAGCCCCACTTTGATTTTTTTCTTTAGTGGACAAAAGCCCCACCGGACAAAAGGCCCATTTTGATTTTTTACCTCTAGCGGACAAAAGCCCCACAATATAAATTTACCTAGGACAAAAGCCCCACTATGAAAAAAAAATATTTAGGAAAAGTACATTTGAAGAATTATTTATTATTCAAATAAGAAAAAAATATAGAATTTAAATACATTTAGAGATTGGATTCACTTGTAGAATTAATGTTGAGGGTGTTAAGTTAATTAGATAGTAAAACAGTTTGTTTTGTTAATTAGATAGTAAAACAGAGTTCTTTGTTTAAGTAGATAGTAAAACAGATTATTTTATTATAAATTAATAATGAATATGATGATGACTTCTTTAATCAACAGATTATAGGATTAAATATCTTCTTTTAAATCCATTTCAATTTCTTATATGTATATGGCTTCTATGTCTTAGCCTTAGCCTCAACTATAAATTAAATACAGATTCTTTTGACATTCTTTATTACAATATTCATGCATAACAATAACAACCGTTAAGCAAAAATCAAACATTTTAAGCACATATACAAATACAATACGATGTTTTATGCACATGTGAACTGACGGACCAACAAACTGACCGACAGATACAACCACAATATACGCCCATAGGCCCTACTTACGTGTGAGTTATGGGTGTATAAAAATATATTTTTGATAAATGGTAAAAATAGCTTATCAAGTCAAGAACTCAAACAGGACCTCCCACCAAACACAAAACATTTAAAAAACGTTTTATAGGAGTTTCAAAAAGGTTAGTGGCGGAAAAACGTTTAAAAAATGTTTTGAAAAGGTTTTCTAAATCTATTGTAGAAATGTTTTAGGGAAACCTTTTTTAAACGTTCTAAAAACCTTTCTCTAATATGTTTTTGAGGAACGTTAGAAAAAACGTTTCACACTAACGTTTTAAATTTGTTTTTTTATAACGTGATTCAGTAAACTTTTTTAAAACGTTCTAAAAACCTTTCTCTGATATGTTTTTGAGGAACGTTAGAAAAGACGTTTCACTCAACGTTTTAAATTTGGTTTTTAATAACAGATTCAGTAAACTTTTTTTAAAACGTTCTAGAAACCTTTTTCTGATATGTTTTTGAGGAACGCTAGAAAAGACATTTCACACCAACGTTTTAAATTTGTTTTTTAATAACGTGATTCAGTAAACTTTTTTAAAACGTTCTAAAAGCCTTTTCTGATATGTTTTTGAGGAACGTTAGAAAAGACATTTTAAATCAACGTTTTAAATTTGTTTCCTTAAGTTAACTGTTTGAACTCTAAAATAGCCTTGTTAGAATAGCCGATATATTGGTACTGATCTTAGTTGGGGTAGGTAATAGCTAGCTATTAGCCTCTATTTTTTATACGCCCACATGAAATGTGGAGCGTATATTGCCGTCACCCATGTCCGTCGGTCCGGCGGTCCGTCCGTCGGTCCGTCCGTCGGTCTGTCCGTCCGTCCACAATTGCTCGTTAACACTCTACATGTCACAATTCTTTACGGATTTTGATGAAACTTACTGAAATTGTTTATTATCACCCAAGGATGAACCCTATTGAAAATCAAAAAAATCGGAAAATATTTAATATGAATTATTGCCCTTGTTCTTTAAAACGCGTTCGATTTTTAGCTTGTTAACACTCTACAAGTCACAATTCTTTACGGATTTTGATGAAACTTACTGAAATTGTTTATTATCACCCAAGGATGAACCCTATTGAAAATCAAAAGAATCGAAAAATATTTGATATGAATTATTGCCCTTGTTCTTTAAAACGCGTTCGATTTTTAGCTCGTTAACACTCTACAAGTCACAATTCTTTACGGATTTTGATGAAACTTACTGAAATTGTTTATTATCACTCAAGGATGAACCCTATTGAAAATCAAAAGAATCGAAAAATATTTAACATGAATTATTGCCCTTGTTCTTTAAAACGCGTTCGATTTTTAGCTCGTTAACACTCTACAAGTCGCAATTCTTTACAGATTTTTACGAAACTTACTGAAATTGTTTATTATCACCCAAGGATGAACCCTATTGAAAATCAAAAGAATCGAAAAATATTTAATATGAATTATTGCCCTTGTTCTTTAAAACGCTTTAGCTTGATGTCACAGTTCTTTACAGCTTTTGACAAAACTTACTGATAATGTTTATTATCACCCAAGGATAAACTTCATTGAAAATCAAAAGAATAAAAAAATATTTGATTATTGCCCTTGTTCCTCAAAACGCGTTTGATGGTTAGCTCGTTAACACTCTACAGGTCACAATTCTTTGGATTTTGACGAAACTTACTAAAATGCTTTATTATCACCCGATAATGAACCCTATTGAAAATCAAAAGAATCGAAAAATATTTAATATGAATTATTGCCCTTGTTCTTTAAAACGCGTTGATTTTTAGGTTGTAAATACTCTAGAAGGCACAATTCTTTTTCGATTAGATTTGAATGAAATCTATTGAAATAGTTTATTATCACACGATAAACCCTATCAAAAATCCAAAAATATTTGATATGACTTATTGCCCTTCTTGTTCAAAATAGATTTTAGTTTTTAGCTCATAAACAGAGACGGATTTTGACTAAACTTGATGAATGCTTAACCCTTGATGACATCGAGAAAAAAAGTGTTTGGACGACATTTAATTTAAGTTCTGAACGAAATGTAGGCCTATGACTACAGGTTGAATATTTGATGGTTGCTGTTTTCTGCCAAGTGTTCTTTTTCAACAAAGCTGCCAGTGGGCGTATATTACCTTGCCTGGCAAGCTATCTTCTATTATTCTATAATAGCCTTGTTAGAATAGCTGTAGCCTCTATTTTTCTATTATAGCCTTCATAGAATAGCTGTAGCTTCTATTTTTCTATAATAGCCTTGGTAAAATAGCTGTAGCCTCTATTTTTCTGTTTTGAAGGAGCTTAGAAACTGTTCCTTGTTAGAATAGCTGTAGCCTCTATTTTTCTATTATTTTATATATTTTTATACTCTTTGATTTCAACCAATCCATTGGTCAAAATGGCCAAAAAAAAAAAAGTCAAGTTGGTCCCTGATTATTTTTTTTATATAAGTTGTAGCTTATATGATGATTATCAATACAATTTAATAGTTTGAAGCTTATTGAAATAATAAATTGAAGCCTATGAGCTGATTAATGAAAAAGGATCAAAATAGGTGTACATAGCTTATGTGAAGATTGAAGTGTTAACTGTTAATCAATTTCTTATAAAATGTTCAGATATTCAAATGATGATATCATTCTTGACTAGAATTTACAATGGCCATTTATCTATCAAGTGTGTTTCAACCATCCAGCAGAACCAGGGTTAGCGGTTAAAGTTGAAATAAGGAAGGAGGATAGGCAATTAAATTCAAACTGACCTAACTGCAAGTCGAGAAGATCCTGAACTTTTCTACTTTTTTTTTTTTTAAAGCTAATTGAAATATTTGATTATTTTAGCTTATTTTATGTAGTGCTTTGTTTTGCAATGGTATAAATGATAAATATACTATGAAAGGATGTGTTTTTTTTAAAATTATGTAGTGTATAAAATGATACGACTGTTTTTATAAAATAATATGGCTGTTTTTATATTATGTAGTGCTTAATGCTTTGTTAATGTTATGTGATAAATAAAAATATTATTTTGAGACCATTTTGACTTTTTAGAAGGGCCACGTTGACCTTTTCTGGGGGCCATTTTGACCATTTATTAGAGACCATAACCCGTCCTTAGTTCAATGAACAATTGTGGACGGACCAACGGACCGGCGGACATGGGTGATAACAATATACCCTCCACATTTCATGTGAGCGTATAAAAATGTAGATTCCAGTTAATTCTAGTGCTGTTGTGGCAGTGTGATTTTTTGAGTTTACTGCACATGCATTTTGACCTTCAGGAAACAATACATAAAATATCAGCGATATCATTTAGGTTGATAATTGCTTAATTAATAATAGGGCTTCATATCTTGTTGTTACATGTATTACTGAACTGAGAACTTGACAGTTTTGTTGGCTTAAAATAGCTTGAATGAAGACATCGCATATCCTTTGAAAGGAATGACAAAATAGTACTGATACCAATCGCATGAAGTTTCTAGTTGTAAACTGGATAGTCATTGACAACAAAATTTATTTTTGTAATTGTTTATTAAATAAAATAAAATCTGTGCCCTACATCTTGTTCCACTGCCAAACAAATTGATGGTATACACCCAGTTTATCAAAAAACTGATTTAGCTGTCACCTCCATGCCAACTAATTAAAGCAAACAAGCAAAAGTAATATATATGTTTTTGTTTTGCAAAAAGTTTACCATAAATATAAATATTATAAAAAATCTATTATAAATAAAACTAGAGCCGCACAAAACAGCGCTGAGCAGTGCATCATCATGGAATTTTTTCATAAATCACAAGGCACTAACCAAATGGCTATGAACATTAGAAAAGTTAATTCTAGTAAGATTTCCATTATCATCACCGTTTGTGGTCTGAATGCATATAAGATTAACAATTAGTTAGTTCTTTTTTAACTCTTCCGACAATAGCAAACTTTTTTCTTTATATAAGAGATGTAGCTATTTGAAAGCTTATAAGATTTATAATCAAAATAGTAGTTCTTTCCCTTCAACTGTTTTGGCAATATTGCATGCGTTTTGGTGACTTGCTTAGTTTTGTTTCGCCAAAGCTTAAACCAATACCAAGTTGAAGGGAGAGATCTATCATGCAAACATTTTTTTTTTTAGTTAATATTTTACGAGCAAATAACTTCAAAACCTGTAGTGACATCAAAAATTTGAAAATTTGAGTTCGCAATCAAAATGTTTATCTACCCACAAGTTTTTAGAACTGTTAAATAAAATTTGAAATAACATGCACATTAACAATAAAACTAAAGTGTTATGTTATATATCATTGGAAAGATTAGATTAGGCACACTTATAATATACAAGAATTTGAGACATATGTAAATAAGCTCATGTGACAGAGCTGTTTAAAGTTAAAAATCGCAAATTTCAAATGGCTATAGAACTGGAAGTAAACAGACAACAAAAATGGATAAATCATTGGATAAATCTAGTCAAGGGCAATAACCTTTGTTTAAGTCACAAGGTCACAAAAGGTCAAAGTCACAAGTTACAAATTAAAATTTTGGCAATAGACCTTATTCACGTAACCACCATCTTGGACCCATATCGAGGCTCGTTACGCAAACAAACAAAAGCTTTGTATTGCCACTGCATAAAAATCATCACCTAATCAAATTCTACATTGTTAAAAGTGGAATTAATTAGGCTTTTGAAAAATACTTTCAGATGAAGTGGTCCTTAACATATTTCTGAGGAAAAGGCAGAAAAGGCAGTTTTTTGTCCATTTTCTCGCTGTTGATTGAATGGATTTGCGTTCTGAACCTCAGTTTCAAAATGAGGGGTGCAAAAGGACTATTACCCAAAACCTTATAGTATACCAAAAAAAAAAAAAAGAGGAAAATCAAAAATTATAAATTGACTCATGTACAAATTGATGCTATCATTGTCCCACTTTACAATCCTTTTAATGAGCAACTAACATAAAATGGATGTATTCAGCTATTTTAATCTTAGTCTTAGTCAAGTTAAAGGTTGAACATTAGTGAAAAATTTGTCTAATCATCACAGACGTTGATAGGCATTATCTATGCCTTCTGATGAGTATGCAAAACTTAAAATGAAACTATTCTAAACTAAATTATAAAGTGAGATTAATATTGTACCTATTGTACACTGTGCTTAAAAAAATGTGAAAAATGTTAAAAAATATCCTTTGCCTTGGTGTAACCAGCTACAGTGGTTGTCAATTAGCTAAAGTGACCAACCATTGACCTGAACACCAAAACTTGAAAGAAATTATTGAAAAAATACAAAATATTTAAGATTTTCACATATTTGACTCATTAAAACGTTTTCTCATGGCCTAAATTCACCAGTCCAGTATTAAATCAAAAATAACTTATATAGCAGGAACAACAGACATTATACATTAGTATAAAATCAACATAAATATCTTGGTCTTTTTGAGTCGCTAGTAAATTTCTTTGAGCTACCACCCTAATAGTTAAAAGTAAAAAGACAAAACACCAGAAAGATAAATGTGATGACAATGGGTGAGGTCAAATTCCGTGTTATAACACTGGTGTTAGTACAGATTTTAGACTGGGTTAAATACAAATATTACCTTATTTGATTGATATTGAAACACTTAATTATGTAAAAGATATACTGGTTTTGCGTGTTCACTCCCTAAAAGTACTATATTAACTCAAAAAATTAGTTCAAATGTGGTGTTAAATTTATGTTAACACTAACACGTAACGCTAACACGAGATTTGACCTTACCCAATATAGTTATACTGATATCAATCTAATTAAAATTATATTACATTTCGTTTCGGTTATTTTTTGATTGTCGACTCCATGTAATCTAAAGACTTGTATAAGGAGGTCATCTTCAAGTGACGAAAATTTCAGCCAATCAAAAACTACCTTCAAGATCGCGGGTCTATGCATTGATATGCATTGTGGGAAAATTATGACGCAATACAAAATATTCAAATATAAACGGTGTTCTGATTGGCAGAGGGGTGGCACGTGCTATAAATAGCTTATTCGTAACCAGAAGATGACCTCCTTATACAAGTCTTTAGATTACATGGAGTTGACAATCAAAAAATAACCGAAACGAAATGTAATCTAATTTTAATTAGATTGTACTGATATAAAATATATTTATACAATTACATACAATACAAAGATAAAGTAAGAAAATTAAGTTCAAATAACAAAAAATAAAGCAAGCTTATGATAGAGGCCTAGTAATCTATAACAATTGGTCACTTTTAACAAATCACAACAAAATAAATGTGTAATTATTACAACAGTCGTATACTGGTATCTATAATTCAGGGTTTGTGATGTGTTTTATATGGATGTCACATAAAAGTCACTCAAAATATAATTCTTATCTAACAAATAATTTTGGAAATCTTTGTAAATATGAATTCATATTCCTTAAAATTAGTAATGTAAGCAACATAAATACAAAGTAAGATTACATGATCAAAGTACAATCACACAAACAATGACAATTTATGTATTGGCTCCAGGGAGCATGAGGAGCTGGAGGAGAACACCCCCACCCCCCTCACTTTGATGATTTCATAGTAATATACATAGTATTTATAGGAAAATATAAACAAAATCTAATAATAGGTCTAATTATTATTATATGACCTTAAGCTTCGTCTACACGATCAAACATTTGTTCAAAACATCATCATACATGTGTATGACGGTGTTCAAGCTTGTTGTGGATTTCTGTCTACACTGTCCAACATCGTCGAACATGATCCAACATTTGTATGATGATGTATGATGGTGTATGACCAATAATGAAGGGTAATTATCATTTTTGGTGGGAAAATAATTCAACATGGATGCTCAAAACAGTCTGTTTAGTGGTGCTGCTGTATCTGTTATTGTTTTAACAATTCTTCGTCGTCAAAAGCGAAAGAGGGGAGCGCGAAAGGTTCGACAATGGGTTAGGGACTGGATCCAAAGAAGAGGTCAGCATGGGGCTTATCAGGCCTTGTTGAGTGAGTTACAACTAACAGACCAGGCCAGCTTCAAAAATTTCTAACTTCCGTAATGGTTTATCCTTATAGTCTTTAATTAAAGTGTTTTAAAGACAAGGGTTTTCTTCATAAAGGCTAATTAACCTAGTTACATCGGACACAGTCCAAATTTTGTCTGTGTTGGCTACCATTTTGAAAGATGGGAAGGAAGTCACATGACGCCTATACGGCAGCTGATTTGTTAAATTTTGGTAACTAATTTAAATATTGCCAACAATTGTTGTAAAGTTGAAACATGCAGCTAAAAATTTGAACATCGTCATACATGTTTGACCATGTTCAACCTTGTTGGGAAAACGGTCTACACGATCAAACATTTGTCCACGAACACCGTCATACAAATGTATGATGATGTTTTGAACAAAATGTTTGATCGTGTAGACGAAGCTTTAGGCAGGAAAGGAAAGTATCTTCTACAACACCCAATAGGCCTACTATTAGCCATCCAATAATTGAATATTATAAATGAAATACAAAAGTCATCTTTAAGATTAAAATGTGATTATATATTCAGGATAAGCCTGGGTATCATGGAATATTACATACATTGATGGACTACTGACATTATCAACTACAGACTCATAAGCAGCTCCAGATGATCCTGGTTTTGATGGCGGAACCCTATATGAACTGCTTCCTTGTGCATATTCACCCACCAATACTTTACACTGGTACATCTGCCTTTGTCCTGGTGATCCACTGGCATATCGAACGGAATAAGATGATGAAACAGCAAAATATACTCCTTGACCAAATGCAGTAGCTATAAAAAAAAACATTTTGACACATAAACATGTTGAACTAAAGAGGAAAAGTGGGGTGTCCAAGTTGAGATTTTGTCATTGATTCCATGTGGTTTAAAACTTTTCAATCTAATGATCTGGTGTAGTTCTACGGAATGCCAGTTGGCTGTGGAATGTATTAGTTCCGAGTTGGTGTTAAGTTGTTTGATAATTATGTTAAAAAATGTTAAAACATGTTAATAATTGCAATAATTGATAAAATTGCAAGAATTGCAAGAAATTGAAAGAAATAGCTACCTACCTTGCAATAATTGAAATAATTGACAAAATTGCAAGAATTGCAGCAATTGCTAGCTATTTATACCAACGATATATAAAAATTGCAAGAATTGCATGAAATTGAAAGAAATAGCTACCTACCTCTCAATAATTGCAATAATATACAAAATTGCAAGAATTGCAAGAAATTGAAAGAAATAGCTACCTACCTTGCAATAATTGACAAAATTGCAAGAATTGCAGCAATTGCTAGCTATTTATACCAACGATATATAAAAATTGCAAGAATTGCATGAAATTGAAAGAAATAGCTACCTACCTTGCAATAATTGACAAAATTGCAAGAATTGCATGAAATTGAAAGAAATAGCTACCTACCTTGCAATAATTGACAAAATTGCAAGAATTGCAGCAATTGCTAGCTATTTATACCAACGATATATAAAAATTGCAAGAATTGCATGAAATTGAAAGAAATAGCTACCTACCTCTCAATAATTGCAATAATTGACAAAATTGCAAGAAATTGCAAGAAATTGAAAGAAATAGCTACCTACCTTGCAATAATTGCAATAATTGACAAAATTGCAAGAATTGCAGCAATTGCTAGCTATTTATACCAACGATATATAAAAATTGCAAGAATTGCATGAAATTGAAAGAAATAGCTACCTACCTTGCAATAATTGCAATAATTGACAAAATTGCAAGAATTGCAGCAATTGCTAGCTATTTATACCAACGATATATAAAAATTGCAAGAATTGCATGAAATTGAAAGAAATAGCTACCTACCTCTCAATAATTGCAATAATTGACAAAATTGCAAGAATTGCAAGAAATTGAAAGAAATAGCTACCTACCTTGCAATAATTGCAATAATTGACAAAATTGCAAGAATTGCAGCAATTGCTAGCTATTTATACCAACGATATATAAAAATTGCAAGAATTGCATGAAATTGAAAGAAATAGCTACCTACCTTGCAATAATTGCAATAATTGACAAAATTGCAAGAATTGCATGAAATTGAAAGAAATAGCTACCTACCTCTCAATAATTGACAAAATTGCAAGAATTGCAGCAATTGCTAGCTATTTATACCAACGATATATAAAAATTGCAAGAATTGCATGAAATTGAAAGAAATAGCTACCTACCTTGCAATAATTGCAATAATTGACAAAATTGCAAGAATTGCAGCAATTGCTAGCTATTTATACCAACGATATATAAAAATTGCAAGAATTGCATGAAATTGAAAGAAATAGCTACCTACCTTGCAATAATTGCAATAATTGACAAAATTGCAAGAATTGCATGAAATTGAAAGAAATAGCTACCTACCTCTCAATAATTGCAATAATTGACAAAATTGCAAGAATTGCAGCAATTGCTAGCTATTTATACCATCGATATATAAAAATTGCAAGAATTGCATGAAATTGAAAGAAATAGCTACCTACCTTGCAATAATTGCAATAATTGACAAAATTGCAAGAATTGCAGCAATTGCTAGCTATTTATACCAACGATATATAAAAATTGCAAGAATTGCATGAAATTGAAAGAAATAGCTACCTACCTCTCAATAATTGCAATAATTGATAAAATTGCAGGAATTGCAAGAAATTGAAAGAAATAGCTACCTACCTTGCAATAATTGCAATAATTGACAAAATTGCAAGAATTGCAGCAATTGCTAGCTATTTATACCAACGATATATAAAAATTGCAAGAATTGCATGAAATTGAAAGAAATAGCTACCTACCTCTCAATAATTGCAATAATTGACAAAATTGCAAGAATTGCAAGAAATTGAAAGAAATAGCTACCTACCTTGCAATAATTGCAATAATTGACAAAATTGCAAGAATTGCAAGAAATTGAAAGAAATAGCTACCTACCTTGCAATAATTGCAATAATTGACAAAATTGCAAGAATTGCAGCAATTGCTAGCTATTTATACCAACGATATATAAAAATTGCAAGAATTGCATGAAATTGAAAGAAATAGCTACCTACCTTGCAATAATTGCAATAATTGACAAAATTGCAAGAATTGCAGCAATTGCTAGCTATTTATACCAACGATATATAAAAATTGCAAGAATTGCATGAAATTGAAAGAAATAGCTACCTACCTCTCAATAATTGCAATAATATACAAAATTGCAAGAATTGCAAGAAATTGAAAGAAATAGCTACCTACCTTGCAATAATTGCACTAATTGACAAAATTGCAAGAATTGCATGAAATTGAAAGAAATAGCTACCTACCTCTCAATAATTGCAATAATTGACAAAATTGCAAGAATTGCAAGAAATTGAAAGAAATAGCTACCTACCTTGCAATAATTGCAATAATTGACAAAATTGCAAGAATTGCAGCAATTGCTAGCTATTTATACCAACAATATATAAAAATTGCAAGAATTGCATGAAATTGAAAGAAATAGCTACCTACCTCTCAATAATTGCAATAATTGACAAAATTGCAAGAATTGCAGCAATTGCTAGCTATTTATACCAACGATATATAAAAATTGCAAGAATTGCATGAAATTGAAAGAAATAGCTACCTAGCTCTCAATAATTGCAATAATTGACAAAATTGCAAGAATTGCAAGAAATTGAAAGAAATAGCTACCTACCTTGCAATAATTGCAATAATTGACAAAATTGCAAGAATTGCAGCAATTGCTAGCTATTTATACCAACGATATATAAAAATTGCAAGAATTGCATGAAATTGAAAGAAATAGCTACCTACCTTGCAATAATTGCAATAATTGACAAAATTGCAAGAATTGCATGAAATTGAAAGAAATAGCTACCTACCTCTCAATAATTGACAAAATTGCAAGAATTGCAGCAATTGCTAGCTATTTATACCAACGATATATAAAAATTGCAAGAATTGCATGAAATTGAAAGAAATAGCTACCTACCTTGCAATAATTGCAATAATTGACAAATTGCAAGAATTGCAGCAATTGCTAGCTATTTATACCACTTATATAAAAATTGCAAGAATTGCATGAAATTGAAAGAAATAGCTACCTACCTCTCAATAATTGCAATAATTGATAAAATTGCAAGAATTGCAAGAAATTGAAAGAAGTAGCTACCTACCTTGCAATAATTGAAATAATTGACAAAATTGCAAGAATTGCAGCAATTGCTAGCTATTTATACCAACGATATATAAAAATTGCAAGAATTGCATGAAATTGAAAGAAATAGCTACCTACCTCTCAATAATTGCAATAATATACAAAATTGCAAGAATTGCAAGAAATTGAAAGAAATAGCTACCTACCTTGCAATAATTGACAAAATTGCAAGAATTGCAGCAATTGCTAGCTATTTATACCAACGATATATAAAAATTGCAAGAATTGCATGAAATTGAAAGAAATAGCTACCTACCTCTCAATAATTGCAATAATTGACAAAATTGCAAGAATTGCAGCAATTGCTAGCTATTTATACCAACGATATATAAAAATTGCAAGAATTGCATGAAATTGAAAGAAATAGCTACCTACCTTGCAATAATTGCAATAATTGACAAAATTGCAAGAATTGCAGCAATTGCTAGCTATTTATACCAACGATATATAAAAATTGCAAGAATTGCATGAAATTGAAAGAAATAGCTACCTACCTTGCAATAATTGCAATAATTGACAAAATTGCAAGAATTGCAGCAATTGCTAGCTATTTATACCAACGATATATAAAAATTGCAAGAATTGCAAGAAATTGAAAAAGTTTCACACGAAAAATGCAATAATTGCAATAGAATTTATATAGTAAATTGCAAGATTTTTTAAAAAAACTCAGATCCTGCACCTTAGTCCCAGATCCCCATCATTGCATCAAGAGAGTATATTTCACTTTAAATGAAGTTTAACATCCCACTTTTCTACTCTTGATAGAGCTACAAAATAATAATATTAAACACAACTGACCATTTTTACCACAGTAACTTCTATTGAAACCATAATTATTGATATTATGTACAGCCTGTTGGTCAGTACCATGCCACAATATAGGTTGTTCTACTTGTCGAACAGACTTTTTTAATTCCAACTCCATATGTTTCTTTTTGGCCATGTATTGTTCATAAACTGAACGATTTTCTATTCTCTCAATCTGTAATTTATAATCAAACATTATATGAAAACACAAACTAAAAAAAAGAAAGAAACTATTTGTTATTAGGTGGAGCCACAAGTCATTAGGAAAATTAAGAAAGTGTTAATACAAAAAAAGGAGTAAGCTTACTGCTAAGTAAACAGTTAAAGTTTACACCAAAATCTTGATATTTTTGGAGTTGAAATTTTCAGAATGAAAAACTAAAAGACTAAATAAATTAGTTTTCCAAAACCAAACAAAAACATAGCAAATTTATAGCAAACGTTTTTTTAGTTCAAAAATTGACAGTGGAAGATATTTTCAATACAAATTATCAGATGGTGTAAAGGATACATTTCTTCAGAATTTGTACCCTTGTTTTCATTAACTTGCGCAATATTTCTAATCCAGTAGAAAAATCAGACTTCCTTTCAAAACCAATAATACTTTGGAATATGATTATTGATTGGTGACAAAATTGCATATATCGGTAACAGAAAAATAAGTTAAAACATGTCCATTAACTTTGACAATAGTAATCACAGCATATTATTCATGTTGTGTATCAATCATCAACCATCCTACCTACATGTATAATCAGTCTAATTAAAATCAGACCCTAATTTCGTTTCGTTTGGTTTTTTTTAAATCCAGTTTTTTAACCACTACATTAGGGTCTGAGAACGAGACGCGGCAACAAACGTTCACGTTAACTTTGACCTAACCTTGATAAAAATGACCTAATAAACTAGTCTACAGCACTTAGGAATCCTAGAATGCACCTATTGTTCGAGAACAAAATCCCAGCGCAGGAGAGGGCAAAGATCTGATTGGTTAAAACAAAGGTCATTAAGGTTAGGTCAAAGTTAACGTGAACGTTTGTTGCCGCGTCTCGTTCTCAGACCCTAATGTAGTGGTTAAAAAAACGGATTTAAAAAAAAACACGAACGAAACGAAATTAGGGTCTGATTTTAATTAGACTGATGTATAATTTTATTTGATGATCTTAACAAATACCTTAGTTATTGGTAAACTCTGTCCAAGTGTCTTATTAAAATTGCTCTCCACTTGTTTATATTCAGCACTTGCAACATTTAATTGAACAATGTTCAAATTAGTATAAGCTTTTATAGTCCAAGTTGTTGGCAATCCAGTGGATGCTTCTGTAGCCTCTATAACAAATATTCATATATCATGAAGTATAGTAATTCTTATGTATCACTTAAAGGATAAGAGAAACGATTTTGTGATTTGCATTAAATTGACCTTTCTAAAAAGTAAAATCATTCATTTATCATTCATCTATCGATTGCAACCAGTAAACATAGGCTTGCGGCAAGTCTCGCAAGCATATACATATACGCCCAACAGCAGCTTGATAAAGAGGTAAATGTAAACTCCAAAACGAATGCGATATCAGAGTTTCATGCGATAAAAATCATCACATCATCACTAAATTCAATAGTGCACATCTTCATAATAATATCGACCCACATACAAAAGATCAAATGAATCCATGGAGAATTGTAGAAAACAAATGCGATATCAGAGTTTTATGTGATACCTCTGAAGAAAATATCAAAAGGATCCATGAAGAATTGTAGCCTGTAGAGTGAGCACAAGCAAAAAAAAAAAATGCGATTTCAGAGGTTTACGCGATATCTCTGAAGAAAATCATCAAATCATCACCAAATTCAACAGTGTACATCTTCATAATGATATTGACACACATACCAATATCAAATGGATCCATGAAGAATTGTAGCCTGTAGTGTGAGCCAAAGCCCTATATATGTAAAGTTGCGACAACTGTGAGGCAAGGAATTCTAATGACATGAAAATATGACGTAAAATGTCTACGCCATTTTGGGTTCCACTATGGTCTGGTGTGTAATAAAAATGAATATATACCGCAAACTTAAGATTTGTCTTTCAATTTCTGAATATTTATGTATGTTCTTTGTAGGCTACGGCATAGTTCCACATTCTCTGGCGTATATGGTCTCATAAGGTTGGCTACAAAATTGGACTTATATTTTATGCGCTTTATGTTTAACTTTGCAGCCAACCTTTGACCATGCACGCAATAACAGATGATTAAATTTTGACTCGGCGGTCAAACTTAAAGATTTTTCAAGAACTATTTGCTTGATCCAAGAATAAATGTAGGCCCTCATGCTAGGGGCACACGAGCATATTTTTTTGCACGATCGCGGGGAATTTTATAATCGCCATTAAAAACATAGCTTGCCAGGCAAGCTAATATACGCCCACTGGCCCACTGACTTTGACTTTAAACAAATATATTTGACAGTTACAAGAAAAGTCATTAAGAACATTCACATCAAGTTTCTTCAAAATCTGTCCAGTATTGTGCCTCCTATAGTGTTTATGAGCTAAAAATTGAACATGTTTTCAAGAACAAGAGCAATAATTCATAGTAAATATTTTTTTATTTTGTTGATTTTCAATAGGGTTCATCCTTGGGTGGTAATAAACATTATCAGTAAGTTTCATCAAAATCTGTTACGAATTGTGACCTGTATAGTGTTTACGAGCCAAAAATCAAACATGTTTTCAAGAACAACAACAATAATTCATAGTAATTATTTTTCTATTTTGCTGATTTTCAATACAGTTCATGCTTTGGTGGTGATAAACATTACCAGCAAGTTTCGTCAAAATCTGTTAAGAAGTGTGACCAGTAGAGTGTTTACGAGCCAAAAATCGAACGCGTTTTAAAGAACAAGGGCAATAATTCATAGTAAATATTTTTCAATTTTGCTGATTTTAAATAGGGTTCATCCTTGAGTGGTAATAAACATTATCATTAAGTTTCGTCAAAATCTGTTCTGAATTGTGACCTGTAAAGTGTTTACGAGCAAAAAATCAAACGCATTTTCAAGAGCAAGGACAATAATTCATAGTAAATATTTTCTGATTTTGCTGATTTTCAACAGGGTTCATCCTTTGGTGGGAATTAACATTATCAGCAAGTTTCATCAAAATCCGTCAAGAATTGTGACCTGTAGAGTGTTTACAAGCCAAAAATAGAACGCGTTTTTAAGAACAAGGGCAATAATTCATAGTAAATATTTTCCAATTTTTCTGATTTTCAATAGGGTTCATCCTTGGGCTGTAATAAACATTACCATTAAGTTTCATCAAAATCCGTCTAGAATTGTGACCTGTGGAGTGTTTACGAGCCAAAAATCGAACGCGTTTTTAAGAACAAGGGCAATAATTCATAGTAAGTATTTTTAGATTTCGCTGATTTTCAATAGGGTTCATCCTTGGGCGGTATTAAACAATATCATTAAGTTTCGTCAAAATCCGTCAAGAATTGTGACCTGTAGAGTGTTTACATAACGCGTTTTTAAGAACAAGGGCAATAATTCATAGTAAATATTTTTAGATTTCGCTGATTTTCAATAGGGTTCATCCTTGGGCGGTATTAAACATTATCATTAAGTTTCGTCAAAATCTGTCAAGAATTGTGACCTGTAGAGTGTTTACGAGCAATTGTGGACCGACGGACGGACATGGGTGAAGACAATATACGCTCCACATTTCATGTGGGCGTATAAAAATACGCTTGTGTGCCTGGTATAATTAACAGCGAATCGCAGACATCAAAAATGTAATGCTAGGGGCAGAAGAGCGTATTTTTTTTCGGCCGATCGCAGCGAATTTTATGATCCTGCGATTAAATTCGCTCGTGTGCCTTTTCCCGGTGTATTTTAAAAACACTACTAAAGCGTCCTATTTGGATTTGCTTCTCGAAATTGAAAACAACCATGATCTTTGTGTCAGAGGCCTATGACAAACGTGACAACTTTGATTTTCCTATTGTTAATTTTCCATCCATGTGCAGTAACATACCATACCACAATCGCCTGCTTATGGCACGTACATTTCACAACTGATCCGCTATGCTAGAGCTTGTTCTCTTTATAAGGACTTTCTTGCAAGGGGTCGAATATTAACCGTGAAATTATTGAAACGGTTACTTGACACACAAACTTAAAATTTCTTGAAGAAAATTTTATGGTCGTTACAGAGAACTGGGAGAAACACGTTTGCGCACAAAATCGAAAGTTTCATTTGCGCACAGTATACATCTGCGCACAAAAAAGCTCGACATTTGCGCACAAATTATAGTCTACATTTGCGCACATCTAGATTAGATATAAAACACAACAGTTGAAAATTTAATAATTTAACCACGCTTGTATTTCTCCTGGAAACCCTTCATAGAACGGAGCTTTTCTTTGTCCGGTTTTTCAAGAAGAACTCTGTGCGATGCTCTCATCTTTAGATATCTGTTTGTTTGGATGCACTTAAGTTTTTCCATGAAATCAAAAATATTAGGGTGACTTTGGTAGAACATTTTACTTAATTGTTTATGGAAACTCTCACATCCATTTGTAGTACGCTTGGTAGTTACATTAGAATCAACCCATAAAATAACAGGAAATCTGGCGTTTAAGTCGACATAAGTTTTCAGGATATAGCCTGCAAACAACATGTTGTCATAACAGTCTCGTCCCTTTCCAGGAAGCAGAAAGAAAGCACAAGGTACATACTGTCTTGTAGGCAAGGATTGTGTACAATTGATAAAAAAACTTCGGACAATACTGAAATGTTCCATCATAGATTAATTAGTTTCTTTTGAAAAAATGTGCGCAAATGTCGACCCAAATTCTCAGGTAATTTGTGCGCAAATGTCGACCCAATTAGTCATTTTGTGCGCAAATGTCTTGCACCCAGAGAACTGGCAAGATTTTTGATTAACAGAATTGTTTTGCTTGTACGGATTTTTATTATTATCGGCCGATCTATATCTTTCAACTAATCAATTAATTGACGTAATATTTACATCTTCGTTTTCCGTCATTTTGTACCGATCACATCACATGTTCAACTGTATATTCAACAGATAAAATCCCGACGTGTGCCCCCTCATAATCGGGCGTAAAATTTGCTGGCAATATTAATCGCCGCGATTGGATGAAAAAATGCGCTTGTCTGCCCTTAGCATAACTATATGTAGATAGCAAGGACTGAGAAGCTTTTCTGAAAGTGGAGGGGGTTAGGCGCCACTTAAACTCCTTGGATTTCGGACACTCGATTTTCAGATTCAGGAAATTATCTGACAAAAATGACAAAAATATTTTGATGTAAATATTGGCGGTAGTTTTTCAGGGGTGTGCGCAAGAAAAAAATCCAGAAAGGTTTCCAAAATACGAATTTTATTTTAAGCGGGGCCGCCACGATGAGACTTTGACTCTAGTCCCCCAGAGTAGGGTTTGAAAATTTTGAAAAATAGCGTAATTTCCTTTTTTATTTCTTGCACTCACTATAATGTAATGGATATTCGACGACCATGCATCAAAAGCAGCATTTACAATGAAGTTAGCGCTATATAACGTCATACTTTGCTATGACGTTGGGACCCAAAATAGCACCTGTAAATGAGTTGAAAAAAACGAACGCGATATCAGAGTTTTACGAAATATCTCTTAAGAAAATCATCGAATCATCACCAAATTCAATAGTGCACATCTTCATAATGATATTGACACACATACAAAATATCAACATAGCTTGCCAGGCAAGGTAATATACGCCCACTGGCCCACTGGCTTTGACTTTAAACAAATATATTTGACAGTTACAAGAAAAGTGACTTCAAGTTTCTTCAAAATCTAAAGTATTGTGCCTCCTTTAGTGTTTATGAGCTAAAAATTGAACATGTTTTCAAGAACAAGAGCAATAATTCATAGTAAATATATTTTTTTTATTTTAATTTTGCTGATATTCAATAGGGTTCATCCTTGGGTGGTAACAAACATTATCAGTAAGTTTCATCAAAATCCTTTACGAATTGTGACCTGTTTAGTGTTAACGAGCCAAAAATCAAACGCATATTCAAGAACAACAACAATAATTCATAGTAAATATTTTTCTATTTAGCTGATTTTCTATACAGTTCATGCTTGGGTGGTGATAAACATTACCAGCAAGTTTCGTCAAAATCTGTTAAGAAATGTGACCAGTAGAGTGTTTACGAACGCGTTTTCAAGAACAAGGGCAATAATTCATAGTAAATATTTTTCGATTTTTCTGATTTTCATTAGGGTTCATCCTTGGGCGGTAATAAACATTACCATTAAGTTTTGTTAAAATCAGTCAAGAATTGTGACCTGTAGATACGAGCCAAAAATCAAACGCGTTTTTAAGAACAAGGGCAATAATTCATAGTAAATATTTTCCGATTTTGCTGATTTTCAATAGGGTTCATCCTTGGGCGGTAATAAACACTACTATTAAGTTTCGTCAAAATCCGTCAAGATTTGTGACCTGTAGAGTGTTTACGAGCCAAATATCAAACGCGTTTTTTAAGAACAAGGGCAATAATTCATAGTAAATATTTTCCGATTTTGCTGATTTTCAATAGGGTTCATCCTTGGGCGGTAATAAACACTACCATTAAGTTTCGTCAAAAACGGTCAAGATTTGTGACCTGTAGAGTGTTTACAAGCCAAAAATGAAACACATTTTTAAGAACAAGGGCAATAATTCACAGTAAATACTTTCTGATTTTGCTAATTTTCAATAGGGTTCATCCTTGGGCGGTAATAAACATTACCATTAAGTTTCGTCAAAATTTTGCAAGAATTGTGACCTGTAGAGTGTTTACGAGCCAAAAATGAAACATGTTTTTAAGAACAAGGGCAATAATTCATAGTAAATATTTTCCGATTTTGCTGATTTTCAATAGGGTTCATCCTTGGGCGGTAATAAACATTACCATAAAGTTTCGTCAAAATCCGTCAAGAATTGTGACATGTAGAGTGTTTACGAGCAATTGTGGACGGACATGGGTGACAATATACACCCCCCATTTCATGTGGACGTATAAAAAGGATCCATGAAGAATTGTAGCCTGTAGAGTGAGCACAAGGTAAATGTGAACGGACGGACCGACAGGGTCAACCACAATATACACCCATACTAACGTGTGTTCAATAAAGTAAAAGACACACAAACCATTTCACAAAATTTTTTACTGGTCAATTTTTAGTTGATCCAAATAATGTGGATACTCTATAGCATAACATATGGGTAAAAAACATTCATAAAAATAATCTGCTACAGAAAAACTAAGTAGTCCTAAAGTCCAACAAGTTTCAGAGGCACAAAGGCCGCCTTCCTCAGGGACAGAAACACATGAAGAGTCATGCTCTCTTATGGAAAGCCGTAACTGCCTTATGTTAGTATTTTTGCATTATAAGCATCTTTTTGTATTATCAGCATCATCTTTTCGTATTATCATCTTTTTGCATTATCAGCATCATCTTTTTGCATTATCAGCATCTTTTTGTATTATCAGCATCATCTTTTTGAATTATTATCTTTTTCTATTATCATCTTTTTGCATTATCAGCATCATCTTTTTCTATTATCATCGTTTAGTATTATCATCTTTTCCGTAAGTGGCTGTAGGTTTACGGAAATCAACGGTAATCTTCGTAAAAAGTCGACGTAAACAAGATGTCGTAGACTAGGTTAATGAGACGCAACTTTTATTTTGTCAAAATGGATACTATTTTAGAAAATTTACACCTTTCATTGCATACGCCTGCCTTTCAAAGAGAAAAAATAACTCCTGATATAGTTAGCCATTTATCCAGATATGATATGGAATGCCTTGGGATATCAAATTTTTCAGATATGATGAAAATCAGAACAGAATGTGTTAAATATGCCCCAGTCAGGATACAGACACAAAGGAATTGTTTTGATATATCAAAACAATTGTTAGAGAGTTTATTAGACTCTGGTTTCAAGATATCTGAAATTTCAAAGTTGCTATCTGTATCATCTTTTTCAAAGAAAAAATTAGGCAAATAGACAAGATCGTTGCTATTAAATAAGGTTTCATATCTCATTATTATGAAATACTCAATATTATTGGACCATACACATCGATTGTGGAATCGAACAGAATTAATGGGAGACAACTAAATTAATCGGAGACTGGGCCTCATTAACCTAGTCTACGACATCAAAAAGACTAACATAAGGCAGTTACGGCGTTCCATACTCTCTCATGACTTTTCATGTGTGTCTGTCCCTGAGGAAGGCGGCCTCTGTGCCTTTGAAACATACTAACGTGTGGTCGTATAAAAATTAAATTGGCCACATGATATTGTTTAAATTATCCTCAATGTTTATACATGTATACTGTTATACTGTTATACTGTTTTTCTGGCTTTAATAAGTCGATTATGACTTTACTATTTTGGGGTGCGCATCAAACATCACTTGTTAAATATTAATTGTTAATAGAATTTTATTTTAGTTTATATCATGGTACTTGGTGTGAATTTCATTTCATCTTCTTTCCAGGCCTTGTTGATGTTGGATTTAAACTGGTTTAGTGTTTCTGAATTGACAACAAAGTTTGGCAGAGAATTCCATAAATTAATTGTTCTGGTACTGAAGAAGTTTTTTCGGACATCTAGTCGGAATCGTTTTTTGGCAAGTTTTTTGGTGTTTCCCCTGGTTCTGTTTTCCGCAAAATATTCCAATAAGTTTGGGTTGACGCAGGTATCTTGCTTAGTGATATATCTGAAAACCTGAATAACATCGGCTCTTTTTCTTCTGTATTCAAGAGTAGGGAGTCCTAATATTCTTAGGGTATGTTTTAAATTTCAATTCTGGAATAAGATTTGTTGTTTGTCTTTGTACATTCTCAACAGCCATGATGTCTTTTTTATTAACAGGATGCCAAACAGTTACTGCACATTCTAAGTGGGGGCGTTTGGACTAAGCCTTGACAGAAATCAATCAATTTTTGCGTGGCAAATCTTTCGATTTGTCACGCTTTGTTTTCGTTATGTTTATTTTTTTTTGGGGAAACTTTTTAGAGAAAATCGAAAATGGTGTAGCATAATTGTATCCACCAAACATTATTAAATGACCTGGAATCAAAAATGAATATCTGAAACTCAATTTTTGCTGAACCAGGAGTGGGCTATTGCATAATATGCAATTATTTTGCACTTAGTCTGTAGGGTTTATTTATGGACCGATTTGGCTGAAATTTTCTTTAATATCTTCATTGTAAAAAGAAGTATCAGGTAAGACTACACAAATTTAAATTTTTAAATATTTTTGTCCAAAAAATTTGAAACCAAAATATTAAAAAAAGCTCAAAATTTCTAACTCAGCCGCTAATTATCCGATTGACCAGAAATTCATAGGACATGTACAGAATGTCCATCGAAATAAAATTAATCAATCAAAATTTTTCTATCACTTCCGGTTTTGACGTGAGAACTTCCGGTTTTTCAAAATCACGCCTAGCAGCCTCACTTCCAGTATAAATTTCAGATATTGACAAAAACTATATTTATTGTCTATCAGTCATAATTAGAATGCACTTAACATAAAAAATCCAAACCGGAAGTGATGCATAAGCTGCCATCACAGACTGACACATTTCAGCAAAAAATCAATAAGTCCTCTATTTGTTATCCGATTTTTATGATTTTTGTGTCTATCAAAACCTTGTAACCTTGTCTACAGTTTGTTGGAACAGAATTTTGAATTTCGAATTTGAAATTTTTTTATGTTCGTTTGAATTTTTTGAAAATTCAAAAGGCCATATTATGTGACCTTGACCTTTGATGACCATGAAAATTCCAATGAAGGATGTCCTTGACCTCAGCTATCCATAGGTATGCTGATATTAATTGAAAAATATTAACTTCTGGTTTTATGAACATTTGAAAATTGACATTTTTGTCAACTTTGGACATCTATATCGCATTCTCTAATCAACACAGAGAATTAAATTTTTCAATTTTGTAATGCCGATTTGATTATCTTTTAAACGATATATGACAATAGCCCATTAAAATATGTTTTCAAAATATTGCGTTTTTTTCGACTGAGGGTTCTAACTTACAATGCAATTATCTAATAGCAATATGGTGTGTATAGTCAGTATGTACTAAATTTTCTCTTTTCAACGACATATGACATGACCAGTTTAATACAAAATCCATTAAAGTGAAAATAGGCATAGATTACCCCTTTTCTGAGAAAAAGAGAGGTAGAGAGGATTAAAATGATTGACAGGGTTATAGCAGGTTATATAATATAGTAATAAAACTATCTTGAACTTTTCACATGGAGGTGTGAAGTATTTTAGGTCATAAACAGATTAATCTGATTATGTAATCTTTAAACTCTCTAAAAAGTATAAAAAATTTATTCATTTTTTTGCAAAATTTTCACTTATATTAATTTTACATACAATCATTTAGAGCAGTGCATTTTTGATACATTAACCTGTTCGAATTTTTTCTCTACCATTGACAGAACTCTTTCTACAAGATAAACACCAATTTTCTTTTTGTCGTCTGCTAAGGTTATTAAAGGTCATAAACAAATTAGTCAGACTACATAATCTTTTAACTCTAGGGCTGGACTCTAGCAGACAGCAATTAAAACTGTTTACGCGTCTGCTCTAATCCGTTGCAATAAAAAGTAAGTGTTCAAATTGTTTTTTATCGCTAAGATTATTATAGGTCAAAAATAAATTAATCTCATTACACATTGTTTTAACTTTATAACAATTAACATGTTTTTTCGAGTGTTTGCTATATTTTTTCTTATTTTGAGGGTGATTCTTACCCACGGCACTAAATTGATTAACATGTACATCAATTCAACTGGCTACTGACTGCTCCAATCCATTGAAACAAAAGACAGTATTTCAACTCAGCCTTAAAGGGAAATATTGACGTTTACACAGTTTGAATGTTGGGGAAGGGGGTATATCCCCTATACAAAATGGCCCCAAGTCAAAATGGCCATAACAGTTAAATTTGGTCAAAATGGCCATTCACCATGGCCCCTATTTTGGTCAAAATGGACCGGTCACCATGGCCCCTATTTTGGTCAAAATGGACTCTGTATTTATGCTTTGATTTCAACCAATTCTTTGGTCAAAATGACCTTTTTTGAGGACAAAATTGCCAAAAAAATAAAAGTCAAAATGGTCCCTGATTTTTTGATAAATTGTAGCTTATATGATGATAATCAAAAGATTTAATTGGAAACAAATTTTGAAGACATAAATTGTGTTCCTATTTATATTTTCATCAAAGCAAAGACATTCTAAGACTTACAATATTAATTTGAAGTTCCAGTTCCAGTTCTCAAAAAGATTATACAAAAAATTTATTGTGTATTATGTAATATAAATATTATTTTGAGACCATTTGTCTCTTTGGAAAGACCATTTTAACCTTTTTTGATGACCATTTATCAGGGACCATTTTGACCAAACGAGGGGCCATTAGCGTCTGCGCTAATCCGTTGCAATAAAAAGTAAATGTTTAATCTTGCCAAAGTCAAAATGGCCATAAAAGTTAAATTTGGTCAAAATGGCCAGTCGCCATGGACCCTATTTTGGTCAAAATGGCCTCTGAATTTCCTCTTTGATTTCAACCAATTCATTGGTTAGAATGGCCAAAAAAATAAAAGTCAAAGACATTCTAAGACTTACAATATAATTTGAAGTTCCAGTTCTCAAAAAGATTATACAAAAAATATATTATGTAGCGCTTTATGTTTTGTTAATTTGTAACATCATCAATAAAAATATTATTTTGAGACCATTTTGACTTTTTGGAAGGACCATTTTGACCTTTTGACCTGCAAAGTATCACGGGCCACGCTCAGTGCTGTTCACAGCTCTAGTTTAAATTATATCTACATATATTCTTTCTATCATGGTTTTCGAGTGCCGATTGTGTTCAAATACCAACTTCAACTTGGGAACCAATTGAAGTAAACGATTACTAAACTTAGTCAAGTTGAGATAGAAGAATGTCAATGGCCGACTGCCGAAAAATGTGACTTCAAACCGCCGTGTATCAAAAGCTAATAAAAATTATTTAAACATATTGGCAAAAAGTTGATTCAATTCCACTGTTAACGATGTATGACATGTGTTGATGTGAATTTTATGGATTCTAGTAGAAGTAAGGACGTGATGGTTGAAATTTTGCCATTTAGACAAGATTACGTGACGTCATTGTAGAACCAAGGTAAAGTAAATGTAAACAAACCTCAAAATCGGGACATTTGAAAGCCATATATGTCAAATTTTGAATTCAATTAATTGGCTGGACGGAAATGGAAAAAATAAAATGGTTAATGTAGAGAAATGGACATAGAATTATAATCAGACAGAATTAATCTCCCGTTACACCTGGTCCATCTATTTTCTCGAAAGTTTTGCCATCACATCACAATGAATGATAATAATGGCAATTTCTGACCGCGGAAATCGACTGCAGTTTCGACTAAGAACATGCCAATGAAAAAATATTTGAAAAAATCTATACAAAGCCGATTCAATTCTACTTTTATCTAGGTGTAGGCTATATGTATAACCAACATTTTCACGGCTTGATAAAATGGTTTAAATTGTTGTGGTTTAATTCTAATGATTTTATGCAAGCTAACATATCCTCCATGGCCAATAGATTAATCAGAAATGAGATCAATGGAGCTGTGGATTATTTGCTTTTAAGATTTTATATTTCTTTTCTCTTGTCCTTTAAGTTACACAAATTACATTCTTGTGTTTCTGTGCAGTTTATACTAAACTCTACGTGTTGTCGAGATCACAGACGACTGCATCAAAGTGTAAATGCACAACTACACAAAGCCTTATTAAATAAAATAACATTAATTTACCTTTAATCTTATCTTGACGTAACAATTGGTTTGTAATACCACTAGCATCATTCACCTCCATTTTTACAAAATCAAACATTAACTTTTGACTTGAATATGTCAGGTAGAAATTGAGCTTTTTATTGAGATATGCTGCTTCAATCTTAGAGTTGGTGTTTTTTTTATATGATTTTCGTTGTCCATTTTCTAACCAACTCCATTGAATTAAATCCTGTAATACAGCTGAATATTTTTCTTCATGTTCTTTTGTTAATGCATTGCGTATTACACTATTGATGGCACTATTAACATCATTTAAATCTTTCATTAGACCTCGAATAACTATCGTAAATAATCTTTCATCTATTTTCACAACCACTGAATGTGATTCTTCATATGCCATTATTCTTCTTTTCTGAATTAAAAAAGGAAAACCAAGATATTTTATTCACACTAATTGTCTTACACCTTTTTTCAGGCAAGCCCACATGCATCTGAAATTAAATTAGAATTCATGTTGATCAAGAAGGCTTCTAGTTACAACAAGAGAAATAATTTAGATTCAAGATTTTATCTATGTCCAATAGAGTTCGTCCTAATATTTACTTTTAACTCATGCAAGACAAGTTGTGCTTTTCTGGTTTCTGAGTTTCAACCCTAAAAGACGAAAAACCGGGTCAATCATTAAGCGATATATACCTGACAAGACGGAAAACCGGCCATTGTCAAACGAAGTCATATAACAGGGTGTATGATGTTTTAGCCAAAATAATGTCAGGGTTCAAAGGGTTGAACATGAAAAACTTGAATTTAGAGACCAAACTGTACCCTCTATGACCTGGCTTTTCACCTTGTTTTCTCAAGTGTCCTTGAATATGCATAAGGCAATTACCATGTTCCCTGAACAGAAATTGTCCTTGAAAGTCATTGAAAACATGCATTTTCAAAGCATGATAAACTCATAGCCTATTTCTTTTTAATATAGACTTCTATTCACACTCAACAAGTCAAGTAAAAGATTGATTGTTCAATAGAAATTGGTGTGCTACCTGAGGATTTTTGGCGTTTTGAAAATTTATGATTGACACACACCCTTCTTGTTCATGACCATTATGTCTGGGCATGAAAATTGTGGCCCAGCTATATACAGTCGCAGGCAGTGGACACTGGATGCATATCAACCCAGACAATACAAAATATTATTATTATAGTTAGGCAGTGCATGGACACTGGATGCATATCAACCCAGACAATACAAAATATTATTATTTTAGTTAGGCAGTGCATGGACACTGGATGCATATCAACTAGACCCTTGCGCCGCCGCCATTAGCCACCGCCGCCGCCGATTTCCTTACAGCCATAATCTGCCAGTTGTGAAAGCAAAGCGCCGCCGATTTATGTCAGCCGATTTCTGCCACTTTGTAAATGAATTCAAGACGATCGTCACTTAGACCTACCATGCTGAACATGATAACTTTCATCCATGATAATTTAAAACTATTGCAGTTTGATTAAGATTTTGAGATGATTATTCAGAAATAAATAACTTGATAACAAACACCAGTTGTTTATGATGCCTGCAGTGTTTAATGTATGTTCCTTCATTAGAACTCAAATGTTTAATGAAGGAAATCCGTTTTAGTCGCCGAAAACCGCCGATTTTTTTTTGCTAGCCAATTCAGTCAGTTCAAAACCGGCTAATCGAAAACAAATGGCTAGCCAGTCGGATTCATCTGCTAGCCAGTCACTTTTTACAAAATAAGTCGGCGCAAGGGTCTAATATCAACCCAGAAAATACAAAATATTATTATTTAAGTTAGGCAGTGCATGGACACTGGATGCATATCAACCCAGACAATACAAAATATTATTATTTTAGTTAGGCAGTGCATGGACACTGGATGCATATCAACCCAGACAATACAAAATATTATTATTTAAGTTAGGCAGTGCATGGACACTGGATGCATATCAACCCAGACAATACAAAATATTATTATTTAAGTTAGGCAGTGCATGGACACTGGATGCATATCAACCCAGACAATACAAAATATTATTATTTTAGTTAGGCAGTGCATGGACACTGGATGCATATCAACCCAGACAATACAAAATATTATTATTTTAGTTAGGCAGTGCATGGACACTGGATGCATATCAACCCAGACAATACAAAATATTATTATTTTAGTTAGGCAGTGCATGGACACTGGATGCATATCAACCCAGACAATACAAAATATTATTATTTTAGTTAGGCAGTGCATGGACACTGGATGCATATCAACCCAAACAATACAAAATATTATTATTTTAGTTAGGCAGTGCATGGACACTGGATGCATATCAACCCAGATAATACAAAATATTATTATTTTAGTTAGGCAGTGCATGGACACTGGATGCATATCAACCCAGACAATACAAAATATTATTATTTTAGTTAGGCAGTGCATGGACACTGGATGCATATCAACCCAGACAATACAAAATATTATTATTTTAGTTAGGCAGTGCATGGACACTGGATGCATATCAACCCAGACAATACAAAATATTATTATTTAAGTTAGGCAGTGCATGGACACTGGATGCATATCAACCCAGACAATACAAAATATTATTATATTAGTTAGGCAGTGCATGGACACTGGATGCATATCAACCCAGACAATACAAAATATTATTATTTTAGTTAGGCAGTGCATGGACACTGGATGCATATCAACCCAGACAATACAAAATATTATTATTTAAGTTAGGCAGTGCATGGACACTGGATGCATATCAACCCAGACAATACAAAATATTATTATTTTAGTTAGGCAGTGCATGGACACTGGATGCATATCAACCCAGACAATACAAAATATTATTATTTAAGTTAGGCAGTGCATGGACACTGGATGCATATCAACCCTGACAATACAAAATATTATTATTTAAGTTAGGCAGTGCATGGACACTGGATGCATATCAACCCAGACAATACAAAATATTATTATTTTAGTTAGGCAGTGCATGGACACTGGAAGCATATCAACCCAGATAATACAAAATATTATTATTTAAGTTGAAAATCAGGCTCTATGACCTAACCAAGTTGTGAGTAGAACATGTTCTAGCTGGTGAAGGAACATGTTCTTGCTACTAGTTCACTATATAACTATAAACGACACAGAAGCAAATATTTGGTTCAGTCACTGTCACTGAGAATGCTCTAGAATGGAATATACACCCACCACGGCATGAGGATGGTAAAACGAAAAAGCCTTTAATTTAATTAGAAGTAAACAAAACTTTCTCAAACTTTTTGATTTAGGTCCATTTCAAGTTTCATCAAAATCGGTTGAAATCTAAGAGTAATAGCATATTCAAGATTTTGGGGCAAGGAAATAACTGTGCTTGAAAACGTTTTAGAATAGTTGAAATTCGAACCTGATCTTCATTTTATTAAAATGTAAACACATACCAAATTTGATTTGATTCCATCAAAAACTGGAGCGTTTACAAGAAAATGTTGTGATGATGGACGGTGGTGCCAATATAGAGAGATGTGGGCATATAAAAATGCATTTGGTTACTTAAGCAGAAAAATATATCCTGATCAATGTAGAGCAGAGCCAATGCCTACACAAATAAAACCAAACAACGTAACTTGTGTCTATATGAAAACCTTTCCATAATAAATGCCCCTAAGGACACTTGTCTAACTTCAGTAGGGACGCAGAATAAAATAGATCAGTTGTCTGAAGATCGCACAGCGTGAAACACTGAGTAACAATATGTTTCAGGTTCTATTTTAATATTTTTAATATTTCTAGAGTGTAGTATACCTGGTCAATATAATTGGATGCAATTTTCTGTTGTAAAACAAACAAAATCATTATTTTACTAGTCTTGTCTAGTCTTATTCTCAAATATTGCTAAAGAAGCCTTCATATTGCCTACCCATGAGCCATGTAGACTGAACTCTACACCACTTGATTGCACATTTGTGGTAGACGCAGTACACACTCAACATTTCATGCAATTGCACACAAAACAATATAAAAAATACCTGTGAATCAGTAAGTTTAATATATCCCATAGGAATTTTCAACTCCTGAACTTCAAGTTTGATTGATTTGTCAAGTTGGTCCATAGCTTGTGTTATAGCACTTGTATCATCAGAATAAAATGATAGAGAGATATCATCAAGATTTTCACTAGGTATAGATGCTATGGGTTCAGGAATGTGTTCATATTTTTCTTGATCCATTTCCTTCTCTTCCTGATCACCATCTCCTGTAAAGTATGAGACAAAACCATCTACCATTCCTGCAATAAACACAAAAAAAATAATGAAAATATACAAATTACAGCTGTATGCCAAAGCTTGATTTAAAAGGACAGTCCGCTTTTTTATCTAGGTCAAATATTTTTTTTGCTCAAATTTTTGAAAACTATACACCAAAATCTAGAGAAAACACAAATGAAGACAAATGACAGCTCTAATTGCTGCAACAAGGTTGATAAGGGATTATGGGGAAAAGTTTAAAGAAGATCATAAAGAACTTAAACAAAGTAAAATATAGCTTGCCAGACAAGGTAAAATATGCCCACTGATAGCTTTGATTGTAAGTACAAGTCTTAATTTGCTGCCCATTCGCATTTGGAACTTGAAGTAAACTTTATTGTATTGCATCATGGCTTGTTTTTATCACATGCCCTGATTTTTAATGCATGTGATAAATAAAATGAAGTCATGCAAGCATATATACGCCCACCAGCAGCTTGATAAATGTGAACTCCAAAATGAACACAATATCAGAATTTTATGCGATAAACATCAACGCATCATCACTAAATTCAAAAGTGCACATCTTCATAACATTGACACAGATACAAAATAACAAAAGGATCCATGAATAATTGTAGCCTGTAGAGTGAGCACAAGCAAAAAAAACAAATGCGATATCAGAGTTTTGAAGTTCTGAAGAAGATAGCTTGCCAGGCAAGGTAATGTACGCCAACCGGCAGCTTTGACTTTAAAAACAAATATATTTGATAGTTATAGAAAAAGAAAAGATTACTTGGCGGACACTTCATGGATTTCCTCAAGGGAATGGTGTCCTTCAGCAATGCATATTCAAGAACAAGGAAAATAATTCACAGTAAAAATTTTTTTCATTTTGCTGATTTTCAATAGGGTTCATCCTTGGGCAATTAAGAACATTAAGTTTCTTCAAAATTAAGAATTGTGACTTGTAGAGTGTCTACGAGCTAAAAATCAAATGTGTTTTCAAGAACTAGGGCAATAATTCATTCACAACAAGTTTTGTTAAAATCTGTTAAGAATTGTGTCCTGTAGAGTGTTTACGAGCCAAATATTGAATGCATTTTCAATAATTCAAAGTAAATATTTTTCAAATTTTGCTGATTTTCAATAGGGTTCATCCTTCGGTGGTAATTTGGCTTTTTTCATATTTAGGCCATACCAAAATAATTTTCTTCTCCCAAACATTTTTAACTTTTTAACTCAAATTTGGTAGCAGAGTTAGAGACCAAACTGTACCCTGGTTCTCTCCAGTGTGTTTGAATATGCATGAGGCTACCCGGTAACTGCTTTTTATGACGTCACTAACAGTGATCTACCGGAAGGTACTATTGATATCTATAGATATCACTGTCAGTGAAGTCATACAACGCGTTAGTTTTAGTGAAATCCAAAGAACCACAGACGTCGGAATGGAAATTGGAATGGCGCAGATGGATGCTATCAGTGTCCACGATACACATACACAGTTTAGAAAATCACTTTACAATCACTTTAACACTCTACATGGCATAATCCTTGACGGATTTCGAATCTGCTAAAAAAAAAAAAAATATTCTCACTGAAGCCTATTGTAAGGTCTCTTTCAAACAAAGCTGTCAGTAGGTATGGATTATATTGCCTGGCAGGCTATCTTTCTCATTTCAATAGGGTACATCTCTGATTGGAAATATTAGTATGATTTGTCAAAATGGACAGTCTGACTGTGATACCCATATATAGGCCACATTTCATGTGGGCGTATGAAAATGTGCAAAACTTAGATTTTGATACAATACCTTGTACATACATTTAATTGGCAATCTATAATTATATGTGTGGTAACTGCAGACAGTAGTATTTGGCCCTGAAGTTCTGAGCCTTATCAGTGCAGTCCTGATGCTGGAGTTTTGGCTATAACGTCCTCTCAGTCAGATGATCCCATAATATGGGCCATATACATGGTGTCATTACTTGCATTTAACATATTAGATCTACATTTCAGTAAACATTTAATACTCATTTAGAGTTATCTAACAAGCTTTGGTCAAACACACAGGTACATGGGGACAGGATAGCCTATTTTGGTGTTTCATGAATCTGAGTGAGGACCCAATAATCCCCATGCAGAATAATTTTTTTTTCTTGAGAGACATTTATTTAAATTGTTTATTTAATGGAAATTGCTGATTTACTGAAAAAAAAAATTTCTCATGAACTTTCTTCTATTTATTCCATACCCCTACATTTAAAACATACATGCATTGTTTACCGAGACTATAATAGGAGACCTACGACAAATTAAAGCAATATTATAATGCGACCGGGAAAGGAGAACCCTGTGGAAGTGTTCCTTGGTGTAAATGAGAGTAAAAAGATAGCTTGCCAGGCAAGGTAACATACGCCCACTTCAGCAAATTTGAATATTTAAAAAAGTTGATTGCACCATCGCACTTATTAGAGCTGATATTTAGATGGATCAATTCGAATGAAAACTCTAGCCTCTATTGTGTACACAAATTAATTTTAATGTTTTTTCACTAAGTCAAAGGCAATAACTCATAAACTGACAACTAGAAACGCACGTTTCTCGAATTTAACTGAGATATTATCAAGATAAATACACATACCAAGTTAATTTCAACGTTTATTTCACTAATTCAAGGGCAATAACTCATAAACCATCAACTGGAATTGCGCCATTTTCAAACTCATCCGAGATATTATCGAGATGAATACACCAGGGCTGTTGATTTATTTTTTTGCCAATCGGACATTTTTAACGATATATTGAGTGTGAATACAGACCACAATATTCAACAAAGAATTTGACAGTTTTCAAAGAGAATAAAAATCTAAGTTTAGGCCTATCTATATATCTTAGGCCTTAAGTTTCAACATATCTTGCATTATATTTGCAAAGTTTATTTTTACATCTAATTCAGAGTAAAATACTATCCAAATACTGAATATTTTTTGTTTTACCTTTGAAATTAATACCAAGTTTCATTCCAATCGTATAAAAACTCTAGCTTCTATCGTGTACACAATTTAATTTTAACGTTTTTACACTTAGTCAAGGGCAATAACTCATAAACCGACAACTGGAACTACACCATTTTCGAACCCATCCAAGATATTATCAAGATGAATACAAATACCAAGTTTTATTCAAATCGGATAAAAACTCGAGCTTCTATCGTGTGCAAAAGCTAATTTCAACGTTTTTTCACTAGGTCAAGGGCAATAACTCATAAACTGGAATTGCGCCATTTTCGAACTCATCCGAGATATTATCCAGATGAATACACATACAAAGTTTCATTTAAATCTGATAAAAACTCGAGCTTCTATCGCGTACACAAGTTAATTTTAACTTTTTTTCACTAAGTCAAGGGCAATAACTCATAAACCGACGATTGGAATTGCGCCATTTTTTAACTCATCCGAGATATTATCCAGATGAATACACATACCAAGTTTCATTCGAATCGGATAAAAACTCTAGTTTCTATTGCGTACACAAGTAATTGTTGACGGACGGACGGACGGACAGGGGTGACGGCAATATACGTCCACATTTTCATGTGCAAAATCAAACTAATAATAACAGTTGAACATCCAAACCAGTCATGAAGAAGATAATGGTGATCACAGTTTACTGGATAAACTGGATTCTAATGACAGGATACATAGTGAGTCCAATACAAAATAAAAAAACACTGTCATATTAAACCATTTAAAATCCAACGTTTCGCTCTAATAAAATAGAGCTTCCTCAGGGAGGACTAAAATACAAAATAAAGAGATAAATTAAGATGAAGTCATAAAAATTATGACGTCATCAAGCTAATGACATCAGAGGTCCTACCCAACAACACTCCTAACAAAAATTCTAGCTATAATTAAAGTAAAAGTAAAAGCCAAAATAATTTAAAGGGAGTATTGATCTAAAAAAGATTTTTTACTTTGAAAAGTTTTTGAGATTATCAGGATTTTGTTCATTTAAGCCATTGGGCCATACAGTATTAAGTCTATGAATCCAAAATGATTCAGCCATATCTAATCTAATTTGTAGTAAACCAGAGTGGACTGAAGCCAATCTTAAAAAATTTTCATCTTACTTAAAATCTTGTGGTTACAGCAAAAAAACTATCCAGAAGGCCTTCAAAAAAGTTGAACTTAAAACCCGTAATGAACTCCTCCAGTACAAGACCAACAAAAACGACAATGACAAGCAAATTATTCCTTGGGTTACTACTTATGATCCTCGACAACCTAACATCAGAAATATGGCTAAAGATAGTACATTATTAGACACCAGTGAAAGAATGAAGAAAGTATTGAAAGATAGTAAGATCATCATGGCTGAAAGAAGAAACAAAACTATTGGTGACATCCTTCGAGCTAATAAATTGCGGAATGACAGTATAACTAATACAGAAACTTGGGGATGTACACCATGTTTAAGACGAAGACCTCCTTGTAAAGCGTGTGACACCATCAACATTACTAATACCGTGACAAGCAAAGACTCAAAAGTATTTTACATAAAAGACTCTGTTAATTGTTCATCCAATTTTGTAATTTATTGTTTAACTTGTTCAGAATGTGGAATTCAATATGTAGGACAAACTATAACATCATTTAGTGTAAGACTTAACAAACACCGTTCTAATATTAAATTAAAGAAAGAGGGAAAAGCACCTAGAGTGTCGCCACATTTTAATATGCCAGGTCATTCTTTTACATGGACTATTCTCCAGAAAATTTACCATGAGAACAAAATTAGATTAGATATGGCTGAATCATTTTGGATTCATAGACTTAATACTGTATGGCCCAATGGCTTAAATGAACAAAATCCTGATAATCTCAAAAACTTTTCAAAGTAAAAAATCTTTTTTAGATCAATACTCCCTTTAAATTATTTTGGCTTTTACTTTTACTTTAATTATAGCTAGAATTTTTGTTAGGAGTGTTGTTGGGTAGGACCTCTGATGTCATTAGCTTGATGACGTCATAATTTTTATGACTTCATCTTAATTTATCTCTTTATTTTGTATTTTAGTCCTCCCTGAGGAAGCTCTATTTTATTAGAGCGAAACGTTGGATTTTAAATGGTTTAATATGACAGTGTTTTTTTATTTTGTATTGGACACATTTTCATGTGGGCGTATAAAAAAGGTTGGAGAAGTCTTTTGGGTAAACAAATTTAAAAATGTGGGGCTTTTGACAAATTTTTTAAAAAGAAATTTGCTGTATTTTCGAGAAATTTTTTGAACCCCTGTGCATGGTTTACCAGGACTAATATTAAAGGGCCATTCTGCTTTTTTCAAAAAAGATTCCATTATCAAAAAAATCGCTAATGTTGCCTGAGAGTATTTCTAAAGTATGTTTCTTATATCTCTGTATCTTTATCAAACTGATTTTGTCTTTAAAGGGTTAATTACAAACAGAGAGTAGGCCTACTTATTGTTAATTAGGCAATTTGACCTAGTTTTTTGGTTTGGCTTAATAAAGGCTCGATATTTCTATCTGAAACCTATAAAAATACACAGGAGGGACATTTCTCTACAATTAGGCGTTTATTTTACTCAAATCCGTTCGGTAGTTTTCTATCAGCGTCCTTACGTAAGGTTTTTTAAATATTTTAGCATGTTTTTTTTTTAGCGTTTAAAATTTAACGGCTGGATTTTTTTTAGCTAAAACTTTCAGATACTTTAAAGGGCACATATCTCTAGATTTTGGCGTATAGTTTTCACAAATTTGAGCAAAAAAAAAATTTTAACCTAAAAAAAATCAGACTGTCCCTTTAATATTATAGATAACGGATGATTCGAAATGCAAGAAGTCGGATAAAAATTCACAAAATAGAGTAAAAAAAAATTTAAGGCAAATTTAATCCAAAGAAAAACAGATGGAAATCCATGACAAATTTTATTCCTAATTCAATTGGAAAAAAATTAACAAAATAAAACTTAATCCAAAGTTAATTTCATCCCCAAAAATGGACCTACATAATACACTTTATTTAGTTTCCGAAAAGTTAGCTCAAGAAGATATATATACCTGTAATGGGCATGACGTTATGACCTGTACTGCCCTGAATCAAGTCAAGAATTTTGCTCAACGTACTGTTAAAATAATCTGGTTGCATTTAAAACGTATGCATACGTTTAGTGGGATAATGCCCTTTCAAGGAAAAAAGATAGTGGACCACGGCCATATACACCTAACGAAAAATTTAATCGGGATAAAATTAAACTTTCTCAAACCTTTCGATTTAGGTCCAATAACATCCATTTTAAGTTTCATCAAAATCGGTTGAAAACTAAGAGAGTAATAGCATATTCAAGATTTGGGGCAAGGGCAATAACTCTGCTTCTAACGATCGAAAATAGCTCAAATTCGAACTTGATCTTCGTTTTATGAATATGTATATATACACATATCAAATTTTATTTGATTCTGTCAAAAGCTCTTTTTTTTTAGAGCGTTTACAAGCAAATGTTGACTGACAGACCGACAGATTTGTGGCAAGGGCAATAACTCTGTTTCTAACAATCGAAAATAGCTCAAATTCGAACTTGATCTTTGTTTTATGAATATGTATACACATTTCAAATTTCATTTGATTCCGTCAAAAACTCTAGTTTTTAGAGCGTTTACGAGCAAATGTTGACGGACGGACGGACAGGGGTGCCGACAATATACGTCCTCATAGAGAGATGAGGGCGTATAAAAAGGGATTCTGCATGAGGATTATTCAGGGTCTTCACTTAGAGACTCATGAAGCACCAAAATAGGCTATCTTGCCCCCATGTACCTTTGGTCAAACATTGTAAAACAAGATATCACAAAAATATCATCACATTTCTTTCTAATACAAATGTAAACAGCATAACAGCCTGATAAAGTCAGAAATAGAATAAAACACCAAAAATATGTTTACACTTTTATATTGTTACACACCATGAACTTGGTTACACTTAAACTGATTTAAACATAGAAGAGTTCATTAATAAGGGGAGATAAACAAAGTTTGTATAAGAACACAGTTAGTTCTTAATGATAGTTCAACATTAATTATATTTTCTTTTTTTCTTTCTTTTGGTTTTGCGGAAAAATAAAACTAGAAAACAATCTACTTGATTGAAAAATAAGATTTTTTAGTGAAACGAAATGTTTTTGGATTATTTGAATAAGTCCTCTGTCATTAATCCATTTTGTATGATTGTAATTAATGGATAGCCACAAGCACCTTGTTTGGTCATACAGTTCGCCAATTGATTTTCTCCTTTACACCATTTTATGTCAGGGACTTCGTTCATTTCTAAAGATTCCCTAATAGCAGCTATGTCAATACGTAGACGCTTGTCATCCACCAATTTTGTGCTGAATATAGATTCAACTATACTTTTGTTATCCACGAATGCAGTTATCTTGATGCTATTAGGAGAAACGCCCATCAGATTTTCAAGTATCTTTCTATGATAGTAACTGGATTCCAATCCTTCTTGTAAACTGAGTGCCTCAGCAGCAATAGTTGAGCGTACTACCCTCTTTATTTTCCCTGCATGCCATACAATTGGACAACACTTTTCACTGCTATCAACCAACCATAAAATATCAGCTCCAGTACTTCCGGTTCCATCATTCAAGTTTCCTAACGATGCATCAGTAAAAAGAACCAATCTTAGTTCGTTTAAGTTCTTAGATAAACTTGGAAATTTCACAAATGATTCTATATCTTTCAGTCTATTGATTTGTTTTGTTGCTCTTACAAGATCACCAACAGTACCTTTCTGAAGTTTTGTGCTTAAAGCTATCATTTCGAATGCCATATCTGGTCTGGAACCCTGCACTGCCCAATTTATCTTCCCAACTAGTTTACGAAATAAAGTCTGTTCTTCACAGTTCATTGTCTGAGATTTGTCTAAGGCCCTTTTCGGATCAATAGTTACCACTGGCAAGTTTCCCACATACTCAGAATGATCCATGATAATATTATCTTCCTTTTGGGACAACCAAAAACCAATATATTTGAAACATTTCTCTTCAATTTTTCCTGCTGAAAAACGTTTCCTTAATTGACACATTAATTGATCAAAATAATCATTCCCAGCATGAAGAAAATCATCCACATGGCAACATATGATTCCACTCAGACTGTTATTTTGACAAACATAAAACATAGCTGGATCTAACTCACATTGATTAAATCCAAGTCTTAACAATTCTTCCTTAACACTGATATAAAATTGTCTTGCTCCGTCTTTAAGTCCGTACAAGCCATGATTCAACTTCCAAATATGATTAGTAATCATTCCATATTCAGGTGGAGGTTTTAAATACACATCACGTTCCAGTTCTTTACCCTGTAAAAATGCTGATTTGATGTCGGTAGTTTTTACAGGCCAATTTTTAAGTGATGAAATTAGAAGAAATATTCTCATGGAACCTTTACTAATAGTTGGACTGTCACTTGGTAGAAAATACCTTTCTTCAAATCCCCTTACTACCAATCTTGCTTTAAACTTATCATCTTTGCGAGTTATCACCCATCTTGTTGACAGTGTTCGTTGACCAATATTTTGAACTTCTTGATAGGTATTAAACTGGCAAAGTTTTTCTAGCTCTTGTTGTTTAGCTTCATCTATCTTTAATTCTTCATCACTAGATATCACATTCAAATTTACTTCTTCATCATCATCAGTGTTGTTTTGTTCTTGTTGAGTGTTATTCTCTACTACTGCTGTTATTTTCTGCCATTCTGTGCTTGATAAATCTATACTCTTTTTCGATTCATCATTTTCATCTTCAATGTTATACCACCTATTATATTTCCCAGTAGATTTTCCAGCACGCCCAAGGATTTTAGCTGAAACCCATTCGTCATTTACTTTGTATTTAATTTTATCGTTCATCTTCAAATGATCAGGAATATCATCAAAAGGTAAGTCAATTTCAGTGTGGGTTTTTGGAAAGTTTTCACAAATAGTAGACTGTAAATTATCTTGAATTTCAATACTGTTATTAGCTGTATCGGCTATGTCATTAGGATTATTTGTAGTATCTTCAAATCTTGTTACTCCCACTTTTATTAGTCTATTAGGTGATACTCTTACGAATACTCCACCATGTCTTATAAAAATCACTTTACCATCTTGGAATACAACACGACCTGGGCCCAACCATCTGTCTTTCCCTTCTCTTTTATAGTACACCAATTCTCCATTTTCAAAAACAGCAGCTGCAGCTCTCACTTTAGTTCTCAATGCTCTTCTTAATCTTTCGCTGGCTTCTAATTCTATATACGATTTTCTTGTAGCATGTAGGGCATTTAAATGGTCAGCAAATTTCTCACTACTAGTCGTGGCGTGCATTGCAGGTGGGGTATCTTTCATAATATTAGGCAAGTTAGGACTCTGACCAAACACTAATTGGTGACTGCTATAACCATTGTACATTTGAAGGGAATTTCGTGCCATGTTTGCCCAGCTTAGTAATGTTTGACTGTCAATGTTTTTGTTTTCAGCCTGTAATTTCAACAACATCATGTCTGTGACAGCATGTACCCTTTTTCTCGGTATGAAAACTGAAATAGTGTATCTTGACCACATGTCAATAATGTGAAGGATCCAGGTATCATTCCATTTCTTCAAATCCATGGCCACCTTTTCGTTGAATACATTTGCCATAGGCATAGCAACAGAAGGTCTTGGTGGAGTCTTGGAGTAAACTTTACATAGTTGGCATTTGTCCTGAATGTTAGTTAAAATATCAGCATATTCTTCATTCCAAACTCCAGCATCTTTTAAAAGTGATATTAGTCTTTTCATTGGTGGGTGTGCAAATTGTCGATATAATTTCAATAATGTTGTATGCTGTTGCTCTTTTGACAACTCATCTAACTTAACAGCACATACACTTTCCACAGTAACAGTCTCATGTCGGTCTATTGGTATGCAATAATGCCCTGATGAAGTCAAATTAAGAGACATTTCTTTACCAAATACTGTAGCTGTATCATTTTCTAAATCCAATTTCATTCCAGTAGATTTCATTGCACTTCTTGATAATAATAGTGGAATGTCTGATGAAACAACATCTGTTTTGATTGTCACATCCTTACCAGCTATTACTTCAATCTTTCACCACCACCAAATTTAAAAACTTTGTGACCCTTTCTTAGTTCAACTTTCTGTCTGTCAGCTGCTTCCAAAGAACTAATATATCCCTCAAACCAATTCCGTCCACAAACTGTACTACTGCATGCACTATCCAGTACACCACATTTTCTAGCTTCAACTCCTAATTGTTCAATATCATTTTTCTTATATCCAGTAAATAAAACAATATTTTCATCTTCTGTCAAATTGACTTTAGCCATATTCTCCCAGCTATCTGGACAATCAGGAAGTAAATGGCGGAATGATCCACATGATTTACAGGTAAGTATACGACCATCGGCACCAGTAGCATTCATTTTTTTCGTCGGATTCAGAGCTTTTTCAAACTGTCCCCCACCACGTCCATATCCTCCTCTATAATTTCCTCGACCACGTCTGTTACTTGGATTTTGATAAGGATAGGATTTCTTTGACTTGACATACCCTGCTGCTAATAACGCTTCTTCATTTTCTGCTAAAAATGCTGGTTCTAGTTTAATACTTGCTCCTGATGAAGTTTCCCCTTTAATTACTTCCCCTTTAAACTTTTTCAATGATCTTTTGGCTTCTTCATATAATTCAGCTTTATTTTGGTAATTCATTCCTGTTAACACAAGTAACTTCTCTTCTTTGGTAATATTTGCTTTCCTCAATAATTTAAACGCCAGAATCTCTGAAGGTAGTGTCATTTTTTTCTTTTCAATTTTTCTGTAATTTGCATCAAATATGGATACATATTCAATAATGCTTTGACCCTCTTGTCTCTTATAATCTTCAAACTCTTCAAATTTTTCCAAACTATCTGTCAAATCATCTTTTGCTAAATGTTTATCTAAAAAGTTTATAAGTGTTTGTAAACCATCATCTTTCTTCAGGTCATCTAGGCTTATCTGTTCAAAAACCTTCTCTCTTATTTTATGTGGATCATCTTCAGGCAAAGACAGTGCAATTGCCACACCCATTTTCTTTTTCTCTAAATCAGTTACTTCTTTCCAAGCTAATAACTCTTGTTTATAAAGTTCATATTGTTTGGACTTTAAAGATGGGGGATTGATTTTTGTTGTCATCTTTAAAATTGATTGTTCTTGAACACTAAAAATATCCCACTGCTCTACTTTGTTTTCACTTAATGTTAGTCACTATTTTTATTTGATAACCACGCTCTGCTACCATTTGATAAAGTCAGAAATAGAATAAAACACCAAAAATATGTTTACACTTTTATATTGTTACACACCATGAACTTGGTTACACTTAAACTGATTTAAACATAGAAGAGTTCATTAATAAGGGGAGATAAACAAAGTTTGTATAAGAACACAGTTAGTTCTTAATGATACTTCAACACAGCCTACCTCTAAGATAAGATATCTTTGATTTTTTCTTTTCATTTAAGACTTGTACAATTTTTTGATGACTTTCATAATTTTAGGGTCTGACAAAGACATGTTGAAGTAAATCTGTGAGAATTTTGAAAGAAAACAGTTCATCAGCAGCTGCAATTCTTGCAGGACGTAGTTTTTTTTTTTTGACACCTGATATTAATCGCAAAGCAGATTATTACCAAGCACTTTAAAACTTTTATCTTTCGCCTGTCAAAAAATCAAATTAAACACTATCTAAATATTACTTTACCTACCATTTGCCTTTGATTTAGGTCTAACAATTGGCTCCTGTATACTCATATTTGAAGACTGACTTGCCTGTTTAAAGGCCTGAAATAGATAGCAGAGAAAATATCAAAATGAGGTTATTCAAAAGGCAAATTTGTATCCACACTTTCTTTGAACCCTCAACCAACTGTGGTGTTCTGGTTCACACTGGGAAAATATCTTAAACCATGTTCATCCCCTGGTTGCAATCGTATATACGTCGGCCATTTTTTATCAATAATAACCTCGTATGCAGATAGAAGAAAACCTTCCAATGCCAATGGGCGGAAGGAGATTACGCGATAAAAAATAGTTCTGTTTATGGGTTGTTAGTTACCTCCCTTGCACATTATGCTTATAGATAGGAAAAGTCTGGATGTCAGAGACTTTTCAGATGACGTCATCAATGTAGTGACAAAAGTAGTGCGATTTATCCGCCTGATGCATACGAGGTTATTATTGATAGAAAATGGCCGACGTATATACGATTGCCCCTGGTTGAAGGAAGTGAGGCAAATTGAAAGATTAATTTGTTGCAAATCACTCATTATTGTGCTATATGAAAAGATAAAGCTGAATAAATTAATATCAGTGCACAAATATTCATAACTTATAGAATTTAATGGCAGGTAAAGCATGTCATAATCATTTGAGTGACTGCTGTTAATGGTTCAATACAGGTAAATTAGTTGAAAACAGTCACCAATAAAGAGAGGGATTTTTGGTGGCCATCCATTGAAGGTGATGAATGCAAGTGAAGGTCAAAACAAGTTTGACAGTACTGTTGTTGACTTAATAGTTTTTAAGCAAATTTTTAAGCTTTAAATCTGGTTGCTGGTTGAAAGAGCTGAGGGTTGAACGTTACTTGCTGGGGTAACATTTTTTAAAAATTTAACAAATTGTTATTAGAAAGTTGTTTGTATGAATAAACCTTGAAACTGTTCAAAGGAAAGTTTAACATTAATAGGAAAGATACCTTGCCAGGCAACGTAATAAATGCCCACTGGCGTCTTTGATTTTAAACAAATATATTTGACAGTTACAGAAAAAAATATTCAACCTTCAGTCATACACCTCTTTTGAACTTTTTGTGAGCCAAAAATTGAATGCAAGAACAAGACTAGAACCGTGAAGATGGTACCGATACATGGATGAAAGTCACATTTTTCTGCCAATGATAAGAATGAGTTTAACAGATAAAAACGTACTGTCAGTTGTCAAAATACTTGCTCAATTTCATATGTGTGTCAGTAGAGAGTGCACTGCAAGATATGTTTGCAGGAATAATAACATAGGCTTGCGGCAAGTCTCGCAAGCGTATACGCCCACCAGCAGCTTGATAAAGAGGTAAATGTTAACTCCAAAACTAACGCGATATCAGAGTTTTATGAACGCGATATCAGAGTTTTATGCGATAAAAATCATCGCATCATCATTAAATTCAATAGTGCACATCTTCATAATGATATTGACACACATACAAAAGATCAAAAAAATCCATGGAGAATTGTGGAAAACGAACGCGATATCAGAGTTTTATGAACACAATTACAGAGTTTTAAGTGATATCTTAGAAGAATGGAATCATCACCAAATTCAAGAGTTCTCATCTTCATAATAATATTGACACACATACAAAATATCAAAAGAATCCCTGGAGAATCGTAGCCTGTAAAGTGAGCACGAGCAAAAAAACAAACACGATATCAGAGTTTTAGCGATATCTCTGAAGAAAATCATGGGATCATCACCAAATTCAAGAGTTCTCACCTTCATAATAATATTGACACACATACAAAATATCAAAAGGATCCATAAAGAATTGTAGCCTGTAGTGTGAGCATGAGCAAAAAAACAACGCGATATCAGAGTTTTACGTGATATCTCGGAAAAAAAATCATTGAATCGTCACTAAATTCAATAGTGCACATCATCATTATGATATTGACACACATACCAAATTACAAAAGGATCCATGAAGAATTGTAGCCTGTAGTGTGAGCACGAGCAAAAAAAACGAACGCGATATCAGAGTTTTACGTGGTATCTCTAAAGAAAATCATCGAATCATAACTGCATTCAACAGTGCACATCTTCATAATAATATTGACACACATACAAAATATCAAAAAGATCCATGAATAATTGTAACCTGTAGAGTGAACACGAGCAAAAAAAACGAACGCGATATCAGAGTTTTACGCAATATCTCGGAAGAAAGTCATCGAATCATCACAAAATTCAATAGTGCACATCTTCATAATGATATTGACACACATACAAAATATCAAAAGGATCCATGAAGAATTGTAGTCTGTAGAGTGAGCATGAGCAAAAAAAACGAATGCGATAACAGAATTTTACGCGATATCTCGGAAGAAAATCATCGAATCATCACCAAATTTACTAGTGCACATCTTCATAATGATATTGACACACATACAAAATTTCAAAAGGATCCATGAAGAATTGTAGCCTGTAGAGTGAGCACGAGGTAAATGTAAACGGACGGACGGACGGACGGACGGACAGGGGCAATCACAATATACGCCCATACTTACGTGTTGGCGTATAAAAAGGGATGTAGGACTGCAAGAAGTTAGACTAAATAAAATGTATGCAGAAATACCAGCAGGCAAACAGACTAAAAGAGATGCAGAACTACCAGCAGTCAGACTAAATAAAAGGGGCGCAGTACTACCAGTACACAGGCAGATTAACTAAAAGAGATGCGGGAATACCAGAAGACAGACAAACAAAACATCTGTTTGACTATACCTGTAACGATCTGTAGTGGGTTTGCTTTAATTACGTCACTCACGTCAGTGATATTTACAAGGGGTTTCCTTGCTGGCTATTTTTAGACTTGGTCGAGCTTGATTTACATTGCCGGGCTTGACTATTTAACATCGCATGATATGTTACGTGGAAGAGCCTCTCATTCAAACTTGTTATGAATCCTTATCCAATGGGAGCCGATGTTTGGCATGTGCAAGATCGAAGTGTATAAAAGCTCTTCTGTAGCGTTGGTTAGTCAGTCGGTTGGGGCGTTGCACAACGGTAGGTTGTATCCGAAAGGTGTATGGGAGTTTTCTTGACTCCGCTCATGGACTCGTGGGAAATAACATACTGTGGACTGGCTATGCCTGAGTTGCATGATAGGGAGTTTTAAGAACTCTGCTCTATTCTCGCAACTCATGGAACTTTGTTAGGGTGTAGGGTTTGTTTTGGTGTAGGTTTGTGTTATGGTGTAGTGTTCTGTTCTGTTTTGTAGTTTTGTATGTGTATATGTTTATGTTTGTTTGAAAATAAAACGTCTTTGAACTTCTTCTCTCCTATTTCCTCGCATATCACAGTATACTGAACCTGGAACGTACGTAGGTGGGATTGAGTTGTGCGGGAGCAGCGCCGCCCCTTGCCCCCTGCTACAGATCAAATTAAAATTTGAAAAAAATAAACAGTTACAATTGAGCATAATATTTTCAAATTCTAAAACACGAAATTTTGATTCAAATACATTATGTTATATCGGGAGTTAAAAAAAAACAATCTCTTTCAAATCGGATAAAAACTCTAGCCTTTATCACAAACACAAGTTAATTTTAACGTTTTCACTAAGTCAAGGGCATTAACTCATAAACCGACGCCTGGAATTGCGCCAATTTTGAACTGATCCGAGATGGTATCAAGATGAAGAAACATACCAAGTTTCATTCAAATCGGATGAAAACTCTTCTATCTAGCTTCTATCGCGTACACAAGTTAATTTTAAAAAGTTTTTTTTCACTAAGTCAAGGGCTAAAACCGACGACTGGAATCGCGCCATTTTTTAAATCAAGAGAGATATTATCAAGATAAATACACATACCAAGCTTCATTCAAATCACATAAAAACTCTAGTCTATATCGCGTGTACAAGAAATTGTTGACTGACTAAATAAAAGGGGTGCAGAAGTGCAAGCAATCAGACCAAATAAAAGGGGCGCCGGGCTACCAGTATACAGACTGGTTAACTAAAAGGGATGCGGGAATACCAGCAGACAAACAAACAAAACACGGACAGTTACAATGAAACTTGACACAAAATTTTCAAATTCTAAAATGCAGAATATGATTCAAATACAAAAATCAAATCTAAGTAAAAATTCTTTTTTAGATCAATACTCCCTTTAAATTGTTTTGGCTTTTACTTCTACTTTAATTATAGCTAGAATTTTTGTTAGAAATGTTGTTGAGTAGGACCTCTGATGTCATTAGCTTGACGGAGAAACGGACAATTTTTATGTCATAATTACAGCCGACGGAGGCAAGAGACGGAAAATGAGGATTTTATCTGGACTGGGCTCACATCCCCCCAAAATAAGAGCCGGCCGATACTATAAACCATGCGGCAGCCCAGAGCTGCAGTCAGCTGGTGTTCACGGACCCTCTTCAAGGACCCTTTTATATTGGTATTAGTCTTGATAAGTGAAAATAAGTGCCATTTTCGCCCTTTTTTTTTTTTTTAAATACAATGTATTGATTCAAGCAAATTTGTTCCAGCAAAATTTGTTGTGTCCCTATGGCCCAAAATATAGGCATGACGTACGTTCTGGTATACCTAAGAAGTGATCTAAAAAGCAATAAAATACCAAATTTTCTCGGGGGGCTAACGGCACCCCGACCGGAAGGTTCCGTCGCTTCGCTCGGTCACATAGTGCCCTTTATATCACAGCTTCGCCCCCACCGCTAACATTTCCTTCCACGCCCCTGATACGAATCAAACATATTTTGTGTCGTATATAAATTAGGTCACGTGACTGAGCTGTTTAAAGTAAAAAATTGCAATTGCAATTGACCTCTGTAATTGAACTTGTTGAAGTTCAAGTTGATTCCATGAAGCAAGCCCTAAGTGTATGGCAGCCATCTGGAATTTTTATTTATACATATTATGTGCGTGCATAAAATTGAAACTTACAGAAACTTTAGCTATTTCTCCAGTAATAAGTGTTGGCTTGAATAAAGAAGGTCTAAGTGATCTGTGTACTTGTGTCCTTGATCTATGAACTTGTAGCGAGTAAGCTCCTTCTCCAGAAATATCATCATCTAAAATTTACATTGTGTTTATGTCATATGAAATTTAAGATTAAATTAATTTTTTCTTTATACAATAAAGAAACCAAGTACAAAAGATCCGAACTGCAAAACGAAACCCAAAATCCAAAAATACCTTATTATGAACTTTCCACATGAAGAATTATATCAATCATACATGAATAAATACTTCATAATGAAAAATGGTATCAGGTGTATAGAAGAGTAAGAATACCCTGCCTGGCACCAAACCAGTCCTAGCTGTAAAACATACATGAAACAAACTACAAAACAAGAACATGAAGAAAGTGACATGCACAACAGCCTACATTGCACCTTTGAAAAATAACCTTACCCGTTACAAATAAGTTTTATGTTACTAAATTGAATCCTTTTCACTCAATTTTGTTTACAACTTCAAAAGACATTTAGTTAAATGGCACATTTTGAATAAAGTCACCATACTAATCATGCAGCCTGAGTAAAATTATTTTCCTATATATATATCATAATAAGGCTTACCATCAAATTCAGTTTCTGATAACTGTCTTTGAAAAGAAGTTAATCTTGATTGTTTATCATATCTTGGTTGATAATCAGATTGAATCTGTTTGAAATCACCAGACGATTCAAGACTGCGTATAAAACTACAAGGAGATTTGTCATTGATGTCAATCAAATAAATGGTTGTTATGGATGATCTCTTAACTTTCTTAAAATGACGTGCAATAGATTGAACGATGATATCTGTTGCAGTTTGAACTGGATAACGAAATATACCAGTACTAATAGCTGGTATGGCAACTGATTTGAAACCATGTGTCATCACCATTTCTAAAATTCTAGAAATGACTTCTGCTAGTTTTTGAGCTTCCTTATATTTTCCACCGTACCATAATAGGCCTACAGCATGAACTATTTTTTTACATGGAAGATTGCCTGCATTACTCATCATACAATCACCTTCAAGAACAGATCCATTAACATAAACATATTCATCACATTCTTGTTGGATAGAAACACCACCTGCAATAGAAGGTTTACATGGTACACAATGGTGATTTCTTAAATCAATAATGTTTCACAGGATAAGAACATAAATATAGCTTACCACAAAATCTTAAGCACAAGTCAGATGAAATTCTAGGGTATTTCTCTTTTTGTTTTGCCTTGTAAAGAAGGATTGACCTTTTCTTTTTTTGATAATCATATTTTTATGAGTCTGATAAAGATGGGGTGGTGTTTGTTTATCATATAGCAAAATCTGAGGTGCTGGCTGAAACAATAAGTTTGCTAAATTTGAGTATCATTTTATTTTCACACCTTTTTATTTAAAGTTATCTTTAAATAATCACATTAAGGGTATTGATTGGGCTAGCGTTCGAGAAAAAAACCACGAGATGGAAGTTTTGCGAATTACTTATTATTTTTGGGCTCAGATTGTAGATAATTATTATTACTTTATTTGTAAACTATATAGAATGAAAAAAACCGACAAGAAATTAGGTATTTCGTTAGTTTTTGCTAAAAAATTAGGAAAAAGTAGCAAAATGTGTCCCGGTTGATACAAGATTTCTCGGCCATTTTTTATTGGAAAATTATGATCTTGGTCTTGATTGAAAGCTTATTCAGTAAGGAAGAAACGTACAGAGAGTTTTTTCGAAAATTCGAATTAGTTTGGCCCCTGGAAAATGTTTGCCATACCTACAAATAAATTTTCGTAAATTTTCGTATTTCCATGGTAACCACGAAAATAATATTTTTTTTTGGAAAATCGCTCTGTACGTTTCTTGGCAATGTAATTGTCTACATTTATGCCAAGTTTGATGTAGATTGATCCATTCACATTTTTTTAAACTTGTATCAAAGGTTTGAAATGTCCAATTTTTATGACATGTTTGAAAGGGCTGTCAACTCATTAAAAAAAATCTGATTGACATGAAATCAACCTTAAACTATCGAGAAGGACCCCAAATCATCAACAAATGCACAACAAGTCTCAAGAAATCATTATTTCATATACTTATTCCATTTTTTCATAACGTGAAATAGCCCAATTAACACCCTTAAATGGATAGATAGATCTCATAAAAACTTAATAACTTCCCACACCCTACTGCACTTACCTTTACCTACAATAGCACCCGCAACTCCTCCAATATGTTTTAGGCGTTCATTAGCAGCATTTACAATAACATCCACTGTTAAAGTAGTAATATCAACTTGAATTACTTTAATAGTTGAATTGTTAATTTCAAATACACCTAGTAATTCTTTTTCTTCTTCCAAAGACTCAATCAGCTCTTCTTTCTCTTTTAGGATAACACATCTTAATTTGTCTTCAATACTATTCAATATGTCTGAACCTTTCTCGGTTCTTAAGAGTTTTTTATGCATTTTTTCTCCAATATTCTTCTGTCGACATTCAATACGCTTGCTAAATTTTTTCAATGACTCCAAAACTTCTTGTACTTGTCTTTTTGTTCCTTCAAGTTTTATACCAATTGTCTCTTTATCCATTATTAACTTTACTTTTAATTTTAAAGCTAATTTTGTTAAATCCTTATCGAAATATTTCTTTATGAATAGGTCATGACCTCTGGACAATGTAAATGATTTTGTATAAACAGTGTGTTCTTCAAAAAAAGATTTTATTTCTTCCATGACACGTTCAACAATGTCAGATGTACATGTAATTGATATTCTTGTTTCATTCAAAGTCATGATCTTGATGAAAGCTCCATACTGTTCATTTATATCATCCAAAAATATCTGATATTTTTTATTAGTAAGAAGATGAGATGATTCTCTGTCTAATCGGTGTTCTACATGTGAAATAGTTTCCTTAAAAATATCACAAATTTTCTTAAGACTTGGCTGATCTTTGGCTATGACTTGTAGTGAACCAGTTTCTTTAACCTTTTTTACATTTCCTTCCCATACAGCAAACTTCTTATTACCATTTAGTATCTTGTCAATGATATGTTTCTTTACCTCTGTTCTTAATAATAATTCCATTATCATGGGTGACATTTCAGCATCTGTTATCATTCTAGTTTTTAAAGACCCTTCTTTCTCATAAATAAAAGCTTTAGCTGCATTGATTTCTGATACAATGCCTTGAAATTGTACTTTATTATCAGAATTACATATCTTTAATTTATCATTGGAGTCTTGTACCATTTTAATAATACCAAATGTATCTAAAACCCTATAGGTATATTTGAAATTTACTGTTTCCACTAATTCCTTCTTTTCAGTTTCTATTTTACTAATAATGGTGTTTATTTCTTCTATATAACTCGCGAAAACATCAGTGTTACTACCAATTACAATGATTGAAGAATCAGAAACTTGAACCACAATATCTTTTTCATTTGGTCGTTTTAATACAACAGCAACACGTTCAATCACCTACAATAAAAATGTTATTTTACTATTTTATAAGTGCCAGTGTTCTGTATTAAGACAATTTCATTTTTACTCTATTTTAGTATTTTTATTAGTCTCAAGAAGGCAGTGTGATGTCATAGATGTAATATTTTTTTTCATTCTTTTTCAACTTAGTTTTTAGGGTGTTGATGGGGCTAGCGGTGCAGAAAAAGATTTCATGAAAAGGCCAGAAACTCGGTTGTATTCTCTTAGACGAAAAGAAAATGCAGTTATGAATATTTTTCAAACTTGCATCCGTTGGCACTGGAGATATTAATGATTTAGTAAAAGTTATTTATAGAAAAGAAAAGAAGAAATTTGATTGATTCAATTTACATCATAGAGTCTAAACAAAGGAATTGGACTCAAACAAAAGCCGTGTCAATTTCATTCACAGGAATACAGCTGAGTTAGTTTTGCTTTAGACATCAATAATAAACAAAACAAAATGCCACAAACGGGATATTTAAAAAAAAAAACTAAAATCATAACCTTGCCAGGCAAGGTAATATACGCCCACTGGCAGCTTTGAGTTAAAACAAAAATATTTGACAGTTACAGATAATTATTAACTTCAGTCATACACCTCTTTTGAACTAAACAATATTATCTAATCAATGAATGTTTTACCTGCTTTTTTGTTCAGGGCAGTATTGGGTGTTATAGGAGATACTCTCCTAGAAGCACTAGCCAAGGTCACAAGAAGAGAGCATACATTTCAATTATCAATTCAAATAATAATGATTAGAATAAAAATTTAGTTCAATTTACATTACATAGTTTAAACATAGCTTGCCAGGTAATATACGCCCACTGGCCCACTGACTTTTGACTTTAAACAAATATATTTGACAGTTACAAGAAAAGTGATTAAGAACATTCATATCAAGTTTCTTCAAAATCTGTCCAGTATTGTGCCTCCTATAGCGTTTATGAGATAAAAATTGAACATGTTTTCAAGAACAAGGGCAATAATTCATAGAAAATATTTTTTTATTTTGCTGATTTTCAATAGGGTTCATCCTTGGGTGGTAATAAACATTATCATTAAGTTTCGTCAAAATCTGTTACGAATTGTGACCTGTATAGTGATTACAAGCCAAAAATCAACATGTTTTCAAGAACAACAACAATAATTCATAGTAATTATTTTTCTATTTAGCTGATTTTCAATACAGTTCATGCTTGGGTGGTGATAAACATTACCAGCAAGTTTCGTCAAAATCTGTGACCAGTAGAGTGTTTACGAGCCAAAAATCGAACGCAATTTTAAGAACAAGGACAATAATTCATAGAAAATATTTTTTGATTTTTCTGATTTTCTATAGTTTTCATCCTTGGGTGGAAATTAACATTACCATTAAGTTTCATCAAAATCTGTTAAGAAATGTGACCAGTAGAGTGTTTACGAGCCAAAAATCGAACGTGTTTTGAAGAACAAGGGCAATAATTCATAGTAAATATTTTCCAATTTTGCTGATTTTCAATAGGGTTCATCCTTGGGCGGTAATAAACATTACCTTTATGTTTCGTCAAAATCTGTCAAGAATTGTGACCTGTAGAGTGTTTACAAGCCAAAAATCGCACGCGTTTTTAAGAACAAGGGCAATAATTCATAGTAAATATTTTCCGCTTTGCTGATTTTCAATAGTGTTCATCCTTGAGTGGTAATAAACATTATCATTAAGTTTCGTCAAAATCTGTTATGAATTGTGACCTGTATAGTGTTTACGAGCTAAAAATCGAACGCATTTTCAAGAGCAAGGACAATAATTCATAGTAAATATTTTTCGATTTTTCTGATTTTCTATAGTTTTCATCTTTGGTTGGGAATTAACATTACCATTAAGTTTCATCAAAATCCGTCAAGACTTGTGACCTGTAGAGTGTTTACAAGCAAAAAATCAAACGCGTTTTTAAGAACAAGGGCAATAATTCATAGTAAATATTTTCCGATTTTGATGATTTTCGATAGGGTTTATCTTTGGGTGGGAATTAACATTACCATTAAGTTTCATCAAAATCCGTCAAGAATTGTGACCTGTAGAGTGTTTACAAGCAAAAAATCAAACGCGTTTTTAAGAACAAGGGCAATAATTCATAGTAAATATTTTCCGATTTTGCTGATTTTCGATAGGGTTTATCTTTGGGTGGGAATTAACATTACCATTAAGTTTCATCAAAATCCGTCAAGAATTGTGACCTGTAGAGTGTTTACAAGCTAAAAATCAAACGCGTTTTTAAGAACAAGGCCAATAATTCATAGTAAATATTTTCCGATTTTGCTAATTTTCGATAGGGTTCATCCTTGGGCGGTAATAAACATTACCATTAAGTTTCGTCAAAATCCGTGAAGAATTGTGACCTGTAGAGTGTTTACAAGCCAAAAATCAAACGCGTTTTTAAGAACAAGGGCAATAATTCATAGTAAATATTTTCCAATTTTGCCGATTTTCAATAGGGTTCATCCTTGGGCGGTAATATTACCATTAAGTTTCGTCAAAATCTGTCAAGAATTATGACCTGTAGAGTGTTTACGAGCCAAAAATCAAACGCATTTTTAAGAACAAGGGCAATAATTCATAGTAAATATTTTCCAATTTTGCTGATTTTCAATAGGGTTCATCCTTGGGCGTTAATAAACATTACCATTAAGTTTTGTCAAAATCTGTCAAGAATTGTGACCTGTAGAGTGTTTAGAAGCCAAAAATCGCACGCGTTTTTAAAAACAAGGGCAATAATTCATAGTAAATATTTTCCGCTTTGCTGATTTTCAATAGGGTTCATCCTTGAGTGGTAATAAACATTATCATTAAGTTTCGTCAAAATCTGTTATGAATTGTGACCTGTATAGTGTTTACGAGCCAAAAATCGAACGCATTTTCAAGAGCAAGGACAATAATTCATAGTAAATATTTTTCGATTTTTCTGATTTTCTATAGTTTTCATCTTTGGTTGGGAATTAACATTACCATTAAGTTTCATCAAAATCCGTCAAGACTTGTGACCTGTAGAGTGTTTACAAGCAAAAAATCAAACGCGTTTTTAAGAACAAGGGCAATAATTCATAGTAAATATTTTCCGATTTTGATGATTTTCGATAGGGTTTATCTTTGGGTGGGAATTAACATTATCATTAAGGGTATTGATTGGGCTAGCGTTCGAGAAAAAAAACACGAGATGGAAGTTTTGCGAATTACTTATTATTTTTGGGCTCAGATTGAAGATAATTATTATTACTTTATTTGTAAACTATATAGAATGAAAAAAAACGAAAAAAAAATAGGTATTTTGTTAGTTTTTGCTAAAAAATTAGGAAAAAGTAGCAAAATGTGTCCCGGTTGATACAAGATTTCTCAGCCATTTTTTATTGGAAAATTACGATCTTGGTCTTGATTGAAAGCTTACTCAATAAGGATGAAACGTACAGAGAGTTTTTTCGAAAATTCTAATCAGTTTGGCCCCTGAAAAATGTTTGCCGTACCTACAAATAAATTTTCGTAAATTTTCGTATTTCCATGGTAACCACCAAAATAATAATTTTTTTTGGAAAATCGCTCTGTACGTTTCTCGGCAATGTAATTGTCTACATTTATGCCAAGTTTGATGTAGATTGATCCATTCACATTTTTTTAAACTTGTATCAAAGGTTTGAAATGTCCAATTTTTATGACATGTTTGAAAGGGCTGTCAACTCATTAAAAAAAATCTGATTGACGTGAAATCAACTTTAAACTATCGAGAAGGACCCCAAATCATCAACAAATGCACAACAAGTCTCAAGAAATCATTATTTCATATACTTATTCCATTTTTTCATAACGTCAAATAGCCCAATTAACACCCTTAAGTTTTGTCAAAATCCTTCAAGAATTGTTACCTGTAGAGTGTTTACGAGCCAAAATTCGAACGCGTTTTTAAGAACAAGGGCAATAATTCAAAGTAAATGTAGAGTGTTTACAAGCAATTGTGGACGGACGGACTGACGGACATACCAACGGACGGAAATGGGTGACGACAATATATAAAAATAATGTTACATTAAATTATCACAACTGTCTTAAATTACATACAAAAAAGACAACAGTAATACAATGCATGCAAAAGGTTTTAGAGAGTTAATGGGATGGGTTGTAGTTTTCCATGGACAAGTAAATTACTAAGGTTTCTATTTCGTTTAAAGGGCCATTCTGCTTTTTTGAAAAAAGTTTCCTTTCTCAAAAAAATCGCAAATGCTACCTGACAGTATTTTTAAAGTATGCATATTGTATCTCTCTATCTCTATAAGGAATTGGACTCAAACAAAAGCCGTGTCAATTTCATTCACAGGAATACAGCTGAGTTAGTTTTGCTTTAGACATCAATAATAAACAAAACAAAATGCCACAAACGGGATATTTAAAAAAAAAAACTAAAATCATAACCTTGCCAGGCAAGGTAATATACGCCCACTGGCAGCTTTGAGTTAAAACAAAAATATTTGACAGTTACAGATAATTATTAACTTCAGTCATACACCTCTTTTGAACTAAACAATATTATCTAATCAATGAATGTTTTACCTGCTTTTTTGTTCAGGGCAGTATTGGGTGTTATAGGAGATACTCTCCTAGAAGCACTAGCCAAGGTCACAAGAAGAGAGCATACATTTCAATTATCAATTCAAATAATAATGATTAGAATAAAAATTTAGTTCAATTTACATTACATAGTTTAAACATAGCTTGCCAGGTAATATACGCCCACTGGCCCACTGACTTTTGACTTTAAACAAATATATTTGACAGTTACAAGAAAAGTGATTAAGAACATTCATATCAAGTTTCTTCAAAATCTGTCCAGTATTGTGCCTCCTATAGCGTTTATGAGATAAAAATTGAACATGTTTTCAAGAACAAGGGCAATAATTCATAGAAAATATTTTTTTATTTTGCTGATTTTCAATAGGGTTCATCCTTGGGTGGTAATAAACATTATCATTAAGTTTCGTCAAAATCTGTTACGAATTGTGACCTGTATAGTGATTACAAGCCAAAAATCAACATGTTTTCAAGAACAACAACAATAATTCATAGTAATTATTTTTCTATTTAGCTGATTTTCAATACAGTTCATGCTTGGGTGGTGATAAACATTACCAGCAAGTTTCGTCAAAATCTGTGACCAGTAGAGTGTTTACGAGCCAAAAATCGAACGCAATTTTAAGAACAAGGACAATAATTCATAGAAAATATTTTTTGATTTTTCTGATTTTCTATAGTTTTCATCCTTGGGTGGAAATTAACATTACCATTAAGTTTCATCAAAATCTGTTAAGAAATGTGACCAGTAGAGTGTTTACGAGCCAAAAATCGAACGTGTTTTGAAGAACAAGGGCAATAATTCATAGTAAATATTTTCCAATTTTGCTGATTTTCAATAGGGTTCATCCTTGGGCGGTAATAAACATTACCTTTATGTTTCGTCAAAATCTGTCAAGAATTGTGACCTGTAGAGTGTTTACAAGCCAAAAATCGCACGCGTTTTTAAGAACAAGGGCAATAATTCATAGTAAATATTTTCCGCTTTGCTGATTTTCAATAGTGTTCATCCTTGAGTGGTAATAAACATTATCATTAAGTTTCGTCAAAATCTGTTATGAATTGTGACCTGTATAGTGTTTACGAGCTAAAAATCGAACGCATTTTCAAGAGCAAGGACAATAATTCATAGTAAATATTTTTCGATTTTTCTGATTTTCTATAGTTTTCATCTTTGGTTGGGAATTAACATTACCATTAAGTTTCATCAAAATCCGTCAAGACTTGTGACCTGTAGAGTGTTTACAAGCAAAAAATCAAACGCGTTTTTAAGAACAAGGGCAATAATTCATAGTAAATATTTTCCGATTTTGATGATTTTCGATAGGGTTTATCTTTGGGTGGGAATTAACATTACCATTAAGTTTCATCAAAATCCGTCAAGAATTGTGACCTGTAGAGTGTTTACAAGCAAAAAATCAAACGCGTTTTTAAGAACAAGGGCAATAATTCATAGTAAATATTTTCCGATTTTGCTGATTTTCGATAGGGTTCATCCTTGGGCTGTAATAAACATTACCATTAAGTTTCGTCAAAATCCGTAAAGAATTGTGACCTGTGTTTACAAGCCAAAAATCAAACGCGTTTTTAAGAACAAAGGCAATAATTCATAGTAAATATTTTCCGATTTTCAATAGGGTTCATCCTTGGGCGGTAATATTACCATTAAGTTTCGTCAAAATCTGTCAAGAATTATGACCTGTAGAGTGTTTACGAGCCAAAAATCAAACGCATTTTTAAGAACAAGGGCAATAATTCATAGTAAATATTTTCCAATTTTGCTGATTTTCAATAGGGTTCATCCTTGGGCGTTAATAAACATTACCATTAAGTTTTGTCAAAATCTGTCAAGAATTGTGACCTGTAGAGTGTTTAGAAGCCAAAAATCGCACGCGTTTTTAAAAACAAGGGCAATAATTCATAGTAAATATTTTCCGCTTTGCTGATTTTCAATAGGGTTCATCCTTGAGTGGTAATAAACATTATCATTAAGTTTCGTCAAAATCTGTTATGAATTGTGACCTGTATAGTGTTTACGAGCCAAAAATCGAACGCATTTTCAAGAGCAAGGACAATAATTCATAGTAAATATTTTTCGATTTTTCTGATTTTCTATAGTTTTCATCTTTGGTTGGGAATTAACATTACCATTAAGTTTCATCAAAATCCGTCAAGACTTGTGACCTGTAGAGTGTTTACAAGCAAAAAATCAAACGCGTTTTTAAGAACAAGGGCAATAATTCATAGTAAATATTTTCCGATTTTGATGATTTTCGATAGGGTTTATCTTTGGGTGGGAATTAACATTACCATTAAGTTTCATCAAAATCCGTCAAGAATTGTGACCTGTAGAGTGTTTACAAGCTAAAAATCAAACGCGTTTTTAAGAACAAGGCCAATAATTCATAGTAAATATTTTCCGATTTTGCTAATTTTCGATAGGGTTCATCCTTGGGCGGTAATAAACATTACCATTAAGTTTCGTCAAAATCCGTGAAGAATTGTGACCTGTAGAGTGTTTACAAGCCAAAAATCAAACGCGTTTTTAAGAACAAGGGCAATAATTCATAGTAAATATTTTCCAATTTTGCCGATTTTCAATAGGGTTCATCCTTGGGCGGTAATATTACCATTAAGTTTCGTCAAAATCTGTCAAGAATTATGACCTGTAGAGTGTTTACGAGCCAAAAATCAAACGCATTTTTAAGAACAAGGGCAATAATTCATAGTAAATATTTTCCAATTTTGCTGATTTTCAATAGGGTTCATCCTTGGGCGGTAATAAACATTACCATTAAGTTTTGTCAAAATCCGTCAAGAATTGTGACCTGTAGAGTGTTTACGAGCCAAAAATCAAACGTGTTTTTTAAGAACAAGGGCAATAATTCATAGTAAATATTTTCCGATTTTGCTGATTTTCAATAGGGTTCATCCTTGGGTGGTAATAAACATTATCATTAAGGGTATTGATTGGGCTAGCGTTCGAGAAAAAAAACACGAGATGGAAGTTTTGCGAATTACTTATTATTTTTGGGCTCAGATTGAAGATAATTATTATTACTTTATTTGTAAACTATATAGAATGAAAAAAAACGAAAAAAAAATAGGTATTTTGTTAGTTTTTGCTAAAAAATTAGGAAAAAGTAGCAAAATGTGTCCCGGTTGATACAAGATTTCTCAGCCATTTTTTATTGGAAAATTACGATCTTGGTCTTGATTGAAAGCTTACTCAATAAGGATGAAACGTACAGAGAGTTTTTTCGAAAATTCTAATCAGTTTGGCCCCTGAAAAATGTTTGCCGTACCTACAAATAAATTTTCGTAAATTTTCGTATTTCCATGGTAACCACCAAAATAATAATTTTTTTTGGAAAATCGCTCTGTACGTTTCTCGGCAATGTAATTGTCTACATTTATGCCAAGTTTGATGTAGATTGATCCATTCACATTTTTTTAAACTTGTATCAAAGGTTTGAAATGTCCAATTTTTATGACATGTTTGAAAGGGCTGTCAACTCATTAAAAAAAATCTGATTGACGTGAAATCAACTTTAAACTATCGAGAAGGACCCCAAATCATCAACAAATGCACAACAAGTCTCAAGAAATCATTATTTCATATACTTATTCCATTTTTTCATAACGTCAAATAGCCCAATTAACACCCTTAAGTTTTGTCAAAATCCTTCAAGAATTGTTACCTGTAGAGTGTTTACGAGCCAAAATTCGAACGCGTTTTTAAGAACAAGGGCAATAATTCAAAGTAAATGTAGAGTGTTTACAAGCAATTGTGGACGGACGGACTGACGGACATACCAACGGACGGAAATGGGTGACGACAATATATAAAAATAATGTTACATTAAATTATCACAACTGTCTTAAATTACATACAAAAAAGACAACAGTAATACAATGCATGCAAAAGGTTAATCAATTAATTACAAATATTGTTTTAGAGAGTTAATGGGATGGGTTGTAGTTTTCCATGGACAAGTAAATTACTAAGGTTTCTATTTCCTTTAAAGGGCCATTCTGCTTTTTTGAAAAAAGTTTCCTTTCTCAAAAAAATCGCAAATGCTACCTGACAGTATTTTTAAAGTATGCATATTGTATCTCTATATCTTCTTGATCAAACTGAATTTGGTTTTAAAGGGTTAATTAAAAACAGGGAGTACTTATTGTTAATTAAGCAATTTGACCTAGTTTTGTTGTTTGCCCTTTAAATGGCTCAATATTTCTAGCTGAAACCTTTTAAATACACAATAGGGACATTTCTCTACAATTAGGCGTTTATTTTACTCAAATCCGTGCACTAGTTTCCTATCAGCTTCAAAAAAACATAACACACTTAAATACCTTACGTAAGGTTTTTACAAATTCTAGCATGTTTTTAGCGTTTAAAAATTAACGGCTGGATTTTTTAAGTTAAAACTTCCAGATACATTAAAGGGCACATAATTACAGATTTTTGTGTAAAGTTTTCACAAATTTGAGCAAAAAAAAAATTTTGACCTAAAAAAAATTCAGACTGTCCCTTTAAAGGCAGTAACCAAACGTTTAGTAAAAATATTAGGAAATTGATCTTTCAGTTCTTTGTAATATTTCTTGACAATCAAAGAAGCATTTTTGGCTGTTGTATTATAGGTTGCAACAAAGGGTATGATTTGATTGTCATGTTGGATATTCAGACTATGGGTACAACAGTTTGTAATTGATCAATCCAGTAACTTTCTCTTTGTAATCGTGTGGTTTTAGGTTTAACGGTAGACAATATTGGAACTTGTTCGATAGGCATGACAAGGAGATCTTCAATGGAATGATTGGATGAGTTGAAGTGGTTTGCAATCAATCTATCTTTCTTATGAAGTATATCTAAACGGTGGCAGCTAAATCGAGTACACAACAAGTTTTGGGTTTCATCAACATATTGAACATCGCATTTTTTACAGGAAATTAGGTAAATTACATTTTTATCAACGCAAGAAAGTATGTTGGACATCTTAAATATTTTTCCGTTTTTCTTATTTTCAAAATAATGTGAAATACGTACATATTCGCAGTTGGGGATCCGTCCTATACAAACCAATAGCGGAACTCCGGGAACGCCTCTCAGGTCCTAACGAATTGGCCCACCTTTATAAATTTATGATCTCCCAAAATCTCCCAAAAGTACCGTCTTACCTTACGCCGAAACAAAATTTGAAGCAGTCACAGACGACAGAAGTCGAGATAATTAAAATGGCAGCCATCACTGATAAAATTTTCGCTAGGAAACTTTCGATCAAAATAAAAGGTATTTTTTGAGCTAGGAGATCATTTAATTTACATTTTTATTTAATATTTTATGAAAATATATCGAGATGTGCCGATTTTCAAGGACACAGGGGCTTATGAAAGGATTTGAATTTCTGCAATGAAATGATATAGCATGGCAGCCTGATGTTGACCCAGTCAACGGCAGGTTTTATATGACTAGTACGACACCTATGACACGCTATTGAGCCGAAACCATTGGGTGGGGGAGTGGGGTTATTTTTCTTTTGAATATCCGAAATTTTGCGCAAGAATTGTTTTGAATAACCCTGTTCTCTTAATTTACTGACAACTAGTTCGCACGCTGAATCAAAATCTGTCTTTCTAGTGCAAATTCTGTTGAATCTCAGAATTTGTGATTTAATCACGCCAGAAAATGTATGCTTCGGATGGAACGAAGTTTTAAACAAAAGTTGGTGTGTGTCAGTTTCTAATATCTAATCTTTTAGTTTGGTCAAAATCAGGTCCTTTGAATACAGTCGTATCCAGAAAATTAATACTATTTTCGGAAATATTTGCAGTAAGCTTGACGGAGGGATGGTGATTTTTTAAAATTTCGAAATATTCCCAAAAGTTTGCCAAAGATTCTGTCCAAATGATGAAAATATTGTCTAAAAACCTTCCATGGAAGAGAGGTTTAAAAGGGGATATCAGTGATATTTCTCGTTCCAGTGTTGGACAATGACATCTTAAAGGGCCATTCTGCATTTTTGAAAAAAGTTTCCATTATCGAAAAAATCGCAAATGCTACCTGAGAGTATTTTTAAAGTATGCTTATTGTATCTCTATATCTTCTTGATCAAACTGAATTTGGTTTTAAAGGGTTAATTACAAACAGGGAGTAATTATTCTTAATTAAGAAATTTGACCTAGTTTTGGTGTTTGCCCTTTAAATGGCTCAATATTTCTAGCTGAAACCTTTAAAATACACAAGAGGGACATTTTTCTACAATTAGGCGTTTATTTTACTCAAATCCTTTCAGTAGTTTCCTATCAGTGTCCAAAAAACATAACACACTTAAAAACCTTACGTAAGGTTTTTAAAAATTTGAGCATGTTTTTAGCGTTTAAAAATTAACGGCTGGATTTTTTAAGTTAAAACTTTCAGATACTTTAAAGGGCACATAGTTTCAGATTTTGGTGTAAAGATTTCACAAATTTGAGCAAAAAAAATTTTTGACCTAAAAAAAATTCAGACTGTCCCTTTAAAGTATGTCTGTGAAAATTTTCAAAGAGATCCGTTTAGCCGAGATTCTATTTGTCAAATTTGAGGACGTTTTTATTGGCACACCTGATATATGAATGTTTCTATTTTGTAGTAGAACAATTATGATTTTTACCTCAGTTATCAGTTTAAATTCTTCATACAAAATAGCCTTCATATAATCTTTGAAATATGACTGATTGTTTTCCATCCATTTCCTTGCCAATTTTCTTCCTTTACGAGCATGCGATGGTAAATTTAGTTTCAATTCAACACATTTTTTATCTTGTTTCCAGTCGACAACTGTGTCTTCTTCTTTCAGTTTAGTTTCAAACTTTTTTTGGTTTTCTGCAGTCTGATAAATGAAGCGCAATTTTTCTTCTTCTCTATCACCTAGAGATATTACTTGAGGTTCAGGTTGAACAAACGAATCAGGATCTTCAATTCCACCAAAAACACCAAGACATTTCTGATATTCCTTCACCTTGAGTTTTACTTCTTTCAATTTATGATCTGCCTGACAAACATTACAGGCATCTGAATTATAAAAATAGTCACATCTTATTTACTTAAACTATTTACAAAAACATAATTTCACTTGTTATAAATATATTTTTTGGCTGTAGGGACACATAACAAATCTCTTGTTTGAATGCATGTAAAACACATTTCCCTTTAATTTGTTAAGGGACAAATTGCCAGACAGTAGTGGACAGTCAGTGGATGTATAGCTTTTGATAGAAGTTTGGTATAATTATCTTCAGCACACAGTTCACCATTTAAAAATATACACAAAATTTCTCAAGATTGCCAGGCAAGGTAATATACGCCCACTGGCAGCTTTGTTTGAAAAAAAAAACAGCAACCATCACAACCATGAAATATTCAACTTGTGAGTGTGAACGAGCTAACAATCAAATGCGTTTTAAAGAATAAGGGCAATAATTCATATTTTTTATTTTCCAATTTTAATGATTTTCAATAGGGTTCATCCTTGAGTGATAATAAACAATTTCAGTAAGTTTTGTCGAAATCGGTAAAGCATTTACTTTGTAGAATGTTAAGAAGCTAAAAATCGTGATTTATAGAACAAGGGCAATAATTTATATTAAATATTTTTCAATTCTTTTGATTTTAAATAGGGTTCATCCTTGGATGATAATGAACAAATTCAGTAATCGTCAAAATCTGTTAAGAATTGTGACTTGTAGAACAAGGGCAATAATTCATATCAAATATTTTCTAATTTTCCAAGTTTTGGCAAAATCTGTAAAGAATTGTGACTTGTCAAGTATTAACAATGGGTAACAGCAATATTTCATGTGGGCATATAAAAACAGGTTGTCTCAAGCCTCAAATTTACTAGAAATAACTCTTGCAGGCCACATACAGGAGAAAATTTTATAAATAATAAACAGCTATATCACAATACATGTATTCAAAATATGTTGAAAAGAAATAAAACAGAGGTATAGATGGTCAAACATGGGTGTCAATAATATACAAATACAGATAGATAGATATCTTGCCAGGCAATATATTAACATACACATAATGGCAGCGGACATAAATTATAACAGTAAACTATAAGCTTAAATACTAATTAACACATCAACTGAATCAAATGCATTTCGATGTGGTTTTATAAAAATATATCAAAATTACCTTCATAACTGAGAAAATGGACTAATGCAAATTTTTGTTCTTCATTTAATTCCACTTTTTCAACATCACCACCTTTACTTTTTTTCTTATTTTCAAAATAATTCTCTAAATCTTCATCATCTGTAGCAGACGTAAACCCACTAACTTGAACTATTTTACTCTTATATACTGGTGATATGGTCAAAACTCTATCATTTAATTTTTTCTTTCTGAATATATCAGACTTAGAAAAAACACTATCTGAAATATAAAGTCACTTTAAATTAAATCTATACAAGTTGAGCCACTTTAGGGTCTACAAGTCTGGTTTGTTTCCTTAAACAAAGGGCAATAACTCCACTAAAATTTTACTACACAATACTATGTCTCCTCATAAAACATAAAATTTTCATACTATAGAACATAGGTGATGAAAATAAATAATTACATCAATATACCATGTCAATATAAAAAATAGAATCCTACCATACTTATCAGCTGAACAATACACTATAGCTTTATCTTCATCATCACTAAATAATATATTGATTACATCACATCCTAACTTTCCTTCTAAATAATCTTTTAACTTATTTCGAGTTGTATCTTCAGAAATATCTCTTATCAAAAAGCGATCATTCCATTTTGGGGGTGCTACATATTTTGAAACTTGAACCTCTTCCTTTCCAATTTTATGTTGTTTTCCACAAACTTTTTTAATATCTGAAAATAACAAGATTTCTTTTATGGGAACTTTTCATCAAAAACTAAACATAAGACGATATAATTGTTCCAGTATTCTGATTGGTCAATCACTAAAATTGATTTGAAATTTACTTTATAATAATATAATCAGATTTATAGATTACAGGATTTTTTTAATGTGGATTTTATCTTGGTTAAGTTTACAAGAATAAGATCTCATAGTTTTTCATTCATTGTAGTTATCATAACTCAATGTTGCTGTCTTACATATTGTCGTATATCTATCAAATGCCAGAGATATTTACCTTTTTCACAAGAAAGTGTCACAATAACACATCTTTCTTCAGGATCAAAATCAATAGATGTAGCAACTGCACCAAATTTTTTCTCATTTTCAATATAATTCTGTATTTTACTTTCTTTTAGAGTTGATTTAAAGCCTGACAATTTAACCATGATGTCATTTCCAGAACTTGAAACACTTTCACACTTTCTAGTTTCTTTTCTACTGGATGATTTGTACCTTTTTAACATTAACTGACAATTTTCAATTTTGTGTTCTTTACTTAATATCAAGTCACATTCTGTAATAAATATATCAATATATCATATCCAAAGTTCAATAAGTCAAGGGTAAAAACTCCCCAACAGTTTTTCTGACACCATGTCACAGCCGATTGGAATTACTCCCTGAAGACGTCATATCTGCTAAGACACTGAACAGTTTTAAATCTCGCCTTGATAAATGATAACATTGTGGTCTTAACTTACCTAAATAAGGAGTTAGGCCACAGATTTTTTATTATTAGGTTTACGGTTCCGCCGCCGGAATATTTGCGTTTTTGAAATAAAAATAAAATTCGAAATTTCTCTTATTTTATTTCCTCCGCTCATCCGAAAGTAAAAAATTCAAAATATCACGTCGGAAAGTCAAATGTCCTTGTTTACAAATAATTCGGCTAACGGTCGATCGCGAGTATCATCACTGAATGCGTAGCGACTACCAAGATAACCTGTGGCAAGTGAATTACGGTTACGGCAAGAGTGTAGATATAAAATTGGAAGGTCGTCGACTTTTATATTCTCGATCATCCACGCGCTTTACTCTACACGAGTGGGCTATATAGAGACTGTATGATCAAGGCTAATTTGAAGTCGGCTCCGGTAGCATAAATCTGTATAGTCAGTACTGCGAGATCTCGTTAAAAACTGGGCCAAAAACTGTAAAAAAAATGCATAAGATGTCCGACTAGGGAAATGATCGGTTCTATAATAAACGCGGTTATTGAAGAATCCGACGATATTAAATACACGGAAAGAAAAGACTTCAAATAACCGTTGATCAAATTGCGATACCAATAATATCGATGTATAAAATCACGGAAAGAAAATACTCAATGCGATACCAAAAATACACGGAGAGCAAGTAGGTTCCGTTTATCAAAACGAGCCTCTTACCGGGAACGACCTTAATCCTTAAATCCATTAAAATAATCCAAAAGTTTTTTCAAACACATTGCTGACAAGACAATAATACAAGTTATAGTTGACCTCAGATTGCGAGACTTACTGGCGCCAATAAAATTGAGCGGGAAAAAATAGTTCTGATGTCAGTACTCAGGACAGTAGTAATTCTGTAAATCTTTTGTTAATAAAGGGGACCAGTCTTCATTTTTATTGGTTGATTTGGGTCTTGAATATACTTAAGTATCCTTCAGAAGCACTAGAAATGTACGAAAATTGCATATTTCCTTCAAATATATCTTAAATTAGACATTTCTCCTTCTATTTCTATAGATGACTTTTCTATATATTGCATAGTATCGCTAATGTGTAGTAGGGCATTATAACTTTCAAATGCTAATAACTATGGAAGCACATGGATTTGAAGACTCAAATTTCAATGGTGAGTTGTGATAACCAGTACTAAATTGCTGAGTTAAAAAATCCCCGTTTCTGAGACTTGGAAAAATCGACCCACGAAAATGAAGCCTGTGCCTATAATAAACTTAATCTACTTGAATAAACGTGGGATTAGGTGACTAAAAACAATAAGATCCCGTTAAATTGTGACATCATTGATTAATTTAATGAGTACAATTAGAATAGTAAACAAGACCCATTGAGATCAAAGAATATTATGAACACCTGCTGTCCACGTGATCAGTGGAAGTAAAATTAGGCCAGGCTTTTACTCTACTGGAGTCAAAGGCACTTGTTTTATATCCATGGAATTTTCCACTACAATATATAGGGTTAATAGACCGTCATTGATAAAAAAAAACGAGTGCCTGTGTTCTTACCATATGTATATAGAAGACATTCCGATTAGAATTTTTACGCTTCAACGCTTTATCATTTGAAGATATTAATACAACACTTGTCTTTTTAACGGAATCAAATTAAAGAAGTTAATCATTTCTTTAAAAACATTTTAATTATTTAACATACATGTATGAATATAACACTTCCCAAAAACATTTACCGTTTTCTTTTGACTTGAACGAGATTTATACGCGCGTGACCTTGTCAACTTAAACTCAATGTCACGGGGAAAAAAAATAATCATTAATTTCAAAATAATTTAGAAAATTATAAAGAGTAAAAATTAAGCCTGTATTTAAAAAAGAAATTCCATTTGAGTAACAGAAAGTAGATATGTGAAATTTGATTTTTTTATCACTTATTATTTTGGTGTCTGTGTTATGCCAACTTTAATTTTTTCGTCAACAAGGGGTGCGCACTATACATAGGAAAATGAATTTTTTTCCCGATTTTGATGGGGTAAGGAAGGGGCGCACATTATACATTGGTGCGCATTATATTTTGAAATATACGGTACCCGGAAAGTTTACTTAATTAATGGATTTTAAAGCGACTAAGGCAAAAACGTGGCTGAATTTCCAGTGACACTTGAGAGTTCATGCCATGCAGTAGGCCTATGCTTGCTTCATTCGATATCCGATACATCGACGTATTAGACGATGACAGCGCAAGTAGCTGAGGCGGTGAAACACAAGCAACAAATGCTTTTACTAATGAGTTTTATCTAAAATGCAAGTGGCACAATTTTTGTAGAATTTTTTTTATTATTTATTATATTTCCTCCTCCTACCAACAAATAAAATCCCATGGTCCGTAAACCTAAAAATAAAAAATCTGTGGCCTTACTTCCCCTGTATATAAAATAATGACTTACCTTACTTCCTGTATCTACTTCCTGTTTGATGAACCATTTGTTTGTGTGTTTGAATAAATATTAGTAATAGACAAAGTGTCTACTTAATTATATTGGACAGGGTCCCTATAGTTAGATTATTAATGGTAGCAGAGCAATGGCAACTAGTTACAAAAATCCACCAAAATTTGGGGATGATATTTCCTATGAAACTTGGAAATATGAACTTGAAGTGTGGAGACTCGTGACTGATGTTGATGTCAAGAAACAAGCACTGGCTGTGACATTGACTTTATCTGGTAAAGCTAGGGAAAAGGCTATAGAAATAGCTGCAGCAGATCTTAATAAAGATGATGGAATGAAAACCCTTATTGATAAATTGGATGAATTGTTCAAAAAAGATGCCTATGAGGCCTATTCTAATTTTGAAAACTTTAAGAAAACGGCAGAAAGTTCAATGAGTGAGTATGTTAATGAGTTTGAACAGAAATATCAGAAAGCTAAGAAGTATGATGTGTTCGCATATAAACTTTTGGATAATGCTAATTTGTCAAATACTGAGAGAAAACTGGCCTTAACAGCCATGATGGTACAGAGATGGTACGTTGAAGTCTATGAAGTCAGCACTGAAGAGAATTTTTACTGATTCACAAAGAAAGAATCTTGAAGAAAAAAGTACAGGAATTACAATCAAAGAAGAATCAGCTTTATACACAGGACAAAAATATAAGAAGCAGCCTTTTCAAAGATCAAAGTCGACTACCTCAAATGTGCAAGAGAGTCATTGTCCATCTGGGACATCTCCAACTGGACCCTTAAGAGGCACAAATCCTTTGCGTTTTGGAAAGAGAACTACCTGTGCAATTTGTAATTCAACATTTTACTGGGAGAAGGACTGCCCCCACAAACTTTCCGATGTTAATTATTCTGAATGTGAAGAACAAGAATTGTGTAATATGACATTGTTTACAAAATCAAATGAACTTTCCAAGAATGAAGTTTTCATGACTGAATGTTTCGGATGTGCCGTTTTGGATACAGCATGCTTAAAGACTGTGTGTGGCATAAAGTGGATTGACAATTATATTGAAAGTTTACCAGCAAAAGAACAAGCGTATACGCCCACCAGCAGCTTGATAAAGAGGTAAATGTAAACTCCAAAATGAACGCGATATCAGAGTTTTATGCGATAAAAATCATCACATCATCACTAAATTCAATAGTGCACATCTTCATAATGCTATTGACACACATACAAAATTTCAAAAGGATCCATGAAGAATTATAGACTGTAGAGTGAGCACGAGCAAAAAACGAACGCGATATCAGAGTTTTACGCGATATCTCAGAAGAAAATCATCGCATCATCACCAAATTCAATAGTGCACATCTTCATAATGATATTGACACACATACCAAATATCAAATTGATCCATGAAAAATTGTAGCCTGTAATGTGAGCACGAGCAAAAAAACGAACGCGATATCAGAGTTGTACGCGTTATCTCTAAAGAAAATCATCGCATCATCACCAAATTCGATAGTGCACATCTTCATAATGATATTGACACCCATTCCAAATATCAAAAGGATCCATAGAGAATTGTAGCCTGTAGAGTGAGCACGAGCCAAAAAATGAAGGCGATATCAGAGTTTTACGCGATATCTCGGAAGAAAATCATTGAATCATCACCAAATTCAATAGTGCACATCTTCATAATGATATTGACACACATACAAAATATCAAAAGGATCCATGAAGAATTGTAGCCTGTAGAGTGAGCACAAGGTAAATGTTAATTGACGGACGGACCGACAGGGGCAACCACAATATACGCCCATACTTACGTGTGGGCGTATAAAAAGGAAAAGTCAAAGAGAGGAATAGTAAAAAAGAATTTAAATTTGGAGATTGTGTTAGTAAACAATCTTTTAAATGTGTGAATATTCCTGTGAAAATTGCTGGAATTTACTGTAATATAGATACTGAAGTTGTGGAAGCAGACATTCCATTATTACTTAGTAAAGAATCACTCAAACGAGCTAATACTGTTCTTGATTTAGCCAATGACAAAGCCTCAATGTTTAAACGTCCAGTACAACTGCAATTTACCTCAAGTGGACATTATTGTGTTGATTTAAGAGACAAAATGAAGTCTGTATCTGATGAAACCCTTGAAGATGTTATGATTTTTGAAGAAAAGAACAGAAGGAAAAAAGTAAGATGTTAGAAAAATTACATAAACAATTTGGACATGCTAATAGTGAAAGATTGAAGAAACTTATAGTGAGTGCTGGACATAACGATAAACAAATATTTGAACTTTTAGATGATATAGTTAAAAATTGTGATGTATGTCAAAAATTTCAGAGGCCTCATCATAAACCGGCTGTTGGCTTCTCTTTAGCGTCAGAATTCAACGAAACGTAGATCTACATCAATTGGATAAAAATTTATGGTATCTTCATATGATTGATGAATTTTCCAGATTTAGTGCAGGGGCAATCATGAAAAACAAATATTCAGAAACTTTTGTTAAACTTTTTATAAAAAATGTCGATTGGGATACATGGAGCACCAAAGAAGTTGTTTAGTGACAATGGCGGAGAATTCAATAATAGAACCGTGCAGGATATGTGTGAGAACTTTAGTATTCAACTCATGACAATCGCTGCCTACTCTCCATGGAGTAATGGACTATTAGAACCACACAACTATACATTAACAGAAATACTGAACAGAATTCAGAAAGATGATGCATGTGACTGGGAAACTGCATTATCTTGGGCATTGATGTCTTAGAACTGTTTAGCAAATGTACATGGGTACAGCTCGTATCAACTTGTTTATGGTAAAAACCCAAATCTTCCCAGTATATTCAATGATCCTTTACCAGCTTTAGAGGGCACTACAACTAGTACTATAATAGGTGAACATATCAAAGCTTTATATTCAGCACGGAAAGCGCTCACAGAAGCCGAGTGCTCTGAAAGATTAAGAAGAGCTTTACGGAAACAGACTCGTCCTACAACTGAACTGTGTCAGACTGGAGAGAAAGTGTACTATAAACGTCCTGATGGAACTGAATGGAAAGGCCCAGGAGCAGTAATTGGACAGGACGGGGTTATAGTTTTCATTAGACATGGCGGAATAGTTGTCCGAGTCCATAGATGCAGAATTAAAAAGTTACACGAGTCGGACAACAAAGAAAACATGAAGACTAAAAATTAAAAATGAACATAATGAGAGTGATCAATGGAAACGAGTTGACGAAGATATTATTGAAGAAGATGAAGATGATAGAAACATAGAAAATAATGATGATGTGTGTCAAGCAGAACAAAATGTGGGTCAAGTAGAACAAAATGTGGGTCAAGCAGAACAAAATGTGGGTCAAGCAGAACAAAATGTGGGTCAAGCAGAACAAAATGTGCAGTTGAGGCCAGGACAAGTCATTAAGTTTAAGGACAATACAAGTAAATCAGAGTTTCAAGCTAAGGTTTTAAATAGAGCAGGTAAAGTCACTGGTATCCATAAAAATTGGTTTAATGTGGAATATCAAAGTCCGAATGAAATGATTGGCACAAAACAATCAGTTGACTTTTCACGGATGTCAGATATTGAAATCTTGCCCAATGATAATCATGAGTCTGATGAAGAAAATGTGATGATTCTAGAAAATGTGTCCTTTGATGAAAGTAAATTAGCAGAACTAGAATCTTGGAAAAATAATTCAGTTTATAAAGAGGTAGAAGATAATGGTCAAAATTGTATAAGCACAAGATGGGTTTGTATAATAAAAGAGACGGTCAGTGGAATTAAACCAAAATCAAGACTTGTTGTTCGTGGATTTGAAGAGTTAGAAAATGAACAGATTCAAAAAGATTCTCCAACATGCGCTAAGGAATCACTCAGGGTCATTTTAAGTGTTTTAGCACAAAATTAATGGAAACCTTATTCGATGGACATAAAAACAGCTTTTCTTCAAGGAAAATCTATAGAAAGAGATATTTTCGTGCAACCTCCTAACATAGCCGTAGGGGCCCACGACTCAACAGGGGGGCAGACTGACTTAATTGCCTGAATTTTAATCATATTTTGTCCGATTTCTTGAATTTTTTTCCCGAAAACATAATATTTAGGGGGGCAGGCTATGCCTCCTAAAGAAGTTCAATCTAATGGAAAGTTATGGCGTTTAAATAAGTGGGTATATGGTTTGGGCGATGCATCGCTATATTGGTACAATACTGTCAGGGATATAATGATTGATTTAGGAGCCAAAATATCTAAAATTGATCCTGCAGTTTTTATATGGTCAAATGATGAAGGACAATTAAAGGGACTTTTAGCTTGCCATGTAGATGACTTTATTTGGGGTGGTGTGTCAGATTTTGAAGGAACTGTTATTAAGCAAATTCGTAACAAATTTTGTGTCGGTAAAGAGGAAAATACCAGTTTTAAATATGTTGGTATAGATTTGGAATATAAAGATGGTGATATTTTCTTGAATCAGTCTAACTATGCCAAAAGTATTATACCTATCAACATACCTTCATCAAGACTTCAACAGAAGGAATCCCCACTCAATGAAAAGGAAAAACATAGTTTACGTTCGAAAGTTGGACAAATTCTTTGCATCAGTCGACAAATCGTACAGACCTAATATTTGATGCATCAAGTCTAGCTTGAAGAATTAAAGATGACAAAGTTAAGGACTTAATTGATGCACATAAACTAATCAAAAGAGTAAAATCAGAAAACTTGACTCTCAAATTTCAAAAATTAGATGGTGATTTTTCTTTAGTAGTGTATAGTGACTCTTCACTTGGTAATCTTGAAGATGGTGGAACCCAAGGTGGTCTCTTGATACTTTTAAAAGGAGAGAAAGGGAAATTTTCTCCTGTTTCATGGAACTTTAAAAGAATCAAACGTGTTGTAAGAAGTACATTATCTGGAGAAACTCTCGCAATGGCAGATGCGATTGACAGTGGTGTGTTTATTTCCACTTTGTATTCTGAACTTGTAACTGGTTGTGCAGATCGGACAAAATTACCTCTTGTTTGTGTTACTGACAATAAATCATTACTGGAGGCTGTTAAATCTACAAAATGTGTAACAGAAAAACGTCTTCGTCTAGGAATAACTGGAATCAAAGAAATGATCAGAGACAATCAAGTGAAGGAAATTAAGTGGTCCGATACAAAAAGACAATTAGCTGATTGCTTGACCAAAAGAGGAGCCTCTTCATTGACATTAATGAAAACACTTGATGCTGGCATTTTGAAATTCTAAACAGTAGTTTTTGTTATAGGACAATCTTATACTTACCTCAAGTAGAGCTTTACTATTTCAGTTCTCATTTATGGTTGTAAAACTTTCAAAATTTTATTTAAAAGAGACACGGGGAGATTGACAACATTGTGGTTTTAACTTACCTAAATAAGGAGTTACTTCCCCTGTATATAAAATAATGACTTACCTTACTTCCTGTATCTACTTCCTGTTTGATGAACCATTTGTTTGTGTGTTTGAATAAATATTAGTAATAGACAAAGTGTCTACTTAATTATATTTTACAGGGTCACTATAGTTAGATTATTAATAAATTTTGGAACAAGGAGCAGTTAGTACAAAATGCCATGATACCCAGTTCTAGATACAGTAAAGACCGGAACCTCAACAGGCTTTAAGCCTATACAGTTCCATACATGGAATCAGGACCGGTCGGACCATTACTGTGTCGGCCCATTACAAACTCGGCCCAATGATTTTTCTCACTACCGACTCGGCCCAATGATTTTTTTCTCACTACCGACTCGGCCCAAGGTTTTTTTCTCACTACCGACTCGGCCCACTAGACTTATGTTGTTATATTATATATTTATGTGTATCAAATGTAAAAACGGTAACAAAATAAAAAATTTATTCCTCAGAAATATTCGAAATGTCAAGGTCATGCGAGTAAAAAAATATGGTATAAAATCAGAAAAAGCCGTTTTTTTGGTTGTTTTTTGTTTATTAAAGCCACATAAGCCCAGACTTGGACATTGAGAAAAAGTCTTCTCATGGTTTTTTTTTAAAGTTAGCACTTAGAAAGGAATATTGAACTAAAAAAAAATCGATTCCCTTTCGTGGTTCCAATTCTACAGCCATTCGAAGGAAATTTTGATTGTTTTCATTTCAACACCGAGTTGATTGAGGTAGACGTCAATAACTCACAAGCTCCGCCCACTACTAGCACGTGCTACTGGAGATTGGAGTGTGACGTCATTTAACTAACTTGACCTCATTAGCATTTTATTTATGGAAATCATTTTATTAGATCCCGATTTTAAATCCAGCTGCATCGAAGCCATCTGAGTACCCAAAGCCGTGAATTTTAGTTTTTTGACTTAATTAAACATCAGAGATTAAGCTAGAATACCTTTTGTCCCGAAATCCCATAAATTTCATTTTGTAAACAAACCAATCCCGCAATGTGACTTTAAGAAATGAAACTAAACCAATTAATGATTTAGAGGTTGTATGAATATAAACAATGAGAGAACGTTAATTTGTCACACCTTAGATTAATTTCCTCAGGAGGGCTTGGATTCAATATAGAAACAAAGGCGGCAATCAAGGTTGATTGTTACTATAAATAGAATCAAAGTGCTGACATAGAATATTAGCAAAGAAGCAGACGACATATTGGAGATTTAATATCTGAATTCATAATGCAATGATCAAAATGAGGTTCAAATAGATATATTTTGATTGCATGACAATATCTCTGCTTTTGAAAAACTCAAACTTTACCGGTCCACTCAATTTATCGATTAGATTTGCCTTTTTCAGTTTTTTCAAGATTCATACGCGTTCGACCTTGAGACAAGGTCATCACGGGAAGATAAAATATAAATAACATCCATATCAAAAAATTAAATTTTACTAATTTATAAAGACAATATAGGACTTTCAAAAACATTTTGAGGATAATATTACATTTCATTCAAATATAATGGGCAAAATGTGATTCAGCAAAGGATATCTTGACAATGCCTACTTTGATGTCGTCCATGATGGGCCGTTTGGTATCAATTGATATTTTACCGACAATTCAATTACGAAATCACATGTTGTGGGATAGGATATTTCTTTTATCATTTGATACACATAAATATATAATATAACAACATAAGTCTAGTGGGCCGAGTAGTGAGAAAAAAAACCTTGGGCCGAGTCGGTAGTGAGAAAAATATCATTGGTCCGAGTTGGTTATAAAATTTTTTAGGTCCGAACCAGTAATGGTCCGACACAGTAATGGTCCGACCGGTCTGACATTCCCATACATCTAGTATCAAGGTATCAAGGTTAACTGTGCATCAATAACTGTAGCCAATAACACTGTTGATTTATTTTTTAACCAGGGCTTTCTGCACCAGTACCCACTGGCAGCTGTTGGAAATAGCATTCAATGACTTTCATAGAATTTTATCACATAAGGTATTTCTTGTAAAATATAGGAATATGACTATTTTCAGTTTTATTTTTGTTTATACTAATGTAACTTACCTTCATTACAACTATAAGTTACATATAAACAATTTTCATCTTTATCTAATTCTATTTTAACAGCTTCAGCACCACTTTTCTTTTTACTCTCAAAATATAATTCTAAAACATCAAAGCTTGTATCTTTAAATCCAGTTACTTCTATAATAGGCTGGTTTTCTTCTAGTTTTTGAAGTTTGAGTTTATTTTTCTGTATTTCATGGGTTTTCTGTAGAACAGTTTCCATATCTACAATAAGGCAATCAAACAATTATAAATTTATAGTCTGTAAAACCACTACCAATTGATACAAGTGGTTGCCTAGCAATATACGCCCACTTACACTACATAAATTGTCAATATATCAAGGAATGTTACTATCTTAATTTTTGTTGGATGGTGTTCAGATTTGAATTCATCCAATATCTTGTTAATATAAAGCATCTAATTTCATAACTAATAAAACTCCGTAAATATTAGTTGAATCGATCCGGAATACAAACTTGTCCAAGATTTTATGGATATTATCCTACACACAAAAGTTTATTAAATTCCTACCACAACTGTGGTCTCTATCATGTTCACAAGTCATTTTTAACACATTTTAAGTGTAAAACTCCGTAAATATTTGTTGAATCGATCCGGAATTCGAACTTGTCCAAGATCTTATGGATATAATCCTACACACATAATTTTATTCAAATTAAACCAAAACTGTGGTCTCTATTGCGTTCACAAGCCAGTTTTAACACATTTTGGGTGTTAAACTCCGTGAATTTTTGTTGAATCGAACCCAAATTCGAACTTGTCCGAGATCTTATGAATATAATCCTATATGCAAAATTTTATTCAAATCCAACCAAAACTGTGGTCTCTATCGCGTTCACAAGCCATTTTTAACATATTTTGGGTGTAAAACTCCGTGAATTTTAGTCAAATCCAACCCAAATTCGAACCTGTCCGAGATCTTATGAATATAATCCTACATACATAATTTTATTCAAATCCAACCAAAACAGTGGGCTCTATCGCGTTCACAAGCCATTTTTAACGTATTTTGGGTGTAAAACTCCATGAATTTTTGTCGAATTGAACCCAAATTCCGGGTTACATATTTTTTTATAAAGAATCAGCCTAGCATTAGATATGCCCACTTTCCTGATAAATGTTTAGTATTTCAAGTGCGCTCGCTAGGGCTGCAACGATTCATCGTATAATCGATGAATCGCGATTCGTTCCTCCTTATCGATGCATCGGCCCGATTTTAATTCATTTAATTTACCTCTTTTATTGACTGAGAACAAGAAATCCTCACGCATTTAATAACTTATGTCATATCGAAATGTTCGAAAATTGCTTTTTACGTATAAATTTGTTTATTATCATCTTGAATCTTTGTTATTAATGATGATGATCTTAACCCTTTAACTGCCAGATATTTTTAGAGATCATTGGCATTTTGTGGTACCTTTTTTCAAAAGTGTGTGGCTCAAAAGTAACGGGGTTTAGACAGTTGGTTTCGTTGGATTAAACCTAGTTTGATAATAGCATGTTACGATAGAAACATTTATTTTGCTTTATTTTCATATTGTAGCGTCACTGTGACCTTTTATCAACTTGAAATTCAAAGTTTTTTTTACAGCGATATGACGCCATGAGCAAATGACGTCATGGAAAAGCCGACGTCATTACCATGTTCAATCAAATTTCTAGACTTTCGAAAAAAAAACCTTGATTTTCAATTGAAATGTTCATGACTTTTTATAGAACAAACATGCATATTTTTTTGTTTACAAATAACCATCAACATCGTGGCTATATTTTAGATATATCATTACAATGTTTTAAGCCATAGTTTCGTGTCTATTTAAAGTGTAATTTGCAAGGGTAAAATGTCGCAATATTGCGACTGTGGCAGTTAAAGGGTTAAGCATATAAATTTGTTACGAAAATTATGTCAAAAATGTGTTAAAATGTTAATGATTAAAGGTTTTCTTTTCTTTCCGATTTTAAACTCAAGAATTGCGATTTGTAATCGCAATAAATCGAATCGTTGAATGTGTATTGTTTAGCGTATCGAATCGCCACCTCAGGAATCGTTGCAGCCCTAGCGCTCGCCACGGTCAAATGGAACCAAAAATCTAAACTATCAAAGAATTTGATGCTATCTTTTGTTCACAAAATTCTGACTTAAACTGTCATCATCTCTATAGTATTCATGAACAAATTTGTATGCAATTTTACTAAATCAAGGTCCATAACTCAAATTGCATTCAATAAAAGATCGTCAAAATAAAGCTTTTAAGATCCCACCATTATAAATGATCACACCAAATTTCATTCAAATCAGATGAAAACTGTAGTCTCTATCATATGGAGGTCAATCGAGGAGGAGGAGGGTGGGAGTGTTGGATGGATACCGAAACTGCCCCCCCTTGATTGGACGTTTACCCCCTAAAAATAAAGATAGCTTGCCAGGCAAGGTAATATACGCCCACTGGCAGCTTTGTTTGAAAAAGAACATTTGGCAGAAAACAGCAACCATCAAATATTCAACCTGTAGTCATAGGCCTACATTTCGTTCAGAACTTACATTAAGTGTCGTCCAAACATTTTTTTTCTCGATTTCATCAAGGGTTAAGCATTCATCAAGTTTAGTCAAAATCCTTCTCTGTTTATGAGCTAAAAACTAAACCTATTTTGAACAAGAGGGGCAATAAGTCATATCAAATATTTTTTGATTTTCAATAGGGTTTATCGTGTGATAATAAACTATTTCAATAGGTTTCATTAAAATATAATCGCAAAAGAATTGTGCCTTCTAGAGTATTTACAACCTAAAAATCAACGCGTTTTAAAGAACAAAGGCAATAATTCATATTAAATATTTTTCGATTCTTTAGATTTTCGATAGGGTTCATTATTGGGTGATAATAAACAATTTCAGTAAGTTTTGTCAAAATCAATAAAGAATTGTGACCTGTAGAGTGTTAACAAGCTAAACATCAAACACGTTTTGAAGAACAAGGGCAATAATTCATATTAAATATTTTTCGATTCTTTTGATTTTTAATAGGGTTCATCCTTGAGAGATAATAAACAATTTCAGCAAGTTTCATCAAAATCCGTAAAGAATTGTGACTTGTAGAGTGATAACAAGCTACAAATCGAACGCGTTTTAAAGAACAAGGGCAATAATTCATATTAAATATTTTTCGATTCTTTTGATTTTCAATAGGGTTCATCCTTGGGTGATAATAAGCACTTTCAGTAAGTTTCACCAAAATCCGTAAAGAATTGTGACTTTTACAGTGTTAACAAGCTAAAAATCAAACGTGTTTTGAAGAACAAGGGCAATAATTCATGTTAAATACTTTTCGATTCTTTTGATTTTTAATAGGGTTCATCCTTGAGTGATAATAAACAATTTCAGCAAGTTTCATCAAAATCCGTAAGGAATTGTGACTTGTAGAGTGTTAACGAGCTAAAAAATCGAACGCGTTTTAAAGAACAAGGGCAATAATTCATATCAAATATTTTTCGATTCTTTTGATTTTCAATCGGGTTCATCCTTGGGTGATAATAAGCACTTTCAGTAAGTTTCATCAAAATCCGTAAAGAATTGTGACTTTTACAGAGTTAACAAGCTAAAAATCAAACGTGTTTTGAAGAGCAAGGGCAATAATTCATGTTAAATACTTTTCGATTCTTTTGATTTTTAATAGGGTTTATCCTTGAGTGATAATAAACAATTTCAGCAAGTTTCATCAAAATCCGTAAAGAATTGTGACTTGTAGAGTGTTAACGAGCTCAAAAATCAAACGCGTTTTAAAGAACAAGGGCAATAATTCATATTAGATATTTTTTGATTCTTTTGATTTTCAATAGGGTTCATCCGTGGATGATAATAAACAATTTCAGTAAGTTTCGTCAAAATCCGTAAAGAATTGTGACTTGTAGAGTGTTAACAAGCTAAAAATCGAACGCGTTTTAAAGAACAAGGGCAATAATTCATATTAAATATTTTTCGATTCTTTTGATTTTCAATAGGGTTCATCCTTGGGTGATAATAAACAATTTCAGTAAGTTTCGTCAAAATCCGTAAAGAATTGTGACTTGTAGAGTGTTAACAAGCTAAAAATCGAACGCGTTTTAAAGAACAAGGGCAATAATTCATATTAAATATTTTTCGATTCTTTTGATTTTCAATAGGGTTCATCCTTGGGTGATAATAAACAATTTCAGCAAGTTTCGTCAAAATCCGTGAAGATTTGTGACTTGTAGAGTGTTAACGAGCTAAAAAATCGAACGCGTTTTAAAGAACAAGGGCAATAATTCATATCAAATATTTTTCGATTCTTTTGATTTTCAATCGGGTTCATCCTTGGGTGATAATAAGCACTTTCAGTAAGTTTCATCAAAATCCGTAAAGAATTGTGACTTTTACAGAGTTAACAAGCTAAAAATCAAACGTGTTTTGAAGAGCAAGGGCAATAATTCATGTTAAATACTTATCGATTCTTTTGATTTTTAATAGGGTTTATCCTTGAGTGATAATAAACAATTTCAGCAAGTTTCATCAAAATCCGTAAAGAATTGTGACTTGTAGAGTGTTAACGAGCTAAAAAATCAAACGCGTTTTAAAGAACAAGGGCAATAATTCATATTAAATATTTTTTGATTCTTTTGATTTTCAATAGGGTTCATCCGTGGATGATAATAAACAATTTCAGTAAGTTTCGTCAAAATCCGTAAAGAATTGTGACTTGTAGAGTGTTAACAAGCTAAAAATCGAACGTGTTTTAAAGAACAAGGGCAATAATTCATATTAAATATTTTTCGATTCTTTTGATTTTCAATAGGGTTCATCCTTGGGTGATAATAAACAATTTCAGTAAGTTTCGTCAAAATCCGTAAAGAATTGTGACTTGTAGAGTGTTAACAAGCTAAAAATCGAACGCGTTTTAAAGAACAAGGGCAATAATTCATATTAAATATTTTTCGATTCTTTTGATTTTCAATAGGGTTCATCCTTGGGTGATAATAAACAATTTCAGCAAGTTTCGTCAAAATCCGTGAAGATTTGTGACTTGTAGAGTGTTAACGAGCTAAAAAATCGAACGCGTTTTAAAGAACAAGGGCAATAATTCATATCAAATATTTTTCGATTCTTTTGATTTTCAATCGGGTTCATCCTTGGGTGATAATAAGCACTTTCAGTAAGTTTCATCAAAATCCGTAAAGAATTGTGACTTTTACAGAGTTAACAAGCTAAAAATCAAACGTGTTTTGAAGAGCAAGGGCAATAATTCATGTTAAATACTTTTCGATTCTTTTGATTTTTAATAGGGTTTATCCTTGAGTGATAATAAACAATTTCAGCAAGTTTCATCAAAATCCGTAAAGAATTGTGACTTGTAGAGTGTTAACGAGCTAAAAAATCAAACGCGTTTTAAAGAACAAGGGCAATAATTCATATTAAATATTTTTTGATTCTTTTGATTTTCAATAGGGTTCATCCGTGGATGATAATAAACAATTTAAGTAAGTTTCGTCAAAATCCGTAAAGAATTGTGACTTGTAGAGTGTTAACAAGCTAAAAATCGAACGTGTTTTAAAGAACAAGGGCAATAATTCATATTAAATATTTTTCGATTCTTTTGATTTTCAATAGGGTTCATCCTTGGGTGATAATAAACAATTTCAGCAAGTTTCGTCAAAATCCGTGAAGATTTGTGACTTGTAGAGTGTTAACAAGCAATTGTGGACGGACCGACGGACTGACGGACATGGGTGACGGCAATATACGCTCCACATTTCATGTGAGCGTATAAAAAGTACTTGACAGGCTAACGGCCTGTGCGCATAGCCTTCAATGGCAATCTACCAATTGAATTTCTTGAACCGCAGGTATGTTATGAATGGTGTAGAGGGATAAAAATGATATGATTGAACTACAAAAATATTCATCTTTCCAAATATATCGTGGGTTTGGTGGATTCAAGGTATACAAATACGTTTAAAATCCCCGCACACGAGAAGGTGTGGAGCCTAGTTTTTCTGACTCTTTCATAGCCATATCTGTCCAAATAGCTATCGAAGACTGGGCATAGCCTTGAATCCACAAAACCTTGATGTATTTGGAAAGATAAATGATTTTGCTGGGAATAGAGTTTAGGACTATATTTAATATTGCTGATAGGCTCCGCCCACAAGGTCACAAAAAGATAATGCAGTCGAGATAAAACACGTTCGCTAATGCAATGTAGAAGCTACTAAGACAAAGATGTAATGTAACTAATGCAATGTAAAAGATACTAAGACAAAGATGCTTTGTTCAATGTACAATGTCGAAAGTGAAAGGACATTGCACATATCATTTTAGGTACGGTATTGTGTCGGTTGTTTTATGCAATTGAACATTTGCATTATGCATTAGACGTATTATGACCTAAGTAGAAGAGGTATTTTGTCTTTGAACATTGTACAAATGTATCGTGTCGTATGTATTAGACATAAGTACATAGCATCTAATTCTGAATAGGATTGACCTCCATACTATCATGTTCACTAGCCAATTGTGACCAAGACACAGACTGTCCGATGGACATTATAATGTGAGCATATAAAATATACATATACCCTGTGAATAAGGTTTTTTTGTTTTCTACAAACAGCAGCCTATCAGGTCTTCAAGAGAATACTATTTTATTTTCACACCATTGATATTAACATAGGTTATATAGGTAGTATACAGGCATTTCCTTAGCAACCAAACTTACCTTCATTACAACTATAAGTTACATATAAACAATTTCCATCTTTATTTAATTCTATTTTAACAGCTTCAGCACCACTTTTCTTTTTACTCTCAAAATATAGTTCTAAAATTTGAAAGCTTGCATCTTTAAATCCAGTTACTTCTATAATAGGCTGGTTTTCTTCTAGTTTTTGAAGTTTGAGTTTATTACCCTGTATTTCATGGGTACTATGTAGCACAGTTTCCATATCTACAATATACATAACCAGCTAATCACATTCTTGAAAAAAGTATACCTATATGTATACCTATACATGTAGCTGCAAACCTTAAAGTATATATACCAGTATATGTATAGGTATTTCCATAGCAACCAAACTTACCTTCATTACAACTATAAGTTACATATAAACAATTTTCATCTTTATTTAATTCTATTTTAACAGCTTCAGCACCACTTTTCTTTTTACTCTCAAAATATAATTCTAAAGGTTGAAAGCTGGCATCTTTAAATCCAGTTACTGTAGTGTCCAGTGTTTCTGACTTCATTGATCTTTTATGTATTGAGAGTTATGTTGTTTAATCCACAGGTGCTTGAGGACAGGATCCTGTATGAGTCCCATATAGTCCCCCCCCCCCCCTCCCCCTCTATTATTATTATTATCATAAATCTCAGATTTTTCGATATCTATCACTTAATTGTACCATATATATATACTAATATACCATATTTATACTCTAAATATGCATGGTTACTATCAACATGAATTTTTACTACGAGTCAGTAAGAGCGAAGCGAAAGGTTGCTAACTCTGTTTCAAGAAATTGGGCCAATGGTCGGGAAAAATTGTTTTAAAATCTAATAAAATGTTGCTTAACGGTCTAATCAATGAGTACTTGCTGTTCCCATATAATTATCCTTATCGAATATCAATATCCAGTCATAATATATTACTGTTTAAACACTTTTAATTAATTTTTTCGCTGGCAATATTGCTGTTTTTTTGTCTGTTCAACCTCGTTTAACGGAAGTTACATAACAACATCTGTACGCATGCGTGTGTAGTCTTCTACTCGTGAAGGATAACTCTACATGACAATCTTAAACTGTGGAAAAAAATAGAGATAGCAACGAACAAAACACCCATTATCACTTGGGTTGTAGAAAATTTACAACCATGCAATGAATCTGAATTTGTTGATCTCATTGAAATTAAGAAAAAAATGTGAATTTGATAGATTCAATGTGCGAAATTCTCCTTACCCGCTCAACGGCAGGTTTTATCTGACTAAATTCTCCATACCTTTTCGTTCAGTATATAGTTTCTCGTAACTCATCTAATTTCCCGTATTAGGTGTTATAGGAGATATCCTCCGAAGTAAGCACTAGCCTAGTTCACAAGTAGAAACCATGAAAATAAATCAATTTAAATAGAATACTATTAAATAAAAAAAATTTCCCGTGTTTGTCACGTAGAGTTATCCTTCAGCAGAAGACTAAACACGCATGCGTACAGATGTTGTTATGTAACTTCCGTTAAACGAGGTCGAACTATATGGGGCTCATACAGGATCCTGTCCTCAAGCACCTGTGGTTTAATCGTAAAATCAAAACCAAACTACCAGAAAATTCATTAGAAACACCAAATGAAGACAACCACCAGAAATTGGCCAGAATGAACGATAAAGCTGCCTAATGCAGGATGAAATCATATGCAGATAAAAAATTCCATGCCAAATCATCTGATCTCATGCAAGGAGACTTGGTATTAGTGCAACAGAATAAAACTAATAAACTGTCTACTCCTTTTAGTGCTGAAACATCTGTAGTATTAGATGTTAAAGGATCTATGATTACACTGAAACGACCTAATGGTAAGGTTTATGCCAGAAATAGCTCGTTACTGAAAAGAGTACCAACTACATCAAATCAGCTCAATAATGCAACATCCAATTCTGAAGATGACATTGATGATGATAGTTATGCTCAACGACCAAATCCGGTAATTCCACAACCAATGAAAAGAAACCCAAGAAGACAGCGTAATAGACCCTGTTATCTAAATGACTATGTTTAGGACAATTTTAATTTCCTAGTCAAGTGTTCTGAATTGAGTAACATTATATTTAATCAATAATCAAAATAATGTGTAATATTTTAAACCTTATCAAGTGGACAGTTATCCATTTTTAATTTTATTTCAACTTGAAAAGAACACAAATAACTTTCAGTGCTATTGTGTAACCAGTGATGATGTTCTTTTATCTAAAGGGGGAAGGGATGTGTCCAGTGTTTCGGACTTCATTGATCCCTTAGTTGAATATGGTTGCGCCCATAACTAAGATGCACGCCGTCGAGTTTTATGATGAAAATGTAATTAAACAATATATATCTTTTCCACATCACCAAGATCCACCCATAAACATTATAGTTACTTGAACTATATTTTCAATTGAAGGCACTGGTTCAGGTTGAAATTTAGTCACATCAAGTTTACGTCCTTCCAAATTGTGTTCTTTAGATAAGACTCTATCCATTTCTTTAAGATAGTGGACCACGGCCATATACGCCTAACGCAAAAAGTCTTAAATTTAATCAGGATAAAACTAAACTTTCTCAAACCTTTCGATTTAGGTCCAATAACATCCTTTTTAAGTTTCAACAAAATTGGGACAAGGGCAATTACGCTGTTACTAACAGTCGAAAAAAGCTCAAATTCGAACTTGACCTTTGTTTTCTGAATATGTATATATACATTTCATTAGATTCCATCAAAAATTCTAGTTTTTAGAGCGTTTACAAGCAATTGATGTTGATAGAAGCACTTACTGTATAGAGGTTAAAGGGCGAAAACTCCACAAAGCTGAAGAAAGAGGCCTATATCTTGAAAAAGCTTTAATTTTAATCAGGAGAAAACTTTCTCAAACCTTTCGATTTAGATCCAATAACATCCATTTTAAGTTTCATCAAAATCGGTTGAAAACTAAGATAGTAATAGCATATTCAAGACTTTGGGGCAAGGGCAATAACTCTGCTTGTAACGATCGAAAATAGCTCAAATTATAACTTGATCTTCGTTTTATGAATATATATATACACATATCAAATTTCATTTGATTCTGTCAAAAACTCTAGTTTTTAGAGCGTTTACAAGCAAATGTTGACAGACAGACCAACGGATTTGGGGCAAGGGCAATAACTCTGCTTCTAACGATCGAAAATAGCTCAAATTCGACTTTGATCTTCGTTTTATGAATATGTATACACATATCAAATTTCATTTGATTCCGTTAAAAACTCTAGTTTTTAGAGCGTTTACGAGCAAATGTTGACAGACGGACCGACGGAGGGACCGATTGATGGACTGACGGAGGGACGTACCGACTGATGGACCGACGGACAGACAGACGGACAGGGGTGCCGACAATATACGTCCTCATAGAGAGATGAGGGCGTATAAACATAGCTTGCCAGGCAAGGTAATATACGCCCACTGGGCCACTGGCTTTGACTTTAAACAAATATATTTGACAGTTACAACAAAAGTGATTCAGAACATTCACATCAAGTTTCTTCACAATATGTCCAGTATTGTCCTGTAGTGTTTATGAGCTAAAAATTCAACGCGTTTTCAAGAACAAGAGCAATAATTCATAGTAAATATTTTTTTATTTTGCTGATTTTCAATAGGGTTCATCCTTGGGTGGTAATAAACATTATCAGTAAGTTTCGTCAAAATCTATAATGAATTGTGACCTGTAGAGTGTTTACAAGCCAAAAGTCAAACATATTTTTTAGAACAAGGGCATTAATTCATAGTAAATATTTTCCGATTTTGCTGATTTTCAATAGGGTTTTTTCGTCAAAATCTATAATGAATTGTGACCTGTAGAGTGTTTACAAGCCAAAAATCAAACATATTTTTTAGAACAAGGGCATTAATTCATAGTAAATATTTTCCGATTTTGCGGATTTTCAATAGGGTTTTTTCGTCAAAATCTATAATGAATTGTGACGTGTAGAGTGTTTACAAGCCAAAAATCAAACATATTTTTTAGAACAAGGGCATTAATTCATAGTAAATATTTTCCGATTTTGCTGATTTTCAATAGGGTAAATCCTTGGGCAGTAATAAACATATCCATTAAGTTTCGTCAAAATCTGTCAAGAATTGTGACCTGTAGAGTGTTTACAAGCCAAAAATCCAATGCGTTTTTAAGAACAAGGGCAATAATTCACAGTAAATATTTTCTGAGTTTGCTGATTTTCAATAGAGTTCATCCTTGGGAGGTAATTAACATAAACATTAAGTTTCATCAAAATCTGTCAAGAATTGTGACCTGTAGAGTGTTTACGAGCCAAAAATCGAACGCGTTTTTAAGAACAAAGGCAATAATTCATGGAAAATATTTTCCGATTTTGCTGATTTTCAATAGGGTTCATCCTTGGGCGGTAATAAACATTAACATAAAGTTTCGTCAAAATCGGTCAGGAATTGTGACGTGTAGAGTGTTTACGAGCCAAAAATCGAACGCGTTTTTAAGAACAAGGGCAATAATTCATAATAAATATTTTCCGATTTTGCTGATTTTCAGTAGGGTTCATCCTTGGGCGGTAATAAACATTAACATTAAGTTTCGTCAAAATCTGTCAAGAATTGTGACCTGTAGAGTGTTTACGAGCCAAAAATCGAACGCCTTTTTAAGAACAAGGGCAATAATTCATGGAAAATATTTTCCGATTTTGCTCATTTTCAATAGGGTTCATCCTTGGGCGGTAATAAACATTAACATTAAGTTTCGTCAAAATCCGTCAGGAATTGTGACCTGTAGAGTGTTTACGAGCCAAAAATCGAACGCGTTTTTTAAGAACAAGGGCAATAATTCATAGTAAATATTTTTCAATTTTGCTGATTTTCAATAGGGTTCATCCTTGGGCGGTAATAAACATTAACAATAAGTTTCGTCAAAATCCGTCAAGAATTGTGACCTGTAGAGTGTTTACGAGCCAAAAATCGAACGCGTTTTTAAGAACAAGGGCAATAATTCACAGTAAATATTTTCCGATTTTGCTGATTTTCAATAGGGTTCATCCTTGGGAGGTAATAAACATTAACATTATGTTTCGTCAAAATCCGTCAAAAATTGTGACCTGTAGAGTGTTTACGAGCCACAAATCGAACGCGTTTTTAAAAACAAGGGCAATAATTCATAGTAAATATTTTCCGATTTTGCTGATTTTCAATAGGGTTCATCCTTGGGCGGTAATAAACATTACCATTAAGTTTCGTCAAAATCCGTCAAGAATTGTGACCTGTAGAGTGTTTACGAGCAATTGTGGACGGACGGACGGACGGACGGACGGACGGACCGACGGACGGACGGACGGACGGATATGGGTGACGACAATATACGCTCCACATTTCATGTGGGCGTATAAAAATAACATAGCTTGCCAGGCAAGGTAATATACGCCCACTGGCCCACTGACTTTGACTTTAACCCTTCCTGAGCTGGTGCTATTTATGTGAAATTCCATGGAGAGCTAAGCCAAATTTAGAAAAATACAGACTTATTGTAATGCATTACTCAACCCCCAACAGAAAGTTTATTTGATTTTGCAGTACCTTGAAACTCCACACACATGTCAGACATAGATTGTATGTGTTTATGAAAAAAAAATTCTTCCTGAAAAATTATCGTTACCATGGTTACTAAATGGTGAAAAAATTTGCGCAAAATGTAATTGTTACTTTGAAAGTTGGTAAATATTAGGGTGTATGTAGATTTAGAGATGGTCTGAACCAGTCGTTTGTGATATTTAGGACAGATTATCAAATATTTCACACTTTTGGTCAGTTTTTGTTAAAATCGTATATATTTTTGTTTGAGTAGAAATCTTGAACGTAATCATGAACTTGATTCAGCTTCAAACGCTTCGGTACTTTGGCCGAGGAGACGCCATTTGTTTTGGCTATTCCATCATAATTACACTGTAAATAAGTCGCCTGACATTATTCTATTTATAGATCACACATAGAAAACGTTATTACCAATATGAATGGCTCATGGGTGCGCTAACTAGATGTAACGGCCGTCCCGACTATAGTCGGGAACCGCTCTACGTCATAGTATGACGTCACCGACAATAGTCGGGATTAGCTCTGGAAGGGTTAAACAAATATATTTGACAGTTACAGGAAAAGTGATTAAGAACATTCACATCAAGTTTCTTCAAAATCTGTCCAGTATTGTGCCTCCTATGTGTTTATGAGCTAAAAATTGAACAAGAGCAATAATTCATAGTAAATATTTTTTTATTTTGCTGATTTTCAATAGGTTTCATCCTTGGGTGGTAATAAACATTATCAGTAAGTTTCATCAAAATCTGTTACGAATTGTGACCTGTATAGTGTTTACAAGCCAAAAATCAAACATGTTTTCAAGAACAACAACAATAATTCATAGTAATTATTTTTCTATTTAGCTGATTTTCAATACAGTTCATGCTTGGGTGGTGATAAACATTATCATTAAGTTTCGTCAAAATCTGTTATGAATTGTGACCTGTATAGTGTTTACGAGCCAAAAATCGAACGCATTTTCAAGAGCAAGGACAATAATTCATAGTAAATATTTTTCGATTTTGCTGATTTTCAATAGGGTTCATCCTTGGGCAATAATAAACATTATCATTAAGTTTCGTCAAAATCTGTTATGAATTGTGACCTGTATAGTGTTTACGAGCCAAAAATCGAACGCATTTTCAAGAGCAAGGACAATAATTCATAGTAAATATTTTTCGATTTTGCTGATTTTCAATAGGGTTCATCCTTGGGCGGTAATAAACATTATCATTAAGTTTCGTCAAAATCCGTCAAGAATTGTGACCTGTAGAGTGTTTACGAGCCAAAAATCAAACGCGTTTTTAAGAACAAGGGCAATAATTCATAGTAAATATTTTCTGATTTTGCTGATTTTCAATAGGGTTCATCCTTGGGCGGTAATAAACATTATCATTAAGTTTCGTCAAAATCCGTCAAGAATTGTGACCTGTAGAGTGTTTACGAGCAATTGTGGACGGACGGACGGACATGGGTGACGACAATATACGCTCCATATTTCATGTAGGCGTATAAAAAGGAGAACAAAATTGACCTCATTATGGAAAAAAAATAATCATCAAAAGATGTTTTGTTAAAGGGGACCAGTCTTCATTTTTATTGGTTGATTTGGGTCTTGAATATACTTAAGTATCCTTCAGAGGCACTAGAAATGTACGAAAATTGCATATTTCCTTCAAATATATCTTAAATTAGACATTTCTCCTTCTATTTCTATAGATGACTTTTCTATGTATTGCATAGTATCGATAATGTGTAGTAGGGCATTATAACTTTCAAATGCTAATAATTATGGATGCACATGGATTTGAAGGCTCAAATTTGATAACCAGTACTAAATTGCTGAACTAAAAAAGTCCCCATTCTGAGACTTGGAAAAATCGACCCACGAAAATGAAGCCTGTGCCACTTTAAGACATGCACATTGATGATGGAAACATGGTTGAATCAAAATAATGGGATCACCTTGGACAAACTTTAATCAGACCTCTTTTATTCTTAGTCTATATTTTTTTACTTTCTGTTACTTTATCAAAAAGATAGCTGGCAAGCTTGTTCAGAACTTGAATTAAGTTTAGTCAAAATCCTTCTGCCTTGTAGAGTTTTTCTGAGCTAAAAACTGATTGTATTTCCAAGAAGAAAGGCAATAACTTATATCAAATATTTTTTTGATTTTCGATAGGGTTTATCGTGTCATAAACTATTTCAATAGGTTTCTTTAAAATCTACCAAGAATTGTGCCTTTTAGAGTGTCAACGAGTTAAATATCAAAAGCGTTTTAAAGAATAAGGGCAATAATTCATATTAAGCATTTTTCAATTCTTTTGATTTTAAATAGGGTGCATCCTTTGGTGATAATAATCAATTTCAGCAAGTTTCATAAAAATCCGTAAATAATTGTAACTTGTACAAGCTAAAAATCGAATGCGTTTTATCGAACAAGGGCAATAATTCGTATCAAATATTTTTGGATTCTTTTGATTTTAAATAGGGTCCATCCTTGGGTGATAATAAACAATTTCAGTTAGTTTCGTCAAAATCAATAAAAAATTGTGACTTGTAGAGTAGTGTTGACGAGCTAAAAATCGAACGCGTTTTAAAGAACAAGGGCAATAATTCATATTAAATATTTTTCGATTCTTTTGATTTTAAATAGGGTTCATCCTTGGGTGATAATAAACAATTTCAGCAAGATTCGTCAAAATCCGTAAAGAATTGTAACTTGTAGAGTGTTAACAAGCTAAAAATTGAACGCGTTTTAAAGAACAAGGGCATTAATTCATATTAAATATTTTTCGATTCTTTTGATTTTAAATAGGGTTCATCCTTGGGTGATAATAAACAATTTCCGCAAGTTGCGTCAAAATCCGTAAAGAATTGTAACTTGTAGAGTGTTAACAAACTAACAAAACCAAACAAAACCAATCATGAAGATGTTTAATGGTGATCTCAGTTGTAAAAAACTATGATGCTTTGACAGGATGAAGATATGAGGCTTTAAAAAATTAAATTTCTGTCAACATAAAACCATTTATTTCTCCAACGTTTCATGTGTATATAAACACACTTCCTAAGCGAACCAATACAACCATTTATTTCTCCAACGATTTCTTGTAGCAAATTTATCTTGTGATAATCGAGTCTCAAAGGTCAAGGCCGAATTGATATCAAAATAAAGGAGCGTATCAGATTTTGTCGGCTTTACAAAGTAAAGCTTCCTTCAATCTTAAATAATTTTTTAAAGTGTTGAGGTTGCGTGAATTTCCCCATTTATGGAAAAATGCTAAGAGATATCGATATCGCTTATTGGATAAATAAAATATGACATAGTGTTTTTAAAACGAGGTTATTAGTTCTTAATGACAAGAAAACCCTGTCAATCCAGCAACGGTAGAAAATGCCAATGTCGCTAAGAGTCGTTACATACATGTATAGGTATTTCCATAGCAACCAAACTTACCTTCATTACAACTATAAGTTACATATAAACAATTTTCATCTTTATCTAATTCTATTTTAACAGCTTCAGCACCACTTTTCTTTTTACTCTCAAAATATAATTCTAAAATTTGAAAGCTTGCATCTTTAAATCCAGTTACTTGAACTATATTTTCAATTGAAGGCACTGGTTCAGGTTGAAATTTAGTCACATCAAGTTTACGTCCTTCCAAATTGTGTTCTTTAGATAAGACTCTATCCATATCTTTAAAATAAAGGGAGAACAAAATTGACCTCATTATGGAAAAAAAATAATCATCAAAAGATGTTTTGTTAAGACATGCACATTGATGATGGAAACATGGTTAAATCAAAATAATGGGATCACCTTGGACCCCTTTTATTCTTAGTCTAGATTTTTTTTCCTTTCTGTTACTTTATCAAAAAAAGAGAACGGATTCATGATATTATACAATTATGAACTCAAACATTTTTATACGCCTACATGTGGACGTATATTGCTGTTGCCTTTGTCCATCTGTTCGTTCACATTTTTTGTAGAGGTTACAATTATTGTCTGATCTTAATGATACTTGGTTATATGCATTTATATATAGACAAGCTCTCAAAAATTTACGCATTCTCGAAACTGATCTTGAGTTATTGCTCTTGACTTTGTAAACCAGGGCTTGCCAGGCAAGGTAACATACGCCCACTGGCAGATGTCGGAAATGATCATATTTTAATAAACGATAATACAAATTTCATTACCGGTATATCAAAAGAATAAAAAGTCAAGGGCAATAACTCAAAAACTGTTCATCAGAAATGCCTCATGTGAGAACTTGACTGAGAATCATCAGAATTTAAACTTGACTGGAGATCAATCCAAAAGATCATAGCAAGTTTCATCAAAATCAGATGAAAACTGTAGTCTCTAGAGTGCTCACGAACAAAATTTGACGTATTTTTTCAAAGTCAAGGGCAATAACTCAAAATCCGTTCATCGAAAATACGTCAATTTGAACTTGACCGAGATCTTATCATTCCAAAGGATCATAGAATTTCATAAAAATCAGATGAAAACTGTAGTCTCTAGAGTGCTAAAGTACAAAATTTGACGCATTTTTTCATGGTCAAGGGCAATAACTCAAAAACCGTTCATCGAAAATACGTCAAATTCAAACTTGACCGATAACTTATCAATCCAAAGGATCATAGCAAGTTTCATCAAAATCAGATGAAAACTGTAGTCTCTAGAGTGCTCACGAACAAAATTTGACGCATTTTTTCAAAGTCAAGGGCAATAACTCAAAAACCGTTCATCGAAAATACGTCAAATTTGAACTTGACCGAGATCTTATCAATCCAAAGGAACATAGCAAGTTTCATCAAAATAAGATGAAAACTGTAGTCTCTAGAGTGCTCACGAACAAAATTTGACGTATTTTTTTAAAGTCAAGGGCAATAACTCAAAAACCGTTCATCGAAAATACGTCAAATTCGAACTTGACCGAGATCTTATCAATCAAAAGGATCATACCAAGTTTCATTAAAATCAGATGAAAACTGTAGTGTCTGTTGTGCTCACAAGAAATGTCGACGGACCGACGGACAGGGGCGACGACAATATACGACCACATATTCATGTGGGCGTATAAAAATGCATCAGAATTTGTTTGTAAGCACAATAGATGCTACAGTTTTCAACAGATTTTTAATGAAACTGATCATTGGAATTCTATGAATGTTTTTTGAGTAATTGCCCGGGACTTTTTTATTCCTTTGATACAAAATTTGTATTATCGTTAATGAAAATATAATCATTTCCGACAGCTGCCAGTGGGTAAGCCTAGCAAGCCCTGGTTCTGTATACTAAGCCGTTACAATTTCACATAAAACATCAATTGCATGTAACATCAGTGCTAAACAATCTTACCTTCTATATTATCATATGATACAATAACATATTTCTCATCCTTGAAATGGTCAAAATTAACACTTTGTGCTTCTCCATCACTTTTCTTTTTACTTTCAAAGTACATATCTATTGTTTCTGCAGAAGTGCTAGAATCGAAACCCATCACCTTCAATTGTTTGGTTGGGTTATTATCTGAGTCAGCTAAAGTTTCTTTAAGAGGTAAAATGGTGATTTTTTCACCATGGTATTCTAATTCTTTCTTTTCCAATAGTCTGCATACAACTATATAAAAATAAAAATCACAATCTGAATAAGTAGTGGGCACCTTATCAAATGTAACTAATTCAAGAAAGGTGCATGTAAATTGCAATTGAGAAATCTTTATATTTTCATCTGTCGATTTAAGATTTGTACTTTACTGATGGAGAAGAAAAATGAAACTGAAATAAATTTTTTATGATCATCATTATATAATGGAAAGTGACTTGTATGTTAATCTAGTTAAGGATCCGTCACAGACGACAGCAGTCGGGATAATTAAAATGGTAGCCATCACTGATAAAAGTTTTGCTAGGAAACTTTTGATCAAAATAAAAGGTATTATTTGAGCTAGGAAATCATTTAATTTACATTTTTATTTAAGATTTTATGAAATGTATCAAGATGTGCTGATTTCCAAGGACACAGGAGCTTATGAAAGGAATTGAATTTCCGCAATGCAATGATACAGGATGTTGACCACTCAACGGCAGGTTTTATCTGACTAATGTTAATCATGAAACAGATACTGGTGGAAGAAAATTTGACTATGAATTTTAATTGATTTGATAATTGATACTGGTAATCAAAAAAAAAATATTAGATAATCGATTATTTCAATTATTTTACTCAGACCTAGTTGGAATATTATATTTAGTATTACCTTCTTTGTCCTCAAATTTAATCACAGCTTCTCTTCTTCCTTCATCATAAGTCAATACTCTAAATCTAGCATCTACCATTCCTGTGATTTTTTTCTTTCGGAAGAACATAGAAATTCCATCTTTTGTTTCATTTAATGGTAAATTGGATACTTTGATCCAATTGGATACTAAAAAATTAATACAGAAAACTGAGCTAAGAGAGTTCAGAACATAAACATATATGATTTAAGGGATATAATAGTTTTAAATAATTGCTTTACCAATTAATAAAGATCTGATCACTTTTATATATCAATTGAAATCCAATGGACATTTCTCCTCAAATTAAACAGACAAATTCTACACAAATTTATACTCACTTTATATCAATAACTTCACATGAAAAGGTTAAATAACAGTTATATAATTTTACATGGATTTCAATATAAAGCTTTGTGCAAAACCACTGAGAATCTATTTTCTATTTAAGGCTTATAAGGTATAGTCTCAGTGAAATATGAGTCAAATTATTTACTTTCAAACACAGATAAACGGGGATTTGAAGGCTTATATTTCGAGGGAGAGTTATAAACACTATTACGGATTAGATTAGCTAAAAAAAATCCAGACTCAAAAGTGATATGGATAACGGAAATTAACAGCTGGTAAATTTGAAACAAATATTAATTTGCTAGCATCCCTTTAATATTTTGTCACATATTATGAATATAAAACTCCCTTTTAGAAAAGTTTTAAACCGTAACAACCAATAATCAAATTAATATCTTACCTATTTTCTCTGATGTATCTCTTTCTAATTTCATTTTCCTAGGTTCCTCATCCATGGCTTTTGTCAAAACAGCCTCTAGTTTAGCCTTTTCAAATAATTGTGCATAATTCTTTTCAGTTTTGTTGATGAAAGGTAAGGTATTACTATTGCTTCTATCTTCAGAATTAAAATTCTCATCTTCATCAATAAGCACAAAAGACATGGAGTCACTAAATATTTGTTTACATTCGGTTAGAGGTGTCTGACCATCATTTAAGGTCATTGGTTTGTTTGTTACATGTTCAGAGTAGGGAGGTGGTGGGCTATTAATGTGTCTATGTGATAAATGTACGTTACTATAAAGGGGCAACCTTACTGGCTGTCCAGGTATTCTATTTTGAAAATTCCAAGGAATTGTCTGTAAAGGTGGAGAGAGAGGATACCCAGGGTTTCCAGCAATACGAATAGAATTCATCTTTGCTTCAGCTGCTGTATATACTTGTGGTTCAATCTGTCTTGATGAATTTTGATACTGATCTTGTTGTTGAGGTACACAAGACAGCTGTGGATACAAATAATACTGTTTGGGATCAGAAGTTTCTTGATTAAGCATTTGTTGTTGATTTGGTTGAGATTGATACATTCCTTGTTGTTTGTCCAATTCATCACCATGATATGCTTGCTGATGATTCAATGGAAATTGCTTTGGTTCCTGAAGAACTGCTTGGCGATGGTTGTTTCCATTTTGATTATCCATATTTGTTTCCAACTGGTTTTGTGGAGCTTCATGATGGAGGTAAACTAATGGTCCAAGTGGACTGTTCTGGTTCTGCATCATACACTGAGGCTGACTATGAGGAACATTAGACTTATTTGCTGATGGATTTAATGAATCATTTTGTGGATGGTCAGCAGAAGATGAGTTCTGTAGAGTTGATTGATAATCATCAACTTCCATGTTTAAATCTTTTTTTCTCTGGTCTTCAGCCATACTGAAAAAGCAAAATCCAAACAAAAATGTAGTAAACTAATATTAGATTTAAATGGGAACATTTGGCATTTTCCAGGATTAGTATTTTCCAGGATTAGTATGAGTCTTTAACATATACATGTATATAAATAACTTAAAATATAGTTTAAACTGGAAATTTCACTTCTTATTTCTATATATGTTTTCTATATATTGTATAGTCTTAATAAAAATAAGAGATGTAGAATATACAAGGATCTCAAGACTCAAATTTAGACAGTGATATTTGCACTACTGATACCAAGTTTCACTAAGATAAGATAACTATATAGCCTCTATTGAAACAACTTCAAAACCATTCAACCGAATATCAAATTAAATTGCAACACAGATCTCATTAAGTTTTTTTATGCATACCAAGTTTCATCAACACTGGATGTAGTCTGTATCGCATCTACAAGAATGGTGGAAGGAAAGTCCAAGGCAACAACAATATACGGTACATCCACATTATAAAAACACATTATAGAAAGAAAGCTTGCCAGTTTATATATGCCAACTGACAGTTTTATCTACATTACAATAATTTGCAAAAAATGAACCCATTTTTTGTAAAAGATTTAAATAACTTATATTGAATATTAAAAATAAACAAACTAATCTGTCAAGAAACTGTCTTCTACAATGTTAAAGAATGCGTTTCAAAGTTTTTGATTGGTTCATCCTTGAATGATAATATTAATAAACAGTTTATCCAATTTTTATCAATATCCATCAAGAATTGTGTCGTTAAAAGTGTTTATGAACTTCAAATAAAACGCAATTTAGAGGTTCATAGAAAATAACTCAAATTTTCAATAAGGTACGTCCTTCAGACCTTGGGTGATAAGCCTTTTACACAAAATCCAGACAGCAATTGTTTATATGATTTAAAAATATAAAAAAACTTTATACCTGTGGCAGGCTAACATAATTCATGACAATAGGCCCTACTCACAAATTTATAAAACTCTGAACTAAGGCTCTTTCTTACATAATGAGGAAGTAATAAAGAAAGTAGTGTAGTAAAAAAAAACTTCTAGGAATTGCTACTTCTACTTTCAGTTTGTACAATTTTCTTTGAATTGATGAAAAGATATTTAATTTAGTTTCAAACAGCATCTTCGTTCAAATTAAATTAATAGATGTCTGTGCAAGTTCTATAAAAGTTTTTAGAATTTTTGCGATTATTTTCATGAGAATCGTATTACTGGAATTTCTTTGCTTTGATAAAAATATACACTTCATGTCTTCAAAAACATTTTTCACAGTATGACTGTGAGTGTGTATTTGTTCCTCATAATATTTCACAGGGTGTGTTTTATGCCTTTGAAATGCATGTGTTATACCTTGGAGAATAGGACTATAATAGATGGAACTAAGATTTATGCTTGTTTCACATTTCTGTGAGCCTGCATTACTTCCAGTCAATTTTATATATATTTCCATGGGTTTCTAAAACATGGCGGTAAAGGTTGATGACAAATTTACTTAGATTATTTTGGAAGAGAGTTATAAGCGAAATTTTCTTAATTAATTTTTTTTTAAATGGTAACTATACTTCAATATTTCTATTATTTATATTTTGTGACTTCCAGTGACCAAACTATTGTATTAAGCAATTATTAAACAGAACCTATTCTCGTTTCAGGGCAAATTGTTTTGATATCACTTTGTTTTAGTACCGGTATGTCATTACGGTAAGGCCATATAAAAAAAAAAAGCTGGTTAGCATCCCCGCCCGCCATCGAAATATCCCCCCGCCTCAAAAATTTTTTATTTTTTATTTTAAAAAAAATCATTTAAAAAATCGCCGAAAGCATTATAAAAACGGACAAGTCGGGAAGCAGTCGATATTTTCTTTCATTGTGCTATCTACTATCCATTCACGAAGCCATAAAACTGTATCAAAGCCTTTAGTACCGGTATGTCATTACGGTAAGGCCATATAAAAAAAAAAAGCTGGTTAGCATCCCCGCCCGCCATCGAAATATCCCCCCGCCTCAAAAATTTTTTATTTTTTATTTTAAAAAAAATCATTTAAAAAATCGCCGAAAGCATTATAAAAACGGACAAGTCGGGAAGCAGTCGATATTTTCTTTCATTGTGCTATCTACTATCCATTCACGAAGCCATAAAACTGTATCAAAGCCTTTAAAAATCTGACTGTATATACGAAACGAAACTTTAGTATCTGCGCATGCGCAATTCCGTAAATAAAAATTAAAAAAAAAAAAAAACCTCCCGCCCTCCCCTGAAAATGGAGAAGAAAAGGATGCTAACCAACTTTTTTTTTTTATATGGCCTAATCCTTACCTAACTTTAGTGATTAGGGTGATTGAAAAGCAACAAGTTGCTATTCAAATAGAAGGCACTGGCACAGGGTTAAGGTTATGTTTACAAACTTTGTGATGCTAATATGCAATAAACAAAATCAAAGAAGAAAATAATAAATGGTTGTCCTATAAATATTAGCCTTTATTCTAAGACGTAGTATCGCTTTAATAATGACTCAAAAGTTCTAGCTGAAACGTTATGAATAAATAAGAGAGACTTTTCTCTACAATTAGGATTTATTTACCTCAAATCCGTTCAGTAGTTTTCAAACAAAGTTAAAAACCTTAGGCCTACATGATTTTTTATTTTGTTTAATTTTTTAAGCGTTACGGCTGGATTTTTTTAGTTTATACTTTTAGATACATTAAAGGGCACATATTTCTATATTTTGGTGTACAGTTCACAAATTTTAACCCAAAAAATTTTGAACCTAGAAAAACATAGAAATTCCCTTTAAATAGTTTAAAACTGCACTGTCGTGGTAAATAAATGTCGACCACTGCCTTTCATTCAGTGACAGTGACAGTGCGATACTTGACAGGTCTGATTTTAGTAATTGTTAATAAGTTGAATATAATTGATTATAAAAATACTCACATATTTGTAGAATTATTTAACTCTTAATCAAACCTTTATTTTCACCATTTCCACCTTCGAAGTAGTGAGTAAAGTAAAGAGGGCGGCCTAGTACTAGAAATGTCTACTTCTACTTTCACTTTCAGTATATATATTGAATGTTCATTAGTTCTTTGTAGTCACGTGACCATATCAAATCCTGGGGAATTCCGTTGAATCATACATAGAATTCTAAATATAACCATTTATTTGGAAATTACGCTTTTGTTAGAAAAAATATTTCTTGGTGTCGAATTGAGTAAGGGGACACTGGGGATAAGTGGCCCGTTTTTTATACAAATCGCCATTAAATGAAAACCATTTAACCTAGTCCTCACATAGCAGTAGCAAATGAAAGAAGTTTCATTAGGCCTATTAATATTATCAACTAACTTTGAAACAGCTACAAAATGTCAAAATTCAATTTCTTTGAGATTCAGCTACACAATCTTAAAGTACAAATGGGCAAAATCTGAAGCTATACTTCTTCTATGCTCTACCCTACTCGGGTAAAGTTTGAACAGCTGTGATGTTGGGTGTTCTGGGCCCGTATAGTCAGGAATTTCCAAGGGGGGGGGGGGGGGGGGGGTATATGCACTCGCAAAAGCAATCAAACTCAACTTTAACAGTTACAATTCAAACAGAAGGTCTACTTTAACAGTGCTTATTTGTTTTTATGGGGGAATTCGTTCGTACAACCCCCCCCCCCCCCCCTGGCTTCGCCTAGGCTTTCCTCGCTTTCCTCTCCTATACAAGCACTGGCCAAATTTTACCTAGATTTTGTGTTTGGCTTAATAATGGCTCAAAAGTTCTAGCTGAAACCTTACGAATAAATAGGAGAGACTTTTTTCTACACCTAGGCGTTTGTTTACTAAAATTTAGAATCCGTTCAGCGTTCAAAAAGACTAACTAAGTTATTAATAACCTTAGGCCTACGTAATTTTTTTTAAAATTGAGGGGACACTGGGGCTAAGTGGCCCGATTTTTTTTTATACAAATCGCCATTAAATGAAAACCATTTAACTTAGTACTCACCTAGCAGTAGCAAATGAAAACTACCAAAAATTATGAAATGCTGAAAATCCAACTTATAAATAACTGATTTTTTAGTTAGTAGGGCCTAAGTTTGATTTTCGAGTTGCTAAGTCGTATTTTCGAGTCGATTTACTAAATTGGATTTGAAAGAAAACTTTAATTAAGTGGCATTATACTTAATTCAATATTTCTTGAATTTCTTATTTCTAACAAAACATATCTGTTAATCCAAATCATTAACTCAACAAACAAATGTTTAATTACAAACATAGGCGTACGAGCTGGGGATGCAACCTCCCCCCCCCCCCCCCCCCCCCCCCAGTTATTTTCATGAAGGAAGTTTAAAAGAATAAAATTGTTCGGAAATGATGTGATCAGGCAGATGGGCGAGAAGTTTTTGGAATTAGGGGTTGGGTGGGGGTCGGGCATATATATTTCGTTGTCGGGCAAGTTAGCATTAGTTGTCGGGCAAATTGAATTTTGCCCCCCCCCCCCCTCTCCCCCCGCTCAAAGCCCCGTACGCCTATGATTACAAATTTTAGTCTTAGCTTAACAGCTAATATACGTATTGATATTGTATTCTAATATTATTTCAGTACGTGATATTTACTCTATTAGGGTCAATATGTAGGACTTTGGCAGTAAATATATTCACGGGTGAAATTTATTTATATATCATAAGATTTTTATTTTGATCTGGGTGAGGAGCGATATTTCAAATTGAGCAAGGTATATAATTTCAGTTTTGTTCCAAAGCTAACATGTTCTGTTTGCGTTCTTGACTTCTACCAATTGATAAGCTATTTATTATACTATTTATCAGGGGCGGATCCAGCATCAAAGTTTGGGGAGGGCCATGTGCAGGGGCTGATCCAGGATTCTCTAAAGGTGGGGTCTTTAAGTAAAGATTTGCCGAGCGCAGCGAGGCCAAAAAAAATTTGACCTTTTTTTTGGCTTAAAAACATAGGATTTTCCCTTTTTATTCGCCGAAATTTCCACCTGACATGTAATATGATGCGTTTCACGATGTGAAATCTTACCCCTGGATCCGCGCCTGCTATTTATCACAAATATATTTTTATACACCCACACGTAAGTGGTGCCTCTGGGCGTGTAAAGTGGTTGTATCTGTCGGTCAGTCCGTTGGTCTGTCAGTTCACATTTACCTCATGCGCACTCTACTATGGAGGTGATAGTTGCCAAAATTGTCGACTGTGTTGAAACGTCAAAATAACAATGTCGTATTAATTACAAAATGCATTTGTCAATGCTGCAAAATACAATTTTCGATGTGTAAAAATGCAAAATGTATAAGTATACTCAAAAATCCAATGAAATTCCACACGAATGCAGTGTGTTGCAACGCTAAAATACTAATATCGTAATTACAAAATGCATCTGTCAATGCTGCAAAATACAATTGTCTGATGTGTAAAAATGCAAAATGTAGCCTATAAGTATACTCAAAAATCCAATGAAATTCCACACGAATGCAGTGTGTTGCAACGTTAAAATACCAATATCGTAATTACAAAATGCATCTGTCAATGCTGCAAAATTGAGTTATTGCTAACTGTATATACGATTTTCTGGTTTCTGGGGAACCCCTCTAAAAATTTAAAGAATTGACTCCCTGAAACGTTATTTCCTGACGAATTTAATATTTATCTACATGGGGACTGGCCTGGAAACAATTTTGAAATTTCTGAGGGACCTAACCTTGACAATTTTCTCCCACTACCATTCTGATACTTAAATTCAACGGGAAATGGCAGGAAATGTTTATGGGCATCTTATCTTTTTTTTAAAGCGACATACCTGAGACCCTATATGCAAACAATTTTGAATCTTAAATTCGGTGAGAGATGTCAGGAATTTGAGTATCCAGGCGCCTAATTCTCAAAGTTTTCTTGATGATTCCACAACCCACAGGTTCTCCAGACTGGCTCCAAAAACATGAAATCTTAAATCACCAAATCCCAGTTCATAGTATTAAATAATAACTTTGCATACCTTACTTTCTTTCAGTACAATGGTTGGAAGAAGCCTTTTGTTGATTTGTTTTCTGCTAACAATTGCGTCACCAAATGTCGACGGGAAGCATATCATGTTGCTGCCGTTTATTGCAACAAGTCATTGTTTAGAGATGAGGTCTATTGGTGTAGAGTTACACAAGAGAGGACATAAAGTAACTGCATTGGTGCCGAATTTCTTCAATCACAAACCCTGTCTTGATAATAGTAATATAAATGTCATACAATATCAATTTCTACCAGAGATAGCTCAACGTATACAGTCTGAGTTTAAACAAAGTCAAAATATGTTTTTTCAAAATGATAGAAGTTTATTCAAATTCTTTCTGAGGGCACGCGATATTAGTTTCAATATCTTCACGGAAACTTTTCATTCTATCAAGAATATTGAAGAACGTTTGAGAGGTGAACAGTTTGATATTGCTATTATTGATGGAATACCGTTGTGTCAGTATTATTTCTATATTGCTAAATACCTTTCTATTCCAACAATCGCAGAAGGAAGTGTAATAGAACAATATCTCTCCAATACACCATTTCAAACGAATATCTTACCTAGTCCCCTGTCAGGTTCAACGAATCAGATGTCATTTAGTGGAAGACTATTAAATTTTCTTGCTCAGTGTTTTTCAAGATTCCTGTTGCATTATGGACTTCACCAACCAGACGTGAGTATCTTATCTCCAGAATTGCTGAAGTATTCAGTCGACGACTTATATAAAGCATCTCTGTTATTTATAGAAAACGGTGATCATATCGTAGATTATCCAAAGGCTGTATTTCCAAATTTTATTCAGACAGGACCGCTTACTGCATCTCCACCAAAACCACTAACTCCAGAGTTAAAGAAATTCGTGAATAAATCGGTGAAAGGGGTTGTGTATATTTCGGTAGGAAGTGTGGTTGAGAGTCTTCCAAAATATATAATTCAAAAACTTGAGACAGTGGCTAAAGAACTAGAGGAAGTGATTATTTTTAAAAGTAATTCTGATTCTGAGAACGGAAATATCAAACACGTTATATGGGTTTCTCAAAATGATATTTTAGGACACAATAGAACTGTTTTGTTCATTTCTCATTGTGGGAAAAACAGTTTCTTGGAATCTCTCTATCATGGTGTTCCAATTATATGCATGCCATTCAATGTCGATGCGTTTGGAATGGCGAGTAAAGCTGAACATTTCAAAATTGGTGCTCAATTTGATATCAGAACATCTACAGTAGAAGAAATAAGTGCTATGGTAAAGAATATTCTTAATGATAAGAATATCAGAGAAAATGTTCAACGTGCATCCAATATAATAAAAGATCGACCATTTACTCCGGCCCAAATCGCATGCAATGCCATAGAACATGTTTTTAAATATGGTAGTGATCACATGACGTCACCACTGAAAGATTTATCATTTTTAGCCTATAGCGGAGGTGATGTCTGGTTGGTTGTTTCAATACTTTTATTCTTTGTCTGTTGGTTTACAACCAAATTGTTTTTTAAATGTATTAGAATTTATTAGTTTATCGGATTTCATCATATTTAATATAAAGGTGCTGGGGGCACCCCTGACAAATATATAATTTGGGGTAATGTTGTACCCTCCTACACACACACATGACACCCACAAAATATGCCAAAATTGATCTTCTGTGATTCACGCATGTGACATCAACCTCTAGTTTAGTGTAATGGAACCACAGACAACTGATTCAAAATTTGAATGGTGCAAATATATGTAATTAGTGTCACACTAATTAGTGATCGTACGAACTACATGTATGATTATTATAAATATTATTCAAGTAGGCTTCATAATACCTAATATGGACATTATAAATATTCATGGGTCTTTGTTTCAACATTGTAACTCTCTATAAATCACATATTCGTCGAACGGGTTGTAATATACGTTTAGCTTAATAGGTGAAGGGTCAAGCTGAGTTTATCAGAGGACAGGAACTTAGGTAATAATTGTCATAAATATATGTGTAATATTAGGCCTACATACAAAGATATCTATTTATATACATATCCATCAACTATAATTTAAACACTGCACATTTCAACCCCTAAGGCAATTTGTACTGAGAGTCAATAAGTGTCTATTAGATAAGTATGGGACAGGGTGAGGAAGTCATTGAACTGCCTAGCTTCATAACGACTCTTATCTTCAAATCGAATAACGCAATTCGTATAGTCATACTCTCCAGGCTTATTGCCGAATGTCACGAATCCCTCATTTCTGCAGATTATCTCCTACTAAAAATTGCTTAGATGGTAGGCTACTGATATCTTGTAGACTGCATATTGACCCGCTCAACGGCAGGTTTTATCTGACTATAGTAGACTGCATCGCCTCAGGTTTACACATACTGAAAATAAAATAAAAGAATAATTTCAGAAGAAGGAATTGTGCGATTTTTGGGCAGTTCCAGTGAATCTGAAAACTATTTACATAAATTCATCAAGACCCAAATCGATCCTCGAAAATGCTGAACATTCCCCTTTAATTATCAAGCTAGGTCTATTTAGGAAAAGGTTTGGATAGTATATCGATGTGGTTGTGATCATATCCCACAAATGGATCTTTGTTTTCATGCTTACTCTTTTCGAAACACATGATTGTAGGCTACTTCTCTTTGAAATAGTCCACTATTATTTAACTATTACTATAACTGGATTTCGCTAGTTTCGATTCAAATTTTGAATACAGATGGTTATATGTGCTGGTAGCCCCCCCTGACAATTATTTGGCCCCAATTAACGCGGCCCCTCCACCTAAAAATTCCTAGAAACGCCACCGGATTTAATTAATATGTTTCGGGAATGGTGCATTTAGGTTTTCAAAATCCCTTTAAATGTACAAATCATAGAAATGGGGTTATATATAGTTATCTGGGTCCGGTTCCTAGCATTAAAAGTAAGTCCAAGTCCGATATTTGACTTGGGATTTCCTAATAATTCTTGCATAGACTCAAGTCTACTTAAGGTTTTAAGCACAAAATTGATCTTAAGCACAAGGCTAGGAACTGGGCCCTGGTTGTAATCATTCTGTAACTAATGAGCATGTAACGTTTCGATAATATATTAGTCAGATTATTAGAACCAAATAGTTTGTTCAAATTATTAGGCTCAAAGATTCCGATACAGAAAATAATCCACCTTGCAATCACATGACTTTCGACTTGGGTCATTGTTGATGCTTCATACCATAAATCTTTTGGGTACAACATTGCAATAGTTTTAAAATGAACAGTGAGATAAAAGATAAAATATTATACCATAATAAAATGACTGGAAGAACTTCATATTTATATATTACTACACGATAGAGTTCGAGATTTATTTAGTTCCAGCCTGCGGTAGCGATTAGAAATATAGTCCCTCATATTTTACCCCAAAATACTAAAGTTGGATGGTTTGGTTCTTTAATAACAATATCATATTTACTACCTAATTTTGAATTGACATTGGAGATATTTACATGGCTTCTTATGGTGACTAGACAGTTTTTATCGTAGAACTATATATCGCGTATTATTACCGATACCATTGTGAAGAGGCTGTAGGTTGATGAAGTATGGACGATAACTTGTACCTTTGATGAATGGAATGAATTGAAAATTATCCTTTCTTATATTTGTCATACTAAAAAAACTAAAACGGAGTCAGATGCTGGATTAATTAATGCTAGTGATGGAAAAACTGTCCCCTTTTACACCTCCCATTGTGAAGCGACTTTTAGGGTTAAAAAAAGGAGAACATGACAGAGATGATAAATGGTCAGAAAAAGCTGTCAAAAGTTTGGTGAAAAAGTTGCAGAAAACTGGAGGCCTAGACGAGTTAACAAAGGCATTGTCAACACAAGATATCAACACTAACTGTATTACAATACCAAGGTGAGAAAAGTCTTGAATAAAATGAATTTATGGTCATGGTGCATGGTTGTAATTTGAAGCTCTTCAACCCCAAAACACTCTTGACTTCTAGTTCTGACACTGCCAATAGCCTAGTGTCACTTGCTTTATATAAATTTATAGGGCCTAGTACGAGGGCCTAGTCACATTAGTACAATGACACTGATCGGATAGCACTATTTTTTGAATAGTAGCTTTACACATAAATCACAGTATTTATGTATAATAATACTTGAATCTGTATAACCAATTACAAAATATTGCAATCAAATTTATCTGTATTAGGCCTAGTTGGGATCCGTCCTATACAAATCCATAGCGGAACTCGGGTGATGAGGATTCCCGGTGTTTGAACGCCTCTCAGATATTAACGAATTGGCCTACCTTTATAAATTTACATTTTCGGAAATTTCGAAGAATTTTCCTATCGATGGAATGTAAAAATTTCACAAGAATTTCCCAAAAGTACCATCTTACGCCGAAACAAAATTTAATTCACTCACCGGTCGACTTGAATCGCCATTTTTTTTTAACTCCATGACTGAAGAGTTGGCGGATGTGGGAGGAGTTTACATAAATAACCAGAGATAACTCGCTCACAACCTGTAAGCTCCGCCTTTATGGCAGCCATCACTGATAGAATTCTCGCTTGGAAACTTTCAATCAAAATAAAAGGTATTTATTGAGCTAGGAGATAATTTAATTTACATTTTTATTTAATATTTTATGAAAATCTATCGAGATGTGCTGATTTTCAAGGGGGCTTAATAAAGGATTTGAATTTCCGCAATGAAATGATACAGCATGGCAGCCTGATGTTGACCCGCTCAACGGCAAGCTTTATCTGACTATATTAGGCCTAACATCAAAATATCAACTCCAAGAGTTGACGATTCACTGAAAGTTTTAGATTGTCCTTGACTTGATGAATATTTGCAAAAATACCCAAGTACCAGTAGGCCTATATATTTCTCTGGACACACCAACGAAATCGAATGGAAAATGTTTAATTTTGAATATTGTATGACACATATGTTTTGGTGCAATTGCAGAATAAGTCAATTCAAAATTCAATTGGCCGAAGCATAAGATCAGTTTGAAAAAGAGAACTGAATTGTTAGGTTATATGGTGCATTAGATCACTGGCACGTCATGATGCATAATTTCGAAGTGTTGGCATTGCACCGAATACAGAAAAACACAGGAAAGATTGTAGTAATATGACATCACTATAACAAAATTAAGTATGGTACTGTACAGGTAACAATTTTTCATAAATTATTATATGTCTGAAAGCCTTAGCTTCTTTGAGACAAAATCATGCTTGCATTTTTTTGTATCGAAAAAAAAAATGAACAGAGATACCCATAAAGATACAGTAAAATGTACTTGTTTGAGTTTATAATGTTCCGAAGGAAATTTTCAGCAAATTATTTCTTTCTGTGTGCCAGATGTGCAGAAGATGAGGCTGTACTTGAATACGTTTATAAGCTTATGTAAAGGATTAAATTCTGTTTTAATCAAATATTTTGATGTTATGATTATGTAGATCCTACTTCAATGTAGGTTATACAAATACATGTATCAATTGCAGTTAATTTATAAATGTATGAATAATGTACTCGACTGAGTTTAATGTTGAACAAATAACAAGTATGTTTTGTTACCGATAATTGACAAATTGATAACCATTGTTGCAAAGCAGTTTTCTTGGGGTTGCAGACTAATCTGAAAACTTATTTGCAAATTGATATGGTTTTTGATAAGTATGCTTATGTATACCCCGGTAATCATTTCATTGCGTGTACCCGGTAGTCCCGGCCCGGGTATAAATATGATAAAATGTTGCTGAAATGCAGGTACTATTTTTATACGCCCACATGAAAATGTGGACGTATATTGCCGTCACCCCTGTCCGTCCGTCCGTCGGTCCGTCAACAATTTGTTGTGTACGCGATAGAGACCAGAGTTTTTATCCAATTGGAATGAAACTTGGTATGTGTATTCATCTTGATAATATCTCGGATGAGTTCGAAAATGGCGCCATTCCAGTCGTTGGTTTATGAGTTATTGCCCTTGACTTAGTGAAAAAAAACGTTAAAATTAACTTGTGTACGCGATAGAAGCTAGAGTTTCTATCCGATTTGAATGAAACTTGGTATGTGTATTCATCTTGATAATATCTAGAATGAGTTTGAAAATGGCGCCATTCCAGTAGTCGGTTTATGAGTTATTGCCCTTGACTTAGTGTAAAAACGTTAAAATTTACTTGTGTACACGATAGAAGCTAGAGTTTTTATCCGATTTGAATGAAATTTGGTATGTGTATTCATCTTGATAATATCTCGAATGAGTTAAAAAATGGCGCCATTCCAGTCGTTGGTTTATGAGTTATTGCCCTTGACTTAGTGAAAAAAAACGTTAAAATTAACTTGTGTACGCGATAGAAGCTAAAGTTTCTATCCGATTTGAATGAAACTTGGTATGTGTATTCATCTTGATAATATCTCGGATGAGTTCGAAAATGGCGCAATTCCAGTCGTTGGTTTATGAGTTATTGCCCTTGACTTAGTGTAAAAACATTAAAATTTACTTGTGTTCTCGATAGAAGCTAGAGTTTTTATCCGATTTGAATGAAATTTGGTATGTGTATTCATCTTGATAATATCTCGAATGAGTTAAAAAATGCCGCCATTCCAGTTGTAGGTTTATGAGTTATTGCCCTTGACTTAGTGAAAAAACGTTAAAATTAACTTGTGTACGCGATAAAAGCTAGAGTGTTTATCCGATTTGAATGAAACTTGGTATGTGTATTCATCCTGATAATATCTCGGATGAGTTCGAAAATGGCGCAATTCCAGTCGTAGGTTTATGAGTTATTGCCCTCAATAAAGGCTAGAGTTTTCATTCGTATTGATTCATCTAAATATAAGCTCAAATAAGTGCGATGGTGCAATCAACTTTTTCAAATATTCAAATTTGCTGAAGTGGGCGTATGTTACCTTGCCTGGCAAGCTATCTTTGATATATTTATAGTTAATTTATTCTTACATTGCATGTACGTACGATACCGGTACCTGGTATTATCTTGTATAATAAAAAGATCGCAAGGGAAACCACTCTATCACACAAAAATAAATTCAATGGGGACTTTTGTGAGTATTTTTGGCATTAATTTATGGATCGCCCTTTTTTCCTTAAAATTTGGGTCTAGCTAGGGCTGGTTATTGATTACCAAATTGAGATCGATTATCAAAGGCAGGCTACTGATCAATAATCAATTAATAATCGAAATATTTCAAATGAGAAATCTTCTAATCTTCGTCTGTTAGTTTATGTTTTTGTATTTGAATGTTTGGTATTTATCAATATCTGGTATTGAAGACAAAGAAACTGAAGTAATATCAAGAATTTTGTATGATCATCATGATAAAAATGGGTTGTACTTGTCTGATAATTGTGCAGGGCTCAAAACTAACGCTAAAGTCACTGTCGGGCAAGTGAAATGTACATAGCAATTGCCCGACGTGGCAAGTAAAGATTTCCACGATTACTTTGATGTTTATCTTGTCATCCTTCGTGCACCCGATTTTCTGTTACTTTATCTTCGAAATCTCACAACATGTGTTCATAAAAATATTATAGCTCTCAGACCCGTACTAACGACATGATATTGTTGAAGTTTCTTAACAAGCTCTAAAAGCATCCGCCCGAAGACTGTAAATTTAGTTTTTTTTTTATGAAAAATGGTCCAATGTTCATAACATTGTTTCTGGACTTGCATCAGGTCATGTCTATAAAACATTTAATAAAATATATATAAAACACAAGACAGACACCACAATAGAGGTCTCCAATGTGCACTTGTCACTAAATGTAATTAACATGACCACGTGTAGGTTGATTAATTGTGACTACATATGGTTTGCATAGAATTTGAGCGAGAATAATTATGCAGGCAATGCGTTGTGGCACTGCATGAAAAATGGCAAGAATATTTTTTTTTATTTTTTTTCTGACGAGAGATACAAAGTAAAATAGAAGTTACAAAATGCACAAAAAATAACAAGTACGATAGGAGACAACATGGAAGTCGATATATTTAATACATGAAAACATGTGGCAAGTAACTTTATTTTCGGGCAAGTAGATTTTGGATGTAAATATCTGACATGACAATTGACTTAAAAAGTTAATGGTGAGCCCTGTTGTGTAACAGATAATTTTAAATGAAAATTTGACTATTATAGAATATATAATTTGTAGCGTCGATAATCGCTTATTTCAATTATTTAACGAATGTCACAAGGCCTGGATTTACCTCTAGAAGTGAAGGGGAAAGGGGAAGTGAAGAAAAAAGCAAACTTCAGTCACTGACTTAAAAGGTGCGCGATCGCGCTTGCGCGCCATAGCGCATCTAAAATCGTCTGAGACGAGCGAAAATTCACGCACCTTGCTAATTGAAACCATTTTAAAAACGCGCTCCTGATTGACGTAATCTTTTCATAAAGTTCGCCCGGAAAAACCACACCGATGACTGCCTTGTCAGACTGTCGTACCCATAGCAGTACCTCAGAAGTGCTGGATGTTTGGATTGGCCGATGTCTGAAATTCCTTCGGTACCTGACCAATCAGATGTGAGCTTTTGTCCGAGCTGTTTTCAATAACAATGGCTTCGATAAAAGGACACGCTGTTCAGCATTCTACTTTCTTGAAATGGGGAGTATCCGGGGCAGTAAAAGCCCGTGTGGAAACAATCGAGGGGAAGCAAATGGTGACGCAGGTAAGGAAATATCATTTTGATCACAATGTTAATAGATGCTTGTGGAGCGTTGCAAAATGTCATATTGACTGTGATTGCCACAATGTCACGAACAGAGACTGGCTTGAATGAGTACGAGAGTGCATCGTCTAGGCCCTACGCTATTTGTGTCGATTCTGTCCTATCAAAACTTAGTTTCGTGAAGGTGGGAGAACTTTGACGAAACTGTTGAGTTTTGTTTGATTTTTTTGATAAGGCTCAACTCAAAATTCACTCTGATAGATAGACGTTGAAATCGCCATTTTAATAACCCTGAGTTTCCTATTGTATGAAGAACGCTGTTGTTTACTTGTTTCCATGGTGCGCGCACTGTGATTGGTTTCTCTTCATGACGTCACATGGAATTTCTGTATTCCCTGATATCACGTGGCTGTGCACTTGACATTATGTTTACTATTTTTAGAAGGATTTTGATTGAAATTTAGCGATGATTTGACCAATTAATCAATCACTATTGAACTAGATTTGACTTGTGCCTTCTGGGTAGCGATGTAATGTTTTGTACTAAAAATCACTAGTAGGGAAATTAAAATATTTAGCTGGCAATGTTAATTTTTTTGACACTTTCTTCGTTCGTGTTTTTTATTTGTTTGTGTACTAATGTGAGTTGAACACATACATTTATTTCACGTGTGTACTCGAACACACACTATCTATAACTTAGTTATAATGCTACACCTTGCCTTTGACTGACTGCATGTCACATCTTCTGTCTATTTTTTTTTCAGGTCTACTGCTCCACTTGTGCCTGCCATTATAAAGGTATTGCAGCAGACTATCGTATTAAAGGCACAGCAGAGAAAGAAGTTAGAAAATATGCAGAAGGCACAACTTTTGTCACTAAGTGGACGGTTGCAAGGCACCTAAATAGCCTGGCTCATCGAATTGGTCTCGAACTCGAAGCCCTGAACCCACCTACCAGCACTGATTCTACAGCCACTTGTTCTTCTCCTGATGGTGATGCTTCCTTCTCATCCAAGAGTTCAACAAGCTGCAGGAAACAACCTAGAATCGATAATGTTTTAAAAACTAATGCCATAGATGCTTATAGGAAACTTCTACACACTGCATACATATCAGCAACTGATGGCTTGCCCCTATCGAAGTTTAAAACTCTGGTTAAAGTACAAAAGGCGAATGGTGTTAAATTAATATCTGGTTGTGATTCTTCCAAGGCTTGTAGAGAGTTTGTACATGAAATAGCAGACTCCATCAGAGAGAAACTTGCTGTGATCATTGCTTCTCTCAATGCTTTTAGTGTTCTCTCTGATGGAAGTCAAGCAAAGAAAACCAATGCTGAAAAGGAGTTAGTGTTGATCAGAATAGTCAGGGGAGGCATACCAGTCTATCATTGTGTGTCACTAGAAGATATTGATTCTTATGGGGATGCCACAGCAGAAAATATTAAGAGGGCAATCGACTACACATTTAAGGAAAGACTTAACTTGAGTGAAGACCAGTACACAAAGTGTTTTGTCAGTGCCACCTCGGATGGGGCAAGTGTAAACACTGGGGCCTACAACGGTCTCATGGTTAGACTGAAAAATGATGGCAGAGCATGGTTGGTTACTATTCACTGTGCGTCTCATAGGCTAGAACTTGCAATGAAAGACTCCCTGTTGAAAACAAGTGCCTTCAAAGATGTTTATGATTTGTTGGTAGGCCTATACTACTTGTTCAAACGTAGTGGAAAGCTCAAGAGGAAAGTGAAGTCACTTGGTGATATACTTAAAGTTGATGCCTTAGTATTTCCAAAAGTACATGGCACTAGGTTTGTTGCACATCAATTGAAGGGCATTTCACATTTGCTCCACAACTGGCCATTGCTGGTGCAGTGTTTTGAAAATTGTGTTGCTGATCCAAAGTACAAATCCATGAAAGCTAAGCTTCGTGGGTTTTTAAAAAAGTTGAAGGACTTCAATTTCTTGTTGAACTGCCTGTTCTTCAAAAAGGTTCTTGGCAACATTGTAGAGCTTTCACTCAAACTTGAGAGAGAGGCTTTGTTCATGTTTCAATTACCTGAACTCTTGCAGGGTACCTTAGATTCAAATGATGAATTAGTTATTGAAACGGTTGAAAGTGTTCTTAAATTTGCTTCAGTTGAGTTGGCAGTGGATGAGAATAGCAATTATTCTGGTTCTACGGTCAGTTGGAAAATGGCTAAAAGTGGACACATGAGAAGAAAGCCTGAGAACAGGGAGTTTACTCTGGTTTCTGTAGACAATATGGTGCATATAGACCAGGCAGTAAACCATCTTGCAGTTTTAAAACGTGTCCTGACATCTGTTCATCATTGCCTTGAGCAAAGACTGCAGGTATCAGATGAAATATTCCTGAACGTGCGGTTTGTAGACCCAACATTTTGGGGTAGCATTGAGGATGATATGAAGTTAATCCTCACTGTTGCTGGGCATTTCAAGGTCACACTAGAGTATGCAAATTTCAACTTTGACAGAAAGGTTTTGAAAAATGAATGGAGAGCTTTGAAAAATTTGGCAGATATGTTCTATAGGGGGTGGAAAGCAACCAAACTCTGGAAGCAAATCATGCAATTTAGAAGGAAAGAATTTAGAAACATCTGTCTGTTGGTGGAAATTGTTTTTTCAATAGGGCCAAGCAATAGCATGGTAGAAAAATGTTTCAGCCAGCTAACCTCTATGCTCAGCGACCGTAGAACAAACTTGGGAGATGGTACAATGGAGGACTTGCTCCTCATTCAAATTAATCATCTCTCTTGGACACCCAGAGAAAGGGATGAGATATTTCAATCAGCCCTAGAAAAGCACATGGCTAAACGAAGGAAATTGCAGTTAGATACAACTCAATTCAATCTTATCGGTACTGAACTGAGCAGGAGGGGACATAAACGTGCACATGATGAGACTGAGTCAGACATGTCAGAGCATGAGCTTGATGATGATAATGATGATAGTAATACTAATGATGTGTACATAGAAAATTCAAGAGAAGAAAGTGTAGTTGAAGATGATGAGTTAATGACTTCTGATATATTGCAGGTTGATGATGAAATTGAAGATGAAGATGATGATGATGAAGATCCTCTGTTCGATGTAGAAGAGGCTGAATCCATCCTTGCCAAGTTTGAAGAAATAGGAAAAGAAATTGACAATGAACTTGGTGACCACATGGACAACTCCTAACTTCATACTTGACAAGGATGCTTCAACCCAGAGGATCAACCTCATTCATCATGATGCATCTCAGACTGCATGTCTTTCACTCAGGTCATCCAGACAGTTAAGCAAGTAACAAGAATAAAATTGAAAGCTGAAACTGCTTTATCATAATATACATGTATTTGTTGTTTTAATGAATAATTAAATACTGATGAATGAATATGCATGTATTTCCGGATTTCAATTTTTCCTTTTTATTGAGAATCATTCTCTTCAGAGATTATTTAGTCCTGCCCAATCTATTCACTGCACCCTTTGTCTTGATGAAGCTTTTCCTCTTCTCACAGTTACATGTCGTGCTGTATTTCATTCATGCACTGGGGCTGAAAAACTAAAAAACCAACAGAGAACGGGCCTACCAAGTTGTTTGTATTGTAGTCTACAAATCACACTACAGTCATCCTGACAGTGACCTGTCATATACATTGTAGCACATAGCTTTTTCTCAGACTTTACATGAAAGGAACATTGAGGAATTAGGAAAGGTATGCAAGGATGGAGTCCTTGACTTCAGAATCTAAGCTCAGAAAACCCTGTGAATAAAAAGCTCTCCTAGAACTCCAAGGTGAGCTTTTTATCACTCGCCTGGAATTTTCAAAGGACAGTGACTGAAACTTGGTGAATAAGCAACTACAACAGATGACTTGTATAATCTGATAAATCCAGAAAACTACTTTAAATGTACAAAATATACAAAATAATAAGCATTTTTATTAACATTTTTAAATCATAACCTATAGTAATTTTATGGAAAATTAATTAGTTTAATGGGTTTATTTGATTCTGTTTGTATACTGTAGACACCGTTGATGAATATATAAATTTTTGTTCACAAAACTTTTAAACGTAAAACTTATGGATACATGGATTTGGATTTAGCATAATTTGCAATAAATAAATTATTAGAATTGTCTACAAGTACCTGTGATACAAACTGGGCTTCTGTCTTTTCCTGTTAGCATCAAAGACATCACTTAGTCACATGAGACAGATCAAATTGAAGTTGGAATGCACAGCTTGAATTTTTAGAGAACATTAAAGAGGCACAGGCTTCATTTTCACGGGTCGATTTGGATAAGTCTCAGAAACGGGGATTTTTTATCTCAGCAATATAGTACTGGTTATCACAACTCACCATTGAAATTTGAGCCTTCAAATCCATGTGCATCCATAATTATTAGCATTTGAAAGTTATAATGCCTTACTACACATTAGCGATACTATGCAATATATAGAAAAGTCATCTATAGAAGTAGAAAGAAATAGAAGGAGAAATGTCTAATTTAAGGTATATTTGAAGGAAATACGCAATTTTCGTGCATTTCTAGTGCTTCTGAAGGATACTTAAATATATTCAAGACCCAAATCAACCAATAAAAATGAAGACTGGTCCCCTTTAAAGTATATTATATTTATTTAAGAGAATTTTTTCTCTTTAACCCCACCCCTGAATTAGGGCTGGGTATCGATTACCAAATTGAGATCGATTATCGAAGGCAGGTTACCGATCAATAATTGATTAATAATCAAAATATTTTAATTGGGAAATCTTCTAATCTTCATTATGTTCATGTACGTTTTTTTACCTGAATGTATGTTATTTATCAATATCAGGTATCAAAGACAAATGAAACTAAAGTAATATCCAGAATTTTGTATGATTATCATGATAAAATGGGTTGTGATGTCTCTGATAAACCTGTAGCAGATAATATTAAAAGAAAATATGACTATGAATTTTAATCGATTATGAAATTTGATAATCAAAATAAATAATTGATAATCGATTATTTGAATTATTAGACCCAGTCCTACCCTGAATTACTATAGCCTTTTTAGGAGCAAGTAAAACTGTGAAACAGTGCTCACCATTTGACAACTGTTTTAAACTGTATTTTATGACATCTTACAAAGATTTGTTGCTGTCTGTAGATTTAAGAATTGCTTGTAGTTATCTCCCTTACAACTATTAACTGTTGCTGCTTATGAATTTTTTCTATCATGGTATCTCTGTTACCTGAAAAAATCAATCAATAGTTTTTTAGTTTAAAGTATCTTGTTGTAACCTGAATCGGTGAGAATTTTGGTGGATGATTTTCAGGCAGCTAATGCATAGTTAATATATCACAGACACAATCATTTTCTGTGTTAATATTATAAGCAAAATGGCAGCTTTTTAATATTAACAATTTGGCAGGTCTTTAATTTTGTGACAAAATGTGACAAAATGTAATCTAATGAAGATATTGATGAAAGTTGTTTGTTTTGGTGAAATATGGAGCGTATAGTGTTGGCACCCATGTCCTTTGGTCGGTCTGTCCGTCCATCAGTCTGACAAAATTCTTTACGAATTGTGACGAAACTTGCTGAATTTATTTGTTATCACGAAAGAATAAATCCTAAAGAATATCAAAAAAATCATGGGAAGCATGGGAATCCAAGTAACTTTTTGATTGGAAAAGGTGAAAATATTTAATGTTCTGTTTTAGTGGGTTGCTCTAGTAATCTAGGTTATATTATATTTTAGCCAATCTGTTTTTTTCTCAAGTCATTTAAAGCAGATGTCAGACTACTGTCTTATGGAACTGAAAATAGATCGAAACTCACACAAAAAATCTTCATTTCATGTCTACTAAATTGATGGGCTAACTTGACAGTTTTTGCGTTCCATTAAAAGTGTACATTAATAGTGGTAAGAATTACTTGGACTGACATTTAAGCTAATAGAGTCAAGATTATAGATTGTTTCATGATAAAAATAAGACTAATCTGGTTGATGTCGTGTGGAGAAAGAAAAAAGGAAAGGTTCAGAAGGTTAATGTCCATTGAGAATTATATTTGAGAAAAATTGAGGACAATTTGTTCAGCTGTCAAATCTATTATATTGTTCAATTTATTATATTATTAATTTGTTACTAAACTTATATAAAATTTGATAAATTCTGCTTTTAAAGCTGTTATTGATTCTTGACCACTGAGAATTTAGCCTTGTTCAACAAAAAGATATTAGATTTAAAGTACTGAGGAAGTGGGCTTTACTGACCAATGTCTTCAGAGATTACAAATTTCACAGTTTTTCTACCAAGTAGTCTTATTAGTCAATAATTGCATTATCGTGGCCATTTTCTCTATTCTTGTATGAGATATTTATTAACACCAGATATTATCTGTGTTTACACTGACAGAAAAAGCTTTCGTGTGTTTCCACTGGGCTATTGCTTACGGTTCGGAAATCGAAGCTTTTTGTGTTCGGCAATTTATCGGGGGCCAGCTAGCTTTCAATTACTCAGTGGAAATGCAGAAGAAAGCCAGCTTTTTCTCGTTCGGCAACATGTTTATTGTTAAGTAGAAGAGTAAATGATAAGTCCTGTAGATCACTTGCTGTCTATAATGTGTGATTTTATGATTGAGACCAAAGTCATTCGGGAACCAGAAAAACTCAGTGAAAACGCAACGTGTTCGGCAATAAAGCTAGCTTAGAGCCAGCTATTCTTCACAATTCTCAGTGGAAACGAGATTGATATCATTTTCAAAGCAACACAGAACTGCATCACTGTTAGTCTCCATTTTTTGAGCACCAGTGACACCAAATTGCCAAACTTTATGTTTCTTCTCTTTGTTTTGATATAAATATGAGGAAATTGTTATGAATTTTAAGGCACTAAAATGTTTAATAAAATTTTATCATCTCTCATATTAATGAAGAACGTGCACTGACCATGGGTGGGAATTGTAGTAATCCAAAGATATTCCTTGATAGCAAACATCCGGATTTCCTGAAACATTTAATAACAATACCACAGGTAACAATTTTCAGATACAGCAAGTTATACATGTTAATACAGTTTTGTAAAAATAGGACAACCACTTTAAACAAAACTATTCCTTTCATGATGAGATGTGGTGATTGGTATTGATTCTATAGGAATAGCTAGTTGAACATTGTCTGTATACTTCTATTATGATATTTGGAAATGAATACCAATATTTAGATAATTAAGATGGTATCATTATTACTCAAAGGTTATCAAATATAAAGGGCTTAAACCTTTTTTGTATCAAAACAATCATTGCAAATGTTTTTATCATTAAAAACTTAGTTGGAGAATTCTTTAAATTGACAAAATTTATAGCTGAATAATTTCTAGCTTTTGTATACAAAAAAAATCCAATATTTGAAACTTAGTTCTCACAAAAAGGAATAATTTAATAAAATTAAAGAATAATTTCACTGTTGTGAATACTACCTCTTAAAATTGTCAACAAATCTAAATTCTCGAAATTGGCCAATAAATGTAGTCTAAGTATTCATCAGTACGGTAGTGTAAATATAAAATCAAAAACACCAAAATATCGGTCAAACTAAGTAATTATCCATAAAATTACAAGTTGTTATTGAAAAACACTTACAAATTTTTTAATGTGTTTTTCAATTATTCAATTTTACAAAGTATGTGGCATTAATGAGATTTTATACAGGTAATCTGTAGTATAGTTGTGACACCTGGTAAGTTTACTACTGAGGATTATTAGGTGTCCCCCTAAAAAGTCCCCAATTTCGATATGACATATCTTGGCTTTTGGTATTCGGATCTCTAATCCGATCTCTTTCAAAATTATCACAAATATTCTTCAAGATGATGTTGTCCAGCCCTGAAAATATTACAGTCATCAAATAAAAATGATACAAAGACTGCGCCAAACAAAATAGCGTCAAAAATTTTCAATATCGGAGCAAATTATCCAGTTCAAACTGTGTTCAGTGTGGTCTTCCTCTCTTCGACCAATCAGTTTCTGTTCAGTCAGTGTGTTCCGTCTACCCCAGTATACTTTTTGCTTAAGAGAATCCCATATGGTCAGAAGTCATTACCAGCCCCATGTGGACGAATTGTCTGAACCAGAACTGAAAGGCAAGATGGTTGCTCTTGGGATAAGGAAGCTTTAGATGAGATCAATGACTGCATCAAAAAAACGGTTGATATTGGTGATTGAAGTGCTGGAGGGTACAATGGACAGAGGTTGAATTGGGTAATCTTTTAACATGTTTTTTTGTTTGGGGCAGTGCTTGTATAATTTTTATACGCCCTCATCTCTCTATGAGGACGTATATTGTAGTCACCCCTGTCCGTCCGTCCGTCGGTCGGTCCGTCGGTCGGTCCGTCCGTCCGTCCGTCCGTCCGTCCGTCCGTCCGTCCGTCCGTCCGTCAACATTTGCTCGTAAACGCTCTAAAAACTAGAATTTGATATGTGTCTACATATTCATAAAACGAAGATCAAGTTCGAATTTGAGCTATTTTCGATCGTTAGAAGCAGAGTTATTGCCCTTGCCCCAAATCCGTCGGTCCGACCATCAACATTTGCTTGTAAACGCTCTAAAAACTAGAGTTTTTGACGGAATCAAATGAAATTTGATATGTGTATACATATTCATAAAATGAAGATCAAGTTCGAATTTGAGCTATTTACGATCGTTAGAAGCAGAGTTATTGCCCTTGCCCCAAATCCATCGGTCCGTCCATCAACATTTGCTTGTAAACGCTCTAAAAACTAGAGTTTTTGACGGAATCAAATGAAATTTGATATGTGTATATATATTCAGAAAACGAAGATCAAGTTCGAATTTGAGCTATTTTCGATTGTTACAAGCAGAGTTATTGCCCTTGCCCCAAATCTTAAATATGCTATTACTCTTTTAGTTTTCAACCGATTTTGATGAAACTTAAAATGGATGTTATTGGACCTAAATCGAAAGGTTTGAGAAAGTTTAGTTTTTTCCTGATTGAATTTTTTCCTTTTTCGTTAGGCGTATATGGCCGTGGTCCACTATCTTTATTGATTACTTTCGTATTTTCAGGGTTGGACAACAACAAGTTGAAGCATATCTGTTAAAATTTTGAAAGAGATCAATAAACTAACTAACGGCTAATATACTTCCTGCCAAACTTGGGGCCCTTTTTTGGGACAAACAATAAATAAGCTTACTACAGTAGAAGGCACAATCTTGATAGTACATTCAATAGATGAAGTGTGGTGAAATTGTTGTAGAACACCCAAGGATAATCTCGAACATAAATTGAAAAATGATTAATTATATGATTTATTGCCCTTGCTCTTCAAAATGCTTTTATTATTAACTAAGGAAAGCACAATTCTGGATGGATTTGGGCAAAACTGAGTGAAATTATTGATTATTTCTGGTATCATTCTCTACCTTCTGCTCTTCTACTATATATGAACTATTTTTCTGTGAAAATAAAACAAGAAATTAATGAGATATATTACTCTTGTCTAAAGCTTGAAAGGTTTTTTTTCTAGTCAGTCAAAAGTAAGTGTCATTATTGTTCAATTTGACAGAATGTCTTGGACCAGTGGTTATCTTTTATCAGTCACGAACACTTTCCCTGATATTTAACTATAATGAAATTTCTCAACTAGTAGAACCATTATTAAAGATAAATAGTTTTGAGGGGCTTCATAATATCTTTTTGGACTGGTAGTTTTCATTGATTTTTTTTCTTCATATATTCTTAGAGAGGTGTCTTAAGTATTGAATCCAGAAATTTATGGTTTCATCAATCATTTTAATGAGTTTTTTCCCTAAAGATTTACACAATTATCAATTTCTGGGACAATAAATGAGATTTTTTTTACTGTAAAGGGTTTGAAATAGATCAGAAGAATAATAAAAGATCAAAACTTGATTTAAGCTTATTTAAGACAAATGAGTTTTTTGAGACAATAATTCATAAGGATATTTTAACTTATCTTTAAATAAAGAGTTTGTTTTACACCTACATTATACAATCATCACAACCTTTGACTGAAACATCATGACTCCATCATAACAGGCAGCCAATGTTCTTGATCAGAAATGAAAAGAAAAGATTTTGTCATATTTTGTTTGAACTTAGGCGGATTTGAATCTTATCCGGTTCTTAATATACTTGATTTAAGTCAAAGTTTGCAGAGATAATGCAATTGACTTGAAAAAACATATCATAAATTTGCTATTTGTAGGACAAAGTCCAATTTTGGAAATGAATGTAAATGATGGCGTATTTCACAGCTGAATTTCATTTTGGTCCTGTCAGACTGAAGTTTTGCATATGAAACTTGGTCATACTGAGGGTTAAAGGAGCATGCTTTCCATCCATTCAACAAATCATACCTCTAAAATGTTTTTTTAAAAACCAAGCTTTTCAGTAATAAACCATGTTTTCACTGAGAATTGTGAAGAAAAGCTAGTGCGAACACGTTGTTTTACTGGTTCCCGATCATAAAGTCACACATTATAGACAGCCCACGATTTACAAGACGTACCATTTACTCTTCTAGTTAACAATAAAGAGCGCATGCCCGCCCCCTATTGCTGAACGAGAAAAAGCTAACTTTCATTTGGCTCACGATAAATTGCCAAACGCAAAAAGCCTTGATTGCCGAACCGTAATGGTTTGGCAATTGTCTAGTGGAAACACAAAAAAACTAGCTTAAGTCAGTGGAAACACAGTTAGTGTTCACAATTCACAGTCTAAATTTGAACTTCACATCCATGTCTATCCATAATTATCAGCTGATTTAAAATACAAATCATTTTTATTCTCCAATATCAATATAGAAAAGACATATAAAAATAGAAATTGACGAAACTTGGTGTGAGTGTTTGAAATTACCCAAGGATAAACCCTAAATATTACAGGCCACAATTCTTTACAGAATTTAACGAAACTTGTTGTGATGAGTGTTTATAATCACCCAATAATGAACCCTATTGAAAATCAGCTAAATCAAAAAATACATAATATGAGTTATTGTACTTCGTATTAAAAACATGTTAAATTTTTAGCATGTAAACACTCTAGAAGGCACAATTCTTGAAGGATTTTTAGGAAATTTGGTGTGAGTGTTTATAATCATCCAAGGATGAACCCTTTTGAAAATCGGCAAAAGTGAAAAATATATGATATGAGTTTTTGCCCTTCTTAAAAACTCATTCTAATTTCAGCACAAAAATACTACCAAAGGCAAAATTTTTTTTTGGACAAAACTTGGTGTGAGTGTTCATAATCACCAAAGGATGGATCCTATTGAAAATCAGTAAAACCAAAAATTTATTTAATAATTAATTTTGCACGTAAACATTCTTCAACCCTAATAACATTTTTTTAGAATAAAATATAGGTATGTGAGTGATGTGTTGTGTTTGATTTGTAGCTTGTAAAAGCTTTAGTTCTTAAATGATTTTGACCATATTCCACATGTTCTTTTTCAAACAAAGCTGCCAGTGGGCGTATGTTACCTTGCCTGGCAAGCTATCTTTATTCTGTGTAAACAATCAAAGTAATTAGACCTTTGTAAAAAACTGAAATGTAACACTAACTGTGAAAGTTCTACATATTATCAGAACTATGGAATGGGTCCATTGAATTATTCATTCAATCATTCCTGAGAAATGACAATATTCAAAATATTACTTACACCCAGAGATAGTGTTTAAAGAGTCCAGATGGCACCCTATTTGATGTGCTCCAGCTGAATTCCTGATTTCATGTTTTAATGATTAATTTTTACATGTTTGATTGCTGAACCTTAAACTCATTGTCAGGGGGTAATTACATATGAAAAATATTGCTCATTAAAATGTGCTGCGAGGGTCATGCGAGACAAACTATTAATTAGCAACAGCCTTATCTTACCTGAAAACCTATGTTACAGTGAAAGTTTAATCTTCATGCTGAACTTGATCAATACTATACATGCAATAATTCAGACAAAAGTTCGGAGAAGCTTCAATTCCCAAAGATGATGTTTTTTCCTTATGTTTGTTTGCTGTAAAGAGACAGATAATTGATAATGTGGTAACAGCTTCATAGAGTCATACAGTTCTTTGTTAACTTTTTCTATTTGAAATAAAAATTCATAAAAGGCATCCTTTGTGAATTAATTTTTATATTATGGATATTCACCAGACTGTTTGATTGTATTTTCATGCTAGCTATGTAATTGGAATAGATTTTTTTTTTTAACTATTGAGCATGAAATTGTCCACAATGTTTCCCTTACCTAATGATCATGTATAATGTTAACGGAAATCTGTCATAGAAGACCGCAGATGCAGGAAATCTGTCATAATTTCAAGCAAATTTTGAGGTATGTACATTGTACAATGCCCCCAAATCCTCTTCAACAGGTTAGTGTTCTCAATGCAAGAAATCTGTTCGTAAAGGCCCCAGATGTGCAAGTAAATAAACTCAAATTTTCAAAATTGTCTTGAGTGAGAAACTCTGAAATTTTTATTAAAGGGGAATGTTTGGTTTTTTTCGAGGGTCGATTTGGGCCTTGAATTTATGTAAAGAACCTCAAGAAGTACTAGAACTGCACAAAACTTGCATAATCCCTTCAACTATATCCCTTTCTAAACATCTATCTTCCATTTTTTATGCCCACATGAATATGTTGTTGTATATTGCCGTCCGTCTGTCAACATTTCTTGTGAGCACTATTGAGACTACAGTTTTCATCTGATTTTGATGAAACTTGGCATGAATCTTTAGATTGATAAGGAAAGGTCTCGGTCAGGTTTGAATGTGACGTATTTTCAATGAACTCTTTTTTAGTTATTGCCCTTGACTTTGTAAAAACGCGTCAAAAATTTTTTGTGAGTTCTCTAGAGACTACATTTTTCATCTGATTTTTTATTATACGCCCACATGAAAATGTGGACGTATATTGCCATCACCCCTGTCCGTCCGTCCGTCGGTCCGTCCGTCCGTCGGTCTGTCCGTCAACAATTTCTTGTGTACACGATACAAACCAGAGTTTTTATCAGATTATCAGTCATCTTGATAATATCTTGGATGAGTTCGAAAATGGCGCAATTCCAGTCGTCGGTTTATGAGTTATTGCCCTTGCGACTTAGTGAAAAAACGTTAAAATTAACTTGTGTACGCGATAGAAGCTAGAGTTTTAATCCGATTTGAATGAAACTTGGTATGTGTATTCATCTTGATAATATCTCGGAGGAGTTCGAAAATGGCGCAATTCCAGTTGTCGGTTTATGAGTTATTGCCCTTGACTTAGTGAAAAAACGTTAAAATTAACTTGTGTACTCGACAGAGAGCAGTGTTTTTATCCGATTTGAATGAAACTTGGTATGTGATTCATCTTGATAATATCTCGGATAAGTTCGAAAATGGCGCGATTCCAGTTGTTGATTTATGAGTTATTGCCCTTGACTTAGTGAAAAAACGTTAAAATTAACTTGTTTACACAATAGAAGCTATAAAAGTTTTCATTCGAATTGATTCATTTAAATATAAGCTCAAATAAGTGCGATGGTGCAATCAACTTTTTTAAACATTCAAATTTGCTGAAGTGGGCGTATGTTACCTTGCCTGGCAAGCTATCTTGAAACTTGGTATGATCCTTAAAGGGATTCGAAAGAAGTTTTCTAGCCTTTTTGTGTGTATGAAAGACACTTCTAACATCTATTTAATGCAGTCAAAATTCTCATTGGGTGCCTGTGGTTCCAGTTATTCCAGAAAGAAAAACGGGAAGTGACGTCAGTGTCTTGAAATAAGGGCATTATAAATACATGTTGTTACAACGATATGACGTTATTAGATAAATGTTGTTACAGGGATATCATATAAGTCATAGCGTTGTGACAACATGTATTTATAATGCCCTGTACCTGATCATCCAGTCTGACTTATTTCAAGACACAGACGTCACTTCCCGTTTTTCCCGTCAAGGTATGATCCTTAAGATTATTAAGCTCTCGGTCAAGTTCGAAATTGATGTAGTTTAGATAATGTTTTTTGAGTTATTGCCCTTGACTCTGTTAAAACGCATCAATATTTGTTTGTGAAGCACATAAGAAGTTTTCAACCGAATTAGATGAAACTTTGTGTGATCATTGGAATTAATAAGATTTTGGACGAGTTCTAACTTAACTCATTTTCGATTAATGTTTTTTTAGTTATTGCCCTTGTCTTTGTTAAAACACGTAAAGATTTGATTTTATTCAATTTTGATGAAACTTATGTGTGTGTTATTTGGACTTCGGTGAACTTTGATAATAAAATTTGTATAATCATTTATTAAGATATCAGCTGCCAGTGGGCTTATATTACCTTGCCCGGCAAGCCCTGGTCTGTATTGTGTTTCCTATATAAGGCATAGTCTCATTGAAGTATGAGTCATATTTTCAACTTTCAAACGCTGATAATTATGGACATTCAGGGATTTCAGGATTAAATTTCGAGGGAGAGTTGTGAACATCATGATGGATTAGATTAGCTAAAAAAATCCAGGTTTACAGTTAATGAACATATCCTTTTAAGAGGCTAGTGCTGATCGCTCAAGGTGCCCAGTGCCATATTCTTTTAGAGTATAAACTTTTTTTATCGGCAAGTTAGTGTACATTTGCTTCCTTCTTACCCCGGTAGAGTAGGGCAAAATGACAATGAAAACCTGGGGTGAGGGACATGGATGATAACCTGTGTATCTAATATAGTTTTCAATATTTTTTACCAAAAAGGTTTTCTAATTCTTTTTATCGTGTGCTTCTTGCTGCCCCATTACTATATCCTGTTTGAGACTGGGTATCCTGTTCTATAAAAATGAGCCAAATATGAAGTCACTATGCAAAGCTTCTCCACTAAATCAGCAGAAAAAAATGTCAATCACCAACAGCTTGATTTGTTTTTTTTTGTATATTGACAATTTTTTTTAGCAATATCCTGCAAATTAGGTTACAGTTAGTTATCAGTTTTAAATAACAATACAGCCATATTTTTTGTACCTTATCCCTCAACAATAGGTGACATACCTTTATAATGATTAATCATAACTTAAATAATTATATCAATATTGAGGGAGGTAATTTTCACTGATAGTTGGAAATTATTACACAAGATACAATTTATAGCTGAAATCTTGTTGGCAGTAGTCCAAGCTGGTTGCAGACATGTATGTCATTTTCTCCCGACAGCCCATATTTAACCAAATATACATGATGAGCCTGGAATTTAATGATTTCCCAGTCAAACTAGTGATTTCTGGAAAAGTCTGGTTTTGTTAGGGAATATTATTTTATAGTTTTATACAATGTCTAGGCTTTAAAAAGAATGAGACTGATCTAGTTAATGTATACAGTATATTATGTTATACAGTAGGACAACCAACTGAGTATGTGTGGTAAATTAATTAACACTAATTTCTCTTGCCTGATCAATTTCATGATAAGCTCTTCACAATTAAAGTCAAATTTAAGCAAAGACCAAGACAAAAATCAGTGGGTGTCCGACTGTTGGCCATCTTTGCTTACATGTGTTGAAGGGTGATATTAGCTAAAACTAGTCAAGTTATGTGTATCAGTATAGACTGAAAACAAGAGGTGATGTGAGCCAGGTCCAGATTAAAAGTAGGTCAGTCTGTCTGGGTCATGAGGGCTATTTTCCTATAGGTACCTACATATTATTTAAGATGAAAACAAGTCTACTATTTCCTCTCTTTTGTGTTTGACTCGACTTTTGGCTCATTATTTTGAATTATTGGCGTTAGAAGAAAATTGTCCATAAAGACTATAATGTGTCTTTTTTTCGAACATGAATAGATATAGGCCTATTTAGATAACATTATATACCTTTATAATTGTTGTTCAAGTTTAAAAATTGATTGAGACTTCTGTTCATTGTTGATATAATGTTGTCGCTACATGCAAGGTTTGCTTCGATTGAATACATTCATACAATATATATATATTTCTATAGATATATACTTTTTATATGGATTGGAAACATTCAATTCCAAGGAAAATAATATGGTGAGTGGAATATATATATTACATTTTTTTGAATGATTAAAAATTCTATTTGATATTTTATTTGATCTGATATGTAAATATTTGCTTTATCAGTCATCTGTCTATATATGATCGCAGGTATTTTTATGTTTTTTTGAGATGCAGTAGACTGGTATATTTTAATGACTAGTATAATTGGTTTTTAATCAATATTCTACAGTTATATATACTCATCATGATTAGTGTTTATAATTACAATTCATTATCAAACATTGCTCCAACTTGTGAAATACGGTTCCTTTTGTTCATGAATATTAATTTATACTAGATAGTAGATATATATAGTAGAAATATTTATTTTATGTAGAATATAATGTAAGGTTTTAAGATTTATCATTACCCAAAAGAACTTACACCTCAAGTGGCCTGGTTGGTTATAAACAAGATTGAAATGAACATTTTCAATACCATGATTTGAAATAAGAAGCAATTGCTTAGATATAATGTTTTATTTTTGTCTATTTGATTATAGATCTCTTTAGAAGAAATTATTTCTATGTATACATTTCAGTAAAATAGTCTATTTAAATTGTCTTTTGCCTGTGTTATTCTTTTGAAATCTATGGTCTATGCTAGTGACTCAGGCCAGTGCTTCTGTAGGAGAATATCTCCTTTAAACACCTATTACTTTTTGTTAAAGAAGCTTTGAAATCAAAATATTTTTTTACATTTTTGACAAAAAAGCTTAAAAGACAATGTTTCAACTAATTATGGAAAACCATTATTCCCTTTTAATGTAGAAGTTATTTTCATGGGAATGCTCACTAAATTTAAAAAAGGCATGATGGGATGTGTTGTCCAACTCTATTCATGATAATTATTTTGGATAGTCCACTTTGTATGTTTCTTCCACTGTGAATGTCATTCAATTTATGCCAGAAATGAATATCCTAAATTGAAAAAAAAAAAGACTAATTGACAAATATTGCTATGTAAATTTAAGAATGAATCTGTTACCAACAAGAAAAGTGTTACTTAAACCACTCTAAGAAAGCTTCACTAAACTCTTTAATAATATTTGACAAAAATCCTTAATACCTAACAAATTGTGAATTTGATGATATTATAAAGATGTAATAGGCCAAGTAATATTATGATCCCTGTAGATTTTATGTTATAACTTAATAGTCCCCTTCACTAGATGATGAGATTAAGAGCTAAGAACCATTGGTCAGTCTAATATATCGGTCAGCTGCTTGCTAATGTATTAACCTGGTATCAGATGGCTATTTTTACTTGGTCATTTGTTTGTTGCTGCCAGGCTTAGACTTGATGACAATAGATGTTTGTGTGGCTGTACAACCATTCAATGATTTTTCAGCTATAATTAAGTGACCATAAGAACTAAGGTAAATATGGAGACATTTTATTAGAGGTATTCTTTATTAAAATTTACCAGCTGATTTGACCAATATTTGAAAACTGATTGAGCTTCTAAATTAAAATGCTGTATTTCTCTTACAAAATAGTTCTATTTTTATAAAATTTGTCTTTATTTAAAAGGAATGAAGTCTTTACACACTTTCACTGTGTTTGTGTTCCATCTTTTTTTCTATTTATAAAGATTTTTTTGTCTTTTTAAAAAGCCTTGATGGAAAAGAGGAAAAATGTTTTGTCTTGACATTTACAATATTCAATACCCCCAGGCCTGATAAACTGTTTTCTAGTAGACCTTATTCATTCTTTTATATTATTTTTTACATTAGATAATCCTAAAACACGTTAACATATTTGTACTGAGATAGAACATTGATTCTACAATAATCTTCAATTTTAATACCCACAGTATTCTTTTCAAGAAGTTTGATAAGAATTACAATCCATATCTTTCCAAATTCATTTTATGTCGATTATCAGGCAGTTACTGTACTCTAAACTTACTATAAACACTAAACAGGTCGCAATTCTTAATGGATTTTGACGTAACTTACTGATAATGCTTATTACCACCCAAGTATGAACCCTATTGAAAATCAGCAAAATCAAAAATATTTACTATGAATTTTTGCCCTTGTTCTTAAAAACACGTTCGATTTTTGGCTCGTAAACACTATACAGGTCACAATTCGTAACAGATTTTGAGGAAACTTACTGATAATGTTTATTAGCACTCTAGGATGAACCCTGTTGAAAATCAGCAAAATCAAAAAAAATTTACTATGAATTATTACACTTGAAAACATGTTCAATTTTTAGCTCATAAACACTATAGGAGGCACAATACTGGACAGATTTTGAAGAAACTTGATGTGAATGTTCTTAATCACTTTTCTTGTAACTGTCAAATATATTTGTTTAAAGTCAAAGCCATTGCGCCAGTGGGCGTATATTACCTTGCCTGGCAAGCTATGTTACAGAAATAATGTGAATATAAAATCATTATCAGAACTGATGGGAAATGAGGGCGGAACGTTTTATTTTAAGATAATCAAACTCACTGGTCACATGGTGTAAGTCAGTAACAAAATTTAGATTGAATTTAGATCCAATAAAATTTTGAATTAATCATACTAATGTCGTTTTGATATATTTCATTAGAATATTGCACCATAGGGGGTTTTATAGCCAAGGGAAAGAAACAATTTCAAATGTATAGAAAGTTTCTATAGAAAAACTGTGAAAATTTCATAAGTCAAATTACGAAATGAGTATTTGTTTGAGACATGACATATTTTTGATGATTTCATGTAATTCAGACATCTGATTAGATATATCTGCTCTGTCTATAAATAATTTTTGCAGGTTCATTATTTCTATAACCCCTTTTACACTACAAAAATATTCTGTTTTGAGAACGGAATGGATGAATTTTGTGTATTGTAAACAGTCGATTGTTTTAAGAACGGTTCCAATTCTGGCCCACCTCAGGGAGGCGGAAGCGGAACAGTTCCGAGAACGAATTGAAATTGTGTAATGTAAACGGTAACCGTTCTGAGAAAACGTTACTGCCCATGTCTCACCATTGTCATTCATATTTTCCCGCAGAATTTTGTGATTTCAGTAGATTTGTTGATTATTTTCAGATGTCTTTGATTGCATAAGCGTGACTACAAGGCATTTAATTTAACTTTTTCAAGAAGAGTTCCACAGATAACCGTGCTGAGAACTGTTACCGTTTACACTGAAGGACTGTTCTCAGACCACTTGATTTTATTGTAATGTAAATGGTCACATTTTTTTTGCTGCCTAGTCCGGACCGAGAACAGAACGCTTCATAGCGGCCTGGTGTAAAAGGGGTTATTTACTCCTGGTTCTGATAAAGCAAATCACTTCTGATAATGTATTGGGCCCAGTAGGTGTGATAAAGGTGACTATTCCCATCAGCATACTGAGTGCCATGCAGTAACAGAACAACAAAAAATATTGAAAAGGGCCTCAAAGAGCAAAATTTTTAGTTAAAAGTTTAAATGGAATTTTTAAATATAATAATTCATTTTCTTTCCAGATTTATTGAGAAACAGTAATTAATAAGTATTTTGACCACAACATACTCAACTATTGATATTATGATATTAAAAATTGAGCCCAGATCAAATTTTGGTGAAAATCATGAAAAAAATAATTTTTTGAAAGTTATTTACATATTAATTTAATGTATGGTCCATCAAACTGAATAATTTGAATAATGCTAATAAAATACCAGCTTAAACATGAACATTTTCCTTGATATTTGAACACAATATTATTTATATCAAAATTTGTGTGTTGGTGTATGAAAGTTTATGGGTTTTCCTTTAATCTGAAATTAGTGTTATTTTGTATTCGTAAATTAAAGTGAGGTGAATATTGTTTTTTCTGCCGTTTCTGCCACCCAACATCTTTGAAAAATAGTTATCAGAATCTAAATAAGGGTAAGGATGTTTTGGTGTTTATTATTGACCATAAATTCAAACAGTTTTATTTTTGATAATATATAGCATTAATATTGAATAGCATATACCGTAACATTATGCATTGTTTTCTCGTAACTCTTAAAAATATAAATATATGTTTTATAATAAGTATGTTATATAAACATGAGATATGTTTCATGTAAGAATGGTAGATTTCCAACAGTATTGGATGTAAAAGAAAAGAAATTTTATTTACCTTTCATGTTTCTGTAATGTCTCTGTCTCTTCTGTGTGGAACTCATTACGATTACATAAACTATGTAAGTCTGGTATTGAGTAATAGCCAATGAGTGACCGTTGACCGTGGCATATACTATTAGGTTGGTGGCGGTGGTGAAATAGACTTTCTACTTCAAATTAACATTTTTGTAATCTGTGAATCTCTTTCAAAAGTGAATTGTCGTATGAACTAGCATTTGTGTTGATGTAGATGAATTTTAGTTTCCAAGTGTGAAAAAAAAACTTTTTGGGGGTAAGTTGTTAAATAAGAGGCTGGGTGTCTGGAATATCAACATAAATTATCACTGCAGTGTCTATTAATACATGTGATATTGATTTTTGTTGTACAGACAACTAGCATATATACACTATATAGACACTAACGCTAAGGAAAAAAACATTACTGTCTGGTGGAAGTTTTTTTTCCTACCAAGGTGTTGTTTGAAGATTTAAAGCGTAGCAAAGTTTGACATGAAGGCCTTTGATGTAGGTAAAATATTTGATTTTTTATACTATGTATTTCTAGCCACTGTCTTAGTACGAAAGGAAATTTATCAGTAATTGTTCCAAGTTGGATAAGAGTAGAGCAAGGTAATCAATTTAAACATGTAAGCGAGAACAGTTTTTTGGCTTTGTTTTTGTTTGTTTTCTAATATTTGGGCATGTACCGTTTGTGTTTCAACCAGTTTTCAGATGATCATATATGTCATTTTCCATATTACATAGAAGAAATCTGATTTTAAATCTGTTAGTCTAGAAGAGATTTTTTATGTAAAAGGGGAACTTAGATTTTGTAGAAAGTATTGATTTTCTTGAATATGTCTGGATTTTAAATTCTTTTTCCAACTGCCTGTCTTCCAGTGGGCTCAAATGTCTAATATGGAGGTTTTGATATCTAAATTACATATAAAATGTGATAATGCATCAAATTTACAATTTTTTCTCTGTGGTAAATAAGTATAATTTGTGAAAATTACTTATCTACACTCTACTTAGCAGAATTTTTTTTTATCTTCAAAAAGGACCGATTACACCTTAGTTAATGAGTATACCTTGTTATTGTAATAAGATGTTAATACCTTAGAAATTATTAAACAAGAATGGGAATATAAACTTGCATTAGTAATAAGAATTATTAAATAACAATAATATTGAATTTAAAGGAATATTTAGTGTGAAAACTACTGAATAATTTTTTCATAAAACAAATCTAAAACAGATTTTTTTTGCAAAAATTTTCTCCATACAATGATGTCATTTAATATTTTGAAATCCAATAGTTGGTTCTGTTGCACGAAACTTCATAATCTGTAACATAAGTAATGCCCTTTTTTGTGCCACATTTTACTACTGGTTGATGTGGCGGATTGATTGAAATTTATTATATACTTTTTGAATTTTTGTATTTCTGACAATAACTATGTAGGCCCTGCAGTTTTACCACACACAACAACCATGTGTTATATATTTTGACAAACAACTGTTTAGTTTATACCCTTGACAAGCATTGTTTAATGTATACATTTGACACACAACCTTTTACCTTTAACAAACTGTTTAGTTTATGCCCTTGAAAAACAAGTGTTTAGTTTATCCCTTTGACAAAAAATTGGTTGGTGTAAGCTTTTACATAAGACAAACAAGTGAACAAGTTGATGGCATCTACAACTTTCTTATAAAAAAATTTTTCATTCACTAAAAATGACATTGTATTCCCAGTGAACAAACAACTGTGTAGTTTATCCCTTTGACAAATAATTGGTTGGTGTGTGCATAAGACAAAGAACTGTTTAATTTATCCCTTTGACAAATAAAACTGTTTTGTTTATAGCTGTGACAAACAAACTGTTCAGTTTATACTTTTGTAACGTATATTCCTGAACTATTAATTACATATATACCGGTATGTGAAAATATGCATCTATGTCATCAATCTAATTAAAATTAGATTACATTTCGTTTCGGTTATTTTTTGATTGTCGGCTCCATGTAATCTAAAGACTTGTATAAGGAGGTCATCTTCTGGTTATGAATAAGCTATTTATAGCACGTGCAGCCCCTCTGCCAATCAGAACAATGTTTATATTTGAATATTTTGTATTGCGTCATAATTTGGACTGCTGTGTCGCTTTACTTTCTGTTTCGTCTTCCCACAATGCATATCAATGCATAGACCCGCGATCTTGAAGGTAGATTTTGATTGGCTAAAATTTTCGTCACCAGAAGATGACCTCCTTATACAAGTCTTTAGATTACATGGAGTCGACAATCAAAAAATAACCGAAACGAAATGTAATCTAATTTTAATTAGATTGCTATGTCATCAACTGTCAAATGTTACTAGTTCTAAGTTTATCCTTTGTAACCAGTACTAAGTTTATCTTTTGTAGCAAGTACTAAGTTTATCTTTTGTAGCAAGTACTAAGTTTATCTTTTGTAGCAAGTACTAAGTTTATACTTTGTAACAAGTTCTAAGTTTATCCTTTGTAACCAGTACTAAGTTTATCTTTTGTAGCAAGTACTAAGTTTATCTTTTGTAGCAAATACTAAGTTTATCCTGTGTAACAAGTACTAAGTTTATCTTTTGTAACAAGTACTAAGTTTATCTTTTGTAACAAGTACTAAGTTTATCTTTGTAGCAAGTTCTAAGTTTATACTTTGTAACAAGTTCTAAGTTTATCCTAATTTGTAACCAGTACTAAGTTTATCTTTTGTAGCAAGTACTATTAAGTTTATCCTGTTTAACAAGTACTATTAAGTTTATCTGAGTTTCCATGTAATTTTGAAGATATAAAAATAAAATTTATCATTAATTATTGCTAATTTAATTATAAGCTTTAAATAACTACAACAATTATTTGTGTTAAATTATTGGAATTTCTTGAATATCTATTAATTTGAGACAAATTGATAGTGACAAACATTGAGAATTGGTTTGTTAATTATTGCATTAACATGCAAAAACTTGACACATAAATTACAACCTGATAATACACTTGACAATTATTAACTCTCTTACAACTGATTTATGCAATTACCATGCAACTCAAGTTGATTTGATGCCCTTAAGCCAGGCAATGTGTTGATAGCTCTCACACTATTTGATAAAATGATGTTGAAAAAGTTTATTGAATAATGTTGTGGTTGAACTAGAAATGATATTAATTTAAAATCTTGTAAATGATAGAGAAAAAAAACCCTATATAACATACGCATGGTTTAACCTATTGAGTCATTTCTTCATTAATTTTATGATTTTATGTGAATGTGAAAATAACAAGGAAAGTTGTTGCAGATAAAAGAAATTTTCTTGTAGTAATGTTTTGATAGAAAAATACTTGACCAAAATTTATTTATTTCATGTTAAAAGAGTTACCAATCATCCATAGTATGTGTATGCTTAATTATATGCTTTTGAAAATTAAAATTATCACGCCAGTTTTGTTTCGACTGTGCCACATATGCCATAGTCATTTAAGTCATGTAAGCTTAAATATAGGAAGTGGAATTTCTAGTATGAAATATCTGTAGGGATTATATTTTTATCATTTTAGACTAGATTTTTGAAAATTATTTACATGTATCTATAACTTCCAAATCTACCATTATATATATATATATATGACTGGAACAGTTGTCTGAATAGAGAAATTAAATGGTGGCTCTGGTATATTTGAAACTATTCACTTGAACAAAATATTGATCGACCTAGCCTGTTTTAAAACTAGAAGTATACCAATACAAATAAATAGTAAATTATTAAATATATGTAGCTATTCCAGTGACTTGATAGCATCTCAGTGCTTAGAATTCTTGACATATCATTGTACACTTCATTGAACAATTAATGGTACTGGTATAATATTGGTTCTGTGCTTAAAGATTTTTATTTTGATATTAAGACTGCACCAGAATGGTTTGTGGTTTTAACAAGCAAATCTAGAAAAAAAGATACATCCTTACTTAAAACCAGAGAAGATCATAATATAAATTATTCAATTAAACTGTGTTTCTACTGACAAAAAAAGCCGGCTTTAAACTAGCTTTTGTGTGTTTCCACTGGGCAATCAAAGCTTTTCGCGATCGCCAATTTATCGTGGACCAAATGAAAGCTAGCTTTTTCTCGTTTGGCAATAGGGAGCGCTGTTTAATGTTGACTGGTAGAGTAAATGGTAAGTCTTGTAGATCGCGTGCTGTCTGTAATGTGTGACTTTATGATCTAGGCTAAAGTTGTTTGGGAACCGGTAAAACTGAGTGTCAACGTAAGGTGTTCGGCAATAAAGCTAGCTGTTGGCTAGGTTAGAGCTAGCTTTCCTTCACCATTCTCAGTGGAAATGCGGTTTTAGAGTGGCTTTAATCTGTAATCTGTTGCTTTGAAATGGATCAATTTTATCCTGCATTAATCATATATGCAAATGCTAGAATTCCTATTATTTTTCATAAACTTGATATAGTAATATGAAATAGTTGGGTATTATTAGGAATTGTTGTTTTTGAAGGAACAAAAAAAAATGTTTTGCTTTAATTATTACCCTTGTTCTTTAAAACACGTTTATTTTTCAGCCGTTACACTCTCAAAATTGTGGACACGATAGAGAGCTGGTTTCTTGGTGGATTTTTATGAAACTTGCTGTCAGTGAGTGTTTGTAATCACCCATGAATGAACCCTATTGAATATCAGAAACATCGAAAAAATATTTTATGAGTTTTTGCCCTTGCTTTTGAAAATATGCTGTGGACACCATAGAGAGCTGGTTTCTTGATGGATTTTGATGAAACTTGGTATGAACATTAGGATAAACCCTATTGAATATCAGAAACATCGAAAAAATATTTTATGAGTTATTGCCCCTTGTTCTTTAAAACACGTTAATTTTTCAGCCGTTACACTCTCAAAGTTGTGGTCACGATAGAGAGCTGGTTTCTTGGCGGATTTTTATGAAACTGGCTGTTGGTGTTTGTATTGACCTTCGGATACATCATCAACTATGTGACTGCTCTTAATCATTTTAAGGGTGTTAATTGGCTATTTCATGTTATGAAAAAATGGAATAAGTATATGAAATAATGATTTCTTGAGACTTGTTGTGCATTTTTTGATGATTTGGGGTCCTTTTCGATAGTTTAAGGTTGATTTCAGGTCAATCAGATTTTTTTTAATGAGTTGACAGCCCTTTCAAACATGTCATAAAAATTGGACATTTCAAACCTTTGATACAAGTTTAAAAAAATGTGAATGGATCAATCTACATCAAACTTGGCATAAATGTAGACAATTACATTGCCGAGAAACGTACAGAGCGATTTTCCAAAAGAAAATATTATTTTGGTGGTTACCATGGAAATACGAAAATTTACGAAAATTTACACGTAGGTAAGGCAAACATTTTCCAGGGGCCAAACTGATTAGAATTTTCGAAAAAACTCTCTGTACGTTTCATCCTTATTGAATAAGCTTTCAATCAAGACCAAGATCATAATTTTTCAATAAAAAATGGCTGAGAAATCTTGTACCAACCGGGACACATTTTGCTACTTTTTCCTAATTTTTTAGCAAAAACTAACGAAATACCTAATTTCTTTTCGGTTTCTTTCATTCTATATAGTTTACAAATAAAGTAATAATAATTATCTACAATCTGAGCCCAAAAATAATAAGTAATTCGCAAAAATTCCATCTCATGTTTTTTTTCTCGAACGCTAGCCCAATCAATACCCTTAAGATGGAACCTAAACTTTGGTTGCCCTTGTTTTATGCATATTTCAGTGACATATTTGTTTTTTCCAGGAAACTTGAACCCATGGTTTTACTCTTGTAAAAAGATAAAATTTCATTCTCAGAATCTTTCATTTACTGATCACCCTTGTCAACCCCCCGGACAAATTGGCTGCCATTATAAAAGTGGGCGTATTACGATTTTTGAGTTGCAGTATACCTTTAAAGGTAAAAACAAATGTTATTGAGTACACTTTGTGATGAATTATTGAAAACAGTTTATTGAATCGTTTCTTTTTTTCTACATTGTATAATGATATTGATACCCTGTCATGTATGAATGCACCTCATCTAAATGTAGACATAGACTTATTGTTTTTGTCTCATTTCACTGGTTCAACTGATAGAGCAGAAAGTCTTCCATTTACACTACTATTTTCCATGAATTGAAAATATGTTGATATTGCCATTCATGATGTGATACGATATGTATCATAAAAGGGCTACAATACCAAATTTTTGTGATGAGTAATATTTGAAGTACCAGTTCATCTCCAAAGTTTAAATAATTGTCCGTACTACATAATGTTTACATTTGCAATTTCAGATACTTTGAACTTGTTTGTTTTTTTTTATTAAAGAGCCTGTATTGTCAATCGTGATCTTATGAAATTGTTGCATCTCATATTCTGTGTCATTCAATATTCAACAAAATCAAATGCTCTATTTCCTCACTGATTTTGAAATAACAATTGTTTGACATTGTAATTATCTAACCACTTTAACAGTCTTTACTGATTGGTTGATATACATTATGGACAGAACAAGATTAAAATATTCAGTTAGTTAACTGAACTAGCCTACAGAAAAAAAAAAATCAGTTACATTTATATTTTAATCAGATAAAATAATATGTTCATTAGCCTGAAATATTTTTTTGATTTATTGTATGTAGAAACAGTTTTTATACGCCCTCATCTCTCTATGAGGACGTATATTGTAGTCACCCCTGTCCGTCCGTCCGTCCGTCCGTCGGTCCGTCGGTCCGTCCGTCCGTCCGTCCGTCCGTCGGTCCGTCCGTCAACATTTGCTCGTAAACGCTCTAAAAACTAGAGTTTTTGACGGAATCAAATGAAATTTGATATGTGTATACATATTCATAAAACGAAGATCAAGTTCGAATTTGAGCTATTTTCGATCGTTAGAAGCAGAATTATTGCCCTTGCCCCAAATCCGTTGGTCCGACCATCAACATTTGCTTGTAAACGCTCTAAAAACTAGAGTTTTTGACGGAATCAAATGAAATTTGATATGTGTATACATATTCATAAAACGAAGATCAAGTTCGAATTTGAGCTATTTTCGATCGTTAGAAGCAGAGTTATTGCCCTTGCCCCAAATCCGTTGGTCCGACCATCAACATTTGCTTGTAAACGCTCTAAAAACTAGAGTTTTTGACGGAATCAAATGAAATTTGATATGTGTATACATATTCATAAAACGAAGATCAAGTTCGAATTTGAGCTATTTTCGATCGTTAGAAGCAGAATTATTGCCCTTGCCCCAAATCCGTTGGTCCGACCATCAACATTTGCTTGTAAACGCTCTAAAAACTAGAGTTTTTGACGGAATCAAATGAAATTTGATATGTGTATACATATTCATAAAACGAAGATCAAGTTCGAATTTGAGCTATTTTCGATCGTTAGAAGCAGAGTTATTGCCCTTGCCCCAAATCCGTCGGTCCGACCATCAACATTTGCTTGTAAACGCTCTAAAAACTAGAGTTTTTGACGGAATCAAATGAAATTTGATATGTGTATATATGATCAGAAAACGAAGAACAAGTTCGAATTTGAGCTATTTTCGATTGTTACAAGCAGAGTTATTGCCCTTGCCCCAAATCTTAAATATGCTATTACTCTCTTAGTTTTCAACCGATTTTGATGAAACTTAAAATGGAAGTTATTGGAGCTAAATCGAAAGGTTTGAGAAAGTTTTGTTTTCTCCTGATTAAATTTTCGACTTTTTCGACTTTTTCGTTAGGCGTATATGGCCGTGGTCCACTATCTTTTGTTTAAGATTTGTGTGTTAGTTTAACAGAGATTCAATAGCCAGCTATATGAAATTAAATTATTATTCTCATGTTGTCTGATATGTAAGACATGTAGTGATAGATGAATAAATGCCCAATAGAATATTTTGTTGGTGAATTTCACCTAAAAATACAATCTTATTTTGTTAGAATGTCTAGACAGAGAAAGTATGTGTATTATTTATATAAATGATGTCATTAACATACAACCTTCAACTTCAAGACAAGACAAGTCTCATTTTCAGCATGTCTGAATTTTCTGGTAAATTATTCTGTTTTTCAAAGAAAGAACTATAGCTAAATGTAAAATATTGTACTGTTTTAGTCTGAAGTCGAGATCAAAGGGAATTTTAACTCTTTTTCTAGAATTTATAGATAGGTGATAGTTGTCATGCAGTTGTCCTTAAAATATTTTGTGTATGATTTTAATTGTGTATGATTTGATATTTTGTTTAGGTGTTTTGGACTTATATAAGCACAAATATTACTACCAGTATTGCTTTAACTTACAGCAACAAAAAAATCATCATTTTATCTATTCTACTGTTTTCTTCACTGATAGGTTTAAATGATAATCAATTTTTTGGTCATAAATATTGAAACAGTTTGTATAATTTGTAAGGATTGAAGCCTTTAATTTAAGACATTTTTTTAGTAACATGCTACTTGTAAAGTATTTTCTGTTTCCTTCTATTTTATAATTCTTTATTTATTTTGTGATTCTTAATTTAAAGGTTAACAAATTAATTTCTCTGTATTTCATGATTCTTAGTATTAACTGTTCAAAATTTATTTCCTTATATTTCATCATTCTTATTTTAAATGTTAAAAAGCAAAAGTTAAATACCAGTATATTAAAATAGATAGAAAAATCAATTTGTTATGTTGAAATGAGAAAGAAGAATTACAATATATAAATAGTTAACTAATAAACGCAATTAAGGATACAATCAACTCGCTCATTTATTATATGTTTATTTATTTATTTATTTTAATGTGTAAATGTACTATAATAAGATGAAAGTAACTAGGTTATAATGTCTGATGTTGAAGAGTAAAAAAAGTGGAATTGTCTCGGTTTGACAAATCAATAGTGAGTTGCCATCAGTTTAAATCCACCAGGCTTCATCTAATATGTCTGAGTCTTTTCTAGCAGAAAAAATCTTCTATTTAGGCAGAAATATAATATAGATGTGGTCAAATGACTATTGACAAAATGTTCTGTTTTTAGCTAAATATATTATTGTTTCTGATTTAATGGTATTGTGTTATTTCTGAATTGATTTCCATGTTATTTATACTAAAACTAATCTATAAGACAACAGTTTCTAGTGTTAGATCTTTAAATGATTGGTTGAATACTGATATACACACATTAAAGGGCAATATTCACACATTAAAGGGGAATATTCACTAATCATACCACTGTCGAAATGTAAGCCTTAAATTAATGTAAGAAAAATGGTTAGTTATAATTGAAGAGATCATATGTTATTGTGCAGTTCCAGCTCTTTTGAAGGCTATTTAATACATGTATTCAAGACCCAAATTGACCTTTGAACTTTTCCTTTTAAAGGGATATTATCTATTTTTTCTGTTAACCAGCAGACAGATCTTATTTTAAGCTATGTGTTGCATTTTTTCACTCAGTTTGACTTAAAGTTTACTTAAATGTGATTAAAATCTGGCCCCCTATTCTCGAAACGATCCTAGCGCTAGGATGTCCTAGAAACAATGTTAGAAGATAGGAAATTAGGACATCCTAGCTCTAGGATCGTTTCGAGAATAGGGGGCAAGGATTATAAGTTTTACATTGAAAGAAGAAGATCTAGATCTTGTTAATATTTGTATGGTAACCTTTATAGAAATGCAGATGATGCAAAATGAAAAGTGATACAGATAACTGAATTGAAACTTTATCAGCTGATAATGAAAATGTTAAGACAACTGGTACTGAATATGAATAGTGAAAGAAATTGTTAATTTAACACTGTCACTTGTGTCATGAGTAAAAAGCATGCCAAGTAATATGATCCAGTCTGGCTGTAAAATTTCTCTTGAAAATACTGGTATTTGTATGTCATCATCAATGAATCTTTTAACATTGTCTATGTGGTTTTTGAACTGATTAGACAGTATGAGATGTAGTGTGTCATTTGCCAGCTCTGTCAGTTTAAAAAAATACAGGTCTTTATATGTTGTCAGTTATTTCAAGACTTTTTATATCTTGTAAGCATTGCTAAGCTTTAATGTCATTAAAAAAACCCGCACATTTAACGCTGTTAGTAAATTATTATATATAAAATATGTCAGTGGTGACAACGCACTATTTGAAACATTGTTAGTTTGAAATCCTACCTTTAGTAAATTGTCTTTGAACAACTTATATTAAAAGAGTTAAGTAAGCTACTAGCTATATTTCAGTCAACTTTGAACACTTTTCAGGCAAATTTTACCAGCTTATCAATGAAAATATGCTGGAAACTGATGCCACTCTTATTGAATATTTGTATTGTAGACAAACCTAGCTGACATGAGACATTCATAACTTACTTTTGAAAGCTTTATATATACTAATAATTAATGACACAGAAAATAATCAAGATATGTTTACCTCAACATCTTAATCTTATAACAAATGTCAAGAGATGGTATTTGTTGACAAATTTGATTTTTTAATCAATCTTTTCCTTGCATTGTTAGTGAAGAAGAAAATGTGACTTTATGGTTTCACCTCGGTACAAAATTGAATTTCTATTTAATTAGAATAGTGGTTAACAATTTGACACTTTGTAAAACTAGTAATAGTATTTAGTATTTCAATTACTTGTAATCTTACTAGACTAGAACCCTATGAGTACTACGAACGGTTAACATTTTCTAGTGGTTTTTATCACTTTTAAATGCTGAATATTCTGTATTCTGCACACAATATGGTACAAGAAAAAGGGGTTTGAAAAAGAAAATGTAGGAAAATTTCAATTAAATAAGTATATTTACTTAATTTAAAACATTGTAGTTATATAAAAAGTTTATTATACAATCTTTTTTTCTTTTTAATTCTTTTACATCAATCAAGAAAGAAGAAAAAGTTATGCAATTTTTTATGTTTAAAACATCTTTAAAACTCATTGTTTTAGACACTACCTATTAAGTTCTTTGATATTTGAAATTCGAACAATAAAATTCTCACTTTACAGTAATACACAAGACAGAAGATATTCATCATTATTTCTAGACTTCTAAAGTATTCCAATATTGCTAGGTTTGTAGCCTACCTAAAGCGTTTGAATTAAAAATGGAGGTGGTAGGTCAGAAGCAATCAGCTAAACAGAAGTGAATAAAAAACCCATATTATATCATTACTAGAACCAATACAAGGGATTATATCAATGATAGAGATTATGATGTGATATTCATTTTTTTAGATTTTTTTTATCTCCGGCTTTAAATGTGGCATTATCTTCTTATAAAGTCATTTTATTTACTATTCTAGTTATTTATTCTAATCTACAGCTATTATAGCTCTATATTATAGGACCTAAAAATAATTATTGAAATGGACTCAATTTATTCCAGATGACCTTATTTGAGACTTTTAGATCCAATCTAACTCAAATTTACATAAAAAAATAATTGGAGATCTGTCAAATAATTTTTATCCAACTTACTTTATATGTGTATCCAATATTAATTTTTGTGACAAAATTAAATATTTTTTTTTCAATTAATACTCATTCTTATAAGGAAATATTTTTGATGTTTTTCAGATCTTTGGATGGTCGTTTACAAGTTTCTCATCGTAAAGGTTTACCCCATGTAATTTATTGTCGTCTATGGAGATGGCCAGATCTACAAAGTCATCAAGAACTACGAGCTGTTGATAAATGTGACTATGCCTTTCATTTAAAACGGGATGAAGTTTGTGTGAATCCTTATCACTATATAAGAGTTGTACCACCAGGTAGGTCTAGCCACTAATTTCATGCTGTCAGATAAATTTTACTGAAAAATAAATACTCTATAACAATCATTTATATAAGATCAGCAAAATAATTGTTTTGTAGAATGCATGAAATAATATCAGATTTTGTTGTGGTTTATCAATATTTTTCAGTATCAAATATCAAAAGAAAAATGAATGTTGACAATAGTTGACATCCCATTTCAGAACTATTAAAACATGAAACCTATTTTACTGAAAGTTTTAATCACACAAACTTTATTCAATTATTATCCTGCTTTATACTTGAAAACATTATAAAGATAGGTAGAATTTTCATTTCTTAGAAAGGTATCATCAAGTGTGAAAATATGAGAATTTTTAAGACATGGGAGATAAATCATCTTCTTGTATTTGTTTTTTTCTTTTTAATCTCTAAGTATAGTTTTGTTTTATTGCAATAATTAAATTAGATTTTTTAATCAATGACAACTAAATCAAGAAAGTTAACTCTCAAATTTTTCATTCTGAATAAAAAGTCAACTGTACAAAATTTGTTATAAATTTTCTTTCCCCACCTCATTGAAGTTTGAAAGATTTTTACAACAAAATTCAGAAACTTCGATTACAAACTGTCAATCTTAGATTAAAAATTCAAGTGAATATCCAGAGATGAAGAAGACTATTTGTCTTTTTGTTATGAAATTATTTTTTAATTCAAATGCATCAAGTTACAACACATTGGTAAATTTGATAATAAAATATGTAATCCAATACTGTTTGAATTTGTAAGAGAAATGTCAACCATTCCGCCTATAAAGATCAGTATATGTATTGTATATTGATAAGTGTTTAGATATATAAAGATGATAGTACATGTATATATATGATGTATTGTTATATATTATAGTTGTATTAGTACCACGACATACAGAAATACCTGATAAAATTCCTCAACTTGATGATTATTCAACAACAATACCAGAAAATATTGACTGTAAAGTCGGCATCAATGAAAACTTCAGCATACCAGGTATTATTTGTTATATATATATATATATTTCCACTCACACTGTATTTTTTTTATTGAACCCTGTGACAAGAATCGCGTTCAAATTCGCGTAAACTACAGTGGCTCTAATTCTAGAACGTGTATGAATACAATAACAGAGCCTTCATGACGGTTACAAATTGCAATCTAAGATTGAAGCATGGCTAGGGAGTTTTGTGTTTAAAATTACATGGAACAATGACAGTGAAATATCTTTGATTAAGTTGACCTTCATGGCATCTAAATAAAAATATTTAGGTCTGTGTATTGAAATAAGAAAATAAACTAAAATTTTGAAATTGACAATATTTTGATAAATGTTTTGCTCTTGTTTAGTATAAGGAATATCAAAATTTGAAATTTATAGATCTGGCTGAAAACTTTTGTAAATTTTTTAAAATGAATATGACAAGTTTTAATTTACAATTGAAACAGCTGGGTTGATTTGATGTGGAACAGACTGACTTACTTAGATATTGTGGGAATAACTGCTCACAACAAGCTTGCATATATTGGCTTTTAAATGATTTATGGGAAATTTAGTCCGTATAAAATATGTTTGAGGTTTGATTACATATGCTTTGATATTGATGTTGCTCCTCATTGTTTGATGATATACCAATACATTCAGATAAATTCAGATGACGTTTTAGATCTTTATGATTTTCTAGAATATGAGAAAATTAATACTTAAGTTATTAAAGATACTGTCAGTGGGTGTATGTTTATCTTGCCTGGCAAGCTATCTGTACAATTTATTTTTTATTACAGATAGCCCACCTCCAGGCTACATGAGCGAAGAAGGAGACACTTCTGATACGCAAGGAATGGGTAAGATATTCCATGTACCGTATAATTCCGATTATAATGCGCACCCATGTATAATGCGCACCCCTTCTTTACCCCATCAAAATCGGGGAAAATTCATTTACCCCTTGTTGACGAAAACATTGAAGTTGGCATAACGCAGACACCAAAATAGTGGCTGATAAAAAATCAAATTTCACGTATCTACCTTACTTGACTAACATGGATGTTTTTAAATAGAGGCTTCATTAGTACTTTTTATGATTTTATAAATTATTTGGAAATTAACGATAATTTTTTAATTTTTTCCCGTGACATTGAGTCTTAGTTGACAAGATCACGCGCGTATAAATCTCGTTAAAGTAAATAGAAAACGGTAAATGTTTGAGGATGTGGTATATTTAGTTAAATAATTAAAAATGTAGTTATAGAAATGATTAATTTCTTTAATTTGATTCCGTTAAAAAAACAAGTGTTGTATTTATATCTTCAAATGATAAAGCGTTGAAGCTTAAAAATTTGGAATGATTTCTATAAATATGACAAGAACACAGGCACTCGTTTCTATCAATGACAGGTCTATTAACCCTATATATTGTAGTGGAAAATTCCATGGATATAAAACAAGTGCCTTTGACTCCAGTCGAGTACAAGCTTGATCACGTGGACAGCAGGTGTTCACAATATTCTTTGATCTTTCTTTGATCTCAATGGGTCTTGTTTTCTATTTTAATGTACTCATCAAATTAATCAGTGGTGTCACAAATTAATAGGATCTTATTGTTTTTAGTCACCTAATCTTATAATACGTTTATTCAAGTAGATTAAGTTTATTGTGAACAAAAGATTTACAGAATAACTACCGTCCGGAGTACTGTTATCAGAACTATTTTTTCCCGCTCAATTTTATTGGCGCCAGTAAGTCTCGCAAGAAGGAAGTCAACTATAACTTGTATTATTGTCTTGTCAGCAATGTGTTTGAAAGTTCTAAAACTTTTGGATTATATTAATGGATTTAAGGATTAAGATCGTTCCCGGTAAGAGGCTCGTTTTGATAAAACATCGATCCATTGGTATCGTATTATCAACGCTAATTTCAAATCTTATCTTTCCGTGTTTTTAAACATCGATCCATGGGTGTCGTATTATCAACGCTAATTTCAAATCTTTTCTTTCCGTGTTATCGATCTATTGGTATCGTATTATCAACGCTAATTTCAAATCTTATCTTTCCGTGTTTTTAAACATCGATCCATGGGTGTCGTATTATCAACGCTAATTTCAAATCTTATCTTTCCGTGTTTTTAAACATCGATCCATGGGTGTCGTATTATCAACGCTAATTTCAAATCTTTTCTTTCCGTGTTATCGTTCTATTGGTATCGTATTATCAACGCTAATTTCAAATCTTTTCTTTCCGTGTTTTTAAACATCGATCTATTGGTATCGTATTATCAACGCTAATTTCATATCTTTTCTTTCCGTGTTTTTAAACATCGATCTATCTATTGGTATCGTATTATAAACAATATTTTTTGTTTTCTCTCATCCCGGAAATTTATGAAAAGTATGTGCTCAATGTAAACACGCTTATTCATTTTGGTCTTTCTATGACAGTAAATTACCCTCACTACTAAATTTGGTTGATCAACAATCTGATACCCTCACTACTAAATTTGGTTGATCAACAATCTGATACCCTCACTACTAAATTTGGTTGATCAACAATCTGATACTCTCACTACTAAATTTGGTTGATCAACAATCTGATACTCTCACTACTAAATTTGGTTGATCAACAATCTGATACTCTCACTACTAAATTTGGTTGATCAACAATCTGATACTCTCACTACTAAATTTGGTTGATCAACAATCTGATACTCTCACTACTAAATTTGATTGATCAACAATCTGATACCCTCACTACTAAATATGAATAACAATCATATATACTCTCACTACTAAATTTGGTTGATCAACAATCTGATACTCTCACTACTAAATTTGGTTGATCAACAATCTGATACTCTCACTACTAAATTTGGTTGATCAACAATCTGATACTCTCACTACTAAATTTGATTGATCAACAATCTGATACTCTCACTACTAAATTTAATTGATCAACAATCTGATACCCTCACTACTAAATTTGATTGATCAACAATCTGATACTCTCACTACTAAATTTGGTTGATCAACAATCTGATACTCTCACTACTAAATATGAATAACAATCTGATACTCTCACTACTAAATTTGAATAACAATATGAATAACAATCTAATACTCTCACTACTAAATTTGAATAACAATATGAATAACAATCTGATACTCTCACTGCTAAATTTGAATAACAATATGAGTAACAATCTGATACCCTCACTACTAAATTTGGTTGATCAACAATCTGATACCCTCACTACTAAATTTGGTTGATCAACAATCTGATACTCTCACTACTAAATTTGGTTGATCAACAATCTGATACTCTCACTACTAAATTTGGTTGATCAACAATCTGATACTCTCACTACTAAATTTGGTTGATCAACAATCTGATACTCTCACTACTAAATTTGGTTGATCAACAATCTGATACTCTCACTACTAAATTTGATTGATCAACAATCTGATACCCTCACTACTAAATATGAATAACAATCATATATACTCTCACTACTAAATTTGGTTGATCAACAATCTGATACTCTCACTACTAAATTTGGTTGATCAACAATCTGATACTCTCACTACTAAATTTGGTTGATCAACAATCTGATACTCTCACTACTAAATTTGATTGATCAACAATCTGATACTCTCACTACTAAATTTAATTGATCAACAATCTGATACCCTCACTACTAAATTTGATTGATCAACAATCTGATACTCTCACTACTAAATTTGGTTGATCAACAATCTGATACTCTCACTACTAAATATGAATAACAATCTGATACTCTCACTACTAAATTTGAATAACAATATGAATAACAATCTAATACTCTCACTACTAAATTTGAATAACAATATGAATAACAATCTGATACTCTCACTGCTAAATTTGAATAACAATATGAATAACAATCTGATACTCTCACTACTAAATTTGAATAACAATATGAATAACAATCTGATACTCTCACTACTAAATTTGAATAACAATATGAATAACAATCTGAAACTCTCATTACTAAATTTTAATAACAATATGAATAACAATCTGATACCCTCACTACTAAATTTGGTTGATCAACAATCTGATACTCTCACTACTAAATATGAATAACAATCTGATACTCTCACTACTAAATATGAATAACAATCTGATACTCTCACTACTAAATATGAATAACAATATGATCAACAATCTGATACTCTCACTACTAAATTTGGTTGATCAACAATCTGATACTCTCACTACTAAATTTGGTTGATCAACAATCTGATACTCTCACTACTAAATTTGGTTGATCAACAATCTGATACTCTCACTACTAAATTTGATTGATCAACAATCTGATACCCTCACTACTAAATATGAATAACAATCATATATACTCTCACTACTAAATTTGGTTGATCAACAATCTGATACTCTCACTACTAAATTTGGTTGATCAACAATCTGATACTCTCACTACTAAATTTGGTTGATCAACAATCTGATACTCTCACTACTAAATTTGATTGATCAACAATCTGATACTCTCACTACTAAATTTGGTTGATCAACAATCTGATACCCTCACTACTAAATTTGATTGATCAACAATCTGATACTCTCACTACTAAATTTGGTTGATCAACAATCTGATACTCTCACTACTAAATATGAATAACAATCTGATACTCTCACTACTAAATTTGAATAACAATATGAATAACAATCTAATACTCTCACTACTAAATTTGAATAACAATATGAATAACAATCTGATACTCTCACTGCTAAATTTGAATAACAATATGAATAACAATCTGATACTCTCACTACTAAATTTGAATAACAATATGAATAACAATCTGATACTCTCACTACTAAATTTGAATAACAATATGAATAACAATCTGAAACTCTCATTACTAAATTTTAATAACAATATGAATAACAATCTGATACCCTCACTACTAAATTTGGTTGATCAACAATCTGATACTCTCACTACTAAATATGAATAACAATCTGATACTCTCACTACTAAATATGAATAACAATCTGATACTCTCACTACTAAATATGAATAACAATATGAGTAACAATCTGATATTCTCACTACTAAATTTGGTTGATCAACAATCTGATACACTCACTACTAAATTTGAATAACAATCTGACCCTCTCACTACTAAATTTGGTTGATCAACAATCTGATACACTCACTATTAATTTTGAATAACAATTTGACCATCTCACTACTAAATATGAATAAAAATCTGATATTCTCACTACTAAATATGAATAACAATCTGATACTCTCACTACTAAATATGAATAACAATTTGACCATCTCACTACTAAATATGAATAGAAATCTAATATTCTCACTACTAAATTTGATTGATCAACAATCTGATACTCACACTACTAAATTTGGTTGATCAACAATCGGATACTCTCACTACTAAATTTGGTTGATCAACAATCTGATACTCACACTACTAAATTTGGTTGATCAACAATCTGATACTCTCACTACTAAATTTGAGTAACAATCTGACCCTCTCACTACTAAATTTGGTTGATCAACAATCTGATACACTCACTATTAATTTTGAATAACAATTTGACCATCTCACTACTAAATATGAATAACAATCTGACACTCTCACTACTAAATATGAATAACAATCTGACACTCTCACTACTAAATATGAATAACAATCTGACACTCTCACTACTAAATATGAATAACAATCTGACACTCTCACTACTAAATATGAATAACAATCTGATACTCTCACTACTAAATATGAATAACAATCTGACACTCTCACTACTAAATATGAATAACAATCTGATACTCTCACTACTACCAGAATCAATGACAGCTGAAAATTATTTTGATTTAGTTAATCATCTTGGATTATTTTTTACAGTTTAGGACAGAAAATACTTGGAACTAGATCCCCCATGTTAGAATTCTATTATTAGTGATGTACTATAGAGATGAAAGATTTGATTCTATTATAACATAAACTAACAAAGAGAACAGCTGATGTGTCTGATGCAAACAGAGGCTATATTCCAATTAGTCAGTTTTATTTGTCTTATTATATTGGAGGTGGAATCAGCTAGAGAACATGATTTATTGACAGAAACTTCAGTGATTATCTTTCAATACTGGACATGTCATAATCTTACTAACCCAGTTATTGTGACAAACACTTAAACATCGTGGTCAATCTTGTGTCCTACTTTATTTCCTATCAATATATCATTAGCTTTCTACATCATCTTAAGTCTTCTATTATCTGACCACTGGTCATTTGAGGCAGGAAACAAGCTAATGAAATCGGGTGTTGATGTTGGATTGAGAAGCCTCATTGATTCTTGTCATTAATAGAAAATGGAATCCGTATCAATTGTTCATTTACTTCATTTCACTTTTAATCTAAACTTAACCCTCTATTAGTAATTCATTCTGTAATTACTTGATAAATGACCAATATTTTGTTACTATGAATAAATAGGATGGTCATCAAATCTTCACATATTGTAAATTGTTTAGAAGGAAATTTTCCTCAAACATCACATTTTCAAATTTAGCCATATTTAAGGCACTTTTTAGATAGAAATTTTAACATATAGTGTATGTTAATGATTAGATTAAAGCAACTTACTGATGTCTGTTTAACCACATTTAGATTTCCTTTTAAAGGGATATGTTCACTATCTGTTCGACCAATTTGATTTTAGTCATAGAATCTGGAATATTTTGCTAATCTAATCTTTTATAACATTCCCTCAAAATTTAAGTCTTCAATCACCATGTATCCATAATTATCAGCATTTGCAAGTCATCTACAACTTATGATTTAGTGAGACTATGTATTGTATAGGAAACACATATACAGAAAATGAAAAGTAAACGTCGATTTTGGGATATAATTGCTGTGATTATGAAATTTTTGTGCATTTCTAGTACGTCTGGAGGCTATTTACATATATTCTAGGCTCAAATTGGTCCTTGCAAATGGTGAACATTCCCCTTTAAAACAGAAAAAAAAAGTGCCAAATTGAAATTGAGGCCTATCAGCTGGTAAAGTAAATATCTACTTGACTGGTGGAAAATGTAAGGATAGTGAAATGATAAATTTGGATATCTGTTGACATTTCAATGACGTGGCCTTGATTTTGTTTCGAATGGATAAAATCTTTTTTTTTCAATTCATAGTGTTTTGCAACAAGATAACATTACAAATGAAAACATCTATCAATGGATCATAAAAATCAAACTGATCAAAGTCTGTTTTTTTTACTAAATAGAGCATCGAGTTAACTAAATGATATTATGTAGACATGTGGGTTTTTTTACTGATATAATTTAGTTTATGTGTTGGATGGAATTGTTAATTATTTCTGTAGGCTATCACTAAGACTAATAAATGTCTGAAATAGTATTTTATTATGGTATAAAAAGTCCTGTATTATATTATTATCATACTAATTAAATTATATATACTACCATTTTACACTTTACATATTGATTTTATACTTGAAATTTCTAAATTAACACACTTTTAATATCACAGTATGAGGACTGGTTCAATTATTTCAGACAACCTTCCAACATAGTATAGAACTCATCTAGTTAGTTGACTGGAATGCTGTAAACGAGGAAATGGTTGTCGTTATGTTTAAGAGTTCGGTTCCAGATCAGGGTGTGAAAGTCCGATGACCTTGAATAAGTCATCTTCACTCATAATTCCAGTCCACCCAGCTGTAAATGGGTACAGATAATCCGGGAAAGATCAATGCCAAGAGGTTTGGCCATGGACCAGCTGGGAGAAAGGATCCTCAAGGAACCTAAGTTGTTATCCTTGTAAAATATAGATGTTTCTTTCTTTCTTTCAGCTGTACAAATTCACAAAAGACCAGTTAGTTTAGGACAGAATTGTTACTTGTTGCTTGAAGTACTTTCAATCTGACCATATACATTAATCAATCTGGTCCGTCTATCTTTAAAACGTAAAAGTTTCTCTACGTGGCCCATGTTTATCAACGAATTGTGCTTGATGGTCCTACAACTTTGATCCTAGTCTTCTTTTAAGAACAACTTATTTCTTCTATTGACAAATTTTATTATAAAAGTTTAATATAGAGAAAAAATTGTTTGTCAAAAATATCTTAATAATATCAGAAATAAGTGTCATCTTTAAATAGGGCCATTAGCGTTGACAATGAAAATATTTATATATTATAGTAGAATCTAATCTTCTAATCCAGTTTTTAATGGAAACATTAATTCCAGCAAATAAAAGCTACACATAGCTCAACAAGGATTTATTTAAAGGGATTTACTAGAGGTTTACCAGTTATTTTATTTGTATATGGAACATTTATTTATTTGGGACTATAATGACTTCAAAATCTGGTCAAATTTTTGTAAAATGAGATGAACCACACACCGCACACACAGGATTACGTAATTGTAAGACTAGAGGATATAGTGACAATATAGGAATTGCTGACAATGATAAAGAGGAAATAGGTTTCACAAAGAATAGTTAAAATCACTTTTGAATCCCTTTAAACTTATATTTTAATCATTTCAAAAATGTAATCTCTTAAAAAATTAGACATTTACAAAAATTTATGAGTAGAAATAATGGCTTTGTGAAAATGGTTAGAAACAACAATAACATCTTTTTATGATTGTGAAATTTTAATTTAATAAGGTCATGTTGTAGAAAACGTCTGTTGACTTAAAATTAGAAGACATCATAAAACAACAGTCATTATTTTAATAGTTTTATGCCCTATGACAATTGGTATTTTTTTTTTGATTTTTATTAAAAAAGCACTAGGTAGTAATAAGTTTAGTCAACTTTCTATGTATATTATCACACAATGCCGTCTAAACTTGATCAATATAGAGAACATCATAAAAAAAAAGGTAATCCACAATTACCATGACTACAAAATAATTTACTATTTTTTTTTAATTTTTTAACATCAGAAATGATAAATTAGAGTAAATATTGTGTCATTGTTGTCTCTTCTATAAATATTGGTCTGGTAAAATTTATCAAACTAAGTTTAAACTAAAAATAACTCGGGTCCTGAAGGTTTCCATGTTAGATAACAGAGATTTTTAATTCAGTGTTGAGCTATTCAGAAATAAACTTTTCAGTTTTTTTCAATCCATTGAGCTTGTAAATATCTATAATGTTGCTCAGCATCTGTTTTTATTCTCTAATATTAAAAGAGTCATTTAAGTCATATGATTAGTTGTTTTTACACACCATGGGCTCGATATCGCCCTTTGAGATGATAATTAAACTTGGCTCTATTGTAGATTTAGGGGTGACAATTTAATGCAGTTTATGTTTTTATTCCTTTGTGTGTATGGTAGATAATACACAACACCCCTTCGATGATATTCGATAACAACATGCACTTTGTATGTTGTTGTCGAATATCATCACGGGATCTCACACAGAATCGGATTTTGAATTAGTTTAAGTCAAGTTTTATTGCAGTATACTCTTGTAAGAATTTTTGTACATACATAATTATGGTCATTGCAGACAGGCATAATCTTTTCATCATTTAATTACAAGATAAGGTTAAGGTAATAAGAGTAATAGTAGATTTAGTATCTATTGACTATTTATTTATGTGCTATTGATTTGAGAATTAAGTTCTGTGTACTAGATACACTCACCAACACTTGTACCAACCTAGTATTAAATTAAATACCTAAAAATACTTGTTTAATCAGAACATGTTTTATTGTACAACCAACTTGACTTTCACTACCATTGTTATTTAGTATTTGGTCAGTAGTATCAACTCTTACTTTCTACTTGTTTTATTTTAAATCACTGATTTGTTTGTCTCAAGAATACTATCTGTCACAGGTTTTAGATTAAATAATTTCAAATTACAAAATTGAAAGTTTCCAATAGTCTCTCTTTCATGATTAGAAAATCTATTCTTAGATTGGATGGGTTGGTGTTTTCTGTTATAAAGCAATCTTAATAGTTTTTCTTTATGTGGCATCTTCTATTGTAATCATAATGTATATCCATAGCTTTATGGAAAAAACAATCCCTGAATAAAGTGTTAATGCAACATTTTGATGTGTTTGATTAGTAGTCACATGTATAGAAAAACATAAACATAAACAGACTGTTTAGTCAAGAAATTTTGAATTGATTAAAAGTTTTAAACATTATATTGTTCATACTGGTATACAAAGGATTTACATGAACCACAAATTCATGACCATTACATTATAAATTCTCTAAATGCAGATACATAGTTCTTAAAGAGATTGTAAAGAGGTTTAAAATTTTCTTAATTTTGTATGTATATCGGGGACACTGATAGCATCAATTTACGCCATTCCAATTTCCATTCTGTTCTTGGTTCTTGCAATTCCACTAAAATTAACGCATAGATATCAATAGTAGCTTCCAGTAGATCATTATTAGTGAATTTTAGTGGAATGGCAAGAACTACAGATGACGGAATAGAAATTGGAATGGAGCAAATTGATGCTTTCAGTGTCGGTGATACACAGACAAAGTTTAGAAAACCTCTTTACAATTCCTTAAAAAGCTTGTATACTTTCACTTCAACTGCTTTGTGTTGGCAACAGCACTTAGATATCTTAACAATTATTCTTAAAGTTTCAGAGCATTTAATTAAGTTTTTCTAGTGCTATATATCTAAGACTATATTAAAGGCTCAAAAATATAATGTCATTTCAAGAAAAATTTCTAATCATTTTACTAAAAGTGAATTTGAATTCTTTCTTTATATAAAGTCAAGGTTGCTGAGATATTAAAGAGAATAAAAAAGATAGTATATCAATAATAATGTCTAAGTAAGAGTTAAGTACTATGTTTATAAATCAATTTGATGAAATAGTAGGTACCAAGGGAATACTAGTATAACTACTAATTATCTACTGTCACACATTATATTTTAAGAGTAATTTTTTAGTCAAGGGAGACTTCCTAATGTCACTCAATATAACATGAAAATATTGTCTTTGATGTTTAACTGCCAATATTATTCTCTATGGTCAATCATTACAAAATCTTTCTTCTTTCTTTTATAGACATCATTTTTCTTGCCTTCACTTTAAAAACTACATTATTTATATTCAACTTGAAAAAAAAAGAAAAATTATTTTTGACCTTTCCCTGTCAATATTTAATATGTTATTGAATGAAGATTTAAATTTAATACAGTAAAATCGGTGAAAGTTTGTCATTTGTTGAAAATGACATATATGTATGATTATTCCTTTGCATATATTATATACTAATTATATATTTGATAACAGCATTGGCTATAGATGATAATGATAAAGATTTTTAAAAAAGGAAAACATTTTAACCGTGCAATGAAAACGATAGACAATATTATTAAAACTGATATATACATGTTTAAAAAGTGTAAATCAGTGAAATCTAGTATGATTTTGTCTCATTATGATTCAATATCAGACAATATTGTCTGGCTTCATTTGATTAAAAATTAAATTTATTAACCAACATGACATGGAAGACTTATGTTGTTTAATTATTTACTAAAGTCAACAATTAGTTGGAATATAAATTAGTTTCTTATAGTTTACTATTTTCACATTATTAATATGATATTCTTGTCTTTCATCATTTCTCTTTTAATAATCATGTCTCAGGTGATGCTGTCACTTTGATGTTGTGTCCAATTTCTCTTGGGATGATAGTGTATGTGTGGTCATTACTCTTACAAACTATCAATATATCAGTGTTTTTCTGTGGAAGATGTCAGGTTATTGTGCTGTGTTAAGTTTCCAATGACCATATAAGATGGTACTAGTCAATGATTTGATCATTGTATATAGATAGATAAAGTATGTCAATGACAGCTGTAGTTTTAGTATTGTCTTGAGACTAGTAGTGTTGTTGACTATAGTTTTGTCTTGGATTCTACACTTTAATATTTATATCAAGATGAATTATAATATTAATTCTGTTCATAATTGTAAGTTTTACTGTATTTTCTTTTCAAACTTTTGCATTTGTATTGTAATGAGGCAAAAAATATTAAACAGTATTAAAATAAAAGGGACACCAATAGAAATTTGTTTATTGTAACATCTGAATTTCTAAATTCTTTTTTTTATATTTTTCAGATGGAATTGACGTTTCACCAAGCCCTTCTATTTGTAAGTTATTTTTACAATTTCTTAAAAACTTTTTTTTTACAACTATTGAATCAGAACCTGCTACAAGGGATATATTACATATAATACATTGTCTTCATCACAGTGAGACCTTATACATGGTTCAATAATTTTTTTAGTAATAGTATTTGACAAAATTGGGTTGTGCAACAGCCTGATATAAAAAGAATAGACTTGAGTTCCATTATAAAATATTATTTATAAAGTATTAATGTTATATTGTAAAAAATTGGTTTTATAATGGAATTTCTAAAAGTCTTAATAAAGTGAAAAGAAAGAAAGTTGTGAGAAATCATGAGAAATATACTATTAAGTATTGAATTTCACAGTTTCATATCATTTTTACTTGCTTGAGCTGTTTAAATATTGATTCCTTTGTTATGGTAGAAATTTAAGATATAAATTTACGAAAGCAAAAGTAGTTTTAAAGATAAAATATCTATTTTCTTAATTAGAATTTTGATGAACAAAGACGACTTGCAACTAAATATTTTAAAGATTTGTGGAGTTGCTTTTTTAAAAAAATTTTTTTTTTACACAAATACAAAAAAATTTCATAGAAAAATTGATTGTGATTTTTTTTTTATTCACAACCAATTGAAATTTTTGCCAGTGCATTGTTTGATTATATTGTGTAATAAATATTTTGTATTATTTGTAGCTGATAATGATTTACAACCAGTAACATATAAAGAACCTGATTTCTGGTGTTCTATTGCGTATTATGAGTTAAATACTAGAGTAGGAGAAACTTTTCATGCTTCACAACCCTCACTAACAGTTGATGGTTTTACAGACCCTTCCAACTCAGAGAGATTTTGTTTAGGACTGCTGTCTAATGTTAATAGAACTCAACAAGTTGAAATGACAAGACGTTATATTGGTAGGTTTATAATGTCATATCCTGATGATTTTTTTATGTTATCTCCAATATCTTAAAATTGTTTTTCATTGATTACTGGGACCCCATGATTTAACATTTAATTATAACTAATCTGGAAAATTTGCATTAGGCCACATAAAAAAAAAAATTGGTGATCGTTCTTTCAATTTCCGAAATCAGGAAAGGGGGGGGAGGTTTTTTTTTTTATTTTATTTTTTTTTTTATTTTATTTTTTTTTTATAGGACCCTAAAACACTTAATAGGATCCGGATATGATGGCAGCGCATGCGCGGATGGGTGTTCCTACTATGGTCGCTAGATGGACCTACTGGTGATATTTCCTATTATATTACAGTATTCCACGTTAAATGTCCGCGAAAAATTTAATTTACGCTATACCTACGCTATTGAGCGGATTGTTTACGTTTTTTTTTAAAATAAAAAATAAAAAAAAAATCAGGGACGAGGCCGTTTTCGGGCACGGGCGGGGACGATCACCAATTGTTTTTTTTTTATGTGGCCTTACTGTGCAGAGGATGTTAAAAATATTCTTTAAAGAAATATCATAAGCAATTTTTTTTAAAATATTTTTAAATGGTTTGAATATTGTATTATTTAACTTTGCCAATTTTCTGACTGAGCTAGTCCTGACACTTTGATTATTAGATATAAGCTTATGATACATATGAAGGTTCAGTTCTTGACAGACATTGATGAAACTTGTTGTGTGTTTGTTTGTAATCACCCAAGGAAAAACTCTATTGAAAATCAGCAAAATCGTAAAATATTAATGGATTATTGCCCTTGTTTGTGAAAACGCGTCCAATTTTAATTCCAATTTAAGCTTACATGATGTCGGTATAATTTCTTCTCCATTTTTCAATATTTATGATTTATATATTTTTAATGCAAAAATATTGAGAAAATAACAAATGGTATCACGTATCTGTTGTAGTCATATTTTTTTTCAAGTTATACAAACAATTAAATGTGGGTAAATATTATGAATATAGTTATAATGTATTTAATAGTATGTAATATTTGTCTATAGGTAAAGGTGTGAGATTGTATTATATTGGTGGTGAAGTATTTGCTGAATGTTTGAGTGAAAATGCTGTATTTGTTCAGAGTCCTAATTGTAATCAAAGATATGGATGGCATCCTGCAACTGTCTGCAAAATACCACCAGGTAACTTGCTTTTTCTACAGTAGTGATTTCTGCCCATTTTAATGAGATATGCTCTCAAATTAAAACCAGAAAATAATATTTTTTTGTCCAAAAATGTGCCCAATTTGTTCAGATTTCAGCCCAGGGGAAATTCTGTTCTCATAAATAGGTCATGTTATGTTAAAGTTTTTGCTTTAGTTTAGAAATCATAAGGTCGTTTATTTTATTCTAGTATGTTCAAGGTAGGTCTAACTGATGTTTTAATGATATATGATGGTTTGAGGGGAATTACAATATTTATATTGATATTATTTATTATTATAGGTTGTAATTTAAAGATATTTAATAATCAGGAATTCGCTGCACTATTAGCCCAGTCAGTTAATCAGGGTTTTGAATCAGTTTATCAACTAACTAGAATGTGTACTATTAGAATGAGTTTTGTTAAAGGTTGGGGAGCTGAATACAGGTCAGTAAATACACTGATTTTTTTTTTAAAGTTACTGTCCCTGAATTAACCTTATTGCTTTGAACATGCCTCAGGAGTTTGTTGCTTTGTTGAATATTGAAAATTCTAACATAAATACTATTTAAAAAGGTTAAATAACCATTGCAACTGATTATTATTAACTTTGTGAATTCCCTGATATGGGTTTTGACTTATTAAATCCTTTAGCAGTACAAAAATATTCCGTTCTGAGATAGATTCTGAGGACAGAATATGTAATTTAAACGTTTGAGCATTCTGAGAAAAGTTCCAATTATGGATCACTACTGTGTCAGTTCCGGTTGCCAAGCCTGTAAGGGAGGTTGTTTATGCTTGCTTTACTAGTTACAGATTGAAGTGAAGATCATTCTTGATAAACATTTTGAACCAGAATTTCAAAGTCATCACCAACCACTTGTAGAACATTATGTTATCTATTTCAGACGTCAAACAGTAACTAGTACACCAAGTTGGATAGAAATACATTTAAACGGTCCATTGCAATGGTTAGATCGTGTATTAACTCAGATGGGTTCTCCTGGTTTACCATGTTCTAGTATGTCTTAATACAACACTACTGAACAACAACTACAACAAAAACATTGTGACCTCATTTTTATACTGTTGTTTAAAACAAGGTCAACTTTCACTGACTTTTCATAAACTTGATGAGTTTATTTCAACTAATTGTGAACTATTGTCTACTTTAAACATATTTTATAATTCAAGATGTTGCAATTGGTAGTCTGTGCTTGCCTAAAGAAATTTTATTTTTAAATTTTTGTAAAGATGGAATATTGGAGATACTACAACTTAAAGGATGTATATATAACATGAAAACTGGAGCAAGAGTGATAATAAGAATTATTGTGGAAGGAAATTTGGCAAAGTCGTTTTTTGAACGAACTTTATTTATATATATTATTATATACTCTTATTAAATTCAACATAGAACTGGAGTGAATTTTGTTGTTATAGATTTGATATGTAAGAGCTCTTTAAAAAAGAAGGAAAAATTATTATGCTTTTCATATGTTTGCATTACTTATCTACAGTGCTATATATGTTGTAATGTTTACCTAAATTAATTATAGTGAATAGATTTTAATATTAATTAGTTTTTAATTCATTTTCCTTTTTGTCTTGTTGTACTAACTTATAGAAGATTGTTGAAAGTCTTGTTTTGTTTTAGAAATTAAATTGATAGTTTAGAAAATATATTGTAGAAAAAGAGTAACAAATGTCAGTATTATTTTGAATCATTTTATGTCACTTTCAGAGATTAATTAAAAAAAATTAAAGGGGAATAACTTAACTTGACATAAGAAAGATAAGACAAACATATATTATATATGATTTATTCCTTCAACTTATGTTATTTTATCAAGTTGTTAGCCTTGAAAATGTTTTATATTTCAGTTAAAGAACTAAACTTAATTTAACTAAACTTCTGATGGTTAGGATGTAAAACACCTTTTCATTTATAGGAAATACTAAGGCCCTGCTAGATTTAAAAAAATCCGAAACTGGTTTGGTACATCAGATTTGTGCGATAAACGATGTGAATTTTCAAAAATCTGAAACCAGATTAATTTTGTTAAAAATTCGTATTTTGACTGGTGTTTCCGCTGAATAACGCCATATTGAATCCAGATTTCGAATTTGTGGATCTGCCTCGATTCTATGAATTCAATATGGCGTCATTCGGGCCAAACCGTTTAAACCGTGACACATATTCGGAATCCAGTTTCAGATTGGATGTAATTGAGTAGGGCCTAAATAAACCAATGAGTTCTATTAAATTGAGTTGTTTTCACAGTAATATTAAGTTTAGAAATCAACGAAAATGAAATTGAAGTATATATTATAAGAGTTATTGTTAATGAAATGATTTATATAATGGAATGCTATACCGGTGATGATAATGTTAGATACAGCGATTATATTGACGTGTGAAAGATTTTTATACAGTTTGTGTATGGAGTAGAATGAAAGACTTTGAATTGTATTCTTTTTACCTTTGTATATATTTCCTTAATCTTATATATAATATGTTATATACTTGCATTTCTTATATAATCACTTTTTAATTTCTACGTTTTGGGGGCTTTTGGCTGCTTTAGTATGCATGTTTTAGCTTTTGCTTCATTTTCACTCAATTCTAGAATAAATGTGGCCAAAGCCTGCCACTTTAATAACACTATAGGGATTTAGCATTGCTAATTATACATATAAGTAAGACATTTAAATTTGTTGAAATTTTTTTTTTTAACACACAAGGATAATTTTTTTCAGTTATATGTTTGAATTAAAGTGTTTTTAGGATAAAGGATTTAAACTGTGTTCATTTACATGTTTCTAAGACACAATGAGGGAAAAAATATTGTGTTATCTTGTTTTAAAACCATTGTATTTATCTGATATGACAATAATTATGATTTTATTATGTCTCTTACTGTCTCATATAATTACACTGGATGAGGTCAAACTCTGTGTTAGTGTTAACACTGGTGTTAGTACAGAATTTAGACTGGGTCACATGCAAATATTACCTTATTTGATTGATATTGAAAGACTTCACCTATGTAAAAGGTATACTGGTTTTGCATGTTAACACCCTATAGTACTATATTAACATGAAAAATGAGTTAAATGTTGTCTTATGTTTGTGTTATTACTAACACGGAACACTAACACCTCACCCAATGTATCTCATACTCTCTACTCTTACCTAGTTAAAGAATACAACCTCTTTAAATTTTTCAAACTTGATCAATAGGAGTATATTAATCAAGGGACTTACCCGGCGGCATACTCTACAACAGATTATCTGATAAATCAAGAAAACTATGTTTACATTCAATAATTGAAAATGCGCTTGCTCAAATTTTAAGCGTTTTCCAATAATAAACTGCAATATATGGAAAATAACATATTTTTATGGGTTTATTTGATTCTGTTTGTATACTTTGGACACCTTTAATGAATGAATACCATATATATACTCTTATTGACCAAATTTGAGAACTTATTTTTTTTGTTCAATCCAAGAGGTGGTATTGCTTTAACATGTTTTTAGTTTGTATATCTTATTGAACAAAATTTTGATTACGATAATATTGAATGTTTTAATCAGTTAATAAAACTAAGACATGAAGAATTAGTAAATTTGAGATCATTGATGACAAAATAAAAGCATTCTGTAGGCTTTGTTGTTGTTTATATTAAAACCATTAAACCATAAAGCAGAGACGATATTTTCCTTTGTACACAACAAGATTGTAGATAATCAATGTTCATTGAGAATATAACAAGAATTAGGATATTTTTAACGAGATGAGAAACTAACATTTTTTTCAAAAAAAAAATACACGATCCTTCTTGTTGAGGATTGAACAATCGGATATTACTTTGCATTCTCTTCTCTGTATGACAACACTTCATACTATTGCATATTTATGTGAAACTGACTTAAATAGAACTTCTATTTAGAAGGCAGGTAATAGTGATACCATATTGAAAGGTTCAACATACTATTTAACTGAACTAGACAGCTAGTTTTTTTTAGTGATATGTTTATATTTACCGGTGAAATTAACATATTACTCTTATCAAAATTAAAAATTCAGTATAGTTGTATGTACCTTAATTATCTGATTTATGATAGAAAGGTGAATTATAAGAATATTTTTACTGTTATTGTCATTATGCTTATTAATTTTAGTTAATTGTAATCAATGTTAGCTTGGCTGTAATTTTGGTGGTGTAGAATACTTAGACTAAATAAAATGAAATTGTGTAAAATTGTCTTGTTACTTATGCAACTCATATGTGGGCTTCTCAAAATATAAGAAGATTGGCATGCTAAATTTAGATGGTATGATATTTTCATAGACAGTGCCATACCATCTCAAGAGTTGACCCACTACCCTTATCAGATTCAGATATAGGACATGGATTGAATTGAAAATAATTTTATTGATGTTCTATACATAATGAAAATATACACAGTGTACTAATAATATGACATGATACGACAAACTATACAACCAAAAAAAAAAAACACTTGATACTACAGTATATCTTGCTAGAATAATGATAGCAACAATAATATGACCACAAAAATAACAATTATTTGTATATTTTACATTGAATAGTGCAAAATTACAATATTTTATAAGATAGCGAAAAATGTAAAATTTATACATGTAAAATGTACATAAATAGCACTTCAAATTTCAAAATCGATTAGAACTTTGAGATAAACTACAATTCTACTTGTGTGTTACATGACTAAATGCAAACAAGTCGAGGAGTATAAACATGATTTATATTTCTGCAGTCAGACTGGACTATTATTACCAAACTATTCACTGTGTTGGTTTTTCACTGGTACTGACATATATAACAATAACATCTACATTTCACTTCAATTCATTCTGTCAATCAAACTAACTTTAAGATTTGTATGTTTTGGTTGATAACAAACTAAGAAGGTATATGGTAGTTTGATTGATGTCATTATGAGAGTATGATTGTAGAGAGACAGTAGTTTATTTTTCTATATCAGGTTTAGTTGTACTAGTATTATTGTCTATATATTCTACAGTATATTTATTATATTGATAATATGGGGATTTATCAGGTAGATATATCTTATTACACTGTGTTTTACACGCCTTTAATCCTTCTCCTTTACCTATTAACCATTGTAAACAATTTGTCTCTAATTCACTGCTCACATTCTCTCTCCTCCATTGATCAACTTTTCTCATGAATTTCTCATGAAGTTTCAATGAAACACGTTTGTGGGACTGAAAATAGAGTAATACAGAATTATTACAACCAGAAGATATATGACAAATAGTAAGTCTACAGTTCAGTTACATGTAAACCAAAGTGATATGAAATGAATATATGCATTAAGTTTTCAGAATTTTTCTGTGCCTGTGCATGAACTCTACTTTTACCTCAGTTATATCAGCCAAAACTGACTAAATTAGTAAATAATAAGTAACACTCACCTCGCGTGCTTTTTTCAATGCCATTCTTTTATATAAATAACTTTCACTATTAACAACATAAACCATTTTAAAGGAATTCACATTAAATTTACACCCTGTACTGTCCATAATGTCCATATCTTCTGGAGTTTTAGTTTTCACAGTTTCACTTTCCTTACTGTCTAATTTATTCTCCTCACTCATTTCTTCTTTTATTTCTTCTTTTCCTTCATTTATTTCTTCTTTTTCTCTTTCTTTTTCACTTTCTCTATCTTCTTCTCCCACTTGAGTTTTATTTTTATTATGCTGCCTGGATTGTCGAACAATACTGAAATATATCATGTTTTAGCAATTATATACTGAATACTTGTGAAAATATTAAAGTTAACAAAATTTTCAAAAGCATCAAAATAATTCAAATATCCAAAGATAATTTTCTGAGAAAAATGCTTATAGTCAACACTGATCAAAACTGATTGAAATAATGACCAAATTAAAAAAATCTCAATTCAATCAGCAAGTAGGGTCTATAAAACAAATAATATTATTACCGTGGTAAAAAGACAGGTTTTTTAGTTAACTGATCTTTTAATTCATCAGATATAGATTCATCTTGTGCTACATATTGTTCTACGTATTCGGACCATTTCTCTACTTCAACTGGATCTTCTATCTGTTCATGTTCTGTATCTAATAACTCTAATGTTAATTTACATTCTTGTTTATACTGTAAAATAAATAGAACCATCATAAACTACACTATCAACCAGCAGTTGTCAAAAAGCTGTAAAGCCCACACAAAAGAAACATTTATGGAAACATTAACCATTAACTAACCAAGAGTGACACCAATATAAGTATGTCTAGATCAAAATGTGGGCGCATCAAATTGTAACAACAAGTTTGAACTGATGGATTGATAATAATAAAGACATTCTGATTTTTTTTTTTAAATTATTGTGCTGTAGGCCCTAATAATGATCTATGACATAATAAAATAAACTCTACTACATACCAGAACAATTTTAAAACAGTTTTCCTCTGTAAGTAATTGTTCAACACGACGTTGATAAGCTGATTCTGATGTTAATCGTTGATGTTGTGTAGCTAATCTACCTCCAGTAGCATTATTCTTCATTTCTTCATGATAAATATCCATGACTCTTTGACATGTTTCATCACATGCTATATGCTGTAACTAATAACAAATGAAAGTATTTATAATTATGTTTCTTCACAAAAAATACATTCATATAAGTTCTAAGATTTCAAAATTGTCTGTGTAAGATCATTACATTATTTCTGAATGTTTCCTAAATTTAAATTCATATGGTATCTGTTATCCTGAACTTCAAATTGATTCACAATATGAAATTGAGAGGAAAATGAAAATTCAGGGTGATTTTTAAATCACCCGTACTGACCTGTCTGACTATATTTTGAACTAATTTATCCATAGTAAATGCTATATAAGCTTGAATACCAAACATTTCTCTCAATTGATCTTCATAAGTACTAGATTCTAAATGACCATCTAATAAATTCTTAATCATTTCTAAGAAATAAGTATAATATTCTTCTGGTTCTACTTCAACTGAAAAAATATAATGAATAACTGAAACATAGCTACAGAAATCAAAAATTGAGTCATGATTTTTTAATTAATGTTGGCCACAAAATTTATTCAGTATTCCACTTAATGAAATCTGGCATAACAAGTACCCCATACTTTAAAAGACAAGTTCATATATTCAGAAATAGTAAAATCTTTGATAGTAAAAAAATACAATTTCTCTGAATAATTCTTCCAATATGGGCATATGTGAAACGTTAAGATAAAATAATATGTCAATATGGTATATATTCATATATCATGATGTTACTTACATGGTGTTTTTAGTCGTAGAGCAATAGCTGTAGAATCTTTTCTTTCTTTACGACTATCATCTTGTAATATTTTCTGAGTTAATGTATTAATACGATGTAATCTCTCACACAATAATTGATGTAAACGGAAAAATAAATACCAATTATTGTTGGTAAAAAATAATGAATATCGTTCATCCTGAAATTAAAAGATCAAAAATATAATATTAATACTAGATCCATAGGCTTTGCATGGTTCTGAGCAGTGCGTAACAGTTTTGGAATTACTTAAAAACTGTTTTTAAAAGGGTCTGTATTGGTATTATTTCTAGACAGAGAAAGCTACCACAACTAGCGAAACCTTGGATGTTACTTGTAAAGTCAAAAATCGCAAATTTGAATTGCTTACAAAACCGGAAGTATACATCGGACAACAAATATGAATATATAGTCGGATAGATCTCATCGAGGGCAAAACTTTTGTTCAGGTCACAATGTCACCAAAGGTCAAGGTCACGAGGTGTGAGTCTTGAAAGTTTTTGTAATTACTGAAAAAAATAAAACAGAAATGCAAGAAAGGCAAAACAGAAGATCAAAAATCAATTAACAATGCTATGAATGCAATCAACTGTAGTTTCCAAAAATATCAAAGTTACGAATTTCGCTCATAACCCTGAGGCCCCATTTTGAGTTTTACAAAAGTTAGTCATATCAATATGGCGGCCGATTTGTAACTTCCGGGTTAAATTTTTTTGTTTCAAATTGTTGATATACCATAATGTTAAATATTGCAAAAAACAAATTTCAAATATATTCAAAATTCCGGAAGTTGAAATTTCAAATTTACAAGACAATTACGTCAAAACCGGAAGTGGTATCAATTTTTCGAAAACAGATTTTGGATCGCAATCGAAATATCTTTCCATCTGTTAATTTTCAGATCGATTGAAATAAAATTTGAAAAAACACGCACAGTTACAATGGAAATTTGCACAAAATGTTTAAATTTTAAATCGTCCAATTTTTATTTAAGTGTATATTGTCGTACATCATTGGAAAGAGCAAATTAGGCATAATATGATTATTTAATCATTTTTGACGTAATTACGCTAGGTCACGGGACAGGACTGTTTAAAGTAAAAAATCACAAATTTCAATTGCCTATAAAACCGGAAGTATACATCGGATCACAAACATGAATACATCATTGGATAGATTTCATCAAGGGCAATAACTTTTGTTCAGGTACCAAGGTCACAAAAGGTCAAGGTCAAAAGATATGAGCATTGAAAGTTTTAGTAATTTCATAAAAAATCAAAACGAAAATAAAAAAAAAATTAAAATCAAAATCCAAAAATCGGCGCCTAGACTTTTTTAGCAATCGACTAGTTTCCAAAAATACTGAAGTTACGGATTCCGCCCATAACCCTGAGGCCCCATTTTTAATTTTATAAAAGTTACTCATATCAAAATGGCGGATGATCTGTTGCTTCCGGGTCGGATTTTTTTATTTCAAATTGTTGTTATATCAAATTGTAACACATTGCAAAAAACAAATTTCAAATATCTTCAATTTTCCGGAAGTTGAAATTTTAAATTTGCAAGCTAATTACTTAAAAACCGGAAGTGGTATCAAAATTTTGAAAATTGCATTTTGTTTAGAATCAAAATGTCTATACGCTTGCAAATTTGCAGATCGAACAAAATAAAATTGTAGAAGTTGAAAAAAACGCAAAAATTAAAATTAAGAAAATAGTCAACTAAAAGTCAAAATTGGAGAAGTTTAAAACTTTTATTTAGTAGCGCACAGTTATAGAAAACAGTTCAAAACAGTTTGATAAAAATCGGATCAAAAATAGAGCTGTAAGATTGAAAAAACCAAAATTGTGTTTTTTGTTCTACCTCATTTCCGGTTTGTCAAAATGGCACCAATTTATATTTAAAAGTTCATGGTCAACAATTTATCGTAGGGAATTGAACAAATCTGTATGTGGCATGTTGCCTTCTTACTAAAATAGCGAGTGTAAAATTCAAAAAAAAAAAAAAAAAATAGCCGTTTGCAAAACAATGCAGTGCGTTCGATTATCGAACGCACTGCAATAACAAGTGTACATAACATTAGAAGAGAAAATAATGATATTTTTTTGTTGTTGGTGGTAAGACGATTCCAGTGTGACATTAACTACAAGCAGACAGCTATCTTTTGATTGATTTAAAAATAACCAAGATGGTTGACTATTGTATTTGATTTAATTCAGTGACCACAATAGTCTGAACCACAACAAGAAAAAACTATCCCGAAACATAGCTACATTTACTCTCTGTATCGACTTTTTACCCACTTTTGCACGCTATCCTGTGATTTATTTTTTCCAATTATCAAGAATGCCATTCTGTGGGTCAAAGTTCAAAAAGGACAACTAGATTTTAGTCTGTCAGATTAGAATTAAATATAAAAAGATTTTAGATATCTGACTAATATAAATACATACATCTTCATCTTGATCATCATGTACACCATTAACTAGAGGTGGTTTAATATCTGTATCTGTACTAGGTGTTGACTGAGGTGGTGTATCTATTGGTTCTTTCTTTATTTCTGATAATAACTTCTCACCACTAGTAGCTGGTTCACTTGATGTTATACTAACATCATTACTTCTATTATCATCATCTTTATAATCATTATCTATCTTTTCTTTTTTAATTTCAGGTTTATCATAATCATCTGTTTCCATATCTATAATAACATTAACACATATTACAATACTGTACAGCACATATACGAGTATACTGTATATCACATACATACTGTATATCACACAGTGTTACTGTATAACACATACTATAATATAGACACACATATATGATATTCGATATGATATATTTTAGGAAAGGAAATGTCATGAAATCTAGAAATTATTCTAGAGAAAAGAGTTTACATGAAAAAATAAAACTTATGATTATCAAATTGTACATGTGATAGTTGTCTTAACACCTGATATTACATCAATTTTTCTCAAAGCTAAAAGTTTACCTTCGTCTTTATCCATTTCATCATCACTTAGATCTCCACGTGGTGAGAAAAACATATCAGGTATAAAATGATTTAATAATAATTTAATTTTAGTTTTATCTTCTTTATGTATACCTACAAATAGAAATATATTAGTTATCAACTATTTTTACTGTATTTTTTAGTACTTTGAAAAATTCTTATAAAATAGATTAACACCCTTTCTTTCGGTTCACATCAAATTAAGAAGATGGCAAAAGTTTTTTGACCAATATATTAAACATGAAAGTAGACAATCAATCAAAATGGACAAAAGGTGGACAATTGAATTTATTCAATAATAAATAAATAATCTAAATGGAATATCATCAATTTACTGTCAAGAAGTCATAATTCACAATTAATCTCTAGCTTTAGAATAAGGCTATTGGATTTTTTAACATATTATAATGTCTTCTCACCAGTTTGTCTCTTCATATGATGTGTTATTAAATTGGTAGCATCATCTATAACTGATCTATCTTTAAATATATATGATAGATGAGGTGAACTAGATTCATTCTGTCCTTCTATCATCTGTTCTTGATGCTGGAGAAATAATATATCATGTAAATTCTAATTTTATAAAGTCATAGTAAACCAAAATATGTTCATACACAGTAAAATCTGCTAAATTTATAGTCATAAGCTTAAAAAAGAATTTCCAAATCACATGCAATTTTCAGATTCAATAAATGTTCTATAGAATAAAGAAAACAGTCCTACCTCATCATATATGGTCTCTATTTCATTTAATAATGCTTTTGAGCGAATAGTTTTAATGTCATTTTGTTTAAAATTGATGCCCATATGATCCAATGATTTGAGGTAATATTTTTCATTTTGTTCACGCCATATTTTATTAAATCCTCTTTGTGACTCTCTCCACTCTTCTTCTTTTGCTTTTAATCTGAAACAATTAGATATTTGAGTTTTAAAGCACGCAAACAAATTGTCTTACAGTTATAGAAATAGTGTAATTTATTGTCAGTATGTTACTTTATTATGGTATTACCGGTATGTTTACATGTTATAATGAACATACCTTCGTAAGACTAATGGAACAGCAACACAGGGATTTTTCTTCATACCATCAATAATTTCAGGAGATTTATCACCATATATTCTACAAAGACATTTATATACATATAATTATATCATAATAAGCACTGGGTAGTAGATTTTAACTCTGATATTTAACCACTCATGTAATGTTAATTTGTTTAAATTAAGTTTAAAATCAATATAACTATGCTATAATGTGATGATTTGCCTAGGTTTACTATGATTAGTTATAACTGAGTATATTGTCATATTGTATTATCGTGGTCTAACATATTGTTATATTGTGGTCTTGAAATATCATGTCTGTTTGAAGAGTTATCTCCCTTGAGGAGCCTGAATAAAGATGGAGGTCAAATTCACAATGACTGTGTTTTATCTCTAAATCCATGCCATCCACTGAAACACACACCCCAACAGAACAATATGTTAGAAATACTAACCTCTGTATGGCTCGTCTATGTAAAACTTCAGAAGAACCACCTAAAGAATTATCTAATCTAAATTTAGCTTGTTCTTCTGGTGTCATTCGACTTAATTTTTTATTGACTCCCTCTAGAGCTCTTATAGTAGATAAATTAGCTTCTATTACTACATCCAACTACAAAATATATTTATAATAAACATTACATTGTAGACATATATAACATAGGTTTTACCTATTTCTATTAAAATGACTCATAGAAAAGTGTAATCTAATCATTAACTGCAGACTGCAAAGATTCAAGAGCTCCATTTATTTTTGATAAGGATCAAACAATGTCACTACGGTAAATCATTTTGCACAGACAATAGTTTTCTATATCTTCTGCTCACTCCAGATAAAAGGGAAATAACTCACCTCAAATCTCTCATCTTCACATTTATAAATATGTTCTTCATATTGTGTTTTACGAGATGTAACAAATGTAGAATCTTCTGACCAAGAGGGAAACGATACCCATGTATCATTTAATACCTGGAATAGATCAATATCACAATATATCAATGCTCTTAAAAGATTTTAAATTACTACAGATCTAATCCAGATCAGATCATAAACTAATATGTCGATTAACAGGCTACTACTTTGTGCCAAAATATACATTTTTAAAACTTATCTTTCAATACCGTCAATTAACACAGAGGAATTAACAATGAGCTCCAAAAGAAAGGAATTATTTGATGATAGGAATAGATCAATTTACCTCTCTACATAGTGGTGTTCTACCAGAACATTTTGGTTGTGGAAATGATTTAGGTAAAGCTCTATAACTAGCTCCATATCTTTTACATGTAGCAAAATCTACAATAGACACCATCAATCAACATTTCATTTAGTTATTTCAAATCAAAACATCATAGCTCAATCAAAGTTTATTACAGCTTTTCTATTGTATGCAGGTTTCTATATTAGATTGCATACTTTACCCAAATACCCACTCCCTTAAACTGCAATGCAAGCCTTAAAAACATGAAGACAGCGCCAACAAATTCCATGAAGTATTGAAAACTTTATTTGTCCATTAACAGTGATTTTCTATATCGTTTTTTATCTTATATGTGATGATATATTTGAAATATTACCTATTTCCATGGCCAGTTCTCCACTAATTCTTTCTTTAGTTGTAGCTGTTTGAGGTATAGATTCTGTTGTACCACCAGATTCTTTATAACCAAGAAAATCTTTAAACCATTTAAATAACTCAGGATATTTCCTACAAAAATTCAATATCAAATCAGTATTACATTTTTTTGAAAAACCAAAAATATATAATATGTGAATGTACCAAATTGCCAAATAGCAGTTTAACGAGTAGCAGTTTCTCCATGCTAATGGACATAAATCAACATGAATTAATTTTTCTTAATTTCCTATGTAGGTTTGCAAAATTAGTGTCACTATTTTCAGCCCTGATTGGAAAAAAAACTATCACTTAAAAGTTTAAAAACTTACCCTAGAAATGTATGGACTAGTTGAACCAATTCTGATCTAGATATAACTTCTTGATTAAATAATACCAAACAACGTAGGAAATTATCATAAACTTCATGATGTCGTAAAGCTTTCCGCACCTGATATAAAAAATAAATACTTTTATCTCTATGTTGCTGAATTAAAACACTACTCAACAACAAACTAACAAGTTGAAATGTAAACTCATTTATAAGGTGTTGTTGTTTTTCAAAGAACTGAAATTGAGTTTTTATTGACTACTGTATCATCTATTAAACAGGAAACTTACCTTGTCAAAAAATGCGAACTCATTGAGGGTGCCATATTTGCCTGCTTCAGCCAGAGATACATCTTTTAAACTACTTGTTTTTGGCTTCTAGAAAAAAAAGAACATGTTCAATTATAACAATAGAACAGGAGTATTATTTGGGTTCAGTGGGTGAGAACTTTTTTATGTTCAATGTGTAACAACGTGAATTCAAAGACTCTCTTTACTTTTACTAAGACTTAAATACAAATCATAATAACGTCACATTGCAAGTATGTTTCTTTAGTTACCGTCCATGTTACGTTACGTTGTTGTCTTGAAGTTGAGGCAATCCGTGATAAGTATCAACCCATCTCAAGATTTTCAAGTCTAGGGTAATAATTCATTAATGATTTTTTTCTCTTACCTTTGCTGGCATCTGTGATCCTTGTAATGGTCGTTTTAATGGATGACTCTTTGAGGGATTTTTATTATTAAAACCAGGTTTTTTAACTGTAGAAGAATGGTCATTTCTTACTCCTAATGCTGATGAATCATTCTAAAATAATAATTATATTCTTGTTAAATGGCAGTCATTTTTTATCTCACAATTTTTCGTACACAAGTAATGCAATTATTGAAGACAAATTCCTGTAAGTAAAGTTAATTTTTTATAAAAAAAAAAAAACATAACAAAAATATAAATTTAATACCAAGATTTAAAATATAAGGACATCTTAATTGTTAAACTGGAGAATACTTACACTTACTACAGCACATGAGAATATGCTGGCATAAGAATTCACATATGATGAGGAGCCATTGGCATCAGGTAAAAACTGACCAAATTCTGCCAGCAAATCTTCCTGATTTTGAAATAATTTGGCTACTTGTGAATAGACTTCTGCTTCTGTTAAAGGTTTATATGTAGATGATACTAAGCCCTAGAAAAATAAATAACAAATAAATAGTGATTTAACAATGACTCATACAGGGTAGTCTGTAGCTCAATCAGTTAGAGTGTTAGCATCTTGACATTAAAAGTCAAGTTATCACTGTATTATCTAAAATTTGCAGTCGTAAAAAAGTGACCTTCAATATTTCTCCTTTTGTTATGTTCATACCTCCTTTAAATTTCTCTGTTCTTTTTGGTAAGTGTGTAAAATTTCTAGGAATTGTTTATAAATCTCAGGTTGACCTTGAAACCTAACCTGTAATACATTATATAATCTTCAAATCTACATGTAGAGAAAGATGGACATGCATTTCTCCAGAGACTTTCACAGAAGTGAGAAAAAAAAATCTGCATATGCAAGGTAATATTTAAGAGAACTATACATTTAGTTGATCAGGTCTGTTAGTATTAGAAAATCGCATTCATATAGTCAGAGTAGAGTGACTGTTACAAGTCAACCTTCATCATAACGTAAGTTATCTTCATATAAAACAGATGAAAATGTTTAGACACTAGATTATAATTATAACATGAAAATGTTCCTGATATTCTATAAAAAATTGAAAAATACCTCATAAATATCTCTTACCTTTATTTTATTGACATAATTTATAGCATGATTAAATTCTACTGGTTGACCACCTTGTTGCTGTTGTTGTTGTTGGTTGTTGTTAGTATTATGTTGTTGTGTTGGTGGTGGTGGCTGTGACGGTTGTTGTTGTTGTTGTTGTGAAGATGGTGGTGTAGGAGTAGGTTCAGGATTATGACGTGGTGATTGATGATATGAATGATGTGAGGCTGATGTATTATTATTTGGAACCTGACTAGCACTACTAGGTGGATGGTGGTGCATCGGCTGAAAAAACAAACATATAGACATTATTGACAGAAAAAACAAATTCCAAGTTGACATGCCACTTAATATATAAAGATCAGGGGCCTTAGTCTCAAAATTTTAACTTATATAAAATCTAGATTTTAAGAAATACAGTTATCTGATTGGATGATATAGCTGTATTTAAAATCAATTTTAGTGATTGACCAATCAGATGACCCGAGCACTAAAATCATTGTAAGTTAATTTTTTCGAAAATAAGGCCCTAGGTGATTCGCTACGTAAATACCATTGAATAAAGGATTCCACCAACCCTATTTGAAGCGGACATTCCATATACAAATCAATGCATTATATAACAACAGAGTAGTAACAATTCTAATTATAAGTCTGTATTGTGGAGAATTTGACTTGAAAATCTTTACTGATTTCAGCACAATAAAAAAAGTCCTTATTTATCAACTATTTCTTTTGTTTTTCATTCATTTAATGCAATATTCAATATCTCAACCATTTGACATTAACAGTGAAATAAAGAAGAGGTATTATAAAAACATACCGTAGCTGATGCTAACTGTAAAACATTACTCTGTGAAATAGATACAACTTGTTGTCCTGGTTGATGTACATTAATCATTTCAGATTGTACCTCTATTTTATATCCTGGTGGTAAAAATGTATTAAAACCCACAATGAGGTCAGGGTGACCTTTAAATAAATTAGATACCCGATTTATTACGCCTGGTGTATCAATACTGAAAATAAACAATAAATAAATATTATTAGTATATTTCACACAGTATTTACTCTTATTGAAGCTGATATTGGTTGGTTGTAATTAAGATTTTTGTATATTAATATCTGCACAGTTAAATTAATTGATCTAATGATAATCTGATATAATTTGTACTTACGTTTGAGATTTAAATTCCTTCATAATATCTAAGAAATCATTATAGACTTGAGGATGATTTCCAAACTGTAATTTAACTTGGTCTAGGTATGACAGGGCATCTTCTACTTTTAATCTTTGAAACTGTTGCTGCTGCCCTTGAACCTGTGCATTATGGGACTGGAAGAGTTTTAAGATATATAGTTTCTAAAAACAAAATCTATCAAACAAATAACATTATAATATATCTTTTACCTAAAATAAACCAGGTCAAAAATGTTACATAAACATTATTTGCTACATAAAAACACAAGCTTAGTGAACTGCAAACTGATACTGAATAAGAGGCTTTTGTAATCAATTCAATCAGATTGGTTATATTGACTATTATATCTTTTTACATGAGAAATAATTACCTCAGATTCCATAGGAAATATTCTCTGTAAAGCATGTTGACTGGTAGTATCAAAAGCACTTCTACCTTCTGTTAATGATGACATCTAACAAGAAAAGGAAAACTCATATTATTTATTTTTAACAAAATATTGTCCTTAAAATTATCCATTAATTCAAAATATAACATTAAATTTAAGTGATAACAAAATTGAAAGCTTTTTTTTTGTTTTATCATTTCTGATATTTTGAACTCAATGCCACAAAATTTTCCCAAACAAAGTCAGGTTGACAACTGATGTTCAAGATAAATGATTTAAACTGTAAGCTTACCTGTTGTTGTGATGATATTGGTGGTGGTTGTACAGCTGGTTGAGGAGGGTGAGGCTGGGAAGGAGCTGGTACACCAGCTAATGGATGATGTACTGATGGTGGGTGATGACCACCTTGATTTACTCTGATAAGACAAGAAAACACAAAGAATAAAGATACTAGTCTGGTGTTGTAATAAATATCTTCAAACAATTTTTTCTTCACACTAACAATCACATAAACTCAGATTCAGAATTAATTCAATTTACAATGATAAATGGCACATAAACTTGCTCTCATCACAACTACAATCTCAAAGTCTTGATTTGGACAAATGATTTTGAACGTAAAAAAAAACCCTCAAAAAGCAATTATTTTGGTACTGGATAAGATAGAAATTATAACTTACGGAAAACCAGGCATATTATAGGATAGATTACCACGAGATAAATTCTCTGCTACTTCTGTATTATATCTTTGTGATGTTGGTGCTATAACACGTTGAAATGGTTCTGTTGGATTAACACGATGCTACATAACAAAATGATAGAATTAGTTCTAATTCTAAATTAATTTGAAAAGATTAAAACTGAATGGAAAAGACAGTGAACCACAGTCATATACTAACACGGCATGCAGATGGTAAAAAGGAAAAAAACCTTAAATTTGATCAGAAGTAAACTAAACTTTCTCAAAACTTTTGACTTAGGTCCAATAACACACATTTTAAGTTTCATCAAAAGATCGGTTGAAAACTAAGAGAGAAATAGCATATTCAAGATTTTTGGCAAGGGCAATAACTCTGCTTCTAACAGTCAAAAATTGCTCAAATTCAAATCTGATGTCTGTTTTATGAATACCCGTATGTTGACGGATGGACGGACAGGGGTGCCGACAAAATACGTCCACATAGAGAGATGTGGGCGTATAAAAAGGAGATATCAGAACCTTTCTTGAGTTGAACTGATCAGATATTAGGAATAATTTTATATGAGAAGTTGCTCAATTACACTCCAGCTTCTAGTCTGGGAAGTTTACTACATATAGTATATACTGAAGTCAACAATTGTATCTGAAGGCATAAATTTTAATGCAAACTGGTGTTGGGATTACACATCGAGTGAGATGCTTGCTTGATAACCTAGACATCCAAAAAGATGGGAACAAATCTTTTTATTTAGCAGTCTTTGAAAATTTCCCTCTTTACATTGTGCTTTCCATCTTCAAGTAGGCCTACTAAGACGTGAACAGTGATAGCAGCAAATTCCCTTTATTCTTTATAAACATACCTGATCATCTAATCTTCTATTCATTGACATTGTACTATTAAATTGTTCTGGGTCCCGTAGGACACCTATATTATTGTAGAAAAACTATCAAACTATCTTTATTGTGTTACCATAACAACAAATATCTGAAATATAATACAAGTGACATAACAAATGTAGAATTTTCTTTGTTACATTATCTTTTTATAAATTTCCTTTCACAAGCAAGAAAACGATTTTTTGATTTGTGATTCTCAATTTGATTCAATCAACTTGCCATTCTTGTTCCTGTTGAAATTTGCATTAGGGACAATGTTTCATTGGTTTACAGCTAGCAAATCATTAAATTATAAGATTTCTAACAAAATCAAGTGAATCTTTTGGATATTGTTAGAAGCTTAATTGCTAAGGAGGCGTCATAACAGGTTCAACATTTTTTAAAATACAGGAACCCCTGGTGACATCTTACAGAAGAAAGAAAGGATACAAATAGAAGTGATAAATAGCTCAGATACACACAAAACGCTAGAAAACTGCTTTACAATCCTTGAATAAAATTAAGAGTTTTACCGACAACATAAAGGGAATTCCAGTAGTTGGAATAAGCTTACTAAAAAAAAAAAATGATGATTTCTAAGCATAAAAAATTGCCATTGTGATGTTATTAGTTCAAAATCTGACTGCAATAGATTTAATAAATATTAATGTCAGATCAGTGATGGCAACTTTCACTTTGCATGGAAAATATGCAATGTAACCTTTTCGCATTTAAATCAAATAAATTCTAAGTGATTCTTGAAACATTTCAACTGTATTGCAAGGAAAAAATATAAGAGTAATTTCCTAAATTAATTTTATTGGTTCTATTACCACTAATATGGCTTTAACTCAGAATCTATGTTAGATATTTTCATTTTTTTTATCATTCTAGCTTGACAAATACCTTCATCAAACAAATAATAAACTCTTCCATTCTACCTACCACCCCTTTTAATTTACAAATATATTAAATTCTCTTAAATGACATTAATTTTCACTTTAAATCTATAAATGTATACACGAATGAATTCATATATTTTTGGCATAGATTGAAATATTATGGTAGAGTAAATTAATGTAGGTAAACAACATGAAATTTTAATACAAATGAAATATTTTCTCGTACGTTATAATTTCGACTCGTCCACGTACACAAATGTCTCACAACCTACAACCCCTTCCCGCGACAAAATCTTCAATTTGGCCAAGTTTGTCTGATCTGTCAAAAACATATGTTTTCATAAAATTCAAATAAGTTGTGATAGAAATGTACCCTTATATGTAGAGAACAAAATAACACTATTTTCAAAAATATTTCCTATCTAGTTTACTCTGAATCATCAAACGAAAGGGGGTACCCTCTGACCAAAATATCAAGCTTTCAGAGAAAAGGTCGAGTCAAATATTTTTGGCACAAACCCAAATTGGTCCTGTAGTACTACTAATTTGAAGAAGGATCTCAATTTATGGTAGAACAGTTACCAAATATTATAAAACAATTATCACAACAAATCATTATAGTCTAAACCACCCGACTTAAATTTGCAAGCACTTTTTCACAAACAAAAAATTGGCAAAGGTTGCCACAAAACGGAGGAGTCCATTTTGACAAGCTTTTATGAATTGAATTTTTCTTAACTTCAGAATTTTGACATTTATCGCAGGAAAAGCGAGACAGTCTCATATTAAGATTCTGTTATTATTCAAGACTCTATACAAACATAAAATTTTGTAATCATTTAACAAGTTTGATTGTTATTGTAAATGTTATGTTTCTATGTAGGTCAGCTATCAGATGAAGGTTGTTACGCTAGCTATCAAGTCCAAACAATCTTTGTTTACAGCAAGAAAAATCACTCAAAAATTGAAATATGGAATAAAACATGTACGGATAACATTTGTAAAGGTATTGAAAGACTACTCACTGTTATAGGAACACGGATGATCGTGATTAAAGCGGATTATCCAGAGGGATTTCACCGAGGGTAATCCTTACAGTTCGCCAAATCTATTTGGGAATTCCCTTACGACATAAAAATTAACCAATGAACATCTCCTAATTATTTTGAATGTATTTGCGGGAACCCCTAGTAAACAAAGTAACTTCCGGGGATTCCCTAACTTTCTATTTATAGAGGATACGCACAATCAACTACATCACTACGAACTTAGAAAGGAGTGGGGAGAAGAAAGGGTCTTAGTGACATGATTTGGTTGATGATCAAGTTTTCTGGATGAAGAATTAAAATTTAATGATAATTAGAGTGGGAAATTTCGACTTCAGCATTCTGAATGCACCAAATCTGAGCCATTTTCCATTAGAGAAACGTTACATTACAGTTCGTTCCCTACAAAATTTTGGACAAATCCAAGTCCTTGCAGGCAATATATTCACCATTTTACATTCTGTTGTTTTTTTTTCTTGCAACTATTTGAGCAAATATCTGTGTGAATGGGAACAATTTTTTTAATTGTTTTTTTCCTGTATCTGAAATTCTGTTCAACTCATGGACTTATATCTAATTGACAAAAGCTCAAATCATACTTTCTTTTTTCCCAATGACAAATGAAACTTTAATTTTGTGTCAATGTCAAGGATTTATCTGTTGCAGTATATTTAAAAAGGACTTTGACTGTTTATAACCTTTTTACTCAGTTGTGGAGAACCATTTTACCACCATACAGTATAATCAAACTGAAATATCTGAAGCGTTAGATTTGAGTAGATCTAACAGTCAGTTGTGTTTGGAGAGGCTTGTTAATAATACAGTCAATGTTGTTATAGGAGCTATTATTATACACTGAAAAAATTTACTAAAAAAATAACAAAATAGTACAAAATCAACAATTTATATTCAGTAATACAACAACCATTTCTTATAGATACAAAATATTAAATTACATTAAGTTATACATTAGGCAAATAAAAAAAATTGGTTGGTTATTGTCCCTTCGCAACACAATTTTTTATCTAAAAATTAGGAATAGATGTGACCACTTTTGAAACACACCCGTGCGAATATGAGATTAGATACCCAAGACAACCTACACCAGTGTCAGTGTAATGTTTCTGCTTAAATTTTAAAGTTTCCATAAAGTGCTATCATAATTGAATTTGTTTTTAAATCATGCGAAGAAATGCTCTATTTATGCACCTTTACACTAGCAGGGTGTGCATGGGGCAGTTCCAGAAGCAAGGACGATAACCAACTAATTTTTTTTATTTGGCCTTACATTAACATTTTTCCAAACTATTTTATAAATCAACAATTATTTTTTTAATTTTACAAAATTTCATAAAATTGTATCTTCCAATTGTAAACATTTTGACTCAAACTATATTGACAAACTAACTGCCATGTTTCCTTATATGAGTCATTTATTGATAGAATAGAAAATAGATTATATTTGGCAAGTACTGCAATAAATCAAAATATACATATTTTTTGAAAACCAAATTAAGAAAAGATTTTCAAACCAATATATCACAGTAAGCTTTATACAAAATGTTAAATAAAACCCATGCCATATACAGATACATGTAGTTTATATTAGTTGATTATAAAAAAATACACATAGTAAGTCACTATATACATTATACATTATAATAATCTTCATATTATATCATCACTGTTAATAATAGGGCTGGGCGATATTGGTTAAAGTGGATATCACGATATTCATCATTAATATATCACGATATGGGTATATATCGCGATATTTTTAAGAAGGGTTTTTATTGGTTTTTGAAACAAAATGTTCATGTTTTGTTCTATCAAAAAATCTTAAATGTAAGAAAAACAGTAAATATCTGTCAAAAACAATCAAATCTTCAAAAGCATGAAAAATCAAATATCTAAAAGTGTTAAGTTATGTGTTAAAACTGTTAAAATGACTTTTTCTTGACCCAAATTTGACGATATATCATGATAATTACATTTATCACGATATGGCGATATTTCGGTATTTTTATTTGAGGCGATATTACTAACGATATAAATTCTTATACCGGTATTTATCGCGATACCGGTATATCGCCCAGCCCTAGTTAATAATATAATATATACATCATTTGAATACAAATTGTAAGAAATAATTGCATTTGCATATATTTCAATATAGTCACCATATTGTAGAAACAGCACAACATGTATTTTGTACGAAATACGCATTGATGTTAAATTATTAAAAAAAGCAACTTTTAAGTTTTATGTTCTTGATACATCACAAATAATTTGACATATAACACACTAAGTAGTAAGCATAATGTGCATTTCAGTCAAAAAATGATTTATACATCATATTATTATTACATATGTTGCTATTGAAAGAGATATTTCTTAACACTATAATAATCATTTTTTGAACACAATAATACTATTTAGCAATGATCTTTTAAAATACTTATATTTTCTATATACATGTATACTTCTTATTCAATTATTTTCTGTTTTCTTGTTATTTATTTTAGATTAAATAATATGACTATTTGGCTTATGTTACAGAGTACCAATATAGACCTATTTCAATATTTCAACTATTTTACACCTATGTTACTGAAAAAATTCAGTTTATCATTATTGTTATTCATTAGATTACAAAGCACCTTATTATTCAATAATTGAAATATGTTGTATTGAAAAAATATTAAAAAAAATCCACCATTTTTCAGTTAATGTATGATTAGAATTGTGGTTTATATTCAGGCACTAGTAACTTCATAGATGTATAAAATAATAGGTAACCTGCAGATGACTGAAATAGACAAATTAAAAAAAAAATTATGTTTAACATTACCAAGATGCACATTGAAAGGGAAATTTAAAGGGGAATGTTCAGCATTTTCGAGTGTCGATTTGGGCCTTATTTTTATCTTTCAAACGCTGATAATTATTGATACATGGGGATTTAAAGCTTTAAATTCAAGGGAGAGTTGTGAACATAACTACGGAATCAATTTTCTAGGTAGAAAAAAGGGAGGTAATAATTCTGATGACAAACTTGAGATAGATAAGCTTAACAAGATTGAATAAATTTTTTTTACCTTGACATCAGAAGATGATATATCAGAGACTTCATGATCATCAAATTTATACCATTTTCTAGAGGCAGGATTTTGACAGTATGCTGTATCTATTACAAAAATTTATAACATTATATTTAAATACATTATATCTCACCTTGATATTAAATTTTATACAATGTACTAATGCAAGAGTACACACATGTATTTAGTAATGGTTACATGCAAGGGCTACACTACATTACTATTACAAAAATTTATAACATTATATTTAAATACATTATATCTCACCAAGATATTAAATTGTATACAATATACTGATGCAAGAGTACACACATGCATTTAGTAATGGTTACATGCATGGGCTGCACTAGATCAAATCTCCACATGAAGTTTTGATATTTGCTACAGAATGACTTATATTGCATTGACTACATTACTGTGTCAATATTGTGCATGTCTTCTTTACAATCAAATTAATGCTTGAATAGATTTTTCCTACAGATTTCTACGAAGAAAATGTTACTTACAATGTCCCCCTTCCATAGTTCCATAGTGATTCTATAAACAAACAAGAATAACATATTTGAAATAACAAGAACATTATAAACAATAAAAGAGATTTTTCACAAACTTTCCTGGAAATTATTTACAAAATGTATAATGGTATGAGTTGTAAGACTTACAGACACTGCATATAAATTGTATTTTTTGGACACAGGACCAGCAATACAACCATTTAGATTTAAATCATTTACAGCATAATCTACTAAGGTGGTTTTCTTCTGCATCCACATACCATCACTAACAAATCTAATAAAAACAAAGACAGAGAGAAAATTAAACTCAGGAATCAGGCAAATATCAAGGGAATTATGTCCCTTTATCTTAAGAAGTCAATTATTTTTCAAGGGTGAAAATTTACCCGAGATGTAGTGTAAAAATACTGTATTACCTGTTTAATCCTATTAATAAAATAGAAGGTAGTTTCCATAATTCAATACGTTTAACAGCATCTCTAGGTACTTTACATACACTACACTTATATCTCGAGCTACCTGTCATCATTTCAGGTTTTAAAAATAACTGTATGCAATCCTAGCAATAAAATACATAATATAATTTTAATACAGACTCAAACAAACAAATTTCAATAGTCTAAGTTAATTTATTTGGTTTATGAAGACAAGAAATTCCTTGGACAGTAATCTGCCATCTCTTTATATTCATTGAGGTTCTATAGCACAGTTGGTTAGATTGTTAGTTCTTCATTTCCTGTTACTTAGAAATAAATGGTGATTTTTGGGTTCTAATCTCGATCAGGCTGTGAAAATCAAATGACCTTGAATAATTCATCTTTACTCCTTATTGCAATCGACCCATCTGTAAATAAGTACAGATAATTTAGGACAGATCAATTGCATAATGTTTAGCCAAGGACCAGCTGTTATGAAGGATTTTGAAGGAATCTTATTGTTAATTGTGTAAAATGCAGTTGTTTATGTCCTTTCTCAAACTTTATGTGCATAATTCTTTTTTAAGCTTATGTGATGAGATTAGGAATTGTATTCTTACCTTCAATGTACATCTAGATTTATCTGGTATAGGTAATGATAGATACATAAAGGCTTCAAATGTTACAGATTGTTTACCACAAGTACAACATTGTATAGTTGATTTTAACTGTCCCTGTAATAATATATCATATAATACTATACACTTATCATAACCATAACCACTTACAACTCGTACTGACTAAAACGTGAACCGACCAAGAAAACGACCTCAAACTATTTATAACTACATTCCACACAAGCTAATTAGGCCAAACAAGTAATTAGTTTTTTGAAAACTACATTTTACTGGGAAATATGAAAGACATAGGTTCCATGTTCAACCTGATAAAACATGCTTTGAATTCATTGCAAAATTGTTTGAGGTCGTTTCCCCGTGGTTTCCTGGTCGGTTCATGTTTTAGTATGCTTACAACTTATAATATTACACTATATTAAAGGTGTCTAATAACAGTGACTGCAGGTATTTTTATAGTTAAATTATAAACAAATCTTACCTGGAATAATGAAACTATGATGGAACTGTTAACTTTTTTATGATTAGCCCAGGCCCTATCTGCAGCCTCTATATCAGGGATATTATCATTATTCTGATCTGGAATCTGGGGTCTTCGTTTTACCTAATAAAACATTAAATATCTTTTAAATCTGACATAGAAAAATATATATTTAAATTAGATCATTTAACAAACTTTACTGTAAGATCATTAACATAGCTTGCCAGGCAAGGTAATATGCCCACTGGCAGCTTTGACTTTAAACAAATATATTTGAGAGTTACAGGAGAAAATATTCAACCTTCAGTCATACATCTCATTTAAACTTTTTGTGATAATACTGAACATTATTATCAAAATCCATCAAGGATTATGTATTCTAGATTGTTTACGAGCCAAAAATCAAACACATTTTCAAGAACGAGGGCAATAATTCAACGTAAATATTTTTTTCGATTCTGTTGATTTTCAATAGGGTTCATCCTTGGGTGGTAATAAACATTATCAGTAATTTTCGTTAAAATCTGTTACAAATTGGTATAGTGTTTGCGAGCAAAAAATCAAACACATTTTCAAGAACAAGGGCAATAATTCAATGTAAATATTCTTTTTCGATTCTGTTGATTTTCAATAGGGTTCATCCTTGTGTGGTAATTAACATTATCAGTAAGTTTTGTCAAAATCAATTAAGAATTGTGACCAGTAGAGTGTTTACGAGCTGAAAATCGAACGCGTTTTTCAAGAACAAGGGCAATAATTCATAATAAATATTTTTGGATTTTGTTGATTTTCAATAGGGTTTATCCTTAGGTGGTAATAAACATTTTCAGTGAGTTTCGTTTTGACCCATAGACACCAAATGCCGGATGTAAAAAATACTTTGTATGATTATTAGGATTTTAATTGTCATAATAATAAGATTTTTTATTTATAATTAGTCCTTGATAGATTTTGTTCATTTATATACACATTTACAGTCAGTCAAAAAACTAGGTTGCTGTATATGTGACAAATTAATATAGTCTTACCTCATTTAAACCTTCATGTAAACCATCCAGTAAAAATGTTAAAAATTCTTGAGAATCTTGTTGTTCATAACCAGCAAACATTGGATTATATTTACCAATTGTATTCTAAAACATGAAACATTATATGGGTATTCACAACATCATGACAGAATATCTTGTTTTGAATTTGAAATGATATTTGTATTTGCAGAAGTTGTAGTCTGAGGCATTTGTAATGCGACCATATGCTTGCTAGAGTTACTTGCCCTTGTTTCCGAGCACGCCATTTCAAATGTAAACATTTTGAGAAACCTTGCCTGTTTTATTATGATTAAGATAATTTAGGAGCTTTGGACAAAACTCTTCAGTCTAAATGCATTCATTTTTGTATTTCAATCTGACCCGTAGAATGTGAATAGCATTACAATTCCCCATTTGATAGGTTCACTGTATAAAGGGAGATAACTACATTTAACTGTGTCACTTCTAGCAGGAGTTACCTCCCATGTAATATTAACAGTAGCCTTAAGAAAACTAAGGGAAGCAACTACAAATACTATTACTACTACATACTACATAAATGACAATGTATACTTAGATACATACAATATAATAAACTGTATTACTGGAAAATTGTCACCACCCCTTTCCCTACCATATCTCATATCTGAACCACCACTTACATTGTATAAAACCTAATGTGTTTTGTTTTAACAGGTAATAATGAATAAACATGTAAATATGCAACATATATCTACATACAATTAGTAACTAGGATAAAGATCACTATATTTTCAAGTATTTCATAGTCGATATAGAACATGGGATATATTATTATGATGTCAAAAGTTTTGATACCTTTAAATCTCTAGGAGTTATACATTTATATTGTCCTGACCATAACAATTTAGTAATAATAGCAAATTCATCAACAACTTCACCATTCATACCCAGAAAACTCGATCTAATAATGAGGAAAAATTAAAACTATGAACAGAAAATATAAGTAGAAATAAAATACATGGATTACTGGCATGGATAACTTTATAACAGAATAATATAAAGTATCATTAAGGTTTATTTGTAATGGGGACAATTTTTCAAAATAAGATTTTAGTTCTTTAAGAAATATATGAACACAGCTTAATTTAACAACAATCAATGTTAAATATATTACGCACAATTTTAAATAGACACATTACAAGTACAAGATGCTTAAAACAATTGCATGAATAGAAAACTGAGACTGAATTTCAAGGAGATATAAAATATTTAGAAAGTTTCAAAGTTATATTTGTGTTCATCTGCAAAATGTGAACATTATTACTCCTGTGAAGTGCTTTTGTTTTTGTTTCTTTTTAAATTTCAATCCTCCTATAATCTGAACCAATGATCTTTAACAAGCTTACCTGTTGATATCTCTTTCATAGAAACCATTGAGAAAATATGAAACTAATGGACTTGTATGATTTAAACATTGTATTGTAGAATTCATAAAACAAGTGTTCCCTAGATTTTTTAATCCTGTTAATGCAGCACTCTGTAATATAAATAAAAAACTGAGGTCTGAAAGCCCAAATCATTCTAAATGTACACAGAGGCAAAAGAAAGAGAAAGTAAGTAAGTGGTTGGTTTTCTCAGATTTTTTGGTAAGGTCTTGAAAAAAGATCACATAATCTAAAGAGAAATTATTACACTATAAAAATGTTGATACCTTTGGAAGCTTCCAGAAACTGAACATCCTTGTTAACATAATTCATGTTTATCCACTTATCTATCATACATCATGAAGTCAGATAATATAACTTAATCACATTCAGTTTCTCTGTATTTCAAATTCTGATTGTGACATCACAATGCTAATGACAGTTTTATATTGATCCATTCCAAAACTGATGTTTTTGAGTCAAAAGAAAAGTGATGTATCAAAATTATGTTTGATTTAAAATTTACATTAATCAACTAAAAAGTTCATTTGAAAAAGTCGAGTATTTTGAGATCCATTACTTGTTGTTGAGAAGTGGCTGTATTTTGAAAATTGCTTGTCAAAATATTTGAAAGATATTGACCATTAATGATGGCGGAAATTTTGTAAAATGTTTTATCTGAAACCATGATTAAATCCATTTATGTACAGAGTTTCATTTGCTTTTCAAATTCAATTCAGCCCTTGTCAATGGTTCCTATTGCTGTGGTGTTTGTTGAGCGCCTGACTTTACAATTTATATTTTGGTCATAAAGTTATACATAACTAATATACTAACTTAAATAACTAATATACTAACTTAAATAACAGGAATATTCTGGAAGGTAAAAATAAAACTTACCACATTTCCATATACTGGATTAAAATCACGTCTCTTTACTGGAGCTTTGATGTAAGTTTTGGGTTCAATTCTGAAATATCAATCAAAAAAGTTTTACTCTATTTAAATAGTTTCCAGTAAATTAAGTACAAGGGTAATTTGATTTATTCAGAAATATACTTCACATTTTGAACATAGTTCAACAAACCAAACACTAAATATTTATTTGAAAGATGATGTATCATATTTAGCAAGAAGCACATAAACAAAAGAAACAAAAATGTAGAGGACAAATAAAATTGAATAAAGTTTACATCTGAAAGAATAATTTGTTGTGAAAATATTGAGGTAGAAATATTACCTTGGAGAAGGTTTAACAGATCTATTGACAGAAGGTTGTTGTTGTTTTTGTTGTTGTTGTTGTTGTTCTTCAGCCATTAATTTCATGATATCAGGAGAAGAAAAAGAACGTTTTAACCCAGAAGATGATGATGATGGTGTTGTTGGTTCTTCTTTTAACCTAGCTGTATAGGTAGCTATATAATATAAGAAATTGTTATTAGTGTTTTCCTCATGTTTAATACAATCATGTCATTTCAAATTTCTTTTATTTTACAATGTTCAATCTATTAACATCATTTATTTAACCCAGAAATCAATCAAAAGTGAAATGGACACAAAATAATGTATTTTATGTATGAAAATTTAGAAGAAGTTTTATATTTGTTGGATTTGTAACAATATCTGGTAAATTAATTTCACTTTCAACATCAGTAAATTGCTAATCAAATTTGGTACTGGATAATGCATTCTAATGAACAGATAATTAAACAAATTTTTCAAGTTAACTGTTCTGGACAGGATACATCCTACATATATAGGTAATCCAAGAAGATACTCTTTAGAATGATTCATTGATTAAAACAACTAAAATAACTATAATAAACTGGTACCTTTAGTTGGGGTAGAATTAGGTGGTTCCCAGTGGGTTTCACCTTTATTATGATCAATATAATAATATCTATTAGTATTACGATCTAATCTTTTCTCCCAACCAACAGGTAAACCAGGGGTAGCATATACTTTAGGTTCTGTTGTATCTAGAAAAGATAAGAATACAAAGGTGTAACAAAAGTAATTCCAGTTTCTAGGAATTTAATGTAACACAATTTTCAGTGTTCCAGTCATCCAGTCCTTACTAAATTTTATAGATTTGTGAATTCTTTAAGATCCTCATTTCACCTTAGAAACTTTAAAAGAAACAGACAATATTTATATATGATGCTAAGTTGCTTTATAATAACAACTTTAGACAATGAAATGAAAGGGAAAGTTGTGTCTCTTTAAGCAATATTCAAATATAGCAATATTTTATTCTTCAATGTTGAAAGAAATCACTTATAGACTAAGCTCAAACTTATCAAATCAAGGTCATATATATATTTTCAAAATTTCAGAAAACATATTGTTAAATGTAAAAAAAATAACATACCATTCATTCTTCTCATTTTTTCCTCGGCCAAACGTCTGGCCTTTTCACTTTCTATCTTTATCTTTTCAGCTTTAGCCTTTTCATTGTCAATTCTAACTTGCTCAGATTTTAATCTCTCTTGCGCTAACCTTTCCTGAGCTAACCTCTCATTTTCAGCTTTCTCTTTCTCTTGAGCCAACCTTTCTTTATCAGCTTTTATCCTTTCTTGAGCTAATCTCTCATTTTCAGCTTTTCTTCTTTCTTGAGCTATTTCTTCTCTTTCTTTCTTTTGTCTCTGTTCTTCTTGTCTTCTTCGTTCTTCTTCAGTTTCTTTTTGTTGTTGTTTTATCTGATCTAATTTCTTCTGTTTATCTCTCTCTTGTTGTAAATTTTCATCTTTTAGTTTATCTTTAAGTTCCTGTTCTAATCTTTCAGCTTCTTCTTTTCTTTCATTTTCATCTTGAGTCTACAGAATCATCAATCAGAAACATGATTAAAATGACGTGTCACAAAAGTGTTGGCATTACCTATCATCATCATATGACATGATTTTCAGACATGATTTTCAGGCATGATTTTCTGACAGACTGGGTCTGGTGATCTGTAGCTCATGTTTAGGAGAATTATGTTCAAATATTTTTGTTGACCCTCAAAAAATTATGTCTGCTTCGATAACGCTGAGATTTTGGACCTTAAACAGTGAAAAATCTAGGAATCAAGGACATTAGACATGCTCTCATGCATTTTCTGTATCCACACCTTTGAATTCTTGGATTTACTTTAAGCTTTCATTTGATTATTTCATTTTTTAAGCTTATATCTTAAAATCAACAAACCTCTTTCTCCAATCGACTCTTTGCTTCTTTTTCCTCTTTAAGTTTTCTTTCTCTTCGTAATCTATCTACATCTTGTTTCTTTTCATTCTGTAATCTTTCTTTCTCCATCATCTCTTCTAATGCATGATCCCTGAAAAAAGTCATATTCATATTTTAAAAAGAACTGTTCTACATCTCAATCTGTTATTCTAAATTTACTTATATCATCTGTTCATTTCAATGCAGGGTTGGTGATTTTTTTGATTTTTTTAAAAAAATCAAAAAAATCAGATTTATTTGATTTAAATCCGATTTTTTTGATTTAAATCAGATTTTTTTTAAAACATACACTTAAAACTAACCCAAATGCCCCCCAAGTAGCCTAAATAGGCATCATCTGCAAATCATTAGCATGCATTAGGTTTTAGTAGAAAACTATCTGGGAATTCCCATAAAGTTAAAAATGAAAGTTCCCTTTTCGATATTCCAGTTAATACTGGGAAAAGTCAAGTTAGAAATTCTTAAACACTATTAGATGAATATTCTACACATATGAGTCTAATCAAAGCATCATGTCGGGCAGGAAATGTCATCCAATATGGAATCATTTCCAGAAATTGCAGTCAAATACCAATACTGGGTGTAGAGCAAAATGCCAAAAATGCGGTCATGAAATGCAAGGACTTGTTTAGCGTATGGAAATCCATTTTCACAAATGCGAGGATTATAGTGAAAGTGAAACTGCAGAGAATGGGAGAGAATTAAAATTGTTAAAGGGACAGTCTGAATTTTTTTTTAGGTCAAAAATTTGTTTTGCTCAAATTTGTGAAAACTTTACACCAAAATCTGTAACTATGTGCCCTTTAATGTACGGTATCTGAAAGTTTGAGTAAAATTCGCCTAATTGTAGAGTCATGTCATATTTAAAAGGTTTCAGCTAGAAATATTGAGCCATTTAAAAGGCTAACACCAAAACTAGGTTAAATTGCTTAATTAACAATAAGTAAGCTTACTCTCTGTTTGTAATCAACCCTTTAAAACCAAATTCAGTTTGATCAACAAGGTATAGAGATACAATAAGCATACTTTAAAAATACTCTCAATTAGCATTGGCGATTTTTTTGACAATGGAAACTTTTTTCAAAAAAGCAACAGGCCCTTTAAGTTGACTTGTAAGAATAAAAATTTGCCTAGAAAAAATCTTTGTCATTGTTTTCCATGGGTTTCAAAGAAAGTGATTTAAATCAATGATTTTTTTTAAAAAAATCATGTGATTTAAATCGCGATTTAAATCATGATTTAAATCAACGTGATTTAAATCAGCCAACCCTGTAATACACTATACTTTCATACATCTTTCAATCATCTATTCCAGAATATACACAATAAAACAGAAACATATACAATAAGTAATTGCAACTCTTTACTTAAGAGGGGAAATGTTGAAAAAGATTCCATGGGCTGAATGTGAGACAGGACCGTATCACTTGTGGTATTAGGCCTACTTCTGACCGTGTAAAATAAAAAGTTTATTACTATTATTGTTATCATTATTTTACCTTAATTCTTGTTCTTCTTTCTCTTTTACTCTATTTTCTTCTTGTTTAGCTTTCTCTTTCTTTAAATCTTCTTCTAAATTTCGTTTCATTCTCATTAAATCTGCCACGTCTTTTTCTTGTTTCTTTCGAAGCTTTTCCAGATGTTCAATTTTCTGAAGTTCATCTTTCAATTGTTTCACGTTTTGACTACTTTTGGAATCTGTCTTTTCTGGCACATGTTCTGAAGGCAGCATTTTAACAGAATTTGAAACTGAGTTAGATGGTATTTGTGATTTAGATGATTGTGAAATGTTAGTGTTTTTGACACCACTAGGTTTGACTGCAGATGACACACTAGGATAAAGATTATTTTGATTTACAACAATATCTTTCTGTATATTATTACTGATTGTTTCTGTAGGTATATAATTATTCAATTGTTCAGACACTGAACTACCACTAGCTAGTGTTTGTGATCCACCACCACCAGCTTTAGGCTTTTTACTTCTGTCTATTTGTGGAAAACTTCCACCTTTATTAGGTAGAATTTGATTGGTGGGTTCATCTTGTGTCCCTTGAGGTGATTGGACAGAATTATTTTTCTTTTCTTCCTCATCTTCAAAATCTGGATAATCAAAATCCACTGAAAGTAAAATAAAGAAGAGATTAGAACATATGTTATTTAAGCTTTTGATTGATTTCAGCTATTTTTAGAGTTAAAATCTGACTTTCCCTTACCTCCCTAATAGAGTGCCAGTAAATAGTCTTAAAGAGACATACATGTATTTAATTGGGTTCTTATGATAAAAAATCTAAGTTATTACTCACATAAGGCAAGAGGTTCTTTAACAGTAGGTTGTGGTCTGTTTATATGTGGATTAGTAGTCAACATAGGATAATATAACAACCATTGACTATATCCACCTTCTAATATTAATGGTTCACTTTTTAATATGAACTTAGAATCATACTGAAATAAAAGTCAATTTACATTTTCATTTACTAGCCATGTCTGATATGAATTAATTTTATCAAACAAAAAAAGAAGCAGGAGTTGAGGTCAGTACTGGTTTAATTGAATCATATTTCACAATTTTCTTCTCTTAATGATAAAAAGGCCAAAATGGGACTTCTATCATCTGCTTGATCTAACTTATCAAACTTAGGTATAAGTGTAACTTCAGGGAGCAAATTCATGCTGAAAGAAGATATACCAAAATTGGCACACATTGTGAACAGCAGCATAAAATTTTAAGAAACAGATCATGAGTTAGTTTGAACTCACCTTAAATAAAGCATCTTTCAGTGTATTTAAAGTAGTACCAACAGCAGTGGTAGATAATGTTGAATTCCAATCTAATAATATTATATGATCAACATTACCTCTCTGTAACCATAGTGACTTATATTCTTCTGATAATTCTTTCTGTATTCTGTTACAGGTGGTTCTGTCAACAAGAATTGCAACGAATTACTCTTCATAGAAAGAATATGATCAGAAAAAAAAGGGAGTAGGTAAAGGTAAAAGAGATACCTTGTTTGAGTGACAAGTATTGGATTAAATTTCCCAAGGTTCTCTGATATTTCTGTCTTTGATAATCATCTGTTCTTACAACATCAAGAGAAACATAAAGAAGGAATATTTCACATGTACAGTTTCAAGCATAATATTTCTTTTTTCCTGATAAGTTCTTGCAATAGGAAATTGGGTAACAGAATACACAAAAAATTTTGATCAATGATGGAACAGCCATCAGAAACATGACACACTGAATCCTGATAAATAGAATGAGAGAAGATGTAAAGAAATGTAAATTACCCAGGAGGAACTATATCTATTGGTACATTAATACAATATCTATTATCTATATGTGATTGTTTATATTCACTAGTTGTTCTCACATCTATTATCAATATCTGACTAGTTTTATCTTTTATTAGATTATATAAACCAGTTGGCATAATACTATTAACAACTTCTGTCTTTTTCTCTGAAATAATAGCATTAAACTCATGTCTCAACCATATCAAATTCCAGCATTTGATGCTTCAAAACTAGGTGGTCTATCTTAATCAAATTTCATATTCTTTTTTTTCATTAATAATATTAAAAAATATATACTGTAGTTCAGAAACCAATTTGACTCTCTCCGTAGTTTACAAAATTATGTATATATAAGTACCTTGAGAGACACTTCCATTTTCACTTTCTCCTTTTTCAACCTCCACAGGTTCTTTCTTATCTTTTTTTGTTTCTGTTTGTTTATTTTCTGATTTAATATCTAAAGCTTCTAGTTTCTTAGCTACTGATTCTGCTTCGATTAAATCATATCTGAAAATACAGACATTATTTAGAAAACAAGTAAGCTTATAGTTTTTAAAAAACCTTCATTTTAGTTCATGTGTTATAATTAGTAAATAGGATCTGACATTTTTCTATAAGTGCACTGTTCTCCATCCCATTTGTTAAGAAAATTTGAACATTTGATTTTCACAGCTTTGAGAGAAACTTTTTGACCAATTAATCAAATAAGTTTAGTGTTTTGTACATATTTTTCCATACCTGTCGTTTAAACTTTTAGATAAGTTTTCAGCTCTGTCAATAGCATGTAACTGATTTCTATTACCAATTAAACTATCAAAATATTCCTGATAAAAAACACATTAAAATCACATGTTTGTTACTTTCTAATAATCAATTTTGCATTAAAAACCACAATTTAAAATTGTTATTATTGACATAAGATATATCTTATACTTGAAATTTTGATAATTTTCAAAACAAAGTTGCAGGACACTGATGAACAAATAAGAACATATTAAATAATAAAACAAACTTTTTGTTTTTTGTAGTCAGGTTTCTTCTTAGCTTGAGAAATAACATTAAAATACTTCATAAATAAAATATAAGATCTTTCTTCATCAGCCAAATCATCCTGTCTTTGTGCTTCTTTATAGAGTTTATCAGCTGATTTGATTATTCTGTAAAAGACAAACAATTAAAAAAACAGACATTGATATTGATTATAATCCATTAGATTATCTACTGGACTGGTATTTTTATTTCGCTACATTTGTTTTATTCTGATTAGACATTTACATTGCTTGGATCAGAATTCTAACAATGAAGTAAGCATCATCATAAACCATATATAACTGAATAATGAACAAAAGCTTTCAAATATACATTTCACACAAATTTAAATGTCTTTTAAGAGGAATTAATGATTTTCATTCCCAATGTATTAAGACCAAACAAGTTATTCTGTAACAGAAGAAAATAGTTGAATCAAAAGAGCTTTTTACCTCTCTTAAAAATGCAAAAATAATCAGATGGATAGGCATACTTACACATTTACATTTGGTCCCAAATCTTTCACTTCAGCGAATTTATTAAGATCAGCTAAACTCTTGCCTAGGTACAAGTCTTTCTTCGTGGACTTGGCACCAGGCATTTTATTTGGTTTGTCTTTTGTCTGAAAAAGAGTATAAAAGCCTTTGATAATTTAAGTCTAATGTCCATCAAAATTAAGAAGCTGAAGAGATCATCAGTACAAACTATCCAAGCTAAGATGTCAAACAACACAGCTATAATTTAAACTAGTAAATGCAAAAACACTGAACAATTTCAAATCCAGCTTAAACACAATTAATTGGAGAAAATCTTGCTATTGCATGTTAATGTTATGAACAACAAACAAATATTTGAGCGGGGTATAGAAGCGTAGCCTTTAACCCTATGTTCCAGGTAAATTCCAGGTGAAGGCCCAGGTGATTCAAGGCAAAAAGCCTTACTTTAATTAATACTTAGTTAATTAGGATTGATTAGGAAGGAAAAATCAATCTCACAATAAATCAATTAGCTTCAAAAGTGGGAAAAAGACTGTGATAAGTATATAATTTTTCTAGAATAATTGACCATTATTTCCTACTTTGTAACATATGATGACTGATCACTGATCAGTATCACCAACTGTATCTCTGTCATCATGTCATCAGTAATCTTGTCGACTTGTGTTTTTCAGATCTAGAGTAACGTAAGTAGTAGATTTAATTATCTGTCATACCCATTAGTACATAAGCGTGGAGCAAATCATACATTATAATGAATGCGGTGAAACTATTTGTACATACCAAACTTATTAAAATAAACCTTGAGATACTGACAATTAGTTTATTACGAAATATTGACAGATGAACACTTTGACAATTTCAACCGGAAGTCTGCCATATTTGTTTTTATTCTCTATTTACCAGTATTTTATAGTTATGAAATCTTGAATGTCCAGACTGTTTCTTAGCTTTATAGACAAGGGAGATAACACCTATTACAATAATTGTGGTCTGGATCATCCAAAAAATTAGAAAATCAGAAAACTTGATAACGTTACCTGTATATGTAATGAAAATTTGCATGAATTGAGTTAACTGGCAAGAAGGCTGGCATCAACACTGCTCTGCAATGCTTTACTAGGATTGATTTCCAATTTTGTTTTTTTACAATGGGTGAAAAGCGGAGAAATTAAAGTGTGGAAATGGATCATGAAGATAATTTGAATTGTACGAGGTCCAGCCATAATATTGTAATATGTGGGTTGGGGGGAGCTTTTTACCAGCATACAAGCCGTATGCAATGTTATTCATGGCTTAGTCCAGGTCTACTGCATAGTAAACAATAACGTAGTTAAGTAGGTCACCGTGTTATGACCGTATTCAGTGTCGTCATGAAGGGAAGAGGAACGGTTTAAACATTATAAATATTTAACTTTCATTAACAAAACTGTGCTTTTTATAAACTTCCATATTTAATCATTAATTCACAGCCAGGATGTATAAGTATTAACAGTAGTTTTGTCATAATAATGTTTGGAAGCAAGCCATCTACGACCGTTCTCGTTGCCGTCATTCATGACGCGTCGTTAAGAGGAAATATGGTGTGTTTACAAAACAATAGTAGTAATACTAATTGAGTCACAGCTCATGTAGGACATGTTTAATATAGTTTAAATTGATCATTATTGTTAAATGTGCATTACGATTCCCGTTAGGATTTAGCTTAACGCATAATATTTATGTACTAAATTAGAACTATTTCGGCAGATTACTACGTCGGCCGTCGTTAGGGACTATGTTAGCAGGGCACTAGGTCAGTCGATCAAAGATTGTTACGCCTAGGTCGTTATTTCTGTGTTTACAAATTATAATTATAAGATAATGTTTTCATTGCAAGTTAATATGAAAGTTATTTGTATTCTGTATAAACGGACAAAAACCGGACAAGGCAATATTTCAATTTTAATACAACAATTCTTGTAAGGATGCGGAACTCTTTTATGACGTCGACTTTTTACCTTCGTGTTCTTTCGCATTGAGCACTTTATCGGATAGAATTATCTTGTCCGTTTTATGAAAACTTTAATTATTGCTAATTTTATCATTGTAAATTGCAGTGCCTCGTCTAAGGAATTGTTACTGGGCGGCAGTTAATTTAACAGGCGCAGTTGAAAACCGGAAATGCAATGAAACAGACATCAAATAGTCTCTATATGAAATGCGGCGATATTCGATATTTATTTGAAACTAAACACGGCGAAAAAAACAACAGAAGAATTATTCCGAAACATTTATTCACGACAACCAGAACATCATCATCGCCGTCATCACAAATTTCAAATGTTCAAATGTTCAGCTTAGAAATTATGTTCTGACTAAAAGAACTGCCTCACAAATTCTCTGTCTTGATAAGAGTCCCGTGTCAGACAGGCGCATCCTGCGCTCTTTCTTGTTCAGGAAAGTGTGCACTCCGGTCCTGGATTGAAGGTTATATTTTACATTAAAGAATTTCGATTGCTAGGAATATATTTTAACAATATAGGACTGCCGACCGGGACTGACTTTTGTGTTCACTGGGCGGCAGAATACCGCCACTGGGCGGTAGCGCTGCCGCCTAGTCACAGTGTTAGTCGAGGCACTGGTAAATTGTTACTAAGCTTAAAATATTAGGGCGGACAAAGTCCGGACAAGCTGACTTTCGTTCTCATTACCCGAACTCGCTTTCCCAACGCGGATGCGGGGGTCGCGCTTCGCCTATATATAGAGGCCCGTTAATCAAAAATGGCAGATACGCCAGTTACTTGGTAGGTGGCAAAGGTTCTCCCTAGTCATCAAACTTTTAGCTGTTTAACTTTACGGAAACTTAGGATTCACTCTTGTTTAGGTAAGAGAAACTATTATGGAAAACCATTCTAATTTTACACCAGTCGTCTCTGGACCCGAATTTATTAAGTCTTTTTGGATTCATTAATTAAACTCCTTACAAGGATTTCCGTAATGACGGAACCGCTAGGGTAGGCCAAGCCCTTAGATGCTGCCGCGTATCTCACACCACACTCCGGATCGGATTAAGCAATTTTAACCGCTCGCGATATTTCACTTATTCATACCATGGGGACGGGAATTAGAAGGACAGTCAGCTTTCCGACAGGATTTAATAATTAATTAAGACAATATGATAACTCGATTAAGATTCGGCCATTTTGGATATTTCGTTGTTGTTGATGCCTATGACATGGATTGTTGATTTCCTGGTAATTTATTATTGGCAGATGTATATAGTATTTAATATGGAGTTTGAATATATATATATAAACTATCATTGAGAATCAGTCTTTCTGTTTGATTTCCCGCAAGCTGACGGACGGGACGTGCACGTCCTCCCCGTATCACCCCATTGGAACCAGGAAGGATTTGATTGTGTCTTTCCCCAGAATTACCAACTTAGAACACCCTTACCCTATCCCCATTAGTTCCTCAGTCCCAGTAGGGAGAGGTTAACGAATCCCAGAACATTAAGGCAGCGGGTGAGGGGGGCACTCTTACCATTCGGGGATCTACTATGCCTAGGAAACGGTTAGTAAGGAACGGTGCCCGGATCCTTTACGTGAGCGACTTAATAGGTGTGTCACCTGCATTTGGGGAAATCAGGGAAATATAATAGGAACTAGGAAACGCCCCAAAGACACAATCAGATCCAGTAACGGGAAACTATGTCAGTCCACAATTATTGCATTAGCCTTCAGTGGAGTTATCTCCCATTAACCATGTGGAGAAAATAGAGGAGGACAAGCCTGAAGGGGTTGTCTCCCATGTAACACTGATACAGCCTACACAATACACTTCATACATTGGATACTCTCGATACATCCTGACAGATAATGAGAGGGATAGTCCGACCAGCTAGGTCGAAGGTAGCTGGGCACCACAGACAGGGTGCGCGCCCACGCTTACAATTTGGTGTCAGAAGTGGGATTGTTGGAAAAATTATATATAAACAAGCGGACCCCAGAGCTGACCTGTCAGCAGTGCCCATAGGATTATTACTGGGATTACTTTTTTTATTAACTTGCTTGGGAGTGTGGTGATTGTACATAATGTATATATACATAGCATTTTAAATGTTCAAGTTCAATTTAAACAATTTTGATTCTTTTTCTTATTAGTAAACGAATATGGCGGATAATATCGAAGCATCTCCTGATCATGAGGTTATTATCGGATCAAAGTTCCGGGTAGTAGATCAAGAGGGGCATGGAGATACTATTCCAGAAGATGGATCGGATTATAGCTCAGCTGATGAATATGGTGGAATATCTGCTGATGTTGCAGCAGGGGATAGTTTTGACGCAGAATTAGATAGGCGACAAAATAGCTCTAATAGGAAAACGGGTATAAAAAGTAGGGATAAGAGGATATTTTCGATCAAGCCCGAACCTTATCACGGGACTGATCACTGGGAAGAATACATTTCACATTTTGAGGACTGTTCAGAGTTGGGGATATGGTCTCCTCGAACAAAACTTCTTTATCTATCTGCAAGCTTAAGGGGAGCAGCAAGAACATTTTACATGAGTCTGTCGCCCTCAGACAAGGCAACTTATAAATCTTTGGTACAAGCTCTAGAAAGACGCTTTAGTAGCTCAAAGCATCAGAACAGATGGTTGTCTAGATTGGAATCATGTAAGCGCAGTGCTGGGGAAAGCATTGCTTCCGTTGCTGATGAGATAAGACAAATGGCCCAGAAAGCCTATTGCAATCTGGATATGGAGGCTCAAGAAGTACTGGCATTAAATCAATTGTACAGAATCGTGCCTACAGATATGAAATTACGCTGCATGGATAGGAATTGTCAAACTGTAGCTGAAGCTGTGGATGTAATTGAAAGATATGAATCTATTGTTGGAGATTTACCTGATAAGAAGAAACCGTCCGTAAGAGCCGTAGATTCTCAAAGGGAAAGGGAGGTAATAAAGCAACCTATGGAAATTTCTAAGTATAATAGCAATGATATTACTAACACCCTTAAAATGGTTATAGATAGATTGGAACGTCTAGAAAAGAAAGATAATATACCAGTATGGAATGAACCCAGACATAGAGCCCCAACCAATTATGTGTGCTACAATTGTAATACCCCTGGACATCTCAAGAGGGACTGCCCGAAAGGAAATTTTACTGGAAATGGTCCACAAAATAATGGAAATAGAAGATCGGGAAACGGGAGACCATCGGTTCAATAGGGCTTGAGTCGATGGGTGGATATACGCCCGAAAGGCATGTTGTCCCGTCTAGATCAGGTCACATCGGAGAAACCGATGATACTTGGGACAATGGATTTTATACAAATGGCAGAATTAGAGAATATATCATAAAGTTTTTGATAGACAATGGATCTACTGTATCCATGTTATCAAAGTTAATATATGAGGAAATCTATAAGGGAAATACCAGTTTACACAAAGTATCAACAAAGATAAGCGATGTAAATGGAAATGCTATAGAGGTATTGGGTTCACTAACTATAGCTGTTATGTTTGATATTGATATAGTTATTGAGCACACATTCTTAGTTTGCGACGTCAACCAGGATGCAATTATAGGACAAGACTTTTTATTGAAACACATCAGTAAAATTAATTATCATAAAATGACACTACAAATAGGGGATAAGGAAATAAGATGCTGGGTTGGGGGGAAGGCTAATATGATATGTAGAGTAGAGGTTAAGGAAAGTATATGTATATCTCCTAACTCCGGAGTCTTTATTCCGGTTAATATAATTGGAAGCGATAAACTAATGGAAAACGGATATCTGGAAGGAACAAAGGATAATGTTTATGTAGTACCAGGAATAGTTAATACAAGGGGGAGCCATCAGATTAATGTCCTCAACATGACCGACAAGGACATTGTTCTACAACCCAAGCAACAAATAGCAACATGTGAGTCATACCAAGAAAGTCATGCAAGTAGAGTAAGATGTATAAACCAGAACTCTGTGGAGACAAGCAGTGGTGAAGACATTGTTCCTGAACATTTATCCGAACTATTGATAAGAAGTTGTAAACACCTGGACTCCGAACAAAACGAGAAACTTAAGAGGCTGCTAGTAAGATATCAACACGCTTTCTCGAAAGAATCGGAGGACCTTGGTAGAACAGATAGAGTTGTCCATAGAATAAATACGGGAACCGCCTTCCCGATCAGACAAGCTCCTAGAAGATTACCTATAGGGAAACGGGACATAGAAAAGAAGGAGGTGGAAGATATGCTAAGGAGAGGAATAATAGAACCAGCCAATGGACCCTGGGCATCTAATATTGTATTACTAGTCCGTAAAGATGGAAAAATTCGCTTCTGTGTCGACTACAGACCACTCAATGACGTTACAAAGAAGGACGCCTATCCACTCCCTAGAGTTGATTCTTGCTTGGAGGCTCTATCAGGGTCCTGCTGGTTTGGAACTATGGATCTCAATGCTGGATTTTGGCAATGTGGAATGGCACCAGAAGATAAACAAAAGACAGCTTTCATGACGAGTATGGGCTTATTTCAATTCACAGTCATGCCATTTGGTCTTGCAAACAGTCCATCGACTTTCGAGCGGCTAATGGAGGGTGTATTAAGAGGTCTGCAGTGGGAAGAATGCTTACTTTATATGGATGATATTATTTCCCATGCACGGAATTTTGAGAACGGGTTACAGAGACTAGAGAATATATTCGAAAGATTGATCGACGCAAATCTCAAGCTAAAACCTTCAAAGTGTGTCTTCTTCCAAAAGGAAGTAAAATTTTTAGGTCATATAGTATCCGAAAAGGGAATAGCCACTGATCCAGAGAAAACAGAAGCAGTAAATAAATGGCCCCAGCCAAAGTCAGCCAAACATGTGAGGAGTTTTATAGGACTATGCTCGTATTACCGACGTTATGTCTTGGGATTTGCAGATATTGCCAGACCTCTACATAAATTATGCGAGAAAGGAACGAAATTCTCGTGGAGTGACGATTGTCAAATTTCTTTTGAAAAACTTAAAAACGCCTTAACTTCAGCACCAATCTTAGCTTATCCAAACCCAGGATCAGATTTCATATTGGACACCGACGCTAGTGACAAGGCAGTTGGTGCCGTCCTATCTCAAGTCCAGGATTCTAGGGAGCGAGTCATAGCCTACATGAGCAAAGCGATGAATGTGCACGAGCAACAATATTGTGTCACCAGAAAAGAATTATTAGCTGTCGTTACCGCCGTTAAACAATTTCATCCTTATCTGTATGGCCAACATGTGATTCTGCGAACGGATAATGCAGCCGTGAGCTGGATGAGAAATCTTAAGCGACCCACAGGACAGACAGCCAGATGGTTGCAGGAATTAGGAACCTACGATTTAGAAGTCATTCATAGAAGCGGAGTCAAACACAGGAATGCTGATGCTTTGTCAAGACGACCATGTAAATCCTGTACAAGGCAAGAACAGGCTAATGCCACATTTAATCCAGAGGATGAAGTAGAGTCAGATGGTGAAGTCAATGATATAACAGAGATAGTTCGAGTTACTACCAGGAGTCAGGATCCACAACCATGTATAAATGATGTTATCTTGGACGGGTGGGATACAGTCGATATAAAAAGAGCACAGATAGATGATCCTATAATTTCTCGAATCATGCAAACAAAGGAGAAAGAGGAACCTAGACCTCAATGGGAGTCTATATCTATGGAATCCAGCTGTATAAAAACCTTATGGCGTCAATGGGACAGATTAAAGATCCACAACGGGATATTGTATCGTGAATACTTTCAAGATGATAATCTGTATTTACAATTGGTCACACCTCCATCATTCAGGGAGCGAGTCATTAGCTATCATCACAACATTCCTTCAGCAGGACATCTTGGTCTCGAGAGAACATTAGAGAAGATACGCAGATCCTATTATTGGCCCAGATTAAGGCAAGAAGTATCTGAATATCTCAGAAATTGTGACTTATGTGCTGCAAAGAAGCCACCCAAACAGCCGAGCCGTGCACCACTGGGGCAGTATCTTGTTGGAGAACCTATGGAACGCGTTGCAATGGACATCTTAGGACCACTTCCATTGACCGAGCGAGGAAACCGTTATATATTGGTTATCGGCGACTGTTTCACCAAGTGGACGGAGGCGTTCGCAATACCTAATCAAGAAACCCAAACCATTGCAAATGTAGTAGTCGACGAATTCATCTGTCGCTTTGGTGTTCCATTACAGATTCACACAGACCAGGGAAGCTGCTTCGAGTCCAAACTATTTAGGCAAATCTGTGATCTTTTCAGGATAGACAAGTCCCGTACCACGGCACAGAGACCACAAGCTAATGGGAGTATCGAGAGATTTAATAGAACTTTGGGTTCCATGTTAACTATGTTCTGTGAACACGACCAAAAGCGCTGGGACAGATACTTACCCCAGGTGATGATGGCCTATAGATCTACATTACACTCAAGCACCGGTAAAACGCCTAATATCATGATGTTGGGAAGAAATATTTGTATGCCTTTAGAAGCTATTACTCCAAGACCACCTACGGACAACGACATTGCTGATACCGAGGAATACGTGGAAAAATTAAACAACATATTGTCTATATCACATTCGCATGCCAGGAAACAATTGAAACAGAAATCAGATTATCAGAAGAAACATTATGACATTAAGTCGAATAAGAGAGCCTTGAGGATGGGACAAGCTGTTTGGCTGTACGACGCATCGAGGAAAATTGGGTTTTGCCATAAACTCACGTCTAAATGGAAGGGTCCGTATGTAATAACAAGGAAACTAGACGATTTAACTTACCTGGTACAACGTTCAAGGAAGCAGATACCAAAGGCATACCACATTGATAGACTATTACCATATCGAGGAAACAACCCACCAAACTGGTTTTCAGACTCGAAACCAGGGATTAAGGATAAATGATTATTTGGATTACAGGCCTTATATCCATTGATCATTTGGTTGTTTAATAATAAAATTGTTAATAATTATTGTTTTTGTTCACTCTTACTCTTAATTTGGAATATGGTGGAGGGATGGAGGTATGGCAGCAATGCAAATTGAGACACGGTGCATCTGGATACTTATTCCCCTGGCATTATATTCTGTATTCACTGCAGTGTTGGATGAGAAGATGTTCTCACATCCAGGGATTATCTGCAAGTGGGTGTTATAATATTGGTTACGATGTGTATTCTGTAGCCGGGTTAATTGATTAACGGGAGGTATATATCCCGTGGTATATATCGCATGGTGGAAAGGAGGATGAGGGGGAAACAAAATTACACACGGTGCGCCCCAAGATACCGGATTCCTGGAACCATGTATGGGTCGACCCTCATTTTAGAATTCTAAGAGTTAATAATTATCGATAAAGGATGAGACAGAAACGTGCGTATGGTACATTTCCGAGATATGGCAGGAAGCATCTGAGGAGCTCATACTGCTCCAATATAAAAAAAAAAATAACCAAACAAACTAAATTTATATATATTGTATTAAATAACAAAAGAATGCTGTGAGGAGCTAAACCTCGACTTTCATTTCAACATTACGAAATATGGTGATTTTTCTATTTCCAGGAATGGCTTCAACCATAGAGAGGAAGTGCCCGATATGCGAAAGGAGATTCGGGAAAATAAGAGACCTGAAGAACCATCTAGCCGCAGCACCCCACAAGGCCTTAGCTGTGATATGTCCTTGGTGTGGGAAGGAACTGAGGAGGTCCGTTGACTTGAAACATCACGTCTCCTCGAGTCACGAGGCTGTTTTTCATCTGATGCCTGAACGGTTTTTCTCAGAAGGCAATGGGTATTGGCTGGCAGCCAATCCCCATGTGTACGTTGAGGTCGTTACCCCTTCCGTGGAGGCATCAGTGGAGGCAATAAAAGCCAGGATGGAGTCATCTAGATGGAGAGAGGAGAGCAGGAGGAAGGACCACCTCGACGACTCGAAGATGCTGATGAGCATTAACCTTGCTCATGGATCCTCATATGCCATTTTCCAAGAGGTTGATACATTTTGGAAGGTTTCCATTAAAGATGCCGTCTTTGAAAATGCAGTCGCTGTGGCTTCTTTGGCAAGGAGAATGGGATCCCTTGGGAAAATGGACCTACCCGAGTTAGCATACCAAGAAGTGGAGACAAACCTTGATCCACTAGCCATGTATCTGGGCATACCTACATCAGTCTTGGGGAAATCATTCAAAGGCTCCTATTTTGGACATGGCAGGGAAGACTTTTCGCCACTCAGCACACCCAGCACCGCAAGCATCTCGCTCGATTGGCTTGAGGATATTGGAGAAGGGGGGAGCGAGGAGAAAGAAAAAGAGAGGAGACAAGGGAAAGAGGAGTTACAGAGAAAGGATATAGAGGAAAGAGAAGAGGCGAAGAGGAGGGAGAAGGATAGAGAGGAAAGAGAAGAGGCGAAGAGAAGGGAGAAGGATAGAGAGGAAAGAGAAGAGGCGAAGAGAAGGGAGAAGGATAGAAAGAGAAGAGAAGAAGAGGAGAAGAAGGAGAAAGAGAATAGAAAGAGAAGAGACGAGGTTGAGCAGAAGGAGAAAGAGGATAGAAAGTGAAGAGACGAGGTTGAGCAGAAGGAGAAAGAGAATAGAAGGAGAAGAGACGAGGATGATAAGAAGGAGAAAGAGGATAGAAAGAGAAGAGACGAGGTTGAGCAGAAGGAGAAAGAGAATAGAAAGAGAAGAGACGAGGTTGAGCAGAAGGAGAAAGAGGATAGAAAGAGAAGAGACGAGGTTGAGCAGAAGGAGAAAGAGAATAGAAAGAGAAGAGACGAGGTTGAGCAGAAGGAGAAAGAGGATAGAAAGAGAAGTGAAGAGAGGGAGAAGAAGGAGAAAGAGGATAGAAGGAGAAGAGACGAGGATGATAAGAAGGAGAAAGAGGATAGGAAGAGAAGAGACGAGGATGAGAAGAAGGAGAAAGAGGATAGAAAGAGAAGTGAAGAGAGGGAGAAGAAGGAGAAAGAGGATAGAAGGAGAAGAGAAGAGAATGAGAAGGAGAAGAAAGAGGATAGAAGGAGAAGAGAAGAGGAAGAACAGCAGATTAATAAAGAAGTGGATACAGATGAAGGAAGAAAGAGTGGGCGAAAAAGAACGATAGAGGATGGACAGGTCGAGAAAGAACTAAAAAGATTTAGACGAGACAATATGAGGGAACGAGCTAGAGCTCTACTGTGTCAAGGGGGAATGCCACTCTTCCCAACGGCGAGGAGGGAATGGGATGTAGAGTGTGCGATAGAGATCCAGATACAACCAAGGATAGTTTGGCCCCCAGTAGGCTGGAAAGAACTCAGCAAAGAAGATAAATTAAGGCAATTTGAATTCGTCGCCACTGCCTTGGAACTAGCTGAAGGGGCAGTGGTTCCTCTTACCAGGGAAGATTTGGCTGGAAAATACAATTTCCTCATACTTCCAGGTACCGCATACCACAAGGCAGAGAAGAGCGTCAGAGACATTGTAAAGGCTAGAACATATACCTACAGAACTTTGCGGGATATTGTTCTCAACGATGATGGAAACAAAGACTGGTTGAGAATGGTAGAAGTGGCCACCAGTTTTGCACCAACACCATCTTCCCGGATCCAAACCATTCTACAGGACATCAATGAAATGGGTATAAGTTTGCGACTAACCGATTAATGAATAATTCCGAGTATAATACGCATGTCATTTTTTTATTTTTTTAATGAGTAGGCATTTAGTTTTATTTTAACATACCAAATTCAGGAGAATTTCTCTATTGTGGGTGGGGAGAGTGTAATATGTGGGTTGGGGGGAGCTTTTTACCAGCATACAAGCAGTATGCAATGTTATTCATGGCTTAGTCCAGGTCTACTGCATAGTAAACAATAACGTAGTTAAGTAGGTCACCGTGTTATGACCGTATTCAGTGTCGTCATGAAGGGAAGAGGAACGGTTTAAACATTATAAATATTTAACTTTCATTAACAAAACTGTGCTTTTTATAAACTTCCATATTTAATCATTAATTCACAGCCAGGATGTATAAGTATTAACAGTAGTTTTGTCATAATAATGTTTGGAAGCAAGCCATCTACGACCGTTCTCGTTGCCGTCATTCATGACGCGTCGTTAAGAGGAAATATGGTGTGTTTACAAAACAATAGTAGTAATACTAATTGAGTCACAGCTCATGTAGGACATGTTTAATATAGTTTAAATTGATCATTATTGTTAAATGTGCATTACGATTCCCGTTAGGATTTAGCTTAACGCATAATATTTATGTACTAAATTAGAACTATTTCGGCAGATTACTACGTCGGCCGTCGTTAGGGACTATGTTAGCAGGGCACTAGGTCAGTCGATCAAAGATTGTTACGCCTAGGTCGTTATTTCTGTGTTTACAAATTATAATTATAAGATAATGTTTTCATTGCAAGTTAATATGAAAGTTATTTGTATTCTGTATAAACGGACAAAAACCGGACAAGGCAATATTTCAATTTTAATACAACAATTCTTGTAAGGATGCGGAACTCTTTTATGACGTCGACTTTTTACCTTCGTGTTCTTTCGCATTGAGCACTTTATCGGATAGAATTATCTTGTCCGTTTTATGAAAACTTTAATTATTGCTAATTTTATCATTGTAAATTGTTACTAAGCTTAAAATATTAGGGCGGACAAAGTCCGGACAAGCTGACTTTCGTTCTCATTACCCGAACTCGCTTTCCCAACGCGGATGCGGGGGTCGCGCTTCGCCTATATATAGAGGCCCGTTAATCAAAAATGGCAGATACGCCAGTTACTTGGTAGGTGGCAAAGGTTCTCCCTAGTCATCAAACTTTTAGCTGTTTAACTTTACGGAAACTTAGGATTCACTCTTGTTTAGGTAAGAGAAACTATTATGGAAAACCATTCTAATTTTACACCAGTCGTCTCTGGACCCGAATTTATTAAGTCTTTTTGGATTCATTAATTAAACTCCTTACAAGGATTTCCGTAATGACGGAACCGCTAGGGTAGGCCAAGCCCTTAAAGATGCTGCCGCGTATCTCACACCACACTCCGGATCGGATTAAGCAATTTTAACCGCTCGCGATATTTCACTTATTCATACCATGGGGACGGGAATTAGAAGGACAGTCAGCTTTCCGACAGGATTTAATAATTAATTAAGACAATATGATAACTCGATTAAGATTCGGCCATTTTGGATATTTCGTTGTTGTTGATGCCTATGACATGGATTGTTGATTTCCTGGTAATTTATTATTGGCAGATGTATATAGTATTTAATATGGAGTTTGAATATATATATATAAACTATCATTGAGAATCAGTCTTTCTGTTTGATTTCCCGCAAGCTGACGGACGGGACGTGCACGTCCTCCCCGTATCACCCCATTGGAACCAGGAAGGATTTGATTGTGTCTTTCCCCAGAATTACCAACTTAGAACACCCTTACCCTATCCCCATTAGTTCCTCAGTCCCAGTAGGGAGAGGTTAACGAATCCCAGAACATTAAGGCAGCGGGTGAGGGGGGCACTCTTACCATTCGGGGATCTACTATGCCTAGGAAACGGTTAGTAAGGAACGGTGCCCGGATCCTTTACGTGAGCGACTTAATAGGTGTGTCACCTGCATTTGGGGAAATCAGGGAAATATAATAGGAACTAGGAAACGCCCCAAAGACACAATCAGATCCAGTAACGGGAAACTATGTCAGTCCACAATTATTGCATTAGCCTTCAGTGGAGTTATCTCCCATTAACCATGTGGAGAAAATAGAGGAGGACAAGCCTGAAGGGGTTGTCTCCCATGTAACACTGATACAGCCTACACAATACACTTCATACATTGGATACTCTCGATACATCCTGACAGATAATGAGAGGGATAGTCCGACCAGCTAGGTCGAAGGTAGCTGGGCACCACAGACAGGGTGCGCGCCCACGCTTACAATATTAAGGTTTAATCATGAAAAGTAAGGATATAGCTAAAACTGGCAGATCAGTATAAACATATAAGAACATGACTATTGAGATTCTACACTCAATTTCCGACTACCATATTCAGTCCAATTTCACAGCAACTAATTTCAATAAATTAGAATTTGTATCAATTCAGTTGACTTTTTCTTAAAAAAAAATGAACTGAATTGGAGTTGTGATGTTGACATTTGGAGTAGCTAAAAATACAAATTACTTTCTGAGAATGACATGTTCAAGATGTAGGCTCCTAATCTAAATTAAAGGATTTATGTCCCGTTTTCTCTTGATTTCTAATAACAAATTCACTTCTTCTGTCCACTTTGTTGAAAGACTACATTAAGAAAAAAATGCATTTTTGAACGAAATAAAGAAGAATTAATATATAGGCTTGTCTGATTTAGATTGGTCTGTGTATATCAAGTATAGTGTGTCATATTTAAATTGATCTGTATTTCAAGTATAGTGTGCCTAATTGAGATTGATCTGTTTATCAAGTATAGTGTGTCTGATTTAGATTGGTCTATATATCAAGTATAGCATGTCTGATTTAGATTGGTCTGTATGTCAAGTATAGTGTGTCTGATTTAGATTGATCTGTTTATCAAGTATAGTATGTCTGATTTGGATTGGTCTGTATATCAAGTATAGTGTGTCTGATTTAGATGGGTCTGTATGTCAAGTATAGTAGGTATGTCTGATTTAGATTGATCTGTTTATCAAGTATAGTGTGTCTGATTCAGATTGGTCTGTATATCAAGTATAGCATGTCTGATTCAGATTGGTCTGTATATCAAGTATAGTGTGTCTGATTTAGATGGGTCTGTATATCAAGTATAGTGTGTCTGATTCAGATTGGTCTATATATCAAGTATAGCATGTCTGATTTAGATTGGTCTGTTTATCAAGTATAGTGTGTCTGATTTAGATTGGTCTGTATGTCAAGTATAGTGTGTCTGATTTAAATTGATCTGTATATGTAGTATAGCATGTCTGATTTAGATTGGTCTGTATATCAAGTATAGTGTGTCTGATATAAATTGATATGTATATGTAGTATAGTGCGTCTAATTTAGATTGGTCTGTATATCAAGTATAGTGTGTCTGATTTAGATTGGTCTGTATATAAAGTATAGTGTGCCTGATTTAGATTGGTCTGTATATCAAGTATAGTGTGTCTGATTTAGATTGGTCTGTATATCAAGTATAGCACGTCTGATTTAGATTGGTCTGTATGTCAAGTATAGTGTGTCTGATTTAGATTGATCTGTTTATCAAGTATAGTGTGTCTGATTTAGATGGGTCTGTATGTCAAGTATAGTAGGTATGTCTGATTTAGATTGATCTGTTTATCAAGTATAGCATGTCTGATTTAGATTGGTGTGTATATCAAGTATAGCATGTCTGATTTAGATTGGTCTGTGTATATCAAGTATAGTGTGTCTAATTTAGATTGGCCTGTATATCAAGTATAGTGTGCCTGATTTAAATTGATCTGTATATCAAGTATAGTGTGTCTGATTTAGATTGGTGTGTATATCAAATATAGTGTGTCTGATTTAGATTGGTCTGTATGTCAAGTATAGTGTGTCTGATTTAGATTGGTGTGTATATCAAGTATAGTGTGTCTGATTTGAATTGATCTGTATATGTAGTATAGTGTGTCTGATTTAGATTGGTCTGTATATAGGTATAGTGTGTCTGATTTAGATTGGTCTATATATCAAGTATAGCATGTCTGATTTAGATTGGTCTGTATATCAAGTATAGTGTGTCTGATTTAGATTGATCTGTTTATCAAGTATAGTGTGTCTGATTTAGATTGGTCTGTATATCAAGTACAGTCTGTCTGATTTAGATTGATCTGTTTATCAAGTATAGCATGTCTGATTTAGATTGGTCTGTATATCAAGTATAGTTTGTCTGATTTAGATGGGTCTGTATGTCAAGTATAGTAGGTATGTCTGATTTAGATTGATCTGTTTATCAAGTATAGCATGTCTGATTTAGATTGGTGTGTATATCAAGTATAGCATGTCTGATTTAGATTGGTCTGTGTATATCAAGTATAGTGTGTCTAATTTAGATTGGTCGGTATATCAAGTATAGCGCGTCTGATTTAGATTGGTCTGTATGTCAAGTATAGTGTGTCTGATTTATATTGGTCTGTATATCAAGTATAGCATGTCTGATTTAGATTGGTCTGTATATCAAGTATAGTGTGTCTAATTTAGATTGGTCTGTATATCAAGTATAGCGCGTCTGATTTAGATTGGTCTGTATATCAAGTATAGTGTGTCTGATTTAGATTGGTCTGTATATCAAGTATAGCATGTCTGATTTAGATTGGTCTGTATATCAAGTATAGTGTGTCTGATTTAGATTGGTCTGTATATCAAGTATAGCGCGTCTGATTTAGATTGGTCTGTATATCAAGTATAGTGTGTCTGATTTAGATTGGTCTGTATATCAAGTATAGCATGTCTGATTTAGATTGGTCTGTATATCAAGTATAGTGTGTCTGATTTAGATTGGTCTGTATATCAAGTATAGCATGTCTGATTTAGATTGGTCTGTATATCAAGTATAGTGTGTCTGATTTAGATTGGTCTGTATATCAAGTATAGCATGTCTGATTTAGATTGGTTTGTGTATATCAAGTATAGTGTGTCTGATTTAGATTGGTCTGTGTATATCAAGTATAGTGTGTCTGATTTAGATTGGTCTGTACATTAGTATAATGGTTATGATTTAAATTTGTGTATATTTTAAATATATATTATTGTGTGCGCCTTAACACGGTAATATTATGGCCATACTGATATTATGTCTAAATTTCTGTAAATTATGGTTCTACGATAAGCATAAACGTTGTCAACAACTGTTCCCAAGCCAATTCCTATTCTGGAAAGAGCCAATATAAAATTCCCAAACACCTGATACAATCATCCAATACGCTTTAAAGATACCGTTATAAACACTGCTCTGGAATGCAGAATAAGACATTTTTCCATGTAGGAAATCTGTATCTGATTATACTAGCTAAGCAAATGTTGTTTCAAATCGTTTTCTATACAAAAAATAGATTGGTTTATAAATTGCTTGTAAATGAAGTTGCTGTGTGTAATGTTGGTTCCGTGTATTAGTTTTTATTTTATTGTAAACTAGAGTTAATTATTTATCAATAATCATCCTTATATATTTTCAGGTTTCTCATATAAAATCAATTTCTATAAGGGAATCTGTCTCAACAAGATAACTAGTGAAATATTTATTGACTTTGACATGGACTTCTTTCCCTATTTCTCTATAATTTAAAATGAGAGACAACAGACGTATAGGCCTACCTGATTATTATCTGCATCGCTTGATATAGATTTATATCTACCAGTAACACTTTTAGAAAGATAATTAAAATCTACGACGGAAGTGAAATTTATTTTCGAGAACCTTTTCTTTCAAATAAAGATGTTGTTTTATCGACTAAGCTATATACTAAATTCTGTAACGACGCTCAAATCGAGTTCTTACTCAGCAGCTTTTTCAGGTATCATTGGATATGCAGACTATCATTGTGAAAAGAACTATCGGTATGTCGAGCTCATTGTTGGGAATAAATGTTAGATTCATTGCTAGTGAAACAGACCTTCATTATCTTAACGTCCTTTGGTTCAAATGGTCGGATATTCACGTTCATAATTGTATCTGGTCTGTAGATTAATTAGATTAACGTGTAGGGATGTGGGAAGCAACTAATGGCAGAACCAAGTAAATGGGATCGGAAGTTCTTATAACTACAAAAAGTTTATCTGAAATGTGTCAGACAATGGCATTAAGATTATCTGTAATTGTAAATAAGATTTTATCACGCAATCATGATTAAAAAATACACATTAACTGAATATATCATTCATTTTTAATTCACAACCAAAATTGATAAAATATACATAAAATATAAATTGTGGTGAACATACAAAACTTTCAGGTAGAAAATATATTTATGATAAGGTCAGGTACACAAATTTTCGTTTGGAATTGGAATTCTACTTTATTACGAGTTAATTACGGACTTTTGAAAATACTGGTATTGTTCCATCATCTCTTTTTTCTATTAGCCTCTAAATAACCGAAAAGCCTATATTAATGGATACATGAAATGTGCTTTTTTTTTCCAACATCGTGCACCACAGAATTTACAGTTTGGTTATTTTTGTTACACATACCAAACTGGACAAGCAGCAGGTGAGATGTTAAATGTTAAAGACTACAAGCATCGCTGTTTCCTTTTCACATGAATAATGTGGCAACCTGACTGCTGGTGATTTCTCACTAGATTTAACGGTGACAGATTTACAGTGCTGAAGAGTTATTTACGATTGTTTAAAAAATATTGCAAGTATAAATAATTGAGCTTATACATGCATCATTGGAAACCTTACATCAATGCAAGACGAAAAACGAACATAGTGCTGTGCTTAATTTAATATCCATGTTTTACATGACAAATCTCAAAGATAAGGTAACAACAAAAATACAGGATAAATTTCAATGCCGAACCGGATCTGAGTTTTGCCTGGTTTTTAACGAGTTAGTTTTCGCTATAGACTGTTGATAACTATACAGTTGTTTCTCTAAGGCATAATTCTCGGCTTGTAAGGCCATTATTTCCCGCCTGAAAGATAAAAAACAAATGGAAATGAGTTCTACCCACAAATCATTCAAAGACATAAACATGAGAGATAGGGATGGAAATGAAATACACTGGAGGAAATGTGCAAAGCAATTGGAAGTGAAATTTGTTATTGGTGTTAAATGTCAAAGTTTAAAAGGCACGTGAAGTTTTCTCCAGTGCGTTAATAGTAGCAATCAAGTTGCAAATTAGCATTAGACATACCAGTTTCCCCTTTGGTAATTCTATAATGGTACTAAATTATTCATACCAACAGCCTGTTGACATAAACTAGCACCCGTAGGGACAAGCGTGTTTTACTTCGACAGATCGAAAATTACCAATATAGATTTATGGAAAGCGATTGTCTTTAATAATCAAATTAGGAAACTACCATTACTAGAATAGTTTAAAATAATGAATTCTCGTATAATGATTGTATGATAGGCATGGAAATCCATTTATTATATGGATAAAGTTATTAACATTCCGACTCTGTCATTACTCTTAATGATCAGAAAGATTGATATTCTACAACCTTTTCTGAACATCATTTACTATTATACTCTTAAATCTTACATTATAATTAACTAATACCGATATACTTAAACATTGACCTTCTACAACCTTTTCATTATAAACGTATATATTACTTTAAACATTGTTATTATATAATCTTTCAGTATAAACTTATATTACTATATTCTTAAACATTGTTATTATATAATCTTTCATTATAAACTTATATTACTATATTGTTAAACATTGTTATTATATAATCTTTCATTATAAACTTATATTACTATATTGTTAAACATTGTTATTATATAATCTTTCATTATAAACTTATATTACTATATTGTTAAACATTGTTATTATATAATCTTTCATTATAAACTTATATTACTATATTGTTAAACATTGTTGTTATATAATCTTTCATTATAAACTTATATTACTATATTGTTAAACAGGTCATTATATAATCTTTCATTATAAACTTATATTACTATATTCTTAAACATTGTCATTATATAATCTTTCATTATAAACTTATATTACTATATTGTTAAACATTGTTATTATATAATCTTTCAGTATAAACTTATATTACTATATTGTTAAACATTGTTGTTATATAATCTTTCATTATAAACTTATATTACTATATTGTTAAACATTTTTGTTATATAATCTTTCATTATAAACGTTATAACGTTATACTGGCTTGCAAGTTCTCTCAATAAAATTAACCTAAATAAATAGAAGGAATCCAACAGATTCCAATTATGTAAAAACTACTCAGTATTAGTTTCTCTAGAATTAATGAATATCAATGACAAAAACCATGAATCGGTCTGGAATGGGAAGAGCTCATTAAAAAAGAACGACGTAACGATCAAAATACCAGTGTAATTGACAGCGGAAGTAAGACCTGACCATTCAGACAATCACTAATTGGCTTTATTTAAAAAGGCTCGATAGTCTCCAGAGATCTTATTATATATCTGTATAAAAATACTTGAGCTAATTAGTCGCCATTTGGTGGACATAAAACAAGAAATTTGAGCCAAGGGAAGTATTAAGTTGCTGTTAATATACAGTAGTAGAATCAAGAATCAGAAACTTTAAGAACAGGAATCAAAAACACCTATTATACGATCATTGTGAATACAGGAAACTGCCACTTGCGACTTACGACAAGTCATTATCGTAAAGTATAAGCTAAGTAAAAGATCTTACAAGAAAAATTTTGTAGTATTTTCATACTTGTGTCAACTTTATATTTATTGGATACTACGCCTTCCTATCAGTCTCTATTGTTTATCGGCTAGTATAACTATGCACGTGCATGTATCACTTGGCAACCTCTGCGCATGTCTCTTTTCATATAATAAATCATTCTATACCAGACAGCCATCTTGTTGAGTCGTGCTTTCAAATACATTCTACCTTCAGCAGAACCCCCAAAATATTACAGTGGCGACGAGGATAACTAGCTGAAGATCAACTCAAGTAAGAATATTCACGATGGCGGCAGCCCATATCGGGAAAATTGAAGCTTACAACGACACAGAAGAAACATTCGAAAATTATATCGAGAGACTCGAACAGTTTTTTGTTGTGAACGATTTTGAAGACGAAAAACGAGCCTCAGCTTTTCTTACAGTCGTCGGACCAAAAACATATAGGTTGTTAAAGACTCTGGTTGCTCCTGTTAGCCCGAAAGACCGAACCTTTGCAGATAATGTTGAAACTTTGAAGGGGCACTTTGAACCAAAACCGCTGATCATATTCGAGAGGTATAAATTTCACTCCAGGAATCAGAGGGAAGGGGAAACAGTAGCCTCATATATTGTTGAACTGAAAAGTCTAGCCAAGACTTGTGATTTCCGAACATTCTTAGATGACGCATTACGTGACAGACTGGTCTGTGGCATGTTAAAATCAAGTACACAGAAGCGGTTATAGTCAGAAGCTGATCTTACATTTACCAAAGCCTGTGATGTTAGCCTTGCAGTAGAAAAAGCTGATAAAAACATTAGTGAAATTGGACTCAAGACGTCACAAGCTTCTGTAAACAAAGTGCAGCAGGGTCATTTCAAGAATCAAGACAGACGATCATTTCAACAAGAAAGGGGAAAATCCAATCAACAATATAGGAAGAAAGCAGATTCGAGCATGACAAGCTGTTTTCGATGTGGTGGTCAACATTATGCAGACAAGTGTCGTTTTAAAACTGCAAAGTGTCATTCGTGTCAAAAACTTGGACATTTGGCTAAGAAGTGTCGGGGTAACGATTACCAACCAATGTCTACAAGATATGTTGGTAGTTTCGGATCAAACCAGGATGAACAGTTATCAATGTTTAGCATCGAGAATGTGAGCAGGCCGTGCTTAGGGCCGAATGTGTCGGTAGTTTTGGGTAACACTCCTATTGAGATGGAAGTGGACACCGGTGCGGCTGTGTCAATAATAAGCGATGCATTATACCAGAATGTTTTGAAGACATTTTCTGTTAGAAAATCTACATTAACTTTGAAAACCTATAGTGGGGAGATAATCCCAGTGTTAGGTGAAGTGGTGGTTCCTGTAACATATGGAGACCAAAGCTGTAGATTACCACTTGTTGTAGCTGAAGGAAATGGTCCTGCATTGCTGGGGAGAAATTGGCTGTCATCAATAAAACTGGATTGGTCAAATATTTTCAAAATTCAGGTTGAGAATGCGGAGATCAATGTGTTACTGAGGAAATATCCTAATTTGTTTAATAAGAACATTGGGACGATCAAAGACTTCAAGGCGGACATAGTTTTGTCGAAGGAGGCGCCACCAATCTTTAAGAAAGCTCGTCCAGTCCCATATGCGCTGAAAGAAGCAGTGGAGAGGGAACTTGAGAGACTTGAAGAACAAGGTATCATCTCAAAGGTGGAGAGAAGTAGATGGGCTGCTCCTTTAGTCATCGTTCCGAAATCCGATTCGTCAATCCGATTGTGTGCTGATTTTAAAGTTACAGTTAATCAGTTTCTGGCTGAACATCAGTATCCTTTGCCTAACGTGGATGATCTGTTTGCTACACTGGCAGGTGGGAAAAAGTTTACGAAGTTGGATTTATCCCAGGCGTACCAACAGCTGGAACTCAGTGAGAGATCTAAAGAGTATCTTACTGTGAACACTTCCTTAGGACTGTATCGATATCATAGACTACCATTTGGTGTATCAAGTGCGCCAAGTATTTTCCAGTCAGTTATGGATCAGATACTGTGTGGGATGAAAAATGTTGTGTGTCGTATCGATGACATTTTGATAACCGCACCAGATGAAGAAACACATTTAAAAACCCTGGATGAGGTGTTTCAGCGGTTGAACAATCATAATATTCACCTGCGTTTGGACAAGTGTAGGTTTATGGAAGATAATGTGGTTTATATGGGACACATGGTCAACTCGGAAGGTTTACATCCAACTCAAGATAAGATCGAAGCTATTCGGAAAGCTCCCAGTCCAACAAACGTTACAGAGCTAAAATCGTTTTTAGGACTATTAAATTACTATGGCAGTTTTATACCAAACCTGTCTAGTTTGTTGCATCCCTTACACGAACTTTTACAAAAGAATTGCCAATGGTGTTGGTCAAAGGATTGTGAAAAGGTTTTTCTGAAATGTAAGGAGTTACTTAGCAGTGAAGATTTATTTGTAGGTACGGCAAACATTTTTCAGGGGCCAAACTGATTAGAATTTTCGAAAAAACTCTCTGTACGTTTCATCCTTATTGAATAAGCTATCAATCAAGACCAAGATCGTAATTTTCCAATAAAAAATGGCTGAGAAATCTTGTATCAACCGGGACACATTTTGCTACTTTTTCCTAGTTTTTTAGCAAAAACTAACGAAAATATTTTCGTTTTGTTTTATTCTATATAGTTTACAAATAAAGTAATAACTAGAACCATGAATGGTACTATGCAGTGCGCATCCGGTTTCGTCCATTGGTGAAAAGTGACATCTTTCAGTTCATGATGTCAGGTTTACAGAAGAAAGCTTGTTTTACATTAAAATGCAGAAGGTACAAAATATTAAAACGCACAATTTTGAATTCGGTAGTGAAAAGTAGAATAACCAGTTCACACACGGCAGTCAAAAGTGAAATAAACATTCATGTTCGGTAGTGAAAAGTTATCTGATTTAGAAAAGGCGTAATCACAGTGGAAAACGCATATTTCTAAGATTTGTAAATAAGTTCTAAAGTGCAAGAAAGGACACATGAAAGAGCCAAATCTCAATTTAGAAATGGACTGCACAGTATTCATACTTCATAGTTTGAAATACAGATCGAATTTTATCAATACATATTTCATTCAAAGAAAATATATCTTAATGTTTCTTTTAAACAGTTACAATGTAAAAAAAAGTACATTAATGATAACGTATCTCCCAAACGCAAGTTAATGGGAGAGGGCGATCGCCCAAACGCAGGTTTATGTCAAAATGTAGTACTCTCCCTTCAACTGAAATTTGAATTTAATATTTTACAAGCAAATGGAATAACTAATTTTCAAAATTCAAAAGGCGCTATTTTCATTTGAAAATATTGTGTTGTATATAATTGAAAAAGTAGATTTAGCATAATTAGATTGTGAAAGAATTTGTGACGTACATGAATTAGGTCACGTGTCAGAGCTCTTTAAAGCTAAAAACTGCAATTTTCAAATGGATATTAAACCGGAAGTAAACATCGGAAAACCTAAATGAAAGTATCCGTGCATAGGTAGCATTAATGCCAATGATTTTTTTCAGGTCACATGGTCACCGAAGGTCAAGGTCACGAGATATAAGCCTTTAAAATTTTGACAATTACTGATTTATTTTAACCGGAAATTAAATGAATCAGAATTGAAATTCAAAAATCGGCATCTCATGTTTTGGTAGCAATTGACTGTAGATTCCATAGACATCTTAATTATGCAAATTCTATAACACCATGAGGCCCCATTTTGCCTTTTATAAAAATATACCATTTCAAGATGACGACTGATCTGTTACATCCGGGTCAAATTTTATCATTTGCATACTTTTGTGTCTACATTACAAACATACTGCAAAAAGAATTTTTCGAATATCATCAAAATTCCGGAAGTTGAAATTTCGACTTTGAGAGCCAATAACTTCAAAACCGGAAGTGATATCAAAATTTTGAAAACATATTTTTGTTCGACATCAAAATGTCTATCTACCTGTAAGTTTTCAGAACGATCGAAATAACAATTGAAAAAAACACGCACAGTTTCAATGGAAATTGGCACACATTTTTTAAACTTTAAAAGGCGGAATTTTTATTCATATTTATTGTGTTGTATATCATTGGAAAGAGCAGACAGAGCATAGTAAGACGGTGAAAGAAAATAAGACATATGTAAATTAGGTCACGTGGTAGAGCTGTTTAAAGTTCAAAATTACAATTTTCAAACGGCTATAAAACCGGAAGTAACCAGTGGGCATCTGAAAACAATATGTCATTGGATACATCTAATCAAGGGCAATAACTTTTGTACAGGTCACTAAGTCACAAAAGGTCAAGGTCACAAAATATGGGCCTTGAAAGTTTTGACAATTATTGATTTATTTTAACCGGAAATAAGAAAAGTTCAGAATTGAAAATCAAAAATCGGCTTCCCATGTTTTGGTCGCAGTCGACTGTAGATTGCATAGACATAAAAATTATGCAAATTCCATAACACCCTGAGGCCCCATTTTGCGTTTTATGAAAATATACCATTTCAAGATGGCGACTGATCTGTTACATCCGGGTCAAATTTTATGATTTGTATACTTTTGTGTCTACATAACAAACATACTGCAAAAAGAATTTTTCGAATATCTTCAAAATTCCGGAAGTTGAAATTTCAACTTTGAGGGCGAATGACGTCAAAACCGGAAGTGATATCGAAATTTTGAAAATTGATAATTGTTTGCAATCAAAAGGTCTATTCATATGCGAGTTTTTAGGGCGATAAAAATAAAATTGAAAAAGTTGAAAAAATGGTAAAAAAAGGTGCTCCAAAAGTCAGCGACAAAGTTTTCAAAGTGGATGTTTTTAAACACCTATCTTGTGGACAATCGATTAGAGAATGTAACAAAGAAAGTCCGATCAAAATCGGTTGAAAAACAGTGGTGAAAATGGTAAAAAACTTAAAATGGGTTTTTCTGTCATACGTCATTTCCGGTTAAACAAAAAAGCGCCATTTTACATTCGCGTAACACCGTGCAGTTAGATTTAGTAGGTGATAATTTGAGATATTGTGTGATATGTTCCCTTCATACCGAATTAGCGTGACCAGAAGTAGACAAAAAAAAAAAAAAAGTCATTTGCAAAACAATGCAGTGCGTTCGAAGAATCGAACGCACTGCAATAATTATCTACAATCTGAGCCCAAAAATAATAAGTAATTCGCAAAAATTCCATCTCGTGGTTATTTTCTCGAACGCTAGCCCAATCAATACCCTTAAGCCAGAAATCAATAAAAAGTGAAATGGACACAAAATAATGTGTTTTATGTATGAAAATTTAGAAGAAGTTTTATATTTGTTGGATTTGTAACAATTTCACTTTCAACATCAGTAAATTGCTAATCAAATTGGGAACTGGATAATGCATTCTAATGAACATATAATTTAGCAAATTTTTCACGTTAACTGTTATGGACAGGATACATCCTACATGTATAGGTCATCCAAGAAGATACTCTTTAGAATGATTCATTGATTAAAACAACTAAAATAACTATAATAAACTGGTACCTTTAGTTGGGGTAGAATTAGGTGGTTCCCAGTGGGTTTCACCTTTATTATGATCAGTATAATAATATCTATTAGTATTACGATCCAATCTTTTCTCCCAACCAACAGGTAAACCAGGGGTAGCATATACTTTAGGTTCTGTTGTATCTAGAAAAGATAAGAATACAATCGTGTAGCAAAACTAAATCCAATTTCCAGGAATTTATTGTAACACAATTTTCAGTGTTCCAGTCATTTGATTGGTCATTAATAAATTTGATAGATTTTTGAATTTAATAGTATCCTCATATCACCTTAGAAACTTTAAAAGAAACAGATAATATTTATATATGATGTATATCTGTATAAAAATACTTGAGCTAATTAGTCGCCATTTGGTGGACATAAAACAAGAAATTTGAGCCAAGGGAAGTATTAAGTTGCTGTTAATATACAGTAGTAGAATCAAGAATCAGAAACTTTAAGAACAGGAATCAAAAACACCTATTATACGATCATTGTGAATACAGGAAACTGCCACTTGCGACTTACGACAAGTCATTATCGTAAAGTATAAGCTAAGTAAAAGATCTTACAAGAAAAATTTTGTAGTATTTTCATACTTGTGTCAACTTTATATTTATTGGATACTACGCCTTCCTATCAGTCTCTATTGTTTATCGGCTAGTATAACTATGCACGTGCATGTATCACTTGGCAACCTCTGCGCATGTCTCTTTTCATATAATAAATCATTCTATACCAGACAGCCATCTTGTTGAGTCGTGCTTTCAAATACATTCTACCTTCAGCAGAACCCCCAAAATATTACAGTGGCGACGAGGATAACTAGCTGAAGATCAACTCAAGTAAGAATATTCACGATGGCGGCAGCCCATATCGGGAAAATTGAAGCTTACAACGACACAGAAGAAACATTCGAAAATTATATCGAGAGACTCGAACAGTTTTTTGTTGTGAACGATTTTGAAGACGAAAAACGAGCCTCAGCTTTTCTTACAGTCGTCGGACCAAAAACATATAGGTTGTTAAAGACTCTGGTTGCTCCTGTTAGCCCGAAAGACCGAACCTTTGCAGATAATGTTGAAACTTTGAAGGGGCACTTTGAACCAAAACCGCTGATCATATTCGAGAGGTATAAATTTCACTCCAGGAATCAGAGGGAAGGGGAAACAGTAGCCTCATATATTGTTGAACTGAAAAGTCTAGCCAAGACTTGTGATTTCCGAACATTCTTAGATGACGCATTACGTGACAGACTGGTCTGTGGCATGTTAAAATCAAGTACACAGAAGCGGTTATAGTCAGAAGCTGATCTTACATTTACCAAAGCCTGTGATGTTAGCCTTGCAGTAGAAAAAGCTGATAAAAACATTAGTGAAATTGGACTCAAGACGTCACAAGCTTCTGTAAACAAAGTGCAGCAGGGTCATTTCAAGAATCAAGACAGACGATCATTTCAACAAGAAAGGGGAAAATCCAATCAACAATATAGGAAGAAAGCAGATTCGAGCATGACAAGCTGTTTTCGATGTGGTGGTCAACATTATGCAGACAAGTGTCGTTTTAAAACTGCAAAGTGTCATTCGTGTCAAAAACTTGGACATTTGGCTAAGAAGTGTCGGGGTAACGATTACCAACCAATGTCTACAAGATATGTTGGTAGTTTCGGATCAAACCAGGATGAACAGTTATCAATGTTTAGCATCGAGAATGTGAGCAGGCCGTGCTTAGGGCCGAATGTGTCGGTAGTTTTGGGTAACACTCCTATTGAGATGGAAGTGGACACCGGTGCGGCTGTGTCAATAATAAGCGATGCATTATACCAGAATGTTTTGAAGACATTTTCTGTTAGAAAATCTACATTAACTTTGAAAACCTATAGTGGGGAGATAATCCCAGTGTTAGGTGAAGTGGTGGTTCCTGTAACATATGGAGACCAAAGCTGTAGATTACCACTTGTTGTAGCTGAAGGAAATGGTCCTGCATTGCTGGGGAGAAATTGGCTGTCATCAATAAAACTGGATTGGTCAAATATTTTCAAAATTCAGGTTGAGAATGCGGAGATCAATGTGTTACTGAGGAAATATCCTAATTTGTTTAATAAGAACATTGGGACGATCAAAGACTTCAAGGCGGACATAGTTTTGTCGAAGGAGGCGCCACCAATCTTTAAGAAAGCTCGTCCAGTCCCATATGCGCTGAAAGAAGCAGTGGAGAGGGAACTTGAGAGACTTGAAGAACAAGGTATCATCTCAAAGGTGGAGAGAAGTAGATGGGCTGCTCCTTTAGTCATCGTTCCGAAATCCGATTCGTCAATCCGATTGTGTGCTGATTTTAAAGTTACAGTTAATCAGTTTCTGGCTGAACATCAGTATCCTTTGCCTAACGTGGATGATCTGTTTGCTACACTGGCAGGTGGGAAAAAGTTTACGAAGTTGGATTTATCCCAGGCGTACCAACAGCTGGAACTCAGTGAGAGATCTAAAGAGTATCTTACTGTGAACACTTCCTTAGGACTGTATCGATATCATAGACTACCATTTGGTGTATCAAGTGCGCCAAGTATTTTCCAGTCAGTTATGGATCAGATACTGTGTGGGATGAAAAATGTTGTGTGTCGTATCGATGACATTTTGATAACCGCACCAGATGAAGAAACACATTTAAAAACCCTGGATGAGGTGTTTCAGCGGTTGAACAATCATAATATTCACCTGCGTTTGGACAAGTGTAGGTTTATGGAAGATAATGTGGTTTATATGGGACACATGGTCAACTCGGAAGGTTTACATCCAACTCAAGATAAGATCGAAGCTATTCGGAAAGCTCCCAGTCCAACAAACGTTACAGAGCTAAAATCGTTTTTAGGACTATTAAATTACTATGGCAGTTTTATACCAAACCTGTCTAGTTTGTTGCATCCCTTACACGAACTTTTACAAAAGAATTGCCAATGGTGTTGGTCAAAGGATTGTGAAAAGGTTTTTCTGAAATGTAAGGAGTTACTTAGCAGTGAAGATTTATTTGTAGGTACGGCAAACATTTTTCAGGGGCCAAACTGATTAGAATTTTCGAAAAAACTCTCTGTACGTTTCATCCTTATTGAATAAGCTATCAATCAAGACCAAGATCGTAATTTTCCAATAAAAAATGGCTGAGAAATCTTGTATCAACCGGGACACATTTTGCTACTTTTTCCTAGTTTTTTAGCAAAAACTAACGAAAATATTTTCGTTTTGTTTTATTCTATATAGTTTACAAATAAAGTAATAATAATTATCTACAATCTGAGCCCAAAAATAATAAGTAATTCGCAAAAATTCCATCTCGTGGTTATTTTCTCGAACGCTAGCCCAATCAATACCCTTAAGCCAGAAATCAATAAAAAGTGAAATGGACACAAAATAATGTGTTTTATGTATGAAAATTTAGAAGAAGTTTTATATTTGTTGGATTTGTAACAATTTCACTTTCAACATCAGTAAATTGCTAATCAAATTGGGAACTGGATAATGCATTCTAATGAACATATAATTTAGCAAATTTTTCACGTTAACTGTTATGGACAGGATACATCCTACATGTATAGGTCATCCAAGAAGATACTCTTTAGAATGATTCATTGATTAAAACAACTAAAATAACTATAATAAACTGGTACCTTTAGTTGGGGTAGAATTAGGTGGTTCCCAGTGGGTTTCACCTTTATTATGATCAGTATAATAATATCTATTAGTATTACGATCCAATCTTTTCTCCCAACCAACAGGTAAACCAGGGGTAGCATATACTTTAGGTTCTGTTGTATCTAGAAAAGATAAGAATACAATCGTGTAGCAAAACTAAATCCAATTTCCAGGAATTTATTGTAACACAATTTTCAGTGTTCCAGTCATTTGATTGGTCATTAATAAATTTGATAGATTTTTGAATTTAATAGTATCCTCATATCACCTTAGAAACTTTAAAAGAAACAGATAATATTTATATATGATGCTAAGTTGCTTTATAATAACAACTTTAGACAATGAAATGAAAGGGAAAGTTGTGTCTCTTTAAGCAATATTCAAATATAGCAATATTTTATTCTTCAATGTTGAAAGAAATCACTTATAGACTAAGCTCAAACTTATCAAATCAAGGTCATATATATATTTTCAAAATTTCAGGAAACATATTGTTGAATATAAAACAAGTGGTTGCCTAGCAATATACGCCCACTTACTACATAAATTGTCAATCTATCAAGGAATGTTACTATCTTAATTTTTGTTGGATGGATATTATCCTACACACAAAAGTTTATTAAATTCCTACCACAACTGTGGTCTCTATCATGTTCACAAGTCATTTTTAACATATTTTAGGTGTAAATATTTGTTGAATCGATCCGGAATTCGAACTTGTCCAAGATCTTATGGATATAATCCTACACACAAAATTTTATTCAAATCAAACCAAAACTGTGGTCTCTATTGCGTTCACAAGCCATTCTTAACACATTTTGGGTGTAAAACTCCGTGAATTTTTGTTGAATCGAACCCAAATTTGAACTTGTCCGAGATCTTATTAATATAATCCTACATACAAAATGTTATTCAAATCCAACCAAAACTGTGGTCTCTATTGCGTTCACAAGCCATTTTTAACATATTTTGGGTGTAAAACTCCGTGAATTTTTGTCAAATCGAACCCAAATTCGAAATTGTCCGAGATCTAATGAATATAATCCTACATACAAAATTTTATTCAAATCCAACCAAAACTGTGGTCTCTATTGCGTTCACAAGCCAATTGTGGACAGACGGACGGACGGACAGTGGTGACGGCAATATACGACCACATTTCAATGTGGGCGTATAAAAATAACATACCATTCATTCTTCTCATTTTTTCCTCGGCCAAACGTCTGGCCTTTTCACTTTCTATCTTTATCTTTTCAGCTTTAGCCTTTTCATTGTCAATTCTAACTTGCTCAGCTTTTAATCTCTCTTGAGCTAATCTTTCCTGAGCTAACCTCTCATTTTCAGCTTTCTCTTGAGCCAACCTTTCTTTATCAGCTTTTATCCTTTCCTGAGCTAATCTCTCATTTTCAGCTTTTCTTCTTTCTTGAGCTATTTCTTCTCTTTCTTTCTTTTGTCTCTGTTCTTCTTGTCTTCTTCGTTCTTCTTCAGTTTCTTTTTGTTGTTGTTTTATCTGATCTAATTTCTTCTGTTTATCTCTTTCTTGTTGTAAATTTTCATCTTTTAGTTTATCTTTAAGTTCCTGTTCTAATCTTTCAGCTTCTTCTTTTCTTTCATTTTCATCTTGAGTCTACAGAATCATCAATCAGAAACATGATAAAAATGTCACAAAAGTGTTGGCATTACCTATCATCATCATATGACATGATTTTCAGACATGATTTTCAGACATGATTTTCAGACATGACTTTCAAGCATCTTCTAACAGTCTGGGTCTGGTGATCTGTAGCTCATGTTAAAGAGAATTATGTTCAGATATTTTTGTTGACCCTCAAAAAATTATGTCTGCCTCGATAACGCTGAGATTTTGAACCTTGAATAGTGAAAAATCTAGGAATCAGGTAAATATGGACATTTAGACATCCTCTCATACATTTTCTGTTTCCAGGCCTTTGAATCCTTGGACTTACTTTAAGCTTTCATTTGATTATTTCATTTTTTAAAGCTTATATCTTAAAATCAACAAACCTCTTTCTCCAATCGACTCTTTGCTTCTTTTTCCTCTTTAAATTTTCTTTCTCTTCGTAATCTATCTACATCTTGTTTCTTTTCATTCTGTAATCTTTCTTTCTCCATCATCTCTTCTAATGCATGATCCCTGAAAAAAGTCATATTCATATTTTAAAAAGAACTGTTCTACATCTCAATCTGTTATTCTAAATTTACTTATATCATCTGTTCATTTCAATGGAATACACTATACTTTCATATATCTTGTAATCATCTATTCCAGAATATATACAATAAAACAGAAACATATATACAATAAGTTACTGCAACTGCAATAAAAGAGAAATGCTGACAAAGATTCGATTTCATTTACCTCAATTCTTGTTCTTCTTTCTCTTTTACTCTATTTTCTTCTGAAACAAGATGCATTGAATCATGATAAATAGAATGAGAGAAGATGTAAAGAAATGTAAATTACCCAGGAGGAACTATATCTATTGGTACATTAATACAATATCTATTATCTATATGTGATTGTTTATATTCACTAGTTGTTCTCACATCTATTATCAATATCTGACTAGTTTTATCTTTTATTAGATTATATAAACCAGTTGGCATAATACTATTAACAACTTCTGTCTTTTTCTCTGAAATAATAGCATTAAACTTTATTTATGTCTCAACCATTTCAAATTCAAGCATTTGATGCTTCAAAACGAAGCATCTTAATCAAATCAAATTTCATATTCTTTATTTTCATTAATAATTTTAAAGATAGTGGACCACGGCCATATACGCCTAACGAAAAAGTCGAAAAAGGAAAAAATTTAATCAGGAGAAAACTAAACTTTCTCAAACCTTTCGATTTAGGTCCAATAACATCCATTTTAAGTTTCATCAAAATCGGTTAAAAACTAAGAGAGTAATAGCATATTTAAGATTTGGGGCAAGGGCAATAACTCTGCTTGTAACGATCAAAAACAGCTCAAATTCGAACTTGATCTTTGTTTTCTGAATATATATACACATATCAAATTTCATTTGATTCCGTCAAAAACTCTAGTTTTTAGAACGTTTACAAGGAAATGTTGATGGATGGACGGACCGACGGATTTGGGGCAAGGGCAATAACTCTGCTTCTAACGATCGAAAATAGCTCAAATTCGAACTTGATCTTTGTTTTATGAATATGTATACACATATCAAATTTCATTTGATTCCATCAAAAACTCTAGTTTTTAGAGCGTTTACAAGCAAATGTTGATGGAAGGACCGACGGATTTGGGGCAAGGGCAATAACTCTGCTTCTAACGATCGAAAATAGCTCAAATTCGAACTTGATCTTCGTTTTATGAATATGTATACACATATCAAATTTCATTTGATTCCGTCAAAAACTGTAGTTTTTAGAGCGTTTACGAGCAAATGTTGACGGACGGACGCCACGTCCGTACCGACGGACGGACGGACAGGGGTGACTACAATATACGTCCTCATAGAGAGATGAGGGCGTATAAAAAATATATACGGTAGTTCAGAAACAAATTTGGCTCTCTCCGTAGTTTACAAAATTGTATATATATAAGTACCTTGTGAGACACTTCCATTCTCACTTTCTCCTTTTTCAACCTCCACAGGTTCTTTCTTATCTTTTTTTGTATCTGTTTGTTTATTTTCTGATTTAATATCTAAAGCTTCTAGTTTCTTAGCTACTGATTCCGCTTCGATTAAATCATATCTGAAAATACAGGCATTATTTAGAAAACATGTAAGCTTTTAGTTTTTTAACAAACCTTCATTTTAGTTCTAGTGTTTTAATTATTCAATAGGATCAGACATTTTTCTATAACCAAGTGCATTGTTCTCCATCCCATTTGTTAAGAAAATTTGAACATTTGATTTTCACAGCTTTGAGAGAAACTTTTCAACCAATTAATCAAATAAGTTTCCTGTTTTGTACACAACTGTATATTATTACATAATAAATGCATTTATTTGAATAAAACATATTTTTCCATACCTGTCATTCAAACTTTTAGATAAGTTTTCAGCTCTGTCAATAGCATGTAACTGATTTCTATTACCAATTAAACTATCAAAATATTCCTGATAAAAACACATTAAAATCACATGTTAGTTATTTTCCAATAATCAATTTTGCATTAAAAACCACAATTTAAAATTGTTATTATTGACATAAGATATATCTTATACTTGAAATTTTGATAATTTTCAAAACAAAGTTGCAGGACACTGATGAACAAATAAGAACATATTAAATAATAAAACAAACTTTTTGTTTTTTGTAGTCAGGTTTCTTCTTAGCTTGAGAAATAACATTAAAATACTTCATAAATAAAATATAAGATCTTTCTTCATCAGCCAAATCATCCTGTCTTTGTGCTTCTTTATAGAGTTTATCAGCTGATTTGATTATTCTGTAGAATAAAACAATTAAATTAACAGACATTGATTATAATTATAATCCATTAGATTATCTACTGGACTGGTATTTTTATTTCGCTACATTTGTTTTATTCTGATTAGACATTTACATTGCTTGGATCAGAATTCTAACAATGAAGTATGCATCATCATAAACCATATATAACTGAATAATGAACAAAAGCTTTCAAATATACATTTCACACAAATTTAAATGTCTTTTAAGAGGAATTAATGATTTTCATTCCTAATGTATTCAGATCAAACAAGTTACTCTTCTTTCAGAAGAAAATAGTTGAATCAAAAGAGCTTTTTACCTCTTCTTGTAAAAATGCAAAAATAATCAGATAGATAGGCATACTTACACATTTACATTTGGGCCCAAATCTTTCACTTCAGCGAATTTATTAAGATCAGCTAAACTCTTGCCTAGGTACAAGTCTTTCTTCGTGGACTTGGCACCAGGCATTTTATTTGGTTTGTCTTTTGTCTGAAAAAGAGTAGAAATGCCTTTGATAATTTAAGTCTAATGTCCATCAAAATTAAGAAGCTGAAGAGACCATCAGTACAAACTATCCAAGCTAAGATGTCAAACAACACAGCTATAGTCTAAACTAGTAAATGCAAAAACACTGAAAGATTTCAAATCCAGCTTAAACACGATTAGCCTAATTGGAGCAAATGTAGATTCACATCATCTTGCTATTATTGCATGTTAATGTTATGAACAACAAACAAGTTTTGAGCGGGGTATAGAAGCATGGCCTTTAACCCTATGTTCCAGGTGAAGGCCAAGGTGATTCAAGGCCAAGGTGATTCAAGGCCAAAAGCCTTACTTTATTACTTACGATTAGGAAGGAAAAATCAATCTCACAATAAATCAATTAGCTTCAAAAGTGGAAAAAAGACTGTGATAAGTATACAATTTTTCTAGAATAATTGACCATTATTTCCTACTTTGAAACATATGGTGACTGATCACTGATCAGTATCACCAACTGCATCTCAGTCATCATGTCATCAGTAATCTTGACAACTTGTCGACTTGTGTTTTTCAGATCTCTAGTAAGTAGAGAGTAACGTAAGTAGTAGATTTAATTATCTGTCATACCCATTAGTACATAAGCGTGGAGCAAATCATACATTATAATAAAGGCAGTGAAACTATTGTACATACCAAACTTATTAAAATAAACCTTGAGATACTGACAATTAGTTTATTACGAAATATTGACAGATGAACACTTTGACAATTTCAACCGGAAGTCTGCCATATTTGTTTTTATTCTCTATTTACCAGTATTTTATAGTTATGAAATCTTGAATGTCCAGACTGTTTCTTAGCTTTATAGACAAGGGAGATAACACCTATTACAATAATTGTGGTCTGGATCATCCGAAAAATTAGAAAATTAGAAAACCATATGAAACTTCGCATCTTTCCTAGCTCCGTATGTGTCGCAGATAAGAAAACTTGATAACGTTACCTGTATAATTATGTAATGAAAATTTGCATGAATTGAGTTAACTGGGTGCCAGAAGGCTGGCATCACCACTGCTCTGCAATGCTTTACTAGGATTGATTTCCAATTTTGTTTTTTACAAGGGGTGAAAAACGGAGAAATTAAAGTGTGGAAATGGATCATGAAGATAATTTGAATTGTAAAAGTAAGGATATAGCTAAAACTGACAGATCAGTATAAGAACATGACTATTGAGATTCTACACTAAATTTCCGACTACCATATTCAGTCCAATTGCAATGTCACAGCAACTAATTTCAATAAATTAGAATTTGTATCAATTCAGTTGACGTTTCTTAAAAAAAAAAATGAACTGAATTGGAGTTGTGATGTTGACATTTGGAGTAGCTAAAAATATAAATTACTTTCTGAGAATGACATGTTCAAGATGTAGGCTCCTAATCTAAATTAAAGGATTTATGTCCCGTTTTCTCTTGATTTCTAATAACAAATTCACTTCTTCTGTCCACTTTATTGTAAGCCTACATTTAAAAAGTGTAGTGTGTCTGATTTAGATTGATCTGTATATGTAGTATATTGTGTCTGATTTAGATTGATCTGTGTATATCAAGTATAGTGTGCCTGATTTAGATTGGTCTGTATATCAAGTATAGTCTGATTTAGATTGGTCTGTATGTCAAGTATAGTGTGCCTGATTTAGATTGGTCTGTATATCAAGTAGAGTGTATCTGATTTAGATTGGTCTGTATATCAAGTATAGTGTATCTGATTTAGATTGGTCTGTATATCAAGTATAGTGTGTCTGATTTAGATTGATCTGTATATCAAGTATAGTATGTCTGATTTAGATTGATCTGTATATGAAGTATAGTATGTCTGATTTAGATTGGTCTGTATGTCAAATAAAGTGTATCTGATTTAGATTGGTCTGTATATCAAGTATAGTGTGCCTGATTTAGATTGGTCTGTATATCAAGAATAGTGTATCTGATTTAGATTGGTCTGTATATCAAGTATAGTGTGCATGATTTAGATTGGTCTGTATATCAAGAATAGTGTATCTGATTTAGATTGGTCTGTATATCAAGTATATTGTGTCTGATTTAGATTGGTCTGTATGTCAAGTATAGTGTGTCTGATTTAGATTGATCTGTGTATATCAAGTATAGTGTGTCTGATTTAGATTGGTCTGTATATCAAGAATAGTGTGTCTGATTTAGATTGATCTGTGTATATCAAGTATAGTGTGTCTGATTTAGATTGGTCTGTATATGTAGTATAGTGTGCCTGATTTAGATTGGTCTGTATATCAAGTATAGTGTGCCTGATTTAGATTGTTCTGTATATCAAGTATAGTGTGCCTGATTTAGATTGGTCTGTATATCAAGTATAGTGTGTCTGATTTAGATTGGTCTGTATATCAAGTATAGTGTGTCTGATTTAGATTGGTCTGTGTATATCAAGTATAGTGTGTCTGATTTCAATTGATCTGTATATGTAGTATAGTGTGTCTGATTTAGATTGTTCTGTATATCAAGTTTAGTGTGCCTGATTTAGATTGGTCTGTATATCAAGTATAGTGTGTCTGATTTAGATTGATCTGTTTATCAAGTATAGTATGTCTGATTTAGATTGATCTGTTTATCAAGTATAGTGTGTCTGATTTAGATTGGTCTGTATATCAAGTATAGTGTGTCCGATTTAGATTGGTCTGTATATCAAGTATAGCATGTCTGATTTAGATTGGTCTGTATATCAAGTATAGTGTGTCCGATTTAGATTGGTCTGTATATCAAGTATAGCATGTCTGATTTAGATTGGTCTGTATATCAAGTATAGTGTGCCTGATTTAGATTGGTCTGTATATCAAGTATAGTGTGCCTGATTTAGATTGATCTGTGTATATCAAGAATATAGTGTGTCTGATTTAGATTGATCTGTGTATATCAAGTATAGTGTGTCTGATTAAGATTGGTCTGTATGTCAAGTATAGTGTGTCCGATTAGATTGGTCTGTATATCAAGTATAGTGTGCCTGATTTAGATTGGTCTGTATATCAAGTATAGTGTGTCTGATTTAGATTGGTCTGTATATCAAGTATAGTGTGTCTGATTTCAATTGATCTGTATATGTAGTATAGTGTGTCTGATTTAGATTGTTCTGTATATCAAGTTTAGTGTGCCTGATTTAGATTGGTCTGTATATCAAGTATAGTGTGTCTGATTTAGATTGATCTGTTTATCAAGTATAGTGTGTCTGATTTAGATTGATCTGTTTATCAAGTATAGTGTGTCTGATTTAGATTGGTCTGTATATCAAGTATAGTGTGTCCGATTTAGATTGGTCTGTATATCAAGTATAGCATGTCTGATTTAGATTGGTCTGTATATCAAGTATAGTGTGCCTGATTTAGATTGGTCTGTATATCAAGTATAGTGTGCCTGATTTAGATTGATCTGTGTATATCAAGAAGATAGTGTGTCTGATTTAGATTGATCTGTGTATATCAAGTATAGTGTGTCTGATTAAGATTGGTCTGTATGTCAAGTATAGTGTGTCCGATTAGATTGGTCTGTATATCAAGTATAGTGTGCCTGATTTAGATTGTTCTGTATATCAAGTATAGTGTGTCCGATTTAAATTGATTTGTATATGTAGTATAGTGTGTCTGATTTAGATTGGTCTGTATATCAAGTATAGTGTGCATGATTTAGATTGATTTGTATATTAAGTATAGCACGTCTGATTAAGATTGGCCTGTATATCAAGTATATTGTGTCTGATTTAAATTGATCTGTATATCAAGTATCGTGTGTCTGATTTAGATTGGTCTGTATATCAAGTATAGTCTGATTTAGATGGGTCTGTATATCAAGTATAGTGTGCCTGATTTAGATTGGTCTGTATATCAAGTATAGTGTGCCTGATTTAGATTGATCTGTGTATATCAAGAATATAGTGTGTCTGATTTAGATTGGTCTGTATATCAAGTATAGTCTGATTTTGATGGGTCTGTATATCAAGTATAGTGTGCCTGATTTAGATTGTTCTGTATATCAAGTATAGTGTGCCTGATTTAGATTGGTCTGTGTATATCAAGAATATAGTGTGTCTGATTTAGATTGATCTGTTTATCAAGTATAGTGTGTCTGATTTAGATTGATCTGTGTATCAAGTATAGTGTGCCTGATTAAGATTGGTCTGTATGTCAAGTATAGTGTGTCCGATTAGATTGGTGTGTACATGTATATCAAGTATAGCGTGTCTGATTTAGATTGACCTGTTTATCAAGTATAGTGTGTCTGATTTAGATTGATCTGTTTATCAAGTATAGTGTGTCCGATTTAGATTGATCTGTTTATCAAGTATATAGTGTGTCTGATTTAGATTGATCTGTGTGTCAAGTATAGTGTGCCTGATTTAGTTTGGTCTGTATATCAAGTATAGTGTGTCTGATTTAGATTGATCTGTTTATCAAGTATAGTGTGTCTGATTTAGATTGGTCTGTATATCAAGTATAGTGTGTCTGATATAAATTTGTCTGTACATTAGTGATTAGGGTGATTGAAAAGCAACAGGGTACTGGCACAGGGTTAAGGTTATGTTTACAAACTTTGTGATGCTAATATGGTTATGATTTAAATTTGTGTATTTTTTAAATATATATATTGTGTGTGCGCCTTAACACGGTAATATTATGGCCATACTGATATCATGTCTATATTTCTGTAAATTATGGCTTTACGATAAGCATAAACGTTGTTAACAACTGTTCCCAAGCCAATTCCTGTTTTGGAAAGAGCCAATATAAAATTCTCAAACACCTGATACCATCATCCAATACGCTTTAAAGATACCGTTATAAACACTGCTCTAGAATACCGAATAATACATTTTTTTCATGTAGGAAATCTGTATCTGATTATACTAGCTAAGCAAATGTTGTTTCAAATCGTTTTCTATACAAAAAATAGATTGGTTTATAAATTGCTTGTAAATGAAGTTGCTGTGTGTAATGTTGGTTCCGTGTATTAGTTTTTATTTTATTGTAAACTAGAGTTAATTATTTATCAATAATCATCCTTATATAGTTTCAGGTTTCTCATATAAAATCAATTTCTATAAGGGAATCTGTCTCAACAAGATAACTAGTGAAATATTTATTGACTTTGACATGGACTTCTTTGCCTATTTCTCTATAATTTAAAATGAGAGACAACAGACATAATATAGGCCTACCTGATTATTATCTGCATCGCTTAATATAGATTTATATCTAGTTACCAGTAACACTTTTAGAAAGATACAGTGGAACCTCGTTTATCCGCACATTTCCGTTCCCGATAAATTCGTGCGGTTTATCGATATTCCGGATAGCTGAAAAATGTCATTTTGCTCATTAGAGTTATGTCCCTTACTTATTGACCAGCTGTAATTAAAAATCTACGACGGAAGTGAAATTTATTTTCGAGAACGTTTTCTTTCAAATAAAGAAGTTCTTTTATCGACTAAGCTATATACTAAATTCTGTAACGACGCTCAAATCGAGTTCTTACTCAGCAGCTTTTTCAGGTGTCTTTGGATATGCAGACTATTATTGTGAAAAGAACTATAGGTATGTCGAGCTCATTGTTGGGAATAAATGTTAGATTCATTGCTAGTAAAACAGACCTTCATTATCTTAACGTCCTTTGGTTCAATTGGTCAGATATTCATGTTCATTATTGTATCTGGTCTGTAGATTAATTAGATTAACGTTTAGAGATGTGGGAAGCAACTAATGGCAGAACCAAGCAGATGGGATCGGAAGTTCTTATTACTACAAAAATTTTATCCGAAATGTGTCAGACAATGGCATGAAGCTTATCTGTGATTGTAAATAAGATTTTATCACGCAATCATGATTAAAAAATACACATTATCTGAATATATCATTCATTTTTAATTCACAACCAAAATTGATAAAATATACATAAAATATAAATTGTGGTGAACATACAAAACTTTCAGATAGAAAATATATTTATTTTTTGTTCACATAATCATACAACTGTTTAAGGAAAAGTGTGAGGCCATCATTATCAAGTGAACGTCCAACCACTGGAATTCTACTTCATTTAAAATACTGATTGTTCCATCAGCTCTTTTTTCTATTAGTCTCTAAATAACCGAAAGCCTATAAAGGATATATGAAATGTGCTTTTTTTTCCAACAACGTGCACCACAGAATTTACAGTTTGGTTATTTTTGTTACACATATCAAACTGGACAAGCAACAGGCGAGATGTGTCATGTTAAGTGAATGTACATTTTGTATTAATGTTCAAGACTACAAGCATCGCTGTTTCCTTTTCACATGAATAATCTGGCAACATGACTGCTGGTGATTTCTCGCTAGATTTAACGGTGACAGATTTACAGTGCTGAAAAAGTTATTTATGATTGTTTAAAAAATCAATGGGCAAATAGAAAACCAAACAAACATATAAAATATTTGAAGTTGAACACTAATTGAAATTTACTAGTCCAAACAGAATGATAGTATCATTCACGATCTAGTGTCAATTAGATATTGCAAGTATAAATAATTGAGCTTATACATGCATCAATTTATTGGGAAACCTTATATCAATGCAAATATCCATGTTTTACATGACAAATCTCGAAAGATAAAGTAACAACAAAAATACAGAATAAATTTCAATGCCGAACCGGATCTGAGTTTTGCCTGGTTTTTAACGAGTTAGTTTTAGCTATAGACTGTTGATAACTATACAGTTGTTTCTCTAAGGCATAATTCTCGGCTTGTAAGGCCATTATTTCCCGCCTGAAAGATAAAAAACAAATGGAAATTAGTTCTACCCACAAATCATTCAAAGACATAAACATGAGTGATAGGGATGGAAAGGAAATACACTGGAGGAAATGTGCAAAGCAATTGGAAGTGCAATTTGTTATTGGTGTTAAATGTCAAAGTTTAAAAGGCACGTGAAGTTTTCTCCAGTGCGTTAATAGTAGCAATCAAGTTGCAAATTAGCATTAGACATACCAGTTTCCCCTTTGGTAATTCTATAATGGTACTAAATTATTCATACCAACAGCCTGTTGACATAAACTAGCACCCGTAGGGACAAGCGTGTTTTACTTCGACAGATCGAAAATTACCAATATAGATTTATGGAAAGCGATGTCTTTAATAATCAAATTAGGAGACTACCATTACTAGAATAGGTGTAGGATAATGCATGGTTTCGAGGGATTAGTTGACATAATGCCCGCGGGCTCGGGAAAGCACGAGGGCCGAAGGCCCGAGGGCTTTTCCGAGCCCAAGGGCATTATGTCAACTAATCCCGATAGAAACCATGCATTATCCGACATAAAAACCGATTCCTAATTCAATAATTGGTAAATATGTCGAAAAATCAATCAATACATTTAACATCACATGGGAGGTAATCCATGTCGTGTGAAAAAAATGTTCCAGAATTTTCAGAAATATTTAGTTTTTAATATTAAATATCTAATTTTACATTAAAAAATTCTAAAATGTAGTATTGATAGATATAAATCCCTCGAAAATTAATTACGCTCTAAAAATCTAGTTTTTAAATTTTTAAAACCATTTTTAAAAAATAAGATGACCAGTAAAAAACATTACAAGAAATGTAAGGGTATATATTGTTGTATCAACCTTCATTGTATCATAGGAAGCAAGAAACCTTACAGATCACTGGGATGTGACTTGATACTGTCTGATAAGATTGCATACTTTGTCACTGGGTAGTGACTAGTTACGATTCATCAGCTTGATTTTGAAACTTCAATATTAAGTTTGAAAGAAAAAAAATCTTTAAGATGTAGGCCCTAGAGTTGATTGCTCAAATGTATTGGTGTTAGATTAAAGTATAATATTCTCTCGAATGTACTTTGGTAGAGGGGGATATTATCTCTAATGTACCTGTCCACGGGGATATTATCTCGAATATCCCTTGGTTGAGGGATATTCTCTCGAATGTCTCTGGGTTGAGGGATATTAGCAAAAAGAAAGACCTGCCATAACAATGGGATGACGTCACAAGAGGTTTTTATTGTATCATAGGAAGCAAGAAACCTTACAGATCACTGGGTTGTGATTTGTTATTGACTGATAAAATTGCATACTTTGTCACTGGGTAGTGACTAGTTACGATTCATCAGCTTGATTTTGAAATTTCAATATTAAGTTTGAAAGAAAGAAAATCTTTAAAGACGTAGAGTTGATTGCTCAAATGTATTGGTGTTAGATTAAAGTATATTCTCTGGAATGTACTTTGGTAGAGGGATATTATCTCTAATGTACCTGTCCACGGGGATATTATCTCGAATATCCCTGGGTTGAGGGATATTAGCAAAAAGAAAGACCTGTCATAACAATGGGATGACGTCACAAGAGGTTTTTATTTTAAAATAATGAATTCTCGTATAATGATTGTATGATAGGCATGGAAATCCATTTATTATATGGATAAAGTTATTAACATTCCGACTCTGTCATTACTCTTAATGATCAGAAAGATTGATATTCTACAACCTTTTCTGAACATTTATACTCTTAAATCTTACATTATAATTAACTAATACCGATATACTTAAACATTGACCTTCTACAACCTTTTCATTATAAACGTATGTATTACTTTAAACATTGTTATTATATAATCTTTCAGTATAAACTTATATTACTATATTGTTAAACATTGTCATTATATAATCTTTCATTATAAACTTATATTACTATATTGTTAAACATTGTCATTATATAATCTTTCATTATAAACTTATATTACTATATTGTTAAACATTGTTGTTATATAATCTTTCATTATAAACTTATATTCTTAAACATTGTCATTATATAATCTTTCATTATAAACTTATATTACTATATTGTTGAACATTGTTGTTATAAACTTATATTACTATATTGTTAAACATTGTTGTTATATAATCTTTCATTATAAACTTATATTACTATATTCTTAAACATTGTTGTTATATAATCTTTCATTATAAACTTATATTACTATATTGTTAAACATTGTTATAATCTTTCATTATAAACTTATATTACTATATTGTTAAACATTGTTGTTATATAATCTTTCATTATAAACTTATATTACTATATTGTTAAACATTGTCATTATATAATCTTTCATTATAAACTTATATTACTATATTCTTAAACATTGTTGTTATATAATCTTTCATTATAAACTTATAGTAATATAAGTTTATAATGAACAATTAACATTAACGATGTACTGGCTTGCAAGTTCTCTCAATAAAATTAACCTAAATAAATAGAAGGAATCCAACAGATTCCAATTATGTAAAAACTACTCAGTATCAGTTTCTCTAGAATTAATGAATATCAATGACAAAAACCATGAATCGGTCTGGAATGGGAAGAGCTCATTAAAAAAGAACGACGTAACGATCAAAATACCAGTGTAATTGACAGCGGAAGTAAGACCTGACCATTCAGACAATCACTAATTGGCTTTATTTAAAAAGGCTCGATAGTCTCCAGAGATCTTATTATATATCTGTATAAAAATACTTGAGCTAATTAATCGCCATTTGGTGGACATAAAACAAGAAATTTGAGGCAAGGGAAGTATTAAGTTGCTGTTAATATACAGTAGTAGAACTAGAATCAGAAACTTTAATAACGGGAATCAAAAACACCTATTATACGATCATTGTGAATACAGGAAACTGCCATCATGCGACTTACGACAAGTCATTAGTAAAGTATAAGCTAAGTAAAAGATCTTACAAGTCTATAATTTTCCCAGAATTACGTCTGGATTTCTTTTTCTTGAAATCCTCAGAGGATATCTCGGTATTGAGCCCATGGAAGTAAAACCAAAAGTTATCAATGCCATAAATAAAAACCAATCACTTAATGATTGCATGTCTACAACTATAAACAAACACATTAACAGGCTAAAAAATACTAGACTTGGTAAAAAAAAGATCAAGCTATGGAAATTATAGTTTTAATTCTTACTACTGATTTCTATTGACTTTTCAAGATTTGCATTTATGTATTCTTTTTCCGAACTTCAATTCGGCATTACGAAGACCTACAGAGAATGAATGAATGAATGAATAAATAAATAAATAACAGACGAAAAAATGAATGAATGAATTACTCACCCCATTTGATGTTTATGAAGTCGAGTAACATCATCCAAATTATTATAATTGGGGAAGACAAGGAGATGCGATTGAATCCACTCAATATAAATTGTTAATTTCTTATCATTCAAATCAATAAACTCATTGTCTGGGTCTGAAAGCTAAAATAAAATTATCACATCATATATTGGTGTTTAATTGTTTTTAGATAATATTTTGCCAGATTTGTAAACTTGATTGAAGGACCCGGTAAATTGATTTTGATAAGAAAGTATGGAAGTGATTCAAGATTTGTAATCTGGTCTTATTATAAGAGACTTTTCCAGGTTCAACATAACATGCTTTGAATAGTTTTGAAATTGAATATTATGTTGAATAGCTTTGTTGAGTATATGTCTTAGTCATTATTATTATTATTATTATTGTGAACGTTCAATAATCATAGTTCTCTATTTTCGAGTCTCTTCAGATCCTAATTACTGAATAAATGTGTCTCAGAAGAAATAGCTTGAGTGTCACTTCAATGGCACCACAGAAAAATAGAAATCTTTTATTAGACAAAGAGAAATACTTCAATTCCCTTACTTTAAGCTTTTTTCTCTGTGTAATCTAATCAAATTGTGAATGAAGCTGCCAGTAAATCTGATACTCTAACTTAACTATCTGACAACTCACAAATATTTTACAAATAACAGGCAGTTAAACCCAATTAAATAACGTTTTTAACTACGATTATATCAAATAAGGTTAAAATAAAACCACATTTATTCTTTTTACATCTCTCAAAAGAAGCTAATATTTTGATTTTTTAAAGGGCAATAACCTTAAAATATTTCAGTGAAATCAACTTTTCAGACGGCAGAGCTAAACTTAGATTTCAATATTCTTTATCAGCGTTGTGTCTTACCTGATCTATGGAGATATTTGTTCTCATAAAAAATCCTTCGTCAAGATCCTGTTGTATATAGTATTTATTGTATGGACCTTCACCAACCTTTACTATTTTATTACCGCACACAATAGATAAATCCCAAACGACATATCTACAAAATCTACGTGGAACATGAGATATATCTGTATAATACAGACGAAAGGAGAGGAATTTACCAGACGTATCAGTTTCTAACATCCAGGCCTGTTTATCTCGATCATAACAATGAGCTCTCCCTTTGGAATTATTGGAGACTGGAAGAGGTACCTCACTAACAGACACAACCGACATCATTTCCACCTTCACTTTCAGAGAGTTCCTACCACGAGACAGACGAGAAATTGAAGCACCAACAGTAAATGGATCACCAAATCCTGAGGCATCTAACATCTGAGTTAATTCACCAGAATCAAAAGACGCATCGTCGCCTAAAATGACCCTATATTTCACGTTACACATGTGATCAAAACTTGTATGCCGTTGAAGCTGAACAGCTACACTACCATCAGCTTCAGTAGACGTCACATCCGGAAATAACGATATACTCCAATCAAACAGACCAAAAGAATAATAGGTTGTTTCTAGACGATCACCATAACCATGACGAGATTGACCTTCTTTAATCATTTTCATGTGATTTTCATATAAACAGTTTATTTTTCTCATTTCCAATTCGATTAACATATCACCGTTGTCTTGAAGAAATTTTCTGTGCACGATGTCATCCATTTCCATAAAGTTTTTTCGTCCATGGGTATGTTCATGAAATGTAAATTGGATACTTTTAAATGGTATCGACTCATTTCTAGTAAAATGTTCTCTGTTTAATGCTGTGAATGTAAAATCTAAGCCACATGTTGTGTCCTTGGAAGCAGTTTGCAACCGTAGAAAAGCACCAATATGACGTTCACTTCTTACAAAAGACACAACCCATTTCTGAAAACCATACACAAATTCCTTGGCGTAAGTATCTGGTGTAAATTCTCTCGTAATTTTCCCTGGTAAAGTGAAGGTAAATACCTGAGAATTAAAGCGATCACTTAGTTGTACCAAGCGACACAACTTTGCCATTGTAGATGCTTGAGCTGACTGTTGGTTGTTGAAGTGAAGAAACTGACTTGGAATCAAGAATCAGCCATGGCTAGTCATCTGTAATATAAACAATAAGACTACTATATTAATTATATATTGTTTCATATTGTACAGACCATATATAGAGGCAGTTTAATCGATTCATACTATCTATACAATAGTATTCTTCTTAATACTTCATTGTTGTAGCATTCAACAAAGGTGTGGAATGCCCAGTCAGATGTTCTAGAACAATATTCAATTGCATCTATTAGTGGTGATCAATTAATTAATACAATTGTTTCACAAGTAATTTATAACATAGTCAATACCTGAACAAAGAAACAGAAAGCAGATCTTAACCGATTTCTATCTGTCAAGGGGCCATGAACGTGCTGCGCACAGGACCTAAGATTATTGACATAGCCAGATAGTCGAATGGATGGACACAACCTACATCCCTTTAAACAGCTTTAAAAAATCAGATGATTTATTGTCGATTGGGCATTTCAAACACTCCATATTCTGCCACATAACAATACATTTATACACACGTTGTTATATATTCAAACTATTATTCTAATGTAATTAATAATGACCATCTTCGATCTCAAAGGTACAATAAATCATTGATATAATACAAGACATACAAGTTAAGTCTTTTCTCATCTAAAAAAAACTCGAGCCCCCCTCCCCTTTTTTTTTTGGTCGACAGTGCATATCCTGGTACCCAATTTGACCAAATCCTCTTTTGCCAATCGCGCCTTTGGCGCTCGCTGTACCGTTGAATTCGAAGCATGTTATATTTCAGAGCCAAGCCCCCACCCTCGCTTTTCACTAAATCCTTGATCGGTCCCTGAGATGCCTCTACTCCTTGGAAAAGGCTCATTTGCCAAAACAAGAATACCAGAATAGTAGACCAAAGTATATTGTCAAAATTACTTCAATTCTTCAATTACTTATATGCGTATTCAAGCTCACATAACTCGATGCGTCTGTTCAATTACACGTTGTGTCTCTTTCTGGCGTCGTCTATCGATTTGCTTTATTAGTTCAGTTCAATTTCAGCTATAATTTTATTTTTGTCAGATTTAATCCCTACTCCAATTGAACAAATGTAGATATTACAGAGATTATGACTTCATCTGTTACAGAATGTAAATATAAAACAAAAACGTTATCAAAAAAGTATTATTGCAGATGGAAAAAACAATTTTATGTTTCTATGTGTTTATGCTCTTAAAAAACCTGATTTGAATTCTGAAATTTAATCAATATCCTTTTAAATAAAAACGAATGTTTGCGTCTGGAGGTATTGTTAAATGTATGATTACATTATCTATATAACAAAATTTGTCAAGTTTCGAAAAATGAGTGACGATGTTTTGAATATTCAGACATATATTCGCAGTAAAAATACTAGAAATATTTATATTTCAAGTCCATATAATATAACAACCTTAAATCACAATTTTGATATTTTTATCGAAACGAAATTGTGACCTAATTATTGATGTAACCATCAGCAATTACAATGCTGTGATAATTAAACTTTCTTTCGTTTCTTAAAAACAATTATTAGTTCTTGTATAGGCTGAAATTGGCATGAATTGTCATTGTATAGCTGTCGCCAGCCAGATATAGGCTATTCCTTACAATCGACCATAGTTGAACGAACCAATGACCAGACCATGATAACAAGCAATCTGATTTTAAAGGGTAACTGAGAGCTGAGAGAGTAGATACAGTTACTTAGCACTTGGTATATTTTGACAAAATCCTTTGTTTTGCCTCCCTCACCTCAACACAACTAACTACAGGTTAGATTGATGATGGCCATTTATTTAAATGACATTAATGTATATAAATGTGCAAAATCATTGTACTTATTGTAGAAACAGCAAAGATAACAATGTAGTCTAAATGCTATTATAGTGAAAACATATCGAACTGCTTCCAGTCATTATTCCTGTATACGGAGCTGGTACATCTTCTTCTACTCTTTAAGCTGTCCATCGACATGGAAGATGTTTGGTATAAACCAATAATGATTGTTATTTTTTTTATTTGTTCACTACAAATGGACAGCTTTAATGACGAGTTGACTTTTGGTTCCAATAAAGAAGACCAGAGAAAATATGTCAGACTTAGACTTTCGGATGGACACTATCTCTTAAACAACAACTGATGTCCAAAGACAAGGAAGGTAGTTCCGATGATAGCACCTATTGTTTTGGCATTACATATTATCATAGTGAATATTGTTCTATAAACGTGACGATGTGATTCTAATGAGGTCATTTGCTCAGATTCTGCATTAAAGAATAGGAACACGTCTGCTACTTTTTCTCATTTACGTTATCAGAGTCAATAATCTTTGACAAAGATTTCCATTTCATTAAGTTTTGTTCACTGATATGGAAGTTGATTACTAAGCTCAAGAATGATGTCGACATGATGTTATTTATTTAACACAATCACCTAGATTTTATTAGCCTGCAGTCAATTGATATTTTAGCGAATAATAACAACTATACAATGTTTTGTACACTCCATGTAGAGGTGATCTGTTCCTTAGTTATGAGTGACAAAGCTATAATAAGAAGTTAATGCAATTCGAGTACCTGTTTTAACGAATATTACTTCTCGCAAAGACATGCATGGAGTCGCCACTAATACAACAGATACACTTTTATAAAGAAAACATCAGGTACAAAATCTCTGATTCATTCAGCATCCATGCATGTTTAATCTTTTGGAAGGTTACAGCAATGTAATTTCTAATGGAAAAAGTCGCTGGTCAGAGAAGATGCAAGGATCCGTTTCACTTTGTACTATAGGTTACTTGACTGAAATTGTAGGGAGTTGCCAAAATCGAAAATGTTGCTGGCCAAAGAAGACAAAGGGATCTTTTTTCACTTTGTACTTGACTGAAAATTTTTGGAGTTGACAAAATGTACTAAATCAAATGTTCCACCGTTCTTTTGAGCCGACTTAAATGATACTGAATTGAAATAAATTACAAAATAGAGAAGATGTGGAACAAATCACCTCTATTTGGGGCTTTTTATCAACACTGGTTCACAGCTTTTTCATTACATTGGTGTTTAATTTATAAGGAAGGAAACTTTCTAATTTCCAGATGAGTCAAATGTGGTATGCATTGATTTTTGATAAAGAAAATTAACTAACTTTGTTTTTTCTTTCCAACGTTTGTCAAAGGTTTTAGAAGGATCATGATATTGAAATTCTGATAATATGACTGCCAGTTACCGATTTTTCTAATACATTTGGTTAATAACTGATGTCTTTGTCTTGACAAACAGTATATAATATTGATGCGACCTCACGGGGATATCTTACTTCTTCTTATTCAATATGAAACACCAACTCTAAAAAGTGCCAAAGGGGGCAGACATTGATTGTTGATATAGGAAAATCGTTCAGAAAGATTTTAATTTCTGGAGTTTATTTAATAAAAGATGTGTTATTTATTAGGTGATAATAGGAAATGGCCAGCTATTTCTGGTGGTTATTACTTTTTTTTTTCACTAAAACAGAGCCCAGACAGAATAATGTCGTCCTTTCTACAAAAATTAACTAATTATATTTGAGCGATTTTTACATCATTTATCATTTTACACGAATATCTGTCTTCAACTATTTCTCTAGTCAGCCGATCTTGAGTTGTTATAATCGGAAACATTTTGAACTGCAGTGTTGATGAGGTGAGGTGATTTGGATTTGTGCCGTGCATCTTCTTTATTTTGTAATTCATTTCAATTCAACATCATTTGAGACTGCTCAACATTTGATTTAAAACATTTTGTCAATACATACATCAATTTGAAATCATAGTTGTAAAATTCATTAGGGTCAACATTCCAGCCTCGGAAATAAAATAACTTTTGAATAAAATATTCAAGTTTCAGTGCATATTTTTGTTTTATTTGCGATGAGGTGAGGTTTTATACTTCAGTGTACGATAATCAAAGATTTAATAAGGACAAACTTTTGTTGGAAAAAGAATCCCCTCATGTTTGGATGAAAGCTCTCTCATTCAACTGTAATACTCAGCTTTGAGTTTGAGGATTTCACAGTGATATTCATGAAATTATTTCCTTTCAAGTATTCTCATGTCACAAAAACAGTTGTCTTAAAGGAGCTTCAGATGATTCTATATAGCTAATATAAGCCTCGGAGTATTTCGTAAAACTGTCGGGGGATTGAGAGAAATAAATTGATTTTAGATTGTTTCCCTTGAGATATTTTTGTTTATAGACAAAATAAATTTCACTTAGAAACAATCTTCAATCAGAATAGAATATAGCTTCCTCCAAATCAAACATTATTTTTAGATCATTATCGTGATTGGTTTGTTTTCTTATGAAGCATGTGTTTAGAAGTTTTTAACCTGGCACAGGCTGAGCTCAACCTCTTGATGTGAGAAAAATATGATATTTCAGATCAGCAATGTTTTGCTTTGTTTGAGTTTTTTTTTTTTAGTCAAATCATTATAATTTTGTTTCGATTATAAAACTTGATTTATTTGATCTGTCAAAATATGCCTACATTAAATTCATATAGACCACTACAGTATAACAGAATACAGATAGTGTATATTTTAATTGTTGACTTTGACTCTGGGTTCTGGCAGAAGTCGTGTTTATTCTTGATCTCGATGCTTAACTTAAACTAATGGGGATTAATAAATAAAACGGATAAGGGAAAATAAACAAAATGAATATGACAAATTGGGTTTAATATAGAAAAATATATAGTTTAATATTTATCATCCAAGGAGTCATAAAACCGTTAAAGCTAAATTTGAAATGAACGACAGTGTCACACTATGGGGCTATAATTATCATTTTTTGGCATGAGTAAAACCATAACACACACAAATATAAAGTATAACCACAGTAATGAACATGAATAATTACTAACCAACACTTGCTACATAATTATGACATGCCAAGACTGATTGAATATACATGTATATGAAGCTTAGCTTGTGTATTAAGCTTGTATATCTTAACATGTTGTAATACAAACATAGTTCATGTCCAAATAATAAGATCGTAAATTAATGACTCGTGAACGTTATTACAAAGATTAATTTCCGGACATCCTTAATGATGTGTTCAGATACAACAAGATTACCATCAAAGATAAACCAAAAGACGTAGAACAACACATATCCTCTATACCAAATAACAGTGAGCATTTATTTCTTCAAATGCTACATTTGTCTTGTCTCAAAAAAATATAGCATCTAATTATTTTCTTTTACTGATAATCAAATTAGTCAGAATTATGCTTGCTGTTTTATGTCTCCTGAGAACAACTGACATATGTGAGTAATCCAGCTCTGATGAAAAATACATCAATTTGTGTGACACAAGACTTCTATTTACAAATGTCATTTGTAGATTGTATTCGTTTTATGTCCATTATCTGAATAATTGCGGTTGAAAGAGGCCTATATGAGTTTCTAGATTTTATTACAAAAAAATACTCTTATTTAGTTTTAGTAAGTCACAATATAGTTATATACCAATCCAACTAACCTCCAACTAGCCTGGAAACGAATGTCAAATTACCAACCAATATTTTTTTAATGTTTAATGGAAGCGGATGTTAATTTGTCAACTACCAATACCAAATTTGTATTTTAGAATAAACTATACGACACTTTTCATAATCTGATATATTTTACGAACGCATTTAAGAAGATTTTTATATTAAATAATCATTTACTTCTGCTGCTTACTGTTTAATATCAGAATTAAGAGACTAAACCTGAATTATGATGTGTTTTAAATGGGGATATTAAATAATAATCAGTACTTACAGTGTTTCAGCTAGCTATGTTTCCAATATCAATTTCCAGATCTTTGTTGAGTTGACAATTTAGTGTGGTATAGTGGATGAACCAATGATAGGAATATCACACAAAGTAGAGTTTTAGTGTTGTCTATTGATTTTGTATAACATGTGGAAGAGACGGTACCAAGGTTTATGAATGAGACAATATTACTACCAAGCTTAGATTCTACCTTCAATAATAGGCTTACCAACATCTATATAGTTAAAGGTGCAATGATTAAAAATTTGTTGTTTAACATCTGATATAAAATCTGAAGCGACTTCATTTATATTCAAGTGAACTGAGATTGTCATTGAGATTTCCAATTCTCATTTTCAATAAGGTTCATCCTTCGGTGAAAAAATAATTCCACTTCTTATCAATCCCTTTAAGATCCGGACAAGTTTTTGACTGCATATCTCTTAATGAACTTATTAATCAGTCCAGGAGATGGCAAATGGGAAATTTAGAAAAATCTAGCCTACTTTATCAAAACAACAGTTGTTACTCAAAACGGTCGTTTTCAAGAAAGGGTTTGACCGTAAATGGATATAATATTTACAAGTTTCCTGTGTATGTTTGCATTAACAAAACAAATCTTAAAAATTACTAAATAGAAGTACGTTGATTGGACGGTTTGCAATGCGCCACGCCACATCATGAGTAACGCGGTAGTTTCAAACGCTCTGAAGAGATGATGAAGTCAAAGCTATTCACTGAAAAACGATTTTGCCAAGTGTTGAAGTGACTATTTATATCCCTTCATTACATTGTTTGCCAAAAATGTTTGCTTTGAGATCAGGTAACACCACCTCAATAGTTCTGATCAATTCGTGTATTTCCTTAGACAAATAGCTAAAATCATCTGATAGAGAACTTTATCTTTCCTATTATAATAATGTTGTACCAAGAACGTCCTATTTAACTGTAAATTGTCACTCTTCCTAAAGTAGATTGGAATTTTCCATTCTATTAAAGAAGGTAATATTATCTATCTAAAGTATAATTAGAGATTTGATAAGATATGGTCTAATGAGTGATGGGTAGAAAAATCGAATATTGTTATAATGTATATCACTATATTTATAAATATTATATATGAAACTGCAACTGAAACACTTTTTATATATTTTAGTCATCGCCCATCATCAGATAAGTTAGCATGGAACCAATTCTTGTATTGTGTCTTACGCCGAAATGAAGGTTGGTATGCTTGAGAGTTCGGTTCTCGACTGGGGTGTGAAAGTCCGATGACCTTGAATAAGTCATCTTCACTCATAATTCCAGTCAACCCAGCTTAGCTGTAAATGGGTACAGAATTTTCAAGGGAATTTAATTCAACCGGTGTGACTATAATCAAGCTTGATTCTACACTTTTTTTTATTTTGTCGTAGTTAACATATAAGAAAACAATTTTACTGAGACTTCAAAAATCCATTTTCTATTTTTCATCTAGGTTTACATTATGTCTCTATAAGTCAAATAAAACATGTATTCTTGGTTGGTTGGTATTTTTAGATGACAAATTAACGTTCGCTTCAGCAGCAGCTGATACATTCTGATCAACAGAGAAATTCTACCTATCGGAGATATTACTCTGACCTATTGACCAACCATGTTTTAAATAGTTCACGCGTAGAAATTTTTCTCTCGGAGATCATAAGTGAGACGAAACGATTTCATGTAGACAAACCGAAAGTTTCAAGACACCATGCAAACCAATTTTATACAAACACATATGAAGAGAATGTATTTTATTTGATCCATACTAAGTGAATAAGAATAAAAATTTAAGTAGACTAATGTTAATGAGGTCGAAACAACTCATAATGGTGCGAAATGTCTTTAATCGTCTTTCCGGTTTCTAGTCTCGTAACTCAAAAACGCCTCCGCTATTGAAAAGAGTTCTGTACTGCAACTTCTTCAGTAAATACACACTGTTAAATTTGGGAATATTTTTAGCATTTAAGAACTTATTGATATCCTATAGACGTTTTGATATTAACTTTGATGCATACTTTATCGTTCAACGAATATCGTTGGCGTCATGGCTGGTGATTAGGTTCGTGTCTTTATCTGCGACAAATACGGAGCTAGGAAAGATGCGAAGTTTCGTATGCAGCTTATATCGCAAACTAGGTAGTTGTTGGTAGTAGTAGTAGTAGTTGTTTTTTTTCAATTCGAATGGTACTGTGCTGTTGGTTTGGTAATTTGAGAATTGGTAACAGGGGCGGATACAGGATTTGACGTTAGGGGGGGCGCAGAGTAAAATTTGGGCGAGCGGAGCGAGCCGAAAAATTATTTGAGGTTAAAATAATCAAAGTTATTGAAATATTTTTCTAGAGTGGGTGCAATGTAGATAGATATCTTGCCAAGCGAAGTGTGGCGAGAAACATTTGTGGTAAAATGGTGCGGACAACCCATGCTATGCAAATTTTAGGGGGGGCGCACGCCCGCCACGCCACCCCCTAAATCCGCCCCTGAGTAAGATCTGGTCGGGTCGAATGACATGGCAGTGAAACTCGACCCTGAGTAGTGTGGCGTAAGTTACTTGTTCTTCTTCATTCTTCCAAACTTCTTGTGATCATGTTTTTTCTTCTTGATGGTGGTAGTTGAATGGTAGTTTGCTTGGTTTGGTTAGATTATCTGATGGATGTTGGAAAACTAGAAGACCTGAATAGAAAAGAAGAGGAGAGTATTTCATCAATAACTGACTTTTATACGATGATTTACGGTACCAGTAACTCCTGATTGTCTCAGAAATACTTACCTAACATACTTACCTAATTTTAATTCAGTTGTCTGTCTTTTAATTATTGACGTCCTTTACTTTCAGACGTTTTGTCTGCTCAGTGCTCATAATAATTAGTGAATGCCTGATAATTATTGGACAATGGCATGTAATACGCCATCAGGAAATTGAAATTCTGGTTATATTTAACAATTTCCACGATTGTGATTATTCGCAGTTTATTTTTCAATTAAATGAAGGCGATGTCAGTTCTTATCGACCTACTGAGAAAACAGAGAAGACTTCGGACAAAGCTAGGACGATGTTACTTACTTGTGCGGAGTCGGACCCTTGTCTTTTAAGTGTAGTGTCTTACTAGATTCACCAAAGTTTTCTCCCGGATTAGTCAACAGGGTGCGTAAATTACTAAGGGTATCTTGTCGAGGCTTCCTACCATGATTAACTGGCACCTATATCATATATCCACCTTCTAACTCGCTGAGCCACCACATCTGAACTTGTGTTAAAGATCTAACATCAGGATTTTCACTTTAAGTTGGCCTACAGGTCAACGATCATGAATCAACTAACTCAATCAACGAGTTCGTGATGAGGACCACAACACTATCTTATGACACTTTTCAATTTGTGAGTTTTTAAATAAGTCTGTATAAGAAGCTTACGTTACTACTTGATGTGGTGAGTAACACTTGGCTATTTGTCCATTAGAGATTCAATAGACTTGTTCATACTTCTACTGATGAAACTCTAATCAAATAAATTGATTTGGTATTTGATAATTGTCTTCTATAATAACTGTCTGATTACTACTGAGACTAGAAATACTCAACATACATCTTATAAAGTTTAAAGATCGACCGTTCTATTCATGGTTAATCTATGTTTATCCACAGGGCGGATGGGTCAAGGAGATAGAGAGGAAGTGGAAAGTAGAGTTAATCAAAACATAATTCTGTCTGTTCATAAGCTATTTTAGCATTTGTAACGTCTATTTGGAGCAATTTCGGGACCTCGTCTACTTGGAGCAAATTCGGACAAAACTCGAAGGTTATTCTCTTGTAAATGTTTACATTCATTCACAGAATAATCGAAATTATCTCAGTTGTGAGGAGATCTAAATGTAAAAATGTTATTTTGAAACTTTTTTTCATAAATGGTAATTTCGATTTTATTAGTTTTCTTCTGTTTCATTTTCTAAGCCCATACAGACACCCATGGAGGCTATTGGTGCTGAACATAACTGGACACGTCATAATGAGGTTATCTGACCTTTGTTTTACATTAACCAATCGAGTTCCTTCCCGTAATATGTAAATTTTGTGATTTCTATAATATCTATAAAAAAATTACTTCCCTTGAACTTTACAAATTGACATAGTGACGTATTATAAATCAGCATCAGTAGACCATGATCTTTCCGGTTTGCATTTTTTTATTAATATATTTACTATTTACTTCAAAGAATTTTTTATTATTTCATAAATCTCTGTGATTAAAATTTTGTTTATTAATACGATTTACATAGCCTACATTCATTCTAAGATGGCTGAAAATTTATTGTGTTTGATATTATCATAAATTATAGGTCCACCACTCACATTTGACTTAATTTTGTAATCAAAAATGTTCCAAACGTGGTTATGAGAATGTAATGTAACATTTCATAACACAATTTATGTCAGCGATTGAATATATTTATACCACAGTACGAAATTAACTTTTTATCAGTGACGTATTTAGTTTTTTTTTCAAACCATACCCCTACCCCATCCCCGTCCATAAAAAGATTTCTGGCCTCAGCCACTGAAATTTATCTAGTATTTCTGTAAATGGAAGGCTCAGACAAAATCAAGAATAAAATCGTACTGCCCATAGTATGAATTGACTTTTCTGACACGAAAAGTAAAAAATGTAATCTTACTTAAACATCACACTATAAGTTTATAGTGTTTCATTTCTGAAGCTGAAAATGGTATGAGACGAGAAAAAAAATATATTGTAAGTTTATATGTCGGCCTTGTAATGGAGATTACGAACCTTTAACAGTCCGTTATCTGATACAAAAAGTGTGCATGTTTTCTCTGACTATAATTATTATAAGAAATAGTTGTAGAATTTATAGGGTAATTGGAGGAATCCACATTTTTTTACAGTAGCGTTTTATTTTAGCTAACAATCTTGTGTCAACTTCATCCAGAAATAGAACACATTCCAATTATCAATTAATGTTATGGCAAGGTTTTTTAACCATTGTTGTTCTGAACAATTTATTGATGCAGATTCCAAGACACGTTGTTAATTTCTTTTAAAGAAAATAACACAGAGATGGCACGAAAAAAATAAAGATTATTGACATTGGAAAGAGAAAATATTATTTTGATATTGATCTTGTTTTTCTTAATTGATTCCATTTTCGATTTATTCTTCTGTAATACAGAAAGAGAAATTCTGATTATTGTAACCTTTGCAGAAATACAGGATATAATCATGGGTTTCTCACGTTTTACTAACATATATAATAATCCTTCTATTTCTATCATTAAATACAAAAAAAAATCTTATCAATATTCTTATAGAAAAATGTAAATAATAACTTTCATCGCTTTTTTTTATTCTCTCTAATGTGTCTTTTACAATAGATGTAGAATAATTTGCAGTTATTATTAAAAAAAAATCAAATCTACCACCCTAGTTAAACTCATGGCATAACCATAGAATTAGGATAGTGGACCACAGCCATATACGCCCACCTCGGCACATTAAAGCCTTAAATCTAATCAGATGTAAACTAAACTTTCTCGAACCTTTCTATTTAGATGGGCTGTTAGTACTGTTTGCAGTTAGTTCTAATAACATCCATTTTAGATTTCATCAAAATTGGTTGAAAACTAAGAGAGTAATAGCATATCTAAAATTTTGGGGCAAGGGCAATAACCATCGAAAAAAGCTCAAATTCGAACATCGTTTTAGTAATAATGTATTCACATACCGAATGTCATTTGATTCCATCAAAAAATCTAGAGATGTGGGCGTATAAAAATGGGTTGACAAAGTATGTATGTAGCAATTGTAAAGGCAAACATATATACGAAATACAAGCTTTGTAGACACTCATAGAAATAACGAGTTTACAACCCAGTCCCTGGGTGGCATCAGGTATTTTTTTTTACAAGATTTAAAGAACTTACAGGGGCACGTTCAACATTCATGCGACCAATCATTCCTTAGTCTCAGTATTTTTAACTTAGCTATGCAGTAATATTGTTAATATCTCTCCCTCTTAATTTAAGCTTTCAAATCCAAGTGTAGCCTATCCCAAATCATCTGCGTTTGAAAGAATAACAAAATACGACTCGTATTTTCGTAAGGCTAAAAACAAAACAAATACAGATATTGAAGACAAATTAGTTTATTTTGTATATTTATAGTTCATTTATTTATTTAAATCTTGTGCTTTAGTGCAGTTCTAATACTTCTAAAGGCTATTTGGTTTCGTTTTTCGTGATTTTGACCTTTATAGTAGTTGCGGGTGTCTCACTCTTACTCATTTCGAAATACCTGATGGCACTTCTCGTATGGGGAAAGTCCACTACTATATAATTATTGCACTTGATTTTGTCATGATCTGGACGAGATTTTGGATGAACGGAATTGTTTTGCTTGTACGGATTTTCATTTTTACATATATAATGCAGAAAATGCAGAATGTTCTCCTTAAATCTGCAACAACTATGGTAAAAAAAGTTACAATCACATGACATCTCTAAAATGAAATCAACTCTTTGAAATTTTGAAAATCAATAAACTGACAAAATTTTGTATTAAGCAATATTTCAACCAATTATTTCAGCAATTATTCGTCCAGAAAAAATAAGTAAAGGAAGATTTTTAAAACTCGGATAGAACTTTAGGCATGGATGTAACTGTATATACACTTGTAGGTATTGATTGGTGTGATGACAGGTTCTAAAACCTCTGATCGTGATGATGGTTTTTATTTTATTTCTATGTATATCTTCTAGCACTTTAATGAAGTAAATAACTTTCTTCGAGTGAAAGTGTCACGAGAGACTTGTCAACTAAGTTAACCCTGGTGTAAACCCATTAGGCTTCAGTTATAAATCCAATATCTCATAGCTTAAAACACATTATGTAAGACAGTTACCAATAAAAACTGTCAAATATATACAATTTAGCTTATTTATAGAATAAGTTTGATGGCTTCTTCTGATATACAGCATGAACATATTCTTAACTAAATATTGTAGAATTTATTAAGATTTAAATACAAAAAAAAAAAAAAAAAAATGTTCGAGTAGTTAGACATTCGCCTGTTATCCTAGCAGTTATGGTTTAATCCTAGCATAATTTGCAAAGCTTCCTTAATATCGATAGGATAAACTTGTCAGAAATCTCTGAAACTTTGGTTTTTCATTACCATCATCTATTGTTCTGATTATTCGCCCACTTTAACAAATTACTCATTATATTGACAAAACATTCAAATAAATGAAAGTATTTAACAATTAAACATTTCCTCATGTGTTCTGATAGCCAAATCCACGTGGTAATATCTAATGTATATTGATGCAAAGAGCTTAATTATCTGAAGACAAATATACTCAAGGAAAATGCTGTTTGATTTATAAAACCCAATCCAATCACCATAATGTTCTGTATACAGTTACAAACACTCAATGAATATTGATGAAATTGAAACAAAACGTTGTCTGTTTGTAAATACCGTTACTAAATAACAACATTAAACTGAGGGCTGTCAAATTGTAAAATCCAATCTCGAAGCGATAGTCTTATATACAGCTAATATGGATCTCAAGTAAGCAGATCATTCATTGGAACAATACTTCGATTCAAAACCATTTCAATAAACCCTGGCCTAGTCTATCTTAACTAACGTGAAACATCCACTCCAATCAAAAAAATTGCAGTTCGATTGTTTTTATATAGATTATTTCGGTAGAACAATTATATGGATAACATCTCCGTAAATATCTCCACAAACTCATTAATCCAATATATTTTATGTGTATTTGAGAATATTATCTATATTCGATTTCGAAACTGGATACTGGCAATTAAAAATACTTACTGTGGTCTGTAGAGATTATGTCTTAACGGATTATCTCCCATGTAAACAACGATAAGATTATCCAGGGTTGTTTACAACATGTCAGTTCTTGAGAACTTGATATATTTAAAATAAAATCGACCGATTCCCCAGCGGAATCTTTGAATTATTGATTAGAACTAGAAGACAATGGCTGCCATTCTATTGTCTTTTACTTCTGATTCAACATGAAGCTGCATGCAGCTACTGATTTTACATTTCTTGTCGCAATCATATTCCTAAAAAATGAAATGTGTCTTGGGAGAAAATCCAGAAATAAATCGAAAGATGGTAAGAGTTTTGACTAAAGTTTGGTATCTATCGCAGTGTTCAGGAATGTACCATTTGTGTAAATTGTTTTTACTTTCAAAACAATGCTATTGATTTGCCAGTTTATTTACCGATTGTTAAAAGTGGATTAACTCTCCAGAGCACTGTTGATTTGTTATTAATTTTTGTGATTCTATTTTTTTTTTCTATCTATAGCCTAACAAAATTATGATAACACGGGCAATTTGATTTTGATTATCTCAATCTCTATTTTCAATACAATCCTTATTAATCCCAACAGATGCAGAAAACTGGGAGATAAACTGCATTTCATTTTATTTATGTTTTCAATAGATTCCAGTTCTCTAGAATATGGTTCTGTGTGGAAGAAAGAATTATTTCATGTATCAATTCATGATGAAGATATAAACCAAGCCTATTTAGTAAGTGAAAACCATTTTGGTAATATATGAGTTCTGCTTAATTAGAAGGGAACTATAGGTTGGTTGGAGATGGTCTTTCCTTGATTTGTCTGTTGTAGCAATAACCCTTTTAGATCTTCTACTGGTTGTAATGGGAATATGAAAGAAATAGATTAGAAAGGTATTCTTTATACCCGCCCTACACTTTTAGAATAAAAAATTAAGCCTGGTATAAGCCTACAGTATTTCCTGTATGTTTTTGAAACTTTTTTTTCAGTTTTATTTGAAGTATTTAGATGCAAAAGGAGATTTAGAATCTATGAAAAAGAAAGGTGTTTTGATATTTAGAATTCTAAAAATCAGAAAAAAGGTATAGTTATATAAAATATATACTTTTTTTGCTATCCTATATAAATTAAGAGTGTTGAAAAAGATTGCATGTTAAACTGCAGTATAAAATATTTTCAAGGTTGATCAATAGGTTTATATGTTTTTTAAGTGTGTCAGAATACATAAAAAAATAGTTATTTCTTCACTCCAGACTGATTTCATTGATGCTTTCATTTATAGTGCTTCATGTATCTTGTTTGATCCAATATATGTCTTTCAAATTTTTCTATATTGAATGTTTGTTTAGGGTGATTATTTCTATCTTGCAGATAATACATTATACAGATAATAATCAAGGACCACTTTATGTTCAAATCAAAGTACCGTCTGGTATAAAAAATACACTAACATCTATCACAGTTCCAGTCACATTTGGTAAACTTATTTCATTTCACATAGAATGGAAAACCAAGACATTTGTTCAGTTTCATAGAGTTGTCATCTCAGAATCAACACCATTTCAATTTCATCTATATTCTCATACATATCATAGACATTATTATAATTATTTATATCAACCATCAATATGTTCTCAATTTATACCTAAACACTTTCAAACACCACTAATAGTAAACACTGAATATACACACACACACACACACACACACCTAGTCCAAGATGAAGAAACAACCTCTATGAGAACTATGACAGAATTAGAGATGTTAAGAGATAAAGTGAATTCTGTTAGTCCAATATCATATCGAGGTGAAGATCATGTGATATCAGATAAACCTCAAAGTGAAGATATCACTGATTCTACCACAAGTTCTGTACGGACATTAGATTCACAACCTCATGAAGAAATTACTATTGATAATAAAATATCTAAAGTCACTATAAAAATGAGAAGAACTGAAACCAAACCTTCAATAAATCACGATGACAAAGTTGAAAAACCAAATACAGAATCATCTACAGTGTCTGCGAATCTAGAGCAAGTAGAAAATAAAAAAGATGAAGATTCCGTTGAAAAGAAAACTGATGACACCCTAACTAAAGAAAAACCAAATACAAAATCACAAACTTTTTATTTGAAGCCAAATGTGAACACTAAAGATAACAATGCTCAAGACAAAGATAAAGAATTAAAACAGCCTATTTTTGAAACAATAATACAAAAATCTGAAATGATGACATATTGTGATGAAAATTCACTATTTGAAAACGAAGAAAGTTGTTTAAACACAGAAGAAGAAAACACCAAAACACCAGCTATCTTTCAATTTGTTGACAGCAATGGACAAGATATGGTAGCCATTGATTATAATGACCAAATTATTATTAGAAAAAAATCTGATTTTTGTATGAGAGAACCAGAAGAAGAAAGTCCACCATTAGAAGTTATTATACCCAGTACTCAAGGCTCTACTCCTAATTTAACATGGACTAGTAAACTACAGTCATATTGGATGTGTTTTATAAAAGATAAACCCGGGTTTGGTTGTTGTACTCTATCTATTATGACTTATAATATATGGTTCTTTAATCCTGTTACTGATAATACAACAGAATATATAGAAAGGATCAAACATGTAGGAAAGGTATGTTTTCATCTTAAATTCAAAGTCAAACACATGTGAACTTTTTCAAGCCAAAAAATTCTTTACTCATGACACTGCAATAATAAAACCTAAAAAATGTTGTGTATTAAAAAAAAATTACTTATTGAATGGCGAGTGATATGTAAGTTATTTTATGGCACTGTTTGACTTATGCATTAAGTTGCTTTTTTGGACAGAATAAAGTGAATATGCCAAGTTAATTTATATATATTTATTTATATTTGAATGATATAAACTTTCAGATATTGAGTGAAAATAATGTAGATATTATTGGACTACAAGAAGTAAGATATGAGAAAGGTAAAGGTGGTGAATTAGGACCTAATCAAATAGACTATATTACCTCAGTTATACCACAATATCAGGTAAGTTAATGACAATAATGTTGTGTACTGGTTATTTATAGGTATCTGTGTATATTTAAAATACTACCATTATAGTAGCCTATGTGTTTCAAATGAAGGATCAGATAATATGCACCATGCAAATGTAAGGGAGTTTGCATTTTCCTTTATTCATATATTTTTAACTAGAAAAGCTATTAGAATAGGCTATGACATATACTCTTTTTATACGCCCACATGAAAATGTGGTCGTATATTGCCGTCACCCATGTCCGTCCGTCCGTCGGTCCGTCTGTCGGTCCGTCCGTCCGTCGGTCCGTCAACAATTGCTTGTGTACGCGATAGAGACCCGAGTTTTTATCTAATTTGAATGAAACTTGGTGTGTGTATTCATCTTGATAATATCTGGGATGAGTTCGAAAATGGCGCAATTCCAGTCGTTGGTTTATGAGTTGTTGCCCTTGACTTAGTGAAAAAAAACGTTAAAATTAACTTGTGTACGTAATAGAAGCTACACTTTTCATCTGATTTGAATGAAACTTGGTATGTGTATTCATCTTGATAATATCTCGAATGAGTTTGAAAATGGCGACATTCCCATTGTCGGTTTATGAGTTATTGCCCTTGACTTAGTGAAAAAATGTTAAAATTAACTTGTGTACGCAATAGAAGCTAGAGTTTTCATCCTATTTTAATGAAACTTGGTATGTGTATTCATCTTGATAATATTTTGAATGAGTTCGAAAATGGCGGTATTCCAGTTGTCGGTTTATGAGTTATTGCCCTTGACTTATTGAAAAAACGTTAAAATTAACTTGTGTACGTGATAGAAGCTAGAGTTTTCATCCGATTTGAATGAAACTTTGTATGTGTATTCATCTTGATAATATCTCGGATGAGTTTGAAAATGGTACGATTCAAATTTTGGGTTTATGAGTTATTGCCCTTGACTTCGTGAAAAAACGTTAAAATTAACTAGTGTATGTGAAAAAGACTAGAGTTTTATCCAATTTGAATGATACTTGGTATGTATATTCATATTCATCTTGATGAAAAACTGCGCGATGAAAAACTGCGCGAATCCAGTCGTTGGAGAATTTAAAGAGAAACCTTGAAGTGCATTATTATATGATATGGAAATAGAGGTATGTGCTATTTTTTCTTCTTATTTTCATTAGAGGAAGTAATTTTCTGTCTCACAGAGAGTATTGCCCCTGCCGTGCCGAGCTATATGGTAGGCAGAGACAATGTCAGTCTTACAGGGAGTAGCGCCCCTGCCTTGCCGAGCTATATGGTAGGCAGAGACAATGTTAGTCTTACAGGGAATAGCGCCCCTGCCTTGCCGAGCTATATGGTAGGCAAAGGCAGTGTCTGTCTCATGGGGAGTAGCGCCCCTGCCGTGCCAAGCTACATGGTAGACAGAGACACCTATGCCTTACAGGGAGTAGCGCCCCTGCCGTGCCGAGCTATATGGTAGGCAGAGACAATTTCTGTCTTACAGGGATTAGCGCCCCTGCCGTGCCGAGCTACATGGTAGGCAGAGACAATGTCTGTCTTACAGGGATTAGCACCCCTGCCGTGCCGAGCCACATGTTAGGCTGAGACAATGTCTGTCCCTGGACCCTGCTGAGCCGAGCTACATGGTAGGCAGAGGAAATGTCTGTCTCATAGGGAGTAGTGACTCTGCCGTGCCAAGCTACATGGTAGTCGGAGACAAAGTCGTTCAGAGGTACAACTGTGTCATGATTTTCAAATTTTAACAAGAAGACCTTTTTGATATTAATTCATAATACTTTTTCTTTATATTTTCAGATAAAACTATGAACAATGCCAAGATTAAAGAAGAAAAGCTTTGAACAGAGAAGGAAAGGCAACAAGAAATCAATGGCAACAAAGAGAAAAGAAAAGGACATTGAGAAATGTGATGAAATGTACGCAAACATTAGCAATGAAGTAACCAGGAGCAATGGTAACACGTGCAATTTGACAAATGAAATTGAAAAAATAGAAAAGGAAGATGAGACTACGAAAGAGTTTGATACTGTAATTGAAATACCAACTAATACCCTAGAAAACACAGGAACTGATGAAGCAGCAAAAATGAATAGTAATTTGGATAAATATTTTCAATATGCAAAGAAACAAACTAAAGCAATGAAACTAGCAGAGTTAGAGAAACATTTGAAAGAGAAAGATCGCAGTGAATATTTAAAAGATTATAAACGCAAGCAAAGATCCATGTCAGAGTTTCGCTGTAAAGAAAGAAAGCTAGAATCAAAGTCCAAGAAAGAAAAAAGAGAAAACCCTGAATACCGTAAAATAGATTCAGAAGTTAAAGCAAAACAAATCAAACGCAAGGATGCTCATTTCAAATTAAATGAAAATATCACTGAAACTCTTTTAAAGAAAGAGAAAAGAAAAAACCCAGAATACACTGCAACTGAAAGAGAAAGAGAAACTCCTCTAAAGAAAGAGAAAAGAAAAAACCCAGAATACACTGCAACTGAAAGAGAAAGAGAAACTCCTCTAAAGAAAGAAAAAAGAGAAAACCCTGAATACCGTAAAATAGATTCAGAAGTTAAAGCAAAACAAATCAAACGCAAGGATGCCCATTTCAAATTAAATGAAAATATCACTGAAACTCTTTTAAAGAAAGAGAAAAGAAAAAATCCAGAATACACTGCAACTGAGAGAGAAAGAGAAACTCCTCTAAAGAAAGAAAAAAGAGAAAACCCTGAATACCGTAAAATAGATTCAGAAGTTAAAGCAAAACAAATCAAACGCAAGGATGCCCATTTCAAAGTAAATGAAAATATCACTGGAACTCTTTTAAAGAAAGAGAAAAGAAAAAACCCAGAATACACTGCAACTGAGAGAGAAAGAGAAACTCCTCTAAAGAAAGAAAAAAGAAAAAACCCAGAATTTAAGAAATCTGAAAATGAAAGGGAATCTAATTTACGCAAAGAAAAAAGAGATGCAAGTAAATCAATGGAAATAGAAGAACTCATTCATGAGTTTCACAAGAAAATTAAAGATGGGCCAACTCTGACATGTGAATGTTGCCATCAACTATGGTATAAACATAGTGTAAAGAGCTCAGCAAGTTTAAAAGCAATCAATGAAACTGCAACCATGTGTTTAACAAATGAAGGCACTGGTTACACTTGTGGTACATGTGAAAAATACATTAGAAAGAATAAGGTACCACCTTGTTCTATTATCAATGGAATGAAATTCCCTGAAAAACCCAAGAATTTGGAATTACATCCTTTAGAATGGCGTTTACTGTCACCAAGGATACCTTTCATGAAAATATATGCAGCACCACGTGGCAAACAATTGAAAATAAGAGGCAATGTAGTAAATGTACCAGCCAACGTAACAGACACTGTAAAAATGCTACCTCGTGCAACAGATGACACTATGACCATTGCAGCGCAATTAAAAAGACAACTGAAATATAACCACGCTGTAATGACTGAAAATGTAAGACCCTATAAAATAATGGAAGCAGCTCAATGGCTACAGAAAAATGGTACACTTTACAAAAGTGAAGGTATCATATTAAATGAAAATTGGCAAAATGAAATAGAAGAAAATGAAGAAGACGCAATACAAACACTTGAAAACGAAGAGAATAAAATCAAAGAAACTCAAGAAACTGAAATGGTTAATTCGTGCAATAATGACAAACATAAGCAAAATGAAATCAATGCAAGTAATGAAGAAAAAGAAAAAAACTCTGGCAATTCTGATGATGATTGGAGTGAAGATGAAAATGAAAATGTTGGGAGCACAAAAGACACCATGTTAAGTGCTCCTGACTTCATTGAAAATAACGAGAAAGAAAAGGTTCATGCATTTGCACCTGGAGAAGGCAATTTTCCTCTGAGTATATTTATGGATAAAAATTCAGAGGAATTGGCTTTTCCAAATATATTCTATGGAAACGCTCGCAAAACAAATGATGAAAGAGAAGTGAAAGCTTATTACAGTGAAATATGCAAATCTGAATTACGAAGAAATGATAGAAGAGCTGCAAATAGCCCTGAAAATATTTTCTTCAAATTGAAGAAACTGCAAATGAAAATTATGATTGGTAATGCTCAAATTGCAATTCGTAAAAACAAAACACAAGGAAAAAAATTAACAGCAGGAGATATCAAAAACCCCACTGCAATAAACAAAATAATAAATTTTGATGAAGGATATATGATCCTGAAAACTTTGAGAGGGTCACCTCCATACTTTAAGAAAGCAAAAAGTGATTTATTTGCAATGATAAGGCAACTTGGTCCAGCAACATTCTTTTGTAGCTTCTCAGCTGCAGAAACTCACTGGAAACATTTGCTACGCATACTTGGCAAAGTTCAAGACCAGAAAGATTATACTGATGTAGAAATAGAAAACTTTGATTGGGAAACGAAATGCAGATTAGTGTCATCTGATCCAGTAACATGCACAAGGCAATTTGATTACCAAGTAAATTTATTATTCAAAGAAATTCTCAAGAAAGAAAATTCACCCATTGGAAAAGTTGTTGATTACTTCTATAGAGTAGAGTTTCAACACAGAGGATCTCCACATATCCACACCTTACTGTGGGTAGAAAATGCACCCATTTATGGCCAAAGCAAAGATGAAGAAGTTTGTCAATTTATTGATAAAGTAATGACATGCAAGAAAGAAACTGAAAATGAAAACATACAGAAATTGGTGTCATACCAAACTCACAAGCATTCTCACACGTGCAAACGAAAAAAACAGAAAATTTGCCGGTTTGGATTTCCACAACCTCCAATGAAAAACACTGTAATATTGAAACCATTTGATGAAAATGCTAAAGAAAGTGAAGTTAGAAAACACAAAGAAAATTATAAGAAACTCAAAGAAACCATGGATGATATGATTGAAGGTGAAGACATATCATTTGATGAATTCCTAGAAAAAGTAAACCTTAATCATGATGATTATATTTTAGCAATAAAGTCTTCAGTAACAAGACCAACTGTATTTTTGAAAAGAAATCCTGATGAATTACGCATAAATTCATATAACAGGTTTTTAATGCAAGCTTGGCAAGCAAATCATGACATTCAGTTTGTTCTGGATGTCTATGCATGCGCTATGTACATAGCATCATACATTGCAAAATCACAAAGAGGAATAAGTGATCTACTCAGAAAAGCATGTCAAGAAGTAAGAAATGGAAATTATGGTGTAAAAGAGCAAGTAAAAGTAATTGGAAATAAATTTTTAAATAATGTAGAAATAAGTGCACAGGAAGCAGTGTACATCATACTGCAATTACCCATGAGAAAATCTTCAAGAGAAGTTGTATTCATTAATACTTCACCACCAAATGAAAGAGTACAACTTCTGAAAAGCAAAGACCAATTAGAAAATCTTGAAGATGACGATGAAAATATTCAATCTAGCAATGTACTGGGAAGATATAGGAACAGAAACGCAAAGTTAGAAAATGTATGTTTAGCAGAATATGTTGCTAAATATGATACGAGAAAGAAATTTGTAAAACGTTCCAACAAAGCTGATGAAACTGGAACACTGAAAGAAAATCAGATTGATCATAATTCTGATGAAGAAATTGAAAATACACAAGAAATTGAAAATACACAAGAAAAAGCAAGAAAAACTCCACGAGTAATAAGATATGTAAGCTTCAATAAAGATAAAGACCCAGAAAAACATTATAGAGAACTATTAATGTTATATACACCATACAGAAATGAAGAAACAGATCTCATTGGAAATTGTGAAACCTTTGCTGAAAGATTTGAAATTGAAAAAGAAACAATAGCAATATTACAGCAACAATATGAAAATAATAGAGCAGAAGTTGAAATTGCAATGCTTGCTGAAGCTGACCCTGACCCTGAAAATGCTTGGGATGAACAAGCACCACAAACGCAACATATAGAAAGGGAAGATGAATTCGAAGAAAATGCAGAAATAGAAATTTTGAAAAAGAAAAATGAGCCTTTAAATTTTGAATATGATATAAGCTCAGACCTTGGAATACCCAAAGTGGATAAAGAAAGTGAAATAACCTTATACGAAATGCCCGAAACTGAATATCTTCAGTTGATGAGCACTTTAAATGAAAAGCAATTACGATTTGTATATGACACAGTAAATATAATCAAAACTTCAGATACCCAAATATTTAGATTCCTCAGTGGTGGGGCTGGAGTTGGCAAAAGTTTTGTAACAACTGCAATTTATCAAACCTTAGCAAGATTTTATTCAACGCAAGCTGGTGATGATTACCAAACAATTAAGCAATTATTGATAGCACCAACTGGCAAGGCTGCTTTCAATATCAAAGGAAATACTATTCACAACGCTTTGAAAGTACCTGTAAATCAATCACTGGAATATAAACCTTTAGATTGTAGCAGGTTAAACACTTTACGAACAACCCTTGGTGGTTTGAAAGTGTTATTTATTGATGAAATATCCATGGTCGGAAATGCAATGTTTAATTTTGTAAACAAACGCTTGCAAGATCTGAAAGGATCACCACTATTATTTGGAGGAGTAAATGTAATTGTTATTGGAGATCTATTTCAATTAAAACCTGTCTTCGACGGTTTTATTTTTGAAGACCTGAGCAACAACTATGGACCTCTTGCAAGTAATTTATGGAAAGATAACTTTGAAATGTTTGAATTAACAGAAATCATGAGACAAAAGGACAGTAAATTATTTGCTGAACTTTTGAATCGATTACGAGAATACAATTATGCAAACGAAAAAGAAAAAGAAAATGACATGGAAATATTGAAGAGTCGAATTATCTCTAGCAATGATGTTCAATATCCTTACGATGTTCAACATCTCTTCATTAGCAATGCCAAGATGGAAAAATTTAATGCAAATATTTTTGATAAAATGCCTGGTGAAAAATATGTAATTACAGCTAAAGACAGTGTTGTTGGTTCAAATGCAAAAGCAGTAGAAAAGACGTTATTAGAAAATATACCAGATGACCCGAGAAAAACAATGCAATTACACACGCAATTATCTCTAGTTGTCGGCATGAAATGTGAACTCTGCATCAATGTAAGAACTGAAGATGGATTAACGAATGGCGCAGATTGTACTGTCAAGTTCATTGAAACTAACAAAGCAAGATCTGCTGCCGGAACTATTGTTTGGGTAGAATTCAGCAATGAAAATATTGGCAAATCCACACGCAAAGATTTAAAAGCAATTTATCATTCAAATGTAATGTCCTCCTGGACACCAGTGAAACCTATCTCAAGGCAAATCAGAATTGGCAAATTTAAAAGTGCAGAATTAATGAGAATGCAAATACCATTAAGACCTTCAGCAGCTAAAACTATTCACCGGTCACAGGGTGACACCTTGAATAAAGTTGTTGTTGACTTTGATGGTCGCAAGATGGCTCACATTCACTATGTGGGTTTGAGTCGAGTTAAAACCCTGGAAGGACTGCACATATTAAACCTCGCAGAAAGTAAGATAAAAGTTGCAATGGAAGTGAAAGAAGAAATGAACTCTCTACGCAATAAAAGAATTCTGAAATTTCGCACACCTGATTTTCCAGTGTGTTCTGAAAATGAAATAGTTATATCTTATCAAAATGCAAGATCCTTACAGAAATACTTTGAACACGTGAAAATTCACCCAGTATTTGTAAACTCCTCTGTAATAATAATCTCTGAAACAAGGTTAAAGCTAAAGCAAGATGGAATATATGATATTCCTGGTTTTCGATTGTATAGAAATGATTCCACTACTGAAAATAGTAAATCTCTACATGGAATGGCAATTTATATCAAGGAAAATATATTTCCATTGCAAGATATCAAAGTACAAAATGTAAATTCAAACGGAGTTGAAATGTCTCTAATTATCATGAATATGAAACATGAAACCAATGTAAAACCCTTGCAAATATTAGGAGTCTATAAACCTCCTAAGACACCTGTTAAACAATTGGTAATAGCCTTAGAATATGCAAAATCTAAAATGACTGAAAATGAATTCACTGTAATACTTGGAGATTTTAATCTTCAATCACACTCTGAAGAATGCAAACAAATTGAAAATTATTTGAAAACGTTTCAGCAACAAATACATGCTCCAACAACTGAAGCTGGAACTGTAATTGATTTGATATTTAGCAATATTCCTGAAATATACACTCAATGTGCTACATATGAAAATTATTATTCAGATCATAAACTGATTAATATTACTGTCAGCTCTAGCAAACGAAATCCAGAAATCAAACCTGAAGCAAAGAAAAAAACTCATGTAAACAAGAAAAAAAATGAAGCAACTACACCACAGCAAAGAAAGGATTCTTGTGAAAAGAAAGAAATTTTTAAGATACCAGAAAAAAAATTTAAAAAAGAAAAACCCATTGAAAATATACCACCCGAATCGAATGATACGATTATATGTAGAGGATTTGGATATGTTATAAAGCAAGTTGATATCAACACTCTTAATGGACGTGCATGGTTAAACGATCAAATAATCAATTTTTATTTGAAAATTCTTGAAAGAAATGCAAATAATGAAGGAAAAAATACTCTGGCAATGGATACTTATGTGTATCTTCGCATCGAAAGTAATCTTGTAAATGCAATAGAAATATACAAGCAACAAAACATTGTATCATATGGCATGGTATTAATACCTATACACACAGCAAATCACTGGAGTTTAGTGATAATTTTTGCAAATGACAAAATTATTAGATACTACGATTCCATTAATAATTTTGTAAAAGGCAACAACATTTTGTTGAAATTAGAAACCTTCCTGCAAATCTTAGAAAATAGTAATACACCTTGGAATAAAATCTATGAAAAATCAGTCACACTGCAAAGAAATTCAAATGATTGTGGTGTTCATGTCTGCATGAATGCTGAATTAGTCTTGAAAAACAAACCATTGCAAGTCAGCAAACAATACGCAACAGATTACAGACGCAAAATAAAATCAATTATTCAAAATTTTGAATTATAATTTGATAGCAATGCATCTTAACTGCAATTAATCATATCAAAAGTAAACAAAAGTTCCACGTGAAATACCCCTTGAAATTTATGTGCAACAAACTGAAAAAGTCATATGAAAAGTGAAGAAAAATAACATATCCAAACACTTGCAAAAAGCAAAGAAAAATAACTCATGAAAACACGTGCAAGAAATAAAAGAAAATTTTACACATGCAAAAAAAATAACTCATGCAATTTAATGGAACATTCCTGAATGATGATATTGTGACAAAAATTATCTTTAAGATATTATCTGCTTTACCTTGTCTGACAGGAATAAAAAAAAATCATTTTATTTTGTAATCCTCTGTGAAATTAATATCTTTGTCTGAAAAATACATTGGTTTTCGGTATAAGATCAAGTTTGCTTACAATATGTTTTCATCTTAATTCATAACTATAATTTTTCTCAATGATCGGGAAAATATGCCATGTGCTCTCTGAATGATATAAAGGTAACCCTAATGCATGATTCCAGTCGATGGTTTATGAGTTATTGCCATTGACTTACTGAAAAAAGGGTTTAAATTAACTGGTGTACAAGATAGAGGCAAGAGTTTTCATTCGAATTGATTCATTTCAATATCAGCTCAAATAAGTGCGATGGTGCAATCAACTTTTTCAAATATTCAAATTTGCTGAAGTGGGCGTATGTTACCTTGCCTGGCAAGCTATCTTTATATAGTTTGTTTATCAACCTGCTATGTTAATGCCTACTAGTTTAACCAATGGAAAAGTTGAAGAAGGATTAGCTATTTTAACTAAATATGAAATTCTGCATCATGATTATATTCTCCTCTTTAGGTGAGATTTATTAATTTATCAATTTTTCTATATTAACTCAGTGCAGATTCATATTCACATATATTTTACATACAACATGTCGTGTAGATTTACGACACACATCACATTATGTTAGTTGTATGGTGTTATGCTAAATGATTTACTAAAGACATCACATATTAAACAGTCCAACCTGTATGATTTATTTAGTAATTAAGGTATATTTTTTACTGAAATATTATGTAGTAAATCATTTATTACATATCTACACTAATATTCCTGCTCTATGTTTGTAACCCCATTCAACCCTCATTATGTGATGTATGTAGTAAATCTTTTATTATTCATCAAAATATTATGCTTGAATAGGATGTGTGTAGAAAATCAATTATCATTATAGATTTTATATGAATATGATGTTTCTAGTAAATTATTTAGTTGTCTCCTCTCTTACAATAGGAATGCCAGTAACAGTGCTGACAGACATCAAAGAATTTGTTTACATGTAGAAATTAATATACCAGGAATAGGAAGTGTAAGTTTTATTTCAATATTTTTTTGCTATAAAATATTGATTAAATTAAATATTTTGTATTATCAATTATGTGTTATGAAATAATGCCATAACAAGGGGTATAAAAGACCCTTATGACAATGTTTTGTATAATTCTTTTGTGTATCTATTTTCTATCTAAATAGGTACATGTATTTAATACCCATTTATCATTAAGTCATGAAGCTAGAGAAAAATCTGTTAAACAAATATGGTCATACATCAACACATTTACTGGTCCTAAAATATTACTAGGTGATTTTAATGCTCAACCACATGAAAAATCAATGAGGTTAGTATTTAAGTGGATGGGCTAGAAACACTTCTAAATATACTACTAGTAACTTATACAACAATATCAGTAAGGTTTCAGAAACAAGACACAGCTTAATCTTATCCATCTTCAGCAAACCTAAGACTAATTTGCACTAATTTAAGAAAATTTTGTAGACACAGTTGTAGAGGGTTTACACTAACTGAATATTCACAGAAAAACTCACATTTAATTTGCTGAATAATTTCTAAGGCTGCATGTCCAAATACAGTGAATTACTGTCATACAAAAATTAACATCACAGGGCAAGGGAATTAAAACTTATCTCTATGCCTCTGTTTTTTTATTATTAATATTTCAGATATTTAGCTAAAAAGAACAACATGGTTGACATGTGGCCTTATATACATGGTAAAAATAATCCTGGAAAAACATTTAATGCTAGGGAAAAGGAGAGGAATAAAAGGGTTTGTTAGTTTTTCTTTTTAAATTCCAATATCATAATTTACACTGCAATATAAAGCAATATACTGGTCTTAGACATTTCGTCAGGAATTACATGTACTTAATATTTCCAGTTTTATAAGTTGGGGAATCATGAATTCCTAGTTCACTGAAAATTATGTACCAGTATTAAGAGTATACAGTATAATCATTTTTGCATTATCATTAATTAACATTTATAAACGACTTGTTTCAGATTGATTATATATTTCATTTACAAGAAATAAACACACAAATATTAGATACACAACTTTTGGAGGAAAATAACTTTGGGTAAGTTTTAACGTCACATTGTGTTTTTATATTGATAAAAATGGAATATTCTCTAATCTTATAGCTTATGGATCATGTTCAGAAATACAAATTGCTTCATTCAAGATATATAGTCGTTCCAATGTACAAGATTACACAGAGTAATATTCGAAAAGATTTATACATACACTGGGACACTGTAGCTTATATAAGAGCATTTCTAGAAAATAAAATGAATAGATGGATGGTGTCAACATAGAGAGAATATTCACATGGCTGAAGATATGTAGTTTTACACATGTAATATATAATCAGATTTGACAAAGTGTTAAATGACATTAACAATATGTATTTTTATAGGTCAACTGCTGCCTCTGATCATCTACCACTATTATCAACAATAGGATTTAATTGTCCACAAAATAGATAACGCGGGCAAAATATAAGTGGGAACTGAGATATGAAATTTAATGTTAAACAGTACATTTGCTCAAAATTAGGTGATTAATTCACTATTTGATACAGCATTTTCAAGATCCTATCAGACATTGATCCATTCTGATCATATTTATATAGGTTGCCTTTTTTTCATTATTTGTAAGAAATGATTGTATTTGAATGTGAATTTTGTGAAATATGTTGTGATTGTTTTGTACGTATCATTCATTCTGTCTGTGATATATATTGTTATATTTGTAATGAGGGTATTATTTGTCTTTCCTGATATTAAGACTGATAAAAGTCACATTTATTCTATTTTTTGTTATTCAGTGAACTATTAAAAAAATATATTTTTACTATTGTTATATTTGTATATTGTGGTCAATTTGTTACAGATTGTATGTATTTTGCTGAATCGATTAATTTGTTACTGAAAATTATTCTGCTGAAATGATAATTTGTTACTGATATTTATTCTGCTGAAATGATAATTTGTTGAAATGATAATGTGTTACTGATATTTATCCTGCTGAAATGATAATATGTAACTGATATTTATTCTGCTGAATTCACCAATGTAACTGATATTTATTCTGCTGAATTCACCAATGTAACTTATATTTATTCTGCTGAATTCACCAATGTTTCTGATATTTATTCTACTGAAATGATCAATTTGTTAGTAATATTTATCTGGCGTTATTGATCAATTTGTTACTGATTTTATTTTTGCTGCATTACTGGTATCCATTATTTAAAGATATATATTTTAACTATTGTTACAGCACTAATTGTTTTTACATTGTTAAATAAAACTATTTTTTCTTGGACTAGGAATATTAGGAGTAACAAGTCATCATCTGATGACAATGTGAATTTATTGGTTTGTTTCCAAAAGAGGCCTTTAAAAATTACCTTATTCAAATTGCTCTTTATGTGTTGGAAAATGACCAATAAGAAAAAAAAAACATTTTTATTTAAGTGAAGGTTTACAAAAAAATACAAAAAATCCTAGAATTTTTATAAATATAAAAAAACTTTCATCTAAATACATGTATAATAAATAATAAAATTATCTAGCACTATAATATCTATCACCATTAAATGTTGGAATAACTTATCCCAAGTACATTAATTTTTCATTGCATATACATTGAAACTTCATTTAGTTTGGCTCTATTCTATCTTACTGGAATCAGCCCTTCATAAACAGTACATCTCCAAAAATTTAATTGCACTTCAGACACCAAACATCATTCTCAAATCATTTAAAGATAATTTCTGTGTTGCTGCACCAGATCTATTAATAGAATTGATAAGGTATAAGGATAATAGGAAACATATGGCCATACCAGCACCTTTGATGGTGCATTTCAAACTCAAAGCAGTTGATCAATTATAGTATTTTTCTTAATTATTCAAAATTTGTAGAAATCTCCAGTCAGATATTAAAAAAAGTAATATATACATACCCTGTTAGGACATTTTCTGCTAACTGTGTTTTTGTTTTCTGTAAATCAACTATTTTTTCTTCAATAGTATCTTTACAAACATACCTAGAAATAGGAAAGTATAATGTGATAAAATATCTATGGAAAACTTCCAAAAATGTATTCTTAAGTTTTTGAGAATAAGGTTCTTGCTAACAATATAAGACAATACAAAATACATTATTGACTGGATGGAACATTTAAAAAATAGTATTATAGAATTATAAACCATTACAAAACTTACTTGTGAATAAATACATCTCTGGTCTGTCCAACACGAAATATTCTGTCACAAGCTTGTTGTTCTAAGGCTGGATTCCTAAAAATTAATATTTATAATCCTTAATAATACTATAAAATACATAATCCTTCAAAGTTCAAAACACTATAAAAATAGTTCAATAATATATTTAAATATAATTATAATGAAGAACACCTGTGTTATTATAACAAATATATTTTACAAGGATAATAATTAGGTTTACAAAACGATCCTCTCTGTCAACTGGTCCTTTGCTGTACTGTACCCTTTACAGCTGGAATAATGGCAGTCTAATTAAAATCAGACCCTAATTTCGTTCGTTTTTTTTAAATCCGTTTTTTTAACCACTACATTTGGGTCTGAGAACGTCGCGCTTTGCCAGCCGTTCAGGTTAACTTTGACCTAACCTTAATGACCTTTGTTTTAACCAATCAGATCTTTGCCCTCTCCCGCGCTGGGATTTTGTTCGCGAACAATAGGTGCATTCTAGGATTCCTAAGTGCTGTAGACTAGTTTATCAGGTCATGTTTATCAAGGTAAGGTCAAAGTTAACCTGAACGGCTGGCAAAGCGCGACGTTCTCAGACCCAAATGTAGTGGTTAAATAACCGGATTTAAAAAAAAAACGAACGAACGAAATTAGGGTCTGATTTTAATTAGACTGGAATAATGGAGAAAGACAACTTATTGAAGGTTACCAGACTAATACATTGAGTGAGACTACAATACACAATTGCCAATTATTCAACGCGGTCAAGCAAGTGATGATATGTTAAGTTTCACACTAACTGTGCTACAGAGGTTAAATCATAATCAACTTGTTAAAAGTCTTATAAAACTTCCTTACCAGTGAATATCTAGTATAAATAAATGGTTTCCACCAATAAGATTTAACCCTACACCACCAGCTCTCAGTGATACCAACATAACCTACAAATTATATATAAATATCAACAATTATTGTGATACAAAATCCGAAATAAGAATTGAGATTTTTCAAATAAGACAAATGAAATGAATATGATTTCCAACTGCTTTCACAAATTGTTGTAAAAAATGAAATGAATGGAGTTTTACGTCCTACTTCTCTGCACCTATATGGGCTAATTGAGGACGGGAAAACGCCATACAGTGTGCAATGAGGGAAATTTTGCCAGGACAGCAGCATTATCCTGCTCTTATTATCGATTTCCAACAGTCAAGGGATCTTTAACGTGCACAGCCAATAGCACACAGGACCTCGGTTTATTGTCCCATCCAAACGACTAGACGCTTTTTCCATGTCAGCCCCTCCAACCTGCATCAATGACAGGGGAAAACCGGTATCATCTCGACCCATGCCGGGATTGAACCCTGGACCTTCAGGTTAGCGAGCAAGCGTCTAACACACAGAGCCACTGCGGCTTCACAAATTATTGTATATATTATGATTACAATCTTAAATACACCTGTCAAGCAAATCCAGACTAATATACATATCCCAGAAGTATTTAAAGCACAAACGAGCAGAAACACACTTTTATATTTCAAGGTAGTTTAACTATACAAACCTCAGCACCACTAGGATTCGTGTTAAAATCTTCGACTAGTTCGGTTCGTTTTTTTGGTGCTATATTACCCTGTATAAGACTATATGATATACCCATTGTTTTTAAATGATATCCTACAACATCTAACATTTTAGTCCACTGAGACACAATAACACTGAAATATAACATTTTACATAGTTATAGCATAAACAATTTAAATCAAAGCTTAAATCTTAAAGTATCTTATCTGAAAATATGTATTCAAATCAAGGACCTGCAATTGCTAAGATTAAAACCATGTAAGAATTGAGCTCTGTAGACTGTTTACTAGCAAAAATATCGGTGGGTATAAATGCCATTTCCCAAACGTCCCTTATATAAATACACAGACAAGACACAGCAACATTTTACACCAGGAGAGTTTAAAAAGCTTCATTTTTCTTTTCAAAGTGTTTCAACCAATCTGATCTAATTTAACACCTGTAATTTTCAAATCTCACCTTTTCAATGGTTGACCCTTTTTACTTTCCTTACGTATATCTTTTATCTTTTCAACAACAGCTTTTAACTGAAAGATAAACATACAGTTACAACTGATCATTAACTCTATTGAGGTAACCATTCTTACTGTAACTCAGTTATATTGGACTTACTGTCACTGGCAAAAACTACAGCAAATATTATTATCTTATTTCTTTGTTTACTGAAATCTACCATGACCTTGATTAATGCACTAATGTACAGTGACAATTCTTTTCTAATTTTGTTTAATATGTTTTGGGGACACTGATAGCCTCAATACAAGCATGATTTGCAATTAGTGATGTCATCAAACACTTAGTTTAAATGGAATAACAGGAACCAGACATTGGATCTAGAATTGGAATGCTTCAAATTGATGCCATTAGTGACCCAAGATACATACAGACATTTCTAAAACCTCTTTATCATCATTAGGTTGCAAGACATAGTAAAGCAAGCCTACCTTAGAACTAAAATGAGCAGGTTGAAACATGAGTTTAAGATCAGGTTTATCTGTTGTCTGTTCTGTACTATTACTATCTGATGTACTATTATCAGAGTCTAACAATAAACCTTGCATCTGTTCTTCTAATGTTAACTCTATATTATCTTTCTCTTCTATACCTTCTAAATCTAAACTTTCATCTTCTAGTTGCTGTTAAAGATATATAGATTTATATTCTTGACTTTATATAACTTGACTTATAAACTAACTTCTATTTTTAGCATAAATGAGACCTTATTTTTTTCATAAACAAAAACGGAAATGTAAAAAAATTTCCTTTAAAAAGACTGAATCAGCACTGTACATTTCAATTTGAGTAAATTCAGGACCCCATAAATGTAATAATAAAGATAGTGGACCACGGCCATATACGCCTAACGAAAAAGTCGAAAAAGGAAAAAATTTAATCAGGAGAAAACTAAACTTTCTCAAACCTTTCGATTTAGGTCCAATAACATCCATTTTAAGTTTCATCAAAATCGGTTGAAAACTAAGAGAGTAATAGCATGTTTAAGATTTGGGGCAAGGGCAATAACTCTGCTTGTAACGATCGAAAATAGCTCAAATTCGAACTTGATCTTTGTTTTATGAATATGTATACACATATCAAATTTCATTTGATTCTGTCAAAAACTCTAGTTTTTAGAGCGTTTACAAGCAAATGTTGATGGACGGACCGACGGATTTGGGGCAAGGGCAATAACTCTGCTTCTAACGATCGAAAATAGCTCAAATTCGAACTTGATCTTCGTTTTATGAATATGTATACACATATCAAATTTCATTTGATTCCGTCAAAAACTCTAGTTTTTAGAGCGTTTACAAGCAAATGTTGATGGATGGACAAACGGTTTTGGGGCAAGGGCAATAACTCTGCTTCTAACAATCGAAAATAGCTCAAATTCGAACTTGATCTTCGTTTTATGAATATGTATACACATATCAAATTTCATTAGATTCCGTCGAAAACTCTAGTTTTTAGAGCGTTTACGAGCAAATGTTGACGGACGGACCGACGGACAGGGGTGACTACAATATACGTCCTCATAGAGAGATGAGGGCGTATAAAAAACTGTACCAGCAATTCTGATAACTAAACATCTCGTCCAAAAAATTGTGAGTATCTGTTGTATGGTAGTGGACTTCTCAAATGTGAATGCAAGTTTTGTAAGTTATATTTCAATTAATGATGAACAAAAATATGTTATAGATTAATAAATAAGATTGACTAACCTGTTTCATTAGACTAAGATGACAACAACATTGTCTTAATCTTAATATTAGTACTAATAGTTGACTAGCATTAGTTTTACCATCTGATTGACTAGCTACACCTAGTCCACCACCACTAGTACTTCCTTTACTATCATTTAACTTTAATTTCTCTTGGAATTCTTCTGTTAATGTTGATTTAGAACTAGAATTCCATGTTCCTGCTTCCTTCTCTTCATGGCGTTTTACAAAATTCTGCACAGTAGATCTAAAATAGAAAAGTTTTCTACTCTTTAGAATTCTTATTCTCTTAATATTTTGATTTGCTCAATTAAAATATATTTAATTTAAAGTTTAGACTGTCTACTCCTAATTAATTTGCGGTAAATAACATTCTTGAATTGATTGTGAATTCCAAGGCACATTTATGAAGCCAATTTAGATTACTATACCTAAGAGAAAAATACTGATGTATTGAAGATTCTAAAGATGAATCAAACAATTTTCTATAATATTAATCTACTCTACTGCATTAAAGGTTCTGAAATATCTTGTTACTTTGATTAGGGATAAGAATAAAATTGTGCTGTGAAATTTGTTACATTATTCTCCTCTTTTGTCAATAGTATCTTCTATTTAATAGGAAAGTGACTTACTTAGTTGTAGCAAAGAATTTATCATATATAGCTCTTTCATAAGATGTTAATTCTATCTTGTAAGTTTCTACACTTTTACTTGGTAATGGTACCTGATTTATAAGAAAAACACATTGTTATCTAAAGGATACTCAAGAGAATTTCAATACCATTAATTAAAGATAGTGGACCACAGCCATATAAACCTGCCACGGCATACAGATGGTAAAACGAAAAAGCTTTGAATTCAAGTAAACTAAATTTTCTCAAACCTTTGATTAAGGTCAAATAACATCCATTTTAAGCAAGATTTTTGTACTTCTAATAGTCGAAAGTAGCTTAAATTCAAACTTGATCTTCGTTTTCTGAATATGTATACACATACCGAATTTCATTTGATTCCATCAAAATCTCTAAGTGTTGACGGACAGACGCACAGACAGACAGGGGTGACGACAATATACATCCACATAGAGAGATGTGGGCATATAAAAAAGTTATAATTCTTATCATAAAAAAAATTGATCTGGTTACTGGTGAGAATCATTATTATAATCTTATAAACTTCAAAACAATAAAAAATTAATGGATCACAACTTACCAAAGGTTTTCCGTCTTTATTAGTTTGTTGTTTAGTACGTCGTAATAAAAGTGTTCTTATAATAGTATTTAGTCTTGTTGTACCTAATAAATTTATAAACAAATAAACTACATAGGCATCATTACTTTACACAATCAATGTTTATAGTATTGTATACTTTACTAAGTATCCTACAAATCTTGTGTTTTATATACCAAAGGAAATATCTTAAATGTTTACCTTTAGAATTATCAACATTTTTCTTCCAAACTTTATATTCATCAAATGGTGTACATCTCAAAAATCTAAAATATATACATAATTATTATTACAAAGTATTTTAAGACACTTATACAATACTTGTACATGAGGCTGTTGATTTGAACAAAAAACTATTATTTTTAAAATGGCTACCTTAAAATAGATCCTGAATACATCCTCCAATCGTTTAATTGTTTCTAACATGGAGCGAGAAATAAATTTTGATTTAGAGTGTTAGGGCCCCATGATGAGAACATGGTAGAAAGTATAACACACTGCACAAAAAAATGGAGAAAAAAAAAATGTGATTCAGAACTGACCTTAATAATGAGTACATATCTAACAAATCATTTTGTATTGGTGTACCAGTTAAAGCCCATCTAAATCCAGCTCTTAATTTACATATAGACATAGATGTTTTACTTTTATAATTCTTAATATTATGGGCTTCATCTAATATTACTCTTTCCCATGCTATACGTAATATATTAGGTAGTTTCTTAGCTGTAGAACCTTCTTCCTCCTATAGATCAATAAATGATGAAAATCAACACAAGCTTCTACCATATTTGGCACTCTTAAGAACACTGAACTCATGTACACTTCCCAAGTTCAGAAACCAAGACACCATGATCAACAAATAGAATTTTTTTTTACCATGATCTTAACTTATCTAAGGCTCATAATAAAAAGACCAAATAAGTGTTAGAAAAATTAGCAACAAAATAATCTTATCTTATTTGATTCAAAATGATCTCTTATATCCATGGATATTAAGTGACCAATTGATATTTTTACTATATCTACATTCCACTGCTAGAAACTGTAGCCTTCACTAACAATAATAATGGTATAACTGAAGTCCTACCTTTACTTCTTCATCATCTTTTATAGCATTTTCAGCTGATTCCCCTTTCACAATACCAACTTCAATACTGATAATATTATAAGTAGTTAGTACTACATCATTATCAGCTAGTTTGAGTATATCTTTCTCTCTGTTTGGACCATGGTATAATAAAACTTTTAATAAACCATTCTTACATCTTCTCTCTATTTCTTTATGCCATTGATGTATTAATGATGCTGGACAAACTATTAATGTAGCATTAGATTTCACCACTGATTTACCCACTGAAAAACATGAAGTTTATATGAAATTCTGACTGTCTTCCCCTAATCTAATCCATAATGATGTTCAAAACTCTACCTCAAAATTTGAGCTTTCAAATCCCTGCGTATCCATAATTAGCCTTTGAAAGTCATAAACACGACTCATACTTTAGTGAGACTATGCATTATATAGAAAACAGATATACAGAAAATGAAAGATATGTTTAGCTTGAGATATAATTGGAGCGAATTTTCGATTTTGTGCATTCTAGTACGTTCTTGAGGCTATTTACATATATTCAATGCCCTTTAAGCAGAAGATCAATATATTCCATGACAAATAAGATATTAAATATTCATTTACATTTTTCAAGTTGTTTATCTCTATTTAACCATGTTGATTTTTCTACTTTACTACCAGTATCTCTTCTCTCTCTTTGTTTTATTATTAATGATATAGATGTTAATGTCTTACCTAGACCCATATCATCAGCTATAATAATGAATATCAATACTATAGTTATTCACATACATTTTAATATAAATATTTCCAAAAACAATGTTTCAATGGTAAACAGATAAGATTTGCTAGAAAATTTCCCTGTTTGAGACTAAGGAAAGACTTTTCAAATGAATGTTAAATTTCAGTTTTTCAGTATCTGAAGGCATGTCAGATAGTCAAAAATATTTAGTGATTTCCTATAATTTATGTTACCTAAAATTCCACCAGCAGGATTCTGTCCCTCTCTCCAACATAACCAGGCTAAAGCTTGTCTCTGATGTGTCATTAAATCAACTTTTAAACCTTTAGGATCTTCTAGTTCATCAGTTGGTGTAGGACAACTTTCTAATTGTCTGAAATTTATAAGATAGTGGACCATGGCCATATACGCCTAACGAAAAAGTCGAAAAAGGAAAAAATTTAATCAGGAGAAAACTCAACTTTCTCAAACCTTTCGATTTAGGTCCAATAACATTCATTTTAAGTTTCATCAAAATCGGTTGAAAACTAAGAAAGTAATAGCATATTTAAGATTTGGGGCAAGGGCAATAACTCTGCTTGTAACGATCGAAAATAGCTCAAATTCGAACTTGATCTTCGTTTTCTGAATACATATACACATATCAAATTTCATTTGATTCCGTCAAAAACTCTAGTTTTTAGAGCGTTTACAAGCAAATGTTGATGGACGGACCGACGGATTTGGGCAAGGGCAATAACTCTGCTTCTAACGATCGAAAATAGCTCAAATTCTAACTTGATCTTCGTTTTATGAATATGTATACACATATCAAATTTCATTTGATTCCGTCAAAAACTCTAGTTTTTAGAGCGTTTACAAGCAAATGTTGATGGACGGACAGACGGATTTGGGCAAGGGCAATAACTCTGCTTCTAACGATCGAAAATAGCTCAAATTCGAACTTGATCTTCGTTTTATGAATATGTATACACATATCAAATTTCATTTGATTCCGTCAAAAACTCTAATTTTTAGAGCGTTTACGAGCAAATGTTGACGGACGGACCGACAGGGGTGACTACAATATACGTCCTCATAGAGAGATGAGGGCGTATAAAAACAATTCCTAAATTATCAAACACAAGAACATGATATGGTGTGGATCGTCTATTAATTCTAAAGAAAATATTGCAATAGTATTTAAGACAATTCATAAACAGTAATAATTCCACCATTCAATAATTAATATTTCCACTTGTTGGGTGAAAAGTGTATTAGAAACACTAGCGTAGATCACAATGAAACACATTTGGATCAATCCCTTACTACTACTGAACAATAAGTGAATGAAGAATCTAATATTAACTAACTTATGTAATTTTTCCAAAGCTTCTTTAGTGACAGTGGTAACTTCTCTTAATCTAGCAGCTGTCATTCTACCACCATATAGTGTCATTGCTTGAGGATTGGCTAGAAAATACTATTATCATGTAACATTTTACATCATTTAAAGAGATTGTAAAGAGGTTTTTCTAAACTTGTGCTTGGGGACACTATTAAGCATCAATTTGCGCCATTCCAATTTCCATTCCGACGTCTGTGGTTCTTGCAATTCCACTAACGTATTTTATGACGTCACCCCCACTGATCTGCATAGATATCATTAGTAGCTTCTGGTAGATCAATGGAGGTGACATCATAAAACGCGTTAGTTTCAATGGAATTGCAAGAATAACAGACATGGAAATGGAATGGAAATTTGAATGGTGCAAATTGATGCTATCAGTGTACCCGATACACATACAAAGTTTAGAAAACCTCTTTACAATCCCTTTAATAATGTAATGACATCATTTCTAATGTATGTTCTAAGTTAACTTTAAAAATTACTCATTAATTCCAATCAATCTGGCCATAAATGAATTGTATCATCCAGGAAGGATCAATGAAAAGAGGTTAGAATTTTAGAAATATCCATGTTAATTTCAAAGCATGTGTAAAATAATTCATATAAAATATGGACATGGGCCACAACTACATAATTAGCACACTTTTATCCAAAATGGACAAATAATGCTGCTTACTGATTAAACAGCTGTAAAAAGACTGTTTTCTTCAGAGTTTACAACAGTGTTATTATTTCGGTATAAAAGGATGATTCAATGTTCAGGCAAGCTTCAACAAAGATTTAAACATACCTGCATACATCTGAGCTAAAACATGAGGTGGTAATTGTTCTGGTTTAGATAATAATATAGTATGGTTACTGCCTGGTGGTGGTGGTTGTGTAACCAATATAGTTTGGTTAGATCCTGGTTTAGATGCTAACATAACTGGTTTAGTATCAGGTTTAGGTAATATAGGGTTATGAATAGTTTGATATAGTGGAGGTTTACCAGGTTGTTCCACCCTATAAACTGTTTGTGTATTACTAAGATGTTTGGTTGCTAGAAATAAAACATTTTCTCTTTCAAAATAAGACTTTTGCTTCCAGCATTTCAGCTTTCTAGGCTGGAACACTTAAGCATTTGATCATTTTATCAATTTGTGGCAAAGCTACAATCAATGTGCACCTAAATGTGGTACACGTTGTTTACAGCTCATAATATAGAGCAAATTACAAAGAACGGTTATTAGTTTTAGAACAGGTTTTACAGTATCAACTTAGAATATCCTTCAAAACTATGATACTAAATATACATTTGACACCAATAATTCTAACATTTGTTCAAACCTTCTATACCTGAGTTATGGCCTAGTTTTTGATCAGCTGTTTGTATATTTAAATCAAGTGAAGATATATTTTTCTGTAATTTCTCAATATCTTCCATTAACTTCTTTCCTTTATCTGGTAAACATGACATCTTTACTGCACGAACAACATTCTACAAGATATAACATGTGAACAATCAATATTTTAGAAATTTTAATATGCTACTTTGTGTTTTTCTATATATTTGGCAGAGATGAGTTATATTTGAAAATTTCAAATGCTAATCATTTCGATTTCAAATTTTGAATGTGAACACTAGTAAATTCCCATTTTTTTGGTCAATTTGATGATGAACTACCTTTTGTTTCTCTAACTGAACTTTTAATTCCTGTCTTTCTCTTTTCATTTCATCTAAATTAACATTCTCATCTGAAAAGTAACAGTAAATATTTGTTTTTATACAAAATTACATTATGTAAAATCAAACTAAGGAAGTCAATTAGTTTTACAAGGTAAAATCACACTTTTATTACATACATGTGTAATACTATGACAGCCAATCATTGAATACAAGCCCATGTAATAATTGAATCCATATTCAACGTTCATTGAATACGGTCGGAACTATTTTTTCTACTGACTCGCGAATGACGCCATCTTGTTTTTTTTTATCTCGCTTAGAATATTCCCAGTTGCATTACAAGTTTCAATTTAAACAAATGATGATGAATTAAAATAAATTCTTAATTTAAAACATGTCCAAACAAAAATAGTCTACAAAACCCATAAAGAACACAGTAATTAATGTTTTTGAAAGCAAAATAGCCTTGGTTACGTGTTGAACGGCATTGGGACATTCCAGGGGGTATCCCACAGTCGAGTACATGACCTCAGGTCATTATTTTGAAACAAATTTTCATAATTCAAAACAATCAACGATAGTGTATGTAATAAAAGTAGAACTGCACACGAGTCTATAGGAATTCAATATTGCACTCGGGGCTTGGCGGCGGGATATCACTCGTATGCTACGCACACTCGTGATATCCCTACGCCAAGCCCTTCATGCAATATTGAATTCCTATAGACACGTATGTGCAGTTCTACTATTGTATCTACTTCAGAACTAGACTAGTGGCTAGATAACCTTGTATATTATACAGAAGTCGCCATATTGAATAAATTATAGTTCAGTCAATCTCAATCATCCATCAGAGTGTCATCATCTTTCACGTCTTTTCTTGCCCTTTTACCGCCTATTGTAGCCGAGTCATTAAGTAGTCTCAAACAAAATGACGAAGGTTGAGCCGAATGTGTTATATCATTCGAGTTAAACTAAACACAATATCTCTAAATAGTTAGTAAAAATATAGTCATATAACATACCTTCTTCATCATCTGAGCTGATAACTTCTATAACCTCTGTTGATTCTTTAACTTTACTACGATATGCCATTGGTGAACTATTTAATACTGCAGGTTTATTAGTATCAGTAGGTTTAATTGGTGCCTTACGAGCCAAATCTCCAAAGCTTGACTCAACTGTTAACTTTGTTGACTGTGAAACTGGCTTAGATTCCATTCTCTTATCATCAGATACTACATTTTCTTTATTATGAACACTACTATGGCTATCAGTGGTGGTCCCTGAGATTTTAGTTATTGGTTTATCAGATTGACTTTGATTATTTGAGGCATTAGCATCACTCTGGCTACTATGAGACGCAGTATGTTTAGATGATGTTTTAGTTGGTTGAGATTGTGGTATTGTAAATGGAGTAAATGGAGATGCACTGTTATCCTGCAACAAAGAAATAATCTGTGAAACAATACACATATATATTGAGAATGCAAAAAATAGAGCATCGAGTGGCTAAAGGTGCCATGAATTGGTTGAAATCTAAATTGAATTCTCATTTTTCCATATCAAGATGGCTGAACACTGTTACATATTCAATATGCCAAATCACAGGGGCTATTAACACAAGGGTAAATATTTTGAGAGTTAAACAAACGCCAGGCAGTGTGCAATGAGCAATTTTGTAAGGATAGCTGCATAAGCCTACTCTTTTTATTGATTTTCAACTGTCAATGGATCTTAATTGTGCACAGTCTGTAGGACACAGTGCCTCAGTTTATTGTTATTTGAACAGTGAAAATACAATGTTATGGGACATTTACAAGCAGAGAGAGAGAGAAGACCATTGTGTCTTATGATGAAATGTAGGAATAGTAAACTTACAGTGGATGGTGTATAATGACCACACCAATTAGAATTACTACCTTCTTCATTAACCTTTCCTTTACATCTATAGTAATAACTGTAATATATAATTTATTTTGTTTATAATACAGTTATCAATATTCAGCACTTTTTTTCAATGTCTACATTATCATTTTTCTTTAGTGTATAATAAACTCAATTAAGGGTTTCTAAAAGAAGCTAGCTTTGTATAACATGATTTGATTTGATTGTTAATCATGGAAATATTATACTACAGTGCTTTAACCTTTTATCATCATCTTTTCAGCCATTCCAATTGATATGTTTACAGATGATATAATATACAGTGCTACAAATAAATCTAATAATAATTATAAACCATTAAATTTTGAACTGAGCTTATTATACCTCTTCCCACTTGAACTCTTGTGTATAGCTTGTAAATACACCATATCCTTGGAATGTTTAGGACAAACTCTAGCTTCAATGCTAAAAACATATGTGAAGATATCATTAGTACACTTATATTTTTCAATAATTTACTGAATACACAATCCAATGAATACAATCTACTAATTGGCTAAATAACTGACACTGTGCCAAATTTAAAACAATTAGTGTAAAAGTAATATGACGACATTGTAAAAATACTAAAGCACATAAATTCTGGTTCAGTCCGTTGATGGACAATGCCCAGATATCTGCCGCCAGAAAATACAAGATACTATATCAAATAATACAAATATCACTCACTCGGATGGTTTTACAAACTGGCATTTTTCTTTAGCATGTGAGCAAACATAAAAACTTTTCCCTTGATTTGGACCAGGTTTTGTACCTGTTTTTAAATAGCACTGCAAGTCTGAAACATGTGAAAAAAAACATTACATAAAGTCACAAACAAGTCAAAAAGATCTGTCTATTCACATAAATTTTAAAATCCGCAGGACCCTTTTATATTGTTCAAGCAATTACTGAATTATGACCAAAGGGACAATAATTGCAGATTCATAGTAAAAATTTTACCAAGAAGTATATGTCAGAAAACTATAATATTTTGACAATATATAATATTTTCAAACATAAAAATCGTCAGTAAAAAGTCGACGGGAATTTGGCAAAACCGGTGGCAGGGGGATATTATTGTTTTGGAAGATCTGACATTACTAGCCTATTTACTGTTTTCTTACAGTAACTTGCTTGAGTGGATACCATCTCCTGATTTGTAAACTTTCTCTGGACTGAAGGAAAGGTGAAGAATGTTGGCAACAAGTTTATCTTGATGAGATGTCTGATAAACACCCATATTGAATATTGTCTCCGATGCACATAAAAAAAGTTCTAAATACTCTTTATTTTTATCCCTTCCATATAGCCTAGGCTAATCACAATAATGGTATATTAAAATAAATATTATTATATTTTAATTTGTCCACTGGCACCACTGGCACTGACTGATTCAGAATTTGGACACCGGATATAACTATGACAATCACTGAAAAACTTAAAAATTAAACACTTACCATGTCCCGAACACTTAACACTTTCCATGATAATCAACCGCGTAAGAAAACTATCTGTATTTCTTTAATCATAGATTTTTAATCATATATATATTTTCATTTCAACTTCAACCGGAAGTTTACATTTTTAGATTTGAATAAAGAGTCGCGCGGTTTCGTTTCGTATTTTAAGTCTTGATTGTCCAGTCCAGTAATCAGTAATCATGACCACTCCGACCAATAATGAGACGATTCGGACCATAAAAAGCTTACTTTAAGGGGCACGTTCACCACCCGTCATCCCTAAGTCTCAGAAACACCAGACTATTTCTTAGTCAAGCTAAGCAGTAATAGTAGTGTTCACAGCTCCTTATTATCGAAAACCCATTTAAGCCGTGTCTCAAAACATACTATTTGTTGTGTTAAATTTATGTAAGGGCTTTGAACAAATTCGAACGTAGTCACAAGCCATCGGCCATTTCGAAGAATTGTGCAAAAACGCATGCTCAAGGGTAGTGGTTCAGAATTCAAGGCTGCTCCTGCCTACCATATATAGCAATTTTGATTTTACTGGCACTAACAACATACCAGTAATTTCTTGTGAGGACGGATGCTGAATTATGCCGAAAATACGAATTACTAACTCGAAAATCAGACTTAAGTACATGTACTAACTCGAAAATCAGACAAATAAGTCGAAAATTCTACTTAATAACTCGTAAATGGGCCACACACATATCTTTTTTTTTCAAATCCGACTTAGTAACCCGAATATCCGATTTTCGAGTTTCTAAAAAGTGTGGCACTATTACGCTTCCATTATTACGCCCCCATGTATCAGTAAAACACGTTTAACTTAACTTTCAAGGGAGTTTTGATTTTATATTTATAACAACGATGTTTATAAATATTGTTATAAGATATCATTGATTTTTAAAGACAGCTTGCCAGGCAAGGTTTATAGACACCCACCGGCAGCTTTGATTTTACAACCTTGTGGAACTTTTTGGAATACTAAATAAGTTTTCGTCCGAATCCGTCATGAGTTGTGCCCTCTAGAGTGTTTAGGGGCCTACAAAATCGCACATAAAAATATTTGTCAGTGAAGTAGCCATTTGAGTATTATTTAAAACAGGGAAGGTTTTACAATTTTAGAACATTTAGAAATATGGCATTTGTTACAGTCATGGGGAGTGTTGAATAATATCTGTGAGTTGAAAATTGGACGGTTTGCTGATGTTGAATGTGAACCATACGAAACGAAAAACATCTCCAGTACCAGACAAGGTACATCACTGGATCGACAAAATTTAATAGAACGCTAATTGGTGAAACAGGATCATTCAGAAGTTTTTTCATTGCCATATTAGATTTGTTCGCAGATAATAGTTTCTTGATTCTTGACTTTCGTTAAGGTCAAGAAGCACAGATTGGCCAAACAGAGATTACAGCATCAAAACAGGTATGTGTATACAGGCCCGTAGGAAGCAATTTCAGATTGGGGGGGCAAAATTTTCAAAAACTCATTCTCAAGGGTGTTGTTAGGGCTAGTGAAAGCGAAATTGCTTTATATAGGCAGGAGCAGCCTTGAATTCTGCACAACATACCACTTATTACTTGTTATATCTTAAAAAAAAAATTTTGTATTGCTTCAGTCATTAATGTCAAAATTATTGGGGGGGGGGGGGGCACATGCCCCCCTTGCCACCCCTGTTCCTACGGGCCTGGTATATTAATCTGTTAATTGAAATCAATGTCCATTTTAGTAGCTAATAACAGCAATTCCAATTTGTGCCAAGGCTAGGTTTTTTTTTTGACTTGTTTGCTCATAAAACAGGACAAGCTCAATATACGCTTCAAATCGTTCGCAGACGTATGTCCACAGATACATAATGTAAAAAGAAGATATTTATTGATGTTTATTTAGAGTTTGGTCAATGAATACAATGATATAGACATACTAGAATATAGATCACAAGTTACTGACTCTTGTTTAAACTTGCCCATCTTTGTCGTCTTTGACGTTCTCTTTTCATTTTATTCTTTTTCATTGCATTTAATAAGTATGAACTTCGTCTTGCATTCAGCGTTCTCAACTTTTGAAGTCTTCTTTCATGATTCTTTCTCAACATTTCTTCAAAAGATAGACTTTTAGAAGCCTGTTTCTTTTCTACAGTGGCGGCCACTTTCTTACTCTGAACAGCGGCAGTTCCCTTACTCAGCCTATTTCGCATCTTTCGAAGTCTTCTTTCATGATTCCTCCTCAATATTTCTTGAAAAGATGAACTTTGAGAAGCCTGTTTCTTTTCTACGGTGGCAGCCACTTTCTTACTCTGAACAGCGGCAGTTCCCTTACTCAGCCTATTTCTCATCTTTCGAAGTTTTCTTTCATGATTCCTCCTCAACATTTCTCCAAAAGTTAATCTTCCCGATCCCTGTTTCTTGTCTTTGCTTGCGGTTACACCACTGTTGACCTTTTCAGAAGCTGCTCTACCTTTATCTTCTTGAGTAGATGCTACTCGCGTTTTCTTGGTTTGCGCTTGCCTTCTTCTTTCACGATTGTATCTTAATCTATCATATAAAGACATACCCTTCTGTGATGATTTTTCTGAGGTGGAGGACGATTTAGCTGCTGTTTTGGTCCTCTGAGCTCTGGCTAACTTTCTTCGTCTTGCTCTATTTAATCTCATTATTCTTTCAATATTTAGTCTCCGTCTTCTTTGTGCTGTGTTTTCGGTTGGTGGTTCTACTATTTTGGCAGGTATAGTAGGCTGTACCTGTGGCGGCGGTGGTATTGTTACAACTTGACTCTTTACGAGTGGTGGTGGTGGTATCGTTATAACTTGACTCTTTACGAGTGGTGGTGGCGGTATTGTTACAACTTGATTCTTAACAGCATTCTTACTGATATGATCATAAACAGGAACTAGTTTAGTCTTGGTCTTCTCTTCACAGTTTACAGAACTTCTGGTGAAAACAGATGTATTGAAGTCAAAAATAACCTTTCTACAACTTTCTGCTCTTTGACAATGAGTTCTAGATCTGGAAAATAATCAACGTAAGCATTAATATTTGGCAAAGCAAAACATATATTCATATAGGGAAAATAATACTTCTATATAGTCCTATTATCGTTCTTGTAGTCTAGTTGTTGTAGACATGGATATTCCTGACTGATATCGGCATATTTGAAGGACCATGCTCGGCATGCTGTAGTCGTGAATACTAACATAAGGCAGTTACGGCGTTCCATAAATAGCCCTAATTTTTAACCTCTTATAGATAAACAAGAGTAAAACATTTCTTACTTGGAACAGCATGTTAGGCGACCCACCGAACATGTACAATCTATGTTACATTCTCTTACTGATCGACCTTCATGGAAATTTTCGTTACGGAATGAACAGATACTCTGAGGTTGACGATTAACTGAAAAGGATAGTGAGAATATATTCAATAAATGATATCAAGAATTAGACATGAATAAGTAGCCTAAAGTAACTAAAAAAATCCAAACTAAAGCTGTGTGTTGTAATTGTTTTCAGATGTAACTAGTCAGGACTAGTCTGTGTTTACACTAAAGGTTACAACACTTTTCAATGTTATAAAATGTATTTCCATTTTTGTTTTTGGTATGTTCATATGGTGTAAGGACTAATCCTTAAGCGACATTTAGGGGTAGAGATCACATTAAATAACGGAACACAATTTTTATGGTATATTACTCCCTCCTTAGTTTTATTACACACAACGTTTCAACAATTTACATTGTCATCTTCAGGTGAAGATGACAATGTAAATTGTTGAAACGTTGTCTGTAATAAAACTAAGGAGTAGTATACCATAAAAATTGTGTTCCGTTATTTAAGGTGTAAGGACTGATATGGTATGTTTGGATGATTATCAGAATATGGCATGGTAGCAATTATCTTGCGTTCAATATATGGGTATATTTTGATAAGTGAACGATGACTTGTACATTATACCTTTTGCAAAGAGTTTTGGTGATCCCCGTTGATTTTACAAGTATGCATAGGTTGCCTACATAACTGACAGCAACAAATATATGGCACTAGATTTTAATGATATAATATGACGACGTTACGTATGCGTATGACAATTTCGATCAGGTAATTTCCATGATATAGCTACGATGTGGTGTTATATTACTGTGACTTACAAGTTATCATTCTGAGATAAACTGACAATATTTTTCTAGAGTAGGTAAATTAAGGCAACACAGGACGAGATTTGATAGTGTAAATACTTACTGGTAACGACAATATCCAATTCATCAATAACGCAATCTGCAGTAATCAATTCTGAACATCCAATACACACCAAGAGTAAAACTAAGAATTTCATCTTGGTGAATACTCTCCAAATTAATGGTGGTCAGTGCTTAGATCTGCTGGAATTTCTTGGATTTGACTGATGTTATTTTGTCTACATTGTACGTGTATCTGTTTACTGTGTATCGTCAACTTTTTAATTTCTCAATTTGTCCACGTATTAATGCGTCTCTTGTTTTAACCTCAGTCTTTATCCAATCAAAGCTTAACCTCCTGTTGTTGTTTATATTTACCGTAATATTTGATTAATTTCCACATTACAAATACAAAGTGAAATTTAATCACGTTACAGGTTTCTTCAGTCGATAAGATCGATTTCTTTTTACTTGAAATATGGTAACAAAATTTGTAATGCCTTTAATCATATGAGTCCAAGAATATTTTTGTTTGTACAAAGATAACACCTTATATAATCATGAGGAATCTTTTTATCAGCTGTTTCTTGTCCGAAAATGATTTTTCCCAGATTATCCGTACCCATTTACAGCCGAAGACACGTAATGCAAACTATCTCGCAATTCTAGGTAAGACCCTGATACGATATCAGAGGATCACAGTAGTCCAGAGTAAATTGGGGATGGTATAAGTATAGTGGGCTGTCGTATAATTTCCAAAATGGCACAATATTCTTTACGCGGTAAGGGAAGGTGTGAACCCGTTATCAAAACAAAATAAGAAAAGATTTTTTTATTCAATACTTTAATTAAGTGCGAATTGATGAAAAAGTGCAGCGATAATTTAAATATCAAATTCATTAACATCAACAATTAGTTCCCTTGACTTTAATATCATCAATACCAAAACTTCCCCACCAAAATTTCAACACCGTCTCAAAATTCAACTGAAATAGATAAAATATAGATCTAACACGAGTTGTCGAGTTCTTATTTTATTAAGCGAGAAAATATATTTTTTTCTCATAGTCGACATTTCTCTGTTGAAAGATGCTCAACTTGAATGTATGAAATACAAAAAAAAGCAACAGTATTTTATATAAGGTTGATATCTTAGGTTCTATATACTTATACTTAACCAACTAAACTATTGCCATTTTCAGATTATCTGGTGGAAACGCCATCTGGTTCGACCCGGCCCCCTTTTCTCGAAACGGTGCTAGCGAGAATTTATCCTAAGAATTTAGTACACATTTTGGGACATCCTAAATTTAAGATAGTTCCTATTCTCAAAACCGTCCTACAGGTTTCCTAACTGGATGGTCTTATCCGAACTTTTAAGACTGTTTCTAGGACATCCAAGAGCTATAGGATCGTTTCGAGAATAGGGGGCCTGATTGGGAAAATACGATCTATGCCTATAAGACTATATAAAGACATCTGAGTTAAAAAAAACTATCTAAAAACATGTCATAAATACCTTAATATTACCAGTTACTGTTATAGGTATTTCATATAACTTCCATCTTATATTCTGTAAACCATGTTTATCAAAACTCCAGATAGGAGTTTTATCTCCATTTTCATCTACTATATTTATTGATACGTTACCAGTAGAAAATCCCCACACATAGAAGTAGAACTCTAAACAATTCTGATTGTTCTTCAACAATATATCCTCACTTACAGTACAAGCTTCACTACCTCGTCTCTGAAACACAGACAGCATAGATTTTATCACAGGTTATTGAAAAACAGTTTATGTTCAATGAAACCATGGATCTTTCCGCGATCATCTAGAAAGACATCTTTGATAATCAAACTTTTGCAATAACATGCCGTTATTCCTCCAAAATTCCAGAGTACATCTGAGATGTAGGCTAACATAATGTCAAAAACATGTCTAATGCTATTGTCCAGACAAAATTGCATTGCGTGTCGTTTGCACGTCCTTAACAGAAACGGGTGAAAAAAAGTATGACCTTAATCATTTCCTTTCATTGTCATATAAAAATAAAATATTTGCGACGATGCCAATAGATGGTTTGTCAATCGGCAATACAAATTACCTTGTACATTCCATTTCTAACCAGAAAAAAGTTCGATCCATAATCATCTTGAGACTTTCTATGGCCATGATTGGGACCAAATAAAGGATACTTGGGCATTCGTTCCCACGTCATCGTATAATAACCATTACAATCATGTAATCCACACATATTGGTTTCAAAATCACACTTCCATAGAACCAGATCTGAAATTGAAATTGCATTGTAACTTATAACAATAATCGTATTTCTTTAGTACATGTATACACAATTTCATTTTATCAGCTGCAAATGAAAGACAAATGGTTGGTTGGTAGATGACAAGTTAACGTAGCAGCTGATATCGCAAACTATAGGTAGTTGTTGGTAGTGGTAGTAGTTGGTAGTTGGAGAAGACTAAATTGGTAATCATTCCTTTTATGCTATTTGTTTGAATTTGAACCACACAATTCGTTAATTGTTCAGATAATAAAAATCCGTACATGCAAAACAATACCGTTAATCAAAATCGCATCCAAAAACCTGGCAAAATCGAGAGAAGCAGTCAATAGAATGTTATTTTAATTCATGACCTATCGTATTATGGAGCTGGTGCTGATCTGGTGCTCCTTAATTCATTTCATTTCAGATCTAATTTTAAAGCGATACCTCTTAGAATGAACAAAAAAAATAAGTTCTCAAACTTGGTCAATAACAGTATATTATATTCATCAACAGTGTCAAAAGTATACAAACAGAATCAAATAAACCCATAAAACTATATAATTTTCCATACAATTACAGATTATTATTGATAAATGCCTTAAATTGGATTAAGGCATTTATCAATTATTGTATTTAAACATAGTTTTCAGGATTTATCAGATTATTTAGGTAATCTGTTTTATAGTTATGCCACTAGGTTTGTCCCCTGATGAATATATACTCCTATTGACCAAGTTTGAAAATTATTTTTTTTAGTTCATTCTAAGACGTAGTATCGCTTAAAGTGAATATGTACCTTGACCAAGATAATAATTATAAGATATTATACGTACCATTAACAAGAGAAGCTGACTTGTCACTGGTACTAACATCATTAATACAAATACCATTAGGTTCTAACTTTATCTTAGTTAATACAATTAAATTATATTCTTTCAGATCTACTGATATAGACAACTGAAATTTAAAATAAATTAATATAAATAATGGGTTTCCAGTAGCCTACTAGCTGGGCTCTACCCCAATCTAATTCAAATTAGATAACATTTCGTTTCGGTTATTTCGATGTAGTCGACAATCAAAAAATAACCGAAACGAAATGTAATATAATTAATTAGATTGGGCTCTACCCATACCAATATCCAACCCAGCATATTCCTTACCCTCACACTACTAATAATCAATTTTCTGATCGGATTTGGTATATTTTATTTATTCAATGAATTGATATTCGATCAAAATATTTCCTATTATCCCTGGTCTCTTTTACGTTCTCGTACCACATCAGATGTCACATCAGATGGTTTGTTTGAAACCAGTGTGGATTACCTACTTACTACAGATCGTTTATATTTTCTCCATATTCTTTTACTATAATATTCATGCATGTACATGTATAACACCAAGAAATAAAGTAGGCCTACCTTAAATTTAGATGTTTGGTTGACGTTTACACAAACTGATCTAAGTGTATCGGGATTCTGTGTGTCTTCCCATAGTATTTTTGATGGTGAACTAATATCAGATGACTGTAATACAACACTCAAGTCACCTAATGGTGAATAATAATCGAAACATAGACACCAATTACCAGCTGTAAATAGATATAATGATCGTATTAGGTAACAGTTGATTTCTCCAGTTGTTTTTTTTATGAAACATGTCAAACGTCTTCTCAAGAAGCAAGTAATCTTGGTGGTGTAGTGAAGCTTACTAGAGGTTGCACGTTATGCGAAGGCTTGGGCATATTATACCTTTCAAGCATATCAAGTTTGGAGATATATTAGTTGACATGCATTAGCCTAGAACTGACAAAGATGGTTCTTTCGGAGCAGTCCTATCGACTTTCAGATTGTCGCCTTGCTGATAGACTGAAGAAATTAATGTTAAAGGTTGGTAATCACCTATATATACTGAGCCCTAACATGTGTAGAAAGTATACGAATGTAACACCTCATATCTTGTTTTCCAAAAATAAGCAGTTTGGATAGAATTCGAAGCCTACCTTTAATGTCGGCGCTAGTGATTAAGCCAGTTGGTGTTATTGATTCTTTAGACACGGAGGAACTGGCAACTAAATATTTAATATCTTCATCTTCACTACGGTTAGTTGGTACACCAGGTATTTGCTCAAATATATATATACGAGGTTAATACAGAGATATCCATGCATTACTAATACGTTGAAAAATCACCCCACGAATTCCAAAACTATAGCTACCCTGATTTGATTTTTAAAATACGTGACAAACAGGGGCGCAGATCGCTTTTTCAATGCGGGGTTGGGGGTTAACCAATACCATTTGTGCTGCCATATGCGACCGATAGAATTCGCTATGTGTGAACCCCTGGTAACGATGCGTGTGTGTTTTAAAAGGAACGAATTGGTTTGCCTGCTCAACTTTTTGGGACTTTGATGTTCTCGGATGCCAAATTGTGCTTATTTTACGTCCATTACAGACACTCTACTCAACCAACCTTAACCATTTGTGGGGAACGGGGACACAGGGTATTATCCCAAGTTTCCGACAGTGGGGTGGGTGGTGTCCCATATACCCCCGGGATCTACGCCGATGGCTTCAAGCCGTATAAAGTGTATAGAAAATCGCCAAATATACTTACATCGAAAATCTTCCAGACAAGATCATTAGTCTCATCTACATAAAATGGACACTTCTCGGATTTAACAAAATTACATTGTACCATACGATCTACAAAATATAAATGGTATTAAAATGAGATGATATACAGATATTCATGGTGGTTATCATACCAGTATTGAAGATGATGATCCTAATGGTGTCGATATAGGTTATTTGATTATGATGTAGATGTATTGATGATAATGATGGTGATCTTTACGGTATTGATAAAGACGAGTATAATCTTAAAGGTATCGATTATAGTGAAGGTGGTCTTACAGATGTCAATGATGGTGATCGTTATATTATTGATATTACTGATTGTTATGCTGGAGAACAATCTGCGCAACGTTGTTCCAATCGATGGCATGGCGATGCTAATGTGTTTGATGGTGATCATAGTGTTGATGGTGATGTTAATGCGTTTGATGGTGATCTTAGTGATGATGTTGATGATACAAATAATCTGAATATTATTGATGGCGATGCCAATGCGCTTGATGGTGATCTTAGTGTTGATGATACAAATAATCTGAATGGTATTGATGGCGATGTTAATGTGTTTGATGGTGATCTTAGTGTTGATGATACAAATAATCTGAATAGTGTTGATGGTGATGTTAATGCGTTTGATGGTGATCTTAGTGTTGATGATACAAATAATCTGAATAGTGTTGATGGCGATGCTAATGTGTTTGATGGTGATCTTAGTGTTGATGATACAAATAATCTGAATAGTGTTGATGGCGATGCTAATGTGTTTGATGGTGATCTTAGATCTTAGTGTTGATGATACAAATAATCTGAATGGTATTGATGGCGATGCTAATGTGTTTGATGGTGATCTTAGTGTTGATGATACAAATAATCTGAATGCTTAACGTTGTTGATGGTGATCTTAGTGATGATGGTCATGTTAATGCGTTTGATGGTGATCTTAGTGTTGATAGTGATGTTAATGCGTTTGATGTTGCTCTTAGTGTTCATGATGAAAGTAATCCGAATGGTATCAATGGTGATGTTAACGTTGTTGATGGTTATCTTAACAGTATTGATTAAGGTGTAACATCTTTTCATCATGTTTGAAAATATATTACCTATTGGTCCTTCAGCTTGAATCACCATTTTGAAACCAGAATATCTATATTCCACAGGAGAAGTTGTATTCATGGTAATAGTAATAATATCAGTATTTGATGTAATATTTACTGGTACCGACGTGTAGCCACAATATCTGAAAAAAAGAAATTCTTAATATTATGGTATTATATGAATCAATACTGGGAACTAGAACTAAAAATAGCGATGGCCATCGTTATACGCCCACTTTTATAATGGCAGCCAATTCGTCTGGGGGTTGACAAGAGTTGTCGGTAAATGAAAGATTCTGAGAATGACATTTTCTCTTATTACAGGAGTAATTTGAGAGAGTAACGGAATATGCCAAAAAGTTTAACGCGTTTTAAAGAACAAGGGCAATAACCAGAAATATTTTTCGATAAGTCTGATTTTCAATAGGGTTCAACCTTGGGTGATTACAAACACTAACAATAAGTTTCATCAAAATCCATCAAGAAACCAGCTCTCTGAATCGTCTAAAAGACATCATAAAAGCTCACATGACATGGCACTTATTTTTTTCAGAAAATTAATTTAATAGATCGTGACCTACATATTTCTTTTATTTTATCCCAGAACTAAAAGGTGATAGACATGTTCACAAAGGTATTCTATTTAGAAGTGTATTCTTTCGTTTATTTGACGCTATCTTTTAGTTGCAACGTTAAAATACTTGTCTCGAGTGTCACTTTAACCTGAATGAAGGGAAAGATTAACTCTTTCCACAAGATATCAAGTATAAATCTGGATATTGAAGTTTGACAAATTAAAATTCAGGAAGTGTAAAAGATATTAAACTGGGTTTAACTCAGTTGATAGAATTTAGTATTTAGTTTTATCAGTTATTGACACTGTAAAGACATTTGACATTTCAATACACAGATACCTAAACTGGAAACATAACTAAAATAAAACTGATCCATCGATATAAAATATGGATGGTTAACAAAATTTACCAATTTTTCGTTGATTATATTTGAAGAGGTCGCCATCAAAGTGAGTTGTTAGTTACCAAGTTCAGTTGAATTTGTTAGATACCAAAATGGATTGATGATGACATTAGATTGCACAGCATAAGCGTATGTCTTGTAAAAAGAAATACCCCTTCACTTACCTTGGCCCCTCTTGTCCGATGTGAGAATATCTAACCTCTACCCAGTGTTTACAAATATGATACTCAGGATCACTTGGTAAGTTAAGAGTTAATTCTATTTTCAAGGTATTCCCTGCTTCAGCCTGAAAGCAGTATAGAGATGTGAATATAGGGTCGATTAGGACAGCCCACAAAGAATTCAACTTCTAGATCAATGATTTTTTAGATTGACCTTCACGACATTCAAATCTTTTAATTTGCAAACTGTACTAAAAGTATATAAACCTTTAACCTAAATCTGCTCAACATTTGCCCTATATTTAAAAGGGATAAGTTTCAGAATCTGGAAGTTTTTAGCTAATCTAATCCATAATAATGTTCCTTAAAATTTAAGCCTTCAAATCCGTGTGTATCCATGAATATCAGCGTTTGAAAGACAAAAATACGACTCGTCGTTTAGTAAGACTATGACTTCTATAGAAAACACCTATTCAGAAAATGAAAGATAACTGTTATGGTACGGTACGGGTATAATTGAAAGGATTGTGCGTTTTTTTGGGCAATTCCAGTAAATCTGAAGGCTATTTACATGAATTCATGGCCCAAATCGACCCTGGAAAATGCTGAACATTCCCCTTTGAACTCGTGGTACCTTTGAGCTACTGATCAAGTTTAACGCCTCTTAAGACAAAGGGTGATTACATGGCTTCTGAAATTATTTCTTAGTAAATCGTGGAGATCTGTCGTGAGAGTCTAACGTTTGGGCATTGTTTACCTATCTCTAGCTCTTTAACACATTAAACCAATGATTTTAAGTTGAACATTGAATGTCTGAGAATTAACCTTGTTAAAGATATTTACCTTCACTAGCCAAAAACATTCTGATTGAGAATTCCTTCTGGAATATGTTGGTGAATGTATTACAATTTTCTCGCCAAATGTTAAATCAAATTTCTGACTACATTCTAGAAATTAAGAGAAAACAAAATGGTACAGGTTTTATGTGGAAGTTATACAACCACTAGTGGTGGAACTGCGGAAATTTAAGTTAGTATACATGTTTTTGATATATTAAGTAAAATTTTCGATGGGCTGTAGACAGCTGAACTTGTTTGCTTAAAGGTAAATACGCCTGACAGCATCCATAAACAGCTTCTTGGAAAAAACTCAATTCCTTATGGCCACCCTTTACCGAAAATCAGGGCTTGCCCTAGTTGCCTATAATGGATTCGTTTCATCAATGAAGTCATACCTGCTGAAAATAGTTGTGATATAAACTGGCATCTGTCACCACTTAAACCATAAGGACAATAACATGAACAATTCTGTGTAACAAATCCTTTGTTTTCACATTTAATATCTTGTGAACAATCACCTAAAATAACATAAATATATTACATTTCATTTCCAGAAATGAATGGAGTTTTACGTCCTACTTTCTGCACCTATATGGGCTAATTGAGGACGGGCAAACGCCATGCAGTGTGCAATGAGGGAAATTTTGCCAGGACAGCGGCATTAGCCTGCTCTTATTTTCGATTTCCAACTGTCGAGGGATCTTTAACGTGCACAGCCAATAGCACACGGGGCCTCGGTTTATTGTCCCATCCGAACGACTAGACGCTTTTCCATGTCAGCCCCTCCGACCTGCATCACTGACAGGGGGAGACCGGGTTGAAAAATCCGAAGGTATCATCTCGACCCATGCCGGGATTGAACCCTGGACCTCCAGGTTAGCGAGCAAGCGTCTAACTCACTGAGCCACCGCGGCTCCCATTTCATTTCCAGAGGAACCATAATAGTTATAATGTATTGTAGTAAAGATGTCAGGGCCTGTATGTATTAAAATTAACATTGAGATAAATCCATTGTTAGGTACGCTAACCCTACCCTAACGCTAACCCTACCTAACCCTAAGCCCAGATAAATTAAAGCGTTAATGTTTTGTTACTCAATCGCGTATTGAAAATTGATATTCGACATACCTGCACAATTATAAGCTATATTTGCTGCTTTAGTATCGAGAAAAGACAAACCATCTCTTCTACCCATTAAAAACTCTAAATCAGGATCAATGGCATCAATCGTATTCTCACCATTATCACTGAAATACTAACAGTATATTTTCTATAAGTTCACTGAATCAATGTTATGATAGTTATTTTGGAAATACTGGGTCTATATGGAAATTAACTTGTAAGAAGGGATTTAAAACCTAAATTCTTTTAGACTAAAAAGTATAAAGTCAATCACGTAGTTCTTGGGTGGAACACTGTAGGTTAATAGGATCATCATATTTCCAATAATTATTGTACCCTTAATTTTAAATAACGACATAACTTACCTTAGGTCCATAATGCATATCAGAACCTAAATCATACAGTGTATCTGTAGTGGAGTACAAAGCTTCTTGAAAATTGGACTCCATGTCATCGATAATATTGTCAGAATTAATGCGGATGAATTTCTCGCGATCTCTTCTGGCATGTTCATGATAAAATCCGATGGTGTGACCAATTTCATGTACAATGGTACCAAGCTGAAAGTTTAAAGCGAATAATAATTCTCAGAAGAGACATATATTTCCAACAGATAACGTAACATATTTTACATGTCTATCTATTTACCAGTTGAAAACAGTTCAATTGTAGTTGCCCGCAACATTTTAGTACGCAGCTATATAATTAATTCAATGTCGATTGTTTGGAAAAATAAACCAGTTATTCTCGCTGTCGTCGTTCTTTGCACGTCTATATTAAATACATCACATGATAAATAAAGTAATATGTTTAATTAAAAACTTACACCTAAACAATACATTTCGTTTAATATTAATGGTTGATCATAGTATTCCTGGTAGCCGACAACTGATGCACATCTACAAAAAGAAAGAAAAAGAAAAAAAAATCTCATAAATCGTACTTATTAAGGGTCCACTCTTTACCAAATTGCTCCTGGTTTTTCCATGCTTTAGACGAGATCTTTGATTACGGATTACGGGTGTTACGACAAGAGAGCAAACCACTGAAGCTTCTCCTGTATTAGGTTTTGTATGAGACTGAAGTACCAATTGAACAATATCATTTTGACTGAGTAATCATCTTCATAACTTGGTTTTAACTTACCCTGGACCCTTCTGTATTTCAAGATAATGTGCTGGTCTAAATGCTTCTGGATACAACCATAATGGAATAAATCTTAAACATGTTCTCTTCTCCCAATGTTCCATAGCTTTTGTTATTTTCTCTTTTGTGTCATAATTCACTGAAACGTGCCAATTAAAAGTTTGATTCATTGGTATTTGTCTTAAACACAAAAAGGTCTCATCTCGACCATTCAGGTTTTATCAAATCAGAACCGTATTATGTAGCACTCGGTCGCTCAACATGTGGTTGGTTCATTGGTTGAAAGACGTTTACGAACCCCGACCACTAAGGGGCCCCAACTTACAGACAATTAAACAAAAATGAACAAAAATGAACAAAGCAAGTCCACGGTCCCTTCCTAATTCATCCAGATGAGCCACTGAAAGCAATAATTTGTCTGAATGTAATTAAAATACTAACCGAATTTTTTGTCTTCGTCGTCACTGAATTTCCATGGTACAATAGCATTAGGCCATAACATATATTCAAATTCTACTGTTTTTCTTTTGTGTACCGACTCCTGAATTAACAAAAACCATATAAATACATTATTTCAAACGTTGAAAATGGTAATCAAAAATGATATATAATATAGTACTGACGAAGGCATATCCTAGCAATTTTTTCTTGGATATAATATTGAAGAAAACATTGAAATGTCATGATTCTTTTTTTTTGTTCATCTAACATCTTACTTTGCATAGAGCTCAACTAAAATGAGCTCCGGGAATACCAGCTTTCGTAAATTCTTGTGAGATCTAAAGCGGCCCATACACGATCAATTATATTGCAATACCAGGAATTGACAATTAAATTGACCGTATAGTATTTAGTATATCAAAATCATTTGTGTGAATTGTGCAATAATCATTTTTCTTCAAGATTTTCTGTAGCCAAATATCGCAGTATAATGGATAAATGGAGATGGGTTCACGCATATTCGTAGTTTGCTTTATAAGATCAAGGGTTCGACCAATTGAAAAAGCTCATTGTAGGATCCAACATCCATTCGAAGAAAGTTTTGAAAAGACCGTGGCTCATTGTCTCTAAGTTCACTTAGTAATTGTGTGTGATCAAACTGTAGAAACCATTCTTTTGACTGTTCACTCATTTCGTTCTTGGTAAATCAGTTTCCTAAAGAAACAGCGAGCGCTAAAGCAATAATTGCCACATCCTGCCACAACGGGTTGCAAGATCAAAATGAGAAAGGTTTGCGCAATTAAATTGTTAATTATCGAACTGTGTAGGGACACGGTGCAACCATGCTTAACATGGCTTTTGTACAAGAACATTTATAAATCTATTAAAGCCTCGTACATGCGACCTTGTTTGCATACATGCTAAAATACATACATATGAACTTTTACATAGGTGTGTAAAATGGTCGCATGTACGCAATTGCACATATGTGTATAATTGCATACTGTGCAAATTTTAACCAAGTCCGGAGGTTGTGCAAAAGCAAATTTGCTCATGGGCAAATTTGCAGGGTGTGCAAATTTACACAACATGCAAATTTTTGTTGCATGTACGAGGCTTTATTAGGTAGCCTATAACAAGTACAAACTGACTTACAGTAGTACTCTGTTTATTGATATTCCGATCATTCTTTCCCACCATTATCAGTTCATCACTCTCTATTGTACCTTCTACGTTTTGTGTCTCTTCTGGTGGTTCCTGGTTAATCAAATCCTTAATCCAAGACTGAAATAAATCAATATTCATTCTGTTTTATCGTAATACGAAGCGTCAAACACCTGTCAAAGTGACAGCACATTTGACAAAACAAACTTGCCTTAGATTTATTCTATTGCACCACATTTTGTACCTCTCTTCTAGTTGCATATACGTGGTTTTGTTGCCAACTTTGCTCATTTCCAATAAATTTCAAATTAAAAGTGCCTGTGAAGGAATCGCAGAGCTGTAGATTTTTCATTTATATGGAATTATGGATAAACGTTGTATTTCATATGAAACTAACATTTTGCAAACAGTCCCAGACAGTTTACAACTATAATCACTGCAACGTTACTAAAAATTAACCTACCTTTGCGTGATATTTTTTCGTTCCCTGAAACTCAACTGAGCTGTCAATGGTGATTTTATCGTATGTGGTGTCCCCAGAACACTACAAAAAAACAAACAATATATAAGATATTGCCTTTATACTGCCTCGCTTTTTATATTTTTGATTAAATATAAATGCCCCTTTGAAAAACGGGTATTAACTTCTTATTGGTCATAATGTCACGTTTACCGCGGACGGAACAATCCGTTAATTTGATTTTTTATTTGCTTTTATGGTCAGAATGCCAATTTAAATAATTTGATGAGAAGAACTAGAGTTTGAAAATCATATTAAGTTGAGATTATTCAAAAGGTCCAAGAAATCATGTGTCCGAGGGGTTTTACATAAAATTGGTTTCTGACTTTCTGTTGGTAAGAAAATAAATCATGTTTATTTAATTATTTTCTCTTTTGAACGATATTTTATAGAAAAGCCTAAACAATAAGTAAACCTACCTGAGATATTATAACTAACAGTACAAAGAGAGTCATTCTACCACTAACCATCTTGAAATCACAAACAGATCTGAAGGACTGTCTAGCGCCAAATCTAACTTATTTCAACTGAATTCCAACTAATCCAAGTAAATAAGTTTGAACCAATGAAAGAAGTTTCTATCAATAATCAAATTGAAGAGTGTTAAATAAAATCATTGATTAAAGTCAACAGTTAAAGATCAGAATATTCTGAGTTGTTCTCAAACCACCTCTATACATGTACAGTTTAAATCTCTGAAAACATCTCATCACATTTGAAAGAGACTGTCAGATAACCAGATAACATGAAATGGACAATAATTAATGATTGAGTGAAACTGAATGAGTTTTACGTCATACTGTTTGGGTTAATAAGGCCTGTGAAATGCCATGCCGTAGATAATGAGGGAAATTTTTCAAGGACAGCAGTTTAAATCTAATGCGGTTATAGTCAGTTTAAAGGGGCATGTTCACAATAAGTTCAACCAAAACCAATTATACTTTAGTAATGGGAATACATGAAATATATAGGCCTATGTAGGCCTATACAGAAATCCAAAGACAAATGTTTATTTTGATGTATATTTGAAAGGATTGTGTGATTTGTATGCAATTTGGTGGCTCTATGTTTCTTTTATGTGCTATATTCGGGATAAAAGATATAGTCAAAGCCACAAAATGCGAGAGCTGAAACTTCAACATAACAGTTTTCGTCTCTGTATTCGCCTATAATAATGTCTAGATAATAACACAGAGCCTTTTTCATAATATTCTAACCAAAAAATATATGGTTTATTTTTAATTTCTATCATTAAACGGCTATAAGATATTTTATTATTGTATAACTTCATTTTGGAAGAGTAACGTCTTACATCAGTGAGAATAACGACATAACGGTAAGTTACTTTTCTTTATATTATTCTTGACGTCATAATGTAAATTGTAACGTCAAGGCATTGTCAGTCCATTGCAGATGAATGTATGATCATCGCAATGGAAGTATTAGATAATCAATTAGTTCCGGTTCTATTTAAGTTGAAAAACTTTAAATGCCCAAGGAATGTAGTGCCAGCTATAACTGGTGATATATTTGAGTTAGGGGAATGGAAATTAGATAGAGCCATCATAGCAACAAATGATTCAGATTTAGATTCCGAAGAAGATCAGAACGAGAAAGGTAACAGTGAAGAAATTTGGGAAGAAGATGAAGAAACTGGGGAAGAAGATAAAGAAAATGAAAATGATTCAAATGATAAGGTCGAGAAAGAATATGATATGGTCAAGGAAGAATATGAACACGAAGAAAAGGCTTTAAATGATAAACCCAAGGAAGAAAATAATAAGGTTAAGAAAGAAAAGACTTTAAAAGAAGATAAGGTCAATGAAGTATATGATTTGAAAGGAAAGAAAGACACTAAACCGTTCATTAAGCGATACAAAGTAGATGTCAAAAGATGCAAAAATGTCGAGGAAGAATATGTTGTTAATCAAGTTTGGTATTGTGAGGTTGGCGTTCCGATAGGTATGGAATTTGAATGGAACTGGGCATTGGTGTCAAAGAACGAAAATAAAACTATTTTCGCTGACGTTGAGCGAACAGTCAAACGAAAGGATTTTGTTGGTAATTTCAAGAAAAACATTTCATCTATGTGGGAAAGAGACAGTAAGCACCAAAATCATATCGAAGTTGAAGAATGCGATGTTAAGATAAGTCTCATGGAAAAGCAGGTTACACATAACCAAACGGTTTGTCTATTAGGTTCTGTTCCAGTAATGGGATGTTGGATACCTACACGGTCGATATATGCAACCAGGCATAACCAAGTCTCAGATCGATGGGACGTACATTTCAAGGTTGGTTTATTTTGAGGAGTTTATTTTTCTCCATTATTGATTTAAAGTGGCACAGGCTTCGTTTTCGTGGGTCGGTTTTTCCAAGTCTCAGAAACGGGGACTTTTTTAGTTCAGCAATTTAGCACTGGTTATCACAACTCAACATTGAAATTTGAGTCTTCAAATCCATGTGCATTCATAATTATTAGCATTTGAAAGTTATAATACACATTAGCGATACTATGCAATATATAGAAGTCATCTATAGAAATAGAAGGAGAAATGTCTAATTAAGATATATTTGAAGGAAATATGCAATTTCTAGTGCCTCTGAAGGATACTTAAGTATATTCAAGACCCAAATCAACCAATAAAAATGAAGACTTGTCCCCTTTAAGTTTTTTTTAAATGAATTAGACCCCCACCCTAAAAAAATACGCCACTGATTACAGTGTGCACGACTTCATAGCAATCTCAAGCAATTTAGAGTCAAACATGCTCTCACGAGGCTAACCATTAACACACTAACTACGCCTTTAAACCATATCATTTAACACTTTCCGTAACATTAATCAAACCCCCCCCCCCCCCCAAAAAAAAACCCCCAAAAAAACAATGTCTTACTCTGATCAGTAATAGTACCTTATTACCGAATTAGTAAAAATGATAATCTCCAACTCCAACATAATAGGCTATGTAAGATTACAGAATACAGAATTTGTTGTTTCTCTTTTAGCTACCTCTCAAGTCTCGTCCTGTGTACTGGAAATGGGCAGTGATCAACTATAAGACACCAGATATCATTTCCTGGGAAAGTCGAATGAACAGAACATTGCATGTTCAAACTAAATTCTTAGAGCTGCGATCCTACTGGAATGAAAGCGGTGAAGCCTGTGTGAATGTCGCCCGAAACCCCCCAAAATTTGTGAAGAAGAGTAAAGATAATAAAAAAGGTAAAAATGCATACATCATTATTGTACATCTCTTGTCTAAACTAATTTACATGTATATGTATATACGTAATGTTTGTTCATATGATATGGAGATAAAATGAAGATTATATGTATTTGGACATTTCTGAGGAAATCGGTTATTGTGTTCACCCTCTCATTGTATGTATTTGTATATAGGCCTACATGTATATCGTTTACATACACCATCGGTTTTGTTTTATATTTTCATGTTTCATTGATAAGGTGAATTATCGTTTCAGTTACGTTGATTAAACAAGTGCCAGATCCCGATGTGAAACAACCATCACCATTATATTATGAGATGATACGAGAGATTTATCAAATATACCGAGCTTTACGACCAGATGGTTCTTATCAATATAGAAGATACAAGGAGATGGCTATGGTCGAATCATTTCCCAAGTTAAACACCCTTGTGGACATATCCTCGAATATTCTGAAATATCGAGATGCAATCGTGTTCCAAGTTACTGATGGTGGTGGCGATAAAAACCGTTTTCGGTTTGCATTAAGGGGTTCTGAACATACCTCCTTGATTTATCCAGATCCCGAAGAATTGACGGACATTAGTTTCGGTTGTTTAATGAAATATTTGACAGGAAGTCGACAGTACCATGTTGGTGCACCTATTATACCATATGAGAATGAGACAGCTAAAAAGTGTAGGTTGTTTTTCTATTCTCGGTGTAATAGATTTATATAAGAGAGATTTTATTTGTAATTCCAATCTAGGTCTGTCATGTTAATCCACATAGGATGAAATTAAGACTTGATCTTTATTCTTTAAGTGAGTTAGATGCTGTTCGTTATACCTGAAAGGTCCAGGGTTCATACTCGACACCAGTCAAAATACCTTTGAAATTTTCAACCCTTTAATTTTAAGTAGATAAAATTAAAATTTTTAAAATATAAAATTTTGTTGAAAGGAGAACGAATTGTTTCGCAGCTCTAAAACTGCCTTACACCTTAACACTGCCTGTAAACATGCCACGTGTCCATTTAAATAATCTCTCTGCGTTAAGAATAATGAGTCATAAATGCTTACTATTTTGAAATATGAAGAGATATGATTAGGTATTGAAAAAGATACCTGTTTTTTGTCTAGTTATTTGATTCATATTGATATTTTTATTATGGTTGTAATTTCAGATGCAAAGATTGCATGGCTGAAACGATCGTTTTATAATGAACAGCAAAACGTTAAGATCGAATTCGTGTTGAAGCCAGAAGCCAACTATATGCGTATAGGACCTGTAAATCTACCACCACAACAAAGACGTGTTTGTTCTAAATATCGTCTAGAGCCAAAAGCTGAGGGTGATAGGTGGTTGGAATCAATTCCACAAAGTGTACCCAAAGAAAATGGGGCTAAAAAGAAAAGTGGTGATCAAACTAAGATATGTAAAGGCACACAGACTCAATTAATAAACAACCTGTCGATAGCAAATATTGCTGCTGCTGAGCACAGGTATTACAAAGTTAGGCAACCAGAACCGACAATGGTTCAAACAACAGCAGACAAGCAGACTGATACTGATGATTTAACAGAAAATTTTCTTGATAACAAAACAGGAAAAGAAAATGGAAAAGAAAAAAGTTTTTTTCAAAATATTAGAGAGAAACTAGCAGGCTTATATCGAAATGATGGTGAGGAAATGGTAAATATAGGCTTATTCCAAACTGATGTAGATACAGGGAAGAGTGAACAGTTTGATAGAAAAGATATTACACAGAAACGTGAAGGTTTAATTCACATGAGTGCCGATGATGATGATGATGATTATAATAATAATGGAAAACTTGAAAAATCCAATCAAAATCATGGAGATGAAAAAAAACATGAGGACATATTCGAAGGAAACTTAGATACAGGAAAAAATGATGGTTATTTTTCAAAAGTCAAACCTTTGGTCTTTAATATTGGACTGTTGGTGCTACGCAATGTTTTCTTATAAAATGGAAATATTTACTCTCATAACTGTCCAGAAATATTCAACATCATTATTAAGATCTCGTCATGATTTTCAAGTCAGTTTACGTGTAAGTTCACTAGACTAGTATGTTCCAAGCAGCAGTCAGTGGCCTTGAGTCGTTGAGAAGGAATTTTACCGGGATAACTATTTTTTTCTGGATGAGTAATTCAACATTTTTTTGTTATCGTGTTTTAAAAACGGATTTTATTTCAATCTGCATGCATTTCACTGATTTTATTTCAATGTAGACTAGAATGATATCTGAATATTAAAAGACGGATTAAAGAAGACTATATAGGCTGTAATTATTTACAACAAGAGATTTGCTGATTGCTGAATCTCAACTCTGTCAACTCCACTATTATTGATATCTGTTACTATTCGCTGTTATAATAATTGTCATATTTTGATATATTATACCATGTGTTATGAATTTTGTAAAAAAAAAATTATTACATGCCAAATTATGTCTTCTGGTTGCAACATTCGTCAGAATCTATTTGGAGTTCTCTAACAGAGTAGAGTATTGTTTGACTGAAGCTGTTGTGCATTGAGCCTTAGTCTCCCTTTATCTAGATTTTGGATTGAATCTGTGTTTTTCTTTTTAGTCTTGCTAAATATAATGAAATATATTAGACATTCATTTTCTGTGTATATATTTATTATTTATAGTTATTATTTATAATTTATAAACTACATGTATATTAAAACATAATACTGCAACTGAAAAGTTTCTTCTTTATTTAAAATATTCTCATGAAGTACATAAACGATAATTATTTTAAGCTCCGTGTCGAGTAAAATGCGCTCTGACAAACATTTAATCTAAAAATATGACCAAGTCAACCTAAATCATTCTGAACAAACTATAGCAATTTAACAGTCTCGCAGCCACCCAACTACTTCTTGGAGCCTGAGCTTAGGTACCCACACCCCCTTCCTTAAAAACTTTATGAATTGATGACATTTCCCACCGAATTTGAATCAAGACTATTGTCCTGACAATCCTATGCAAACATATATTTTCCCTACAGTTTGATTTTTTCCCGACATTAAATCCGCTACTATGGGGGGGGGGGGTGTTTTACAAGATCCCCTAAAAAAAGTGGTATTTGTATAGGGTCGGGTCTAAGGTATGTCGCTTGGAAAATTTAGAGAAACGCTTAGAAACGCGATTTCCTGACATTTCCCAGTAAATTCAAGGTTCTAGACCATCTGTTTAGGATCTCGCTTAAAACGATTGGATAATTAGACGCCCAGAAACGCGATTTCCTGGCATTTCCAAGCCAATTTAAGGTTCAAGATAATTTTGTTAAGGGTTTCTAGCCACTTAGAATTAATCTTTCCGGGATTATCCATACCTATTTTCAGTTGGGTTGACAGGAATCATTTTAAGTCATCGGTGTACATTTCATTTTTTGTTTGTTTTTCTAGATATGTTATAGGATATCAATCAACTTTTTTTAATGTATAATTTTCCGTCTTCCTGCTATTGGTGGGAATAACGACAACTATAATCACAAATAATTAATGTCATCAATAAATAAGATCGTTAGGAAGATAATATATAAATATAATTCACAGTAAGATAATATGTATGATATGAATCGGGAAGTTTTGTCAAGAGTAAAGATATTATATTTTTTAGAAAGCTTATCATCAATCGAGGCATGACGTACAATGGAGACAATAAAATGGTTTTGATAACAAATTCAGTTGTCCGATAACCTGAATTCATAATATTATCTAAAATCTTTATCAACAGACCATTGACTATAAGTGTATAAACATACATATTTTACATTAATCTAGGCCAGAGTTCAAATTAAACAAATTAAGACTGGGTAAGTGAAGTTGAAGTTTTCGGGCAACGCTCATTCAATTTTAGGTGACTTTTGAGGGACTGGATAACGGAAATAATAAATTGGAATTGTTGATTGGTTAAAAGTTTAACATGTCAAAGGTCATCGACTTGGACATCCTTGTTTTGCTTTTTACTACTTTTAATTCGGATTTTTCATTATTTCATTAGGTTTTCTTAAAGGTTTATCGTATTGCTGTTAGCTGTATAATGTCTACGGACGACAAAAATGAGGACTGGAAAGTAAAATATTTAAAACAAGAGGAGACATTAAAAGCTTTATCATCTCATTGCTTCAAAGGTTTGTTTACTTTTTTCATTTATTTGAAGTTTTCGAGTCATAACGCCCCTTTCAGTTTCTAAGTTTAGTATAAGCAATACTCGTTTTACTTCAGTCAATTTTGAGAATTTTACATCGCACCAAGGACGGGTTGAACAAGTTTATGCAAATTGATAAATTATACAAACTGAGAGAATGAAAAATATAACACTGTTTTACAAACTTTATAAGTTTCACAAACTTATGTATTTAACAATGTTATACAAACGGCCAAGTTATAATAACTTAAGTTAACGATGTAATACAAATGGTTCAGTTATAGTGGTTTATGGTTTAACTTATAGAATGAAAAATTAACAATGTTATACAAACTGTTAAAGGGCCATTCTGCTTTTTTGAAAAAAGTTTCCATTATAAAAAAAAATCGCAAATGCTACTGGAAAGTATTTTTAAAGTATGCTTATTGCATCTCTATATCTTCTTGATCAAACTGAATTTGGTTTTAAAGGGTTGATTACAAGCAGGGAGTATTTATTGTTAATTAAGCAATTTGACCTAGTTTTGGTGTTTGCCCTTTAAATGGCTCAATATTTCTAGCTGAAACCTTTTAAATACACAAGAGGGACATTTCTCTACCATTAGGCGTTATTTTACTCAAATCCGTTCAGTAGTTTCCTATAGGCGTCCAAAAAACATAACACACTTAAAAACCTTACGTAAGGTTTTTAAAAATTTGAGCATGTTTTTAGCGTTTAAAAATTAACGGCTGGATTTTTTTAGTTAAAACTTTCAGATACAATAAAGGGCACATAGTTAAAGATTTTGGAGTAAAGTTTTCACAAATTTGATCAAAAAAAATTTTTGATCTAAAAAAAATTCAGACTGTCCCTTTAAGTTATAATAACTTATAAAATGAAGGATTGAACAATGGTGTACAAACTAATAAAGTTAATGTAATACAAACTAATAAAGTTAATGTAATACAAACTAATAAAGTTAATGTAATACAAACTAATAAAGTTAATGTAATACAAACTGATTAAGTTGAACAAACTTAAAGAATCGGAAATTGATAAATTATTAAATTTGTAATAACTTATAAAATGAAGGATTAAACAATGTTGTACAACCTACAGGCCTTAATATTTGTAAAGGGCCAAATGCATTTTATGAAAGAAATATGAGGGCCAAATAGAGCTTAGCTAGTATAACGAGCAGAGGGTTTTAGCGGAAGGTGTCACTCTTGAGGGACCAGTCTTAAAGGCGTTGCAGGCCAGTTTATGTAAATAGAAAATCTAACAATGTTATACAAACTGTATGAAAGATTTTACAATGTTATAGAAATTATACAATTAAAACTTATAAACAATTTTTTTTTTATAGTTGTGGATAAATATGAAGAAGTGATCAAGAAATTCAATGAAAATAAAAATAAGGTAATACTAAGAAGATTTTGAACTGTTGATTAAAGTAATAATACAAATTAATTTAAGAACATGAACTTATTATTTTGGGACAGTTGCCAATAGCAACTCTGTAATTATTGCTAGAGAAATGGTTTATGCAGTATCTTTATCAATTTGAAATGCACAAATAAAACCATTTGTGAAGAAATAGACTTTTTTCCTGTACAAGATCATCTGAATAAACTTTACTGTCCCACATAATTTGAAATTTTGTCAACTTCCTCCTTGTAATGAGCCAATTTAAGGCAATTCACATGTTCTTTTTATAATGCAAATGAATCACTGAATGAAATTACTTCCTCTTACTATTTCATATGACAATTTAAAAAACATAATAAAATTGATATCAAGAATTTGACAGTTGAGTGCACATGATTTGACTGAATAAAAATACCACTTGAATACTTGGTTGATTTAGGTCTATTGAGAAATATTGTATTATTGAGATATGAATGATTTTTATATATTTTGATTGAATATTTCAGTATGATGCTGTTGTGAAAAAATTAGATGAAAGAGAAAAACAACTTCTACATATAAGAAAATGTAAGATCAATCTTATATAAGAATGTCATCTGTTTATAGCACCCATGAATTATTTTCAGCCTGAAATATCCACAATTTAAAGCAGTTATAAGAAAATTAAATATACTAACGGCACATCAGTACACTTGAAATGATTGCTCACTGATATTGTATAGCAAACTACTAGGTAGATATAATTATTAATATGTATATCATATAATAAAATAAAAATACTATAAATGAAAAAAAAAAAATAATTCATCTGCATTCCTGAATATCATGCATTGTGGCTTCCCCTTGACATTTTTGAGACCTTAAATTTTCCAGCTGTCTTTGCTAATTAATACACCATTACTATTTTCTGTATTTTAGTATTAGAACCAGTGTATGCTGAATATTCTACATTAAAAGAGAAATATGAAATAGAACTCGAATGTAGACAGGAAGCAGAGAAATATGCTTCCAAGGTAATTGAAGTCTTTGCCCAGTATATTCCTAAGACACAGTCTAATTAAAATTAGATTACATTTCGTTTTGGTTATTTCTTTTTTTTTTGACTCATTGAAATCTAAAAAGATTTATAAGGCAAGTTAGTATGGTTTGACAAGGCAAGGAAGTTCTGACCATTACAGCCTACATACCAGTAGTTAATATAAAAAAAGTAACCAATGTTTTGATGGTCTTTCAGTGAACTCAAATATTATTGACTGACAAAACATGTTGACATCATATTTGATAAACAGAAACTGACATTTATTGTTATTTATTGTCAACTTGTACAATTCTTTTCAAAACTACTATGCATCAGTAAATTTATGTCAAATAATTATTTCCTTATTGACTCATGATTGTACAAGGAAAATATATAACATGATAGTATTTAAAGGTCTAGATAACATAAAACAAAAGCAAATTTGTCAAATTTTTCCAAATGCCTTAAGGACATACAAACTTTTAGAACTTGACTTGAAGTTTTATGACTTTGATTGCTAATTTTCAGGTTTTATTGATCAAATGATAGGACATAAATATTTCCCCTCTTTAGAGGAACATCATTTAGTCTAAAATCTATGTATTTTTGTAGTAAAATCAGATACGTGGCTTGTAGGTAGAATCAAAAGTGCAAATACTAGCAGATCATGATTGACTTTTTAATCCATTTACCTCAGATCAGGCCATTCTAAGACACGCTTCAAACAATGTTTAGTGTGTAACATTAAAGAATGAAATTTCATTTCTAGATCACTAAAGAAAATAGAGTGCTAAAAAGACAAAGTCAAGCATTTTTACTTGATCATGATGGGGAGGTGCCGGTTGAAAATGAAACTGATACATTTAAACCCTATCTAGATACACTAAATACTAAAATAACAGGTAGGTTTCAATTTTACACTTTGATTTTAGTTTGATATATATTGTCTTCATCTTTGTTGTTTTGGTTTAAATGGATTTTTTCTTTTTCTTTTAGTTTTTATTGCATTATATTGCAAAATACACCATGTAGTCAATATCCTTAAAAATTGAAACACAAATTCCAATTGATATTAGTATTTGTAGTTAAAATACAGTAAATATTAAGTGGGCTTTATATGTTTACTATATAATTTTATCTATTGAACAGAATTGGAAGAAGAAAAAGCAGCCCTGTCCTCTACATTAAATCAACGAAATGAAGATTTTGCCATATTACAAGATAATTATTCTTCTTTATTGAAAAAAGTAAGTGTTATATTTATTTTAGTTATAATGTGATGTGATATGATGTAATGCTGTGTTTCAAAGTTCACATGTTTAAAGCATCAATAAAATATTTTTTTGTGAAACTCAAACTTCAACAACTTGCTAAATGTCATATATTAATTCTATATCTTATTACTAGTACAGTACTACAATACTTATATCAGTTTACAGGGGCCTGTTTCTCAAAAAGTCTTACGATTAAAATTTATCATAAGTGTTAAATTATTCATTGCAAAATGCTAAAATTACAACAAAATTTATCGAAAGATTTTTTGAGAAACAGGCCCCAGTGTTGAATTGTAGGGTGAAATTGTAAGGAAGTACTTTTAGAAATAAACTTTATTAGAACGTAATCATCAATACATTTCTTTTCCTCATGATCCAGAGTTCTCTCCCTGGATCCTATCACGTAATATGATCATTGTCTTTTTCGACACAGGTAGTCCAGATCACCCAGATCATTATTTTTTCATACAAAGTTTTAGTATTGACCAATAGTTTTATTATTTTGAAAGATATTGTTTTGATATCAAGATATTAACCAGTATTTGATATTATTGAAACTATTATACTATTGTGTTTCAGAATGATGTATTAACTAAAGATCTAGAACAATGTAAAGTTTCTATAGTACAGTATAAAGATTCATTAAAACAGGTGACTTCAGGTAAACATCTTTAGTTCATTGTCTAGCTAAACTCTGGGAAAAGATACTTGACTGTTGCTTGCTTTCTTCCTGCTTTAGACTGGTGGTGTTGAAATGTTTAATGGGGTGGGGAATGTTCAGTTACCTTTCATTTTGTGTATATGTGTTTTCTATATAAAGCATAGTCTCTACAATACAAGTCATATTTTTGACTTTCAAACACTGATAATTATGGATACATGTGGATTTTAAAGCTTAAATTTCGCAGGAGAGTTGTACTCAATAAGAGCTAAAACATTCTGATATAAATGATTGATAGAATGTAGATACCACTTTATTTTTATCTTACTATTTTAGTTTCTGAAGCAGCATATGAAGAATATGAAAATTTAAAAAAAGAATATGAAAAAGCTACAGTTTGTCAGAATACAGCTGAAACTTTTGCTACAGAGGTAATTTTATTCCGTCAGCAAATAAATTTTAAGACGATACTCCTTCAAAAATGCTGGATTTTGAAGAAAAAAAAAATTTCAACAATTATTGTTTTTGATGAAATAATCATATAATTTAAATTTCTTTATGAAGTTTCTAACATATGTGAAAAACCTACGAAAATATGTAATTTAAAGCTCCACAAAACTGATATCACAGATTATGTCAGAGGTTACAGGCACATTTAGAGAAAATGAATGTGTTTGAAAGGTAAATTGTACAAGCCATGTTTGTATTTATACATTACCCAAGTTTTTTTTTTTATATTTTCTAGATGTATGCACAGAGTGAAGCTATGAAGAGACAGAGTGCTGTTCTATTGTCTAGTGCTATGTCAGATGATAGACTAATGAAAGCTTTAAATGAAGTAGAAACTTTAACACAACAATTAGAAACAATGAAAAAAGAACATGAGAATAAGGTAATTTACAATTAAACCAGGCGGATAAAACTGACATATGCCAATGTCCAAAAATGAGGTAGAGTCCAACACCTATTTTGGGTCAAGAGGTAAAAGAACATCAAATCCAGGTGTCCTTTGAAAGTGGAATTATTTTTTTTATGCTGCTCTCACCAAGATAGCTTCTCTGATTTTAATAGGCATTGATACTTTCAATCACAGGAAAATCTGTAGAAAAGAGCAGCATGTTTTTAAATTTATATTGACTCTAGGACAGATTGTCTATGACACAAACAATCTGTGACCTGAATAGAACACACAACACAACCACCATTTGTTCCACCTATTTAAACATTTAACCTCAAGATCCTAACGATTTCTTTTACCTCCTTGCTCAATTCTTTCCCCTTACGTCCCATCTTGCTTTCGCCCGTTTTATTTTCAAAGCTGGTGACAACAAAATCACCCGACAAATGAAATGTCACATGATTAAACTATGAAATAAATAACTGCCGACGTTCCTAATTGTAGCACGCCACCATTTTGTACGAATATTTATAGCACTGCAATTAACTGTAACCTGTGTCTAAGTTGACTTAATAGAAACCAATATATCAGATATTATTTATTTTAGGTAAAAGATTATGAAAGAGAATTAGAAGAATTAAAAGATAAAGATATTATTAGTACATTAGAAAGTGATAATCAACAGTTACATGAAGACCGTGATCAACTATCTACACAATTAACACAACTACAAACTCAATATTCTAATTATGAAAAACAGTATAAAGCATTAGAATCTCAATGTAAGTAAAATGATATAAAGAAAAGGTGGCTGAAAACAAAAGGGCGTATCATTAGTTCCTTATACCAAGTTTTAGCTAAACTATTTTGGCAGATCACCAAGGTGAATAAGAACTAAAATGATACTTATACCCATTTGGTAATAAATAAATAATGGTTTTCAATTCTTTTTCATATTGTAGACACCAATCTTGAGAAGAAATATGAAGATATATTACATCCTCCCCCTCCACCCCCACCCCCACTACCACCAATATCAATAGTGAAAAATAAAGGGTAAGTCTATTATTGAGTCACTACCACCAATATCAATAGTTAAAAATAAAGTGTAAGTCTATTATTGAGTCACTACCATTAATATCAGTAATTAAAGGTAAAGGGTAAGTGTATTATTGAGTCACTACCATCAATATCAATAGTGAAAAATAAAGGGTAAATCTATTATTGAGTCACTACCATCAATATCAATAGTGAAAAATAAAGGGTAAATCTATTATTGAGTCACTACCATCAATATCAATAGTGAAAAATAAAGGGTAAGTATATTATTGAGTCACTACCACCAATATTAATAGTGAAAAATAAAGGGTAAGTATATTAATGAGTCACTACCATCAATATCAATAGTGAAAAATAAAGGGTAAGTATATTATTGAGTCACTACCACCAATATTAATAGTGAAAAATAAAGGGTAAATCTATTATTAAGTCACTACCACCAATATTGATAGTGAAAAATAAAGCGTAAGTCTATTATTGCTTCACTACCATCAATATTAATAGTGAAAGATAAAGGATAAATCTATTATTGAGTCACTACCATCAATATTAATAGTGAAAAATAAAGGATAAATCTATTATTGAGTCACTACCATCAATATCAATAGTGAACAATAAAGGGTAAGTATATTAATGAGTCACTACCATCAATATTAATAGTGAAAAATAAAGGATAAATCTATTATTGAGTCACTACCATCAATATCAATAGTGAACAATAAAGGGTAAGTATATTAATGAGTCAATACCACCAATATTAATAGTGAAAAATAAAGGGTTAATCTATTATTGAGTCACTACCATCAATATCAATAGTGAACAATAAAGCGTAAGTCTATTATTGAGTCATTACCACCAATATTAATAGTGAAAAATAAAGGGTAAGTCTATTATTGAGTCACTACCACCAATATTAATAGTGAAAAATAAAGGGTAAGTATATTAATGAGTCACTACCACCAATATTAATAGTGAAAAATAAAGGGTTAATCTATTATTGAGTCACTACCATCAATATCAATAGTGAACAATAAAGCGTAAGTCTATTATTGAGTCATTACCACCAATATTAATAGTGAAAAATAAAGGGTAAGTCTATTATTGAGTCACTACCACCAATATTAATAGTGAAAAATAAAGGGTAAGTATATTAATGAGTCACTACCACCAATATTAATAGTGAAAAATAAAGCGTAAGTCTATTATTGAGTCACTACCACCAATATTAATAGTGAAAAATAAAGGGTAAGTCTATTATTGAGTCACTACCACCAATATTAATAGTGAAAAATAAAGGGTAAGTATATTAATGAGTCACTACCACCAATATTAATAGTGAAAAATAAAGCGTAAGTCTATTATTGAGTCACTACCACCAATATTAATAGTGAAAAATAAAGGGTAAGTATATTAATGAGTCACTACCACCAATATCAATAGTGAAAAATAAAGGGTAAGTATATTATTGAGTCACTACCATCAATATTAATAGTGAAAAATAAAGGGTAAGTATATTAATGAGTCACTACCACCAATATCAATAGTGAAAAATAAAGCGTAAGTCTATTATTGAGTCATTACCACCAATATTAATAGTGAAAGATAAAGGGTAAGTATATTATTGAGTCACTACCATCAATATCAATAGTGAACAATAAAGCGTAAGTGTATTATTGAGTCACTACCATCAATATCAATAGTGAAAAATAAAGGGTAAGTATATTATTGAGTCACTACCATCAATATCAATAGTGAAAAATAAAGGGTAAGTCTATTATTGAGTCACTACCATCAATATCAATAGTGAAAAATAACGGGTAAGTCTATTATTGAGTCACTACCATCAATATCAATAGTGAAAAATAAAGGGTAAGTATATTATTGAGTCACTACCATCAATATCAATAGTGAAAAATAAAGCGTAAGTCTATTATTGAGTCACTACCATCAATATCAATAGTGAAAAATAAAGGGTAAGTATATTATTGAGTCACTACCACCAATATTAATAGTGAAAAATAAAGGGTAAGTATATTATTGAGTCACTACCACCAATATTAATAGTGAAAAATAAAGGGTAAGTATATTAATGAGTCACTACCATCAATATCAATAGTGAAAAATAAAGGGTAAGTATATTATTGAGTCACTACCACCAATATTAATAGTGAAAAATAAAGCGTAAGTCTATTATTGAGTCACTACCACCAATATCAATAGTGAAAAATAAAGCGTAAGTCTATTATTGAGTCACTACCACCAATATTAATAGTGAAAAATAAAGCGTAAGTCTATTATTGAGTCACTACCACCAATATTAATAGTGAAAGATAAAGGATAAATCTATTATTGAGTCACTACCATCAATATTAATAGTGAAAAATAAAGGATAAATCTATTATTGAGTCACTACCATCAATATCAATAGTGAACAATAAAGGGTAAGTATATTAATGAGTCACTACCATCAATATTAATAGTGAAAAATAAAGGATAAATCTATTATTGAGTCACTACCATCAATATCAATAGTGAACAATAAAGGGTAAGTATATTAATGAGTCAATACCACCAATATTAATAGTGAAAAATAAAGGGTTAATCTATTATTGAGTCACTACCATCAATATCAATAGTGAACAATAAAGCGTAAGTCTATTATTGAGTCATTACCACCAATATTAATAGTGAAAAATAAAGGGTAAGTCTATTATTGAGTCACTACCACCAATATTAATAGTGAAAAATAAAGGGTAAGTATATTAATGAGTCACTACCACCAATATTAATAGTGAAAAATAAAGGGTTAATCTATTATTGAGTCACTACCATCAATATCAATAGTGAACAATAAAGCGTAAGTCTATTATTGAGTCATTACCACCAATATTAATAGTGAAAAATAAAGGGTAAGTCTATTATTGAGTCACTACCACCAATATTAATAGTGAAAAATAAAGGGTAAGTATATTAATGAGTCACTACCACCAATATTAATAGTGAAAAATAAAGCGTAAGTCTATTATTGAGTCACTACCACCAATATTAATAGTGAAAAATAAAGGGTAAGTCTATTATTGAGTCACTACCACCAATATTAATAGTGAAAAATAAAGGGTAAGTATATTAATGAGTCACTACCACCAATATTAATAGTGAAAAATAAAGCGTAAGTCTATTATTGAGTCACTACCACCAATATTAATAGTGAAAAATAAAGGGTAAGTATATTAATGAGTCACTACCACCAATATCAATAGTGAAAAATAAAGGGTAAGTCTATTATTGCTTCACTACCATCAATATCAATAGTGAAAAATAAAGGGTAAGTATATTATTGAGTCACTACCATCAATATTAATAGTGAAAAATAAAGGGTAAGTATATTAATGAGTCACTACCACCAATATCAATAGTGAAAAATAAAGCGTAAGTCTATTATTGAGTCATTACCACCAATATTAATAGTGAAAGATAAAGGGTAAGTATATTATTGAGTCACTACCATCAATATCAATAGTGAACAATAAAGCGTAAGTGTATTATTGAGTCACTACCATCAATATCAATAGTGAAAAATAAAGGGTAAGTATATTATTGAGTCACTACCATCAATATCAATAGTGAAAAATAAAGGGTAAGTCTATTATTGAGTCACTACCATCAATATCAATAGTGAAAAATAACGGGTAAGTCTATTATTGAGTCACTACCATCAATATCAATAGTGAAAAATAAAGGGTAAGTATATTATTGAGTCACTACCATCAATATCAATAGTGAAAAATAAAGCGTAAGTCTATTATTGAGTCACTACCATCAATATCAATAGTGAAAAATAAAGGGTAAGTATATTAAAGAGGCACAGGCTTCATTTTCGTGGGTCGATTTTTCCAAGTCTCAGAAACGGGGACTTTTTTAGCTCAGCAATTTAGTACTGGTTATCACAACTCACCATTGAAATTTGAGTCTTCAAATCCATGTGCATCCATAATTATTAGCATTTGAAAGTTATAATGCCCTACTACACATTAGCGATACTATGCAATATATAGAAAAGTCATCTATAGAAATAGAAGGAGAAATGTTTAATTTAAGATATATTTGAAGGAAATATGCAATTTTCGTACATTTCCAGTGCTTCTGAAGGATACTTAAGTATATTCAAGACCCAAATCAACCAATGAAAATAAAGACTGGTCCCCTTTAATGAGTCACTACCATCAATATCAATAGTGAAAAATAAAGGGTAAATCTATTATTGAAACCAATATCAGCAGTTTTTCAACCTGGTTGCCTCCTGTCAATGATCAGATCAGAAGAGCTGATTGGAAAAAGTATCTAAATGTTTAGATAAAGACAAAAATAATTGTACTTGAGGCTGATTCAAAGATATATCAAAGTCCAAATATTTCAGAAATTTCAATCCAATTTTTTTCTTTATAGATTTTTATCAAGAAGTCAAAGTAAAAGAACTAAAGAAAGAAATATAAAATGTAAGTTTAAATTCAACTTGTTGGCACTGGGCACAATTGGAATAATATATATAAAATACAAGCCTATATGTTTAATTTAATTGTTTTTATTGGGCTAGAATGACAGTTTTTTTTGTCCAAAAAATCCAATTAATCTTATGCCTTAATTATCACTTCTAATTTGAATAATGTAAACAGAAAAGAGCTTCTTGTATTCTACCGACACACCTTGATCGGTAGGAAACCTAGCAAATTATCTAACATGCTGAATCACCGAAAGTTCTATTATGTTTAGTATTTTCAAGGAGAAAATTAGTTTGAAAATATTTTTTCAGTGGCTACAGGTGGAGCTAAAGCTAATGAAGATTATACTAAAGCTATTGATGAAATGATGTCTAGAATAAAACATGGAAATCAATCTTTACGACCAGTATTAAAACCAGTTAGAAGGGTATGTACCAATAGGATTACAAATAACACATGGCTTTACACAACTAATATTGCTACAAGTGATTGTTGTATTCGACAGATGTTAAACTCAATTTGGTCATATGAAAATGTATCCTGAGATGGAAGATTGTTGTCTCCCTTTAAGCATTATCTTTGTTTCTTTATTTAGCCATCTTGTCCAGATGACAATCCTGGTGCTATGGAAGAACTACATGCAATGCTGGTAAGAATTTATGTTTTATAAAATATACTGATATTTTTACTTCGGAAGTATATGCAAATGCATTGAAGTGTGCAATGAGAGAAATTATGCCAGCATTAGTCTTCTCTTTTTCTTGTCTGTAAACATGTATAGTCGGTAGCTCAAGGGCCTCAGTTTAATTCCCATGTAACTGATTAGACGCTTTATCCATGTCAGTCCCTCCATCCTACAAAAAATTGTTTAGAGATTGATTTGGATTGGTTGATGATAACACATGGGAAGACAATACTTTGAAAAATGATCTAGATTGGTTAAACTATAGTTTATTCAATATGGTGATCTCTGTATAATATAAACAGATTATCTAGCTCCAAACTTTATACGAGAACCAGGTTGAAAAAGAAAATTCATTATTTAGACACATTCTATGATTGAACCCTGAAACGTCTTCTGAAAGTTATTGAGAGAAGGGGTTTATTTATTATCGGGCTATATTAGCTGAACAATTATTTTCTTTTAATTTGAAAATTGATTGAAGAATGAAAATTAGGAGTTATATAGTGACAGTAGAATAATAAATAATAATATATTATTGTAGGGTAAAATGAAGAGAAACCGGTCTGTAGGAGATTTATTAAGTATTGATGAAGATGACCAACTACCAGTTTCAGAATTAAAATCAACATTTCAAAAAATAAAAAAGACAGAAGATAAAAAAGTAAAAGTTTAGAATTAAATCAATTATTGTTTACAATCTAATCCAGGCCTTCTCAATTAATTATTGTAAAAGGCGAAATGTATTTTATGGAAAAAATATAAGAGCCAAATAGAGCAGATCGTTTTAGCCGATTGGGTTACTCTTGATGGGCCATTCTCAAGGGCGTCGCAGGCCACCATTTTAGAAGGCCTGATCTAATCAATAGGCAGATCTAGATGTGTTCTTTTTTGTTGACTTCTACCATCAAAGATTTGACCCCATTTTCTTCTTAAAATGTGTTTTGTGGAATTCTGTTTAACAATATATATCCCATAATACATCACATATGATAAAGACATCTTTTATTATGTCAGAGATCATAGATGGGTAGTGGAATTTAGAAAAGGACATCTCAAAGGTGATTGAATAATAAAATTATTTATATTTCAGATGTAAGGTTGTAGATAAATGTAGATCTAGTACAGAAGAAGTCAGGAAACAGTGTTCAATAATTTATCATTTTATTTTTTTACTTCATTCATTTACTTATGACATAGCTGAAAGCAGGGACGGATCCCGGAAAAGGGGGGGGGGGGCGTATATTCAAAGGTTTTTTGAGCGCAGCAAGGCGAAAACTTTTTGACCTTTTTTTTGGCTTAAAAACATAGAACAAGTATAAATTGTACTAATTTAACGGTTTCTGACGTGAACCATGTATGTTTTATAGTAAACGTTAATGGGTTAGACATTTTTTATGTCGTATTCTCCCCATTCTTAAAAAAAAAATAGTTAAGGGGGGGGCGTACACCTTTTACGCCCCGCCCCCCCTCCCTGGATCCGCCACTCCCTGGATCCGCCACTGGCTGAAAGGACAGTCTATGATTGTGTACATTTCTCAAAGGTAATTTACTGTCAAAGAGGCCTCAGTATGTCTTTACATTATGAAACTTACAAAGATCCCAATCACTTGTAAATTGACATCAGTGATCATTTGACCAATTTAATTTTCAAATTTTTTTTTTATAAGAAATCTCTCCTTGCTTACTATTGAAGTAAATCTATGTCAGGTACAATATATTTTAACTTACATTCCTTTTAGGTGCTTCTTTATAACTTACACATTTCATATTGCCTACATTTCCATTGTTTTATTAGTATTTATCTGTTAAGGTATTTTTAATATATTATATTTAAGTCAAATTTTATAGTATTTAGTTTTATTGTTACATTTTTAGTAAACTTATTTATTCACATCGCGAGCAAGTTTCATATCATAAACTCGGGACAGTACACTTTTAAAGGACAAAATATACAGGTCCTGTTTGTGTTAAAAAAAACTTTTCATATTTGTTTTACTCATGTTAGTGATGTTAGATTTGATTAAATATGAAAAGCTTATGAATCTAATATTTTTGCTCAATTTGAAACTGCCAGTAGGACCAAACACTCTTGTTAAGTGTTAATGATTTTGTTATGTTTGTTATTTTAATGAGAAGAAAACAATCTGGGTTCGTTTTGCACCAATGCCTTAATCTTTTGAAATCAAAAATCTTTTTTGAGAAATAAATTGCTATTCTAAAATTGTAAGTTGATCTTTGGACATCTAGAAACAATAATATTTTATGCAGATAACAGGTGTCTAATAATTTAACATATATCATAGACAGTTGGATGTCTGATAGCTTTGTATGGTTAAAACATGGGCATTGTAACAGTTTAATGTATGTTGGCTAACTAGCTGCTAAAATAGAATAAGTTTCTAGTTAATGATATATTTTATTATACATGTTTATAAATTATCACAGTCAATAAATAAAAAAACAAAGAGTTTATTTCTTCTTTCCATCTTTTCTTGGTGAAGGTGAATTAGATGGTGTTTGTTCCTCTGTTTCTGGTGTAGGAGGGAGGTCTATTTTATGGAAAACATGTTCTTCATGACAACAATATTTATCATTCTCTTTCAATTCATCTTCTATTTGTACTAATCTATTATATTTAATAATTCTCTCACCACGACAAGGTGCTCCTATTTTAATAAATCTAGCTTGTAATCCAACAGCCTGTAATATAAATACATATTAAATAAGCAAGCAATACCATAGAACCTATAAACTGTTGTTGTTGTTTTTTTTCTAAAAAAAAGTTAAAAAATTGAATGATACTACATATATTTGAAGTAGTACTGGTCGATTAGAGAAATAATACTTACTAGATCTACTATAAAACTATCTGATGTATCTCCCTGATTAGCTGTTATAACTGTCACATTTTTAGCTTCTGAAATATATTAATACATTGTCTAGTCATAGTCACTTATTGTGTGTGATGATGAACCCATATCCAAAAATACAAGGATAAGTTTGTTCAGGTTGTTTCTAATGCAGCCAAAAAGGTTAAGATTTGTTTCCATAACATATAGTTTTGTGCAGCAACAATCTAACATCTTTAATACATTAATAAAGAAAATTAAAAAAATAATAATAAAAAAGCTTTAATTTGTTTACCTTCCATTTTAAGTTGACATGTATGAATATCAGTTAAAGTGTTCATATGATCTAATTTATACACAATGCCATTAGCTTGAAAATTCTCTGTTAATTCTTCTGATTTTAAAAGTCCAGGTCTATGATAAACATAGTCTCCTATTATATAACATTGATTAGATATTCTATCACATAACTTCATCCATTGGGCACGTTCCTGAAAAATGTATATGATAAGTGTCCCTGATTCATGTAATTTTTTTTTTAAAACCTCTTTACCATACCTTTAAGAGAATGAAAAAAAAGTCTAAGTACCAAGTTAAAAATAACACATTAATTTACCACCCTAATAGGATCAACAGAATTTCAAATTGTTACAATTTACTCAGTCTAAAATCTCCTTAAAAAATCATTGACTTTTGTATAATGTAACCTTAAGATTTCAAGATGTTATTTGTATATTTTATGACATTTGACAATGATACTGAAGTTACTGACCTGTTTTCTAAGTGGATCTATTAGAGCTATAATAGCAGGATATTTAGTTATAATATCAGCCCAGAACTCTACTAAATCATCAGGAGATTTTAATTGTCCAGTTGTTACTTCATATTTACCTTTATCCTGTAATAAACCAAGTTTTCAGTGAAGGAGGGCTAGCTGTATATGACATAATGGGAAGAATTTAGGATAGGTGGATGAAAACAAGACATAATGAGGGTATTGGAAGAACATTACCATGTGGCAAAGTAAAGAATGTAGAGTTGGGGTTATGCATTCAGATACATGTTCCATTCATAACAGCTTATTTCGTTTAATTATGTTGAGTATCGATTACTTTTCATGATCCACATTTAGTGGAGTTACCTTGATTATTAAGCTAATGTTTATTCTGTATAGAATATTTCATCACAATACTACTGGCCAAAGTCGTTCCATTGACACCATGATCATCATTAAAAAATAAAGAATCAAATTGATGGTTACTTACAAACTCAAACATTTCATGAGCTGCAATATTTAGTGCTATATTAAAATCTTCACCTGGTGTTAAACCAACTGATGTAATAGCTTCTTGTAATAGATCTAAACCTTGTTCAACTTTCTCTAATACAGGACATAATGCTCCTACATCATTGACGTATCTACCACTCACCTAACAAAATCATAAAGAGAAAATATATCAAAATCATAATGAGAAGATAAAAATCATAAAGAGAAGATATCAATATCATATTCTATTAAAATCATAAAGAGAAGATATCAATATCATATTCTATTAAAATCATAAAGAGAAGATATCAATATCATATTCTATTAAAATCATAAAGAGAAGATATCAATATCATATTCTATTAAAATCATAAAGAGAAGATATCAATATCATATTCTATTAAAATCATAAAGAGAAGATATCAATATCATATTCTATTAAAATCATAAAGAGAAGATATCAATATCATATTCTATTAAAATCATAAAGAGAAGATATCAATATCGTATTCTATTAAAATCATAAAGAGAAGATATCAATATCATATTCTATTAAAATCATAAAGAGAAGATATCAATATCATATTCTATTAAAATCATAAAGAGAAGATATCAATATCGTATTCTATTAAAATCATAAAGAGAAGATATCAATATCATATTCTATCATATTCTATTAAAATCATAAAGAGAAGATATCAATATCATATTCTATCATATTCTATCAAAATCATAAAGAGAAGATATCAATATCATATTCTATCAAAATCATAAAGAGAAGATATCAATATCATATTCTATCAAAATCATAAAGAGAAGATATCAATATCATATTCTATCATATTCTATTAAAATCATAAAGAGAAGATATCAATATCATATTCTATCATATTCTATCAAAATCATAAAGAGAAGATATCAATATCATATTCTATCAAAATCATAAAGAGAAGATATCAATATCATATTCTATCAAAATCATAAAGAGAAGATATCAATATCATATTCTATCAAAATCATAAAGAGAAGATATCAATATCATATTCTATCAAAATCATAAAGAGAAGATATCAATATCATATTATATTAAAATCATACAGAAGATATTTCATTTTTTTGTTAAATGATGCAGTCATATCTTAATTTTCAATAGTGGTCAGACTACTTCAAAATGTAATTCAGTGAGTAATTAAAATGAGATAAATATAAATTTGTTCAAAATAAGGCATTGTGTACACAAATTAATACTACAAAAGGCTTATATTATAATTTAATACTTACACCACTTTTATGCAGTAAATTTTTACCAATATGATTATAAATTTCTTGAATATAATTCATGGCCTGAAAGAACAATTACAGCAAACAATTGAATTTAATAATGTCAACTGAAGATGGTGATATTCTTAGGTTTTCAAAATCAATTTCTTTTGTTACCAGTATATATCAAAGGTTTTTTTATAGCAACTAATCATTTAGCTACAATAATTACACTCAATTAAAGTATAAAAGAATTCAATATTAATACTTGTCTGTTCAAGAAATTCAATGTTAGCAGAGACTGGTGAGAGGATTTGTGATGTTAGTTCTTATTATGAACATCACTTTTTTAAGAAACATAAGAGCATGCTTATATTCTTAAAGTCAGTTATATCTCTTACCTCTGATACCGACATGGAAGGTTTTGGTATTAACATAAATTCTTTAACACATTTTAGTTTTCCTGATGATGCTTTCCCAGCTTGTAGTATAGTTGTCATTGGTAATGGAAGATAATATTTGTCTTTTGGCTGAAATGAATTTATTGTCAGGTATTATTTGGGATCATACTAGACCTTTTATTTCAGTTACACGAAAAAACAAAAGCAAAATAATATTTTATATGTTTTAATATGCCTTTCATTTGTAAGATACATTTTTAAAATAAAATAACATTGAAACACATACCTCTAAAGAATTTCATACAAAGGTGCACAGATAAACAATATTGCAGTTCAATAAAAATTATACTATCAGGGATACAATGGACGAAAAACAGTAACTTAACAAAAGTTATAAACATGATGACCTACCTTGTTGAATAATGATGTTATGTATTGATACAGGGGTTGATTACTTATTGAAGCACCAGTACAACATATAGCTTGACTTAAACTACTAACTATACTAGAACCTGGTAAAAAGTTCTCTCTAGGTTCATCTGGTATAGCTATAATAACACTTGCTGTTTTACCTTTCCTTAAATAATATAACAACATAATTCATTTAGAAATTGAAAGAAAGAAACAACAAAAGCAATTTCTATAAACTTATTTTACATCTAAGGTTCCCTTGGCCAAACCTCATGGCATTGAACTTTTTCAGATTATCCCTACCCATCAACAGCTGGTATACTTGAAGTATGAGTGAAGATGACTTAAATTCAAGGTCATTAGACTTTTACACCCCCCTCAAACTCTCAAACACAGCAACCACCATTTTGCTCTTTACCAAACAAATAACGTCTTGTTCGTAAAGAGCAACGATCTTACTGACTGTGATATAAAACCCCACAATTACATTTATATTGATTCCTAATGGTTCAGACTCAAGTTTGTGTTCAGAAGATTCAAGAATTAGTCTTCTGCTTCATTCTAGGGTGTGTCTGATGTTTGATGATAAAAATTACTCACTTTCCAGATGCTAACTTCTTTTTATTAGTGGGAGATTGAACAGCTGGAGTGACTGCTGGTGGTGGTGATGGACTTTTACCTTCATTTTTACTTGCTGTTTCTGCATCTTTCTCAGCTTTCTTCTGCTTGATAAAATCACTAGTAGAAAAAAAGAATAGAAACTATCAGTGTGAAGTCCTAATGGTACTAAAATAGTCATATAAAATCATGATTTCAAGTGGTTACTTGAAGCCTCTTTATGTAGATAAGTGGTAAAAAGAATCCCTAAGGTAGATCAACAATATCAGTTTACTTTATATTCTTTTCAAGATTTTTACCTTGGAAAACAAGCATTTATCAAATTGTGTATGTATACTACAAAAACAAGATATCTTTATGCCATGGTTCCCATCTAGAGGAACAGCATCCATTGGGTACCACTGTCTTAGATATCATTTTAATAATCATATAGTGTTCAAATAAATTATTGATCTGAAGCCATTAAAAGGGTACACTCTAATAAACAATAATAATAAATCATAAGGAAGAGGAAAAAGCTTACTATAATAATTGATCTATTTCTTGTTGATGACAAGGATCAAGTTTCTGTAATTTCTCACTGATTTCACTTTGTATTAATTCGATACCAGCTTTTATATCTTCTTTTCTCTCTTGTTCCTCTTTCTCTTTATCTTCTGTTTTACCATTGTCTAATACATGTGGTTGTGGATTACTGCTGACTACTGTGGCTAAACACTGTCAAAATTAATAAAATATAACACATTAACTCAATACACAAGACAGTGCTTGTTCATTTTTTATAGTTTATTATTATTCTAGATAATGTGCAGGCCGTGGTAAAGAATTTTTCATACCTTGAGGGGATTGTATCACATGGCAACGTATTGCCTATGACCATCTAACAAATATATATAAGAGCAACCAGACTTCTAAGTCTTTAAGATAAAATGACTTGAGAGGCTCATTTAAATCATGTAAGTTTATGCGTTATGATTTAATTCAGTGGCTACTCTACTAACCTTATCTATATTTTTAACAGTACAATAAACTGATGTCTGTAATGTTGGTTGTCCTCTACTATCTAGAGCAGTTCTTGACTTTATCTGTTAAATATAAACAATAACTATCATTATGGTTTAAAACTACTATTAAATCAGTCTACTACTCCACTGGTATTCACATAAATGATGCCCCATTTGAGGTTCATTGCCATAATATCCATTGAAATGAGAATAAAGGTAATCAAAAGATTGAAAATAGAAACTATGATTGTTCAGCACACCATTGTCATAATGAAAATTATATACAGGGAACCTACTTTTCTGGGCTTAGCTAATTGACATATATTGAGAAAAGTTTTATTGTGGTATTTTAACTATTAACTCTTACTGTGCTTTATTTTCTTGTACATGTATTTGATGTGATGTTTTAATTCAGCTTTGTAAAAAATCCAGGTTGGGCCTACTTAAACATTTATACCTATTCTTACAAAGCCAGATCGAGCTCATATTTCTGAGGAACTGTGATTAATGTACACAGAAAGAGGGACGGTTTCTTTACCTTTGTAATTAGTGGTGTCTTTGCATATTTCTCAAAATAATTAGCCTGTAATATAAAAAGGGTAATCACAAAATAATATTTCACAACGTTAAAACCTTAAAGATAATGCCATGCAATATTAACAATGTACATATTGTGGTCAATCATATAGAATCAGACTCAAAGCTCCTCCTTAATTCATGAAAACATTATTTCATATAAGACGGTCTGAGAAAAGTAGATGGCGCCATTTTGAGGTCATGTGATTTTCCACGGTATGGGTATTGTTCGTCTGCATGATTGTGTTTGTCATCTAGGGATAACAGAAAACATCAATATTTATGACAGAAATGTTCCTCATCTTCGTTGGGCTTAACCAAAATTCATAGACTCATTCATACCATAGGCTAGCCTACTTAGTAGGCTACCAAATAAGTCAAATTTAGCTGAGAACAACTATACCTACCAAATGTCCATAAACATCATAAGGATTATCATAAAACATTGAATTCAAAATGTCTTCCATCTTATTGGGAACTCCATTTTTAGAATAATATTCCATAGCTTGTTGTTTAATATCATAATATTCTTGTGATTTTTCACTTTTCTTGTCATTTACGGCAGCCATCTTTCTTTATGGGTATCTGTTTAAAATTATTCAGAAAGTTTCAATTAAAATTACAAAATTTTAATGCCCAACTCCAAAACCTGTTTCTTTAAGCACAGCCTTTATGGTATTTTAACCCCTTTTAAAACAGATATCAGGCCAGTGACATCTGACACAGTTGCATAAGCTCATTTAAAAATCAGCCTTCGGGCCCATGGAAATGGAAATTCACTTATATTTCAGACCAAATATTCCCCTCTGTAAATTTTCATATTGATCTTATAAAGACTCTCAAAAATATTCGAGGTTAGATCTAGTCTAATATTTTGATTCCATAAAAATACTAAGATCTACTTTTATCTAGGCCTATTTCCTGATAAAACTTCTCTCTGGCCACATTTTGAACATATCTTTGGGTTACCAGTTTTGACACATACAACATAGTAACTTTTTATTTGGATTAAAAACTTTTAATTTTCACCTAGGTCACCTAGGTGAAAATTAAAAGTTTTTAATCCAAATAAAAAGTGTGATATGTGTGATAATACACAAATAAATAATTAAAGACTTTTATTTTCACACTCATGGAATAAATAATTAAAAACTTTTAATGTTCACCTAGGTGGAAATAATTTTTATCCAGGTGATAATCCAGGTGACCAGATTCAATCTTCTTAAAGTAGAATGTTCAGCAATTTCGAGGGTCTTTTGGAAATTTGGTCATTATGCTTAGGTGTACTTTTTAATGCATATTTATCAACAAGGCGTTGCCAATAGCCACGTTTGTCTGTTTTCTAAAATGTTCCGACTTCCATGAGCATATCGGTTATTGTTGTATACCCAAAATATCCTGCACAATCCAAATTAAATATTCTAAAAATTATTCTATAAGCTTATGTATAAATGTGTTGATTTTTAATTATTTATTTCTTTTGTCATATAAAGTAAACACTTTGTTGTCTGAAGTCTGATTTTCCATATAATTACCTCCCCTCAATATGCAAAGGGCCGATTTGCTTTGCTCATGGAAGTCGGAACATTTTGGAAAACGGACAAAAGTGGCTATTGGCGACGCTTCGTTGACAATTATGTATTTAAAAAGTACACTGTCACTGGAGGCATAAGATAAGTAAGCGTTCCCTGCCCCAAAAAACCACAAAAGTAAAGCAGTTAGTAGCCTTTCACAAACAAATAAAAACTGCTTTGTTTACATTTGTGCCCTGTAACTGTAAGCCATTGGACACCGTCTGTTACTTATATTACGTCGTAGACAGTATTTTTCAACACTGACCCTATTTTTGTATTATTGACAGAACAGAACGTCAAAGACCCCTGGACATAAATTTAAGAAAGCCCAAATCGATCCTCGAAAATGCTGAACATTAATGAACTTAAGTTGTTTTTTCTAAAATCGTCTTTGTTATACATACCTGCCTGTTTAAAAAGAAATCACAATAGTACAATAACGAATGAAAGTTTTTTTTCCCAGCAGGTTGTTTCTAATGACGCCATTCTTGTTGTTACGATTCAGAGTTATTCCCCTTTAAGTCGATTCACCAATCTTCTTTTCGATTCAAGACTCTTCGACCAGATAAAAAAAACAAAACAAAAAAACAGTCCGAATGACTGACCTCTGGCCTCAAAAGATATTTTAAACTTTCAACAGGTCCAAAGCTACAGGGACAAAAGGGGGGGGGGGGGGGTGATTTCCCCTACTCAACGGCAGGTTTTATCTGACTAGATGTCCCCCTTCAAATGAAGTATGCTGCCACCTAGCTTTTCATTGAGCTCATCACTGCATTCCGCCTCAGGATAAAATGCTTGCCACTTGATCAATCAAGTCCGGCAGTGGCGTGGTGGCTCCAAATCGGCTGGGGGGGGGGGGGGGGGGGGGGGGGGCACAAACCCTTTTTGGCGCTCCAAGGAAAACTGCGCTTTTCCTGCAACTCGTGGTCCCCCACCCACATCCTACATCTACCTACCCTCTAAGGTATTCTGTTCAGGTATGGATTACCACGCATGAATTCACTGATGCATATGTGAACCGGAAACTGTGTGACTTGTTCCGAATTACAGCGATGACCTCTGTTACTGCTAGCTTTATTGCTGCCGCCTGTTAATGAGGTTATTTTAGATGTGAAAGGGCCTTTTCAAGAAAAAATTTGGAATTTTACATCCTGAAACGCGATTTCCTGACATTTTCTTGAAGAATTGAGGTTTTTTGTGCAGGAACTGCGGGAACAACACAAGACATTTTTGAGAATTAGACGCCTGAAACGCAAATTTCCTGAAGAATTTAGGTTTATTTGTGAAGGGAATGCGGGACTAACGCAAGAAATTTTTGAGAATTAGACGCCTGAAACGCAAATCCCTGACATTTCTTTAAGAATTGAGGTTTTTTGTGTAGGAACTGCAAGACCTACACACATTTTTTTTTAGAATTAGACGCCTGAAACGCAAATCCCTGACATTTCCTGAAGAATTGGGGTTTATTTGTGTAGGAACTGCGAGACCAACTCAAGAAATTTTTGAGAATTAGACGCCTGAAACGCAAATTTCTTGAAGAATTGAGGTTTATTTGTGAAAGGAATGCGGGACCAACACAATTTTTTTTTTAGAATTAGACGCCTGAAACCCAAATCCCTGACATTTCCTGAAGAATTGAGGTTTATTTGTGTAGGGACTGTGGAACCAAACCAAAAAAAAATTGAGAATTAGACGCCTGAAACACAAATTCCTGACATTTCTCAGCGAATTTGAAGTTCAAGATTATTGACCTGACACTCCTACAAAAATTTTCTCCCTACAATTTGATTTTTTCCCGACAAAAATACGCCCTTACACCCCCTCCCCTCCCATATAGACGCCCCTGAAGTTTCCATTTAAATTGGCGTGCTCAGAAACAAGGGCAAGTAATTCTATCACGTGATCACAGACCACAACTACTCAACAGAGCCGTCTTGACGGCTGCATTATAACAAAATAAATAAAGTAAACTAACAATTCAATTTCAAAACAGTAGACACAGAATTTATGATACTATTTATATTCTGCTATATGTTGTATGGGGCTATAAGAATAAGCTTGAAAATAATTATTTTTTCTTACCGACCGTGACTTACGCATTTTTTGGAGGGTTTTTGGCGCCCCCTTGCAACGTCGGCGCCCCCTGGTTTTCATTCGCTGGGGGGGCACGTGCCCCCAGGCCCCCCCCCCCCCCGGCCACCACGCCACTGAAGTCCGGCTACGTGCATGTTTCACAAAAGAAAAAAAAAAACTCATCTCAAATGGGAATTAGTCAAAATAGGAAAACACCATATGATCAATAGGTTACATTATTATTACTCTGAGTGTGAGAAAAGTCTTATCTGTCTAGAGAATTCGTATAATATTCTCAGGTACACAGGGATTGGTACTAAAACATCTTTATAAGTTCTCTGAATCAAGTCTCAGAGATATTGTATTTTTTACAATCATTTTTGTTTGTATACAATAGTCTATTGGACATCATTGGCGACAATGGTTGGGAAATATATCAAAGTGTATCAAAGTATATTTTCTGAGGTACATCACATGTAGAACGTTTTTTTTTGTTTTTTTTTTTTGTTTATTGATCTGAAATGTCTAGACTGTCTGTATATTGAAATAATTGTTTTCAAATAGTAAGTAAATTTACAAGCGTCTTGTCCCTTGTATAAAATTTTAACAGCAAAAATTCTGAAACACTTTCTATTCATCAAAGATGTTGTCCAGACAGAACAAGTTACTTCTGATGGATGTAAGAAATAATATATCAATTTGGCTAACCGTTAAGTTTAGTTTTTGATATTTAAGTAAGTTATGATTAAAATAATTAAAGTTTTTTTTCGTGAAGCGTTTTTTTTCTCTTGATCTTAGTTCTAATGTACTTGTATTAATCAGAACTAATGTCATTTTGTCTGAGAATGTAGGCAGTTTTTGTTTGATTAGCCTCATCGTTTCAGTTTTTTATGACGATCATCAATTAGTCTATATAATTTACTAGTAAAAACAGGTCATGACATCTAAACGAGAAAGTCAGAACGTTTTTTTCTTAACAAAATCTCTATTTCAGTCTATCTGTATTTAAGTAAATGGATATTTTAAATATATTCAAGAAAGTCGACGTGGTTTCAGATTACCAATGTGGAAGAAGGCGTCAATCACTTCAAATTACGTAAAGACATTCTTATCTAATGACAAGATTCTTTAAAGTTTGATGTCTGTGATTAAGTCACTGTGTAGTTAATGGCTCAATTTGATAAGAACCTAGATATGTTATAAATGACAACAATCAGACATAACTTGGACTGAAACGAAATGGTCGTACTCCATCTTATTGGAATAATAAAACATAAAACTCCACTCAAAGCATCACAAACTCCAAGCTTTTAAACCAATGTAATACAAGCCAAGAGAGATTCGTCTTCCTTCAAAGTATCAGTTAATATACGATGTCTTCTCTTGCTGTGAATATTCCTAGATGATGAAAACTTGTACATGGTTGTTCTTATCAGTCATTAGGAATTAAAACTTTAAGTTATCAATCACTAAGGATATCAAGAAAATTCTCATGGGAGAAGGTTTAGCTTCTTTTTCACTAAATTCTTTCGCTTCAAATCTTTTTTTTTTTAAATTCAGTTATTGCTTGCACCTACAGGAAAAGCAGCTTATAATATACGAGGGAATACTATACATAGTGCTCTGAAAGTTCCAGCTAATCAAGGTTTGCATTACAAGGCCTTGGATTCTGGAAGACTGAATACATTAAGGACAAATCTTGGAGGAATAAAAGTGATCTTTATTGATGAAATATCTATGGTAGGAAATGGGATGTTTAATTTTGTGTTTCCTAAAATGGAGATAGATTGTCGATATTGTTAGTGTATTGATCTGGAAGAGGTGATATTATTAAGTTAAAAGGTCTTTCAGTCTATAATACTCAGAGCAACGACAACCTAGAAGACTATGGGCTTTCTTTTATCTTGTATCTCCAGTGGCGTACCGTGGTGGCTCCAAATTGGCTTGGCGCTCCCTGCAACTCATGGTCCCCAACCCCACCTTAAGGTATTCTGTTCAGGTATGGATCACAATGCATGGATGCACTGATGCACATGCAAAACCTCTGGAGCCCTTCGACCGTGGAACACCGCGTCGAAGAGGAGGAACGAGGTAATACGGGGTTCCTTTCATGGAAAATTTTGAAAATTAAGACTGTTGTAGGTGCGATCTAGATATATTTCAAGCACTTGCAGCCCCGATAAAAATATTCGAAACTGAAACCCAAAACACATTTTTTTTAGGTTTAATAAGTAAATGTTATCAGTAAATGAAAGATTCTGAGAGTGACATTTTTTATATCACACGGGTTTTGTTAACATAATTTTTTTTCAAGTGGATTAACTTAATAGACTTCATCCTTGGGTGATTACAAACATTCACACTATTGTCTTCATTGTCCTTAAAGTTTTCGTTTTAACTGTAGTAAACGCGGGTTAATTCAACATTGTTCTAAAATTGAAATTAGGCCTTGGACCCCAGAAGTATATTCAAAGATCCAAAATAATTAATTCAGTCCGTAGGAAGACCGGAAAAACCTAATTTTGAAGTACAAAAGCAATTTTACCATTTGTCATAGTGAACGCATGTAGCGAGCGCGGACCTGTGAGAGACCCTCATAGTTGTCTCCCTTGAATAACTGTAAGCAGTGAGATGAAACATTTCGGCTCACTCCCTTGGGTGATTACAAACACTCACATCAAGTTTCATCAAAATCCATCAAGAAATCAGCTCTCTATCGGGTCCACAAACAATTCAAGAACGAGGGCAATCATTCATAGTAAATATTGTTCAATTGCTCTTAGTTTCAATAGGCTTAATCCTTGGGTAATTACAAACACTCACACCAAGACCCTCGAAAACTTCAAGGCTTTAGCTATTTGAAACAATGCAGGAAGGCTATTTGACGCTATATTTTTGTATATTTTGGATGTTTATGTCTGTGGTAGGTCGGCTCAACTTTACCGACGGATATCAATAACGGGGGCGAATCCGGGATTTATAGAAATGAAATATAACATGCTCCAAACGGAACGGCACTACTACGAGTGCCGAAGGCGCGAGCTGCATTTTTATAGAGTGTTCTGACATTATTCGGTCAAAAATAAGGGGGAGGGCCCGAGTTGTATTGGGACTAAAAGAATAAGCTCGAAAATAATTATTATTTCTTAACGACCGACTTTTTTTCGAAGGGCTTTTGGCGCCCCCTTGCAACGTCGGCGCCCCCTGGTTTCCATTCGCTGGGGGGGGGGGGGGGGACGTGCCCCCCAGCCCCCCCCCCCCCGGCCATCACGCCACTGTGTATCTCTGATATTAGAAAACCGAGTTAAAAAATCTAAAGGCTGCCTGCATGTATGCCAAGAAAGAATTACCGAAACCCTTCGGATAACATACATGCAAGTCTACAATGACACCACAAAAATGAAGTATATCAACCTTTTAACATTCTTGAGGAAATGATGTTAAACAAAATTAATCAACTCATCACACCATTATAAACTATAAATCTGTAGTTATTAGATGATGTAACCTTTGAACCTAATAATATAATGACAAGAAGGTCACATTAAATACAAGTTGATGTAATTATCGGTGGAATAAGATTGAATAGAAATATTCTGACCATTAGAATTATCTCATCACAGAACAGACTCCATTCATCTTATATCATATAAACCTTTCAATCTTCAATTTCTATATCCATTATTCAATTTGGACATAAAGCCATAATACGACTATTAATTTTATATAAATAACACTATTATTGAACTTAAGGTTTGATTATCCAGTAACACATTATTTATCACAGTCAAATATTTAGAGGAAGTCCACAAAGTGTAAGATGATAATAGTGATAAGCTACAGATGATCATTGTATTGAAACCTTAGAAAGGATGGTTTCTGATGTAGTTTTTATTATTTGATATCTATCTCAGTCACCATTGTTGTTGAGAAATTGAAAGACAGAAAGTATGATTTTAGAATTTCGCTGATATGGCAAAGCTCTGATTGTTAAATGTGAGCGCTATTGACCAATTTAAAATTGTTTGAATGGATTTAACCAAGATAAAAAAAACATCAAATGGCGTGAAATGTCACCAAGGCACCGCGCCGTCTTTGATACATGACATAGGCTGTGAATGAAGGTATTTCGATGAACCATTGAGATAACTCTTATAGATAAAACGAAGATGCCACTGTTGGTCCCCAATAAGTCAATAAGAGAAATCGCAGAGATCTCAAAGACAAAATTGTCTCTTCTCTCACAAACATAATTTGTCTCAGCATCGGCGCCGAACTGAGGTGTTTGAAAACCTGCAATTCCCCAGGGTCCCAGGTCTCCATAGGATAGGCTCTTAATGAACCATTCTTCTTAATAAACATGTAGCCTACTAGTTAAGTATTTTTAAAACAATTAGCTACTTAACAAGAGAAGTTGATAATTTTTCTGAAATAATTGAAATACTATGTAAATTGTTTGCAAACATGACTGATTCTGGATAACGTTGAGGTCAGACAGTGGAAAGGCACGACGTGGGGATTGTTCATGTTATACCATAGAAATGTAAAAGACTCTATAGACTACTATAACCGATTTTTTTGAAAAGTTATTACATTGTCCGAATGAGGAAAGGCTCATATACTTTCACAGCATATTCACTAAGATCGGGAAAGGTTTTTCAAGGTCGACCAATAATATTCGAGAAAGTCGACTTTTTTCGTTCGTTCGTAACCATGCCATGAAAGATTATGTTTTACATGTTTATCGAAACAAATACCAATACTACATAATAGTAGGCCTATATACATGTAGTAACCGAGCTGTCACCAACAGTAGACTTTTGTCTACAGTGATTTATCAGCTTTCCAAATGACCTAATTCTTTCAGTAGCAGGACCAAATTCTTATATTATCATCATCTCAAATAACAAGCCCCTTGTGTTGATCTGATGATGATCGTAGGTTCGTTCAGGCATTTTATCTTAAGAGGATCGTGTCAAGGTCATCCACTCTGTCCAGATCCAAGAGATTCCAGAATCTCGTTCGGTTTATGGTTGGTTCTGTCGAGCTCCTCCAGTTTCTGGTAAGAACTCAATGACATGCAGATCATGCATTTTCCTTTGCTAAAACTGATTTCAAAGGGAATTCTTTCATTTTTTTAGCTTTCATGTAACCTGTGTCTGGTGCGTTTTGGATTTGGGAAAAGAGCTGAAGCTCTGGAGGGTGTGTTCACTGGGATTAGATTATATGCGAGCTGTCCAGGCCATTTTCATGGCCCCGATGAACGTTGTTATTTCTACTAAGTGGTCATTTTGGGCCAGGGAGATAATTCTCTAACACATGTACACACTCCCCCACAATAACTCGATAGCGTATTTTGCTGGTATATAACCTCCTTTCTTACACGGTGATCAGTTTAGACATTGACTTTTATCAGTTATTTTGAATGATGATTTACCCAATACATGTAATGTCAAACAGATATATTTCAGATGAGTTAATAACACATCAACAAATCTGTCAAAACTGAAAGACAATATGACCTTCAGATATTGATCATAATCTTATGATGTGAACAAGCAAAGGAACTGCTTGAGCTGACTGTCATATCTTTTGATTTGTCAATAACAATGTCAATCTGTTTATGTACTATGTAGTATAGGAAAATCATTATCATAATCCTTATAGGTAATCTCATAGCTTACATTAAGGGAGTTGTCCACTTTCTATAAACAGGAAAGGCCATACAGAAGAAAAGGAAAGAAGAATCTTTTACCAATGCTTTTCTAGAATTATGGAAATGCCACAATATCGATTGTCAGTGATGCTGGTCGGAAGGGTTGACATGGAAAAAGATGTCTCGTGTAGTCGTTCAGATGGGACAATTAACCGAGACCCCATGAGTTACAGGCTGTGCACGTTTAATTTAATATCTGTTGGCAATCTGTTATACATCTGTAATGCTCGAATGTTCAATAACATATTAACCGACTTTCATCTAAAACAGTTAAATCTCAATTGTATATAGTAAGTCAATATGTGTTTGTGAATATAAACTGTAGACTAGATCACATATTACATCAACTATTGATGGATAGCAGGACAATAGGCTACGTCGAGGAAATAATAATATTAATTCAACCTCATTCATTATAGAGATGATTAATCCTCGTTAAACCTGTATGTCTTGGAGAGTTCGTCATAGGTAATGATCTCTTATAACATAATCAACTCGAAATTAAGTAATTTAGCCGGAAGTAATACAGTATATTATCAGCTCGTTACAACTAAAAAGAAAAGATATAATACACTATGTGAATCCTTTTCATGATACTTAGTTCAGTTTACTATAAGAAGATTATAGCTGGAAGGGTGAATCGTTTTCTATAATCGAACGAGATTGAAGAGTTATTGTAAAGTAATATGAAATAATTTAACGCCTCGTAATAGATGATAGCCTATAACTATTTTAATATCAACTAACAAATGAGGCATTTCTTAATATGACAACAGATTTCAAAGAATCAAAGAATCAATTCCAGAAGGTCGAGACATTCCTGTTTCCAGTTAACAGCATTACATTTCTTCATGTTATCTCATAGTCGTTCGGATGGGACAATAAACCGAGGCCCCGTGTGCTATTGGCTATGCACGTTAAAGATTCCTCATTGCACGCTGCATGGCGTTTGCCCGTCCTTAATTAGCCCATATAGTTAAAGAAAAGTAGGACGTAAAACTCCATTCATTTCATTTCATGTTATCTCACTTGAGTTTAAGATCAGCCGATGCTATGTTATAGCATTGTTATGGTGATGGTTTACTCGATGAAATACATTGATCATCTTCTGCACTTTGATTAGGAATTGTATCTGTTAATGTCTTCACTTAGCTCCCCTTTTGGTCAATTTTGGTAGAAAAGTTGGATTTGAAATATCAGAAACTCGCAATTCTCAACATCAAAGTTCATTGGTTATTGTTTTGCAGTGGTTAATCTACTTCTATCAACACAACGTACGGGTAGAATTAAACGGACATTTAAGACTCGCTTTGGAAATAACTCTTCATTGTCGGGTTTTTGAGGTTAAAATGTTTTGTTGTATATATTATCACCCAAGTAGATAAAAATATATTGTCAAATTAATCGTTTTGTTAGTCTAATCCCTGTTTGTAATTAACCCTTTAAAAACAAATTCAGTTTGATCAAGAAATACTCCCAGGTAACATTTGCGATGTTTTTGATAATGGAAACATTTTTCAAAAAAGCAAAATGGCCCTTTAAGGGGTATGTATATATCAGGTACTCTGTCCTCGAGCTAGTCTTCTCGCCATTGCAATCATTTGTGACCCGGTATAGCCCATATACGGCCCACAGTGATCGTATTGTATTGTTTTTAGATCACGGCCTTAAATGGGAGCTTGCCGTCTGGATAATCGAAGCTAATTCTCTGGACTACTTTTACTACGTCATATTTCACGTGATATATTTATTGCTCACATGATAGTACAACATGGCCGAAACACCGAAAAAAAACAGGCTTTCGCTTTAGCGAAGAAACTGCAAAAAAAAAAAATGTATTTTCCAAAATTTCCAGCTGTTTTTCTTTTAATTCAAAGCTGACACCAAGCATTTTCTTCGCACTTTCTAACCTTGTGGAAAAAATATCAGCTTTGTCTGCCATCTTTGATAGTCTCGATTGTCCAAAAGTTTTTCATAAGAAGTAATGTTAGACAAATGAGTTATCTTCCCCTTTTTCTTCAGACCAAAGGGACTCTTTAGCGCGAACGGATAAAAGACAGTAATAAGGTATTCAACCAATCAGCAAACTTTGGAACAAATCCCTACTCCATTCAATCCTGAGGCTAAATTGGAGTACGGAAATAACCGAACGGTTACAGAATGGGTAGGCCTATAGCCTAGCGGTAAGATAACTAAACAAATCAATAAATTACAAGTTATGCCTGAAGACCACATGCAGTTCACATTTTCTTTAGTCGTTTCCTGGTCGTTTCTGGTCGTTTATGATCAATTATGTTTTAATATGTACGTCACATAGAGGTAGGGAAAGCCAAGAAGGACAAATAAATAGTTTATGCTTGGCACGCATGCGCTGAATTTAAGGGTCTTCTCATAACTTCCGGTTTCTGCAAAATGGCACCTAATTGCCTAACAGACATCAATTCAACTGGCTACTGACTCAATTTTCAAATTAACTTCTTTTGTTATTGTTTACCATAACTATTTTTACGCTGCACCAGAAGTTAAAGAAAGGCCCCCAAGTAGAAATTCGGTCAACCATAAATTTAAATGAAGTTCAATTTTTATTTGTCCTTCTTGGCATTCCCTGCCTATATTTCTATGGTCACATGCCTCTGTTCCTCCAATTACTTTGTTCCCTATCTGAGTAAATGATTAAACGTCTTGTAAATTTTATTATAAACACCATATCAGCTATCATCATTAAGATGGTGTTTGATCAGACGAAATCGTCAGGAAGTTGAACGTAAAGTGAAAATAGCTATATTAACATTGATATTAATGATAGTTTATAACGGTTAGTTTAATGTTATAACACAACATAAAACAGTGTGGAATATACATTAGAGAATACAGCAACCTTGGATAAACAGATAAACTTTGGTTAACTTTTAGTATCGATTGTAGTAAAACAGACAAATTTTATTTAACAAATTTTGGTAAACTTTTATAACTAAATCTCGGTTTAACTAACGAAATTCCGTTCACCAGACCGTTTAAGATAAGTTATAATTTGGATATCGAGTTGAATTACGATTGTAGCTGTCTAAAACAAAGTATACTGTTTTCTAATATCATCGATACGAGGTTAAGTATCAACTATCACTTTGATAGAACTGTCTACAACCATATGAACAAGACAATGTTCCGTCAAGACCAGATCTTCACCTATCGGTGCAGGGCATCATCAGGGCAGGGATTTATAGCTACCTTAATTTGCAAGACATGTGACCCCCAAAAAAGTGATTTCTTTGAGTGATAAGGTATTGAAATTTAAATTTATTTTTAAAGTGACAATGTTGACTATTGTATTTCAATACTTCTGGAATGCAGTTTAAAATAATTCTTGACAAGAAAACAGCCGATGTATCTGAAAAGCGCAACCGAGCGTCAATAACGACAGACGCTCGCAAAACAAGGTGTTATTCTGGTTCTGTGAATATTATCAATGTTTCAATCAATCTCTTCTATCCAAATGTCAAGTCTGAGCTAAAATAAAATTAGTGTCATAAAATACTTAGTTTATGACCCCGTGAATAAAATGTCAATTCCAACAAACAGAATCTGTTGTCTGGAAATATGATTCGTGAAATTTGAATGATAATGACAGCTTTTTACACACCTCATCTCATGTTTTGTCTGTTCAGAGATAGGTGACCTTAAGCTTTTCTCTAAATAATCGAATTTCTGGAGTTTAGGCTTATTTCTTAAATTACTATAGTTACTTAGTGGTATAGAAAGGAAATGGCATTACCCTCAAGAAGCATGTCGACACTTTCCAGGCCTGTTCTGTGCAAATATCAGTTATTTGAAGGTCGCATTAGAGTTTAATGCTCCGATGTGCACAATTATATTTTCCCTTTTTGATGAGCACATTAAGATGCTTATATTGAAAGTATGTCGTAAAGATGGTTTGTTTTTGAATCTTTGATAAATCTAACATGCTGTAAATAAGATTGAAATCTTAATGTTATTTATTCATTAAAGTTAACCAATGACTACAGTTCAAAAATGAATTCTCGCTCAGAACGTTCGATAGAAGATTGCATAAATAAAAATGAAATAGGCTTGTTTTATTATCATGTCAGCTCTTTAATAAGAAATATCTGGAGCACTAGATCTAACTGGGTTAATACTATACATTATTACCTTTAACCTCATTTAGATATCTGACACAAATAACCTAATACCATCATAGAATTCCTTCTATTACCAACATACACCAATAAACAAGACAAAGATGTGTTATTACGACGAATATATAAGATGAATGACGAAGGTTGAATATCAATTACACTCTAGATTAAATATTAATGAAAATGAAAACTATTTGAGTCCACATCGTCAATCAACTTATCAAAATTTATTGATTACAAAATCGTTCTTTGAATATATAAGCTCTTGCATAAAAGAAATTGAAGACTACATGTATGTACTCGACATTGTGTGCCATTTAGATGAATTTACGGAGTATCAGTTTCCTTATTTGAACTGAAATGGTTCTTAATTGTTAACAGATCAAGAACATTACAGTTTATAACCGATTCTGATAGCAAAAAATTTGATGAACGCTACAAAATGTATAGGTCTAGATTTTGATACTGTTATATTAAAAGCTGTCATTTCTTTAAGAAATATAATTTTTTAATCAAAAGAAAATGGAAATATAACAGTTGTTATATACTTGTTTCGATACATTGTCGCACGAAAATCAAAGAAACTCAATTCATGTTGTAACGAGACTGTTTATTGACAATGTTGCATCAAATGAGATTTTCTTGAAACTATATTACTTGTCTCCTGCCTTATAAATGTGTGTAATGGTAATGGTTTTTTAGTGTATGTAGCAATGGTTTATTTTATGTAGTGTTTGTGGTAATGGTTCATTTGTATATCTACCGTCCAATGGCAAAACCTAGTAAGTCATGCCTTTTTGGTCAAAATTGATATTTTTTTCATTTTTTGAGTTACTAGGTTATGCTTTATCTATATACCACAACAAAATTCGTAAAAATCGGTCCTAAAAGCTTGATTGCCCATTGTAAAACCTAGTAAGTATGTGGTAATGGTTTATAAGTGTATGTGGTAATGGTTTATTAGAGCATGTGGTAATGGTTTGTTAGTGTATGTGGTAATGGTTTGTTAGTGTAAGTGTTAATGATTTATTAGAGCATGTGGTAATGGTTTATTAGTGTATGTGGTAATGGTTTATTAGAGCATGTGGTAATGGTTTATTATTGTATGTGGTAATGGTTTATAATTGTATGTGGTAATGGTTTATAAGTGTATGTGGTAATGGTTTATTAGTGTAGTGTATATGGTAATGGTTTATTATTGTATGTGGTAATGGTTTATTAGTGTATGTGGTAATGGTATATTAGTATATGTGGTAATGGTTTATTATTGTATGTGGTAATGGTTTATTAGTGTATGTGGTAATGGTTTGTTAGTGTATGTGGTAATGGTTTATTAGTGTATGTGGTAATGGTTTATTAGTGTATGTGGTAATGGTTTGTTAGTGTATGTGGTAATGGTTTGTTATCGTATGTGGTAATGGTTTATTAGTGTATGTGGTAATGGTTTATTAGTGTATGTGGTAATGGTTTATAGTGTATGTGGTAATGGTTTATTAGTGAATGTGGTAATGGTTTATTTGTGCATATGGTAATGGTTTTTAATTTATTTCCAGGAATATAGTTAACTTGGGAATTCATCTACTGCTATTTACAAAAAGAGCAGGACACAATGATGAGAGATAAAATTAAAGTAGTCACCAAATTAACCATGCAATACATGATGTCCAAAGAGAAATGAATATTGGAAAGTGTTAACGGTAACTGAAACTAATCGAGACAGTCGTTGAAATGTCAAATAAGGACTGTATCCCTTTAAATCTATATAATTTTAATGCTCTGCGTTATTTGATAAAGAGAAAGTATTCAATGAAAACAAATACAAAACACGAATTGTAACCATTACATGTCATTAATGAATATCTAACAGAAAACAAACAATCGTAGATTTATAATAAAGGTTGATTGATGAATGATGATAAAATTCGTCTGAACACATTGTTATTAATTCAATGTTAACATTACTGATTGAGTAAATTTTAGTCTGGAAAACACTATATAACCTACTCTTATTATCCTTATCAATTACTATAATTACTATAGAACTATTTTACTCTACAAATCCTATCAATTAATAACAATATATACAGCTTTCATGTTGATTTACAGTCATAAATTACTGTTAAAATGTATTGGTATGTATCAGTTACCAATGGAACTATATTAGTCTGACACTGGTCTTATTTCAAAAGATGCCTATTTATTTTTAGAAATCCAGATTTTACAAGTTATGGTTACCTGACTTGGCAGCGAGACCCTCCAAGCATACCATATAGGAATGTGTTTCCACTGGAACCTCGGAGCGATATTGATACCCAAATATGAAAACAAGGGCTATAAATGTGTAAATTAGATTCAAAACCTGTATATTCCTTTAACAACACAATACGATCTTGCCGTTGCTTCCATGACATGGGTCAAGAGTTTAATTCTTGACCGATTACATTACTTCAAATAAATTATTGTGGGAAAATATCACACTTTCATTTCGCCTTTACCAAGAAAACAATATCCCATCTCGAAACTTTGAAACAGAAACTTATATGTGGCATTTCCTGTATCTGAAATTGAATTGAAGTGGATTCTATCTACGACATATTTTATTATCTTTCGGTCAAATCGTTAGTTAATCAAGCAGGCAAGATCATTAGGATGACATACAATTGCCAAAGGAATATGCACACTCACAGTTTTTTATTGTGTTCACAAGCAAAGATTTTGGACTATGTCAAAGGCATACCAAGGTTCGTGCGATCAAACCGTGCTATTGGTTATTTTGCGTTCAGGAGTCTATTATGGACTGACGGACACAAGGATAGACAAAGATGCAGCCCACATATGCTAACATATTATATGATTTGGGTTTAACAAAAATACCCTGTTCTGACTGAAGGCAATCTAAGAAGTTAACACTATCTATAAAGTATAATATGTAAGGCTTTATCAACAAATAAACAATAAACTGATTTATTTAGGCAAAGAAAGCATAGATGACATTGAACAAAAAACATTTGTTTTTGCTAATTTCAGGTATTCAGTGGTAAGATACCCGTTTCTTGAGCATAATAGTGCTAGCTGACGGATTGTAATTTAATGTCCCAGCATCAGAATAATAAAAACTGGGTCGTTTTCTAAATAAATAGCTGTTAAAAGCACGACGAAATTTGGTGGAGACCATATTATAAATAATAGGGTTGATACAGCTATTTAAATATAACATTATACGAGCAAAACACGTTATAATCCAATAATTCTCAAATCCTAATTTTCTTAATGAAGCTGACGAAGTATTCATAACCCACAACCCAAACACTCTATAAGGCAGATAACAGATAAAAAACAATATGGTTACAATGGAAACCATCAGGGCGACTTGTCGTCTTGTGTTTACTCTGGTAGAATTATGATTTCTTCCATTAGATTTATCTCCAAAAATATGTTGTTCCATCACTATGGTTCTACCAACCAGTAAATAAAGCACCATCAATACCAAAAATGGAATCACAAAAAACATCAGGAATGTTGCCACAAGATAGTATTTCTTCCATGGTTCTTCCATATTCATTCGACATACTTGAATAGGAGTTCCGTCTAGGTATCTGGAACCACGATAAACAGCAATAAACAAAAAAGGGACGCTACATAACATAGAAAACAACCATAAACCAAGTATTGTTAATAATTTAGTAGTTTTAGTAAATAGTTTATTGTTTCTCAGTTTTAAAGGAAAACAAATAGCCTGGAATCTTTCTATACCAATTACCAACATAGATATAACAGAAGCTTTAGATGCCGTACTTTCTAGAAATGGTACCAGTTTACCTGAAATGTATAATATAAGATATATTAATATACTTTAGAGGTAAAACTTGTATTAGTGGGACAAAGATATAACACATGAGTCTTATTCTCATTTGACCAAAATGAACCTATAAGGAAACCTTATACAAAAGAGCGTAAAAGACAACATTACAAATTAATACAACATTGCGCTCTTAGAATGATCAAACTATGTTTTTTTTTTATCTTCAACTTGTTTGATGGAATCGGATCGCATGCGCAAATGTATTTTATAATGACTATTATACCTTGTATATCTTAGCAGTTCCAATTGACAATGTGTTTACATGCAATTCGAGATTTGTTTTGCAGTTGGTGCTTATGTTTTATTATTGTAAACGTATACTTATTAAAATATTCATTTGGTTGAAAGAAGTGGTAGATATTATATTTGAGGTGTGAAATGAGAGATTTATTTTATAAATATATTTTTAGAATCTTTAGTTTCAATCTTTCAAGCGAGTAGAATGGTGATAACTATATTTCAATTATATGTCTGTCTTTAAATTTGTTAAATTGAAAAAAAAAGTCATGCGCACACGAATTGCCGACATGTTCTTTAGAGACGTTTTGTCAAGTAAATTGACCAGATAATTGTAGCGATGTTTCTGAGATAGATGTTTTTTTCATGGTTATAAAGAGAACAGACTACTGTTTGATCTTCTTTCACAGGAGCAATCTTAATTCAATATTATTCTATAATTATAAATAAATCTTTGGTAAACATATCCAGACATTTATTAAAATTTAACGCTAGATACAATTATTAAATATATCACTTATTGCAATTCTCATAAAGTTGTCATTATCTACGCCACAATAGATATGTATATTTATATCGTCCCTAGACAGATTTGTTATCAGTGTATGATATTTGTATTGTGAGTTATTATGTCCAATAGGATCCACTTTCACATTTCACAGTCTCTACATTACATGACATATAAAAACCTACATATTTTGGGCGATTTTACAATCGTATTCAACATCTGAGGAACTGTGTAGTCGGGCCACATATTTATTACTTTACTTAAGTATGTATTTTTTTGGTATGTATTTTAATGTCCTAATATCCGATCCGACATTTTGTAGATACAATATGGTTAGTGGCTGCAGTTTGAAACTTGGTATATATGAGATGTTATTTTGTGAAAGCTGTGAGTACGTGAGTAGGTGTATTTTACCTTGACTGACAAGTTAACATTGACACTTCTGACAATTAAGTGTATATGTAAGTCGTAACATAATAGGAAACTTGTAGCCTATCCACAAAACAGGAACCATACAATATCCGATATAAGACAGGAAGTCACTTAGTTTAAATCGTATCTTTAAGTAATTATCTCAGCATAATAGAACGAAGTATGGACAAGAGACACACTTTCTCTGTTTCCTACAACACTTAAGATTATTATTCGTGTCTTCAATACCAGTTTTTAAGCCGATGTGAAACATAGTTCATGATGAAGGTCTATAGAATAGGAGTTCTCGAGTTCAATAGACGACATGCTAGTATAGAGAATGGTGCAATTAAGAGCGACCAGTGCTACCACAAAGCCTGTTAACTATGAACAAATCTTTATAAGCTGTATTAAAGGTAGTGTCCCACTGGAATAAGTGCTATGAATTGTATATACTAAAACATGGAATTCCCAATGGATCATCTTCGCTTTACTAATAGCTGTACGTAAACATATGGTAATTTATGTCAAAATTGAAGCCGATATTTCTATCCGGCATTGTTAACCCAAGATTTAAGTTTGGAAATTGAATTTCAGGCTCATATTTATTGTTCAAACCTACGTAGAACTTTATTTACTCTAGTAACAGATGCTATCCCTTAAAATTCTAAAGTCAAATAAAATGTCCATCATGTTCTTTTATGATAGTGGAACTGATAGCTTAATTAATCAAAGTTCATTACAAGAAATGGTTATTTTAGTATTAATAGTTCAGTTAATTACTATGTCATGTATTCCATTAACTTTTCAGACTGAAAATCCCAATGCGAGTATAAGAATCAACAGGAAGAATAATTGATATAACGGAAGTAAATCGGAGTTAATTCTACCAATACCTCTATAGTAATTAAAATGTTGAGATCGAAGTCAATTGTCTCTGATTAGTACAGATTAAAGTTTGGTGCGGATACGTGAAGATCATTGAAGTTCGATCATGATTATTTCAAGGACTTCCTCTATGATAAAGATATGATATGAAGAGTATGATATGAATGGATAGATAAGATATAAATCATATGATATCATGCAGTATACTGACAGTTGTTAATTAAAAGAGAAGATAATGTATCAGAGAAGACTAGAAACGTTTATCATATTATCATTAGAGCATATTAACTGATAATTAGATTTCTCTGATTAGTGGGCAATGGTATATCTTTTACAACTAACAGTTTCATTGGGAGATCCACAGTCGTCAGTTTACTAATATACATTCAACTACCACCATCAAGAAGATGCCAACGAGTTTGGAAGAATGAAGAAGACCGAGTAACTCACGCCACACTACTCAGTTTCACCTCCATGTCATTCAACCCGACCAGTAGGATTTCTCAAATTACAAATCAAACAGCACATTATCATCTGATTCAACTGATTGATCCAACTAGGACTACTTCTATTACCTAGTTTATGATATTAGCATACGTTGGAAGCGAAAGTTAACTCATCTACATACCTACCTGTTTACTGTTTACTCTCCCGCTGTTAACATGTAAGCTAAGTTCTAATCTATACATTTATATATTATATCCCCTTTTTTTGGTACTACAACATCTCAAAAAGATCTACATATACTTTTTTCTGGGACAAATTGGAACGCTTACAATAATTTTCTGATCATTTTCTGAATAGATAGGCCTACCATGGTAATAGTTCTTTTGGCCATCATGGACCGCTTTGGCTGGGGAATATCAAAGTATGTTTTCTGAGGTATATCACATTTTTACAAGTAACTGTCTGGATTTTAAAAGAATTGTTTTGAAAAGGTAACAAAATTTTACAAGCGTTTTGTTCTTTGCATGAAATTTTAACAGCAACAATTCTAAAACACTTTCTATCATCAAAGTTGCTGTCCAGACAGAACAAGTTACTTCTGATGAATTAAAGAAATAATATTGTTGTTCCATTTCATACTAAACTCCATCGAACAGAAATTCAACAGATATAAACCGTACTTCACTTGATTATAGAACTATTTGGCTCACCATACAGGTTTTATCTGATTAGGCTCACTACAGCGTTTGTTTTCTGGAAGTATTTTCAGTTTCCGATGTTTTTAGTTTTCTATGCTAGTTCTTGTGTTCAATGTAAGTTTTTGCTTTCGATGGTATTTTTAATTTCCCTATTTCCAGTTTAGTTTTAGATATTAAAGTAAGCAATGCCTGTATATATAGTTTTTCTGTTGATTGTATTTCTAATGCACTTGTATAATCAGAACTAATGTTATTTTGTCTGAGAATGTAGGCGATTTTCGTTTGATTAGCCTCATCGTTTCAGTTTTTTTTATGACGATCATCAATTAGTCTATATAATTTACTTGTTGTAACAGATCATGACATTTAAACGAGAAAGTCAGAACGTTTTTTTTTTCTTAACAAGATCTCTATTTCAGTCTATCTGTATTTAAGTAAATGGATATTTTAAATATATTCAAGAAAGTCGACGTGGTTTCAGATTACCAATGTGGAAGAAGGCGTCAATCACTTCAAATTACGTAAAGACATTCTTATCTAATGACAAGATTCTTTAAAGTTTGATGTCTGTGGTTAAGTCACTCTGTAGTTAATGGCTCAATTTGATAAGAACCTAGATATGTTATAGATGACAACAATCAGACATAACTTGGACTGAAACGAAATGGTCTTACTCCATCTTATTGGAATAATAAAACATAAAACTCCACTCAAAGCATCACAAACTCCAAGCTTTTATACCAATGTAATACAAGCCAAGAGAGATTCGTCTTCCTTCAAAGTATCAGTTAATACTAGTATACGATGTCTTCTCTTGTTGTGAATATTCTTAGATGATGAAAACTTGTACACGGTTGTTCTTATCAGTTATTAGGAATTAAAACTTTAAGTTATCAATCACTAAGGATATCAAGAAAATTCTCGTGGGAGAAGGTTTAGCTTATTTTTCACTAAATTCTTTCGCTTCAAATCTTTCAAAAAAATTGTTTCCTGAAATGGAGATAGATTGTCGATGTTGTTAGTGTGTTGATCTGGAAGAGGTGATATTAAGTTAAAAAGTCTTTCAGTATATAATACCCAGAGAGCAACGGCATTGCGTCCCAACCTAGAAGACTAAGGACTTTCTTTTCTCTTTTCATCTTGTATCTCTGATATTAGAAAACCGATTTAAGAAAGCTAAAGGCTGTCTGCATGTATGTCAAGAAAGAACCAAAACCTCTTCGGATAACATGTGTATTGATCTGGAAGAGGTGATATTAAGTTAAAAAGTCTTTCAGTATATAATACCCAGAGAGCAACGGCATTGCGTCCCAACCTAGAAGACTAAGGACTTTCTTTTCTCTTTTCATCTTGTATCTCTGATATTAGAAAACCGATTTAAGAAAGCTAAAGGCTGCCTGCATGTATGTCAAGAAAGAACCAAAACCTCTTCGGATAACATGTGTATTGATCTGGAAGAGGTGATATTAAGTTAAAAAGTCTTTCAGTCTATAATACCCAGAGAGCAACGGCATTGCGTCCCAACCTTGAAGACTAGGAGCTTTCTTTTCTCATTTTATCTTGTATGCCAAGGAAGAATTACCGAAACCCTTCAGACAACATACAAGTAAGTCTACAATGACACCACAAAATGAAGTATAACAACCTTTTAACACTCTTGAGAAAATGATGTTAAACAATATTAATCAACTCATCACACCATTATAAACTAGAACTCTGTAGTTAATATTAGATGATGTAACCTTTGAACCTAATAATATAATGACAAGAAGGTCACATTAAATGCAAGTTGATGTAATTATCAGTGGAATAAGATTGAATAGAAATATTCTGACCATTAGAATTATCTCATCACAGAACAGACTCCATTCATCTTATATCATTTAAAACTTTCAATCTTCAATTTCTATATCCATTATTCAATTTGGACATAAAGCCATAATACGGCTATTAATTTTATATAAATAACACTATTATTGAACTTAAGGTTTGATTATCCAGTAACACATTATTTATCACAGTCAAATTTTTAGAGGAAGTCCACAAAGTGTAAGATGATAAAAGTGATAAGCTACAGATGATCATTGTATTGAAACCTTAGAAAGGATGGTTTCTGATGTAGTTTTTATTATTTGATATCTATCTCAGTCACCATTGTTATTGGGAAATTGAAAGATTAACCTTATGTGTAAACACTACGACAGAAAGCATAAATTTGGTATTTCACTGATATGACAAAGATCTGATTGTTAAATGTAAGCGATATTGACCAATTTAAAATTGTTTGAATAGTTTTAACCAAGCAGTATAAAGAAAAAAAAACATCAAATGGCGTGAAATGTCACCAAGGCACCGCGCCGTCTTTGATACCTGACATAGGCTGTGAATGAAGGTATTTCGATGAACCATTGAGATAACTCTTATATATAGATAAAACGTCCCCAATAAGTCAATAAGAGAAATCGCAGAGAATAAGAATAATCTCAAAAATTGTCACTCACAAACAGAATTTGTCTCAGCATCGTCACCAACACTGATGGAGACTGAGGTGTACGAAAACCCTTCAACTCACCAGGGGCCCGTTAAGTGTCCAGAGGATAGGCTATTAACCATTCTTCTTAATAAACATGTACTTGTTAAGTATTTTTTTTTACCAATTAGCTATCTTAACAAGAGAAGTTGATGATTTTTCTGAAATAATTGAAATACTATGTAAATTGTTAGCAAACATGACTGATTCTGGATAACGTTGAGGTCAGACAGTGGAAAGGCACCACGTGGGGATTGTTCATATTATACCATAGAAATGTAAAAGAGTTATTACTATAACTGATGTTTTGAAAAGTTATTACATTGTCCGAATGAGGAAAGGCCCATATACTTTCACAGCATATTTACTAGGATCGGGAAAGGTTTTTCAAGGTCGACCAATAATATTCGAGAAACTCGACTTTTTTCGTTCGTTCGTAACCATGCCATGAAAGATTCTGTTGTACATGTTTATCCACACAAATACCAATACTACATAATAGTAGCCTATATATACATGTAGTAACCGAGCTGTCACCAACAGTAGACTTTAGTCAGTGATTTATCAGCTTTCCAAATGACCTAATTCCTTCAGTTGCAGGACCAAATTCTTATATTATCATCATCTCAAATAACAAGCCCCTTGTGTTGATCTGATGATAATTGTAGGCTGGTCAGGCATTAAGAGGAACTTTGTCAAGGTCATCCACTCTGTCCAGATCCAAGAGATTCCAGAATCTCGTTCGGTTTATGGTTGGTACTGTCGAGCTCCTCCAGTTTCTGGTAGGCACTCTATATTCCTTTGCTAAAACCGATATCAAAGGGATTTTTTTTCATTTTTTTTAGCTTTCACGTTGTCAGGTGCGTTTTGAATTTGGGAAAGGAGCTGAAGCTCTGGAGGATGTGTTCTCTGGGATTAGATTATATTCGAGCTGTCCAGGCCGTTTTCATGTTGGACCACTGTTGGACCAAGTTTGACGGTAAGTATCTCAGCTGTTGGTGAATCGATCACAAAATTATCACAGATTTACTTCAACATGTCTGTGTCAGACCCTAAAATATGAAGGTCATCGAACAAAAATTGTACAAGTTCTGCCTCGAACAAAATAGCATGTCAAAAAATTCAATATCAGAGCAAACTACACATTTCAACCTGTGTCTATTGTGCTTTCACCACATCGACCACCAATAAAGAAACCAAGTACTGACGATCCGAACCGCAAAACGAAACTCGAAATCCAAAAGGACATTTTGACGAAACATAGGTAACAGCTTAAGAACTTTTCACATGAGGAATTATATCAATCATACATGAGTAAGTATATCATAATGAAAAGTGGTATCAGGTGTCTAGAAGAGTAAGCATACCCTGCCTGGCGCCACACCCGTCCTAGCTGTTAAACATCCACAAAACTACAAAACAAAAACGTGATGACTCGACGACAAATTTACACAAACTCAATCCGTACGCTATCAATCAACGAGGAAGCATTCAACGACAAAAAGTGACACCATAATATCAGAAGGGCAAGCAAATACTGCCTAGAACACCACCAGTAATAGCTGCTTAATATTTAAGATAGAGGGAGGCAAAACAAGAGTAGTGTCTAATAAAATTATAAAAATAAGGTGACAACTCGACAGTTTCGTGAGGATAAGTTAAAAAGAATATCATTCATTTTCCATTCTGAAATGCTCTCACCGATCTCATCTTAAGATATTTTCTCCCAAAAAGCAACCTTTCTGCCTTTCAGTTACTGTTCATCCAGTTTGTTCCACTGGTGATGGTAATGATTCCGGGCAGTATGGGATTCTCTTAAGAAACAGGTGTACTTCACTTGGGTTAGAGGGACACACTGATTAAACAAGAACTGAAATGCAGGATGGTCGCTTCTCGAGTGGTACCTTTAGATGTGATCCGAGAGAGTTTATCAGGATGGAAAATGTTGGATATTGGTGGTTGTGGTGAAAGCAAAATGGACACAAATTCAAATATGTTATTTGCTCGGATATTGAATTTTTTTGACATGCTATTTTGTTCCAGGCAGTACTCGTACAATTTTTGTTCACTGACTTTCATATTTTCAGGGTCTGACAAGGACATGTTGAAGTAAATTTGTAAGAATTTTGAAAGAGATCGGCTCATCAGCAGCTGAGATACTTTTCGTCAAAGTTGGGGACGTTTTTTTTGAGACACCCGATATACCCCTCCCAATAACCCGATCGCGTGTTTTGCTGGTGTTAATGGTCTATGGCTGGCGACAATGCCAGGTCTACCCTCCTTTCTTACACGGTGATCAGTTTAGACACTGACTTTTATCAGTTATTTTGAATGATGATTTACCCAATACATGTAATGTCAAACAGATATATTTCAGATGAGTTAATAACACATCAACAAATCTGTCAAATCTGAAAGACAATATGGCCTTCTGATATTGATCATAATATTATGATGTGAACAAGCAAAGGATCTGCTTGAGCTGACTGTCATATCTTTTGATTTGTCAATAACAATGTCAATCTGTTTATGTAGTATAGGAAAGAGTGAGTTCATTATCATAATCCTTATAGGTAATCTCATAGCTTACAATAAGGTAGTTGTCCACTTTTCTATAAACATACAGAAGAAAAGGAAACAAGAATCTTTTACTAACTGCTTTTCTAGAATTATGGAAATGCCACAATATCGATTGTCAGTGATTCTGATCGGAAGGGTTGACATGGAAAAAGATGTCTCGTGTAGTCGTTCGGATGGGACAATTAACCGAGACCCCGTGAGTTACAGGCTGTGCACGTTAAATTTAATATCTATACAGTTGGCAATCTGTTATATATCTGTAATGCTCGAATGTTCAATAACATATTAACCGGCTTTCATCTAAAACAGTTAAATCTCAATTGTATATAGTAAGTCAGTATGTGTTTGTGAATATAAACTGTAGACTAGATCATATATACATCAAATATTGATGGATAGCAGGACAGTAGGCTACGTCGAGGAAATAATGATATTAATTCAACCTCATTCATTATAGAGATGATTAATCCTCGTTAAACCTGTATGTCTTGGAGAGTTCGTCATAGGTAATGATCTCCTATAACCTAATCAACTCGAAATTAAGTAATTTAGCCGGAAGTAATACAGTATATTATCATCTCGTTACAACTAAAAAGAAAAGATACAATACACTATGTGAATCCTTTTCATGATACTTAGTTCAGTTTACTATAAGAAGATTATAGCTGGAAGGGTGAATTGTTTTCTATAATCGAACGAGATTGAAGAGTTATTGTAAAGTAATATGAAATAATTTGACGCCTCGTAATAGATGATAGCCTATAACTGTTTTAATATCAACTAACAAATGAGGCATTTCTTAATATGACAACCGATTTCAAAGAATCAATTCCAGAAGGTCGAGACATTCCTGTTTCCAGTTATAGCATCATTACATTTCTTCATGTTATCTCATTGAGTTTAAGATCAGCCGCTGCTATGTTATTGCATTGTTATGGTGATGGTTTACCTACTCGATGAAATACATTGATCATCTTCTGCACTTTGATTAGGAATTCTATCTGTTAATGTCTTCACTCTTTTGGTCAATTTGGTAGAAAAGTTGGATTTGAAATATCAGAAACTCGCAAGCCTCAATATGCAAGTCCATTGGTTATTGTTTTGCAGTGGTTAATCTACTTCTATTAACACAACGTACATTAAGACTCTTCATTGTCGGGTTATTGAGGTTATAATGTTTTGTTGTATATTTTATCACCCAAGTAGATGAAAATATATTGTCAAATTAATTGTTTCGTTAATCCCTGTTTGTATTTAACCCTTTAAAAACAAATTCAGTTTGATCAAGAAGATACTTGGTATAATGAGCATACTTTAGAAATTCTCCCAGGTAACATTTCCGATGTTTTTGATAATGGAAACATTTTTCAAAAAAAGCAAAATGGCCCTTTAAGAGGTATGTATTGCAGGTCCTCGAGCTATTCTTCTCGCCAGTGCATTCATTTGTGACCCGGTATAGCCTAGCGGTAAGATAACTAAACAGATCTAGAAATTACAAGTTATGCCTGAAGACCACTTGCAGTTCACGTTTTATTTGGTCGTTTCCTGGTCGTTTCTGGTCGTTTATGATCAATTATGTTTTAATATGTACGTCACATGCTTCTGTTCCTCCAATTACTTTGTTCCCTATCGTGAGTAAATGATTAAACGTCTTGTAAATTGTATTATAAACGCCATATCAGCTATCATCATTAAGATGGTGTTTGATCAGACGAAATCGTCAGAAAGTTGAAGGTAAAGTGAAAATAGCTATATTAACATTGATATTAATGATAGTTTATAACGGTTAGTTTAATGTTATAACACAACATAAAACAGTGTGGAATATACATTAGAGAATACAGCAACCTTGGGTAAACAGATAAACTTTGGTTAACTTTTAGTATCGATTGTAGTAAAACAGACAAATTTTATTTAACAAATTTTGGAAAACTTTTATAACTAAATCTCGGTTTAACTAACGAAATTCCGTTCACCAGACCGTTTAAGATATGTTATAATTTGGATATCGAGTTGAATTATGATTGTAGCTGTCTGAAACAAAGTATACTGTTTTCTAATATCATCGATACGAGGTTAAGTATCAACTATCACTTTGATAGAACTGTCTACAACCATATGAACAAGACAATGTTCCGTCAAGACCAAATCTTCACCTATCGGTCCAGGACATCACCAGGGCAGGGATTTATAGCTACCTTAATTTACAAGACATGTGACCCAAAAAAGTGATTTCTTTGAGTTATAAGATATTGAAATTGAAATTTATTTTTAAAGTGACAATGTTGAAACTATTAGCATCTGCAAATTCTTCAGAAAACAACTTTCGTTTGTGTTGTTACAACAGTTCTGGAATGCATTCTTTTAAATAATTCTTGACAAGAAAATAGCCGATGTATCTGAAAAGCGCAACCGAGCGTCAATAACGACAGACGCCCGCAAAACAAGGTGTTATTCTGGTTCTGTGAATATTATCAATGTTTCAATCAATCTCTACTATTCAAATGTCAAGTCTGAGATAAAATAAAATTAGTGTCATAAAATACTTAGTTTATGACCCCGTGAATAAAATGTCAAATCCAACAAACAAAATTCGTTGTCTGGAAATATGATTCCTGAAATTTGAATGATAATAACAGCCTTTTACACATCTCATCTCATGTTTTGTCTGTTCACAGATAGATGACCTTAAGTCTGTATTTTACGTACCTTGTGTATTGTTCTCTCTAAATAATCGAATTTCTGGAGTTTATAGTTACTTCTCAAACGACTAGTTATTTAGTGGTATAGAAAGGAAATGGCATTACCCTCAAGAAGCATGTCGACACTTTCCAGGCTGTTCTGTGCACATATGAGTTATTTGAAGGTCGCATTAGAGTTTAATGCTCCGATGTGCACAATTATATTTTCCCTTTTTGATTAGCACATTAAGATGCTTATATTGAAAGTATGTCGTAAAGATGGTTTGTTTCGGAATCTTTGATAAATCTAACATGCTGTAAATAAGATTGGAAATGTTATTTATTCATTACAGTTAACCAATGACTACAGCTCAAAAATGAATTCTCGCTCAGAACGTTCGATAGAAGATTGCATAAATAAGAATGAAATAGGCTTGTTTTATTATCATGTCAGCTCTTTAATAAGAAATATCTGGAGCACTAGATCTAACTCGGTTAATACTATACATTATTACCTTTAACCTCATTTAGATATCTGACACAAATAACCTAATACCATCATAGAATTCCTTCAACATACACCAATAAACAAGACAAAGATGTGTTATTACGGCGAATAAATAAGATGAATGACGAAGGTTGAATATCAATTACACTCTAGATTAAATATTAATGAAAATGAAAACTATTTGAGTCCACATCGTCAATCAACTTATCAAAATTTATTGATTACAAAATCGTTCTTTGAATACACAAGCTCTTGCATAAAAGAAATTGAAGACTACATGTATGTACTCGACATTGTGTGCCATTTAGATGAATTTACGGAGTATCAGTTTCCTTATTTGAACTGAAATGGTTCTTAATTGTTAACAGATCAAGAACATTACAGTTTATAACCGATTCTGATAGCAAAAAATTTGATGAACGCTACAAAATGTATAGGTCTAGATTTTGATACTGTTATATTAAAAGCTGTCATTTCTTTAAGAAATAGAATTTTTTAATCAAAAGAAAATGGAAATATAACAGTTGTTATATACTTGTTTCGATACATTGTCGCATGAAAATCAAAGAAACTCAATTCATGTTGTCATAACGAGACTCTTTATTGACAATGTTGCATCAAATGAGATTTTCTTGAAACTATATTACTGGTCTCCTGTCTTATATATGTGTGTAATGGTAAAGGTTTATTAGTGTATGTGGTAATGGTTTATTAGTGTATGTCAGTGCCTCGTCTAAGGAATTGTGACTGGGCGGCAGTTAATTGAACAGGCGAAGTTGAAAACTAGATCGCCGGAAATGCAATCAGTGAAACAGACATCAAATATGAAATATGAGCCGTAGGCAGGTTTTCGAAACTGGGAGGCGCAAAGGAACATTGCGAGCGGAGTGAATAACGGGTGGAGTCCAGAGGCCCACCTGAGGTTTGTGGGGGTCCAGGGGGCGAAGCCCCCGGAAGCTCTGGGGTTTTAGCTATTTGACACACTGCAGGAAGGCTATTTGAAGCTATAGCCTATTTTTGGATTTGTTTATGTCTATGCCGGCGGTCGGTCGGCTCAAGTTTACCGACGGCACTTTTTCTAACGACGGATCTTAATAATGGGGGAGGGGGGATCATTGCCCCCCCCCCCCCCCCCCCGGTCCCTCCTCTAGCTACGCCACTGAAGAAAATCGACGATATTTGATATTTATTCGAAACTAAACAGTGTTCAGTTATCTGGCAACGCACTAACGCCTTGAAAAATAGCTTCGATCATCCAGGTGCTTTGAAGGTTACACTTAGAACAACTTACAACTTACAACTTAGTTGTCGTGTTCCATTGTTGACAACAACATATTATTCTTATTTCTGTTATGGTATGTTAGTTATATTTTACAGTAAAGAATTTCGATTGCTAGCGATATTTTAACAATATAGGACTGCCGACCGGGACTGACTTTTGTGTTCACTGGGCGGCAGAATACCGCCACTGGGCGGCAGCGCTGCCGCCTAGTCACAGTGTTAGTCGAGGCACTGGTGTATGTGGTAATGGTTTATTAGTATTATGTGGTAATGGTTTATTAGTATTATGTGGTAATGGTTTATAAGTTTAGTACATGCGGTAATATCTACCGTCCAATGGCAAAACCTAGTAAGTCACTTTTTGGTCAAAATTGAGATTTTTTTTCATTTTTGAAGTTACTAGGTTATACTTTATCTATATACCACAACAAAATTCGTAAAAATCGGTCCGAAAACCTTGATTGCCCATTGTTAAACCTAGTAAGTCAGTCAAATTCTGGTATTTACAATGACAAAACATAGTATCCATTTAGAAAACACATTCCAATGGCAAAACCGAGTAAGTCTTGATAAGACTTTGGTTTTCCTTTGTTATCTCGAAATGAACAAAAGGTGACTTAATAGGTTTTGCCATTGGATGTCAGAATGTGGTAATGGTTTATTAGTGTATGTTGTAATGGTTTAGTAGTGTATGTGGTAATGGTTTGTTAGTGTATGTGGTAATGGTTTGTTAGTGTATGTTGTAATGGTTTATTAGTGTATGTGGTAATGGTTTGTTAGTGTATGTGGTAATGGTTTATTAGTGTATGTGGTAATGGTTTATAAGTGTATGTGGTAATGGTTTATTAGAGCATGTGGTAATGGTTTATTTGTGAATGTGGTAATGGTTTATTAGAGCATGTGATAATGGTTTATTAGTGTATATGTAAATGGTTTATTAGAGCATGTGGTAATGGTTTGTTAGTGTATGTGGTAATGGTTTATTAGTGTATGTGGTAATGGTTTATTAGTGTATGTGGTAATGGTATTAGTGTAGTGTATGTGGTAATGGTTTATTAGTGTATGTGGTAATGGTTTTTTAGTGTATGTGGTAATGGTTTATTAGTGTATGTGGTAATGGTTTATTAGTGTATGTGGTAATGGTATTAGTGTAGTGTATGTGGTAATGGTTTATTAGTGTATGTGGTAATGTTTTTTAGTGTATGTGGTAATGGTATATTAGTATAGTGTATGTGGTAATGGTTTTATTAGTGTTTGTGGTAATGGTTTATTAGTGTATGTGGTAATGGTTTATTAGTGTATGTGGTAATGGTTTATTAGTGTATGTGGTAATGGTTTGTTAGTGTATGTGGTAATGGTTTATTATTGTATGTGGTAATGGTTTATTAGTGCATGTGGTAATGGTTAATTCCCAGGAATAGTTAACTTGGGAATTCATCTACTGCTATTTACAAAAAGAGCAGGACACAATGACGAGAGATAAAATTAAAGTAGTCACCAAATTAACCATGCAATACCTGATGTTCAAAGAGAAATGAATATTGGAAAGTGACAACGGTAACTGAAACTAATCGAGACAGTCGTTGAAATGTTAAATAAGGACTGTATCCTTTTAAATCTGTATAATTTTAATGCTCTGCGTTATTTGATAAAGAGAAAGTATTCAATGAAAACAAATACAAAACACGCATTGTAACCATTAAATGTCATTAATGAATATCTAACAGAAAACAAACAATCGTAGATTTATAATAAAGGTTGATTGATGAATGATGATAAAATTCGTCTGAACATATTGTTATTAATTCAATGTTAACATTACTCATTGAGTAAATTTTAGTCTGGAAAACACTATATAACTCACTCTTATTATCCTTATCAATTACTATGATTACTATAGATCTATTTTACTCTACAAATCGTATCAATTAATAACAATATATAACAGCTTTCATGTTGATTTACAGTCATAAATTACTGTTAAAAGGTATTGGCTGTGTTGATATGTATCAGTTATACCAATGGTACTAAGTTACTGTCAAAATGTATTGGCTGTGTTGGTATGTATCAGTTATACCAATGGTACTAAGTTACTGTCAAAATGTATTGGCTGTGTTGGTATGTATCAGTTATACCAATGGTACTAAGTTACTGTCAAAATGTATTGGCTGTGTTGGTATGTATCAGTTATACCAATGGTACTAAGTTACTGTCAAAATGTATTGGCTGTGTTGGTATGTATCAGTTATACCAATGGTACTAAGTTACTGTCAAAATGTATTGGCTGTGTTGGTATGTATCAGTTATACCAATGGTACTAAGTTACTGTCAAAATGTATTGGCTGTGTTGGTATGTATCAGTTATACCAATGGTTCTAAGTTACTGTCAAAATGTATTGGTTGTGTTGGTATGTATCAGTTATACCAATGGTACTATATTAGTCTGACACTGGTTTATTTCAACAGATTCTTATTTATTTGAAATCCAGATTTTACAAGTTATGGTTACCTGACTTGGCAGCGAGACCCTTCAAGCACACCATATAGGAATGTGTTTCCACTGGAACCTCGGAGCGATACTGATACCCAAAGATGAAAACAAGGGCTATAAATGTGTAAATTAGATTCAAAACCTGTATATTCCTTTAACAACACAATACGATCTTGCCGTTGCTTTCATGACACACTATTCACGTCTTTATACCTTTCATGGGTCAAGATTTTAATTCTTGACCGATTACATTACTTCAAACCAATTATTGTGGGAAAATATCACCCTTCCATTTCGCCTTTACCAAGAAAACAATATCCCATCTCGAAACATTAATACAGGAACTTATATGGCATTTCCTGTATCTGAAATTGAATTGAAGTGGATTCTATCTACGACACATTTTATTATCATTCGGTCAAATCGTTAGTTAATCAAGCATTAAGATGGCATACAATTGCCAAAGGAATACGCACACTCTGAAGGTTTTTTTTTATTGTGTTCACAAGCAAAGATTTTGGACTATGTCAAAGGCATACCAAGGTTCGTGCGATCAAACCGTGCTATTGGTTATTTTGCGTTCAGGAGTCTATTATGGACTGACGGACACAAGGATAGACAAAGATGCAGCCCACATATGCTAACATATTATATGATTTGGGTTTAACAAAAATACCCTGTTCTGAAGGCAATCTAAGAAGTTAACACTATCTATAAAGTATAATATGTAAGGCTTTATCAACAAATAAACAATAAACTGATTTATTTAGGCAAAGAAAGCATAGATGACATTGAACAAAAAACATTTGTTTTTGCTAACTTCAGGTATTCAGTGGTAAGATACCCGTTTCTTGAGCATAATAGTGCTAGCTGATGGATTGTAATTTAATGTCCCAGCATCAGAATAATAAAAACTGGGTCGTTTTCTAAATAAATAGCTGTTAAAAGCACGACGAAATTTGGTGGAGACCATATTATAAATAATAGGGTTGATACAGCTATTTAAATATAACATTATACGAGCAAAACACGTTATAATCCAATAATTCTCAAATCCTAATTTTCTTAATGAAGCTGACGAAGTATACATAACCCACAACCCAAACACTCTATAAGGCAGATAACAGATAAAAAACAATATGGTTACAATGGAAACCATCAGGGCGACTTGTCGTCTTGTGTTTACTCTGGTAGAATTATGATTTCTTCCATTAGATTTATCTCCAAAAATATGTTGTTCCATCACTATGGTTCTACCAACCAGTAAATAAAGCACCATCAATACCAAAAATGGAATCACAAAAAACATCAGGAATGTTGCCACAAGATAGTATTTCTTCCATGGTTCTTCCATATTCATTCGACATACTTGAATAGGAGTTCCATCTAGGTATCTGGAACCACGATAAACAGCAATAAACAAAAAAGGGACGCTACATAACATAGAAAACAACCATAAACCAAGTATTGTTAATAATTTAGTAGTTTTAGTAAATAGTTTATTGTTTCTCAGTTTTAAAGGAAAACAAATAGCCTGGAATCTTTCTATACCAATTACCAACATAGATATAACAGAAGCTTTAGATGATGTACTTTCTAGAAATGGTACCAGTTTACCTGAAATGTATAATATAAGAAATATTAATATACTTTAGAGGTAAAACTTTATTGAGACAAAGATATCACAGAAGTCTTAGTCTCATTTGACCAGAGTAACAAAATGAACCTATAAGAAAACCTTATACAAAAGAGCGTAAAAGACAACATTACAAATTAATACAACTGTTACATTACGCTCTTAGAATGATCAAACTATATTTTTTTATCTTCAACTTTTTTGATGGAATCGGATCGCATGCGCAAATGTATCTTATAATGTCTATTATACATTGTATATCTTAGCAGCTCCAATTGACAATGTATTTACATGCAATTCGAGATTCGTTATGCAGTTGGGATCGTTCGTGCTTGTGTTTTATTATTGTAAACGTATACCTATTGAAATATTCATTTGGTTGAATGGATTTTAGGACAAAATGATGATCAAGTTTAGAAAGAAGTGAAGATATATTTGAGGTGTGAAATGAGAGATTATTTTTATAAATATATTGTTAGAATCTTTAGTTTCAATCTTTCAAGCGAGTAGAATAATGAAAACTATATTTCAGTTATATGTCTGTCGGGATAAAATGCTTGCCCCTTGATCAATCCAGTCCAGTGCATGTTTTACAAAAAAAAAAAAAAAAGCTCATCTCAAATGGGAATTAGTCAAAATAGGAAAACACCATATCCAATAGGTTACATTATTAATACTCTGAGTGTGAGAAAAGTCTTTGAGGCTATCTGTCTAGAGAATTCGTATAATATTCTCAGGTACAGAGGGTTTGGTACTAAAACATCTTTTTAAGTTCTCTGAATCAAGTCTCAGAGATATCTTATTTTTTAATGGGTTGCTTACAATCATTTTTGTTTGTATACAATAATTTCTTGGACATCATTGGCGACAATGGTTGGGAAATATATCAAAGTGTATCAAAGTATATTTTCTGAGGTAGATCAGATGTAGAACATTGTATTTTGTTTTTTTATTGAATTGAAATGTCTAGACTGTCTGTATATCAAAATAATTGTTTTCAAATGGTAACTAAAGTTACAAGCGTCTTGTCCCTTGTATGAAATTTTAACAGCAACAATTCTGAAACACTTTCTATCATCAAAGCTGCTGTCCAGACAGAACAAGTTACTTCTGATGAATTAAAGAAATAATGATATAGGCTACGGTCATCTCAAACTAAAATAATACAGCAGTCATATTGTTAGATCTATAATATATTACGTAAGAAGTTCCTTTGAACAGAAACCATATATTTAAAACAAAGTTGTTCCATTTCATACTAAACTTATTAAAGTTCTTTTTTCTTGGAGCGTTTTTTTTCTCTTGATCTTAGTTCTAATGCACTTGTATAATTTTGTCTGAGAATGTAGGCGATTTTTGTTTGATTAGCCTCATCGTTTCAGTTTTCTATGACGATCATCAATTAGTCTATATAATTTACTTGTTGTAACATGTCATGACATTTAAACGAGAAAGTCAGAACGTTTTTTTTTTCTTAACAAGATCTCTATTTCAGTCTATCTGTATTTAAGTAAATAGATATTTTAAATATATTCCAGAAGTCGACGTGGTTTCAGATTACCAATGTGGAAGAAGACGTCAATCACTTTAAATTACGTAAAGACATTCTTATCTAATGACAAGATTCTTGAAAGTTTGATGTCTGTGATTAAGTCACTCTGTAGTTAATGGCTCAATTTGATAAGAACCTAGATTTGTTATAGATGACAACAATCAGACATAACTTGGACTGAAACGAAATGGTCGTACTCCATCTTATTGGAATAATAAAACATAAAACTCCACTCAAAGCATCACAAACTGCAAGCTTTTATACCAATGTAATACAAGCCAAGAGAGATTCGTCTTCCTTCAAAGTATCAGTTAATATACGATGTCTTCTCTTGTTGTGATTATTCCTAGATGATGAAAACTTGTACATGGTTGTTCTTATCAGTTATTAGGAATTAAAACTTTAAGTTATCAATCACTAAGGATATCAAAAAAACTCTCGTGGGAGAAGGCTTAGCTTATTTTTCACTAAATTCTTTCGCTTCAAATCTTTCAAAAAAATTGTTTCCTGAAATGGAGATAGATTGTCGATGTTGTTAGTGTATTGATCTGGAAGAGGTGATTTTAAGTTAAAAAGTCTTCCAGTAGTTCCAGTCTATAATACACAGAGAGCAACGGCATTGCGTCCCAACCTAGAAGACTATAGGGGCTTTCTTTTCTCTTTTCATCTTGTATCTCTGATATTAGAAAACCGATTTAAGAAATCTAAAGGCTGCCTGCATGTATGTCAAGAAAGAACCAAAACCCCTTCGGATAACATGTGTATTGATCTGGAAGAGGTGATATTAAGTTAAAAAGTCTTCCAGTCTATAATACCCAGAGAGCAACGGCATTGCGTCCCAACCTAGAAGACTAGGGGCTTTTCTCATTTTATCTTGTATCTCTGATATTAGAAAACCGATTTAAGAAATCTAAAGGCTGCCTGCATGTATGTCAAGAAAGAACCAAAACCCCTTCGGATAACATGTGTATTGATCTGGAAGAGGTGATATTAAGTTAAAAAGTCTTCCAGTCTATAATACCCAGAGAGCAACGGCATTGCGTCCCAACCTAGAAGACTAGGGACTTTCTTTTTCTCTTTTCATCTTGTAATGTATCTCTGATATTAGAAAACCTGTCAAGAAAGAACCTTCAGATAACATAAATGACAACACAAAATGAAGTACAAGTACTAGAGCTGTGAACAGCACTGAGCGTGGCCCGTGATACTTTGCCTGATACCTGTAAGACTTTTTGAACTTCAAACCCCTTAAGTCTGGTATCCAAAATGGTCCCTGATAAATGGTCAAAATGGTCCTTCCAAAAAGTTAAAATGGTCTCAAAATAATATTTTTATTTATGATGTTACAAATTAACAAAACATAAAGTGCTACATAATATATTTTTTGTATAATCTTTTTGAGAACTGGAACTTCAAATTATATTGTAAGTCTTAGAATGTCTTGGACTTTTATTTTCTTGGCCATTTTAACCAATGAATTGGTTGAAATCAAAGAGGAAATTCAGAGGCCATTTTGACCAATATTGGGTCCATGGTTACTGGCCATTTTGACCAAATATAACTTTATGGCCATTTTGACTTTGGCAAGATTAAACCTTTACTTTTTATTGCAACGGATTAGCGCAGACGCTGATGGCCCCTCGTTTGGTCAAAATGGTCCCTGATAAATGGTCAAAATGGTCTTTCCAAAAAGTCAAAATGGTTTCAAAATAATATTTTTATTACATAATACATAATATATTTTTTGTATAATCTTTTTGAGAACTGGAGCTGGAACTTCAAATTAATATTTTAAGTCTTAGAATGTCTTTGCTTTGATGAAAATATAAATAGGAACACAATTTATGTCTTCAAAATTTGTTGTTACAGAGTACAATTTTCAGTCAAAATTAGTGACCTTTTTTGGGGTTAAAATAACTTCCAATTATTCCTTTGATTATGATCATATAAGCTACAATTTATAAAAAAAAATCAGGGACCATTTTGACCAAAGAATTGGTTGAAATCAAAGACTAAATACAGAGTCCATTTTGACCAAAATAGGGGCCATGGTGAACAGTCCATTTTGACCAAAATAGGGGCCATGGTGAATGGCCATTTTGACCCAATTTAACTGTTATGGCCATTTTGACTAGGGGCCATTTTGTATAGGGTATATACCCCCTTCCCCAACATTCGAACTGTGTAAACGTCAATATTTTCCTTTAATGCTGAGTTGAAATACTGTCTTTTGTTTCAATGGATTGGAGCAGTCAGTAGCCAGTTGAATTGATGTATGTTAGTCAATTAAGTGCCGTGGGTAAGAATCACCCTCAATATAAGAAAAAATCTGATATTATATCAAATATAGCAAACACTACACTCGAAAAAACATGTTAATTTGTATAACGTTAAAATGTTAAATGTGTAATGAGATTAATTTATTTTTTACCTATAATAATCTTAGCAGACGATAAAAAACAGTTTGAGCACTTACTTTTTATTGCAACGGATTAGCTCAGACGCGTAAACAGTTTTAATTGCTGTCTGCTAGAGTCCAGCCCTAGAGTTAAAAGATTATGTAGTCTGACTAATTTGTTTATGACCTTTAATAACCCTAGCAGACGACAAAAAGAAAATTGGTGTGTATCTTGTAGAGTTCTGTCAATGGTAGAGAAAAAATTCGAACAGGTTAATGTATCAAAAATTCACTGCTCTAAATGATTGTATGTAAAATTAATATAAGTGAAAATTTTGCCAAAAAAATGAATACATTTTTTATACTTTTAAGAGTGTTAAAAGATTACATAATCAGATTAATCTGTTTATGACCTAAAATACTTCACACCTCTATGTGAAAAGTTCATGTCGATAGTTTTATTACTGTATTATATAACCTGCTATAACCCTGTCAATCATTGTAATCCTCTCTACTAATTTTGTCTCAGAAAAGGGGTATTCTATGCCTATTTTCACTTTAATAGATTTTGTATTAAACTACTCATGTCATATGTCGTTGAAAAGAGAAAATTTAGTACATACTGACTATACACACCATATTGCTATTAGATAATTGCATTGTAAGTTAGAACCCTCAGTCGAAAAAAAACGCAATATTTTGAAAACATATTTTAATGGGTTATTGTCATATATAGTTTAAAAGATAATCAAATCGGCATAACAAAATTGAAAAATTTAATTCTCTGCGTTGATTAGAGAATGCGATATAGATGTTCAAAGTTGACAAAAATGTCAATTTTCAAATGTCCATAAAACTAGAAGTTAATATTTTTCAATTAATATCAGCATACCTATGGATAGCTGAGGTCAAGGACATCCTTCATAGGAATTTTCAAGGTCATCAAAGGTCAAGGTCACTAAATATGGCCTTTTGAATTTTCAAAAAATTCAAACGAACATAAAAAAATTTCAAATTCGAAATTCAAAATTCTGTTCCAACAAACTGTAGACAAGGTTACAAGGTTTTGATAGACACCAAAATCATAAAAATCGGATAACAAATAGAGGACTTATTGATTTTTTGCTGAAATGTGTCAGTCTGTGACGGCAGCTTATGCATCACTTCCGGTTTGGATTTTTTATGCTAAGTGCATTCTAATTATGACTGACAGACAATATATATAGTTTTTGTCAATATCTGAAATTTATACTGGAAGTGAGGCTGCTAGGCGTGATTTTGAAAAACCGGAAGTTCTCACGCCAAAACCGGAAGTGATAGAAAAATTTTGATTGATTAATTTTATTTCTATGGACATTCTGTACATGTCCTATGAATTTCAGGTCAATCGGATAATTAGTTAAAAATTTTGAACTCTTTTGACAATTTTGGTTTCAATTTTTTTTTACAAAAATATTTAAAAATTGAAATTTTTGTAACCGCACTTGATACTTCTTATTTCAATTGATATGTTGAAGAAAATTTCAGCCAAATCGGTTCATAAATAAACCTTACAGAGTAGGTGCAAAATAATTGCATATTATGCAATAGCCCACTTCCGGTTTAGAAAAAACTGAGTTTTAGATATTCATTTTTTATTCATTTAATAATGTTTGGTGGATACAATTATGCTACACCATTTTCGATTTTCTCTAAAAAGTTTCCCAAAAAAAAAATAAATAAAAAAAAAAAAATAAAAAAAAAATAAAAAACTAGAACCGTGAAGACGGTACCGAGCAGTGCGCAACCCACCCGATACATGGATGAAATGTCACATTTTCAACCAATGATAAGAGTTTTACATAATAATATAAAAGCGTACTCGTCAAATTACTCACTCTCTTTTGTGTGTCAGTAGAAAGTGCACTGCAAGATATGTTTGCAGGGATAATAAAATGGATGTAAAACTACAAGAAGTAGACAGAAAGATTAACTATGAAAACTTTAGCTTCTCGAACTCATCCGATATATTATCAAGATAAATACATATACCAAGCTTCATTCAAATCGGACAAAAACTCTAGTCTCTATCGCGTGTACAAGAAATTGTTGACGGACGGACCGACGGACAGACAGGGTGACGGCAATATACGTCCATATTTTCATGTGGGTGTATAAAAAGGCAGATAAAATGAATTCAGAACTACAAGCAGTCAGACCAAATAAAAGGGGCGCACGGCTACCAGTATACAGGCAGGGTTAACTAAAAGGGATGCGGGAATACCAGCAGACAGACAAACGAAACACGTACAGTTACAATAGAATTCGGCATATTACTTTCAAATTCTAAAACGCGGAATTATGATTCAAATACATAGTGTCATATAAATAATATTATGTAAATTAGGTCACTTGACATAATTTGTTTTTAAATAATTTTGAAAAAAAGCACTCACAGTAACAATGGAATTTATCAAGATAAATACACATACCAAGCTTCAGTCAAATCGAATAAAAACTCTATCTTTTATCATATACACAAACTAATTTTAATGTTTTCACTAAGCCAAGGGCAATAACTTTTAAACCGACTACTGGAATAACGCCAGTTTCGAACTCATCCGTGATATTATCAAGATAAATACATATACCAGAGCTTCATTCAAATCGGATAAAAACTCTAATCTCTATCGCGTGTCAAGAAATTGTTGACGGACGGACCGACGAACAATATACATCCATATTTTAATGTGGGCGTTTAAAAGGCAGATAAAATGGATTCAGAAATACCAGCAAACAAAAAGAGGTGCAGAACTACAAGCAGTCATACCAAATAAAAGGGGCGCACGGCTACCAGAATACAGGCAGGTTAACTAACAATCGGCAATCCTCGGCAGTTTCCGTAAACCAGAATCTGTCTCGGCAATGAATGGTGTTTTTCGTTGTGTTTTCATGCGCGAGACTCTTTACTTTGACGCTTTACCACTTGCTTGTAACATCGCGACATAGATATAGTTCATAGCAATAGAATCTGTGGAGGAATTTTCTGACACCTGCTCGTGCATTTAATGCTACGTAGTGACTATCTGTTCACCATTTACGCATTTTATCATCATTTTAAATACATATCTGTTTGTTTTCGTGTTATTTATTTACAAATACTTGTAGCCTCGAATGACCCGTCTCTGATGTTTGAACTACCAGAATCACGAGATTACGTGATAACATTGATGTAGTCCGGTCAAATGGCCGCCGTTCATTACCGTGATATGTTGCAGAGCGTTAGCGTAACTTTCACGGAGACCGTTTGGTTAACTAAAAGGGACGCGGGAACACCAGCAGACAGACAAACGAAACACGAAAAGTTACAATGTAATTTGGCAGAATATTTTCAAATTCTAACACGCGGAATTACGATTCGAATACATAGTGTCATATATCATTGGAAAGCGTAGATATAGCATAATACGAATCAAAAATAATTTGTGTCGTATGTAAATTAGGTCATTCAAATCGAATAAAAACTCTAGCTTTTATCACATACACAAGTTAATTTTAACGTTTTCACTAAGTCAAAGGCAATAACTCATAAACCGACGACTGGAATAGCTCCAATTATGAAAGGATCCGAGATAGTATCACGATAATTATACATACCAAGCTTCATTCAAATCGGATAAAAACTCTAGTCGCTATTGCGTGTACAAGAAATTGTTGAAGGACGAACGGACCGCCGGATGGACTGGGGTGACGTCAATATACGTCCATATTTTCATGTGGGTGTATATAAAGGCAGATAAAATGGAATCAGAAATACCAGCAGACAGACTAAATAAAAGAGGTGCAGAACTACAAGCAGTCATACCAAATAAAAGGGGCGCACAGCTATCAGAATACAAGCAGGTTAACTAAAAGGGACGCGGGAATACCAGCAGACAGACAAACGAAACACGAAAAGTTACAATGGAATTTGGCAGAATATTTTCAAATTTTAAAACGAGGAATTATGATTCAAATACATAGTGTCATATATCATTGGAAAGCGTAGATATAGCATAATACGAATCAAAAATAAATTGTGTCGTATGTAAATTAGGTCATTCAAATCGAATAAAAACTCTAGCTTTTATCACATACACAAGTTAATTTTAACGTTTTCACTAAGTCAAAGGCAATAACTCATAAACCGACGACTGGAATAGCTCCAATTATGAAAGGATCCGAGATAGTATCACGATAATTATACATACCAAGCTTCATTCAAATCGGATAAAACTCTCGTCGCTATTGCGTGTACAAGAAATTGTTGAAGGACGAACGGACCGACGGATGGACTGGGGTGACGGCAATATACGTCCATATTTTCATGTGGGTGTATATAAAGGCAGATAAAATGGAATCAGAAATACCAGCAGACAGACTAAATAAAAGAGGTGCAGAACTACAAGCAGTCATACCAAATAAAAGGGGCGCACAGCTATCAGAATACAAGCAGGTTAACTAAAAGGGACGCGGGAATACCTGCAGACAGACAAACGAAACACGAACAGTTACAATGGAATTTGGCAGAATATTTTCAAATTTTAAAACGCGGAATTATGATTCAAATACATAGTGTCATATATCATTGGAAAGCGTATATATAGCATAATACGAATCAAAAATAATTTGTGTCGTATGTAAATTAGGTCATTCAAATCGAATAAAAACTCTAGCTTTTATCACATACACAAGTTAATTTTAACCTTTTTTACTAAGTCAAAGGCAATAATTCATAAACCGACGACTGGAATAGCTCCAATTATGAAAGGATCCGAGATAGTATCGCGATAATTATACATACCAAGTTTCATTCAATTCGGATGAAAACTTAAACTTCTATCGCGTACACAAGTTAATTCTTACGTGTTTTTTTCACTAAGTCAAGGGCAGTAACTCTTAAACCGACGACTGGAATCGCGCCATTTTCAAACTCATCCGAGATATTATCACGATAAATACATATACCAAGCTTCATTCAAATCGGATAAAAACTCTCGTCGCTATTGCGTGTACAAGAAATTGTTGAAGGACGAACGGACCGACGGATGGACTGGGGTGACGGCAATATACGTCCATATTTTCATGTGGGTGTATATAAAGGCAGATAAAATGGAATCAGAAATACCAGCAGACAGACTAAATAAAAGAGGTTCAGAACTACAAGCAGTCATACCAAATAAAAGGGGCGCACAGCTACCAGAATACAAGCAGGTTAACTAAAAGGGACGCGGGAATACCAGCAGACAGACAAACGAAACACGAACAGTTACAATGGAATTTGGCAGAATATTTTCAAATTCTAGAACGCGGAATTATGATTCAAATACATTGTGTCATATATCATTGGATAGAGTAGATCAAGCATAGTAACACCGAAACAAAATTTATGACGTATGTAAATTAGGTCACGTGACAGAGCTGTTTAAAGTTAAAAAATGCAATTTTCTTACGGCCATAAAACCGGAAGTAAACATTGGGCATCTAAAATGCTCATGCCATTGGATAAATCTCGTCAAGGGTAACAACTTTTGTTTAAATCTCAAGGTCACTCAAGGTCAAGGTCACAAGATATGAGCCTTAAAAGTTTTGACTATTTCTGAAAATTTTAAACCGGAAATAAAAATAAATTCTGAATCGAAATTCAAAAATCGGCTTCCCATGTTTTGTTAGCAATCGACTGTAGATTCCATAGACATCATTTTTATTCAAATCGAATGATTCCCTGATTCTGAATTTCGATTTAAAGAAAAATCGGTCATTTCAAGATGGCGACTGATATGAAATATCTGGGTCAGATTTTTTCATTCCATATTTAGTCAATGGTTATTTCTAGCACATCGCATAAAGATTTTTTTGAATATCTTAATTATTCCGGAAGTTGAAATTTCAACTTTACAAGCGAATGACGTCAAAACCGGAAGTGATATAAAAATTTTGAAAATACCATTTCGTTAGAAATCAAAATGTTTATACACCTGTAAGTTTTCAAATTGATCGAAATAAAATTGCAAAAGTTAAAAAAACCGGTTAAAAAAGTGCCCCAAAAAGTCAGCAACGAATGTCTAAAAGTGCATTTTTGTTGAAAGCTATTATGTAGACATTAGAATAATGAAATAAACAAAAAAAATTCTATCAAAATTGGTTGAAAAACAGAGGTAAAAATTGTAAAAAACATTAAATGGGTTTTTCTCTCATATGTCATTTCCGGTTAGACAAAAAACCGTCATTTTACATTCACCCAACACCGAGCAGTTAGTGATTGTAGGAAAACATGTGAGATAATGTGTGGCATGCTCCCTTCATACCGAATTAGCGTGACCAGAAGTAGACAAAAAAAAAAAAAAAAAGTCATTATGAAAACAAAGCAGTGCGTTCGCTAGAACGCACTGCAAAAAAAAAATAAAATAAACATAACGAAAACAAAGCGTGACAAATCGAAAGATTTGCCACGCAATAACAACCTTTTAACACTCTTGAGAAAATGATGTTAAACAATATTAATCAACTCATCACACCATTATAAACTATAAATCTGTAGTTAATATTAGATGATGTAACCTTTGAACCTAATAATATAATGACAAGGAGGTCACATTAAATACAAGTTGATGTAATTATCGGTGGAATAAGATTGAATAGAAATCTTCTGACCATTAGAATTATCTCATCACAGAACAGACTCCATTCATCTTATATCATATAAAACTTTCAATCTTCAATTTCTATATCCATTATTCAATTTGGACATAAAGCCATAATACGGCTATTAATTTTATATAAATAACATTATTATTTGAACTTAAAGTTTGATTATCCAGTAACACATTATTTATCACAGTCAAATTTTTAGAGGAAGTCCACAAAGTGTATGATGATAATAGTGATAAGCTATAGATGATCATTGTATTGAAACCTTAGAAAGGATGGTTTCTGATGTAGTTTTTATTATTTGATATCTATCTCAGTCACCATTGTTATTGAGAAATTGAAAGATTAACCTTGTGTGTAAACATCACGACAGAAAGCATGATTTTAGAATTTCACTGATATGGCAAAGCTCTGATTGTTAAATGTAAGCGCTATTGACCAATTTAAAATTGTTTGAATGGATTTAACCAAGATAAAAAAAACATCAAATGGCGTGAAATGTCACCAAGGCACAGCACCGTCTTTGATACCTGACATAGGCTGTGAATAAAGGTATTTCGATGAACCATTAAGATAACTCTTATAGATAAAACGAAGGCGCCACTGTTGGTTCCCAATAAGTCAATAAGAGAAATCGCAGAGATCTCAAAGACAAAATTGTCTCTTCTCTAACAAACATAATTTGTCTCAGCATCGGCGCCGAACTGAGGTGTTTGAAAACCTGCAATTCCCCAGGGTCCCGTTAGGTCTCCATAGGATAGGCTCTTAATGAACCATTCTTCTTAATAAACATGTACTAGTTAAGTATTTTTTTAAAACTTAGCTACTTAACAAGAGAAGTTAATAATTTTTCTGAAATAATTGAAATACTATGTAAATTGTTTGCAAACATGACTGATTCTGGATAACGTTGAGGTCAGACAGTGGAAAGGCACGACATGGGGATTGTTCATAATACCATAGAAATGTAAAAGAGTTATTACTATAACTGATTTTTTGAAAAGTTATTACATTGTCCGAATGAGGAAAGGCCCATATTCTAGAAACTCGTCTGTTTTCGTTCATTAGCAACATCGTAATCATGCCATGAAAGATTCTGTTGTACATGTTTATCGAAACAAATACCAATACTACATATAGTATATACATGTAGTAACCGAGCTGTCACCAACAGTAGACTTTTGTCTTCAGTGATTTATCAGCTTTCCAAATGACCTAATTCCTTCAGTTGCAGGAATCGTAGGTTCGTTCAGGCATTTTATCTTAAGAGGATCGTGTCAAGGTCATCCACTCTGTCCAGATCCAGGAGATTCCAGAATCTCGTTAGGTTTATGGTTGGTTCTGTCGAGCTCCTCCAGTTTCTAATAAGAACTCTATGACATGCAGATCATGCATTTTCCTTTGCTAAAACTGATTTCAAAGGGAATTTTTTCATTTTTTTTAGCTTTCATGTTGCCTGTGTCAGGTGCGTTTTGGATTTGGGAAAAGAACTGAAGCTCTGGAGGATCTGTTCACTGGGATATGATTATATGCGAGCTGTCCAGGCCGTTTTCATGGCCCCGATGAACGTTGTTATTTCTATCAAGCGGTCATTTGGGCCAGGGAGATAAACACATGTGCATACTCCCCCACAATAACCTGATCGAGTGTTTTACTGGTGACAATACCAGGTCTACCCTCCTTTTTTACACGGTGATCAGTTTAGACACTGACTTTTATCAGTTATTTTGAATGATGATTTACCCAATACATGTAATGTCAAACAGATATATTTCAGATGAGTTAATAACACATCAACAAATCTGTCAAAACTGAAAGACAATATGACCTTCTGATATTGATCAGAAAATCTTATGATGTGAACAAGCAAAGGAACTGCTTGAACTAACTGTCATATCTTTTGATTCTTCAACAAACTAATAACAATGTCAATCCTTTTATGTAGTATAGGAAAGAGTGAGTTCATTATCATAATCCTTATAGGTAATCTCATAGCTTACAATAAGGTAGTTGTCCACTTTTCAGAAAACAGGAAAGGCCATACAGAAGAAAAGGAAACAAGAATCTTTTACTAAATGCTTTTCTGGAATTATGGAAATGCCACAATATCGATTGTCAGTGATTCTGGTCAGAAGGGTTGACATGGAAAAAGATGTCTCGTGTAGTCGTTCGGATGGGACAATATTAACCGAGACCCCATGAGCTACAGGCTGTGCACATTAAATTTAATATCTATACAGTTGGCAATCTGTTATATCTGTAATGCTCGAATGTTCAATAACATATTAACCGGCTTTCATCTAAAACAGTTAAATCTCAATTGTATATAGTAAGTCAATATGTGTTTGTGAATATAAACTGTAGACTAGATCACATATAGCAGGACAATAGGCTACGTCGAGGAAATAATAATATTAATTCAACCTCATTCATTATAGAGATGATTAATCCTCGTTAAACCTGTATGTCTTGGAGAGTTCGTCATAGGTAATGATCTCCTATAACATAATCAACTCGAAATTAAGCAATTTAGCCGGAAGTAATACAGTATATTATCATCTCGTTACAACTAAAAAGAAAAGATACAATACACTATGTGAATCCTTTTCATGATACTTAGTTCAGTTTACTATAAGAAGATTATAGCTGGAAGGGTGAATCGTTTTCTATAATCGAACGAGATTGAAGAGTTATTGTAAAGTAATATGAAATAATTTAACGCCTCGTAATAGATGATAGCCTATAACTGTTTTAATATCAACTAACAAATGAGGCATTTCTTAATATGACAACAGATTTCAAAGAACCAAAGAATCAATTCCAGAAGGTCGAGACATTTCTGTTTCCAGTTATAACATCATTACATTTCTTCATGTTATCTCACTTGAGTTTAAGATCAGCCGATGCTATGTTATTGCATTGTTATGGTGATGATTTACCTACTCAATGAAATAAATTGATCATCTTCTGCACTTTGATTAGGAATTTTATCTGCTAATGTCTTCACTTAGCTCCCATTTTCGTCAATTTTGGTAGAAAAGTTGGATTTGAAATATCAGAAACTCGCTAGTCTCAACATGCAAGTCCATTGGTTATTGTTTTGCAGTGGTTAATCTACTAATTAAACCGACATTAAGACTCGCTTTGGAAATAACTCTTCATTGTCGGGTTATTGAGGTTATAATGTTTTGTTGTATATATTATCACCCAAGTAGATAAAAATATATTGTCAAATAAATCGTTTTATTAGCCTAATCCCTGTTTGTAATTAACCCTTTAAAAACAAATTCAGTGTGATCAAGAAGATACATAGGTATAATGAGCATACTTTAGAAATACTCCCAGGTAACATTTGCGATGTTTTTGATAATGGTATAGCCTAGCGGTAAGATAACTAAACAGATCTAGAAATTACAAGTTGTGCCTGAAGACCACGTGCACTTCACGTTTTCTTTGGTCGTTTCTGGTCGTTTATGATCAATTATGTTTTAATATGTACGCATTGGCGGATCCAGAGGGGGGGGGGGGGCGTAGGACTATGTCTTTTTTTTTTTTTTTTAAGAATGGGGAGAATACGACATCAAAAATGTCTCACCCATTAACGTTTACTATAAAACATACATGGTCCACGTAAGAAACCGTTAAATTAGTACAATTTATACTTATTCTATGTATTTAAGCCAAGCAAAAGGTTAAAAAAAGTTAGCATCTACGCCCCCCTTTCCCAAATCCTGGATCCGCCCCTGTTCCTCCAATTACTTTGTTCCCTATCGTCTTGTAAATTTTATTATAAACACCACATATCAGCTATCATCATTAAGATGGTGTTTGATCAGACGAAATCGTCAGAAAAATGAAGGTAAAGTGAAAATAGCTACATTAACATTGATATTAATGATAGTTTATAACGGTTAGTTTAATGTTATAACATAAAACATAAAACAGTGTGGGATATACATTTGAGAATACAGCAACCTTGGGTAAACAGATAAACTTTGGTTAACTTTTAGTATCGATTGTAGTAAAACAGACAAATTTTATTTAACAAATTTTGGTAAACTTTTATAACTAAATCTCGGTTTAACTAACGAAATTCCGTTCACCAGACCGTTTAAGATAAGTTATAATTTGGATATCGAGTTGAATTACGATTGTAGCTGTCTGAAACAAAGTATACTGTTTTCTAATATCATCGATACGAGGTTAAGTATCAGCTATCACTTTGATAGAACTGTCTACAATCGTACGAGCCAGAAATTGTTCGTCAAGACCAAATCTTCACCTATTGGTCCAGGGTATTAAAAACATTTTTACAAATTTGGCTTTATAGCTACCTTAATTGCAAGATATGTGACCCAAAAAAATTATATCTTTGCGTGATAAGGTACCGGTATTGAAATTGATGAATATTTTGATGATGACATTGTTGAAACTATTCTCTTCTAACAACGCTAGACGGCCGCAATACAAGGTGTTATTCTGGTTCTGTGTATATTATCAATGTTTCAATCAATCTCTTCTATCCAAATGTCAAGTCTGAGATTAAATAAAATTAGTGTCATAAAATACTTAGTTTATGACCCCGAGAATAAAATGTCAATTCCAACAAACAGAATCTGTTGTCTGGAAATATGATTCCTGAAATTTGAATGATAATAACAGCTTTTTACACACCTAATCTCATGTTTTGTCTGTTCCCAGATAGGTGACCTTAAGCTTATACCTTGTGTATTTTTTTCTCTAAATAATCGATTTCCTGGAGTTTAGGCTTATTTCTTAAACGGTTAGTTACTTAGTGGTATAGAAAGAAAATGGCATTACCCTCAAGAAGCATGTCCATATGAGACATTTGAAGGTCTCATTCGAGTTTAATGCTCCGATGTGCACAATTATATTTTCTCTTTTTGATTAGCACATTAAGATGCTTATATTGAAAGTGTGTCGTAAAGATGGTTTGTTTCCGAATCTTTGATAAATCTAACATTCTGTAAATAAGATTGAAAATGTTATTTATTCATTAAAGTTAACCAAAAATGAATTCACGCTCAGAACGTTCGATAGAAGATTGCATAAATAAGAATGGAATAGGCTTGTTTTATTATCATGTCAACTCTTTAATAAGAAATATCTGGAGCACTAGATCTAACTGGGTTAATACTATACATTATTACCTTTAACCTCATTTAGATATCTGACACAAATAACCTAATACCATCATAGAATTCCTTCTATTACCAACATACACCAATAAACAAGACAAAGATGTGTTATTACCACGAATAAATAAGATGAATGACGAAGGTTGAATATCAATTACACTCTAGATTAAATATTAATGAAAATGAAAACTATTTGAGTCCACATCGTCAATCAACTTATCAAAATTTATTGAAAACAAAATCGTTCTTTGAATACACAAGCTCTTGCATAAAAGAAATTGAAGACTACATGTATGTACTCGACATTGTGTGCCATTTAGATGAATTTACGGAGTATCAGTTTCCTTATTTGAACTGAAATGGTTCTTACTGATCTAGAACATCACAGTTTTGATAGCCAAAATTTTGTTGAGCACTACCAAAAATGTATAGGTCTAGATTTTGATACTGTTATATTAAAAGCTGTCATTTTCTTTAAGAAACTTGGACTTACTAGGTTATGCTTTATCTATATACCACAACAAAATCCGTAAACATTGGTCCTAAAAAGCTTGATTGCCCATTGTAAAACCTAGCAAGTCAGTCAAATTCTGGTATTTACAATGACAAAACCTAGTATTTTCCAAGTATCCATTCAGAAAACACATTCCAATGGCAAAACCTAGTAAGTCTTGATAAGACTTTGGTTTTCCTTTGTTATCTTGAAATGAACAAAAGTGACTTAATAGGTTTTGCCATTGGATGTCAGAATGTGGTAATGTTTTTTTTAGAGTATGTGGTAATGGTTTATAAGTGTATGTGGTAATGGTTTATTAGTGTATGTGGTAGTGGTTTGTTAGTGTATGTGGTAATTGTTTATAAGTGTATGTGGTAATGGTTTATTAGTGTATGTGGTAATGGTTTATTAGTGTATGTGGTAGTGGTTTGTTAGTGTATGTGGTAATTGTTTATAAGTGTATGTGGTAATGGTTTATTATTGTATGTGGTAATGGTTTATTAGTGTATGTGGTAGTGGTTTATTAGTGTATGTGGTAATGGTTTATTAGTGTATGTGGTAATGGTTTAATAGTGTATGTGGTAATGGTTTGTTAGTGTATGTGGTAATGGTGGTAATTGTTTATTATTGTATGTGGTAATGGTTTATTAGTGTAGTGTATGTGGTTATGGTTTATTAGTGTATGTGGTAGTGGTTTGTTAGTGTATGTGGTAATTGTTTATAAGTGTATGTGGTAATGGTTTATTAGTGTATGTGGTAATGGTTTATTATTGTATGTGGTAATGGTTTATTAGTGTATGTGGTAGTGGTTTATTAGTGTATGTGGTAATGGTTTATTAGTGTATGTGGTAATGGTTTAATAGTGTATGTGGTAATGGTTTGTTAGTGTATGTGGTAATGGTGGTAATTGTTTATTATTGTATGTGGTAATGGTTTATTAGTGTATGTGGTAATGGTTTATTAGTGTAGTGTATGTGGTAATGGTTTATTAGTGTAGTGTATGTGGTAATGGTTTGTTAATGTATGTGGTTATGGTTTATTAGTGTATGTGGTAATGGTTTATTATTGTATGTGGTAATGGTTTATTAGTGTATGTGGTAATGGTTTATTAGTGTATGTGGTAATGGTTTATTATTGTATGTGGTAATGGTTTATTAGTGTAGTGTATGTGGTAATGGTTTACTAGTGTAGTGTATGTGGTAATGGTTTGTTAATGTATGTGGTTATGGTTTATTTGTGTATGTGGTAATGGTTTAATATTGTATGTGGTAAAGGTTTATTTGTGTATGTAGTAATGGTTTATTTTTTTAATTCCCAGGAAGAGTTAACTTGGAAATTCATCTACTGCTATTTACAAAAAGAGCAGGACACAATGACGAGAAATAAAATTAAAGTAGTCACCAAATTAACCATGCAATACATGATGTCCAAAGAGAAATGAATATTGGAAAGTGTTAACGGTAACTGAAACTAATCGAGACAGTCGTTGAAATGTTAAATAAGGACTGTATCCTTTTAAATCTATAATATTTCAATGCTCTACGTTATTTGATAAAGAGAAAGTATTCAATGAAAACAAATACAAAACACGCATTGTAACCATTAAATGTCATTAATGAATATCTAACAGAAAACAAACAATCGTAGATTTATAATAAAGGTTGATTGATGAATGATGATAAAATTCGTCTGAACACATTGTTATTAATTCAATGTTAACATTACTGATTGAGTAAATTTTAGTCTGGAAAACACTATGTAACTCACTCTTATTATCCTTATCAATTACTATAATTACTATAGAACTATTTTACTCTACAAATCATATCAATTAATAACAATATATAACAGCTTTCATGTTGATTTACAGTCATAAATTACTGTTAAAATGTATTGGTATGTATCAGTTACCAATGGAACTATATTAGTCTGACACTGGTCTTATTTCAAAAGATGCCTATTTATTTTTAGAAATCCAGATTTTACAAGTTATGGTTACCTGACTTGGCAGCGAGACCCTCCAAGCATACCATATAGGAATGTGTTTCCACTGGAACCTCGGAGCGATATTGATACCCAAATATGAAAACAAGGGCTATAAATGTGTAAATTAGATTCAAAACCTGTATATTCCTTTAACAACACAATACGATCTTGCCGTTGCTTCCATGACATGGGTCAAGAGTTTAATTCTTGACCGATTACATTACTTCAAATAAATTATTGTGGGAAAATATCACACTTTCATTTCGCCTTTACCAAGAAAACAATATCCCATCTCGAAACTTTGAAACAGAAACTTATATGTGGCATTTCCTGTATCTGAAATTGAATTGAAGTGGATTCTATCTACGACATATTTTATTATCTTTCGGTCAAATCGTTATTTAATCAAGCAGGCAAGATCATTAGGATGACATACAATTGCCAAAGGAATACGCACTCTCAAAGTTTTTTATTGTGTTCACAAGCAAAGATTTTGGGACTAAAGGCTACCAAGGTTCGTGCGATCAAACTGTGCTATTGGTTATTTTGCGTTCAAGAGTCTATTATGGACTGACGGACACAAGGATAGACAAAGAGGCAGCCCACATATGCTAACATATGATATGATTTGGGTTTAACAAAAATACCCTGTTCTGAAGGCAATCTAAGAAGTTAACACTATCTATAAAGTATAATATGTAAGGCTTTATCAACAAATAAACAATAAACTGATTTATTTAGGCAAAGAAAGCATAGATGACATTGAACAAAAAACATATGTTTTTGCTAATTTCAGGTATTCAGTGGTAAGATACCCGTTTCTTGAGCATAATAGTGCTAGCTGATGGATTGTAATTTAATGTCCCAGCATCAGAAAAATAAAAACTGGGTCGTTTTCTAAATAAATAGCTGTTAAAAGCACGACGAAATTTGGTGGAGACCATATTATAAATAATAGGGTTGATACAGCTATTTAAATATAACATTATACGAGCAAAACACGTAATAATCCAATAATTCTCAAATCCTAATTTTCTTAATGAAGCTGACGAAGTATACATAACCCACAACCCAAACACTCTATAAGGCAGATAACAGATAAAAAACAATATGGTTACAATGGAAACCATTAGGGCGACTTGTCGTCTTGTGTTTACTCTGGTAGAATTATGATTTCTTCCATTAGATTTATCTCCAAAAATATGTTGTTCCATCACTATGGTTCTACCAACCAGTAAATATAGCACCATTAATACCAAAAATGGAATCACAAAAAACATCAGGAATGTTGCCACAAGATAGTATTTCTTCCATGGTTCTTCCATATTCATTCGACATACTTGAATAGGAGTTCCATCTAGGTATCTGGAACCACGATAAACAGCAATAAACAAAAAAGGGACGCTACATAACATAGAAAACAACCATAAACCAAGTATTGTTAATAATTTAGTAGTTTTAGTAAATAGTTTATTGTTTCTCAGTTTTAAAGGAAAACAAATAGCCTGGAATCTTTCTATACCAATTACCAACATAGATATAACAGAAGCTTTAGATGCCGTACTTTCTAGAAATGGTACCAGTTTACCTGAAATGTATAATATAAGATATATTAATATACTTTACAGGTAAAACTTGTAATAGTGGGACAAAGATATCACAGGAGTCTTAGTCTCATTTGACCAGAGTAGCAAAATGAACCTATAAGAAAACCTTTTACAAAAGAGCGTAAAAGACAACATTACAAATTAATACAACATTACGCTCTTAGAATAATCAAACATAATTAATATATTTTTTTTTCTTTAACTTTGTTGATGGAATCGAATCGCATGTGCAAAAATATCTTACAATGACTATTATACCTTAGCTGCTACCAATGTATTGCCAATGTATTTTCATGTATTTCGAGATTTGTTTTGCGGTTGGGATCGTTCGTGCTTGGGTTTTATTATTGTAAACGTATACTTATTAAAGTATTCATTTGGTTGAATCAATTTTAGAACAAATTGATCAAGTTAAGAAAAAAGTGAAGATATATTTGAGGTGTGAAATGAGAGATTTTTTTTTATAACTATATTTTTAGAATCTTTAGTTTCAATCTTTCAAGCGAGTAGAATGGTGATAATTATATTTCAATTATATGTCTGTCTTTAAATTTGTTAAATTGATAAAAAAAAACTCATGCACATGAATTACCGACGTTCTTTAGAGACTTTTTGTCAAGCAAATTGACCAGATAATTGTAGCGATGTTTCTGAGATAGATGTTGTTTTCATGGTTATAAAGAGAACAGACTACTGTTTGATCTTCTTTCACAGGAGCAATTTTAATTCAATATTATTCTATAATTATAAATAAATCTTTAGTAAACATATCCAGACATTTATTAAAATTTAACGCTAGATACAATTATTAAATATATTACTTATTGCAATTCTCATAAAGTTGCCATTATCTACGCCACAATAGATATGTATATTTATATCGTCCCTAGACAGATTTGTTATCAGTCTATGATATTTGTATTGTGAGTTATTATGTCCAATAGGATCCACTTTCACATTTCACAGTCTCTACATTACATGACATATAAAAATCTACATATTTGGGCGATTTTACAATCGTATTCCACATCTGAGAAACTGCTAGAATGTAGTTGGGCCACATTATTATTCTTTTACTTTAGTATGTATTTCTTTAGTTTGTATTTTAATGTCCTTATATCGGGTGTCTCAAAAAAAAACGTCCCCAAGTTTGACGGTAAGTATCTCAGCTGTTGGTGAACCGATCTCTTTCAAACTTCTCATAGATTTACTTCATCATGTCCTTGTCTGACCCTAAAAATTTGAAAGTCATTGATTAAAAATTGTACAAGTACTGCCACGAACAAAATAGCATGTCAAAAAATTCAATATCAGAGGAAACTACACATTTCAACCTCCATTGTGCTTTCACCTCATTGAACACCAACATCATTCATTTTTATCCTGAAATGCTCTCACCGATATCATCTTAAGGTATTTTTCTCCCAAAAAGCAACCATCCTGCCTTTCAATTCCTGTTCAGCCAGTTTGTTCCACTGGTGTCGGTAATGAATCCAGGCAGTTTGGGATTCTTTTAAGGAACAGGTGCACAGTTGCATTAGAAGGACACACTGACTGAACATGAACTGAAAATCAGGATAGTCGCTTCTTGAGAGATAATACCTTTAGATGAGATTTATGAGAGTTTATCAGGATGGAAAATGGTTGATATCTATGGTCGATGTGGTGAAGGCACCATGAACACAAATTCAAATATGTAATTTGCTCTGATATTGAATTTTTTGACATGCTTTTTTGTTCGAGGCAGTACTTGTACAATTTTTATTTGATAACTTTCATATTATCAGGGTCTGACAAGGACATGTTGAAGTAAATTTGTGAGAATTTTAAAAGAGATCGATTCATCAGTAGCTGAGATTCTTGCCCTCGAACTTGGGGACGTTTTTTATGGGACACCCGATATATTAGATCTGACATTTGTAGACTCGATAGTGGCTGCAGTTTTAAACTTGGTATATATGAGATCTTATATTGTGAAAGCTGTGAGTAGGTGTATTTTACCTTGACTGACAAGTTAACATTGACACTCCTGCCAATTAAGTGTAAATGTAGTCGTAACATAATAGGAAACTAGTATCCACTATACAGGAACTATACAATATCCGATATAAGACAGGAAGTTACTTAGTTTAAATCGTATCTTTAAGTAATTATCTCAGTATAATAGAACGAAGTATGGACAAGAGACACACTTTCTCTGTTTCCTACAACACTAAAGATTATTATTCGTGTCTTCAATACCAGTTTTTAAGCCGGTGTGAAACATAGTTCATGATGAAGGTCTATAGAATAAGAGTTCTAGAGTTCAATAGACGACATGCTAGTATAGAGAATGGTGCAATTAAAAGCAACCAGTGCTTCCACAAAGCCTGTTAACTATGAACAGATCTTTATAAGCTCTATTAAAGGTAGTGTCCCACCGGAATAAGTGCTATGAATTGTATACTAAAACATGGAAATCCCAATGGATCCTTCAATAATAGCAGTACGTAAACATATGGTAATTTATGTCAAAATTGAAGCCGATATTTCTATCCGGCATTGTTAAACTATGAGTTAAGTTTGTAAATTGAATTTATGGCCCATATTTATTGTTCAAAATTAGGTAGACCTAATTTACTCTATTAACAGATGTTATCCCTTAAAATTCTGGAGTCAAATAAAAATGTCGATCATGTTCTTTTAATTGCTAGTGGAACTGATTGCTTAATTGATCAAAGTTCATTATAAGAAATGGTTATTTTAGTATTAATAGTTCAGTTAATTACTATGTCATGTATTCCATTAACTTTTCAGACTGAAAATCCCAATGCGAGTATAAGAATCAACAGGAAGAATAATTGATATAACGGAAGTAAATCTGAGTTAATTCTATCAATACCTCTATAGTAATTAAAATGTTGAGATCGAAGTCAATTGTCTCTGATTAGTACAGATTAAAGTTTGGTGCGGATACGTGAAGATCATTTAAGTTCGATCATGATTATTTCAAGGACTTCCTCTATGATAAAGATATGATATGAAGAGTATGATATGAATGGATAGATAAGATATAAATCATATGATATCATGCAGTATACTGACAGTTGTTAATTAAAAGAGAAGATAATGTATCAGAGAAGACTAGAAACGTTTACCATATTATCATTAGAGCATATTAACTGATAATTAGATTTCTCTGATTAGTGGGCAATGTTCTATCTTTTACAACTAACAGTTTCATTGTGATATCCACAGTCGTCAGTTTACTACTATACATTTAACTACCACCATTAAGAAGATGACAACAAGTTTGGAAGAATGAAGAAGATCGAGTAACTCACGCCACACTACTCAGTTTCACCTCCATGTCATTCGACCCGACTAAAGGGTAGGATTTCTAAAATTACAAATCAAACAGCACATTATCATCTGATTCAACTGATTGATCCAACTACGACTACCTACTATTAACTAGTTTATAATATCAGCATCCGCTAGAAGCTAAGGTTAACTCGTCATCTACATACCTACATTTGTATATTATATCCCCCGTTTTTGGTACATGTACTAAATTATCACAAAAAGATCTACATATACTTTTTTCTGAGACAAATTGGAACGCTTACATTCATTTTCTGACCAGTATGTTCTGAAAGTAGGTTTTCTGAGGTAGATCACATTTTAACATCGTTTATTATTTTGTTCGAAGTGACTGTCTGTATTTTAAAAGAATTGTTTTGAAAAGGTAACAAAATCTTACAAGCGTTTTGTTCTTTGCATGAAATTTTAACAGCAACAATTCTGAAACACTTTCTATCATCAAAGTTGCTGTCCAAACAGAACAAGTTACTTCTGATGAATTAAAGAAATAATATTGTTGTTCCATTTCATACTAAACTCCATCGAACAGAAATTCAACAGATATAAACCGTACTTCACTTGATAATAGAACTATTTGGCTCACCATACAGGTTTTATCTGACTAGGCTCACCACAGCGTTTGTTTTCTGGTGGTATTTTCAGTTTCCGATGTTTTTAGTTTTCTATGCTAGTTCTTGTGTTCAATGTAAGTTTTTGCTTTCGATGGTATTTTTAATTTCCCTATTTCCAGTTTAGTTTTAGATATTAAAGTAAGCAATGCCTGTATATATAGTTTTTCTGTTGATTGTATTTCTAATGCACTTGTATAATCAGAACTAATGTCATTTTGTCTGAGAATGTAGGCGGTTTTCGTTTGATTAGCCTCAATATTACAGTTTTCTATGACGATCATCAATTAGTCTATATAATTTACTTGTTGTAACATGTCATGACATTTAAACGTAAGACAGAACGATTTTTTTTCTTAACAAGATCTCTATTTCAGTCTATCTGTATTTAAGTAAATGGATATTTTAAATATATTCAAGAAAGTCGACGTGGTTTCAGATTACCAATGTGGAAGAAGACGTCAATCACTTCAAATTACGTAAAGACATTCTTATCTAATGACAAGATTCTTGAAAGTTTGATGTCTGTGATTAAGTCACTCTGTAGTTAATGGCTCAATTTGATAAGAACCTAGATATGTTATAGATGACAACAATCAGACATAACTTGAACTGAAACGAAATGGTCTTATTGGAATAATAAAACATAAAACTCCACTCAAAGCATCACAAACTCCAAGCTTTTAAACCAATGTAATACAAGCCAAGAGAGATTCGTCTTCCTTCAAAGTATCAGTTAATATACGATGTCTTCTCTTGCTGTGAATATTCTTAGATGATGAAAACTTGTACATGGTTGTTCTTATCAGTTATTAGGAATTAAAACTTTACGTTATCAATCACTAAGGATATCAAGAAAATTCTCGTGGGAGAAGGCTTATCTTATTTTTCACTAAATTCTTTCGCTTCAAATCTTTCAAAAACATTGTTTCCTAAAATGGAGATAGATTGTCGATGTTGTTAGTGTGTTGATCTGGAAGAGGTGATATTAAGCTAAAAAGTCTTTCAGTCTATAATACCCAGAGAGCAACGACATTGCTTCTCAACCTAGAAGAAAAGGGGTTTTCTTTTCTCATTTTATCTTGTATCTCTGATATTAGAAAACCTGTCAAGAAAGAACCTTCAGATAACATACATGACATGCAAGTCTACAATGACACCACAAAATGAAGTATAATAACCTTTTAACACTCTTGAGAAAATGATGTTAAACAATATTAATCAACTCATCACACCATTATAAACTAGAATTTTGTAGTTAATATTAGATGATGTAACCTTTGAACCTAATAATATAATGACAAGAAGGTCACATTAAATACAAGTTGATGTAATTATCGGTGGAATAAGATTGAATAGAAATATTCTGACCATTAGAATTATCTCATCACAGAACAGACTCCATTCATCTTATATCATATAAAACTTTCAATCTTCAATTTCTATATCCATTATTCAATTTGGACATAAAGCCATAATACGACTATTAATTTTATATAAATAACATTATTATTGAACTTAAGGTTTGATTATCCAGTAACACATTATTTATCACAGTCAAATTTTTAGAGGAAGTCCACAAAGTGTAAGATGATAATAGTGATAAGCTACAGATGATCATTGTATTGAAACCTTAGAAAGGATGGTTTCTGATGTAGTTTTTATTATTTGATATCTATCTCAGTCACCATTGTTATGGAGAAATTGAAAGATTAACCTTATGTGTAAACACTACGACAGAAAGCATGATTTTAGAATTTCACTGATATGGCAAAGCTATTGACCAATTTAAAATTGTTTGAATGGATCTAACCAAGGTAAAAAAACATCAAATGGCGTGAAATGTCACCAAGGCACCGCGCCGTCTTTCATAGCCGTAAGAGACAGGGGGCAGCCCCCCCCCCCCAAAAATTTTATGCTTTCGGGCACTTTGATACCTGACATAGGCTGTGAATGAAGGTATTTCGATGAACCATTAAGATAATTCTTATAGATGAAACGAAGACGCCACTGTTGGTCCCCAATAAGTCAATAAGAGAAATCGCAGAGATCTCAAAGACAAATTTGTCTCTTCTCTCACAAACATAATTTGTCTCAGCATCGTCGCCGAATTGAGGTGTTCGAAAACCCTGCAACTCCCCAGGGGGCCGTTAAGTCTCCAGAGGATAGGCTCTTAATCATTCTTCTTAATTAACATGTACTAGTTAAGTGTTTTTAAAACAATTAGCTACTAAACAAGAGAAGTTGATAATTTTTCTGAAATAATTGAAATACTGTGTAAGTTTGCAAACATGACTGATTCTGGATAACGTTGAGGTCAGACAGTGGAAAGGCACGACATGGGAATAGTTCATGTTATACAATACAAATGTGAAAGACTCTATAGACTACTATAACCGATTTTTTTGGAAAAGTTCTTACCTTGTCCGAATGAGGAAAGGCCCATATACTTTCACAGCATATTCTCAAGGTTTTTCAAGGTCGACCAATAATATTCGAGAAACTCGTCTGTTTTCGTTCGTTCGTAACCATGCCATGAACGATTCTGTTGTACATGTTTATCGAAAAAATACAAATATACGTGTAGTAACCGAGCTGTCACCCACAGTAGACTTTTGTGAAATTCTTATATTATGATCATAGCAAAGAACAAGCCCCTTGTGTTGATCTGGTGACGATCGTAGGTTCGGTCAGGCATTTTATCTTAAGAGGATCTTGTCAAGATCATCCACTCTGTCCAGATCCAAGAGATTCCAGAATCTCGTTCGGTTTATGGTTGGTTCTGTCGAGCTCCTCCAGTTTCTGGTAAGAACTCTATGACATGCAGATCATGCATTTTCCTTTGCTAAAACTGATTTCAAAGGGACTTTTTTCCATTTGTTTAGCTTTCATGTAATCTGTGTCTGGTGCGTTTTGGATTTGGGAAAAGAGCTGAAGCTCTGGAGGATGTGTTCACTGGGATTAGATTATATGCGAGCTGTCCAGGCCGTTTTCATGGCGACGATGAACGTTGTTATTTCTACTAAGTGGTCATTTTGGGCCAGGGAGATAATTCTCTAACACATGTACACACTCCCCCACAATAACTCGATAGCGTATTTTGCTGGTATATAACCTCCTTTCTTACACGGTGATCAGTTTAGACATTGACTTTTATCAGTTATTTTGAATGATGATTTACAAAATACATGTAATGTCAAACAGATATATTTCAGATGAGTTAATAACACATAAACAAATCTGTCAAAACTGAAAGACAATATGGCCTTCAGATATTGATCAGAATATTATGATGTGAACAAGCAAAGGAACTGCTTGAACTGACTGTCATATCTTTTGATTTGTCAATAACAATGTCAATCTGTTTATGTAGTATAGGAAAGAGTGAGTTCATTATCATAATCCTTATAGGTAATCTCATAGCTTACAATAAGGGAGTTGTCCACTTTTCTATAAACAGGAAAGGCCATACAGATGAAAAGGAAAGAAGAATCTTTTACCAATGCTTTTCTAGAATTATGGAAATGCCACAATATCGATTGTCAGTGATTCTGGTCGGAAGGGTTGACATGGAAAAAGATGTCTCGTGTAGTCGTTCGGATGGGACAATTAACCGAGACCCCATGAGTTATAGGCTGTGCACGTTAAATTTAATATCTATACAGATGGCAATCTGTTATATATCTGTAATGCTCGAATGTTCAATTCTAACATATTAACCGGCTTTCATCTAAAACAGTTAAATCTCAATTGTATATAGTAAGTCAATATGTGTTTGTGAATATAAACTGTAGACTAGATCACATATACATCAAACATTGATGGATAGCAGGACAATAGGCTACGTCGAGGAAATAATACTATTAATTCAACCTCATTCATTATAGAGATGATTAATCTTCGTCAAAGCTGTATGTCTTGGAGAGTTCGTCATAGGTAATGATCTCTTATAACATAATCAACTCGAAATTAAGTAATTTAGCCGGAAGTAATACAGTATATTATCATCTCGTTACAACTAAAAAGAAAAGATATAATACACTATGTGAATCCTTTTCATGATACTTAGTTCAGTTTACTATAAGAAGATTATAGCTGGAAGGGTAAATCGTTTTCTATAATCGAACGAGATTGAAGAGTTATTGTAAAGTAATATGAAATAATTTAACGCCTCGTAATAGATGATAGCCTATAACTGTTTTAATATCAACTAACAAATGAGGCATTTCTTAATATGACAACAGATTTCAAAGAATCAAAGAACCAATTCCAGAAGGTCGAGACATTCCTGTTTCCAGTTATTGCATCATTACATTTCTTCATGTTATCTCACTTGAGCCTATGCTATGTTATTGCATTGTTATGGTGATGGTTTACCTACTCGATGAAATACAGTGTTCTTCACTTTAATATCTTCACTTAGCTCCCCTTTTGGTCAATTTGGTAGAAAAGTTGGATTTGAAATATCAGAAACTCGCAAGCCTCAATATGCAAGTCCATTGGTTATTGTGTTGCAGTGGTTAATCTACTTCTATCAACACAACGTTAAGACTCGCTTTGGAAATAACTCTTCATTGTCGGGTTATTGAGGTTATAATGTTTTGTTGTATATATTATCACCCAAGTAGATAAAAATATATTGTCAAATTAATCGTTTTGTTAATACCTGTTTGTAATTAACCCTTTAAAAACAAATTCAGTTTGATCAAGAAGATACATACGTATAATGAGCATACTTTAGAAATACTCCCAGGTAACATTTGCGATGTTTTGATAATGGAACATTTTTCAATAAAAGCAAAATGGCCCTTTAAGAGGTATGTATAGCAGGTACTCTGTCCTCGAGCTAGTCTTCTCGCTAGTGCATTCATTTGTGACCCGGTATAGCCTAGCGGTAAGATAACTAAACAAATCTAGAAATTATATATTATGCCTAAAGACCACTTGCAGTTCACGTTTTCTTTGGTCGTTTCCTGGTCGTTTCTGGTCGTGTTTGATCAATTATGTTTTAATATGAACGTCACATGCTTCTGTTCCTTCTTTGTTCCCTATCGTGAGTAAATGATTAAACGTCTTGTAAATTTTATTATAAACACCATATCAGCTATCATCATTAAGATGGTGTTTGATCAGACGAAATCGTCAGGAAGTTGAAGGTAAAGTGAAAATAGCTATATTAACATTGATATTTTAATGACAGTTTATAACGGTTAGTTTAATGTTATAACACAACATAAAACAGTGTGGAATATACATTAGAGAATACAGCAACCTTGGGTAAACAGATAAACTTTGGTTAACTTTTAGTATCGATTGTAGTAAAACAGACACATTTTATTTAACAAATTTTGGTAAACTTTTATAACTTAATCTCGGTTTAACTAACGAAATTCCGTTCACCAGACCGTTTAAGATAAATTATAATTTGGATATCGAGTTGAATTACGTTTGTAGCTGTCTGAAACAAAGTATACTGTTTTCTAATATCATCGATACGAGGTTAAGTATCAACTATCATTTTGATAGAACTGTCTACAACCATATGAACAAGACAATGTTCCGTCAACTATCTGTCCAGGGCATCATCAGGGCAGTGACTTATAGCTACCTTAATTTGCAAGACATGTGACCCAAAAAAGTGATTTCTTTGAGTTATAAGATATTGAAATTGAAATTTATTTTTAAAGTGACAATGTTGAAACTATTGGCATCTGCAAATTCTTCGGAAAACGACTATTATTTGTGTTGTATTTCAACACTTCCGGAATGCAGTCTTTTAAATAATTCTTGACAAGAAAACAGCCGATGTATCTGAAAAGCGCAACCGAGCGTCAATAACGGCAGACGCCCACAAAACAAGGTGTTATTCTGGTTCTGTGAATATTATCAATGTTTCAATCAATCTCTACTATTTAAATGTCAAGTCTGAGCTAAAATAAAATTAGTGTCATAAAATACTTAGTTTATGACCCCGTGAATAAAATGTCAATTCCAACAAACAGAATCTGTTGTCTGGAAATATGATTCCTGAAATTGGAATGATAATGACAGCCTTTGACACACCTCATCTCATGTTTTGTCTGTTCACATATAGATGACCTTAAGCCTGTATTTTACGTACCTTGTGTATTGTTCTCTCTAAATAATCGAATTTCTGGAGTTTATAGTTACTTCTCAAACGACTAGTTATTTAGTGGTATAGAAAGGAAATGGCATTACCCTCAAGAAGCATGTCGACACTTTCCAGGCTGTTCTGTGCACACATGAGTTATTTGAAGGTCGCATTTGAGTTTAATGCTCCGATGTGCACAATTATAATTTCCCTTTTTGATTAGCACATTAAGATGCTTATATTGAAAGTGTGTCGTAAAGATGGTTTTTGAATCTTTGATAAATCTAACATGCAGTAAATAAGATTGAAAATGTTATTTATTCATTAAAGTTAACCAAAAATGAATTCACGCTCAGAACGTTCGATAGAAGATTGCATAAATAAGAATGGAATAGGCTTGTTTTATTATCATGTCAGCTCTTTAATAAGAAATATCTGGAGCACTAGATCTAACTCGGTTAATACTATACATTATTACCTTTAACCTCATTTAGATATCTGACACAAATAACCTAATACCATCATAGAATTCCTTCTATTACCAACATACACCAATAAACAAGACAAAGATGTGTTATTACCACGAATAAATAAGATGAATGACGAAGGTTGAATATCAATTACACTCTAGATTAAATATTAATGAAAATGAAAACTATTTGAGTCCACATCGTCAATCAACTTATCAAAATTTATTGATTACAAAATCGTTCTTTGAATACAAGCTCTTGCATAAAAGAAATGGAAGACTCCATGTACGCACTCGATATTGTGTGCCATTTAGATGAATTTACAGAGTATCAGTTTCCTTATTTGAACTGAAATGGTTCTTACTGATCTAGAACATCACAGTTTTGATAGCCAAAATTTTGTTGAGCACTACCAAAAATGTATAGGTCTAGATTTTGATACTGTTATATTAAAAGCTGTCATTTTCTTTAAGAAACTTGGACTTACTAGGTTATGCTTTATCTATATACCACAACAAAATCCGTAAACATAGGTCCTAAAAAGCTTGATTGCCCATTGTAAAACCTAGCAAGTCAGTCAATTTCTGGTATTTACAATGACAAAACCTGGTATTTTCCAAGTATCCATTCAGAAAACACATTCCAATGGCAAAACCTAGTAAGTCTTGATAAGACTTTGGTTTTCCTTTGTTATCTTGAAATGAACAAAAGTGACTTAATAGGTTTTGCCATTGGATGTCAGAATGTGGTAATGTTTTTTTTTAGAGTATGTGGTAATGGTTTATAAGTGTATGTGGTAATGGTTTATTAGTGTATGTGGTAGTGGTTTGTTAGTGTATGTGGTAATTGTTTATAAGTGTATGTGGTAGTGGTTTATTAGTGTATGTGGTAGTGGTTTATTAGTGTATGTGGTAGTGGTTTATTAGTGTATGTGGTAATGGTTTATTAGTGTATGTGGTAATGGTTTATTAGTGTATGTGGTAGTGGTTTATTAGTGTATGTGGTAGTGGTTTGTTAGTGTATGTGGTAATTGTTTATAAGTGTATGTGGTAATGGTTTATTAGTGTATGTGGTAATGGTTTATTATTGTATGTGGTAATGGTTTATTAGTGTATGTGGTAGTGGTTTATTAGTGTATGTGGTAATGGTTTATTAGTGTATGTGGTAATGGTTTATTAGTGTATGTGGTAATGGTTTATTAGTGTAGTGTATGTGGTAATGGTTTATTAGTGTAGTGTATGTGGTAATGGTTTGTTAATGTATGTGGTTATGGTTTATTAGTGTATATGGTAATGGTTTATTATTGTATGTGGTAATGGTTTATTAGTGTATGTGGTAATGGTGTATTAGTGTATGTGGTAATGGTTTATTAGTGTATGTGGTAATGGTTTATTATTGTATGTGGTAATGGTTTATTAGTGTATGTGGTAATGGTTTATTAGAGTATGTGGTAATGGTTTATTAGTGTATGTGGTAATGGTTTATTAGTGTATGTGGTAATGGTTTATTAGTGTATGTGGTAATGGTTTATTAGTGTATGTGGTAATGGTTTATTAGTGTATGTGGTAATGGTTTATTAGAGCATGTTTTAATGGTTTATTAGTGTATGTGGTAATGGTTTATTAGTGTATGTGGTAATGGTTTATTATTGTATGTGGTAATGGTTTATTAGTGTATGTGGTAATGGTTTATTTTTTTAATTCCCAGGAAGAGTTAACTTGGAAATTCATTTACTGCTATTTACAAAAAGAGCAGGACACAATAAAATTAAAGTAGTCACCAAATTAACCATGCAATACATGATGTCCAAAGAGTAATGAATATTGGAAAGTGTTAACGGTGACTAAAACTAATCGAGACAGTCGTTGAAATGTCAAATAAGGACTGTATCCTTTTAAATCTATAATATTTCAATGCTCTACGTTATTTGATAAAGAGAAAGTATTCAATGAAAACAAATACAAAACACGTATTGTAACCATTACATGTCATTAATGAATATCTAACAGAAAACAAACAATCGTAGATTTATAATAAAGGTTGATTGATGAATGATGATAAAATTTGTCTGAACACATTGTTATTAATTCATTGTTAACATTACTCATTGAGTAAATTTTAGTCTGGAAAACACTATATAACTCACTCTTATTATCCTTATCAATTACTATAATTACTATAGATCTATTTTACTCTACAAATCATATCAATTAATAACAATATATAACAGCTTTCATGTTGATTTACAGTCATAAATTACTGTTAAAATGTATTGGTTGTGTTGGTATGATATTGGTATGATATTGGTTGTGTTGGTATGATATTGGTATGATATTGGTTGTGTTGGTATGATATTGGTTGTGTTGGTATGATATTGGTTGTGTTGGTATGATCCTGGCTGTGTTGGTATGATATTGGTTGTATTGGTATGATATTGGCTGTGTTGGTATGTATCAGTTATATCAATGGTACTATATTAGTCTGACACTGGTCTTATTTCAAAAGATGCCTATTTATTTTTAGAAATCCAGATTTTACAAGTTATGGTTACCTGACTTGGTAGCGAGACCCTTCAAGCACACCATATAGGAATGTGTTTCCACTGGAACCTCGGAGCGATACTGATACCCAAAGATGAAAACAAGGGTAAATGTGTAAATTAGATTCAAAACCTGTATATTCCTTTAAAAACACAATTCGATCTTGCCGTTGCTTGCATGACACACTATTCACGTCTTTATACCTTTCATGGGTCAAGAGTTTAATTCTTGACCGATTACATTGCTTCAAATAAATTATTGTGGGAAAATATCACCCTTCCATTTCGCCTTTACCAAGAAAACAATATCCCATCTCGAAACTTTGAAATAGAAACTTATTTATGGCATTTCCTGTATCTGAAATTGAATTGAAGTGGATTCTATCTACGACATATTTTATTATCATTCGGTCAAATCGTTAGTTTATCAAGCAGGTAAGATCATTAGGATGACATACAATTGCCAAAGGAATATGCACACTCTCAAAGTTTTTTATTGTGTTCACAAGCAAAGATTTTGGACTATGTCAAAGGCATACCAAGGTTCGTGCGATCAAACCGTGCTATTGGTTATTTTGCGTTCAGGAGTCTATTCTGGACTGACGGACACAAGGATAGACAAAGATGCAGCCCACCAGTGCCTCGACTAACACTGTGACTAGGCGGCAGCGCTGCCGCCCAGTGGCGGTATTCTGCCGCCCAGTGAACACAAAAGTCAGTCCCGGTCGGCAGTCCTATATTGTTAAAATATCGCTAGCAATCGAAATTCTTTACTGTAAAATATAACTAACATACCATAACAGAAATAAGAATAATATGTTGTTGTCAACAATGGAACACGACAACTAAGTTGTAAGTTGTAAGTTGTTCTAAGTGTAACCTTCAAAGCACCTGGATGATCGAAGCTATTTTTCAAGGCGTTAGTGCGTTGCCAGATAACTGAACACTGTTTAGTTTCGAATAAATATCAAATATCGTCGATTTTCTTCAGTGGCGTAGCTAGAGGAGGGACCGGGGGGGGCCAATGATCCCCCCTCCCCCATTATTAAGATCCGTCGTTAGAAAAAGTGCCGTCGGTAAACTTGAGCCGACCGACCGCCGGCATAGACATAAACAAATCCAAAAATAGGCTATAGCTTCAAATAGCCTTCCTGCAGTGTGTCAAATAGCTAAAACCCCAGAGCTTCCGGGGGCTTCGCCCCCTGGACCCCCACAAACCTCAGGTGGGCCTCTGGACTCCACCCGTTATTCACTCCGCTCGCAATGTTCCTTTGCGCCTCCCAGTTTCGAAAACCTGCCTACGGCTCATATTTCATATTTGATGTCTGTTTCACTGATTGCATTTCCGGCGATCTAGTTTTCAACTTCGCCTGTTCAATTAACTGCCGCCCAGTCACAATTCCTTAGACGAGGCACTGCAGCCCACATATGCTAACATATTATATGATTTGGGTTTAACAAATATACCCTGTTCTGAAGGCAATCTAAGAAGTTAACACTATCTATAAAGTATAATATGTAAGGCTTTATCAACAAATAAACAATAAACTGATTTATTTAGGCAAAGAAAGCATAGATGACATTGAACAAAAAACATTTGTTTTTGCTAACTTCAGGTATTCAGTGGTAAGATACCCGTTTCTTGAGCATAATAGTGCTAGCTGATGGATTGTAATTTAATGTCCCAGCATCAGAATAATAAAAACTGGGTCGTTTTCTAAATAAATAGCTGTTAAAAGCACGACGAAATTTGGTGGAGACCATATTATAAATAATAGGGTTGATACAGCTATTTAAATATAACATTATACGAGCAAAACACGTTATAATCCAATAATTCTCAAATCCTAATTTTCTTAATGAAGCTGACGAAGTATACATAACCCACAACCCAAACACTCTATAAGGCAGATAACAGATAAAAAACAATATGGTTACAATGGAAACCATCAGGGCGACTTGTCGTCTTGTGTTTACTCTGGTAGAATTATGATTTCTTCCATTAGATTTATCTCCAAAAATATGTTGTTCCATCACTATGGTTCTACCAACCAGTAAATATAGCACCATTAATACCAAAAATGGAATCACAAAAAACATCAGGAATGTTGCCACAAGATAGTATTTCTTCCATGGTTCTTCCATATTCATTCGACATACTTGAATAGGAGTTCCGTCTAGGTATCTGGAACCACGATAAACAGCAATAAACAAAAAAGGGACGCTACATAACATAGAAAACAACCATAAACCAAGTATTGTTAATAATTTAGTAGTTTTAGTAAATAGTTTATTGTTTCTCAGTTTTAAAGGAAAACAAATAGCCTGGAATCTTTCTATACCAATTACCAACATAGATATAACAGAAGCTTTAGATGCCGTACTTTCTAGAAATGGTACCAGTTTACCTGAAATGTACAATATAAGATATATTAATATACTTTAGAGGTAAAACTTGTATTAGTGGGACAAAGATATAAGACATGAGTCTTATTCTCATTTGACCAAAATGAACCTATAAGAAAACCTTATACAAAAGAGCGTAAAAGACAATTAATACAACATTACTATCTTAGAATGATCAAAATATTTTTTTTTTCTTCAACTTTTTTGATGGAATCGAATCGCATGTGCAAATATATCTTATAATGACTATTATACCTTAGCTGCTACCAATGTATTGCCAATGTGTTTCGAGATTTGTTTTGCGGTTGATATCGTTCGTGCTTGGGTTTTATTATTGTAAACGTATACTTATTAAAGTATTCATTTGGTTGAGTCAATTTTAGAACAAATTGATCAAGTTAAGAAAAAAGTGAAGATATATAGGTGTGAAATGAGAGATTTTTTTTATAAATATATTTTTAGAATCTTTAGTTTCAATCTTTCAAGCGAGTAGAATGGTGATAATTATATTTCAATTATATGTCTGTCTTTAAATTTGTTAAATTGAGAAAAAAACTCATGCACATGAATTGCCGACATGTTCTTTAGAGACGTTTTGTCAAGCAAATTGACCAGATAATTGTAGCGATGTTTCTGAGATAGATGTTTTTTCATGGTTATAAAGAGAACAGACTACTGTTTGATCTTCCTTCACAGGAGCAATCTTAATTCAATATTATTCTATAATTATAAATAAATCTTTGGTAAACATATCCAGACATTTATTAAAATTTAACGCTAGATACAATTATTAAATATATTACTTATTGCAATTCTCATAAAGTTGCCATTATCTACGCCACAATAGATATGTATATTTATATCGTCCCTAGACAGATTTGTTATCAGTGTATGATATTTGTATTGTGAGTTATTATGTCCAATGACATATAAAACTCTACATATTTTGGGCGATTTTACAATCGTATTCAACATCTGAGGAACTGTGTAGTCGGGCCACATATTTATTACTTTACTTAAGTATGTATTTTTTTGGTATGTATTTTAATGTCCTAATATCCGATCTGACATTTTGTAGATACAATAGTGGCTGCAGTTTGAAACTTGGTATATATGAGATGTTATTTTATGAAATCTGTGAGTAGGTGTATTTTACCTTGACTGACAAGTTAACACTGACACTCCTGACAATTTAAGTTTATATGTAGTCGTAACATAATAGGAAACTAGTATCCACTATACAGGAACTATACAATATCCTATATAAGACAGGAAGTCACTTAGTTTAAATCGTATCTTTAAGTAATTATCTCAGCATAATAGAACGAAGTATGGACAAGAGACACACTTTCTCTGTTTCCTTCAACACTAAAGATTATTATTCGTGTCTTCAATGCCAGTTTTTAAGCCGGTGTGAAACATAGTTCATGATGAAGGTCTATAGAATAAGAGTTTTAGAGTTCAATAGACGACATGCTAGTATAGAGAATGGTGCAATTAAAAGCAACCAGTGCTTCCACAAAGCCTGTTAACTATGAACAGATCTTTATAAGCTCTATTAAAGGTAGTGTCCCACAGGAATAAGTGCTATGAATTGTATACTAAAACAGGGAAATCCCAATGGATCATCTTCGCTTCAATAATAGCAGTACGTAAACATATGGTAATTTATGTCAAAATTGAAGCCGATATTTCTATCCGGCATTGTTGAACTATGAGTTAAGTTTGGAAATTGAATTTATGGCTCATATTTATTGTTCAAAATTAGGTAGACCTAATTTACTCTATTAACAGATGTTATCCCTTAAAATTCTGGAGTCAAATAAAAATGTCGATCATGTTCTTTTATTTGCTAGTGGAACTGATAGCGTAATTAATCAAAGTTCATTATAAGAAATGGTTATTTTAGTATTAATAGTTCAGTTAATTACTATGTCATGTATTCCATTAACTTTTCAGACTGAAAATCCCCATGCGAGTATAAGAATCAACAGGAAGAATAATTGATATAACGGAAGTAAATCGGAGTTAATTCTACCAATACCTCTATAGTAATTAAAATGTTGAGATCGAAGTCAATTGTCTCTGATTAGTACAGATTAAAGTTTGATGCGGATACGTGAAGATAATTGAAGTTCGATCATGATTATTTCAAGGACTTCCTCTATGATAAAGATATGATATGAAGAGTATGATATGAATGGATAGATAAGATATAAATCATATGATATCATGCAGTATACTGACAGTTGTTAATTAAAAGAGAAGATAATGTATCAGAGAAGACTAGAAACGTTTATCATATTATCATTAGAGCATATTAACTGATAATTAGATTTCTCTGATTAGTGGACAATGTTCTATCTTTTACAACTAACAGTTTCATTGTGAGATCAACAGTCGTCAGTTTACTACTATACATTTAACTACCACCATCAAGAAGATGACAACAAGTTTGGAAGAATGAAGAAGATCGAGTAACTCACGCCACACTACTCAGTTTCACCTCCATGTCATTCGACCCGACAAGAGGGTAGGATTTCTCAAATTACCAATCAAACAGCACATTATCATCTGATTTGACTGTTTGATCCAACTACGACTACCTACTATTAACTAGTTTATAACACCAGCATCCGCTAGAAGCTAAGGTTAACTCGTCATCTACATACCTACATTTGTATATTATATCCCCCGTTTTTGGTACATGTACTAAATTATCACAAAAAGATCTACATATACTTTTTTCTGAGACAAATTGGAACGCTTACATTCATTTTCTGACCAGTATGTTCTGAAAGTAGGTTTTCTGAGGTAGATCACATTTTAACATCGTTTATTATTTTGTTCGAAGTGACTGTCTGTATTTTAAAAGAATTGTTTTGAAAAGGTAACAAAATCTTACAAGCGTTTTGTTCTTTGCATGAAATTTTAACAGCAACAATTCTGAAACACTTTCTATCATCAAAGTTGCTGTCCAGACAGAACAAGTTACTTCTGATGAATTAAAGAAATAATATTGTTGTTCCATTTCATACTAAACTCCATCGAACAGAAATTCAACAGATATAAACCGTACTTCACTTGATTATAGAACTATTTGGCTCACCATACAGGTTTTATCTGACTAGGCTCACCACAGCGTTTGTTTTCTGGTGGTATTTTCAGTTTCCGATGTTTTTAGTTTTCTATGCTAGTTCTTGTGTTCAATGTAAGTTTTTGCTTTCGATGGTATTTTTAATTTCCCTATTTCCAGTTTAGTTTTAGATATTAAAGTAAGCAATGCCTGTATATATAGTTTTTCTGTTGATTGTATTTCTAATGCACTTGTATAATCAGAACTAATGTTATTTTGTCTGAGAATGTAGGCGGTTTTCGTTTGATTAGCCTCATCGTTTCAGTTTTCTATGACGATCTACAATTAGTCTATATAATTTACTTGTTGTAACAGATCATGACATTTAAACGAGAAAGTCAGAACGTTTTTTTTTCTTAACAAGATCTCTATTTCAGTCTATCTGTATTTAAGTAAATGGATATTTTAAATATATTCAAGAAAGTCGACGTGGTTTTAGATTACCAATGTGGAAGAAGACGTCAATCACTTCAAATTACGTAAAGACATTCTTATCTAATGACAAGATTCTTGAAGTTTGATGTCTGTGATTAAGTCACTCTGTAGTTAATGGCTCAATTTGATAAGATAGATATGTTATAGATGACAACAATCAGACATAACTTGGACTGAAACGAAATGGTCTTATTGGAATAATAAAACATAAAACCCCACTTTTAAACCAAATGTAATACAAGCCAAGAGAGATTCGTCTTCCTTCAAAGTATCAGTTAATATACGATGTCTTCTCTTGTTGTGAATATTCTTAGATGATGAAAACTTGTACACTGTTGTTCTTTAAAGTTATCAAGAATTAAAGTAATCAATCACTATATGAAGATCAAGAAGAATTCTTGTGGGAGAGGGTTAATAATATTTCACTTTCACAATTCAGCCCTAACGATTGTTCTGTGTCTTGGATCACCTCCCCTGTGCGAATTTGAAGGGGAATTTGTTTTACACTGGGACCATTTCCGTTTGACTGTTGGATTCCGTAAAAGGTCTACATCGCTTTTTTATTTAAAAAAAAAACGTAAACAATCCGCTCAATAGCGTAGGTATAGCAAAAATTCAATTTTTCGCGGACATTTAACGCAGAATAACTGTAATATAATAGGAAATACCACCAGTAGGTCCATCTAGCGACCATGGTAGGAACTACAACACCCATCCGCGCATGCGCTGCCATCGTATCATGTGGGCTTAAGTGTTTTAAGGTCCTATAAAAAAATAAAAAATAAAAAAAATAAATAATAATATTTCACTTTAAATAAAATGCAGTCCTAACGATTGTTCTGTGTCTTGGATCACCTCCCCTGTGCGAATTTGAAGGGGAATTTGCTTTCCACTGGGACCATTTCCGTTTGATTCCGTAAAAGGTCTACATCGCTTTATTATGCTGTGCCCGATCTGGATCTTATCATATAGACGTCTGCAGAACGCTGGAACCCTGATAAGATTAGTTTGTATGCTGTGTAGGTCTTTTTCTTGGTATTTTTCTACTTATTGGACCATGGGTGATCCAGGAAGAGAATCTCCTCCCCTTTTCCCTGATCACGCGTGTTGCTGGTTTTCCCTACTTTCTTGTAGGAATGAAAATAAATGCAGGTTGTGTATAATTTTGTTTGGGGCGGTTTAGACACCGTCTTTAATCAATTATTTGGAAGTGTAATTTAGCATATACACATCATGTCAATCAGAAACAAAATATGGCCTTCAGATATTGATCAGAATCTTATATGATGTGTCTAGGCAACAAAACTGCTTGAGCTGACTGTCATATCTTTTGATTCTTTAACAAACTAATAACAATGTCAATCCTTAGTAGTATAATCTCAGTACCAACTAAATCCTGAAGGGTTCAGGAACGACAGTGATTACGTGACCCGACCAGGAACCCAGCAGGAGTTCAATACTGATTGTCGGTGTTGGTGATTAGAGGGATTGACACGTCTAGTCGTTCGTTGGGATGATACAATAAACCGAGGCACCATATGCTGCATACTGTGCATGTTAAATATTCAAACAGTTGGCTATCAGTAACATGTTAACCTGGTTTCATCTAAAACAATTCAAATCTTATACTGCGTTCACACGACTAAAGTTAAGCCAGCTTAACTTCTAACCGTTCTTCGAGCCTGTTTTTTTTTGTCGTCTGAACGCGACGGGTTGAACTTAAGCTGCCTTAACTTGCACCTACTTCGGAGGTGGCTTGAAACCTGGCTTGGAAACTTAAGCTGGCTTGGTTATTGCCGTCTGAACGCTCCTGGCTAACAAAGCCGGATATAACATTTTCCGCGCATGCGCAGTCCTGTTACCGGATACCCGCCATTACCTATTCATTTGTAAACAACTTTTTACGACGTCTCTCGCGTCTTTTTTCCAAATATGCCGTTCTCTTTCGGCGTAAAAATGAAAGTTTATAAATTAAAATAATCGGCATCGTCACCATTTTGTAGGAAAAGTAAACAATACACGCGCATGCGTCATGGTATCTTGACGTCTGAACTTCCAGATAAATTCCGAGGTCATGTCCAAGCTGGCTTAACTTTTATGTCCGTCTGAACGCTCATGGAAAAAACGTAAACCAGGCTCGAAGAACGGTTAGAAGTTGAGCTGGCTTAACTTTAGTCGTGTGAACGCAGTATAAATTGTATATCAAAGTGTATATGTGTTTGTTATAAGATAGTAATAAAATAACTCGAATATAAACTGTAGACTAGATCACATATACATCAAATATTGATGGATAGCAGGACAATAGGCTACGTCGAGGAAATAATAATATTAATTCAACCTCATTCATTATAGAGATGATTAATCCTCATCAAACCTGTATGTCTTGGAGAGTTCGTCATAGGTAATGATCTCTTATAACATAATCAACTCGAAATTAAGTAATTTAGCCGGAAGTAATACAGTATATTATCACCTCGTTACAACTAAAAAGAAAAGATATAATACACTATGTGAATCCTTTTCATGATACTTAGTTCAGTTTACTATAAGAAGATTATAGCTGGAAGGGTGAATCGTTTTCTATAATCGAACGAGATTGAAGAGTTATTGTAAAGTAATATGAAATAATTTAACGCCTCGTAATAGATGATAGCCTATAACTGTTTTAATATCAACTAACAAATGAGGCATTTCTTAATGTGGCAACAGTATATAAAAATCAATTAAATAAAATTGTAAGACTGTGTTAAATAAATATCTAAGCATTTGACATTTAAACGAGAAAGTCAGAACGATTTTTTTTTCTTAACAAGATCTCTATTTCAGTCTATCTGTATTTAAGTAAATGAATATTTTAAATATATTCCAGAAGTCGACGTGGTTTCAGATTACCAATGTGGAAGAAGACGTCAATCACTTTAAATTACGTAAAGACATTCTTATCTAATGACAAGATTCTTGAAGTTTGATGTCTGTGATTAAGTCACTCTGTAGTTAATGGCTCAATTTGATAAGAACCTAGATATGTTATAGATGACAACAATCAGACATAACTTGGACTGAAACGAAATGGTCTTATTGGAATAATAAAACATAAAACCCCACTTTTAAACCAAATGTAATACAAGCCAAGAGAGATTCGTCTTCCTTCAAAGTATCAGTTAATATACGATGTCTTCTCTTGTTGTGAATATTCTTAGATGATGAAAACTTGTACACTGTTGTTCTTTAAAGTTATCAAGAATTAAAGTAATCAATCACTATATGAAGATCAAGAAGAATTCTCGTGGGAGGGGGTTAATAATATTTCACTTTAAATAAAATTCAGTCCTAACGATTGTTCTGTGTCTTGGATCACCTCCCCTGTGCGAATTTGAAGGGGAATTTGTTTTACACTGGGACCATTTCCGTTTGACCGTCTGATTCCGTAAAAGGTCTTCATCGCTTTATTGTGCTGTGCCCGTTCTGGATCTAATCATAGACGTCTGCAGAACGCTGGAACCCTGATAAGATTAGTTTTTATGCTGTGTAGGTCTTTTTCTTGGTATGTTTCTACTAATTGGACCATGGGTGATCCAGGAAGAGAATCTCCTCCCCTTTTCCCTGATCACGCGTGTTGCTGGTTTTCCCTACTTTCTTGTAGGAATGAAAATAAATGCAGGTTGTGTATAATTTTGTTTGAGGGCGGTTTAGACACCGTCTTTAATCAATTATTTGGAAGTGTAATTTAGCATATACATGACATGTCAATCAGAAACAAAATATGGCCTTCAGATATTGATCAGAATCTTATGATGTGTCCAGACAACAAAACTGCTTGAACTAACTGTCATATCTTTTGATTCTTCAACAAACTAATAACAATGTCAATCCTTTTATGTACAGTATATATAAAAACGAAAAAGTTGGGAAGTCATTATCCTTACGGATAATCTCCGTACCAACTAAAAACTGAACGGTTCAGGAACGACAGTGATTACGTGACCCGACCAGGAACCCAGCAGAAGTTCAATACTGATTGTCGGTGTTGGTGATTAGAGGGATTGACACGTCTAGTCGTTCGTTGGGATGAGACAATAAACCGAGGCACCATGTGCTGCATACTGTGCATGTTAAATATTCAAACAGTTGGCAATCAGTAACATGTTAACCTGGTTTCATCTAAAACAATTCAAATCTAAATTGTATATCTAAATTGTATATCAAAGTCAATGTGCGTTTGTCATAAGATTGTAATAAAATAACTCGAATATAAACTGTAGACTAGATTACATATACATCAAATATTGATGGATAGCAGGACAATAGGCTACGTCGAGGAAATAATGATATTAATTCAACCTCATTCATTATAGAGATGATTAATCCTCGTGAAACCTGTATGTCTTGGAGAGTTCGTCATAGGTAATGATCTCTTATAACATAATCAACTCGAAATTAAGTAATTTAGCCGGAAGTAATACAGTATATTATCATCTCGTTACAACTAAAAAGAAAAGATATAATACACTATGTGAATCCTTTTCATGATACTTAGTTCAGTTTACTATAAGAAGATTATAGCTGGAAGGGTGAATCGTTTTCTATAATCGAACGAGATTGAAGAGTTATTTTAAAGCCATGTAATAAATGATAGCCTATAACTGTTTTAATATCAACTAACAAATTAGTCATGGGATATTTCTTAATGTGACAGCAGTATATAAAAAATCAATTCTATAAAATTGTAAGATGTGTTAAATAAATATCTAAGCTGTCAATTACAAATTCATGACATTGATCCTTCTAACAGTCCACAGATATTTTTCACAGAATAATGTAGATCATCTTTATTAATCTATAGGCAATAAGTTATTTAGACAAAATTTTACAATAATTTCAACATCTGTTCATGCGTGTCTACTTTTGGTCAAATTATTCTAAATTATTCTACCAGAGAAGTTATCTCCCTTGAATTTAACATATTAGCTATTTGAGTCGCGTACTCGGTCATAAATGAACACTTCTTTGACTCTCGTGATGTAAAATTACTGGTTATTGTTTCGTATTTGGTATTTCGGGCTAAAGTCACATCTGACATCAGATATTCCTTCAATTATTTTGTTCCCCACTGTGAGTAGATGGTAAAATTTCTTGTAAATTTTATAATAAACATCGTATCTTGATAAGTATTCATCATTAAGGTGGTGTTTAATCATACAAAATTCTTATAAAGCTGTGGTTAAAGTGTAAATAGATATATTAACATTGATATTAATGATAGTTTATAACGGTTAGATTAAGATTCTTAACACATCATAAAACGGCGGAGATCTCAGAAAGACCACAATCTGGGAAACAGATAAAACTTCGGTTTAACCTGCAAAGTTCGGTAAAATGCACAAACTTTAAGAAAAACAAAATTCAGTAAAGCTTACTTACTATTATTAAACAAAAATGAGTAAAGACAACAAATTTTTATTATATCAAAATTGAATAAAACGGAAGAATTTGTTTAATCAAAATTTGGTGAAACGGACTAAACTTTTATATACTAAATCTCGGTTTAACTAACGAAATTCCGTTCACCAGACCGTTTAAGATAAGTTATAATTTGGATATCGAGTTGAATTACAATTGTAGCTGTCTGAAACAAAGTATACTGTTTTCTAATATCATCGATACGAGGTTAAGCATCATCTATCACTTTGATAGAACTGTCTACAACCATAATATGAACAAGACAATGTTCCGTCAAGACCAGATCTTCACCAATCGGTCTTGGGCATCAAAAATCGTCAGTCTTGGGCTTTATTGCAACCATAATGATTTCTAAGGTAATGTAATTGACTGTTTTTTGGTGTTGCCTTTCGAAAGAACGAATTTCTAAATTGTTTCGACCAGGAAACTACCGATGGATCCTAAAAGTGAAATCGAGTGTCAACAACGATTTTAGACCACAAACAAAATTTACAAGGTGTTATTCTTGTTCAGTGTATATTATAAATGTTTCAATCAATCTCTACTATTTAAATGTCAAGTCTGAGCTAAAATAAAATTAGTGTCATAAAATACTTAGTTTACGACCCCGTGAATAAAATGTCATATCCAACAAACATAATGTGTTGTCTGGAAATATGATTCCTGAAATTTGAATGATAATGACAGCCTTTTACACGCCTCATCTCATGTTTTGTCTGTTCCCAGATAGGTGACCTTAAGCCGACTTCGGCATATTCCGAAATCTGTGCGATAATAATATAAAAATACGCATCGGACCCTTGATTCGTCGTCGAATACGCAAATATGTGACGCAAATATGTGCGCCGGCCTATACTGCATTTTGAAATTTGCATTAATAACCAAGAATTAGGCCTGTTTTAGATATCTGGAGCACTAGATCTAACTCGGTTAATACTATACATTATTACCTTTAACCTCATTTAGATATCTGACACAAATAACCTAATACCATCATAGAATTCCTTCTATTACCAACATACACCAATAAACAAGACAAAGATGTGTTATTACGACGAATAAATAAGATGAATGACGAAGGTTGAATATCAATTACACTCTAGATTAAATATTAATGAAAATGAAATCTCTTTGAGTCCACATCGTCAATCAACTTATCAAAATTTATTGATAACAAAATCATTCTATGAATACATAAGCTGTATATTACATGCACCCGAAAGTGAGTGTCATTTATGATCGCAAGATATAATTACTCTTGAGGTTTTTTATCAGTTTCCTTATTGGAACCGAAATCTTCTTTAATGTGATCTAGTATAGAACAATTTAAATTCAATTCTGATAACAGAAATTTTGATGAGCGCTACAAATGTACTGGTCTCGCTTTTGATACTGTTATATTGAAAGCTGTCATGTTCTTTAAAGAATAAAATTACCGTATGAAACGAAAACGGAAAGATTATAGTACTTTTTGTAGTAAGTTAAACATACATTACATAAAATATGTTGACAAAAAATTCAAACTCATTTTATGCTGTCATAACAAGGCATGTTTATTAACAATGTTTCATCAAATAAGATTAACTCTAATGGTGTATGTGGTAATGGTTTATTAGTGTAGCGTATTCGTAATGGTTTATTAGTGTATGTGGTAATGGTTTGTTAGTGTTAGTGTATGTGGTAATGGTTTGTTAGTGTAGTGTATGTGGTAATGGTATAATAGTGTATGTGGTAATGGTTTATTAGTGCAGTATATATAGTAATGGTTTATTACTGTAGTGTATGTGGTTATGGTTTATTATTGTATGTGGTAATGGTTTATTAGTGTATGTGGTAATGGTTTATTAGTGTATGTGGTAATGGTTAATTAGTGTATGTGGTAATGGTTTATTAGTGTATGTGGTAATGGTTTATTAGTGTATGCGGTAATGGTTTATTAGTGTATGCTGTAATGGTTTATTAGTGTATGCGGTAATGGTTTATTAGTATATGTGGTAATGGTTTATTAGTGAATGTGGTAATTGTTTATTAGTGCAGTATATATAGTAATGGTTTATTACTGTAGTGTATGTGGTAATGGTTTATTATTGTATGTGGTAATAGTTTATTAGTATATGTGGTCAGGGGCGGACTGGGCCGCATGGCCACATGGCTAAAGCCATGCGGGCCGGTGTGCACGGGGCCGGTTTGTGAAAAATGACAAAAAAATATATATATTTTGAAAAAAAAAAAAAAAATTTGACTCCAAATTTCAAAAGAAAGTGGCCGAAACCCGCTGGAGGCGCTCGGAAATCACATTTATGGCAGTCATTCTTAAAAAAAATTTGGGGGGGGGGGGAGGACCCCTTAATCAGTGGCGGATCCAGGGGGAGCGTAGAGGGCGTACGCCCCCCTTTACTTTGTCTTTTTTTTTTAAGAATGGGGAGAATAGGAAATCAAAATGTCTAACCCATTAACGTTTACTATAAAACATACATGGTCCACGTCAAAAAACGTTAAATTAGTACAATTTATACTTATTCTAGGTTTTTAAACCAAAGAAAAAGGTCCAAAAAATTTTCGCCTCGCTTCGCTCGGCCAGGTTTTTTACGACCACTCTTTCCAAATACGTGCATCCGCCTCTGTTAAGACCCCTACGAGACCCCGAGCGTAGGGGTCGTGCTTTGCCCGACATACTTAAGGGGGCCGGTCAATGAAAAAAAACCATGGCCGCGTCACGGCCCCAGTCCGCCCCTGTATGTGGTAATGGTTTATAAGTGTAGTACATGTGGTAATAGTTTATTAGTATATGTGGTAATGGTTTATAAGTGTAGTACATGTGTTAATGGTTTATTAGAGTATGTGAAAATTGATTAATAGTGAATTTGTTTATGGTCGATTTCTCCCATTTTTATTTAAGTTTGAACTATAATAGTTTAGGTTCTATTTACACATTAACACAGATCGGATGAACTATTGTCAATGATATCTAAACTGTTTTGCTTTCAAGCTGTTGCTGTTTGTGACTTGATGATCTTTCTACAGATTGTTGTATCAATTCCCAGGAATAGTTAACTTGGGAATTCATCTACGGCTATTTACAGAAATATTTTTTGTTTTGTTTACCCAGATTTTTACCTCTATGGACATTTATGATTCCTTAAAGCTTATAATTATATACAATAATGATATTAATATATGATTTAGATTCATTAGATTCGAAGCTAAAAAACAAGGAAGCACATCTTTAATGCTCTATGTTATTTGATAAAGGGAAAGTATTCAATGAAAACTAATACAAAACTCGCATTGTAACCATTACATGTCATTAATGAATATCTAACAGAAAACAAACAATCGTGGATTTATAATAAAGGTTGATTGATGAATGATGATAAAATTCGTCTGAACACATTGTTATTAATTCAATGTTAACATTACTGATTGAGTAAATTTTAGTCTGGAAAACACTATATAACCTACTCTTATTATCCTTATCAATTACTATAATTACTATAGAACTATTTTACTCTACAAATCATATCAATTAATAACAATATATAACAGCTTTCATGTTGATTTACAGTCATAATAGTAGGGCATATTTCATTATTTCTGTGCTGCCTTTGTTGGCCTCTGGAATCACGGTTCACCGTGGATTCCATGGGCAATTGCCTTTCTCTCTCATCCAACCCCATAAATCTGGTTAAAGAACTTAACTTTTTTCTTGTGAGTGACTGTTCCCAGATTTATCCTGCCTGATAAACAGCCCTTTTTACGTGTTGTTCATAACATTTAATGTTGGAGGTATGTTTTCCATCTTGCGTTTGCGAGTGAATAACTGTTTTCTGGGTTCATTCACATGGCTAAGTGATGATGTTCATTGGTACAAAATATATATCTTTAGATGTGGTCCATGTCATCTTGACATATCAGAATTTGAGCGATCAAAAACAAAAACAAAGTTATCACGCCTGATATTGCATGCATAAACAGAAGACCCAAGGAAATCAGATCACATGTGTCGTTGCTACCCATATTCCACATTCCTTTTAGATAGTTGACACCGCAACTGCAAGAACCACTACGCCGGCATCAGTGGCATGTATATGTATCAGCAACTTGGTAAATCCTTTAAACGTATGGGACGCATGGAACAAGAGTAGTGTATCTGCTTCTTCGTGGGTGCTGGACAATCAAAAGAGATCTGTGAGCGGTTTGAGTTTTTGTTGAGGTGGTTGAAACTCCTGGATGGCGAAATCAAAACGTTGAAACCAGGGTTCGCAGGAGTACCGGCGGTACCAGGTGACCGGTACCGGTACGGAGCTGGTACCGACGGTACCGGTACCGATACCGGTACTACAATGGTACAATGAATTTGAGACCAAATCATGTATGACAAACCGGACTATATAACTGCTCACTGCTGTATAACCCTATATTCCCTTTATTGCTACTTCTATCAGTTAATCTCTTCCCAGCGAACCAAACGTTTACATTATACTCACAACTAGCAAATTTCTTTCATTACCGAAATGAATATTACTTTATTAGGAACTGAAAAAATTGAGATATACATCTAACACTTATACACAACACCAACAGTTGAATGGCAACTGAGAGTCAATAATACGGATAATCTTTATTCGATCTCAACTATTTCGCGGTCATTTGATGGTTTTCCCGGAAAAAGTCAAGCGTTTAAATATTCCTTATATGGTCATAAGAGACAATTTTCGAAGAAGCAGTTTTCTAGAAAATTGTTTCTTGCTGCCTGACGAATGAGCACATATGGTCCCATGAGTCATGCCCATGACCATATATGGTCAGGTTAGCGTGAAAATATGTCAAGCACTGAAATAATGCACGTGCAATGTGAGGAATTCGTTCAAATAAATCTCCGTGTTTTCACAAATTCCGGTACCGGTACCGCCGGTACTGGAACCCGGTACCGGTACGGAGGCGTCAGTACCGGCGGTACCGGTACCGGTACTGGTATCGGTTGCGAACCCTGGTTGAAACATACTCTCTTTATTCAAATCACATTGTAAAAAGTTATTCCAGTTCACAGGAATTTGAGTGCTACTGGCAAGTCAGAGATGATTACCAGTACCTCGACTCTAGTAATCTCAGACTGTCCTTTTTATGGATATCCCAAACAGCATTCGAATGAAGAGAGTCATCATCTCCGCTCACATATCTCTTTGGATTGTCCTGCACCCACGAAAAAGCAACACACTACTCTTGTTCCATGCGTCCCATGTCTTCAAACAAGGATTTACTAAGTTAATGATACATGTAACTGATGCCGCAGTGGTTCTTGCAGTTGCGGTGTCTAGTATCTTACAGGGTTGTGAAATATGGGTATCCAATTCTGATATGTCAAGATGACATGGACCACATCTAAAGATATATGTTTTGTACCAATGAACATCACATAGCCAATAGCCATGTGAATGAATCCAGAAATCAGTTATTCACTTGCAAACGCTAGATGTAAAATATTCTTCCAACATTGAATGCCCTAGAACCTGAGTTTTCAACTTGAGGGGATATGACCCAGACTGGGCACAACTGGACAATTTCCTGGGAACACAAATTTATCTATAGGTTTAAAAAAAATTGTAATATTTTAGTATTCGGATTCACATTTTCTCCTATAATGACAAATTTCGTGTTTCGATGCAAGGCTAGTCGTATCTGTTGAATACTAAAGTTTTCTTATTATTTTATTTCTGCCTGTTTAAAATTGATATATCAAAATATTATTGGTTTTTTTTTAGGGCATCTCGGGTATTAGGTTAATTGGGAGCTGTGTGTAATTTAATTACGTTGGAATCAGTGGAAAAACAATTGAAGATCGTGAGTGGAATGATTAACTTGTAAAATATCCTAATAATACAGTTCAATATATGAAGGTATACGATGTTATTTCCGTTATATTAGAGATTAGATGCCGCAACCTTTGAACAATCTGAGATGTGATAATAATAGGCTATATTCTCTAGGAAAATACAACAGAAAGCTTAAGTAGAATTCTGGGCAGATTATATTTTTGCTTCTGAATGATGGTAATGATAAAGACCTGGAGAATAAATCGTTGCCGCCAATCATCTACAATGAACGATTCTAATTGAGACTGAAAAGGAAATAAATAATTGGTATCTCTTCTTAAGATAGCAAATTTATAACTAATTGAGATGCATTTGTATGACAGGCATTGTATTGCAGAAAAAAGTAAGCTCTCTCTTCCCTTCTTCATAACCCCACTCTTAGTATCCTTATCAATTACTATAATTACTATAGAACTATTTTACTCTACAAATCCTATCAATTAATAACAATATATACAGCTTTCATGTTGATTTACAGTCATAAATTACTGTTAAAATGTATTGGCTGTGTTGATATGTACCAGTTACCAATGGAACTAATATGTCTAATCGCTGATCTTAATTAAATGGGTTATTTCAACATGTTTTTATTCTTTCATTGTTAGAAATCCAGATTTAAAGGGGAATGTTCAGCATTTTCGAGGATCGAATTCGGCCTTGAATTTATATAAATAGCCGTCCAATGCTGATATTTATTGATACATTTATTTGAATGCTTAAATTTTGAGGTAGAGTTCCGAAAATTGTTACAAATTAGATTAGCTAAAAATTCCTGATTCTGAGACTAAAAGATTTTTGGTCGAAAGGTTAGTGAACATATCACTTTAACAAGTTACATTTATCTGATAAGTGAGTGATTGATTTCAGTTTTCAACAATTAAAATAATAAGGAATATTGCTACTTAGGTTTAAAATCCGATGTAAATTAGAAACTAAAAACGGTTTTTAGCATATTTATGTACATAAGATGCCCCCTCTACCAAAATATTGTCTTATACGATTATATCGAACATACTATTAAACATGTAACCCTGATTCCACTGAGATTGTTGACTATTGAATGATGTTTTCATTGCTGCATATTCTTGCACTCGGGAGAAAAACCGAAACCCAGTCAAATGACAGCAGAAAATCTGTGCGTCTACTAATAAAATATCAATTTGTAGAGGTCAGGAAGAGTTAACAATGGATTCTTGACTAATGCAGGAAGTATACCGTATTAAATAGATCGTGATTGGAATGATTAACTTATAAAATACCTTAATATAACCCTATAATAAACTTCCAAGATATACGGTGTTATTTCCGTTACAGATTATAGGTTATTGATCTGAACCATTGAACGACAATATTTAAATTCTGGGGTAATAATATAACCTTCAGGATCATTTATGTAATATCTCTCCCAAGTAAAATGGGGGACAGGGTTCAAACACAAAGGGAAACTTGGAATAAATCTGTTATACCTATATCTAGAATGGTAGAATCCAGTGAAGTACAGGGGCGGACTGGGGCCGTATCGTGGCCATGGTTTTTTTCCACTGACCGGCCCACTTAAGTGTGTCGGGCAAAGCACGACCCCGAATGTAAAGGTCTTAACAGAGGGGGATCCACGTTTTTCCAAAGGGGGATGGGCGTGGATACAAATCCTGGCCGAGCGAAGCGGGGCGAAAAAAATTTTGTGACCTTTTTTTTGGCTTAAGAACTTAAAAACTTAAAATAAGTAAAAATTGTAAACGTTAATGGGTTAGACATTTTTGATTTCGTATTCTCCCCATTCTTAAAAAAAAAGGAAAAAAGACAAGGTAAAAGAGGGTCGTACGCCCCTCCCCCCCCCCTGGATCCGCCACTGCTTAAGGGGTCCTCCAACCAAAAAAATTGAAAAATGACTGCCATAAACGTGATGTCCGAGGGCCTCCAGAGGATTTCGGCCACTTTCTTTTGAAATTTTGAGTAGACCTTTAAGTCCAATTTTTTTTTTTTTTTTCAAAATATAAATATTTTTTTGTCATTTTTCACAAACCGGCCCCGTGCACACCGGCCCGCATGGCTTTAGCCATGTGGCCATGCGGCCCAGTCCGCCCCTGGTGAAGTAATAACAGGAGAATCATAATAACATTTAAGGGCTTCAGTTTCTGTTCATACAGTTTGTCCTGCGGTCGTCGGTAATGACTCCGGGCTATATGGGATTCTCTTAAGAAAAAGACGTGTGCTCGGGTCAGCAGGACAAACTGACGGAACAGGAACTGAAAGACAGGAAACGTGCATCTTGGAAGATGATACATATAGATGAGACCCTTCACCGCCAAGGGAGGGGGGGGGGGGCGCGGTGTTGGTTCTTGGGGCACGGCATGAATATGCTCAAATTTTGCGCTTTTTCAGTGAAAATATAGCCCAAAAAATCGGACTAAGTCTGTAAAAACCATGAAATGTCTTTTTAACCTTGTGTTTACGGGGGTAAGCACATATTTTTCTGTAAATAACTAAAAGCTGACATTGGCGATACTGTAAACTCACTGAAATGGTTTTATGAAATCATATTTTCTTTGCTGGCATTCTAAAGACCTTGAAATTTTATATAATAATGCATTTGCCTCTATAATAACATTCGCCGGACTGGAAGGCTAAAGAATCTTATAAAAATCATAAATAAACAAAATAATTAAAGATACTAAATAGTACGTTGACAATTAAAATATTATTGAATATCATCAGATTATAATGTAATATCAACAGATAACAATGTAATATCAACAGATTATAATGTAATATCATCAGATTATAATGTAATATCATCATTTTAAGCCTGTAAATGGTCAATTACAGCAGCTTTCAGAAAAAATATATGTAAATAAATATTTGATATACGTGTAATCGAATTCAGAGATATTTGTATAATCACTGTCTTTATGTCTGGTTCATTTAAGATCTTTAGAATGAATTTAGAAAGGATGTCGATTTCATAATGTAACTATTTCAGGACAATGACCAGACTCTGATAAGTGTTTCTGAAATATTGCTTGGATAGTTGGTGAAATACTTCAAAAACATATCGCTTGCTGAGACATACTTTGACTTATAACAATGACTTTTGCAGGAAACTTTGATTCATGCTCTAACAGTCATATTATTTAATGGATCTCGCTTTTAGTCTGAAAGACATCCGTGAAACACAGCTGCTTAATAAAATGATTTTGATATTGTAAGGAACATGTCCAGGAGCCACTGTCTAAAACAAGTTAGGATCGTATGAAGATGATATCCGGTAGAACCGACCTTTCCTATATAGGGATAACATAATCTTAAACTGAATGAATAGCAGCCTACGAAACAGTATCATTATTAAAGTATCAAGCTTTATCATTCAGACATTTATATTGTCAATTAAACAGAAAAAAAACAACATGTTGAAATATTGCCATTAGAGGCCATGGCTCGGGCCCCAGTCACCCCACACCCATTAACACTAAAAGTTTCTATTCTAAATGGAATTATATCTGAAGATTGCAGAAGAAGCCATAAAGTGCTACAAATAATAAAACTAAGTTTTCGGAACATTAGCACTTTCTTTTATCATTTCCACTCCACAGAAACTACAGGAAGAGATTGTCTGATTCCTATTAAGTCAAGCTTTCTCTGTCTGATTAAAATTGAAGTGAGTGCATTATGCAAAAACTTGAAAGTTGTCAAGACATCAGCGAAAGGGGTGAAATAGGCTATGTCATGTTCACCGGAGAAAATAAGTGACCTCGAACTAGTGACCAAAACCAAGTGATCTTCTAATATCATATAAATCTACAACACCAGATATACCAAACCAACAGCACCGTACCATCCGATTGAACCAATCCAACTACACAACTACCAACAACTATACCTAGTTTGCGATATCAGCTGCTGCTGGAAGCGAACATTAACTTGTTATCTACCAACCAACCTATAGATGGAATGGTTCGTAAACAATATCATTTTTGAACCTTGAATGTAACTTAAGTTAAATGAGTTAAATAAACCATAGAATTAGATGGATTAATCGATTCACAGACTAAAAAAATCAAAATAATTCAATGCGATTTTTGTGTTCCTAAAAATAAATTGATGGTGCTTAGTTTATAATTATCGATATAGGCCATATATTTATTTATTGGAAAACCCTGTAACTATTCAGAAGCTAATAGAATAGAATTATGGACGTTGTGTGTCAACATCAAATTGAATTTGAAAGAGGATTATATAACCATTACTACCAAAACTAAGTTATATATGTCTTTAAGTTATCCAAGGTAACATGCAGGCCTTTTTCTTTTTATCTATTAATTACCAACTGAATTATCTTAATTAAATTGTATTTTTTCTTCTTTAAGGGAACAACAGGATCTGTACTACAGATCTACTGAAAGAATATCAATTTGAAATATAAACAGAACTAATGCAACTATAGAGAAAGATTAAGTTTTGTATTGGCAACTGATGATTTCAAGTTATTGTTATTTCTGCTGTATCTTTCTCATCTTAGCAACTATTATCTTTGGTTTCAATATGTAGTTAGTTATGTCAACATTAACATGTGTTCACATTATTACTCTATACAATGAATAACAAAACACAATTTCAAACTAAATTCAACTTCAATAAAGTTAATAAATAAGTAATAAGTATCTCTATATTGTTTCAGGGAAAACAAAGGTTCCTGGTTTTAGCGCAAGTCACTTAACAATGTGTTTTCAATAAATGTTTCCTTTTGTGGTTTGTGAAGCAATTATTTTAAAACAGGAGAAAGCATATATATAAAATTAGGTTTCTTTAAAAAACGGTATACGTGTATAATCTTGCCGTTGCTTGCATGACACAATATTTTCGTCATTATACTTTCTCTATTATGTCTTTTTAAACCAGTGGTTCCCAACCATTTTCAAACATTCAATAACTCCCAGAGCTGTGACCACAGTTGATTTCCATTGACCAAATGTTTTACAGATACAGATATGAAAACGATTTGTTAAATTCCGTTCATTGGGAGCCATATCAAGAAAATTCTCCCACCTGAAAACTTTGAAACTTTACATGGAATGAAGCATTGGAATTATCTGAAATGTATTTGGACACATGTCAGTATCTTTCATACAAGTTTCAAGTAATAGCTCAAAACGAAGAGGTTACTAATCATTAATGACGAGAATATTGTTTTATACAAACCATGGACAGATTGGTAAGATCGTACATGCTGGAACATGGTAATACTAGTTTTTAAAGGTTTATCAAATTTAACTTTTTTCTTATACCCATCCATTAAGTCCTACTTCCGGTCTCCATGAAATTTAGTATCATGATCTTGAAATATTTGTACTGGAGATCACTTTCTGGCTGCAGCATTTCATTTCATGTAATTGTTAAGAATTTCCAGTGGGAACCTAATTCTGGATTGTTTTCTGGAAAGGATCGCTATCAGCTGTTACACCGAAACATTATATAACTATATCCCCTTAATACAGAAAAAGTTTGGATGATGTCAGTGTATTAAATGAGAATATAACGTGGTGATAAAATAAAGTGTAAACAGATAAAGAGATGATATTAACTTTTTAATTGAAATGTTTACACTACATGATTACGCATGAAAACAATTAAATTATACCCAACTATAATTACAAACACTATCATTTGTATCTTTATTATGCAAAATTCGTACAATTAATAGCATAAAGCCCACACAGATCCGCAGGCTTTATGCTATCAATTTTATCTATGCAGTTGGTGTGGTCATAGGTAGAACGAAAATGTTAACGACTAGCATTAAATAATATAAAGGTATAGTAACTTTAAGAAGAACGCCACTATTCGTAGACCTTAGTATTAGAAACGGATCTTTTTTTAGCTAAATTACCCAGTTATATTGTGCACAGCTAACTGTCAGCTAATTGGAGCATTCAAATCAAATTTAAGTGTAGCCATAATTATCCGCCTTTGAAAGTCAAAATTCGACTCGTATCCATTTTTCTAGCAGTCCTAGTACTCTTGAAGACTATTCATATATATATGTGTATATGTGTAATGTTCCCATTGAGTGCCTACCGTAAGGGTTTAGGTGTTGTATTATTATATTACAATAGATAGAAATGAGATAGAGAAATTTGTATGGTTTCTGACTGGGTTGCCTCTTTATAACTTAAACTTATTCAAGATCAATAACCTATTTGTGTTATGTTTTGCTAGGTCCATTATGTCTTTTACAAATGAGCCCTATACTACTACAGCAAAAAAAAAATGACCACTTAAATTTTTTTAGAGATTGTTATTTTAAAAAGACGTTTTAAAATTGCATGGCCTATGTAGCCTATGCGGAATTTGAATTATTATAAAATGATAAAAAAAATACACAATTATTTATTCATACTTGTATCTTATCATAATAATAAATATCTACTATTCAGCTTCATTAAACAATAACTTGGTAATGGTTCCAGTATGATATAATCAGTAAAGGGTATTTCAGTGCAGTTTCTATAATATAACCATGGGACAGAACTCTTTTTGTAATCGTCAGAAATTTTCAATTTCAAACTCATTCAATTAATTGTAAATTTGACTTTAATGAAGAACATGTTTCCGTCCCATTATTTGCACAACTTTTGTCAAAATGGTATTCTAGATCTCCGGTCTTCTTTAGCACACCCTCAAACTCTCAAAGGGTCGCATGGGTCGAAAACACATTTGTGAGGTCGTATACAAAGCCATAACCATAAATTCTTTGAAATCTTGCTTCATTTTGAGATTAACGTTATTTTGATAGTTGAGAAGTAATAATGTTAATATGCATGTAAACATAACTATGCATAGCTATTTGGACAGATATGGCCGGGGAAGAGTCAAAAAATTAAGACACCAAAATTTCTCATGCAGCCTTCAGATTTAACATTTTGGATAAAACTGTGATGGAACAGGAGACATGGCATGCAGGGAGATAATAGCAGTTACGATTCTAAGCAACATCATATGTCTGGCGTATCTTTACAGTTTTTTACAGTATATATAACCCAAGATATAACTAATTAGTTTATCCCGAAGACACAACTTATAATTGGAAATACTAATACTAATACTTACACATAAATCCTCCGAAATACCATTGATCCTTGGCATAAATCTCAGCCAGTCCCGGAGGCATACAAATTAATATCACTAAGAGATCAGCTACTGACAGATTCACCAAGAAGGTATTAGTGGAATTTCTCATATCTTTGTTAATAGCCACTACTGTTATTACTAATCCATTTCCAATGATCCCAATAATAAATATTATAACATAAAACATTGTCGATGTGACAGAGATATAATAGGGCATCTCTGGTAGAGTTATATTAGAGGTGTTGACAATTTCACTTCCATTCATTTTAAAAGTTTTTAAAGTTACAATTTTCTTTAAACAATTACCAAACCAACGTTGTATTATCTTCAATATCCTATGTTAAGCCATTTATTACTCTCATACATGTCACATAACTTCCATAATATTTTTCTCAGAATTCTTAACGCTTTAAAAGTTTGTTCTCTAATCCCAAAACACGAAATAACAATAACGAAACAAAGGTATTGTATAACTAAAGCATTCTCTGGCATACAATGTTTCAAAGCTCATAAATCATACAAAAATAGAACTTCTACGAGCAAACAAACTAATTATTTATAATGATAAATTCCAACTATTTGGTTGATTGTGTATCATTTAGTAGTGTTCTAGTTGAGTTGTTTAGAAGTTATTGATAGATACCACTAGCATACACTTATAACAGATTCTACCCAGTCTGTTGTCTTCACACCACTGTTTCACCAATCATATTATTGTAATAGTGGAGTGGCAAGCCAGTCATCAACTTATAAACACACTGATTGGATCCTCACTAAGGACATGGGAAACGTTATTTATATACCAATCCGGCATCGATATAGAGCAGGCACATTGACAAGTTAGGAATTAACTGACTTTTCTCAACATGCCTGACATGCTTTCAAATGTGTTCTTATACACTTAGCACTCCTATGTCATCTTATTTCATTCCGGTCTGTTCGATATGAATCGTTTGACTCTCTTTTATAGGCGAAAAATCACAATTTTCATGGGTTGATTTGGTCTTCACGAATGTACGTAGGCAGGCCTTCTGAAATGGCGGCCCACGACGCCCTTGTACAAAAATTTATTGAGAAGCCTTGCCTACAGTATATATTTAAACTTAACGAAAATCGTGAAAGTAGAAATTTCTACAATAGTGTAACAAATGTCTGAAAATTAAGATAATTGAAAATTGTCTTGTTGATAAGTCTATAATAGAGGACCATGGAGAAGAACGTCTGGACAATCAAGATTTAAACGTTCCTGCAAAACTTTTTACAATTGCAAACAAGGATAATATGGACACACTTATTTGATAGTCCGGATTTCAACGTTAAGTCATGCTACTATATTTATACAGATTAGATTAGCTAAACAATAACAGTTTACCACGGTACGATTGTTCCTCTATAAAACAGAGATGTTAAATATTGCAATGAATATTCACAGCATAATATGGCATTCACTGGCATATTCCGTGTAAAATCTTTAGATACTTATGTCATTAGACTTTCCTTGTGTGGGAGAATGGCACTTTTAATAATTGTTGTCAGTGGCAGTTTGCTTTTATCTTCTATATTTGTAGACAAACCTGACATCAGAGATTCATGTATTCAGCAATATAGGTAGCTGGATTTAAGTTATGTAAGATTGAGAAAAGCCATATAGGTTAAAATTAGGTTAAGATTACAGTCTACCAGCTGGTCCTCAGACAAATCTCTAGCCATTGATCTCTTTCGGCTTATCCGCATCCATTTACATTCACCATAAATAACAAGGAAGGATAGATAAAACAAGATCACCAGATTCTCACAAGCTGACAATTACATTCCTTAAATACAGATACAAGGGGATTGTAGGGGCCTAATTTAAAAAATCAGAAATCATTTGTTCTTCGAGTTTTCGATCGTTTGACAGGAAATGGACGTAGCAAACACTCAACTAGAACCCAGCAAGAGTACAATATTGTTTACTATCAAAAGTGCAAATTTCAGTGCTAGAACATTAATGGGATGAAAGCAGCATAGAATAGAAATCAGAAAGTCAAGCTAATAGAATAAAATGTAGGTCTTCAGTTACTTGATATTAGACATAATACGACCGGAATTCACCAACAATTACTCTTAATATTACTTCAATAATAGTGTTTGAAAATAATGGCATCAGTGAGACAGTAATGTAAGTTATTACTTGTACTTTTGTATATACGTTTAATATAACTTAGATACAAAACTTTCTATATATTTCTTTCAAGTTGATGGACAACGTATTTCCGCCGTATTTATCTAAGGTATGTTTCCATATATAGAAAGCTTTATCAGAAGGATCGTACAACTTTCCGTTAAATTGGAAAAGATGGTCAAAAGGTCGACAATATAATCAGGCTTGACATTCCTTTCAATCAAATGACATCTCTTTTATCACCTAATATATTTTACCTTTTTGTCCGTTTTATGAACTCAAAGAAATTTATTTAATAACGACTGTCTACTGAGGACGAACTGGATTCGATAAGCAAGCCTGATTACAAAATAATCTTCTTGTGGTATTCTTGTCTTGTCATACACAGTAGGTTTTTTTAGGTGTGTTGGGTTTGGTGGTTGATTAATTTCCATGCAAAAATTGAGATGCATTGCATTGATTGACGATTCTTTCTTTACATTGCTGACGCATTACATTTTGTTGGTGATTAGTTCTTATTTATCTAATGCATTGCATTGATTGATTGATGATTCTTTCTTATTTATCTGATGCATTGCATTGATTTGTGATTCTTTCTTTTTTATCTGATGCATTGCATTGATTGACTGATGATTCTTTCTTATTTATCTGATGCATTGCATTGATTGATTGATGATTCTTTCTTATTTATCTGATGCATTGCATTGATTTGTGATTCTTTCTTTTTTATCTGATGCATTGCATTGATTGATTGATTGATGATTCTTTCTTATTTATCTGATGCATTGCATTGATTTGTGATTCTTTCTTTTTTATCTGATGCATTGCATTGATTGATTGATGATTCTTTCTTTTTTATCTGATGCATTGCATTGATTGATTGATGAATCTTTCTTATTTATCTGATGCATTGCATTGATTGGTGATTCTTTCTTATTTATCTGATGCATTGCATTGATTGATTGGTGATTCTTTCTTATTTATCTGATGCATTGCATTGATTGGCGATTCTTTCTTATTTATCTGATGCATTGCATTGATTGGCGATTCTTTCTTATTTATCTGATGCATTGCATTGATTGGTGATTCTTTCTTATTTATCTGATGCATTGCATTGATTGATGATTCTTTCTTATTTATCTCATGCATTGCATTGATTGGTGATTCTTTCTTAGTTATCTGATGCATTGCATTGATTGATTGATGATTCTTTCTTTTTTATCTCATGCATTGCATTGATTGGTGATTCTTTCTTAGTTATCTGATGCATTGCATTGATTGATTGATGATTCTTTCTTTTTTATCTCATGCATTGCATTGATTGGTGATTCTTTCTTATTTATCTGATGCATTGCATTTATTGGTGATTCTTTCTTATTTATCTGATGCATTGCATTGATTGATGATTCTTTCTTATTTATCTCATGCATTGCATTGATTGATGATTCTTTCTTATTTATCTCATGCATTGCATTGATTGATGATTCTTTCTTATTTATCTCATGCATTGCATTGATTGATGATTCTTTCTATGCATTGCATTGATTGGTGATTCTTTCTTATTTATCTGATGCATTGCATTGATTGATTGATGATTCTTTCTTATTCATCTGATGCATTGCATTGATTGATGATTCTTTCTTATTTATCTCATGCATTGCATTGATTGATGATTCTTTCTTATTTATCTCATGCATTGCATTGATTGATGATTCTTTCTTATTTATCTCATGCATTGCATTGATTGATGATTCTTTCTTATTTATCTCATGCATTGCATTGATTGGTGATTCTTTCTTATTTATCTCATGCATTGCATTGATTGGTGATTCTTTCTTATTTATCTGATGCATTGCATTGATTGATTGATGATTCTTTCTTATTCATCTGATGCATTGCATTGATTGATTGATGATTCTTTCTTATTTATCTGATGCATTGCATTGATTGGTGATTCTTTCTTATTTATCTGATGCATTGCATTTATTGGCGATTCTTTCTTATTTATCTGATGCATTGCATTTATTGGTGATTCTTTCTTATTTATCTCAAGCATTGCATTGATTGGTGATATTTCTTGGCCTGTTCTGTGAATGGAATCTATTATAAACTTTGATATGCTTAGTGATTAAAGGATGTTTTTGAAGTCAGGTGTGAAGATTTCACCTGTAAGTGATGTTTCATATGTTTGAAGTTCTATTAACTGTGGTATCAAACTAAATTATGACTACCGAACCTGAAAGAGGGTTAACCGGTTGATGATAATAATAAATATAATGTTGATATATCCTGTTAGTAGAGTAAACCCAGCTGTTTACTGTCAATTATTACATATTCTTTATAATAGATTGAAAATAACAACCAGATAATCAATGGACATGGAACCTGTATTGAACTATACAATACATGTAAATTAAGAATATTATGTTCAAGTCATATTGATATTCATTTTAATCGGATGGGATTTTTAGAACTTACAACATATACAATTAATAGTACTATCCAGTTGCGTTGACAATTTTATTCCAATAGTTGATGTAGACAATTGCGAGAATTTCCAAAATGGAATGATTTTGTTTCAGGCATTAAAAAATCGATGAAGTCTCAAAATGCATTATTACTGTTTTTTGACAAAAATTAATGCTGAAGTTAGACTAACTCAATCTGTAAGGGCAAAGAAAAAACCTCTTAAATAATGTTTAAAATATTGGAGAACATCATCATAGAAAGAGCTATAATTCACAGATATCGCAAATACATGCAATTTTACTGTATTAAAGCATCCTTTTCAGAAGAGTATCTAAACACACGAATGTCATTATAGCAAAGTCATGTCGAATGGAAGAATGATAGTTTATTTCCTTAGTAAAGTCACAAAAAACAAATCATGTGATATGAATTTAACATAGATCAAGAATATATTTTTATGTAATCAATACATTGTTGAGAAGAACAATTTTTTGTTTTTTACGTAATTTACGCTGGTTAGAGTTTATTCTATCTGTAGCCATCACCTCTCGAAGTATTTTTGATAATTGTCAAATTATTGTCTACAGTTAATATATACAAAGTATTCAATAATATGAAATGGTGGTTCCGATAGCATCATCCGCCACTATAAATTATATAAGTGTTTTTTGTTCTTTTCCAGATGCTTTATTATGTATGAATAATCAATTAGATACGAAGTACGTATTTGGAAGTAAGATCACTGTTAGCTTCGTGCTATATAAAGTGAGTTACATTATTCGTTCGTTATTAGGGCATTTACATTACGTAGGTAACTGTTGAAAGCTATCTAAACCAGGTAAGGTAACATACGCCCACTGGTAGCTGTGATTGTAATCAATCTGTTTAAGAATTGTATCCTGTAGAGTGGGCACGAGTTGCACAATTTAGCTAATAGGGCAATAATTTTGGAATTAATGACTGAAGCATCAAAAAAAAATATTTTTAAGATATAACAAGAAATTACTGGTATGTTGTTAGGGCCAGTACAATTTAAATTGCTTTATATAGGCACGAGCAGCCTTGAATTCTGCACCACCACCCTTGAGATTGAGTTTTTGTACAAATTGCAACCCCCTCCCTCAATCAGCTCAAGGACAACTGAATCAAAAGCTTGAACAGATCCCGAATTAGTCATTGGTTGAATAGTTATTCAAATCAAATTGCTTAAAAGTTCTACGGAAACATGACGAAACCTCATCGATACTTACACAACTGGGTTGTAGGTCTACTTAAAAAACTAAAGTATTGTTTGTTATTCAGGCAATAAACTGTCAACAAAGGTTGGAAATTGAATAAATATGCGTTTATAGATACATATCATTACCGCATGATATAATATTTCAGTTAATGAGAAAAGTTGATGTCTAAGGGTGTGATATTGAGGATTGAATGTTTATTGTGATAAATGAGATAATATCGTGATAAATTATGTCCCGGATATTCTGGCCATTGTTAAAAACACCTCCACTTTTTATTTGCACTTTGCGTAATATTCTGTTTTACACTTTTTCCAATTATATCCTGTTGTGATAGTGATGTAAAATCATTCATATATGACTGGCAGTTAACGTGCATGAAAGGTAACCTGAATAGAATTAAGCTCCAATAGTAAATTTTAAACAAATACAATATGTTTTCCATTTGCAGGATGTTACCGCGTGACCGGCGCGAATTTTCATTCAGTAATATCTAATTCAATGTAAAACAACAAGTACATGTACACTTGAATTCCTTTTGAAGATAACATAGAAAGGTGTTTTAACGATATTCAGAAATATTTGATATATGCAAAACGCAAGATCCTTTTTAGGTTTACACAAAAGCTGGGTCATGGATCCTTCAATCTGCGTTTAAAGAATTAGATAGAATGTTAATTCGGGTATATTGAAGAATATTAAGAAAGAAAAAGAAAAGCCTTTAAAACTTTGTTTGATTCTGGTAATTTGCAAAAAATAACAAACTAGTATGGGTGACGAGAAAAGTAATCTGGGATTACAAAATAGGCATCTTTTCCTCTGATATAACCAAGCATGATATAACAGAAATAATAGTGAGACCTAATCAATACAGTCTCTACTTCCTAATACGCTTGGCTTTCAGATCATCCAGAACTTTGTATGCTGCTAATTTTCCTGGTGACCCCATTACTCCACCACCTGTAATTATAATTGGTAAATAATTATAAATTTGTTACATAGGTTTAAAATACTTATATCAGGTTCAAATGAAAACCTCACCATAATGTCCTTTGAAAAAGTTTACTTAATACATGTATTTGTATCTTTAGGCATTAATCATCTGGGTTCTAGAAATGGTTGTAGTCCTAATATTACCATCTGATAAGAACTGGAGAAGTGAAGTCGAAACACAACAAATAAATTCTGAATACTGGTGGGTAGTTATTGTTTTATTTTAGAGCTTTATAACTTTTAATATGGTGATCTGATGAACAAAAATAATATCAAAACAAAATCTGAAATTTGTTGTTACTCGGAGCTTCACCACGTTGTGATCAGCCTGTGTTACTATGTGTTCCTTTCGAAGTTATACAAGTAGAATTTCTATTTGTATCAGCACTTCGAGACAAGTTCGGAACGTTTGTTCACAGACGTGCTTAAGGGCATTTATAATGGAAAGCTTTTCATTTAGATACAAGTTACATTTTATTTGTGTAGGCAATGGATCTGCTGACAATAATTGATAAAAATATTTTGTTATTTTAAATTCGAAAAATATTACCCTTAAGCAAACCAAATGACACAGACAGACCAGTTTACATGCACAAAAAGTCAAACCACCCACCAAATTGCATCACACATCTTCCAACATCGCCTATATCAGTAGGCAATTATCCCAAAAACCATAATTATCAGGACAGACTCTTAAAGGGATTATAAAGAGATTTTCAGAATTTAGAACGGAAATCGGGAATACCTATAGTATAGCATCAATTATTTTCATCATTCCAATTTTTTTTTAGATGACATAAGACATCAATAAAATCAACTTCTCTGTGTTCGTTACAATAATAAAGTAAGATCTTTCGCAAACCTTTATTGATTTGTGTTACAGAAGAATTTATTTTGATATTTCAGGAATTTGTAACGCAGGTAGTCAACGACTCCCCAATAGTAACACCTGTTCTGAATGTCCTGTTGGATTTTACCAAGAGAAAGATTTACAGGATAGTTGTGACGAATGTCCCGGACAGACTACTACAAATTCAATAGGGAATCAATGAGTGTAATAGTTCTCGTGTTGGTCCATGCAGAGTCCATATGACTTCTTAAGCAATACCGTGCCATTGGTTTAAACCAGGCTAAATAGAACCTTTATTTTCAGAATATCTTGGTTAATATTGACCAGAAGCTCTGTTCTAGATTGAATTGTCTTAGTAATTACAGAATATTGAATGAAAGATATCGCTAAGAACCCTTACCATAAATTACTATCAATTGTTTTATTTGAAAGGACACAGAAAACATTCAATACTCTGACGTCAAAAATGGTCAATGATGAAACTTTCCTTAAGACAATTACATTCTATATCGACTCTATTCCTTGTTTCAGAGCCTGTCAAGTACTTATCTCTATAAAGATTTTAAATAATTGGATTGTTGAATGATTTTATTTCATCAATAATATCGAACTGGGTGTATAAACACTTTTTCTACATTCTTTTAGTGTAACGAAGATCAGACCGATGACGTCATATTGTTCAGCAAATATTTAGGCATTAATATTTCCTTGGAAATGATATATAGCTTTTAAAATTTTGGATCATTTGAAATATATGTTACTTCTTGTAAACGATATTTCATTTATACTCAAAAGGAATAATGGAATCACCTTTCGCCTTTCCCAGATTTGAGTTTTAGTAAAATTGTATTAGAATATTCTCATGAGGTTTGGTTATAATATAACATATGACTAGAATGTTAGTGAAATTAATAATATAAGTTAATAGCCGTACCGGGATGAGTACCACTACCACATAGATATAAACCTTGTATAGGTGACTTGTAATTGGATAAACTGGAAACTGGTCGAGAAAAGTAGAGCTGGTCAAGTGACATAGAACCATGAAATATATTCTGAAAATATAATTAATTTGAGTAGTAAAGGCAAGGCAGGAACCAAGATAAGATTCTATATTGAATATAGAGGAGAGAAAAATACAATTATTGTCGCTATGGTTGCTCAATCGGAAGTGATTATAGAAGACATTGGTGGCTTCAATAGAAGAATCTTCTCCAACAGACAGCATGATAAGAGAATAATTCTCTATATACATTACCCCCAGGACGGTAAATGATGTAATTAACCCAAAAAACGCCAAAAGGCTTCATTCTTTATTCAATCTTTTCAAACCGTAAACACTTGAAGAATATTACCCAATCGAAATTCGTGGAAATTAGATTTGAAATGTAGAATGTTCAGAAATCTATAAATCAACTGTTCAATTGAAACTTTCTAATGAATTTTAATGAGAATACCTAACCCTGGGCCTTTTGAATAGTTTTATTGAATATCGTCAAACAAATTTAACTTTTTATAATTTCAATTTGAATAAAATATCACAGTTTACGAGACACATCATATCAAGTTTTGAAGAGATTCAAATTCTAAATTAAGTTGTCTGCACTGCACATAGTCCTATATTGCAAGTTAAATACATTAAAGGGTACCAGTTCACCAATCGAACCCTAGTCTAGAAACGAGAACAATTTTATCTAAGCAAATCAGTAAGGTTGTTCACAACACTTACAGTCGAAATTTGAGCCTTTAAATAAATCTGTTTCCATAATAATCCGCTTTTGAAGGTTAAAAAAGACTCGTATTTTATTGAGACTCATATACTTTACATACATATTATGTAACATTGCGCAGCTGTGAACCTTATAATATAAAAACAGCTCGATTTGGAAGTTTTAAACATAATTTTTTTAATTGCTACTCAATTTGTATGGAATGCGAATCAACTTTTAAATTGATTAGCCAATGGAAATTTGATGTAAGTACATGTAGTTCTAATCCAACTTGAACTCTGATCAAGTGCTATTGACTTGTGTACGACCTAAATAGAGAATGTTTTCTGCAGTGGCCACTTGATAGAGCTGAAACGCCGGTTTGTATCAGCTTTACCTTCTACAATTATAAATAGTGATATTTGATAATACTGACATAGATATTGAACCCAATTGATTACGAGAATTGTCTATTAAGCGTTTTCTTTATGTTTTGTTCAAGAAATCAACATATTATTAGAACAAATGGCATTGTTATGTCCATTGTGTTTATAGTAAAGGAATCGACGAGTTTCAACCTTGATGACTCATTTACTATCAATGAAAAAACGAAATCTGTAGTTTGAAGACTTGTATTCAATAGCTTCAAACATCAGTGTAGCCCATGTACCTTTCGCAACAGTATAAGATCTTAATTATTTTACCGTTGCTCTGACGATATAATCGTCTTTGCGTTAAGCTAACGATTTGAAACTTCACAGAACTTGACGAAAAGATAGTATCATGTGTCCAAAGATATCCACTTCAATTTCCGAGTAAAATCAAGTTTCAAAGTTTTCAGATAAAGGAAATTTGTTTCTGATAATGGCGATTACAGCACAAATTATATTTGGAGGAATATGATTGGTCGACAAGTAAACTCTCGACAAATGAAATTTAATGTATGATGACGAGAATATCGTGTTGTGGAAGCAACAGTTAGATCAGTAAAATATCATAATACTGTTGGTAAAGGGGCATGCTTACAACAAAGAATATTAAACCGAGACAAAATTAAACCACATGATTATGATTATTTTAAGGTAATGTAAAATGAAATAAAAGTAGATCAATCTAATCAGTGATATTAAATGGATTGTAATCCGGTTAGGATAACATAATTACAATTCTATTAGCCTTATATTTTATAATTAATTTTAACTGGTTGAATAAACATGACTTGTATCTACATTATCTATTGATTTAACACAATGAATAATAAGTACAGTGATATGTCAACTTTCTGTTAGTAACCTATTAAATCCCATACCTTAATTCATTATGTATAAGCGTTAAATTGTAGCCAGCGTGACTTAGGTGATACAACAAATTTATATGAAAGACAGGTATAGTTACAAAGGTAATACGTTGTTGAGATGCATATTTTGTATCTACATGGTAGTGACTACAGCAATTACAGTTCCATCCACAAGAGACCAGTCAGTTGCAATATATAGGACGGGATGTGCAAACATTACAGGCCGAAACTTACAAGTGTACAGTCAACCCCAATGGACCCCTCCCCCACCCACCCAAAAACCCATAAACCAACAAAAATGCACATACCCCTCCAGTCAAGCCTATTATTTCTTCTAAATCTGGTGGTGTTAGTATATCAGTTCCAATTATACTCTCTTTAAAACCAGGCGCATATCTCTCAATACTGTCAAATACTGGAGAGAGATAAATTACATGTAGCAACCAATCTCAGATAGAACAATTTCCTTGATGGGAAAAAACAGCATATAGGGGCAGATTGTTTTGGGTTTTTTTTTTTTATCCTGTGGATCTATGCCATTGAATATCCAAAATATTGCAAAAATACTGCTGGAGAGTCAACATTGATTAATTACTAAAGCGGAACAATTATTGTCTACATGAATCATTATTACTTTTTAAATTAAAATTGCCTTTACTCCTAATATATGTATAGTCATACACCAAGACAACCAACCCCCTTAATGAACATATTTTTTTTAAAGAGGACACGAATGCGTTATCCCACGATAAAAGTGAATCTCAGTTAAATAAACATAGACTTATAGGAATGGTATTTATCAGAAGTTAAAGAGGTGTTGATGAAATTAGACCAGTCGAGCGGACACAACCTTTCAAACTATATATGGTACATTCGCCTACAACTATTCAAACATTTCACACCGTCTATAATGTAGATGTGCCATTAATACACTTACCTATATTGGCATAATCTTGTTTAGTTTGTTCATCCCAGTTTTGACCATTAGCTAGAGTATAAGGTGTATACTGAGTAAACAACAGGACAACGTGAGATCCTGGTGGTGAAATTGTTTTATCTAAACTTGATGGTATCACCATCTCAATTACTGGTCTGAAATGTATGAATTATATAGCAGTTTAGAAAGCAATGCACAAAGTAACCACTCGGATACTCAAACCGGGAGAACCGAGTAACCCCAGGTTAACGAGCAAGCGTCCAACACGCTGAAACAGTTAAATTAGTGTGATATAGATTTACCGTTGTAACCATGGTACACTTACTTATTACACTTCCGGTCTAGCTAATAAATAAATGATGAATTCAGATATTAATCTCAGAATTACTACTGACCGTACACAACTATAAGTCTGTAAAGAACTTGATTGTTATATTTAGCATCTCTGTGTGAGCCATATTCCCCTTGCTTCACTGAACATTGAAATTATCCAGAAAGCTGAATTAAGACATTTTTACGATCAGAAAAGTGTACGAATTCAGGAATGCTAATCGGAATTTTGCTTCATCACATTCCACACAGAAATTATGAAAGATTGAATTTGTTGGACCTTGATATAAAGCATTATAGTTGATCAAGCAAGTATGATTCTCTGCTTGTTGCCTTTATTATGAAAAGCTCATAGGCCAAATATCACAGCTAGTAGCAGGTTAAAAACAAGCCAATACTAACTCTTTTGAATAGTGTCCATGTTGAGAATCTAAATAAGCTTGATGAATCAAGTCACTATTTTCACAGTTAATATGTATAGTTGTTTGGTGATGAGGCATTATACCATCATTTGTTGTATTTGGATCTGCCAGAAAATTGGGAATCTTATTAACAGCGACTGAAAAAAATAGAAAATCGCTGCAATAAATTTTTATTGTCTAAAATGTAGTGGAACTGGTAAATTCACGGCAACTTCCGGTTGAAAAAATTTGTTAACGTTTTATGTTCAATTTCCGTATTTACATCATCTAAATGGATTTGACAACTGATAACAATAAAATCAATTGACATAAAATATTTAATTCTGTTACTTTCTTAATCAATTTAAAAAACTAAATGTGATTTGTAACGATTTGATAACGGTCTGTGACTGACATAAACTAAACCCAGGCGCCCACGATATGATATGATATATTTTATTATGATGTTTTAATATAATTTACTATAGCACATCATACCCTTGAGTCAAACTCATAGTTAACACTGTTTGTGAATGAATTTCTGCTATTCAACCTATTGGAATTTTTATATCATACGTCAATAATAATTGCTTTATTCCCAAGAGATCATTTCGGCAGTGGTTACCACAAGTAAGTGGTTTGGTGTCCAATTAATTGCATTTCTCTTCTACGAAACTCATTGATGCGAAGAGATAAATAGGATTTATATAGAAGCATTATTATATTGGACACAAAGAAGATAAAAAAATTAAGTTCATCTGAATAAGGGGCCAATTCATGCTGAAAGAAGTGCAATAGTGGTAATTAAACGTTTTTATGAAGTGTCGAGGTAAAATTTAAAGCAAGCAACTGAGTTGTGTTCAATGTTTACATTTAAAATTAACACTTCAACAAATCGAAAATAATTATTCTGACTAAAAAACAACTTTACTTTTGATTAGTTTCACTTCACTCCTACGAAATTTCTCGTAAAAAACGTAGACAAATCGTTTTGGGGGATTAAGACTGAAATTGTTGCCATGAGATTGTAAAGATTTTCTTGTCTTACAAACTTACAACCCAACTATTTATATGCTATGTATTTACCGTTTATTTTGGTCACAGGAGATTTATAATCAATCTGTTTTAATTCTGATACCAGATCGTCACTTAAACAACTCTGAAAGTAAGATGTACCATATTTTATTTAAACACATCTACGGATATCAACAGCATTACTTTGTAATTTTGAGTTAAACAATACAAAAATTATAATGATAAACTACATTTGACTTAAAAGACACAGAAAGTAAGGTAAACAAGATTTAAACTACTTTAAAAGAAAGATAAACCAAGAAAGTAAGAGAATTCAAATCATGAAGAAAGATTGAATTGTTTCAAATTAATATTAACAGCAATCTGTTAGCTTGACAAGTTGTGGATATGATCACATTACTCTTCAATTTATGAGCAAGAAAATCGAAGAGAATTGAGTTAATAAGATAGATTTTGTTCATTGCTGTCAAAATATTCTCAATTTTCGTTACAATTTTCTTATTCTTTGTATTATAAGCACACTGATGTTTGTATATATTGAAATATATCTATTTAAAAAATGTATTATAAATCATAATATAGAACTCATGCTTTCGAACTGAACTCATACAAATTAGAATGGTGGCAGTAGTTATAGTAGTTATAGATTTAAAGCATGTTTCCCCCATTCCATTTTTCATTTCATGGGGGAAAAAACATGCTTTAAATCTATAACTACATGAGGAAAAAATGCAACCAAATTGAGCGTACCCAAAACAAAACCTCTACATTTCATAAAACACCCTACATTTTTCATAGAATTCTTACAACAAACACCTTCAATAAATTGCCTACATTCCATCAAAAAAAAACATATTAAAAATAGGATGAGTTTAATTTTAAAACATGAACAATACAGATTCGAAGATTATTCAGGCGACGGTATCTTTTCATCTATATTTTCTCTAGGTTCAAAAATAATTCCAAAAGTAGCTGGCTTTGTTTCAAACAACAAATCCCTAATTTCCTCCGGAGCTCAAGCAGTTGGGTCCGTGGCAAAAGCAGGAATTAGAATAAACGACGCCGTGAAAAAATCCGACGAACTGAAAGAATTACAGCAAATAAGAGAACTACGAAACAAGAGAATAGAACAGCAGGTAAAAGAGGGAAAAGGGTTTAAAGTTATAGGATAAAAATGATAGTCGCTCACGCTCCAAAAACCTATTTTGGTTCCGATATTCAAAAATCATTAGGATATCTTCCTGGATTTCCATGGGCCAAATACTCTGGCGAGAAACATCTTCCAGGTCATAATTACACCGGTCCAGGTACTAGATTAGATCTGCGATTAGACGAAAACGATAAACCCAAACCAGGGGAAGAACCAGTCAATAGAGTTGACGCTGCTGCTCTTAAACACGACATACTTTACAGAAACAAAGACATAAACTTCAGACACGAAGCAGACAAACAAATGATAATCGAACTCGAAAATATTCCAAATCCAACATTCAAAGAGAAAATGCAAAGAGCGATAATCATAAAACTGTTAAAAGCAAAGATGAAATTGGGTATGGGATTGGCAGATGAAATTCATAAAGAATTTAGAAAAAACAAACATTATTTAAAAGTTAAAGTATTTGATAAAGATGAAATATGGTCAGCAGATTTAATTAATATGCCAGTTGAAAGGGGATATAAATATTGTTTAACAGTTATTGATTTATATACACGTTATGCTTGGGTTATTCCTCTCAAAAACAAAACTGGAATATCAGTCAAACACGCATTTGAAACCATAATGAAACAATCTGACAGACGGCCCCAAAAGTTATGGGTAGATAAAGGGAGCGAATTTTATAACAAAAATATGAAATCTGTGGGGTTTGAAATTTACAGTACTCACAACGAAGGTAAGGCTGTAGTTATTGAAAGATTCAACAGGACTCTAAAAAATAAACTATTCAAAAAGTTCACGGAATTAAAATCTCAAAAATGGCTAAAAATATTACCAGAGGTCGTAGACGAATACAATAACAAAATACATTCATCTATAGGAGTGTCACCAGCACAAGCCTCAAAAAATCCAAATATTATAAGATCAATTAACGCGCAACATAACTACGAAAATGAAATAAAGAATCTAAATGTCAAACCCAAATTTAAAGTCGGAGATCGAGTTCGTATTTATAAATATAAAAGTAAATTCGAAAAAGGATATGTTGGTTATTGGACAAACGAAATATTTATCGTAGATAAAGTAAATAGCACATCCCCTCCAACATATGAATTAATCGATCAAGACAAAGAACAAATTATAGGTAGGTTTTATCAAAATGAACTTCAAAAAACCGACTTTTAAAAATGAATGAATTTCTCGATAAATATGGAACCGATACAACCACAAACTTCCAACTTATGAGATGGGCGAATGAGTTAAACATATCACCGTTTTATTATTGTATGAGAGATGAAATAAATAATCTCAAAAGTAAGAAAGGTAAATTCTACGCTATAACAAATATACACACTTCCGATCAAAAAGGTGTTCATCATTCTGCTTTGTACAAAGACTCTAACTTTTATTTTTTCGACTCTTTTGGATTAGATCCCACTGAAGAGATAATGAATATAACTAATCAACCAATTAAATCTTCTACATTTCAAATACAAAAGCCGGGTCAAAAGTTTTGTGGACAACTTTCACTTTGGGTTTTATATCAGTTGAGTTTAGGAAAACAGTTCGAAGAAATTGTAATAAATTTAACTCAATAAAAATGGCAAATAAATTTGGTTTAGGCGCTTTATCTTTAGATACTAAAAAACCAAACACTACATTTTCAATCAATAAAATCAAACCATATTTTGTGGATCAAATCGGAGACATTCTTCAGGGTGATATTGATATGAATAATTTTGGTATAACTAATTTAAAATCTCCGGAAAACGATAATGATGCTGTTCATAAGAAATATTTAATGGATCAAATAAATTTAATTGAAGTAGATAAAAACCATTTAAAAGATCGAATAGCTGATGTGAAAAGATTCTTCAAACGACAAATAAATAATAAAGATTTTATAAATGAATCTAAATTGAAAGAATTAGATTATATTGATGATGGTAAATTACAAAAAGAAGTAACAAGTTTAAAAAGTTTTATTCAACAACAATTAGTCAATACAGTAGATAAAACTCAATTACAAAATTTAAGGTCATTAATATCTAAATTAGATGACAAGATTACAAAGCAAAAAGTAGATCTTAAACAACTAATATCCAATATTAATCCAGGCATAAGTGAAGACAAATTAACCGCATTAGAAAGTAAACTTAGTGATGATAGCGAAATACAAAAACAAATAGAATCTATTCAACAACAATTAGTCAATACAATAGATAAAACTCAATTACAAAATTTAAGGTCATTAATATCTAATTTAGATGATAAACTAACAAAGCAAAAAGTAGATCTTAAACAACTAATATCCAATATTAATCCAGGCATAAGTGAAGATAAATTACAACGAGAATTAACTGCTCTGGAAACTAAATTTAAAACTGAATTACAAAACGAACTAAAATCTATTGATGATAGTGAAATTAAAACTTATATTCAACAACAGATAGAAAATATTGATGATAGTGAAATTAAAACTTATATTCAACAACAAATACAAAATATTGATGATAGTGAAATTAAAACTTATATTCGACAACAGATAGAAAATATTGATGATAGTGAAATTAAAACTTATATTCAACAACAAATACAAAATATTGATTATAGTGAGATTCAACAACGGATAACTACTATTAATAATGAAGTTTTAAAACAGGAAAGAAATATAACCGCATTAGAAAATAATCTCAAGGAAGAATACATTAAACCCTATTATTTCTATCTTCCATTTTCTAAAGACTATGCAGATTATTATGAAATCGGTGAAGAATTCACTCGTGGTTATAAATATGGGTTTAGAGTAAATATTAAAAAAGATATAGATACTCATGGAAGCGAATTTGATACTGTGACTTATTTTGAGGGGAATACTATAATTGACATATTTTTTCCTATGAAGGTAAAAGTCGATTTTTCAACTCAAGAAGGATACACTAATTATAACTCTCTTTTTTCTGTTCACTTTATCAAAAATGGTAACATCGTAGATACTAAAGAATTTAATCCTGGGGGGGAAATTTTTAATATTTCGTCAAATCAGTTGTATATAGATAACCTTAGAATCTCAATCGAGCCGGATGATAAAAAAGTGCCTTATACATTTGAGTTATTTGAGTTATTTGATATGATATTGGAAACGGAAACTACACCATCAGCAAGCATAATTAGAAATCCAAAACCACGAGAAGAAGAAACACAGATTTATGATTTTTTACGAACAACAGACTTTGAATATGTGAAACTATATTTTGTTCATAATGATCTTTACTTCTCTGTTGATGTTAATAAAAATCAACAATTTAAACATTTTCCAATATTATTAGCAGAAAGACTAGACATATCATATTTTTTCATAGAAATCTCTATTGAAAAAAAAACAAATTTTTTTGTTTATCGGGATTTGAACATGGGGTCAAAACAAGAAGCATTCTTAGTAGAGGTAAAAGTCAATATTGTACAAAACATTAATACACAAAGAGCATTGTCGGAAATTCACTTAATTTAACGTCTAAAAATGGAACAAGAAAGTAGACAAAAATACCTGATAGACAAACAAAACGAACTAAAAGTAAAACTAGAACAATATAATAAATGTAAGAAAAGATGGAGTAGAATTGATTCTGCTTTCAAAGCACTAAGTGTAGTTTTAACAGTAGGAACAACAATTGCAACGGCAGTAACTGGCGGATTGATGGTGCCAATACTTATTCCAACTGTATTAGCCGCAATTACTGCTATTCAAACCTCATCTTGTGGATTGATTGCTATGGGTTTTACATCCAAACAGAAATCTTATTTTAAAAAGAAAACAGATATCTTAAATACATATCTTAATAAGTTGTATATTTTCTTCGAAAGATCAAGAGAAGATAAGATCATTAGCGTTGAAGAGTTGGAAGAATTTAATGAAATTTTGGATAAATTTAATATACAAATATCAGCAATAAAAGATAATAAAAAGAACTCCAAAAATTAAGTAATTAAAAAAAAACATAAAAAATATGAATAACATTGAAATTATAGACGATGAAACATTCATAGAAAACGTACTATTTACCGATCTTATCAGGGCTATTACTCATAAATTTTCAACATTTAAGGGTCAAATTGAAATAGATGGTAGGATAATCGAGAATGGAAATCACAAACAATTCATGAAACTTCTTGGTTTCAATTCCAAAACTTTTAAGACCATTTTGTCTAAAATGGATGCAAAATCTGACTGCTCGGATTGGTATTTTACAGGGAAAATAATTTTACGTAGAGACAATTTTAAGGAAATAAGAAGATCAAACGCTGGTAGAGGAACTGAACTACTTAAAAAGATAAATGAATATAAAGGTAGAAATTGTTATATACCAACAGATGGTAACTGTTTTATCAAATGCGTAAATCATGTTTTGAAAAAAGATTTAACAAATAAATTTCAAACATTCATTAATACATTTCCAAAAGCGAATAGAAAAGGAGTAATGACAGCTGCTAGAATTAATAAATTCAATGAGAAATGTAATACTTCATTTCAAATTTACACTCCCGAAAATAGAAATGTACGCCCCGCCCTCACAGATGTAAACAAGGACAAGGCATTAGATTGGGTTTTATATTTACATAACTCACATTTCTGTCTTATAAGAAGAAATCAAAAAAGTTTAGGGATTAAAGAAATAGAAGATAATTATGAACAGGTATGGAAAACATGTAGAGATGATAATGCTGTAAAAGAAGTATCACCTTTGAAACTAAACGTATTTTCAAATATGAGTGATGATACTTTATTCGCTTGGGACTGTGAAACGTATTCAGATAGTGAAACGCGTAAAGCAATTCCTTATTCATGTACGTTAATTAATTTAGAAAAGCTAAGAAAAAAGTTAGAGATGATACCTCCCACTGATAATATTCCAGAAGCATTTTATAACAAACTAATGAAAATAGTAGAAATATTTGTAGGCACAGATTGTATAGATCAAATGTTGAAATATTTAGGTAAATATGATAAAAAAAGATTAACATTGATTTCTCATAACGGTAGTGGTTTTGATAACTGGATCGTAATTAAAAACGTAAAGAAACTAACACAATGTCCACTAATAACACCCAGAGGAATTCTTTCTTTACCATTATCTAATCCATACACTGATGAAGATTTACAGAAAAGATGGAAACGACAGAAAGATATAAAAAGTAAATCCAATTATTTACAGCATATTAATTTCACATGTTCCTATCAACACGAAGCATCTAGTTTAGCAACATGGGGAAAGTCGTCTAATCTACCAATGAATTTGAGAAAGATCGTTGATGTAGACATTGCAAAATATACCAAAGATAACTGGGAAATTTTAAGACACGAATGGGAACCATATGCAAAGCGAGACACCCTATGTCTTGGAGCATGCTTGATAAAATATAACAAAGTTATGAAAGACGTTGTATTCCAGAGCGTTTCTAATAATCTAACGGCTCCATCTCTATCTTTAAAGGGGTGGTATTATTTGTATCATTACGATAAAGAAATGGTTGAAGAACCATATTACGAAAGTACAAGACTCGTACCAAAACATACTGAAAAACAAAATATAGAAAAGGTTTACTCACACACTAACCCTTTTATAAGACATTTTATAAGACGCTCTATTAAAGGAGGAAGGGTTTCTGCAAATCGAAAAATATTTACAACTGATAAAATCAATGAAATTTGTGATGTATTAAAGGAATATACACAAACAAATGACGACAACATAATTGATTTATTTAAAGAATATAGTAAAAGTGATAAAGATAAAACAGATTAATTCAAAACTTAAAAATATAACATGTTCTAGACTGATGGCATTTGATGCTAACGGTTTGTATGCTTCTGCTATGTCAGATTTAGATAGTGAATATCCCAAAGCAGAAAGTGGTAGACCGTTTTTACCAGAAGAAGAAGAAGAATTTGTAAGACTCTTCAATGAACAAAACTTTAGACCCAAAACTGCTATTTTAACAGTTTGGTTTGAGTATCCCAAAAACATGTTCTTCCAACCGATACCAGCTAAAGATAAAATTAGTTTTACGAACAAAGAAGGAAAAAAGGAAACTGGCACTAAAATAAGATTCAGAAATGGTTTCTGTTCAGATGTTTTAACATCGGTCGATATTCAAGAAATAGTAAAAGCTGGTGGACGAATTATTAGAATATTAGATGGCATAGTATACGAAGAAAACTTTAGAACTCCTCCCTATAGAGACTACATTTTAATTTTGAGAGATCTAAGAAATCAATTCAAAAGGGATGGCAATATCGTTGGTAGTAATTGCATGAAATTATTAGGTAATGCCCTGTATGGGAAATCTATTCAGAAGGATATATCTTCATCAAAACATCTTTGGAATGACGTAACTTTAAAGGCTAACTTTGATTCACATGTTAAACACTATGAAAAAATAAATGAGACTCAATACATTGTTGATATAGAAAAAGAAGAAAAAGAAATCGACGATGTAAATAGTAAATCTACACGACTTACACCCAGTCATTTGGGATCATTCGTATTATCGCACAGTAAGAAAATAATGAACAATTTTATTCACGTAATAGATGGGTTTTATCAACCGGAAATATACTATACCGATACTGATAGTTTATACATTTCATCTAGCAATTGGAATAAATTAAATGAAGCTGGATTAGTATCCGAAAATGAATACTGTAAAGGAAAGAATGATTACGGTGATGGTGGAATTATATTCGGTTTATATTTAGCGCCGAAAGTCAAATACAATATCATACTAACTTCAGATGGTGTTTTAAAAGAAAAGAAAACATTTAAAGGTTATTCTAATGATAAGATAACTGTAGACGATTATATTCGGTTGGCTAGTGGATATGATATATCAAATGAATTTAAGAGAAATTGGGAAAAAAGTTTCACAAATGGAGTAGTTATTCCAAGGGATGATGATAAACAAAAGAAAGTTTTTAGAAGTTATTTAAATCTTGTAAAGAGAAAGGCTCCAAATAGTGAAGGAATCATGTATCCTTATTGTAATAAAGATGAATTGAGTTTGGATGAAAACTATGAATTTGATGATTTCGATTATCTAACTATTCAAGAAGAGAATGAAGAGTTACTTAATTCTTTTTAAATGAAGTTGAATAACAATTTCTTCGTTTCCAAAGTCTATAAACCTATTTTTACCATCTTTGATTTCCAGATTTATATCTTTGATCATAAAGGAATTAAGTGGTAAATATGTTGTTTGAAATGGTTTTTCTATAATTCTATATCCAATCGGAACAGTGAATGTTGGAAGACTGTAAATAATCTGACGTTTGTATTTATTGAAAAATCCACCGTTTATTAAATTGCAATGTATATTGATCACATCGACATCATTCTCGATATTAGCTTTATGTGGTGCTATAGTAGATTGGGTGTATACTCGTTTATCAAATCCTAGTAACGTATTCAATGAATTTTCTACGTTGAAATCAACTTGACTATTATTTCTTAATATCAATTTCATTTTGTTCAAATTTAAATTACCTTCGAATTCAATATTGTTTTTACCATTGACACTTCCTGCGTATTCAGATAGGTATTCGTTAATGGCTATGTATTCGTAACTTCCTGGTAGTAAACTTATGGTTTTGAATGTTGCTCCATTATCTGTTGATATTTTTATTTTGTTATTATCTTCGTTGATATTTCTAATGGAATTGTAAACAGAGAAATACTTTAATCCCAATTCATATTCTTGATTTCGATCGAGTTCATACTCATAATCTAGAGATAATTTAATGTCTGATTTATTTGAGGTGATGACGAATAGTTGACTCATTTTTAATAACACTTTTATAATCATTTTTATCTATGATACCTTTTTGTAGGAGTCTTTTTAATATACAATTTAATTCATTATATTGTCTGTGTGATTGATGTCCTTCCTTCATTGCTGCTAATATTATTTGTAATCTATTAAGCAATTCTTCGTTGTTGTCGGATAAAAAAATTACACCATCTCCTGTATGTCCCAAAAAGTCATCGATTTCTTCTATAATATCATCAGTGTAGTTATCATCACTACCATCGGTGTTATCATCTAATTCTTTTTCCAGTCTTCTTAATCTTAAAGTTTTTGGTCCTCCTGTCCTTGTCAATGTAAGAATTTCCACATATGAATTCAAATCTTTGAAATTATAATCTTTATCATACCCATTCAAAAGATTAATCATACCGGGTGTTAAATCATATACAGCGTCTATTCTGTCAATCTTAAATGTTGGGTTGTGTTGATTGAAACGTATCCTAAAACCGTTAAGAATCAATCCATCCTGATCAATTGTTGGCTTTATTGTTTTGGCTAGGGTTGGATTTGGATTTGAAAAATAACGTTTTATATCATCTAATGTCCTGATTACGATTCCATCATCTTCAATGGGATATTCTATTTGTGGAGGAGATTGTTGAATTTGTTGTTTAGGAGCTTCTAATTTATTCTTGATATCCTCTTGACTTTTTAATATTGGTTTAAATAAAGTTTGTAGATTTTCTGTTAATCCGAGTTGTTGTAATCTGTTATTTTCAACTTGGGTCTTTATTTTATTCTTAGCTTTGATATATTCTCTATTTCTTTTTAAAATATTATTCCATTCCATTTTTAAAAAAATAAATTAACATATGTTTATCATTACTCTTTCACCCGCAGGTTTTCTGGTATTAACGAATACATATCCATGTTCCTCTGGATTTCTCCATTGAGCTTTACAAACCTTTTTAAACGAATTTCTGTCCATTCCGTGATTTATCGACTGTATGATTTGAGATAAATCTTTATCGTTTAATTCAAATAATAAAAAACAATTAGCATTTTTTCTAATGAACCTAGCATCCATCCCGTAAAAAGATTGGGCTTGGTATAAGCAGTGACAGTTGTGATGTCTTCCCTTCGTGAAGAAATCTTGTTGAACAGTTTGATTTTTTTGCGCTACGCAGTCGTCAAACAATATTAAGTTCTTTCGTTTACTATCAATATTAGACAAGTCCAGATCATTTACATTTTTTGTCAGAAACACTTTTATGTCAGTTGGATTGAAAGATGGATTCTTTTCTTTTATGAAGGTATCTAAGATATCTTTTATTTCCATTTCTCCTTTATCGTAATATTGAAATAATTCTTGAACATATTTCTTTGGTAAATATTCTAAAGCTTTGAGAAATTGATAATACGATTGTTCTGGTGTTGTTGTGTAGATATATAGAGAATCAAAATCTAAAAGGTTGGGTGTTGTCAACATGTTAAAAGTGAGATGAGTTTTCCCAGAACCTGAACTACCGCATATACACATGAGCATTGGATTATTAGGAAATATTTCTGAATGATTAAATTTCTTTTCCATTTTTATGTACCAAAAATTACACCTTCTCCTTTATACTTTGAAAGATATATTCCTTCTCCACTGTGTATATTTTTAAAAAATATTCCATTACCCTTATGTTTGACTTTGATTTCCCCTGTGTCAATACTATCCACTAATTTAGTTAATCCTTGTTTGACAGTTTTCTTAGTTTCTTCACTAAATCGATTTCCAAATTCTTTAACTGTACCTAATATGTCTGCTACTCCCGAACCTTTTGCTAACTTTTCCATTTCCAAATTATGTCTACGTTTTTCACTTTTTTCAGCTTCGGCTGCTTTCTTGGCATTGACGGCTTGAACTATTCCTGCTGTTCCGCCGGCCGTGGCACCGGCTGCGGCCAAACCTGCAAAGATCAAGGGTAGGAAAGGTAAAAATCCACCTTCCTTTATGTTCTTGTCAATTCTTTCCAAATCCATATCATCTCGTACTTTACAGTGTTTATATTTATCAATAAGTTTTTTAGTTATGCTGATTCTTTTACCATTGTAAGTAATTGTAGTTGGCTTTTCTGTTTCGATAGCATCTATTATTCTTTTTACTAAAGTTTCGGGTTTCATTTTTAAGGGATTAATTTATTCTATTCGAATCATCCGTCTGTCGGATATTTTTATTATATGTTTTGCTTCTTCCAATAATAAACAATAACCGGTTACATCTCCTTGTGTTTTTTCGATATGAATATTTATGTTTACTCCAGTTTTGAAAAGATCTTCTTGATGAGCTGATAGATCAAAACAGAAGATTGGGTGATTAATTGCAAAATCTACATATCCAAACTGAGGTGGATTTCCAAATAATTCACACATATTTTTATAATTTCTATACAATTCATTATAATCCTTTGTGGATGGATTAATAGTTAAAGGTTGGTTAGGATAATTATCGTTGTTTAATCTTACTTGAACTTTACGGATTATAGGATCTTGAGTTTGGTTCATTGCCACTCTAAAGATATTGTTGTTATTTGTCTGAGAATCTGGTAAGTTCTTGAAACCAACTATTAAATATCTTGCTGGTTTAATGCTGTTAGTGATTGGCCATGTTGTGGATTCTCCAGTTAAAGTCATGCTCCCTACAGTGTTGCGACGAAGAAAAGCTATTTCAATGTCTTTAGTTAACGAGTTGAATATTCTCGTTTCTACTTCAATTGATGGTGTTATTACGGGTATGAAAAGTTGGAGATTTGTTATTTCTAATTTTGCATTTGAATTAGCTTCTCCAAAGAATATCTTATCGTCATTAATTTCTCTTTGTAAATGAATTTTAAATGGTAAACCTATAGAAACTTTTCGATGTTCTAAAAGACCGAATAAAGGATATAATTTCCAATTTACGTAATTACCCCATCTATTATCCTCAACAACATTATTGTACTGATTAACTCGTTTGTCAAACCCCTGGTTTACTGCTCTACCGATTCTCTCAATGCTATTTCTGGCAATGACTCTCATTCTAGCGATATCAGCATCGTTAGCTACAGTTTTTACTGGTTCTTTTAAAACGTTCCCATCACCAACATCGGGTATCCAACCCGAGACTGAATCGTAGTTTTTGGGGTAAAGGACTGTTTTCAACATTGTGTCAAATTCTCCAGGGTGTTTGATGGTTTCTATGGGGTTTGATCCCGCTTCCAAAACCATTTCGCTAAATAAAGAAGGAAAGAAATTATTTTCTAATGTTGTATTAGTCTGTGGGACTCTATTTTCATTTGCTGTTCCGTCCTTGATTTTGAAATCGCATCTGAAATAGGCATCGGAAAGTAATAACCAATTTGACAGACTATTGATCTCGAAAGTGACCCTCCCACCATCATTTAGTTGGGATTTAGATCCAACACTCGGAGAAATAATTATGAAATCCTCTTTTTTTTATTAAATGAATAAAGAATTGGATCGTATAATCTAAAAATTGGATCAAGAATTTTATTTGCCATTTTTAGAGGAATTATTTTGTTAAAATACAATACATTTACTATATGCATATATAATGTTTAATAGAACAAAATAACAACATATAAATAAGTTCAACAATGTTTAGTAACAACTTTTACTGTATTAATCAACCCCTTGACTACGGATAAACACTGGTAACCAAGAGGTGATCATACAGAATCGCTACATGGTTTCAAGTATTATTATATAAATAAGTTCAACAATGTGTAAAGGGAGGTACAACTTTTACTGTATCACTCACAATGTTAATACCGGTCCTACAGGGCCGGTTATCGTGACATTACACACATCTATTTTTAGTTAATGTCCCTAGCAACTCACAAATAACACGTGGTATATGTCTACTTAAGACCGGTCATGATGACATTACACACTATAAATCTACTGAAGACAAACTATCGATTGCGTGAAGCTTGAGTTATTTTTAGAGCGGTCCTACAGGGCCGGTCATGATGACATTACACGCTATAACACTATACTATATAAATACACCATAACAAAGATATCCGCGTTATAAGCCGTGACAAACTATGAATTAAATAAACACTTTAAATCGACAAAAACTCATTACCCTGTTGAATGCCAAACTTAAATGATATTAAACTAGAAACGCATAAAAAATCATTTCCAAAATATTTGCTCCTGAGGATTGGTTTCTAAACTTCGATTGATTTTCGCAATGTTTGAAACTAAATCGGAAATTGGCATGGATAAATTTCTAAATTTTGTGTAGCGTTTACACAGATTTGCTAGAGATCTCAATTTTCTAGCCCAACGCACCGAAATTGACAATTTGTCTGCCACAAAAGTGTCGAAGTTCCCACCATTCAATTTAAATAGTTTTTGTAGCCAACATCCAAATGTTACGTAATGTTGGATGAAGTGTTTCTTATTTTTGATGTACTTGTCACAATTTATAAGTATTTCTTGAACATTTTCATTGTCATTAATTTTGTCGTCAAAATCTTTTATTTGTGTGTTTGTAATTGCATTGTCTCGAAGTCGAGTTTTTAGATATTCCAAATATTCGTTGGAGGATTTAGTTTGTTTGCTAGTCCGCGTTTCTTTATTAAAATCAATTTTTTTTGGTGTTTTGGACAGGGTTTTGAAAGTCGATTTGTGGTAATCGGCTGCACATTGAACACTCTGTTTTTCAAGTTTTTCTTGTAATGTTGTATAATATTGTAAATATTCCTCATGGTATCTGATATGGCTTGTTATCGCTTTAGAAATATCCAAATCACTTATATCAAAATCCATGTCTTCTAATCCATCGGCTTTTTCACTTTCTTGACCTGAAAAAAATATAATACATATATAATATACTCTTTGATAAATGTTTTATATTTTTTAAAATGTTTATAGAAAGATTTATATTACATACTTGACAGATTCATGGATGTCAGATTTAAACTGCCAGTTGAACTTTCTGTAGTTAGTGATTGGTTTATCAGTTGGTCATCATCAGTTAGATCCATTGTTTTATCGGTTCCTGTATCATCTTCTGCCATGTTTCCCCTGTAGATGTGTCTGTCTCAAACAAAGAACGCAAACTGAATACTATTTCCTAGAAACAGCTTGTTCCCATAGTAATCAATGTATTGACGTCATATATTCATGCAATATTGACCTAAGGGCGAACTAATGTCTCACATACAGTTCAATAACCTCAATATTGATTTATAATAAAAACCTGATGTCTCACATACAGTTCAATAAACTCAATATTGATTTATAATAAAAACCTGATGTCTCACATACAGTTCAATAACCGCAATATTATCACGTAATGTATTTGATTAGATTCTTAGAAATAGTTTATTGATCAGTTCACCATGAATACAGTTAGCTCATAGTTTATTGATCAGTTCACCATGAATACAGTTAGCTCATAGTAATCAAATAATGACGTTTATACGATGATAATGCAACATGATTAAAGGGAACTAAATCTGTCAATCTTAATAAAACCAGACCACAATGGATTTCAAAGATAAATAAATCATTTTCAAATAGTGGGATAATATGTAATTTGAGGTATTTTATGCTAGGTAGGGACTTGATGGAATGTAGGAAATTTATTGAAGGTGTTTGTTGTAAGAATTCTATGAAAAATGTAGGGTGTTTTATGAAATGTAGAGGTTTTTGTTTTGGGTACGCTCAATTTGGTTGCATTTTTTCCTCATGTAGTTATAGATTTAAAGCATGTTTTTTCCCCCATGAAATGAAAAATGGAATGGGGGAAACATGCTTTAAATCTATAACTACTATAACTACTGGTGGCCTATCAAATAAATGGAGAAAAATATAGTTCTCTTTCCACAAAGAATGAAATTGTTTTATGGAAACTTCATCTTTTAATAGGCTACAAGCTTTCTCAAATGGCGGCCCTCGGGTGACGCCTTCAAGACTGGTCCAAAGATATTACTACAAAGAACTAAATAATTGTAATTATAATAAAGAAATAATATTCAATGCTTTTTTGCTGCAAAATTAGTGTCAAGACTGTGTAAAACAGAGCTTCCATTGCCCTTGGACCCCATCTGCTAACTAAGCTCTATTTGGCCCTTCTTTTTCAGTCATAAAATGCATTTGATCCTTGGCAAAAATTAATTGAGAAGTCCTGTTTTAATACATTAAATATGAATGAAACTTCAAATTGAACCATTTCATACATATAGGCATGTTCCTTCAGCAACGTTAGACATTATTTGCATTATCTACCGTTGCTGGATTGACGGTGTTTTCTCGTCATTATCAACTAATAACCTCGTTTAAAAACACTATACGTCACATTCAATTTATGACCGTTGAGACTCGATTATCACAAGGTAAATTTGCTACAAGAAATTTGACGTCTGGTCATTCGAAAGTTTTCCCGCAATAATTTGTTACAATGAATATAACTGGTCGACAATAATCGTTCGACCAATCAAAGTTAATGACGAGAAAACCTTATCATCTACATTGTTTATTTCATCCTGTCAAGTGCATTCCAAAGCACCAAACAAACGTGGCTCTTTATTGTAATGTACATAAACAGAAGACTGAAAGCATTTCTTACTTCTGAGACCATATCTAGAAAGGTGACCTTTGGTGTGGCATTAGAAAGAACAATATTTGATTCAATTTCTGTTCCAGTTGTCAACACAACACCTTTAGTTTTCCCATTTTCAATATGAATCTTCTCAACGCACTGAAACAAAACAAACTGAAGTCTAGACAATCTATATGTCAGTAACACATTAATCTATATAATTTGACATTAAAAATTAAAACAAAACAAAAAACTCAAACGGTATAACTGACATAAAAAATCTTACATCAGAGGCGTTCCTTGTGAGATGGGCACGTTTCAATTACAGTAGAAACTATATTAAACGACCGCTCAAGGGAAACAAACCAAACGGTCGCTTACTGAAGCAGAGTTTAAGATCAGTAAGGTCATACTTAACATCAAAGATATTTCTGGTTGACGGTGGTCCAGAGGACTTGGTAATTTTAGGAGGAAGAACAGACACGCAAGGTACGATAGAGGCCCGTTTCCATACGAGAACGCACTTGACTTAGTTAACCAGGATCAAATCGCGATAGTTTCGGATGACCCGTTTCCTGGGCACAATTGATGAGCTATCTTAACACGATATTAAGGCGTAGAGATGCTAAGAATAAGCGACCACGACATTAAAGAGGACTATTTCAGTTGAATCCTCACAAGGATCCCTCCAGTTCATCCATCGAAGGTATATGGAAAAAGTGATGTATACAATGATACAATGATATCTTTCCAGACCTTGATTAATCAGTAGTGTAGTGTAATTTTCTAGCCAAATGACTTGTTTATTTAGGTGTATTTATAATGTTCCAAGAAGAATATTCAGTTCATCATTGTAAAGACCAATTACCGTGACATTTCATTAATAACGTATAGATAGCGTACCGAGAGAGAAATGAAGAGAATGTCTATATTCTGACCTTATTAACCAGAACTCTAGCACCATGATCTATAGCACAGATTGATATGGCAGTTGATACTGACCCCATACCACCTTCAACATATCCCCAAGCTCCTTTTACACCTTCCAACTCACCCATAACATGGTGTAACAAAACATAGCTGAAAACCCATAAACATTATCAAGAAATTACTTGTTCAGTTTGAAAGCATCAAATATTAAACTATATTAGGTACAAATGATATATAAACGTACATGTATTCGTTACTTGTTTAAATGACGCGAACTGTGTGAAATAACAAAAAGAAATGGACCACAATGTTATTCTAATTTTACGTCAACAATGGACATACATACAGTGGTGTGCATTCTGGTTTTTTTCAGTTAACCGGACCTCAATTCCTTGCATCTACTATCAAGTTAATAAATGTCTTAATATCTAAGTGTAGGAGTTTGATTGATCACGTTGTTGTTAAATTTCGAAATAAAAGTTAACCTACCCACTACCGGGACTTTGAGGACTTAACATCGCACCAATGACAGAATCAGTTGCTAATGTTGCTTTTAAAGGTTCCGACTCGAACCATCGATCTAAAATCTAAATAAATGGAGATTACAGTTTTATTGACAATCATTCATTTCATGCATCAATTGAGAATGCTTGCGAATGTTTTCCATATGAAGACTTTCTCTTTCAAGAAGCTAAGGAATTTGATCGTCTGAAAAATGGACACTACAAAATGGGAGTGTTCTATAAATATAGTTTTCCGAATGATTTTCAAGAATTGTAATAATATGATGTTTATGATGTCTGGATCTGCACAAAACACAGGCGGAAGTGGCGAGTATAAATAGCCAAATCTGTTTTAGTTATTGAAGTCCGAATCAAAAAGTTGTATGATCGACATCATGATATCATTTACAAATCATTCGGAAATACTTTGATAATGTAATAACGATTCTACTCATGTTGCATATATCTAAAGATTTATATTATTTATATATAGCCTACTTCGTACCTTCATTGCTGGGGCTGTCATGAGTTCATAAAATGTAGACATATCTTGTCCTGTTTTCTTGTCTAAAATGTAAGAAGAGGAGTGAGCTATTCAACTACAAGTTCAAACTATAAAGAGAACCAATTAATACTAATTTACACCATTGCATGACCAATATCAAATACGATGGTTTTAAAACTCATTGATTAAAGTTAGCGCTTAGGTTATACAGATTATTTACAGATACACTGGTCAAGTTTTGATTTTACTTTAAACAATTGTTGTCTGATATTTATCGTAGACCAATATATACAAATGATTTCTTCAGATCTATAGCTGACGATACACTTAACTTTTGGTTGATTGATTGTACATAATGTATTTCAAATATGTCACAATGACCAAAGATAAATTTAGAGTTTACACTGACTTATTATGTATCCCTTTTGGTTTTCAACTTCATGCCAACACAATAAGTAACTTCTCATTTCATATGTTATGATTCTTTAAGAGTGTTATTGATCAAATTAAAAAAATTATATAAAGTACAGAAAGCTGTTCACTTGTTTTTGACAACGTTTTATAATTTACAGATTATGTGTGTTGAATATCTAACTAAAGATCTCTTGAAAATCCTCGTCTTTGAACATCAAAGTTTCATAAAAGACGTAAACAAGTTATAAATGCGGTACAGATGATATAATTGTCAATAAAATTGAATATTCTGTATAAATAGATTTGATTACCTACACGATGATAATAATGCCAGAACAGTCTGTAAGTCGTATTTTTTAGCTGATAACGACTGCCTAACATCTCTAGTGATTTGAACTGGGGCTCGATCTAACAATGGTTCAATACAGCTCACAATCTTACTCAAAACCTCTTCATATAATTCAAAATTCTAGAATAGAAGATAATTTAATAAGACTAACTTCCTCTTGTGTCATTTAAAGTAGATTAATAAACTTGGTAAACAACGAATATCAATAGAAAATGAAAGATAACTGTTATGGTACAGTTTTTGGGCAGTTTGAGTTTGGAATTTACATAAATTCAAGGCCCAAATCGATCCTTGAAAATGCTGAACATTCCCTTTTAACAAAATATCATTAACAAAATCAATTCCATACCCCCTCGGTTTTGATTGGTTAGAATAGAACGTAATTTCATGAGGTCAAATAATGATTGTGTATCAGTGGAGTGTGCAAGATCTGATGGTGTCATTGACAGAAATCAAAAAGCGAAATATAATACGAAATATATTCCTGTAACTTAACTCCTTTCTTACTTACATGGGAATCTTTTTTGGAGAATTGGGCGATTTGTTGCTTGTTAAATGCTGGATCCATGCCAAGAGTAAGAGAAGTAGCTTTACCGTTCAGACCACCTGGTTCACAAAGCGGTGTATAGGAACTGGGGTTCCTTAGATATACTTTCAGACCATACTTCTGAAATAGTATAAAGAGATTTAAACTATCTCGATTTCCACGGTATTTTTATTTTATTATCATAGCAGTACAAACAAACCCAGAGTTATTCAAGGCGATCAGAGGAATCCAAAATTAACAAAGCTGACTTATTTCCAGATAGTTCTTTGGATGTCATGGTTCTTGCTAATAAAGTAAAAATGCAATTCTTCTCCCTTCTCTATTCTGCTAGACAATGTTCTTTGATTATATTTTCAGGGTGTAAATACTCATTTATGATTTTATGGGATGTTTATGCACGAACCTTTAACTCTAAATCTTTGATGATCTGTGGTCGAAATAAACTAAGAAGATAAGATGCTCTGGAAAACTTGAATTCTGAAAAAAGATTAAAAAAAGAAATTAATCATAACTTTAAAACATCACAAATACTTTTTCATAATCGTCAAAATTTCGATCAGATATATGCGCCAATGAAATTATATCAGACCAAAGTCCTACCTGGAATAATTTCTTCTGTAACTGCAGCTCCGCCAATAACATGGCGTTTCTCTACTACACAAACATCTAAACCAGCTTTCTGGAGATATGCTGCCTACAAATATATAACCTATCAAATCCACCACCAAATATATACATTTCTTGAAAATAAATGCATTTTTAAATTATTGAAACTATTATGATAGGTATCTAAGTAGTTATTTAATAGATTTATAATATGGATATTACTATACTTACCGCAACTAAACCATTGTGGCCTGGAATTAAAAAATTTAAAGATTTATATAAAACTTGAGTGAGATGGATATTATACGTTTCAAAATGATATAGTTTGATTTATTAGTATACTTTTCAAGTAACTTTCAAAGTACAAAACAAGCTTATGCGTACTTTTGAATCTTAAAAAGTTTTATGGTCGGTATCCTTATCATATGACATATAAGATACATGTATGCTCAACAGTGAGATGGTATTATCACATTTATGTACTTATATCATGTTTAAAGGGGACCAGTCTTCATTTTTATTTGTTGATTTGGGTCTTGAATATATTTAAGTATCCTTCAGAAGCACTAGAAATGTACGAAAATTGCATATTTCCTTCAAATATATCTTAAATTAGACATTTCTCCTTCTATTTCTATAGATGACTTTTCTATATATATTGCATAGTATCGATAATGTGTAGTAGGGCATTATAACTTTCAAATGCTAATAATTATGGATGCACATGGATTTGAAGACTCAAATTTCAATGGTGAGTTGTGATAATCAGTACTGAATTGCTGAGCTAAAAAAGTCCCCGTTTCTGAGACTTGGAAAAATCGACCCACGAAAATGAAGCCTGTGCTTCTTTAAATTGGCCTACTTTATAAGTAAGTTTATACTTATACTTGCACACACTACAGGGGTGGATTTAGGGGGTGGCCTGACGGGCGTGCGCCCCCCCCCCCCCTAAAATTTGCAAAGCATGGGTTGTCCGCACCATTTTACCACAAATGTTTCTCGCCACACTTCGCTTGGCAAGATATCTATCTACATTGCACCCACTCATAGAAGAATATTTCAATAACTTTGTTTATTTTAACCTCAAATAATTTTTCGGCTCACTCCGCTCGCAGAAAATAATCCCCAATGGTTACTTTTCCACTTAAAACAAAGGCAGAGGGCACAGTTGTATGTTCAATTGTGTCGACTCAAACGAAACCCCACGGGACTGGCTAAACCTTCGGTTAATTATGATATTTTCTTTTATGTATTATTCATAATATCTTCACCAATCATTCTTCTTAAGTTTCCGTTGAGGATTTAAATACATTTAGACTTCAAGTATAAAGGGAGAAAACTGTTTTCTAAACTTTATCTACAACCGAAATTACATATTTCTAAAAAAGCAAAAATCTCTGTATATCATAAAATATTTGATAAAGGTATACGTTCTATACAATGCCAATATTTTTGTAGGTCCAGTAAGTGGACGATTTGGAAACATAGTACATGTACATGAAATTATACAGTAAAAGTTATTTAAGACAATCAATTGTTTCGGGGCAGTATGTGAAGAAAATAACCAAGAAAGTAAATTGAGCTAGACGAACATTAGATATGGAGACTTTTACAACGGAAGAAAATACCTGTCTCGAGTCGTTAAGTGTACTGTCAAAATGTGAACGGATCGACGGACAGGAAGATTACAGTGTTAAAGTGAAATGAGATAGATCTCATAGAAAGCACGGGCCTAGGTCAGAAACAAGAACTATTTACTTCAAGGTGCTTGTTAGATTAGTTAGTTTTAGCTTAAGAATACATCAAGTAGATTATCTGGAAATATATACCACCTTGTCCTATGAAATTAAACAAGAAAGAGCTTATTTATGAAAACATTCATTCTATCGAATCTATATGAAAAAAATAAATAAAAAGATAAATTATATAAGAAAAGTTCATTAAATATATCTTAAACATTATTTCACTCGAGTCCGTCACCTAAAACAGAAAGTACTTGAAAATTATTAATACATGTATACAATAAAACTAACAGGGAGGGAAGGAAAAGAACACATTAACTAATTGTTCTCATTGTTACTTTGAATAGAAATGGGGGTAGGGGTGAGGGGAGGGTCAAGTTTGCCATGGACTAGATGATTGCTTAAGTTCCTATTTCGTCTATAGGCTGTAACGATTCTCTTCGTATATACATTCGGATATTTTTCCTGTAGAGATTTGTAATATTTCTTGACAGTTAACGATGCCTGTACTGCTGTCTGATTAAACGTAACTACGAATGGTATTATTTGGTTGTCATGTTGGATATTCAAACCATGTGGATGTACTGTACCAAGTTGGTCCATCCAATAGCTCTCGCGTTGTAATCTTCGGTGCTTGGGTTTCATGTTTGGGACTGGTATTAAACTTTCGATAGGCATGATCATCAGATCTTCAATGGAGTGGTCGGGAAGGTTAAAGTGGTTCGCAATTGGTCTATTTTTGCCATGTACGATATCGTAGCGATGGCCATTAAAACGGGTTCGCAACGCATTTTGAGTTTCGCCAACATATTGAATATCGCATTTTTTACAAGAAATTAGGTAAATCAAATTTTGGTCAACGCAAGAAAGTAGGTCATTCATGAGGAAGGTCTTTCCTGTCCTCTTATTTTGAAAATAGTGAGAAATAAGTATATGTTCGCAGGTACGACACGCAGAACCTCCACACGGTATTGAACTAAAGCCATGAAACGGGGGAGGGGGGTCACTTTTCCTTTGAAGATCCGAAAGAGTGTCGTTTTTAATTTTGCGCAAAAATCGTTTTGAGTAACCCCTCTCTCTTAATTTTTCGAAAACAAGTCTACACGCGGAATCAAAGTCGGTCTGTTGGGTGCAAATCCTATGGAATCTTAAGATTTGCGATTTAATTATGCCAGAAAAGGTATGTTTAGGATGAAAAGAATTTTTGAATAAAAGTTGGTGTGTGTCGGTTTCTTTGAAAAAAACTTTGACATCTAATTTATGTGTTTTTGGTACTTGGTACCTTTGAATACTGTTGTATCCAGAAAATCCATACTCGTTTCAGAAATGTTAGCGGTCAATTTTACTGAAGGATGATGATTGTTCAAAATTTCGAAATATTCCCAAAAGTTATCTAATGATTCTGTCCAAATGATAAATATGTCGTCAAGAAACCTTCCATAGAAGAAAGGTTTGAAAGGTGAAATGGAAGAAATTTCTCGTTCCCACTCAGCCATAAAGATATTAGCATAACTAGGAGCAAAACGTTTTCCCATTGCCGTACCAGATACCTGAAGATAAGTTTTTCCGTTGAAATAAAAGTCATTTCGCGTTAAGCATATTTTTAAGAGATCTAAAATTTCTTCATCAGGTCTTTCCTCGCATGGATTTCGTTGAAAGGCTTTACGGACAGCGTCTAAACCGGTTTTGTTATCGATATTTGTATACATTGAAGTAACGTCCAATGTAATAAAAACGGCATTCGGAGGTAAATCTAAGTTTTTAATTTTTTCTACAAAATCGGTAGTATCTTTGAGATAGGAAGGATGTTGGCACGCTAATGGTAGTAAAAAATGGTCAATGTATTCGGAAACTCGGTAAGACTCACTCGCACAATCTGATATTATTGGTCGCCCCTTTGGAATTTTATTGGGAACCGACCAGCCAGTTTCCGGATTCTTATGTATTTTTGGCAATGTATATAAATGACGTTGTCGAACATTCGGATCCGCGGAAAGGTAGTCAAATTGGGAATCGGAAATATATTTTTTTGAAACAAGAGTACGCAGAATGTTATTTATTTTCGCAGCAGTTTCCATAAAAATAGGTCTATCAAGTTCACAATAATGCGCGGAATTTTCTAATTGCTTATCAATTTCAAAAATATAGTCAACGCGGTTTTGAATAACACAACAGCTGCCTTTATCACTTTTCCGAATAATAATGTTCTGATCGTTTTTTAACTGATTGATAGCTTTTCTCTCAAAATTTGTTAAATTATTTTTCTCGTTTACTACAGGTAAACGAGAGACTTCATCGTACATGTTATCGCAAATTGAAATTATTTCATTGTCTATCGCGCTATCTGGTGGATTCCAGCCAGATTTCCCCGTAAATTTAGTACGTTTACCGCGGCCAAGTTTTTCGCGAAAAAAGTAATTAAGTTTGAAAGTACGCACAACTTCTTCAATTGACGATAAAATTGGTAAGGTTGAGGTTGGCTTTGCTGTTGGAACAAAAGTAAGCCCTCGGTCTAAAAGTCGAATTTCTAAGGGAGAAAGTTTACGGTCACTAAGATTGACAACGGTCTGACCTAAACTCAGGATACTTCCCCCCGCGATCAGTTTAAATGGGAGACCCATTTAGTACAGATACTTCGGGCAGTGGGGGCCGTCCAGTGGACGTGATCCGAGTTTACTTCGACCACTCCATTGAATCTCGGAATAGTAGTAGCAACAGGAGATGGCTTGTGGTAGATGAGATGATTATATCTTCTGAGGTTGTCGGTTTCAAATGGTTCAACTCGGGCAAGGGCGGAAGAAATAGGTATCTGGGTGTTAAAGATAGTGGCATCGGGAAATTTGGTGGTAGCTAAGTTTACAAGTTCTAGGATTTGTTTGTAGATAGATTCTCCACTTTCTTTACGGTTATTTATTCCCACGTGGAAGAGTACTTTCTTTGGGATGTTGGTAGGTTCCATTTTATGTAAAATGTTGAAAATATGGGCAATACGGGCACCAGGAAAGGATTCTGCTTGTGTGTCGTCGTTAATTTCTGGGATACGAGAGATATTGGATGAACCTATAATAAGAGTTGGCTTCAGGATATGGGGTAGACACCAGTCAGATTTGCGGTCATTATGGTCATTTCGGTGTGGCTTATTGGTCTGAGTTCTTGGTTTGCTGGTTTCTAAACTGAGACGGCGACGAGTTTTGGTTTGACGTTGGGGTTGTGGGGTATCTGGGTTAGAAGTTGAAGTGGAGGGTACAGCTTTCGGTGATGAAGTTGGTAGTGGATTCATATAGTGCGTAATTGGTGTTCTAGGAGAGGCGGGTTTGGTAATGGTATTCTGTCGTTTAGGAGTAGGAACTATTTCGTTTGATGTAGAGGGTAAATTGTTGATAGGTGAAAGTTGACGTTTTCTAGTAGAGTTTGGTATTGGTTGGCGATTGGTGCATGTTGGCTCTCGGATTCTTGAGGTTGACGGAGCCGGTACTACAGTGTCTACATCCATATGATCCGGAATGGCGTCAGCAGTTTTTATAGAGTTGATAATGCGAGTATATTGTTCAAGGGTATCTTTTTGTAAACGTCGGTAAGATTTTTTGGCCCAATTAATTGCTTCAGATGAGTACTGATGTAAATTTTGATCTGAAAATTTGCGTGACTTTATTAAGTTAATTTTCTCAGCAAGCATAGACTCATAGTGAGTGTGTAAAGCCAATGCCACGTCTTTTGCCCAAAGTTTGTTGATAGTTTGGATTGCCGAAGATACTGTAGAATTTTTGAGAGCTGGCTTTACAAATCTATCCAAATCTTGAATTTTGAAGAGAAAACCACGAGTTGGCTGACCATTGCTTGCCTGTTTTGAAATAACTGAAGTGTGATGTAGACACTGCAGAACCTGAAAAAATAATCTGACCAACGGGTTGGTGTCTTGTCTCTGTCTATCGTAGTGGTTTTGTGGTCTATGGTAATGATTTGACTGTCGATTTACAAAGTTACGCGGCTGCTGGCGATTAGAATATCTATGCTGTTGATGGTGTGGTTGATGGTCAAAATAGCGAGGTTGTGAATGCATAGGGTTGGAATACTGCGATGGGTGATAGACACGTGAGCGGTATGGACGACGGGGATGGTGAAACCAGTTAGCATTCTGGTCCATGGCAAGAATTAAGGTATGAGAAAAATATGGGAGTAAACTTTAAAAATTTAATATTTTACACAATATTAACAGAAAGAAAAAAAAATAACAAAAAAATTCTTACATATAAAAACTTATCCTCATAAAAACGCGATCCGGATTTCGGATAGTAATATCCTTCTTCAGGCGTAAAATGATATACAGAATAATTTCAGCTCATAATATACCCTCAATGAAGCCAATTGTGTTAATTAGAGTGTGATCAAAAGACAGATTATGATTTGTATAGGTGACAATTAACATGGTTTCCAATCAAATAATAATATATATACATGGTTTCCAATCAAATAATAATATGCATGGTTTTCAATCAGATAATGATATACATGGTGACCAATCAAATAACAATATACATGGTTTCTTAAATAAAAGATATATGGTGTATACTCTCAGTAGGTAATTCACTCAATCAGCAATGGTTAATCAATATACTTCAATCAAAAATATGTTGATTAATTAATAATGATAGAAATGTATATATCTTCATTAGAAAATATTTGTTCAATGTGATACAATCATACTGCATGGTTTTTTAAAAATACATTAACATCATTTAGTCATCTATCTTCATAATTCACATCACTGGTTAAATCAGTTTTTCAGACTATTACGACTTAAATGCATATACAAGTAATGTATATTTTTGATATCTGTGTTTGAAGCATTAACTGGAAACTCTTTAATCACTGTTCTTGCACATGTATAATAATGGTCAATATATCACTCAAATAAATTTATCTGCAGGCCCCTTATCCATGTTCAAATTGATAGGAATTCAAGATTATAGCTAAGAGTCTACGTCGAGAAAGTTCACTCTATATATACACCAATGACAAATGAAAAAACTTCACTCTACATACACCAATGTCAAGCGACAAAGTATACTCTATATTATGTTAATGGCACATTGTCAATTCTATTGAATTATAAACACACATATATACAAATACACACTTTAAGATGATACACAAATATATTAATAATGAGACACTGTTCTGTTTACTGGGCATTTATGAGCTGTTTACTAAGATTATTCTGTACATTGAGGATGAAATTCAGCTGTTGCTGACGATTATATACATATATTATATACACTCATACACATTTACATTTTACATATTGTTTATGACAATACAAGAAGCATAACGAACACAAGAATAAAAGCACGTCTGCCTCTATCCTTGTGTTTTCTGTAAAATCAGGTAAATACTATCTATAATAAATCTATAGAACCTTCTGATTAGATAACGGACTTTCGTTGATTGATTTAAAATGCTTTATTATGAATAAATTATAAACTTGAAAAGTTCATGATTCGATTTATAAACAGCAGTATGCCAAAAAGATTTTTTTTGGGTCCACTTAAAGTTAGATATATTTTCTAGTGCACAGTTAATTATTGTGTGTTTTTATATATAGTTCTTGTTTCATTCGCTGGCACTGGCAGAGTTAGTGTTATTTTCATTCTATATAGCATTATAGCAGGATATATTCAAGCCATTTATAACTCGATTAGGAATTATATGTCAAATTTTCATGCTTAACAGTAACAGGAGTAGTTGAAATTTATCTCAGATAAAACAAACATTGCAGCATTTTTCGTTCAAATCCGTCAACAATTGTATACTGAATAGAGTATTTCAAGCTATGAAAATGTGTCAAGTTAGAATTTGTCGGGGATCTTATAAATTCCAATGATCACTACAAGGTTCATCAGAATCAGTTGAAAATTGTAGCTTTTTTTGTGGTCACAAACAAAGTCAAACGCAATATTTGACAGGGGCGGATTTAGAGAAAGGGCTGCTCTGAAATATAACATGCTTCAAATTCAACGACATCGCGAGCGCCAAAGGCGCAAGCGGCAATTATTTAGAGGGTTCTGGCATGACATCAGTTGGCCAAAAATAGGGGGGCTCGAGCCGGGGGAGCCGAGACCCCCGCAACCCCTTGGATCCGATCCTGACTCATGAATCGTTTATTGAAAATGCGTCAAGTTGGAACTTGTCCGAGATCTTAACAATTCCAATGATCACACCAAGTTTCATCAAAATCTAATCAAGTGCAATTATACATACAAACATACCTGCTCCTACTATAATAGCATCATACTTGGGTTTAATCGATGCACATCTTAAAGTACAATTATTGGAACTGGTAGGCCAGTATTTAAATCCTTTACAGTATTTAGTGTTGAATAAACGTATATAAAGTTTATTTGTAATCATCGTTTTCATTTTGACCCAGAAAACTTATCTGAGTATAGTGATCATGTTTCGGTCACGATTAGAATAATAATCAGTGTTAGTGGGACGGTGAATAAACTCTCCTTCAATTATCATTGAACTTAAAATATTTATTCATAAACAGAGAGCGAAAAATTACCCAATTAATGACAAGATTATTGCACCCGATTTCGTCATGCTCTGAACGAGATTGTTTGCTTGTAGGGATTTTTAATATTCCTAGTAAAGTTAGTTGAAATAGATAAGGGGCAACATCACCATCCGTCGGACCAATCCTAGGCCTACCTTAGTCTCAGATACGGATTTTACAAAGATAAACGTAATCCGCTCACCGCTCGAAATTTGAGCCTTCAAATCACCGTCTTTCCATCATTATCCGCGTTTGAAAGAAACATATTCGATTCGAATTTTAGTGAGACTACGTAGTAGGCTTTACGGAAAACACAAATCGACATTAAAGTAACCAGTGGGTTTTTTGCAGGAATTGTGCTATGTTTGTACAGTTATAGTTCAAATTCCGAATGTTCCCCATTTAATATCAATCGTTTTGCAGGTTAAGTACATGTCTCTCCTTTTGTTAAAAAAAAAAGATCAGTGCATCTGGATTTCCATAATGTCGTAGTCTGCAATGTGTACAAGATCCAAGTTTGTATATTATGCATATTATTTCATTTATTTTCATGTCATACTATATCGGACTAGATTAGAGCGACAAACAAAAAAAGAATTTAGTTACTGGAAAACCACGACTATATCACATGATATTCACTTCCGGTCATACTAATTTTAGCAATCAAAATGGAGACTGGTTTAGTTATCGGAATTGTGACAGCTTTTTGGTTTTTTGTGGGAGCTGTGCTTCCAATTATACTTCAGTTTTTCTTATGGAGATCTCCCAATAAAGGGTAAGCTGAATAGGCCGAATAGTCTTTCAGTCAGAAAGATGGTAGTATATTCAAACGTCGAAAAGGTCATTCATTTCAATGATGAATCAAGAAAAAAAATTTTTGTCAAATATAATGACGATAACTTATTAGATGATACAAATCTATTACATAGGATTTTCTCTATTAATATGCTGAGTAAATATGGCAATAAAAATATTCACCATCATGCAGTAAGAAAGATAATAGTAGACCTAGTAAAACTATCCAAAAATCACCTATGTTATGAAATTATAAAATAAATATTTTGGTTGTTGAGGAGTAAGATAGACTGACAAATCGTGATGTAGATAGTGGAGATATGGTTTGTAGGCCTATTAAAATGTATTATCAGAATAAATATTCCTTAACAACGTTTGATGATATTCTTTATAATAATTTGGTTATTTTAATAATTATTTATTGATTACCGGTACCTTATGTTTCTTTATTTTTCACTATTTTCAGAATTTATCAGATCATGTTGATTTTGACTGCAGTTTGTTGTTATATATTGTAAGTAGATAAATTTTTTTTTTTAAATTCACCGTCACCTTAACTTTACAAAAGTTATTCACCTAGCCATCCAGGTTATTCTTTCTCTGCCAAAAATATTACCTTTTTCTCTTGTGATAGGATTTCAGCATCCAATTCAGTCCACATACATAACTAAAAAAATAGTTTTAGTTCTGTTTATATTTTTTGGACTTCTAAAGATTGACAATGTCATGAAATGTTGCTGAGACAGGACAGACAGGCCTACTTTATTGAATTTAGTCCTAATCAAGTTTCAACTAAGATTCTGATTTTTGTCGTATGTATTATATCATAAAATTAATACATGTATGTTTGTTATGTATTTATTTTCTAGTTGGTTAACAGCTTATTTATGTCAATTAAACCCACTGTTTGGACCACAGTTATCAGTTGATATGATCAGATTTATGCAACAAGAATGGTGGAATGTAAGTAAAGATTTTATCTTTTTCTTCATGAAATGAAAGCGATAAACACTCATTGTCAGTGAGAATATCAATTTGTTTGAGAAAAGTTTTATAGCATTTTAATGGATTACTCCTTGCTCCTGATGAATGAGGACAATCTTGGTACAATTAATGCAAATAGCTCTTTCAAAATGAATGTTTACAGCTGGATTAAGATTGATCAAAGCAAAGTAGCATCACTTTATGAATTGTGATTTTATGTGCAATGTAGCCTAATCACATGAACCAATTCAGTATCCAATTTTTATACCTTAAAAAAATTCAGTATGCAGATTTCATAACAATTATTATGTCCCTTTACTATTTTTCAGGATCAGTCAGTTTGATTCAGCAATAAGAAACAAAATATATTTAAGAATTCCTGCAGTTATAATAACAATATTATTTCCTATATTTAAACCTGTAAATTCCTGTTAATAGTAATAGTATCATGTAAGAAACTGAACCCCATAGAATATTTTATTTAACTATATAGATAATGGTTTATAACAGATGTTAGTTATACTTTGTAGACAACATATTATACTATTTATTTAACTCAAATAGACTGTAATGTCATATAAGAATGTATGTATTTAACCACCAACATTTACACGTATTTATATCCTTGGGTAAGAAAAGACAATAATGATGGAAACTAAACAAGTTAGGAGATTGTCATAAACACTAGATGCCACAGCAAGAATAACATAATTTGTACTCTGATTGATATTTTTAAAATTATTGCTGTGATTGCAGACTTTAAGTTGTCAAATTTCAAGTCTTAAATTGTTTTAAAACAATCAGATTTAGAAAATATGGACTGTTCATGTTTTGGTTAGAACTCATTCATGCCATCTTAGATAACTGTAGGCCTATATCCATGGATTAGCAATTCTCATACATATTATTGACATGGTATTTTATTAATGAAGATTTTTTTTTTTCATTCCGAACAAAATTTTATTTGTATGATTGTGTAAATGAGTATGTTTTAGTTATTTGTATTGTCTAATGTTATTATCATGGCTGTGACAAATCTTATGTTATCTTGGATGTTTATCACTTCAGTTGTAATGTGAATAAATAAATGTAAGTAAAATTGTTTTGTTTTAGATTAACAGGAGAATATTATCTCACATAGCAATCATTATTAGATAATATTTCATTTGGTCAACAATTGTTGGGAATGCAAAACAGATTACAGATTTTCTTCATTGCATATTCGGGATTGCCTCCCTTGAATGTGGTGAATTAATACTTTACTGGAGTTACCTCCCTTGACCTGCAAATTTTTGAGACTATGAATCTTAATCTCTTTTGGCATATGAAACCAAGATTTTAGATAATGTACCGGTAACAGAAAATATAATTATTATCCAGATAACTTGAAAATTAAACTCCAGGAGTCAGGACTGGTGCTATGACCTTATAACATAACATAATAAAACCCCAGCATGCCAACCGCAAAACAAATCTTGAAATATTAGATTCTACCCTACCCATGGCCATGCAGTGAAACTTTTAATAAATGAGTAAATATTTCAAAACGGTATCAGGTGTCTAGAAGAGTTAAGTTGGGTGATTTTACGTCAAATAGATATGTTAATGATTATTTCGAAACTTTGTGACACTATTCCCAGCCTCTGGTAACTATTTAGACAGTTATGGTGTGGAGAGAGTCAGAAAAACTAAACCACTATAATAACCGGAGATTTCCTGCGCGTGTGGAGGTTATAAACGTATTTATCTTATGTACCTCAAATTCACCAAACCTCGGTATATTTTGATACCGTACCATTATTATCCCCCTGCACTATGCATGACATGTATAGGCCTAATACGACAAAGTTTTTTCCCAAGGAATAGAATCTATCAGTTGCCCAGTGGCCTAGTTTTTCAGTCTCTACCGCAGCAATGCATCCGTCCAAATAGCTAACGAAGGCTAGGAGTATACAAGTTTCGGCCTAGTTATAATGATATACATGTACGTCACAAAGACAATTTTTAACTTTCAAGGGAGCTAATTTTATACTTTTCAAAATCATGAAATTCATCATTAAGGGCGAGAACTCCGTCAAAATTTTATTAAATGTGTAAAAATATAGGTCAGTACATTACGGGAGTGAACTGTTGTTGAACTTTTACAACTATAAGCCGTATGTTATGTAGGGAATTATTAGGATAGAACTGACAAAAAGGTAGGGAACATCGGATAAATATTATTACACTGAAAACATTTTGATCAATAGCCGTAGTCTGGTCAACTAGTTGGTTGGTAGATGACAAGTTAACGTTCGCTTCCAGCAGCAACTGATATCGCAAACTAGGTAGTTGGTGGTAGTGGTGGTAGTTGGTGGTTGATTGGTTCAATCGGATGGTACTGTGCTGTTGGTTTGGTAATTTGAGAATTCGTAAGATCTGGTCAGGTCGAATGACATATGGCAGTGAAACTCTGCCCTGAGTAGTGCACAAAATGGCGTGAATGACTAGTCTTCTTTATTCTTCCAAACTCGTTGTGATCATGGTTATTCTTCATGATGGTGATAGTTGAATGCTGGTTAACTGAGATGTAGGTTATGTAAGTAGTCGTATCAAAATTTATGGCATAATGTACGTAGCCTTATAATATACTATACAAATTTGCAATCATAAAACTTTAAACAACATCAGGAAAAAACTAGAAATCCTGGAAAATTCCATGAGTAAAATGGGGTAAAAATGATCACAAAATTAGGCTAATACGGTCTGATTAACTATACTCACTGTCTAGAAATTCTCTGAAAGTTCATGGACGCTCAGAATGGGATATTTCCTTAGAAGCACTTATTTTCGGATAATATGCCTGTATTATACACAACAAAAATGAACATATTATTATGGTAGAAGTGACAATTCTGTTATAAATTAAAGTCTCCACAATTCTCTAATTTTCTATGAAATAAAACTATGTAACAAAGGTTGGCACCTCAGTAGTGGTTTTCACTTTGTACTATGGATTTAATATTTCATAAAAAATATATAATAAATTTCATTTCCTTGTTTTCTTACTGCATTCTTCTATTTCGGAATATAATGTTAATGTTTCCGAATAACGCTTTAACATGGATCTTTAAGGTTGTGCAGGATTTTACATCAGCAATTTATAAGATAAGTTGTTTCTGTTTTTAGTTTGGATTTGTTTTGAAAGTTTATATCTTATATCAGTCACTTGCCACATTAATATTTGATATCCTTGGAGTAAGCTGGAGGGGGTGACGGTGGTGGTCTGGATGGAGAAGTATTCATCATCACATACTCATTTCCAGTAGCTTTTCTGTAAGGATTATCGCCGTATTCTCCAACATTGTTGACAGGTGGTACCCCTAGACTTGTAATTGGACTAACGCCGTCGTATTCTCTAACGTTGTTGACCCATGACGTACATTGGCCTTTGGAGAGTGTCTGTGTATTTGGCGAAATATCAGGATTTGACAGCTGATGCCTCAATCGTCGAACAATATTCCATTTAGACGCATATCTTATACATGTAGTAGGTGATTTCTGTCGTCGTGGAGACCCAGTATGTGATGTAACAGTAAGACAAAGACCTGTATTATTATCATGTATTCTAGCCGTAAGTGGTGGTGTCCTTTCTGGTGTTCGTCGTGGACTTAGCTTGACCGCCAAGCGATATGGCGAAGAACAAGGTCCAGGTACACCACTAGTACTGCGGTCATCAGCTGGTATAGATACAACAACAGAATGTGACTGACCAGATCCATTACATCGCACTGTTTCACGTCTATGAGCGTTTCTCTTACCAGCTGGTCCTTTTCTAATTCTATTCTTATGTTTAAGAAGTCGCCTTATATATAGAGCTGCAATAGCGACAATACAACAGGCAATAGCTACCACCACAAATGAGATAATCATGGTAGATGAACTGAGTACAGGTGTATCTCCATTAGGACTAGCTGTTGTTGATTCCCTTTTGCGATGCGACTTTCTTCTATATTCATTTCCTCCCATCGTTCAAACTGTTTATAATAGTATTTGTCAATCTGAAATAAAATAGCTGACGGAATATCATGAGACCCTGCTTCGTTAGGGCATCGTTGCTATAGAGACATGTTTTCATGATACCTCGATATTTGATCAAATATTTAATTGCACAATCTGATATCATTTTTAAACGCCCGTATGTTCATTGGCATATAATAATTGGCAATGGAATCTTATAGCCCTTTATTTGCTTTATATTTGATTCTAATGAACACCCTTTCATCAGAATAATACTTTGTTTCAATACAAATTCTGATATACAGCTTCCCAGCAAAGACTCTGCAGACCCGAACATAATGGGTTTCATGTTCATAGATAAGATGATATATAAATATAAAATATATTTTAATGGTACGGATTTCATATTTATAATAAAATTATAACAATAAGGCTATATTTATAAACTGTACTATACTATGATCATTTCTAATACTGTCTGATAATTTGACTATTTGTAACTTGGTTATATAAAATAAATTATTATTGTTTAATACTTAGTTAAAATATGAAAATGCGTGATCAATTCAATTTGATAATAAGAAAACGTATGCTATCTTGAAAAGTTTACAAAAATAAAGTAACATAATTATCTTAATAATCGGTTTATCCACTGATGCTTAGTTTAGAAGCACTTTTTTCAATAAAATCTCCATAGACTTTTTATGACATTGGCCACTATTGTAGCATTAACATCAACATACGCCAATAAATAAATCTTTAAGTTACTTATTTAAGAAATCAATGGTGCTCCTCACAACTTGACCTGTTGAAATATCCTGCGCACTGACTTTTATTTCAGTGTCACCAAAACACATCCGGATCTGTATTTCACGTCGATATGGCAGCACGTCAATGTCATTTTCTGACAGATCAAGAGTCAAAGTGCCACATTTCATGACACCAATATCAGTAATAAATTGTACGTTTTCATTCTCACTACAATATATATTTATAATACTTTTATTTTGTCCTGATACGGCTGGTGTATAACTCTTTAATACAATGTCCCCTAATGCTACGGGTTCATCCGTGACTACAAACTTCTCGAACACATCAGTACACCATTCTTTATCATCTCTGGTCACTAGTTTAGACTGAGGATGTTTCTCGGGATCAAATCTATTCAGTACACCAATACCATAGGTCAGTCTAGATCTTCTTACATTGACCACTGTAGGATCTAATCCATACATAACAGCACCTGCAACAACAAAAAACACGCATCGTTTTGAGGTAAAAGTCATCAGAAACAGTAAAAACATGTATCCAATAAATAAGCGGATGTCCTTTCCCGTGGATACCCATTGTGGAATTTTTACTGGTTACGAGCAGAATCGTATAGTAGAATAGTAGATGATTCTGAAAGGAGGGGCACAAATCATCATCTGGGTTATTAAATCCCTCTAAAATACAACATGGAGAATGTACGTCTAACTATATACTATATAACAACAACGTAAGAAACATTCAAATACCTTTCAATATAGCCAGACTAACAGCTTGTGGGATTAAAACCTTTACGATATGTTTTTTATTACTATCAAATTCTTTTCTTATCTCATGTTGGACTATTGGAGATTCAGCGAAACCACCAACTAAAAACATATACTTCAATCCTGAAAAGCAAAATACAATACGCCATTACCAACCATACACATCGATGGATGGATTAAAAACAAACTGCATTTTACCAAAAACAGACAGTAAACATAGAAAATATTCTAAGTGATCTGTTTGAAGATTTCAAAAGTCACAAAACTAAATGGGCAGAATCTTTTATTTAAGCAAATATGACACTAATACGTCATGTACATAAAAGCAACATAAAAGTAACAGTTTAAAGAAAAAAAACCAAACAGCTCACTTCTAGCGTTAGGATGATTGACAACATCTCCAATAGCCTGTTTTATTTTATCAATAGTTGGTATAAATAATAATTTCATGGCTTCAGGACTGAGTCGTAACATTCCTTGAGCTGACCATCGTACATCTTTATCACCATGCTTCTTGACCATACTTTCTACTTGTCTACCCTACAATCAGTTTACAATATAGTTTTCAATTTAAATAGATGGGCTGGTCTAAAAAAATATCTGTATAAATGAAAATGGGATTTCGGAAATCTCAAATTATATATTATGCCGCTAACAAAAGCTCTGGAAAAGTCAGTCACTTAGAGAATAATGCATTGGCTAAGTGAGATTGCCATGGGGGATTATCATCATCAAGATTGTATCACCAACGTCGTGGTCTAAAGTTTGCAGTATTTTTTTTTTGATCACTAAACGTGAATTATATATTGACATGTATTTGTTTGGTAGTCCACTAAAAGATACAGAGAGCCATACTTGGCATGAGATTGAGTTCTTAGCTTTGGCCTAACCTCTCTGCAATGCTCTTACAGAAGATGTCCGTTCCTACTTCACAAGTACTACGACTTACTCTGTGTTTCTTGTGATAATCAATAAATGAAAATGGTAAAGAAATATTAGAAGATGATGGTTTTGTTGGATTGGCTGATCTTTTCCTGGATTCAAAGTTGGCCATTAAATTAACCCAACCCACAGGATATCTTTGTTTGTAGTTGATAACAAATTCTTTTCCGAAAATACAGCATAACAACTTCTCGAATTCAATATCAACACCTGAAATTAGAATTGGTATCTCCAAAAATTGATTCTTCCATTTATCTGGGGTAAATTAGTTTTCGCCAGAGAATATATGACAAAAAACACTTTCTTCTGTTAATTCATAGCTCTCTTGGATCCTAACAATCTCATTGTTGAGCAACAACTCTCTATTTATTTTGAGTTTACATTTACCATAATACCATTTACATTTCCAACAGTCAATACCTGTATTTAAAGTATATTACCTATTGCCCCATACGGACCACCAGTAGCTTTATGAAGTTCTACCAGTTTACCATCAAGATTAAGTTCATGTACAGTTATATCTACTGTACCACCACCACAATCTACTACCATATACCTCGTACCTGATACAATAGATACACATAATTATTGACTGATTTCAATGGCACAGTACCTGGTACCAACAACACTATTAACAATCATTATCAATGTATTCAAAAGTAGGCGAGAAACCATTCATCACGAGTGTAGGTACATGTATATTTTAAACAGAAACACCGTAATACAATATTTTTTTCTAAAAAAAACAAATCCAAAGATGTGAAAAGAACTTGGTAAAATCTAAAATTAAGTTCAATCATCATCCACATATTTAGATCTTTAGCTTCCTCGCTTGATTTGGAAGAGAAAACAATCAAGTAATAGTTATCGTAGTATATGAAATTGAAAATATTTTGAAGATATAGAAATTGTAGTTAATAGAGATATGAAGCCATTAAAAACGATTTAAAATCTGAAGAAGAAAAAAATTAAGCATAAATGAAAGAATTGTATCTTCGACAACTATTTGCAAAAAATAAATGTCTGTGGTTAGATATTATCATTATATTTTACAAATATAAACCATCTTTTTAGTCAAAATAATTTGATTTATTATATTCAATCTGATTCCCAAATTAAATTTTTTTTTATTAAAATAAATATTTGAAAGTAGAAATCACAGAACAGCAAGAAAACCGCAAAAGTAATAGTTAAGAGGCAACATATCGATTAAGTATATTATTTAAAGCCATTATATCTGTTTAATAAAATATTAATATTATGATCTTAGTAAAATCTATAACCAAATACACACCGAATTCAGAAGCTGAAAAGTAAAGAAATTCTATGAAGTGATCACCAACACCATAAAGTAACTAAAACAAACTGAAACAAACTGCCTTCATAATCGACTGTTTTTTTTAAGCGTTTACACTCCGTTTTCTGAGAAATTACATGTATTTGTATAAAATAAATTACGAAACTCGTGGACTGGAGCAAACATTTATCATAAATATTGATATACAGTATACTAGAGAAGCTTGGATATTGTAATAATGTAATGTTACAATGACGAAACTGAGATATTGTTGAGATATAGTAGATATTTATTGTTAAGATTGGTATACTAGAGAAGCTGTGATATTGTGATAATGTTACAGTGACGAGACTGAGATTGTGTGATAATGTAGGTATTTATTATAAAGATTGATATACTAGAGAAGCTGTGATATTGTGATAATGTTACAGTGACGAGACTGAGATTGTGTGATAATGTAGGTATTTATTATAAAGATTGATATACTAGAGAAGCTGTGATATTGTGATAATGTTACAGTGACGAGACTGAGATTGTGTGATAATGTAGGTATTTATTATAAAGATTGATATACTAGAGAAGCTGTGATATTGTGGCAATGTTACAATGACAAAACTGAGATATTGTTGTCATAAAGTAGATATTTATCATAAAGATTGATATACTAGAGAAGCTGTGATATTGTGATAATGTTACAATGACGATTCTGAGATATTGTTGTGATAAAGTTGGCATTTATCATAAAGATTGGTATACTAGATAAGCTGTGATATTTTGGTAATGTTACAGTGACAAGACTGAGATGTTGTTGTGATAAAGTTGGCATTTATCATAAAGATTGGTATACTAGATAAGCTGTGATATTGTGGTAATGTTACAGTGACAAGACTGAGATATTGTTGTGATAAAGTTGGCATTTATCATAAAGATTGATATACTAGAGAAGCTGTGATAATGTTACAGTGACAAGTCTGAGATATTGTTGTGATAAAGTAGATATTTATCATAAAGATTGGTATACTAGAGAAGCTGTGATATTGTGGTATTGTTACAATGACGATACTGAGATATTGTTGTGATAAAGTTGGCATTTATCATAAAGATTGGTATACTAGATAAGCTGTGATATTGTGGTAATGTTACAGTGACAAGACTGAGATATTGTTGTGATAAAGTTGGCATTTATCATAAAGATTGATATACTAGAGAAGCTGTGATAATGTTACAGTGACAAGTCTGAGATATTGTTGTGATAAAGTAGATATTTATCATAAAGATTGGTATACTAGAGAAGCTGTGATATTGTGGTATTGTTACAATGACGATACTGAGATATTGTTGTGATAAAGTAGGCATTTATCGATAAGATTGGTATTCTAGAGAATCCACAAGTTTGAGGTATGGTTATAAATGATAAAATAAAATGAAATAGAGTTTTGCGTCTAACTTTTTGAACCTATTGAGGACAGGCTATATGCGATATTGTGATAGGTATAGGATATTGTGATAGGCATAAGATAGCGTGATATGTAGCCTATAATATATTGTGGTAGGATTGAGATATTGTGACAGGTTTGAGATATTGAAAAAGGTGATGGATTTGTGATAAAGAGATACACAGTATGTGGTTAGAGAACACAAATTCTAAATGAAAAAAACGGTTGATGTGTTAATACCACACCTCTCATTGAAGAGTCCAGAGTTTGGTTTGGAGATAATTGTAACGGAAAACTATATTCTGTTGGTATATTTTCTGAAAACATAATTTAAATTTAGTAAGCCAGTGGTCATGTAACCATGGGCGTTTTTCTAGACCAGTTATGTTATCATATTGGAGATATTACGGGGATTGGGTTCATTTCATGCACAGTGACTGGTCATCCTGTATGAGCACATCGGCGTCAAAATCCCACTTTTGCCCTTTACAGAAATAAGATACGTTTGGCAAATCGATCCATAGCTCTTACAATAAAAATTCTTGCTACAATAACTGTACACATTTACCTGCATCAATATCACAGGCGTCTGAAGTATCTATTTGTTCTGGTCGAGCATGTTTTGGTGACTGTAGTGGTCTTTGTATAGGATACTCGGGAATCAGTTGATGCATTTTTAATTTTCGACAATATATAGAAGCCGCTTCCGGTTCTAATGCAATCAATAGTTTATCAGGTGAATCAGATGAAACCAGGTTCGCCTACAACAGGAATTAAATATTTGTATGTAGTATTTGTATCTATAATTGTATAAATAGTTTATCCTAATTATTATATTTATATTTCGTTTTCTGGATAAATTTTAAAATATTCGTTGTCATTGTTAGTTGAAAAAAAAAACTTACACTATAAGCAGCTTGTCTCATGAATTGTTTAGCTGGTGCTTTCCAAATAGCAGGAACAGTTATTACCCATCTAATATCTTCATTGACTATTTCAAATCCACTTTGATCGCTCAATTCTTGTAGAGCGTGGTCTTTTAAAAACTTTAGGGCATAAGCGAAAATGTTGAGAGCTGGAAAGAGTATTCCATTGCTTGCAGGAATCATTGTGTCTTTCGTTAACTCCTAAGGAAAAAAACAAAGAACATGATCAAAACTTCTGAAAATACTTTACAAGCATTAGTATGACAAATTATAAAGCTGTAGTCAAATGATTGCAAATGACAAAACAAAATGCAAATTATACTGATAAATATTACAAAAAGTCGAACCAAACGGTAGAAAATGAATGTTGGTTGAAGTTTTTGGCTACGGTTAGGTATAATGACTGTGTATCTACACATACAAATTATGCTTGCTGGCAAGGAATATAGTTTAGTAGGAGAATAGCAATATTAAAATATGCCCTCAATCCAAATTTGGACGTATTTCAAAGGAATCTTAAATATGTGACAATTTGGTCAACTAAAGAAATATTTGTAATCCAAAACTCATTGGAATTCTAAATGTCATTCATAAAAAATAAAACAAGAGCAGGTATTGTTTATGAGTGTACATTAGCACGATTAACATACATGACCTGTAGTTAGGTTGGCTGATATTTTTCTAGGGTAAAGAGATAAGGGTGTTGAGAAGAGAATAATTAATATCAGAACAGACACATATCACATTCTAATTACACATCATGACCTACATTCATCCTACATACACAATTCTCATTAGAACATTTTACGTGGTAACTAACTATCAAGTTTTTTATACATGTATAATGGGTAAGGTATATTTGTTGAACAAGTCATCTTAATTAGATTATTCGCTCTATTTTTTATGAACCAATATATATCTATTAGTGATTAGTAATAAATGCAATCAAACTGGACCATATTCCTCAATTTTGAGATGTTTTTCCAGTTAGGTTGCCGTGTAAATAAACTTTGAACTAATTCACTCGTCTTTAGCTGGATGTGACCCGTGTATAGGCTTAATTTCAAACGTACAATAATAGAGATCATCAGCTATAATCCCCTTGATAAGAACAGAAAATTAATTTTGGTTTTTATGTGTACATGTATATTATGTTCTGTGCATATAGAAAAATAGAGAGTACTCACCGATTGATGATGTAACACCATTTTAAACTTGTCAAAATACAACCAAGATGCTGCATCAATAGGATCCAAATCGTTGTATGCATCTCTAGCAGTAAACCCAAAAGAATGGAATTTTCCATGAGGTTCTAATAAAATGACTGTTGGTGTCTTTTGGTTAATTACTCCTGGATCACCACCTTCCCATTTTCTCATCATCAAAATATTTTCTGGATCTCTCACAAAGCTAAAGGCATAACCACTAAATGTCGTACCAAAGTCAATGGCAACAACAACAAAGTGATTTCCTTCTGGTACTGTAGACGATTCTGGCACGTCAACGTTCAGGTGCTCTGTTTTGATTTTATGTGGTGTTGCATAAATATCCTCAGATGGTAACTTGACAGTTACAGATGGGGTTATAGCCAGAGGTAATGAAACAGCAGCTTGTATATTGTCTGTTATCGTCTGTTTCTCGGGGGTATGATTTTGAGATTGTTCTATGATAATACTGTTATCACGAGAGGTATTGTTGGTATGACCACTGGAGGATGAGCTGCTACTACTTGATGATGATGACAAAGAAGATGATCTCTTACTCTTATCTTTGTCTTTCTTCCGTTTACTCTTGTCTCTCTTAGTCCCATCGCTGCTCTTCTTACTTTTATGACTTCTCGGTTTACGACTTGGTTTTTGTGGTTCCCCTGAAGACATGTGTACAGTATCACCAGGGACAGATACAATAGTTTTATGAATCGGGCTGTTTTTATCATTGGTAACTCCAGACAAATCTAACGGTGGAATCGAACATTTTGCATCAGGTGAAGGTTTCTTGCATGTAGCATCAATATTTGGATCAGGTAGTGATGGAATGGTAGGTTTTGTTACTTTAAAATCACAGTCTACTTTAGGTGAATCTATTTTGAAATAAGGTTTCTCAAAACGCACATCACTGTTGCCTGTTGGTAAATCCACATTTGGTACCGAAGGCGTTTCACCCTTAATATTAGGTAATTCCATATCCGGTTTATCACCACTGCCGCTGGGTAAATTCTCATCTTTTTCAGGTTTTCCAAAGTCGACATCCCCTTTACCGCTTGGTAAATTCACACTTGGTAAAGTAGGTTTTCCAATGTCAACATCGCCTTTAACGCTTGGTAAATTCACATTTGGTAAAGAAGGTTTTCCAATGTCAACATCGCCTTTAACGCTTGGTAAATTCACATTTGGTAAAGAAGGTTTACCAATGTCAACATCGCCTTGAACGCTTGGTAAATTCACACTTGGTAAAGAAGGTTTCCCAATGTCAATATCGCCTTTAACGCTTGGTAAATTCACCTTTGGTAAAGAAGGTTTTCCAATGTCAACATCGCCTTTAACGCTTGGTAAATTCACATTTGGTAAAGAAGGTTTTCTAATGTCACTTTCGCCTTTAAAGCTTGGTAAATTCGCACTTGGTAAAGAAGGTTTTCCAATATCAACATCGCCTTTAACGCTTGGTAAATTCACATTTGGTAAAGTAGGTTTCCCAATGTCAACATCGCCTTTAACGCTTGGTAAATTCGCACTTGGTAAAGAAGGTTTTCCAATGTCAATATCGCCTATAACGTTTGGTAAATTCGCATTGGGCAAAGATGGTTTTCCAATGTCAACATCGCCTTTAACGCTTGGTAAATTTGCATCGGGCAAAGATGGTTTTCCAATGTCGGCATGACAGCTAGGCAAATCAATTCTAGGTACTTCCATGTTAGGGAGAGACGGTTTTCCAATGTCAGCATCTCCTTGTATACTTGGTAAATCAATATTTAGTCCAGGTTCAAGGTTTTTATTCTTTCCTTTCTGTACAATCAATTCGTCATAAATATTTTCTGGAGAACGAGATACCACTGGTTGAGTTTCAATTACCTTTGCTACTTCCTTTTGGCATTCATCATCTGTTGTAGATTTTTTCTTCTCTCTATCTTTCCTTTCGGATTTTGGTTTCTTGTCTTTTCTTTTGAAAAATTCTCCAATCTTCGCTCGAATTCCGCCTGAATCAGATCTTTTCGGTTTCTGTTTACTTGACTTTTTCTTCTTAGAATTGTTCTTACTGTCATCACTCTCGGAATCAGAGCTACTGCTACTACTACTGCTGTGACTACTAACTTTGTTCTTGTCTTTGCTTTCTTCAATGGTCTTTTTTGTCTTCCTTTTTGGAATTTTCGGAGGTTGACTTGGGTCTTTACGTTTTGGTATTTTTGGTACTTTGATCTCCACTTCATGTTCTGGTGTTTTATCGTTTGATTCATCGAGCTTTTTATCTTTGTCTGATTCATTATCTGGATTAACATTATACGATGTAATATTTTCTGAAGAAATGGAATCAGAACTAGAAATAGATTTCTCAGTTGGTTTAAGAGGCAGAGGAGGTGTAGTTGCATTTTTCAAAACTGTATCTTCCTTCGATGGGTCTTCTTTGGATATTTCAGGAAACAACGCCCTGTGACTTCCTTTTTGTAAATCCTTTTTAGACGTACCTTTTATTTTATACGGTTTTTTATTTTCGTCCTCTGATGAACTGGAATACGAAGACACAGATCTGATTTTGTTACAAGGTCCCCTTGGTGTACTAAACGCTGATGGAGATTCACTTGTACTGATTGAAAAATCCAAATAATCTCCTGCTTTAAGATCTTTACCTTCCAAACTATCTTCACAAACCTGAACTTCTTTGTCAGTTGTATCAACATCATCGTTTGTTTGTGTCGGTGTATCTACCACATTCTTATGTTGCTCTTCTGGTGTTTTCTTGGTTTTTCTAGGTGGTGGTGATGGTTTGTCGTCTTTCTTCTTTGTGTCTGACGAAGTGCTATCTGAGGTTGATGATCTTTTTTTCTCGACTTTTGTTCCATTTTCTTTGATATCGTAATCCTTTGATTTGGCTATAGGTGATACACCTATGGAATGTTTCTTGTGTTTCTGTTTGTCATCGTCACTAGAAGAATCACTAGAACTGCTACTTTGTGAGGAATGTCTCCTTTTAGACTTGTCTGGTTGCTGTTTTATATCCATGTCTAAGCTTGGCTGTTTCAAGTCGTTAGTTAATTGAGTTTCTTTATTAGTTCTTATCTCAAATGAACCATCGTCTAAATACTGGTTATCTATACCATGGTAATTTGGTGTCATTTTAGCTTCAAATACTTCGTCCTCATATTCTGGTAGGGGCGTGTCATTACTGTCTTTTATCTTCTTTACCGTGTGTTCAATATTATAGTCACTGGGGATATCTTTACGTAATGATGGTGGATTACTAGTCGGTAGTGGAGGGGGAGTAGGTGTCTGCGAAACATCAGTAATAATCTGAGCCTCCAACTCGTCCATGTTAATACCATTAGGTTTAAACTTTGGTACGACAGGCTCCATTTCATACGGTTCGGAATCTAAAATATAAGATATTAAAAACTCACATGCTTGTCAGGATCGTACTTAATACCAAAATACCAAGTAGTACTGTTTTGTCCAAATACTATCAACGGAACAGAATCTATGGTGTCTAATTTATGGGATAAAGTCAGACAAACGACCTTGAACTTTTTGCCATCATAAATATGCAAAGCTGACAAAATTGATCACTTCGTGAAATCATCACCAACAATTTGTTATTGTTAGTCATATTGGTCATATTTTAAATATTATTTTAGAAAATATTTTGATTTTAAACTAAAACTAGGTCATAGATTATACAGTTAAAGTTATTTTGTTAAACATTTTAGTAGAAAATTCTTTCCATGATTAAATAGTCTGGCAATCACATAAATACCATGCTATTTGGCATGATTCGGGCTATTTTATAACATATTTCGACTATATTTTAAAGGATTTAATAACTGTTAACCGACACACAATTTCATGACATGTTTTTTCTTCATTGAACCCGAAAATCGGTGATATATAAACGAATTGACATTTCAGTGGTCACCCTTGCAATTCAGAATGGGAAATCAACAACAAATTTGAAGTTAGCAAACTGCATGTTATCGTATGAACCATTAATTGTATCAAGTTATCCATTAGAACCAATTAATAAAAGTTTGATGCTATTTTTGTTCGGGAGTCCTGAATCAAATGGACATCCACAATAGATTTCTATTTGATACTCAAGATCATGCATATTTTGTGACAGGTTTAGTATTGTTAAGTTCCTAATTATTTTACTGCTTACGCATTATATTAGATCATATAAAAATGGTTACGTTGTTTATTGTTTATGTTACGCATTCTTTGGTGCACTCAAAGTGATGACGTAGATCACCGTTATAGGCATGTGCTTTCTTTGAGGCCTACAGCGACTCTGTCAATTCCCTGTTTGTTATGACTTGTTTTTGGAACCTTGGTAGTAGACAACTTGGTATGTATATGTAAACTGTTTTTATTTATATTGTTGTAACTTCCGCTGTAATGTCTATTAAGCTCATGTGCATAATTTTACTGTTAAGCTAAAAACTTCCCTGTCAAAATTTTCCGATTTGGTGTCTCGGTTTTGCAAAGCGCCGACCTGAGTATTTCACAATAATTGATTGTTTAGGTATTTAAAGTTATTGTCATAGGTTGTGTATTTTATGCATCATTCTTGTATTATTTAGGGATACTTTTATGTGCAATTTCATATTGTAATTTCGCGCTAAAGGTTTTTATTTCGTCTATAAAGTTAGGCCGCTCAACTGTCATAGTGCATAGTGGAATGTTCCATTTTCTGTTGTAAGTGGACTCGCCCATAGTCTATTCTTTATTGTTTACTTAAAGATACGGTGCCACTATAATTTATCAGTATTTCGGTTAATAACATTTTCAGTGAATATTTTTGTGAACCAGATTCTTATTATTGTATTTTTTGTATTTTCAGTTAATCGTTTTGTCCATTAAACATATTACCATTTCACCTTTTATGCCTGTTCCTTATAAAGGGTTGATTCTCTATTATCGTCTCGAAGTGGGTGTACCTAAGGGTGAGACGCATTAGCAAACATCTACATAATTAACAAGTTTATTACCAATCATTAGAGAAGTATGTCTGATGGTAATGCTGATTCGGTTGGGATTGTTGACAGAGCCGGTGCTGAAGCTCATGATGGAGCATCTGATGAAAATCATGACATACCTGATGTTCAGAATTTTGATGATATAAATGGTACTGTGAATGCTGATGTGGTTAATCAAGGTGTTTTAACGGATAACCAAAACACTCCTGGTTTATTGATTAATGTTGATGTACATCAAGCTGCAGATCAAAATGGTATAAATCAAAATGTTGTTCCTGGTCAGGGTAATGTTTCAATTCCTGTTTTACATCATGCACACGCTTCAATAGAGGATGTTGCTGCTTATGATAGTGTTTCGCAACAGGGTACCCAGTACACCAGACATTCAAGTTTAATTGCAAAAGAAGTTGCTGCTCGAGCTGAGTTGATTGAAAAACAAAACCTGTTATCACAAAGACAGGCGTTAGAGAAGAAAAGATTTGAAATAAGATTAAAACGAGAGCAGGAAGATTTCATCTTTAGACAAGAAAATGAAAGGTTGGAGCTTCAAGAAAAAATAGCAGTTTCCAATGCTCGTTCTAAAGTGTTAGTAGTAAAGCAACCCTCTGTACATACAAAGGTTGATAAAGATATTACATTTAAACTTTCGCCACGTAACATTTTAAATTTAGAAGAAGTTGACTTATGTGACAGAATATGTGCTGACCCTAGTGTTGGAGAGATTCCCCCTGAAAATAAAATTACCCCTGCCCCTATCACTTCCTTGCCTGAATCAAATAGTAGGAATTTGAACACTCATGTTAATAGTACTGATATTGTTGTTAATCCCAATGATAGTGGTGTGCAATTGCAAGAACTTGTGCATTCTTTAAGAAAACCAGTTGTGGAAATAAAAAAGTTTGGTGGTGACCCTACTGAATATAACAGATTTGTCCGTCAATTAAATTCTGTTGTATTGGTACATTGTTCATCATATGAAGATAAACTGAACGCGCTTGAAATGTACACTTTTGGGCAGCCAAATCAAATTGTTTCCAGTTACAGCTATTCTGAGGCAAAAATTGGTTTTGATACAGCTATGAAAGAATTACAAGACCGCTATGGAAATCCCTATGTCATGGCAACTGCATTTATCAAGAAAGCTTTAGATTGGGAAGAGATTAAAGCAAATAATGCCTTAGCATTAGACAATTTTAGCATCTTTCTCTCGGAGTGTTTACATGCTGTTTCGCATTTCCATAATCTTGATACTTTAAATAATTCAGGAAATATTCAAAAATTACTGAGCAAAATTCCATTTCATTTGCATGATAGGTGGAGAGGCTATATAAAGAAGTTTCAGGACAAAGGTCATACTATTGTTTTTGAACATTTTGTTTCTTTTATAAAAGATGAGGCCAAAAAGTTGAATGATCCGATTTTTGGTAAAGAAGCTATTTCTAGTTTAAAACCTCAAACTCAATCTCAGATTAAAAGTAGTAAGCCCATGAATACGAAGAAAAACTTCAGTACAACAACGAGTGAGCCTACAAAAGAGTCTAAACTGTGTCCGTTTTGTAAGTCTGATCATTTTATTGGTGACTGTAAGAAACTTTTGAGCTCATCTCGTGATCAAATTATGTCGGTTCTAAGCAAAGAAAGACTTTGTTTTGGGTGTTTGAAATTTGGGCACCAGAAACACAAATGTTGGAAGAAACTCAAATGTTCAAAATGTGATTTAAGACATCCAACTTTACTTCATTTTGATGATTCTAGTACTAAAACTGAGCAATCGTGTCATGTATGTGCTCATACGGAGGCCGGAGGGTTCTGTACTCTACCAATCGTTCCGGTTATTGTTAAGAATGGTTTGAAAACTGTAAAAACATATGCTTTTCACGATTGTGGAAGCAGTGTGTGCTTCTGTACTGATAGTTTACTAAACAAACTTGGTGTATCTGGTAATGTCAAGAAAATATGTGTTGAAACTATGTCATCTTCAAAGTATGTCAATTCTGTTGTAGCCAAAAATTTACAGGTGTTTAGTTTAGATTATAGTGGAAACGTGGACATTCCAGTTTGCTATTCAGTCGAATCTATTCCTGCTAATAGACAGCATGTACCAAATATGAAAGATATTGAAATGTATCCTCATTTGAATGATATTGTGATCCCAGAACTAAATGCTGATGTTGATTTATTAATAGGAAACAACATTCCAGACGCTTTTAGCCCAATTTGTTATAAGAAGGGTCCTAGTGGAACACCTCATGCGTCAAAGACTAAGTTAGGTTGGATACTGTGGAATGTTGTTCGGAATCAAGGTGGCAACTCAGAAACATTTCATGCAGGTCAAATATTAGTTAATCGAATTTCTGCACAGATTGAAAAAACAAATGAACTTGATAGAATTTTACGGAATGCTTATAATTTTGATTTTCCAGAACGGCTGATCGATGATAGGAAGGAAAATTCGGTTCTTGATAATGTTTTTCTAGAACAAGTGAATGACTCTGTTCGTATGGTAAATGATCATTATGAAGTAAAACTTCCACTTAAGCCAAACAAAACCACTGGAATGCCTAACAACATTTATTCAGCTATGAACAGGTTGAAATCTCTGAAGTCCAAGTTTGAACGTGATAATAATTATAAAAGTGACTATGTTCAATTTATGAATTCTATGTTGAATAAGAACTTTGCTGAGGAAGTTCCTGAAAACGAACTTTTACTTGCTGACTGTGAAAATTTGTGGTATATACCCCATCATGGTGTATACCATAAGAAAAAGAATAAAATTAGAGTCGTGTTTGACTGTTCGGCTCGTCATGAAGGTGTTGGATTAAATGATAATCTTCTTTCTGGTCCTGATCTGGCCAATAGTTTGATAGGTGTTTTGATTAGATTCCGCTTAGGAACTACAGCTATGATGGAAGACATTGAAGGCATGTTCCATCAAATTAAAGTTCCAGAGTCTGACAGGAATTATTTGCGATTTTTATGGTGGCCCGAAGGTGACACTTCGTTAGAACCCAAGCAGTACCGGATGACAGCTCATATATTCGGTGCGGTATCATCGCCTTCAGTAGCTAACTTTGTTTTACAGAAAACTGCAATAGACAATACTCATCTGTTTGATAGTGAAGCCATAAAAACTGTTTTGGATAATTTTTATGTGGATGACTGCCTTAAGTCAGTTGATGGTGAGTCAAATGCTATCGAACTTGCACGCGATCTTATAAAACTATTAAAATTAGGAGGATTTAGGCTCCACAAGTTTATATCGAATAGTCCAGCTGTTTTGGATTCCTTGCCAGATTCTGAATGTGCAGATATCTCATCTCGTTTGCTTGGAGATTCCGATACCTTGTTAGAAAGGGCATTAGGTGTCAACTGGGAGGTTCCAAGTGATTCATTAACCTTTCAAATAAATATACAGGATAAACCTAATACTAGAAGGGGCATATTGTCGGTCGTTAGTTCTGTGTTTGACCCCCTTGGCTTGGCGGCTCCGGCACTCCTTCCAGCAAAATTGATCCTTAAGGACATATGTAACCAAGGTTACTCATGGGACCAAACTTTAGATAACTCTATTCTACAGAAGTGGAATATGTGGATAGGTGATTTACCTTTGTTAGAATCCGTCAGTCTGAGAAGATGCGTTAAGTCCTTAGAACAGACAGATATAATATCTACACAATTGCATCATTTCTCCGATGCCAGTGAAAGTGGCTATGGCGTTGCTAGTTATATACGTCTTGTAGATAGACTAGGACATATTAATTGTTCGCTTATTTTGGGAAAAGCTCGTGTTGCGCCTTTAAAACGCATAACTATCCCAAGGATGGAACTTACAGCGGCTACACTTGCTGTTAAGTTAAATAATAAAATTGTGGATGAACTAAAAACTCCAATTGATAGAATTTTCTATTGGACTGATAGTAGTACTGTTTTAAATTATATATCTAATGATTCTTTGCGTTATCAGACATTTGTGGCAAATAGAGTGGCTGTAATTAGGGATGCTACTGACATTTCTCAATGGAATTTCATTCAAGGGAAATTAAATCCTGCTGATGATGCCTCGCGAGGTTTGACAATCAAAGCATTTCTGAAACAAAGGCGATGGTTTGAAGGTCCAGAATATTTACAGAAGCCAGAAGCTGATTGGCCAAAGTTTGAACACTCTAAACAAATTGAAGACGGTGATCCAAATATCAAAAAATCTTGTGCTACTGCTGTTAATGAAAATCATCCTCTTGAAAAACTTATGTGTCATTATTCGAGTTATTCAAAATTGATTCGTGCTGTTGGTTATTTGAAACTCGTGACTCGTAAACTGTATAGTAAATGTTATCCTGCAAAAAATGTTATGATTACGTCTGATAAATTTTTGACTGTAGAAGAACTTTTAGACGCAGAACTATTATTGATAAAATACGAACAGTCAAAATATTGGAGTAACTATTTTAATCCTAATCCGGATGGTTCGAAAGGTGATTTATCAAAATTAGATCCAGTGATTGTAGACGGCGTATTACGTGTAGGTGGTCGGTTAAATCGATCAGATTTAGAATTGGATTCTAAACATCAGATTTTAGTGCCTAAAAAGTCAAAACTATCTGAACTATTGATCCGTAAAGTTCACCATAATATTGGACATCTCGGTAAAAACTCAATTATTTCTGAAATTCGTAAAACCTATTGGATCGTAGGTATTGCAGGTCTTATAAGAGAAATATTGTCAAAATGTGTTTCGTGTAGAAAATATCAGGCTAACAGATTAGTACAGAAAATGGCTGATTTGCCCCCTCAACGTGTGATTGCGTTTCAACCGCCTTTCTATCACTCTGGTATGGACTTTTTTGGACCTTTCGAACTTAAACGTGGAAGATCTCTTGTGAAGCGTTATGGTGTGATTTTTACGTGTCTAAATTCCAGAGCAGTGCATTTGGAAATAGCGTATAGTTTAGACACTGACTCGTGTATTAATGCCATAAGGCGATTTATAAGTAGACGTGGAAAACCGAATTCTATCTTGTCGGATAATGGAACCAATATCCTCTCTGCTGATAAAGAACTCAAGAAAGGTATTCAGGAGTTGGATAATTCTAAAATTGGTGCTGATTTAAGCGATAAGGGCATTAAGTGGGAGTGTAACCCACCAGCAGCCTCACACTTCGGAGGTATTTGGGAGCGCCTCATAAGGCAAGTTCGTAAAGTTCTTCATTCTTTGGAACAAATTAATAGATTAGATGATGAGAGCTTTCAGACTCTACTTTGTGAAGTTGAGTCAATTCTTAATCATAGACCGATAACAAAACTTTCCGATACTCCGGATGATTTAGACGCACTGACCCCAAGTCACTTATTACAAATAGGAGCTCGAGGTGATTGTTCTCAATGTGTCTGTGAAAAAACTGATATGTACGTAAAACGGCGTTGGCGTCAGGTTCAGTACCTGAGTAATATTTTCTGGAAGCGATGGCTAAACGAATATGTACCAAGCCTTCAAGAGAGACAAAAATGGCTAAAACCCAAGAAAAATGTTAAAATAGGTGACATTGTACTTGTAGTAGATAGTGGAATTCGAAATTCGTGGTCGTTAGCACGTGTAACCGAAGTTCAGTTAGACAAAAAAGGGTTCGCGCGAATAGTAAGAATACGGACAAAAACATCAACGCTTCTTAGACCAATTCACAAACTCTGTCTTATCCTCGAAGCCGACGAAGAATAAATATTTTATGTTAACTGTGACTTAGGACTTTTAAACAGTTTAGGACTTTAAATATCCGATAACAATTGGTGTCAATGTTTCTTATGTTTTTTGAAAAGTGCAAGTGTTAAGAGATTATCTTTTAAAATTGATTATGTTCATATACTGTATAATTTCGATAACAGTGCGCAGATATATTGCTTTGTCAGCAATGTCTTTATTTAGTAATTGGTTAGTAATTGTGTTTGCTATGCCTCACAATTAGGAGGCCGGTATGTTAAGTTCCTAATTATTTTACTGCTTACGCATTATATTAGATCATATAAAAATGGTTACGTTGTTTATTGTTTATGTTACGCATTCTTTGGTGCACTCAAAGTGATGACGTAGATCACCGTTATAGGCATGTGCTTTCTTTGAGGCCTACAGCGACTCTGTCAATTCCCTGTTTGTTATGACTTGTTTTTGGAACCTTGGTAGTAGACAACTTGGTATGTATATGTAAACTGTTTTTATTTATATTGTTGTAACTTCCGCTGTAATGTCTATTAAGCTCATGTGCATAATTTTACTGTTAAGCTAAAAACTTCCCTGTCAAAATTTTCCGATTTGGTGTCTCGGTTTTGCAAAGCGCCGACCTGAGTATTTCACAATAATTGATTGTTTAGGTATTTAAAGTTATTGTCATAGGTTGTGTATTTTATGCATCATTCTTGTATTATTTAGGGATACTTTTATGTGCAATTTCATATTGTAATTTCGCGCTAAAGGTTTTTATTTCGTCTATAAAGTTAGGCCGCTCAACTGTCATAGTGCATAGTGGAATGTTCCATTTTCTGTTGTAAGTGGACTCGCCCATAGTCTATTCTTTATTGTTTACTTAAAGATACGGTGCCACTATAATTTATCAGTATTTCGGTTAATAACATTTTCAGTGAATATTTTTGTGAACCAGATTCTTATTATTGTATTTTTTGTATTTTCAGTTAATCGTTTTGTCCATTAAACATATTACCATTTCACCTTTTATGCCTGTTCCTTATAAAGGGTTGATTCTCTATTATCGTCTCGAAGTGGGTGTACCTAAGGGTGAGACGCATTAGCAAACATCTACAAGTATCCTGCTCTAAAAAGAAATGGTATATATCCTTCCTCTAAACCGGAAGTTACCATAGATGTTGTTTAATGTTGTTTCCTTTTATGAAGAGTTGAATTCCTCATAGTAATGAAGTAATATCGGAATGTTAAGTGATTAACTGTGTGAACTCATACTTTTTGTATCATAAAAACGAAATCCTGGAGCCTCAATTATTTCAATTAATACCGACAGATTTTGACGAATATTAAGTGTAAAGTGTTGGTTATATTATTTGTGGCATCTCCTCACCACCAACATACTATTTTGCTTTTAATTTGCAAATGCTACGAACATGAATCTCTTATGCAAAATAGTTGTCAATGATTAAGCACCATCAGCAGTTTTTGTAGATGGAGACTTTTGTCTATCAAAATTCATTACAAACCATGCAACGATAATCTTAGACAAATAAAGTATGGATATCAAGCTCATCACCTAATATACACAATAATTTAATGTTACGTGGTTCCGAAAGGTTCAAGATATTATAGAATTATATAGTTTGAGTTCTTCTGGAAATAACTATAGGATCCTAATCAAAAGCAATCGATTGATATTAGATTGGCTATTTTGGGTAAAGGAATATTCGTTTTTCTAAAAACTGAAATGATTTGGTGCAAAAGTCTATTTATTATGGATTAATTCCAAGTTTAAACACATGTTTATTATGTAATCATGAGGATTTTAAAAACAGGTGAAATAAATACGAAATGCTGAATAAGATAAATTAGAGAGACGTAAAAGATCAGCATTGGTTAAAAATGTCAACAGGTGTGACTGTGGATCCTTTAATCTTTATTACAATAAATTCATAGCCTATTGTCTTGGAGTGTCGGAGTGTCTCACACATAGATAAGCCCACTTGGCTTATATCCAAGTTGAATTTCTTTAACCACGACCACACATTTACAAGCTTTATAATATTCCATAGAGTCATTAGGTCACATTCTTGAAATAAGAGGTCAAAGCTAGTATTAATATTATTCCTTTCTCTTAAGGTGGCGCCCCAAAGTGGTGATATTAATATCTACTATGTATATAAGTATAGAAAGATTATTTATGATGTTCGAACCAAAGTTAATCTATATATAATCATATTGACTTTAAAATAATGTCAAGTTCTTTTGGTAATAAAATAGATCTTAAAATGGTTATAAAAATTTCTGTGAAATAGTGTAACAAATAAAACTAGGACATGGCCGAAATGACGTAGACCATAGGTAGAAACTTTTCAAAGTGGAATTGAAGGTTTAACATCGAAAAGGGCTGTCCAACGTGGACAAAAAATCAAGACATTTAATATTGAAATGTACATGCATTTAACAATTATAGGTTTGACATTTCTCAGCAATTTATGACATTCCATTAGTGGAGAAATCTAGGGTGAACCATCACAGTTCTCGAGAATTCCCATGGATCAAATGATAGTATATTTCGATTGAAACGTATACATTCTCCAATTTAATTATAAATCCTAGAGCATTCCTTGGTGATATTGAAATGAAGTGAGATTGAAAATGAAATATGTTTTGATGTCGAAAACTGACACATTACAAAAGATCTGGTTATGTTTTAGGCTAACAGATCATCATTGTGACACATCGAGTCTTGTTGTCCAGTTTTTATACCAATAGACTTAAATAGTATTAAAATAGTGGACAGTGATAAATCTGTTTACTGGACAACTTGTGAAAACCTAGTATTATATATAAACACCTATACTATACAGGTATAATGGAATGATAAGTAGAATTAATTTGTTGACTATTTTGTCAATGTTTAGTTACAGATTATCCTAAACTGTTTGTTTGTTTTATTAACCACAGGGCCACGATACTTGACCTCGAAGTAAGATTTGCTATTATTGGTAAATATAAATGTTATGCTCAAACTGATAAACCTAGAAAGATGTCGGCGTAGTATCCGTATAAAAAACCGTAGCATATTCATCAAAATATTTAAGAACTTAAATTTCAGAGAAAAAAAATTGAGACAATAATAATACATAATTAAAAAAAATATTTAAACCTTAATATTAATTCCATTAATGATACAAAAATGTGCTGAAATTTTCAAGTTTTATATAGCAAAATTGTCCCTGTGTTTTTTAATTCAATTTCAGTTTTTCTCAAATTTTAAAAAATGCATTAGAATTGTCTTTTAATTCACATTAAATACTGCAATAGGTCAACTAAATGTTTGCATTGTTACGAGAAAACCATGTTCCTTCAGCAACGTTAGACATTGGCATTATAGCCGTTGCTAAAGGAACATGCGAGAAAACTAGGTATTTGAAATACGTGTTCTAGATTTGGATATCATTTCATTAGAAATACATTCATGGTATAGTTTACGAGTGTACTATAAAATAAGTGAGGTTAGTAACAAGAGAATAAACCATGTTCACATGACATGATGAAGAATAAAGTGTCACATACTATTTAATCGACATTTTTAAATATTAACACGTACTTTAATCTGGGTAACCTATATCAATATCCGCTTTTACTAAGCTCGTACAAAATCTGATGAACGAAAAACAATTCATGACTTAGCTGGGTATTTAAAAATTAGAATAATAAAAACCATTCATAAAACGTTGTTAAGCAGTTAATAAGAAATTAGAAAAAGCGTTCGTAGACCCAATTTACTCATATTTACATAATCAATTGCAATATAGAAAAATATTGAAGCTGAGAACAAACGCACTTTGTACCAATTAGTATTATAAAGACAAAGGTACAATATGTCCATGATTGTGATCGTTGTAAAGGTTTAGATATTGCTGCGATTCCTTTTCATAAAGTTCCTGTAAATCCGACAAGAAATAATATGTTTAACATCTTAATTTTTCAGTTCAGTAGTTAATAACGAATTAAAAAAATAAAAACTTACATGTATTATCAGCATGGATATGTTGTAAAATTGAACTCTCAGAACTTGTTATTGATGTATCATTAGAGTCAACTGGAATACAAGCTTCCTCTTTCTGTCCATGGTTTGGTGGTAATGTAGGTATTTCAATATAATTATCTGTACCATCATTATCATCACTGTTTCTGCTGCTGGATGAATTCTTCCGTCTTGGTAAAGAAGAAATGGGTAATGGCAGTGGTAGCTGTCTCTGTTCGTGCCGCTCTCCATGGTCTGCTGGTAAGCTTGATATCTCAATATAGTTGTCCCCGTTACTGCTGCTACTGCTGGAGGAATGTTTCTTGTTCTGTCGTTCTTTAACTGGGAATTCTTTACACTCTGGCTTTTGACACTGACCTTTATCATCACTTTTAATACTGTCTCGCTTCGGAGATTCTTCACGTTTGAGCTTATCTTTTTTATGGCTCGAATCTTCTTGGCTAGTGCTGCTAATGGACGAATCCATCCTATCTTTGGTAACGACATCGGGCTGTGATACCTTAACATCTTTACCTGAATCTTTTGCTTTTGATGCTCCATCTTTCTCGTCATCACTGCTACTACTGCTACTAAAGCTCTTCCTCTTGTCAACTACTACAGATGGACAATCAAAGACTTGGTTGTTTTCTGCTTTGAGTAAACTGTGTTCAATTGTCAGTGAAGATTTCTTTGTGTTCTCATCGTTATCAGAATACTGTTTGGTGTCAGAGATGTTATAAGCAGTACTTGGTCTTTGTTTTGTTTGATCATCATTATTTCTTGCTTTTTCTTTATCACTTTCACTGCTGCTACTACTCGAGCTCATCTTCCGTTCTTTATTCTCCAAACTACAATCATCCTTCTTGTCTTTTTTCTGTATATTTCCCATGGGTTTCCCTTGATTTTTACAATGATTTTCATTCTCACTGTCAGTACTACTGGGGCTGGATTTTAAACTATGTCGTTTAACTGGTTTTGTATCCAATTCTTGTTTCTCAGCATTCCCAATTTGTACGTGAGGTTTAAAAGTTGACAGGTTTGTCGATTCTGTTCTCACCTCTTCATCCAAAGGAAAACCGGAAGTAAACTGTGGGTTCTCGAGAATCTGAGGTTCACCAGATTCATTGAGAACGACAGGACCGAAATAAGCAATCTGATCATAAGGATTATAGTCAGCACTCTTGTGATATTTTGCTGCCAGCATCTTTAATTCATGCTGTTTAATCATCATTTCATTATCCTTTCGTAAAATCTGAATCTTTTCCTCGGTTAAAAATTCTGGTTGTTGATTATTCACCTGGTAAAATTGGTAATAATCATTCACTGGAACAAATGATTTGTCCACATTCAAACTTTTATTTCTCTTAGGTTTACCAGTTGGCGAATCCGAGGACGATGATGACGAAGAAGATGTATTCCCATCATCCTTTCGTTGTTTTTCAGATGAGTTGTCTTCATCCTTTGTTCTGTACTTATCTTTGAAGAACTGTAAAGCTGCTGTTGTTTTAGTTGCTTTATGTGTTGATGTTGTACTTTGTTTGGTTGTTGTAGTTTTAGGTGTTGATGTTGCTTTAGGGGATGGCGATTGTAAAATAGTTTGATGTTCTCTCTCGATGCTGGTGATGCTGGAACTAGATTTCACCGATGTTGTTTTTAAAACAGTTTTATTTTCCGTGGTGTCGTCTTTAGGAACGGTTTTAGGTGATCCATAATCGTTGAATAAGATGTCACCCTTTTTAGATTCGATGTAATCTGCTATTACTTCTGCTTCCGTTAGCTTACGATAAATTCCCGGTGTACCTTCCAGTCCGTCTATTCTACTTTTAGAATCAAACCGTCTTGGTAGCGACATGGTTAATCCTAAAAAATACTTCTACCACACATAACCTAATACAGTCTATACCAGATTTAGATGAGTGATCTAGAAAATGTTCCCGTATTCAAATAACGTGTGAATTTAATTGTATGTAGTTGATGGTCCATGGACAATGTTTACAAAAACAATGTCATTAGTCATTTCACTGGCTATGTATTAAAGCTTATCACAAATCATAACAATTTCCACTACAATCCACCACATCGACCTCGAAAACGAAATACAATCCTTGATTTACAGCACCCGAATTATATTGAGTTCTTATAATACAATTCTCAATCCTTGAATAAATCCTTGAAAATTGTGTTATTGAGTCCTTGAATAAGAATGACTAATTATTGACTGCAGTCCTTGAAGTCTAAGAACAAACGCTCATAAATATAAACTTCAACAGTTCTGCTCAGTTTAATCGTTAATCCTCGTTTTAATTATCAGATGTTAATCTTTTAATCTTAAACTTATCCTGGTTAATATTAACTAATAATTTCTTGATAAACTTTTATCAAGTAGACACCTGATATCACTATATCAATATACATAACAGCCTTACATTCTTGCCGAAAATAATCTCACACTAACTCATTGTTTTTTTCTTCATCAAGTTAATTCTTGAAAGTCCCAGAACATCAAAAGTCGGTGGTAAAAATAGCGAAATGAATGTCACATAATACTGAGGAAACTAACTCTTATATCAGATTTATCTACTTATTCAACGTTAGAAATTTGCCTAATTAATTTCCTAATCTGAATTCGTAGACATGGCAGCCAATGAGGTGAGCTGAAGAGGGTTGGTCGCCGCCGTCCGGACGTGTAATCTGATAGGGGACAATACTTCATACACACCTCGTGTATACTAACATATAATGTAAATAAAATATTTCACAGTCCACCTTCACTCACATTATTCTTATAATTTAGATCTTTATAACTTTTGTCTTAACATTAACAAATATTATAAAATATGAAGTGTTGATAAATATTTTATAATGAGACATCTACTCTAAACCTCGCCATAAATTATCTCCAATTTACTTTCTCAACAAAATCAGGTCAGCCATAAATTCCTCACCAATGTTGTTTTCTGTGGAAAGGGTGTGGAGGAAATTGTGTTTCATTCACCGAATTAAAATAATGTTTTCATTTTAATTATTTCAATTTACTATTCAATTTGAAAAATGTTCATAATATTTTGCAGTGTCAGCTATTTCTATAAAATCATTGATATGAGTGATATCAGTATATATAATTTATGAACATTTTTATTACTACTAAATACGAATATAAAAACAGATCTGCAAAATTGGTTGAAGGTAGCAAATTCAAATTTTGCAAAATGCAATTTCATTTGAATGAAAATTTCATATTTTTCTGGAAAACCATCAAATGCATGGTATCATTATTGGCACAGATGTGAAAATAATTTGTAAGCACCCTGTATTTACAATGATGCAGATCGTAACAGTGGTATTTCTGTATCGCTCTGAAGCACTAATCCTAATCTACGTAAGAATTGAAAATATTTTGTATTCTGTTTTGTCCCGTTTTCACTGTGTTTCTTTAAACCTGTTTATAATTGTATGCTGTCCACATAGGATGTATATGCAATAAATCTTATCTTATCTTAGGCTCTACACAAAAAATAAGGATTTCAGTTAATGCAATTCTTTATAGTGATTAAACTATCATCCATTCCGACAGATCAATCAAGTATAAGAACAAGTATTTTCTATGTCTATGAGAATTTTGATAGACAGATGTTCGAGGTTAGAATAAAAGCTGTGAGATAAAATATTCAGATGGGACCTTTTGATCTGGTATTTGTAATATGAAGTTAATATATAAGTAATGTTATCTGTAACATTAACTTGAAGATGTTTCGATATTTGAATATAGGATCATACGATAAAATATCTTACTGGGGTTGATTTAATTTATTAAATGTCATGGAATAGGAATATCAACACCGATTTGAATATATTTCTCCCGTTGGAGAACTGAAATACCAGCCTTTCTAAAAGGTGGAATTAAAATTTAATGACTTCCGGACGATTTAAGTCGTACTGACCAAGAATTTATTAAATAAGGAATACTGATTCCTAGTGAACTTGGAAACTAAAGTTTAGTTTTAAATCTCTATGATTCATTAGTATAATTTCTTTCATTGTACACGATGTACACGAACTGGGGGTTTGTAAAAGCGATACATAGCCGAAATAGGTGTCTATCGACAAACCCATCAAAACTTTAAACAACTTTAATCAAATATCCAACAAATAAATTAAATATTGAATTTAAACTTGTAAATATGAAAATTTTATATAGACACAACTTTATGGAACAACAATCACTGTGCCTGCAGAGGACGACGGGGGAAACACGTCGAAACGTTACATAAAACTTTAACCAGTGATTGTTGTTCCATAAAAATGTGTCTATATATTGCTAAATGCCATTTCAAAACTTTATGACAATTTTAGTTCGTGGGATCTCCCTATTAATACACTCATACATAATTTTTACCTGATGCTTCAAGATTTGAAACAGGTGATCAAGGCTATAAGAATAGCGAATATTAAAAGGTAATATCATAGTATACCAGAGAGAGTATCATATTAAATATAACATTTGATATATTATAGGTATTCCAGATGTCATAATAGGTTCGTGATCGTTAACAAATCATTCATAATTAGATGGAAACTAGAAATCAGACCTGAATCTATTATCTCCATTTACAGAACGTGAAATCTTGATATGGTTATTAGCTTACACCTTACATTATTTACATATTCTATATATATATCTTATATAGTCCTTCATTGATATACATCTTGTTTGCTATTGTGAGCTGTCAGGTCTCCCAGGTGAACAAAAAATGAGCAATTTCTCTAGTTTGATATTCTGTCATATTAATATGTCCCCCTTTTTCCTTTTACTCTTTACGGTCTTTAGATTGAGGAAAAAGCTGCAACCTGCAAACTTTTTAATTTTCTAAATGTTATTCTCATACATGTTATTATCCAGACTGTAATGTGCAATGGTGGGAGTTGGAATATCCCACCAATCTCATTGCTATATGAGCATAGCCGTAGGGGCCCACGATTCAACAGGGGAGCAGACTGACTAATTGCCCAAATTTTAATGATATTTTGCCCGATTTAATATTTAGGGGGACAGCTGCCAACTGCGAGCTGAAACTGTATGGAGAAAAGATGTTATTGTTTATAGTTTTGTTTTGTTCTTACAAGTCTCCCATATCGTTTTTAATGGATTTGAGCAGATAGAAACATAGCCACTTGTTTCCACACTTCCACAGCTTTTCAAGATAGAATATCAAGAACAACCAACAAAATGTGATGCGATGTTTTAATAGAAAAATATGAAAGTGAAATAATTACAAAATATAATCTCATGTATGGCAAAATGTACATTGGAATTATTAAGTAAATATTTGTTCCGAAATGAAATACAGTTCTTTTAGACGACACTGCTGTTCCGAAGAATATCAAATTTACAGTGCTCTCAGCCTGTGTTGGAAATATCAAAAAATATTGGTTTGGGTTTCTTCAAGGAAATTAGGAGCACTTGTCAATAATTATCGCTTAAATTACGTTTCTGACATAACTAATTGGGATAGGACAACATTTGAAACACGTGCACTTCTCGCAATATTTCTTGTGACTGGTCCAACCGGTGTGCAAATGAACGACAGCATTAACACAAATATGGTCCACAATTGACAATATAGTAACTTACAATATCCGATCATTATAACAGAAACAATACAACAAAACCCATTTGTTCATATTTGTGAGATTCATATTGGTTATCATGGGAAAAGTCAATTAAGCATAGCGTTCAGGTTATCACAAAACCTTTTGATACACAAATTCCCCCTTCTCCTTCGAGTAAACATGGCCATACAAAGTTTTTAATGTTATTTGTACCGGGATCAGATGTATGGAATCGAATATGTCTATCTCTCTGAAATACTGTATCAGTACAACATATGATATAGGGTGGATTCTGAGCAGCCAAACCAAGTGATATATGTAAACATTCTTCTACAAACTGTACCAACCCCTCACACTGTCTTAAACAGGGATAATCAAACAATGTTTCATAAATCTGTTCACACACATTCTGAAAGCAAAAAAGTGATAGTATACTCGGTGTTGAATAAAATGAGCATCTGAACTTATATATTCGATCATGTAATTCTAAAACCCTATTTAAGATCGCTATCTAAAAAAGAACCCTTTTAGGTACGGGCGTCAACGAAACTGAAAGGACAAATTAGAGAATTTGTAGGATGATTTAGGTTAAATATAATGAAATTGTGTCCATCGAATAACGAATGTTTCCTTTCTACCTTATAATATTGTAATATGCACGATTCTGTCACACATGTTTCAAGTTCTAAACGCTATCTGTTTACCAACATTATTTGCCCAAATAATACTTCTTGAGGATAGACCATAGATAATTGTCTTATACGATTGTGTTTTTTCAATTCATACAATAAGAATTGGATCATGCAAAGAGTAATAAGTATATTGTATATGCATTACCTTGACATGTGTATCTAATTCAAATCTATCAAAGGTCTGTTGTAGATAATGATCTAAATGTCGTTGTATATCTAAACTTAGTTTATCAGTTTCAGGTACATCTTTAGGAATATTTAATATCTCCCGTAATTTACTTTTAGTTGATTCTAATAGTTCTTCTGTAGCCCGGAACGTTAGCTGGAATAATAACATAGCTTTTATTCCAAATCAATGGTGTGAGGTAAATATTAAATAATCTAACCAGTGTATATTTCTTAACAACAAATCAAAGCCGATGATCACTGCCAACCGGCAACGAAATAAAAACTTTATAAAATGTAGAAAAAAAAAAAACAAAAACCAACTCTGATTGTGATCTGTAGTCTTTTCTTGCTACGACATTTTTTCTTATGATGTCATGGTATTATGAATGGAATTAGGTTTTCCGCTTTGACATAACTCGCGAACTATCGGCATAGCTGTTGGGGGAAGGGATGTGGTTGATCGGGGATACATATTGAAGTACAAAACATCGTGATTGAATACATTAGACTGCTCTAAAATGGGAAGACCTCTGTCAGGAAAATTTAATGTCATGGTTAATGGGATTCTGAAGCTAAAATTTCGTTATATTCTGAAAAATATAATGACTGTATTCAGAGAATTTCAATTTTGACAAAGAATGGTTTCGCCAAAAAAGGGAAATAATCTGTATTCAATCCTGAAATAATGTTTATCTTTTACGCAAAATAAATATATCAAACGAAAACTACTCGGAAGCTGACAGATCTGTGTCGAACAGGTCTAGTTAATCTTGTATCGATCCAAGGCATAGACAATATTTCAGTCAGTAACCTCATTTCAGAAGATGCTGCATCACATCACAGAATGTTTCCTTGGGTCTTACCACTATAATTGAAAATAATATTTTGGTCTTTAAGACGCTCAGTTCCTCTAAATCTTTTAAATCATCTAAAGCATCAAGAGCATCTAATCTACCATCTGTATATAGATTACCATACAATCTTATCAACTCAGTTGGTCTTTTACAACCTAAACTTAAATTCTCAAAATGTTGATTTGATTCAGAGAATTTTCTTTGTACATGATCTGCCAACCTAAAATTACAATTCAATTAAATCCATCAATGTACGTGAAAATGTCAAAAATAACTTAATGTTGTCTAGATGGTGAGTGACGATGCTGAACAGTGAACACAAACATGATGAGGCTCTTTACCGAAATAATGGACACAAAACATGACCATTTCTTAGAAAGTGGTGTCAAAATCGTCAACCAACTACACGAGAAAAATTGTCATAATATTATGTTGGGCTTGAGTGCTCTTCTCGGTGGTGAAATTCATTCAGAATTAGAATGGGACCTCAGAACAACATAATATTAAGGATCAAGTTATTGTCAGTGAATATGAATTAGTAAATATTAATGATGTGTTTACCTTTCACGAAGACTCTTCTCTCTTTCTTGTAACTTTCGTATCTCCTCTTTAGATTGTTTCAGTTCTCTCTGTAATAGCTCTACCTGTCTCTGTAATTTAGGAACAGTCTCTGTATCTGTTCTGATACTGTTCTTACTGGTGGGGTGAACAACTTGTACAGGAACATCAGACGTGCGTACATTTGGTGTAGTCATATCATCAGGTGTTTGAATACGTGTTTTACTCCGTGGTTTAGGGACCGGTCCACTACTAGTTGATGTACGAGAAGTCTTTCTAGTGATATCTCTCTCTAAATCGACTATAGGTATATAAATAGGTGAACTTTCTCTTCTCTCTTTTCTAGATAGATTTGGTCCTAATAAACTACCTATAATATAATAGTATTTTATTTAAAATTAATTGTTCACCGTTCTCTTGCATTTAGGAGATATTCGTCTAAATATTGACATGTTAGTTCGTGGTAAGGCAGTCTACTATTAGACAAATACAAACCTACAAAAATATCCTCTTTACATTGGTATGGGTGTAACGGATTAGTTGTACTTTTGAAATTCTCTCTATAAAACATAGGAAAATTACCCGAAGTTGGCCAAAAATTGGATTTTTCAAATTTTTACAAGGAGTCTGTATTCAACTCAGAAATGTGAAATGAGTTTTATACTAAATATGATCTACTACAGAATTAGATTGAAATTGTTTTAATGAGGTTGCGTTGTATTGTTAAACTGAAATTTGATATACATGTATAATACTTTATATAACATTAAAATAACACTTAATTATTTTGTCTTAAACACAAATTATTACATTAATTTCATAACAGTGAACAGTCATATAAAACGCCCTGTCTATTCCTCAGTGAATATGAATATTTCAATCAAACTGAATTATCTGCATGAGATTTTTAAGTTACCATCCCAAAAAACAAAACAAAGCATTAATCAATATTCATGAGTAAGCTATATCGTAAAAAATTAAATAAAATCTATATTCTAAAATCCTATTTTTTGAGTAATTTGTCAAAGACAAGAGCAATAACACAAATTTAACATGCAACGATAAATCGAAGTTCTGTCAAAAACGTATTTTCTCTGTTGTTCAGAAGGCTGTCAGAATTGTCTTTTTCGCGATCAACGTGTTGACAGTTGTTGTGGCGTCTAAAAAGCAAAATTCTGTAACTTTCATTACATAAACAGAGTATTAAATATTCATTAGAACACAGGAAATTGACTGTTGGTGAATAAAAATGAATGTAATGAATTCTAGTCAAACTGTATTTCTATTTATAGCTAAGGTCTTGTGTCACATTCCTTTCATTTTAGATAAGATAAAACATTTTTTACAAAGCTAATATTATACACGCATCATGTTTGAAAAACACAGCAGACTCGAAAACAGTTGAAACCAGACATAAGAACGCTTTTAATTTTCCAAATAGCAATTACTAACGTCATCAACTATTAAAGCAAAAAAAAGAACTGGTACGTCGCAAAATAGCTAGGAACTGAAAATAGCTTATCAAATATAGGCTGGTTATTCTTTATTTTCTAAAAATGGGAGATTACCTGGAATATTGAAACTGAAAATAACAATGTACAATATAAAACATACCTGCTAATAGTGGTGAACTGATTTTAGGTTGTATTCTTCTTTCTCGACCATTTAAATTGTCCTCCCCTGAAATATTATTGCGTGGCAAATCTTTCGATTTGTCACGCTTTATTTTCGTTATGTTTATTTTTTTTTTTTTTTTTTTTTTTTTGGGAAACTTTTTAGAGAAAATCGAAAATGGTGTAGCATAATTGTATCCACCAAACATTATTAAATGACCTGGAATCAAAAATGAATATCTAAAACTCAGTTTTTTCTCAACCGGAAGTGGGCTATTGCATAATATGCAATTATTTTGCACCTAGTCTGAAAGGTTTATTTATGAACCGATTTGGCTGAAATTTTCTTCAATATATTCATTGAAATAAGACGTATCAAGTGCGGTTACAAAAATTTCAATTTTTAAATATTTTTGTAAAAAAAAATTGAAACCAAAATTGTCAAAAAAGCTCAAAATTTTTAACTCAGCCGCTAATTATCCGATTGACCTGAAATTCATAGGACATGTACAGAATGTCTATAGAAATAAAATTAATCAATCAAAATTTTTCTATCACTTCCGGTTTTGACGTGAGAACTTCCGGTTTTTCAAAATCACGCCTAGCAGCCCCACTTCCAGTATAAATTTCAGATATTGACAAAAACTATATATATTGTCTGACAGTCATAATAAGAATGCACTTAGCATAAAAAATCCAAACCGGAAGTGATGCGTAAGCTGTCGTCACAGACTGACACATTTCAGCAAAAAATCAATAAGTCCTCTATTTTTTATCCGATTTTTATGATTTTGGTGTCTATCAAAACCTTGTAACCTTGTCTACTGATTGTTGGAACAGAATTTTGAATTTCGAATTTGAAATTTTTTTATGTTCGTTTGAATTTTTTAAAAATTCAAAAGGCCATATTATGTGACCTTGACCTTTGATGACCTTGAAAATTCCTATGAAGGATGTCCTTGACCTCAGCTATCCATAGGTATGCTGATATTAATTGAAAATTATTAACTTCTGGTTTTATGGACATTTGAAAATTGACATTTTTGTCAACTTTGGACATCTATATCGCATTCTCTAATCAACGCAGAGAATTAAATTTTTCAATTTTGTAATGCCGATTTGATTATCTTTTAAACGATATATGACAATAACCCATTAAAATATGTTTTCAAACTATTGCATTTTTTTTCGACTGAGGGTTCTAACTTACAATGCAATTATCTAAAAGCAATATGGTGTGTATAGTCAGTTTGTACTAAATTTTCTCTTTTCAACGACATATGACAAGAGCAGTTTAATACAAAATCCATTAAAGTTAAAATAGGCATAGAGTACCCTGAGTAATCTGAGAAAAATAGAAATAGAGAGGATTAAAATGATTGACAAGGGTTATAGCAGGTTATATAATACAGTAATAAAACTATCCATGTGAACTTTTCACATGGAGGTGTGAAGTATTTTAGGTCATAAACAGATTAATCTGATTATGTAATCTTTTAACACTCTAAAAAGTATAAAAAATTTATTCATTTTTTTGGCAAAATTTTCACTTATATTAATTTTACGTACAATCATTTAGAGCAGTGAATTTTAGATACATTAACCTGTTCGAATTTTTTGTGTACCATTGACAGAACTCTTTCTACGAGATACACACCAATTTTCTTTTTGTCGTCTGCTAAGGTTATTACAGGTCATAAACAAATTAGTCAGACTACATAATCTTTTAACTCTAGGGCTGGACTCTAGCAGACAGCAATTGAAACTGTTTACCCGTTTGAGCTAATCCGTTGCAATAAAAAGTAAGTGCTCAAACTGTTTTTTATCGTCTGCTAAAATTATTATAGGTCAAAAATAAATTAATCTCATTACACATTGTTTTCACTTTGTACAAATTAACATGTTTTTTCGAGCGTAGTGTTTGCTATATTTGATATAATATCAGATTTTTTCTTATTTTGAGGGTGATTCTTACCCACGGCACCTAATTGACTAACATACATCAATTCAACTGGCTACTGACTGCTCCAATCCATTGAAACAAAAGACAGTATTTCAACTCAGCATTAAAGGAAAATATTGACGTTTACACAGTTCGAATGTTGGGGAAGGGGGTATATCCCCTATACAAAATTGCACCTAGTCAAAATGGCCATAACAGTTAAATTTGGTCAAAATGGCCATTCACCCTGGCCCCTATTTTGGTCAAAACGGACTGGTCACCATGGCCCTTATTTTGGTCAAAATGGACTCTGTATTTATTCTTTGATTTCAACCAATTCTTTAGTCAAAATGACCTTTTTGAGGACAAAATGGTCAAAATGGCCAAAAAAATAAAAGTCAAAAATGGTCCCTGATTTTTTTTATAAATTATAGCTTATATGATGATAATCAAAGGAATAATTGGAACCTATTTTAACCCTAAAAAAGGTCACTAATTTTGACTGAAAATTGTATTCTGTAACAACAAATTTTGAAGACATAAATTATGTCCCTATTTATATTTTCATCAAAGCAAATACATTCTAAGACTTACAATATCAATTTGAAGTTCCAGTTCTCAAAAAGATTAAACAAAAAATATATTATGTATTATGTAATAAAAATATTATTTTGAGACCATTTTGACTTTTTGGAAGGACCATTTTGACTTTTTTTGAGGACCATTTTGACCATTTATCAGGGAACATTTTGACCAAACGAGGGGTCATTAGCGTTTGCGCTAATCCGTTGCAATAAAAAGTAAATGTTTAATCTTGCCAAAGTCAAAATGGCCATAATGTTTAATTTGGTCAAAATGGTTGACCTTTTTTGAGGACCATTTTGACCATTTATCAGAGAACATTTTGACCAAACGAGGGGTCATTAGCGTCTGCGCTAATCCGTTGCAATAAAAAGTAAATGTTTAATCTTGCCAAAGTCAAAATGGCCATAATGTTAAATTTGGTCAAAATGGCCAGTCACCATGGACCCTATTTTGATCAAAATGGCCTCTGAATTTCCTCTTTGATTTCAACCAATTCATTGGTTAAAATGGCCAAAAAAAAGTCCAAGACATTCTAAGACTTCCAATATAATTTGAAGTTCCAATTCTCAAAAAGATTATACAAAAAATATATTATGTAGCACTTTATGTTTAGTTAATTTGTAACATCATAAATAAAAATATTATTTTGAGACCATTTTGACTTTTTGGAAGGACCATTTTGACCATTGATCAGGGACCGTTTTGGATACCAGACTTTAGGGGTTTGAAGTTCAAAAAGTCTTACAGCCATCAGGCAAAGTATCACGGGCCACGCTCAGTGCTGTTCACAGCTCTAGTATCATGTTACTATGGTGATAGTTCAAAGGTTAATCAAGCGTTGTTTAATTATAGCATTAATTGATAACATTTTAAACCCTGGGTTGGTGGAATAATGTCAAATCTTATAAACAGGACATTTGTATTCCTTTTAATGGTTAAGGTTGTTGGCTTTTAAGACTATTAGCATCTTTTAATGAACTGTAAAAAAACAGCATCTTTATTATAAATTAACGCAATCGACAACCATATCCATTTAATACTAGAAATTAGTCATCGATTATTGACTGAGGGTGATATTATTTAATTTTTCTTTCGATAGACCCTTTAAGGTCACCGATCAGATTTTCAGCAGCAGTGGTCGAATCCAGTTGCTCTGAGATTCTGTCCGATGCATGGTCGACTTAAGTAACTCTATAGTCTGTAGTAAAAATATAGGCTTGCGGCAAGTCCGCCAGCTTGATAAGATATAAAGGTGAATTTTAAAACAATCTCGATATCAGAGTTTGATGCAATATCAAAAACCAGCAACAAAATCTAAATTTACATCTCATAACATTTGATCCAATACCAGATGTTAAAATGTCAACCAACCCAATAACCTGCATCAGCTTTCAGAATATAGATATCAGAGTTGTAAACGCGATATCAAAGTTTTATGCGATATCTCTGATGAAAATCATCGGAAAATCACCAATTTCAATAGTGCACATCTTCATAATGATATTGACACACATACAAAATATCAAAAGGATCCATGAAGAATTGTAGCCTGTAGATTGAGCACGAGTTTTATGCGATATCCCTATCTCGAATCATCACCAAATTCGTTAGAGCACATCCTCATAATGATATTGACACACATACAAAATATCAAAAGAATCCATGGAGAATTGTAGCCTGTAGAGTGAGCATGTACTTATGTGTGAGCGTATAAAAAAAAGTATAACGTCAGTGTGCAAGTCATTATGTTTTAATCTTTTAAAATGACAACAATTAACAAGGAGTTTCAGTTCTTATACGAAAGAGACAGCAAGTTACTGACCAAGGAACGTTACTGACTTACATTTAAATGATTGGATCCGAAAGCAGCCACAAAGTTGTTTGAGTACAGATGTAAGGATGGTATATAATATGTCTAATTTGTATGAGCAATTCGATGTGTTGAAAATTGAAAATCTGGCAAAGGTCTTTAAATCATGATCTGCCATGGTCGGATTACAATATATTTCACTGAAGACTATTGATCGAACAATTAAAATTAATGACGAGAAATATTATTTCTAAAACAGACAAGAACTTTGATGAAACTTAATTCTTAACGGCGGTAGATCACTAACAGATCTAATGAGTTCAAACGAAATGATCACGCCCAATTTTTCCCCATTGACGTAAAGATCAATTTAAAAATTATATCCATGTACATGTATGAACGTTTGACGCTTTGTAGGAAATCAATCACTCCGACCTACATTAGTGACATGTGTTTGGAAACTTTGTGGCTTGACCAATCAATCCAACTTAAATCATTATGTTTTTAACCATCTACAGATAAAAGTCAATTTATTTGATTCAAGGGAGGTAAATCATTTTTGTATATTAAATGGAATGTTCTGCATCTGAATGGGCTAATGAGGACCGACAAACTCCACGCTGTATGCTTTAAGAGAAAGTGTGTCAGAACTGCAGCATTAGACTCCTTTTTTCGATGTTCAACAGTTGTGGTATCTCTTTAACATTTTGTTATTAGATATTATTAAGTTAAGTATACGTTGTTGACTGTTAGCTATGTTTAAAATCCACAAGTGTGGCTTGGAACTTCTCAAATTTCAACCTTCTTCATCTGATTTGAACCTGTCGGACTATCAACTGATTCTGTTCCTACATTTGAAAAGCATTTGGCTGGAATACATTTTCAACCAGATGATGCCGTTATTACAGCAGTCAACAACCTTAATGATAACTAAAAGACGAGTTCTACAATTGTGATATAATAGCATATGCGTTGATATCAAACTGATATTGTTTTCTTTGTTAGTCTAACAGCTTATCGGTCACACTTCGTATTCAGTAATAATAAATAGCTTACCTGATACTTGATCTAATCCATCCACACTGAGAGATCTTAGAGGTTTCTTAAATACATCATTATTGCCAAATACTTCACCATTAGCACTATCATCATCTACTTTAGTTGTAGTGTCTAGCCCACAGCCTTCTTGTATCAACTGAACCAAGATATTATAACCATGTAAATACTGTCTTATAGTTACTGAGACATAATTATTCTTATCACATCCATACAACTTGCGCAGTTCATTTTCTTGAGACAGAATCTGTTTGTCGTATTCAATTCTTTTATCTAATATATCTATTAAGTTATCTACAGCTTGACCTATAATAACAGGTTCTACCACATTATAGATGGTTTTATTTTTTATCAACCTATCTTGTATATCATCTCTAGTAACTTGTAATAGTCTCTGATGGCTGGCTTCACTAGGTGCTGGTCCTGTATTTACACTGGTTTCACTTGGATTCTTACCAGACAAACTAAATTCTTCTAATTTATTTAATGCACTTTTATATAATGATATCACTCGATCAAATTCAATCTTCAGAGCATCGTGTAAACTGATCATTTTGATACCGGTTGTTTTAAACCCAGATTTAACCATTCCGTGTTGTCCTAGAAATTTCAGACTCTGACTCAGTAGATTCCTCCGCTCTTTTACCATTTGTAGGAATTCTGGCTCAACTGAGGCTATTACTCGCAGAATATTGCGACAATATGGATAAAACATATTACAATTTTTATCACGATTGTTGGAATTTGTTGGCTGGGAAAATAAAATGACCATATTTTTGAGTAATTCATCTGTTCTTAGATACTGAATAGGAAAATTAGAGGTAGAAGATTCATACACCTTATTATAAATACAATCTAGGACTGAAAAACTATTTGGAATAGCGAGATGTAATTGTGGAATAGGTAAATCAGTAAGGATAGATTTGACAGTAAAGTTATTCAGTCTAGCTATGAATTGGTTACATTCCTCATAACGTCTTTTCTCCAACAACGAGGTGATTTTATTCAGAGCAAATTGAGGTGTGATGTCATTGGAATCCATGGTAAGAAATTCTTCAGGGAAAGAATCAGCCCAATGTACTGTCTGCCATATTTTTACTTTATCTTTCTTCTCTTGTTGGTGAATTGTTGGGTTCTCATGTTGTAAAATTGACACTTTCTGAAAATACAAAGAAATATAGCCTATATCGTCTGTGGGCGTATAAAAAACCCCAAATAATCCAATTGATCAAGTTGCAACTGCTAGGCCAGGCCTTCTCAAGAAAATTTCCTGAAGTGCTATTTTGGTCAAAATAGTAGGCCTAAGCATGAATAGCGCCACGCGTCATTCTGTAGGCTAGCAGGCCAGGGGGGAAGTTATTCCAACAACTAACGTATAAAACGTATAATAATAGACCATTTCGGTTAATTACCGTAAAGGCTTCGTGGTGAAATTTAGAACATGGAAAATGCAGGACGCTGTTTTGGAAGTGTTTTTATTAAGTGCAAGTTTAAAAGGACCCAGTGTATTGGTCGTACGAGTCTAGGACAATTCCCCCCCAGACAGTTGCCCCCCGGACAATTGCCCCCTGCAAATCCCCCCCTGGACAATTGCCCCCCAAGGCAATAGCCCCCCAAGACAATTCCCCCCTGGACAATCACCCCCTGGACCACTGCCCCCCAGAAAATCCCCCCCTGGACATCTACCCCCTGGACGATTCCCCCCCGAGACAATTGCCCCCTGGACAATTGCCCCCCATGTAAAATTGCCCCCCAGGACAATATCCCCTGGACAATTGCCCCCCATGTCAATATCCCCCTGGACAACTACCCCCGGATAATGCCCCCATGCAAATTTGACCCCAGGTTAATTGAATTGAATTCCCTCGTCCTTCCTATGTAAAATTACCCACCAGATCATCGAAGTTGCCTGATTTTACTATTTTTTTTAATTAAGATCTCCCGAACAAAGTAAGGAACGTCCCCTTTTATGACTCAGAAGGGTGGCTATGCCCCCCCCCCCCCCAAGAACTTTTGTAGTTTGGTCTGTAATATTGTAATACTGTAATAATCATTGTGATTGACCGTACACTGTAACAATGTTGTTAAATAGTTTGGCAAAACCTTAAAAAGGTCTTAAATGTTACCTGAAAATATTTTATATGTGCATATTATATAAGTTTATCATAATTTATATAACCTGCATAGAAGAAATATTTCGATCTAATAAGGCGCTTTATTTTACACATATCCGTACACCGTCCAATAAGTATAACGAACTTAAACCATACGGAATGGTTTGAATATTTTAGCATTTTTTGTGGCGAAGGAGTGCACAAGAACATTTACTAAAGATAGTGGACCACGGCCAACGAAAAAGCCTTAAATTTAATCAGGAATAAACCAAACTTTCTCAAACCTTTCAGTTTCGGTCCATTAGCATCCATTTGATTCCATCAAAAACTCTAGTTTTGAGAGCATTTAAGAGGGATTTTTTAGGAGGTTATTCTGTGAGGGAAATTGTAAATATCCAGGGTGGTATCGTACTGGGCGGCAATTGGCTTAGGGGGCAATTGCCGTGGGGGGCAATTGTCCAGGGGGGGATTTGCAGGGGGCAATTATCCGGGGGGCAATTGCCTGGGGGGTAATTGTCCAGGGGGGTATCGTCCTGGGGGGCATTTGGCTTGGGGGGCAATTGTCCGCGGGGGGTGATTGTCCAGGGGGGAATTGTCTTGGGGGGCTATTGCCTTGGGGGGCAATTGTCCAGGGGGGGATTTGCAGGGGGCAATTGTCCGGGGGGCAACTGTCTGGGGGGGAATTGTCCTGATACCCCACTGAGCTTAAGCGGGTAAAAAGAAACCAAGTACTAACGATCCGTACCGCAAAACGAAACCTGGAATCCGAAAAGACATTTTGACAAAACATAGGTAAGTAACAGCTTATTAACTTTTCACATGAGGAATTATATCAATCATACATGAGTAAATATTTCACACCCGTCCTAGCTGTAAGATATACACGAAACAAACTACAAAACAAGAACGAAGAAAGCGCCAACTGAAAAAAAATAGTGACTTGGACGACAAATTTTCAAAAGATCAAGGGACGTAACTGATAAAGATACATTGATGTCCATTTTCGATAATTCAAGGGACGTAACTGATCATAATAATTGTAATACTATGATAAAAAACATGTCGAGTACGCCCGAATCATAGAGTTGGCCCGAATCAATGAGGAAGCATTTAATGATGAAAAGTGATCATGTGATCAGAGTAAGCAAACACTGTCTAGAACCAGTTCAAAGTTCTGTGCTAGGCTGTATGGTTATCAGCGACTTCCTGTTTTATCTTGTAAATTAGCCTACAGGCCTATACAGGGATTTAGATTACATTCATTTGGGCACACCCTATATTCTTTTGTTGCGAAACTGCAATTTGTTTATTGATTGCCCTTATTTATTAAGAATATGTTTCTTTCACGAGCCTAATTATTCCTTCCCCGCCATATAATTATAAGTAGCTAGTAGCCTAGAAATGGACAGCATTGTTTATCTTTTCGGGAATCATTTTATGCACAACAAATCTGCAATTTTTGTATTTATTGTATGAAAAAAATGAGGAGTATGAGACCAAAGACAATACCCACAAATTACACTTATAATTCGTGGTAGAAGGTTTTTGTTCCATAATAAATTCATATGATATGACAGTGGGTTTTTTTTTTTAGTTTTATAATCCCATCCAAAGTTGTAAGGTTATTGGGAATCTCTCTCTGTCTCTCTCTCTCTGTCTCTCTCTCTGTCTCTCTCTCTCTGTCTCTCTCTCTCTGTCTCTCTCTCTCTCTGTCTCTCTCTCTCTGTCTCTCTCTCTCTCTGTCTCTCTCTCTCTGTCTCTCTCTCTCTGTCTCTCTCTCTGTCTCTCTCTCTCTCTGTCTCTCTCTCTCTCTGTCTCTCTCTCTGTCTCTCTCTCTCTCTCTCGGGGACGGGACTTCAATGATAGCGGCAATGATATACACTATCATTTACAGTCACTATCTTCCTCCCGGTTTCCCTGTCAGTGATGCAGGTTGGAGGGGCTGACATGGAAAAAGCGTCTAGTCGTTCGGATGGGACAATAAACCGAGGTCCCGTGTGTTATTGGCTGTGTACGTTAAAGATCCCTCGAAATCGATAATAAGAGCAGGCTAATGCCGCTGTCCTGGCAAAATTTCCCTCATTTCACACTGAATGGCGTTGAATGGCGTTTGCCCGTCCTCAATTAGCCCATATAGGTGCAGAAAAGTATGACGTAAAACTCCATTCATTTCATTTCATTTTCACTATCTTCCTATAATCACTATACACCAACGTACTTTCATTTACAGTCACTATCATTTATCTATAGTCACTCTACACCAACATACGATCATCTACATTCACTGTCCTCTATCTACAGTCACTCTACACCAACCTGCTATCATCTACAGTCACTATCCTCTATCTACAGTCACTCTCCACCAACCTGCTATCATCTACAGTCACTATCCTCTATCTACAGTTACTCTACACCAACCTACTATCATCTACAGTAACTATCCTCTATCTACAGTCACTCTCCACCAACCTGCTATCATCTACAGTCACTATCCTCTATCTACAGTCACTCTACACCAACCTACTACCATCTACAGTCACTATCCTCTATCTACAGTTACTATCCTCTATCTACAGTAACTCTACACCAACCTACTATCATCTACAGTCACTATCCTCTACCTACAGTCACTCTACATCAACCTACTATCATCTACAGTCAGTATCCTCTATCTACAGTTACTCTAAAGCCTACCTATTATCATTTTAGTCACTATCCTCAATCTACAGTTACTATCATCTATCTACAGTCATCAACCTACTATCATCTGCAGTCACTATCCTTTACCTAAAATATACATGAACCTACTCTCATCTATAATCACTAGAGGATAGTGGATAGTGAGTGTAGATGATAGGTTGGTGTAGAGTGACTATAGATGCAGGATAGTGACTGTAGATGATAGTAGGTTGGTGTATAGTGACGGTAGATAGAGGATATTGACTGTAGGTGATAGTAGGTTGGTGTAGAGTGACTGTAGATAGAGGATAGAGACTGTAGATGATAGTAGGTTGATGTAGAGTGACTGTAGATAGAGGATAGTTACTGTAGATGATAGTAGGTTGGTGTAGAGTAACTGTAGATAGAGGGTAGTGACTATAAATGATAGTAGGTTGATGTAGAGTGACTGAAGATAGAGGGTAGTTGCTGTAGATGATAGTAGGTTGGTGTAGAGTGACTGTAGATAGAGGACAGTGACTGTAGATGATAGTAAGTTGGTGTAGAGTGACTGTAGAAAGAGGATAGTGACTGTAGATAGAGGATAGTAACTGTAGGTAGAGGATAGTGACTGTAGATGATAGCAGGTTGGTGGAGAGTGACTGTAGATAGAGGACAGTGACTCTAAATGATAGCAGGTTGGTGGAGAGTGACTGTAGAAAGAGGATAGTGACTATAAATGATAGTAAGTTGGTGTAGAGTGACTGTAGATAGAGGACAGTGACTGTAGATGATAGTAGGTTGATGTAGACAGACTGTAGGTAGAGGACAGTGACTATAAATGATAGTAAGTTGGTGTAGAGTGACTGTAGATAGAGGATAGTGAATGTAGATGATAGTAGGTTGGTGTAGAGTGACTGTAGGTAGAAGACAGTGACTGTATATGATAGTAGGTTGGTGCAGAGTGACTGTAGATAGAGGATAGTGACTGTAGATGATAGTAGGTCGGTGTAGAGTGATTGTAGATAGAGGACAGTGACTGTAGATGATAGTAGGTTGGTGTAGAGTAACTATACATAGAGGATAGTGACTGTAGATGATAGTAGGTTGATGTAGAGTGACTGTAGATAGAGGATAGTGACTGTAGATGATAGTAGGTCGGTGTAGAGTGATTGTAGATAGAGGACAGTGACTGTAGATGATAGTAGGTTGGTGTAGAGTAACTATACATAGAGGATAGTGACTGTAGATGATAGTAGGTTGATGTAGAGTGACTGTAGAAAGAGGATAGTGACTATAGATTGAGGATAGTAACTATAAATAATAATACGTTGGTGTGTAGTATAACTATAGATACTGACCACGAGCCCCATCCCTACTCTACCGCCAACATGAAATGAAATGAAATGAAATGTGGACTTCAAGATTACTAGATGGTATAGAGGAATATTAAAGAACTATATAGAAAAACAATGTATCCTTCATACACAAATCCCGGAAAGAAAATTATTGGCGTATTTTGAGAGGCTACAGACATTGAATTAGCGTAAATGAAAGTCATGTGTTGAAAAGACAAATGATCTTGCATTGCATTTCCGAGAATCTAAACATTGTAAAGAAACTCTTAAAACACAAAAATACTTCATAGTAATATCGTTAGCTTCATTGCAATTGTACTGTGAAATTTAGCAACCGAAACACACAAAAATCATAGTCACCGACATCAAATATGGCGGAGATTTTTCTTACGCCTGGAATTTCAATCTGCCTATTTTTGCATGTTATCGTGGTGAAATGTGCACAATATTGACATATATATGAATTTTGAAAAATGTGATTTGTTTGATTCTTTCAAAAAAATGAATAAAATCCGACCAATAAGAAAAAAGCGTGGTAAAAATAAGTACCACGTTTTTGTCTCCATTGACTAACATGGTGACATTGGCCTAGTTTAACATGTTACCACGCAGTGGTAAATAGACAGTACCGTATACAAGAAGTATTTGTCTGATATGGTATTGTTGAAAGTTTGAAATTTAGTTATTTGGTAAAAAATATGAATATATTGATATTACGTTCAAATTAAATATCTCGAATCAGCAACAGAATACAGAATTAATAGGCCTACAGAATATATTAGTTTGGTATGAAACAACTCGACTCAACTAAATCTTGCTTACCCGGTTCTTCAAGGATTTTCTACGCCACGAATTCATTTTGAGTTTGTCAGCTTGCTTTCAGGTTGATAATAAGTTAAACAGAGAGAGACCGGAACTCAATCGTGATTAAATTGATAATTGTTCAATACCCATGTGATCATGAAATCAATTCACCAAATACTCAGCTAAATTCTGAACTCATCTTTGCAAATTTTAAATTTTCAAATGAAATTGAGTAGTAATCATGAGGCTCCTTTCTTTCGAGGACAATGATATTTCTTATTGCAGCACTATCCAGTTACAAGGTAAGGATCACCTACCATTTTTTTTTTAATTAGAAGAAATCAGACGAAAAGGGAAATATCCTTGGATATCTGTGTTTCGATAACATTTAAAAAGGAGGGGAAGAAAAAAGTTGTTGAATGGGGAACATGTGGTATTTTCGAAGGTAGATTTAGGTCTTTAAAATAAATAATAGCCTTCATCAGTATCCCTTCAAATATACCTCAAACTAAACATTTGTCTTCCAATGTTCATGTAATTTGTTTTCTATATCATATTCTCACTAAAATTCGAATCTTACTTTCAAACGCTAATAATAGATACACATATGACCTTGAAGCATTAAATTTTAAAAGCAGAAACAAATTCCCGTATCTGAGATTAATGTATAATAAGTCAAACGGATAGTGAACCATGGCCCCCCGGAATTTAGGTTGGTCCGGTCTTGCCCCCTCCTATGCTCAACGGCAGGTTTTATCTGACTAGCCCCCTCCCTCCACTTTGAAATTTTGTATAATGTTACATACGGATGGTATGTGCTGGTATGTGATTGCATCCATACAGTGATAGATATCATAGACTTTTGTCCGAATAACGTGGATTCATGCTGATTCTGTATGAATTTTAATATGAACAATAAATTAAGTCATTACATGGCCTACAGAACAGTTAATCTCTAAATAGATAATTACGTAATCAATTCCAAATGAACCGCTTGAAACATTTTATTTTTATTATAAACTATTTGGGTATCGAGATCAAATTGATATGTATATAAATAAATTAAGTGGCGCAAAACAGAATGATATTTTTTGGCTACATATTCTTTGTCTTTAGTGTCGCTGAGTCACTTACGGTACATCAGTGAGGATCAAATTTAAACAAGCTTTTCATTTCAATGTGTAACTGTAGATATCGTTTGAATACTATATAACTACTACACAATATATCATAGACAGGTAAAAACTGGCGACAGTAATAGTACGAGACCGGTGGACCATTTTATATATAAAATAAATCATAGTTCATTAAGATACATACCTATCAAATAAAAGTCAAGGCTCGTAGTCAGCATTTCATCTTAAAATGACTAATATTTTATTAATTATAAGAAATAGGCTACTAATTACCTGAGAAAATGTGAGTATAAGGGGAAAGTAGGTCAATGCAGTAGTCACGATTGTCACGCACTTTTAAAAAAAGGGTGTTCAATGATTGTAATACCTGTCATGATTACACTTGAGTCACATAGTTGACTTAAGTCCATCATTGACTCTTAAGTTATCTCTTATAGCTAGCCAATTATGGAAAATTGTGAAAATATACTGAATGGACTGCTAAGTCGTTTGTCTACATACAAACGTTTAAAATTACAGTAAACTTTTATCTGTTCATTATCGAACTACGTGTGTATAGAACATATCTTAGCATATTCTTATATAGAATTACCACAGGTTCTGGGGTTCTTATAAAGGCCTTGCATACACAAACTTAAAAGGACCGGTTGATCCACGTTGCCTCATCTACGTTTGAAAGTAAGGACAACTTAAATCTCTGTCGTCCGACTGAACGATCGGACCTATTGCGGCTATTCCAGGATCATGATATAGTTAAACATAAGCATAATTTAGCTATCAGAGATAGTCATATGAGAGTCAAAGTTGTATGTGTGGACAGCACATTATCATCCCCTCAATTCGACAGACCCAGAACTTAAAGCCTAACTAAAATTAATGCAATACTAGGCTACATAGCACCATCAATTGACAAAAACAATCTTCTACAATATGACTAAGATTATGAAAAATATTAGGCCGGACCATCCTGTATCTGTGAATTTGAGGGACAGAAAACCATAATGGTTATAAGTTGAAATCATGCAGCCAATTTGGTTGCATGGAAATATTCTTCTTCCTTGAGTTTTTCTCTAAAAACTAACTGATTTCTTGTATGTTATGAGGTCAGCTCCATACCCAATCTAAAAATAACCGAAACGAAATGTAATCTAATTTTAATTAGATTGCTCCATACCCAGCCTTTTACGACAGAATAACTCACTAATTGTTGTCTGTAATCTAAGTTGAAATATTCAAGCGGGGTCCGTGTTTTTAGAAAGATGGACACAGTTTTATAAAATCCAAATTGTTATTAAATATTTCAGCCAATCAAAAGACTTGTCTCAAAATCATTGAGAATTTAAGTCAATTAAAAGGCTTTTACCAAAAATAATTCCAATGAAGTCATTGCGCCGATTGATTTTGTAAAAATTGATTGGCTAGCAGATGAAATTGACGGGGTAGCCAGTTTTTATTTTAGTTAAACAGCTTTGAACTGGCTGAATTGGCCAGCAAAAAAAATTGGCGGTTTTCGGTAGCTAAAACGGATTTTAAGCGTAACTAAATTATTGCATGAGTGATGCACGTGTGTGTAACATCATACTGCAGGTGTTTTTGTGGGACGATTCGATTTGGTCGATTAGCTATTTTGCCCATTTGTCAGCCAGTTCGATTAGGCTAATCGGTGCATTTGTGAGATCGTTTACCTAACCTGATTAGGCTAATCGACTAACATACACGTGACCTTCTTTTGCTGACAGTCAAGGCTGCATATAATAGCCGGTACATTTGTGGATCACAGCAAATTACACCAAATCGTTCTAGCAAATCGAAACTAAATCGAATCGTCCCACAAAAAAAGCCTTATGATTATGTCTTTTTAAACTACATAATAACTGAGTTATGTGATGATTACATTCACAAAGTGGCAGAAATCGGCGGCGCTTACTTTTCACAGCTGGCAGAATTGGCTGTAAAGAGATCATCGGCGGCGGCGGTAGCTAATGGCGGCGGCGCAAGGGTCTATTGTTGGCACCATGTTTGTGGGGGTGTGTTTGGTGCAACTTAAAGTTTAATTTAAAGTCAGAATTTCACAATTATAAACATTTATTAAAAAACACGTGTTTGAAACTACAAAAACAAAAGCCTAGAACATACTGAACTAAATTTCTTAGTTTCGTATAAAATGGAGTTCCCTCCCTTAGACCATTACGACAAATAGATCATATCAACTGATATACAACACTATATTTATACAAAATTTCATCACATCATATCAAGCATGGTCTGTCTATAAAATATGAAATAATTTATAGAGTCAACTTGAAAAATATATAAAGACAATAAAAAGATACACTATTACACATTTAGAAAATAATAATGGAAAATATCATGGACGGACAGCCACAGAGATATGTGGGCGTATATAAAGTTAAAAATATAGTCCAGTAACTTATCAAATACATGTAGTAATAACCTTGACCTGCCCGACATGCTTATAATACATATGTATATGAATGGAAAAAAAGAAAGACTAGCTACAGCTTACAAATATTTCTCTACAGTTTTTCAAGAATAAAATTTTGTTAAAAAAAAAGGTTAGTAATGACAGAGAGTCGACACGAGTCGAACTCGGCATTTTTTGGCAACCGTCGTTGATGTGAGTATTGTTGCAACAGTTAAGATACTACTAAGCTAAATTGGTTCAAATTGTGCTTTGAAATTCGCGTTTACATACTAATAATTTTGAAATCGCATCTTGTTAGTAGGCCTATAGTTACTTCAATTGTAAAAGAGGCGTTTCTTTGCTTTCTGTCTCCACACATTCTTATTGTGTGAAGTTACTTTGATTAAGTGTAGGTTGCCATTGGGTATTCCCCCATTCATAGGGTGGACGTTTGAATATCTCGTGAATTTCATGGCAAGTGAGCGAATTTTAGTGAGTTGTTTTCATAATTTTGAAAAGACTATTGGCCAATCGACTGTGTACAATTGTTATTATGATTGAGAAGTTTTAAGTTCATGGAAGACGATGAAATTGTTATTCTTGCGTCTGATTCTGACAGTGAGTCGAGTGACGTCCACGAGTACGACAAACTATCTTCAACTTCAGCTTCCAGCTTCATTGACGACATTAGTAAAGCAAACAGTCATACCAGTAGTAAAGAACAATCATTAGGACAGGTAATTCGTGAGAGATATTTATGTGGAACACAGGATCAAAATGGACATGGAGATCAGTACAGCAAAAATGTCATCTCAAATTCAAGGGCAGATGGGTCATTCTCCGATAATCCCTGCTTTTGAAGAACTTATTTTCTAAATAAATTATATTGATAATTGTCATGTTTTTTACCTTTATTGAGAAGATATACCTTTGTGTGACATGAAAAAACCTCAAGCAGTGAACAGCTATATATATTTATGTTTTTGCAGACGAAATTAAATGCCTGGTGGAATTCTTTGTCATTTCCGTCACAAATGAACTAACTCTACATATGATGCATTTTTATCTTTTTGTATCAATGTAACAAGATTAATCTTGGCAAGTACTAAAGACTTTCCATATAGAACAATATAAACAAAAAAATGTTTGTCTAAAGAGATACTGCGGTACAAAATTTTGAATAAGTTTCGAAGCCAATTACGAAATTTGTTTGACTGTGAAAATCATAAGCTGTTAATTTCATTGAAGAACGGTATATCAGCAGAAGAAAATTGAAGTTGTTCATGAATAATGCACCAAAACTTCTAAATGCATTTATAGCAAAGGAAATGTAATATGTTATAAAGAGACTGAAATTTTGAAGTTAATACTGTTAGTGACGGAAATGACTTCGTGATGGAAATGACAAAATCGTTACGGATGTGACACAAACGTAAAGAAATAATTAAAACACATAATTAAAACGTATTTATTAATCGAGTCGAGTCTTTGTAATATGATATTCCAATATTTATTATCGATCTAGACATGTCTACCAGTAACTATGCCCAGTTATACCGATCTCAAATTTGTTCCTGCAATAGAAAATTATCTTGCGCTTCAAGGTTGACCTTTTTGGAATTTCTGAATCGCTTTACCCTTTTAGCATATGTGAGAACAATTCTGAAACAGAAAATATAAAATAAAGTATGTTTTTATTAGACAATGATGATAAAAATCATCTCCGTCACTACAAAATCATCTCCGTCACTATTGAAATCAATGGAAATGTGACGGAAATGATCGTGACGGAGATGACCATTCTATTAATGAATGGGTTATGAAGTCAAGGTCAAACATAGAAATATGGAGTTTCCCGCCTCAGAAGAATCGTGCCATTATAAAATTGCATAAATTGCCTTAAAAATTATGAAAATTTGTCTTTGACATAAAGATTTTGAGCGTTCGGATATGACATGGAATAAACATACTCTTGAGGTGATAGGATTAAACTTTGAATTCATCTGAAATGAATGTTTTGTTAAGAAAACAAACTACTTACGTGCATAGAAGTGGTGGCCAACGTTAACTACGTCATAGCGTAGAAATTGTATGGAGCTCCATTCATGACATATTGCAATCTAATACTTGCGTTACGGAGATGACAACAAAACTGGGGACATCAATTTTACGAATGAAAAATTGAATTTTCTGAATTTAGACTCTGTAGATGTATATATAAATCATGCAAATAGTAGAATTTATTATTTTTGACACAATCAACTAAAAAAGGATGCTTTGAAAAGATAAATAATGATTATTCAGATGTTTGAAATTTTCATCGAATGGCCAGGGACACTCATTTTTCGATGGTTCATGATAAAAAAGTTCAAAAAAATAAATGTTAAAACTTAAGGAATATCATCTCTACTGTTTTTCTACATTTAAGTATTATCGTTGATAAATATACAATTGTTGTAGTGGGTGTCTCATCATAAATTACAGATTTATTGAAACAGTTTTGTTCGGGACACGAAAAGCAGGGATTACCGGAGAATGACCCAGATATATTTTCCTCACAACCTGGACAAGGAGGTTCTCAAAATGGACATTTTTGTGAAACTGATGCTTTGTGCTACTTAAATGTGGATAGTTCAACAGGGAATGCTCAGAATGATGTTTTTCTCAAATCATCTACAGATATTGGGGAAGGAACCGAAAAGAACAGGTACCAGAATGAAAGTGGTTTTCAAATCAAAAACAGATTAACAATGACATCGAAAGAAAAGTTTGAGAAGAATGTATCAGTAGAACCTATGAATACTATGATGGCCTCCCCTTCAATCTATGACATTATTGATGAGAAGTGTGGTACGGGTAGTGATGATGGTGCTGAAAGGAATGATATATTTGAAGGTGACATTCAAATGGCTTTAATGCTAAGTTTACAGGTAGCCTTTTTACTTTCATTATAGTGTATTTACTTAACTTACAATATGTCTGTGGTGACTCAGTCAAAAGGTCCAGGGACAGGGTTCAATCCCATCATGTCTTGAAATTATGTAAAGGTTATACCTAGGTGTTATCATGTTCCTTCAGCAACGTTAGACATTGGCATTATCTACCGTTGCTGGATTGACAGGGTTTTCATGTCATTAACAACTAATAACATCGTTTTAAAAACACTCCGTCACATTCAATTTATGACCGTCGAGACTCGATTATCACAAGGTAAATTTGCTACAAGAAATCTGACGTCTGGTCATTCGAAAGTTATCCCGCAATAATTTGTTACAAGGAATATAACTGGTCGAACAATAATCGTTCGACCAATCAAAATTAATAATGAGAATGTCTTATGATAGCAATGGATTAATGTAATGAAATGAAATGATAGCCGTTGCTAAAGGAACATGAGGTGTTATAGAAGAAAATCTCCTACAGAAGCACTGGCTTAGCCTAGGTCACAAGTAGAGAGAAAATCAATTTTAACATCGAAACTAATCAATTTTAATAGAATACTTTCTACTGAATAATATCTCAAAAATTGACAAATTTCCTGAATGTTATATGGTCAGCTCCATACCAACCTACCTTTTTTTTCAGCAAAATAAACAAATAGCCTACAGTTTGGACCAAAACAAACTCAGACTAATTTTCATGACAGACTCGGACCATTTCATGAAAGACCCAACTTCACAAACTTAGAACACTTTTGAAGACTTGAACCAAATTTAAACTTAAGCCCTGTTGTCACGTTCAAAGTTTTCCATCAAAAACTTTGTCAAAGAAAACTTGGTCCAAGTTGTCACTATCAAACTTTCTATGATGACTTGTCAAAGAAAAGGCCCTGAGTTGAATGTTTATAAAAAGAAAAACATGGTTCATGGGTCGAAATAAAAAATAAATAGCAGGTCCAGTTTAGACAAAATAGGCCTTCTCACATCAAAACAACGCTTGAAACTAATAATAACACCCGATACTTATTGTGTATACGCCTAAACTTCGTTCATCATACGCCAATATAAATAATCCATTGATTCTCCACCCAAAAACGGTATATTTCAAACATCGAGTTTAAGCAGTGGAATGGTCACCTGTGGACGGGTATTGATGGTTTACTTCCTAGAAAAGCAGAGACTGGCTGAATGCTATGAATAGCCTACTACATAGATGCCTACCGAAGCTGATCAAAATCAGTAGACATACTCTGGAAAAATATTTTGAGTATTCTTGAACAGTTTTCAGTAATGCCCCGGTTTCACATGGACGAACTTTTGGAAACTTCGTAAGGATAGAAGTCGGCTGTGTCGGGAGTGTCGGAGGCAAACTCGGGCCAAAAGTGACCCTCTTACGACACTTCCGACAATACTTACGATCAACAACCGACTAACAGCCGACCAACAGCCGAATAAAATTTGGCTTTAATGACTACCGTTCAGACATTTACGAATGTCGTAATGACATTTCCAACTGCCGTTGCGACATAAACGAATTAGAAGCGAATTCCACCCGACTAAAACAAATTCGTTACGACTGTCCTAAAGACAAACTTAACTGTTACCTAATGCTCAAACAACATATATACGAATGCCCTTACGACACATACGAATGTTCTTACAACTGACCCGAATTTGTTCTGGTCGTACATATATGGAGCCGACTTTTTCGACATTATCATTCTTCTGCAAGTTGTCCAACACTGCACATCTCCATATCCATGATGGATGACGACAGATACCGACGACTTCAACTTTTTTGAGCTACCCTACTGCTGGATGACGATTTGAACGGGGCTATCGATGATATTTGGGCTGTCCAACAGCATGTTCAAGATAATGTTCCTCGTAAAAGAAGACGCAAGAGGCCGCACACCCTTACGACTGTTCAGACTATGCTTACGAACGTTCAGAATGCTCTTACGACCGCAAAAAGTCCTTCAGATCAACAACCGACCAATAGTTGACTTGTTTCCGACTAATTTTTAATTCGGACGTGTCGGAAGCTTCTTACAACTGTTTTGAACATTTCAAAACAGTTGTATGAAGCTTCCGACATGTCCGAATTTCTACCGAATTTTTGCCTCGTCTTACGAACTTCCCGACCTCTTACGAAAGTCTTCCGACTACGGTACCAAAATTCGGATGATATTCGTAATATATTCGTCTATGTGAAACCGGGGCATAACAACTAGACTGCGCATGACCGATAATTGGTAGTCAATAATGGGTCAAATTACGTGGGTCAGTGAAGTACATGTAAATCAACCAGGTTGAACTATATTTGTTCATAGAGAATTTATGAGGTTGAATGATGTTATTATGTGCATTTATATTTAATAAAATGAATTGTCGAATGCATATCTTATTTGTATTAATAAACTTACAGTATTTCAAAGATTATTTTGTCAAAAACACATGTTCCAATTTCTGCGCTGAGCGAGACCATTTAGCCAATAAAAGAGATCTTTTGCATTAGCTGCAGGTGAATAGACCAATCGTCCAATCAAATCGCTTTTTTTTAAGAGAAAATATAGATTTGACAGTTGGCTATAATAATGGAAGAAAGCTGATGGTTTTCCTAAACAGTGGTTTAAAGAATCTGTAGATAAAGTAGCTAATATTGTAACTGATGGTTTTCCTAACTGGTAGTTGTAGAAGCGGTAGAAAGACAGTTGCCTAACCAGTGGTTAAAGAACCTGTGGTTAAAGTAGCTAATATTGTAACTGATGGTTTTCCTAACTGGTAGTTGTAGAAGCGGTAGAAAGACAGTTGCCTAACCAGTGGTTAAAGAACCTGTAGATAAAGGAGCTAATATTGTAACTAATAGTTTTCCTAACTGGTAGTTGTAGAAGCGGTAGAAAGACAGTTGCCTAACCAGTGGATAAAGAATCTGTGGTTAAAGTAGCTAATATTGTAATTGATGGTTTTCCTAACTGGTAGTTGTAGAAGCGGTAGAAAGACAGTTGCCTAACCAGTGGATTAAGAATCTGTGGGTAAAGTAGCTAATGTTGTACCTGATGGTTTTCCTAACTGGTAGTTGTAGAAGCGGTAGAAAGACAGTTGCCTAACCAGTGGTTAAAGAACCTGTAGATAAAGTAGCTAATATTGTAACTAATAGTTTTCCTAACTGGTAGTTGTAGAAGCGGTAGAAAGACAGTTGCCTAACTAGTGGTTAAAGAACCTGTAGATAAAGTAGCTAATATTGTAACTAATAGTTTTCCTAACTGGTAGTTGTAGAAGCGGTAGAAAGACGGTTGCCTAACCAGTGGTTAAAGAACCTGTGGTTACAGTAGCTAATATTGTAACTGATGGTTTTCCTAACTGGTAGTTGTAGAAGCGGTAGAAAGACAGTTGCCTAACCAGTAGATAAAGTAGCTAATACTGTAACTGATGGTTTTCCTAACTGGTAGTTGTAGAAGCGGTAGAAAGACAGTTGCCTAACCAGTGGTTAAAGAACCTGTGGTTAAAGTAGCTAATACTGTAACTGATGGTTTTCCTAACTGGTAGTTGTAGAAGCGGTAGAAAGACGGTTGCCTAACCAGTGGTTAAAGAACCTGTGGTTAAAGTAGCTAATATTGTAACTGATGGTTTTCCTAACTGGTAGTTGTAGAAGCAGTAGAAAGACAGTTGCCTAACCAGTGGATTAAGAATCTGTGGGTAAAGTAGCTAATGTTGTACCTGATGGTTTTCCTAACTGGTAGTTGTAGAAGCAGTAGAAAGACAGTTGCCTAACCAGTGGATTAAGAATCTGTGGGTAAAGTAGCTAATATTGTAACTGATGGCTTTCCTAACTGGTAGTTGTAGAAGCGGTAGAAAGACAGTTGCCTAACCAGTGGTTAAAGTAGCTAATGTTGTACCTGATGGTTTTCCTAACTGGTAGTTGTAGAAGCGGTAGAAAGACAGTTGCCTAACTAGTGGTTAATGAACCTGTAGAAAAAGTAGCTAATATTGATGGTTGCCTAGCAGTAGTAGTTGCCTAACCAGGCATAGGCGTACGAGGCAGGGGGGCTGGGGGGGCTGCAGCCCCCCCTGAGTCGGGCAAACATGAGTTTTTTCGGGCAATTGTCAAATTTTTCGGGCAGCGTTCGAAAAAATGTAAAATAACGTTTTTGACAAGAAAAAAAGAAATTTTTCAAAAAATTAGAAAATCTTTCCGACCGCCAGAATAAAGTGCCCGAAATCCGGGTTTTTTTGCTGAGCCTGAGGTAGGGTTAGTCTGAGCTTCCCAGACCGTCTCGGGGAAATTTCTTTTTGGCTTCTGTTTGTGCCCGAAAAATTGTAAAATAATGTTTTTGTCAAGAAAAATCAACATTTTTCAAAAAATTAGAAAATCCCTCCGACCGCCAGAACAAAGTGCCCGAAATCCGGGTTATTTTGCTGGTCCTGAAATAGGGTTAGTCTGAGATTCCCAGTCCGTCTCTGGGAAATTTCTTCTTGGCTTCTGGTACCGCCCGAAAAATTGTAAAATAATGTTTTTGTCAAGAAAATTTTTCAAAAATTAGAAAATCCCTTCGACCACCAGAAAAAAGTGCCCAAAATCCTATGGTCGGAGCTTCCCAGCCCGTCTCGAGAAATTTTGTTTGGAGCCCGACCAGATCTTCTATTTTATTCAAAAATCAGTGCAGATCGAATTGATAAGTCGAATCTTGCTTTTTGAGATTTGTTTAGATCTTGAGATTGTTTTGCAGTATGACTATGACTCCAGCTATTATCAAGGCCTTTCTGTGTTATAAACACATACCTAATTTTAATAGGTAGGATAAAGCCAATGTTTGCATTTAACTAATTCCATGCCTTACGCATTCAGTTCAGTATAATTTTGTTTCAAGATTTCCATGCAATGAGACTGCAGATTGTGATCATTCAAATCTTTGCATTTCAATCTTCGTGACTTTATTAAATTAATTCTTGTGCGATCCGTTATTAAGCAGACCCGAATCTTTAACAGGTTGATAATTGAAAATGTCGTCCAAACCAAAGACCCCGGCACCAAGTGGCCAATTTCTATGAACTAGATTCAGAGGTTCTGAAAGCTTAACATGAAATATATCGCAGAATAAGCTTCACTTCTCCAATGCAATTGATCTTCTTTCCATTATGTATAATCATGATCTGATAGATTTTCTTCCTGAACTTTCAAACGTGGTAAAATTGCTGTGTACCATTCCTGTGACATCGTGCTCTGCAGAACGCTCATTCAGTGCGTTGAGAAGACTGAAAACTTTTTGAGAAGCACCATGGGCCAGGAACGTTTGAGCCACCTAGCATTGATCAACATCGAACGATTTTATGCCATTGCTGTGATTGAAAATGATATGGACAGAATCATCGATGTCTTTGCTAGTCGCAAAAATCGCAAATCACATTTCTTTTGAACAGGACACCTCAATTTTCAGACTATGACTATTTTCGCTATCAGCAGTGTACGTGTTTTGCTTTGCTAGTTGCCATGGCCAAAGATTAATCCACATTGTTCGTGCTGTTCGCTTAGTACCTTCTGCGCAGATGTGGGATTCATCGGCAGACGACAGTCGCATCAGTTTTGCATGTTTGTGTTAAAATTCAAATTCTTGATGTATGAATGATCACTTTTTCTTACCCTGTATGTATATGGTGAAAATAAAATGTTTCCATTGTGGTTCAAATCGATCATATCTCAGTGTTACAGAAAGTTGATGGTGCTCTTAGGTGGTATCAATAAATTGTCATTTTCGGGCACCATGCATATTTTTCGGGCAAAAATGCGTCAGCCCCCCCTAGAAAAATCAGCCCGTACGCCTATGTAACCAGGGAGTTTGGTATTCTGGATCTGCATAACAGTTGCTTGCTGCAAACAGTTGGAAACTGGTAATTGAATGATTAGACTTAAAGTTAATTCTAGTGCTTGGTAATAAATTTAATTCTGAAGAATGCTTTTGGCTGTTTTCACTTTTGACAAGTATATGATTGATTATTCCATGTTATATATCAATATCATATTTATAGTAAATTATCATTATTCTATTATTAATGTTATTGAATATATAAAATTGTCATTGTTATAAAGTAATTGTTCTCATTTCTCAACTGGTCAGAGCACTAGTCAGTAGACGAGCCCCTATTGTGCACGCTGTTCCCCTGACTATAGCAGTTTGCAACACTACCCATAAAATCAAAGATAATGACCAGGACTTGTGTAACAAAATTCAAGAGTTAAATGGTGCATTCTTTACAGTGTTTCTTGCAAAATATTAATGATATTCAACACAAATTATTATAATTATTAATCATTATTATGTTATATTTCTTAATTACGTATATTCTTTTTATTTTTTGGGTCCTGATCACCTCACGGGCTACAATTCTTTACAGATTGATTACAATCAAAACTACCAGTGGGCGTATGTTATCTTGCCTGGCAAGGTATCTTTTTATACACCTACATGAAATGTAGAGCGTATATTGGCGTCACCAATGTCCGTCAACAAGGCACTATTCTTGACAGATTTTGATGAAACTTGCTTTGATTGTTCACAATCACTTAAAGATGAACCCTTTTGAAGATCAGCAAAATCAAAAGTTATTTGATATTGTTTATTGCCTTTTTTTTTGAAAACATTCCATTTTTATTTTATAAACGCTTATGTGATGTTTCTTTTTCTTTGATTTTCATTGCATATTTATACCATCACAACTATTTTAAACACAACTTTAACCCTGTGCCAGTGCCTTATATTGAATAGTAACTTGTTGCTGTTCAATCACCCTAGCCTAGTCTCTAGATAGCATTGAACGCATCATTATGGATTTTAATGAAACTTTATGTGAGTGTTTTAATCACCCAAAAATCAACCCTATTTAAAATCGGCCCTTGTTCTTGAAAACCCTTTCAATTTTTAGCCTATAAACTCTCTACACTACTTGGTTTGATTTTTGACAGATATTGAAAAATCTTAGTAATATTTTTTTTCTGTAACTTGTCAATTATTTTTGTTTTAAAATCAAAGCTGCTAGTGGGCAGATTTGCCTGGCAAGCTATATATATATATTTTTTTTAACTATCAGTTATTCCAAAACTAAACTATTCCTTTAATTTCTCATTTCCATTATTATAGTCATTCTTGCCTTACATACTGTCATCTTGTGTCATGATTTTTATACGCCCACATGAAATGTGGAGTGTATATTGTCGTCACCCATGTCCGTCGGTCTGTCGGTCCGTCCGTCCGTCCGTCCGTCCGTCCGTCCACAATTGCTTGTTAACACTCTACAAGTCACAATTCTTTACAGATTTTGACGAAACTTGCTGAAATTGTTTATCACCCAAGGATGAACCCTATTGAAAATCAAAAGAATTGAAAAATATTTAACATGAATTATTGCCCTTGTTCTTTAAAACTCGTTTGATATTTAGCTTGTTAACACTCTACAAGTTACAATTCTTTACGGATTTTGATGAAACTTACTGAAATTGTTTATTATCACCCAAGGATGAATCCTATTGAAAATCAAAAGAATCGAAAAATATTAGATATGAATTATTGCCCTTGTTCTTTAAAACGCGTTCGGTTTTTATCTTGTTAACACTCTACAGGTCACAATTCTTTATGGATTTTGATGAAACTTGCTGAAATTGTTTAAAATCACTCAAGGATGAACCCTATTGAAAATCAAAAGAATCGTAAAATATTTAACTTGAATTATTGCCCTTGTTCTTTAAAACGCGTTTGATTTTTAGCTTGTTAACACTCTACAAGTCACAATTCTTTACAGTTTTGATGAAACTTACTGAAATTGCTTTTATAACCCAAGGATGAACCCTATTGAAAATCAAAAGAATAAAGAATATTTAATAGCAATTATTGCCCTTGTTCTTCAAAATGCGTTTGATGATTAGCTTGACTCTACAGGTCACAATTCTTTATGGATTTTGACAAAACTTACTGAAATTTTTTAATGATAATGAACCCTATTGAAAATCAAATGAATCGAAAAATATTTAATATAAATTATTGCCCTTGTTCTTTAAAACGCGTTAATTTTAGGTTGTAAATACTCTAAAAGGCACAATTCTTTTACGATTAGATTTTAATGAAACCTATTGAAATAGTTTATTATCACACGATAAACCCTATCGAAAATCAAAAAATATTTTATATGACTTATTGCCCTTCTTGTATAAAATAGGTTTTAGTTTTTAGCTCATAACAGAGAAGGATTTTGACTAAACTTGATGAATGCTTAACCCTTAATGAAATTGTGAAAAAAAATGTTTGGACGACACCTAATTTAAGTTCTGAACGAAATGTAGGCCTCTGACTACAGTTTGAATATTTGATGGTTGCTGTTTTCTGCCAAATGTTCTTTTTCAAACAAAGCTTCCAGTGGGCGTATATTACCTTGCCTGGCAAGCTATCTTATTGGTTATAAAATGTTTTGTATTGACAATGGAGTTAAATTAACACATGTTTCGTTCGTACAAAAGGAAATTCACATCATTCTGAGTTAGTATTTTACTATTTTGGCCACCATGACATCACTTTTTATTCAACTTGAGTTTTTATAGGATTAATATTTGTCCCCTAATAATGACCTAAAATGTTTTCATAAAGTTACATTCATAAACACTGGGTGAGGACTTCAGGTACTCAATTTAACAAATCTAACTATACTTTATATATGCATCTATACTATGTTAGCAAAAATATTTGACCCCAAAAAAAAATTCAGTTTAAGCATTTGTGTTTATTAGATAGAGTTTTTGTACATTTTTTTAACTAATAAATATTTTTGAACTAAAGGTTATCTACCATTTACTGATTAAAACTAAAGACATGATAATAATGTAGATATTTTAGGTATTATTTATGAATATTTAGACTGTGATTCTGTTTGTGTTTGATTGTGGTGTGTGTGATAATCTATATAATACTGGTATATATAATGTTGTACTCTTATGATAACACAACTTATTAACTTGTTGATATTGATTGTGTCTGTCTAAATTCAAACAGGATATCTAATTAAAACTTCATGTATTACCATTAAGAAGTTTAACTGAAAGTTAAGGGCTCATTTCCTTAAAGACTTGTCAAATTAAAGATTCACTTGCTTGAAACTTGTTAATTGTTGTCTTATTGTCTCTTGTATGATAAAAACTACGCATTTAACCCTTACAACCCTAAATGCCGCTATAGCGGCTTAATGATAACGTGATATATACCCGAAATGCCGCAAAAGCGGCCGTTGTCAAGTGACGTCATTCAACGTTAACGTAATACAAATCAAGAAATGGTGCTTGGAATTCAGGGTAAATAACGTTTTATCAAAATAAAGTCAGGGTTCAAAGGGTTAATGAAATTTTTCACTGATTTTAATTGACTCATGCTTGACTTAACATTAACAACAGAAAGCAAATTTATGATAGATTTATAAACAAATTTCATTGTGGTGCTGATATTCTGGGCTCGAAAATGCACATTAAAAGATTAAAAACATGCATGAAGGATGACAATTTTGTATCCAATTAAGAAACATCTTTACAATCCAACCATCATTATAATTGACAACATATCTCCTAAGCAATACATGTCTAACTTTAGTTGTAATACTGTGTAATGTCACATTATTTATTTATGTGAAACATAATATGTTAATTTGTCATTCCAGTTGATCAAACAAACATCAAAAATGTATTTTCTACTGAAATTGGCTCATGCATTATTTGTAGATCATATTTACTATAAAACCATCTTTAATTTCTATGAATGCTACAAACACCAATTTAGAATCCTCTGGGGGTTAAATAATTTCATTTATGGAGGTATCATTAACAAAGTCGTTTAAAGTTGTAACTAGCATATAATCTAAAGCCCTGACTTCTTTTGTGATCAGTTGAACATGGATCTAGAGCATTTTTAAACTCCAACATATAAGTATAAGTGTATATTGTGGATGACCCTGTCGGTCCGTCCGTTCACATCTACCTCATGCTCAATCTACAGGCTACAATTCTCCATGGATTCTTTTGATCTTTTATATGTGATGATATGATAATTTTCTTCAGAAATATGGCATAAAACTCTGATAATGAGTTCAGTCAGGCTCACTTTTTTATACGCCCACATGAAATGTGGAGCGTATATTGCCGTCACCCATGTCCGCTGGTCTGTCCACAATTGGTCGTAAACACTCTACAAGTCACAATTCTTTACGGATTTTGACGAAACTTGCTGAGATTGTTTATTATCATCCAAGGATGAACCCTATTTAAAATCAAAAGAATCGAAAAATATTTAATATAAATTATTGCCCTTGTTCTTTAAAACGCGTTCGATTTTTAGCCTGTTAACACTCTACAAACCACAATTCTTTACGGATTTTGACAAAACTTACTGAGATTGTTTATTATCACCCAAGGATGAACCCTATTTAAAATCAAAATAATCGAAAAATATCTTATATGAATTATTGCCCTTGTTCTTTAAAATTTGTTCGATTTGTTCTATTGAAAATCAAAAGAATCGAATATTTATATGAATTACTGCCCTTCTCCTTCAAACACAATGATTTTTAGGTTGTAAACACTCTAGAAGGCACAATTCTTGATAGATTTTAATGAAACCTATTGAAATAGTTTATCATCACACAATAAAAATATTAATTTAAGTTCTGAACAAAATGTGGGCCTTTGACTACAATGAATATTTTATGGTTGTGATGGTTGCTGTTTTCTGCCAAATGTTCTTTTAAACAAAGCTGCCAGTGGGCGTATATTACCTTGCCTGGCAAGCTATCTTATTTTCTGTGCTCAACTCCAGGCTACAATTCTACATGGACTCTTTTCAATTGGTCTTTTGTATATGTGTGTCGTATGACTTGCTGCAAGCCTATGTTAGTATATTATGCTATCCATAGTATTTTTATCTAATAGTTTGTATGGTTATATTTTGATAATTGTGCTTTGGTTTTATGTCTGTTAAATCAAATAATGAAATTTTTCTATTTCCAGCCTCACTATATGCCAAAATTGGAATCCATAAGTTCCGAGGAAGATGACAGTGTTGAAAAGATTAATCCGAGTGCTAATAGTGCGAAAATGATGCAAACCAAAATTGATAAATCTGTATATAATTTCTTTGAAACAGGAACATTTGAAAGAGAAAGTAATTCCTTTGAAAAGATTAAAAAAAGAAAAATATCTGAACAGTTAAACCAAACAACGAAACGCAGAAAAGTGTCGCATACTCATTCTCCGAAATTTGTTTCCAAAGAATATGAAAAGAAAAAGAAATATGGAACAATTATTAAACCTATTAGAATTGATTTAGTTGATGAATCTGAAGATGATTTTAGTGATGATTTACCAGATATAGATGATGTACAGATAATTAATACACCCATCAAGAAAGAATTTAAATCTGATTTGATCAGTTCTGTTTGCACTATTCCATCAGACTATGATAGCCTTGATGATTTCGAAATCCCAGCAAAACAAATTAAGCTGTCTAAAATTGAAGTGAAATCTGAAAAGAAAGACTCTCCTATTTTATCTAAGTCCAATCTTTTATTTACCTCAGAACATAAAAATAAACTTGCCAAACTCTTATCAACAGTGTCGTATAAAGGTAAACCAAAAAAAGACAAAATGGTAATGTTAGATGGAGAAACTAATGATTCCTCAGAAAGTGCTCGACATTGGATGGATTGTTTAGATAGCTTAAATCAAAAGCATAAATTGCCAAATGAAAGTGATTATCAGTCGGATACTTCATTAGATTCGATAAGAATACTTGCATCTTCACAAAGTACTTTTAGTGATGCTGGTAGTACCACATCTTTAATGCAACCACCATTGCGTTCATTCGAATATTGCCATAGTGATGATACTCAGGAATCTGTTGCTCCTGAGGAACAAATTGTTCTAGACAGATTATTACCAATTTATACTAAAAGTAAAGTTAGTGATACTCAGGATTGGATTGACAAGAATGTGAATCCGTGTGCTCTATCTGATGATCGTGTTAAATTGACATCTGATACAACCATTAACACATCACTATCAGTGGTTTCATTACGCCATGTACGGGTTGAACCACCTGAGCCATTAGATAATGCCATAGTTCCAAACCATTTATATGCTAATCAATATTACACAAGCGTCAATAATGTGAAATTTTCTTCAGCATCAATTGTGAACAATCTTGTGGAATCATTTAGTGCTATGCATATTTTTAGTTTAGAGGCTGCAATGGAAGAGGGTGATGCCTTTTTTGATTGTAGTTTGGATATTTTGAAAGGATTTGTTGTTCAAAACAAACCAACAGTTAAGGTGTTGGACGATATCTTATTCAAGGGTTTGCTAGGGAAATATAGTGCATATATATGTGTCAAATGTTATAATATATTACGTTTTGTATGGCAGACCTATCCTGATCTCATCCATATAGATTGGGAAGTTCTTTGTGATAAAATTGGAGGTGTAACATATCAAAGTAACTCTTCTTCCACAACAAATTTACAAAGTGGATTACTTTTACATTTATATGTGTTTGGATTCGAAATAAACATGTTCCAAAATAGTATTCGAAACAGAAGTAAACTTATTCGAACGTTTGCTTTTAAACTGCTTTCAGAGGATTGTGCTTTCTCACATATGAAATTAATTGTAACGTGGATTGAATTTTGTATTAATTCATCTTCTCATGAAGGCATCACAGAAGCATTTTTTCAAAGAGAAGTACAGATGCCTGCAGAACTGACTGAAAAGCATTTGATAAATTTTGATGCACCATACAAATTATTGCCAGATTTAAACAGATTGTTAGAGTTAGGTATTGACATCAGTAAAAATTGTCTAGATGCGTCTAGAAGGATAGCTTCAGAATTAGAAAAAACATATATTTATGCATCAGATATAAAACAAAAGAAAATTTTGATACATTTAGTGTGTTCGGATATGTTACGGTTAAAAGTCATACAAAGAGTGATGGAGGACTATTGTGAGGGTATAGTGCCCACACCTACTAATTTCCCATTATCATTTACTCGGTTAAAAGATAGTTATTTTAATGCTCGTCCTCCAAGAAGCCCATTATGTACCCCTCCACAATCGCCTAATAATGGAGACTTTCATGGACTAGGCAATGTGGTTAGTGATTACACACCAGAAAGTGTTGAAGAATTGAGTCTATTGGTGTACTATGCTGCCAAGAGTTACTTAAATTGTATTAAAAGTAAGTGTTAACTTTCAATTTTGCTCTTTATCTTAATTAGGCCTATGAAATTTTGGCTTGCAAATATTAAAAAGGATTATGTGGTCATTGGATTAGGAAAATTTTGAAAACATTCCTTTAGATTGAGAAGGTCGAGTTCAAATTTGACATATTTTCGATGAATAGTTTTTAAGTTATTGTCCTTTCAATAGCTTTTGATTTTTATACGCCCACATGAAATGTGGAGCGTATATTGCCGTCACCCATGTCCGTCGGTCCGTCCGTCGGTCCACAATTGCTTGTTAACACTCTACAAGCCACAATTATTTACGGATTTTGACGAAACTTGCTGAAATTGTTTATTATCACCCAAGGATGAACCCTATTTAAAATCAAAAGAATCGGAAAATATTTAATATGAATTATTGCCCTTGATCTTTAAAACGCGTTCGATTTTTAGCTTGTTAACACTCTACAAGTCACAATTCTTTACGGATTTTGACGAAACTTGCTGAAATTGTTTATTATCACCCAAGGATGAACCCTATTTAAAATCAAAAGGATCAGAAAATATTTGATATGAATTATTGCCCTTGATCTTTAAAACGCGTTCGATTTTTAGCTTGTTAACACTGTACAAGTCACAATTCTTTACGGATTTTGACGAAACTTGCTGAAATTGTTTATTATCACCCAAGGATGAACCCTATTTAAAATCAAAAGAATCAGAAAATATTTATTATAAATTATTGCCCTTGTTCTTTAAAACGCGTTCGATTTTTAGCTCGTTAACACTCTACAAGTCACAATTCTTTATGGATTTTGACGAAACTTGCTGAAATTGTTTATCACCCAAGGATGAACCCTATTTAAAATCATTGAAATTCTGAAAATATAAAATATGAATTATTGCCCTTGTTCTTTAAAACGCGTTTGATATATAGCTCATTTACCCTCTAGAAGGCACTATGCTTTGAAAGAAACCTATTGAAATAGTTTATTATCACTCGATAATCCCTATCGATAATCAAAAGATATTTGATATGAGTTATTGGCCTTAACTTCTTTGTCCTTCTTCTTTGTAATATATTCAGTTTTAAGCTCAGAAACACTCGACAAGGCAGAAGAATTTTGACTAAACCTGATGAATGCTGAACCCTTAATGAAATCGAGAAAAAAATATTTAGACAACACTTAATTCAAATTCTGTACGAAATGTAGGCCTATGACTACAGGCAGAATATTTCATGGTTGTGATGGTTACTGTTTCTGCCAATTGTTCTTTTTGAAACAAAGCCTCCAGTGGGCGTATATTACCTTGCCTGGCAAGCTATCTTGCTAGATGGTCGATGGAATTCTAAAATGACGTTTTATTGTTTTGATGTTAAAAAATTTGTATTGTTAATTAAAATATTAATATCATTTCACAGTTGCCATGCACAGGGGCGGATCCAGGATTTTTAAAAGGGGGGGCGTATATCCCTATTTGAGGCGAGCCAAGCGAGGCGAAAAAATTTTTGACCTTTTTTTTGGCTTATAAACATAGAATAAGTATAAATTGTACTAATTTAACGGTTTCTGACGTGGACTATGTATGTTTTATATCAAACGTTAATGGGTTAGACATTTTTGATGTCGTAATACAGTGTAACTTAAAAAAAAAAAAAAAAAAAAGACCAAGTAAAGGGGGGGGGCGTACGCCCTCTACGCCCCCCCCCTGGATCCGCCACTGATGCATGGCAAGCTCTGGTAAGCTCTGGTAAGCTCTGGTACTTTATGTTTGAAAGCATGGTTATTGTTTAGAACATTTAAGCCTTGAAAATATCAACAATGTTTTAAATAAACTGGATGATTTTGATTGAATTAATCCAATTTTATTCAGTTTTATTGGACCAGGATATATAACAGCTCATTTGTCTAGATTTAGTCATGTGTGTCCAGCCAGATGTAATTTGTTGAAATCAATACACAAGTATTAAACAAATAAAACCAAGTCTGTATATATATATGTCACAGTAGAGATTCTAATCCAGTAGGATTTGCAATCCTCCTAGTAGAGATGCCAATTGTGATCTCTACTAGTAGAGATGCCAATTGCAATCTCTACTAGGAGGATTGCCAATCCAACTAGGACAGATGACAATTGTCATCTCTACTAGGAGGATTGGCAATCCTTCTAGGGGGATTGCAAATCCTACTGATAAAATATTTTTCACTTAGGACAAATTGAAATCCAAAATAAAATTAATTTTGCATCATCAACTATTGTCTGATTTTGTTGGTTTGATTCTAGATTTCTTGACATAATATTTAATTGGTGCTATTTGTCTGATTTTGTTGGCTTGATTCTAGATTTCTTGAAATAAAATTTAGTTACATAGTTAAAAATAATGCTAATGCATGTATTAGAATAAGTTCTTTGATGCTGTTCATCTTATTTTGGATTATGATAATGTAGAAAGATAATATGCAGCAAGAAATTTGTACATGTGTCACCAAATTTAAACAGAACTGGTACTATTATATAGTATAATTACTAGGGCTGGGTCTAATAATTTAAATACATGTAATAAATTTTTTTTTAATATTATCTGCTACACGAAGTCACAACCCATTTTTATTGTGGTTACCCCTGTCGGTCCGTCCGTCGGTCCGTCGGTCTGTCGGTCCGTCGGTCCGTCCGTCCGTTCACATTTACCTCGTGCTCACTCTACAGACTACAATTCTTCATGGATCCTTTTGATATTTTGAATGTGTGTCAATATTATTATGAAGATGTGCACTATTGAATTTGGTGATGATTTGATGATTTTCTTCGGAGATATCGCGTAAAACTCTGATATCGCGTTCGTTTTTTTGCTCGTGCTCACTCTACAGACTACAATTCTTCATGGATCCTTTTGATATTTTGTATGTGTGTCAATATTATTATGAAGATGTGCACTATTGAATTTGGTGATGATTCGATAATTTTCTTCCGAGATATCGCGTAAAACTCTGATATCGCATCGTTTTTTTGCTTGTGCTCACTCTACAGGCTAGAATTCTTCATGGATCCTTTTGATATTTTGTATGTGTGTTAATATCATAATGAAGATGTGCACTATTGAATTTGGTGATGATTCGATGATTTTCTTCCGAGATATCGCGTAAAACTCTGATATCGCGTTCGTTTTTTTGCTCGTGCTCACTCTACAGGCAACAATTCTTCATGGATCCTTTTGATATTTTGTATGTGTGTCAATATTATTATTAAGATGTGCACTATTGATTTTGGTGATGATTTGATGATTTTCTTCTGAGATATCGCGTAAAACTCTGATATCGCGTTCGTTTTTTTGCTCGTGCTCACTCTACAGGCAACAATTCTTCATGGATCCTTTTGATATTTTGTATGTGTGTCAATATTATTATGAAGATGTGCACTATTGAATTTGGTGATGATTCAATGATTTTTATCTCATAAAACTTGTTTTGCTGATCACATTTACCTCTTTATCAAGCTGCTGGTGGGCGTATACGCTTGCGAGACTTGCCGCAAGCCTATGTTATCATGATAATTATACAAAATTCTGGACATTACTTCAGTGTCATTTGTCTTCGATACCTGATATTGATAAATAACGAACATTCAGGTACAAAAATGTACACAAACATATTATTATGAAGATTAGAAGATTTCTCAATTAAAATATTTCGATTATTAATAGATTTATTGATTGGTAACTTGCCTTCGATAATCGATCTCAATTTGTTAATCGATACCCAGCCCTAAGTATACTAATATTCTGATGACTAATAAAACTTAATAAAAGCTCACTTTTATACGTTGAAATTTAATGTCCGTCTGTCCATTTGTCTGTTCATATTTCTTGTAGACATCTTGATGAAACTTAGTAATATGAAATGATCAAGTTCAAATTTGGTATTAATCGGATGGAGTTTTGGAGATATTGCCCTTGAAATTGAATTGTCTTCAAATCATGGGTCGTGACCTAAAAGTGGGTAGCTGGCCCAACTTCAAAGGGTTGCAAGTGTTGTTTAGGGTCGCATGAGTCATTTTAAGCGCAATTGTCACACGAATGGGATAGTACCGTACATGGAGGACCTGTAGTGTCCACGTTTATGATTTCATGATAATTCTAACAGATAAGAAGTATCAATGTAAATGTTGCATAACTGCATGCAATAATAACTAATTAGGTCTAATTAGGTCTTATAGTGTTCTTGATTCAAAATCTGGCATAGTTCAGGGTAGCTGAAGAGCTACATAGCTTAGGTTTGGATCGCCGAGAAAAATTAATGAAGACCAAGGGTCTGCCATATAAGCCCACCACGGCATGCAGTTGGTAAAATGAAAAAACCTTAAATTTAATCAGAAGTAAACTAAACTTTCTCAAACCTTCAATTTAGGTCTAATAACATCCATTTTAAGTTTCATCAAAATCAGTTGAAAACTAAGAGAGTAATACCATATATTCAAGAATTTGGGGCAAGAGCAAAAACTCCGCTCCTAACTGTCAAAAATAGCTCAAATTCAATCTCAATCTTCGTTTTATGAATATATACACATTATACAGAATTTCATTTGATTCCATCAAAAACTTGAAAGCGTTTACAAGCAAATGTTGACAGACAGACAGGGGTGATGATGACAATATATGTTCTCATAGAGAGATGTGGGCGTATAAAAAGGTCCTTACTTGCTTTCAATTCTAAAATTCATTATTTCATTATTAAAGGATGTCTACATGACCCATTACACCTACGGTTTTGTCAGAAGAAACTTGATGCTGTTGATAGAAGTGCCTTGGAAACATTGCCTGAGAAAGCTATGGAATTTTACAGACATCTTCAGCATCTTAATCCTGAATTGACACCAGCAGCTCAACAAAATTGTATTATGTTAACTTGTTTGTCAGAAACATTTTTATAGCTCAAAGCCATGGCTGTTTTTAGATATTTTTCCATTTTGTTATATGTTACAGAGTTTTGAAATTTGTATTAGAGTTTTTCATGTTCATATTTTGTATTTGTTTAAATCTTGTATTTATGGCATAATATTTATGCCAGCCAAGGGATATTTGAAATCGAAACAAATTGTATGTAGGTAGTAGTGAATTCAATTTAGGTTTTGTTCACAGAAGCTTAGGTCAAAAATGTACTTTAAAATTTTTCCCTCCTTGACTTTTTTCAGTTCTTATAATGAAATGTCGTTAAGGGGAAAAATCATAAGATGCATTTTTCAACCCATGCACTCGTGTTCCAAACAAGATTGACTACCATTGTTTGTACTACTGATATTTACAATATAGCTAACATTGATTAGACTTGATCCATCAAGGCCATACAAATCAGTTTGCATCTTATCCTTGATACAGCATAACAATATTAATATTTATATATATCGGGTGTCCCCAAAAAAAACATCCCCAAGTTTGACGATGAGTATCTCAACTGTTAGTGAACTGATCTTTCTCAAAATTCTCACAGATTTACTTCAACATGTCCTTGTCAGACCCTGAAAATATAAAAGTCATCGAATAAAAATTGTACAAGTACTGCCACAACAAAATAGCATGTCAAAAAATTCAATATCAAGTTTGAAAATTTTTCATTTTAGGAGAAAATATTCCTTGGCTAAGTTTGAGAATTTGATTTTTTCATTCTAAGAGAAAATATTATTTTCTTTTCTGTTGCCAACATCATCATTCAACCAATATGTATCAATCTGAATTTGTATTTTTATGTAAAGCATTACTATTTTGATCTCTATGAAATACTGAACAGATAAAGAAACATCGAATTTTTAGATGAATTGTTATTTTTCTTCCTAAAAATACTTCCTGATCAGTATAGTAGAAAATTTCAAATTCATAACGGACAAAATCTAACAAAGTAAAAATCACTTTCCAAGAAGAATTTTTTGGAATGAAAGTAAAAAGTTTTTTGAAACATAATTAAAATTTGTCATTAATTTTGGGAGAGGTTAAAATACAATACGATTTTTATTCATTTGACCAATAAAGTTTTAGTCTCAGAACCTCAAATTTGTTAGCTTATCTAATCTGTAATAATTTTCCCAACTCTCTCAAAAAATATAAGACTTCAAATCCCTGTGTATTCATAATTATTAGGGTTTGAAAGTCAAAATATGACTCTGGTTTAGTAAGACTATGCCTTTTGTAGAAAATACATATATACAGAAAATGAAGGATAAATGTTCAGGTACATGTTAAATTGAAGGGATTATGCGATTTTTTAGCAGTTCTAGCAATTCTGAAGGCTATTTACATATATTCAAGGCCCAAATCAACCCTCGAAAATGCTGAACAGTCTCCTTTAATTTTTTGTCTTGGTCTGTAATTTTAAGATGTTAGTATATATTTAAAAATGTTGGTACTGGATACAAATTTATTGGTATTTTAAGTAAAACTTCTATAGATTATAGAATTAGGTATGTATATGTATTTCTTGGAAAAAACTTTAACTTCTTGGAATTTGATTTACACTTGTTGGATATTTTTCTGTTTTGGCATTCCGTACAACAAATTTAAAGACATAAGTGTGCTATATATCGGGTGTCCCCAAAAAAACGTCCCCAACTTTGACGAAAAGTATCTCAGCTGCTGATGAGCCGATGAAAGTCATCAAACAAAAATTATACGAGTACTGCCTCGAACAAAATAGCATGTCAAAAAATTCAATATCAGAGCTAATAACATATCCGAATTTGTGTCCATTTTGCCTTCATCACAACCACCAATATCCAACATTTTCCATCCTTATAAACTCTCTCAGATCACATCTAAAAGTACCGCTCAAGAAGCGACCATCCTGCATTTCAGTTCTTGTTTAATCAGTGTGTTCCTCTAACCCAAGTGCAGTAGGCCTACACCTGTTTCTTAAGAGAATCCCATACTGCCCGATGTCATTACCATCACCAGTGGAACAAACTGGATGAACAATAACTGAAAGGCAGGAAGGTTGCTTTTTAGGAGAAAAAATCTTAAGTTGAGATTGGTAAGAGCATTTCTGGATGGAAAATGGATGATATTGGTGGTCGATGTGGTGAAAGCTCAATAGACACAGGTTAAAATGTGTAGTCTGCTCTGATATTGAATTTTTTGACATGCTATTTCGTTCGAGGCAGTACTTGTACAATTTTTATTCGACAACTTTCATATTTTCAGGGTCTGACACAGACATCTTGAAGTAAATCTGTGAGAATTTTGAAAGAGATTGATTCACCAACAGCTGAGATACTACCGTCAAACTTGGGGACGTTTTTATTGCGACACCTGATATAATGTAAATGAATCTTTATTTAGTAGATATACCATAACCATGCTGTTGTATCATTTTCTTGATGCATGTTGGATGGTCTTGATGGATATAATATTCCTTTTTTTTCACTTCCATATTCTGATAATAGATGATTTGATTTCTTGTGTTTTCATATAGTGTCACAAAAAAGAAAAACTGTCCCCAAGTTCTACAGGAAGCGGTTGATAATCTGACCTCTTTCATTATTCTCACAGATATACTTCAAGCACTTTTCACATGCTATTTTGTTTGGAGAAGTACTCGATAACTTTCATATTTTCAGGATTTGACAACAACATCTTTTAGTCTATCTTTTGAGAATTTTGGAAGATACCAGATTACTAACAGCTGAGATTCTTCCTGTCAAACTTAAACATTTTTTTTTATATTTTTTAGATTTATATGTATACACTCTTAACAAAAGAAAGGAACATTTGAAAACTAGAATTTATTAATTGTCAACATTTAAAGTACATTACACTGAAAATTTCCACACTGGTGGTTTAAAAACCTTAAAGTTCATGAAAATTACAAAAGTTTAGTGTTCAAATGACATCACTTCTATCTGAAATCTGATGATAGCTCCATATTAATGGTATTCTGAAATTCTACTCCTTTTTTATACGCCCACACGATAGTATGGGCGTATATTGCGGTTACCCCTGTCGGTCCGTCCGTCCGTCCGTCCGTCGGTCCGTCCGTCGGTCCGTCCGTTCACATTTACCTCGTGCTCACTCTACAGACTACAATTCTTCATGGATCCTTTTGATATTTTGTATGTGTGTCAATATCATTATGAAGATGTGCACTATTGAATTTGGTGATGATTCGATTATTTTCTTCCGAGATATCGCGTAAAACTCTGATATCGCGTTGGTTTTTTTGCTCGTGCTCACTCTACAGGCAACAATTCTTCATGGATCCTTTTGTTATTTTGTATGTGTGTCAATATTATTATGAAGATGTGCACTATTGAATTTGGTGATGATTCGATGATTTTCTTCTGAGATATCGCGTAAAACTCTGATATCGCGTTCGTTTTTTTGCTCGTGCTCACTCTACAGGCTAGAATTCTTCATGGATCCTTTTGATATTTTGTATGTGTGTCAATATTATTATGAAGATGTGCACTATTGAATTTGGTGATGAATCGATGATTTTTTTCCGAGATATCGCGTAAAACTCTGATATCGCGTTCGTTTTTTTGCTTGTGCTCACTCTACAGGCTAGAATTCTTCATGGATCCTTTTGATATTTTGTATGTGTGTCAATATCATAATGAAGATGTGCACTATTGAATTTGGTGATGATTCGATGATTTTCTTCCGAGATATCGCGTAAAACTCTGATATCGCGTTGGTTTTTTTGCTTGTGCTCACTCTACACGCAACAATTCTTCATGGATCCTTTTGATATTTTGTATGTGTGTCAATATTATTATGAAGATGTGCACTATTGAATTTGGTGATGATTCGATGATTTTCTTTCGAGATATCGCGTTTGTTTTTTTTGCTCGTGCTCACTCTACAAGCTACAATTCTCCATGGATCCTTTAGATATTTTGTATGTGTTTCGATATCATTATGAATATGTGCACTATCGAATTTAATGACGATGTGATAATTGATGATATCGCGTTTGTTTTGGTGTTCACATTTACCTCTTTATCAAGCTGCTGGTGGGCGTATACGCTTGCGAGACTTGCCGCAAGCCTATGTTTTGCTTCAGAACTAGTTTGACATCTGCTAACAAGTTGAGTCATGCCATTTTACAAATGTTATAATGCCTGGATTATTGAAGGCTATGATCTTTGATTGGTAATTTTTTATATTTAAATGAACAATCAGTGTAAATTTTCAGTGCTAATTTCAATAATAAAAGTTACAATTACCATAAAAAATTTTTTTTTTACATGTTGAGCTTTTTTTGAGAGCGGACATAATCAAATATACACAATTGCTGCTGACCTAAAAGATATGTAGGCTTATATTAATTTGATTTTCTTTCATTGAATAAGTAACATTTAAAATTGGACTTCTTTTGCTGAATTAAAAAAACAACTTTGATAGTGATATTTTAGTCACAAACTCGAAAAATACAGACACTTTTTGTATTCTAATCAATCTGAAGCATTTATTCAGAGATTTTCATTTTCATAATGATCATTGAGTTGTAAATCCTAATAAATCAACAACTTCTTTTTTAGAAAAATGACAAACCTGCCCTCACCCAACTTTTTGGATTTTGTTTTCATATCAAAGGATGTCCTGAATCTGAAAATCAAGTGGCTGAAATCTGAGGTGGTGAATGTGAGGTATCTGGGGAAGGGCTAGACAAATCCAAGACCACATAACCTGGTCCCCACACCTCCAGAGGAATCAGGACCGGTAGGACAATTACCGGCTCGGACCACTGATTTTTTTTCTCACTACCAACTCAGACCACTTTGCATGACTGATCACTTTTTCTAGACTTGAACCATAACTTCACCGACTCGGACCAATTTTCGTGACAAACTTTCAATATTCCGCGAGCCGAGCAATTCATGACTTGGTAAGAGATTGTCTAGCTGACCAGGCTCATGAAGTCTGGAAGCGGTGTCAACAACCATGTTGTCTTTCCAGCTAATGGCAACAAATGTCAAATTGAGTGTAGCACTGATTCAAAACAGCAAACGCAGTTATACGATATGAGCACCGAGCTACCTTTATCAATGTCATATTAAAGGTTGATCGCACGTAGTAGTTTTAAAAAAAACAGTATTTAAAAAAAACGAACTAAACGAAATTTGGGTCTGATTTTAATTAGACTGATGTCAATCGTTGATGTCGTGGGATCTCTGGAAAAAGGGTCAACATGCTCCAATAACTGTTTCCTTATGTAGTCGTCAGGACACTGAGTGTCAGCTGATTGGTGATCGAATGTCGCCGGTGCCATTGACGTTGCAGTAACAAAATGAACGAACGACTTTTCCTGATGTTGTAGTCATCAATCGGTGTTGTGACACGTAGTCGGTCACTCCATTAGAATTTGACGATTTTTGCACCGTTTGCGTGATTCCATCACTTTTTATACGCTCACACATTAAAGCTATCATGCTGTAATTACATTATTTGATTTTTAAAAAAATAAGTAAAGCAATCCGCCATTGACCGCCATATTTACTACTAGCAGACGCCATACTTGTTGATGAAATATGGCCGCCACCGACCTACTAAATTGGAGGTACGCCATGCCCATCGGTCAGTTGATTTACAGACTTCAGAATGTGAACTTCGATAATCAACACTCGCAGTGAAACCAACCAACCTTGAAACTAACGAACCTTGACTTTCAAAACAATACAAATGGAGGTCTAAGAAAATGCATATCCCCATATATTTCCAAATACATTTGGTAACAGCTCCAAATATGATCTCATGTATGCACACCGCATCTGCAGTTACAATAACACATTTACATAGCTTAGTTTTCTTCTATGATTTTTATATCGTTGACATAAAATTTTATATGCTATAATTATATCATAATACCAGAATATTGGAAATAATGTTTATTCTATAAAGCGATATAAGGATTTTGTGTATGGAAAATGAAAGCCTCTATTACAAGTTATCAATGATTCATTTCATGTCAATGATAAAAATTCATATAACAAACCAAGGAAATTCTGTTTTATCGTAAAAGTCCATGCATTGTGCATATACAGTATATAAGATCATATTTGGAGCTTCTACCGAATTCCTGGGTTTTGCTTTTTCTTACCTGTACCTCCATTAATTTTGTGTTGTTGTCAAAGACAATAGTAGGGCGGATATGTAACATTTTTTAATGGAGTTGTGCACTTCCGGAAAGAAGCATGAAATTTTCACCATAGGGGTTTTTGGGTATGCTGATTTCAAAAATTGCGGGAACCACGTCGTCATGGCAACGGTTCCCGCCAAAAATTGGAAAATTCAAAATGGCCGCCAAAAAATGTGTTTTCGTCAATAAAATGGCTCTTAGTGACCCGATAATGATGATTTTGATGTCGATACCTATATTTTTGAGGTCAAGGAATCCAATAAAATACTTTTGAAGATTCTAAATATACATCTTCTTTGGAAAATATAGAAAAAAAGTGCAAAATTTCATTTTTATAGAACATTTACCGTTTGTGTTCAAAATGTTGTTAAGACAAAAATCCAATTGTTTGCTACATGTTCTCTTCAGGGATACCTACGCCAATTCACTGGATAACACAAAATATCTATAGGTTGGACAGCTAAAGTGTTCTATATAAACATTAGAACAAATTACACACATGTTGTCGGTCAGTAGTATCGCATAATTATTGTAGGCCTTTTATTCTCTATTGCATTTACCAGAACAGAAGCACATAGGGGATTTGCTTTCTTACTTCTTGTGTACAACTTCTTACACCCATATTTCATTGGCTCTTTTCAACCTTTGACGGCCTCTGGAATCACGGTTCAACACAGTTTTGGATCTCACTGCGGTAAAGGATGGCCGATTCGTCATTGCTGAGCTTACCAACAAGAGACGTGTCATCTGCAAATTTGATCATGAGGCAATTGTTCGCTTGGCTTCTGCAACTATTGGTATACAAAATGAATAAGATTGGCGATAGAACACAACCCTGTGGAGCACCTGTCGAGGATATACTAGATTCGAATTTGGCTTGATTGACTTACACAAATTGGCAACGATTTACCAGAAAAGATTCAATCCATTTAATGAGATTCGTGTTAACATTTAGGTTAACAAGTTTATTCATGAGAAGATGGGGCTGTATTGTGTGTAAGTCGGCCATTAATATCCTTATATATGAGTGTTTATTTTCAAGATGAAAAACGAAATCTTCACAACATTCAATGTTGGAAGTATATTTTTCATCTTGAGTTTGCGAGTGAATAACTATTTTCTGGATTCATTCACATGGCTAAGTCATAAGTGGTGATGTTCATTGGTACAAAACATATATATCTTTCGATGTGGTCCATGTCATCTTGACATATCAGAATTTGAGGAATAAAAAAAAAACATGCATAAACAGAAGACCTCAGAATGCACCGATGTTCGATTCATTGGAAATTAGATCACATGTGTCGTTGCTTTGAACCATTACCAAAAGCTACCCATATTTCACATTCCTTTTAGATACTAGATACCGCAACTGTAAGAACCACTACGCCGGCATCAGCTGCACGTACATGTATCATCAACTTGGTAAATCCTTTAAACGTATGGGACGCGTGGAACAAGAGCAGTGTATCTTCTTATTCGTGGGTGCAGGACAATCCAAAGAGATCTGTGAGCGGTTGGATGACGAGTTTTTGTTGAGGTGGTTGAAACTCTTGGATGGCAAAAGCAAAACGTTGGAACAGACTCTTCATTTGAATCACATTGTAAAAAGTTTTTCCAGTTCACGATAATTTGAGTGTTAATGGCATGCAAGTCAGAGATGAATACCAGTACCACGACTCTTGTGACTTCAGACTCTCTCCTTTTTATGGATATCTCAAACAGCATACGAATGAAGAGAGTCATCTGGATTGTCCTGCACCCATGAAAAAGCAGACACACTATACGCTTGTCCCATGTGTTCAAACAAGGATTTACCAAGTTGATGATACATGCAACTGATGCCTGGAGTGGTTCTTTCAGTTGCGGTGTCTAGTATCTTACAGGGTTGTGAAATATGGGTAGCTTTTAGATTTCCAATGAATCGGGGCATCGGTGCATCCTGGGGTCTTCTATTTATGTATGCCATATCAGGATGTGATATGGTTTCTGCATTCTTTGGAATTTCTTGAACTACACCGACCTTTATGTGTTTATTGCTCCAATTCTGATATTTCATGATGACATGGACCACATCGAAATATATATGTTTTGTACCAATGAACATCACCACTTGAATGAATCCGGAAAACAGTTATTCACTCGCAAACGCAAGATAGAAAATATTCTTCCAACATTGAATGACCTAGAACCTGGGTTTTCAACTTGGACAATTTCCTGGGGACACAATCTATAGGTTTTAAAAAATGTAATATTTTAGTATTATCTGGGTGGATAAAAAAAAATGCGGTGACTTTATCATGCTTCACAATTGCATGTTTTAGATGACTTCTTCGGATAATTTAGCAGACATGATCTTTCCCTAGTCAGATAAAACATGCCGTTGAGTAGATCTTTCCCTAGTGCATACAATTGGGAACATTTGAGAAAGCTAGTTGAAAACTCAGGCCCTAGAACAACTCGTAAAAAAGATTGTTTGTTAATTAGTATAAATCTAGGGAAAGTCATTCACAGGTAAACCCCAAGTTTTTAACCAGATTTATGGGGCTGGATAAGAGATGATTGCCCATGGAATCCTCGATGAACCATGATTAAGTACACAAGCAAAACCCCTTTGTACCAAGATGTGCTGCTGTTCCGGTCAATGCAAGGTTCGTTATAGTTACAATGATGGCTTGATTCATAGTGAGCTCTTATCGATGTTGACAGTACGAGTTGTGTATATCTACTGACTGAAGGGCGTGGCTTACCCGGGTTTCATAGTGGGTCATTTGCGGCCATATTTCTACAACAAGTATGGCGACTGCTAGTTATAAATATGGCGGATTGCTTCACTTATTTTTTTTTAAAATAATTTATTTCTAGTGTAATTAGAGCATGAAAGCCTTAATGTGGGCGTATATTGTAGTCGCCCCTATCTGTCCGTCTGCCTGTCCACAATTGTTGTTGACGCAATAGAGAGCTGGCTTCTTGATGGATTTTGATGAAACTTGCTTGGATTGTTCGTAATCACCCAAGGATGAGCCCTATTGAAAATAGGACGAATCGAAAAAATATTTCATGGGTTATTGCCCTTGCTTTTGAAAATATGTTGTGGACACCATAGAGAGCTGGTTTCTTGATGGATTTTGATGAAACTTGGTATGAGAGTGTTTGTATTGACATTAGGATAGGCAGTATTGAATATCAGAAACATCGAAACATTATTTTATGAGTTATTGCCCTTGTTCTTTTAAAACACGTTAATTCTTCAGCCTGTTACACTCGCAAAGTTGTGGACACGATAGAGAACTGGTTTCTTGATGGATTTTGATGAAACTTGCTGCGAGTGTTTGTAATCACCCAAGGAGGAACCCTATGGAAAATCAGACAAATCTTAATATATTTAATTGGTTATTGCCCTTGTTTTTGTAAATGTGTTGTGGAAACAATAGAATAGAGAGATTGTTTCTTGATGGATTTTGATGAAACTTGGTGTTTGTATTGATCTTGACACCTTATTGAAAATCAGAAACATCAACAAATATGTAACTGCTCTTAATCATTTTAGGATGGAACCTTATATTGACGTATTTCCCTTGTTTTATGCATATTTCAGTGGCATATTTGTTTTTTCCAGGAAACTTTAACACATGGTTTTACTCCTGTAAAAAGAGAAAATATCATTCTCAGAATCTTTCATTTACTGACCACTCTTGTCAACCCCCCTTCCCCCCTCCCCGGACGAATTGGCTGCCATCATAAAAGTGGGCGTATTACGATGGCCATCGCTATTTTTTTCACATAAACTATTATGTTGACCGTTGTGAGATGCATCACAGTGGTTTTATCACTTTATTTTTACTTTTGTCAATTTTAGTGCGAAATATAAAGGTGGGTACTTTCTTTTGAGCATTAGTTTATATAAAAAAAATCAATTTAGACCTCAATGTATAGCCAGAGAGTAAATAGGCTACTCGATACAAAAAGCATCATAGACGCGATTCAAATTTTAACGGATAGCGGGGGGGTTATACAAACGATCAAAACCGTAATTCAAAATACACAAACTTGCTTGGCGGTTTCCCAAGAAGTAGTTTCAAGACTTAAGAAACCTTTAGTTTCGTTTTATAAGTCGTTTTGAGTAGTTAGGCACAATGCGGCAAAACGAACCCACCGAACAGATAGCTGGGCTTAATGTTTGAAAAACTTAAGGGCTTCGAGCATGACCGAATGGCAGCTTACTGTCAAACAAATAGGTCGGCGTACTGTCCCCTTTAAAAAGCCCATCTAAATCCAGTTAGTTCATAATTAAAAGAATGACATTACACTGTTCTATAAGCACTTCGCAGATCTACTTTAACAATGAAACAGTTCGGTTTGATCAAGCGTAAAGCATGTGGGGGTCTATGTACCGGTACGACAATTTATATCAGAAGTGTAAAAAATCGATCGACTGGCTGGCATCGCGAATGATTCGAACTCCACCTGACGACTTGGGTATGGCCTCAAGGGCATTTTATCACCCCCAGACAATTGCCCCCTGGACTACTACCCCCCGGATGATTGCCCAGACAATTTCAGGGGGGAAATGGTAGGGGATAATTGATCGGGTGCCGGTGGGCGGTGTGCGTCCTGATACCCAAATGTCTATATAGCTATCAAAGGCTGGGAATGCGAATAGAGTTCGCGAGTTTCGGACTATTTAGCTATCTGTATCGGTAAATAACAACCAATTTTCAAGAACAAGGGCAATAACTCTTAAGATCTGATTTTCGAAAAGAATTCATCCTAGGGTCATTACAAGCACCCTAAGTAGCACCAAAGTTGTCAGCTGTTCTGAGGGGAGTTTCCTATCCATCTGTTCTAGTGGATTACTTAAGATAAGGAAAACATTAAAATTTAATTGCGTGGCAAATCTTTCGATTTGTCACGCTTTGTTTTCGTTATGTTTATTTTTTTTTTTTTTTTTTATTTTTTTTTTATTTTTTTTTTTTTTTTGGGAAACTTTTTAGAGAAAATCGAAAATGGTGTAGCATAATTGTATCCACCAAACATCATTAAATGACCTGGAATCAAAAATGAATATCTAAAACTCAATTTTCGCTGAACCAGGAGTGGGCTATTGCATAATATGCAATTATTTTGCAACTAGTCTGTAAGGTTTATTTATGAACCGATTTGGCTGAAATTTTCTTCAATATATTCATTGAAATAAGAAGTATCAAGTGCGGTTACAAAAATTTCAATTTTGAAATACTTTTGTAAAAAAAAATTGAACCTAAAATTGTCAAAAAAGCTCAAAATTTCTAACTCGGCCGCTAATTATCCGATTGACCTGAAATTCATAGGACATGTACAGAATGTTCATAGAAATAAAATTAATCAATCAAAATTTTTCTATCACTTCCGGTTTTGACATGAGAACTTCCGGTTTTTCAAAATCACGCCTAGCAGCCTCACTTCCGGTATAAATTTCAGATATGAACAAAAACTATATATATTGTCTGTCAGTCATAATTAGAATGCACTTAGCAAGAAAAATCCAAACCGGAAGTGATGCATAAGCTGCCGTCACAGACTGACACATTTCAGCAAAAAATCAATAAGTCCTCTATTTGTTATCCGATTTTTATGATTTTGGTGTCTATCAAAACCTTGTAACCTTGTCTACAGTTTGTTGGAACAGAATTTTGAATTTCGAATTTGAAATTTTTTTATGTTCGTTTGAATTTTTTGAAAATTCAAAAGGCCATATTATGTGACCTTGACCTTTGATGACCTTGAAAATTCCAATGAAGGATGTCCTTGACCTCAGCTATCCATAGGTATGCTGATATTAATTGAAAAATATTAACTTCTGGTTTTCTGGACATCTGAAAATTGACATTTTTGTCAACTTTGGACATCTATATCGCATTCTCTAATCAACACAGAGAATTAGATTTTTCAATTTTGTAATGCCGATTTGATTATCTTTTAAACGATATATGACGATAATACCTTAAAATATGTTTTCAAAATATTGCGTTTTTTTCGACTGAGAGTTCTAACTTACAATGTAATTATCTAATAGCAATATCGATTGTTTAATGATGATGTACACAATTTTCTCTTTTCAACGATATATGACATGATTAGTTTAATGCAAAATCCAAGTGAAAATAGGCATAGAGTACCCTGAGTAATCTGAGAAAAATAGAAATAGAGAGGATTAAAATGATTGACAAGGGTTATAGCAGGTTATATAATATAGTAATAAAACTATCGATGTGAACTTTTCACATGGAGGTGTGAAGTATTTTAGGTCATAAACAGATTAATCTGATTATGTAATCTTTTAACACTCTAAAAAATATATAAAATTTATTCATTTTTTTTGCAAAATTTTTGCTTACATTAATTTTACATACAATCATTTAGAGCAGTGAATTTTTGATACATTAACCTGTTCGAATTTTTTTTCTACCATTGACAGAACTCTTTCTATAAGATAATCTTTTAACTCTAGGGCTGGACTCTAGCAGACTGCAATTTAACTGTTTACGCGTCTGCGCTAATCCGTTGCAATAAAAAGTAAGTGCTCAAACTGTTTTTTATCGTCTGCTAAGATTATTATAGGTCAAAGATAAATTAATCTCATTACATATTGTTTTAACTTTATAAAAATTAACATGTTTTTACGAGTGTTTGCTATGCTTTATATAATATCAGACTTTTTCTTATTTTGAGGGTAATTCTTACCCACGGCACTTAATTGACTAACATACATCAATTCATAGAACTAAAAGGTAGGGAATGCCAAGAAGGATAAATAAATAGTTTATGCTTGGCACGCATGCGCTGAATATGAGGGTTATCGCATAACTTCCGCTTTCTGCAAAATGGCACCTAATTGCCTAACAGACATCAATTCAACTGGCTACCGACTAACGCCTCGGCGTTAAATGGGAGTATTGATGTTTACACAGTGCTAATGTGATAGAAAGGCTAAGATAGTGTTTTATTTGGAAGATGGACTAGTTTGAGATTTGACATGTTTAAAATTTGAAACATTTTTCGATCATAATATTGCGTATTGTTTGCTGGTTAAGTGTTTGCTGGCCTAGTGTCTGCTACCTTCAGCCCGGTAAACCTCACTGCATGGTAGGTCTAAATTTAAGCCATGGCATAACAGGTTTTCATGCTTAAATTTAATAATTACATTATTTCTACAGTAACATAGGCCTATATCATTTAGAAATATATATACTTATCATTACATATCAAATCATAAAATAACAGTTGTAAAAATAGATTTTCTGTGATAATTTGTAATTTAACTTCTTTTGTTATTGTTTACATTAACTATTTTTACGCTGCACTGGAAGTTAATAAAAAATCCCCAAGTAGAAATTCGGTCAACCACAAATTTAAGCGGAAGTTCAATATTTATTTGTCCTTCTTGGCATTCCTTACCTTTTAGTTCTATGATCAATTCAACTGGCTACTGTCTGCTCCAATCCATTGAAACAAAAGACAGTATTTCAACTCAGCATTAAAGGAAAATATTGACCTTTACACAGTTCGAATGTTGGGGAAGGGGGCATATCCCCTATACAAAATGGCCCCTAGTTCTAATTGTTATCATTTGAATTGATAATTGAAATGTATGCTCTCTTCTTGTGACATTGACTAGTGCTTCTATAGGAGAGTATCTTCTGTAACACCCAATTCCAATTTTGTTTTTGTCGTCTGCTAAGCTTATTATATGTCATAAAGAAATTTGTCAGAGTACATAATCTGTAGTGATGGACTATCTAGCAGACAGCAATAAATTATTTAACTGGCAACGCGTCTGCGCTAATCCGTTGCAATAAAAAGTAAATGTTTAATCTTGTCATAGTTAATTGGGCCCCTATCCAAATCGGCTATTAGTCAAAATGGTTTGGTCAAAATGACCAGTCACCATGGCCCCTATTTTGGTCAAAATGGCCTCTGAATTTCTCTTTTGATTTCAACCAATTCATTGGTTAAAATGGCCACAAAAATAAAGTCAAGATGTTCCCTGATTTTTTTTTTATAAATTGTAGCTTATATGATGATAATCAAAGGAATAATTGGAAGCTATTTTAACCCTAAAAAAGGTCACTAATTTTGACTGAAAATTGTACTCTGTGACAACAAATTTTGAAGACATAAATTGTGTTCCAATTTATATTTTCATCAAAGCAAAGACATTCTAAGACTTACAATATTAATTTGAAGTTCCAGTTCCAGTTCTCAAAAAGATTATATAAAAAATATATTATTTAGCGCGTTATGTTTTGTTAATTTGTAACATCATAAATAAAAATATTATTTTGAGACCATTTTGACTTTTTGGAAGGACCATTTTGACTTTTTTTGAAGACCATTTTGACCATTTATCAGGGACCATTTTGACCAAACGAGGTGCCATTGGGATGGAGGCCCAATTGACTATTACCTGTTTTTATCTGCTAAGCTTATTATTTGTTCGTAATTGTTGAATGTATTTGTAATGTATTTGTAATGTATCGTCTATGCAGTCACTGTTCACAAAGTAGTCGTTATTAGCCGATTTCCAACTGTCAAGGGATCTTTAACGTACACAGCCAATAGCACACGGGGCCTCTGTTTATTGTCCCATCCAAACGACTAGACACTTTTCCATGTCAGCCCCTCCGACCTGCATCACTGACAGGGGGAAACCGGGTTGAAAAATCCGAAGGTGTCATCTCGACCCATGCCGGGATTGAACCCTGGACCTTCAGGTTAGCAAGCAAGCGTTTAACTCGCTGAGCCACTCTTAAATTTGCGAGTTTTAAAAATAGAACACATTACTTTGAATATTCTGGATAAGAATATTAAAGTAATTGTTATCTATAGACCACCTGTTTATCGATTAGAATTATTTCTCCCAATGTTACAAAGATCACTATTTGAATAACAAGAATCTGGTGTATGTTATTATGGGAGATTTCAATCAAAATATCTTGGGGGGTCATTTGTCTATATACTTAATTGTTTTCAAAAATTTGGTTTTCAACAACTTGTTCAACATTACACTAATGAAGGTGAAACACTTATAGATCATATTTATATCAGTAAAGGAATTCTGTCACATAATGTTCACATTTCACACATACCTGTGTTTTGTAGCTACCAGGAAGCTATAAAAATTACCATAGTATAAGTTATACTGATATAATATTGAATCTACCCTTTCACAAAACTTTTTACTAAAAATGAGGGAGTGAACACCAGACTTTAGGGGTTTGAAGTTCAAAAAGTCTTACAGCTATCAGGCAAAGTATCACGGGCCACGCTCAGTGCTGTTCACAGCTCTAGTTATGATTTTATTTTCTTTCAGGCAACTTCCCTTTCCTGTCACATGACAGACATGGTCAAGAAGGGAAGTAGCTTTTGTTAGGATTGGGGCTAACCCAGACCACAAATTATACAACAAACTAGTTCTTCATCGTGAATTCAGTGAATATCTATCTATAGGGCCTATATTATATTTGGGTTTCTTTTTGTTGTTTAGTTTATCATTTCGACATTAAAAATATATCATTTTTTAAAAGTAAATAACTACCAATTCTGAAATCACTCACTAACAATTAAAATATTATCAGAATCAAAATCTGATATACCAGCTCGTATAGAATTTATTGAAAACAATCAGTAGTGATAATGGTGTGGTAATTTTACACCAACAATGTTTATAATTAATGACAGACAAAACTGAACATGAGATTTTCATTTTGAAAGGGGAAAAAATATAGCTGAAATTGACCTTCTAAAGTTTAACTTTCTAAGCAAGCATATCCATTACTGATGATAGGTGTCAGGATCTCTTAACCCTTTCATTGCGTATACCCGGTAATACCAGGTATAATATAATGTTGCTAAAATGCGCATACCCGATATCACCGGGTACTTTTAAAAAAAATACTGATTTCTGTTCTTTATTCTTTCATTGTGTGTGCCTGGTATAACCGAGTAAAAGAAAAATATTGCAAGGGAGACCACTCTGACACATAAAAATAGTTTCAAAGGGTGTTTTTGTGTTTATTTTTGGCATCAATTTAAGGATCGAATTTTTAAAATGTGGGCCTAGCACAGGCCGTGGAATTACCTCTAGCAATGAAAGGGTTAAATATTAGCTCATACTCTGGTATTCATTATTTAAAAATAATTAAATTTGTTTTGAAATGTTTCACAATATCTGAGCAGTAACCATGATCTATTACATTATACAAACATGTGTGGAGCACTGCCAATAGACACAGATAATTATCAAATGTTTTTTTTCAAAATTAGAAACATTTTCTTTTTCATTCCCTTTATCAACAATCAGTATTCACAATTATTCACAGATAAGATTCTATCTTTACCGTAATTTCTTATCTTCACTAGTAGGATACTCTGGTAGACTAGGACAAGTATAATAATCAGAATTAAATTCATATTTGACATGTTCAGTATTACTCTCTGATAAACTTCGAGATCTATCACTTAATTTTATTTTATGTTTTAAATCACCAGAAAAACTTCGCACTTTGATCATATTTTTGTGATGAATTTCACTGAGTTTTGGTGATTTGTCAGAAATATTTGTATGTTGAGAGGAACTAGATGAACTGTTGTTTAAGTTTGTACACTGACCAGGGGGTTCTACATCTATAACTCCTACAGAAGATACATCACACTCAGTTTTATTAACAACCTTATCTTTGGTTTGACCAATAGGTTTATCTTTTGTTGGCATAACTTGAGAGTCTATTTCTCTATTATCACTTTTTTCTTTCATGTCAGTATTTTCACTCAAAAGTTTCGTTCCATAACCCAATAACACAATGCTGATTAATATTTTAGATGTGAATAAACTGAAATATATAATTGTTATATGCTGATTATAAATAGTTTATTTGCTATTATCAATATACATGTACTGTCAGTGTTTTCAGAATCAGTTAAAACTGTAAGCACAATCCTTATTTTCTTAAGACAAGGATATTGGTCTGATAGTTTTTTTTAATTTCATTAATACTTCCAAGACAAAAAGTTTTAATTTGAAATTGAACATAAACCAAAACAGAGAAACCTATTACATGTATTATAAAGGGATACTTACCAACAGTAAAGAACTATTAATAAAGCTATACCTAACATACCACTAATTTTAAATGATTTACTACATACTCTTACTAATAAACATCCTAATGGTAATGGTGTAAAACCCATTTTTCTCGACAATAAGTCGGAATGATCAGTGAACGCCTGAAAATTATGAAAAAGTATGTACAATATACACTATATTCAACATATTCTTATTTACATTTCAAGTAATGGATTGTATAAAAAAAAAATTATGATACCTCATTTCAAGGGAGGTAACAAATATAACATTTTAAAGATAAACTTCAAGGGAGATAACAAAAATAACATTTATAAACTAAAGGGTAACATAAATTTATGTTATGGGTTATGAACCTCTGTTTCAAATTGAGACGTGAATAAGGTCTATAGTCCCAATATCAACTTACTGATTTTTGTCTGCTTGAAATCATATCGGTGGCTAAGTTATAGGTGAATTCTTGATAAACCTGCAACAGATATCAACAGTAATAAATGTTTTTTATGTATAAAACAATCCTAAGACAACTTAAAGATAGTGTGTAAGATAAACTTATAAAGATAGCTTGCCAGGCAAGGTAATATACGCCCACTGGAAGCTTTGATTGAAAAAGAACATTTGGCAGAAAACAGCAACCATCAAATATTCAACCTGTAGTCAGAGGCCTACATTTCGTTCAGAACTTAAATTAGGTGTCGTCCAAACAATTTTTTTCACGATTTCATTAAGGGTAAAGCATTCATCAAGTTTAGTCAAAATCCTTCTCTGTTATGAGCTAAAAACTAAAACCTATTTTATACAAGAAGGGCAATAAGTCATATGAAATATTTTTTGATTTTCGATAGGGTTTATCGCGTGATAATAAACTATTTCAATAGGTTTCTTCATTAAAATCTAATCGTAAAAGAATTGTGCCTTTTAGAGTATTTACAACCTAAAAATTAACGCGTTTTAAAGAACAAGGGCAATAATTCATATTAAATATTTTTCGATTCTTTTAATTTCAATAGGGTTCATTATTGGGAGATAATAAAAAATTTCAGTAAGTTTTGTCAAAATCCATAAAGAATTGTGACCTGTAGAGTGTTAACAAGATAAAAACCGAACGCGTTTTAAAGAACAAGGGCAATAATTCATATCTAATATTTTTCGATCCTTTTGATTTTCAATAGGGTTCATCCTTGGGTAATAATAAACAATTTCATTAAGTTTTGTCAAAATTCGTAAAGAATTGTAACTTGTAGAGTGTTAACAAGCTAAAAATCAAACGTGTTTTAAAGAACAAGGGCAATAATTCATGTTAAATAATTTACGATTCTTTTGATCTTTAATAGGGTTCATCCATGGGTGATAATAAACAATTTCAGTAAGTTTCATCAAAATCTGTTAAGCTTTGGAACTTGTAGAGTGTTAACAAGCTAAAAATCAAACGTGTTTTAAAGAACAAGGGCAATAATTCATGTTAAATAATTTACGATTCATTTGATTTTCCATAGGGTTCATCCTTGAGTGATAATAAGCAATTTCAGCAACTTTCATCAAAATCTGTAAAGAATTGTGACTTGTAGAGTGTTAACAAGCTAAAAATCAAACGCATTTTAAAGAACAAGGGCAATAATTCAAGTTAAATATTTTACGATTCTTTTGATCTTTAATAGGGTTCATCCTTGGGTGATAATAAACAATTTCAGCAAGTTTCATCAAAATCCGTAAAGAATTGTGACCTGTAGAGTGTTAACAAGATAAAAACCGAACGCGTTTTAAAGAACAAGGGCAATAATTCATATCTAATATTTTCGATTCTTTTGATTTTCAATAGGTTTCATCCTTGGGTGATAATAAACAATTTCAGCAAGTTTCATCAAAATCCGTAAAGAATTGTGACCTGTAGAGTGTTAACAAGCTAAAAATCTAACGCGTTTTAAAGAACAAGGGCAATAATTCATATCAAATATTTCTCGATTCTTTTGATTTTCAATAGGGTTCATCCTTGGGTGATAATAAACAATTTCAGCAAGTTTCGTCAAAATCTGTAAAGAATTGTGACTTGTAGAGTGTTAACAAGCAATTGTGGACGGACGGACCGACGGACATGGGTGACGGCAATATACGCTCCACATTTCATGTGGGCGTATAAAAATGAGAAGAATTTATTTATTCCTACCTCTGATGGTATTTTATTAAATTTAGTAACAAAGGCATGTTTTACCCAATCAACAACAAATTCAGCAACAAAGACTAATAAGGCATCAGGTAATATTACCCACACATGATCTATAATAAATAGCAGAAAAAACAATTAATACTATTAGATATACATGGCAGCAGAAACAAGGGCGTGGATTGGGGGGGGGGGACGAAATAATTTGATTGGTAACAAAAATTTTGTGAAAAATTAAAATTGATCCAATAAAAATTAGAGTAGGAAGTCCTAATTGCAAACTCCAATCCCAAAATATCTTTCAGAATGGACCAAATTGATGTAATTTTTCCATTTGTTTCTATAGGGGGGCATCTTCTGTCGTAGCTTGCGTTTGAGCGATTTGCGACCTACTTGGTCTCTTTAAACCATCCTGGTTCGTCCCCCACAAACTACAATACTAATACCCCAAACACCAAAATTGTATGAGTTGAACTGAAATTGGACTGGTATCCAAGGACACTTTTATATCATAGATCTAATAATGAAACAACGGATGCTGTCAGTTTGCAAACTAACATAGAATCTGACGTTGTTTGTTCCTACCTGGATTCCATGAAAATTCGGTCATATTTCTAATAAACACTATAGACAATAATAACACCCAGTGAAATCTTTCCTTGATATCTCCACATGATATATGAAATAAATGATTTCTGTCTAATCTTTTAAAAAGGTTTCCTTTGATTTCTACAAACTAAAAAAAACAAGATAGTGCCAATATATTCATATCGCCATAGTATGGTGGATCTTGATGAGTTGCTAAAAATTTCTTCACAAGACAGAAGCATAAAATATCATGACAACACATCAAATAATTAGATGATCATACTCTTATAAGTGAAAGGTGATGGCTGTAGAAAAAGATGTTTACCTGGATTAGAAATTGAACCTATCGAGCAATAAGGCAATGTCATGTACATGTACATGTATATTTTACTACATTATAAACTAATTTAGATAGTACTTACATTATTTGACATCATTATTGTCATAAGTGCTTTATTATGTGAGTTAAAAGCCACATTTAAAACTGCTGCTTGAAACAATATAATGAGTGTATGTATTACTACAGTAAATGTTAAGGACAACAAACTTTCGTACCAAAAGAGCATTAAAATGCCTTCTTTTTCCCCTTAAATCTCTTTTAAAAGGTCTCTTAAAGGGATTTTAAAGCATATTTCTAAATTTTGTATGTGTATTAGGGACACTGATAGCATCAATTTGCACCATTCCAATTTGTATTCCAACGTCTGTGGTTCTTGCAATTCCACTAAAACTAGCTCGTTTTATGCACTACTATTAAATACATATGCAGATCACTGTCAGTGACGTCATAAATTGAGTTAGTTTTAGTGGAATTACACCTTACAATCCCTTAAAGATTTCAGTAAACTGGTTAATATGTTGTTTATTGTCCATCCAGGCATTTTGCCATCTTTTGCATGTCAGTCCTTTGTAATACATCGCTGTGAAGGGGACACAAGAAATCTTATTATTTACAATTAAATTAGTATGTTTAGTTAAAAAAATTCATGTCAATTTACTAGTAGAACCCATCCAATGAAGCCATTCATATACGTAGGGATTATGTTTCATTACGGTAAATAGTAGACAAAACATCTGAAGCAGTGATGGCTGTGACTAGTGTCAGTCACCTTCTTGAATCAAATAATTACATCCTAAAAAATCAAAATAAAATTCAAATGGGGCAACATCAATTCTTTAATTATCATCAAACCTACCTTCTCTGTTGAGAAAATCATACCTCTTTTATATGAAAGGATACTAACATAAATAATGGATAACAGAAAATGGGGTAATGTGCCAACATGTTCCCGCTTTCTGCCTCGTGGTTCCGTGGCTGTCCAAAACATAGCATCTAAAATATCTTGTCCAAAACCAGAAAAAAGTTTATCTGCAACCTATATTAAAACAAAAATCCAATTATTAAGGATGAGCTGAAAAAATCTTTATCATAACTCTATCAGTGAAACAATTTGATTAAAAAATCAGGAGAAAGATTTAAATAACAATAAAACTTACATCCAACATATTGTGTAAAACATATAGCTTAATCACTGCCTGCCCACGTACTAAATGGTACATCATTGATGTGTCAATATAATTAACAATAAAACAACAGGAAATAAATACCAGCCCCTTTAATAAATCACAAATCTGAGCCGATTCCAAATATCTTCTGGAACTGAAAGAAAACAATTGAATATAATTTTTGTTTTGTTTTTCTGTTCTGTTTTCTAGAATTCACTGACAACACCAATAAAATGTGAAATCATCTTTTACAACAGAAGAGATAACTTAGTGTCTTTTTTCCAACTGACTGAGAAACATATATTTTTCGATATAAAACAAGCAGCTTGTTTAACATAGATGCTGAAATATTATAATATTCTCCTGAATCAATGAATCCAATGAATACGGTCTTATAAAAATGGCATCCCAAACAAAGAGCCCTTGTTTTCAATGCTGTTTTAATTAATTGACAATTTGAAAACTGAAAACAAAAGCAGACAGAAACATGGTAGAGACTATAAAAAAAATATAAAAACAAACAAAAACATACCCAGATGAAAAAATGCCACAAGGGTGAGTAACTAGACGTATCAGGGCCATAAGAATTCTCAAAGGTAAAAAAGTGAAAAGAAAAAGGAATGCATCCACACACTGGAAGAATCCATAGGCACAGAACTGCAAAATAAATATCAGGTCAATTTCAAAAAGAATTTTACCCACTAGTTAAAAACCTAATGATATAGACCATTAACTTTTCTTTTCCAGTCCAGACACCCAGCACTGGTATTTTGTTGCTAGACATTCCAAATGAAATAATATGAAGATTTACATCCAACTTTTCTACACCTGTTTTGATACAGGGATATTTAACCATAATGCCGTCTGATCCCCACATCACTAGAAATTAATATATATGCATGGGAGAAAACAAGTAACCACAGTTATTTGAATTGTCTGTATTAATAGTATACCTTTTCATACTCTCTAGGTGTTTTCATAAACGTATAAACTCTTTCTCTTCTTTCAGCATACTTAGATTCATCTCTTTCTAATCTGTAACCTCTAGTTAACTCAGAACTAATGTAATCTAACACAGACAAACTGGCTAAAAACAGATACTGTATATAAATTCCATGTATTGCACCCAATAATTTTGGCATCATAACTTTACCCATGATATTTTTAAGATACCGTATATGTAGCCTACATGTATAACTGGTATGTTACGTTATAGACCGACAAGTTGACTCTAAATAATACTGCGTATTTTAGAGACAGACGACCAAGCATCTAAATATCATGAAATGTTGTGTTACTTGATTTAGACCTTTGAAAATAGTAATTTTTGTAAAGTATTAGATAAGTATGAATTAAGATGTACCGTACAACAACTTGACATCATGTATTTGTGTACAAATTAGATGAAATGTCGATCAGGCGGGTATTTTAACTCAAACTACGTCGCCATTTTTCTAATATATGTGTTTATCCAATGAAATTCATGGTTACAATCTATTACTCTGTTTGGGAGATTTGGTTAATTTTGAGAGAAGTCTTGTGATTGGATATAATATCAATGACGATAAGTCTTATTTAAAAATGGCGGCCATGTTCAAAATACCTCCAGCTTGAAAATTTCAACTAGGATTACAGACAACAAGGATTAGTTTATTCTGTCGAAAAAGGGATTGAATGTTGAGATGGCATCATAACATACAAGAAAATGGTCAGTTTTTTTAATAATGACATCAAGGAAGAACAATAATTGGTTGCGGAATATCAAGTTATTGAATAAGATGTAATCCTGACTCTCTGCCAGCGGCATTGAGAGAGACAGGTATTCCGGTCTAGTTACGTTAGTGCCAGTAAAATCAAAATAACTTTATATAGGATAGGTGGGGCAGTGAAGCCTTAATAAGGCCTTGAATTCTGCACCATCACCCTTGAGAATGAGTCCTGCACAATTCAATTGCCCCAACCCATATGAAATTGATTCCTACAGGCCTGTGGCTGGTGTGGGGATAGAAAAGAATAGCCCTGTTTTGGGCGGACTTTCTGCATCCCCCATCAGTGTGGGGTTTTAAACTCTTATTTTGATATTTTGGATATTCTGAACTCTGATATATTGGTTGTTTCCATAATAGATAAGTGTCATAGGTATATTGGCCTATAGATAGGTGAAGCATGATATGACAAAACGAACCAGCTACATACCAACGTTTGTCTTTTCATCTGCAACAGAGTTGCGTGATTTAGTTGATTCTTTAAAAGAGTTTGACATTCTTTCTCTTTATAATAAACGACCTATCCTGCATATTTTAACATCATACTGCTTGTGCAGATTTCACCTAATCAGCTTATAAATTCAAGACGGAAGCCATAGAAGTCTGCTCGTGTTCACTCTGTAGACCGTAGTATCTCAAAGCACTTTCAAGTTAGTCCGAAATTATCTGACAAGATAAATTTTCATTACGGGTTCAGTTAATTTCGTGTATGTATACAAATGCAGCTGTCAAAGAGAGTACACTTCATTACCTCTACGTTGTTTATTTGGATCGAAATGTTTAAATATGTAATTGGTATGATATGGGAGGGGATATAGACAGAAAAATTCAGAATCTTCCACTCAAACGTAAAATCAGTTCTTCTGTATGGATCAGAGACATGGAGATCAACAATTGCTTCCTCCAAAACTATACAAGTGTTTATTAACAGATGCTTAAGAAACATCATAGGAATCAAGTGGCCAGAAAAGATCAGCAACAAGAACCTGTGGCAGAGGACCAAACAAGAACCGGTCATGCTAACTTTAACATCAAGGAAATGGAGGTGGATAGGACACACACTGAGGAATGAAAACACAAATGTGACACGCCATGCTTTGGAATGGAATCTCCAGGGCCATAGGAAGAGAGGTAGACCGAAAAACACACGGAGGCGAGATTTAACATCAGACGCACAAGTAAACGATTGGAAATTAAAAAATTGGCAAAGACAAGAAGAAATGGAAAGCCGCGGTGGTCGCCCTATGTCCAAATTGAGACAAGTGGATTAAGTCAAATAAGTCAATGCATTGACAAAAGGCTACTTTGAATTCCTTTTTTCGTTCTTTTTTTTTTACCCAAACTATGCTTAGGCCTACATATGGACAATGGTGAAGGTTGCAGTTAAGCTCTGCATGACTCGAGGCTTCTTTAAAATTGATTTTGTGACAAATCAATAACCTATTTTTAGTAATATCATTGAGCAGCAGTGGCGCCAAGCAGGGTATGTTAACACTTGATACTACTTTTCATGAAATATTTTCTCATATTGATAGGCCCCTATACATGTATACTTCCTCAAACTCATATGAAAAGTTTACCAGCTGCTACCAATGTATTGCCAAATGTGTTTATATGGATTTCGAGTTCTTGTACTTCTGAAGGCTTTTTATACGCCCACACATTAATGTGGGCGTATATTGTAGTCGCCCCTGTCTGTCTGTCCGTCCGTCCGTCCGGACGTCCGTCCGTCCGTCCGTCCGCCTGTCTGTCCACAATTGTTGTGGACACAATAGAGAGCTGGTTTCTTGACGGATTTTGATGAAACTTGCTGTGAGTGTTTGTTATCACCCAAGGATGAACCCTATTGAAAATCAGACGAATCGAAAATTATTTCATGGGTTATTGCCCTTGCATTTGAAAATATCTTGTGGACACCATAGAGAGCTGGTTTCTTGATGGATTTTGATGAAACTTGGTTTGAGTGTTTGTATTGACATTAGGATGAACCCTATTGAATATCAGAAACATCGAAAAAATATTTTATGAGTTAGGCTATTGCTCTTGTTCTTTAAAACACGTTAATTTTTCAGCCGTTACACTCTCAAAGTTGTAGACACGTTAGAGAGCTGGTTTCTTGGTGGATTTTTTATGAAACTTGCTGTGAGTGTTTGTAATCACCCAATGATGAACCCTATTGAAAATCAGACGAATCGAAAAATATTTCCTGGGTTATTGCCCTTGCTTTTGAAAATATGTTGTTGACACCATAGAGAGCTGGTTTCTTGATGGATTTTTATGAAACTTGGTATGAGTGTTTGTATTGACATTAAGATAAACCCTATTGAATATCAAAAATATTTTATGAGTTATTGCCCTTGTTCCTTAAAACACGTTAATTTTTTTCAGCCGTAACACTCTCAAAGTTGTGGACTCGATAGAGAGCTGGCTTCTTGATCGATTTTAATGAAACTTGTTGTGAGGATGAAACATATTAAAAATCAGACAAATCTTAATATATTTAATTGGTTATTGCCCTTGTTGTTGTTAATGTGTTGTGGAAACAATAGGGAGCTTGTTTCTTGGTGGATTTTGATGAAACTTCGTCACAGGCGTACGGGAGGTTTTGAAACTGGGGGTGCGGGAGAGATTTGTGCCCGAATCTCGGACTCTGCCCGAATTCTACTTAACACGGAACCGCGTCGGGCCAAGACTACGAGAAGTGCTGAAGGCGCGAGCCCGCTGCAGGGGGGGGGGGGGGGGGGGGGAGAGGGGGTCGGGAGGTCCTCCCCCAGCAAATTTTGAAAATCTACATTCAATCTGTTGCACCCGAAACCTCCATGAATCCTAAAGTGCCCGAACAACCAAGGTAAATTTCACCAGCCCACAAGGCTTACAAACAAATATCACGATATTCGGGTATTTTTCTTCAATAGAATCTAGGGATTCGGGCAGGAATCGGTTCCCGGCAATATTAGTGGGTATTTTTCTAAAAAAAAAAACCAAGAAGACTCGGGAACTTGCAGTGCCCGAATATGTCGAGAATTTTGCCCGAATATGATCGAGCCGAAAAATTTGGGGGGGGGGGGGGGGGCGGTCGCCCCTCCTGCTCCCCCTCCCGTACGCCTATGAACTTCGTGTGAGTGTATGTATTGACCTTGGGATACAACTTATTGAAAATCAGAAACATCAACTATGTGACTGCTCTTAATCATTTTAGGATGGAACCTAAACGTTGGTTGCCCTTGTTTTATGCATATTTCAGTGACATATTTGTTTTTTCCAGGAAACTTTAACCTGTGGTTTTACTCTTGTAAAAAGAGAAAATGTCTCAGAGCTGGTTTCTTGATGGATTTTCATGAAACTTGGTATGGGTGTTTGTATTGACCTTGGGGTAAACCCTATTGAAAATCGAAAACATAAAATATATAAAGTTATTGCCCTTGTTTTCTAAAACATGTTATTTTTTTTAGCTCTTAACAAAGTTGTGGATACGATAGAGAGCTTGTTTCTTGATTTATTGATATTAATGAAACTTGTTGTGAAGGTTCATAATCACTCAAGGTTGAACCCTGTCGACATTCATACTAATCAAAAAATATTTTATGAGTTATTGCCCTTGTTCTTTAAAACACGTTAATTTTTCAGCCCTGAACAAAGTTGTGGATACGATAGAGAGCTTGTTTCTTGATGGATTTTGACGAAACTTGGTACGATTGTTCATAATCACCCAAGGATAAACCCGATTGAAAATTAGAAGAATTGAAAAATATTTCATGGGTTATTGCCCTTGTTAACTTGTAGTTGTAAACACTCAAAAATCGTTCAATTTTGTAAACATTCTTGATGGCACGGTTTTCGACAGATGTTTCATTTACTGATGGTTCTTGTCGACCTCCCGGACGACTTGGCTGCCATTACAAAAGTGGGCGTATTACGATGGGGCATCGCTATTTTTACATATATTCAAGGCCCAAATCGACCCTCGAAAATGCTGAACATTGATCCCCTTTAAAGACTTACATTTCGACATTGAGCTGTGAACACAATTATTACTTATTTGCTAAGCTAAAAAAAACACATTTAATTCTATGTGAACGTATCTGTTTAATCCTGCAGATTTCATGTCACATCCAGGGGCCGCGGAGCGTTTCTGAAAGTGGGGGGGGGGGGGGGCCTTGGATGAAAATTTTCAAAATCCAACTCTCACCCCCACCAAATTTAGAGAATATAATTTCCTAAAAACGCTGATGAATTAAATGTATGTTTGTATAGGGACTGTTGGACCTTCTACACGAAATTGTGAGAGGTTGATGCTTCGGAACGAAAATTCCTAACATTCCCAGCCGAATTCAAGACTCAGGATTACTTGCCACAACAGAGACGATTCTTTACCCAGTAAAATGATAATTTTTTAAAAGGGGCAAGATGATTGGATATTTTGAAAAACTCTTTCCATGTTGGATTGAATGGATGAATCAGCTACTTTCAGTCAAATTTTCGAAGGCTAGTCTGTCAATGGAGACTCTTTATGAATCCCATTTTGCTAAAATAATTGTTCGCAGACTCAGAGATATATTGAGACAAATAATGCCATTTTGACACAATGAATGACTTGAGATTGGGGAAACCGTCAAGATTTTCAAGATAAAAATGTCTGATATCAGTCTCAACATTGGAGTTGGCTTTTTTTTCGTGTGATTTGAAGACTTGAAATCGAGTGTTGAAGTCATCAGACCAACTTTGTATCTATGCTCACTAAAATACTTCACTTTGTCTGGAATCACACCTGAAGAAATTGGTGTTTCCATGACATCTTCACAGAGGTCAAAAAACCTTTACAACATTTTTTTTTTTTTTTTTAAACAATATTTATTCAAAATTTACAAGATATGTGGTACATAAATACAATATATGGTTTCAGAAACAAGCCGAAGCTTATATTAATCCGTTACCATTTACAACATTTTCTTCGACACAGTCATCGAACTACTGAGTAGTATACCAGGGGATATCACTGAGTTCGTAAATTCCTAGCGCTACTCGAATTTTTTTATTATCATGATATAACATTTATAATGATTAGTTACGTCCCGTGAATTATTGAAATTCGACATTGATGTACATGTACTTCCACAAGTTACGTCCCTTGAACTTTTGAAAATTTGTCGCCAAGTCTCATTTTTTTTCATTTGGCGCTTTTTCATGTTCTTGTTTTGTAGTTGTTTCGTGTTTGTTTAATAGGTATGTTTACACTTGATACCACTTTTCATTATGAAATACTTACTCATGTATGATTGATTTAATTCCTCACGTAGAAAGTTCATATACTAAATGTCTGTTTTTTTTTTATTTCGAGTTTCGTTTTGCGGTTCGGATCGTTAGTAGGGCCTACTTGGTTTCTTTATTGGTACGGGTAGCAGCAAATGAACCACACATATAAGAAGTATGAAAGTATTTCATTATGAAAAGTGGTACAAGAAGAGTAAGCATATTATTACACATAAAATATGAAGGTTAAAGCAAACATAGTGTTCTGTAAAACTATATCAATATCTCGTGACAACTTGAATTATGGCTATATTTTTCGACAAGGTATCGAACTAGTTGAGGCACACATACCCTATATGCTGGAGAATGTGGAATGTTGCTTGCTGAACATTAAAAGAAATTAAAATCACGTTTGTCGTTTGTCATATAATTTAACACTATATTGTTTTTAAGGCATACTCGAGATGCATATGTATATAAAATAAATTAGCAAGTATGCTCGCAGTTTGTGCCAATTGGAAACCCACCACTTGTACTTGCCACTTTTAATAAATTCATTGGCGGTAAATTACGGAATCACTATGGAAATATGTGAAATTATGATTAACTCTGTCAATATTTTCTAAATGTAATAATAAAGTCATTATATTACGGGAGAGAACTCCTTTAGGCAGGCAATACATTTATAGCAGCAAATAAACCAAATATACATATCAGATATTGAAAAATAGTCATATTTTGCTTGAAAGGAAGTAACTGTTGTTTAAAATCAACTGATATCAATTCACAAAATATAATTAATGACACTGAATCCAAATTAAAAACTCACTCATTTCAATACTGAAATGTAATAACTTGAGTATCATCGTTACTTGTTTCAATCTTCACATGATGGTAATTTTTTTTATATAGAATTTTTATCATATAGATCACACAGAGAAAATTTCTCATGCGCTTATACCTGTCTTATAATCGTTCACTTTCTACAATACACTGTTGACTATATACATGTATATTATCATCATTCTTCTTATGAGAGTTTTTACAACATTTACCCCTCGGTTTATATGTCGGTAAAAATGGTACATAAGAAAAACATTTGTTTTTTCCAAGACACTTTCCTATTAAGGGTAAGTTATATGCATTGTGTTGAGAATCTGTCAAATAATCGCTTTCTTCCTGTGCTCTCCATTTTAGTATGCCTCGCTCTTCGTCTGTACCTAAAATGTAGTATTGTACATGTAATTGAAATTTGATGTACAGATTTAATAAAAAAGATTGCTAAGAGTACCTTGTTAGATATAATGCATTAACAGCAATAAACATCCACTATTTAAAAAGATAATACCTATTAGTGAATTATTATCATTACTAAAAAACTTTAACCCTTTATGGTATGGAGCTGTTTTGAACATCCCGCTAGCTTGTAAACTCATATGCCAGGTTTCGAATCTAATGCATGGTCCATGAATCTCCTTGCAGAATGACAACATGACAATAATTTAATATTCGAAGATTACTCAAGTTTTGATGATCAGAATAAAGCAACATGTGTCGTACATACCAGGTACTAAATTATCTAAAATAAATCCAATAATACCACCAACAAATGATGCTGTTCCTAATAACACACTTATAACTTGGTTTAACTCCATAGAACCTGTCAAATACGATTTGTATAAGGCTTAATTTTATTTATCAGTTGTATTTCACGTCTTGTCCAAAGAAGAATGAATTATACTAGATTATACGAACGTAACAGTGAAATTAATTCATTAGTTCAACATGTTCAGTGTCGTATAGTGAAGATGTATTTTAGAGAAAGTCATGCAAGCGACGTAGATATCGCTTTGCAAATGATGTAATCACTACAGGGATGCAGATTCTAGGAATCTGGTAGAAGACAAATGCGAAAACAAGAAGAGTAGGCCACACACTCTAGGAAAACACATACAGAAAATGAAATATAAAAGTTTAGGTAGGAATATAATTGAAGGGAATATGCGATTTTTGTGCAGTTCTAGAACTTCTGGAGGCTATTTAGATATATTCAAAGCTCAAATCGACCCTTGAAAATGCTGAACATTCCCCTTTAAATACACCACTAAACATATTAAATATTGTGTCCAATATACTACCCAGTGGCGGATCCAGGGGGGGGGGGGGGCGTAGAGGGCGTACGCCCCCCCTTTACTTGGTCTTTTTTTTTTTTTTTTTTTAAGTTACACTGTATTACGACATCAAAAATGTCTAACCCATTAACGTTTAATATAAAACATACATAGTCCACGTCAGAAACCGTTAAATTAGTACAATTTATACTTATTCTATGTTTTTAAGCCAAAAAAAAGGTCAAAAATTTTTTCGCCTCGCTTCGCTCGACTCAGATAGGGATATACGCCCCCCCTTTTAAAAATCCTGGATCCGCCCCTGCTACCTGTAAGGATATCTTTCTAAAACTAGTTTAATATTATTACATTTGGAATCACGATTACTAGTGACCTTAAAAATAAACACGTGATAATGAAATACGTTAAAAAATGTTACCTGTATCGAGTGGTGACTTCTGAGAAGATAACCATTGAGGTAAACAAAGCCCAATCATGAAAGATGTAGCCAAAATTGTCAGGTTACGAGCAGAAGACATATCGACAAATTGCAACGTTGACAAACCTACTGAAGCTACTAGTCCAAGAAGAACTGCATTTAGACCACCTAATATTGGTTCTGGTATCAGTGTTACTATAGCACCTATTTTACCTATAACACCCACAATAATAAGTAACACACCAGCTGTTACAAACACTCGTCTACTTGCTACCTTTAAAATTTAAAAAAAAATTCTAGACATAAATAAGATACTACCTAAATACATAATTCAAAACCAGGTCAACATAATTGCTTGAGTCTAGCAAGTAAGGTTTTCAGGTAAACAGATTCAATTTGTTATGTAAACAATATACAATGTACATATTCTTAACACCTTATAAATCTTATCACCGCCTTTATTATACACAGGAGTGCAGGTATTTTCTTTAACAAAATCAAACACTGAAGCCGAAATTCAAGCCAAACTGTAGCCTAATAAAATCTCCTTATTAATATAGTAATGGTAACAGGTAAGACGGTAGTAATAGTAGCTTATATCGTTTGTTCTCAAACACATTGGAATTCAAGCTCGACTGCGTTCTAAGAAGGAGCTGATATAAGGAAGGTGTTTGTGAAGGAGTTTATTTTGCTCTCTATCTATATTCTAGACAAGAATTTTCAAATAGTTTAGTTAGCAATTGATACCGTAAACCAGTCCGTCTCAAATAGCGGCCCGCGAGCCAAATCCGGCCCGCGACGCCCTTGAGAATGGCATTTCAAGAGTGACTCCTTCCTCTAAAAAGCTATTTTCGCTATGCTATCTAAGCTCTATTTGGCAATTGATACCGTAAACCAGTACCGTAAACCAGTCCGTCTCAAATAGCGGCCCGCGAGCCAAATCCGGCCCGCGACGCCCTTGAGAATGGCATTTCAAGAGTGACTCCTTCCTCTAAAAAGCTATTTTCGCTATGCTATCTAAGCTCTATTTGGCCCTTATTTTTTTTTTCTTCATAAAATGCATTTGGCCCATTGCAAAAATTAATTGAGAAGGCCTGTCGTAAACCAAACTTGAAAATAGCATACATCATGAAAATGTGTCATACTTCTAGCTATCTTAATGAATCATATTTCTGACTGAAAAAGAAGTGCTAAATTCATATTTTAATGCTTTGGCCAAATCATGGATATCGCTCTTTCTAGTCAGTCTCAAAATTATTTTCTGTAAAAATATTATATGAAATTTAGAAGGGAAATATTGTATATATGTATCAGAGTAAGATTTATGTTCAACTTACCCCGGTTACAGCTATAGCACCAATATTACTACTGTAGGATGTTGTTGCATGTCCAGCACCAACAAGTCCTGATATAATACTGCTGATACCCTCTATTAATATACCTCTATTGACTGCATGTGCCGGTGGTGGTGCGACTTGTGATATCCGAGCAGCTGCATAATAATCACCGACAGATTCTATTATTGATGCTATTACAGCTGCTAACATGCCGACAAAACCAGCACCAGAGAAAGTAGGTATTCCAAATTGCACTGAATATAAAAAAAACAAAATACATTTTGTGAATAAATTGAGAAAGGACGGAGAATTGTCTGTAATTATATCATAAATAATAGTTATTAAAATGTAATATATGTTATTGGGTATTCTTATGAACTATCTGAACGTTTGGCAGACTACAATTCCCCACCCTGGATTTTATATTGCCATTCCTTCACTATTCTTCTTATACGTGTCTGTGTGAACACAAGACTATAAATAGATCCTGACCAGGAAAATGGAGATCATCTTCTTCCTCAGTGTTCTTATGATAACCTTTTCACGTAGTTTTCGATACTGGTAGTTTCTGAATCACTTTGACATTTTTAAATTGGAAAAACGTACTAAATATGGGCATCATTTGCAGAGATACAATAATAATGATTATTTGGGTTTTATATCGTCTATACCTACATGGATATGGAAAGTAAAACCATGGTGTATCTTGTAAAGCTTGTAAATGAGTATCAGTTCGAGCATAGTTAGTTACATTTTCATTATTTGGACTGAAAACATCTGTGACAGTAAATATGTAACAAAACAACCAGGCTATCCCTATAGCATATAAAATCTGGAAGTAAGAGATATCGAAAAAATATTGTCAACAATAATTATTTGATATAGATCATTCATTGTCTTGGCAATATCTGTTTCAGGAAAGATAATTGGTAACTGATTTTTTTTTATCTTGGTAACTGATTTTAATCCGTTCTATACTGCATTTCGATATTATAAGTTATGTGCAAGAATATAAGAATATAAAAATGTAGGTGTGAATTAACCCCGTCATAAGCCAAGATAACATCTTACATACAGGTGCTATCAGAAATATCTTAATCTTCTTTATGCAACACCCTTCATATTGTTTGTAGACTGGTACTGGAACTTCTACGTTCTGCAAGAACAGACAAAACAGGAGAACCAAACACAGCGTTCTACAAGGAAGACAATACATGGTTGTCATGATTTGTCATGAGATCAGAAGTTAATCAATCCCTGTCATGGTGATATGATTGACACAACTGGGTAACTGTAGCCACTTCATGTAGATGAGATATGATTGACACAACTGGGTAAATGAAGCCACATCATGAAGATGAAATATGATTGACACAACTGGGTAAATGAAGCCACATCATGTAGATGGGATATGATTGACACAACTGGGTAAATGAAGCCACATCATGAAGATGAGATATGATTGACACAACTGGGTAAATGAAGCCACATCATGAAGATGAAATATGATTGACACAACTGGGTAAATAAAGCCACATCATGAAGATGAGATATGATTGACACAACTGGTTAACTGAAGCCACGTCATGTAGATGGGATATGATTGACACAACTGGGTAAATGAAGCCACATCATGAAGATGAGATATGATTGACACAACTGGGTAAATGAAGCCACATCATGTAGATGGGATATGATTGACACAACTGGGTAAATGAAGCCACATCATGAAGATGAGATATGATTGACACAACTGGGTAACTGAAGCCACATCATGAAGATGAAATATGATTGACACAACTGGGTAAATGAAGCCACATCATGAAGATGAGATATGATTGACACAACTGGGTAAATGAAGCCACATCATGAAGATGGGATATGATTGACACAACTGGGTAACTGAAGCCACATCATGTAGATGGGATATGATTGACACAACTGGGTAAATGTAGCCACATCATGAAGATGAAATGATTGACACAACTGGGTAAATGAAGCCACGTCATGAAGGTGAAATATGATTGACACAAATGGGTAAATGAAGCCACGTCATGAAGATGAGATATGATTGACACAACTGGGTAACTAAAGCCACATCATGAAGATGAAATATGATTGACACAACTGGGTAACTGAAGCCACATCATGTAGATGAGATATGATTGACACAACTGGGTAACTGAAGCCACTTCATGAAGATGAGATATGATTGACACAACTGGGTAACTGAAGCCACTTCATGAAGATGAGATATGATTGACACAACTGGGTAACTAAAGCCACTTCATGAAGATGAGATATGATTGACACAACTGGGTAACTAAAGCCACATCATGAAGATGAAATATGATTGACACAACTGGGTAACTGAAGCCACTTCATGAAGATGAGATATGATTGACACAACTGGGTAACTAAAGCCACATCATGAAGATGAAATATGATTGACACAACTGGGTAAATGAAGCCACGTCATGAAGATGAGATAGGATTGACACAACTGTATAACTGAAGCCACATCATGTAGATGGGATATGATTGACACAACTGGGTAACTGTAGCCACTTCATGAAGATGAGATATGATTGACACAGCTGGGTAAATGAAGCCACATCATGAAGATGGGATATGATTGACACAACTGGGTAACTGAAGCCACATCATGTAGATGAAATATGATTGATACAACTGGGTAACTGAAGCCACATCATGTAGATGAGATATGATTGACACAGCTGGGTAACTGAAGCAACTTCATGAAGATGAGATATGATTGACACAACTGGGTAACTGAAGCCACATCATGAAGATGAGATATGATTGACACAACTGGGTAACTGAAGCCACTTTATGAAGATGAGATATGATTGACACAACTGGGTAACTGAAGCCACATCATGTAGATGAGATATGATTGACACAGCTGGGTAACTGTAGCCACATCATGAAGATGAAATATGATTGACACAACTGAGTAACTGAAGCCACTTTATGAAGATGAAATATGATTGACACAACTGGGTAAATGAAGCCACATCATGAAGATGGGATATGATTGACACAACTGGGTAACTGAAGCCACATCATGTAGATGAAATATGATTGACACAACTGGGTAAATGAAGCCACATCATGAAGATGGGATATGATTGACACAACTGGTTAACTGAAGCCACATCATGTAGATGAAATATGATTGACACAACTGGGTAAATGAAGCCACATCATGAAGATGGAATATGATTGACACAACTGGGTAACTGAAGACACATCATGAAGATGAGATAGGATTGACACAACTGGGTAACTGAAGTCACTTCATGAAGATGAAATAGGATTGACACAACTGGGTAACTGACGCCACATCATGAAGATGAGATATGATTGACACAGCTGGGAAACTAAAGCCACTTCATGAAGATGAGATATGATTGAAATAACTGGGTAACTGAAGCCACATCATGTAGATGAAATATGATTGACACAACTGGGTAACTGAAGCCACATCATGTAGATGAGATATGATTGACACAACTGGGTAACTGAAGCCACATCATGTAGATGAAATATGATTGACACAACTGGGTAACTGAAGCCACTTTATGTAGATGGGATATGATTGACACAACTGGGTAAATGAAGCCACGTCATGAAGATGAGATATGATTGACACAACTGGGTAACTAAAGCCACATCATGAAGATGAGATATGATTGACACAACTGGGTAACTGAAGCCACATCATGAAGATGAAATATGATTGACACAACTGGGTAACTGAAGCCACTTCATGAAGATGAAATATGATTGACACAACTGGGTAAATGAAGCCACATCATGTAGATGGGATATGATTGACAAAACTGGGTAACTGAAGCGACATCATGTAGATGAGATATGATTGACACAACTGGGTAACTGAAGCCACATCATGTAGATGAAATAGGATTAATATAATTGGGGAACAGGATAGATACAGTTAAACAAACTGAACAATCGGGAAATTTAGTGATCCCAGAAATAGTTCGTTGCTAGTATGATTATGCTAAAATCTATACACAGTTAGAATACTAGAGTAATAAAGGATGAATGAAGGATGAAACTTACAAGAAAGCTATTCCCCAATGAAACTGTGCAAACTGAATAACAACTCCAGTTAATGATAATCCTATCAGTGCTATAGTTGGTGCTATAGTTAATGGTCCAATGTAAGGTACTATAAAACCAATCAAACCAGTTCCACCAACCAATACTTGAGTTATAGATGCTAATACCAGGTTCCCTTGAATCTAAATATAGAAAATATTACAATAATTAAATAATATTACTGTTAAAATAGTGCTCAATTTATTAAATGTATAGCAATATGGAAATATTAAAAATATTAAAATAGAACTTGAAACATGCTGTTACTCAGAGTTTTACGCTGTGCGATCTTCAGACAACTGATCTATTTCACTCTGCATGCGTCCCTACTGAAGTTAGATAAGTTTGTTCAAATTATTAATGCCCCTAAGAACACGTATTTGAACAAACGTTCCAAACTTGTCTCGAAGCTCTAGTGCAAACTACCCGTGCAGACACGAAAATAAATTTTACTTGTTTATAATATTTCTATATAAAATATTACATAACTGCAAACAGTAGGCCTACTGTTTCGGCCTTCTGGGCCTCATCAGTGCAGTGCTGATACTGGAATTGAGGTTTGGCTATATAGCCACCTCATATGAAATATATAAATGATTTGAGTTGACTCTAATTAAATCAATCAAGCAATGATATATCATAGGTCAACAAGTTATTTTGATGATGCAATATTTGAACTTTAAACTCTACCTCTCTCATCCTTATCATCCATGCTGCATCACCTTCAGTTACATTCAAATCCACGTCTCCTGAAATGTCGATCAATAATGCTAATTGAAACAATCATCTTTTTATGGGTTGATTTGGGTCTTAAACAGTTTTAAGAAATCTACTATATGAAGAATTTAAAAATTAGATTGCAGTTTTTGTGGAATAACCGTAGTTGGCGTTAGTTTAAAATAACATTAAACGTTATTAGATGTAGTGCAATGTTGAATGAGATATACAACAACCAAAAACTGTTAAGATCTGAACTAGCATCAAAAACAAGAACACACTGTTATTATCCGCCTGGATCTGAACCAGAAACAAAATCAAGTACACGATGTTAACATCTGAACCAGCATTAAAAACAAGAGGCCTACATGCTGTTAAGATCTGTCTGGATCTGAACCAGCTTCAAAATCGTGTTCTCTCTGTTAAGGTCTGTCCGAATCTTAACTAGCATCAATAGCAAGTACACGCAAGTAAGAACTGTCTGGATCTCTACTATAGCATAGCATCAATAGCAAGTACACACAAGTAAGATCTGTCTGGATCTCTACTATAGCATCAATAGCAAGTGCTCGCTGTTAAGGTCTGTCTGGATCTGAACCAGTATCAAAATACGTACACACTGCTAAGATACCTTTAAAAGCAAGTCTACACTGTATGATTATGAATCTGAACCAGCATCTCATGTATGGCATTAATGCACTGATGACATGAATGAGTAAGGCTAGAAATGATATAAACTAACTGATTTACCTTGATCTTGACATTTCCATTTGTCTAAAGTCATCATAGCTAGTATTGGTGGTATAAAGGTAGCCGATCCACCTTGGATTATTGGCAATCTGAACATAATATATTAATATAACATTGACAATCTAGGAATCTTTAGGTGGAGGGGCCGAGTTGGGGCAAAAAAAAATTTTGGGGAGGGGGTGGTTACCAGCACATACCATCAGTATGTAACATTATACAAAATTTCAAAGTGGGGGTGGGGGCAAGACCGGGTCAGCCTAAATTCTGTTGTGGCCAAATCCCCCCCCCCCCCGTAAAAACGCCATTGATTTACAAATGATCTATTGATTCGTTCCTCCACTCAGGATGTATTCTGTGACACAAAAATACTAAGAAAGACACATTGATTTGAACAATGAATTGATCAATTTACCTTGTAAATAATTTGTTAACCAATTCTTATGCGACCATTTTTTCTGTATGGTGATAGACTTACTTTAACTACGAGGAAAGTTCTAACGCAGTAAATTGTAGGTGTGAGGGTCTCATTATTTACATAGTATTACATTAAAGATATTTACTATTTCTACTTTATAAATATGTTTCACAAAATATACTGGATTTAAGTGCATTACAAATAGGTTTATTGTCCCATTCGAAAAATTAGACAAGCATAGAATATGCACCCAGTGGGGATATTTGCACATTTCTTTTATGACACTTCAAGTGTTACTGATTTGTGACATTATATGCACATTAATTTGACGTTTAAGTAAAATTTGGCTTTCGATACATAATTATTGAACGCTTTACGCGTCATCTCCCTTTTGACTCTATGCACTTAACTACCGTTGCATAGCTGTAATTATAGGTATTATTCACCTGATGATTGTTGTGAACTATATGAAAATACTTGTGAATTATTAATAAATGCATAATCCGGTTATGTTGGATTTTCTATTACCAATAAAAAAAATTTCTATACATGTCCACGGTAAAATATAGTATAAAAAACAAACTGCTATCTCATAGTAAATCTCATTTTACTCCATTAAGTACTTTCGTACATTGGGCGTTTTTATAAAAATATTATTCGCACAGTGTACAGTAGAATATATGAAAAAAATAAAGAACCTTTTATCTAGTACTTTATTAGTACTAGATAAAACAGTAATCTAAAAGCTCTTCTTGTTTTGTTTTTTTTTCATGAATAAAAGGCAATTTTCCTACATTCTCTATTAACTACACATCAATACTATGGAAAAGTTATCACCTAAATATGCATAGTATTTACCTTATGCCAATAATATCTTGCATGATGGTTGCCAAACCACACATAAAGAAACTCGTGCTGAGGAGCTTTGCTCGAACACTTGGTAATTCTCCGGCACATATTGTGGAGGCAATCACAAATGGTACAGACAATGTGCCTGTTATACAGATTACTGTTTGCTGGAAAGAAATGATAAAACTTATTTGGAAAGATACTTTTGAAGTTCAAGTTTGTTACCATTTCGATAACGGTTCTACAGGCTATTGCCCTTGGTTTAGCCCAACGCGTCAAAAAATCATGAGTAGGTTAATGATATTTGAAAGACTTTTTTTTTGGTCTGATTTTAATGATTTTTCATATTCCTAGTTGTTTATCTTGATGTAGCCAAAGTTGATATTTGGACTTGATAGACAAAACAATTTTAATCGGATTTGACAAACCTTCGACTCTGATATATAAAGTGTATGTGTATCATACATACAACGAATCAATGTCATAATATAATAGTTACCTGTAGCGCATGTATTGGTAATAAATATATAGGTGGATTATCCTCAATACCATATCTAACATATCCTTTTCTTTCAACATCTTCTTCCTCATTATCCACTGCACTGTTCCTTTTTATTTTATTATCCATTATCTACGATTGAGTGTTATACTGAATTTGATTTTAGTTATCTATAAGCTATATATTCAAAATTCAATTAAATGATGTTGAATTTGAAATATAATATAGTTATCTTGAATAATATCACGTCGATTGTCACTTTGTTGAGTCAACAAAAATATCAGTTTGAATAAGAGTACATGTATACGTACGACATCATTGGGTTATATTATAAAATATACACCATTCTTATAACATTCAATGATTGAGAGATATAAAAGGAAACGTTAAAGAAATATTTTTTTGAATTGTCGAGAAAGGTAGTTGGTATTATTAAGCACTCAAAAACATAACATCATCGAGTATACCATCAAAATTTAAATAGGGGGTATTTGTCCACAGGTTTTCTGGTATCGAAAGTTAGGTACAAGCTCACATCAGGAAAAGTTGCGCATTGAAAAAGTGACTTTCACCCCTTCAAACTCTCCAGAGGTTAGCAATAGTTTCAACTGGTTACGTACACATCAGATTTTATAGCAAAAACGTTATCAACTGGTGAGGTAAATGAAGACCAAAATCATAATTGAGCCACAAACATGCCTAATGATAACTTGGCAAGGTAACATACACCAACTGAAAGCTTTGATTGTAATCAATTTGTGAAGAATTGTAGCCTGTGGAGTGAGCACTACTCAAAAAAAAAAAAAAAAATACGTAATAAAGAATTTTACGACTCATTACAAACATTGATAGGGATTATCTGCATAATGACATTGAGCATTGACAGCGAGCACGAGTTGCACAATATAGCTAATAGAGTGCTGTATGTGTTTGGTTGATGTTTTTAGACATAAATCATTGAGACCCCATAATGAAATTGCTCATAGTAATTATTTAAGGATGTATCCTCACCATACTCAAAGTTTAGAGATGGGTGAAATTTGTGACCCTGATTTTTGGGGCGCTGATAATGGTCCAGAGAATTTAGAAAAGTTATGACCCCCCGAAGTTGGTCCCAAATGAACAAAGTGTTATTTTAGGACCAATTATCTCTAAAAGTACATTTTTTACAAGCTGTCAGATTCCAGATTTGGATTCTGCGGCAAACAATTACCCAAGACACAATGTTTCGAACCCTATAGGGGAAAATTATGCCCCTCTTTAACGCCTCTCTCGTGACGAGCAAATTTTTTTGTGAAAATTTAGGTCACCATATCCGGAAAACGGAATGTCGTTGGAACTTTAAATTTTCAGGATCCTCATATTTCATCCATACCAGCAACTGATCAAAAGAAGAGTTGGAATGACCCAGGGAACATTCGGCATTTTAGGAAGGTTGATTGGGATCTTTTATATATGAAAAGGTCTTCAGAAGAACTAAAACTGCACGAATACAGCAAAATTCCTTTAAAAAATACTTAGACATTACCCCTTTACACACGGATAGCCCTAAAAAAGCTATAAAATACCGTTTCTTAAATTAAGGCAAACGGTGTCCTAATGTCTTTTAATACTGTTTCTACACCGTAATACGGGGTCTGGTGTTCAATTTTGCTTGGAGTAAATAAAGAGTTGTAAATGTAGTCATTTGTTTTGCCAGAAGCTGGAGTTCCCAATAACCATTTAAATTGTGATGGGTAACAATTACCTTAGACTGAGGTATTTCTGGTACAACATAACAGGGCATCTTTCTGGTTATTTATCCTCATATGCTCTGGTTGTTTTCGGAGTCACTTTCCTGTGTTGTAACCCTCCTCTGTTGGTTTTAGATACATCTTCTGTATATGCGAGATATTTCCTGCCTTCCTCATCCACCTTTTCTTCAATTTTATTCAACTCTCAAATCCCGATGTTCACTTCCTGCCCTCAAAGCAAAATTCAATCCTATTTGTATAGTAGTGTATGCAACAATTTTTCTGGTATATCACTTCCAAGGTCATCTTCTTGCCCTGTAGTAATTTTGTCGGGTTGTTTCCGATGTATACCAATTCCTCTTCTTGACAGGTCCTTCATTTTCACGTCAAGTACTTGCCCTAAGCCACCAAATTCTTTGTCTTCCAACAAACTAATAAATTTGCCATTCTGTCTTTTTGCAAAGGTTTGCTAAACCTTGAGGTAGTAGCAGTCACAATGTCCTTGATCTCACTGTCATTCACAGATTGCTTCTGTTTACCTTCTGTGTCATCATCATCAGATGAAATATCAGAAAACAGATCTGTTTTAAGCTGATAATTCGGAAGCTCATTATCCATATTTGGTGTATCATTATTTCATCATCGGATGTTTATTTTATAAGTAGACTGCGTAATGAATTTATCGTTTTCTTTTGATGAAGACATTGTTTGTAGAATTGTATAATAAGTATGTATGACACAGGTAAGATCTTAATCTGAGTTGACATCAGTTTTAATCAGTCAAAGAGTTGTGTTGAACACTATTTATAGATATTTTCGGGTCCATGTCAGCTATTCGCCTGTTCTCAATGGCTAATTGTACATTTTTTTTAGGTCAGGGAAGTCAATTATTCAAGCTACAAGTGGCTACAACAACCGACCATGTTTGATTTCTAAATGGCGTCTATAAAAATTCATAATAAATATTTCTCTATCTACGACCTGAAAATACCGATACTGTAACACATCCTATAACAGCATGGAATACTGGAAGCGCCTTTGACTTGTCAGGTTCCAAGCCTACTTCATGTGCTGCTATATAGCGGAAATTGTTGTTCTGAATGCAAGCCAAAGTTCATCTAATTCATCTGTCGGTCTTTGGCTAGTGTAATGGCCAGTATGACAACGTCTGTGTCCACTGTTCGGATAATTATCTTCCGATGTCCACATCCCATGGCATTTGCTGCATGTACCACCATTCGAGAGTCGATCTGTTCGTGGTTGCATGGAGCCAAGGTGGAAATGCCATCAAGAGGTGTGGAAACGAGTACATGTTCCCCCGTCAGTGGATACCAACTGTTTGTCTGGTGTGTCATAGGATCCCATAGCAGACCAGACAAGAAGAAACTGAATAGACTTGGTGTAACAATCCCACACTAGGTCAAGGCAAGATCGATGCTTGCGTTGTGATATAATATATGGAACACACACCCCTGTTCCATATTCAAGGACTGTTCTGTTGACACCTGGTTTCAGCATCTGAACAATGGTCATCAAGTATGACACAGGTGACATCTGGGGCATCTGCTTTCTTGGTAGCAAGATCTTGTATCGGCTTGGCTAGAATAGGTCTGATTTGTTGCTGATTCATTAAGCTGTTCTTCTTGGGAAAGAGCTAGAGGGTAGACACCTTCTCTCAAAACACACAGTTCCCAGTTAACTGATGTGGATGATTTGGGTGTTCCAGCTTTAGTCACATCAATAAGTTTGTACTCTTTCGAAATGACTGCTATATACAATATGTTTTTGGGTATTTTACAGATTGGAAGCCTATATAATATCAATCGATTAACATTTTTAACTTTTGTGGATCCCTGAAACCCCTAAACGTACAATTAGCCACCAAAAACTAGTTAATTGCTGACATAGATCGAGAAATATAGCATATTATCGATTTTTACGGAGGCCATTTTGAAATTTAACATAGCAAGCTGTTGTAACCACTTGTAGCTTGTATAATTGACTCATACCTACAAAAAATGTAAATAATTATATATTTCTGAGGGCGGCCAATTTAAAATTCAAAATGGCGGCTAACGCAGGTGAATTCCGAGTGGCTCCATATCCAAAAAATTCACAACATATCAAAGTATCTATTCAATTTCATTACATTAGTCCGTTGCTATCATGATAGGACATTCTCGTCATTAGATAATGCCAATGTCTAACATTGCTGAAGGAACATGCTCCACTATATCTCATATCAGTCTACTAAAAAAGGATTATACCAAGTTGAGAAATAAGATGAATAAAGTAGTCTGTAGAGTGCCCACGACCACATTTTTTACTAAGTCAAGGGCAGTAACTAAAAAACCGTTGATCAAAAATAAGTCAAATTCGAACTTGACCGAGATCTTATCATTCTAAAAGGATAATACCAAGTTTCATTAAAATCAGATGCAAAATGTTGTCTCTCTAGAGATTGCTCACTAACATATACGCGTTCTTACAATGTCAAGGTCAATAACTTAAAAACCGTTCGTTAAAAATACGTCAAATTAAAACTTGACCAAGATTTATCTATCTTAGAGATCATACCAAGATTCATCAAAATCGGATGGAAACTGTAGTCTCTATAGTGCTCACAAGAAATATTGACGGACGGACCGTATGCGCAACATTATAATTTACCAACATTCATGAGCATCTTTAATGGTTACAGAAAACAAATAACTGAACACAGTTTAAAATACCTGACAGTGATGAAATCAGTTAAAACTGTAACTGTTTTAAAAGAATAGTTAAACTCTTTATGAGCATAAAATTGAGATCATCAAGCTTGGCCAATTATTGCATTTAATATTCATTTTATATTTGGTATAAACACCAGGTGTTAACATTAACAACCAACACTATTACAACCTTTTAGAGCAAGTTGTTGACACTAACACCGACACTTGCACCAATTTCAACACCAAATTTGAAATCGAGCAGCAGTGTTGGTGTAAACCCATCTCAAACATCTTTTTTTGTTTGTTCTCATTGAATTTAGAGGACTTTCGATTGGTGATAACACCAACCCTCTAAGGGTTAACACCAAACTAATTTCAAGGTTGGTGTTGGTAGTGTGTGAGCAGTGGCGTGGTGCCCGGGGGGGGGGGGGGCCTGGGGGGCACGTGCCCCCAGTGAATCGAAACCAGGGAGCGCCGACGTTGCAAGGGGGCGCCAAAAGCCCTTCGAAAAAAAGTCGGTCGGGAAGAAATAATAATTTTTTTCGAGCTTATTCTTTTAGTCCCAATACAACACGGGCCCTCCCCCTTATTTTTGGTCGAATAATGTCAGAACTCTATAAAATTGACGCTCGCCCCCCACCTTTCTCTAAATCCTGGATCCGCCCCCGTTATTGATATCTGTCGGTAAAGTTGGGCCGACCGACAGCAGACATAATCATACAAAAAATACAAAAATATAGCTTCAAATAGCCTTCCTGCATTGTTTCAAATAGCTAAAACCTTGAAGTTTCCGGGGGTCTTGGTGTAAGTGTTTGTAATCACCCAAGGATTAAGCCTATTGAAAATAAGAGCAATTGAATTTACTATGAATTATTGCCCTCGTTCTTGAATTGTTTGTGGACCCGATAGAGAGTTGATACCTTGATGGATTTTGATGAAACTTGGTGTGAGTGTTTGTAATCACCCAAGGATAAAGCTTATTAAGTTGTGATAAATGTGATAAATATATGGAGGTCAATTTACGTCATTAGTCAATTCTCTACCGATTTGTTTAATTCACTAATTCAAAGACAAATGTCAAATATCTTAATACCTAATACTTATAATACATACAACATAATGATTGAAATGTTAAAATCAAATGCTTTTATTCACATGTAACTTAACTAATGTCTTTTCAAATAATTCATTTAGCATTTGCCAAAAAATTTTGTTGATAAACCACCAGCATATTTGATAACTAACAGAAGTATATTGTCAATTGTAAAATCTCATTTCTAAATTGAAAAATGTCGGTTGCAAAATGATAAGTGCAACATCTTTCGTGTAAAATGTCTTATGTATTATCTCAAATGTAATATCTTTTATGCAAATTACCAAGGTCACGACCCTATTAAATATTCAGCAGTGTTACGTCATTCTTTTACACGATGAACGATCCCAACTTGCGTTCGGGCGAAACACACTGGGAAGCCTAACTAAGAGAAGGATATGTAGAGTTGCAGGCAGCTTAGAATCTGCTCAATCGTTATACATGATTCAAAACATCAACTCGAATCGGTCTGTAATATTTTGATGACAATTGATCTTGAACTAAGTGAGGAACTAAATTTAAATCTTACTAATTGTTGAACACAACTTGGGCAATGTATGAATTACATTGACCCATAGGCGTACGGGAGGTTTTGAAACTGGGGGTGCCCGAATCTCGGACTCCTACTGAACGCGGAGCCGCGTCGGGCCAAGCCCGACTACGAGAAGCGCTGAAGGCGCGAGCCCGCTGCAGGGGCGCGGTGGATCCTCCCCCAGAAAATTTTGAAAATCTACATTCAATCTGTTGCATTCTGACTTCTGAGACATAATTGGGGGTTGATTATTGGACGAGAGGGATGAGAAAAAAACATGAAATATGCTCACAATGTCGGAATTCATGCACAAAAGTGATCATGAAGGGTTACTAATTTGATACTCCATGAGAATATTCATCAAAAACGATTTCATATCCATTCACTCAATTGGCTGTAAACTGTAACTAGGCCATGATACATGGGATGGTGGGGATCTGATGTTTTGGGATTAGTTTTCCTCCAAATTTTTTTTTGATGACGAATTAGGATTGATGACGGAATTTTATTCTGGTTTCATACCAAAAATACCGAATGACCTTGACGATGCCCGGTGATCAAATCCGAAACCTCCATGAATCCTAAAGTGCCCAAGACTTCTCGATATTCGGGTATTTTGCTTCAATAGAATCTAGGGATTCGGGCAGGAACTTTCATTGCCCGAATATGTCGAGAATTTTGCAATTGCCTCCGGGCGCCCAAAATCTAGACACCCAAAAGTGTGCCGCGCGGCGTCCAGATGCTTGACAGTGACGTAGAATATAAGTGGTACAAATTTTTATATATATATTTTTGTTTCTAGGTGGAGGGGTAAGGCGGGGTGGTGGGGGGACGTGGTGAGAGCCACCGTCAAGGAAATGAATGAGTGGGTAACTGTAACTGTTACTCCTGCTCAGCGGGAATCGCGTATATATAAATATAAACTACCCCCCCCCCCCCCCCCTTCAACCCCCCCCCCCCCCAATTATAGGCGTTGGCATGTAGGCATAATAGGGTCGCTGAAATTTACATTGCCCCCGGGCGCCCAAATACCTAGAGCCGCCACTGCGTTCGGGTGAACCCCTGAGTTATCCCACCGGTTGCCCCATTGTTATTATTATTATTATTATTATTATTATTAGATATCAATGGGTTTCCCGGGAAAGCCTCTAACCGTTGAGGTGATTTGCCAGAGTTTCCCTTTTTCAGTTTTATGTTTGGTGGTATTCTTTATAATATTCCAATATTTCCTAAATTTTTCCTTCTCTTAGATAGGCTTCCCAGTGTGCTTCGCCCGAACGCAAGTTGGGAGCGTTCATCGTGTAAAAGAATGACGTAACACTGTTGAATATTTAATAGGGTCGTGACCTTGGTAATTTGCATAAAAGATATTTCATTTGAGATAATACATAAGACATTTTACACGAAAGATGTTGCACTTATCATTTTGCAACCGACATTTTTCAATTTAGAAATGAGATTTTACAATTGACAATATACTTATGTTATTAATCAAATATGCTGGTGGTTTATCAACAAAGTTTTTTGGCAAATGCTAAATGAATTATTTGAAAAGACATTAGTTAAGTTACATGTGAATAAAAGCATTTGATTTTAACATTTCAATTATTATGTTGTATGTATTATAAGTATTAGGTATTAAGATATTTGACTTTTGTCTTTGAATTAGTGAATTAGACAAATCGGTAGAGAATTGATTAATGACGTAAATTGACCTCCATGTTAATAAAGGGAGTGAGCCGAAATGTTACATTTCACTGCTTACAGCTATTCAAGGGAGACAACTATGAGGGTCTCTCATAGGTCCGCGCTCGCTACAAGCGTTCACTATGACAAGTGCTAAAATTGCTTTTGTACTTCAAAATTAGGTCTTTCCGGTCTTGCTAAGGACTGAATTAATTATTTTGGATTTTTGAATTTACTTCTGGGGTCCAAAGCCTAATTTCAATTTCAGAACAATGTTGAATTATCCGCGTTTACTACAGTTAAAACGAAAACTTTAAGGACAATGAAGACAATGGTGTGAGTGTTTGTAATCACCCAAGGATTAAGCCTATTGAAAATAAGAGCAATTGAACAACATTTTCTATGAATTATTGCCCTCGTTCTTGAATTGTTTGTGCACCCGATAGAGAGTTGATTTCTTGATGGATTTTGATGAAACTTGGTGTGAGTGTTTGTAACCACCCAAGAATGAAGCCTATTAAGTTAATCCACTTGAAGAAACATAATGTCAACAAAATCCGTGTAATATAAAAAATGTCACTCTCAGAATTTTTCATTTACTGATAACATTTACTTATTAAACCTAAAAAATTTGTGTTTTGCGTTTCAGTATCGAATATTTTTATCGGGGCTGCAAGTGACTCAAATATATCTAGATCGCACCCACAACAGTCTTAATTTTCAAAATTTTCCATGAAAGGACCCCCGTATTCCCTCGTTCCTCCTCTTCGACGCGCTGTTCCACGGTCGAAGGGCTCCAGAGGTTTTACATGTGCATCAGTGCATTCATGCATTGTGATCCATACCTGAACAGAATACTTTAGAGGTGTGACTGTATATTTGTTCCTCATAATAAATATTCCTCGTGGAACAAAAATTATTATAATAAATGATCTCAGGAACTCTTATCATATAATATTTGAGTTAGGGTTAGGTCTAGTGTTATATAATAAAATATTATTATAGTGGAACTTATATATCGTCACAGAGGGTAGGTAGAGGGGTGTGGGTGGGAGCGTCAAAAAGGGTTTGTGCCCCGCCAGCCATTTTGGAGCCACCACGCCACTGTGTGTGAGTAAAACACAAGAAATCTTTGGTGACTAACGGCCCTGCCACATTACGACGTTTTCATCAGCGTCCAAGTAACTTTAGACCCTACTTTTATGGTTAGACGAGCATCGGCAAACGTTGGTGAACAATGAAACGCTACTTAATCGTTACACGAAAGTTGGCGGTCATTACTCAAACGTTACTCGTCAGGACGTTCTGGTTCATCAGAGTCGAGTGTTCAGTGCGTGGCTAGTGCTAGAGTAACGTCTTCCTAACGTCTGTCATCGTTCTGAATATTTCCAGCATTAAAATAACGCGCCTGTAACCTACTGGTAGCGTTCAGGAGCGTTTGGCAGCCACTTGTCATATATAAGGGGCTGGCAAATGCCGCCGCCAGTCCTGTTGGAACTTTCACAGAGTGAAGACCTCAGAATAATGACAGAGTAACACCAATTCGATGTTGCTGCTCTCATGAACCACAACAACCTCCTGCAGTTGGCTTGACAACCGGTCAAATTGTCCAAGGCGGAGTTCAAGAAGAAACGGAAGAAGATTTTGCTGAAGACCAAGCCTCCACAACTTCTTGCGCATGCCACCAAAACACGTTTGATTAGCTGAAACAGAGAGTTGGTCCTAGGACGACCAAGGAAAAGTATATTGATAAAAAGAAATTGAAATTTCATACAAAAAGGAAGTTCAAAATTTGGCAAGAAATGGTTGCTCTGGCCCATGGCGTGTCGTGCAGAGATGATGGGCGTATGTATGGATGGAGGCATAGGTGGTTCTAACAGCCGGTGCTGTCAGCGTATGGAAGACGAGAGTTGCTACACTGTTGCTGGAAAAACCGTGGCGGCTGGTAAAAGGATGTTGCTGCTGGAAAGACGAGTGAGATTGATGCTGGTTATATGTGGACATTCATTCCCCGCTCTGTGACTTCCTAGGAGTGCCAGTCGTCGGGTTGTCTTGATCACTGGACAGGATAGGATCCTGCTGGAACACATCGCTCTGGGCTTGACGGGTTGTGTTGATGCCAGAAGGGTGGGGGGAAGGGGGGGGGGGGGGGCAGACCTATCAGACTGATCTATCTGATAATGTAGGCAGGTCATCCTCTTCCTCTTCAGTGTCCTCATCCATCAGCCGCGTGAGGATCTTGTTGATGCTGGCCCTGGCATTTTTTTAACTTCAGCCTGGACATGGTTGATAAAGCTATCCCTCAAGTAGTTGGCAAAGGTCGGCACATGGGTCACTGCTGGGGGCTGGACCAAACCCAGGAGAATGTTCACCATTTTCGAGGATCGATTTGGACCTTGAACGGCGAGTCGTTTTTTCGACATTCAAACGCTCATATTTATGGCTACACGGGGATTTGAAGTCTTGTATTTCGAGGGAGAGTTGTGAACAATATTATGGATTAGAATAGCTAAATCATTCCAGATTCTGAGACTAAAATGGTATTGGTCGTTGAGTTCGTGAACATATTCCTTTAAGTATAGCCTCTGACTCCTTGACCTCCTACAGGGTACCACGTCATCCTGGGTGGTGGTATCCTCCTCCAATCCAGATCTTGGAACTCCTGCTGCTGAAGCCTGCTATTGCATGCATGGCAGTAGGCTCCGTGATATAAGATCCATCCACTGGTAAATCCTCCTGGGCAGTTGCTGCAGTTGAGGCTCTGCTGGGTAGGATAGGCTTTGCTTGCTCCGGTCTGTCGCACTACCTCCTGCAGGAATCTGAAGTTGCTGTTCTTCTTGGGGCACTGTTACCTGTCTTGTGCTTAATGAGTCTGGTATTCTTATCCAGCAGTGACCGGAACCACCCCTTCAAGTGCTTCACTGTCTTGTGCATCTTCTCTGCCTGAGTCTCCCACAACTTGGTGTACTCCACTCCCGGCGAAATGGGAAGTGACAAGACTTTCCCAGAGTTCTTTCTTGCCATTCAAAACCGCATTCTATACAATCTCGAGTTCTTAAGAAGGTAGTTGCGAATACGACCTTGGTGTTGCGAATACGACCTTGGTGTTGAGAAATCTCCCGTATTTACATCAGTGTTAAGATTCGAGATTCTGGAAAGACACCAACACTTACACTAACACAAACTTCGCAATCACTTTTGGTTCATATCAAGATCGAATTGATGAAGGTAACATTTGCTGACTGCTAAAATAAAATTTTTCAGTGGAGTATTTTTCACACACCATATGAACATGTTTTTACTCAATTCAACACCTTGCTTCACCCGAAGTCTGACAAGAGGGTGTTAGAACAATCCATCTTTCAACAAGTTTGTTTTTAAGGAAATCGGTTGAAAATTGAAACATGTAGATATATCAACATGTGAAAATACAGGGGCTTATTAATTAACATATATTAGTTATATGTCCTATGTTACTGTTTGGGATTTAACTTGAACTTAACCTTCATTACAGGTTTATGTATGTATACTAAATTTTGTCAAAACAAGTTGAATACTTTAGATTCTGTGGCGTTTTGAACATGGGAACAGAAACCATGGGTTACTAATAAACTTCCCCAAAAGCAAAACAATAATATCATTTAACATAAACAAAGATTCAAACTTGGTTTTCATTTTGGGTTTATTCCCTTATAAATACCAAATGTTAGCATAAAGAGGCATTTAAATTTCAACTTCGGTAAAATCATACCCAATTTATTTATTTTTGCTTGAACAATATCATTATTAAAGCTTTAGAAACAAGCAACATGCTGACAAGAGTGCACAGATTGAGCAAAAATGCTTTTAACATTAACTGGTACATTGAATATAGCAGAAATATTAAGACAACAATTAACAAACCATTAAATAAGTGAACATACCAAAAGCTACTTGACAAAAAATGACCTCTAAATAAAGATAAACGTAAATTGTATTCTAGATAAGATAAAATCATTCTTGCAATCACTGAGACAATCCAGTATATTTCTCACTGATTTCCCATAACTGTTTAGCTAAAGTTTCATCATGTGCTAATTTATTCAGCGATTTTTCATCAACATAACAATCTGTAAAATATTTTCCTGTTATATCTTCTATATCTTCACTCACTGCACAGTATATGGTTGTCTGTGCTCCTTCTTCACTGTTCTTTATAATAAATAAAAATAACAATTGTTAACAATCTTTATAACAACATCTTATTTCATTTCTGTTTTATCTTATTTTACATTATTTACTTATGATTTATAATAATGGTACTAAATGATATGATTTATCATAATAGTACCAAATGATATGATTTCTCATAATGGTACTAAATGATATGATTTCTCATAATGGTACTAAATGATATGATTTATCATAATGGTACTAAATGATATGATTTCTCATAATGGTACTAAATGATATGATTTATCATAATGGTACTAAATGATATGATTTATCATAATGGTACTAAATGATATGATTTATCATTAAAGTACTAAATGATATGATTTATCATAATGGTACTAAATGATATGATTTATCATAATAGTACTAAATGATATAAATCATAATGGTAATTTTTAATACAATTTATCATAATGGTACAAAGTGATATGATTTATCATAATTTTTATGATTTATCATAATGGTAAACATATTTATATGATAAATCATAATGGTAATTTTTGACACAATTTATCATAATGGTACAAAGTGATATGATTTATCATAATGGTACAAAGTGATATGATATTTCATTATGGTACTAATATTGAAATGATTTATCATAATGGTACTAAGAGAAATGATTGATCATTATAATTTTAACCTGTCAACTGCCTTGACTGAAAGAAAGTAATCTGAAGAAAATTTTCTGAATCTCATACCAGAGAGATGTGAGCTGAACTTTTTCTCATATTTATAAAGATATATTAGACAAATTTGTTCTCTTACCTTGAAGAAGAATTTACCAATCAACAATATAGGATATTTAATAACTGGAGACAGATTACGTAACAATTCTGTTTGAATTGTTCCAGGATGTAAACAATTCACTAATACATCTAAAATTATATTAACAGTAATACAATGAAACAGGTGTCATAAGACCATACTTTTATTTTTCATGTCAGCATCATGATTAAGAATGAGACAAGATTGCAGTGAATCACTACTGGTGTCTAGTGAACCATAATGTTACTGATTTTTGTATATATGTGAGTTTATACAAATGAAAATGGAATTTAGTAAAAATAGTTTGAAAAATCATCAACATCATAGCATAAAATTTGAATTTATGAAGAAAATTTACTAGATACTGATGCTTAAATAAGTACAACCTCTTAGAATGAACAAAAAAATTAAGTTCCCAAACTTGGTCAAGAAGAGTATATATTCATCAATGGTGTCCAACATATAATCTATATTTAGGTAATCTGTTGTATAGTTATGCCACCAGGCAAGTCCACTGATGAAAAAAAACTTTTATTCACCAAGTTTGAAAATTTAGATTTTTAAAAGGTTGTATTCCTTTAAGGTTCAGAAGTCTCTTATACTACTGGTAGATTTAAGGATATACTGGTCTAAATATCAATGTAAAGACTCAGATGTCAGAATTCAAAATCTTAATTTGCTAGAAATTGGCTCTACCTGATAAATCAAAGATAAAATCTATAAAATATCTACTAATTCACTTACCATGGCCTTTTAATCTTTTAGCCAATTCTTTAGTAAACAACACATTGGCTAATTTACTATCAAAATATATTCTACGCTGATTAAAGTATTTTTCACTTCTTAAATTATCTAATTCAATTCTTCCCATTTTACTGGCTAAAGATGATACATTTACTATTCTACTTGGACTGGATTTCTTGATCAAATCTGTCAAAATACAGTAATTTCCACGTAACACATTTGACAATTACAGTAATATTTCCTTACAAGTTGTATTTTAAACTTTTAAACTGGGACTTAGGTTTGATTGATAAAACAGGAGAATGAACCTGATAGATACCCAATCTGTATGTTAAACTACATTATTATTTAAACAAATGAGAATTCAAGGTGGGTTTCTAATGAATTTTATATATAATAGGATTAGTCATGATGCATGCATGAAATCAAAACTTTCATAATGTGAGTTATGAAATCGGTCAAACATTTTAATTGTTAGCAATGTCATTTCATGGTACACAAGAGTCATCACCCTTTACTATGACACTGTTGAAATAGAAGAACAAGAACCTACCTAACAATAAATTAGTAAGGAGAAATGGTCCAAAGTGATTGGTAGCAAACATACTTTCTAAACCATCTTCTGTTATTATTTTTGGCAGTCCTGGAGATCAAAAAAGATTTTTTTAAGAGAATTATATCTTAGCAAAATAATTATTTTTTAAAGAGATACAATCTTTAATCCTAGTAAAAGTAATCAATCTATATTTAGTTTATCATAACATAGCTCCATGAAAATAATGTTATATATTTGTCTTCTTTTTTAAATCAGTTAAACAATTTTTTCACTCAAAATACATTCTTTCATTCTCCAAAAAATTCTCTTCAAATTTTAAAAGGGAAAAAAATAGGCACATTTAAAATGAAAGCTATTGCAAGTGCAAAACAGACACATCTGCTTATTAAATGGCATCAACAAACCATATATCGGGTGGGCCTAAAAAAGTGGCAACACACTTTAATATGATATTATGGAAAATGTATGGGAGCTATAATTTTGATATTACACACCCATCACAATATAGTAATTTGACATCTTCACTAGAAATTTCAGACCAAAAGACCAAATAGTGTTAATTTGCCAGCAATTTTAAAATTAGAGGTCACAAAGAAAAATATCGAAGAATGTCAAATGTTATCTATCCGAACAATGACTATGTGTTTCAGCAGGATGGTGCAACTTCCCATACCAGCAATGCAACACAAAGTTACCCAAATGACGCGACCCCAAAGTTCATTAAAAAAGATGAGTGGCCCCCGCAGTCCCCTGATTGCAATCCCATGGACTTCACTGTGTGGGACTCTCTCTCAGCAAAAGTCTATGCGGATCGAACAAAGGTGTTCACGGAAAATGAACTAAAAGATCGAATTCGTGAAAAATGGAACGAAATCCCACAGGCAGAGATCAGAAAGTGTATTTCTTCATGGAAAAAACGATTGAGGGCTGTCTGCAATCAAGACGGTGGACACATTGATCACCTTTTCAAATGAAACAAAGTTTAGATAACATTTGACATTCTTCGATATTTTTCTTTTTGACCTCTAATTCTAAAATTGCTGGCAAATTAACACTATTTTGTCTTTTGGTCTGAAATTTCTAGTGAAGATGTCAAATTACTATATTGTGATGGGTGTGTAATATCAAAATTATAGCTCCCATACATTTTTCATAATATCATATTAAAGTGTGTTGCCACTTTTTTAGGCCCACCCGATATAATCTGGCTTAACTTCTAATGTGAATTTTGGAGGTTGTCCATCTGAGGACAAATGGCTAAAAGGCTTCAAACAATACATTAAATGGGGTAACAAAATTCCAACCATATTAGCTATACACAATTCAATGTGTAAAAAATACTTGCCTAATATTCCTGCATTATTAATTAAAATATCCAATCTTTTTTCTTCTTTAATTATTTCATTAGCAAACTTTCTTACTGATTTCATGGAACTTAGATCAAGTTCTTTAACTATTACATTATTATTATCCGTCTCTTCAATTATATTCTTCTTAGCTTGTTCAGCTTTCTCTAAATTTCTACAAGCCAATATTACTCTAGCATTTCGATTGGCCATATCTAATGCTGTATAGTATCCAATTCCTAAAACAGTCAAATGAAAATGAATTTTGATTAACTGGTATTAATATTTCAATTCTCAATGGCTCGGCTAAAAGAATCAAATAATTTATGACAATATATAAGCTTACACTTCCTCCAATAAAAAGTCTACTAGATGCTTACACTAATTTATTTTAATGATTTTGAGATTGATTTTGAATTTCAAATCTTTGTACTTTGGATGTTGTAATTGATAAAAATAGGTTTACCCAGTACCTGTATTAGCCCCAGTTACAATGACTGTTTTGTCAGACAAATCAGCTTTACTAAAACATCTTCCAAAATTCAATCTTACATAAACAATACTAGCAATAAAAAGTACCAATGAAGTACTGAATATAATACACAGCGTCACAGGATCCATCTGAAAAATAAAAAATAAAATTATGCATAATAAATATTTTTTATCACTTTTATTTATGGGCCTAGTTTTACTAGAAATAAATTCAGGGGTCATTTTGACCAAAATAGGTGCCATTTCGACTATTGTATTTGGGGACATTTTAATCTTTTTTCGAATTTGGGACCATTTTGACTTGGGGCCATTTCGGATAAGGCCCCAATTGACTATCCCGTTACTATAAGCATAGGCCCTATTAACTATTATGATGATTCATCAATTCATTCATGATGAAATATTAATAGGCTAAGAAGTTTTGAGACAACAAAATTGACTTATGGATATTCCCTACGCTCAAATAACCCTTTAAAAAATACAAAACACACTTTTTGATTTCTTTTACTACTTTATCTTTTCATAAAATATGCTTTGGTTTAGATCTACCTTTTTAATTCAACAGGAATTTGATTCTCCCTTTCATAGAGTCGGACTTTGATTTTCTCACAATAAAATGGAGTTGTGTCCCTTTTCAAACTGCTTGTATCATAGACAATAAAACTAAGCTTTTAAATTTCAAATAATAGGTTTGAGTGGTTATAATTTGTTAAAAAATTATTTTTAAAACCATGAAATATAACAACTGATTCCAATCACCTTTATTAGCACGATATACCATGGAATTTTTTGAATTTTATTTTGTCAATGTTGTTAGCATTTATTTGGTTACAATTTTTCCACAACATCCATTTCCCGGAAGTAGTAGTATGTTATCAGAAATATCATAATAAAAGTCCTATTTTTTTAAAGATAATCCAGAAAAATGAACAATATGAGATCTCATTCAGTTTATTACTAAGCCTAGCTGGACTGATTAAGAAGTCACAATGGGAAATTCAAGCTCTGGTCATTCCAATAGAGGTGAGATGATCTTTTTGTGGCTTTTGTTGAGACTTGGGTTGGCATATATTCCAATAATAATTGATTTGATTTCGGTTAAATTGCGTCTTTTTACTACCGAACCCTGCCATACGAATGAAAATAACAGTAATTCTCCTCCATAAATGATATAATGCAACCCTTAAAGAGTTCTAAATTAGTGAAAATGCCTCTGTCTTCTACAGTACAGACTGCCTCGCACTGTAGTTGGGGATCCGTCCTATTAAAATCCATAGCGATTTTCCGGAGACCAGGGTCCCCGGCGTTTGAACGACTCTCAGGTCTTAACGAATTGGCCTACCGAAGAATTTTCTTATCGATGGAATACAATTACTTCACAAGAAACTCTCAAAAGTGCCGTCTTACGACGAAACAAAATTTGAAGCAGTCCCAGGTCGCCATTTTTTTTTTTGTAACTGTTGGCGGATGTGGGCGGAGTTTACATGTTTAACCAGAGATAACTCGCTCACGACCTGTAAGCTCCGCCTCTATGGCAGCCATCACTGATAGAATTCTCGCTTGGAAACTTTCGATCAAAATAAAAGGTATTATTTGAGCTAGGAGATCATTTAATTTACATTTTTATTTAATAGTTTATGAAAATGTATCGAGATGTGCTGATTTTCAAGGACACGGGGGCTTAATAAAGAATTTGAATTTCCGCAATGAAATGATACAGCATGGCAGCCTGACGTTGACCCGCTCAACGGCAGGTTTTATCTGACTACCTCGCACTGATACTGATACTGATACAATTATTTGATTGATTATTGATATGATAATGATCCTAATGATCATGGTACTATGGATAAAACATCAAATGACTTAACTGATAAATTTGTGGTGTAAGCTTACATATAACATTAGCTTAAAGCTATACTACCTCTTAGAATGAACAAAAAAACTAAAGCTTTCAAACTTGACCAATAAGAGTATATATTCATCAACGGTGTCCAAAGTATACAAACAGAATTAAATAAACCCATAAAATTGGTTTTATCATACAAAACTATCTAATTTTCCTTACAATTATAGGTTATTATTGGAAAACACTTAAAATTTGAGTAGGCTAAGCGTTTTTCAATTATTGTATATATATAAGCTTAAGCTTTACATAGTTTTCTGTTACCGTAATATTGGAATTGTGTGTAGGTAAAACCTACTTGAAAGTATCTCACAACTTAAATGAAAAAAATATGAATAGTTTGAGTTAGGGCTGGGTCTAATAATTGAAATAATCTGGACATTACTTCAGTTTCATTTGTCTTCGATACCTACAGATCTGATATTGATAAAAAACAAACATTCAGGTACAAAAATGTAAACTAACAGACGAAGATTAGAAGATTTCTCAATTAAAATATTTAGATTATTAATCGATTATTGATCGGTAACCTGCTTTTGATAATCGATCTCAATTTGGTACCGGTAATCATAACAAATGTAACTCAAACTAGGGCTGCGTATCGATTATCAAATTGAGATCGATTATCAAGATCAAGATATATATATCATTTTGAGAAGAACATGTAAAATGTTATTGTAGTATTAAAGTTGTGTTTGAATCTTATCTGGAAGATGTGTGTCCTAGTAGTTTTTTTTAGAAATTTATAATATGCTACATAATACAGTCACTTTTTACCCTTGATCTAATAGTTTTGTTAGGGAACTGTCACCATTTTAGGTGGTTGATATTGGTTCTGAATGTATGTATACATATAGTCTTTAGAAGTCTATGAACTGAATGAAAATTCTGAAACACTTCAAACTTGAACTTTACTTGTCATTTATTTATATGTGTTTTCTATATGAGGCATAATTTCACTAAGATATGAGTAATATGAGTTTCAAACACTGATAATTATCGATACACATTGATTTAAAAGCTCAAATTTTGATGGTGAGCTGTGAACACTGTTACTGATTAACTAAGATAAAAACATCCTGAAACTCTGAGACTAAAGTAAGATTGATTGAATAGATAGAGAAGGTGTCCCTTTAACCATAAATTGTGGTTTTGTTGATTAGAAGATGATGAAAAAGACTGTTTTGATTGGTTTATATGAAGCTATTTGGATAAAGTGAACCATTATCTAATTTATTTATTTATGGTTAATGGAATGGTTATATAACAATGATGGCTGGAAGCTTACATAAACCTATTTTTGAACATCATATTCTGGTTGTTTGGGACTACTGGTATTTGCAAATTATAGAATATGAAACAGAAAGAAGAGTGTTGCTTTGTTAATCTTAGAAAAGTTTGTCATGATGGATGAAGTTAACTGGCCTGGTCATAAGGAAACCCATCTTTTCACATTTTTATGGTACCGTAACTTGATTTGAATTATTTTCACTTTTGTATAGGAAAAGGCAGAGAAAATTCAGGTACAAGATCATCTGAAACTCATTTCATCAAACTTTTAAAAAAAGGAAGGTACAGGTGGAAAGTTCATAAGACAACTGATTCCAGTCAACCAACAGCAGCATCTTGCTCTGTTTACAATCTTGTTTTAGAGAATGAAAAATGTGCAGAAAGTAAGATTTTGTTACTTTTAATATAGAATTATATAGCTTTCTCTCTAGACTAATAATTTTACTCTCTACCCAACCCTATTCTCAATTTCGTTAATAAAATTAAACATCAATGGTAGAATGTTAACATATATTTTGTCAACTCTGGCCTTTTGTTGAAACATGCTTGTGAACTCAATATAAACTATATATAGTTTTCTTTGTATTTTTATGAAACTTGACATGTCTGTGTAAAGTGTAAGATTTCAGATGATTGTAATTCTCAGTTTTATTTTTATACTTTAAACCCCTTGACATTGTCAAAATCAAAATATCTGATAGAGCCTACAGTATAGGATTGATTTTGGTAAAACTGGGTATGCTTATGTAAGCTTATTTCCTTGCGACTTCATTGTCAAAGAGATTTTCACATTCTCCAGACACAATTTAGGCCAGTCGTTGTTTCTTAAAGCTCAATACATATCAATATTAGCCGGAATAGCCGGCTTTAAGCTAGCTTTTTATACGCCCTCATCTCTCTATGAGGACGTATATTGTCGGCACCCCTGTCCGTCCGTCGGTCCGTCCGTCGGTCCGTCCGTCAACATTTGCTCGTAAACGCTCTAAAAACTTGAGTTTTTGACGGAATCAAATGAAATTTGATATGTGTATACATATTCATAAAACGAAGATCAAGTTCGAATTTGAGCTATTTTCGATCGTTAGAAACAGAGTTATTGCCCTTGCCACAAATCTGTCGGTCTGTCAGTCAACATTTGCTTGTAAACGCTCTAAAAACTAGAGTTTTTGTCAGAATCAAATGAAATTTGATATGTGTATACATATTCATAAAACGAAGATCAAGTTCGAATTTGAGCTATTTTCGATTGTTAGAAGCAGAGTTATTGCCCTTGCCCCAAATCTTGAATATGCTATTACTCTCTTAGTTTTTAACCGATTTTAATGAAACTTAAAATGGATGTTATTGGACCTAAATCGAAGGTTTGATAAAGTTTAATTTTATCCCGATTAAATTTTTCGTTAGGCGTATATGGCCGTGGTCCACTATCTTTTGTGTTTCCACTGACAAATTGCCGAACCGTTACGGTTCGGGAACCGTAACGGTTTGGCAATTGAAGCTTTTCGCGTTCGGCAATTTATCGGGGGCCAAATGAAAGCCAGCTTTCATTTACTCAGTAGAAACACAAAAAAGCCGGCTTTATCTCGTTCGGCAATAGGGGGCGCGCGCTCTTTATTTAATAGTAGAGTAAAAGATAAGTCTTGTAGATCGCGTGCTGACTATAATGTGTGACTTTATAATCGAGGCTAAAGTCGTTTGGGAACCAGAAAAACTCAGTGTAAACGCAACATGTTCGGCAATAAAGCTAGCTGTAGGCTAGCTTAGAGCTAGCTTTCCTTCACAATTCTCAGTGGAAACGCGGTTATTGAATTACTCAAAATTAGAATACTAACTTTTAACATTGGTTCAGGTGAAATCACAAAAAACTGCACATTATATATAAAATTTCTCTGATACACATATAACAGCTATTTTTTTTACCTGAATTGTAGCGACTAACCTACACTAATCTTTTTCTTATCAGAACAATTTACATATATATCACAATTTTTTTTCTGTTTAGAGCTGAGAATAAACTAAGTACAACAATTGTCCTGTTATAAGAGTATGAGTTAGGACATGATATGGACAAAATTTGTTTACTCTATTCTCTATTGTAAAGATAATCTCAGACACTGAAATGGGCTTATCTATTTGCAAAATGAAATGAAATGAATGGAGTTTTACATCCTACTTTCTGCACCTATATGGGCTAATGGAGGACAGGCAAACGCCATGCAATGTGCAATGAGGGACATTTTGCCAGGACAGCGGCATTAGCCTGCTCTTATTTTCGATTTCCAACTGTCGAGGGATCTTTAACGTGCACAGCCAATAGCACACGGGATCTCGGTTTATTATCTAATCCGAACGACTAGACACTTTTTCCATGTCAGCCCCTCCGACCTTCATCACTGACAGGGGGAAACCGGGTTGAAAAATCCGAAGGTATCATCTCGACCCATGCCGGGATTGAACCCTGGACCTTCAGGTTAGTGAGCAAGCGTCTAACTCACTGAGCCACTGCGGCTCCCTAAATTAGTGGAACGGATGGTGAACATTTCCCTTTTGCCTTAGGAATTCTTGCTTATTTGTATCAGATATACTTATTTCTATGCCAGTAGATTCCTTACAACACATATATTTTAAATGGAATGAATGTGTTTATTTTTTTAATAATTAATATTAATGGACCATGTTTACAATGTGTTAAACCATTCATACCTTTGACTATGAAAACTAATTTTTATACGCCCACATGAAATGTGGAGCGTATATTGCCGTCAACCATGTCCGGCGGTCCGGCGGTCCGTCGGTCCGTCGGTCCGTCCGTCCGTCGGTCCGTCCACAATTGCTTGTTAACACTCTACAAGTCACAGTTCTTTACTGATTTTGATGAAACTTGCTAAAATTGTTTATTATCACTCAAGGATGAACCCTATTGAAAATCAAAAGAATCGAAAAATATTTAACATGAATTATTGCCCTTGTTCTTTAAAACGCGTTTGATTTTTAGCTTGTTAACACTCTACAAGTAACAATTCTTTACGGATTTTGACGAAACTTACTGAAATTGTTTATTATTACTCAAGGATGAACCCTATTGAAAATCAAAAGAATCGAAAAGTATTTAATATGAATTATTGCCCTTGTTCTTTAAAACGCGTTCGATTTTTAGCTCTTTAACACTCTACAAGTCACAATTCTTTACTGATTTTGATGAAACTTGCTGAAATTGTTTATTATCACTCAAGGATGAACCCTATTGAAAATCAAAAAAATCAAAAAATATTTAACATGAATTATTGCCCTTGTTCTTTAAAACGCGTTTGATTTTTAGCTTGTTAACACTCTACAAGTCACAATTCTTTACAGATTTTGATGAAACTTACTGAAATTGCTTATTATCACCCAAGGATGAACCCTATTGAAAATCAAAAGAATCGAAAAATATTTAATATGAATTATTGCCCTTGTTCTTTAAAACGCATTAGAATTTTAGCTTGTTAACATTCTACAAGTCACAATTCTTTACGGATTTTAACGAAACTTACTGAAATTGTTTATTATCACCCAAGGATGAACCCCATTAAAAAATCAAAAGAATCGAAAAGTATTTAATATGAATTATTGCCCTTGTTCTTTAAAACGTGTTTGATGTTTATTTGTTAACACTCTACGGGTAACAATTCTTTATGGATTTGGACGAAACTTGTAAATACTCTAGTAGGCACAATCCTTTTTGATCAGAGTTTAATGAAACCTATTGAAATAGTTTATTATCACAAACTCTATCGAAAATCAAAAAATATTTGATATGACTTATTGCCCTTCTTGTTCAAAATAGGTTTTAGTTTTTAGCTCATAAACAGAGAAGGATTTTGACTGAACTTGATGAATGCTGAACCCTTGATGAAATCGAGAAAAAAAATGTTTGGACGACACTTAATTTAAGTTCTGAACGAAATGTTCAGAAATGTTCTTTTTCAAACGGAGCTGCCAGTGGGCGTATATTACCTTGCCTGGCAAGCTATCTTTTTAGTTTTCGCTGTTGAAAATTGAGCTTTTAAATCCATATGTATCCATAATTATCTGTGTTTCTACTTTAGATATGTATTTCCACTTATATTATATTGTATATTTTGTATTTCACATTCCTATTGTTGTATAATGTTATACCTTTCTGTATTTGTATATATTGAATTGAAAGTTTAGAATTGGAATCTATTTAGAAAAAGCAAGTTGTTAAGAAATATATAGTAAATTACTAGAATAGTTAAATGAATTCTGAAATGTTTGTGTAGTTCTAGAACCAGTGCCTCGTCTAAGGAATTGTTACTGGGCGGCAGTTAATTGAACAGGCAAAGTTGAAAACTAGATCGCTGGAAATGCAATCAGTGAAACAGACATCAAATAATCTCTATGAAATGCGGCAATATTTGATATTTATTTAACTAAACACGGCGGAAAAAAAAACAACAGAAGAATTATCCAAAACAACATATTATTCTTATTTCTGTTATGTTATGTTAGTTATATTTAGAATTTCGATTGCTAGCGATATTTTAACAATATAGGGCTGCCGACGGCGGCTGACTTTTGTGTTCACTGGGCGGCAGCGCAGCGCTGCCACCTAGTCACAGTGTTAGTCGAGGCACTGTCTAGAACTTCTGAAGACAACTTACATATACTCAAAACAACCCCAAAAAATTTGACTGTTCCTCAGACATTAGACATTAGATTTTAATAATTCTATTTGCTAGGGCAGATTGAACATAACACTAACATGAATTGATAGTCATAACCATTAAAATTAATTTATATTCCCATGTCCTATCAATGACAATATATGAGTTATTGCTATTCCTTTAATTTAAATGGAAATGATCACCATTTTCAGGAGAATCAAAAGTATTTCAAAATCCTTCCAAATATTCAACTAACTGGTATAGATATAGCTTAGCTTGTTATGGTCCAATAGGAAAGCATTGGGGAGGCTAAACACTGAATTGTCAAATTTTAACCATTTTTGCAACATGGTAGGTCTTTAACTTTGTTGGTAGGCATTGTACACTATTATTGATCAGATGAAGCTACACAATTCCGGGTCGGGTACAAATGTCCAACAGAAATATTGCAATTTCCCATTAAGGCACAATATAATTGCAGTGCGTTCGATTCTTCGATTCTTCTTCGTTTTGCATTGTTTTGCAGACTTTTTTTTTTTTTTTGTCTACTTCTGGTCACGCTAATTCGGTATGAAGGGAACATATCACACAATATCTCAAATTATCACCTACTAAATCTAACTGCACGGTGTTACGCGAATGTAAAATGGTGCTTTTTTGTTTAACCGGAAATGACGTATGACAGAAAAACCCATTTTAAGTTTTTTACCATTTTCACCATTGTTTTTCAACCGATTTTGATCGGAGTTTCTTTGTTACATTCGCTAATCGATTGTCCACAAGATAGGTGTTTAAAATCATCCACTTTAAAAATTTTGTCGCTGACTTTTGGAGCACCTTTTTTAACCATTTTTCAACTTTTTCAATTTTATTTTCATCGACCTAAAAACTCGCCTATGCATAGACCTTTTGATTGCAAACAATTAGCAATTTTCAAAATGTCCATATCACTTCCGGTTTTGACGTCATTCGCCCTCAAAGTTGAAATTTCAACTTCCGGAATTTTGAAGATATTCGAAAAATTCTTTTTGCAGTATGTTTGTTATGTAGACACAAAAGTATACAAATCATAAAATTTGACCCGAATGTAACAGATCAGTCGCCATCTTGAAATGGTATATTTTCATAAAACGCAAAATGGGGCCTCAGGGTGTAATGAAATTTGCATAATTAAGATGTCTATGGAATCTACAGTCAATTGCTACCAAAACATGAGATGCCGATTTTTGAATTTCAATTCTGATTTATTTTAATTTCCGGTTGAAATAAATCAGTGATTGTCAAAATTTTAAAGGGTTATATCTCGTGACCTTGACCTTCGGTGACCATGTGACCTGAAAAAATTCATTGGCATTAATGTTACCTATGCACGGATACTTTCATTTAGGTTTTCCGATGTTTACTTCCGGTTTTATATCCATTTGAAAATTGCAGTTTTTAGCGTTAAAGAGCTCTGACACGTGACCTAATTCATGTACGTCACAAATTCTTTCACAATCTAATTATGCTAAATCTACCTTTTCAATTATATACAACACAATATTTTTAAATGAAAATAGCGCCTTTTGAATTTTGAAAATTAGTTATTCTATCTGCCTGTAAAATATTAAATTCAAATTTCAGTTGAAGGGAGAGTACTACATTTTGACATAAAGCTGCGTTTGGGCGATCGTCCTCTCCCATTAACTTGCGTTTGGGCGATAAGTTATCATTAATGTACTTTTTTTTACATTGTAACTGTTTAAAAGAAACATTAATATATATTTTCTTTGAATGAATTATGTGTTGATAAAATTCGATCTGTATTTCAAACTAAGAAGTATGAATACTGTGCAGTCCGTTTCTAAATTGAGATTTGACTCTTTCATGTGTCCTTTCTTGCATTAGAACTTATTTACAAATCTTAGAAATTTTGTGATATGCGTTTTCCACTGATGTATATCAAACAGTGATTACGCCTTTTTTAATCAGATGACTTTTCACTACCGAACATGAAATGTTTATTTCACTTTTGACTACCGTGTGTAAATTGGTTATTCTACTTTTCACTACCGAATTCAAAATTGTGCGTTTTAAAATTTTGTACCTTCTGCATTTTAATGTAAAACAAGGTTTCTTCTGTAAACCTGACATCATGGATTGAAAGATGTCACTTTTCACCAATGGACGAAACCGGATGCGCACTGCATGGTACCATTCATGGTTCTAGTTCTCCTTGAAATTATATGAGATGAGATAGCCTACATCAAGTTTCTGCATTGAATTTTTTTTTACAATCGCTGTATTTTTGTGTCTGGTCTTTGTTAATTGCTGTATTTTTGTGTCTGATCTTTTTTATTGCTGTATTTTTGTTAATTGCTGTATTTTTGTGTCTGGTCTTTGTTAACTGCTGTATTTTTGTGTCTGGTCTTTGTTAATTGCTGTATTTTTGTGTCTAGTCTTTGTTTATTGCTGTATTTTTGTGTCTGGTCTTTGTTACTTGCTATATTTTTGTGTCTGGTCTTTGTTACTGGCTGTATTTTGTGTCTGGTCTTTGTTAATTGCTGTATTTTTGTGTCTGGTCTTTGTTAATTGCTGTATTTTTGTGTCTGGTCTTTGTTAATTGCTGTATTTTTGTGTCTGGTCTTTGTTAATTGCTGTATTTTTGTGTCTGGTCTTTGTTACTTGCTATATTTTTGTGTCTGGTCTTTGTTAATTGCTGTATTTTTGTGTCTGGTCTTTGTTAATTGCTGTATTTTTGTGTCTGGTCTTTGTTACTTGCTATATTTTTGTGTCTGGTCTTTGTTAATTGCTGTATTTTTGTGTCTGGTCTTTGTTAATTGCTGTATTTTTGTGTCTGGTCTTTGTTAATTGCTGTATTTTTGTGTCTGGTCTTTGTTAATTGCTGTATTTTTGTGTCTGGTCTTTGTTAATTGCTGTATTTTTGTGTCTGGTCTTTGTTACTTGCTATATTTTTGTGTCTGGTCTTTGTTAATTGCTGTATTTTTGTGTCTGGTCTTTGTTAATTGCTGTATTTTTGTGTCTGGTCTTTGTTACTTGCTATATTTTTGTGTCTGGTCTTTGTTAATTGCTGTATTTTTGTGTCTGGTCTTTGTTAATTGCTGTATTTTTGTGTCTGGTCTTTGTTAATTGCTGTATTTTTGTGTCTGGTCTTTGTTACTTGCTATATTTTTGTGTCTGGTCTTTGTTAATCGCTGTATTTTTGTGTCTGGTCTTTGTTAGTTGTACTAAAATTCACATTATTTTAATCATAGATTATAATTTAATGAAGGAAGTTGGGCCTTGTAATAAAAAATATTATACATCTATATGAGGTCATGGTTGCAACATATATTATTTATACATTATTTTTTCTATAAGCTTATTTCAAACAAAATACAAATATTTACAATATGGTATATTAGGACATTTGATAAATGTTTAAACAAAGGTCTGTTATTTCTGTGCAGAAAAGTATGATATATAACTGTATTTCATTTCTTTCTATGATATTATCCAAAAATATGCATTTGACTTCGAAGTACCATTGCTACTGATCTCGTAGTAATTGTAAAATATAATATAATATAATATAATTTGAATACCAGTATAACATCTATAATATGTTATAGTAATAGGTAAATTCAGCTGTTTTCTATCTGAAGGTAGTATTATAGTTTACTATGTTACATCTAAAACATATGATATCTTAACTTCAGTTATTTATAAACTTTTTCAAACCCAGTCTAATATACACAGGTACCAGTGCCAATCTTTTTATACCTCTACTATCTGAGTTTTATATTTACTTATTGGTGATTTGCCAACTTTCTTGATAAATCTGTTTTATTCAAGTTCATCTTGCAAGTTTGAGATGTTAAGAGTAGTTGATTCACTCTTTAAAGTCAGTGTATTACAAGGAAAAGTTGTGGTTCAAACAAAAGGATATTAATTGTATTCATTAACATGTGATACAAGGTGACTAAAGTGAATGGTAGTAATCTGAATACAAGGTTATAATGGGTATATTTAGTTTTGAATCTATGGTATTTGATACTTTTACCATCACAAAACGTAAATTACGTAATGAAGAGAAATATAGTCAAACTATTAAAAATAAAGGTAATATACTTAGTTTATGTTTTATTAGAAACAGCTGGTGGGAAATCTTTTATATTATTTTCTTTTATGGTTTTATTTGATAAAAAAACTGGTTGTATATTTATACATGTAATGAAAATCAACTGCGTAGTTAATGATGAAAAATCAATATATATTTTATAGTGTAATTCATATCTAATTTATTAAGTGTCTCAAGATAGTGTTCAGTTACGTTTATAAACACTTATGTATCTTATTACTTAGTGCATGTTAAAGCGATTCAATCCTACATCATATATATACCATTTTAACTTCTGGTCTACAGTTCCAATGGAATAGTACAAGCAAAAATTTTACACATTATGGTTTAGTTATTGCAAAAACAATTGAGCTTTATTAGTATACATAATAGGAATAGTAACATCAACCATTTTGGAAAATGGCTGCTCATTCTTTGAATCCTTACTAGAATTGAAGAAAAAAATGCCACTTCATTTTAAACGTAAACTGCATGGGAGAACTAAAAATAAAAATGAAAATAACGTGCATCTCTCAGTTCAAGGTCACTCTACAAACTATCATATATATGGTTGAACATAGTTTCTGAGAATTGTTTACAGGATCAAGTCAATCTTGACGAAAAGCAACTGTGTTTCCAATTTCCACTGATAGAAAGTTTGAAATAGGCAGACATTCTGTTTATTGTAGATGTTATCTTGTATCAAACCATTAATTTGCTAATAAACGTTTATAATCAATATTACCGGTATTCAATATGAAATATTAATTGACTTTTTAACTACCTAACTACATGACTTGTAGTTCTAGAACAATTCTTTGTGGTGAAAGAATATATTTATGTACATGTGTTTATATAATCCAGTGCTTATTCATAACTTTCCAAATATAGGCTTACACATTGAGGTACAATTATTGAATATATATTTTCTATAAAAGACCATACAATGAGTTTTTACAAGGAGTAGATAAATACGTTTGAAAAAAAAGAATGATTGAATGGTTAAACAGAAATTCAAGATTCTGTTTCTTTAAGAATTTAAATTTGTATGATTTATAATTGTATATTTTTAGGAAATGCTGGTGATATAAATACAATACAGTCCAGTTGGCCATTATGTTTCCATGATATACACGGTGAAAATATCAGATTGAATGCTGATAAAACCAGAGCAACACGTTATGAAAGTTTCTGTAAAGGAATATGTTTCAGTAACAGACCAATAGCTGTCAATGAGAAAGTCTATATAAACTTTGCTGAAGTTTCCACTAGTTGGAGTGGTGTATTAAGATTTGGATTCACTGGAACTGATCCTATGACATATAACCCTGTAGACCTTCCTCGATATGCTTGTCCTGACCTCACAAATAAACCAGGAACATTTGCCAAGGCCTTGTCGGAAAGATTTGCTAAGACTAACACAGTGATGTGTTTCTATGTGACTCGCGGAGGGGATGTGTTTTTCAGTGTCAATGGTGAAGATAAGGGGCTGTTTTTTAATGGTGTGAATACAAATGGACCATTATGGGCATTGTTAGATATTTATGGTAATACAATATCGGTGGAGTTTTTACACAGACCTGGTGAGTACAATTATATGTCTTATGTTATAAGACAAGAAGACATGTAAGAAATTAAAGGGGAATGTTCAGCATTTCCGAGGATTGATTTGGGCCTTGAATATATGTTAATAGCCTTCAGGTTTACTAGAACTGCCCAAAAATCTCACAATACCTTCAATTATACCCGTAACTTAACAGTCATTTGCTGTATTATGTGTTTTCTATATAAGTCATAGTCTTACTTAACGACAAGTCGTATTTTTTACTTTAAAACTCTGATATTTATGGATACGGGGGGTTTTGAAGGCTAAAATTTTCAGGGAGAGTTTGGAACATTATTACGGATTACATCTCTCCCTCAAAATTTAAGTTTTCAAATCCCTGTTTAAGTATGAAAGTCAAAAGCTTAACTTATTGAGACTATGCATTATAGAAAAACACGTACAGAAAATGAAAGATAACAGGTTAGGTAGGGGTATAATTGAATGGATTGTGCAATTTTTGTGCAGTTTAGTACTAGAGGGTATTAACATATATTCAGGACCCAAATCAACTCTTGACTTGAAACATTCTCTTTTAATATTCAATTGTTGGTAAGTCTTCTCTAATACATAAGTTGTAAGGTATTTCATCTTTGCTTAAAGCCTAATAAGTGCTAATTTGCATTCCATATATATACCGTACACAAATAAGGCCTGGGAAATGCCATGTTTTCATGGGAAACATTCAAAATCAGTTATCATCTTGGTTAAAACCAGAAGGGAAACTGTAGTGAGTGAATGTAAGATCTTGTCTGAATTCAGTTCTTGTATCAAGGGAAGTAACTTAGTATTAAAGTATTTACCATGTTTATTTAGGAAGTGGGCCAATCCAATGTGAATGATTTAAGAAACAATTAAGATATAAATAGATAGGATACAATTAATACTGCAAGTCAAAATGACCCTTGTTACAATTTGCAATGGATTGAAAATGATTTTATGAAATAGCGTGTGCATATTGCCTTTTCATCAGCAGCCCATTGTTTCTGTAGTTTAAAGACAAATTCAAATTGAAAGACAAAATATTTCAGGATTCTCATGTCAGGTTTTAACATCTTAGGTAACTGCCAGGTAAAACACTACGTACAGACTTAATAAGTGTTTTTTATACGCCCACATGAAATGTGGAGCGTATATTGCTGTCACCCATGTCCGTCGGTCCGTCCGTCGGTCTGTCGGTCCGTCCGTCCGTCCACAATTGCTTGTTAACACTCTACAAGTCACAATTCTTTACGGATTTTGACGAAACTTGCTGAAATTGTTTATTATCACCCAAGGATGAACCCTATTGAAAATCAAAAGAATCGGAAAATATTGAATATGAATTATTGCCCTTGTTCTTTAGAACGCGTTCAATTTTTAGCTCGTTAACACTCTACAAGTCACAATTCTTTACGGATTTTGACGAAACTTGCTGAAATTGTTTATTATCACCCAAGGATGAACCCTATTGAAAATCAAAAGAATCGGAAAATATTTAATATGAATTATTGCCCTTGTTCTTTAAAAGGCGTTCGATTTTTAGCTCGTTAACACTCTACAAGTCACAATTCTTTACAGATTTTGACGAAACTTGCTGAAATCGTTTGTTATCACCCAAGGATGAACCCTATTGAAAATCAAAAGAATCGTAGAATATTTAATATGAATTATTGCCCTTGTTCTTAAAAACGTGTTTGATTTTTAGCTCGCTAACACTCTACATGTCACAATTCTTTACAGATTTAGACGAAACTTGCTGAAATTGTTTAATATCACCCAAGGATGAACCCTATTTAAAATCAAAAGAATCGGAAAATATAAAATATGAATTATTGCCCTTGTTCTTTAAAATGAGTTCGATTTTTAGCTCGTTAACACTCTACAGGTCACAATTCTTTACAGATTTCGACAAAATTTGCTGAAATTGTTTATTATCACCCAAGGATGAACCCTATTTAAAATCAAAAGAATCGGAAAATATAAAATATGAATTATTGCCCTTGTTCTTTAAAATGAGTTCGATTTTTAGCTCGTTAACACTCTACAAGTCACAATTCTTTATGGATTTTGATGAAACTTGCTGAAATTGTTTATTATCACCCAAGGATGAACCCTATTTAAAATCAAAAGAATCGTAGAATATTTAATATGAATTATTGCCCTTGTTCTTAAAAATGCATTCGATTTTTAGCTCGTTAACACTCTACAGGGCACAATTCTTTACAGATTTTGACAAAATTTGCTGGAATTGTTTATTATCACCCAAGGATGAACCCTATTTAAAATCAATAAAAATCTGAAAATATAAAATATGAATTATTGCCCTTGTTCTTTAAAACGCGTTTGATATATAGCTCGTTGATATTCTAGAAGGCACAACGATTTGAAAGAAAGGTATTGAAATAGTTTATTATCACACGATAATCCCTATCGATAATCAAAAAATATTTGATATGAGTTATTGGCCTTCTTCTTTGAAATACATTCAGTTTTAAGCTCAGAAACACTCTACAAGGCAGAAGGATTTTGACTAAACCTAATGAATGCTGAACCCTTGATGAATTCGAGAAAAAAAAAATATTTAGGCAAGACTTAATTCAAGTTCTGTACGAAATGTAGGCCTATGACTACCTGTTGAATATTTCATGGTTGTGATGGTTGCTGTTTTCTGCCAAATGTTCTTTTTTAAACAAAGCCTCCAGTGGGCGTATATTACCTTGCCTGGCAAGCTATCTTATTTAGACGATATAAAGAAAGGGTGTGACACACACACTATACATAGTTATTGAAGCAAGATCAATGTGATTATCTACTGCAGACTAAAATTGTATTGTATGATGTTCATGTCCATGTGTCTGGAAATCCCTTTTAGCCAATTTATTCATCTGATTATTTTGCTAGCCAATTGAATGTTCTAGTTGTGACAAAACCTGGTTTTTCTTCCCACCTTCAGCAAACTTACTAAACAGAATGTCTACCAGAAGATAATACTATTTACAGTGAATTTTTATTTGTTTCATGACAATCTTTTAGAGAATACCACCTCTTAAAATGAACAAAAAAATTAGGTTCTCAAATTTTTGTCATTAAGAGTATATATTCATCAACGGTGTCCAAAGTAAACAAACAGAATTAAATAAACCCATAAAACTATGCAATTTTCCATACAATTACAGGTTATTATTGAAAAACGCTTAAAATTTGAGTAAGCGTTATTCAATTAGTGTATATTAACATAGTTTTCTGGATTTATCAGATTATTTAAGTAATCTGTTGTATAGTTATGTCACTATGTAAGTTTTTTGATGAATAAAAACTCCTATTGACCAAGTTTGAAAATCTAGATTTTTTGTTCATTCTAAGAGGTTGTATTCCTTTAACAGTAATAAGAATATTTCATCAACATTTCGATGGTTGAATGGTCACTTTAAATAAAGTAGCTAAGTATATAATATACTATTTTGACTAAACATATGACAGTGACAATAGGTGACCTATTTTACCAGTATAACATGATATATATTATATACCTGTTTTTCATACATAGGCTACTAGTTACTTACAGTACTTCACTTTTATTTATATAATAATCAAATATTTGAGTTTATTGCATTATTCTGGTTAACTGGTGTTGAAATATTGATAGAATTAGGTCATTTCATTTGAAAACTGTAATGAGCCATATTGTTTGAGAGAGTTAAATTGTGAGATGTTCAAATTTAGGAAATTGAAAGAAAAAAATAGAAAGTTCAAGTTTAAGGCTGAGGATTTGAGTAAGTGATTTTACTGGTATATAAAATTTAAAAAGATTATTTAAGGAAATGAATATGTAGGTTAGTCAACCTTACCAATAAGACATGTGTGCCCGATATGCATCAATTAAGTCTTCTTTCAAAAGAATTTGATAAGCAAACCAGCATACCAATTGAATGATTAAATTTTAAGTTTATGATCTTCTCTAGGCTTAATAAAATAGTCAAATTTTCTCTGTATTGCTCTATATTGTAATGACAATTTTGAATAGGCCTCCTATTATCTATACAATATTAAAGTTGCATAAGATTTACACAAGATGTTTTTAACTTTTGTTCTTTAATTATTCGTTTAAATATCGTTGATATCTTACAAACGAACAGAAGTTTATTTGGGAGCGTTATGCCTCGTTCGATACCTCTCGTAATTACTACTTTCACGGGGTCAATGTTGTGAATTTCCGTTTGATTGCATGGTTTTCTCGTAATTACTACTTTAGAAAGTCGTGAAAATGGTGAAAAATTATCGACACCCATTTTCACAACTTCTCTGACCTTCACCTTGACCCCGTGTAAAAATGGCCACAAATTCAAATTTATCTAAATATTTTTTTTTCAAGATCTTTTGACAACTTTAATCTCTATTTATGTCATAATAAATAATAAATGTTGATAAAAAGCTTGTAATTAGAATGTATATTTCATGAATGTTGTTGATATTACTTTGTCATTCATGTTAGCTGAAGTCGTGAATATTGTCCGAACAGTCTCCACTTTAGCAGACGAATTTCAGATTTCCGAGAAAGTCGTAAACACCATTTTCACAATAGGTATCGAACGCAGCATTAGATACTAATAAATATGTGTCCAAGATATCAACTTCCCTTTTCAACTAAATCTAACAATCTCTTCCATGTAAAATAAAGTTTGATAGTTTTCAGGTGGGATAATACAATAACATAATTACCAATGTAGTATCTGATATGTGTTATTTACCTATTATAAATGTTTGATTAATAATCAATTCATTAATCTACTACTGTTACTTGTCACATTGTCTTGTCTTGTCTTGAAGGAAACAATCTCATAGCCCTGAATAAATGTAATAAATGATAATTATATTTTATTTTGTAGATGCAGCACCAGTATTAAATAATATGGTAGGACCTTCATCCTCTGTCTCAGTTGAATCAGAATTATTTTCTTTTCAAACTTTATCATTAAATAATTCAACTTCACTTCCTGTACGTTACCATGCTAATGTGGAATTGACACCTATGACATTTCATGCTATGTGTGGTCGCAATGTACGCCTCAATCCTGATATGACTATAGCTACACGTATAATGGATGAGTATTGTAATGCGTATGCATTTACATCACGACCACTCCATTGCGGTGAAAAAATTGTGATCCAGATATTAAATATAGAACAGTTGTATGTTGGTGGTATTGCGTTTGGATTAACTGTGTGTGATCCAGCCTCATTAATAATGGATGATTTACCAGATGATTCTGACTATTTATTAGATAGAAAAGAATATTGGGTTGTAAATAAAGATATATGTAGTAAACCTGATGTAGGAGATGAATTAAGTTTCTATCTCACATCGGAAGGTAAGTTTTATAACATTGATTTAATTATACCGTACATCTTTTTTACATGGGATTGAAAATCTTTTATTTTACTCTGTTTTACTCATATGGATACCCATTGCATGCAAAGTTGTCCATGGCTCCAAATATGGTCAAATATCACTTTTTCAGCTTGCTTATTATCAAAAGTTAATTTTTGAAATATTTAAAAGCTTTAAGTTTAAATATCCAAGACTTTTGTAAGAAATATATTGAAATCTTTAAATGATGAAGATATTTGTTTATGAACTTGAACTAAACAGTACTGTCTTAACTTACATGAGAAATGTTTGGCACTATGCCTACATGTGGCGTATATTTATATGTATATGGCTATGAAGATGTTAACAATTTATCTTATATACCAAAAAATCTTATATTGAGTATATTGAATGAATATTAAAGATAGTTTCAGTTCTAAAGTGTACAGGTGTACAATAGAATTTAAAAAAAAAATAGAGATATTTGAGAATTAATGTCTTTTAATTAATGTGTTTGTAGAATTTCATTTGGTTATTATTTGTTCAAAGTCAAATTTTCAAAAAAAATATTGGTGCACACTCCCACTTTTAAATGTCAATATTCTTTTGTTGGCTATATTATCCCCACAAACCATTTCCATTATTTCTCTGTTCTAGGGGAAGTTCGTTATTCAAGAAATAATCATAAAGTGGCCACATTAATGCATGTAGACAGAAATCTACCATTATGGGCCTTTTTTGATGTTTATGGTAACGTTCAGAAAATAAAAATATTAGGTAAGCTAACTTTATTCGAGACTTAGCATGTGAGCTAAATTTCTGTGGTGAATGTCAAAGTTTTCAGAGAGTGTCATCTTCTTTCGTGGTAAAAACAGTCAATCAAAATCATTATCAGAACAAGAGTTATCTTTTCTTGCCCATTTACCGGGCACTATGGCTGCCTATCATGGCAGAGTCATTGCATAGTCTCAAATGAAATAACGAAGGTTGAAAGAAAGAAACATCTATATTTTATAAGGATAACACCTTAGGTTCCGTGAGGATCCTTTCTCCCAGCTGGTCCTTGGCCAAACCTCTTGGCATTAATCTTTCCCGGATTATCCGTACCAATTTACAGCTGGGTGGACTGGAATTATGAGTGAAGATGACTTATTCAAGGCCAAATGCCATGATATAAGTGGTAAGAGTTTCCAGGTTAACATATTTTTATTGCTACTGAACAAGTATAATATTAATTATGTATTGTAGGGACAACTATCCCTGGTGCCCAATCTCGAATGCCTAGATCAAGATCAGCTTCTAGTTATTCATCATTAACAGTGGCATTACCACCACGTCCACCAGCCTCTACCACAACACCACAGTCTTTACCAACACCACTTCAACCCCAAATATTACGTAGTATTAGTGTACCGGCTACACAATCATCAAATAGTCAACCAGCTTCACCAGCAGTTCCTTCTACTCTTGCTCCTCTTCATCCACCTCCATCTCTTCCTTCTTCATCAACATCAACTCCAACATCAGTGGACACATCATTTACAGATAACATTGATGAGAATCAGGAATGTTCTGTGTGTTGTGAACGATCTGTAAACAGTGTACTTTATACTTGTGGACACATGTGTATGTGTTTTGATTGTGCTATCATAGTCAAGAGAGAAAAGGGTGGATTGTGTCCTATATGTAGACAGCCTATTAAAGATGTGATAAAAACTTATAGATCATAAATTATGTGTATTTATGTTAATATTGACTCAGTGGATACATCTACTACTTTTGTTTTGGTTATTTTTTTTTTGGTATCTTATTACCAGTGATTTTGGTCTATATTGATTTTTGATATAGGACTTGGGATGGAACACACATTTATTCCAATAATATGTATCCTGATCTAACTATGTGTACATTTGTAGTTTCTGAGACTGTCATTGCTGATGTAGCACTGTGCAGGAGAATTAAATCCTTTTATATAACTTTGTTTTTTTAAGACTTGAATTGAGAGCCAGTGGTGTATTAAACAAGGGACTTCTAAAGGTGTACAAGAGTTAAGGATATGAGAAGGAATTCCAGATTGAAATAAATCTTGTGCTAAGAATTAGGTAAATATGACTCTCAGAAGTTGTTTGAAATGTAGATAAATCCTAATTATTAATGCATCTATTTTCAAGTCTCTCTTGTCTTGTATGTATAACAGAATTTAAATAGTGCTCAATACATTAAGCCTTATAAAATATGAAAATAGAACCTAATATCTTTTCAATTCAATTTTTTTAGTCAATGTATTTTGCCTAAACATGAATTCTAGTTAAAGGGGCAGTTTGACATTTTGCTCAAATTAATGTAAACTGTAGACCAAATTTAAAAATGTGTGCCTTATATGTTATCTAAAAGTTTTAATTTTTGAACCCCAAAAACTATTTGCGAAAGTTTCAACAAAAAAATAATGAACTTTTAATCTTCAAAACCAAAACTATTTTTTTGTAATTAAGCATTTAAAAAAAATCAGGTTGGTCAATCAGATACATTAATTTCATATTTTAAAAATCTTTTTCATATAATTGTCAATTTTTTTTGTTCATGAAAATAAATCAAAGTGCCCTTTTAAGCATTCTTTGCTTTTGATTTTCTGAAGGATTCTTGAGTTCATGTTTAAAAATTTATTTTCATCCCATTTCATGTTTTAAAGTTATGGGTCAAGAATACTCATAACTTTTGAAAAGAATGTGGTCATGAAATAAATAAACCTAGTTTTACTGCTAGTTGTGATTGTTTATTATGAAAATTGAATCAACAATGATATGGGATGCTTTAATTTAGAGTTTTTGCTAAAAAAAAATCACATCTGCACAATGTACAAAATGTTGTTCACTATCACAAAATTAATGTAATTGTATATGTCACATTTCACAATATACTTTAGAATTGGTTGGATTTGTTTGAGAACAGTTCTAAATTTGCATAATCCATCATAGATCTAATGTCCACTGAGAATTCAGAAGTAAATTTGATGAGGAATAAAGGTGTGTTGACACTATCAAGGATTACAGTATTTCACAAACATCAGACTGGTCATGTGCTGCAAAATAACTATAGCTTCACAACCTTGTTTGAAATGTTGCTTAGTACAGGCAAAGCCTGTTGGATAAGGTTGATAAGGTATAAGAATACATGTTTAAATGTAATGTCATTACGTAAAAAGTTCTACAAAGATAAGAAGATTTAGATTGTATATAATTACATGTATAATCAATACAGTAAACAGATTATTTTTATAAGAAATTACATGTATATAATGTGAAAGATTGACTATGCACATGCAATAATCTGTATATTATGTATTGCTATTGATAAGTAAATTAACATGAATATATCACATATTATGTCTTTTATTTTCAACTGTTGATAATCGACATGCACAACGATTTAGAAAATGAAGTCACTCTTTGAGTTACCCTGCACCCGATCATGGTTTCACTTATCATCGGATCGATCTGTAGTCTAACATTCTAAAATATACGGTGATACCTTCTGAAATGACATCACATGTTCACAGGCTTCTCCCTGGTATTTTTTCTACCAAGTTACTGGCCGAGAATATTTTCAGACAAAATCGGTTATTTTACCAGGTTTCCCAGGAAGTAGTTTCAAGGCTTCAGAAACCTTTAGTTTCGTTTTACAAGTCGTTTTTTGTGCAGTAGGGTACAATGCGGCAATGTGGCAAAACAAACCCACAATATTGCTTTTGGCTTATACCTACGACTTGTTGGCATACTGTAATACTATCTTCTAGGGATTTGAAGGATGAAAACAAGGTAAAATGAAGAGGTTAAGGAAGACGTGAAGACATATTTTCTCAATTTATTGCGGTAATAAAGTTTCTTTCTAACAAACAAATATAAAATATTTTGCTTTATTTGCCCAAGAGAAGATACTTCTGAACTTGAAATCACATTTGTCCTGATGCTGATATCACTGGCCCAATACATACATATACATATATTTTTATAAGCATGAAAAATTATCAAACCTTATTTCGAAATGCACACCAAGTCTATAAGCTAAGTATTAAAGCGAAAATTTTGATTGAATCGATGAACAAACATAATCTAAATGGTTCGTTGCATGAAGAATGACCCACAAAAAAATAAACAAGGACAAAAAGAACTTAATCAAGAAATAACTCTAGGTCTACTGACCCGTAGAATAAGGAGGGGAGGGGTGGGGGCGTTGCCGGGTGCCCACCATCCCAATAATTTTGGCATTTATGACTGAATAATATTTCTACTTTTGTTAAAGATTTAACCAGAAGTTACTGATATGTTGATTGGGCGTCAAGAGCAGACAACCTCAAGGCCTTGAATTCTACACCACCCCCTTGAGAATGAGTTTTACACAACCCCCCACCCCCCTCCACCCTCAATATAAATTTCTTCCTGCGGGCATGTACTAGCAACCATCATCGTCCCTTGACTGGGCTGTTGCACATCACACTAGACATCTAAAGTGTATTTAAACAAAAGATAACAGGATAATAACAGTTCTATTAAAATGTAAATACGATCTTGTAACGGTATTACTTCGGGTCTATTGTTTGTGGGTAAAAAAAATATTCACAATTCGATCACAATCAATTTCTGTAACATATTGTGTTCGTTTAAACAACAACTGCTACTAAGGTAACAGTATACTGCATGTCATGGTATGGTTTTCTTAAAATCAATATGAAATACTGGTTCTCTATGAACAGTTTTAGATGTACAGGCTACACCCGCTACTTGATGACAAAGAAACAACACTGTAATAGCCACAAACGGGGGAATGATTAAATATTCGCTGGTCCTATCACAACTGGAACTATTTGAATAAAAATACAGTATTGGTTTCACAATAACTATCACTATTCCCATATACATGATATTCAATTGGTAATAAACATCAAATGTACGACATGTTTCACAACCGTTGTACTCTGAAACTCTATTTTCAGCATCTTCGATATTTTTTTCGTTTTCTGGAAAAAAAAGTTATCGTGTTAACATTATCTACAGCAATGTATATGGATGAACTCGTAAAGGGGCTTATTTGTATTGGCAGTGCAATTAACTGATGCAACGATGTTGGGTTAATGATTGAGCCTTTTAATTATATAAGCCTTTATATATTAGTCTGGGTCGAATGAATAAAGTGATTTTTTACTGCAAGGAATTAATATAACCATAAAATACTATACTAAATAAATATTGAAAACTCAATTATATAACAAACATTATAAACATACTTTTTTTTATTAAAACCTATAAGTCCATCCATGGGCATGATTTTGGTTGCGAAAAAAGGGCTAATATTGCCAGTCATGGATCAACAAGATGATACGGACTGGGACATCTTTTAGTTAGATACTCATTTAGTACATTTTTTAAATCATGCATTAGATTCTGGGTGTAGGGGCCATGGACGTGGTTCAGATAGTACCTATGGTAGAAGTCACGGTTGAGTTGGACTAAGGACTTCTATTATGAGCTTTAGGATAAACTCAAACGAAGAAAGGCATTAAATAGATTGATTTTTTAAAATATAAAAATATAAACAACATACCTGAGGGATTATTTATGAAATATAGAATTGAGGCCACTGATATATATTGTGGTAAAATAATACACAGATATATAACAAGGTTTGAGTGACTGTTTATTTGAGTATATATCAGGTACTGTTTATCATCTTTCACTACTACTGATGTTGCTAATAACTTGATACACCTTATCACCATGTAGATATTAGTTGCAACAGCTAGTATTATTACCGACAATTTCCACAGAATTCCAAGATTAAACGACGGATCTCCCACACACCGTAATAGATAACTTCCTAAAACCAACGTTACTAAAACCTCTGTGAATTGTTCATTTTGCACTAGAAAAGGTTCTTCAACTCCTTCTGGAAGACTTGCTGATAACAACAAATCATACAGAACTAAAATATTGAACCCTATTCCTGTCAACAAACATGTTATAGCTGGCAATGCTGGAAGCAACATGTGTCTCCGGCGTAAAAAGAAATGTTGCAAATAATAGAAACCATTAAAAACAAAGATGCTACGAATTACAAAATGGGCAATCTTACTACCATCCATTTTCCTTTTGTTGCTGTTTTACTTGCCACCTCTATCAAACATAACTCAGTACATAGACCATGAAATATAAGCTGTTTTCAAAAAATCGATTGGTTAAATCCAGTAAATTGTCTGTAACAGCTTGTTTCTTCTTTATACAATCCTATTAAGTATAAATATTTTAATTTAAAATATATAAATTTATGAATAACGAGCAATACATTTTATACTGTATATAGCCTATATACACATTATTTCAACAGGAAGTCTAATTACATGCGTAAAACTCATTACAAGACAATGTCAAGTCGAAGCAGGCCAGAGTAGAAACATTCACAACTGTCTGGCATAGTAGAGAATGGTAAACATCATTCTCAATCTTACTATTGGAGATATAAAACAGTGTCTTTCAATAGCTATTAGTGATAAATGTAATGGATTAATGCTTTATATTAATATTTCAATAGCATCTACCTTCTGCATTATACAAACCCATGTAATTGATTTGCCAATAAGGTTAATTTGACTCATGTAGCATTGGACCAAATCCGTAATAATTTCATAGAAATCCTAAATTTTACTTTGACAGCTGTACTATCAATGATGATGAATGTTATGCATGCATAAAAACTTACCGAAAGAAAGAAACAGTAACTACTGTCTATTGAAGTCCTTTAAGTGTCATTTTAAAACCATGGTTCAATATATATATTAGGTAGAAACAATGCCAGCGGCTACATTAAACATTTATCAAGTAATAAGATTTAAACACAGATAGAATGTTATCATATTTAGAAGGGTTAAAAGATGAAAAAGGCATATTATCTTAAAAATCCCTTTTTCGTATGTCATACACCCCCTCTAGCCAAGTACATAATATATGTAGCCTATATATATTTCAACCGTAACCTATATCTATTATAATGTTGTTATATTATAATAATTACCTATATATAGACCTATAGGTATGTGCAATAGTGTTGTGTACATACCTTTTTGTACGCACGTCTATATCGTGGTATCTATTCGATCTATGAACAGTTTTTACCACGTTCATATGTAAATAGAAATCATTTTAATCGCTTCAAGAATACACATTAATGATAACGGCGACCAACACACTTCCCAAAATCTCACACTCCATAAGTTGATATTAACCACGTTCCCACTGAGAATTGTGAAGAAAGCGAGCTTAAAGCCGTTTTTTTAAACGCAGTTATTAGGGAGTTGATAGCAATGGTCAATAGAGTAGGTAATCAAATCAAACATTCGTGACTTAGAGATCATATCAATATATATATAATGTAAGAATGAAAATGCTATATAAATATTAAAATTGTCAAATGACTAACATAACTAGACAGGCGACTCCATTTTCATAGTCTTGCACAAGGCCCAAAATGACCTGTAATCGACCACAATTTTCTAAGAGGTGTGTTTCCCTAAATGTCATTATGCTGTCAACTTCTTTAATATCCGAACTATCAGTTTTAGTCTCAGAACCTGGAATGTTTTAGCTAAGATAATCAGTAAAATTGTTCACACCTCTCCCTCGAAATTTCTTCCTTCAAAACTTATGTAGCCATAATTATTAGCGTTTGTTAGTAATAACCAACTACTACCACTACCAACAACTACCTAGTTTGGGATATCAGCTGCTGCTGGAAGCGAACGTTAAAGCGATACAACCTCTTAGAATGAACAAAAAAATTAAGTTCTCAATCTTGGTCAATAAGAGTATATTTTCATCAACATGAGTGTCCAAAGTATACAAACAGAATCAAATAAACCCATAAAACTATGTAATTTTCCATACAATTACAGATTATTATTGATAAATGCCTTAATTTGGATTAAGGGATTTATTACAGCTTTCGAGTTGCGTTCGAAACTGTATTGTTTTCGTGAAATAAAATTTGAAAAGCAAATTTCGGAAATTAGACAGAGTACCTGAAACAATCTGTAATATTTGGAAGATTTTTTGCATTGTCTCAGATATTCCAGACCTAGAGATTAGCCCTTAAATGTATTTCCAGCAATCAGTTTCCGACCGGAAGCTGTCTGGCGGAAAACTCCTTATTTTTGGAAATTGACCATAGATTTGTTTAATATTTGTTTGATTTTCATAAAATTGTCTGTGTACAATCTTGAAAGAACTTCTGAGCAGACTGCGACTTCAGAAATTTGAAATTCGAAAATTTTGTCGATAACTTTTTGTACGGTACTGAATTTTAGTGAAATATCCAACTTCTTTAGATTTTATTTGATGACCACGAAAATTGGTAGGTGGGTAGAAGTCAAATTATCAATAAAGATTCAAAAAAAAATATCCGAAAATGACCAAATAGCACAAAATCCAAATTTTCGGACTATGTTTTGCAAAAAATTCAAATTTATTTATTTCACAGAATTTATACCATCAATATCCTCATTTTGTTTCCTTCTTGCGGATACCAATTTTATTACTAACCGTTTAGCCGCCATCTTAAAAAAAGCAAAATATCGGAAAAAATACTACTCCTCCCCCATTTTTTATCCGATTTTCAAACTTGATTTAAAATGTAATTTTTAAAATTATCTAGGTCCTCTAGTCGCCCTTTTTTGAATTTTAAATTTGTCTTTGCACAACATTCATTCAAAGTTTTTTGTGATAGGCCTTGGATACGTAGGCTTATAACTTTTGACCTTGACCATCTGCAACCTTTATCTTTCGACAAAACGATTCTTCTTTGGCTACACTTTCATTTGATACCAATTTTGGATAATTAGGGAATGTTAAATTTGTATTTTGCACAAAAATTAGACCTCTCGGGTCAAAAGTGGCCCAGCCCTGGCCATTTTAGTTTTGGGGTGGCCTAGTTCCCGTTTTGAAGTAGTGCTCAGGTAAAAGCCAAAACTTTGACAAGCTGCTGTTGGAAACCTATCAGAGATAGGACATTGCAATTTGATGAAGTTATTTTGGGCCAAATTTCAAGTTCCTACCGCGAACTGCCAGAGCAGATTTAGTGTCGCCAACTTCCTGCAAACACCGTTTAATACAGATTTCCTCTCCAAAACTGGGTGAAACTTTAAAGTCGATTTTCTCGAAAGTTTGAAAAAATAAACTTTTTCCGTTTTCGCCTGAAATAGACATAGGGAATGTTAAATTTGTATTCTGCACAAAAATTAGACCTCTAGGGTCAAAATTGGCCCAGCTACGGCCATTTTAGTTTTGGTGTGGCCTAGTTCCCGTTTTGAAGCAGTGCTCGGGTAAAAGCCAAAACTTTGACAGGCTGCTGTTGGAAAACTATCAGAGATATGATCTTGCAATTTGCTCTGCGTGTGCCCCACGATATGAAGTTATTTTGGGCAAAATTTCAAGTTCCTACCGCGAACGGTCTGGCTGCCAGAGCAGATTTAGTGTCGCCAACTTCCTGCAAACACCGTTTAATGCAGATTTCCTCTCCAAAACTGGATGAAACTTTAAAGTCGATTTTCTCGAAAGTTTGAAAAAATAAACTTTTTCCGTTTTTGTCTGAAATAGACGTAGGGAATGTTGAATTTGTATTCTGCACAAAAATTAGACCTCTAGGGTCAAAATTGGCCCAACTAAAGCCAAAACTTTGACAGGCTGCTGTTTGAAAACTATCAGAGATAGGATCTTGCAATTTGCACTGCGTGTGCCCAACGATATGAAGTTATTTTGGGCCAAATTTCAAGTTCCTACCGCGAACGGTCTGGCTGCCAGAGCAGATTTAGTGTCGCCAACTTCCTGAAAACACCGTTTAATGCAGATTTCCTCTCCAAAACTGGGTGAAACTTTAAAGTCGGTTTTCTCGAAAGTTTGAAAAAAAACCTTTTTCCGTTTTCGCCTGAAATAGATCCAACGATATGAAGTTATTGTGGGCCAAATTTCGAGGGCCTACCGCGAACGGTCTGGCTGCCAGAGCAGATTTAGTGTCGCCAACTATCTGCAAACACCGTTTAATGCAGATTTCCTCTCCAAAACTGGGTGAAACTTTAAAGTCGATTTTCTCGAAAGTTTGAAAAAATAAACTTTATCCGTTTTCGCCTGAAATTGACGTAGGGAATGTTGAATTTGTATTCTGCACACAAATTAGACCTCTAGGGTCAAAATTGGCCCAGCTATGACCATTTTAGTTTTGGGGTGGCCTAGTTCTCGTTTTGATGCAGTGCTCAGGTAAAAGCCAAAACTTTGACAGGCTGCTGTTGGAAAACTATCAGAGATAGGATCTTGCAATTTGCACTGCGTGTGCCCAACGATATGAAGTTAATTTGGGCCAAATTTCAAGTGCCTACCGCGAACGGTCTGGCTGCCAGAGCAGATTTAGTGTCGCCAACTTCCTGCAAACACCGTTTAATGCAGATTTCCTCTCCAAAACTGGGTAAAACTTTAAAGTCGATTTTCTCGAAAGTTTGAAAAAATAAACTTTTTCCGTTTTCGTCTGAAATAGACGTAGGGAATGTTAAATTTGTATTCTGCACAAAAATTAGACCTCTAGGGTCAAAATTGGCCCAACTATTGCCATTTTAGTTTTGGGTTGGCCTAGTTCCCGTTTTGAAGCCGTGCTCAGGTAAAAGCCAAAACTTTGACAGGCTGCTGTTGGAAAACTATCAGAGATAGGATCTTGCAATTTGCACTGCGTGTGCCCAACGATATGAAGTTATTTTGGGCCAAATTTCAAATTCCTACCGCGAACGGTCTAGCTGCCAGAGCAGATTTAGTGTCGCCAACTTCCTGCAAACACCGTTTAATGCAGATTTCCTCTCCAAAACTGGGTGAAACTTTAAAGTCGATTTTCTCGAAATTTTTAAAAAATAAACTTTTTCCGTTTTCGCCTGAAATAGACGTAGGAAATGTTGAATTTGTATTCTGCACAAAAATTAGACCTCTAGGGTCAAAATTGGCCCAGCTATGACCATTTTAGTTTTGGGGTGGCCTAGTTCTCGTTTTGATGCAGTGCTCAGGTAAAAGCCAAAACTTTGACAGGCTGCTGTTGGAAAACTATCAGAGATAGGATCTTGCAATTTGCACTGCGTGTGCCCAACGATATGAAGTTATTTTGGGCCAAATTTCAAGTTCCTACCGCAAACGGTCTGGCTGCCAGAGCAGATTTAGTGTCGCCAACTTCCTGCAAACACCGTTTAATGCAGATTTCCTCTCCAAAACTGGGTGAAACTTTAAAGTCGATTTTCTCGAAAGTTTGAAAAAATAGACTTTTTCCGTTTTCGCCTGAAATAGACGTAGGGAATGCTGAATTTGTATTCTGCACAAAAATTAGACCTCTAGGGTCAAAATTGGCCCAGCTATGACCATTTTAGTTTTGGGGTGGCCTAGTTCTCGTTTTGATGCAGTGCTCAGGTAAAAGCCAAAACTTTGACAGGCTGCTGTTGGAAAACTATCAGAGATAGGATCTTGCAATTTGCACTGCGTGTGCCCAACGATATGAAGTTATTTTGGGCCAAATTTCAAATTCCTACCGCGAACGGTCTGGCTGCCAGAGCAGATTTAGTGTCGCCAACTTCCTGCAAACACCGTTTAATGCAGATTTCCTCTCCAAAACTGGGTGGAACTTTAAAGTCGATTTTCTCGAAAGTTTGAAAAAATAAACTTTTTTCGTTTTTGTCTGAAATAGACGTAGGGAATGTTAAATTTGTATTCTGCACAAAAATTAGACCTCTAGGGTCAAAATTGGCCCAACTAAAGCCAAAACTTTGACAGGCTGCTGTTTGAAAACTATCAGAGATAGGATCTTGCAATTTGCACTGCTTGTGCTCAACGATATGAAGTTATTGTGGGCCAAATTTCGAGGGCCTACCGCGAACGGTCTGGCTGCCAGAGCAGATTTAGTGTCGCCAACTATCTGCAAACACCGTTTAATGCAGATTTCCTCTCCAAAACTGGGTGAAACTTTAAAGTCGATTTTCTGGAAATTTTGAAAAAATAAACTTTTTCCGTTTTCGCCTGAAATAGACGTAGGGAATGTTGAATTTGTATTCTGCACAAAAATTAGACCTCTAGGGTCAAAATTGGCCCAGCTATGACCATTTTAGTTTTGGGGTGGCCTAGTTCTCGTTTTGATGCAGTGCTCAGGTAAAAGCCAAAACTTTGACAGGCTGCTGTTGGAAAACTATCAGAGATAGGATCTTGCAATTTGCACTGCGTGTGCCCAACGATGTGAAGTTATTTTGGGCCAAATATCAAGTTCCTACCGCAAACGGTCTGGCTGCCAGAGCAGATTTAGTGTCGCCAACTTCCTGCAAACACCGTTTAATGCAGATTTCCTCTCCAAAACTGGGTGAAACTTTAAAGTCGATTTTCTCGAAATTTTGAAAAAATAAACTTTTTCCGTTTTCGCCTGAAATAGACGTAGGGAATGCTGAATTTGTATTCTGCACAAAAATTAGACCTCTAGGGTCAAAATTGGCCCAGCTATGACCATTTTAGTTTTGGGGTGGCCTAGTTCTCGTTTTGATGCAGTGCTCAGGTAAAAGCCAAAACTTTGACAGGCTGCTGTTGGAAAACTATCAGAGATAGGATCTTGCAATTTGCACTGCGTGTGCCCAACGATATGAAGTTATTTTGGGCCAAATTTCAAATTCCTACCGCGAACGGTCTGGCTGCCAGAGCAGATTTAGTGTCGCCAACTTCCTGCAAACACCGTTTAATGCAGATTTCCTCTCCAAAACTGGGTGGAACTTTAAAGTCGATTTTCTCGAAAGTTTGAAAAAATAAACTTTTTCCGTTTTTGTCTGAAATAGACGTAGGGAATGTTAAATTTGTATTCTGCACAAAAATTAGACCTCTAGGGTCAAAATTGGCCCAACTAAAGCCAAAACTTTGACAGGCTGCTGTTTGAAAACTATCAGAGATAGGATCTTGCAATTTGCACTGCTTGTGCTCAACGATATGAAGTTATTGTGGGCCAAATTTCGAGGGCCTACCGCGAACGGTCTGGCTGCCAGAGCAGATTTAGTGTCGCCAACTATCTGCAAACACCGTTTAATGCAGATTTCCTCTCCAAAACTGGGTGAAACTTTAAAGTCGATTTTCTCGAAAGTTTGAAAAAATAAACTTTATCCGTTTTCGCCTGAAATTGACGTAGGGAATGTTGAATTTGTATTCTGCACAAAAATTAGACCTCTAGGGTCAAAATTGGCCCAGCTATGACCATTTTAGTTTTGGGGTGGCCTAGTTCTCGTTTTGATGCAGTGCTCAGGTAAAAGCCAAAACTTTGACAGGCTGCTGTTTGAAAACTATCAGAGATAGGATCTTGCAATTTGCACTGCTTGTGCTCAACGATATGAAGTTAATGTGGGCCAAATTTCGAGGGCCTACCGCGAACGGTCTGGCTGCCAGAGCAGATTTAGTGTCGCCAACTATCTGCAAACACCGTTTAATGCAGATTTCCTCTCCAAAACTGGGTGAAACTTTAAAGTCGATTTTCTCGAAAGTTTGAAAAAATAGACTTTTTCCGTTTTCACCTGAAATAGACGTAGGGAATATTAAATTTGTATTCTGCACAAAAATTAGACCTCTAGGGTCAAAATTGGCCCAGCTATAACCATTTTAGTTTTGGGGTGGCCTAGTTCCCGTTTTGAAGCAGTGCTCAGGTAAAAGCCAAACATTTGACAGGCTGCTGTTGGAAAACAATCAGAGATAGGATCTTGCAATTTGCACTGCGTGTGCCCAACGATATGAAGTTAATTTGGGCCAAATTTCAAGTTCCTACCGCAAACGGTCTGGCTGCCAGAGCAGATTTAGTGTCGCCAACTTCCTGCAAACGCCGTATAATGCAGATTTCCTTTCCAAAACTGGGTGAAACTTTAAAGTCGATTTTCTCGAAAGTTTGAAAAAATAAACTTTTTCCGTTTTCACCTGAAATAGACGTAGGGAATGTTAAATTTGTATTCTGCACAAAAATTAGACCTCTAGGGTCAAAATTGGCCCAACTATTGCCATTTTAGTTTTGGGGTGGCCTAGTTCTCGTTTTGAAGCAGTGCTCAGGTAAAAGCCAAAACTTTGACAGGCTGCTGTTGGAAAACTATCAGAGAAAGGATCTTGCAATTTGCACTGCGTGTTCCCAACGATATGAAGTTATTTTGGGCCAAATTTCAAGTTCCTACCGCGAACGGTCTGGCTGCCAGAGCAGATTTAGTGTCGCCAACTTCCTGCAAACACCGTTTAATGCAGATTTCCTCTCCAAAACTGGGTAAAACTTTAAAGTCGATTTTCTCGAAAAGTTGAAAAAATAAACTTTTTTCGTTTTCGCCTGAAATAGACGTAGGGAATGTTAAATTGGTATTCTGCACAAAAATTAGACCTCTAGGGTCAAAATTGGCCCAGCTATAGCCATTTTAGTTTTGGGGTTGCCTAGTTCCCGTTTTGAAGCAGTGCTCAGGTAAAAGCCAAAAATTTGACAGGCTGCGGTTGGAAAACTATCAGAGATAGGATCTTGCAATTTAAACTGCGTGTGCCCAACGATATGAAGTTATTGTGGGCAAAATTTCAAGTGCCTTCCGCGAACAGTCTGGCTGCCAGAGCAGATTTAGTGTCGCCAACTTCCTGAAAACACCGTTTAATGCAGATTTCCTCTCCAAAACTGGGTGAAACTTTAAAGTCGGTTTTCTCGAAAGTTTGAAAAAAAAACTTTTTCCGTTTTCGCCTAAAATAGATCCAACGGTACGAAGTTATTGTGGGCCAAATATCAAGTTCCTACCGCAAACGGTCTGGCTGCCAGAGCAGATTTAGTGTCGCCAACTTCCTGCAAACACCGTTTAATGCAGATTTCCTCTCCAAAACTGGGTGAAACTTTAAAGTCGATTTTCTCGAAATTTTGAAAAAATAAACTTTTTCCGTGTTCGCCTGAAATAGACGTAGGGAATGTTGATTTTGTATTTTGGTGTAAATTTGAGGGGGATCAGATTGTAGTTTGAGTTGGTTTTATTCTGTAAGACTAGAACAGATGATTAAGCAAGTTCATTCTACGAACCCCTGTGGGCAAATCAGAGTTACGTCCCTCTATTCTCTTCCCGCACTGTGCATGGCTGGCTTATTATTAATTGCAATCAATAAAAAAAGCTTAATCAACGTAATTGATCAACATGGCAGGTAGACCAAAGCGTGTAGGTGCGGGTGGAAAGATGCAAGAATACATCAGTACAATTTTAGAAGGTGATGAAGAATTCCTACAACCGCAAACCGTTAAAAAAGAGTTGTACTCATCACCGCTTGTAATCGGAAAAAACCAAAATGGCGACCTTCCGAGCGGGACTAAGTCTAGAATTTTGACTCCCAATGATTCATACATGAATTTAACGACACCTTTGAGAGCAGAGGGCAGGACCAAATCTGATATTCAAGCCTTGGAAGAAAAGTGTCGCCAACTCGAGATGGACCTTGAAAAGGCCAAGTTACAACGAAAATGTGAAGAACTCCAAAGACGCATTGATGGCTGTAGTCCTCAATTAAGCAGTACTCAGAGCAGGTCTACTCCAACTGTCACCAGGAATAGATTAGACCCCAGCCTACCTCAAGCCTATCAAGAATTAGCAGGCGGTCCTAGCTCAGTCGAGACTAGTCAAGCAGGAGCTAATCATCAATCTCCACAGGCACAAGGTATGCATAATATAAACCTACAACATTATGAAAACCTTGGCTTTGTCAGGCCCAATCCAAAGTCCCAACACTGCAAAACAAGGCTAGTACACAATTACATTTGGGAGGATCTTCTGCTGTTGAACCAAAGAGATGAAGTTATTACCCTAACTAGCAATGGAGGGGTCAAGGTGAATAAGAGATATGAGCGAGAATTACACAAGCTTACTATAGAACAATGGGGCTATGGGTCGGTGTCTATTCTGCAGGAGATGGTAGAAAATGGCGAGCTACCCGGCGTAGGGATATTGGATTATTTGGAATATATAAAAACTGTATTCCGTCTTTTTAGCCGGTACCTTACACCAAGCGTACTGCTCTACGATAAGGAGTACCGAGAGGCTCAATCTAAAGAAAACTTCAAATGGGGCTCGCCTAAGTCAAATATTTTGGATTTTCAGCTTATCCCTAAGGCTATTAATAATATAGCTAACCCTATGTTACCGCAGAAGAAAGACCGAAACACACGCCGTCGTGGCCCATTCACCCCCGATGGGAAGGAGATATGTCGGAAATTCAATAATGACAAATGTGATTTTGGTAACTGTAAACTTTGCCATTGTTGTTCTATCTGTTTCGAGACATCACATGGTTCCAACTCTCATGCAAAAAACTAGAGACCCAAAATTCCCTATCTGGTAGTGTAAAACCATTTTGTCAAGCTTCTAATGGAATTGGCAAAAAAATATCGGCTTGGAATGAATTATTAAATCCAACTGACCCAGATAGGGAATTTATTCTTGATGGCATAGAGCATGGTTTCAAGATTATCGATTCCGAAACAAAACTCAAAACATGTGAAGTTGACAATTATCAATCGTGCAAAAAGTATCAAACCCTAGTAGAACAGCAAATTTGTTTCGAAATAGCTCAAGGAAACTACGTCATTTCCAAAGAAAAACCTTCTATTGTAAGTGCTTTGGGCGCTATCCCAAAATCTGACAACAAAGTGCGCCTTATACACGATGCAAGCAGCCCTCAAGGCGAATCATTAAATGACTATGTATCAAGTGATTGTGGATGCAGTTATATGGATTTGCGCGATGCTAGTAACCTTGTGACTGCAGGTTGCTATTTATCAAAAATTGATCTCAGTTCTGCCTACCGGTCGGTTCCCATACATACATCAAATTTTCCAGCTACTGGGTTAAAGTGGATTTTTCGGGGCGATAAGCACCCCACTTACCTGTTCGATACTAAACTTCCATTTGGGGCTAGAAAAAGCCCTCAAATTTTCCAGTGCCTTAGTCGTGCTATTTGTCGTATATTGCGGCAGCGTTTTGGCTACATTGCTATTGCTTACCTTGACGATTTTTTAGTTTATGGTGAATCTTACAATCAATGCTATGATGCTATGTTGTGCCTAATTTCTCTACTCCATAGGCTAGGTTTTTCAGTTAATTGGTCAAAGACTATCTGCCCTGCTCAACAAATAGTGTTTTTGGGCATTCTGATCGACACAGTGCATCTGACATTCGCCTTACCCGGGGAAAAAATCTGCGCTTTTAAAGTTCTTTTGGACGAATTCTCACTTCGAAAAAGGGCTAGTAAGAGGCAATTGGAAACACTTATTGGCAAACTTTCATGGGCCTCCCATGTTATTAGTGGCGGTAGAACATTCATAAGGCGAATCATACAGATTAAAGACTCTTTGCAGAAGTCTTCTCATAAAGTGCTATTAAACAGTGAATTTTTGGCTGATATAAATTGGTGGCGATCTTTCATGTGTGTTTTCAACGGAACTTGTAGAATTCAGGATAAACGTCCAGTAACTAATATCCAGACAGACGCATCTATGGATGGTGCTGGAGGCTACTTTCAGGGCGATTATTTCTATGTTAACTGGCTCTTGGACTGCCCGGCCTTGTTTTATCAACATATTAATATTAAGGAGCTTATATCCGTTGTGTTTGCAATATGTCGCTGGAGTTCCCTTCTAACTAATAAACGTGTGTATTTGTATAGTGATAATAAGAGCACTGTTGCCTGGATTAATAAAGGTGCCTCTAAAAACCCTTTTGCCATGATGATCTGCAGATTACTTTTTTGGATAGTTTCACTTATAAACTGTACAGTGAAGGCTATTTATATCCCAGGCGTTAACAATGTTATTGCGGATGCTTGTTCACGCCTTCATGAGAAAGACAAATATGACAAATTATGTGAATTAGTGCCTACAGTTAACCTTAAGGCGTTTAGCTGCAGAGAACTTTGTTTTCACATGTCGCCATTGTTTATATATTGTAGGTGGCTTAGTTCAAACGTTAAGATATCAAGTGGAGTCTTACAAAAACAAGGCGTGGGCTAACACAACAAGACTCACCTACAGGACTCACTTAAAGTGTTATACCGACTTTTGCACTCAGGTTTGTCGCAACCCAGTCCCTGCTGATTCAGAGCTACTACAACTTTATGTAGTCTATTTGGCAAACTTTAAACATTTTCGGTACCAAACTATCCAGCAGTACTTGAATATTGTGACTCATCTCCATAAATTAAGTGGCTACTTAGATCCAACTAAGAACGATTATCAGCTTTTATTATTATTAAAAGGTATTCGTCGAGAGTTAGGCGATGCACAAACTCCTGTGGATGCTATTACACCGCAAATTCTAGTGGCCATTAAATCCACCTTGAATTTTAGCTGTCTATCTGATGTATCATTCTGGTGTGCATGCCTTATTGCATTTTATGGATTACTCCGCCCTGGCAATGTTGCAGTGCATGGCACTTTTAATCCTGATAATGACTTAAGAGTAGTAGATCTTATTAAGTGTTCATGGGGATTTTTATTATGCCTACGCAAAACCAAGACTATCCAGTTTCGCGAGAGACAACTGGAGGTCATTTTGCCTCGCATAAAGGACAGTCCCCTCTGTCCCTCAGCAGCTCTCGAATACCTGTTTGGTCTATACAGACCTCAATCAGTTTTTGACCCTCTCTTGGTCCTCGATACAAGTGAAGCACTCACTTACGCTAATTTCACCAAAAGGCTTCGCAAAGCTCTGACCCAAGCTGGTATTGATGGCATCAATATTAAGGGTCATTCTTTCCGCCGCGGTGGAGCAACCTGGCTGAATCACATCGGCGTACCTATAGACGTGATCAAATCTATCGGTTCATGGGCAAGTGATACAGTACATAGGTATATTGATCCACACTTTGCAACAAAACTACGCGCAATGGTTCATTTTGGTATGTCATTAAACTCTTAGTTCGACCTCAAGGTCGAATTTCTATATATACATGTATATATTTTTATACTAATACACAACCTCTTACTACAACTAGAAACACTCCTTTCCCCGGGCTGGGGATCTTTGATTATTTTTAAGTTAATTTTTGTATTATGTGTATTCAGTGTATTGTATTAATAATTTTGTGGCCCAAGTGGGGTCATTAAAATTGTGCCAACCTTAATATAGTTTTATTCCCCTCTTTGCTCACCTCCTGAGAAATCAAAATCAAAGTGTAAATTTGAGGGGGATCAGATTGTAGTTTGAGTTGGTTTTATTCTGTAAGACTAGAACAGATGATTAAGCAAGTTCATTCTACGAACCCCTGTGGGCAAATCAGAGTTACGTCCCTCTATTCTCTTCCCGCACTGTGCATGGCTGGCTTATTATTAATTGCAATCAATAAACCCACCACGCCCACCCAGCATTGTGGTAGCTCTCAAGGTAGTATTACCGAGCTTTATCCTATCATAGATAATTGCAGTTGACCTCTATATGTTAAATGTTAATTTTAATTTCCGTTTTAAGGGTGTGGGGGGATCTTTGATTATTTTTAAGTTAATTTTTGTATTATGTGTATTCAGTGTATTGTATTAATAATTTTGTGGCCCAAGTGGGGTCATTAAAATTGTGCCAACCTTAATATAGTTTTATTCCCCTCTTTGCTCACCTCCTGAGAAATCAAAATCAAACAGAAAAATTAGACCTCTAGGGTCAAAATTGGCCCAGCTATGACCATTTTAGTTTTAGGGTGGCCTAGTTCTCGTTTTGATGCAGTGCTCAGGTAAAAGCCAAAACTTTGACAGGCTGCTGTTGGAAAACTATCAGAGATAGGATCTTGCAATTTGCACTGCGTGTGCCCAACGATATGAAGTTATTTTGGGCCAAATATCAAGTGCCTACCGCGAACGGTCTGGCTGCCAGAGCAGATTTAGTGTCGCCAACTTCCTGCAAACACCGTTTAATGCAGATTTCCTCTCCAAAACTGGGTGAAACTTTAAAGTCGATTTTCTCGAAAGTTTGAAAAAATAAACTTTTTCCGTTTTCGCCTGAAATAGACGTAGGGAATGTTGAATTGGTATTTTGCAGAAAAATTAGACCTCTAGGGTCAAAATTGGCCCATCTATGACCATTTTAGTTTTGGGGTGGCCTAGTTCTCGTTTTGATGCAGTGCTCAGGTAAAAGCCAAAACTTTGACAGGCTGCTGTTGAAAAACTATCAGAGATAGGATCTTGCAATTTGCACTGCGTGTGCCCAACGATATGAAGTTATTGTGGGCCAAATTTCAAGTGCCTACCGCGAACGGTCTGGCTGCCAGAGCAGATTTAGTGTCGCCAACTTCCTGCAAACACCGTTTAATGCAGATTTCCTCTCCAAAACTGGGTGGAACTTTAAAGTCGATTTTCTCGAAAGTTTGAAAAAATAAACTTTTTCCGTTTTTGTCTGAAATAGACGTAGGGAATGTTAAATTTGTATTCTGCACAAAAATTAGACCTCTAGGGTCAAAATTGGCCCAACTAAAGCCAAAACTTTGACAGGCTGCTGTTTGAAAACTATCAGAGATAGGATCTTGCAATTTGCACTGCTTGTGCTCAACGATATGAAGTTATTGTGGGCCAAATTTCGAGGGCCTACCGCGAACGGTCTGGCTGCCAGAGCAGATTTAGTGTCGCCAACTATCTGCAAACACCGTTTAATGCAGATTTCCTCTCCAAAACTGGGTGAAACTTTAAAGTCGATTTTCTCGAAAGTTTGAAAAAATAAACTTTATCCGTTTTCGCCTGAAATTGACGTAGGGAATGTTGAATTTGTATTCTGCACAAAAATTAGACCTCTAGGGTCAAAATTGGCCCAGCTATGACCATTTTAGTTTTGGGGTGGCCTAGTTCTCGTTTTGATGCAGTGCTCAGGTAAAAGCCAAAACTTTGACAGGCTGCTGTTTGAAAACTATCAGAGATAGGATCTTGCAATTTGCACTGCTTGTGCTCAACGATATGAAGTTAATGTGGGCCAAATTTCGAGGGCCTACCGCGAACGGTCTGGCTGCCAGAGCAGATTTAGTGTCGCCAACTATCTGCAAACACCGTTTAATGCAGATTTCCTCTCCAAAACTGGGTGAAACTTTAAAGTCGATTTTCTCGAAAGTTTGAAAAAATAGACTTTTTCCGTTTTCACCTGAAATAGACGTAGGGAATATTAAATTTGTATTCTGCACAAAAATTAGACCTCTAGGGTCAAAATTGGCCCAGCTATAACCATTTTAGTTTTGGGGTGGCCTAGTTCCCGTTTTGAAGCAGTGCTCAGGTAAAAGCCAAACATTTGACAGGCTGCTGTTGGAAAACAATCAGAGATAGGATCTTGCAATTTGCACTGCGTGTGCCCAACGATATGAAGTTAATTTGGGCCAAATTTCAAGTTCCTACCGCAAACGGTCTGGCTGCCAGAGCAGATTTAGTGTCGCCAACTTCCTGCAAACGCCGTATAATGCAGATTTCCTTTCCAAAACTGGGTGAAACTTTAAAGTCGATTTTCTCGAAAGTTTGAAAAAATAAACTTTTTCCGTTTTCACCTGAAATAGACGTAGGGAATGTTAAATTTGTATTCTGCACAAAAATTAGACCTCTAGGGTCAAAATTGGCCCAACTATTGCCATTTTAGTTTTGGGGTGGCCTAGTTCTCGTTTTGAAGCAGTGCTCAGGTAAAAGCCAAAACTTTGACAGGCTGCTGTTGGAAAACTATCAGAGAAAGGATCTTGCAATTTGCACTGCGTGTTCCCAACGATATGAAGTTATTTTGGGCCAAATTTCAAGTTCCTACCGCGAACGGTCTGGCTGCCAGAGCAGATTTAGTGTCGCCAACTTCCTGCAAACACCGTTTAATGCAGATTTCCTCTCCAAAACTGGGTAAAACTTTAAAGTCGATTTTCTCGAAAAGTTGAAAAAATAAACTTTTTTCGTTTTCGCCTGAAATAGACGTAGGGAATGTTAAATTGGTATTCTGCACAAAAATTAGACCTCTAGGGTCAAAATTGGCCCAGCTATAGCCATTTTAGTTTTGGGGTTGCCTAGTTCCCGTTTTGAAGCAGTGCTCAGGTAAAAGCCAAAAATTTGACAGGCTGCGGTTGGAAAACTATCAGAGATAGGATCTTGCAATTTAAACTGCGTGTGCCCAACGATATGAAGTTATTGTGGGCAAAATTTCAAGTGCCTTCCGCGAACAGTCTGGCTGCCAGAGCAGATTTAGTGTCGCCAACTTCCTGAAAACACCGTTTAATGCAGATTTCCTCTCCAAAACTGGGTGAAACTTTAAAGTCGGTTTTCTCGAAAGTTTGAAAAAAAAACTTTTTCCGTTTTCGCCTAAAATAGATCCAACGGTACGAAGTTATTGTGGGCCAAATATCAAGTTCCTACCGCAAACGGTCTGGCTGCCAGAGCAGATTTAGTGTCGCCAACTTCCTGCAAACACCGTTTAATGCAGATTTCCTCTCCAAAACTGGGTGAAACTTTAAAGTCGATTTTCTCGAAATTTTGAAAAAATAAACTTTTTCCGTGTTCGCCTGAAATAGACGTAGGGAATGTTGATTTTGTATTTTGCAGAAAAATTAGACCTCTAGGGTCAAAATTGGCCCAGCTATGACCATTTTAGTTTTAGGGTGGCCTAGTTCTCGTTTTGATGCAGTGCTCAGGTAAAAGCCAAAACTTTGACAGGCTGCTGTTGGAAAACTATCAGAGATAGGATCTTGCAATTTGCACTGCGTGTGCCCAACGATATGAAGTTATTTTGGGCCAAATATCAAGTGCCTACCGCGAACGGTCTGGCTGCCAGAGCAGATTTAGTGTCGCCAACTTCCTGCAAACACCGTTTAATGCAGATTTCCTCTCCAAAACTGGGTGAAACTTTAAAGTCGATTTTCTCGAAAGTTTGAAAAAATAAACTTTTTCCGTTTTCGCCTGAAATAGACGTAGGGAATGTTGAATTGGTATTTTGCAGAAAAATTAGACCTCTAGGGTCAAAATTGGCCCATCTATGACCATTTTAGTTTTGGGGTGGCCTAGTTCTCGTTTTGATGCAGTGCTCAGGTAAAAGCCAAAACTTTGACAGGCTGCTGTTGAAAAACTATCAGAGATAGGATCTTGCAATTTGCACTGCGTGTGCCCAACGATATGAAGTTATTGTGGGCCAAATTTCAAGTGCCTACCGCGAACGGTCTGGCTGCCAGAGCAGATTTAGTGTCGCCAACTTCCTGCAAACACCGTTTAATGCAGATTTCCTCTCCAAAACTGGGTGAAACTTTAAAGTCGATTTTCTCGAAAGTTTGAAAAAATAAACTTTTTCCGTTTTCGCCTGAAATAGACGTAGGGAATGTTGAATTGGTATTCTGCACAAACATTAGACCTCTAGGGTAACAATTGGCCCATCTATGACCATTTTAGTTTTGGGGTGGCCTAGTTCTCGTTTTGATGCAGTGCTCAGGTAAAAGCCAAAACTTTGACAGGCTGCTGTTGAAAAACTATCAGAGATAGGATCTTGCAATTTGCACTGCGTGTGCCCAACGATATGAAGTTATTGTTGGCCAAATTTCAAGTGCCTACCGCGAACGGTCTGGCTGCCAGAGCAGATTTAGTGTCGCCAACTTCCTGCAAACACCGTTTAATGCAGATTTCCTCTCCAAAACTGGGTGAAACTTTAAAGTCGATTTTCTCGAAAGTTTGAAAAAATAAACTTTTTCCGTTTTCACCTGAAATAGACGTAGGGAATATTAAATTTGTATTCTGCACAAAAATTAGACCTCTAGGGTCAAAATTGGCCCAGCTATAACCATTTTAGTTTTGGGGTGGCCTAGTTCCCGTTTTGAAGCAGTGCTCAGGTAAAAGCCAAAAATTTGACAGGCTGCTGTTGGAAAACTATCAGAGATAGGATCTTGCAATTTGCACTGCGTGTGCCCAACGATATGAAGTTATTGTGGGCAAAATTTCAAGTGCCTTCCGCGAACAGTCTGGCTGCCAGAGCAGATTTAGTGTCGCCAACTTCCTGCAAACACCGTTTAATGCAGATTTCCTCTCCAAAACTGGGTGAAACTTTAAAGTCGATTTTCTCGAAATTTTGAAAAAATAAACTTTTTCCGTGTTCGCCTGAAATAGACGTAGGGAATGTTGATTTTGTATTTTGCAGAAAATTAGACCTCTAGGGTCAAAATTGGCCCAGCTATGACCATTTTAGTTTTAGGGTGGCCTAGTTCTCGTTTTGATGCAGTGCTCAGGTAAAAGCCAAAACTTTGACAGGCTGCTGTTGGAAAACTATCAGAGATAGGATCTTGCAATTTGCACTGCGTGTGCCCAACGATATGAAGTTATTGTGGGCCAAATATCAAGTGCCTACCGCGAACGGTCTGGCTGCCAGAGCAGATTTAGTGTCGCCAACTTCCTGCAAACACCGTTTAATGCAGATTTCCTCTCCAAAACTGGGTGAAACTTTAAAGTCGATTTTCTCGAAAGTTTGAAAAAATAAACTTTTTCCGTTTTTGTCTGAAATAGACGTAGGGAATGTTAAATTTGTATTCTGCACAAAAATTAGACCTCTAGGGTCAAAATTGGCCCAACTAAAGCCAAAACTTTGACAGGCTGCTGTTTGAAAACTATCAGAGATAGGATCTTGCAATTTGCACTGCTTGTGCTCAACGATATGAAGTTATTGTGGGCCAAATTTCGAGGGCCTACCGCGAACGGTCTGGCTGCCAGAGCAGATTTAGTGTCGCCAACTATCTGCAAACACCGTTTAATGCAGATTTCCTCTCCAAAACTGGGTGAAACTTTAAAGTCGATTTTCTCGAAAGTTTGAAAAAATAAACTTTATCCGTTTTCGCCTGAAATTGACGTAGGGAATGTTGAATTTGTATTCTGCACAAAAATTAGACCTCTAGGGTCAAAATTGGCCCAGCTATGACCATTTTAGTTTTGGGGTGGCCTAGTTCTCGTTTTGATGCAGTGCTCAGGTAAAAGCCAAAACTTTGACAGGCTGCTGTTGGAAAACTATCAGAGATAGGATCTTGCAATTTGCACTGCGTGTGCCCAACGATATGAAGTTATTTTGGGCCAAATATCAAGTGCCTACCGCGAACGGTCTGGCTGCCAGAGCAGATTTAGTGTCGCCAACTTCCTGCAAACACCGTTTAATGCAGATTTCCTCTCCAAAACTGGGTGAAACTTTAAAGTCGATTTTCTCGAAAGTTTGAAAAAATAAACTTTTTCCGTTTTCGCCTGAAATAGACGTAGGGAATGTTGAATTGGTATTTTGCAGAAAAATTAGACCTCTAGGGTCAAAATTGGCCCATCTATGACCATTTTAGTTTTGGGGTGGCCTAGTTCTCGTTTTGATGCAGTGCTCAGGTAAAAGCCAAAACTTTGACAGGCTGCTGTTGAAAAACTATCAGAGATAGGATCTTGCAATTTGCACTGCGTGTGCCCAACGATATGAAGTTATTGTGGGCCAAATTTCAAGTGCCTACCGCGAACGGTCTGGCTGCCAGAGCAGATTTAGTGTCGCCAACTTCCTGCAAACACCGTTTAATGCAGATTTCCTCTCCAAAACTGGGTGAAACTTTAAAGTCGATTTTCTCGAAAGTTTGAAAAAATAAACTTTTTCCGTTTTCGCCTGAAATAGACGTAGGGAATGTTGAATTGGTATTCTGCACAAACATTAGACCTCTAGGGTAACAATTGGCCCATCTATGACCATTTTAGTTTTGGGGTGGCCTAGTTCTCGTTTTGATGCAGTGCTCAGGTAAAAGCCAAAACTTTGACAGGCTGCTGTTGAAAAACTATCAGAGATAGGATCTTGCAATTTGCACTGCGTGTGCCCAACGATATGAAGTTATTGTTGGCCAAATTTCAAGTGCCTACCGCGAACGGTCTGGCTGCCAGAGCAGATTTAGTGTCGCCAACTTCCTGCAAACACCGTTTAATGCAGATTTCCTCTCCAAAACTGGGTGAAACTTTAAAGTCGATTTTCTCGAAAGTTTGAAAAAATAAACTTTTTCCGTTTTCACCTGAAATAGACGTAGGGAATATTAAATTTGTATTCTGCACAAAAATTAGACCTCTAGGGTCAAAATTGGCCCAGCTATAACCATTTTAGTTTTGGGGTGGCCTAGTTCCCGTTTTGAAGCAGTGCTCAGGTAAAAGCCAAAAATTTGACAGGCTGCTGTTGGAAAACTATCAGAGATAGGATCTTGCAATTTGCACTGCGTGTGCCCAACGATATGAAGTTATTGTGGGCAAAATTTCAAGTGCCTTCCGCGAACAGTCTGGCTGCCAGAGCAGATTTAGTGTCGCCAACTTCCTGCAAACACCGTTTAATGCAGATTTCCTCTCCAAAACTGGGTGAAACTTTAAAGTCGATTTTCTCGAAATTTTGAAAAAATAAACTTTTTCCGTGTTCGCCTGAAATAGACGTAGGGAATGTTGATTTTGTATTTTGCAGAAAATTAGACCTCTAGGGTCAAAATTGGCCCAGCTATGACCATTTTAGTTTTAGGGTGGCCTAGTTCTCGTTTTGATGCAGTGCTCAGGTAAAAGCCAAAACTTTGACAGGCTGCTGTTGGAAAACTATCAGAGATAGGATCTTGCAATTTGCACTGCGTGTGCCCAACGATATGAAGTTATTGTGGGCCAAATATCAAGTGCCTACCGCGAACGGTCTGGCTGCCAGAGCAGATTTAGTGTCGCCAACTTCCTGCAAACACCGTTTAATGCAGATTTCCTCTCCAAAACTGGGTGAAACTTTAAAGTCGATTTTCTCGAAAGTTTGAAAAAATAAACTTTTTCCGTTTTTGTCTGAAATAGACGTAGGGAATGTTAAATTTGTATTCTGCACAAAAATTAGACCTCTAGGGTCAAAATTGGCCCAACTAAAGCCAAAACTTTGACAGGCTGCTGTTTGAAAACTATCAGAGATAGGATCTTGCAATTTGCACTGCTTGTGCTCAACGATATGAAGTTATTGTGGGCCAAATTTCGAGGGCCTACCGCGAACGGTCTGGCTGCCAGAGCAGATTTAGTGTCGCCAACTATCTGCAAACACCGTTTAATGCAGATTTCCTCTCCAAAACTGGGTGAAACTTTAAAGTCGATTTTCTCGAAATTTTGAAAAAATAAACTTTTTCCGTTTTCGCCTGAAATAGACGTAGGGAATGTTGAATTTGTATTCTGCACAAAAATTAGACCTCTAGGGTCAAAATTGGCCCAGCTATGACCATTTTAGTTTTGGGGTGGCCTAGTTCTCGTTTTGATGCAGTGCTCAGGTAAAAGCCAAAACTTTGACAGGCTGCTGTTGGAAAACTATCAGAGATAGGATCTTGCAATTTGCACTGCGTGTGCCCAACGATGTGAAGTTATTTTGGGCCAAATATCAAGTTCCTACCGCAAACGGTCTGGCTGCCAGAGCAGATTTAGTGTCGCCAACTTCCTGCAAACACCGTTTAATGCAGATTTCCTCTCCAAAACTGGGTGAAACTTTAAAGTCGATTTTCTCGAAATTTTGAAAAAATAAACTTTTTCCGTTTTCGCCTGAAATAGACGTAGGGAATGCTGAATTTGTATTCTGCACAAAAATTAGACCTCTAGGGTCAAAATTGGCCCAGCTATGACCATTTTAGTTTTGGGGTGGCCTAGTTCTCGTTTTGATGCAGTGCTCAGGTAAAAGCCAAAACTTTGACAGGCTGCTGTTGGAAAACTATCAGAGATAGGATCTTGCAATTTGCACTGCGTGTGCCCAACGATATGAAGTTATTTTGGGCCAAATTTCAAATTCCTACCGCGAACGGTCTGGCTGCCAGAGCAGATTTAGTGTCGCCAACTTCCTGCAAACACCGTTTAATGCAGATTTCCTCTCCAAAACTGGGTGGAACTTTAAAGTCGATTTTCTCGAAAGTTTGAAAAAATAAACTTTTTCCGTTTTTGTCTGAAATAGACGTAGGGAATGTTAAATTTGTATTCTGCACAAAAATTAGACCTCTAGGGTCAAAATTGGCCCAACTAAAGCCAAAACTTTGACAGGCTGCTGTTTGAAAACTATCAGAGATAGGATCTTGCAATTTGCACTGCTTGTGCTCAACGATATGAAGTTATTGTGGGCCAAATTTCGAGGGCCTACCGCGAACGGTCTGGCTGCCAGAGCAGATTTAGTGTCGCCAACTATCTGCAAACACCGTTTAATGCAGATTTCCTCTCCAAAACTGGGTGAAACTTTAAAGTCGATTTTCTCGAAAGTTTGAAAAAATAAACTTTATCCGTTTTCGCCTGAAATTGACGTAGGGAATGTTGAATTTGTATTCTGCACAAAAATTAGACCTCTAGGGTCAAAATTGGCCCAGCTATGACCATTTTAGTTTTGGGGTGGCCTAGTTCTCGTTTTGATGCAGTGCTCAGGTAAAAGCCAAAACTTTGACAGGCTGCTGTTTGAAAACTATCAGAGATAGGATCTTGCAATTTGCACTGCTTGTGCTCAACGATATGAAGTTAATGTGGGCCAAATTTCGAGGGCCTACCGCGAACGGTCTGGCTGCCAGAGCAGATTTAGTGTCGCCAACTATCTGCAAACACCGTTTAATGCAGATTTCCTCTCCAAAACTGGGTGAAACTTTAAAGTCGATTTTCTCGAAAGTTTGAAAAAATAGACTTTTTCCGTTTTCACCTGAAATAGACGTAGGGAATATTAAATTTGTATTCTGCACAAAAATTAGACCTCTAGGGTCAAAATTGGCCCAGCTATAACCATTTTAGTTTTGGGGTGGCCTAGTTCCCGTTTTGAAGCAGTGCTCAGGTAAAAGCCAAACATTTGACAGGCTGCTGTTGGAAAACTATCAGAGATAGGATCTTGCAATTTGCACTGCGTGTGCCCAACGATATGAAGTTATTGTGGGCAAAATTTCAAGTGCCTACCGCGAACGGTCTGGCTGCCAGAGCAGATTTAGTGTCGCCAACTTCCTGCAAACACCGTTTAATGCAGATTTCCTCTCCAAAAACTGGGTAAAACTTTAAAGTCGATTTTCTCGAAAGTTTGAAAAAATAAACTTTTTCCGTTTTTGTCTGAAATAGACGTAGGGAATGTTAAATTTGTATTCTGCACAAAAATTAGACCTCTAGGGTCAAAATTGGCCCAACTATTGCCATTTTAGTTTTGGGTTGGCCTAGTTCCCGTTTTGAAGCCGTGCTCAGGTAAAAGCCAAAACCTTGACAGGCTGCTGTTGGAAAACTATCAGAGATAGGATCTTGCAATTTGCACTGCGTGTGCCCAACGATATGAAGTTATTGTGGGCCAAATATCAAGTTCCTACCGCAAACGGTCTGGCTGCCAGAGCAGATTTAGTGTCGCCAACTTCCTGCAAACACCGTTTAATGCAGATTTCCTCTCCAAAACTGGGTGAAACTTTAAAGTCGATTTTCTCGAAATTTTGAAAAAAATAGACTTTTTCCGTTTTCGCCTGAAATAGACGTAGGGAATGCTGAATTTGTATTCTGCACAAAAATTAGACCTCTAGGGTCAAAATTGGCCCAGCTATGACCATTTTAGTTTTGGGGTGGCCTAGTTCTCGTTTTGATGCAGTGCTCAGGTAAAAGCCAAAACTTTGACAGGCTGCTGTTGGAAAACTATCAGAGATAGGATCTTGCGATTTGCACTGCGTGTGCCCAACGATATGAAGTTAATTTGGGCCAAATTTCAAGTGCCTACCGCGAACGGTCTGGCTGCCAGAGCAGATTTAGTGTCGCCAACTTCCTGCAAACACCGTTTAATGCAGATTTCCTCTCCAAAACTGGGTAAAACTTTAAAGTCGATTTTCTCGAAAGTTTGAAAAAATAAACTTTTTCCGTTTTCGTCTGAAATAGACGTAGGGAATGTTAAATTTGTATTCTGCACAAAAATTAGACCTCTAGGGTCAAAATTGGCCCAATTATTGCCATTTTAGTTTTGGGTTGGCCTAGTTCCCGTTTTGAAGCCGTGCTCAGGTAAAAGCCAAAACTTTGACAGGCTGCTGTTGGAAAACTATCAGAGATAGGATCTTGCAATTTGCACTGCGTGTGCCCAACGATATGAAGTTATTTTGGGCCAAATTTCAAATTCCTACCGCGAACGGTCTAGCTGCCAGAGCAGATTTAGTGTCGCCAACTTCCTGCAAACACCGTTTAATGCAGATTTCCTCTCCAAAACTGGGTGAAACTTTAAAGTCGATTTTCTCGAAATTTTTAAAAAATAAACTTTTTCCGTTTTCGCCTGAAATAGACGTAGGAAATGTTGAATTTGTATTCTGCACAAAAATTAGACCTCTAGGGTCAAAATTGGCCCAGCTATGACCATTTTAGTTTTGGGGTGGCCTAGTTCTCGTTTTGATGCAGTGCTCAGGTAAAAGCCAAAACTTTGACAGGCTGCTGTTGGAAAACTATCAGAGATAGGATCTTGCAATTTGCACTGCGTGTGCCCAACGATATGAAGTTATTTTGGGCCAAATTTCAAGTTCCTACCGCAAACGGTCTGGCTGCCAGAGCAGATTTAGTGTCGCCAACTTCCTGCAAACACCGTTTAATGCAGATTTCCTCTCCAAAACTGGGTGAAACTTTAAAGTCGATTTTCTCGAAAGTTTGAAAAAATAGACTTTTTCCGTTTTCGCCTGAAATAGACGTAGGGAATGCTGAATTTGTATTCTGCACAAAAATTAGACCTCTAGGGTCAAAATTGGCCCAGCTATGACCATTTTAGTTTTGGGGTGGCCTAGTTCTCGTTTTGATGCAGTGCTCAGGTAAAAGCCAAAACTTTGACAGGCTGCTGTTGGAAAACTATCAGAGATAGGATCTTGCAATTTGCACTGCGTGTGCCCAACGATATGAAGTTATTTTGGGCCAAATTTCAAATTCCTACCGCGAACGGTCTGGCTGCCAGAGCAGATTTAGTGTCGCCAACTTCCTGCAAACACCGTTTAATGCAGATTTCCTCTCCAAAACTGGGTGGAACTTTAAAGTCGATTTTCTCGAAAGTTTGAAAAAATAAACTTTTTCCGTTTTTGTCTGAAATAGACGTAGGGAATGTTAAATTTGTATTCTGCACAAAAATTAGACCTCTAGGGTCAAAATTGGCCCAACTAAAGCCAAAACTTTGACAGGCTGCTGTTTGAAAACTATCAGAGATAGGATCTTGCAATTTGCACTGCTTGTGCTCAACGATATGAAGTTATTGTGGGCCAAATTTCGAGGGCCTACCGCGAACGGTCTGGCTGCCAGAGCAGATTTAGTGTCGCCAACTATCTGCAAACACCGTTTAATGCAGATTTCCTCTCCAAAACTGGGTGAAACTTTAAAGTCGATTTTCTCGAAATTTTGAAAAAATAAACTTTTTCCGTTTTCGCCTGAAATAGACGTAGGGAAAGTTGAATTTGTATTCTGCACAAAAATTAGACCTCTAGGGTCAAAATTGGCCCAGCTATGACCATTTTAGTTTTGGGGTGGCCTAGTTCTCGTTTTGATGCAGTGCTCAGGTAAAAGCCAAAACTTTGACAGGCTGCTGTTGGAAAACTATCAGAGATAGGATCTTGCAATTTGCACTGCGTGTGCCCAACGATGTGAAGTTATTTTGGGCCAAATATCAAGTTCCTACCGCAAACGGTCTGGCTGCCAGAGCAGATTTAGTGTCGCCAACTTCCTGCAAACACCGTTTAATGCAGATTTCCTCTCCAAAACTGGGTGAAACTTTAAAGTCGATTTTCTCGAAATTTTGAAAAAATAAACTTTTTCCGTTTTCGCCTGAAATAGACGTAGGGAATGCTGAATTTGTATTCTGCACAAAAATTAGACCTCTAGGGTCAAAATTGGCCCAGCTATGACCATTTTAGTTTTGGGGTGGCCTAGTTCTCGTTTTGATGCAGTGCTCAGGTAAAAGCCAAAACTTTGACAGGCTGCTGTTGGAAAACTATCAGAGATAGGATCTTGCAATTTGCACTGCGTGTGCCCAACGATATGAAGTTATTTTGGGCCAAATTTCAAATTCCTACCGCGAACGGTCTGGCTGCCAGAGCAGATTTAGTGTCGCCAACTTCCTGCAAACACCGTTTAATGCAGATTTCCTCTCCAAAACTGGGTGGAACTTTAAAGTCGATTTTCTCGAAAGTTTGAAAAAATAAACTTTTTCCGTTTTTGTCTGAAATAGACGTAGGGAATGTTAAATTTGTATTCTGCACAAAAATTAGACCTCTAGGGTCAAAATTGGCCCAACTAAAGCCAAAACTTTGACAGGCTGCTGTTTGAAAACTATCAGAGATAGGATCTTGCAATTTGCACTGCTTGTGCTCAACGATATGAAGTTATTGTGGGCCAAATTTCGAGGGCCTACCGCGAACGGTCTGGCTGCCAGAGCAGATTTAGTGTCGCCAACTATCTGCAAACACCGTTTAATGCAGATTTCCTCTCCAAAACTGGGTGAAACTTTAAAGTCGATTTTCTCGAAAGTTTGAAAAAATAGACTTTTTCCGTTTTCACCTGAAATAGACGTAGGGAATATTAAATTTGTATTCTGCACAAAAATTAGACCTCTAGGGTCAAAATTGGCCCAGCTATAACCATTTTAGTTTTGGGGTGGCCTAGTTCCCGTTTTGAAGCAGTGCTCAGGTAAAAGCCAAACATTTGACAGGCTGCTGTTGGAAAACTATCAGAGATAGGATCTTGCAATTTGCACTGCGTGTGCCCAACGATATGAAGTTATTGTGGGCAAAATTTCAAGTGCCTACCGCGAACGGTCTGGCTGCCAGAGCAGATTTAGTGTCGCCAACTTCCTGCAAACACCGTTTAATGCAGATTTCCTCTCCAAAAACTGGGTAAAACTTTAAAGTCGATTTTCTCGAAAGTTTGAAAAAATAAACTTTTTCCGTTTTTGTCTGAAATAGACGTAGGGAATGTTAAATTTGTATTCTGCACAAAAATTAGACCTCTAGGGTCAAAATTGGCCCAACTATTGCCATTTTAGTTTTGGGTTGGCCTAGTTCCCGTTTTGAAGCCGTGCTCAGGTAAAAGCCAAAACCATGACAGGCTGCTGTTGGAAAACTATCAGAGATAGGATCTTGCAATTTGCACTGCGTGTGCCCAACGATATGAAGTTATTGTGGGCCAAATATCAAGTTCCTACCGCAAACGGTCTGGCTGCCAGAGCAGATTTAGTGTCGCCAACTTCCTGCAAACACCGTTTAATGCAGATTTCCTCTCCAAAACTGGGTGAAACTTTAAAGTCGATTTTCTCGAAATTTTGAAAAAAATAGACTTTTTCCGTTTTCGCCTGAAATAGACGTAGGGAATGCTGAATTTGTATTCTGCACAAAAATTAGACCTCTAGGGTCAAAATTGGCCCAGCTATAACCATTTTAGTTTTGGGGTGGCCTAGTTCCCGTTTTGAAGCAGTGCTCAGGTAAAAGCCAAACATTTGACAGGCTGCTGTTGGAAAACTATCAGAGATAGGATCTTGCAATTTGCACTGCGTGTGCCCAACGATATGAAGTTATTGTGGGCAAAATTTCAAGTGCCTACCGCGAACGGTCTGGCTGCCAGAGCAGATTTAGTGTCGCCAACTTCCTGCAAACACCGTTTAATGCAGATTTCCTCTCCAAAAACTGGGTAAAACTTTAAAGTCGATTTTCTCGAAAGTTTGAAAAAATAAACTTTTTCCGTTTTTGTCTGAAATAGACGTAGGGAATGTTAAATTTGTATTCTGCACAAAAATTAGACCTCTAGGGTCAAAATTGGCCCAACTATTGCCATTTTAGTTTTGGGTTGGCCTAGTTCCCGTTTTGAAGCCGTGCTCAGGTAAAAGCCAAAACCTTGACAGGCTGCTGTTGGAAAACTATCAGAGATAGGATCTTGCAATTTGCACTGCGTGTGCCCAACGATATGAAGTTATTGTGGGCCAAATATCAAGTTCCTACCGCAAACGGTCTGGCTGCCAGAGCAGATTTAGTGTCGCCAACTTCCTGCAAACACCGTTTAATGCAGATTTCCTCTCCAAAACTGGGTGAAACTTTAAAGTCGATTTTCTCGAAATTTTGAAAAAAATAGACTTTTTCCGTTTTCGCCTGAAATAGACGTAGGGAATGCTGAATTTGTATTCTGCACAAAAATTAGACCTCTAGGGTCAAAATTGGCCCAGCTATGACCATTTTAGTTTTGGGGTGGCCTAGTTCTCGTTTTGATGCAGTGCTCAGGTAAAAGCCAAAACTTTGACAGGCTGCTGTTGGAAAACTATCAGAGATAGGATCTTGCGATTTGCACTGCGTGTGCCCAACGATATGAAGTTAATTTGGGCCAAATTTCAAGTTCCTACCGCAAACGGTCTGGCTGCCAGAGCAGATTTAGTGTCGCCAACTTCCTGCAAACGCCGTATAATGCAGATTTCCTTTCCAAAACTGGGTGAAACTTTAAAGTCGATTTTCTCGAAAGTTTGAAAAAATAAACTTTTTCCGTTTTCACCTGAAATAGACGTAGGGAATGTTAAATTTGTATTCTGCACAAAAATTAGACCTCTAGGGTCAAAATTGGCCCAACTATTGCCATTTTAGTTTTGGGGTGGCCTAGTTCTCGTTTTGAAGCAGTGCTCAGGTAAAAGCCAAAACTTTGACAGGCTGCTGTTGGAAAACTATCAGAGAAAGGATCTTGCAATTTGCACTGCGTGTTCCCAACGATATGAAGTTATTTTGGGCCAAATTTCAAGTTCCTACCGCGAACGGTCTGGCTGCCAGAGCAGATTTAGTGTCGCCAACTTCCTGCAAACACCGTTTAATGCAGATTTCCTCTCCAAAACTGGGTAAAACTTTAAAGTCGATTTTCTCGAAAAGTTGAAAAAATAAACTTTTTTCGTTTTCGCCTGAAATAGACGTAGGGAATGTTAAATTGGTATTCTGCACAAAAATTAGACCTCTAGGGTCAAAATTGGCCCAGCTATAGCCATTTTAGTTTTGGGGTTGCCTAGTTCCCGTTTTGAAGCAGTGCTCAGGTAAAAGCCAAAAATTTGACAGGCTGCTGTTGGAAAACTATCAGAGATAGGATCTTGCAATTTGCACTGCGTGTGCCCAACGATATGAAGTTATTGTGGGCAAAATTTCAAGTGCCTTCCGCGAACAGTCTGGCTGCCAGAGCAGATTTAGTGTCGCCAACTTCCTGAAAACACCGTTTAATGCAGATTTCCTCTCCAAAACTGGGTGAAACTTTAAAGTCGATTTTCTCGAAATTTTGAAAAAATAAACTTTTTCCGTGTTCGCCTGAAATAGACGTAGGGAATGTTGATTTTGTATTTTGCAGAAAAATTAGACCTCTAGGGTCAAAATTGGCCCAGCTATGACCATTTTAGTTTTAGGGTGGCCTAGTTCTCATTTTGATGCAGTGCTCAGGTAAAAGCCAAAACTTTGACAGGCTGCTGTTGGAAAACTATCAGAGATAGGATCTTGCAATTTGCACTGCGTGTGCCCAACGATATGAAGTTATTGTGGGCCAAATATCAAGTGCCTACCGCGAACGGTCTGGCTGCCAGAGCAGATTTAGTGTCGCCAACTTCCTGCAAACACCGTTTAATGCAGATTTCCTCTCCAAAACTGGGTGAAACTTTAAAGTCGATTTTCTCGAAAGTTTAAAAAAATAACCTTTTTCCGTTTTCGCCTGAAATAGACGTAGGGAATGTTGAATTGGTATTTTGCAGAAAAATTAGACCTCTAGGGTCAAAATTGGCCCATCTATGACCATTTTAGTTTTGGGGTGGCCTAGTTCTCGTTTTGATGCAGTGCTCAGGTAAAAGCCAAAACTTTGACAGGCTGCTGTTGAAAAACTATCAGAGATAGGATCTTGCAATTTGCACTGCGTGTGCCCAACGATATGAAGTTATTGTGGGCCAAATTTCAAGTGCCTACCGCGAACGGTCTGGCTGCCAGAGCAGATTTAGTGTCGCCAACTTCCTGCAAACACCGTTTAATGCAGATTTCCTCTCCAAAACTGGGTGAAACTTTAAAGTCGATTTTCTCGAAAGTTTGAAAAAATAAACTTTTTCCGTTTTCGCCTGAAATAGACGTAGGGAATGTTGAATTGGTATTCTGCACAAACATTAGACCTCTAGGGTCACAATTGGCCCATCTATGACCATTTTAGTTTTGGGGTGGCCTAGTTCTCGTTTTGATGCAGTGCTCAGGTAAAAGCCAAAACTTTGACAGGCTGCTGTTGAAAAACTATCAGAGATAGGATCTTGCAATTTGCACTGCGTGTGCCCAACGATATGAAGTTATTGTTGGCCAAATTTCAAGTGCCTACCGCGAACGGTCTGGCTGCCAGAGCAGATTTAGTGTCGCCAACTTCCTGCAAACACCGTTTAATGCAGATTTCCTCTCCAAAACTGGGTGAAACTTTAAAGTCGATTTTCTCGAAAGCTTGAAAAAATAAACTTTTTCCGTTTTCACCTGAAATAGACGTAGGGAATATTAAATTTGTATTCTGCACAAAAATTAGACCTCTAGGGTCAAAATTGGCCCAGCTATAACCATTTTAGTTTTGGGGTGGCCTAGTTCCCGTTTTGAAGCAGTGCTCAGGTAAAAGCCAAAAATTTGACAGGCTGCTGTTGGAAAACTATCAGAGATAGGATCTTGCAATTTGCACTGCGTGTGCCCAACGATATGAAGTTATTGTGGGCAAAATTTCAAGTGCCTTCCGCGAACAGTCTGGCTGCCAGAGCAGATTTAGTGTCGCCAACTTCCTGCAAACACCGTTTAATGCAGATTTCCTCTCCAAAACTGGGTGAAACTTTAAAGTCGATTTTCTCGAAATTTTGAAAAAAAAACTTTTTCCGTTTTCGCCTAAAATAGATCCAACGGTACGAAGTTATTGTGGGCCAAATATCAAGTTCCTACCGCAAACGGTCTGGCTGCCAGAGCAGATTTAGTGTCGCCAACTTCCTGCAAACACCGTTTAATGCAGATTTCCTCTCCAAAACTGGGTGAAACTTTAAAGTCGGTTTTCTCGAAAGTTTGAAAAAAAAACTTTTTCCGTTTTCGCCTAAAATAGATCCAACGGTACGAAGTTATTGTGGGCCAAATATCAAGTTCCTACCGCAAACGGTCTGGCTGCCAGAGCAGATTTAGTGTCGCCAACTTCCTGCAAACACCGTTTAATGCAGATTTCCTCTCCAAAACTGGGTGAAACTTTAAAGTCGATTTTCTCGAAATTTTGAAAAAATAAACTTTTTCCGTGTTCGCCTGAAATAGACGTAGGGAATGTTGATTTTGTATTTTGCAGAAAAATTGGACCTCTAGGGTCAAAATTGGCCCAGCTATGACCATTTTAGTTTTAGGGTGGCCTAGTTCTCGTTTTGATGCAGTGCTCAGGTAAAAGCCAAAACTTTGACAGGCTGCTGTTGGAAAACTATCAGAGATAGGATCTTGCAATTTGCACTGCGTGTGCCCAACGATATGAAGTTATTGTGGGCCAAATATCAAGTGCCTACCGCGAACGGTCTGGCTGCCAGAGCAGATTTAGTGTCGCCAACTTCCTGCAAACACCGTTTAATGCAGATTTCCTCTCCAAAACTGGGTGAAACTTTAAAGTCGATTTTCTCGAAAGTTTGAAAAAATAAACTTTTTCCGTTTTCGCCTGAAATAGACGTAGGGAATGTTGAATTGGTATTTTGCAGAAAAATTAGACCTCTAGGGTCAAAATTGGCCCATCTATGACCATTTTAGTTTTGGGGTGGCCTAGTTCTCGTTTTGATGCAGTGCTCAGGTAAAAGCCAAAACTTTGACAGGCTGCTGTTGAAAAACTATCAGAGATAGGATCTTGCAATTTGCACTGCGTGTGCCCAACGATATGAAGTTATTGTGGGCCAAATTTCAAGTGCCTACCGCGAACGGTCTGGCTGCCAGAGCAGATTTAGTGTCGCCAACTTCCTGCAAACACCGTTTAATGCAGATTTCCTCTCCAAAACTGGGTGAAACTTTAAAGTCGATTTTCTCGAAAGTTTGAAAAAATAAACTTTTTCCGTTTTCGCCTGAAATAGACGTAGGGAATGTTGAATTGGTATTCTGCACAAACATTAGACCTCTAGGGTCACAATTGGCCCATCTATGACCATTTTAGTTTTGGGGTGGCCTAGTTCTCGTTTTGATGCAGTGCTCAGGTAAAAGCCAAAACTTTGACAGGCTGCTGTTGAAAAACTATCAGAGATAGGATCTTGCAATTTGCACTGCGTGTGCCCAACGATATGAAGTTATTGTTGGCCAAATTTCAAGTGCCTACCGCGAACGGTCTGGCTGCCAGAGCAGATTTAGTGTCGCCAACTTCCTGCAAACACCGTTTAATGCAGATTTCCTCTCCAAAACTGGGTGAAACTTTAAAGTCGATTTTCTCGAAAGTTTGAAAAAATAAACTTTTTCCGTTTTCACCTGAAATAGACGTAGGGAATATTAAATTTGTATTCTGCACAAAAATTAGACCTCTAGGGTCAAAATTGGCCCAGCTATAACCATTTTAGTTTTGGGGTGGCCTAGTTCCCGTTTTGAAGCAGTGCTCAGGTAAAAGCCAAAAATTTGACAGGCTGCTGTTGGAAAACTATCAGAGATAGGATCTTGCAATTTGCACTGCGTGTGCCCAACGATATGAAGTTATTGTGGGCAAAATTTCAAGTGCCTTCCGCGAACAGTCTGGCTGCCAGAGCAGATTTAGTGTCGCCAACTTCCTGCAAACACCGTTTAATGCAGATTTCCTCTCCAAAACTGGGTGAAACTTTAAAGTCGATTTTCTCGAAATTTTGAAAAAATAAACTTTTTCCGTGTTCGCCTGAAATAGACGTAGGGAATGTTGATTTTGTATTTTGCAGAAAAATTAGACCTCTAGGGTCAAAATTGGCCCAGCTATGACCATTTTAGTTTTAGGGTGGCCTAGTTCTCGTTTTGATGCAGTGCTCAGGTAAAAGCCAAAACTTTGACAGGCTGCTGTTGGAAAACTATCAGAGATAGGATCTTGCAATTTGCACTGCGTGTGCCCAACGATATGAAGTTATTGTGGGCCAAATATCAAGTGCCTACCGCGAACGGTCTGGCTGCCAGAGCAGATTTAGTGTCGCCAACTTCCTGCAAACACCGTTTAATGCAGATTTCCTCTCCAAAACTGGGTGAAACTTTAAAGTCGATTTTCTCGAAAGTTTGAAAAAATAAACTTTTTCCGTTTTCGCCTGAAATAGACGTAGGGAATGTTGAATTGGTATTTTGCAGAAAAATTAGACCTCTAGGGTCAAAATTGGCCCATCTATGACCATTTTAGTTTTGGGGTGGCCTAGTTCTCGTTTTGATGCAGTGCTCAGGTAAAAGCCAAAACTTTGACAGGCTGCTGTTGAAAAACTATCAGAGATAGGATCTTGCAATTTGCACTGCGTGTGCCCAACGATATGAAGTTATTGTGGGCCAAATTTCAAGTGCCTACTGCGAACGGTCTGGCTGCCAGAGCAGATTTAGTGTCGCCAACTTCCTGCAAACACCGTTTAATGCAGATTTCCTCTCCAAAACTGGGTGAAACTTTAAAGTCGATTTTCTCGAAAGTTTGAAAAAATAAACTTTTTCCGTTTAGGCCTGAAATAGACGTAGGGAATGTTGAATTGGTATTCTGCACAAACATTAGACCTCTAGGGTCACAATTGGCCCATCTATGACCATTTTAGTTTTGGGGTGGCCTAGTTCTCGTTTTGATGCAGTGCTCAGGTAAAAGCCAAAAATTTGACAGGCTGCTGTTGGAAAACTATCAGAGATAGGATCTTGCAATTTGCACTGCGTGTGCCCAACGATATGAAGTTATTGTGGGCAAAATTTCAAGTGCCTTCCGCGAACAGTCTGGCTGCCAGAGCAGATTTAGTGTCGCCAACTTCCTGCAAACACCGTTTAATGCAGATTTCCTCTCCAAAACTGGGTGAAACTTTAAAGTCGATTTTCTCGAAATTTTGAAAAAATAAACTTTTTCCGTGTTCGCCTGAAATAGACGTAGGGAATGTTGATTTTGTATTTTGCAGAAAAATTAGACCTCTAGGGTCAAAATTGGCCCAGCTATGACCATTTTAGTTTTAGGGTGGCCTAGTTCTCGTTTTGATGCAGTGCTCAGGTAAAAGCCAAAACTTTGACAGGCTGCTGTTGGAAAACTATCAGAGATAGGATCTTGCAATTTGCACTGCGTGTGCCCAACGATATGAAGTTATTGTGGGCCAAATATCAAGTGCCTACCGCGAACGGTCTGGCTGCCAGAGCAGATTTAGTGTCGCCAACTTCCTGCAAACACCGTTTAATGCAGATTTCCTCTCCAAAACTGGGTGAAACTTTAAAGTCGATTTTCTCGAAAGTTTGAAAAAATAAACTTTTTCCGTTTTCGCCTGAAATAGACGTAGGGAATGTTGAATTGGTATTTTGCAGAAAAATTAGACCTCTAGGGTCAAAATTGGCCCATCTATGACCATTTTAGTTTTGGGGTGGCCTAGTTCTCGTTTTGATGCAGTGCTCAGGTAAAAGCCAAAACTTTGACAGGCTGCTGTTGAAAAACTATCAGAGATAGGATCTTGCAATTTGCACTGCGTGTGCCCAACGATATGAAGTTATTGTGGGCCAAATTTCAAGTGCCTACTGCGAACGGTCTGGCTGCCAGAGCAGATTTAGTGTCGCCAACTTCCTGCAAACACCGTTTAATGCAGATTTCCTCTCCAAAACTGGGTGAAACTTTAAAGTCGATTTTCTCGAAAGTTTGAAAAAATAAACTTTTTCCGTTTAGGCCTGAAATAGACGTAGGGAATGTTGAATTGGTATTCTGCACAAACATTAGACCTCTAGGGTCACAATTGGCCCATCTATGACCATTTTAGTTTTGGGGTGGCCTAGTTCTCGTTTTGATGCAGTGCTCAGGTAAAAGCCAAAACTTTGACAGGCTGCTGTTGAAAAACTATCAGAGATAGGATCTTGCAATTTGCACTGCGTGTGCCCAACGATATGAAGTTATTGTTGGCCAAATTTCAAGTGCCTACCGCGAACGGTCTGGCTGCCAGAGCAGATTTAGTGTCGCCAACTTCCTGCAAACACCGTTTAATGCAGATTTCCTCTCCAAAACTGGGTGAAACTTTAAAGTCGATTTTCTCGAAAGTTTGAAAAAATAAACTTTTTCCGTTTTCACCTGAAATAGACGTAGGGAATATTAAATTTGTATTCTGCACAAAAATTAGACCTCTAGGGTCAAAATTGGCCCAGCTATAACCATTTTAGTTTTGGGGTGGCCTAGTTCCCGTTTTGAAGCAGTGCTCAGGTAAAAGCCAAAAATTTGACAGGCTACTGTTGGAAAACTATCAGAGATAGGATCTTGCAATTTGCACTGCGTGTGCCCAACGATATGAAGTTATTGTGGGCAAAATTTCAAGTGCCTTCCGCGAACAGTCTGGCTGCCAGAGCAGATTTAGTGTCGCCAACTTCCTGATAACACCGTTTAATGCAGATTTCCTCTCCAAAACTGGGTGAAACTTTAAAGTCGGTTTTCTCGAAAGTTTGAAAAAAAAACTTTTTCCGTTTTCGCCTAAAATAGATCCAACGATATGAAGTTATTGTGGGCCAAATATCAAGTTCCTACCGCGAACGGTCTGGCTGCCAGAGCAGATTTAGTGTCGCCAACTTCCTGCAAACACCGTTTAATGCAGATTTCCTCTCCAAAACTGGGTGAAACTTTAAAGTCGATTTTCTCGAAATTTTGAAAAAATAAACTTTTTCCGTGTTCGCCTGAAATAGACGTAGGGAATGTTGATTTTGTATTTTGCAGAAAAATTAGACCTCTAGGGTCAAAATTGGCCCAGCTATGACCATTTTAGTTTTAGGGTGGCCTAGTTCTCGTTTTGATGCAGTGCTCAGGTAAAAGCCAAAACTTTGACAGGCTGCTGTTGGAAAACTATCAGAGATAGGATCTTGCAATTTGCACTGCGTGTGCCCAACGATATGAAGTTATTGTGGGCCAAATATCAAGTGCCTACCGCGAACGGTCTGGCTGCCAGAGCAGATTTAGTGTCGCCAACTTCCTGCAAACACCGTTTAATGCAGATTTCCTCTCCAAAACTGGGTGAAACTTTAAAGTCGATTTTCTCGAAAGTTTGAAAAAATAAACTTTTTCCGTTTTCGCCTGAAATAGACGTAGGGAATGTTGAATTGGTATTTTGCAGAAAAATTAGACCTCTAGGGTCAAAATTGGCCCATCTATGACCATTTTAGTTTTGGGGTGGCCTAGTTCTCGTTTTGATGCAGTGCTCAGGTAAAAGCCAAAACTTTGACAGGCTGCTGTTGAAAAACTATCAGAGATAGGATCTTGCAATTTGCACTGCGTGTGCCCAACGATATGAAGTTATTGTGGGCCAAATTTCAAGTGCCTACTGCGAACGGTCTGGCTGCCAGAGCAGATTTAGTGTCGCCAACTTCCTGCAAACACCGTTTAATGCAGATTTCCTCTCCAAAACTGGGTGAAACTTTAAAGTCGATTTTCTCGAAAGTTTGAAAAAATAAACTTTTTCCGTTTTCGCCTGAAATAGACGTAGGGAATGTTGAATTGGTATTCTGCACAAACATTAGACCTCTAGGGTCACAATTGGCCCATCTATGACCATTTTAGTTTTGGGGTGGCCTAGTTCTCGTTTTGATGCAGTGCTCAGGTAAAAGCCAAAACTTTGACAGGCTGCTGTTGAAAAACTATCAGAGATAGGATCTTGCAATTTGCACTGCGTGTGCCCAACGATATGAAGTTATTGTTGGCCAAATTTCAAGTGCCTACCGCGAACGGTCTGGCTGCCAGAGCAGATTTAGTGTCGCCAACTTCCTGCAAACACCGTTTAATGCAGATTTCCTCTCCAAAACTGGGTGAAACTTTAAAGTCGATTTTCTCGAAAGTTTGAAAAAATAAACTTTTTCCGTTTTCACCTGAAATAGACGTAGGGAATATTAAATTTGTATTCTGCACAAAAATTAGACCTCTAGGGTCAAAATTGGCCCAGCTATAACCATTTTAGTTTTGGGGTGGCCTAGTTCCCGTTTTGAAGCAGTGCTCAGGTAAAAGCCAAAAATTTGACAGGCTACTGTTGGAAAACTATCAGAGATAGGATCTTGCAATTTGCACTGCGTGTGCCCAACGATATGAAGTTATTGTGGGCAAAATTTCAAGTGCCTTCCGCGAACAGTCTGGCTGCCAGAGCAGATTTAGTGTCGCCAACTTCCTGCAAACACCGTTTAATGCAGATTTCCTCTCCAAAACTGGGTGAAACTTTAAAGTCGATTTTCTCGAAATTTTGAAAAAAAAACTTTTTCCGTTTTCGCCTAAAATAGATCCAACGGTACGAAGTTATTGTGGGCCAAATATCAAGTTCCTACCGCAAACGGTCTGGCTGCCAGAGCAGATTTAGTGTCGCCAACTTCCTGCAAACACCGTTTAATGCAGATTTCCTCTCCAAAACTGGGTGAAACTTTAAAGTCGGTTTTCTCGAAAGTTTGAAAAAAAAACTTTTTCCGTTTTCGCCTAAAATAGATCCAACGGTACGAAGTTATTGTGGGCCAAATATCAAGTTCCTACCGCAAACGGTCTGGCTGCCAGAGCAGATTTAGTGTCGCCAACTTCCTGCAAACACCGTTTAATGCAGATTTCCTCTCCAAAACTGGGTGAAACTTTAAAGTCGATTTTCTCGAAATTTTGAAAAAATAAACTTTTTCCGTGTTCGCCTGAAATAGACGTAGGGAATGTTGATTTTGTATTTTGCAGAAAAATTAGACCTCTAGGGTCAAAATTGGCCCAGCTATGACCATTTTAGTTTTAGGGTGGCCTAGTTCTCGTTTTGATGCAGTGCTCAGGTAAAAGCCAAAACTTTGACAGGCTGCTGTTGGAAAACTATCAGAGATAGGATCTTGCAATTTGCACTGCGTGTGCCCAACGATATGAAGTTATTGTGGGCCAAATATCAAGTGCCTACCGCGAACGGTCTGGCTGCCAGAGCAGATTTAGTGTCGCCAACTTCCTGCAAACACCGTTTAATGCAGATTTCCTCTCCAAAACTGGGTGAAACTTTAAAGTCGATTTTCTCGAAAGTTTGAAAAAATAAACTTTTTCCGTTTTCGCCTGAAATAGACGTAGGGAATGTTGAATTGGTATTTTGCAGAAAAATTAGACCTCTAGGGTCAAAATTGGCCCATCTATGACCATTTTAGTTTTGGGGTGGCCTAGTTCTCGTTTTGATGCAGTGCTCAGGTAAAAGCCAAAACTTTGACAGGCTGCTGTTGAAAAACTATCAGAGATAGGATCTTGCAATTTGCACTGCGTGTGCCCAACGATATGAAGTTATTGTGGGCCAAATTTCAAGTGCCTACCGCGAACGGTCTGGCTGCCAGAGCAGATTTAGTGTCGCCAACTTCCTGCAAACACCGTTTAATGCAGATTTCCTCTCCAAAACTGGGTGAAACTTTAAAGTCGATTTTCTCGAAAGTTTGAAAAAATAAACTTTTTCCGTTTTCGCCTGAAATAGACGTAGGGAATGTTGAATTGGTATTCTGCACAAACATTAGACCTCTAGGGTCACAATTGGCCCATCTATGACCATTTTAGTTTTGGGGTGGCCTAGTTCTCGTTTTGATGCAGTGCTCAGGTAAAAGCCAAAACTTTGACAGGCTGCTGTTGAAAAACTATCAGAGATAGGATCTTGCAATTTGCACTGCGTGTGCCCAACGATATGAAGTTATTGTTGGCCAAATTTCAAGTGCCTACCGCGAACGGTCTGGCTGCCAGAGCAGATTTAGTGTCGCCAACTTCCTGCAAACACCGTTTAATGCAGATTTCCTCTCCAAAACTGGGTGAAACTTTAAAGTCGATTTTCTCGAAAGTTTGAAAAAATAAACTTTTTCCGTTTTCGCCTGAAATAGACGTAGGGAATGTTGAATTGGTATTTTGCAGAAAAATTAGACCTCTAGGGTCAAAATTGGCCCATCTATGACCATTTTAGTTTTGGGGTGGCCTAGTTCTCGTTTTGATGCAGTGCTCAGGTAAAAGCCAAAACTTTGACAGGCTGCTGTTGAAAAACTATCAGAGATAGGATCTTGCAATTTGCACTGCGTGTGCCCAACGATATGAAGTTATTGTGGGCCAAATTTCAAGTGCCTACCGCGAACGGTCTGGCTGCCAGAGCAGATTTAGTGTCGCCAACTTCCTGCAAACACCGTTTAATGCAGATTTCCTCTCCAAAACTGGGTGAAACTTTAAAGTCGATTTTCTCGAAAGTTTGAAAAAATAAACTTTTTCCGTTTTCGCCTGAAATAGACGTAGGGAATGTTGAATTGGTATTCTGCACAAACATTAGACCTCTAGGGTCACAATTGGCCCATCTATGACCATTTTAGTTTTGGGGTGGCCTAGTTCTCGTTTTGATGCAGTGCTCAGGTAAAAGCCAAAACTTTGACAGGCTGCTGTTGAAAAACTATCAGAGATAGGATCTTGCAATTTGCACTGCGTGTGCCCAACGATATGAAGTTATTGTTGGCCAAATTTCAAGTGCCTACCGCGAACGGTCTGGCTGCCAGAGCAGATTTAGTGTCGCCAACTTCCTGCAAACACCGTTTAATGCAGATTTCCTCTCCAAAACTGGGTGAAACTTTAAAGTCGATTTTCTCGAAAGTTTGAAAAAATAAACTTTTTCCGTTTTCACCTGAAATAGACGTAGGGAATATTAAATTTGTATTCTGCACAAAAATTAGACCTCTAGGGTCAAAATTGGCCCAGCTATAACCATTTTAGTTTTGGGGTGGCCTAGTTCCCGTTTTGAAGCAGTGCTCAGGTAAAAGCCAAAAATTTGACAGGCTGCTGTTGGAAAACTATCAGAGATAGGATCTTGCAATTTGCACTGCGTGTGCCCAACGATATGAAGTTATTGTGGGCAAAATTTCAAGTGCCTTCCGCGAACAGTCTGGCTGCCAGAGCAGATTTAGTGTCGCCAACTTCCTGCAAACACCGTTTAATGCAGATTTCCTCTCCAAAACTGGGTGAAACTTTAAAGTCGATTTTCTCGAAATTTTGAAAAAATAAACTTTTTCCGTGTTCGCCTGAAATAGACGTAGGGAATGTTGATTTTGTATTTTGCAGAAAAATTAGACCTCTAGGGTCAAAATTGGCCCAGCTATGACCATTTTAGTTTTAGGGTGGCCTAGTTCTCGTTTTGATGCAGTGCTCAGGTAAAAGCCAAAACTTTGACAGGCTGCTGTTGGAAAACTATCAGAGATAGGATCTTGCAATTTGCACTGCGTGTGCCCAACGATATGAAGTTATTGTGGGCCAAATATCAAGTGCCTACCGCGAACGGTCTGGCTGCCAGAGCAGATTTAGTGTCGCCAACTTCCTGCAAACACCGTTTAATGCAGATTTCCTCTCCAAAACTGGGTGAAACTTTAAAGTCGATTTTCTCGAAAGTTTGAAAAAATAAACTTTTTCCGTTTTCGCCTGAAATAGACGTAGGGAATGTTGAATTGGTATTTTGCAGAAAAATTAGACCTCTAGGGTCAAAATTGGCCCATCTATGACCATTTTAGTTTTGGGGTGGCCTAGTTCTCGTTTTGATGCAGTGCTCAGGTAAAAGCCAAAACTTTGACAGGCTGCTGTTGAAAAACTATCAGAGATAGGATCTTGCAATTTGCACTGCGTGTGCCCAACGATATGAAGTTATTGTGGGCCAAATTTCAAGTGCCTACTGCGAACGGTCTGGCTGCCAGAGCAGATTTAGTGTCGCCAACTTCCTGCAAACACCGTTTAATGCAGATTTCCTCTCCAAAACTGGGTGAAACTTTAAAGTCGATTTTCTCGAAAGTTTGAAAAAATAAACTTTTTCCGTTTTCGCCTGAAATAGACGTAGGGAATGTTGAATTGGTATTCTGCACAAACATTAGACCTCTAGGGTCACAATTGGCCCATCTATGACCATTTTAGTTTTGGGGTGGCCTAGTTCTCGTTTTGATGCAGTGCTCAGGTAAAAGCCAAAACTTTGACAGGCTGCTGTTGAAAAACTATCAGAGATAGGATCTTGCAATTTGCACTGCGTGTGCCCAACGATATGAAGTTATTGTTGGCCAAATTTCAAGTGCCTACCGCGAACGGTCTGGCTGCCAGAGCAGATTTAGTGTCGCCAACTTCCTGCAAACACCGTTTAATGCAGATTTCCTCTCCAAAACTGGGTGAAACTTTAAAGTCGATTTTCTCGAAAGTTTGAAAAAATAAACTTTTTCCGTTTTCACCTGAAATAGACGTAGGGAATATTAAATTTGTATTCTGCACAAAAATTAGACCTCTAGGGTCAAAATTGGCCCAGCTATAACCATTTTAGTTTTGGGGTGGCCTAGTTCCCGTTTTGAAGCAGTGCTCAGGTAAAAGCCAAAAATTTGACAGGCTACTGTTGGAAAACTATCAGAGATAGGATCTTGCAATTTGCACTGCGTGTGCCCAACGATATGAAGTTATTGTGGGCAAAATTTCAAGTGCCTTCCGCGAACAGTCTGGCTGCCAGAGCAGATTTAGTGTCGCCAACTTCCTGATAACACCGTTTAATGCAGATTTCCTCTCCAAAACTGGGTGAAACTTTAAAGTCGGTTTTCTCGAAAGTTTGAAAAAAAAACTTTTTCCGTTTTCGCCTAAAATAGATCCAACGATATGAAGTTATTGTGGGCCAAATATCAAGTTCCTACCGCGAACGGTCTGGCTGCCAGAGCAGATTTAGTGTCGCCAACTTCCTGCAAACACCGTTTAATGCAGATTTCCTCTCCAAAACTGGGTGAAACTTTAAAGTCGATTTTCTCGAAATTTTGAAAAAATAAACTTTTTCCGTGTTCGCCTGAAATAGACGTAGGGAATGTTGATTTTGTATTTTGCAGAAAAATTAGACCTCTAGGGTCAAAATTGGCCCAGCTATGACCATTTTAGTTTTAGGGTGGCCTAGTTCTCGTTTTGATGCAGTGCTCAGGTAAAAGCCAAAACTTTGACAGGCTGCTGTTGGAAAACTATCAGAGATAGGATCTTGCAATTTGCACTGCGTGTGCCCAACGATATGAAGTTATTGTGGGCCAAATATCAAGTGCCTACCGCGAACGGTCTGGCTGCCAGAGCAGATTTAGTGTCGCCAACTTCCTGCAAACACCGTTTAATGCAGATTTCCTCTCCAAAACTGGGTGAAACTTTAAAGTCGATTTTCTCGAAAGTTTGAAAAAATAAACTTTTTCCGTTTTCGCCTGAAATAGACGTAGGGAATGTTGAATTGGTATTTTGCAGAAAAATTAGACCTCTAGGGTCAAAATTGGCCCATCTATGACCATTTTAGTTTTGGGGTGGCCTAGTTCTCGTTTTGATGCAGTGCTCAGGTAAAAGCCAAAACTTTGACAGGCTGCTGTTGAAAAACTATCAGAGATAGGATCTTGCAATTTGCACTGCGTGTGCCCAACGATATGAAGTTATTGTGGGCCAAATTTCAAGTGCCTACTGCGAACGGTCTGGCTGCCAGAGCAGATTTAGTGTCGCCAACTTCCTGCAAACACCGTTTAATGCAGATTTCCTCTCCAAAACTGGGTGAAACTTTAAAGTCGATTTTCTCGAAAGTTTGAAAAAATAAACTTTTTCCGTTTTCGCCTGAAATAGACGTAGGGAATGTTGAATTGGTATTCTGCACAAACATTAGACCTCTAGGGTCACAATTGGCCCATCTATGACCATTTTAGTTTTGGGGTGGCCTAGTTCTCGTTTTGATGCAGTGCTCAGGTAAAAGCCAAAACTTTGACAGGCTGCTGTTGAAAAACTATCAGAGATAGGATCTTGCAATTTGCACTGCGTGTGCCCAACGATATGAAGTTATTGTTGGCCAAATTTCAAGTGCCTACCGCGAACGGTCTGGCTGCCAGAGCAGATTTAGTGTCGCCAACTTCCTGCAAACACCGTTTAATGCAGATTTCCTCTCCAAAACTGGGTGAAACTTTAAAGTCGATTTTCTCGAAAGTTTGAAAAAATAAACTTTTTCCGTTTTCACCTGAAATAGACGTAGGGAATATTAAATTTGTATTCTGCACAAAAATTAGACCTCTAGGGTCAAAATTGGCCCAGCTATAACCATTTTAGTTTTGGGGTGGCCTAGTTCCCGTTTTGAAGCAGTGCTCAGGTAAAAGCCAAAAATTTGACAGGCTACTGTTGGAAAACTATCAGAGATAGGATCTTGCAATTTGCACTGCGTGTGCCCAACGATATGAAGTTATTGTGGGCAAAATTTCAAGTGCCTTCCGCGAACAGTCTGGCTGCCAGAGCAGATTTAGTGTCGCCAACTTCCTGATAACACCGTTTAATGCAGATTTCCTCTCCAAAACTGGGTGAAACTTTAAAGTCGGTTTTCTCGAAAGTTTGAAAAAAAAACTTTTTCCGTTTTCGCCTAAAATAGATCCAACGATATGAAGTTATTGTGGGCCAAATATCAAGTTCCTACCGCGAACGGTCTGGCTGCCAGAGCAGATTTAGTGTCGCCAACTTCCTGCAAACACCGTTTAATGCAGATTTCCTCTCCAAAACTGGGTGAAACTTTAAAGTCGATTTTCTCGAAATTTTGAAAAAATAAACTTTTTCCGTGTTCGCCTGAAATAGACGTAGGGAATGTTGATTTTGTATTTTGCAGAAAAATTAGACCTCTAGGGTCAAAATTGGCCCAGCTATGACCATTTTAGTTTTGGGGTGGCCTAGTTCTCGTTTTGATGCAGTGCTCAGGTAAAAGCCAAAACTTTGACAGGCTGCTGTTGGAAAACTATCAGAGATAGGATCTTGCAATTTGCACTGCGTGTGCCCAACGATATGAAGTTATTGTTGGCCAAATTTCAAATGCCTACCGCGAACGGTCTGGCTGCCAGAGCAGATTTAGTGTCGCCAACTTCCTGCAAACACCGTTTAATGCAGATTTCCTCTCCAAAACTGGGTGAAACTTTAAAGTCGATTTTCTCGAAATTTTGAAAAAAAAACTTTTTCCGTTTTCGCCTAAAATAGATCCAACGGTACGAAGTTATTGTGGGCCAAATATCAAGTTCCTACCGCAAACGGTCTGGCTGCCAGAGCAGATTTAGTGTCGCCAACTTCCTGCAAACACCGTTTAATGCAGATTTCCTCTCCAAAACTGGGTGAAACTTTAAAGTCGGTTTTCTCGAAAGTTTGAAAAAAAAACTTTTTCCGTTTTCGCCTAAAATAGATCCAACGGTACGAAGTTATTGTGGGCCAAATATCAAGTTCCTACCGCAAACGGTCTGGCTGCCAGAGCAGATTTAGTGTCGCCAACTTCCTGCAAACACCGTTTAATGCAGATTTCCTCTCCAAAACTGGGTGAAACTTTAAAGTCGATTTTCTCGAAATTTTGAAAAAATAAACTTTTTCCGTGTTCGCCTGAAATAGACGTAGGGAATGTTGATTTTGTATTTTGCAGAAAAATTAGACCTCTAGGGTCAAAATTGGCCCAGCTATGACCATTTTAGTTTTAGGGTGGCCTAGTTCTCGTTTTGATGCAGTGCTCAGGTAAAAGCCAAAACTTTGACAGGCTGCTGTTGGAAAACTATCAGAGATAGGATCTTGCAATTTGCACTGCGTGTGCCCAACGATATGAAGTTATTGTGGGCCAAATATCAAGTGCCTACCGCGAACGGTCTGGCTGCCAGAGCAGATTTAGTGTCGCCAACTTCCTGCAAACACCGTTTAATGCAGATTTCCTCTCCAAAACTGGGTGAAACTTTAAAGTCGATTTTCTCGAAAGTTTGAAAAAATAAACTTTTTCCGTTTTCGCCTGAAATAGACGTAGGGAATGTTGAATTGGTATTTTGCAGAAAAATTAGACCTCTAGGGTCAAAATTGGCCCATCTATGACCATTTTAGTTTTGGGGTGGCCTAGTTCTCGTTTTGATGCAGTGCTCAGGTAAAAGCCAAAACTTTGACAGGCTGCTGTTGAAAAACTATCAGAGATAGGATCTTGCAATTTGCACTGCGTGTGCCCAACGATATGAAGTTATTGTGGGCCAAATTTCAAGTGCCTACCGCGAACGGTCTGGCTGCCAGAGCAGATTTAGTGTCGCCAACTTCCTGCAAACACCGTTTAATGCAGATTTCCTCTCCAAAACTGGGTGAAACTTTAAAGTCGATTTTCTCGAAAGTTTGAAAAAATAAACTTTTTCCGTTTTCGCCTGAAATAGACGTAGGGAATGTTGAATTGGTATTCTGCACAAACATTAGACCTCTAGGGTCACAATTGGCCCATCTATGACCATTTTAGTTTTGGGGTGGCCTAGTTCTCGTTTTGATGCAGTGCTCAGGTAAAAGCCAAAACTTTGACAGGCTGCTGTTGAAAAACTATCAGAGATAGGATCTTGCAATTTGCACTGCGTGTGCCCAACGATATGAAGTTATTGTTGGCCAAATTTCAAGTGCCTACCGCGAACGGTCTGGCTGCCAGAGCAGATTTAGTGTCGCCAACTTCCTGCAAACACCGTTTAATGCAGATTTCCTCTCCAAAACTGGGTGAAACTTTAAAGTCGATTTTCTCGAAAGTTTGAAAAAATAAACTTTTTCCGTTTTCGCCTGAAATAGACGTAGGGAATGTTGAATTGGTATTTTGCAGAAAAATTAGACCTCTAGGGTCAAAATTGGCCCATCTATGACCATTTTAGTTTTGGGGTGGCCTAGTTCTCGTTTTGATGCAGTGCTCAGGTAAAAGCCAAAACTTTGACAGGCTGCTGTTGAAAAACTATCAGAGATAGGATCTTGCAATTTGCACTGCGTGTGCCCAACGATATGAAGTTATTGTGGGCCAAATTTCAAGTGCCTACCGCGAACGGTCTGGCTGCCAGAGCAGATTTAGTGTCGCCAACTTCCTGCAAACACCGTTTAATGCAGATTTCCTCTCCAAAACTGGGTGAAACTTTAAAGTCGATTTTCTCGAAAGTTTGAAAAAATAAACTTTTTCCGTTTTCGCCTGAAATAGACGTAGGGAATGTTGAATTGGTATTCTGCACAAACATTAGACCTCTAGGGTCACAATTGGCCCATCTATGACCATTTTAGTTTTGGGGTGGCCTAGTTCTCGTTTTGATGCAGTGCTCAGGTAAAAGCCAAAACTTTGACAGGCTGCTGTTGAAAAACTATCAGAGATAGGATCTTGCAATTTGCACTGCGTGTGCCCAACGATATGAAGTTATTGTTGGCCAAATTTCAAGTGCCTACCGCGAACGGTCTGGCTGCCAGAGCAGATTTAGTGTCGCCAACTTCCTGCAAACACCGTTTAATGCAGATTTCCTCTCCAAAACTGGGTGAAACTTTAAAGTCGATTTTCTCGAAAGTTTGAAAAAATAAACTTTTTCCGTTTTCACCTGAAATAGACGTAGGGAATATTAAATTTGTATTCTGCACAAAAATTAGACCTCTAGGGTCAAAATTGGCCCAGCTATAACCATTTTAGTTTTGGGGTGGCCTAGTTCCCGTTTTGAAGCAGTGCTCAGGTAAAAGCCAAAAATTTGACAGGCTGCTGTTGGAAAACTATCAGAGATAGGATCTTGCAATTTGCACTGCGTGTGCCCAACGATATGAAGTTATTGTGGGCAAAATTTCAAGTGCCTTCCGCGAACAGTCTGGCTGCCAGAGCAGATTTAGTGTCGCCAACTTCCTGCAAACACCGTTTAATGCAGATTTCCTCTCCAAAACTGGGTGAAACTTTAAAGTCGATTTTCTCGAAATTTTGAAAAAATAAACTTTTTCCGTGTTCGCCTGAAATAGACGTAGGGAATGTTGATTTTGTATTTTGCAGAAAAATTAGACCTCTAGGGTCAAAATTGGCCCAGCTATGACCATTTTAGTTTTAGGGTGGCCTAGTTCTCGTTTTGATGCAGTGCTCAGGTAAAAGCCAAAACTTTGACAGGCTGCTGTTGGAAAACTATCAGAGATAGGATCTTGCAATTTGCACTGCGTGTGCCCAACGATATGAAGTTATTGTGGGCCAAATATCAAGTGCCTACCGCGAACGGTCTGGCTGCCAGAGCAGATTTAGTGTCGCCAACTTCCTGCAAACACCGTTTAATGCAGATTTCCTCTCCAAAACTGGGTGAAACTTTAAAGTCGATTTTCTCGAAAGTTTGAAAAAATAAACTTTTTCCGTTTTCGCCTGAAATAGACGTAGGGAATGTTGAATTGGTATTTTGCAGAAAAATTAGACCTCTAGGGTCAAAATTGGCCCATCTATGACCATTTTAGTTTTGGGGTGGCCTAGTTCTCGTTTTGATGCAGTGCTCAGGTAAAAGCCAAAACTTTGACAGGCTGCTGTTGAAAAACTATCAGAGATAGGATCTTGCAATTTGCACTGCGTGTGCCCAACGATATGAAGTTATTGTGGGCCAAATTTCAAGTGCCTACTGCGAACGGTCTGGCTGCCAGAGCAGATTTAGTGTCGCCAACTTCCTGCAAACACCGTTTAATGCAGATTTCCTCTCCAAAACTGGGTGAAACTTTAAAGTCGATTTTCTCGAAAGTTTGAAAAAATAAACTTTTTCCGTTTTCGCCTGAAATAGACGTAGGGAATGTTGAATTGGTATTCTGCACAAACATTAGACCTCTAGGGTCACAATTGGCCCATCTATGACCATTTTAGTTTTGGGGTGGCCTAGTTCTCGTTTTGATGCAGTGCTCAGGTAAAAGCCAAAACTTTGACAGGCTGCTGTTGAAAAACTATCAGAGATAGGATCTTGCAATTTGCACTGCGTGTGCCCAACGATATGAAGTTATTGTTGGCCAAATTTCAAGTGCCTACCGCGAACGGTCTGGCTGCCAGAGCAGATTTAGTGTCGCCAACTTCCTGCAAACACCGTTTAATGCAGATTTCCTCTCCAAAACTGGGTGAAACTTTAAAGTCGATTTTCTCGAAAGTTTGAAAAAATAAACTTTTTCCGTTTTCACCTGAAATAGACGTAGGGAATATTAAATTTGTATTCTGCACAAAAATTAGACCTCTAGGGTCAAAATTGGCCCAGCTATAACCATTTTAGTTTTGGGGTGGCCTAGTTCCCGTTTTGAAGCAGTGCTCAGGTAAAAGCCAAAAATTTGACAGGCTACTGTTGGAAAACTATCAGAGATAGGATCTTGCAATTTGCACTGCGTGTGCCCAACGATATGAAGTTATTGTGGGCAAAATTTCAAGTGCCTTCCGCGAACAGTCTGGCTGCCAGAGCAGATTTAGTGTCGCCAACTTCCTGATAACACCGTTTAATGCAGATTTCCTCTCCAAAACTGGGTGAAACTTTAAAGTCGGTTTTCTCGAAAGTTTGAAAAAAAAACTTTTTCCGTTTTCGCCTAAAATAGATCCAACGATATGAAGTTATTGTGGGCCAAATATCAAGTTCCTACCGCGAACGGTCTGGCTGCCAGAGCAGATTTAGTGTCGCCAACTTCCTGCAAACACCGTTTAATGCAGATTTCCTCTCCAAAACTGGGTGAAACTTTAAAGTCGATTTTCTCGAAATTTTGAAAAAATAAACTTTTTCCGTGTTCGCCTGAAATAGACGTAGGGAATGTTGATTTTGTATTTTGCAGAAAAATTAGACCTCTAGGGTCAAAATTGGCCCAGCTATGACCATTTTAGTTTTAGGGTGGCCTAGTTCTCGTTTTGATGCAGTGCTCAGGTAAAAGCCAAAACTTTGACAGGCTGCTGTTGGAAAACTATCAGAGATAGGATCTTGCAATTTGCACTGCGTGTGCCCAACGATATGAAGTTATTGTGGGCCAAATATCAAGTGCCTACCGCGAACGGTCTGGCTGCCAGAGCAGATTTAGTGTCGCCAACTTCCTGCAAACACCGTTTAATGCAGATTTCCTCTCCAAAACTGGGTGAAACTTTAAAGTCGATTTTCTCGAAAGTTTGAAAAAATAAACTTTTTCCGTTTTCGCCTGAAATAGACGTAGGGAATGTTGAATTGGTATTTTGCAGAAAAATTAGACCTCTAGGGTCAAAATTGGCCCATCTATGACCATTTTAGTTTTGGGGTGGCCTAGTTCTCGTTTTGATGCAGTGCTCAGGTAAAAGCCAAAACTTTGACAGGCTGCTGTTGAAAAACTATCAGAGATAGGATCTTGCAATTTGCACTGCGTGTGCCCAACGATATGAAGTTATTGTGGGCCAAATTTCAAGTGCCTACTGCGAACGGTCTGGCTGCCAGAGCAGATTTAGTGTCGCCAACTTCCTGCAAACACCGTTTAATGCAGATTTCCTCTCCAAAACTGGGTGAAACTTTAAAGTCGATTTTCTCGAAAGTTTGAAAAAATAAACTTTTTCCGTTTTCGCCTGAAATAGACGTAGGGAATGTTGAATTGGTATTCTGCACAAACATTAGACCTCTAGGGTCACAATTGGCCCATCTATGACCATTTTAGTTTTGGGGTGGCCTAGTTCTCGTTTTGATGCAGTGCTCAGGTAAAAGCCAAAACTTTGACAGGCTGCTGTTGAAAAACTATCAGAGATAGGATCTTGCAATTTGCACTGCGTGTGCCCAACGATATGAAGTTATTGTTGGCCAAATTTCAAGTGCCTACCGCGAACGGTCTGGCTGCCAGAGCAGATTTAGTGTCGCCAACTTCCTGCAAACACCGTTTAATGCAGATTTCCTCTCCAAAACTGGGTGAAACTTTAAAGTCGATTTTCTCGAAAGTTTGAAAAAATAAACTTTTTCCGTTTTCACCTGAAATAGACGTAGGGAATATTAAATTTGTATTCTGCACAAAAATTAGACCTCTAGGGTCAAAATTGGCCCAGCTATAACCATTTTAGTTTTGGGGTGGCCTAGTTCCCGTTTTGAAGCAGTGCTCAGGTAAAAGCCAAAAATTTGACAGGCTACTGTTGGAAAACTATCAGAGATAGGATCTTGCAATTTGCACTGCGTGTGCCCAACGATATGAAGTTATTGTGGGCAAAATTTCAAGTGCCTTCCGCGAACAGTCTGGCTGCCAGAGCAGATTTAGTGTCGCCAACTTCCTGATAACACCGTTTAATGCAGATTTCCTCTCCAAAACTGGGTGAAACTTTAAAGTCGGTTTTCTCGAAAGTTTGAAAAAAAAACTTTTTCCGTTTTCGCCTAAAATAGATCCAACGATATGAAGTTATTGTGGGCCAAATATCAAGTTCCTACCGCGAACGGTCTGGCTGCCAGAGCAGATTTAGTGTCGCCAACTTCCTGCAAACACCGTTTAATGCAGATTTCCTCTCCAAAACTGGGTGAAACTTTAAAGTCGATTTTCTCGAAATTTTGAAAAAATAAACTTTTTCCGTGTTCGCCTGAAATAGACGTAGGGAATGTTGATTTTGTATTTTGCAGAAAAATTAGACCTCTAGGGTCAAAATTGGCCCAGCTATGACCATTTTAGTTTTGGGGTGGCCTAGTTCTCGTTTTGATGCAGTGCTCAGGTAAAAGCCAAAACTTTGACAGGCTGCTGTTGGAAAACTATCAGAGATAGGATCTTGCAATTTGCACTGCGTGTGCCCAACGATATGAAGTTATTGTGGACCAAATTTCAAGTGCCTACCGCGAACGGTCTGGCTGCCAGAGCAGATTTAGTGTCGCCAACTTCCTGCAAACACCGTTTAATGCAGATTTCCTCTCCAAAACTGGGTGAAACTTTAAAGTCGATTTTCTCGAAAGTTTGAAAAAATAAACTTTTTCCGTTTTCGCCTGAAATAGACGTAGGGAATGTTGAATTGGTATTTTGCAGAAAAATTAGACCTCTAGGGTCAAAATTGGCCCATCTATGACCATTTTAGTTTTGGGGTGGCCTAGTTCTCGTTTTGATGCAGTGCTCAGGTAAAAGCCAAAACTTTGACAGGCTGCTGTTGAAAAACTATCAGAGATAGGATCTTGCAATTTGCACTGCGTGTGCCCAACGATATGAAGTTATTGTGGGCCAAATTTCAAGTGCCTACTGCGAACGGTCTGGCTGCCAGAGCAGATTTAGTGTCGCCAACTTCCTGCAAACACCGTTTAATGCAGATTTCCTCTCCAAAACTGGGTGAAACTTTAAAGTCGATTTTCTCGAAAGTTTGAAAAAATAAACTTTTTCCGTTTTCGCCTGAAATAGACGTAGGGAATGTTGAATTGGTATTCTGCACAAACATTAGACCTCTAGGGTCACAATTGGCCCATCTATGACCATTTTAGTTTTGGGGTGGCCTAGTTCTCGTTTTGATGCAGTGCTCAGGTAAAAGCCAAAACTTTGACAGGCTGCTGTTGAAAAACTATCAGAGATAGGATCTTGCAATTTGCACTGCGTGTGCCCAACGATATGAAGTTATTGTTGGCCAAATTTCAAGTGCCTACCGCGAACGGTCTGGCTGCCAGAGCAGATTTAGTGTCGCCAACTTCCTGCAAACACCGTTTAATGCAGATTTCCTCTCCAAAACTGGGTGAAACTTTAAAGTCGATTTTCTCGAAAGTTTGAAAAAATAAACTTTTTCCGTTTTCACCTGAAATAGACGTAGGGAATATTAAATTTGTATTCTGCACAAAAATTAGACCTCTAGGGTCAAAATTGGCCCAGCTATAACCATTTTAGTTTTGGGGTGGCCTAGTTCCCGTTTTGAAGCAGTGCTCAGGTAAAAGCCAAAAATTTGACAGGCTACTGTTGGAAAACTATCAGAGATAGGATCTTGCAATTTGCACTGCGTGTGCCCAACGATATGAAGTTATTGTGGGCAAAATTTCAAGTGCCTTCCGCGAACAGTCTGGCTGCCAGAGCAGATTTAGTGTCGCCAACTTCCTGATAACACCGTTTAATGCAGATTTCCTCTCCAAAACTGGGTGAAACTTTAAAGTCGGTTTTCTCGAAAGTTTGAAAAAAAAACTTTTTCCGTTTTCGCCTAAAATAGATCCAACGATATGAAGTTATTGTGGGCCAAATATCAAGTTCCTACCGCGAACGGTCTGGCTGCCAGAGCAGATTTAGTGTCGCCAACTTCCTGCAAACACCGTTTAATGCAGATTTCCTCTCCAAAACTGGGTGAAACTTTAAAGTCGATTTTCTCGAAATTTTGAAAAAATAAACTTTTTCCGTGTTCGCCTGAAATAGACGTAGGGAATGTTGATTTTGTATTTTGCAGAAAAATTAGACCTCTAGGGTCAAAATTGGCCCAGCTATGACCATTTTAGTTTTAGGGTGGCCTAGTTCTCGTTTTGATGCAGTGCTCAGGTAAAAGCCAAAACTTTGACAGGCTGCTGTTGGAAAACTATCAGAGATAGGATCTTGCAATTTGCACTGCGTGTGCCCAACGATATGAAGTTATTGTGGGCCAAATATCAAGTGCCTACCGCGAACGGTCTGGCTGCCAGAGCAGATTTAGTGTCGCCAACTTCCTGCAAACACCGTTTAATGCAGATTTCCTCTCCAAAACTGGGTGAAACTTTAAAGTCGATTTTCTCGAAAGTTTGAAAAAATAAACTTTTTCCGTTTTCGCCTGAAATAGACGTAGGGAATGTTGAATTGGTATTTTGCAGAAAAATTAGACCTCTAGGGTCAAAATTGGCCCATCTATGACCATTTTAGTTTTGGGGTGGCCTAGTTCTCGTTTTGATGCAGTGCTCAGGTAAAAGCCAAAACTTTGACAGGCTGCTGTTGAAAAACTATCAGAGATAGGATCTTGCAATTTGCACTGCGTGTGCCCAACGATATGAAGTTATTGTGGGCCAAATTTCAAGTGCCTACTGCGAACGGTCTGGCTGCCAGAGCAGATTTAGTGTCGCCAACTTCCTGCAAACACCGTTTAATGCAGATTTCCTCTCCAAAACTGGGTGAAACTTTAAAGTCGATTTTCTCGAAAGTTTGAAAAAATAAACTTTTTCCGTTTTCGCCTGAAATAGACGTAGGGAATGTTGAATTGGTATTCTGCACAAACATTAGACCTCTAGGGTCACAATTGGCCCATCTATGACCATTTTAGTTTTGGGGTGGCCTAGTTCTCGTTTTGATGCAGTGCTCAGGTAAAAGCCAAAACTTTGACAGGCTGCTGTTGAAAAACTATCAGAGATAGGATCTTGCAATTTGCACTGCGTGTGCCCAACGATATGAAGTTATTGTTGGCCAAATTTCAAGTGCCTACCGCGAACGGTCTGGCTGCCAGAGCAGATTTAGTGTCGCCAACTTCCTGCAAACACCGTTTAATGCAGATTTCCTCTCCAAAACTGGGTGAAACTTTAAAGTCGATTTTCTCGAAAGTTTGAAAAAATAAACTTTTTCCGTTTTCACCTGAAATAGACGTAGGGAATATTAAATTTGTATTCTGCACAAAAATTAGACCTCTAGGGTCAAAATTGGCCCAGCTATAACCATTTTAGTTTTGGGGTGGCCTAGTTCCCGTTTTGAAGCAGTGCTCAGGTAAAAGCCAAAAATTTGACAGGCTACTGTTGGAAAACTATCAGAGATAGGATCTTGCAATTTGCACTGCGTGTGCCCAACGATATGAAGTTATTGTGGGCAAAATTTCAAGTGCCTTCCGCGAACAGTCTGGCTGCCAGAGCAGATTTAGTGTCGCCAACTTCCTGATAACACCGTTTAATGCAGATTTCCTCTCCAAAACTGGGTGAAACTTTAAAGTCGGTTTTCTCGAAAGTTTGAAAAAAAAACTTTTTCCGTTTTCGCCTAAAATAGATCCAACGATATGAAGTTATTGTGGGCCAAATATCAAGTTCCTACCGCGAACGGTCTGGCTGCCAGAGCAGATTTAGTGTCGCCAACTTCCTGCAAACACCGTTTAATGCAGATTTCCTCTCCAAAACTGGGTGAAACTTTAAAGTCGATTTTCTCGAAATTTTGAAAAAATAAACTTTTTCCGTGTTCGCCTGAAATAGACGTAGGGAATGTTGATTTTGTATTTTGCAGAAAAATTAGACCTCTAGGGTCAAAATTGGCCCAGCTATGACCATTTTAGTTTTGGGGTGGCCTAGTTCTCGTTTTGATGCAGTGCTCAGGTAAAAGCCAAAACTTTGACAGGCTGCTGTTGGAAAACTATCAGAGATAGGATCTTGCAATTTGCACTGCGTGTGCCCAACGATATGAAGTTATTGTGGACCAAATTTCAAGTGCCTACCGCGAACGGTCTGGCTGCCAGAGCAGATTTAGTGTCGCCAACTTCCTGCAAACACCGTTTAATGCAGATTTCCTCTCCAAAACTGGGTGAAACTTTAAAGTCGATTTTCTCGAAAGTTTGAAAAAATAAACTTTTTCCGTTTTCGCCTGAAATAGACGTAGGGAATGTTGAATTGGTATTTTGCAGAAAAATTAGACCTCTAGGGTCAAAATTGGCCCATCTATGACCATTTTAGTTTTGGGGTGGCCTAGTTCTCGTTTTGATGCAGTGCTCAGGTAAAAGCCAAAACTTTGACAGGCTGCTGTTGAAAAACTATCAGAGATAGGATCTTGCAATTTGCACTGCGTGTGCCCAACGATATGAAGTTATTGTGGGCCAAATTTCAAGTGCCTACCGCGAACGGTCTGGCTGCCAGAGCAGATTTAGTGTCGCCAACTTCCTGATAACACCGTTTAATGCAGATTTCCTCTCCAAAACTGGGTGAAACTTTAAAGTCGGTTTTCTCGAAAGTTTGAAAAAAAAAACTTTTTCCGTTTTCGCCTAAAATAGATCCAACGATATGAAGTTATTGTGGGCCAAATATCAAGTTCCTACCGCAAACGGTCTGGCTGCCAGAGCAGATTTAGTGTCGCCAACTTCCTGCAAACATCGTTTAATGCAGATTTCCTCTCCAAAACTGGGTGAAACTTTAAAGTCGATTTTCTCGAAATTTTGAAAAAATAAACTTTTTCCGTGTTCGCCTGAAATAGACGTAGGGAATGTTGAATTTGTATTCTGCAGAAAAATTAGACCTCTAGGGTCAAAATTGGCCCAGCTATGACCATTTTAGTTTTGGGGTGGCCTAGTTCTCGTTTTGATGCAGTGCTCAGGTAAAAGCCAAAACTTTGACAGGCTGCTGTTGGAAAACTATCAGAGATAGGATCTTGCAATTTGCACTGCGTGTGCCCAACGATATGAAGTTATTTTGGGCCAAATTTCAAGTTCCTACCGCGAACGGTCTGGCTGCCAGAGCAGATTTAGTGTCGCCAACTTCCTGCAAACACCGTTTAATGCAGATTTCCTCTCCAAAACTGGGTGAAACTTTAAAGTCGATTTTCTCGAAAGTTTGAAAAAATAAACTTTTTCCGTTTTCGCCTGAAATAGACGTACGGAATGTTGAATTTGTATTCTGCACAAAAATTAGACCTCTAGGGTCAAAATTGGCCCATCTATGACCATTTTAGTTTTGGGGTGGCCTAGTTCCCGTTTTGAAGCAGTGCTCAGGTAAAAGCCAAAACTTTGACAGGCTGCTGTTGAAAAACTATCAGAGATAGGATCTTGCAATTTGCACTGCGTGTGCCCAACGATATGAAGTTATTGTTGGCCAAATTTCAAATGCCTACCGCGAACGGTCTGGCTGCCAGAGCAGATTTAGTGTCGCCAACTTCCTGAAAACACCGTTTAATGCAGATTTCCTCTCCAAAACTGGGTGAAACTTTAAAGTCGGTTTTCTCGAAAGTTTGAAAAAAAACCTTTTTCCGTTTTCGCCTGAAATAGATCCAACGATATGAAGTTATTGTGGGCCAAATATCAAGTTCCTACTGCAAACGGTCTGGCTGCCAGAGCAGATTTAGTGTCGCCAACTTCCTGCAAACACCGTTTAATGCAGATTTCCTCTCCAAAACTGGGTGAAACTTTAAAGTCGATTTTCTCGAAATTTTGAAAAAATAAACTTTTTCCGTTTTCGCCTGAAATAGACGTAGGGAATGTTGAATTTGTATTCTGCACAAAAATTAGACCTCTAGGGTCAAAATTGGCCCAGCTATGACCATTTTAGTTTTGGGGTGGCCTAGTTCTCGTTTTGATGCAGTGCTCAGGTAAAAGCCAAAACTTTGACAGGCTGCTGTTGGAAAACTACCAGAGATAGGATCTTGCAATTTGCACTGCGTGTGCCCAACGATGTGAAGTTATTTTGGGCCAAATATCAAGTTCCTACCGCAAACGGTCTGGCTGCCAGAGCAGATTTAGTGTCGCCAACTTCCTGCAAACACCGTTTAATGCAGATTTCCTCTCCAAAACTGGGTGAAACTTTAAAGTCGATTTTCTCGAAATTTTGAAAAAATAAACTTTTTCCGTTTTCGCCTGAAATAGACGTAGGGAATGTTGAATTTGTATTCTGCACAAAAATTAGACCTCTAGGGTCAAAATTGGCCCAGCTATGACCATTTTAGTTTTGGGGTGGCCTAGTTCTCGTTTTGATGCAGTGCTCAGGTAAAAGCCAAAACTTTGACAGGCTGCTGTTGGAAAACTATCAGAGATAGGATCTTGCAATTTGCATTGCGTGTGCCCAACGATATGAAGTTATTTTGGGCCAAATTTCAAGTTCCTACCGCGAACGGTCTGGCTGCCAGAGCAGATTTAGTGTCGCCAACTTCCTGCAAACACCGTTTAATGCAGATTTCCTCTCCAAAACTGGGTGAAACTTTAAAGTCGATTTTCTCGAAAGTTTGAAAAAATAAACTTTTTCCGTTTTCGCCTGAAATAGACGAAGAGTAGTAGGGGCCTAGGGCTGGGGACTTTGGTTGCTAGGCAACGGATGACGTCACGTTGCTAGGCAACGGTTGCTAGGCAACGGATGACGTCACGTTGCTAGGCAACGGTTGCTAGGGGATGACGTCATAGGAAGTGACGTCGCGTTGCTAAGGATGACGTCACATCCGGGCGGCCATGTTGGATGACGTCATGACGCATGCGCATAGTTTCTTGGGGAATCCCATGGGGAAATCCCAGTGTGGGGAAATCTTCGAAGGAAATCCCATAGGGAGATCCCACTGACGTCACCCAGGGGGTATTCCTAACAAAGGGCAGGGAACTCTTTTCATTTGATTAGGTAGCCCTGAAAAGGGCTGTTTTTCTAACTCCTTTTAGAAGAGCCTTCGACGAACTCTGTGACGGAGCCTCTGACGGACGTTAGCTAGCACCTCAGGAGCGATTCTCCTCCGCCGAGGCGTCTGACATTCGTTCATCGTCGACTCTTCAATAAGGTAAATGTCATCTGGTGTGATGATGACTGTTTTACCGTTACGGCAAAAAACCTTAACAGGACTGTCATCCACTTCCATTAGTTGCACAACAATCATGGGTTCGGCTGCCATGGTGCAAATGAGTGGCCAAAGACAAATGGCTGCGATTTTATAGGCTGTAAGCCGGAGATGGGTTTTGATTGGATGAAAAAAAAACACGTGGTATGATTTTTTAACTTTAATCAATTAACATCAGAACAATGAACAATAATAACATAATAAACTAAAGAATTTAACAATAACTTTTAACAATAACTATAACGTATTTACATCCATAATTTGCGACAAGTTTGGCCTTTTTCAAATCTTAAACAGGGAAAATGATCATGGGTCCAAGCATGTACTAAACGATCGTTTTCAGTCAGATTCGATTTAAACACCGACAAGGCTTTTGGTGTGGGTACGTGGAATCTATGACACAGGTAAAACAAGCAATAATGGCCACACACAACACTTTGGAGTCCTTGAATCCATTGAGAGCTGTGCCATACTGGTCCTTGACGTTGTGCAAAGTCGGCAAAATCTTTTCCATACAGTTCTGGGGGACATCCGTACGAATCAAAGAAATCGCAATAGTTTTCTTCGCACACAAACACGGTCCAATGTTTTCCAGGCTGGTCTTCGTCATCGGTGTTAACGACGTATGCCATGGGATAGCTGGTAGGTTTTACAGTTTGTAATTGATTTCTGGCCAGGACACCACCAAATTGTTCAGGGATATGACAACCCAATCCTTCTTCCAACTGGGCAGTATACAGAGGTTTACCAATCCACCAAAATTTGGCGGTTGACGTCGATTTCCAAGACATTGTCGTATTCGGCAAACAATAGCAAATTGAGTGGATTCGGTGGGGCGTTTTCGAATCTCAATTCCAAAGACAAACTTCCAGACGACTTGGGATGAAAATTGACTTGATCTGCTCCGTGGTCATTGGTTAAATCAAAACCAAATAGAGTGTAGCCATTAATATAGTCGTTGTAAGACAAATCCAAATCTTCTTTGCTGTTGAGTACTCCTACTCTTTTCATCAAATCTAAATACGGTGTTGTGGCTTGGTTGTTTGGAAAATCCATGAAATATTCATCCATCACATCACCATTTTTCATTAGTTTGATGTATTCTAGTCGATGATGATGGAACTTGAATGGATTCTTGATGGTATTGCCGTCGTAAGAATCGTTCTCCACCAAACCCAAAATAAGACGTTTAGGCAAGACTTCGTTGATGAATAAATTATCCAAGACGTGAAAACGTCTACGACTGGGTATACTAATGTCTTTGACGACTACTCGTTTAAGTGGATATTTGGCGTTGTTGGATTGTAGTTGTTCAGCAATTCGTGTGTATGTTGATGGTGCCAGTGTAACAAAAGGTACTTCCAAATAGGCTTTGATCATTTCAACTTTGTAACTTTCGTTGTTTTCGTTCCACATCAAATAAAATTTGGGTTGTTGTCTTTCCAATTGGATGCGGACATCCACACCATCTATTAAATAGCGATCTTGTAAACACAAATCCACATGTAGTCGGGACTGCAATTCAAACTCTAAACTTTCACCCATCCTTTTTCTTCTTCCTCCCAAACCATGGTTAACGATGGGCACAACGGCATCACCAGCTCCAGTTTGAACAGCCTGTGTACTATCTAATTGACCAGCCGTATCTTTCTCCCACATAACTTGTTGGTTAAGTTGATCGTTTTTGGCTCCACGACCAAAACTCAGGAGATTTTCCAAATAAGCTCTATAGGGATAATTGGGCAACGAAGCAGTCACCAACGTATCGGAATCTTTTCCAAGACGCATTTTTACATCTTTAAACAAAGTGTGAAAGAAATTGTTGACTGGTCCGATTTTTTTATCCGCTCCAACATTCGTTCCATCTTCTTTGACAACTTTCAACTTGAGATACAAACTCATGTTGGACAAGTCGATGAAATCTGTACTTGAATTAGGAATTAAAAATTCCAAGGGACCATCATGGTTCAGATCACTGGTCAGTGGATATTTGCGGACTTTGGTTACTTTGGTAACGGCTGTTTGAGTGTCAGGAACGGTAAAGAGTTGTTGTAATTCATCAGGAGCACAAGGACAGGAATCATTACGCATCATTGAAGCCATGATCGAATATATCTTTCTTTCTTCTCTTTCGTTTGATGTTGACAGAACGAGCTGCAGATGGTTTTGTCCGCTTTCGTGGTGGTTGTCGGTCTTTTATACCTCCGACCACATTCTTCAAAGTTTCCGACACTGTGGATTTCAAAGCAGGTTTGACGGCATCTTGAACAATGTTTTTCAATCCTCGACTGACAGATTCTTTGCCTTGGACAACTTTCAACACCTCGTTTCCAACTTGTGGAAGATTATCTTTTATAGCTTGTTTACCCGCACTCCATAAAGATTTGCCTGCCATCACAGCACCTTTTTTGACCATGTTCAATAAACCGGACAAAAATCCAGACCCTCGTTGTCTGAGCACACCTCCACGATACACTCGAATGTTATTTCTTCCCAACAATGTCATTTTCTCTTTCTAAAGTGAAGCTTGGCCACCACTTTTCCTCTCACAAATGGTACGGGTCTTCCATGTCCGGTCCTTATATACATGCCGATGGCCGTCAGGCGGTCGTACTTGATCGGAACGTAATGTATGGCCGATGGACGAAAGTATCCTGATTTACTGTGAAACACATCCAAGATCGGAGTCACCGCATCACCTACACGTTGTGGTTCCACAATATCCGAATACAGGTAAAACATATCAAAGGCCATATCCACAGCTGGTTGAAAGGGAGCAGTGATTTTACCTTCGCGAATGTTTCGTCGACATAATTTATCCAACCGAAATTCTTGCGTAAAGTCAGACCATCCTAACATACCAACCATGGGTCCTTCAATTTTGAAACTGATTGCTGGTAACATACGTAGAAAGTTGACGGCGTCTTGAGAGTCGAAAGATAAATATATTCTTTTGCTTAAAGGATCCAATTTAAAGGATGCATAGGGTTGTTTTTCGGCCTGATTGGATAATTTCATACGATTTTCGTACTCTTCTTGCTCGTTTTGTTCTATAGGCGTCAATTCTTTGATGTTGGGCTCCAATCGAAATGGTTTTCGATGAATGATTTCTTGTATTTCATTGCATTTCCATAATCCATGCATGGTCACGTTCAATACATTTAGCAACTGTTCCACATTTCTGTAAGTGTTGGTTTCCATATGCGTTTCGACTTCAGTCGAACCTTCATCGTTGTTCGGAACAGTGCTGCACTCGGGAGGTTCCAACCATTTGTCACTCACACACTTGATGGTGTCCATATCTGGGACGATTTTCCAAGGAAAAACTTTCAGTCTGAGTTTGTTGTCTTTCTCTGTAAGGTTGTACCAATCTGTTGGGAAGGCCAAGGCTGCCAAACCCACTTCCCATTCTTGGTGATTAAAATGAATGGGAGGCGTTAAATGAGTGCGATACGTCGAAAGGCTATTGTCTGGAAACATTCCCATGGAACTGTCACTAGGCAGGGTGAGATAAAAATCGTTCATTTTTCTTCAGTTGAGGTGCTGGCAGTAAATAACCCAAACTACTGGATAACAAAGCAGTCCACAATGTGGTTTGAGGTCCTTCGGGTTTCAGAGCGAGTTGAGACAAAGCAACACCAGCAACAATGTAGACCAAAATCACTTGACAGAAAAATACAATTTCAGCTTGAGGTACCCGAGTTCCTAAACACGCCCAGGATCTGGATCGTACCGATGTTGTCGATGTGGATTCGTCTTGCATGATGGATCTCCACTGTAGTTGGTTACTTCTATTTATACTCCACGGTCGATTCAGGAATCCAGGAATTGAAGCTAGCCGGATAACCTTTCCATTTGACGAGTATGTTTTTACCTCGTCGTTCAATGATTTTTTCAATCACGTAAGCTTCGTCTTTGTCTTCCTTCACTTCTTGTAATTCCTCAGGATAAAACGATCCTTCCAACGGTTCACCATTTCCATCAATCAATCTATAGCGGGATCCTACACTGGGTTTGACTTGAAAAGTTTCCAAAGTCCAATTTGGCCAGTATCCCTTATCAAAAGCTTTCTGTTTGTCCAGTGCTAACCGCACAGTTGATGTGATGTCGCGTTTTTTCTTGGATGTTTCCCGAGGTAATCGTTGACTAACCAACCATTCGTTTTGAACCGTCACATCTTTAGGTGCCATTTTAATAGTGCGATGTACGGCTGCATTGTAACCTTCTACCAACTTATCCAAAACATCAACGTAACGTTCCGTTTTCTTGTACGTGAAATATCGCCACATTCGTTGTTTTAAGGTACGTTGAAATCTCTCCACCACACTGGCTTTGGTTTCGGCATTGTGTGTCACGAAAAAGTGAATTTGTTTCTTCTTGAGATAAGTTTGAAATTTTCTGTTTAAAAATTCTGTACCTTTATCTGTTTGCAATCTTAAAGGTGTTCTGTCTTTAATTTTTTGGAAAGCTCGAACCAACGTTTCACCTTTCTTGTCTTTCATGGGTACGACCCAAGCATATTTGGAAAACACATCAATCACACACAACAAAAAGCGATAACCATTGTTTTTCTTGGATATGCTACTCAGATCACTCAAATCAGCTTGCCACTGGTGATCGATACCCGCTACTAAAGTAGGTGATCGTTTGAATTTTTTCTTGAGAGGTTTGTGTAAAGTATAGGTCCGTTGTCCCGCTAACCAGGCTTTGACTTTCTTCAATGGCACCCCAGTAGCCTTGGCTAGTTTCTGAGCACCACTAAATCCTGCGGGATGTGCCGGATCATAATAAACTTGTGCTAGCTTCTCCATCTTTGACCAGTTAATGTTTGTGAGCTTCTTTTATAGGCTGTCAAAAGAAAGCCATTTTCTTTCTTTCCTCTGTTGCTTTTTACTTGTGCGTTTCTTGGGCGTTTCAAAAGTGGAGGTAGACGGTTGTGTTCGGGGTGTCGAAAACAATTCCCATCGACGATCATTTCCAATGGCTTCTCGTGGTATGTTTGATTCTCTCAAACTTCTCATGACGGCTTCCCAACCAAAAGGAGCATTGACTGTTTTGCGGTTTCGAATGAAATCATTGACAATATCCACTACATTCGTTCCTTTCATCACTTGACCATCATGAGTCAATTCGTATTTGTCGTTCCAAGAGTAGGGTGTTTTCTTTTCTAAATGCTGCAATAACAGACGTGCTTTGCCTTGGTATGTTTTTGGTACCGAAGTTAAAATATCAGGTTTTTCCACGGGAGCGACGTCGTCAGGTTTGTTATTTTTTGTTGTCTCAGGTATGATTGGTGCGTGTCTTTTATTTTGAAGTATTCTATATCGCTGCAACATTTGACCATATTGATCCATTTTCATAGCGTCTGAAGTATTGGACTTGAGTAAACGTTGCATTTCTTGACTTAATTCTTCTAAAGCTTCTTTCACCGGATTTCGATCGTACACAGGTTCGTAAGGTTTAACGGTTACAATCTTCTCTGGTTCATCTGCTGGGACCAATCTCATTTTTCGTGTAAACTTCATCGTTGTTTTAATTTGTTGAGCAAAGGATGAAAGACAGGTTTCCACAATCCTTTACCGTGTTGTTGAAGTAATCGCTTACGGGTTTTCCAAGGTGTTTTGGGAGTGCCCAGTCGTCTAAGTAAGTTTGCCTTTGATCGCAAACGTCTTGTTTCTGTAGCTGATAGTGGTAAGGTGCCCCGGATCAAATTACCAATACATTCACATAAACAATCCACGACTTTTTTATCGTTCAAAATATGATTTCGCCAACTGTGAGGGGTTTTCAAGAAATCGTTCAAGGTCTGTTGAGGCTTCATGACTGAGACAAGAGTCCTAGGTTTCTCCTTTATATACCCTATCGCTGTCCAATGGCCCCGATGATGGGTCCAATGACACTAGAGGCTAAAGAAGCCAACAACGCACCCAGAAAACCACCTTTTTGGTTTAACAATTTTCTTTTGGATCGACCAGAGGTTCGAGGGTTGGCTAAAGTTCGCAGGGCTCTTCTGTGCGGAGTTAATAGACGACGTTGTTGTGTCGTTAATCGAGTCTTGCCGTTTAAAATAGCTTTACATTGGTTAGAAACACACTTGATGCTACGTCGTGGTGCCATGGTGTCAAATGATCATAATATATGTTTGAGGCCTTTTTATACTTTTCTCTTCTTAGCTCTTTTTTCTTTCTTCTTTTTCTCTTGTTCTAATCTTTCTTTCCAACGTACCAAAATACGTATCAACACGCCACCGAAAAATCCTTGACCGCCTGGTTTCATGACCAAAGCTAATTTTTCTTTGGTGCCTATATTCTGAGTCAATTGTTTTAAGACATCTTTATTTCTAGCTACCCATTTGGTGTGTTGAGCATGTAGAGGTTTAATATTACCTTTCAGAAGATGATTGGCTGCAAGTTTAAACCACTGTAACAACCCAATTCGGGCAGTACCAACATTTCTCAACAATTCAGTGTAAACCATTTCAGGATTCAAACGTTTCAAGCGTTTGATGAATTCAGACATTTCCTTCATTTGTTTGCTTTGTCGGCTTTGAGCCAGAGGATCGAATGGCGGTCTGATGGGTGCTGTTTTTTTCTTCTTTGGGGGTCGAGGTTGTTTGGTTTGACGAGTTTTTTTCAAACTTCGAAGGGGTGTGTTGGTGGCTGGTGTTGGTGTGGGCATTGGGGGTGTCTCTGGACGTAAATCTGGAGCCAGCGTAGCAAACAAACTAGGTGGACTTGGTGGTAAAGGCGATATGGGTCTTGGTGGCGGAGATAAAGAGGGTAGTGGCCTCGGTGAAATGATTCTGCGTCGGGCTCCTGGAATGGTAGGGCGGGTAGGTACTCGAGCCGTTGGATCTCTTAGATCAGGGGCCAGTGAGGTGAAAGGAGAAAACTGTGCTCTAGGCAACAGGGTTGTACCCGGGGGTGGCTGGTGAAGTCTTTTGGTGTTCTTGGTGCGTGCCATCGTGAATGATTGACAACAAAACGGTCGGCCCTTTTATACCTTTCGGAGATAGACATAACCTGGGGTTTCTGAGGGTAAAATTCGTGTTCGCAATCTCATCTCTTCTGGTGTATCTGGTTTCAGATCCACTAATAAATAACTTCGGGGTGTCAAAGTGGCATCCGTGTAGGCTTCTTGCATAAATTGTGAATGTCCGGGATACATTTGCCGGGCTAACACACCCAACTGCGAAGCATCCCTAGGGTTTTTAAACAAGACCAAATAATGTGCGTTAAGGCTAATCGTGCGTTGTTTTTTATCAAACAAATTTTGCACAATGTAAATAACACTGGCGTTTCTATGATGACTCTTTCGAGTAAACCACTGTTCAAGGGCTGTTGTATCTTCACCCATCAAGTCATCAATCACCAAAATTTGAGGCCCAGACACTTGGGCCATCACATCATCAATGCCTGCTAAACCATGGACATAAGTGTAAGGAAAGGACTCGTAGGACTGTTGCCATTCGCCGTAGGCCCACACGATTCGTTCAGGTGTGGGATCAAACATGTTGGCCTCCAGCAATTTTTGTACAAAGACGGTCTTGCCAACACCTGTTGGGCCTGAGACAAGCATGGTGAAAGGATGTCGGAGTGCTGTGTCGAATTCCATGATGATTCTGACTTTGTCTGCAAAAGCCTCACCTTTTATAGGTTGTGGGTTGGGATAATCAAATTGCTACAAAGACCCTCTAAGAAAAACCAATGTTTGTTTTAAGAAATTTTATATAACATTTTCTACAACATTACAATTTTAACATTTTAACACAACAAACATATTTACATTTTAAAAAGAACAAAGTTTTGAAAAATCTTCAAACAGGTAAACTCCTTTAAACAGGAAAGATTCTTCAAACAGCAAACACAGCAATCTATTCAGCTTCATTTTCCATCTTTATAATTTGGTCGTGTGTCCAGGACGTATAACGTAGACTTTTTGGAATCCAATACATGTTTCCACACAGCATTTGTAAAGCGTCATCCTGCATCCAATCTTGCAACTCCCCAAGTAACATAACCACTAAGGTCCAGGCATCATTTTTAAATGGTTCCCTTGGTAAAGCGTACAAGTTTCTAAATCCACGGGGACCTAGTGGGATGATGACAGCTCTGGCCAAATCGTCAGTGATGATTAAGTCATTGGTTTGAATACTTGGAGCTTTGGTATCTTCGGAAATATTCGGCAGCTTCTCCACACCAGTACCAATATCGTTGTATTCTGGCGTTGTACAAGGAGCCTCGTTTGTTGAACAAAGCGTTTGTGAGTTCGTCGAAGGTGACTCTGGTTTCAATGGGCTGTCCACAATGAAACAATCCATGTCCGAGCTGGTGGCAGTTGAGACATCGGTGGTTTTCTTCTGAGGAACGTTTGTTGTGACTATCTTCAGTGGAATGTTTGCTGATGTTATCTTCAGAGGCATGTTTGTTGAGGTTATCTTCAGGGGAGGAACTTTGGTTAACTTGAGTTTCTTCGGGGTTTTCTCCTTGGTTGTCGATACTTTTCTTTTGAGTACATTCTGATTTCCAGTGTCCTTCTTGTTTGCATTGATAACATTTTCCTTTTCTGGGTTGTTTGCGTTTGGGTTGCTGACAGTTACTGGCCCAATGTCCTCTTTGCTGACAGTTGTAACAGATGTCTTGACTGATGTCTTTTCTTGTGTCTTGGCTGCTGTCTTTGTTTTCTTCTTGGCTTGTTTTTTCTCCTGTCCGCAGAGGGCACTCTGGAACCCAGTGTCCTTTGTCTCCACAGTTATAACATTCTCCATAGCTTCTCTTCTTATACATAAGTCAATCTCGATCGGATGTCCAAATGAAAATGATTAAAGACACTTCTGTTCCGAAACATATACCGTCTTCCAGGTCACGTGGTGTTTTTGGACATGCGCACTGTTTGCTGTGTTTTCATTGGTTGATTTTTAGACATGCGCACTGTTTGCTGTGTTGCTGTTTTCCAAATTTTCTGGATTCTGATTGGTTGAAGAATTTGTTGAGTTTTCATTGGCTGTAAAAATCGTCCAAGGCTTCTTGTAGGGTTTGTGGGCTATAACGCTGCACTAGATATTCTATACAATGGTAAACCACACTGTCTTTGTCGTACCATACCATAGGAACCAGGAAAGGATATTTTTTCTTCATTTCATTCCACATCTGATGTTTGGTTGACAATACGTCTGTTAACAATTCTCTGTCTTTTTTCTCCATGTTGGTAATATCATGCGTAAACCAGGAACTTCTTTCCAGAATTTTCTCAACTCCCGATCAACGTCAATCGTCCAATCGTCTTCACTCTCCCACAATCTCACGTGACCTCTTGGGTCTTCGATTAAACTTCCTAATACAACGTCTATATCTTCGTCTTTAGGTTTTTCCTCCAAAGCCAAATACAAGTAATCGTCGACTGGATGGCTACGCCCACTTGATGAAATTCCGATTCCAAGACAGCTGTGATATTTTTGACTGGGATGGTCCGTTTCACATCCGATACAGTTTGAGTATTGCTGGTTTTGAATTGTGGGTAGATAATAATTCTCGACTCTAAATTTTAACCACCTCTGTCTAATTTTTGGCTTGAGCGAATCCATAGGGTAAGGTATTATCAGGTTCTCCTCTTGTGTTGAAATGAACCATTCGTTTGGTGTAAACAGCCTTATATAACTTCTGCTCTGGACGAGTCCATAATGTTCTGTCACGTGATCTGACAATCTTGTGAGGATTATCTACAGGTATACTGATGTTTTCTTCCAAATGGCGTACCATGTTTTTTACCGTTTCAAAATTAAGTTGTTGCATTCCTCTGTAGTTCAATGTAAATCCTCTCACCTTACAAACTGTTTCCCCGGTGCTCAGTTGGTAGGCGTAATTTTTAGGACCTCCAGCGACGAATTGCGTGATGTGTACATTCTCTGGTAATTCATTTTTCCATTCTCCCAACGATGAACCTTCTGTTGGATTCCATTGTAGTGGTAGATGTCGATAGATGATACTGTCGGTGTCAAAGTAACACACTCTGTTTCCCAAAGGTTCCAATACACTATACAGTTTTAAACGTGCTTGGGCTGTAACAAAGGCAGCAATCACCACATTGGTTATAGCGCATGGTTGAACGTGTTGTTCTTTCTTCAATTTTTCAATCATGACCATGTTGTCGTTGACGATTTGAACATCTTTGACTGTTTCTGTTGCATCGTTCATCAGTTGGAAATATTCTGAAGGATCCGTGATGTATTCAGTTTGACTAAAATTATCTCGTTGTCCAAATTTTCCCCACAGGGTGTTCAATATTGATTTACTAAAGGCGCGTTTGCCTTTATTTGGTTTAATTTGGTCCGGATCAAGTGTTATTCCCTCTTTTCTGTAAACTTCTTCTACAAAATGACGTTTCTCTTCATCTGTGTGGCAGTTGTCTGGGTATCCACTGCTTTCCATTTTCATTTTCAAGTAACGGTTGATATAATCCGTAAATAACCCACCAGTCTTCGTTACGGGATCATACTGGCTCCATTGATTCCAGTGCCATACTTCATAAATTTCCAGAATTTTGTAACCCATCTCCACTGCTTTCTTTATTTCTAATGTGACAAACGTGCCTACCCAAGCTCTTTCTTTCTCACCGTGATGACACTCCTGATACACGGCAACATCGTCTTGTTTCATGTGATCTTGTACACAAGTCCGGCAAAGGGGAAAAGTTAGTTTTCCATTTCTGAATGGTAAGACTGGGTGGTAGAGGCTTTTGGGTGGAAGAACTCTACATTGAATCAATCCTTCATATTCGTGCCAGCGATCTAGTTCAGGTTGTGTGATAATTTCAGGTTCTTGAATCGGAAATTTACCATATTTGCAGACGTATGGATAAAGTGATACCACGTCGACGTAGTGGAGTTCTTCGCCTTCTTGTTGGGGTTCTGCCATCAGTTGAATTGCATTAGTTCGTCCACCAAAGAATGCATTTCTTGGCATTAATGGATCAGGGCACGGCCATCCTCTCAATTCTAAACCAGTGATGAATTCATCCATTTCCATATTTTGTTGGCGTTGTCGATCAAATTCACATTCCCACATCACTTCTATTTTATCTAATCCATAGGTTTTCAATTTCTCTATGCGGTCCATGGTGTGGTGGTTCAAATCTCGCATGGTTCTCGAAGGATCATAAGGATGGTGATGTTTCAAATCTTCAAAGGGTCCTGGATAACATGTAGCACATCCGTGATAACAACATCCCTGAAAAATATAATGATTCAACATAATTATAACATGCAATAATGAATACTCAAAATATATCGTATATAAATATCAAAAATAATTGTTAAGTTTTGCAATAAATAATTTGTTCATGGTATCAAAAAATATTTTGTAACATTTGTTCATGGTATCAAAAAATATAACTTACATGGAATTCATAGGCAGTCTTATCGTTGAGATCGTATCCATCTAAACTATAGGGTCCCACTTTTACTTCTCCACCATTTCGGGCATGTCTGATGTTGGGTGTAGGTTGGTGTTGACTCAATGCCTCGATAGTTTTCTCATGTTGTTTCCATTCTAACCAGCGTAAAGCCTTGTTGCTTTGTTGTCTGGGTTGAAATTTTTTCCAATCTTCACCCGGTGTTGGGGCCTCCATCAATGCTCTAGGTATTATAACAATAGTGTCGGGCTTCATGTAATGTGCGCGGAAAACCTGGAAAGACAAATAGTTTTTTAATTTTTTTTTTGGAAAAAGCTAAATTCGTGCCTTTTCGTATGTTAAAGATTTCATGATGTAAAAGATTTCCTTATTTTAAAAATAAACTTACCTTATTACAAGCACTGGCCAGCGTCAAACTATCTAAAAAGGGATCTATTCCGGTTTCTGACATGAAGATGGTTCTAAATGCTCCACAACACTTCCTCAAAATATCCACATCGCTATGACAATAACTCAAAAGTTCTTGCTGGAAATGAAAGGTCTTGGTTTGTTGTTCTTTATACCAGGCATAAAACTTGTCTCTTTCTCCTACACTCATTCCGTCTGGATCATAATCGGTAACGGGTGGGTAATCTCCAACATAGTGTGCGTTCTCGGGTCTGTTGAAAAAGTGTGGGAAGTATCCTTTCTTCAATTCGGTGATGCCAAATGTTTTTGGTAAATCTCTAAGTGGCATAGCTAAAAAGTTTAAAGAGTCTACAAATTTGACACATCCAAGTTGAATGGTCATGACTTTTCCACCATTCAATATTACTTTGGGTGCCTCCATGGCGTGTTTATGCAAGCCTTGTAAGATGATCATACCATCGTATCCCCGGAAATTATGTGCAACAGCAACGATGTTCTGACTTTTCGTAGTAAGACAACCTCCTGGTGAAACTTTCTTGGCCGATAAGTGAACAAAAAACTTGGCAACGTCATCCAAAGTGTTGGGTCCAGAGAAGATGATTTCCTTTTGGTGGTTCCAAGTTGAATCGCAATGTTGGCATGGAGTTGATTGACCAATACAGAAATGGCAACACAGTTGTACCACACATAAATTAGGTATGTGTTCCCCTGTATGTTGGTGGCACTCGAAATCATAAAAGACAAACCTCGTCACATCTTTTTCTTGTTTTTCTTCCACTTTGGTTTTGTCAATGTCTATGGTCTGTATGTAACACCATTTATCACCTTTACCGTGCCATTTCCGACATATCTTACATTCGTATTCTCCACAAATATGTTCTTCCAATAGTCGGCCTCGTTTTCTTGTGTCCCATTCCTTAAAACATTTGGTGCATTTTTTCCATTTGTTACAGGTGGTGATGGCGTTGGGGGTGACTCCAGTTTTGTGGGCTTTAAAACATTCTTCACTGAAAAAGGTTCGATGACATTCTAAACAGGATCGAAGTGTATCAGTGGGACAATCTGTTCCTTGGCGACGACAGGCACTGCACAGACTTGTACATGGATGTGTCTCGATATTATCGTAACCTTTTCCACACAAGTCACAATAATAATTCCTCTCTAGAAAGGCAGGCATGGATGTAATGACGTCATAATGGTGGTCGTGATGGTAAAGATGAAGTTTTTTTGGTGTACCGGAAACTTTGCCTTTGAATAATAATTTTCCAAATAGTAGCCGAGAATACACAAACAGTTGGTAGCCTTGTTGTCCGAGTGTTTTTTGGTACAACTCCCAGGTTTCCTGCCCAATACAAGCTTCGGGGCGTGCTCCGACTTGTTCAATCAACCGTTCGGTGCATTTTGTCTGCCAGCTGTAAGGTCCTGCATGCTTTACTAACCTCGTTCTTTCCGCTTCCCATTCTGGTGTGCCGTTTTTGTTGGCGTAGTGTTTGGCGATCACAATAGCACGTTGGAAGCACAAATTATCTTTGTTCTTGACCACTACAATCGCTTTCTTTCTCTTCAAATAATCCTCCAACGATAATGATTCCCGTTTAAGAAGACATCTTCCTTGACCATCTCCTTGTGGAACACTCACGTGACAAACATGTAGTGTCATTCGTTCGTCCAATCTAAACTGTTCATTTGACTGTAAAATTCTTGCCACGGGGTTCAAAATATCCTGAGCTCTAATCCTTGACCATTTGTTAAATGGAATCCAAGCTGGTGATTTCAATCCCGGATGAGATACACTGAATCGAACCTGGTCGTCTGGCTCGCAACTCAAATAGTTTCCAATGTCCCGGATAATTTGATTAAACGTATCATCCAACTGGTGTTGAGGAACGTCTGCTGGTAAAACATAATTCCAATTTTGAGTAAAGTCAACGTTCAAATACACAGAGTTGGTATGAAAACGTCTGCTGTATTTCCTATCTCCAAGTCTCAGTTGATATGCCATCTTCGAAGGTTTCTTTCAAAGTGAATCTAGACATCCACATCAGCAGCTTAATAGCTTGTGTTACCTCCTATAGTCATGCGCATTCACGTTTGTTACTAATTCTAGATTGTTCTGTTAGTTCTAGCGAGTTCTCTTCTAGAAGGTTCTATCACATTCTCCAGTGTTCTAACAAATTCTAGAAAGTTCGATGCATAGTACATTATTGTTATGATATTCGTAGCTGAAATCTGACGTCATCATACTCGTTGCTAAGGATGACGTTATAATCTGATTGGTTGAAAACATCACGTGTTCTACGACGTCATTTCTGCCTATTTAACAGAGGGCTTAGTCATTCTTGTCATCATTTCCACAATGGGTAATTGTAGGAGTAACGCAGTTGTAGCTGAGCAGGAGCGGTGGTCCGAGATTGTCGAGGGCATTCTCGAGCGCCAGCGAGAGGAACGTTGGGTGTGGGCGCAGGAACGGCGATGCCTTGAATATGCGCTTGTATATTTGAGGCAAAACCCTGGGAAAGGTTAAACTTCCCAACCATGTCAGGTAGCGTCTGACGGCTCTTTATAGAGCCCCAAAATCAAAAATAAAAGAGACTTTTTTTTTTTACATTCCTTTATTTCAATTCAATTGATATTTAAACATTTCAACAACAATTCCATCTGATTCATTTTGTCAATCTCCATTTTTTCTAAAACTTGTCCATTTTCATCTACTTTTATAATCCACAAATAAATTCCCATAGAGTCTGGAAAATCAAAGTCGTGTTTTTTGGCTGCAGACAAACAGGATTTAAAATCGGCATACAATTTATGACTGGTTGCCATGGTACTGGTTTTGTTTCTCAATATTCCTTTCCATTCGTAAACATAACCTTTTCGGTAGTGTTGAGATTTGACCATTTTAAGGTAAAGACAGTGTGGTGAATGACGTCGATGTTCATCCCAGGCATTGTCGTTAGATTGCCATTCTTTCAGTGTTTGTCGGCACACGAAACATTCTACAGCATCCTCGTATTGAAGGTAATGAAACCCGGCTTCGGCTAAAGATGTTGGTGTAGGTTTAGATTTAGGCCAATCGACAAACGTGTCAAGGCGATCCTCGAACCACAAATATTTATCCATGTCTAGTGAAATATTCTAGTGTATGTATATTATATTGATTTGACAGGTTGGCACTCTAGCCAATCAACGGTAAGAAATATGTCACGTGATCAAACACGTGATCAAACGGCTAATAAAACAGCGCGACGTCCAAGAAATTTTTATTCACGATGGACAGCCAACGTACTTCCATTAAGGAATGCGACATTTGTCGTAAGACCAGACCTATGGGGTATTATCACCACCACGAGGACGACTGGTTCCAGTGTCTCTGGTGTAATGCCATTGTAAGACCGACATTCTGGCGGATTTCGAAGCACGCCAATGCGTGTCCGAAAAAACCAAAGGAAATTTGCAAGTGTCGTCGGTCGTACTTTGACTAGTGAGTGACCCAAGTCCAATGAAAAACAGCCCTTTTCAGGGCTACCTAATCAAATGAAAAGAGTTCCCTGCCCTATGCTAGGAATACCCCCTGGTTGACGTCAGTGGGATCTCCCTGTGGGATTTCCTTCGAAGATTTCCCCACAGTGGGGTTTCCCCATGGGATTTCCAGATGGGATTCCCCAAGAAACTATGCGCATGCGTCATGACGTCATCCAACATGGCCGACCGGATGTGACGTCATCCTTAGCAACGTGACGTCACTTCCTATGACGTCATCCCCTAGCAACCGTTGCCTAGCAACGTGACGTCATCCGTTGCCTAGCAACCGTTGCCTAGCAACGTGACGTCATCCGTTGCCTAGCAACCAAAGTCCCCAGCCCTAGGCCCCTACTACTCGAAGGGAATGTTGAATTTGTATTCTGCACAAAAATTAGACCTCTAGGGTCAAAATTGGCCCATCTATGACCATTTTAGTTTTGGGGTGGCCTAGTTCCCGTTTTGATGCAGTGCTCAAGTAAAAGCCAAAACTTTGACAGGCTGCTGTTGGAAAACTATCAGAGATAGGATCTTGCAATTTGCACTGCGTGTGCCCAACGATGTGAAGTTATTTTGGGCCAAATATCAAGTTCCTACCGCAAACGGTCTGGCTGCCAGAGCAGATTTAGTGTCGTCAACTTCCTGAAAACACCGTTTAATGCAGATTTCCTCTCCAAAACTGGGTGAAACTTTAAAGTCGGTTTTCTCGAAAGTTTGAAAAAAAACCTTTTTCCGTTTTCGCCTGAAATAGATCCAACGATATGAAGTTATTGTGGGCCAAATATCAAGTTCCTACTGCAAACGGTCTGGCTGCCAGAGCAGATTTAGTGTCGCCAACTTCCTGCAAACACCGTTTAATGCAGATTTCCTCTCCAAAACTGGGTGAAACTTTAAAGTCGATTTTCTCGAAATTTTGAAAAAATAAACTTTTTCCGTTTTCGCCTGAAATAGACGTAGGGAATGTTGAATTTGTATTCTGCACAAAAATTAGACCTCTAGGGTCAAAATTGGTCCAGCTACGGCCATTTTAGTTTTGGGGTGGCCTAGTTCTCGTTTTGAAGCAGTGCTCAGGTAAAAGCCAAAACTTTGACAGGCTGCTGTTGAACAAATATCAGAGATATGATCTTGCAATTTGCACTGCGTGTGCCCAACAATATGAAGTTATTTTGGGCCAAATTTCAAGTTCCTACCGCGAACGGTCTGGCTGCCAGAGCAGATTTAGTGTCGCCAACTTCCTGCAAACACCGTTTAATGCATATTTCCTCTCCAAAACTGGGTGAAACTTTAAAGTCGATTTTCTCGAAAGTTTGAAAAAATAAACTTTTTCCGTTTTCGCCTGAAATAGACGTAGGGAATGTTGAATTTGTATTCTGCACAAAAATTAGACCTCTAGGGTCAAAATTGGCCCAGCTATGACCATTTTAGTTTTGGGGTGGCCTTGTTCTCGTTTTGATGCAGTGCTCAGGTAAAAGCCAAAACTTTGACAGGCTGCTGTTGGAAAACTATCAGAGATAGGATCTTGCAATTTGCATTGCGTGTGCCCAACGATATGAAGTTATTTTGGGCCAAATTTCAAGTTCCTACCGCGAACGGTCTGGCTGCCAGAGCAGATTTAGTGTCGCCAACTTCCTGCAAACACCGTTTAATGCAGATTTCCTCTCCAAAACTGGGTGAAACTTTAAAGTCGATTTTCTCGAAAGTTTGAAAAAATAAACTTTTTCCGTTTTCGCCTGAAATAGACGTAGGGAATGTTGAATTTGTATTCTGCACAAAAATGAGACCTCTAGGGTCAAAATTGGCTCATCTATGACCATTTTAGTTTTGGGGTGGCCTAGTTCCCGTTTTGAAGCAGTGCTCAGGTAAAAGCCAAAACTTTGACAGGCTGCTGTTGAAAAACTATCAAAGATAGGATCTTGCAATTTGCACTGCGTGTGCCCAACGATATGAAGTTATTGTGGGCCAAATCTCAAGTGCCTACCGCGAACGGTCTGGCTGCCAGAGCAGATTTAGTGTCGCCAACTTCCTGAAAACACCGTTTAATGCAGATTTCCTCTCCAAAACTGGGTGAAACTTTAAAGTCGATTTTCTCGAAAGTTTGAAAAAAAAACTTTTTCCGTTTTCGCCTGAAATAGATCCAACGATATGAAGTTATTGTGGGCCAAATATCAAGTTCCTACCGCAAACGGTCTGGCTGCCAGAGCAGATTTAGTGTCGCCAACTTCCTGCAAACACCGTTTAATGCAGATTTCCTCTCCAAAACTGGGTGAAACTTTAAAGTCGATTTTCTCGAAATTTTGAAAAAATAAACTTTTTCCGTTTTCGCCTGAAATAGACGTAGGGAATGTTGAATTTGTATTCTGCACAAAAATTAGACCTCTAGGGTCAAAATTGGCCCAGCTATGACCATTTTAGTTTTGGGGTGGCCTAGTTCTCGTTTTGATGCAGTGCTCAGGTAAAGGCCAAAACTTTGACAGGCTGCTGTTGGAAAACTATCAGAGATAGGATCTTGCAATTTGCACTGCGTGTGCCCAACGATATGAAGTTATTTTGGGCCAAATTTCAAGTTCCTACCGCGAACGGTCTAGCTGCCAGAGCAGATTTAGTGTCGCCAACTTCCTGCAAACATCGTTTAATGCAGATTTCCTCTCCAAAACTGGGTGAAACTTTAAAGTCGATTTTCTCGAAAGTTTGAAAAAATAAACTTTTTCCGTTTTCGCCTGAAATAGACGTAGGGAATGTTAAATTTGTAATCTGCACAAAAATTAGACCTCTAGGGTCACAATTGGTCCAGCTACGGCCATTTTAGTTTTGGGGTGGCCTAGTTCTCGTTTTGAAGCAGTGCTCAGGTAAAAGCCAAAACTTTGACAGGCTGCTGTTGAACAAATATCAGAGATATGATCTTGCAATTTGCACTGCGTGTGCCCAACAATATGAAGTTATTTTGGGCCAAATTTCAAGTTCCTACCGCGAACGGTCTGGCTGCCAGAGCAGATTTAGTGTCGCCAACTTCCTGCAAACACCGTTTAATGCATATTTCCTCTCCAAAACTGGGTGAAACTTTAAAGTCGATTTTCTCGAAAGTTTGAAAAAATAAACTTTTTCCGTTTTCGCCTGAAATAGACGTAGGGAATGTTAAATTGGTAATCTGCACAAAAATTAGACCTCTAGGGTCAAAATTGGCCCAGCTATGGCCATTTTAGTTTTGGGGTGGCCTAGTTCCCGTTTTGAAGAAGTGCTCAGGTAAAAGCCAAAACTTTGACAGGCTGCTGTTGGAAAACTATCATCAGAGATAGGATCTTGCAATTTGCACTGCGTGTGCCCAACGATATGAAGTTATTTTGGGCCAAATGTCAAGTTCCTACCGCGAACGGTCTGGCTGCCAGAGCAGATTTAGTGTCGCCAACTTCCTGCAAACACCGTATAATGCAGATTTCCTCTTCAAAACCGTAAGATTTGGTAAATATCCTCGTAGTAACAAACTACTGAAACTGAAAAAATAGTGACTTCTCACAAGTTCAAGGGACGTAACTGATGAAAATACATTAATGTCCAATTTCGATAATTCAAGGGACCTAACTGATCATAATTGTTATATTATGATAATACCCGAATCAATGAGGAAGCATTAATGTTAAAAAGTTACATCAAGTGATCAGAGGGGTAAGCAAACACTGCCTAGAACAACACCGATAAAAGCTGCTTAATACTAAAGGTGAAATAGGGAGGACTTATTTCATTATTGTGATTGAAACTTGATGTACAAATGTCGCTGATCTGGTAACATGTCATCTGATATAAACTTATACGTAAATTATAATAATATGATGTACACGAAGGTCTTTTTTTTTTTTAAATCTCTGTTGCCTATTTTGAATGGATTTTTTTCTAGATCTAATTCGTTTGTTTAGCAACGCATAGGCTATCATGCACATGGCTCACCCGGCTTTGACACTTGAACTGGGAAAGGTCATTTTGAGTACATGACGTACAACCTTAACTTTATAATGACATTGAAAAACATTAATGACATAATCTTTTTAAAGTTCTCCATTCATCTGAACTCATATCACAACAGGCTTTCATTCAATATGACCCGGTCATCATTAACCAGAGAAACCCATCCTGTAACATGTGATGTGTATGCGCATTACTAATCATTAAATTGGCGGGAAAATCTGATTGTGAAAAGGTATAACTAGGAAACATCAATAAGAGAAATGACCCACTATAAACTCATGGTAATGTTTTGACCCCATCTTCACCTTCCCTATTATACAACCATAAACAATCGGATACTAGATTGAATAGAAACAGATGTTGATAGAGAGGCCATGACCACACCTTCACATTCTTTTTAAATTATATTTTACAGGTCATGACCTAACCCTGTACATGAAAGGTAGCGACCATGTTCAGGACATCATCAGAGTTCACATAAAATTTGGTAAATTTGCTCATACTTCAAGTGCAGATGAAGAAAACATTTTTATGTAAGTTCGTTAGAAAACCAAAAACATTAGAAACAACTAGATCTGTGGTATTAAATTATATTACAAAACTAAATAATATGAGTGACTAGGTACATTATGATACACAATAATATAAAAAAAACAAGGAAAAATGTATATACATTTAGATATTTTTGCCATAGCCTCTACAAATACTCCATTTCAAAGCATTTGGGGTAACAAACTTGCCTACATTATTTTGCACAGGAGACTTTCAGGATTTCTGGAACGATAAAGTCTTCTGGACTATTTTTTACTGGAGATGAATTTCTTGTATTGGCACAGTCTTATATTAAACAGGCAGTAGGAATAATCTTTAAAAAATTAAAAAGTAAAAGCTCGAGGTCTGTTGGTAATGATTTGTGAGAATTCTATAGGTAAACCATCAGAGGCATGTGGCACGGGTAAATAGTTTATTTTAGCCGATTCGTTTAACAATCTCCATTTACAACTTCTAGATAGTTCAATAGCGAATATTTTTAATACTAATTTGGCTAGTTCTTTCCCAGCACAAGCACGACCACCACCACCAAACGGCAAATAACTGAATTTTTCATCCTTAATGCTATTCCATCTTTCTGGCGCAAATTTTTCTCCGTGATTAAAAACCTCGGCAGCTTCTTGGGTCTCTCTGATACTGTAAGCAAGAGTCCAACCCTTTGGTATTTGGTACCCCTGAAATGTATAAACAGTGGAAAGGTTATCATAAAAGTTGTAATAAAGGAAATTTCACCCAAAAGATATTGAGAGCTTGTCGTCCAGTGTTAACTTCAACTTTGGAACTAGACAAGCGTGCTAGATAACCTGTATACTATATGGAGATTGTCATATTGAATAAATTATAGTTAAGCCATTCAAAATCAATCACCAAACAAGAGTTGTCTTCCCTTGCCCATTTACCGGGCAAGATGGCCGCTAGTCATAATATGTATATAGACTCGAACAATGACGTGTTCTTATGATGAAAGTGGATTTAATTTGTCAACATATCATGGCGCCATTAAAAATAAATATAGTTTATGTAGTCTTTTTGAGAATGAATTGGATTTAATTAATTGTTTGGTGATCAAAAATAATATAACAATAGGTATACTTACATCCAGTTCAAAAGACTTGATAACTTTTCTAAACCCAGCACCAACTGGTGGCGATATTCGTAATGTTTCTTTCACTACATTTGATACATAAGTTAATTTATTGATATTATCCAACGTTAAGTTATTGGTATCTTCATCTAAACCATGTTCTAGAAGCTCACCGGCGATTTTATCTACAACACACTTATTCTTGGCTAGTTGAGAGAGAAGAGAGGCGGCAGCACTAGCACAAGTAGCATGACCAGCAAACAGCAACTCTAATCCGACGTCTTTTAACTCTTCCATGTTTAATTTTTCATCATTATCCATATCCATCATTAAAATCATGGCATCTTTAAAATCGTCATTGGATTTTTTATGTTTATCTTTAATACACTCTTCAATTTTTTCTAATAATACTTTCCTGGCTTTCATTCCCTTTAAAACATAAAGCAATACAAAAATATGAAGTCAGTTTTAATAACTATTATCTGAATGCTGACTTCCGCTGAAATGAAACTTTGCAATGTTAATGTTGAATCATTGTCAATACTTGAGAGAGCTATGGCGTATCACCATCATATACTTAGCGGGTTTTCGGAATTATTGCAGCAAAGAAGGTTTCTAGTGGGTGAAATTCGAAAGGAAAGAAATATACCATATTCTTACCTTTGATAGACCTGTACCAGGTATATTTAGCGGTAGTGAGAAGAGATTATCAAGGAACACTCTAAATACAGTTAATAATTTCTGATGTTCTGACTGTACCATATCAAACCCTACCAAGACCTCGCACGCCACTTTGAATGTCATTCTTTTACATTCAGGATAACCAAATACATAACCCTCATGACACCACTTTCTGATAAATTGTTGAACAACCTGCTGTATTACTGGTACATAAGATGATAAGGCATCGTGACTGAATGCCTTCAATAATGCTTTTCTTCTTAGTTTATGAGTAGCACCAACGGCATGAGAAACTGCCCCGTCTCCCATCAACATACGTACACTTGTTGGCCAGTATGTTGTTACCAGAGAATTTTCGCCCATCAGAATTTTTCGAACATTTTGCGGTCCCGACACTCTGATGGTAGGGTTTCCAAGGATATGTGTTTTAAAAATGTCTCCATAAAATTTCTTCCTACTTCTAAAGAAGTTTGCACCCTGAAAATGAAATATAGTCAATTATGAAGAATAGGCTATCAAAGTCAACAGAAAAGATAAAATTTCTCAGTGCAGATGCAGAAAATGACTTAGATACCGTACTATGACTTTTAAGTCATTGACAGAAAAACAGAAACTGTGGTTGTATTTAGGTAAGTTCGGTGAAATAAATGTCTAAAAAGCAGATTGCACAGTTTGTTTCCAAATAAAAGGTTCATGGAGTGCTTAGGTTAAATAAGAATTCTATAACGAAGATAAATAGACTCACAGATATAATCAGGCTGATTGTTTCACCAAGAAGTGGAATACCAAGACTTCCAGGTGGTAGTGGCAGTGATAAAGTTGGATCTTTAGATACATTATAATAGATATTCCATAGTTTCCATGATAACACTATTAAAACAGTAGGTGATATAGCAGGAGCCATATATTTCAATATTTCTGTTGGTAAATTGTTTGACATAGTAATATTTAACCTGAAAAGGAAATACGTTTGACGTCTTTTAATTAATCATCCCAATCATTTCATGACTATGACTTTTAGAAATCATTCAGTCAATCCTGGCATTTGAAAATCTCAAAGTAATTTGACAAAAACTGTGGGATTCGTCTTTTAGACATGACCATGAAGCAAATCTTTTGAAATAGACAAATGTGCATGAACGGCGAATATGACAGCAAAAAATGAAAAAGTCTGAAGGTGCCCATAGTAAATTAAGTTTTTCCTTGTGTTTTAAGTTAGAGATGATCTATAATCTATAATCTAGACTGTAATGTTTTGTGACTTAACTTTACTAAATCTAGATAAAGGTATTAAAAACAGATCATTCACTTGACTTTATCTCATTGTTCAACATGATATAACATTCCCACATAATACGGATTAAAAGTGTAGTTTTAGATGCCTAATCTAAATCCGACACGAAACGTTTATAGTTGAACGTCAAGTTCTGACATTGAAAAACATGATTAACAAATTCAACATGCAATCGTTACGAAAGAACCAATAATAATATTATATTCATTAATTAATACATTTATCTTACTTATATTTTACTGGTAATGTTATAACATTTTCCTATCTATGTTATACAAATTTTGACAAAAATGTACCTGTTAACCAATTAAACAAAAATTAATGATTAAAGAAATTAAAACCTGACATATCAGTTGTAAAAACTTACATATCCATGGCTGTGATTGGAATAACAATTCTATCAGGTTTTTGAAGTTATGTTCCAAGAGACTAACTATACGAGGTATATATGCTATTTGGTTGGATTTTAATCAAACGATAGGTTTTTATAGGAAGATTAAAGTTGGGGTCTTCCCGCCTCTTTATCATTCGAAATCCAGGCGTAATGAACAACCTCCTTTATAAGGTCACAAGACGTCATGAAAGGGGTGGGTTTAGAAATAAAGAACTTCTGCTTTGATTGTCGCCGGGTGAACTCTGAACCTTAGGTCATCAACGTAATCAGTCCTAAACTAACAAATTGCAATGTTTAAGTACATGGCATTAACCTCACCCCCGGGGAAGGTTCTTTTCTCAGGTGTCACGAGTTCTTACAAATCTGCCACCCAACATAATTACATGGCTTTAAATAAAAAGCTAGACTGAAACAATAGTTTTATCACCTATATTTTTGAAGAGTGTTTTCAAAATTTGCACGACTTTGTTTTTGCAAAATTTCTAAAATGAGTGTTAGTGTCGAATTTTATCCTTTCTGTTGGGGTTGGGTGGAAGTAGCTGAGAGAACAACGTTTCCGAAAGAATAACTATGAATATTTTGAAATTAATGATTTAATAATAAAACGTAAATTCGTTGCCTCTTTTTGGTGGCTCAACCACCCCCACCCCCACCTCTCTTTGTAATACACGTTTCTAACCTTGAAAAGTAACCCTGTAGCTCAAGGGTTTTCACGTATTCGTGATGTATAATAATGATATCGATGATTTGAATGATTATAACATTAACTTATAGCGTCATAAATTTCACGTCATATAAAAATATGACATAATAAAAACCTTATCATTATCCTAATGATCTAATACTCTACATACTGTACATACCGGACATTTCAATTTTGTCAAATCTAAACTTTTTCGTGTATTTGGAAGCTGATATTGTAATTCATATTAACATACATGTAGGCCTACATGTAATCGAATAATGTGTACGAAGACAGTAGCCTACTCCGTGCACTTTTACATTTGTGTAAATTTTTTTTAAGTATAACATTATACTTTTGACTGCTTGTAACCTCAAAAGACTTCAAGTGAAAAGTTGAAAAGTTTATTGCAATAGTCGAGTCAAATAAAAAAAATATCACATTACATTGTTTTGCACAAATTTGCCAATTTGTTAGACGAAAAAGCTTTAATTGCGATATGACAATTTTTGTATTATTATCACGTTATACAACAACCCTTTAAAAAGAGGGGAGGAACCTAAAAAGGAAAAATAATATACTATCAGGCCCTGTACACCTAAGAAAGAGGCGGGAATGGAAGGAGTGTTGGACAGGACAGTGAACTCGTCCCGAACTGTTTGCTATTATTTATTTTTTATTATATTATTTACCAATGATATTTGACCATGTAAAAAGTTTAATCCGAAATATTACCTTAGAAGACAAAATTTTTCATTTAATGTAAAAACAACTCCATACAGTTTGGAGTTAAAAGACACATTGGGTGAGGTCAAATGTTGAGTTACCAGTGAGTCAAGTTAACTCTGGGTTAACTCCGGGTTAACCTGACCACTCAACTCAGGGTTAACCCCTCGACGCGGTTAACTCGTAGTTAACTTGTAGTTAACTCAACTTTCTCAGTTTAGTTAACTCGGGGTTATCTCAGACTTAACTCTGGGTTTCTCCATTTCTAGTTTCGTTTTTCACAAATGTTTTTTCGTACGATTTTGCAAACTTTGTGATACTATTTGGATTGAGGCTCTGTGTTACTTGAATAAACGGCACAGAAATCATCTCGAAATCCTCATTTGACTTTTTAAACTCGATTTCAACTCAACTCGGGATTTGACCTGTACTTCAAGTTAACCCCTAAGGTGTTAACTGACACCAACTAGAATTCACGTTGATTGTGGGCTCCGAGAGTTGTTCATTCAGGTTGTATAGAGTACAGATATCATTTGCAACTGAATTCTATGATAGACACGTTGATGAAACCATTAGTCTGTTCGAATTATGGAGTGAGAAAAATGATAGGTCAGGTTAACTCAACTAAAAAATCAACTCAATCCTGAATTTTGGGGTTAACCCTTAGTTGAAACCGGGGTTAACCCTTGGTTAACTAACTCAAAAACGGGAGGTCAAATCTCAGGTTGATATGGGGGTTGAGTCAATTAATTGGGGTTAACCCCAGGGTTAACTCAATCCTAACTCAACATTTGACCTCACCCAATCTGAAACTCTGTTATATAAACAGGAACATGTACATGTTTATGATAAAAAGAAGGACTAGGACATAGTCAAGGCCAATATATAATTTTGTATTTAGGAACTAGAATAAATGAAAATTACATCCAACTGTAGCCAAAAAAAGTTATATCAAAACTTGTTCTGGATGTATTTTCTCTGGCCACCGAACCCACTTGTAGAGGTTTTTAAGGCTTGTAGAGAAATTGTAAAAAATATAGCATATTTCAAGTGTAAAATAGAGAATATTTTGTAACGCTATTACACAAATGAACAACTTGGCGAAAAATGTAAAATATTGTATATTTCAAGTGTAAAAAAGAGTATATTCCAAGTTAAAATGTCAAATAGAGTAAATATTCAAGTGTAAAATTTGGTATATTTCTAGTGTAAAACATGTTTTTTGAATGTAAAATGTAGAATCTTTTATTGGTAAAATATAGTATAGTTCAAGTGAAAATAGATAATATTTTGTGACGTATTTCACAAATTAAATAGAAACAAATAGTGTATATTTCAAGTGTAAAATAGAGTATATTCCAAGTGTAAAATAGAGTACATGTATATTTCAAGTGTAAAATAGAGTATATTCCAAGTTAAAATAAAGTAAATTTCAAGTGTAAAATACAGTAAATTTCAAGTGTAACATAGAAGTATATTTCAAGTGTAAAATAAAGTATATTTCAAGTGTAACATAGAAGTATATTTCAAGTGTAATATAAAGAATATTTCAAGTGTAACATAGAAGTATATTTCAAGTGTAAAATGTAGTATATTCCAAGTTGAAATAAAGTATATTTCAAGTGTAAAATAAAGTAAATTTCAAGAGTAAATAAAGAATATTTCAAGTGTAAAATAAAGTATATTTCAAGAGTAAAATAAATATATTTCAAGTGTAAAATATAGTATATTCCAAGTTGAAATAAAGTATATTTCAAGTGTAAAATAAAGTATATTTCAAGAGTAATAGAAGTATATTTCAAGTGTAAAATATAGTATATTCCAAGTTGAAATAAAGTATATTTCAAGTGTAAAATAAAGTATATTTCAAGAATAATAGAAGTATATTTCAAGTGTAAAATATAGTATATTCCAAGTTGAAATAAAGTATATTTCAAGTGTAAAATAAAGTATATTTCAAGTGTAAAATAAAGTAAATTTCAAGTGTAAAAAAGAAGTATATTTCAAGAGTAATAGAAGTATATTTCAAGTGTAAAATAGAGTATATTCCAAATTGAAATAAAGTATATTTCAAGTGTAAAATAAAGTATAATTCAAGTGTAAAATAAAGTATATTTCAAGTGTAAAATAAAGTATATTTCAAGTGTAAAAAAGTAAATTTCAAGTGTAAAAAAAAAGTATATTTCAAGAGTAATAGAAGTATATTTCAAGAGTAAAATATAGTATATTCCAAGTTGAATTAAAGTACATGTATATTTCAAGTGTAAAATATAGTATATTTCAAGAGTAATAGAAGTATATTTCAAGTGTAAAATATAGTATATTCCAAGTTGAAATAAAGTATATTTCAAGTGTAAAATAAAGTATATTTCAAGAGTAATAGAAGTATATTTCAAGTTAAAATAAAGTAAATTTCAAGTGTAAAATAAAGTATATTTCAAGTGTAACATAAAAGTATATTTCAAGTGTAATATGAAGTATATTTCAATTGTAAAATAAAGTATATTTCAAGTGTAATATAAAGAATATTTCAAGTGTAAAATATAGTATATTTCAAGTGTAAAATAAAATATATTTCAAGTGTAAAATAAAGTATATTTCAAGAGTAAAAGAAGTATATTTCAAGTGTAAAATAGAGTATATTCCAAATTGAAATAAAGTATATTTCAAGTGTAAAATAAAGTATAATTCAAGTGTAAAATAAAGTAAATTTCAAGTATGAAGTATATTTCAAATGTTAAATAAAGAATATTTCAAGTGTAAAATAAAGTATATTTCAAGTTGAAATAAAGTAAATTTCAAGTGTTAAAAAGAAGTATATTTCAAGTGTAAAATATAGTATATATTCCAAGTTGAAATAAAGTATATTTCAAGTGTACTAAAAAGTATGTTTAGAATGTAAAATATTGTCGTTTCCAGTGTAAAATATGATTCTAAAGTGTAAGGTGTATTTTAGCTTCAAAAACAGTATTATGTATTTCAAGTGTAAAATATAAATTAGTTTATTGAAAGTGTAAAATATAATTCTCAGGTGTAAGGTGTCCTTTATTCTAAAGTGTAAAATAATTAATATTTCAGGAGTAAAATAGAGTATATTTCAAGTGTAAAATATCGTATATTTTAAATTAGTTTTGGGTGTTTACTAAAAGATCAGTTCATAAGTAACCCTATCTTTATTTTCTGAAGCTTTGGTCATAAACTGTGGTAGTAAACAACTTCTAACCTTCCAACCTATTCATCTCATTAAACTAAATGAATATACATTTCTGGAAATCATTGGCCAAAATATCACCCAGTTCATTGACTAGCGTACTGTTTATAAACTAATTTTCTCGACCACAACAATAACTTATATATTATTACATCTATCTACATAATACACCCTCAATTTCCTGAGCTGACTTTCTAATATTATTGTCTATCTAGTGTCACCGAACGGTTACTGTGTCATAATTTGTCTGGTCAAATGACCACAAAGAATAGCCTTATAAATAAAATTAGGTACAAGCTACCTTTTCTTGTACGAATTAAAACGTATACATGTATTTACAAATAGTCCGAAATATTCTAGGTAAAACTCTAAACTTGTGTTTTAAATTTTTTTTTATAACATTACAAAAGTGATGGACTTGTTCCAGAAGATCAAAGTGAACTGCACTTGTTCCAGAAGATCTATGACCTACACTTGTTCCAGAAGATCTATGACCTACACTTGTTCCAGAAGATCAAAGTGAACCTTATCTTATGCCTAAAACTAGTACTAAAAACATATTTGACGGTTATTATACTAGCAATTTAAACATGATAAAAAAAAGTCCCAAAAAACATTTTGTAAAAAACACCTCACTAAGTCACAAAAAGATATGTAAAACCAATGCAACATTCGACTAAATAAACATTAATTTTGTCATATAAGGAAAAAAAATAAAAATACTATTTAAATGAATATGAATCCTGGTGGCTGATAAATTATACGAGACGAAATTAAAGATATGTAAAGATCACATAATTTAAAATGAGATAAATTTTTAAGTGAATTTGTGAGTTTAGGAATTGGAATGGTAGGAGATACAAGAAATGCCGAAGAAAGATAAGAAAATGCTTTTGAGTATCGACATGGATCTGAATATTATACGTGTACGTGTATTATCAAATTTTTAAGATTTAATCACCAATTCACCATCCACATAATATCATAGCCGTTGGGGCCCACGACTCAACAGGGGGGCAGACCGACTTCTGCCCGAATATATGAGTTTGGTGGATATAGATCACTCATTGTGACCACACCCATTTTGTTGCTGACCTTTTAAAGAAAATAGTCAAAGAATCTGTGATGTAATAAAACTATTGGAAGCTCAAGATGACCCAAGGATGACCCGAACAAGATACTCAGGTCACCATAATGCCATAATGAATATGCCCCCAATTGTGTAAGACCGTTTTCTACTGAAGAACTAATCACAGTCAAATAGATTAAGAAAACAATTGTAGAGGTACAAAATTCATTGATAAATGAATATAAAATAACAGACTGTTAAAAGAAAGGTAAAAAGAAATTTCTAAAAAAAATCATTATGTTTATTTATAACAACATATTGTAAAAGTATGAATTTAAAAAAAAAATTGAACTGTTTGTTCATAATGTAAATATTGTAAACTGTTTATTCATAATATAAATATTTAAAACTGTTTGTTGAATTTATATATATATATCAATATTATTTTTATATTTACCTATTTATCAATATAAGTGCAAACAGTACTGTTTCGGCCTTCTGGGCCTCATCAGTGCAGTGTTGATACTGGAGTTGAGATTTGGCTATATAGCCACCAGAAGCAGATGATCCCACATTATGTGATACCATCGTACCTTGCCAGAGTGCTCAAACTAGCAAGCTAGTGGGTTACGCTTAACGCTGGACAATGGTACACTCCAGATAGAGTGCTCAATATAGGCCCTATATTATATATAGATATTGTAAACTGTTTGATCAAAACTGTAAACTATTATTCATATCTTCATAATATATTGCTACTTGTTTGTTCAACTGTTTGTTCATAATATAAATATAAATATTGTTAACCTTTGTTCATAAAATAAATATTTCGTTATGTTAACCTTTTTTTCACAATATAAATATCTTAAATTGTTCGCTTATGATATTAATATTGTAGGTAAATTAAAAAAGTGTTAAATTGTAGATAACTTTAGGTTAATACAGAAAATCCCTCTATTTGGGTTGATAAACTAAGAATATCGGGTATCTTTTTCCAGAAAATTCTTTATTTATGACCATAATATGTTAATAAGTAAAGTGAAATATTAAATTGATGAAAAGGTTATGAACGGTCAAAGTAATGGTTGTCCTTAAGTGAACTCTTCAGCTAGCTTATCTACACAATACCTTAACCTTGACGTTACCGGTAAACTGTGTCGTGACCATAGAGTTATAATAACTCTATGGTCGTGACCGTTTGTATTTTTCACTTTCGCCCACAAAGTTTGCTTTCCCTTTTTAAGGGCATCCATGCTTCACAATAAGACAGTGATTTTTTATTTACAAAAGTAAATATTTAAAATGTCCTTATCGTGATACCTTATACATGTTATACAAAAAATTCGACAACATTTTAAAAATGGGTGCTCACAATGTTCGTGGTAAAGATATAATATTTCCGAGCAAACACCACAAGTAAGTATTTCCAAACGTCATCGAAATTAATAGGGACCTCTTCCTTCAGGCTTTCAACCCGGTTTCCCCCCTGTCAGCGATGCAGGTTGGAGGGACTGACATGGAAAAAGCGTCTAGTCTTTCGGATGGGACAATAAACCGAGGTCTCGTGTGCTATTGGTTGTGCACGTTAAAGATCCCTCGACAGTTGGAAATCGAAAATAAGAGCAGGCTAATGCCGCTTTCCCTCATTGCACACTGCATGGCGTTTGACCGTCCTCAATTAGCCCATATTTTGTGCAGAAAAGCAGGACGTAAAACTCTGTTCATTTCATTATTTCTTCCTTCAAACATGATCTGAAAAAAGTTCTCAATAAAGAATTATGATCCCCTAGCATCAAGATTTTTTTTTCGCCAACAATTCAATGTTCAACAAGGTAACATGCCCTCAATGCACCCGCCTTTCAAACTAATGAATTGCAAAATTTGAACATATTCATGCCCTTACCATCGTAGTGTATTCAAAGAGAGCTGATATGTTAAAATTGGAAGAGGTCCACAAGGCGAAAACACTGTTCGAGGAAGCATGATAGGCCTACATTGTATCCGAAGTGATTAGGCAAATATGGTGTTATGGTGATATGAGAATAAAATGTCTATATATTTTAGAGTGCAGTTAATTTATTAGTTTATTAAGATAAATAAATAAATAAGAAGTTGTATAAAAAGCTCATGGTGGTATAAAACCGGTATACACAAAACTGTCTTCTTGCAATTCCTACCTAAAATGAAGAAAAATTTATATTAATGTAAAGCATTTCAAAGTGAAAGGCCTACAGTTCATCCTCTAAAACAGATATCTATTAAAGTAAGGACGATTATGATTAACTCTTCAAACGCCAAATTGTTTATATTGTCATACTTGTCCATGCCAGATTGTTTTTTAACATTGGAAAGAAAAATACATGTTGTCTTTGAATGGATTTATTTTCAAAACTTTTCAAGATACATCAAAATGACTGGTATGAAAATGGTGGCAAAATGGATGAATTTTTGGATAATTGTGACGAAAAATTTCTGGGTGTATTATTTACCTCTCAAATTACCTGAATACCTGCAAATTTCATAATGCAAAATTTGTTTCAAATAATCTTTGATATTGTTTCTATTTATCATTAATTTTGGACTCAATAAAACCAAATGGTGCCTTTTGATTTTTATAATGCCACAAAAAAATCATAGGCCTATAGTTATGGAAATCCAGGTAAAAGTTCAGGTATGAAAAGAAAAAATAAACGCTACCCCCATTTCTCTCAAAATCCATTATTGTTTTTGACCATTTCGGGAACTCTGGCATTTCCACGGCACTAAACGATCACAGAACTGTCATGGGAAGATGAATATTTGTGTTTAGGCCTACCTTGATTACAAGTTCCGTATTCATCCAGGTGTGCAACCTGAGAGGCGATTTTTTGTCGCTGGTGGTCTTTACCGGGATTTTTTCACTTTTCTTCGTGGCAAATTTTCCAAATATCCATCACGATTTTATGTAAATAAATCGATTTCCAAACAGAATCGTCCATGACAATATTATATGATGTACTGCTATTACTATTGTGAACAATATTCACAATGTCAATTACAGAAAACGTTTGATTTTCGGTCATTTTCAAACCAATATTTCTAAAATTTTCACAGAACTAACACCTGCCATTGTTTACATCTAGAGATAGCCTCGAATGTCAGGTCTCTCGGGATATGGTGCGTTCGAGCGTCCCTTCGTTCGTTTTTTCTCAAACACGATTTTAGTAAGACCACTTCTCGTGTCGCATATCTGCGCCCGTGGCGTTTGAGCTTGCAGGCACATATATGCGCCTGTGGCGTTTGAAGAGTTAAACAAAATAATAATATGAGTATAAGCATAGTAAAGACGGTATTGGAATGGTCAAAATAGTATGTCATGTCTAAAAGCGGTGGGGTCGGGTCAAGTCTTTCATGGACTAAATGGTTTCCCAAAATCTAAAGTTTGTGTGGCCTAGTCCAAATATCTGCCATATGCTGGGAATGGAATCTGCAAGTTTCGGACTAGGCTTTATCAGATGCAGCTGAAAATTCAATAGTATATATATCAAATGGTGATCATTAGGCCTTCAATTAAATACAAATCTAAATCTAGGGCAAGACGATGATATAGCCTACCTATGAAATGTTTAAAATAGTCACTGTAAAACCTTTTAAAAAACTGTATAAACATATTCGAGGGCCGACAATAATTACAGTTAAAGGGAAGTAACTCCTGTATAAAGAAGTAACTTTATACCAAGAGCATAAAATATCATATATACCGTGACTTCATTGGTTCTCTCTATAGGCTACCAATCTCTTACACAGAGTTGTCTTCCCATGCCTTGCAGTCCAGCAGATTCAATCTGGACTGCAGGGGAAAGACAACTCTGTATGAGAGATTGATAGGCTACTAGTAGCCAATCAAATCATCGAATGGAATCTGCACGTGCTTATAGGGTCATGCAAATCAATTAATTGACACATGTTTGACAGTTTTATGGGCTCAAAAAAGAAATTTTCAGAAGATTTCAGTGTATTAGATTTCCAATTTACAATGTTTATAGTCTACTAAACATGAGCATTTTTCTCCTTGCAGCCTCAAAGAGATAAAATAATTCTGAGTTTTGACGTCGAAATGACTTGGTTACTACTTGACGTAGGGTAGGCTTAAACTACGTCATAGAGAAATGGGGCAGAAACCTAACAAAATAATGACTATGGAACTAAGACAAGGTAAGGCAAATTGGACACAATAGCACGACAGTATGGACTGATGAGTCGTATAATACCGGGTGTTTCCTGGGGCTCAGAAGAGTAAGAGTAATTAAATGTCCCCATCAAGACTCGGTCCAGAACTCCCACGATCATGACCTAACATCACTGAGACTTAAAAACTATAAGAGTAAGATATTTTGATCAATGAGCCGATTAACATTATGTATAGGCCTATGAGTGACTTATTTTTGACATTTAGTGAGATTACTTGTAAGATTTTACTGTAAAACCTAAAACATATAACATATCATTGCAATCAACTTTTTTCTTTGTAAACGCTTGAAAATTCCTCAAGTAGCCTAAATAGTGTCAATTAGGCAATAAAGATAACAGAACTCAGCAAAATTCATTTCACTTGATTGTTTCTTTTCTTTGTAGTGTGAATATGGTAGTGAAGATAGATTTTCACCTGTGATTAATCCAGTTTCAAAATTATAATGCATTATCCTTGAGTGACGTCCCCTGCTACTGTTCTTATTGTATTAACTTAGCAACGTTTGATTGTAATAGGTATTGTACATGGAGATAAGGGGCAATGTTTATAATATATTAACAAACATGGATTATAATAATCATAATGACATAATCTCACGTTAGTAATTGGTTGAGATTTGGTAGTACTGTTTACCGGTAGTAACTATATACCTGTATATGACAATGAGTTATAGTGTTTTGTGAGAAAGAAAAGGGACTTGTTGAACGATTGTTCTCTGTTATAATGAAGAAGTGAAAAACCAACAATTGTGATATATATATGTTCTATTGAGTTCTCATAATAACAATTCTTTATTAATATATTCTTTATAATTCAAAATGGTTAAAGGTCGTATATGTGTGCCTTCAAACGAAACAGATGGTTTATGGGTAAGTACACTAAGATTTATTTTCTGAGATTTACTTCTGTTATTGCTCTGGATTGTTTTCTCGGATCTCTGCCCTGACTTGTGAGGTTTAGATCTTTATAACAACAAAACATTGATATCAATATTTTTATCAGCCGAATAAGTCTAGGTTAACGTTTAGATTGCATTAAATATACACTTTATATTACTTTTCGTTAACTTGGAAACGACTTATTTTGTTACGTTTTTTTATGTTGTGTTTTTAAAACATATACGGTACTGCATTTTAATGCATTTTCAATAAGGCCACTGGCGTATTTGTTGCCTTATTCTACTGAGCCAGAAATTTTGTTTATGTTTATTTGAAAATCGTAGGATTTGAACGCTTTTATGCCCATGGCCAAGTTTCACGTAATAGCATCTTATTAAAACATAGTTGCATCCAATGGAAGCAAAGTTTCATCTTATGGAAGCAAAATATATTTTCATCTTATCTTATGCTTATGGAACATAGTTTCATCTTATGTTTATGAAAATATGGTTTCATCTTATGTTTATGGAAACAAGTATGTTCACAGAAAATAATCTCATCTTATGTTTATTGAAACATGGTTTATTATCAACTTTCATCTTATTGAAAAACAGTTTCATCTTATGCTTATAAAACATAGTTCCATCTTATCGAGCATAGTTTCATCTTATGTTTATGGAAATATGGTTTCATCTTATGTGTATGGAATCACGTCTCATCTTATTTTTATGGAAACAAGTATGTTTCAGGAACATAGTTTCATCTTATGCTAATGGAACATAATCTCATCTTATGTTTATCAAAATCAAGTTTTATCATATGGAACACAGTATCATCTTATGCTTATAAAACATAATTCAATCTTATGCTAATAAACATCTCATGCTTATGGAAGATATTGTCATATTATACTTATGAAACATAGTCTCTTATAATGTTTCTGGAACATAGTTTCATCGTATGCTAATGGAACATAGTTACATCTTATGCTTACGGGACATAGTTTCATATAATACTTATGGAACATGATTTCATCGTTTGTTTACAGAAACATTGTTTCATAGTTACATCTTATGCTTACGGGACATAGTTTTATATTATACTTATGGAAAATAGTTTCATATAATACTTATGGAACATGATTTCATCGTTTGTTTACAGAAACATTGTTTCATCTTTTGTTAATGGAATATACTTTTACTTTATGCATATGGAACATAGTTTCATCTTCTGCTTATGAAACATAGTTTCATCTTATTTATGGAACATAATTTTATCTTATGCCTATGGAACATAGTTTCATCTTATGCATATGGAAACATAGTTTAATTTTTCCAACATGCTAATGAAAACATAGTCCAACCTTTGGATATGTTGTTTCATGAGATGGGAACGTCGATTCATCGTAAGGATATAGTTGTTTCATCGTATGGACACATTGTTTCATCGTATCATTCGTATGGATTCCTACATTTTTCGTCCTTTCAAATAGGTTACACTTATCATTGGCTAAATATTGTGTTATACTTAAATTCATTGGTTCGTTCGGATTTCATTTCTATAAACTGAAACAAACTATATCTATAAATTCGTAACTTGTGATTTGAAATTAGTCGAATTGAAAGAAATCAAACGATCTGTTAACGACTCTAACGATTTCTACTTGCCAACAACATGATTTTAACGGTGGAAGATTAGACTCTAATCCCCTTTTATAATAAATCACAGGTATTGATTTCAACCTTCTCAAGATTAATCGATCCTTTACCATTCAACTTCAAACTATAATCAATATCCGATTTCAAAACAAGTAGCAATAAATACCTATTCTTTATATCTATGAGCTTACACTGTCCAAGTATTAGACATATTCTATACTTGGTTGCTTTATGTCAAATACCGCTATAGATAATAATATAAAACTTTAATAGGCCTATATTATACCATAAAAGAAAATAGCGATGGCCATCGTGATACGCCCACTTTTATAATGGCAGCCAATTCTCCCGGGGGGTTGACAAGAGTGGAGAGTAAATGAAAGATTCTGAGAATGACATTTTCTCTTTTTACAAGAGTAAAACCATGGGTTAAAGTTTCATGGAAAAAACAAATATGTCACTGAAATATGCATAAAACAAGGGCAACCAACGTTTAGGTTCCATCTTAAAATGATTAAGAGCAGTCACATAGTTGATGATGTTTCTGATTTTCAATAAGGTGTATCCTAAGGTCAATACAAACACCAACAGCCAGTTTCATAAAAATCCACCAAGAAACCAGCTCTCTATCGTGTCCACAACTTTGAGAGTGTAACGGCTGAAAAATTAACGCGTTTTAAAGAACAGGGGCAATAACTCATAAAATATGTTTTCGATGTTTCTGATATTCAATAGGGTTTATCCCAATGTCAATACAAACACTCATGCCAAGTTTCATCAAAATCCATCAAGAAACCAGATCTCTATCGTGTCCACAACATATTCTCAAAAGCAAGGGCAATAACCCTGAAATATTTTTCGATTCGTCTGATTTTCAATAGGGTTCATCCTTGGGTGATTACAAACACTCACAGCAAGTTTCATCAAAATCCACCAAGAAACCAGCTCTCTATCGTGTCCACAACATATTCTCAAAAGCAAGGGCAATAACCCTGAAATATTTTTCGATTCGTCTGATTTTCAATAGGGTTCATCCTTGGGTGATAACAAATACTCACAGCAAGTTTCATCAAAATCCACCAAGAAACCAGCTCTCTATCGTGTCCACAACATATTCTCAAAAGCAAGGGCAATAACCCTGAAATATTTTTCGATTCGTCTGATTTTCAATAGGGTTCATCCTTGGGTGATAACAAATACTCACAGCAAGTTTCATCAACATCCATCAAGAAACCAGCTCTCTATGGACGGACAGACAGACAGACGGACCGACAGACAGACGGACCGACGGACAGACACAGGGGCGACTACAATATACGCCCACATTAATGTGTGGGCGTATAAAAACTATTAAACACTTTTTAAAATATTATTTGTCAGTCATAAAAAGTAAAATATTTTAATACTATACTCTACATGTACATATTTTGGAAATTTGAATTGGTCTGCAATACTTAAAAAAAAAACATGATTCTTAGCACTGTTCTTACTTTTTTACCAGACAATTGGATATACCAATATTATGTGCAAACTGTTGACCTCTATAGTAAAGGCAATTCGGGAATAGAAATAGCATTAAATCAATACGATTTTGATTAAAAGCAGTTTTTTGTTTAAGGGATATTCACAATCAAATTATTACTGTTCTGTCATTTCAGTTCCAGCATATTGGGACAGGAAAAATGAGTTTAGAGAGAAGTGAGGCTACATCAACTGGAAGAATGATGTCTGCACCATTTGATAGTAGAAATAAAAAAAGACCCACCCCACCACCTGTACCTTTTACTAACAAAATTGATGTAAGTAACACTTTCATGCTAATTTCCTGATTCGAGTAATACTAAACGTAATAGAATCCTTGTCAAACGAGGCTACTCCACAACCAAATTCTCTCGGAATCGGCAATTTTGTAAGATTATCAGAAGGGGCGGATCCAGGGTTTTTCGAAAGGGGGGCGTAAATGAGAATTTGAGCGGAGCGAAGCGAGGCGAAAAAATTTTGACCTTTTTTTTGGCTTAAAAACATAGAATAAGTATAAATTGTACTAATCTAACGGTTTCTGACGTGGACCATGTATGTTTTATAGTAAACGTTAATGTGTTAGACATTTTTGATGTCGTATTCTCCCCATTCTTAAAAAAAAGAAAGAAAAAAGACAAAGTAAAGGGGGGGGGGGCGTACGCCCTCTACGCAATCCCCCCCCCCCTGGATCCGCCACTGATCAGTGCCGCACGGTTTATTGACATCAATATCTCCCTCGATACCGTCACCATGTTCCTTTTATTGTGTCTGTCCATGATCACACATTCGTTCATCCTGGGCATAATCATGTTTCATATATGATGACATATTCTGTTTTATTTTCAGGAAAAATTCTCAGATTCGAATAAATTCTCAGAACATGATAATCGAAATAAATTACAGAGTGATGGTACATACTTTGGAAATGTGAGTAGTAAGCCTAAATTTATGACAAAGCAACCTTTGTTGCTCCTATCCGCTCATTTATACAGCCTTTGGCATACTGGATCCAATTGATCAGATTATCCTATCTACATGTATACTAAAGTAGTCGTTCAAAATTTAGCTTCACTCTTCGCGAAGACGTCACTGTCACTGACAGTGATCTACCGGAAGCTACTTTTGATATCTATGCAGATCACTGTCGTTGAAGTGATAAAACGCGTTAGTTTTAGTGGAATTGCAAAGACCACAGGCGTCGGCATGGAAATTGGAACGTCGCAAATTGATGCTATCAGTGTCCCCTATATACACATACAAAGTTTAGCAAACCGCTTTACAATCCCTTTAATTCGATCTCAAACCTTGTTTTGGGAAAGCTGTTTCTGGTAGGCCCTACCCTTTTTTCGACCATAAATCAGATTGAGTTTGGGTTATATATTATCTTTTGAACTATTATTTATATTTTAGGGAAAAGACACAAGAAGTTTAGGAAGACAATTAGCTTCACTGCAAAAACGGCAGCATTTATCAGATTCCTATCAGCTAGGTCATCCTAGTCATGGAGTAGACCCTCCATATTATATAGATACCGAATACAGTACTTGTTATAAGGGAAATAAAACAGAATTCCCACCCATACATAGAAGATTCCCTAAAATATATTCTGCTCCCAAGGAAGGGCGTATACCGTTAGATACAACTACAGCTAATTGGTTTCAGCCAAAAGACCCAACGCCAAAAACGCCGTTACGTGTTTTGGCCACATCACAACAGCCTTTCTTAAAACATAATCCATTTAAATACTCTTACCACGGCACGACAAAAGTTTACCCCTCATACAGAAGACAAGAAACTGCTATGGTAAATAATGTTCTTAATAGATATGGTGCCAATTATCCTGCAACTAGATGATGTTTTAAACATTTCATTAATCACTAGTTCTCGCCAAAGACCCGCATTACTTTACGATATTGTAGAATAATAAAATGAAATGTTATTGTATTAAACAGTATTACAGGTTTGTTATGAATTTAATATCAGTTTGTTTTACAGAGTACGTAAATCAATGTGTGAAAGTGATGACACTGCGAACAACGAGGATATCTGTGTGTATTCCCGTTGGGACATAGTCAGATAAAACCTGCCGTTGAGTGGTCATAGTTGGGACATTGTAGTATTCACTTCTTTCATTTGGTGTTTTAGCATCAATTACCTTTAGTATTGTGATACCATTAGAAAAGACAATACAATATATTGTAATGTCGTAGAAATTATGAAAAATAACACAGGCATAATAATAAGCAATACTTTATGAAACTGGGGAATTTTACGTCCAATTGATAATGAAACAAACATTTTTTAAAAATTCTATTTAATGTCTTTTGATATACACATTCAAAATCATACAAACTCAACCTCCACTCACAATTTTCAAGTCATCTACAACTAAAAGCCATATAACCATACAAATCACAGATTATTTGCATATTATCAGTTTTAAGTAAACCTTTATTATACCTGTCTATCAATTCATCAAAATATTTTTACTGAAAATCCAGCTTGCGTTACAGGAAGCAACAAACTGCTAAACTTTCAAAATTCAAATGGTTCACATACATACAAAGATAGTGGACCACGGCCATATACGCCTAACGAAAAAGTCGAAGATGGAAAAAAATTTAATCAGGAGAAAACTAAACTTTCTCAAACCTTTCGATTCAGGTCCAATAACATACATTTTAAGTTTCATCAAAATCGGTTGAAAACTAAGAGAGTAATAGCATATTTAAGATTTGGGGCAAGGGCAATAACTCTGCTTGTAACGATCGAAAATAGCTAAAATTCGAACTTGATCTTCGTTTTCTGAATATATATACACATATCAAATTTCATTTGATTCCGTCAAAAACTCTCGTTTTTAGAGCATTTACAAGCAAATGTTGATGGACGGACCGACGGATTTGGGGCAAGGGCAATAACTCTGCTTCTAACGATCGAAAATAGCTCAAATTCGAACTTGATCTTCGTTTTAATATGTATACACATATCAAATTTCATTTGATTCCGTCAAAAACTCTAGTTTTTAGAGCGTTTACAAGCAAATGTTGATGGACGGACCAACGGATTTGGGGCAAGGGCAATAACTCTGCTTCTAACGATCGAAAATAGCTCAAATTCGAACTTGATCTTCGTTTTATGAATATGTATACACATATCAAATTTCATTTGATTCCGTCAAAAACTCTCGTTTTTAGAGCGTTTACAGCAAATGTTGACGGACGGACGGACAGGGGTGACTACAATATACGTCCTCATAGAGAGATGAGGGCGTATAAAAAGGAAAGCTCATCTCTTCACGCTCTGCAGAAAATAGTATATCTTTGTTTTGCAGCAACTTAAATCAGATACCGTACATACAATCTTCAATTTTATAATGATACTAAATAAAGTAAGACTACAATAAAATTGTTTTATATTTCCAAGTTGTTTCCCGAAAAAAAATATCATAATTATTATTATGATTAATCAAGTTTTTCTGAAAATTGTTTGCTCTTTTAAGATTTAAATTGAAATATTTTGTTGACTAAGTGAAGTACATGTATAAACAAAAAAATAACTGTAACATCTGGTAGAAATTTACTATGAATAATTATAGTATATTAGCTGTGTTTGTTAATATTTCATAAATTTATTAATGTTAATATAATAAGTATATAAATGTTATACTGTTTCTTTCTTTGGCTATATTTTACTAGGAAATAAATTTTCAATGATTTTCATTTTTGGAAGATTGCTTTAATAGAAAATGCAACAAAAAAAATTAATGAATACCTGAACTCAGTCAAAGTAAAACATTACCCATATTTTGATTGAAATGCATTTTCATTTTTAAGATATATTAACTTTAATCTTTAGCTTAAATTCCAAATTTCATATATCTGGTCACCAGATTCTGGTGTCTCAATAAAAACGTCCCCAAATTTGACAGTGAGTATCTCAGCTCTTGGAGAACCGATCTCTTTCAAATTTCTCACAAATTTACTTCAACATGTCCTTGTCAGACCCTGAAAATATGAAAGTGATCGAATAAAAATTGTACAAGAAATGCCACGAACAAAATAGCATGTCACAAAATCCAATATCAGAGCAAACTACACATTTCAACCTGTGTCTATTGTGCTTTCACCACATCGACAACCAATATCAAACATTTTCCATCCTGAAATACTCTCACCGATCTCATCTTAAAATATTTTCTCCCAAAAAGCTACCTTCCTGCTTTTCAGTTCCTGTTCATCTAGTTTGTTTCACTGGTGATGGTAATGACTCTGGGCAGTATGGGATTCTCTTAAGAAACAGGTGTATTGCACTTGGGTTAGAAGGACACTCTGATTAAACAAGAACTGAAATGCAGGATGGTCGCTTCTCGAGAGGTACCTTTAGATGAGATCCGTGAGAGTTTATCAGGATGGAAAATGTTTGATATTGGTGGTTGATGTGGTGAAGACACAATGAACACAAATTCAAATGTGTAGTTTGCTCTGATATTGAATTTTTTTACATGCTATTTTGTTCGAGCCACTACTTGTACAATTTTTGTTCGATGACTTTCATATTTTCAGGGTCTGACAAGGATATGTTGAAGTACATCTGTGAGAATTTTGAAAGAGATCGGTTCACCACCAGCTGAGATACTTACCGTCAAAATTGGGGACGTTTTTTTTGAGACACCCGATATATGTGCAAAAATTTTTCTTTAAACTACAAAAGAGAGGATAATGTAAATGTCTCATAAAACAGGGAGGTCAATACTTATATCAACAGTAAACAATTTATTTATTTCCCTTTTTTAAACAAATTTGTAAAGATGCCTTTAATGTGTGCGAAAGTGGAAAAACGCTTGCAGCTTGCCAAACTCAAATACAAACACATTTCATTATAATTGAAAGCAGCCAAATAATACCATTAAGCCTTAAAGCATGTTGTGCTATTTTGAGGTAAGTTTATTTCCCACATTGGTTAACCAGTTTACATGACAAATACTTTCTGAGCATCATCTAAATGAAATATTTGTTTAGTTTTAGGACAAACTACTCTTCCATCATTTTCTGATGCCATCATAGCTAATGCCTGAAATATAACATTCTAATAGTTAGTTTGACAATATACATGTTACATTACAATTGACAATATCATAAAGTCAATAAAAATATTAAAGCATACAATTTCTAATCGTTCAAAACAGACAGAAAGATATTATCCTTGGCCTCTCATTTTCGAAAATTAAACTTTTAATGTTCCAGCAACCATTAATGAATTCAATTTTCGAAAAGAAATACCTATACAACTGCATCACTTTAAATAACAGATTCAGTATTGTCATACAAATAATATACTTACTGAAAATCCATACACATAACCATTTGGAAGAATCATTGGTGGATTATGTTCATTTAATGAACAACCAGATATTGCACAAATCAATCTTGAATTGGCACAATGAGCGTAAGGTAATGGTTTGGCTATTTCATTGAGATGTTTACTACAAACAGGACAATCTGTAGGCTTGCCATCTCTTTCTTTCTTATAACAGTAACTACATTATAGTTAAGGCACCAAAATGCAAAATATTTTAAGTGAAATTAATGAAGGGGCTATGTATGGTACATATATGGTACATATCTTACTTTTCAGCATTATATTAAAACAAATTAGCATTTTACAATTTTTAACTGTTTAGCCACAGTCGGTATCCCAGATGGATGACTGGACACTTTTACAATATCAATCCCAATGATTACACTGAAAAGTGAAATCTAGGTTAAAAATCTGAGTACTATCTCAACCTATTTGCCAATAAATTTGATAGAACTATAACAGTAAAAGGATACGGTGTTTTTAAAGATGATAAACCAGCATGTAAAGCAGCAGTAAATACTGATGTCGTATTCAACTGATGTAATTTAAAATTCTCTTCTCGGAATTGTAAAACTAATGTATGCCATCTGCCAGGATCAAATAACTCCTAAAATAAAACATACAATCAGTGTCGAATGAAATGAAATAAATGTAGTTTTTGTGTTTTGGAGAAATGCCATGCAATGTGCAATGGAGAAAATTTTTTGCAAGCATTAGCCTTCTCTGTCAAGATATCTTTAATTTGCCCAGTCCTATCTGAACAACAAATTTGATCAAATGTATACATAGAAGATTATTTCATATTTTGGAAAAGGTTACTTGTATAATATACAACATTATTTTAAAAAACCAATGTGCATATTCTTTAAAATGAGGCTACAGGACATACAATTTCACAGTTGGTTCTGACAAAAGAAATTTTATCCCAAAAAAATCTGTGCCACATGATACAGTCTAGAATACTTTAATGAACATTTACTTCACTGACCTTATAAGGTAAGAGATGTGTATCAGCAGGAAATGCTAATAGACCCATAACTTTCTGTATATCTTGTATCTGTGAACTGTCAACATTACTAAAATACTTCCTAGCATGTCTACAAATACAACATCAATAAATAATATAATATAATATAATATACTGGCAATGTGCTGTTATTTTCAGTAGTTACTGGTTGTCCTTTTAAATATTTCTGGACAAAATGATAGAAATGACAAAGATATTACCTTACAGCTTCTAATCTGTTATTGTGACGAACTAATTCTATAAATTCTTGTTTATGTACATTAAACTCCAAACAACTCTGAAATAAGACACAAGATAGATAATTAATGTATGTTATGAATGTTGTGAATAAACCATAAACTTTTTAGGCCGTTGCCTGATACTGATTTCCATGATTAAATTACATTGTTTAGCAGATTATTTCTTTTCAAAAGTGTGGATTTAAATTAACCATTTTTTAATATGAAACCAAACCTATATCAAGATGTCTTATACTTACTTTCATTTTTCTAAGCTTTGACTTATTATCATGACACCAAGCTAAGCAGGCTGAGGTATCATTGTTCATTAGTGATTCTTCTACTTCTTTTGAAGTTAAAAACAAATCTATGTTTGTTAAATCCTAGAAAAATAAACATTTTATTTATCAATAATTTATCTTCGCTTAATCTATTCTCTACAAAAAATGGCCAACTTATTTGAATAATAAGAACTACAATAATAGATGCAGTGCAAGTGACAAGAAGCACATTTTTAATGGGGAACATAATTTCAGATATTAATTCTGAAATTGGTATTATTACTGAATGTCATACCTCTATAACTAAATGTTTTGTCATACTTCTATAACTAAATGTTTTATCATACCTCTCTAACTAAATGTTTTGTCATACCACTATATCTAAATGTTTTATCATACCTCTATAACTAAATGTTTGTCATACCTCTATAACTAAATGTTTTATCATACCTCTATAACTAAATGTTTGTCATACCACTATAACTAAATATTTTGTCATACCTCTATAACTAAATATTTTGTCATACCACTATAACTAAATGTTTTGTCATACCTCTATATCTGAATGTTTTATCATACCACTATAACTAAATGTTTTGTCATACCTCTATAAATAAATGTTTTGTCATACCTCTATATCTGAATGTTTTATCATACCTCTATAACTAAATGTTTTATCAAACCACTATAACTAAATGTTTTGTCATACCTCTATACAACTAAATGTTTTGTCATACCACTGTAACTAAATGTTTTGTCATACCTCTATAAATAAATGTTTTAATACCTCTATATCTGAATGTTTTATCATACCTCTATAGCTAAATGTTTTGTCATACCTCTATAACTAAATGTTTTGTCATACCACTATAACTAAATGTTTTGTCATACCTCTATATCTGAATGTTTTGCCAGTTTTAAAGCTGAGTTATAATATCCCTTCCGTAAAAAGAATTCCACAATCATTCTGTCCAGACGTTTTTTCTGCCATAATGGTTTGGCACCAGCAGGAATATTCTCCACTTCTTTTAAATGATCAACTCTTCTTTTAATTACTCTAGCTGCATCAATTTCATGCTGTAAACTTTCATCAGCCTGTTAACATAGTATATTATAGTTTATGTAAACAAGGTCTAAACAAATTACCAATTTGGACAACAAAGAAATACATAACTGCCAATTACCAGAGTGACATTAATATACCAAATTAAGTTACTAGTGTTTTTGATCTGGATTTCTTAATTAAAGATGGGTTTTCTCATTTTTATGGGTCAAATCAAGCTTACTAATTGATTAGGCCACAATAAATAAATTCATAGATAACGATAACCATTTGAACAGATTGTATATTAAAAGAAAATGAAGTGTTTTTCCTTATCATAATATAAAAATATGACTAAAAAATGTCGTAAAATGAAATTTTCGTGACTGAACTACAATAAAAATTTTCCAGTCAGCACTGATAGGGGTGGGTCGGGAGTAGATGATAATCTATTTTTTTTTTATTGTGGCCTTAATTGGTGTTTCTTATGAACAATCCATGTATTTGTAGGTTATTTAGCCGTATGTGGACGTAGAAAAACATGGGGAATTCATTTGACTTCATCAGCTTCAAACGGCTAAATTTAAACTCCATGTTTGATCACGTGACCAAATGACGTCATATATGACGTCATGTGATTGAAGTTCATTGATATCATATAATAGACCAAAATACACGTGATGATATCGGCACATTCTTTTAAAAATAATAGCCAATCAAATTGTTCATTTGAAATCGGGCTGATCGGAAATGTAAACATGGGGATTCCCTCGGTAAATAGCTAATTACAAGTTAATTAGGGACCGCACAGATTAACTTTTGTACTCGGAAGTCGTTAGGATAACTGGCCAATCGATTTATATAAGAATTTGACACACATAAAAAATTTGAAACAAAAATGAAGGAAACCATCTTAAATGTTTACAATTTTTATGTAGTTTCATCAGTTTAATTCATGAACACAATAATGGACAGTATTTTTCAAGATATAGCATACCTTTCTCTTTAAAATTGTTAGTTTTTCAACCATATTACCAATTGCTTGAGTCACATCACCAACAGATACTGACGGTTTCTGTAGACATTTCTCAAACTCATTACCAGAACTTTGTACATGAGAAACTTCTCTATCTATATTCTTCTGAGCTGTTCTAAATCTTTTGTTTAAAACTTCATATGGAACCTTAAAATTTAATTTCACAATTACAGCACAGTATATACATATGACACTGTATTTGGTTCAAAATATGATCCAAATCAGATTGTACAAATTCTTCAAATCATGTTAGGATATTTCAAATTTAATTCATCTTGATTACTGGTATGGTACTCAAAACATTTTGAAAAACATTTTGTACAGTCAATCAATGATTTGGGATCTAAACTAAATTCTGTATCAATACGACAATGGTCATACCAACTTTAAACAAGGGTAGACTTAACCATATTTCAATCATTGTAAACCTCAAAATCTCTTACTCCAATCAAAACAAATGATACCTTCCTTCTAAATTTGCAAATTTTATTGATTTAATAAGTGTGACCTATCAGACATTGTTGTAGATAAGAAAGAGCTTGTATCGTTGCCAGTTTGGCACTGTCACTGCCAGTGTCATTGCTGAATGCCAGAATGGACCATTTCGTCAGTTCGTCTACCTACTCTCTGACCAAAAATAATTCAAGAATCTCAGAACTATTTTGAGATTGACATTTATTTCTTTTCAATTTCATAAAAAAAAATAATAGGCAAACCCCAGGCTGGCCCAGTCACCAGTGATTTCCTAAGACTTAAGACCAAGACTAAAAACTTATCATGACCAGTGGAGTAGGAGAATTAAAAAGACCTTAAGGGTGGGGTGCTCGAGGGATTTGACATCCCCCATGTTCACTTCTTTATCCATTTTCTTGTTTTGATCGATCTGGGAATTTGTTATTGTTAAATCGTAACCTGACAGGAACTTAAACGTAACCAATTCAATAATCCGAAATGTCTAACTATAATAACGCAGGAACAAGCAAAATCGTGGACAAAGAAAACAGTTTTGTTTTTTTGACAGTATGATATGGCCACAGTTAAATAGCCTACGTAGACAAATTTATCTACTACACATTTACATACTTTAAAGCATCAATTTGCACCATTCCCATTTTTAATCAGACGTAATGGGCCGAAAATATTGCTGTGTTTTCACTTGAAAAGCGCAAAATTTTAGCAAATACACATTTATCTTTCATGTTCTGTATTTGTGTTTTTTATATTAAATATAATTTATAAAAAAATAATATTAATTATATTTCTCTAAAATACGAGTTGTATTTTCGACTTTCAAATGATGATAATTATGCATCCACGGAGATTTGAAGGCTTAAATTTCGAGGGAGAGTTGTGAACATTATTACGGATTAGATTAGATGAAAATTTCCGATTCTGAGACTAAAATTTTATTGGTCGAACGGGCGTGGTGAACGTATGTATGCCTTTAACACTAATAATAGGGGTTGTTTAAGGATCTCGGTAATTTCACGGTTAATATTCGACCTCTTGCAAGAAAGTTCTTATAAAGAGAACAAGTCCAGCATAACGAAGTCTCCAAAAGTGGAGATATTCAGTGACAAAACGTCACCTATGTATCGGAAAGTGGAAGTGAAAGAGCGAGCTAGTTGTTCATTGAATTGCTCTTGCTTTGGAGGCCTTGAATAAATTCTGCCTCATAAGAGTAGAGGAATATATGTCGGCAAATAATTAAAGAGCACAATTAGTACCCATACATAGGAATACCAATTATAACTGCTGAAAAATTTCCCTAAATTCGACAAATATGTTATCTATCAAAAAATTCAACATTTTCACAACATCGTCCTCTGTGTATTTGTATTTGACGGTGGAGTTATAATTAATTAACAACAATATATTTATATCTTCTGCTACCGATGCAAAAACTGATTGCAAAAATGTTAAAAAAAAAATGTAGATTTATCTGTAAAATTGGCTCTGACGAATTTGACGATGAACATAATGCCTAGTGCTATGAATACCATTTCCAAACATTTTAAAATCAGTTTGCAATTCCTAGCAGTGGCGTAATCAGTTTTAACTTTTAATTTCGTTTGTACAGGTAGAAGAACTTTTCGGATTTCAGAAAAGTATTTGGTTACGCTGTTGTACAAGAAATAATGACGTTTTACGTTTTATTTATGCAAGAAATTGACCAAAAATTCATTTTATTCGCAAAATCAATCAGCTTTTTATTCATAATGAATTTACAAAATGATAAAAATTGATAAAAAGTCGATAAAATAAAGATGCCAATTATTTTTTGACGAGATTTTGCGAGATCACGCGCCATTGAGCGGCAAGGGTTTTCATCCTGTAAGTTTGTCGTGACCTAACGGAATTTAACCCCAATTTTATAAATATTGCATGATTTTAAACGTGTGAGAGCTGAGATTACCCCTTCCTTATACATTTGCGCAGGAGTAATTGGTATTTGATTTGAAAAAAGTTGTGGTTGAACTTCCCAATTTATGGTCCGAAGCTGACCGGTGCTTTGCTGAGAACAGCCTTTGTCTCACAATCGAAAAGAAAGGTGAGTTTTATCTGAATTTTGTTTCATTTGAGAAGATTATTGAACCTATAATACCCAACGACATTAAAGTAATATATATTCAGTTCATTTTTTTTTCTTGAATATGTCTTCATACTGTATTATTATTACTTTGCTTCCAACTATCCGAAGTAGATCAACCCTGTTCGGATTAGAAAAAGTAGGTCATGGTCCTTGGCTTGATGTTGTGAATTTGTTTCGTATGAACAATGTTTGACGATTAGAAATTAAGTTTATAGCACATTGCGAGATATTCTTGAGGACATAAATGTAAAATGTTATTCGTAAATACTGGGTGAATTCCATTATAAATTTGTGTATGAATGGTTTAGAAAAAGAGATCAATGGCGGTGCACTTTATTTATGCAAATTACCCCCAGCAAAGCCAGTAAAAATAACGCGGCCATGATTTTGATACACTTCCTTTTGTTATTGCTTGATTTGTATCAATGAATGGACTATTATGTGTGAATCTTTTGTTATTCGGAATGATGATCATTGTCGTTTGTCTAAGCTGATTACCTTATTTAATTAGATCGAGTTTAGGCTAATCAATTAAAAAAGATTTTGATTTTGTTAATTGATTATAAATAAATTTGATGCCATAATCCTCATTATTAATTTTGATATTTTTTCGAAATGTAAATGTTAAATTTACTTTAGCTAGAGCATTGATCACTTATCATCCATATTTTTGTTGTCATCATTTTATTCTGGAAAGCAATAGATCTAAGGTTATTTCTTAAAATCTTTACAGTTTACAGCCATTGTTTAAAATATGTTAGCAAAGTGGTCATTGGATTGTCATTGGTCTAGCAATTTTAAACACATTGTCAAAGATTTGTCTTGTCAATATGTTGAGTTTGAAGTGTGGGGAATAAAGATGCTGATTATTGCTCCTACGGTACCTTTAGTTGTATCATTATATTATCACTGATGTGAGAACATTTTGTTTGTGTGTTTCATTTTGCATTGAATTTAAAGGGATTCGAAAGAGGTTTTCTAGCCTTTTTGTGTGTATGAAAGACACTTTAAACATCTATTTTGTGCATTCAAAATTCTCATTGGGTGCCCGTGGTTCCTGTTATTCCAGAAAGAAAAACGGGAAGTGACGTCTGTGTCTTTAAATAAGTGAGACTGGATGATCAGGTACAGGGCATTATAAATACATGTTGTTACAACGATATGACAAAATAGATGTTTAAAGTGTCTATACACACAAAAAGGCTAGAAAACCTCTTTCGAATCCCTTTAACATTTACTTATGGATTGCCTACAATATTAATGTTCTTTGTATTTTGTATTTGAATTGTATTTTTAGATGCAGCATGATGAGAAGAAATCATCCATTGGCTGAATATTTGTGTTTTTCCTGACAGTATTTGATGTGAGTTTTGGGGAACTACATTTTAAAGTGAGATGTTTACCTGATCATAGTTGGAGATCTCAGGCTCTTGATAGACTTAATATAAATAGAATAGGTCTAATGAGAAAAAAATTGCTAAGATGAAATATAGAAGGCTTTCAATGGCAAAAAACTATAGACGCAATTGTAATCAAAGTGGTTTATTTATCTCTGTGTATTTTTGGAGAAAAGTCTAATATTATACCCGGTATATGAAATTAAAAAAAGAATATTCAATGAATTTAACCATCTTTTTATATTTTGAGCTTGATTGCAATGTAATGGCGGTCTAGACTTATCCTAAACAAGAAAAGATTGATTAATAAGCTTATTATTACTTTTATGAATGGTTTTTGAGTTATTGCTCTTGACTTGAAAAAGCATCAAAAATAGTTTGTTTGATTTAAGCTACAATTTTCAACTGATTCCGATGAAACTTGGTTTTATTATTGGAATTGATAAGATCTCAGACAAATTCTTATTTGACTTTGCCAAAATGCGTCATAAATAGTTTGTGAGCACCATAGATGTTATAGTTTTCAACAGCTTCTGATGAAACTTGGCTTGATCATTGGAATTTATAGTTATTGATCATTGACTTTATTCGTTTGACAGTGGGTGTATGTTACCTTGTCTGGCAAGTTAGGGTTTAAAAATATACATGGACACTATTTTCCTCTAATTGACACTATTTAATTAGCATTAACAGAACATCAGGAGCCTAATTTTGTTGGAGAAAAAGTTAACAATAGCAAAATATTTTCATTATTACTTTAAATGTAAATTAAGTGTAAAGCAATTTAAAAATATGAAAACAGAACCTGAAACATGTTGCTCAGAGTATCATATTGTGCGATCTTCAGACAACTGACCTATTTCATTCTTTACCAGTGCGGAAATTGGAAAAAAGCACAATTAATTGGGGACATTTATAACTCTTCAGTTAGACAGAGGTTACATTACATAAGCTTATTAACTAAATACAAAAAAGTATGGTGAATTTTACAAGTTGTTGATTATAATAGAGCATAATGTGATAGCCATTTTAATTTGAAAAAAAGTCAGAGGTCTCCTGATTATAGTTGATGATCTGACGAGTTTCAAACCTGGAAATGTTTGTCCTTTTTTCTCAATGTGAACTTAAATTATTTTGAGAATGTTTGATGTTATTGTAATGAAATGATATTTTATTTTCAGAAGTGATTTTGTAAGAAAACAAGACCAAATAAGGGGTGGTGTTTTCAATTTGGAAACTAGTGTTATATTAGCTCATGGACAAGGCAAGACTGGCTCAGCCTCCAGTAAAAAAACCAAGAATTGAAAGTAAGAATACTTCTTGTTACATTAATCTATCATGGACAAGATTGTAAAAGCAAGTTTCTCAATACCGCATCAGATTGACTATATTCCCTAATAAAGATTTTACAGGTCCAATTGAGTTTTACCCATCTAAATCTAATGAAATGAAGAAGTCAAAAGAAGATGCCCACAAACCCTTACCGGTACTATATTTGCTATATGTTGAACATATAAGCTTCCTTAGATCTTTTGACAAACAATAATCTTTATTTTTCAGTGGCTATTCGAGGACCTATTCCAAATGGACCTGTGCATGCCCGACCATTAGTGGCATTACTAGATGGCAGAGATTGTTCTATTGAAATGCCTATTTTAAAAGATGTAGCCACAGTGGCATTCTGTGATGCACAATCCACAACAGAAATTCATGAAAAGGTAAGGAAATGATGTTATCAATATGGAGTCTTATTGATCCAAATGGAGCTAAATTATCTTTATCCAAACTAAATCTTTTCTACATATTGCGCATAGCAGATAATTATGGTTAGGTTCACATGGTTTTGAAAGTTCAAATTTTAACAATGATATGTGAAGACTAATTAGCTTAATAATTTCCGTATCTGAGACTAATGTACAATTAATACAGATGTTGAAAGTGACACTTTATGAATATTTTTGCTAAGAATGAATCATTGCCTGATTTGACATGATATTGATATCAATTTACTATGATTGTAGTGTAACAGGTGTTAAAATCATCCTATTGATTCAACATTATTTAGTTTTTATTTCACATATTATTGTCGTTATTACTACTATAACTTAATAAATTTTTTATACGCCCACATCAAGGCTGTTGAATTGTCCATATATTCTGGACATGACCAATTCTTTTGCCATAATGACCGCTTTCAAATAGTATCTATCGGACAACAAGTGTACGTACCGGTAAATTTAAAAAAAATAAAATAAAAACAATTTTCCAACTTCATTCTGTATACAATTACTATAGTATATTTGGGACGCTCGGTGGTAAAATGAAGAAACTAAACAATATTGTAGTATGATTTATTAAAAAATCAAATTCAACATCTAAGTGTCAGTGAGAACAAAAATTGGTGATACTGGTGTTTTTGGACAAGGTAATGGGATAACTCTTTTGAATGCTATATTAGTCTACCTTAGTGGGGGTCAAAAGTTAGAAATATAATTAAAATTTAAATGTTTTGTGGGTGTCTTTTTTTCCTTTTTATACGCCCACTCGAAAGATGGGCGTATATTGTAATCACCCTGTCGGTCCGTCGGTCCGTTCACATTTAGTTCGTGCTCACTCTACAGGCTACAATTCTTTATAGATTCTTTTGATTTTGATATTGTGGGTCAATGTCATTATGAAGATGATCCCTATTGATTTTCGTGATGATCGAATAATTTTTCACGGAAATATCGTGTCCGACTTGACGCTTCACTGTATTAGCTATACTGTGCATCTCGTGCTCACTCTACAGGCTCCAATTCTCTATAGATTCTTTTGATTTTGATATTGTGGGTCAATGGCATTATGAAGATGATCCCTATTGATTTTCGTGATGATCGGATAATTTTTCACGGAAATATCGTGTCCGACTTGACGCTTCACTGTATTAGCTATACTGTGCATCTCGTGCTCACTCTACAGGCTCCAATTCTCTATAGATTCTTTTGATTTTGATATTGTGGGTCAATGGCATTATGAAGATGATCCCTATTGATTTTCGTGATGATCGGATAATTTTTCACGGAAATATCGTGTCCGACTTGACGCTTCACTGTATTAGCTATACTGTGCATCTCGTGCTCACTCTACAGGCTCCAATTCTTTACAGATTCTTTTAATTTTGATATTGTGGGTCAATGTCATTATGAAGATGATCCCTATTGATTTTCGTAATGATCGGATAATTTTTCACGGAAATATCGTGTCCGACTTGACGCTTCACTGTATTAGCTATACTGTGCATCTCGTGCTCACTCTACAGGCTTCAATTCTTTACAGATTCTTTTGATTTTGATTTTATGGGTCAATGTCATTATGAAGATGATCCCTATTGATTTTCGTAATGATCGGATAATTTTTCACAGAAATATCGTGTCCGACTTGACGTTTCACTCTATTAGCTATATTGAGCATCTCGTGCTCACTCTACAGGCTTCAATTCTTTACAGATTCTTTTGATTTTGATTTTATGGGTCAATGTCATTATGAAGATGATCCCTATTGATTTTCGTAATGATCGGATAATTTTTCACAGAAATATCGTGTCCGACTTGACGTTTCACTCTATTAGCTATATTGAGCATCTCGTGCTCACTCTACAGGCTTCAATTCTTTACCGATTCTTTTGATTTTGATTTTATGGGTCAATGTCATTATGAAGATGATCCCTATTGATTTTTGTGATGATCGGATAATTTTTCACGGAAATATCGTGTCCGACTTGACGTTTCACTCTATTAGCTATACTGTGCATCTCGTGCTCACTCTACAGGCTTCAATTCTTTACAGATTCTTTTGATTTTGATTTTATGGGACAATGTCATTATGTAGATGATCCCTATTGATTTTCATGATGATCGGATAATTTTTCACTGAAATATCGTGTCCAACTTGACGTTTCACTCTATTAGCTATATTGTGCATCTCGTGCACACTCTACAGGCTTCAATTCTTTACAGATTATTTTGATTTTATGGGTCAATGTCAGTATGAAGATGATCCCTATCGATTTGCGTGATGATCGGATAAATTTTCACCGGAATATCGTGTCCGACTTGACGTTTCACTCTATTAGCTATATTGTGCATCTCTTGCTCACTCTACAGGCTTCAATTCTTTACAGATTCTTTTGATTTTGATTATATGTGTCAATGACATTATAAAGATGATCTCTATTGATTTTTGTGATGATCGGATAATTTTTCACGGAAATATCGTGTCCGACTTGACGCTTCACTGTATTAGCTATACTGTGCATCTCGTGCTCACTCTACAGGCTTCAATTCTTTACAGATTCTTTTGATTTTGATTTTATGGGTCAATGTCATTATGAAGATGATCCCTATTGATTTTTCACGGACATATCGTGTCTAACTGTCTTGACAATGTGTTAATAAGTGTTAATTCAGTTTATATTCACAGTTCTTTCTTTCAACTAAATGTGAATGGGCAACAAACAAACACTCACACTTACAATCAAAGCTATCAGTGGGCGTATGTTACCTTGCCTGGCAAGCTATATTTTCTGGTAAACGTACAGTTTTCTGTGCACTTTGCTTCACGCCATTATACAAATAGTGTGTACATTTGAAAATCTGTTTCATCTATTGTTTTTAATTGGTATAAATCTAACCAACCTGTATAATGGTAGGGGTGAGCGGTATTGCCAATTTCAAATACCTCGGTATTTTATATAATACTGGGTATAGTCACGGTATTTTTGGAACATTTGCATTTTTGCCAAAATGGCTCTCGGACCTTTTTATTTGTGCATGACGGAATATTCTATTATCAAAAGAAGGGGTAAGGGGTGATTTTGTGTGATAAAAATCACATTTCCACTGAAATATCAACTGATATTGGCTGACAGTTTATGTTTCTTATCTTGATGTGGAAATATTTTAAAATTTTATTTAAGAGGTGACTGGTGGTTATTTATTTATTTTTTTGATAGAATGATGAAGACTATCCAAGCAGGCACTAAATTAACAGGATTTTCACACCACAATGAACTTGTGTGGTAGACAGGCATGATAAATATCAAAATAAGACCAACTGATTTTAAGATAAGCTTAAAGAACACATATTTTTAACAATATCTTGACAGTGACTGTCAGATAATCAGTACCATGGTATTTTTATTGAGAATTCACGGTATTCACGGTATACCGGTTTTCAGATGAGCCACGGTATTACTACGGGTATTTTTTTAGAACCGGTATTTTCGGTAATACCGGAATACCGCCCACCCCTATATAATGGTAGCAGAGAGATAGCATCAATTTGCATCATTCGAATTTCCATTCCGACGTCTGTGGTTCTTGCAATTCCACTAAAACTAACGCGTTTTATGACGTCACTAATAGTGATCTGCATAGATATCAATAGTAGTTTCCGGTAGATCACTATTAGTGACGTCATAAAACACGTTAGTTTTAGTGGAATTGCAAGAACCACAGACGTCGGAATGGAAATTTGAATGACGCAAATTGATGCTATCAGTGTCCCCGATACACATACAAAGTTTAGAAAACCACTTTACAATCCGTTTAATAAAACTGTAACATACCGGTATATTTTTCTCAGCAACAATTTAGCTTTAAGCTTATGACTGATAAATTTGGTTACTAATTTAACATAAAACTTGTTTGACTTGTACAATATAGTGCATGATTTCTTCTTACAGGTATTAAATGAAGCAGTAGGGGCATTAATGTGGCATACTATTACCCTAACCAAAGAAGATCTAGATAAGTTTAAAAGTTTACGTGTTATTGTAAGAATAGGTAGTGGCTATGATAATGTAGATATAAAGGCTGCTGCTGAATTAGGTAAGTTATTTATATATTCATCGTAATAGTATTAAGGACCAAGCAAAATTGAACACAACTGCATATTTTTACTTCATGTCATTGTATTAATGAGTCAATCTATCAGATAGGTTTTCACCCTTATTTTGTTATGAAATTATCTGCAATTGATCAAGAATAATGTCCATATGTCATGTTAACAGTGAAAATATAGAACCTCCAAAAAAGCTAGTATTTATATTGTTAGTTACTTTTTAAACATAACTGTGTACTAAATCTCACAAAATCTAAATAGGCTTCTCAAATCTAAATTGTTTTATTATTGTTAGGTATTGCTGTCTGTAATGTTCCTGGTTATGGTGTAGAAGAGGTAGCAGATTCCACAATGTGTCTTATACTTAATTTATATCGTCGCACATATTGGCTGGCAAATATGGTACGAGAAGGGAAAAAAATAAATGGTCCAGAAAATTTACGAGAAGCAGCTCAAGGCTGTGCTAGAATTCGTGGTGACACATTAGGTATTGTAGGGTTAGGTAAGCACTGATATGAATATTATTTTGGACATATAATTGAAAATTTTAAATAAACATAATATGCGAAATAGATTAGAAGATTGTCCAGGTAAAAGTCAAGCTCTAATAGGACTGATTTTATTTTACATTGTAGGACGAGTTGGAACTGCAGTAGCAATAAGAGCCAAAGTATTTGGGTTTAATGTTATATTTTATGATCCCTACCTCGCTGATGGTGTTGAAAAATCTCTAGGTAAGATAATAAGAATGAATGTGCAAATTGTGATTAAAATATTCTTGCAAAACAGCCTGTACACTACTGTACAGCATCTCTTTTGGGCCATTGAATCTACTCCCTGGTTAGACATGACTTTTGTCTTTGTTATAGTAACTTTACGATGTTGTTTATACCTACCAGTAATTTGAATGAAAATTTGAATGAATATAATGTGATTTGTTTACAGGTATTACAAGAGTGTACACATTACAAGAGTTGTTATTTCAAAGTGATTGTGTATCTCTACATTGTAAACTAAATGAACATAACCATCGACTTATTAATGATTATACTATTAAACAGATGAGACCAGGTAAACGTTTAATTTTGTGAAATTTTCAAGAAAAATCTTTTTTTTCTCCAGAAAGAACAGTTTCATCCACAAGGAATGAAAACAAATTGATGTTACTGCTTTGAGATTTTTTTGCAAGAATAATGTATATTCATCTTTCAAACAAAAAAAAAAACATTGAACATCATGTATGAAATATTATAAACTTAGTTTGATCTTTTTTTCAGGAGCGTTTCTAATTAATACAGCTCGTGGTGGTCTAGTTGATGAACTTGCTTTATCTTTAGCATTAAAAGATGGTCGAATTAGAGCATGTGCTATTGATGTGCTAGAAAATGAACCTTTCAATCTTGCATCAAGTACGTGCAACTTGAATCTGCCATACATTGAAGGTGATATGTTGTAGTATGAATACCCATTGGGTGTTATATTAAAAGGAGTGAAAAGGGATACTAGATGAATTTCCCCTCTTCCTAAATAAGATTAACATAAATCATTTTCTTTTTCAAAAATAATATTTGATTTTTTTTTTAAACTTTTTTTCTGAACAGTTTTTCTTTCATTTTCTTTTCTTTTAAATTTGACAAATTCATTGTTAACTAATTTCATTTACTACTGGGGACTGACTCTCTGGTGTCCCTTTGACTTCGTTTCATTTTATGTTTGTAATTTCTAAGAAATCTGTCTTTTTGTAGTTGAAAAGTTATTTTATATTGAATCAAACTAACATCACTTATATAAATAATATCACATTTAAAGAATTTGGTACCACTGTCATGAGACATGCACTCATAGAATTTAAAAGGAAACCAATGACTTATAGCCTGTTAAAGACTTTTTATATCATTGTCCAAAAAAAACACTAAATGACTGGTTGGTCGAATGTTTCAGACCAATTGTTTTGTTTGTTAATATGTGATGGATTTTGAATCTTAAATTAAATTATGGAATATTTTGTTGATATCTTACAGGTCCATTAAAAGACTGTCCAAATATGATTTGTACACCTCATTCAGCGTTTTATAGTGATCAAAGTGTGACTGAACTACGTGAAATGGCAGCAGCTGAAATCAGGAGAGCTATATTGGGCCGAATTCCTGAAAGTTTGAGAAATTGTGTGAATAAAGAATACTTTACAGGTATTTAGTTATAATTTAACTTGATGATATTGAAATTAATATTATAGATTACATTATCCTGGGGACTAACATTAATTTGAACAATTGTTTAACATAAGTGTATCGTAATTTTTTTTGATGGAGTTCAGCTTCCAGATGACGTGTTTGTTATTATTTTTATAAGACGTATATAAATAGATGATTTTAATTTAAAACAACTATGTTTCTTTTTTAGCTGCAGGTGGAGTTCGATTCCCACCTAATTTCCCACAACCACCATTTCAACCTGATATGAATGGTGCTGGCTTTGCAGCTTTTAATCCTGCAGCTGCTGCAGCCGCTTCAATCGGAGTTCATTCTACTACAGTAGAGCCTCATCCTGTTGTACCTCATAGTACACCACATACTACAACTCATAGTACATTAGCTGAATCAGGCAATCATTTACCAGAAAGTAAAGAAGTTCATTAGACTTTTTCACAACTTGTTTGATAAACAGTACTTAGTAATTGTAAGAACTGACTGTTATATTGGAGGTGATATTGTGAGAACACAGTAAGAATGATAACTCTGGTGAAGCAGACAATAATTGTGACAGTGAGATAGTCTAGGTGAAGACATTCAGACACAGGATAGTGTATGACTGAGATATTATGAATGGAGAGTGATCAAGTTTCATTGAAAAGGAGAGTAATATACTCCCTCTAAATCAAAGAAATATAAAAATCAGTTTCTACTGACAATTAGAAAGACATTGGATGAGTTATGTTTGTGGTCCACCTATGTAACAGTGTATATATTTTGGGATTTGAAGATTTAATCTTTGAATGCATTAGGATCAGGACTAACTTCAAAACCAAAAAGAAGCTTTCTTGTTGAATGCAACATGGCCAACTATAAAGAATTTCAAAATACTATTTGACTAGATTTAATCATCGTATAAATTGTCTTATATAATAGAAATATATATATAGTCATCTGTATTATATGGTCATATTATAGGTATCATTTTACAACTCATAATAATCTAAACCCAGTGAACATCATTCATCATTGACAAGTGCCATAGCTTACTTTGAATTTAAATTTCATCTTTGTCTTTTTTATAGTTATGTAAAATTTCAATTAACGATTGTAGTAAACTATCTGAAATCTCAAATTTTGTCTGTGCTTCCACTACTAAATGACATCTTAGTCTGTTTTCACAAACACGGCTATTGTTTGTTAAAATGTCTTTTTGAGCTCTTGTTTTTGGTCACCTAACTTGCAATTTCTAGAAATTGATTCATAACCACAGAATGGAAATTGTGTCAGAATTTTTATCACTTTTGAATATCACCTAAAAGGTCTCCTTATAATTTTCAGTATCAGCTTGAATGAAAAACAACCCACACGAATATTTCATAAGTTTATATGAAAATTGTAAATAGCATGGTTAACAAATTACACCATTTATTTTACTTACAAAAGGAAAATAATATTATTGAATTGTTAGTTTAAAATGCACAATGACATAAACAATTTGTTAGCCAAAATTGTCACAAAATCAACTGCCTGCAGAAATGATTTTTGATAATCCAAATCTTTTATTGTCACTAGTTAAGGAAAACCAAAGATTTGCTCGTAGCACAAAATCTACATTGTATTGTATACTATAAATTTAATGCATCTTTTTCTAATACTTGTATACATACATCATTAAGAATAAAATGAAATGATTTTTCATCATTATTTTGATTTATTTTATGTTGATTTGCTGCAAATTATACCTGTACATATTTATATATAGATAAATGTTAGCAAGTTTTAGTCTGAAAATTATAACTGCATCATTTGAACTCGAAGTATATTCAATGACAATTGTGTAAAAATAGTTATTTGAAACCGAAAGGAATATTTGCCGATTTGCAGTACTAACTATACTTAAACCCCCAGTAATAACGAGACAGAAATCATTGTAATTATCATTTTTCATTCATAAAAAATATAAACATGCTTTCATCAGGCACATATTGTTAGAACTCTATGATCAGGCAGAGATATTGATGTATGTATAAGGAACACTGAAAAAAAGATACAGAAGATGATTGTCATTTTGTGAATCTGGAATAATTTTTTTGGTACAGGGAAGTCTAATATGCAAGTCCCTAATGTGTAGAACATTGTTGTCTGACTAGTTTATAGCAATATTAAATAACCATTGAGTCAAAGTAGTATCAGATTGTTTTCCTTTTTAAACATCGGCCAGCTTTCAGTTTTAACTACTAAATCATACTATTCTATTGAAGAGCAATGTAGAGAATGTATGATATTAAATGGAAGAATTTTTAAAATAGTATTTTTGTCAACCACATATACATCTTCTATATTTTTTTTTTATTATAAATTGTGCTTAAATTTGTCAGTGCGATTTCTTTTTCATGTTCTATCATTACAGTGATCATGTGAAATTTTTATAAAATAAAAATTATCTCTTGTGTTTCAGTTTTATTTTTCATTGCAAAATACAATCCATAAGTTAGTTAATTGTGATCAAGTCTTGATTAGGTCACATTGATAAACCTGTTATATATAAAGCTTTAAAGACATACTACCTCTTAAAATGAACATTATCTAACTTGGTTCAATATTAGAGTACATGTATATTCATTATAAGACTTACCTGGGCCCAGTTTTTAGCCTTGTGCTAAAGATCAATTTAAAATGTCTACAAGTTGCTAAGTACTGGTTTAGTCATTCTGAAATGGAGGTTGAGAAGCTTTAAATGCTAATAATAAACTTAAGTTTTTATACGCCCTCATCTCTCTATGAGGACGTATATTATCGGCACCCCTGTCTGTCCGTCCGTCAACATTTGCTCGTAAACGCTCTAAAAACTAGAGTTTTTAACGGAATCAAATGAAATTTGATATGTGTATACATATTCATAAAACGAAGGTCAAGTTCAAATTTGAGCTATTTTTGATCGTTACGATCAGAGTAATTGCCCTTGCCCCAAATCTTAAATTTGCTATTACTCTCAACTTACTTTCAACCGATTTTGATGAAACTTAAAATGGATGTTATTGGACCTGAATCGAAAGGTTTGAGAAAGTTAAGTTTTCTCATGATTAAAATTAAAGCTTTTTCAAGATTTAGGCCTCTTTCATGAGTTTTGAGGAGTTTTCGCCCTTTAACCTCTATACAGTAAGTGCTTCTATAAACATCAATTGCTTGTAAACGTTCTAAAAACTAGAATTTTTGATGGAATCAAATGTAATTCAGTATGTTTATACATATTCAGAAAACAAAGATCAAGTGAGAATTTGAGCTTTTTTTCGACCGTTAGTAGCAGAGTTATTGCCCTTGCCCCAAAGTCTTGAATATGCTATTACTATCTAAGTTTTCAACCGATTTTAATGAAACTTAAAATGGATGTTATTGGATCTAAATCGAAAGGCTTGAGAAAGTTATGTTTACTCCTGATTAAATTAAGGCTTTTTCGTTAGGCGTATATGGCTGTGGTCCACTATCTTCTTCAAGGCAATACAATTTTGATTACCAGAAAGGTTCTTTTCCATCTTCCAAAAAATGTAAGAGAAAGAAGAAATATTATGAAAGGACATGAACATTTTATTTTTCTATGTAAAAATGAGTGGCATAAAAACAAAATTACTCTGGGCTTGAGACACTAGTTTAAATTTCTGTCAATATAGAAAATACATGCACTGCATGTCAAGAACCATAAGCTGTATACCAAAAAATGATAAAAAGTTTAATACAACTTGTCAAGACTGATATTACATAAACATATCAGGTTTATGATCCCTTCATAAATATTCTCCTTAATGTGTTTTGTCAACACTAAAAATCCAAATAAAGATATTTTATCAACATTATATAGAAGTAAAATATATTGTTTTGATATCCCAATGTTTTTCAAGTTTTATTGTCAAGGTTTTGTACATCATTCTCAAGACCTTTTGACACTGATGAATTGACATTCTCAGCTGATTCTAAACTGGTAGAGTTAAGTGGAAGCTCTGTTGAAGTTGTTGATGATGATTCTATAACTGATGATGATGTATTATCTATGTTAGTAACACTAGGTGTATCTGTTTCTGTACATTGGTTACTATCACTGACTTCTTTAGTCTCTATATCAACCTGAAATATTTGGTATTGTAGGTTTTACTTGACAACCACGAGATTAACTAAACTCTATTGAAGTTAGACTGCGAGAATATCCACTATTTAATACAGTAACATTTTTATAATTTGCCCTACGACATATATATTGTGTTTGACTATAGCACATTAGAAATGTCTTCTCTTGCCATTTCCATTAACTATTTCAATTGTGTCAATGGTATTAGTTCTAATATTAATATGATGAGGATATTTCTGAAATTGGCATTTCTTAACAGAAAGGTCTGACTGTTCCATGAACAAAGAAATTTTTTTTTATTCATTTGTTTTAAAGGGGTTAATATATTTTCTGCAATTTGGCTTCTATTTTGTTTCAATCTTACAACACCAATTAAGGACACAACAAATTTTGAAGCATTTTAAATAGTTTTGCAACAGCAAGATATTTTTAATCAAAACTTTCAGATAATGAAAGGGGACACAAGGCTTCATTTTGGTCTACAGTTTGAATTAATTGAAGGACAAAATGTTCTAACCTCCAAAAATGACAACCCCTCCTTTAACTAGAACAGGGGCCTTATTCTCGAAAACTTAACTTAGATAAAATCCAGATTTTAAGAAATACAGTTATCTGATTGGATTATAAAGCTATATTTAAAATCAATTTTAGTGATTGTCCAATCAGATGACTGGAACACTAAAATCATTGTAAGTTATGTTTTATAGAATAGGGCCCCAGTACTTTAAATATGAGGCATTGTATGAATTGTCTTAAATATTTCCAAGACAACTGTGTGTAATGTTAATTATAATATCAAACATACACAGAAATATGTCCTGTCTTACCTGTGATCTGTTATTTAATCTGTTATGTTGATGATCTTCTCGTGTACCAAATGTATGTAATTTTAAATTATCTAACCATAATTTAATACTGAACAAGTTAAGATGTAAACAATGAGTTATTGTGTATTTTTTTAATAGTTAATAGTTCTTGTGAATTGTACCTTACTTCTTTGTAACATCTATACTTCTATATCTATAAAGTTTATTCATATTATAAAAGGATACACTCTGTCATTTTTTTCAGATTTAACTATATAAGGTTTGATTTGTGACCGAAAGAATTCATCTATTTCTGACTGAAATTAAAAAAATAAAATTTTGTTTTGTTATTCTGGGAAAGTTCTCAAAGAAACACTGAAACAATTGTAAAGTGTGTGTCTCAAAGACACTGGTTTTTTTTTGTCTCAACCACTAGACGCCTTTCCCTTAAAAACTGAATCACTAACGTAGGAAACCAGGCTGAAAAATCCTAAGGTATCATTTTGATCTATGCCAGGATTGAACTCTGAACTCTCAGGTTAACGAGTAATCCATAACAATCAGTAATCAAACTGATAATCTTCTGGTTAAAATCAACAAGAAAAAATAAAATTAGTGACTAATGACCGATAATGCATGTTTTTTTTTTGGAGAAAATAGCTATCCACTAGACACATATAAAACTCTACCTGAAATTGAGACCAATCTAAAGGATCATGTATACCATCAGTACCATATCTTCTATTATAACCAGCATAATGTGTCTACACAAAAATAATATACCGGTAATATTAATATTTATTCATGAAATATTCGTAAAAAAAAGCTTTAATTTTACCCTTTTCCTGTTACTTCGGAATTAAGACTTTAGGTTTCATATTTTTCTGAAACTTTGGTTTTGCTAAGAAAGCTATTATAGCAAATGAAAGTTTACACAAGAAAATGGGATATTACCTGATAGAGAAATAAACCCTCACTTGGTGCTCTCGGTACATCCATCTATAAAAAGATTCAAAACATATAAATCTAAATGTTAGCATGGTTTATACAATATTTCAAGTGAAAAAAAAGTAAATCCTTATGTCCTTGAATGAAGGCAGTAAAATTAAATAACAGTAAAGCATTTTTAAATCAAAAACAAATTTTTTCAAGAAAATATAAATTTCAAATAGTAAAGGCTCTCTAAGCCAGTACATTTCAACCTTTTTCTTTCTTACCATTTTCAGAATCCTAAATCGATTTACATTACCTTATCATGAAGCCATGACTTTTCTATAGTTTCAATTCCACATAAACCTTTAACTACACATATTGTGAGAGCTGAAATATATATAATAACATATTTCACCATTTTATAGAGTTGAATCATTACCTACAACATACCTTGCAATAAATATTTGTACAAAGAAATGGGTTGACTTCCTCGTCTCGGGTGTATTCTATGTACCCCCTTTGTTCTACACGCTTCTTAATATTTGCTAATTGTTCTCCTGGACATGCCCAACGTTTCTGATACATAGGTTATGGTTTCCCTCTTTGTAATAATTTTCAAACGCTGTCCAAGTATGTAGAGTCGTAGAGCATAATTCAAAATAATCGTTCTGTTTTGTAACTATGAAAGTTTTTACACTTACCAACCATCTTCCTTATATGATGTAACATAAAACTTTGTCCTGTTACTCTTAACGTAATAAATTCAATATCATCTTCAATAGTTGGTTTATCTGCCTGTAATATTATAATGTTTACCACTTTTACAACTTTAAATTTAATTCACATATTTAGATTGAGAGCTTGTGATTAGCTTACTTAAAAATTATATTTAGAGATTTACCAGACATAATTAAAAAAATATAAAGACTATTTAAGTATTCAAAATATTATTTACCTCAAATTTAATAATAAATCTATTAGCACTGGCATCCGTTGCTTTACTAAAAAATAAAATCAATTAAATCACAAAATTCTTTTTTAAATTATGGACATACATAATGTTTTTATTATCAAACTTTTTCATACATTTGAGTTCCATCAGCAAGTAAAGCTGTTATTTTGATGCATGTACATGTATATCTTTAAGCAGTTGCTAATGTTTCTATCAAACTATCAGATTTGATAAGGGGGGTTACAATCGTTTGAATAACCTCATTGCACCCATCCCTTTATACATTTATATCTAAGATATACCAATATTAAAAATACAAAGCTTACATTTAACTTACATGCCCGAAGTATAATTATGAAAATTATGAGTTCCTTTATATTTTGATAGTATTGTATTTAACAATGTTAAAGTTTCATCTAAAATCAAAAGAGAAAGCATGAAATAAATAGGTCTATCTCTCTTAAACATAACTACTATCTGTTGATTTAAAATAAAAATCATATCTATTTAACAATCAGTACATGGGTTAAAATCGATAACTTGCATTATTCACTTTAGAAAAGAATGCCAAATCCATAAGACAGTAGTCCACCCAGGGCAACTAGGTAGAATACCCATGATGATAGTATCTAAATATCAAAACTTTTAACTTACCATTGATTCTATAGTCATCATTTATAGGCTTAAATACAAAAAATATAAATCATGAGTTAATACAATTTGAATATTATTTTAAGCAGAAAAAAATTTATTAACAATGAATTAGATTTTTCTACTAAAAATTAGGCGAATGTGCAATTATTCACAATTATTACAGTAATTTTGTTCATATTAGGTACTATAAGTAAATACAGATAAATGACCAATCAGAAGATATACCTGGTTTACTGGAGTGAAAGCGTATGTAGGTAACATATACATATAGGTTCTAGAATCACAGAAATTCTTACTATTAAAACTTTTTGTAGTTCGTATATAGCCTAGAATAAATGTATTGACACATTCAGTATACAAACAATAGCAGCTTAGCACAATTTATACTCTTACTAACAGTAGGAAGCCACAAAAAATATCCTATTCCATTTGTATCTTTCCAACATCAAACTTTTATTCATTTCTTACATATCTAGTGCCATGTGATTGAGAGATTCAGTCTCCGCAAACTATTCCAGATGAAAATTGGAACAATCTTATTTCAAGTTATATCTAATCCAAAGAAACAAAGCTATAAAACACATACTTAAAACACGGATCTGTTTTGGTAATTCTTGATTGATGACATCAACAACATCATCACTATTAATACACATGTAAATAAACAAATAAACAATTATCAATTATATCAAAATTTCAAAATAAGAAAAAATATTCATTATTTATCTTTCACAGAGTTTTCTTACTTTGTTTATACAGTTTGAGTCTAAAATTAATTACTTAATTATTCAAACAACAAGAATGTCATACTTTTCAACATTTTTCTGTTGTACAGAAATATTAATATACTTATCTTTAAAGATATAATATTGCCTAAAGCAGATACTCCTTTATCTGTTCGTGCTGCTCTTTGAAAGTGCATCTACAACAGAAAGAGTCTATCATAATTGAGGTGATATTTGACAATTTATTGATAAGCTCATGTGACCTAAGAACTCAGTTACTGTATTAAAACAAAGACTTTTTTGTGCTTCAGGATAAGTCACTAGATTACAAGAAATCCGAAACAGGTTTGGTACACCAGATTAATTTTGTAAACAATTACTTATTTGACTAGAGTTTGCTTTGAATGACGAATCCACACGAGGAGGTAGATTGACAGATTCCTAATCCGGATTCGGATACAGGGCAAAACTGTAATGATTGGGCCTAAGAGAAAACCTCTACAAGATATTACCATTTGAAAAGTCTAAAATCTTAAGACAAAATTTTGTTGCAATTCACAAATATTGATGATTGGTTGATGACACTAGCGAGGCACATTAAGCTGCTACTCTGAAACTGGGTTTTCAAGAAAGAAAGCATGACCAATAATGTTATGCTAACACATTTAATATGTCTGATACATGATAACTAGAACACTTACTTTATTAGGAATATCAGCCTGTTCTTGTGTTATACATTTACATTTTACCAGAGCTTTTAATAACTCAGATTCTATAGTGGGGTAATCTTTCCTAGAAATATATATTACAACATATATTTATATATATACATGTAAGAAGAAAACAATTTATATATTCAGTTCACCAGAATGTCCAAAAACAAATCTACAGATTATCTCTATTTAATCCTTTTACAACTGAATTCCATTGAACAGTGTGATGCCTTGTTTAAAGCGATAACACCTCTCAAAATGAATAAAAAATTTAAGTTCTCAAACTTGGCCAATAAGAGTAAGGTATTGTTATTTCTTGACAGTTATTGGATGGAGTCATAAAAACAGACCCTGTTTGAGTATTTCTAAACTCTATGCATAAGTTTGTTTTTTAAAGTTTCTATCTCAAACTTTCCTTCTCTCCTCTTAGATAACAAATACTTCGATCTTAAAATTATATCCCTCATCAACATATAATATAACATGGTAGGTCTATTAGAGTCAAAGGCAATTTCTTTTCCACTGGACAATGAAATTAGACTCAATGGTTAAACTTACTGCATTTGTATTCCATAATACCCTGCACCACAATATGCTAATAATAAAGCCACTTTTCTACCTTTATCTAACCTTCCTAACAATGGTGGTGGTGGTGCCTGAAATGTATAAATTTAAGATAACGTCACTAATTAGATGTGCTCATTACATGATACATGTTCAGTGAAGGCAGGGAATAAAAATGCCCACTCAATGTTCTCAAATAACAAATTTTTCAATAAAATTGTGAAAAATTATAACTTTAACCTCAAACTCAAATCAATCTTTTATGTTTTTAGTGTCTGGATAATCTAAGCTAAAGGATTTGTATAATGGGACTTTTTTTTACTTTATATGATTCGATTGGTGATTATTACCATAACCGAGTTATTTAATATCAGCTTATTCTAGACTATCTTTCTCTAAGGCTGAGACATTTGTGACTGTATTTGCTTAGTGTAAGTTTTGCTTCTAATTTTAAATCATAACGTGAAGAACAGAAGCTCATGATAACAAAATACATACATCTGAATCTAACTTAGCCTTCTTGTTATCATCTTCTGGTTTAATTTCAGTTGTTGATTGACGTTTTTTATCATTCTGTAATTAAAATACAACAAGCTACATATCAAATACTTATACCTTCATTTCTTACTGCATCAATATAAGGTGTCCAGTTTGAAATTAGAAACAGATTTGATTTATAATTCTCTGTCTCTAATCAGAATAAATTCAAATGAAAAGTCAAAATGATAGCAGATCATCATAGAGTCAATGGTATAGAGTTTGATAGATACTGCTACACCCATAAAACCAACGGCTTACAGTGGTTTCCCCCCTTTTCAAACTCCACCCCGTCTTTTTCCCCCTTTTTCTATTTCAACCCTGGTGTTTTCAACCCCAGTCATTTCCTCCCTATATATTATATTGTAGTATCTTTGGAGTGTAAAGAATGAATAGGCTTGGTTTAATATTAATAATATATATTTCATTCAGGAAACATTTAAAACAATTTCTAAACTAATAGTAATAACATTTTGATTTCATAGCACATTTATCAGATTCAGAAGCACTTTAATAGTTTCATAACACATTTATCAGATTCACAAGCACATTTCAATTATAGTTTCATAAGCACATTTATAGTTTCATAAGCATATTATAATTTCATAACCACATTTATTTTCAAACGGTAGGAAAGGCAATAATGCCATTAAGTTCAGCATTCCACATCAATATATGTATACACTATAGATCTGTAACATCCTGTTTAACAAAAGATTTTAATTCTTTAAATTGATAATTATAAAACAAAGTGATCCATTAATTAAGCTGATAAAAAGGTGTCTAATTGAAATCAATCAAGATTAAGATGTGTATTTAATCCCCACATAGTTTTCTGTTGTTCTTCTTGACATGAGAATAGTGGAACCTGTTTTGATTCATACTATTTGTTTACAGTTTATTGTAATTCAGTAAGCTTAGACATTTTGTATTTAAATATGTAATGCTTTTACAATTTTTTGGCTTTTTCAAATGAAAATGGTTAAATAAAATATAATATACTATAATAGCAAGTTCTTATGCATGTGTTACAATTCCTATGACACCATTTGTCACATACATCACAAGTTATGGCATGCTGTCTTGGTCTAACCTAACAACAGCATTGCATCCTAAGCATAAATCAGTCATTTTTTTTGCCATGTTGTAGAATTTGAAATATAATGGTTTGAGCATGTACTTATGGCATATTTATATGCTATAATAATGCTTACAAATAGATTACTTAATCTCGGATTAAGAATATCAGAGATATCAATTTCAATGACTTCTGAATTCATTCCTTTTGTTTATACTAATTAAACCATAACAAATATTGATTAAAGATTAACAGGTTCCTAATTAGTTAATGATCAGTTAATTAGGGGAGGAAACCACTTGGGATTTGGGTGGAAATAACTAGGATTAAAAAGGGGTGGAAATTGGGGGGTTGAGAACACCAGGGTTGAGTTTGAAAAGGGGGGAAACCACTACATCCCAAACCAACCTACCTCTATAGAAACAGGATTACTAGCTTCCATCTTAACAAACCTCTGTAAATATCTCTGTATAAACTTTCTTACAACAGACATTCGTGTAATAGGTTATGGGAACTGAATATTTGGTTGTAGACTAACTGGTATTCTAATAAATAATTTCTGACTGAAAATATTAAAATCTTGTTGCACAATTAAATAGAACTTTTAAAAATAAAATATCACTAACAGTCTGGTGTTCATCTTTCAATATTTTATAAGTTATAAAAAAAATCATTAACACCAACCTATCTCAATAAGACAGTGGTTGTATGTGTTATAGAGAAGATACTTTCCTACTGGCTTAAGTAAAATTTATGAGGACAAATTCTGTCCGACGTTTCGGACTATATTGGCAAAATAAGCTTGCATTCAGATCTAAATCTTACCTTTGCAGTCACAGATTATAACTGTTAATAAGCACAGATTTCTGAGAAGTTAAAAGAAATTCATTATGCAGATGGTTTATTGACGATCCATAGGTACATGTTTTATACAAACCGGCAAACATTCTATGAACCGGCAGACAACCGGCAATATACGCCGGTCGATAATGGGTCACAGAAACTAGTTCACTTATATTGATGTCAGTTATTGCCCTTTTTACATCATTTTCGATCTGTATTAAGTTTTGAAAGCTTTTAGGTCACCTTGCTATTTTATAGTTTGTTTAGATATAGCTTACAACATATTTCTTTCATCATCAAAGTTCAAGGTTTTTAAATAGTCCTGTAGTGTAAGCACAGGCGCTTGTATCTATCAATAGGGAGACGTTGGCCTTCAGTATTCCAACCCCCCTATTAATAGATACAAGCGCCTGTGCTTACAGAAAATGTTAATTTTTTCAAACTTTTGAGAAAATCGACTTGTAGTAGGGCCTATTTGGAAAAAGAGAGAAAGACGCCAAGAAAGTTTTTTTTTATGAAAACCTCCGCATTAAAAGAGCTCTTTACCAACAACCATTATCAGGTAGCTGAATCTTTGATATTAACGAACGGCAACATATATTAAAGTTCCATATATAGCAAGTGTGAACAGGCTCATTCTGGAACTAAAATGTTCATAGATTGGACAATCTTGATGAAAGATGAATATAATTCTTTCAAACTTTCAAGAAAGTTGGAGTAATACCTCTAACAAGTGACACGTCGAATGGTCTTTACCTTATTCTGTCTTTCTTTTTGCCCTTTTCATAATTTTTACCCCACCCCTTTCTCATTCCCCTTAAGCCGTCTGTATGGGTCTTCGCTGCAACGAAAAACCATACCCATTATAATATAGCATTAACATTTTTAAAGTGATGTTAAAATATTTTATTCTCCGTTATTAAAACATTAAATTGGACAATCAGTTTGAGTAATGGTATTAAAATTATCTGTATTGATACCATAGGATCTTAGTCTAGTATATAATCTGTTGAGTTCACTAGCTTCTAAACCTGCTGGAGTTCTAGTCAATACCCACGCCAATTCTACAATGAAAATAACAAAAATTTGTATCAATTCAATAAATGTCATAACTTGCATCTGCGTGTTTTAAACTTTTGCAGTTATTTGCCCGGTTTCAATAATTGTTGTATCACACTACCAAGCTAGGCTTTAACTTTATATCAGAATATAATGTTGTGTTACTTATGGCATAAGACTTCCAGTGGCGTTGCTAGAAAACTTTAGGTGAAGGGGCCGAGATGGGGCCAAGTAATTGTCAGGAATGGGGGGGGGGGGGGCAAGACCGTGCCGGCATTAATTTTGGGTCCCCCTGGTCCGTATATAGAAACACCACTGAAGAGTTCATGTGGAAATATTGAAGATGATATCCTCTTGATCGATCGTATGTAAACTTCCTCGTTTGTTTTGAGCTTAAATCTGGGCGTAACTTCTGAGGTCATGGATGCTATACCAGATATGTGAATCTTGAATGATCTGGGATAATTATAAAATTTATTTCATGTCTACATTTATTGGTGATTATTATATCGTCTCCTCACTTTAGTCACTTTACAATAATTACATACCTGATTTAATAAAGCCAAATTTCGAACACGAATAAATAACCGAATAGTTCTCATAATCTGTCTCTACAACCTTATACGGTGCTGATGGTAGAACTAAAAAATATAAAACATATCTTATATAATGATGCTAATAGACAGTTAATTAAAATATACTGGGTTGATAACATAAACAATTTATTTAAAGGGGAACGATCGGCATTTTGATTTGGGTCTTGAATATGTGTTAATAATCTTCAGACGTTCTAGTTCTAGAACTGAACAAACATTACATAATCCCTTCAATTATAACTCGATCTAGAAGTTTCAATTTCTATTTAATAATGTATTTTCTAAATACGACATAGTCTCACTAAAATACTAGTCAAACGCTGATAATTATGGATACACGTGGATTTGAAGGGTTCAAATTTCGACACTGAGCTGTGAATTCTATTACTGATTTTAGCTTAGCTTAAAAAGTTTCTGAGACTTTAAGGTATGATTGGTCGAACAGATAGTGAACGTGTCCGTTTAATTGAAATTATTATACTAACCTTTAAAAAAAGATACAATCAAAGTAGCAGGATCTGAGTTTTGTGTGTAAGCATCACCTTCTACTTCAACACCTTGGCCAATTCTAAAACATTGAGTAACAATGGGTTTACTTAACGCTTTCAATCTTATTGTTTGATGATATCGAGAAAGATTAACAATCCATCAATTATATGAGTATTTCTCCGGTCCAGATATTTATCGTAAGATTTTATTAGACATGAGGACCAAATGGGGAGCTCATATTTGGTTTATATAGCAATGTCCTAGATGTCTAATTCATCAGCAATCGAATATAAACAGATCACTGATTAGTTAGCAAATTAAAGACAAACCAATGTCGGACTTTAAAATAGAAAGTTTACTTACAATCTATAATAACCTTGATTAGAGAGTTTTAAATGACCATTTGGTTTCATGGTATATAAAGTTCTACTGCAACTCACTCCCATATTAAAAACAGCCGAATATTCAACTTGGCCATACCATTGTCCTAAAAACTGAAAATAAAATAATTTATTCCATAAATTGTTTATCTGGATATTTGATTGTCCAGATTTTCTTTTTACATATTGCTACGTTTATTGAACTTTATCGCCAGAATTTGTTAAGTGACCAGATCCTTTGTCCCAAGTATATTCAACTTGGCACCTGACCATAATGACCTTAATTTATTTCAATACATGTAGAATTATCTTAAGACTACGAAATTTGAAATATAAAAAAAAGCGAAATGTTACCAGTACTACTACCTGTAACAATCACGTTTGGTTTATTACCCTAGATAGTCGGAATCCTGATTGTGATGGTGGATTAGCACAAGATCCAGTTCCATATCTTCCTGAAGCACTGTGAAACAAAACAGTTAGAACCAAACTAGTTAAGATGTACATGTTGAAGTTTGTGGTGTAGAGTCAGTAATGTTAGTAAGTACTAGAAACCCAGTGTAGTAAGATATATTAATTAATAAACAGGATATTATAACTTAATTATTATCTTATCTTTAGGTTACATTATACAGTGTTACTTAAAATCCCCTCTCTACCGGATATCAACAATGCCTTGACACTTTAACACAGTGGACTTTAACCTATTATGTCGAACTTATAATACTGGTTTTCTAGTTAGTTCTTCTCAATCTAGATCTGTGAGATCATTTCTCCTAGAGTTCTGACAAATTTATTCCTCCAGGACTTAACGATAATATTTTCTCCCCAGGGTCTCAAATTCTTCTCTTGTGAAAGAAATCCTTTTATTTTGAAGCATTGTTCGAGTTAATTCATGATGATCTATATCTATCCAAACCATTTTTGTTTTTGAAAAGTAGGTTTGTCTCAACGTTACTTTTCACTCAAGAGAATTTTCTCCCTTGTAAGATGATATCGTTCGACTAAATAGAGATCATTAAGCACAAGTTTTTGGGTCTCCTTTTCAGAGTAGTGAGCTGAGGAAAATTGTTATGTCTTTATGTAATTATTGTTCACATTTATGTGAAACAGAGAGTAGTGCATATCGAATTATGATCTTTTATTAAATATTTATGTGATCAGGTGCAATTTTTGAACTTCTAAAATAGAGAGTTTCAAGTACATGCGAGGCAGGACTCGGATCCTTCGTCCCTACATCAATAGGTCACCACGAGTCTAAACAGGTAGGTATGACCTAACGTCGTTTTGCACATACAGATTTTCTCTCAAGCACTGCTACTTCAATTTATCTCATCTTGACTTATTTGTCTACAACATAACGTACGTATTAAGTCAATGACCAGATAAGTGGTGAATAACAGGATACCATTTCAAGTATTCTCTTACTTCGTTTTTATTTAGTCAAGTTAATTTCATTTAGCATTATATACGTTCTATTGGAAGTAATACACGATGACATCTAACAGAATCTTGATAAGTTTGTTTATATCCTTAATAGGATATGTTTACATCACAGAAGGACGAGTCGGAGTAGGACCGTGTGCTACACCACCAACACAATCCGGCTTCCAGTTAGATAGAGTAAGAATCATTATAAATTTATTAGATTGCTAGAAGTTTTGTTTTGTGTTTTGGTTCTGTTGTTTGCCACTTTTGATTAAAATATTTAACAAAAATACCCTGATCTATTGAAGAATTATAGGTATAAACATCCACTGGAACACGAAGTTCTTGGTTGGTTCGCTTAATCTACTGGACATTAATGATTAATTAATGAAGAAAATTTCACCAGATCACAGATGGGAAATGCAGCATGTTACCATGTGACATTCTGAAATACGATTGTAAGAAACCATTTTATATAACTATATTTCAGTATCTGGGACAGTGGTATAGTCAGGTAGAATTTTCAGCTATATTTAATCTGGGTGTTAGTTGTAGTAGAGCTAACTATTCTCTCAAACCAAACCAACATGTCAAAGTTTTTAACCAAGGTTACTACAAATTGTAAGTATATATATTCGCTAACACTTCAATTAAACTTTGTATTTTTCAATTTTGAATTGATATATTTTCATTTGATGGAACTTGCAACATAAAATCATATACGGTACCTCACAAATGCCGAACCAAACGCTTCGCTTGAATGAAATGAAAATATGAAAGAAAAGAATGGAAAATTCCCCTGAATTTGGCAACAAAATGATACAATGATTTGTATTTGTGATGTTATATTTAAGGTTTGATAAACATGTAGAGATTGAAGGTGATGCCTATGTAGTTTCCGGTGGTAAACTGATGGTCAGCTTTTTTTCCTGTAAGTTAATTTTTGTTTTTATAAATTCTTTTTCCAAGACCAAGTAGGCTAAATCAACATGTTTTAAGAAAGTCGCTTTTATGTCCTCATGTTGATGAACTCCTTAATCAAAATAATCCTTTACAATAATCAATTTTTGATTGTAGACATGCCTGCAGCACCATATTTGGTAGTAGAAACAGATTATGATACATTTGCCGTAGTATATTCTTGCAGAAAATTGGGATTCCTAAAGACCGGTAGGTAGATTAATTGATTTGCATATTTGCAAATACATTTGCTGCAGGGCCTACATTCATGCCAAGTTCCTCATTGCCCACTTCTATCATTTTAATTTCAGAAACAGCCTGGGTTTTAACCAGAAATCAACAAGGAATTAATGAGGGTGAACTAGATAGAATTTATCATATGTTACGACGAAACAACATTGATCCTAGCCATTTCAACACAGTAGATCAGAGTTCTTGTCCAAATTAACATCACCAAGATCTATATATCAACTGATCAGCTCATCCTTATCTGATACTGATGGTTCATATTAACCATTCTACAAATGTAAAGAATCAGCCTCAACAAAACACTGTTTTCGAATTCCAAGTATCCTACTGAACATTTCATTCAAGAAACGCGCACAAAAAAATGATTGAAATTCGTTTGTTTTAATGTTGTACATCACAAAATGTTAATTTCTCTATATGCTCTTACGTTGATATATATTAAAAGTCAGAAGTGATATTGAGCTGATTGGTGGTATTCATAAGGGAAAATGTGAACTGGGGATTGCCGTTGATGAAGTATTCCAAATAATTTTTAATTACCGTCATCCCATATCATTGGCATTCACAATCTATTCTACAGAGTTGTAGGCCTACTTCTGGAGTCTTTCATTTCAAGGACCGACAACTCTGTATGATAGATTGAGGCAAACAATGTCTGAAGACTTCAAATTGCCATCCCTGTAAGAAGGTTGTGGTTAAACCACAATGTAGTGGCTAAAAAAACGGTACTGATGTAAGAATTAATTTCAACCATGATTAGATTACTCATACATGTACATAAAAATAAACAGATTCATACATAATACTTATACATTAACATTAGACATAAAATAGCATTATATTAAATTATATCTAACTTCAAGCAGCATGGAGAGGAAAATATATTTCCAAGATACATTAAAGCCTGGCATAAAACTAGTAAAAGCCTTGAGAGGCAGAATCTACTAGGTTGTCGTTTATTTTACTCCCATTCCTTGTGGAAGCACAGTTCTAGGAAAAGTATAAGATTCACAAATACAGACAAGATTAAAACAAATGAAAGTATAAATGGAAAGAAAACACAGAAGACCCTGACTAGAAGATAGAAGAAATACATTCAATAACTATTATTGGCTAGTTCAACAATTCTTCACAACATTTGTTTTAATGGGCTGACAGTAGAAACAAAAATAATATTATGATAATCACACATGATCTATAAACTACATCATAAAATTGTTTGATTTTGCAAATGAACAAATGGAGGCAATTCTCAATTTGCACCCAACTGTCTTAAGTGAACACACACAGTTTTATTCTGGCAACTTATTACATAAGGAATGTTGTAAGATTTTCTTTATTAATTCTGTTTAAAATTAACACTATATGAACCAGTGTCAGGATTTTGAGCCAGTTGAAAGTTGTCTGTAGATAATCCAAATGGCTTTAAAACTAAATTACCTAAATCTTTTAATTTACCTGAAATAAAACAGAAAATAGGTTTATATATAAATCAGTACAACTTGAAACAAGTTAGATCAATATGTAACAAAATTCCCTTTAAGAGAGTAAAAGACTGCTCAGAATTAGGAAATAGAAAAAAAACATGACCATAAAAATCTGTTCATCTATGCTTGATTATATTCAGGGCGTCAGCGGGAGGGGGGGTGTAGGTGTTGTTGAATTTTTTTCCCCCAACGCGAGTCTGAAAACTTTGTAAATTGTTCTGCATTACAGTGATGACCTCTATAGAGTTACTTCTATTGATCTGTAGGTACAGGGGGAGCAACACAAGAAATTTTGGGAAATAGTCACGCAAATTCCTGACATTTCAAATTATTGGCCACACAACCCCATATAGACACCCTGATTATATTTGGAAAGATCTTTTTGCACATAACAATTAAATAAATAAATTTAAAATTGAGAAATGATAATTATATATTTTACAACTACTCTTACCCATCATTTCTGTTTTCATTTTCTCATTCCTGTCTTTTATTTCTTCTGTTAATTTCTGAAATAAAAAAGGTTAAAAAGTTATGCTGTACTATACAAAGTACAAAGGGGGAGGTTTTACTCAAACTTGTATCCTCACAGCAATTTTTTTTGCTTCATCAAGATACAACTCATTCTGTGGAATATATACAATGGAAATAATGGTGAAAAAAATAACCAATATTTTATTCTATTTCAACAATACTATTAATTACGATATTTTCAACTCACCATAGCTGTTATTCTAGCTTTTGTCTGGCTTGGATCTAACTCTACAGCTTTTTGGTAATCTGCTAAGGCTTCATCTAACTTTTCTTTTTTTTCATATAATTCTGCTCTTCTTAATATGGCTTTGACATAATGTGGATGAAGATCTATTGCACTACTACAATCTTTTATAGCAGCTTCATTGTTTTCCTGTAACAAATGTAAACCATCAAGATACAATAATAACAGGGACACCATGTATCCATATCTAAGTGGCAATAATCAGTTCCCATGTAAAACAGACATTGACATTTTTCACAGTGATAATAGTGTTCAAAGCATTAATTGTAAAGTAATTTAAAGTAACTTACCAGTTTCATTTGACATGCCCCTCTATTAGAAAACATTATAGATCTTTCTTTAGGAAAAGAATATGGACAGATATTTAATGATTCTGTATACTGTAGAAGAGCTTCTGAATAATTTCCCAATCTAAATAATTTATTGCCTTCATCTTTTAATATTTGAGCTTTTTCTTTCCTCTCCTGAAATATATTATATGCATTAGTTTTACAACAATCTCTACAGATCAACCGTTTAGAACTTTCAGTCTGTTCAAGCAGATTTGACCCACAAGAAGTGTCCTACTTGTACTGGTACAAGAATGCATGAGGCCGAAATTAATTTCAATCAGCTAGGAATATTGAAAAATTAGATGAATTTAAGACACATCAACTTACCAACTTCTCATCATCTGATAATGTTTCTTCAACTGATCTTCTATATTCTTCTTCATTAATTTCTTCTTCTTTATCTTCTATATCATCATCTTCTTCATTATCTTCTAATAATTTCTCTACATCTTAATTATCTTCAAATGTCTTTTCCACAGATTCACTATCAGCACATTTATTTTTACATAATTTTTTACTTTCTTCAAAAAAATATGCATCCTTTTCCTTGTTTTCACACGAAGTACTGTCTTTGTTGTTGATATGATCTTCTGCCTTGGTATCTAAATCTAGTTTGTCTAGTTCATCTTCATCAAAAGAAAAATATTCTTCATCACTGTAGTCCTCTTGATTTGATTTATGAATTTTCTTCTCTCTTTCATCTTGTTTAGTTGTAATATCGTGCGTTTCTAATTTTTCAGCCATTTCCATAGGATATCAAAAAAAAAAGAGCTGATCTGAAAAGACCCAAAATTTGCCAATAAAACTAAGTACCGTACTATCAATGATTTAAATGTTAGGACTTAAAAAAGAAATCTGTCAGGTACTTAGTATGTAGTATATATACCATACAACAAAACAGCTAGAATATAAAGCTGAAAATGAAAATTATTAATAGTCTTAATGTACATCATACAAGCAGTTACCTCAGTATCTCAGAAACCAAATTTGAAGCTGTTTAAAGGCCGTTTTCCACATGACGATTTTTTTTCGCGCGAAGCGTTTTTTTCGTTGCAAAATAAAAGCGCTCCACGATCTCCGACAGCTTTGACGTCAAGATAACATGACTTTGATATTGTTAGCGCATTTGATTGGATCATTGGATAAAATGTTTACGCGAAATATTTCGTCGCGAAAAAGTTGAAACTATTCCTGCTCTTTTTGCAATCGTAGCAAATTTTAGTAACTGCTATCAATACGCATGCGTGAGTGCGAAAAAAAAACGCTTCGCCCGAAGGAAATCGTCCCGTGGAAAACAGCCTTAAGGGAAAGGAGGAAGGCTGAGCTCTCTCAATGAGTTAGCAAGAGTTGCATATGATCATAAACTTGTTTACTGGTAAAATTCTAGTCATCTAGGATGAAAAAGTTTATTATTACTTGTAAGTAATATAATGAATAAGGGCAAGGGAAGGGAATTTCCAATTTATAGGCCTAATAAATAGCCTAATAAATACTAATGGTAATACTATAGCACTATGAGTATAGGCATTTATTGTAAACAAAATCAACACATCGTCTACAAATGACTAAATGACACTTGAACTGTTATGGACATCCTACCATTTAAAAAAATTAAATAAGTGAACGTGTGAATAAAACAAAATAACTATGCAAATATCACAATTATTACAATGACAATTATTACCAATTTACCAAATTCAGTCGATGAAGAGTAGTCTTTCCTTGTCCGATTTAGGCTTAATAAAAATAGTAAATGTGCTTTTCCCTAAACGAAATGAAAGGGTTAACGAAGTAATCTAGTTTTCATCTCAGTGATCATTATGACCAATAAGATTTTTGCATGGAAAAAAACCTTTTAAGTAATAAAACACCCATATTTATTAATTTTACATATTTTTCTGATCTTCAGTTATTATAATTTTTCTTAATTTTTACTGTAACCGGAAGTAAACCGGCGGCCGCCATATTTCGTTCACAAACGTGTGTTAGTCGTAAATTTTCAATTTTTAGAACGAAATCTGGTTATTATTTGAGGCCAATTCTAAAAGACAGCCATGGCAGATGCTGCGGCTAGATCGCTGCAATATGAGTACAAAGTGGTAAGTTGTAATTACCAGACAGTAGCTAAAAAACATACATACAAATGTCTGCTGTTGCTGCTGGAATGGGATTGCTTTGTTTACATTTTTGCAATTGCATCTTTTCACTTAGATCTATGTAACACTACGTTTGACAATGACTAGTCCGAAACTTACTGACTCTTTTTTAGCCTCTGATAGCTCTTGAACTGTACATTAAATTTGAAATCAGCTAATTTTGCACTTCATGCATAGACCAATACATCCACACTAAAGGCAAAGTCCATTAAATATTAAAGTTAGCACCTAGTTCTGTTCATTAATAACAAATGTTGCGATGATTTTCAAGAAGTTTCGATTTTTTTCGGGTTATTATAGTCAAATGGACCTTATTCCTAAATGGTCCCAAATTTTGGTCAAAATGGTCTTAAAAAAGGTCTAAATGGCCCTTGTAAAATGACAAAATGGTACTTTGAAAAAGTCAAAATGGTACTTTGAAAAAGTCAAAATGGCCTCAAATTTGTTTTTCATTATGCATATTATATTACATCATTTCCAAATTTTAACAAGAAAGACAAATTAAGTAGAAATTCCAAATAGCTATGGAAGGCAGGGAATAGAGTTTCGGATTAAACAATGACATGACCTGACCCTAATTGTAATCATTTGTAATATTTGGGCTTTTATGACAAACATAGGGACCATTTTGTGACTGCTCTTATGTTGCCAATTTGGTCTGGTACAGTATAATTTTGATCTGAGCTGTCTTGTTAATCTCATTTTAGTCAGGTGCCATCTCTGTAAAGGGAATGCCTAATTTATCTCTTTTCATTTAGCAAAATGTCTTAACCTGTATATGTATGAAAGCACAAAGTGCTATTAATAAATGATAATAAATTAAATCAAATCATCTCTTCTCATTTTAGAACTCCAATCTTGTTCTTCAAGTCGATAGAACATTGATTGATAGAAGAGCCCGAGATGAAGCCACAGGAGAGGTTATGTCCCTTACGGGCAAACTTATTGGTACCAAGATGGGAGATAAATCCAAAAAATCTAAGCCACCTCAAATGGAAGAAAGAAAAAATAAGTAAGTGACAACTTGGTTGAATTCATTATCTTTTGTTAGAATGTAAATTTCATCTTGAGCTTAGGAGCCTTATTCTTTATTTTATCTAATTCTAGTCTAGAGAAACTAGATCTAGTTTAAGCTATGATTTTAAAACAAATTTCTCTTTTGTAGACGTCATAAAAGAGATGAAGCACAGAGAGATATGATTAAGATGAAGGGTACAACATTGTTATCTGAAGGTATTGATGATATGGTAGGAATAGTTTACAGACCAAAAACACAAGAAACCAGACAAACATATGAAGTGTTACTAAGTTTTATACAGGCTGCTATAGGAGATCAGGTATACACATTTTATGATATGTTTTGTTCTTCCTTCGTTGTGGGAATCTAAACTCTTCATTTCATTTTTCAGATGATGAATTATATTCATCTCATGGGACATGGAAATGCAATCTTTGTAATCCATTTGCAAACAAGATCCAAGTATTATGTAGAATTTGCTGATGAAATCAGGAGGTTGTTGTTTATGCCTTGTATTTGTATGTTACAGCCAAGAGATGTATTATGTGGAGCAGCTGATGAGGTATTGGCTGTGTTAAAGAATGACAGAATGAGAGAAAAAGAAAGGATGAAGGAATTTGGTAATTTACTAGGTCCAATACCAGAAGAAAGATTTGCTTTATTGGTTAATTTGGGAAAGAAAATAACAGACTATGGACAGGAAGAAAAAGTACAAACATGTGAGTCCACTTATACATAAAAAATTTCTTGTTGAGGTTGATTTTTTGTTACAACAAGGTGAACAAGGGAGATTAAATTTGAAAATTCTTCTATGACTAATTATTATTTCTAATATTGATATTTGTATTATTATATTATAGCTGAGAATATTGATGAAACTTATGGTGTTAATGTTCAGTTTGAAGAATCAGAAGATGAGGTATTTATTTTTGTAATCCACCTCTTGTAAGAACCTAAGTAGTAGCGACACAGATTACTCACACTTTGTCAAACTATTATATTGCTGTCTTCTCTTTTTTGTTTAAAATGGTTTCAGTCTTGACTCTAGGCCAATGCTCAGACCCTTCATATGGGGCAGGAACTTTGACACGTTCTATCATGACAAAGTTCTTGACATTGCAAATGAAAGAAAAACACAACACATTGACTAAGGCAGGCCAACACATTGACTAAGGCAGGACTTCTCAATTAATTTTTTAAAAGGCCAAATGCATTTTATAAAAAAAAATGTAAGGGCCAAATAGAACTTAGCAAGCATAACGAGCAGAGCGTTTCAGCGGAAGGGCTCACTCTTGAGGGGACATTCTCAAGGGTGTCGCAAACCGGAATTGGCCTGCAGACAGTTACTTGAGAAGACCTGAACTAAGGTGTAATACATTAATGTGTTTAGGATGATGCTGATATGTTTGGTGAAGTACAAGATGATGAAGAGGCTGATGATGGTGAAGAATCTAATTTTGATGTTACTTTACATGCTAATGTATGTATTTTTCATATTTCACATTTTTAACGGAAGTTTAAGACATTAATGCATCGCTTTCTTTAGGGAAAAACATGTATTATGTATTAATATCAGTTCACAATCATTTATGCCGATATCTTAATTTTATAAACTTTGTGCATCTTCTATTATTGTTAGTATAACTCCATACATGTTTTTAGCTATCAGAAGAGGCTACTAAATCTGATAGTGGATTACATCCTAGAGATGTTGATGCTTTCTGGATTCAACGTAAACTAAGTAAAGCTTATCCTGATGATCCCAATATGGCACAGACAAAGTCTAAAGAAGTCTTGGAGATTTTGAATGTAAGTCATTTAAATAATGGAAGCTGAATTCCTTTTAATATTCCCATTGGAATTTTTCATTTAGCATTTAACTTTATTTCTGCTTATAATATTGATAGACTGTATAAAGACTGCATTTATCTCACTAGCTACAGAACAAGAGGATGTCATGCTCTGCCCAATTCTATTGAAATAAACATGCAAGAAAGATTAGATTTGTTAATATTCTAATATGAAGTTAATTGATAATGTTATGTTATTTTTTGTATATATTAGACTGCTGGAGATGATAGAGAGTGTGAAAATCAACTAGTTATGTTACTTGGTGTTACACAGTTTGAATTTATTAAAGTTTTACGTATGAATAGACAGATGGGTAAGCAAAGAGTTGTAATAGATCTATTAGTTTGATGATACAGTTTGACACATGATTAAATTATAAAGGTAAAAATATATAATGTGTTTGTGTGACTTTCCACAGGAATGGTTTTGATACTTCTAATATTGTAATATGGGGTTCTTAAAATATCAAGTCTGTATTAGGAGTTATCTCCCTTGATAAATATATGGAGAGCCTTGATAAAGGATAATGGTGGTCATACTTAATGGTTGAAATCTGTTTTATTTTAGTCTTATACTGTACTCTATTGGCATCATCTCAGACTAAATCAGAAAGAAATAAAATTGAGGAGAAGATGCAGAATGATAATGAATTAAGAAGTATATTGGCTACATTACAAGAAACAGAACGAGATGATATTGTTAGTGATGAGAGAAGTAGAAGACAACAAGCTAGACAGTCTAGAGTAGCAGCTGATATAGAAGCTATGGATGTAGATGATAAACCTGTAAGTTAATCAAGTTATTATGACAAGCATTGAATTCTAATAAATTTCTTTACTGAGATATGGGTATTAGTCCCAGTCTTACATATATCTGTATGTTTCAATAGTTGTTTAGTTGCCATTTTATTTTGACTGTTTTAAAACTTATATTGTAAAAAATATTTCAAGTAATCACCACTAATGTAAGTACTAAAAAAGATTTTTTTTTTCTGATATTGTAGGAACTGGGTCCTGTACAGAATTTAGATTTAGATGATTTGATGTTTGCCCAAGGATCACATTTAATGGCTAATAAAAGATGTCAACTACCTGATGGTTCATTTAGAAAACAGAGAAAAGGTAATGATAGTTATAAAGAAGATTTGATTTAAGAATTATCTGAACTTATATGTTTAAAGAAAAGGGACTATTAAGGCGTCTGTTGACTTAAAAAGTTACAGTCATGCTGTCCTATAAGTCTAGATATACAAATAATTCTGAAATTCTCAACCAGGGCCGTGTTTCACAATATTTTAATCTAAAATAAAATCCATATTAAAGACTTTGATCTTATTGGAATTTATCTAAATTTGAAATCTATTTTCATGATTGACCAATCCTGTAACTGAAACCCTAGAATAATCTAACGTTAGGAATTTGTGAAACTTGATCCTGGTTTCTACATCTGTGATATAGGACTGGGGTTGAAAAGACGGAAGTTTGTGTGATGAAACATCCATAGCTATAAATATGTTGATATTGTTAATAATGTTATATTTATGTTAAATTTATATTATCTAGGTTATGAAGAAGTTCATGTACCAGCTTTAAAACCTAAACCATTTGATACAGATGAGGTATTGTACATGCTTATATAAGAATGTCTATTATTTTACTTGGTTCATGTAAATGTCATATCCACATACTAATAGATATTATACATATACTTACTCAAACTTACTTTAAAACATTTTTCATAATAAGACTTCTATTTATATTCCAGTCATTAGTACCAATAGATAGATTACCAAAATATGCTCAACCAGCTTTTGAAGGTTTTAAAAGTTTAAATAGAATTCAGAGTAGATTATGTAAAGTAACAATGGAGAGTGATCAGAATATTCTATTGTGTGCTCCTACTGTAAGCTGTTCTTCTATGACTTCTCTTTTTTTTAATTTGCTAGGTTTTGTATATAAATAAGATACTTCGCTTTTGAAAAATTTTGTAATGAACATAAGGACCTAGCCCGCTTTTTTATCCAAGCAGCATAGACTGAATCTTAGTAGAACTACTTTTAGAATCCAACTGACTTATTCATCCAATCAGCAAATTCTAAGTTCGGTTTTACTCTATCTGTCCTCTTTTTAATCATGTAAGTTTTAGTTAAAATGAATTTCCGTGGAAAGAATTATTTATTTGCTTAAGGGACTTTTTTTTGTCAATTGGAAATATTTATGTGAATTAACATACTGATTATGATTACAGGGTGCTGGTAAAACTAATGTAGCATTACTATGTATCCTAAAAGAAATAGGTAAACATGTAAATGCTGATGGTACCATAAATACTGATGATTTTAAAATAGTTTATGTAGCTCCAATGAGATCACTTGTACAGGAAATGGTTGGAACCTTTACTGAGGTCAGTTTAATTTCAATATTATTATTTTGAATATTTAAAGTGTAATAGTGACTTGAATTTCAAATCAGCTTAATTTTTTTTATGTTGTACATTGATATCTTTTATAATTGACCTGTCATATCTTCACGAGCTTTTGATTCCAGATGCACAATTGTTTTTTTAGGGAAACCATTTCACTTTAATACTACATCCATCTTTGGTCAACCATGTAAGTGCAGACATTTATACATTTAAACTAAGTAACATCTGTTCTATTATTACAGAGATTAAAGTCGTATGGTATAAAGGTTGATGAATTAACAGGAGATCATCAATTATCACGAGAACAGATTAGTTTAACACAGATTATTGTATGTACACCAGAGAAATGGGATATTATAACACGTAAAGGTGGTGAAAGAACTTATACACAGCTAGTTAGACTGATGATATTTGTAAGTATAAGAGGGTATATTTTACAGACATATTGTGCCATCTTTTTATTGTAAATAACTAGTTTATTTAACTAAATTGTTTTTAGTTCTTTATTTTAAGTTTTGAACTGAGTCTGTTTTGAATATTGTAGGATGAAATTCACTTACTTCATGATGATAGAGGACCTGTATTGGAATCACTTGTAGCTAGGTAATTATACTTGTGTTGTGTATTGTTGTAATGTGCAACCTTTTGAACTCGTGCTGTATTCATGTATGAAATTTATTAGTCTTGAATTGATGTTTAAAGTTACACCTCAAATTTTATTTTCTGATTTCTCGACCTAACTTTATATTGATGTATCATTGTTATGGATATTAAAGATGTATTTTGTTATTTATTTAGAACAATACGTAACATAGAAACTACACAAGAAGATGTGAGACTAGTTGGTCTTAGTGCTACTTTACCAAATTATGAAGATGTGGCCACTTTCTTACGTGTAGACCCCAAGGAAGGTCTATTTTTCTTTGATAATAGTTTCCGACCTGTACCACTAGAACAACAGTTTATTGGTATAACTGAGAAGAAAGCTGTTAAAAGATTTCAGTTAATGAATGATATTGTATATGAAAAAGTCTTAGAACATGCTGGAAAAAATCAGGTTGGTGGTTTATTGATATCCTGAAGGAAAATTAATAGAAATTCTGTCTTGGTGAAGCCTTGTTTGGATTTAACTTTTACTTATTATTCATGTTGGCTGTGATGTAACAAATTCCTGAGTAATTGTCTAGAAATGATTTTTATATGGGTCTGCTGACATTGTTATGGCCTATCTTGAAATTTGTTACTTCAAAATGAGGACGCTAAATTTAACCTGAATATGATATCAATTCTTATTATAGATCCTGATATTTGTACATTCACGTAAAGAAACTGGTAAAACAGCTCGTGCTGTTAGAGATACATGTTTAGAGAAAGATTCACTAGGTTTATTTTTAAAAGAAGGTTCAGCATCTACTGAGATCTTAAGAAGAGAAGCTGAATTAGTTAATGTAAGTATTTGAAATGTTAATATTTGTATCACAAACACAAGACAATATTATGGAATAAAACACATTTCTTCAATAAATTAGGCACATAATGTTTCAACACAATTTACATGTGTCATCATAATATGTATTATGCACTTAGTTTTTATATTTTCGCATTTCCCTTTACATAATTAGTAAACTGGTATTCTAGTGATATCTGTTATTTAGAAGAATTTTAATGTATAAATCTGTGAAATGTGATATGATGATTAATATGTATATTTATTTTATAGAATCATGAATTAAAAGATTTACTATCTTATGGTTTTGCTATTCATCATGCTGGTATGACAAGGTTAGTTAATGTAATTTTTCATATAACACTCTTTGGTTGTCCAACATTTTATATTATATAAATATATATTATTATATTATAAGTTTATATAGGGGAGAAGCATAAAAAGAGTAAAAAAAAAACAACTTAGACACTTTCACATTGAAGATTAGAATTTCATAGGGAGTTGATGCTAGATAAATGTTAGGAGCTTAATTTCAAATTAATTCTTTTTGTATGTCTGTTCATAAGTTTGATTTATATTGTATATTTTCTATTATAGAGTTGATAGAACACTGGTAGAAGATTTATTTGCTGATAGACATATACAAGTATTAGTATCAACCTCTACACTAGCCTGGGGTGTTAATCTACCAGCTCATACTGTCATTATTAAAGGTACCCAGATCTATAATCCAGAGAAAGGTAGATGGGTAGAACTTGGTGCCTTAGATGTCATGCAGGTCAGTTTTAATTATTCTGTTCACTCCTACTCCATTCTTTGTCCTTAGTTGTGTAAATCAAAATGTATTCATTTAAGGGTGTTAATTGGGCTATTTCACGTTATGAAAAAATGGAATAAGTATATGAAATAATGATTTCTTGAGACTTGTTGTGCATTTGTTGATGATTTGGGGACCTTCTCGATAGTTTAAGGTTGATTTCATGTCAATCAGATTTTTTTTAATGAGTTGACAGCCCTTTCAAACATGTCATAAAAATTGAACATTTCAAACCTTTGATACAAGTTTAAAAAAATGTAAATGGATCAATCTACATCAAACTTGGCATAAATGTAGACAATTACATTGCCGAGAAACGTACAGAGCGATTTTCCCAAAAAAATTATTATTTTTGTGGTTACAATGGAAATACGAAAATTTACACGTAGGTACGGCAAACATTTTCCAGGGGCCAAACTGATAAGAATTTTCGAAAAAACTCTCTGTACGTTTCATCCTTATTGGATAAGCTTTCAATCAAGACCTAGATCTTAATTTTCCAATAAAAAATGGCTGAGAAATCTTGTACCAACCGGGACACATTTTGCTACTTTTTCCTAATTTTTTAGCAAAAACTAACGAAATACCTAATTTCTTTTCGTTTTTTTTCATTCTATATAGTTTACAAATAAAGTAATAATAATTATCTACAATCTGAGCCCAAAAATAATAAGTAATTCGCAAAAATTCTATCTCGTGTTTTTTTTCTCGAACGCTAGCCCAATCAATACCCTTAAGTTAATTAAGTATTTATTTCTTCTTTTTTTTCTTTTTTCTAAGTGAATTGAGTTTAACTCAATAATTTAATACTACTTTGTGTTTTATTTGTTCATAAAAATATAAAAATTTAACCTAATTTGGTTGACTTTTCTCAAAAGTATGTTAGTTTATATTGATTTTAAGCTGTGAAATCTTTATATTTTGGAGTATGGATATGACATAAATATTATGTTTTCAATAAAGTATATTTATATATTATTGTAGATGTTAGGTCGTGCTGGTAGACCACAATATGATACTAAAGGTGAAGGTATTATGATAACTAATCATAGTGAACTACAATATTACCTTAGTTTAATGAATCAACAGGTAAGTGTCTTTCAGACTGTTATGGTTTACAAGAGCAAAAAAGGCCAGACTGTTAAACTTATTCAGACAGGGGTCCAGTTTTTTCAAAAAATCCTACAAAGAAAATTTATTGTAAGCTTGGAATTTTATTTCATAATACATTACCTGACATATATTACATATGAATTTCATTACTTCATGATAGCTTTAAACTCGCCCTACTTCCGGTTCAACTCAGTGTTAACCGGAAATAGAGAAAACGTGTACTACGCATGCGCGTAAGCATGGTAAACACTACCCAAATCAGTTTTCATTGCTCGGCGCGTGTGTTCGCACGTGTTTAGTTTAGCTTTATTTATTTACTCGGTGTTTATTTTGGAAAGAGATGTCTTCTGACGACTCTCTTGGAAGTTCTTTGATGATAAGAAATGACAATTCGGAAGCAAATTCGGAAATTGTCCGTGATGAAAATGTTGTGGCCGAAACCGGAAGTGAGAAGAAATCGGATACAACTCAGAAATGTCCGAAGCACAAAGCTTCTAAAACGACAAATAATAAGGTGAGAACGCGTGATCGTATCTCTAATTTAGAATCCAAATTGGATAAATTTATTGAGGTTTTTGACCAACGATCTTTTATTGCCCCCACTTTTGAGGCGGCTCTCGAGAAGCATCGGAAAATTGACAAATCACAAAGATTTGATCAGTCTACTACTAAGCCTATTCGTGACAAATCACAAAGATTTGATCAAACTAATGTTGACAAATCTCAAAGATTGGACAACTATGACAACTATGATGAGGCTTCAGCAAAAAGGGCCAAATTCAGAAATTATAAATCTATTATTTCCTCCAGTGAGGATGATGATGTGCTGTCTTTACAGCCAGGGCACAGTGAAATTAATTGCTTTTCTTCAGACTATGCTCAGTCTGATGAGAATAACTGTATGCCTGTTTTAGAAAAGGAGGTTGTGCCTTCTACCGAAGAACCTAATGTTAATGTCACAGACAAGAGCCTTTTCGATATTTTCGGGAAGGATGCCCTTAATCTTGGTGAAGAGTCGGGTAAGGGCATTGGTTTGGATCTTTCACAGCGAAAGATATTAGAGCAGAGTTGGAGATCTAAAACTCCTAATTCTGTATCGGCCTTTGCAGAGGAGTGTGTGGAACTGTTTCCTACTAGTGAAGAGACTAAGTCTTTTCTTACTGTTCCTCCTTTGGACGATATTATTGAGTCTTGTTTGATTCAAAAGCATGGAAACAAGGCGTCTTTCTCTAAATCAGGTCGGTCACTTTTCGGACAACCATATAAAATGGTAGAAAAGATTGCTTATCGTGGCCAGCAGGCAGCAGCCATGGGTATTAACATTCAACTTTTCATACAGAAGGCTTTAGGATCCTTAATGGAAGGGTTGTCAACTGGTTCCGATAGTAAAGAACAATCAGTGGAAAAAGTTCAGAACATTTTCGCTATGACAACTAAAAGTCTTGACCAACTAGGTAGGGTTGGGGCTTTTCACCACATCATTAGAAGGACGGTGGCTATGTCTGACTCTGCCCTATACGAACTGGATGTGGCGAGACGCTTGTCAAATTTACCTTTGTCAGAGGACGGTGTTTTTGGTCCTGGTCTGGAGACCACGCTGAAGGTTCGCAAGGAACAGAAGCGAACAATGCAGGACTTGTTACCTGATTTTCAAGCGCGCAAACGCAAGAGTAGTGTAGTACAGCCTGAACCTTTCAAGAGGGGTCGTTTGTCATATAAGCCTTATGAACCTGTTAATTATAACACCAGTTCTAATTATAGTTTTCGTGCCAAACAGTTCAACGAGAGGTATCACCAAGACAAGAAACCTTATACCAGGGGCTACGACAGAAAGTCTAACTTTAAGTCAGGAAAGGCTTACAGACCCAACAAAAAGTCTAATGAATGACTCGGTAAGTTTGGGGGGCAAGGATTTATTGGCAGATCTTCCGGAGATACCTGTGGGAGGTCGTTTGTCACCGTTTCTGGAACCTTGGAAGCAGATTACATCGGAAAAATGGGCTTTGTCGATAATCAAGGAAGGCTACAAACTGGAATTTGTAAAGAAACCTCCATTTTTGGGGGTAAAGCCCACTCTGGTTTCCCAAAAAGAGCTTGGCCTTATAAAGGCAGAGGTAAATTCCCTTTTAGAAAAAAATGCTATAGAAAGGGTTCCGGAAACAGAGATCCTTTCAGGTTTTTACAGTACGTTATTCCTTGTTCCCAAAAAGAACGGGGAACTGCGTCCGGTTATCAACCTGAAGCCACTCAACAGGTATATCCGCAAGACTCATTTCAAGATGGACCACTTAATAAAGGTTTTGGGTATGGTAAGCAAGGGAGATTGGGCCATTTCGATAGACCTAAAGGATGCTTACCTCCACATTCCTATTTGGCCAGAGCATCGGAAGTATCTCCGTTTTTGTGTGGAGAAGGTGGTTTATCAATTCAAGGCTCTTTGCTTCGGCCCTACCTCAGCTCCAAGAGTGTTCACAAAGCTTTTAGCGGTTGTGGCAGGTCATCTGAGACGACAAAATGTTCACATGGCTATTTATTTAGACGACATTCTAACAGTAAGTGGGACGAAATCGAGGCTTATTTTGGATCGGGAAAGGGTCCTGACAACATTCACTCACCTCGGTTTCATAATAAATCTAAAAAAGTCTCATCTGATCCCATCGCAAGAAATAGAATACCTGGGGGCTCTCTGGGAATTCAGACAAGGAATGGTTCTGCCTTCCTTGGAGAGAAGGAAGAATCTAAGTCGAACGGCTTGTCAAATTTTAAAGGGACAGAATACGGCAAGGGATTATCTTCGTTTGTTGGGAATGATAGCATCTTGCCTAGAACTGATACCCAATGCTCGCCTTTTCATGAAACCAATCCAGTGTCATTTATTGCAGACCTGGAATCCAAGCATGCAGAGCATGAGTATCCATATTCCAACAGCCGAGAGTCTAAAGACGCATTTGTTGTGGTGGACAAAGATGGAAAATTTAGCAAAAGGCCGGTCTCTGGTCCCACTGGTGCCTACTCTGACCTTAACAACAGATGCATCACTCCAGGGTTGGGGTGCTCATTTGGAGGATCAAGTAGTACAGGGGGCTTGGCCAGTATATTGGAGACACCACCACATAAATTGGCTAGAGTTGAAGGCTGTTCATCTGCCAATTCAGCATTTTTTACAAGAGCTGAGAGGGAAGGTGGTTTTAATAAGAACCGACAATTCCACCGTAGTGCAATACCTGAAGAAACAAGGCGGGACTCGGTCGATATTGTTGTGTCAGGAGACTTGGAATCTTTGGCAGATGCTTCTCCAGAACAAGATTGCAATTCAAGTAGCACATATAAAGGGAGTGGACAATGTGTTAGCAGACAGATTGAGTCGCAGCAACATTCTGTCATCAGAATGGGTGCTCAATCGACTGGTTGTGAGCAAAATCTTCTCCGTTTGGGGCCAACCGGTAATAGATCTTTTTGCAACAGCTCACAACAAACAGACCCCAGTGTTCTGCTCTTGGCAAAATCATCCACACGCATTTGCAGTGGATGCACTGTCGATCCCATGGGACAATATGTTTGCTTATGCCTTCCCGCCAATCAGTCTGATACCCTTGTTTCTGAATCACATGGAACTGTTTCAGTGCGAAGTGATTCTGATTGCGCCATTCTGGCCAAGACAGATTTGGTTTCCAAAAATGTTGGGAATGTTGATACAGTCGCCATTGATGTTACCAGTGTCACAAACTCTCCTACATCAGGGCAAGCCAGAAATGTTTCATCGAGATCCAGGAAGTCTCAGATTGACTGCATGGCTATTGTCAACAAACGTTTCGAAGCAAAGGGGTTTTCTCAGAAAACTAGAGAGCTCATGTCGGCATCATGGAGAGGGGGCACAAGAAGGGATTATGATTGCAAGTTCAGAAAATTTGTCACTTGGTGCACTGAACGGGATATCGATCCCTATGTTGCATCTCTAGACCAGTGTTCTAATTTTTTGGCCTGGCTTTATGATGGTGGGCTTTCCTACCGAACTATATCGGGATATAGGTCTATGTTATCAACGGTTCTATTACCAGTAGATAACGTACCGGTAGGTCAGCATCCGTATATCATAAGATTATTAAAGGGGGTTTTTAATTCTCGTCCTCCTCAGAGGAAATTACTGCCAGAATGGGATCTCATGACAGTTCTTAATGCACTTAAGAAACCTCCTTTTGAGCCAATGAAAAAGGCTAGTTTGAAACACATTACTTATAAGACAGTTTTTCTGTTTGCTATAGTTTCTTTTCGACGTTGCAGTGATTTGCAGTCCCTAAGGCTGGGAGAAGGTAATGTAAATGTACTTTCCAGGGGATTGACCTTTGTCAGACAAGGTCTGTCAAAACAGGACAGGGCCTCACATGTCAGCCCACTAATTCATATTGCTTCTTTTGCAGATAAATTACTTGATCCTAAAAGAGCTTTCTGTTACTATTTGAAATCTACAGAGATTTTCAGAAGGCAAAAGGATACAGATCAAACTAAGGTATTTTTGGGTTTAAATAATCCTCATAATCCAGTGTCGGCTCAGACCATATCTCGATGGATTGTTAAGACAATTCAAATGGCATATGCAGATAAAGTTTTGTCTGTTAAAGGCCATTCAACCAGAACTGTTGGTGCATCATGGGCTCTTTTCAAGGGAGCTTCTTTGCGCTCCATCATGGAGACGGCAGATTGGACACAATCATCAACTTTTGTTAAATTTTATTTGCAGGATGTAAATAATGAGGGGTTACGGTTGTAAAATTTGGTTTGTTTATGGTGTTGGTTTTTGTAATTTGGGTATTAATTATTTAATTAATTTGTATATAAGGGTTTGTCTTTTGAGAAGAGAGCTTCTCCGTTTTTCAACTTTTGTTAGTGGCAAGGGCCACAGAGATGCCCGGCGAGTTTTTCGAGAGGTTAGTGTTTTTGAGGATTAAGTTCTTTTTTATTATGTAAAATAATCCATTTAAAATACTAATTACCCACCACCTAAGTAGCTTTGGGAATCTGAATTAATTCATATGTAATATATGTCAGGTAATGTATTATGAAATAAAATTCAAAAATTTGATCAAAGTTCAAATTTTATGAATAATACTTACCTGACATATATTACGCACCCTCCCTCCTTTCCCCACATAATCAGTACACGGGGCGACCACACGCGCCTCGCTGGAAACTGATTTGGGTAGTGTTTACCATGCTTACGCGCATGCGTAGTACACGTTTTCTCTATTTCCGGTTAACACTGAGTTGAACCGGAAGTAGGGCGAGTTTAAAGCTATCATGAAGTAATGAAATTCATATGTAATATATGTCAGGTAAGTATTATTCATAAAATTTGAACTTTGATCAAATTTTTGAATTTTACATCAAGAAATACTGTTTTCAAGAAATTGATGGAAAAACTGTTGCAAAGCAAAATAGATTTCAATTATTTACGTTAATCACAATACAGGGCAGTTGTAAAATGACAATAAATTTATTTATATATGTATTATATTTATAGTTACCAGTAGAAAGTCAGTTTATTAGTAAACTAGCTGATAATTTAAATGCTGAAGTTGTACTAGGAACAGTTCAGAATGTAAAAGAAGCTGTAGATTGGTTGGGTATGTATTTTTGTTGTACCTGAACCAAATTTCAAGAATGTGGAATCTAGAACTTAGATTAGTTCTGATTAGTAAGCATGCAGAAGAAAAGTGAATGATAGAAAATTAGTAAATATTAATGATTAAATGAATATGAATAAATACAATAATTAAATTCTGTATGACACCTGGTTATCTGATGAATATTTACTTTTATTGAGAATTATGTTTTGCTCATCATTTAGATATATGATATTATATTTACAGGTTATACCTATCTTTATATCAGAATGTTACGTAATCCTACTCTATATGGTATTAGTCATGATCAGTTAAAAGATGATCCTCTATTACAACAACGACGTAAAGATTTAATACATACTGCTGCTTCTTCCTTACATAAACATAATCTTGTACGTTATGATAAAAAATCTGGCAATTTACAGGTATGTTAGTGAATATTGACAATGGTATAAAGACTATTGAACTGCAACATGCTCTGATAAAGAAATTAACATGTTTTTAAATTAGGTCAAAGTCATAATCTGATGTATTGAAGTTTGACTATGATATCAATATATAAAAGTTTAGTTACACTCATCTCATATGTGCCTTTTACAAGTAAAACATTTATAGTCCTTGTTACAAATTGTGACATTTCCATAATTTTCTTTTACCTCTTTAAAATATCTGGTCAACACAATTGATTTGAAATATTTAACCATTATTATTTTATTTTTTCAATGGAACTGACAAAGCATTTATATCTTTGCATCTACATCTATACGGAATTATACCCGATCACTAAAATTTTGGATTAAAATATTATATATTGATTGTTACCATGCTATTATAATTACAGGTGACTGAGTTAGGTCGTATAGCTAGTCAGTACTATTGTACTAATGAAACTATAGCTACCTATAATCAGTTATTAAAACCTACACTGAGTGAAATAGAGTTATTTAGAGTTTTCTCTTTATCATCAGAGTTTAGAAACCTGACAGTTAGAGAGGTAAGTTTTACTTAGTTTCAGACTTGAGATGAAGTTAACATACTTGACAAGTTAAATCTCAAGTTAACAAGGACTACACTCATAGATGATAAGAAATTTAAATCCCAAGTTGACTAGAACTGGCTATACAAAAACAGTTTAATCTTTATTTTAAAAGATGATGCCAAGTAATGTGTCATGAATGAAATAATTTGATCTGTCTATAAGTTTATTATGTTATTATAGGAAGAGAAATTAGAATTATTAAAACTGTTAGAGAGAGTACCAATACCTATAAAAGAAAGTATCGAAGAACCTAGTGCTAAGGTTAGTATACATTACATAAACTTACTATTTAAACAGAATGAAGTCCATTTAGTAAATAAAACCCAAATACAAACGGAAACTGATCCTAACCTTCAAGCAAGACTCTAAATCTGTATAAACATATATTGTAGATGAACTTTTCATACGAAGAATTATATCTCAGTATCAATAAATAGTGTTTAAATTGTATCTAGAAGAGTAGTTCAGTTTAAATCAAATCTATTCAAAATGTATGATAGTTTTTTCAGCATGTTTTCAAACAATTTGTCATTTTCAGGTGAATGTATTACTCCAAGCTTATATTTCACAACTAAAATTAGAAGGTTTTGCTCTGATGGCTGATATGGTATATATAACACAGTCTGCTGGGAGATTAATAAGAGCTATATTTGAAATAGTTTTACATCGTAGTTGGGCACAGTTAGCTGATAAAACTCTAGCCCTCAGTAAAATGGTCAATAAACGAATGTAAGTAATCAATTGAAATATTGAGTTGTTTCATCATTTCTTCATTACTTATTATTGAAATATGTATGTGTTATAAGTTTTCTCAAAGCCGATCTGAAAAAATAAGCAATGTTAGTAATATCTTAAATATATGATTATTTTCAGGTGGCAATCTATGACTCCATTACGACAATTCCGTAAAATAGGTGAAGAGGTTGTCAAGAAAATTGAGAAGAAAAACTTTCCATTTGAGAGACTGTATGATCTAGGCTACAATGAAATTGGAGAGTTGTTACGTATGCCTAAGATGGGTAAAACAATACATAAATATGTTCATCAGTTTCCTAAATTAGATTTATCAGTACATATACAACCTATAACTAGATCTACATTACGAGTTGAATTAACTATTACACCAGATTTTCAATGGGAAGAGAAGATTCATCAAAATTCAGAGGTAGAATATCTTTCTTTTACCAAATTCTTAGTATATGATTTGTTTAGTCAGGCATGAATTGATTTTGTTCCACCTCGTGATTTTGACCGTTACAGTAGTGGCAGGTGTCATGCGCGAAACAGATCATGCTTACTCTTTCCGAAACACCTGATGGTACTTGTATGGGAAGTCCACTGCTATAAAATTATTGCATCGATTCTGTCATGCTCTGGACTAGGCTTTTGATTAACTGAATTGTTTTGCTTGTACAGATTTTTATTATATTAGTTGACTAGTTATAAATTGTTATTAACCAAAGGTTGTAAAATTGGTAATATAACAGTTTCTCCCATCATATTTCAGGCGTTTTGGATCCTAGTAGAAGATGTTGATAGTGAAGTCATATTACATCATGAATATTTCTTATTAAAAAGGTATTAATGATTTGATGTGTTTATGTCATTGTGGTTATTTTATGAAAACTGTACAAATTACAAAAAGTTATTTGTGTTCATTATCTATCGATGACCACATATTTGCATGTGCAATGTATTGTTTATTTTAGTTTATTTAGAGAGCTTTTCAAACTGGCTAGCTTAAAAGTAGTTTGGAAGTTAAAAAAAACTGGTGTATACTGAGTAATTTCTATTTTTATTTCAGTAAATTTGCCCAAGATGAACATATTGTTAAGTTCTTTGTTCCTGTATTTGAACCACTACCACCTCAGTATTTTATTAGAGTTGTGTCTGATAAATGGATAGGTAGGATTTTAATTTTTATGATGTTTATTGTTTAACTTCTATAGTTATAGTCTTATGTTGTTTACATTTTATATTTTCATCTGAATACTGACGTTGACTTAAAATGTCCATCACTAATTACGAGAGGCCTTAATTTCTCTCATTATACACTGCACGGCTTTTGTACATCCTCACTAGCCCAATCAGGTGCAAGACTTATAACTCAATTTCATTTTATGGCTAAGGTGTATTTTATTTTCAGGATCTGAAACACAGTTACCAGTATCATTCCGTCATCTCATATTACCAGAGAAATACCCCCCTCCTACAGAATTACTAGATCTACAACCCCTACCTATTACTGCTTTACGAAATTCATTATTTGAATCCCTGTATTCTGAACAGTTTCCTATATTTAACCCTATACAAACACAAGGTAAGTTGATTAAACATTATATTATTCATGTTATGATGTCTAAATAATATTGTAATATTGAAGTTTTTTATGACCAGTGCTATATAACCGTGATGATAATGTTATATTTCAGTGTTCAATGCAATATATAACAGTGATGATAATGTTATAATATTTCAATGTGTAATGCTATATAACAGGGATGATAATGTTTTATTTCAGTGTTCAATGCTATTTATAACAGTGATGATAATGTTATATTTCAGTGTTCAATGCTATATATAACAGTGATGATAATGTTATATTTCAGTGTTCAATGCTATATATAACAGTGATGATAATGTTATATTTCAGTGTTCAAAGCTATATAACAGTGATGATAATGTTACATTTCAGTGTTCAATGCTATATATAACAGTGATGATAATGTTATATTTCAGGGTTCAATGCTATATAACAGTGATGATAATGTTATATTTCAGTGTTCAATGTTATTTATAACAGTGATGATAATGTTACATTTCAGTGTTCAATGCTAATATAACAGTGGTGATAATGTTATGTTTCAGTGTTCAATGCTATATATAACAGTGATGATAATGTTACATTTCAGTGTTCAATGCTATATATAACAGTTATGATAATGTTACATTTCAGTGTTCAATGCTATATATAACAGTGATGATAATGTTACATTTCAGTGTTAAATACTATATATAACGATGATGATAATGTTACATTTCAGTGTTCAATGCTAATATAACAGTGATAATAATGTTATATTTCAGTGTTCAATGCTATTTATAACGGTTATGATAATGTCACATTTCAGTGTTCAATGCTATATTAACGGTTATAATAATGTTATATTTCAGTGTCCAATGCTATATATAACGGTTATGATAATGTTATATTTCAGTGTCCAATGCTATATATAACGGTTATGATAATGTTCCATTTCATGGTTCAATGCAATATATAACAGTGATGATAATGTTATATTTCAGTGTTCAATGCTATATATAACAGTGATAATAATGTTATATTTCAGTGTTCAATGCTATATAACAGTGATGATAATGTTATATTTCAGTGTTCAATGCTATGTATAACAGTGATGATAATGTTATATTTCAGTGTTCAATGCTATATATAACAGTGATAATAATGTTATATTTCAGTGTTCAATGCAATATATAACAGTGATAATAATGTTATATTTCAGTGTTCAATGCAATATATAACAGTGATGATAATGTTATATTTCAGTGTTCAATGCTATATATAACAGTGATAATAATGTTATATTTCAGTGTTCAATGCAATATATAACAGTGATAATAATGTTATATTTCAGTGTTCAATGCAATATATAACAGTGATGATAATGTTATATTTCAGTGTTCAATGCTATATATAACAGTGATAATAATGTTATATTTCAGTGTTCAATGCAATATATAACAGTGATGATAATGTTATATTTCAGTGTTCAATGCTATATATAACAGTGATAATAATGTTATATTTCAGTGTTCAATGCAATATATAACAGTGATAATAATGTTATATTTCAGTGTTCAATGCTATATAACAGTGATGATAATGTTATATTTCAGTGTTCAATGCTATGTATAACAGTGATGATAATGTTATATTTCAGTGTTCAATGCTATATATAACAGTGATGATAATGTTATATTTCAGTGTTCAATGCTATATATAACAGTGATAATAATGTTATATTTCAGTGTTCAATGCAATATATAACAGTGATGATAATGTTATATTTCAGTGTTCAATGCTATATATAACAGTGATGATAATGTGTTTATTGGCGCACCAACTGGTAGTGGTAAAACAACCTGTGCTGAGTTTGCTATTTTGAGGATGTTTACACAAAATCCTGATGGAAGATGTGTGTATGTGGCACCTTTAGAAGCTTTGGCCCAACAGGTATTTTGTTTACAAAGTTGATCCAATTCTTTGTGTTTAATCTTTTGTTTGGTGGTGTAAATGTGGAAATTTGTATTTGGCTGGATATACAATGACTGTTATTAAAATGTAAAATTTGTGTTTTGCTAGATACATGTATACTATGACACTATAATGTATAAAATTTGTTTGTTAATTAGATATACAATGAATGTTATGCTAAGTTTGCTGCTCAGTTGAATAAGAAAGTTGTCATATTGACAGGAGAAACTGGTACAGATTTAAAATTACTTGCCAAGGTGAGCATTTACTTAATACATTTTAAGCCAACCGTAATTCTGGGCCTTGTCAGTGCAGTTCTGATAGCTGCATTGAGTTGTTCCAACTTGATTCAGAGGTAAAAACAACTGTTCATGTTGTTGGAAGATTCTTTATAATTGTGCGTTCACACAAATTTTGAATCGAACGAATGTAGTAATGAATTTATTGTGTGCTAATTTTTAGGGTAATATTATTGTATCAACACCAGAGAAATGGGATGTCTTGTCAAGAAGATGGAAACAACGTAAAAATGTCCAAAATACCAATTTATTTATTGTGGACGAATTACATTTATTAGATGGACAAGCTGGGGTAAGTTTAAAGATTAGTTAATCACATATAATTCTGTTTGTGTCAGCTACCACTTCTTGAAATTGATGTGTAATTTTCACTTTTTATGCCCCTGATTTTTATCCTTATAAATATAGAATTTAAAGGTCTTTCCGCCTCTTAAGTATAGTCAAGAAAACCAAAAAAAGCTGTAAAAGAATAATGATATATTTCTTGATTATGAATTAAAATAATTCTAATTAATCTCTTTTATATGACTTTTATTTGAATGAGAAAACCTATTGCAGAAGCAAAATAAAACCTTTTTGCCTCATCACAAAAAAAAACCTCAATTGCTTATATACATAGTGTAGGTATATTACTATAACTGTAACTTATGCGTTGTATTTTTCAGCCTGTATTAGAAGTGTTATGTTCTAGAATGAGATATATATCATCCCAGTTAGAGAGAAATATTCGTATTGTAGCTCTCAGTTCATCAATATCAAATGCTAAAGATATAGCACAATGGTTATCATGTGGTACTACTTCATTCTTTAATTTTCATCCTAATGTTAGACCAGTACCTTTAGAACTTCATATACAGGTATAGTTATAGTTCTATATAGGGGGCTCTTGTCTGCAATATCTTTACTTATAGATGATAGTAATAACACAATGTTAAAGCTCTAATTAAATTATGTTGTACTATTCTGATATCATCTTAAGACATAATGGTCTAATTACCATTTTTTTGTTGTCTTTTTTGCAATTTTGCCTGTGTTGCTTATTGTAGATCTTGCATAGTGTTAAATGTTGAATCACAATTTTTCACTTCATGAAGACGTCATTTGATTAAATCAGAAGATAATATTATTATAATTGAATACAATATTATTTCAGGGTCTGAATGTCTCTCACAATGCATCTAGAATTCTAGCTATGGCTAAACCAACTTATCAAGCTATAGTACGTCATTCACCTAAACGTCCAGTAGCTATATTTGTACCATCTAGAAAACAGACTAGATTAACAGCTATAGATATATTAACGTTTGCTGCAGCTGATATGCAACCTGGTCCTGATGATAAACCACAGAGTGCATTCTTACATGTTGCTGAAAGTGATTTGGATCCTTTCTTAGATAAAATATCTGACAAGGTATGTACAGCAATTTATTTTTTCAAATTTAGCTGCAATTAACAATTTTTTTTTCTTCAAAATTTTAGTTTCTTCTCTTTCAATGTGTTTTTAAATTTTTTGAATTAAGCTACAAAAAATGCCAAATTATAGATAAGATGAATTTGCATAAATTAAAGTGCCCTATTGAAATGAAGAATGAGTGTGCATTGGTATTGATTGTTGATGGTATTTGTTATTTGTTATTGGTATAATTTGTTATTTGTTGATGGTTTAATTTGTTATTTGTTGATGATATAATTTGTTATTTTAGACATTAAAAGAAACATTAACTAATGGTGTAGGATATCTACATGAAGGTTTGAGTGATAGAGAAAAGAAAGTTGTAGAACAGTTATTTAATACTGGAGCTATACAAGTTGTAGTGATATCTAGAAATCTAGCCTGGGGTGTCAATATCACAGCACATTTAGTTATTGTTATGGACACACAATATTATGATGGCAAAACACACTCGTAAGTTTGTATTATTTTTTGGGGATAAAAATTGTGTTACTGGGTTTGACATATAGACAGATTTGTCAATTCTGTCAAATGTTTCTTAATTCTTTAATTTCAAAACATTTGACAGAATTTAGAAAAAAATTATTAATAAGAGATTGTGTGTCTTAATTTTAGATTGCCTCATTTTATTGTTTGTTAACTGCAAATATTATTTCATTTTAATATTAATATATTGTAGATATGAAGATTACCCAGTAACTGACGTATTACAAATGATAGGAAAAGCTAATAGACCTTTACAAGATAAAGATGGTAATATTTCTATATCAATACTTATATTAATACTTTATAGGCAGATAGATATGTTGATAATTGATTGGAACAATTGAATTGAATATCAAGATTGCATTTTTTTTTCTTTTTTTTTTTTTTTTTTTTTTTTTTCGTAACAACACACTTTAGAGTCTTTTATTTGATTTCAGCTAAAGCTGTTATTTTGTGTCAAAGTTCTAAGAAAGAGTTCTTCAAGAAGTTTCTATATGAACCATTACCAATAGAGGTATGTTTTATAACCTATATAGTATTACTTGCAATAACTTAGTTTATTTCCACTGTTAATTTAGAAAAAAAATTCAATAGAACCTGAAACAAGAATTGAGTTGACAAAACCAGTGATTGAGTGATGGATGTGCAACACTAACCAGGGTTCAGTTTATATTCATTAAAGATATTGTTTATGTATTCAATGACATAAAGCTGTTATGTTTATGTCTCATAATGATGATTATGTTGTTATTGATTTCTATGTTATATTTTTATAGAGCCATCTAGATCATTGTTTACATGATCATTTCTGTGCTGAAGTTGTAACAAAGACTATAGAAAATAAACAAGATGCTGTAGATTATTTAACATGGACGTTTATATATCGTAGAATGACACAGAATCCTAACTATTATAATCTACAAGGTATGTAATGTTACTTTTGCAAAAGACTAACACAAAATTAAAGCTAATGATTTAAGCAAAGCATCAGGAGCCTGTTTCTCTTAAGTTCGGCATTTTGCAATGAATAATTCTATAGTTACGACAATTTTTAATCGTAAGACTTTTTGAGAAACAGGCCTTCTAAGATAAAAAAAGACAACTTGAGAGCTACAGGTTGTGCAGACTTAAGATACCTTAACAATTGTAGGTAGTTAGAAAACCGCAATATAGGATTATGATTATATATAGAGAAATCATTGACATCATGCTAATTGCAGTTTTTACTATACTTGACACATTGATATAATCATGTTGACATATACAATGCTAGTAATAGTATAATATTATCACATTATGATATTTTAGGTGTATCACATCGTCATCTGTCTGATCATTTATCAGAACTAGTAGAAAATACTATCAATGATTTAGAGCAGTCCAAGGTTAGTAGTATTTAGACAATAATTTATATAGTATCAGTGTGGTATAGGTGTCAACTGTTTATTGCTTGCTTTCATTTAGCATGATGAGGAGACAGGACTTTATGAAAAGGTTTTCTAGGGTTCAAGAGGTTGATGTTTGCATAAGTATACGTAGCGTCTTCATGCGCTTGAGAATTTAAATCCTGAGCAAAAGAAAACTTGTTTGAAAATTGTCGGTGTTGTCTGTCTCTATTAGTAAATATGAAATTTATTTTTTACAGTGTATTAGTATTGAAGATGATATGGATGTTACACCATTAAATTTAGGAATGATTGCTGCTTATTATTATATTAACTATACTACTATTGGTAAGATACAATATAAATATATATTACTGTGTTCTAATTTAACTCAGTAAGATGAAGTCATCACTGTTTTTGTTTGAAAAAATCTAAAGTTAACCATAACTATTGAAGATATGAATTGTGTATTGAAAAGTAGTGATTTTTGTTTTAATATTAATTGTAGAGTTATTCAGTATGTCGTTGAATAATAAGACTAAGATTAAAGGATTAATAGAGATTATAGCTAGTGCAGCTGAATATGAGAATATACCAATAAGACATGGTGAAAATAACATTCTAAAACAGGTAGGAATTTATATTTAACAATTACGGTTAGCTTTATAGTACTAAAATAGTACAACTTTTGAACTTATGATGACTCAAATGGGAGCCAGCAAAAATCATAAAAGTAACTTACATGATCAGTAGAATGGGGACCATGCATTTACATTGTTTTATATATTTCAGCTTGCATCCAGATTACCCAATAAACTAACCAATCCTAAATATAATGATCCCCATATTAAAACCAACTTATTACTACAAGCTCATCTATCTAGAATGACATTATCAGCTGAATTACAATCAGATACTGAGGATATACTTAGCAAGGTAAATGAATTATTAATCAAGAATAATTTTGATAACTGAGGAAAGAATCTGTTTCTTTAATATTTTTACCATAATGTATTGATCTTGACTGAGCTGTTCATGAAAAAGATCTGACGTAAAATGTATTCTATTAAATTTTTTATGGGTTTTTATACTCAAACAATGTCAGTTTTTTGACAATGGTTTGTAAAAAGACAATGATTTGTAAAAATCTAATGTCTATTTCTGCTATGTAGGCTTTGAGTGACTGTTTGGTATATTTTGTGAATATTTAATTAATTGTAGGCTATAAGACTGATACAAGCCTGTGTTGATGTATTAAGTAGTAATGGATGGTTAAGTCCAGCTTTAGCTGCTATGGAGTTAGCTCAGATGTGTACACAAGCTATGTGGGGCAAAGATTCCTATTTAAAACAATTACCACACTTTACTAATGACATTATTAAACGCTGTAAAGAAAAGGTAAGACAAAATACTTCAAATTGATTTGCCCTTTTTATATGAATATTAAATGGCCATTCTGCATTTTTGAAAAAGTTTCCATTATCAAAAACGTCATAAATGTTACCTGAGAGTATTTCTAAAATATGCCCATTATATCTATGCATCTTCTTGATCAAACTGATTTTTTTATAAAGGGTAATTAATAAATTGGAGATAGAAGTTGTTCTTGTCTATTGTCTAAACATCTTGATTGATATTTCTAGGGACATGATACAATATTTGATATAATAGAGATGGAAGTTGTTCTTGTCTATTGTCTAAACATCTTGATTGATATTTCTAGGGACATGATACAATATTTGATATAATAGAGATGGAAGTTGTTCTTGTCTATTGTCTAAACATCTTGATTGATATTTCTAGGGACATGATACAATATTTGATATAATAGAGATGGAAGTTGTTCTTGTCTAATGTCTAAACATCTTGATTGATATTTCTAGGGACATGATACAATATTTGATATAATAGAGATGGAAGTTGTTCTTGTCTAATGTCTAAACAACCTGATTGATATTTGTAGGGACATGATACAATATTTGATATAATGGAGATGGAAGATGATGAGAGAAATGATTTATTACAACTCAGTGATAGTCAGATGGCTGATGTAGCTAGATTCTCTAATAGATATCCTAATATAGAACTAACTTATGAAGTACAGGATAAAGATCAAATTAGAAGGTATAGTTTATATTTAGCATCCATTACACTCAGTCTCTAGAGTCCATTTCTCTTTGATAGAGTGAGCTGGCATTGAATGTAATCAGACTTTTCTATTTAACTTCATTGTCATTGATGAAGGCTGACATTGAAAACTGCCTATGGTTAATGAATTGGGTAAAAAAAAATAGATTCTTCAACAGACTGTGCATGTGCGTTACAATCACGTAGTATTTCGCGACAGAGGTTATCTCTTTTATGTTAAAAGGCAATCAGCAATATTATGGGTTGATTTGGGTCAAGTTCAATATGAATACTATTATTACCTTAGGAAACACTGTTTTCTGAGACTTAAGTACAATATATGGAATGGAAGGTTGATGTACCACCTTAGTAGAGATATCTAACATGGTTTCTTATATTACAGTGGATCTGGTATTAATGTATCTGTTACATTAGAGAGAGAAGATGAAATAGTAGGTCCAGTAATAGCACCCTTCTTTCCTCAGGTTAGTTATTTCTTACATTATTCTTATATTCTTAATTTATTGAGCGTTAATCATAAAGAAATCATAATATTAAAGCTCAATGGAGATGTTTTTTTTTTATATATATTATCCAATGATTTCGATGAACATCTTATACTAATTGTTATGAATTATATTTTTTTTCAGAGTCGAGAAGAAGGCTGGTGGGTTGTTATCGGTGATACTAAATCTAATTCATTATTATCTATCAAACGATTGACATTACAACAGAAAGCTAAAGTAAAACTAGATTTTGTAGCACCTAATCCAGGCCATTATAATTATACTATATACTTCATGAGTGATGCTTATATGGGGTGTGATCAGGAATATAAATTCTCTGTTAATGTTAAAGAAGGAGATAGTGACAGTGAGGGTAGTGACAGTAATTAAACCTGCATAGTGACTCACTTGATGTATGATTAAATCATCTTAGTGACTCATTGGATAAATTAGCAAATCTTCATAGTGAAAAACTTGTACAATATTGTTTTTGTGGAATTTTTCTGTTTTGACTGAGTTGTACAATATTGTTTTTGTGGAATTTTTCTGTTTTGACTGAGTTTTGCAAAATGTTAGGTTTTAAACAATATTTACAAATTGTTCTGAAATCATATTATAAAAACAAAATTTGAGAAATAGTTATATATATTTTTTCCATTGACTTTATTTGATTGTATTTTAATCAATGAAAACTAGTTAAGTTCTTGCATATTGTGCTATTTGTTCACACAGGATTCACTTGAAACATTCTATTAAGAAATATTTGATATTCCAAAAGTATAAATGGTTAAATTAAATTCAAATACAAAACCTTTATCAACACTGTACTAATGTTAAAGATATTAATAAGTGCTAACATTTCATTAATTAATGTTCATCTATAGTTTTTCATGTAAAAATCATTTTTGTATATTAATTACTATCATGAAGATTAAATTTCACTTCATAGAATGTTTATTTTCTTTTCCTATCAACATAATTAAGGGAATTTTTAACCTGAATTTAAGGTTACATCAAGGCTTATTTATTTTATGTCATTTAGACAATTTCTAGTAATGTGCAGATGGGTAACTTTGTATACATGTATATAATGATGACATTGGTAATTATCAGAGGAACGATACAAAGTTTGGCTTGTGGGCATGTGTTTCTTACCATTTGCAAAATAAAAAAATATATACATGTAACTTTATCAGGATTTATAACGGTATTGTATCAAATAGGGGTGTAGTCTAAATGCCCATATTTTAGATTTAGCTCCCTTTAATTAAAGTGCATTAAATACTTAGGCACCAGCGACATAGGCTAACAGGACTGTGTCAAAAAATGTAATGAAATGGAGTTTTACGTCCTCATTTTCTGTATCTGTAAGGGCTAATGAGGACTGGCAATGAGAAATTTTGCCAGGGCAGTGGCATTAGCTTACTCTTATTATCGATTTCCAACTGTCGAGGGATCTTTAGCGTGCACAGCCAATAGCACATGGGACCACGATTTATTGTCCCACCCGAACGACTAAAAGCTTTTACATGTCAGTCCCTCCGTCCTGCATCACTGACATGAGGAAACCGGGTTGAAAATTGAAGGTATCATTTCGACCCATGCCGGATACAGGTTATCATATTTTGCTGAGTTTGATTTTTACGAATTTGCCACATTTGCCTTGACCGAGACTAAAAAAAGCAACGTCGCCACACTGATAAATGAAATTTTAAGTCTCCAGGAGTGGCCAACAAGTTTTTAGTCCAGTGTGATAGGCCCTTTAATTTCCATTAGGTTCGATACGACTTTAGAAATATCCTTATTTGGAAACCTAAACCATTTTCAATATTGGATGATACAAGGCCTTGTAAAAAAGAAAATTAAATAGTTTTGCGTTAATTTTAATAACTGATAGGCTACTTGCCATCATTTCAATTCTCATGTAACTACAATGGTAAAATTATGAAATGTAAGGTGGAAATGATAAAGAGTCGTTAACAAGGTGATGGATAGACTTATCTAATATAGATGTAATATGTCACACAAGATAGAATACCTCCAGTCAAATTTGAAATTAGCCATGCTTTGTTGTCACCTGCCACGTGTCATTGCTCGCACCTTTTCACCTTTGGCGTACGCCAACAACACTATCATGGCTGATTTCTTGACTAAACGTGAGGCATCATGTTTATTTTGTATGTTTAGGTCCAATTTATCAGAATGTCAAAACAGTAGTAGGATGTAGTTTGGTAGAATTTTATTTTTTTTCTCTGGTTATCCCAGAAAGAAGAAAAATATCTTTGTAACAGGATGTATTAAGAGTGGTACCAAGTGATGTTGATTGAAAAAACTAAGTCAATCATTATCCTGTTTCGAATTTAAAAATATTGCGTTCAAGGCAGTTTTCGAAATAGACATTTAAGTACAGGGTTCACTAAAATATATGTTAAGCCGCCAGCTAAAATTTTACATGATGCTCTTATGTACAATACTCACAAGAACATGTTTATAAATTACATGATATATATCATAATGGTAAATGAACGCTTTGTAACAATTAGTTCATCTATCCTGGCATCCCCATATACTCATGCGGTGTAGGCATGCAATTGTTTCTTCAAAACGTGGATTTTATACCTACCATTCGTCAACTCCTGTCTGTGACAATAATCTATCATATTCTATGGACCATAATGTGGTTTTCACGGCGACTAATTGCACAAGTGAGACTTTCACGGTGGACTTTTTGATCATTATTGTAGCATTTTTAAGCATGAGAACCATTTTTTTAAGCGAAATCTGCAATTAAAGTTTTTTTCTTATTACCTGCGAGAAACTCTTTTTTAGTAAATTCTTGCCCACTCTTCTGAGATACCAATATACCGGTATCGTAAACAAATTTCCATTACAGTGCAAAGTGCTATTCTAAAAATGAAATGGCAAAGACGCGGTTTACCATGGAAAATAGCAAAATATTTCATGTTTATTTAAGATTTTCTGATGTTGTTACTCTGACGTTGTGGTGTCAAATTCGATTTCGAGTTAAAATCCAGCTTATAATGTTGCTGTTAGGTGCATTTAAACACTGACTTATCCTATTTGTTTGTTATTTTAAGAAAAGCTAGAGGTGTCTCTAAGACTCTTAATACGATACTAATCTTCGACTCTGTAGAAATATTTCAAAAATTTCAAACTTTCAGTAGAGTTATTCAATACTAGACGAAAAACACCAATCAAGCTTTTAACGTTTAATTTACAATGTTTTTAAATATAATTTTGTATATTGCCCCTTTATAAATGTAGATCACGTTCGAAAAGTAAAATATAACTTTAGCATTTCCATCTTCCATAATATTGAACTCCACAGGTTATGGTTTATTTGTAGCCTGGAGAGCAGCGGTGGCTCTAGTCAGATAAAACCTGCCGTTGAGTGGCTCAGTGAATTAAACGCTTTCTCACTAACCTGGGGGGGGGGGGGGGGGGGGGGGGGCGAGGGTTCAATCCAGCCATCGAGATAATAAATTTCAATGGGTTTCACCCTGCAAGAGATCGGTGGACATGACGTGAAAAAGATATCGATTGTTCGGATAGAACAATAAACCAATCTAGCTAAAATGATACCGAAAAAGAGTAGCCTTATACCATGACTGTCCTGGCAACATGCAAGGTGTTTACCGATCTTCGTTAACCCACACAGGTGCAGAAATGTAGGATTTCTTTGGAGAGAACCTTTGGAGAGTGGGAGAATAGCTAAATGTAAGCGGTAAAAAGAGATGTACGTTATAGTATTGCGTAACGGGAAAAGCTACCTAAAAGGTTACAAACGTGTATGTAAAAACAACAATAAAATGTAAGAGTAAATGGAATCGGTAAAGAAGGGAAATGATATATCAAATCATATGGTTCTAGTTTAGAATGTCATGACCTCAACTTTTTATGTAAACAGAAGTATAATTTCCAATCTAAACCCAGAAATTGGTGAAAACATATGGCACTGAACTGTAAACATTTGTAACCTTAGTAATAGACTCCAGGTTTTATGCTTAAACATATTTAACAGGGTTAAAACATTGAGGACATTATTTAATAGCGAAATATTCCACATGTATATAACAGGTTACCAGGTTCATATTCCTAATGTTTAGCTTGGTTCCTGAAAACTACTTTAAAAGGGTATGTGGCGTAAGTCCCCGAACATTAAATGGGTATATTTGAACACATTATAGGATTGTAAGGGTTCTAAGATATGTTTACCAGATTATCATTGTAAAAGGTCCTTTAAATATTATTTGACGCATTTCTGCCAAAGCTTCCAGGGCTTCATAGCAGCCAATGTATCCTTTTCTGATCTAGAGAGTGGTTGCAGCTGAATTATATCGTAGATATGTAAGTGCTGTCTACTCTATAAAATTTTACTTGCAGCAGTTTGAAATGTCGAGGGTGAAGGCTCTGTAGTTTGAAAAGTGAAACCTCAACAATTTTTATTTGAGTCAGAGAAACCTTGAGAAACTGATGAAGATTTTTATGCAATTATTATAAGTGGAAACAATTTAAGATCTTCCTTTGAAAATGTAATCTTTTTATGATAAAATGATTAAAAAACACTGTATCCCTTTAATATTAGTGTAGTTCTGGAAGAAACCAAGTCTACAATTCTAAAAAATGTTAAAAATGATATATAAACACTACTAGTATATCATTTTGGAATTTATCCACAGGGCTTCTGGCACGAATTTGAACAATCCGACCTTCTCGATATATTTGATATAGAACATTTGTTAACTAGCGGGAAGCTTCATTCCACAGTAAGATCTAAACAGGGGTCCTCATGGAACCTTTACTTTGTATATTCTAGTAGACAAGTATGAAAAATCATATCTTATTGACGTCACAGAACACAATTTTGAACGTAACATGAGAACATTTTTAGAATTCTTTGCATTGCTCTGAAGATCGTAATCCATCAGAAAGGCTGAAAAGGGGATGTTCCAAGAAATATTAACACGGTGTTGTATTAAATGTATATATACATCTATTTGTTAGCTTTTGTGCGATAAAAAGTTATTTAGTACACAATAGAAATACATATGTGAAAAAATAGCTTCCATCCCCTTAAAAAACAGTTTGAAAGAGAAACATACAGAAATTTTGTTGGAGATTTTTCTAACACTCATCATCGTGCTCATGAGCAATTAGAATTGAGTTTCAATCAAGGAATTCCATGTAGATAATTTAGATGAAAATTCTCCTTTAATGACCTTTAAGCAGGATGTGAATTTATTGATATTAAATATTAAAGGTTACTGGCCTTGATGAAGGCTTTAATCTATCAACAATTCGGCTTTCACTATTGATAGGTGACTAGTTAAAACAATGACTAAACTATATACTTATTTATATTTATATAATACTATAACCCATAAAATCTCACCTTGGATTTTCCTATTATTTTAACAATTTTTATTTATTTATTTAATATCACGAAAAATACAGTCATTATTATCATTACTACGCGTCAGATAATGACTAATGACACTTTTTCGGTGAATTTTTAAATGAGTTTCAAAATTAATATTTAGATTAATCATAAAAGTATATATATATTTCATATATGTATTTAATTCAAATATAATGATTCATTGTGTGTATACTCAATGATCATCATTAATCAATGTTCAAAGGGATCGTAAAGAGGTTTTGTTAGACAATGGCAGAAGAAGTTGTAGCCTAGATCTACACTGACAATGATTGTAGATCTATACTGACAATTGATGTAGATCGATATTGACAATGATTGTAGATCTATACTGACAATGATTGTAGATCTATACTGACAATGATTGTAGATCTATATTGACAATGGTTGTGGATCTATACTGACAATGGTTGTAGATCTATACCGACAATGGTTGTCGATCTATACTGACAATTGTTGTAGATCGATATTGACAATGATTGTAGATCTATACTGACACTGATTGTAGATCTATACTGACAATGATTGTAGATCTATACTGACACTGATTGTAGATCTATACCGACAATGGTTGTCGATCTATACTGACAATGATTGTAGATCTATACCGACAATGGTTGTAGATCTATACTGACAATGGTTGAAGATCTATACCGACAATGGTTGTCGATCTATATTGACAATGGTTGAAGATCTATACTGACAATGGTTTTAGATCTATACTGACAATGGTTGTCGATCTATACTGACAATGGTTGTAGATCTATACTGACAATGGTTGAAGATCTATACCGACAATGGTTGTCGATCTATATTGACAATGGTTGAAGATCTATACTGACAATGGTTTTAGATCTATACTGACAATGGTTGTAGATCTATATTGACAATGGTTGTAGATCTATACTGACAATGGTTGTAGATCTATACTGACAATGGTTGTCGATCTATACCGACAATAGTTGTCGATCTATACTGACAATGGTTGTCGATCTATACTGACAATGATTGTAGATCTATACTGACAATTGTTGTAGATCTATATTGACAATGATTGTAGATCTATACTGACACTGATTGTAGATCTATACTGACAATGATTGTAGATCTATACTGACACTGATTGTAGATCTATACCGACAATGGTTGTCGATCTATATTGACAATGGTTGTCGATCTATACTGACAATGGTTGTCGATCTATACTGACAATGATTGTAGATCTATACCGACAATGGTTGTCGATCTATACTGACAATGATTGTAGATCTATACCGACAATAGTTGTCGATCTATACTGACAATGGTTGTCGATCTATACTGACAATGATTGTAGATCTATACCGACAATGGTTGTCGATCTATACCGACAATGGTTGTAGATCTATACTGACAATGATTGTAGATCTATACTGACAATGATTGTAGATCTATACTGACACTGATTGTAGATCTATACCGACAATGGTTGTCGATCTATATTGACAATGGTTGAAGATCTATACTGACAATGATTGTAGATCTATACTGACAATGGTTTTAGATCTATACTGACAATGGTTGTCGATCTATACTGACAATGGTTGAAGATCTATACTGACAATGATTGTAGATATATACCGACAATGATTGTAGATCTATACTGACAATGGTTGTAGATCTATACTGACAATGGTTGTAGATCTATACTGACAATGGTTGTAGATCTATACTGAAAATGACTATAGATCTGTACTGACAATGATTTTAGATCTATACTGACAATGATTGTAGATCTATACTGACAATGGTTGTAGGTCTATATTGACAATGATTGAAGATCTATACTGACAATGATTGTAGATCTATATTGACAATGATTGTAGATCTATATTGACAATGATTGTAGATCTATACTGACAATGGCTGTAGATCTATACTGACAATGGTTGTAGATATATACTGCCAATGGTTGTAGGTCTATACTGACAATGATTGTAGATCTATACTGACAATGGTTGTAGGTCTATATTGACAATGATTGAAGATCTATACTGACAATGAGTGTAGATCTATATTGACAATGATTGTAGATCTATATTGACAATGATTGTAGATCTATACTGACAATGGTTGTAGATATATACTGACAATGGTTGTAGGTCTATATTGACAATGGTTGTAGGTCTATGCTGACAATGGTTGAAGATCTATACCGACAATGGTTGTAGATATATACCGACAATGATTGTAGATCTATATTGACAATGGTTGTAGATATATACTGACAATGATTGTAGATATATACTGACAATGGTTGTAGGTCTATATTGACAATGGTTGTAGATATATTCTGACAATGATTGTAGATCTATACTGACAATGGTTGTAGATCTATACTGACAATGGTTGTAGATCTATATTGACAATGATTGTAGATCTATACTGACAATGGTTGTAGATCTATATTGACAATGGTTGTAGATATATACTGACAATGGTTGTAGATTTATACTTACAATGGTTGTAGATCTATATTGACAATGATTGTAGATCTATATTGACAATGTTTGTCGATCTATACTGACAATGGTTGTAGATCTATACTGACAATGATTGTAGATCTATACCGACAATGGTTGTAGGTCTATATTGACAATGGTTGTGGATATATACTGACAATGGTTGTAGATCTATACTGACAATGGTTGTAGGTCTATATTGACAATGGTTGTGGATATATACTGAGAATGGTTGTAGGTCTATATTGACAATGGTTGTAGATATATACTGACAATGATTGTAGGTCTATATTGCCATTGGTTGTAGATGTATACTGACAATGGTTGTAGATCTATACCGACAATGGTTGTCGATCTATACTGACAATGGTTGAAGATCTATACTGACACTGATTGTAGATCTATACCGACAATGGTTGTCGATCTATATTGACAATGGTTGAAGATCTATACTGACAATGATTGTAGATCTATACTGACAATGGTTTTAGATCTATACTGACAATGGTTGTCGATCTATACTGACAATGGTTGAAGATCTATACTGACAATGATTGTAGATCTATACCGACAATGGTTGTCGATCTATATTGACAATGGTTGAAGATCTATACTGACAATGGTTTTAGATCTATACTGACAATGGTTGTCGATCTATACTGACAATGGTTGAAGATCTATACTGACAATGATTGTAGATCTATACCGACAATGGTTGTCGATCTATATTGACAATGGTTGAAGATCTATACTGACAATGATTGTAGATCTATACCGACAATGGTTATCGATATATACTGACAATGGTTGTAGATCTATACTGACAATGGTTGTAAATCTATACTGACAATGATTGTAGATCTATACTGACAATGATTGTAGATCTATATTGACAATGGTTGTAGATCTATACTGACAATGACAATGATCTGATGGTGAAGCTGATAAATGCAAAATTCACAAAGATTTAGAATTTAATACATATTAACCGCGAATGAGTGGAAACCTCTATTTTGATAATGCACTAAAAAAGTAAAATGATTAATGAACACGAAAGAATAATTAGAAAGTGTCGTGACCAGAAAATATTTAACTCATACTTATTAACCAAGTGTACTAATGAAGGTTATAACAATATATTTCTTTGTAGACATTGATAGTAAATCACTTTAATCTTAACTGATAAATAAAAATACTGATATCATTATCATATATAACTCCTCCCAATTTTCTGTCTTTCATTTGATTGACATATTGCAATTATTGGATGACAGGTCATTGGTGATCAAACTCATACTCTGAGCAAGTCACTCTTCACAAGTATGAAAGAAGAACTACAGAACAAAAACAAAATATTAAGAGAAGAAAACCCAGAAGAACGCAAAGGAGCGTGTCAGTCATTACTCAAGGTCTGCAATATGGACCTTGTTAAATGTTTTTTCACCAACATCAAGTGTATGCCTACAAGAAAAAAGAGAAGAGCACATTGCAAAACATAGTATTATGATTGCCCTGTTTCAGATTTATCAAAATTGACTTTCTGGTTAATTTGAAATGAATATTTTAAGAAACTCCTGTTAAAAAATACTATTCTAGAAAACCTGAATTTACTTTAAATTCGAATAAGTATGTCTTAAATTTCTAGTTATAGAAAAGGTTTCGTGGTCTAGATATTATGTCCAGTAGAAGTAATAATATCATCTTACACTAATGTAATAGTATCTATCTTGTCCATCTGATTATATTACAGTTGATATAATTATAGTATTCATATATCTTAATAAATATAACCTCAGACATAAATATAATACTTTAATACCTAGTTAATCTCTTTCACCCGGTTAAAACACTCGAGGTCTACTTGATAATTTAAAGCTAGGGGATTAACCTGTAGACAGTCTGAAGTTGAAGACGATACACCTCACAATCATTATTATTATATCAATGACGGACATAGATCAACAATTTACATCTGTATAGAAATATGACCAGATTGACCAACACTGAATTGATGTCACTATCGCTTTTTGGGACAACTATACACCCGAATGGTGAAGTTCGGAGTCCTAGAATAGCGTATTAATGGACAAGGACTTTGTTTGACCAAACTAAGAACATAACTAAGGTCAGTAAGTACAAGATAGTGAAAAGGGAGCCACAAGAAAACTGCTGATAACTTACTGTTATTTATCAGTAAAATCTCGAAACATAAGATACACAAATAATTTAGGTTTGGATCTATACAGATGACGTTATTTTTTCGTTATTTGTTTAATTCCGATACTCATACTGAATTCTTTCGTTTTGAAGATATGTCAAACGACTTCTTCTGCCTGTTTCAAGCTTTCTAATAAAAGAGTTCAAAGAAGATAGGGGAGATAACTGAATCGGTTCGTAACCTTGCCTCTAATCCCTGGGGTTTCAACCACAAATACCAGAACTATCTTTATAGCAGGGGTTAGCGAGTATTTTAGTAGTAAATGACCCCAACATGAAACAAATAAAAACACTGGAGTAATTAATTAGAAGTCGTAGAGTGGAGGTGGGGTGGAGTTAAATTCATCTTAATAATATAAATTGGTACATCTGAGATAGTTTGAAACTAAGTTTAAATGGTTTAGCAAGTGTTAAATCATGACAGGAGTTGAACTGAGTTCACTATTATTTTACTAATGAACAAGACAAGTTAGTGTCATTACCACTGTCAGTTGCTGAGAACAATAACATTATATCAGCTCCGACAGCGAGACAAGTGTTCACTAACTACCCTTGTTTTCTTAGAAAATTAACCGTGAACCCTTAACCGAGTACATACCAGCAACTCAATCTGTAATATTATACAACGGGATGAGAAACCGCTCGAGTCCCCTGTTGTCATTTATAATAGATGATTTCTAGTTAAAATATAGTTCACATTTCATGACACTTATTGAAGTACTTTGGTAACGAGGTGTAGAATATAATAGGAGATTTTATTAATATCCTATACCTACTTGGTGTTTAATGAGCTAATTCCAATTATACTACTATTATTATGGGGAGGTTCATCTCTTATATTCACACTACTTTACCTTTTTCAATTAAGAGAGGACATCTGTGGCTTGAAAACAACAAGTGTAACTGACCAAGGCTTTACAAGTGAATATCATTAGTGTGATAGCATGCCGTGTAATTAAACTTAGGTGACAAATTATAAAGTTGTTAGCCGTGGGTCATCCAGTATAAACCTATAAATCTTTCAGAGCAACCCTCTTCTACTATTTATATTGAGGGTAGGAACTTTAGAATACTTTGGTCATATAGTCCACAAATACTCTTCCCTTCTTTACCTTAAGTCTTAATTTGAAAATATCATTGTTCAAATAAACTTAAACCATGTGTGCACATGTATGTGCAAACTGTATTATAAACTATTAAACAGGGTTCAAGCAGGTACATTTAATCTGAATGTTTTACAACTTGCATTGCTTTGTAGAGACAAGAGTCAACGAGTACAGATTAAATGACACCCTCTCTTCAATCTTCTATTTACTAAATATTACCAAAATATAAGGATGTAACACTAGTAGAAGCTTGAATACTTGCTATACTTGATATTGTTGTTATCATAATGACTTGACTGTATATTGGGATGTTGACATACACTATATAGATTGTTGAAAACAGTATGAAGAGTATTTGAATGGAATTGTGATCAATAAATTTCGTTATAACGAATATTTATCAATTATATTCTGTACCCTGATCAGATTGTGCATGAAAATTAGGGCATAATCCTACAAATCGTAAATGAAACTGACTGACCTACAGTTACGCTTGAGCACAACTTACTTACATTTACAATTAAACTTGCAGTTACACTTGAACATAATTACTGTTTTACAGTTACATTTGAACATAACTGGCTTACAATTAACACTTGAACATAACTGACTTACAGTTACACTTGAACACAACTGTTGAACACATACAGTTACATTTGAACATTACTGACTTACACTTTAACATAACTGATTTACAGTTACATTTGAACACAACTGACTTACACTTACACTTGAACATACCTGACTTACAGTTACACTTGAACACAACCAACATTTGAACATAGCTGACTTACAGTTACATTTGAACATAGCTGACCTACAGTTAACATTTGAACACAACTGACCTACAGTTACACTTGAACACAACTTACTTTCATTTACAATTGAACTTACAGTTACATTAATTGAACACAACTGATTTACAGTTACATTTGAACACAACTGACCTACAGTTACATTAATTGAACACAACTGACTTACAGTTACACTTGAACACAACCAACATTTGAACATAACTGACTTACAGTTACATATGATCATAACTGACCTACAGTAACGTCTGAACATAATTGACTTACAGTTACAATTGAACATAACTGACTTACAGTTACATTTGAACATAACTGACTAACAGTTAGATTTGAACATAACTGACTTACAGTTACATTTGAACATAAATGACTTACAGTTACATCTGAACATAACTGACTTACATTAAATAGGAGGTAAATTGAGCTTTCTATCAAAATTATTAAAGAATTCAGCTATGACCAACAAATCTATTATTATTGTAATGATTAATTATTGATGTGTGAAAGAGTATGTTGTGGTTTTTGTGGTCATTCAGTGCAGTCAATATTTCCAGTTATCAGGTGAGGTGTAAATGAACGATTAATAATATAAGTATAATAGGATCAAACTATTATATATTTACCAATATACTATTACTATATGATATGTGTAAGACCATTAGGTACTAATTGATCAATATACTCTTATTTCTACTACGTATAGTAACTACTATTGATGTTATTACTTCTCTTACATACCACAGGTTCTAAATTTACCCTGATCAATTCGAACTGACCTAATGAACTTGGCATCATGGAATTGTTATAGGTTAATGGATCCATCAGGCAATCAACAGACTGCCGAAAGCTTGAATTATTCAGATTTTCTATTCTTTGCTGAATTTTCGACATATATCATCAAAACTAAATCGTTAATAATTAAGATTTTCAACTATTGGTTGATTTTGTGAAATAACAAAAGTATTTCAACATCCTATCAATCGAACGCACCTGAACTTATGACGTCATAGTTTGCAGTGAGTGACAGTTCCAAGTCATTGAAAAATGAAAAGGTACCATCGTTACCATCTCAAGGTCACTCAGATATTAACTGTTAGAACTGATATTAACTATAATATGCCGAATTTGCACTTGATCCACCTGAAGTTTAGAACAATTTACCGATATTCGTCATTGTGATTTTTGTACCTTTGCATGCATGCAAACTATAATTTGACAATCGGAGCATGTAGGCTAATGTATGAATTGCATGGCCTACATCATTCTCTATTTTAACAACAATCTATAATGTGCTACCTGTAAGTACATACACTATAATGACGATGAACCCATTTACCTCAAAGCTTACCCTATATTTCTTAAGCTCAGCACGAGGTAAATAAAGTAGTTTTGCATTTCAATAGACTTTTTTTTTTGCTTTGCTCCACTTACATAACTATTCTTGTCACGATATTTAGTAATATTCAATATATAATATAACCTTGCCAAATTGCAATTTTTTTTTTTGAACGAGTTCGAACCCTTTGTTAATCAGTGTGTTTTTATTATGTCAACTACAATGGTACATGTTATTTATGTTGAGTAGACTACATCTACAAATCTCAATGAATGAAATAACCGCAAGGACCTCAATAACCTATACGATAATGGGAACTTTTAGGTTTAATGCAACACTCTAATTGGTTTGTAAGAATAAGCAAGTGTGTATGAATTAATACGATTTTTTCTTCATATAAACCACTGAATGACTTTCGTATGTTTTATACCAAGTGAACTTGATAGTTGTTCATCTACATCATAGTTAATGTGACGACATGATAAATAGGTTATTATCTAGTATTTTATCATTAGTAAACTATAACATTACTACCTGTACCTGTCTATTCTAGGCTACTTACAATTGATTAGTCATTACTCATTGCAGCAGTCATTCATTTATCAACAATGAATATACTTAAACAATTCACTCAATATTTCTTAATATGTAGTCCGAACTCTAGTTTTACTGGAATTAGCAAACCAGCAAATTAAAATTCTCTTTATGATCCCTCTCTTGTTCGTCACCCTGGAATTTTCAAACAGCACAGCAATATATTTATCTCTCACATGAGACGTTCTTTATCTAAATTTTTGATCACAATTAATATTAGTTTCTTCCTTTTATTTATTAGCTTTAACATGGTCTTCCCATAAAACTTTAAAGCTTATGGCATAGCATTTCCAGATAACAAAGGCTAAATTGAATCGAAATTCCCGATGTTTCAATTATTGTTTTGTCATGAAGTCCATGACTCCCTATCAATTCCAACGTTAATTGATGTAAAAATATATATCATAGTTGCTGAATTATTTGATACGACAGCATTTGATATGTGAATTCGGACTACATGCTGAGAACTGCGCCTAAGTATATAAGGACATTTCTATATGTAATTAAGAACAGTTATATGATCGAATTAACCTAGTTACACATATAAAATACAATACATTGTACAATGATTTATGTAAAAGCACTCAATTCATTTTAAATCTTAATGGTTACCCACTTAGACTACCAACTTGCCTTGACTCAAGCACATTTGAGTTGTAGGAGCATTTGTTAAAAAACGTATACGTCCTACGGCTGCCAATGGCTCTAGGTAGTAACCAGCATTTTAAGCAGTTCCTTGTAATTTTTATTTTACCAGAGATGACTGTTTAATAGTTGCCATTGGGAAAATACCTGATTGAGCATGACGTATTGCATTGCAATTTCTGTATTAATCGATTAGTCAAAAGGACGTAAATTCTCTTTTTTTACTATTAATGAAGGCTATAAACATACTTATTTTGGTACAATTATGTACTCTATGAAGTCTTATTTGCACCTTGAATGATACCCATCATATAATATCGTGAAGAGTCGAAATTGATATTATACATACTGTTATAGGTAATATTACAAATGAACTGAATAACACTAAATAATCTGAGATAAGAAATGCTATATTGTTATTTGATACCAGTATAATACTTTACTTATCTTGACTTCAATATCTTTATATTGATTGAAATTAGAGTGCGCAATTCTACTATATATTTTGCAATCATTGATTGTTGTTTCGATATACACTTATGCGAATTTTAATCACGATATTGAACAGAATCACTAAATTTGCAAACTTAACTATACATGCACCATTCTGATCCTGGTTGGGAACAGCAGACCTCTCAATGAGACTTAATACTGTAAGACTTCCACTCCGGCTTCAACCCCATACTCCCTATAAGGGTAAAAATATTGAAAAGAAAATTACAATTTAAACCTTCAAATTAATTTGTCAGAATAAAAGCCCCAAATCTGTCCCGTTCATATTCAAATTAATAAAAAAATCTTTCAGTGACGATATTGTGAAAGCCTACTTTAGGCTGTATCAGATGGTAAATTCAGTGTTCAGACCAACAAGTTATCAATTTTTACTCTATCCTCAGCTCTGCTTTAGCTAACTCCAAACTTGGGCTGAATGTCAGTTTAAGATTGTTAGGATGCTTTCTCTTGGTCTTGTAGAACATTATAATAAATACTTCACCCATTACTCACTATGAATCCTTACTAGTTACTAGCCGATTGTTCTTATGACTGCCAATAAACTACCTGTTTCTAATAACTGTCTTCTTATTTTTTTACCTTCAAGCCAAATACTAAATGGTTATTTCTAACCTTTTAATTCAAACCAAACCAACACCTTATAAAATAGACTGACATCACCTCGTACCCGGTGCCTCTGTTACTAGACTTTCAACTATCCAGTCAACTAAAGTAAAGGTGAGATGGAGGTAAAATATCAGTGAAATCAAATAGGTAATGTAGAGATAATAATTCAGAGAAGTTCTAGAGTGATAGATATTTAGTAGGAATGTTTATATTGCATCTGTTCACAATATCTTCACATTTGTTTTTAACTACATTGACGTAAACTACAAGCTCATGTCTAATGTAAGGAATGATAGTCTTGGTGTCAGTTTCTCTCCAACAAAAGGCCAACTTGTTATCATTTCTATTGTCTTCAATTTGAGATCGTCAATTCCCATATCAAACTACAGACACCCCAAGTCTTCCAGAATGTGGCATCCTCTTGTTTCAAAAACTCTTTCACAGAATGGAATTAGAAGAATATTGTCAGGAACTTTTTCTACCTTTTTTCAACCAAATGAAATATGTCTTACAGAAAAGGTGTGCGTTCAAGATTATAAAAAAGATTGATTGTATAATGTTAATTCTTCCAGTCATCTGTCAAGAAAATACTTTCAATGGCCAGAATGCCCCGAGAAAACTTTTTACCCTCAGAAAAAAGGTTAAGAAATCCAGATCATTACACAGTTGCACACGATGTGTAATGTATTTTGTATTGCTGGTTGCTTGCGTTTTTCGCCATCATGAGTATATCTGAACATGATATTTGCCAGGACAGTGGCGTGTATCCCTCAAACACTGGCCATCATGTATTCATGCCGAACTTCAGTCAAAATCTTACACGTGTAATGTCTTGCTGGACTATTTTATATGCAGCGTGTAATGGAATTTGTGCCAGACAGGGGTAATACCATATTTATATCTATTTTCAAATACAGATTGCGACCAATTCCGAGTTAGTACGCAACAGTTAGCAATTGGTACCAAATAACCGGAAGTAACACAATGCCGTGATCTAGATGAGATCTAGAACTGTTTGATTATTCCTTGTACTTTGTCTGTAAAGGGAAACAAGAAGTACCGAGGCTATGTCTCAAGATTAAATAATATTGTAAAGATAAACCTGCACCTAAAGACACCAATTTGTTTTTCTATTTTCTATTCTACTTGATTAAAGAGAAAACTTGTTACTACCTTGTCGAATTCAACATTATATACACATAGTCTTAACGGAAGTGCAGAATCCTTTCGTCTTTATATGAAAATTATCAAAAGATGGTTTTCTCTGCTTGTCTTTGATGTGTATTTATTTTGTAAAATTGAAGAGTAATGTAATGGAAGGAGTCAGTAAAAATGATAGCCTAGAGATAAAGACTTGTTAACATATGGAAACAACGAGTGGGAGATGTATTAATTTCTACTCCATTATTTTCATAGAAATAAAGATTTGAGGTTTCCGTGGTAATTATTGTGGTATCCGCTGCCTGTGGTGATGACATGATATTTTGAAGAAGTTAGAATTATCGTTATAAAAGGAAAGCTATTTGAATTGATTTAGAAAGCAAGTTGTTGGTAATAGCTGTTTTCTTACCGATTGGTATGGAATCGGAAGTTTTCTTTAAGAAAATCTGATGTAAACAACCTTTTTCTGGACATTATAATTTGTATTCTGCTTCCAGCGGCTTCCAGTATTCTGGTTTTTTTTTAACATAACCTAAACTGATAATGATATTGCCACATTATACTTTATTCTGGTAGGAAGTATACGAGGTAATGACACAATAATAGGGAAACGGCACGAACTGAATTGAACTTTCAATAAAAAAAATTTACCTCACTCCCAAATCTTGATTGATAGTTTTTGGGGTTTTTTTTTATAGTGAATTTAAAAAGTAAATTAGCTTTTACTAAACTATTATCTGATCCATGCTAAAAGCTTTATGTAAATTCAAAATATTCATAATTATTTACATGTTTATTAACATAATTTAACCAGACAGGCTATAAATTTTGTTTGACACTATGAATAATAACACAAATCAAGATATATATTTTACTCCCTTTCCCGAAACATTTTTTTTTTTTTTCAAGTTCAGTGTTTTTGATGGGTTTATAATGATAATGAAGATAATTACTTATAAAGATATGACCATATATAGCTTATTATTATAAATATATACTGTCAGATAGCAGACTTAATATTGGGGTTTATTTCATTATCTTCTGTTCACATCTTTAACACAACAAAACACTCAGGCGACAAAGGCGACGGAATAGCTCCATGATACTTATCAAATCTTTACAAATTTCATCAGGTGAACTCAAATGAACCCAGTTTCTGCAAATTACGACACAATGATAAGATCGGTAGAAGTATATTATATCAGGTATATAGAGGTTTGTTATGTTAGGGTGGGGTTAAATATCGAACATTTCGCCTGTCTTATTAATCTTCTCTTATCATATAACATATATTTATTTATACATTATGGCAATTTGATTAATCAAATATTTATATTTAACTATGATATCTATATAAATGTAACAAGATTCAATGTTGAAGGCCGTAATCGATTTGTTTTAAAGTAGATTTAAAGTCAACCCATACAGTTTTTTAAATTCGTACTTACATACATGTACATGTAGTTATGTAGTGTGGGCGTCACTCAAAGTGGAGAGGATCTCTAAGAATGCAAACTTCACCCAGTTCACAACCGCCATGAAGATTTCGTTTTAAGTTTTTGTGAATTATGTCTTTTATATGGTTCCCAAACAAGCTAAAACTGTATCATTTACAAGTTCATTACATACAATTCACATAGTTCATAATATTACCTCCCTTGAACACGTAACAATTCCTTCGTAATATTTGTTAGGTGCTGTTCAACAGGGAATGTTCATTTTGAGTCGATTTGGTCCTTGAATTAAATAAATAGCTTTCAAAAATCCAAAACTGCACAAAAGTCACACACGCCCTTTAATTATAGGCAGTGGCTATTTACCCTACCTTGATATTTATCTTCTATTGTCTGTAAATGTGTTTTCTATATAAAAGATATGGATATATGGAAATTTGAAGGCTTAAATTTTGAAGGAGAAAATTATTAGGGATTAGATTAGTTAAAGAATTCTAGTTTCATCGCAAGTCTAGGCTGATTATATAGGTCGTCCTACATGTTAAGTTTTAGCAAATGGGCCAGTCTTGGAGAGCTCTAAGTTTCATTTTAATGGACAAGGGAGATAACTTTGAATATAATTGTGGTTACTTTCTGTGACAAGGGCATTAACCCTATTTTTATAAATCAGATAACACCCAATCATGTTGCATTTTATCAATATCGTTAATTTTAGACTATCATTTGCGTATTTACCAACAAAAGGACGAAAGTGCTTTAATTATAACTTAAAAGAGGTGTGGACGGGTCGAAGTAATTATCAAGGGAGGTAACTTAGTTAATTAAATTAATTTCTAATGTAGGTCAATTTCGAATTAAAAAATTATGACATCAACTAGCCCATGAATATCTTAGCCTTTAATAGAAATCTGTTTTTTGCCAATGATAAAGAATTAATTAAAGTACTTCATCCGAAATACCCCAAATTTATTCAAATAAAGTGGCGTTTCCGTCCTTGAAAAATACAATTGATTGGCATGGCCAAGGTTGTTAACTAACTGACTGGTTTCGTGTTGATTTTTGTGTTGAGATGTTGATTTGTACTGGCCATCGGTCAGTTTAGATGACCAGGTAAAACAATCGTCAATGGACCTAACTCGGAATCTGTTGTCAATATCAATATTGGGGCCCAGCATTTCAACTAGTTCAAGGTCAGGTGACATCGATATCTGTGTCTGGACCTTACGATCTTAATATCAGCACTGAAATCGTACCCTGGTAACTAAACGTACAATGATCCAATCAACATAGAAGTATCCAATCTCTTATACAGAGTTGTCTTCCCTTGCCTTGCAATCTAGATTCATAATGAGAGGTTGAGAAGTATCAAGATGCCACAAATGAGACTGACAACAGACGACAGTTAATTTGGATTTTTAAATCGACGTCGATGCAGGGTTTTAATTTTGGTAAAATTACTTACATTAATTGTGGAGTCAATTAAATTTGAAAATCGAATATGCAGTATACTTCGATCAATTGATCTTATTGTACGTTCGATATGCACTGTTTACCATCCAACATTTACATAGATATAGGTTTGAATAGGATGAAATGTACCTTTAAATATTTAGTTGAGAACAATTATTTTTAATAATTGTCTTTTTTGAAAGATTATTTCGATTTTCCTTGTAATCCTTAAACTCCTTAAATTCATTTTGTCTAGATTTCTCATTCATATCTTGTTAAGATAATGAGCCACAATTTCGTATGACCGATTTTTAAGAGAAACTAATCAAATTAATTGTCACCGATCTTTTCACTTCATAAAAAGGCTCCTCACTGTCTCTGGAATGCCTCAGTATATAAACTATTAAAATGACAAAGTTACTTACGTACTCACCTAATACAGTTTTTTTCGATGGATGAAGAATTTTGTAATCAAAAGTTCATTTATGTATTATTGAAGTCTCCACTTTGCTTCAACAAAGGATCTATATGGTGAATAAAAGTGCGCTGTTGGAGGGCAGACAACGAAACCCAGTTTCCACTCCATTAAAACTATAAAAATAATCTCATTTATAAACTTCATATGACCTTACTACCACTAATAAGGATGTCATTCTGTTTTGGTAGAAAAATCATCAGCAGAATAAGTATGTATGTTCGGCAGCACACGATGTTGTATATAGTGTTATAGGTAGTAGCTCTAAATCAGTGGTTCCCAATCTTTTTCAAGCCGTGGCCCAAATTCACGAAACACTCAGAGCCATGGCCCCCAATTCCAAACTAGAGCAAAATAAGGCATATAGCGCAAGGGTTGTTGTCTTGTACCTCCTCGTCATCAGGAGTTCAGATGAATTTGACCACAAGTAACTTCAGACCTTACACAGCAAAATATAGTTAAATAAAAGTTGGGCTAGAAAAAAATTGATATACATCCCCATGCCCATGGCCCCCTGTCAATCACCCTATGGCTCCCTAGGGGGCCATGGCCCCCAGGTTGGGAACCACTGCTCTAAATACTTCAGATGGTAGCTCTAGATATTTCAGATGGTAGCTCTAAATATTAGAGGAGGTAGCTCTAAATATTTCAGATCGCTAAATATTTCAGGTGGTAACTCTTAATTTTTCAGATGATAGCTCTAAATATTTCAGATGATAGCTCTAAATATTTCAGATAATATTTTAGGTGGTATCTCTAAGCATTTCAGGTGGTAACTCTAAATATTTCAGATGTTAGCTCTAAATATTTCAGATGGTAGCTCTAAATATTTCAGATGGTAGGTCTAGATATTTCAGGTAGTAGCTCTAAATATTTCAACTGATAGCTCTAAATATTTCAGATGGTAGCTCTAAATATTTCAGATGGTAGCTCTAGATATTTCAGGTAGTAGCTATAAATATTTCAGGTGATAGCTCTAAATATTTCAGATGATAGCTCTAAATATTTCAGATGGTAGCTCTAAATATTTCAGATGGTAGGTCTAGATATTTCAGGTAGTAGCTCTAAATATTTCAACTGATAGCTCTAAATATTTCAGATGGTAGCTCTAAATATTTCAGATGGTAGCTCTAGATATTTCAGGTAGTAGCTATAAATATTTCAACTGATAGCTCTAAATATTTCAGAAATATTTCAGATCGAAGCTCTAAATATTCCAGGTGGTAGCTCTAAATTCTTTAGGAAGTAGCTCTAAATTTTTCAGGTGATGGGTGTAAATTTTTCATGTGGTTCAGTAAGTGAGTGCAGATTTTTTATTCATTTTTTTTTTCTTATATATAATCATCTTATTTACACTTATATGCCCAGTTTTATAACATTAGTCAAAATATATACGAGGATAAAAAATACATTTTGGGTTTCTGTAGATGCCTTCAGATAAGGACACATTTTCTACTTATGATTTGTAAAAAGGCTTTGTGTAGTCTTTTTATCATTATCGAAGACACTTATTAACTATCCCATATACATATTTATTAGGCAGAGGATAGTCCGAAACCCATACCGTTCCACACTCTGAGTGATTGATTTGAAAGATGTCTTCGGGCTAATGACTGTCAAAAATTTCTGTCAACCAGAACTGAACAGCAAGTTTCGTACCTGTATGAAACTTACCAAAATAAATGTGAGGTATTAATACATGCCATAATTTAGTGGTTTGTAAGATACATAACTCACTAAGGTAACACATGATTGACAGTTATCGCGTGGGGCCAGATACTAAATTATAATAAATGTTACAAATTACCAAATGTCAAATCAAATGCGATTTGAACAGATTTGTAAATTCATATTATGCTCCCCACGTAAAAATGGTGAATATTTTGACCTTTTAACAAATATTGCATGAATAAACAGTGTGTGACAATATGTTTTTTACAAGTAATAAAATTTGACGGGTGTTTTTAAGTACATAATGATTAGACCAGTCAGTGTGGAATTTGGGAACTTGAGTGATTAGAGGTTTTCATCCTGATCACATTGACCTGTGTAACTGGTACGACATAACAAACATTATACTTTCTAATAAGTCGTAATATCTCGAGAGAACTTACAGTACGTATTAAATAGGAAAATATTTGGTTTTTAAAAACAAAAGTAAATTTTGAAATACAAATGATACCTTAAGAAAGTGTCAATGGACATTCAAAGAGAAGCTAACAGCGTACCGATTGTACGAGAATGATAAAAAGGTCATCGCGTGCAGTTACAGATAAAGATGGTATGGAGAAAAGAAGCGGAGGATGAAAAAGAATCATAATAATAGAAGCATCAGAATAAAGTTATTGTCCATAAAGGTTACTCCGTTCATACTCCGATATTGTATGCATGGTCAGTTAGTTCTAAATCATTCAATCATTATTAATTGCCCATTTGTCTTCTATTTTGTCGGTCATTTTTTGTTGATGTGACCACAAAGAATGTCACGAACCATTGCTCATGATAGTTTAATACTAGTACTAACATATGTAGCCGGCATATTAACATACAAATTGAGCGGCTAATCAATTTTTACTTATTACTACCTTAGAATGTTGTTTATGTGAAGCACCTGTTTTCGAGCCCACTAGAAATTGCCCAAATCCAAACAAACCGGTGACCAAGTACAGAAAATGATAGAAGTAAACTGAACCTGGCATAGTTGTACCCAATAACAGTATAGTATGTTGGTAAATTTAGTAGATTAAAGTATGAAAACAGATTTTTAACCCTAAGATTATTTACAGTACACCTTTATTCACCCAAATAGAGTCCAAATATAACCAGGCATGGCTGACCACAATTCAGTTTGAATAAGGGTATCTTGGTGCTCCATTCTTGGTGTTGATAGCAATGCACCCTGTACCACTGCACTTAACTATTTCTGGCTAGCCACTACAAAATATATTCTTGAAATATTTGTATAAAAAGTTAATAACATAAATAATGGAAAATATACATTGTCTTGTTTACTTTAAGGATAAGACTGCATTACATTTCGTAATAATATTATGAGAATTGAGCGAAGTTGGCCTTGAAAAGACAAACGCCCTAAAAGCATATAGAGTACGAGGTCTATTCGTCATTTCTAATTTTTATCGTGATTATAACATCATGTTAAATATTCTTAAAAACTAGTATTTATAATTTTACTAGATAAATGTATATAAATACTAGATATTCTTATGAAAAGTTCAACTGTATAGAAAAGGTAATTACATTTTTCGCAATAAAACGCAATTCTTTTATCTGTAAAAACTTTATTAGTATTATCTTACTTACAATTAAGCAGTGAAATTAGTAAAATAATCACTAATATTTTAGAACATTTTAGTAATTAATATCATTAGTTAGTGGACACATTAGTTACAATAAATTTAATATTTTCACAATATACAACATATATTTGAACGTTAATAGTTACACATTTAATATAAATATTCGAAATAAATATATCATATAAAGTTGACTGATTAGTTATAGTGTAATATAAAATTAATGATTAGTTATAGTGTAATATAAAGTTAAATGATTAGTTATAGTGTAATATAAAATTAATGATTAGTTATAGTGTAATATAACGTTAACTGATTAGTTATAGTGTAATATAAAGTTAAATGATTAGTTATAGTGTAATATAACGTTATAGCGTATATTTACAATAAAGTATTTTATTAGTCATAACCTATACTTGTAATATTTACAATAATATACAACATTAGTTAATATAATGAATAAAATATCAGAAAGATACTAAAAGATATAACATCATAATTTACAATGAAGTAATCATCTTTTAATCGTGTCATATCACAAATATTAACTTTTATATTACACCATTTGTTATAATGAAAATATTTACATTGCAATAGACAATTTTATCATATTTTATGTGCACAGTTTAAGACGAGATTAGATTATGACCAGGTAAGTGATAGGGTTTTGATGTGAATATTTCCATAAGAAAAACATTAATGTTTTGGTTGCGTGCTATATATAGTTTTAATATGTGCCAATTGTGGTGTTTATCTGTGTGTTAAATGTTTTTGTTCTTCCCAAGATTTTAATAATGTTTAAAATTTCTTGAGAAAATCTATTTGTGGTCTCTTTTCGTTTCAAGGATAGGTTTTATGTCTGAAATCTAGTTAAAAAGGATATCAAACAGAGGCCAAGAAGACTAGAGGCACCATATTGAAGAAATGAGATGTAAACAGGGTCGCTGAGTACAAAGTTCTCCACTATGGTCAATAGTTGTGTCAACATTGTTAAAGGAAAAACGAGGGTATTATTGACCGTCCACTATTACAATCAACTGATGATGGTAATGTGTAATGTTTAATGAAAGGTGATTGAGAGCAGTATTGACTAGTACCATATTGAATACTATTGATATATGAGTGTAATTACAAACTGAATACCAGACTGGACACTGATACTATACTAATTATTTCACAGTACTGTACGATAGTAAGATGGTACTGACAAAAAATTAATCTGAAAATTACAGGCCATCTGTGTTGTCAACTTCGCATATTCTCTACTATTGCATATTCAAAGTACACTTTCGTTAACATAACAGTTTCTGGTTGCTTGTATGTTCTTATTGACCATAATATACACACAATCAGATCAGATCATGCTCACTCATTTCGAAAACACCTGATGGTACTTTTCTTTGGAGGAGTCCATTACTATACAACTATTGCTCTCGATTTTGCCATGATTTGCGTGTGATTTTGACTTACGGAATTGTTTTGCGTTTATCAAACGCTTTTATGTTGGCGTTACCTAATTACCAAGGAATGGTTAAAAATGCCATTAAATGGGAAAAAGGGTCCCTTCAAATATATTATGATATATGATAGTTTTATATATATATATATATATCATTAATGTTTTATGATCAGATGTACCAAGCACCCCAGAAATCAAAATTAATATAGCTTTATGAATGTATTAAAAGACATTTCGGACTTGATATTGAGTACAAAATAAATCTATTTATTTAAGTAGTGTATAATTTTCAATAAATATAGATAATCAATAAGTATTAATATACTTAAGTAGGTTCGTTGAGTACGTATTGTAATATATACCTTACATACACTCTCCCTGATAACAATATCTTCATCATGCTTTGATGCAACTGATTAAAATTCAATGACCAGCTTGCACGATATACTCTTTTATTATTGGTCACTCGGTGCTATTTCAGGACTTCTATATTAATTTATTGGAAGTGATTTAACGAGTTTTACGTTCGTTTAGTTTACTGGGTATAATTTACGAACTTCAAACAATCAAAGATAACGAACTGCTTTTCAATGATGTTTTTGTGTTTAACCCTTAGGTTGTTAATGTAATTAAGAACTTTTTCATTGATTATGTTTTATTAATACTTCACCGACTTTATTTACTATTAAATGAAGTTCTAGTTCGTCCCCTATATTTTCATTGATAAATACAGTGTATTGCGTTTTAAGTACTTTTCGAAATACAGTTTTTTAACGGATCAATTCGTCAGTAAATATTCCTCAAATATCAACAACAGAAACCGTCTCACAAAAGCGACACAAGCTGGAACCGGTGTAATGTATTTATCGTGATACATCTATATTGAAGTGGTGAAAATAATTCCATAAGAAACAACTGAATATTAGCTCAAATAAATGTAAGCATCAATCATATAAACATATTGACTAAACATATTTAAGCCCACGACTCGAATTAATCTTGAGAGTGGGCGTTTATAGCTGCATTGAAAAAAAAAAGACATTTTTTGGTTTTATGTAGACAAATTAATATTGCCTATTTTGCTTGCATGCCTACGTGAATTAAAGCTATTCTTAACAAAAAAGCAAAATCGTCAATATTTCATCAGTTGTCAGATCAAATTTTATATTTGTTGAATAGAAAACATAATAATATCATACTCTGTATCTGGTATTAACAAAATATTGAAATAAGGAGAAAAATAGTTTGTTTTCAGAACTGTTTTGAAGTGCACTTCAGAAAATATGGTAAACGCAGTCTCGGTGTTGTTTTATCAAGAAAATCTGTTATTTAAACAGTAATAAATTGACAGAAGTATTGGAAACCATTTCAACTGTCAACTTAAACATTTAGAATGTAAATAAGTGAACAATCGGCTCTTACCACTGACATTTGGTATAATTCAAGTGTCAAAACAGGTAACATTTTGTTAAATAATATCCCCTTCTATTATAAAGATAATAGAAAGTTTCAATACATGCCGAGGTCAGTTAGTGCAGTGTTGTACCTTCTGATTAAATCCTTCATCCACACACTATACATTGAATGATGAGGGCGTTTTTAACCTGTAATCATTGCACTTCTTTACAACGATATCACTTATCTAATCTTATCACCATTTATGTTGGTACAGTTTAAATTGACGTAACTCTCGTCAGGACATTGGATGACGTAATGAAGTAAGCAGACGTTGACGTTATATAAGGTTAATGGTAATGATGATGTCTCGTCTGGTTAGGAAGTGTGATCAGTCTGGATATTTGACCACCATAAAACTACAACCATCTGGTATATCAGTTAGAGATGAGACGGGTAAAGATAACAATCGTCTGACCACTCTATATCCAGCATAGTACCTCTGTTGGTGGTCCTATTGTGTCTGGAAGTCTTGATTACAATGCCATACCTCCTGGTAACGGTCAGTAGTAAGAACTGGGAACAAGTGGTGTGTTCAAAGAGTTTTAGAGATGCTTGGAATGACAGATTACAACTTTGAATTGGTAATAAGACACTGTTTAATGCATTTTTAAGATTCTCAGACACAATAAAATGTGGCTCATTAGATTGATCAACAGATTATTTCTCATAAAATACACACACATTAATGACTTCACATTGAAAACAGTCCTAGAATTCTAAAAGCTCTAAGACTTAAAATATGTTTGGTTTGGTTTTGTTGAAAAAAGCTATAAGACAAATAAACTAAGAATTTACTAAGACTGTGCCCACCAACACTTCATTTTGGGTTTCAAAAATTATTTGCTGATGTACAATCAGTTCTCGTAATTTCATGCGACTAAGTTGTATCATTTCGGTATGGTTACAAGACATGGTATAAGCTAAGGACCAGAAGGAAGAAATGATTCTTGTTTGCTGGCCGTTTCTGCCTTTGCAACAGATTAGTTATTATATTCGTAGTTTCATTTGATATAAAATTCCAATATAATTTGAAGTAAATCGTTATTGATCATGTCCATGGAGCGTGAATTATGTTTTAACGGATGTCATGGATTGTTGTAAACTTCTATATTCAAATCCTCAATGTATTGTAAAATATGAACAATAATAAAGGTGTGCACTCAGAAAGATATATTAACCTTCTTCAATGTACCAACTCCTCTTCAATAATTGGTTTTAAGACCACGCTTAATTAACACTGAATACATGTGGACAAACTCGTTTCAGTTTGATTTTCTTTAATCTTTAATTTGTGATTAGCTTGAAAGATGTCATGAGGTGCAAGTAGCCAGGTGTTATAGAACACTGATTCTCAATGGACATAACTAATCCATGGGCATTTGGTCAAGATCTGTTTTATTTAACAGTCAGTTATCGAGTGCAGGATAAAATGGGTCAATGCAAGCTAAAGACGATTTTCTAATAAAACTTTATTTTTTGGTGGAATTTTAAGCCCCTCATAGATTCACGGAACACCCGTGACTGTTTTTTTTGTTTTTGTTTTTTGGGGTTTTTTTTTCAACCCGATATATATGATCGAAAAAAAGCTTTGTCTTTTCCAGATTAAAACTGACTCTGAATATTTCAAGTTCTGTAAAAAAAAAAAAGTCAGGGTTGCAAGAACCTTACTCAGTGAATACTTACATCTTCTTGGAGAGATAGTATTTGGTTGTTTAATTAACATGTAAATCTATGGTGATTTCTTGGACATTTTAGTGGTATACAGAGTAGAATGACCCTGACTCTGTGAGCTTCTGATAGATATATTCAGATGCTTATAATAGTCTTTTTAAGGATCTCCAAAATATGTTGCTTACATATCCATTGTGCAGCCTGTAATATCGGATACATGCATAGATACAGGATACCTGTAATCTGTTATTATTGAGTTACGATAACTCTTACTGGCTAGTAAATCTTATTGATCAAAAATACTGTTTTAGTGCACGTGGCCACATTCCTCAGAAAGCGGTCAATTAAAACAGTCAGTTATTTCACAAGTATTTTTTACCTACTTATTATTGACGGACGGGTGTGGGTACATAAATGAGAAAAATAACTGTTGATTAAAAGAAATTTTATTTACAAAACATAATTATTACGACGTAATTTGATATAAAGCTAATAAGCGGATTAAAATTCAAGTCAACTTATACTTGGGGGTGGCCTTGAAAACATTTAAGATAAATTACTATTCACAATAGGTTCAGATGTTTCAAACAAAGAGGATATCTGATCACAAAACTAAGTTTTATGACCAGAGAAATAAAAGAATAGCAGCGTTCCTAGAAGTGGGTGGGCCCGTGTTTCGAAAAATCGAACAGAACCCACCTCTAACTTTACACACATACCAAAACTGCGGATTTCGGTCACTCGATTTTCAAATTCAGGAAATGATCCAAAGAAGATGACAAAAAAGACAAACCCGCGGCCCCTGAATATTCACGCAATTTCTACCACATATCAGTAGAAAGGGGGAAAGGGGTTGTTGGAAGCTGCAACCCTATATATGATCAACAATATTTAGATCAATTACCCCTTGTAACCGATTCCATGTCCGTGACTAGTTTGTCGATACTGTCGAACATAAGAAGCAACTAAGCGTATACGGCACGGATGCGAATGGTATATATGGTTGTCTCATCGTAACTGGTCTATCCTCGTCTTTTCAGGAAACCTATACAACAGCTGATGTCGTTTCAGTCCTGACTGCTCAAGGGCGGATCCAAGGAGGGGCTCCGCCGGCTCGAGCCCCCCCCCCCCCCTTATTTTTGGCCGACTGATGTCAGAACCCTCTAAAAATTTACCGTTGAATTTGCAGCATGTTATCTTTCAGAGCCCCGCCTTTCTCTAAATCCTGGATCTAACTCTGCTGCTGACTGTTCAAGATTAAAGATTTTCTACAAGGTCCTACGATTGAAAACACACAACGATATATAGAATTAATACTTTTTTCAGATTGTCCCAATTTTCGGAGAGAATCAAACATTATTAAAGAAGTATTTTTAAACTACAAGCTCGTTGATGAATTTTTTAAGTAATATAAGATACACATATGTTTGGTATTCTAAAATGTGTCGATGTTTCTTCTCGCAAATTGTACAGTTTATAATTTCCATAGTTTTTTTTTAAAAATGTTAATCTAAAAATAAAGTTTATTTATTTGGCTTGCCACAATAACTTGGCCCACCAACTTGGAATGGAATTGCAAATCTTTCAATTAACATTCTGTTAGATTAGATGGAGAACTTCTGTCGTTTGTGTTTATTTTTTGTAACAGATTTTTCATACTTAGACATAAGGTTAGAAAATAACAGTGCAAACTAGAGAAAAGTTGGTTAATCCTATAACGCCCATAAAACTTATTTTCGTCGTTTTTATATATTAGATATTTAATATATAAAATACCTTAAATAGCCTATCTGGTAATTGTGTTGGTTTCGATTTAAAAATTATTAATTGTCCTGTTATATACTTACTTATGTTACAGATCATAACTTTCTTTTTTTTAAATTTTACAATTGCATTATCGAATGGGTAAACCTAGCAGCCCATACCCATACTATTTACTTCACTTCAAGCACTTGTTTTACGTCATATTATGCAACATTCTATTGTAAAACGTCATGATTTAAAATTGAACCACCAATTCTCAGAAAATAGTAGCATTATCCCTTTCGTGAAATCATGCAAAAAATTTCTCCAGGAAATATATTTTAAATATATACTATTGAAATTTCGTATTCTTTATACAGAAAACCAAGCGAAATGATATAATTTCTATATAAGGATGACAATTTCAGTATCTTTGAATGATGCAGGAAGCAAAAAACAACCGAGATATAAAAGCTGTATTTAGATTTGAGATGTGATTCACCTGTTTCAAAAAGTAAGAAGATTTATCTAATGAAATTAAAGATCTCATGCAGCTGTAGAAAACAGACTACAGCATCTCTCACTGCATATTATATCACTTCGTTATGAAGTGTGAAAGTCTTTTTACATGTCATTTTCAATTTTTCCACCGCTCTATATATACATATCATGCACGTTTGTCAACAAAAAAATTGTAAGAAATCAGAAAAGTGTGTATTGCAGATATAAAAGTAGGGGATGAAAACTCTACAAGGAATAAAATAGTCCCTCCCCCAATTCTTCTTTAAAATAAAAATTTAGAAGAGTTTATATTTATTTATTCAGCTGTAGCAGATTTCACAATGTAAGAAACCAGTACACCAGTTCTCTATATAGATACTGTGCCAATCATTTTAATTAACCACCATTCGCATTACCGTCTCAACACATTCACAATTTCAATGTTTCTTAGAAAAATAAAATGTGATAGCGCCTCCCCTGCAAGTTGGCTGTAATATGTAGGGATATTAAAAAGAATTGGGCTGTTCATAACACTTTTAAGAGCTTTTGTGGTTTGGCGATTTTTAGAATGGAACCCTGTCATCCCATTCGCAATTCAATGAAAACATACCGTGAAGGTATAGAAAGATTAAGTTACGATAATCTTAATTTCAATACAAGAGAAGGTCAATTACCTTTCGAAAGCGACAATCAGTTAAACAATTTAAAACAATGGAAACAAGAAAACTTATCAAATATCGAGATGTCGACCATAGAACTTTTAAATTCACACTAATGGCTTTTAACTGATGATATGTTAGCTTCTATCAAAAAATGAATCTTCCTGTGATTCTGTGTAAATAGTTAAACCGTTATTTAAATGTATATGCTCAGTTATTTTGTGAGAAGTAAAGCTGAGTTATTCTGTATTGTAAAACGAATCACAATTATACACTTTGATAATAATTCTCTTCTTGGTGAAAATTTATGAATTTAGAAAGTACCTTATACTTTCAGTTAACAGAATTCAATAGTTCTGTTTATCTCAGTACGAATTTGACAAAAACGGAAGATAAAAAGTGACAGGAGGGTGTGAAATAATAGTTAAAATATATTATGCTATATATTAGATGAATACAGTAAGTTATATAGACCACATGAGAAACTCCACCTAGAATCTTTGAGTGTTCTTAGGTACAAGTATTTTACCTGGATAATATAGTACACAAATGATAAAATAATTATTGCATTCCACTTGTTTTCTACCACTTCTATTATTTCCCGATGTGCCTAATTTCTTCCATGTAACTTTCGAATTCTTGAGATGAACATAACATGGCTTCATCAATTGTTATATATTTTATATCTATAGCAATTTAGTTGAGTCAAGTCAGTACGGTGTTCTAATTGGCATCATTATATTATACTTCTGTGTATATTTCAGGCGATGTATTCAAAATGCCATTTGTTTTGTTTCAATCTCAGAATCGAAGAAATAAAGGTATTGGACGTGGTGATAGATTTTGGACATGAAAACTTGGGTTAAGTAAAAGGTATGTGTGACGTGAAAGAAATAAAACGAATGTTTAATGGTGTATTTTTGTAACTGTTAAAGAGCTATTGTTGATTGAACTAAACGACACGACGGTTCAGATATCTCCAGATGAAAATAATGTTTAACATTCAGCCATTCAATGAGGCTTTTTAGGTTAGTTCTGAGGGAAAAATCGGTGCGTATAAACAAAATGAATTGTAATTTTATAGATTGCAAAATTGAAAAGTTGGACTGGAGTATATCTTCTGTGTGAAGTTATACGAGTACGGTAGTTAACTGTGTATTAATTGAAGGACTTCCTATTCGTTTTAATTTCTTAATGCGATATAAAAGTGGGTGGGACTAAAATATGAAATACCTGCCTACTACAAGTATATCAAGCTGATTGTCGTAATTGTCATGATAATACCACGTGACTTGACGCACCGATTGACCCCACACTAGCTGGCCCAGGAGCAGTTCTGTCATATATAGTATGTGACAATGAGGCTATACTATTGACGAAACAAAAACGGCCGTGAATGCGTGAAGCCTTCAAAACGAATCTGGTCATCGAAACAAGAGGTCGTAGAACAGTGCAGGCTACAAACAGGAATAATTTACGGAGAGTTTTTACAGTGTAACAAATTCAGTTGAATAGAAATATCGAGGACAGGAGGTGTGGATTATTTTTAAATTTTCATTTTTTTTTATCATTTAACTAGTACACGTTTTATAGGCTATATATCATGTTCAAAATTGCATTTCTTTATCAACTTGCATTTCCTAATTGCGGTATGAGAGTTAAAGGAATGCTATTATTGTAGTAATGCAATAAATAACAGCCGCAGTTCTCTAACATGTTTACCAAATCTATAAATGTGCACCAAAAAGTAACGGTTATACAGAAATCAATGATATTTTAAACCTTAAGTAATTAACCGAGATATTTTATAGAAGAGTTCGTGCGTTGCCACTTCACGAATTGAATTGAAAGCTTTTGTTGTGTAACAGTTGAAGGTTTCAAATAGCAGTGTTCTACATAAAGATATCGCACTTTGACGGACGAAATACGTACTGAAATATACGCGGTCTACCATAACGTGACAATTTTATTAAAGTTAGTGCACAGGGACTGCACAGGTAAACCTTTTGCCATTTCTACTACAAACTAGCATTTTATTTCCTACTTTGCACTTTTTACACATGAAATATTTCAAATTGACACGGTTATTATACAATAGCGGTATTGTTCTATTAACATTTTTGTGGTTGGGAAAAAAAAGGCTAAGTAAATAAAGAAGCTAACGTGCACTATCTTCTTTTCAATGTTGAAGAGTTTAAATTTCAATACAAACCGAAAAAAAAATTGTTACATGAATGAAGTAGAATAGGCGGAACCGTAATAAAAATAAAGTTAAGTAAAGATAAGTAAAAGTCCTTCTTACTATGGTATTCGAAGAAAAGTGGGCCAAGTTTTAACCAAATACACGAGAAGACGTGCCTTTTAGCTCACCGATTGGTTCGTAGTTTGAAATAGGCGGACGGGCGATCAGTATCTCTAGTTGAATGCCACCTATTCTTTGACCATGGGCTAACGCGTTGGTAAAAAGCCCCACGAGAAGGTATTATATTAGTAAAATCGTACCTTTAATAAGTCTCAAAGAGAATTCGACTCGGTACAGTTCGTTTAGTTCATTCTTGTGATATGATGTGTGCGGTAACATCTTCGACGCGTGGTTCTCCAAACATTTCGTTTATTATTATGTATAATGATAGAGAAGTAGATGTACTAATCTGACCCTATTGAAACATTTCTACCTGTTACTCTCATCATTTGAGGACTTGTCTTGTAATACTGTAACTATCTCTACTTTACAGGTTACAACCAGTAGTCGTCGTACTAGGAATATACTCATAGTTTATGTGTGGAAAATGGTGTAAAACCTTGTACTTTTTTAACATAACATTTCCAGGTTTGAGAAAAACTTGAAATTTAACAATGGCAGAATCAGCATTACGTAGAATTGTGACAAATGGCAGATCAGTGTGTAAAAACAGTGTAAGATGTTTATTTACGGAGGCATCAACGTCTGCAACAGCTACTGCAGAAACTGAGACATTGTCCGATGTAAAAAGTTTCGAGGACTTACCTGGCCCAAACGGAGTGCCCATATTTGGAACTGGATTGAAATATTTAGTGAATCAAGGACAAATGCATGAAGTACAGGTAAGAGAAAATGAATGTTTTTATTAAATTTTCACATTCTTACATATGGTAGATATGAGAAACATATGTAGAGGATATAATGTCAATAAGGTATAGCCTCTAGAACAGGTGTAGATTTCTTCTGTTTAAATATTCCAACTCTTATAGATTCTTTTCAAATACTTTAACACTAATAGATTCCCATTTAATAAATTTATTCTGATCTTGTATAGATATGGATTTCTCTATTAGCTTTTAAGTTTTCATTATGCTTCGTTTTCTACTTATTCTTCTTCATAATTCAGTTTTTCTTAGCTTTTCTGAAATACTTCTTTTTGCTCTTCTTTTATAGATTCTTAATTTTTAATCTCCTTTTGTACCCTTCACCTCAAATGATTTTTTTTTTTATTAAACCTCTTTATATTACCTTATCTATTATCTTTTACAACTCTTCTATATTGCTACTTTTCTTAGCTAAAGTTAAAATACTTTCTATTGGTACTTTTCATAGCTAAAATACTTTCTATTGGTACTTTTCTTGGCTAAAGTTAAAATACTTTCTATTGGTACTTTTCATAGCTGGAATACTTTCTATTGGTACTTTTCTTGGCTAAAATACTTTCTATTGGTACTTTTCTTAGCTAAAATTGCTACTCCTCGGGAATAACCTGTTATTCGGCTCTATTATCATAGTTAAAATACTTTCAGTTGCTACTTTCCTTAACTAAAATACTTTATTTTGGTATATTCTGTTATTCAGCTACTTTTTCTTAGCTAGAATTCTTTGTGAACATACTGTTACTTCTCGGCTATAACCCGTTTATCTGCTACTTTTTGCTAAGCTAAAATACCTTCTTTTATTAGCGAAAGCCATTAAGTTGCTACTTCATAGCTATAACCCGCTATTCAACTACATTTTCTTAACTAAAATACTTTCAATTGATACTTTTCGCAGCAAAAATACTTTAAATAGCTACTTCTCAACTATAACCCGATATTCAGCTACTTTTCCCTAAAACTATCCAAAATACTTTTCATTGCTACTTTAGTTAAAATCCTCTGCATTTCAATAAATAAATCGCAAGTCTTGGAACTTATAAATGCACCGGTTGACCATTTATATTTGAACGCTTCAAAAAGTATACGTTTTGTGAATGCGAGGACAATCTATATACCCATAACAATAGGTTTACCATAAAAAACTATAAAAACCAAATGCCCTTTATGAATAAAAGGAATAATAGCAAGAATATATATATACCTTAGATATAATAAGAATACGAACTAAACGGTTTACATTCACCTCGTTACTCAATGAAACAAACTTAGATATACGATCAATATAACTACACTTAAACAATGTTTTAATACCAGTATTTTATAAGAGAGAGAAAATCGACATCGAAAATAGAATGTTATCGTATAAAAACTTCGCTTTACATCCTCTATTGACCTCAACTAAACTAAACATGTACACTTTGTACAGATAGAAATAGTCGATGGCTTTTCAGAAGAAAACGTGCCTTAATAAAAGATAAAATCATTTGAATGCATGTAACCTATATTGAGCTGGAACAAATACTTTATCAAATTGATGAATAATTGAGATAATATGTAAATGAGTTATTGAATAATATTCAGATAAGAAAAATGCAAATATTTGCCTGTTCACTATCGCCCTTGGCTAGTGACATAAAGGGCCGTGGTTATAACCCTCAACATGAAATTCCTTCCAAAGAATACAATATATACTTATAGATAGCTAGCGTTAAACATGAGAAGGAGGAAAGTTTATTTTTGATTAGATTTGAGGCTATTTCGAGAAATGAAACATGTCTTATAATGGTTATAGCCAGTAAGAAACAATAGGATATATATATGTAATAAAAATCTTGTAAAAATCTGATATTATGTATTGTTAGTGATGAAAGACATTCTTATCTCTTACATATTCCCCTTACACTCGACTGATAACTTTCATTTGACATGAACAATAGTTTTTACATTACTATGATACTACCCTACTTCATTCTACCCCTTGGCTAATACAGTCGAAAGCCTTTACAAGATCTATTTCATATAAAACTCGCATGATGTAAAAACAGTTCAATGTGTATAGAACATGTTAGTGGTAGATAAGTTGAACAGGTGAATTCAAACTGCCAAAACGTCAGTTCCACTGTCAGAAGAAGAATTTCCCCTGCTTCACTTTTCCTTCAATTCTAGACAAGACCAAATGTTTTTTTATTAATGAATGTCAGCAGAGGAAAATAATGTCAATTCCAAATAAAGATAGAGAGAAGAGGGTCCAGATGTGAAATTCAACAAACAAAACTTTCAAATCGCAGCCAAAAAATGTTACTCTTGTACTTCAGCTGTGGCTTCCGATACATGGAAAACATAATGCGGATTGGAGCTATCTCAATAAATAGTTGAAACTATAATACTCAGATATGTATTGCAGTAAAGTATGTAGATGTTATGGTAAAGATAAGAAAATAAGTAACAGTACTCTTCCTTACAAATATCTGGCATCAACCTTGCCTCACTTAACCTCCAACTCTTATCTTATTTCTACACATATTTGTGGTTTTTAATTACACAACTGATAGATATAGGTTAATAAGATAATAACCTTATATTTACTTATCTTACTAGTTAAATCAACCATAGTCACTGACTTAATCACATACATTTCATTATATAATATACATGTATATCATACAGGATTTGTGGTTTAATAACTAGGAATGGCCCAGCTTCCAGACAAATCTCTTCCCACAAAACAGACGCTACACTTCATTCCATATTTATGTGTTTGAAATAATGTTTGTGTCTGTGGCATCCTTACAAGTTTGAGGCAAGACAAAAAAGCAACCTAAATTGATCAAACACTATACTATGAGAACGTATAGTTAGCTTATAAATCTAGAAAACAAAATAACAACAACGTGGCCGCAGAACTATGAACAAAGACACGGACATTGTTTTCTGTTTGTTATTCAAAAAACCTTTCATTTTATTCACAAAGGACTGATATTGGTCTCGTTATTCTGCACATAACGCAAAGAATATGATGCATTTTGCGGCAATATAATACAGGACCAAAATAAATCTGAATTTATTGTTACCATTAACTCAGTCTGTAATATTCAGTAGAAAGAGACTATAGTTTTTTTGTGAAAGTGGCGACTTTCAGTATGTTTAAAGGTTGATGATGTCGACGACAGATGTTTTGATGATAAGATTGAATAAAGAGAAGACGAGAGGAGACTAATCATACTTTCTGTCATCAAATACATCACCATCTGCTTCATACAGTATCTTCTTATCTTTATGTTGACAAATGAATTTCAAATCGAGAAAAATTTCCTGGGGGGGTTCTAATTTCTGTAATTAGCCTGTAGTAAGTCCATCAGATTTAGCGTATTATTGATTCTCTGCCTAAAGTGTCATATTTCCTTCATGTAGTTTCTCAGATATGAGGGGTTAAATCATTATCTGTATTGTGTGGTATGGTATGGTATGTATATATTTGTCGTTTTTTTTTTTATAAAACTGACGTTCAAGACAAACTATTAGATCATGCTTCAATATTGTTTATGTTCAACAATTCTCAGTCTCTTCATGTTAAATACTCTCTTAACTACGATCTACGTTTTTCACCATTGTTTACTTGTTCTGTTTCAATCACCAAATCACAGTTCAATCTCTGGATCGACCATTATTTACTCCCTTGATCACCATTGTACAATCTCTTCTGACCACCATTGTTCAATTTCATCTGATCACCATTGTTCAATAGCAGCTGATCACCCTTGTTCAATCTCTTGATCATCAATGTTCAATCCCTTGATCACCAATGTTCAATCCCTTGATCACCAATGTTCAATCTCATCTGATCATCATTGTTCAATAGCATCTGACCACCATTGTTCAATCTCTTGATCATCATTGTTCAATCTCATCTGATCACCAATGTTCAATATCATCTTATTACCATTGTTCAATAGCATCTTATTACCATTGTTCAATATACTCTGATCACCATTGTCCAATAACATCTGATCACCATTGTTCAATAGCAGCTGATCACCATTGTTCAATCTCTTGATCATCAATGTTCAATCCTTTGATCACCATTGTCCAATAACATCTGACTATTGTTCAATCTCTTGATCACCATTGTTCAATTTCATCTGATCATCATTGTTCAATAGCATCTGATAACCATTGTTCAATATACTCTGATCACCATTGTCCAATAACATCTGATCACCATTGTTCAATAGCAGCTGATCACCATTGTTTAATCTCATCTGATCACCATAGTTCAATATCATCTGATCACTATTGTTCAATAGCATCTGACCGTGACCACCATTGTTCAATATCATAGGACCACCATTAGCATCTGATCACCATTGATCAATATCATCTGATCACCATTGATCAATATCATCTGACCGTGACCACCATTGTTCAATATCATAGGACCACCATTAGCATCTGATCACCATTGATCAATATCATCTGATCACCATTGATCAATAGCATCTGACCGTGACCACCATTGTTCAATATCATAGGACCACCATTAGCATCTGATCACCATTGATCAACAGTATTTTTCGATCTCTTGATCATCGTGTTCAATTCATTTGTCGGTAACCACTCAGAATTTCAAAACGATACCCTTAATTTCTTAAACAGTGGTTGTACCATGTTTGTTTCTTCCTCATACCCGTAATGATAAAAATGGCCAAACTTTGAAAGTTGTTCTTTTTATATAGTATATATCTTGATATAAGTTATTTTTTAAACCTTGACCTAGTCCCTCTCTTTTTCTTTTTTATTTAAAATGTTACAGAATGTAAGCCGGCAAAACTGTTGTAGATTGAAGAATTAATGTGAACAATATCATTCAAACTTCTACATTCATTGGGTAATCCTCCGAATAAAAACTGGCTTTTTTCAAAGTTGCCATTATACGTTTTTGTTCCTTTAGTTTAAATATACAAGCACTAGCGTGTACCAGCTAAGATGGTGAAGGTCAACAAGGCCATCCTTACGCCTCAAGTAGAAAAGATTTTTTATGGCTGTCTATACGTTTCTCCTTTCTCATTTATCCTCAAGACAAATATGGCCAGTGAACACAAAACACGATTTTACGCGACCGCTCATCACTAGCTTGTTGACTCAATCTCTACAGTTTTTACAGATCAATTTGGCATTTGTCAACTAAATTCCATACCTTGTTGATCTAGCAAATTGAATAAAAGCATTATTTTATTAACTTGACGACATATATTTGTTTTTTGGTTTGATAAAGATTTGAACATAATTAAACCTAGTACAGAAGGGTAAGCCGTACCGTTGAAAAGGAACAGAATTTTCTCACAAGTGTACATCAACTCAAACCATAAAACAAATAAAGTGATGGTGGAGGTCACGTGTGACTAATTAATTTATTGTTAAAAGATAAATAAATACTTGTTTTAGCTTATATTTAAACCAAGTCCAAGTTTTCATCAAACAGTATAACGAGTGTAAGGAGTTGATATAAGCCCAGTTAACAACAGTTGAAACCAGTTTTACTATACAACTACCTTGTAACTACCTTTTCCACAGCTATCTGGATTATTCTATTGAACACTTGTATATAAGGGTATCCCCGGGTATCCCCTATCTAGTCTTTGTATTACCTTTACAATTTAATCTGACATAAGTCGCCACAAATACTACTTTCATACATATAATCCTTGAGGTATTTAGTTTCAAGCGACCCCTTTTCTTTCATTCGTGCATTGTCAACAATACACTACTTGTGCAGTTAAAGATACCTTGCCATATAGAAATCGAAGAGATTTATTGCTGCTATGGTAATTTTTTTCTCATTGTACAATTCAAGGGGTATATAGAACAATCAATGACATTAGTAGGGATTAAAATTAATTATAAGTGTGTTGTTTCTATTTTTTGCATATAATTCTGATAAGACTATCGACAAGAATCAGTAATTTGACCACAAGTACTGATACCAATATTTTATAATTTAACCATTGTGATTTATGAGTAGAGATTTAGATAAGTTTATAATGTTTGCTATATATACTACTGTTGACTTTATTAATAACTCTATTCTCACGAGAAATATCAATTCATTTCTCTTTATAAGGACAACAAAAAAAAAACCCCAAAAATTGGGTTATCGATACGTAATCATCTGTAACAACAATTATCGGCTCCCCATAGACGCTGTCTTTTCTTTCATAATATCTGCTGTATATGCAGTATTATTAGAAAAGTATGTTGTATAATATCGCTTTTTTTAAATGCAGACGATCGCCCGATACAACCCCTTTGTAGTGCATTTTTTCAAACATTTACAATGAGATCGTTGTATCAACCTTCGTCTTTCATCTTCTTTACAAATATTCTCATTAACGGTTGTAGACTTAATAAAATGCAGCTGACTATGGTAGTGGTTTAATGCTCCATCTACAAGACATATCTCATCTCTACTGTGCTGCTATTGCGTTTTCTGCCATGGGAAGGTATTTTCCCAAAATGGCCCAAGCTATGACATTTTTTTTTAGCCTATTCTGGTATCTTAGAGAGCTTCTCTCATAAAATGTTTGTTATCCAAATATCACTTTTGTGTCTTACAGAGAGGGTTCCACAAAAAATATGGTAAAATATTTAAAGAACGACTTGGACCTATCACCAACCTATCAATATCAGATCCATCTTTGGTTGAAGAAATATTACGAACTGAGGGCAAATATCCAGTGAGACCACCTTATCAATCCTGGGTTCTATATAATGAAATGTACAATAGAAAAGGCGGAACAATGACAGCGTGAGTATTTTATACTTAATAATTTAGAACTTCATGATGACCTTCAATCACAGACCGACAGTGTCATGTCCAAAAACACATCCATTGTAATAGTTTCACCCGTTTTCATGTTCTATTTTGGTTAGAAATGGTTGTTAATTTAATTTATTATGACTAAAACGTAACATAGATATGGTACGTAATATGTTATTATAATGTGTTTGTAATTTGTGACAAGATTGATATGACCCATCAGTACACTGTCGGTCATTAATATATCTAATATAGACTAGATACACGTGGATATATCAACCTGTATATATATATCTTGTCAAAATACATCTAAAATAATGAAAAATACAGTATAGTTCTCTTTTATCTTTTAGTGATGGTGAACATTGGAAAAAATGTCGAAGTGTCATGAATCCAAAATTTTTACGACCCAAAGCTGTTGGAGAATTTGTAGAAGGCATAAATGGTGTAGTAGCATCATTTGTGGATCGTCTCAGGTTACTGAAAGATGCGACAGGAGATGGTGAACCTATACCTCATTTACCTAATGAACTGAGCAAATTTACAATGGAGGGTAGGTGGACACTATGTCAACTTTGACACGTGGTCAGGCACTCGCCGACATTTACCTTCAAAACCAACAGCTTAAAGAATATCCGCTGAAATATAAAACTACGACGCATTTAAAAAGTAATATACATATTACTATTATATTCACAAGAATTCAACACAAATCTATTTTGGAGAGGAAATGTATTTTAAAATATTTCCCGAGTTTAAGCTAATGAAGAAACTGTTAAAGAAATGTGTTGTATGTGTTAAAAATGTTGGTCAATATTAACTTTACAGATATAGGTCAATCTTCCTTTAAACATCACTTTAAACCACTTTTTTTTATAATGTATATTTTAACTTGCTTTCCTTTACTTACCTTTGTGTAACCTCAATTTCAGCTCTTGGTTGGGTATTATTGGACAAAAGATTAGGGTGTTTAGAAGAACATGTCGAAGAAAAAGTCCAGAATTTTATCTCCTCAATAGCAACCATGTTTCTAACTGGACATCAATTGATGATTTTCGCTAATGTACATCAAAAATTGAACACGAAACCATGGAGAAACCACGTGAAATCATGGAACACAATTTATGAAATAGGTATGAATTCAGCTATTATTTAGAATGAAGTATTCAACATAATATATCATCAATATTAACAAAGTGTTTGGCTACATTTATACTATTGTCGACGTAATATTGGATTACACTGATAGTATGTCGACATTAACAAAGTATTGGATTACATTTATTTATCGACGTAAATAAAATATTACATAATACTAAAAACTAAAAATACTAAAAGAATATCAGCATAAACAAAGTATTAAATGAACAATTGGTTCGTATCTGATGTTGATCGACGTTAACAAAGTTTTTTGTTACACCGCACCCTCTTGACGATCAACAAATCGTTTGATTATATCGACATTTTTTTTAGTCTATCAAGTGAGATTCATGATGAAAGCATTTCTATTTCAGCACAAGACTATATTGATGAAAGAATGAAAGATGTTGCTGAGAGATTAAGCGGTGACATAAAAGAGGGAGAACGGGTAGATTTTTTAACGTATTTAGTTGGTAGTGGTAAATTAAGCCGAGAAGAAATCTATGTGAATATTACCGAGGTGTTATTAGGTGGAGTAGATACGGTATGTAATAATATCTCATTCATACACAAACTTAATGAATTAACTTTCACACACAATTCTCTTTACAAAAGTAATTTGTAGTGAAAAACTTTCAGCACCAGAGATTTTGAACACATATAACATTCATTGAGCTGAACAGAATACCTTTACTGTCAAGTAACACTAATAAAGTTGTAAAAATGTGTTTTAAAGATTATATTCAAGTCGTCAATAATACCGCGTGTATGTATCTTATGCTTGGTTTCGCTAAATAAAGCACGAATAAATAAACATTGTGTGGTATAAAGTAGAAGGGTTTAAGACTAGTCAGGTAGAAAATGATATATTCCCTACTTTAATCATATTTGAAACCTTCATACTAATTTATGACCTTCCCTCATACTATCGAAATATTTCAAATAACTTTTGACTGTTCCGACGTAATTTTAAATATTACCTGCGATAAAAACCACTATTGACAGATTTTTCTCGTTTAATATCCTTCAAAATTGCCAAAAATTATCCCGAGGCAAGATTCCAAATAAAAGATCTATAAATACGTGATTTATATTCCATCATTTGAAAAGGTTCTTTTATGGATATCTTAAGATTTGGTACGCTTTGACCCCAGTTAAAAGAGTTCACTTGAAATATTTGTGTTTGTTTTTGATAAACATGTCACTTTAACTCCAGTACACACAACGTTCACCAAATTCCCCTCTTTTAGTTGGATTTCAACATCGCTATATATGTCTAACAAAATATACACAAACCTATTTTTTAAGGTCATAAAAATTGAGTTGATTGACAAAGTGCATCAAGCAATGAAATATGACATAATTTGGCTGTTAATTAAGGAACGTCAAATATAAGTTATGTTGTTTCTTTACTATGTATTTGATGATGGTACAATTCACAAGTAACTGATGTTTAACTCTTGACAACTTATCTCAAGGTCTTCTACAGGATAAAATTGTCACATTATTTATGTTGTACTGTTGAATTGTTCTTAACATGCCATTCAGTATACAGTCCTACATCTTACTGAAAAAAACAGCATATATAAAATCTAACACCTCTTTCAAGGTTCAACGCATTTAACTGCCAGGAATGGTCTTGTGTAAACAATATGTCAACAATGATCTTAACACCATATAAATCATCTCATTATTATCTAGAAAGTATTATCTCTTTAAGGCATGATGAGAACATGATGTCAAATTAAGAGAGAAACAGTTACTCTATAAATTTTGGGTTTAGGAATCATATGATATAAAACTGTTCCATTGATATGATCCCATATCTTTTAGATAGTTGAACAAAAAGGATTCTCTTTTGTATTTTATAAATATGTTGATGTTGACTTTGTAAAACTTGTGAAGTATGATCAAAGATGTGTCGATTCAGAAATATCAAGTCTTGTTCGGGTTGCCTGTGTTGAATTTGCTGGAGTAAAGTTTAAGTCGCCTTCAATGACTGGTTATCAGTACGTGAAATTTGCTGAGAAATCTGTTATTTCCAACACACTGAAGCAGTTCCCATTACTCAAACGTATGGCTTTGTGTGAAGAAAAGTATTCCTTCACACCTGATGACTTCAAAGCAGAAACCAGACTACAAAGAGTAGCGTCCAAAAAATTTACGATAAATCACCTCAAGACTTCTGATGAGATACTTACACCAAATGTGTTTGATAAAACATCTCTTACACAAACCCATTGTGGGAAACAACTCATAAGCCCATATTTAGCCAGTCATATTGAAGAGGTCGAGGTTAATGCAGACATCCAGATTGATATTGATTGATTGATTGAGCTGAATATATCGAAGTGCAAGACATTTGCAATACCTATAAGATGTCATTTTAGTTCTGTTAATGGGTTTATATCAAAAGATGAACTCAAAATTGTGAAACAATCAAAGGGTGAAGCTGAAATGGCACAAATAGATTGGCTTTATGAATATGCCAGTGAACTGTCTCCAGGTGATGCCTGCATCAGTGTTGTGACATCAGGTGATATAGATGCTGTTGTTTTGCACCTTTTTTCTTTAAGTCTGGATTGGAAAAGAAACACCAATCGAAAGTTTATAAATCCAGTCATTGTGCTTCTCCAAAAACCAACTGGTATATTTGATATATACAACATAACCGGACTAATAGAATACCTTGAAGAAAATACTTCCGACAACAACATAGGTGTAAAGATAGCAGTCGCACTTTGTCTTGGTGGTAATGACTTCTTTCCAAAGTTTTATGGCATATCTCATACTCGCTTGATTGAAGTCATTTTCACAGAACAAACGATTAAGGACAACTTTTTGAATATAACTCAAGTTGATAAAAGAAAGAAAGTAATCATAGACAAAGTTGTTTATAAAGACATAATCAAGAAATTATATTGTCCAAAGTATCTGCCATACGACAAATTATCATATGAGGAGGTCCAACAAATATCTGTGTCAGTAAAAAGGCGAGATGGAAAACCGGTCTTGAGGTAGAGTAATAATGAATACATGTGATTATTATGTGATTTGTATTTGCTTCTCGAAATTGAAAACAACCATGATCTTTGTGTCAGATTGTATGACAAACGTGACGACTTTGATTTTCCTATTGTTAATTTTCCATTCATGTGCAGTAACATACCACAATCGCCTGCTTATGGCACGTACATTTCACAATTATTTCAATACTGAATATTTGTGCCTCCCTTGTAGTGCCAAGTGTAAATAGTGTTTAAAGTTTGAATGAAAACTGACTATTAACTATTAGTGCTGACTTTCTACTTAATTTGTCTATCTTGTCTTATCAATTGGGAAATGAAATAATAAAATATGTAAGCTTATAATGAGAATTTTTTTTCATTGAGACTATTTTGACTTTTTCAAAAGACCATTTTGACTTTTTCAAAAGACCATTTTGACTTTTTCTAAAGACCATTTTGACAATTTTTTTAAGACCATTTTGACCAAAATTTGGGACCATTTAGGATTAGGGTCCAATTGACTATAACCCCTCCGAAGTATATAGCTTAGTTTTTAAGTCCTTGTTTTTGGAATTGATCTTAGATATTATTTTGATATGTATATAATTGATATTTTTTTGTAGTACAAGTTTGGTTATCACTATCAATTTGGCTGGGTTTTTATTATGAATGTATATTTGTTCATTTGGTAATTCATTTTTTAATTCAGTGCCTCACAACTGGGGTCCATATGCAGGAATCAATTCAAAATTGTTGTGAAATTTGGAAAGTTGGTGAATTGTTCTAATTCTTCTTCTCATATAACTTATTTTATATAAAAAAAAATCACTTTCTTGGTCAGAAAAATCTGACTTGATTTTTAATTTTATTTTTCATGTATTTGTTTTCTTTCACTATTATTTGAATTTTGTATATATTGAATTATGTCTATGAATCATTTAAAAGAAAACGTTGAATTCATATTGTTTTTTTCAATAGAAAATATTAAAACCAGTAGAAACATTAGAGAAGAAAGTACCAAGACTGCCTTCTGTGATAAAGCTATTTAAAGCTTTAAACATCAGTACCATAAAACCCAAAAGCTTACACACTTGATACCAGATAACAAGACATTTGACCTAGATCTTGATAGCCTGAAGAATTTATGGAACTAATTGTGACTGACAAGCTAATGAGATAACACTCAATGTAACCACATGGGGTCACATTCTATATTTTGGTAAAACTGGCGGCCATTGTCAGTTAGATGTAGCACTGTATATTTTAATTTTTATTAATTACAGGCGGCCAACTCCTTCTCATTTTTACTCTACTCATTGGCTAAACATACCGAGTCTCAAGATATCTTACTTGAAGAGGTTGACCGAGTGTTAGGGGGTAAAGTGTGTTCTTATGAGGACCTTCAACGTATGCCATATTTAAAGGCCGTCGTTAAAGAAACTCTAAGGTAATTATGAAGTCTTATTCATCAAGTCATCAGATTGACAGATTGACAGATTGACAGATTACCAACCATACACCGGATGATTCCAGCTTGTTGAACAGGCCAAGTTTTTTCTATATAAAGTTAATCATGAGCAACTGCAAACGATGGTTATTTGTAATTTGTGGGTTGTCAGTTGTACACCTACGTCGACTTAACTCGACTCCCGTTCAGATTCTGCCTGATGCCATCAGTAGGTCTCTCTAAGAGCTTGTTTCAAACTGAATCAACCAAAGACATAAGGTTCTTTCTGAACTTTTCTTGGTGCTAAAATATCAGATTTAATTCAAACAAGACAAGACGGAAGAATATATTTGAATTCCCATGTTAAGATGTTATGTATGTATTGTAGACTTTACCCACCGATTCCTATCAATGCCAGAGTAATGCAAGAAGATACCATCATTGATAATACTCTAATACCTAAAGGAGTAAGTATTTAATATTTAATATCGAGTATTCAATAACACATGTTATGGTGTCCATATCATTACCCTATATATTATGTAAATAAGAGTCTAAATTCAATCTATATTTTACTAAATTGACGTTTGTTTTCCCAGTGCGTACTTTTGTACCAGTTTTGATGTATGTGTTTTAAAGTTCCTTATTACTTTACAATTTACAAAACGCTTTTGATCCTCATGAAGTATTGCAATATACAAAGTCATAATCTTTGTCTCATCTTGCAGACATCTGATTGCTGTCACAGATCAAAGTCCGGGAACCAAATAAAAGCATTATTATTCTGCTGAATGTAACAAAGACTTATTCCATCACTTTCTACTTTCAGACTATTGTGTTACTTAACAAATACACAATGGCACGAGATGAAAAGATATTCACTAATCCAGACAAGTTCATACCAGAACGATGGCTACGAGCTGAAGCTAAAGATTGGCATCCATTTTCTAGTATACCATTTGGTTACGGAGCCAGAAGTTGTATTGGTAAGTTCCTTACATGGTATTTCCTATAACTTGTAACGTTACTTTTTTTAATTGTTAACTTGGTATGGATTTATATTGCTTGAAATGTCTTAGTCTTCGCATATGCCATGGGCGCTTGAGGAGGTGAAGCATTCTAAAATAGCAGTATATAATAGTACTAGTAATAGTACTAATAGGTACACTTCTGTGTTTTCAGGTCGAAGAATTGCCGAAACAGAAATCTATTTGGCAACTGTAGGGGTAAGTAAATATTATTGTTCTTTATCAATTTCTCTGTTGGAATAAAGCTGATGCACTAGGTGTAGATTGAGAGGTCTATGATGATCATCTGATTACGATTGAGGGTAATCTATCTTTGGGATATTCTAAAGCTCGGACAAATCTTCGATATTTGGATAAGAATGTACGGTATCCACTCACAACAATACGTTTGCTTAGTTTTGGTTATTTTTAATTTCAGATTTGTCAGAATTTCAAAATGTCTGTTAGTGGTAAATTTGATATTAAACCGTCAGTTAGAACACAGTTAACACCAGGACCAGAGTTACCAATACTGTTTACTGAACGATAGGACTGAGATACATAGCGTCAGGCTATCTCTTCATCATCCACAGGTCGTTCTTCTTCCCAACCAACTAGTGTGACAGTTATCTGGGACAGTATACTATATTCGACCTACACGAGAGTTTCGTGGTTATTGCATGATATATTCAGCTAGAACAACACCCCATCAACATGTTTACCACTAGAAATAAACGAGGGAAGACAATCTCAGGGTGGCAAACTTATAACTCAATTTATTTCTTGAAGTTATTTCACTTCATTTATTTATAAGTGTTATAGTTAATGTTGTAACTTTACTAGCTTCAGTGTTAAGAAAGGAAGCATGTTGCAATATTCAGACATCGTTAGCTAGATTACCGGCTAATTAATCCAGAAAGCAATAATATGAATGTGATTATAATTTTTATTTGACTATCTGCGGTAATAGTGCAGTTGTGTTGTTATAAAGACTTCTTGTGAAGAAGCTACTAGCCAAAGACATGATAAGTCTAGATTGACGATATAAAAACGGGTATAATATATGTTTAATATAGTGCCATGTACAAAGTTTATTGAGGTATTTAAGAAGGATTCTTCAAATGAGACTTTCAGAGACATAATGTTCTGTTTTTAGCATACTACTGTGACATTTTTACACTGTACATGATTGAACACGCCGTCTACCTCCATTATAATGTATGTGTATAATATCTAGATATCAACAACTAGTGGATAAAAACCAAGAAATCTCAACTTGCTGACGAATTAACATTGGTTCATTTTAAATCATAATATAAAAAATACTGTGAACATGTTATGAAGGACACTGTACAGTGCAATGAGATGTACCCATGCATTTTGAATTGGACAGTATATAATTGGACCTCTCTGAATAAAGGAAATATGTATATAATTTACAATGAAATGCTCACAGAGGTTGAAAATGTAACTTGTTTAAAATACGCTGTCAGTATTACACTTTGTTTTTTATCTGCAATTCTTATGTGTATACCTCTAACTTCTCGTGTAAATATCATGGTATTTTATTCACTATTTAATTATACAAACTTACAAAAAATAAATTACAATGCTCAGCCTTCAAGTGTCACTTCTCAGTTTACTAGATAGAAATGACAGATAGCCATTATTTTACAATATATCTATATAGTCATAGATTGAGTCTATTTTACACAGGTAATAATAGATAGGGTCTGTACTATAGAATATTGTTGAATTAGCATTATCTTACATTTCTATTATAGTTATAGTATTTGACCCAAACGATAATCTCAGCTTCAGATAAAATCAGCATATTATAGAAAATGTTATCAAGTAAAAATGATAACTATACATGTAGCTTGACGTCCACTGCACAGCCTTAATATGCACTTGAGAACAATAGCTTACTAAGTTAGTAAGAAAATGATCAACTCAAGTGCATTTTATTTGTTATTTTTTCAACGCCCCGCTCCCATCCCCTCGTTTAACCTCCGAGTTTAAACATAACACCTATTTGTTTCACATCTATATAAGGAAGTAAGATATTGCCGAAGATCGGTGCATTGATGGACATCAAAGCTCTTTTCTCCGTGCTCAACGGATGCAGAAAGACGCCTGCTTCGTCTACTCCGAAAAGGGCATATAGACTGGTACTTTACTTTAGCTAATGATTTAGCTGTTCATGACGTTAAAAAGTCCGCCTATCTCAACAATACGTTTACAAACTTGAATATACAAAAGGCCTCCAGTCCCTTTAATCGTTTATATAAGGGCACTAAATGTAAGCCTATCTTATAGGGGGTATATTGTTCGGGGTTATTCAGTATGAAACAAATCTCGTACAGGTCAAAGACTTTATACACTACAATGATTACAAACGATCATACTAAAATGACGGTTAAAGCCAACAAAAACTTGTTTTATGTAGAGATTACTTTGAAAGGGTTAATTTACTAACACCTATCTACCTTTACCTACTTATAGACCTGTATTTTAACTACAGTGCAAGTACGAAAAATGTTAGAGTGCTTTAACCTTATAAGGAAACTGTGTATTTATATGGCAGATGAAATTAGTTAGTCGAAGAATCTTTACCAATTGGTCAAAAGCATCAAGAATCATACTATTTATTTACAAGAAATATTATCAAAACTGTTATCTCATCGTTGGAACAAGAATAGGTTTTAAACTTTAATTCTATATACATGTAAATAACGGAACACAATTTTATGGTATACTACTCCTTAGTTTTATTACACACAACGTTTCAACAAATTGTGTTCCGTTATTTAATGTGATCTCTACCCCTAATTTAATGTCGCTTAAGGATTATATACATGTAATAGCCTTCATTAAACGACCTTCAAGAAGCGATGGTTACATTTCAATTTCATATACGATTCTACTGCCTCCAATGGCATACCTATAGCTTTCAAATTCTACCAAAAAATACATTACATTACAAAGCATGTAGGTATAGATTGTGAATCATAATACAAACCTAGGCCAAATATTTTCACTCGGTTAACTCTAAAAATTCGAATCTGATCTAAATTTCTTTAGTTATGTTTGAGGACTCCACTTAATGACTCTCATGTATGTAACCGTTGTAACGATTTGAACACCCATAATTCAAATATGTTATAGCTTATGAATATGTGTTCATTATAGAAGCTCATCTACTGACACTTTAATAAAAAAGATCTTGCAGTAGTCGTTTCTTTCAGGAACCTAGGAAGATGGTTGCTGTAAAGTTTATAGACAAAATCATGTTTAAGGGATATCTTAGCTGCAGCAGCTGCATATCTAGGTCAAATTTATTTTAGAAATGTTCAGTAATCGATATAAGGAAATGGTGTTGAAACAACACAACCCTTGCTTTCGTTGGCTTTATCTTCTACGTTCGGCCAAATGGTGCTGATTGAAATTATATTATTGTTTCAGTTCTTAAATGACAACATCATTTGGAGTTTTAAAGGAATTGATTAAAGTAATATAATTTCTGGAATTATCAATTTAATTTGGAATAATTAGCTGTCAATCGGTTTGATTTAAGAAATTGAGATCGTCAATTTTACATACACAATGAGATGCAAACTCTTCACATTTACTGTATTTCAAGGGCATTAACTAGAAACTGGTCGGAGGTGACAACAACATGAATATTGTTACCAAGTGTCAAATGTCATAGCACAACATTGTGAAAGTTAAATAATAAATTCAGACATGAAAAGACAATGAACATTCAAAACCAAATTAAAGTGATTCACCTTTAAACATATCTATGCACATCTGCTTTAGTTTAAATCGAATAATTTGGTAATTTCTCTACTAGAAATTGATATTGTGCTATAATTGTCTACCTGAATTCAATTGTAAAATCACCAAAGATATGGTACTAATGTTCAGACATATTTATAGACAGGGAATATCAGTCAAAGATTGGGACCTTTTTGTGTGTCTGATTTCTGACAGGGAAGCGTCTTTAGTTTTAATGAACAATGACCCAATCTTATATTTCTATGCTTCCTATAAGCTTTAAAACTTTCATTATCATAAATAAAACCACCATGCTAGCAATTATACACGTATACTAAGACTTACACAAGTTCTACAGGATAAAGACCACCAGTTCTACAAGATACAGACCACCAGTTCTACAAGATACAGACCACAAGTTCTACAAGATACAGACCACAAGTTCAACAATATACAGACCACCAGTTCTACAAGATACAGACCACCAGTTCTACAAGATACAGACCACCAGTTCAACAATATACAGACCACCAGTTCTACAAGATACAGACCACCAGTTCTACAAGATACAGACCACAAGTTCAACAATATACAGACCACCAGTTCTACAAGATACAGACCACTAGTTCTACAAGATACAGACCACCAGTTCAACAATATACAGACCACCAGTTCAACAATATACAGACCACCAGTTCTACAAGATACAGACTACTAATTCTACAAGATACAAACTACCAGTTCTACAAGATACTGACCACCAGTTCTACAAGATACAGACCACCAGTTCTACAAGATACAGACCACCAGTTCTACAAGATACAGACCACAAGTTCAACAATATACAGACCACCAGTTCTACAAGATACAGACCACCAGTTCAACAATATACAGACCACCAGTTCAACAATATACAGACCACCAGTTCTACAAGATACAGACTACTAATTCTACAAGATACAAACTACCAGTTCTACAAGATACAGACCACCAGTTCTACAAGATACAGACCACCAGTTCTACAAGATACAAACCACTAGTTATACAACATACAGACCACCAGTTCTACAAGATACAGACCACCAGTTCAACAATATACAGACGATCAGTTCTACAAGATACAGACCATCAGTTCTACAAGATACAGACCATCAGTTCTATAAGATACAGACCACCAGTTCTACAAGATACAGACTACAAGTTCAACAATATACAGACCACCAGTTCTACAAGATACAGACTACTAATTCTACAAGATACAAACTACCAGTTCTACAAGATACAGACCACCAGTTCTACAAGATACAGACCACCAGTTCTACAAGATACAGACCACAAGTTCTACAAGATACAGACCACAAGTTCAACAATATACAGACCACCAGTTCTACAAGATACAGACCACCAGTTCTACAAGATACAGACCACCAGTTCTACAAGATAAAGACCACCAGTTCTACAAGATACAGACCACCAGTTCTACAAGATACAGACCACAAGTTCAACAATATACAGACCACCAGTTCTACAAGATACAGACCACTAGTTCTACAAGATACAGACCACCAGTTCAACAATATACAGACCACCAGTTCAACAATATACAGACCACCAGTTCTACAAGATACAGACTACTAATTCTACAAGATACAAACTACCAGTTCTACAAGATACTGACCACCAGTTCTACAAGATACAGACCACCAGTTCTACAAGATACAGACCACCAGTTCTACAAGATACAGACCACAAGTTCAACAATATACAGACCACCAGTTCTACAAGATACAGACCACCAGTTCAACAATATACAGACCACCAGTTCAACAATATACAGACCACCAGTTCTACAAGATACAGACTACTAATTCTACAAGATACAAACTACCAGTTCTACAAGATACAGACCACCAGTTCTACAAGATACAGACCACCAGTTCTACAAGATACAAACCACTAGTTATACAACATACAGACCACCAGTTCTACAAGATACAGACCACCAGTTCAACAATATACAGACGATCAGTTCTACAAGATACAGACCATCAGTTCTACAAGATACAGACCATCAGTTCTATAAGACACAGACCACCAGTTCTACAAGATACAGACCATCAGTTCTACAAGATACAGACCATCAGTTCTACAAGATACAGATCACCAGTTCTACAAGATACAGACCACCAGTTCTACAAGATACAGACCACCAGTTCTAAAAGATACAGACCACCAGTTCTACAAGATACAGATCACCAGTTCTACAAGATACAGACCACCAGTTCTACAAGATACAGATCACCAGTTCTACAAGATACAGACCATCAGTTCTACAAGATACAGACCACCAGTTCTAATAATAATAATAATAATAGTTTATTCTTGTATAGCGCATTACATGACAACATAAAATATTGCATAAAATCTCAATGCGCTTAAACAAAACAAAGGGTAAGCCATTCTAAAAACTCTCAAAAGAGACAATAAGTGTATACTTAATTAAAATATTGCTTAAAAAGTCTAGTTTTAATGGACCTTTTAAAAGAATTAACATTTGTTTCAAAACGTATCTCTGGGGGTAAAGAGTTCCAGAGAGTTGGGGCATATTGGCAAAATATTTTATTTCCATAGAATTTATTATGGGCATGTTTAGGAGGGTACATTAAAGATGGTGCATGTGAGAATCTTGTTGACCTGAGTGAGCTTTTTATAGATAATAGTTCCTTCAGGTATACGGGTGCTATATCATTGACAATTTTAAATATTATCAAGAGCACTTTAAATTGAATTCGTTCAGAGACTGGGAGCCAATGTAACATTTTTAGAATAGGTGTGATCGATTGAGACTTTCTGCTTAGAGTAACAAGTCTGGCAGAGGAATTCTGTAAACTCTGTAGTTTGTTAAGTTGAGAGGCACTGATGTTGTAGTAGAGCGAATTACAATAGTCCAAGCGCGATGTTACCTTGGCATGAACAAGTTTTTCAGTTGAAGACTGGTCCAGGAGTCGGCGAATCCGACCGATTTTGAAAAGGGCAAATGAAACACATTTGCAAGTTTGTGATACAAAACTTTCAAGTGAACAATCTGTGTCAAATGTCACACCTAGATTTCGCACCGATGATGATGTCAGAATTTCTTCATTTCCTACACGAATGGATGTAATGGGTAATGAATCATCAAAGCGAGACTTGAAATTGAGCACTTCCGTTTTCGCATCATTCAAAACAAGTTTATTTTCAAACATCCAAGATCTACAAGATACAGACCACCAGTTCTACAAGATACAGACAACTAGTTCTACAAGATACAGGCCACCAGTTCTACAAGATACAGACCACCAGTTCTACAAGATACAGACCACCAGTTCAACAATATACAGACCACCAGTTCAACAAGATACAGACCACCAGTTCTACAAGATACAAACCACCAGTTCTACAAGATACAGACTACTAATTCTACAAGATACAAACTACCAGTTCTACAAGATACAGACCACCAGTTCTACAAGATACAGACCACCAGTTCTACAAGATACAGACCACCAGTTCTACAAGATACAGACTACCAGTTCTACAAGATACAGACCACCAGTTCTAAAAGATACAGACTACCAGTTCTACTAGATACAGACCACCAGTTCTACAAGATACAGACCACCAGTTCTACAAGATACAAACTATCAGTTCTACAAGATACAGACCACCAGTTCTACAAGATACAAACTACCAGTTCTACAAGATACAGACCACCAGTTCTAAAAGATACAGACTACCAGTTCCACAAGATTCAAACCAACAGTTCTACAAGATACAAACTACTAATTCTACAAGATACAGACCACCAGTTCAACAAGATTCAGACCACCAGTTCTACAAGATACAGACCACTAGTTCTACAAGATACAGACCACCAGTTCTACAAGATACAGACCATCAGTTCTACAAGATACAAACCACTAGTTATACAACATACAGACCATCAGTTCTACAAGATACAGACCACCAGTTCTACAAGATACAAACTACCAGTTCTACAAGATACAGACCACCAGTTCTAAAAGATACAGACTACCAGTTCCACAAGATTCAAACCAACAGTTCTACAAGATACAAACTACTAATTCTACAAGATACATACCACCAGTTCAACAAGATTCAGACAGCCAGATCAACAGGATACAGACCACCAGTTCTACAAGATACAGAACATCAGTTCTACAAGATACAGATCACCAGTTCTAAAAGATACAGACCACCAGTTCTACAAGATACAGACCACCAGTTCTACAAGATACAGATCACCAGTTCTACAAGATACAGACCACTAGTTATACAAGATACAGACCACCAGTTCTACAAGATACAGACCATCAGTTCTACAAGATACAGACCACCAGTTCTAAAAGATACAGACTACCAGTTCTACAAGATACAGATCACCAGTTCTACAAGATACAGACCACTAGTTCTACAAGATACAGACCACCAGTTCTACAAGATACAGACCGTCAGTTCTACTAGATACAGAGCACCAGTTGTACAGGACACAGACCACAATTTTTCTGGATATAGAAAGCAAGCTATACAAGAAATAGATGATTAGTTTTACAGGATACAAACTAAAAGTTCGACATGATACTATTACAACACTTTATGAAGCATCGTGATTTCATTTTGCCATTCTTTAATGAATAGTACAAAAACAATTAGTCTAGATCATTAGTGGTATAATTAATAAATCTGTATTAATATTGATTTTGGTCATTAAGTTTGAATAAGCTTATTAAAAGTACAGCAAAACATAGATAACCACACCATACCATGATTAATATGTCATCATCACTTTACTATTTGAATATGTTATTTTTAAATCCCTTCCTTATTTATAACAGGTTAAATACAGTAATTGAATTATCATAATCCTTCCGTTCAGTTACAAATTGGTTATATTTTCCGCGATAAAATCAAACATAAACCTTTTTTTTTTTAACCCGAAATATGTTTTTGTTATAAAAACACCTTATAACATCTCTAAAAAGTTTCATTGAACAAAATTAGACATCACAGAAACGACAAAAAAGGTTTAAATAAATATGCAATTTTTATGTTAAGAAGATTACGTACCCAGTTAAACCTACATAATTGGATCGACTTTGCTTACAAAAGTTTTCCTTGAAAGATACCACACCTCTTAAACCTTTAAAATGTATGACACTTACGAAACTAAAACTGTTGAATATAATATGAACGATCGCCAAAATGGGCATACACTCACACAGCAAAAACAATGTTCTGAAAAGGTATCTTAATGCAAGTTAATAACAAAATATTGGACACGTATAATGCAAGTAACTTTTTCGGATTTCGAATACATTTTCGAACAGTTAAGAATAGTAGAAGTTTACCATAATTACACTACTACTGTTCAGTAATCATATACAACATTTAAAAATATATTAAAACAATTGAAATGATATCGAACTATATAATATCGGGGTATAAAGTGCATATTTGCGTTATAAATATTTAGAAATTACCAAATCAGCCAAAAACTCCGGGCAGTATGCCCAAAGCACGAACCTTATCGCTTGTGGATATTGCTTAAGTAATGTTTTACCAATTTTAGATATTTTCAGACAAACACATCGCTATTGGCTCTAATTAGATGTGAGAAATATTCCAAAAAGCTAAATTTTGATACAACAAAGTATGTATCGTTCCAAGGTTATTTCGATAAAAAGTCGCAGTAGACTGTTGGCCCCAAGCATTGGTCCAGATTAAGGTTTACTAACCAAAATAAGCTTTTAAAAATCCGTTGGCTTAATACACTACAGATTATTAGCCCTGAGAAACGACAATAGAAAGAGGAGTAATAACCGCCAGTTTGTTAGTAAGTGTTATTGGATATCATGCATGATCCTTCCATCACCGGATGGGTAAGGCTACATCAACTCAAGGTCGGTGATATTGATCTAGCCTTCACGATCAATGTACAAGAAAGTCCTCTCTTTTCACTGCAATTTTCTAATCGTACCTTTTCTCTTAATTTAAATCTTTTAAATTGTCTAACTTCTGTTCGTTTCAAATCAGCTATAATTTTACAATTTATTAGTTTTTAGTGTTAAGGAAGGCATTTTAAAGAGAATAAAGGCAGTAAACTTTAAGAGACTTGACATGATGATGATATAAAATAAGAATAACATACGTATGCACCAAGGGACATTTATATCAGGTTGTACGGTGCGGAATCTCTCAAATTATACCTATTCACCTGTAATTGTCTACAATACCGACATCTGAAAATATAACTGGCACAATAAGACCTGACAAATGACTTAATAGCAAATAGTTTTCTTGATTTATTACATACAAATCAGTAGGTAGATAGACTCAATAATGATTCTTAACATTTCTTTACAACAAGAACTACGAAGATAATTATGTTTAACACAAAAAACCTCACCGAGTACTTTAATATATGATCTTGCACTAAGGTTGTACGTCTATTCACTTCCAAATATTTGACATTTGAAACAAATGATCGTCAAAATAAACCAGAAATAAATAGTCGACATTGTGTTGTTTATAATTTTGATTCCAGATGCTTTTAGAATTTTACTTTTTACTCAAAGATAGATATTTTGTTCTAATTACACAATTATGAAGCACATATATTTTATTTTTGTTGATGATAATTCAAATTAGTTTTATGCAGTGGTTCCCAACCTGGGAGCTTTGTAGATTGTATCTGTATTTAACCATTGACTGTCTGGTTCCCAACCTAATAAATTGGTCTTGCAGTTGCAAGAATTTGGGCCACGTTGGGAACCACTGTTCTATAGGATTGGAAAGGATAGTTTATCAGTTTTATAGGATTGGAAAGGGTAGCTCAACAGTGTTAGAAAATTGGAAAGGGTATTGTTACTGCCACGGAGTGCCTAGTTAACCGAGACTGTTGACAATGACGTCATTTATTTGTTGACGTAATTGTTGTTTAAAACTAACGGCGATCTAAATTTTAATTCAACGTTTATTTTTGATGAGACTGTGGTAAATAACAATTCGGTATGAATCTTTTAATTTATTTGATATACTATATTTGTCATAAAATAGCGCATTCTTGCTCCCTTCCCCTAACTATTTTACCTGTTATTTAATGTTCTTTTTGAATCGATCTAACGTGCATTTTGAAGCGCTGTTAGTTTGTCGGCTTAGGCTACCTATATTTTGCGAAAACTTTATTATTTCTGATTTATTATTTCAGTTAATCGTTTAAGTCCAACCTGTAGGCTACCATATATTATTAACCAGCTGTTAATTAAAGATTATATTTTTTGAAGACTGGTGTTTTTATCTGAAAGTGAAAGAAATATTTGGTCGAACAGGCGGGATTTAAAACGCATTAGAATAAGAATCCACATTTCATTAACGAATTAAAACCAGAAAACAGAAAAGATGAGTGACGTTAGAAGTAAAATTGAAGATCCAAAGATTAGAATGACCGTTCATGATTATGAAGAAGAACCCGAAGAAGAAGAAAACCGTCGACGAACAAGAAAGACAAGCGAGAAGGCTCGAGTTGCGAAGCAGAATAAACTAAGTCTAAGTAGAGATGTAGCTTTCAACAGATTAAAGTCTAAAATGAGAGTCATGCAGAAGAAACTGGAAAAAGGCAACAGAGCTGAAATAGTTGATCAACATACAACATGGATGGAACTTTTTGAAGAATTTCAAGTAGCCCATGACAACTACTGTGAAAATTTGAACGAGCAAGAACTCGAAGAATATTTGGAAACGTATTATCGCACAAAAGAAGACGAAATCTTAACGTTCAAGAAGAAAATCGATGATTGGTTTAAAAGTCACCCTCCAGAAAGACGAAACAGAACTTCAGAAATTTTAGAAGCAGGTAATGGTGATAATGAACTATCAGTAGACCCAATCAAACAGTATGGTAAGCCAGTAAATGGTACCTCTGTAAGTATGCGAAACGAAAAACAAGAAGACGAAATTCAACCAGATGACAGCGCCTCTCAGAATTCCTGTGATAGTAAAAGATCCGGAAGAAGCAGACTATCAATCCAGAAATTTGAACATGATCAAAGAAAAGCAGTCTTGATAGAACAACAGAAACTTTTAACAGAGAAACAGGATTTAGAAATGGAGAAATTAAAACTGAAATTCAAAGAAGATGAATTAAAATTAAGATCTGAATTAGCTGAAGTAAACATTAAATCACAGAAAATAGAAGAAGTCATAGAAACCAGAAGTAGAAGAAATTCAGAAATTAGTTTGAATCCTAGTGTCAGATCATTTGTTCCTAAAAATCAAGTACTACAAGAAACTACGAGAACCAGTTCACCTATAGTTAACAGAATCGACGAATTAGATGCTAAAACTTTGATCCAGAATATTAGAAGACCAACACTTGAAATTAAGAAATTCGGTGGAGATCCTATGGATTACAAGAAATTCATTCGTCAATTCCAGTCAAGAATAGCCTTTTTTACCAACAACGATGACGAAAGAATAGCATACCTTGAACAGTTCACTTACGGACAGCCAAATAAAATCGTCTCGGGATACAGCTATTTACCTGCAGAAATTGGCTACCAAGCAGCTTTAGAAGAATTGAATGAACGCTATGGCGACGAATGTATAATTTCATCTGCATACACCAAGAAAGTCCTAAGTTGGCCCACAATCAAATCAGATAATCCAAAAGGACTTGACGAATATGGAATATTTTTAGCAGAAACCAAACACGCAATTAATGGAATTGAAACTATCAAGACTCTAGAATATCCTGACAATTTGAAGAAAATAATTCAAAAGTTGCCTTACGCACTACAAGAAAGATGGCGATCTGTTGTTCAAGATTCCAAGAGAAGAGACAAGCAAATCAACTTTGAACTTTTAGTCAACTTTGTTCGTCAAGAAGTAAGAAAGGCTACAGATCCAACATTCGGACGAGAAGCTATGACAGAAAATATCACGCATAATCGAATAGAAAATCGAGGTGAAAATAGAAATCAAACGTACAGACCAAGAAATAAGGCAACATTCGCCACGAATATCAAAGAAAAGAAGAATACAGATGAAGAGTGTTCCTTTTGTACTAATAAGCATTCCTTGCTTAATTGTCGCAAATTTGAAAATGAAGACTATACAGAACAAATAAAATTCCTGAGTTCGAAAGGATTATGCTATGGATGCCTACAGAAAGGACACATCAGATCAAATTGTAAAAGTCGACTATCCTGTGAGAAATGCAACGGCAAGCATCCTTCTATTTTACATTTTAAACGAAGAAAAGAATCTTTAGAATCAACACAAGAAAAATCCAGAGAAGACAAGTCTACACTCAAGACATTTGCAGGAAGTTTAGAAGACCCTGGTAAGTCCATGGGAGCCGGTGCAGAGAACTTATGCACATTCGTAATTACTCCAGTGAAGATAAAGACTAGAAATGGTTTGAACGTCGTTGACACTTACGCCTTTCTAGATCCAGGAAGCAATGTATCATTTATCAGCAAACCTTTGATGCATTCATTAGGCCTGCATGGAATACCAACTAAAATAAAACTAGATACCATGGGGCAGACTATTTCCTTGAATTCCGATGTAGTAAAAGATTTAGAGGTCATGAACTTTGATATGACAGACAAAATACATCTACCTATCCTCTACTCAAAAGACAAGATGCCCGTTGATGTAAAACAAATCCCATCTTCCAATGATATTGAAAATTGGCAGCATCTTCGAAGCTTACGAATTCCGAATCCAAATTGTAAGATTGGACTTCTGATAGGAAATAACGTACCAGATGCCTACGCACCCTTGGAAATTATTACTGGACCACGTGGTAGCCCCCATGCCTCACGAACAGCAATAGGTTGGACACTATGGGGAGTTACAAGAAATATACCAAGCACCAGAATTGAAAATCTAAAAGTCAATCATGTAGAAGCTGTTGAAGAGTATCAGCAACTAAACAAACTGGATAGAATGATTAGATTGTCAACATCGTTAGATTTTCCAGAAAGACTTATCGACGAGAAAGATGAAAACTCGGTAATGGACAAGAAATTTTATGAAAGCGTGGAAAAGTCTACTGTACTTGTAAACAATCACTACGAAATATCACTCCCGTTTAAGAATCAAGAAACTGTATTACCAGATAATAAGAATATGGTTTTAAACAGACTACAGAATTTGAAAGTTAAATTACAGAAGAACGAAGAATTCTACAAGGATTACAGTGGATTTATGACAACTGTATTAGAAAAGGGATACGCTGAAGAAATCAAGAAAGAAGATCTTGAAACAGAAAATACAAAGAAATGGTATATCCCCCACCACGGTGTGTACCATAAGAAGAAAAATAAACTGAGAATTGTATTCGACTGCTCTGCAAAGTACTACGGAATATCCCTGAATGATGTTTTACTATCAGGCCCCGACTTAACCAATACTCTCGTTGGCGTCTTGATGAGATTTAGACTTGGCAAAATAGCCTTCATGAGCGACATTGAAGCCATGTTCCATCAGGTGAAAGTACCCGTAGAAGACAGAGACAGTTTACGCTTCTTTTGGTGGAAAGATGGAAAAATCAACACCAAACCAATAGAATATAGGATGACATCACATCTATTCGGTGCTGTTTCCTCGCCAAGCATAGCAAATTTTGCACTTCAAAGAACAACAGTCGATTTTGAAGATTTATACGACGAAGAAATACGTGAAACTATCCTACACAACTTTTACGTAGATGACTGCTTGAAATCTGTAGATGATGTACCAACTGCTTTGGTTATGGTAGAAAAACTTAAAGAAATATGTAGTAAAGCAGGATTCAACTTACATAAATGGGTATGTAATAACAATGAAATTTTGAATACTATTCCAGAATCTGAAAGAGCTGCATCGAAACAACCATCATTTGGAGAAAATAACGACACGGTAGAGAGAGCCCTTGGAGTAAATTGGGATATAGCCTCCGATAATTTGACATTTAAGATTAATGTGAAAAATCAACCAACTACCAGAAGAGGAATCCTGTCCATGATTGCATCTATCTACGACCCACTTGGATTTGCAGCCCCAGCACTTCTACCACCGAAACTGTTGTTACAGGAATTATGTCACCAAGGACTCGCTTGGGATGAACAAATTAACGACAAACAGAAATCAGTATGGTCAGAATGGATTAAACAGTTACCAGACCTAGAAAACGTGAAGATACCAAGATGTGTCAAGACTCAAGACTTTGAAGAAATTTCCACTGCACAAGTTCATAGTTTTTCAGACGCCAGTCAACGAGGCTACGGAGTTGCAAGCTATTTACGTTTGGTAGATTTAAAGGGAACCATAAGCTGTAGTTTAATACTTGGTAAAGCTAGGGTTAGTCCATTGAAGAAAGTTACCATACCAAGACTGGAGCTCACTGCAGCCACCACATCTGTAAAACTTACGAAGAAGATTATAGACGAATTAATGATGAAAATAGATGATATTTTTTACTGGACAGATAGCACAGCCGTGTTGCATTATATTAAAAACGAAGAGAACAGATATAAAACGTTTGTTGCTAATAGAGTCAACATGATAAGAGAATGTACAGAAACCAATCAATGGAGATACATTAACACTTCAGAAAACCCAGCAGATGAAGCATCAAGAGGAATAACTCTTAAAGCCCTAATAAACAACAAGAGATGGTTTAACGGTCCTGACTTTTTAAGCAAACCAGAATCAGAGTGGCCAAACAACAAACCAATGATGAAAATCCCAGAAGAAGTCGAATTTGAAATGAAAAGATCATGCTATGCAACAAACATTGAGAAGCTAGATCCTGATCCAATTACGAAACTATTAGAATATTACTCTACTTTTGATAGATTAAAGAAAGCCTTAGCACTTTTGATATGGGTGAAGATTGAATTGAAATCCAGAGTCAGAAGAGAGAAACCTGAAGCCGATGGAAAAATCAAATGCATGATTACTGCTGAAAACATGAAAGAATCTGAAGAAATTCTTATCAAACATGAACAAGGTATATATTTTGGAAACTTTATGGAAGAAAAGTCGAAAATGATGAAAGAGAAGTTTATGTTGCAACTGGATCCACAAGTAAGAAATTGTATTTTAAAAGTTGACGGACGTTTAGAAAAATCACAGATACCTACTGAAGCCAAACACCAGATAATATTGCCCAAACAGTCAAGATTGTCATACCTCTTGATCCAGCATACCCATCAAATAGTTGGACACCTTGGTAAAAATTACATATTGTCACAACTTAGAAAGAGATACTGGATAATAGGAGCCTCAAGTATCATCAAGAGCATATTGAGTAGATGTGTAACATGCAAGCGACACACTACAAAAATAAACAATCAGAAGATGGCAAGTCTCCCCGCTGAAAGATTAACTCCTAATGGTTTACCATTTGAATACACAGGAATGGACTTCTTTGGTCCGTACGAGATCAAACAACGACGAAGTATGGTGAAGAGATACGGTGTAATATTCACATGTTTGAATACAAGAGCAGTGCACATTGAGATAGCCCATAGTCTTGATACAGATTCCTGCATTAATGCGTTGCGAAGATTTACTGCAAGAAGAGGGAAACCTCGTTTTATACGCTCAGACAATGGTACCAATCTAGTTGGAGCCGAGAAAGAATTACGATTAGCTATAGATTCCTGGGATGAAACGAAGATTACTAATGATATGGCAAAACAGAACATCGATTGGAGATTCAACACACCCGCTGCTTCACATCACGGAGGAGTCTGGGAGAGAATCATTCGGACGATTAGAAAAGTTTTATTTTCCCTGCAAAGAGATCAAATGCACAGACTGAATGATGAATCGTTGTCGACACTCATGTGTGAAGTAGAATCTATAATAAATAGTCGACCACTTACGAAGCTGTCAGATTCACCAGATGATCTCGATGCACTCACTCCAAATCATCTACTATTGACTGGACACAATAATGAATTGTCACCAACACCAACTGAAGAAACAGACTTATACGTTAGACGAAGATGGAGACAGGTCCAGTATCTAACCGATCTGTTTTGGAGACGATGGACCTTAGAATATCTTCCAATGCTACAGGAACGCAAGAAGTGGTTAAAACCTCAACGAAATATCAAAGTAGGAGACGTCGTCATGATATTAGACAACAGCCTTAGAAATTCGTGGACATTAGCTCGTGTAATAGACACAAAACCAGATAGAAACGGTTTAGTTCGAATCGCAAAACTCAAAACACAATCGTGTACCTTAGAAAGACCTATTACCAAATTATGTACATTGTTAGAAGCTGATGATTAATATTTAGCGATTCATAATATATAAGTGATAAATTAAAATTGAACCGGGATACGAGATGGTTCAATACAGAGTTATAGTGTATAATTTCGAATACAATACGCACATATGTATAATACGCCGCATGTTTAGATTATTGCTATTTTATTATTATTATAATAATATGTAACACATCTTTCTATGATGTGAATTTTCTTGCGAATGTTTTTAATTGTATCTGGAAAGGACACAATTAGGGAGCCGGTATGTTACTGCCACGGAGTGCCTAGTTAACCGAGACTGTTGACAATGACGTCATTTATTTGTTGACGTAATTGTTGTTTAAAACTAACGGCGATCTAAATTTTAATTCAACGTTTATTTTTGATGAGACTGTGGTAAATAACAATTCGGTATGAATCTTTTAATTTATTTGATATACTATATTTGTCATAAAATAGCGCATTCTTGCTCCCTTCCCCTAACTATTTTACCTGTTATTTAATGTTCTTTTTGAATCGATCTAACGTGCATTTTGAAGCGCTGTTAGTTTGTCGGCTTAGGCTACCTATATTTTGCGAAAACTTTATTATTTCTGATTTATTATTTCAGTTAATCGTTTAAGTCCAACCTGTAGGCTACCATATATTATTAACCAGCTGTTAATTAAAGATTATATTTTTTGAAGACTGGTGTTTTTATCTGAAAGTGAAAGAAATATTTGGTCGAACAGGCGGGATTTAAAACGCATTAGAATAAGAATCCACAGGTATTTCATCCGTTTTAGAAGATAGGGTAGTTCAACAGTTTTAGGGGCTTGGAAAGAGTAGTTCAGCAGTTTTAAAAAATTGGAAAGGGTAGTCCATCTGTTTTAGAAGATAGGATAGGGTAGTTCAACAGTTTTAGAGGCTTGGAAAGAGTAGTTCAGCAGTTTTAAAGGATTGGAAAGGGTAGTTCAACAGTTTTAAAATATTGGAAAGAGTAGTTCACCAATTTTAGATGATTAGAGAGGGTAGTTTTACAAGATAAAAAAAAGAGAGGGTGTTTAACTGTTTTAGAGGATTGGAAAGAATTGTTCATCAGTTTTAGAGGATTGGGAAGGGTAGTTCAACAGTTTTAAAATATTGGAAAGAGTAGTTCACCAATTTTAGATGATTAGAGAGGGTAGTTTTACAAGATAAAAAAAAGAGAGGGTGTTTAACTGTTTTAGAGGATTGGAAAGAATTGTTCATCAGTTTTAGAGGATTGGGAAGGGTAGTTCAACAGTTTTAAATTATTGGAAAGAGTAGTTCACCAATTTTAGATGATTAGAGAGGGTAGTTTTACAAGATAAAAAAAAGAGAGGGTGTTTAACTGTTTTAGAGGATTGGAAAGAATTGTTCATCAGTTTTAGAGGATTGGGAAGGGTAGTTCAACAGTTTTAGAGGATTGCCAATGGTAGCTAAACTGTTTTAGAGAATTACTAAGGGTAGTTCAACAGTTTTAAAATATTGGAAAGGGTAGTTCACCAGTTTTAGATGCTTAGAGAGGGTAGTTCAACAGTTTTTAAGTTTTAACTATCCCGGTCAACTTGTGTTTCCGGAAAAAGATTATGATGTAACTATCGCAGTTACTGTAACAGAGAACAAAATATCCCTCCCCTACATGCTGTTCTAGCTGTTGGACAACAAAGTGAAAATATCACCATGCAATAATCGGGTCGAGTATGAATAATATCGGTAAGAAATAAAGGTTATTAAGAACATACATATTAGGTTTTTATTAGAGTTGTAAATACCTATATCTCATATATAAACTTAGATAATAAATCTATCTATGGCTTTTAAAGATATGGTTTTGAATTAGTTTTTTTGGAAGAAAAGTGATAATGTAGTTATTAATTAAATTCGGTAGTGTATATGTACTTAATTATCATAACAAAGTGGGTGTCAACTACAATCTGAATCCCTTATTGAGCATTGTTCATATATCGAGTGTCACAGAAAAAAACGTCCCATAATTTGACAAAAAGCATCTCAGCTTCCGATGAACTGATCACAAAATTCTCACAGATATACTTCAACATGTCCTTGTAAGACCCTGAAAATATGAGAGTCATCGACTAAAAAATGTACAAGAGCTGCCCCGAACGAAATAGCATGTCACAAAATCTAATATCAGAGCAAACTACACATGCAATCTGTGTTCATTGTGCTTTCACCACATCGACCACCAATATCATGTAAGTATTTTGCTTCACCAGCAGCTGAGATACTCGCCGTCAAACTTGGGGACGTTTAGACACCCGATATATCATAGGCCACTAGAACTGACAATTTTGTAGTATTGGCAATTGAATTTGTAATCAACTGATGTATCTATATATAAGGTTCAGTCGAATTTCAGCCACTAAGCCTATCCAGCGACACAAACACTGTAACAATGGATACAAATACAATCAATATTTCCATCTGAACATTTCAGAAATCCTCACATATAGCAGACATCTTATTGAACAGATCATATGATCGGTTGAACATATCATGACTTAAAACATGACCGTGTCAAATTTCTGTTATAATATTTCAGACTAATCCGTAAATATAAAAATATTCATGGAACAACATTAATCTTTAAAATAATGATACAATTCATAAAACCTTTAGCATTCTCAATTCAAATGCGGTATGTAAGGTCAAAATTTAATATTTGTACGATCTGAATTGATAAAGTTACTTCAATCTGTAACTATGAACGCAGCTTGTATGTTATGTGACGTGATGTCTTTCATTACAGTATGCATCAACAGTGCATTTTACAGACTTTATACCTAGATAACTTACCGATAAAAATGACACTCGACTACTATCTACCTTGTAATCTGTCTGCTTTATAAATCTCATTTAGTGCATAACAACTAGAACCTAGCTTTAAGTTTTAGATATTTTACCTGGATTTTGGTATATATACTTATAATGTGATAAACCCGATTTCTATTTGAGTGATATTAAACTTTCTGTCATTGATCTACTATCTATTACTATGATCAGAGACCATTTTAAGTTTTCTGAACTGGTAGAAGTAGAGTTTTAACTAAATTATCCATACAATACGAACGGTAGGAAGTTTCTGAACTTATAGTAACATTTGCCAGTTGGTATTTCTAGAAAATGGAGAAGAGTACATGTACATGGTTCTTATCCTGCGACGACCATGATGCTTATAATTTGTAAACGAGGTTGCAACAAATAAATAAACAAAAGGATTTAATTCCGGGAGAAAAATATAGAAATACATGTACATGTATTGGGAATGCGAAAAAAATTGTCCTCATAAGTAGCATACGAAAAGCCCTTTACCATTGACAAGCAATCTTATCTTGGAATCCAAACATTTTTTTTTTAGAATTAAAGGAATATATAATTCTTTTTTTCCACTCTTTCTGGTGCAAAACAAGGGAGACGACAGCACAGATAACTCCTCCTTGTGCAGAAAAAAACACATTGAAGTGTTTCTGTGATCCTACATATTATCATGGTAAATGGTTGAGAAGACGCGACTCTTTAAGCATCAAAGTAAAAGATTATAATCCTGATTAAAAGCAGATGTTTAATAATCTGTTTTTCACTGATTAGAAGATGCAATCTGTTGTCTATGATATTTAACAATTGGTATAACCACTACAGTTGTTGTCAGCTGATATGGTTAATAAATACTCTTGAACATTGGTCATGTTACCTACTTAACAACCTCTTGTGTTTCATATTAACTTTATCACACCGACTTAAAACGCAATTGACGAGGTACTTAGTGAAAGTAGCGTACCAGCAGAACTATCAGTATTAGTAAGTCAAGGCAGGTGTAAGATTCTAGAAGTGATTCCTGTCAAATTGAGTCTGGTATTTCAGCCAACGCCTCTCAATATTCAACCATGATATTCACCATCAATAGACTGTTTGATATACTACCTTAACTACTCCCAATCTTTGATTTGATCACACCTGAATAAAAGAAGTCGGTATTTATCAAAGAAATATTCCTCTTTGATCTTTGAAAATGCCGCTTCCCCGAGGATACACTTTATGACGTGGTCTAATTCTTCAATATTTTTCTACGGAATTTTTGTAGAAGATTTCACATTGATGCATTGAAAGTCGTGTTTGATTTGGTTTGAATAGAATGTTATAGTATTATCTTTCTATGTAAAATAGAAAAATAACAAGTACCAAATCTCGTATTGAAATCTGAGTGAAATAAAATAGTTAATAGTTAATATGTACATCTATGTCAAGAGTGGAACAATATTTGTATATATAGTTTAAATAAATATTTTATTTGACTTTTATATGAAGAGTAAAGTTATGCGGTACGAATCTGTTGAAAATTCACTGTGAATATTGACAATAATTTTTTTTATTTTATATAAAACCTCTAATTCTAACCTTTATTCAATTTGACTTAATATGATACACGCCTTCCCGATAACTTTTCAGTGTATTTTTACAAGAAGGTTTTGTGTATATCTTTACATATATCTGGAATGCATTTTATCAAATACAGTTCACAAGCTGCAATCCTGCTAAAATTTAGGATTTAGAATTATTGAAAATCTTTCACGTGCGCAATCTGTAGAATGGCTAGGTTCATCGTCATTTCGAGTCAGCTCTACGATTTGCATACCGAGATGGGAAAAAATGAAGGTATATTTCAATTTATTCCGGCATTACTACCTGGACCTTCAGGTTGTTGAGATTCAGCGCCGCTTCCCTAATTTAGATTGAGCTGTGAATAGGTCTTCAGAGCATTAACAACAATTTAATGCTGCTTATTAGGTTATTATTATATGGACGGAATGTGTCTATGTTATTCGCCTTACTATACTACAGAAAACAGTTTTTTTAACAGTTTTATCATCAAATTTTAAACTATGGTCCTTTAAAGAGATAATAATCTTAGTGAAAGCCAATGATAAGATAAAACAATCTAACTGATTATAGAACTACGTCAATGATGGACACAGTCCAAGTCAATATTATCATCAATCTAACTATTTCACCGGTTACTGTGACAAATAATTGTCTCCAGTATTGTGTACATGTCCTAAGAAACGTATCAAAAACACAACAAACTGATACTGTTAGTAGTTAGTATATCTGAAAAACAAAGTTAAGGCGTTTTTGTCTTTAAAACTGAATATGGGTATCGACAGGGTCTTCAATAATCGTTACTTGAAATAGATGATGAATTATTGTTCAACTCGGATCTTTTCCTGGTAGATTGACAAATTTTTTAATTTAGATTGCCGCAACTACTCGCAAAAAATTCCATTAAACCTCAACCGGAAATGATGAACGTATTATTATTTACATTGTGGAAGACTACTTTTTACATCAAAATCTGAGGTACAATTTGCTCTCCATCTCTTCTGAAGTTGATGTGTCTAAAGGGTACAGTATATGGTCAACTTTTAATGGTAAATAATTTTATGTGACGAATGTGGTCAATCAGAAGAAAATAACAATATATATATATTCATTATATTATAAAATTCAATTCCTTAACTATATGAAAGTATCTTCTTATCATGTTAAAGCTCTCAATAATACACTCTGAATAATATCTCTGTTCTATAACTATGAATTATGTTACTTATGTATATGTTATGGTGCAGTGTTGTAGGAGATGTTTGTTATCATTTCACATATTAACATGTTTATTATAAAAATAAACTAATTCTAATATCAAATGAATAACAAACAGGTTTCAGCGATTAACAAAAACTATGCACTATTTATATTGTTATTATATTATCAAAACCATGATTCAACCTTGGAAAACAATTAATAACCATGTTCGAGTACATAAAAGTCAGGGGAAATGAATATATCTATATTGTTCTTTACTTCAGAATTGTCAGTATCATACGAGCAATGCAACCTATGCCAAAAATCGGTTAGATGCTTGCTCTGTAGCATGATGATCTAGAGATCGATTTCAGTATATGATCGCGAAATACCATTATTCAATCCGGTTTTCCCTTTGTCAATGATGTTTGTCACTCACAGGGTATTTCAGATGTATATTTTCGGGGTGTTCCCACTTTCCCGGCAGATTATCGGGATTAAATTTGTCTAATCCGTATAAGCTGGGTTATAGGGATTATTCGGATTAAGGAAGATAAAATTCCACTAATGAGCTGATATAAACTATGTTCACCTAACTTAAAGTGAATATTAGTTCCCATGTCAAAATGGTAAATGAACTTGCAGAAAGTGAGTGAACACTATTTGCAAAGCATCTATATAACGAGTTGACTGATGGTAACCTCTGTCATTGCTTGCTCAGATTTTATCAGGGTGAAGAATCTGAAGATGTTAGGATGGTTGGTGGTCATCTTGTTCATTCTTGAGTGCCAAGAAGAACAGGACTTACTTATTATTTCTTCCTGGTAGATGGATGGATTTGGTCTACAATCTGCTCTAGTCACGTCTTTTACTGAAGCAAGGAGTTGGTCAACAACAATCTTCGAGTGTGAACCAAAATGATTGTGGATATGTTCGTCGTTATATAGATGCTTTGCAAATAGTGTTCACTCACTTTCTGCAAGTTCATTTACCATTTTGACATGGGAACTAATATTCACTTTAAGTTAGGTGAACATAGTTTATATCAGCTCATTAGTGGAATTTTATCTTCCTTAATCCGATTAATCCCTATAACCCAGCTAATCCGGATTAGACAAATTTAATCTCGATAATCTGCCGGGAAAGTGGGAACAAACCATATTTTCACCTAATAAATACAACTTCGAAAATTTCATTGAATTTACGTTGTTCGAAGATACACCCCTAAAACTCTAGGTTTTTGTGGATGATGAACCGAGGAACTTTAAAGTAGCAGTCAGTAATCATACGTCAGTTGATAAGTTTACCCACAGATTCAGTGTTCCACAGACCCATATTATATTAGTTTTCAATTCATGTTTCATTGGTAACTGAAAAACAAAAGTTGGTCATACAGACAATTTAGTAACTTGTCATCTGTTCAGTAAAATTCAAGCCCTCTGCACGTTTACAAATGTAGAAATCATGCTCCTGCGGTAAAAAAAAAGTATAATTTCTTATACATTTCTCTCTTGGAAAATTTTCAAAAAAAAGTTTTTTGTTTCCTGACATTTCTATAATTGACTTGTGCTTCTTGTTATGAAATACAATATTTGAATTTTTTATTATGATACAGGATTTATGGACTTTCGTCTTTTGATTAATTTTACCTCTCACTGTTGGAACATTGATTGTTTCAAAAATGTTTATATTTATTTGCCATTTAAGAAGGTGAATGACTTGTTGTTATATATACAGTATTGATGGAACATGTCAATTTCCCATTAAGAAGAGTAACAGACGTGAACCACCATCTGTAGTAGAAAAATGTACTTTGAAAAGAAAACAATTAATGAGTATTTTATGTGACTATTGATATAAATATGTGAAATTATTGATAGATTTGAACTGGTATAATAATTTATTACTCTGTCTTGACATATTGTCGATTATCTTGGTCAGAACTATTGTGAGTCATTTTACCTGGAGGTCACTAGGTTGTTAAGAGCAATAACAAACACAAACATGAGTACAGTTTTCAGTTATTCGTGACACATTTTGCACCATCTGAATCTTCCAAGTCATACTGGAAACCGGAAATGAGATATCTGAATTGGTCTGGATATGAGACGTGCATTATGGGTAGTGATACCATTACACATATTTCTGATTGGTCTACTCATTAAGACTATCAGAGAACTTGGACAAACATAAAAATCTCCTAAGCAATCAAAATCGCCTCCTAATCAAATGAAAACATTACAAATTCTTGTAACAAAATTATGGAAAAAAGAACATCTTAAACGAAACATAACAGAAATAGAATATACCACAGAAAAAACACATCAGATCATGTGGGCGTATTAATAACTCTTTTAATTCCACCATTTTTTGTGCATTGAGGTTTTAACATGTTGAGTTGCTTGTTGTATATTTATACTGAAAAAGAAATAAAGATTTAGTTTCCACATATCTTGTATATAAACTCGTTGTTTTTCTTTCATTAACACATTTCTCTCACGCCACTGCACATTTCATTTCCTCTTATCTTTCTATTATTTTCTTATCATTTCAAGTTGCCAAACTTGACATCATATCAGCGGGAATCGGGTAATTTTTTTCGCAACCCCATGGTCGTAACATTCTGGTAAAAACAATCTTCAATCTTAATTGCTAAAAAGTGTTAATATATTCTTATCTTCTCACCATTTGTTCTATTAAGCTACTTTCATTTGTTAATAAAGGCTTAGAACAGAGATAAAACATCGTAAATTAAGAATAAAAAAGAACAAACTGTTCCTTAGAGAATTATTTGGATTATTTTAATCAGAATAATTAATGGTATGCTGATCATTGTGGATCACTATAAAATTCTAACTACCTTTCAGAAACAAAATTGTCCTTTATTCTGAAGAAACTGGAATGATTCTTGTTTATTTCCTGAATTTCCTTTCCCTTGTTGACACATCTTGTGACGATTATTGTACTTGACTTGGTCTTCTATTGACTGATGATTATGGTACTGGACTAGATCTTCTATTGACTGATGATTATGGTACTCGACTACAACTTCTATTGACTGATGATTATTGTACTCGTCTAGATCTTCTATTGACTGATGATTATTGTACTCGACTGGATCTTCTATTGACTGATGATTATGGTACTGGACTAGATCTTCTATTGACTGATGATTATGGTACTCGATTACAACTTCTACTGACTGATGATTATGGTACTGGACTAGATCTTCTATTGACTGATGATTATGGTACTCGACTACAACTTCTATTGACTGATGATTATTGTACCCGACTTGATCTTCTATTAACTGATGATTATTGTACTCGACTAGATCTGCTATTGACTGATGATTATTGTACCCGACTTGATCTGCTATTGACTGATGATTATTGTACTCGACTAGATCTGCTATTGACTGATGATTATTGTACTCGACTTGATCATCTATTGACTGATGATTATTATACTCGACTACAACTTCTATTAACTGATGATTATTGTACCCGACTTGATCTGCTATTGACTGATGATTATTGTACTCGACTAGATCTTCTATTGACTGATGATTATTATACTCGACTTGATCTTCTATTAACTGATGATTATTGTACTCGACTGGATCTTCTATTGACTGATGATAATTGTACTCGACTTGATCTTCTATTGACTGATGATAATTGTACTCGACTAGATCACGAGTGAGTACTATATTCGACCAAATCTATTGACTGATGATTATTGTACTCGCTTAGATAACTGATCAATATTGTGTTCACCCACCCCCCCCCCCCCCCCCTCCATGAGATACTGTTTATTGGCCATGTTTATTCTTTCACATACACACTTCCAAACTCGTACTTTAAATTCGGGGAGTGTATTTGCTATACAAATATTGCACAGATTATGCTAAGCTCTATGGACTCTTTAGTCATCAAGGTGAAGGAATTTCATGATTGTGAATGATAGTTTTAGAACTAGCCTAGATTCACTGGTAATAAGTTTCTATCTTATGCCGAGTATCATTTTTTTAGATTTTAAAAATTTGAACTTAACACAAATTATTCAAAAACAAGATAGTAGTATGGAACATAATAAGGTGAAAAAATTTCAAGGTCAGGGTTATGTGATAAAAAAGGTAAAAGAAAGATAAATATTTATATTAGGTTATGTTATCACAGGTTCATAAAGTACTCGATACATAGGCTGCTTTATCAGTTATTTTTATTTCAATTTTATCTTATATTTCAATGAATAAATATATTATTGTCTAAATGCAAAAGCTACAAAATAGTTTAATTTAATTTTAGCATTAGCGTAATGGCATATATATCATGAAAGCAGCAGGATAGCCCATTACTTTAATTCTGAAAATTCCATCATTCACATACTATATTATATATAGTAATGAGTGGAGATATTTTTGTCTTTAACTGCCAGAACTTCATTATTATTTATGTACAAATCCTGCAGAATGCTACTTGATTAATCAATTTCATTCAAAAGACTAGATAGTCTTACGTCATCAACCAATTCAACGCAACAGGCAATTTTTACAAATTTTACACACAGGACAGGGAACAATATGTCAGTTTGAGATGCACTCTAGAGCCACATGCCTTCATAGATATTTACGATATTATCGTCCTCGATTTCTTAAGAAATCTGCAATCATATGATCCACTAATATTTTAAGAAGCCAAGCATGAGTACCAACAATTGCTTTATTACCAAGACCAATATTTGATTGAATCGTAAGCAGGGCTAGTTTAACAATCGAGTGCATCAAACTTTACTCTCTATGCAATATCAAAGTTTCGTTTAAATAACAATTTATTCAAGATTATATTTCTATTATTTTCATGCAGCTGGATTTCTAGTAGGGTTAGTAGCATTGAAAAACCCTATCATATCTTTGTAATCCGAAATTATTTTCTTAGCTTTTTTATATCAAATTGAAGGTATTTATATGTCATTTCTTTTAATTTATGTTATTTTTTAAGTGTTAAATTTAAGTAGGTGTATCATGTATATCACGACTTATAGAATTTGAGCCGAGGGTAATAAAGTAATATTAAATGTTAGAATGTTAAATATAAATCATGAATTGAATTAGTTGTATAATTAAAAATTATAAACATGCATTAGTGTCAGAGGTAAATCATTACATATCATATCTCTAGCCACAAATAGGTGTAAACAGATCTCACTACAGAAGCCACTTAATTTACACGTTTTTTATAGTCATTTAAATCATTTTTTATCTTCAGGTATATTCAGTACTCCAATTATATAACTCTTTACGTTTTTAATTTTCGAAAGCTCGCGACAAAATGTTTTAACGACTCTTTTTTCTTAGTCACAAAAAGAATAGAAAACAAACATCTATATTTTACAAAGATACAAAATAAGGCTCCTAAGAGATTCCTTTCTATCAGCTGGTCCTTGGCCATACCTCTTGGCATTGATCTTTCTCGGTTAATCCGATCCATTTACAGAGAAGCCTACTGGAATTATGAGTGAAGCAACGTGCAAAATAAATAGTTATATATACGTTCCACACTAATGAAGACAGGTTCAAATTTTGCACTGTCATTGGTCTACATTTTTTCAAATATACAGATTTTCAAATATCAAAGGATTTTTGGTACAAAACAGCATACAAGGCTTCGATTTGTGATCCCCTCCTCACAACTGAACGGGTTGTCAAGCAATCCGTCTTGTGCAATCTTGTGCATCCGTCAGATGCTGCAATATAATTTGTACGTAATACTATGAAAATCACTATAGCAATACCATGTAGCATATACATGTACATTGAATTTTAAGTTAAAACTGTTTCAGCAAGTATCTAATGACACAGATCATGTCATCTTTGGCTGATGCCTTTGAACACTGCTCAGATTTTCAAATAAATGTGAAGCATAGTTCGACTTCTTAAATAATTAAAGTATTAAATCAAAGGGTGATGAAGGATACAGATGTGCAAAAGGGAGGTAATTCCCCTTCAAAATATATAGATCCTCACCCCAGTAAAATGTACCGACGGTCACCCATTTCAATGACATAATCACTGCATTGCCCCTTCGGAAATATTACTTGCTTCCCTTGAACAATCAAGACTGTGGGCTTGAAGGATGATACAACTCGAAATCGACAAAATAATTCCCTTTAATCTGAACAAGAATTCTTCACCTCCCACAGCCCGTATAATATTTGTCCAATGTAAGTCTTTATCAATTCTATAAATTCTTATCAAATTAAACGTGAGATTCCACAAACTATTCAGATTAATAAAAAGTGAGGGTGATTCACTATTAATCTCCTTTCTTCAATCAGCACGCTCTTCACAATATAAGGGTGTACACTTTGACCCTTGCCACTCGCCTAGACCAAATTTTCTTACTTAACTGATTTAAATAAACAAATGATCAGTGACTTGGAAAATTGTTACAAGGATTACAAAATTGTATTTTTTTTTTCATATATGGAACTATTAAACATAAGATATATTATAGCCACCATTAAAAAAAATGAAAAGTCAGTATAAGCAATGAGGTCTATGAAATAACACAATATAATCAATTAATAGAATAGTGCTATAATGATCAGTTAATAGAAAAATACAATAATCATCAGTTAACAGCAGAAGATCTAGTCGAGAACAATAATCACCATTTAACAGAAGATCTAGTCTAGTACAATAATCACCAGTTAATAGAAAATATAGTTGAGTACAATAATCATCAGTCAATAGATGATCTAGTTGAGTACAATAATCATCAGTTAATAGAAAATATAGTTGAGTACAATAATCATCAGTCAATAGAAGATCTAGAAGAGTAAAATAATCACCAGTTAATAGAAAATATAGTCGAGTACAATAATCATCAGTCAGTAGAAGATCATGTCGAGTACAATATTCACCAGTTAATAGAAAATATAGTTGAGTACAATAATCATCAGTCAATAGAAAATATAGTTGAGTACAATAGTCATCAGTTAATAGAAGATCATGACGAGTACAATAATCATCAGTTAATAGAAGATCATGACGAGTACAATAATCACCAGTTAATAGAAGATCTAGTTGAGTACAATAATCACTAGTCAATAGTAAAATATAGTCTAGTACAATAATCATCAGTCAATAGAAGATCTAGTCGAGTACAATAATCATCAGTTAATAGAATCTAGACGAGTGCAATAATCCTCAGTTAATAGAAGACTAGTCGAGTACAATAATCATCAGTCAATAGAAGATCTAGACGAGTACAATAATCATCAGTTAATAAAAGATCTAGACGAGTACACTAATCATCAGTAAATAGAAGATCTAGTTGAGTACAATAATCCTCAGTTAATAGAAGACTAGTCGAGTACAATAATCATCAGTCAATAGGAGATCAAGTCGAATACAATAATCATCAGTCTATAGACGATCTAGTTGAGTACAATAATCATCAGTCAATAGACGATCTAGTTGAGTACAATAATCTTCAGTCAATAGACGATCTAGTTGAGTACAATAATCTTCAGTTAACAGAAGATCTAGTTGAGTACAATAATCGTCAATCAATTAAAGATCTAGTTGAGTACAATAATCACCAGTTCATATAAGATATGGTCGAGTACAATAATCATCAGTTAATAGAAGATCTAGTCGAGTACAATAATCATCAGTTAATATAAGATTTTGTCGAGTACAATAATCATCAGACAATAGGAGATCAAGTCGAATACAATAATCATCAGTCAATAGAAGATATAGTTGAGTACAATAATCATCAGTCAATAGACGATCTAGTTGAGTACAATAATCATCAGTCAATAGACGATCTAGTTGAGTACAATAATCTTCAGTTACCAGAAGATCTAGTTGAGTACAATAATCGTCAATCAATTAAAGATCTAGTTGAGTACAATAATCACCAGTTCATATAAGATATGGTCGAGTACAATAATCATCAGTTAATAGGAGATCTAGTCGAGTACAATAATCATCAGTCAATAGAAGATCTGGTCGAGTATAATAATCATCAGTTAATATAAGATCTGTTCGAGTACAATAATCACAAGTCAATAGAAGATCAAGTCGAGTACAATAATCATCAGTCAATAGAAGATCTAGTCGAGTACAATAATCATCAGTCAATAGAAGATCTAGTCGAGTACAATAATCACCAGTTCATATAAGATATGGTCGAGTACAATAATCATCAGTCAGTAGAAGATCTAGAATAATCATTCCAAGAAGATTTCGATCACCTACGTCTGATTTGCTTTGTGCAATCTTCATACTAAATATTACGTATATTTTTTAATAATTTAATAGAAATAAAGCATGGAATTTAGTCTGATGCTAACAATTTTCCTCTTATTAAAATTCGGTTAAGACAAGCTCTAAGCAGTAGGTTTTGATATAAATGATCGAATGGAATAACTGTTGATCATTATTTCAGAACTCACAGTTCCATAACAGATTCATTACATTCATAAAGTTCTGTTAGAATGTTTTTACTGGGTAAATAAAGTAGGAAAAGATGTATTTACACTGATGCAATTTGAAGGTATTCTACATAAATTATAACAAGTATGCGAAAAGCTTTCTCATGTTTTACCAAGACTGGTTATTGATAGTTTTTAGAAGTGGAAGATAAAAAAAATGATGTTTATAGAAGTTGTAATCTGTGTGGGCTGATGAAGGAAATATTAAGAAATATGAATGGGGTATTGACGTAAGAAAAATTCCAGTGTAATTGAAGGTGAGATGATAGATATAGCATGTTTAACATAGAGTGTATTTATCTCAATAATCAGTGTAATTATTATCAGTAGAAAGTATCGAAATAACAACAATAATTTACCTTGTTTTATAGTACAGTTCGCTTAGTTCATCATCATTTATTCTTATCACTTTACATGACAATAGATAAGATACATTAGATATCTTTACTTGATTTCAATCATAACATTTCACATTGTAACTCTTTCTTTTTAAATCTTACTTTTGAATAGTTTTCATTATTAAAGAAATATACAAGATTGATTTTCCATGGGAATTGGGGCCTGTGTTGGTTGGTTGGTTGATAGATGACAAATTAACGTTCGCTTCCAGTTCAAAGCAGCAGATATCGCAAACTAGGTAGTTGTTGGTTCATCTAAAGGCGTTTGGTTGGTTCTGGTAATATACCATATACCCAGACGTGTAAAAATCGGTTGAAACTAAAGGAGCTGTTGTTGTTTGAAGATATGGAGAGTTAACAAAAAGGTTAACATTAGATATTGATAATAAACCCCCCAAAAACATCCATAATGGCACAGTGAGCTATTTTTCGTTGATCGGTATTTGAAGTCGGTTAATGGATCTCGTGATTATCAATGATTATTAGACTCTTTGAAAATCGTTCGACCATTAACCTATACAAATCTATTTTAACTTTAATTCTTGGTGAAACTTGATTTGTATGTGGATTGCATCTTGCAAGAATTCAGTTTTGGTACGATTTCAATTAACTGTGACTTATATTATTTTATATGTATTTCGATGATATTTGAATATTGAGTTTGTTGTTGCTATTGCAATATTTCTGGTTAAACAACGGCATTGACAATCTCGTTGCTTTGAATTAAAATTTGTCAGGGTAAGAATAATAGTGACAAGTGAATGATTCTGATGTTTTGGTAATAAACACAAAATGAAACAGTTGATGAACATAATGACAAGGTATTGTTTTTCTGTAGGTTGAGATAAGCAAGTAATATATGATATTATTCTATATAAGTATAATAATAATATAAACGTATTAGTGTCAAACTTTAAAATATCATTATATTACACCTAATATTTCTCAAGTCTTTTAATTAGATTATGACACATGTAAATAGAGTTTTTGATTAAAGATATATCAAATATTCAGACACTCAATATCTGGTTCAGTGGTTACGTTATAAGAGTCAAATTATGAAAAAACAATCAAGTAAAGTTATCTAATAAAGACATAAACTACGACACTGTAATGCTCTGACCACTTACGGCACCCAACAAAGGACAATATCATGTTATAAAAAATGTTTTTGCAAGTTTGTAATTATATTCCATTACACTAAAAGTACCATCACTCCAGATTCAAAAGCTTTGCTGAAGTCAATGATTTCTTGCATTGCTAGTGAGCCAATGATGTTGATAAAGCTGCTTGTAGGAAGAGACTATGTTGATAGAGACGAATGTTACTTTTAACGACAGGAATGACGCAAGGGAAGAATCATATAGTCAACAGATTGAAACAATTTGATAAGATTAATAGGGTGAAACATGATTCAATTCATCCGATTACCAGATTACAACTTTGCACTTCTTCAATTAAAATACAAAGGCCTGGACAACAATAGGACAGCTTATATCTCTAAATTCCATACATATCACATTACTAATGCGATCATTTTAATTATAACTCACATATTTGAAGAAAGTCAAGATTCGTTTTTATTTACTTTATGTAATTGAAACAGGTATACTATAAAGAATCGTGCATAAAGTAGTCCGGATTAGAAGATCTTGTTGCCTTAGGTCAATATGCATAATCTTAACTTTTTGCTCTTCGTAGATATATGCACATTCTTTAAACATACTTAACAGGTGTTAACATATTATAGGATTTGATCTAATATGTCTCTCAAACCTGAGGTTGTAAAATAAATCATTCTAATAAAGTTATTACAATCTATATCGGTTAGACAATACATTATATCTTCGGATCTTTTCTGTGGTGTTTTTTCTTGGTATAACATCTTTCAAGGGTAAAACTGTTCTTTCGTTGATAAGATACCATCTATTATAGGATGTTCTTAGGAATACCAAGCAGATCAGATCTAATGTCTGAATGGATGTTAAAGGGTTATGTTCACTTACCGTTTGACCTGGAATATTTGTTTATCTATTACGTAATATTGTTCCAAACTCTCCCTCAAATTTAGATACAAAAAAGTGATGAAGACCAACTCTATTGTGTCCCGACAACTGTAAAACGTGGTGGGGACCGATTGCTGTGACTCTCATTGCGTCCTATGCCTAGAGCTGGATTCAATATATCGTCACAAGGTCAATTTGTAAAGTTACATTTTCAAGGGAGGTAATCTTTTTTAAAAACTCATATATTTCCCCAATACGGGAGATAACTCTGTCCAAATTTGGTTAAATATAAAATGTAGGTCGATGGATTATGGGAGAAAAAAATTGAGGCCTTCGTTCTGTACCTGTTGAGCTAATAAGATCGGGGAAACACCATGTAGTGTAGGTACATTTTGTCTGGACCGTGGTAAGCCTTTTTTATACACTCACACCGTCTGTCTGTCCACAATTGTTGTGGCATGATAGAGAGCTGATTTCATGATGGATAATTATTGACCTTGGAATAAACCCTATTGAAAATCAGACAAAACAAAAAATATTTGATGGGTTTTTGCCCTTGCTTTTGAAAATATGTTGTGGACACCAATAGAGAGCTGGTTTATTGATGGATTTCGTTGAAACTGGGTGGGAGTGTTTGTATTGACCTTGGGATAAGCCTTATTGAAAACCAGTAACATCGAAACTATTCTATGAGTTGTTGCCCTTGTTCTTATGGCCATCGCTATTTTTTATTTCCGATTTCAACTGCTGAGACAGCCTTTAGCACACGAGGCCGCGGTTTATTGTTCCACCCGAACGACTAGAAGCTTTCCATGTTAGATTATTAAAATTTAGTTGAAAAGCATTCAGGAATTGAAGTGGAAAACAAGTATCGTATCCTGTTTGTAGCCAACCACACTGAACTGAAATGGATCAAAAATCTGAAAGGGGTCAACCAGTTCAGAATCTAATTAAATTAATGATGATATTACAATGGACACATTGAGGGCCAAGGATTAGTATAAAATGTCAGTAGAGATTATAGATGAATTTATAATACTATAAGTTGATGATTGGTGTAATAATAGGCCAACTTAAGCCTTTAATTGTCATATAATAACAATTCGAGTATCACAGAAAGGAAAAACTATTGTAATTTTCACTTACTGTCGAATATAACAAATTCTCGTCTTCCGCTTGATAAACCATTTTTATAATTTGATTATGACCTGCTCTGAATTTTAACTATTACGAAAAGCTATTAAATTGCATACGTGAAAAAAAAATATTTTTTAAATATTTTCATTCTTTACTGTTTGCTTCTCATCGGGAAACTTATATCATAAGCTATAATAGCATCCTTATTATTCTATAATGAAAGAAAATTGAATAGTAAAAATTAAATGATGATAAAAGTTTTAATGCAGATTTACGGAGTAACGAGAAACTTTATTTGTCTGCTGTAATTTTCTGTAAAACTTACAGACTGTTGGAAACTTTGAAACGGATTATGTTTTATAACAAGCTGTAGCATTAGATTCGTGTAGATGGCAGGTTTATAAATTTGCTGTTATCTTCATAGTTTGATTCATTACATGTGCAGTCAAAAATGCACCTCTTTCGTGTCTTATGAAGAAAGTGGCCTTGGTCGCGAACTACGAACTCTCGAATAGGACCTTGCAAAAAGTCTTAAGAACGCCAAGAATTGAATTGTTTGGGGGTATGAATGTAAGGCTTTGTGTACTATAGTCAACTATCTAGAAAGAAATATATTCTGTCCAGTTTTTGTGGTTTAACAAGTTATTGTGACACGAGTCTAGTGTCAATATTATCATAAGCGATTAACCTTTTCATATTCGACAAGATGAATGAAATCAACTAATAGCATTGATGAATTCCTTAACACTAGGGTCAATCCGTCCATACAATGAATGGAGTAGAGTTACAATGACTATTTGTAAATCATTATAATCCCACTTTAACCGATCAACCTGATCTTAGTAGAAATCTAAGATGAACCAAGTTCAAATCACGGACACTGGAGACTCTGAAAAACATTCAAATAGGGAGTGCACTAAATCTCTTGTAGAATTAAGCTGTGACCTAGAAACATTTCATCATTCATGTGTTTTCTTATATTAATCGACGTAAGCTAGATTTACACTTAGTTTGCGATAGCAGCATCCACTGTTTGCGAAAGTTAACTTGTCAACTTAGCAACAAAACTACCTCAGGTGCGGATCCAGGATTTAGGGAGTGGGGGGCTCTAAAATATAACATGCTTAGAATTCAACGACACTGCGAGGGGCAAAGGTGCGAGCGGCAAATTTTTAGAGGGTTCTGACATCAGTCGGCCAAAAATAGGGGTTGGGTTGGGGGGTGGGGGTGTCTTGAGCCGGAGGAGCATTGGATCCGCCCCTGTACCTAGGTTTACACTAGTCCACGATATCCAGGGACAAGGATTCGACAAAATGGTTGATCTTGTCGATCTATTTATTATACAAGATTTTCAAAGTCTTTAAAGTCTGGAAACGTACCTGAGCTATACCCATTTGTTGATAAATCAACTAGAATGAATCAATAAGAGAACGTTGCTCTTTACAGAAAGAAATTGACAGAAGAAGAAATACCGAAGACTTACTTCAAAATAAGAACTCTAAAGACGAAGAGCCATTCTTTAAAGACTTCAGACACTGAAAAATTCCGATTTCGAATAATTTCTGAAACGAATGTAGGGCCTACTTTGCTTTGGGGTAACATTTTGTTATGGGCCTAATACAGAAAGCACAAGAGGTACGTTTCGAGGACATGGTGTTCATAATCCAATTAGAGATATTGGTACAAGGGAAATAACCTCACTATGAGCAATGATTGTATTTTTCTGTGTACAAAATAAATTTTTAAATTTAACCATTTTTAAGATCATATATGAATTCTTGGAATCAAAACAAAAGGTTGTTCTTAAATTAGCCAAGTTTTATCAGTTTAATAGGTCTACACATTTAAATTGAACCAGCCAACTCTTAACTTTATCGAACTGAAGTAAAAAGAAATTTGGCACTGAGTGATTGTTAAGTATGTTCTATCAGAAGCATTACATCGATACACAAGGCCAGAACTGTGTCTGAATTTAGAAATTTGGCACTTGAAAATAAATGAACTGTTTTTCTTAGATATGTACCTGATATAAGAGTAGTTTAGTTCGAAGGGCAACCAGTTCAGTTCATTGAGTTTTCTTTATCGTTTGACGATAAGTTTTGGAGTCTGCTTATAGTTCATTCTATCAGTTAAACACAATAAACTATAATTGTCAAACACATTTCAGAATAAACAGTACTAGAGTCTGGTAAGGGTCAAACTGTACTTAAAGTTCATTTACTTTTCATTTAAACGAGTTCGAATGTTATTCCACGTTCTTTCCAATTAAAAATATAGCGGTGAAAGTCCTTGAGAAAATTCGGTTAGTTCAATACAGTGTACGTTACTAAATTGTATTGATAATGGTAATTAAGTTAAGATTTGATGCGCGATGTGAGATAAGTAGAAGTTGTAGGTCTGTAATAACTAGAACATGCAACTGCTGCTAGTTACTGGCGATTGTGAACAAACCCACAAATAAGGAAGCTGCAAAATTGCTATGGGACAAGGTTCTTTGTTCCATAATTTTCTGTCATATAAATTGCAGCTGATTACAGCACTGATTGAAAATTATAAACCAAATCTAGTGTTCATAATTCAAACGTGAAACGAAACGAACTGTTGCAGATTGACTCTTTTTATGCAAAATACCATTGTATGCAGTGAATCGCGTTTTCAAGGACTAAGTACTTTGGTCTTGTAAAGAAGCAAAGTGTGACCAATATAAAATATATTTTAATTCCATATCAATTTATACACAACGGTTCAAAGTGAACATAAATCAACGACATAAAAAGAAAAATATGCATAGCACTTATCTTAATACATATCTTAATAAGATCATTATATTTGTACCCACATCGTTCTAAGTATTAGCTGTTGTTACAGTTCTAAAATTAAAGATCTCGGGATTAATATTGGATCATGATATAGTGTTACAATAGTTTATTTACATATTTAATAGATTTGTCCATCCATAAAACACAATATCTCCAACTAAATCTAACATCACTGTACAGAACAAAGGTCAATTCTTTTATCAATCTAACTTTATCAACGTTTATAGCAGTGTTTCGCTGTCCATTTGTAAATCCTCTACCATATACACTTGAGTTCTGTAATTCAGCTAAGGTAAACATTCGATACAACAGATTTCTTGCGAACACTTCGGGTCTCGAGGACACAGATTTAAGATGTAATAAAATAGTTTCTGTAAAGAAGGAAGCATCATACATTCTTGGTGGATAATCAGAACGTAACATCAGACCGTAAAACAATTCTGTTGGAGTGATTTGGAGCAATCTGTCACGGTCACAATTAATTTGGGAATCAAACAGCTCTTGTGTCTTTGGTGAAATGTTTTCTTTGTTCGATGAGTTCATATAAGAATGAATCTGGGTTTCAGATGTGTCCATTGGAGTCCTTTGGTTGTCTAGAATGGTCACCATGGGGACATCGCCTTCGGAATCCAAATCATACTTCCTAGAATTGTTGCATGTAACTACGTATCCAGATGATTCGGGAGTCATTGACTTTTGAGATTCTGGTGATTTACTAATTGTTGTCGGTGGTTCTGACGAGCATTCCAATTCTTTAGAAACCAAGGCAGAGTTTTGATTATTAGATGTTAAGTCTTCTTCAGACAAGCTATCCAGAATGACAGTTGTTTCACTTCGTCCACCAGTATTAAAAGTCTCATCCAAGTCTGTCGTGGCATCATCCTGAATAGAAGGTAGGGAACATGGTGATGTTGGTGAAAAGAATGCTTCAAGATATACGTCAGTATTCAGGCCTACTATCCTGTCAGTGTCAGTATTATTGATAACATGACTTGATGGTGGATCAGATGACACAGTTTTATGTCCTGTACCAGATATTACTTTGAGCTTGGTTGTTGAACGTGTAGCAACCGGAATACGGGATCGTCGATTGAACTTTGTGACCTTTTTAGATGGTGCTAAGGAAATCGTCAAAGATGATGTCTTCAGAGTTATGACCTCATGTTGGTTTGCTAAATCCATATCACGTGAAGGAATTTCTACTGCTGACATGTAATTTGGTATGTTGGGTGTTGAATTGATAAGTGGTTGAATGTATTTTTGTACTGAGTCAAAAGTAGATGAAAAACTAGAAAAGTTCATGGACATATCCGGACCATCTTTGAGAATAGAGGATTGGTTTTTTCCTTCTTTACTAAGCTTGGATTCAGTGTAATTACTACCAGAGTCGTCATAAGATGCTTCAACCAGTGAAACAGTAACATCATTAATGTCATTAATAGAATTAACTTGTGTAGAAGTTTGTGAAACTGCATGGTAAGTTATTGTTGATTCGTAAGACATCACACTCAAATTATTTATAGCAGTCTGGATGGGTTTTATCGGTGAAGGTAAAGTTTTAACAGACAATCTACGATGTTTGGATGTGGAAGGCGTACTGGTCAGTTGGCGTGTTGTTTCATTTGTTGTTGGTTTGCTGATCTTGTTTGGATGCTTCTCTGAAAGCAAAATACATATCATTAATACATTTTCTTTCTTTTATGAATTATCATAAATGTGACAATTAAACAGATCCTACAAAACAAGCTATTACACTGGGAGACCTCGACTTGATCAGTTTGTGATATCAGCATGGAAGCGGGCTTATTTAATCGAAAAGGAAAGGGTTGGCACAAAATCAGCAACTTACCACTTCCCGATGCTCTTCTACTTTTTGGAAACCCAAAAAATCCATGAACATTAAATGATTGGTTTTGCTTTTTCAAGGAACTTTCATTATCTACAGAAAATTGAAGAAAGTCTTAATTTAATAAAATAAAATAAATTGGTATCTATGAATATGTCTCATCAATCGCTCAACGACAAATTACAAATCTTGAAGTATCCATTGAACAACTCTGATAATTATTATTTGTAAGATTATCGGTCAGAATATACTGAAAAGAACGTTGAATCCAAATCTTAGGGTATTATGAGTTGGTACTTACCAGCCATTGAAACTATAGTTCCCTTGAAAACATCGCCATGTATGGCGGTTTTGACTGTAGCTCCGATACCCTTAGATTTCGGTCCGGATAATTCTTGTGTGGTACAAACATGACTTTCCAACAAGTCTTTGAATGCCACCAAGGCAAATCTGGGAACTCCTGAAATATAAATGGTGGTTTGACAATTCATAATATATTTGTGTCACATCTTTTTCTAAAGCGCAGCTTTATAGTTTAAACAATAACATACCTAAACTTATCGAGAATTACTTGTAACACTAAAGCAAATATGAAATGTCTTGAATTTATGCCTTTTAACAATGTAAAATATTATGGAAGCATCTCTGTTTGTCTTGATCGTGGTGCCTTTGATGGTATTAAATTTCAACTTATTGAAAAAAAAAAAAAATTGCTTTTTGGCAAGAATAAAGTTTGCAAACGCCCAGGCTATAAGTAAAAGTGAGATAAACTTAACGGCTGACAGAATCAATTTTACTTTGAAATGCTGACAACTAATGAAATGAGCTTGTAATTGCTGTTCAGAATAATTAAATCCTTACCTTTTTTAGAATCTTCTTTCCGGTTGATCATTGATATTTTCGGCATGGTTCTGCAGACTTTAATCCAAATACAAATATTAAAAAAAAATATTAATTCAATATCACTGATGAACTCGCACTGGAGTATACAAAGGAAATGTGCCTTTTCAAAAATCAAAATGACTATTTATTACTGAACGAAACCATGATGACACTCAACAAAGTAATATTCCCATGCATGGTTAAAATATTCTGCAGGAGATTATAACACCTTCCAGGGCGCCATTAGTAAATTGAGAAGGGTTTAATTCTTTTGTCTCCATGTTGATTAATTAAGCAATGTCAGAGGTGACAAAGAACCTTTTTGACATTTTTTTTTTAGGTTGTTACATTTTTCATATTTGTTTTTTTAATTTTGAATGATGTTTGAAGAGAAAGTGGTTAATTTATCAGGGTGCCTAGAAACCTATATTCTGATTAAAATCAATGAAGTTAATTGAGAAAAACATCTATATATATCATTATAATTATTCAATATTATAACAACGCCCTACTTCAAAAATTTCTTCAATGGTTTGATCAGCGGGGTAGAACATAATTGAATCAAATATTTGGCAAACTAAAGAGAGATTTTAATGTTATCTTTAGAAATTTAAAGGCAAATTTAATTTGAGAATTTATCTGCAAGAAATAATTAACTTTAAGATAACCTAACTTCATAAGTTATATCTTGTTACCTCTACAGCGAATTAAAGATCAAACAAACATTTAGAAAAAAATCTTAGAAAGTGCTCGGTCGAAGAACCAGTCTGATTTTTAAGTAGGTTGGGAAAGGTGCTTAAATACAGATATATAGGCTAGACCTATATCTGCAGAACACTTTTTTCTAGTCTTATCTAAAACAAATTTAGATTGAACAAGTAACATCAATTTAATAATGTGACATAGTATAAATTAAACGTTTTTTATATTGTAGATTATCACACAGACGGCACGGTACCCTATTCTGTGCAGTGTGCGATTCGGGGCTATTATCGGTTTAATGGAAAATAAAACACGACGTAAGGGTCTCAGACACGAAGCGGCCCCTTCTCTTTTTCTCTGATGCAATGATATATGCATCCCGAAACGCTTACTGTAACTTTACACAGTGAGCTTTCAGAACGAAGGTTTGGAGACAACATTATTTGATGTTTAATGAATTAATAGTGGCGGTTAAGTGTATCCGAAAAAAGGGAGAAAGATAGTATCCCATCCCTTGCAGCTCTGTTCGAACTCGTGGGCATATGATGATAGAACTATCATTCAATCCATGTTTAACACTGAAACATGCCAGTCAACTATAGATAACCGATTTCTGGTTATCTTTCATTCCAAATTGGCATATTATTTATAAGTTTTACAGCATTGAGAGGACTTTATATAGTAACATGAAATAAGACAGATGCCGATTTATTCCAAACATTTAGATTATATATTCTTATTTTATGAGTTCATTAAGTTCATTCTCACCAGGTGTAGATAAAATATCCACAAATCATTATAATTTTTTCTTCAAAAATTACCATACATTGAGCGTATTTTAAAATTGCTATAATTATCAAACTGAGGTACGAATATCCACTGAAAAGTTCATAGCCTGACTCAGAAGGAGTTATGCGCACAGTGATGAAACTTGGCAAATTCAACATTTTCTGATACTAACATGGTTTATTTTTCAACATATTCTCTCCTTCGGTCCACACACTTCTTCCAGCGGTGTTAGGGTTCTTGGATCCTAGTGGTATAGAAGCTCTCATCCTGATCACCAAAAAAGTCCTATGAACTATGAACTTTTCAGCCCCACCTCGTAAAGGAAATAATCGAAATAAACTATTCATTAAGACAATTTTTTTCTTTGGACCGAAGTAATTGAGAAATACACGGACTAGCAATCAAAGGTAGATAACTATTGTTTTTATTATTTTTGTAGTGCGGTTTGGCTAAAGTGTGCTATATGGTTTCTTTCAAAATTTGTTTTTTGGGGCGATTTGGAAAATGGTCGATTTGACTATCTTCCATATTTGCTAGGTTCGTTTTATCATTCCTATTAACAATCCCATAATTACAAGTTTTGTAAAAGAGTAGAATTGGTCCATATTGACTAAAGGTTTAAAGTTTAGTCTAGTCTAGTTTAGTTTTGAAAATATAAAATGTCAGAGTCAGATTTGATCATATATTAAACACAAAAGAAGAAAGAAAAGGAAACCACATCACCGTTGAGTCGTTAACACGAAGACACTCCTAATTTTGTTTACAGTACAAAAAAGAAATATTGACGTGCGAAGACGAAGTGATTTATAACACGGACGTTTACATGTCATGGATTTTGAAAAGGATAAGAATATGGTATGAGACAGATTTTATTTAGTGCAAATGTGACCTATGGTGTCTTGACCATTACTGTTTACTAGGCTAGACAACAAAACACTAAACTGATCTTTTCTTACTGCTTTCTCCAGTTCATTCTTTTTTAATGTCATGGCCACATTTGTGACATTCATAGATTTGCATCCGTAACTGTGGACCTATATTGTGAACTTATATCATAATGTGGTTATCAATGTACAGTTTAATGATATTAGTAACTGTATTGACTCATTGAGTTGTTCCTCTGCCAATGTCAAAAATGGTGTTCTTGCAGGGTTTCACTTCGGTTTAGCCTTCCCCTGCTTACTTATTTCTACCACTGGATAAATGCAGGTAGACCTATCGATGTCATTGAAAAAGAGCTGAGTAACGATAGTTGACTGACACCTTAAAACCAAAGCAGTACTATAGATTTAATGCTTTTATCATTTATGCCAGTTAAAAATCACTGAAAGAATAGGCTTATGCAATGACAAATGTTCAATCTTATTTTTGTAGATTTTAAAATGTCTAGGGCAATGATTGCATAGATGAAAAAGCTTAGTGAAACACAATGAGTAAAAGGTCACGTAAAGTAAAAGGAGAGAATTCTGAAGAGAGGTTTTCACAGTGCCTCTTGAAATTGCCATGACCAAAACAGATGAACTAAAAATCTCAAATAGTACAGTAACTCAGTATAGCACAACAACAGTTCAGTATAGGACTCATGATGACAGAGATCGTGGTAATAAATTAATACCACCAAATACAGAAATATCATTGACAGATACAGTGGTTGCAATAACAGTAGCAGTTTTAGCTTGTGTCATTCTTATCACTTTGGTCTTAATAATAAAAACTATTAAACAACGCAGGAGAGAACGCCAAGGAAATCAATTAAATCATATTCCGACTATTTCAACTGGTGTTATGGGTACAGGTATGTGATAGATTTATCATTCAGTAATGAGAAGCTGTAAGCTTATTAATGAAATTTGAAAGCCAACTTTATTAGTACCGTATAGAAAAGCTCTGTCATAAGGAATATTTTACTGCTATTTTGATCATGTAAGGCCTTTGCTTATTGTTCAACCTCTTTTTGGAAATATAGATCTAGATACAGATTATGCAGAAAGATTTATTCATTTTTGTAAAACATTTTTAAATTCCAAATGTATTGACATGTGATTTCAGGTGTAGCTGCTTACAACAATACAAATACAAGAAATATGACAACAGATAACTTTGACCAACCAAGTAGTAGCAGAATCACTTGGGAACCCATTGATCCTCAACCATCACCTTCGAGTCGTTTACAATTACCACCACCTAGAGGAGATAATACTGTTTAACATTACCTATTTACTACTGTTGATGATAATAATAATAGGAAGAGATGTTGCATTATAATTTAATACAACCTAGACTACTATCGATTTTATTGCAATAAGATGAAAGACAAATGCTCAATTATACATTATTGGTCAATACCACCAAGTTGTCTATTTATTAAAACCTATAGTACTTTCATGACATACACATTCCAATACCAATTGTCAACAATCCACAGTAGACAATTTACTTTTATTCTTATCCATCTTTATATTTATGTTAAATTATCGTTATTATAAGTCAATGTTTTTTAAAATGTTATGCAGAGATTTATTAACTTGAAAAGCGTCATTTTTTAGAAGTATCGGTAGTCCTACAGGGATCATTTACTATGTATATTATGAATGTGATATCACTGTTTGGAGTAAGTGCCTTTGTTTCAATGAACATATTTTACAAAACAATTTGCATTTTGCATATATTTTACTGATTCAGGCAGGGTAGGTTTCAAGAACTTGATGGCTGTGATATGTGAATATATGTACCCCAATGTTAAAATTGACCTAGCTATTGCTGATTAAAACTGGACACAAGGTCACATGGAAATGAAAATTACTATATATTTACAAGAGTAGAATATCTGTGACTGATAAATGAAAATCTGACAATTATTTTCATTAATTTTCTCCCATTGAATATCAGATATGACATTGTACTAACAATTTATGTGATCAAATTATTTCATTCATATTTCTATTTTATTTAAAGCAATATTTTTACTTTTTGTACATTTGATTTTACTGCAGATTTCAATTCTGTACTGTATGTATACATATCAAAATAGGACAATGTTTTTTTTTATTATTGTATGTTATCTATAATGTAATAAAGTTTATAAAGAGTTGTACAGTGAGTGTTAGGTAAGGGTTATGCATTATTAAATCTGACCCAATGAAATACAGATTTCGATGCCAACATGTAAAATTTATGATGCCCTAGCAGTTGGTCAGTTATACATTTAATTAAAAATAGGGAATATTCATCATCAGGAAGTCAGATACATTTGACCACAAGCAACTACACAGCAAAATATAGTCTAATAAAAGTTGAGCTAGAGAAAAACTGATATACATCCTCAATGCCCCATGGCCCACTGACAAATGCCCCATAGATCCCTAGGGGGCCATGGCCCCCAGGTTGGAAACCACTGTTTTAAGGGAATATAATTAAAGCAACACAAATATCCAATTATAATTTGGGTAATCAAGTTCCTACATCCAATATATACACATATGAATAAAACATTATCTTTATTAAAATTACAATGAAATATTTCTACAATACTAATCATTACAATTGTAATATATCTTCTAAATATTTATAATTATGAGCTGAAACATTAGTGAGAAATTCAAAAATGTTGGAATGCTCCATAGAGGACAGTATTGATACCTATAAGAATAAAGATATTCAATCAACACAAGTTCAATAACATAATTTGAAAATATAGTAAGGTATATTTTAATAATAATTTTCTACATATTATATTCATACACTGATACAACTAAAGGATTATATAAAAAGAAAATTTCGACAAAACTTGAATCCTGTAGATTAAATTAGGAATTCTTCTTGTTTTGCACAGGAATTAACAATTCAAGAAATACAACTAGCATAAATGCACTTTTCATAAATGTTCATAATCATCATAGTATTTAGATTTACAAGTAGGTTATGACACATAATTACCGGTATGTCAAATTTTGAACAAATGAAGACAATCAGATTAATAAGAATTCCAATAACAAGTTATACTAAAAGACTTAGCAAGATATATAGACTAAATTCACATTTGCCCTAACCTAGTTTTTCCCAGCATGACATGAATAACTATAGGTAGAGAAGTGAAGATAACTATTGTTTGTTTGGTTTATGATTTTTAATCTAGTATATTGTAGCTGTATTATTACGATGTCTATTTGATGTATTATTAGTGAGCTGGAGCTAGGATAAAGCGATACACCAATGCAGCTGTAATTGCTATTCCTAATGGTAACAACCAACCAGTCCAACTGGAGCTGCAATAGAAAATAACAGTTGGTTTCATATCAAAAGGAGAAATACACTAACAAAAATCTTGAATGACAACTTAGTTTATGATAAACTGGACTGCATGTATCATAGTTTACATCATCAAAAACTTAGTTTAAGTGTTATGGCTGAAACCACAGACTGGTTCTAGAAAACCTTTTTACAATTCCTTTTAATACACAATACACAAGGGCCCACAAAGATAACTAGTTAAAATCTAGATTGGGAAGTTTTTAAATTTGGTTTGGTGTCTAAGGCTCATATTGAGTGACCAGGAATATCCAGTGGTAAAAAAATCTTTAGAAACATATTCGTATCGCCATTTATTATAAAGATAGTGGACCACGGCCATATACGCCTAACGAAAAAGTTGAAGATGGAAAAAATTTAATCAGGAGAAAACTAAACTTTCTCAAACCTTTCGATTTAGGTCCAATAACATCCATTTTAAGTTTCATCAAAATCGGTTGAAAACTAAGAGAGTAATAGCATATTTCAGATTTGGAGCAAGGGCAATAACTCTGCTTGTAACGATCGAAAATAGCTCAAATTCGAACTTGATCTTCGTTTTCTGAATATATATACACATATCAAATTTCATTTGATTCCGTCAAAAACTCTAGTTTTTAGAGCGTTTACAAGCAAATGTTGATGGACGGACCGACGTATTTGGGGCAAGGGCAATAACTCTGCTTCTAACGATCGAAAATAGCTCAAATTCGAACTTGATCTTCGTTTTATGAATATGTATACACATATCAAATTTCATTTGATTCCGTCAAAAACTCTAGTTTTTAGAGCGTTTACAAGCAAATGTTGATGGACGGACTGACAGATTTGGGGCAAGGGCAATAACTCTGCTTCTAACGATCGAAAATAGCTCAAATTCGAACTTGATCTTCGTTTTATGAATATGTATACACATATTAAATTTCATTTGATTCCGTCAAAAACTCTAGTTTTTAGAGCGTTTACGAGCAAATGTTGACGGACCGACGGACAGGGGTGACTACAATATACGTCCTCATAGAGAGATGAGGGCGTATAAAAATACAACACATACCTTGTACTTGTATCGGGTGTTATTATTCCAGTGTTAGTCTAAAAATAAACACAAGGTTCATTAAATATGATTGTCATAGGATGGAACTCGGACACATGTAGATATCATCAGTATTATGAATGTAGGCATGAGAATGCCAATAACATTTTTCACATGAGGACTTGCATAATCAGAAACACGAGCCTTCCATTTTCTATTAGTGTATATGTTTGAAGTACTAATTATTCTGTTTAATACAACCTTGTTTCTATTGAAATTAACTAATAGAACAAGGTTGATATCTGTACTGCAACTGGACGTCACCTGTTATCTCATGATACATGACATGACATGATCGATAAATATTCTTAAAAAAAAATAGATTCAAAATCTTACCTTTGTCTTCTTTTTACTCTTCTCACTCTGAAAAAAAAAAACAGACAATAGATGTTTCACATAATGAATTTAATTGGTCGTTATTTCTCGATTTCTCAAACTATTTTTAAAAAAGATATAATGCAACTTGTATGTAAAGCCTATTGAAAATATTACAGAGTTGTGTTCTGGAGATGGAATTTTTTACCTACAACTACATCTATGAATGCATTTGAATTTTGTAAAAATCAACCTACATCATGTACTTTTCCTATTAAATGTTCTTTCATTAATTCTCTAGCATCTGTAGAATGACCAACATCTTCAAATGATTCAGTTGCTTCTCCACCTAAAAATATTATTTATAATAAAAACTTATGACTGTGGCAATTTCAATGGTTTATTCAACACAAGACTATGTTACCTTATTTATCAGGCATAAAATTGCATCATTCTTTGGTCAGATGAACACAAGATTTAGAAGCTTTTTGCAGTGTTAGCTTAATGACAGTGTATATTTGGTTAAGCATATATCTCAAATTTATTACAGTAGCAATAGACATCTGACTGAGAATGATGCAAATAGATGCCATAAATACTAAAACCTCATCACAATCCTAAAACATAGAGTCATTTGAAGAAAAATAGCTCCCACTTCCCACACAGCAGACAATTCTAGATCAATAGTTTGGAGCAAATATTATCTCATTGCACTTACCTGCTAGTTCCAATAATACTTCCTCACCTCCAGGGTGCTATAAATAAATCAAATGAAGACTTATTAAACTAATTAGTAAGTTTGATTATCATTATTTTTATCAGAAGATAGGCCTACACAAATACTTGACTTCGTGTGTAGGTAGGGCATTATACAAATATAGCAATTAGAGAATAACAAGAATAATAGAAAATCTACAGTGAATTATATATTTTCAGCTCTTTCTTTCAGCCCATCTGTAACTACTCTATTGTCAAGTATATTAACATGACTTTGAGCAGAATTGCAATAAAAAACAGAAAATGTGCAAATAAGTCTCACAGCACCTTTCCACATGACAAATGACAATTTTGAGATTTCACTATTTTAGACTGTCCACAAGTCATGCATGGTTGACCATTGTGGTGAAAAATAGACCTTGGTTGAAAACAAGTTTCTTAGGTGATAGAATGAGAAAAATATCTTTAATAAGATAGCTAATAATAGTCATTCTTATGCACACATTATGATATATACTCAAGATATGATCATGCATGATTGATACCTTTTTATTTTACCCAGTGACATTTTCTACTGAACTAGCCTATCATATTACAGTTAATAAAGTCTATGAATTGAATGATGATACATGATAATTTGAACACATGAGAAAAAGCAAACTAAATACGCAAATTTGCTCTAAAACTAAGAAATACTTATTCATTCATTATATTTACACTGATGTCCTGACTCATATAAATATAAGTGTTTCTTCAGCAATCTGTCGAGTACATGACATCAGTCAGGTAGCCCAGCAAGCCACTGAATAGTCCACTGAACTGAAGCCACAATTGGAATTTGAGAAGCAGAGAATAATTAACATAAATTCATACCTCTTCTAAAAACTTGGTAACGTCGTAAACTTCATCATGAATAACAAGCCATGTTGATTTAGCAGTCTTGTGTTTAGAAATTTCTTCTAATCTGTATGTCTTTAGTTCAGTCATTGTAAATTACTGTATTGCTCTAACGTGCTGAATATTGATCCGGAAGTGAAACCTCAGGTGACTTATCGTTGCACTGTGGGAGTGTACTATCCGCCCAACACGTCAATCCGTACAAAGGTTACATACCAAATCGTACAAAAGGATATTGAAGATATGTCGGATACGGGCTACAGGGTATGATTCGGGTTGATTATCAAGGTTTATCTCAGGTACACGCGAGATATATGAAGATTTCGGGAATTCGAAACGCAAAACAAAAATTGAAAACCCAAAATCAGTTAGGCCTACTAATACTTATTATTTTATATTATCAGTTATTTCCCCTGAACAAATAATTTTACTTTTACAGATTTCATATAATGACCGACATATTTTTGTTGAAAACTATTTTTCTCGATGCTTTAACATTTTTACACTAAGTTCATTGATACCGGTATATTTAAAAAAAATGACTGGGTGCTCTCTCGTAATACAATGACTGAATTTGGACAGAGTTATCTAAAACAATTAAGCACGTACTTGTGTACGGAATTAAATGGAATATAATATATGCACGGCATCATATCATGCTTGCGAATGCAGAATGTTGCTGCACAGGTGGGGCTCACTGTCCCTCAATCGGCAATCCTCGGCAGTTTCCGTAAACCATAATCTGCAGAGCGCCAGCGTAACTTTCACGGAGACCGTTTGACTGTCCCTTAGTCGACTCAGTTTCCACCAAATGTACTCATAAATATGTTTCCCACAGTAAGTGATTGTCCATAAATCATTAAAACAAGAAAACAGTTTTCAAATCTCTCTATGTGGACCTATATTGTCGTCACCCCTGTCCGTCCGTCCGTCCGTCCGTCCACATTTGCTTGTAGCTCTAAAAACTAGAGTTATTGATGGAATCAAATGAAATTTGGTATGTGTATACATATTCATAAAACGAAGATCAAGTTCAAATTTGAGCTATTTTCGACCGTTAGAAGCACATTTATTGCCCTTGCCCCAAAATCTTGAATATGCTATTACTCTCTGAGTTTTCAACCGATTTTGATGAAACTTAAAATGGTTGTTATACCTAAATCGAAAGGTTTGAGAAAGTTTAGTTTACTTAGACTGATGAAATTTAAGGCTTTTTTTTTAATACTAAATGGAGGGAGACAAAACAAGAGTTGTCTTGTAAAATTATAAAACAATAAGGTGACAACTCGACAAAGTTTCCTAAGAGAGGTTAAGAGTCTAAACTAATTTCTTGCATCTGAGGCCTTTCCTGACGGCACTATTATTGTTTACGCCATACGACGTAGAGATCGTGAAAACCTTGATGCGAGGGGGGTATCTTTCTTAAAATTTTCTTAGGGTGCAACTCGTCAAAATCGCCTGTTGTTCAAAAAGAACTGATATGCAAGGAAATCAAATTTTATTTTCAAAATTTTATTTCTGTATAATGCCCCAAACCCTACTCAAGAGGTGGATGTTCTCAACTAAATTCTGTTCGTTCGAAAAGGCATCATATACTAAGAAATCATCCCTAATTTTCAAAATTTTCTTGGTATACAATGTCTTTCTTCACGGGGTGGTCGTTCTCAACAAGAAAGAAGGGGTGGTGGTTTTTAAATGAATTCTGAAAAGGCATTAGATGCAAGGAAACGAGCATACAGTGCCATCAAACACTGTTCAAGCAGTTGGCGTTTTAAACAAGAATTCTGTTCGGAAAAGCATCAGATGCAAGGAAATCTTCAAAAAAAATTTAGTGGCAGAATCCCTGAAATCTCCCTTCAATGGCAAGCATTTGATGTTCGATGCCATTTGGAGGTCTGTAAAAGAAAACAAATCAAAGAGAGTGGGTTTGTATTAATACAAAGTTTACCAAGAACCATCCTAGAGTGGGTTTGTATTAGTTTACTGTTTACCCAGAACCATCCGAGAACGGGTCTGTATAAGTGTACAGTTTACCCTGAACCATCCAAGAGTGAGATATTTGAATATTGACTATGAGAAAACTTAATAATTAGACACTAAAATCATTCAAATCGGACAATGTTAACTGTATTGGTAATTTTGACCTCTGTCAAAAGTTCGTTGACCTTGGGACATTTTTGACCGTAGCGCCCTCCTTTAAGGTCGGAGGTATAACAAACTATATATTTTCGGAATCCTCATGACTATACGAGTAATTTGATATGCAGACACCCTAAAACTATATATGAATTTTGATCCCTGTTTGACCCCTACCGGAAATGCCTGACATTTTCAAGTGGGCAGCCCAAGTCAAAATTGTTCGGTATTCATCAGGGAACACAAAAACACTTTCAAGCCTTTGTTCCCAGACTTTGGTCACAGGTTGATCTCCTACTACAGATACAGATCGCGAAAGATCTGAACATATCGTTTACATCTAACAGAACGCAAAATGAGATATTAACATAACCTAATGCGATTAGCCGTTCGTAGCTGGTCGATGACTTTCTCTGAATAATAATATTGTGATAAAAGTTCATATTTATGTTCTAATAAGATTTGTTTAGCTCTGATACGATCTGTTCACGATTTGTCAATTTCAGTTATTATAGTCTGATCTTCCGTTCTGATACGATCACATACTTTCCGATAGGATTGTTGCGATGGAGTCTACTTATCAGATCAATTTGTCGTTCGGCATTTGGAACCGTTTCTTAACAAGAAATTGGATCGTGATACCTAATATTTAAAAAAGAATGTGAACGGATCGCATTTTAATCGTGTCAGGAATATTGAAAGTCAAGACCCCGCATAATGGAAAACTACAGAACGTGATAGCATATCATCGTGGTGATCGAGACAGAATTGGAGAGAACGTAATGAAGAAAACCAATACAATTAAATTTTAGAGCTGCAGGATTGTCTCAAATCGTGTAGAACTTAGTCTAGTTGTCTAAATAACTATCAGAGGCTGGATAGGGTAAGCAAAATTCTGACCCAACGTATTGTAAATCCCACACTGGGCCTGGGATATTTAAATTATACATGGTGGTTCTGATTACATTAATTATTGTTTCATTTATTGACATTTTATGCATATAGTCGATTGATTATTGACAATAATTTCCAGCTGGTATCGAACTGTATGTAATTAATAGTTTGGCCTATCGATATACCTAACTATGTTATACATATACCATGATTTATCCATTGCATGTATATATGATATCTTTTGTTTATGATATTGCGGTTACTACGAAGTTAATAATTCGAAAAATAATTCGCAATTAGGTACATGTTGTAGTTAGTGGCCTGGTGATGCAACATTTCAAGTTTTATTGTTTACGTTAATTTTCCCTTCAATTCACCTCTAAGCTTGACCAATCAGATAACGGTTATAAAAACATGCCTAATTTTTGACCAATGATAATCGAGTATTATATATATCTATGTGTGAAGGTTAAATCCAATATTTCAATAAACTGTAGGACTGACAACGTCGACAGTATTTCAATTTTACAAACCGTAGACTTTTTACAGCTAATTACAGGTAAATAATGTTTAATTTTATAATATTCGTTGTTTTTCGGTTGATATAACTATTAGGAAAAATAGAGTTGTCATGATTTGTGAAATGTGTTATTTATTAGTTTTTCCACTATTCTAGAATTTATCAGGTGAGAATAAGAAAAGGTCACAGTATACTTTATACCTATATACCTAACACATGGTACTGTTTACTGTTTAATAATAGATCGATTTCCTTCCTTATACATTTCAATGGTCTTTGGCCTATTTATTTTACAGATTACTTTGTCGTCTATACTTTTAATTCCAGAAAGCATATTATCAGAGAATTTATTATAAAAGACGAAATAAAGAGATATTTAATATTAATTTTAGGCCTATTACAAAATCAAATTTCTAGATGAAATTTTTAATGCGCATATTGTGAATATTAATACCAATATCCTTTTTCCCTATATGTTCTTTTTAATTTTTTTTTAGAACAAAAATGTCTGATAAGATAAAGAAATGTAAAATCTGGAATGTTCCATGTTCTGTTATGGCAGAAAATTCAATCAATCCAATACGTAATTTAGTAGATAGTATGATAATCACACCAAACCCTGATAAAGATATGATAGCACTTTCTATTGGTAAGAATTGTTTATTATTTTCACTTAGTTTGATAGCAATTGCAAAATGTGGTGCCATGGTCTCTTATATGTAGACTAAATAAATGTGAATGACTAATATTAGGTTTCGGGTCATTATAACTAAAACATATATTAGCTCAATTAAGTTAGAAAAAAGAATTTAAAAAGCCCCATGGCTATTATGTGGTAAAATGGATGTCACAGAGAAAGACAATGGACATTTATTTAAATGATTTATGAACGAGAAAGAGTAATTCGCCAAATGGGTTAATATGAAGGTAAATGAATTTCAACGACATGCACCCTACTTTGTTATTTACAAATATCCCAAGATAAAAAGATATGTGGAACCGTCAGTAGTGTATACTTAAGTTATTTCCATGCTTTTAAATTCTTCATTGATAAGAAACTTTGATTATGAACAAGATTGTAAAACTGACATCACGTGATTTATACTGACAAACTCGAGAAGTTTAAATTATGATTCTTAAGTAATTTGAGACATCAAAATCCTATAACAGAAACAGTTATGCAACCAGGGGTGGATCCAGGATTTAGAGAAAGGTGGGACTCTGAAATATAAATTACTTTAAATTGAACGGTACCGCGAGCGGCAAATTTTTAAAGATTTCTGACATCAGTCGGCCAAAAATAGGGAGGGGGATGGGGCTCGAGCCGGCGGAGCCCCCCTCCTTGGATCCGACCCTGCATAATCTTGTTGACAATAATTGAAAATGATCTGGACATCCCAGAAAATTTTCACCATAGAATTATTGAACTGTTCAAACTGGAAAATCATAATACTATTGGTGAAATGAAATTTCCTAGTCTTCTACTTCTGAATTAGCCAATAAAACGGACAAATCCATCTAGTTTGAAATTTTGAAATTTACTATTGTCGAGACATCTTTTAAATGTACAGGTCAAAGCGTGTATAGAATCTAACAATTACTTATTCCATGTCATTCAATCTGTTGAAAAATGTCCCGTAAGTCTTAAAGTGACCTGGAAATATTAAATCCAAATACGTAAGATAATAAACTTATTTAATTATAATCTCTTAAATCGATTTCAAGGTGATCCAACTATATTTGGTAATCTACCATACTGTGAAGTAGCCGAGAACGCAGTGATAGAAGCTATTAAAGGAAGAAAGTCTAATGGTTATACAGCCTCAGTTGGTAATCTCCTTAATCTTTTAATCCATTATTAATTACATTACTTAGTATTTTGACATTAGATTATGTCATTTATTTTTAGAGGTCATCACCTTAAATACCTTCACGTTATGTTTGACAGGTTATTTAGAAAACATAAACACAGCGGTAGCCTATTTTTTAAAAATTATTTCAGCTATTTAGAGCAGTGGTGACAACTTTTCTGTAGACACGCACCTTTCACGTACACAATTTTTGCCCCCTTTCTCTTTAGTCTGTGAGGTTAAAATTTAAAGAGAATTCCATGATTATTATATTATTTGCTTAATTTTGCATGAAGAAATTGTGCTCTTTATCTTTGATAGGCTATGAAAGTGCTCGACAGGCTGTGGCTGATTATACCTCTACACCAGCTTCAATAGTGACATCAAAGGTAAACAACATAATGTACTATCAAAATAAAGTTTAATTATGATACTTATAAAGTTATGGCTATATTTTACCATACAGTTATTCTACCCACAAGTTATGATAACGCAGTTACATTACATTTAATTTTGATACCTTACAGTTACTCTACATATTAGTTATGATACCATACAGTTACTCTACACATTAGTTATGATACCATGCAGTTACTCTACATATTAGTTATGATACCACTCAGTTAATCTACATATTAGTTATGATACCATACAGTTACTCTACACATTAGTTATGATACCATGCAGTTACTCTACATATTAGTTATGATACCACTCAGTTACTCTACATATTAGTTATGATACCATACAGTTACTCTACATATTAGTTATGATACCACTCAGTTACTCTACATATTAGTTATGATACCATACAGTTACTCTACATATTAGTTATGATACCATGCAGTTACTCTACATATTAGTTATGATACCACTCAGTTAATCTACATATTAGTTATGATACCATACAGTTACTCTACATATTAGTTATGATACCACTCAGTTAATCTACATATTAGTTATGCTACCATACAGTTACTCTTCATATTAGTTATGATACCATACAGTTACTCTACATATTAGTTAATAACATATTACATAATATACATATTACTTATGTTACCTTACAATCACCCTACATATTAGTTATGATACCATGAAAAATTAAACATACAAATTTATGAATCCTTGTGATGAACCCCATGAAAAATTAAAGGGACACAATGACAATATCATGGTTATAGACAATTCTCCATCCAAAATTGCTGTTATCTACATAAATATATGATTTTATTAAAATGGTTTACTCTGTAATTATTTTTTTTAAAGAAACAACAAAAAAGTCAAGGTTATAACAATATAGAAAACATCACGTACACCCCAACAGTGACGAAATGTCATTTTCACATTATGTCAGTTTTTAAAACATTTAATGATATTATCTAGATTTAATTATCATTTATTGCCTTACTAAATTTACATCTGCCCTGTATAGTTGGTTTAGAACATTTAATAAGTCGAATATTTCCCCTATAAAATCGATATCGATGTTTTTCATTTTAAATGAAACTATAACCATAACGGAACATTTAGAACAGGGCCCTTATATCGGGTGTCCCCAAGTTTGTCGGGAAGTATCTCAGCATGTCTTTGTCAGGCCCTGAAAATATGAGAGTCATTGAATAAAAATTGTACAAGAACTGCCACGAGCAAATTAGCATGTAAAAAAAAATCAATATCAGAACAAATTACACATTACAACCTGTTTCATTGTGCTTTCACCACATCGACCACCAATATCATTCATTTTCCATCCAGCAATCTCTTATAAAGCGACCATCCTGCCTTTCAGTTCCTGTTCAGTCAGTGTGTCCCTCTGACTAAGTGCAGTACACCTGTTCCTAAAGAGAAACCCATACTGCCTGGAGTCATTACCAGCACCAGTGGGACAAATTGGCTAAACAGGAACTGAAAGGCAGGATGGTCGCTTTATGGGAGATGAGATCCGCGAGAGCAACTCAGGATGGAAAATGGTTGATATTGGTGGTCGATGTGACGAAGGCACAATGAACATTGGTTCAAATACTGTAAGGCTAGAAATTAATGCGTCAACAAATTAATGCGACATGGGGTATAGAGACTAAAATGCGTATGTAATTTGCTCTGATATTGATTTTTTTTACATGCTATTCTGTTCGGGGTAGTACTTGTGCTGACAAGAAAGTCTTATGCCTGCGTATCGATAAAGTAATTATGTCATAGTACTGAAATAATATTTATCTCTGTTAACAGGATGTAATATTAACAAGTGGTTGTTCCAGTGCTCTAGATCTCTGTATATCATGTTTAGCTAATCCTGGTCAGAATATGTTAATTCCTTTACCTGGATTCTCTATCTATAAAACATTAGCAGAATCACTTGGTGTTGAAGTTCGAAATTATAACTTATTGGTAAGTTTAATACACTATTCTTTTATCATTCTTATACTAGTTCATTTAATTACATGTATATCTCAAAACTAGGACTTAAGGATACGACATGTGATCTCTTTAGCATCATAGGCACTTGCATTTTCAGAAATAATCATAATATGTACACCCCACCCTTACCACACAGGCCTTTTTCTACGTGTTACATTAAATAAAAGTGTACACATCTATATCTGTTTAATATTAATCTAACTTTAATTTAAAATTGTAGCCAGAAAAAAGCTGGGAAGTTGATTTAGACCATATAGAAGAACTAATTGACGGAAATACAGCGGGTATTATTGTTAATAATCCATCCAACCCATGTGGATCAGTCTATAGTAAAGAACATCTTGAAGCTATCCTAAAAATCTGTGAAAAATACAAATTACCAGTTATTGCTGATGAAATTTATGAACATTTTGTAAGTAATACATGTATACAAAATGTATTAAAACGTGCTCAAAAAGGTTCATTATAGTGGTACAATCATGTGGTAATCTTCACCTCATTTATGTATAATCCCAAGTACATTATCTTTAGGACCGGGTACACTGTTCCGCTGGACACCAAATTTACTCACGATAAAAAAAATTATGGTCAAATATTAGTTTCTTATAGCATATCTTTGGCATGTCAAAAGAATGTCCACGGACATTATGGAGGGGGTTCATTTTCCTGTTGGATACGTGTGTCCATATTGTCCTTCGCGAGGCTTCGATTTCGATGATGACAGTCCAATTGGAAATACATCTGAAGTTGTTTATCCTGAAAATGTTCAATAAACAGTTAAAGTTCCCAGCTCTAGTCGACTGAAAGCTCTATGCCACCGAGTGCTCAAAAAAATTCACTATTCGTATAGCATCTGGTATCAATTTCGGGACAGTATGTAGTCTGCATTTAGTACAGCTATCATAAATGGGTTGAATAGCATAACGATATCTCATTAGTAATGTTCTTGTTGTCAACACTACTGATCGACATTGCATATAGATATATATATATCTTGCTGCATTTGAACTTTCCCCAGAATGATTTCTTCATGTGTTCATATTTCCAGGTATTTTGTGGAAGTAAATATTATTCTCTAGCATCACTAACTGAAGCAGTACCAATATTATCATGTTCAGGGTTGACAAAGAGGTAAGTCAATTTTCTTTGCTGGACATTCTGTAGGTGGTATGTAGAGAAAGTACTTTTGGATGTTTCTATTGAGTTCCTCTAATCGTACTAATGAGAGAGGCTGTCTTTAGTCGTCGCTATACAAGCTATAGGCGTAGAACATACTTCAAAATGATGAGATGCTGTTTATTCAATAAATTCCAATTTGATTAGAAATTGTTTGCCATCTCGTACTACAGCTGTATTCAAAATGTTTTATCATTTACAGATTCTTGGTACCTGGATGGAGAATGGGGTGGATTGTTATACATGATAGAAATGATATATTTGTCAATGTAAGTTTACGTGTTGTTGTTGTATATACTTAGACTCAGATTGTGTAAAGGTGGAGGGGTTGTGGGCTATTCTAGTTGGTGACCATCAGCCGTTACATCTAAAAATAGCCAAGAAAGTGTTGAACAAACACAATGCAGATTTTGATTATTTTATGTTTCAAAACGAAGAATATAATCTGTATTGGCCAGGACAAAGTGTAGATAAAAGTACAATTTTACAACGATGTCTATTTCGATTGAATATCAACAACCGAAGCAGATCGAAATCGGTGTTCTTTACTAGTTTTCTCAAATTGTTAACCTTAGCTTAGTTCTTACAATAGTTTCATTGATTCTAGTTTTGTTAATTCATGGTTCTTGCTCTATTTATTAGGTTAGGAGAGGTTTAGTAAAATTATCACAGAGAATATTGGGACCAAATACATTAGTTCAACAAGCAATTCCAGATATACTGAAAAACACTTCATCAGATTTTTTTTCAGAAACCTTGGTACACATGAAGGTCAGATTTTTTTAAATTTTAAGTGTTGTTTGTGTAGTAAATGAATTTAATGATAAGACCTCAAAGTGAAGAGAGTAATTGGGAAAATTAACATTCGTAAAGCTTTCTGTCCTGATTGCTTTGGCAATGTAGATTTTAGTGAAGTGCTCAGGGACAATATTCCGCTCCTGTTCTCAATATTGAAGTTAGTGATGTATAGTTATTTTATCGTTAATGTTTCTCGACTTTGGATAGGAACTTTTATCGACGCCATTTACTCATTTTCTGATGGTACAGTTTAAACTGTTTTTATACGCCCACATGAAATGTGGAGCGTATATTGCCGTCACCCATGTCCGTCGGTCCGTCCGTCGGTCCGTCGGTCCGTCCGTCCACAATTGTCGTTAACACTCTACAGGTCACAATTCTTTACAGATTTTGATGAAACTTACTGAAATTGTTTATTATCACCCAAGGATGAACCCTATTGAAAATCAAAAGAATCGAAAAATATTTAACATGAATTATTGCCCTTGTTCTTTAAAACGCGTTCGATTTTTAGCTTGTTAACGCTCTACAAGTCACAATTCTTTACAGATTTTGACGAAACTTGCTGAAATTGTTTATTTTCACCCAAGGATGAACCCTATTGAAAATCAAAAGAATCGAAAAATATTTGATATGAATTATTGCCCTTGTTCTTTAAAACGCGTTCGATTTTTAGCTTGTTAACACTCTACAAGTCACAGTTCTTTACGAATTTTGACGAAACTTACTGAAATTGTTTATTATCACCCAAGGATGAACCCTATTGAAAATCAAAAGAATCGAAAAATATTTGATATGAATTATTGCCCTTGTTCTTTAAAACGCGTTCGATTTTTAGCTTTTTAACACACTACAAGTCACAATTCTTTACGGATTTTGATGAAACTTGCTGAAATTGTTTATTATCACTCAAGGATGAACCCTATTGAAAATCAAAAGAATCGAAAAATATTAAACATGAATTATTGCCCTTGTTCTTTAAAACGCGTTCGATTTTTAGCTTGTTAACACTCTACAAGTCACAATTCTATACGGATTCTGACAAATCTTACTGAAATTGCTTATTATCACCCAAGGATGAACCCTATTGAAAGTCAAAAGAATCAAAAAATATTTAATATGAATTATTGCCCTTGTTCTTTAAAACGCGTTCGATTTATAGCTTGTTAACACTCTACAAGTCACAATTCTTTATGGATTTTAACTAAACATACTGAATTTGTTTATTATCACCCGATAATGAACACCATTGAAAATCAAAAGAATCGAAAAATATTTAATATGAATTATTGCCCTTGTTCTTTAAAACGTCGATTTTTAGGTTGTGAATTTTCTAGAAGACACAATTCTTTTTCAAATAGATTTTAATGAAACCTATTGAAATAGTTTATTAACACACGATAAACCCTATCGAAAATAAAAAAATATTTCGTATGACTTATTGCCCTTCTTGTTCAAAACAAGTTTTAGTCTTTAGCTCATAAACAGAGAAGGATTTTGACTAAACTTGATGAATGCTTAACCCTTGATTAAATCGAGAAAAAAAATGTTTGGAGGACACTTAATTTAAGTTCTGAACGAAATGTAGGCCTATGACTACAGGTTGAATATTTGATGGTTGCTGTTTTCTGCCAAATGTTCTCTTTCAAACAAAGCTGCCAGTGGGCGTATATTACCTTGCCTGGCAAGCTATCTTTTCATCTTCATGGTCCCATTTTTTAAAAAATACTACTCATTTCCCAACATAGTCTTTATTCACCTGTACCTAAGACTGGTATACATCCTGCTTGTGTTGAATTTTAAACATTTCTGTATTGTTTCATTTAATGGGTATTTTTTGTTTAATTACAGAACAATGCTGAAATATTCTTCTCAAGATTTAAAAAAATAATTGGACTAACACCTATAATGCCCCAGGGTGCTATGTACATGATGGTAAGGCACTGTTCGTTTTTAAGTACCTTTTACCTATTTTCATTTAATCCCAGAAATAAAGTTATTTGACAATCCTAAGGTCAAAAAATCGCTTATGAAATCATGCAAGATGGTCTACATGATTGCCCTTAGGAGAGTTTATACTTGTAATAACATTTCGATTGTATTTGTTATGTTGACCTCCCATTAAAATGTCAAAGTTTTTTCTAGGTTGGTATAGATATTGAAAAGTTTCCCGTATTTAAATGTGATATCCAGTTTGTAGAAGCCCTAGTTAAAGAACAGAGTGTGTTTTGTCTCCCAGCTTCAGTAAGTTACATTGAATTATATGTCGAACAGACACAGGGTTACATCATTTATTTTAGAAAGAGTGAGCAAGTCAATTACACCTTACCTTCAAGTTTCAATATGAATATCTTTATCTATATAATATTATTTATAAAAAAAAAATAGCAATAAATTGTCGACAGCTTGCTCCTGTCATATTTCGATTTTCAACTTATTTGAGTATTTCCGTTTTTCTGGTACCGTATTTCTAGTATCGACGTTATATGACCCAGCTGTACGATACGCGCAGCCTTGTATGTCATATCGCGATGCATCAATTCACCTATATTTCGAATTAGAACTTATACCATCTTGACTTTCGATGAACGATTGTGAGAATAAACCAACTTAAGAAAAGTCACTGTAAAGTGCACTGTAAAGTGTAAATGGATATATCTTGTATGTGACGATGGGGGAAATAGCTATGTTGAAATATTAACATGCATGCTTTTATAATGCTAAATTGAGGTTGAGGATTAGTAATTTTCATTTTTTCCTAGATTATTGACTCTAATAACTGTTCTTTGTTCTAGTGCTTCCAATATCCCAACTATTTCCGTGTTGTGTTAACAATACCCGAGACGAAAGTTGCTGAAGCTTGTGATAGAATTGAGGAGTTCTGTAAAAAGTATTACGTGACAAGAAATGGTATTAGTATTGGAACCAATGGAGTGAACGGATGTCATTAAGATTTGGGAAGTTCTTCCTACCAGTCTTTTAGAGCCAGTGAAACAGTTGTTTCATTATTTGGATTAGAATTCCAATATCCTTAAACAAAACCAGAGCCTATGACAAAACCTAAGTATTGGTTGTCATTTTGAAATTCATAAAAAAATCCTAGCAGTATTATTTGACATAATGTTTAAAATGGTCACAGATTTTAAATTTCATACGTTGATTCAAAAGGTTTATTTCAGTTCTTAAAAAAACTTGAACCCCGGAAATGCCATTTTGTTAACATTACAGTGCTGTATTATTCTAGTCATATTTTCAGCATTTACATTTCATGTGAGATTTTATCATGATCGAGATTTGTTTATATTTGAGAGTATATATATTATTTACAAACCATTTACATTACTATTACAACAGTATTTTGTTACATTTATAATAAAATGAGAAATACTATTTATTTTTGAATCTCAAGTATTTAATTAATATTTAAGTAATTTAAGTAATATTGTTCCAACAATATAAATATATATGACAGGTTAAGACTTGTAATTACTGTCGATTAATTTCATAAAATCAGAACAAGTTCAAAGGTGACGTCAGACATTTGTTTTGTAGTTGTGTCTACGTCAACGTCCAACGAATTTCTCCAGATGGCACCACTCTCAGCGGTCAGCCTCGTTTGCACAATCATCTTTGATCCATCGTTGTCGTGAAATATTGTATAGAAATTCAGTAATTAGAATTTCGCTATGTAATCCTTACAACAATCACTCCATAATGAAATTTATTACCTTCCCAGTATTTTTATTTTATATCATATTTCTCTGGGAAATATTGTATAATAATTAATTCTGGATTATTATACACTATATATTGGTAATTAGCTTTAATGGTATGGGAATATGCTTTAACTTTTGGAATATTTATAGAATCCAGTGTGCTATATATTATTGTTTGAAAATGTATTATATTTTTCTAATCTTATTTTATTCTATTTTTTTTATATCTAATGGTATTTTATAATTTACAAATGTATCCATCGTTAATTTTGATTTAACACATTATAATGACGATATCCCAGGATTGAAGTATAATGTATAATTTTATTAATCCTTTCAAATTTTACATGGCAGCTTTATAATAATTGACATCCCTGACATTTGTAAAGTAAAGTCGCCATATCGGGATTTTGATATACTTCATAAGGGATTTACATTCAGTAGTATAATATTGTATATCAGTGAGCAGTATTCAGCAGTCTAATATTGTATATCAGTGAGCAGTATTCAGCAGTCTAATATTGTATATCAGTGAGCAGTATTCAGCAGTCTAATATTGTATATCAGTGAGCAGTATTCAGTAATCTAATGTTGTATATCAGTGAGCAGTATTCAGCAGTCTAATATTGTATATCAGTTAGCAGTATTCAGCAGTCTAATATTGTATATCAGTGAGCAGTATTCAGTAGTCTAATATTGTTTATCAGTGAGCAGTATTCAACAGTCTAATATTGTATATCAGTGAGCAGTATAATATTGTATATCAGTGTGCAGTATTCAGCAGTCTAATATTGTATATCAGTGAGCAGTATTCAGCAGTGTAATATTGTATATCAGTGAGCAGTATTCAGTAATCTAGTATTGTATATCAGTGAGCAGTATTCAGCAGTCTAATATTGTATATCACTGAGCATTATTCAGCAGTGTAATATTGTATATCAGTGAGCAGTATTCAGCAGTCTAATATTGTATATCAGTGAGCAGTATTCAACAGTCTAATGTTGTTTATCAGTGAGCAGTATTCAGCAGTCTAATGTTGTATATCAGTAAGCAGTATTCAGCAGTCTAATATTGTATATAAGTGAGCAGTATTCAGCAGTCTAATATTGTATTTCATTGAGCAGTATTCAGCAGTCTAATATTGTATATCAGTGAGCAGTATTCAGCAGTCTAATATTGTATATCAGTGAGCAGTATTCAACAGTCTAATGTTGTATATCAGTGTGCAGTATTCAGCAGTCTAATATTGTATATCACTGAGCAGTATTCTGCAGTCTAATATTGTATATCAGTTAGCAGTATTCAGCAGTCTAATATTGTATATCAGTGAGCAGTATTCAGCAGTCTAATATTGTATATCAGTGAGCAGTATTCAGCAGTCTAATATTGTATTTCATTGAGCAGTATTCAGCAGTCTAATATTGTATTTCATTGAGCAGTATTCAGCAGTCTAATATTGTATATCAGTGAACAGTATTCAGTAGTCTAATATTGTATATCAGTTAGCAGTATTCAGTAGTATAATATTGTATATCAGTGAGCAGTATTCAGCAGTTTAATATTGTATATCAGTGAGCAGTATTCACTAATCTAGTATTGTATATTATATTGAAGTATATTTATCAATGTTAATCGATTTTTCCGGTGCCTTATTGTTAATATTTGAGTGGTTTTATTTATGTATAGTTTATATTGTTATTTGATTTTTATTTTAATCATGTATCACATGTTTATTCACGAATAAAGCTTATCGAACTATAGAATAACTCATTAAATAAATATATCATCGAGGTCTTGGGGTCATACTAATCATAGTCTTAAAATGTGGCCCAATTAGTCTACCGATATGTAGAAATACTATTTGCCAGTCAATAACAATCAAATTATAGATACAGTCCAACTGTTGTTTCTATACATGTAGTACATTTATATATACATGAACATCAATCAATTTTAAAATGTTGATGCGGAAGAATAAGTGCAAAAACAGTCGTTTCCTGTACGTAACGGTGTTTACATCCAGCGGTTTACTTTCGATTTTTATGGTCATCACATATATATTTGGGGAGAAAATAAGTATTTGTCAGGCTTTCATGTGACATATTGGGACGTTTTCAACGAGATTTCTGGAAAAGTTATAGACGGTTGGATTTCGCGATTAAACATGGCATGGCAAATGAATTAGTGAAAACCCAATGTATTGATAGTCAAAAGCATTGAGTTATGTACATTGTAACCTTCTGTAAGCCAAATTATGGTCTTAGCAAATGATACAAAACGAAAAATAACCTCTTGGTAATACAATATAACACAAGTTATTTCCCTTGAAATGAAAATTTATAAAGAAAAGTTAATCTGACTAGTTTCGCATCTTGAGGTTAAATTTATTTTAATGAACCATTTCTGGGATTCCTCTGCTATTTTCTGTAGGTATCTTGAATACCATTGCCGTGCAATGTCAGCAAATATTTCGTCTTCGTTTCATCTGATATCATTTTTTGATATAAATTCAGAAATAAGTATAATAATTTCTAATACATCAAGATAACAACGGGAGGTAATCTTGAAAGTCTTGTAGATAATTTATTTGCATTTATTTTACTTTCCAACACGAACCAGAATTTTCAGTTTTCAAAGTTCTTGCCATTGAATAAAACTTTTGAAGTATATATATTTATCTCTGGGCATGTTAAGAAATCAGACTACCAACAGCTGAGATATCTTCCGTCAAACTAGGCGACGTTTTTATTTTGGGACACCCGCCATAATGAAAACATATCTTGAAAACGCAAATAAAAAATAATTTAATTTCAGCAACAAATACAAGCTGCCTAATCACATTGGCAGATGATACAATAAATGGAATGAATGCGACACTGATGAAACCAATGGACAAAAATAATGAATCTGAGCAATCTGTTTAACATACAGACTTATCTTCTGCCAGATCAGAATCTGTTTAGTTGTATACAACGGAGCTGAACTGAATTTGGAAGATATTCGATTCGGTAAATATAGTATATATTTTATGAAATTAAGAAATGCCCATTTTAGCATCATAATCTAACTTCCGGTTGGCTTGTTGGCATTTTGAATTAAGCTCACACAACAACTGTTCTTCTACAGAAATGCAAATGCGTGAATTCGGCTATATGGACAAAATAAATTATATGCCATTATTTATCTCCAGTCTTCCAATTATAAGAGTCGATCTAGGAAACTCCTATATAATATATAGACCTAAGCGATTTAAATCAAATTTAAAATTGTTGACATTATCTAATTGAGTTATTAGTCCCAAGATATTCAGACAGATGCCATTTAATAATACAAAAGCGAGCGATGTTCCCTCTTTTCATTTCCAACAATTCATCTATTTTACTTTTATAGAAAAAAAATAGATGACATTTAAATTTACAGAGTATTGAAAATGAATTCAAAACCTAAAATGTCAATGTTAAAGTGAACGTTCTGTGAATTTTATAATATCAAAAATCGACATTGATGAAAGCCCAATATGACGATCATAAACCTATATGCTTCTCAATACCATCTGATATAACCCTGTGGGACATAGCCTTAAAAGTTTATCATTCGATTAGAAATTCGATGATTTAAATAACGCCAATAGGAGTCCAATAATAATCCCAACGTCTGACATTATTTGATTGCCTTTGCCAAAAAGATTTAAAATGGTTATCAATTCTTATGTAGTGAATATGATTTTAAACATGACTGATATCCAGTAAGGAATGCGGGTACTTCTGAACATAATTATATATATATACAAAGTTGTATACACCGATTTCCTGTATAGGTTGCATCCCGCCGCAGACGAAAGCCAAATAATGAGCTATCAGCCTCAAGTAACTAAAATCTCACCGTCTCCTGTTTAATATTTTTTGCCTCGCGATGCAAGAAACTCACCATCTGCGGAAGCTGACAGACCAATAGAAATGCGTAAATTAATCATTTGATATACATGTATCTCCCGCGGTTGTTCAAAATGGCGTGTCTGCCTATTTTCGAACAATAATTGGTCACGTGAACGGTCATGTGATCACTGAACGACAGTGCTCTCAGCCAAATGCTTATCGTCTGCGCTGAACCATTCAGCTGAGGCAACACCTTCGCGGGGTCGATAACTGAGAATTTGGCTCTCGTCTGCGATATCGCAATATCCTTAAACACTTAAGTCACAACATATATCCATAAATGACCACTCAAGAAGAATGGACATTGTGACCATTCAGTCCAAAAGAACAGGCAAACCGGAACAAACACAAACACTTTCGATAAATATCACAAAGTAGGCTACTGTGTATATTCTTTCGTTAGAAGCCTCCTTTAAACGGAGACAGAATGTCACAATTCAATTATACGTCATACACATAAAACGTATAAACCACCCAATAAATAACATTAAAGACGACAAACACTAATGGAAAGGCAACCCGTGCTATTTTATCTGCCATTCGAGCTCTCTGTCTTCTCAGTCTATCTCTTAAATACAGGAATCTTTTATTGGGACTGATAGAAATCTGAAAATAAAACAAGACAATCAGGTTTAAGTAACCACAAGGCAAAAACAATGAGCCTGGTGTAGAGGCAGTGCATCGACTATCGACGATTTCATCAAATTGGTTCATTTTCTCAAGGATTATATCAAAATACTCTTTTCAATTAGAAGGAACAGTGCTTTGTAATAATAATATCACTTTGTTATTTTGCTTATTGACAGTGGACGCTCCAAATATTGTCGTGTTTTCGTTTATTCGATTTATTTTCCAGCGCTAGCTTAAAGAAAATAATTCAAATCAAATCACAATTTTTATATAAGCCCTATATATTTTAAAGAATCATATACCTCTTTATTTTCTAGTGAAATCCGATCACCATTTATATCAAATCCGGTACTTTTACCATTGGTTGAATGTAATATAGATTCCCTCCGCCTTTTCTCAACTCTAGCTTGTACATTTACATAGGCAAATTCTAATAAGGCAGCAAATACAAACACTAAACACATAGACATCCATACATCTATAGCTTTTATATATGATACTCTGGGCAGAGCTGACCTTGCTCCAGTACTTTGTGTGGTCATAGTTAATACTGTTAATAAACCTAATGATACTCTAGCTGGAATAGCATCAATATCAATCCAGAATGATACCCACGATAGCACCACTATCAATATACTGGGAATATAAACTTGTGCTATATAATAACCAAATAGTCTCTGTAGAGTAAAATCTGTCTGTATACATGTATAATCACCTGAAATCAAATAAAATGTTATGTATTGAATTGTTTTTTTAGATAGAGCCAAGATAACAATTAATGTCATCGGGTAGGTGGTAGACGGTGAAGATAACATTCCCAACCAGACCTAAAACCATCATGACCTTACAAAAAAAAATATAATCTGTCTTTTCATCCACAGATGCATTAAACAGGAATCAATATTAATGTCGATAGAAAGTCGAAAGATAGTGGAACACAGCCATATACGCCCAACGAAAAAGTCTTAAATTTAATCAGGAGTAAACTAAACTTTCTCAAATTTGCAAGGGCAATAACTCGGCTTCTGACGGTCGAAAATAGCTCAAATTCAAACTTGATCTTTATTTTATGAATATGTATACTGATACCAAATTTCATTTGATCCCATCAAAAACTCTAGTTTTTAGAGCATTTACGAGCAAATGTTGACGGACGGACCGACGGACGAACAGGGGTGCCGACAATATACGTCCTCATAGAGAGATGAGGACTTATAAAAATCATAATATGGTTTTCTCTACTATAGTAACCTACAGTGAATGGCAAATACCCAGTCTAATTAAAATCAGACCCTAATTTCGTTTCGTTCGTTTTTTTTTTAAATCCGGTTTTTTAACCACTACATTGGGCAAATACCCTCAACCAAATAAAAGTTAAAAACCACAGTAGACTTACAATCAGTGGCGTGGTGGCCGGGGGGGGGGGGGCCTGGGGGGCACGTGCCCCCCCCCCCCCCCCCAGCGAATGGAAACCAGGGGGCGCTGCAAGGGGGCGCCAAAAGCCCTTCGAAAAAAGTCGGTCGTTAAGAAATAATAATTATTTTCGAGCTTATTCTTTTAGTATTTTTGACCGAATAATGTCAGAACATTCTATAAAATTGCCGCTCGCGCCTTCGGCGCTCGCAGTGCCGTTCCATTTGAAGCATGTTATATTTCAGAGTCCCCCCCCCCCCCCCACATTTCTATAAAATCCTGGATCCGCCCCCGTTATTGATATCCGTCGGTAAAGTTGAGCCGACCTACCGCAGACATAAACATACACAAAAATAGCGATGCCCCATCGTAATACGCCCACTTTTGTAATGGCAGCCAAGTCGTCTGGGAGGTCGACAAGAACTATCAGTAAATGAAACATCTGTCGAAAACCGTGCCATCAAGAATGTTTACAAAATTGAACGATTTTTGAGTGTTTACAACTACAAGTTAACAAGGGCAATAACCCATGAAATAGTTTTCAATTCGTCTGATTTTCAATAGGGTTCATCCTTGGGTGATTACAAACACTCACAGCAAGTTTCATAAAAATCCACCAAGAAATCAGCTCTCTATCGTGTCCACAACTTTGAGAGAGTAACGGGCTGAAAAATTAACGTGTTTTAAAGGACAAGGGCAATAACTCATAAATATTTTTTCGAGGTTTCTGATATTCAATAGGGTTTATCCTAATGTCAATACAAACACTCATACCAAGTTTCATCAAAATCCATCAAGAAACCAGCTCTCTATGGTGTCCACAACATATTTTCAAAAGCAAGGGCAATAACCCAGGAAATATTTGTCGATTCGTCTGATTTTCAATAGGGTTCATCCTTGGGTGATTACAAACACTCACAGCAAGTTTCATAAAAATCCATCAAGAAACCAGCTCTCTAATGTGACCACAACTTTGTTAAAGGCTGAAAAATTAACGCGTTTTAAAGAACAAGGGCAATAACTCATCAAATATTATTTCAATGTTTCTGATTTTCAATAGGGTTTATCCTAATGTCAATACAAACACTCAAACCAAGTTTCATCAAAATCCATCAAGAAACAAGCTCTCTACGGTGTCCACAAGATATATTCAAAAGCAAGGGCAATAACCCATGAGATATTTTTCGATTCGTCTGATTTTCAATAGGGTTCATCCTTGGGTGATAACAAACACTCACAGCAAGTTTCATCAAAATCCATCAAGAAACGAGCTCTCTATGGTGTCCACAAGATATTTTCATAAGCAAGGGCAATAACCCATGAAATATTTTTCGATTCGTCTGATTTTCAATAGGGTTCATCCTTGGGTGATTACAAACATTCACAGCAAGATTCATAAAAATCCACCAAGAAACCAGCTCTCTATCGTGTCCACAACTTTGAGAGAGTAACGGGCTGAAAAATTAACGTGTTTTAAAGGACAAGGGCAATAACTCATAAATATTTTTTCGAGGTTTCTGATATTCAATAGGGTTTATCCTAATGTCAATACAAACACTCATACCAAGTTTCATCAAAATCCATCAAGAAACCAGCTCTCTATGGTGTCCACAACATATTTTCAAAAGCAAGGGCAATAACCCAGGAAATATTTGTCGATTCGTCTGATTTTCAATAGGGTTCATCCTTGGGTGATTACAAACACTCACAGCAAGTTTCATAAAAATCCATCAAGAAACCAGCTCTCTAATGTGACCACAACTTTGTTAAAGGCTGAAAAATTAACGCGTTTTAAAGAACAAGGGCAATAACTCATCAAATATTATTTCAATGTTTCTGATTTTCAATAGGGTTTATCCTAATGTCAATACAAACACTCAAACCAAGTTTCATCAAAATCCATCAAGAAACAAGCTCTCTACGGTGTCCACAAGATATATTCAAAAGCAAGGGCAATAACCCATGAGATATTTTTCGATTCGTCTGATTTTCAATAGGGTTCATCCTTGGGTGATAACAAACACTCACAGCAAGTTTCATCAAAATCCATCAAGAAACGAGCTCTCTATGGTGTCCACAAGATATTTTCATAAGCAAGGGCAATAACCCATGAAATATTTTTCGATTCGTCTGATTTTCAATAGGGTTCATCCTTGGGTGATTACAAACACTCACAGCAAGTTTCATAAAAATCCACCAAGAAACCAGCTCTCTATCGTGTCCACAACTTTGAGAGAGTAACGGGCTGAAAAATTAACGTGTTTTAAAGAACAAGGGCAATAACTCATAAATATTTTTTCGAGGTTTCTGATATTCAATAGGGTTTATCCTAATGTCAATACAAACACTCATACCAAGTTTCATCAAAATCCATCAAGAAACCAGCTCTATGGTGTCCACAACATATTTTCAAAAGCAAGGGCAATAACCCAGGAAATATTTGTCGATTCGTCTGATTTTCAATAAGGTTCATCCTTGTGTGATTACAAACACTCACAGCAAGTTTCATTAAAATCCATCAAGAAACCAGCTCTCTAACGTGACCACATCTTTGTTAAAGGCTGAAATTTAACGCGTTTTAAAGAACAAGGGCAATAACTCATCAAATATTATTTCAATGTTTCTGATTTTCAATAGGGTTTATCCTAATGTCAATACAAACACTCAAACCAAGTTTCATCAAAATCCATCAAGAAACAAGCTCTCTACGGTGTCCACAAGATATTTTCAAAAGCAAGGGCAATAACCCATGAAATATTGTTCGATTCGTCTGATTTTCAATAGGGTTCATCCTTGGGTGATAACAAACACTCACAGCAAGTTTCATCAAAATCCATCAAGAAACGAGCTCTCTATGGTGTCCACAAGATATTTTCAAAAGCAAGGGCAATAACCCATGAAATATTTTTCGATTCGTCTGATTTTCAATAGGGTTCATCCTTGGGTGATAACAAACATTCACAGCAAGATTCATAAAAATCCACCAAGAAACCAGCTCTCTAACGTGTCCACAACTTTGTGAAAGGCTGAAAAATTAACTCATTTTAAAGAACAAGGGCAATAACTCATCAAATATTTTTTCGATGTTTCTGATTTTCAATAGGGTTTATCCTAATGTCAATACAAACACTCATACCAAGTTTCATCAAAATCCATCAAGAAACAAGCTCTCTATGGTGTCCACAAGATATTTTCAAAAGCAAGGGCAATTACCCATGAAATATTTTTCGATTCGTCTGATTTTCAGTAGGGTTCATCCTTGGGTGATAACAAACACTCACAGCAAATTTCATCAAAATCCATCAAGAAACCAGCTCTCTATCGTGTCCACAACAATTGTGGACAGACAGGCGGACAGACGGACAGACGGACAGACGGACAGACGGACGGACAGACAGACAGACAGGGGCGACTACAATATACGCCCACATTAATGTGTGGGCGTATAAAAATACAAAAATATAGCGTCAAATAGCCTTCCTGCATTGTTTCAAATAGCTAAAGCCTTGAAGTGTCCGAGTGTTTGTAATCACCTAAGGATTAAGCCTATTGAAAATAAGAGCAATTGAACAATATTTACTATGAATTATTGCCCTCGTTCTTGAATTGTTTGTGGACCCGATAGAGAGCTGATTTCTTGATGGATTTTGATGAAACTTGGTGTAAGTGTTTGTAATCACCCAAGGATTAAGCCTATTGAAAATAAGAGCAATTGAACAATATTTACTATGAATTATTGCCCTCGTTCTTGAATTGTTTGTGGACCCGATAGAGAGCTGATTTCTTGATGGATTTTGATGAAACTTGGTGTAAGTGTTTGTAATCACCCAAGGATTAAGCCTATTGAAAATAAGAGCAATTGAACAATATTTAATATGAATTATTGCCCTCGTTCTTGAATTGTTTGTGGACCCGATAGAGAGCTGATTTCTTGATGGATTTTGATGAAACTTGGTGTGAGTGTTTGTAATCTCCCAAGGATAAAGCCTATTAAGTTGTGATAAATGAAGGGAGTGAGCCGAAATGTTACATTTCACTGCTTACAGTTATTCAAGGGAGACAACTATGAGGGTCTCTCATAGGTCCGCGCTCGCTACAAGCGTTCACTATGACAAATGGTAAAATTGCTTTTGTACTTCAAAATTAGGTCTTTCCGGTCTTCCTATGGACTGAATTAATTATTTTGGATCTTTGAATTTACTTCTGGGGTCCAAAGCCTAATTTCAATTTTAGAACAATGTTGAATTAACCCGCGTTTACTACAGTTAAAACGTAAAACCTAAAAAAATTGTGTTTTGCGTTTCAGTATCGAATATTTTTATCGGGGCTGCAAGTGCCTGAAATATATCTAGATCGCACCTACAACAGTCTTAATTTTCAAAATTTTCCATGAAAGGAACCCCGTATTACCTCGTTCCTCCTCTTCGACGCGGTGATTCACGGTCGAAGGGCTCCAGAGGTTTTACATGTGCATCAGTGCATTCATGCATTGTGATCCATACCTGAACAGAATACCTTAGGGTGTGGGTGGGGACCATGAGTTGCAGGGAGCGCCAAAAAGGGTTTGTGCCCCCCCCCCCCAAGCCAATTTGGAGCCACCACGCCACTGCCTACAATGTTATATGCATGTATGTCAATAAAATAGCATGGCATCGGGATACATATAGACATACTGTGATGTCATATTTTGCTTAATGTTATACGATATATTTGCATACCACAATATATTATGCCAAAATTCCGTGGTATAATATTCGTGCATACCGTGAGTTGATATTTTCTTTATTTGATCTAAACACTGTCAGTAACATTCCATATACTATCAGGTATGTAATAAAAACCACTTACCTTGAAATATATATTACTTACATTTCCAGATCAAAGAAAGAAAATCAGTCAATAGAATAATTATAATAAGTAGAATGACTATTGGTAGTGATTGGTGAGTGATATTCAGAATGTATAAATAATGTATATAATTCAAAACATCCTTTTAACATAACATTGGACTGAGAGTTATCACAGCATTATCTGAGGTTATTTCAAAACGCCGTATAATTATCAATCAGCAATTCATAACTGAAACCAGTTAGAATTGAACACTTTGTGTATGCATGTACATGTATTTGTCAAAAGATTCCATTTGGAAATTATGAAGCTTAGAACAGTTTTGTGGGACGACCAATGTTGCTTATGTCCCAATTGTTAACAAGAAGTCTTTATATGAGATCTCCACAGTTTTTCGGAAAATATTCCACTTACCTGACACTTAACTAACAGATTCAAGGCCCTCTCTGATTAAACTTACCCAACTAACTTACTTTAAATTAACAGCTGTCAGAAACATCTAAACACAATAACCTACCACTTAAAACTTTAACAGATTCAACAACACGTTTAATAAATTGCTGCAAGAAACATCAGAATACACTCACCTACTATCATATTACCATCATCAAAATTGTAATTACATGAATTTTTCACTTGTCCACTTTGTACTTGAAATCTTGGTAACGTCAGACCTTTTCTCATTATAATAGGTCGACTATGCCATTCATATCGGACGTTATCTGAACTATAACTATCTGAATTAATAATAAATACTTCTCATTACATATTGGAATGTTTACATATACATGTACGCCGATGTAACTATATCAACAGTAATTTAGATTTAATTATAGCTACATTTCCAACATAATGACAATATACTGCCATTAAACAAGTTTTTATCATTTGCCATTTGTCATTAATTAAAAAAGATAAGCTAGAAAGATATCACAAAATTTCTTTTTATAATCATTAACGATAGTTGTTTCGCCCAAGGATCGGAGAAAACCCATTTCAGTATAATATGGCAAAGACGTGCATCTAAAAGCAAAGAATGCTGAATGCAACACAAATGTTTCTACATGGGTGTTCAAACAGAATAAGACAATAAATTTTCTTAAAGCCAAGCAAAAACATGTATTCCTTGTGTATTATTCATTACTTTTCAAAGAGTTTCATATCTTTAGATCCATTGTCTTGCTTGTCTCTGTAGGATTATATATAATCATCTACCTTCTTTGATAATTTATTTATAATAAAAAAAACTAATATTATTGTATCACTTACAACTGCCAATACGTAGAGAACACGTTTGTTCATCATGTGGGTATCTTTGTAAATACATATCACAGCTTGCTGTTAAAGATATTCTGAAAGAAAAAGAAATATATCTCTAAATTTGCATGTCTAGCTTATGCCACTTTTCTTTGACAAATAAATTGTCAGGTTTAAAGTTTTAATGCAAGCTTTGTTGAATATGTCTCCATATACAAGCGCAAGAAATAACAACAACAAAATGACAACGTGTTTAATGGCTGACAAACTACGAAAAACTAAAAATAAAATGACCTTGACATTTACTTAAATGCGAAACTAAACTACGTCAATATAAACTACAGACTACAGTTACATGAAATAATATAATGTTGGCACAACAAGAAAATACACCGCGTGATTTGCGTCTTTTACAACACTCCTCCTCAAGTCATGTGGTGTATTCCAAGACATTTTCTAAGATACTCAAATTGATTACGGGGCAATGGCTTGGTAAAGATGTCGGCTATCATATACTTAGTTCCACAATATGTTAACGTGACTTGTCCATTTTGGATTTCATTCCGTATAAAATGGTGTTGAACATCGATATGTTTCTGCTTGGAGTGAAATACAGGGTTTTGAGCAATTGCTATTGCTGACTGATTGTCCTCGTATATTTCTATAGGCTTAAAGTTTGTTCCCATTTCCTTGTAGAGCTGTTGTAGAAATAGTCCTTCTCTTGTAGCTGCACCAAGTGCAATATATTCTGCATTTGCTGTTGATACACTGACTGACTTTTGTTTTCCAGAATACCAAGAGATTGCAGCTTCACTCAACTTGAATACGTATCCCGATGTAGATTTTCTGTCATCTCTATCACGTGCAAAATCAGCATCACTGTATCCATGTAGAGGACTTTCATTGAGTTGATAAACAAGACTGGCATCTACAGTTCCTTTCAAATACCCAAATATCCGTTTTACAGCTGTAAGATGATGCTGGTTTGGTTTCGAGCAATATCTGGCTGCTGAGCTCACAGCATACTGTATATCTGGTCGTGATCCAAGTGAACAAAACATCAAACTTCCTACCATTGATTTATACAAATGTGCGTTTACTAGTGTAGCTGTTTCTCCATGTATATGTTGTTGTAGAACAACAGATGTATCTGAAGGTGTTGAGTATACCCTCATATCTTCCAGTCTAAATTTCTTCAGAAGCGTCTTGATATAGCTTTCCTGTGATAAACTAATATCGCCATCTTGTCCATGAGAGACTTTTATTCCTAACACATGATGCAGTCGTCCCATATCACTCATTTCAAATTTATTCTTCAGTTGTACCTTCACATCATCAACAACTTCCTTTGTTTCACCAGCAATCACTACATCATCAACATAAATGGTTATGTATGTAAGAGGTTGTTGCTTGCTGTATAGGCATGGATCTTTTACACTTTGAGTAAAACCCATTTCTTTTAAAGTCTGGTCAAACTTAATATTCCATTGACGTGGAGATTGTTTCAGACCATATAGTGACCGATTAATTTTGCAAATCCAATCTTCTTTACCTGGAACTTCTCGTCCTGGTGGTTGTTGCATATAAACCGTCTCTTCCAATTCACCATTCAAGAAAGCTGTCTTGACATCCATTTGATGAATTTCCATCTTCTTGTGTACTGCAAGAGCAATCATTGCTCGAAGTGTGTTCAATCGTACTACTGGGGCAAACGTTTCATGATAATTCACTCCATACTCCTGTAAAAATCCACGAGCCACCAGTCTTGCTTTGTAGCGATCAATTTGTCCGTTTTCGTCATATTTTCTCTTGAAAACCCATTTGCAGTCCACAATCTTTTGTGTTGACGAACTTTGTGGTACCAAAGTCCAAGTATTCATCTGTTCCAATGAATTCAGTTCATCATTCACTGCCTGCTTCCACCGTTTTGCTTCGGGACCTGACAAAGCCTCTTCAATAGTCTTTGGCTCCGGTTCTGTGACTGCACTGAAAAGCACTTGTAACGATGAGTTCTTCAACCAATCTAAGTCTTCCATTTCTTCTTCAGTAGCCCACTCTCCGTGATGATTAGGAGCTCGTATAATTCTCCGTGATCTTTGAGGTTCCTGTTCCTGATGAAGTTCCTCATCTTCATCTGTATAGGGCTCTACTTTCTCATCTTCACATGAGACTTCAGGTAATTCCTCTTCGTTGATATGTTTTTCATATGAATCTTCATTTTCTTCAATATCAAATTGATTCTCCATAAATGTGACATCCCTTCGAATATAAATCCTCTGTTGCTGAGAATCCCACATCCGATATGCACCTTTGTTGTAGACATCATATCCAACAAAGCGTAAAATCCGTACTTTCGAAGTCATTTTCTTCTTTTCTGCAGGTGTCTTCAGGGCATATCCTATACATCCCCATACACGTAGATGTTTTACAGCTGGTTTCTCATTGTACCATCGTTCATATGGAGTGGTTCCTGTGACTCGAGTAGGAAGTCTATTTGTAATATAACAAGCTGTACTAACAGCCTCAGCCCAATAACTTCTATCCACACCCGCTTGTTCCATCATTGACACAGCGGTTTCACACAGGATCCGATTTGTCCTTTCAGCAACTCCATTTTGCTGTGGTGAATATGGTACAGATGTTTCATGACGAATTCCCTTCTGCTTCATCCAATTCTTTACTCGATGATCCATATACTCTCCTCCACCATCGCTGCGAATTGCCTTTATATTGAGACCTGTCTGATTGGTTACCATTGCTTCAAATTCTCTGAGTACATCAAACACTTCTCGCTTACTTTTCAATACAAACACTGCTCTCATTCGACTAAAATCATCAATGAATGTAACAAAGTACATGGCTCCTCCTGCAGATTTGGTTGAAAACGGTCCACAAACATCTGTGTGTACCAAATCTAGCACTTGTTTTGACGAAATTGTTTCCTTCTCTGGAAATGGCAATCTGGATGCTTTACCTTTGATACATGCTTCACACTGACTAAGTTCTCCATTAGCCTTATCTAATCCAGTTACCAATTGCCTATGAATTGTTTTCTTCAGCCTATCTACACCACAATGACCGAGGCGTCTGTGCCATAATTCAAACATATTTTGATAACATGTGTTTTGAGCTACATTTAAAGATAAACTAACATTACATTTTAACAAATATACATTATCAACAAGATCCCCATGACTCAGAATTTTAAATGACTTCTTGTCTTGAATTTTAACACCATGCTCATCAAACATTGCATAGACATTACCAACGCGTGTCATTGCTGATACAGATACAAAATTATTTGTGAGATCAGGTACATGAAATACATTTTGCAAAGAAAAATTACTAATTTGTCCTTCATACTCAGTAGCAACATTAACAGTACCAATACCTGTAGCATACACAACACTACCATTACCTAACTTAACAGGTACTGACTTTTTCAAGTCTTGATATAATGAAAACAAAGAACGATTATACATCATATGTGAGCTTGCACCAGAGTCAACAAACAAGATTTCTTTATTGTCCATTAATTCTGCACGGTTACAGAGTTCATTATCTGAGCATTTCGCATGAATCAATGACATCATTCGCGCTAAATCTGATGTACCGTCTGTTTTCGTGTTCTGCACTGACTTGACAGAGTGTCCCTTTTCATTACCATCAGTGTGTTTATTTCTACAGTCTCGCAATTTGTGTCCCATTTTACCACATCCATAGCACGAACCAGGGGGTCCTGGCACTTTCGGTTGAAACTTGTACTGTGACTTTCCTTTCTTACTTTTATAACGTCCTCCATATGATTGGCTTAATTTCATTACTTGCACAGAGCTTTCTTCAGATTTCTGACGAATCTCTTCTGAACGAACCGCCTCCATTAGTTCAGAAATTTCAAATGTTCCTTTAACGAGGTAGGCAGCCCTGATTGTTGCATATGTTTCAGACAATCCACGTAGTAACACTGCTGTCCTGACCTGCTTAGACACTTCACATTTTAAAGCTGTCAGTCTGTTACAAATTCCTAAATACTCTTTGTAGTATGCATCCACTGACTGCTGATCATTCATTCGAAGTTCAATCAGACGTGACACAACCTGTAACTGATTGCTCATTGTGTCTTTCTGGAACTGTTCCTCCAGCTTTGCCCATCTCTCACCTGGTGTCTGTAAACTAGGATCGGCTACTAAATATAACAAGTCTGAAGCAACCATTCTATTTAACTCATGTTTTGCACGAGCAAAGCGCAAGTCCCACTTTTCCTGTTTTTCACAGAGTTTCTCATGATCCTTTTTCTGTGCTGCCGTCGCACCTTCATTCAAAACTGGAACAACTGGTCTAACTTCTTCTCCTTTCAATATTTTCCAACAACTAATAGATTGTAAATATGTTCGCATAGTTTCTGACCAAATAGCCCAGTTTTCTTGTCCGTGTAGTTTCTCGAACGGTAAATTTCCCTTGCCGTCTTCCATATTTTCGTTTGAATTTACACAAATTATAAATTCGACCGTCACAATTCCGTTCAATCAACAGTCAATAAACACAGCACTTCATAAATTGTATTGTCATTCTAGTCTGGAATTCTAATCTGTTGAATATGTCTCCATATACAAGCGCAAGAAATAACAACAACAAAATGACAACGTGTTTAATGGCTGACAAACTACGAAAAACTAAAAATAAAATGACCTTGACATTTACTTAAATGCGAAACTAAACTACGTCAATATAAACTACAGACTACAGTTACATGAAATAATATAATGTTGGCACAACAAGAAAATACACCGCGTGATTTGCGTCTTTTACAACAAGCTTCTGGGATTTAAAAGACATACAGAAGATCCTACATAATTAATTCCGAGAAAAGTAAAAAATCAATGGAATATCTTGCTCTTGAGATCTTAAAGCCGAGCATGGCATCATTGTTCAAGGTTCTTCAAAATATCTTAAAATCAGAATACTTAGATACTTATGATACGAACCTAATACTTGACTGTATGGAACCATTTCTATATATATGTAACAGTCTATTTTCTACCGTAACATCGTGTATAATAGCTGTTTTCTCATTCACAAAATAAATATCAGGCATCCAGATTTTATCCATTAACTTAGAATCTATTTCTAATCTCTGTAGCTTATCAGATTTGGTGTCTGTCCATTTTAATCTTGGATCTGTCCAATTAGTCCTCAGAAATATACTAATTGAAAAATCCTGAAAAAAAAACAGACATGGTCAGCTTACTCTATCCGTCAAAAAATGAAAAAATAAAATGATTTATGATAAAGATAATCATTGATTTTATGTAAAAGGACACTTTTCAGATTTTAAGTCCTACGATGGGTTTTTTAAACCTTATTCAAGATAATAAAGAGTTTTCCACCATTCCCGAACACAAAATAAAAGTTGTGTCATGAACTAACGATACCAAATAATATGAAGTAACTGATGATATTTTCCCTAGTAAGATCAATTCGATGTGAACAAATTGGTTTAACCTTCAATTTACTTATAGATATATGACTGACAACTAAACAACTAAACTACACGTTATGTACGCATTTCCTGTAATATATCTTCATGCTATACCAAGGATTTGATTAAAAATCAGTCAAGGTATACAATTATCAATGGCGGAATTTATTGTCTGTAGAGGAAAAAGTAAAACCATTAATCCTCATAAACAATTTCCGTATTAACAGAGTAGATAACTATATACTTATTACGTCTATAGATTCAAATATTTCTGTTTAGAAGATATTTAATGATTTTTAGCACGAAACAATCACACTATTTCTACGTTCTTCACTCGCTAAATAATTTTAGCGAAAACTGTTTCATGTTATGTAGGGTCGGTCTAAAGGTCTAAGTATGAGATTTTTAGAAAGCATTTATTAAAGAGTATGTTTAAGAGACGAATAGTTTCATCACTTACTTTCTGCTTACCAAGTCTCTATAGTCATTTCCATATGAATCATTTAGCTACTAGTACCTACTGGAACGCTAAGGTTTCCTTAACCGCGTATTTCTGTCATTTTTACCGCGTTTCTGAAACCAATGACCATCAGTTTATAATAAAATCGACATTTCTGAAAGTGATCATTAAAAACCATTCTGTTCGAAATTTTATCCAATGACTTTATCACATAAATATGGCCATCGGTACAGCAACATTTTGTAACACCAATTTTCACACACTAAAGATTCTTTTCTTAACCGAAACACGATCAAATATCTGCCTTTGAATGATTAAAAATCAAAGCACTGATGGTTCTGTATCATGTAAGTTTGTCAAGATTTAAATTAACAAGCAAATAAAATTCTACAGCCTGTCATGATGTCATTTCGATTGTTTATAGTACCAGCATATTTCTAGGGCGAACCCTGCTATGTCAGTCAGTTTTCAGCTTTCATAGATTGGAAAGCTATAGGGAATTTTATATCAATTTTCTAATAACACTTTTAAAAGATAATTATAGAATATTAAATCATGGCAGAAATTAACATTTAAAATAAACAACCTTCAGAAATTCCAGCGTCGGTTTTTATTCAAATTATAACTTAGGAGTAATTTAAATACCCGGTTTCTTTATATGTACTCCATCACTGGTCGTTATAATTAACATTTACAACACAGTTTACACAGAAACAGACGCCTTCTTGGTTTGTAATAAGATGAACATTGAACAGGCATGTTATTAAATTAAAGAACATTTCATTATAATGAGTTACATACCATAGCTGCTTCATTCACAGAATCAAAACTTAACACATATATCTGTACTGTAACGTTCGTAGGAAAATCTAAAAGAATATAGTGTTCTATTAAATTCGTCTAACAAAAACACAACCAGTCAGAGTATCATTAAAAAAATCTTAATAAAAGGTTTACTTTATTAGCCTTATGGAACGACATTCAAGGACGAAAAAAAACATATACACAAATTATCGATAATTATAGAGATATCATTTACATATATTAATACCATTCTAAATGTGTTCACTATTTTCAAAACAAACCTTGACATAATTGTTTCTAGAACCCGTTCGGAACATGAGCAAAGTGTTACTTATTCTACTGTATATTTTAGAGTGACAGAATAAAAATTCCTTTTATCAAAAAATGGTTGTGATATCCGGCGATAAAATATATATTAGAAATTACTTTACAGATTGATGATTTTAACATAGCATATACAACTGGTTTTATACTTGGAAAAGATATTTTAATTGACTTACCGTCTTCATAATTAGGTGGAATCTTTGGGTCATAGGTTTTATTGTTATTTACTAGAGAATTGATGATGGCTTGCCTGAAAAGTAGAAATAATAACCGTTAACAAAAGCAACTCTCTTGGTGAAATTCTCGTTAAAAACCATCACTGTTATAAACTATTCAGATATCAGCGAGTTGAACAATAATTGCAACAAGGGGGTCCAAGAGATGCGAACGCAATGCGAAACGCACGATTTTGCCAATGATAACAATGATGGGTTGGTATGGAAAAACTTCGGAATTTCTTTTGGCAATTGCAAATGGATAGGCTAAAGAGTAGATCCACAGTGGCGTTTCTACGGGAGAGAGGGGGCCATGCAAAATTAGACTGCCCCCATAACAGTTCTTTAAAACCTGGTGGTGTCAGCACCTTAGATACCTTTTGACCCTTACTTGGTTATAATTCATAGAAACGCCACTGTTGGGCCATGCCGCTGTACCTTCAGAATATCCCCCATTGCTAAATTCAAAATCTTGCCGATCTTCATCAGCTGAAGAAAAGTAGGCTGCAAAAGTCCATATTTTCTCTTCCGTCTATGATGATCCTAAACATTTTTAGTTTTTAATACCCTGTTATTACACCCAATATCTCTTTTCGTTGTAAGTTTGTTAATGCTTTAATGAATTTGACGAAGCTCGATATTCTATATAAGAAAATATTATTAAGCTACTTATTTCTGTTAATACTACATAAGCTATTAATCTTTCGTTCTAACATCATGTATTATTTCCCATAGGAAAGTATTTTAGTCATTGCCATAGCAATTATACTTCAATATACAGTTTGACAGTAAATTCCAGTTGTTGTCATCGGTGAAATCGGGAGTGAAAAAACATTAAAATTATTAGTTTCAGTCTATGATGGTATAAATCACACAGAAACCTTGATTAAATTACACATCTACTCAGTACAAATCAACTGTTTTCTACCCATAAACAAAATTAGTCTTTTCGATAAGAAAAAGGAGGCGTCTTTGGATTTTCAACCCGATTTCTAATTTTTCCACCCGTCCAGTCCTTTGAATACCAATAACCAGAGGGCACTGTTTGTATCTTTGACTGTTAACAATAAAAAAATAAAAAAAGGGTTGTGTCTGGCAAAAGTTATTTCTTCATGACGTTTAGTTTCAGGTAATATATAGTACTAGATGATAATTAGTGTGAAATTGTACAGAGCAACAAACTAATGCAAACTTTATTAGAGATGTATGTAAGTAGATAAGTAACTCAAATTGAGCCAAGACGAGCTAATGTAACTCTCTTCATACTTTTGTTGGTGAACTGGTTTTAAATATCAATACGATGAATTTCATTAGACAGTGTCTATACGTTTACATCATTCCATCACACTGCCTCAACCCCCTACCCCAAGAATGTTTCATCACAACTATCAAAAACTTTGTCTGAAAATATTACTTTGAAATTCTTCACATTAAAGGGGAATGTTTAGCATTTTTTGGGTTGATTTGAGCTTTAAATACATGTAAACAGTCTTCAGAAGTAATAAAACTTTCTGAAAATCCAAACATCTCCTCTGTAAGGCCTCATAGAAAAAAAGGTGACTAAAAATTAGGCTACTGGAAAATTGTACGTCTTGTTGATCAGGTCTAATATAAAATCATCGTGAAGGTATGATACTAGATAAGCCAAACTTAATATTTTTTGCAAATGGCGGTTCATTTAAATTTCGATTCGACTTGCTCAATTTCAAACTATAGGATAATTATGGATTCGCATGGATTTGGAGGATATAATTTCTACGGCAAGCCGTGAACTACTGATTATGTATTATCTAAAAAATTTCGGTGTCAGTGACAACACAAGGTTACGGTCGTCCAACGCCGCGGCACAGAGTTAGTGAACGTGCTCCTTTAATGAACAAATTTCAGATTGATTGAATTAGCGAATGGTTACACTTTGATCAACAAAAGTCATTATCAAAGTATTAATACTAATAATATGAAGTTAATATTCCATTTCACAATAAATAATTTATAACCTGAAGTGTGAAGACAAAGTTATACCATTCTATATTACCATAATATAATGGAATTTTACGATAATCTGTGAAATAGTATTATAAAAACAGCTTTTTTATTGTAATGATAATAAACTACTTGAAATTTGTGTTTTAAAACATTAATCACAAGTTTTTTCTTGGTGAGAATTTAACAAAATGTTAGTGAAATTGCTCATTGGTAAACGAATTGATAATGATTTTATAAGATCAAATTTTGGGGTGTGACGTTAAACGTTGACCTACTTACATTTTTTTTCGGCGAACGTCCAGCTCATATTTTAGGAGCCAACATATTACTATGTCAGATATATGTGATCAGAATATTGTAAGATGTCTTGCCAATCTTGTGTTAAAACCATGTATGACCTATTTACACGGACAATACTCAAAGGTGGTAACTCTTCGCAATAAGAATAGTAATTATGAAATCAAGAACCAAGTTGACTTCAGGGACCAACTTCATCTAGCCAAATCACCAACTACCACCAGACATTATTTATTATTAATATCATCTACAATAAAAACTACAAAAAATACTTTCTTATAACTCTTAAATCATATTTTTTTCATAATCTTGACAGATATCACTTGTTTGTAACTGCAATTAACGTAAGTGTTCTAAGGGGAATTCAAATGAAAATAACTACAATTCTGCATCAAGTAGGTGGTAACAGATGCCAGAGGTCTTAGGATGATGTCTTACGTTATTTAAATGGGAGCAGTCGGGGTTGATTTGAGTCTTGAATATATACATTAGTATTAGTATACTTAGAACTACACGAAAATTGCACTTTCCCTTTAAATTTATCCCAAACTAGGAACTTGTACTTTCTTAATACCGCCAGTCTCACTAAATTCTCCGACCCAAAGTGTAACATTTGTACTGATTAGCTGAGCTTCTGATTTTCTGGATCTAAGGACTGGTCAAACACATGGTTAACGTTAACGTGCCGCTTTAAGTTGAAGACATGGGTTGGAATCTATGACAGCTATAAAGTTGTTAGTGTGAGTTTCTATCTCTCTAACGAGATGTTATTTAATAGAATCTATAAGTAAGACAGATTACATTTAAACTTAATAATAATAGTAGCGAATCCATGAAATACTTCTGTTTCTTTTCAGATCAACACAAGAACAATTACATTAGGATGACAATATTATTTAGGTCAGTAAATGAAAGATTCCAAAACTACTGACTTCAAAAACATTGTACGCAATGTTAGCATGTTTGCTAACTGACAACAATCAAAACAAGCACAAACCATAAAATTACAATAGTGATAATGTCATAGTCAATGGTAAAAATCAATATGCTTACCTAGTTTCGTCATGTTTGGAATCATCTCGTTTTGAAACTTTGATATGATATCCTTCTGAATATAATATATTCCAACAACATGTATTCCATATTATTAATATCAAACAGTCCATATACATATACCGCATTTTAAACCCCAGGCACCGGATTGATTACATAAATGAACGTGATTCGCTAATACATGGTTCAAATGACCAACAAGTGTTAAAATACAGAAATGAGTTGAGATAGAGCAGTGTTTGATGATGAAGTTCAGAGAAATATTTAAGCTAGTCGTGTGAAATAGATAATTGTATTAAACATTGCCAGCTTCTATCTCAATATCTAGTATTTAATGTCTATAACACTTTTACTTTATAGTACCAAATCATTGACTATTATTGACTGAATCCTAGACATGTAATGTATTTTATCACAATAGTACCATCAGTAATTACTTATTATTGTTTAATCAACATGCTATTGTTGAAAACCATAGTTATAAAATACTTGCTCTACTTGAAACAATAACAAATTTACTTATTATTAATATAAAAATTAATCCTAAAACTAGACCGTTGATCCGATTTTTGTTTTAAAAGTAACCTCAAATAAATCAGTTCGCAAGAAAAAGACAGAAAAAGAAATTGGATGTAAAAATGCATGAACCTACAGCACTTTTCATATCTAACTTACAACACTTTTTAATCTAGCCTAATGCACTTATATATCTCACCTACAGCACTTTTCATATATAACCTACAACACTTTTTCATCTAGCCTAATTCACTTATATATCTCACCTACAACACTTTTTAATCTAGCCCAATGCACTTATATATCTCACCTACAACACTTTTCATATCTAACCTACAACACTTTTTCATCTAGCCTAATTCACTTATAATGTATCTTACCTACAGCACTTTTTCATCTAGCCTAATTCACTTATCTCACCTACAACACTTTTTCATCTAGCCTAATTCACTTATCTCACCTACAACACTTTTTGATCTAGCCTAATTCACTTATATATCTCACCTACAACACTTTTTCATCTAGCCTAATTCACTTATATATCTCACCTACAACACTTTTTCATCTAACCTAATTCACTTATATATCTCACCTACAACACTTTTTCATCTAGCCTAATTCACTTATATATCTCACCTACAACACTTTTTCATCTAGCCTAATTCACTTATAATATATCTCACCTACAACACTTTTTCATCTAGTCTAATTCACTTATATATCTCACCTACAACACTTTTTCATCTAGCCTAATTCACTTATATATCTTATATATCTCACCTACAACACTTTTTCATCTAACCTAATTCACTTATATATCTCACCTACAACACTTTTTCATCTAGCCTAATTCACTTATCTCACCTACAACACTTTTTCATCTAGCCTAATTCACTTATAATATATCTCACCTACAACACTTTTTCATCTAGCCTAATTCACTTATATATCTCACCTACAACACTTTTTCATCTAGCCTAATTCACTTATATATCTCACCTACAACACTTTTTCATCTAACCTAATTCACTTATATATCTCACCTACAACACTTTTTCATCTAGCCTAATTCACTTATATATCTCACCTACAACACTTTTTCATCTAGCCTAATTCACTTATAATATATCTCACCTACAACACTTTTTCATCTAGTCTAATTCACTTATATATCTCACCTACAACACTTTTTCATCTAGCCTAATTCACTTATATATCTTATATATCTCACCTACAACACTTTTTCATCTAACCTAATTCACTTATATATCTCACCTACAACACTTTTTCATCTAGCCTAATTCACTTATATATCTCACCTACAACACTTTTTCATCTGGCCTAATTCACTTATATATCTCACCTACAACACTTTTTCATCTAACCTAATTCACTTATATATCTCACCTAGAACACTTTTTCATCTAGCCTAATTCACTTATATATCTCACCTACAACACTTTTTCATCTAGCCTAATTCACTTATATATCTCACTTACAAAACTTTTTCATCTAGCCTAATTCACTTATATATCTTACCTACAACACTTTTTCATCTAGCCTAATTCACTTATATATCTCACCTACAACACTTTTTCATCTAGCCTAATTCACTTATATATCTTATATATCTCACCTACAACACTTTTTCATCTAACCTAATTCACTTATATATCTCACCTACAACACTTTTTCATCTAGCCTAATTCACTTATATATCTCACCTACAACACTTTTTCATCTAGCCTAATTCACTTATATATCTCACCTACAACACTTTTTCATCTAACCTAATTCACTTATATATCTCACCTACAACACTTTTTCATCTAGCCTAATTCACTTATATATCTCACTTACAACACTTTTTCATCTAGCCTAATTCACTTATATATCTCACCTACAACACTTTTTCATCTAACCTAATTCACTTATATATCTCACCTACAACACTTTTTCATCTAGCCTAATTCACTTATACATCTCACCTACAACACTTTTTCATCTAGCCTAATTCACTTATATATCTCACCTACAACACTTTTTCATCTAGCCTAATTTACTTATATATCTCACTTACAAAACTTTTTCATCTAGCCTAATTCACTTATATATCTTACCTACAACACTTTTTCATCTAGCCTAATTCACTTATATATCTCACCTACAACACTTTTTCATCTCGCCTAATTCACTTATATATCTCACTTACAACACTTTTTCATCTAGCCTAATTCACTTATATATCTCACCTACAACACTTTTTCATCTAACCTAATTCACTTATATATCTCACCTACAACACTTTTTCATCTAACCTAATTCACTTATATATCTCACCTACAACACTTTTTCATCTAGCCTAATTCACTTATATATCTCACCTACAACACTTTTTCATCTAGCCTAATTCACTTATATATCTTACCTACAACACTTTTTCATCTAGCCTAATTCACTTATTTCACCTACAACACTTTTTCATCTAGCCTAATTCACTTATTTCACCTACAACACTTTTTCATCTAGCCTAATTCACTTATATATCTCACCTACAACACTTTTTAATCTAGCCTAATTCACTTATATATCTCACTTACAACACTTTTTCATCTAGCCTAATTCACTTATATATCTTACCTACAACACTTTTTCATCTAGCCTAATTCACTTATTTCACCTACAACACTTTTTCATCTAGCCTAATTCACTTATTTCACCTACAACACTTTTTCATCTAGCCTAATTCACTTATATATCTCACCTACAACACTTTTTCATCTAGCCTAATTCACTTATATATCTCACCTTCAGCACTTTTCACATCTAACATACAACACTTTTTCATCTAGCCTAATACACTTATATATCCAACCTTCAAGACTTTCACATCTAAACTTCAGCACTTTTCATATCTAACATACAACACTTTTTCATCTAGCCTAGTTCACTTATATATCTTACCTACAACACTTTTTCATCTAGCCTAATTCACTTATATATCTCACCCACAACACTTTTTCATCTAGCCTTATTCACTTATATATCTCACTTACAACACTTTTTCATCTAGCCTAATTCACTTATATATCTTACCTACAACACTTTTTCATCTAGCCTAATTCACTTATTTCACCTACAACACTTTTTCATCTAGCCTAATTCACTTATTTCACCTACAACACTTTTTCATCTAGCCTAATTCACTTATATATCTCACCTACAACACTTTTTCATCTAGCCTAATTCACTTATATATCTCACCTTCAGCACTTTTCACATCTAACATACAACACTTTTTCATCTAGCCTAATACACTTATATATCCAACCTTCAAGACTTTCACATCTAAACTTCAGCACTTTTCATATCTAACATACAACACTTTTTCATCTAGCCTAATTCACTTATATATCTCACCTACAACACTTTTTCATCTAGCCTAATTCACTTATATATCTCACCTTCAGCACTTTTCACATCTAACATACAACACTTTTTCATCTAGCCTAATACACTTATATATCCAACCTTCAAGACTTTCACATCTAAACTTCAGCACTTTTCATATCTAACATACAACACTTTTTCATCTAGCCTAATTCACTTATATATCTCACCTACAACACTTTTTCATCTAGCCTAATTCACTTATATATCTCACCTTCAGCACTTTTCACATCTAACATACAACACTTTTTCATCTAGCCTAATACATTTATATTTCCAACCTTCAAAACTTTCACATCTAAACTACAGCACTTTTCATATCTAACATACAACACTTTTTCATCTAGCCTAATTCACTTATATATCTCACCTACAACACTTTTTCATCTAGCCTAATTCACTTATATATCTCACCTTCAGCACTTTTCACATCTAACATACAACACTTTTTCATCTAACCTAATACATTTATATTTCCAACCTTCAAAACTTTCACATCTAAACTACAGCACTTTTTATAACACTTGTATCTAATCTACAGCACTTTCATATCTAACTTATATAATATATATAGCACTTTTTCATCTAGCCTAAATCACTAAGATATCGAAACTACAATAATTCGATGTCAGACCAGAATCACTTATATTTAATAAACCTGCAGTATACACAGACTGCCATTAAAATAACAACTCTTTGAAATTCATTTCTTTGTTTCAAATAACTATGTGACTTCAATCACACTCTTTGAATAATTGATTTGTGTTATGTATTATAAATTAATAAACATCACGGTGCACCTTGACACTGATAACAGACTTTTTCAAATAAATATTCCGTTTTTAGATGTTCAGCGTATTACTATAATCGTGAGAATCCCTACTAAATCTGATACAGCACTGGAAGTAAGATTGCTTGAATATAGCGTCGACAAATTTATGATGTCATTTTAACTTTCTATGGTTAAAGAACAACCTGCTTTATTGGAATATTTACAATAGCTGGCTGATAGCTGGATCTTGTGAACGGGTTTACTTTTGTCCCTGTCCTGATAAAATATCCATCATTGTCAACTATCTGACGTTTCATGGGTCGAATGAAGTATATATATTTCACCTCGATTTCCTGTTTTATTTGAATGCTCTCTAGGAATGAAAGGAAAAAAGCTTATGGCCAAAATAGGAAAGAGTTTTGTCTGCTTCTTGCATTTTGTTTAGTTAGGCATGAATTTATCTGGTTGCACCTCATGATTTTGCGCTCGAAGCAGACCATGCTTACTCTTTTCGAAACACCGGATGGTACTTCTCGCATGGGAAATGCACCACTATACAGTGTATGCGCACTATTTTTTCATGCTCTGGACGAGATTTTGATTAACGGGATGGTTTTGCTTGTACGAATTTTTATTATTTGTACTATCATGAGAGGATAAAAGTAATCCAACATAATACCCCTTCTCCGATCGGCTGTAGGTTTAGTTAAACGATTAAACGAGGATGCCAAATTCGAGAGCAAATTGTAAAGAGGGTTTTTTGAACCTTTGTGGACTTTTCATGTGTCACAGACTATGAATAAAAAAAACTATCCAACGATTTGAGGGTAACTATATGCTATAGATGCATAATTTAAAATCTGAAAGCGAGACACCATATGAACTCCTATCTGATTATGCCATTCCATGTTATAATAGAATCTACCTGATTGCTAGTCAGACAAACAAATGTAATAGCACATGAAGTTATGTCTATAGGGTCTATGATGAACACAGCAGGATGGAATGGCGACACAATAACTGTTTAAATTGTCATATTACATACTGTTTACTCTGGAGAATTAACTAATAACATCATTACCATGTTGTAGAATGTAGGTTACGACATACATGTAATAGTTCTGTCTATGGCAATGGCTTGAAAATGCTCAAATATTAATTTTCGGTCCGACAAAACGCCACTGACTTTTGTTGATTTTTTAGACTGATTATAAACTGGAATCGTGACGTTCCGCTTGATTCAAAGATGCTCAGTATAATACAATTTTTGTAAAATATATATTAGTTTCTCATCGACCAGTATTAACTTTGGTGCTAAAGTGAATGAACAGAAAATTCCTGTTATACTATTTAATATTAATGTATTTAGATCTATTCAGGTAGGTGAAAACCTACATCACCATCTGGAGGATTGTTGTGATAGTAGTTGAGATTGCGTCTACCATACAGACAATGGTGTAAAATGACACTAAAGTGTAATGCATCTGTTACATTAACTGGTATTAAGTGAATTCCTGGTATCAATAACTGAAACAAATAATGTTTTGTTGTGTCGCTATGGGCAAGTTCGTCTTCCCGGATCTGTCATATAAAATATAGCATGTCTGGATACATTTAACACATCACATCAACCCTTCAAACAAATCTAGTCTGGTGCTGCTTCCTGAATCAAGACAAAAGATATACATACACCGTTTAACTTATACCTTCATTGACACCTTTCAACTATATGAATATCTGCAACTCTGAATAAAGGGGTCCAGCTATCGCTATCGATTTACAAAAATAAAAATTCATCTTTTGTTGCAAAATATTGTAAAATTTGTTCTATTATGGAATGACAAAAGGAAGACATGATATTTCATATGACTCACTTTTCATGCTTCATTATGTAACTTCAATAGTCAGAAGGCCTGATTTATAAATAATAAATGAAGAACCTAGATTCTTTATTAAACAGAGTATAGTTGTATTTCCAATCAGTCTGTGAAATCAGATTGTTATATTCCCCAGTGTAAACATACTTTATACAATTATCATACAGATTTTATATTTCTAATTTAGAAAGTAGATGTAATGTTTATTTTTTCACTTTTAGATAAAAAAAATAGCTGGCATTGCTGGCATTGAACTTCAATTGGTAATGTTTTTCACTTTAGATAGTAATGTTTGGCATTGAACTTTAATGATTTAAGATTTAATGTAACTGACTTATAGATATATTACTAACTGACCTTAATTTATAATTATATGATGGTATATAGATGTAACAGATGTTTAACAGAGCAATATGTAACGAACCGTTATTATATATGATATATAAATATAAATGTTTTGCAATTTACATATTGGTATTGCCTACCATGTATTAATTGGTGAAGATAAACTCCCGAGGAAACTTGACAGTATTCATACACATGTATAGCAAATTCTATTCAACGATTTTATTAGGATTTTCACATAATATAATATTTCTATGACTGATTTAAGTGGGAATATCTTTTAGTGAGTAACTTTGTTACATGTACATCAGTAAAAAGTGAAATATTTTTGAAAATCAAACTATCATGAAAAACGTTAGACAGAAGTGAAGTTCTCAAACAGGGTCTTTTTATCGACCTATTAGGTTAATGTAATAAAAATAGGCTAATATTGATTTTACAATGTTTATAATGAACGAAAAATGTTTGTTTTCCAAAGATACCATGATTTAAAAACACGGATAGCAGGTAAAGTTACCTGTATGAAAAACAAGAAACTGATGACAGTTTTAGATGAAAAATAGTGCTTCTTACCTTCTTTGTGCCAGGGTTATGTCTCCAAGTGTTACCAATGTTAAATTGACTAGTAGAGGTACTAAAGCCATCTTCATTCTTCGTTCAAATCCTGAATATAAAATAGTCATTGTGTTTAATGATATAATTATGTTTCAATTAAAATATATATCAACATAATGACGATAACCTATGATAAGGTTATCAAATATACAGATAGTTTCATTAGTACAAAATATTTCACGACTGAATCAATATTGGCTGTCTAACAGTAACTACTACTGTATGAAAATTAGTCACTGTCATAAAATAATAATATAATATAGTTCATAGTAATATTAAAACATTGCTGTTGTTTAAATTGAATGTAATACCAATTTGATCAGTCATGTCATAAAAAATGCATTATCTGAGGATAGATGAGATTTGTTACTTTGATCCTTGGAAAAAAAAAACACAGAAAATTTTGTTTTACTGATTCATGTGACATTTGTAATAAAACGCTTCAAGCGTTTTCGATGTTTCGGAGTTTTCGAACATGTATGAAAACTTTTTCAGTCTCCAAGACGTCTTCGACAAGTCTCTATAGTTGCGGCGACGTCACAGAGACTAATTTTTGTCTTTGCGAGAGAAAACGACTGTGCATCTGATATTCCTTGCTTTTACGACTATCAACAACTAATAAAGTTTTCGTCTTGTAATGCATTACAAACTATTACTCAGAAAAATGATGTTCTAATCTCCTAGGACCTAGGAGTATAAACTTATGTTTTATTCATCCTGTAATATTGAATTGTAGAGATTATACGAGGGGGTGGGGGGGACTGAAAAGTTCGTAGCCTTACTAAGAAGGAGTTATGCCACTGTGATGAAAATTGCCATGCATTAAATTCAACATTTTCTAACGACATGGTTTATTTTTCAACATTGTCTCTTTTTTTTACTTCTTTGGTGATCAGGATGAGGGCTTCTATACCACCGGGATCCAAGCACCCCAACACCGCTGGGCGAAGTGTGTGGACCGCAGGGGAGACACTGTTGAAAAATAAACCATGTCGTTCAGGGGCGGACTGGGGCCGTGACGCGGCCATGGTTTTTTATACGCCCACACATTAATGTGGGCGTATATTGTAGTCGCCCCTGTCTGTCCGTCTGTCCGTCTGTCTGCCTGTACACAATTGTTGTGGACACGATAGAGAGCTGGTTTCTTGATGGATTTTGATGAAACTTGCTGTGAGTGTTTATTATCACCCAAGGATGAACCCTATTGAAAATCAGACGAATCGAAAAATATTTCATGGGTTATTGCCCTTGCTTTTGAAAATATGTTGTGGACACCATAGAGAGCTGGTTTCTTGATGGATTTTGATGAAACTTGGTATGAGTATTTGTATTGACATTAGGATAAACCCTATTGAATATCAGAAATATCGAACAAATATTTTATGAGTTATTGCCCTTGTTCTTTAAAACACGTTAATTTTTCAGCCGTTACACTCTCAAAGTTGTGGACACGATAGAGAGCTGGTTTCTTGGTGGATTTTTAATGAAACTTGCTGTGAGTGTTTGTAATCACCCAAGGATGAACCCTTTTGAAAAACAGACGAATCGAAAAATATTTCCTGGGTTATTGCCCTTGCTTTTGAAAATATGTTGTGGCCACCATAGAGAGCTGGTTTCTTGATGGATTTTGATGACACTTGGTATGAGAGTTTGTACTGACATTAGGATAAACCCTATTGAATATCAGAAACATCGAAAAAATATTTCATGAGTTATTGCCCTTGTTCTTTAAAACACGTTAATTTTTCAGCCGTTACACTCTCAAAGTTGTGGACACGATAGAGAGCTGGTTTCTTGGTGGATTTTTAATGAAACTTGCTGTGAGTGTTTGTAATCACCCAAGGATGAACCCTTTTGAAAAACAGACGAATCGAAAAATATTTCCTGGGTTATTGCCCTTGCTTTTGAAAATATGTTGTGGCCACCATAGAGAGCTGGTTTCTTGATGGATTTTGATGACACTTGGTATGAGAGTTTGTACTGACATTAGGATAAACCCTATTGAATATCAGAAACATCGAAAAAATATTTTATGAGTTATTGCCCTTGTTCTTTAAAACACGTTAATTTTTCAGCCGTTATACTCTCAAAGTTGTGGACACGATAGAGAGCTGGTTTCTTGGTGGATTTTTAATGAAACTTGCTGTGAGTGTTTGTAATCACCCAAGGATGAACCCTTTTGAAAAACAGACGAATCGAAAAATATTTCCTGGGTTATTGCCCTTGCTTTTGAAAATATGTTGTGGCCACCATAGAGAGCTGGTTTCTTGATGGATTTTGATGACACTTGGTATGAGAGTTTGTACTGACATTAGGATAAACCCTATTGAATATCAGAAACATCGAAAAAATATTTTATGAGTTATTGCCCTTGTTCTTTAAAACACGTTAATTTTTCAGCCGTTACACTCTCAAAGTTGTGGACACGATAGAGAGCTGGTTTCTTGGTGGATTTTTATGAAACTGGCTGTTGTTGTTTGTATTGACCTTCGGACCTTATTGAAAATCAGAAACATCATCAACTATGTGACTGCTCTTAATCATTTTAAGATGGAACCTAAACAGTGGTTGCCTTTGTTTTATGCATATTTCAGTGACATATTTGTTTTTTCCAGGAAACGTGAACCCATGGTTTTACTCTTGTAAAAAGAGAAAATGTCATTCTCAGAATCTTTCATTTACTGATCACTCTTGTCAACCCCCCTGACGAATTGGCTGCCATTATAAAAGTGGGCGTATTACGATGGCCATCGCTATTTTTTTCCATTGACCGGCCCACTTAAGTGTGTCGGGCAAAGCACGACCCCGAGCGTAGGGGTGTTAACAGAGGCGGATCCAGGTTTTTCGAAAGGGGGGCGTGTATGGAAATTTTTTGACCTTTTTCTTTGGCTTAAAAACATAGAATAAGAATAAATTGTACTAATTTAACGGTTTTTGACGTGAACCATGTATGTTTTATAGTAAACGTTAATGGATTAGACATTTTTGATTCCGTATTCTCCCCAGTCTTAAAAAAAAAAAGACAAAGTTAAGGGGGGCGAACGCCCTCTACGCCCCTTGGATCTGCCACTGATCTGGTCCTCCCCCAAAAAATTTCGAAAAATGACTACCATAAACGTGATTTCCGAGCGCCTCCAGCGGATTTCGGCCACTTTCTTTTGAAATTTGGAGTTGACCTAAGTCTATTTTTTTTTTCAAAGTATATATTTTTTTGTCATTTTTCACAAACCGGCCCCGTGCACACCGGCCCGCATGGCTTTAGCCATGTGGCCATGCGGCCCAGTCCGCCCCTGATGTCGTTAGTATCAGAAAATGTTGAATTTAATGCATGCCAAATTTCATCACTGTGGCATAACTCCTTCCGAGTCAGACTATGAACTTTTCAGCCCACCCTCGTATATATCTGTTTGTACTTGATTGACTTGAAACTCAGTGGGGAGCGTTATTGGGATTTAAGATTCGCGACAGTTGGTATTTCGCCAGGTATTCTATGGTTGGTGGTTGTATATTAACTTTCTCCAACCTGTTACCTGTTTACAGTATAGTTATGTAGTAAACTACTGTTGCTGTTTGTTTTCAACCGAAGTAAATTTGATTCTGTCTAATTCATTTGTAATTATGTACCTTTGATTTTTGTGTAATTAAAATATGAACAAATATAATGCTTACCATGTTATATGAAATATCGACGTCACAGAGCAGATTTTTCACTTTAAATTCCAACAAAAACACTATTAGGAAAATTTCATTTATTCTATGTAATTCTGTTATAACAGTGGTTTAATACTAATGGTCACAAACTTCCATTAGAGATTCCACATAACATTGTCTTTACACTATTAAATACTTTCCTCCTAATCCACCTAATACTGAGTAATCCTTTAAATTAGATGTTACAGGCCATCGCTATTTGTTCAGATCAAACGCCGACTTTGAAATAGATACACCAGGAAGAACTAGAGATTGTTATTAAGGTAAGATATGATACCTATCATCAATCAAACATCTGAGTCTATCATCTCTCTTCCTACAATATTCTACTACATCACGACTAGTTTACATCTCTACAGGTTCTACTCATGTTAAATTGTAAAATAAACAATAGACTGAGTGATATATACTAGAGACTAGCATAATATTCTACCAATAGGAGTATAATACTGAAACAGATCGTGTTAATTCAAACAATATAATTTACCAATAGGAGAATAAAGCAGAAAATATAGTTTTGATTGAAGACCATTTTCATAGTTTGCCCTTCCTTCAACAATTAACTTTAGAGAGTGATCCAAGAAAAAATATGTTACAAGCTTGTACTATTTGATGGGAGAAAGCCATATTCAGGCATTATCTATGAAGTAGGGCCTACCTAGTCAGCAAGGTCTGCAACCACCAGTTATCCAAAATGAAAGCTAATAGATAGATCTATACAGTCCCTACTCGATATAAGTTGACCCACATATCCCTCTTCTGAAACTAGTGAAACCTCGTAGGAACACTTGAAGAAACATAAAAATAACCAGGTTTAACTAGTACAACTATCTTGTTCTGAAAATAATACCATCTCTAGTTTTGTTTGTGGCAACCTCAAGCGCTTCGAGAGATCCAAAATAATTAGAGGTGGACTAACCACGAAAAGATAAATAGAATCTGTGCAAACATCAATTACTTCAGAGCCAGAACCACTTGGACTCTTTACAAGGCATCCATCTTTTTATGCTGGTTAGAACACTACCAGGGTATCTTCATCGCTAACAAAGTCTCCCAGAAATCAGATTTTCCCTTGTTCCTCAACAGTAGGCTAGGAAAAATAAACGAGGTGACCTATCCTTGCCGGAAGAAATCACTATAACATCGATTTAACAGCTGAAAAATAAGAAGGCAGTTTGGGTTGATGGGACCCCGCCAGATATCTTGAAACATGGTGGACCACAAAATTGAGAAAAATTTTCGTCTGCCTAAAGATTTTCACAATGCAGCCATCGACAACTTAAACAAAACCAAATTTATTAAGTCTGACCGCTCCAAAATCATCGATCCTAAACATAGTAATCTAGCTGGCCAGACTCACACCCAGAGATAACTCTTCAGAACCTTTACTATCGTCAATAGCGAGAAACAGAACTTTGTCCTGGTACCAACACATTGATGTCTTTTAGCATGATGCTCGAGCAGGACAAGCAGGACATTGGCTTCATCCTCATCACATCATTATTATTCACCTAACTTGGGAGCACTATTCCATTTGGTTTTAAGATTGATAATGATAAGGTGATCGACAGCAATCCTCAAGATATTGAGGATTGATTCCATTAAACTGTCTCATTTTTTGAAGACTTACAGGGCCAATCTGAAAACAAGAGAGACAGAGAAGAAAGAACAGAGAAACATCTGAACCAGAACGCTTCATGGCCTGGCTATCAGAGTTGTTGAAAGTGAACCTATATTAGGATTTTTTTTTTCAAAGCTCTTATACTTTCTTTTTCTCAGACAATAAAATACAAATCAAAATAATACAGATGAAAGATCAGAAGTGTTCAAAACGGAAGAATATGAGAGAAATAACATGACTAAAACAATATTTTACAACAAATGTAATTGTGTATGACAAACACGCAATGATAATGAAATATTGAAATATTGGTATATTCCTCTGTTAGATGATATTTTTTAATGTTACCCACGAGGTTATACAATTGCTTGTTAATTACATTTTCACATTTCAAGATGAATTGATATTGGATTCCTCTTAAATAAAATGCGATTTTACGCCTTAATTTTCTGCTCAAGATTTTGTAATGAAAAAACTTGCAGAACCGTTAAGAATGAACATATCGTATTGAAACGGATGATGCCCAAATGGTTGTAAAATACAAAGATAGTGGACCACAGCCACCACGGCATGCGAATGGTAAAAACGAAAAAGCCTTAAATTCAATCAGAAGTAAACTAAACTTTCTCAAACCTTTCGATTTAGGTCCAATAACAGCCATTTTAAGTTTCATCAAAATCGGTTGAAAACTAAGAGAGCAATAGCATATTCAAGATTTTGGGGCAAGGGCAATAACTGCTTGGAAAGATCGAAAATAGTTCAAATTCGAACTTAATCTTCGTTTTATGAATATGTATGTATACACATACCGGATTTCATTTGATTCCATCCAAAAACCGAACGGACAGACAGAGGTGCGACAATATGCATCCACATAGAGAGATGTGGGCGTATAAAAATCTGCTATTTTGAAACAGTTTCTGGTCCACTCAAGAGCAAACTATGTCGTGTATGCTTTTTTCGCGATATATTTATATCCATATTCCAATAGGGCAAACGAAAACAGCTTAAATTTCCCTTCCCTTTATTGTACTTTGCTTTGTTCAGCCTCTTTAGTCTAATGAAAGTGTAAATCTACGTTAAATTTGATCTACTCTATTGCTGGTGAGAGCGGTATGAAATATGATTATAACATTCTCTATAGATTAATAATAACTATTAAACTCACTGATATCTGTGATTTTTGATTCTATAGATGAACTGATAAATATTGGTTCCATTACTAGAACAATCGTCTAATTGGAGTTATTCAAATATACATTACTTATCATACCCATAACAATCTGGTTTTTAATATTCAGTCCCATCCCGATTCCTTTGTTATAACCGTTCTGGGATTTTGAGTATGTGATAACAATTATAGAACTTATTGTTTATTGAACATGAATGGAAATATATGATTCTGAAATTTGAATTGGGGAGAATTTATATCACGATAATCAGGTAAATTGGACAATATTGTTAATAATTGCATGTTTATAATATATTGTTTCCCACATACGAATTTCATTTTTACCGAGTCCATGTAGGCTATATTGTTAATACATTCTCGTGCCTTCAAAGCCAATTGTTCGATTTAAAGAATTTACGATTCGCTGAACATCAAAATGAGCAATACATTAAATATTCATTTGAATGTTTGAAATGAGAACAGATTTATTAACCTACGAACGATATAAAGGAAATATCTAAAAAAAACTCCTTATTTGCGTTACCACCTGACTTGTCTATATGATGATATAAACCAACAGTTGGACAGGAAACCAATCATTTTGATTTTTTATATGTACAAGCCTACAATTGCATAATTCTAAATTTATTTCAGCTTAATCAGTTTTCTTCATATAATAATTTGATCAAGTGAAACTTCAGTTTGGAAATGTTTCTATTTTTCTTAAAAGATTGTCCTGATGTTGAAAACAACCTTAATTTGGCAACCAAATTAATGAAGCTTATATTATAGTCTTTAGATATTAAAATTTCTTGACTGCTGCCCTTTGAGTATAGGAGCACGTCATTGTGACAATTGATTTGGAAACAATTGTAAAACATTCATATGTATTCTCTGTAACTCTGGTTTATTGACTATAATAACAATTTTTTTTTAAATTTACATATCAGCTACAAAAGGGTAATAATAGTCCCAAAACATAATTATAAACCCTGCATCGTGAAATACCCTAATATTCTCGTGAAGATGGATTATACGCTTTATCATTTGCATAGACAAAAGACAACAGTGGCTTGAAATTCGCTCCTTGAGACACGCCATATTTATATCCTGTAATCCTTGTTTTTTGGGGTTTTTTTTAATAAAAAGGATAATTCTGAAGGTGAAGTTGATTAAGTTTAATATGTGTATTATATAAGATACCTATAGATTTTCTTATAAATTGTGAAACTGAAATAGAGAAGAAAAAAATCAAATACTGCTTATAGAAAACATTTTTGCTTACCTATGTGTGATAGTAAATCCTATCACCCCAAGTTTAATCCTTTAATGTTAATAAATAATCACGACGTTAATTTGAATAACAGATAAATTGTATTCCATATATGCGATATAAACACAAAATATAAACTAAAATAAACAAAACCTAACAAGCTTGACTCTTAATGTACAAATTGTCTAATCTAGAAAGTTATCAATGTGCTATCATTTGATATTAAATGCATTATATCAATATCAATCAAACTATGTGAATAACATTCATTATCGTTACTATTATCAATTGATAACTATGTGTCATTTACTTCTTATTAAACTATCATATTGTCTTCTTTGTTCTTCATTGATTACTCTACATGGTCAGGTATGAAATATGTCCATTACGAGCAATTTATTGTTTTGTTCAAGGTAATATACCATGAAATATCTCGGATATCACTCAATACAGATCAGGTGACAAAATGTGTTAATAGTTCAAATAAATCAAGATAAACACTCAATTGTAAGAACTCATATAGGGTATTATGAAAAAGAATCATTTAAGTGGGTAATTGTAATCTGCTTGGGCATAGAACAAGCCAAGAGAAAATACAATTCTTTCAAAGCTAAACAAAATTAAACATGAAGTACAGAACAATTAAAAAAAGCTAAAAAATTAAAAGTTTCCAATTTCGTTTGACAATAAAGGGTTTACAAAAGTATAGCCAGAATTAAAAAAAAATGTGATAAAACTTACCCATTATGAACTTGATGTGGTTCGATACAGGTTGATGAAGGCAAATGACAGTCAAATTCATACCAGTTTTCATCAAGCATACATATTTAATACCTCTATTCTAATATTAGATGATACTAAACTTTAACCTTTTCTTCTATGCAATGTTATATTATAAAGTAATATAGGCAGCTGACGTGACATTTAACATTTTTAGTCAGGATACTTTAGTTATCATTCTGTATATATATCCATTATAAATTATTACAGATAAAACAAATTGTTAATTATTTGATACCGTAGCTTCCACTTCAGAAGGCGGGGTGCTCATTTATTATGCCCTCTTCTGTAATAATTATGGGCTGTTGCTTTGGTAATTTGAGAATTTGTGAGATCTGGGTGATGCATGCAGTGGTGGCGCCAGCAGAATGATAAAGGATCAGGGGAGGGGGTGATGGTTTCTCTGTCGGGGGAAAAATTAAAAAAATAGAATTTATTTTGAACTATCTGACATATATTTTGAGAAAAAAAATATAACGTTCATAATTTGAAATTTTTCTAAATAATGTAGGGGTGCAGCTTGTTTTTTTTCTTGTATTTGAACCATGGAAGCAAAACTGCACAGTGGAATTAATTTGATAAATGTAATCAAAATACATCTGTGAATAGTCAATATATGGTGGGGCAATAATCACAAATATCACTTCAAAATGTCTTTAGAATCTGATATGGAAATAATGTTTCGTATCGTGTTTTTTCTGTGGGCGAATCCACTTGCCATCAATGATCTGACGAAATTATTATGTATCTCACGTTCTATTATATAATACTATTAATCCTAAACCAATCAATAAATGATTTCCTGACAATGTGTGAAAAATTCTGTGAATTTCGTTGTTAAATTTTGATTTGTATTGTCAGCCTATTGATGAATAAGCATAAATGATTCCATTTCAATATGATGAAAACACGTTTTAAGCCTACCTCAGTAACATTAAGGTTCAGAGGTCAATATCTGAGATTGTTGTCCAGAGAGAGACCTTTCAACAACCTTACAAGTCAAGGGTACTGAGATGTGTCAAAGTGTTTGACCTTGTAATAATTGTCTAATCGGAAATATATGTTCAATGCGAATGAGAAGGATTCTCCGACAACCATCACACCGTTGATCAGACCTCTGTGGCAGAGCTACGCCGACAATGAAGAACTGAGACAGCTGTTATGAATGAGTTTCAGGACGACCTCAGAGGAACTTTTTTCAAATAATTAGGAACAGAAGAATTTGATTTCATGAGCTATTTTGTTTATCTAATGGTAATAGTTAATAATTTGGGCGTGGTAGATTATTTTCTAATCCACAAAACAGAAATTAAATTCAATACCTTTCAACCACCCTTATGAAATATCACTTACATTACATTCTTTTAAATAACATAATGTATCCTGATGCACTATCACAATCACTTATTTATGAAATAGAAGTTTTCTAATTGAACCAATTCCTCGGACTCAAAGACATAAAACAAAAAAATTAACTAGGAATTTTATTTCCTTGATATTTAACATGTAAAAATATAAATATACAGTTTATAAAGACAAAATACTCATACAAGAAGGTTTCAAAAATTGTGCTTCTGACACTGTTAATAAGAGAGAAAACAAACAATCTTATTGCTGAATTTGGATTTTCACCTAATCATAATTCAGCACGGTACAAAATAACATAAAGCTCTCATATCATGTTTTTAAACATCTTAAATGTCAGCAAATTTTGGCAAAAAACTCTTTAACAAAACATCATTAAGTGATCAAATAATAAGACGGAATTTGATCCTGACAACATGATTATAATTTATATAAATGTAGTCTCAAAAAGTAAACAAATTCCTTTAGAAAAATATTTTCAATGGCAGCAGTCTGCCACAAGACATAACAAACAAAATATCATTTAAAAATGTAACAAAGCATCCAAGAAAACTGTGTCAAATAGCAAATCATGCACAAGATATACCGGTAAGACAATTGATTTAATCTATGAATGTCAATCACATAAATTTGCTATAATATGTATGTGCAATTTTGAAATTGTAATATTGCAGAATCTCTTGGGTTTTTCTATTTGACACTTCCAGCAATTAATGAATGGAATGAAGTTTTTCTTTAATCTAATATACAATATAATATTGATTTGATACATATATTTAAATTCATATGGCAATATTGTCAAACTATTTAATAGTATTAATATTAGTCAATATAAGTATTTTTACTAGATAAGGCAGAATCTGAACCACTTCTGCCACCAGACAAACTTCTAGGGTCAATTGCACTGAAAATATAAACAGATTTATAATATAACATTTATGTTTTAAGAAATAATTGACAATTAAGTAAAAATAATTTCTTTTTCTATACCCAATCTGTTATTGCTGCGTTAATGTTAAAGTGGCACAGGCTTTATTTTCGTGGGTCTATTTTTCCAAGTCTCAGAAACGGGGACTTTTTTAGCTCAGCAATTTAGTACTGGTTATCACAACTCAACATTGAAATTTGAGTCTACAAATCCATGTGCATCCATAATTATTATCATTTGAAAGTTATAATGCCCTACTACACATTATGCAATATATAGAAAAGTGATCTATAGAAATAGAAGGAGAAATGTCTAATTTAAGATATATTTGAAGGAAATATGCAATTTGTGTACATTTCTAGTGCTTCTGAAGGATACTTAAGTATATTCAAGACCCAAATCAACCAATAAAAATGAAGACTGGTCCCCTTTAAGTTATCATCCTTCTTTTTTCCATTCAGGGTACTGGATTGATGGCATTACCCCTCATCCACCTCCAAATTTTGTAATTTTTTTTGTGAAAAGTTTTCCTACAATATTTCTCATATTTTCAACTTTTAATGCTAGATTACATTGCCCCTCATAACCCCTAAATATTCATATATCACACACAAAAAACAAATTTGGCAAATTCTTCATTAAAGAATTCTTTAAAAGAAACCTTTTTTTTGTATCAAATGAGACTACTAACCTGGCACTTTGTGTAGATTGTAAATTATCTCGACTGGCACTTTTATTACGTCTTTGTGTTGGAGCACTAGGTGGTGGCATTAATGTTTTATCTCTTGATAAATCTGATAACTGACAACAAATACAATATTTATTTATATTACATTTTATCTACACAAAACATAATAACCAGATGGAAAATTACAAAGTTTTGTGGGTTTATTTGAATCTGTTTGAATACTTTGGACACTGTTGGTGAATAAATACTTATTGACAAAGTTTTTTGTTCATTCTAAGTGGTGGTATCGCTTTAACAAGCAAGATGATTTTTATTTTCGTCAATTTCCATTTATGTGTAGCAACTTTCCACATTCACAAGCATGTGGTGTAAGTATCTCAATTGGTTTGGTACACTAGAGCTTGTTCTGTCTACTGTGATCAAGATTAAAACTACAACTACAAAGATTTCTACTGCCCAGGCTCGTAACTACCTTTCAGAAATTTAATGGTAATGATTATGAAAACTATTTTACCACCAGTTACTTCCCTTGAATTAGTAACTTAACGTTTTGCTGAATTCAAGATGCAACAGTTGTCAGTAAATGAAAGAGTGACAATTTTTTATTACAAGAAATCAGCTCCATATTGTGTCCACAACTTTGAGAGTGTAATGGGGTAGACTAAAAAATCAACACAGTGAAAATTGAACAAGGGCAATAACTCATAAAATATTTTTGATGATTCTGATTTTCAATAGGGTTTATCCCAAGGTCAATACAAACACTCATACCAAGTTTCATCAAAATCCATCAGGAAAACAGCTCTCTATCGTGTCCGTCCACAAGATATTTTCAAAAGCAAGGACAATAACCCATGAAATATTTTTCGAATAGTCTGATTTTCAATAGGGTTCATCCTAGGGTGATTTTGAACACTCAATCAAAATCTATCAAGAAACCAGCTCTCTATCGTGTCCACAACAATTGCGGACAGACAGATGGACAGACAGGAGTGACGGCTATATACTCCAACATTAATGTGTGGGCGTATAAAAATTGAATTATACAAAAGTTGTACATACTGATCCTTTACGAGAAGTAGTTGGTGATGAATGAGAACTACCAGGTGGTGTTGGTTGATCATCATCAACATGTTCAGAGGAACTACCCCAACTAGATCTTAATAATGTTGATTTACTACGATGTACTTTAGATTGAGTAGCTTGTATTAATGATGATATAGCTTTAGCACGATTACTCTTTCTTAATGTGGTTCTAATAAAACTATCATCCAATGATTGACCTTTAATTTATAAAGATACTTTTATTATTAACCATGTTGTACAGATATTGACATCAGAACGGCAAAGGTCTTCAATGCATCATCATCAAATACTTCACATAACACGTAAGTGATAAAGATTGAATTTCAGATGTCAGGAAATTGGGATGGTGCAAATTGTTTCTATCAAATATTTAGAAAACCTTTTTATAATCCTTTCAAATGTTCAGTTTATAATTAGAACCACTACACCAATTCTCAGCCTACCTGATATTGTTCTTACAATAATTTGTGATTGGTTCTATTATAGATATGGTTCCTATCTTAAGAAAAGAACAGGAAATTTATTTAATATATGTTACCTTTAGTAGATCCTGCTGCAGCTAATCTTCTTGATAATAACATTTCTAAAACAAAGAACAGAAATAAAATTTTATTTGTTGCATTTAACAGTTCATATCCACACTATAAAATTGTTAGAATTACATTCAATTAAACCAATTTTCATTTTATTTTTCAGAAAAAATCAACAAAACCAATTTGATGAAAAATAGATCAATTATTGGTTTGGACGTAAGATAATATAAATAAAATACCAATTGGCTTGTCAAATTGTCAATTATAACATGTTAATTCAATCTCTTTATAGTTATAACAAAATGTAATTTTAAAAATATTTCTGTTTATATGTTTAAAGACAATTTATTTAATTCAGTTTATTTTCAAAAATTGTACAATTGTCAGAAAGAAAGACAATAGCTATCATATCAAAAGCTACAGATCTGAGAAAAAAGAGCAAACTAAAAGTCTTTAAGAAATGAAAATCACTTGGAAGTCTAAAAACTATTGATATAACCTAAGAAATTATGACTTACTAAAATAAAACAATTTTCATGCAGAAATCTTACAGAAAAATATTGATAAATCTTATAATCATGTTGCCTCTATAAAACCTCTTTATTTACACTTTATGATAAACATAGGCTTGCGGCAAGTCTCGCAAGCGTATACGCCCACCAGCAGCTTGATAAAGAGGTAAATGTGAACACCAAAACAAATGCGATATCAGAGTTTTATGCGATAAAAATTATCGCATTGTCATTAAATTCAATAGTGCACATATTCATAATGATATTGAAACATGGAGAATTGTAGCCTGTAGAGTGAGCACGAGCAAAAAAAAACAAACGCGATATCTTGAAAGAAAATCATCGAATCATCACCAAATTCAATAGTGCACATCTTCATAATAATATTGACACACATACAAAATATCAAAAGGATCCATGAAGAATTCTAGCCTGTAGCGTGAGCACGAGCAAAAAAACGAACGCAATATCAGAGTTTTACGCGATATCTCGGAAGAAAATCATCGATTCATCACCAAATTCAATAGTGCACATCTTCATAATAATATTGACACACATACAATATATAAAAAGGATCCATGAAGAATTGTTGCCTGTAGAGTGAGCACAAGCAAAAAAACGAACGCGATATCAGAGTTTTACGCGATATCTCGGAAGAAAATCATCGAATCATCACCAAATTCAATAGTGCACATCTTCATAATGATATTGCCACACATACAAAATATCAAAAGGATCCATGAAAAATTCTAGCCTGTAGAGTGAACACGAGCAAAAAAACGAACGCGATATCAGAGTTTTACGCGATATCTCGGAAGAAAATCATCGAATCATCACCAAATTCAATAGTGCACAACTTCATAATGATATTGACACACATACAAAATATCAAAAGGATCCATGAAGAATTGTAGTCTGTAGAGTGAGCACGAGGTAAATGTGAACGGACGGACCGACGGACGGACGGACGGACGGACCGACGGACGGACGGACGGACCGACAGGGGTAACCGCAATATACGCCCATACTATCGTGTGGGCGTATAAAAATGGTTACAAACAAATAACTTATTTATAAAATATTTCAAATTTTAACTGTAAATTCTAAAACAAATTTATGGTAAATTTCAACAAGTATTATGGGAAAATCTGAAATTTTTTTAAAGAAGAAAGAAACAAAATGTTCACGAAAGAATAAGATAACATAACATACAAAAGAAATTCTTTATGCGCCGCTTAATTAAATTGTATCCTCTCACTAGACAAACCATGACATGACTTCAGGTATTTACAGGGCAGAAAGGTCAGGTTTACTTGCTTTGTACATCAATGCACGTTATACAAGAAGGTGAACTTGATTAACTAAATTTAAATCTTAGCCATGATGAAGCATTTTGTTCACACAAATTTTTATCATATATAAATCAATGGTTATGAAAAATTTGGTAATTTAATGTCAAGAGCTATTAATGGTTGGACATACATAAACAAAAAATAAAATGAAAAAAAAGAAAGCATTTAGTAAGTTTCTGATATCAGCACACAGTGAAACATTCATAAAAGTGTGCCATAAACAACTAAGATGTGAGTTAACACTACAGTTAAAAATAATTTGAAGGCTGTCAGCATGCTTGCTATCATATTTGAGCAATTGGGAATAATAAACAAATGTTTACTTGATTCTACATCTGCACCAGTAATAATAATTTTGATAGCTAGAAATCAAAAAGGAAAATATCAAACAAAAAAAAAGCTGTTTAAAGAAAATGCCAAGCACAAATCTACTTATAACCATTTTTTCAGCTTTCCAATGAAAATCATCTGCATGAAACATTAATTGTTTGGAATATACCGGTAATATAAAATTTCATTGCCTCACAAAACAAATAATAGAGCGGAAAACATGCCATAGAAATACAGATAAACACTTGGCATTGCCTTTATTGAACAGAAAGACCATCCCAATGATCATGCTTTAGGGCCTCAAACCTACAAACCAAATAACACATTAGGCCAGTAGAATAAGACATTTAGCTTTACTCTTGATTGATAAATTTCTATCTTTTTCACTGATTTGAACTATAAATAGAGTACTAAATGTCTCATTTCTTTGGTCTATATAAAGAAACTTAAAAGAACATTTTAACAAATTAATCTTAGTTCCAAGATTCCACACAGCACACTTGTTTATATACAGTACATGCAAAAACCAGAAGAATAAATATTATAGTACCACATTATCCTTCTTCTTCTTTTAATCATATCTTATTACAGTTAAATGTTCTTCTGCTAGGATTTTTCAGATTCAGTCAAAAGTTTTGACTTAAAACCAAATTGACATGTTGCTTTGATTATCTGTTAAGTGTTTCATCCTTGGTTGTCAAAGGATAAAATTTGTCAACCTAAACAAGGAGAGGATTTGTTCAATTGTCAAGGATAGAATTTGTCAACCTAAACAAGGAGAGGATTTATCATATTGTCAAGGATTGGTCATAATGCCAAAGAGAGGCTTTGTCATACTGCCAAAGAGAGGATTTGCCTTAATGCCAAAGAGAGTCTTTGTCATACTGCCAAAAAGATGATTTGTCATACTGCCAAAAAGATGATTTGTAATACTGCCAAAGATACGAATTGTGATACTGTCTGGGAGAGGATTTGTTATACTGTCCAGGAAAGGGTTTTGTCATACTTCCATAAAGAACAGTTTTCATTCTGCCATAGAAAACATTTGTAATACACAGTCAAGGAGATGACTTGTCATACAGCCAATGAGAGGATGGTCATACTGCCAAAGAGAGGATTTGTCATACTTTCAAACAGAGGCTTTGTCACACTGCCAAGAGAGTCTTTGTCATACTGTCAAAGAGAAGATTTGTCATACTGCCAAAGAGATGATTTGTCATAATGCCAAAGAGATGATTTGTCATACTGCCAAAGAGAGGATTTGTCATACTGTGAAAGAGAGGATTTGTCATACTGTGAAAGAGGGGATTTGTCATACTGCCAAAGAGAGGATTTGTCATACTATTGAAGATATGAATTGTCATACTGCCAAAGAGAGGATTTGTCATACTGTGAAAGAGAGGATTTGTCATACTGCCAAAGAGAATTTGTCATATTGTCTGGAAGATGGCTTGTCATACTGCCATAGAAAACATTTGTTATACAGTCAAGGAGAGGATTTGTCATACTGCCTTAGAGAACATTTGTCATACTGACATGGAAAACATTTGTTATACAGTTAAAGAGAGTATTTGTCATACTGCCTTAGAGAACATTTGTCATACTGCCATAAAGAACAGTTGTCATACTATACTGCCATAGAAAACATTTGTCATACTGACAAAGTGATGACTTTGTTGTCAAGGATTTCGGTTTTGACAATTGATTCAAAATATATAAAATAGCAAGGTAATTTGGTGAGCTATTTCTATCAAATCAAATCCTTCTTCCAAACACCATGATTCAGACTGATACCCTTAATCTTATGATATTACTATAGATGATGTATTTTAAGATACATAATATAATACAATATTTTACAGCATAAAAAAATATGATCAACAAAGTCTACAAAATAGCTGAAAGTTGACATAAGAAATGACAATATATCAGATATATTATTAGATACCTTTCCCAAAATAACTTGAAAAGAGTATAGAGAAGGCCCATCAAACAAATTTTTCATGGACAAAATAGTTTTTAGGTTGAAAATTCAAAATATTATCAAAGATCCAAATATTTATACCATACAGAAAAATTAAACACTGTAGATTTTCTCTGGAAAGTACTGACATGATATTCATAACATATTTGATCAAATTATATTATACTGGTACAGTGGACTACATTTCATTTTGAGTTCAAAAGTATTATATTATCAAATTAATAAGGACCTATAAATCTATTGGAAATATTCAAATTGGTTCACTACTTAAAACAATATGTATTTATTTATATTATAAACAGTAAAAACAATATAAGCCTAATCTTCTTCTATAGAAGCATTAATAGCATGTAGAAGATCACTTTCATTATACTTAGATTCTTGTTCCTTCAGAGTATAATTTACATTAACTGATGTTTCTGAAATAATTTATATAAGATTTGAAATCAGATGTCACCTTTTTTAAGAAACAAATCTCTAAATTCTAAATCTATCTAAACTCAAAACAATTGTCAACTACAGACTATGGTGGTCAAAAGAGATATCCCAGTAAAAATATATCAAGTATAATGACTATGAATAGCAATAGACTAATGAGTATAAAATATGAATATTCAAAATATGAATCATAATGTTAGTGGAACTCTATCTACACAATCATTTGCAGTTCAAGTGAATCTATTCAAATCAATCATTTGCAATGTATAATATCGAGGGCTGAAAGCCAAAACTGGTTAAGTCCAAAATGACACATTTGAGAAAATCGACTTTAAAGTTTGGAAAAAAATACTCAAAATCAGGAAATACTTAAATCATTTTGGTTTTGCTGCATGTAATATAACATGTACATGCCTTTAAGATGTCATATTTGCTAATTGGGGTTGACCGACCTTTTGGTGCAAAAATTAGCAAAAATGGACATAAACATTTTTGGCAGAGAACAAATTGACCTTGCTTTGATGCCATTTTATAACTATTAAATTACTAATAAAAGTGAAATTCGATAAAGTAAACATTACCAAGGCTTCATTTTTAAATGGAAATAATCAGTTCTGCAGACTGTATTTGTTTTATGCAGACATTGGTTTTTGGCAGTGGACATAACCAGTTATGGCAGATAGTTCATTACAATTGTAATGGACTAATGCACTTTTTAGGTTGAAAGTATCTCAGCCATTTATTCAGATAGGAGTATGACATTTCTTGAAGATAAAATATACATCTGTAGATGCACAAAACTGGACTTAACGCATTTTGCCAAAAAGTGGACTTAACCAGTTTTGGCTTTCACCCCTCGATATTAGACATAAAAATTGCCTAAATTTGCTTAAGATATTTAACATTTTAAAAAATAATAATTTCAACTTTTTCTTTCTTGAAGTATCTCAAAATTAAATTGTCATCATCTTGAGAAAAAGACTATTATCATTACTGTTAAAACTAATCATTTGTCTTAAATCAGCTACCACATTACTAAATATTTCAGAGAGAAAATTGTCATTAAAATAAAATGTAACAAACTTAACAGAATCTAGCAATAAGCAAAGATAACAGGTCTATCACAGTTAGAAATATAAGTACAACTAAAATAAGCAATGCTGATTTTGTCATGTCAAATTCTAACTTCATATAAATTGAGTTTAAAGAAATATTGATGAAATACATGACAATCTACAAGAACAGCATGTTTTCATCAACTTTATATACTAGAAAATACCCTGAATACTGTCAACTTTAAAATGTTGTAATTGTGACCTACTTTGATCCTTTTGACTCTTTTAAGACAAGTGTCTTCATGAAAATATATTGGTTCAAGTCCTATTTTTTGTTGTAAATTTATGAAAAATGTATGGTATGCTGTCTGATACCACTGACAATATGTTATAGCAAAGTGTGAATAAAATGAATGATAGTTTTCAGCTAAAAAAAAATAAAGCTTAGCTTGTCTCAATAATATTCATTGACAAATGTACAAGGCTAAAATATAGCAAAAGATATATATGAATAAAAGACGTCATTATTTAAAATAAAAAAAACTCAATAGAGTAGTATATAATAATAAGCAATATCATATCAAATATTAAATGGTATTTTTTTTCAGGTAGGTCCTTATGACTAAACCTTTTTTTTTTTACTGTAAGTTAAGTTTAGGGCTATCCAACTCAATTGTGATTTTGGTTTGACCATATGGGTTTGAAATATCCCACTGATGTTCTATATGGCTAGTTATGTGAGATAACTCTCATTTTTAAACAAAACTACATGATTTATCATATATTCAAATTATCAAAATTAAAGTAGGTCTACTACTTAGACAGATACAAATCTGTAAATTCATTATTTTACAGTAATCAAAATATTCATTTCTGAAACCTGGTAATTTGTTACATAAACATTGATAACTGGAATTGAATCGACATAAAAATAGCTTCAAATACCTGTGCTTTTTTTTATTAACCTCAAAAGGATTCAAACTTAAACAATATTTTTCGAGAAATAATAAATTTACAGATTTGTAAAAAAAAATCGTGAAAATTCCTCAATTCAGTGAAAATAGAAAATAAAAATCACACATTCAAGTTTCATACACAGCATACCAATACTCACAAAACTTACAAGTGAATTTTTATTTTCTATTTTTAAAATCTGTTTCATTAAGTGATAGATGTAAAATAGAACGAGGTCTATTTTGACATGGTAAATCAGGCCCTATGATAGTAGTATGTTTTCCCTCTAATGAAATACTATGAGTAACAAGAGGCTTACGTTGTGTTCTGGAAGATGCAGAATTTTTCAGGTATTGTTTGGCTTTTTTCCCACTGTAATCTCTTATGTTGGAATCTGCTTCTACAAAATAAAGTTTTCACTTTAAATATTATATTTTGAGTTTTTAATTAGAATATTACAACTTTAATTCATAAGGCAGCCTACTTCACTTCATCTGGTTTTGAATACAATTACATAGAAACAGACCAGATGGTAAAAAGATTCATTGCTTTCACTAACTAAGCTTATACATCTTGCCATCATATTAACAAAGGCAAGTGAGCTGTGGTGGCTTAGCGAGTTAGATGCTTGCTCACTAACCTGAAGGTTCAGGGTTCAATCCTGGCATAGGTTAAGATAATATCATCCGATTTTTCAGAACCTCTATTAGAAGCAGAGCACAGTTGAAAGGGCTCTCATAAAAAGCATCATGTTGTAAGCATGAGATAATGCATCAAAGTATAATACTTACTGTAATTTTGTACTAATAACTCTATAATGTCTTCATGACCATGCATAGCTGCTAGATGTAAAGGTGTATAACCCTAGTTCAAAATATAATGACATTTATTTTTGAGAATTACAAGTCTATATTAATGAAATTATATTAATAATGTAAAATTTCCTTATACACTGTTTGCAAAAGAGTCAATATGAATAAGTTATCTATTTATAATTTATATAAAAATTCATTCTAAATCAGCAAACTGGTTACATTCACTAAATTCAAATAATTCCTGAATTATGTAGTTGACAGCTTATTCAAGGGAATGGTTAATTGAGTATGCTCATTTAAATATAAAAAAAAAATCGTGTCAGATATAAAAGTAACTATATATGTGTTTAAAATATATTTAAATACTTACTCCCTATATAATCAGCACATGAAAGGTAAAGTAAGAAATATTGTTATTTAGAATTATCATATTTCTAGAAAAATTCTGTCAAATTAATTTAATTAGTGATCTAGTGATATTTGAACTAATCTTATTTCCTAACTGTTGCACATTGTTGGGTTCATGAAAATTGTGCAAAAAGTGTTGATAACTACATATAGATATTTAATAGTCCTAGTATGAACTAAGATAGTAGGAAAATAAGAATGAAATACTTACATACTGTTAAAAGCATGAAAAACAAAATATGAAAAAAATTAAAAGAAATGTTAACATCACATTCAAGAGGAGTTTGTCTTGCGATAAACAAAAGACAAGAGCGCAAATTATTCCATTATCATATTTGTCAGAAATGAATCTTCAGTTAAACTGGTTTTGAAATAGAAATATGGGGAACCTGTATGCATTATGCATGTTTGCACATTAGACATGCAATTATATTGATGTACATGTACCGGTATATCAATTCTAAGCAAAATATATTTTTATTTGGGTCAAAGTAATATGAATTCAATATTTCAAAAAATAAAAATAAACTTGAAGTCTGACTTACAGATCGTTGATTAATATTCACACCAGGTTTGCCCACTAATAATTTTATTACTTCACTTTTACCATGTTTAGAAGCCCAATGTAGTGCTGTCTGTTAAAAAAAAACCACATATTTTATAAAATACCATTGATAAGCTCCAAGAAGTACAAAAGCCAAATTATTCATGTAAAAAAATTAAAAAAATGTTCCTGTATTCTAACTTGTCGGAAATTTTATACGTACTACTGAAGAAATGAAAGAAATGTGTTTTACGTCTTTTATTTTGCTGCACCTATAGGGCCAATGATGACGGGAACATTCAGATAAGACAGAGACTGATATAGTTCACTTGAATATCTCTCTCCATGATAACATAATCTTATATATGAGGGTATAGGGGCCTACCAATCTTTTCAACAAATATGAATTGAATAGTTTTTCAGATATTTTAATTCATCAAAAAACTTTCAATGTTTCTCTTTTAAAAACCATATCTTAAAGGGATTCGAAAGAAGTTTTCTAGCCTTTTTGTGTGTATGAAAGACACTTCTAACATCTATTTGGTGCAGTCAAAATTCTCATTGGCGTTATTAGATAAATGTTGTTACAGCGATATCATATAAGTCATAGCGTTGTGACAACATGTATTTATAATGCCCTGTACCTGATCATCCAGTCTAACTTATTTCAAGACACAGAGGTCACTTCCCATTCTTCTTTCTGGAATAACAGGAACCACGGGCACCCAATGAGAATTTTGAATGCACAAAATAGATGTTTAAAGTGTCTTTCATACACACAAAAAGCTAGAAATCCTCTTTCGAATCCCTTTAATAGATTTATCTAAACAAATATAAATAGACTTACATACTAATGAAGATCATTATCAAGAAACAATGACATCAACATGAAAAAAAAAATAGTTAAATATTTCATGAATAGGACATTACAGACTTCCATTCAAGCATAGAGAGACAGATTAATAGGCTTCTACTAAGTGCATTACAGTTGAAATCAATTCAAATTGAATGATAGGAATTTGCCTTCTTACATACGTAACTTTTATTAGAACCTAACATATTTTTATTATGCAATCAGCATTGTCTATATCTTCTTTGAAGTGACTAAATTATTCAGTAAGAGCACAAATGGGGTTCTATAGTACAGTTAGTTAGAGCATTGTTCTTAACAAACATGACATCATTTGCTTGGATACAATGTGGTTGTAGTTGATGTGAGTTTGGTTCTTGATTGGGGTGCGAAAGTCTAGTGACCTTGACTAATTCATAATTTCAGTCAACCAAGCTGTACATGGGTATGAATAATCAGGGAAAGATCAATGGCCAAGAGGTTTGACCGAGGACCAGCAAAAAGAAAGGATCCTCATGGAGACCTAAGTTGTTCTTTCTTTCTTTTAAATGTATATAAGTTGTAATAGACTCCTCTAGTTAATATCAAGTAAGATTGAAAAAGATAAACAATATAAGTAAATACTTACACCCTAATCAGATGATTTATATGAAAAGAAAGAAAAATCATATGAAAGAAAACATATCGATAAACAACTTTATCATCAAATCTCACTTATAAATTGGATTGTAAATACATTTTCAATAGATATACAACTTTTACCTTTACCATTTACAGTTTTAATACAGAACTGTTATGATGAATTTTGTATAAAAATTAGTTACTTACATTTGTAAAATCCTACAAAAAAGAAATAAAATCAGCATTACTGTAAAAGGTTAGTTTATCATGTATATTATATTTTATATGGACATACCCTAATCTTAAATTATATATGAAAAAATAATAACTTGATCATTAAAACCTTCCCAAAACATCTGAATTAATAAATCCATCAAACTTACTTTCTAGATATAAATATAATCACATGTCAAATCAACAATTTATTTTAGAATAAAATTACCAGATTTTAATTGTTTGATCAGTGGCGATACCAGTGAGAAGCATTTGAGACCACCTTCAAATAGAAAAGCAACCCTTTTGTTTTTTTCCCCTGAGTAGTCTTTTTATGCAGTTTCTGTTTTGGCATTATGTACAAGAGGTGGCTATATAGCCAACCTCAACTCCAGTATCAGCACTGCACTGATGAGGCCCAGAAGGCCGAAACATTACTGTTTGCAGTTAGATGTACAGATGTATAGATGTATATCTATATTCAACATTTTCCAGCACTTTTTAAAACAAAAATCATCAATACTTACTCTTATTTTAGCTAAACTAGGATCTTTAGATAATAATCTATTCATTTCATGATAATCAGATTTACAACATGTCAACATCCATTGTTTTTCTTCAGGACCATACTATATTAATATTACAGAATAACATAACTTCTACAATAAGCTAAAACTGATGTTCACAAAGAGATGCTAACTTTAACTTTTTAATTCTAATAAATTGATAAAGGGCATTTATATCAAAATGCAATATCAAAACAGAAAAGTAAACAGTATTTCGATAACTTACAGATATAAAATGAGTATCATCATCATCTTCACCACCAGATCTTTCTCTTGCCTATAATATACCAACACATCCAACATACAAAATAATAGAAATAATATGCATTATGTGTGCTATTGTTGTAAAACTTAACAGGCTAACATAAGGAACAGCACATCATTCAAAACCTTCTTGTTCAAATGAATTGTCATTTTGTTCTCATCCACTTACCATGGACGTCCCCCGCCATCAGTAGAGCAGAGTGTCTGTTATGGACATAAAATGGGCACAATTTGACATATGTCCTGAAAGTTTGAGTCTGGGGCACACTATTCAAACAATTCATGGTCGATTGACAGGAAGCCCATTTGCTATTTTCTCCTCTCACAGACGCATATCAGTTTGATAAGCCAATGCCAATGGTCCTCCCTGCATTGAAAAAGCAATCTACGCACCTGGCGCTTATTCTAAATGGTAAACTAGCCGCGCCATTGAGTCCCTTAGAGGCTAATCAATCAATTACACATATTCCAGTTCCACCATTGAGAAATCTGAATATAGCTTGAGTAATCTTAGCTGTAAAAATATTCCATTGATGTGAGTTTAAGATACTTACAGATTTTTTTTTAAACTGATTTGGCAATAGAAGATCACTTTCTGATTCTATTTTATTCAAATGTTTAGCTCTGTCTTTAACTGATATAACTGAATCATTAACATCATCCTCGGTTGTCCCTGTTGATAACTGAAATAAATAATGATTATCATCAACTGAGATTTTAGATAACTGAAATATATAACAATAATTATCAGCTAAGACTGTCCCTGCTGATACCTGAAATAAATTATGATTATCATCAACTGATTTTAGATTTTGAAAGTTAATATTTGTGGTAATATGAAGGTGGTATGCTGTTTGCCTGTAGTTTAAAAGACTATTTACATATAGAAGCTTATTCAAGATACAATTCAACTCCTCAAATTACCAACCATTCTCTTTTAACACGTAATGTTGATGTATATATAAGATTACCCAGTATGGTAATGTAAATACTTACTGATGATGCTAGTGAAGAAGTTGATTCTGCTAAACTGTTGACACCGCTATCATTGTTCTTATCTTTATTTCTATCAAACTGTTCATCACTGTGAACTTTTGACAGTCCGTGTCCACCATCATTATTTCTTTTAGCAGGCTGTCCAGGAGGTTCAGACTGAGCTCTATCTACTTTACTTGTTCTAGGAGCTGGAACTGGAGTGTTTTCAGCTTGGCGATGTTTCTTCTTCAACACCAATATTTTACTTCCCTAAATAGTGAAAATTAAAAAAATATAACACAGTTTTAAGTCCTACTTTTCTGAACCTGTAATAAGGACTGACAAATGTGTGCAATGAGGGAAATTTTTCAGTTTATTGTTTTTCCAAACAACATTTTTTCCTTGTCAGCCCCTACAACCTGCATCCCTGACTTAAGGCTACAGACTTGAAAAATCAGAACGTACCATCATCTTTATATGATAAATATGTAATAATTTATCCTTTAGTAAATAGAAACCTTACCTCTTCTAATTTAATTGTAGCCAACTCATTTACATAATCTTTAAACTTTTCTCTGTGTGTCACTGTAATATTATTTTATACATGTATAACTGAAGACATACTTTCAACTTACTGACCAGTAGGCCTATACATCTTAAAATCTAGATTATTAATATAGCTGGCAAAATAAACATAAGCTCACTCTTTCTTTTTTGGGGATAATTTATTTATTTTTATTTATCACAAAGTATTTATAAAGTGCTTATCTAATAAAAAATTACTCTATATAAATTAATACAAATTATTAAAATATTAAACAGTGAATAAAAAAAAATGTTTAACAAAGTCAAGGGCAATAATTTGAAAACTATTCATGGAACTTATTCAAGGGCAAGTCCACAGACAATGTTTATTCAAAATTTGATAATTTGAAACATGACCATTATCTTCTCAAACGAATACTTATTTCATTAAAATCTGATAAAATGTATCTATTATATTGTACCGTACCGCACATAGAAGATGTCTCCATACTTCAAGACATTCCATGAATGACAACTGACAATTTCTATAAAATAACACTGGTTGTCAATCAGTAAAAGGATAAAAAACAATTCTCAGTTCTCAGTAACGTTACATGCATTCATTCATCAATATTTATATTTCATTGTTACCGTACTCGCTACAATGAACCCTTGTGAAAATTTTGTATTCATTTTGCAATTAAACTACAAATTTCTATAAATAAAATCTTCCATAAAAATAGCGATGACCATCGTAATACACACACAAATGCAATGGCAACCAAGTCATCTTTGAGGTTGACAACCGCTATCAGCAAATGAAACATTCCAAGAGTGATATTTTTATAGAACAATTTAAGTTTTATTTAAAGGCTTTCCCTTTATATAATTTTAACAGTTCAACCTTGATGTGAGTGTTTAGCTCATTTTCAAGAACAAGGGAAATAAATAACTTGAATTCTTTCCATTTTTTTTTCATTAGACTCGTCTTGACCCATTATAAAATTATATAACCTGGCTATATGTATGATTTGTGATATGTGTTGTAAACTGACTAAACGAGTGTGAATTTACAAAAATCTAATTGTACCGGTATTTGAATAGTGTTTCCGCTGAATGACGCCAAACCGCCCTACGAGGCAGATTCACAGATTCGAAATCCGGATTCTGATTCAGGGCAAACCTTTGTAAGGCCTAAGTGAGTACAAAGTAGTAAATTATTCAATACCGTACTCATAGTGGTTGTTACATATATTTCTATTAAAGGGGAATGTTCAGCATTTTTGAGGAACGATTTGAACCTTGAATTTATGTAAATAGCCTTAAGATTAACTGGAACAGCTAAAAACTCACAAACTCTTTAATTATATCCATACCTTATATTATAAGCTTATGCGTTTTGTAATATAAGTCATAGTCTTACTAAACGATTAGTCGTATTTTTGAATTTCAAACACTTATATTTATGGATACACTGGTATTTGATGGCTTAAATTTTAAGGAAGAGTTTGGAACACTATTACAGATTAGATCAGCTAAAAATTCCAGGTTCTGAGACTAGGCTAAAAGTAAAAGCATTTTGGTCAACAGTTATTAGTGAACATATCCCTTTAAAAGCAGTAGCTTAAGGTTTAGTGAAAATATTTGGAAACTGAACTTGAAGTTATCAATTAGGCAAATATATTGATTTGATAGTTTATATAGGTGAAATGTAATTAGTTAGGCTTACTAAATGTTGATTTTATAATTATTATAACTTCCGGTTTCAATTAGATACTCTTACTAGTCTTAACTTACACTAGTAAATGTATAGGCATATATGATATGTTCTTATACATACCTTTGGAAACTGGATCATTCAGAAATGCCTTGAAATGTGTAACAAGCTGTTGGTTTGTTACTCTGCCACCATTATTTATCATAAATTCTTTGACAGCGTCAAGAGTAAAGCAAGTCGCTGCCATTTCTGTTTACACCGGAAGTTGATATTAAAAGATTACGGTGAACTTCAAAACCAAACCTACCAATCAAAAATAGACCAACACTGATGACGGTGTAAAAAAAAAAATCTCCAACTAACGTGGAGTGAACTAAGGTCCGTCCCCAAAGCCCGGGTTTTTTTTATCATCTATGTACTGAAAGTAATTATTGCAGTGCGTTCTAGCGAACGCACTGCTTTGTTTTCATAATGTATGTTTTTTTTTTTTGTCTACTTCTGGTCACGCTAATTCGGTATGAAGGGAGCATACCACACATTATCTCATATAATTTTTTACTATGCCTAACTGCACGGTATTAGGTGAATATAAAATGATGCATTTTTGTCTAACAGGAAATGACGTATGGCCAATAAGCCCAATTTAATGTTTTTACCATTTTCATCTCTGATTTTCAACCGATTTTAATGGAATTTGTTTTGTTTATTTTATTAACCGATTGTCTTCAAATTGGGGGTTTAAAAACATGCATTTTTAAAACTTTGTCGCTGACTTTTTGAAGCACTTTTTTGACAATTTTTTCAACTTTTGCAATTTTATTTTGATCAATATGAAAACTTACATATGCATAGACATTTTGATGACAAACAAAATGATCTTTTCAAAAATATTAAATCACTTCCGGTTTTGACGTCATTCGCTTGTAAAGTTGAAATGTCAACTTCCGGAATAATGAAGATATTCTAAAAAATCTTTTTGCAATGTGCTAGTAATCATTATTCACAAAATATAAAATGATAAAATCTGATCCAGCTGTTTCGTATCGGCCGCCATCTTGAACTGACTGAGTTTACTTTAAATCGAAATTCAGAATCAGGGAATCATCCGATTTGAATAAAAATGATGTGTATGGAATCTACAGTCGATTGCTAACAAAACATGGGAAGCCGATTTTTGAATTTCGATTCAGTTTTTTTTTTATTTCCGGTAAACAATTTTCAGTAATAGTCAAAACTTTTAAGGCTCATATATTGTGACCTTGACCTTGAGTGACCTTGTGACCTGAACAAAGGTCATTGCCCTTGATGAGATCTATCAACTGATGTATTCAATTTTGCTGTCCGATGTCTACTTCCGGTTTTATAGCCATTTAAAAATGTCGAGTTTTGACTTTAAACAGCTCTGTCACGTGACCTAATTCATGTACGTCACAAATTATCTTTTATTATTATCACGCTTTATCTCCTGTTTCCAAAAATGTATAACACTAGATATTTCGATCAAAATTGCTTTTTCGAATTTTGTTCTTTGTTCTATAGTAACTCAGCGTGTTTTTTTGGCGGGAAAAAACACGTGTTATCTTAATTACGGATTTCATAAGATAAGTTACAATTTCTTCTTAAGATATGGAAGAACATGACTAACAAAGAAAAAAAATATGATAAAATCGTAACCGGAAGTAACATGCTGGCCACCATCTTGAAATGAACATGTTTTCTTTAAATCGAGAGAAGTGAACAGGGTATCATCCAATTTGTATAATATTTATGTCTAGGGCATTTTCAATCTATGGCCAACAAAATGATGACAGCCAATTTGCTAATTTCGATTGTGATGTTTGCCTATTTCCGGTAAAAGATATTCAGAAATGACAAAAATTTTCAAAGCTCATTACACGTTACCTTGGATTTGGATGACCTCATGACCTGAACAAAAGTTATTGCCCATGATGAGATCTACCCAACGGTGTATTCATTTTTGTTGTCCAATATTTACTTCCGGTTTTATAGCCATTTAAAAATTGTTAGTTTGAACTTTGAACAGCTCTGTCACGTGACGTCACGTCACAAAATATCTTCTTTTCTTATTACGCTTTATCTCCTCTTTCCAGTGATATATAACACTAGATATTTTGATCAAAATTGCTATTTGGAATTTTGTTCTTTGTTCTATAGTAATTTGCTTGTTTTTTTGCGGGAAAAAAACACGTGCTATCTGAATTACGGATTTCATAAGATAGGTAACAATTTCTTCTTTAGTTATGAAAGAACATGACTAACAAAGAAAAAAATATGACAAAATCGTAACCGGAAGTTTCACGTTGGCCACCATAATTTTGATGTTTATGGCATTTTCAATCTATTGCCAACAAAATTAGGGCAGCTGAATTGCTAATTTCGATTATGGTGTTTGTCTATTTCCGGTATAGGATATTCAGCAATTATTGGAACACTTTTAAAGCCCATAACTTGTGACCTTGCCATTTGTTGACCTTATGATCCGATCATCCGAACAACAGTTATTGCCCGAAATGAGATCTATCCAATGGTGAATTCATTTTTGTCCAATATTTACTTCTTGTTTTATAGCCAAATGAAAATTGTCAGTTTGAACCTAATTCACGTACGTCACAAAAAATCGTCTTTTCTTATTATGCTTTATCTCCTCTTGATATATAATAGTAGATATTTTAATCATTTTGCTTTTTTTTTAATTTGGAAATTTTATTCATTGTTTTAAAGTAACTGCGTGGCTTTTTTGGCGCGAAAAAACACGTGGTTCCTAAATTGTGGATTTTTAAAGAGAGTGGACACATTCTTTTGAAGATATAAAATGACATAACATTCATAGAAAAAAAAAGGATAAAATTTGATCCGGAAGTAACTAGTAGACCACCATCTTGAAATGACCAACTTTTCTTTAAATCGATATAAGTGATCAGGATATCATCCGATTTACATAATGTTGATGTCTATGGCATCTTCAATATATTACTATCAAAATGGTGACAGCCGATTTCCTAATTTCGATTAAAAGTTTTGTCTATTTCTGGTTTAAGAAATTCAGCAATAGCAAACACTTTCAAAGCTCAAAACTCGTGACCTTGACGTTTGATGACCTTTTGATCTGAACCAAAGCTATTGCCCTCGATATCAAATGATGTTTTACTTTGTGTATCCCGATGTTTACTTCCGGTTTAATAGCCGATTGAAAATTGAGATTTTTAACTATAAACAGCTCTGTCACATGACCTAATTTATATGCAGGACTAAAATGCAACCGTTCAAGGATGTTTAAATTGCGCACTGCTCAGTACCGTTATCACGGTTCTAGTACGGTAATTATTGTGTGTCGTTTGATCATTGTTCTCATCAGGGTAGCGACAGATTCAGCAGTGGCATATTTCATACCCCAATATGCCCCCATAAATGCTAAACAGACCACTGTGCTGAAAATATGGTAATATTAACTATAAGATCATCCAAATATGGGATGCCAAGCTATGAAACCTCAACACCGCCAATTGTCAGATTGATCCGAAGATATAAAACTGGAAACCAACCAAACTATGCATCAACAATCAGCAGGCCTACAACAGTACAACGCCATTTAAAGTCGCCTCTATAGGTCACGAATTGAAACTCGCTCACTTAGAGAATATACATGGAAATGGGATCACCTTGAAAGAGACATGTCACTATCTATTCGACCAATAAATTTTATACATGTACATGGAAACGTAAATGGGATGTTAATCACCAGTAAGGATATTTTTGCTCAACCCAAGGGCAACTTAATTGCTGTTAATTAAGATAATTGATTTCATTTCTTATTCCAAATTCAAAAATACCAATGCATATTCGATAAATCTACTGCTTGCAGCAGCTAACAAAGCTAATAATTTTTTTTTTTTTGCTGATAACAACAATTACATCTAACTTAAAATCCAAATCAGGAGGTCAACACGCGTTTATGCTTACAAAGGGTCAACAATAATAGACTAGATCAGGCCAGATAGTACTCTTATGACACACGAAGCCTAACTGTGCCACTATAAATTTACCTGTCTATTGTAACTTTGCCTCTATATAGTTGTAAGCTAACTGCAAACAGTAGGCCTTCTGGGCCTCATCAGTGCAGTGCTAATACTGGAGTTGAGGTTTGGCTATATAGCAACCTCAGATGATCCCACATTATTATGTGATACTATTACAGGGTCACATTACAGATGTTTTACTGTATATATTTATATTAGTACAATGAACACATTTTAATCCACTCACACACAGTCTCAACATTACTCTTAACATTACTCCCCAATCGGCAATCCTCGGCAGTTTCCGTAAACCATAATATGTTGCAGAGCGCTATAGTCAAACAGAGATATTTTGGCTCATCCGGGTACCGTCAAATCATATACAAAACCAGTCCATTATATTTTCAAGGGTATAAAGGTATCATATTTAGAGGGTTGTTTGTTTGGCAAGTTACAGCAACACCCTTGAAAATATAATGGACTGGTTGTGTATATGTTTTGGCAGTACCCGGATGAGCCCAAATATCTTTGTTTGACTATAGCGTAACTTTCACGGATACCGTTTGATTACTCCCAATATTATTCTCAACTCAATTCTATATACCCTGTACTATCTCTCTGTGTTCAGGTGGTTTGTGAACATGTTCATGCCTTGTTTACATCTGATTTGGTCACCTGACTGGTCATATATCGTCACTTATTAGCTTTAATTGGTTTGAGGAGGTTGTTTCAACTTGGTCTGTAAATTACAAGCTAGTCATAGTTTATGGTTTATATTTTAATGTTTCATTAATATAATTAGGAACCAGGATTAATATAAAAGGTATGTATACTCTCTGACCACATTGAGATCTGAATTGAATTTTTTCTCTGATGTCACAAATATTCAAATTATGTTTTTCTATTGCATGCCATGTGTCTTAGAATGCCTTTGGGTCCATGAAAATATATGGTTTAAAAATTTTCACTATAAAATAAATACAGTTCCCTCCTAGAAATTTCAAGTGAAAATGACCCATATTTCGGACTGAAATTTTCCCTCTGTAAAATCATATTTCAAGATAAATATTTTTTTAATAGTTGTCATTTTCATCAACCCAAAGACAATCTAAGACTCTCAGAACTAATTTTGGGTTGATATTTCAATTCATGAAAAAATAATAGGCAAAATGCGATTCTGAGCCCATTGTAGTCAGAGAGTAGGTGTTTATTAAATAGTAAATCATAAAATCAAATAATTAATCAAGTACCCGTATTTGTATTAATATTATGTATATTGTATTTTTAGGGTTTTTACGTATAGTATACTGAATAAAGATGATGATGAAATATTCAACTTAGTTGCTCTTACACTGCTAAGTGTACCACTTATAACAATACCATCGTACCATGCCAGAGTGCTCAAACTAGTAAGCTAGTAAGCTACGCATATCGCTAACGACAATGGTACACTCCAGATAGAGTGCTCAACAAGGTATGAACCAAGTAGCTTATCTAACTGCAAACAGTACTGTTACGGCCTTCTGGACCTCATCAGTGCAGTGCTGATACTGGAGTTGAGGTTTGGCTATATATCCACCTCAGATAATCCCACATATGTGATACCATCGTACCATGCCAGAGTGCTCAAACTAGCAAGCTAGTGGGCTACGCATAACGCTAACGACAATGGTACACTCCAGATAGAGTGCTCAACAAGGTATGAACCAAGGAGCTTATCTAACTGCAAACAGTACTGTTACGGCCTTCTGGACCTCATCAGTGCAGTGCTGATACTGGAGTTGAGGTTTGGCTATATCCACCTCAGATGATCCCACATAATTATGTGATACCATCGTACCATGCCAGAATGCTCAAACTAGCAAGCTAGTGGTCTACGCATAACGCTAACGACAATGGTACACTCCAGATAGAGTGCTCAACAAGGTATGAACCAAGGAGCTTATCTAACTGCAAATATTCAGTCAATTAATCACGGAATGGATAAGAATACATTTAAAAAGAATTGTAAAGCACAATGGAGATCATGGATACGTATTTGTTAATATCAGCAAACCTGCAGGTGAAAGAGTTATGACCGACATATGCAATTATTAAACCACAAGTTTTACGATTTCACCGAATTTGCACAGGATCCTCTGATTTCAACCAAGCCTGTACGATTGTTTTCTCAAAACTGAAAGAGCGTGGATACTCAAAACGATTTTTACGAAACATAAAAAACTCCACTTTAGAGCAAATAGCAGCGAAGACTAGACTATATGCCGAAGTTCCTCCAGGTTTAAGGAGTGCCCCATGTTTGTCAAGTAGATACAAAACATGTCCCTTTGTATCTGAAACACATTATTTTATGAGTAGCTTTACTAATAAAAGGTATCCGATCCAGGAACATTTATCATGTGAAAGCTCAAATGTAATTTATTTAATTTCATGTAAGAAATGCCCCAAACAATATGTAGGAGAAACTAAGAATAATTTACGCATTCGATTCAATGCTCATAGATCAGATATAAATTTAAATAAAGACAAGCCCCTTTCTAATCATTTCAACCTGGATATAATAAACAATCTCACCCTAACCCCAATTGAATGTATAAAAATTGATTTACCGGAAGATGAAACCACCAAATTCAGACAATCTAGAGAAGTCTTCTGGATTGAGACATTGAATACAGCAAGACTTATAAGACTCAATATTCATCATTTTGCAGGCATAGCACCCTTTGTTGTCCCGTTTAATACAACCAGTAATCGAGCAAGCAAGATAGTTCATACCCACTACAAGAGTCTTCAAGAGAAATTTCCCCATGTTTATAAGCAGAAAATGATAGTTGCCTACCCAAAAAATCAGAACTTTAATGACAATCTGGTTCATAGCAAACTAAAACCAACCATTAATTAGCAGATACTATACCACTCTATAGTTCTTTTTTTTTCTACTTTCAGATCACAACAGAAGAAAAGCCTGAATCCAGACCCTTAATCCCATTTTCTCAATAAAGTATTTGTTCCATCCTAGGCCTGTACATTTGGGAGATTCAAACCCTCCCTCCACCGAAATCAAAGCTAAGAATAAAATAAAGACTCAAGTTGAAAATAACAAATTACAACAACTTGGATTGTAGTTGGTGTTTCTGTTTCGATAGCTTCTATTATTCTTTTCACTAAAGTTGTTTGCTTCATTTTTTAGATGGTAATTTTTATAATTATTCTGTACGAATCATCTGTCTGTAGAATATTTTAATTATATGTTTTGTTTCTTCTAATAATAAACAATAACCGTTACATCTCCTTGTGTTTTTTCTATATGAATATTTATACGTATTAACTCCTGTTTTGAAAAGATCTTCTTGATGAGCTGATAGATCAAAACAGAAGATTGGGTGATTAATTGCAAAATCTACATATTCAAACTGAGGTGGATTTCCAAATAATTCACACATATTTGTATAGTTTCTATACAATTCATTGTAATCCTTTGCAGATGGATTGATTGTTAAAGGTTTGTTAGGATAATTATCATTGTTTAATCTTACTTGAACTTTGAGGATATTGGATATTTTTGGTTCATTGCAACTATTATTGTTATTTGTCTGAGAGTCTGGTAAATTCTTGAAACCAACGATTAAATATCTGGCTGGTTTAGTTGTGTTAGTGAATGGCCGTGTTGTGGATTCTCCAGTTAAAGTCATGCTGCCTATCGTGTTACGACGAATAAAGGCTATTTCAATATTTTTGGTCATAGCAGTAAATGTTCTAGTTTCGACTTCGACTGATGGTGTTATTACCGGTATGTGAAGTTGGAGATTTGTTATTTCTAATTTTGCATCTGAATTATTTTCTCCAAAGAATATCTTATCAACGTTGATTTCTCTTTGTAAATGAATTTTATATGGTAAACCAATAGAAACTGTTCGATGTTCTAAGAAAAGGGGATATAACTTCCAATTTACTTAATTACGATTATTATCAACGACACTGTTGTACTGATTTACTCGTTTGTCGAATCCATGGTTAACTGCTCGTCCTACACTTTCTATTGCGTTTCTAGCAACAACTCTCATTCTAGCTTCATCTGCATCATTTGCAACAGTCCTTACTGGTTCTCTTAAAACACTCCCATCAGCAACATCAGGCATTCATCCGGAAACAGAATCGCTGTTTTGGGGGAAAAAGGACTGTTTTTAACATTATGTCAAATTCCCAAGGGTGTTTGATGGTTTCTATGGGATTTGATCCCGCTTCCAAAACCATTTAGCTAAATAAAGAAGGAAAGAAATTGTTTCTAATGTCGTTTTAGTTTGTGGAACTCTGTTTTCATTTCCGTCCTTGATTTTGAAATCGCATCTGAAATAGGAATCAACCAATTCGACACTGAATTGATCTCGAAAGTGACCCTTCTGCCATCAATTAGTTGGGATTTAGACCCAACACTAGGGCTTATGATAATATAATTCTCTTTTTTCTTATTAAACGGATTGGATAATATAATTCAAAGATAGAATCCAACCTGTAATTGTTTTCATGTCATTTTTAAGGGAAACAATTTGGACAGGTCTTTATCTAATAATTTTACTTTTTCTCCTGTTTCGTAGTTCTCTTATGTCCTTCAATTCTTTCAATTCATTAGACTTTTTAACAGCATCGTTGATTTTAATACCCACCTTTGCGATGTGTCCAACAGCTTGGGATCCCAAACAAAAAAAATAGGGGATTTTTTATTTGAAACAAAGCTCGCTACTTTTGGAATAAACAAAGTTAATGCTGAGATGAACCCATCTCCATCAAAATTGATTTAAAATGATTTAAAATCTTTTGTTTTTAATTTAGTTAATTTAATGGGATTTTTTTAAATTGATGGAATTTTGGGGAGTTTATAATGGGGAACATGCTAAGAATCAATAATACTATCAATGACTACTATACGAGTTTATTGATTTTTAGCATGGAATGGGGAACATGCTAAAAATCAATAAACTCGTATATTAGTCAGCTGAGAATAAGATTTCTTGTCTCGTTTTATTTTAAAATAACCGAAACGAAATGTAATCTAATTCTAATTAGATTGCAATAACAGAGAGTATACACATGTATTGCATTTAACAAAAGTTTGACAAATATCTCTCAACCACTGAATTTCATGATTTTTGTAAACATAAAATTAACCCGCTGAAAGGTTTAACTTTAACTTATTCATCTAGACACAACTTTTCAGTTTGACATATTTACTTATTTATTGATATACTTCTTCAAATGAAAACTTCATAAACTGCTCTACCAATGCATAGCCAATGTGTTTACATGGATTTTGTTTTTTCGGTTGGGATCGTTCGTGCTTGGGTTTTATTATATTACAATATGTTCCATTACTATCATCTCTCTAAAATTCAAAAGTTGGTTGGATCTTGGACTGATGAATATAAATCTTGAAGAGAAACTGATGATTGGTTGGTTACAGGATGTTATATTGTAAACGTGAAAAGCAGTTGATTCAGTATCTTTATAACATATTGTTGCTCCATTAAACGTTTCTAAATTACATTGTCCAGTGTCGCTCAATCTCAATTCAAAACCTATTAGTCTATTGATGCTGCCTGAAAAAAAATATAAAAGATTTTTAATCAAAAGTATAAAGTCAATGAGATATTATTAATCTTACAGTGTATGTGTCAATCATTATTTTCGGCTCATATTAATATCATTTTTAGTATAGTTTATCTTAATATTAATCATTATTTTTGGCTCATATTAATATAATTAATATTACAGTTTATATGATAATCATTCTTCGCGGCTCATATATCAATATCATTAATATTACAGTTTATATGATATTCATTCTTTGCGGCTCATATTAATATCATTAATATTACAGTTTATATGATAATCATTCTTTGCGGCTCATATTAATATCATTAATATTACAGTTTATATGATATTCATTCTATGACGCACATATTAATATTATTAATATTACAGTTTATATGATATTCATTCTTTGCGGCACATATTAATCTCATTAATACTACAGTTTATATGGTAATCATTATTTTCAGCTCATATATCAATATCATTAATATTACAGTTTATATGATATTCATTCTTTACGACTCATATTAATATCATTAATATTACAGTTTATATGATATTCATTCTTTACGACTCATATTGATATCATTAATATTACAGTTTATATGATATTCATTCTTTACGACTCATATTAATATTATTAATATTACAGTTTATATGATATTCATTCTTTGTGGCTCATATTAATATCATTAATATTACAGTTTATATGATAATCATTCTTTGCGGCTCATATTAATATCATTAATATTACAGTTTATATGATATTCATTCTTTGCGGCTCATATTGATATCATTAATATTACAGTTTATATGATATTCATTCTTTGCGGCTCATATTAATATCATTAATACTACAGTTTATATGGTAATCATTATTTGCGGCTCATATCAATATCATTAATATTACGGTTTATATGATATTCATTCTTCGCGGCTCATATTAATATCATTAATACTACAGTTTATATGGTAATCATTATTTGCAGCTCATATTGATATCATTAATATTACAGTTTATATGATAATCATTATTTGCGGCTCACATATTAATATCATTAATACTACAGTTTATATGGTAATCATTATTTGCAGCTCATATCAATATCATTAATATTACAGTTTATATGATAATCATTCTTTGCGGCTCATATTAATATCATTAATATTACAGTTTATATGGTAATCATTATTTGCAGCTCATATATCAATATCATTAATATTACAGTTTATATGATAATCATTCTTTGCGGCTCATATCAATATCATTAATATTACGGTTTATATGATATTCATTCTTTGCGGCTCATATTAATATCATTAATATTACAGTTTATATGGTAATCATTCTTTGCGGCTCATATCAATATCATTAATATTACGGTTTATATGATATTCATTCTTTACGGCTCATATTAATATCATTAATACTACAGTTTATATGGTAATCATTCTTTGCGGCTCATATTGATATCATTAATATTACAGTTTATATGATATTTATTCTTTACGGCTCATATTAATATCATTAATATTACAGTTTATATGATATTCATTCTTTACGACTCATATTAATATCATTAATATTACATATTATATGATATTCATTCTTTGCGGCACATATTAATATCATTAATATTACAGTTTATATGATATTCATTCTTTACGACTCATATTAATATCATTAATATTACAGTTTATATGATATTCATTCTTTGCGGCACATATTAATATCATTAATATTACAGTTTATATGATATTCATTCTTTGCGGCTCATATTGATATCATTAATATTACAGTTTATATGGTAATCATTCTTTGCGGCTCATATTGATATCATTAATATTACAGTTTATATGGTAATCATTCTTTGCGGCTCATATTAATATCATTAATACTACAGTTTATATGGTAATCATTATTTGCAGCTCATATATCAATATAATTAATATTACAGTTTATATGATATTCATTCTTTACGACTCATATTAATATCATTAATATTACAGTTTATATGATATTCATTCTTTGCGGCACATATTAATATCATTTATATTACAGTTTATATGATATTCATTCTTTACGACTCATATTAATATCATTAATATTACAGTTTATATGATAATCATTCTTTGCGGCTCATATCAATATCATTAATATTACGGTTTATATGATATTCATTCTTTGCGGCTCATATCAATATCATTAATATTACGGTTTATATGATATTCATTCTTTACGACTCATATTAATATCATTAATATTACAGTTTATATGATATTCATTCTTTGCGGCTCATATTAATATCATTAATACTACAGTTTATATGGTAATCATTATTTGCAGCTCATATTGATATGATTAATATTACAGTTTATATGATAATCATTATTTGCGGCTCACATATTAATATCATTATACTACAGTTTATATGGTAATCATTATTTGCAGCTCATATATCAATATCATTAATATTACAGTTTATATGATATTCATTCTTTAAGACTCATATTAATATCATTTATATTACAGTTTATATGATAATCATTCTTTGCGGCTCATATATCAATATCATTAATATTACAGTTTATATGATAATCATTCTTTGCGGCTCATATCAATATCATTAATATTACGGTTTATATGATATTCATTCTTTGCGGCTCATATTAATATCATTAATATTACAGTTTATATGGTAATCATTCTTTGCGGCTCATATCAATATCATTAATATTACGGTTTATATGATATTCATTCTTTACGGCTCATATTAATATCATTAATACTACAGTTTATATGGTAATCATTCTTTGCGGCTCATATTGATATCATTAATATTACAGTTTATATGATATTTATTCTTTACGGCTCATATTAATATCATTAATATTACAGTTTATATGATATTCATTCTTTACGACTCATATTAATATCATTAATATTACATATTATATGATATTCATTCTTTGCGGCACATATTAATATCATTAATATTACAGTTTATATGATATTCATTCTTTACGACTCATATTAATATCATTAATATTACAGTTTATATGATATTCATTCTTTGCGGCACATATTAATATCATTAATATTACAGTTTATATGATATTCATTCTTTGCGGCTCATATTGATATCATTAATATTACAGTTTATATGGTAATCATTCTTTGCGGCTCATATTGATATCATTAATATTACAGTTTATATGGTAATCATTCTTTGCGGCTCATATTAATATCATTAATACTACAGTTTATATGGTAATCATTATTTGCAGCTCATATATCAATATAATTAATATTACAGTTTATATGATATTCATTCTTTACGACTCATATTAATATCATTAATATTACAGTTTATATGATATTCATTCTTTGCGGCACATATTAATATCATTAATATTACAGTTTATATGATATTCATTCTTTACGACTCATATTAATATCATTAATATTACAGTTTATATGATAATCATTCTTTGCGGCTCATATCAATATCATTAATATTACGGTTTATATGATATTCATTCTTTGCGGCTCATATCAATATCATTAATATTACGGTTTATATGATATTCATTCTTTACGACTCATATTAATATCATTAATATTACAGTTTATATGATATTCATTCTTTGCGGCTCATATTAATATCATTAATACTACAGTTTATATGGTAATCATTATTTGCAGCTCATATTGATATGATTAATATTACAGTTTATATGATAATCATTATTTGCGGCTCACATATTAATATCATTATACTACAGTTTATATGGTAATCATTATTTGCAGCTCATATATCAATATCATTAATATTACAGTTTATATGATATTCATTCTTTAAGACTCATATTAATATCATTTATATTACAGTTTATATGATAATCATTCTTTGCGGCTCATATATCAATATCATTAATATTACAGTTTATATGATAATCATTCTTTGCGGCTCATATCAATATCATTAATATTACGGTTTACATGATATTCATTCTTTGCGGCTCATATTAATATCATTAATACTACAGTTTATATGGTAATCATTCTTTGCGGCTCATATTGATATCATTAATATTACAGTTTATATGGTAATCATTATTTGCAGCTCATATATCAATATCATTAATATTACAGTCTAAATGATATTCATTCTTTACGACTCATATTAATATCATTAATATTACAGTTTATATGATATTCATTCTTTGCGGCTCATATTAATATCATTAATATTACAGTTTATATGATAATCATTCTTTGCGGCTCATATTAATATCATTAATATTACAGTTTATATGATATTTATTCTTTAAGACTCATATTAATATCATTAATATTACAGTTTATATGATATTCATTCTTTGCGGCTCATATCAATATCATTAATATTACGGTTTATATGATATTCATTCTTTACGGCTCATATTAATATCATTAATATTACAGTTTATATGGTAATCATTATTTGCAGCTCATATATCAATATCATTAATATTACAGTTTATATGATATTCATTCTTTACGGCTCATATTAATATCATTAATATTACAGTTTATATGGTAATCATTATTTGCAGCTCATATATCAATATCATTAATACTACAGTTTATATGATATTCATTCTTTGCGGCTCATATTAATATTATTAATATTACAGTTTATATGATATTCATTCTTTACGGCTCATATTAATATCATTAATACTACAGTTTATATGGTAATCATTATTTGCAGCTCATATATCAATATAATTAATATTACAGTTTATATGATATTCATTCTTTGCGGCTCATATTAATATCATTAATATTACAGTTTATATGATATTCATTCTTTGCGGCTCATATTAATATCATTAATATTACAGTCTAAATGATAATCATTATTTGCGGCTCATATATCAATATCATTAATATTACAGTTTATATGATATTCATTCTTTGCGGCTCATATCAATATCATTAATATTACAGTTTATATGATATTCATTCTTTGCGGCTCATATATCAATATCATTAATATTACAGTTTATCATTATTTGCGGCTCATATATCAATATCATTAATATTACAGTTTATATGATAATCATTATTTGCGGCTAATATAAGGCCACATAAAAAAAAAAATTGGTGATCGTCCTTTCAATTTCCGAAATCAGGGGAGGGGGGGAGGTTTTTTTTTTTTATTTCTTTTTTTATAGGACCCTAAAACACTTAAAACCACATGCTGATACTGCTTTATTCCTCACCAGAAGCATGCAAACAATGAATTAAAGAAAATATATTCCACAGACTGCATATATTCTGTTTTTGTAAATTTATAAAATTGCTAGATGGACCTACTGGTGGTATTTCCTATTATATTACAGTTATTCCGCGTTGAATGTCCGCGAAAAATTGAATTTTTGCTATATCTATGCTATTGAGCGGATTGTTTACGTTTTTTTTTAAATGAAATCAGGGACGGGTCCGTTTTCGGGCACGGGCGGGGACGATCACCAATTGTTTTTTTTTATGTGGCCTAAATATCATCAATATTCTATTATTATTATTGCTGTACACTAAGAAATAAAATATTATAAATCAGAATAGTAGTTAATAACACAATATATATATCTATTAAATTCTTACTTTGAATTCCAGTATTCCTGTTATATATAACAATAGACTGAAAGTTATATATTTTCTCCAGATCAACACACCACCATTCTATTGCTGAGTATTTTGTGTGGATGAACTCATTGAGTAAACCGTCAACGCCAAAACATGCTGAATAGTTACCATAAACACTGCTCATGTTAACAGGCTTATTTAAAGCAATGTGTTGTATGAAGGCATCTGGAAAAAAAAATCAAATATAATGGTCATGTCAGTTGTGATTTTATGTCTAGTGTGTCCAGATTTTTTTTTTGTGTTGGGCATGGAGGTCCTTTTTAAACGCTCACACGTAAGTATGGGCGTATATTGCAGTTGCCCCTGTCGGTCCGTCCGTCAGTCGATCCGTCCGTTCATATTTACCTAATGCTCACTCCACAGGCTACAATTCATTATATTTTCGATATGTGTCAATATCATTATGAAGATGTGCACTATTGAATTTGGTGTTGGTTTCGATTATTTTCTTCCGAGATATCGCGTTTTTTTGCTCGTTCTCACTCTACAGGCTACAATTCTTCGTGAATTTTTTTGATATTTTGAATGTGTGTCAATATCATTATGGAGATGTGCACTATTGAATTTAGTGATGATGCGATCATTTTTATCGCATAAAACTCTGATATCGCGTTCATTTTGGAGAGCACATTTACCTTTTTATCAAGCTGCTGGTGGGCGTATACGATTTCGAGATTTACGGCAAACCTATGTTTATGGTTGGGAGGTCACCCACGGATTGTGCTTATGTTTGGAATGAATCCTTTTTCCGGGCATTGTATACTTCAAATGTTCCCGACACTACCTTATCCTTAAAGGGGAATGTTCAGCATAATTCCTTCAATTATATCCCTTCCTAAAGAATTATCTTTCATTTTCTGTCTTTGTCTTTTCGATATCCCTTTAATGGGTAAAATTGGTGGTGGTGGGGTCGAGTAGGACAGTTTCTTGCCGTATTTTCTTCTACATGACCGACATATAATTTTCTGGCAGGCGAGGGCTGGTCCTATTGCTTCTTCCCGAACCTGCGCCCCTGTGTTATTAAATTTGTTGAGGGTTAGCTATTTTATCGTACATACAAAACATACGCTGTTGTACATAAAGGGATGGTTCTTTAATGTACTACGGATTATTTTGTCGGCGCATATTTTTTGAGAATCAATTTTAGTTGTTGGATTTTTTACGAATTTTATCCATCAACATCCGAAAGTTGGTGGTATTATAGCTACTGTTTCATATGATCGTCGTTTTCTACTGTGATTGGAATTTTTAGAAAAATTCTGTATACAAATACTCTGGTTTTCACAACTTAGATCTTATTTTTTATACACCCACATGAAATGTGGAGCGTATATTGCCGTCACCCATGTCCGTCGGTACGTCGGTCCGTCCGTCCGTCCGTCGGTCGGTCCGTCCACAATTGCTTGTTAACAATCTACAAGCCACAATTATTTACAGATTTTGACGAAACTTGCTGAAATTGTTTATTATCACCCAAGGATGAACCCTATTTAAAATCAAAAGAATCGGAAAATATTTAATATGAATTATTGCCCTTGTTCTTTAAAACGCGTTCAATTTTTAGCTTGTTAACACTCTACAAGTCACAATTCTTTACGGATTTTGACGAAACTTGCTGAAATTGTTTATTATCACCCAAGGATGAACCCTATTTAAAATCAAAAGAATCGGAAAATATTTAATATGAATTATTGCCCTTGTTCTTTTAAACGCGTTCGATTTTTAGCTTGTTAACACTCTACAAGTCACGATTCTTTACGGATTTTGACGAAACTTTCTGAAATTGTTTATTATCACCCAAGGATGAACCATATTTAAAATCAAAAGAATCGAAAAATATTTAATATGAATTATTGCCCTTGTTCTTTAAAACGCGTTCATTTTTTAGCTTGTTAACACTCTACAAGTCACAATTCTTTACGGATTTTGACGAAACTTGCTGAAATTGTTTATTATCACCCAAGGATGAACCCTATTTAAAATCAAAAGAATCGGAAAATATTTTATATGAATTATTGCCCTTGTTCTTTAAAACGCGTTCGATTTTTAGCTCATTAACACTCTACAAGTCACAATTCTTTACAGATTTTGACAAAACTTGCTGAAATTGTTTATTATCACTCAAGAATGAACCCTAATATTTAAAATCAATAAAAATCTGAAAATATAAAATATGAATTATTGCCCTTGTTCTTTAAAACGCGTTTGATATATAGACACTCTAGAAGGCACATCGATTTGAAAGAAACATATTGAAATAGTTTATTATCACACGATAATCCCTATCAATAATCAAAAAATATTTGATATGAGTTAATGGCCTTCTTCTTTGAAATACATTCAGTTTTAAGCTCATAAACACTCTACAAGGAAGAAGGATTTTGACTAAACCTGATGAATGCTGAACCCTTGATGAAATCGAGAAAAAAAAAATATTTAGACAACACTTAATTCAAGTTCTGTACGAAATGTAGGCCTATGACTACTGGTTGAATATTTCATGGTTGTGATGGTTGCTGTTTTCTGCCGAATGTTCTTTTTGAAACAAAGCCTCCAGTGGGCGTATATTACCTTGCCTGGCAAGCTATCTTAAAGTTTAAAATTGTTTTTAAATATTGGCCCTGGATGGATTTGTCTGCCCATCGGAGTTCAGAGGTATACCCGAACTTAAACCACCGGAAATAACTAAGATCTATAGGCAGTTATAAAACCAAATTTAAACATACAGTAGGCTTATATATAAATTTATTAGAGAAGTCACGACTTGTCAATCCGCCATTTTGTCAGAATCATTGATGATTATTATGTCATCTCAAACGCCACATTTCAAAAAAGGTCTAGACAGACTTAAGACAAAATGATTAAAATGTGGGCAAACAGCACGTTTTTTTTCTCCGTTTTAAAATTAAAAATGTTTACCTTTGGATAAAAAAGTTTCCATACTATTATCTAGAACAGGCGTGTTGATATAACATTTTGGGAATTCATCGTAAAAATAACACATCTGACTTGATTTACTATACGCCACTCCAAAGCAAACATTATCAACAACACAGGAATGGGCACATCCAACTCGACTTGTAACTTCCCCTTGACGATAATGTCCAGATAAAAGTTTATCTTTTAAATATAAAGAAAAAATATTCGACGATAATTCAAAACTTTCACAAAATAACGAAATAAATGCTATTTGTTTTAATAACAGAAACATTTTTCGCTTATTTCAAAGACTGTGCCTTGAATAAGGAAAACTTTTTGTTTTTATAACAGTTTAAAGGAAACCATTATAAAGATTTCTAGTGTGTATAGTCGCCATGAGAATGGTACCTGTCTAAAGAAAAACTCTTTACAATCCCTTTAACTCACATAGAACTCATAGAATGATATGTATCCTTAGTTTTAGTAAGCTGACTTTTCTTGTCAAATAAATAATATATTTGATATCAGTCGATAACTTATTCAGAATCAGTTAACAGTTATTTTTCCGATACGCATCGTGAATATTTTATACGTGGTAGAGTTAAATAAATACAACTGGGAACAGGCCCGACAGAACATTTGCTTATTATTATTTAATCTCAAACGCCACATTTCAAAAAAAGCCTTGACAGAACATTAAAGTTGCTGATTATTATGTCATCTCAACCGCGGCTTGAAAGAAATGGCGCTAGGGTTAGTCGAAACCCTAACCCCGGAGGAGGGTAAACGCTTTTTTCTCGAAAGCCAAACACGTTTTAGCACAGAAAACTGTCAAAACTTGATCGAAAATAGGTTTTTCACATTTATCACATTTTTCCGCTTCACAAATAAATGCCATATGGTCAAATACCTTACATTTCCTACATTGTATTTTCGGACATTCTTTCTTTTCATGTTCAGGGGATAGACACTTAAAACATACCTTAAGTTGGTTATTGTGTGCCACCTTGAATTTTTGGGGACCATCTGGGGTATCAAAGGGCATAACCCACGATAGCGAGATAAACGTAGGCGGAAATTTACATTTCACGTGGCGAGTACCGTCGGCAATATCTGGTCTTTGTTTGTAATAGTGTCTTACGACTTTGCCAGCAATTTCAATTCCGTATTCTTCTAGTTTTGTTGTTATAACTTCGTCATCCATATGGCTGGGGAGGTTAAAGATAGACACCACGATATATTTGGAAAAACATAGTTCAACTGAATAGTGTTCATTATTTACATTTAATGATCCTTCGTCGCACAATTTCGTCGCATTATCTACAGAGTCAACAGTAATTTCAATAATATTATTCTGGCGGGGGACACATGCATAGCACGAACCTTCTCCAATACTTCTCTCTACAGACTCAATAAAATCTATCATAAATACCTTTTTAACATCAACATTGGTTACCTTAACAGTGTTCTCCTTGGCATATCGTCGTCCCGACGTCGCCATTTTATATCCAGAGAAAAACCACCGCTATCCTTTGCGGGGTGGAGAATATCACATAGCATAGCATATGAAACGAATCAGAATTTCCTGGCCTATCTTTTCAACACAAAATGGTGGCGAAAAATTAGGATAGGAAGCTTAGAGGACCCATCAAACATTTTTTTAGGGCTCGGAACGGCTTCGAAGGGGAGATAAGTTGTTCAAAGTCAATTTTCTGTGGTGAAATATGCACAAAGGTGTCCATTGTCACAAACAAATATCTGTATGACCGATAAGATCAAGAAAGCGTTTTTTGAAAAAAAAAATGAAACATTTTTTTTCTTTTGAGGGGTCTTGAACCTGGGCCCAGCTAAGTGACGCTCCAGCAAGCTAACCACTTCGCCACCGCGGATTGAAAGAAATGGCGCTAGGGTTAGCCGTAACCCTAACCCCGGAGGAGGGTAAACGCTTTTTTTCCTCGAAAGCCAAACACGTTTTAGCACAGAAAACTGTCAAAACTTGATCGAAAATAGGTTTTTCGCATATGAAACGAATTAGAATTTCCTGGCCTATCTTTTCAACACAAAATGGTGGCGAAAACTTAGCATAGGAAGCTTAGAGGACCCATCAAACATTTTTTTAGTGTCCGGAACGGCTTCGAAGGGGAGATAAGTTGTTCAAAGTCAATTTTCTGTGGTGAAATATGCACAAAGGTGTCCATTGTCACAAACAAATATCTGTATGACCGATAAGATCAAGAAAGCGTTTTTTGAAAAAAAAAATGAAAAAAAAATTTTCTTTTGAGGGGTCTTGAACCCGGGCCCAGCTAAGTGACGCTCCAGCACGCTAACCACTTCGCCACCGCGGATTGAAAGAAATGGCGCTAGGGTTAGCCGTAACCTTAACCCCGGAGAAGGGTAAACGCTTTTTTTCCTCGAAAGCCAAACACGTTTTAGCACAGAAAACTGTCAAAACTTGATCGAAAATAGGTTTTTCGCATATGAAACGAATTAGAATTTCCTGGCCTATCTTTTCAACACAAAATGGTGGCGAAAAATTAGGATAGGAAGCTTAGAGGACCCATCAAACATTTTTTTAGGGCTCGGAACGGCTTCGAAGGGGAGATAAGTTGTTCAAAGTCAATTTTCTGTGGTGAAATATGCACAAAGGTGTCCATTGTCACAAACAAATATCTGTATGACCGATAAGATCAAGAAAGCGTTTTTTGAAAAAAAAAATGAAAATTTTTTTTTCTTTTGAGGGGTCTTGAACCTGGGCCCAGCTAAGTGACGCTCCAGCAAGCTAACCACTTCGCCACCGCGGATTGAAAGAAATGGCGCTAGGGTTAGCCGTAACCCTAACCCCGGAGGAGGGTAAACGCTTTTTTTCCTCGAAAGCCAAACACGTTTTAGCACAGAAAACTGTCAAAACTTGATCGAAAATAGGTTTTTCGCATATGAAACGAATTAGAATTTCCTGGCCTATCTTTTCAACACAAAATGGTGGCGAAAACTTAGCATAGGAAGCTTAGAGGACCCATCAAACATTTTTTTAGTGTCCGGAACGGCTTCGAAGGGGAGATAAGTTGTTCAAAGTCAATTTTCTGTAATGAAATATGCACAAAGGTGTCCATTGTCACAAACAAATATCTGTATGACCGATAAGATCAAGAAAGCGTTTTTTGAAAAAAAAAAATTCTTTCGAGGGGTCTTGAACCCGGGCCCAGCTAAGTGACGCTCCAGCACGCTAACCACTTCGCCACCGCGGATTGAAAGAAATGGCGCTAGGGTTAGCCGTAACCCTAACTCCGGAGGAGGGTAAACGCTTTTTCCTCGAAAGCCAAACACGTTTTAGCACAGAAAACTGTCAAAACTTGATCGAAAATAGGTTTTTCGCATATGAAACGAATCAGAATTTCCTTGCCTATCTTTTCAACACAAAATGGTGGCGAAAAATTAGCATAGGAAGCTTAGAGGACCCATCAAACATTTTTTTAGTGTCCGGAACGGCTTCGAAGGGGAGATAAGTTGTTGATTAAGTTGAAATATCCACAAAGGTGTCCATTGTCACAAAAACTATCTGTATGACCGATAAGATCAAGAAAGCGTTTGATTTTTGAAAATAAAATAAAAAAATATTTCTTTGGAGGGGTCTCGAACCCGGGACACGCTAAGTGACGCTCCAGCACGCTAACCACTTCGCCACCGCGGCTTGTAAGAAATGGCGCTAGGGTTAGCCGTAACCCTAACCCCGGAGGGGGGGGTGAACGCTTTTTTTCTCGAAAGCCAAACACGTTTTAGCACAGAAAACTGTCAAAACTTGATCGAAAATAGGCTTTTCGCATATGAAACGAATCAGATTTTCCTGGCCTATCTTTTCAACACAAAATGGTGGCGAAAAATTAGCATAGGAAGCTTAGGGGACCCATCAAACATTTTTATAGGGACCGGAACGGCTTCGAAGGGGAGATAAGTTGTTCAAAGTCAATTTTCTGTGGTGAAATATGCACAAAGGTGTCCATTGTCACAAACAAATATCTGTATGACCGATAAGATCAAGAAAGCGTTTTTTGAAAAAAAAATGAAAAAAAAATTTTCTTTTGAGGGGTCTTGAACCCGGGACCAGCTAAGTGACGCTCCAGCACGCTACCCACTTCGCCACCGCGGATTAAAAGAAATGGCGCTAGGGTTAGCCGTAACCCTAACCCCGGAGGGGGGTAAACGCTTTTTTTCTCGAAAGCCAAACACATTTTAGCACAGAAAACGGTCAACAAATTAGCATAGGAAGCTTAGAGGACCCATCTAACATTTGTTTACTGTCCCATAGTATGGAAGATGAAATCCGCATTTAGTTTCATTTTAAACTAACATGCCTAATCGCTATATTAAAATCAATATATGCAAACAGTTGGAACAATAATTGATGGAAACCATGAGAAATATTTTAGTGTCGAGTGATGCTTGACGTTCAAATATCCTATCCAGAGTTTTTGTAATTTTTTTAATTCCTTAATCTTGAAAACCATGTTCATTGTTTAGCTCGTATACAATCTAGATGGCACAATTCTTGATAAAATGTTTATGAAACTTGGTGTGAGCATTTTTAGCATGAAAACACTCTAGAAAGCACAATTCTTGATGGAATTTGATGATGGAATCTGAGGCGACAGTTCATAAAAAAATTCTGTGCTAGCGAAACAATTCCGTTGATCAAAATCGCATCCAAGAACATGACATCAAGAGTAATAGTTGTATATAGTAATCATTATCACCCAAGGATGAATCCTATTGAAAATCAGTAAAATCGAAAAATATTTATTATGTAATGATTAATTTTGGCACGTAAACACTTTATTAACAGTAGAATACAGTTTTTTCGCATTCGAACAATACTTTTAAGCATAATTATGTAGATTGATAAACTTAGTTAATTAACGAAATTGCCTTGTGCTTTTATGGATTTTTATCGTTTTTATAACCCGTTTGATTTGAGCTTTATCTTGGCTGGAATGATAACGTTTGTCTGGATTGTTCTACACAACTTTATTTTTATTTTCAAAAATGGAATCAAACAATGGCATAAATATTACATTGTACATTTTATATTGTACAGAATCCACTTTTGAGCATTTTATATAAAATGTTCTTATTCCCAATAGTATTTATTGTATTTCAACCTCTATTATGTTTAAAAAAAAACAAAGTGTGTTCAATTATTTTAATTGTCATCTTAGTTATTAACATTTCGACTTTTCCTTTAGGGTATCGGAAAGTCAAATCAAGCAGTACAATTTATGTGGAAGGATTGTTTTCTGTTCAGTTAGACACCTTTTCACCAATTACAGGCAATTCACACACACAAAAAAAATGTCATAGTGCAAAATTACGTGCTGATGTTCTCCTGTGATAAAAATATTAATTCAATGTAGTTAAATTAAGTCACAAGTTTAGAAATAAGAGAAAAAATGTTTGCATTAGTTAGAAAATTCGCATTTATTTATTTATTTATTTGTGAAAGTAGTGAATTATCATCGAAGGTGTTTACTTTATATTTAAAAGATAAACTTTTATCTGGATATTATCGTCAAGGGGAAGTTACAAGTCGAGTTGGATGTGCCCATTCCTGTGTTGTTGATAGTGTTTGCTTTGGAGTGGCGTATAGTAAATCAAGTCAGATGTGTTATTTTTACGATGAATTCCCAAAATGTTATATAAACCCTCCCGGTATAGATGTTGGTATGGAAACTATTTTACCCAAAGGTAAACATTTACGTCGTCGGCCGATGGGTGTAAAATTCCGAATTCTCCGAATTGTCCGAATTGGGTCAGAAGAGACTAAAAAATCGAAACTAAATTTGCACCAAAAGTCGTGCACAAATTTGGGATCAGAACAATTTTACATCAAAAAACGAATATTTTAAAGCTTTCTTTGGTCAAATCAAAATTTCTATTTTTTTCGTGTAAAATTCATAAGCTAATTCATAATAATTCTATCTATCGACTATGATTCGCTAATAGTCAATAAACATTGTTGGTTGTTTGTGACCGGGTGTGTCTTCCAATGAATACAAGACCGGGTGTGTCTTCCAATAAATACAAGACAACTCGGACCATAACACACACGATCACTTGACAAACTCGGGCAAAGTTTTAACTTAAAATTTTAAACTTTGATCAATTGCTTTGATGATCACAAACAATGCCATCTTTTCTTCACTTTTTTTCCGTGTTTATAGAAAACAATCTCTTATCAGTATTTATATTGTCGTCAAAATTCGTATCAAGAATTGAAATTGCGCAATCATTTATTGAAATATTCCCAAATTGTTTTTTATATGAAAAAAAAAATTCAAAAAAAAAATATGGCTCGTATTGCATTCACAGGCCACATCTGTAATCCTTTGTGGAACTTGTTTAAAATCGTATGTATAAAAACCTTCACATATAATTTCATTCAGATCGGAAATTCAATCCCAAATTTGAACTTGTCCGATATCTTGTATAAAATCTTATGGATATTAACCTACACACCAAGTTTTAAAAGATTCCATAAACCAGATTTAACGTAATTTCTGTGTATCAAGGGTTAAAACTTTGTGATCCGTCGTCGAATGAAACCAAATTCTAACTTAAAAATATAACACTACACATAAAATTTCATGAACATAGGATAAAATCTTTGGCCTCTATCTAATCCGAAACTTGCTCAGATAGCTATTTACTCAAGCTAATTGTGGACCGGACGACAAAAATAATGTGTTCACGAGTTTTTCATGAAAAGTGGTTGGAGTGTGTTATAAACAGTGGCCCGAGATTGTTTTGGTCCGAGTTGCATTGACTCATTCGGTTACAGACAACAAAAAGTGTTTATTGACTAACAGCGATTGTATACTTTAAAAATAAAATCCTAATCAAAAGACAATTATTATGAATAAGCTCACTAATGTTGAAGTAGACGAAAAATTAAAAAAAAGTGATTTGACCAAAGAAATATTCTTTAAAAATATTCGTTTTTTGGTGTAAAATGTTTAAATCTTGAATTTGTGCACGACCTTTGGCTCAAATTTAGTTTCGATTTTTTAGTCTTTTCTGACCCAATTCGGACAATTCGGAGAATTAGGAATTTTTGAATTTTACACCCACCGTTCGTCGGCGTTTCGGTCTGTCTGTCTGTCCACAGTTATTGCTGTGGACACGATACTGGGCAGATTTCTTGTCTTGTCTTGTGGGTTTTTGAAAATGACAAAAATACTTTGTGGACACTCAGGACGATAGAGAGCTGGTTTCTTGATGGATTTTAAAGAAACCTGTGAGTTTTCGTAATCACCTTAGAATAAACCCTATTAAAATAAGAAAAAATATTTTATATATGTGGTAAATATACCGCACTGTTGGTCAACATTTTAATCATATTGTCTGCATCGACGTTTAAAATGACATAATAATCAACTGTTCTGTCATGGCCTATTTAAAATGTGGCGTTTGAGATGAAATAACAATCAGCAACTGTTCTGTCAAGGCCTAATTTGAAATGTGGCGTTTGAGATGACATAATAATCAGCAACTGTTCTGTCAATACCTGATTTGAAATGTGGCGTTTGAGATGAAATAATAATCAGCAACTGTTCTGTCAAGACCTAATTTGAAATGTGGCGTTTGAGATGACATAATAACCAGCAACTGTTCTGTCAAGACCTAATTTGAAATGTGGCCTTTGAGATGAAATACTAATCAGCAACTGTTCTGTCAATACCTAATTTGAAATGTGGCGTTTGAGATGAAATACTAATCAGCAACTGTTCTGTCAATACCTGATTTGAAATGTGGCGTTTGAGATGAAATAATAATCAGCAACTGTTCTGTCAAGACCTAATTTGAAATGTGGCGTTTGAGATGACATAATAATCAGCAACTGTTCTGTCAATACCTAATTTGAAATGTGGCGTTTAAGTTGATATAATATGCGACAACTACCTAATTTGAAATGAACCTTTTGATATAAAACCAAGAAGAAGGGTCTGACTTTCTTAAGACAATTTTAATTGGTCTGGTTGCATCTTATGGTGTTGACCTATGTAGTAGGGGTGGCTGTCGCGCGAGGCAGACAATGCTTATTTTTTTAAACACATGGGTCCAGCTCAGCCTTATTCTTAAGATCAATTTCGTGCTTAAAACCCTTAGTCGACTTGAGTGTATGCAAGAATCAATAAGTGATCTAAAGTCGAATATCATGCTAGGAACCTATGTTGTCATGTTTTGGACGAGATTTGTGATTAACGGAATTGTTTTGCTTGTACTGACTTTTATTAACATGACAACTGACAATACGCGAACAGATTTTACTAATAGTGGAGCGGCTTAGCAACTTGTTTGTGCATTTTTTTTATACAAGCACCAAATTTGGTACATAGATACTTTGTTATGAACCGTTTTGGATATGAAGCCACTCGAAATTCACTTGCGTAAGCCGCCATTTTGAATTTCAAACGGGCCACCCTCAGACATATATAATTGTTGATATTTTCGGATCTATGTCAGCCTGTAAGTTGTTCAAAATGGCTAATTGTACATTTTTTTTTTGTATCAGAGAATTCAACTATTCCAACTACAAGTGGCTACAACAGTCGGCCATGTTTAATTTCAAAATGGCGTCTATATAAATCCATAATGTGCGATATTACTCGATATATGTCGGCAAAACTCGGTTTTGGTTGCTATTTGTATGTTATTAGGGAACTGAATAATCGACTGGCTCAATTTACAAGTGGTAACAACTGCTGCCATGTACAATTAGTTACTGAGAATAGGTTTACAGCTATCTAGATCTACAAATACCAACAATTATAGAGTTTTATGTTCGCCATTTTGAAATTCAATATGGCGGCAGTTGTTGCCACTTTTAACTTGAACCAGGGGATCCTTGAACCACAAACATACAATTTCCCTCCAAAAACCAGTTAATTCCTGGCATATATCGAGAAATATCGCTAATTATCGATATTTATAGACGTCATTTTGAAATTAGACATGGCCGGCAGCAGCCACTTGTAGCTTGAATAATTAACTTCCCTGACCTACATTCAGAATTAGCCATTAAGAATGTTTTTATAACTGACATAGATTCAAAAATACTAATACCGGTAGGCCTACAAAACATACAAAAAGCAACCAAAACCGAGTTAAAAAAAAACTGCTGACATAGATCGAGAAATATTGCAAATTATATTTTTTATAGACGCCATTTTGAAATTAAACATGGGTAGCCACTTGTAAATAAATAGTTGAATTCTCTGATACAAAAAATGTACAATTGGCCATTTTGAACAAGTTCGAAAATATCAGCAATTATATATGTCTGAGGGTGGCCCATTTGAAATTCAAAACGGCGGCTTACGCAAGTGAATTTTGAATGACTCCATATCCAAAACTATTCAGAGCATATCAAAGTATCTTTGTGCCAAATTTGGTGGTTGTATCAAAAAACGCACAATTCCATCATATTTGAGGGCTATGCCGTTCCACTATAAATTTATAAAAAGTTTACTTCTATGTATCCACAAACTTTGATTTCAAAACTTGTACTCAGTTACGAAATTTAATATAAGTTACTTAAAGTTGAATTCACCAAATATTGAATTATTCCAGATGCCTTCATAAAGAACATTGCTTTAAATAAGCCTGTTAACATGAGTAGTGTTTATGGTAAACCAGCATGCAGAGGTGTTGACGGTTCACTCGATGGGTTAATCCATACAAAAGAATCAGCAATGGAATGGTGGTGTGTTGATTTGGAGAAAATATATAACTTTCAGTCTATTGTTATATATAACAGGAATACTGGATTTCAAAGTAAGAATTAATCAATATTGTATATTGAAAGTGTTATTAACTTACAATATTGTATTTCTTAGTGCACAGCAATAATAATACTAATAAAACTATACTACTACTACTATAATACTATACTAATACTAATAATAATAATTCATCAATAATAAAGATATTGCTATGAGCCGAAAATAATGATTATTAGATAAACTGTAATATTAATAATAATTGACAAAAAACATTTCTAAAAAAATTTCAGGCAGCATCAATAGAATAATGGGTTTTGAATTGAGATTGAGCGACACTGGACAATGTAATTTAGAAACGTTTAATGGAGCAACAATATGTTATAAAGATACAGAATCAACTGCTCTTCACGTTTACAATATAACATCCTGTAACCAACCAATCATCAGTTTCTCTTCAAGATTTATATTCATCAGTCCAAGATCCAACAGAATTTTGAATTTTAGAGAGATGGTAGTATTGGAACATATTGTATAAAAACATTGAAATTACTAAGAAGATCTCTAGTGACGCCAGCCAAGGGCGTGGATTTGTCAAAAATATTGTGGGGGGGGGGGGCGAATCAGAGTCTTGAGTTAAAAGAAGCGCCGAAAGCGCGAGCCCAATAACCTAGAAAGAAAATAGAAAAATGGCATTGATTTGGGCCAAACTGAACCATATTTTGGGATTAAAGGTTGAAGATTGAACCTTCTGACTTTGATTTTCATCTAATCGTTTTTTATTCCTACAAAATAGTTCTTAACGGTCAAATTATTGGGGGAGGGTGTGTCCGAGACCCTTTTGTCCTCCCTTTAAGGGGGGTGGGGGGGGGGCGTGTCCCCTACATCATCCCATAAATCCACGCCCTTAACACCAGCCTAGTTCTTGTTTTGGGTGTCTAAGGTATACTATAAATACATTGGGTGAATATGTTCAATATGGTCGTATATTTACACCTCAAATAATTATGAACTTTTCAACATAATATGAAATAAAATATACATATGTATACTTATCTTTCAGATTTGCAGAATAGCATCCTTGGCTGCATCCATGAGGCCCGTGATGACAAAATACGCTTTCAATTTAGTTAAGACTATGTATTATATAGAAATGGAAATAGAGATTGAAATTTATAGATTGAGGTATAATTATTTTTAAAAATTTACGATTGTCTTGCAGTTCGATAGTACTTTCGTACTTCAGTTTGCATCTTCCCTTGGTCAAGTTATTCTCTTTAACTTCCAGTACATCTAATACCTTGACAGATAACCCCGAGTGAATCTCGGACAGTTGTCGTGTAACTAATAATAGCAACCAATCAAATGTACTGTAGTATTAGTATTATATGGCGACTATTACAACGTAGTCTTGGTTAACCAATGAATAAAATTTGCAATTCATTCGACGGCTGGATGATAAGAAATAAATAGCTTGCATGCGTAAAGGTCGGTTATTTGTGACAGAGGTTTTCATTGGAACGTGTAGGATATTGTCGCCAATCAAATTTGTCCGTATTTCTAGTACTATTATCGGTCATGGCTTTTGACGTACCTAGTAGGCCTAAAGGAGAAAGGTATGACATTGGGATGATGTTCAGTTTGATTTGTGCAAATCAACATCTTTATTTTCAAAAACAGCTCCAAACAATGGCAGAAATATTATATTGTATCGAATCCTATGTTGTGTTTTTTTAAATAACATTTTTATTTCCCATTTATACTAATGTTTCCCAACCGAAAGTGTTTTATTATTTCATTGTCAATAACTACTTTTATTAAATATCTATATTAGTAAAGTGTACCGGGAATTCAAGTTATTAGAAATACGGACATAATATAGTTTATTTACGTACCAGGCCCGTAACTAGGGGGGGGGGGGGGCTGAGCCCCCCCTGCAAATCCTCGAGCCCCCCTATTCGCCAAAATCGTGATGTTTTTTTTTTAAAGCAAAGATTTTCATCAGCTTTTCATTTTGTTTAATCATACCTTTATAGTTTTTTTGAATCATTAATTTGAATATTCCCCTTTGGTTCGAGCAGCGCTGTTTGTGAATGTAGTTTTTCTGTGCTCACGAGAATTGACAGGCCAACTAGGAGGTCAGTGTTGCAACCTCGACAAGCTAATCTCGTTCTCTTGGCATATGAACGCCAACTTACTGAGAAAATAGATTTAGAAGAATTTGTTGATCGTTTCAGTCTTTTGTTGAATTAATTAAGTTGTGTTGTGTTCATAGATGTATCTTCGTCTAAAGATGGGTTCACTTATTTTCATTTTTGAAAATTAAAATGCTAATACTTATATGAATAGAAAGTAGAGTTGTTCCAATGACTTGGAAAAATACCAGTTTTGTGTCCATAATTAATTCATAATTAAGAGAATTGCCAGCAGAATTTCAATCGTCTGGCAGACAGAATGGTCTAGTAGGTAACAATATATTTTCCCCATGGCGTCATTATTTTTTTGTATCACTGTACTGTAGTGATAATAAGTCTTCATAGATGTTATTGCATGATATAACTAGATTCGTACCAATAAGTCATAATCTCTTGATAGTATGATCCTTTACTTTTCTTGACAAGTATGACAGTTCAACATAGAGCCCCTGAATATATGTACATTCAGCTTTCAGGCTTAAATTTCGAGTGTTCGAGAGTTGTGAACATTATTACGGATTAGATGAACTTAAAATTCCAGGCTTTGAGACTACAATTTTATTTGCAACCCTACAAGGACGTGGATTTAAGAATCAAAATCGATCACATGAAAATCATAGTAGGAAGTCCCTATTATCAACTTATCATCTCAAAACCCGGAAAATGTCAGAATGCATTAAATTGACACCATTTTCCATTTTATTTGTCTCTAGGGCGAGGACCTTTTTTTTTGGATTTGCGGTTGTGGCGCTTCGCGACGTACTTAGACTCTACAACTCTCTTTTTTTTTGACAAATCCACGCCCTTGCGGCGCCCTTCGCCCTTTTCGAAGATACACAACGGGTGTGTAAAAAACGAAGACCCTAAAGACCTAAGACCTAAGATCTAAAAAAGGTAGACCCTTCCAGGTAAAAAATGAAGACCTAAAAAAGGAAGACCCCACCAGGTAAAAAACGAAGCCCTAAAAAAGGAAGACCCCACCAGGTAAAAAACAAAGACCTAAAAAAGGAAGACCCCACCAGGTAAAAAACGAAGACCCTGTGAAAAATCCGACAAGACATAGAAATATTCCATTGAAATTTCACTCAAAGTTTAAGCCAATCAATACGTCAATTTCCCCAGAAAATGAGCAAAATCCATCAACCCCTCCCTTTCCTACAGGGTGAAACGTAAATGGCGGGCGTGCTGAATGCACATGTGATTCCATCAATCTACAGGAAACTTTTTTTATTCCCCTTTCGAACGCAACCAAAATGCTCACACGACACCAAGGGCTTCACCTCACTGCAGGGTTCGCAGGAGTACCGGCGGTACCAGGTGACCGGTACCGGTACCAGGCTAGTACCGGCGGTACCGGTACCGGTACGGTACTACAATGGTACAATGAATTTGAGACCCAATCATGTATATGACAAACCAGACTAATAACTGCTCACTGCTGTATAACCTTATATTCCCTTTATTGCTACCTCTATCAGATGAATCTCTTCCCGGCGAACCAAACGTTTACATTATACTCACAACTAGCACATTTCTTTCATTACCGAAATGAATATTACTTTATTAAGAACTAAAAAACTGAGATATACATGTACATCTAACACCTTAAATAGTTGGATGGCAACTGAGAGTCAATAATTCTGATAGTCGATCTCAACTATTTCGCAGTCATTTGATGTTCATTTTCTTTTGGGGTTTGGCGCTACCGACTTAGCTCGCTCTTCGTGACGTTTATTTCCCTGGTAAAAGGCTTTCATAAATGTCAGTACGTCCATTGTCACCCATTGTCACGAGCAGAGTACAAGCCGAGAAGGCTCTTTCGGCTTCAACGCTGGTTGGCTGAACCAATAAACCATTACATTTATTCGGTGTAGACTGTGATGAAGAACTGAGATTAACGATTGAACTGAGATTAACGATTGAAATGATTGCGCGTATTCGTTCAATAAGCAGGGAGACTGGTTTTGCCGGAAAAAGTCAAGCGTTTAAATATACCTCTTATGGTCATAAGAGACAATTTTCGGAGACGAATGAGCACATATGGTCTCATGAGTCATGCCCATGACCATAAATGGTCAGGTTAGCGTGAGAATATGTCAAGCGACTGAAATAATGCACTGCAATGTGAGGAATTTGTTCATATAAACCTCCGTGTTTTCACACATTCCAGTACCGGTACCGCCGGTACTCGAACCGGTACTCGAACTGGTACCGGTTGCGAACCCTGCCTCACTGCCTTGCACGAGGTATTTTTTCATTCCATAATATAGTTAGCTCACTTTGAACTACAACTACAATATATGCCCACATATATACGCAATACGTTTCTGGCGAACGGGGCCGCTTACAGGCCCGTAGGAACAGGGGGGGCAGGGGGGGCATCCGCCCCCCCAATAATTTTGACATTAATGACTGAAGCAATACAAATTTTTTTTTTAAAGATAAAACAGGAAGTTACTGGTATGTTTTTAGGGCCAGTGAAAGCAAAATTGCTTTATATAAGCAGGAGCATCCTTGAATTCTGCACAACCCCCTTGAGAATGAGTTTTTGCACATTTTGCCCCCCCCCCCCCCCCCCCATATGAAATTGCTTCCTACGGGCCTGGCTTAGCATTAGCTGCAACCAAAGTATTACCAATATGTTTATGTTTATTTGATCAGACTCGCTGCTTGTTTTGAGCCGTCCTATGATTGACCTAGAGCGCACCCCTTTCGGAGCGGGTTGGGGATGGCTAGCAAATGAAATGAGATGGCTGCCCAGCATGGCCTCAGATGCACGGAAATTGATCCTAATTTTCAAAACGCTTGTGAACCGCCAACAAGTTCGAGGGGGTAATGAAGAATCACGGTCTGCAAAGGGGGGCAACCACCAAAAAAGGTTGAGAAACACTGACTTTTCAAGCATCTTTATAAAAAATGAAATAAACAAACGAAAGAAAGATTTAATTATATCGATTTATTGTCAACATATGTTGAAACATGATGACGCATATATTTTCCTGGTAAACTAATTTATGGCTTTTAAAATGGGTTGTAAATGAAGGAATGACGGCTTACTGTAATTGATTATATTTAATAGGCCAACATATCATACAGTATCAATACTTTTATATATATTTATGAGATTCAGAGGCGTTAAAGGTTGAAGTTGTAATCATTTCATCATTTCATCATTTGGACATTTAAAGATTTGTGATATTGATATGAATTGGTTATTAAATTCAGAGAGTAGAATGATGGAATAGGCCTACATCCAATACACAAACCTTTTTCTGTGATCTCGGAAACAGTAATAAGGCTGTTATTTGTGATAACTATTACAGTTGCAACAATAATTGTCAAATTTAAATTACAGTTAAATTCTAAAATGTTGAATACATGTACATGTACATGTTTTGTGATTCTTAGAAGAAAATGAATGGTCAGTGATTCGTGAATGTATTGCTCAACCTAAGACATTAGCAGAGATCTTTTAATTTAGCTTTATTATATTAAAGTTATAGCTTAACGCACGGATTAAGATGGGAAATAACGAGTCACAACCGAAATCTTTGGCTCAAAAAACACAAAAACTTGTCCAAACTGCTAAATCTGGAGGTAAACCTTCCAGTAAAAGAAAATCAAAGGGTTATATTGCTATTGAGGATGAAAGTGCATCTAATTTGGACAAATTGGATTTAGCTGCAAGAGTTGCTAATCCGGTTGAATTTGTGTTTCCATTTGAAAATTTGGTCTTTTCGGGAGGCGGCCTGAACTGTATGGCATATTGTGGGTGTCTTGAGGTTAGTTTTCCCCATTTTCAACTGCAACTGTCATACAAACCATATATATTCAATATGAACGATATTTGATAAAAAAATTATGTATGTTTATTTTATGTGTAATAATATACGTATTATGTATGTATATTAAATGTAAAGAGTATAAATTTATACAGTATGACATACACTATGCATCCAATGTACATGTATGATAATTGTATGAATGTGCGATTTGTAAGAGAAAGTATTTACGGATAATTTGTAACTCAAAATAATATTTTATGAGATTTTTTTTATTATAAATTTAATAATATTCATCTTACGAGTTTTTTTATGATAAATTTTGTTATATTCATATAGTTGACAAGTATCGGTAACATCTGTGTCATTTAATATATCTTTAATCAATACATGACATGTAATATGATGTATAGAACAATGACATAAGTTAAACAGGCATTATTTTGTTTTCCTGTTTTTACCACTAGTCTTTGAAACAACTTCACCTTATATTTTAAATTATTACAGATATTATAATACAATTTGTTCACATATGTCATTGTAGACCGGAACATCATGTCCCTCAATTAGTGAATTTGAGGGACAGTTGAAATATTCCTTTTCCTCTAATCTCAGTTAAAATATTAATCTAGATACCGCGTAGGTAGTTGCAGAATTTATGTGGATCTTTTATTTTTTAGTATTTAGAAGTCGCAGGATGTTACGATTCTATCAAAAGAATATCAGGAACTAATTATGGAGCTTTAGTTGCCATGTTGTGTTGTGTTGGTTTTAATTGGCAAGAAATATCTACTATAATCAGTAATGATATAGCCTCTCTTCTCAAAGGTTCGTAAGGATTAAATAGTTGAATAATAAGAAGGTGAAATCTCTCTGGTGAAGTCTAAAAAAAGACTGCCCCCACCCTCCAATTTGAGAGTTTCGGGGCGGTTTTGAAAGTCTTACAAGATGTGAATATTTTGCAATTAGTGACATCTAAAACCTCTTTAAAAATAACTTTGACGGTTTCTTTAATACCTTATCTTTTCTGATTCAATGCGGATTAATTGTAGGTGGTACTTTTTGTAACCTGTTACCAGATGTTATTCGAGGGTATGGAATATCGTCTATTGGTGAAGATATCTATAATAGATTGGGCAAATTGTTAAATGATAAAATTGGTGAAGCAGATATAACATTTAAAGAGGTTGGTTTTTTAAATGATTTAAACAGTATTTTAAATTTAAGCCCCATTAGAAATAATCAAGAATTTGGGAGAGCTAACTAACTGGGAAGAAAATAAAACTAACATGATGATAAACAGGATCACAGATGAACAGTAAATGGACCCTGCCGAATACAACTTTTCTACGTTTTTTTTTTTTTTCAACTCGGATATTCTGAACAGAAATATATTACCATTAAGCTAAGATTTCCGTTATGTGGATCCGTCATGCGTTAAAAATCTAAATGGTTGGTTTTAGAGGGTATAATTCCATATATGCGGTAGCGGTATCCGTCAAATGGTCTCTGTCATGCGTCAAAAAACAACCATTTCGATTTTTAACGCAAGACGAATGACTCATGACGCGTAGACCTATATGGAATCTTAGCTTTAAAAACAATGGTTGTTTTGAAAGATTCAAGATCCCTTGAATTTGACCCTACAATTTATTAATAATTTTCTGTTCTAGTTGTATGTGAATTACGGTAAAGAATTGTGTGTTATTGTGACCAATTTAAACCAAATGAATGTGGAATATTTCCATGTTAAAACAAGCCCTGATATTCCAGTTAGAGCTGCGGTACAAATGGCTTTAACAATTCCCGGTATTTATTTCGCTCTTTTTTTTTTATTATGTCGAAAATAAATGATTAGTATATTTATATTTTAATATAATATCTGCTACCAATGCATGAACAGTAGAATCATTGACATACTAAGTCAAGGACCGAGGAGCAGCAATATTTTTTTCATCAAAATATTTTTGTCATATTCATACGATAATGGCTGAATCTGAAAATCGAGTGGCCGCAACAAATGTGTAATACCAATTCTGCGTATAATAGTTGTCAAATACAAATCTCCTGAGATATATTTTTTAATTGGTGCCATATATGTGAATGACATTCAGTTCTACTGAAGACGCTAGTAAATTATGATTTATTTAAAACTGACATGGACAACTTGGGTTCCTGAGTGTATTTGCAATATCTGAAATATGTTTCTTCTGTAGGTATATATACACCAAGAATTCTACATAAAGAGAGACGTGAATGCATTTATATTGATGGTGGACTTCTTAATAACTATCCAATAAGAAGCTTTGATGGTACGAATATAATTTAACTTGTCAACTGCAAAATACAATAATGAAATAATAGATACATACGTTTCAACTTAGAGCGGTTTAGTCAAAACTTCAAAACCGAAGTATTTATCGTATTCACAGACTAATTTTGACATAATTTGGCTATACATGCTATTTGAAGGCTCAAAAATCGTTCATCGAAAATTATATATGTCCAGATCATTAAAGTCCGATGGAAGTTTTAGAAATATCGAGTCTTGACAAACGTTTGACAATACATTTTCGAAAATGATCAAAAGAGGGCAAAAAAATCTAATATCGATCATGGAAACTTTTGGAAATATAGGGTAAATTATTTGGGTCCATTACGTCAGGTAGGCCTAATTCTCTTCTTTCAGCTGAAACACAAAAATGCGTATTTTCTTAAAATTTATAGGCTCCTACCTTTGTTTAAATCAAGAAAATAATTTGATATTGCCAACACTGAATGCTGAGAATGAGAAGGTATTTGATAAAGTATGTGATAGAACATTGGGGATTTTGTTGGTAAGTATTTTATTTATCATTTTAGACCTGCTATAGCTCGCTATTTCAGTTTTATAAAAGTGAAGAAAATGTGTCCTTCCGCTTCCCTTGAATGCTTTCCTTGAATGCTTCCCTATAATAGGGTTAGGCATAGATCTACTGAGATAAAATTAAAAATGTCCAACCCTATACATGTACCGAAACATAGCATGCTACGGAGGTCAATCTTGAGACTGGAGGGATGAGAGAACAACTGGACATCTAATTACGATTGCTAGCATGTGATCGGTGGATAAAGTAATCGTAAACGCACTGACAATTAATAGTGTTACCAATATAAACGCTCGTGACATGTTCTGCTGATATCCTTTCCGTAGCCTACTACTAGAAGTACTTAGTCCATATCTTGCACTACGATTGTGATATCAGCATGACTTTACTACACGTACATTGTGTAAATCAGTGCTTCTCAACCGAGGTCCATATGCACCCTCAGGGGTGAAATTGAAATGTTAGGGTGTGAAATTTGGAAGGAGGGGTAATTTGGAGTGAATAACAAATAAAGATGTGAATTTCGTGAAAAGGAGAAAATGTGCATAAGTTGAGTTTTCAGCTTCAGTATTATATTTTTTGTCTATTGAGAATATTATTTTCATCCTGTACATTGATGAGATCTGGAATAGCTTCAGATGCAAGCAAATCGAATCTCAATTTCAAAATTTTCTCTGGAGATAGTGTGTAATGAATATTTTTTGTTGGAAATCGTCCATTTTTGTTTTCGATGTCAATGTATCTTTAACGTACACAGCAGTGGCTGCCATCTATTCAACCAGACTCTACGTCATGTTCATTATTCTCTCGAACAAATCTATGCCTTTCCATCGAGCAAGAGGTTATCTAGCCGAGGGGGTAGGGGGCATTATAGTGCTATATAGAATCTTAGGAAACGTGGAAATTGTGTTTTACAGTATAATGATGCAGAAGACAATTGTATAAAATCCAAGCTCGAGTCGAGGCTGGGGGTGCTAATTCCACCAAAACCGTGTACTGGGACCACGTTATTCAAGTATTTAGGTTTCTTTATAAATATAACATGCTTTAAGGAATACTACCTCTTAGAATGATCAAAAAATAGTGATAGCCATCGTAATACGCCTACTTTTGTAATGACAGCCAATTCATCCGGTAGGTTGATAAGAGTTGTCAGTAAACGAAAGACTCCGAGAGTGACTTTTTCATTTTACGATAAGATCCAAAGGTGATGGCAAACACTCACATCAAGTTTCATCAAAATCCATCAAGAAACCAGCTCTCTATCGTGTTCACAACAATTGTGGACAGACAGACGGACAGACAGACAGACAGACAAAGGCGACTACAATATACGCCCACAGTAATGTGTGGGCGTATAAAAAGCAAAATTCTCAAACTTGGTCAATAAGAGTTTATATTCATTAGGCAACTTGTGTCATAACTAAACTACAGATTACCTGTATAATCTGATGAATCCAGAAAAACACCATATTATATAATATTATTATATGTATGGAAAATATTAGGCGTTTTATTAGGGGTTTTTCACTAATAACCTGTAATTTTATGGTTTATTGAATTCTGCTTGTATGATCAAAATATACTCTTATTGGCCAAGTTTGAGGACTACACATGTTTGGTTCATGGGTTCATTTTAAGAGGTGGTATACATAATGCACAGCAGCTCATCAAAGATCTTTGAAAGTTCATATTTGTTCTACCTCTGTCTTTACTTGTTGTAAACGTATAGTGTTACATCTATCATTTTAACAAATACTGAAATAATGACGTCACTGATTCTAAAGTAATTTTTACTCAAGTCACAGCCACAGCCCGAAAATTTGATTTTTCTAGCATATCATTATCAATGAATTTCTGTGTATCTTACACTTAGATATGAATATGATACTTTCTATAATTCTTCTTTTATGAAAAGGCAAAACCAGGCAATAATGCAGAAAAGTGGGGATTTGGAGAAAGAGTTCCATAAAACCAAGGCTGCCGCAGAAAGCTTTATGAAGGTATACCTAAGTTATTGCAATATTCCTTGTAAAAAATTTAGATCTTTTCGTAACGTAATGTTACACATGTCTCTACCTCAAATCCTATGTTTGAAAGGTGGGACGATAGTTCAAGATCAAGATCAATATTTCTAATATTAAAGCTACGATATCTCTAAATATGAGACATACAGAGGGGTCTTGGGTCTTCTTTGCGACTTGCAGAATATAATAGCAACTAGGGCCACTGGTGCCAAAAGTCCACTGTTGCATGTGTAGAATTGAAAAATTGAAGTTGCCATCAGTTGTTCATGAGCGATTGGACACTTTGACCATCATTTTAGTACGGTGGCAAAGTGGTTAGCGTATGGAGCAACACTTAGGATCGGGGCCCCTCTAAAAAAAAAGAATTTCAAACACTCTCTTGGTTTAATAAATCATACAAATATTTTTTGTGAACAATGCACACAGTGCATATATATCACCACCGAAAATTGACTTTGAACAAATTTTAACCCCTTCGAAGTCGTTCCAGACAGGAAAAAATGTTTGATGGGCCCGTTAAGATTCCTATATATTAATTTTTCGCCACCATTTTATGGTAAAAAGATGCGCCATTAAATTCTGATTCGTTTCATATGCCAATGTTTGACAGTTTTCTGTGCTGAAACATGGTTGACTTTCGAAAAAAAGGCGTTTACGGTGTTTACCCCCTCCGGAGTTAGGAATTATAGGTTGTAACATTACGATTAAGCAATGTTACGAAAGCATAGGCATAGGAATGTGGGCATAACCTCTAGTATTTCTCTCAAGCCGCGGTGGCGAAGTTATGAAGCAAATTATCGGTACCGACAAACTTAATACCTGTTTTAACCTGTCTTTTGTTTGAGAAACGTTATCGTGGCGTTTCTGTACAAAGTCGAGCCATTTCTTTAATTTTATTTCAGATATTAGAAAAATTACCAATGGATGTTCTTGATAAAAAAGATTTGAAAGACACATTCGGCGTAAGATTTTCTTTCAAAGGTTATACCAGGTTATATTATATGGATGGATGTCTTTTTTGAAAAGATCAAAGGTGGTTGGTTTCTTTCAGATGATATGACAGTCATCTGATTTTGATCTATTGTATACTCATTGAAGTTAAAACATCTTTTTATCAAAACTAAGTGACGTCTTCAGTGATTAAATCTAAAGCCCATAAAGCATGTAGAAGTTACATAAGGCATATTGGTAATAAGCATGCTAAAAGGCCTCTTCAATTTAATTGACCTACCCTTATGCCCTTCTATTTTTAGACAAATTCATGTCCACAAGAGGATGTTGACACACTTTTTGGTAAGAACTCCGATATTAAAACTATATTTGAAAGACTTGATCATGAAAGGAAAGGTCTGGTAAGTGATATCTAATATGGATATTCGATGGATTCGATATTTTAGACTTTTGACCTGGATTTTTCTTTCGTATGAACTCCAATAACATTAACCACCGGTAACTAGCAATTTCCGTCTGTTGACCATGCGAGATTCTATAGTGCATTTAAGTAACGTCACCATGAACTAAAATTCCAGAACTTAATGGATATTTTATAAGAGTAGATGATGTTGCGGCCATTTCTTATCGACTTGTGGTAGTTCTATCAGCTAATTATGTAGCCTATGTATCAAATGTAAATGACGAACTGCTCCTAGTTATGAATTTAAAATAATGCGTATAAATGCAAAATGCTTATAATTAAAAGCAAATTATGTGAAGTATACTTATGATTTTAAGGTTTCAAGACAAGAATTGATTAGTAAAGTTAAAGAAAAGATGGAAAAAATAACAAATGAATACAAAATGACCTTGCAAAAGCCTGTTCATAACTTCTCCACGTTTATGTTGGCATTGGAAGCTACTGTCAGAAATTCCGTCTCGAAACAACAGATAATGGTTTGTTTTATTTACATGCTTTTCTTGGTGTAAACTTATCAGTAATGACAAGATTAATACGGGTTCATATGTTTATTTATATCGACATGTTAGTTAATCTATTAATAGCTTAGAACGGTGACACTTCCGGTTGACCCTATAAATATTGGTCCACCGGTGTTAGGTCATAAATTTCATATGTTAACATCTCCCCTTTTAAGTTGAATTTGTAAAATACAATGGCATGCATAATTGATAAACATAACATATAACATTTCAATTTTAAACATTTAAAAATACTAATAACGTAATTTAAAATCCTTTGATAAACACTTTTAAAAGTCCTTATTATTGATATGAACACTTTCTATAAAGTCCTTATTTTCACATGTGTTTAACAGTCCATATTTCTTCCTCCTTGGAAGTATTGATAATGTTACAGTTTACTGAAAATATAATGCACAACTTTTACTTTAAAGTTTTTTCAAAATAATAGTCAATAAAAATCGTTTTGATAAACGTATTTACAGTTTATAGATCCAGTTTTTTGGGTGGTTTAATAACACGACCACTTGTAGTAATAGTAGGTTTGGCTACTGGTGCTGTTATATTGTTGGCGGCTGGTTGTGAGGATGGTTTAGGTTGTGGAGTCTGTGGACGGTGTGAGGCAGTTGTTGATGTCGGCGATGAGGCTGAGGTAAGTTGATGTGTTGGACGGAGATGAGCCCGGTTACGCCTATATTCCATTCCTTCAGGGGTCACTACACTGTATGACCTTGGAGATTCCAATTTTGTCTTCACAGTCGCAGGTGTCCATTGCTTCGTCTTTGGTACATATATGTTGACTTGTTGTTTCGGTACAAGAGTTGTTAGGTCTTTTGAGGCATGTTTGTCATATTGTTGTTTTTGTTGAATCTGTCTACGTTCAAGTTGATCCATATTGGTATCATCTGATTCATTACGTTGAAGGTGACCGCTACATGGTAATTGAGTTCTGTACTTGCGGTTGTTGAGAAGTGTAGCAGGTGAAGGAAGTTTTGAGTCTACTGGAGTTGTCCTATAGGTGAGTAAGGCAAGGTAAGGATCTTCACCTGACACTTCTGATTTTTTCAACAGGTTCTTGACAGTCTGTACCATTCTCTCTATGTGTCCGTTGCTTTGAGGATACAATGGTGAACTTGTATGATGATCAATTCCCCATTGTATGCAAAAAGTTTCGAACTCTCGACATCTGAACTGTGGTCCGTTGTCTGTGACGAGAATGGCTGGTACTCCATATTCGGCAAAAACGGATTTCAGGTATTGTATAACTACAGCTGATGTTAGACTATCTAGTTTTCTTGTAACGGGAAACTTGCTGTAATAGTCCGATACTAGTAGGTATTGTTTTCCCTTGTAGTCGAATAGGTCGGCTCCAAGTTTCTGCCAGGGGTATGATGGTATGTTGTGTGACATCAGTGGTTCTTTTGGCTGTTTCTTGGCAAACTGTTGGCAGGTTCTGCATTCTGTGGTGAGCTTCTTGATATCAGAGGATATTTTGGGCCAAAATACTGAATCTCTGGCCTTCAATATACATTTCTCTGTTCCAAGGTGACCTTGATGTATAAGATTTAGAGTTTGTTGTCTCAGGGAGGGTGGCATGAGAATACGGTGTCCTTTCAGGATGATTCCATTCTCTACGCTCAAACTTTCACGGTATGTCCAATAATCTTTCAGATCTGGAGGGCAGTCTGTGACATGTTCTGGCCATCCATGGAAAATGACATCTTTAAGATGATTTAAGGTTTGGTCTTTTATGGTCTCATTCTTGATCTCTTCAAGTTTTGAGGGAGTTGCAGGCAGTGACTTCGTAACTGTGTCAACGTCAATTGTTGGAGTTTCTTCTGGATGTGGAGCATTTTCCATATGTGCATATCTTGACAACACATCTGCAACAACATTCTTCTTCCCTGGGATATAGGATATGTCAATATCATACTTTGCTAGTCGAAGAAGTAGTCTCTGTAAACGAGGGGATGCACTCTCGATTGTCTTCTTCCAGATACTTTCGAGCGGTTTATGATCGGTCTCTATCAAAGTATGTTTACCATATACATAGTGATTTAGTTTTTCCAACGCCCATACTATTGCTAGAAGTTCTCTCTCAATGTTGCTATATCTCTTCTCAGCATCGTTGAGTGACCTGCTGGCATAGCACACTGGTTTTCCTTCCTGAAGTAGAACACATCCGAGGCCCTTCAGACTTGCATCTGTTTGTACAAGATTGTCCATCTTTGCATCATAGTAAGATAATACGGGTGATTCTGTTATTATCTGTTTCAGGTCCTGGAATGATCTATCATGTTCAACTTCCCAGACGAAAGGTGTGTTTTTCTTCATCAGTTGGCGAATCGGCTCAGAGGCTTCTGCTATTGCTGGTGAGAATCTGTTCAGGTAGTTGATCATACCCATGAAAGATTGAACTTCTGTGATGTTTGTTGGACGAGGCATATCTTTGATCGCTTTGATCTTCTTTTCATCAGGCTTGATTCCTTGAGGAGTCCATTTCAGTCCAAAGAATGATGCCTCTTCTGTCTTGAACTGAAATTTCTCAGGGTTAAACTTTATGTTGTTTTCCCTTGCCGTATCGAGAGTATTGATGACATGTTGATCATGTTGGATTTCGCTCTTTCCATAGATAAAGGTATCATCAGCTATTCCGGTCAGTCCATTCAAGTGACCAAATACCTTATCCATCTTCTCTTGGAAAATATCGCTACTGACTGATAATCCAAATGGAAGTCTTGTCCATCGGTACTTCCCCCATGGAGTGCTGAAAGTACATAACTTGCTGCTGTCCTCATCAAGTTTCACCTGCCAAAATCCATTTCGGGCATCGAGTATGGTGAAATGGGTAGCATCACTGACTTCTGGTATAACATCATCAACAGTTCTCATGTAGTACTGGTTTCTCAGGAGTGCTTTATTCAAGTCCCTTGGGTCTAGACACATGCGTATCTTCCCATTTGATTTCGTGGTCAGCACTGTCGAATTTATCCATGGAGTATATTCGTTGTTCACCTTCTTCAATATACCTCTGTTGACCAGATCGGATAACTGCTCTTTGTACTGTTCTTGCATGTGGATAGGTACTTTTCGTGCCGGATGTTTTACTGGTATAACATTAGGATCGAAATCAATATGCTGTGGTTTTCCTGGAAAGCAGCCTATTCCATCAAATACATCCTTGTATTCTTCTAACAGGTATGCTTTAGTCAAAGGGAAAGGGTGTAGCTTGCCTTTCACATCATATAGCTTCTTAGGTTCCACAGACTCTGATGATATTGGAAATGTTAGTTTCAACAATCCCAATTCTTGGGCAGTTCTGTTTCCAATTATCACTGGCCCATTGACATCGGCGACTTCTACCCTGATCTGTTCTATCCGGTTGCAACCTGGGATCATCACATGTATGTGACAGGTACCAATGTTTTCTACTGGTGTTCCACCATATGCTTTCAGTTTGACTGAAGGCTTCTTCAAAGAATTGCGATCTGTGAACAGCTTCTTGAATACTGATATTGGTATGATATCAGCTTCGGCTCCTGAGTCAATCTTGCACATGAACTTGTGTCGAGGTGAATCTTCTTTTGCTGATATCGCTATCTCGAGAAGTGATTTCTTGTAGTCAGAGTCTACAGTATCGACAGCTTCTTCTATTGTAGTTACTTCAATCGGACCAAGGAATAACTTGTCTTCTTCATCTTCTGATAAATCACCAGTCTCCAGTTCATGCACTTTCTTATTCTTTTTGCATGCTCTAGAGTAATGACCACTTCGTTTGCAGTGATAGCATGTAGAATTCCTTGCTGGGCACTTCGATCCATCACGGTGAACTAAAAGACAATTCTGGCATGTCTTATCTTGCTTACCAGAGTGGTTACTGCCAGAGTAGTTACTAGTATGACGGTAACTCGATGGAGGGCTTTTCTGCTTTGTGAAGTTTGGTTGCTGATTCTTCTGATCTTGTTTACGACGAAAGGGTCTTTTCTTCAATGCATTGACTTCTGCTGTGCTTGTAGACATACGTTGAAGTTGTTTGGTTGCTGATTCTTCTGCTTTGGCCAAACTAATTGCATTTTCTAATGTAAGACTGTTGCCTTCCTTCAAACATTCTTTTCTCACACGATCAGAATTCATGCCAAAAACTAAATGATCCCTCAAAAATCTGTTTCTTTGATCCACAGGAAAATTGGCTTCAATCACCAAAGTCCTTAATTTTGCAATAAACTCTTCCAAAATCAGATTATCTTGTTTCAGTTGATGGAGTTCCCATGCTGCTATCAACTCGTTCGACTGTGGTTTGACGAAGTTTTCAAACCCCTCCCAGTAGTTTACCAATAGCTTACTTTCATCTTCGTCGAGTCCCCAGCTATTGTAAAGTTCGAGTCCTTGTTCTCCAGACCATAGGAGTAGGTATTTGCATTTCATATCTTCTTGAAATCCCTTCATAGGTCCAGTGAATAATAGATCACATTGCTGCTTCCATATTTTGTAGCGTCTGTAGATGCCATCGTCAGCATTCCAATCGATTGAGGGTCCTCTATTCAGGAATGCTGCATGGTTTTGCTGTGCCATCGTTGAATCGTGTTGGTTAGCAAATCAAATATCTTCGTATTTCGTGCAGACGACAAAAAGCAGACGACACAACATCAATATCAATCAATCTCAATCGGCCGTTATCTCGTTGAAAACGAATCATCCACTCCACAGCGGTACAGCGCGATCTTCATTAATATTAAAATGTCTTATTTTTAATTATCCCGTGTCTGACACCATGTAAACTTATCAGTAATGACAAGATTAATACGGGTTCATATGTTTATTTATATCGACATGTTAGTTAATCTATTAATAGCTTAGAACGGTGACACTTCCGGTTGACCCTATAAATATTGGTCCACCGGTGTTAGGTCATAAATTTCATATGTTAACACTTGGTATACACTCTGTTAGAACAGCAATTAGGACAATGGGTGAGCTTTGGGATGATAAAAGACTACTAACATAAGTTACAGCAGGATAAACACGTTTTATTTTATCTTTAATATAAAGTAGCCATTACCTGTTATGTTGTTCTATATTAGCCTATAGGCAGTACTTGCTTACCCTTCTGATCACTTAATGTCACTTTAAATCATTAAATGCTTCCTCATTGATTCAGGGGTATTCGAAATGTTTTATTATCATAAAATACAATTATTATGATCAGTTACGTCCCTTGAATTAAAAAATTTATCGAAATTGGAAATTAATGTATTCTCACCAGTTACGTCCCTTGAACTTTTGAAAATTTGTCGTCAAGTCACTATTTTTTCAGTTGGCGCTTTTTCATGTTCTTGTGTTGTGGTTTGTTTCGTGTATGTTTAACAGCTAGGACGGGTGTGGTGCCAGGCAGGGTATGCTTACTCTTCTAGACACCTGATACCACTTTTCATTATGCAATACTTATCTACTCATGTATGATGGATATAATTCATGTGAAAAAGTTCATAAGATGTTACATATGTTCGGGTTTTGTTTTACGATTCGAATCGTTAGTAGGCTATGTACTTGGTTTCATTATTGACAACGGTTTCATAAAAAAAAACATCTCATGTACTTTAAAACAAACTGTTTCCATCAGTATCATTATTCTTTTACTAGGAAAGTGATGTTGAGAGAACTGTTGGTATTAACACAGGCTATATTGATGTTCATGATAAAGATTTAACGGAAGCGGATAAACAATTCCTAATAGAGGTACGTAGATGAACACGTCCTAGGATCCCATGGGAACTTTGATGAAGCTATCTCCTTTGAAATATCGCATGTATATAGGCATCGGTTCTACCGTTCATACTTAGGCTACTAGATCACTCTTCTAGTTTAGGTTTAGGATTATATTTTTCCTTGAAACCCCTATGCCCTATACATTTCTTTTGAATGTATTTCTTTTTATTTCAGAGAGGATACAACTCAACTAGAGCCTTTCTACAATATTACGTCGCCAAGCATAAACCTCATAAAAAACTAACATCCCAGAAAACGGTGGACGGGGAAACTTGAGTTTAGGAACCATGTTCATAAATTTGCCTTTCCACAAAAAGACGTAGGCCTACTCCAGAAACCAGGGGCCTTTATATTTCATACGATAATACAAAAGTCACATTTTATAAACCTTCTGACATTTATGGCATTTGGGTATTGCCTATTATAAAAAAAACTTATTTCTCTTTCCATGAACAACTGCATTTGTCATTATCTTACAATTTTAATGATCCTACGACTTGTCAATTTTCTACTGGCGATTAGCCTTTATACTTTATGACACAGGTGACCTATATTATATTTTAATTTCTAACATTTTATTAGACATAGATATATTTATAATACACATTATTATAATAAATGAATGTGCAGGTACAGTATATGAAGACAAATATTGTTGTATTTTTTCAGTAACATACATATAAAGTTTTTGAATATATATACTGTAGACATATATAACAAACTATATTGCCATCGATGGTTCCCGGTCAGATGAAGCTTTGTGTATAATTTACTCCTTCTCCCTACCTTAACATATTTCATTATGATCATTTTGAATGCACCCAAAGAGGCACACATGGACCCCGCACTGGTGAAAGCAGTATTGAGGATGGATAAATGAGTTCGGCCTGCTCCTGTGCTAATAATTATATCATGTCAGTGACAAACAAAAAACCTAGAACATTAAACTCTGAACGGTTAAAATGGAACAAACCCCCTATAATCTTTGAATTGTGTATATATATGTTAAAGAGATAGCAAAGAGGATTTCTAGCCTTTTTATGTGTACGAGAGACATTCCTAACTTCCATTTGTTATATTCAAAATTTCCGCTGGGTGCTTGTGGTTACTGTTATTCCAGAAAGACTATACTGGATATGACCAGGGTTGGGTTTTGGTCAGCCAAAACCACCTCAAGGGGACAAAAATGTTCAAAACTTAAATCAATGAATTTCTCAGTAAAACACTCCTATAATAGAATCTATCTATAAAGGTTTAGGTTTAGCTAGTGATCATATGTTCATCAATCAATCAATTTGTTAAAGGAGGAATAATTATTCTTAGACCAACAGTAATTCGATGTTCAAACGATTTATGACAAATCAATGACAGTTTCGAATGTTGGGAGTAGTTTCGGACTTCACATTCACACTACATGTACATACAACAGGAATCAAAATGTTAAATATTGAATATGCAATAGTGAGCAATCTTCATAGACTTTGTATTTTTTTGTATAAATTTAATCAGAAGTAAACTAAACTTTCTTAAACCTTTCTATTAGGTCCAATAACATCCATTTTAAGTTTCATCAAAATCGGTTGAAAACTAAGAGAGTACCTAATAGGCCTAATATATTTAAGATTTTGGGGTAAGGGCAATAAAATTCTAACTTGATCTTTGTTTTATGAATATGTATACACATACCGAATTTCATTTGATTCCATTAAAAAATCTAGTTTTTAGAGCGTTTACAAGCAAATGTTGACGACGGACGGGTCGACGGAGGACGGACGGGCCGGTGCCGACAATATACGTCCACTTAGAGAGATAGTCTTATTAAACGACGAGTAGTATTTTTGACTTTCAAACGCCGATATTTATGGATACATGGGGATTTGAAGGCAAGTTTGAGGGAGAGTTCGGATAAAATGAGCTAAAAAAATTCAGGTTCTGACATTAAAAGTTTTTTGTTTGAACGGTTAGTGAACACATCCTTTTTAAGCACCAAAAAAAGCTATCCGGTTCCCGTGTACCGTACCTATGTCTCAAACAGTGAATTTGGTATCATCTCGGTGTTGCTTCCTGTAAAGTTATGCCATCCGCACTTTTTCAACCAAAGTCAGTAATGGGGGGGATTGCCCCCCCCCCTCCCTTCCTTCCCTCTCCCATCTAGCTACGTCACTGCTTTATAGTGTCAAATTTTTACAAGTTAGTATCAGTATTACCTATAGGTTACTATATACTTACAGTTTTCGGACTACTCTCAAAAATGGAGCAACCGGACACGTGCACAGTATGTGAACAAATCGATTTTGTTTTGTATGCTACTAGTAGGCCTATGTAGTAACAATATTCATGAAGAGTACGAAAGTTTCGAGATAACTTTATCAGAATTTTTAAAAAAGCAATCTCTCGCTAGTATTGTTTGCAATAATATTTATCAACTTTCATTGGTATAATATGTCATAGGCCTATATAAGTTTTTTTTGGGGACAAGATGTGTGACATCATTGAAGAGAGTGATTGGAAGGCTCTTTTCTCCGCCATTTTGAATATATAATTCTGTCTGTGTGAATCTCAGTTGTTGAAGAGGAAACGAATTATTAGAACTATCGACTGTCCTGACTAGCTTATAGTTGGTAAGAATATCTTTCAATTGACTCCTACATCATTAATATTATCTAATATTGAAGTGTTTCGAGTGAAATGAACTGTATAGGCACAGGTGCTCCCTCGATCTACCCAAGTACGTAGAGACTGATCAGTCAGTCACCTTTTCTATGCAGTAGCAGAGGGCGCTATGACTTTACTTTGGGGGCGCTGGAGTGGTAAACCTGGTTCTCCTAGCGGCAGTTTCCTCTGCTAAAAGGGAATTTTATAATTTAAGATTTCTTATTTACAAATAAAACCAAATTAACCATGTCGCATATTTGCATACAGCCCCTTGAAGTGTGTCTGATTTTTTCTGGAAAGATCAAAATGGCGTCTCCTGACCTACTTCGGTGCATTGTTGTGCCTCATACTCATAGTTATAATAATAAGCATAGGCCTACTCATCTTCAGAAATTTGGACATGTTCAATGTTATTGTCACAGTAGTTCAGCTTGTACTTCTAAGTTACCCAGTAGGCCTACTTGTAGAATATACAACATGATTATTAAGTCAGTGGACAAAGGTATTGATTTTCATTATGATGATATGACTTATTTTAGACTTAGCCAATACATATGCCTACATTTAGCCAAATATCGGTAGTCTTAAAAAAAGTACAAAAATCACATCAGCAATCCCTTCAATAAATACCTGAAACTAAAAACCCACTACCGTTAACTGATCTATTGTAATATCCTCCAGTCGCCAGTTTCGGAGCTAATAGGATATTTTGCCCAATTCCCAAATTGAACTGATTGTGTCAATGATATTATATTATAACTATGTTTCCACTGACAGAAAAGCTGGTTTTTATGGAGTTGTTTTGATGTCAATATTCTTTTCCTTGCAAAGTGACAGAGTGAATATTTCGATTTGCTGAAGTGCATTTGTAGAAGTGCAGAAGGTAGAAGTGTGAAAATACATTTGTCAAATTGTAAAAGTTCAAATGTAAATTGGTAATTTTGAGATTGATTTGCAAATGTTCATTTGTCGATTTGTCAACTTTACAAATGTAGAAATGTATAAGCTCGATGATGAAATGACGATGTGTGAAATGTCGATTGTACAAATGTAGTTGTTACATTTGTCATTTTGGACAGAGAGTTCGGGCAAGTATGCAAATTAGTGGGTTGAGTTGACCTCTTACGGAAAAGTACGACTATTAAATGAGAAATTGACGGGAATTCCCGAAGACAATTTTCACATATAAAAATGATTACTCCTAAACAAGGGCAAGTAACAATATTTCTGAAACATGATATAGGGCCTATTATGGAGATACGACAAGAAATCAGAATTCGTCTTAACAGAATAGCTAGGGCTTTAGAACAATCATTTCCGTCAATTTCTCATTTAATAGTCGTACTTTTCCGTAAGAGGTCAACTCCACCCACTAATTTGCATACTTGCCCGAACTCTCGGTCCAAAATGACAAATGTAACAACTACATTTGTACAATCGACATTTCACACATCGTCATTTCATCATCGAGCTTATACATTTCTACATTTGTAAAGTTGAAAAATCGACAAATGAACATTTACAAATCAATCTCAAAATTACCAATTTACATTTGAACTTTTACAATCTGACAAATGTATTTTCACACTTCTACACGTCTAACTTCTGCACTTCTACACTTCTACAAATGCACTTCAGCAAATCGAAATATACACTCTGTCACTTTGCAAGGAAATGAATATTGACATCAAAACAACTCCATAGGTTTTAAGCGAGCTTTCATGTGTTTCCATGGTGCAATCGAAGCTATTTTCGTTCGGCAATTTATCGGGGGGCCAAATAAAAACTAGTAGAGTAAATGGTAAGACTTGTAGTTTGCGTGCTAATTATAATATGTGACTTTATGATCCAGTCTAAAGTCATCCTAGAATCAGTCAAACTCAATGTAAACATGTGTTTGGCAATAAAGCTAGCTTACAGTTATTTTTCCTTCACAATTTTCAGTGGAAACACGGTTTTTATACGCATTCATCTCTCTATGAGGACGTATATTGTCGGCACCCCTGTCTATCCGTCGGTCCGTCAACATTTGCTCGTAAACGCTCAAAAAACTAAAGTTTATGGAATTAAATGAAATTTGGTATGTGTATAAATATATATTCATAAAACGAAAATCAGGTTCGAATTTGAGCTTTTTTTGAGCGTTAAAAGCAGAGATATTGCCCTTGCCCCAAAGTCTTGAATATGCAACACTATCTTAGTTTTCAACCAATTTTGATGAAACTTAAAATGGATGTAATTGGACCTAAATCGAAAGGTTTGAGAAATTTTAGTTTACTCCTGATTAAATTTAAGACTTTTTAGTTGGGCGTATATGGCTGTGGTCCACTATCTTAACTATACACTCTGTCTGAAATTAATTCACCAAAATGGGTTCTCACCGTTGCCGATTCATGTCTCGATACGATATATGTCATGTCTTTCTATGTATACAGTAAGACCATCTTTCACCCTATATATGAGACTAACTTATGATGGCTTTAAAAGATTGATGATAAACAGTCTCTTTTTTATACGCCCTCATCTCTCTATGAGGACGTATATTGTCGGCACCCCTGTCCGTCCGTCGGTCCGCCCGTTCGTCAACATTTTCTCGTAAACGCTCTAAAAACTAGAGTTTTTGACGGAATCAAATGAAATTTGATATGTGTATACATATTCGTAAAACGAAGATCAAGTTCGAATTTGAGCTATTTTCGATCGTTAGAAGCAGAGTTATCGCCCTTGCCCCAAATCTTGAATATGCTATTACTCTCTTAGTTTTCAACCGATTTTGATGAAACTTAAAATGGATGTTATTGGACCTAAATCGAAAGGTTTGAGAAAGTTTAATTTTATCCCGATTGAATTTTTCGTTAGGCGTATATGGCCGTGGTCCACTATCTTTAAGTCTGATATTTCAATTCTTATGCATATAATGACAAATTTTTTTTTTCTTACCGTACGGTACGGTACAAATTTTCAAAATATGAAATATAGGCTTAATCATTTCTTAAAAATTTACGAAAAAAATAAGGCTCAAGAATAGCCCCATTATTGGTTTCTATTTCAGAAAAAATAAATAGGAACTCCTAACATTTTCTATTTTCTGCTAAAAAAAAAAGAAAGCCTTCAGTAAAAATATATGAGATATTGTCTCTCATATTTGATTACTTTGATTTACTTTTCAAATGAAGATAATATTTATACAAATGGATTATTATGCTGGATCATATGGTTAATTGAATTTTCCCCTAATTTTAATTTCATTTATATTTCATTAAATTTTGAATTGTTAACACTGTTTTCATACTTTTGTTGGTACCTGTAAATCAGATTTTACTAGATCGTCTATTGGATTATAAGATTTGAACGACATGTAGAAGCGAGGAGCACATATAACAAAACACAAGACAATATTATGGAATATAACACACTTCTTAAATACAGTTCGGCACATAATGTCTTTTGGATTGACTAGAAATTTCAGTATCGTAAAAACTTTGTTAGTAGATCGATAACATAACACAACAAACACCAATCAATAGTCTATCATGTACTGGTTACAAGAAGTTTTAAAGTAAGGGAGATAATTATCAAATGTTTGTTTTTATTTAAGGCACAAATTTTTTTCTGATCATGACATAGTGAAACTAGCATATTTTCATGATTCCTGTTTGGTTAATGTTCTGAAAACAAAGCAACTTCCTTGCCATGGGGTTTTTAACCCAAATATCATAATCAATGCATTGGACCACAAGCAACTACAGACCTTACACAACAAAATATAGTTATATAAAATTTGGCTAGTGAAAAAATTATACACATCTTCAGGTTGGGAACCACTTCTATAGATGTATTAAGCCTTACATAGAAAGACATATATGGAAATGGAAAATAAATGTTTAGGTAGGGAAATAATTGTAGGGATTATGTGTTTTTAGTGTAGTGCAAGTACTTCTGGAGGCTATATAAATAAAATATCTATATGGCCCAAAATGTGGGGAGACATTACAAACTGTTTCTCAAAATGCACTGTACTACTACTACTAGTAATCAATATCTGCCAAAAAATGTCTGAGTGTTGGATGAACAAGTTTTAAGATCAGACTGACCTTGAGTTCTAAAGTCTTCACATCAACCAACATGCTACAAGAAGTTATGGGAAAAATATGAAATGAGCCTAAATCTGGTCGGTGTATAGTCTACATTTAATGGGTCTTATGACCTAATTAGCTTTTAAAACTTATTAGTTATTAAAACTTCTCACTTATCTCTTACTTATTTTCTTATTTCAGATGGAATTGGCTGAATAAAATGGATGTTACAGGTGATGATAACAATGCCCAGAATTCACAAAATTTGAATGAACTCCAAAGCCTTCTAGTATCATTTAACAAAGAAATAGAAGATCAACCTTCAATTTTAGTTCAGTCAGTTATTGATCAACAAAATCAACAACTGTACATTACACCATCAACCTCAAATATAACTTCAGATTCACAAGTGATTGTAGAGGGGTCCACTAAACAGACATTTGCTGGATTTTACACAGAACAAAATATTCTTGATGCATCCATCCATGATGAAAGTCATGTTGCTGTTACTGCTCCAGCTGAAAATCAAGAACAAGGAATTCATGTTGCATCTTTAATCACTCAACGTGATAACAGTTCTGTAACTTCTCTCAATGACAGTCTTCAAACTGATGAAGATCTTCCAATTCAAGCATTTAATCCAAATGATTTGGCAACTCTGAATGATGCTGAAGGTAATGTCCTGAGAATTGTTTCAATTGGTAATGATGGACAGATGCATATCATTAATGAAGATCAGTTACAACAAGGAGCAGAAGTTACAACAGATGTGTTGACTCATGCTATTAATGAGAAAGGAGATGGTGGAGAAGTAACTCTTGATGGAACCGACCCAGTAGCTGTATTAGCTTCTGTTGCTGCAAACACATCTAGTGTGAGCCAGATACAAACTGTAACTTTGAATCAAACAGATGCAAATAACCCACAGCTTGTAGCCATTCAAAATTCAGCTGATAGTTCTCAACCACAACTTGTAGCAGTTCAAAATGCAGATGGTTCATCTACAGAAGCTGTACAGATAATTGGAGGTAGTGAAGTGGCAAATATAAACCAGACTTTAATGACCAACCCTAACAACGCATTTCAAACAGTAACACTTGTACCTTCTGAAACAGGTCCTGGTGGGGAAGTCAGTTATGTATTAATAATGGGTTCTCCAGATGGTGAAAATATTGTTGATGGTAAAGCTGTATCTCTTGATCTGTCAGGCTATGAATTTAAGGAGGAAGATAGAGAGGTTACTGAAGAATTAATAGAAGAAGATGGAAAAACACGAAGAATCCTGAGAATAACACCAAAAACAGCATTTGTTAGTGGGGTGGGTGGTCAAATGATGTGTTCATATTGTAACTACACCAGTCCTAAAAGATACTTGCTCACCAGACATATGAAGACTCATTCTGAAGACCGTCCTCACAAATGTCATTTTTGTGGTAGAGGTTTCAAAACACTTGCATCTCTTACCAATCATATCAATACCCATACAGGAGTCAGACCTCATAAATGTAAGCTATGTGAGTCAGCATTCACCACCTCTGGAGAATTGGTTCGACATGTGCGCTACAAACATACCTTTGAAAAGCCTCATAAATGTACACTTTGTGAATATGCTAGTGTAGAATTGAGTAAATTGAAACGACATATGAGATCTCATACTGGTGAAAGACCTTATCAATGTCCACATTGCACGTATGCTTCTCCCGACACTTACAAATTAAAGAGACATCTTCGTATTCATACTGGTGAAAAACCTTATGAATGTATGGTGTGTCATGCTAGATTTACTCAGAGTAACAGTTTAAAGGCACATAAACTAATTCATACTGGAACGAAACCTGTTTTTCAATGTGAATATTGTCCAACTACTTGTGGAAGGAGAACAGACTTGAAGATCCATGTACAAAAGCTTCACAACAGCGAACACCCTCTTTTGTGCAGAAAATGTGACCAGACCTTTCCAGATAGGTACACATATAAGATTCATCTTAAATCTCATGAAGGTGAAAAGTGTTTCAAGTGTGAAACATGTGGACATGCAGCCATTTCTCAACGTCATCTTGAAACCCATCAACTTATTCATAGTGGGGAAAAGCCTTATGAATGCGATTCTTGTGATCATTCTTTCAGACAAAAACAATTACTGAAAAGACACCAAAGTCTTCACCATTCAGGAGGTGAAACTGGTGAAAAAGAAGATTGTCACACAGTAACAAGCCAATATATTTCACTAGTTCCTTCTAGCATTAACCACTCTGAAAGTACTGCAGGAACATCAACAACAGATGTTAGTAATGAACTTATAACACAAAATATATTGGAGAAAAATTTGATGCAAGAATGGAGAGATGGTAAATTGGGCAATGCTCAACAGGTAGTTATTGTGCACCCTGATGGTACGGTAGAGGAAGTGACTCACAAACTACATGGTTTTCAAGCAGCTCAGATCCAAGGTGATGATGAAACAATTGAACTTAAACCAGATATTTCTCAAATAGTTATACGACAAGAAGAGAAATCGGAAGATGAAGCATCTGCCTTGGTAATATCATCTATTGGTTCTACAGAGCCTATTGATGAGGTATGACTCTTTAGTTTTATTTTATTATTTATCTTCTTGAAATATTTGTTGTCATTTCATAAATAGTCAAAAAAGAATATTTAAATTGCATTCTTGGAAATAATGGTTTGATAAATCTTAGACTTTAAGAACAAGTTTGAGACTTGATATTTCAATTATTGCAAAATGATTGGTATAAGGTTCAATTTAAGCTAACTCAATTAAGGTCCACTCAGTTAGAAAATATGAAGAGCTTTCACACATTCGTTTTCATATGGTAGGCTATTCGGATTGAAGAAAGAGCATGATTATTTCATCATAATAGATTCTTAAGTACGGTACTTAAACACTGGTATAGTAAATATATTTAATTACTATATCTTTTTTTAGATGAAGTTTTTAAATTGTGACAAAATTTATTTCAGACAAAGGAAGCTGGTACACAAGCTGAATTTGAAGCTGAAATGGACGAAAATAGTAAAAACCAATCACTACATTCCAAGGTAGAACCGCTCTCAATGGTACATTCTTACCAAACTTCAGAACAATCATTGAATCAGAATATACAGTCTAATAATCTGGAAGAATTTCAGCATTGTGATGAAGGAGTTGATCAGGAAGACAACAACTCTCTTCATCCAGAAGGTATGGAATCTGTTGATACTGAAACCACTGATTATCAAGAAGAATTCATTGAAGCATTAGATGATACAGTTGTTGATTCCTTTACAAGAGGAAATACAGAAGATTCCAATCTTTTAGATGATGACGTTTCTTCATCCCAATATCTGGTACATGAAAGTCAGCAGGATAATATTCAAGATACAAATCCTTTAACTGACATAGTTTCTCAAGGATCTGGTATTCAGCTCCAAACATCTCCAGCAACTGATAAAGAATCATTAATTGCAGTTTCGCCTAACAGACAGACTAGGTAAACTATTTAGACACATATTTATTTCAAAATTCAATTGTAAATGTTCAAATTTCAACTTTATGCTTTTTGGTGCATGTTAAAAGTGCTTCGAGAGTTGGAAATCCAAAATAAGAGTAGACTGATGCTGCTCTCCTGGCAAAATGTTCCTTGTTGTGTGATGTTTGTGTGTCCTTGATAGGTCAATACAATAGTTCAGAAAAGTAGGATGTATAACTCCATTTCATTACATTTCCTAGAGGTGAAATAAACTCCACTCTGTAGGCACAAGGTCTCAAGTATCATTTTCTCATTAACCTGGCTAGCAACTCGCAATTTTTTAAGACAATATTTGTTTCATGCCCTTGTCTAATATAAGGATTCAGTATTTGAAATGTTAAAAAGCATTTTTTGGAGGACCAACTGGAATATTGTATTGATTTTATTTCAGAAGTATGAAAAGAAAAGAAGATATTGAAGCTCAATCACCAGCTAAAAGAACTAGACGATCAACAATGGACTCATAAGTTTCTCTTTTTTTCTTGGATGATTAATTTCTTACCAAACCATAAGAATCTATATAAAACACTATTGTATCTAATTGAAGGTTTAGATTGTTTTGTAACTGGCAAATAAACATATTGGGAGTTTGGCTGAACATTGTTGTAAGAAAGATATTGTCAGATTCTGGTAAATTTGAGTAAAACTGTATTTTTATATTCATACAGGAACATATTGCTTAAGCCGCTTGTCAGTCTGTCCCTGTCTGTATGTCTACATTTTTTAAGCCATATTCAGTCAGATTTTGATACAATTTAAAATGCAAGTGTGGAGGTTGATATCTTGAACAATCCAATGTTTGGACAAAAGGGTTTGAAGTCATCATGTTGCACAAAAGAAACTTGACTTTTCATTTCATTTAGCTGAAACTCTGTATGTTTGTTTTTATTGAGTTCTCTATAATGTTTTGATATCATGTGTTTCAGTTACACTGTACTTTAAATGTGTCAAATCGATATTTTAGCAAGATAGAAGCTTAGTATTTTAATTTAAAAACTGAAACTTATACATGTATACTTGTATATGTTTATGGATTTTTTTTCACAAGATTTAAGTTGACATGATTATCACAGTTTGCATGTTTACAAGTTTTATCCTATTTGCAGCAGACTAGTTGGAAATTGACAGTATTTTAATGAAGAGTTATTGCCCTTTATCTTCTCAAAGCATGTCATATTTTTTTCCTCTTTTAAGTAATTTACACACTGACAACATGTTGGCCAACAAATTTGGGCAACAAAATATCTGTTCCTGTATACCCTCAACCACAGTTCGACAACATGTTGCGCAAATTGTTATCATTTAAAGATGGTGGCTCTGTTTTTCTTTGAATCACATGACTTCAGACAGATCATGAGATTTATAGTCATTTTGTGATTGGATAAAACTTGGCAACATCATTTGCATCTCGACAACAACAATAAACTTTTATTCAGCAACATGGCATTTCGGCATTATGTTGTCAAATATGTTATCAGTGTGTACAGTACTTTAATGAAACTGTGCACGATGAGATTACTGGGTTGAATGTAATACAATCATGCAGTCTTAAACTACATAAATGTAATTTCTTATGCTGTCTATGAAGCTTATTAATCAGATAGGACTTGATTGAAACTAAAATGTTCTAAGTGATATCTCAATAGTAAGCAAAGAATAACATGTCCATGGTATTAAATGCATGTCATTAAAATTTGGATTAATTTTGTTATCAAATGTAAACTGTTATTAAATAAGCAAGTGTTTATCGTATGTTGACAATGTTTAAGATATAAAATCTGTATCAGGATAGCTGGTTTGGTAAAAGGATTGTTAAGGTGTATTAGGCCATACAAAGTAAATAGTCTGTTTTACAGGCCTTTTTTTAAAAAAATCGGGGCGAGAGGGCGAATTTATTATTTATTATTTGCATGTGGATAATAACCTCTGAGAATGCAGAAAATTTAACTTTCTTTGTGTTATATGTGCTGTTTTTGATTTGAATGCATTTAGGTAATACAAATTCAAAATTTTTGTTAAGAAACCTTGCACAGACTGCTAAAAAGTTAGACAAACAACTTATTAATATTACACAAAATCACTGCTTTCAAGAAGTTTCAGAATTTAGTTTAGTAATAATCTCAGGCCATAGTATATAATTAATGACATATTTGTAACATATCCTATTTATTTAATATATATTTCAGTGTATTGTATTTATTAATTCTCATTTAAATATTTTTCTGAAGAAAATAAAATTTGATAGCTAACGGAAACCAGTTATATTCTTAATAAAATAACACCTTGTTCCACCAGGAATGAAGTTCTGAAGTAAAACATACCCAACTTATGGCAATTGCGATTTTTCCGTTGCTCTCAAATTTGCAGTCGACCATTTCTCTAAAAGACTTGGAGACACGTCAGAAAACCTGGGACATGATATCCTGTTTTTTATGGGCCGAATTTTCCATGGACCAAAATCAGCTGCCTACTTAGCCTACCTAGAGGTAAATCTGCCTCTGAAACCCAGCGTACGTCACTAGTCCCCCCTAGTCAGATAAAACCTGCCGTTGAGCGGGTATAGTTCCCTCTCCACGCATAGAAAAAAGATCTGGGCAATAGATATACTTGAGGCAAAAATTGTGCATATAACTGATCAGGTTTATTGTAAAAGTTGAATGTTGAGCCAATTTTTGAAATATGGTACAAAAGTGTAGAATCCTGCTTGTCCTGCATCAGCACAACCTCGACCGCTTGATACCAATCCCATCAATGAATACTTTCCATCCACAACACACATCAATGGTCCCCCGGAATCACCCTGAAATGAAGTAATATGAAATAAAGACGTGTGCAGTGAGGTTAATTTTCAAAGTTAGTGACTTAGCTTTCTCTTGCGACTCTGACCTATCCATAACATCTGTGAAATTGATAAAATCACCGAAATACCTGACAAGCGTCTTTACCACCTAAACCATCATTATCAGCACACATAACAGCCGGAGTTACAGTTGATGATCCTACATTAAATTTAGCCATACAAACATCAGATAAATAAACTGTCAAGTCTACTTTTTGAAGTACTATTGGCCGACCTCCCCAAACTGAAATAAGAAAATCATGTCTCACAATAATTTCGGTAGTTGATGTGGCCATTCTTATATACCATGATAATAAAAAATCTGGTTCAACTACAATTCTTCGAGTGCGTATACTGTAAGCGATGAATATTGATCTAACTACTTTGCTTCTAATGTCTAGATATAAACATGAATTCATAAACTTACGTCGAAGTGTTCCCCAACCTGCTGCAGTACATTTTTCAGTTTGTGGTTTTTCGAAACTTTCCAGCAAGCAAATAGGTTGAACACATAGACCGAATGAAACTGGTCTTTCTAGCTTAAGAACTGCTATGTCATTGACTGAATGAAAAGAAAATAATTGCATAAAATCATCGTTTTGTTATACGCCCTCATCTCTCTATGAGGACGTATATTGTAGTCACCCCTGTCCGTCCGTCCGTCGGTCCGTCCGTCCGTCCGTCCGTCGGTCCGTCCGTCGGTCCGTCCGTCCGTCAACATTTGCTCGTAAACGCTCTAAAAACTAGAGTTTTTGACGGAATCAAATGAAATTTGATATGTGTATACATATTCATAAAACGAAGATCAAGTTCGAATTTGAGCTATTTTCGATCGTTAGAAGCAGAGTTATTGCCCTTGCCCCAAATCCGTCAGTCCGACCATCAACATTTGCTTGTAAACGCTCTAAAAACTAGAGTTTTTGACGGAATCAAATGAAATTTGATATGTGTATACATATTCATAAAACAAAGATCAAGTTCGAATTTGAGCTATTTTCGATCGTTAGAAGCAGAGTTATTGCCCTTGCCTCAAATCCGTCAGTCCGACCATCAACATTTGCTTGTAAACGCTCTAAAAACTAGAGTTTTTGACGGAATCAAATGAAATTTGATATGTGTATACATATTCATAAAACGAAGATCAAGTTCGAATTTGAGCTATTTTCGATCGTTAGAAGCAGAGTTATTGCCCTTGCCCCAAATCTTAAATATGCTATTACTCTCTTAGTTTTCAACCGATTTTGATGAAACTTAAAATGGATGTTATTGGACCTAAATCGAAAGGTTTGAAAAAGTTTTGTTTTCTCCTGATTAAATTTTTTCCTTTTTCGACTTTTTTCGTTAGGCGTATATGGCCGTGGTCCACTATCTTTTATATATCCCTTTCTACTTAATTCAGATCTTGATCCTATTAACATTTGGGCTCAAAAAGAGCCTTTACTTACTTTAAGACTGAACGATATTTTAATTTAAGAACTAAGTTATCATAAACATTTTATTTAAATTTTCTCCAAAAATTGTTAATGTGATATTTATATTCACGTAATTTTAACAAAAACTATAGTGAAAAAAACTTAACTGCCTCGAATCATTAAAGTAAAAAATTTCATGAAATTTTCTTCATTAACTTACATTGATGTTCAAAATATTAACTAATCAAATTCAAGCGCAAAATTTGTATTTCTTTGGATATTTTTCTTTTCTACTTGTATTATTATTTCAACTTTGTATAAAATGTATTTTATGGAGAGGCTACTTCACTGATCCTATTAGACCTAGATATAAATAAATATTGCTTATACAAAAATGCCTCGCATATCATTAACAGCTTTTTATCACTTAATTTTTAGAAACTTTATTCAATAATTACTAATCTACTTACTTAAGCGAATAGCGTCATAACTTGGATAAATAAACTTGTTTGTAACTTTAATAAGTTGCGTAAATCTGTCTTCTGTACTATTTGTCCTCCATTTAGATATTTCAACGGCATACTCGGCCTCGGCACTTGAAATTAGAAATAATCAGTAAATACATATAGATGTTTAACAGATGCGCAACATTTACTTCTGAGAGGTTTTTTCAAGAAAACATACACGAAATGAATAAAAGCTTGACAACACAGAACTAACACAAATAAATTATAGCCCAAGTCTACGAAAGAAGTTGCCCTGTAATTAATAGAGTACATAATTATCCTTGCCGTACAACATGCCAAACGTTAAGGATTTACACAAATAGAAAATATTATGCTCACTGGTAGCCGACAAAACTGACAACAGCAAAAAAAACAACGCTGATAACTCAGTTTGTTATAATATTTATCCCTTATCTGCGAAATTATTATGCAGGTTTTAAATATAACAACCCTCTTTCGTGTTTAATCATATAATCTGCTAGGTGATGAGGTGTTGTTATTTTATATCCTCATCAGGGTAAAAAAAAAGTTTCTGAGAGTCGATAAGAAGTCGGCTTTCAACTCCTGTGACCCTAAACTAAAATAGGTAAAGTATAACTACCTGGCACAGTGCGCCGCTGTAATAATGTGATAATTACTGACGATGGCACCACCACATACTAATATACCATTTCTCCAGATACCAACAACCCATGGGAATTCACATTCTGTTGTATTAGATCCTCCAACTATTTTAGGTATTGCTGCTGAAGCTATTCCACAACCTAGAGTTGAAACCACATTAGCAATATCTAACCTAACTAATCCCAAATAAGATCGAAATAATACCTTTAGATTTTAAACCCGGATTTCGTCTGTTATATTACAAAAAATTATACAAGATAGATATACTACAAAAATTATACAAGAAAGACCTACTATAAAGATTATACAAGATAGACCTACTACAAACATTATACAAGATAGACCTACTATAAACATTACACAAGATAGACCCACTATAAACATTACACAAGATAGACCCACTATAAACATGATACAAGATAGACCCACTACAAACATGATACAAGATAGACCCACTACAAACATTATACAAGATAGACCTACTACAAACATTATACAAGATAGATATACTATAAACATTACACAAGATAGACCTACTATAAAGATTATACAAGATAGACCTACTATAAAGATTAAACAAGATAGACATACTACAAACATTATACAAGATAGACCCACTACAAACATAATACAAGATAGACCCACTACAAACATTATACAAGATAGACCTACTATAAAGATTATACAAGATAGACCTACTATAAAGATTAAACAAGATAGACATACTACAAACATTATACAAGATAGACCCACTACAAACATAATACAAGATAGACCCACTACAAACATTATACAAGATAGACCCACTACAAACATTATACAAGATAGACCAACTACAAACACGATACAAGAAAGACCTACTATAAACATTATACAAGATAGACGTACTATAAACATTATACAAGATAGACCCACTACAAACATTATACAAGATAGACGTACTATAAACATTATATAAGATAGACGTACTATAAACATTATATAAGATAGACGTACTATAAACATTATACAAGAAAGACCTACTACAAACATTATACAAGATAGACGTACTATAAACATTATACAAGATAGACCCACTACAAACATTATACAAGATAGACGTACTATAAACATTATATAAGATAGACGTACTATAAACTTTATACAAGAAAGACCTACTACAAACATTATACAAGATAGACGTACTATAAACATTATACAAGATAGACCCACTACAAACATTATACAAGATAGACGTACTATAAACATTATATAAGATAGACGTACTATAAACATTATACAAGATAGACGTACTATAAACATTATACAAGAAAGACCTACTACAAACATTATACATGATAGACCCACTACAAACATTATACAAAATAGAGATATTATATAAGATATACCTACTATATTTTATATAACCATGCTGCATGCATCTTTGTCCTTTGTATTGTCATTGTCAAAAAAATAGGTTCCATAGTCATAATCAATAAAAACATATTATTCTAATCTCAAAACTGACCTTGACAACATGTTACTGTTAACGTTGTGTTTTAACAAAGCAGTCAGAGTTGTGCAAAGCAGTTTCTGCTCTTCCACACGTATCGAAAATACATACACAAAAAATGAAGATAACTGTTAATGTACAGGTATAATTGAAGATATTGTGCGATTTTTGGGCAGTTACAGTAAATCTAAAGGCTTTTTACATATATTCAAAGCCCAAAGCCCAAATCGATCCTCGAAGATGCTGAACATTCTTCTAACTATAATAATTGCCCTAGCAATTTCACCAGGTTACATATCTTAAATTTACTATGAGCAATCAATATCAATATCATGAAGTTTACTAATAACACTTTACAAAAAATTAAACAGGACACACCATGCACTATAAACATAGCACAATAGATTCACATAGATAAATAATCCAACAATGATAAATATGATATTTCACAAACTGAACTATTAGTATTTGACCAACTCAATAAAGACACATCTTAAATGAACTATAATTATTATCCAACAGATTTCAACAGGATACACCAAAAAAGTGCTCAAGCATTGTCCATCAGGATCAACACACCATAACGTTGAATTATACTAATAACATTATACAACAAATTCAAATGTGATACAATAACTGCTACAAACATACTAAATTATTTTTTTATATCAAAACTTACAGCACACATTTTTGAAACACTTTTTGAAAAGAAAAAAACACATGATACTTCAAGGATAGACATCATGAAGATATGGAATAATAGGAATAAATGTCCATTGATTCGTTTTGCCATCTTTTCAATTCTGTTAAACACATACGTACTTTGAATTGGTGGTGGAGAAGTGGTTGTTGTTGTTGTTGGGGTTGTTCTGGTAGTTGTTGGTGTTGTTCTGGTAGTTGTTTGTGTTGTTTTTGTTGTTCTGGTAGTTGTTCTTGTTGTTGGTGTAGTGCGTTGGGTTGTTACACGGATATCTAAATACATTAAAACAATTTATTTTTAGATTCGACTTTTTCTCTGCAGTGCTACCACCACAACGAACGAGTGTCTTATCTTCAAAGTAATAGCTAATGGTCAAGAGCAAAATCCATGATCGATCAAAATAAGTGTCGAAAAACTAGTTCTGGGGCCTTATTCTTGAAAACTTAACTTTAGATGATTTTAGTGATCCGGTAATCTGATTGGTCAGTTACTTAAATCAATTTTAAATTAAGTATTATTATCCAATCAGATTGCTGTATTTCCTTAAAATCTGGATTTTATCTAAGTTAAGTTTTTGAGAATAAGGCCCCTGGAATTTTTACTTTACAGTGTTTAAAAGTATATTGTTTTATATAACCATGCTGCATGCATCTTTGTCCTTTGGATTGTCATTGTCAAAAAAATAGGTTCCATAGTCATAACCAATAAATATATATTATTCTAATCTCAAAACTGACCTTGACAACATGTTACTGTTAACGCAACGGCCATGGTTTTAACAAAACAGTCAGAGTTGTACAAAGCAGTTTCTGCTCTTCCACACGTATCACTCAGAAAGGTACAATCTGAAAAATAAAAGATAAAAGGAAGGATTTTTTAAATTTCAGAGTAACTGGACTGTCTCAAACTATTCCCTATAAAGTGGAACTTTTTTTTAACATTCTAGTATATAAAAAGAAACAAGACTTTTAACATTTGCTCAAGATAACTTGATCATCTCTATCACCATCTGAATAACATTTGACGTCCGACTCGCTCAATACTAGATTAAAAAATACGACGGCGTAACATTATAACATTGTCCCATCAATATTACGATTTCGTTAATGCGAACATGGTATTATGTTTCTTATTATGTTTGGTTATTCATGAAAATATACAATTTTAACCCATAAAAATAATAATTTCATATGGAAAATATACTTACAAGGCGATAATATGTTTGACCGAAATGATTCAGATAAAACATTACTTTGGAATAAACCACAACTTTGGGTAAAAGAAGCTAAGTTGCTGTTCACCCACAAAATCCATAATTTGTAAGAAAGTTCTGTAAATACTCTGTCCGGATTGCCTGTTTCAACCACACGAGGATACGCCTCGTATGAGCTACCTTGGTTTTGGTAATACCCATTTGCTGGACTCACTGAGTAGATCAACACGCCCAGCAGTAAGAGGCACACCGTAAACACACATGGTGAGACAAAAGATCTCATTTCTAGTCTCACCTTTCCAGACAACCAACAGACTGATAGAAATATAGATATGTTGTGAGTTTAAAACGTTATGCTAGTAACTACGTACGTTAAGCGTCAGCTGACTCATATATAAAAGAAACTGAAGGTGTATACCCATCTTTTTACAAATCTTATTGTTCTCTTTCATACAAACTGGAAACCCTTGTTTATACCTTGAACGAATGAGATACAATTGAATTGAGATTATACTAGTTCAATAGTATAGACATAGTCAACACTTTTTATTCAACTCCTCTTAAAGTCGATTGCAGTTTCTAAAGTGAGCAAATACTTCATATCTTCTATATTTATTTTTTCTATATTTTCACCTTTTTTTTTCGTTTCCTTAAAGTGACCAAGATACGAAGATACAACAAACAATATAATAGGGGTAAATAAACAACATCGGTACATGTATTAAACTATTACTGGTTTCACTATACTTAGATATAATGCGGATTCCGCCGATGTGTTTATACTAAATCTAGTGATTGAAAATTCAGGGGAATCTTATTTGATTTTCTTGAAGTTGACCCGAGTTGGCACCACCGAAGGGATCTTTATTTTTTTAACAGACAGCCTGGTGGACTAAAACTTAGATGTAACAAATAGGACAAGACCAATGAACACTTGAAGGATAGACAGACAGCATGACGGACAAAAACTTAATTGTTACAGAAAGGACAAGAAGGATGAACACTTGAATGGAAAACAGACAGCATAACGAACTGAAACTTAAATGTAACAGAGAGGACGAGACGGGTGAACACTTGAATGGTAAACAGACAGCATAACGAACTGAAACTTAAATGTAACATAGAGAACAGGATGGATGAACACTTGAATGGCAAACAGCATGGCGGACTAAAAGTTAAAAATGTCAGAGAGAAATAGACGGGTGAACACTTGAATGGTAAACAGACAGCATGAACGACTAAAACTTAAGTGTTACAGAGAGGACAAGACGGGTGAACACTTGAATGGTAAACAGACAGCATGATGAACTAAAACTTAAATGTAACATAGAGAACAGGATGGATGAACACTTGAATGGCAAACAGCATGGCGGACTAAAAGTTAAAAATGTCAGAGAGGAATAGACGGGTGAACACTTGAATGGTAAACAGACAGCATGAACGACTAAAACTTAAATATAACAGAGAGGACGAGACGGGTGAACACTTGAAGGGCAAACAGACAGCATGACGGACTAAAACTTAAATGTAACAGAGAGGACAAGACAGGTGAACACTTGAATGGTAAACAGACAGCATGACGGACTAAAACTTAAATGTAACAGAGAGGACAAGACGGGTGAACACTTGAAAGATAGACAGACAGCATGACGGACTAAAACTAAATTGTTACAGAGAGGATAAGACAGATGAAATCTTGAAGGGTAAACATACAGCATGACGGACAAAAACTTAATTGTTACAGAGAGGACGAGACGGGCGAACACTTGAAGGATAGACAGATAGCATGGCGGACTAAAACTTAAATGTAACAGAGAGAACAAGAAGGATGAATACTTGAATGGTAAACAGACAGCATGACGGACTAATGTAACAGAGAGGACAAGACGGGTGAACACTTGAATGGCAAACAGACAGCATGACGGACTAAAACTAAATTGTTACAGAGAGGATAAGACAGATGAAATCTTGAAGGGTAAACATACAGCATGACGGACAAAAACTTAATTGTTACAGAGAGGACGAGACGGGCGAACACTTGAAGGATAGACAGATAGCATGGCGGACTAAAACTTAAATGTAACAGAGAGAACAAGAAGGATGAATACTTGAATGGTAAACAGACAGCATGACGGACTAATGTAACAGAGAGGACAAGACGGGTGAACACTTGAATGGCAAACAGACAGCATGACGGACTAAAACTTAAATGTAACAGAAAGAACAAGACGGATGAAAACTTGAATGATAAACAAACAGCATGACAGACTAAAACTTAATTGTTACAGAGAGGATCAGACGGATGAAATTTTGAAGGGTAAACAGACAGCATGGCGGACTAAAACTTAAATGTAACAGAGAGGACGAGACGGGTGAACACTTGAAGGATAGACAGACATCATGACGGACAAAAACTTAATTGTTACAGAGAGGACGAGAAAGATAAACAGTTGAATGGCAAACAGACAGCATGAAGGACTAAAACTTAAATGTAACAGAGAGGACGAGACGGGTGAATACTTGAATGGTAAAAAGACAACATGGCGGACTAAAACTTAAATGTTACAGAGAGGACAAGACGGATGAACACTTGAACGATAGACAGATAGCATGACGGACAAAAACTTAATTGTTACAGAGAGGACAAGACGGGTGAACACTTGAATGGTAAACAGACAGCATGAAGGACTAAAACTTAAATATTACAGAGAGGACAAGAAGGATGAACAGCCTACTTGAATGGCAAACATACAGCATGGCGGACTAAAAATTAAATATGTCAGAGAGGACGAGACGAGTGAACACTTGAATGGAAAACAGACAGCATGGCGAACTAAAACTTAAATGTAACAGAGAGAACAGGACGGATGAACACTTGAATGGCAAACAGACAGCATAACGAACTAAAACTTAAATGTAACAGAGAGGACAAGACGGGTGAATACTTGAAGGATAAACAGATAGCATAACTAACAAAAACTTAAATGTTACTGAGAGGACGAGACGGATGAACACTTGAAGGATAGACAGATAGCATGACGGACAAAAACTTAAATGTTACAGAGAGGACAAGAAGGATGAACACTTGAATGGTAAACAGATAGCATGACGAACTTAAACTTAAAAGTAACATAGAGGACGAGGCCGGTGAACACTTGAATGGTAAACAGACAGCATGGCGGACTAAAACTTAAGTGTTACAGAGAGGACAAGACAGTTGAAGAAGATTGAAGGACCTGTTTATGCGGACACTCTCTGTAAAATTACAGTAACGAATTTATTTTTTGTGAAATCGTTGATTGTTGATATGTCATGTATACAGATTATTAATTGTGCAATAGAGAAGTCTTGGCGTTTTTTAGCTACCCTTTATTTACTCTGGGCTAAAAGATCAGACTAATAACATTTTGAGACATGCCTTAATCCTGTTACAGATTTATTGTTACATTCACGATTCTAAACAACCCAAAAAACATTTGTCAAGTGTGTACATGCAATGGCGAGGGCACTGTTCTGCCTTCGCACATTTTTCAGATTTTGACAGTCTTTCTTCTTTAATCAAATTTGAATATCATCTTCTATATAGACTTAAAATGACATGGTGTTCATGAAAATATGTCTTTTCTTAAAGTTTACAATGAAAAGAAACACTTTTCTCACAGAAATTGCAACCGCTAATATGATTGATATTTCGCCTGTAATAATGCACTCATTTTTGTATCATTTCTTTTTATCAACGTAGTGTCAATACAAAAATATCTTGCAGTACTGATAGTGCAAGCTGATGTTCCAACTCACACAGTACAAATATTGATTTACTAAATTACATTCTTGGAATGTTTAAACTAGAAATGTCGGAAATGCCCAACTTCTTACTTATCAATTGTATGAACCCTTTGAAAAATCAGATTGGTCAAAGAGAGAAATAGAAGACAATTTCATATTTCAGAAATCTTTCACTTATAATCAATGTTAACTTTTTCGTTAATGGTCTTTCCATTACTTTACCAATGATAGAAAAAGTGCGCTAATTATCTTCAAGCCGTCCCAGAAGTAAATGAATGCGAATTTTCAAATACAATATGTTAAAGCCTATTTTATTCCCATTCAATTTCATGCGATAGAGGTGATGTGTTTCACTAGAAAATGTTGAAAAAGAGAACAGTTAACGAAGATAACAGTAGTTTCTGTACGTATATATTGAGATATGTTGATCTAGTTAAAAAAAAGTTAAAACATCACCAAGTGGGAGCTGATATTTTAGGGTCATTAATAATAAGGATGTTGTATAGTTAAATGATAAATTGAACAATAGACTCAAGTATTTCTTACATCCTCATTCACATCATGTCATCTTGGTAACTCCATAGGTAAATACCTACTAACTCTATAGTCTTTCTTACAAATTTACTGTGTCAATACCTTCAATAATGGTATTAAGTGCACAATGAAAGGGACTTTCTATGAATTAACTAAATTTCAATAAATTTATCATCCAGCATTCACGAGGAAATCCTGATGAAATCATTTTTTTCCCTGATAAATAATGAATCATTTTCTTTCAATAGTTGTCATTTTATTCAACAAAGATACAATAAATATAAAATATCACAGTTCCTTTTATATACAGTTAAATAGATATAATAATCACGAAGTTTGTTGAATAATGTACATATTTATATAACTAGCTACTAGGAGCGGCAGCATATCCAATAGGCACTATGGAATTATTTTGAATAAAAAATTTCTGTTCAGATTTCAATGTTATTAAAACAGGTTCTTGGAATCGTGCGTCATATGCATCTAAAGGATTGGGGAATGGATTCATATAGACTGTTTTTAATGGTAGATTAATAGCTGGGACAAAGCCAGTAATATCACCTGGTATTTGATGTCTTCCTCTGCTCAATACACTAGGTAAACAGTATTCTGTAATAAATATATAAAAATACAAATTTCTATGACTAATAAAAACTGTTTTAACCAGTAGTTCTTGCCTTTAGTTTAATAACTCAATCAAAGGGATAAAGTCATTTTACTATTATCAGCTGATATAACTTAGTTTTTATCTGTATGACTTTTCAGGATTAAAATCTGATATCAGGTTTTGCCACAAATCAACAAAAATGATCTGTGATTCTGTTACTGAATCACTTATAACCCAATATCAACATTTTCATAGGCATATGGTTAATAATGCTCTAGATGGAATTATGACTTTTTACAAGGCAGGGTTTTAACTTTTATCCCTTGAAACCTATCTTTGATGCTTTAAATTGAAAGTTTAAATTGAAATAAATTAGGTTTAGATCGTTTTTGTTCAAGATGTTGCATTTCAAACCGTCGTTGTCAAAAAAATATTAGAATGGTTTATATCTTACCAGTTTTCTTCTGTTTACTAGATAATGTATGTGTTTCACCAAGTCTAACTAAAGCTTGTTTTCTGAAATAAACAAAGATTTATATTTTCTACTGATATGGTTCTATCTGTGTGTTTTTTCCAAAAAAAATAAACATGTCCATCAATAAATACTGAACTATTCTACTCATGCATATGGTACAGTTTTATGGTCTGCGGAACAATTCATTTTCAAAATAAAGGGTATTATTACCTTGGTATTCTTGGTAAAACTAATACTGTATTTTTATTTTGAGTAAGTTTCTCTGTTGATTTGGTTGCTGGTTGAGCACTTTGTCCTCTTCTGATGGCCTCTAGTTCTTTTTCTACCATCATATCACAGAAATAACTGATTGCATCTATATAGGTTGCACTGTCTGATAGATTCACATCTGGTAGCTTGTTATACATCACTAAAATATATTCATACAATGTCATTATAGTCAACTAAATTCTGTGTTTTTCTACTTCTACCAAGATTTGGATAGCTGGCATCAAAAAATTCTTAAATTCTTCAAACTCAACTAAAAGTAATCTATGTGACTTATATAGTCCTGTCATAAGGAACAATGGCTGCATAAAACAGTGTTCATTGATATAACTTACTAGTAAGACTTCTAGAAGAACTAGAAGCTGAAGTATGTGATAATCTATCTTGTTCTGCTACAGATCGTGGTATAAACTCTGTACCATCAGGTAATGTTGTTACTGTACCTTGATCATCCAGAACACTTACACCCTAAAATATATACGTATACATTATTATATAGCTATAATAAATAACTTCAAACATACTTAATCAATCCAACAGATCCTTAGAGATATTCAATTCCACTAAAACTAAAGGAGAACTGCATAGATATCAATATTAGCTCCCCTCTGGTGACGTCATAAAACATGTCAGTTTTAAATGAATTGACAGAACCACAAACATTGGAATGGAAATTGGAATGGTGTAAATTGATGCTATCAGTGTCACCAATACACATAAAAGTTAAGAAAACCCATTTACAATCCATTTCATTATTTACAAATTGGTGAACATGTCTCGTCAATGAAGACACATTTACAAATTAACAAAAGACTAAGTGATAAGCCATAGGCCTACTTACAGATCCTCTCTTTTTAACTTTAGTTTGATGTTTCTGTAACTGACTTTTTGTTATACGACTATGTATATTTTGACCCTTCTTCATTCTCTCTATAGTATCTTCAATATGAAGCTTATATGAGGTCATCCACCTAATAGAATGTAAACAAAGTTCAGGTATTAGGATAACACTTTTTCAAGATTTTATTTACCATAAATAATTCAAATGTCTGTTAATGTTAATCAAATGAAGATAATGTGTGAATTGATAAATGTCTCCTTTTCATGGAAAGTTGTTAAAACACTAAAGTAGTTCCTAAATCAAAAGTTTAAGTTACCATTAGCTTAACAAAAATTACATTAGTTCTATATTTATGTACAGTGTTAAATCAAATGCCAATATCATATATTTTTTTAATAAGTTATAGAACATATATTTGGATCCTTTCAACAGTTTTTGTTTTTGTATTTGTTTTGACAATATAGACTGGTTACTCACTAACCTATCAAGCCATTGATAACACATATTTCTTAGTTCTTTCTTTCTATCTTCTTCATCAATATTCCAAATATCCCACGAGTCTAATTCTTTTTCTAATTGTCGATGTGGATCTTGTAAACCACAGTTAGCTAAAATATCACACACTAACATTCTGGAATAGATACAGTAAAAAATACAATAAAACAGAGAAATACATATATATCCTGACCGTAAATCAATTTTCTTTCACTCATCCTGACCCAATTACAACAATTTTCTTTCACTCATCCTGACCCACTTACAACAATTTTCTTTTACTCATCCTGATCCAATTACAACAATTTTCTTTTACTTGTCCTGACATAATTCTAACAATTTTCTTGTACTCAGTCTGACATAAAAACATTAATTTTCACCCATCCTGACCTTATATCAATTTTCTTTTACTCATCCTGACCTTATATCAATTTTATTTTACTCATCTTGACCTTATATCAATTTTATTTTACTAATCCTGACCCAATCACAACAATTTTCTTTTACTCACCCTAACCCAATTATTACAATTGTCTTTTACTCATCCTGACCCAATTACAACAATATTTTTTTACTCATCCTGACACAATTGCAACAATTTTCTTTTACTCATGCTGACAAAATTGCAACAATTTTCTTTTACTCATCCTGACCCAATCACAACAATTTTCTTTTACTCACCCTAACCCAATTACAACAATTGTCTTTTACTCATCCTGACCCAATTACAACAATATTTTTTTACTCATCCTGACACAATTGCAACAATTTTCTTTTACTCATCCTGACATAAAAACATCAATTTTCTTTTACTCACCCTAATTTCAGATTCCCAAGATTATGGATGACTGTTTTCATTATATTTTTTTAATTTTTAAACTAACTTCACAAACAATTCTCTCACTAGAGGTTATGCCTACATGCCTGTGCCTGTGCTTTCGTAACATTACTTCATTGTAATGTTACAATCTAAAATTCCTAACCCAATTACAACAATTTTCTTTTACTCATCCTGACACAATTACAACAATATTCTTTTACTCATCCTGACCCAATTACAACAATTTTCTTTTACTCATCCTGACAAAATTACAACCATTTTCTTTTACTTATCCTGAAACAATTACAACAATTTTCTTTTACTCATCCTGACACAATTACAACAATTTTCTTTTACTCATCCTGACCCAATTACAACAATTTTCTTTAATCATCCTGTCACAATTACAACAATTTTCTTTTACTCATCCTGACACAATTACAACAATTTTCTTTTACCCCTCCTGACCCACTCACAACAATTTTCTTTTACCCATCCTGACATAAAAACATCAATTTTCTTTTACTTATCCCGACCCACTTACAACAATTTTCTTTTACTCATCCTGACCTAAAAACATTAATTTTCTTTTTCTCATCCTGACCCAATTATAACATTTTTCTTTCACCCATCTGACTGACTTACAACAATTTTCTTTTACTCATCCTGACACAATTACAACAATTTTCTTTTACTTATCCTGACTCACAACAATTTTCTTTTACTTATCCTGACATAATTACAACAGTTTTCTTTTACTCATCCTGACCCAATTACAACAATTTTCTTTTACTCATCCTGACACAATTACAACAATTTTCTTTTACTCATCCTGACACAATTACAACAATTTTCTTTTACCCCTCCTGACCCACTTACAACAATTTTCTTTTACTTATCCTGACATAAAAACATCAATTTTCTTTTACTCATCCTGACTCACAACAATTTTCTTTTACTCATCCTGACATAAAAACATCAATTTTCTTTTCTCATCCTGACCCAATTATTACATTTTTCTTTCACCCATCTGACCCACTTACAACAATTTTCTTTTACTCATCCTGACACAATTACAACAATTTTCCTTACTCATCCTGACTCACTTACAACAATTTTCTTTTACTTATCCTGACATAAAAACATCAATTTTCTTTTACTCATCCTGACTCACTTACAACAATTTTCTTTTACTTATCCTGACATAAAAACATCAATTTTCTTTTTCTCATCCTGACCCAATTATAACATCTTTCACCCATCTGACCCTCTTACAACAATTTTACCCTTAGGCCATGTACTAAAAAGGGATTATATTATTGTCATTCTGATTTTTGCATAGGAGAAAAAAAAATTACATTGCTTATGACAAAATGTTGTGATATAGATTGTTTAAAGTGATTCATTGAATGAAACAGGACAGTCATGGTTTTAGTAATTATAAAAAAAATCATTATCATGACTATTTTTGTCAACCAAATTCATCAAAAAAAGAGAAAAAAAGGTACTTTTCAAATAATTGTTCACCAATAGAAGAATTTGAATAGGGAACTAAAGAAAAGATTCATGATGTAAATGTTAGTTATTAGGTTTGTAACGCCCTACTATGATGATGTCTATCTATAAATTGTTTACATATTAGAGTCAATATTGAAGTATAACTTTGTACTTTCAGTCAATACGGGAAGAAGAGAAACAGTTCGACCAGTCATTTTTCTTCTCTCACCCAAATCTATTTGTACTAGACTACTATTCATATTTAAACAAGTAAATCCCTATTTAACTGATGAGAAAACCCAAACATCCTGGAACAAAATTTGGGTTTATTGAAAACATTAAAATACTGAAGTTTGTGTTATAACAATAATAAGACATATCATATCTTCAGTTACAGAAAATTACAAACAATTTCAAAAGTTTTCACTTATTAACTTTTTTTTTTTATGGAAAAGTAACCATTTGGTAATATTTGTTATAAAGTTATAAGCTTACTTCATTAATATTCTAAAAATACTAAACTAATAACTTCATACAAGGTCAAAAGCAATTACATTATACATTATATTATAGAAACTTTGCTCTTTACTTCTATCTAGTTATAAATGAAAGTCAAATACACTTTGTAAACTAGACTTTTATATTTATTGCCTGTTTTATTAATGTATAACTGATGAATACATAGATGTCATTAATACTCAAAAAATTTACATAATAATTTCATTATTATCCTACTTAGATTATAAACATTTATGTTTATTTAGGTCTAGAATATATGTAATGTAACGAGTCTTCAAAAGTACTAAAACTGCACAAAAATTCTGCATAATTTCTTCAAATATACATTCAAACCAGAAACTTAATCTTATATGTTTTTTCTATATAATATTGTGTATTCTCACTAATGAATCGAATTGTTAACTTTGAAACACAGATTTTTATGGATAAACACGGATTTAAAGGTCCAAAATTTGACAGTGAGTTGTGAACAATAAATACTGACTAGTTTAGCTACAAAAAAGATAAAGGTATGATTGGTCAAATGGATGGTCGACCAACGAACATGCCCCTTTAAATGAAGTTGTACATAAATGATGTAAAGTAAAGAACTTATTTTTGAACTGATTGTACTACTGAACCCAATAATCAGAGACAGGGAAAAGTACTATTTATATATAATAATTATTTTGTTATATTTACCTGATATCTTTATCTCCATCTAAATATTGTAAAATCATTTCACTTATAAATTCTTTATCTTTAACACTGAAAGAATTCAGAGCTTTAACAGCAACCATTATAAAAGTTTTTTCTTGGTCAACAGCGCTGACTGGTGCTTGTTTACTGTCGTTTAATATTGATATTATAATTTTACTAGCTAATTGACCTGTTGAATCAGTAAAACCTTCTTGTAGATGTAAGGATATCAAAGCTTCCGTTATAGCTGTCTTATTTGGAAATTCTGTTGTTTTTAGAATTTTCAGCAATGACATACAAAATGCATCAGTAGTCCAAGGTTTAGGCCATGTCTGGAAAAAATCAAAAAATAATTCTTTGAAGTGAACAAAATGAAATAATTTCTGTAATAAATGTAAATTATACACATACATAAATTTGAATTGATCATTATCCAAAACATTTACGAAAGATTGTCAGATACAGAGAACAATTTAAAGAAAGAATTCATGATAATACATAATATAAAATTAAACTCAGAAATAAAGATGTCATACACAATAAATAAATGTGACTCACTTGAGGTGAAATAGAAGGAAAATATTTATTAAACCAGTCAGTATTTTCATATTGAGTTATAAATTCTGGTAGTGGAGATACAGGAGGGGTGACTGGTCGAGGTGTTGGTGTAGAAACAGGAGTTGGTAGTTTCTGAGGAGGAATAGAAACAGTTGCTGGTTGTATTGGTGGTCTGGGTACTAATTTAGCAATGGGTTTAGCAGCAGGTCTTTTTGGTTTTGGTGGTGTTGGTTCTCTAACTGGTGTAGGTTTTGGCTCCTCTGGTTCTTCAACCTTAAATCAACATCAAATTTAACATATTAATATTTTTTCATCTAAATACAAAAACAAATCATTTGAAACACAATCTTGAACTTGATCTTGACTGTGTGTGTGCTACAAAAGTAAAACGGTAATTTCATACTGGTATGTAACATAAAACCTACCTTTGGTGTTGGTGTTCTTTCTAATAATCCTGCAAATTTATTAGTAGGTGTAGTAGCAGTGACTGGTGGGGGTGTTTTTACTTTACCCCAGAAAGCATCTTCATCTGATTTATTAGAAGGAACTGGTGAAGGTGTTTTGGGTATTGGACTGCGAGGAGAATCCTCACTATAATCACCCATATCTAATACTCGAGATACTTGATCATCATTATCTGATCTAAATGTTACTGATCTTCTCTTATCTTCTGTTCCCTATAATAAAACAAGTTACAAACCATCAACAAAACATTACATTTTATTCCGTGTTACATCTGTTGATTTATGATTTTTCTACAACTTACCCTTCATTATACATTTGCATAGATAGTGTGCAGTTTTTAACCTTAAAAGGAGCATGCTAAACTGGGGATGTGCTTTACAGACAGTGACAAATTATGTCTGATACTTTTCAAGTAAATATAAATTGTCTGCCATTTTGAAATTGATTGCTAATGGTCAAGGTGCTAAGATGTCACTAACCAGTGTCCTTACACCTTCACATATATAATATCTTTAATTCTTAAAAAACTTACAAAACTGAAATTATCAATTTGTTGTAATTGTTCTAATGATAAAGATGGTGGTCTATATTCAGATGTTTGGGTAGTTTCTGGACTAAGTGGTGGTGGATATAATATTTTAGCTAATACTGAGTTGGGTATAAAACCACCAGGTATTATTTTCTGAGGTTCACTTGGTTTGCTGGTTGATTTTAAAATAGATTTTTTAGGTAATTTATTTGGGAAGAAACCAGTTGGTTCTGTTTCTGGTCTATAACCATCAGCTGAAACATAATCATCAACTTTAGCATTATATTGACATCTACTTGATATTTTCAATCAGATATCATTTTTAAATAATAATAACTTAACTACAGAACAAAACAAACTAAAGCAGGGTTTCCTTGAACATTTAACACACTTTTTTATATATGATGTTAATTTTGAATTGTAGCTACCAGCAACAAACAGGATTACATAAAGAGGCATTTCATCTATTTATACAATTTAGGTATTACCTTTCCTTTTCTCTCCATTTAACTTATCATTAGCAGTATCTAGAAGATATGGGTCTTCTTTTGGTAACTAAAATAGATATAGATCAGTATGGTAACTTTAGTATGATAACAGATATTGCTTTGTTATCTAAATATTGCTTATGTTATCTAAACATTGCTTATGTTATCTAGACATTGCCTATGGTATCTAGACATTGCCTATGTTATGTAGAAAGGGCCTATGCTATCTTGACAGGGTCTATGTTATTTACACATGGATTATGTTATTCAGACATGACACATGTTATCTAGACAGTGCCTATGTTCTTTACATTCTGTTCTTTATGACCTTTTTGCTATCTAGACATGGTCTATGTTATTTAGACATGACCTTTTTGCTATCAAGACATGGCCTATGTTATTTAGACATGACCTTTGTTAAATCAGACATTGCTAATCTCACTGGTTGGGCCTCTGTTATCTAGACATGACCTATGTAATCCAGACATGGCTTATGTTATTTAGAAATGGCCTGTATGTCTGGAACACAGTTCCTAATAATAATGACAAAAAAGTGATTTGATTATGATAACTTACTGTAATCTTTGGTTTATTATAGAACATTTTCATATAATTAGTAAAAGCTTCATCTTGTGTCTGTTTATTTTTCACTGATATTGTGTTAGCTTTAATATCACCTTTCTTTAACTGTTTTAACTCATCATCTCTACATAGTAGATTAGAGAACGCCTGTTGTAGATACAAAACAAATTAACAGTTAGGACAATTTCAAGTATTTTGTTTCATTTTATTTTCTTTGGGCAGCTTTACTTATTCAAAATCTAGATCCAACATCAGACAAAGTAAAAAAGGTAAGTTATACTCTGACCAAACAGAAAATCTTATTGGTTGAAAAGGTAATTTTATCTTTGTTAAAATGTTGTTAAATCTGGAATGAGTGACAATGCCCAAAGAAAAAAAATTGAATATCTGAAATAGAAATAAATATATAATTGTTTCAGTGACTTTAAAATATATTTAAAAAAAAATAATTTGTTTTAAGGGTTAAAAAGAAATTGTGAAGTACTGATCAATGAGGTCAGGATTACGTCAACATTAAACAAATATCTTATATTATATCAACATAATATATTCACGATGTATTGACATTATTTCTTATAACTACTTCTATAATATATCTTCAGTTAAACTCTGAATAAATTGAGAAAATTTGACCTACAAACCATGATATGACAACCAATAAACCAAGTCTATAAGCCATACAATGCTTTTCTGGCAGATAAAGCTACTTAGTTCTTTATGCAATGGGTAAATGACAATTTTGTTAAAAATTCAAAATAAAGCAGACTAGTGCACTTAAAGGGACTCCCTGTTTTTAATTAACCCCTCAAAAATAAATTCTGTTTGATCAAGAAGATACAGAGATACAATAAGCATACTTTGAATTACTTTCAGGTAACATTTGCTACGTTTTTGTTTATGAACACTTTTTTCGAAAAAAGCAGAATGGCCCTTTAAATTTGCCAATGTCTAATAATGTACTCAGTGGGTAGAAAGTGAAACCTTAGTTTATTAGTTCGCATTTATCAAATAAACTTTCTGTGGCAGCCAATGTTAGAATTATTGACAATGTGAAAGCCACAATGAAAGATCCAGAAGAACTGTGTAAACCAGACAATCTAGGAAAAAATGGCAGTTTCTTGACATTATATTTATGTTAAAATAGTTTTATTATAATGATAATTATACAGTGTCTCAAGAACAAAATAAATATTATAAATTTATAGAGCTCAAATAACCTTCAACCTTAAATTATATTTTATTTTAAGGCTAGCAAAATTTTACAATATAAGAAATCTTTTAACTTTATGTGGTTCATCATTGAATCATGGCCAGCTTAGGTGAGAAGAAAATGAAATATGTATTTGTAGTTTACTTACTAAAAAAAGCGTTTAACTTTTTTGAATTGTCCGTTTGTCCTGTGAAGCAAGCATCAAGGTATAAGTTTGCACAGGATAGAAATAAACTTTGAAGCCTCACCTTTTCTCTGATATCTTTTTCTCTTTCTATAGCAGCCTCTTCTTCTGGTGATAGTATATCTACATAATGATCAAACCTACATAGAAATTATAGCTTGTTTAAAATCTAATGAATACTTTCTCAGATACACCTAAGCTTATATTGCACACATTCAACATTTTGAAAACATCAAATCCTCATTATGTCATAATAGATATAAAAAGAATTTCATAACTGTTTGGGAAATTTCATCCAGGACAGTCAGGGATTGAGGTTTTTATTCCATAAAATGATTACCAACATCACATACAAAGGGAAATCAGGCTTAAACAAGAAAACTCAAAATGTAGGAAAATATATTGAACTTATGATATAAGAAAAGAGATATTGAACAAACTTTCTTACTTGAATGATGATTTAGAATTTTTCAGTCTTTTAACATCATTCTTGCTCATTACATTAAGTAGATTTTCATTATAGGGTAATGGTTCTTCATCTGTTTCCTTTCTAAATTTCATTGTCACCATTTTAAACCTGTATGTTTTTGGCATGTCTAAATAGAAAATACCAATAATAAGCTTTATAGTCTAATTTCTTTATTTTGGGAGCTGCTAATTTGGGCACAACATTTACCCTCCTTTAAGCATGCAATCTAAAGCCCTGTGTACGGTATACGCTAACTTAAGGGATGTTGTCTACATCAATTTTCTTGAAGGAAGAGTACAAAAACAAACTTACAAGAAGAATAAGGGATTTTATATAAATGTCTTCCCAATCCTACCAATAAATCACCTTTATTCGAACAGAATCCTATACTGTATGGTATCACACCTAACTTTAATACTCTAAAAACAACAGATATATAACATTTAAATACAGAATTTCTACAAAAACAAATATAGGTTAGTTGAAAACCATCATCAAGAAATTAATAAGCTTATTAATTATCAAAATTAGTCCTTGATATTGCCAACAGGTCACAATAAAGTATGAATAACAATATTGGAGTTCAAATATAGTATGAATAACAATATTGGAGTTCAAATATAGTATGAATAACAATATTGGAGTTCAAATATAGTATGAATAACAATATTGGAGTTCAAATATAGTATGAATAACAATATTGGAGTTCAAATATAGTATGAATAACAATATTGGAGTTCAAATATAGTATGAATAACAATATTGGAGTTCAAATATAGTATGAATAACAATATTGGAGTTCAAATATAGTATGAATAACAATATTGGAGTTCAAATATAGTATGAATAACAATATTGGAGTTCAAATATAGTATGAATAACAATATTGGAGTTCAAATATAGTATGAATAACAATATTGGAGTTCAAATATAGTATGAATAACAATATTGGAGTTCAAATATAGTATGAATAACAATATTGGAGTTCAAATATAGTATGAATAACAATATTGGAGTTCAAATATAGTATGAATAACAATATTGGAGTTCAAATATAGTATGAATAACAATATTGGAGTTCAAATATAGTATGAATAACAATATTGGAGTTCAAATATAGTATGAATAACAATATTGGAGTTCAAATATAGTATGAATAACAATATTGGAGTTCAAATATAGTATGAATAACAATATTGGAGTTCAAATATAGTATGAATAACAATATTGGAGTTCAAATATAGTATGAATAACAATATTGGAGTTCAAATATAGTATGAATAACAATATTGGAGTTCAAATATAGTATGAATAACAATATTGGAGTTCAAATATAGTATGAATAACAATATTGGAGTTCAAATATAGTATGAATAACACTATTGGAGTTCAAATATAGTATGAATAACACTATTGGAGTTCAAATATAGTATGAATAACAATATTGGAGTTCAAATATAGTATGAATAACAATATTGGAGTTCAAATATAGTATGAATAACAATATTGGAGTTCAAATATAGTATGAATAACACTATTGGAGTTCAAATATAGTATGAATAACAATATTGGAGTTCAAATATAGTATGAATAACAATATTGGAGTTCAAATATAGTATGAATAACAATATTGGAGTTCAAATATAGTATGAATAACAATATTGGAGTTCAAATATAGTATGAATAACAATATTGGAGTTCAAATATAGTATGAATAACAATATTGGAGTTCAAATATAGTATGAATAACAATATTGGAGTTCAAATATAGTATGAATAACAATATTGGAGTTCAAATATAGTATGAATAACAATATTGGAGTTCAAATATAGTATGAATAACAATATTGGAGTTCAAATATAGTATGAATAACAATATTGGAGTTCAAATATAGTATGAATAACAATATTGGAGTTTGATAAGTAACTTTTCGTGATATGGTGCAACAGATGAATGTAGTACTTCACCTTCAAAGTTCCAATTATTTTTTGTATAGTATATTTCAGATAATAAAAGAATAATATTGCAAGTAATAGTTTTTGTCTATGGCTAAGTTTACAATCACAAATGGAGAAATAAAAACTCAAAGAGCTGTGAAAAACCCTGAAAAAATAGTTAGGACACTATTACATCAATTTTCACCATTCCAATTTTCAATCAGACATCTGTGGTTCTAGACATTCCACTTAAACTAAGTGTTGGATTACATTACATCAGCAAAGGCCTTTAGTGATACAAGCAAATTTTGTGGGTGTTAAAGTGACATGAAAATAAAAATTCCCATAAAAAGCACTGACCTAGGTCATGAATGTCATCAAACACTTAGTTTAAGTGGAATTGCTGGAACAAACGATTGAAATTGGAAAAAACGTAGTTCAAATTGATGCTATCAGGGAATCTTTTAGAGAATTTCTTTACAATCTCTTTAAGCTTACCTGATGAGGTTATTAGTTTGATTCCAGATCCTTACGGTACCATCATGACTAGAGGTAGCAAATAGTCTCATACGTTGACAAACACTTAGTCCAGTTACTATATCATCATGGTCATCATCTGGTTTATGGTCAAAACGATCTACAGGAAAAAAATAGTTTATAATACCATCAATAGTGATAGTCAAAATTGCTTATCTGAAAACAGTAGGCCATGATCTCCAAAAAAGTAACTAGTAACTTTTGAAACTCTACTTTTCATAATAAATTCATAATGTTAAAAAGAACCAAATCTCAGTTTATCATCCACAGCTAAGTGACATGGTATGAGCAGGCTTTGGATTTTCAACAGAAGTATTAACATTCATCCTACCATATATTTCTGAACATTACGCGCAGGCATGTATAATGCACAACCCTTCTTGACCTATAAAAATTTGATATATCCAACTATTATGAAGACTTCACCTCTATACTATATGACAACAATGAAAAGAGGAATCAAATAAAAAGATAAGGGTGGATACGTCATGGGCGTATTATAGAAAATGTAAGAAAACTATAGAATTGTTAAATTGTCATATTGCAAAAAAAATATATATTCAGTTCTAGTTTCAGCCCTGTACCATTTATTTACTGAATGTTTTATTATAAAAAATGGGGTGTGGTAAAGTAATTTAGTTAGACTTGATTAGTTATGTTATTAGTTTAAAACTTTATTTACAATTACAATGATTTAATACAGATAGTGTAGCGTGTGGTGTGAACAACTTAAAAATTATAAAAAATGATGCATTCAGCAACAGTCAAAACAAAGTTTCCTGCCATTAATCATATTTGAAACAAGGATTTCAACTGGTTGAAAATTCTCAACCAATGAAATCTAGTGACTTAGACATAATTAGGTGTTAGAAAAATGCTCATAGGCATCTGGTTGGAGGTTGTATGAGACCACAAATGATTACAGAAATTGAGAATCAGTTGTAATAAAGTGAATAGTGAAAATATTTAGAACAGTGCTAGGATGTGAACATTGAGATTGTGAACTTACTCTGGTAGGCATCTAAATTACTCATTGTATTTGTGAACACTATAAAAGTTATTAGGTAAATGTTATCACACTATCACACATATTAATATCACTTCTAATCTTTCTTGTTACATATTAGAAATGAAATATAAACGAAAATGAAATATAAACGAAAAAGATCCAAAATGTTGTGAATCTTTCTTAACTAAAATATCATTTTCTGCTACATGTTTTGAGTTGAAAATATCTTATTTTCTGTGGTGTGAAAATCATGTTATATGTGAATATTATATCATTAAAATATTCTGCTACTTTCACTACAGTCATTCTTATTACCATCACAGACAGGTGGAGCAAAAATAATGAGCGAATGAATACAAATGTACATATTTCAAACATAAAGGTTGCTTACTTTTATCGTTGAGATTATATAAAACTGTACTAAATGTAGCCGTTGTTGGATCTTGAAAGGCCACACATAAACTATTCTTTAATGTAGTCATATGAGCTGGAGTATGAGCACAATAGAATGACATCAATGGTGCTAATGCTTCTTCAGCAAATGGATATAATCTCCAAATTTTAATAACATTATCTGTAAGATATATTAAGATTCAGTTTAAGCAACAAAACAACAGAAACTTAAGCTTACAGACCAATTTCCCATTCGAGAACATTCTTTTCCTATGTGCCCTTACATCATTGAACATCAAATTGAACATCAAATTGAACATCAAATTGAACATCAAATTGAACATCAAATTGAACAACTATCTATGAAGAAAGTCTGCAAATATGTTCTACCTGTATAGGATCTATGAGTTTCTGCAGTAGAAAACGTAGAAATATAAATAAATGTTTACCCATTCCAGCTGATATTAACTGATCTTGTCTTGAATTAGCTATCATATTTAAAACACCTTTACTACCATGAGCCTATAACGAGATTAGAAACAATGTTGTTTAAATCATTTTTTAACAAAAAAAGAGCAAAAAATTAAATAAACTTAAATTAGCTAAAATTTCCAGTTGAAAAAAAAAATGTCAAGAATAAGAATAGATATATTATAAAATAATTAAATAAGCATAATAAACAGTAAATATAACTGAAATCTATATTGAATATGATACAAGTAATGATTTGTAAAAACATACCTCTATTTCAAAATCTACATCACCAGTATCCCAATTAAACACACAGATATACCCATCTTTTCTTCCTCCCAACAGGAGAGTTCTATTTCGGTTCTTTGAATTAGATTTGGCGTTAGCAAGGTTTTTTACAGCATGAGTAGTTGCACCTCTTTTTGCTGCTTCCCAAATATCTCCTTCAGCCATTATATCCACAATATACTCATATACCAGTAAATAGTTACACATTTCTAATAGACAAAATTATACCTTTTTGAGCCTAGTTATTTCATCAATATCATTTAATTATTAACAGAAAGTTATTTGATCATAGAATTTCATTCTTATATTAATATCACAGATGTGTAAATCCTACAAGTTTTAAAAAATGAGTCTACAGTTCAGATAAAGAGACCAATGACTATAACCCAGATATATTTTGAAAGTATTTTATTCTTAATTATATATATATACAAGCTTTATAAATATGCTTGAAGCATTAGAACTGATAGATTTCTTCTTTTGGGCACTGTCAAATTAATGACCTATGATAAATTTTGAGGTCTGATTTCCTTTAAGAGTAAACAATTTAAGTTTTCAGATTGGGAAAAAAATCAAATCAACCCTGGACTCAGGGCAGTGATATTAGTGAAATAGACAGTTTTTCCTATCCTGAGACGACGGATTAAGAAGCAAAACTTGAAAATAAGTTGTGCAATTCAAACATTTTTTTAAATTACAAGTAACAATGTGTTAGAAGTTTAGTAAAGCAAGCACAATTAACACATCAATATTACAACAATTTTCTTATTTCATCTACCGTAGTTATGCAGAATATAAGTTAGTCCAAATCATCCAATCAACAATAAAACATCAAATCATTTTTAAAAATATTGTTAAGTATATTGTGTATATAAAGTACGGTAGTGATATTTAGTAATAACAAACATAAAAGTGCAACAACTCTCAACAACAAAATAATTCCTATTATCATTTCTGAAAATTGAATAATTCTTGTATTCATTAGAGTTAGAAAATACTATCTCCATAAGCTATAAAACTTTACAGCATAATAAACCATGTCACTTTAAAGAATTAAAATCGGATATATCTTTCTCTATCAATACAACAAAACTGTAAAATGCTGACATTTGTAAGATGTTACTGACATTATGATGTCATTTAAAATAACTCTATAGTGTCAATAACAGCCTGGAAATGCCAACTGTCTAAACTTAATCAGTATATTTTTTGTTCAAATGTAAAGGAACATGAAATCAGATTCAATTCTGAAAATTGACATGGATGGCTAAAGCATTAAAAAGCTGTAAAATATAATCTAAACTTAATTTTTGTGAAAATTCCCTCTGTTTTTAGCAAAAGCAAAAAAAATTATGGTCAAGAATACAAGAAATATGTTGTATAAAATAATGATAAGAATTATTTTGTAGTGTTACTAGCCAATTACCCACCTGAAAAAATAAAAAATAAAATAGTAAGAAGGCATAAAAAAGGGTTTTATTGAAATTTGAGAGAGGTACATGAAAACATGATCAAGTTTTTTTAATCTTATTTGTTGTTTATCTGTCTATACTAAATGAAATCACTGTATTTATAATTGACATCCAGGATGACTAAAATATCAGAGGTGTTGCTTCAGTTAACATACATTTTAGAAGGAAACAACAGATAAAAAGCAGTCCAGCTTTGACTAGCTCAATCTAACCACTATGAATAACTTATGATTTGTGAGAGATTACAATAAGATAGGTGAACTACCTTCAGGTTTAGAAAATGTCCATCTTTGAAGTATTTGACATGGATTAGTACTAGTGTCACTTTTAACAATATCACCATTTCCCATTACAGTAAATAATGTATCTATGATAGAAATTATAATATTATTACATCTACAATCTATATAACAAGGGGAGTGGCTGATTCTTATCAGAAAGTCTAGTGGGGAACACAATTAAAAATTTAAGCAGGTCTTAAGATTACTGTAATTTGGGCACGCCTTTTATTCATGGAGCAGAGTGCAGATAATAAAACAGTGAAAGCTCTGGAGAAAACTACAGTATTATTTACTATAGTAGTATTTTCACTAATTTAGAACTCTCTGTCTCTGAGTGTTATAATTTCAATCAGAGATGAACTAATGTAATGATCAGGCCTACATTTTGCATCTCTGGACCTGCAATGGTTAAGTAGCATGATGCTACTTTTTATTTTATTTTTTCTTATTTGAACACAGCATTTACAGTTGTGACTAGCCTGTAATTTAAAGTTCTGTATATTTCATATTGTGAATTACCTTCAGTTTTAGATATTCATTACTATGTTTTATAATGAAAATGACACACAATACTGATAGGAAGAGCATCAAATAATTGTGACAATGGTCGACTAAGCTACATTTATGATCTGATTTTGATATACGAGTAGAATCTAAACGAAAAACCAACCTTCATTTATTGCATAAGCAGCATCAACAACACCAGAAAACTGTTCCATAATTAATGATGTTATAACATTACCATTATTAGGTGATACAATACGTATACTAGAATCAGAACATATTATAACAGCTCGCTGTGGATAGAATGGGTGGGATGTCATCTTAATACTGTTCACTCTATGTCTGTAATAAAAAATATACCGGTACCACAAACATGTTATCAATAACTTCAATCAAATATCTTTCATAGATGATTTTATGATTTTCACAAGTTAAAACAACAAAAGTCTAGAATTTTATACATACCCAATGGCTGTATGTATTTTGTAAACATGTTGTAGTTGCCATAAGTCGATTTTTTTACCAGAAAATGTATAGAACATATCATATTGTAATTCTGTACCCAATCCATCTACAGGTTCAGATATAACTACTCTACAAATACACAGTAAATAATGATATTAAACTTTATTAAAGAATTAAAACATTCAGCTAAATAGTATTATTGTATAAATATGACAAACTTATTAAAGCAATGTCATTTATTTTTTTACTTTTGTTGTGTGATCAATTCGGTTATTTGAATTTGCCAAAAATCATAAATTGCGCCATTGTTATACTTTGAAAACAATAGTTTTCTATAATCCTCTTCAGGTTCCTTGATTGATTGCCTTACCCCCTATAAATATTTACTATTTCATGATTTTCTCTTAGGTTTCCCTTGCAATCTATTTTATGTCAGAAAACAGAGCCTGGCTTCAATTATTTTTATCAAATTTCATGCTGAAAAAGTGCCTCATTTCCCCTAAAAAAATACTTACCCCATAGTTGAAAACCCCTGCCCTACAGCATTAATCTACAAAAACATTCTCTTGTGATTGTATTTTCTTACCTGTCCACCTCATCACAAGTTTCTAAATGCCACACTCTAATAGTATGATCAGTACTAGCTGATATTATAGATGGTCCATTAGGATATACAGATAGAGCATTCACCTTCTCACTGTGACCAACAAATACCATTACAATATGCCATTTCTCATCCCATACTTTAACTGTAACAAATATATTCACTACCTTGTACAATGCTGTATGTACATTATCAAATGAATGAAGTCCTGTTGTTTAGTACCTAATATACTAAGAGAAAATTTCCTAAATTTGTCAGCTCTTTCTATCATTACAGTAGCATCTGTTTGTCATTAACAGAGTTGGCAATAGCTTAACATTGTGAAGATTGATCTAATCAGCATCTTATAAGATAGTGGACCACGGCCAAATACGCCTAACGAAAAAGTCTTAAATTTAATTAGGAGTAAACTAAACTTTCTCAAACCTTGCGATTTAGGTCCAATAACATCCATTTAAAGTTTTATCAAAATCGGTTGAAAACTAAGAGAGTAATAGTTTTCTTCTTGTGGAACGCAATGCTAGGCTGAAGACATACGGAGAGCGTGCTTTCTCTATAAGAGCTCCTAAACTTTGGAACAAACTACCCTTTTCTCTCAGAAGCATACCATCATTGTCAGTTTTTAAATCTAAATTAAAAACACATCTTTTTACTGCTGCCTTTATATAGATTTTAATTCAATGATATTTTTTACCACGATTTACCTTCTTTTTTAACACTTCTTATTTTTATCTATTACCGAAATATTTACTTTTGTTGTCTTTTAAATCTTCGTATGTATTCGTATGTATTTTAATATGTTTTATTGTAAAGCGCATCTGGGCACTAAGGTGAAAGATGAGCTATATAAATACAACTTAATAATAATAATAATAATAATATTTAAGATTTGGGGCAAGGGCAATAACTCTGCTTTTAACGATCGAAAATAGCTCAAATTCGAACTTGATCTTCGTTTTATGAATATGTATACACATATCAAATTTAATTTGATTCTGTCAAAAACTCTAGTTTTTAGAGCGTTTACAAGCAAATGTTGATTGACAGACCGACAGATTTGGGGCAAGGGCAATAACTCTGCTTCTAACAATCGAAAATAGCTCAAATTCGAACTTGATCTTCGTTTCATGAATATGTATACACATATCAAATTTCATTGGATTCCATCAAAAACTCTAGTTTTTGGAGCGTTTACGAGCAAATGTTGACGGGCGGACGGACCGACGGACGGACAAACGGACCGACGGACGGACGGACAGGGGTGCCGACAATATACGTCCTCATAGAGAGATGAGGGCGTATAAAAATGAGATTTTATCTAGACCAGGATCAATGGAGAGGATTAAATAATTAAATAAATAATAACTAGTAGGAAATCCTGAATGCAAACTACAAACCAAGTATATCTTTCAGAATGCACCAAATTGATACCATTTTTTGGATTTTCTCTAGGGTGATGACATTCCATTGGGCTCAAGTTGCAGTGCTTTGCAAAATACATAGACTCTACAAAACATCCTGGTTCGTCTCCCCAAAATTTAAAAAAAAATCAACACCCTTGACAAGGATTTAAAATTTTAGACAATAATAGATTGTACAACCATTGACATTATGATGATATCCTCTAATTGTATTCAAATTCCTGACTACATCTCTCTATAATTATATATAACCCATACTTACTAGTGCCATCTAAAGCTCCAGTAATTAGATATTTTAATGGATTAAAAAATGTTATAGCTGTTATAGGTCGTACATGTAAATCTTTTCTATGTGTCAACATATTACCATGATGTAAATTATATACCTGTAAATATGTCAATATACATGTCAAAATAGAAATATATAAATTCAATAAAAATATATGTCAATTAAATAAAACAAAAAAGGAGTAGTCACCAACAATGCTTTTCCCAGGCATTGACTATTGCTTAATTCGATATATCTGAAATTGGTCTAAAGATTTCTTTTTTACTCTCTCCTTGAAATCTTACAAAATAAATTTGTTTTAAATAAATAATATAAATATTACTAGGTGTGAAAGACTGAATAATAACATACCACAACTGAGTTATTCAATGTAAAATATAAACGTTGAGAATGGCTAGCTGTATCTTCTAACACCATATATTCAAACATATTATCTTCACCATAGTCTGTTTTTATAGTTTTATTAGGAATTAAATGTCGAGCTCCATACCGAAATGCTATAGTCTGAAAATATATAAATGTGTCAAATGAAGTCAGTTACTTTTACAGTAAAATATTGCATGATGTTTAACTTATCATCAATTTGTAATCAAATACATGTTATACCAGATATTCTAAAGGGTGAAACATTGGCTCAGATAAAATAGCTCAATATGAGCTCTCTGTATAAGTTTTCAGAATTAAAACCCAGTCCAGTTCTTATACAATTCAAGAACATTCTGCTGTGGGCATTACCAAATAATGTAAAAACACATCAGGAGGTTTATTAGATGAATAAAAATTCATTTAAGGTCAATATGGAAAAATTTCAAGAGAACTCCTGAAATGTCATGTCATGTCATGTAATGTAAAAAAAGGAAAGATTCTACCGATAATAAATTCGAAATAAATGGCCTAATTGTAGATATCAAAAAAGAATGAATCAGTGGTTTTATTTATAGTTTAACCCTGTAAACAGCATATTACAAGCTGTATTTCTATCGCTCTGAAATCATATTAATACACTTACAGTAATAAAATGTGGTCCTACAGCCAATACTTCACCAGTATTACTATTATATGTACACAGATATATCTTGCCTGGTGTTCGAACTTGTGATATAATTTCTAACTCATTTAATTCCATCAACTAAAATAAAAAAAATCATCACACAGGTTAAACATGACTTGTCCTTTTTTCTTTCATTGTTTATAAAGATAATTCTAACTCGATTCACCTAGAAGTTCTACAATATTAAGTGATTTGAAATGAAATGACCAAAGATCAATTCCTGTTGACTAAACATTATTTAGTTTTACTACACAATTTTCTAAAAGATTGAAGGCAACGTACAAATAGTTCATCTGAATATTGTAACCATCCAACATATTGATCAGTTTGTGATGAATATAAAACTCTATCCATTGTTTCTTCTGGTATAATGTTAGTCTTTTTTCTTCCATCTTCCAGAAATATTCTAAACGTTCTTCCATCAGTACTTATATATTCCTACAAATAAAAATTCAAATCATTAGAACTATACAATGAAATGACAGGAAGTAATTATCACCTAAAAACAATCTGAATCAAATTTGCTAATGTAACTTTAACATCTGACGGACGACAATAACAGTGAATGACAATCTGAATCATTGATGAAATCTGTGCAAATGTTTTGGAAGCATCTTTCCAGCAATTGATTTTTTGGGGTACCAGGAATTTTTATAAACTAGCATTCCTTTAAGCCACAAGGTAATATAATTAAATCTGAATATTGTAAAAAGATAATAAAACAAAATGCTTACTCTTCTTTTATTAATCATGGCCACTTTTTCTATGGTATAAGGATGGTTCATTTTCCTGACATGATGAATTCCATGAACTATTTCTACATCTCTGACATCTGTTTCTGACACAGCACTCACAGTATTCCTTACTGAATTACGTAATAAGGACCAATGATAACGAGCTTTTCGTATTTCTTCATTCCTCTTTCTCTTAATTAGGAATTCAATTTCTGATTCCTTACCAGATGAGGTGGTGGAATCTCCGTCACATTTAGCAATTTTCTCCATCTTCACAAGATTTCTGTAGAAATTATCTTTTAGTTCATACCATGATCATATCTTGTTACTTCTGAAAAAAAAAACAAGCCTAAAAGGGAAGGAAGCTGTCTTAAATCATATGGTTCTCAAAGTTTTTGAAAATGTTCATCTATCAAACTTTTTGCCAAAGGTTTGAGGTACAAAAAGCACACCCACAAAATGTGTGTCCATATTGTCACTATAGTTATATACCTATAAAAAGTTGTCTTACTGTAGTGTAAGAAATATCTAAAATATCAAAACAGAAGCAGAATAGGATTGTAATTGTGTATCAAAGTTATTAGCTAGGTCATAATTTGGCCAGAGCTAATTGGCTATAGAGTTTTGAAAGTTTGTCCTTCTTTGATTTATTATAAGAATTCCCAATGAAGATACAACTGCTATATATATTCAAGTACAGATGAAGGTTCTGGCTCGGCCTATCCTGGCTGTAACAAAATATAGGGGATATTCAGCATTTTCTAGAGTTGATTTTGGCCTTGAATATATTATGTTAGTAGCCTTCAGAAGTATTGGAACTGTATAAAAAATTGCAAATTTCCTTCAATTATACCCCTACCTTAAAGAGCTACGTTCGGTATTTGTTTCGGACAATCATCCGACGGTCGCAAAGTTGTGAAATCTTTAGCTTAGCTAATTAGAAATAGTCTACAGAGCTTACCGTTGAAATTTGAGCCTTCAAATCCATGTGTATCCTTAATTATCCGTGTTTGAAAGTCCCAATGCCCTACTACACATTGAGCGTCCCGCCATCTTGATAACAAATAAGTTATTCCCGTGGTGCAACAGCGCGGGTCAGGTCATCCAGACTACTGCACAGGCCCACACAAGCATACCGTATTTTGAATTGTAGACTTGGTCAACAAGACACACAATTTTCACACAGGCTGGAGACCAGCCGCGTACAGCAATGAAAAAAAATAAATAAACGTGAATTTTTTAGTTTGAGATATTATATTTGAAGGTATTTTGCGATTTTCTTATAGCTTGAGTACTTCTGAAGACTATTTACATATAACAAAGGCCCAAATCAACCAATAAAAATGAAGACTGGTCCCCTTTAACATTTATATTTCATTTTATGAAAGCTTATTATACATATTATCTTAGTCCCACTAAAATACAAGTCATTTAATTGAACGCTATTTACTGATTACCATTACTGACTTACTTATAACTTATCTTCAATTTATCATAATGCTGATTCAGTGATTGATATTGATAATTATCAGTATAATACATCAAATATTGATAATGGGCATCATTAGTGTAGGCAAAACCAATATCATATGAATATTTAAAAATATGATATGATACATAAACCAAGGCAAGTGTCTCAATTGACTCAACACGTGACAGATTTTAGTTCACAGAATAAGAGATGTTAGAGACTAAGATACACCACCCGTTACCTCCAGCCATGCTGTAGCTTAGAAACGTACCAGGACTCATTCTTCCCAGCCGGCATTCGTATGTGGAACAGACTACCAGCAAGTATAGAAGTTACCAAAACCCTGGAAACATTCAAATCCAGGTTCGGAGAGTTTCACCCATAGTCCCATAGGGAGCCAACACTGTTTTTTTATCCTGTTTTTAACTAATGCGAGCCTCAGCGCAGTGTGATATTGATCATAGATGAATATGCTCCGCATCGAGCCTGGTACATTATTGGAAGAAGAAGAAGACTGTAAAAGAGTGATAGCGATACTACTTAGTATACTAGTCTATTGTCAGTACTGACACTACTACTGTTTACTAGAACTAGAACTTATAACTATATATAAGTATTAACAAGGCCTAGAACAGAACAAAAAACAACAACAAATTTATTTAGAAAATGTTAAGAAATATAGGACTTTTGGCTTTGTCAATGTCTAAATATAACAAAAAATACGCACATTTATCAAAATCCTCAAAATGCACACCATCTGAAAATCAAAACTAATTAAAAACGAGTCTTTATTCCATTGTTTCATCGATATGCAAATTGTAAACAACTTCAGGCAGCCATATTTGTTATTGCCATGACATTACGCGCTAAGCATTTCCGGTTTTCTTTGAAAGAGTGATCTCCCTCAAGGGGTAGACTAATGATCGAATTGTACTGTAATATGTACATAAACCTGTTTGTAGATAATATGTATGAAAATGAGAAATTAGAAAATGAGTGAATAAAATTCACAATTGACACTGTATGAGATATAAAGAAAGTGTTTCTATATTGCTGAGCACATTAGAATCAATGTAATATGAATATTGAATATGTTTGTACAAAATGGTAGTAGTAGAAAGGTTATAATAAAGCTGCATAATGGCACATTCACTATCTGGTTGACCAAACGTTCCTTAAACTCAAAAGCAGGAATTCTTTTGACTAATTTGTGTTTTCAAAAATCATGTTTAAAAAGAATTGTCTGTTGAAAAGTTGAAATTGTATGGAGTGAGATTACTCATTATAGAAATGGAAATTTCTAGTTTAAGGTATATATTGATTTTCGGGTAATTGTTTTATTTCTGTAGAGTTTTTACTTATATTCATGACCAAAATCAACCACTGAAAATGCTGACTGTTCCCTTTTTAATGTGAATGTGAATGTGTTGTTGCATTTTGTACAGATATATGAGTGTTGAAGTGAATCGTTATTTAAGTTTTGATTCAAACTAAAAAAGGTTATGTATACTATATAACCAGTTACAACTTTTACACCTTATTAGAATGAAGTGTTTCAATTTTTGAACACATTCAAGAAAGGGTCATATACATATGAAAATATACAGTGGTATCATTTATTCAGAAAGGGAAACATGCTCCATCACACCAAAGAAATAAAGAGTATACAACTCAAATGCTAATATTTCTATTCAGTGACCATGAATGATAATCATTGAAACTAAAAAGAAAACACAAACAAGTTTATATAAACATCTATTTATTGCATTTATGACAAAAAAAATCCAGCTTTTTCAATCCTATATGTCACATTTTTCAATAAGTTTTCCTAAAATTTTGAATCCATAATTTCATTGGTAACATATAGTTTCTTTGTTGTAAACGTGAATCAAACACATTGAAGTCTGCTTTTCGTAAAGTGTTTAAATACCATTCACAAGATACCTGAAACATATCACAAATCATAATATTATAATTCTATTGCTATTCTTTAAAAGTGATTAAAATATATCCTACATTTTAACAATTTTTAACAATTTTTTGTGGACTTCCAACATGCATTTTTGGTGACCTTTGAACCACAAACATTTTGATTATCAAGATAACAGGAACTTTACACACCTAACTCTTGATACAATGCAGTGTTTTAATGACTATCGTCTAGAATTGTCCTTGATGTCCTATCATAAATTCAGACACATAGAAATTTTAATACAAGGGTCAAAGAGTAATACAGAACTACATCATTTAATAAGCCAGCTTTTGTTTAGTACACATGGAACACATAATTTCTCAAATTGTCTGAAGACCATGAGTATAATAACCATAATTCATATTCCCTTCAATACTTTTCCCTTCTAGACTATATGTTATTGGAAAGTTGAAATTAATTTCAATAAGAAAATACTTACTGTTGATAAAAAAGCTGAATGAGATTTTGGGGGAACCTGATTTTTCAAACCTCTGGCCTGGAATAATTAAAGACTTAATGTATGAAATGAAATAGAGGAGTCTTATGTCTTATTTTTCTGTCATTGGATTTATAAGGATAGGTCAACAACATGTAGTGTGCAATGAGGGAAATTCTGCCATGACAGTTGCATTAGCATATTCTTATTTTTCGATTCCCAACTGTTGAGGGATCTTTAAGATGCACTGATTGCGGCACAAAGTGCCATAGTTTATTGTCCTATCCAAACGACTACACTTTATTCCATGTCAGGTCCTCCGACCTGCATCACTGAGTTTAAAAAACCAAAGTCATCATCTTCATCCATGCTGGGATTAAACCATAGACCTTCAGGTTAGAGAGCAAGCATTTGACTCACTGAGCACCACTTAATGTAACAGAAATAACCAGTAATGTATAATATTATCTTTTGCAACAAAGCATCTTGACACATTGATTTGATTGGCTGAGTATCCTAGAAATGTTTTAGGGACAACTTTGATTGGGAAACATTTAGCTAGGAATACATAATTTCCTTTACTTGTATTACCACAGCCTCGAGAGGTATGAAGAATGAGAGCCGGCTCGTAGCCAGGAATTTCCAAGGAGGGGTTACATTGACTAGCAGAGCAATCAAAATCAACTTTAACAATTCAAACAGAACGTTGACTCTAACAGTGCTTATTTGTTTTCAAAGCGGGGTTCATCCGAACCCCTCAAACCCCACCTGGCTACAGGTGTGAAGAGTGTGATTTGGACATGTCATGATGAGAATATTGGTGTAACAGGTCTCTAGAAATACTTACATGTTTAAGATGTAGGTGAGCAGTAGAAGCTATATCATAAATAATATCTTTAACTGTTTGATCATTGACACCACGTATAATACTCTCTTCACTTACTTTATTCTGTAATATACAGCAAACAAATTTAATATGACCTAAAAAACTCATTGGTCAATATCATCTTTCAAACAACAAGCTGCAAATCAAAGTTCTAAAGTACCCAAAATATCATGGAAAACCTTGACAGAAAATTAAATTAAAGAAATTACTACCATGCAAACCAAGAACTAGTTTTCAGACAGTTTAGAACTACAGAGATGGAAGATAAGATTTTCTCTGTTTAGATTTTATTCAAGCCAAACATTAATAATTAAGCCAGACTCCTTCAGAAATGATGATTCAAATTTATCTTCTTGAAAATAAAACATGATTTAATCTATTACTTACTTTGATTAATAAATCAGCAGGTAAATTAACTTGTCTTTTACTAGCATGATATGGTGTAGCTCTTAATAATGTTATTAAACTTTGTGCTTTTCCTATATGACTAGCAGCATGGTCAGCTTGTAAATTCTCTATACCTATATCATAACATAATGGTATATGTTATAAAGTTCAACCTGAAACTTATGTATTAATGTGACTGTGCTTATTTTTAGTCTGATTGTATCCTTTTTTTCAATCAAAACATTGTCTTGAAGAATAAAATATGTCATTTATTTATTTATTTTTTAGTCCTGTCATGAGAGAACAAAAACACTTACTTGAAACCTAATTCAGTAAATATGCAAATCTATGACACATAATATGCAAAAATTACAAGAAATTTTCTTTGTTGTTGTTTTAAGCAAATGAAGACCTCTATTGGGTAAAATAATTTGTTCACCTATATAAATAAATAAATAAATAAATAGTTACCTAATATTTGTAGATGTAGATAATTTAAAGATGACATAGTTTTTTCACCATAATCTTCTACATCTTGAATAGTTTGAAATTTTTTACCTTGTAACTGATCACTCTATCTAACACAAATAAATCAACCACAACTGAATTAAATTTACTTTTTAGATATATTAGTCAATCAAAATATAACTCAAGATCTGAAGATTTCAGGGACGTGTGTTGGAAAAAATCCAGGAAGGAGTCCGAATAATGGATTGTCGGATATTTACCTGGAGCCCCAAGTAAAATTTTGAAAAAATGTGTCGTTTTCTTTTCTTTTAGGACACATAAGCAGGGGGGCAGACCTCTCCCTAGACATGTGCCTGGAGTTGATCAAAATTGAATATGAATAAAGCTTTTTGTCTACGATTTACTTACCCTAGCTTCTATCATATTTAATAACCATTTTTTTCTCAATTTGAAATATTGTACAGCCTGAAAAAGGGATTGTGTAAAATTAGCCTAAAAGTTTCCATAATCACTATAAATTGTATTGTTTGTTTGATGGTGCAATTTTTGTGCAGTTCTTGTACTTCTGGAGGCTATAACATATTTTCATTTCCCAAATCAACCCTAGAAAATGCTGAACACTTCCCTTTAAGAACAAAACACATATGCTTTCTCTCACTACAGACTGACACAGACACAGTTTAATTCATAAAATATTAAAAATATAATTACCCCACTTAATTCCATAGAGACTGGTGTTTTCCGTGGAGTTCCCTGTAATAAAAGGAAACTAGTGTTCAAGAAAATAGTTTTATAAAAAAAGCAACATTAGACTACTTTATATATATACAATATACATGTATTGCATACAGATCACAATGATTTGTAGCACTACATCTTGTCAGGTAGAAGCAAAATTCACTATAAACTATTAGTTTATAGATAACATAAACAGACATCAAACCCTACATAGCTAACCTTATAAATATTTTCAATATTATCATTCCAAAACTTCAATCTCATCACTCCTATCTGTTTCTCGGAGACAACATCTCTAACCTAAAATATAAATCAATGAATAACATACAGTTTTTTAGTTTTCAAACAAGTTTCAAATTGAAAGAATCAATATTAGCTATAATATCAGCTAATTTGTTGCATTTTTACAGAATATTAATCTATTTAATATGAGAACTCTGAGAGCTCCTGTATCAGATATTCAGACCACAAAACCTACTCATGAATACATTTTTTGACTAACACAAGGTAATAGCTCAAAAAGCTCAAATAAGAGATGATCTTAATTAGATTGTAAGGAAGTTCTAATATTTATTTTAATCTGTATCGAGGACACTGATAGCATTTTTTTGCACCATTTTAATTTTCAATCAGACTTTAACTACAACTTTAACTCAACTAGAATACTGAGCCACAGATATCTGACCGAAAATTGAAATGGTTCAAATTGATGCAATAAGTGTCCCTAATACATCTCTTCAATATCTATTCTCTCACCGCAACTATTGTCACATCTTAGATGTGAAATTTCAAAAAAATATTCACCTGAGCTAACTCCACATTAAAAGCTCTTAAAGCAAACGATGCCCTTCTCTCCAGTCCATACCAAAGTAAACTACATAAATAATTTTCATGATCACTTTTACTGAAAGAAGTGAAAGGGTGAGCACAATATCATCAGAATTACAAAGTGAGTTTATCTGTAGAAACATACATCTTTTTACACAGGAATAGGATACAGAAAAGTCAATTCCAATGAATTAACAGTGTTGCTAGTTAAAGTTATAAAAGTAATAGGCAACATTCAAAACCTTTTTTACTTTGCTCAAAAAATAACTCTCATTGACTTTCATTGACTTTTTTTGAGTTCTGGTGCCAAATTAGCAACTACTTATTCATGTTATTAAACTATATATAATTATATTACATAACAAACTGGTTGGTGAGAAGTCTATCTTTAGCCGATGTAATTGAAAGTGAAAGCCTTCAGATCATGAGAGTGGTTTTAATCCCAAAAAAATCTTTAAGTTTGTGACTTAAAGGTTTCAGTCTGACTTAACTGTGAACATATAGGCCTACCTTACAATTTCCATGCAGTAGGCTTGATCATCAATTACTTTATTTGTGTTGCTTGTTGGACTCAATGAAAATTTGGCATCTTGATACATATATTGAACTGGTCTTATCAACTTTCTAAAGTGACTTTCTTTAATAAATCTATTTGATTTGTGGAAAATTGCCCTGGTTTTGTAAATTCGGCTCCAAGACAAATGAGAATTCATGATGCTCTAAGGTCTTGTTTTTTTGTAATAAGGGACATCCATATGTTATCATTATCTTATATTAGTTTTTATTTGTACTCTCAACTTTATCAATACAAATGAAATCATTATTAAACATCGGATTTTTTGCTAAATAAAAAATATATGTTAACCAGAGTTGTCTCCCATCTATGCGTAGTCCCGATTGTCATACTATTATTATGATATTCGTCGGTTTGACTAAGCACCGAAATATTAGAGTTACACTAAATGGACTTTAAAAAAATGCATTAAAGATTTTGTTGCATAAACAAAATCGAGGACAGCAATTTTTATTCGTACTAAAGAGAATTATTTTGTTAATTTTTAAACATAATAGGTAAGGTCTACTAAATATAACCTGTGCCTATGTTAGAGAGTTCTGTAATCTACTGGTATAATATGTTACTTTCCAACCACTCTGATACTTTTGCCTTGAAGTAAGTTAAATGAGGTCTTGTCATAAGTATACTATATCTAGAAGACCCATCTACATTTTGCAAAGATACAACAGTTCTGTGACCAATTTAATATGATCATATTACTATGCAACCTCAAAGATTTAATCATTATGACAAATTAACCTGGTGAACAATAAGCCTAAGATGATTAAATTTCCTTTGAAGAGATTTGGATGTTATGGATGGTCCCATTTCATAGGTCATTAAGAAAAAAATACCTGTTTGAGAACAGCATTGATTTATTTACTAATAGTAAAATATAACAGTAATATACATGGATGTCTTTCATATAAATTTCTTTGATTATTTAGGCTTGGGAACTTTCAAAATTCCAATTTTTCGTAAATAGCGAACTATGAATGGAGAAGATGTCAATGTTATGGCTATTCTGACAGGTGCAAATACTTTATGAACAGCATAAGCAACAACAAATGTACCAGCATCAGACACCAACTTTGACTGTAGAATGGATTCACCAACACCAATATGAGTTAATATACCAACCATATCAATTCCACTGAAAAATATATCATAAATATATCAAGAGTTATCACAAATAACTTCTCAACAAGTTAAACTAAGCAAAGATAATTCCTTTCAGATTTGTATAACTTCAGAAGTTTGATTCAATATTATACATGAAACCCTATTCTAGAGAAAAATGATAAGTTAAAAGCCATTACTTTGTGGCAACAAGGGTCAATTATGGCATGAATCAAAAAACTTGAGTGTGATTGTAAATCATGACTTGAAAAATCATGACCAATTTGCATATCCAATGGAGTTATGCACCAATGGACTGTCTCTCTTATTTTTGTTAGTCCCTTTGCAATTATCACTTTTACAAGTAACTTACCTTGAAACAGCCAAATAAAAACCTCCCAATGATATCAAAGAGATACAAATATGAAAAACTATAACTGTTGAACCATAGTCTTTAACTGCTAGTTTTAAGCGTTGTTTCTGGCTGAGTTTTTCAATCTTTTTATCTATTTGTTTTATGGTTTGGTCTGGTTGTGCATCTGTTGAATAATGTCTCTTCTGTTGTTTATATTGTTTGACAACTGATTGTATAACACGTTCCTGTTCTCTAAATATATCAGATAGACTCTTTCTACCAGCCATAGACTCACTCAACTCATCTTTACAGTTTTCAAAACCAAATCTGTGACAATTCTCAAGCCAAAGTTTAAATTGGGCACAATCTTCACCTTGAACACCTTGTGGACAAGGTGAATCAAGACTTGGAAGAAATGTAGTCTCTTGAACACCTTGTGTACTATTAGACAGAGTAGGTTTGGATTTCTTGTAACTTTCTGCTATTTGTATGATCAATTCATTCTGCTCTGCTAGAACTTCACTCAAGGTTTTTCTGCCCGTCTGGATATTTTCTAACTGATTGTTACAGTTTTCTAAACCATATCGATGGCAGGTTTTCCACCATGTTTGTAGGTTAGCATCATTGTCACCTTGTATTCCTTGAGGACATACCATGTCATCTACCTCTAATTGAACAGCTTTGTTTTTGAAAGTAGACAAACATCTTGAGACTGGTAAGTATCCTGAAGGTTTATAGAGGCCTAAAAATATAAAATATAAGCTTCTAATATCCACAAACATATTTTTTGAAAATTATCATTTTCATCAACCCAATGACAATCTAAAACTCTCAGAACTCAATGTAACTGTGGTCAAAGAGTAGGCTGGCCTATTGTCAGTGCAGGTAATAAAGTTGTTTTGGGATTTTTCCATATTATTTCCAAATGTCGGAAATAAGAAGCTTCAAACTAGTATTGTTAGTCTTAGAATGTCTTTGCATTGATAAACATATATAAATATATCTATGAACACATTTTATGTCTTCAAACTTTGTTTTTACAGATGACAATTTTAAGTTTATTTGGCCTAAGCTAAAATTATTACTCTTTTTGGGGTCGAAATTTCTAGAGAAACATATTAATGTAGACTTACAAAAATTATATTTTTTTATCAACGCAAAGACATTTTAAGACTAACAGCACCATTATCAGACTGATATTCCAATTCTCATCGAAAAAAAATGACAAAAATTAAAGTCACAGATATTAATATGTTGAAACTCTGTGTGATTGTGAAAGCAAAGCAAAGCAACAACTTGCACTTGTATCTTGTCTAATAATAAAGTTTTTTATAAATCAATTACCTGTAGAAAAGGACACTCTCGTAAATTTATGGATGAACATTGTTTTGCTAATGATACAAACACGAGTTGACAACGTGCACATCTCTACAATCTACATGGTTTAGTTTGATATGAAAATGGCCTATATTTTTATGCTTTTTAATGTTCTGAAATAAATTTACTCGATTAACAGGCCTTGAAAAAAAGAAGGGAGGTAATTTCAAATCATGAAATTGAACAAGACTACAATTACTTTTTGTGCAGAGCCGTCTATACATAGGCCCGTTATATTTTTCGGATTAAAAGCAGAAATTCCGAGATATTACACTAGTAGAATCTAAAGAATATTGATATATTTTAATATTAATCCTGGTCTTAAAGGGACAGTCTGAATTTTTTTTAGGTCAAAAATTTTTTTTTGTTCAAATTTGTGAAAACTGTACACCAAAATCTGTAACTATGTGCCCTTTAATGTATCTGAAAGTTTTAACTAAAAAAATCCAGCCGTTAATTTTTAAACGCTAAAAACATGCTCAAATTTTTAAAAACCTTACGTAAGGTTTTTAAGTGTGTTATGGTTTTTGGACGCTGATAGGAAACTACTGAACGGATTTGAGTAAAATGAACGCCTAATTCAAAAAAGCAGAATGGCCCTTTAATGTTGCAAAACGTGGTTTAGGGTCGTTTTAATGAGGACCAACATGCTCCCACCCTCATTTCTAAGTTTACATTAGTATTATACATGTGCTTTGGTTAGAATTTAAAGTAGTAGTTTGGACTATGACTTTTTTTATGAATGTTATTTACCATTCTATCCGATAAAATTGAAATGGTTGATGGGCTTGGAAGATTGAATTACAGGTATTTTACCTCCAATTAACACATATTTGAACTTTGACCTCTTCTTAAGCACCTTTTGCACCGACCAAACTTTTCTTTTGGAGGTGTTTTGGATTCCTAGCGACAAGACTGATACTTTGGCAGTGGAATTTTTCTTGGGCTCAAAAGTTTGATCAAAACGCTAATCAGCCCTAATTAAAGGTGTTCTTAAGCACCTTTTGCACCAAGTGAAGTCTTCTTATGATTCAGTTTTAGAATCAGCACACTTCATAGTTACCTTTTATGAAAAAAGTATCGATGGGCTCGATGATATTTTGATTAAACCTTTTTTGGGGGGATCTTTGTGGAGCTGTGCATAGATAATTAATGTCTTCACTTTGATGACATCAAACTTTTGGGCTCAACTTTATGATTAAACTCTACCTAGCTCCCGGTCTATGAGGTTACTACAAGAAATGTGAACGGACGTTTCCATATGGACGTATAAAAATACACTTTTTTATCATAATAAACTAAATCTATTAGCTATTTCACAATCGACAGACATATCTGAAACATCAGAATTATTCTCATCGGAAGTGTCACTGTCAAGAGTTGATTCTGGTGAGATCTCGGTAATCCCAAAATTGCATGGGTTACTTGGATTCTTTTCATCCTTTTTACGGCGACGTTTCATGGTATATGTTTCGATAAAGGCGTCTTCGCCAACTGCTTTGCATACGGTGTCTAACAGATCTTTATACAATTTACACAATTCGAAGTTACCACCAAGCATCTTACAAGCATATAGTAGATAATTCTGTTTTGATTGCATAGCCTTACTAACAAGATACAACGTTGATCCATCGTAAGATTTTGGAATTACCGGATCAAGAAAGGGGCAGAGAAGTAGTTGATTTAAGTTGATTGTATAAAGTAACAGTGATTGTAACTGGGAGTAACAATGTGAAAGTCGTGGAGGCCATTCATATTTCCACATTACACTAGGTAGGTTATTGATGTACTTAGATAAACTGCATCTAATTCCAGATAGTATTGAAAATGGAATTTGTTTAAATACTAACTCAAGATCGATCATGTCACATTGTATGGCCGTATCGTTAAGAGATATCTTTTCTAAAACTTCTAATGCTTTCACTTCTAAATTATCAGAATCCTCTTCAACACGATGGGAAGATCTACCACCATCTTCACACAGATCTTTCTCTGTTTCAAGTTTGTCGTCAGTTTCTTTACTTTTACCCATACAAAAGTGGGTTATACGTAACAGAATAACATTTAACACAAAGGCAGCTAAATGATATTTAGGTATACCAGCATATTTTGCCCAATACGTAACAACGGAAACCAAAAGTAGCAAAGAAGGCGAAAACTTAGAAACAAAATCAAATGGTGCTTCAAGAACAGTCATTATCATTTCCCGCCGTTTCTCCATAGTAACAACAGGCAATCCGATTACAGACAAAACTTCTCCAAAATTTGGTAGATAAGTAATCGGTAAGGTGTATGTTCTACCAACCTCTCGAGTCTTACGGTCGTATTCTTCAATTTGACAGTCACGGTTCTCTTTTACATTCTCCGCATCTGACTGGAAGTTAAATAATATACCATATATTACACGTCTGATACTTTTCGATATTTCATGTGAAGACGCTTTTCTCAAATCTTCTACTTGACACTGAAGAATCACACGACGCAAGACAAAAGCATTCTGGATAAATGGTGATAATTCGGCTTTTAATAAGCTACTCATCATCCACTCCGGCAAAGAATTTCCGAAATAATCATTTAACATCACAGAGTTAATATCAACCTCGGATTCCAAATATTTCTCCAAGAATGTTTCGTCTGAATCAATTTTGGTGTATGAATAAATTGAATCGTGAATGGTCTTCTCTAAAAATGGCTGTCTTTCAGGAGGAAAATGATCCAAGATTTGTTGAATAGCATCTTCAGTGGACGCGCACCTCTTAAACCACGAGATCAAAGAATATGCTTTCGACCGCTTGTTTGATATCTTTGACTTTTTGGTATCTGGTTTTTTAAACTTTTTCATGAAATATGAAAATACCTTGCCATTTACAAAGTCATTTCCTAAAACAGTTGCTAACAGGGGAATAAAAGACGGATTGAATTTGCCAAAAACGTCAGAGTAATGCTGATGATGATATTTTTGTACCAATATATATAACTGACTTCGTGTTTTACCAGTTGTGGCGTCTTTAGTAAATTTTTGCTTGATGCGAAAATCGACATAATCCATGGGGAAGAATCCAGCTTTAATATTATATACATAGAAATCACTATCATTACTGATTACAGGGCAATTCCACTTATTAGCTAAAATAGCGATATGTTCATCAGCTTCATAATCACAAGTAACGTGGGTGACCCCTAAATCATCTAATACAGTTTTAAATGTTTCATATGACAATATCGGTAGAAGATTTTTAGATCCCCTGAACGAATTTTTACCAGATATTCGAAGACGATCTCGGGCTCTTTCCAAAACAGTTTGGTGCTTTTTGTCATCTGTATTATACCCGCCATCGAAAACAACACATGGAACTATACCACATTTTCTCAAATTAATAAAAACCTGTTTGACTTTCTTAGCGTAATTAAAATAATCGCCGTTAAACTGCTGTCTAATATTATATCTATGGTAGAGAAAATGATATAAATTATTGCCATCAAATATTACTTTACACGAATATAACTGATAATCTTTTAATAATGATGGATTGTTATCAATAAATGTTGTTAATCCTTTCACACCCATTATTACACAGACTTTATACTTGCTTTTATCAAACAAACTCCACCTGTAAAAAAGAAATTGAAACAATAGAGATATCAACGCCATTTCTCATAATTTTTCAAAAAATCTACAGCAACCTCCTTGGAATACGATCCTGGCGACATATTCTCGAAACAACGATCTCGTGATTAAGACGCCTAACAAGCCTAATAAACAGTGTTAGAAGCCAAGAACATAATCCTAAGACATCCTAGTCCCGAGATCGTTTTGAAAAATACGGGACCTGGAGTTTTTTTTAAATTATCATTAGCATATTAATATAAGATAGAAGAAATTGTTATTGATGAGAACCAATAGTTCAGTTAGGACGATATCGTCCCGGGTTACTCTTCTAAAACTCTTAAAATAAACACTTGGAACATTAGTCAGATAAAACCTGTCGTTGAGCAGTCATATTGGAACATAATATTCAACTCACGGTTTGTCATTCAAGCATCTCTTTTGGAGAGTCCACATGACTGATATCGTCTATTTGTTATATTACCTTAAAGACGTGAAATATATCATAGCCATAACATTTCCTATTATGTTTTCCTTTAAGCGGAAAGGAGATACAAACATTGGGGACAGCCAGGACAGTGGTATTAGCATAGCGTGTATGCAGCTCTGCTCACATAGTCTCGTATGAGCTTCTATATTGACCTGCATGCCTGGGGAAAGAGTATCTTGACTTATGCCGGTGGTCTGGCACCAACAGTAAAGCTCAAAAAATGATAAAAAAAAATGCATCTGGTTCACAAACCATATTCAATCCGTTGATTTATCAACATCATATTATTGAAAACCTGAATTTGATTTATGGTAACAAAATGTCGCTTTCATACAGTAATTTAGATTGAGAGTTGCTAAATTTTAGAGTATTTCACAGTATTCAAGTCAATTACCTTCACAGATATTAAAGCGGTTTAACTTGAAGGCAAAAGCTCTATTTAAATAGAAAACGTGTGTTCACGAAGATTGCCGGATGTTGTGTTGTGTAGCTAAATTTAATACGGATGAGATTAGACATCGATACTCACTATATGAGTTTATATTTATTTATTTACATGATCAGCTATCAATGGCATACTTCCGAATATATTAATGATAAATTTCAGAACTGAAAATAATGGTGTGCATTAAATAAAATCTTGTAAATTCCTTTGGGAATTTTGATAAATTCTGTAGATAACTCACTCGGACACTCAGCGGCTTTGAAATGACGCTTGTTTTAGAGGTGTCAGTATCGCAGAATTGATATTACCAACATGGATATTTGAACATTTGAGATAAGGGGGTGGTGGGTGATGAGTTTTCACGAACTCACCCCTTTCCAATGTCATTTCAACCAAGTAATTACAGAGCTTCATATTAGAGCCAGTTTTCCACAAAGTATTGTTTTTAAATGTATAAGTGTTACCAATAGATTCGCCTAATTCAAATAGATTTTCGGATAGGAGTGGGTCTTCTTTGTCAAATAACGAAGGGACATTTGATGTTATCTCAGAGGCATGTTGAGAATCTTCACTTAATTGAGACACCGAATCTCTGGGTTGAACTTCTCTCCAAAATCGATCAGTCTTATCACATTGGTATTTTACTGTGGTATTGTTAACAATATAAATATCATCCTGGTTACTATCTGTTACAATAAACGCTGGAGCTGTGATATTGAGGGTTGGATTGTAGTACTCGCTTTCTTCAGTACTGGAGTCAAAATGGTAACATTCTTCAATAGAAATTCCAGGCCTGTCTTCAAACATCAATGGAACAATAGGACCACTTTCACAAAAATAAGCTTTGGAATCCGTTTTGCCGATTAAATGCAAATTTAATTCTTCATGACAATGTCTGATATCGTCATATACTAACGTGAACGAAATATCATCTGTCATTTTGAAATATTTCAACCTCTTAATCCACATATGACTTGTATTTGAAAGTGTACTAGTTATAACTAGTACATATAGAGTTCCATTTAGCTCTACAGGTTCCAAAAACTTGATGGGATCTTTAGCACTTTCTAGTATTAATTCAATACTAAATGTAGACCAGATCAGCCTTTCCATGCACAATTTCAAGCCAACATGGATATCTTTATTAATAAAAAAGATATTGTTTTTAACATAAACAGATTTCCAGTCATTTAAATGTTCTAAACCACATGGTACTCTTACAAGTCCTAAATCTAACCACATTCTACGTGATATATCATAAATAACCAAATCTATCTGTTTGTAATCCGGGTTTGATCCTAAAATTTCAGCAATTGCAACAGATGCTGGTAGTACAGACGTTGGTGTATCATCTAGTTCTTTGACTTCAGCAATAACCAAAAGACAAGGTCTCTCTGCAATATCTGGTACATTTACATCGTCATCTACAGACGACAAGAGAACAGAATTCCTTATCTCGTTTGATACATTATTCTTGTCCAAAAAGTGACTCAAACTCTCAAAAGTGCAAAATTTAAATATCCCCTGTGGAAGGAGTTCTTTAATGATATCATCGGATATACCAAAATCGTTGACTACGTCCAGAACAAATACATCGTGAAATCGAGATTTTAAAATAGCAGAAACCATCTGAGATAGTTCTCGTATTTGTACCCGTCTTGTTAGATGATAGTAATCGAACACCATATCAAGATGTAATGTTTCCAAGGCAAAGTATTTACAGCAATCCAAAATGTTATCCAATGTTAAATAAGATGCAAGGATAAAGACATCTATGACGGTTTCATTGGTGAGTACTATGTTTCCAGTATACAGTGAGTTAATACATTGTTCTACAATTGAAATATCTGTAGCAATACCGGTTAAATCGAGCTCAGTGGTAGGTGACGAAGACTCGCGAAAACTTCCAGAGAACATGGATCGAAAATATTGGCTTTTAGCAGCTAAGATTCCTTTCGATGCAAATACTTGTTCGTTGTCCACTTTTAAAATAAGGTCGCAGAATTCGCCTCGTTTTCTGAAAGTGTTCATTGTTGATAACAGATCATCAGAATAACCACAATCCTTTAATTTGATTTCCATCTAAAAAAAAAAGACAATATACATAGAGAAAAAACAATATAGGCTACAGGGACTATTTAAATCGAGTGTTCCAAAACACGTCCCCAACTTCGCCAAGAAGTATCTCAGCTATATATTGGCTGATCGATCTCTTTCAAATTCTCACAAATAACGGAAAATATGAGAGTCATCGAATGTAAATTGAAGAAGTTCTGTTCCGAACAAAATAGCATGTCAAAATATTATATATCAGAACAAATTACCTATTAAACCCGAGTTGATACCTTCCACCACTTCGATCACCATTATCGAAGTTTTTTCTCCGATAAAATTTCTCTGTTCAGAATGGTTTCTAATCTAAAGTACCGTCTCACTAGAAGCAAGATGAGATGAGATCAGTGACAGCATGCTGGGATGGAAAACGGTTGATTTTGGTGTTCTAATTGGTGGAGGTTATAGGTTGTAATAGGTAATTTGCTCTGATATTGAATTTTGTGAGATGCTATTTTGTTTGGGGCACTAAAATCTAATTTCTGTTTGATGACTTTTATATATAATTGTCGAACTACGACATGTTGAAGAATATCTTTGGGAATTTTGAAAGAGATCAGTTTTCCGACGTCTGAGATAGGCCTACTTCCCGTCAAACTTGAAGACGTTTTTAATAGGACACACGATAATATCACTTTTACCGACAAGTTAACTAATTAATACACTAGTAGCAACTTATGAACTAGACTAGCGTGCTAGATAACCTCGTGTGTTTAAAGGAGATCACCATAATGAATAAACGAAAGTTCAACCAATCCAAACCATAGGCCTACTTCAGAGAGTTTTGTTAAAATCAGCCAATCAAAAGCCTGCTAAATCTTATTATTAAAATTGTTTGTAGTACAATGCCCAAATCCTCTATAGTGTAGAGGTGTGTGTTCTGTTCGGAAAGGGTTCATATGCAAAATCAGCCCTTTTCCATTTTCATTTAATCAAATCTTGAATTTATCTTATTGTATAGCCTATAGATAAAACAAAAATATATATAATTTTTATGGTGGCATCCCTGGGCTACCATAGACTTCCGATCTGACATCCCTTTTCATACAAAGTTAAAAATACAACAAAATGGTTTGAGTTGAAAACAAATACACGATTGATGACCCGTTTGCGCTTACCTGCATATTGAGGTTTGGTTGTTGTACTTGAATGTAACTCGGAACTTTACTTCACATCCAACTAACGTAAAGGCCTACATTATCGTCTACTACACAGGATAGTATCTATTTATAAGCTGCAGTATACTTGAGGTCTATACGTCATACTACTGTTAAGGACACCATGCACCTTAGAATGGTAAATCTCATAATTGCACTACACATATATAACTTATTATCTACATACCAATGGTCTATCTGCCACCGTCCGTTAAAGTCAGTGCATGTAAATACCAGTGTGTAGGTCGGGCCTTCTCAAATGGCGGTCCGCAACGCCCTTCAGAATGACCCCTGAAAAGTGGCCTCTTCCGCTAAAATGATCGCTATGCTAGCTAAGCGCTATTTGGCCCTATATTTTTTTTAGATAATGCATTTGGCCCTTTACAAAAATTAATTAAGGCCCGGTGTAGGTTATAGTGAAACTAGACCCTTGCGCCGATTTATTTTGTAAAAAGTGACTGGCTAGCAGATGAAACCGACTGGCTAGCCATTTGTTTTCGGTTAGCCGGTTTTGAACTGGCTGAATTGGCTAGCAAAATAAATCGGCGGTTTTCGGCGGCTAAAACGGATTTCCTCCATTAAACATTTGAGTTATAATGAAAGAACATACATTATACACTGCAGGCATCATACACAACTGGTGTTTGTTATCAAGTTATTTATTTCTGAATAGTCAACTCACAATTCAAAATTTTAATCAAACTGCAATCAAATTATCATGGATTATCATGTTCAGCATGGTAGGTCTAAGTGACGATCGTCTTGAATTCATTTATAAAGTGGCAGAAATCGGCTGACTTAAATCGGCGGCGCTTTGTTTTCACAACTGGCAGATTATGGCTGTAAAGAAATCAGCGGCGGTGGCGGCGCAAGGGTCTAAGTGAAACTAAAGAGTTACATATTGGCTGATTTGTTTAGTCTGGCATAATAATATATTGATCTGATAGTATTTCATGATCTATATAGTAGTAGCTGGTGTTGCGCATGAAGCACTGGATGGCTACTCTTTACTAAGCAACTGGTGGTAGGCTACTTCATTTTAACATAGAACAGTTCTATGATTTGGAGTACTACACTACTATTGTTCTTGTCATGAATTTGATAAACGAAAATGATTTGCATGTAGTTTTTTTTTTTATTTGTGCACATAAGTTGATAAACAGAGACTGGGGCCCTCTTACGCATTCATAATCTTATCTCTATTGTTGAAACTTTTGGTATTTGTCTTAACATACCCAAAAGAGATGAAATTTTCTTTTCCAATTCAATCCTTATTGCCAAAATGAAATTCTACCGATGTCAATAGGGCTTTTAGAATTTAACTGTCATGTTTATTGTTTGTGGCCAGTGATAATTGTTTGGCAATAAGTTTTAACCAAGATCTGAATGTTTTAATCACAAAATATGTAATCATTCAAGAACTGTATTCTCTATTGTGCTCACAAGAAATGTGAACAAGAATTCTTATCCTCCAAGATTAGTTCAGGTGAGAAAAGAAATAACAATGGCATTAACAATTTTTATTTGTGTCATTGTATCTTATGACTGCTGTATATCACTTTGTTAGAACTTGCAACCACCATTATTATATACATGTTGCAAGTAATTTTTAAATGATAATTCTGAAGATTTAGCACTTTCTCCAATATAAGATTCACATTTTATGTGATTGATTAACAGGAATAAATTACACATCCTGCTAGACATGTCTTTTATAGAAATGTTCCCTCGATATAAACAGACATTAGTATTCAAATTCAGGGAAAATATAAATAAATCTCATGGTCTGGCCAAACTTGACAGTTTTACTAGAAATTGTCACACTTACTAAAATGTCTTATTCAGGTGACAATATCAGTTGATAATAAACATTCATCAACCACAAAAAAATTAATCAACTAGCAAGTAAACAATCGTATTGTTTTCAACTGCTTTAAAGCATTTTAAACGAGCAATCACCGTTTTACTCAAGAGAATTTCATATTCAGTCACAGGTTTAAACTACACACAGCTGCCAAGTAAAATTCTCCGAGTCAAGAAAGATTGCATTAATGTTGCTTCTTTGTATAATTTAACACAGTTTGCGTAGTCACCAGGACATTTGTTGTTTCAGGCTACGATTGTACACCAACTCTCTGAAAAATAAATGGTTTTAATTACGATTGGAAAAGAATTGGTTATGGTCAATGGACAACAATAATTTGTGTCTTTCCTCATACAATAAAGAATTTTTCAGTTTTCTTTAGACTAAGGCCATCAACCTTATTTCTTTCATGGCAACTTAAAAGCGTTAAGAAATCTAGTTTCTATATAAACTTTTTATCCATCATAATTAAACATTTATTTTATACATTTATTTATACTACTACTACCCACCCTGTTTGTTTGGCCTCTTCTTTCAGCACCATGGTAATCATTTTCAACCCAACCTTGATTTCTTCTACCACCTCTTGCTGAACCTCCACGTGGTGGACCTATAAAATACCATTAGTTCAATATATAAATATCTCAAATTAACAATTTATGCTCAGATTGCTGAATGTTCTGATTTGAGTTGTAACTTCATTTTCATATTTAATCATTTACCATTTATCAATTTTAAATAATAATAATCAGAGGGAATGGCTAAACAGACCATGACTATTTCTATTGGAGTTGTACTAGTTCTTGAATATTTTCACCATCACACATTGCTTGGGAACTCACAAATGGGAATAATATTATGATTAACTTACTTACCATAATTGCCTCTGTAACCACCATAGCCTCCACCCCAGCCATAGCCTCCACCCCCTCTAGCATATCCTCTATAACCTCCTCGACCACCATTATTGTAGCCTCTATATCCACCCCTACCACGATAGTTTCTTCTCATACCATCATTAGCACCGAATGTTTCAACATTTAATTTTCTCTCTTCTCGCCAACTCATTCTCGAATTTTTACTACAAGAAATAAAATACTATGAATCTCTTGACTTTTAACAGCAAATACTTTCAAAGTTTTAACTCTAGTATTTAGTATCTACTTTTTAACAGGTTTATCTGTCACTAAAGATTAATTAACTTGATTGTTTGTGAAAATGTCAATTTGGTATACAAGGCCAATGATCATACAGAAACACAAGTTTGTTACGAAATGAAAACTGTAACAAGAAATATACTTACCCTTCAGCTCTTTCCTTGGCCTCACAGCTAATATTATCAAAGAATGACTTGTTTTTATCATAGTACGGTTCCTCATCTTCATCATCTGGTGGATGTTCAGTTACTTCTTCACTACCTTCTTCTTTCTCACCATTAACTGGTTTATCACCTAATCAAATTATACCACAATTCTTCAAGACAACATACAAAACAATTCAATCTACACAGGCCCACTATAGTTGGCTAATTCAAGAGTTTTCAGTCCTTAGTCAGGTTCTTCTGACCAAAATGGTGGATTTGACTATTACATATACAATGCAAAGATAGCTTGCCAGGCAAGGTAACATACGCCCACTTCAGCAAATTTGAATATTTGAAAAAGTTGATTGCACCATCGCACTTCTTCGAGCTGATATTTAGATGAATCAATTCGAATGAAAACTCTAGCCTCTATCGAGGGCAATAACTCATAAACAGACAACGACCGACGACTCATCTGAGATGAATACACATACCAAGTTTCATTCAAATCGGATAAAAACTCTGGCTTCTATCGCATACACAAGTTAATTTTAACGTTTTTTCGCTTAGTCAAGGGCAATAACTCATAAACCGACAACTAGAATTGCGCCATTTTCGAACTCATCCTAGATATTATCAAGATGAATACACATACCCAGTTTCATTCAAATCGGATAAAAACTCTGTCTTCTATAGCGAACACAAGTTATTTTAACGTTTTTTCACTAAGTCAAGGGCAATAACTCATAAATCGACAACTAGAATTGCGCCATTTTCGAACTCATCCGAGATATTATCAAGATGAATACACATACCAAGTTTCATTCAAATCGGATAAAAACTCTGGCTTCTATCGCGTACACAAGTTAATTTTAACGTTTTTTCGCTAAGTCAAGGGCAATAACTCATAAACCGACGACTAGAATTGCGCCATTTTCGAACTCATCCTAGATATTATCAAGATGAATACACATACCCAGTTTCATTCAAATCGGATAAAAACTCTGTCTTCTATAGCGAACACAAGTTAATTTTAACGTTTTTTCACTAAGTCAAGGGCAATAACTCATAAATCGACGACTAGAATTTCGCCATTTTCGAACTCATCTGAGATATTATCAAGATGAATACACATACCAAGTTTCACACAAATCGGATAAAAACTCTGGCTTCTATCGCGTACACAAGTTAATTTTAACGTTTTTTCGCTAAGTCAAGGGCAATAACTCATAAACCGACGACTAGAATTGCGCCATTTTCGAACTCATCTGAGATATTATCAAGATGAATACACATACCAAGTTTCATTCAAATCGGATAAAAACTCTGGCTTCTATTGTGTACACAAGTTAATTTTAATGTTTTTTCACTAAGTCAAGGGCAATAACTCATAAACCAACGACTAGAATTGCGCCATTTTCGAACTCATCCGAGATATTATCAAGATGAATACACATACCAAGTTTCATTCGAATCGGATAAAAACTCTGGTGTCTATCGCGTACACAAGAAATTGTTGACGGACCGACGGACGGACGGACCGACGGACGGACGGACAGGGGTGACGGCAATATACGTCCACATTTTCATGTGGGCGTATAAAAACTAAACTTTATCAACCATATGACGTCAAACACATCTTTTCAGTAGGTTATCTTAAGAGCCTATATTGGTGGATAAAAAAATCATTTATCATACTCACTAATAATAAGCTTTTTCTTTAATTCTTCTTCTATCTTTTCCTTATCAAACTGGGCATTTGAAGTTTCAAAATCAAACTCTGATTCAAACTTCAAAGGTTCTGACTTGTTTCCATTGGGTCTACCACCTCCACGACTAGGAGCTCTCCAAGACCCCCTTGAATTACCTCTCATATTGGGACTACCACGTACTGGACCACCTAGTCAAATGAATTACATTAACATTATCAATTAATTGAACATCTTATTTCATGTCAATATTTGAGTAATTCTCTCCTACTTAACCTCTAGCTTTTACTAGTGCTCACACTGATATTAGAAAATAATATCAAATCCATTTTGGCAAATATTTGGATCAGATTTTACCATTCGATTATTCACACATTTAATAATTTACTTGATGCATTTGTTTTAAAGTCATAACGTTGCTCTATCAAAAGCTTCAGTTTCAAACTAATATGACAGCCAATGAAAAAACAAGAACAGAAACCAGAGCAGTTTTCTTTACATAAGAACAAAAACCAAGGCAACTTGCAAGATTTCTGCCAACTACAATTTTTCAATAATATTATTTTTTTATAATATTTGCATATTTAAACTTTTTGTCATTAAATAATCCTGCAGGCAAAAAAGACAAGAGCTAAAAATTGAATGGTTGGGCCAAGTCGTTTGTCCTCGAATCTTTCATAGGTCATAGGCCTAATTAGATCAGTATATATATCACTAAACGTTTCAATAGTTTTGAAAGAATTTTAATCATAGATCCACAGCATTAGAAGCTGGGGGATATTGTGCAGCATCATTATAAATTTGCACCGCCGGATGTTTCAATTAATGTTTTGATAAGCACTGGATTTTCAACACATTTTTTACCATCTCCTCCAGCATGCCAAAACCAAAGTCGAAAAATATTGTATTAAAAGCTGGTATTAATAGGTACCTGTTATTGACCAATAAGATAAAGGAACAGTCGTCTGATCTTTCTGTTACTATATTTTTTCATTACCATAGGAATTTTATTCAAATGTCAAATGGATTAGATTATTCATTGACAATTGTTTCACGGCTCAGATGTTACATAAATGCAAATAATCTCTATATTAACCGTGATACTGTTGAATAGTCGAATGGTAAAAATAATCATAGAGAGAAGTGGGCATATAAAAAGGAATACCTCGACCAGATCCACGACCTCTGTTTGGTACATTATTTGGTTTATACTGTTGATTAGGGCCCTTTCTCTCTCTATATTCATTCCTTTGTTCATTGTAACCAGCAGCTTTATGTTCATTGCGATGAGGTTGATGAGACTGATTTCCTTTATTAATATGTGGAGTTGGAACTTGAGTACCAGTATCAGATGTAGGTGATTTTCTTCCAGGAGGAGGAGTCGTTCCCCGTGAACCTGGTAACATACAATTCAAGACTTATTAATATTCATAAGAAAAATTATAAATATCCTACAGACCAAACAAAACAATATCAGATTTTTAATATCATAGTTTAGAGAGAAAAAAAAACATTTATAAAGATTATTTATGAAAACAAAGTAATATATTTTCTGTTGCATATCATCTTCACAATATCAAGCTATTACGAACTACATCTTTCAAATAAATGATGCAATTGTTAAGATTAACATTGTGAAGATGGGTGCAAGAAGAATGCTGAGTTCAGTCCCTGATTAATATACTATAAATAGACAAGATTTTATTCAAAAGACATATCTATACTATATTTTAACAGTTATGGATTCAATGTCCCATTTAACTCAAACTTGAGAAGGTTAAGGAATTGGATAATTTTTTGTTTTGTTTTTATTGGATAGGCACAGATATAGAAAAAAGATCAAATATCAAATCTCTATTGTTTCTTCCCAGCATTTTCTTGTCAACCTCTGCTCCGCATGGGTGCTGTGAATAAAGATCTCTGAAGGTGTAAACCTGGGCAATACTTGTGGAATGTATTAAATGGATTTAAGAGGTTTCCTTAACTTTTTAAGTGAATCAAAAATTTGCACTTAAGTGTTTTAATATGCCACAAGTGTTTGATTATTAGAGCAACAGAAATTTAGTGGAAAAAAAGTGCAAATAGTGGCCATATGCATGTAAAAATTTTGGAAAACCTCTTCACAATACCTTTAATAAAAAGTTCTTCAAAAATTAAATTTGAACCAAACTTATTTTGTTTTTTTATCAATAAGCTTGCAGCTTTTTAATTTTACATTTTGTAAATCGATATTAAATTTCTATTATATCTTTCACTAATATACAGTATGTATGTGAAAGATATTCTTTGCAGAAATATTGCCCAAAAGATGTGCGTGTAGTGCAAGCAAGCATGGCATAACTAAACTAAAGCAGGGCTATTGACATTTACCGGATTTTCTTGAAAGCTGTGAGCCCACTTGTACACCTTGATCCATAGTAGGTGAAACCCGATTAAGACTAGGGGATGCACCCCGGGAACCTATTATGAAATTAAATCATTGTGCTTAGTTCTATCTATACTAATATCAGAAACATTAAGACTAAGAGCAGAATGGAATATGATTCAGAAATTATGGAAATCTATTCTATTCTTATAATTCAACTTAGTGAAATAAGTAATGAAACTCACCTGGTTGTGTAGCACTTTGTTGTACAAAAGGCTGAATTGGTGCAGAAGGTGCAGATGGCTGTTGACTATACTGATTATATATCTGAGGCCCACCAAATGGTTGAAAAGTTGGTGTGTAACCTGCATGTTGACAAGAACCACCCGGTGTGGCATTAGGTTGTGATGACTGAATAAAAAAAAAGAAAGAAAAAATATTCTTGAAACAAAAAGTCAACGTTTCTCAGGGTTCATACTTTCAAGAGCATCTGAGCATATTTTTACTTACAAGCGCAAAGAGGTGAATAAAATAAGCTGATACGAGATATAATTTTTTTAAGGTCACTGACAATTTTCCAGAATTGTTTTTAAAATTCCTTGATTTTCCAGGTTTTTCATGACCTGTGGGAACCCCGATTTCTATTCTATTGGATTCTCAAGTATAAATTGAATTAATACCTTCACAATTGCTGGGTCAGCAGGCAATCCGTGGATAGATTGTTGCTTTGGAGGCTCGCAAACATGAAGGTCTTTTATATCACTACCACGAAAGATAATATATTCAAATATTTCCTCTCTTGGAGGAACAGGTCTGTCTGTAGGCCTGTCTTCAGTACCAAATGATCGAACTAAAAAATTTAAGCATATTATTAAAAAATACTGCAATTTGTGAAAAAAAATGGAGCCGACATAATTCAAAAATCAGGTCAGAGGATGGCATCAAGGTGCACCATTCCGATGTTAATCTCACAAGTCACAAGTTATTTCTTTTTAATGAAAAAATGTCACTATTTCAATTTTTATTTGCATTAATGATTAAAGGGATATGTTCATCATTCTTGGAATTTGAGTCTACAAATCCCCGTGTAGCCATAATTATCAGCATTTGAAAGTAAAAAATATGCCTCTTCTTTGATACTGTGCCTTATAGAAAACACATTAAAGAAAATGAAAGATAAATGTTTAGGATGGGGTATAGTTGTAGGGATTTGGCAATTTTTTTTTTGCATTTCTTATACTTCAGTTTGGAGGCTATTTTCATATTTAAGCTTATATAATGAAATGTTCAAGGCCCAAATCGACTCTCGAAATTTGCTGAACATTCTACTTTATTATTGACAAAATGCAATGCAATGTCTTACCAATACCATACCAAATGTTACTGTGAAATAACTATGTTTACAGAATCACATTTTGTTGATATTTTAATGACATTGTCAATATTATGGCAAACAATAAGCTATGGCTAGTTTCAGATGTGATTTGTTTACTTTGTTTATTGTTTGAACGTTTTTGGTTAGATTCAAATCAAGTAGGTATGTGGACAAAAAATTCAAACTCCCTCTATCTAAAAATCAATAACATTGCTGGAAAGAGCTCTTAAAACCCAATAAAATGACACAAAAATCATGTGATTATATTGAGTATTAAGGAAGTTATGGCATTTTACATTTGACTAATTTACCGCGATTTCGGTCCTATTGTTTTAATGTATTTAATTAGCAAAAGTGTGACCGAAATCTGATCTTTTTCTCACTAAAATGCCTGTAACTTTTTTAATAATCAATATTTCTGAATGAAATTTGGACTGAAAATAGATAACAACTAGTTCTTTTACATAATTCTATTAACCTGCAGGCAAAGATATAATTGGTTGTGAAGTAGATATCAATAAGCTTAATTTGGTCACCTAATTAGCAGTTATACAAATTTATATAAACGACTAAACCCGTGTTCATGTGTGCTAGTACATGTAACATTGTTCTCAACATTTCTTACTGAAATTAAAAGTGAAGTAAGGTTATAAATCTAGATTTAATCATCTTCATACTGACCTAATATTGATTCAAAAAGATTTATTTACAAGGTCAGATCATCTGAAATAAATTTATTCAGGCTTGCCTCCACTACCCTCTTAATAGCAGCGTTAATTTCCAGTAATGTACAGCTTGAGGGGAGAAAACGCATAAGTTCCCTACCAGTCCTGGCACGACTATTGTCACATTTCACATAGATGCACAAAATGTGTCCATTGAGAAAGTCATCAGAGGTATCAGGTAAATCAGAGAAGTTTTCCAGGAGGTGCTTGTGTGATATCGAAACCCCAGGAAGAGGTCCCCTTTTCTTCTTTGGAAGCATCTTCAATTCATGTATTAGACCTACAACAACAAAAAAAAAAAAAAAAACAATGTGAAAATATAAACCTGAAAAATCTATTATGACAGTGATGGGTTATTCACTCTACTCTAATTTGCTAATAAAATGCGAATTCTGAATGCATTGAACAGAACAGCATGTGTTTTGTTTTGAAAACAAAAGCCATCCACCAATCATAAACCGGGAATTAGGTCACGTGACCCGTAAATGGCCAAATATAGGAGGTTAGATAGCAAGGAAGCTCTTCATATTCTTCAGTCACTAACTGATTAAAACTCAATTAAATTCATACCTATGGTGTCTTAAAACATTTTTGCACAATTACAATAGGTTTAATTTAAAATTCACGAAGCATTAGGACGAAAAGTTGGTCAATGAACATCCAAAAATAATGAGCCGCCATGACACTTTTCGGTCATGGTCGTGATCTCGCACAGAAATTTCCGGCAATTATTTAAGTATTTTCCTGCCATGGATTGTTATAAAACTTTGCACACATTAAGAAAATAAATTCATTTTCAAGTCCACTTACCTCTCAGAGACGTCCATGTAGTAAAGCAGGTTGTTAAAGCGTGTTGAAATCGGACCAAATTTTCGAAGTCAAGTTTGGAAGATAAAAAGTTGTCGTCTGCTAAAAAATCGATAATGAGGCTAAAGTAGAGGGTTTCCTCCTACGTCACAGTTAGGGAATACCCGGAATTCCACATAGACAGCCAACGAGAAGCGATTTTAGTAAGCACACTATCAGCGCGTGACGTCAAATGGGATACACGGAATCGGAACAAAATGGCGGCCGGGAATCGCGGATAATCCACATACCTAAATCAAGATCTATTAGTTTTGCGTTTCGACAATTTAGAAAATACGCAATCTCGTTAAGGAAAGATACTTTTTTCAAAGAACGAGAAAACTATGGGCAGTGTAGGGAGGATATGTGATAGTCAAAGGGTGGCATAAATGTTAAATTAATTCACGATTCTTTCTTCTCACCTTTTGCCAGTGCAACTGTCGATTCATTTGGATCGATTGTGTATAAAATGCCTTCATACCGAATTTCAGCCTTCGAAATTAGACTTATCTTACTCCCTAAATAAGGAATTCCCCCACTCATGACTGCGATTAACAGATGAGTGCACTCTTAAGAAAGATGCTCGTGGATTAAATTATCAAACTTTTGACAGTCTTCGATGAAAATGGCGTTCCCCAGCTTCTGAAACCAGAGGGCGCTTCAAACTTCAAATCTATCCCAAGATTCAACTCTTCCTTAAGCATGCGCATTACATTATAAATTTTGGCGAGCCAGGGAAATGGCGGACCCAGGTTCAATTGACGATTTACTTTCCTCTGAAATAGACGAAAGTGCAGTCAATGCGTTGGTTGGGTCCCTGGAGTCACAGTTAGCATCCTCTTCCAACAGAGAGTTGTCAAAAATCCCAACAGATAACCCCGTCAACAATAATCACATAAGTAACATTAGCATTACCTCTAATGCAACAACAACAAACTCTATTTTCAGTTCTTCTGGCCAGGTAAATGTAACTCAAAAAGTATTGTCATCTCAAACGAACAATAATTTAATTTTTCCGCATCATCAAGGGACTAAAGTTGTTCATGAAAATCAACTGCTCAGTAATTCTCCTAGTGTAAATTCTAACACTCCTCCCCCAATTGTAAATATTAATTCTCAATCACAAACTTCTCAAAGCATTGATCATCTGAATGTGTCTCTACCTTCTAACTGTGTGAGAAATTTAGTCCATCCAAACCAAAATAATGTTACGAACACGTCAGTTCATATTACTAATCCAAGTCCAGGTGAAAGTGCTAATTCAGTGACGAATATTACAAGTGTGCCACAATTATCTTCTCAACAAAATGTGTCTTCTTCAAGGGGAACAAACTCTGCAGCCAATGCAATTTATAATTTGGCCAACATTGCTTCAGAGCAAAAACCAATGACTATAGCACAAAACGGTAATCATACTCAGCTTCAAAAAGGCAGATCTGTGATAGCATCTCCAAAACAGTTTATCGTTAAATCCGACGGCAATGCAAAACATGAAGTCAACCCTTCGTTTGTAAAAAGTGAATTAGTGAAGGATGGTGTTCAAAATGTTGTCGGTCAAACTACATCACAGGGAGTTGTTTTATCTAGTGGATCTCCAGTGTCTGTTGTTGGAGGTCGTCCGATGGTTAATTCAACTATTAAGTCTACAACTAATTCCGGACCTAATTTTGTTACTGTACGTGCACCATCGCAACAACAAATGACTGTGATTCGTCAACCGAATGCCTCAAATAGTGGATCTGTGCAATTTGTTAATCCTGTAAGACATGTGACTTCTAAAGCAGGACAAGTGCGTGTTTCTGCACCAATAAGAATGACAAATCATCCTCAGCAGCAAATAAGCATTGCTCCAAGACAGCCAGGAACAGGAGTAAGTTATCATTTTAAATTTTGATTTCTTGAATTACATTTTTATATGCCTACAAGTAAGTATGGGCGTATATTGTGGTTGACCCTGTCGGTCCGTCCGTTCACATTTACCTTGTGCTCACTCTACAAGCTACAATTCTCCATGGATTCTTTTGATCTCTTCTATTTGTGTCAATATCATTGGGTAAGCTTATTTATTACCAAATTGAGATCAATAATCGAAATATTTTAATTGGGAAATCTTCTAATCTCCATCTGTTGGTGTACTTTTAGTATTGTCCAGAATTTTGTATGATCATCATGATAAAATGGGTTGTGACTTCTCTGATAATCATGTAACAGATACTATTAAAAGAAAATTTTACTATAAATTTTAATCAATTATGAAATTTGATAATTGATTATCGCAATAAATAATTCATAGGGTTGATATTTGATTGTTTCAATTATTAGACCCAGCCCTAAAGATGTGCACTATTGAAATTGGTATTGATTCAATGATTTCGCGATTTGATATAACGCATTAAAGTCTGATATCGAGTTCTTTTTTTTGTTCTTGCTCACTCTACAGGCTATAATACTACATGAATTATTATGATATTTTGATTTGATGATTTTTTATTGTATAAAACTCTGATATCACGTTTATTAAATTCTGATATCGCAGTCGTTTACAGTTAACATTTACCTCCTAAACAAGCTGCTAGTGGGCGTATACGCTTATGTTTAAACTTTTTAGTATTAAGAGTGAAGAAGTTTCTAAAAACTATTGACAGAGCTGTCAAATCTTATTAACTCTCCTAGGCACATTTCATGTGTTTCTTTGAATCCTTTTTGTCTTTTATTTTTCTGGGCTCCTCTAAAATATAAAACTTTTTTGTAGCCTTAATTAGTAAGTTTAAAGCATTAAATATTCATTCTTGAATAAACTACTAGACTCTGTGACAATTTTTGTGGTTTCATTTAAAAATTAATCATAAGACAATTTTCATTTAAAAAACTATCATGATGGTCTGAAAGTTGATGCCATTTTGATACATAAACTTCAAACTCAATCCCTGACATTCCCTGACCATAATGAGTTCTTAATTGATTTTCTTTCTCTCAATCACAAATTATCAAAATATGAATGTTGCTGTCAAAGAATGCCTTTTGGGTTCCTGGAAATTTAATTATTGTTAATTCTCCATTTCAAATAAACACACTTCCCTCCAAGATAATTTACCTGAAGTAGACCCAAATTTTTAACTGAAAATTCCCTTCTGTTAAATAAAATTATTTACCTGAAGTAGACCCAAATTTTTAACTGAAAATTCCCTTCTGTTAAATAAAATTGTTTTTAACACTTGGCATTAATATCTCCTTGGAGGGGTTAACAACTTTCGAACTGTGTAAACGTCAATACTTCTCTCTAACGCTGGGTTGGAACACTGTCTTTTTGTGGCAGTGGAATAGCTCAATTGGTAGAGAGTTGGATTGTCGTCTGCTAGGCGATTAGGTGCCGTGGGTTCGAATCCCCCTCAAGGTAAGAAAAATTCTGATGCCTGTGCCCGTGCTTTCGAAAGTTGGCCTGTTGTCGGCTTTCACCCCCTAATACCTAAACCCCAAGACAATCTTACCTCTCTGAACTACTTCGTGGTTAAATTTTAATTCATACAAAAATAATAGGCAAAATGCAATTCAGAACTCAATATTATCAGAGAGTAATTGAATTTATGGAAATAATTTACTAATACCATGAAATCCTTAGTCTTTATTTGGTAATTCAAATAATTTAAACAATGTTTCTATTTTGTAGAATACAATTACATTAGGACCTGGTTTTCAGTTACCACCAAATACAATTTTGATGAAGAATGAACATGGTCAGTTAATGTTAGTTTCTACAGGTCAGTCAGGTGCAAATCAAGGTCAAGGTCCATTGTTAGCAACTAAAGTTCAAGGTGTCAGAGTAAGTATGAATTGATAATTCTATGTAATATGTTTGAAAAAAAATCTTTTAAATCTATATTTGTTTAGTTCATTCATTTGAATATTATTTGAGCATGTCTAATAGTATTAGTATATACAGTTCAATATAACATATATTTGAAAATAAAGTACGGTACCGTATATAATCATTTAAGATTTCACACAATTTTCTTTTCACGCAATTGCACATTTTACAAGTTTTACTGATAATTCCTTAATTTTTTTTAGAATATCAAGTTATGTTATGGCACCTCCTCTCATGAACATAATAGTCTTTTATGGTCCAAGTTTGATATTTTAAAGTTTATATTCATGCAAGAAAAAGTAATACTTAAAAGTATTCTTTATTTTTATTTCTATTCGTTCTGATGTGTTTTTTAGCCTAATACTACATTAGCTATGGGAAGGCCGCCAGGTTCACAAGTTGTAATTCAGTCTCCTGGAGGTGTTCAACGTCCACCTCTACCATCATCAACATTAGCAGCAACAACAGCAACACCTATAGCATCACAAGCATCATCAACACTAACAACAACTAATCAACAACAATCAGCTGTTACTGCTGCTGGTAAGATATTTTTTTTGGTTTCGGAACAAAAATCACTATTTGCAATGTTTTTTAAGTTCCGATACGTAGTTTGAATGAATTTAGCTATAAATAAAAGTTTTTTTGGGGTTTTTTCTAGGTCAGCCTGGTATGCTACAGAATGTTGAAAAATGTAAAAACTTTTTATCCACATTAATAAAATTAGCTCAAAGTCAACCAGCAGAAACAGTTCGTAATGTTCGAGAACTTATACAAGGACTTATTGTAAGTTGAACTATTTATGTTTCTCAATTTGAAGTGAATTTGTTTGACAAATTATCTGTTGCAAGTAGATTAGTTTTGGAAATTGCCAATCACAGTCTATCTTATATTATTTTGTGAATTTTCTTATAGGATGCTAAAGTTGAACCTCAAACATTTACAGAAAAATTACAAGTTGAATTAAAATCATCACCTCAGCCTTATTTAGTTCCTTTTTTAAAGGTAAAGTATTTGAATGTACCAGACTATGATCTTAAAGTAATTTGAAATAATTCTGCGCTAGTTTATTTTGGAACACACCATTTTATAGAAAAACACTCAAATTTTACTGTTTGCAGGGTTCCACTGATTGATAATGTTTTGATTAGAATAAAGATATCTTCATCAGGCCATGAAATAATTTATAGCTAAATGAGCTTTAATAAAGTCAACTCTTTTTTGTTTGTAGAAAAGTTTACCCTTATTACGGCAGTATTTATTATTGAATAAAATGACTATAGATGGAGTTAAAGCACCACCACCAGAAGTTGCTAATATGCAAGCTGTACCGGCCTCAACTACTGTACAACCAAGACCAGCTGTACCATTTTCTGGTGTCCAACAGGTATTATCTTGTATTACAATAGAATTGTTTAGGTCTTTGATAGCAAAACAGTATGAACTATAGATAAATTTGTCACTAAGGCCCAATTTCTCAAAAAATCTTACAACCAGCTTATTTCTTGATTGTGGTATTTCTCACCACTCTTTTGGTATATTTTGATATATGAAACGTAACATACAAATCAAAACAACAATTGTCACTTGCATGTTATAAGAGAGTTTCACTGAGTATCTTTATTATCATACAATGTTATGTCGAATCTTCAAGAAATTTGAATGATTACCTTTAACATACTTAAATCATATTAAAGCAAGTCTTTTTTGATATTTTGAATTCAGTCTGTTTGTGAAACACTTATTGTTATGATATTTTAGATGGTTATGAGACCAGGTGGGGTTCCAGGACAGATGTTTGTACGACCAGGTAACAGAGTAATAACACAGCAAGGTGGACAGCAGCCTGGTGGTTTAGTCAGAATAAGAACACCAGTACCATTACAAGGCAATATACCAACTGGTGTCACATCATTTCAATCTCGACTAGTCAAACCATCTAGTAGTCCAGCACCCAAAGAAAAACAAAAATTTGAATCTCTAAAGTAAGTTATTTCCCTTTCCTCATGCTTTATTTTACAAAATGTAATGTAAAATGTTTAACAGAGAAATAAACATGTATTCAAAACAAAATCTAACAATCTCACCATAGCTTTAGCAAGGTTTGTATAATTCCTTCAAATTCTACCTTTTACTGTAATAGACTCATCCACATGTATCAGAAATTTAATGTTAGACATGCAAGAACAGATATCAAGTTCACCTAAAGAGAAAATGTTTTTAATATGAAATTTCTGCAATTCTAGTTATTGAAGTCAAAACTAACCAATATTTGTTTCTATTGTAGAGATGGAGATGATGATATCAATGATGTAGCCACTATGGGTGGAGTTAATCTCTCCGAAGAATCTAAAAATATTTTAGCAACAAATGCCGACTTCATTGGAACTCAAATTAGGTCATGTAAAGACGAAGCATTTCTGTTCCATGGTCCTCTTATGTCCAGAATCCATGAAATAGGTAAAGTTTTATTTAATGATTTTACCTTCCAACAGTTACAAAAAAAGGAGTAGCATTGTACAACTTGAATGGGACATGTTATCAGGTTTAGTAACATTTTATTGTAGCCAACAGTATCAGGAACCTTATTCTTGAAAACTTTATTTTTTTTTTTAGTGATCCAGTCTTCTGATTGGTCAATAACTAAAAATGATGTTAGATTATTCTAATTTCCAATCAGATTACTGTATTTCTTAAAATCTGGATTTTAATTAAATTAGGTTTTCAAGAATAAGGCCCCAGTTCAGAACTCCCCAATTGATCACTATCATAGATATTACAAAATAATCATGATATGTAAAGACAATGCCAGCGAATAATTAACATGTTATGAAGAATTATTTGATTATATATATCTTATATGAATTTTATTGTAGCTAAACGACATGGGTTAGATGAAGTATCATTAGATGTAGCCAATATGATATCACATGCTACACAAGAAAGACTACGTGATATGTCAGAAAAACTATCTACAATAGCAGAACATAGAATAGAAATATATAAAGTGAGATATTACACTTTCACATATCAACATCTTATTATACAACTACCTGAATATCACCTTTGAAATGGTGGTTTTGACCAAAATGATAACTGCCATTGAGTTATTCTCAGATGTCATTAGATATGAGCATCCATGTCAGATCTCTGAATGGACAATCAATTTTTTCTTCTAGTAACTGTTGTCATTTCAATGAATAACTTGATAAGATAAATCAAAATTTTTAAGTTTAATTAAAAAAAAATTTATTTTCTATTAACACATACAGATTGAAATTGTATGTTCAGACTATTTTGTGTTTCAGTCAAATTCAATACATGTCATTGACCTATATTTCCATTCACACTGTACTTGTGTAAGTGAACTCTTTGTCAAGAAATGTATTAAATTTGTGTAAATTGTAATGAACTGCGACATACCAATTGTCAGTATATTGTATATAAATTTATACCTTACAGATGGATAAAAGATATGAAGTTACTAATGATGTACGTACACAGTTAAAATTTTTAGAAGAAATTGATAAATTAGAGAAAAAACGTCATGAGGAACAGGAAAGAGAAATATTATTACGTGCTATAAAGGTAAGTCTTCCTATTTCAGTTTGTTATTTATTGGTTCACGATATATTTATATACATTTTACATGCAATTCTCACCTCATTATTACACAACTTTTTTGTGTCCAGTCACAGAATAATGGAATACTCTTTTATACAGCACATTCACTTCACTATTTAAGATTGATCATCACATTTTATTAAAATGCATAGACTTAACCCACAAATTATGATGGGGGCTAAGAATATACATAAAATATCTATGTGAAAATGAAGTATTTACAGATCACATTAGTTTATTTACTTCAATATTTTTAACATGATATTGACCTCATCCAGCAACTTATGAATTTGTTATTTGTCTTTAACAGAGTCGATCTAAGAATGAAGATCCAGAACAGTTGAAATTAAAACAAAAAGCTAAAGAGGTAAGAATAATATCTCTAGAAGATTTTCATAGAAGATACCTTTATATTTGAGAGACAAACTTTTCACCATGAGTTGTGTCCCTTTGCCCACAAATCCTTGATACCAACTGATGCATTGATGTATTTTCCCCCCTATAACCAATTAAAAGTTTATAGTTATAATGGTTTTGTCTTAATAGCTCCAGGCAGCAGAAATGGAAGAAGTTCGGCAGCGTGAAGCTAATTTAACAGCATTGGCAGCAATTGGTCCAAGAAAAAAACGGAAACTTGAAACTCCGGATATTGGGCAAGCAGTAAGTCTTTCAGATTCTTTAGTGATTACAATTAATTGCAAAGAGTTTTTTCTATATTGTTTCATGGTGTATATGACAAATTATACGATTATAATTGCTATTTTTGATCTAGTTTCCTTGAAAACTGAAAATGAGGCCTGATATGATTAAGGATGATGAATTTACTGTAAAAAGGACTCTATTCTTGTAAAAAAAAAATTATGATCAGCATGCTTTAAATGGTTGCGACTTTGTCTGATAATATTGTGTAACAGAAAATATTAAAAGAAAATTTGACTATGAATTTTAATCGATTATAAAATTGGATAACGTAATTAAATATTTGTAGCGTCAATAATTGATTATTTCAATTATTTGACCCAGCCCTAACCCAAAGTTAAATATTGGTGATTTTTTTTCTATCTAAGTGTGTATTGTAATGATATTTTATTTATTTATTTATAGTCTGGTAGCAGCTCATCATCAACAACTAATGATAGTGGTATCTCATCTAATATCGCGGTAATTATACCTTCCTTTATCTTTAGATTATATCCTTTCACCAATATCCACGTCCTCTCCTAACCAATGTGGTTTCTTTTATTTCTCAAGTTCTTCATAGTTTGATTTCATAACCTTTACTTTTATTTTCAGATGATTAATCGACCGAGAACTAAACGTGTGAATCTCAGGGACATGTTATTTTTACTAGAACAAGAAAAATCGACTTCAAAATCAAATTTGTTATTCAAAACATTCCTAAAATGAGAGTTATTACAGTGAAATATTTGGAAGTGAATCTACAGGGCAGCATCATGAACTAGAGAAATAAAGTGCTATCAAATCTATTATATATATAAAGAATCAAATGTAAAGGACAAAAGAAGCGAATACAAGCTGGACTTGCAGGAAGATCGAGAACCAGTTTATAAAGTGATATATAGTTTGTACCACTCAATCTAGATATATATATATCATTTTCACTGCCTTTTTCAGGTCTGGGTAAAATTAAAATTGAGCAGTTTTTATGGTTTCCTTGGATATTTTTCCAATGCCAGCAATCTTGAATATTTGATCAATAGGATACACATAATGCATTACAGATTCTTTTTGAAAAATTTCGGCTTGGTTTAACAGTAAATTCCAATTTATCCAGACCTGATTTAAATGATTAATGATCCTTGGAATTAAACTTGTTAAGGAATTTGAATAGATTAAGCATTTATTATTGAGATCCCTATATAGTACTGAGAGTTAGTTAAAACTTTTCTACAACATATAAACTTTCAGATTATAATGCTGGATTAATCAGAGAATTCGATTTTTTAAAACATTTTTTAGTTGATAAGTTTTTATGGTATGTTTGTCCTTGAAATCATAGTGACAGTGTTGTTAGACTGCAAGTCAATAACCTTATAACACTTGGTCCAAAATGACAGACTGTGCCTCTGCCAATTAAACTAGGGCTATCTATACCAGCTAACTGAGTGTCGTATCTGACTCACTTTAAACAACAGTTAAATCTTTGTTAAAAAAAAGTGATGAAAGATCCACAAAAGTAGAAATAGTAAACAATGGTAACAATAAAGTGTTAACAAGATTTAGTAAACTTGTTCTGGTAATTTTTACTGTCTACACTATGTCCAGCCATCCCTTTAGCTGTATTAGATCCAGATCTAGTAATAGGGTATTAGACTATGAGATACAAGTAAAATTGTTTAGAATTCATTGTGTGGTGATGTGGCATACTTGCTCATACCTGATATTACATATATATTATGTTTATTTTCCTCAGAGCTTACAGTGGCCAATCTCACCTTGGTCTGTTGTGAAAACCTGTCATGGTTATAAGGCTTATTTTGAAAAAAGTTAGGCAAGTGGTAATTGTGTAAAGTCTGTTAGAGTAAGCGTAGTTTGTGGGTATTTAAAAGTTTGACTAGAGCAGTCTGATGTTATATGATGTTCATCATGGTGTTAATGTTCAGTTAGAGTACAAATAATTTACCAGCTCAGATAATTATGAGGCATTACATCATTTATACACGTTGGTATCATTGATAGTGTAGCCAAGACGGTAAAAAAAATAAAAATCTTAAAAACTATAATCAGTTACAGGTTGATATAGATCAGAACAACTAGATTCTTTTCCATGTCAAAAACTCTTGACTTATGTCACTGACAGGGGAAAACTGGTTAAAAATTAGATTTAGAGAAGCTTTCAATCATAGAATCTGAATACAAGAAGGTTTGATTGAAATGAACGTACAGATACTGTAAGCTTAATCATGATTTTAATTTTGAAAATTGCATGAAAAAAACATGGATCTTATCTCTCTAATTGCATGCATATCTTTTATACTTTGTCAGATGATGGCAGGATATAAGAGTTATCAGTTTATATCACAGTAAAAGCACCATGCCTGTACCTTTTGTCATTATAAGAAATGATTTGAATTAGAAAAAAAATATGATTTTTGTGTGACAATTTTCTACTTGTTATTTGTCTGCTATCTCTACAGTATTATGATTGTCAATTGTTAATTATGATTTATTTTTAAGATAAACCTGAACAAATACAAATAATACAAAAAATACAAAATAATGTAAGGTCATTTTGTTGAAATTGAGGCTTGTTAAGTATGATCAAATAAGGACTCACTTTGGTTTTTAATTTTCCATACTTAAAGGGGGACATTCACTATCCATTGAACATATGATACCTTAATCTCAGAAATAGGAATTTTTTTTAGCAAAGTAAATCAGTGATATTGTTCACAACTCACTGTCAAAATTTCAGCTTTCAAACCCATGTATATCTCAGATTATCAGCATTTGAAACAATAATTACTCTGATTTTTTTTTAACCCTTTTAAAACGAATTCGGTTTGATCAAACAGATTCAGAGATCCAATAAGTATACTTTAAAAATACTTTCAGGTAAAATTTGCGAAATTATTGTTAATGAACATTTTTATCAAAAAAGCAGAATGGCCCTTTAAATAGTAATTGTCTTGTTTATCTGATCTGATGTCTATTAAATTTTCCTATATTCGAACAGCAATTTGATATTGTCTTTGTACGTATAAATCTTAAAATGTCTTCTTTCTCTACTCTAAAATCACATCATTTTGAGCTGCACCCTGGCTCTATCAAGGTACATTGCTATTCACTTAAAAATATACAAGGAAAATGTTATGAAATATGCTATTTAATAGATGAAAGTTTGGAATTATTGATAAATTTGGAAATTTAAAACCCCAATTGATTGAGATATAAAATATCTTTTATTAATTTTTTTCAATAATTTGCATGATATATGTATTGTTTAAGGCAATCATTTTGTAGGTTTGTCATTGCATCATTTAAATATAGGTTTTATATTTTTTTGATTAATTTATTTTTCATTAAATACAGATGACAGCTCACAAGAATTACTTACAAGTAGTTTTTTATCAGGGGTCTCTTGTCAGAAACATCTTAATCAGCTTACTTTAAATACTTACAATATCACTTTCATAAGATCAAACAAAGTAACGATGTTTCTGATATATGGCCCTTGCTACCTCCCTCAAATCTTAGAACTAATATCAAACCCAAACTAATCCTGTCATTCCATTAATACTATAATTATAATGTATGTATATAAATCATTATGCATGTAGGTAAATATCACACAGTATATATAAAATGTCTGTATAATTATAATGATGTATTATAAAAGAAAATATTTGTTATATGAAACCCTATCATTGTTATTATTTGCAGTGACGTTTACTATTGTATATATTATTATTTGTATCATTTAGTTTGTACATTGTCAGTATGCAATAGGCATCATTTATACATAATCATATTGTGGTATGAATTTCCTAAACTGGAAAATAAAAATATCCGAAAGTAGGCTATCTTTTCACTCCAACCTGCTTTTTATCTGCCCAAATGAATTGGAGGGGGGTATATTGTAGTCATCCATGTCCGTCGGTCAGTTCATCCTCAATTGCTCGTAAACACTCTAAAGGCACAATTCTTGACGGATTTTGACGAGACTTGGTGTGGGTGTTCGTAATCGAGGATAAAACCCTATTGAAAATCAGCGAAATCGGAAAATATTGTATATGAGTTATTTCCCTTGTACCACGATAGCTCGTAAACACTCTAGAAGGCACAGTTCTTCACCGAATTGGATGAAACTTCGCAAAACTATTTAGTGTCACTCAAGGATGAACCCTATTAAAAATCAGAAAAATAGGAAATTATTTACTATGAGTTATTGACCTTGTTCTTCAAACACGTTCAATTTTTAGTTTGTAAACACTTTACAAGGCACAATTCTTGATGGATTTTGACGAAACTTGCTGAAATTGTTAATTATCACCCAACTGAAGGATGAACCTATTGAAAATCGAAAAGATTGAAAAATATTTGATATGAATTATTACCCTTGTTCTTCAAAATGTGTTTGATTTTTGGCTCGTTAACACTCCAGAAGGCACAATTCGTGACAGATTCTGACGAAACTTGGTGTGAATGTTTGTAATCACCCAAGGATGAACCCTACTGAAAATCAACAATATCGAAAATTATTTATTATGAATTATTGCCCTTGATCTCGAAAACGCGTTCAATTTTTAGCTAGTACGCGCTCTATAAAACAAAATTCTTGATGTATTTTTTATAAAACTTGGTATGAGTGTTCATAAACGCCCAAGGATGAACCCTATTGAAAACCAGTAAACTCGAAAAATATGATATGAGTTATTGACCTTTTTCTTGAAAAATACATTCGATTCATCCAAGGATGAACCCTTTTGGAAAATCAGCAAAATCAAATAATACAAAATATTAGTTATTTCTTGACAGATTTGACGAAACTTGTGGGTATTCATAATCTTTAAAAATGAACTCTATTGAAATCAGTAAAATTGAAAAAATATATAGTAATCAATTTACTTGTAGACACTGTTTACCTCTATCGAATTTTTTTTAAAAATGAATGTTTTATTTTTCAAACAAAGCTGCCAGTGGGCCTATGTTATCTTGTCTGGCAAGTTATCTTTAAAAAATTTCAATTCTGTATATCGATACAAAATAGATAATCGAATGCCATGAGATATTGCTTTTGACTTTTACCAGGCCTACAAAATGTAAACGTATATCGTCATTACCCTTGTCTGTTCGTTTGATGAAACTTGGTTGATATGGTATATGCAGATGTATATTGGTGAGATCTTGGAAGTGTTAGATGAATGGTTTTGGGGTTTGGCTTGTAAAGGAGATAAAGCCTACAATCTTATTCCAATTTTCATGAAAATTTAAAAAACGACAGGATCTGAATGATCTTACCGTTGTTTGCATGACAATATTCTCGTCATTAATTATTAATAAACTTTGTGCGATGAGCTATTGATTTAGAAAGATACTAAAATATGTGTTTTATATCCATTTCAGCTAATTTTAATTCTTCCTCCCATACAAAATCAAGTTTCATTAGTATAGAGTTTTTGATTTCAGTAATTTGAAAGTTCCCTTATTTATATACATGTAGTATATTATGGCAATAACACCATACGTTTGATTCCTTCGACACTGAAAAAAAAATCCATCTTGAAACAGTGCTTTTAAAAGTTGACTGGAATATTTTGACGTGTTTGTTATTTGGTCACGTCTCTATACCAATATGTTAATAAGAACAAGCCAACATAACGATCTATATTCAATTGATTATATCAACGAAATTTCCCTCAGGTATATACAATTTTACCCTCTTACTTTCATCTCTCTATATTCCCTATTAGAAATCTGCCTGTCTGTGTCTTAACAAAAGCCTTTCATCTAATATAGCTACAGGCCTTCATTGAATGGATTGAAAGGCAGTTCCTATTACATCTTCAGGCAACCAGTTCTAGAATGAGATTGACTGCAGGTCACAATGGAATCTTATTTCCTGCCTTCCTTCAAGCAATGTAAAATGAGATGAGAGATTGGGAAAGAGTGATGGTTTGTCAATATATGATTGTTAAAATTTTATAATATGAAGAGTATTGTAAAACATAAAACAAGGTATTGATGTTGTTTATCAATATTTTAATATCATATTTAGTGAACTTCAGACAACATTATCTACATTAAAGAGATGAGGTTTTCTAATGATAATAAATTACTTGTATTGGGGACACTGATAGCACCAATTTTCCAGCAGACGTCTGTGCTTCCACATCCGAAAAAGTCTTCTGTGATAGGCTACAAGCATCAAACACGTGGATAATCTAGAACCACAGACGTCTGATTTTAAATTGGGATGGTGCAAAGGTTTTTTTTTTTAGGAAACCTTATTACAATTCCTTTAATTCTCGATTCAATTCCTTATAATTATTGTATATTGTATTATAACATAAATGTTTTTTATTAGACACAGAGAGTCTTGCAAGCGATTAAAGTGTCTTTTCGTTTTTATATAGAACTTAAGATGCGAGACACCGTGAGGAACTGTCCCTTGAAACTGAGACAAGCTTGGAAAATAGAAATCCGTCGTGAATAGCCCGAAACGTTGCAGATAAGAAGGATGTAAAACTTAAACTAATTTCAGATAAATTTGTGCACTTTGCATTTCTAAACTTTGAATGTGTATCAGGGACACTGATAGCATTAATTAGCGCCATTCCAATTTCCATTCCGATGTTTATGGTTCATGCAATTCGATAGATCAGTGAGGGGGTGACGTTATAAAACGCGTTAGTTTAAGTGGAATTGCAAGAACCACAGACGTCGGAATGGAAATTGGAATGGCGCAAATTGATGCTATCAGTGTCCCCGAATCACATCAGGCCCGTAGGAACAGGGGGGGCAGGGGGGGGGGGGGGGCATTGGCCCCCCCCCCCCCCCAAAATTTTGACATTAATGACTGAAGCAATAATAAAAAAAAAAATTCCAAGATAAAACAAGAAGTTACTGGTATGTTGTTAGGGCAAATAAATCAAAATTGCTATATATATAGGCTCCTGCAGCATTGAATTTAGCAGCACTACCCTTGAGAATGAGTTTTTGCACAATTTGCCCCCCCAATATGAAATTGCTTCCTACGGGCCTGCACATACAAAAGTTAGAAAACCTCTTTACATTCCCTTTAATGTATATTCTCCATAGTCTTCTTCTAATTGACTCTCATAGTCATATTGTGCCACACTTACACTAACACGGAATTTTGAATTCCATAGCATTGATTTGTTTAAACAGTGCAATAGCATTTTCATGAATATTTGATTAAGACAATATATTTTCAACTGTTATTAAATATACGCACATTGTCAATAGTGTTGTGCGTGTATGTATACTCCTATATATATATCGCTTATATATACAACTATATATTCTTGTATTTAATATCTTACTTTCATTTATTAATTTAATTTTTACATGAACATAATGTGTGAAATGAACCAAACCAAAAGCTTCAGGCAACATTCTAAAATCATCAAACTCAGCTAATATAATTTTCCCTGAGGCAATCAGAGGGGGTATTAGTCCTGTTGTTTGCCTTAAGGGAAAATCGCTGAAAACATCCATCTTAACATATTAATACCCTCAGGCGATGCCTAAAGCCAGACCCACGCTCTTGTGTTGGCGCCATTGAATTTGACTGTAAGATGTGCCAATTGTATGACTGAAGACAAAAGTGCTTTGAGGTAGACTATAAAACACATATTTTCTCAGAATAACATAGAGTTATAGAAATAACATAACAAAAATACATCTTCTATGCTTTTAGATTGCAGTCATATAGAAAGAGTAAAAAAGGATTGACAGTAAATAGCCTTAATATGACAGGCTTGTATTTGTCGATCATTTCCATATTAAAATCAAGATACTTGACCTTTCCATCAAAATCTATATCAGTTGCCTCAATGGCATTTAAATAACGTCAGCATTTTGATTGAATTCTCAAAAATAACAATGATTTATATATTGCAATCTTATTTAATAAATAATTACTTCTGGAAAATGGACAAGTAACGAAAATATCCTGAAGGAAAAATGTCTTAAAGGGGTAGACTACATAGACTTTTCAAGGGCTTCAAGGTCATTCACGAGCAAACGTATTTTTCAAAAGTTGATTTGGGTCTTGAAAATCATGGAAACCGTTCTGATACGTACAAAATCACAAAATCATTTTAATTAGTATACCTCTTATACTAAAAAATTTACTTTCTATTGCATTTTTCTTTTTTCTCAAGAGAAGTCAAGTCGTCATTGTTGCCTTTATACGCAGAGAATTATAGATGGAATCAAAAGTTAAAATTCGGAAATCAGAAGATAAATTTTTCGAAGAAGGTAAATTTGAAGAGATAATGCGATTTTTGCATTTCTAGTAGTTCTGAATGTTATTAACATATTATATTCAAGATCCAAATGGATCCTTGAAAAAGCTGAACGTTACCTTTTAATGTAACGATAACTCGAACGTAATGGTTAACGTACACCTTTAACGACCAGCAAACAGTCGTAACGTAAATCGTTATTTTTGACAAATATATACAGGTAATTGGTATTCCATCATCTTCCTTTAAAGGGACAGTCTGAATTTTTTTTAGGTCAAAATTTTTTTTTGCTCAAATTTGTGAAAACTTTACACCAAAATCTGTAACTATGTGCCCTTTAATGTATCTGAAAGTCTTAACTAAAAAAATCCAGCCGTTAATTTTTAAACGCTAAAAACATGCTAAAATTTTTAAAAACCTTACGTAAGGTTTTTAAGTGTGTTATGTTTTTTGGACGCTGAAAGGAAACTATTGAACGGATTTGAGTAAAATAAACTCCTAATTGTAGAGAAATGTCCCTCTTGTGTATTTACAAGGTTTCAGCTAGAAATATTGAGCCATTTAAAGGGAAAACACCAAAACTAGGTCGAATTGCTTAATTAACAATAAGTTTGCCCTGTTTGTAATTAACCCTTTAAAAACAAATTCAGTTTGATCTAGAAGATGCATAGATATAATAAGCATACTTTAGAAATACTTTAGGTAATATTTGCGCTGTTTTTGATAATGGAAACTTGTTTTGAAAAAAGCAGAATGGCCCTTTAAATTAATTATATAAAAGTTGTGGTGAGTGAGGAAGATGTTACTGTGCTAGTATAGGTAACATTCAGAGTGATGCTTCAAATGAATTAGAGTTTTACGTCCTTTACTAACTTTTCTGCACAAAATGGAGACTAAACTGTACAATTAGCATTTCAAAACCATGGTATAGGCTACATTTTTTGAGAAATTTAACAAATTATTGAGAAAGGTTGACAATACTAAACCCTTTAATATACTCATGTCTGACTGTCTGAATTGTTCCCTGGATTACATGATAATTAGTATGGCCGCAAGTAACTACCAACTTTTTGGCTGCCTGTCAGAAATAATTCCAATATTAGTGATGGGTAATTTGTATAAATTTCTTGCTGAAGGCATCAGGCTATATTCAAGTAATTATTGTAAGCGTTTATTTTCTCTTCTCGTTTCTGTAAACATCTGTAGTGTAAACCATTGTATCATTTAGAAATCAACGAAATTGGTGTTGTATTTTGTTTCTTTTTGAGTATCTGAGCATTGATCATATTGAATACGCCTAATAGTAACTTGTAGAGAAAACAAGGTATATGGTACAATTCTTTTGTGTCCAATAATGTACACGTTATTTTGGGGTAGGCCCCTAATATTTTTTTTCTTCTTCTAAGACTAGTCTTAAGACTGAATAAAAAATAGAAATCATATTATTCGGCCAGGCCTAAGTTATCCCTTTGTTTTCAAGTGGCAGCGTTAGAAAACTGTATGTACTGTATGTACCGCATTTGCACCACATTTTTATAAGCTATTTTAAAATCTGTTTTTCTGTTTTTGTACCAAAACATCAAAGAATGCACCTTATCAACCCTCTTTTTGGTCGTTTTATTGAGGAGGCTTGATTTTTTGGAATACCAATTCCGACAATCATTGTGCCCCCATTAATCAGTCAGTGCCTCCAGTTCCAGGAGGCTGGACGCCAAACTGCTAAAATATCTTTACCGACAAATAAAAAACCCCAGAGTCTATGTCTATCAGTAACCGATCCAACAACACTAATCCAAAATCACTGAAAAGGTTTGAATTTTTCTTTATACGATAAGATTAAATTTGGTAGCAGCACGCGGGCGTCGTCATGGTAGTGTGAGTAGGTCTTAACAGATCGCGCGAAATACAGAATGGGCCTGAGGGCATCCCGCGAGTAAAATGCTCTGTATGTCGACTCAGTCAGTTCAGTTTTACTTCATGTATTGTGGCAGCTGGTCTAACTTTTCTATTTATCTCACAATATAAAGCAGGGAAACTTGTATAAGGTAAGGATTGTATTTTGGTTTTAATTAATTACTTAATCAAGATTGTGTGGGTTACTGACATTGTAGCCTACTGTGTTGTAGTTGTAGTCCACCAATTCAAATAAAGTGTCAGCTAGGTATTTGACAAGAGCTCGTTATATTGACACTATATGTAATGAGGGTCTCCACACATCCAAGTTTGAAAATCAGTTATTAATGTTTACTAAAAAAATTAAGGTAATGAAAAAAATTGTCCGAGAGGTTAATCATCTCACGTAATTAGTATTCAGTTGATTATAAATCACGTGTAGGTCTATATACATGTACTATAGAGAGAAGCGTTTTGAACAAAATGAACAGCAGTGGTGAGGAAATGGATGTCATTTTTTACATTAACAGTAAGCAGTAGAATGAATTAACTAATAATATTAACTTCACTCGAGTCGGTTAATTTTGATAAAATTTGATTGGAACCATAAAGTTGTAAAGGTTTTTGTTAAAACGGTAGGCTACAATTTATATGTTTTTTCGGCCGAACCATGCTTGAGGAACCAACCGTTTACAGGCATAATAAGTGAACTGTTATGCCTAATTGTATGACAGATACCAGTCTTTACGTCCAATAGACTATCCGGTCAATATATAGGCCTATAATTCAAATGATGCAATTTGTTTTATTACAGGTTCTGTATGACCAACATGTCCTCGCCCGTGACTTCACGACCATCTTCAGCAACAACACCTAATGGTCATTTTCCCAAGATAGGGTTGTCAGGTGTCCCATGTCCAGCCACACCAACAAGATACACAGCACCAGTTCATATTGATGTTGGTGGTGTTATTTATACATCCTCATTAGAGACTTTAACCAGGTGAGTCAAATAAACGCCTGTAGATAAACACCTGAAAAGGTACTTTCATTCCAACGAGGTATACGTAAATATGTCATCATCTTGGAATATGGATTTTGATTCTCATGATTTTGTTGATGTGCGGTTTTATATTGTTTGACTGTCAATGGATTGGCGAAAAGGTCTGTTTGATGTGTTTTTAAATCAGTTTAAAACGAATTAAAACAAAGCAAATCCATCCATGATTATCCTTTCAGACCAAATTTCAATACGGATCACTTGACATAATATAATTGAAATCTAATAGATATCGATAGTGATATAACATGTTTACTGGGCCACACATATTATATATCTACACCCAAAATACTTTGTACTTATACAACAATACAAATGTATACAAATACAATCAGAGACATGTTCTGATACGACAATATACAAATACAACCAGATACATATACTGATACAACAATATACCAATACAAGCTTAGAAGATACATGTACTGATACAACAATATACCAATAGAACCAGATACATCATGTACTGATACAACAATATACCAATACAAGCTTAGCAGATACATGTACGGATACAACAATATACCAATACAACCAGATACCCGTACTAATACAACAAGATTTGTCTTCTGATACAACAATATACAAATACAACCCGATAAATTTACTGATACAACAATATACTCATACAACAACATACATCTACTGATACAACAATATACCAATACAACCAAATACATCGACTGATACAACAATGTACTAATACAACTGGATACATCTACTGATACAACAATATACCAATACAACCAAATACATCGACTGATACAAAAATGTACTAATACAACTGGATACATCTACTGATACAACAATGTACTAATACAACTGGATACATCTACTGATACAACAATATACCAATACAACCAAATACATCGACTGATACAAAAATGTACTAATACAACTGGATACATCTACTGATACAACAATATATTAATACAACCAAATACATCGACTGATACAAAAATGTACTAATACAACTGGATACATCTACTGATACAACAATATACCAATACAACCAAATACATCGACTGATACAACAATGTACTAATTCATCTGTATACATCTACTAATACAACTGGATACACCTACTGATACAACAATATACCAATACAACCAAATACATCGACTGATACAAAAATGTACTAATACAACTGGATACATCTACTGATACAACAGTATACTAATACAGCCAGATACATAAACTGATTCAACAATGTTTTAATACAATCAGATAATCTATTGATACAAAAATATGCAAATAAAACAAAATGCATGTACTGAAACAACAATATACCAATACAGCCAAATACACGTATTGACACAACGATACATACAACAAAATACATCTACCGATACAATATTATCGACACGTGTATTGATATTAACAATGCATGCAGAAACATTTACTGATATACTGATACACCAATACATATTAAAACATTTACTGAGACAATACAAATGTATACAGAAACATTAACTGATACACCAATATTATATTCACGGGTTCATTAGAATTATTCATTGATACATGAGGACATATCATTCACTGATACATAATATATAACCATTGAAAATTATGAATTGCATTTTGAAACCAATTGTATTTAGCCTATATGGTAAAAGTTACATTGAACTTATATACAATTTAACAATAAGCAAGATAAAAGAAACCATCTCATAATTGGCTCGTGTTTGATCTTGTTTAAAGTAATTATACATGTATGCTTACAGTTCTATGATTTGTGCAAGTATTTAAAGAAAGAATATCTTAAATTCGTTATTTAAGAGGGACGGCTATGATCCTTATTAAATTTTTTTTGGAGAAATAGTCGTGTACAGTGTCATTTCCGACATCTGAGTACTACGACATTCTGCGTAATCCGACATCTAGTCTGGTCCCGATTAAATTCATTATTATGACAATTTAAAAAAAACTCTTTGTATTCCGACAATTACGACACTAATAATTGGTCCCAATAGGCAGAAAAATTTGTATGTGTATATGTATATATTATGTTGCCTTAACTACTTGACAGTGATCATAATCAGCGTAGCATTTTTAGAATGTAAATTTCTTTAATCTGTGAATACACAAAACGTACTTTCTTTGTATTAGTTCTAATTTCATATTTAACCGATATGATGTCATTAGTTCCGAATACTTTCGAGGCTGTCGTGGTCATCCTTCAATTTGAACGTTTTGCTAACCCGGAGTCGAATTTAATGTCTGAAAGTGTTACAGATAGCTTAAACTAGATTTTTAAGTAGCACACAAATATTGTGAGCTTACAGTGACAAAGTAACAAAGTGTTACACATACCCGTAGCCAGGGGGGGTTCGGGGGGTTCGGACGAACCCCCCTTTTGAAAACAAATAAGCACTGTTAAAGTAGACGTTCTGTTTGAATTGTGACTGTTAAAGTTGAGTTTGATTGCTTTGCGAGTCCATATAACCCCCCCTTGGAAATTCCTGGCTACGGGCCTGTTACAGATACAAACAGAATCCCCTGTCTGCGCATCAGTATGACAATTTATATCAGTTCATTATCTACAAGACTGAACACCAATGTATTAAATACCAAACTATAACTTGCAGCATTTATATATAATTAGTGTTTAGAGATAACAAGTGGTTATAGTATTGTGCCTTATGGTCAAAAATACTTCACTTTCTGCTTTCGACTTGATTTCTTATTTAACCACAAGGCATTGAGAAGCCAAGTACCTCTTCACTTTATATGCAGCAAATCCAGTATCCGGTAGAAACACAGGGAACGAAATTATAAACAATTCCTGAAAAGCCTGCAGGTCATGTTCTAAAATGTCGATTTTAATAGAACACGAATTTTAAACTCCTAGTATGTGGTTATGTATGACAATAATATTGCTCAAACTATATTAACAGTAATACATTTCAAAGTTACAAAAACTTTAAGAGGATTTTATACATGTCACTTTCCAGAATTGCATTTCTCTCGAAGAATGCAGTTTAAAGGTTCAAAATTGAATTTGCCAGGGATTTACGTTATGTAATGATAAGGAACATGGGCCTACGCAGAGTTTGGTATCTTGTTCATTGGGAGCACATAGAAAAGTTAGACCGGATCTGTCAAGTCCCTCAGACGTTAATTCGTCACTGCGTTTAGGTTTAGGATCACATTTGAGAAAATGGGTAGCCTACTACTAGATTTGTTAGGCTATGGTAAAGTAAGCTATAGTCATTTCGAAATATATTTGCCCGAGAAAAATATAGGCCTATTGAAGTGGGTTAGGTGGTAATTTTCTACAAGATCTTTCTAGACATTAATCTTGCATATAGAGAGTCTAGTCTGTACAAAACGCCTCCAACCATTTCATCAATAATTACAATGTTCTTTTTCAAAGGCCTTTAGTATTCACGCCCGATAGAACTACATTGCTTCTTAAACTCAAGAAATAAGAGAAAATATTTTGCCTAGAGCCATTCCTTTACTTCTGCTTGAAATCTTTCTTACTTGCCCTAAAATAGAACTCACCAACTTGTCTTTTGTAAATCTTGAAGAATAACATCTTGTAACAAATAATAACATAACTCTATCTATATATTATTAGGCCTATATGTATTTATTTAGCGAGAAAAAATAATTCCTATTGGACCTTCTTTGTACCAATGCAATGACAACATCGAATGCGATTTTCAGTATTCCTCATAGTGTAGCTATTTAAAACTATAAGCAGTATTTAACTTCTATGCTTTCCCATTTTCATTCTTTATGAAGCAAAACGACGTTAATGCGACGTCAAAATCAACAACATGGGTTTTTCTTCTGCTTAAGTTCATAAGAGCATAATATAGGTATTGGTTGTTATAGAATATTTCTCCTATGGCACTGTCCAAAGTATCAAAGACTTATACTTTAATCGATTATTTATCGTTACACTTTTCTTCGCATACTAATTTTCATTTCAGATTGCGTCTTGATAGCCGCAAGATTCAAGTTGAATTGCATGACTGCCTAATCTTTCTTTTTCTGTGCACTTTTTATGTAATAATTGTATTTGGTATGAACGTGTTCATCATCCATCTATATTAATCGTTTGTATAGCTGAAGATTTGCTTGGTTGCTAGGGAAGAGGTAACAAACGGCCCCAGGCCATAACATGAACTAAATTTTCTCTAATGTCACATCGTGTAAATTTACTTGATAATTTTCCAGTCCTCGGGCCTATTTACTAATCCTAATCTTTTCAATTGAGAAGACTGGTTAAAACTTGTACGCGTCTTTCTCAATAACTTCATCACTCTATGATATTCACAGGATTTTTTAAACACAATTTTCACATTTTTTATATCATACGTTTAATATTACCCATCTATATTGTTCTCATGTCAACAGAAACATTTTACAGTGTTTGATCCAAGGCCTTGAGGGGGTGAAGTTGGCAATCACGATAATTAAATAAAAATGGCGTTTCACAAAGACTAAAGTTGGGTAAAAAATGAGAAGCTATTGTAATTGAAGCTGGTTTTAGCCGCAGGGTAAATGTAGCCTGGTTGGTTGATAGAGGTCTATCAATAGTCAGGTTTTCAACACATTTCTTTTTACAATACGACTAAATGAGTGGTAATAATGACAGACAGTCGAGTGAAATTCTATCCACTAGTCGAAGATTACACCTTCAGGCTAAGAATTTAAATGAAGTTAGGTAGATGCCTTTAGGCGGGTAATCGGCTTTCAAATATATAGACGACAAACAAGTCGACCGCGTGGGGTTCTCTTTTTCCTCTATTATATTATCCCACATAGCTTAGCCTATATTCAGGCTGGATATTCTTGGAATATTATGAAATGAATGTTTGCTAATGTAGGCCATCACTTAATCATTAAAGGGATTGTAAAGAGGTTTTCTCAACTTTGTATGTGTATCGGGGACACTGATAGCATCAATTTGCGCCATTCAAATTTCCATTCCGACGTCTGTGGTTCTTGCAATTCCACATAAAATAACGCGTTTTATGACGTCACCCCCACTGATCTACCGGAAGCTACTATTGACATCTATGCAGATCCAATCTCTTATACAGAGTTGTCTTCCCTTGCCTTGAAGAATAAGACAACTCTGTATCTGTATGAGAGAATGATGCAGATGACGTCATAAAACGCGTAGTTTAAGTGGAATTGCAAGAACCACAGACGTCGGAATGGAAATTGGAATGGCGCAAATTGATGCTTTCAGTGTCCCTGATACACGTACAAAGTTTAGAAAACCTCTTTACAATGCCTTTAATATGGTGAAAGTGGCAAGATTTAAAAGTCAGAAATCAAGATGTTAGGGCTTATCATTTCCCCAAAATAAATACTAAAATAAAGGTTTTATGGTGACATCAAAGATACATAATACTGCAATTATAATAGCCGTATCAATTGATCAATTACTTGAGAATAGAATAGTTTAAGAGATCAAAGAAGTTTTCATAATTTGGTGTGAGTTAATTGAGAATAGAATCACTTTAGAGATCAATGTAAGAACTATTCATTATTATTCGACGTGAGTTAATTGAGAATAGAATAGTTTTAAAGATCATTGTAAGAATCATTGCTAGTTCGATGTGAGTTAATTGAGAAAATAATAGTTTTAGAGATCATTGTAGAGAATCATTGATAGTTCGATGTGAGTAAATTGAGAAAATAATAGTTTTAGAGATCATTGTAGAGAATCATTGCAAGTTCGATGTGAGTAAATTGAAAATAGAATAGTTTTAGAGATCATTGTAGAGAATCATTGCTAGTTCGATGTGAGTAAATTGAAAATAGAATAGTTTTAGAGATCATTGTAGCGAATCATTGCTAGTTCGATGTGAGTAAATTGAAAATAGAATAGTTTTAGAGATCATTGTAGAGAATCATTGCAAGTTCGATGTGAGTAAATTGAAAATAGAATAGTTTTAGAGATCATTGTAGAGAATCATTGCAAGTTCGATGTGAGTAAATTGAAAATAGAATAGTTTTAGAGATCATTGTGGAGAATCATTGCTAGTTCGATGTGAGTAAATTGAAAACAGAATAATATTATAGAGATCATTGTAGAGAATCATTGCAAGTTCGACGTAAGTAAATTGAAAATAGAATAGTTTTAGAGATCATTGTAGAGAATCATTGCAAGTTCGATGTAAGTAAATTGAAAATAGAATAGTTTTAGAGATCATTGTAGAGAATCATTGCAAGTTCGATGTAAGTAAATTGAGAATAAAATAGTTTTAGAGATCATTGTAGAGAATCATTGCTAGTTCGATGTGAGTAAATTGAAAATAGAATAGTTTTAGAGATCATTGTAGAGAATCATTGCTAGTTCGATGCAGGGTTTCCAATCGAGTCTGGACCCGGACTCGAAGACCCGGGTACTCGGTTATTTTGGTCAGACTCGGACTCGGTCAAGGAATCGTGTCTGAACCCGGGTCCAAAATAGAATTCATATATGGCATTTTGTCATAGTTATTCGTTTGTTGTTCATGTCTAACTTACTAGCAAATGCTGCAAAGGGTTAACTCAAATCACTGGGACGTGCAAGTTGTGTTCACGCTATTCGTTTTACTATTCGTTTGGCTTTCCTGGTGTCCAGACACCCCCACAGTAAGTCAGACGCTACATCAATGTAACACACAGAGACAGAGGGGTGGAACCTCGGCCAAGCAAGAGCCAGTGGGAGCATCAATGCCGATAAAACCATCGAAATTGTCAGTACCAAATTTAGGGAGTGACGCTTATAAACATAAATTTGTGTTTGGGACAACTGATGGTGTCGAGGTTATGATGTCCTTTTAGCTACTTTTGATATCAAATGTGCAGATCACTGTCTGTCACGACATAAAACGCGTTACTTTTAGTGGAACCACAGACGTCGGATTGAAAATTGGAATGGCGCAAATTGATGTTATCGGTGTTCCCAATACATATACACAGTTTTAAAAACCTCTTTACAATCCCATTAACAAAAACAATTGCAAAATTCCGAAAAGATATTGCTTGGTTGGAATATGAAATGTATACAGAATGTTAGAGAGCCATTCTGATTTTTTGAAAAAAGTTTTTATTAACAAAAACGTCGCAAATATTAACTGAAAGTAATTCTAAAGCATGCTTGTATCTCTGTATCTTCTTGATCAAACTGAATTTGTTTTTGAAGGGTTAATTAAATTGTTAATTAAGCAATTTGACCTAGTTTTGGTGTTTGTCTCAATAATTGCTAAATATTTTAGATGAAAATTTTGGAATACATCGGAGATACATTTCTCTACAATTAGACGTTTATCTGACTCAAATCCATTCAGTAGTTTCCTAACGGCTTTCAAAAAGCATAACAAAATTAAAAACCTTACGTTAGGTTTTAAAATATTTTAGCATGTTTTTAGCGTTAACGGCTGGATTAATTTAGTTTTAAACTTTCAGATACTTTAAAGATACATGTGTCTAGCTTATGATGTATAGTTTTCCAAACTTTGAGCAAACAAAATTTTGACCTAGAAAAAATTCAGAATGTCCCTTTAAATAAAACGTTAACATGTATAAGTTTGGTAATTCTCAATCTTAAATTTTTGTTAGATAACGATGCTTTTTGCCTTCGTGCTTACACCTCTGAATATCTATGTATTCTGTGAGGGGCCAATATCGAAGGACTCGATTCGAGTCAGACCCGGGTCCAAGGGCCAGACTCGGACCCGGACCCGGACTCGGTAATCTCGAAGACCCGGGTATTTTGGAAACTCTGGTTCGATGTGAGTAAATTGAGAATAGAATAGTTTTAGAGATCATTGTAGAGAATCATTGATATTTCAATGTGAGTTAATTGAGAAAATAATAGTTTTAGAGATCATTGTAGAGAATCATTGCTAGTTCGATGTGAGTTAATTGAGAATAGAATAGTAATACAGGTCATTGTAGGGAATCATTGATAGTTCGATGTGAGTTAATTGAGAATAAAATAGTTTTAGAGATCATTGTAGAGAATCATTGCTAGTTCGATGTGAGTAAATTGAGAATAAAATAGTTTTAGAGATCATTGTAGAGAATCATTGATATTTCAATGTGAGTTAATTGAGAAAATAATAGTTTTAGAGATCATTGTAGAGAATCATTGCTAGTTCGATGTGAGTTAATTGAGAATAGAATAGTTTTAGAGATCATTGTAGAGAATCATTGCTAGTTCGATGTGAGTAAATTGAGAATAAAATAGTTTTAGAGATCATTGTAGAGAATCATTGATATTTCAATGTGAGTTAATTGAGAAAATAATAGTTTTAGAGATCATTGTAGAGAATCATTGCTAGTTCGATGTGAGTTAATTGAGAATAGAATAGTAATAGAGAATCATTGATAGTTCGATGTGAGTTAATTGAGAATAAAATAGTTTTAGAGATCATTGTAGAGAATTATTCCTAGTTCGATGTGAGTAAATTGAAAATAGAATAGTTTTAGAGATCATTGTGGAGAATAATTGCTAGTTCGATGTGAGTAAATTTAGAATAAAATAGTTTTAGAGATCATTGTAGAGAATCATTGAAAGTTCGATGTGATTAAATTGAGAATATAATAGGTTTAGAGATCATTGTAGAGAATCATTGCTAGTTCGATGTGAGTAAATTGAAAATAGACTAGTTTTAGAGATCATTGTAGAGAATCATTGCTAGTTCGATGTAAGTAAATTGAGAATAGAATAGTAATAGAGATCATTGTAGAGAATCATTGATAGTTCGATGTGAGTTAATTGAGAATAGAATAGTATTATAGAGATCATTGTAGAGAACCATTGCTAGTTCGATGTGAGTAAATTGAAAACAGAATAATATTATAGAGATCATTGTAGAGAATCATTGCAAGTTCGATGTAAGTAAATTGAGAATAGAATAGTATTATAGAGATCATTGTAGAGAATCATTTTAGTTCGATGTGAGTAAATTGAAAACAGAATAGTTTTAGAGATCATTGTAGATAATCATTGCTAGTTCGATGTGAGTAAATTGAGAATTGTTCGATGTGAGTAAATTGAAAACAGAATAGTTTTATAGAGATCATTGTAGAGAATCATTGCAAGTTCGATGTAAGTAAATTGAGAATAGAATAGTATTATAGAGATCATTGTAGAGAATCATTGATATTTCAATGTGAGTTAATTGAGAAAATAATAGTTTTAGAGATCATTGTAGAGAATCATTGCTAGTACGATGTGAGTAAATTGAGAATAGAATAGTTTTAGAGATCATTGTAGAGAATCATTGATAGTTCGATGTGAGTTAATTGAGAATAGAATAGTAATAGAGAATCATTGATAGTTCGATGTGAGTTAATTGAGAATAAAATAGTTTTAGAGATCATTGTAGAGAATTATTCCTAGTTCGATGTGAGTAAATTGAAAATAGAATAGTTTTAGAGATCATTGTGGAGAATCATTGCTAGTTCGATGTGAGTAAATTGAGAATAAAATAGTTTTAGAGATCATTGTAGAGAATCATTGAAAGTTCGATGTGATTAAATTGAGAATATAATAGGTTTAGAGATCATTGTAGAGAATCATTGCTAGTTCGATGTGAGTAAATTGAAAATAGAATAGTTTTAGAGATCATTGTAGAGAATCATTGCTAGTTCGATGTGAGTAAATTGAAAATAGAATAGTTTTAGAGATCATTGTAGAGAATCATTGCTAGTTCGATGTGAGTAAATTGAAAATAGACTAGTTTTAGAGATCATTGTAGAGAATCATTGCTAGTTCGATGTAAGTAAATTGAGAATAGAATAGTAATAGAGATCATTGTAGAGAATCATTGATAGTTCGATGTGAGTTAATTGAGAATAGAATAGTATTATAGAGATCATTGTAGAGAATCATTGTTAGTTCGATGTAAGTAAATTGAGAATAGAATAGTATTATAGAGATCATTGTAGCGAATCATTGCTAGTTCGATGTGAGTAAATTGAAAACAGAATAATATTATAGAGATCATTGTAGAGTATCATTGATAGTTCGATGTGAGTAAATTGAGAATAGAATAGTAATACAGGTCATTGTAGGGAATCATTGATAGTTCGATGTGAGTTAATTGAGAATATAATAGTTTTAAAGATCATTGTAGAGAATCATTGATATTTCGATGTGAGTTAATTGAGAAAATAATAGTTTTAGAGATCATTGTAGAGAATCATTGCTAGTTCGATGTGAGTAAATTGAAAATAGAATAGTTTTAGAGATCATTGTAGAGAATCATTGCTAGTTCGATGTAAGTAAATTGAGAATAGAATAGTATTATAGAGATCATTGTAGAGAATCATTGATAGTTCGATGTGAGTTAATTGAGAATAAAATAGTTTTAGAGATCATTGTAGAGAATCATTGCTAGTTCGATGTGAGTAAATTGAGAATAAAATAGTTTTAGAGATCATTGTAGAGAATCATTGATATTTCAATGTGAGTTAATTGAGAAAATAGTTTTAGAGATCATTGTAGAGAATCATTGCTAGTTCGATGTGAGTTAATTGAGAATAGAATAGTAATAGAGAATCGTTGATAGTTCGATGTGAGTAAATTGAGAAAATAATAGTTTTAGAGATCATTGTAGAGAATCATTGCAAGTTCGATGTGAGTAAATTGAAAATAGAATAGTTTTAGAGATCATTGTAGAGAATCATTGCTAGTTCGATGTGAGTAAATTGAAAATAGAATAGTTTTAGAGATCATTGTAGAGAATCATTGCAAGTTCGATGTGAGTTAATTGAGAATAAAATAGTTTTAGAGATCATTGTAGAGAATCATTGCTAGTTCGATGTGAGTAAATTGAGAATAAAATAGTTTTAGAGATCATTGTAGAGAATCATTGATATTTCAATGTGAGTTAATTGAGAAAATAGTTTTAGAGATCATTGTAGAGAATCATTGCTAGTTCGATGTGAGTTAATTGAGAATAGAATAGTAATAGAGAATCGTTGATAGTTCGATGTGAGTTAATTGAGAATAAAATAGTTTTAGAGATCATTGTAGAGAATTATTCCTAGTTCGATGTGAGTAAATTGAGAATAAAATAGTTTTAGAGATCATTGTAGAGAATCATTGAAAGTTCGATGTGATTAAATTGAGAATATAATAGGTTTAGAGATCATTGTAGAGAATCATTGCTAGTTCGATGTGAGTAAATTGAAAATAGACTAGTTTTAGAGATCATTGTAGAGAATCATTGCTAGTTCGATGTAAGTAAATTGAGAATAGAATAGTAATTTAGATCATTGTAGAGAATTATTGATAGTTCGATGTGAGTTAATTGAGAATAGAATAGTATTATAGAGATCATTGTAGAGAACCATTGCTAGTTCGATGTGAGTAAATTGAAAACAGAATAATATTATAGAGATCATTGTAGAGAATCATTGCAAGTTCGATGTAAGTAAATTGAGAATAGAATAGTATTATAGAGATCATTGTAGAGAATCATTTTAGTTCGATGTGAGTAAATTGAAAACAGAATAGTTTTAGAGATCATTGTAGATAATCATTGCTAGTTCGATGTGAGTAAATTGAGAATTGTTCGATGTGAGTAAATTGAAAACAGAATAGTTTTATAGAGATCATTGTAGAGAATCATTGCAAGTTCGATGTAAGTAAATTGAGAATAGAATAGTATTATAGAGATCATTGTAGAGAATCATTGATATTTCAATGTGAGTTAATTGAGAAAATAATAGTTTTAGAGATCATTGTAGAGAATCATTGCTAGTTCGATGTGAGTTAATTGAGAATAGAATAGTAATAGAGAATCATTGATAGTTCGATGTGAGTTAATTGAGAATAAAATAGTTTTAGAGATCATTGTAGAGAATTATTCCTAGTTCGATGTGAGTAAATTGAAAATAGAATAGTTTTAGAGATCATTGTGGAGAATCATTGCTAGTTCGATGTGAGTAAATTGAGAATAAAATAGTTTTAGAGATCATTGTAGAGAATCATTGAAAGTTCGATGTGATTAAATTGAGAATATAATAGGTTTAGAGATCATTGTAGAGAATCATTGCTAGTTCGATGTGAGTAAATTGAAAATAGAATAGTTTTAGAGATCATTGTAGAGAATCATTGCTACTTCGATGTGAGTAAATTGAAAATAGAATAGTTTTAGAGATCATTGTAGAGAATCATTGCTAGTTCGATGTGAGTAAATTGAAAATAGACTAGTTTTAGAGATCATTGTAGAGAATCATTGCTAGTTCGATGTAAGTAAATTGAGAATAGAATAGTAATAGAGATCATTGTAGAGAATCATTGATAGTTCGATGTGAGTTAATTGAGAATAGAATAGTAATAGAGATCATTGTAGAGAATCATTGATAGTTCGATGTGAGTTAATTGAGAATAGAATAGTATTATAGAGATCATTGTAGAGAATCATTGTTAGTTCGATGTTAGTAAATTGAGAATAGAATAGTATTATAGAGATCATTGTAGCGAATCATTGCTAGTTCGATGTGAGTAAATTGAAAACAGAATAATATTATAGAGATCATTGTAGAGAATCATTGCAAGTTCGATGTAAGTAAATTGAGAATAGAATAGTATTATAGAGATCATTGTAGAGAATCATTTTAGTTCGATGTGAGTAAATTGAAAACAGAATAGTTTTAGAGATCATTGTAGATAATCATTGCTAGTTCGATGTGAGTAAATTGAGAATTGTTCGATGTGAGTAAATTGAAAACAGAATAGTTTTATAGAGATCATTGTAGAGAATCATTGCAAGTTCGATGTAAGTAAATTGAGAATAGAATAGTATTATAGAGATCATTGTAGAGAATCATTGTTAGTTCGATGTGAGTAAATTGAAAACAGAATAGTTTTAGAGATCATTGTAGAGAATCATTGATATTTCAATGTGAGTAAATTGCGAATATAATAGTTTTAGAGATCATTGTAGAGAATTATTTTAGTTCGATGTGAGTAAATTGAGAATAGAATAGTTTTAGAGATCATTGTGGAGAATCATTGCTAGTTCGATGTGAGTAAATTGAGAATAGAATAGTTTTAGAGATCATTGTAGAGAATCATTGCTAGTTCGATGTGAGTAAATTGAGAATATGATAGTTTTAGAGATCATTGTAGAGAATCATTGATATTTCAATGTGAGTAAATTGCGAATATAATAGTTTTAGAGATCATTGTAGAGAATTATTTTAGTTCGATGTGAGTAAATTGAAAATAGAATAGTTTTAGAGATCATTGTACCGAATCATTGATAGTTCGATGTGAGTAAATTGAGAAGAGAATAGTTTTAGAGATCATTGTAGAGAATCATTGCTAGTTCGATGTGAGTAAATTGAAAATAGAATAGTTTAAGAGATCATTGTAGCGAATCATTGATAGTTCGATGTGAGTAAATTGAAAACAGAATAGTATTATAGATAGAGATCATTGTAGAGAATCATTGTTAGTTCGATGTAAGTAAATTGAAAATAGAATAGTTTTAGAGATCATTGTAGAGAATCATTGCAAGTTCGATGTAAGTAAATTGAGAATAGAATAGTTTTAGAGATCATTGTAGAGAATCATTGTTAGTTCGATGTGAGTAAATTGAGAAGAGAATAGTATTATAGAGATCATTGTAGAGAATCATTGCTAATTCGATGTGAGTTCATTGAGAATAAAATAGTTTTAGAGATCATTGTAGAGAATCATTGTTAGTTCGATGTGAGTGAATTGAGAATAGAATAGTATTAGAGATAATTGTTAGTTCGATGTAAGTAAATTGAGAATAGAATAGTTTAAGAGATCATTGTAGAGAATCATTGATATTTCAATGTGAGTTAATTGAGAAAATAATAGTTTTAGAGATAATTGTAGAGAATCATTGATAGTTCGATGTGAGTTAATTGAGAATATAATAGTTTTAGAGATCATTGTAGAGAATCATTGATAGTTCGATGTGAGTAAATTGAGTATAAAAGAGTTTTAGAGATCATTGATAGTTCGATGATTGAGAATGAAATAGTTATTATAAGAGATCATCGTCGTAACATCGGCATTTCTTTGCGTTTTAAAAATAGCAGTATTCGTGGGTATCATAATATCCTCCTTTGTAGAAAACTATTGACAAACTTGGTGCCATATGAACAAATTTCTTAAATTTTATTCTTTTCTTTTCTTTTTCAGATATCCAGAATCCAGATTAGCAAGAATGTTTAATGGTAGCATCCCGATAGTACTAGATAGTTTAAAACAACATTACTTCATAGACCGAGACGGCAAAATGTTTAGATTTATCCTGAACTATCTACGTTCTCAAAAACTTCTCTTGCCAACTAATTTTAATGAATTTGACCAGCTTCTGGAAGAATCCAGATTCTATGATATCAATGGAATGGCTAAAGAGGTTGAAATGTTAAGAGCTTCTAAACTTGGAATGAAATTGCCACATCAGATTAAAACAGAGCCGAATACATCCACTACAACAACCCCTACTACTAGTACCAGCGAGTTCTATGATTGTATCGCTGTTAGTATCAGTCCAGACCTTGGTGAAAGAATCAGTCTCAGTGCAGAACGAGCTTTAATTGAGGAAGCTTTCCCAGAATTGTCGTCAGCCTTGGTAGATACTCGGAATTCCGGCTGGAATATGGACAATCGGTACATAATTCGTTTTCCATTAAATGGCTTCTGTAAATTGAACTCAGTGCAAGTTATTTTGAGATTGTTAAATTATAATTTTAAAATCATCGCATCAACGGGCGGAGGAGTGGAAGGACAACAGTTCAGTGAATATTTGTTCTGTAGAAACTGTAAAGCTATTTGTTGAAAGTGACTTTTAAACTTTTTCTTCTCAGATTCTGTGACATTATCTGTGTTCTGTGATATTCTTATTGTTTCTTTTACAATTAACTCATGTTGTGACATTCTTATGTAGAGAAAAATGCTTTCATATTGTTTTCTTGTAAACTGTCATAGCGGAAATCAAGTGTTTTATGACGGCAGCTTGAAGTGTATTGTTATTACCTGTATTATCAGATACATTTAAAATTTGAACAGCAGAAAAAGTAAATATAGTCAGCCAGTTCTTCAACACGCTAAAATTCTGATCTCAGAATAAATGTCTGTGTATTACGTATGATCTTAAGAAATCCATTTGCTTAATAAAATGTTAACGTGTTACGTGAGATCAATTTCAGTGTTCAGTTTCATCATTAACCTTCCCTTATTTAACGATCCATTCATAAAATCCTTAACTTCATAAAAGCCACACTTTCTGTAAAGTTGTTCAATTTTGTTCTTAAAACCAATGAGTTCTCGTTATCCAGGCACTTAATGGTCCATACTTTGGATCCAATCAGTGGCAATGAGAGCCACATGGTCATAAGATCATACTGATATGGACGGACAGAAACCATGGCAAATCTAAAATTATTCGGAGGGCGCAAAAAAAACTATTCATTAACCCCCACCATTCAGATTGGAACATCGTCAAAATCTTTACCCTCTACAAAGGTCGCAAATACATCATGATAAAATAGCGATGGCTATCGTCAGTAATTGTCAGTAAACGAAATTCGTATTGTCGTATCCAAAACATGTTTTCAAAGGGCATAAAATATTTTTCGATTAGTCTAATTTTCAATAGGGTTCATCGTTGGGTTTTCACAAACACTTAAAAGTTTCATCAAAACTCATCAAGAAATCATTATTACAATCTCTATTGTGTGGCGGACAAAAACTGTACCAGGGCTTGCCAGGCAAGGTTACATACGACTGGCAGCTGTCAGAATTTACAACATCTTAATTAACGACAATACAAATTTTACTTTATCAACGTTCACCGAAGTCCAAATATCACACAAAGTTTCATCAAAATTGGATGAAATCTGTAACTTCTATTGAGCATACAATCAAATGTTAACGCGTTTTTACTAAGACAAGGACAATAACTAAAAAAACATTCATCGGAAATGAGCCAAGTTAAAAATTGTCCTAAACCCAATGATTACATCAGAGTTTCATCAAAATCGGTCGAAAACTAACTTCTGTTGTGCTTCACAAACAAATTTTGAAGTGTTTTAATAGTCAAGGGCAATAACTCAAAGATAGTGGACCACGGCCATATACGCCTAACGAAAAAGTCTTAATTTTAATCAGGAGTAAACTAAACTTTAACATAACATCAAAATCGGTTGAAAACTAAGAGAGTAATAGCATATTTAAGATTTGGGGCAAGGGCAATAACTCTGCTTGTAACGATCGAAATTAGCTCAAAATTGAACTTGATCTTCGTTTTATGAATATATATACACATATCAAATTTCATTTGATTCCGTCAAAAATTCTAGTTTTTAGAGCGTTTACAAGGAAATGTTGATGGACGGACCAACGGATTTGGGGCAAGGGCAATAACTCTGCTTCTAACGATTGAAAATAGCTTAAATTCGAACTTGATCTTCGTTTTATGAATATGTATACACATATCAAATTTCATTTGATTCCGTCAAAAATTCTAGTTATAAGAGCGTTTACAAGGAAATGTTGATGGACGGACCAACGGATTTGGGGCAAGGGCAATAACTCTGCTTCTAACGATCGAAAATAACTCAAATTCGAACTTGATCTTCGTTTTATGAATATGTATACACATATCAAATTTCATTTGATTCTGTCAAAAACTCTAGTTTTTAGAGCGTTTACAAGCAAATGTTGATGGACGGACCGACGGATTTGGGGCAAGGGCAATAACTCTGCTTCTAACGATCGAAAATAGCTCAAATTCGAACTTGATCTTTGTTTTATGAATATGTATACACATATCAAATTCTATTTGATTCCGTCAAAAACTCTAGTTTTTGGAGCGTTTGCGAGCAAAAGTTGACGGACGGACCGACGGGCGGACAGGGGTGCCGACAGTATACGTCCTCATAGAGAGATGAAGGCGTATAAAAACCGTTCATAGAAAATGTCATATTCTAATTTGATCGTGATCTTAATAATCTAAAGGATCATACTAAGTTCCATCAACATAGATTGCCAGGCAAGGTAATATACACCCACTAGCAGCTTTGACTTTAAACAAATAACGGTTTTCAAGAACAACGGCAATAATTCATAGTTAATATTTTTCGATTTTCAATAGGGTTCATCCTTGAATGGTAATAAACATTACCATTAAATTTCGTCAAAATCCGTTAAGAATTGTGCCATGTAGAGTGTTTATGAGCAATTGTAGACGGACGGACATGGGTGACGACAATATACGAAGTCCACGAAGTCAAGGAAGGCAAGTTTGAAACCGTTCATACCTATGTTGATCACTGTACTTTACATATTAACTAAAGCTGTTATGACCTTTACAAGATCGGCAGGACAGGGGCAACAGTGATATAATCTGTAAATAGACTGACAAACATAGGACCTGGGAATTCCAATGTGTAGGTAATAATAAGTAATATGTTAAAGTGATTTATATGAATTATTTACAAATGATTAACATATATAAAATACAATGGACTGAATTTCTTCTTCAGGAAATAAACATGTGTTCAACACTAAAAGTTTCCATTTTTAATATTCATGATTTAAAATGATTTTCTCTGATGAAATATGATGATAGGATGATGTTACTGGGTGATACCATTTTTATCTTGGTGGACCTCTCATTCCAGGAGGCGGACCTACAAAAGAATAAAACATTATATTTACAGTTTATTTTAATTGGGTGTTAGAGAAAAATAATCTTCTACAGATTTGAGTAACAGATGCTCTTCCACAAAAGAAGTAAAACCAGTTTTTGCATCAGTCTTATTGCAAGAAAAAATCAAATCATACATTTGGTGTTTTACTAGGAGGAAAGAGAAAGTCTAGAACTATGTAGTTTATTCTATTCCAGCAATTAAAACTTCCTATTATAATGGTATAGCTAACAAAAACACCTGCTACACCTTCAGGCCACAACGTTAATGCATTTTCCTTGCCTCAAGCCAATGTGGGTTTTATAGCTGAGTCAAATAGAAAGAAGTATATTATTACTGGGTAAAAATTGACCGTAGGCGGAGAAAAATGTCAAAATCAATATAGTCTTGATGGAAGTGTAATCAGTATTGCCTACAGCAGATCAGCCATCACAATTATTAGCTAAAAGCATCATTTGACAATAAAAAATACAGATTAAAACATTTCAACTTGGTCAACACATGAACTATTCTGGTTTTTCTCAAGTCAGATAGTTTGGTCTTTTATCACTTTTAGGAATTCACAAAATGAATTACTAGAACGCATTATTTATATAGGTTATTTAATTATTTATATTAAGATATGGTGCTCATCGTGAAAAACAATAGCACATGAATCTAAATGCTTAAATTGCCTTTTTTTTTAATAAAGACATTCTGTACACATCAGAAGGGAAAGAAATTGATTTGATCTTCATATTTTAGCTGACAAACTTAATATTATACACAATTTAGTATATTAAAGGTGCCAATTGATCAGACATGGCATGGAAGATTTAGTTATTTTTACATTATTTAACTAAGACTTTAATATTATAAACTGACTGTTCATTGTTGTTTAGGCATAAATAAGTATTTCAAACAGATGTCATTCAGACATAGTATCTTAGGTACATTGACATTGTGGTTTCATTTAGTCACACCTTCCAAAAAGTTAAATTTCAGGACACTATTGATGAGGCACAGTACATGTTTAATTAGGCAATTGTTCATTTAGGTTTATAATTTTTAGTTATTGAGATGAGCTCAATCTTACCAGTTAGTGTACTTATAAAAAAATAGTGTGCCTAGAAGAATGCGCATAATTTATAGGGTGTACTTAAGAACAATAAATTGATTGTATGCAAGATGTAGGACATCAAAGAAAAAAAACTCAAAAAATACTAACCTCTCATCATTCCTGGAGGGGGGCCCCTCATACCACCACCCTGTGGACCACCTCTTCCCATATTTGGTGGTCTCATTCCTGGATTCATACCAGGTGGACCTCCTCGACCTTTAACAATAAATACATATCATTAGAACAATCTACACTCTGACCATATCACTCACTGATCTTCAAGGATATTTTCGTTCAGAAACAGAAAAGGATTTTTTGGTTTGTAAGGGTTTTCATTTTTAATCAACAGCAGATTGGAATCATTCCTTGAAAAGATTTGATGGGTTCTTTAAGCCCAATCCTGCACTCAAAGAGGACTTAAGCAGCCCCCCAATCTCTATCCCTTGCCTAATCTGTTGATCTTGTCTAACAATCTGTTGTTCAATTTCAAAACTCTGGTTTACAATTTACATATTCCCTGAGGTCTGATTCTAGTACTACAGAAATTCTTTACTGTATATGATGTGACTACATCATTAGCTATTTAAGGACCTTTTGCAATAACATCATAAAAACTTAGTTTAGCAGAATGAAAAGAACCATAGACATCTGCCAATAATTGGAATGCAACTGATTGAGTTTATCCATGTGTTCAATCTTTACAATCCTTTTATCATTTACAGTAACATTTGAATAAAATTTACCTTGCGGAGCCATCATTTGTTGAGAGGGACCACCAACACCTCTAACTGGACCTTGTAAACCAGGTGCAGCACCTTGAGACGGACCACCAACACCTCTACCTGCTGCTCTACCCATACCAGGTCCTCCTGGACCCATACCAGCTAAAGGAACACGAGCCATACTTTCCTGTAAAATAGTTTAGATATAAGCTTAGTCAACTTAGTTTCAGGGAAATATTTAAAACTAGTATTCCTGCCTTGTCGGGCTGGGCGATATACCGGTATCGCGATAAATACCAGTATAGGAATTTACATCGTTAGTAATATCGCCTCAAATAAAAATACCGAAATAACGCCATACCGTGATATATGTAATTATGATATATCGTCAAATTTTGGTCAAGATAAAGTCATTTTAACAGTTTTAACACATAACTTAATACTTTTAGATATTTGAAAAAGATGTGTTTTTCATGCTATTGAAGATTTAGTTGTTTTTGGCAGATATTTACTGTTTTTCTTACATTTAAGATTTTTTGATAGAACAAAACATGACCATTTTGTTTAAAAAACCAGTAAAAACCCTTCTTAAAAATATCGCGATATATACCCATATCGTGATATATTAATGATGAATATCCAATATCGCCCAGCCCTACTCGTCGTTACGACATACCTTGCATACAAATTACAACGGTAGGTATGAAATGAACTGATTAGCACTAAATTATTGGTCCCCACATGACTCACAGAAATTCTTTACGCAATACTTACTTCTGTTGGGGGTGGACCCTCCACAGTCATTGACACTAAATGTTCCCCTCTTAATAACACAAGTCCTAAAACTCGCTTTTCTTCTCTTTCACCCTGTTTATTACTTTTTGGCTTTATTTTACGGAATTCATCACAATCACCAAGAATAATATTCATATGTTTATCAAATGCTTTAAATGTTCCAATAAAAGTTCTGCTATCATGAAGCATACATCTCATTCTGAAGTTGATATGCTGTAGCATCTTGGAACTCCTCCCGACCGTCTGTAACAAAAACAAAAAACAATATAATCAAATCACTGATGGACTAATGGTAGAAAAGGTTTCAATATTTTTTTAACTTTTGCAAATTGTACATTGCAAATTGTACAGTAGTAATATATCAAAACTATAACAAAATTGATAGTGTTAATTCACTTTTTAACAATTATCAAATAACTTATCCTATGCATGCATGAAAACTAGAGGTAACCATTAACCTCACAGCCATGTACTTTAAAAGATTTTCGGACCAGGTAAGCGAATTCCATGCCTGACACCATGGTACGATTATCCAAAGGAAATGATGAATTCTCCCCTTAAAAGATTTTAGTTTAGATGTGTTGTTTGATGCATTGGATTGTTTTTAACCCAAATTATTCCCATATTGCAGGCCTTCTTAAATGTCAGTCAACAAGCAAAATTCATTTCCAGACGTCCTCATGAGTTGCCTGAAGACATTACTACAAAAAGTTTAATTCAATGCTTTTTGATGCAACATTTGTGCCAAAACAGTAAAACAGGGCCCCTGGACCCCACCCTTTTAATTGCTCTGCTCGCTTCTCCAGCCAGGTACCATAAGCTTATATTTCTCATAAGATGAATTTGGTCCTTGGCAAAAATTAATTGAGAAGGCCTATATTTCTCTCCTAATCCTTTCCAAGTCATCCCTTTTCCATTTTGCCACTTTTCCATATTTACCCCTGTTCCAATCTGAACTGAACCTTCCTGTTATTTTGATTTGAAGAGGAAGTTTAACATGGGAATTTTTCTTACTTGAATTCCAATGGCTGGAGATGGAGAAATTGTCACCACTCATAGGAAATCGCAATTTGCGATACGGTATACCCCCTTGGCAATCTTCAAATTGTGCTAAATAATGCACACAAGACTGTGAAGACAAGCCAACAAAAACCCTGAACGTCCTGGTTTCTCATCTCATTCGCAAGACTTTAACAAACTTTGTCAATATAGGCCTAAGCTCTCCTGTCCAGACCATTGACAGTCGCCAGTCGGATCTGTAATTGAACTCTACTAAGTTTTAAAGGGAGAGTTTGAATTTTTTTCGACGTGAAGAATAACGCTAATTTGGCGTGAAAAAATATCCATACCCTTAATATTGTTTATATAAATTTACCTGGCCACCGAGGAATCGTTTTGAACATCAAATTTGAAGTTACATATAATAATTGACAAGAGGCCGGCGTTTTCTCATGAAAGTTTTGTTAGCGTCTGGGAAAGGAATTCCGAGACTACGGACATGCGCAGAAGGGTTTGTTTACAAATGGCGACGAATTTTCGATCATAGATATAAATAATAACTTTGTTAGTGTAAATTATACATTATAATAATTTATAGTACGAAAAAATATTATTTAAATATAATTGTATGCTTCAAATAAATTCTCAAAGGTGTTATGAATGTTTATAGTTATGTGTAGTTAATGCTGATTGGATCAATCGGTCCAATCAAAATTGAGTTCTCATAATCACGGATATCTAAAAATAACACACTCACAATTGGCTAGTCGCTATTTTCGCGTACGATCAAAATGGAGGCCGCGAGATTTGAAAACCTTACGTAAACGTTAAAAACTTATTTTACGGATTGTGACAACGCTTGGATATTTTACGCTAAAACTTTCACGAGAGGTAAGGGGCATATTTCTCTACATGTTGGCATGAAGTATTATGTATTTCACGATTCAGACCACAAAAACTCATTGAGAAATTCAGACTGTCCCTTTAAACTGACATTGTCCAAATGCAGAGTTGAATAAGACATTGTTTCTGACTGAGTGAGTTTTCTTCACTTCCGGTCTTTTATTTTTAGTTAAAATTATATTTTGAATTTTGGGCAATATTTCATATATAGAATCTACCGGAAGGCCTAAATCAATTCGAATGAATTTCATCCATCATTAATTTCAGACAATCGCGGATCATAATATATAATCATCTGTAACAATATTAAAAACAAAATATATTTGCAAACAAACATGATGAAAACAAAGAAATCAGGGCATTTGGAATGGAACCAAGGCCTCCATGGGTGACTTTCAATGGCGTCATGTTTTTTCAAATCACTACAAGGTATCACAACAATATAATGTACATATATCTACCATTTTTGCAATCAAGATGTGCTCGATGACTGTGGATTTTCCTTGAAATGTTAGGCGACTGTCGTTCTCTATACGCTATCAATGGAGAACTACACAATCGCCATCTAGCCGGTAATGGTAGATAACTCATTGCAGATATTTTTTACTTCAGACCACAATTAAATAATGGAACAAATCGAGATAAATTCTGTATCCGAAAATGACTCCAATAGTCATAAACGATCACCGTGATTAGTAACGCGAGAGCCCTGTAATTTATATTAATATGGTTTACGGAAACATTTTATTTTTATTTTGAACGAAGAGGGTGCAAGACAAAAGCCAACAGGGATACCCTACAAAATATCTTTTCCTTTTCTTTTGTAGCAAAATATAGTCCTAAACCTTTGCCTTTCTAGCATAAAGCTCAATTTTACAACCTAAAATTAATTCCTAACCAAATTTTTCTTCTATTGCCGGGTGATATCTCAGTCAGTTATTATAGGCCCAACGTATGAAATTGAAATATGTGAATTAATATGATGTATACTTTGTAGCATTAGGCCGTATAAGTTATATAGGCTTTACATAACTTGTGTCTTACTGAAAAGCTTTCCATTATAAATGCTCCTAAGCACACGTCTTTGAACAAACGTTCCGAACTTGTCTTGAAGTGTAGACACAAGAATAAATTCTACTTGTCTAACTTCAGTAGGGACGCAGGATGAAATAAACCAGTTGTCTGAAGATCGCACAGCGTGAAACTCTGAGTAACAACATGTTTCAGGTTCTATTTTAATATTTTTAATATTTCTATATCGCTCTACATTTAATGTATTGAGCACTATTTTAACAGTAAAAATATTTTGTTATTATTGTAGGCTTTACATATATCGGGTGTTCCAATAAAAACGTCCCCAACTTTGACGCAAAGTATCTCAGCTGCTGATGAGCCGATCTCTTTCAAAATTCTCACAGATTTACTTCAACATGTCCTCGTCAGACCCTGAAATTATGAAAATGATCGAATAAAAATTGTACAAGTACTGCCTCGAACAAAATAGCATGTTACAAAATTCAATATCAGAGCAAACTACACATTTCAACCTGTGTCTATTGTGCTTTCACCACATCGACCACCAATATCATTCATGTTCAATCCTGAAATGCTCTCACCGATCTCATCTTAAAGGGCCATTCTGCATTTTTGAAAAAAGTTTCCATTATCAAAAAAATCGCAAATGCTACCCGAGAGTATTTTTAAAGTATGCTTATTGTATCTCTATATCTTCTTGATTAAACTGAATTTGGTTTTAAAGGGTTAATTACAAACAGGGAGTACCTATTGTTAATTACGCAATTTGACCTAGTTTTTGTGTTTGCCCTTTAAATGGCTCAATATTTCTAGCTGAACCCTTTCAAATACACAAGAGGGACATTTCTCTACAATTAGGCGTTTATTTTACTCAAATCCGTTCAGTAGTTTGCTATCAGCGTCCAAAAAAACATAACACACTTAAAAACCTTACGTAAGGTTTTTAAAAATGTTAGCATGTTTTTAGCGTTTAAAAATTAACGGCTGGATTTTTTTAGTTAAAACTTTCAGATACATTAAAGGGCACATAGTAACTGATTTTGGTGTAAAGTTTTCACAAATTTGAGGAAAAAAAATTTTGGACCTAAAAAAAATTCAGACTGTCCCTTTAAGATATTTTCTCCCAAAAAGCAACCTTCCTGCCTTTCAATTCCTGTTAATCCAGTTTGTTCCACTGGTGATGGTAATGTCTACGGGCAAGAAACAGGTGTACTGCACTAGGGTTAGAGGGACACACTGAATAAACAGGAACTGAAATGCAGGATGGTCGCTTCTCGAGTGGTACCTTTAGATGAGATCCGTGAGAGTTTATCAGGATGAATAATGTTTGATATTGGTGGTTGATGTGGTGAAGGCACAATGAACACAAATGCGAATATGTAATTTGCTATTTTGTTCGAGGCAGTACTTAAAAAATTTTCCCGACAACAATTTTTCTTAATGACGAGTCTCTCGGAGGGGCAGTGCATGCACCTCCTGGAAAATTTTGGGAATTAGACGCCTGGAAACACAAATCCCTGAAGAATTTAGGTTTTTTTTTATATGTGTAGGGAATGTGGGACCGACACAAGAAAATCAAATGAAATTGGATATGTGTATACATATTCATAAAACGAAGATCAAGTTCGAATTTGAACTATTTTCGATCATTAGAAGCAGAGTTATTGCCCTTGCCCCAAAATCTTGAATATGCTATTTACTCTCTTAGTTTTCAACCGATTTTGATGAAACTTAAAATGGATGTTATTGGACCTAAATCGAAAAGTTTGAGAAAGTTCAGTTAACTTCTGATTAAAATTAGGGCTTTTTCACCAGTTTTGAGCAATTATCACAAATGAAATTCGGAATGTTTATACATATTCAGTGACCGTTTGGAATCCTGTTACCAAAAAAGACATAATGGCTGTAGAAAGTGTACAAAGAAGAACAACAAAGCTAATCCCAGAGCTGAAATACAGATCATACCCAGACAGACTAAAAATACTTGGACTTCCTACTTTAGAATATAGAAGAAGAAGAGCTGATGTTATCCAGGTTTTCAGATACCTCACCAAACAGGATGTCTGTGCCAAACCAACCTTACTAGAATTTTCGACAGAAACCAGAACCAGAGGAAATGACAAAAAACTTGCAAAAAAACGATTTAGACTAGATGTCAGGAAAAACTTCTTTAGTACCAGAACAATCAACCTATGGAATTCTTTACCAAACTATGTAGTTAACTCAGAAACACTAAACCAGTTTAAATCTAACATCAACAAGGCCTGGAAAGAAGACGAAATAAAATTCAAACCCAGTACAATGATATAAACTTTTACTTGCGGATAAGGACTTTTTACATGACCAAAGCTGAAACAAGTGTTATTTATTCGTTTCTATGCGCATCCCAAATGTTAAGTCAGTACCAAGGCTGTCAAAGAAGCTTTTTAAGCTTAACACAGACAGAAAAACAGTATAACAGTATAACAGTATATTCAGAAAATGAAGATCAAGTTTGAATTTGAGCTATTTTCGATCGTTAGAAGCAGAGTTATTGCCCTTACTCCCAAAGTCTTGAATATGCTATTAGGCCTACTATTAGCAGAGCCTATATAGGCTCTGCTATTAGTTTTCAACCAATTTTGATAGGACTTAAAATGGATGTTATTGGATCTTAGAAATCAAAAGGTTTTGAGAAAGTTTAGTTTACTCCAGATTAAATTTAAGGCTTTTATATGTAGGCTAATGGATTCCTAGAAAACTCCGTTCAACAAAAATCAAACCCAGAGGATGACAAAATCGAAAGTAAAAGGAGTAGTATATAGTATTTAAGTATTTAATATCGGAAGCACAACTGGAAGAGAAAATTCCACCACTAGTACAATGTACTAGCTGCTAGGGATAGTCCTTTGTTCAATCAACCGTTCAAGCTATACAGGATCGATTAGTTTGATAGCTAACTGTATCATTATGCAGGCCACTTCTACCACTAATATCTCTCCACATGACAGTTCCCATAGAAACAATAAACAGACCGGACAGAGACATGCGCATTGAACACCTGTTGGCACTACCAATTTATACTCGATTAACCAGTGATTCGGGATAATAACTATTCATAATAAGAATTGCCAAGATGACGACTAAAATTGGGTCCCAAGCTGAAGGTCTTAGGCAAAGATGGACACCAGAGACTGATCCAGAATGGAATCCAAATTTACCATACGGTGGCAAAGTCTATTTAGCCCGTAAAAAGAAATCAGATCCATACCATATTCGAATCATTGAGGTAAGCAAAATTAAAGCATAGCAATGGGCCAATCAATGTAATTGTGCACGGATAGGCTACTTTGCAAGGTATTTATTTATGGCTTGACTAAAACCCAAAATAGGGTCGTTACGAAATGATTAAGATATTTGAAGTATTGCACATGAACATCATGATGGGATACAATCAAATCAATTTAGGCCTATGCCTGACTAAACAAATCTTCCAATATATAGAAACAGATTTGTTATAGCCTACCTGTCCACAAGTTTGTTAAAACAACCATAAAATTTCCTAAATGAGGTTTGAAGTCTTTGTGTCAAGTAACTCTGCTTAAGTAGTTTCAAAGTCAAAACTCGACCTTGGGCTAGAAAGTCTTCTTAAATTGTACAAGCCCTTGCATAGCAGAAGAGTTGTGAAACGTACATGCCATAAGCTGGTGAGTGAGGTATGTTACTGCACATAATGGAAATTAACAACAGGAAAATCAAAGTCGTCATGTTTGTCATAAAATCAAACACAAGGATTGTGATTGTTGAGAATTTCGAGTAGCAAGTCCAAGCAGTACGCTTTGTAAGAAAGATATTATTATTATTATTATGTCATAGTATCGGTATTGTCTTTAATTTCCAACTATTTTGATAGTGCTGAAATTATCTCAGATCTAATTCTAACAGATGTTAAAAAGTGAAATTATTCTTTTAACATAACAATATTATTATGAAACTGTGAAAACATATGTCATAAAAACAGTGCAGCCTGTTCATTAATGAAAGTTTTAAATTAATCTATGAACTAATTAATTGGATATGATATTTAATTATAGGCTACTTCATGTCATTAATTTTTTATAAAATAATTTGTATACACATATGACCATATGCCATGATAATATTACCACTTATATCTAGCTGATCGAAAATAGAAATTGCAATGAAATTTTATGTTTAAAAACCTTAAGGTATTTTGGGATATTTTTTTTATTATTTCAATTTAGTGTTATTTAGGATTTTTTTTTCTGAATTTTCCAGAAATCCAAAAAGAAAATGATTTATCCATTTACAAAGAAAAATTAATATTATCAGTTGACAAAAACTAGTTACCGGTATTGTAAGAAATGATAAAGCTTGAAGCATAAAATGAAGATAACTCTCAATGAGGCAGTGGTCCTTGTTAAGTTTTAATTCTTATCTCCTGCCCTTCATACAATTTTAATCTTTTGTTTTTTTCTTCAATCTACCTACAAGAAAAATCTGTAAATCAAGAAAATAAATATATATATCTTATACTTTCAGGTTGTTGTTATAATTGCTACATTATCATTTGCCTATTATGCCTACTTTTATTTTGACCACCTACATTTCAACATAACCCATGCCTATGCTCACTTAGGTTATCCTCAGGCACAACATCAAGTTGGACAGAGATATTTACATGGTAAGATGAGTTTACCCTACATACCGATACCGGTATCTTTTAATTCTTTTCTTATTGTGTATTGAAAAGTTACATGCTCTCTTCAAATGCAGCATTTTCTCTTAGTCCCTTTATTTGTTGTTGACTTTTTCAACAAAATTAAAATTCAATTCAAAGTTAAAAAAATGTGAAATTTTTTAATGAATTGAAGAAATTAAATACCGTAACAGTTTGCGTTTAGTTCTGTCATGAAAATCATATTATTAATGTTAACATTTTGTTTATTTTAACAGGTAAGGGAGTTGACAAACATAGTGGAAAAGCTATGGAATGGTTCAGGTAATTATAAATTCATTTAAGCTCAGTTGACTTATTTGTACTTGATAACCTTGATAAATAGTATTATTAATAGACTCAACTGTAAATAGCTGAATACTACTGTATATAGAAAAGATTCTTATGGAAGCAGGGATAAATAGGGCTTAGTTTAAAAGATAAAGGAATTCACTTTTTTCTGTTTAAATAATTTAAAAAATTAAAAACTGTACTCTTTGTATAATATGTAGGAAAGCAGCAGACCAAGGTCATCCCCATGCAGGCTATAATTTAGCTGTTGGACATTTACGAGGTTACAGAACTGATGTTAAAGATGGGTAAGATTTAATAGATTATAAAGAGGTTTTCTAATATTTTTTACGTGTAACAAGGTCCAAGGATACTGATAGCATCAATAAACACCATCCAATTATCAATCAGACACCTGTGGTCGCAGCTATCCATTTAAACTAAGTGTTTGTTGGAAACAAAGTAATGAAACTCACTGCATTCTGCATAGTTTGCCCCTATCCATTAGTCCAATCATATGCAGAAAAACAATATGTAAAAACTCCATTATATTTCATTTCATTCATAATAACAAAACATTAAAAAGTATGTTGTTTATGAAAATTATGTAAAGCACACAGTATAATTAGAATATTATATTTTGGATTTTTTCAGAGAGGCACATAAACTTATAGCTCATGCAGCATCTAAAGGTGTAGAAGAGGCTCATAAAGTATTAAATAATGTTTGTACCAGAGGAGGCTGTGATTAGTTAACTAATTAAGTTACATTTCTAATAATATAGCTTGCAAGGTTATGATACAGCCTGTATAACATTGACCAAAACAAAGTTTGACGAGGACATCGAAAAAAATGTCACAAATTAAATTGTTAAAATTATGCACAATTATCACATTGTTTTTCTTGATATGTTTATAATAATCAGTTGTTGTTGCCATGATATATAAAATTAATTATTTACACAAATCATATCACATCTTTCTAGATTTTATTTTCTTTAATTTTATTGAAATAGTCAATATGTGGCTATAACTATGGAAAGTGACAAGGTTTTAAAATAGATCAGTATTTTGCACACCATGTACATATATTTAGTTAAAAGTTATTAGTTAATCATGACATAGTACTTCTAAAACATTCCAAAGTTTAACCAAAGTAAAAATTCCGTCCATCTATTTTTATGAATTAATAATATATTCCATCCATATAGTTATAAATTTATAAACTAGTTGTGTTATGTTATTATGTATATTTTATTCCATACTGCTGTTAGTTATTAAAGATTATCAAAAGTCATTCTCTGTTGCTTTACTGTATAGTTTTTGACAGAAGTCAGTGGTTTAGAAAGAAATATCCATACTGCAGGGGATTCTCTCATATTTTCAACTTCAGAAAGGTTGTCATTGTTAGTTAACATGCCAAAGTTTATTACCGTACTTCTTGCAGATTCTAGTATTTGGGGTCTGCAGATTCTAGTATTTGGGGTCTGCAGATTCTAGTATTTGGGGTCTGCAGATTCTAGTTGTGTTTGCGATCTTTGATCTGCGGATTATACACTACCCAGGGGCAGATCTAGGATTTGGAGAATGGGGGGGCTCCAAAATATAACATGCTTAAAATTTAACGGCACTGTGAGCATCAAATTTCTAGAGGGTTCTGACATCAGTCGGCCAAAAATGGGGGGGGAGCTTGAGCTAGGGGAGTCCGCCCCTGCTACCGTCCGACATCCTGTAACCTAATTTCAATTAAAATATCACCATTATAAATTATTTACTCAAATTCCATGTTACATAATTCAAAATTCTGTTAGTTTTCCTTCATAATATTAAGTCCTAATTCAGGGTTGGCTGTTTAAATCACTTGATTTAAATCACTTTCTTTGAAACCCATGGAAAACATTGACAAAGATTTTTTCAAGGCAACTTTTTATTCTTACAAGTTAACTTAACAATTTTAATTCTCTCCCTCTCTCTTTGTACAAACAAACAATCAACAAATCTTCATATCTACTGTAAACAACAACATTTAAATACAACCAGTTACATAATATGTTATCAACATAAAAAAGTTAAAAAGAACAAAATTTTCTCTAAATTTTGCATTCACAGTCAGCCATTTAACAAATACAAAACAAGAGGATGTTTTTTTTCCTTAAAACTAACAACTAAGTTATTGTTTGATATTCATAGATTTGAATAAAAACACCAGTTTTGCAGCTCTTATTATTAACTGGAATATCCAAAAGGGAACTTTCATTTTTAACTTTATGGGAATTCCAAGATAATTTTCTACTAAAACCTAATGCATGAAAGTCAGTCTTCAGAATAACAGCAAGACAATGATGGGGTCTGGAGATGCTGTCTGCCATCTCGTCGGTTTGTAATCTTTTGTACTGTTGTGTAATTGGTAGCCTACATAAATTTTAAAAAATGCAAAGAAATAAAAAATATCAGCTCATTAGTAGAATTTTAACGGCTTTAATCCGACTATTCCGTATAATCCAACTAATCCGGATTAGAAAAATTTAATCCAGATAGTCTGCCGGGAAAGTGGGAACACACCTAAAATTAAGTCATCACAAATGATTTAACTAATGGATTAGGCTCTGTAAAAGATCAAATTTTATTTGTGGTCTGAAGTATTAGCAGGGAAAAAGAGTTATCTCTCAAGCAGGTGCTTCCGTTTCCTGTTTACCTAACTACACATGTAAACAAAAACAAAACCATCTCTGATCAATGTCATGGGGCGAGCATAAAATCGAATAAATTATGTACACCAACGTAGGTTATATTTCTCCAAGAACCCCGAAAATGGAAGAGATAGAGGATTTTTCGTTTGATCAAGATGGAATACCAACAGTGGATGATTTATCGTCAAGCGACACGACACCAACAAATAGACCGAGTCCCATTTCTCACCGGCATGATCATGACCATACTACTAGACCTAACCATCAACAGACACATAAACGAGGACCAAGTCGAGATTTCGCACCAGAAATACCGAATGTGAACAACTTTTCAAATGAGACAGATTTGGCAGACATATTTGATATATTAGGTGAAGGATATGATTGTAAACTTTCATTTTCTGAGGGAGTGTTAACATGGACACCCATGAATCCGGGAGGTCATAGAAGACATCTATCAACTAAAAAAGGACTCAAATCTCTATTTAAAAACAATAGCAAGAAAGTTGCCTTAAAAAAAAATTCTTTAAGATTTCGTGAAATTCTTGGAGTAAAACTAAGGCGACGAAAACAAGCGGGACAAAAAGATGGGGAAGGATTTTGTTTAGGGTTTGGATTATTGACATATGACTATAAAACTGCTAATGTGATGAAAGCTAGAATGATTGACTTTGAACATCCAAGTGAAGAAATATGTAACAAATGGGTATCTAAAATTTCTGATATATTACAGACATTTGAAGAAAGACCAAAATCTGTGAAACTTTTCATTCAAAAATATGCTGGAGAAAAAACAGGCATGACATTATTTCGTGAAAAGGTCCTGCCTATATTTCGAACTGCTGATTGTAATGTGGATATGACTGAAGTTATGCATAATGAACAAATAAAACAAGATTTAATTCATCTGAATTTATTAGACTACGATTGTATAGCGTGTATGGGAGGTGATGGTACAGTCAATAAAATAGTGAATGGATTATTAAATCAATCTAATAAAGATTATGGTATAGAAATAAAACGTAATGTTAATCCAGTAAAAGCTGTTATATCTATGGGTATAATACCAACAGGAAAGACTAATCATATTGCTGCTTCTGTTATGGGAACAGATGATCCTATAACGGGTCTGTTGCATATTCTGTATGGTAATCGTTATATGGTGGATGTGTGTTCTGTTTATCACAACGACAAATTTCAACGTTGGGCTTTCAATTCACAGTATGGTTTTGCTGGAAATGTTTTAACTTTTATTAGTCGCTATAGTTCAATTGGACTGAAGAAAGTTGAAGCATCTTTTTTAAAAGCTTTAACTAAATCTAAATTAAGATCATATGAATGTGATATTGAGTATATACCAGTGCCCGGTGCTATAGCTCCAATGACTTGTACACGATGTACAACACATTGTAAAGTATGTACAGCAACATCAACTGTACATAATGATGAAGTTGAAGAATTTAACCCATTACACCAATCAGGATCAACTAGTTCTCTCATAGATCTAGCGGAAAATAGTAAAAACTCATGGAGAGCTTTAAAAGGTGATTTTATGAATGTAGGAATTTTTACTGTGCCTGGTATTTGTGAGTTTGCCCCACAAGGATTAAGTAAATTCACACATTTGAATGACGGTTGTATGGATTTAGCTGTGGTTAAAAATGTGGAAAGAAAAGATTTCATTAGATTTTTACGGAGACATGGAAACTCTAAAAACCAATTTGATTATCCATTTGTTGAGGTTTTCCGAGTCAAAGAAGTGAGATTTCGTCCGAGATTTCCAACCAGTTGGAGCTACAAAGATCATGACTTCTCTGAAATAGACTATGAAATGGCCAAAGTTTCTACCAAACAAAAATTTGCTAATCGTTCCAAATCTATGCAGGTAATAAATGATTTAGAAACTGAAGAGATCACATCAATTAGCTCTTCAACATGGGATGATGGAGGTAGAAAGAGAGCTGGAAGTGTTATGACATTACAAGGGTTATCAGTAGATTCAGATGCAGAAGATTCAGATCTACCAAATGAAAGTGTTCAAGGTTCTAGCTATAATATACAACAATCACAATCTAATCTAGTTGGACCTCAATATAGAATGACATTTACAGAGAAAGAACGAATAAATCGTAAGAAAAAACAAAGGAAGAAAGAAGAAAAACAGAAGGGTCGTGAAGAGAGGAAAATGAAATCTGTATGGAATATTGATAATGAAATACATAAAGATTTAGAATTAGATTTTAAAGTACATCATGGTTTATTAGTTATAGCTGGTATAGGGGTCAATCCTCATACACCACTAGAGGAAGTTAAATTTGGATGTTTACCACCATAAATATTACGTGATTCTGACTGTTATTTAGGTGCTTATTTTAACTAGTTAACATTATGAATGAACATTGTTGGCATTGTTTTTATGGGTTATGTACTGCTATTATTTGTTCTTGTTAGATATATCTTTAAACCATACTGCTATTTATTCTATTTTAAATAAACTTTGCTGACACGTTTCTTAAGTTTGAAACTTGCTGACTTTAACTCAACAGGATCTGTATTATGATTGCATTGTTATAAATAATGTGAAACGGACAAATTTTCTGAGATTGCGACAAACTTGAAAGTTAAGTTCTACTTCTTAACATTTATTTGCCGCATATCATAATTTTATTTCAAATCGCTTATTAGTTCAGATTAATCTATTTCAACAAAAGCTATGTATAATAGAGTGGATTGTGGGTAATGGAATCAGCAAGTTTCAGACGTGGAATGAGTATTTTATTTTTTACTGCTGGAAATAAATACTGCTTATTGTCTTTTAACTCTTTATAAGTTGTTTTCTGCATATATAGGCCCTACTGCTACTATTTTACTAAGGTTTTTTTATGAATCTTGCTGTTGTTTGTTTATTGCTTTTTAAGCTCTTTACCTTTTAGTCAAAAGATCCCTTGCATAAAATATTAATATCAGGGAATATAATTTTTCTTATAGTGTTTTTTGAAGTGTATTTATACACAAGAGTTTATCTTGACAAACCAACTATAGACTTTAACCTAAGATGAAAGAAAATGAAAAGAAATGTCCCTGGATGTAAAATATTTAGTCTGATAAATGGTGTCTTCCCGGGAAGTCACCAGTACGAATTTCAAAATTCCCGGGAATCTGTGATTGAAATACTGAACTTTATTCACCATTTGATATATATATATATAGACGTTTATGTCAAGGTAATGCATATTCATTCAAAATGGCAAACGCACAGCTCGCTTACGACTTTTTACCGACATCACGAAACGGCTGATACTGTTGTTGACAGTTTTTCAAGAATCTCAATGGAAAGTTATTTTCTTCCATTATACACATTGCATATATTATTATGGAGACGCACGCAGCAGTGTGGTCTACAACGACAGTATGGTGATGACGCAGATATTATCCGTTTTGTTCGAAGATGTGCTGTTTTGCCAATGGTATCAAGTAATATGGTAGAGGAAGTCTTCGTCAATGCCATGAGTGAAATGCCAAACGATCCCAGATTGGTAGAACTAGCCGACTACGTAACGAATCAAGGGTTGGAAGGAGTTTATGGCTTGGATGAATGGAACCACTATGGATCCGAAGCTCCCAGAACAAATAACAATTTAGAAGGCTGGCATAGTCGTGGCAAGAAACTTGTTGGAAAAGCACATCCCCATATATTTGAAATAATTAATTTCTTGAAAGAAGAACAGAATGTAATTGAAATAAGAATGGTGCAGTATGCCGGTGGTCAACAACAACCTCCTAAGAAACGAAAGTACAGGACCCTCGAAGCCCGTCTGCTTCAGAACAGACAACAACTCACTATTTTGAATTTGCTGATTCTGTTTCTCATTTGTTAAAATTAAAGTAGTTCTGTTAAAATGTTAAATAAATTTGTGTTTAATTGGCTATAACCCGATTAAGTAGGCTTAAGTCTGCTAAGATAACAAAAAATAATCCTATTGTTTCCAAAATCCAAATTTTGAAAAAATTCCCGGGACGTCACCGTTTTTCTTTTTTTTTTGGTTAATTATGACCCAAGCGGTGACTTCGTGGGAATGAACCTGATAAATAAGGTATGGAATAATAAAATGGTTATATTGTGATACAGACCATTAGTTTCTATTGTTTATCACTAATATACTTAAGAAATATTGATTTTGTCTCATAAAGACAATGATTGATATCAGATTATCTATTAATAATGAACTGTTAAGGCTATTGATTTCTATTTAGATAACTTCAATTGCTGGCATGAGATTTTCCTGAGACATGTCAAAGAACAAATAATGTTAAACTGAATTTTTTTCATGAACGCAGTCACTATATTTGCTAGATATTTACATTGTTATCAATTTAAGCCAAAGAAATAAAAGGAAATTTTATATATTGATTAATGTGATTTGGCTGTTTTAACCAGTCACTGGTGCTTTAAATTGGCATGTTTTGACTTTTTTTTATATACAAAGGAGCTTATGTATTTTGATTTTTTACATTATGTTGATTGTTGAAAATGATTTGAAATATTAATTCACAGTCTAAAATGTCATATTCTAAAAATTAAAATATTGATCAGTGACTATGTATTTCTATATAGTCTACCTTTAATACCAGTAGAACCGGTTTTAATTTAAATCAATTTTTCTATTTTAGTTAAAAAAGTAAATATACCTTTTCTTTGTTTCATTTGTTTACTTAAGGTGTCGCACTCGCAATATAGGTTAATCAACTTCAAAATATTGGAAATTAGATTTATAACTCAACATTACTGGGGATTTTTTTTTATCACAGAATTTATTAATTGTTATTTTTACCCATGTCTATTCAGGGTTTAATATTCCTACATCAAGGAATTTTTATTTTATGGTTCATATTTTCCCTTTATCATAGAAATAAATTTTTCATCAAATACATGTACTATTAAGTTAATTAAACCTTGGCTAACATCATCACTAGTGCTGACACAATATATTTCAGAAATACATAATACATACCTTACCATAATACGTGTATAGTATTTATATTCCAATGTTTTGTAATATACCAGTGTGTAAAATTATAATAAGACCACCAAATTAGCTTATAAAAAAAACAGCTTTGTAGAATGTTTGCACCCAAAAACTTTTAACTATTCTGTTTGAAATGTTTATCATAAAGTGTCTGTAATTGAAGTATATTTCTTACAATAGGCCTTCCTATATCAGATAAGGTACCTGTATAAATTCTCAGGATTTTTTAGACTCTTTGTTACTGGACCTTAATGCTTTACATAACCTTTTGTCAAGTTCATTTGCATGTTGTAAATGTGTCATTTAGTGGATACTTGGTATTTTGAACAGTTTGAAAGTTCAGTCTATTTCATGTTTTATTAACTGAAGAACTGTTTATTCTCAACAATATTTTTTTTAATTTGTAGCAAGGCTCTAAAGATTCAATTAAGATTCTTTCCTTTTCATTGATGCATTTAAAGTGGATAAAATAAGTCTATAAGTATTGGCAAAATTCTGTTTTTTCTTAACTTTAGCAATTACATTAAAGTCATCATTTAATAAATTAGTATCCACACGTATAGTAGAAATTTGGTCACATAAGAATTCAAAACTTTGAAAAAATTTGTTTTACAAATGATGAATTGTTTATATTTACCCTTCAATTTTCTCTGGTATTACTACTCAATAATGAGGATCTTGTTTTCTTAAAGTATGATTTTCGTACTTACTATACTTTCTCTATGTATTTATTGTTCACTGGTAGTAATGTTTGTGTGCAATACATGTTACAAATATAGTATTAAAACTGTTTTTTTTTAAATATTTGACTTTATTTTCAGCAACCCTCACCTCTTTAACATGTGGGAAAATCATACAAAACTATTTATAGTTCTTACATTGAAACACAACCATTTGAATAATATCTTGAATTTTTAGTTCGTGTAAGAACCATATGTAGTTTCATAAACTTTTTTCATAATTTTGCATTTTGCACATAAGATAACCATGGAAAATAATAAATATTAAGAATTGATATCTTTATTGGATACACTATCACATTCTTTAATAGTCAATGTTTTAAATTCTGATTCATTATCTTCACTTGATACCATGTCTATATTGTCAGCATCCTTTTTACTTTGATCACTTTTACATTTCATTAAAACTTTATCTAACCTTGTAATAAATAAATCTACATCACATTTTTTCATACCAATGGCAGCTGCAGCAGTTAAATATGATGAAGGATATTCGTTGGAATGTGATCCAAAATTTTTAAAATGATGACCTCCTATAGTATTATCTTTGCCTGGAGCTACTACTCTGAAACATTGAATTAATTTAGATTTTAAAGATAAGTAAAAGGTAAAGAGATTTCAGAAAAAATTGGTACAAACACACAACATCTAGTGTACCGGTCGGGTAGTATACCGTACTCGTACTAGGGAGATACCTCGAAGATTGCCCGGAAGGTTGATTGCCTAAAGGAGGCAAAAGAGGAATCACAGGCCTGATGGAAAGGCCTGAAAGTCTAATTTGGTAGGCTCTGTCTAAATTAATGTATAAACTGAGATAAAATTGGCATGTTAACCTGCTCTACTGATATATTTCTACATTCGGCTCAACCTATGTTCTAGATTAACATTATGACTAGCGGCCATCTTGCCTGGTAAATGGGCAAGAAAAGATGACTCTTGATTTGAGATTGGCTGATATGTCGATCTATTGAAAAAGGATTTTGATGGGCCAAGCTATAATTTATTCAATATGGCAATGAATCACGGTAAAGTATACAAGGTTATTTAGCATGCCAGTCCAGTTCTGATGTTGATACAAGTGATATTTCTACTCACCTAGTACCAGACACAAATCTTGTAAATAACATGGAACCTATTTCTGTAGCAGACAAATTCTCATTTAATCTATCTAAGGTCATACCTATAAAAAAAAATCACATGGAAATGATCAGAAATTCTAACTTTTAGAGGGAATTTACGTTCTTTATTTTTATCATCTTGTAAGATGTACATTTTGTGCTTAGTTGCCATTTCTTATACATATATATACATATATAAATAAGACATGAAGTTGTAACATAAACAATAAATTTAAACATAAGCTGTGATTTCCAGAATACAAAACACTCCAGAGGAAAAACAGTTGGCATGGTATATAATATATCAACAATGGATTATTTAATGTAAAAATTTAGATTTTATTTCTCTTACCCATTGATATTGGATTATGTTTTACATTGAGAAACTTTTCTCCATGTTTTTCAGCTGTTGATTGTAAGTTTTCAGCTAAATATTTGTACAATTCTTTACGTTCACTGAGTAAAGCTTTAAAACCATTTGTTCCCATAGATACTAATGTTATAAATAGATCTAGAGAAGGAGTAGAAGATGCTCGACCTTAAAGAAAAAGAAATTTTTGAGATATGGACAAATTTATACCTATTTTCAATTGAAAAATGAACTGTTTTTTAATAGGCATGAACACAGATTTATCTTAGAATATATATAGCAATCAAATAGTTAAGATAATTTTGTTCTTTGTGGTTCGATAAAATGAATTTTATCATGTTCCTTAAGTTAAAGAAATAAAATACTGCATTTCAGTGAAAAATCCCTTTGGGAAACATGAGCTTAGATGGTTAAAAACTGCTACCCAACAATCATTCATTGATGAAAAAAAGACATCAAAAAAGCTGACAGAAAACATCAATCATAATAATAATAATAAAGATAGCTTGCCAGGCAAGGTAACATACGCCCACTTCAGCAAATTTAAATATATGAAAAAGTTGATTGCACCATCGCACTTATTTGAGCTTATATTTAGATGAATCAATTCGAATGAAAACTCTAGCCTCTAATGTGTAAACAATTTAATTTTAACATTTTTTCACTAAGTCAAGGGCAATAACTCATAAACCTACGACTAGAAACGCACGATTCTCGAATTACTCTGAGTTATTATCAAGATGAATACACATATCAAGTTAATCTTAACGTTTTTTTCACAAAGTCAAGGGCAATTACTCTTAAACCAACGACTGGAATCACACCATTTCCAAACTCATCCGAGATATTATCAAGATGAATACACATACCAAGTTTCATTCAAATTGAATAAAAACTCAGCTTCTATCGCGTACACAAGTTAATTTTAATGTTTTTTTTACTAAGTTAAGGGTAATAACTCATAAACCGACAACTGAAATTGCACCATTTTCGAACTCATCCGAGATATTATCAAGATGAATACAATTACCAAGTTTAATTCAAATCGGATTAAAACTCTAGTTTCCATCGCGTACACAAGTTAATTGTAACGTTTTTTCACTAAGTCAAGGGCAATAACTCATAAACCGACGACTGGAATTGCGCCATTTTCGAACTCATCCAAGATATTATCAAGATGAATACACATACCAAGTTTCATTCAAATTGGATAAAAACTCTAGCTTCTATCGTGTACACAAGTTTATTTTAACGTTTTTTTCACTAAGTCAAGGGCAATAACTCATAAACCAACACCTGGAATCGCGCCATTTTCGAACTCATCCGAGATATTATCATGATGGATACACATGCCAAGTTTCATTCAAATCGGATGAAAACTCCAGCTTCTATCGCGTACACAAGAAATTGTTGACGGACGGACGGACGGACAGGGGTGACGGCAATATACGTCCACATTTTCATGTGGGCGTATAATAATAATAATTCAACAAAATAAAATACTTCAATAGTGGACTATACATTACCAGGATAATTTTTTCCAACTTCATTAATCAGACTGGAATCAAATCCTGCAATAATAGAGCCACCTACTGGTACCATAAAGTTTTTATCAGTACTCTGTACAAACAAATCAACACGTCCCACTCGACTAGCCTGTAATATATGATCATTCGTCATTTTAGAACAATATCATATGAGAAATAAGTCATTTCATTTTTAGCTATATGGCTTCTCTCAGAGCGCTTTCATGGAGCCCCATGGCTCAGTGAGTTAGATGTTGTGTGTTAACCTGAAGATCCAGGGTTCAATTGAGATGATAAATTTTGATTTTTTAACCCTGTTTCCACCTGCAAGTGATGCCTGTTGGAGGGTCTGAAAAGCAAAAAAGGGTGTAGTTGTTTGAGCAATAAGGCCCTGTGTGCTACAGGCTGTGCACATTAAAGAATGTTGGAAATCTGCATGACGTTTGTCCGTCCCCTTTATGAATTGATTCATATATTATACACATTGTTAATAAAAACAGTCTAACCTGTTGTATAAGATGTGTACATTTTGAAGATTGTATTCCGTAAGCATTGTTTATAAGATGTGGTATGTTATAGTCTTTACAAACTACTGCTATTTCTTCTAATCTACAATTAATTATATCTCTTTATTACATACTTCAATACCACCCTTAACAATTACAATGTAATTCATTTTAAAACTACATTAATACAAGCAAAATCTTTTCTAAAAGAATATTTTCCTCTGAGACATACATGTGCAAACTGTTGACAAAACTTTCTTTGCTAAAAAATTCTATTAAGTAAAATGTACAACCCAGATTTCAGCCAGACTGGTCCAACAATGTGATTTGGACAGAATGAAGGTGGAATACGACTTTATAAAAATTGAGATTGACTTAACAAACTACGTACTTATCAGGAATTCTTGGAGCAAAACAACTAGTAGTTGTCATGATACACAGAATATTCTCAGCTCCCAACTCAGAGATTTTATTCTTGATGGCAGCCATGTTGGTCTGAAGTTCATCTCCATTCAAAAAATTTTCAATTATGACTGGCTCTAAACCTTTTAAGGAGAATAAATAAAAAATAACAGATGTTTTCACCCAATGCATATGCCAAGTATCGATGTACAGAAGGGTGTTTACATTGATTTTATGTAGCATGTTGTATAAGATTTAGAACCAAATGTTGATAATGACAAATGTAAGTCAAAACATTATCTTTACATACAGTTGGAGTCTCAGCTATTAATATCTATATTAATCTTGGATACTTGGTCTATTATATTCCATTTGATCACCTTCATCCATCAGCCATCAATTACAAAATGTCAGACGAACAGAACAGATGATGTTTACTGGGGAATCAATGGTGAAAAAATATAGTTTTTTTAGTCGCATGTAAAATGGGCACCACTCCTTTGACAGGAACATTTTAGGATCAAAAAAGTGTGCATTATACTCAGAAATATACATTTCTTGTAAAGGGGATTTTTTCTCCTTTTGTTTCTTTAAACTGTAATAAATCACAGACTCATTTCAAAGATCAATGGAAAAAATAACCAATTAACAAACCTGCAGTAAGAATAGATTTGAAACATGATTTTTGATCAATTCGAGGCCACAAAACATACTTCGATGTCTTTCTCTTCTGTTTCAAAGTCAACATACACAAAGTTAAACTCATCCCTGTTGCCATAGGTACAACAAAACAATTAGAGACAGATTTTATACCTTAAATAACAAAAAAAAATATCAAGTTGACTCAAGATGATATTCAAGGTACTGCCTGATAAAGCAGAAGGTCAAAGAGAAAGTTTTCAAATCCCTTTGTCACAGATACAGAGAGTTGGATCTGTTGTCTCTTGCAATGATGAAAATTCAAACCCCTGTGAGCTCAGAATATTAGTTTAAAATTGGAAAAGGGTGTGGGTGGTAAACGTATCATTTTAATACACTAAACCCTTATATTGAAGAATGTCATGCAGTTGTTTTCATAGATGTACATGTATCAAAAGATCTATAGAATTTTTCATATACATCTAATGTTTGATTCACAAAAGAAATAATATTATGCATTTTATATTTCATTTCAAAATGAGTGAATATATCGGGTTGGCCTAAAAAAGTGGCAACACACTTTAATATGATATTATGGAAAATGTATGGGAGCTATAATTTTGATATTACACACCCATCACAATATAGTAATTTGACATCTTCACTAGAAATTTCAGACCAAAAGACCAAATAGTGTTAATTTGCCAGCAATTTTAGAATTAGAGGTCAAAAAGTGCAATATCGAAGAATGTCAAATGTTATCTAAACTTTGTTTCACTTGAAAAGGTGATCAATGTGTCCACCGTCTTGATTGCAGACAGCCCTCAATCCATGAAGAAATACACTTTCTGATCTCTGCCTGTGGGATTTCGTTCCATTTTTCACGAATTCGATCTTTTAGTTCATTTTCCGTGAACACCTTTGTTCGATCCACATAGACTTTTTCTGAGAGAGAGTCCCACACAGTGAAGTCCATGGGATTGCAATCAGGGGACTGCGGGGGCCACTCATCTTTTTTAATGAACTTTGGGGTCGCGTCATTTAGGTAACTTTGTGTTGCATTGCTGGTATGGGAAGTTGCTCCATCCTGCTGAAACACATAGTCATTGTTCGGATAGATAACATTTGACATTCTTCGATATTGCACTTTTTGACCTCTAATTTTAAAATTGCTGGCAAATTAACACTATTTGGTCTTTTGGTCTGAAATTTCTAGTGAAGATGTCAAATTACTATATTGTGATGGGTGTGTAATATCAAAATTATAGCTCCCATACATTTTTCATAATATCATATTAAAGTGTGTTGCCACTTTTTTAGACCCACCCGATATATCAAGATCAATCTCAAAACATCCTACAATCTTGTTTACCTGCAATCTTAATAGCATCTAAAACTAGTGAATTGGTTAATTTCATCAGTAAACTAGAACCAGCAGCTTTTGGTTGGACTGCAGTAATATCACCAGATCTACCTATACCATGACCTAAACTAACAACTTCTTCATTATAGGTAGATTCTCACAAATTTACTTCTTAAATCTATTTTATATCATCAAATATATCAACTAGATAAAGGTTCTCATGAACAATACTTTAAAAACTTCATTGAAATATAATAAATGGAGGTTCATGATGATACTCTCTACCAGCTAGTCCTTGTCAAGTCTCTAGGTATTGAGATAAACTTAGCCAACATTCAAATATTCTCACCCATAATGTCTTTTATAAACTAATGGAGAATATATTCTGGCTTCTCTTTCACCAACTCCACAGTTTCCATTGAAATTATTACTATCCATTACAGCTATATCTTGTAGAAACATTTCTATAGTAATATTATCCCAACCAGTGTCAGGCATCTTTTTCTAAAGTAAATTAACAATCATCATAAAGTAAGTTCTAACCAAAACAAAATTTGTCATAATTCAAAGAGCTTATATAAAATTTAAAATATAGATGTTCTGAATCTAATTGATTATACTTACATAAGAATATCATTGATGATGTCATATTGTAGCTAATGATGGAATATAATAACTTCCAAGATACTTAGACTGTTCTGATATGGATTCATAAGATTTTTATATGATAATCAGGCCTAAACCTACATGGGGGCAATGTATGCCCATTAAAAAAAAAAAAAAAATGCAACGAAACGAAATCACTGCATTGTCCAAATGGATATTATTACTTGACCCTTTAAACATATTGGGAATCAGGCTGCCGTCCTGAATATAATTCAATATATATCATTACAAAGATTTTAACTTACATGTTGAATCAGTTGTCTTATTACATTTTCTCTGGCATGTTTAGCTTGAATACCTTGTTGTATATAATTACTAGGTACTATCTTCTCACTTAATTTAACAGCCTCTTCGTTCATCTTTCTTTTCACAGATTATCTTAAAATTAACAAAAAAAAAAATAATCATACCATATTTGAAAAATCTTTGAATTATATGATAGATTTACAATGATCAAAAGTAAGAAGTTTTAATCTTAATTTCAAAGGATAATAAAAAATTTGCAGATCTTAAAAATAAAAAGCTTCAAATTTTTATCACTGAAAATTATATCTAGCCAACCCATTAAGATTTTAATTTACAGGGATGATAAAAATTTGCAGATTTAAAATATCATATCATGTTACAATGATCGTGTACATGAATAAACATAGCCTAGTCTAGACCTTCTTATCAATGGCATTGTTAAGATTTCCAATTTTTATCATTTCAATCAGATGTCTCAATGTCTGTGGACGTGGTTCCAGACATTTCACTTACACTAAATGTTGGAAGACATCACAGATCTAGAAATATTCTTGTATTACATGTCAGCATATTGTGTATATATAGCCATTTGTCAAATATTACACTACATAGCCATTAGTCAAGGCTTTTTTTTGGATATCACATCTTCTGCTCCAACCAAATGAAGACATTTCATGATAATATGGACAGTCAGATGAAAGATCATTTTGACCAAAGATTAAGTAAAAATCAAACAATAAATCTGAATTAATTATGACCAAAATGGGGGAATTTTGATTAAGCTTTTAGGGCATTAAATGGGGGGCTATTTGGCCAAGTGCCTGATTCATGGTCATCATAATGAAGTCAATGAAGTGACATATAAAAAGAGTAAAAGGGGAGGGGCGGAAAAGATAGGAGTTTTCAGTAAAAATTAGCATTTTAGAATCTCAGTCCTAAGAAGGACTAAGGAAGGACGTGCATTTCTTCCAATTGATCAAATCTGTGAAAGCAATAATAGTCATCATATGAAAATAAAACCGTTACCCGGTACAATAAAATATCATAATGTTCTTTACTTTCGCTTTCTTTTTATACCGGAAGTAACAAGTTAAGGATTCAGACAACAACTAATGTTAGATTATTAGTTATAATTTCCACTAGCCTAGGCATAGATATCCTATAAATATATATAGGATGTCTATGAGCCTAGGTTTCCACTGATCTCTGAGTGTATTCATATCTTCCTTCCAGTTTCCACAATAAAAATATAATGCACAATGCAGATAGTCTATATTCATATTCTTGCTGCAATCATATAGCTGCAATGATTAACTTATCTGTCACTTCTAACGGGTTATAGTCAATTGGACACTATTTTTTTTACTATAACCCCTTCTAACTGCTTTTTGAACCCATTTTATAGGGAACAGTCTGCATTTTTATTTCTTGATTTAGGTGCTATAACTATTTTATTTTTGGTTATGAAAAACATTCTAGATTTTTAAACTGAATTGCTAGAGATAAGTACAGTTTTACAATGTTTGTTGAATTTATGTATTTCAATAAAAAAAAATTGTGTGATTTGAACATTTGTATCATATAATTGAAATAAAACATCAGTGCATATAAGAACACATTAAAACATTCTTTGACAAAATAACAAACATGTACAGCATTACAAAAATTAACAGACACTTATAATATCAAGTAAATCATGAAAAAAAATAAAATATATACATTTAATTTTTATTGTCAATGTATAATATAAATACAACATAGGTTTAACAATACAAGGTTTAGACAACATCGTTATTGCTTCAATTATTAAGAAGATCAACAAAAACATAAAAATTTTGAAATTTGTGAGAAATTTTCATTTTTTCTTTCACAATGTTAAAATCATGTATGGTATATTTAAGGGAAATGTATATATAAAATATTTCCAACCAGTTATATTATGCATAATATAGCCTAGTGACAGAGATAACGTGCCAGGCAAGGTAACAACATTCTACAATATTTACTTTGTAAATTCAGATACCAAAAATTTCAAATCAAAAGCCCTCATCCAGCATCAATTCCTCAAGGTATATTGTTAACAATCAAATTTATACTAAAAATACACTTTTTTTAAATACAGATTTTAACCATAGTGTTAAATAATATTTTTTTAAAAATCCAATGAATGGCACACATAATAACCTGAAGAAAACACACAAAATAAAACATGTAAATCAGCATTAAATCAGATTGGATTTCAAAATCAAAAAATGAGTCCAAGCAAATTTACTCTGAAAAATGCTGTAAATAGCCCTCACAATACCATAAACTACAAATATTTTGATTCCATTTAAGAGTAAATAATAACATAAATACTATATTTCAAATTCCACCTGGATAAACCCACTATAAGATGAACTGAAGAATAAAGTAAACATAAGTCATCAAATCACCTTGTTTCATCATTAAATATAAATTAATATCAGACTAGTTTAAGAGAGGTAAGTTTAGAGTTCATTCCTGTTTCAACATCAATAATTCTATCATGATGTCCATGTACCGAGTAGGGTAGATGTGAATATATGTGGTGTAATGGAGGATAAGCATGAAAATAGCCGTAACTTGATACTATCAATCCTAATATAAGTCCAACAGATACATCTGAAATTAAACAAATATATAAAATTACAGAGCTGTGACAGATTAATATAGCCCAGTAAAACCTACATCTGACTCTGACTCAGTAAAGCTACATTAATTTAAAAACTTCATTGAAATATTATTGTACATAAATTACCTTGAATTTACATGGCTGAGATACTTCAGTGATGAGTTAGGTATTTGCTGTCTAATCAGTGCCTTTTAAGTTAACTTCCATTGGTGCCAGTGGTCTTGTTGTTGGACACAAATCCTAGCTCATTCTGATAACAGACACATTAAGATTCCTTAAAAGACACTTTCCCGACAGAATTTTTTTTTTATTGCTCATCGTGTGTTATATTTCTAAAACTGTTCATTTCAGAAATTATTACACAATGTTAACTGTACATACCTTGCCAATGGTGATGATAATCTGCTGTTCTAGATATTGCTATTAATGTTGCCCATAGAAAAAATGTAACAACAGACAGTAAATGCCATGATGATGTCTGACCTTTTGAACTGAACACTCTAAGTTTGCCAGCCACATAAAAACCAACGTAGCCCAAACAAACCATTGCATCTATAGAAAATGAAATATTATTTTATTATCATATTAAACAAAGAAAATTTGACAAAGAAAAACTGGTCTTTAGCTAGCTATGATTCTTTGATTATTTGCCATCTGATACTGATCAATAATCGTTTAAACAATCTACAAACAAAAATGAGGTAAAGAATGTTTAAGGATCATCATGATAATGGTTTGTGACTTGTATGATTATCATGTAACAGATAATATTAAATGAAAATTTGACTATGAATCTCAATATGAAATTTGATTATCGATAATCAAAACTAAAAATTTGAAGCTTTGATAATTGATCAGTCCATCCCCTTAGTTACACTCCCCTTGTTTGTAATCTGTTCCCTATGCCTTTACTTCTAGACCACACATATAAGAAAAAGGCCATACTATGAAATAAGCCTTCTAGTCAATAACAATAACTGATCAGTTCTAATAAAACTAATATCTTACAATTACGAAAAATAATTCATCACTAACTCATTAGTTGCCAAACTTAATACAACTCACGTGAAGAATGTCCACTTGGAAAACTTTTTAAACCATTAAATACATCTTTATCTTTCCCTTTACAATCAGTTTTAGTGTTCAAATGTCCATTAAAATCTAAAACATTTCCATTTGGAAAACATCTTTGAAGAAAATCTGGACGTGGCCTGAAGTTTTGAGAAGAAAATATATCATTAGTAGTAATGTAGCCTAGTTTAATAGAAATTTGGATGATTGCAATCATTCTTTGTTTATAAGAAGTTCCTTACCTTCCAACAGCAAGTTTAATAATGTTTGTTATCACGCCACATAAACCAAATACTAAATATATTCCTAAAACAGACTGCACTAAATCTTCACAATCTTTTGTTATCAGATAAAATAGACCAAAAACTATCACAGGCACCAATATTACAGTTACCTACAAAATATAACATCCCTATTATAGTAGCCATCAAAATATAACATCAATAATAAAGTAGCCATCAAAATATAACATCAATAATAAAGTAGCCATCAAAATATAACATCAATATTATAGTATCCTTCAAAATCTAACATCAATATTATAGTAGCCTACAAAATATAACATCAATATCAAAGCAGCCTACAAAATATAACATCAATATTATAGTAGCCTACAAAATATAACATCAATATTAAAGTAGCCTACAAAATATAACATCAATATGATAGAAACCTACAAAATATAACATCAATATTATAGTAGCCTACAAAATATAACATCAATATTAAAGTAGCCTACAAAATATAACATCAATGTCAAAGTAGCCTACAAAATATAACACCAATATTATAGAAACCTACAAAATATAACATCAATATTAAAGTAGCCTACAAAATCTAACATCAATATTATAGTAGCCTACAAAATATAACATCAATGTCAAAGTAGCCTACAAAATTTAACACCAATATTATAGAAACCTACAAAATATAACATCAATATCAAAGTAGCCTACAAAATCTAACATCAATATTATAGAAACCTACAAAATATAACATCAATATTATAGTAGCCTACAAAATCTAACATCAATATGATAGAAACCTACCAAATATAACATCAATATTAAAGTAGCCAACAAAATATAACATCAATATGATAGAAACCTACAAAATATAACATCAATATTAAAGTAGCCAACAAAATATAACATCAATATCAAAGTAGCATACCAAATAAAACATTAATATTATAGTAGACTACAAAATATAACATCAATAATAAAGTAGCCAACAAAATATAACAGCAATATGATAGAAACCTACAAAATACAACATCAATATTATAGTAGCCTACAAAATATCACATCAATATTAAAGTAGCCTACAAAATACAACATCAATATTATAGAAACCTACAAAATATAACACCAATATTATAGTAGCCTACAAAATATAACATCAATATCAAAGTAGCCTACAAAATATAACATCAATATTATAGAAACCTACAAAATATAACATCAATATTATAGTAGCCTACAAAATATAACATCAATATTATAGTAGCCTACAAAATATAACATCAATATTAAAGTAGCCTACAAAATATAACATCAATATGATAGAAACCTACAAAATATAACATCAATATTATAGTAGCCTACAAAATATAACATCAATATCATAGTAGCATACAAAATATAACATCAATATTATAGTAGCCTACAAAATATAACATCAATAATTAGTAACCTATTTTGGAGGTACAATGTTCAATCCTGGCAAAGGTCAAGATACTTCTTTCACATTTTTAAGTTTTCCCCTGTCATTAATGCAGGTGGGAGAGGCTGACATGGAAAAAACATTTTTTGATGTTTGGATGGGCACCTGTATGCTACAAGCAAAACATCAAAGGTTCCTCAACAGTTACTATAGGACAGTTTATAAGATAAAATTACACAGCATGGAATTTGGTTGTATTCATTAGGCCGATAGGGTGAAGATCTAGATCATAAAACAGTGATTGTTATGATTTCCTGTAGGTTAAATGGTTTGATAGAATTTTATTCAACTTAATATTCAGAACTTACATATAAATTTTCAACTGAATAATAGCTTGGTGTTTTAGGAAATCGGTAAAGCCATAACTCTTCTGGTTGAATTGTTCTATGGAATGGTTCTAATTCATCTGTGACTCTGAAAATAGATCCAGAAATGTATGTGAGATAAAAGAACATTTGTATTATATTTGATTCATCATCCATGCATTTCACTTTATATCCAATTACCGTATACCTTAAATCTTCATCCCTTATATATAAGACCAGATAAAAAATTCTTCTGGACAACTTGTTTATATTAGTAAAAATGTATATATATATATATATAATCTGAAAAATGGCAGCTTACTTACATGAATGCTATATGAAGAATGACTCTTATTATTACTTCTACAATAAGACGTTTATAGTCTTGAGATAATTTATGGCGACCTTAAAGATAATAAATATATATCAACATAACACAGAATACATCATTCATTACATTACATGATCAGCAACAATGAGTAAAAGTTGTGCTTTATTTAGTATCCAATCAACTGCATCTTATCTTGAAGCTTTAAAACCCAACGAGTCATATAAAAACATGCACAAGATAATACAAGGAGAACCCCATTTCTGTTTCATCTTAATTAGTGAAAAAATTCTCTGGAGTTTCTCTATCCCTCTCTTCTTTACCTATTCTGTATTTCATTAGGCTAGACGGGTTCTATCAAAATACAGAAAAGGTAAAGAAATAAATGACCCATTCTGTCGGCCCAAGGCATGTTTCAGACTAAAACTAAAAAACAACATACCGTATAATTCCGATTATAATGCGCACCCATGTATAATGTGCACCCCTTCTTTACCCCATCAAAATCGGGAAAAATTCATTTACCCATGTATAGTGCGCACCCCTTGTTGACGAAAAAATTGAAGTTGGCATAACACAGAAACCAAAATAGTGACTGATAAAATATCACATTTCACGCATCTACCTTCTTTGACTAACATGGATTTTTTTTTAAATACAGGCTTAATTTGTACTTTTATGATTTTTAAATTATTTTGAAATTAACGATAATTTTTTATTTTTTTCCCGTGACATTGAGTCTAAGTTGACAAGGTCACGCGCGTATAAATCTCGTTAAAGTCAATAGAAAACGGTAAATGTTTGGGGATGTGGTATATTTAGTTAAATAATTAAAAATGTAGTTATAGAAATGATTAACTTCTTTAATTTGATTCTGTTAAAAAAAACAAGTGTTGTATTAATATCTTCAAATGATAAAGCGTTGAAGCGTAAAAATTCTAATCGGAATGTCTTCTATAAATATGACAAGAACACAGGCACTCGTTTTTATCAATGACAGGTCTATTAACCCTATATATTGTAGTGGAAAATTCCATGGATATAAAACAAGTGCCTTTGACTTCAGTAGAGTACAAGTCTGGCCTAATTTGTTATCCACTGATCACATGGACAACACCTTGTTTGACGAGTACTTTTCAGGGTAAAAAAGTGTGCATTATATTCGGAATTATACGGTAATAATAAATTCATAAATTTCAATATAAAATTAATTAGGCTTATTTTCATTTTCCTCAATCAGCAAAATTTTTTGACTATCTGGCATTGAAATGTAGCTGTTGCTACTACACTAGGCCTACAAATAGGCCAGTAATCTGTGCCTGTGGCAAGACAGTTCTGTGTTCATTTCAAAGATAATATCATTTCATGGCAGCACATTGTGTTTGAAAGATATGATATGATATGATATTGAAAACAAAATCACAATAATTGACCTACTCATTCTATGAACAACTTTTCTTCAATTTAAACTTTTTAATTAAAGATCTACTGCATTGATTTACTGTGATAATTTTTATAAATGCAAAATTTTGATTAAAGGGAGGTAATCTAAAAAACACGTTGACAGCTGAAGTAGGCTATAACCGATAAATCTAATACAGTCTTGCATTTCATTTCCCAGATATAGTTAAGCCGTATTAATTACAAGCTTGTCTCAAATATTACCAACTGGAATCTTTTGTTTAATTTTAAGTGTTTATATGATATGAATTGAACGATTTGACTAATGGTTGAAATCAAACTAGTCAATTAAAATTATCGGTTTGTTTGGTCATATATAAAGATGGCCGAATAAGAAAGTAAACACTAAAGCTGCTAAAATTCGTCTGCCTCTGGCTGAGTTGACGAATTAAAGATGAGGTTATTCCCGAAGACATTAACAGGCCCACTTCATGCACAAAATAAAAATGCATGCGACTGGTTTGTTTGATTTATTTACTATTTGTACAGGCTAATTCAGGTTTCAGGATTAATAAATCTATTTTATTTTAGTATTTATGTTTACTTTCAAAGTTTCACACCCACCAGGCAAACTGCACATAAAAGGGGATAATTGATCTTGTTATGGATAGTAAAAGAACAAGTCAACACCTAGTTCTGCTTATATATTATTTACAAACTTTACTTTACAAACTTGAAACTGATCCATTTGCAAGCATCTTCGATTTAACATATTTTCTTTGCGGCACAATTGACATTGTGAAATTTGATTATAACTGCTATTTATTTGTACTACTGTGATTGGCTGTCATCATCATGAACTGTCACAGCTATTGACTGTTTACACTGACTGAAGCTGAACTTTTTTTTTTTTGCATTTGTGAAGATTTGCTTAAGCAGATTTTACAGTATGGACGCCTTTACTAGTTGGACTAGGTTCAAATTTGCTACAACCTGTGATTATATGTTAAAGCGATACAACCTCGTAGAATGAACACAAAAATTAATTTCTCAAACTTGGTCAAACTTGGTCAATCAGAGTATATATTCATCAACGATGTCCAAAGTATACAAACAGAATGCAAAAATCCACAAAACTATGTAAATTTCCATAATAACAGGTTATAATTGATAAATGCCTTAAATTTGATTAAGGATTTTTCAATTATTGTATGTAAACATTGTTTTCTGGATTTATTAGATTATTTAGGTAATCTGTTGTATAGTTGCAACCAGGCAAGTCCCTCGATGAATATAAACTCCTATTGACCAAATTTGAAAATTTAGATTTTTTGTTCATTCTAAGAGGTTGTATTCCTTGAAGATGTGTATTTTTTTCTACCGTGAGCAAATTTAGTCGTATGGACTTATAGCAAATTTACATAACATTAGCAAATGCAGCTAAACGCGGTTTGCCACATAAACAGAGCTTAAGTATAGAGTTATTGTATGCAATATTCATAAATACCAGAAAAATTTAGCAACAGCAACTGGACCAAAATATATCACAACATAACAAATTTCAATATTATTTCTATTCAGTCAAACAATGGACATTTTAAAATTCAGATTTTTAATTCAATTTTGAATTTGATATTGGATACTTGTTAGATAAAATTAAAGGGATTGTTAAGTGATTTTCTTATCTTTGTAAGTGTATCGGGGACGCTGATAGCATCAATTTGCGCTATTCCAATTTCCATTCCGACTTCTGTGGTTCTTGCAATTCCACTACGTCACTGACAGTTAGTTTTAGCTAGATCACTGTCAGTGACGCCATAGAACACATTTGTTTTAGTGGAATTGCAAGAACCACAGACGTCGGAATAGAAATTGGAATGGCGCAAATTTATGCTATTGGTGTCCCTGACACACATACAAAGTTTAGAATGTCACTTTACAATCCTTTGAATTGAAAAGTGAGATAGTGATGATGATATACATTTTGTTTTATTTTTTTATCAGGGGATGGCAAGGTCTGCTAGCTTTTGGCTGTCAAAATTATGTCAATATCATTGACCCTAAAACATTACAGGTAGGTCTATAAGTCTTAAAGATATTGTAAAGAGGTTTTTAAACTTTTTATTTGTATTGGGGACAGTGATAACATCAAGCATTTCCATTAAAATTAAGTGTTTTAAAATGGTTATATCATAAAAAGCAAAGAATGAAAAGATGAAAAGTCAGTGTCCTTGATGCACATTGCTCATTAAAAGTTTTATCTTAAACTGCAGTAATAGATAGAGACTCTACAATGGGATTAGAAAGTCATAAAAATTTTTAAATTTTTGAAAGTTCATGGTGTTAAAATTTGAAAGAAGTAGTGCATGTTGATTTTAATTATATTCCTGATTATATTTTAGGTTATTCAAGTTCTTGAGAAACATAAATCTAATGTAGTAAAGGTCAGTGTCAATTAATGTTATTCTATCTTCAAAAATATTGTTTCTATTTAAATACAATTAGTACCAACAAACATTTTCATTGCTTAATATCATAGTTGCTTTTTGACTGTATGTTATATTCGTTAACAGCTCTAAAATGTCTCCGTCCTCAATTAGCCCATATAGGTGCAGAAAAGTAGGACGTAAAACTCCATTCATTTCATTTCTAAAATGTCTGTTCATTGCCAAAATTTCATAATGTAATTCTTGTTTATTCACTATTATCATGTGGCCCTCTAATTTGTCAGTAGTGTTTGTTTTTGTAATACTAATGTTGTATTATTCTTTAGGTGAAATGGGGTAGGGAGAATTATCATCATGATGTAAACAGTCCTTATACATTACGTCTTGCTACTGCTGATACCAATGGTGTCATTGTTGTGTGGGATGTAGCTCTAGGTCAAGTTAAATCAGAATTCTCAGAAAATAATAAACCAGTTCAAGGTATGCCATTTTCTCTGAAGACTAGTGAGTGAATGTGAAAGTAGTGTTTGGATGAACTTGTAAAAAATATATATAATATATAACACTGCAAACAGTATTGTTTCGGCCTTCTGGGCCTCATCAGTGCAGTGCTGATACTGGAGTTGAGGTTTGACTATATAAAACCAATCTTTAACATCTGTTAATACTGTTCTCACAAGGCTTAAAAGATAATAATAACATTATCAAACTAATGGACATTTTTTTTTAACTTTTATCTTACATTTTGTGAATGTATTTCAGATATAGAATGGTTGACTAATCAAGATGCTTCCAGAGATTTATTAGTTGCACTTCATCCCCCATATTCATTAATTTTATGGAATGCTGATACAGGAACGAGACTATGGAAAAAATCTTATACAGAACCTCTCCTGTCTTTCTCCTTTGATCCATTTAATTCAAAAAATGTTGTTTGTAAGTAATATATTCTATGTTATTATTCAGATCTAGAGAAAAACATAAGCTAAAATTTCAATTCAGAATAAGATGATGAAAATCTAAAACAAACATGTTAGATAGTATAAATGATGTTTTTATCTATATTTTCTAGTTTTGGGTCAAGATTGTATAGTATTTGTGGATGATTTTACCATCACCAAAACTCCTTCAAGTAATGGTAAAAAATATTATATTTCAAGTCCTTCTAGTCAAGGTATGTATTTAAATGTTTTCTATCATATATCAATACTGAAGAGGTAATTCTCTCCATTAGAAAAATTGATATGGTTAGTCTTTTAGATTTGATGAGTTTATGAATTGAAACAGAGACAGTTTAAGACTTGAAAGTAATGATAGAGCTTAATTTTTACTATTTGTAATAAAAATGCTTTTAAATTTTCACTCAGACAATTTGTACTAAATTCTTTAATTCCAAAACACCTGTCAATCAGAAACACATGTGACAATGTAAATTAAACACATTAATTATGTTTTAGGTGGATCCAGTTCTAATGCTTCAGCCTCACAAGATAGAAAATCATCAATGACTTCTTCATCATCATCTAAAAATTTGGCCAAGAAAATGAGTCGTATCCTTATTGGTGAAGGAAAAGCAAGGTTTGTTTTTATTATAAGAAATTTAATGTTAAGTTGCTAATATATTATTATGTTGAGAGGCAAGCTTTTAAAAGTAAGTAATTATACGACCAGTATTTTAGTGAAACCGTACTATACAGAAAATATATTTATAGAAAAAGAACATTTTAGTTTGAAGTATATTAAAAGGGATTGCAATTTTTTGTATAATTTCGAGTACTTCTGAAGACTATTTACTTACATTCAAGATCTTAATCAACCCTTGAAAATGCTAACTGTTCCCCTTTAAGCAGATCTCTTAAAGAGTAGGATTTTCAAACGAGAAGAAAACACCATGTGGTTCATTGTTGATATAATAAGTGTTGTTGTGTTGTTATTTTTAGTAAAACTGGAACAAATGAAGATGAATCAATACCATTGAATGAATGTTTACAACTATCTTATCATCGCTCTTGTAGACATCATATATTATTGTTATATTCTCGAGAGTTATTAATATTAGATTTAGAAATTAATCAAACAGTTGGTATTATTTCTATGGATAGAGCCAGCTATTCTCCATTTCAACAGGTTAGTAAGACAATTTTATATGCCCACATATCAGCATATGGCGAAAAGGCAACGCATACTCTTTACCGCACAAAATGGGACAATATGAACAAATGAATGAATGAATGCTACATTACATTACAAGTTGTTTTATTTTTAATGAATGAATGCTATAAATTTGATGGGTTATCATTAGTAAGAATAGAGTACCAGTAAGAGTTAAAGAGGAACATTTGAATTATTTGCTGAAACTGCATAAAGAACTGAAATCCAATCAAATTTGTATCTCTTTTTTCAGATCATTCCTTGTTGGCAAAGAGATGTTATTTTGTGTTTACATGAAAATGGTGGAATATCTGCTAGAGTAAGAAGGAAGACTAATGTAATGTGTACACCAGCTATGGAGGGTAGTGGTGCGTTTGGTAAGATTATGTTGGCAATGTTTCTTCCCATTTATTTGCATTCCGGATTTAAAACCCTTGTCACAGAGTAAAACAATCCTATGTTTTCTCAACATGATTCCAAAGTATAACTTAAACTTACCACTGATGGCTTTAGTATGAACTAGCTTTACCTCAGAAGAACTATAAAATGTATGGAGTGTATATTTGCGTGACTCCAGTCTGTCGGTGTGAATGTTCGTAATCACCCAAGGATAAACAGTATAGAAAATCAGCAAAATTGAAAAATATTTAATATAAGTCATTGCTCATGAGCTTGAAAACACTTTCAATATTTAGCTTGAAAACATGCAAGACAGAACAATTCTTGACAGATTTTTGATGAAACTTATTCAATATCTCAAAAAGCTCAAAAAAGATGTATGACTGAAGGTTGAATATTTCTTTCAAAGCAGCAGTGGGTGTATATACCTTGCCTGGCAAGCTTTCTTTGGGGAAAATATTATCCAATATTAACATATAGAAGATATAACTGACTATTTTACTATCAATAAAATAAATAATATGAGAAAGAGACTAAATCATGTCCTTTTATATTTTAGATGATTCTCCACCATCTGTATCATTAGATGTAGCTTACGAACTACGATGTCAATCAGATCCTTTACGTATTACCAGACATCAGAAAGTTTATGGTATCATGGTTTGTCCTGTATCAGAATCTTCTGTTGCCTTGGTGATGAGTGACAGTCGTGTCATATTCTGGGAGATGAAGTTACACAGTGTTAAGGTAATTTTAAGCCTTCAAAATGAATATTTTCGCTTTGATTCTGCAGAAGAAACTATTATTTTTAGCATTTGATGTGAATTTTTATTTTATAGTACTAGAATCCTGAAATTGACTGTTGAGAGGTTTTCAGTTAAATGTATAAAACTTTTAAAGTTTAAATATATAAATGAGTTCTAATTTTGGTCGGTGTGGAAGTCCAATGACCTCAAATAAGTCATCTTCACTCAATATTCTAGTTGACCCAGCTATAGATTTCGTGTTTTTTATTTTGATTATATAATTATTTTGTAGATGCCTACTTCAAACAGTTTGAATTTATTTCCATCATCTCCTTTACATACACCTGGTGCCAAACTTCCCTCTGATAAACTAGGTATACCTTCTGACCATATTCAATTTCCTGTACTCAGCAGTATAGAATATCCTAGAGTTTCATTGGCTGATATGATAAGTCAGTCACAACTACCAATTTTAAATGATTCAAGGTAAGACAAAATATAAACTGATATCCATTATATTGTGTGCATCCAAGAAATTTTCAGTGAATTGTTATATTAGATTGATTTAAATGGGTATGTTTTTTCTGTCATAATGAATAAATACTATTCATTCTTTACTATATACAGATATTGATGTATGTTTTCTCTTTGGCAATATAGTTTTAGTCCATGTTTTTTAATCTTGTTTATTTCCAGTTCTCGTGGTCATACTGTACAATTAAAGTTTTTAATGACAGGATTACTTAATGGTGTAACAAGTCATGTGACCTGTATTCGTATGTGTCCCCCGTTAACCAATAAAAATTTTGCCTCATATCAACCATTAGTAGTTGTAGGTAAGCACTTTTAATTTAATTTAATAATTTCTAGTTTTCATGATGAGGATTTGATATCAGAAACATGTGTTAGCAGAATGATATACACTGTTAATAATAACGTATCTTATGAAAATTGTACTAGATAAAATATAAATGTGTGGATGATACCCTTATTATCTGTTTTGCAGGATCATCAACTGGTACATTACAAATAATAAATGTTGCTAGTGGACAGATACATAGAGAATATAATCTACATACTGCTACTGTAAGGTATGATTGACAACTTTTACTTCAAATATCTTTAACTCTCTTTATACCAAACTGTAAATTTGATATACATTTTGATAGATATGGTACATTGTATGTTAATTTTGATTTGTTATTTTTATATTGAACTTTATGTTTCAAATTTGAAAGTTCCTGCTTAATGAGCTTGTAATTATTTTGCATATTATTATTAATATTATTATTATTACAGGGGTATAGAATGGACAAGTTTAAAAACATTCCTGTCATATTCTCATCATAATCCTGGTGTTAGTGGTCTGGTTAAAAATGAGATGTATCTATTAGATATTTTATCTGGTGAGTACTGAGTATACTAGTCAATTTTATATAATATACTTTTATAATACATGTATATTGATATGAAAAATATGAACGAGTTAGAACTAAAAAAAAGCAAGACAGATATCAAATATTACGTAATGCAGATAACCAAACACCGAATGAAAGGAAAATCTGATTTGTCTGGAGATAAGAAAAAATTGTAGCTCGAATTTATTATGCAAACCTGAAGATCTGAAGAATTGTGTCACTTCTACTTTAGGTAAATCAACAGCAGTGAGAACAAATACAGATGATGAATCACCTATTATTAGTTTACAAGTTTCTAATCTCAAGTAAGTTATTATACAATGGTTTAATGTTTATTTTATTATAATAAGTTATTATATCATAGAATTTGAATTTGGAACTATTGTCGAATCCAATTATTTCAATATCAATATTTTTTCAGACAATATTTTGTGTTGGCATTTAAAGATAAACCATTAGAATTATGGGATATGAAATCTTTGACGATCATTAGAGAACTACCTAAAAACTTTCCTAGACCAACCTCAACTGTAAGTTTGAGTTTTTTTTACTTCTATCAAACAATATACCCAAGTTAAATATTTATAATTCAAGTTGCTTTACTTGATTGTTGTTGCCAAATGTTTTTTTTTTGGTCAAATAAAATCTACATTTATCAGATATCTTTTTTTGATAAGGTTTGATTTGCAAGCTGAAGAAAGGTCTTATAAACTTCACTTACCTGTGTTTCTTCTGTTTCGCTTACAGTTTGATAAAAAATATGTTATTGATGGAACTTCTGGAAAGTATCGAGACTTGGAAGGCATGGAAATAATTTATTATGCATTTACTTTTTTCTATCTTCATTTGTAGATTTGGTCACCATCCCACAGCAGTAAAACTATGAAGAAAAAGTTACTGGATAATGGTGATGAAGATAAAACACCTAAATCACCTATTGATGTTATGACATCATCTTCTCATTTGAGTCAATCAGATTCTAACACGTCTTTAAAGTAAGCTATATTTATTTCATAAAGTTATTAAAATATGAACTATTTATCATTGAGAATACAATTCAAACTCACAATGATAAATAGTTAAAATGGGCTAAAATTAGCTTTTTGACATTGGTATATTTGAAAATGTCAACTCAAGCTCAATATATCTTATGTTGTTGTGATACCAATGAATTGAAAATGTTCTTTCTACTGTTATTTTTAGAGAGAAAAAGAGTGGATCAAAAGGAACTATACGAGAACATTTTGTGATGACAGATAAAGATGGTACAGTGTTTCATTTTATAGTAGAGGGCAGTAGTATCAGTGATGTTACCAAAATACCACCTGAGGTAAAGAATTTCAATATTTAAGAAGGATTTTCAACCTTTTAGATGATATGACCCTTTTTGGATCCTTGATCAATTCCATTATCATCCAAACATGATTATTTAATGTTTGGTGATATTGATGGTATTTTATATTTGTAGAGTGGATTAGGTACTATAACTTGTCTAGCGTGGAAACATGATAATCTAATGTTTGGTGATATTGATGGTATTTTATATTTGTAGAGTGGATTAGGTACTATAACTTGTCTAGCGTGGAAACATGATTATCTAATGTTTGGCGATGTAGATGGTATTTTGTGTTGCTGGGACTTAAAGAGTAAAATTTCCAGGTAAAACTTATTCTTTACTTTCTGCATATTAAAAATCTGGAATCAAAATTCTTATAAACAGGCAGTTTTTCACAAATACTTCTCTTAATAAAAGATAGCCAAAGAAATAGATTTAATTTTGATTTTAGGACTGTACCTACCAATAGAGGTTGGATTAAGAAAATTCGTTTTGCTCCAGGAAGAGAAAATTACAAGTTCTTCACCCTTCACAATGATGGAATTGTTGTTTGGGATTTTAGTAAAGATGGTAAAGTAAGTACTTAAAATAAATATAGGATTAAATTATTGTATTTGGCGCATTCAACGAATAAAAACTTCGGACAGTGTTTAACATGCTAAACAATGGAACCATGCGGTTGCAAGTAGAAAGTAGAAGTGATAAAAATTTCTCAGTATTCTGAAAATTATTGTTGTATAAAGTAAAATGTTGATAGAAATGGGGGATGAATACCCTGAGCTGTTGTCCTAAATTATACAGCATTTGTCACACTGTCAGTGACTGCAATAGTTGTTTTAGGTATTTCAGTTGTTAGAAAGCTTCTACTTGAAGATGTTTTTTACACAAAGGAGTTTACAGGTTTTGTATTACATATTCAAAAATGAAATAAGTGATCTTTATAATTGCATTGATTTGATTGGAAAAAGAGGGTTCAATTTAAACCGAAACAATTGTAAATTTGATAATTCATATTTTAGACAGAGGTATTACAGTATATTAAAAGTCCTAAAGAGATATCTAAGATAAGTGATGGTGAATGGGCTGGTTCTGATAGACCTATGTTTATTACTACTAATGGTGAACTACATATATCAGATTTAACATTACATAAATCTCATACTAGTATAGATAACTGGGATTTATCAGGTAAATATTTCTCACATTTAACTATAAAAGATAATCTTAGTTGTGTTTTCTCTAACTGATCTTACGGATAGGATGTCCCAGTCCTAATGTTTCAAGAAGTTGCAACCAGGTTGGCAAATATTATGATCCACTGGAATTCTTTCTCACTCAATGTTTTACTTTTTTCAATAGCTTAGATATGTCTTGTCAGCACTCTTCTTATATGTTTAATGTCTTTTTATGAACAGTACACACTGGCAATCTATTTTGTGACACATATGAAAAACATTGTTAAATAACAATACCAAAAATAACCTAAAAATATATTGTCAAAAGAATTGTATATAATTATTTCAGAGCCTATCTTTTGTCCACATTTACTATCTTCTAAAACTTCTCAACTATTAAAATGTCTGCTTCAACATCAACCATGGGAAGATAAATATGAGCTGATTGCACCAACAATGACAGAAGAAGAAATAGAAATAGCTAACATTATCAACAATCAATTTCAACTTATTGACAGGTATTTTTCTAAATTATACTGAGCTCGAAAGTCGAAATATTGATATCTTAGAGAATAACATGTTTGAATACTGTTTTACTTGTAGTTTTTTATCAAAATATTGACATGTATCCAATCGCAATTGTGTAAACTGAAGCAGAATTTGCTTAAATCAATGAGACATGATCATTGGTGTAATAATTGAAACTTATTAAACATCATGTGAATTCTCAGAAAGGATTGCTTAGTTGACTACTAGATTAAAGATAATAGATTGAAGAATGACCTTAGGAATATGTTTGTCTACCTGCAAAATCAGCTGATATTTTGTTGTATACTGGTATGCTGATGAAAGATATGTTCGGCCATTGAAATGAATCAACAAAATATCATCTGTGTTGTTGATAATTGAATATTACAGCTTTTAAGTGAGTCTTAACATTTATTTTACAGTACATGTAACTCTATTGCTGATAATGCTCAGCAGAATTTAAAGTTATTTTCTGTTCTCTTTACTATATAGATCGATAGCTAACTATCTTCCACAATGTCAGTTTGGTATAGCTGAAAGATGTTTGATTACAGCTAGATTATTTGGAGATGAATCAGATCTACATTTCTGGACAGTAGCATTGTATTATCTTAAAGCTGAAAAATATCAACCTATGAATAAGGTAATAGTTATGTATGTTACAGTAATATTATTTTTTTTACTCTTGCTATTCTACTGTTGGTTGTAGTTGTTATAGATGATACTTTCCTATAGAAGCACTGACCTGGGTCACAAGTATATACTATGGATTTCAGCATGAAAACTAATTCAATTTAAATAAAATACTTTTTAATGAATGAAAAAAGAGGAAACACCCATATTTGAATCGCTGAATTCAACTTTCAGTCTTATTGTTAAAAGTATTTTGTATATATGGATTGATGTTTTTCAAAATGGAATTCACTATTTTTTTTAAATGGAAAAGCTTATCAACAGGTAATTGTAAATGAGAATTTTTACTCTAATAAAGTTCATTATTATGTTGTAGGCCCCAAGCCGAGTGACATCACATAATGATTTAGGAGATATCTTTAGACCCACTACGCCAATATTTAAAGAGACCAGTGATTTAGTAATGTTAGATGATATTGATGAAGAGAATGAACAGAAAGTTTTACGTGAACTCTATAAAGATCAACCATTAGAAAGGTGTTATGATACACTTATTGATTGTGATACATTTAAAGTAAGTTGTGATACACTTATTGATTGTGATACATTTAAAGTAAGTTATGATACACTTATTGATTGTGATACATTTAAAGTAAGTTATGATACACTTATTGATTGTGATACATTTAAAGTAAGTTATGATACACTTATTGATTGTGATACATTTAAAGTAAGTTATGATACACTTATTGATTGTGATACATTTAAAGTAAGTTATGATACACTTATTGATTGTGATACATTTAAAGTAAGTTATGATACACTTATTGATTGTGATACATTTAAAGTAAGTTATTATACACTTATTGATTGTGATATTTAAAGTAAGTTATGATACACTTATTGATTGTGATACATTTAAAGTAAGTTGTGATACACTTATTGATTGTGATATTTAAAGTAAGTTATGATACACTTATTGATTGTGATACATTTAAAGTAAGTTATGATACACTTATGATACACTTATTGATTGTGATACATTTAAAGTAAGTTATGATACACTTATTGATTGTGATATTTTAAGTAAGTTATGATACACTTATTGATTGTGATACATTTAAAGTAAGTTGTGATACACTTATTGATTGTGATATTTAAAGTAAGTTATGATACACTTATTGATTGTGATACATTCAAAGTAAGTTATTATACACTTATTGATTGTGATACATTTAAAGTAAGTTATGATACACTTATTGATTGTGATACATTTAAAGTAAGTTATGATACACTTATTGATTGTGATATTTAAAGTAAGTTATGATACACTTATTGATTGTGATACATTTAAAGTAAGTTGTGATACACTTAATGATTGTGATACACTTATTGATTGTGATACACTTATTGATTGTGATATTTAAAGTAAGTTATGATACACTTATTGATTGTGATACATTTAAAGTAAGTTATGATACACTTATTGATTGTGATACATTTAAAGTAAGTTATGATACACTTAATGATTGTGATACATTTAAAGTAAGTTATGATACACTTATTGATTGTGATACATTTAAAGTAAGTTGTGATACACTTATTGATTTTTTTGTATAAACAATATTTATTTAAATAGGATTAGGGAACAGGCTTTCGCCTATAGTACCCTCTCCTTAAAGTACAATATATACATAATCAAAAAAATATATATACAGTATATACATGTATAAAGAAAAAAAAAAAAAATTACATAAAATACAAATATTGATACTTGCTGCTATAAATATATGCTATATATATATATACAGATTGTAAGTCAATCAATTCAGGCATGTTGAGTCAAAACCGGCAGCTAAAGGTTAGAAAATTATGTACTGCTGTGAATATCTGTTTAGTTTCTAAAAGGTTTTCGTTGCCAAATAAAAGTAAGGGTAAGGTGATCAGGTGTTTTGGTAAGAGATTTATAGATTGGTTTCGTGCATCGCAATGCAATTTACAGTCAAGTAGGTAGTGTTGATTATCTTCTGATCCATGACCACAACTACAAACGGATGAATCGGATATGTGCCTCTTATGCTTATGTCCTTGAAGATCGCTGCAAGAGAGACGGAGGCGGCAGTGAAGAATTTGGTTAAGACGAGTGCCAAAGTAGAATTGCGGAGGAATTTTGATATCATTAATTTTTAATTTATTTTTGAAAATTGAGATTGAGAGTGAATTTTTGATAGAAGATGGTAGGTTATTCCAGAGTTTGATTGTAGATGGTATAAAAGAATTCGAAAATATATCAGTTTTACAAAAGTATTCTGAAAGTTTATCACTGTTTCTAAGGTTATATGGTCTGTCCGAATATTGTACAAGATTTGAAAGAAACTCTGGAGTCTGATTATTTAAAATTTTGAACATTAATATAAGCTTGTGCCTCCTCCGCCTCTCTTGTAAAGTTAAAAATCCTGTTTCTTCATATAATTTGTGATGGCTGGTACCTTTCACAGCGCCGCATATAGTCCTGAGTGCATCTAACTGAACATTTTCTAACTTTTTTGTTAATACTGCATTGCTCCCACCCCAAATTACGTCACAATAGTCAAAATGTGGTAGAATGTATGAAGTGTATATCGTTTGTAGAGATTTTCTAGAAATTCGGTACTTTAAAGATCGGAGGCAGTTCACAAGTTTCCTAGTTTTGGTCAAAATTCCATTAATGTGTATATCCCATTTACAATTTTTTTGAAAAATCAAACCTAAATGTTTATGGAAATCGACTTCTTTAATTGGAACATTGTCTAGTCTCAACGTTGGAAGTAAAGGCTCTTTTTTAGTAACTAGTGCAAGTGATTCAGTTTTCAGCGGGTTGAAAGATACAAGCCATGTTTTAGCCCAATTGTTGATAGTTTCAAGGTCTGAGTTAAGCATATGAGCATTTGCAGTCGGGTCATGGATTTTCATATATAGGCTGGTATCGTCTGCAAACAGTTTAATATTTGAGTTAATGTTTTCAACAATATCGTTTATGTAAATCAGGAATAAGAGTGGCCCTAGGACAGAGCCCTGTGGTATGCCAGCCGGAACAGATTTGGCCTCAGAGGAAACTCCATTTACTACAACACGTTGTTTTCTGTCGAGTAGATAGCTTTTGAACCAATTTAGGAGTTCTCCTCTGATTCCAACTGCTTCCAGCTTGTGACAGAGACCAGCATGCCAGACTCTGTCAAAAGCTTTGCTGACGTCACAGAACACTGTCCTAGTGTATTGTCCATCATCAATGGCTTGACAAAAAAAGTGCGTTAAGTCTATTAGTTGATAGGTTGTAGATTCGCCGTGCAGGAAACCGCTTTGTAGGTTAGTAATAATATTATGTTCCTTCAAGAAGTTAAAGACATGTTTGTAGATGCATTTTTCGAAAATTTTAACAACAAGGCTTAGTAAAGAGACAGGTCTGTAATTTCCGCAATTTGAAGGATCTCCCTTTTTCAGGATAGCTGTGATATTTGCACTTTTCCAGATATGAGGTACAGTTTTAGTCATTGATTGTGATACATTTAAAGTAAGTTGTGATACACTTATTGATTGTGATACATTTAAAGTGAGTTATGATACACTTATTGATTGTGATACATTTAAAGTAAGTTATGATACACTTGATTGATTGATTGATTGATTGATACATTTAAAAGGACATTTTAAGTACATTTTAAAACATTTATTGATTATTGTGACATTGTTTGAGGTACTTTTTATATAGTGGTTGTTTTCGTATGGTTAATATATCCCTAACTTTATTTTTTAGAAATACCAGTTGGATCGAGTGGCACTACATGATAATAAAAGAGCTACCAATGAACATACAGAGAAATGTGCTGAGAATTACATACTATTGGGACAGACTGATAGAGCTGTACAGTTATTGTTAGAAACAGATGCTGAGAATTCTTCTTATTATGTAGATTCATTAAGGTAAAATATAATACAATGGTAATGGTTTGAATCTATAACATTTTTATGTCATATGATTGCCAAAGCAAAATATCCTTTTGGATAGTATTGTCTCATGAGTTTCTTTAAATGTGTATTATATCTAAAATATATATATGTGTAAAATTCTGTATTGTAGGGCATGTTTAGTAGCTAGTATAAGATCATCAGGTGCATCACAGAGTACTATCAAACTAGTAGCTACTAATTTAATAGCCAATGGTAAACTGTCAGGTAAGTTTTTAGCTTAGTCGGTTTATTCCTGGGCAACATCATATCGCTTATTAATTATACTACATTAGTGTAATAGTAGGGCATATATTCAATTTTACAGCCAACCTTTGTCCTGATATACGACCATACACGCCACAGGGTAACAGTTTATTGCTTAAATATTAAACTGATACTAAAGAAATAATATTAATATATATTTTAGAGGGTGTACAGTTGTTATGTTTGATTGATAAAAGTTTAGATGCCTGTAGATATTTACAGACCTATGGAGCCTGGGATAAATCTGTATGGTTAGCCAAGGTTAGTAACCAATATATTTTATATGTACGTAGCAGTTTCTGTTATTAAGAAAATAAGGGAAAGACAAATCAGTGACAATTCACTTTGCCCTCTGAGTATGAATAATTATGTTCATCTAATCATACTTAATATTTCAGGCCACATTAGATCATCATGAAAGAAGTGAGTTATTAAAACGTTATGCAGATCATCTTTGTAGTACACAGGTCAACCTTAAGGTCAGTTGTTACTCCTCTGTGATATATTTGTGTTTGATGGAGTTTCTTTGTATTGAAAGGTAAAGCAACATTATGCAGAAAGATTTTGGAATAAGCCCTGTGACATGTGTAAAGCGAAATTAATGGAAAGCAACCAGAGACAATTTGTTCTAAAAGTGATAAATAAAATTAGTGCTAATCCAGGTACCAAATCCAGGTACCATAACACTAGCATCAGTGTAACACTTACAGTACCCCAACTTAAAACCAGAATAACACTTCCATTACTCTTGTGGTACTTTAGTGTCAGACATATATCTGTGTAACTTTTCGTCAAAAACACTACACTAATGTTATCTTGAGCTCTGACCTCAGAATCATGTAAACCTTTAGTGGGATATAGAGACCCATGCTAAGCCAGTGTTCTGAGTTGGGATTAGTGGAACACAAGAGTAACTCTAGATTAAAACCAATAAATTGTTCTTCAGATACCCCAAAAGTGTAGTGTCAACCCCCAATACTTTGCATCACACTAACACTGAATTCTGACCTCATCTAATGTAAATATATGTATTGTTATAACAGAGTAAAGCTGTCTTGATATTATTATAATGTAAATATGTATTGTTATTACAGAGTAAAGCTGTCTTGGTATTATTATAATGTAAATATGTATTGTTATTAATGAGTAAAGATGTCTTGGTATTATTATAATGTAAATATATGTATTGTTATTACAGAGTAAAGCTGTCTTGATATTATTATAATGTAAATATGTATTGTTATTACAGAGTAAAGCTGTCTTGATATTATTATAATGTAAATATGTATTGTTATTACAGAGTAAAGCTGTCTTGATATTATTATAATTTAAATATATGTATTGTTATTACAGAGTAAAGCTGTCTTGGTATTATTATAATGTAAATATATGTATTGTTATTACAGAGTAAAGCTGTCTTGATATTATTATAATGTAAATATATGTATTGTTATTACAGAGTAAAGCTGTCTTGATATTATTATAATGTAAATATATGTATTGTTATTACAGAGTAAAGCTGTCTTGATATTATTATAATGTAAATATATGTATTGTTATTACAGAGTAAAGCTGTCTTGGTGTTGTTATCATTAGGTCAGTTTTATAAGGTTATAGAAATGTTATATGGTATGAGATGTTTTGATAGAGCTGTATGTTTTATTGAATCTTGTCAACAGTTTCATTTATTGAATAAAACAGAAGAAACAGGTTAGTTCATTATTAGGATTTTATATATTTATGCATTTTTATACGCCCACACATTAATGTGGGCGTATATTGTAGTCGCCCCTGTCTGTCTGTCTGTCCGTCTGTCTGTCCGTCCGTCTGTCTGTCTGTCTGTCTGTCTGTCTGTCTGTCTGTCTGTCTGTCTGTCTGTCTGTCTGTCTGTCTGTCTGTCTGTCTGTCTGTCTGTCTGTCTGTCTGTCTGTCTGTCTGTCTGTCTGTCTGTCTGTCTGCCTGTCCACAATTGTTGTGGACACGATAAAGAGCTGGTTTCTTGATGGATTTTGATGAAACTTGCTGTGAGTGTTTGTTATCACCCAAGGATGAACCCTATTGAAAATCAGACGAATCGAAAAATATTTCATGGGTTATTGCCCTTGCTTTTGAAAATATCTTGTGGACACCATAAAGACCTGGTTTCTTGATGGATTTTGATGAAACTTGGTATGAGTGTTTGTATTGACATTGGGATAAACCCTATTGAATATCAGAAACATCGAAAAAATATTTTATGAGTTATTGCCCTTGTTCTTTAAAACGTGTTAATTTTCAGCCGTTACACTCTCAAGTTGTGGACATGATAGAAAGCTGGTTTCTTGGTGGATTTTTATGAAACTTGCTGTGAGTGTTTGTAATCACCCAAAGATGAACCCTATTGAAAATCAGATGAATCGAAAAATATTTCCTGGGTTATTGCCCTTGCTTTTGAAAATATGTTGTGGACACGATAGAGAGCTGGTTTCTTAATGGATTTTGATGAAACTTAGTATGAGTGTTTGTATTGAGCTTTGGATAAAACCTATTGAAAATCAGAAACATCGAAAAATATTTGATGAGTTATTGCGCTTGTTCTTTAAAACGCGCTAATTTTTCATCCTTTAAAAAATTGTGGACAAGATAGAGAGCTGGTTTCTTGATGGATTTTGATAAAACTTGCTGTGAGTGTTCATAAACACCCAAGGATGAACCCTTTTGAAAATCAGACTAATCGAAAAATATGTCATGAGTTATTGCTCTTGCTTTTGAAAATATATTGTGGACACGATAGAGAGCTGGTTTCTTGATGGATTTTGATGAAACTTGGTATGAGTGTTTGTATTGACCTTGGGATAAACCCAGAAAATCAGAAACATCGAAAAATATTTGATGAGTTATTGCCCTTGTTCTTTAAAACGCATTAATTTTTCAGCTTTAAACAAAGTTGTGGACACGATAGAGAGCTGGTTTCTTGATGAATTTTGATGAAATTTGCTGTGAGTGTTTATAATCACCCAAGGATGAACCTTTTTGAAAATCAGACTAATCGAAAAATATTTGATGGGTTATTGCCCTTGCTTTTGAAAATATGTTGTGGACACGATAGAGAGCTGGTTTCTTGATGGATTTTGATGAAACTTGGTATGAGTGTTCATAATCACCTAAGAATGAACCCTATTGAAAATCAGATTAATCAAAAAATATTTCATGGGTTTTTCTTGCTTTTGAAATTATGTTGTGGACTCAATAGGGAGTTGGTTTTTTGGCATGTTCCTTTAGCAACGCCTATCATTTCATTTCATTACATTAATCCGTTGCTATCATGATAAGGTTTTCTCGTCATTAACCTTGATTGGTCGAACGATTATTGTCGACCAGTTATATTCATTGTAACAAATTATTGCGGGAAAACTTTCGAATGACCAGACGTCAAATTTCTTGTAGCAAATTTACCTTGTGATAATCGAGTCTCAACGGACATAAATTGAATGTGACGTATAGTGTTTTTTAAACGAGGTTATTAGTTGATAATGACGAGAAAACCCCGTCAATCCAGCAACGGTAGATAATGCAAATGTCTAACGTTGCTGAAGGAACATGGATTTTTGGTGGATTTCGATTAAACTTGGTGTGAATGTTTGTAATCATCCATGGATAAACCCTTTTGAAATTCAGACCGATCAAAAAAATATTTAACATAATAAGGTTATTGCTCTTGAATTTAGAGAACATGTCATTCTCAGAATCTTTCATTTACTGACAACTCTTGTCAACCCCCCAGACGAATTGGCTGCCATTATAAAAGTGGGCGTATTACGATGGCCATCGCTATTTTCATATTTGGAAAGGGCCAAAGCTAGTATTTTATTAATTATGTTTTCTTTTTCATTTTTATAAAAACAATACATAATTTAGACTTTAAATTGTAACTGTAATATAAGATTTTGTTTATTGAATAGTACTTGAAACCACATATGATCATATAACACTCTCAGTACATTGTCTGAATTGATATACCAATCTTTATGAAAATTACTGAATCCTAAAAGGGATCATCTTGTCTATTAATTTGTGATGTGATGCCACCAATATTGAACCATGAATCCTGACTTCTAGACTATGATATAACAGTCATTAATTTTTTTTCCAGGATCATTATTTGAAGCTGTATATTTAGAATATGCAAGGTTTTTGACAAATCTAGGTCATCGCAAAGCTGCAGAATATTATTGTCGGTTAGCTGGTAGTAAAGGGGAACAACTCATGAAAGAAGTAGAAATTTTATTTTCTTAAACAATTTTCAAACCGTTATGATATATACTTGTTACACTATAGTTACAACAATTGATCATGTTTTATTCAGTTTATTTTGTGCCAAGTATCTTGTTGATGTTATGGTCAAATTGTAGCTAGAAATAATATCAATATAGTCTAATATAGTATTCACAGACTATAGCTGTAACAAACTGCAATATGTGAATAATTATTTTACGCTTGCTACACTGTCTACACTCTTTGCCAAGTCATATTCTGAATTTCTAAAATTAGTTTATTATTGCTGATAAGCCAATTAAGTATATGTAAAAATTTATAAGTGAGCATGTGCAGCATGACCATTCTCAAATTCATGTGACTAATACATCGTTGACTTAATATGGTAATCTATGGGGGAAAAAAAATGGTTTACTTCATAAACAATATGTCAAATTTGTGATTTAATCCAACAATTGAACAAACTTGTCTAACTTTCTAAATGATAAATTGATAACTGAAAACATAGTAAACCCTTAGTATTATATTTATCTGTGTTAACCAGACATAAATAGGAATAGGATGTGTTGTGCATGCCCACTTATAGCTCTGAATTGACTTATTGTCACTGGTTTTGTTTGTAATGACAATATGAAGTATTGTGTACTTATGACTTGGATGAGACGACATGGATGTTTGTATACAGTCTTTTTGAACATTTTATTGTACATATAATGATGACGAAAAGAACTTATTGAATATATTATTGTTATTATTATTTTGTTATTTTAAGGAATAAATATTAAAAGTTTTAAAGATTTGTTTTCTTTTTTTAGTGTCAATTTAAGCCAACTACCAAATATACTTCACTGGGCAGAGACTTTATATGAACACATTTCGATGAAACCAGCACGTAGGCTCCAACGTCGTTGAAAGGTCTCCCCAGTCTCCAACAGGTCTCGAAGATTTCGCGGTGACATCAAAGAGATGTCCCAGACAGTCACAGACAAATCGCATAGACGTTTTCTCTTGCAAAAACAAAATTAATCTCCGTGACAACGCCGCAACTATTGACTTGGCGAAGACGTCTTGGAAAAGTTTAAACGTCTTTGCTTTCTCTAGTTTTTAGCTCAGTAATACCCCCTAGAAAGAAATCGTCTGTGAAGACAGCTGCTATCAAGCGTGGCTTGGTCGTACACAGAGCGTCGAATGAGCGTACAACGTCAATGAACGGACGCATATGTCGAGAGACAATCATAATCAAGGCTAGAACTGAAAGAGCGGTCGAGACCTGATTGCGCGCATGATATGATCGTGCTGCTCCCTCGACACTCACCCGATCCGTATTATTCCAAGAACAGAGCCACAGGACACCAATTGAAAGACTCAGACAATTTAATGCCTCGAAACGCAACCACGTTTCCCTGCAAATTCAAGATTTAGAATTATTTGTATAGGGTCTGAGAAATCTTTTTAGAATTATTGGAAACGCGAAGGTTCAAGACTATTTAATTTTGAAAAGCCACAGGCCGTCGACGTGAACACAAAAACGTCATGAATGGGAAACGTCATGGATACATGACTGTGCAACGGATGTAAATGGCGACAGAGGGACGTCCTTTGACTTCCAACTCCATTATTTGATGGCCGGTAAAAACGGCCCCAAGAGAAGGTAGGATTCGATACCGGTTTGTAGACTTGGGTCAACATATAGCCCATTTAGTTACTTAGCTTTCTTAATGTAATAGGGCCTAATAAAAAGGCCTAGGTAGCCCAATAGGCCCTGATCCTTACAAGTTATAAAGATTCTTAGAATCGACTTGACTCGATATGTCGAAGAGATCGATTTGACGCCGACGGACATTGAAGCCTACTATTGTAGACTTTTATACTTTATTAACTTACCTGTACATTCATACTAGAATCAGTGAAATGTTTTTAACAACTTTTAATCAAATTAATTAAAAGGATATTTAATTTAAATCACGAGTAGGCCCTAGGCCTAGGCTAATGATTTGGTTGGCTATATAACTATATAGTAGGCCTATAAGTTATATTTCATATGAAATTAATAAAATGGTAATTAGCCTAAACTAGCTTAGCTCTAGGTAGGATAAACGCACAAGATAATTTCTAGAACAACTAAAAACTCTTTTCGCCAACCAACAAAGACGTCCATTCTTTTTTTATCGAAGGCTTAGGCTACACTACGAGTCCTATCAAAATTGTTGCATTTACAAACATTCATGCTGATATTGTTATATGTTGAATTGGTAGCCTATCGAACAGTAGGTCTATATATATATATTAATTAAAATTGTATTAAGCTTGTCATTTTCAGGAAGGTTCCAACTGGCAGTTTTCCGTGGACGTCTAAAGAGGCTAAGATTGTTCAGTTCCATGACACATCAAATTACTACCAATCAGAATATACAGTGGTAAGAATTGACCTTATGCGTAGAGTAAATTAGAGATATACCTTCGACCACTGCTAGTGAACTAGTCATTCTTCTACCCTTCATTGATCCTTAGAAATCTATTGGTTCTCTCCTGAGAGTTACTTTCTAGATCAACAACATTCTAGTCCATTCAAATGTTGAGGATGTTGCTACCTCTATCTTACAGATAACCCGACGAGGTTTTTCTTCGTAGCATAGAAACTTCATTTGGTTCATGTTACCTCCAGTTATAAGAGATATCATATAATAGTAAGCTGGTAGAAATTGATTTCAGCCATACCTCATCGCGACACCTTGAGCATTTAGCTGAGCAATTGATTTTTTACTTTATACACAACTTACTAGCATTCACCTTGAAGGTAGGCTATTCATTTACACATACTTGTGTTTTTATTTGTAGAGTTATAAGGCGCGACCTCTTAACAAAACTAGAAAGTCGGCTCGGCCAGCACACAAACCTGTTTGTGGTCAAGATTTTAGTGGTTTAACATCTTACCCTGTAGGTATTACAATAAATGTTTGCCCTTAAAACAAAACTTGTACAAGACATGAAAAAATCCAAAAGGGAGTCCATAATACGGATTTTAGTGAGGCTGCTGAATGTGTTTTCGCGATGAACCGTACAGTGATTTACCCAGTTCCCCAGACAATCCTAATATCATTCTGAACAGAGAAATTCTACCGGAGCTAGGCAAGATGCGAAGTTTCGTATGACCTAATATTAGTAAACTTATAAAAATATTTATAAAGTGAAATGAAAAACACGCAAATTTAGCTCAATTTAGATTGTAACGCCGATTAAAATAATGTGCCCCGTGATTCTTATAGTGATAAGATAAGAGTAATAATGCTAGCAGCACGTAACTGAGGTGCCAAAGCAAACGCAACTGGATGAGATATTATTTAGATTCTTTTTTAGATCGCGAAGAAAGAAGAAGTAAAACAGGCGTACGTCAAACCAATTTCAAAAGTTCAAGCAAAAACAATTTATACTCAACATTACCCGGAATATTCTACGGTACGGACCTATAATTCAGTTCCTATTATTGTCAAATATACTGTCAAGTAAAAACGGCAACAAAGCGGGGTGGTCATCTTGCTGTGTCAGTTTTGATGATTTTCTATATATTTGGCTATCAGTATTATCATATACATCGACACAGAAATGAAAAGTTCATTAGCTGCTACCAATATATTAACAATGTGTTCACGTGGATTTCGATATTAGTTTTACGGTTGGGATCGTTCGTGCTTGGTTTTATTATTGATAGGACTTGGATATGAACTCAATAATAAAACCAAGCACGAACGATCCCAACCGTAAAACTAATCTCGAAATCATGCTACATTAGTAGCAGTTAATGAACTTTTCATTTGTTGGGGACATATTCAAATATATCAACTCTAATAATGAGTAAATATTTCAGAATGAAAAGTGGCATCGGGTGTCTAGAAGAGTTAGCATACCCTGCTTGGCACCACATCCGCCAGACTGCCACTGCTGCTCAACGATATTGCTTCAGTAGGTTAATAATTTCTGTCAGTTTTATAGTTTAAAATTCAAAGGAGTTGAAATAAGCTACGTCTTATTTAGGAACGTTTCAAACAAAACTAATTTCTAAATTTTAATCTTTCCAGAAACAACGGGCAGAGTATACAATAAAAACGCGTAAACCAGATACATTTTCAGAACCATCTACAACATTCAAAGGAAGTTCTATTTATACAACATCTTATCCACCATACGATCCAGAACTCGCACAAAAATGTCGTTCGAAAGCTGTTAAACCATCGGGAAACATTTTTACACCCATTCACGGTGAAGGAGATGTGGTAAATTCCACATCGAAGGTAAAACGAAAATACCTTTTCAAATCTTTGGATTATTGGTAGTTTGAGCTACCTTGTGCTTTACATATCAGGTGATAAAGGTCTTAAACATTCCATTGCACTTCAAATAATGTACCATCTAAATTTACAACAGTATTTCTATATATTTTCTTGTCCGTCATCAACATATTCAGGTGATGATATCTGTATATTTGTACGTCCAAATCTCAATCGGAAGACGTCTATGCGATAGAATAAGTGTGTCTTGTGAGCCTTGATGTTGACAGGAACGTGTTTCTGCTTATTTGCATAAACCCTGTTAACTCAGATATATAGTGTGATATGTTCCTCACATTCACAAACTTTATTTTTAGGTAGATTTTAAACCATACCCTGCTATTACACCACCAAAACCAATAATACAAAGTGGAAAAAACCTTAAAACCGACAGTGTTTATACAGAAACTTACGTTCCACATACAGTAGAACCTATTGTTTTAGCACAAGGTTGGTACAGGCCCACATTTAATCACCTTTGACCATAATTACATGCACAGTATTCGTCAGCAGAAGTTATTTGCAAAAATACATAACTCAGTTAAATAGGCTAAGTCTAAAAGCTTACACCAACCAAGATGCCATTTGACAAATGAATTTCATCATCTGAGATCCATCTAGTACTAGGTTTATACACAAGAAGCCATATCTATCGTCAACTTGATCTTGTTTATTAGCATGTTCAGTTTTGTCAACATGAAGACGGAAGCATTCTTCGCATGTTCTGTTTTATTTTAGCCCCAAGAAGAACCAATAGTCAAACAAACGTACCGTTTATTGCAATCACTACTAACATGGCAGATTATGTGAACCATGGAGCAGTGAAAAGGGAACCATGTTATCATCCTTGTGACAATAACGCGCTGAGGTCAGCTGATATCAAGTTTCAAGGTGAAAGTACTCATGCAGCAGCATTTAAAGCCTGGCCAGTACAAGAACGTATTGTTCCTGTCTGGGGACGAGAAAAGGAATACAAGAGGAATCCTGCATTGCTGGTAACCAGTTCAACATATGCGGTAAGTGTAGGCTAGTCTGTGTAAGCGCAAATATCCAGAGAAAGGCAGTGGCGTTTCTACGGGGGGGCCAGGGGGGCCCATGGCCCCCCCCAGAATTTAGGCTGGCCCGGCCTTGGCCCCCCCACTTTGAAATTTTCGTATAATGTTAAATACAGATGGTATGTGCTGGTAGCCCCCCCTGACAATTATTTGGCCCCAACGAGGCCCCTCCACCTAAAAATTCATAGAAACGCCACTGGAGAAAGGCCTACACAATGAAATATAATCATGGTAGGCTTAAGAAAAGGGTGTATGGGCTAGTGCGAAGATGGAAAGTTTATGGTGTTTAAAAATATCCTGAGATTTAGTTTAACTTTTTTCTCCTGATTTTATACCTTCAGGCGGAGTTCATAAACCCGAGAGTACTGCACCCAGTTCAAGCTATTCGTCCATCGGTACATGATGTGATAATAAAACGAAATGGACACTCAAATTACACGATGCAATCAACATATGATGCGAGTTTTCCAGAATGGGAAGGTGCTAGACCAGCTGAATTATGTAAAAAACAAGATAATGTGTATTGTTCACCTGCAGATAAAATGAACACATCTTCCACCAAACAGTCCGATTATAAAGGTATGTACGATGATGGGGGCTACAGTTTTTATCCCATAACATATAGTATATATTATATTTGTCCCATACGATATTCGAGTGGAACTTGGAAATGATGAAGACGGCATTATTCTATTGTATTCTCGCATTTCACATCTTGAAAAACCTAGTTTACATTCAAGAAAAAGTTCTTTTATCTCGAAAAAGCCTACTTCGAGTTGAACTACAAATTACTTATCTTTTCAGGTGAACAAACTAAAAGAGCGACATTATGTCGTCGAACATCACAATACAGGGAACTGAATTCCGAACGAAAGAATTCTACATTTACTACCACTTATGGAGACGCTTTTAGAGGTTATCAATTTAAAGGATAATGTACCATGTACAAATTCACCACCATCTAGACCAGTTAATCCTACACCTAATTCTAAACCAGTCTTTGCTTAGTGTGGGCAATTGTGGCGGTGTACTCAGAGGAAAAGGGTGGACCAAGGAGAGTAAATATTTACATTATTTTGATATGGGTTTATTGATATGAAGATTTATTTTGTAGATATATATATTCTTACTATTTTTAATCCTGTTATTTATATGATCCAATGATTGAGGAGAATTTGGATAAATATAGCAATATTTTTAATATTATAAATTTTTTTTTAATAAAATACCATGCCTGCTCGCTCATTAACTTGGATCTTAAACAGATGTTCTTTTCTGTAGCCATCATATAATAAGTCCCTCCAGTCAGAAATGCAGATGGAGGAACTAACATGGAAAAAAGACTGGTGATGTTCAATGTTACTTCACAATCTGCCCAGACAAATTAATTTAGTTTTATGTGATGTTGAAAGAAAATAAGAGACAAAATATGAATTATCACATGATCTCAACTTTATACAAATATATACTTGTACAGCAGTTACACAAACACCAAATACTGGTTCAAATTTCTCCTTCTGTAATTTTATATAATACAGTCCTTTACCACCACTCTTCCCAAATACATTGATAATAATAATTTATTTTAGGAATGTCAGGTGTATGAGAGAATGATTAGATGAACTAATACTTATTAGTCACAAGGAGACTTTTCTCTTGTTCATTGTAGTAGATGCTCAGTTCTTAATGGTTATTTGATATATTTTAATTATAATTTGTACAGAATTGTTACAGTTATTGTTACTTATTAATTAAATATAAATTGATTAGACTGTTTGATTTTATTGTTCAACTTGGTGTTCATATAATTAAGACATCATGACAATGTTAATTCTATTTCAAATAATATAGATGTTTTCCGGATAAACTCTTAAAATTATTGAAAAAATTGCAACAAAAGATACAATTAAATGTTTACAACATGTACAGGTACACCAACTGAACAATAAAAATAGATATCATGGTTTTAATCACAGGAATGTTCATGTACAATAATTAATATAAACATGTACAATAATTTATTTAAACATGCACAATAATTTATAATTTGTACAATGATTTATATAAACAGGTCATGTACAATAATTTATATAACATTATGTACAATAGCTAGTAAGGTACGACATGTGAAATTACAGTATAATATCATGTACCATTCATATAACAACTTAACAAGGCTTTGAATAAATTATGGGTTATGCCAAATCAAATAAGAATTCACGGCAAGAAAATTGTAATACTTGAATATATCTTATTCAGCTTTTTAACATGCACACATAACTCTATTGGTGAACTAAGTATTTTCCCTTTTGTTACCAAATTAATCTGGAAATTTAAACCTTTCTCTCAAATAAGTTTACATTAATATTAGTAATTAGGTATTCAGTTATAGTCAAACAGAGATATTTCGGCTCATCCGGGTACCGTCAAAACATATACACAACCAGTCCATTATATTTCCAAGGATATAAAAGTATCTTATTTAGAGGTTTGTTTGTTGGCAAGTTACAGCAACACCCTTGAAAATATAATGGACTGGTTGTGTATATGTTTTGACTGTACCCGGATGAGCCGAAATATCTCTGTTTGACTATACAATTATGATATAAACTCATGAAAAATACACACCAGAGTTTGTTTATACATGAACGAAACCATACAACTTAATCGTCAATTAAGGTTGGCATTACTTTCAATATACAAGATAAGTTAACACAGACATTTGTGTCTTCAATAGTAGACTCTTTATTATATTGTAGTATATAAATAAGAAGGTGGCTAACACTTATCACAACCATCCCCACTTCAGACACTTTTTCTACCAAATTATCTTTATGAAACATACTTCCTACCTTTTCCTAAAATATTTTCTCTTCACACAACTTCCGGTTGGCGAGTTTCAGGGCAAAATGTTAATCTTATTTTTAAACAAAAGTTAGTCAGCTATTGAAGATACAAATTGCTGTTAACACCATTGTTTTTCTGAAGTACTTCATACAAAGTAACTTATGTCCTCTAGTCAAGTTTGGTGTCAAATAAAACCGGGAATGGAAATAACATTCAAGATAAACAAATTCTTATGATTTGTCAGATAAAGACTATTTGTCAATCCTGATTCATCACAACATTAATTGATAAGTTATGATTCAACACCAGGACAATTACATTATTGCACATAATTACAAATTTGGTTAAAATGCTCTTCTTCTAGACCCAAAAACCAGGCAGCAGTTATCTGCATCTAAATGCAAAGTTATCTAACAAATGTCCTCTAATAACATGACATTGTTATCAGTCCATCCCATTATTTCATCATTAACTGTATCTTTAATAAATAGTTCATAACTAAATGCTTAAATACATTGAGCTCGAAGATAATAAATATAATATCAGCACCAAGAAAAGAATGGATTTCGACTAGATACACTCTGTGTAAAAGTGTCACTATCACTGCGTATTCTACCAAACCCTCCTTTAGTACGCTCAACAGTTACACCACGCATCTGTACTAATTCTACTGGTGATTTACCATCTTTTAAAGCTTGAGACAGATTTAATATCTACAAAGATAAATATCAACAGTTCACTGAATACAAGCTTACTAATGGGGTCATTTCACCAAGAAATCGTGCCTGAAGACTGAGCTGCGATCTCAGATCGTGACTTGGTCGCCGAAGGTCGTACACAGTCGACGGTTGATCGAGAGTTGGTCGCACCTTGATCTTTCGTGGTCGCACGTGGTCGAGGAATAGTCTTCCCGACGAAGAGATCGTAGCTCGGTTTTTTGACATGTCAAAAAACTGAGCTTCGACCTTAAAGTCGCACAAAGAGCGTCGAAAGAGCGAACAAGATCGAGGAAAGAACACATTGGTCGAGAGACAATCGAGGCTAGAACGGGGATAAGCGAGGCTCAGTCTTCTTGAGCGAGAACAGATCGAGTGGATAGACGCAAGTAGAGCGTGTGCAGAGCGTAAATAGGACGCAGTTCAATCGTACACATCGAGGGTGGAACGAGATAACATCGAACATAGAGTATACACAGAAAAAAGGATCAGGTCGCACGGATTCTGCCCGCGACTATGAGAAAACCAAGCTGCGATCATAGTCGCGCGTAGTCGAGTGCGATTTTTTCAGATCGTACTCGGTGAAATGACCCCTTAACCTAAGTTTACATTGGTTTTCTCCACACTACACAGATACCAGTACTTACAGAAATAAGTTAAATGGCTTCAATGGCTTTTAGCAATAAAAGTAACATCCTCAAAGAACAACAATCACTGGTTAAATGTTTCAACCATTGTCCTCAGATGTCTTATAGCTCATAGAGCTACATAAAACTTTAACCAGTGATTGTTGTTCCATAAAGCTGTGTCTATATATAATATTGTTTGACTGTGGTTTACAGGATATATCAAAAATAACATTACCTGTCCTCTCATCACAGCCATTTGTTTACCAAACGTTGCTCTATCGAAACCTTTATCAGTCTAGAAATAAAAATATACTCAATTATATACTTCTCTAAGGTATCATTAGATTTTTACATAAATTCTTCTTAAAAAAATATGTTTCACCATCTTTTTGTGAATTGATCTTATCATCTGGAATGTCCTATCATATGGTTTCTTCAAATTTGAGGAAGAAAAACTATTCAGGTTTTCAGCTAGACAAATGAACCTTAAAGTGCACCAATTCACGGGGTATATATTTTGAAAATTCAGAAATTGAAAAAATATAATAAGATCATCAAGCAAGCATTACTCTCTTGATTGACATAAATGCAAAAACCAAACAAGAACACATGAAGAGAGGATACTTACTTTAAATAATTCATATAAATCTTCACATATATCTTGAACAAAATTCATATCATTAATTTGAGGCAATACAAGTTCTTTTATTTCATCAGAAAATGGAATTTTAGCCTGAGGTAGCCATGCCCAATGATATGGATCTGAAATGATGATACAAACTATATTATTGGTTTATTGATATTATTCAGAGTGTTTAAATACAGTGTCGAAATCAGCCATTCTGAAATTTCAAACATACTTATCTGTATTATCAATATAAGCTCTAAAATTAAATCATAAATGATCACATGACTATAGAATACAACTGTTACTTACAAGCTCTCCAAGAATCAGGATGTTTATAAGGAAATGCTAAACCATTATCAATAGCAGCTAAACTGATTTCAGGATGTTCCACCATAGACCATTCCTCCTATACCAAACAATATATAATACAGGAATCATTGATATAACAATAAATAATATTGATCTTCAATCGTAAATGATTTGTCCAATCTTGATATGCCTGACAATAACCGTGAATGCATATGGTACTACTTTCAAATATACAGTCATGTGACATCTGAATAGTCTCCATTACTCAGACTTTTCCTGTCTCTGACATCTAACAAACTATATTTTGTAATCAAGTTGCTTTTCACTTTCAGCAAACAATTAAGGGTGAATTTTCCTGCATACAAAGTTATGATTGGTATAATATGTTGACTAAGTAGTATGCTAAATATAATTCTTGAAAGGAGTTATTCTATCTTGAGTTATTTTAAAGATAAAATTTTTTGTAATAAATGATATAAATAGGTATAATAAATAGTATAACTTACATCTCCCTGATCTGCACAAGCTGGTTCATATTTTATCAACCAATTATCATTGCCTCTATCTGTAAGTATAGTATATCTACATCAATTTTATGATTTATCGTTGTGAAGACAGCAATTTCATTATTTTCAAACTAAAGTTTATTAGAGAGAGCAGTTGTAAACCACTTCAAAAATAAAGATAGTGGACCACGGCCATATACGCCTAACGAAAAAGTCGAAAAAGGAAAAAATTTAATCAGAAGAAAACAAAACTTTCTCAAACCTTTCAATTTAGGTCCAATAACATCCATTTTAAGTTTCATCAAAATCGGTTGAAAACTAAGAGTGTAATAGCATATTTAAGATTTGAGGCAAGGGCAATAACTCTGCTTGTAACGTTCGAAAATAGCTCAAATTTGAACTTGATCTTCGTTTTCTGAATATATATACACATATCAAATTTCATTTGATTCCATCAAAAACTCTAGTTTTTAGAGCGTTTACAAGGAAATGTTGATTGACGGACCGACGGATTTGGGGCAAGGGCAATAACTCTGCTTCTAATGATCGAAAATAGCTCAAATTCGAACTTGATCTTCGTTTTATTAATATGTATACACATATCAAATTTCATTTGATTCCGTCAAAAACTCTAGTTTTTAGAGTGTTTACGAGCAAATGTTGACGGACGGACGGACCGACGGACGGACGGACAGGGGTGACTACAATATACGTCCTCATAGAGAGATGAGGGCGTATAACAAAAAAATGTTCTATGCATTAAACTTAATGAAGGTTCATTAAAGGCAATGTAAGTTATGTAGTAAAATGAACTCAACATCAGTAAATCTTAATTTTTCAAATGGTCATACATAGACGAAAACAATATCTGCCTCATATTTCATGTTTAAAACTTAATAGTATTGTTACTTCAAACTCTTTGAATAATTAAAGATTATCAATATGGATTATAGGCTAAATATTTACCTGTATTTCTAATAATATAATCTAATACTACTAATCTTTCAAATAAATGTTGAAATTTTTTAGCTGTGGATTCTGGTAAAGCTTCACTTTCAAATCTACGTAACCAAAAATCAGCATCTTTATAACCATTGACAAATAGTTGGAATGATCCAACCTGTAAAACAATATATTATAATATTCTCATGATAATTCTTTATAAAGCTTCTTACTAACTTGCATTACAATTTGTTGAGTGGAATTTTTGGTATTACTTCTCAACATCTATTGGACCAATGAAGATGAGATAATATGGCATGAAACAACAAAATTTTACAAGTGCACCTTGTATAAATGAATAAATACATTTGTCCATATAATATCTTTTATGATATCTTGCTGTAATCTATCTCAGAGGTCTATTTGTTTAATGAAAGGTCATTTTCAATTTTTAATTGACAGCAGAGTCACATAAAAGCCTAGCTTAAAATATGTAAATATCTTTTGAACAATGCCTTACCTTTGGAGGTAATCCTAGACGTTTAAAATGTTTTCCTACTGCTGGTACATTATCATATAGATTTTTCTTAGCACTAGCTTTTGTTCTATCTAGTGCATTATAATTAAATGTTTTACTAGCTAATTTCACTACCTACAAATAATCAAATAACATCATTAACTTAAGTTTATCAATAAAATATCAACTCAAATACATAATATTCTTGTTTTCTATTGATTATTGTATTTTTAGAATCTTGGTCATGGTTTTATAGTTCTAACAAGCTAACAGACTGACCCAGCAGTGAATAGAGTGCAAGAATAGAGTTTTGGGCTTTCTCACTTATAGTTGAAGAAAGACATCTGAAATAAAAAGAAATGCATCCTGCTTTCTGCACCTGGGCTAAAATGCATTTACAGAACAATGTAATACCAAAGATAGTGGACCACGGCTATATACGCCTAACGAAAAAGTCGAAGATGGAAAAAATTTAATCAGGAGAAAACTAAACTTTCTCAAACCTTTCGATTTAGGTCCAATAACATCCATTTTAAGTTTCATCAAAATCGGTTGAAAACTAAGAGAGTAATAGCATATTTCAGATTTGGGGCAAGGGCAATAACTCTGCTTGTAACGATCGAAAATAGCTCAAATTCGAACTTGATCTTCGTTTTCTGAATATATATACACATATCAAATTTCATTTGATTCCGTCAAAAACTCTAGTTTTTAGAGCGTTTACAAGCAAATGTTGATGGACGGACCGACAGATTTGGGGCAAGGGCAATAACTCTGCTTCTAACGATCGAAAATAGCTCAAATTCGAACTTGATCTTCGTTTTATGAATATGTATACACATATCAAATTTCATTTGATTCCGTCAAAAACTCTAGTTTTTAGAGCGTTAACGAGCAAATGTTGACGGACGGACGGACGGACAGGGGTGACTACAATATACGTCCTCAAAGAGAGATGAGGGCGTATAAAAATGATGGCATACTCTTATTTTATACTTTGTGGCGTTATAAAATGGAATCTGATTTGCCTGATGAAAAACTTACTTTTGTTTTTGGTACTATATTAAGAAAAAGTTTTTGGTCCACAAGACTGGCTCCAGCCTCTGATAAATACCCCTGATTTAAAACTAAACAAGATCTTCCAAAACAACATGGACAGCAAAGTTTCTGCATCCATTTTGTCCATTTTGGATTTAATTGACCATAAGGCTCTTCATCTTTAGGTTTAAATACACCAATGGTTTTCTGAAAAAATAACATAAATTTTTTAAAAAAATATGTTGATGTGCCAGTTTAGATCTAAACAAGGATCTCAAATTATAATTTTCATCTGACCTTTCAAGAGTATTTTAAAGTATTAAAAATGTATTATTTCATTATGTGAAAGATATAAGATAGCTTGCCAGGCAAGGTAATATACGCCCACTGGCAGCTTTGACTTTAAACAAATATATTTGACAGTTACAAGAAAAGTGATTAAGAACATTCACATCAAGTTTCTTCAAAATCTGTCCAGTATTGTGCCTCCTTAGTGTTTAAGAGCTAAAAATTGAACATGTTTTCAAGAACAAGGGCAATAATTCATAGTAAATATTGTTTGATTTTCATAAGAGTTTATCCTTGGGTGGTAATAAGCATTATCAGTAAGTTTCATCAAAATCCGTTACGACTTCTGACCTGTATAGTGTTTACAAGACAAAAAAATCAAAAGCATTTTCAAGAACAACAACAATAATTTATAGTAAATATTTTTATATTTTGCTGATTTTCAATAGAGTTCATCCTTGGGTGGTAATAAACATTATCAGTAAGTTTCGTCAAAATCTGTTAAGAAATGTGACCAGTAGAGTGTTTTACGAGCCAAAAATCAAACGCGTTTTTTAAGAACAAGGGAAATAATTCATAGTAAATATTTTTCAATTTTGCTCATTTTCAATAGGGTTTATCCTTGAGTGGTAATTATCATTACCAGCAAGTTTCATCAAAATCCGTCAAGAATTGTGACCTGTAGAGTGTTTACAAGCAAAACATCGAACGCGTTTTTAAGAACAAGGGCAATAATTCATAGTAAATATTTTTCGATTTTGCTGATTTTCAATAGGGTTCATCCTTGGGTAGTAATAAACATTACCAGCAAGTTTCATCAAAATCAGTCAAGAATTGTGACCTGTAGAGTGTTTACGAGCCAAAAATCTAACGCGTTTTTAAGAACAAGGGCAATAATTCATAGTAAATATTTTCTGATTTTGCTAATTTTCAATAGGGTTCATCCTTGGGCGGTAATAAACATTACCATTAAGTTTCGTCAAAATCCGTCAAGAATTGTGACCTGTACAGTGTTTACGAGCAATTGTGGACGGACCGACGGACGGACCGACGGACATGGGTGACGACAATATACGCTCCACATTTCATGTGGGCGTATAAAAATATTGGTTAGGGAAAAGGTTATTTTTGATCAAAGCCATCACCTCTATTAAATATTTTGGTGTGCGAATACCTCATAGAGCAGAGTAAAAAAACTGTGCTTTGTATATGAAGTTAAAGTCACATTCTGATCAACAGAGAAATTCTACCTATCGGAGATATTACTCTGACCTATTGACCAACCATGTTTTAAATAGTTCACGCGTAGAAATTTTTCTCTCCAGACCAGAAATGAGACGAAACGACGTCATGTAAACAAACCAAATGTCCCAAGATGGATTCCACACCACTCAAACCAATTTATACAAACACATATGATGAGAATGTATTTTATTTGATCCATACTAAGTGAAAAAGAATACAAATTTAAGCAGACTGAATTCGAAACAACTCATAATGGTGCGAAATGTCTTTAATTGTCTTTCCGGTTTCTAGTCTCGTAACTCAAAAACGCCTCCGCTATTAAAAATAGTTCAGTACTGCAACCTCTTCAGTAAATACACACTGTTGAATTTGGGAATATTTTTAGCATTTAAGAACGTATTGATATCCTATAGACGTTTTAATAATAAATTTGATGCATACTTTATCGTTCAACGAATATCGTTGGCGTCATGGCTGGTGATTAGGTTCGTGTCTTTATCTGCGACACATACGGAGCTAGGAAAGATGCGAAGTTTCGTATGGTTAAAGTCAGAAATAACTTCTGTTACAATAAATAGTCAAAATACATGCGGCGTAGCCCTTGTCAATATTTGAGACTAACATGTTAACTAGGCCATGATAGGCATTTATCTTGCCTGGTAAATGGGCAAAAGCAAATAACTCTTGTTCGTAGATTGATTTTAATTGGCTGAACCATAAATTATTCAACATAGCGATCACCCTATATTATCTAGCAGGCTAATTTAGTCTGGACGTCAATATAAGTGAACAGCATGATATTGGCAACATCCTAAATAACCAGTCATCTGACTCACAGCACTAATATGAAACTGCATTCACTTGGAAAATTGTGAAAATGTTATAAAATATAAAATATCTATAGTGGTTTATGTGAAATTTTATGTTTTACTTATACCATAATGACAAACTAGATCAATAATTATATCTAACATTATATTTATTAATAAACATAATAGAGGTAAATTTCGACATATTCATTGAGATCTTAATGTTGGCTACTAAAATATATTTGGATAGTCTTTGAAGCTCCACAATGTCTAACATATTCAAAAAAAATTGAAAGTATGCAGATATAAGTTGGGTTTTCATATCAGTACTTCAAAACCAAAATTACCAAACCATCTTTACTACCAAACATAAACCAGTATTTCAAAAGTAGAATATCTTTCAAAAAACCAATACTAACTTTCGCAACTTTTGGTAATAAGACACTTTATTATGATACATTTTATGCTACACACACAACCGAAATTACACAAATGTAACAAGGAAGTGTAGGAAATGGAACTATTTGCCTCTATTACACTAAATCTAGCTAGACAGATATGAACAAATTAGTCTAGAAGAATAAGAACTATGTCAGATAATTATAGACATTTCTATTTTCTTAACACACTGCTACATGACTAGTCAGATAAATAAAACATAGTCTGTGGAATTTTGTCAATTTTGATTATAGGTTAAGTATGTATGTAGGTCACTGTTCTCATTGTTTCAGTACTGATAAGATTAGCATCTGCTCTCCTTGTACTTAAATAAAATTAATTCCAATTTCAATAAAATGCTAGATCATTATCTTGAATGATATACTGCACTGTCTTTATGAAAATTGTGAAAAATATTCAATGAAATTAAGAAATCATATAATATATAGGCCTACTACTTCCAATGGCAACAATCAAGAACACAACATCATATAGATGGGTATTTGTCACTTCAGTTCATAATCTGTTTTCAGAAAAATAGTCTTAAAAGTTGGTGCCCCTAAACAGTTTTGTCCTTTAAAGCTGATTTTTAGTTGATAACTAGATGTTACCTGATGATGATATGGTGATGTGATGAGAATCTTGTCATGGAATAGCAGACAAACACCATATTCTACTCAAAAATTGAGTATTGGACAAGATCTAAAATGGGTGCTCAAATGTACAGTGACTTGTGCTTGGCATTAAGTTATATTTCTAAGGCCAGGTTGACTAAAAAAGAAATTAGAACTGTTGAAAAAGGCTCATAACACAGAGCGAGAGTTTGATGTGTCTCAAGAGCGCCTCTTGATCACTTAGAGAGAACAAATAAAATGATAAAACATTTCCAAGTATAAGATGCTATTGGCTTTGTTTTGATGTTTTTTCCTTAATAGCTGACACATATATCATATATTTAATATCATATGTTTAATTAAAAACAAACCACAAAAATTAAGTAAGACTTCAAAACTAATATTATTTATTAACTTTTAATAAATAATGGATCCAGAGTATTATTTGAGATTTTTAAGTACCAGACTACCCGTATGTAAACTTAAAGCTCTAAAACTACAAAATAAAATAGCAATTTAGTGGACAATCGATCAGTTGTCTGAAGATCGATCAGTTGTCTGAAGATCGCACAGCGTGAAACTCTGAGTAACAACATGTTTCAGGTTCTATTTTAATATTTTTAATATTTCTAAATTCAGTTTGATTCAAATATATCTTAACATTCCCATATATCAAGATTTAAAACTTACATCTATCAAATAATCCGTATAAAGAAAACTTACCCCTGAAGTATCTTTTATGAAATAGGTACCACTAGATCCTTTAGAACTTAATTCAGGACTTATATCCTTTACAGCTATTGCTTTTTCTACATTATGTACAATACTTTCATAGTCGGGATCTTCTGGAAAGGCATTAACTTTACGACTAGCAGAAATATCCCAAACTGCACCATAACTGTCATTGCTTTCAGTTCGATTAAGTTTACGTTTTGGCACAAAGGCATATTTATCCGACATCGGAGTGATATGTTCATTAGAGGAAGGGTCACCTGACTCCATTATCAATATTCACACCTGTACTTTATCTCCATTTAACATCTACTCACTGGTGATTAAATTAACTATTTCAACATTCAACATTAATCTTAAAAATAAATACACAGTCACAACTATAATATATACTTTAACTTAACACATCTCTCAATTCACAAATAGATATCTCAAAATACAAAACTAGTTTTCAACTTTATAATTCTTAGCAACAAATGAACTTAAAGAACATAAAGAACTTTATGAAAATAAAACTTCAAAAACATTGTAATTTTCTTCAAAAATGTAATGTAAAACTCTTCTGTAGCAGAAGTAAACTGAATAATTTCACAATGATAATTTGTATAACTATCCTTATTGAACTGAGTTCACTAACTACACTCATCTTCAGGTCATGTCACATGAACAAAAGTTTGTTTAAATACAAGTCACTCTTGGCTTATCAAAACACATCACCATTTCAAAAATAGAAATGAATGCAGGATATAAAATATCTTCTTGATCAAACACAGACAAGACACAATATATTTTATTCTTTATATTGCAAATCAGCTGTAAAATTATAGCCTAACTACTTCAATTGACAAATTAACTGCCAGTAGTTTAAACTCTTAAAGGGATTGTAACACAGGAATTGGAGGAGCCATCAATAGAGTCGTATCACTCACTCACATAGTATATTATAAAGACAAGGAATGAAACAGCCAAATCAAAACACGGCACCCCGCCTCACTAAAACATCCTCAAAATGACACTTCCACTTATTTTTTTCGCTTGAAACTTCACACGCACATCAATAAATGGTTCACCTTTCATTTCCAACCAAATTTTAGGTCCTTAATTGAAGGGATGGAGCGCAATCTTCTTTTTTCCACAGATATTTTCATTACAAATTTGTTTACCACCCTGAGCGTCTGTGACGTCACATTGTGACGTCACATTTAGCTCCGCACCAAATTAGAGAGTTCATCAAAAAATTGTTTATATTTACTTTTCGCCCATAGAAATTGGTTTGAATTTACAAAATAATTAATCCAATGTATTTGAGTGACTAATACATTTTTATTTGCTTGATTTAGTGTTCATTTTTAACTGATAATTTGAATGGCAAAGGGAGGTAATTTTTTCATCTAGACCACTGTTAACTGTCAATTTCAAAAGCTTAGCATTTAATTGTTGTCTAAAAAGTTAATAGTTACCTTTTGATCAGAATATTTATGTGAATTATTATGCAGGGAATGAAAAATATCATTACTGCAATAATCAGCCAGAAAATATCATTTTGTGGTGTAATTGACAGAAAGGATCGTAAATTACTATAAACAAATGTTGTCTGAATCACATAATTACTTCCCTTACCACACTTTGGTGCGGAGCTAAATGTGACGTCACAATGTGACGTCACAGACGCTCAGGGTGGTAAACAAATTTGTAATGAAAATATCTGTGGAAAAAAGAAGATTGCGCTCCATCCCTTCAATTAAGGACCTAAAATTTGGTTGGAAATGAAAGGTGAACCATTTATTGATGTGCGTGTGAAGTTTCGAGCGAAAAAAATAAGTGGAAGTGTCATTTTGAGGATGTTTTAGTGAGGCGGGGTGCCGTGTTTTGATTTGGCTGTTTCATTCCTTGTCTTTATAATATACTATGTGAGTGAGTGATACGACTCTATTGATGGCTCCTCCAATTCCTGTGATTGTAAAGAGGTTTTGTTAACTTTGTATGTGTATCGGGGACATTGATAGCATCAATTTGCTACATTCTAATTTTCATTCCAACATCTGTGGTCTTCCAATTCCACGAAAACTAAGTTACGGTTGATATCTATGCAGATCACTATTAGTGACGTCATAAAACACGTTAGTTTTCGTGGAATTGGAAGACCACAGATGTTGGAATGAAAATTAGAATGGCGCAAATTGATGCTATCAGTGTCCCCGATACACATACAATGTTGAGAAAACCTCTTTACAATCCCTTTAAGGCATAAATATTATTTTTTGGTGCTAAAACCGAGTTGTTTTTCGTCAAAAAAATTGTATTTTAATATGACACTAGAACATCCATATTCATATACAATACTTTATAAAATCAATATATTCATTAACTGTTATTATACCAACTGTTACATAAAGTTATATATTTATCATTTTAATAAAGGCCCTAGGTAATAATACTCAACTTTGTTAAAAAATAAATGTCTAACTAGACTGAAGACTGTCAAATAAATTTTAAAAAGATTATTAAAGGAATACACTACGTCAGAAGAACATAAAATTTAATCTCTCAAATCTAAAAACTAAATACCCCACATCACTTCATTTTTTATCTCATGTTCCTTTACTGATACAGCTAAAATAGTTACTGATTTTTACTATACTAATATACTAAACTAAAAAAGCTTCAAAAACATGTCAAATACCTACATCCATATTTACCAATATTCAATAAGCAAATATTTGATGAGACATCAAATTCTAACTGACCTCAATTTTAAAACACAATTATAAATTTGAAATCAAGATATTCATTTTAACAAATTTGTCATATTAATACCTTATGACAACTTATAACTACTTAATAACTTATTCAATGCATAACAAGACACATGTCAACTATGAAAAAAAAACATCTTTGATTAAACGTTTCTAATTAATCTTTACTGACATTTAGTCATTCCATCTTTAAACCACATCCTCTTCACAATATTTCAACAAAACTTTTCCAAAATTAAACACTTATATGCATACATGTATGTTTTGTAGAATCAGAATAACCATTTAACAGACCTACATAAAACACAGTGCATGTATGTCAGTCATTGTTTATGACCGGTAAATATAACACCTGGTTGAGACTCAATCTACCTACTAACATGTGTCACCAACCATTTACTACACATGCTCAGTAGATAACTTCCTGTTTTAAAATTTCTCTACTAATCAATATTTCTATCATTATATACACTATTGAACAATTTCAAATCATCAAGTCAATGATAGATAAATACCAGAAATAATATATTATTAACTCATCACAACTTCCTGAGTACACGCAATTTTTTTCATTGTCACCTTTTGATATATTGGTACAGGCATTGTGCCAAGAATAAATTGTATTTAATGTATTTAAAAAATCAACATCTATGTCTGGCCCTACACAGTTCTGACACCCCATCATAATATTGGAGGAACTGGTCCGGGCCAGATTTGTCAGACTACATTGTATTTAAAACAGGGTTGGAAATTAGGTAAGCAGTTATTTAGGCATAAATATTTACTGACAACTTCAACTTAAAACTCATCCAAGTTTCATTAAAAGCAGATGAGACCTCTAGCTTCTATTGCAATCATAGGCTAAATTTATAGGTTTTGCGAATTGCTGTCAGTCTGGGGTTCTTAAACTCTTTTTTTTAAAACTCTCCTGATTATTTCTTTAGTGACACCTAAAAATACATTTTTCAAAGTGTCATCACACTGATTGAAGAATAATGGAAATGAATAAAAAAATGTTAATTTGAAACATTATCAATACAAACTCATTCTAAACCTCATCACTTCAAATCAACCGAATAAAATTTTAAAATTATAACTTGCGTGTGTGATTTTCTAACCAGCCGATTTTACAGCATTTTTTACAAAATCAAGGGCAATGAGTAAAATGCTATTCAATGAAACATTATTATTAGTAGTTTAGGCAAGTTTCGGTCAATAAAGCCTGCTCTCCAAACATTTTCATATTTATGTAAAACAAAATTTGTTTAATAAAAAAGCAGACCAAATTTCATGACATTGGATACAAATATCATCTTATGTTTCTGAGCTAAAATTGAACAAGCAATGTAAATGGGCTGAAGGATGGACAGACAGGGGTGACATCAGTTTACATTTCAGGTATTTTAATACATGATGTCAATTCTTACTTAATTTGCATTGAAACATCAACATGTGACATCAATATCACAAATGAATCTGAATACAGAAAATTATATGTAATTGCTCAAACAGAAAATAGCAGACAATATCAATTGACATCAATAAGGTACAAAACCTTTTATGTCTATCTCAATTAATTGTTATGTTACCCACAAAACTAAAACTAAATTGGCATACTCAGACTTTCATTTTGCAAAAATATTCCAATACAGTATAAATTTAACATATATGTATTTTCATCAACTTTTTTTTTGCGGAAAGAAACTTTCTGTCTCATAAATAAATAAATAATAAATATTTATATATAATTGGTACGGTATATTATTGATTGACAGTTTTTAAAACCTTAAACCAAGCACAAGCCTTTCTTTCTACTTTGTTTTGGGCAAATTAAATACTTGATAACCTTGAAAGGTGCAGCCATAAGTTAATTGGTGTCATTGAAAGCTTAGTCCTCAAAAACAGTTGATGTTTTCCTATGGTAACCATAGCCAATCAAATCAATATAATAATACAATTGGTATTTCAATATTTTTCAACTAGAAGATGATCAAGTTTTTGACAAATAATAAGTATAATTAGGTGTTGATATTAATGGAATGAAGAGTGGATGTTGTTCTATGCGTGAATTTCAATCAATTTTGATTATTTAACACTGTAAGTTTTTCTACAAAGCACCAACATTACAGTGGTACCCCTGAAAAAAATTATCTTCAATTTAAACCAAGAGTTGAGTCCAATAAAACAGTAGGGCTACTTTTTAGTCTAAGGAGAAATCAACGTGACACAAGCCTTAATTCTTTGACTTAAGGCCACGTTTATTACCCTGAATTGTTTAACTATATTAACTATATCAGGTTAATACTTTCAGTGACATAGTTTGTTTTTGGGCAGCAATTTTCAAAAAATCTGGCTAACATTATTAAAACTTGGGCAGGTCCGTCTGCCCCCCACGTTAAGTTTTGGGCCTCTCCGCCCTCCGGCTATGTCTGAATATGAAGCTATACCTGTAGCTACCATAATAAAAATGTATCAAAAATATCATACTCACGTTATCTTTGTTTTTCACAAAGTAACTGCCACTAGACCCTTGAAATATTCTTTCTGGAAATATATTAGCTTCAATGGCAATTTCAGCTTGCCGCACATCTTCCTCAAAGTGAGGATCTTCAGGGAAGCTATTCCACATAGGAAATTCATAACCATGATCATGTTTGGGACCAAGTAGAGGTGAGCTCTCTTTACTTCCTCCTCCAGTAATTCTGGTAGGAGATCTTGGAGAACTGTGAAAGTCATTATGATAACTGTTGCTGTTAGTGTTATTACTATTAGCTGGACCAGCAAATGATACTTCCGGAGCAACTGATATTGAATTTCCATCCTCATCAAGGACAGACGATAAAGGTTGATTCATTTTATTGTTACCCTGCGGCATTTAATCTACCACTATTACTCTAGTTATTTAATAAATAGCATAATTACTCTTTCTTTTTATTCTTATTTTTAATACTACATGATTTTTGAGTCATTGACATCAACATAACAAAAAATCACGTGAACAAGATTGTCTAGATTAACCAGACTGTTTTATAAATTATAATTTTTTATAACGTTAGCGAAGGTAAACAATCGAGACTACACGCACTTTGTAAATTCGTTACGTCACGTCCTTTCTACGTTTCGTAGGAAATGATATCAATTACGGTTGACAATAACTCTTTTTTTTTTGCTTCTTGTAGGAAAATTCTTGTACTGTGAGTTTCATTTGCTAATGTGTTATAGAAAAAAACGAAAATCCGAAACAATTTTTCAATTTAATAAATTTAACATAGTATAGGCTCCTGTATCCAGTCGATTTCTTAAATTTGACTTCTATATTCCATTTTAGACTTGATGATCGAAACTATTAGCGTGCGGTGAGAGAGAAAGAAAAACAAAATGGAGATAGAAGATCATGTTCAAGATTCTCATGACCATTCTGACCACGATGGAGATGGTGAAGATGATTCACATCGGTCTGAGGATAGCTTTGAAAATCAAAGTTTCGAAAACCAGGGGTTTGATGGCCAGGGATTCGATGGAAATGGTTATGACGGGTCTTACGATATGATGGAAGTGGGGCATAAAATGAATCGATTTGGTGGACCCAACCGTGGGCGTGGTGGTTACAATAATTGGAATAGAGGTCCCAGGTAAACTTACAGTCGATAATTAATGGCAATGGTTTCAGTAGATCTACAGTTGAAATGCAACTGAATGGGTTACCCCAATATGATTGAATAATGGGAAGAAAGTAGTGTTATGTAACGTAAGGTTAGCCTAGGCTATAAAACTTCCAATGGGGTATGGTACAAATTAAATAGTAAAGGGGCACAAATGTAAACAATCCAATTATCATTTTTGGGAAGGCTACTTCAATTCTTTCACTTCGATGATTATGATTACGGTACTGTACAAATTGTACAACAATTCCAGAGAGTAAAGTTCCTAACATGGCAGACTAGTAGCAGCCAATATAAGTTGGTTTTCATTGAGTTCCTATTTGATATCAGATGTATGATATACTTTTTTGTATAATATATTATTTTCTTTTCAATTTCAGAGGTCCACCATTTAGAGGTCCTGGTCCAAGGTACAGGGGACATCCAGGTATGAGGGGTCCGCCACCAGGTGGGTTTTTTATTTAAGGGTTTTTATGCATGAGTCAAGTGTGCAATGTTTGTACAGAATATATGATGTGATGGTTTATTGGTGTTCCTATAAGGGTATAAGTATGCTTAATATTCATTTTCTAAAAACCTGAGAGGTAACCAGTTTCTCATTTGCGTTTTACTAAACTCCTAAGAGTCGGTCACTTGACTTATTGTTTAAAAATTGTTCAATCTTATCTGTCATACTAATGTTGTGATTGTAAGATTTTGTACATATAAGGTATATTTAGGCATGATCTGCATGAATATAATTTTTTGGCTTCTTCTAGTGTAGATATTGGATGGCAAATCTTACTGGACAATAGGTTATAAAAAACAAATACAGTGAAGTAACCACCTTGATGGCTTGAAGGCCTCCAGTAACTAAAATGGAAAAATTCTTATATATCATGACATGATAAACTTATTTACTTGCACATGCTGTAAATGGCATAGTGTCTTAATTCAGGCTAAAGGAAGAAACCTAATCTTTAGATCGAGGAATTCTTAATGCTCATAATTGTCTTTATGACTTCAAACATTCATTTTTTTTTTGGGATTTTCTGGACTAGAACCATTTAGACAATGAAATAATTTTGAAATATCAAAACCTAATGCTTATTTTTATATGCCCACATCTCTCTAGGTGGACGTATATCGTAAGCACCCCCATTCGTCCGTCGGTTCGTCCATCAACATTTGCTTGTAAATGCTCTGAAATGGAATCAAATGAAATTGGGTATGTGTTTACATATTCATAAATCTAAGATCAAGTTCGAATTTGAGTTATTTTCGACTGTAGGAAGCAGAGTTATTGCCCTTGCTCCAAAATCTTGAATATGCTATTACTCTCTTAGATTTCAACCAATTTTGATGAAACTTGGACCTAAATAGAAAGGTTTGAAAAAGTTTAGTTTACTTCTGATTAGATTTAAGCCTTTTTCGTTTTTACCAGCTGCATGCTGTGGCCCACCATTTGTTTTTATGTTTACATTATTAAAAGAAAAAAGTTATCAGTTATTCTTATGATGAAATTTTGTTTTGTTGGTTACATGCCAACTCGTTCATCAAAGCCATCTGCCATCTGTGAAGTTATGTACACATGGAGACCTCGGCTGTTAATGTTTTTTTTTTCTTAATATTTTTCTTAAAACATTTTGTTTATTTAGATAATTTTGCTTTTATACTTCGATCTGATTGATTACCAAAGGACTTAATGCAAAAATAGTATCTAAGTTCAAGATCAATACGTCTCTGTAAAAATTATAGTCTATAAAGATACTGGTAAACAATATCAAAACTTTAATGAATACATGTACATTGTATTAATGTTAATTTTATACCTTCTTGCTATTTATGTAATTTGAATATTTTGTTTACAGGAATGCGAGGCCCTCCACCAGGAATGCGAGGTCCCCCAAGAGGTCCACCTTTTGGAAGACCTCCATTTGATCCCAATTATGGTCCCATGGGCCCACAAGGTATGGCTCCACCTGGGTTTCACCCAAATGGAATGCCACCACCTGGTATGGGCCCACCCCCTGGAATGCCACCACATGGGATGCCTCCACCAGGAATGGTAAGTAAAAGTGTTAAGTAGTGACTAGATTTGATGCAAGAATTTTATGTTAACCAAAATTATATTCTTTTCACTACAAGTTCTCACAGTTAAAACATGCATAGTTTGATATTCAACATACTAAAATCTTGTTCCGCTGTATTTTTTTGGTATTCATTGTCCCAACTGATGTAGATAAATCTGGAAAATAAACTTACTGAAATTTATTTATAGAGACCTCCAATGATGCCACCTCCTGGTTTTCCACCTAATTTTGGTATGCCACCACCTGGTTTTGGTCCACCTGGTTCTGGAGGACCTGAACAAGAACTATGGGTAGAAACAAAATCTGGTGATGGAAAGGTTAGTATTTATGTGAATTGAGACTCTTCCTGTATGATGTGTTACACATATATCAAAATCTTATTAAATATGTTTCAACTGAGAGTTTCATGATGTGTAAAGTTTGACAACTTGTAGTGTTGTTTTTGACTGTTTAACTAAGTATGTTTTTTTTAGCATGTTCATTAGAGAACTTATATTAGTTTTGTGTGCTGAACTAGTTATCATTAAAATTTGTATATTTTCAGACTTATTATTACAATGCTAGAACACGAGAATCTTCGTGGACAATGCCAGAAAATGCCAAAATTATTACACAGACAGAAGTTGAAGCCATGGCAACAGCAGCACAACAGAATAACGCAGGTGGTGGGGGTGCGACACCAGCTACTATAAGTTCAGGACCTACATCTGGTGCTCTGACAGGACCTACAGATACCCCCGTTACATCTCAACCACAGGTTATCCCTCAAATGGCTGGTAGGTTTTTCTTTTTTAGTATTTCCTCATGTTTCCTGTATATACAATTCAGATAAATTAGCAATTTATCATATCAATTTCAGTTTTGGCCCTTCATGGCCCTACTAAACATTTATCAGTGAAGTAAGCGATTCTGGCTAGGCAACCACTTGTTTTCATATAAATTGAAATTATTTTGTATTCAGGTGTTCCACCTAATTTTAATCCTGGTATGATGCCACCATTTAATGCTGGTATGATGGGCGGACCTATGCCTGGACAAGTAGTGACACCTGGTGTTAATGGACAAGCAACAAACGAGGCTGTTGCTGTTCAGAAACCACCATCAACTCAGGTTTGTATTATGTGTATTTATTGATTCTAAGGCGGTTTGCTTATAGCTGTTTTTATTTTGCTTTACATCTTGGAATTGAATACAGAGTAGTTCATAGTTATGTAACGTTGATGTATTTTAGATAAGCTCATAGTTATGTATTATTGATGAATTTAAGTAATGTCATTATTAACATTTGAAAAATGCAAAATTAGATATTGTGAATGATAAATTTATTTTACATAGTTGCCACCTAAACCTACTGAAGTATCTGAGTGGACAGAACATAAGAATACTGATGGTAGAAGTTATTATTATAATTCACGCTCAATGGAGTCAACATGGGACAAACCTCAAGCATTACTAGATTGGGATGGTTTGTATTTTATTATTATTTTTACCATCACAGATTAAAAAGCTTTATTTTCTCTATTTTAACGTAAATGGATTGATTTAGAGTTTTTCATCCCATTTTTGTGCACTTGTAAAGGCTATGGAGGATTACAACAGTTTGTGGTGTTAACTGAAGTAATGTGAATTTATTGACATTTGACATGGGACTTGAGAAGTGTTACTATGATGCTTGAATAGGTTAAATCTTGAATGTTTCAGCTAAAATAGCCCAGATTCAGACCCAGATACAAGCTCAAGTTCAAGCCCAGGTTCAAGCTCAAGCTGCTGCTATAAAAGCTGAAGCTACTAAGAACATAGTTGGTGACCTAGATGACAAAATGGATACTGATGATAAATCAGATGCTAAAGAAGACGTAAGTTAAAGGAAATCTATAGATTATTTTAAGCATGTGTCTACTAATACTGTAAGGTTGATGCATTCTTTTTCTCAATTTATCAGTAAAATGATTAGAATATTAAAATTCTAAAGTTAATCACTAAAATTACATTCTCTAGAATTCTGGATGATGTGCCTAATGTTGAAGATTGTGTATGAGATTGAGTTGTAATGAAAGATTTAAAAATATTATTTGATTGTAGGATAAAGGTGAAGAAGATCTCAAGACTGAAGAACAGAAAGCACAAGATAAAGCTAGACCTGTATCTAGCACACCAGTACCTGGTACACCTTGGTAAGTATTAGTAAGCTAGACCTGTATCTAGTACATCAGTACATGGTACACCATGGTATTAAAAAGTACATAAGCTGTATCTAGTAAACCATAGAGTAGTTTAAAATTACTTTTTTTTTCTATTTAGCAGTTTCTAACCAATAGACTTTATTCATGTGTCGGTCATCTTGGATCCATATCGAGGCTCATAACGCAGGCAAACAAAAGCAGCGTCTTGCCACTGCAGAATAATCACCACTTTGAGGTCTTTAACGCCAACTAATCAAGTCCCACTTACTCAAACCTAATAAAATTTTACATCGTTAAAATCGGAATTAATTACACTATTTAAAAATACTTTCAGATGAAGTGTTTCTTCACATAGTTTTGAGAAAAGGGTCGAAAAGACAATTTTTAGACCATTTTCTCGTTGTTGATATGGTGATTAGTGACGTCATATTCCTTTTCATTCATTTGACGTCGTATTTTATGAATGGGTTGACGTCATTTGCGTTATGAACCTCGGTTTCTAATTGGTTAAAGCGAGGCGTGAATAAGGTCTTATTAGCTTAAAGTTTTAGATTCCAAGAGAAATATCAAAATGATCTGGAACTCCTCTTCAATAATATTAACGTCTGATTGTAATATTACTACTAGAATATTGAATGTTTTTATCTATCTTCTGTTAGTTGAATTACATTGTTTAAATTCTAGGTGTGTAGTTAAAACGGGAGATGGTAAAGTGTTTTTCTATAATCCCAGCAGTAGAACATCACGTTGGGAGAGACCAGATGATTTAATAGGTAGAGCTGATGTTGATACTTTAATTAGAGATGAACCTGAACCAAAACAAGGTATTTATATAATATATCTAGTATTGTTTTTTAAAAATGATGTATTAACAAATTTGATTAGATTGAGCAATTGAAGTGGAATACAATATCACTTATTATAGATATAAGTAATGTTTTTGCATTTGAAGGTTTTTGCCAGTAATTGATCATTTTTAATGTGAACAAATATACTGTAATTTGTTTATCTTATTGAAATTTTAGCTGAGAAGAAACCTAGTTCTTCAAATGATGAAGAACCTCAAGCCAAGAAGAAAAAGTAAGTACAATCCAATAATATTGTCTTGTGTTTTGTTATATGTTCATCTTACTTCTTAATGTCATTCTTAAAATTAAATCTGAAATTTCAAAATTCCCCAATTGAAGTTATTTCATATGGACAAACAGATATTCAGAAGACTATACATATCATTAATTAGGAATACAACCTCTTAGAATGATCAAAAAATCTAAATTTTCAAACTTGGAAAGGGTGTATATTCAAAAGGGGACTTACCTGGTGGCCGAACACCGAAATAATCTGATAAATCCAGAAAACTATGTTTATATAAAATAATTGAAAAACGCTTACTCATAATTTAAGCGTTTTTCAATAATAATCTGTAATTGTATGGAAAATAACATAGTTTTATGAGTTTATTTGATTCTGTTTGTGTACTTTGGACACTCTTGATGAATATACTCATATTGAACAGGTTTGACAACTTAATTTATTTGTTCATTCTAAGAGGTTGTATCGCTTTAAAGAGGGCTGTTAGATCTCATCATTTTTCACACAATTAGTATTCAGATAACTCACTGAGCTTGCCATTATAAATTATAATAAATACCTTTTAATTGTCAGACTGGATAAAGAAGAGTCAGTTAAAGAAGATAAGAAAGACACACCTAAACAAATTGATGCTGGGAAGGAGGCTGCCATAGAAGCAGAAGTACAGGCTGCTAGACAACGTGCTATTGTACCATTAGAAATAAGAATGAAACAGTTCCGTGATATGTTAGCAGAGAAGGAGGTTAGGAACTTATTAATATCTTCCTAAAGACTGCTTTTATTATCAATGAATGTCTTTTAAATTGAGCTGTATCTGTATCTGTATCTGTAGCTGTAACATTTCTAAAATGTTAAAATGCTTAACAGTGATTACAGCATATAAGTATCCACCATATGAAGTATATCTAGAATTTCTTTAAAAAAAAATGATATTAAAAAATCTAATATCTGTGATCTAATTTTTGTAGGTTTCAGCATTTTCAACATGGGAGAAAGAGTTACACAAGATTGTATTTGATGCTAGATATTTACTGTTGACATCCAAGGAGAGGAAACAAGTATTTGAACAGTATGTGAAAGAGAGAGCTGAAGAAGAACGCAGAGAAAAACACAGAAAACTACGGGAGAAGAAAGATGCTTTCCGTCAACTTCTTGAAGAAGCCAAGCTGCACGGAAAGTAGGAAATTTAATCTTATTAATAAGTTTGTCTGTGAAATACTCACAAGTTACATACCTTCCTAGCATATTTTCCACAATTTTTGTCAAAATACAGTATTTAAAATGTTAACCATCCCAATGATTGATACAGCCGTTAAAAAGATATAAAATCCAGAATCTACACAATAAAGCTTATACTTTTAAAGGGCTATAACCCTGGTGTTTCTACATTATTTTCAAGAATTTTTTTTCTGACATTCTTCTATATTACAGGTCATCTTTTAGTGATTTTGCATCAAAATATGGTAAGGATGATCGTTTTAAATCCATAGAGAAGATGAGAGAACGAGAATCTTTATTTAGTGATTATTGTTCAGATTTACGTAGAAAAGAGAAAGAGGAAAAATCAAATCAAAAGGAAAAGGTAGGTACTTGCCCAATCACAACCCACCCCCTATTGTCCAATTGGATTATGAGGATTCAGTAAAATGAATATTGTAAGGGATTACATGTTAATAAGTAGCAAATGGAGCATTGCTAATTTTATAGGAGAGAGTCATCAGTAATAATTTAAACTTGTAAACAGATTACTATTTTATCTTGATTACTTATAATAACATTGTTTAAATGAGATTGAATCCTCAAAATCATGTTCCACAGGTCAAGAGGAAAGTGAAAGTAAATTCTTGCTTTTCATTAACATAATCAAATCTTGCATATTATCGATCCATGTATCTCAATTTCAATGTTTGTTGATATGAATCACATTGTTGACAGTTATTTTCTGGAATAAATAATGATATATTACTCTTGACCTGTGTATTCTTATAAATATTTTTATTTTCCACAGTTATCAGTAAGTATGTGAAGATATTTGAAAAAAATTTTTAATAGATATTGTAAAATATTTCAATATATTTCATGAAACTTATGATTTTGATTTGGGCAATTATATGTACAGCAATCATGATAATTATTTGTTAAATATTTTTTGATAATTTGATTCATTAATTACCTTTTTTTCAGCTTTGTTTTATATTATATGACAAACCTCATATGCTAAATGAGAATAACTTTCTGTGGAGCTATATTTGAGCAAATTGATGCCATTATCTGCCCTTGTGTTCACTAATACAATATATGTTTCGGCTTATTCACTTCTTTTTTTCAATCAAAATGTTTAATTTTTGTATGACAATTTTCAAAAGATATTATTCTAAGCATCTAAAGTTAAAAGTAATTTTTAAAATTTTAAATTCAAAAGTAATTTTTTTGAAACTTTCCCAATTTTTTTTTCAAATACTGATAACATTTTTCTATGAGAACTCGGTTCCTGGGCTAAAATTTGACTTTATGTCACCATTTATCAATATTCTGGTATGCAAGAACTGATTTGATCATTAGAAGCCTAGGAGCTCAGTTAAATAAATCAATTTGATAAAATTTTATTTTAATGATAATTGTCTAAAGTTTGTTAAGCTGAAAAGAATTACATCACAAGTTACACCATCAAGTAAAAAGGAAGTGACATCACATGATAGAGAATCAGTTGCAATGCATTGTGGAACTGACCTGCGTATACCTTGTAGCAGAACATTTGATGTTTTATGGCTCATTGCCTGGTATATTATCTACATTTCCAGTTTTGAAAAAGGGCAAAAGTAGCACATATGAGCAAACTTCTGTGGCAAAAGTGTTCATGAAATAAAATATTATGAATCAAAATATATAGATATTGAAATTACTAGACTCTCCAAACAATGTAAATGTCTTTTTTGAAATAACATCTTTATGATTAATATTTATCATTTCAAGTTTCATTCATTAGATTGTCTTGAAATAATCAGCCATTGCTATAATTATTGTTGTTGACAACAAACACATTTCACACTTTGCCGATGTGCTATTTTTGCCTTAAATTTTATATTTTAGAAGTTATTTACTCTTTTACACTGAGACATGACGCTTGCCCTTCAAACCGAGAGAATCACAATCATGAGACTTTATAGACAGCCCTCTGGCTCTTAACATCCATTTTACTTTTCTTCTGGTGAATGATTTGTATTTTGTGTCAAATCTAAGATTTATCTATTGCCTTTCTCAAATCTCAGTCCATTTTAAAAATCTTTATAAGTGTTTTTATGAGTTAAATGCAATAGTTGTTAATCTAAGATTTTTCATTAACATTTTGTAATTATTTTTATTTGGTCTTGAATTGAATTGACATCATTATTTCAAACCACTGTTCAATATGTAGATTTTATTATATAAAATATCAATATACAAATGTAATTAGTAGATAATTTTAATATCAAATACAATGTTACAATGTTAAATAACCTTCTCTTTCAGAATCCCTTATTTAATATTAGTTTTCATGCTTTTCATTTCCTTCTTTCTGTCTCATTACAGTTGAAGAGTGATTTTATCAAATTGTTAAAAGAAACATCTGATATAGATCGTAAATCAAGATGGAGTGAAATCAAGAAAAAGATCAATTCTGATCCTAGATATGATGCTGTTGATAGTAGTTCACGTAGAGAAGATTGGTTTAAAGATTATGTTAAAACATTAGATGACGTGAGTATTTCTATTTTTGAAGTCTTATTCTATTGTTGTCAGTTGCACAAATATTTTTATATATATAAAAGACATTAATTGCGACATAATTGACTGCAGATTTCCAAAATTTCAAACCGCTTACGCCCAACCTTACACATTGTGAAGATGATGGTAAAGATACAGGTCACAGTCACCATTGCCACAATCTCAATACTAATAAACTTTTAAGAATCACATTTTGGAGCCGTTTTTAATATTTTATCATTAATGGCTTTTGAAATATTTTGACTTATGTTTGTGTGTATAATCTTGATTTGAGAAGATATAAAATAAGATATAATTATTATGTAGGATTCTGATGATGATGGTAGACGTGAGAAACAGAAACAAGATAGAATAAGAGAAAGTATAAGGAAACGTGAAGAGGAAGTACAAGAAACACTATCATCATCTCTACGAGACAGAGACAAGGGAAGAGAACAACATAAAAAAGATGAAGCTATTCAACATTTTAATGCTCTTTTGGCTGATTTGGTAAGATGTTTTTAATAATTATGTGTGAAACTTTTGACCTCAACCAATTTTTGAAGAATTTTCTAGGTTTTTATCTTCAAATAATAAAAATCCGTACCAGCAAAACAATTCCATTAATCAAAAATCTTGTCCAGAGCATGACAAAATCAGGTGCAATGATTATATAGCAGTGGACTTCCTATACAAGAAGTACCATCAGGTGTTTTGGGTAAGAAATCATAAGAAACTGTATTTTGACAGTGCTGACACATTGACAGATGTGGTTAACAAAATACTAACATGTAGTAATACATTTTAGGTGAGAAATTCAGAATCAACATGGCGTGAAACACGTAAACAGTTACGTAAAGATCATAGATGGGATTTAGCTGATTCAATGGATAGAACTGAGAAAGAAAAATTATTTGAAGAACATGTAGAAAATTTAACCAAGAGAAATAAAGAAATGTTCCATAAATTACTAGATGAAACAAGTGTGAGTTATTTTTTATTTGTCATGTCTGTTTTAAATAATTACTATGGTCAATACACCAATAATACACCAATAATATACAAGGAAAAAATTAAAGTGTAGATATAGGATGTGAAACTCCATTTCATTTCAAACCAGGTTGTAGTTTTTCTGGAGGTTTGATTTGTTTGATTGCACAGCACAAGCTTCAATGGTGATACAACATTATGGATCAATTTTAGGACACAGGTGTGTCTGGGTATAAAAGAATATATAGATTTGAGAGGTTATTACCTCTGATTTAATCAAAAATGTGAATGATTGATACAACTGCAGAACTATTAATGCTCAGATGATATTTTCTGCTGTGTGAACGTATAGAAACTGTTATGGCATTAAATAGCTAAATCTTTTTTGAATTTACGTTTCAAAATGAAATAAATGTATGGTATATTGGTGAACATGTATTTTTCTGTACTTACAGATAAGTTTAGATGCTACATGGAAAGACATCAAGAAATCCATTAAAGAAGATCCGAGATATAGTAAATTTTCGTCCAGTGATAGGGTAAATATATTACTTATTTCCCTTATTGTGCTCTGTAGGCCATTGCTGCATTGCAACATTCTATCCTTATGTCTTCTGGATATCTAATTATGAATAAACATTCCTAGCATAATCAACCCCTAGGACAAGGTATCAAGGAATTACCATATACAGATGAAATAATATAAAAATAGCCTTGTTTGAGGTCATCAAATATTCAACCTCCAAATATTAAAGATTAATATTGTAGATGATATTTGTAATCTTTTTTCAGAAAAGAGAGAAGGAATTTTCAGAATATCAACATGAAAAGTTTGTTCAAGCTAAAGCTAATTTCCGAGAATGTTTAAAAGAAAATAAACTGATAACCTACAAGTAAGTGACTTCTAAGAATTTGATATTGATATTAATTGTTGTATTATCTGGATAGAAAATACCATTATAGAATAACTGATAAAAGTCTATACCATTCATTTAATAATATAAAATGACCTTTTTAAATACAGACGGTATCTTCCACTATGAAAAAAGGGCGCAATTTGAGAACATAGATTTTTCTAATATGGTTATTTACCTTTCTGTTTAGGTCTAAGAAAATGATAGAAGAAAGTGATAGTCATTTGAAAGATATTGTAACTATTTTAGAGGTGAGTTTAATTTAGAATCTGGAATATCTACAGCTGTACTCATCGAGTATGAGCTGATTTATTATAAATTTTAAATCGTTGGTAGTTAACTGTACATTAGGAATAAAATCTGGCATACTAGTTTGACTATGTTTTATGTGATAACTCTTAATAACTTCACCCTAAGTTTAATTGAAAATAAAACCAATATTTTATTTTTTACAGAATGATAAACGTTATCTTGATTTAGCTTGTGATGAAACTGAGAGAACAAAGATCTTAATGTTTTATATAGAAGATTTAGAACGTAAAGGTGTTCCCCCTCCACCTACTGCTTCTGAACCATCTCGACGTACAACAAAATAACATGACACATTACATATACATATTTATGAGATTGTCATTACAATTGACTGGTAATGTTAGAACTGCTTTGGTCATTCATTCAGTATCATATACCTGTATGTCAAAGTAATACATACTGTCAATTGTTTACAAATTGAGCTGTTCATATTTTAGCAGTGAATTCAGTTACAACTGTGTAATTTGTGAAATATTGTTATCTATGATGGTTGTTAATAATGTACATATTTGAAAGACCTGGCAATTAAGACAATTCATCAAGAAGCTTTGTTTTCCTGGTCCCTATTACACAAAAATCTTCAAATCAAAATTCAACATTTGAAAATTGACATTTTATTTATACTAAAAATAAATTTTGGTTCTTGGATAATTTGTGAAATAGGGCCCTGATGTATAGTGCTAAATGTATTCAGTACTTTGTATATAGTTCTCATAGTGTTAACACTGGTTAAGTATTGAGCTATCACGTTTTTAATGAAATTATAAATTGTCTCGACAGATTTTATCACTGTTTACAGAAATTATCTGTAATATTTTAGATTCAGGCTTCATTTTATTGTAATATTCCATTGAGAAGTCAGTGCATAGTTTCATTGAAATAAATCTTTTTTTTTTATTGTAAATGGCTTATGTTATATATGGTATTATAATGGATATATTATAGATGCATAACACTGTGACGGGCTCCATTTAAATTGTTAAAAGAAAGTCATGACACATGTTTACTTCCTGAATATAATAGACCTACTAGAACTAAATGGAATGTACACTTCATCTCTTCCATACCACAACATAATGTGTGTCATAATGAAGAATTATTCGAAAAACTAATCTACTAAATGTATGGCCACATACAAATTTACTTTGAAGTTTCCGAAAGGATAATCTTATGTAAATATGCTAATGAGGATGAGCAAACCCTAATGTGTAATGTTGAAATGTTGCCAAGGGTAGTGGCATTAACATTCTTTGGATTTTAATGACATACTTTATGAGCTTACTCAAGAAATATTTACTCTGGATTGAAAACAAACATAATTGTACTATGTGACTTCTCTTTCTACTTACTTACATTTACACTCTCAATGGTTCACCAAAAATTATTTCCAATTCCAAAGAAACACCAGAATATGGAACATAAAAAATAATTTCTTCCATCAAAACAAGTACAATGAATTGAAAATAATCATAATGAATCATCAATAATTAAAAACCAGATAAACAATTCTACAACCACAAAAGAGATCACATACATGTATAAACTTAAGCCTTCAAGCAAACTGATTGTTTCCAGATCACCTTGAGCCTTCCTTTATAAAAGAAACTGGTAGTATCCAGATCCTCTTCAGCCTTCATAAGGAAACTGGATCAATTTGTACCAACAATTTAGCCTGCTTGAAACCATGTATTAAATATTGACAAAACAATGCTATTATTTTTCATAATTACTAATGCATAAAGGAGACATTTTTGTAACAACATAAATAAACAGTAATTATAAACAAAAATATTTACAAGACTCCAAACAAAACAAGTTGGAATAGCAAAATTGATGTGGAGGAATGTACATAGTAATAAGAAACAACGTGAAACACTGATTACAAACAGATTTTATGTTACTCTTATGTTATTTCTTCTGTCAACCATATTATCTTCATCTGACAAAAAACTTATATTTTGCATTTATCTTCCTACTAACTGCTGGACAAATGATCACACACAGACAGTATCTAGTTAAAAAAAATGTTTATAAACCCTTACATTTTTAATCATGGCCTCTTAAAAGTACTGTGCAAGAAAAAAAAAAAAGATGTCTTCTCACAAGTTTCACAGTTAAAATATTTACATCTCTCCTGTATTCTGGAAAAACCTAGTAAGTTACTTTTACAGCAGATTAAGTCCATGCTAATTGGATGAATATTATCAGTAGGGTCGACTGAGATGGTTAGGATTTCAAATTTTGGTACCGATATTTATTTATTTTTCATTTATACTTTGTACATTTTCTAAAAACTCTATTCTATAACTAGTTTTTATCAGAGAATGAAGGTTGTTATTTTCTTCCAGGCATGACTGATTTTTTTTTTTTCTCTTAGGTAGGAACAAAAATTGGTCAAGCCTTATATAACATTCATTTTAAAAAAATCTTGAAAGTCATATATGAAGATATTTATTCTTAAAGCTTTTCAACCTTCATCTTAGATATGCTCAATTAGGAAATTTGGTCCTTAAACTATACAGCATTATTTCTATTTTGACTATATATTTTCTTTTTTATTGCTGGAATATAGTTATTTGGTTGCCCATTGACCATTGGCTTATTTTGGCGACCAAACTTATCGAACGTTGGCTTATTTTGGCTGCCAAACTTATCGAACGTTGGCTGTCTTTGTCTGCCCTGAACTGGCTGAATTTTAAAATTGTGTTGATATCCAGGATTAAATTTAAAGGATGGTTTGACTTTTGGATCCTTTCCAGTTTCTAAATTTTGATTCTTATTTACACTAGGATTATCTAAACTTGGTAAATTATCAACTTGACTGTATTTAGATACCAAAGGACGCTTAGCAAATATTTTAACTTTAATAAGTTTCTCAGCTTGACTATATTTTTCATATAAAAATTTAAGTGGTTGATCAACATGAACTGATATCCACTCATCTGCTGTGTATTTATCATAATATTTTAATATTGCTTTTTCTAACTTAGGTTTGATAGAAGTATAGTTAGCAATTGTTTGATTTAGATTTTTCTCCAAAACTTTTAACTGACCAGGACTACCAAATCCATGTTGGATATTAAAATCAGTTAACCAACCATTTAAACGACTTTGAAGTCCAATGTTATTCTTATAAATATTCTCGATTTCTAGAAAATTTAATATCAATGCATATAAATCATTGCCTGGAAAGGTACACTTTAATAACTCTTTGTCTGAACAACCTAATGTTGTTTGAACAAAGTCATGATCAGCTTGAATAAAACCACCTCTCTTAATAGTTGCCAGACATAAACTTAAAGATGGGATAGCAGATGGTAACAATTCACATAGAGTTGCAAAATGATCGTAACGTTGCCATCCAGTCAATGTTACACCACGAAAACTCATCTTGGGTGCAATTTTCTTGGCTTCTAAAATAACATCAATCCAGGCTAGATGATTACTCATATGATGAGTTATATTAGTATAATACTGAGAACTGCCAGTAGATCCTTTAAATGATGACGCAGCCCAAACATTTTTAAAAGCCTTCCCATATTTCTCCCAAATATCATCTGAAAACTTCTGTCTTGGATTTGGTTGATAAGACCAGATCATTGGTTCCAGTACATTTCCTAAACCAAACTTCTGAAAAAATATTTTTTAATATTATTATTATGACTTATAATAAATACTAATAAATTACTGATTAGATCTACTTTTCTAAAGTATTATAATTTAGTAATTACAATCTACAACAGTTTCTTTCCAATGACAATAAAGAAGGTCTGAATTCAACATTAGAAAAACTGAAATTGTCAGGGCAAAGTGATATCAAGAAATATGAAGAATTGTAACTTACTTTTATCATTTCAACTGACTCATGACGAAATTCATCATCCCAAATAATAGGAGTTATCTGTGGATATTTCTTTTTAAGATACATTACATTTTCTCTCACGTGTTCAAAAAACATATCTGATCTGGTTAAGTTATTCTTCTTCATATATTCTGCTGAACGTCCCTTACCAAGTTCATACACTTCATCACAACCAAGATGAATATATTTACTGGTTGGATGGTTGGTGATAATCTGATCAATAAGAGTTTGAATCAAGCTATAGGAGTCTGCAAGACCAGGGGCAATAACTTGTGGAGTATCAGCTGATTCTCGTAAAATAGAAAATTCTTCAAGTTTCAATATAAATTCCATATGACCAAAAGTCTGTATAAGAGGAATTATTTCAAGATCTAATGTATTAGCTAGCCGTATGAACTTTACCAAGTTTGGTTTGGTAAAAGCATTTCCTGCAGAAACTGATTTCAACATGCCTTCATATGGGAACATATCTTCATATTCTACCAATAAACCAGTTGCACCAAACGCTTTTAAAAGGGGCAATAACTTTTCAAAATATTCATATGTAGGAGCTGCACCTTTAAAATCAAGATGAACTATTCTTTTCATGTCTTCAAAATTAACTGGTGAACTTACAGGTTCATGGTAAAGTTTTTCAATTTCATTTTTGTTTTGTAGAGTTTTCAAATCATCCATTTCATTAGACTTCTTTACACCATTCTGAAACCGTTCATTTCCAAAATCATTGAGTTTATTTTCATTATTCAAGTTTGGTTTGTTTCGAATTGGATTATTAATATACTTTTCATTTAGATTGTTTAAATTATTTTGTTTTATTTTTTGGTTTATCTCAAAATCTAAATGTTGATTTACTGATGATTCCTGAACTTTCCCTTCATTGTCTGTTTTAATCTTGTTGTCTGAAGGTTGATTGATATTTTCCTTCAATTTCTCTCCATTAGCTGTTCTTACAAATTTGTCATGATCAAAATTTGTATCGCTTCCCATATTAAATGAACTTTTGTGTCCATGGTTTTCAGAATGTGGATTCAGTTTATATTTCAAAGCTGATGAAGGTCTCCGAAAATATAACATCACAAATATCACCAATACAATAAAACACAACAAAATCAAAGCAGGTTTACCACGTAAACCCATCCTTAAACTTCCACTGGTTCGTTTCCTCATAAACTCCTGTAATAAATCAATAAAGAGATATATATATATATATATATATAACTGATATTAAAATAGGAATTTCAATCAAGAGCCAAATCTACAGGTTCAGTGCATTCAATTTGAAAACAAAATTTTAGTTAAAGCAACTTTGCTACCATAGCCAACTGAATCGAGAGAAAAAAATATTCAATCCTCTTACTTATTTTATATCATCTAAATATAAAGGTATAAGATAGTGGACCACAGCCATATATCGGGTGTCCCAAAAAAAGCGTCCCCAACTTTGTAGCGAAATATCTCATCTGCCGATAAGCCGATCTCTTTCAAAATTCTCACAGATTTACTTCAACATGTCCTTTTCAGACCCTGAAAATATGAAAGTCATCGAACAAAAATTGTACAAGTACTGCCTCAAACAAAATAGCATGTCAAAAAAATCCAATATCAGAGCAAATTACATATTTGAATTTGTGAGCATTGCGCCTTCACCGCATCAACCACCGATATCAAACATTTTCCATCCTGATAAAATCTCACGGATCACATCTAAAAGTACCACTTGAGAAACAACCATCCTGAATTTTAGTTCCTGTTTAATCAGTATGTCTAACCCAAGTGCAGTTCACCTGTTTCTTAAGAGAATCCCATACTGCCTGGAGTCATTACCATCATCAGTGGAACAAACTGGATGAACAGGAACTGAATGGCAGGAAGGTTGCTTGTTGGGAGAAAATATCTTAAGATCAGAGCTGTAAGAGCATTTCAGGATGGAAAATGAATGATATTGGTGATCGATGTGGTGAAAGCACAATAGACACAGGTTGAAATGTGTAATTTGCTCTGATATTGAATTGTTTGACATGCTATTTTGTTCGAGGCAGTACTTGTACAATTTTTATTCAATGACTTTCATATTTTCAGGGTCTGATAAGGACATGTTGAAGTAAATCTGTGAGAATTTTGAAAGCGATCAGCAGCTGAGATACATGCAGTCAAACTTGGGGACGTTTTTTCTGGGACACCCGATATATACGCCCAACGATAAAGCCTTAAATTTAATCAGGAGTAAACTAAACTTTCGCAAACCTTTCAATTTAGGTCCAATAACATTCATTTTAAGTTTCAACTAAATTGGTTGAAAACTAAGATAGTAATAGCATATTCAAGACTTTTGGGCAAGGGCAATAACTCTGCTGCTAACGGTTGAAAATAGCTCAAATTCGAACTTGATCTTTGTTTTCTGAATATGTATATACATACCGAATTTCATTTGATTCCATCAAAAATTCTAGTTTTTAGAGCATTTACAAGTAATTGATGTTGATAGAAGCACTTACTGTAAAGAGGTTAAAGGGCGATAACTCCTCAAAACTGATGAAAGAGGCCTAAATATTGAAAAAGCTTTCATTTTAATCAGGAGTAAACTAAACTTTCACAAACCTTTCGATTTAGGTCCAATAACATCCATTTTAAGTTTCATCAAAATCGGTTGAAAACTAAGAGAGTACCGTAATAGCATATTCAAGATTTGGGGCAAGGGCAATAACTCTACTTCTTATGATCGAAAATAGCTCAAATTCGAACTTGATCTTCGTTTTATGAATATGTATACACATATCAACTCAACTCTAGTTTTTAGAGTGTTTACGAGCAAATGTTGACGGACGGACGGGGGTGCCGACAATATACTTCCTCATAGAGAGATGAGGGCGTATAAAAAGTAGGCATTTTGATCTCTGAATTAAAAAAAATTATCAGGAGCAAAGCAAATAAAGATTGCATGGTATGCTATGCATTCCTGTCCATTGATTCATTAGATTAAAAACATTTATGGACTTGCAAGGCAAGCTACCATACACCCACTGACAGAATAGAATATTTGAATGGCAACTATAATACCAGTATGAAATTCAGCAAATATTTCCACTTTTCAGTATATGGTTATTTAGCCTTAGGTATGTGCATAGCCATTATTACCATGGCATAAGCCATTTAAAAGTATAATATATTATAACTATAAGGCATAATATGGTAAATTTACTAATTTACTTCTTGAAGTTGTTGTCAATCCTTTGAGTTTGATTTTGATTTGATTTTTCTGACAGTTCTGACCTAAACAAAATTGAACTTTTAGAATTATATAATAATATACAGAAGAAATTACGTACGATATTATTAGGCACACGAAAAATTTGTTGTTAGGTCTCTCCGGGTGTGACTAATGATCACAAACCACCGTAATAATCAAATGAAATCGCATAAATAATCAAAACGGTTAAACGTGATGTGCTTTAGCAATCAGCATATGACACATTAGCCCATAAGCGGGATAAATATGTTTTTTTTTAATATTGATTTATATTATATCACTTAATATAATCAATTGTGTTTACTTTTGGCGGAAATAAATTTGCATTGCTTCGTAGTGATTATATTCTCAAGAAAGAGTTGTTGTCTGTGTCTCTTTTTAAAACCTTTACTTCCTCCAATTTAGGAGAGTAAGATGAAAATGAAAACTGAAAACAGGATGTAAATTATAGAAAGAGAGCAAAAAGGATGGTAAGCGTTCAAAATATATTGTTGAAATTGTTTATAATATTATAGATTTCTGATAAAAGAAAGATATTACTATTAATAATGCCATATTCATTGTTATAGATCTTATATTTTTCAGTTCACTTACAGTTACAGTTACACACACTGTTTCAGTGTTTGTTTAATTTGACATTTGACTTGATGTGTTGATTTGTTGAATGAATTTCACCTCACTGTTGCATTGCGTAGGCCTATTGCCCCAAGTGTCTAAAGACTTATGACGAATGTTATGCTAAGCCTCAATAGTTTTGTCTAAAAACATCTGTTTCACAAGTCATTTATAAATCAATATCCTGACATATGTCACAGTAGAGATTCTAATCCAGTAGGATTTGCAATCCTCCTATTAGAGATGCCATTGTGATCTCTACTAGTAGAGATGCCAATTGCAATCTCTACTAGGAGGATTGCCAATCCAACTAGGACAGATGACAATTGGCATCTCTACTAGTAGAGATTCTAATTATGATTGCAATCTCTACTAGGAGGATTGCCAATCCTACTAGGAGGATTGCCAATCCTACTAGGACAGATGACAATTGGCATCTCTACTAGTAGAGATTCTAATTATGATTTCTATCTGTGCTAGTATAAATAATGATCCTGATTTGTGCAAGGGCGAATGGGTGTGTTTCAAAAATCAAGTTTTGGTGTCGGATGGATTTGATAGATTATTTTCTCTCTAAATTTTGCTGGTTATTATGGAATCAAACTTCAAATATTTCAAGAAGGCACCAGAGTTTAAAAAACTTCTGTTGAATAATTTGGTGTTTATTTAACATGAATACAAGTTGAAAATTGATAGATGGTAAACATTTTACATGGTAAAAAGGTGTCAGTTTGAGGTGAAATCCCTTCTGAAAAATTTATATCTTTAAATTATTGTTCTATTCACAGACAGTTAAATACTCATTTTCTTATTTATTTTTATATATTTTATATTTTTATGAATTTTATCCCTTCATTAATTTTTCTCCGTTTATATTTTTGATAATTTTCCCCACCCCCACATCACAAATGAATAACCTAGCATAATTTTTAACTATGTAACTAAATATTATTTCAAGAAATCTAGAATCAAGCCAACAAAATCAGACAAATAGCATCAATTAAATATTGTGTCAAGAAATCTAGAATCAAACCAACAAAATCAGACAATAGTTGATGATGTAAAATTAATTTTATTTTGGATTTCAATTTGTCCTAAGTGAAAAATATTTTATCAGTAGGATTTACAATCCCCCTAGGAGGATTGCCAATCCTCCTAGTAGAGATGCCAATTGTCATCTGTCCTAGTTGGATTGGCAATCCTCCTAGTAGATATCACAATTGGCATCTCTACTAGGAGGATTGCAAATCCTACTGGATTAGAATCTCTACTGTGACATATATATTGAGGAAAAAGAGTTAGGCCTAGAGCTTGATATGCTAACAATAGATTGCATGCAAGACTTGAGTAGGGCAACTGCTATAACAACTGTAAGAGTTTTGCATTGTGGGATTAACTGGTCCTAAACTTGTTGACTCTATTCCTAGCCTTTGATAGATATTTGGACAGATATAGCTTGGGGAGAGTCAGAAAAACTAAACCCCCCAAAATTGGTCATTTTCTGCTTTAGGGATAAACATACAAATATTTATGATTTCATAGCTTATCTCCCATTTTGCTGAATTATTGTTAGTACAGTTGCCATATATGTCTTTTTTTCACTTTACTTCAGAATATCAAAATTATTGATAGTGCTGCATCAACTCCAACACATTTACTGGAAATAACATGAGATTCTAATTCATTACATTTCTAAGGTCAATATTGATAATGAATGTAAAAGTTATGATTAACCCAAAAATGTGGTTGGTATCAAGCCCCCATGCATGATGCCATCTTCTTTGTTTATTCCTTCACAAAATTTGGGATTCCTATTTGGCTGCAGAACTGTTTAAATTTTAATCATTTATTACTTTATAGAATTGTATTATTAATCCATTTAAACTTATCCCTTTCAAATATTTATTTTCAATTTAGAGAATGAATTGTTGATACTGAATCAAAATGGATGTAGTATTGAAACAAGGTCTACTACGCAAAGCTCCAGGTGCAGATGGTAGACCTTTATCAACATTATTTAACGTAAGTTTATTGATTGATTCTTCAAATCAGGCATATGGAGTCCAGAATGAAGCAAACCTTGATATCTTCGACACCTGTTTCTCCTTTACAAATCTTAATAATATTTTGAATCTTTAAATTCTGTATTGAATTCGCTATTTAATTATCATATCAGATGAAGTCTACAAGGAGGATGGATATAAGGACAGTGTAGATTTCAAATACTTGTATTTTATTACACTTATAGAAATGATATGAAATTAAAGAAACTTCCTTCTTTATAGAAACTTGATTCAAATAAATGGTGTGTATTAGCTGTGAGAGGAGGAAAACCTTATTTTGAGAGTTATGATAAAGAGGAAGAGATGTTTACTGGTTCATTATCAAACAGTTTAGATTTATCACAGTGTAAACAAGTTACATATACACTATCTAAACGAACAAAAACATACTCCTTCTGTTTAATATTACCATTTAAAGTTGTTCACCTCACAGCTTCCAGAAGGTAAGCTTTTTACTTTATTTATTTAGTTAATCATATTTGTGTGCTTAATGGATTATAAAAATTACTTGAATTCAAGATGAAATTTATGATAAAAAAAGATGATTAAAACTAGGTCAAAGCATACAAGATATGAGGGCAATTTATCATTGTTTGGATTTACATCTCGTGAGAAAAAAATTTAAATGAAGAGATTGTATCAAAGATATTTTCTACATTACAAATACTTAATGTATACTTGAAGTATTTTATAATTTCATTTTGACATCTTGAAGTTATGGTTATTTTTTTAATCTTCCTGGAAGTGCATTTGCATTTGCAAATATCTTTGCTGTTTTCTGTATGTTAGTAAAATTATACTATTTTGTGTTATATATTTAGAGATCAGTTATTAAGTTGGGTGTCTGCTATTGAAACATGTTTACAGAAATTAGGTATAATTGAGGTATGTTTTTATATTGATGGTTAAATAAAAGTAGCTCATTGTTTAAAAATACAGTTTGTATCACGATGCAATCAAAACATTTCTTAATGATATTTCCGAAATTGATATCAAGTTTTGTTTTTTAAATTTCATTAAGATAAATAACAGAATTAATAGAGAATGACCTGTTGTCTTGTCAGGTCTTTAGATTACATGCTGGTTACATCTGTCAACAACAGTGCCCAAAAGCAACCAAAATAAGCTGTGCCCAAATAAAAAAAAAAATAAGATGTCTGTTCATGTTACTTAAGCTCTGCAATCATATCAGTAGTTCTTCTCCATAAATGAATTTATGTAACTTTCAGAGACTTGTAAATTAGTAAAAATGTTTTCCTCTAGGCTTCATATAAGCTCCCGGGCCTATATAAAATATGCTCTGCTCCCAAATACAGAATGTGCCATAATTAAGGTTATCTAAAACCCTGCTTGTATTGTTACTATTGTAGATCAGAAATGATGATCATGTATACAGTTTTTGTCCAGCTGTGGTGAATATGAAAGGTCATAGTAAGGAAGCTGGAGATGAAGAAGAATTGTTAGGTGCAGTGGGTGGTAGTGAAACAACTGAATATTCTACAGCAGAAGATATGAACAGTTTAGATGAAGATGGAGATGAAATATTTGGACATATTGGAGACAATCAGATAAAATACTTACAGCAAAAGGCTAGACAAAATTCAGAGAAATTTGATTTTGACTGGACCAAAGAACCAACATCTGAACCTAAGAATGAAATGAAAGATGTAGAAACACGTACTGATCAAGAGGAGTTTTCAGGATCCTGTGATTTTCAAGATCCTTTATTCTGGGAAAGAAACAAACTCAGTGATAACAATGATAACCAAAATGCTGGTGATATTGATTCAGATGGAGAATATTGTGGTCTTACAGAATTCGCACAGCTTCGTGTTAAAAAATCATCACCCCAACCAGCATCTCAGTCTGATACTTCTAATAATAGCAAAAATCAAAACATGTCTAATTCCAGTGAAAAATTAACTGTTAATCTACCACAACCTACTGGTAATTGTTCATCAACAACACCACCATCTTCAAACTCAGTTGAATCAAAAACAATCAATGAAAATAATTATGCACCATTTCCTGTCAGAGAACCTGCTCCAAATTTAATCAACTTTAATGATTATGGAACTAGGCCATCAAAGACGACTTCAAATAATTTTGAAGAACCTTTGCGACCGCTACCACAGCCAAGAAAATTGTCTCAATTATCCCCCACTGAAAACTCCATTGAAAGAAACGACACATTATCCGAACAACCTCACAAAGAGTCTAGTTCAAATGGATTAAAAGTTGTTTCGTTGAATGATAACAAAATATCATCATCTTCATTAGATTCTCCACCTGCTCCAATACCACGCAGAAATAAAACAAACACCAAACCTGAAGAAGAAGATAATTTTTATGAGGGTATCTTTCCTCCTGCAGACAATGTAGCATCTGCTCCTGATGTTCCCCCAAGATTTGATTCTTTAAATTTAAATAAACCCTCTTCTCCTTCTAATAGAATATCCAATTTTATCACAAGTCCCTCAATTGACCCTGATTTTGATTTTTCTACTGATTTAAGATCATTGAAAAATAGTCAACCTTCAATCCCACCATTACCACCAAGAAATAAGATGAAATCAGAAGAGCTGCATGGTCAACAGGATCAACCACCTGTTCCTGTTAGAAATACAGTGAAATCAGAGGAAGTTAAAGCTGGAAAGCAACCCCTTCCACCAGCCAGAAAAAATTCAACAGAATTACCACCTCCAATACCTTCACGTTTTGGTAGTGTAAGGGGAGTTCCTTCCTACAATAGTAAGTCACTTCTTTATTTTAAAAGTAAAGTTGATGTTGTAGATAGAGATCCAGTTATGCAATTTTTCTTATGAAATATCTGGAATAAGTTCAATTATTGTTCAAGTTTGGTCTTGGTGTTTTTATTACTTGTCTTGGATTTTTAACATTTAGAACAATTAATCTTAACTCTCTTTATTCTATAGCTCCCTCAGTTTTCAACCAATTTATATATAAATATAAGAAAATAGATGAAGATCCAGTGAAAACAGTTTGGACAATTGCAAATTTTTATTAAACTCTTGTGATTGCCATAGTTCCTTTCATTGATTATTTTATTCCCAAAATGTTGTAAAATAATTTGATGATGTATTGAATTTAAGGTGCAGAAGCTAGTGACATTAGAACACCAAGAAGACAATTATCTAATAGAATGAGACTAGATAGAGCTCAAAGTTTTCATACAGTTATATCATTAAAACAAAATCAAATTGAGATGTTGAAAGAAGAAATTTTATTACCCAGTATTTCAGTGCATATAAAGAAAGAACATTTCCCGGGGCTGGCCCTTGTAGATTCATTTAATGGTGTTTGGTAAGAAAGTCTTTTTATTACATACATGTGTAATACTATGACAGCCAATCATTGAATACAAGCCCATGTAATAATTGAATCCATATTCAACGGTCATTGAATACGGTCGGAACTATTTTTTCTAATGACTCGCGAAGGACGCCATCTTGTTTTTTTTATCTCACTTAGAATATTCCCAGTTGCATTGCAAGTTTCAATTTAAACAAATGATGATGAATTAAAATAAATTCTTAATTTAAAACATGTCCAAACAAATATAGTCTACAAAACCCATAAAGAACACCGTAATTGATGTTTTTGAAAGCAAAATAGCCTTGCTTACGTGTTGAACGGCTATTTATAGCCGGAAATTTCTGAGTCTAATAATAATTTTGGAAATCCCCAGTTTAGGCTAGTAGTCTCTATCACCTAGGCGTAAGACTACTTCTCTCATAACCTTATCGCACAATTTTTGTTGTACGTTTTTAGTGTACATGAAAAACCTACACTCCATTCAAAACAATCAACGATAGTGTATGTAATAAAAGTAGAACTGCACACGAGTCTATAGGAATTCAATATTGCACTTGGGGCTTGGCGGCGGGATAACGCCAAGCCCCTTATGGAATATTGAATTCCTATAGACACGTATGTGCAGTTCTACTATTATATTAAGTATAATACTAGAAATGGCTAAATTTTCAATGGCATGTGTTATCAGTAGTCTAAGAAAAAAAAATCAAAAACATTTTGGTGTGCATATTCATATTTTTAGAGTAAAATTATTAACAATCATTTGACCAATTTTTTCTTTTTGTCAATTGAGACTATTTTTTCCAAAGTCCTAGTCCTGTGCTTGAGATCAATTTCTTGCTTAAAAGTTTTAAGCTAAGTTTTAAGTTAAAACCCTTAGTCAACTTAAGTCTAAGCAAGAATTTAGTAAGACCATTTAAGTGTAAGTCACAGAGTTTCACAGATATATTTGCACATCAGGTTTTGCCATTATATGCATATTTGAGGTCAAAGTCAAGTTTCTTAATAAATGTTTTGTTTATTTGTTTGTATTTTTGATGTGAAGATGATAAATTTGTGTCATATGATTATGAATGTATTTCTCTTTTTCAAGGGTTTGTGGATGGAATCTAGTGGATTTTCCAAGATTACATGATAAGTTTCATATTGGAGATAAAATATTATCTGTAAATAATGTACCTTGTCTGAATGCATCAAGTTATTATAAACAAATCAAACATTCAGATTGTTCTACAGTAGATATACAGTTAAAACGTCTACCTAAAGCTTGTGTATTTGTTATGAGGAGATGTGCTGAAGGAGAAAGTATAGGTATCAAACGTGAAGGGGGCACTGCTGAGGTAATCATTTTTATACGCTCACATGAAATGTGGAGCGTATATTGCCGTCACCCATGTCCGTCGGTCCGGCGGTCCGTCCGTCGGTCCGTCCGTCCGTCGGTCTGTCCGTCCGTCCACAATTGCTTGTTAACACTCTACAAGTCACAATTCTTTACGGATTTTGATAAAACTTGCTGAAATTGTTTATTATCACCCAAGGATGAACCCTATTGAAAATCAATAGAATCGGAAAATATTTAATATGAATTATTGCCCTTGTTCTTTAAAACGCGTTCGATTTTTAGCTTGTTAACACTCTACAAGTCACAATTCTTTACGGATTTTGACGAAACTTACTGAAATTGTTTATTATCACCCAAGGATGAACCCTATTGAAAATCAAGAGAATCGAAAAATATTCAACATGAATTATTGCCCTTGTTCTTTAAAACGCGTTCGATTTTTAGCTTGTTAACACTCTACAAGTCACAATTCTTTACGGATTTTTACGAAACTTACTGAAATTGTTTATTATCACCCAAGGATGAACCCTATTGAAAATCAGAAGAATCGAAAAATATTTAATATGAATTATTGCCCTTGTTCTTTAAAACGCTTTAGCTTGTTAACACTCTACAAGTCACAGTTCTTTACAGATTTTGATGAAACTTATTGATAATGTTTATAATCACCCAAGGATAAGCTTTATTGAAAATCAAAAGAATTAAAAAATATTTGATATGAATTATTGCCCTTGTTCTTCAAAACGCGTTTGATGTTTAGCTCGTTAACACTCTACAGGTCACAATTCTTTATGGATTTTGACGAAACTTACTGAAATGTTTTATTATCACCTGATAATGAAACCTATTGAAAATCAAAAGAATCGAAAAATATTTTATATGAATTATTGCCCTTGTTCTTTAAAACGCGTTGATTTTTAGGTTAAATACTGATTAGATTTTAATGAAACCTATTGAAATAGTTTATTATCACACGATAAACCCTATCAAAAATCCAAAAATATTTGATATGACTTATTGTCCTTCTTGTTCAAAATAGGTTTTAGTTTTTAGCTCATAAACAGAGAAGGATTTTGACTAAACTTGATGAATGCTTAACCCTTGATGACATCGAGAAAAAAAGTGTTTAAACGACATTTAATTTAAGTTCTGAACGAAATGTAGGCCTATGACTACAGGTTGAATATTTGATGGTTGCTGTTTTCTGCCAAATGTTCTTTTTCATCAAAGCTGCCAGTGGGCGTATATTACCTTGCCTGGCAAGCTATCTTTGTATATTTAAGAGGAAAGAGTACGCAGTGTTATAAAAAAACAAAAAATAAATATTTATTTTTTATAATTTATTGCCTTTTTCCCTCCATTGACTGAAATATTTCATAATCATTAGTAGCCTCCTGAAATATATAATATGCCAGATTGTACAGCTCAACATAAGGCCTCAGATATACCTGCAATATAAAGTTAACAGATCATAGTCAGTTATCTTTGTTTTGTCCAGTATTCATTTTAATATGGGAGCATGGCAATATACATCTATTTGAAAAGAGCTGATTGGAAATTGTTTTTTTATTATCAACTTGACTTATAGAAATTTTACTAAAATAATATGTACATTTATAAAACTAAACTTTTAACGAAAAAAAAGTTGTTTTTTAACAATTTTGTGCAATTAAAAGAAACAGTTATTATTAATGTTGTAGATAATATATGTTGATCCGGATGGATTAGCTGGACGTCATGGTCTACCTTTAAAATCACACAATATGGTTGGGGATAGTTTATGTAATTGGGTCATCACGGAGATCAACAGTCTGACCTTAAATCTTTTCTTTAAAGACATGGAGGTTAGTAGATTTAAATAACTTGACTGTATCCGTTATATTCCTTTTTATAAATTATCTTATTCTTCTTAATCATATCATTATATTCTTATTGCATATAATTGGGAGTTTTAACCAATCAGAAATGTCCAATTGTCCATGAATGTAAGGTCTGGATAAACAAAAAACTACTTTTTGACCTTTCTTGATTAGTTAGTATTTTCTTCTAATTTTGCTTATTACGAGTTCGTTATGGACATGCAAAAAAAATTGGTATTTTTCCTAGAACACTTCTTCTCTTTATTTATATAGAATTTTCATTTTCCTAAATGGTAATATAAAAATCCATCTTTAAGGGGATGATGAGTTGACAAAACAAGTTTCAAGACTGACATTAGGTGTTCTAATAGGGTCTGGATCAAGGTCAATGATATAAGAATTTGAAGAAAATAAATTTAAATTTATCTGTAATTTCAGATAGAACATCGTCTTGGTGCTGTAGGTAAAGATATAACTATTGTTGTACAACCATCTGATTTAATCAACGAACTTAAAAAACATCTGAAAAAGCTGAGAAACTACAAGTCATATTTGATTAAATAATGTTTAATATAAAATAAGATAATGACAAATATGTACATGTTCATTGTCATCAGCCCAGCCATCATTCTTATTTAAGTCCAAAATGAATAAAAACTTGGCCTGTGATTGCAATATAGACAAAGGTTTATTTTATTATTCTTGTTAATTGTTTTTTTGAGGGAAGGTAATATTGTACAGGTTATTATTACTTTAAAATTGATAAAAAATAATTATGTATTGGTACTGCAACCATTTCATGTAGCATATTGATGAATAGAAGGCATAATAAATTAAAAAATCATTAATTGATAGATTAATAGAACTTCTTTCATATTGGATTGAAAATATCTTTTTTTTTTTTCTATGATTATATTTTTGACTCTGATCAAAAGGCTTAAAGGGATTGCAATGTTTTTTTATTGATCTAAATGAGAGGTTTTATGACACCCTTACATGTATGTCACCTGAAGGAAATTATCAGCTCTTGTGCCATCCATGTCTACAGGAAATAAGACAAATTAATAATGATATGTGCTAAGACTTCCATATAATTTCAATAGCAATAAATAACACTAATATGTACTATAAATATTAAGTTTTTTTGATTATTAACTATATTTATTATTATATTCTTCTTTGATTTTTAATAGTTTAAGACATTTGTTTATGGATATTCCAGGCATGATAAATAAATGTAATTTATTTATTATTATTTGTTCACTATCATTTTCAGAAATTGACTTCAACTTATCTGAACAATTTTTTAAATATATTTTTTGTATACTTATACCTGCCTTGTATTCAGTTAACCTAATGTTTCCGATCATCTTTTTTCTATCTACTGTTATCTTCTGCTCCATCAATATCTTACTAAGGAAAGGACAAAATATTTTCTCTGTAAACACTTGTCATAGGACTACTTTAATTTACAGTTATATCCACAGATTATAGAAGTATTCAAAACAATCAATGACAATATTTTGTTGTTAAATAAGGAAAGTTGTCATATTTTTTTTCTTACTTATCTGTCCTCTTACATTTAATGAGCTTTTGTGTACATAGTCACTAAATTAGTATTAAGGCACTGGCCAAGATCACAAATACAGAGATAGTTACTTAGTACCATAGCGGTATACTTTGCTGGTCAAAGTTAATGCATAGGCTTCCCATTATTACAACTTTATAACAAATTTTTAAATAAGATTATTTAAGATTTAATTTTCTTGTTAAATTTTTACACATAATAAAAATTATTTTTGTTATAAACTTTTAGTTCTTTTTTTTTTAATAGCACTATTTTAAACTGAACACTGTTTTTTGGGGTTTATCTGATATAAACAGAATGAAATATTAGGAGCTTGATGACTATTCTGATCATTATAAGAGATACATTGGCTGTGGTCTGAAGTAAAAAATACATTGCTCCCCTTTAACTGCTAAACAGAAAAAAAAACACCGTGTGGGTTATTCTTTTTAGGCATAGTTGGACAAACTCTAGTCATATAGTTTATTACTTACAGTATGTATTGTATTGTACAGTGTAAGTATAATGAAAAAATTAAAAAGTTTCGTCGTCCAAAATCAGGAGCTTCATAAACAAAACTGAAGTATTGAATTTATTGTAGTCTTAAATTTGTATTTAAAAAGGTGTATTGCTTCCCTTTAACTGTTAAATAACACAATGTAACAAGATCAGTGGTGATATTTGAAGTGGAGCTTTTAATTTGCATCTAAAGAGGGATAAATTAGATGTGGTCTGAATTTTCAGAAACTTATTGTTTCCCTTTAACCAGATCAAAGGTACCCTGTTTCTTTTCTTCAATAGTCATTCATTTTCAAAATGTTCTCAAGGCACTAATTGCGCAAACGGATAAGGAGTCTGTAAATTTCTCAGAATTCACTGATCCGTCAATAACTATGCCAATCGATTCGAGCTAAAATCGTACGCGTTTTTAAAGAGCTCATATAAAATATTTTTTTTTATAAAATGATAAACAATTTCATCTAGTTTCATAAAAAGCGTTCCATCGGCGTTATCGGTTGTGAAATTCCAAGCACTGTTTGGACACCGAGAGTCTATTTACAGCGCAGTTAACTAATATGCCTATAGTCGTAGTAGCTCTGATAAACTGCGGCTTCAGTTCTGATTGGGAACCGCGGTGTCTCAGGAAGTTAGACACTTGCCAAATGCCAGCTAACATAAAGTTCCACGGTTCTAGATGATACTTTTATATTTTTCAATCCGATTAACCACTGCCAGTGACGCGGATCGGAGGGGACGACAGAACTGTATTATTATTAAGTTCTGATTGGTGACGAGTCGAAGATTTGTATTCACTCTTGCATGTGTTTTAAAGTAGTGAAAGTCAAGGGAGGTAATAAGTCTGCTATGACTGGAAATGAAATTAAATGAAATTGAGTTCTACGTCCTGCGTTTTTGCACCTGTATGGACTAATGAGGACGGGCAAACGCCATTAAGTGTGCAATGATGGACATTTTGCCAGGACAGCGGCATTAGCCTGCTCTTATTTTCGATTTCCAACTGTCGAGGGAACGTGCACAGCCAATAGCACACTGGGCCTCGGTTTATTGTAGTCTGCTACTGGAAAGGGTATACGCACAGGGGCTTGTCTTTACGAAAAATATCGGGTTGTGACGTACTTGAAAAAAAAAATCATATTATAGGCCTCTACTAACCCGATATTTTTCCTAAAGACAAGCCCCTGTGGGTATACGTAGATAGATGGACGATTAATTTCAGCGTATCCCACCAGAGGTGTAGACTGAAACCGACTGAAATATGCTTTTTTTGCTTTATGCCTTCTGCAGACTGAAAACTACACAAACTTCTTCGGACGACATGCATATACTAATGATACGTCAACGAATTCAAGGAAGCAATATTTCTTAGCTTCAGAGCGATGGAAAGAGAGCAACGTTAAACCTTCGAGGTACGTGGTTCAAACTGGACCGGAAAGAAACGTAAATCATGTATAATCTCATACTTTTTAATATAAAAACAACTTTTTATTTAATATAATAAATATTTTTGAGACAGAATATTTAAATGATTAAACGGTAGACAAAAAAAATTAATTGGTTATTTTGAATATTGCACAACGCCTCTTGAACAATGACGTCACGTTAAAAACACATGGCTTCATTATTTTCTATCTTATGAATATTTATGTAATAACACACTTTATAATTATGTACATATTAATGAGTATTTTAAGAATAGGTGAATACATGTATATAATAAAAAAAAAATTATATATTCCAACAGAAGATGTAATAAACGTAGATGGGGTATTATTACATGATCATTATCATCTATCTCAATGATATATTATATCAGAAAATAAAATTCAAAATATATATGGTCGTAAAAACTATTTATGAATAGTTATATCTTTAGGTCTTCACCAATTAGGACCCAGTTACATTTTTGACTAGATTATGCAACATATAAGCTATATTGACTAGAAAATTAAACTTTATCTATATCGTTGCTGTACAATTTTCATTTAACTCCCTTCAAGCAGGCTACAAATTTACTCATTATCATAATTGTATTTTGATTTGGTAATTATAAAATTATAAAATATAATAACGATTAAAAAATGGATAAAATAGTCTGTACACCATGTAACAACAAAAACATTTCAAATAAGAAATAATTCTATTTAAATTTAAAGAATTATTATACAGTCTATTTGTATTAATCTCTTTTACTTTTATTAAGTACATCTTTATTTGATTGTATGTCTGTAAGTACTGAAGTAAGTTTAAGTAGATGTGCCGTATCATCTTTCTGTAAGTCGTCCAAAAACGACCGACAAAGGAAACGGTCGTACAACCCATACTTTGTCTCTTCTTCACTACCATAATTGCACCAATGGTTACCGTAATGCATCGTTCGATCATATTAGCACTTCCCTTAGCAGCACTTATTTTCTGAATTAGATAGCACTTTGACTGGATTTTTGTCTTGGATTCTATGTTATGAGCAAGATGATATGAGCTAAGAAGAAATCTATACTATATATTTACATAAGGAGACGGCTCCTGGCAAGATAGAATTTTGAGTATCACAATTAAATATGTTTATAGAAATTTCCAAGATCAATACTGAAATACTCTTTTTCTGAAAAGAGAGAAAAATGTTCAAGTCTAAAACAATTCTCGATTTTGTTTCCTTCAAGTCACAGCACATTTTACTTTATATTCTGTATACCACTTTAGGAGAATATGATTTACAAATCATGATTCCTAAGTTCTACAGTCTGTTCATCATCGTATCGTGCCGTGTCGTATCGTCATTTAGCAGGAGACACTATAGAACCACTGTATGCCTGTGAGTTACAAGTTGGCAAGGCAAATGGATTAACACTGGTAAACGGTGAACCTACGATGGAACTCATTCCTGAAAAACAAAACAAGATCAAAAATCAGTTATAATATGTACGATATAATATGATCTAGACATAATTATATAGAAAGATAAATAATTTATGTTTTACAACATAGAACAACATCGAATAGAAATAATTTTCAACAACATCTAGAAATAATAATTAAATATTAACCAACATTAAGCAAAGAGAAAATCAAGATTGGGGCCGCATCCCACCATATTATGAGATGATAATCATTTATATATATTGGAATTTGCGAAAAATGTTTTAACGACTGAACAACAACTGATCACCGTAGTAAACTTATGCAGTGATTTCGCCTGAAATTTTTCTCTATTTTCGAAGGATTCCTGTAAGGCATTTAATGGAAAGGATGTTGAAATAATACTAACGTGTATGAGAGGATGTGCCCAACCACTAGTTTGGATACCAGGAAAGGTTGGCGGAGGACTATTGCCCCCTCTTAAGACGGGAGCGAAAGCACTTCTTTGTTTGACGGCTGTGATCATATTGGCAGGTGAGAAGGAAAATATTCCTGGTGCACACGACCCCAATCCTTGTGATCCTATATTATGCATAGGCGGCGAATGGGGAGCATTAACTAAAGACAAAAATTAAAAATAAAGAAATTAAAGTAACAGAATAATACAACTAAAATAGTTTGTTAGAAATAAAAGTAACTAATAAACAAAGGTTCACAATATATGAATAATATAAAAAAATAAAGATACCAAATACAGAATAAAACAAATTGAATATATACATACCTCCTAATCTACTAGCTTCATCACGTAAAAAGTGGTCTAAACCTGCAAATATAAATATACATACAATATAATATACAACAGAAATTATTATTCCATTTACTTCCATATCCAGAAACTTTAAATAAAATAAGTCAAATTAATTAATACATTCAATTGCAAAAACAAAACCAAAACGTTTTGAATACTCAGCTTTTGACCTACAATAATGATTTGAAACAACATTTCCCTTCACAATTATGTTGTTTAAGAGTTTCGGTAAAATACATTATTTTTTGTCTTCCGCACAAAAATGTTCAAAGTAAAATTAGCTATTTGTTCAATGGAAAAAGTCTGGTGAAACTGGTTAGACAATGGCTGGGATGAATCAGAAAAGCCAAAACAATACAAATATAACAAGCGTCTTCCATCTGTCACGTATTAAACATGCTAATGAAAATCCAATATTGGATCTGTGGCATTCTAGGGCACTGTGAACAGTCCATTTCTTATAATATGAAGTCGGAATTGTAAAATACATTAAAGTTATGCTGTTAATCATTAGGGTGCACATGACGCCCTCATGATAAAAAATCAATTTCTTCCTATGACTAAGCTGTTCCAATTACTTAAATATAGTTTATTGCAAAAAATCAATTGAATCGGTTAATGTTTACCGGGGCCACCGACGGGCCGAAGATTCTGAGCTTCGTAGAACACTTATTCATTGAAAACACAGTAATAAGTAACTAAAACTGTACTCATAACTAATAAGATTTGTTCTTGAATCCATGCAGTGAAATTTCCTTTCCTTTCCTTTAGTGCCTGAGTTAAACATTTGTCTCCTGCCACATTTCTACTGATTTGTGGCAATTCTGCATTGGATTATATGACAAATACAAGGAAGATACTCGGGTCAGACATAACGGATAGAATTCAACGCTTCAGTTGATCGGTTTGTTGCTGCCAGGGCAAAGAAAGCATTTGACAGACATCTATGGTATCTAAAAGCGATACAATCTCAGTCTTAGATTGAATAAACAAATTAAGTTCTCAAACTTGGTCAATCAGAGTATATATTCATCAACGATGTCCAAAGTATACAAAAAGAATGCAAATAACCCATGAAACTATGTAAACTTCCATATTATTATAATAACAGGTTATAATAATTGATAAAAGCCTTAAATTTGATTAAGGGTTTTTCAATTATTGTATATAAACATTGTTTTCTGGATTTATCAGATTATTTCGGTAATCTGTTGTATGCAACCAGGCAAGTCCCTTGATGAATATAAACTCCTATTGACCAAATTTGAAAATTTAGATTTTTTGTTCATTCTAAGACGTTGTATTCCATTAAGCTTTGTTCAATAACATTGTACCAGATGACATAGATGTCAGATAGCTGCTCACTTGTTTGAAGTGAAGCCTTCAAATGAAATCACTATGCCCAAAGATCGGTTTGGTACAGGATTTCCACAGAAAATAACATTTAAGGGGAATGCTTAGGATTTTTGGTGTTGATTTGAGCCTTAAACCTATGTAAACAATCTTCAGAAGTACTAAAATTAATGATTAGGTCTAATATGAAATCATTGTCAAAGTATATGGATAATCCTTGCTGCAAATGGTGGTCGTTTTGAATTTCTATTCCAGTGCTCAATTTCAAACAAGGATAATTATCGATTCGCATGGGTTCGACGGATCAAATTTTTACAGTAAGTCGTGAACAATGATACTGATTAGATTATCTCAGAAAATCAGGTGTCTGTGACTAGGTTACGATCATCCAATGCCGTGGCATCGAGTTAGTGAACTGTCCCCTTTAACTTCAAAATTGACACGATTTTATCCTGGTTTTTATTTGACTCATTGAAATTTGGCTCTCGATTCCTTGACGATCAGCATTGGGAAATAAGTCCTTCATACAGAGAAGCTTCCAAAAACATCTGTGCCATCAATGTAATCAATGACCACGCCAAACGTCGTGCTATGTTGAGCTCAGACTTTCTCAACAAAGCGCGCTCTGAAGAACATTTCCAGACAACTATACAGTTGGTTGAGGACAATAGGAACGCACTACCAAATCTGCGAAAACGAATGTTGCAGCAATGAATCAATGTATTGTAAATTGTCATAATTTCATCTCAATGGTGTTATCATTTATTGCTTTGGTTATTCTAGAGATTGTTTTGCTTCAAAATAATCATGTTTGAGAAAAAAATAATGTATTATTCATGTTTCACTTGACAGTCAAATCATGTAAATTAACCGATATTTCAATATTTTCGAGCAGCCGGTGGCCCCCATAGCCATCATCCGATTCGGATAAAATTTTGCCTGTGAATTACTATTGGGTATTGTAACAAATCCATCATAGGAAGAAGTTTGTCCACTGCAAAAAAAAAAATCATGGGGCACCATGTGCACCCTATTAATCATAAAATGTAGGTATATTTCTGGTGTAGAGGTGAAAGTATCCAAGGAATGAAAGACCAAATGTTAGAGAATACAAGATGTCATGTATTAAATTCATAGCAAATATAATAAATCATATGATCAATACGACCAATATAACCAAGACTATTATTCGTCTATTTATCTGTTTATTTCTTCCTTTATTCCTGTCATCCGTCAAATTGAGTAATTTGTTCTCTCAGTTGATGAATGGAAAAATAAATGATGAAATGATTAGAGCTGTAACGGCCTGAATTATTGGTGCAGTTTTAGATTCAGGTCGATGAGCTCTAAGAAGTAATTTGATAGACGAGGAATGAGGTATAACGTTGGTAGAGAAACGGACTAAAATATTTTGTATAGTGACATAAGACTTTTGTTAAATTGGAGATCGAGATAGGTTTTTGTATTGACATATTGTATTATATATTTACATTGCCCAGTAATCTATTTCTAGCATGATTACAAGCATGACTTGAATAAGCCTGAAACTAGCCACTATTGACAGTAATTGCTTCTATTGTAATGATTTGATTGAAAATAACATTGTATTCATTCACTTGTTATTATTTTACTAAATAAATTGTTAGAGCTGAATCACACGAGTAAATGGTGATTTCCAATATTGTTTCTGTTGGAATTATTACAACTATTTTCAGTTGATATTGTTTCTATGACATGCATAATAGATTAGAAATAATAATTTCTCAATCACCCTGTCCATGTTATGTTCCTACTTTACAGTCAACGTCTGATTCTGTCTGATTTTAATAATACCACTAAAGAACTATTGTTAGCTAATAAAAGTGCCGGTTGTTATTTGTTTAAAAGCGTTAAGAACCCAACCCAGCATTGGCTAAATCTTTTCTGAAGAGGCTCACTTGTTCATTAAAAGGTGTGTATATAGATCATTAAGCAAATCATGTCACTTCGCTCTCTCCGATCTTTTCGTATTCACATACATTTACTCATAAGATTAAACTATGATAAGATATTGAATACTGGCAATTTATCATTCAAAGTATTTTAAAAGTCCTGTTTGCTTACCCATATTCCCGAGAGCTCCACCCCCATGATGGTAACCATTCATGGCTGGTGCACTAGTATAACTACCATTACTATGAGGTGTTGAACCATTAGAGCCATATCCTCTAGGTGATACACTTGAACTTTGACTTCTGTTGTAACCTACAAACATAAATTATTATAGTATAATTAGATATTGTAAATGAAATATTTATAATCTAAAATATATTAGAATATAATAACGTGGTAATAATTTTTATATTGTTATACTTGTAGAGAAATATAATTAATTTTGATACTTTTATACTAAAACTTGAAGATTTTCAAAATGATTTTGGTAAATTATGTCTCTGATATTGGATATCGTTACAATTAAATGTTAATTTTTTAAAAAATTGACAAATATTAAACAATTTTTCCAGCAGTTACTTGAGGGGAGATATATGACAAGATTAATCTTATGCACAATAGGATCGTGGTCAAAAATGATGGTAATTAGATTTGAGATACATATTTTGTACACTCAAATTAATTTGGCAGAAAATGTTAGGAAAAGTAACTGCTGGAAGTCCGCGGATTTAGACACCAACCTTCTTCCCACTGACCGGAAGCTGTATCTGCTACACTGCCTACACTGACTGCTAACTGGCTAGGGTAGGCATTAAACCCTGACATGGGTGATGTGTTATTCATGGCTGGTGAACGAGGTGCAGGTAGTGATAACTGGTTGTGATTTCTAGGCATGGAATATAACGCTTCCGCTAAATCTGCTGCTCGCTTTAATATGATTTCCTGAAAAACACGAACATTTAAGATATATTTATATATGTATTAATGCTTTACACTTGTTTCTTTTCTTTTATGTGGTTCAGTTTGAAAATCCTTGACAACGTCAGAGAAGGTGGAATCTTTTTTTATTAGGCAAAGAAAACAGGTCGTTTTATGATGGAAGTGATTCTTTCGATAAAGGCTCACCTTTGGTAATTTTTCGGGATCACCTGGATGTCTTGGGACTAGTTTCATTAGTCTCTGGAAACCATAATCTATTGTAGGTTCAGTTAAAGCTGGAAAAACAAAAATATTTTTCTATGTAATTCTGTACATTCTACATTGCCTGAAACTATTGGGGACACATACTAAAATATCTCTGAACATTATAATTCAGAGTTTAGTGAATAAACGTTCTATAACGCATGTATTATCCTTTATGATCTTATAAGCTTTATCTTCATCCCCAAGTTTTATCTCCTGATTAGTCCAATCTTATTCTTCAACAAAACCAAGGCTTGGAAATAATACTTGATCATGTGACCTTATTTCTTTCACGTCTGATCTGAGGTCAGTTATAGAAGACATTTCCAGCGCGCGATAAACTTCTTCATATCCGTGAATGGCACGAGATCTCGTGCTTAATTATTTCCAAACGGTGATCGTTTGGTTTAATAGTTTCACTGTGTCTGTTATTGGTAGAATATTGCCAATATAACGTCTAACTATTGGTGAGAAGTGAAGTTGATGAAAATGAAGATGACAGTTTGTGGAAAAACACTTAATGTATTTTGTCAGTTTTGTACTGATCGATATAATCAGATTGATACAGAAACAACAGATTTTAAACCATGAAATACAACACTTCCAAAAATATCCATTACATGTACATTATATGTAATCAAACATTTGGCTGGATAACGCCATGCTTTTATATTAACTGTATAACATTGTTTGGAAATTTAAGCAGATCCACAGCGACGAATGGGAACATATTTACTTTATTTTTGGAATTTCTTTGAAAATAATTTGTTTCGTTTTCTTCCGAATACAAGCTGTTTAAAGTATGCTTGTAACGTGAACTCGATTGTTGCCATTAATAACAAACAATGTGAAAATGTATCAAGAATGTCGCTTTTGTTTTTTGGTTGATTTCTCGTATTTTATTGTTAGTATAAAACATGATGTGATCGTCTTTTCAGCACGTGTTATAAAGGGGGAGGGGAATCACATGTTTCACGTCATAGCATGGCATGGGAGATATTCACATCGAATCTCTAGTTGCATTAAAAACAGAAAATTGACGAGATTTCTCATGTAATCTTGTTTTGAAAATGAAATGTATCTTTCTCAAAATACGTTTATGATAAAAATGATTATTGTATTCAAGATGTAAAGAAAATGAAATCAACATGTTTAATATTAAATAACCTTTGAAATTCTACTTTTTTCTTTTATCTTTTTTCTTTATGCTGTCTTTAATGACGATGTATCGAAACTGGTACTTGGTGCATCAAATAATAGTCTGAAACTTACCTGTATACACAAATCTACCTGGAGCACCTTTACAGAACTGTTTTGATTTATATGATAATGTTACTTCTACAACACCAGGGATGTGACGAGGTGGGGTCTGTACACGTATTGCATGAGACGTCAGCAACTGAAAATAACAATTAAAACATTAACATATTGGCTATACCGAGAGTCTGAGACTATACAGAACTAATTAATTCTAAATAATGGTGATGGCACCATGAAAAATAACAAATAGACAAGAATAATAACAATATTGAATTTAAAAAATAACAAATCTTATCAGATCTCAGCACGGTGCCAGATATCACTCAAGAAATGAGCTATTTGTAATAGTTTCGTATTTACTGCTAATTAATTAGAATAGCAACAATTGCCAGCGTCCTGGGACAAGAAAAATATACACAATACACGAGATTTAATTCTCAGAAGACTTTAGAATTACTGATTCTCTTGTCATCATTTCACTTATCTAACTTATAATATTCCTCCACTGGGACAACGTGTAAACAAACATACCATAGTTCGCTCAATTAAATAACTTTAAATAACAGTTCTTAACAATCATCAAATTGTATTTAAAGTTTAGAAATAGAGAAGTCGGTAAAATTTAGTGTTCCTAGTGTTTTAACTTATATTGTTCTGCGTTGTAATTTTTAAATTTTCCTTTTTGTTCAAACACAAAAAGTACAGAAAATTAGAACAGATCAGATGTCTGAAACCTGATGTGAAGTAAATTTAATTTTTCAGCATATTAATAATTGAGGCAGATTCGTAAATTAGGGAACTTTTAACATTCTCGTAAAATATTCCTCTACAATTCTTGTCATTTACTGAACTGATAAAGAGACGAGAAAATCAAGACTACATCTAACAGTTGGTATAGGCGTGGTTCTGGTATTACAGAAGTAATGGTTCCAAGGATTTAAATTATCTTTGGTTTATCGCAGATTTAATCATGAAACAAAGGCAGGATATTTTGAAATTGATGGAAAGCTTTTAGTTTGTAATTACAAATGAAACATGATCGCAAGTTAAAAATCTCATTCGAACAGAAACAAATCCATGCTATTTTTTACGTTTCGAAGTACACCTTTAAATCAAACAATAATCAATATCAATATACTATGATTCTTTAAATACAGTCAATCTCATCTTCCAGGCCATTACAGATTGCCATAAACTGATGTTTTCAAGGTGTTATATTCCACTAACGCGTGCATGGTGAAAGCTATAATTGAGCGGTAATCCGCCGGATATTTGACTCTTGTCTAATTACACGTATTACCGGTATTAATACGCTGGTCTCAACAACCAATCATTTAACACAATATAAAAGATTAACACTTTGTAGTCACATCAAAGTACCGATATTTCTATTGGTTATACAGTTTAAATGGAATCCATTATTCCTTCCTTAACCTTTATATGAGGCGGAATAAAGGGTTAAAGTTATCAATAACAAGGTTATAGAAGGGGGCGTTAGGATTTCCTAACATAAATAATTGAATTATTATGGCCATTGCATATTATACAATATTTTGAAAGCCGATGATGTCCTGAAGATGTCAAATTTTCATTAATAATAATATTTCATATTTAAATGTTACTTACTTCACTCCAGACTAACATGGTACCAAATACCAGTTGTAAACCATCAAAAAAGTTATCACCAATTATAATGACAGTGGTACCACCACTCGTCCACCCTTCACTGGGACAAATAGCTTTAATACATGGGGTTGCTGGAAATATAAAACCTATATACGATATATTGATAAAATTCATCAGTGAAATCGTCAAACTCTATATATCACCATGTTTGACATTAACATTTGCTAAAATAAACACAGTGCATGCATATTTTAATTTCAAATTCAGATTTGCATTAAACAAAGCAATTCTAGGATGACACAAACGCAAGACTGGGAAAAAGCACACAAAAACATCATTTAAAGCAGTTAAAACTTGTCTTAAGAAAACATAATTGTCAACACTATTAAAATAATTGCAAAAGAAATGAAAAGAAACAAAAAGTCGTTGTACCAACCATCTTGGTTTCTGTTTGTATTTTGAATTTTAGAATACACTGGGTCTGAATACAGGGTACTTGCTGGATAACCTAACAAAAATAACCATAAAGGTTTTAATCAATGTAACAAAAATGTCTAGATTTTCCAGACTTATGAAATTCGGCATGTATTTATTTTTAGTCTTAGTCACATGCCCTCAATCTTATAATAACAGCCAAATTTCAAAAGGTGGATCAAGACGAAGAAATTTGTCTCTGAGTTAAATATGAAAAGTTAAAGTGATTGAATATTGAAAACCAAGTGGCATGGTTACCAATCAAATAGCACATGTCAATTATTTATTACTATTAGCAACCATGCATATCTAATTAAAATACAAGAACAATGTTTCAATAGAAGACTAACATGCAACAGATATAAGTCACTCAATTTTATCGACCTTGTAGACTGGTGAAAGAAAGAAAGAAACAGATCATAATGCTCAATTCTAGATGACAAAAAGAACAATCTTTTCAAATAAAAAGATAAGAATAGTCATCAATTTTTAAAGAAGTGTTACTATATTCATACGTTTGTAACGTTATGTTTTATTTCCAACCATAACGATAAATAAACAGCACAGTTGTTGAACTACAAACATAATGGCTAAAGATAGATGAAGATGAACAAGATCAGGCTATTCAGACGCGACATTTTTAACACAGTGTAAATATTGTGGATCGTTCAGAAGTCGTTTTATGTCGTCTGTGGAAAGCTTTTAATAAAGTCCCAGATGGTCGTGCCTATAGTATTAATTAGCGCACTGAAATTTTAATGAAATCGTCGAACGGCCTTCCAGAGACACGTCAACTATAATGTATTTCCACTACAAATCTACGACTGCTTTCGTCTTAAGGCGGGTTACTTGTTCAATCCGTCAACCTATAAATATTCTCCACAGAAGAAATGGAGTGTTTGAAATGAGTCGTTCAGTGTCCATTAATTGAGGTACAAATGAAGATAATAATAATTAAAATCAACTTTAATTGACACATTGTCTTCATTCCCAATCATAAATTAGAACAGAAAAAGTTGTTTAATATAGTATGACTTGAAATGGGTGTCAGGTTTTAACGAACCAATCTGAAATTGTGGATATTAGATTATCAATTTTCAGAAATAATTTGGTAGTTTGAAGTATATTTTGGTAGGCCAAATGTTACTCAAAAAAGACCGAATGGCGTCATTTAAATCAATAAATCGATCTCAGAATTATTATTTTATATGTATCAAGAAAGAGCATGTTTATAGCCTACTTGAAATGCACGCGAATCCAGATGTTATTAAAACTAAAGTTAACAGATGGGCATACGACATTTTTCTTCTTAACAGCTGGCTTCCCGCGCTTTTTGATAGACTTGTATTGTGATTATAATTAAGGAAACTAATCCAAAATGGCGACCCAATTGTTATGAGTAAGACTAGATGACACTAGGACTGAATACTAAAATTACTATAATAAGTCACTGCACATGAATCCAAAATTGTTCTTGCAAATGTGAAAGTGAATCCGCGTGTGAGCATTTTGATTTTTCTGGATTTTTTATTAATTGATTAATTACAAACAAACAGTCTACAAACACAAAACACACAAGCAGATTACACGATGCTGTGTTTGCAAAAGACATTTATATAAACATTGGTACATGGCACTATTTCCAATTGCTGCACAGCTTATCTTATTCATAGGTAGGCCTACTTCGAATCAAAGCATGAAGGACCTTGACAAGACAAGTTCCTCTGTTCGGAACAGTAAAAATGGAACCTTATTTAAAGATGAAAGATAGGCTCTAATGGTTGCAGCAAGGGGAGACTACTTATATCGAAATGTGACATAACTGAGAAAATAATCGTTGTTAAGACTCACCTCCTTCAGTAGGATCTAATCGCCTTGCCCGTCTACCATGTTTAGAATTGTTGTGTACAAACATATTGTCTGAGACTGTTAATAATGGCCCATCGATTGCCACTGATGTAGATACTGCTACCTGTAATGTATAATGACATTACAATAGGTGGAATATAGGGTATTTAATGTAGGGTCAAATGGAAATGTGTTTTATATTTTACTTCAATACATCCGATTGGGTGTAATGTTGACAAGGCCACATTAGAAATTGATAGTTAGAACATCATGTCAAATTAGACCAGTAACGACAAAAGCACGTGACTGCATCACGTGATACTATTGACAACACGTGACCTAATGTCTTTTAAGATGAATAAAGAATTAAAGAAATACAGAAGAAATGGTCGGAAAGACAGGTTGACGAATTAGATGTCAAGATTTATTCAATTTTATCCCTTTTACTATAATATCAATTCAATATTTAGATATTAATAAGAATTTCTAACCAGACCAACACAAAGTAACCAGGCGGGCAAATTTTTGATACACGTGACAATTTCAAGCTTTATCTAATTACTCTTATGAATCACGAATATTATTGTCACAATCATTGAGATAATTTTCTTTTTTCTAAAGGTTTAAAAAGTGAACTTTTCTTAGGAAATACAACTGAGTTTGTAGATTGGGGTTAAATTTGATTGAAGTAAATCTAAAGAATGAGAATCTCTCTGAAAAAAGAAGTAAAATAACTTTTTTATGAGTGAATATTTTGATGTAGTTTTAATGAAGTTTGGTTTAATAATTGAAGAGAAATTCTTATCTTTATGATGAAGATGTTTTTATCATCAACGTACTGAAGCGAGCCATTAACACATGTTTATAGGAAATAAATTGTGTGGGAAGAATTGATTTTTTCCCCTTTAAATGGTCTGAATTGCTTATTCTAACAGTTTATCAAAATATTTTTATAATTTGCAAACACCTATTTACAAGGGATTAAGGGAAATTTATTCTACTTCCGGTAACAATAAGGTGTAGCTAAATCAAACACAAACCTGAAAACGCCTCATATCTCGTGGATTACCAGCATTCTTTAAACAATTCTGATTACATTTCATGAAGAATTTGAGGAAGAATCTGAAAATGGAGAAAAGTTAAAAGAAAATCGAGGATTTAGGACAGTATTTAAGTGTTTTTGTTACAAATTAAGAGATACATGTTATTACTAGGCTAATAATACAGTAAATAGAGTATAACTGTGTGTCTCACAATGATTTATGATGAGTTATTAGGCTATATTATTGTTGGTTATTAACAAATAAAAGAATAAAAATACATCAAACAGCACGTGCTCGTCAAAACGAGGTTATTGTGTGTGTGAGTCCATCAGTCTGCTGGACCGGAACTGATTAAATCATAACGAGGCAGGCTAAAAACAAGAATTATTTGTTTTTGTCACACAAGTTGACAATTACGAGAATATTATCATGTCGAAATATGTATACAGTTGATTTTTGTTTATGTGACGATGTATCTGTAAGTGTAGGCTACCTGAAATCAAGAATGTCATTAATGATGTGTGTGTCTGATACATACCGGAAGTGATGCTAACGTACATCATCTAGAGGCAACTCGGAAGAGGGAGTAATTTGAATTATTTCAAGGCAATATATTTGGTTATGAGGAATATAAATATGATATCAAGATTAATTGTCGACGTTGTATTTGAAACGTGTTTTGTTGTTTGACTGAATTGTTAAGGTATAGTACGTGGCCTAGTCTAATGACATACAAGTGATTAATATAGAGTCACGATGAGACTGGGATGTTAATGTGAATGTCATATTAATTGCTATAACGTCTCTATCAATACTTTATGAGGTGAAAATTAGAATCAAGATGGCTGATCAAAGATGGCGGTGCTATCTAAACATGGCGACCATATTAAAATAATAACTGGTTTGAGAAATAATCGGGTTTAATGGCTCCATTAACTAGATGTCGTCAGTCGTAAAATACAATGAAAACATAATAAAGAGTCGCTATTTTGATTAATAATTTAACCATTGCTGTTCCAGAGAAGAACTGCACTTAATATCGTTCATAATTTTCTAACTGTAAGTGAAATATTTCGAATGAAACAGATTATTTTTTACAGATTGGCACAAAATTTCAAAAATATTCGATTTCACATTCCGTAGATGTTATTTTCGAATCTAGAAACAATATGAAACATCTATAGATTTAATCTAGATTTCTCAAGACAAGATTATCCAGCTTATAGTCATTAAGACATTATGAAGCAGTGTTACAAGTATTATTAAGATGTTTTATTGCTAAATAATCCCTTCAGAGTTTTCTTTTAGCCAACAGGATTACGCTATATCGATCTTCAACCTGTTCTAAATGTGGTGCCTTTAGATCTTCGACATACCAATTCATATGACCTACAATGCTCACAACATAAACGTCGGATGACAGATTGCATATAGCTCAGCACCATTATTCGATCAAATAAAGTAAAACATGTTATTTTGTTGATTATTTTTACTAAAAAAGAAAATCGTAGGCCATATACACTGCCACTGGACTTGGTTAAAATATGGGAATGTTAAACTTTCCAACAAAAGTTTCCGAATCTCTCTTCCTGCAAATAATGTTTATGAGACGTGGTCAGTCAGAACCTTTTAAACAATTGTAATTCAACTGAGTAGATGAGTTTCTGTTGGGACTATTTCCAATGATTTGTGAGCATGTAAGATTTCAGATGTCGATTAGATATAAATGGCGGTTATTCAGTCCCGTGAGATTTTAATTCAACCATCGAGAATTATCGCGAGATTTATTGGTATTTAAAGAAGAAGTAATTTTTCATTTCAGTAAGAAAATACAGAATTACTCATGTGATTAATAATTGACGTATTCAAAAATTGGCTATCCAATGGTCATAAGCATATTTCCAGCAATGAAAATGAAAATGCTTCTGTAAAATCAGATTTGTTATTTAGCTTGAATCTTAACAGGTGCTCATTTCAAAATCCTCTTTTTTTTCTGTTATCTTTTAACAGAAGTTAAATCAAATTAGCTGACAAATATATCAATTACTTACAATAATTACGTTTCCTCTGTATTACATCATTGCAAAATTGCATCACACGTCAATTACTTTAAAACACCGTGACGTCACGGCAACAGATTTGAAGAAGAAAGTATATTTTCATGCCTGTGGTGATACGAGGGAGCTACCATCCTTGTCTATATCTGTCCATTACACTTTTATACCGTCATAAATTTGTTTATGACGTAATTAAGACAACATTTATCTTAGAATCAAGTGATAATTGTAAGAAGGTACATTTAAAATCGTTCGCTCTAGTTAGTAAACTACTGGTGGTCGTCATTTGAAACATTTCATACTTCTTGATCAGACGACCCAATCTTTCCACCAGATTTGCAAATATTTCAAATATCAATTTGACCATCTTTGTTTCAGTTTAGGTCTAATAGTAGTTTTTACACCTCCTTTAACGTCAAATCTAATAACTAGAATTGGTTTTAGTCTGAATACGTCAAGCAGAAAATGAAATGATTCTATAATTGTATTTTCTCTATAATTATCTAGTGATTTTTGTATTTTTATGTAAATGGATAATTTTGCTTTATTTATTTTATTGTGAAGCGAATAATTAGAAGTGAATGTATTAAAAGCTTTATATTATCTATTAGAATTGGTAACTATTAGCAACTGATGAGTAAAACCATAACAAAAATATGCAAATTATTATTCAATGTTTCATATGGTCTGTAAGAGGATGTCTGTTGTTTTGTCTTTATTTTTATTATGGCCTACTTTCAGAACAATATTCCAAATCTCAAAATTGTCCATAATCAAACTTTATCGTGAAAGCTATGATGTTATTGTGCTATATATTGGAATTTGTTTTTAAAACAAGTCTATAATGGCGTTATTTCTATCTAAATTGAATGGTATAAGGATAAATGTAAAGTGTCACAAAGTTCCATTATTTAGAGAGAATTGTCAATAACTATAATCTATTATACTGACAATATCAGGTCCATCTCCACCATTTTCTACAATATCGTTAGAATCAACGCCACCTTAAACAATATGTATCATTTCTACAATAACCACAATCTTTCCTCATCTCTTCTGTGAAAGGAAGGAACGGTTTTCTCCAGCAATTACCATCGTTTAACAGGCGTTTTAATTGATATGATGCATAACTTGCTGTATTTTCCCGCGTGGCTCGCGACATATCGAAGGAAATTAGATGATAAGAATCATTTTTACCGGAAATGAAAGTTGGTGCAAGCAGACGTTGACTATCAGTTAAAGTGAAACAACTATTATTTTCTCGTATTGTTATTCTAATAAATCAGATCGATACAGGGCTCTTTCGATTTTTTAGAGGATATCTTTTCGTTTTTTTGATTCAAATATTGTAAGGCGAAAGAAATGCCGATTGATCCTATAAAAGATCTGAAGTGAACAAGTTTTTAATGTTTCTCATGTAATCTAGAATTGCACAATTACTTGTCAAATTTCAAAATATATACAGGCCAAAAAATCCTTTAACTGAAACATCAAATGAAGCAGAAAAACAAAATGGTGGCAATTATAAAACAGTCATTCCCCAGTTAATTACAGCTATAAACGAAACATTAATTTAGTCATCTTCTAGTTTTATTGTGGGCTTCGTTAACTTTCTTTTCCGTTCATCTGACCCCAAGATCATTATTTCGACCCCTTAAAGACGTGCATCAACCCCTTCAATCCTTATTGACGTTTGTCAAGATCATACAGGTCACATAATTCATTTTCTCCCTTAACCAGACGTCAAGTGATGAAATATGGCGACTGGTTCTGTTCAATTTTCGGACTGTGAATATTGACAGAAACGAAGTGAAAATATCTTGATGAGTTCTGAGCATAATATGATGATATTAGATGATGATTATAAAACCTGACCCCAGATTAGACATCATTAAATCAAACTGTAAAGCACCAAGAAATATTAGAGATTTGTTGAGTTCTATATAACATACAACATTGGGAAGTATTGGTTTATGACAGCTAAAACGACTGTTTTCGCAAAAGAGCACCAGAATGTACAACTTGGAAATTGACGCCATGCTAATTAAGTGCGGACCTAACCCAGAAGTATCAATAGCGCCCCCTACTGAGCTCTTACATTCAGGTTATGCAACTCTGTGTTTACTCCTAGTGAGATTTATCAACATCCACTTGATTTAAATATCAACAAATTATCTTGCTATAAATACGGGGTAATTATTTAGATAAATGTTGAAGTAACCAGCTGGTATAACACAGTTAATTAGTCTTGTTTAAAGTCTACGGGTTGTCAACATAAACCAACTGACTTTTTAACCATCTCGGGTCACATTTAAAACATATAATATTGCAATATTTAAACGATTAAGGTGTTAATTCGTGGCAGGGTTCGAAAAAACAGATGTAAAATTACATACCGACCTATCAAAAATTTGCGGGAGGCAAAAAGAAGCAGATTTTGACATTAGAAATAAACTTATGCAGCCATCTGTAGAGAATTAAGTTGCCTACAAGTTTATATCAGTGATATATCACGTTAACATCGGGGTTAATATTTTCAATCATACACAAATATTTGTGCACATAGCAGAATAATATTTGATTTGGGTTCACCAAGTGGGAAAAATAATATTTTTTTTTTAAATTTTTAACAATGTTGGTGTTCTCTTTAAACTGAATTTGTTTTATACATGAAATTTTTGAAAAACAGTAAAATAATGTACTCATAAATTCAACGCCATCATAAATAAACAGGCACTTCCGGAAAAGCTTGAAGTTGGATCAATTATATAGAATATAGAATATAAGTATGTATAATATCATAGTTTGTAAAAATACTTTTAATTAACTATAAATATCCACATGTATAATAATAGATGGTCATTTTTACAGTTAATTAATTTCTCAAATATCTTTTAAATGATAAACGTGACAAAACGATTCCTAAAAGTTTTGGTAACTTTTATATCCATAAGAGATCATATTCTAAGATTATATTTATCTATCATGTTATATACATTTAGACCTCTCCATAAATAAAACTATCATGTTGAATATAAGAAAAGACTGATTGTTGTCTTCATTAATTTGTCTTTCCATTCTTTAACTACAATGTTTAGGATCCGTTTTAAGACATAAATAACAATATATGTTTAAATAAGGCTAACTTAGTTAGCAAATCTCAAGAGTCCCCATTCCATGTTGAATCTGCGAATTATCCGACTTTAATAAAGTTGTATTTAGAACTCTTGGGACTGGTTGCGTCTAAATCTCTTCTCAACTTCACATCAAGAAAGGGAAAATCCCCGAGGAGCAATAACAAACCTTCAGACAGAAATCTCATTACTTATGGCTTTATAACTAAACATTTCGTTTCACGCTTTTTACAGTTTTAATTTTACACGAAGAGCAATATTCATCGTCAAATTCTTACAAGAAAATTTAGACAAGACAGATTGCCAAAATTCACTGATTATCATCGTTTTAAATATTACATAAATATCCTATACATTCTCTAAAAATACTGCAACCAGCTTTACTTTATAGAATATCTGTAAGTGTTCCATAAATTTGGGAATTGGAAGATGATTCAGACGCTGCAATTTTTTTGGTCAGTATGACAGATGAAATGTCTAGATTTGTGAGAAGTAGCTGACAGATTGTCGTCAAGTTGAGAAGAGGGCGTATTTTAATCTTTCTGTCTTCAACTGAAAGATTGGATAAAGAGAGTAACAGAATCGTGCCAGGAATTACTGAACAGATTAAAAGGAATGGATTCTAAGAACGTTAATAAATGTGACGATGGCGATTCTACAGAATATTGTACATGATAAAAATATTTTGAGAGAATACTGAACTTGTTGTTGGTATATGACCAAGTCCATTGCGAATCATACAGTAGCTTCATAAAGGTGTCTACTGTGAAGTCCGCGTTTATGAAACCGAATATTGCCTTCAATTGGAAGAGCTATTAAAGATTGGCCTATTAAACTAAAAACTCCAAGATTAAACCAAGAATTCATGATCTTTAATGAAACGAAGAGAAAAGGTTTCGATAAAACTAAATTAAAGCAGAGTAATGAATTAATCAACTTTCATCGATTGGAGTCTAAATTAAACGATTTGCTATAGCCTATGACGACCTCCAACGTCTGATCTGTTTATTACAATGACACTGAACCTCTTGTTTGTGACTCTAAAAAAAGTTGGGACAGTCTTTATATCAAACATTTACTATTTAAGTATATTTATAATTTCCTCAAAAACTGTTATTCAGAACAAATGTTGTGTTCTTGGTTGTAAATTTAGACCCCCAAGTGTGATTAAGGTCAACAAAAGAAAAAAATGAAATACTACAATTTTGTAATCAAATTAATTATTCTAATGGATTTAGAATCGATTTGAGTTTTTGTTTATCTTTTTATTGTCATACACGATTCCACATTACCGGTTCGTCGGCTTCATTTTCTTTATTGCTCTACGCTTATTCATAACTCTTTAATCGAGTGCGGGACTGTAATCGAACATGGCGCTGATCTATAACGACTGGAACCTTGGGAATTCTCAAGCTCTTTAGCAAAGAAGGCGAATTAAACTTATCAATGAATAGTTTAAACGTAAAGTATTTCCGAGTATTTTACGCTATTTGCTTGTGGAAATCCTCTGGGGTCTTCGATTCATTCCATAATCTGATTGGGAATTGTTGTTCTCATGTTGTACTAGAACTCTCGCGAGATTTGAATGTTTGACGGGTAAGCTTAACTCTTGTCGTATATCTATTATCCGCAGTCTCTCTTCACATCAAATTTTAATCACAAAAGAACACCTTGGAGAAAAGAAACCACACTTGTTTACAGTTTCAATTAAAAGGGAAATAACTGATTTAACAAGACCGACGTCTGCCTGGGGAATTCAAGTAGGAAAATGAGCGGGAAAAGAAATAAAAAAGTAAATATTGTCTATCTGCTGAAATAACTAATAGATGTTAATTAGAAGATATTATCATATATTCCCAACAGGAAAAGAATAAATTAGCGACCTTCAGGGACAGATTAAAGAGAAGTTAACTGACATAGTGTTCTGAACACAAATTTACGTTCTGTAGGTTTCTTAATTGATTCATTTCTGAATCATAGAACATTTAACTTTCTTGCCTTGTCTTTGCTGATTACCGTATTTTTATCAAATGTATATTTGAAAAGAGAGTATTATTAGAATTTAAAAGTTGAACTGCTGAGAATCACACTGCTGAAAGAATGAAATCATCAATATTTGTAGAAGTCCAGGCTTGTTAAGTGAAAGTAAAAATAATGATAGCTGTAAGGTGTTTTTACATGTTTAAAACAACGAGAAATAAAAGCAATAGAGTAATTAGACGGTGGAGAAAAGTGTTAGTTAGTTGAAAAGCACCGTGACTTGCCAATAACCGTCCTATCGATCGTGAAACATTAATAAATAATGCCTATCCACACAACAATAAACCGTCCTGACGTTCATCAGAAAATGGCGAGAAATCCCATGGGAGATGGCCTATAGTCAAGCGGGAATAAAGTTAATACTTGTGGGTATAAAGTGGGATTATATACCATTATATTACCAAGCTTTATATCTCAATATACTGAACAATTTACTTCAGCTTCACAATTCATTTCTGACATAAGATTGAATCCCTTTGGAATCGTATGAGTCCCATTAGACTTTTGTAAAACTGGGTTACCAAATACGTTATCCAAATTCTCTAAAGTAGAAACGTTTTATTATTATCAACATTCGTTACAGATAGTTCAATACAAAAAACCTTAGTGCAGTACATGAGTAGATGAAGAAGAAAAGATGCACAGGGAAGAGCTCTCATGTGATATTTATACTCGATATAGTTCTTTTAGATATCTATAACAGATCTCTATCACAGCCTAGCGTGCTTGTTACATGTCCAGACTTCAACCCACGAACACAGGTGCAGAAAGTAAATCCACCGTGCAGGAATAGCTCATTTCATTTAAAATTTAATTTAATTAAACTTTGTTAGTTTGTTTCAACTTTTACCCCCTACCGACACCTGCCAAAGTCTTATTTAAAAACAAGCAACAATTAAAATATAGTTATTTTGACCAATCAATGACCCTGAATAAAGTTGATGCATGACGGTTGTGACGTTAACGGCCATCTTGAAACGATGTTGATATTTATGCAAGGGTAGGTTACATTTGGACAAGAAATTCGAGATGCCCTTTAAGTTGATCGAAATGGAAACAAGCTGTGTAGAAGAACGTTCTGTATCACAAATGGAAATCATTGAAAAATTGTAACAAACAAAGATCAAAACAGCAAATCTTGTCTGCCGACACTCAGACACATCAAGAAAACTCAAGAGAATTCAGGATTTGCCTTGACATTGAAAAGTTCTCACGATTTGATGAGTTAGTCAGTATCACAATATTAAATACATTATGAGATTAGTCTAGTCTTGAAAGTACATCTATAATAAAGACGTAACTTACTACCTGTATTATTTATAGTGTCTAATACTGATTAAAGGAATAATAAGAAAGTATCATATACGACAATGTCTAGAATTCTTGGAGATATTTGTGCCTTTTATCTTTACAGAGGTTCTTCGATCAAGTCAACTTCGCGAACTTACTTATTCCAATGATTTAAGGAACAGCAAACAAAAACCATATATATAGGGTTAATATTTTTTTTTCAACCTACCACGATCTACAGTAGCAACAATCAATTCCAGAAAATCTCTTAATTTAAAGAAAAAATGAAGATGCAAAAAGAGCTGATATTCGTCATAATATAGATGTTGCAGGCCGTCAGAAACGTGACAATTAGCGAAATTTCTCTTAAGTGAAAAAGTGAGGGGATATTGTTATATCTCTTTTATTTATTCAACATACATAATTAAGAGATGCACTTAAAACAATCACATCTCTCGACCGTTTCTCTTCTACTTCACAAATTGCAACAACTCGAGCGGAAAAATTTCGGAATTAGCCGAGAGTCAATATGGCGTCAGAAATCGAATTGTCGCTTGGAGATTGAACGTGAAAAAACACGCCATATGTGAGTGAGAATGAAGACTGAATAGAAGTGATTTAGGAGAATATTTTAGTGATATTTTAGTTAATAACAAGGTTAAAGGTCGGCAAATTCGAGCGAGATGAAAACATGGGGGCTGGGAAGAGATATAACATTTCCATTAATTCAAGCTAGTTGAACGAAGCTAAAAGAAGTGACTCTTTTTGTACAGACAACCTCAGTTGTTTCCTTCTTTTTTTTTTGTTCTCTTGTAATTCTAGCTTTGCGTTTCACCAACGATAGGTTACTACGCTGAATATGTGTTAATTTCTTTTATTGATGATGATTCCAAGTGATTTCATTGTCCAAGGACATTTCTTATTAATAATTTAGGCAATTAATTATCATTAGGAAAATATTAATTGCCATGTTTCATATGCCTTTATAATAGCCCCGATATCCTAATATACAATATGGCCAACATAACGACCCAATAACATTCTTATATGACCGAGTCTAATTAATAATGCATATCCAGACACATGTTTTATGATATGAAATAGAGAAAGTCGACACTGACTGATGAGCAAGAGATATTTCTATAAAAGCCTTGGATTTAGATCGATAATATTTTATAGTTGAGAATAGTTAGATTTATAATCTGCTTATAAACGCAATAGTTTATATTTCAAACTAGCTGAAATAAAACTTACAGATCTACAATATGTTGTTATTGACTTTCAGTTTCTGAACACCAACATTCAATGAAATATCAAGACAGCAACTCAAACAACATTAGAACTAAATACAAGCGTGTTACTGAGTACAAATGCCAGAATCTTGTAGCAATGAAGCGATATTAACTTAATTTCCACTCGAACTGAATTAAGGTGTTTAAACCGACCATAAACAGATTATCTGGACAATGGTCAAGAACTGACCTCTGATAGAAGGGTCATCTGGACAGTAACTGACCATTTAAAGTGTGATATTGAATCAAGACTACTAGAATTTGTAATTTGTGTAGTAATATGTGTTTCATATCAGATAGCAGATCTTTAATTAAGATTATCAACTTCTTACAAATAAAGTCAATCAGAAATTTTATCAGTATCAAATAACCTTCAGATTTCACTATACACTGTTGTTAAAGTAGTTTCTGAGTCCAGAGTTAATAGTGTATCTTAAAAATCTTCATTTCAAAAGACTTGCATCTACTACGGAAAGATCTGCAATTATTGCAAGTTGTATTTTTCACATTCCAACAGTTGTATTTGTAAATATTTTAATAAATAAATAATTACAAAATCAGCAGAGTGGAATTAGTGAGCATTTAACCTGTTCAATGAGTTTCTTACCACAAGGGACCAGTCATTGTGTTAAACAATAAGAAATTATCATTCTTCAAGGTGTCCTCTGGGGAGAAATTATTGAAGATTAAAGTATATTATCTGGTCAAATTAGTTATTATATGAACTAGTAAGTATATTATATTATTAAACGTTTTAATTGGACGTATGGTTTATTGTGCTTTATTTATAAGTACAAAACATACCATTGGATAACCTTTGACATACCAAAGGGAAGTGAGGTCAGGTATTCATTAAATTACCACACACTTATCAATACGTCACTTGACATAAATTCCGGCACGTGCTGTTTGGTATTAAAGGCACGTGCCAATTGAGATAATTGAATTGCTTGTTCTGAAAATGTAGAATCTCTGATCGTACACTACAGAAAATATTCCAATATATTTCAGAATTCTTGAAATGTTCAATATATTTCTTTACTTAAAAAGGATGTTTTTGATGAAATCAAGTGAAAAGAGTTAATGAGGGACCTTCTGTCAGCATGTTACTCAGATTAAATGGTCAATATCACTTTAAGCCATCGTCATTCACTTAATAGCTACTTAGACCTCTTCACTCTCAACAGAATTAACTTGATCAAGTTATCTTCATACCTTGAGGGCTTGACAAATTATTCTTATACACTTTCAAGTATTTGTTTAACAACCATCAACAATTACCATTATAGTATTTTCTTTCATAGATTATTCCTCTTGGGAAAATTATTGTGAAAATATCATGTAAAGATTTCGTCATTTAATGGTACACTAGGTTTTGTATTATTTGGAATGATTATAATATTGAAATACAGTTTTTGATAAGCAAATTATTACGCTCACGAAAACAGAGAGAACCATTCATTACAGCTTTTCAAACTATCGGATTTTCCAATATATAAGACATTCAGTTTAATATTGACTGTTGTGATCTGAATTTTAAATGCGGAACTAAAAATATCGAGAAAAAAATGTACTTTATTGTGTTTCCAAATGAATGTTTTGAAAAGAAATAATAAGGCAATATGTTGAAATAAGATGTGAACATTGGAGACTATCTGGTAGAAATAATACAAGTCATTATTCAAGTCATTACAATCATTGTGACCAGCTGAGATACCAGTATTTACTTCTTTTATTTCTTACACTAAATAACATCTAACACTCACATCAAATTGGAGGCGAGCAGCAGTCTTATTTTGTCTCGACAAATTGTTAAGCAGAGGACGATCTTGTGAAAAGAAAGAGATTGTCAAATACAATTGATCAGAAAATTGTGGATTTTATAATAAACAAGTACATGCCGTTAAAAGTAGAATGCAAAATGAGAGTTTTACGTCCTACTTTTCTGCACCTATTATAATCAAGACGGGATAAGTAGAACACAGAAACATTTTTAAAAGTATATACGCTGTAGTAACCACCTTATCCATTATTGTGAACATGTATCTAGAATTCATTATACATCTCCAACAACGTTAATCAGCAAGGAAGTTGTGAATGACAAAATGAAAGTCAGTTACTATGTTAAAATTACAATTTATAAACCTTTTAGCTCTTGTTGTTTAACATTATAATTTCTAATCTTAATCATCAGTTGCCCAGACACAAAGAAAACATTGATTAGTTGTTGTAAATGGACTGGAACAGATCGCTCTCGGATATCCGGACCTTTAATGTTACTTCCACTGTTGGAAGTTAGATTGTTCAACAGAAGGCCCTATTAAGAATAACAATTGGCTGTTTAAGGGGGTATATTTTATAGTAACACAAGGGTATAGCTACAGTTACTGTGGGGTTTTAGTATCGATTTATATCTGAGGAAACAAACAGTTCTTATCAAATGTGCATTTATGTGGTTCAAAGGCTCTGAACAAATCATCAAACGTTGAAATTCTAACGTCAAAATGTGGTTGTTAACAGTTATAAATCATAATCACTGCAGGTAGCATCATATCCAGCAGTGAAGAGACACCTGTCTACAATAACTTGAATGAAACGGTATTTATCATGATATCTTTGTAAAAAATCATTATCTTGTTCATTTCTGAGGCTTAATTCACACAGGCATAGATATATTTGTGATACCAAGAAAGGTTCTTACATTTTAAGTATATATACGTGTAAATATTGTATTTCATTTAGATAATACGTGTAATAAAATGTACTGTTTTTTTTTTTAGATTTTTGTACACCAATGGCAGTTTTAAAATGTATTGTTTGGAAGTTTTTATCTTAATGACAATTAAGAATATGTGGTAGTGTACATGTGTAAAGATTTTGTTATAATAGTATTTTGAAAATGCATGTTGGATTTTTTTTATTTTCGCGATATCTGCATTTTAAAACTGTTTCAATTTCAGTAATGACTTCTGGAAATATATTGTATTTTAAAGTAATGAATTTCATAGAATGTGTCTTATTTTAACGATATATTTTGAATATTTACAATTGTAAAGTTTTTTTTTTATTTTCAGAGAAAAATATCAGTAATTTTTTAGAATATTTTAAATTGAATCATTTCACATAATGTGTTTTATATGAGAAGTAATTTGAAATGATGTAATATGTATATATTATTGTGTCCATAAGCGTATATCATTGGTGTGTTCAAGAAAATACAAAAATAATTTCAGCTTACCTGTCAATAATGACGGGGTCTGAAGGAGTTTCATTTCTATTTCCACAGCTTTTCTTGTCACAACATCGACTGAAAAATAAATAGAATTCAAACGATGTATATACAACTACACTTTTTTCAGTCTTAATTCCAATACTTTCAGTGCTTAATATCTAATCTGGTTAATAAATAATAAAGTATATTTACCTGCACATTACTTCATGTGTTAATAAAACACGACACATTTCTGGATTTTTATCCTGCCCTTCATATATAATTGCCTGTAAAAATAAAAGTATTTATTTAAGTTCATATTTTATAATATATCAAAAAATATTACGTATGAATAAACAAGGATTTCACCGGAATTTTATATTTTTCCTTAACTGAAACAGTCTAAAACATTTAAAGGGCTACGAATCACCCCCCCCCCCCCACACCCCTACCATAACTTCTCGAAACTCTAATCACGGAAACTGACAAATGTCATCGTTTAACTCGAAATCTTTTCGACCTCTCTGAGAAACAGAAGAAATAAGAGAGGCCACCCATACCCCTGGGGTGAATTGATAATTGAGCTTACCTGTTTCGATACAGAATCAATGAGTCGAACATAAATTTCTTGTTCTTGTCGTACACCTGTAATGCAATAATCCATTGAAATTATATTATTGATAATAAATGGACATCATAGATTCATAAAAGCATAGTCAAAATTAAAAAAAATATATTTCCTATATATATTTCACAGCTAGAAATATAGCTGTTAAAAGATGAAGATATCAAATATTTTATCTAGAATATGTGTTTTATTTATTTTTTGTGTGAAGTTTATGTGTTAAAGGTTAAAACATGTGTTAGAGATGAGAATCTTTAAAGTGTAAATTAGTCATTTTTATCTCGTACATAAATCAAATAACATCCTTCATCACATTATTTTTCTTCCTGATATTAACAGATTTGGAGCGAGTCGCAAATACACGTAGCGCTTGGCTTCGGGCAATTATAACCATGATTTTAACTCTAAATTTAACAAAATTCTCCCAAAAAATAAAAAATGACTTTTAACAATTATGCTTAATTGCCTATGTCACTTCTTCTAACTTTTTCAAGAAATCAAAAACAAGAGATAAGGAAAATAATATTGCTAATGATAAAATGGACATTTTGTGGCGGACTTCACTGTAAGCACCATACCAAGTCCAACATGAAGATTATTGAATGTATATGAAGCGTAACGACAAAAGCTTTTAAGTTGATGAAAAGTTGACAATAATATCATCCAGTATAGTTATTAATCATTTATTTTCTAGTTTCTAACATATTGATTATTCTGAAATATCAGGCATTTTCTACTCTCTATACAATAAAATTTATCTGATGATCCTACAGAATTTTTCACCCTTTTAACTTTCTGGGAGTTTTTCTAGTTTCGAGTGCCAATCAAGGAAAGATCAAATATATCCGATACATACTACGCTATACAATCAAACAGATTGGCTTTACAGTATTTGCTCTCTTTGTCTGTCAAACTAGTTGTAAGATGGAGATATATTTAGATTTCAGAACAAATTGTTTCTCTTTTCGTTTTTCTAAGCCTGTAATCTATATTTTAACTCTAGCCTATAATTAGATGGTTGGCGGTGCGGGAGTTATTGTTCTCTAATAAATTTGTTAATAGTTTGCTATAAAATTTAGCCTCCCCATCTGTCGTTCTAATAGAACCTGTCTTCTCCACTGACAGCGTGATGTGTTACTTCAGAGTTTTCTCTGACAAATTACAAATATGATTTTCAAATTTTGCTGGTGTGAAATTTGAGGATTATAATTCGTCTTATAACAGCGATATTGAATATCATATGAACTGAATAGCGGTAAAGATAAAAGCCTCATTCATATTTTAAAAAGGGTAGAATTCTTTATAATTTCACAAGAGATCAATAATGATTTTATTTGTTTAATGCCGATATTTAATCTGTCTATTGTTGAGGAATATTTGAAGGTCATACAATGCACGTGTAATACACGACAGTTGGCTAGCGACACGACATTAAGTACAACAATTCTATTCTAATTTCACCTTGTTTACATTCATTCTCTCTTATTTGATGTGATTTATTCCTACACAAAATAGTCTCATAAATCTTTTAAAACCCGGCAAAGAGATAAGTTCCCTTGTCGTCCTTAATTTCTGATTATTATTTGGTATGCAATATACATGTACGTATATAAATGTGATAATTGTAAAGAAGCTATAACGATCATATACATTCTTGATTAATAAAAAAAAACCCAGTTACGTCAGACGTTAAAAAAGACAGGAAAAATGTAAAAAAGACAACTAAATAGAGTTGTTTGGGTGGAAACAGAATAAAAGATTGGAATGAATAATTAAAGAAGATATAAGGATAATAGGCATACTGTTTAATTATTTATAATTCTTTAATAAAGTTAGAACTTGATATGCTTCGGTGAGATATCCAACTCATTGTTATAATGAAAAATAAAATTGTACAGTCTGTTAGTCAATAGTGCCAAACCATTTCTGTTTTACTGATTGTTTACATTCACAAAAGATTCCATGTTTGAGTAGAGTTAGAGTATACACTTCAAATTGAGAGGTTTTAAAAGCATAACTTCCAATCGTTAATTGACATAGAATATATTTTGCTGAAAATATCAATAGATAACAATTGGAAATGGAATACAAAATAAATAATAAGAAAAATTTCACTCACCATTAGCGAATAAAAGTTGTAATCTGTAGTGGATTCCATTATTTGTCTTTTGTGATTCGTGTTCCTGAAACAAAATGAATTTAGTACTTATCAATTAAAATGGTAATTATGTATTTCAGATTGTTATTCTAATGTTACTTTGAAAGTTTCAAAGTTATCCGCAGTCAACCAAGGAGATTTCTATTACGCACTATTTCAAATCACCAACTTTTTCATGTCTGTTAAAGTATATGCTTTTTTTTTTATCAGATTACCGTCAAAAATTATTTTAGGATGTAAAAAGTTTGACGCATGAATGATGTAGTAATACAATACAATTTTTTCGTCATACGCGTCAAAAAACTCACGTTTAATTCCCAAATTTACATTTACCACGTTCTTCCAGTTGATTAAAATTGTGGATCGATTGGATTTAACGGAACGTTGTATTAAATATGGCAAAGAAGAGTCTTTAAAACGAAGGGCAGGTCTTGTTAATCAAGATGAGGCTTTGTTAACCAGCCTTTTCATTAATAAATAAAATATCAACGTGAATATGACAGAGTAAAACCTGTTCAATTCGGAATGTTAGAAGAAATCTATACGTGTATTGTTGAAAAGTTCTAGATGAATGAAGGTAGAGTTAGAGATTGATTGTTCATGGTGAGAGACTTGGTCACGTAATAATCTCTTCTATATTCTACCAACCAATTTATTTAATTTTATACATTAAAGTCGACCTTTTTATAGAAAACATTCCTAATGTTCAACTACTGGTACCTTTACATTGAAATAATTTTCAATTCCAATAATTATGAGAAAATTCTTTTAATGTTAAAATATACCGTTAGGGCCCAGTCTGATGAATCGAACTGAAATTGCAGTAAGACTTTCGTCGCGACTTGTAAAACAAGGAAGAATATATTGACAATCGGCGTTACGGTTAATTAAATTCGATTAGATTTAGCGCCTTATTTGTTATAAACCGGAATATTAATATCAATATTTCGTGACAATGAGCAGAAACATTCTAGTATCAAGATCATAGGAAATAACTTTCAATGTTAGTCTTTTAATTATTCTTTTTATACTATTTTCAGAATATTGATTAACGGAAACAATCTATCGACCATGACAATCGGCATGTTTCCTTTTCTAATTTTCTATTGACATAAACTTAGATTTGAATGACGTCAGTTTCACTTTAGTTTCCGTAGAGGGTTACTTATGACACCCTGAAAATTCCAGATTACTTGTGCAGTTCTGTCGATAGGTGAAAGCAATATCATCTATTAAACTGGATCTGGAACTGCAAAATATTACTGATGGCGATTTTTTATTCCTGTTCTCTTAACAGTGGTACATTGCTCCAATTTAAACCAGCTCAATAAAGGCTTCAAAATTACCATTATTAGTGATAAAGTTTTAGCTTGTGTATGTAAAATTATGCCTGATTATTACGAAAGAGAGATTTACTTATAAAGATAACTGAAAAATTCTTACCTGATCTTTTTCTACAAAATCTATGAAAGCTGTCCTCTCTATTTCAACTGGTTGACCTTGTCTATCATATAATGCCAGTACAAAATGAAAAAAATTACTCTTTCTTAGATTACTGGGTGGTTGTTTTTCAAAATGTGCACGACTTAATCCCACACTGAAAATAAGATTGATATTTTAAACATAAATGATTTTTATAAATGGTACATTTGCTCCAAATAAAGATTCTATATTCCTTCTGAATTTTAAAAGAGCTTAGCACTTGGTCGTGATTGAATAATTGGTGAAGAAAACTTCAACCTGATCGTTGACCGGCAATTATTGCATGAACCAATGGTTATTAAAAGACAGATTAAATTCACCAAGGTGTTCTGCTTCAGCAACATAAAAATACACGTACAGCTAACTAAAAATGTATTCCCCAAAAAGACGGACAAAATTTCTTTTCTTAAAAAAAACCTCAAAGACGCAGAATTGAATTCCATTTAGAGATTTAAATATTTCTTGACGGTAAATATTGTGAGCGTGTATGTATACTGATTAAGAATAAAAAAGAAAGTATGTAGTATAATCAATGAATATTTTATAAAAGAACTTGTAACATCTAATCAAAAATAAAACACAGAAGTTAATTAATTAATGTAAAAGAAGTAGATTTTGATATTTGAAAATTCATTTGAAACTAGCACTATATATAATATAATTATTACGTTTGATTGAAAGTATAATATTATAACTAAAGAGAAATATAACATTGCGCATTAAACATTCAACATAAGCGCTCCGTTAAAAATAAATAATCAAACATATACCATGAACATCTTTCTACACTATAACATTCAATGATCAATTGTTTTGCTTATATATCCATGTCCAGTTAGTCATTTACATCTTCTCTAAGAATATAATATTTTTGCAGACTTCATTCGCTGCTATCTATCCAGGACTTCCTTCACTTTCGTTTCGTTTATAGAACAAATTTTCAAAGGTCACATTCAAAGAAGGTGCTTACGCGAGTTGTCAACCATTAAATGTTAAAAAATCATTTTACCAAATAAATTATGTAGTCAAATAATCGTTTTGGGAAGTTGAGATTTCCTACAGTCATGATATGAATAATAAACTACGATAATAGCCACCCCGGGGATTGGGGCTAAATTTATCTGGAAATTCAACCACGGTACAGGGAATTGGTATCTACGGCTAGGGATTGACGTAACCCTCATTACTGATTATAAATCTAGAAATGGAGAATTATTATTAAACTTTCATAATTAATATCTATTCTTTAAAAGATAATTACTACACTACACGGTCATCCTTTATCTAAACCTGAAATTGACATGAATTTAATTTTAAAATCATCTTACCTTCCATTTTGATCTAAAACTGTCGGCTGCATCCAATTCCTGACAGCAGATAACTGGGAAGAGAGCGATTCTTCCTTCATTGGGCTAGTCGTTTCTTGATCCGTTACAAACATTTACTCTTACTTTCAGGCAAACCCTGACACCAAAATCCTCAATAAAAACTCCGAATTTCACACCACTGCTTACATTTGTCACAAAGATTCCAAGTTGATAAAACTGTTCCAAGAGATTGAAGGTTGTGATAAGATCAGAATGAAAAAAGTGTTGACGTACTAATGTATCATGAGAAAAAGGAACGTGTATTATTGTCAGGTAAATGGTTCCCCTTGCTCCTTGCTACTGTACACTTTATTTACTCCTGATACCAACTCAAACCCTGATATTGTCGAATCGTTTATCGAGGGACACTTCCAACTAGAAGCCGTAGTCACGTCTGCTCGAGCTGTCTCTCGGGTAAAAGCTTTTGTTGCTTTCCTCTGCCCTCCTCCGAACAGTAATTCCCATCAGACGATAGAATATCCCGAGGGAAGTGGGTGGAGCCACAAATACACCTAAACTAACCAATCATTGTCGTCGCTGACTCCCAGATGACAATTAGCTCCACCCATCTGCTGGTAGGAGTGAAAAATCTTTATTGTTAGTCCAATCAAAAAGCGCAAGAGGTCAGTGGTAATTGGAGTGAATTAGTACCATATGGAATGGAAAGACGGGTAAACCTATCACAATCACTAATTGAAATTGAAAGAAGAGAAACACGAGGGTTTTCGATGGAATATTGAATGTTGTTGTCATGAGACCAAGAGTAGGGAAATGGAGAATAATAAGCCCCGCCCTCTTTATGTTTATATCTTAACAGAAGCACGTGGTAATGTGGCGGTCCGACATGACAGTGTGTGTGGTTTCCTTTTGGAAAGTCAGAAATACTGGAATTTCGTAGAAGGTATTTACAATTTTTGTATTTACCTTCTACTGTAAAATTTTCCTGATTCATTTTGTAGGCGCATATTTCATTTAATACAGCCTAAAATATTTTTCCAAAAATATAAGATAACAATGAAATAATACCATTTTTTTTTCAAGATATATTTGGTTCCTGCGTCGCAATTCGTGTCATAAAACATTATATTTCATTCTAAATGATACTCAATCGTAGTTGTCACCCTATTTCAATTGTCACATGAATTTAGATTATTTTAAAGTGATTTAATGAAAATTATATGAATCTTATTCAAATAGCAGTAATGTGAAAAATAAACTTTAATCCTTAACAAACAATGTTAATTTTGATGTAAATATTTCTTTATGTGTGAAAATATTCCATATTAGCTTTTCCTTTTAATTTTATTACATTATCAAAACATCGTATTCATTTCACGTTTTGTACGCAACTGGCATATGGTGGTTATTTTGACTTGAATCTGCACTAATATTCAATTGTTAAATTCTATAACTGGTACATTTTACATTTTGAAGACGTATATCCTATTAAATTCTTTTAAAGTTTTCTTATGGTAGTAGAAATCAAAGTGAAACTTTATAATCTATTTAAAAAGGGAACGATGAAAAGGATATTCGAACTTATTGAATCAATTATTAAAGATCTGTACAAATTTTCTTGATTGAATAAGGATTGATTTCAATTCATTTAAATTATTAGTGAGAGAAATATTTCTGATGATCTGAACAAAATAATTTTGTAAAGCAGATAGAAATTCTACTGACAGATGGGAACCTAGAAAACCTTTGTTAATTTGGAGGTGATTGTTTGCAAATAGAGTCGAGTCTTTTGTTCGACTATTGATGAATGTTTAAAACGGCACGTGGCTGTTTACTGATCCGTAAAAACACGACCCGTGCTTGTATAAATGGTTGAATACATGATGTATAACAATTTACTATGACCCTTTAATCTTTTAACAAAAACCTCATCATCACCATTTTCTTCTTTAAGGTCATGGGCGTGACGTCATTAAGACGACAAGTGGAACGTCACGGGTGGAAGCACCAAGGCGCGTGTGACCTGACAAATTTTATTCCGCAAACCAAATGTCAAGTAAACGACTGAGCGCACATTTTAATAATATTGTATTAATGGGTATAACGGTACTTCCCTTTTTTTCTATAATCAAACAACAATATTGGTTGTGAAGATAAAATGTTTATGCTTTATTTAATGCCATTGAATAAATCAAAAATACATGTCAAAAATTTTGAAACAAATCCCAACATCTGTAGTTTTCTGTGCCACTTTCATAAACATTCAAACATAAAATTGTATCTAAAGACTCATTCAACCACCCATTCTGTTAAAGGAAAACTGTAAGGATATAATATCAGCTAAAATGTGCAGCAATTCACCAAATTGTACTAAAACATGATTTAGGCTATACATAATAATATAACATAATTACTTTTTGTGTTATGCGGGATTTTTTACGTTTAAACCCCAGACAGTTGTTTCTATTACGACTGAATTCTTCAAGAACAGTCGCCATAAAACATCTGAAGTTGTTGACATGAAAATGATGATCTGTTTTAAGACCATGTAATTATTTTCAGAAACGAAATAATTCATCAAGACATTTGAACCAATACACGAAACTAGTTAATACCGACGACACATTCAGTACAAAAATGAACAGAAGTTTAGTTGACAAGCGCTTAGTCGCCAGAAAACAATAAAACAGAAATTATAAATAGTGGAACAGCAGTAAAATAGTAGGGTGATGTATTTAAATAATAAACGACGAAGGGATTAAATAACGATAATCTGTTTAATCTGGATGGTAAAGGGATTAAAACTGTAGTTTACTGCTGTATTATAGTTTGACATGTATTTACATTTATATTACATATTATGTACCACCAGACTTACAGACTACAATTTTACTACCTGCATCATTTATAAACAACTATTTTCACCATTTCCAACAACTACTTATAAAATTGTAATTTTCTGTTCATCATAAAATAATTAGCTTCAAAATTGTTTTAATCCATTAATAAAATAACTGTATCTAAATGTAAAACTTATCCCACATATAAAAAAAAACAATCTTAGAAGCACACTCGAAACATCACTTGTATGGTCAGATGATTGATTTCATGTTTGCAAATTCCAGGACAGCATTGCTATAAAAAGTCAATCAATGCCTTGTATATCGCCAGTATAGAACCTATACCGGAAATTAGAATTAAAAGTAAATCATTTAAATACAAATATGGCAACCGTGACCCAAATTCCCGAAACTCTTGGAGCCGTGGACCACAGTTCAATTCCAAACTAAGGAATCAATGTTTAATTTACACATTTTTTACAAATAAAATTCTATAAGGATGTTAAAAATGCAATTTTTGAATTAGGTTCATAAGGTCAGTTCACGAGAAAAACATTTTGATGAAAAAACAGAAGGAATTCGAGATAAAGCGCAAGGGTTGTCGTTTCGCTCATCATCATCGGAGAGGCCAGATGCATTTGACTTGAGCTATAGAGACAAACATAAGATACACTTGATCAGAGGCCTACCCTATGCCCCCTGGAAAAATGCTTCGAGTGTCACATCACTAGACCAAGCACAATTTAGCTGAACAATGTACAAAAGTTTTGGGGGAAAAAATATCTATTTATGGACATTTCATGAAGTTTTGGTAAAATATTTTAAATATTGACCCTGTAAACAAATTTTTGGGTCTTCTTTTGATATTCTTGTAAGCTACACATAACCATTTAATTGCAGGAATTGATATCTCCTGTTTCTGATTTTGATTAAAGTAGCCGGAGAATTTTTAAGAAATAAACAAACACCATCCATCTCTTCTTAAGAATCACATGAAATTAACAGATAAGACTATCTGTGCCAATTTGACGTTGATATATCAGTTCAAACAAATAACAGAATTAATATGACAAAGAAAGTTTATGGTGATCTTGATTTCCCAAACCAAAAGTCATACTTCATTGACATGAATTTCTTGTCAAAGGTGGTGATGACGGAATGATGTCACTGTAGATCTCTAATTAATCTCATTTAAATATTAAATCACGTAATTGATAGGTTAATTAGTTAAACAGTAGCCTATTGTCGAGATTCCTTGAAATTTTACACCTCAGCTTTGAAATAGTTTATTTAAACAACACTTTATTTACCTTTAATATACTTAATGAAGAGCGCAGAGAAAGGGGGGTAAATAAAGTATAAGATTTCGCTGTAATTGATCCGTACTGACAGTAACAAGGTGATTCAAAACCTGGTGAGATTAAAAGAAAGAAATCTTAGATCGTAATAAAAATATTTACATTTAGTGGCATGACACAACTACTGTAGACACTGATAGCATTGTTATATATTTTAATTTACATATTTCAAAATATTTACAATTCTTTTCTTATCTTTTGTCTAAAGTTTTAGTTGGTCAAGTGTTGGCTTTAAGCCGCTCTCACCAGCATCTATGCAGTTTTCACTTTATACCATTTCATTTAATGCTAATATTTTATATCGACATTTTTTGTACTGATATTCAAAAACCGTGGTTCTGAAGGTTGTCAGAAAAATATTTCTAAAACATAGGGCAAAAAATGTGTGTGGAAATCTTATGTTTTATTTTAGCATTGGGACATTGTTAAATTAACATGTTTCCATTTCATTTCTGCATTTGGCAATGTTTGCAAGAATTCAAATATTAATACAAACGTAGATTTTATAGAATCCCTTGGAAAGGTTTGAATTTCGGAGATGTTTTTGTAGCAAGAGAAAAGTTAATCATGTTCCCTTATGCTTATAGGTTTTTATTTGTTCTGCATGCGTAATAATAAAGTAACAAGACAGCAAGTATAAGCCAACTGATCATTGTCGTGTGCTGTCAATTATACAATCTTGATATAAAAAGTAAATATTAGTAAAGAGACCCATGTTAACAACTTCGATAATGAATTAATTATCCTAAATCCTAAAAGTGGTATTAAAGTGTTTTAACGATCATCATGAGATTATGCTGTGAACCTGTATATCTCACCTCATGATAAACAAATCATTGTCAATAACTTGACAATTACAAGTTGTTGACAATGACAGTGTTCATAATCCACCAACAACATAAAAATAAATCGAATATAAATAACTATATTTTATTAAAAGTTAAAAAAAAATTAAATTGAAAGTCGATCAGATAGTAAATATGCTTAAGATTTCATTTCGGATCATTAATTTTCTACAATGTTGTCCAATTTCACAGACATAATAAGCAGTATTCGAATGTGTTGGTACAAACATGACAATGTTGAAGAAAGAAAGCTTGTGCTAATATTTCTTATTTTTGCTGATTTTCAATAGGGTTCATGATTGTGCCTTCTAGCATGTTTAAGAGTTAAAAATTGAAATCAGATATCAAGAACAAGGGCAATAATTCATAACAAATATTTTTCGATTTTGCTCATTTTCAATAGGGTTTATCCTTCGGACGGATGGACGGACATGGTTGACAATATACGCCCCCCTCACCCCCCATTTCATGTGAGCGTATAAATAGAATTGTGATTGTGAACGAGAGTATAATGCTCCTGCTCTAATAATATTTTTTGTAATATTGTAACTTTCTTTTAACACAACCCTTTATCAAAAATAAATTCGATACCCACAATGATTTTAAATATTCTTTTGGTTCAATTTAACATAAATTTGTCACTTTCTATCGGTCTATTAGTCTGTTTAAGCACACTCACTCAAAGTTCAAAGCTTTTGTTTTTTTTCTGTTGATGAACAGTTTCACAGTTATAGTTTTATAGATTGTAATGGGTGGGTGTATGATAATTTGCCTACTAAGCTATCTCACTTTTATATGAAAATGATTTAGTCCTATTAATCCAGATTTTTTTTCTCAGATAAACTCATTTTTGATTAATGGTATACAAGATCTATGTTGAATTTATTTATTTACATCAATTATGAAGAAAAGAAGAGATGCTGATAAAAAAAAAACTTTTTGTGTTGGATTAAGAGAAATTGATGACTTATTTCTCCATGATTTTACACCATGTTTTATTTTGACGAATATTCGGGGTAAAAAAGCAGCAAATATCATCAGCGTAATGTGTGGAAACCAATCCCAAGGGATATAACTCTTTGGGTTATTAAATTAAGAGGAGATAACTGTATGGGAAGTAGCGCCATCTAGGGACAACTGGATTTTAACAGAGTTAATTTGCGGAATAAATTTCGACAAGATTAAATTTAATCTATCTTTGTTTAGGGGTTAAGTTTGAGGTCTCAATGGGCCGTGAAATATCCACAGTGATGCCAGATTAGACGTATAATGGGGACGAAATGATTCAATAATCTACGACCAATATTCCTCCATTAACCTGACACTAGTAAACAAATAAAATTCTAATAAAATAATTTCTCCCGTTGGTAGTAAAATTAGCATTTATTAGAAGATGGTAGACGGTAGATTATATTAGGGATCTCTCTAGACACGTTTAGAAATTAAACTTTATAATACTCTCTCGATACATTCTCTTGATTGTATTATTATTACTATTATCTATAGTTAATATTTAGTTCTACTGTATTGGCTGTTATTTCAATAATACATTGATATCTAAGTGAAAATATTTTCAGGTTTTCTAATGTCTGACAAAATATTCCAGAAAAGTTTAACTTAGTTTCATATTTTGTTGACATTTAAGGGGACTTGATTCGGAATTAGACGACTGCTTTATAGGAAACGAAATAAAGTTAAAAAACAATGTCTACAGATCTTAAGGATATTCTACATAGATCTCTATGATAAATTAATGGTGAACGCAGTAGGAGACAGACAGTTGGCGTTCTGTTGCATATTATACATTTATTTAGCATGTATATAGAATTATTAAATTGCTATTGTATTTTATATTCTTGGCACCAGTAACGTTATGATATTGGGAATGAATTCAGACAATCAGTTAAAGAAACATATTTGTGGTTTATTTCTAAATGTACTTCACTATAGCCCAAATGGCGTCATGTAAAAAAAACGAAAGCATATAAAGAACTAGAAATTGCTAACAAAATACTGCCTGGCTTTAACAAATCATTTAAGAAAATATCCATTCTCCAAAAGAAAAAATTAACGGTATACGTATTGCAGCAGTTTATCGTTATCGTTTATCGTTCTTAAAACCTGGCTAGATCCGATGTTTGACCAAAGGATTGATTACCTTTTGTCCCATTTCAGTCGAGGTAAAAATCTCTGTTTGAAATCATCAGTATGGTAACGCGGATTTAACAAGTATAGCATTATTTAAAAAAAAAAATCTTTAATATAGTCCAACCAGGTTAAGAAAATTAAAACATAAACTTCCACTCGATTTCATATAGTTTAGTGTATATTTTGTTTATTATAGGTGCACCTTTAAGGAATCGGAAAGTCTGTAAGACATCTAATGAAGAAAATACGTTTTTATACATTCATTCCATTAACTCTTTCTATCGTGATCTTTCTTGTACTATAATCTAGCAAAAGTCATGAAAATAACCGACTCCGCCATATTGGCGCGAATACCCATTTTGAATTCATCAAGTTGCAGACTGGTGTGTTTTGTTTGTTTGAGACATCGCACTTCAAACGAAATATATATTGTAAGGTGGATATTTTAGTGAGCAGAAGAGTCACGTGAATTAACCTTGTTATTCTCTTAGTTTTTATTATTCACTAGGTGCCCATCATCCTATCTTAATAGTTACCTTATGCATAGGCTGATTCTCTTCTGGTCCTTCGCCAGTTTTATAAATTGTGTTAAAGAAAATGGGAATAAAATATACAGAAATACAAGTTGTAATATATTGTTTATAGTGCTACCGTAAAAGAGTTCGATGAGGTGCAATCTAATTAAAATTTGATTACATTTCGTTTCGGCTATTTTTTTTTCGACTCATTGTAATCTAAGAATGTTTATAGGGCGAGCGTGTTCTGGTGACGAAATGAGCTATTTATAGAACGCGTCACCTTCCACCATCATTCCGCCAATCAGAACAACGTTTACAAGCGCGTTTCGTATTACGTCATAATTTGGACTGCCGTGTTGTTTAAGGCTACTTTCTGTTTCGTTCTCCCACAATGCATATAGACACGCGATCTGCAAGATAGTTTCTGATTTGCTGAAATCGACTTTACCAGAACACGCTCGCCTTATAAACCTTCTAAGATTACAATGAGTCGACTATTTCCCTGTGTGGACCGTTTTCGACCACAGAGAACTATACTAACCTTGGATGGATCAGCTTAAAACTATTTCACCTTTTGGACTTAACATACAGTTCGATTCTCAAATAATCCCATTTGTTACTCCGTTCAATAATATTGCTTGCCAAGCATCCCGAATTATCAAAAGATACTACACAGAGTTACAAAATAAATTTCCAACCATTTTCTACAAAAAATTAGTCTGTGCTTATTCCAAAAATAAAAACCTACATGATATACTTGTTCATGGACGGCTTGACCCAATCGACGATGTAGGTTGATTTAACAAATTAATTGAATATATCACTATATCTTATTTATTGATATGAAACATGTATTTTCTATAGTTATTAATCGATTTCTTTCTTATTCTACAGAATTTGGCTTACAATCAGCCTAATATTATTTTGTCCACAGTGAATTGCTTCAACAATGTTTTAGCTTTTACAGTAATAATCAGTATTTTAAATTTATTTATTAGGTTCAAGAAGATTTATAGGACAACCATTTATTATTTTTCTTCTTTGATTTTGTTTATTGCATATTAGCATCACAAAGTTTGTAAACATAACCTTAACCCTGTGCCAGTGCCTTCTATTTGAATAGCAACTTGTTGCTTTTCAATCACCCTAATCACTAATATATAAATCATTTCATATTACTTATGGTGACATTGTTTTAGGCTGACACGATCTGACACAATTACTGATAGACCGAGCAGCGAGAATCCACGAAAATTCTTACAATCAGAATTTTTCGTAGGCCTACATTATTTAAGTGTAGAATTTTACATTGAAAAATACGAAAATAAACTTTTAACTATTTTCATTTTGCTGTTTGCCACGTTAAATTCCAAATCAATTGAAATGTACCAGACTGTTTGATTCTAATATGACGCCAAATTTCATGACATCAGTTCCTGATTTGATTATATTCCTTTAATTGAATTAGTTAAGCTATTCTTTGTGTTTAAAATTTGATTTTGATCAATCAGGAAAAAACAGAGAAAACTATGAGAATGATATTAATTGAATTATTTTAATGAATGAGGTCTGACTTGACAATAAGAAACTGATAAATTATATTATTTTCATATTAACTTTAATTATAACAATGTTCTACCAATGATTCAGCATTACTTGCCAAACCCTCCATATCATAGTATGGAATTATTGTTAGGCTAGTGAAATTAAATGCAAGCAAAAATTATTACCCCATATTTACCATGCTTACAAATTAAATATCTTTAGGCTACGTAATGATACTTTAAATGCAATCATCTTGGAGTTGGAGCATGAAATATTCCTATACTCTATAGCATAATGAATATTTATAATAATGCGTAGTGAATGCTATATTAAATTGCAAAATGAATAATTTCATCATTTCGCAATCATAATTCTAATTGTCTATTGAAATAGTTTCAGAACCTGGATTTTTTTTGCTTAACTAATCCGTAATAATGTTAATCCCAGCTCCCCCTTAAAATTTAAGCCTTCAAATCTCCGTGTATCTACAATTATCGGCGTTTGAAATTTAAAAATACGATTCGTCGTTTACAAACAGTTGTACCTAACAGCCTCAATATCTAGTCTACTACGTATCCGGTCATCGGTATAAAAATCGTATGTAATCAAAACAGAGTCCATGCTGTACTACCTCAATATCCAACATGACAACCAAATCACACCTTTCGTGGCAACCTACAATACTACAGCTAAAAATGCTTCTGTCATTGTCAAACGTTTCTATAATGAACTGCAAGATGAATTCCCTAACGTGTATACTAAACGTTTGGTCACTGCATATAACAGAAATAAAAACTTTAGTAATGTACTAGTTCATGGTAGATTAGAACAACATTCATCAACTCCCTGAAACAATTGCATTGGAATTTGAGTTATATATTTTTCTCTCCAGAAGTAATATTACATCATTGAATATTAATTAGTAAAACATGTATTTTATCTAAATTTATTAAGTTTTTATGATGAAATCAATAGTCTCTACCTGAGACCTAGGTCAGTGCTTTATAACAAAGAATTTTAAACTTTCAAGGGAGTTAATTTTATAAAATTCATTAAGGGAGAGAACTCTGTCAAAATTTTGTTAACTGAAATAAATTGGTCAATACATAACTTCTGTCAATTTTGCAAATGTAAACAGTATATCTGAATAAAATAAAAAACAGTCAAAGCCTCGAGTCATGTAGAGCCTTACTGCAACCTTCACCAGTGTCCATGTAGGTCTATCAGGCCCGTAGCCTGCCAAGTACTTTTAGGGGGGCAAAAGTCCAATCAAGGGGGGCAGTTTAGGTATCCACCCAAAAACACCCCCACCCCCCTTTTATGGAAAACTTTGAGTTATTGCTATACATTGTTACGCCATTACAGTGCCAGTTATTTCTACATTTATTGGTGCAGTCGGAAGCCTGGAAATGAGATTTTCTGAAGTATGGGGACCCCTAGAAAATTTAGATAATTTGACTCGTTGAAACGCGATATCCTGACATTTCCTGATATTTAAGCGAATTTAAGGTTCAAGATTATTTCTATATGGTTCAAAGGGTTCTTGTCTGAAAATATTTTGAGATTTAGACGCTAATTAAAGACATTTCCTAGTGAATTTTGGGTTTACGTTTATTTAAATGGGGTCTGAGTTATGTCACTAAGAAAATTTTGAGAATTACACACCTGATTTACTGCTGAGAACGCAAATCGGAAGTCTGAAAACACGATTCTCGTAAAGAAAATTTTGAGAATTAGACTCTCTGAAACGCGATTTCCTGGCATTTCCTGATGAATTTAAGGTTTACTTATAGAGGAACTGTGTGACTAAAATCGAGAAAAAGATGTAAAAAAATTCCTGATATATCCCAGCTAATTTAAGGTTCAAGAATATTTCTATAGGGTCTAAAACAAAGAAGAGATTTAGACGCGAATTTCAGATAGGGTTTAAGGTTAATTGTACAGGGCTGAGCAGCCGAGAACGCAAATTGGAAGCCTTGAAACACGATTTCCTGAAGTCGGGGGATCTCTTCTAGAAAACTTAGAGAATTTGACTTCCGGAAACGCGATTTCCTGGTAAATTTAAGGTTTAAGAGACTGCGGGACGAACACCGGAAAATTTTAAGAATCAGATATTTGAAAACGCAAATTCTTAACATTTCCTGCTATAAAGACACCTCTTGACTAAGTAAAATGAATTAATGTATCTTTTAAAAATTACACTTGAGATATTTTTTAGGGGGGCAAAGCCCCCCCAAGCCCCCCCTTGGCTACGGGCCTGAGGTCTATAATCATTCTGATCAACAGAGAAATTCTACCTATCGGAGATATTACTCTGACCTATTGACCAACCATGTTTTAAATAGTACACGCGTAGAAATTTTTCTCTCGGAGACCAGAAATGAGACGAAACGACTTAATGTAAACAAACCAAATGTCCCAAGATGGATTCCACACCACTCAAACCAATTTATACAAACACATATGAGGAGAATGTATTTTATTTGATCCATACTAAGTGAAAAAGAATAAAAATTTAAGCAGACTAATGTTAATGAGTTCGAAACAACTCATAATGGTGCGATATGTCTTTAATCTTCTTTCCGGTTTCTAGTCTCGTAACTCAAAAACTCCTCCGCTATTAAAAAGAGTTCTGTACTGCAACTTCTTCAGTAAATACACACTGTTAAATTTGGGATGCATACTTTATCGTTCAACGAATATCGTTGGCGTCATGGCTGGTGATTAGGTTCGTGTCTTTATCTGCGACACATACGGAGCTAGGAAAGATGCGAAGTTTCGTATGGTCTATAATGAAACAGAACGCAAATAGGAATTCAAAGTAACCTTTTGGCAATACATTGGTAACAGCAAATGAACCATACATTTAACAAAATATCAACTATAAATGAGGAAGAATTTCATTATGAAAAGTGGTATCATTATTATTACTCACAAAATATGAAGGTTACTGTGTAAAACTATATGAATATGATAATGAATATTATTCTAGCAAGCGATATAGGAAATCTGCCTTTATACTGTTCATGTATACGTAATGGATATTTCTTGTATGATGTCGAACAAACACAATATTTCTGGTAGACCGGAACAGTCTGTCTCTCAATGCCTTGAGACCAAGTATGAACAGGTTTTTTCTCCAAAATGTTGTGATAAATGTCTCCATAATAAAAAGGAGTAAATGGTGTCTAGAAGAGTAAGCTTATCCCACCCAGCTGCTCAATCATCAATTTGTAAAGTTCAAGGGAGGTAATCTTAAATTAATCAGAAAATTTACACAGAACAGCAGAGAACTGTGTCACACTTTTGGAAATGTAAAAAGAAGGTCTGTATTAATCCACGAAAATCCATCCAACAAAGTCAATTCATCGAGTTATGTATAACTTCCTTCATAAGTGTCCGTACGTTGAACTTAAAGGGGACCAGTCTTAATTTTTATCGGTTGATTTGGGTCTTGAATATATTTCAGTATCCTTCAGAAGCACTATAAATGCACGAAAATTGCGTATTTCCTTCAAATATACATAAAATTAGACATTTCTCCTTCTATTTCTATAGATGACTTTTCTATATAATGCATAGTATCGCTAATGTGTAGTAGGGCATTATAACTTTCAAATGCTAATAATTATGGATGCACATGGATTTGAAGGCTCAAATTTCAATGGTGAGTTGTGATAACCAGTACTAAATTGCTGAGCTAAAAAATCCCTGTTTCTGAGACTTATCCAAATCGACCCGCGAAAATGAAACCTGTGTCCCTTTAATATGGTCTGAGCAAATGAAACAATACATGCAATATAGGAGCAATTATGTACCAATATACATATCAATGTTATTTCGTAGTATTTTTTTCTATTGTCATACATCTATAACATATAACTGGTAGATATTGCTGATGTAAAATAAAGTATTCATCACTGGGCTGAGGAGGGTGTACCGCTATCCTATTGGAAACCTTGTGCACCGTATTGGATATATCTTACTAAATCGTATCGAATTTTCCAATTGTCCATGTAAAGTTTATTTGTTAGTGATAATAATGTTATTTGTTTTTACCAGATTATCATAATTAATTAAATTAGTATTGGATAGCATAGGCTGCTGGCCATTCTGTAGACAATCTGTAAACTAATTGGTATTATGCTTCTAATTTTGCGTCGGATAGAAAGTAATGCTGAATTCATTTATATAGCAACTCTAAGTCTGCATGAATATTATATAACCTATTGAATAATATTGTTACAATCTTCCCATTATTCATCTCTTGATTTAATTCAAGTAATCGGTTCTGTTCGCCATTTCATTTCATTGAATAGAGAACCACAGACATGGTTTTAATGGTATTTTCATACCACCATTAGCCGATTAAAGAATTTACGTATTCCCTTTTATGTCTTTCATTTATTCCATGTAATTTATAGAAAATCTCTCGAGTCATTTAACAATATCCTAACGACATCCATCCATACGCTCAACTGAACTTTGACCTTATAACGGATTTCAGCACGTGCATTTTATCGCCAATTTCTGCATTATATTGAGCTCAGAGAATTCGATTTTCGAAGATGGTCTAGTAATTTAAGTGCAGAGAAAATTTAGTTTTATTTCTCTCATTCTTCAACTGTAGTGATTAATAATTGTTGTAATTGATTGTGTCGCCTTCTCGTCTCCAGGGCGGTGTCGTTTCATATCGGTCCGACTATACAGTCAGCCATCTTTAAAAAGCGGTCACCCAAGGGTTTCCAACCAAGTAAAATAGTTCCGAGGGGATCAGAAAATGAACAGGCGTAATCAGTTTTCACTTGATTATTTTTCTTTTGGGTATAGTTTTTCTATATTTATGCATATAACTGTAGTTAAAACGAATAGTTTCTTAGTTTTGTCGAAAGAGTTTGTACATGTGATTGTGTAGGATATAGGAATGTCTTTTTTTCAAATGGATAAACAAATAACCGACTATTAACGGTGAGTCGATACTAATTTAATGAAATAGTAAATTCTTTGAGATTTCTATTTGTATTTTGATATTTTCAAATAATATAATTTAAAGTTTAGTTATCCGTGATTGATAGTTTAGCCTTAAAAATTCTAATATACTAATATAATATGTAGATGTATTATCAATTCTTTCCATTGCATCAACCCAAGAATCTCGTTGCTGAATTTAATATTTAATAATAAATATTCATAAAAGATCCAGGATTTGGCACGTTGATGGTAGGTCTAATCCTTTCATGGCGAATTGTTGTCAGAACCGTGGAATTTAATTTGTTATTGAAATAAATACAATTAAGCATTCTATGACGTCACATGAACTAGCAGTTCGTTTTGTTTTCTCTTTCAAAAAGAAAACGCAAATTGTACTGCTCTAATGTTACATATAGATTTGTAAAGTGTACATGATTACCTAGGCATTGTATTAAAGGATTGCTCGCCCTTCCGGAACACTTCATGCGACTGTGAACGTTTGCTTTGACCATTTTCTGTATTACATATAACTGGTATTACATTAAGGTTTGTCAATTCTGTAATATAGAGAATTGGTATATCATTGAGGTTTATTGTTTGACAATCTTATGTAATATATAGAATTGATATAACATTAAGGTGTAGAGTATTTATCAATCTTATGTAATATACGATGTTACATATATTTTTTATATCAAGGTTAATAGTGTTTGACAATTTTGTTGTAATATACAGAGCTTTTTTTAATATCAAGGTTAATAGTGTTTGACAATTTTCTTGTGATATATAGAGCTTTTTTTATTTGAAGGTTAATAGTGTTTGACAATTTTGTTGTAATATATAGAGCTGGTTAAAGTGTTTGACAATTTTCTTGTAATATATAGAGATTTTTTTATTTGAAGGTTAATAGTGTTTGATAATTTTGTTGTAATATATAGAGCTTTTTTTAATATCAAGGTTAATAGTGTTTGACAATTTTCTTGTGATATATAGAGCTTTTTTTAATATCAAGGTTAAAGTGTTTGACAATTTTCTTGTAATATATAAAGCTTTTTTTATATCAAGGTTAAAGTGTTTGACAATTTTCTTGTAATATATAGAGCTTTTTTAATATCAAGGTTAATAGTGTTTGACAATTTTCTTGTAATATATAGAGCTTTTTTATATCAAGATTAATAGTGTTTGACAATTTTCTTGTAATATATAGAGCTTTTTTTATATCAAGGTTCATAGTGTTTGACAATTTTCTTGTAATATATAGAGCTTTTTTTTATATCAAGGTTCATAGTGTTTGACAAATTTCTTGTGATATATAGAGCTTTTTTTAATATCAAGGTTAATAGTGTTTGACAATTTTCTTGTAATATATAGAGCTTTTTTTTATATCAAGGTTAAAGTGTTTGACAATTTTCTTGTAATATATAGAGCTGGTTAAAGTGTTTGACAATTTTCTTGTAATATATAGAGCTTTTTTTTATATGAAGGCTAATAGTGTTTGACAATTTTCTTGTAATATATAGAGCTTTTTTTATATCAAGGTTAATAGTGTTTGACAATTTTCTTGTATTATATAAAGCTTTTTTTTATATCAAGGTTAAAGTGTTTGACAATTTTCTTGTAATATATAGAGCTTTTTTTATATCAAGGTTAAAGTGTTTGACAATTTTCTTGTAATATATAGAGCTTTTTTTATATCAAGGTTAATAGTGTATGACAATTTTCTTGTAATATATAAAGCTTTTTTTTATATCAAGGTTAAAGTGTTTGACAATTAAATTGTAATATATAGAGCTTTTTTATATCAAGGTTAATAGTGTTTGACAATTTAATTGTAATATATAGAGCTTTTTTTATATCAAGGTTAATAGTGTTTGACAATTTTCTTGTAATATATAGAGCTTTTTTTAATATCAAGGTTAATAGTGTTTGACAATTTTCTTGTAATATATAGAGCTTTTTTTTATATCAAGGTTAAAGTGTTTGACAATTTTCTTGTAATATATAGAGCTTTTTTTATATCAAGGTTAATAGTGTTTGACAATTTTCTTATCAAGGTTAATAGTGTTTGACAATTTTCTTATCAAGGTTAATAGTGTTTGACAATTTTCTTGTAAAATATAGAGCTTTTTTTAATATCAAGGTTAATAGTGTTTGACAATTTTCTTGTAATATATAGAGCTTTTTTTTATATCAAGGTTAAAGTGTTTGACAATTTTCTTGTAATATATAGAGCTTTTTTTATATCAAGGTTAATAGTGTTTGACAATTTTCTTGTAATATATAGAGCTTTTTTTAATATCAAGGTTAATAGTGTTTGACAATTTTCTTGTAAAATATAGAGCTTTTTTTTATATCAAGGTTAATAGTGTTTGACAATTTTCTTGTAATATATAGAGCTTTTTTTATATCAAGGTTAATAGTGTTTGACAATTTTCTTGTAATATATAGAGCTTTTTTTTATATCAAGGTTAATAGTGTTTGACAATTTTCTTGTAATATATAGAGCTTTTTTTTATATCAAGGTTAAAGTGTTTGACAATTTTCTTGTAATATATAGAGCTTTTTTTTATATCAAGGTTAATAGACCTTTTTTATATATCAAGATTAATAGTGTTTAACAATTTTCTTGTAATAATATAAAGAATTGGTATCAAATTGAGGTTAAGAGTGTGACAATATTCTATAATACATAGAATTGGTATAAGATTTCAGTTAATAGTGTTTGACAGTCTTCTGTATATTATATAGAATTGATATTAAATTAAGATTAATAGTTTAATCTGTTATTTATATAATTGGTATTATATTAAGTGTATATTGTTTGATTATGTTCTGTAATAATTTATATAGAAATGGTATATCATTAAGGTTAATACATGTAGTTTGACAATTTTTTGTACTAAATAGAAATGGTATGAAATTAAGGTTGATAGTCTTTGACGAACTTCTGTTTGAGTTGGTATAACATTAAGGTTTATAGTTTGACAATCTTCTGTAATAAACATTATTGGTATTATATTAAGGTTTATAGTTTGACAATTTTCTGTAATAAATATTATTGGTATTATATTAAGGTTTATAGTTTGACAATTTTCTGTAATAAATATTATTGGTATTATATTAAGGTTTATAGTTTGACAATTTTCTGCAATATAAAGAATTGGTATAAGATTAAGGTTTATTGTGTTTGTCAATCTTACGTAATAAATAAATTGGTATTACATTGAGGTTTATAGTTTGTTCATATTCTGTAATATATAGAATTGGTATTACATTAAAGTTTGGAAAAAAAATTGTAAATTATATTGCATAAGAATTATTATACTGTATATAATTTAGTCCAGAGAAATCATAAAGGTAATGAAAAGACGAAGGTTTCTAGAGGATGTAGATTACACACGATATGAAGGCATATTTTAATCACGTGGTCAATGACCCACGGAATTTACTGTACTTATTTTAAACGATGCGCATTAATTTGCCAAAAACTTACACATCATTTTCCTCTTAATAATATATAATTAGATTTCCTTCTGAAAATTTTCTGCCATGTCAGTCAATTTACTTGAATTGAGGAATATTTGGTTCTCTAATTACTCAAAAAGCTCATACGTCTTTCGAATAAAAAAAGAATATAGGCCGAATAATTGCAATGGATTGGTTGAAGTTGTTTATATTTTGTGTCAGTTTTCAGTATATAATCGAAAAATATCTCGAACTATCTGTACCCACTGCGCCTCACGCCCATGGTATCTATTTATATACGGAGATGCATTTGCATAGTTTTTACCCTGTATCGGCAGCACCAAATTCTCACGGGCTAAGTATACGTAGCAATTACCCAATTGTTAAATAACAAGTTTGTTGTGTATGGAAGTTTTACTGGATGTAGAAAGAAATCGTCATATATAGTCATTTCTTAATTATAACGTATTACGTGTAGTTTGATAAATATATAAATAACGGACAACATATCGAGAAAATTGTACTGACCACATAGCAAACTACTATCTTTGTGGTATTATACAAAAGCATAAAATCTCTTCTGTACTCTTTGAAAACTTTATGGACTTTATTATATGTGCTCATATAGTGTTTTACTTACTATTTATTAGTCTCTCTAACATCATTAATCCAACTGATATTACAAATAGAAAATCAGGCTGAAAATCTGAGAACCATATTTAAATTACAAATCAATTAGCCATTACATTAATTAAAATTATTCTTTTCATACTCATTCTCTAATTACAACTAGTAATTTCATCAAATGTTGCTGTTAAAGGCCGCCATTTTTGTCTGCATTAAACTGATTCGACTATAAATAATTAAAGAGAATAGACATCAACAATCGGTAAAATTTGTTCGGAGAGAATTAGCGAAACGAAGGTTTATAAATTAGAGAACTGTTAGGGATGTATTTGTGAGTTGATGCGAATAGAAGTCGCGTTCATTACCTGTCAACAACACGCGAAATACCCTATACAAGAAATTAAATATTAAAATCCCTGTCTTGTTTGTATGGGCTTGGATTCTCAAGAGACAAACGCCATCTATTGCAATTTTCATCGCAATTAAAAGTAGAAAATTGTCAAATCTCCGAAGCTAGGAAGTCCAAAGCGTGAACAGATCTTTCAATGAATCTCTCTACTCAAAAAGGAAATGATCTCAAATTGATTATACAAGAATTTTTTTTATAAACCATTAACAAATCTATGACATATTCCAAATTGTGAAATATTTTTTTTGTGTATGATGCAACACTGCGGAATAAGTTTCTAAAATATTAAACATGTTTGAAAACTATGATATCATTGCCATATAGACCTTATCACTCAGTATAATGACAATACATGCAATATACATTATATTTATATATTTTAGCTATAGCATGTTATAAATTTTATAATTATAATATAACAAAATATTTTCAGTGTGAAAATTGTATATTAGATTTTAATATATTAACTATAAATATATTCCGAGTATATATTAATATCTTTACCAAACTTTTTAAACTGTTGGATGGCACCAATGTGTAATTTCATCAATAACAAAATTAGTTTAAATCTGGCAAGGGATATCAAAGCTAGAAGAAGACTGTGTAAGAAGTCTATCTTATTAAGTTTTGAACTTTTTTTGTTTTATATTTCATCAAATTCAAAGACATTTTATCACCAGCTTCAATTGATATAGGTGTTTCAAACTTCTATATTAATATGATGGAATAAGCAAATGTTGGCGAGACGAATGCATGACACGGCATGAAATAGATATTACACATGTTGGCAAGATTAAGTAGTCTTTTAGATAAGTTAATTCACAATTCTGTAAAAATATTTACATTTGCGATTTTTTCATAACATAATAAATATCTTTAGCTTTTCAAGCTTTAACAAGAAATTGACAGTATGTTAAAAACTTATCAGAAGATGAATATTCCTGAAAAATAGAAAAAAATTGTTTTGGTTTGGAATGTCAGAAATTTAAAAATGGTATTTTGTGTTTGTTGCAGCTCACAAATCTATCTGTTGGGTAGGCTACTCGGGGGAGGGGTGTAACATGGGTTTGGTGGTACCGGTAATAATGATCCTAATGACCAAGAAATGCTTGTTGACACCACTTACAAGGCTATTAGTTAGTTCAAAGCCACTGTCACTAACAGCAACCTCGTATGTATGTATGCCTACATATTATTATGATCAGATGACGTTATGCTCAAAATTCACTGTAATACTAACTAATTTTGTTGCTTTTTCTCTAGGAATAATGTTGAAAGAATATAGTTAATACATGTATTTACAAATCGTAAAATATTCACACAATATACATAATGGATATGTTTCATTTGAATGCAAAATATTATAGATTTAAGAGGTAAAAGCACCGTTGATCATACCAAAGATATCAATACTAGTATTAATATAGAAATTCATAATAGAAGATGAAAGGGGCATCAAGTAAATACTTCAATCGTATTCATAGACAGCCATTATTCAGTGTATGCTAAACCCGCCTTTACACTCTCCGAGGGGACTTACGGGAAAATCCGCGGGAAATGTCACGCGACGTCACGCGCATATCAATCAGGCATCTCGTGCCACCAGAGAATATATTATGACTCTTTAAGCTAAATTCGAACATAGTTGTCGGCTTTTCGCGCATAGGGTTTGTTTCATCAATTAGTTGGCTTAGTGCGACCATATGGGACACTGAAACTTGACCGGAGTCCCTCTAACCCCTTAAGACCGAGAAAGAATAAGAAGAGTGTTTGATTAGTGTAAAGAATTTATTCAAGTTATCTGTATTGGGATGCTCTGTTGTTTGTTTATTATACTGAACTTTAACTAATATCAACAGTTCTACAGATCTACATCATAGTGTTATCATTGTTTACAATCTCTCTTGATGCTGTATCGATAAATATACACTCGATTTCTTCACTTTGGTTCTATGACAATCTTTAACATATCTTGCAATATTTCTAGATATTCCAGATATCCCAAAAATATCACAGCTGAATGATCTGATATCCTAAATGACGATTGCAATTATATCACCAGCCTATAGTCTGATACTATGACGACAAATTGGTTTTTAATAGGTCAAATATGTATACTGTAGGCATTATCACTTATTCGACCATCAAAAACGCTTGCGCTTGTATGTTCTGATCCCCATAAAATTGTCCTAGATTGGGTATGTAAATGACAAAAATTAAATGTGTTTACCAAATTGCCGTTTTGTTTGGGTGGGTTAGCTTTGTCGTATTTAGAATTCCCAGACGGTGCATATATCCTAGCCGATTTGAACTGCTGGATACTAGTTAAAGTTGACACTATTACATGTTACAATATTTATAAGGCTAGTTTCCAGTGGTTTGTTAGCGTGTGAAATAATACGCCGTTTAAGTCTAACATTAATCATTACATAACAACATGCTGCTTTGCAAAATGGTCTGTAGTCTCGGTTGTCATAACTTGTATAGGCATATTAGCCTGTACATAATATGAGTTAACGTGGAGCACAAAGTTGACGTAAATCCCGTTTCAACAGTGGTCTGTGTTAGCACAAGAAACTATATAATAATATATAATAATAGCTAAGCTTGTTGTTGTTCAAAATACAATAGACCAACTCGGGCAACTCTGCCATATTAATAATGTCCGAGGGTAATGAGTTTCTCTCGTCGATCGCTGCAAGAAATTATATTAATAAAGGGTGTGACCATTAAAGAACTGCAAGATAAGAAATTTGCATTTCATGATTCATAAATATGTTTCGACGAAAAATATCTCAATTCAATTATTGTACTTAAAATTAAGTTATTTAAGAAAAAGATAACAAAAAATATAGTTATTTATTTAGATAGAAAATGAAGCATATAATAATAACAATATTTATGAAATAATTATGAAAATATGCCAAAATATTATGAAAATAAATTCTTAGCACGAGAGTAATGGAAAAACAAAATAAACATTTCATTTGAAAACTTGAAGATCGAGTCGAAAGAGTCTGTTATTCTATTTTTATATAAATGTGTTAGAATAATCATGAACAATTTATTCGTAATTTGAATCTAAAAACGTTGAAATGTTCACTTGTTATATATATTTATTGATATATTATTATCGTACACACCTGTCATTTTGCTGACCTAGAACGTGCAGGGCGTGCAATTTAACATATTCAAATCAAACATGGCGTTTTTGATGGCTTTTACGAATGTTTTCATCACTCATTTGTAAGTAATTAATGTGTATATTCACACGGTAAAACTTACAGAAAAACTTTTTCAAACAGTTCCAAGAAGGTCTTTTAATGTAGGCACGATCAGTACTGACATTCCTGAAACTTCAATAAAATTAATGCATGTATACCCTAATCAATCCATGTAACTTATAACTTCCTACAAAAATCAACTGCAGCTTGGTTAACCTACTATAATGAAATCAGTGGATTTTGTCAAACTTCGAAAAATTTCAGTTGCTCATGTTAATTTTTTCTTGCAAAATCGAATTTGATCGTCTCCCAGAGTTGTCCTAATCAACAAGCATCATCATGGTTGCTAATAACCAGTCAATTTCCTACAATGATGATGAGATGTCCACCATTATACTCTCAATATCTAAAATATGATGGAAATATTGGTACAATCTGATCTGACACTTCTGCTAAAATTACATTTCGATTTGTTTTTCTCTGAAATAGTTTTCTTTTACATCGAGTGATGAATGATTCGCTCAAAACCTATAGCATGAGAAGCCCTCGTATATATAATCTTTCAATTCAATCTGAAGAAGAGTTGTCTTTACTCTTTTAGAACATGAACATTTTTGGCAAACCTTTCATCCAAGGTATGAGATACGGATTCATAATCTTATATTGTATATTCAGACTCCGAGAATTTGAGCTTGTGATACCATCAAGATCTTTACTAACAGTTTCAAATTTGTGTCAGCTTTAACACAACGGTTCAGTAAGTGCATGGATTTTTTATCCTAAAAATGCAATTTTGAAACCCAAACCAAAGAAACTGTGAAAAATGTTATATGAAAATATAAAAATGACTCGGTTTAAATGATTTTGTTTGGAGAGGGAATGTGAGAAATTTTATCGTTTGTTAGAAACAGGTGGGGTTAGTTTTCTAAAGGCCGAATGTCTTCGCGATTCTCGAGTTCGTTGAGTTAAAAACTTTATGTGCTGATAAGCATTTTATCCCAATAATTGATAATATTCAGTAAAATAATTATCGATACCGATTGTAAACGCATATATTATTATAATAATATTATAGCAGAGCAGAAATCTCTCGCACGATTCCCCTGTATATTGACATATTATTGTGGTAATTAAGACAAGCGTCACTTCTTGGATGTATTATCAAGTGCAGTAATTGCAGGCCGATCTTAAACAGTATGATCATACTCTTGCAATAATGTCGTATGGATCAACTTTGCCTAGATATCAATTCTACGTTCATAGTTCTTGAAGACATCCGTTTCAGCTGTTAGTGGATATTCTATAAGAAAGTAGTCAAAATTTTCTAGAAGTGTCTTAAATATTAAAACAAGATATTTAAAATGAAATGAACATGTAGAAATTTCTTTTTTTAAATTCAAAACGTCCTTTAACATTTGTAACTATGTTTTCGGTAGGTGGCGTAGTCATGTTGGAATTTGACATAGCGTGAAAACCTCGTGGGAATTTATAGTAAGATAAACACAGTCTCTAGAAGATATAGTTCCAAACATCATAAAAACATTAAAATCATGTGTATGATGTAAATACGACTCGGTTTTTTACTGTTTGATTTTATACCTGCTGACCCCCTATGTAAGAACTTCTTGTTATAGACTAGTTTTTCTGTCTCCTATTTCCTCTTGTGTAATTCTAGCTACTTATCTACATTTTACCATCTTTATATCATTTACTTCATCCATTATACAAGAAATAGTAAAACCAATAACCGCAATGCATTAAATGTATTATATACATCAACAGTTTACCATTTCTATGTCATTTATTTCATCCATTGAGTCATTTTGTTGACTACAATCATTATAATGATAATGGTATATTCAATCATTTGCTCGTATCATTTCAAAAATTATGTTCTTCATTTCATAACAGTCATTCATATTCTTCAATTTATAACAATATCATTCATATCACATCATAACACTCTTCAATTTACAACAGTCATTCATGTCACATCATGATATTCTTCAATTTATAACAATACCATTCATATCACATCATGATATTCTTCAATTTATAACAATACCATTCATATTACATCATGATATTCTTCAATTTATGACAATACCATCATATCACATCATAATATTCTTCAATGTATAACAATACCATTCATATCACATCGTGATATTCTTCAATTTATAACAATACCTTTCATATCACATCATGATATTCTTAAATTTATAACAATACCATTCATATCACATCATGATATTCTTCAATTTATAACAATACCTTTCATATCACATCATGATATTCTTCAATTTATAACAATATCATTCATATCACATCATGATATTCTTCTATTTATAACAATACCATTCATATCACATCATGATATTCTTCAATTTATAACAATATCATTCATATCACATCATGATATTCTTCTATTTATAACAATACCTTTCATATCACATCATGATATTCTTCAATTTATAACAATATCATTCATATCACATCATGATATTCTTCAAATTATAACAATACCATTCATATCACATCATGATATTCTTCAATTTATAACAATATCATTCATATCACATCATGATATTCTTCAATTTTCAATTTATAACAATATCATTCATATCACATCATGATATTCTTCAATTTATAACAATACCTTTCATATCACATCATGATATTCTTCAATTTATAACAATATCATTCATATTACATCATGATATTCTTCAATTTATAACAATATCATTCATATCACATCATGATATTCTTCAATTTATAACAATATCATTCATATCACATCAAGATATTCTTCAATTTATAACAATACCATTCATATCACATCATGATATTCTTCAATTTATAACAATATCATTCATATCACATCATGATATTCTTCAATTTATAACAATACCTTTCATATCACATCAAGACATTCTTCAATTTATAACAATACCATCATATCACATCATGATCTACTTGTATTTATAACCTGGGTTTTCAACTTGGGGGACATGTCCCGAACTGGGGACATTTGGACATTTTCCTGGGGACACAAAGTGAGCTATATTTCTGAAAAAAAATGTCATATATTATATTTTCTGGGCAAATTTGTCCACAAACCTTAAAAACTCTTTATATCTGGACCACAATTTTCATGCACACAGGTAATCGTCAAGAAGAGGAAGAAGGTGTGTGTCAACCAAAGAGCTAGAAATTCACACATTTTCTGTTCATCATGCGTATTCGGGGACACTTGAGGAAACCAGTTGAAAACCCAGGTTCTGAATGTATTTTGACCAAATTATATATATTACCTTGCCTGGCAAGCTACCTTTAATATGTCTTTCATATTACATGATTGTATTAATCATATTAATATACGATATGTTTGACAAACACATACTAATCAAACTAGTAGGCTATAATTGTAAAGCAATATTCCGAAATATACATATAGAAATCATAATTTATAATACGTGTAGTTTATATTCACTAATTGCCCAGAAGGCCGAAACAGTACTGTTTGCAGTTAAATAGCATATCATATCATTTCATAGCACATACAGAATGCGCTTCATATAATAAAAATAGCAATGGCCATCGTAATACACCCACTTTTATAATGGCAGCCAAATCGTCCGGGGGGTTAACAAGAGTGATCAGTAAATGAAAGATTCTGAGAACGACATTTTCTCTTTTTACAAGAGTAAAACCATGGGTTCAAGTTTCCTGGAAAAAACAAATACATGTTTGTCACTGAAATATGCATAAAACAAGGGCAATCAACGATTAGGTTCCATCTTAAAATGATTAAGAGCAGTCACATAGTTGATGATGTTTCTGATTTTCAATAAGGTGTATCCGAAGGTCAATACAAACACCAACAGCCAATTTCATAAAAATCCACCAAGAAACCAGCTCTCTATCGTGTCCATAACTTTGAGAGTGTAAGGGCTGAAAAATTAACGTGTTTTAAAGAACAAGGGGCAATAACTCATAAAATATTTTTTCGATGTTTCTGATATTCAATAGGGTTAATCCTAATGTCAATACAAACACTCATACTAAGTTTCATCAAGAAACCAGCTCTCTATGGTGTCCACAACATATTTTCAAAAGCAAGGTCAATAACCCAGGAAATATTTTTCGATTCGTCTGATTTTCAATAGGGTTCTTCCTTGGGTGATAACAAACACTCACAGCAAGTTTCATCAAAATCCATCAAGAAACCAGCTCTCTATCGTGTCCACAACATTTGTGGACAGGCAGACGGACAGACAGACATTAATGTGTGGGCGTATAATAAAACAATCTCAACAACAAAACAAATCTCGAAATCCGTGGCAATACATTGGTAGCAACTAATGAACTTTTCATTAGAGGAAGTATATCAATAAATGAGTAAATGAGTTGAACTTGCAAGGCAGTTAATTTAATAAAATTCAACATTAAGGGAGATAACTCGTTAAAAATTATTTTTGTTTACTGTAATAATTAGGTCAAAACATTACGGGAGATAACTCCTGACGTAATTTTAAATTGTAATCAGCATGTCTGAATAAAATATAAACAGAAACCTCGAGTCATGCAGAGTCTAACTGAAACCTTCACCTTCACCCGTGTCTGTATGTAGGTCTTTGCATAGTTTGAGTAAATGAAACAGAACGAAAAAAAGGAATTCAAAGTAACATTTTGCCATACATTGGTAGCAGCATACATACATGAATGAGGAAGAATTTCAATATGGAAAGTGGTACAAAAAGAGTAATATCATAACACATAGAGACTGAGCATCATATATCATTTCTAGAGATATAAATATTTCAGAATCATTATGGTGGATAATTGGTTTTATAAAAGCCCGTCAATTCACAAGATAGCTTGCCAGGCAAGGTAATATACGCCCACTGGCAGCTTTGTTTGAAAAAGAACACTTGGTAGTCATATGCCTACATTTTGTTCAGAACTTAAATTAAGTTTTACGTAATATTTTTTTTCTCGATTTCATCAAGGCTTCGGCATTCATCAAGTTTAGTAAAAATCCTTCTGCCTTGTAGAGTGTTTATGAGCTAAATAAAACGTATTTCAAAGAAGAAAGGCAATAAGTCATAGGGTTTATTGTGTGATAATAAACTAATTCAATAGGTTTCATTAAAATCTATCAAGAATTGTGCCTTCTAGAGTATTTACAGCTTAAAAATCAACGTGTTTAAAAGAACAAGGGCAATAATTCATGTTAAATATTTTTCGATTCTTTTGATTTTCAATAGGGTTCATCCTTGGGTAATAATAAACAATTTCAGCAAGTTTCGTTAAATCTGTCAAGAATTGTGACTTGTAAAGTGTTAACAAGCTAAGCGAACGCGTTTTAAAGAACAAGGGCAATAATTCATAATAAATATTTTACGATTCTTTTGATTTTCAATAGGGTTCATCCTTGGGTAATAATAAACAATTTCAGTAAGTTTCGTTAAAATCCGTAAAGAATTGTGACCTGTAGAGTGTTAACGAGCTAAAAATCGAACGCGTTTTAAAGAACAAGGGCAATAATTCATATTAAATATTTTGCGATTCTTTTGATTTTCAATAGGGTTCATCCTTGGGTAATAATAAACAATTTCAGCAAGTTTCGTTAAAATCCGTCAAGAATTGTGACCTGTAGAGTGTTAACGAGCTAAAAATCGAACGTGTTTTAAAGAACAAGGGCAATAATTCATATTAAATATTTTGCGATTCTTTTGATTTTCAATAGGGTTCATCCTTGGGTAATAATAAACAATTTCAGCAAGTTTCGTTAAAATCCGTCAAGAATTGTGACCTGTAGAGTGTTAACGAGCTAAAAATCGAACGCGTTTTAAAGAACAAGGGCAATAATTCATATTAAATATTTTGCGATTCTTTTGATTTTCAATAGGGTTCATCCTTGGGTAATAATAAACAATTTCAGCAAGTTTCGTTAAAATCCGTCAAGAATTGTGACTTGTAAAGTGTTAACAAGCTAAAAATCGAACGCGTTTTAAAGAACAAGGGCAATAATTCATAGTAAATATTTTTCGATTCTTTTGATTTTCAATAGGGTTCATCCTTGGGTGATAATAAACAATTTCAGTAAGTTTCGTCAAAATCCGTAAAGAATTGTGACCTGTAGAGTGTTAACGAGCTAAAAATCGAACGCGTTTTAAAGAACAAGGGCAATAATTCATATTAAATATTTTGCGATTCTTTTGATTTTAAATAGGGTTCATCCTTGGGTGATAATAAACAATTTCAGCAAGTTTCGTCAAAATCCGTAAAGAATTGTGACTTGTAGAGTGTTAACAAGCAATTGTGGACGGACGGACGGACGGACGGACATGGGTGACGGCAATATACGCTCCACATTTCATGTGGGCGTATAAAAAGAGAAATCATAGCATTAAATAAGAAGACACCACCCAATATATCACATCTCATCACATCAATGAAATTACATGTATATCATATCTTACGTGGATACTAGCTGAGAGGTCGACAGAAAACATATGCTTTGGGTTACCGCCCTTGCCCACTCTTGTGCAATTTGCAGATAGAAAAGATCCCCGATACAGAAGGTTGTAATTAGGGCGAGAAGCATCAAAGACTGAAATCAACGTGGCCAACACTCACATTCTCTGGTGCACATTTATTGCTAAACTATTTACACGTGATGTTTACCAATTTCATGTTTGATTTTATTAAGTCAATAACATTTGATAATTTTCCATTCAAACGATGTTTACTTTAAGAAACTCTATTATTCTTTGCGAAAGTTGTAAATTTGTTGAAATATCGAATTTCGTATCTACTTTTCATATATAAACATGTCGGTTACAAGCAAAGAAACTTGTTTTATTGAATAAATGTGAGTTAAATTGGACGCAAATCTTTGTTTTGTTTACATTATGACGATAAAATTTAAATTTGTAATAAATTTATACTGAATTTTTAAATGATAATGATAATTATTTGATGACATTTCAATATCATATAACGTAAAATATTTATAAATTCATTTATTTACCTTTTTCAATGAGTGTGATAATATTTTTTAAAATTTTTTATACAAAATAAGGATCAATTTAACAAATTTTATTAAAAATATGAACAGCTTTCTTGCACCAAATGACATGTGGTAAAGTCAAAACAGAAATCGATGATTAAAAATTAACGAAATTCGTCAGGCTTAAAAAAGGACTGTTATCAGGAAGTGAAGCAAAACGATTAGAAAAAGAAATCTACTTTTTTATGTTATAAATATTTTAGGTCTGGGTGTCATTATTATTTTCATTGTGGAGAGAATTTTAAATAACATTTTGATCTATAGGGAAAAATTGTTTAGTAAACCGTTACCTTTTATTCACATTGTACACACTTAACCTTTCTTATACAAAATCTTTTGCTATTGTTATACTGATATAAGTGATATAACTGTGGTTCTTCCTAGTCAACAAGATGTTATATATAAAATATATTATTGATATCTTTACTGTAGCCATTCTCAATCTACTCAAATTGAAGAGTAGACAAGAAGAGACGAATATTAAGTAGGTTTCGTAGAGTTTCTCACTGATCTGGCGACTTACAATCTGGTTCTGTTTACATCTTTAATTTAAACCACTGACAAATCCACTTCTTTCCCTATCTCTCTTGTATTAGGCACAGCCTCCTGGGATAATATAAAAACACGAATAGCTTCCTTTACGTGAAACGAAATATTAACGTCTGAAAGGCTCCTACAAGCTCGGTTAATGCTAGAATATAGACGACTATAGAAGATGGAATTTTGTGAATGCTCTTGTTTTATAATACAAGCTATGATATTGCTGCTACAAACAAATTTTTCCCTTTATTTTGAAATAAACCGAATTTCATTTGAGAATTAATGAATGTTACAAGTGATCAAGTACAACTTTAACTTGGGCCACCTAAGACGTTATTATGAAACAAAGTACAAACTATTCTTTGTGACCATGGGATTATAAATATATTTCATCACAAATTTCAACAATTACCATGTACCTGCCATAATCTGACGACATTGTTATACGACACATGTTCAAGGCCATTGAAATATTTCATCAATCAAAAGCTCTGTTCAATAAAAGATTCGTCAACGATATTTATTAGAATTATATGATAGGCCTATTCGTTGTTGTATATCGACTTAATCCCAGGTTCCCCTTTTCCCACTACGCACAGGCGTATAAGCACCCGTATTTGTGATCCGTAGTACGTGACATAGGGCCTACCAACAACATATTTTATGTACGTAATTTCAACCGTGCGTAAATGATTGTCGGAAAATACCTTTTCTGGAAAAACTCTTACATATTTTAAGTTTAGGTAAGTGCGAAAACTCGCCCATTTTCATTTCTATCAGCCCGCGTAAAGACTTTTATGAATTGCAGATATATAAATGGGGTTCTATGATTGATAATACATGCCACTTGTTTTTGAGTAGTTAGTAAGAATTATGACAACTTCGAAAAATATCATTTTGAAAAATATTCGTAAAAGAAAATTTATATTTTTTCGTCAGACCATATCATTTTGAACTTTGCATAGAAATGGATATACAGGTAAACAGGTAATTAGAATTTAGACCAGGCATTTTTCTTACTAAAGTTTATTTTCTATTATTCTCCTAAATACTTGCATCTATTTGTGCTTAGGTCTACATTTCGTGCGAATGAAATATAATAAATATTCAGATTAGATAGAAGATTTGAGATTGAAAAGGATAGAAGTTGAATTAAAAAGTTTGACATTCGACACAGGCGAATAATTATAATTACAGGCACTCGAGGATTAGACTAGAATGATTTAGTGTCAACAATGTTATAATCCCCAGGCACTCGAGACCAATATCACCTTTTGTTTCTTCATTAAAAACAGACTAATGTCATGTTAATGGAGTCTATTATCTCAGGGGACATAACTCCGACAAATCTTTACTGATGAGAATATAATTCTTGCAGGCCAACTTAAAAGTTCTCTACATTTTAATAAGGATAGAAAAATGTAATACTTTCAAAGTTAAAATTAAAAAAAAAGATATATATCTTTTCTCTATCTTACTTTCAACGGAAGCAAACTATATTTTGAAGTATATCTAGGCCTAAACTGGTTTCCCATAATCCCTCACGATCGATAATGTAGCTTTAGTAGCCTATAATTTTAATGGCTTCTGTAAACGCCAACATTATCCTTGAAATGCAAAGAAAATAGTTATATTGTACTTTCTACACTCAAACTGTATAGTCTTAATGTAATTAAATTCAAACTACTTTTTAAACGTTTATCTATTAATAGATCTGACATTAAAAAAATTATGACAGAGTTCTCTCCCGTAATGTATTCTGACCATACTTTTTACATATTTTCAGAGACCCCCGGTAATGATGAAATTTATAAATATAAAATTACCTCCCTTGAACTGTACAAATTGACGTGATTACGTAATGCGTGTGGTACAATGAAAGACATGCTGAGGCCTACTTTCTAGACACCATATACCAACCAATACCATTATTTCCAATATCACATACTTTTTCATAAAAGAAATATGTAGTCTATGCTAATATGTATCATGAATTTCGAGTCGTTTTACGGTTAATATTGTTCGTGTTTAAGGTATTACTTTTGCTTTAAATTCGATCTGCTACCAACCAACCTAATAAAACCAGCAATCATTCCTGTCCCGTATAGTCTATATAAATTGTGTGTCTTATCTTATATTCAAAATAAAACACGTCACTCTCGCGCTTTGAAAATTCTTAGAAAATAACTGTAGGTAGAAAAAAAAAAAGAACCTAGGCTACATCAGTGTAAGGATGTGTCGTTTCAGATAGGGTGAGCTATTAATCAGGCAGTAAAATGCCTACTACAATAATGAAATAATTTATTCATAAGCACTGTTCTGCTTAATGTGGTGTATATTTCACATAACGGGAAAAATAATGCGAGATTTGCGGTGTCTGGATGATAGACGCTAAAGAAAACAATAATTCAAAAGATAAAAATATGACATGTTGTCATAATGAGATACAGTATATTATAGAAATCCATATAAACAAACAAGACCTTGATGACCTCTCGCATATAATACCGGTAATTAGAGAGATCTCGCGAGAATTTTTTATCTGTAGAATTGAGTTCGCCTGTGACGTTACAATCATGATATATCCCATAAGACATCATTAAATCTCAACATGCCTGTAGTTTCAATTATATTCCCCGACTGTTATAGTGATTTCATCATTTTCTTATTCCGAAAGACACAGACCCTCAATTACTGTTGTATGAAAATTATCATAAAGCTGTTGTCGGTTGGTTATGACGTTCTTTTGAGTCTCACGCCGAACGCTGAAAACGTAACTGAAAGCCTACATTATATACAATTTTTGCAATAATTGGTATTGGTATGACATATTAACCAGTAACTAAAATGACAAAGAATGACCATTGCCAAGGCGAGAGGACAGCTGAATAGACCAAAAGCTACGTGTACATTAGGCCTAAACGTTATGCGTTTGATGTTCCAAGAAGAAAATCTCAAGTGCCAACATAGTCCAGGCGTTTTGATTAAAACTGGAATCAAGGGAAATAATTTATTGGCCTTGTATTGTTTTTGTTATGTAAATCTAGGTCAAATGACTAACTTTCAGATGTTTAAAATCAAGTACATGTACCTGTATCTTACTTGTGGTGTAGAGAACATCAGAAATCAAGGAAGACCGATTATCCTATTGGTCAATAACATAAAAATGTCGACCACAGAACTTCAGAACGTCACCCCGATTTGCATAGGGCTTATATTTTGTGATAAAAATTAACTATTTCCATAGTAATTCCGATGTAATTACATGTAGATATATGATCTTGTCGTTAACGTTTTCGTTACGAAGAATTTCTGTGTTTTCTCCATCCATTTTTCTACAAATTATGTTCGGAGTTCAGATGAACAAATGTAGTACAAATTGAATGACCGACCGACATGATTTCATTGTGGAAATCAAATATAAATGGCGGAGGAAAATGTTGATTGTTTGAAGTGCTATTATTCTAATTGGTGTATGGTTCCATCTAATTTGATAATTTTGAATCGTATCATTCATTAGCTAATCGATTCCGTCTAATAGACACTGATGTAATTAAAGTCACAACTCCGTGTCTGATTATTACGCGATATACAAATGTTCCTCATAGAAATATTGTACAAATGAAATTAGTTTGTCTGGAATTTCTGAGCCTTAGGATATATTTTTAGACTTTTATATTTTTTTACTTTTCTGAAGATTTAAAATACGACAAAACTCTATAAAATAAAAAGAAGCATAAAATAAAGAAAGAAATACATAGGTTACAAAATTACGAAAGAGAAATTTTGCTCAACAACATCGTCACTTTCAGACATTGCCTTTTTAGTCTCTAAACATTGACAACAATATAAATATAATCTTTAAATGACATTTAGAAGTAGGTAGAACATTAATTAAGAACAACTATTATGGATATACTACTCCTTTCTTTAATTTTAGCAACGTTTCAATTCACATACAGGAATCTTTATCAAGCAAACAAATAATAATGAAAATACAGAATAACAAAATATATATATAGTAAATACTGACATCTATAACTCCTTAGGATTAGTGATAAATAAACAACAATAACAATAGATAAAAGGATAACATGATCAGCACAATTAGCATTTAAAAGATGAAGCACTACAAGGTAATTAAACAATCAAAGGAATAGGTTGGGAGATTAGGGGGATAGATAAACTCATAATTAGTAGTAAAGGAAGGGGGGGGGGGGCGAAAGTTATAGAATTAAGTCATCCCACAAATTTGGTAGATAGTGTCCTTTATCCCTATTCAGTTTTGGCTTATACTTCTTGATTTCTATAGCTTCCCTTATAACACGATCTTTCCAGTTAGGTAAATTTCGGGCTAGAATACTCGGTTCCCATTTGATGTTATGGTTTGGATGATTTTGAAGATGTTCGGCAACATTTATTATTTGTTTGCTTGATAAAGATTCCTGTATGTGAATTGAAACGTTGCTAAAATTAAAGAAAGGAGTAGTATATCCATAATAGTTGTTCTTAATTAACAATATAAATGTTGATTTTTTTTAATCAAAATTAATCCTAGAAATCTCCAAAAATGTCCCCAGAAATCAATGAGGCCAACATGCTTTGGATAAGCGATGCTTCTTCTAATTTTAATTGTAAAACAAATCTCGAAATCCACATAAACATATTGGCAATACATTGGTAGCTCAGGGCAAAAGGTCAATTTGTAAAGTTCAAGGGAGGTAATTTCATATTTTAAAAAACGACAAAATTCATCATTACTGAAGAGAAATTGGTCAAGATTTGGTATTAAAGAAAATCAGAAAGATTCCTATGTGTACAACTCAACTTCATTAGTGTCCATATAGGCCTACATGCCTAATCATGCTCTGCGAGCAATTGAAACAGAACGAAATAAATAATTCAAAATAATTTGGCAAAACTTTCTTACCAGCTAATCGTAAGATCTTACCATTGTCTGAAGTGTCCAGTATCAATATTCAGGGGCGGACTGGGCCGCATGGCCACGTGGCTAAAGCCATGCGGGCCGGTGTGCACGGGGCCGGTTTGTGAAAAATGACAAAAAAAAAAATATATATTTTGAAAAAAAAAAAAAATTGGACTTATAGGTCTACTCCAAATTTCAAAAGAAAGTGGCCGAAATCCGCTGGAGGCTCTCGGAAATCAGGTTTTTGGCAGTCATTTTTAAAAAAAATTGGGGGGAGGACCCCTTAATCAGTCGCGGATCCAGGGGGGGGGGGGGGGCGTAGAGGGCGTACGCCCCCCTTTACATTCTCTTTTTTTTTTAAGAATGGGGAGAATACGAAATCAAAAATGTCTAACCCATTAACGTTTACTATAAAACATACATGGTCCACGTCAAAAACCGTTAAATTAGTACAATGTATACTTATTCTATGTTTTTAAGCCAAAGAAAAAGGTCAAAAAAAAAATTTTTCCTCGCTTCGCTCGGCCAACATTTTATTCTACGACCCCCCCTTTACAAAACATGCATCCGCCCCCTGTTAAAACCCCTACGCTCGGGATCGTGCTTTGCCCGACAAACTTAAGGGGGCCGGTCAATGGAAAAAAACCATGGCCGCGTCACGGCCCCAGTCCGCCCCTGTCAATATTATATTTCTGAGATTTCAAATAGGCCTAATACACAAATTTCTTTGAAAAACTGCTAAACTAAGTAAAAACTAAAGCATTTAAAAGAGAGATATACGAAACTATATGTCGGTGTGTACTTTAATTGATTTCTAAGAGCATTATTGGGAGGAGAAGGTAGCAGGAATAATAGTTGTAGGCCTACCTGATATCATCTCAATTATCACAGTAAATCAAGTTATTTGACATATTATTCTGTAGATAATAATTCTTGATGGAACTTGATTAATTTATTTTGATTTAAGATGTTAAATAATTGATGAAGTTATCTGAAACTAAATACGTGAAATTGACAGCTTTAGTATGAAATATGGTTGACGATATACATCAGATATCAGTGTCATTATCATAGTAGATTTATAATTAATAAAAATATCTATTCCAGTTCTTTACATGATATTCGTGTCAAAATAACAATAGACTGTATTCCAATAAGACCAGGTCGACTGAACAGCTTCCAAAAATCATCTAAAACGGATTTACATTTATTAGCTTTTTCGTTTCAACTAAAGAATTGTTCATTAAAACTCGATATAGCGCTTTTATAGATTGTTAGCGACCAACGTTAACCTCATTAGTTATATCTAGTCACTTGTTTCCCTAGAGAAAATATATTAATTATTCAATAGGTATTAATCAAGTCTTGTTGTTTGCTTCATTTTCAATTCACCAGTTTTTTTTACAAGTTCTGGTGTTTTTAATGATAATAATGTTCAGTTTGTTTGGGTTTTTCACAGTCATGTAATACTCTGTGGCATCCATTTGAACAGAACATCCCTGGATTTTTGGTTTCGATCTCAATATCAATGCTTTTACCTCAGGTGACCGAAATAATGAGTTGAAAGTGCGCAGGAGGTGCGAATAAAACCACAAATCTTAACAACAATCCCCGACTTCCGTATATAACGTCTGAGTTACTTTAGATATAGGACGAGATGTGACGGACTACCCAACAACGTACTTACTATAGTGATTAAAAGTCCAAAGTCTCTTTTTTTTTTTAACCAGATAGTCTAGAAAAATCCAGAACATTCTTCATTGCTTGGTTGATGTTTGATCAGATTGTGCTGTAATTTCTGAAATTTCAATTTTCGGAATGGTTTAAAGTTCAGAGATAGTAGAAATGGCCCTCGAATGATTCATTACCAAATTAAATTCTGAACGAAAAGTGTCAGTTTATGTTTTTTATCACATATTTATTTCAATTTTATCCATTTATTATTTAATAAATCTGTACTGTTTTTAAGGAGTTTTTCTTGGGTGAAGATCACATTGTTTAAGGTGACGCTGTATGTATATCTTTCGTTGGCTTGTTTATTAGTGGTGGTGACTCAATGAAATAAAAATAATGAATTAAAAACTTGGCAAAGGACAGTTTGGTGTCTTTTATTCTGAGCCCTGCTGGGTCTTTTTCTAAGATGTGGATAAAATTTGATGATGGTCTAAACAAGATTTCATAATTCCAGTAATATAAAATGTAAAATTAAACACAGATTAATAAGATTTAATTAACTCCTATCTCAAAACATATTTCTTTCTTGCATGCATTTTATGTGGGTCGTATTAGAGTCAACTTCTCAACCATATATTTTTTCTCGAGAAGGTTCTAGATTTTTTCTGGTATTTGAGGAACCACAATAGTTTGACAGCATATCGTATAGAAACAAATACACTGGTTTAAGTTATGGAGAGGAATTCTTTTTCCAATATTTCATGAAAATTATCAGAGGAAATATCTGGGCAGAATGATAATGAAGAAGTCATGAGTCACAGGACAACTTAACTGATAATAAATTTCATTTCGTTTTCCGTTCATCATTCCTATCAACTTGTTAATCAACCAGCCAGCAGTCATATTTATTTCTGACCTGCGGATTATTCAAGTCACAATAAATTGACAAATAATCAGATTTTTATTATTTCGTTTAGTTTTATAATATCGACCTTACAGTTCAAGTGATTGACACGAGTCTGTTAAATACCGATTTTATCCAATCAGAAGATAAGAAGACATTTATTTCTTGAAGCGATTTTCTTATCATTCCATAGACGGCTCATCTAAATCTGAGTTTGATAGTTAATGGGATAGTGCTAGATTTAAAATTTGATTAATGTGAATTGAAATTAATTTTAATTTCTTTTTAGTTGTTTCTTTTCTGAATGGCATTATACGTTTTGTCAACAAAGATGTTACATACAATTATTAATGTACCTCTAACATGAGCCTGAGCCTTTTTAAAAGGGAAACCATCATCATATATTTGTATGTAAATAGTCTGGTAAGGTGGTGTCCGTATTACTTTGACCAAAATACCTAGTGTCCGTATTACTATGACCAAAATACCCAAAGTCCGTATTACTTTGACCAAAATACCCAGTGTCCCCACTGTCCGTATTACTATGACCAAAATACCCAGTGTCTTTATTACTTTGACCAAAATACCCAGTGTCCGTATTACTATGACCAAAATACCCAAAGTCCGGATTACTTTGACCAAAATACCCAGTGTCCGTATTACTGTAACCAATACTCAGTGTCCGTAATAGTATGACCAAAATACCCAAAGTCCGGATTACTTTGACCAAAATACCCAGTGTCCGTATTACTGTAACCAATACTCAGTGTCCGTAATAGTATGACCAAAATACCCTGTGTCCGTATTACTATGACCAAAATACCCAGTGTCCGGATTACTATGACCAAAATACCAAGTGTCCCCAGTGTCCGTATTACTATGACGAAAATACTCAGTTTCCGTATTACTGTGACCAAAATACCCCATGTCCGTATTAATGTGACCAAAATACCATGTGTCCGTAATACTGTAACCAAAATATCAGTATTACTGTAACCAATACTCAGTGTCCGTATTACTATGAACAAAATACCCTGTGTCCGTTTTACTATGACCAAAATACCCAGTGTCCGTATTACTGTAACCAAAATACCCAGTATCCGTATTACTGTATCCAAAATACCCAGTGTCCGTATTACTATGACCAAAATACCCAGTGCCCGGATTACTATGACCAAAATACCATGTGTTCCCAGTGTCCGTATTACTATGACCAAAATATCCAGTGTCCCCAGTGTCCGTATTACTGCGACCAAAATACGCAGTGTCCGGATTACTATGACCAAAATATCCAGTGTCCCCAGTGTCCGTATTACTATGACCAAAATACCCAGAGTCCGTATTACTGTGACCAAAATACCCAGTGTCCGTATTACTGTATCCAAAATACCCAGTGTCCGTATTACTATGACCAAAATACCCAGTGTCCGGATTACTATGACCAAAATATCAAGTGTTCCCAGTGTCCGTATTACTATGACCAAAATATCCAGTGTCCCCAGTGTCCGTATTACTATGACCAAAATATTCAGTGTCCCCAGTGTCCGTATTACTGCGACCAAAATACCCAGTGTCCGGATTACTATGACCAAAATATCCAGTGTCCCCAGTGTCCGTATTACTATGACCAAAATACCCAGTGTCAGTATTACTATGACCAAAATACCCAGTGTTCGTATTACTGAGACCAAAATAACCTGTGTCCGTATAACTAAAATACTTTGTACCCATATAACTGTGACAAAGCTACATTTTGCCCGTATTACTGGGACCATATTTATTTGTGGTGACCATATTTGCTGTGACCAAAATACCAATAACCTTCACCTGTTAGTAAATTGCATTATTCCTTTCATTTACATCTCAAACTAGAAATTATACTTTCTATTTTTAAATACTTGCCTATTTTCTATATCGCAAGGAACTAAATGTAGAATTAAACGCGAACAATCCTGATAACACATGGGTCTGGAGACTAAAACTTCTAATATATCCAAAAATATCAATTAAAACCAATTATGCTATATATCATCATGTTAGACCTCTTCAGAAATTTCTAAAAAAAATATGAAGACCAGATAAACGTTTGATATCAATTTTAACCAATTGTTTATATAGGTCAATGATCTGTGAGAGTTTAAATTGTCAAAGTTGAAATAATAAAATCTTAATATTGTTTTCATTATATTTTGTTATATTTTATTCATGTTTCAAGTCTTAGTTTACTTAATATAATATTGTCAACAAATTTCAGATGATAAACTCTTTCTTTCGTTTGTTTATGTTAGTTTTATTAATATCCGACTCTTTCAGAAATTATTGACCTCAAAACATGGCCAGGAAGTTTGTCCAAACATGGAATGTGTTGTACTACACTTCAACTTTCTCCAAAAATATGTTCCTTATTGAAATATTTATTTGTCCACGAAGAAAGGTTTATGATTTTGCAGCATGTCTTGGAGTCAGTTGACATTGTGAACCTTGCAATTACATACGGATTAATATTTTCTTTATATTTTATTTGACCACGTTTGCATTATTCTGTTACTTTTTGTAAATCTTCTTTTTTAAAAACTGCGTATATAAACAAACAAAATGATTAGCTAAATAAACTCCACTTGTTATTTTGTCTGTTATATAATATATTGACTTGAACACTATTTTAAATTTAAAAAAGGTTCCGTTATTGTATATTTTGCTACATTTTATTTATTTTATTGTAGTATTTTATGTTTTTAAAATACTATTTGTCGTTTATATAAACTATTTCAAGGCTTCCAGATTGTACTCTTCTGAAGTTGAGCAGATATAAAAATTCAATGTCGTAAAATTCAGAAACATGCAAGTTAGCGTCCCCGAATGTAAAAGGTGACAGATGGAAACGGTCGGATCAAAGCATCATGTCACGTGAGTCGGACCGTTACAAAGATCAAAGCATGCCGACACCAGCATCTTTTAGTCGTGATTACCCAGTATTTTAAATTCTACAGTACATTAATCAAATAATATAATTAGTAAATGATAGAGATTGCGATATGAAATATGTTACTGTTTAGAATCAATTCAATTAATGGCAACCCTTTAGGCCAAAATCTTCATTGATGTCGTGTCTTCTTCTGTCCTGTTCGATACATACAGCTCTCATCAGGTCAAATCCACCGATTTTCCATTTTTTTTATTTAAATTTTGCCTTTTCCTTGATGTCGTAGTTTATACACGTTTGCAAAGCATAAAGCTTTCATTTCATATTTCTAAAATTTAGAAGTTAAACAACAATGGTGGATTGTATTGAGTATTGACATATATATCTGGAACATCATCTGTAACCATAAATTAAATCAGAGTCTAATGTTTTACTTTTTTTGCACCTCCTTACAGTGCTAAAGAAGACGTGTAAAACTTGTACAGTGAGCAACGAGAGATCGTTAATGCGCCAAGTTGAGCACTTTGGGTTTCGGTTTAATTATCCCATTCGAACGACTAGTCAACAAGCATAATTATTTAAGTCTCCGCAGATGCCTAAAATTTTAGATTTGCCTATTTTAACGTGCATTAATGATTTTTGTAATGTGTAATTACTAGTCATGTTAATGACATGAATGCACCTAGTAATATTTTGTAAGTGTACATATATTTTAAATCCGCAGATATTATCTTGATCTTTTTACCCTGGGCCTACAGATTGGCGACTGCCTAACTCATTGTGGATTTTAATTTGTTGTTTTTCGAAAATGTTTGCAATGGTAAATTTATTATTTTATGAATAATATATGGATGTATAAATATACGTTTAACTGTAATGATTTGTTTTATATCTACCAAAATCGTTGAAACCATGATCAGAAGACTTCATTAATTTTGTCATGACGATCTGAAGACATCATTATTCAGTGTAAACATGAAAATTAGAGGGGAAAACTGGAATTTGACTGATTACTGTTCAATTTCTCCCGGTTACCAACAGACACCATCCATCTCCTTTTTACTCTAGAGACGTGCTCTTCTGGCATGACAAGCTAAATGTCTCGAACATGTGGACACGAAATGAAGCACAAGTCAACAGAAGCCTAGAGCGATAAAAATTTGGTCTATTAAATCTGGTTTGGACGAATAAATGTAACTTTATCTTTAAAGCATTTGAATACTCTTTTTCCAGTTTTCATTGTTTTTACTCAAAATAGATAATTATGATTGTCGTTAAGATTAAAAGACCGTTTTGTGGCAGTATCTCGAATTTCCCGCCACATGGCACAAGTATTAGTTTACTCATTTTACTGTTAGATTTTGAGCCGATTTGAACCCGTATTGTCGTAAATATGGTATTTTTGTAATTCTTTAATTATTAGATATTGACAGTTCATAAATGATATTATTTTATCATAAACTATGATAACTGTTACAACCTGTTCATATATTTCTACCCTGGCTATCTGACTTATAGGTTTCAGACATTCGGAATTGATAGAGACCTATATACGGTTTGTTCATAAAACAAAAATAAAGAAGTAAATCTCCTGTTTATTTGCATGATTTATATGAAAGAACATCAGTATATGTTATTTTTTAATTCGGTCCCTTTAAGAAATGTGTGAAACAGTGGAATTTGTGGAAATATTTCTGTAGGATACATAATATATGACCCGTCAAACCCAATTTAATATATTATTTGAATACATTTTCACATAGAATATTGTATCCGGAACTAATAAAGTATTTAAGATAGTGAAATCTTTCTTGTTGACATTTGAACCGAATCCTACAGTGATGACCGAGGTCGAGTAGGTGATGTCACTTGATTTGACAGACTGAATCTAAAGTCAATTGAAAAGATGTTATAATAGCTATAAGATTGTGTTGAGGAAGTGTAGGAGATGTCCAATTCTAATTTCAACATTAATTTTCAGCTTGTCAATTACAGATCTTTAACTCTATAGGGGTCATAATTTCCTATATATAATTCTTGATACAGGGTATTCATTAACCTTATGTTATCATCAAGCTACGATGGTTGAGTTTTCTTAGATATTAAGACGATTTAAAAATATTCATATTTTGAAAATATACAAAATTCACTGTTTTGAGGTTTGATTATAGACGTTGACGATGATTATGGTGTTTTCCCTGATAGTTCACTGATCAAGCATTTGAAAATAGTCTAGCTTTTTTATGTACCATTTCTTTCAAATAGATTATAGGCCTATTATAACACTTTTTTTTACCCGGGTCCTTCAACGAGCATCATTTTTATTCCAATCTCTGGGACATTGCCATTGTAAATGTCCCAAAAGACAGTTAGACAGATTACGGTTAATAGGTTTGTGAATCTTTATATATTATTCATTTAACATTTCAACTTCCGTATCGAGGGATTTCAATACAGCAGTCTACAAATGACTTAAACAATTAAATGAACAGCTAACAACATTTGGTCAATGGTGATGATGTGACGTAATGTAGCGTGAAGCAAATTGTCCTCCGGAAAATAGCATTATTTCGTTTCGTTTGATAACTCATTACAGAAATAATGGAGAATTAAATTAGGTATTGGATAATAATAGGAGAGGAGGGTATAATAATAGAGTTAGTGGTAAAAGGCTAATTAGAAGGAAACAGTGATATTGATACACGTACAATCTCTATATCCTTCAAATCGGCTGATGGTTCTCGGCAAACCAGATAATCTCCTGCAACCTTAACGGTCTCAGCTAGCCAGATTATCTCCTGCATCCATAACACTCTCAGAAAACCAGATTATCTCCAGCAACCTGTACGTCTCAGAAGTCAGATTATCTCCGGCATCCTGTACGTCTCAGAAGTCAGATTATCTCTGGCATCCTTAACGTTATCAGAAAGCCAGATAATCTCCGGCATCCTCGACGTTCTCAGAAAGCCAGATAACCTTAACGGTCTCAGCAAGCCAGATTATCTCTGCAACCTTAACGGTTCCAGCAAGTCCGATTATTCCCAACAACCTAAACGGTCTCAGCAAGCCAGATTATCTCTGTCAACCTTAATGTTATCAGAAAGCTAGATAATCTCCGGAATCCTCGACGTTCTCGGCAAGTCAGATTATATCCGACAACATTAACGGTCTCAGACAGATTATCCTCGGCAACCTTAACAGTCTCAGCAAATCAGATTATCTCCGGCAACCTTAACGGTCTCATCAAATTAGATGATCTCCGACAACCTCATCGGTTCCAGCAAGCCCGATTATTCCCAGCAATCTTAACGGTCTCAGCAAGTCAGATTATCTTCGACAACCGTAACGGTCCCAGCAAGACAGATTATCCCCGGCAATCTTAACGGTCTCATCAAGCCAGAATATTACCGGCAACCTAAACGGTCTCAGCAAGCCAGATTATATCCGACAACCTTAACGGTTCCAGCAAGTCCGATTATTCATGGCTACCTAAATGGTTTCAGCAAGCCAGATTATCCCCGAAAACCTTAACGGTTCCAGCATGTCCGATTATTCCCAGCAACCTTAACGGTCTGGTCTCAGCAAGCCAGATTATCTCCGACAGCCTTAACGGTCTCAGCAAATCAGATTATCTCCGGCAACCTTAACGGTCTCATCAAATTAGATGATCTTCGACAACCGCATCGGTTCCAGCAAGCCCGATTATTCCCAGCAATCTTAACGGTCTCAGCAAGTCAGATTATCTTCGACAACCGTAACGGTCCCAGCAACCTTAACGTTCTCAGCAAGCCAGATTATCTTGTGCATCCTTGTGCATTCTTGTAAAGCCATGTTATCTCTTGTATCTTTACCGTTCGAGGAGAGCCAGATTGTCTCTGCTTGAAGAATCCGAACAAATAGACGTTTTTTTCTTGATCACTGATGGGGAAATACAGGGTTGGAAATCCTTAGGAATATCTTGATCTTTTCCGAGATTGAAACTTGTACCCGAGGTAATCAAACAAGCGTTTTACTTTCTAATGTTTAAGCCTTAACTTCCTTCAACGAGCTCATCTATTTCAGGAAACCGTAGATTCCTAATAATGCCCGGGAAACAACACCAATTTCCTAAATGAATCTAGTAAAACCTTACTTTGTTTGTCAGGTGCAAGGGGCTCGGTTATGTCTTTCTATCCGTTTTAATATAGAGCTCATTAATCAGGTGTCTCTACATAATATTATTATTATCTCATTGTCGATCATTTCGGCCTATAGGGTCAATGACGAAAAAGTGGTTCTAATCGTGTGAAAGTTGTTTCGTGATATTCTGCCTCCTATACCTCTATCTATTGAAATAGGCACCCTGGGAGAATGCACATTAAAAAGAGGCAACAGACATTTTGAGAGTAAAAGTCACGAGACTGTCGCGTGTGTTTGTTCATAGATTGAACCGTCCTTCATCATTTAAAATAAAAAGTGGTAAATTGTTTGAAAATAAAATGGACATATCGCGTGCAGTGGGAAAACGAATTCACACTCTCCAATAATTGGTTTGGAATGATGCTTCAAGAACAGAGAATTTCCATTCGTTAGATCGACCAAAAGTCATTTCGGCACTTGGCATTTGAGAATAGGAAGATTACTCTATGGAATTTATTCGATTATTTCTTTCTGATGTTTGCCAGGTCCTTTGGGATGAATGAACAGCAGACCTCCGATTACATTCTTTATTTCCAATTGTCTTAAATTCCAACGTAAATACCAAGATCATAATTTGTCTATCGTTTTTAGGATCCTCAACCTGATTCCAAAAATTACTGACAGTGGTCCTTCCAGATTCAGTCTCATATTATTTGATCGAAAGAAATATATAAAAAAAATATTTTTGTCTAAATGTGTTCTCACCAATGTAGTGATGACAAATAAAAATTCGTTTTCGACATCCACTTCAGTAGGTCTATTTGTTATTGTCTGATCACCCTTCTGTAAAACTTGAGTTTGATATCATTGTTGAATAGAATTCGGATGCTCATATTTTTGTTATATTAAATACTAATAGGCTACGACAAACATTTATCTACTGTCTTCACGAAATTTAGCATGAAGTGACAAAGACTAATTTAGTTAACAACATAGTATCCCTTCATATTCATTGTTCTGGTAAAATTATAATTTTCTTCACTATGAATTAAAGTTAACTGAGACACAGCCTAATGGAATATGTAAATGACATGTATACCAATTCTCGTATCTAAATGAATAAAGATGTCCCTAATGACTACTGCCTTTCTATTATGGCACCACAAATCATTTTTAAACGGTGTTAGTCGACTTTACAACCCAAATAAATTATTCTGCTGTATAGAAACACGACCAATATAATTTACATGCGAGATATTAATTTCTTCTCCGTTTTTCTGCGTGGAAAGTTTTGTCCAATTTATCTAATTCTGTTGAGATTGTAATGTAAATTTGATTAAATAATAAAAAATTATATCACGAAGAAAAGATATAAGTTTTGCTTTATGCAGAAGAAATGGGAAAGCAACTACAAGAGGTAGCAGTAAGAAATTCTTGAGAAGTTACTTGCTGGAAATCGTACTCATAAACAGAAAGTTTAAACAATTAAAGTATGCTCGAGCAAAGTCATGAAAGTTCACATCAAATATCCACAAAATTCTTATAAATGAAGATACAAACATGAATTTTCTGACTAAAATTCCAATTCTTGTGATGAGCTTGAATATTTTCCCTTGATGATTTCTTACTGAATTATCAATATCTAGAGGGAAATTTCACGCTTTAACGTGACCCCTTGACTTGTAAAATTTCATTAAACCTCACACGGTGTAACTAATTGTGGAATTTCTTCGGCCTTTTGAGATTTTCTTTCCTTATGAAATCCACTTGTTTATAACACAACGACAGAAATTAACAAAATTCAATATGGAAAGGTGTTACTAATATTGTTCAACTTCCGTGGTGTCATTTTCCCATCCAACTAATTATCTGCCATTGACTTATGTAGGCTATACTTTAAAATATATTAATGTATAAATCTCTCTTGTAATTTATTTTAAAATTTGACCATTCAATTATAAGTTTAAGAACTTAAGAATAATAAACAAAATATCAAAAGCGTATAAAAAAGAATATCCACGAACATTAAATGAAAACATCAACCATTTTAAAAACAATGACTTTTACGTTTTAGAATTTTTAGAATTCGAAAGCTATAGCAGTTTTGCAAGATCCATTTGCCTATGAAATATGATTTTTTTTTATGTCCCTAGGTCATTAATTCACAGAAAATATTGTTAGATATTACCTCCCTTGAAGTTAATTTTTTTTTAAATTTTATTTATTATTATATTGTAATATGTTTAACAAAATCTAACATTAGTTTATCTATATATATATTTTATATTAATTATTACACCTGTTTATTTTTTATTTAATTGTTATATCAAATATTATCCCCATTAATCATATGATTTCCTTATCAAAATAAATGCTGTCATGAATATTTTTCAGGTATAGTAGAGCCAGTTGCAGAACAACAGATAATTTTCCCTAACATTCCAGAAAACAAGAAGGATCCATGGGATGTTATGAATTGATCTATTTACGGTAACTGTGAACACTTGGGACATTTATGATGGAAATACTGGATTGTAGAAAAATAATAGAATTTGGCTTGTTACTGTAGTAATTTAGATTTATTCTATTAAAAAATGTTATTACTAGAAAATGCCAAAACATTGTACAACTTCTTGATCAAACGTTCAACGATTAAATATTAGTTAAAACTAAAATAAAAAGTGTTGTTCATGACTATTTTCCAAGGTCTGAGTTTTGGGGGTTTTTTGTTTTGCCTTTCAACAACATTGTAGTAGGTCTAATCAGTGATATATGAGTTTTATTTTCTGTATAAGATGGTCACTGGAACAACTAACTAAAACCCTTTCGGATTGAAGACCAATTCCTAAACTAGTCACGTGCTACATTTTGTATCAGGTGTGAGCTGAATAGAAACAATAATTATCATCTCAGACGTTTTCTCTCCAATTAGTTAAAAAATTGGAATCGGATCTGACAATTTTGGGAACAAGTTTTAATTGGTTCCTGATTTTCACCACCTCCCATCATTAATTGTAGAAAAAGTAACTGGTACCATATGAGACGAGTAATTATTGTTATAATTAGAAATGTAATTAAATCAATTAATAACTTGTAGATAAGCGCTTTGTCTGTTGATATATATTGCTGTATTGATACTGTTGACCTATAATAATATATTTTAACCCATCAGAAAATGATGCTATTTATACATGGGTATACAAATCATTCCAGGACATTGATTCCCACTTATAAGATGAAAGATAAATATATAAATTAATATATAAGAAAATTCCAATCTTTCTTTTTCTTAGAACAATATACATTGAACCATTATTTATAGTCCTTCAGACTATGTACTCAATACTTCTTCTCAGGCAACTCATTTACTAATAAAACCCTATAACTAGCAAATATTTTGAGCTATTCCAAAATACTAAAATTATATATCAAGTCATACGATGTATATCATGGATCATGCATGTTAAAAATCAGTACAATGATGTCGCCTATTATGAGAGCATGTGTATTCGGTTGGGAATTTGATGGAGGGTTACAGATTAACTGGACAGATTGAAGGATATTAGTTGACAACAATATGAAGTAGTTAATAATCATAATAATATGCCACACTTCCTTTAAGAATCGCAGTTCGTGGTGTACAATGGTTCAAATTACCACGAATACATCGACCCTAAATTCCACTCTTTAATTAAAAAGGCTCGTTAGGTATTAAGAGTGTTTATTATCCCATTTCAAGCTTGGATAATTGCCTATTAAACTTCAAGTATAATGGATGGATACTATTGGTTGATGCCCGACACCAAATTATTTCAGATAAACGGATGATATCATTGTTAATATTTGGTGTATGTAGAAACTCGAACATTAAAATCTTGCCACAAGTCTGATGCTAATTATGATTCAAAATATGTATGTGTATTGAACAACAATTTTTAATACATTTCAATAAACAAATTTACACATGCATATGAAATTTTGCGTAATGAAAATTTTCAAACAATATTTTTTTGCAAACATTGAGAAAGATAAACATCTATAAAAAATATAGTTAGAAAATATCGAAAAGAATAACAGGAAGAATTGTGAGTTAACTTAATTTATAATCATCCTTATCTCGATTGTTCTATTTAGATATCTTTAGAATTGTTTCCTTCGAGAAATATTACAATTAATACATTCTCTTAAACTTTCTAAACAATGAAAAGAAGAAATTCCCGCTACACCAATCATTAAATGTAAGTACAATAACTTGAATAAAGACAAGCCGTTCGGGATTTTAGAATATTGTTGTCAAGCTTCATCGACACTGTTGTAAAAGAATGTAAAGAAGAATACATGAATCTCAAAAAGACATAAACAGGCGGTGTAAGTCCCTTGATAACAGCAGAAAACAAAGTACTTTTCACATGGGAGGTACAAAAAAGCAAAATAAAGATGGCGGTCATTTTCAGCTTCATAAATTGTTGATTTGTTGAGTGAATTAATCGAAAATGTTGTTTTGTAAAAAGGGTTGAGTCTTAAGATCAGAAGATGACATTTGATTGTCGATTTGATGAGCTTAACCAAGCATGATGAAGAAGTGTAAATATTTTAGACGTGTTTCTCTAATGTAATGGCTGCCTTACTTTAAACAATAAGTAAAATTAAGTTGATTTTTTCTGACAAATCGCTATAAATTGATTTCTTTTCATTTACGTTAATAAATAAACCATACAAACCTTGAATTTCATTCACATAATTGAACATACACAAAAAATAGGGATGGTGAATTCTGGTCTTATTATTTCATGTGAATAAATTGTATCGATTGATTAAATTGATTTTCTGAATTTTAGACCGGATCATGTCACTTGAACCTTACTCTGAACGTTGTAAATAAAAAGAGTTTATTTTTGTGAGATAACTATATCGTAATGCAACAATCAGTTTTCTTAAAATTTGCGGATATTTGAATTCAATATCGCGGTTTAAGAGACCAATCGTGGGTTTTTAATTTCTTTGAATATCTCAGCAGAGCATTATATTTACAGATAATTATCAACAATTTTATACAGTAGACAAAACTAGTTTCGCCACCAAGTCCGTATTTCTATCCCTTTACAATTGAAAATTTGAAATTCTTTTCATCTATTAATGCTAAAAGGTTTTTTAATTACAGCAGACAATATCTGTATAATATCATTATAATACTGTACTATAATAAAAGAAAATATGATAAACCTTAGACTTTGATCAATAAAATAATATTCTAATGACAACTCTTATTCTTCATTTCATTATCTTTCCTTTTTATATTGGAAACATTGTAGCCATCGTTTTACTCCTGGGAACATTGATGGATGACACGCGATCCGAATTCATGCATATTCATAAGAAATTTGGTAAGATATAGTGACATGTAACAGGAGAGAAATAGATGGACTCTAAAGCCAATAGAGTTGTTGACCCCCGGGGACTCCTTAACATTAGGATAGCACGAAATATTTATTACGATTTTTCTTTCCATTTTTGATGGATGACTGGAAAAAAATTAGTTCTACTGAAATTCTGGCCTGAAGGCGATTCAGACCCATCTGTCTTGCAAGGCGTTTTAACGTGTGTTTTTTCCTAATGACTCGTATTTATTGACGTAATATGAAGAAAAAACGTTTTAAGTCAGGTTTTATACAAAAGACGAAGAATGTCTTCTCTATTTAGTAATGAGCTTTGCCTGTTTCACATCCCAATAGTCTCATTTTTCATCCCAAAAACATTGTCTAATAGTTCCGAAATTATTCGTTCCATTTTGTAAAAGAAGTCATTAATTTTGACTGTCAAAAGTTTGTCTCCTATTCACTACTTTGCTCCATTTAATTTTACGCATTTCGAGCAAGCCTAATAAAATTCTCGCTAATCTTCAACCAAATTAATACATTTATAGAAATCCTCTTAGAAAACACGAATAGAGAATAAAACATAAAACATACTGCAATTACTTCAGAGGATACAAAACTATAAAACCCCAGTCTCTTGACAGTCATCTCTAATTCTCTTGATTAGACCAACTACAAAAACTGAGATTTTCTAAAATAAAAGAAAAAGGGAAGTTTACAAAAACAATTATTTATATCCTGCTGTGGCATTTCGTCAATCTTTAAAAATCCATAAAAGTATCCAGCTTAGCAAAGTAGCCAAAGTAACTCATTTTTAAACAAAAGTATACATCCATGTGTTACACGATGTGTTCATGTATGAACAAACAGATGCACAATGTACAAATAAGACAAATTCAAAGACAAGACCTAGTTTGGGTTTCCAAGCATACACATGACAGTATGCAAACGAATCTTTATGCACTAAAATTTCGTGTACATAATATATTATATCGGGGGTAACAAAAAAAAAAGACAATTTTTTGATATGCTATTTTGTTCGAGGCAGCACTTGTACAATTTTTGTTCGATGACTTTCACATTTTCAGGGTCTGATAAGGACATGTTGAAGTAAATCGGTGAGAATTTTGAAAGAGATCGGCCAATCAGCAGCTGAGATATTTTGCGTCAAAGTTGGGGACGTTTTTTTAGTGACACCCGATATACAGGTTTAGGTTAGGTATGTGGTAAGAATTTTCTAAAAGAAACTAAAAAAATCTTGAAGAATAAAATCACAGAATGCCTGAAAATACAGTTCCAAAGTTCTCTGAAAAAATCGCGAAAGCCATCTTGATTATTTCAATATTTGATCTGTGGAACAAATTCAGATCACGACCACTTCTGACGAAATCTGTGATCTGGTATTTACACTTGTAACAGGATATAACGAGACTATGTTTACATGTGATTATTAGGAGTGTATTGGGTGAAATGATTGTTATAACCAGACGAGTTGGATTAGCTCTTTCCTCAACAAATATTATTAAACAAATAACACTGAACACCAAATTAGTTTACTCTAAATTAATTTGCTTAGCCTGTTATGGAATTAATGTTCATATATAAAGTGGTATTAATAAGTGAAGGGGGTTTTGGAAAAAACCGCCAAATACTTAAGAAAATTATAGCATTTTTGTTTTATTCATTTAGCCATCTGATTGAAAGAAATTTATACTGGTTACTTATCATGCAAACCATGATCTTACGATCGGGTTTTGGAATTTGAACCTATAACAGAAGAAATATTACACGAAATTGGAGTTATGCTATCTACTACTGCCTGTACCCAATCGGGCAAATTTGTTTACTGTTTCATCCAATAGACTAGACTTTTTCCATGTCAGTCCCTCCAACCTGCGTCACTAGCAGGAGAAACAGCTTGTAGACAAATATGACAGGTCTGTCTCTTGCATCTTGACTGATTTGTTTGGTCAGACATGAATTGATCTGATTGTGTCTCATAATATTGACCAATATAGTAGTGGCGGTTGTCGCGCTCCAGGCAGACCATGCTTACTCTTTTCGAAACACCTGGTGGTACTTCTCTTTGGAGTAGTTCACTACTATATAACTCTTGCTCTCGATTTTGCCATAATTTTTAATGCGATTTTGATTAACGGAATTGTTTTGCTTGTACGGATTTTTATCATCCTTTTTTGGCTGAGGAAATTTTTTACCTGATGTAAATATAACAATGATGGGAATCCGAATGACAGAAATTTCCGTAACCAAGGATTAATAGAAAATAAGCTATTAATCTATAACAGACGTGTAAAGTTATATTAATATCATGTATAAAATAATCTTATATAAATGAAAGCTATGCTGTTGATAAAATAAAGTTGATCCTTGACACCTTAAACTAAATTGCCTGACTATATTAGCCATTAAACACTCGCTAAATTAGTATTATTTGAATAAGAAATTGAATTAGATTCCGTCTCCATCTTTTAAGATGGCAGCACATGTCCAATCCCATAGATAACACAGCCGTACGAGAACCAGACACGTGATCTCATCAGAACCAATTCACGCACCATCGGAATAAATCCGTCAATTTTACTTTTTAACGTAATTTGGAAGAAACATGAGGCGATTATTCTACTTAATTATTTCATTAGAAAATATCTCAGTGAATTTTTATCGCATTTGTTGTCAATTTAAAGCAAGGAAAGTAATTCAATTATAACAACATATCTCACTACAATTTCTAATCCAACTACAGCATAGTGTATACGTGCATGACTTTCAAAATTCAGTTTACCAGTATATAGATAGTTTACCGGTATCTTATCTAATTAAGCAGTATCTAGACTACCAGTATCCAAGCTACAAAATCCAGGCAACTTAAATTCTAGACTACCAATAACTAGATTACAAGCACCTAGTCTATAAGTATCAAGACTACCTCTATCAAGACTACAAGTATCTAGTCTACCAGTATCTAGTCTATCAATATCTAGTCTACAAGTATATAGTCTACAATTATCTAATCTACCAGTGTCTAGTATCTAAACTACCATTTTCTAGTCTGCCAGTATCTAGACTACCAATATCTAAACTACCAGTTTCTAGTCTACCAATATCTAGACTACCAATATCTAACTAGACTATATAGTCAGCCAATATATTATTCACCGATATCTAGACTACCTGTATATATTCTACAAGAATTTAGTCTACAAGTATCTAGTCTATCTGTATTTAGACTACCATAGCTTCTAGTCTACCGGTATCTTGTTAATCAGTATCCATTCTACCGGTATTTAGTCTACTGGTATCTAGTTTACCAGTAACTAACTATCAGAATCTAGTTTACCAGTATCTAGTCTACCATTATGTTGTTTACCAGTATCTAGTCTACCAGAATGTAGTTTACCAGTATCTATCTAGACTATAGTCATCCAGTATCTAGTCCATCAGCATCTAGTATATTAGTATATAGTCTATCAGTATCTAGTTTATCTGTATTTAGACTACCAGTATCTAGTTTACCCTATCTAGTCTACAAGTATCTAGTCTATCAGTATCTTAGTCTACCAGTTTCTAGTCTACCAGTTTCTAGTCTACCAGTATCTAGTCTACCAGTATAAAGATTACCAGTATCTAAACTATCAGTATCTAGTTTACCAGTATCTAATCTACCAGTATCTAGACTATCAATATATAGTTTCTTGACTAACAGTATCAAGACTAACGGTATCTTGTCGATCAGTATCTAGAATATCAGTTTCTAAACAAACAGTATCTGGTTTACTAGTTTTTAGTTTAATAGCTTCTAGTCTATCGGTATCTAGTTAACCAATATCCAGTCCGCCGGCATATAGTCTAGTATCTAGTTTACCAATAACTAACTATCATAATCTAATTTACAAGTATCTAGTCTACCAGTTTCTAATCTACCAGTATCTAGTCTACCAGTATAAAGATTACCAGTATCTAGTCTACCAGTATCTTTACTATCAATATATAGTCTACCAGTATCTAGCCTACCAGTATCTAGACTACCAGTATCTAGTCTACCAGTATCTAGTCTACCAGTATCTAATCTTCTATCAGTATTTAGACTACCATTATCTAATCTACCCTTATCTAGTCTACAAGTATTTAGATTACAAGTGTCTAAACTATCAGTATCTAGACTACCAGTAGTTGGTCTATCAGTATCGTCTACCAGTATATATACTACCAGTATCTAATCTACAAGTATGTAGTCTATCCGTATCTAGACTACCAATATCTAGTTCACCAGTATCTAACTAGAATATTGTCAGCCAGTATCTAATTCACAGGTATCTAGAATACCTGTATATATAATATGAGTATCTAGTCTACTAGTATCTAGTCTACCAGTATGTAGTTTACCAGTATTTAGTCTACCAGTATATATTCTACAATTATATAATCTACCAGTATCTAGTCTACCAGTATCCAGTCTTTTAGTATCTAGTCTACCTAATCTATCAGTATCTAGTCTACCAGTATGTAGTTTACCAGTATCTATCTAGACTATAGTCTTCCAGTATCTAGCCAATTAGTATCTAGTCTATTAATATATAGTCTATCTGTATCTAGTTTACCAGTATCTAGATTATCAGTATCTAGTTTATCGGTATTTAGACTAACAGTATCTAGTTTACCCTATCTAGTCTACAAGTATCTAGTCTATCAGTATCATAGTCTATCAGTTTCTAGTCTACCAGTATCTAGACTACCAGTTTGAGGACTACCAGTATCTAAACTATCAGTATCTAGTTTACCAGTATCTAGTCTACCAGTATCTAGACTATCAATATCTAAACTATCAGTATCTAGTTTACCAGTATCTAGACTATCAATATATAGTTTCTTGACTAACAGTATCAAGACTAACGGTATCTTGTCGATCAGTATCTAGAATATCAGTTTCTAAACTAACAGTATCTGGTTTACTAGTTTTTAGTTTAATAGCTTCTAGTCTATCGGTATCTAGTTAACCAGTTTCTAGTTGATCAGTATCTAGTCAACCAGTATTTAGACCAGTATATCTAGTCTACCTGTGACTAGTCTACCAGTATCTAGTCTACAAGTATCCTAGTCTACCAGTATCCTAGTCTATCAGTATCTAGTCTACCAGTTTCTAGTCTACCAGTATCAAGACTACCAGTATTTAGTCTACCAGTATCTAATCTACAAGTATGTAGTCTATCCGTATCTAGACTACCAGTATCTAGACTACCAATATCTAGTTCACCAGTATTTAACTAGAATACTGTCAGTCAGTATCTAATTCACAGGTATCTAGAATACCTGTATATATTCTTTGAGTATCTAGTCTACAAGTATCTAATCTACCAGTGTCTAGTTTACCAGTATCTATACTACCGTGTCTAGTTTACCAGTTTCTAGTTGATCAGTATCTAGACTACCAGTCTATCCGTGTCTAGTTTACCAGTTTCCAGTTGATCAGTATCTAGACTACCAGAATCTAGTCTACCAGTATCTGGAATTTCAGCACCAGTATCTAGACTACCAGTATCTAGTCTACCAAGTCTACCAGTATCTGGAATTTCAGCACCAGTATCTAGACTACCAGTATCTAGTCTACCAGTATCTGGAATTTCAGCACCAGTATCTAGACTACCAGTATCTAGTCTACCAGTATCTGGAATTTCAGCACCAGTATCTAGACTACCAGTATCTAGTCTACTAGTATCCAGTCTTTTAGTATCTACACTAACAATTTCTAATATACCAGTATGTAGTTTACCAGTATCTATCCAGACTAAAGTCTTCCAGTATCTAGTCTACAAGTATCTAGACAACCAGTATCTAGTCTACAAGTATCCTAGTCTACCAGTATCCTAGTCTACCAGTATCCTAGTATACCAGTATCATAGTCTATCAGTATCTAGAATACCAGTATCAAGACTACCAGTATCTTTACTATCAATATCTAGTCTACCAGTATCTAATCTACAAGTATGTAGTCTACCAGTATCTAGGCTATCCGTATCTAGACTACCAGTATCTAGTTCACCAGTATCTGGTTAGAATATACTTAGCCATTATCAAATTCTCTGGTATCTAGACTACCAGTATATATTCTATGAGTATATGATCTGCAAGTTTCTAGTCTACCAGTATGTCATTGTCTAGTTTACCAATATCTAGTCAACCAGTATCTAGACTACCAGTATAAAGACTTCCAGTATCTGGAATTTCAGCACCAGTATCTGGACTACCCGTATCTAGTCTACTAGTATCCAGTCTTTTAGTATCTACACTACCAATTTCTAATCTACCAGTATCTAGTCTACCAGTATGTAGTTTACCAGTATCTAACTAGACTATAGTCTTCCAGTATTTATCCAATCAGTATCTAGTCTATCAGTATGTAGCCAACCAGTAACTAGTTTACAAGTATCTACCAGTATCCAGTTTACCCGTATCTAGAATACCAGTATCTAGTTTACCTGTAATTAGACTACCAGTATCTAGTTTACCGTATCTAGTCTATAGTACCCTAGTCCATCAGTATCTAGTCTACCAGTATCTAGTCTACCTGTATCTAGACTACCAGAATAAATAGCACCAGTATCTAGTCTAAAAGTATTTAGACTACTAGTACAATGCATATCTAGTCTACCAGTATATCTAGTATACCAGTCTATCTACATAGTCTATCAGTATCTAGTCTACAAGTATCTAGTATACAAGTGTTTAGACTACCGGTATATCTAGTTAGCCAGTATCTATACTACAAGTATCTAGTCAACCAGTATTTAGACCAGCATATCTAGTCTACCTGTGTCTAGTCTACCAGTATCTATAGTCTACAAATATCTTTACTACATGGATCTAGATATTCCAATTATTAGTTGATTTATCAGTGTTCCAGTTACTTTATCAAATCGACACAATCAGTATATGTACAATAATATATTATTTGTTGGCATGTCGTCGAAGTTTTTACTGGATCTGTGACTGAGTGTGTGAACTCGGCTTTCTTTTAGAGAGTCCACCTAGCTTATAATGTTTCAAGTTTTTTGCTATACCAATTCCAGTCTAATTAAAATCAGACCCTAATTTCGTTCGTTCGGTTTTTTTTTAAATCCGTTTTTTTAACCAACGAACGAAATTAGGGTCTGATTTTAATTAGACTGTACCAATTCATTTGAGCATTTTCAATTTATTCTCTTCAGTGAGAATTGTAAAGATATTTTGGATCTAATATGTTTTTCTACGGAAATATATTTGCAATATTTGTTGATGTTGAAACTTTAATAATCACAAACAACTACAATGCTGGATGTTGGCCAGGGTTCGCACAGGTCATGGAAAACCTGGAAAATCAGGTAATTTTAAAAAAGCTTTTCCAAACATGGAATATCAGGGAAAATCATGATTATTCTGGAAAATTGTCAAAATAACCTGGAAAAATGATATTTCATACCATTCTCCTATTTTTGCGTTATCAAATAATAAAAAATCATAATCCAGAATAGTCTCAAGGTACCCCTTCCGTTCATGATTTTTATAAAATTGGTCATGGAAAATGACTAAATACTGTCTGGAAAGTCATGGAAATGTCAGGGAAAATTTGTTCAGATGATCTGTATGAACCCTGGTTGGCGTCTACACGTAAATATAGTACATTTTAATCACAGGTCAGCACATTGAAACCTTAATCAATTTTTAATAGGTCTACCATGACTTGATGTACCCAGTTAACTTGCCATGATATTGACATATGCCAATCAAAACAAAGTGGACTTATTGAAAATTGGTAAATGTACTTTCCAGCAACAGTCGTTTTTCTGATACATTTTTTAGTAACATACTTTATAAGCATGCAAAGGGTGGTCATTAAGATATTATTTCAGAAAAAGACATAATCATTTAAAATTGTTGGTAGCTTAGTTGTTTTTGAATCGACCCAAGGTCTTTTTTAAAGATTTTAGTAGATTGAGTAGCCTACGTTGAATTTTCGAAAGGGTTACCTAGTAATAATTCACTTGTTACTGCTTTGAGGTTTTGGAATTAGCAAGTTGAATCATGCTGTATTTCTAAGTTACTAAGACGTTGTTTACTCTTTCATTTGACAGAATTTACCATAACTTAGCTTACTTACAGACCCGAGATGTTCAACCCTTCAAGGTTGAGTATCAAAGCAGATAAGAGAAGAAATATCTAGGGAGATGACTTGGAAAGTAAAGGTAAATACTTCTGGGAAATTTAGAGAAAGATGTCTGACAACAGTTTAAGATAATGTCCTCACGGGGCATACAAAATTTACCATTTATTGTAGACATTGTCAGAACTAATTCTTTACAACTGTCAGTAACATGAAATTCTTGAAATCCCTCATGAATGCGAGGATCAAAATTCTATGACTATAGCTTATCCATCAGAGTAAATACAAAGATCAAAACGAGATAATACTTCATTTAAAACACTGTAGGCCTATGACATTTATTATACACATTTCTTCAAATTCTTTTTTCTCAAAAACAATGTATTGATTCACTTGTCCTTAATCTTATTATTGTTTTGAAATGTATGAGTTATGCATAATTTAAAAAAAAAGAGAATCTGATGAAGCCAATAATCGGATTTATATTATACATGTATTTATACGTTATTCTAATCAGAATTTATGAAAAAAACAAAGTCAAAATATGCCTCAAATGTGTACATGTTTTAAGTAAAATTGTATTTCATGACAATACATGACAATTCTAATTATATTATCACGTCGACGTTTCCTTACTAACAAAAACAATCCTGTTTATATCAGGCCCGTAGCCTGCCAAGTACTTTTAGGGGGGCAAACGTCCAATCAAGGGGGCAGTTTAGGTATCCACCCAAAAACACCCCTACCTCCCTTTTATGGAAAACTTTGTTTTATTGCAATGCATTGTTACCCCATTACAGTGCCATCTGTAGAGTTATTTCTACATTTATTGGTGCAGTCGAAAGCCTGGAAATGAAATTTTCTGAAGGATAGGGACCCCTAGATAATTTTTGATAATTTGACTCCTTGAAACGCGCTATCCTGACATTTCCTGATATTTTCCAGCGAATTTAAGGTTCAAGATTATTTCGATAGGTTCAAAGAGTTCTTTTCTGAAAACATTTTGAGATTTAGACGCCAATTAAAGACATTTCCCGGCGAATTTAGGGTTTAAGCTTATTTGAATAAGGTCTGAGGTATGTCACTAAGAAAATTTTGAGAATTACACTTTTTTTTGCTGTCAAGAACGCCAATTGGAAGTCTGGAAACACAATTTCCTGAAGTCTCTTCTAGAAATTTTTGAGAATTTGACTGTCTGAAACGCGATTTCCTGACATTTCCTGGTGTTAAGGTTTACTTGTAGAGGAACTGTGTGACTAAAACATAGCAAATCGAGAAAAAGATGTAAAAAGTTCCTGATATTTCCCAGCGAATTTAAGGTTCAAGATTATTTCTATAGGGTCAAAGAGATCCTGTCTAAAAAAAGAAAGAAGAGATTTAGACGCGAATTTCAGACAGGGTTTAAGTTTAAGGTGATTTAAATAGGGTCTGAGCTGCCGAGAACGCCAATTGGCAGCCTCGAAACACGATTTCCTGAAGTCGGGGATCTCTTCCAGAAAATTTAAAGAATTTGACTCCCGGAAACGCGATTCTTGATGAATTTAAGGGACTGTGGGATGAACACTGGAAAATTTTGAGAATCAGATCTCTGAAAACGCAAATTCTTAACATTTCCTGCTATAAAGACACCCCTTGACTCAGTAAAATAAATTAAAGTATCTTTTGAAAATAACACTTGAGATTTTTTTTAGAGGGGCAAGATTTAAATTAGGGGGAGGCATTCCCTGGGTTTATTACTGGTTTTCTCAAATGTCCCCGATTACACACCATTGACCATTTCCCTTGAATTGTCCGAGGGAGGAGGGCATGGAGTCACAGCATTTTTCTTTTTAATATTAACTTAAATTGTGACTCAGGTATAGAGTCGTTGTGAGAAGTGAATACTCTATGCATATTAACACAGATAATACAATATAATACTTTTTTTTCTAGACCTATAATAGCTCAGTTTGTGTCCCCTAGAAAATGTGAAAATCCAGGTTTTATTCAGACCATACAGAAAATGATCATCTCGAGTAATGATCAAAGGGAGACAACAGAGATAAAGTTTTAAGTTTAAGACCAATTTAATTTCATTCATTTTATTTTAAGTGGTGACGAGTGCATAATAATATAAACATATCCGGGAAATATATAGGTGGGTTTTATCCTAGAGTAATCTGATTCAATTAAGTCTGAAAATTATCCTAGAAGTAAATCGAATCTATATAGATTAATTGAGCAAATCAATTCTGGAGTACAATTATTTTTTTAACCGCTTTAGTAGTGGTGTCTAAAATGCTTTTTGCGTTTCTTAAATAATGGACACACCCTTATATTGTATCATTTTGACCTGTCATCTATACACAATATGACAAAATGTCATTACGATACATTTCAGTCGGGATGCATACTTTAAAAATGCAATAGGCTGGCAATAGGGACATAAAATAGTAAATTTATTTTTTATTTTTCAGGTGGGGTGGGGCAGCTGGTTTACTGCTATCTTGGAAAGATTTAATCTATATTTATCCTGTCAACAAATTCTTGATTTTTTTGTGACGTTAAATTGATTAAGGTAATCAAATCAGATTTAGCTGCGTAAAGAGAACTCTAATATTGGACCTATATGACGTGATGAGAATAGAATATTAAAGTATACAATTCACTTTATTCATCAAATTCATTATACAAAAAAATGACATGATCTAGGTGGAAGGAACAGCTTAATATCTTTAATACATATTACACTAAATCATATCCTAAGGGATCTTTATTCTCATCTAATAATTGTAAGGAGGAATCTTGTAAATGGCGAAGTAATGTCTTTAAATTTTCTGAACTGAATTCCTGTAAATAAAGAATGGAAGTATATCAAAAACAACTTAATTATTATCTATTCCTGACAGTAACCTGACAAGTTTTAACATGTTAAAAGGGCATGAAATATTATATGTTGTGTTGTGTCAATAAGGGTTTATTTCCGTTGGAAGACTTATTATTCCATTACAAATGTGAATTTGATATATTAATTTCTGTCTGGTGATATTTTGGACAATACATATAAAAAAAAACAATTTATTACATACATGTGTAATATGCACACTCGTAATATCCCTACATTAAACCCCCTCATGCAATATTGAATACCTATTGTATTCTTTAATCTAAACAGTATGATATGTCACAACATTTGTGAGGAAATATCCATAAAAATATAGCAAAGGCCTATAATTACTGAAATATACCTTATATAGGAGATATCTTTCTGATGCTATATAATCAGCTAATTGTAAACATTCGGCATATAGCCCAGAAGAATGTAACATATGATGTAGATTAAAACATAAACCAGGAATATGTAACTCTCGTAATCTTTTCATCTGTAAACTTCTACCTTCATCTTCATTGCTATCCTATTTTATAAATAGAAATTGAGTTGTAAAGAATTGTATCAACGTAACAAAAAGAAATCATTGGTTTACATTTTTAGTGTCTTTGTAAAATATATACTTTTATATCAGCTAAAACAAATGTCACGTTTTCAAGGGAAAAATTATATTTATCAGAAGTGAGCTTAATTCACTATTGCCATAAAATGTGATGAAATACAGTTAATATTTTAAAGAGATAACTATAGGTTTGTATTTGACTTGTGTTCTTTTTATCCTAAGCAACCACTTTCCATGTAATATTTTTCTCACAACTCTTAATAATGTCAAGTTGTTCAAGATTAAAAAGGACAAAGAAAAACTTCAATACTGAACTGTCAAATACTACTAGGTAATTTACCTGTATCAAATCCACCATCCAACCACCATCGGTAAATAATAACAAATTATATATTCTATCTTTACTTATCTACAATCAAAAATTATACGTTTTTATAATTGCTTAATGCTCAATTTTAAAATGATGCTTTATTAAACTTGGATCATGCAACAATAGAAATAGTGCTAATCTTAAAGCCAGTTATAATAAATTATATTGACATGTAACTATATAAGTGAATAATTATTACTTTATATAATAATAGTGTGATAATCAAAGAGAATGGAATCATCACTTTAACAGGTAATTTTACATATTAATTATTAGAGGCTCTACATACATTATAATAATTACAGTATATCTATGTATCAGCAGGTGTAAGTATTGCGTACTTAAGTATAAGTATTTATTTCTTTCCCTACCTTGGTTTGTGCTGTGAGATTATGTCTCCATCTATCTAATTCTGATTCATATTGTTTCATTCTATGTTCATAAGCTACTTTATCAGTAAAGCTTGCTCCAACAGTTAAATTAGGTTTCTGAGGTTTAGCATGATGAAAGAATGAAAACCAGTCATTAAAACTGTCTACAGCATCCTAAAATATTCAATTTCATAGCTTGTAGATTTGAAGAAAGAAATCTAGTAAAATTTCTACCGCTTATAAACGGTCTACAAATCATTTCTGTTCTTGGTCATCTTGGTACTAATTGTTTTTTTGTGTATGGGAGAGACTGATAGCCTCAATTTGCACCATTCTAATTTTCAATCAGATGTCCCTGGGTCCAGAATCAGGCTTAAACTAAGTGTTTGATAATGCCAAAAATCACAAAATTCACAGAAGACCTTAGTGCTTTTTATGATGTCATCACATAGATCATTAGAACCACAAAAAGTGTCCTCATACACATAATTTTATTTAGAAAACCTTTAAGAAATCTACAGAAATATGCTCATTCTGCTATTTTTAATTCAATATCAGCTTGGTCAAAATAATATCCAGATGACAGACATCATAGCTTTCTACTTACTAAGTAAGCTTTTATACACATATATTCTCTAATAGCATTCTCATCAGCTGGTTTAAGATCTCTGTGACCAGCCTAAAAAATACATAACACAATATCTTAATAGATCTACCTAGATACAAATGTAAGAATTAATTGATCAATAAAAATTATAATCTTGAGTAGGATGTATGCTAACAGCAGTACCATAATTGTGATGTGTTTATTGAGGGAACAAATGTAAAAGACTAGTCTCTTTGAATAGATGTTAAAAGTCTTTGGAATATACAGTAGGAAACATTACATCACTTTTTTCTTATCATGTATTTCAAGCAATATTTTTCAAAGTTAGTATCTTTCAATATAATTTGTTTACATTATTTATCTAACACTTACTGTACTATGATGTATTTTATATATAATGTCAATGGTATCATTAGGTAACTTATGAAATACTTGTTTTGCTGCTTCATGTTTCTTGATAGCTAGAATAAACAATAACAATTTAATTGTGTAAAAAACAAGCACAATCACATACCTATTTTTTTTTTTTAAATTATGTGTTAACTATGTATCAATCTTTCTGAAAAAAGTATTAATTTGAAAATTCAATATACAAACCTATAAAACCTCTCATTACAGCATTGGCTTGTTTAACAGCCTCTGATCTGTGTTTAGGATCAAACACTAACCAATCAATGGCTTCAATTTTCTCACGATCTTCCTACAATAGACATACTATATATCATTTAAAAACAACTAAAATAGCTTCTATTCATCAATAAGAAATTTAGATTTTTTGGTAAAAAAGGGTTGTCATCATCAGATAAATGCCTGATTTGTTAAAAATAATGAAAGATTGTCTGATAAGATTATGACTTACATCTGTTATTTCAGTATTACTAGCACTATTAGATACAGTAGTTGAATCTTCACGTTTACGTATATTTTCTACTACAGTTTTAGTTATTAAACCTATATCTAACTCTTCTTCTTCAGCTAAATTTAATACATGTTGTCTTTCTTCCTTATCTTCTATACCTAAAATAAGATATTTACTTCTAAAATTCATCTTATTACAATACCCTATAAGATAAATGATTATATCTCAGGAAATGGTATTCTCCCATATCGCAAATTGCTGTAATTTTATCAGTGCAGGCAGTGCAGTATGATTGTCATTTGTTTTTTTGATAGAAGTTTAAAATAGGTTTAAATTCTTTTGTAAGTGATAACTAATCATTTTGGCTTCAATTCTTCAACACTCAAAAGGGTAATGAAAGGTGATATCACACACAGTAGAAGTTTTTTATCTGTTCTTTCTGTTAGAACTAGTTAATATATAAAATAATAATGTGTAGGTATAAATTTACTAAGTGTGTTACTTTCAATGGAACATTGATGAATCTATAAAATGACCACACAGCTTGTATTTCAAAGAAATATGATGCAATCTTACCTTCTAAAAACTTGGCATACCAATTAATTTGAGATGTTTTAGGCAAGTTGGACACATAAAATGCTACTAATTCTTTATTACCATTTTTAATCAAGATATCTATATAGGTCTCAATAATAACCATAGCTTTCTCTTCCTGAAAAAAAAAGATATATTAATTAAAAGGTAACAATTTTTTTAATCCCAGCTTTAGAAGTACCTTTCATGTACACAATTTGCAACACATTGGGGCATGGTGTCCTATAACACTGAGATAAAAGACAATGAATAAAATCTATAATGTCTATGCCCTGGATTCTCAAACTATTTTTGGTCAAACTCTTTGCAATCAAAGTGTCACTGCAACATAAGACGACACTAAACTAGATTAGAAAATTATATTTTCTGCATCCAATAGCAAGTGTCAAGCTTGGAACAGCCGTTCTTCAAAAGCAGAACTTACGAGTCATGGGCTTTAACCCCCTGGAAACCCTGGTCTATGCTATGGTCAGTCAGAAATATCTTAAAAGCTGGTATATCTCTTAATAACAATAGTTTTGCAGTGTCAACTAAGAAGGCATTCATTTACTTGGTTCAACATTAGAAATTCTTCATATAACAATGTTAGTTGAAACATATTATTCAACTTATAGAGTAATATATTGATATATACTAAGTTAGTATAAGTCACTCTATATGTTAGTATTACTAACCTCTGCTATATCTGTTATTCTACGTAATACAAGAACTAAATGTGCCATAAAACGTACAAGATGTTGTGGAATCTTATGATTGTCTGAGTGAATCCATTTATACATAACCTGGATTAGAGCTAACAAAGAAAAACAATACATAAATGAGAATGAACTCAAATTATCATATCAAATATCAATATGATTTGGTAAATCAGAAGCAGGTTTATCAACCATGAAAATATGCAGAAAAAAGACAATTGAAGTGTTAATGAGCAGACTCCTAAAAGAATTAATAACTTCAAATCAAAGACAGTACCTCAAAATCAGTTCTTTAAATAAAAGGGACACATTAAAAAGTGGGTGCATAAGAATGAGGAAACAGGGTATTGCACAATATTTTGTTACTCCATTTTACTTAGTGACTGACTGAAATGGAGAAATTATTATGATCTAAATCTATATGTATACTTACTAGCAATATCTCCTAATATAATATACTTCTGTATCACATTATACCATAGATTACATTCCAGTTGAATTTTCTACAATTATATACATTCTTATAATTATATGTGCAATTATTCTCGTAATATAAGAGAAAACATATTTACTACACTAAACACATTTGAAATAATTATAAATAACATATTGTTACGAAAAGGTCAGAACTTAACTATCAGTATTTTGTTTTACATCCAAAGTATTTAAGTTGACTCTGTAGAAGTCGGATATATTATGTTTTGTTAGACTATGTAAAAGAAAAGTGTACTTCTTAAGGCCCTGTTATAAATCAATGCTGAATGTGTTAATTTGCATTTATTCCACTTCACTGTGTATTTTTTACACAAAATTGACAAATGACAAAATTTACCTCATTCAAACTAGCCTCAATTTCAGCAAACACCAAATCTGGATATAACCTATAATCAAAACCACGAATAAAATATTTTTCTTGGTGAATGTAAAAGAAAACTGAAAAGTAGCGCATCTCAACTTCTATATTTTCAGATGAAAATGTTCTCTCCAAAAAACCAAACCAGTCAACATACATATATAATTTCTTTATACCAAAATCACTTTGAGAACATTACGATTTTCTTGCTTGGCCAGATATGATTGATACATTCTTTATAAAAACTTACAATTTACTAGAATATTCTGGTGGTAAATCAACAAATTTTCTGGCAGATTTGGTATTCCTTCTTATTTCCCCTTCAACATGTGTATCAACCATCACTTTAAAATAGGCCCACAAATAATCGTGCCATGATTTACATACTGGTAATATAGCTGACAAATTACCACTCATCACACCATAGATAGATTTCTCATATTTATTAAATTTGGCCTTAAAAAGTAAATTTTCATAATTCATTACCAAATTAAATATTACAATAATACAAATTAGATAAAGTTAGAAATATAAAATCACAAGATTTCAGACATGATACTCAATAACTCTTATTAAACACAAAGATTTCAATTTTCACTTGACTTGTGTATTTTTGTTGAAATCTTCATTTGAAAATAAAGATTTTAAAGGTATACATAATTAATACACATAGCTTCAAAGCTTGCTCCTTTGTCATACATACAGAATGATAATGATAAACATAAATCATTTCACAGCAGTTTAACTTTGAACAATCTAAATCTAATTTTACCTCTTGAGCCATTTTCCAACAAACAAGTTTCCAGACATCTCTATATTGATTACCCTGAATAGATTCCACTTGACCACCTTCACCTAACTTCTGATAGTTAGAATCATGGAATGGATGCCAACCTTCTAATGTTGCTGCTCTCCATGACTGACCACAATTATGACAAACTTCCTGTGCCTAAATTCAAAATTATAGACTTATTGGTAAAACTTTCAAAAAGAAAAAAAAACAAAGAAATAAAGACAGTGAGGTATGGTTTACCAAGGACAAATTATACCAGTTAGTTCATAACCACACATTTAGACCAGGGCTTGCCAGGCAAGGTAACATACACCCAGTGGCAGCAGTCAGAAATGATAATATTTTCATTTACGATAATACAAATTTTGTTATATCAAATGAAAAAAGTCAAGGACAATAACTCAAAAACCATTCATAGTATTCATATGATCAGTTTCATAAAATTGGTTGAAAACTGCATCTATTGTGCTCATGCATGAAAAAATATTGACGCTAGTCAAGGGCAATAACTCAAAAACTGTTTATCCGATTATTGACAAAATCAAACTTGACCGAGATCTCATTAATATAATCGTGCTTATCAAGTTTCATTAAATTCAGATAATAATTGTAGCTTCTATCTTGGTTACAAGTCAATTTGATGCATTTTGACCAAGTCAAGGGTAATAACTCAAAACCTGTTTATCCGATTATTGCCAAAATTGAACTTGGTGAGATCTCATTAATAAAAACATGCTTATCAAGTTTCATTAAGATAGGATAATAATTGTAGCCCTATTGTGGATCAACTAAGATATAATGACTCAAACTGAGCTATAATAAGTATGAACTATTCTATATAAACTAACCCTATCTAACTGTCCAGCTCTGATACAAACAAACATATGTTGTAATGATCTCAATTCATCTTCTTTATCTAAATCATCTAATGAACTGTTCTGACGTATTGGTGCATCAGGATCCTGAAAATAAAGTTTCAGAATATTACGATAATATCTCACCAGATTGTAGAGAAATAGTGTCCAAATAACAGATAATGTTTCTTAGGACTTAAATGGATAAATATTGTTTATAAAATTGAATATTGAATATCATTCTATATGTCACAACTAACATACATTTTGTGCCTAAAATCATATTTAAATGTGATTTTTCAACTTAGTTCATACCTACCAATTCATCAACAAACACTCTAGAGGTGCTGACCATTTTACCTTCTTTCTTTTGTTTGAGTTCATGAAGTGTATTTTCCCTACAATAGATCACAAGATATATATATTCTGTCTACTTGTGTCACAGTATAAATTAGAAATCCCCTTGCCTCGACGTGATTGATAACATTCAGGCATTTGATCATTTCTTTCACTTATTTTAGTTTATACACTCAAATTTAAGTTCAGTTGAACATTTTTCTCCTTAATAAATATCACCATAATAAAAGATAGTTTTAAAGCAACTCTTCCTCATTCCTATCATAAGGTTGGAAATAACTTACCAAGCTACAGACTGATCAGAAAAGAATCGAACATGATCAGAAAACATCTCAAGATTATCCAAAGAACAATTTTCTAACCAATCTATAACTAACTGAGACTGTCTGATTAATGGTGTTTTTTCAAATAAATCATCGACTATCATCTGGTCACTTTTATTATCAATCTGAAAAGAATAGTTAAATCTACATATGTACATAATAAATGGCAATAAACCTGCCTGATATTATGTGGGTGGAATCTTTAGTAATATTTAGCATCTCGGGTCTACAATTTGTGTAGGTGTTCCCAATGTCTACAGACTAGTATAAAAACTTGTTCAAAGCCAAGATAAGCCTCTTTAAATTTCTTTCAGTGACCAACATGGTATGAGTTTGTAACAATATAAACTATTTGTACCTTGAAGTCTTCCAATCAAGTCTCAAATAATCACTAATACACAAACTAAAACTTGCATCATCATACATAGGCATTACATCAAAGACATAAAAAACAGAAATTGCCATGTTTTTAATCTGGAAATTATCTACAAAATATACCTTTGCTGGTGTATCTAATATCATTTCTTCTTCATCTTTATTATCATCTGTATCTAATAATCTATCTTTAGATAGAGATCGCAATAATTGCCAAGTATATTTCTCATTTTCTAATAATTCTAGTGTATCATAAGTTTTCTGAAATCTACATAAAATAACATGAAACAAATATAAAGCCATTTCAATATTTAGCATTTAAAGATAATGGGTATATTTCATGGTGATTATCATCATTATCAGAAAGCTGTCTTACAAAAACTATAACACCAATTAAAGCTACAGCTTAGAAACACCAGTTAGGATAAAAAATTAACAAGGTTAAGAATACAAAAAAAGACCTACTTGTGTTGAGCATTTTTGGTTGATCTGTTGACTAATTTTCTTAATAGAATAACATGTTCTGAACAAATATTTTCACAATCAGACATCAAGTTAAACACCTGCATGTTTGATGGACTACGTTTTACAGATTGATGAAATTCTCTATAAACACCACTTGATGCTGGAAAGTTCAACAGACAACAGAAAAAATGATTATAGTTGATCACATAGTAACAACTGCTTAAGATAATATTGTTAAAGATCAAAGATAGAGTTTCTGTCAAATACATTGAAGTCCAAGAGTCTTCAAATAATCTTTCAATGGTGAAAAAATAAATTAACAAACCTGCAAGTCCAGGGTCATCCTCAATCAATAAAGAGACATTAGTCGTGGTCAAATCATCACCTAACTATAAAAAATAAACAATAGTTCAAAATGTAATTTTGATTCTATGTATTTAACGGTACACTATAATCTCCAATTCAATGCAGGGGCGGATCAAAGTTAGGGTTCGAGCCAGGGGATTGCCGTCGAATTTAAAGCATGTCATATTTCCAAGCCCCCCCTTTCTCTAAATCCAGGATCCGCCCCGGCAATGAACATTAATTTTTGTCCTCGTATTCTATTTTGAGCAATCACTACATCAATTCTTGAATTTTCAGCCAAAAGATCATGATTGGTACATACCTGAGCAGCCATATAATTTGACTGATCTCGAGAAAAAGCAAAGTTGGTAAGCATGCTATCATTAATAGTTTGAGGACCAGCCATCCCTGGTCTACTTGGTGAGGCTGTTCCGATAGCTGATATATCAAACTTCGGTCCCGGGATAGGAGAGGCATATTTTGTTGAATCTGAAAGATAAGTTAAAAGTTGTATCATGTTATTAGATCAACATAATGACTTCTACTTTAAACAAGCTGAACTGAGCACATTGATTAAGAGTAATAGCATAAAAGCATTAACCGTTAGCACTCATTTAACAAATCTATTATGTATCTTGCTATGTACTTTATGTTATAATCTTTATTTTATAATACATTTACATTTGCTATTACATTCCAAACACATAACAAGACATAAAATACCTACATGTGCTATTCCTCAAAATACCAGATTTAGGTGTGTGTTGAAATCTGGGTGGATGTATAGGGGAAGCCACAGCCTCATCTAACAACTGTAATGCTAATCAAATGTTAAGGCTTTACATGTGTACTCTTATTTAGTCCTATAAATTTTAAATTGAAAAGAAATGAAATTATGTTATTAAACATATTCATATGGTACAACCAAATATACCAGAACCTATTTGTGCACTTTCATCCAAGCTACTGATTTTATCCATTGGTACGTTATTATTATAAAAACATTTTGTAAATAGACATTCCTATTTACCGGTATGTTTTTTTGAAGCAGAAAGGATACATTTATGAAAATTTGGTTTTGGCAATGGATGTTCATCCTGTTGTTGATTTGCAGATTTGGATTTTTCTGGAAAGAGACTATCCAACTTCTGAAATGTATAATTTATATTCAAATAATGGAAGGAAATATACCATACTCATACAAATTATTTCTTAGATTGTGTCATAACTTGGCTCAATGAGAACCCGTTTTGGCTGATGAATATCAGGCAGCTAGTGCATACCTGGTAGTTAATATATCACTGACACAATCAGTTTCTGTGTTAATATTGCAAACAAACACTCAGCTTTCTTGTCAGTACACTGGAATCAACTGATATTGCACAAAAGACTGTACAAAATTATTATTGTAAACCATATTCATATTTTTGAACAGTTGAAGAATTTTTCTTGCTATGTAATAATTTTTACTGCTCAGACTCAGATATAAAATTATTTCAGTTTTTATAACACCAACCAAATAGGAAATTTCATCAAAATTTTACCCAGAAATATGTGACAAAAAACTACAATATAATATAATATGGACGTAATAAAAGTTATTGATTAAATTTTATTTTCAAACAATAAGGATCGCCAGGAATTTGACAAAATGTCTTATTATTAGCTCCAAAACCGGCACCTGATTCTTGTTAAAAAATTTTTTTTATAGAGTTATAGGGTATACAAGTTTAAACTAAATGAAAGGTATGAAAGCAGCCATTTTAATCTGTACAGCTTACCCATGCTCGGCAATGTTTCTTGTTTTATCTTTGACTTTGATATTCTAACCTCTCTCACATGCTTTGTCATTCAAACAGTATTGTGAAGTATTTCTTAAACAAAAATCGTCACTATTACAGATTAACACAAGTATAACACATCGTAATTTATCGAAATATATTAAGTCTCGCTTCTTAAAAGGATCTAAAATGGATGTTGACAATGATTACGTCATTTTTCCCGCAGTTATGAAAATTACATTTTTTTCATTGATCTCAATACTGTACTGAGAATTTATCGCGTTCCAGGATAGAGTTATAAATAGAACTTGACGTAACTTTTTTTACTTCCGTTTTAGATACTTCTTAAAACGAAATGGCTGCTTTCATACCTTTAAACTCTCATACCCTATAATTATACGGTATATGATTTTTATTACCAGAATCAGGTGCTTGTGCTTATTACTGATCAGCAGTCATACTGGGGCAGTGGGGGAATATCATCAAATTCAAATGGAAAAGTGTGAGGAATCAAATCTATCTATACCTGCTGGGGAAATGAAAATGAATCCATGATAGTTGGGTTTAATATGTTTTTAGGGAATTCTAAAGAGGTGGACCTAGCAATATTTAGGCCTATTTATTCTTTTTTTCAGTAGACTATTTCATCCTTTCCATTTCCATCCCGCTCTGGAGTTTTTTTTCTGAAATACTAATGATATAAAATAAAACGAAAATATTGTGACAAGTGAAATAACTATATATCATCAAAAGGTTTCATCAATTTACTACTTTATTACCAGACGGTATATCTTAAATTTTTGATATGATCAAACACACTTCTATTTAAATATACTTTCTGTATGAAATAATGTTTCGTTTACATAAAATCATATTCAAACCATAATACAAAATGGCGTCCTCCAGGAAGAAACGTGCAGAAAATGAAATAGAAGATAAAGATGAAATGAACGATGTTGAAGATGGTTTTGATGAGGCTGGTTCTGGAGATGAATTGATGGACCAAGTAAGAATTAAATTAACATTTCCATGAAGATAATCAAAGATCTTTTGGAGGACATCCTTCCTGTAAACTGTGAACTGAAATAATGTAAACAAAGGGGAGATAACTCAATCAAAAATCATCACTGCATTCATTACATTATGCCAGTTATATTTGGACAACTACTTGACAAGAGCTCATCTCATTCTGCAATCCTTATCAGCTTTTTATTTATTATTTATATAAATTAAAATCGAAATTCACGGCAGTGAAGATAGTGTAAATTACATGTCTTATGCCAAGTCATAACATTACTTACCTTTGGGTTACAGCAAATGGAAGTGGAGTTTGAAGCTAGAATGCCACAAGATTCAGACTTTCATGGAATCAAGACACTCCTCCAACAGGTAAGTTTATTATAACGCACACTCTCTTAAAACAATTATTTTTTTATGGATTGCTTAAGCCAGTTCACACTGCGAGCAACTACTCTCTGGCCACATTGAGGTCTGAATTGAATTTTTTCTCCCTGTCAAAAATATAGATTTCAATTGCATGCCATGTGTCATAGAACACCTTTGGGTCCATGAAAATATGCGTTTTGGATATTTTCTATATAAAATAAGTTACATATCGAACTGGTATTTCCCCTCTGTAAAATCGTATTTCCAAATATTTGTTTTTTTGTCAGTTGTCATTTTCATCAACCTAAAGACAATCTAAGACTCTCAAAATTATTTTGAGGTTAATATTTTAATTCATAAGAAAATAATAGGCAACATGCAATTCAAAACTCAATGTGGCCAGAGAGTTGAAGAGCAAACGGTCATGAAAGATGGTTAGCTCAGCAGATAGTTTATTGGTGCGGATGTATTTTGACCAATTTCACGACTCTCGAGGCAGTGAGACAAATTTCTATCCTGTTTGATATTTTTTGGTTATTTGAAATCTACAACATTCAACAATCACTTATGACCACAATAGAAACAACATTTACATAGATAAAGTATCAATAAAGTACATGATGTTTGATAATTCTCTATTGCAGTTGTTTTTAAAGGCTAATGTTAATTTATCAGAATTGACAGATACAATAATATCACAGAACTATATTGGAAACGCAATTAAGGTAAACAAAGTTTGACATTTTGTTTTAGTAGAGAGTTGCACATTTTTCAATTACTTTATAGAATTTCACTTTTATTAAAGAGAAATCTTTTTACCAGGTGTAACGAAGCAGAAATTTTGTTGGTTTTCGTATTATGATTCATTTAAATAAATCTTCATTTAAAATTTTACATCAAACCCAAACTTCTTAATCAGAATAACTCCTGTATTTTTCTCACCCGTAATGAAATAACTGTTATTATAGCAAGTAAATGATGATGAAGATGATGATAGTGAAAATGGTTTTGATGATGGTGATCCAGTATTTGGTATTATGTCTGTCATTAATCTTACAGAAAGACAAGTATTATTTCTTTTAAAATTACCTTATTTTTTTCTACGATTAGTTAAGACGTAATCCATCAAATGATTATAAGCCTCATAGTGACTGATTCTGTCCTCGAAGATATAAAGTAGGTATGCATGTTGCAATAATAAATTACAGCTTAATCTATAAATGAAAAAATTTCAGAATGATTTAGTATGTGTAAGAGAGATTATATCCTGGTTATCAGAAAAATGTGAATCAGCTGGTGAGGATGGAAGAAAAATTACTGAAATACTCAATAACAAGGAATGTCATGTTGGTTTATTAATAAGTGAAAGATTTTTAAATATACCTATTGAAATAGCAGCACCATCCTATGAATCCTTACGGTTTGTAATGTTGTTTTCATATTATAGGTTATTTGAAATCTGAAGCATGTTATCTTTTTTTCCATCAAAAGATTTATGTGTTATTCACTAATTGGTAAAGAATATCATTTAAATAAATGATTTTGGCTTTACAAGACATGTTCAAGAGCAGGTTATATTCAACCTGTTGAAATTTCATTTCGTATTACCATTATTATTTCAAGGTATCCTCTGAGATTCTCCATCAATGTGTATTCCATTCATACTGTTTTTTTTCTGTGTTTAGGAAGGATATGACTAAAGCTAACAAGAAAAATATGAGTTATAATTTTGGTTATTATATATTAATAAGTAAATGTTATAGAGCTAGAGTAGAGGGAGGAGACAGTCTATTAAATAATCAGATGTTTTACAGTAATCCTGAAGATGAAATATTAAATGAGGTTAGTGTACTTCGTATTGTATGAGCCTGGCACACACTGAACTATTTGTAGTGATATTGATTTGGGAAATTGTTAGTCCATTACACACCTATAAGAAAAAAGGCGAGTGGTAATAGCATTGCTAACGTGCATTGTGGCTAGTGTGAAAGTGTTTCTGATAATTTCTGATTCAGGTCAATCAATAGTAAGCCGTGAAAGCTAGGTCAAATCAAACTAATGCTACTATTTTGAAGGTGATCCATAACAATCATTGATACAATTACAAACCATAGAGAAGATATAAAAGTAATAACTCTTCTGGAACATCTGAGCAACTGGGTTCTGCAACTCAACATCCCTTTCATAGAATCCTCATCATAGCTAATATTGGTTAGGCATATTTGTAATCCAATATTCAAATTGACTATGTATTATATTTTGTAGTTGAGTGATGTACAAATAAGTTTCAGTGTAGCTAAAGAAAGAGATAATATTGTTGGTGGAAGTTGGGATGATGATGATAGTATGGAGGCTATGAGATCTGTGATGGTTTTTACTGCTGATAAATATGATTCTATTATACAAACTTTAAAAACACAACTTGCCACTTGAAATAAAGTGTATAATATATAGAAAACATCTTTACAATCCCTTTAATCATTCAATCATCACATTAACATAAGATCAAGAAATTCTGGGAAAGACCTTGATTCTGACTTAAAGGCACATTGCGGGATTCGTTTGTTTACAAAATGAAATGAACAGGATTTCGGGACAAAAGGCATTCTAGCTTAATCTCTGATGTTTAATTAAGTCAAAAAACTAAAATTCACGGCTTTGGGTACTCAGATGGCTTCGATGCCGCTGGATTTAAAGTCGGGATCTAATAAAATGATTTCCATTAAAGGGGACCAGTCTTCATTTTTATTGGTTGATTTGGGTCTTAAATATATTTAAGTATCCTTCAGAAGCACTAGAAATGCACGAAAATTGCATATTTCCTTCAAATATATCTTAAATTAGACATTTCTCCTTCAATTTCTATAGATGACTTTTCTATATATTGCATAGTATCGCTAATGTGTAGTAGGGCATTATAAATTTCAAATGCTAATAATTATGGATGCACATGGATTTGAAGGCTCAAATTTCAATGGTGAGTTGTGATGACCAGTACTAAATTGCTGAGCTAAAAAATCCCCGTTTCTGAGACTTATCCAAATCGACCCGCAAAAATTAAGCCTGTGCCACTTTAAATTACATGCTAATGAGGCCAAGCGGGGAGCGTGTTAGTTCAGTGACGTCATCAGCAGAAGCTGACCTTCACACTCCAATCTCCAGCAGAAGCTGACCTTCACACTCCAATCTCCAGTAGCGTGTGCTAGTAGTGGACGGAGCTTGTGAGTTATTGACGTCTCCCTCAATCAACTCAGTGTTGTAAAGTAAACAAACAAAATTTCCTTCAAATGGCTGTAGAATTGGAACCACGAAAGGGAATTTAAATTTTTTTTTTTTAATATTCATTTTTAAGTGCTTACTTTACAAAAAGATACTGGACCACGGCCTAACGAAAAATTTAATCGGGATAAAATTAAACTTTCTCGAACCTTTCGATTTAGGTCCAATAACGTTCATTTTAAGTTTCATCAAAATCGGTTGAAAACTAACAGAGTAATAGCTACTTCAAGATTTGGGGCAAGGGCAATAACTCTGCTTCTAACGATCGAAAATAGCTCAAATTCGAACTTGATCTTCGTTTTATGAATATGTATACACATGTCAAATTTCATTTGATTCTGTCAAAAACTCTAATTTTTAGAGCGTTTACAAGCAAATGTTGACTGACAGACCGACATATTTGTGGCAAGGGCAATAACTCTGTTTCTAACGATCGAAATTAGCTCAAATTCGAACTTAATCTTTGTTTTATGAATATGTATACACATATCAAATTTCATTTGATTCCGTCAAAAAATCTAGTTTTTAGAGCGTTTACGAGCAAATGTTGACGGACGGACAGGGGTGCCGACAATATACGTCCTCATAGAGAGATGAGGGCGTATAAAAACGATGAGAAGACTTTTTCTCAATGTCCAAGTCTGGGCTTATGTGGCTTTAATCATATATTTCCAAGTTCTTGAACTACACTCAAATTGATGCTAGAACAGGGAAAGTACTCCTTAAAACTTGCGATAGTTTCTTCTTTAACTTGTGACAAGCTGTTTGGGTTAAGGGTTAACAAATCTGCACAAGGTTTCATACATAATTTATTTTTTTCTAAATTGTTTTCTGCCTTTAGTAAACTCAAAACTTCTCAGTGGATCAGATTTCATTCTCTGTAATAAACAAAAAGAAAAAAACATCAATCTAACCCAATATTGTTTGTTTTGTTTACTTAACAGAAAATAATCACACGAAATTCAGAAAATAATAAAATTGTCAGCAAAATTGCTACATACCTGATATCGTTTTTGTGCATGTGATTGTGTGCTTGCATAAGGATGATGACTTTGGTTTGACCTGCTTTTCAATCCTCTATAGCCATGTAAACTTTTAGGCACTGAAAAAAATATTGCAATTATCATAAGACAATCATTTGAAAGGGAGCTTTGATTGTAAAAGTACAGGTCTTTGTTTGCTGCCCATTCACATTTAGTTCCTGTTTTATAAGGAACTTGTAAGTAAACTTTAATGTATTGCATCATGACTTGTATTTATCACATGCCCTGATTATTGCGGAGGTTCAAATTTCAAAAGATATATATATAAAATGTCATGACCTGGCCAATGTTATTAGTAGTTATTATGAAATTCCATATATTTACAAAAAAGAAAAAAAAGATTACGTAATTATAAATATAACACTATTTAACGATTATCCAATTGTTACTCACAAAAATCAAAACACACAATCAAAATCCAAAGAACCTGTAAAGAATTGTAGCCTGCAGAGTAAGCACGAACCAAATGTGAACCGACAGACGGACCGCCAGGGTGATTACGTCCATCTTACGTGTGGGCATATAAAAATAACAATTTATCATACCAATATAATCAGGAACATGTTTTAAATGTTCTTGTTGTTTAACTGTTCTTAATGGTTTATCATGTCGTAAAACTTGTAAATCTTTAGGATTATCTTCAAAATATGACTAAAATAAACCAAATTATTATAATCAATAATCATTACAAAGAATTTTACCAGGACTTCCAAGGCAAGGTAACATACACCCACTGGCAGCTGGTAGAATTTCTAACTAACGATAATGCAAATTTTATTATATCAAAAACGTCACCAAATTCCAATGATCACACCAAATTCATCAAAATTGGTTAAAAACTGTAACTTATATTGAGCTCATGAACACATTGAAATGCGTTTTTACGAAGTCAAGGGCAATAACTAAAAAACTGTTAATGAAAATGCGTCAAGTAGGAACACATCCAAGATTTTATTAATTCCAATGATTACACCAAGTTTCTGTAAGATCTATTGTGCTTACATATATATTTTAACGCAGTTTTAAAAAGTCAAGGGCAAAAACTTAAAAACTGGCAATCAAAAACACATCAAATTCGGACTTGACCAAGATCTTGTCAATCTGAAAGACCATACCAAATTTCATCAAAATCAGATGAAAACTGTAGCCTCTATAGAGTGAAAAAAAATGTTGACCAACGACCAGGGGCAAAGATAATATACCACCACATATTCATATGGACATATAAAAATGCTGTTAATTGTCATCTAATTCTATATACAGCTCTATTTACTCATTAAGATAGTGTTGACATAATTGCAAATATGATTGAAGGCATTCGGTGTAAGCTAATGATATGCCAATTTGGCATGTGATAGGATTTACGTTTCACTATAACATATAAATACTTATGTATCCCCTCCATCAAAACCAATTAAAATGAATATAAAATTCATATTATTATACCTTTAATTTTTGTGAGGATAACATTTCACTTTTGATTTCTTTCAATCTAGCTTCCTGAATAGCTTGATGAGTTACAGACATCATAGCATCCTGTAAGATAAACATTCCAAAAATATAGTTACCCTGGAAATCTACTAAATAATATCCTATCATAACAAGTTGTCTTGTTCTCAAGAATTTGAACAGAGCCAAAACAACAATTAACATGTACTTGAGTTTCAATGCCATTTTAATAGTGATTAATATTCCTTACCTTTGACCTATATCTAAATCCTTCTATCTCTGCCATATTAAACTGAAATGGTTCTAATTTATTTCCTCCTATAGCAAAAAATAAATAAATTGATAAAGTAAAAATGAAATACATTTTACAATCATTCACAAACTTTTAAATTTAAATGTGCAGTAATTTAAATCAGAGCAAAAACAACCGTTTCACAACATATTCGCACAAATATAGTATACCGGTATATGGTTAACAGAACAAAGCTGACAAAATCAACAATCTTGGAATGTTTATGAGTGGGAATAATGAGAAAGAGAAATGTCTGGTATGGTAAACATAATGTTTTACCTGGCTGTTCAGCTAAATCTTTTTCAACATCTTCTAATAACTTCATTTCTTTTACGTTAACGAATGACAGGGCTGTACCTTTTTTTGTTCCACGAGCCGTTCTAAAATATTGAAGGATACAGTAAATTAAAATATCAATACTCTGTTAAACATAAATGATGATACAGATAGTTTTTTCAAAAGACGTAACTTATCTCTTGAACAACACTGTATTGTTTATGATTAGAGAAACCAATAAATAAATTCTATATTTACCTTCCAACTCTATGAATGTAGCTTTTAACAGTCTTTGGAAACTCAAAATTTATCACATTTGTGACATTATGAAAATCTATACCTCGTGAAACACCATATTCTTTGTCTTTTTTAGAACCTCTAGAATTTAAATCAAATACAATGTAAGATCCTACTCTTTAAACAAACTCCTTACTATCAGATCATAATAACAATGTCATCTCAGGTCATGTTAATTTCACTTGTAAGGCTGGGAAAATCCAGCTGTAATTTTGTTTCAAAAAACATGTCAGTTGAGAATTTTCAGTTAATTAGCTAGGACGATTGCAAACATATCTATATTTATCTTAGAATGTAAATATTTTAAAGAAGCAACTTTTGAATACATGAACCAGCATTAAAGTTCATTTTGTAGCAATGGCAGACTAATTACTGTACTGCTGTAGGTATATGGAGTTGTTTTGATGTCAATATTCATTTCTTTGCAAAGTGACAGAGTGTATATTTCGATTTGCTGAAGTGCATTTGTAAAAGTGTAGAAGTGTAGAAGTGCAGAAGTTAGAAGTGTAGAAGTGTAGAAGTGTGAAAATACATTTGTCAAATTGTAAAAGTTCAAATGTAAATTGGTAATTTTGAGATTGATTTGTAAATGTTCATTTTTCGATTTGTCAACTTTACAAATGTAGAAATGCATAAGCTCGATGATGAAATGACGATGTGTGAAATGTCGATTGTACAAATGTAGTTGTTACATTTGTCATTTTGGACCGAGAGTTCGGGCAAGTATGCAAATTAGTGGGTGGAATTGACCTCTTACGGAAAAGTACGACTATTAAATGAGAAATTGACGGGAATTCCCGAAGTAAATTTTCACATATAAAAATGATTACTCCTAAACAAGGGCAAGTAACAATATTTCTGAAACATGATATAGGGCCTATCATGGAGATACGACAAGAAATCAGAATTCGTCTTAACAGAATAGCTAGGGCTTTAGAACAATCATTTCCGTCAAATTCTCATTTAATAGTCGTACTTTTCCGTAAGAGGTCAACTCCACCCACTAATTTGCATACTTGCCCGAACTCTCGGTCCAAAATGACAAATGTAACAACTACATTTGTACAATCGACATATCACACATCGTCATTTCATCATCCAGCTTATACATTTCTACATTTATAAAGTTGACAAATCGACAAATGAACATTTACAAATCAATCTCAAAATTACCAATTTACATTTGAACTTTTACAATTTGACAAATGTATTTTCACACTTCTACACTTCTACACTTCTAACTTCTGCACTTCTACACTTCTACACTTCTACAAATGCACTTCAGCAAATCGAAATATACACTCTGTCACTTTGCAAGGAAATGAATATTGACATCAAAACAACTCCATATAGGTAAACCTAATTGTAATGGCAAGGAATTGTAATGGATTCACAAAGGGCAGAGATGAATGTACTTACTTATTTTTAACATGTGATTTATCTGTTGTTTTACCGACGGGATTAAAACATGCTGATTCATCAGAGGCAATAATATAATCATATAAACCTTCATTAAACTGACTTACTATATGACATCTAAAATATGATAAAAAAAATTTATTTTACCACCTCTGAATTACATCATAAAAAGGATGGCCCAATGGTGCAGTTGTATTGCTTTATAAATTCCAGCAACTATCTCAGACTATGTTACATAGGTCTTGCAATTTAAATTGAAACAAACATTAGGAAAACAGATGATATCACAATTATTGACTTATTATTAAATCAGATTTAAAATAGAATATAATTAACAAACCTAGATTTTATTGGAAGTTCTGAATTTAACACACAAGTTGGTACCCCAAATTGTTCTAAAAATAATTTCAATCTGAAAGATATCATAAAATATTAGCTTATAACCAAGATCGCTTGAGTTCACTTAAGTATAAATTCATAGACAGGATGCATTTTGGATCAAAACTCATTACATTGAAGAATGAAGAACGTAACCAGAAGAGTTGCCATTCATATATATGCTAGGATAACTATGCCAAACTTCTCATTGGTGTTTAACTTATTAAATACTTAAACAAGAAATAATTAAATAAAGCCACAATATTATGTGTTTTGACATGTAAAAGATCTTACTTGTAACATTTATTCACTGAATTAACAAATAAAATAGATTTTCCTCGGATCAATCTCAACTTTAATAATGCACATAATAAAGCAAATTTATCTCTGTGTTCACATCTACAATAAAAAGATAATCAATTCATGACTTTGACAGTATGACTTATACTTAAAATACTAACAATGAAACAAACTTATTTTACCAGTATAACAACTTAAGTTTCTATCCTTTCTATTAGCTGGCCTAACCTCTTGGTATTCATCTTTCAGATCACCTTAAGAGCTGTGTGGACTAGAATTATGAGAAAAGATGAATCAGGTTTCACTCGATAATCCAGTTAAGAACTCACAATCCAGATAAGAACTCACAAACACACTTTGAATGTCGTTACCAATCAAATTACATCATGATTGTAAAAAAAATTTGAATAATGATAAATATATTTTCATACTTGACAACATATTGTGTTAACTGATTGGTTTCCGGTAGTTGAGATTCTTCTAACTTTAATATTACCTGAAATAGAAGAACCCAATTATACAATAAACATTAACCTGTTATCAATCATTATCACCATTAGTATTTGAACCCTTTTTAATTTTCACCTTCCAAGATATAGCGCTCAAATGAATTAATGTCCATTAGCTAAATATTATAATAGAATTGAAGTAAGTTATATCTTACTGGATTCTGTAGAACCATTTTTTTCAATGTTTTAACTTCATCTGTTAATGTAGCTGACATTAATAAAGCTTGATATTTCTCTGGAAAATGTCTGAAAACAAAAACTGGCATTGATAAGATGGAGACAATACTGCTATGATGATCTTTTCATGAAATTTTAATTACTCAATTGCACTTGATAGTGTAACATGTAAATGTTAACATCTTAAATGACATTGACAAATCAACCAAAGTTCTTTCTCAGCAAAAGGTCAAAGCATTCAGAGAAAATAGTATATTGATTTGCGCAGCACAAGAAAGTAGCAGTAATCTTGAAAGGTTTGCATAATGCCATCTGGGGCCTTATTCTCAAAAACTAAACTAAAGAGGATTTTAGAGATCCAGTAATCTGATTGGTCAGTTACTAAAATCAATATTAAATTAAGTATTATTATCCAATCAGATTTTTGTATTTCTTAAAAAATGGATTTTATCTAAGTTAAGTTTTTGAGAATAAGGCCCCAGGTTTTTTATATCTGCAAAATGTTTTTTTTTTCTGTGAATTATACTTACTTTAACAATTCTTTCATGTCTTCTTCATGCCCAAAGGAAAATACAAGGTCAGCTTCATCAATTACTATCATTTCTAGACTGGCTTTTACATCCAGATTTCCTTTCTTAATATGGGCTAATAAACGACTAGGTGTTCCAACAACTATATCTGGCCTTTCCATCAACATGGGTCTGTAAATAGAAAATAAAGAACAATGGGTTTTTAAAACAGAAATTAAATGCAAGGCTCATAATGCAAATTACGTCAATCATTGATAAGATGGATATGCTAAACGAATGGATAGGCTACGTCAATTAACACCTTATCCACAACAGGGCTTTAATCTACCCTCTTTCAAAATTGTATAAATGCGAAGCTTAAGCTGATTTTTGTATGTACAATGAGATAAGTTTTGAGCTGGTAGGAAAAGTAAGGTTTCATTCCACTATAGTGATAAGATTTTATTTTTGTTAGTTTGCTTTATGAGCCTTGTTATAGATCCATCAGTGAATAAGGTCTTAAAGGGCCATTCTGCATTTTTCAAAAAAGTTTCCATTATCAAAACCAGCGCAAATATTACCTGAAAGTATTTCTAAAGTATGCTCATTATATCCATGCATCTTCTTGATCAAACTGAATTTGTTTTTTAAAGGGTTAATTACAAACAGGGAGTACTTATTGTTAATTAAGCAATTTGACCTAGTTTGGGTGTTTGCCCTTTAAATGGCTCAATATTTCTAGCTGAAACCTTTTAAATACACAAGAAGGACATTTCTCTACAATTTGCCGTTTATTTTACTCAAATCCGTTCAGTGGTTTCCTATCAGCGTCCAAAAAACATAACATACTTAAAAACCTTACGTAAGGTTTTTAAAAAATTTCGCATGTTTTTAGCGTTTAAAAATTAACGGCTGGATTTTTTTAGTTAAAACTTTCAGATACATTAAAGGGCACCTAGTTACAGATTTTGGTGTAAAGTTTTCACAAATTTGAGCAAAAAAAATTTTTGACCAAAAAAAAATTCAGACTGTCCCTTTAAGCATCTATATTTCTATCTAAATATTTCTCGTTAGCAATATATAACAATATCTACTCATTTAAGAAGCAATACTTAAATCAATCATTCTTTCTTATATTTACCTCTGTGAAGATAAAGAAACTTGTGGAGCAACATCAAAACATGTGATTTCCCGTGAGCAGCATCTTGTAAGTTCCTATAAATAAGACAAACCAGATTCAGACCAACAATATAAAATAATTTGACATACAATAAAGATAAATGATATGTTTTGTCTGGATTTCAAATGCCTTCACAATAGTAGTTGAAGCAGAATTCAAAGGTCACTGTTCTTGAAATAAAAAGAACTACGGTATAAATTGATTATATAGGAGTACTCACAGACACATTTTTAAATGCTTGATTACATAATTCCTTTGATGGAGTTAAAATAACAGCCTTTACTGTTTGTTCTTCTACATTCTGAAACGGATAGAGCAATATGACTGATCATATGTACAATGGATGTAGATCAAGTTTGGTTTTGGTGTAATTAGCCATTTCATGATATAAATTAATATTTTGCATCACAGCTGAGTTTTGAAATTGAGTGTGGACTATTATAGTGTGTGTTGTCACGTCAAAGTTGATCTCAGTCATGACATGCAGACACACAGCAAACTGCTAACATTTGCTTCATAAATTAGACTTATAGTAATGAACAGATCAAAAAGTTGATAAATAATCTGAATCATATTTTGTAAGATGCTGTCTGTATTGCTGTTCAGTGTTCACCATTATAATTAGAAATATTCTATTCATGAATTACTTACAGCATACCGTTACAGGTACTTACTTTCTTGTGCATTAAAATCTTGTTAATCACAGGAATACAGAAGGCACCAGTTTTTCCAGACCCAGTTCGAGCTCTAGCAAGGATATCTTTTCCTTCTAATGCCAGAGGTATGGCTTTTTCTTGAATCGGAGTTGGTTCTCCCCAATTCATTAGTGATATTGCCTAGAATAACAAATACATGGTTCGATTGTTCAACAAGAGCTTAAACATATCTGGTTTTTAACAGCAGATTTCCAATCCATAATTAATATAGTTCATAAGAATATTCGAAATGATTGATTTATAAAAATTTATTTGCTACCGTTGTAACTTAAATCATCCATTGGAAAAGAAAAATTTTATCACTAATATGTTTGGAAACCATATAAGGTTATGGCCATCTTTGCGTACCATATATTTTTTCTGACGAAATGGAATCTCCTAATATGTCACATGACTTTTGTTTACTAAAAAAAGTTGAACCTGAGGAAACCAAGAATTCAGATGCTTTATTTGGAATATAAGGGAATTCTGCTGCTAAAAAATTGTGGAAAATGTTATGAACTCAAATGCGTCATTTTTCATATGTTGGAAATTAATAAATACATTTTTATTTTTTGACACGGCTAATTTGATTCTGCATGTTGACGTAGTTGGGATATCCTATATTTATCAAAATATGTAAATGAAGCTGTCGGTTGGGCGAAGGCGATCATGTGAATTATTTAATATTTTTGGAATTCTACAAACTTATACGTATCCACGGAGGGTTATAGTCAATTGGACCCTAATCCTAAATGGTCCCAAATTTTGGTCAAAATGGTCTTAAAAAAATTGTCAAAATGGCCCTTGGAAAAAGTCAAAATGGTCTTTTAAAAAAGTCAAAATGGTCTCAATGAAAAAAATTCTCATTATACATATTTTATTATATCATTTCCCAATTTTAACAAGATAGACAAATTAAGTAGAAAGTCAGCACTAATAGTTAAAAGTCAGTTTTCATTCAAACTTTAAACACTATTTACACTTGGCACTACAAGAGAGGCACAAATATTCAGTATTAAAATCACATTCATTATTACTCTACCAAAAAACACTAGGTAGAGACTAAGTAATCTATTAGTAAGCATTTTAAAAACAGGTATGTGAACACATAGCATGACATTATTCTTTTAAGAACCTTAAACTCATAAAAGTAATCAAATACAAATTGCATAATGAAGTACCATTATATGTAAAGAAACATTATTGACGTCTTTACTTTATAATTTAAGAATATCTTACATGGATTATATTGCTTTGTTCTCATGTCAAGAAGGATAACAGATGACTTATGAGAAGTATATATTCCTAATCTCTTAATTAATTTCAATTAAAAACCTTTGTTTATTAGCTCAATTAATTGAGCACTTTGTTTTTCAATTTTATCAATTTAAACACTTAATTAAAACCCTGATTGATCTCTTTTGTTTTAGGTGTTAATTTAAGACATTGCAAATATTGATGTCCTACCATTCCTAATCCTATGTATATTTTTCATTTTGGCATATTCATGTTCTTATTCTTATTTCCTCTTTTATTTCATAAGTTGGTATCACAATGTAAGCTACAATTATCAATGGACTAATTACTAATAAAAAAAAATTAACAGGACCATTTTGATTTTGATTTAGTTGAAGTCAAAGAGCAATTTTTGAGACCATTTTGACCAAAATCAGGGTCATTTTGACTTTGGTTTTTAGGACCATTTTGACTTATAGGGCCATTTTGGATTGGGACCATTAACAAATAGGGTCCAATTGACTATAACCCTCCACGGAATGATGTGACTGAACTGTAACAATAATAGCAATAAAGCCTAAGGTTTTATCTTGTTTCTAGGTTTATAGAAATATAAGGTTTATAGTTTATACCTGTTCTTTGTTGCCAGTTAGCAATTTTATAACAGTGTCAAGAAGTTGTAGTACCTTACATATGCGCTACAACTTCTTGATGGTGTTATCGATGATCATTTCTTGCTGTTTGTGCATACATTTTTTTAATTCATAATCATTAAATTGATTTGATAAATTATTGAGAAAGAGTTCATTTGATACCATAAAACTGGGTTAAATATAATATCAGTTAGGCCTATTATTGCATTTGTATAATTAGTCTTTAGTAAAGTCTATTATTGCTGAGGTTGGCAAATCCAACACACCAAAAAAATCATACATTTTTATAAAAGTGCTCGCTGCTTAATAAGTTGTCTACTTAACATGGTTACCTTTAAAAGTCTGTCGTCTAGACCCATATCATGAAAATGAACACAAACTTCATCATCATCTTCCATGTTTTCAATTCAATTCAGAAAATTATAAACAATATAATATTGATAAGTATCCCGGAAGTCGAATAATACATGTGCTCATCCGGGTACTTTAGGCGTGTTTGATTCAATCAGTTTTCAATTTTGCAGTCAAACACGTAGTCGATAGCTTGGGTACCCGCCACTGTCCTCTAGATTTTGAGAGTAACTAACTGTCTTTTTCAATATATAATTTTCGTACATTTTTGTCCGAAACTAAAAATGTGCCTTCCAATTTTTATACGCCCTCATCTCTTTATGAAGACGTATATTGTCGGCACACCTGTCCGTCCGTCTGTCGGTCGGTCGGTCGGTCGGTCGGTCCGTCCGTCCGCCAACATTTGCTCGTCAACTCATTTGCTCGAGTTTTTGATGGAATCAAATGAATTTTGATATGTATACATATTCATAAAACAAAGATCAAGTTCGAATTTGAGCTATTTTCGATCATTAGAAGCAGAGTTATTGCCCTTGCCCCAAAATCTTGAATATGTTATATTACTCTCTTAATTTTCAACCGATTTTGATGAAACATAAAATGGATGTTATTGGACCTAAATCGAAGGTTTTAAAAAGTTTAGTTTACTCCTGATTAAAAAGGTTTTTTCAAGATTTAGGCCTCTTTCAGTTTTGATGAGTTATCACCCTTTAACCTATATACAGTAAGTGCTTCTATCAACATCGATTGCTTGTAAACGCTCTAAAAAATAGAATTTAATGAAATTAAGTATGTGGAATAATTCTTACTTGTATCCCCAGTTCCAGTAGACAGAGTACTACATTGTCTAACGTTAAAATCGAGGGCTTAAATTTTCAATGCAATAGCACTCAACCTCTTTCTACTAACAGCTGGTACAACATTTATAAACTGTGATAAAAATAGGAAGAGAAATAATGTCAACATCTAAAGAGGTTGCAGGCAAGTGGATTGACTGTAACATACACTTTTAATATTGGAACATCTGCCTGGAATTTGCCCCCCCCCCCCCTCTCTCTCTCTCTCTCTCTCTCACCCCAATAATTTTGGCTTTAATGACGGAAGCAATAAAAAAAAATATTTTTAAGAAAATCAAAATGGCTTTATATAGACAGGAGCTTGCCTGTATTCTGCACCACCACCCTTGAGAATGAAATTTTGCGCAATTTGTTAAGCACTAGCACTGAAACTATTGTTTCCTCACGAATTTAAGGTTTATTTTTGGCACTGCGGGACTTACACAGGGAAATTTGGAGAATAAAGTTCCTGCAACAGAAATTTCCTGGAATTACCTGACGAATTTAATGCTTGGATGTCTTATCCCCCCCCCCCCCCCCCCCATTCACTCTGTAAAAGGAATTAATATATCTAAAAAATAACAAGCGGTTGTTAAAAGCTCCCTTGGCTAACAAAGGCAAATAAAAACAATATCTAAAATATAACAACTATATATCTGACCATATTTCACTATTCGTTGAAGAAAAATCTCTTCATTTGATTAACATTATTAATTGGTAATCAAAACTTATTCTATCGATAAAAAAATGCACATGAAAAACAACCATGCATAGATATGATGATTGTCACGTTACTGATAGCTGTGAACAAACTATTTGTAGAACTTTGGGTCGAAAAAAAGTTTTATGATTTATATAGCCTAGATAGATTGAATACATGCTCTCATTCTCGTTTATTTTTCTGTAGATTTTGTTAGTATTTATTATGTTCCTATATTGGAGTAGGCTACAATGTTTATGCATGTGTTTTATTGCCACTGTGAATATCAAGCAAACTGACTTTACCTCTAACCGTTTCTGGATCGCAAATACAACATCAGCCATCAGGGGCGGATACAAAAAGGGGGGAGGGGCTACTTTTGGCCGACAATGCATATCCTGGTACCTAATTTGCCCAACCCTCTAAACATTTGCCGCGGCGGCATTGAATTTGAAGCATGTTGTATTTCAGAGCCCCCCCCCCCCCCCCCTTTCTCTAAATCCTGGATACGCCCCTGGCCATTGTACCAGTGACCAGTACATGGGTTAACTGATTAAAAAGGGGTCAGTACTCGGACTAATAGACAAGCTGTTGATATTATTTGATGACAGTATACAACTCAGCTGTTGATTGACTTGAGTTCAATGTTAACACTGTAAACTGTTGTTATTTTCAAGAGCTTTTTTCACGAGTTCAAAAAAATACTTTAATCTGATGCAATGCAACGAAATGTGAATATGAAATTTTTGAAGCGTCTGTTCAGTCCGTAATTTGTACAGTTGGTGTTTTATTAACCATCTCCTCTCAGACACAAGGTAAATTCCTATTCTTTTTTCAGTATTTTCTTTTGTAGGTTGTACATGTAATTATATACATTCTATGAATTTTATATATGACAATAGGCTATGGTTGAAGAATTGGATTTACAACATATGTTATTGACAATCAATAAATCCAGAAATTCTTCAGTGAGCAAGGCGATATATACAGATTTTTTCTATATGAGTTACATATGAGGATGAGGGAGGGAGGGGGCAATGCTCTCCAGAAAACAAAACCTAAAAATTTAATCGATTTTCGAAAGGATTCGTCCTTTGGTGATAATTAACAATTTCACCGAATTCTTAAAAATCCATACGATGTAGAGTTTTTGGACGGATGGACGTATATGTGCCTCTGTGTCTGGCGATCATCTTGCCATCACTCTTCTGATGTTTATAAATATAAAATTAACTCACAGAATTATCTTTGTGACGTAAGGCATTAACCTTATGACGTTATATCATTAAGCTGCAGTGGCGGGTGTGTTTCCAACTAGAAAACATTTTTGCTCTTCTACACACCAAATACGACTTTTTATTTTGAAATATAAATTGATATCTGTTCTTCCACAAATGAAAGGCACATTAGCTGCTACTAATGTATTATAACTGAGTTTATTTCGAGATTTGTTTTACGGTTGCGATCGTTCGTGCTTGTGATTTAAGTTTCTAAAGTAGACTGATCACAAAGACAGGAGCTCTTAAAAGCTGACAGATTTGAGCCTCTTTGCATGTCTTCTTTTTCTCAAAATATATCTAATTAAGAAATTTTTGTATTCATCTTCTGTTGATCAGACCGATTTTAAATAATTCAATAAAAGCTGTTTTTCTTTAAGAAAGCACTAGACACTAGGTAATATGCTCTTCATATTCTTGAACGCTCTCTCTAAACCTCCGGGATTGCTGCCATTGTACCAATTTTCAAATCTGGTAGCCTACGAATCCTACATCTTACTCAATCGTTTAATTGGCACCTTAAGAAACGACCTTAATACAACCTTAGGCTGCGTGCACATAGAAGTATACTTTTCGGGTATACGGTGTACGTTTTGAGCGACACGCGTATACCTAAAATCAAACAAGGTAATTTCATAATACCTGCATGGTCACATAAGAAGACACTTATTGAAAATGAAGTATTCCTACGTATATTAATGTAAAGAGTAGTATAGTTATAGGAATCGTGCTTGTTTGATTTTCAAGTAGTGTATTCCGTATACTTCTATGTGCACGCAGCCTAACGCATTCATTTCAGAAGATATTTTTGACTCAGTGCTAAGACTGGTCGATAATACTATGTAAAACATCAAAACCAAACTCTTGTAGGCCTATACACTGAACCTCGAGGCCTACGCTCTTACGAGTATAAACCTATGCACCTTTCCCCCATTATGTATCGGAACCCGTTATCAGCAAAGACGGTGAACGGGAACTTATGACGGGTCATTCGTCCTATCAAATATTTCTTTGGCCTTGATCAATGCCCGATGAAGGCTGTTACATAATGTATAATAGATAATTTGTACTTCCGTGTATAATCCGAAAGAATCTTAAGGGATTGTCTTGACATTCAACTCGAACCTAAAACAAGTTGTGTTCACTCTGATTTCTCTATAAACAAGGTCCAAACTTGTGGCGTTTATATGGTGGGGTTTGGGGGGTGGGGGGGGGGGGGCACCCCCCGACATTTAATTGGCCCCAACTCAGCCTCCACCTAAAGATTCCTAAAAACGCCACTGGGAAACTCTCAACCATGTGAAATGCCAGTCCCAATCGAGCCAATACGAACAAATTGGTTTGGTTTGATTTAAGACGCGACAAATTCGTATTGGATTTCAGGCAGTTTAAGACATAGATGCCATGTAAATCTGCATATAGGGTTTTCAATTGTATTTTCAGAATAGTTTAAATATATGTTAGTCTATTCTAGCGAAAATTTCCATTTTTTACGGTCGAGCCACTCAGAATTTATGTGATAGTCCAAACTCCAAAGGTTACTTCATTGTAGATGTTTACCTAGAGTCTCGTATATATATAACTCCTCAAAGGTGAACGGTCTTTGATAAGAAAAAGCTAGTGTGTATCGAACATTTATCACGCTGATGTCGTCAGGCAAGGAAAATTCTTTTTATTTATACGCCCACATGATAATGTTGACTTATATTGCCGTCACACATGTTGGTCTTTCGGTCCATCAAAACTTCTTGTGGTCGCCATGCAGACAGCAATTTTGATATTGATTGATTGTATTGGTATCAATATTGATGGTGTTTCAGATGACTTTGAATTTGGTATTTATCAGATACTCAACGGACGCGTTATAGTATTAAGTTTTGATCCTATTTGTACGAAACTATATATAATTTATTATGTATAATTCTAGTTTAATTTTGATAATCGCCTTTAAGTGAGTGTTATTGCCATTGATGTTGTCGAAATTGGTCTGTGGTATGAGGCGACTCGATTTTCTTTTGATTTTGGTACATTTAGGTCTGATTGCTACCGCTGACGTAGCTTTATATCGAGTATATTCAATATCGTCATTTTTATATGCCCTCATCTCTCTATGAGGACGTATATTGTAGGACGTATATTGTCGGCAGCCCTGTCCGTCCGTCCGTCCGTCCGTCAACATTTGCTCGTAAACGATCTAAAAACTAGAGTTTTTGACGGATTCAAATGAAATTTGATATGTGTATACATATATTTATAAAACGAAGATCAAGTTCGAATTTGAGCTATTTTCGATCGTTAGAAGCAGAGTTATTGCCCTTGCCCCAAATCCTGAATATGCCATTACTCTCTTAGTTTTAAACCGATTTTGATGAAACTTAAAATAGATGTTATTGGACTTAAATCGAAAGGTTTGAGAAGCTTTAGTTTATTCCTGATTACAATTAAAGCTTTTTCAAGATTTAGGCCTCTTTCATCAGTTTTGAGGAGTTATTGTCCTTTAACCTCTATACAGTAAGTGCTTCTATCAACATCAATTGCTTGTAAACGTTCTAAAAACTAGAATTTTTGATGGAATCAAATGAAATTCGGTATGTATATACATATTCAGAAAACAAAGATCAGGTTCGAATTTGAGCTATTTTCGACCTTTAGTAGCAGAGTTATTGCCCTTGCCTCATGCCATTACTAGCTTAGTTTTCAACCAATTTTGATGAATCTTAAAATGGATGTTATTGGACCTAAATCGAAAGGTTTGAGAAAGGTTAGTTTACTCCTGATTAAATTTCAGGCTTTTTCGTTAGGCGTATATGGCTGTGGTCCACTATCTTATTTGGTATTGTAGATGATTTTGACTTTATTACCTGATGGAGTCTATCTTAGTATACCAAACGAAAATAGCTTGTGATTGGTTATATTTGCCTATCAATAAACGCTTCGCGACACCATATAGCTATTATGCCTGCGAAACTATCTCATTGCAACACACTGGACGTCTTTTAATAGATAATTACATGTATCCATTATAGTATGAAAAATTAAATTTTGATATTTGTTACATTGCTAAGGTAATTATCTAGAAAACAACCCAATATTCCAGGATACAAGATACCAGATACGCTATGTAGAACATCTATTTTCAGTCGAGGTTGCGAGAGTTATAGCCGAGGAGCAATCATACCAAGATGTTTTACAAAGTAACTACACAGTCCACCGCTTTTCTCAGTAAATATGGTAAATTGGTATGTAAAAATAGCTGGAAGACAAAGAGTACAGCAGCACAGTCACAATGCAGAAATATCTCATCCTCAGTCATCCAGAAGCAACATGCTCTCCATCGAAATGATCTGAAAGACGCACAAAGAATCGTAGTGAAGTTAGGTAGTGCTGTAATAACCAGAGAAGATGAATGTGGTATTGCGTTAGGTCGACTAGCTTCTATTGTTGAACAGGTAATATTATACCATCAATTTTTAAACAGCTCAATAATTGAATGTAATTTGTAGCTTCTGCAATCTACTCCTAACGTTAAAACAGCAAATATTAATGTGTGCATATAAAGGCCCGGTCACACCGCCCGAACTTTGCTTGAGTGTTCCTGGAGCGGTGAAAAAAATTCATCATCGCTCGTCACCGTTCACCACCATTTAACAATAACAGAAGTTGGCCCCGTTAAGGCAACGCCGTATACGCTCGGCAACCGCTGATGGTATCTCCTACCACTCCGAAATTTTTTAGCTGCTCTGGCAAAGTTCACCACCGCTCCAAAAAGGCCCAGTCAACCCAGTGAGTGGGACATAAATATTATGGTTCAAGACCTATAATAATATTTCCATCAATGACAAAGGAAAAGATAATTTTTCAACAATAAGGGAGCTAACTGATCGAACGCTTTTTATACGCCCACACATAAATGTGGGCGTATATTGTAGTCGCCTCTGTCTGTCTGTCTGTCTGTCTGTCTGTCTGTCTGTCTGTCTGTCTGTCTGTCTGTCTGTCTGTCTGTCTGTCCAAAATTGTTGTGAACACGATAGAGAACTGGTTTCTTGATGGATTTTGATAAAACTTGCTGTGAGTGTTTATAATCATCCAAGGAAGAAGCCTATTGAAAATCAGAAAAATCGAAATATATTTGATGGGTTATTGCCCTTGTTTTTGAAAATACTTTGTGAACACGATAGAGAGCTGGTTTCTTGATGGATTTTGATGAAACTTGGTGTGAGTGTTTGTCATAACCTTGGGATTAACCCTATTGAAAATCAGAAACATCGATAAATATTTTATGAGTTATTGCCCTTGTTCCTTAAAACGTGTTAATTTTATAGCCCGTAACACTCTCAAAGTTGTGAACACGATAGAGAGCTGGTTTCTTAATGGATTTTGATAAAACTTGCTGTGAGTGTTTATAATCATCCAAGGAAGAAGCCTATTGAAAATCAGAAAAATCGAAAAATATTTGATGGGTTATTGCCCTGGTTTTTGAAAATACTTTGTGAACACGATAGAGAGTTGGTTTCTTGATGGATTTTGATGAAACTTGGTGTGAGTGTTTGTCATGACCCTTGGGATTAACCCTATTGAAAATCAGAAACATCGATAAATATTTTATGAGTTATTGCCCTTGTTCTTTAAAACGTGTTAGTTTTATAGCCCATAACACTCTCAAAGTTGTGAACACAATAGAGAGCTGGTTTCTCGATGGAATTTGATAAAAATTATTGTGAGTGTTTATGATCATCCAAGGAAGAAGCCTATTGAAAATCAGAAAAATCAAAAAATATTTAATGGGTTATTGCCCTTGTTTTTGAAAATACTTTGTGAACACGATAGAGAGCTGGTTTCTTGATGGATTTTGATGAAACTTGGTGTGAGTGTTTGTCATGACCTTGGAATTAACCCTATTGAAAATCAGAAACATCGATAAATATTTTATGAGTTATTGCCCTTGTTCTTTAAAATGTGTTAATTTTATAGCCCGTAACACTCTCAAAGTTGTGAACACAATAGAGAGCTGGTTTCTCGATGGAATTTGATAAAAATTATTGTGTGTGTTTATAATCGTCCAAGGATGAAGCCTATTGAAAATCTGACAAATCAAAAAATATTTGATGGGTTATTGCCCTGGTTTTTGAAAATACTTTGTGAACACGATAGAGAGCTGGTTTCTTGATGGATTTTGATGAAACTTGGTTTGAGTGTTTATAATCACCCAAGGATGAACCCTATTGAAAATTAGAAGAATTGAAAAATATTTCATGGGTTATTGCCCTTGTTAACTTGTAGTTGTAAACACTCAAAAAATCGTTCAATTTTGTAAACATTCTTGATGGCACGGTTTTCGACAGATGTTTCATTTACTGATAGTTTTTGTCGACCTCCCGGACGACTTGGCTGCCATTACAAAAGTGGGCGTATTACGATGGGGCATCGCTATTTTTATTTTTTTGCCAGCATTAATGTTATTCCAAACCAAAAGTTTTTTTAGGAACACTCGATGCTTTCTTTTTAAGGTTTCGCAATTACAGAATCAAGGTAAAGATATGCTGATGGTTACTAGTGGAGCTGTGGCATTTGGTAAACAGAAATTACATCAAGAAATTATTATGTCCAGAAGTATGAGACAGACTATTTCAAGACGTGACTCTACGGTAGATTTATTTTAAGTTTACATCAATGTTATATGATTTGAATATGATTTTTATACGCCCACACGAAAATGTGGTCGTATATTGTCGTCGCCCCTGTCCGTCGGTCCGTCCGCCCGCCCGCCCGTCAACATTTCTTTTGAACACTATAGAGACTACAGTTTTCATCTGAATTCAATGAAACTTGGTGTGATCATTGTTCAAATTTCACGTATTTTCGATGAAAAGTTTTTGAGTTATTGCCCTTGACTTTGTATAAACGCCTGAAAATTTGTTTGTGAACAGGATTACAGCTACAGTTTTCAACGGATTCGAATGAAACCTGATGTGATCATTGAAATTGATAAGATCTTGGTCAAGTTCGAATTTGACGTATTTTCGATGAACGTTTTTTTAATTATTACCCTTGACTTTGTAAAAAACGCGTCAAAATTTGTTTGTGAACAGGTTTGAAGCTACAGTTTTCAACCGATTCAAATGAAACCTGATGTGATCATTGGAATTGATAAGATCTCGATCAAGTTCGAATTTGACGTATTTTTGTTCAACAGTTTTTGAGTTATTGCGCTTGACCTTGTAAAAACGCGGTAAAATTTGCTTGTGGACAGCATTGAAGCTACAGTTTTCAACCTATTCGAATATAAGCTGGTGTGATCTTTGGAATTGATAAGTTATAACCCTTTATTTTTCATGCTTTCGACATAATAAAAATTTGTATTATCGTCTATTCAAATATCATTTCCGACAGCTGCCAGTGAGCGTATGTTACCTTGCCTGGCCTCGTGATTAACAGAATTGTTCTGATTGTACGGAATTTAATTCGTCAATATATCGTAAAACATAATGGAAAATATTGATCATTTAGGTCACTCTTTAAGCATAAAGGGCAATCCTTAATCATTTACAACAATACTTAACCAGTAAGACAATTCTTAAACATTTAGGACAATACTCATCCATTTATAACAATATTTAAAACATGAAGAACAGGATTGTTCTTGCAACTGCTATTATTACTTGATATTTGTATATTTTCCAGAATCACCCTTTATTAGAACCAAGAGCTTGTGCGGCTGCTGGACAGAGTGGCTTGATGTCGCTCTATGAAGCTATGTTTTTACAATATGGTATTCGAACAGCCCAGGTAATGATTGTTACGCAAAAACTCGTCCTCGGTCATTTTAGTGATATAAAGTGTGAAGGCGAGGCTGTGGTGGTGTGTGAACTGATTCAACAATGTCCACTGTCAGCTTGCTTATAATAATACTTGTTCCTCACGCACCACAGTATAGATACAGTGTAGATATACCCCAATCATACTCTTAAGCTACGATTCCATATACGCTTCATGCGGACATAAATGACCCTCAAATATGATTCCATAAGTGCGTTAAAGTATGCGTTATCTTTCTCTTGACGCACGGACTTCTACACAGATGGATGCTTTGACGGGGAATGGCCATCAATTCTTTTTGAGATCTCAGCGCGGAAAGGCGTCCGGATGCGTCTGGCGATTTTTTTTTTTTTTTTTTTTTTGACGCAAGACGGAGACCATTTGACGGATATCGCTTCAGCATGTATGGAATCATACCCTCCTTATCCAACCATTTCGATTTTTAACGCATGACGGATATCGCATGACGGATCCGCATGACGCGTATATGGAATCTTAGCTTTAACCGGTTTTTGTTTTTGACTATTTGTAATATTGGTTAATTGATCAATATTATTCTTTAATGTTTTAGGTTCTGTTGACGAAACCTGATCTTGATGATCCATATACTTGTAAAAACTTACAAAGTACATTAAACGAGTTGTTAAAATTGAACATTATTCCAATATTAAATGCTAATGATGCCATTGCACCACCACCAGAAACTGGTAAAGACTTAGCTGGGGTAAATTATTCATAATATACTGTATAGTTTCCATTTTTATTTTAATTTGGTATTCACTGGTATTGTTTCCACTAAACTATAAAATGCTTTACCTTATACGAGCAATTTATCCTTATTTCCACTGCTATTTATGGCACAATGTTCATATTTAATACATTCTAATGATTGACTTGTTGCATTTCGTTCCACAATGCTATTAAACATAATATTATGTTCTTTTTGAAAGTCAAACGTTACAACAGAATGTTTACAATGAGCCGTATTATTTAACAATATAGTAGTACCTTCTTTCTCGGTCCCCGATGGTCAACTTTTTTAGGCTTTTATGGGATGTGGTATATATTCTTTTTTTTTTGTTAAAAGATTTTAGACTGAGAAATTGTAGATGATTGTTTCTAGTTATTTAAAAACAAAACATCTGTATTTCAGTTTAATTTAAATTTTTTACTGCATGGAAGGCGTGAGCCTGATGTATGTATATCTAGTTCTTATCCCCATTCTCAATCCTATATCTTTCATTTCAAACCTTGATATGAATGCATATATTCCTTCTTCAACATGCTGTAGATCTATCCCTGGCTTTTCTGCATTATGAAATAGGTTTGACTGTTCGTGGAAAACCTTAGGAAAAACTAAAATGAGAATTTGAGACAGAATGTTACGATAATAAATAGTACATTCAACTTCTGCCCAGACTGTTTGCTTCTGCCCAATGCTCTTTCAACATCTAATAAGTATTTTTTAAACAGATATCACAAAAAAGGTTTAGGTAAAAGTATTAAAACATAGTTTAAAACGATACAACCTCTTAGAATGAACAAAAAAATTAAGTTCTCTAACTTGGTCAATAAGAGTATATATTCATCAACAGTGTCCAAAGTATACAAACAGAATCAAATAAACCCATAAAACTATGTAATTTTCCATACAATTACAGATTATTATTGATAAATGCCTTAAATTGGATTAAGGCATTTATCAATTATTGTATTTAAACATAGTTTTCTGGATTTATCAGATTATTTAGGTAATCTGTTGTATAGTTATGACACTAGGTTTGTCCCGTGATGAATATATATATACAACTGTATTCCTATTGACCAACTTTGAAAATTTATTTTTTTTTTTTTTTCATTCTTAGACGCAGTATCGCTTTAACGTGTAACTTTAAATTTGCTTCTTGATAAAACATTGAATATCAACTTCTTTCATGACCACTGGAGAAAAAATATTTACTTTTATTTACATATTACTTTTTGTATTTGATGGCTTTCATGTAAGGTTTGGACGAGGACATCTTAATCTTGACTGTATAAATTTGACATAATTTTAAAAGATGTTTTTGGACATCCGATATATATACATGTATATCGTCATGATCAGAACACAAGCGCCTAAGTCAGTTTTTGATGATTTGGAGTTAGCCCCCCTATGATCTAAATTGGCCTGTTTCCCACCTTTTCACAAACGCCTATATCAGCAGCCAATCAGATAACTTTGTTTTACCGCTTTTTACACAATCGCCCTTGTGAACTCGATGACTTAGGCAGTGTTTGGACAGTGACTTCTATGCAATCGTGGAAAATGCACTTATGCCCAAGTCCCACAATCCGGTGTATTGTGTTGCTCAAGTCAATGCCCAAGTCACAATTTTATGGATCTAAGTGCAATTTCTCCTAGTCAAATTACACAACAAAGATAATCAATGTGAGTGGTGATATGTTTTTCAACTGTGAACAAACCACCATTAAATAAGTTTGGTCAGAAACATGATGTTGAAATCAGAAACATTTTTCCACTTTACTCAAAACCCTTAAAATCGACTTATGCGATTGTGTTCTGATCGTGACGATATACAAAAAGACATACAATATGTAATAAATCTGGTAAATTCATCAATTTAATTAAGCATAGATATGTCGCGGGTAAAGCATAGGTAACAGAGAAGTGGATCATAATCTTACGATACATAGTATCGAATCATTTGTCTTGGCTTAACAGTAATACAGCTTTTTGCTTCGTACACAAGAATGGAATTTGGCTACAACCATTTGAAAGATTGCATTAAACTCAACAACACATATATCTATTCTTTTTTTTTAGTTTGTGTATATGCATTTGCACTGTATATTTATGTATATGGTTTCACTATTTTTTAGATTATAAGTGTTAAAGATAACGATAGTTTAGCAGCCAGATTATCAGTGGAAACTAAAGCTGATCTGTTGATTATAATGTCTGATGTTAATGGTTTATATAACACTCCACCTGGCACAGTTGGCTCTAGATTACTACATACATACTGTCCATCAAATGATAGTAGTCAGATTGTTTTTGGTGACAAATCTCGAGTTGGTCTTGGAGGAATGGAATCAAAAGTAAGATCTGTTTTCAAAAATAATTCTTCTTTCTTTTCCAACCAAAGATACTATTGACATGTAAAACAAAGGGTACCATTTTAATTCAGTTTCAGTTATTAGTGTTGATAAATCTAATTTCGTTTTTTATTGAAATTTTAATTTGTGACATCATGATCATAGAAAACTATATTGTAAATAATTGTAGGTAAATGCAGGAACATGGTCACTGAAACATGGTGTATCCTGTGTTATATGTAATGGATGTGAAGATAATGCCATCATCAACATTGCTGGAGGGAAAAAAGTTGGAACATTTTTTACATCTCAACCTTCAACAGGGACCCCTGTTGAACTTCAAGCTATTCAAGGTCAGTTGTTCTTCTTGTTTACGGTTATATGTTAAAGGGATATGTTTACTAACCGTTAGACCAGGCCTTCTCAAATGGCAGTCCGCGGGACAAATCCGGTCCCTGACGCCCTTGAGAATGGCCCCTCAAAAGTGACCCCTTCCGCAAAACGTTGTGCTCGCTATGTTAGCTAATCTCCGTTTGGCCCTTATATTTTTTTCATAAAATGTATTTGGCCCCTTACAAAAATTAATTGAGAAGGCCTGCGTTAAACCAAAAAACTTTTAGTCTCAGAACCTCAGAATTGTTTGACTTATCTAACCCGTAATGATGTTCCGAAATCTCCCTCAAAATTTAAGCCTTTAAATCCCCGTGTATCCATAAATATCAGCGTTTGAAAGTCAAAAATACGACTCGTCGTTTAGTGAGACTATGACTTATATAGAAACACATACAGTATACCCAGAAAAAGAAATATAACTGTTAAGGTACGGGTATAATTGAGGGGATTGTGCGATTATTGGGCAGTTCCAGTAAATACGAAGGCTATTTACATAAATTCAAGGCCCAAACATATACTCGAAAATGCTGAACATTCCTCTTTAATTTTGAAAATTCTTCACCGACCTCAACATGTCTGTGTCAGACCCTGAAAATATGAAAGTCATCGAATAAAAATTGTACAAGTATACTGTCTCGAACAAAATAGCATGTCAACAAATTTGATATCAGAGCAAACTACACATTTCAACCTGTGTCTATTGTGCTTTCACCACATCGACCACCAATATCATTCATTTTCCATCCTGAAATGCTCTCACCGATCTCATCTTCAGATATTTTCTCCCTAAAAGCAACCTTCCTGCCTTTCAGTTACCGTTCATCCAGTTTGTTCCACTAGAGATGGTAATGACTCTGGGCAGAATGGAATCTCTTAAGAAACAGGTGTACTGCACTTGGGTTAGAGGGACATACTGATTAAACAGGAACTGAAATTCAGGATGGTCGCTTCTCGAGTGGTACCTTTAGATGTGATCCGAGAGAGTTTATCAGGATGGAAAATGTTGAATATTGGTTGTTGTGGTGAAGGCAAGATGGACACAAATTCAAATATGTTATTTGCTCTAATATTGCATTTTTTGACATGCTATTTTGTTCGAGGCAGTACTCGTACAATTTTTGTTCTATGACTTTCATATTTTCAGGGTTTGACAAGAACATGTTGAAGTAAATTTGTAAGAAATTTGAAAGAGATCGGCTCGTCAGCAGCTGAGATACTTTTCGTCAAAGTTGGGGACGTTTTTTTTGGAACACCCGATATATGAATGCTGTTTGTGTCATTTTTCAAAATACGAATTGCAATGTACTCGTCGTGAAAACTTTTTTCAGAAGTTAAAGACTTTTGATGAAACTCCAACATCAGCATCACCAATATTTAATGTCGCTACCCTTCTTATCATTGTTTTTTCAGCTCGAGAAGGCAGTCGTCTGCTTCAAGCATTGTCTGGAGAGAAAAGATCTGCTATAGTGCACCGATTAGCTGATCTATTATTAGAAAGAAAAAAAGAAATTTTAGATGCAAACCAACAAGATATACAGTTAGCATCTAAATCAGGTCAGTGTATGATATGGTTTTCTCTGGCTTTTTATTACTGATCATTGTTAGAAATGAATGTATCATAGATTAGTAAGATTAGGCCTAATGCTGGAAGTTTCTGGTTGTTGGTTATTGCTGGAAGTTCCTGAATGTTGATTACTGCTGTAAGTTTCTGGTTGTCGGTTATTGCTGGAAGTTTCTGGTTGTTGATTACAGCTGGAAGTTTCTGATTGTTGATTATTGCTGGAAGTTCCTGAATGTTGATTACTGCTGTAAGTTTCTGGTTGTCGGTTATTGCTGGAAGTTTCTTAATGTGGATTACTGCTGGAAGTTTCTGGTTGTTGATTATTGGTGGAAGTTCCTGAATGTTGATTATTGCTAGAAAGTCTGTGGTTGTTGATTATTGCTAGAAATTCTTTGGTTGTTGATTATTGCTAGAAAGTCTGTGGTTGTTGATTATTGCTGGACGTTTCTAGTTGTTGATTACTGCTGGAAGTTTCTAAATGTTGATTACTGCTGGAAGTTTCTGGTTGTTGATTACTGCTGGAAGTTTCTGATTGTTGATTATTGCTGGAAGTTTCTAAATGTTGATTACTGCTGGAAGATTCTGGTTGTTGATTATTGCTGGAAGTTTCTGGTTGTTGATTATTGCTGGAAAGTCTGTGGTTGTTGATTATTGCTAGAAACTCTGTGGTTGTTGATTATTGCTAGAAACTCTGTGGTTGTTGATTATTGCTGGACGTTTCTAGTTGTTGATTACTGCTGGAAGTTTCTAAATGTTGATTACTGCTGGAAAGTCTTTGGTTGTTGATTATTGCTATAAAGTCTGTGGTTGTTGATTATTGTTGGAAGTTTCTAGTTGTTGATTATTGCTGGAAGTTTCTGGTTGTCGGTTATTGCTGGAAGTTTCTTAATGTGGATTACTACTGGAAGTTCCTGGTTGTTGATTATTGCTGGACGTTTCTAGTTGTTGATTACTGCTGGAAGTTTCTAAATGTTGATTACTGCTGGAAAGTCTTTGGTTGTTGATTATTGCTATAAAGTCTGTGGTTGTTGATTATTGTTGGAAGTTTCTAGTTGTTGATTATTGCTGGAAGTTTCTGGTTGTCGGTTATTGCTGGAAGTTTCTTAATGTGGATTACTGCTGGAAGTTTCTGGTTGTTGATTATTGCTGGAAGTTCCTGAATGTTGATTATTGCTGGAAGATTCTGGTTGTTGATTATTGCTAGAAAGTCTGTGGTTGTTGATTATTGCTGGAAGTTTCTATATGTTGATTACTGCTGGAAGTTTCTGATTGTTGATTTCTGGAAGTTTCTAAATGTTGATTACTGCTGGAAGATTCTGGTTGTTGATTATTGCTGGAAGTTTCTGGTTGTTGATTATTGCTGGAAAGTCTGTGGTTGTTGATTATTGCTAGAAAGTCTGTGGTTGTTGATTATTGCTGGAAGTTCCTGGTTGTTGATTATTGCTGGACGTTTCTAGTTGTTGATTACTGCTGGAAGTTTCTAAATGTTGATTACTGCTGGGGGTTTCTGATTGTTGATTATTGCTGGAAAGTCTTTGGTTGTTGATTATTGCTGGAAGTTTCTAGTTGTTGATTATTGCTGGAAGTTTCTGGTTGTTGGTTATTGCTGGAAGTTTCCGGTTGTTGATTACTGCTGGAAGTGTGTGGTTGTTGATTACAGCTGGAAGTTTGTGGTTGTTGATTTCTGCTTGAAATATGTGCTTGATTATTTCTGATATTTCTAAATTTGATTGTACTTCACAGGATTATCTGGACCCTTGGCATCTCGCTTATATATGAATGAAAAGAAATTGACCACATTATCTGATGGGTTGCGTCAAATAGCTGATGAAGCTTTACATGCAGTAGGAAGAGTTCTACAGAAGACTAGAGTATCTAATAGGATGGAATTACAACAAATAACCGTTCCTATTGGTGTATTAATGGTCATATTTGAATCCAGACCTGATGCTCTGCCCCAGGTATAGTGAATATTTTCCTTTTTTTTATCTATTCATGTTTCGAAAACTAGAGTTTATGAAAATGGATTAGGGAAAAGTTCTGTTTTTAACTGATTTTCATGAAGACTGAAAGATAAGAATACTATCCACATTTTACAAAGATAACTCAGGTTACCAGCTGGCCCTTTTCAAAATCTTTTGGAATTGATCTCTCCCTGGTTTATCCGCACACATTTACAGCTATATAAGGTTGACTGCAATTATGAGTGAAGATGACTTATTCAGGATAATCTGACATATATAGAGATAATAACTCACAACCACAAGCAGCACAACAACCACTATTTGTTCGAAGTTACCAAGCAACCGACGACATGATTGTGAAGAACGAACGCTTTAACAGACTGTGCTATAGCAGCCCTCTAAGTAGTATTCAATGTGTTGCTCAAATGCCGAAAGAAGCGTATGATGCGAAAGACATAAGAAAGTTTCACTCACACATTTTGAATGTAACTTTTCATGTATGATCCAATCGTTTCTTTGTTAATTCATTATACATGTTGACACTGTAGGTGGGTCTATAATGGATCTCGTCTAAGTCTTTTTAGTCTGTTTTAGGTGGCAGCTTTAGCTATCTGTAGTGGTAATGGTTTACTATTGAAGGGGGGTAAAGAAGCATCTCACACTAATAAGATATTACATGGGTTAGTTGACGAAGCCTTATCACTGTTTGTACCTAAAGAAACCATATCACTGGTAAGATTAAACGTCTTTTCTAAGTTTTCTTATATCAGTAATCTTGAAGTTTACCTGTATTGATACCTTATTATGAAGATGCTCACAAGCTATGTGAATGTGAATTATTCATCTCTAACACACTCAATTTTAGTGCATAACTAAAAATTGTACATTTATTTTGATGTCTTCATTTTTAGGTGAGTAGAAGAGAAGATATTCAAGATTTACTTCATTTATCAGACTATATAGACTTGATTATACCACGAGGTTCTAGTCAATTGGTACAAAGTATACAACATGCTAGTAAAGGTTTGTTTACAACATTTGTCTAAAATCTTTCTAGCAAATTTCAGTAAATGAACAATGACAGCATTTCGATGGGATTTTGGTCAGGCTTGATGTCATAATGTCATAATGCTTACTGAATAATAACATTGTTCCAGTACAATTTTGGTCGTTGATGCATTATTTACTAATGGTAAAATATGTTTTTCTGGGGTAATGCTCAAAGCGATATTTCATGTTATTAATTTTACCTATGTCATTACCAGGGATTCCAGTATTAGGACACAGTGAAGGTGTATGTCATGTATATATAGATAAACATGCTGATATAGATAAAGCCCTTAGAATTGGTAAGCATACATACACTTTATAAAAACGATAGTTTGAGTTGTAGTCATCAAAGTACTATGTTGTATGTTGTGGTGCTACATACATAGGCCTACATTTTCAGTTTAGTATCTAACTACGTAGACATGAATCAAATTTTTGGTTGACATCAATTGACAGGAATTTCCATGTCTTTCCTTATTTCCAGTTTTAGATTCTAAGTGTGAATATCCAGCAGCTTGCAATGCCATGGAAACTGTTTTGATACATAAAAGTCTTGTGTATACTCCTTTATTTGATCAGATCTGTGACGCCTTGAAACAGGAAAATGTAAGTAACCTATTTTAACTATTATTGAACTTTGTTACTAATGACATAATTATTTGATTAGAGTATGGTTGCCCATTTTAAAGTTAGTAAGTCGGATTTTCGAGTTGTTACCAAGTCGGATTTGAAAAAAATATATATGTGTGGTCCATTATCGAGTTAGCACGTCGGATTTTCGAGTTAGTAAGTAGGATTTTCGAGTTAGTTAGTCGAATTTTCGAGTTAGTAAGTCGGATTTATATTTTTTTTTTAAAGTATGTGGCACTATTATGCTTCCATATTAGAGATATATTAAATAGTTGACAATAATTTTCACAGTATTTCTGGAGATATACATACCTCTTGAAATTTGACTACAGACCATGTACACGCACTGCTCATTACGATATATGTTTAAGTTGTACCCATGCGAATTATGCTATAACATTTAAACTGAGTCCAATAATTGACAAAGCCTGTCACAGTTTCATTGTCAAACAAAGTACATATATATTGTCATCGTATATATTAACATATTTGTAGGTTCAGTTACATCTAGGTCCTAGATTAGCTGAAGTAATGAAGTTTGGACCTGTGAATGAAACTGATATGAAGAAAGAATATAGTAGTTTAGAATGTGCTGTTGAGATTGTAAACGACGTGAATGATGCTATCAAACATATTAATGATAATGGTAGTTCTCACACTGACACCATAGTCACTGAAGATGGTAACATTATTCATTTAATTCTATCTTTTCAATTCTGTGGACACCAAATGAATTGTGAAATGGGGATTTCGCTAGACTTTCTGTTCTAGATTTACGAACAACGTCGGCGACCTTTTTGTGCAATTGGAAAGTGTTGCTATTTTTTTTTTTAGTCTCACTATCTATTTATTTAACGTTCAGTATGTAGCACATGGGTGAGAATATGCTTATTTACCAACTCGGAAGACTAGACACTTTTACCGTTAGACATGTATCGGCCACAGGTGCTTGAGGACAGGATCTTGTATGAGCCCCATATAGTCCCTCCCCCTTTTTATTATTATTATTATCATAAATCTAAGATTTTTCGATATATCACTTATTTGAACCATATATATACTAATATACCATATTTATACTCTAAATATGCATGGTTACTATCAACGTGAATTTCTACTATATCAACGTTAATTTAGAGTATAAATATGGTACATTAAAACACTAAGATATAATTTTGTACCCTTTATTGTCATATATTTGTTCTTAGCTAGTGCTTCTTTGTTGTTATAAGATTTCATTATATATTGTATTGTTTTTTGTTGTTAATTCATTTTACTTGATAACGTTACCTGTATGTGTTTTGAAACGTAGTAGGCCTATGTAATAAATGCAGAGGTAGTATATCCATATATCTTAGTGTTTTAAAGTTTTAATGACATTTAAGTGTTGATAAATACTCTTTGTGGTCTCTATTATAAGTTTGTTCTAATTTCAGAAAATTCTGCCGAGACATTTATCAAGATGGTGGATAGTGCTTGTGTATTTCATAATTCTAGTACAAGATTTGCTGATGGTTATAGATTTGGTTTAGGTATGCCTGTCAAATTGTCACATTTTTCGTAGAAAAAGACGCGTGGAAATGAATTTAATTTATGTGGACGAAGCCTTAATATTGCTTGATCTATGTCTAACGGTATACAGTTATTTCGGCAAACATTTCTAAAGCACAATATTAAGTTAGACATACACGACTTGGTCGTATAATTGACTGACTGATATTTTCTTTCAGACAACTTGATATTACAGGGCCGGCGGAGCCGGGGGGTTTGGGGGGTGTTTGCACCCCCTAAAATTTACTCGGAAAGTGCCCTTTTTGAATTTGAAAAAAAAAATATTTGTGAAGAATAAAATGAAAAAAAAAAGCTAAATACCGCCAGTTTCCCTAGATGACGTCGCTCAAAAAACGCGTTACCCATCATGCCAATCCTCGCACAGGCCCACTTTGTCTACGCCCGCTCCGACGAAAGAGGGCCTACATTACATTTGAATTTCGATCAAATCTACTGGACACGAATCTGTTTGGTTGTAACATTCAACATGAAGCGAAGGTAGAGACATGAATTCGGAATCTTTGGATTCTAGCACTACAGACTCGAAAAAGCGATACATTTCAACATAACGGATAAGAATATCTGTATCAAATATAAACTTCAAGTCCTGATTTGCAATGATGTAACAAAAAATTTTTTGTGAGAGTTGCGATTTTGAATCTTTCGTAAAAATAAAGGCCGTTTGAAATTTGTTAATCGGAATAATTATACTTAATTATAGTAAGTCTAACTGGCAAAGAAAAATCATCAGAGGTTTGAATAGGGTCAGCATGTTTCGGACTAGGGGCGTATCTACAATGGCTAGTCACCCCCTTACCTGTGTTGACGTGATTACGTTATTACCAATTTATATATCATTTGATTAAATCTTTGGAGATTTAGAGATGTATATTTGAACCTTAAACTATGTGAACCTAAAAAAATTTGCCGCTCGCGCCTTCGGCGCTCGCGGGTTAACAACACATTTTTCATTATCCACCCCTTTTATGAAATTCCTAAATCCGCCACTGCTACATATACATTGACTCTTTTACTCGGGCATTATTAAAGTTGAATTCACGGGAAATTACGTCTAAATGTTGAAATTACACATAGCTGCCATGATTGGTTATGTGCCCTTTTGATGTCTATACCCCCTAAAAATAAATTGGCGCGCCGGCCCTGTATTATCGTGCATCTCGATATTGTATATTATAGGAGCCGAAGTTGGTATTAGTACATCAAGAATACATGCTAGAGGTCCAGTTGGAATAGAAGGTTTATTAACCACTAAGTGGATATTACGTGGTTCCGGAGAAATAGTGCAAGATTTTAATGAAGGGGGATTACAATATATTCATGAAAAACTTCCAATTGACAATAATAATGATTCCCATAACGGTGGTAGTTCTGCCGTATCGCATAGTTAGATGAAACTATTATGTGGTTCCAGATTTGTTATGTTTATGATTATATAGAACAGAAGAATTCATTTATCTTGTAAAAGAATAAAAGAACTATTGTGGTGATCTTGAAAGTCTGTGAAATTTGATCTGGATATTTCAGACCAGGTTTAAAACAAGGAAGACATTACGTTTTGATTTTTTTCTGATTTATTTTACTCATACATGATCTGATAAACTTCCTTTATTCTGATGAGGTGATTGGCGCTTATTTATCCCACGTTCAAGTAGGATTTCAACTTACTATATGTGCAAAATATTAAAATACATAATGTATCGTAGAATTCATTTAGTTGTGGTGAAGATTTAGTTGATTACAAAAGTTTCATTTGTTCATCGCAGAAAACAATATTTATATATAGATGCATTTTAACAATTTTAGCCTGTATTGTTCGGAACAATTTCCGTAACCAGCCGAGTAGGCCTACTTCTAGAGGGCAAACGCCCAATCAAGAGGGGAATTAAGGTAGCTGAATATTGTCTATAAGGGTTTTCGCCATAGAGGCCTGGAAAGCGAAAATTTCAAAATTTGACGCTACTTTTACTGACACCGACAACGTCCAACGGAAGCCTGGAAATAAGAAGTCTGGTGTTCTCTTCTAGAAAATTTAGAAAGTTACACACCCACAAACGCAAATTCCTGACATTTTCCGAAGATTTAAGAACAAATGACAAGGCAACAACCTCCCCTGCCACACCTGCTTTGGTTACGGATCTTTGGGACCAGTGCTATATTTTGTACGGTATTATGCACCCCCCCCCCCCCTCCCCCCTGACGAGGGGATATGTATAGGTTAGAATAATTCCCGAAAGCTTGTTTGACGGTATGTACCTAACGTTCTTCTGCTCCGTTGGTAGTTGGATGGTAAGGTTCACCTGAAGGTGGTTGGATGGTAAGGTTCACCTGTAAGATGCGAGACCCCAAGTTCCTTGTACCAGCTCTTTAATTCATCAGAAGTGGAAGTCGAGGTTTTTTTAGCTGTGTTACTAGATCTATTTTACATGCGTCACAAATTCTTTCAGTTTGACTATGCTAAATCTGTTCTATCAAAAGATATACAAAACAATATATTTAAATGAAAATAGCGCCTTCGGTCAGTTGAAGGGAGAGAACTGCATATTTAATTCAGTTTGAGCGATACGATACATATGTTATTAATATATTTTCTTACATTGTAACTGTGCACGGATTTTTACATATAAAATTATGTCAATTTTAAAAAAAAATTCTAAATGTGATATATAACGATAGATTTCCAAAAGTAGAGATTCCGGTTTAAAAATCCTGTTCTTTTTTTATTAAAAAAAGTTTTGAAAATTGCATTTAATGTGCAATAATCTAAACATTCACCATTGAAACGTTTACTGAAATGAAATTGTTCATAAAAATAACAACATTACATATAAATTTTTACACAAACAAAATATATTACAACCTACTGCGCAGACTCAGTTTGTCTTGTTTTATTGCAAAGATCAGTGCTTATTAAACAATAATTGATACACCTTTGGCTAATTCAGGGACAAAACGTCATCTTGTGAAAGCATTACGCGTCGAGAGGGTCTTATTATGCTGCAACGATAGCTTACCCATGAATGCTTTATTGTCTGTATTGCTGCAATGTATCATCCCGACATTATAACATTTCCAACCCATAATCTATGAATTTTCAAGTACATGTAGTGAGAAAACTACAAAATACCATATTATTTTGTTAAACGCTTCTCACTGGTCAATGTTTTTCAACACATTATATTTTAAAATATTTTTTATAATACATGTATCACAAAACAATATTACAACAATGAAACTTTTTGGGGGGAAATGTATCGCACTATACTACATTTAAAAAAAATTTAATGATCAAAATTGTCCAAAATATAATTGTAAAAAAGTCTGAAAAAAATTTACTTGCAAAATATTAGATTAGATTTCAACTTACATGTTTGTTATCTGTATTTTTAAATGCATTTCTCTCCCTTTAACTGACAATTTTTGCACTAACATGCTGAACAAAATGTACGAAATGTGTATTAATTAATTAATTGTGTGTTAATTAAATTATTCTATAGAAAATAAAACAAAATTATAAATGTAGTAGTTAACGATTGTCTCGATGCACCATCGCACGTTTCTAGTTTTAATAAAAAAAAAAATATATATAATTTCCGAAATCTGAAAATCGAGTGGCCGAAATCCGATGAGTTTTTGTGGTGGGGGTGAGGGTGAGAAATGGATTTTGGAAATTTTCAACCAAAGGTCCCACACATTCAGAGACGCTCAGCGACCCCTGACTCAAGTGTACCGTACCAAAACAATTGAGACATACACTATATGCTTGCTAATATGGAATATTATTGCACATTAAGAGGTAATTGATGATTCAAAAATCAAAATCATCTCGCTTGTCATACGTTTTAACACTTAGGCATAAGTCAAATCATACTATATGTGTTTTGAGGAGTTGCTGTTATTTTGTTATTTCTTTTTGTTGTAAGTTGGGGTTTTTTTATACACAAATATTTATATTTTCACTTTACTTGTTACTTTACCCCTTCCTTCCCAACCGTTTGCATACCTTGTTATTATTTTTATTTGTTTGAAACCCCAATCATGAGCAACTATGGCAATTCGTATTGGTCTTACCCGAACCATTGGCAGCAAAATCGGTTCCATGCACCAACGTCCGCATAACCCCCATGCTTGGCAATATCATTAAATCATTATAATTCCATGGTGCAAACTAAATTAGACTTGATAAAATCACACTCTTTTACGGCCATGCAAATTGATTCCTTTTCATCTGAAGCGTTAAATTGGGCTAGAAAATTTTATTAATCACATTTACAATCAACTGTATATATAGTTAACCAGTTTAAGTCACTTTTAACAGATATTAAGACTTCCGATTCAGATGTTCGAGGATATGGATGTGGGCATTGTGGAATTGGTAGAAAACTCTCTTCCTCCAAATACCAAACCAACCTCTACCAATAATAAATTTAGTTTCATGCCCCAATCCTCTGGAAAACCAAAACGGAATATATCGCTTTCTTTGACAAATTTACAAGCCTCTTTGAAATATCCTCAAAGCTAAAACACTTCAAGTCGAAAATCTTTACCAAATTCTCCACTAGCTTTATATCCACTTCACCATCACCTCGTAGATCCCCTACTTTTTACAAGACTTTGACTCCACAATCTTCTTCACCATCAACTTCTTCTCCCGTCAGCATATCATTATGAATCTAATTGTTTTGTTTTGTTTTGTTAAGTTTGTAATTTGATTTTGAGATTCTTTGTTAAGCCAATGTACCATGCTTAGCAGGAATAATCAAAGTGGCATAAAATCAAAGCAGAGCAAAGTAACTTTCTTGACTTAAAATTCAACCATTTATTTTGTCAAAACAGAAATTTTAATCGACTATTTTGAAAACCATTAATGGCTGAATGGGAACGTGAAATTGATCTGAACTGACCCTTTAATTAAACCTTTCTTTAACGGACGCTTTCTTGATGATATTTTATTTGATTTGGCAACACACCATTCAGGAATTTTGGCAGTAGCCTACTTCGAAATTCTAAACAATCACCACCCATCTATAAAATTAACAGCAAATATTACTGAACAAAGTATAGACTTTCTCGACACGACAGTTTTCAAATGACCTAATTTTTTTTTACAAACTAGGAAATCTAGATTAAGATATTTTTCAACCAACGGATACTCACCAACTTTTGTTAAAAAGCTCATTTCATCCTAAATACACTTTTGCGGGTGGGCCTATAATAAAATCACAAGTTCCAGTGGCGTGGTGGCCGGGGGGTCTGGGGGGCACGTGCCCCCTGTGAATGGAAACCAGGGGGCGCCAAAAGCCCTTCGAAAAAAAGTCGGTCGGTAAGAAATAATAATTTTTTTCGAGCTTATTCTTTTAGTCCCAATACAACACGGTCCCTCCCCCATATTTTTGGCCGAATAATGTCAGAACTCTCTATAAAATTGCCGCTCGCCCCCCACCTTCTCTAAATCCTGGATTCGCCCCCGTTATTGATATCCGTCAGTAAAGTTGAGCCGACCGACAGCAGACATAAACATACAAAAAATACAAAAATATAGCTTCAAATAGCCTTCCTGCATTGTTTCAAATAGCTAAAACCTTGAAGTTTACGGGGGTCTTTGTGTGAGTGTTTGTAATTCACCAAAGGATTAAGCCTATTGAAAATATAAGAGCAATTGAACTTACTATGAATTATTCCCCTCGTTCTTGAATTGTTCGTGGACCCGATAGAGAGTTGATTTCTTGATGGATTTTGATGAAACTTAGTGTGAGTGTCTGTAATCACCCAAGGATAAAGCCTATTAAGTTGTGATAAATGTGATAAATGAAGGGAGTAAGCCGAAATGTTACATTTCACTGCTTACAGCTATTCAAGGGAGACAACTATGAGGGTCTCTCATAGGTCCGCGCTCGCTACAAGCGTTCACTATGACAAGTGCTAAAATTGCTTTTGTACTTCAAAATTAGGTCTTTCCGGTCTTCCTACGGACTGAATTAATTATTTTGGCTCTTTGAATTTACTTCTGGGGTCCAATGCCTAAGTTCAATTTTAGAACAATGTTGAATTAACCGAAAACTTTAAGGACAATGAAGACAATGGTGAGTGTTTGTATATCACCCAAGGATTAAGCCTATTGAAAATAAGAGCAATTGAACAACATTTTCTATGAATTATTGCCCTCGTTCTTGAATTGTTTGTGCACCCGATAGAGAGTTGATTTCTTGATGGATTTTGATGAAACTTGGTGTGAGTGTTTGTAATCACCCAAGGATGAAGCCTATTAAGTTAATCCACTTGAAGAAACATAATGTCAACAAAATCCGTGTAATATAAAAAATGTCACTCTCAGAATTTTTCATTTACTGATAACATTTACTTATTAAACCTAAAAAATGTGTGTTTTGCGTTTCAGTATCGAATATTTTTATCGGGGCTGCAAGTGACTGAAATATATCTAGATCGCACCCACAACAGTCTTAATTTTCAAAATTTTCCATGAAAGGACCCCCGTATTCCCTCGTTCCTCCTCTTCGACGCGCTGTTCCACGGTCGAAGGGCTCCAGAGGTTTAACATGTGCATCAGTGCATTCATGCATTGTGATCCATACCTGAACAGAATACCTTAGAGGTGTGACTGTATATTTGTTCCTCATAATAAATATTCCTCGAGATCGTGGAACAAAAATTATTATAATAAATGATCTCAGGAACTCTTATCATATAATATTTGGATTAGGGTTAGGTCTAGTGTTATATAATAAAATATTATTATTGTGGAACTTATATATTGTCACAGAGGGTAGGTAGAGGGGTGTGGGTGGGAGCGTCAAAAAGGGTTTGTGCCCCGCCAGCCAATTTGGAGCCACCACGCCACTGACAAGTTCTAGGAAACTTAAAAATTCTCAGAATTAACGTCATCGTTTTGATATTTCCCACAATCTAGACAAACCAGTTGTGAATCACTTCAACGCAAACCACCATTGCTTGGCAGACATGAGAGTCCTAAGACTTCAATACTATACAAGGAGAGCTTTTGGATGAACACCCTCCGGACTCAACATACAGTTTGATTCGCAAATAATTCTATTTGTTGCTCAATTCAATAAAATTTCTTGCCAAGCATCCCGAATAAGTAAACGTTACTACTCTGAATTACAAAATAAATTCCCCACTGTCTTCTATAAAAAAAAAAACTATAGTCATAGCCTACTCCAAAAATACAAATTTACAAGATAGCCTATATTTGTTCGTGTTCGACTTGATCCTATTGATGAAGAGTAATAAAGCATATTATTTCATTGTTAACAAAATACCATCAATTACTTTATTAGTTTATTTCAGAAATATTCTTCAAATTATTATAGTAATAACTTTATTTTTTATTTTTTCAATGTTTATTTTAGGAGAGTGGTTAGAATAATTTTATTTCTTAGGTCTAAGATTTCATTTTATGATTACTTTATTTTTTATCAAGTTTAAAGACTAAATATTAACATCACAATAGTTGTAAACATAACTTTAACCCTGTGCCAGGGCCTTCTGTTGTTGCTTTCCAACCACCCTAATTACTATTATATTCTACATAGTGTAGTCTGAAACACATTTTATAAGGAAAGAGTTATGTCCCTTTACACCTATCTTTTATTAAGATCAGTGACATTAAAGAACTCTTATGGTGACCTTATATTAAATTTGGAATAAATAATAATCCATTGATAGACTTTATCCTTTTAGAATTATTCATAATTATTTGAGCCTATGTGTGGCATTTGAAATAATAGGTCTCCTGTGCATTTCAGTGGATACGAAACTTTCGATAAAAAAAGCTGGGCCTACATGATTGAGGGTTATTTCTGACGTTATCTGTTGATATGTGTAGGTCAGTCGTAAATATGATGCCGTATATACGATTGATGTGATGTAATATTCGTCAGGAAAACTGTGTAATGTAATTGTAAGCTGTGGAGGATGAAATTATAACATTCACAAAGTGAGAGATACCATTTGCAGACGATGTCTTACAGAGTAATTTCGTGTAGTATTCGTCGGGCCAGACCAACCGGTATGTTTGTTGTCATTCTAATTAATCTAATCCCCTTCGCCTTCAGTACTTCTCTCTTCGAGGTCAGTTCTGGTCTTTAGACCCTTTTTGGCCATCTTACTTTTTACATGAAGTTGTATTCCTTTAAGCAACATTGATCAAATGATACCAATACCGGTACTTATAATAGTTGTCACAAACTTTGTAGCCTACTTGTTTTTATTGCAGGTGGAATATTGTCAACAAAGGTTCCTATTACTACTTGTTCTTTCCACAGGAATTATCAGTCATTCTTCTCTGGAGAAAGGTAAAGATAATACAAATTTGTAACAAACTGAAATAATACAGCGTTTATGTAAACTATTATTGTAGCACATACAAGAATTATATTGCCTTGAAAGTTAAAGGAGAACATGTGTATTTTTAAAATTAAATGCCCTCATCTTTCCCTGAGGACGTACTTTGTCGGCACCCTCATCCGTCTGTCCGTCAACATTTGCTGGTAAACGCTCTAAAAACTAGAGATTTTGACGGAATCAAATGAAATTTGATATGTGTATAGGCCTACATATTCATAAAACGAAGATCAAGTTCGAATTTAAGCTATTTTCGATTGCCAGAAGCAGAGTTATTGCCCTTGCCCCAAATCTTGAATATCTATTACTCTCTTAGTTTTCAACCAATTTTGATGAAACTTGAGAAATTTGAGAAATTTTAGTTAAGTCCTGATTAAGTTTTAGGCCTTTTTCATCAGTTTTGAGGAGTTATATCGCCCTTTAACCTCAATACAGTTAGTGCTTCTATCAACATCAATTGCTTAGACTGGAATTTTTGAAGGAATCAAATGAAATTCAGTATGTGTATATACATATTCAGTAAACAAGATCAAGTTCAAGTTTGTGCTATTTTCGCCTGTTAGAAGCAGAGTTATTGCCCTTGCCCCAAAGTCTTGAATATGCTATTACTCTTAACTGATTTTGATGAAACGTAAAATGGATGTTAGTTTACTGCTGATTAAATCTAAGGCTTTTTTGTTGGGCGTATATGGCTGTGGTCCACTATCTTTAGGGTTAATTTGATTCTTGAATTATGTAAATAGCCTTCAAAAATAGTAGAACTGCAAGATTCCATTCAAGTATACCTCTATCACAACATACGCCTTTGAATTTTTTATATGTGTTTTCTAGACTAGTCTAAAGTTTGAGTCATATTTTTAACTTTCATTGGCTGAATTTATGGATACACATGGATTTGAAAGCTTAAATTTCTAAGGAGAGTTAATTCTAAAAAATCCTGTTTCTGAGACTAAGGTATGAATAGTCAATCAAACAGTGAATGTGTCCCATTAATTTATGGATACTAACTCTATTTTAAAAACTAACTTAACCGATTTAAAATTTGTTTGGTTTTGAAAATATGAACTTAAAAATCAAAATTTAATTACCGGTACTCAATTTCAAAACTAATTTGAAATCCTTATTTATCAACTCTCCTCTCTCACACTCCTTTAAAACAAAAATCAGGTTAGTCAAAAAGGCACATAAAAGAAAATTTCATATTATAATTTTAGAAATATAATTAAGAATAATTCATGAAAAAAACTCAGACCTTCCCTATTAGACTTTAAGAATTTGTTAATTGGTAGTAAACTACATTTGGTGGTAGGAAATGATTATAAACTTTGTCCTTGTACTCTTCTTTGTTGGTAAATTAAAATGAACTGATTCTCTATAAATGACTTTGGATTTTTGTATGTTTCAAATAAACACACTTACTCAAAATTAGACTAAAAATGAATTCATATAAAGGTTTTTAGTGTTTTATTTCACATTTTATATTGGGATCTCAATGCTTTACTTTAACGTTCTCTTTATTTCAGGAATAACATAGGACAATGGAATGAAGTTTGGAAAGTGAAAAATGAATGCAACCAATTTTATACTACAGCCTATTATTCACAATTCTCATTTAATCATAAACAGTCTAATAGTAACTTTAAATCCAAATATCTATTAGATACAAATAATAGATTAAATAATTTATCATTATCTAGCCAGGGAAATTATCGAGGTTTTTCTCACTCTATTAGATTGTACAAAGAAGAATCAAATGTGGAAAAATCGGTGAAACATTTTAAGGAACAGACAGATACTGTTGAAAAGAGTGACAAGAATAATAAGTCAACTGCGGTGGAAGTGAAAAAATCTCTGTGGCAGCGTTGTGTTGCAGTACTCAAACATTATTATAATGGATTTAGGTTGTTATTTATAGATGTCAAAATTTCTTCTCGTCTATTATATAGAGTGTTAAATGGTCAAACATTGAGTCGTAGAGAAAAAAATCAGGTTATAATATTAATTTTTACTTTCAACATCTTGTTATCTTTCTCTTACAAATCTCTTGATTAATTAAGTTTTATTATGACTTTTTTTTTGTCTACTTCTAATCACTCTAATTCGGTATGAAGAGAACATACTGCGTTTTGCGTGAATGTAAAATGACAATTTCTTGTCTAACCGGAAATGACATATGACAGAAAAGCCCATTTGAAGTTTTTTATCATTTTCACCACTGTTTATCAACAGTTTTGATTGGACTTTCTTTGTTGAATTCTCTAAACGATTATCCACAAAATTAAAGTTTAAAAACGTCCACTTTGAAAACTTTGTCGCTGACTTTTGGAGCACTTTTTTTTACCACTTTTTCAACTTTTGCAATTTTATCTTGATCCACCCAAAAACTTGCATATATAGAACTTTTGATAGCGAACAATAAGCAATTTTAAAAATTTTGATATCACTTCCAGTTTTGACATCATTCGCTCTCAAACTTGAAATTTCAATTTTGAAGATATTCAAAAAATTCTCTTTACAGTATGTTTGTTATGTAGACACAAAAGTATACAAATGATAAAATTTGACCCGAATGTAACGGATCAGTCGCCATCTTGAAATGGTATATTTTTATAAAACATTAAATGGGGTCTCAGGGTGTTAAGGAATTTGCATAATTTTGATGTCTATGGAATCTTCTGTCGTGCGACCAAAACATCGGAAGCCAATTTTTGAATTTCAATTCTGAATTTTTTTCATTTCCGGTTAAAATAAATCAGTAAACGCGCTGTGATTACGCCTTTTAAGACTTTTTTTTTATCAGATGACTTTTCACTACCAAACATAAAATGTTTATTTCACTTTTGAGCGTGTGTGAACTGGTTATTCTACTTTTCACTACCGAAATCAAAATTTGTACCTTCTGCATTTCACTAAAGAATGTAAAACAAGCTTTCTTCTGTAAACCTGAACAATGAACATGTATTGAAAATGCCACTTTTCACCCTTTGACAAAAGCGGATGTGCACTGCCTGGGTACCATCCATGGTTTTAATTTGTCTTTGAATTACGAACTATGCATCTTAAGGTGTCGGTAAATAGAATACTAATTCCACATGAAAATCTAATTATTGTGAAGGAATGTTTTTCGTGTATTTCAATGTTTTGATTACAGAATATGATGTGTTTATTTACAGTTGGTGCGTACTACTGCTGACCTCTTTCGTTTAGTACCATTTCTAGTATTTTTGGTTGTACCATTTATGGAATTTTTATTGCCAGTTGCAGTCAAATTATTTCCAAATATGTTACCTAGTACATTTGCTGAGGCAAATAAAGAAGTAAGAATATAGTTTTTATGATCCAAATATTGAAATTTATAAGAAAATTATGGTATTTTTGTTGCATGATACACATGCTGTATCTTACTTTTCATTTAATTTATTTATGAAACACCTGTGCACAAAAGTAGGACATGCATAATTCATTTCATTTATATATGAAACATCTATAGTTGTACCGTACTTTAGTAGAAGTTTATAAAAACTCCTAAGCTATTTGTCCTTTGTTTTATGAGAATATGTATTTTTTTTTTCAGCAAGAGAAATTAAAGAAACAATTAAAAATGAAATTAGAAATGGCTAAGTTTTTACAAGAAACAGTTCATGAATCTGCCTTGCAAGGAAAAAAGCCATCCAAACTGGCTAAAGAATTCTCTAATTTCGTTAATAATGTAAGTATGATTCATATATCTTTGTAAACAATTCATTTCATTGTAGTGATAGAATTAGAATTGTAATCTTACAACTTAATACTGGAGACAGTAGTGGGTTGTTAGCTCACTTTACAGAAAATCCCTTTGTTTTTTGCTATGTCCCAACACATTTTTAACACATCTTGCCTAGTATTTTAGACTGATGTTCTTAGTTTGGATGGCAGAACCAAAACTTGTATATTTGGGTATATGCATGTTAGAATATTTTCTGGATGTTGCTGGTCTCCATTAAAAACCAACAATTACACTCTTTCTTAATTTATCTGCTTGTATTATACAGATTCGAGAGAAAGGTCTAGCTGTTACAACTAAAGATATTGTACAATATTCAAAATTATTTGAGGATGAAATAACATTAGATACACTATCCCGTGAACAATTGAGAGCCTTATGTCGAGTATTAAGTATACAACCAATTGGAACAGATGCTATGTTAAGATTTCAACTTCAAATGAAACTAAGAAAACTAAAGACAGATGATAAGGTATAATAGTTGTTATGTTTGGGGTATGCACTGATCTATGTTTCTTCTCCTTCATATAAGCTAATGAAATTCATGCAACATGAATTACCTCCTCTATTAGCAATATTATACAAAAATTCTCTTTATAAGGAACCATGGATATTAATAATCTTCATATTTTGAAACAGGTACTAACCCTTTGATATTTGTATTATTCTGAATTGAGTTTTTTTATTTTTTGAAAACTTAATGCAACTAAATTATATTAAGGGTATAGATTAGACTAGCGTTCGAGAAAAAAAACACCTGATGGAATTTTTGCGAATTACTTATTATTTTTGGGCTCAGATTGTAGATAATTGTTATTACTTTATTTGTAAACTATATTGAATGAAAGAAACCGACAAGAAATTAGATATTTCGTTAGTTTTTGCTAAAAAATTAGGAAAAAGTAGAAAAATGTGTCCCGGTTGGTACAAGATTTCTCAGCCATTTTTTATTGGAAAATTACAATCTTGGTCTTGATTGAAAGCTTATTCAATAAGGATGAAACGTACAGAGAGTTTTTTCAATAATTCTAATTAGTTTGGCCCCTGGAAAATGTTTGCTGTACCTACGTGTAAATTTTCGTATTTCCATGGTAACCACCAAAATAATAATTTTTTGGGGAAAATCGCTCTGTACGTTTCTCGGCAATGTAATTGTCTACATTTATGCCAAGTTTGATGTAGATTGATCCATTCACATTTTTTTAAACTTTTATCAAAGGTTTGAAATGTCCAATTTTTATGACATGTTTGAAAGGGCTGTCAACTCATTAAAAAAAATCTGATTGACATGAAATCAACCTTAAACTATCGAGAAGGACCCCAAATCATCAACAAATGCACAACAAGTCTCAAGAAATCATTATTTCATATACTTACTCCATTTTTTCATAACGTGAAATAGCCTAAGTAACACCCTTAAGTGATTATATAAATCAAGGTCTTTTGTAAGGGTGATACTACTAAAAAAAAAGCAATTAGCTGTTAAGATGATATTTTGTTGATTTTAAATTCAAAATTAATGATCTATTGATTGATTTTATTGTAGATGATAGTAAAAGAAGGTTTAGATACAATGACTATGTCTGAACTACAATCAGCATGTAGAGCTAGAGGTATGAGAGCTTTAGGTTTATCAGAACCAAGATTAAAATTTCAACTACAACAATGGTTAGATCTAAATCTATATGAAAAAATTCCACCCTCATTATTACTGTTATCAAGAACTCTTTATTTACCTGAAAATCTATCTACAACAGAACAATTGAAGGCAACAATTTCATCTCTACCAGAAACCACTGTGAGTTATTTTCACTTCAAATTTACATTGATGTGTACCATTTAACACCAAATCCTCATAATGCTAGACTGAAGCACTGATAACTGTTATTGGAATCTGATGTCACTGACACATATACTTGGAGACTGAAGTCACTGATATCTATACTTGGAGACTGAAGTCACTGATATCTATACTTGGAGACTGAAGTCACTGATATCTATAATGGGAGACTAAAGTCACTGATCTCTATAATGGGAGACTAAAGTCACTGATCTCTATACTGGGAGACTAAAGTCACTAGACTAAAGTCACTGATCTCTATACTGGGAGACTAAAGTCACTGATCTCTATACTGGGAGACTAAAGTCACTGATCTCTATACTGGGAGACTGTAGTCACTGATATCTATAATGGGAGACTAAAGTCACTGATCTCTATACTGGGAGACTAAAGTCACTGATCTCTATACTGGGAGACTAAAGTCACTGATCTCTATACTGGGAGACTGAAGTCACTGATATCTATACTGGGAGACTGAAGTCGCTGATATCTATAATGGGAGACTGAAGTCACTGATATCTATAATTGCAGACTAACGTCACTGATATCTATAATTGCAGACTGACGTCACTGATATCTATAATTGCAGACTGACGTCACTGATATCTATAATTGCAGACTGAAGTCACTGATATCGATATCTATAATGGGAGACTGAAGTCACTGATATCTATAATGGGGGACTGAAGTCACTGATCTCTATACTGGGAGACTGAAGTCACTGATATCTATACTGGGAGACTGAAGTCACTGATCTCTATACTGGGAGACTGAAGTCACTGATATCTATACTGGGAGACTAAAGTCACTGATATCTATACTGGGAGACTGAAGTCACTGATATCTATACTGGGAGACTGAAGTCACTGATATCTATACTGGGAGACTGAAGTCACTGATAGCTATAATTGAAGACTGAAGTCACTGATATCTATACTGGGAGACTGAAGTCACTGATATCTATAATTGCAGACTGACGTCACTGATATCTATAATTGCAGACTGACGTCACTGATATCTATAATTGAAGACTGAAGTCACTGATATCTATAATTGCAGACTGAAGTCAATGATATCTCTAATTGCAGACTGAAGTCACTGATCTCTATAATTGAAGACTGAAGTCACTGATATCTCTAATTGCAGACTGAAGTCACTGATATCTATGATTGAGGGCTTAGGAAAATATAACTTTGACATATAATTAATTATGAAATCTGATATCAATAATCAAAATTTATTGCATTGATATCGATTTTTTTTACCCATCCCTACTAACAATGCTAGAATTTGTACAATATTTTGCATATTCTCTTTTCTTTATGTATTCCATTACATTTTCAGACATCTGAAACTATTGTTAAAGTGGCAGAACTTACTGGTGATAAAATTGATAATAAGGCTAAATTAGATTTGATTAAACATGAAGAGGCTGTCATAGAGAAAGAACAACAACAAAAAACAATGGAAGAAATGGTATGGAACTGTTCTAACTTTTATAATATGACTGTAAACAAAATTTCCTTGTTCAAATATATATTTCAATTTGTTGGTTCACTATAATGATTCAACCCCTCTATTTTTTTGTTTATTTTTGTTAGCTGGAACAACAGAAGGAAATTGAAGCTGCTGAAGCCAAGGCTGCTAAACGACAGATGGAGGCTCAGGAAATTTTACAAGATGATGCTTTAGATGTTAAACCAGCACAAAGTGAAAGTAAGTGAAAGAAATTTGTATCTTTGAATCACATTTAATATGTTTTTCGCTTTTTACTGAATGATAATTCTGTAGCTGAACATTTAAATTTTAAAAAGTGATACATAGTTGGGAGAAAGAGAAGATAGTTGTAGGTTAAAATAATTTGCTGTGGAACTTTTAATAAGTCAATCTTGTTATATTTTGAAAAGATATATGGATATTTGGTATATGTTATTTTAGTTCTAGGTGATGGTGTAGTTATAGAAGAGAATATAGACAATAGAATAACTAGTAAAGATTTAGAAGATATAGAATCAGCTCTAGAAGAAATTGTTGAACAGAAAAGATTAAGTATTGATGAAAATGAATTGCAAGATTTAAAGGAAGATGTTAATGAATATAAAGAGGTATAAAGACAATTTAAGCAATTTTTATACGCCCACCCATTAATGTCCGTCCGTCTGTCCACAATTGTTGCGGACACGATAGAGAGCTTTTTTTTAATGGATTTTGATGAAACTTGCTGTGAGTGTTCATAATCACCCAAGGATGAACCCTATTAAAAATCAGACTAAAATATTTCATGGGTTATTGCCCTTGCTTTTGAAAATATGTTGTAATATGTTTTAATTTCTATATCACTAGCATTTGGTTATATTCTTTGCATACACAAATCCAAAAAGCTTTTAGTCTCGGAACCAGGATTTTTTTTAGCTAATCTAATCCGTAATAATGGTCCAAACTCTCCCTCAAAATTTAAGCCTCACTGTGTATCAATAAATATCATCGTTTGAAAGTCAAAAAAGAAAATACATATATATACAGAAAATGAAAGATAACTGAGTATGGGATGATTGAAGGGATTGTACAATTTTTGGGCAGTTGCAGTAAACCTGAAGACTATTACATAAACTGAAGGCACAAATCCTCAAAAATGCTAAAATTCCCCTTGAAATGTAAAAAAATTATTTTTGCCCAAATGACCAGGGTAGTGCTTGATTGGATAGTTCCGAACAGGATATGTTCCAATTCTGCCTTCAATAGAACAGATATAAAAATGATCTGTTCTATTTAAAATTTAACCATCTATTTCCCTCTGCCGTATTGAAGTCTGTTTGTGAACAGTTGGAAAGTGTTCTGAACTCTGTTCCAACTTGTTTTATTGAACTTCAAGTTGATTCCTGTACAGGCAGAGCTTGCCAATCAAGTGTGCCCAGAAACATAATCTTCACATGATATATTATTGAAACCTACCTTGACTTTTGATTGATGATTGGGTGCTAACTTTCTGGTTCATATTGTAACTTTCAAGCAAACAATGACAACTGCTTCAAGAGACTTTACTTTGTCTGATTCTATTTTTAAGAGTTGTGAATTACAGATATCATTATGTTATTTAGGACTTAGAAGATTTAAAGTCTATTATGGTTGCATCTGGTGATGATAGTAATATTCAGGAATCTAAATCAGCCAAACGTCTTGCTAAACGTGTTGATAGAATGATTAAGAAGCTAGATGGTATGACAGGAAAGATGTATGAAGAGAAAGAGAAATTTCAGGAAGATATTGAATTACGTGAAGTTAAAATGAAACGTAGTAGTGAAGTTAGAGAGGACGAAGAATTAATGAAGAAATATCAAAAAGAAATCAATAAAGACAAGTAAGAATTTTTGAAGTATGTTTGTTATGTGGACATAAAGTATACAAATGATAAAATTTGGCCCGGATTTAACGGATCAGTCGCCATCTTGAAATGGTATATTTTTATAAAACGTTAGATAGGGCCTCAGGGTGCTATGGAATTTGCATAATTTTGATGTCTATGGAATCTACAGTCATTCAGTAATTGTCTAAACTTTCAAGGACCATCACCTTTCCTCACTAAGTGACCTGTACAAAAATTATTGCCAATGATATAATTTTTTTCAGATGCCCAACGTTTACTTCCGGTTTCAGAGAATTTTGAAAATTGCTATTTTTTAGCTTTAAACAGCCCTACCACATGACCTAATTTATTTTCTTAAAATGTCTATCTATGCTCTGTCTTCTCTTTCAAATGATATACAACACAATACATTTGAATAAGAATTCCGCCTTTTAAAGTTTGCGCCAATTTCCATTGATACTGTGCATGTTTTTTCAAATTTTATTTCGATCTGAAAACTTACAGGTAGATGGACATTTTGAAGGCAAGCAAAAATATGTTTTTGAAATTTTGATATCATTTCCGGTTTTGATGCCATTTGCCCTTAAAGTCTTCACTTACAAATGTAAAACATGGATTGAAAGATGCCACTTTTCACCAATATAAGAAACCGGATGCGCACTGCCCCGGTACCATTCATGGTTCTAGTTTTTTATTTAATTCTCTAGGGCCAATATTATCAGTATCAATGAGATGGTATTAGCATTAAAACGATTACAGAAAATACCTAATGAAACAAGAAATCAACAGATAGTTGAGGTATTAGATGAAGATAGAGATGGTAATATTGATGTTAGTCTTGTTCTTAAGGTAAATTCTCTCTTCTTTTGAAAGAATATTTGTTTATGTAATTATTTATTGAACAGCCTTATTATTATGGCTAATTATATACAACACACTATAATAAATAATGGTCTTTTCACCCACTAATATTTACCAATAAAATATTATTTCTAGGTTATTGAACAGATTGGTAAAGAAAATGTGAAGCTTGATTCCTCTCAACTGTCAGAAATAATAGATTTAATCAAACGTGAAGAAGCTATGGAAGAAGAAGAAAAAAAGCAAGAGAAGCTAAACAAAGAAAAGCAGCAACAAGAACAACAGCAGAAACAGCAAGAAGATCAGCAGCAGTATCAAGAACAGCAGCAGAAACAGCAAGAAGAGCAACAGCAGCAACAACAGAAATGATATGTAAAAGGTCAATGGAGATCATATAAGAGTTTTCTGATGAAAGAGGCCTGTTCATCTTTCAATCAGTTTAGAATCAGAGAGAGGAATTTTTTTTTTAGCTAAGATGAGTAATAGTTTTCACAGCTTGTGATTGAAATTTGTGTGTAGGCCCTATCCATAATAATATGCAATTGACAACTAAAATATGAGACTGTCATAAATAAAATAAATAAATTGAAAGTGAAATTTCTAGTTTGAGGCATATTTGATTGGATTGGATAGATATTCAAGATCCAAATCAACATCCAAATATCAAGACTTTTTCCTTGTAATATGATATAAAAAGTGTGTTCTATGATATAGTGCCTACAATTCACATACTATATATACCCGGTAATAGTCTACTATAGTAGTAGACAAGTGTTGTAATCAATGGTTAAAGGTTTATAATATATTCATATTTAAGATGATAATGAATTGGAGTTATAATGTTTAAAGCTTCCATCAAACTAATTGTACATTTTTATACGCCCTCATCTCTCTATGAGGACGTATATTGTTGGCACCCCAGTCCGTCCGTCCATCTGCTCTAAAAACTAGAGTTTTTGATGGAATCAAATGGAATTTGGTATGTTCATACATATTCTTAAAACGAAGATTAAGTTTGAATTTGATCTAGTTTCGATCGTTAGAAGCAGAGTTATTGCCCTTGCCTCAAAGTCTTGAATATGCTATTACAATCTTAGTTTTCAACCAATTTTGATGAAACTTAAAATGGATGTTATTGGACCTAAATCGAAAGGTTTGAGAAAGTTTAGTTTACTCCTGATTAAATTTTAGGCTTTTTCGTTGGGCGTATATGGCTGTGGTCCACTATCTTTCTATATGAAATTGATTCTTAGAATAGTGCACAAGAATTGTTTTCCCTAGTAACAGATATATTATTAGATGATTTGCTACAGTATATTGATGAGTACTAGTTAGTCTTCTGTCACCTACATCCAGTCCAAAATATATATCACAGACTTCTATAAACCAGTTACCCCAAATGGTGTTAATTTTTCAATGAACTGTAGTTTGTCACATAATCACTTGTGTTTACAAACTAACGTTTAATTCTTACACAGGATTCAGTTCTATCAACCATTAAATGTAGCCTACCTGCAAAAAAAGCTGCATAAATTTGAGAAGTCTGAAATATTCTTAAAGTATGGATAATTGAGGATACAATAACCCGTTACGTGATCTGGTAGTGTCAGTGAGACTTTTTCATATACAATTCTTATTTATAACAACTAAGATATTTATATTGAGTTGCTTCCTGCTACCCTGTCTAAACATATCTTTTTTTATAGAAAAATATTGTTGCAGTTTCATAACGGTCTATTTTTATTGATTCGTAAAGAGAAGTTGATAACCTTTCCAAAAAAATTTGTAAATCAATTTATTGTCAGTACATAGCTCATAATATAATTGTAAATATTAAGGTATGTTTGAGACATAAATTATTGTAAAATTTTTGAATGTAAAATGAAGGTATGAATTATGTTTCCTAGTTATTATTGAAATTCATGTACAAAATTTCTTACATTATACCGGTACATAGAAAAATGTATGTGCTTTCTACATTTGTCTTTTATGATATTTTGAATATATGAAATGAAAAGCTGAGGAGGTATTAGTTCATTAGTAAAATCTTACTATATATGCCGGTTGAAACGTTTATAAATACTTTATTTCAGACACCCATGTCTTGTCTCCATAAATTTTCACCATTCCCTCACCTCTCAAAGTAATTGTGTTACAATATGTAGGATGGGAAAGAGAAAGGAGCAAATGGTTATCAAAAACAAATGTATAAGCAATTGTACTTTCCGTCAATCCTTTTAACAGAAGAAAGGACTCAAAATGTTTATGGATTTTACTACACTTAGGTTTAAAAATATACTCATTAATAATACACCGAATATACATTGTTAAAATATGACAAGCAACAATAAATTAATATTTACATTAACCTGATGAAATACATATAAACACTGAATATTGAATCTTTAACAAACCATTCAAATAAATTAGACTGTACCTATAATACTGATAACCCATAACACCATCGTATTTCATTATTTATCACGGACAATTCATCTTCTTGTATGATCATCAACCGTCAGTATTGTAAATTTTATCTTGTAACTTTTTTTCTTCTTAAAGGATTAAAATGCTCCCTTAGAAATCACATTTCCTTGACTGAATACAACAAACATCTTATGTCAGGTATCATTACATAAACACTAACTTATTAAAAATTTACTATTTTATAAAAGCCTGTTTTTAGTAATTTTTATAACTTTTCAAAATAAACAACAAAATAAGCCTGAATTTATGTTCTTAAATGAGTCCTAGCAGATGACATTTTACATACATGTATAAAGGTTTCTAGATACTTTTCTTTTTCTCGCGTAGGACATTACAAACAAAATATGATACAGAAAGTAATAACATTATCATTGTATGGGATGAAATCTGGATAATTAGATAAATATGTCAACAGTCAAAATTCATTGGTCTTCCAAGATATTTTCTTCCAAAAATCTGAATCCTGTGTTATACATTATGCTCGGTAAATATCACAAGTGTTTTAATTTCGTCATATCCTTGTTGGATAATTCAAAGCCTATTATTATCAGTGCTATGCATAAATTAAAAAATGTGAGTCTTCTATTTAAAAAAAATCAAACTTAAAAATGTTTATGGCAGGATTTGATTGTGGACGAATTCAATTAAGTTGTGTTTTCAGTGTAAGATTCTTGTGACATAGTTTAAGTCTAATTTCGTTAACTTTAAAATTTATCCTTCATTGAAGAACACAAAATGAACTTTTAGGTTGCTGTGGTAATGGCTTCACTGGCGCATCTGCTGGGTACTTTATAATTTCTGCTTTTAATACTCTTTGTTGTTGCTCAACTTCAGGCTTTGTTAACTTGACACCAAGAATCTCAGCTGCTAATTTTTGAAAACATAAGTTCACCTACAAGACAATTAAATGATTTATAAGTTCACGTATTGGCATTAAGATAAGCCATCAGAGCACAACAACAAATACCATCACCAAGTACACTCATTGCTTAAAACAACTTTGCAAAAAGAAACATAACAACCAAATATTTTAACTAATCAAAAGTCTTTGGTATTTTCAAAGTTAATCAGATATTTTTAGATAAGCTTATTTCTTACCGAATCACCAGACTTGGCAGATACAAAATGACTGGACATTCCATGTTCTTGAGCAAATCGTTGATGTTTATCTTGTTTTACTGTCCTCATATGTTCTAAATCAACTGAAATTGATATCTAATTATTAACCCTAAGCCTTACATACACTAAAGAAATCACCAATTACACAGCCAATATTTCTGTAGAAAATTTATAACTTTAATTTGAGAATTTTTTAAATAATGGTTCAATTTCAAAAGCCAGGGATAACTTACTTTTATTTCCAATTAAGGCAATATGGGGAGAACGGACATCTTTACAAACTTTTCTGATAGCTGCATACCAATCTTCTAAATTTTCAAAACTTGAATAATTTGTAATATCATACACCAACAATACTCCCTAAAATAATCATTTATCAAATTTTTTATTTCAGTATTAACCACTCAACATCCCATTTAAATTTCAAGGGTTCTTTGTATTTTATAGCAGAATTCTCATGGATATTGTTACATAAGCCTATCAAGGTCTCATATTTGTATTTTGCCTAAATATGAAACTGCAAATTTTCTTATTTTTTAAGGGACTCAAAATCACTTGTATGTAATCCACACATTGAAATGTATATGATACATTTCTATAATAAGTATTCCCGTGCATGGTGATCATGTTGCTTTCAAATGTTAAATTACATTTTTATAAAGACACGATTTTATCCACTTTAATGACATTTAATCAAGAAATAAAAGCAAGAATATTTTTATGTTTAAACTTTAGAACTCAATACATGTACTTGGAAGAGATAAATGAGTGATTTGAATGAGAAATGTCTAAACATTCATACCTGAGAGCCATAAATATAATTATCTAACATTTTACCACCAAGAGTTTGTCCACCAATATCCCATACTTGAAGTGTCACATTAATATTTCCTGAAATATATTGTTTAGTTTTTCTTCTTCTGAAATTCATATGTCCTGAACAAAACTAATTTAGACTTGCATTAGGGGAAGATGATCTTTCCTGATCAGTCATTTAATGGTATCGGTATTCTGATGGCAATTCTCTTCTAATTTAGCTAATTTATGAGTTTATTGACATATGCAATAAAGTGGTATTTTTCCAAGTCATAAGCGAATCCATCTTTAACAGGAAAAATGAGCTTTCAACTTGGAAGAAAGGGCATTATTTAGAAGTTTAAGACTTAGCATTTTAAGTCTTTTACCTGGTAGTACTATTCTCTTTAAATAAAAATCTAGTCCGACTGTTTGACCATATTGTTTGTTAAACTGCTCTTGAGAATATCTTGTACACAAGGATGTCTGAATATAAAAAAAGAAACAAAACAAAATTCTTATTATGTACTAATGCTAGACACAAATAATGATAAATGGGAATTTTACTAATTAACTTATTAGGACTTCTGGCTGCATATCAGGGTATTGAATTACATATACTAAAATAATCTCTAGATAATTCCTAAAATAACATCAGATTATCTAGGCTGAAATGAAACACGAAAAACTAACCTTTCCTGAAGCACCATCTCCCATTACAACTATCTTCAATTTCTTATCACTAGTTATTTCTTCTTCAGAGTCTGACATTATGTCTTTGTAAATTATTACAACAGTATTTAACTTTTGATCCTAATTTCAGACTACATAAACAGTTAATGTTCTCATTAGAGTAAATAAATTTTCAGAAAACAATTGAGCCCATGTAATGGTTAGACCCAAGAAAACAACTGTTTTGTAGTGATAAGTAATGTCAAATTTGGTCAACAGTATGAGTAACAGAGTAAGCTTAATAATTTAAATGGCAAATTTGGCCTACTGAAACCATTCATCAAATAATAAAACTGCTCACTGGTACTATGTTGTACTTAGTTATGTTAATATCGTGACACTAAATCATAAATGGCTCTAATCAGTTTAGACTATGCCTTTATTAATGCTTTTCATAAGGCAGTTACAGTACAGTACGTCAGTAGCCTTATAAACTATCGGGTAGCTTACTAAACTAGGACTATTGACTACACGGAGCCTTCTTAACTATGGCTTCCTTGTGAATTTTAAGAAACATTCACTTAATTGCATCCAAGATTCTTCATTATAACGGTAGTCTAAATATATAACTCTATGAAAATATCTTTCTTGGTCAACAATATAAACATCCGGTTAAACAAAAGGGACATAACTGTACTCAAAATATCTTCAACTTCAAGACCACAGTTATTAAAAAGGCGCCAATTTAGGTCACCATTCTCAGCCTTGTCCACCTTTCTTTCATGTAGTGTAAGCGTAGACCTGAGTAACTTTAAATGAAAGGTAAATCTAACCTATTTTTTCAGTGATTGTGTACTCTTTGTTGTATTGTAATTGACATTTTGAATAGCCTCAATTGGCTTACCAGCAGGTCCCATGTCCCAAGCAAGGTAGCCTACCCTACCTGCAGAAAACAGTTCAAGTACTTGACTTTATAAAGATTTTTTTATTGCCTTGCCATGTTTATTTTACAGTTACAATATGCTAATTTTCAGGGAAAGGTCACTTTAATTTGATTCGGCTGTTAAGACCTACTTTTTCACAATTTTTTCAACATTGTCCAAAAGTAAACCATTCTCCCACATCAACCTGCAATCCTGCATGTAAAAGAGAATTAAAAAAAGATCAGAAAGAAAAATACTCTATGGCTACAGTTATAACAGTACACTTTAGTAGGCCTACAATCAATGGCTACCATCAACAATGGCAATTTGGTAACATCTAATTTCATATAATTTTTAGAAAACAGAATGAATAATGATAAATATTGTCTGGGATGGTTGTGTAGAAAAGTTAAAGAATTTTTTGGAATCGCTCAAGAAGATCAGGTTGAAACATGGAGGGAGAATTTTCTACAAAGAGCTCAGGTACAATAGAGTTAAACTTGTACATGTACTTGACTACTTTTCTTGTAGATGTAGTGTTTTCATTTGCCTATTCTATGATCTGCTTCATTTTTATTTGTTCCAGTGGACCAAAATATATGAAAACAATTTTAACAAGATTTCGTTGAATTTTGTATGTCTGTGCATGAAATTTGTTGGATTATTTTGAAACAGAAAAATCTTTAAAGTTCTCAAATATTTATTATTTTAGAGTGGACAAGTTGGTATATCGCTGACCAATGCCTTGTTATCAGATACAAATATCAAGTATCAGAGAGCAAAGGTTGTGGATGAATTAGAAGAAACAGTGTCAGAAATTGCAATGGATGTTGATGACACAAGTATTTCTATTCACATACTTAAGAAATCATCTCACTTTCTTAATGGGTATGAGCAAAATGATTTAGCGCAAGAGTATGGCCATGACAGTATGCTCAGTCTTGTTCAGAGTTTTGATGTTGATGATGTACAAGATACTCCAGTTAAAAATGATCAGGATGTTGCAACTGACATAGAGCCAAGAAAACCTGATGGAACTGAAGCCAAAGATCAATTAAACTCACAAATACTTAATGAAAATAAAACAGTTGAAAAGGCTCCTTCTAATGCAGATACTCTCTCAAGTCAAAGTCATGGTGCTAAACATGCAGCTGAAACAAATGTACAAGTGAAAGAAAATGGCACCAAAGGTGAACATTTCTATGATGCAAGTGAGAATATTAATCAATCAGCTTCAAATATTAAACCATTACCATTCAATACTCTTCCTTCTTTTGAGGTGAAGCTGAATAATTTCATGACCACAAGAAATCATGATAAAAATGATGTAACAATGTCCCAGGATTTTCACCACAATCATACATTTCCTCCAAAGAGAAACAAAGTTTTACCAGTACCATTCAATGACAATCAAACAAGCTATAACATGAAAGATGTGAATAACTCAGCTATTGAACCAAATAACTCAAATAAATCTCAACCTAGAAATAACCTATTGGATGTCAAATCAAACATTAAACGTCATCATTCAATACAAAATCAACCATCAACATCTGGAAGAACAAACATTGTTTCTTCTACAATCAGTGAAGGAACGTTTAAAAAAGATTCTTTCAACAGCAAACCATCATCTTCAATGTTGAGAAGTTTTTATCAACTTGGTAGTTTAGCTAAACTAGATATTAAACCATCACAGATATTTGAGGTAAGTAAAAAAAGAAACATTTTAACAGATAACTGAATTGTATATGTTTGATTGTGATGTTCATTTGTAACATTGAATTAGAAATCCAAGTCAGGAATGGCAAATCAGAGTTTTACTTTTTTAATAATGTTTTTTTTTTTTGTAAGGATTATGAAGTTCTAGAAGATGAAGGAGTCAAATTAAAAGGTCAAGAAGCATTTAACCATTATTTAAATTTTACTGCAGTATGTATTCTTTTGTATTTTTAGAAATATTTCTGAAGCATAGATGTAGAAAGTTGACCAGTTCAAATTCTTTGCAGTACTGACTGGAAAAATCATTTCTTGCATAAACCCATAATACTTTATTAAAAAACATTATATAATAACCCTTACAAGAAATATGATGCCATTTACTTTACACATAACTTATAGAAAATTTGTTTATAATATTATTTCTCTATTGCAACTAAAGCAAACAAACTTGTACATATATTGAATACAGCTTGAAAAAGAGATGAAAATCAAAGAATTAAAAGAAACTAAACAATGGGTAATTGAAAATTATGAATGGAGAATAAAAACTGTTCAACAGTTAGTAGATGTTGCTAAAGGTAATTTTGCAACTTATTTTCACCCTAAAATGTACTGATTATAGTAAATGCCCCAAAAATTAATTTAATATATATATATATATCCTGATTTCAACTTGTTGAGTTATTTTTATTTTATGTAATACATGCTGTTGGGTTATTTATAAAAATATCAACGGGCAATCCTAGTTTACCAATGTTTTGAGAACATGTTTTATTTATTTTTCAAGCATACTACACAAACCCACAAAAAAAAGCCAGGAAAGAATGGAAAGATTTACGAAAGGAAATAAATCAGAAGAGTAGACATAGTTTAACTGATGCAAGAGTAAAAAGAGCTGAATTGAAACAATTTAAACCATTTTTTACCTATTTCATTATGGTAGTAAGTATCTGGGTATTAAGGTATATAAAGTGGACAAGTCTTTGATAAATCAATATCAACCTTTGATAAGGAAGTATAAGGAATCAATTATTTGAAGAAAAAAAACCCCACTCACATGATGCTTTAAAATTGGATATGGAGAATAATTTACTATGCAACTCTTCTGCTCTTGACTTGAGATACAATCCTCCATGGTGAAGGTCAAGAATATCAGGCTTTCTACCAATTTTACTGTCAGATTTATAGATTAATATTTTTTTCAGCTTAGTATTAAAGATATGTAAACAGTTATTTGAAAGAGCAGTTCAAATGACAGTACTGGCATCACAAAATTATCATTGTTTACTACACATGACATTTGCATGCCCAGTAATGTAAAACTCAAACTTGTTTTAAACATGATGTATTTTAAAGGGATATGTTCACTAACTATACGACAAATAAAATTTTAGTCTCAGAACCTGTAATTTTATTATTTAGTTATTCTAATCCATAATATTGTTCACAACTCTCCCTCGAAATATAAGCCTTCAAATCCCCATGTAGCCATATATATGAAAATAAAAGATAAATGTTTAGGTAGGGGTATAATTGAAGGGATTGTGTAATTTTTGTGCAGTTCTAGTACTTTTGAAGGCTATTTTTACATATATTCAAGGCATAAAACAACTTTCGAAAATGCTGAACATTCTCCTTTAAATTATATCTGAAAATCTCTTATTTTACCATTATTTTTAGGTTCATGTTTTGGTGTTTTCCTCATTAACAGCTATCGGTTATATTCATCAAATTGGTTTACAACAATCTGTGATATTGAAAGAAAATATTCCAACCTTTATAGGCACAGAAACAGTACATCACTGGATTACACCAAATATATGGATAGGTTCAGACAGGAAATTTTTAATTGGTATGTTATTAGGGTTATCAAATTTCTTACACTAATTCTAAAATGATCAAAAAGGAAATAGTTAAAAGCTCTGGATGTTGGATCTAGTTTTTCCTAAGAAAGTATACCTAGCTTTTTGTCCTGCCTTCTCTTTAGAGGAACAGGTTTCCTCAAATAACTCCAAAAGAATGTTTCTACAGAATTTGAGTTACTGATTAATGATTTTGATAACAAAACAAATCACTCAAAATGAAACAAAAAATGAAATGAATGGCATTTTACGTCCTGCTTTTCTGTACCTGTATGGGCTAATTGAGGACGGGCAAACGCCATGCAGTGTGCAATAAGGGAAATTTTGCCTGGACAGCGGCATTAGCCTACTCGTATTTTCCATTTCCAACTGTCAAGGAATCTTTAACGTGCACTGCCTGTAGCATACAAAGCCTCAGTTTGTTGTCCCATCTGAACGACTAGACACTTTTTCCATGTCAGCCAACCTTCATCTTTGACGAGGGGAAACTGGGTTGAAAAAATTCGAAGGTATCATTTCGACCCATGCCAGGATTGAACCCTGGACCTTCAGGTTATCTAACTCACTGAGTCACTGCGGCTCTCCAAAATCAAACAGGTATGATTTAGTTAAAACAACTCCTGGCAACAATTATACTCCTTTTAAGCATAACTACTTAATCTGAATGATTTATTTGTTTAGAAATGGGAGCTGTATTTGCACCTTGTATTAGAGATGATATTAAATTAAGATTAGATTATATACACAAATATGGTGACCATGATGAAGTTCTAGGATGTTGTGAAGTAGCTATGAGAAATACTGCCGGAACAACATTAGATGAGGAATGTAAAAATAAAACTAATGGTTGGTAACTTTTAATTACCGTACCTTATCAGATTAAATTTATAATAGTATAACCAAGGTCATGGGTCCATGATTCAAAGTGGCTTTACAGTACAGGCTAATACATTCTGGTTATAGAAAATTCCATTGTAGCAAGCACAATTCTCTGCAACTTTGAGCATCTATCAGAGCTGGAGTGGAATATTTTTCTTAAAACAACACTTTAAAAAGTGCCATTCTTTGACAATGTGATTAAAATATTCTGGAAACTTTGCATAAAAGCTGCTTGTTATTAAAGATGTATAAATTTAGCAGAAAAGACACAAAATATGGGTAAGAATTCCAGGACCAAATCAAAGTTGTTAAATAATTTTCATGGACGGGGACAATGACCTAGATTAATTTCAAAGGTAAAACAAAAAATATTCAGTATTTGGATAGTATTTTGCTCTGAATCAGATGTAAAATATGCAAATATGCAAGATTATGTTGAAACTTAAGGCCTAAGATATATAGATAGGCCTAAACTTAGATTTTTATTCACTTTGAAAACTGTCAAATTCTTTGTTGAATATTGTGGTCTGTATTCACACTCAATATATCGTTAAAAATGTCCGATTGGAAAAAAAATAAATCAACAGCCCTGCTTTAAATAGTCAAAAATTTCCTGCCACTCCTTTGTCCTGTTGATAGTTGTCAATGTAAGTTAGGAAACGCAAAAACTGGAGAACAATGAATATATCCTTTTCTTTTGTTCATATTATATGACACTGGATTGGTGCAAATAGTATTTTAAATTAGTAAATGAAAAGACCTAAAATATATATAAAGGTCAGGCAACAAACTAAGAACACAAACTCAGATACTTGTGCATAATAATAATTACATATTTAATGGTAAAACATGGTTAAGTATTTACATTTAATCCTATCATTGTAGTCAGGTAAAAATTTACATTCAATCCCGCCATTGTAGTTTGGTAAACTATTTACATTCAATCATATCATTGTATTCAGGTAAAATATTTACATTCAATCCTATCATTGTAGTCTGGTAAAATATTTACATTCAATCCTCTCATTGTAGTCTGGTAAAATATTTACATTCAATCCTCTCATTGTAGTCTGGTAAAATATTTACATTCAATCCTCTCAATGTATTCAGGTAAAATATTTACATTCAATCCTATCATTGTAGTCTGGTAAAATATTTACATTCAATCCTATCATTGTAGTCAGGTAAAATATTTACATTTAATCCTATCATTGTAGTCTGGTAAAATATTTACATTCAATCCTATCATTTTAGTCTGGTAAAATATTTACATTCAATCCTATCATTGTAGTCCGGTAAAATATTTACATTCAATCCTCTCATTGTAGTCAGGTAAAATATTTACATTTAATCCTAGCATTGTAGTCTGGTAAAATATTTACATTCAATCCTATCATTGTAGTCAGGTAAAATATTTACATTTAATCCTCTCATTGTAGTCAGGTAAAATATTTACATTTAATCCTATCATTGTAGTTGGGTAAAATATTTACATTCAATCCTATCATTGTAGTTGGGTAAAATATTTACATTCAATCCTATCATTGTAGTCTGGTAAAATATTTACATTCAATCCTATCATTGTAGTTGGGTAAAATATTTACATTCAATCCTATCATTGTAGTCTGGTAAAATATTTACATTCAATCCTATCATTTTAGTCTGGTAAAATATTTACATTCAATCCTATCATTGTAGTCTGGTAAAATATTTACATTCAATCCTCTCATTGTAGTCTGGTAAAATATTTACATTCAATCCTATTATTGTAATCAGGTAAAATATCTACATTCAATCTTATCATTGTTTTCAGGTAAAATATTTACATGCAATCATATAATAACACAAACTTAAATACTTGTGCATATAAATAATTACATGTATTGCTTTTGAGAAAATACTTGGCCTTAAGAGATTCGAATCAAAACAAAGTTATGTAAAAGATTAAGCATTAATACATAGAGCTTTTATGAAATAAGAGTAGCATGAAACTGGCTAGAATTATTTCAGTTTACAGTTCAAGTTGCATTACCTTTTGTAGATGTAGGTGTTTGGAAAGGTGGTATTATGTGTAGTGAAAGAACATCTGGTGAGAATTCTGTTAATCATAACCTCAGGCCATGTTGTCATCATCATCATATGTCAACTTGTGAATTATTTTCACATTCTCATTGTTTATTTATTGGTGGAATATTCTACAGGCATAAAGATCATTGTAGTCAGGTAAAATATTTAAATTTAATCCTATCATTGTAGTCAGGTAAAATATTTACATTCAATCCTCTCATTGTAGTCAGGTAAAATATTTAAATTTAATCCTATCATTGTAGTCAGGTAAAATATTTACATTCAATCCTCTCATTGTAGTCTGGTAAAATATTTACATTTAATCCTATCATTGTAGTCAGGTAAAATATTTAAATTCAATCCTATCATTGTAGTCAGGTAAAATATTTAAATTCAATCCTATCATTGTAGTCAGGTAAAATATTTACATTTAATCCTCTCATTGTAGTCAGGTAAAATATTTAAATTTAATCCTAGCATTGTAGACAGGTAAAATATTTACAATCAATCCTATCATTGTAGTCAGGTTAAAATATTTACATTCAATCCTCTCATTGTAGTCTGGTAAAATATTTACATGCAATCCTATCATTGTAGTCTGGTAAAATATTTACATGCAATCCTCTCATTGTAGTCTGGTAAAATATTTAAATTCAATCTGATCATTGTAGTCAGGTAAAATATTTAAATTCAATCCTATCATTGTAGTCAGGTAAAATATTTACATTTAATCCTCTCATTGTAGTCAGGTAAAATATTTACATTCAATCCTCTCATTGTAGTCTGGTAAAATATTTACATTCAATCCTCTCATTGTAGTCAGGTAAAATATTTAAATTTAATCCTATCATTGTAGTCAGGTAAAATATTTAAATTCAATCCTATCATTGTAGTCAGGTAAAATATTTACATTTAATCCTCTCATTGTAGTCAGGAAAAATATTTAAATTTAATCCTATCATTGTAGTCAGGTAAAATATTTACATTCAATCCTCTCATTGTAGTCAGGTAAAATATTTAAATTTAATCCTATCATTGTAGTCTGGTAAAATATTTACATTCAATCCTCTCATTGTAGTCAGGTAAAATATTTAAATTTAATCCTATCATTGTAGTCAGGTAAAATATTTACATTCAATCCTCTCATTGTAGTCTGGTAAAATATTTACATTTAATCCTATCATTGTAGTCAGGTAAAATATTTAAATTCAATCCTATCATTGTAGTCAGGTAAAATATTTAAATTCAATCCTATCATTGTAGTCAGGTAAAATATTTACATTTAATCCTCTCATTGTAGTCAGGTAAAATATTTAAATTTAATCCTAGCATTGTAGACAGGTAAAATATTTACAATCAATCCTATCATTGTAGTCAGGTTAAAATATTTACATTCAATCCTCTCATTGTAGTCTGGTAAAATATTTACATGCAATCCTATCATTGTAGTCTGGTAAAATATTTACATGCAATCCTCTCATTGTAGTCTGGTAAAATATTTAAATTCAATCTGATCATTGTAGTCAGGTAAATTATTTACATTCAATCCTATCATTGTAGTTAGGTAAAATATTTACATTTAATCCTATCATTGTAGTTAGGTAAAATATTTACATTCAATCCTATCATTGTAGTTGGGTAAAATATTTACATTCAATCCTATCATTGTAGTTAGGTAAAATATTTACATTCAATCCTATCATTGTAGTTGGGTAAAATAGTTACATTTAATCCTATCATTGTAGTCAGGTAAAATATATTTACATTTAATCCTATCATTGTAGTCAGATAAAATATTTACATTCAATCCTATCATTGTAGTCAGGTAAAATATTTACATTCAATCCTCTCATTGTAGTCTGGTAAATTATTTACATTTAATCCTATCATTGTAGTCAGGTAAAATATTTACATTCAATCCTCTCATTGTAGTCAGGTAAAATATTTACATTTAATCCTTTCATTGTAGTCAGGTATTATATTTACATTCAATCCTATCATTCAATCCTATCATTGTAGTTTTGTAAAATATTTACATTTAATCCTATTATTGTAGTTTTGTAAAATATTTACATTCAATCTTATCATTGTAGTCTGGTAAAATATTTACATGCAATCCTATCATTGTAGTTTGGTAAAGTATTTACATTCAATCCTACTATTGTAGTCTGGAATAATATTAACATTCAATCCAAAAAGAATTTATCTTATTCAGGTGAATTGTTTAGACAGTTTATGTGGAAGTAATATAACAACAGTATATAACAGTGGATTACCCTACTCACCTCAACAAGGCTGGCGTATATTCACATCTTTATTCTTTTGTCATGGTTTATTACATCTATTATTATTAGTATGTGTAGAATGGATTATTATGAGACCTGTAGAGAAATGTACAGGATGGTTTCGTCTAATGTTGATATATGGTATATGTGGATCAGCAGGAGTACTTGTAAGTTCAATATTGATCAAACATATTTCATTTGTTAAGACAGTAACTGTTTTCTCCCAGTGTAAAATATACTTAAAAGGATTGTAAAGAGGTTTTCTACACTTTGTATGTGTATCGGGGACACTGATAGCATCAATTTGCACCATTCCAATTTCCATTCCGACATCTGTGGTTCTTGCTATTCCACTTAAACTACCGCATTTTATGACGTCACGCCCACTGATTATTTGATATCTATGCAGATGTAGTGGTAGTGACGTCATAAAACGTGGTAGTTTTAGTGGAATTGCATGAACTACAGATGTCGGAATGGAAATTGGGATGGTGCAAATTGATGCTATCAGTGTCCCCGATACACATACAAAGTGTAGAAAACCTCTTTACAATCCCTTTAAGAAATAAGAGAAAACAGAATGTATTTGTCAATGAGGCTAGATCTAAACTAACTGAACTTCTTTTCAAATATTAAAGAAATTGTAAAGAGTTTTCTAATTTTAAAAGGGGACATTGAATTTTACTAAATCATATTGTCAAAGATAGCTTGCCAGGCAAGGTAATATACGCCCACTGGCAGCTTTGTTTGAAAAAGAACATTTGGCAGAAAACAGCAACCATCAAATATTCAACCTGTAGTCATAGGCCTACATTTCGTTCAGAACTTAAATTAAGCTTCGTCTAAACATTTTTTTTTCTCGATTTCATCAAGGGTTAAGCATTCATCAAGTTTAGTCAAAATCCTTCTCTGTTTATGAGCTAAAAACTAAAACCTATTTTGAACAAGAAGGGCAATAAGTCCTGTCAAATATTTTTTGATTTTCAATAGGGTTTATCGTGTGATAATAAACTATTTAAATAGGTTTCATTTAAATCTAATCGAAAAAGAATTGTGCCTTCTAGAGTATTTACAACCTAAATATCAACGCGTTTTAAAGAACAAGGGCAATAATTCATATTAAATAATTTCGATTCTTTTAATTTTCAATAGGGTTCATTATCCGGTGAAAACAATTTCAGTAAGTTTTGTCAAAATCCATAAAGCATTGTGACCTGTAGAGTGTTAACTAGCAAAACATCAAATGCGTTTTGAAGAACAAGGGCAATAATTCATGTTAAATATTTTACTATTCTTTTGATTTTCAATAGGGTTCATCCTTGATTGATAATAAACAATTTCAGCAAGTTTCTTCAAAATCCGTAAAGAATTGTGACTTGTAGAGTGTTAACGAGCTAAAAATCAAATGCGTTTTAAAGAACAAGGGCAATAATTCATGTTAAATATTTTACGATTCTTTTGATTTTCAATAGGGTTCATCCTTGAGTGATAATAAACAATTTCAGTAAGTTTCGTCAAAATCTGTAAAGAATTGTGACTTGTAGAGTGTTAACGAGCTAAAAATCAAACGCGTTTTAAAGAACAAGGGCAATAATTCATGTTAAATATTTTACGATTCTTTTGATTTTCAATAGGGTTCATTCTTGAGTGATAATAAACAATTTCAGCAAGTTTCGTCAAAATCCGTAAAGAATTGTGACTTGTAGAGTGTTAATGAGCTAAAAATCGAACGCGTTTTAAAGAACAAGGGCAATAATTCATGTTAAATATTTTACGATTCTTTTGATTTTCAATAGGGTTCATCCTTGAGTGATAATAAACTATTTCAGCAAGTTTCGTCAAAATCCGTAAAGAATTGTGACTTGTAGAGTGTTAACGAGCAATTGTGGACGGACGGACGGACGCACGGACATGGGTGACGGCAATATACGCTCCACATTTCATGTGGTCGTATAAATGTGGGCGTATAAAAAGGATATATTATAGTTTAATTTATTTTAAAAAAATACTACTAACTAATAATAGAGATTTCAAAATTCAGTATATATTATTTATATTCCAGGCAGCTTCAATAATATCGCCTTATGAGCCTCAAGTTGGAAGTACTGCAGCAGTATTAGGCTCCATTGGAGTTTTAATAATTCAAATAATACAAGGCTGGAGTATAATTGCTAAATCCATACAACAGATAGCTAAAATTATTATAGTAGTAATATTTTTTTTGGTATCTGGATTGTTACCAGGATTAAGTAATTTCAGTATTGTAACTGGTATAGTGACAGGTATGTTATGTGCTATGGTATTTTTACCCTATATAACATTAGGACGTAATCAATATCATGGTAGAGTTGTACTTCTCATAATTTCATTTCCACTATTATTTATGCTCTTATTTGTTTTAATATTCACATTTCTAAAAGTTCAGTATTCAGAAGGATGTATGGGTTGCCAGTATTTTGAATGTATGCCTTTTGCTGAAGGAATCTGTGTCGAATAATTAATTTTTTTGTTCAAACCATGTGCCAAATTAAAATTTTGATATTTTGATTGTTATTTCATTGAAAAGTTGATGAGTTTTATATATTATCAAATAAAATCGAAAACATTTTCTACCTTTTCTTGCTTTATATTCTCACAGACCAATAGTTAGAACAAAATGAAAAGTCAAATATTTATTGAAATCTCAACTGGGTTTTAATTTTTTCTGTTTTTTTCTTGGTTGATTGTCTGTTTGATCTTCTTTTGAGCGTTTATCTTGGCACGGTTTGATTGTTACACATTCTGGATCTAATATTGAGGCTGTAATTGTTGATTTAACTGATCTCCTTGATGCTGAAATACAATTATGAAAGAGATAACAATCACTATAGCCAATTTAAATTTAATTGTAATGAGAACTTCAATATTTCGGAATTAAAAATTGATGTATGAATCCTACAAAATTCAACAAAAAATATCCATGAAAGTTTATAAAGTTTTTCTCAAGCCAAAATAAGAACTGGACATGAAAGTTTTCTAAATTGTAATTCTAAAACAGAGCTTTATCAGCTAGCCATGCACTAACTTAGAGGACTATACCAATTTGAAACAAATGTTTATGAACACATAAGATTTAATAAAATAATAAAACTAACCTGATCTTGATAAAACAGAGCTACAATTACTACAAACAGCATCTCTAGCTTGGTCAAATGTCAAACCAAACAGTTGAGCTCTAATACATGGTCAAGGAATCTTACTTACAAAATGTCAAACCAAACATTGGTAATTAATCAAAGGATAGAAATATTACAGTAAATGCCAAACTTTATCAAGGAATCTGAGGAGGGGTCTGTGTCTCTAAAAGACTTCATGAAAGGAAAATTTACTTCAGAGTGAACTTACAGACATTGATACAACAGACCCCTGAATAATGGATCCATTATGTCCTCCAGAAATGTCTATATGACCTCAACCTCATTTGTTTAATATCAAGACCTAACTTTACCCACTGATACAAAGGATACAAATTAGCAACATCATAAGGCCCTCTTAATTCAATTGGCTGAAATGACAAAAGTTAATAAAATTAATAGTATTAATATTTATTTTATTGTATTTAAGAAAAGTTAATGATAGCTTTGTCAGAAAAAGTAACATATGTCGAGTACCACAGCATTTTTAAATTATATGAGTTTATGATTTTGAAGAAGAATAAGGGAACAAACTTCCAACCATATACTTTCTGATACAGTCAAACTTGAATTAAGGAATGCTCAATTGTGGCTGCTTACAAAGGAGTGGTGCTTATCAGAGGTACCCAGTTAAGAATGACAAGTTGATATTTTATAATTACAGGACGTATATATGCATTTAATTCAGGCCTTCCCAGGCCAATTCCGGCCTGTAACGCCCTTGAGAATGGCCCCTCAAGCATAGGCGTACGGGCCAGGGGGGCAGGGGGGCAATTGCCCCCCCAGTGATTTTCATGAAGGAAATTTAAAAAAATAAAATCGTTCGGAAATGATGTGATCAGGCAGATGGCGTGAAGTTTTTGGAATTAGGGGTTGGGTGGGGGTCGACTTGTCGGGCAAATATATTTCGTTGTCGGGCAAATTAGCATTAGTTGTCGGGCAAATTAGTTTTGCCCCCCCCCCGCTCAACTAACGTCCCGTACGCCTATGCCCTCAAGAGTGACCACTTCCGCTTTAAAACGCTATGCTAGCTAAACTCTATTTGGTCCTTATATTTTATATGATTATAACAATAACAGCAATAATTATGTCCTACATTAAACTATGAGTAAAATTCATGGATTATAGACAATGGATAACCTGTTTGGCAATAATTAATAATTAGTTCAATAAATGCGATTAACAAGGTTTATCCAAAATTGACAGCTGGTTGTAGGTGACACATGTTCACAGTTCAGAGAGTTGTGTTAAATATAGGGGAATTTTGATGAAAATTGCATGGGGCAATTCTGGTGGCCATTCATTGAAGGGTGGTGCTGAATTCAAGTGACCATTAGACAAAGTTTGACTGAATACAGATTGTCTTGATGATCATAATAAATTCTACTAAATGAGAAACCTAAATATCTAATTTTGACCCTACCTTATTAGCACCACTTGTGATGATGATATTCTACAAAAAAAAATTACACATGCAATTTTGTGCTTTCAAGGAAAAACCTGATAAAGTATAGGAACTTAAATATGGTTGCTGTAAAGTATACCTATACACATGCAAAAGCTAGAAAAATACTTTCGAATCCCCTTAATAGATTAGATAAAGATAGCTTGAAGAGTAAAATAGTAAGAGTGTTTATGAGCAATTGTGGACAGACCAACATTTCATGTGGGTGTATAAAAAATGTCAAATACCTTTCCTTTACAAACACGCACCAAGTCACAAGCATTCGATATAATATGTCGCCTTTGTGTTTGGTCTCTTATGGCAGGACTATAAACAATTTCGAAATGTATTCCTCTTTCTAAGGCCTAAAAATAACAAACAAGTGTATAGATGATAAACTAACTTTCAATGACATGTTATCATATAGGCCAACACTTTCCAATTATGAGTCTTTACCATCACCTGAGTAGTCTTCAAACATTTAATATCCAGATATCTTCCTATCACTAAAATCTTAGCTGATCAGCTAAAATTTTAATAAAACAAACCATCTTTTGAATGTTACTTATAAGGTTTACAGGGAAATATTCTCTGTAGCGCCAGGTAACCTTTATTCAGTTATACTTATGAACCCAACATCTTTTTCTTATATAAAAATACATTACCAAATTTATAGACTGCTTTCGAATATAAAATGGTAACTTTTCACTCAGATTTAAAGAAATTATATCAATATCTAATACACCACATGCATTCTGCAATAGAAAAAAAATAAACGGATAGACCATTGGACATCGGTATACTACAATACACATCAATGTAGGGGAATACAAGTAACGGTCAAAGATATGTTAAAAACAGTTTGTGACAACTTCCAACTTGAACCCTGTGGTCAGAAAAAAAAACAAGTGGTTGCCTAGCAATATACGCCCACTTACACTACATAAATTGTCAATATATCAAGGAATGTTACTATCTTAATTTTTGTTAGATGGTGTTCAGATTTGAATTCATCCAATATCTTGTTAATATAAAGCATCTAATTTCATAACTAATAAAACTCCGTAAATATTTGTTGAATCGATCCGGAATACAAACTTGTCCAAGATTTTATGGATATTATCCTACACACAAAAGTTTATTAAATTCCTATCACAACTGTGGTCTCTATCATGTTCACAAGTCATTTTTAACACATTTAAGGTGTAAAACTCTGTAAATATTTGTTGAATCGATCCGGAATTCGAACTTGTCCAAGATCTTATAGATATAATCCTACACACAAAATGTTATTCAAATCAAACCAAAACTGTGGTCTCTATTGCGTTCACAAGCCATTTTAACACTTTGGGTGTTAAAATCCATGAATTTTTGTCGAATCGAACCCAAATTCGAACTTGTCCGAGATCTTATGAATATAATCCTACATACAAAATTTTATTCAAATCCAACCAAAACTGTGGTCTCTATCGCGTTCACAAGCTATTTTTAACATATTTTGGATGTAAAACTCCATGAATTTTAGTCAAATCAAACCCAAATTCGAACTTGTATGAGATCTTATGAATATAATCCTATATACAAAATTTTATTCAAATCCAACCAAAACTGTGGGCTCTATCGCGTTCACAAGCCATTTTTAACGTATTTTGGGTGTAAAACTCCATGAATTTTTGTCGAATCGAACCCAAATTCGAACTTGTCCGAGATCTTATGAATATAATCCTGCATACATAATTTCATTCAAATCCAACCAAAACTGTGGTCTCTATCGCGTTCACAAGCCATTTTTAACATATTTTGGGTGTAAAACTCCATGAATTTTAGTCGAATCAAACCCAAATTTGAACTTGTCCGAGATCTTATGAATATAATCCTACATACAAAATTTTATTCAAATCCAACCAAAACTGTGGGCTCTATCGCGTTCACAAGCCATTTTTAACGTATTTTGGGTGTAAAACTCCATGAATTTTTGTCGAATCGAACCCAAATTCAAACTTGTCCGAGATCTTATGAATATAATCCTACATACAAAATTTCATTCAAATCCAACCAAAACTGTGGTCTCTATCGCGTTCACAAGCCATTTTTAACATATTTTGGGTGTAAAACTCCATGAATTTTAGTCGAATCAAACCCAAATTCGAACTTGTCCGAGATCTTATGAATATAATCCTACATACAAAATTTCATTCAAATCCAACCAAAACTGTGGTCTCTATTGCGTTCACAAGCCAATTGTGGACAGACGGACCGACGGACCGACGGACGGACAGGGGCGACGGCAATATACGACCACATTTCAATGTGGGCGTATAAAAATGCAATATGTCCAGGTCTTTAAAGTGATACCACCTCTAAGAACGAACAAAAAAAGGATCAAATAAACAATAAAACTAATAATTGTTCACAAAATTATAGATTATTTTTGAAAAACACTTGTATATCTTGTAGTAATTATAAAACATAAGGTAGTTTTCTGGATTTTTCAAATCATACAGGTACTTTGTTGAATGTAATGACACTAGACAAGTTTCCTAATGAAAATAAAATATGTTTAAGAATTTTGCTTTTTTGATCATACTAAGAGGTAGTATTCCTTGAACATAATGCATGTCAAATTTGGCGTATTTGAAATTTATTCAATATTTTTATACCATGCTGAATTGGTAGTATGGTGACTTAATATATTTTCAACTTACATGAAATGTTGATTCTGTTAAAGGTTGAACAGATATCAGATCATACTTCTGTATTTCAGGCATAGCCTACAAATAATTACTGTTAATTGGGTAAAAATATTTCAACCTATTCAAAACTAATAGACAGTAGATGTATATTGTCATGGTCTTGTTGTACCCTTGTATACATTTGCTTAGAAATGTAAAAGAGACTTCAAACTGTTTTGATGAAACTGGGTAGGCCCTATTCATTCTGATGAGAACAATTTGAAATGCTTTTCTGTACACTTACTGAGGTTTTGCCATACACTCGGCAGATTGAAATATAGCAGTACTGAATCAATAATCAATTTATAAACTTCATAAATTTGATATGTTAAAAAGAGTTACCAGTTTTGAGCTGTGTAGATTGTCTTTAACAACTGTAGAAAATCTTGATAAAACTTTGAAGGTTTTTCTTCTATTTTCCTATGTAAATATAACAAGATATTTTATTATAACTATCTACATAATAAGGTAATAGACAAAAGTATATTTTACAATACACATTGACTTGAAGGCTAAAATTTGACAATGGGCTGAAAACAATATTACTTAGCTAAAATCTTAACAAAAAAGTACGGTCTTACACCGAAACAATATTTGAAGCAGTCACAGACGACTAAGTCGGATAATTAAAATGGCAACCATCACTTATAAAATTTTCGCTAGGAAACTTACGATCAAAATAAAAGGTATTATTTGAGCTATGAGATCATTTAATTTACATTTTTATTTAATATTTTATGAAAATGTATCGAGATTTGCCAATTTCCAAGGACACAGGGGCTTATGAAAAGAATTGAATTTCCGCAATGCAATGATACAGCATGGCAGTCTGACGTTGACCACTCACGGCAGGTTTTATCTGACTAATAATTATATAAGAGATTTTTAATGAATGCAACTGATCATTGATAGATCAACTAATAATACGAACCTGTACTGTCTGTAGTGTTGAAAAATCTGGTTTTATCTCCTCTGGTGATTTAATATTCTACAAAAGACAAGAAATAGTGAACTTACTAACACTTGTCAAGGTCTACACTAAGTACAGAATGTTTTTAGAAATTAAAAAAGAATCAACTATTCAGGTACATGAAAATACATTTTTAATGAGACATATAAATATAATGCATAAAGCAGAATCTACAAAATGCAGAATAAATCTAATATTCATGATTCAATTTAAGCTTGCATTTTGTGATCCAACATTTCCTATAATTTATAATGACGATCTGTGAATCAAATATCGCTTGGTATCATTTTCTAGAATTTGTTTTGTCAAACCTTATAAACCAACATCCTTGGCAAGATCGATCGGAAGTCTACAAGTAACACCTTTTGCTACCTAGTTTCAGAAAAAAAGCAACAATTTAATTTGGTGAGTCAAAACTGAAATTTAGTGTGCTAAATTGGTATTTTTAACTTTTTATGATCCCTTAGATTAATAAGGTCAAATTCTGATTAGACATATTTTCGAGCAACGGTTTTTATGTTATTGTCCTTGAATTTTTTATGAATGGTTTCAGAGTAAAAACCCTTGACTTTGTAAAAACGCGTCAAATTTTGTTTGTGAGCACTCTGGAGTACATTTTTCTTAAAGACAAGATATGTGTCAAGTTTGAGTTTAATGTATTTTCAATGAACAGCTTTTGAATTATTGCCCTTGACTTTGTAAAATATGGAGGTATAACGTTGCCAAATTGTCGATTGTGTTGCAACGTTAAAATACCCATGTCGTAATTACAAAACGCATTTGTCAATGCTGCAAAGTACAATTGTCGATTTGTAAAAATGTATAAGTATACTAAAAAATCCAATGAAATGCCATACGAATGCAGCTAACAATTTACTCTTTGCATTAGGCACTTTTGCATTATACATTCTGCATTAGTCACTTTGCATTACGCACTCTGTATCATCAAGCCTTGCAGAATAGACTTTTACACAATAGAACATATACCTTATATGGAATGATGACGTATATTCATTTGCATACGTAAAAAACGGCGGAAATGTACGGAAATAATAATTATGCATGCGCATTGATACATGTTTTTTTTTACATTTAAAGATGGGTTCTTCCGTAAAGATAAATATCTCTGTATTATTTCAAACATAACAAGGAATTGTGGATGCACAGACCGACAGATAAGGGTTACGCCTATAAGCTCCACATTTTATTTGGCCGTATAAAAATATGACTGTATAAAATATCAAGTTACTGATGCCGACATTATAACTAATATACAGTGTGCTTAACGATTAGCATTTTTTATAAACAATATTAAACAAATTTAGATTGATCTAATAACTACAAAGAAATGTTTGACAAAAATTTGGCATACAACCCCTTTGATGTATTCTACAATTAAAACCATGAAAGATTCTTGAAACTGAATAATCGCAACTCTATTTAATCATTACATAACCAGTCATTTTAAAATTGTAATTATCAAAATCAACAGTCAAGGTGGTTGTTGATATTCCTTACTGTATTGGTTGCCTGAAGCTAATAAAATTAAGGAAATTAATGAAAGATACTTTAGTTACCATTACCATTCATTATTCTGAGCCTTACCAAAAACTTCATTTTCTTTCCTGCATCCAGCAAATCTGCCATTTCATAATTTACAGCAACAACATCATATCCTACTGAAATGTTAAGAAAAATTCAACAAATCAGAATTTTAAAATATAGGTCCACATTTCTATACTGTGTGACCACAATGTTTGCTGAATTGCATTTTGCCTTGTATGATTTGGATTATCAACCTCAAAGTTGATCTGAGAGTCTTATAATGCATTTCGGTTGATAAAAAAAACAACCATTAAAACAAAAATTATGTGGAAATATAATTTTGCAAAGAGAAATTTTCAGCTTGAAATGGGGGTCTGCAGTCAATTTGACTGAAATATCTAAAGTGTGTTTTTTTTTTTTTCAAATAGAAAATTTTGAAAATTTAAAATTCCATCAACTTAACCCAAAGGCATAGGCGTACTAAGACAAATGACATGCAATTGACAAGCATATAAAAAAAAAGACAAGAATATTTGTGAAATGAGAAAAATATTCAATCCAGAACTCAATGTGGCCAAGAAGAAGGTGTGTAGTGAAAAGTGGGTCGACTCAGTAATGGTCCGAATAGTCATGTATTCGTTTTTAACATATTTTGAGAAAATAGGAACAATAAGTGAAAATAAATATTAGGTAAACAGGTACCGGAAATGAGTAATTTGAATAACTATTAAATGATTTTTAAAATTTATCTTGGGTGTTCATCATTGGCCACAATAAACTACAATTACTACACTGATTTACTACAATACAGAGTCCAGCTACACTCAGTATAGAAGTCAATAGACCTTATTCATGCTTCGGCCATCTTGGATCCATATTGAGGCTCATAACAGAAACAAACAAAAGCAGCGTCTTGCCACTGCAGAAAAAAACCCACCTTATCAAGTCCCACTAACTCAAACCTACTCAAATTTTACATCGTTAAAATCGGAATTAATAACGCTATTTAAAAATACTTTCAGATGAAGTGTTTCTTCAAATATTTCTGAGAAAAGGGTCAAAAATGCAGTTTCTAGACCATTTTCTCGCTGGTGATTAGTGACGTCATATTCCTTTTCATTCATTTGAAGTCGTATTTTATGAATGGGTTGAGTCATTTGCGATATGAACCTTGGTTTCTAAGCGGTAAAAGCGTGGCGTGAATAAGGTCTATAGCTGTGACAGTTAAAGGCAGCCAATCAGAGCACATACACATATAAATAGCAGCCAATCAAATTTCACAAAACCATTATCGCGCTACTGAAGAATAAATGTCAAATTGAAACTTCCTGAAAATTGATCTAAAATTTGTAATTAATAAACAATGTACTTTAATGTGCATATGTTGGTCTCTTCATAAAGTGCAAAATTTGCCAATTTCAACTTATAGTTTGTTCACAATTTGATCATAAACCTTGTCGTAGGAGTGCAGACAGGATACCGACTATCATTGCATAGTGGACGATGTATAAGGGCAAGGTAAACCGATGGCCGTATACGTAGACTAAATAAACATGAAGAATTGTGGAATGTCATTGGTGCAGAATATACTTTTCATATTATATGTAATGTGGGCTTATATGAAATATATAGAATGAAGTAATATTGTATTCTTGACTTCACTCAGACCACAACAAACTACACTACAGTGTCAGTGTTTACTCTACACTTTTCTTCCATCCATCATGTATTCATCAAAAAACATAGATATTCTAGAAAGAAAATTGATGCCATTCTTCAGTAAATGCATCATACTTTTTTGGCATTAAACAAAGAGACAATCAATATTATTACAATTAGATGCTGATTTCAAAAGTCGAGCAATGTTAATTTTTTCATCTGCAAGTAAATTAAAATCACAAAAGTCAGCCATGTTGACTTTTTAAATCCGGAAGTGGTAAATATAATAACAAGAAATGCTTTTAATTTTTTTTTATGAAAATAAGTTGATGAAATTCAAATTAATCAAAGCAAAAGCTATTGGTGGTATTGAAAATAATTGTTATTTCTTTGTTTTCCTACAATCGGTACTTAACGAACATCCGAGATCTACTAGTGACGTCATAGATTTTATTTCCCAAAAAAGGGAAGAACCCGACGAGGGTGTAAAGACGTATCTGTGCATTTTGCCATTAAATTTCGGTTAAATATTGTGTTATGTCCTCGATGGAGACAAAAATGGAAACTTCAACACCCCTTGATGAGAAGGGAAATGAAAAGATGGATGAAAAAAGGGTATGAATATGTTTACAAGTATAAATTCCGGTCACTTATTATTTTTTTCCTGTTCATAAGTCCGTCGCCATGATTTAGGCTATTGTAGGTCTACATATTTTGATCTGAATTCTACATACTATTTTCTTTTAGAGATAAAGTACCATGAAGATTTCAAAATAGATAGAGGCTCATGTTAAGCATATTTTTATTTGATAAGGATAGGGAATATGGAGAAGTCACCAAGTCCAATAATCTTATAATGTGTCAAAATAATGTCCTGTCAAAATCATTAAAAATGTCAATCTATTTTTTTTAGTGAATGATTACTTTATCATGATTTTATGGAGTAATATCATATTTTCTGAGTATTTCCATCTATTGGTATATCATCTTATTTAATATACTGAGAGTAATTAACTCGAACAGAATACTGGCAACTGCTCTGAGAGAGAAAAGGATTCAGACATTTTTCTATGAAATTTCTTGGAAGAAAGGAAATGTTTTTATTTTAAACTAAACTGATAAAACTTGCCATTTAATCAAGCCATTTGTCAATTCAAAAGTACCATACTAATAATGGTAGGCCTACTGTAAAAACGTATAAAAACGTACATGTAAAAAAGAAAAATTTGAAAAAATTGGATTGTATAGTTAGGTGTAATATACATTTAGATAGATCTTCTTTTGAAAAAACTCAAGCTAATAAATTGATCTTTATGGTAATTCTTGTTGTGATAAAGCTTGAGGTTAGATTTACATTGATTTAGTTGCAAGGCAATTTGTGCAAAGGCATTTGCCAGTCGTGTTTCTTTTAAAGACCTAGACATACAATTTTCTAGCAGTCGAGAAACCAGTAAAGATAGGAAAAGAAATTTGAAGATTTTTTTTTAGAGATCGTGCATACTATTTTTAAATTCCTATACGGTACCGGGTACTTAAGAAAACTAAATAGGTATATTAAAGGCCTAAGTCGGATGATTGTTTACAAAAGTAAAGTGATGCATACAATTACTCATTATGACACTATGCCTCAATACACCCTGATACTAAAATCTTTCGAGAACATTTTCCAACATAGCCAATTAGAAGATTAACTGTCTGATGAGTTGGTATTATATTCTCAATAAAAGATATAAGATAACTATCTCGCGAAGGAATAGATTTCAATAGTTTATCAAAATGAATATATAAAAGAAACATAATGAAGGCACAGTACTTCATTGTTTACCAAAATTGTTTGTTGTCACTCCTGTCATCCTGAAATATTGAATGAGTTATTTCCCTTTGTTTTTTCAATTTTTAGTTTCAGTCAAATAAACTATTCTTGGTGGATTTGGACGAAACGTGTTGGAATTCTTTATTATTGACTAAGAATTAACCCTATTGAAAGTCAGAAATATATTTGAAAAAATATTTAATGAGTTATTGCCCTTGGTCTTCGAAACACGTAAATTTTTAGCTTGTAAACCCAGTAGAATTATGGACAAGTAATAAAACTTACTAAAAACTATCGAGCATATAAAGAAATAGAAAATTATATATTCTGTCTACAGACTTACTGTCTTTGTATTTTGTATACACTATAGTATGCACATAACATGACTGTTATATAAGGAAAAAAGTTTTGAAAGTTTCATACTAAATATATGTTAATTGTGAAAAGACAATAAAATTTCAAAGTTTAATAACCTGGAGATTAACTTACCTCTGCCACAAGTGGATGGTGTATTAAGCCCGAGAATGATTTACACAGGACTAACGTTGTATAGACGAAGAGAAATAATAGTTAAGAAGGCAGCTATTGGCATAATAGGCTGCATTATTAGTACTGTTTCCAGTTTCATCTGTCATAATTTTATCTAACTACAGTACCGTAGTATAGACACGGCAAATTTCGTCTTGTGTATAATGGACTCTGGTTTCAGATAGTCTTGAGATTATAGATAATTCTTGTAGACTAAGCTTATTATAATAAAGTTACCGGAAGCTTATACTTTATAGTTATAGGAATACCACTTCTTAGCATGAACATAGAGTTTTAATTTCGCTCCAATAAGAGTAAATATCCATCACTGGACTTACCTGGAGTCAAATCTATAAGCTTACATCAGAGTCTGTGTATAATTTGATAAATCCTTAAAGGGGACCAGTCTTCATTTTTATTGGTTGATTTGGGTCTTGAATATACTTAAGTATCCTTCAGAAGCACTAGAAATGCACGAAAATTGCATATTTCCTATTAGAAATTAGACATTTCTCCTATTTCTATAGATGACTTTTCTATATATTGCATAGTATCGCTAATGTGTAGTAGGGCATTATAACTTTCAAATGCTAATAATTATGGATGCACATGGATTTGAAGGCTCAGATTTCAATGGTGAGTTGTGATAACCAGTACTAAATTGCTGAGCTAAAAAGTCCCCGTTTCTGAAACTTGGAAAAATCGACCCACGAAAATGAAGCCTGTGCCTCTTTAAAATCAAGTTATTTTTCAATATTGCTTAATAAATAATTCTGTAAGTGAAATTGAAATTTTGAATTTATGAAGGGAGGTAACTCTCCTTAATCTTGTTTGTAAGCATTTTCCTTCTTCCTGCTTTAATGCTGATTTGAAATGTTTTTTTTATACGCCCACATGAAATGTGGAGCGTATATTGTCGTCACCCATGTCCGTCCGTCAGTCCGTCCGTCCACAATTGCTTGTAAACACTCTTCATGTAACAATTCTTGACCGATTTTGACGAAACTTACTGGTAATGTTTTTTACCGTCCAAGAATGAACTGAATTGAAAATCAGAAAATATTTACTATGAAATATTGCCCTTGTTCTTAAAAACGCCTTCGGTTTTTGGCTTGTAAACACTTTACAGGTCACAATTCTTGACGGATTTTGATGAAACTTGCTGGTAATGTTAATTAATTCTCAAGGATAAACCCTATTGAAAATCAGCAAAATCGAAAAATATCTACTATGAATTATTGCCCTTGTTCTTAAAAACGTGTTCGATTTTTGGCTTTTTAACACTATACAGGTCGCAATTCTTTTAAAATGGATTTTGATGAAACTTAATGATAATGTTTATTACCATCCATGGATGAACCTATTGAAAATCAGCAAAATTGAAAAATATTTACCATGAATTATGACGCTTTGAAAACATGTTCAATTTTTAGCTCATAAACACTATAGGAGGCACAATACCGGACAGATTTTGAAGAAACTTGATGTGAATGTTCTAAATCACTTTCTGTAACTGTCAACTGTCAATTTGTTTAAAGTCAAAGCGGCAAGTGGGCGTATATTACCTTGCCTGGCAAGCTATCTTTGACCAAGTGAGCAAATTCTTCTCTTATTTTTTCGAACTTGAAATGTAGCTTTATTGTATCATTTTCAACATTGATTATAATATGTGAGATGTATTTCTATTGAACATTAGGAAAGTGAATTCTAAGAGGTGGTATTCCTTTAAATATTGCAAACGCTAGATTTTTCTACCAGCTTATAAGTAAACGATAATTTTTCAATAGCTTGTTTTTTTTCTTCAGCAAAGCAGTATTGTTGAAGTAACAAGTCTGATTGGAAGAAAAATTGAAGAACCGTCTGAAGAATACATGCAACAGCGAGATATGTGCATGAAATATTTTGAACATTGGACTGAAAATGAACAAACTGAATTTGTAGAACATCTCTTATCTCATATGTGTCACTATCAACATGGTAGAATAAATGCGTTTTTGCGTCCTATGTTACAGAGGGATTTTATCTCTGCTCTTCCAGGTAGGTGTTGTTTGAATAAATTTAAGTATCCACTAATACCATGATATAAAATAACCAAGAGTATTCATTCATGATGTATATTAGATTAATACATAAGCTTATATTAGAATTATACATATATATATTACTTTCTCTTTCAGCAAAGGGTTTAGATCATATTGCTGAAAACATTCTAGCCTATTTAGATTCAGTATCACTCTGCTCAGCTGAATTAGTTTGTAAAGAGTGGTATAGAGTAGTTTCTGAAGGTAATTTATGGAAAAAAGTAATAGAAAGAAAAGTGCGTACAGACTCTTTATGGAAAGGCTTAGCTGAAAGACGTGGATGGTAAGTTAACATGCAGAGATGCCAACCCTTCCGATTTCGGCGTAATGATTACGATATTATAGCCAAATTACGATGTTACAATTTGAGGGTAATTTCATAACGATTTCCGACTATTCGCAATCTTAAAACTATATTTAATCCTTATCGTTTTCTATTAAATTAACAAATATAATCTTGATGACTTTCTTTATGATTGGATTTTCTGGATTTTGTTCCTCATATTTTTTTTTTTTTTTTTTTTAGGGGCAATACATTATTTAAACCAAAGCCTGGAGAACCTGCCAAAGATCATAAGTTTTATAGAGGATTATATCCTTCTATCATCGAGGATATTGATGTAAGTATAAGTGTATTCCAGAAAAACAGCTTAAAGCCTGGTCGGGGATTATCTCTATAGAAGTAAATTGAAAAACTAAACAAACCCAGTAAGGGTCTGAACACTATGTGGACACGATTTATTTCTACTATTTTTTTTTCAATATTGATAATCCATAACCTAATACCAAACCAGACCCAATAGCTTGTCTATTCGTGCCTTAACCCTTTGAACCCTGACGTTATTTTGGCTAAAACGTCATATACCCTGATCTCCCAGCAATATTTTTTAAGTGTAAAATTACGTTAATGTTATATGACGTCACTTGACAACAGCCGGTCTACTGGCTTTTCGGGTTGAAAGGATTAAATGTGGCATGAAAAATGTATAAATTTCTATACAAAATAATTCATGTTTTAAGATGATATTACAATGCTTATGACTCGTGACAAGAATGTTACTATGATTGTTATGATATTAAAACTCATGAGAAATATTTTACTGCTTTGTGCATTTATAAGCACTATCAACCTTGTTTTGTATATGATTAAAATGTAAAAAATGAAAATACTGCATTTGAAAAGGTATTGACAGTATGTAATTTGTTTTATAGAGAATTGAAGATAATTGGAGGACTGGTAGACATACATTACAGAGAATACATTGTCGTAGTGAAACTAGTAAAGGGGTATATTGTTTACAGTACGATGATGAAAAAATTATCAGTGGTTTACGTGATAACACTATCAAAGTTTGGGTAGGTGTTTTTAAAGTTCATTCATTAAACTGAAATACATTAGCAAAATAACATTTTTATATAACAATGTTAAAGAAATATTACATCTGATCATAGAAATGTATAAGACTGGAAGTCTTAGTCTACTCATCGGCTACTGAACTTCTAAGTGATACTGTGGCAGAGAAACTGGATGTTCTGTTCGAATTAAATCGCGTTTAACATGGCTTTTAAATTAATATAACTTCTTGCAGAAACCGGAAGTTGTGGGCATACCATCAATTCACCGCATGCGTGCCAAGAATAAATCTTGGATTATTATTCCCTATCTACATTTCTATGATCTGATGAAAATCAAATTTTGATAACTAAACCCGGCCAGTATAGAATACATTCATTCTTCTAACATTCGATAATGTCTGAAGATGTATCACAGTTCTTCACTTATAAATATAAAGGTCAATTTCTTGGCTCCATAAAATTCAAAGAACAAATTAATTATACCGGTATTTGTGAAATAATGGCATTTAAAAAATTTCATTGTATGCATATTTATTCGTTAAATATTATGAATGATTATATTGTATTATTGTAGTTATGGGACAGATCTCAATTGGAATGTGTAAAAGTGCTAACTGGTCATACAGGATCTGTATTATGTTTACAATATGATGAGAAAATTATTATATCAGGTTCCAGTGATTCTACTGTCAGGTAAAAGATATTTTTAGTTTTTAAAAGCCTACATTATTGTGTCATATTTTGTCATCACCCTGTTGGTCCATCTGTCCACAATTGACTTGTGAACCCAAAACAGAGCACAATTGGTGACCATGTAGATAAAATTATTCATTAGCGCTTTAGGAAGAGAAATAGATAGTCTTTAAGAAAACGAGAAAAATCTGAACTATATGAATGACTATAGAAGCTTGAATACTTCGTAATGATTTTTCCAAATAAAATTTTATTTATAAACAAAGCTGTCAGTTGGCATATATCTTGCCTGGCAAAATGTTGTTTACTATAGTTATTCCTTTATTTACTTACAATTTCAGAGTGTGGGGTGTAAAGACAGGTGAAATGTTAAACACGTTAATACACCATTGTGAAGCAGTCCTACATTTACGATTCTGTGATGGCATTATGGTAACTTGTTCCAAAGATAGATCTATTGCTGTATGGGATATGCAGTCACCAACAGAGATTAATTTACGCAGGGTTTTAGTGGGTCATCGTGCTGCTGTTAATGTTGTAGATTTTGATAACAGATATATTGTATCAGCTTCTGGTGACAGAACTATAAAGGTAAAACATCTTTCCTAAAACTTTTATTCACATTGTTATATTCAAACCCAAATTAAACATAAAAAAATGCTGACTGTTTGCCTTAAATGTCCATTATAGACAGTAAAAAAATGCCCCTGCCCATTTAAGATTCAACTAATTGTCAAAATTTTAATAACATTATATTGGTTTTTTTTTAGCAATGGCATAATCACATGGATACTGATACATATTTGATAATTTTAATTTTTCAGGTTTGGAATACATCTACATGTGAATTTGTGCGAACATTAAATGGTCATAAAAGGGGTATAGCTTGTTTACAGTATCATGATAGATTAGTTGTTAGTGGTAGTTCTGATAATACTATCAGGTAAATAATTCCTTTTGATAGTAAAAACATTAATATAGACATACATTGAGCATCTAAAATACAGAAGTTTTTTATGTCAATTAATACAATTGAATGTACTGTAGTTCTTTAATTTTCCAATTGGTTTTATAAAATTTGGTTTGCATATAATCAAAAATCACATTGTGCTAGATAGTAAATATGAGCAATAGACCTTATTCTTGCGTCGGCCAACTTGGATCCATATCTAGGCGCATAACACAAACAAAAGCAACACCTGGTCACTGCATCAAAACCACCACCTTTAAGTCTTTAATGCCTCCTTTTTGAATTAATATGGGAATAAATGACGCTGTTTTAATACATTCATTCATCTGACATTTTATTGAGTGGATGGTGTAATTTGTGTTATAAGCATTGGTTTCTAAACGAGGCGTCAATAAGGTCTATTGATTTGGTCGTAATATATTTTAGTAGGGCTGGGCGATATTGGTTAAAGTGGATATCACGATATTCATCATTAATATATCACGATATGGGTATGGGTTTTTACTGGTTTTTGAAACAAAATGTTCATGTTTTGTTCTATAAAAAAATCTTAAATGTAAGAAAAACAGTAAATATCTGTCAAAAACAACCAAATCTTCAAAAGCATGCAAAAACACATCTTTTTCAAATATCTAAAAGTATTAAGTTATGTGTCAAAACTGTTAAAATGACTTTATCTTGACCAAAATTTGACGATATATCATGATAATTACATATATCACGATATGGCGATATTTCTGTATTTTTGTTTGAGGCGATATTACTAATTCCTATATACCAGTATTTATCGCGATACCGGTATATCGCCCAGCCCTATATTTTAGTGAGAATGATTCCAGAAACCTGATTTGATTATAATTATTTTAGGTTATGGGATATTGAATATGGTGCTTGTTTACGAGTTTTAGAAGGCCATGAAGAGTTAGTTAGATGTATTAGATTTGACAATAAGAGGATTGTTAGTGGTGCTTATGATGGGTAAGATTCAGAGTATATTCTTAACCACAATTATGAAAAATTATATTGCAATGTATGAAATGAGTTGCTGGATTTGCCTTATCACACGTAAATATGTAAATAGAACAGGTCAGATTTTTTGTACCTTTGTGCATAATATCATCAAGTAAGATTTAGGAAATAAACTGTTACTGCTACAATGTCTAAAATTTTTCATACAGAATATAATTTTACTTTCTGTTTCTGATGAAATTTACATAAAATGTAAAATGATACGAAGGCACTTGTTCAAAGTTGACAATCCTTTTTGGGTCACAATGTTTTTAATGAAAGATAACACTGAAAGATAAATTTTTATATTGTAGCAAAATAAAGGTATGGGATTTACAAGCCGCCTTAGATCCTCGTTCTCCAGCTGGTACCCTCTGTCTCCGAACATTAGTGGTAAATATTATATTCTGTTGTCCAATCTATTGTCATTTTATCAATTCATTGAAATCCACAGCAGTAAATCTCAAAGTCAGTTTTATTTGATTTTTAGGTAAATAAGTGGGCATACCTACTACTTGAAAACATTGTCAGGCGTCATTTATGTTTTGAGATTTGCTGTGTATGTTAATTTTCTCTGACAGTATATTGTATGTTTACTGTTTATATGATTATTCTTCAGGAACATTCAGGTCGGGTTTTCCGTCTCCAATTTGATGAATTCCAGATAGTAAGTAGTTCCCATGACGATACAATTCTTATATGGGATTTTCTGAATGTACCTATTCCAGAAGGTACACGTTCACCATCTCGAACCTACACTTACGTCACCCAATGACTCGAAGATGATGTGTTTATCTAAACAGAATAGAGCGCTCTATATTAACTTGTCAACTATTGCCGCCTTATTTTCACAATGACATTATATTGTGATTATTGTGATGTATTTATTTATGTAAATGGCAATGTGTGATGTAAAACAACCAAATAATTTAATATTTGGGATTGAAATATCAAGACAGTTTTCAAATCATGGTTCACATGATAAATGAAATTAATTTAATTTGATTACAAGTACGCAAGGATCTGAAATATTTTCCATATTTAAACCATTTTGTGTGTGTTATTTATATATGATAGACAAGGTTTATTTCCATCACATGAAATCATAGTTTGGATGAGAGACAATATATTTGTGGAACTTTAACATTATCACACCGATCATATGTTTGCTTGTTGAATGTTTTATTTCTTTATAACATCAGATCCCTTACATTCATTTATAGAGAAATACTATATATATATATACTTGAATAACTGGTCTGAATTTGATTCTAATATTGTGGATTTCTCTTATGTAGTATTATGCGTGAATGTTTGAACAGTTAAATTGAGCAAACTGTCAGTGAGTGTCATACTTTCTTTGTATGGTTAGTTGGCAAGTTCTGTCTTTTCTGTCAAGAGTTTTGACAACTGTAATAAGCATTTACCTTACTGTCAAGGTTCATTTTTGTTATATTACTCTAAACTGTGACAGTGTGGACAGACTTGAATATTGTTAATGCAGATGTCTAAACAAAACTATTGTACATTGTGTCTGTCAAAACATTTCAAATTATATTAAATATCAAAGATGAATATCTATCTAAGTATTTGTATATATGGCATTATCATTTATTTTAATGAGGGTGGGTTGAGGGAAAGCAAGTAACTGAATATTCCTATGTAAGTGTTGTCTTGAACAGTAGAAAAAAAATGAAATTTAGATTTTGGTGCAAGTGTTCAGTTTTTTGTTCTTGGGACTCAAATTTCATTGACAGAAGGGTGTGACCATTTGAGTCTGTAGGAAAAGAGAACATAAGCATGTCATTTTGTGTTTTCATTCTGTTTTTTTTTTTTTTTTTTGTCATGGTATAATCTTCAAATCATCCATTGTCATATTGTTAAGAAATAAATTCACATTTAATTATTTATGTTTGTGGTAGTCCTTTAATTCAACCTGTAAAGAAGAATGGGATGAAATAAATCTGGTCTTTGTAGCAAAAGACAAACTGGAGCATAAATCAAAAATGTTTCATATGATAAATCACACGTGTCACTTTTTATAACATACAAAAGAATTGAAAACGAGCATTGGTTAAAAAAAAATCTATTCAAAAGCTTCAAATTTAATGCAAATATATTATATTTAATGATTAACAAAAATACAAAAGTTTGTATAGCTAACAGTGACAAAAGTCTACAAAAAGCATATTATTTTTATTTATTAGTTTTAATTTGATATACTTTTCTCTACAGCTAATTTAGCATTCAAAATGCAGTCATTTACACTAACACCTTGATAAGAGGACCCTATTAAATGTAAAGGAAGTTGGTTATTTGATATGTAAGTATTCAAATTTGATACAATATTTGAGTGACCAACATTATACTGTGGAATGCATTCATCCAATAATGATATTTTATTTCTGATAGGGTAGCATGAAATTTGCAATTGTTGATTAACTGCTTCAGTTGCCATAGACATCAAATCTGTTTTTGATATCCATTGTCCATTCTTTTGAAGATTATCAGCCCATGCCCCTCCAAGCATCACTGTAAGTCTTGTAGTTGGTGTAACATCCCTCCTGTCATGTCGAGGAAAGGAACATGAATCATAAATTATCCCAAGAACTGGCCCATTCTCAGATGATGGAGACAAATGTCCAAAACCCTCAACAGGTAGAAGCTTTCCTTCATATTCCAAATTGATCACTGCACAATTTACAGCAGGAATAGAATTGAGATTATTTTTAAGAGTGTCTACTTGCAATAGTTTTGCTAAATCTTTGGAAAAGACAGCTGAAAATAAAGCATCTGCTTCGATTACATCATTATCACATTTAACATTGATTTTACCATTATCTGTAAAAGTAATAGATTTGACTGGTGAATTACTTCTCAGATCTACTTCATTAGCAATACAGTTCTCTGTTAGTGCATCAGTCAGTTGCTGCATTCCATTTTTAAATGAATAGGATGTCCATTTTTCTTCCAAACATTTACTAATTAATGCATTATTATCCTCTGTAGGCACTTTTGGTTTCAAAAGAATGAAACGTGTTAAAGATCCATATTGCTTTTCAGCATTGAACAGATCAGGAAAACAGGATCTGATACTCAATTTGCGACAATCACCAGCATATATTCCCCTACACATTGAATCTATAAAAACATCTGCCATCTCTTGATTTAGACGTCGAGAGACAAAACTATGAATTGTTTCATCCTCTAAAGTAGATTTTGGATTCCAATTTTCAGATAATAGTGTCCAAATGAATGCTTTAGACATAAATGGTTGACGTTTAACTAACCCTTGTAAACTATTTGGTAAGGCATGTAGTTGTTTATTAACAAATAGGTAACGATTTTTAGCAGCTGGATCAGTACGACACAGAGGAAGAATATCTTTCTCTAAACTTAAATCACTCAAAAGTTTTAATGTATTTTTTCCTTGGTTTCCAACAGGTCTCAAACTTCTTGGGCCACATTCAAAAACTGCACCATCAGTGTGACGTTCAGATTTTATCCAACCACCAAATCTATCTGTGGCCTCCAAAAGAATAATTTTTCTGAATTTAGAACATCCATATTTCTGTAAATAAAATGCTGCTGCAAGTCCTGAAACTCCACCACCTAAAACTACAGCTGTAGACATATCTATCTTATCTATAAGTATACACCAAAAAGAATATTAATATAGATTGCTGCAGAATGCTGGCCTAAAAGATTTAATGCTGCAATACTAAGACAACAATTTCATTTTGTTTTTAAGTTGACAGCCCATTTTAGAAGTTTACAATATTTAAAGCAAGAGGTATATATTAAAACAAAGTTTAGGCTATTTCATAAGACAAAACAGCTCAAGAAGATGTAGTTTATTAGGCCTATCACAAAATCATAAAACCTGATTATATTAGGCCTATATCTACAATCATTGCAACTGAACAAGAAATAGGAGGCATAGTGAAAAGAGGATAATTATCAGCTACATTTCAAACTTCACTGTCAACAATATTATTGAAATTTATTTTGAGTAGGCTACCTGTAAGACTGGATAATTCTTTTTTCGAGTTACGTAATCGAGTATAATATGTAATGTAGTCATACTCCTTGGCCTTGGTCCTTGGTAGTGAAGTGATAAACCAAGACAAACTTATCAAGTGGTAGTGGAAATTAGCAAAAGAATGTAGACAATCTGAGATTTCCACAAGATATAAACTTACAACTTACTTAGTTAAATGCCAAAAATCACTCGTATCAACTTCGGCACAGACAAGCGAACAAGATAATCTCATATACCATTCGGCTCAATCTTTGTCATTGTTCGAAACTATGTAATGACTCAGTCATGATTAGCGGCCATCTTGCCCGGTATTTGGACAGGAAAAGACAACTCTAGTTTGGAGATTGATTTTGAATGGCTATTTTCTCTGCGAAAGAAGATTATAATTGAAGTTGATAAGAGTGCTTGTATTGTATGCGATACGGAGATTGCCATATTGATAATATATTGAATAGTTCAGCTAACCACAATCATTTTTCTAAACGCAGTAAAGACAGCCAACCGATCTCCGAACAAGAGTTATCTTTCCTTGGCCATTTACCGGACAAGATGGCTGGTTATCTTGACAGAGCCATTACATAGTCTCGAACAAAATGACGAACGTTGAGCAGAATGCCCAAAACACTCCACTCGTATTAACTTCGGAACTAGACATGCTAGATAACCTCGTATACTGTACAATTTGTTTCCATACAAGAGTTGTCTTTTCCTGCCCAAATACCGGGCAAGATGGCAACCTATCATGACCTAGTCATTATATAGTCTCGAACATAGTCTCGAACAATGACTGAGGTTGAGCCAAATGTGCCCAAAAATGTATACCTTTCAATTTTTGGCAGGATAATCGAGATTACAACACGTATACAGAGAGGAGAAATTATTGCTTTTGTGAAGAAAGTATAAAAAGACATTAACCAACCACTAACAGTTTTAATTTCAATGTATTGAACCTCTTCCACAATTATTAAAACAAATATTTTAGATGTAGTTAAGGTGTTATTCTTTTTTACGGGTGAAATATGAAATACGCTTCCATTTAGCAATTACTTGTCGGAAGTTAATGTCTGCAAATTTCAAGATGGAAGGCAATGAATCTATATTTGCTATTATTTTACCAATTTTTTTGTATTTTATGAATTTCAATTCTCTTGGTGGGTTTTGTGTTACTTTATAAATCCCAGAATAATCCTTAAACAGTGTGTTAACATTATAATGCTTGTCAATTAACATAAGATTGAATCTATCTGAGTTAGCAAGTTTCAACATAGAACCGTTTGGTGTGGTTTCAATAAAGTGTATAAATTAGGCTAGTATAAAGATCATGGCGACAGCACAGCAGACAACTTACAGAAATTTACAGTTAAAATTTTACAATAAATTTTACTAAAATTATTCAGCAATGACTTATTTCCATTGGCAGATTTGAGTAATTTATGCAGATTAGCTTAATTCATAGGCCTACATTACATATAACATAAATGTAAAGTCCTGCTGCACATGGATCACCTTGGCTTGAATCAATGCAATTAATAATAGCATTTTTAAATTTTTTTTTGTAGCTTTGTGTAAACTAGCAACAACTCCAGACATCAACATTGCTGTAGACAATTCTTTATATTTTCAAATACTAGAACCAGAAACTCTAAGTTTTACCTTCAAGATAAAACCATCACAGAGTTTTGGAACACCATTTGTAAGCATTGTATTTTAAACCGATCTCGAATGAATCTAATTTCATTTAAGTATTTTAAGTAATATAGGCTATTCAAAATTTACTTTCCTGTTCTGAGTATTGTTAAATAAAAATCAAGTTATATGGACTGTAACTTTATTATACAATTGAATAACAATCATTGTACTCTTTCAATCAGTACTTATTTAGTTTGAGTGTAATGTAATTTCTCTGCATAATTGAAGAGACTAGCTGTGCAAGTTGAATAGTTTTTTGAATTTTTGAAATTATTTTTATGCAAATTGAAATATCATCTTGACAATGCTACTGTCAGTCTGATAATATATTTGCTTTGATAAAAAATATAATTTTTGTAAATTAAATTAATGGAAATACATTTCTCTCCTAGAAATTTCAACCAAAAAAGGTCTTTAATTTTGACTGAAAATTGTCCTCTGTAAAAACAAATTTTGAAGACATAATAAATTGTGTTCCTATTCATATTTTCATCAAAGCAAAAACATTCTAAGACTAACAATACTAATTTGAAGCTTCTATTCTAGTTCTCATGATGGCAAAAATTCAAAAAACTTTTCAACTTGCACAGACAATAAGTGCCAGATCATCAAAATAAAAAACTTCTTTCAAATGGATGTTCTTTAAATTGATTGTAAAGATGTTTTTTATAGCATCAATTTGCGCCATTCCAATTTCCATTCCGACGTCTGTGGTTCTTGCAATTCATCTAAAACTAATACGTTTTATGACGTCACTAATAATGATCTGCATAGATATCAATAGTAGCTTCTGGTAGATCACTATTAGTGACGTCATAAAATGCATTAGTTTTAGTGGAATTGCAATAACCACAGACATGGTATTGGAAATTGGAATGGCGCAAATTGATGCTAACAGTGTCCCCGATACACATACAAAGTTTAGAAAACCTCTTTACATTAAGTTAATTTGTGATTATTTTTTATTAGTCAAATGTGTATAAATCAATTGATATGGTATTGTCACAACCGTCTGAAGCTTGTAGTCCCTTATCCAATGATGTAGTTGGGTCTGTTGTCATGGTGACTAGAGGGTAAGTTTATATATTTCCACACAGAAGTTATATTGGATGAAATAAAGAGAATAACTATGCAACAAGTCAAATATGTCAATCTCAATAGGCCTACCATTAGAAACAATGATTATTTTTATGTCATATTAAAATAATGATAATTTCAGGGCTTGTTCTTTTTTATCCAAATCATACTATGCAGAAAAAGCTGGGGCTGTGGCAGTTATTATAGCTGATAATGATCATGAAAATGATGAAGCTTTGATTGATATGGTTCATGACGAAACACAGCGTGAAATAACTATTCCTTCCTCTTTTTTACTCGGTAAAGATGGGTTAGTAGATAATGTTTCATACTTTGATCCAACATTATTTAGATTGCATTATATCTCCTGCCTTAGCAAAAATGTTTCAAAATCAGTTTGTAAGATAATAGAACTTTAAGTTTTCATGTAATTTGGCTGAATCGTTTTGTTTACTTCTGTTTTAAGATGAGTTCTCAGACAATATTTAGTATGAAATGTTGTGTGATCATAAGATCATTGCAATTGATTATATACAGCACAATTACTAAGTATAATTTTTTCTTGTTGATAATTTTCTGAAAGCTTGTCAAAATTGAGTTTTTATATAAATCAAAATTTATTTGCAAGTCAAATGTTATTATAAATATATTTTGTGTATTTCAGTGCTATGATAAAGAATGCATTAGAAAATCTTGGTTTACAGAGGGCAATAATTACAATACCAATCAATATTACAGGAATTCTACCTCATCAAGCTCACAGAACACCTTGGACATTATGGTCTTAGAGTTGAATCTACCCAAAATGTGTTCAAATATCAATCCGTTAGTGCCTTCCTTAGCCTACAGTATATTCAGATATTTCTGATTAAAAAAGTGTTAAGCAATTATCTAGTGGGGCCTTGTTAGAGATTTGAAATCCATTAATATACACTGTGAGAAAAGTTTTATAGTCTAGCTCCATAATAGCAATAATAAGTGAAATCTTTTGAGTTGGCGCCTTACTAATCTGTGATATATTTAATTAGCTTAATACAAGACTAGGGCAGATCTCATGCTGCTGACATATCGGGTTTTGGATACAAAATTGTCAACAGGATAGAGAAAACTCAGTCAACAATTAGTCCCATATGAATACAACATCTTTTTGAAATGATCCAATTGTTTAATAAATTGTGTGATATGCCTGATCTCAACAAGGTTTTGATGGTGCATCTCACTTGAAATATAACTATGTTTTATTATATTAAGGTCTTAAATGGCTTTTTCAGTTACTTGGAATAACTTGCATCAATTGATGATTAATTTGCAGCTATTTGAGCTGTATGCTTTCATTCAAAAAGGTAAAAAAATGAAACTGAATTTCAATCATATTACGAAAAGCAAATGATTTGGCTTTACTTTAAGCAAATTGTGTAATGATGAGTTTTGGGATGTACTGTTAGTTAGAGTATGAGCAAACTTGATTTCTTATTTATTATGAAATCATATTACAGCATTAACAACATACAATTATACAATAAAAAAAACAAAACATTTAATATCAAAACAAATCAAGAAAGTAGGTAATATCACCATACTGTCAAGCAAGAGTGGTCTAGTATATAAATATACACCCTACATGGCACCTTATTCAAGATAATAGTCTATCAGTTGACATGAGATAACACATGCTATTATTGCTAATGTATGAAAAATCAGTTTAAAACATATCTGCCTTGAATCAAACATTATAAATGAAACCTCTTTCTATAATGCTGAGGGAGGACAAGATGCAATTGCAGATCTTTAAATTAGACAACAAAATTGATCATTCTACTATAAATTACAAACATATCAAATTCACTGAGAATTGACATAATATGTTTGAACCAAGAGCATGTAAAAGGTTCATTGGAAATTGCCACTATTCAAACTTATTCCAGATCTGCTAATATACATAATCATATCATGTTTCAACACAATCTAGGCTAATTTCAAAATATAGCCCTTAGATCAATTCTGTATTGTAGATAGATGTAAAGGGTTGATGACAATATACATCCTATTATAAAATGGGTAATAAAATGACTAAGTAATAAAAATACTATGGCTTTGATTGTTTATAAGTTAAACACTTAGATTGTGTCATATTTGGAATGTATAAATACCGCATACACAATAACAAAAATAAAACTTTGTGACTAGATAGAAAATTCAGTATCAAGACGGCAATGATAATACCTCAAAATATTAAAAAAAAATAGATATAATTTAAATTTATCAGAAATTTCTTACAAATATTATCTAGAAAATAATGAAAAAATTAAGTTATCGTTCTACTTGTTGATTTAGTAGTACAACAGTCTGGGAAAATTGTTCTAATACACATACAATGACTGAAAATACAACATTCCTTTCATAATGTGAAATACCATATCATGATGCTGCTGCTTCAAGATAAACAATTTTCAAATATCACACGTATTTTCTTTCACAAAGGAAAATATCAAAATAAAAATTGGTATCATGCATTAGTCGAATGGAATAAAAATATAGCACTTTATGAAATGGCAAAGCAATTTCAAGCAGCCAGTTTTTTTTTTGATAAAATGTCTACTTTGACTGCACCTTTAAAGCTCAGAATACTTGGATTTTGATTAGATTTGTTTTGGTTTAAAAAAAAAAGTAAGTCAACCAGGATTACTATACTAATACTCTAACAACTAGTTTCTAAACAGACAATAGACCAGTTCTAACAGAATTACTGTTTTATATTTATAATTTCATACTGATATAAACTAATGTTAATAATCTAAATCCCTGTCCCAAACACCTTCACCAGTAAATATAATTCACACTAAGTAGTTTTGCTTTATCATTTAATTCTAAGCTATAACTAGACTTGTTTCACCATCTTTAGTTAATAACTGGACTAAACTACCATTAGCTGGTCTATTTTCTCCATTGGTCCATTTATAGAACAATCTAAACAGAAAACCTATCATCACTATTTGAAAAGAATAATGCAAGTGATTGACCAGAAAAACATTTATTATGGCTGTGAAACTATGGGTTCAATTTAGGACATTGTTTCTACTGTAGCTAAATTGAAGAACATTAGTTCATATATTGGAGATGATATTTAATTCAACAAGGTTCATATTAAACAATAAATATAAACTTACTCTGCAACAAATTCTAAACTTGTCCAAGATGAAAAATCAGCATTGGCCATCCATTTTCTATTCATAGGGGTATCTAATGTCACCCTAACAATAATACAAAAGGTCATTAAAATTCAAGATTGTAATACATACAATGTCTCCAAACAGTAAATGGTATTTTATTTATTTCGCTTAAAGCAATACTACCTCTTCGAATGAACAAAAAAATTAAGTTCTCAAACTTCGTCAATCAACGATGTCCAAAATATACAAACAGAATGCAAAAAAAACATGAAACTATGTAAATTTCCATATAATAACAGGTTATAATTGATAAACGCCTTAAATTTGATTAAGGGTTTTTCAATTAATGTATATAAACATTGTTTTCTGGATTTATCAGATTATTTAGGTAATCTGTTGTATAGTTAAATGCAACCAGGCAAGTCCCTTGATGAACATAAACTCCTATTGACCAAATTTGAAAACTTAGATTTTTTGTTCATTCTAAGAGGTTGTACTCCTTTAAGAGTTTGTTAAAATGTTTTTGTAATTCGTTTTGACTTACGGTAATATTGCAGTAGCTAAACTATTGGTTGGTAAACCACTGTTTTCACCAGCTAAACTTTTAACTAATTGATGAATGGCAGCCTTGGCCATACCATAACCAATCATACCTGAAAACAATTTATTGTCACAATACATTGAGGCTGAATTTATTCTTCAGTCTTTTGTCTAATCCTAACCCTTTGGGTGGGATAAAATACCGCACTTAATGTGGTAAATGCTGCTGTCTATAAATCTCTCCTTTGCTATGTCATGTTCAGAAGGGTGACATGTAAAGCCTTGTATAATTTCATTTACAAAAAAAGGTAACTTACCAGGGGTACCATGTAAAGATGGTTGGGCTCCTGGTAATGTCAAAATACCACCCTCTTTTAAATATTTAGAAGCTAAACCAGCTGCTATAGTGGACGTCCAAACACTTTGTTTCCACATCATGTCTGAGTTCTTGATCAGATCTTAAATAGCAAGGTAACAAGCATTATGTAATACCGTATATTATTTCTCATTATAAAGATACTGGATGACGCCAAACATGTCTACTGCAGCTTGCCACTTTTTTGGCCTGTCATGAAAATCAAAACATTGAGTTTTAACATTTTCTATTCTAAGTTTTTTAGTGTGTGGACGCATAAAAAGCTTGGGGACTCTAGGGAACTCATACTTGATTAAAAAAAAGCAAATTATGTATAACACCATGACATGTTTTATCTAAATTAGATGAAAACTTAGTTTTTATGAGCAAATGTGAACAGATGGACAGACATGAAGTCTAGTGCTGGGTATTGCCAACCATGCCACGATTCGATACGAATCGCGATACAAAGGTCAGGATACAATGCGTATCGCGCTATGGGATAAAGGTACAAAAATTGAAACTTCATCTTCAAAGTAACGATATCTATTTTTGTATAGCTTTATTAATGTGAAATTTAATAATTTGGTTGATAGGAGTGATCCATATCCACGTCTTATAAATATTTTCAAAATAATTTCAACAAACTCGATTAGAAAAATAGTGAATTGTAAAAAAGATCTACACTTTTTACGAAGTGAGAGGTATTGTCAAGTATCGATACACGACCTCGCGATACGATACACGTATCGTGGCATGACGTATTGCGATACATCGATATATTGTGCCAGCACTAATGAAGTCCACTGTTAAGAGATGAAGTCCTATTAAAAAAACGAATTTGTGAAAACTATACACCAAAATCTAGAGATATGTGTCTTTTAAAGTGACTGTAAAGAGGTTTTCTAAGCTTTGTATGTGTATTGGGGACACTGATAGCATCAATTTGCGCCATTACAATTTCCATTCTGACGTTTGTGGTTCTTCCAATTCCACTAAAACTAATGCGTTTTATGAAGTCACTAATAATGATCTGCATAGATATCAATAGTAGCTTCCAGTAGATCAATATTGCAATTGCAAGAACCGAAGATGTCAGTATGGCGCAAATTGTGTCCCCGATACACAAACAATTCCTTTAATGCATTTAGAGTTTCAACTAAAAAAAATAATGGTTAATTTTTAAATGCTAAAAATAGTTAAAAACATTACGTAAGGCTTTTGTGTTTGTTATTCTTTTAGAACGCTGTCTTTAGAACTCTCCTAAAGGTTTAAACTAAAATATCGAATCATTTTAAAGACAAACACTAAACTAGGTCAAATTGCTTAAGTAACTGTAATAAATGAAACTTTTTTCTGTACCTAAACTATGGCTATTGGGCTAATGAGGATGGGAAACCTACCTTTAGAAGAAGCATTTCCACCAGCCCATCCACCAGCTACACACAAAATGGCATCAAGTTTAAAATCTCCTACAGCAATCTCTACACCTTTAGAAACCAAATCTTCTTGTTCTGTCCATGATTCAGCAGGTTTCACAACAACATTAGCATCAGCTTCTTCATTGGGATTTAAATCAATTGAACCAACCCACTGAAATACAAAGTTTTGTTATTTCATTCAATTTCTTCAATAATTCTTTAATAAATCAATAAATGTTTGGCTAGAAAGGATTGATACCAGCTTAAAAATTTAGTCCAGATGGGTGATTCCGATTCCATATGAAACACTCAATGGTCTCACAAGATATTTTTACTAAATTTTACACACAGAAACATAGACAAAACTTGTACCAGTACTGTAATAAGTATGACACTGAAAAGAAACCTTATAACAGAATAAACTATAGCCGTCTGGCGCTGAGCATTGCATCATTCTACAGGGCTTTCATAAAACATAAAGCCTACCGTAACCAAATGGTTATGAAAAGATGAACATTAGAAAAGTTAAAACTTGGTGTGATCCTTTATATTTATAAGATCTCAGTTAAGTTCAAATTTGTATTTTTGTTCAAAGGTTTTTAAGTTAGTTGCCCTTGACTTTGTAAAAACACTTCAAAATTTGTTTGTGAGCATTTTAGAGACTACATTTTTCATCATGTGATCATTTAAAACGATAAGATCTCAGTCAAGTTTGAACCGTTCATCGAAAAATCGTCAATTTCGAACTTGTCCAAGATTTCATGAATACAAATGATCACACTAAATTTCATTCAAATTATATGAAAACTGTAGTCTCTATCGCGTTCACAAGTCAATTGTGGACAGACGGACCAAAGGATTGACTGATGAACAGGGGTGACGACAATATACAACCACATGATAAAAACCAAATGACGTCAAAACCGGGAGTGATATCAAAATTTTTTCAAAAAATATCTTAAGTTCGATATTTGAATGTCTATCCACCTGTAAGTTTTTAAGTCGATCGAAATGAAAATTTAAAAAAAAACATGCACAGTTACAATGGAAGTTAGCACTTTATTTTGAAATTTTAAAAAGCGCAATTCTAATGCAAATATCTAGTGTTGTAAATAATTTAGAACAGCATATCAAGCATAGTAAGATTTCAGAAGCTTTAAGTGTGTATGTAAATTAGGTAACAGACTGAGGCTCTTTAAGTTTGAAAATTGTTCTTTTCAATTGGCTATAAAACCAGATCAGAAGTATATGTACAGAACATGCAGGGGCGCTGGGGGCGGAGCTGTGATATAAAGGGCACTATGTGACTGAGCGAAGCCAGGGAAAATTTTAGAGCTTCTTAGATCACTTCTTAGGTATACCAGAACGTACGTCATGCCTATATTTTGGGGCCTTGGGGACACAACAAATTTTGCTGGAACAAATATAAAATATAATACGGGTACATGTCAGATTAACTTTCAGGCAGAAAATGGAACTGGTCTGTTCTTTTTATTGGCCCTCCCGGCACTACAATAGCACTGCAACGGCCGCCTACCCCATGTGTGATAAATTTAATTCAAGAACGGGTGAATGTGGACCATCTTTGGATAATTAATATGACAAAAAAATTGTCCGTGTCTCCGTGACAAAAAGGGCACATTTTGGCCCCCCCTGAGAACATGAATATATCATTGGATAGATCTTAGTATTTATATAGAATATTATATTTTCTAATTTATATCATTAGTAAGCTTACAACGTTCTAAAAGAATAACAAACACAAAAGCCTTACGTAATGTTTTTAACTATTTTTAGCATTTAAAAATCAACCATTATTTTTTTTAGTTGAAACTCTAAATGCATTAAAGGAATTGTTTTCTACACTTTTTATGTGTATCGGGGGACACAATTTGTGCCATACTGACGTCTTCATACTGACGACGAATTGTTTTGCTTGTACAGATTTTTATTATTACAGTTATTAAGGCACCTGATGAATTGTTAAAGATTATCTAATATCACCGGCCAAGTTTGAGAATATCTTTAAGATTAAGAGGTACTATCCCTTTAAAACGAAAGTATTTTATTGAAGATTTCATTGGTTAAATATCTAAATAACCTTGACCTTGACCTAATTACTTTTGTAAAAAGTACCGTATGCTACATGTTCACACGATTTTTCAACAAGATGTTTACGAGCAGCTTCTAAAAATGTATCTTGATTAAACACATTTAAAAACTGTAGACCTACATATAGTCTAGACTTGAAATATTTAACAATAGTAGAGCCAAGGGCCCCTCTTCCACCATAAACAAGAACTCGTCCTACGGGAGCCGCCATTATTTTTATATCTCGTCTCGTAAATCTACGTGAATACATTTTTTTTCTCAAATATTTTTATACTTCAGATATATTCCTTTAATTTGGCTCTTATTTGTATGCTGTCAAATAGATTCAAATAATTTTTCTATTAGTTTGATATAACAACAGATTACGCAAATTCGCCAAAGAACGAGAAATTACGTGACGTCATCATGGCCTCCTGAGCTGAAGAACAGAAGAAATATTACGAATATAAAGCTCATAGAAACACAAGAAAACAAAAAGGACCCTTCAGAGTCGTGTATTTTGTACAAACAGCTTCAGTACACTTATTGAAACTGATAAAGAAAGAATTGTCGTGATTTATATTTAGCTAATATGTCCAGACATGAGGGTGAGAATTTCCCCATTTCATTTTCGTTATCATTTTCATTTTTACATCTCTAATTCCCATCTGCGAATAAGTTTGCAGAGTGAGCGGAATTCGTATGGACGAATGTCAATACAACCACAATTCTAACAATATATTATTAGGCTTCTTATACATTAATAAAGCAAGCCAGTAGGACTGCATTTATAATGAATGAAGGCTGTGGAAAAATTTCTTTTGACTTGATGATTCTATAATAAGTATAATAAATATTATAGTAATTTATAGCTGCAAGGGCTTTTTAGGGCTGGGGAACAGAAATTGAGTTAACAATAATAAAGCCTATCTTTTTCTTTTGATGTTGACTGTTTGTTTGAATACTCTTTAGGCTTAAGATATCCATAGCTGCCATTGGCAATTTCGGTTTGATGTCACAACGAGTACCGTAGCTTGTGACGGAATATTCCTCACGACAACTCTGACACAGGGTCGAAATTAAATGTTCAGTTACCATCTTATAAAGTTATCTATTGCAAAGCAAAGTCAACCTAATTATAACAAGATATTCAACACAAAATGATCAAGTGCATAAGCTTATATCATTAAATTTTGTCTTAAAAAGTACTCTCCTCTCCATCTGCACAGAATAATTCAATTCAATTGAATTTGTATGAATTGAAATATCAACATTATAATAAAACTGTCTTTAAATTTCTTTCTACAATTCCTTGATACGTGAGGTGAAACAGTATTCATTACTAAATCAATTATCATTAAATAGCCATTGTGCATCCAAAATTTACATTGATTTACATTTACATTGATCATTATTTTTGTTTTTAGGAGTAAGTTGTGATTCTTGTTTAAAAAATAACTTTCGAGGAAAACGATACAAGTGTTTGATATGTTATGATTATGATTTATGTTCCACATGTTATGAGGCTGGGGCAACTACCACCAGACATACAGCAGATCATCCTGTACAATGTATTTTGACAAAAACAGATGTAGGTAAGTTGAAAATAGAATATTGAAAGCAGTTTATCTTTGAATGTAATGTCATAAGTAAGTGTCAAAATTATTCCCTTATCTATAACTATTTGCTTTATTCAATCTTATCACAAACCAATAAGAAGATATTAAGAGTCTAAAAGACATAGGATTCATTGCTGAAACATATTCAGTCTTCCCGACCCAGAATCAATTCAAGTCGTCAATTGTAGTTTTTTTTTTAAATTACCAACCACTTTTACAACTCAGTATGAAAAATTAACATTAAATTTTGTGATAAAAATAAAGAAATTAAACTTAATTCTCATATTGAAAATCAAGGTTTAAGTTAGATTTTGGCGAAGTTCCCTTTTTGATGATAAATTTTTTATGCTTTAAATGTGAATACTGTTTTTAATCTAAAATCAAATTAAGTATATATTCAAATTCTAATGATAAGAAAAGTTGTTAAGCTTATTGGTTTGATTTTCAGATTTCTTTTATGGTGGAGAAGCTTTAACAGCAGAACAGCCTCAGTCTTTCACATGTCCTTACTGCTGTAAGATGGGTTTTACAGAAACAACATTACATGAACATGCTACAGCAGATCATTCTGATGTGTCAACTGAAGTGGTGGGTGTAACATTTATTTAAAGGGATTGTAAAGAGGTTTTCTAAACTTTGTATGTGTATCAGATCAATTTGCGCCATTCCGCTAAAACTAACATGTTTTATGACGTTGGGGTGACGTTTTAAATTACGTTAGTTTTAGTGAATTGCTAGAACCACAGACGTCGGAATGGAAATTTGAATGACGAAAATTATTCCTATCAGTGTCCCGAATACACATACAAAGTTTAGAAAACCACTTTACAATCCCTTTAAGTGTCTTAAAATAATACTGTTTAAATGAAATAAATATTTAACAATTGTTATTGAAAATAATCAAGTTGTGTTGGTGCAATTATAATAAGCTTATGCTTTGAGCAATATATGGCAGATCGAAACCTATTCTTTGAAATTTGAATAAGGTATTTATATTGAAAACCATTACAACAAGTGACTTTGTCTGTAGATCAAACCTTAAGGAATTGTAACATTTTGTCAGATTGTAAGATTTGATGTGTCTTTGAATATAGCAGGTGATTTTTTTATGAACTTTGCCCTGAAACTATCATATTAAAACAGGGTCCACTATGGTTATATTTTTATATTTATTTTTTTGTATATTGTAGGTTTGCCCAATCTGTGCTTCACATCCAGGAGGTGATCCTAACCACATGACTGATGATTTTGCTTCACATTTAACGATAGAACACAGAGCTCCAAGAGATATTATATCCTTTTGTATACTTTTATCTTATATCTGACAAGATTTTTACACAATAACAGTTTAAAACAAATGAAAACAAACACAATTTTTATACGCCCACATGAAAATGTGGACGTATACATGTATTGCCGTCACCCCTGTCCGTCGGTCCGTCCGTCTGTCAACAATTTCTTGTGTACGCGATAGAAGCCAGAGTTTTTATTCGATTCGAATGAAACTTGGTATGTGTATTCATCTTGATAATATCTTGGATGAGTTCGATAATGGCGCTATTCCAGTCATCGGTTTATGAGTTATTGCCCTTGACATAGTGAAAAAACGTTAAAATGAACTTGTGTACGCGATAGAAGCCAAATTTTTTATCCGATTTAAATGAAACTTAGTATGTGTATTCATATTAATAATATCTCGGATGAGTTCGAAAATGGTGCAATTCCAATCGTCGGTTTATGGGTTATTGCCCTTGACTTAGTGAAAAAACGTTAAAATTAACTTGTGTACGCGATAGTAGCTAGAGTTTTTATCCGATTTGAATGAAACTTAGTATGTGTATTCATATTAATAATATCTCGGATGAGTTCGAAAGTGATGCAATTCCAGTCGTCGGTTTATGGGTTATTGCCCTTGACTTGGTGAAAAAACGTTAAAATGAACTTGTGTACACGATAGAAGCTAGAGTTTTTATCCGATTTGAATGATACTTGGTATGTGTATTCATCTTGATAATATCTCAGATGAGTTAAAAAATGGCGCTATTCCAGTTGTTGGTTTTTGAGTTACTGCCCTTGACTTAGTGAAAAAACGTTAAAATTGACATGTGTACGTGATAGAGAACAGAGTTTTTATCCGATTTGAATGAAACTTGGTATGTCTATTCATCTTGATAATAACTCGAATAATTTGTCAGTTTATGAGTTATTGCCCTTGACTTAGTGAAAAAACGTTAAAATTAACTTGGTATGTGTATTCATCTTGATAATAACTCAAATAAATTCAAGAATCGTGCTTTTCTAGTCGTCAGTTTATGAGTTATCGCCCTTGACTTAGTGAAAAAACGTTAAAATTAACTTGTATATAGATAGAGGCTAGAGTTTTCATTCGAATTGATTCATCTAAATATCAGCTCAAATAAGTGCGATGGTGCCATCAACTTTTTCAAATATTTAAATTTGCTGAAGTGGGCGTATGTTACCTTGCCTGGCAAGCTATCTTTAACCTTTTAATGTGACACTAAACATCAATTACAGTGGATCCTTCGCTAATATTTTGTTCTGGGCTGATAATTTGTTTTTGGTATCTAAACAATTTCCAGATGGTAGTTATTGTCTATGGAAACTATGATAATTTAGACAGATTTCATCATAGGTTTTGCTTTGATTTTCAAAATGTGTATGCTTTAACAGTCAAAGCATAATGACCTTTTTTTTAAGTAAAAAAGTAAAAGTAACTTTATGAGAAAACGTTTGTAAATTTGATATTATCCTTAACTTTGTTGTACGATGAACCATCAGGGATGAGACATGTTCGACGTATACCACATCCAGGTCGGGGTGTAAGTGGTTCCAGAACAAGAAGAGCTAATATGCATTTTGCTTCAGCTGGTAATACATTAACAGGTTTATCATCTAGTAATAGAGAGACAATGGATCCTATAGCTGGTAGGTATATCATTCACAATACATGATCACTAGTGCTCACACGAATAGTCGAATATCAAAATTCGAATCCATTTTGACGAATATTCGAATCGGATTTTACCATTCGATTATTCGCATATGTAATAACTAACTTGATGAATTTGTTTAATTTTATAACATTGCGCTATCAAATGCTCCCGTGTCAAACTAAAATGGCGGATAATGCAAAAACAAGAAAATAGAAGTTTGGAATACTGTTCTTAACATGAACCAAACACCAAAACAACTTGCAAGATGACTGCAAACTACAATATTCCGTTTAAAAATTCAACTTCAAAGTTGCTGATTTCAACTATTATCAATAAAAAAATTCCGATTAGCTAGCGAAAAATGACAGAGAGCCGATATCTCAAATTGGACGGTGTTGACACAAGACAAATCGGACCAGGTTGTTTGTCCCCGGCCTAATTCATAGGCCTAATTATCATTTCGTAATACCATTTATATAACAGTACGACAGTAGATAATCATTTTTTTAATGTTATAAAAGATGATTATAAAATGTAAACATGCTTTGATATATTATCGAAAGAATTTGAAAATAGATCCGCCGGGTATATCATGTTAAATGGCACCGCCGGATGTTATGATTTGCACACGGATTCTGAACACATTTTTGACCTTTGACCATCTCCTCCAGCATGTCAAAACGAAAGTAGAAAAATACTGTTGATTGATTTGCTGTTATAAATAGCTATCTTTATTGTCCAATCAGATTAAGGAATGTACGATGATCTTTTTTCTGTGTTTATTTTGTTTCATTACGATAGGATTTTAATTGAAAAATTTAATGGATTATTCATTGACAATTATGGCTCAGATGCTACAAAAATGTAAATAATCTCTTTAAAAACGACATTTATTATCCCTATTGAGTTGTTTACAGTTATAAGTCCATATAGCAGCTGAGAATACGGCGAATTTCAGTTGTAAATAGCCGTTTTTTCAATGCGATTTTTCAATGCGAAATATCGTCGAATATTCGAATGCAAATTGAATGATACTGTCGAATAGTCGAATGGTAAAAATCACCATTCGTGTGAGCACTAATGATCACTCACAAACACTCTCACTCATAATTCAAGTGGACTTATTACAAGCTGGTATAAAGGATCCTCCTAGGAAAGTTGTTTAATATTGTTAAATATAGTTGTTTCTTTCTTTAATATGAGGCTGATTCTGTCTGATTTTACACTGCAGCAATGTAGTGTAGAGTACACACTGAAAAAATTATCTATATATTTGTTTATTTAGAACTGTTATCTCAACTATCAAGTGTAAGAAGTAGAGCAGCAGCAGCTCAGAGTGTTTCTTCTCAACTCCAACAATTAGAAATGCAGTTGCAATCTACTAGGTATGTAAATACATATTTTTTATTGACTTTCCTATAAATTGGTAATTTCCCCTCGTTTCTACTTACGTTTGCACAAAGTATTTCATACACCCTTTATATTAAGACTTATTATTGAAATAATTGTAATCCTCTAATCTACCATTAAGGTAAAATTAAAGAAAGAAATCTTTTTTCTTCTCATATTTAACAAAAAAATCCATTTCTGAAATAATTTGATGAATTGTTTATGTTGCTTTGGTGATTTTTTCTAACATTAAGTGTGTCCTCTAACAGACAACAATTAGAGAGGTTACCAAGACGACCAACCGATGCTGTCAAGACAATGGTTCCTTCGAATATAAGTGGTAATAGTTTGGATGTAGTCTCTGGTTCAAATAACATAACTAATAACTCCAGTCAATCAGCATCCTCCTCCCAATTCTTATTATCAAAGTAAGTAATATTGCTCTTCATCATATCTCTTCATAATATATACTAGATATATAAGGGAAGACTATGGTTTGGAAGATTAGCAATAATTAGTAATGGAAACAATTTCATTTAAACGCTGTGACATCAAAAAAATATACTTTCTTTCCTGTCTTATATAAATTTTCGCCAATGTTTGAGTATTGTATATCTTGTCAACACAGTCTGTTGACAGATGCTGTGTCAATTTGATACTTTCCTGAAATGTAATCTAGGACTGTCTATACTAGGTCAATTCGCCTTCAGTATCATAGTAATTTGAGGGTAGAGGGTAGCTAATTGTTATTCCGTTAAATTACTGTATATCTGGAAAACTATCACATATCCAACACTATGAGCAATCATTCATTTTTCTGATACTAATAACATGATTTTTTTCTATATTTTTAGATTAGAATCTAATAGTGATAGAAGTCAATCTAATATAGATACAGAAAATGTTGATCGCAGTGTTTTTGTACAAGAATTATTACTTTCAACACTATCAGAACAGCTTCAACAAACTCATGTAGATGATATTAATCATTTACTTGATAGTTTGAAATCCCCTGGTCCTGATGAAGAAAAGGAAAAACCTGATGTTAAAACTGCAGTTAAAGAAAAGAAAAGTGGAGCCACTCCAACAACCAGTAAACCGGTAAACACGAAACCAGATAAATCTGGAATGTCAACAGCCTTGGCCAAAAACCCTGCCTCCATATCAGTTAATCAAGGTCATGTTAGAAGCCGTGTCAGTGAAGCTTCAACAAGGGATTCAAATTTTTCTCGTGTAGTGTTAAACCCTAGTACAGTAGGAGGGACAGTACAAGTTCCAGGTGGTGTTTTGAGTAGTAATTCACTGGCGGTGTCATCAGTTGGCGGTGTTTCCTTACCTTCAGCTGCAGGCAGATCAGCTTCTGGAATATCTCGTGATAGAGAAGCCAGATTAAATTCAGCAGTGGCAAAGAGAAATATGCTCAAGCACATGCCAGCCCCAACAAAAGCTAATGATCGAGAACCTCCACCACATTAGTGGTACATGTTGTTAAAAACTGTATTAGATTAATTACAAACTTGTAATTATCAAAGACTGGAGAATGGTGATATATTTAAATTAGGTTATGTTATTGCTTTAATAAAGCAAATGCTTGCTTCTTTGTTCTTTTGCACAACCAGATTGATAGTTTATATCAAACTATTAAATAGAGCATTTTCTACAATTTTAAATGCTGTTATTGAAATATGGTAATTTTTACTTCTTAAAACGGATAGTATGTGATGACAGTTGATTGCAGATAATGATTTTTCAGTATAATGTGATATCTAATATAGTTTGAATTAATTCTGCAATGATTTTGTGATAAACTCTTGAGACTTTTCATCATATTTGATTATGGACATTTGTATTGTTTCAAACTTTCAAGCTTAACAACAGTAAAAATACAATGAACATTATACACATTGACAGTAGAAATAATAACAACTTATGTGTAATTTAACTGCATTAAAAGTGCTTAATTTGATATTGTTTGTATTTGTTATTTGGTCAAGGCATTGTGTACGATAATAAACCAAATGTTACTCTAAATGAACATGATTGTATGGTAAACTGTTCAACGTCTATATTTATATATAATTTAAGATGCTGTTTGATCCAGATGTAAATTAATTTGTTTCAAATAGTCTAAAAGATTTTGTAATCTTACAGACCAACCAGTATGTCCGTTACCTTTAATTTACATTTAACAATTCAGAAAAATACTATAATCAATAATCCATGTTCCATATACATTGTGATTTCAAAGATATCGGTGTTTAAGGATTGTTTATTATTGAACACAAACCAATTTCATGCGTTTTTTTTTTTATTACTAATGTATTTATTACCAAATTTACCATATGAATATATATATATTTTTTTTTTTGTGTAAAAAATTCAATAGGTATGAATGATATGTAAATACAGCTATACTCAAACTTTGATAGCACTAATAAATATACAAGCATAGCAATTATTCGCATTAGTTGACTAAAAATAAAAATCATCTTATTAAAACAGTGCATATATACTGTGAAAAAAAAGTTAACAGTATGTCAGTAATATAAATGTGGATTAGAAGCTTTCTGTTTCAATCTTATCTAACATTGATAAAAGATATCAGCTACAAGAATAAAGATTATCTACTTTATGTACCTATTGGATACTGGTATGTTATTTAGCTGAAATGATGGTTTACAAATTCTAATTGTGTTTTACCATGAATTGAAATAATGTGAAATTGTAGATACTGCAGACTTTCAATGCAATTGACTGATTCATGATACAGGATAATATAATTTGTAGTAAGAATCACTCTTGGAGCATCGTGTCTCTTTTTAAATTTGATTTGTTTCAACTTGAATCAGAGTTTAACAAAGTGAAAACTCCAGTGATGATTTGCAGAACTGCAGCTTCTATAGTTCTTCAGCAATCTTGATAAGTTCCATAGGAATATCTGTATGTCTGAAGTACAACCTCTCATAATCAAGATATTGTCTAACTCACGGTGGTTTTACTTATAACATATTCTATCATAACATGGTCCTGGGTATAGCCTAAGTGCTAAAATATTGCTGACCAACTATAGATATGTCATCCTGGCATGATGATGTCAACATTAATGGAGCCTTCAGCATGTAGAATTAATTAACAGTGGCCATATTTTGACTACTTGATGTATATTAGAGAGAATTTAATTATAAATATCTTGTTATGTACAGAGTTCTGTTGTTTAAATTGATTATTTCTGTCTAACAATGACAAATAACATTATGAATAGTCAAGTCAGCATGATAAGTAACTTGTATCAGGATACATAATTGTTGATACTCTTTTCCTCATTCTTTGTAATGCAGGAAGATGTGTCATACATAATACAATATCTGTTCAGTTGATGTAGGCAGTATCTGGTTACATATTAAAATAAGTAATTTAATTGTACAAAATAGTTCTATAACGTATTTTGATATACAGATACATAATACAATGTTCAGTTTCATATAACACTATTTAGCTAAATTATGTATGTCTCAATGTATTCACATGAACTTGTGGTCAAACTGGAGTTATTTGTGTAAATATTGTTACTAAGGTTTAAAATATTATTTATGTGGAAAAAAAAACTACCCAGGCACCTGTGGATATATCATGTTGGGAATTGTGTGATTTTCCAACTATTATCATAATGTTGTTTGTTTTTGTTACAAGACAGAAAATAATGATTGAGTGTTTGTAAAGATAATTTGCCCAGATGTATTAAAGTCATCTGAAATAGTCTTTTTCTTTCTTTTCAAAAGATTTGTCATATCTACTTTGTTACCATATCAGTCTAATTAAATTTAGAACTAAAATTTGTTTCTTTTGTTGTTTTTTTTAGATTTAAAAAACCGAAAGAAACGAAATTTGGCTCTGATTTTAATTAGACTGGTTACCATATCTATTTCTAGATATGAAATTAATATAGACCTGAAAAGTATGTGTGTGTTTGCTATTATGTAGGCCTGTTATAAAGGATAATGTTCACTAACTCGGTCAGACAATGTACCTTAACCTTAGTCTCAAAAACTGGAATTGTTTAGCTAAACCAATCAGTAATATTGTTTGCAGCTCTCCTTCAAAATTTAGGCTTTTAAATCTATAATAATCAGCCTATAAAGATGAAGTTGATCAACCCTTGAAAATACTGAATTTAAAATTTTTAGGTCGTAAAAATAGTTCAAATTTGAAAACAACCTTTATGTCTATTTTTCCAAATTTGCTCAGATGAGATTATGTGTTGTGAAAAATTATTGTTAAAAAGGTGATGTGGTCAAAGGGGAACAATTCTAGATTTGTTGTAATTACCTCCCCTTTTAGTAAACGTAGCAACATGTAAACAATATGGCCGACATCACTTGGAAAATTTCGGTAGGTTTGCTTTCAATGGACGTAGCTTGCACTGAAATGAAATGAAATTTTCTCAATAGAATAGTGAATAGACTCATTATTATATGTTGCCTGTTTGATTTAAGTAAGACAGTCCCTCTCAGCTCAGATCATTGACAAATCTTACTGATGTTTTAATACTAAAAATTAAAAATATACAACTGAACTAGGGCTTAGCTAGCGAGTGAGAGGCCTATCCAACCATAGTAAGTTCAAACATTTATTTTATCATAAAACAAATATTCTAATCTAAATTTTCAGCAGCATACCATTTCAGATCTAAGGTTTGGTGATTTAATTACCTTGAAGTTTAAGCTTATAATTATGACTTTGTTGACTAGGTACTCACTGACTGTGCAAGTTAAAAAGTTTTCTGAATTTTTGTGATTATTTCTATAAGAAATGGAATATCAGCCTGACAATGCTACTGTTAGTCTTAGAATATCTTTGCTTTGATAAAAAAAAATATATAATTTTTGTAAGTTAACATTAAATGGAAATACATTTCGCTCCTAGAAATTTCAACCCCAAAAAAGGTCACTAATTTTGACTGAAAATTGTCCTCTGTAAAAACAAATTTTGAAGACATAAATTGTGTTCCTATTTATATTTTCATCAGAGCAAAGACATTCTAAGACTAACAATACTAATTTGAAACTTCCAGTTCTAAAAAAAAATATGACACAAATTTAAAAAAACCTTTTAAACTTGCACTTTTAGTAGAGATTGATGAGATGTAAAATAAACACAACCAGCAGGGCCAGAAATTTAAAATGACAATTTTTTCATCAAGCCAGAGACATTGTCAGTGGCGGAGCCAGAGTTATGTCTGATGGGGGCGAAATATCTGAGGTTGCCCGAATTTCTAATATGGTTACAAGAGTTTTTGCCCGATAAATTTTCTTTTCATAATCTAGGTTCTATGAAACATTTATCATCTCTGCACACATCTCAGAGTCCACATATTAGATACTGTCTAACTTATACCAAATTAGTAGGCCAAGATATAAATCAAGCACTACAAGAAGTACATGACAACAGAAGTTTAAGAATATGAAATGAAAGCCTATGCCTGCAGAAGCTGATATAAATAATCTTATGTTAGTTTATCTATATTAAATGTAAGATGTCTTCAGACTGAAATTGTAACAAAAGAATCAGTATGGAAGGAGTCAGTGTACCTCTGCATTTCCCATGTGCAGCCCACGTAAAGATGCCACAAATAGGATCAGATGAATCTGACATTACTGTTGTCAAATCAACTGTAATTCATCATAATTCAGTATCCAGTATTCAGAGATCTCCAAGGTTTGACATGGGAGAAAAACAAGTTACTTTACATCCTTTTGGAAAGACGTACATTAAAGATATTTGTCGAGATTTATCATTTACTGAAGATGTAGTACGTGATCGTTGTTTTCACATGTTACCTTATAGTGATAAATACTTCTATGAAGCATTAGATGTCAGTTCTTTAATTCCTCAACAACCAAAGAAAAATATACTGGTAGGCCGTCACAACACAAGTGGAAGTGATAAAAGACATATGCCATGTATAACAACTAAGGCTCAATATCTAAAACCACTGAAAAAGAAAATCAGTGATAAGGCTTTGAATATGCATCTAGAAGTTGTGGAGCAACAACAATCTGAAAGTCAAGCTTCATTTAATACTGCAGATAGTCAGGATGATCCAGTATTTTTAACAGAAGTTGATGATAAACAATCAAAATCAAACAAACTACCAAAAATAAACAAAGATAAACATGTAGAAATAAGAGATGAGACAGAAGAAAGTAATGTAAAGAAACATGATTGGGATGCATATTTAATGTCTATGATAAGTCCACTAACAGCTAATTGGATTGTTCATCAGAAGATGACTGGTGGTGGAGAAAGCAGTGATAAAGGAGAATTAAGTAATTTATTAGAAGGTTGGTATGGTAAACCAGAACATACTGATTTAATACGTGATGATATCAGCGAGAGTGAACAATATCCAGTAACACCAGCTGCAGAAAAACGGAAAAAGAAAGTTTGGAAAAAAGAGGAATCTATGTGAGTATAGACCTCATAGAATCTGTTTGATTGAAGCCTGAAAAAAGCATTATTTATATCATTGTCATGAGCATTATTAACTTTCTTATGGGTATATTATCAATCCAAAAACTTTACCTAGTCCTTAAACTCTCTATATGAAGTACCGTAGGACGTAAAACTCCATTCATTTCATTTAAACTCTATACATGTATTAGTGAATAACCAAGACTTATTAGTTAAAACAGTTTCTTTTAACCGTTTTAGATTATTAGAGAAAGTTTTACAGAATAATCAAGAACCAAAAGCAAGAGATCCATATTCAGATAATAATGAGGCACCATTTTATAGGCAGCCTGTTGGTTTTCGTAAACAGAAAAAGAAAATAGAGAAAGAAGAACTGGGTGAGTATATTATGATTCAAGTATTGTTAATGAAGGGAAATGAAATCTAGAATTATAAGAAAGTGCTGACATATTATCATTTATAGAATTTTTCTATCCCTTAAAACAAAGATTACACTTTTAACAAAAAATTACATTGTCAAGAAAACTTTTTGAATAAAATTGTTAATTACTTTTTTTGACATGAAATAAGGTGTTACTGGTATTATTCAAGTTAGAAAAAGAGTTCTGTTTATTCTATAGGTGCTATTAACAGTACAGCTCGAGATATTGAAGTTAAAACATACGAACCTCCCCCACCCCCAACATTAAAAGATTATTTTAATCCCAAGGCTGGAGAAACACTTATACAAACTGATAATGCCTTTGAAAGAGAATGGTTGACAGGTTGGTTATTGTGTTTTTATTTTAAATTGTTTTGTTTTCTGTTGTCTATTTGTCTGAAACATTGTAAACAAAGATAACCAGATATATTTAAGCAAGCAATACTAATAACATTGATGGAGTCATTCTGTTACAAGTTACTTACAAACATCCCCTTATTGGCTGTATCTTATTAATGCCTAGAAAAGAACTAGGGCATATTAAACAAAAATAATTGATGGCTATGGTATTTTTAAACATTATGCATGATGTTGATTTATAATACTATTCATATAAATTTTGTAGGTAATGAACAAGTTTATCAAGGAGAAAATGATAGTCAACAAATAGTAATGGCAAATCAAAATAAATATAATAAACAACTACAGGTGGCCTACCCTGATGTTGATAAATGGTGTCCTAGAAATGAGGAGAGTCAAGAAGATAAAGAACAGTTTATCATACCAATTAAAGGGGCTAGAAGATGGAAATCTTTACCTGAACCTGTTGATGTAAGCTCTATAAAAATTTAAAACTTGAAATAAATCTTCTGTGAATCACTAAAACTCTGCACACTAATTTGGCACAAAATCCCGATGAAAATTTCTTAGCATTCAGAAACTGTCTTTGCAAAAATGTTACTATGACGTTAAGCCAATCAGTATGTGTATGGTGGTATTTTGTATGCTGTTTGATAATAATTAAACCATAGTTTTGATTGTTACCACATTATATCTACCTCTGATTAAGTTTGCTCACTATTTTATAATGACAGGATACAAAAGATATAGTGAAATGTTTACCACCAGGTAGTGAACCAGTACCAGTTATACCATCAGATGCTAAAACTAAAAAAGTTAAGCAACAAAATCCAGCCTTATCACAAATAAGTAAGATATGCAATCATTTCTTTGAGAATTAATTTGGGAATGAATGATCTGTGTATTCTAGATATCAGATTAAATTAGTACTTTAAGGGTATTGATTGGGCTAACGTTCGAGGAAAAAAAGACGAGATGGAATTTTTGCGAATTACTTATTATTTTTGGGCTCAGATTGTAGATAATTATTATTACTTTATTTGTAAACTATATAGAATGAAAAAAAACGAAAAGAAATTAGGTACGGTATTTCGTTAGTTTTTGCTAAAAGAATAGGAAAAAGTAGCAAAATGTGTCCCAGTTGGTACAAGATTTCCCAGCCATTTTTTATTGGAAAATTACGATCTTGGTCATGATTGAAAGCTTATTCAATAAGGATGAAACGTACAGAGAGTTTTTTCGAAAATTCTAATCAGTTTGGCCCCTGGAAAATGTTTGCTGTACCTACGTGTAAATTTTCGTATTTCCATGGTAACCACCAAAATAATAATTTTTTTTGGAAAATCGCTCTGTACGTTTCTTGGCAATGTAATTGTCTACATTTATGCAAAGTTTGATGTAGATTGATCCATTCACATTTTTTTAAACTTGTATCAAAAGTTTGAAATGTCCAATTTTTATGACATGTTTGAAAGGGCTGTCAACTCATTAAAAAAAAGCCCAAATCATCAACAAATGCACAAAAAGTCTCAAGAAATTATTATTTCATATACTTATTCCATTTTTTCATAACGTGAAATAGCCCAATTAACACCCTTAAAAACAAGATACATGGTTTTACCACAGTAGAAATCAAAAGCAACAATGATGATTATAAACTTTTTCAGGCAGAGATAAAAGGAAAACCATGAATATGAATACATTAATATCATTACAAATTTTGTGAATTATTTTTGATGAATTTTCTTTCATTTTTCTTAAAGTTGATGAATGGAGAAATAAATGGCAACTCAGTGGACAATTTGCTGATAGTAATCCTCATGATTTATTACGAGATATGGCAGATATACAACCTCATGTTCGCTTGAAAGCCATAGCAACAGTTGCTAAGTCAACAGAATACAAAGCACCTGAAGAAGATGGTATATTGCTAGAATATCAAGATCAACAAATAAACGCTCTTAATCGTCTGCCTGAGTTTTTATTTGATGCCTTAAATTGTTTATTGGATGATAAACATGAACAAGTAAAGAAATCTGCAGCTGTTACATTATATACTCTCAATAAACCTTCTGAAAAAGTGAGTATCATATAATAAGCCTACTTTCTGTGTATCTTTAAATAAACATGTGAATATTCTATTACATACTTTTAGTATACATTCTATAATGTGAATACCACTTAACATGCTTTCCAAAAACATACCTTCTAATAATCATAATACAGTTAATATCACATTGAATAATTTCAATAATTACCGTATATACATTCTGATTAAACCAGGATCACATAACATGCTCTCAATAAACAAAGATACTCATATATTCTCAGATCATGTTTTTTTCCCATATAACTCATAGATGATATAATATTCAATTATGTTTACAGGCAGAAGAAGTTTTACGTGAATTGTTATCTAGTGAAAGTCCAAGTGATAGGTGGACAGCTGCTCAATGTTTGGCTCATTTTGGTGTTAGCGATTCAGATGTTGCTGGTGAAGTAATCACACAACTATTAGCTACAGAAGATTCTATTAAACATGAGCAATGTAAACAACTTCTGGCTAAAATGAGCGCTAGCACTGTAAGTAAAAAATTCAAATCCTTCAACTTGCTTGTTTCCTGCAAAATGAATTTATAAAATATGTTTTGGTCTGTTTATCATTCAGGATATATCAACCGTTATATTGTGAATTAAATTAATATACACCCATCTTCAGATATCAATACATAAATGGCAATGTTCTATAGACATATTAATGTTTATAATTTTCTTTACTGAAACCATTTTGTTTTAAAGACTCTGATCCATTCAATGGTGGCAGAACAGTTAAACAGTAGTAGTTGGAGACATAGAGTTATAGCCTGTAAAATATTTCCAGCATTAGATGGCACTATTAACAAGGTATTAACTTTATTGGTTGATTTGATAAGGACTTTATGTCAAAAAACGATGGGAATAGGTTGGATATTTGTTATAATCAGATCAGTTTAAATAAGTTGTGTGTTGTCAGGAAACCGAATACTCAACGTAATTTTACAGCATTGACTCTGTGAACTAGTAATCAGTGGTATCAAACAACAGATTCATTCACTGAAAGCTCCTAAACCTTACTTGGGCATAATTGTGCATCATACATTATGTTCAACAACCCTAGGAAATAACAATTTAACATTTTATTTATTGAAGTGTGCTTTAGGTTTGACATGCCAATATTCTCCAAAATGTTTCAATATGTTAGCTGTATGGCTTATTTTTCTGACATGCATTATTGGCATGACATTTCTTTTTTTGTTTAAATTTAATCCAATTTTTGGTTTTATTTTTAGGATATAGCAAATAAATTAGCACATCTTATGTGGAAAGACTGGCATGTTGAGGTGCGTAAAGTTGCTGCTCAAACTCTAGGTAAAACTGGACATGGTAGAAGTGTTCATGATGATCTTAGAGAAAAAATACAAGGTTCTGACGAAAGATTAAAACTAGAAGCTATTAGCAGAGTTGGTCATCTGGGTAAGAACACATCATAGTTTAATCATTTTAAAACACTTAATTGATGATTCCAACTAAAAGTAAAGATGGCATTATATAGATGATCAGGGAATGTTTAATTGATATATCCTTGGAAGTATGATAGTCAATGCCTATTTTGATATTAATTTTAAATCTTAATTTATAGGTATTATGACAGCTAAATTATTGCCAGTTATATTAGATTGTTTTGATGATGAGTATAATTCAGTTAGAATGGAAGTTTGTATAACATGTGGTAATCTGATGATTAAAGATCAACAAGTAATAGATAAATTATTATACCTAGCAACATTTGATACAGTGTGGAAGGTGAAAGCTTTAGCAATGCAAGGTATTATAAAAAGATTTGTTTTTAACAAAATAAAGAGAGGAATGATTCCTGATTGACATCATATTTGTTCAAATAATATGTTCACTATCACACAGGGCCAATCATCATCATATTTAGATCAGACAAGAATTTAGAACATATAGGTCTGATTGACATCATATTTAAATTATAACACAGGGCCAATCATCATCATATTTAGATCAGACAAGAATTTAGAACATATAGGTCTGATTGACATCATATTTAAATTATAACACAGGGCCAATCATCATCATATTTGGATCAGACAGGAATTTAGAACAGACAGGTCTGGTTGACATCATATTTAACTAACACAGGGTCAATCATCATCATATTTAGATCAGACAGGAATTTAGATCAGACAGGTCTGATTGACATCATATTTAAATTATAACACAGGGCCAATCATTATCATATTTGGATCAGACAGGAATTTAGATCAGACAGGTCTGATTGACATCATATTTAAATTATAACACAGGGCCAATCATTATCATATTTGGATCAGACAGGAATTTAGAACAGACAGGTCTGGTTGACATCATATTTAGATAACACAGGGCCAATCATCATCATATTTAGATCAGACAGGAATTTAGATCAGACAGGTCTGATTGACATCATATTTAAATTATAACACAGGGCCAATCATTATCATATTTGGATCAGACAGGAATTTAGAACAGACAGGTCTGGTTGACATCATATTTAGATAACACAGGGCCAATCATCATCATATTTAGATCAGACAGGAATTTAGAACAGACAGGTCTGGTTGACATCATATTTAGATAACACAGGGCCAATCATCATCATATTTAGATCAGACAGGAATTTAGATCAGACAGGTCTGATTGACATCATATTTAAATTATAACACAGGGCCAATCATTATCATATTTGGATCAGACAGGAATTTAGAACAGACAGGTCTGGTTGACATCATATTTAGATAACACAGGGCCAATCATCATCATATTTAGATCAGACAGGAATTTAGATCAGACAGGTCTGATTGACATATTTAAAAAACACAGGGTCAATCACCATCATATTTAGATCAGACAGGAATTTAGATCAGACAGGTCTGATTAACACCATATTTAAATAACACAGGGCCAATCACCATCATATTTAGATCAGACAGGTCTGATTGACATCATATTTATAATAACACAAGACTAATTATTAAACTGACACATTTTTGCTTTAAGCATTAGGTAAAATTGGTGTATCAAGTCCAGCTATTAAAGAAGGGTTAATTTGGGCATTAAGATATGAAAAAGAAGGTGGAGTTCGAGCTGAAGCTTGTCATACTTTAATATCATTACAATATACAGGCGATGACTTTATAGAAATACTACAAGAGAGATTATTGGTTGAAGAAGAAGAAGTAGTCAGGAAGTAAGGGTTCTTTGCATATGAAACTATATGTTGTTTTTACATAGAAATATAGTAGAAAATTTTAAGTCAACATTTAAATTCATACACCAAACTAATTCAGTCGCATTTTAGAAGGGTCATAAATTTTTAAACAAAGCCTTCATATCACATCTATGTATATTTTGAATGTGTAAATTTGAATCTCTCAAATAACAAAATAGTTCAAGATGTTGCGGTCTAGGGGAAGAAAGTGGAGTAAACAATTGTGGTGTTGGTCTGATTGTGGTACAAAGTTTCATATAGGTTACTTTTCATTACCATACTTCAATGTCAAATCATTTATAGTTATCAGAATATATGTAAATTTTAATCAAATGTTTAACATAATAGTTTCCCAGTTCCCTCAATTTATACTGTTGTTGTTTTTTTGTTTCAGAGAAATAAGTAAAGCATTAAGTTTGTTAGGAATTAGTAGCAGTGAAGATATTGATACTGTAGCACAAATAAAATGTGAAGTAAGAAAACTATGTGATCAAGGTACAATAGCTACAATGATTTTATCTAATGATAAAAATGAAGAAAAAGAGCGAAATATGTCGAGAATGATTTATCAAGCTAAACAAGAATTACAGGTTGGTTCTATTCATTATTTTTTTTAATTGAAGTGACTTTCTGTTGCTTACTATAAACACAATTTATTTATCTGCACCTTCTTATTATGATTACTAACCTAATTTGCTTATAATATATGCACATTTCATTATGAATATTAACATAGTTATTAAAATTTTATATTTTTATATAATACTTTTCTTAATACATTAATATCTAACTAACAGTCTTTCACTATTTCTTTTCACTATCTAGAAACTTTTCACACATACTAGTGTTTATTCAAGGATGAATTCTAAATCTGAAATAGATGAAAATTTAGAATTGTACGCTTTGAAACAGGTATTTAATTATATTTTACAATTGTAAGTTATCATATGATTTTACAAATCTTTTGACCTAGCAGGTAGTATCAATGTTTGCTTTAGTTAGTGGAGTACTTGTGACAAGAAAATTCACTCAATTCAGACCAAAAAAAGAGCCTTGTTTTGTTTTTAATATTTCTAATTTCACTTGTCAATTTGACTTGTTTTAGGAAGAAGAAATTCTGAAAGAACAGAAAACATTTGAATCACCAAGAAATGTAAGAATTAATACTGATCATCAGAGTCAGCAGGAATCTAGATTAACTCCTCTAATGGATAAAGAAGTTCGTAATATTATTTATCAAACTATAGTTGAAACGTCCACACCAGATTCTGAAACAAGAGCTTCAAGTGTTTCTACAGATATTTATGGTATGGAAGAACTTTCCGAATCTGGTAGTCCCAGGCCTCTAACTTCAATATCAACAAGATCCAAATCACGTATGGGTAGAATAACTGAAGAGAATGAAGATGATTCTAAACTAGATTTTAATGAAACTAAATCTGAAATAGAATTTAAGTCTGAATTCGACTTAGAATCCCAATCAGATGAAAGCATTGATGATAAATCCATACAAACTACAGAAATGTATCAAGATAAAACATTGTCACAAATAGATAATGGTAATAAGTCACCATATGCTCAGTCATTTGGTGATTTTGGATCATCAGCTTTAAGTCTTGGAGGATCTGCTCGGAGAAGACAAATAATGAGTCGAGAAACAATACGAGAAAAAGAAAGAATTAATGCAGAAGCTCGTAAAAGTTTAATGACTTTAAATGTTAGATATTCCTCCATGATGGAAGGGTTAAAAACACTTGATGAAGGATTTTCAGCTGACAAAACTAAAAATATTCCTCAAGAAAAAGAGAAGATCATTACCAATTTTTCTATTTAAAACTATATTTGTGTTTATTATGCAAAGTTTGATTTTTTTTATAAAAAATATTTTTTTATTTGAGTTAAAATGTTTGTTTCTTGACATCTTACTGCCACTATATCATAATTTGCTTTAAACAACTTTTTGGTCTCTACACAAGGATCTAGAAATTCTGACCATATACGTACATAGTTGAACAAAGATATCTCAGCAAATGAGTCTAAACAAGTTTTAATCAAATGAATAGAAAATGTAACTCCTTTCCTTTCTATCAGCTGGTTCTTGACATCCAATTTTCCTGCATTATGCCCCCTTCAACTGTGCTACGAACTGTAATTACTGCTAATTTAAGGTATTGAATGGCTTTAAATAGAAAAGACATAAACACAACCTGTAATAGATTTTACTGTAATCTCTCAATATACAAAACTTGATCTTAAAAACTATATAAAATAAAAGTAGGTATAAAAAAAATTCTAAGAAGATAAAAAATAGTAATATTTGGTTTGGTTTGAATTTATAAGTAAGTTAAATGAACTAAGATATATAAATTATCTTCATTAAAATATACTATCAAAATTGTTTGTTTTCTCAACATTGTAAAATAAACTGATTAAAAGATACAATAAATGTTAAAGTACTGTGTAATGTGTTTAGTTATGTTATATTAACATGCTGTACTAAATTAGGATGAGGATTCAACTTTAGTATATAATAATTTTCTCATATTTTGGCTTTATGTATTTGTTATTTCAATTCATATATCAGACAAATATCTAACCATTACAAGCAAGGCAAATCTATTTCTATGCTGTTTTGTTCTGTTGTCCAATGAGCAAGGAGGATAAAACAGTATGGCAATTAAAAATATACATAACATAAAAAATATATAAAATATAATGCAGCTGGATTAAATTTGAATAACAATTCATCACAACAAATTTCATTGAATATTCTTACATAATTTGAAAAGAAAATCGTCATGATGAATTTGAGTAATTTTGGCTAATTATAGAATACATTTGATTGTGAAAAAGGGGTTATTTTGGCTATTTATACCTCTTAAATTGAACCCTGTAATGTAGTGAAACAATTCTTCAAACTCATCCAAGATATCATCAATTTAAACTACATTCCCAGTACTTTTACAGTTTCTCCAAAATGTGATAAAAGCAATAGTTAAAGAATGTAGATTGAGGGATGATATGATAAGTGAGAGTAATAAATATTGATCTAATTAAAGCATACTGATAACTCTATTTACACTAGTAATAAAATATAAGATCAATAATTAAAATAAACTGCCATTAATACAGAATAACTATACAATGTTGCCCTGAATTTTAACAAAAAAAAAAAAAAAATTAAATTCAGTTAAAAATAAAATATTGCACCATTATCATAAAAATTTACAATTCCTATAAAAGGTTTTTGGCTTCATTAATAATTAATATACAATTCAGGATCTTAACGAACCCTTTTTAAGTAATCTCATTAAAATGGATAGTTTACTAAAGCACTGACCAAGAAAAACTAAATGATAGAAAACTAAAACATACAAATGGATGTTACCAATTACAATACGATTCACAAATTTCACAATTCAAATTTTGGCAAGCAATTTCAAAATGCATTATATTACTTAAGCATATTCAACATAAAGAAGAGAAACATGACCAATTCTGCGAATATCTAGTTTTTATGTTACAATACAATGAATTGATTTTGATTAAAATTGCTGAACATATGCATTAAAATGATAAATATGTAAAATAAGAAACTTTCTAGTCAAAATGTAGATATGAAAACTTGATGTTGAAACAAGATTCACAATGGTACGGAGTGAAATGTACTACATGTAATTAGAGGAAGTAAATGTATTAAAATATTACCACAGGTTTTGATTAGGCCTTAATGCAACATTCTACACACTTGTTTCTTTATTTGTGAAGTCAGAACTGTTCTGTTTTTGAGGAATCCAGATATCATAAGCACTTTGATCATCCTCTGAACTGGTTGTAGAATCTTCCACCATATTCTGACTACCAAATCCTGATTGACACAATTTATCATATTCACTCATAGATCTGGGCAGCCAGAAGGCTTTTTTAGCTAGTTCATCACTTTCACTAGCTTGTTTAATAAGTTTACGTAAAACTCTGTCTCTATAATTATGATTAACGTAAGCGTAAGAATACATTTTAACTGGTCGATTTTGAAACTCAATGTCCCAACCTAAAGATTTCTGTTTTCTCATTCCTTGTAATTTATGTGAATTTCGTTTATCACGAGAAGATCGATGACGTTTTCTATGAGTAGGATCTGAATGATGATCTGTCTCTGTAGGGCGTGCAGGTGTTTCTTGTTCACGAACTTGGCTCTGAGTATCTGAATCAGGAGGTGATAAATAGTGTACATCATTATTTCTACCATGTACTGAATCAGACATAGCAGGACTCTGACAACCAGTATTACGACATCCTACTGGGGTCTCTCGTGCAAAATTTACTCTTCCACGACTACTTCTACTACGTCTACTACTAGCATCTGAACTGTATTCTCCTGAAATTGGTCTGGTATGAGGACTATGACGATATTGATGAGGACTAGTACGTAAATTATGAGGACTGGGAATCATTGTGTTAGGTACAGGACTATTGGCTTGAACAGGATAATGGTTTGGATGAGGATATTGAGGACCTGGTACAGCATAGTGATGACCTTGTATAGCATAGAGCTGACCTTGATTAGGATGTGGTGCACCTTGGTTAGGGTGTGGTGCACCTTGAATAGGAAAATGCTGACGTGGTTTGGGATACTGTTGTTGATAATGAGGTCCAGGATATCGATGTGGTATGATGTATGGTCCACTATTTGGAGGTTGTGGGGATTTTCTCATGTCCTGTTGTCCAGACCTGCTGGCTTGGCTCTGTCCATCAAACTCAGGATGTGGGGTAGAACCATCTGGATTCAAATAATTAATATTGGTGTTAGTATTTGATGACTGTTTTTGAGGAGATGTTTCACCTTTACTAGGCCTAGGTAATGTGTTATTACGAGGCTGAACTGATGTAAAAGCACTAGGTCGTGATCCAACAGAACAAGAACTATTAGAACGCTGATGTTGAGGTAGAATATTTGATGAAATAAAACTGACAGGACTAACTGCACTACGTTCTGAGTCACCAACTGGTTTTATATGATTTTTATCATTTTGAACTTGTCCCTTTATAAACTGATTTGGTGTCATTATATTAGGTTGAAAGTTAGGCGTCATATTTTGTCCATAAACTCCACCATTAGCCTGATTTATCTGTATATCAATACTTAATTGAGTATTAGCATCACTACCATGACTATAGTGACGACTGAGTTCATCTGAAACACTACTACAATTTACATCACGATTAGCATCTTTATTCATCACTTTACCTTGCTTATGTTTATTTTTATCCCAAAATTTCTTAGCAGCCCCATTCTGTCGAGGGTTGTAAAAACTGGGGACATTTTCAGCACTATTTACAGATACTTCTGTCACTGAGGAATTAGTTTGAGGGACTAGATTGATATTTGATTGTTTACTAGTTGAATTTTGATTTAACTTCATGCTGTTAGCCTTTTCGATGTTTGTTGATTTTTGAGAATGAGTTGATAAATTCATGTTACTTGATGATTTAACAATGTCACCATTTAAATGTGGTGAAGGAGGAGGTTCTGTTTCTATTGTACCAGAATATAACTGTGGCGTAGAACATCCAAAGAATTTTTTCCAACTCAAACGAGAGTCTTGTCTTGAGAAACAGAAATAAACAACCATAAATACTCCAAGAATTGTACTTGTTACACCATATAAATAACTGAAGATCAATTCTTGATAAGGGATGATAGATTGAAACGGTTTAGCTATGGCCACTGCACCACACACCCAAGCTAATATATAGAGAAATAACATGGCAACTATGGCACGTAGTTGAGTTATAGGTCTACGTTCCTGGTCCATAACACTAATAGATGATTTATTATCATCATCATCTTCATCATCACCTTCACTATCTTTGATTTTTTCTCTTTCCCTAGATCGGCGTCGTGGAGTTAATGCTTGAATTTCTGTATCAGGTTGACTAGGTACAAGTTCTATTTCATTAACATGTAACTCTTCTGTACAATCTTCACCATCACTATTATTAACAGCTGCTCCTCGAATAACACATGATATACGTAGAAAAAATAGTAAATTTAGCACAACCAGTAAAGCTATGGGTCCATAGAAGGCTCCTAAACTTGGTTCCCAAGAAAGGAAACAACTGAAAAATATAAGAGAAAAACATAAGCAAAAATAGCGATGGCCATCGTAATACGCCCACTTTTATATTGGCAGCCAATTCGTCCGGGGGGTTGACAAGAGCGGTCAGTAAATGAAAGATTCCGAGAATAACATTTTCTCTTTTTACAAGAGTAAAACCATGGGTTCAAGTTTCCTGGAAAAACAAATATGTCACTGAAATATGCATAAAACAAGGGCAGCCTACGTTTAGGTTCCATCCTAAAATATTAAGAGCATTCACATGGTAGTTGATGTTTCTGATTTTCAATAAGGTGTATCCCAAGGTCAATACAAACACTAACACCAAGCTTCAACAAAATCCACCAAGAAACAAGCTCTCTATTGTTTCCACAACACATTTATAAGATAGCTTGCCAGGCAAGGTAACATACGCCCACTTCAGCAAATTTGAATATTTGAAAAAGTTGATTGCACCATCGCACTTATTTTAAGCTGATATTTAGATGAATCAATTCGAATGAAAACTCTAGCCTCTATCGAGAGCAATAACTCATAAACAAACGACTGGAATTGCGTCAATTTCGAACTCATCCAAGATATTATCAAGATGAATACACATACAAAGTTTCATTCAAATCGGATAAAAACTCTTGCTTCTATTGCGTACACAAGTTAATTTTAACGTTTTTTCACTAAGTTAAGGGCAATAACTCATAAACCGACGACTGGAATTGCGCCATTTTCGAACTCATCCGAGATAATATCAAGATGAAGACACATACAAAGTTTCATTCAAATTGGATAAAAACTCTAGCTTCTATTGCGTACACAAGTTAATTTTAACGTTTTTTCACTAAGTCAAGGGCAATAACTCATAAACCGACGACTGGAATTGCGCCATTTTCGAACTCATCCGAGATATTATCAAGATGAATACACATACCAAGTTTCATTCGAATCGGATAATCACTCTAGCTTCTATAGCGTACACAAGAAATTGTTGACGGACGGACGGACGGACGGACGGACAGGGGTGACGGCAATATACGACCACATTTTCATGTGGGCGTATAAAAAACAAGGGCAATAACCAATTAAATATATTAAGATTTGTCTGATTTTCAATCCTCACAACTAGTTTCATTAAAATCAATCAAGAAGCCAGCTCTCTATCCTGTGAGAGTGTAACGGGCTGAAAAATTAACATGCCTTAAAGAACAAGGGGTGATAACTCATGAAATATTTTTTCGATGTTTCTGATATTCAAAAGGGTTTATCCTAATGTCAATGCAAACACTCATACCAAGTTTCAACAAAATCCATCAAGAAATCAGCTCTCTATTGTGTCCACAACACATTTTCAAAAGCAAGGGCAATAACCCATGAAATATTTTTTGATTCGTCTGATTTTCAATAGGGTTCATCCTTGGTTTCATAAAAATCCACCAAGAAACCGGTTCCCTATTGTGTCCACAACTTTGGGAGTGTAACAGGCTGAAAAATTAACGTGTTTTAAAGAACAAGGGCAATAACTCATCAAATATTTTTTCGATATTTCAATAGGGATTATCCTAATGTCAATACAAACACTCATACCTAGTTTCATCAAGATAGTGGACCACGGCCATCTACGCCTAACGAAAAAGTCGAAAAGGAAAAAATTTAATCAGGAGAAAACAAAACTTTCTCAAACCTTTCGATTTAGGTCCAATAACATCCATTTTAACTTTCATCAAAATCGGTTGAAAACTAAGAGAGTAATAGCATATTTAAGATTTGGGGCAAGGACAATAACTCTGCTTGTAACGATCAAAAATAGCTCAAATTCGAACTTGATCTTCGTTTTCTGATTATATATACACATATCAAATTTCATTTGATTCCGTCAAAAACTCTAGTTTTTAGAGCGTTTACAAGGAAATGTTGATGGACGGACCGACAGATTTGAGGCAAGGGCAATAACTCTGCTTCTAACGATCGAAAATAGCTCAAATTCAAACTTGATCTTCGTTTTATGAATATGTATACACATATCAAATTTCATTTGATTCCGTCAAAAACTCTAGTTTTTAGAGCGTTTACAAGCAAATGTTGATGGTCGGACCGACGGATTTGGGGCAAGGGCAATAACTCTGCTTCTAACGATCGAAAATAGCTCAAATTCAAACTTGATCTTCGTTTTATGAATATGTATACACATATCAAATTTCATTTGATTCCGTCAAAAACTCTAGTTTTTAGAGCGTTTACAAGCAAATGTTGATGGTCGGACCGACGGATTTGGGGCAAGGGCAATAACTCTGCTTCTAACGATCGAAAATAGCTCAAATTCGAACTTGATCTTCGTTTTATGAATATGTATACACATATCAAATTTCATTTGATTCCGTCAAAAACTCTAGTTTTTAGAGCGTTTACGAGCAAATGTTGACGGACGGACGGACCGACGGACGGACGGACAGGGGTGACTACAATATACGTCCTCATAGAGAGATGAGGGCGTATAAAAATCAATCAAGAAACCAGCTCTCTATGGTGTCCACAACATATTTTCAAAAGCAAGGGCAATAACCCATGAAATATTTTCCGATTTGTCTCATTTTCAATAAGGTTCATCCTTGGGTGATTACAAACACTCACAGCAAGTTTCATCAAAATCCATCAAGAAACCAGCTCTCTATCGTGTCCACAAAAATTGTGGACAGACAGACGGACGGACAGACGGACAGACAGGGGCGACTACAATATACGCCCACATTAATGTGTGGGCGTATAAAAACAAACTCAAACTCATGACTTTTTTCCATACTATTTAATATGCTTTAAGTGTACTCTAGGATAGTAGCTTGGTACAAGCTGCTAAGATATGGGATTATTAAATTATAAAGATAAGGACATAATTTAACTGAATACACACTTAATAACTCATGACTTTCTCATTAGTCTTATAACATAAGTAAAATACTTACTATTTGATACCAGAATAATGGTTAAAATTAACAGCTGCAGTAATACCACAAATAATAATAGGTACTCCCCAGCCCAGAAAATAAAATCTTAAAATAGGTTTTGGTGGTAGAGGCATATTAATCAACTCTGGTGGTGGTTCACTTGGTTTATCTCCTTTAGTGAACTTTTTATACATATTGCTGAAAAATATCAATTATTTCATATAATCTTTAGACTTGAAATTTACTCGTGTCACATTTAAAGCAGACCATGCTTCCTATTTTTCTTAACAAGTCTGGCTTGTGACATTTTGACCAAAATAATCAGTAAAAGAGCTTCTTCTGTTACATATTACAAATTTATATACAGTGTATCTATAAAGTACATGTTTAAACATCTTAAGCTTATGATAATTAAGCAATAAACTGTTACCCTGTGGCGCGTATGGTTGTAAATCAGGAAACAGGTTGGCTGCAAAATTTAATAAATGCGCATTAGCGCATTTATGATTAAATTTGCAGCCAACCTGTGATATATGACCATATGCGCCATAGATAGGGTAACGGTTTATTGCTTATTTACGTTTTGAAAACATGGGATTATTATTGAATTTCACTGAAGGTTATCAGATTTTCCGAGAACTATTTCTTTATCAAAGATTACGCCGCCATTTTGTTAGGAGTATTTAAGCAAATATGACTTAAAGTTAGGTCACGTGACTAGGAATGGCAGTTATTAACATTAGGTCAATGGGAAAACATCATAGCAAATGTAAATATAAAATATTATACTTACTTGGAGGTAATAGTAATCCAGAAGACTGTACATAATGTTAAATAATGAATACAGATACCAGAGATTTGACATGCTAATTCTAAGTCAGTACGGTTTATTCCTAATGTGAATGCTACTATCAATAAATGAACACTAATACAAATATTAATAACTGAGTGTTTCAATTTCTTTGGTATAAAGATGACTCTGAAATAAATATTAAAATATATTAGAATATGAAGTAAATAGATTCTTCATCAGTTCTATTCCTTTCTTTTTCTGGACTTGGAGATCTTTAAATGAGTTGCAATAGCTGTAATAATGCCAAATTGTTCAATCCTAAAACCTGTATCATTTTATGTGCAATCGAAACAAAAAACATGCACTCAAATGTGAACTGTGGATCCAAATTAACCAATTAACAATATAATATACATACCTAAAACATGTTATGTATGATATAATAACAATCATCATACATAGCATACATAAACAACTGCCAACATAAATTACTGGCTGCATAACAAATGATTCTCTTACTATATACTCTGTATCATCCTATAATATATATCATATAAATAATCATACTTATAGTCATGACTTGTAACTTTGTCTTATATTGGATTTCTATAATATTTATAGCTGTAAAGATATGAAATTGTTTCCGAGATCTTGACACTTTAAGACAGAAATACCATATACCGGTAATGCAGCAATGCTATTTTAACAGACTTTTCTTACATCTACTATAGTTATTTATGAAAGAGACAACCAAAAGCTATTCTTGTCACATTCTCTCTCTACAGTATATCTCAGAAATGCATGAACATTATTAAGAGCTTTTAATTTCATAAAACATACTTTATATAAGCTGACAAGTTGACAAAGTTCTATAACTAGGTAACATACCAGAAGTGTCACTTTAGTCTTTGTTATTATCAATAATATTAAATAATAACACATAATAATAACCAGATAAAAGTTTGTCACAATTGAAATAAAATAATATTAAAATAAAAGTTAAGAGTTATTACCTGTAGTAAAGTAAATGTAGCTAAATGATAACAATAAACAGTAGTTAAATTACTAGTAGTTGATATTATCTCACAACCATCACTTCTCCAGTTACCTAAACCACCTATAATTATATACAATACAATACATCATGCTATATATTTTTAACACCAGTCTGATACAAAATATTATTTTTTTATAGCTCAATACATTATGTTAAATTGTAAAACCTTTACAAAAATATAGTTTCCTGGAATTGATCAACCTTATGCTGCTTCAAAAGACAAATCAAAACTATGAAATTGAAATATGCCATAATTTTACTACAAACAGAACACACTCAATCTTCCCTCTGATTTGTAAAATATTAATCATGCATGATTCACATAGATACATTGTCATGCATGTCACTTCATGACAAAACTTTCAAATTCTTATTTTTCATAATTAAAATGAAATCTACTTGCACATACCATTAGCATCAAAATCCCAATAAGCAGGAGCTAGTTGTTTTTGTGTTTTAGGAGTAATATAATATAATATAGCAGGTTCTGATAAGTTTAATACAGGATGTCCTACAATAGAATACAACAGTAATATTAATACAGAAATATTTTATCTCATTTCTTTAAGATGAATGTGGTAAGGTCTAATGTAAGCAGTCAATTGATTGTTATGTACATGTATACAATTGTGCATTGATTAAAATTATTTATTTGTTATTTGAAAATAAGGATGAAAGGATGAATGTCTTCTTTTCTACACCTCCAAGCAATTCATTGCAGTGTACATTGAGAGAAAAAAAAGGCTGATTCACTGACAGTATAAAACTGGGTAGGAAAATGTGAATTCAAACTATGTGAAAATGAATAATTAAGTTCACTGAGCCACAGCAACTTAATATAAATATTTATCTAATCTAATCTAAATATATTAAGATAAAAATAGTATGAAATCTTACCAACAGATACAGTAACTACATTAGAAACAACAGACCATTTTCTATCAGTAAATATAGGGTCTGTAGGTTTAGTTGATGTAGAGGGAAATAGAGAACCATCATTATAAACTATAACTTGTATATCAGCATTCTCTTCATAATATAAACCAGCATCCGAAAATAAAGTTGGTGGTAAAACTATTGAAAACGTAGTTCCCTAAAAAAATATTACACATGTTAGTTTATCTCCTTAAAGGGGAATGTTCACCATTTTCGAGGATCAATTTTGGCCTTGAATTTATTTAAATAGCCTTCAGATTTACTGGAACTGCCCATAAATTGCACAAATCCCTTCAATTATACCCATACCGTAACAGTTCTCTTTCATTTTCTGCATATGTATTTTCTACATAAAGGCATAGTCTCACTAAACGGCGAGTCGTATTTTTTACTTTCAAACGCTTATATTTATGGATACATGGGGATTTGAAGGCCTAAATTTCAAGGGAGAGATTAGGACATTATTACGGAATAGATTAGCTAAAAAATTCCAGGTTCTGAGACTAAAATTTTCTTAAAACAAAAAGTTAGTGAACATATCCCTTTAACAATTGCTATTGGTTTATAAAAGGTACGGTATACAATGAAATCCCTCTAAACTAATTAATTTTTAAATTAATGATTAATTTTATTCATGGTCACGACCGATATCATTGTACATTTATTGAGTCAATGGTTTACAGAGAAAATATCCTGGTTTGTTTTTCAATTTTAAGATAAGATCAGACAATCTCAGTATTGTTTGTTCTTTATTGACTGCCTGTATCAAATGTATGGTTTACACTTCTAATATATGTATAACATTTGTTGTTATCTACTAAAACAATGAAAAATACTATACAGATAAAGTTTACCTTCTTTGGAAGACCAGGTAGATTGGTTTCATTACTTAAACGTTCACAAGTAAAATGTTCATTCTCAGTTGTATTTATACTCAGTTTCTCTATTCTATCATGTACAGAACATTGGATACGTGCTAAATCATCTCTTGGTTCTTGTAATACTGAGATGTTGATATTTTGAGAAAATTTACTCCATTCATTACTAGGTGGTTGAATCTCTGCCATATTGGTGATATTCATTATCACACGAACAAATCTTAAAATAAAGTAGGATAACTCTCATTCTTTCTTTTAAATTAAAACTGTAAGGACAACTAAGTTGTCCAGTTGAATAATTAAATACATAATTATGTAGAAGACTCGAGATTCACTTCTAGTTTTAAATTACTGATATACAAACCTAGTTGATGCTTGTTCTTGTAATTGAGCACCACGTAATACTGAATCTTCTAATGTACTTATACTACTAATCTTATCTACTATTATCTGTGAAATCTAAAACAATCAATGACATTAATCAAATATGTTGCGAAAATATTAAAGGAAATGTAAAAGAAATCAAAGGATTTTAACTGAAGAAGCTAAATATTCTTAAAGCGCAGGGGCCAGAAAAAAAAAATTTGAATCTTAAGAAGATGATTTTAGTGTTTCAGTAATCTGATTCGTCAATCACTACTTCTTAAAATCTGGATTTTATCCTAGTTAATTGTCATTATACCAACAACCAAAAGAAAACTGCTTACTTCTGAGCTAACAGCTAAATGGTCTTGTAATTTCTCAACTATTCGAGCTAGAAATACCACATCCATTACACCAAACTCATTCTTAGGAGTTGAGTAAATTCTCTCAAAATCAGCTAAATGATCATATATATCTGTAGAGTTGTAGTTAACCTGTAAAAAGATAACAAGAAAAGAATGCATCAAGGTTGACATTTTATGGAACTTCTTCTAAGTGAAATTGACCAAGAACACAATGTAGAATGCATGGAATAGATAAGTAAATGTCATTTCTTATAAGTAAGATGATCACAATGCATTGCCACTGACTATGTGAATGGAGTGTAGATTTAATTTCGAGTGAGTGCTACGGTACTCTCTTTGAACTAAGATCCTCTCTTTAGTTAAGATAATTGACAAAATACTTACAGTTGCTAATCTTTCTAGTTGTCTGGTCATTTCATTCATATAGGAACAAGATAAAACATCTAATTCTTCCCAATAACCATAGCGATTACATTTATACAGTGCTACTTTATTCTTCGGTGACTTACAGGGTTGACTAACTTCAATACCAGCAACGGTTTTCTCCCAAGAGTAATTGCCCTTTCCTGTCACCTTGACAACCTCTGGACAATAGACAGCCTGATTAGATATGACACTGATATTGACACCTTGTGACACTTTACCTTGTGGTGTAGCAACCTGACAATACCATTGTCCACTATGAGATTTGTCCAGATTTTCTACCACCAATGAATGTGTAATACGAGTTTTATCTGGTGTATATTGAGTATGAACAAATATTCCTGCTGTTTTGTTAGAAGTTATTGACTTCTGGTCACGTATCCATGTAATATTGGTTTTAGTATGTATTACAGATGCACTACATTCAAATGGTAATTTATCACCTTCAAATACAACCTGACTATGATGTGGTGTAATTTCAAAATATGGTAACTGTAAATCATGATCTGAAATCAAAATGAAATTTTTTTATTAACTTTAAACAATAAATATTCTTTTATAATTAAAAACTTTTTATCTAAAGACTGTTAATAAAATCTTTTCCTTTGAAGACAGAAATTGAAATCAATTTTGAAAGATAAAATGAATTTGTAAATATGAGTTATGGTAGCATCGGGGACATTTTACAAGTTAACCTGTCACCAAACTAACAATAAATCAATATTAGAACATCATTAACTCCATAACTAACTTTCAATTTATACAGATAGCTTGTCAGACAAGGTAACATACATCCTGACAGCAGTGAAATAATTAAATTGCTTTCTTTCTCACTACAAGACAGGGCAGGGAGTGAATCTTTACAATTAATTTTTTTTGTTAAATTGGCAGGTTCAGATTGTTGTTGCTTTAAGGCAGAATGTTTCATGAATCAAGATTTACCAACTTACCACAATGTAATTCTGAGCGTTTTAGTTTATTAAAAACCTTTCCTTTCATAGCTTTAGGTAGAGCACAAACAGTGGATGATGGAATTCGTACTGATTTACTTTTAGACCATTTAACCATCCATTTTAAATGACAGTCACATCTCAGAAAATTGGAGCCAAATTCTCTAAAATAACACAGCCATAGAATACATAATCATAAGAAACATTTTTATCTGTCTCAGTTAGCACCATAAATACAGAATACAAATTGTTATGCAACATGTTTTTGCAAATTTTGTAACGCTAGCAGACTCGAGGGTTTATTCCTGGTGCAATATGAGAATGAATCAATAAAAACTTACACTTTGCGTAATGAGATTAGATCATTAAATGTACCATCAGGTATAGTGTTGATTCTGTTATTGTCTAAAGATCTGTGAAAATAATAACAACATACATCACGATCTGATAATAGGTCAATAATAGAATAGGTTACATGGTTATGTCAGCAAAATTATATTGTCTTAAAAATTCAACACTTTAAGAATGTGGCCACAAAAAACCTACAGTGAAACCTGCATTAGGAGACCATTCAGGGGAGGAGTTCAAAACGATTTCTTAATGTAGTAGTAGTTCCAAATCAAATGTTCATCAAAAAGGCCTCAACTGATCATTCTGTGTTTTCAAGGGTTGATTTGAGCTTTGAATATAAATAACCTTCAGAAGTACTAGAATTTAACGAAAATTATATAATCATTTCAAATATAACTTTAACTAAACATTTGTCATTCAATGTCAGTATATATGTGTTTTCGATATAAGGCATAGTCTCACTAAAATATGAGTCATATTTTTTACTTGTAAATACCGATAATTACATGGATACACATGAATCTTTGAATATTGAGGCAGAGCTACGAATGATATTGCTGATAAGCTTAACTAAAGAAATTCAATTTCTGAGACTAAAGAATGATTGGTTGAATGAATGGTGAACATATATCCCTTTCAGAAAAAGGACTTAGCTAAGCTTACTGATGAAATTTGAACCTTCGAAGTCATGTGTACCGATGTATTCATAATTATCTGCATTTGAAACTTAAAAATACAACTCTTTATTTGGTGAGACTAAGTCATTTATAATTCGGACATACATAAAATAGAAATAGAAATAATAAAATTTCTAGTTTGAGGTATATTTGAAGGATTTTGTGAATACTTTTACTGAAAGATCAACTATGGCAAAAAAAAAATAACATTTCAGAGGCATAATTTGTCAAATGTAAATGTACCCCTTTAGATCTAAACCATTATCACTCACTACCATGTAATATCACAGAAAACTTTCTTAATCAAATGATTGCCGCTTGTTGTTTTCAAGTATTCAACAATTTGTTTTTAATTTGATGTGACTCAAGAGACCAGAGACAAGACTAAAACTTATTGATCCTTTAAGACAGAAACGTGAGTAAAGTTGCAAGAAGTTGATTATATTTTTTCAGCCGTGGAAAACTTGTTTATCTTAATTACTGTATCTTTATTTCTAATCAATTTTGTGTTCAAAGGTAGAAGTTTTGTTCGTGAATCAAATTATTCACAATCAATTTCATCTTGTCTTTTATTACTCATATAATTAAATCAACCATGATAAATTATCATCAATCCACTTTTTTCTAAGTGGTATTTTATCATGCTGAGGACCATTAGTAAAAATTCCATTCAGCTTTGTTTTGTTTGAACTCATTTTAAGACCAAATTAGTATTTAAACTTAAAATATTAGCTGGAAGAGGGCAGCTGAAGAAAAACAACATAATACAGCAAGAAAATTTCTATCACGGTACAATTCACTCTACTTACAATTTTTCTAGCTTTGGCAATCCAAGAAACATGGCTGAATCAATTGTTCCAATTCTATTATTTGATAGATCTCTGAAAAAATAATTCAAATGGATAATTTTCATAAACAATAAGCTTATTTTTTTTTTTATCAAAACAGTATTTATTCAAAAACACCCCCTTTGACCTTTTAAGCAGTCAATTCCTTTGAAATGCACTTAAATTCATGTGTTATTATATTATGTTATAAATATTTAATGATATAAAAAAAAATCATTCTAGAAACAAAATGATACAATTATATTGAACAGTTTCAAATAAGACATATGATGACATTCTTAAAACCAAGGGAGGAAATACAATGTCAGCTGCAATGTATGATATACAATAGAATAAGATACAGTATACAATAGCAGAAGGTAGCAGAAGGCAATACAAGAGTTAAGAGTCAGTTTATACAAAAACAACTGACTCCCTCCATTTTCTTCATTATTTACAATTCTGCACTGTACACAAGCATCATACCTATAAACTAGTCCATCCATTGTCTAAAGACAATAGTCACTTTCACAAAATAATATTGCTTAATATCTGGTGTCGGCAATTGAACAGAAAAGAATTTCCCTAGGATATTTATAGATTATGATAAGCATACTACATCTGATAAGATTTTTCAGAAGGTTACTTTAAAAAGACAAAAACCTTAATATCTATACTACAAACGGAGCGACGGGAGTGAAACAATCTATTCATTTGAGTCTGAGTTCCCTATCATGACTTACTTATAATAGATTTTTATTATTATACCATTATTTAAAGAGAATTGATATTAGATGGGCAATAAAACTTTAAGTAATTTTAAATACGCATAATAAATTCAAAATGATTCAAAACTGAAAGATTTATAATATAGAGGTATATATCATCGAGTATAAAATTTCGAACTCAATATAAAAATTAGGTTAGTATAGAGTTGGCAAGTCTTATCATTAGTAAAGATAAAATTCTATATTTTATATATATATACAGGTTTTAGTCTTTATTTCTACACTCATTAACAATTTATCTTTAAATAAGAGAGTAATTTCTAGTTTGATGTGGCTAGGTTGAACTCAGTACAGACTTTTAAATTTTCTTTTAATCTTCACAAATTACCACAGCTATAATCAATCATCACATCATAGAATAAGAATGTTTTGCTTTATATGACCTGAATACAGTAAGGCATCTGCTTCTATTTTCATATTAAAATCACAGTTTGAAATAAAATGAAAATTTTCACTCATACTGTTTCCACCTTATGAGACCATTGAAAATTAACAAGACTACGATGTGTACAAAGAGGGGAATTTATCTGTTGCACATTGAAAAAAAGCTGAGATTTGCATATATATTGTTTTAGTTCTTCAGCCTCAGTAGTAGACAAAGAAATTTTCTGAGCAAGAATAGAAACCTGGATTTTAAGATAAATGAATGACATTTTCCTATAAAATTCAGATTCAACATATTTTTAGCTGCTTGAACTAGGTATATTGTACAAAAGGGAAACCAGATTTCTTGTCCATGTATGAGCTTTCTCAGGAAAAAGTTTTTGTACTTGGTATAAAGTAAGGCAAGTCTAATTTCACAAATTTGTCAATTTAAAGTTGTAGTGCAATAATGTACTTGATGCAATAGGAAAGAAAGACCATGTTTAAGATACATTACATTAAAGTCAATAATCTTTCATCATATGCATATTTAACGAGTTGAACAGTAGTTCAATACTAAACAGTGCCATGGACGAGTTCATGTTCTAGGTTTTATATGTGTGAAATAAAATGAAAGAGGCTCAAAGAGGAAGTATTCTAATAACTTAATAAAACTCAAGTGTACAGTATAGATACATCTGTATCAAATTAGTAACTAATAATATTTCAAATGAATCATATTAAGATCAAACAGGATATTAGTTCCATATTCTTTCTGTATTGATAATGATAACATCAGCCCTTTTATACCCGACTTTTAATTTTCACACATATTCTTTTAACAGTCATTCACTGTTGACTTGGGTAATAATATTTTAAACTTTGAACTCAAAAAGAACTGGTCTGAAATATACCTGATGCTGCTCAACATATCTTTTTAAGTTATAGTGGTAATTCTATTATCAAGAATAACAGTGAAACAGAAGAGAAAGTAACACCAGATGAAGGTTTACTTACATTTTTCTTAGATTAATTAGTCCTGTAAATGCTCCTGGTTCTATTATAGAGATTCTGTTACTACTCAGATTCCTGAAAAACACAATGCCATATTACTACCTTAGATAAACTAGAGCATAAAATAACAAAAAGGTTTTCCACCAAACAAAACGTCCTACTTGTAAACCAGTTTTTTTAATTTTTCCAAATAAATTTAATTCAAACTAAATTTAGATGCCTATAATATTATATTTTTGCAGGAGAAAAATTTCTGGTTGTATTGAAAAAGATATGTGTACACAGTTTTTCCTTTATTCCATGTTTAATTCAATCTTATAAAAGGTAAAATTTGCAATTAACTAGTTAATGATGCCTAGAGGTTTGACCAACAACAACATTCAAAATGTTGACATTGGTTCGGGTCTTGAAAAAAAAATTCCTGCTAGCTGTCATGTTTGAGGTACTATATAGTGAGTACTAGTTTGAATACTAGCTTAGATTTACAAGTAGATTTAGCTCTGATAACATCATCATAGCCTGTAGAACTCCACTGAAATCAAGGCAGCAGAAATTCAAGTAAATTAGTGAAGATTATTTTCATTCTGTCAACATTTTTTCAATATTTTCTACAAGCAATGGAGACTATGGAGTATTGGAAATCATTGCCCGATACCAACAAAATGTATGAGAAAAAGGGCTCCCCTATGAAGTGACTGATCTTATATCACTGTGCCTAAATGAAAATGTGCCTTATTGAGTACAGAGTGTGGCTAAAAAGGTCTGTGTGAATGTGTTTTTACAATATGTAGTGGGCCTGTATTTGTTTATAAATTTTTAATACAAATATTGAAAATACCTGTACCAATTTTTCTACTCAATCGAAATTTGTTTTTTATGGGTGGAAATTGATTTCTTTTATTAATATTTTAACTCATTAACAATACCAATATCTCATTAAAAAAAAAAAAACAGGAAAATTTTGAAACTACAGATTTCTCCAGACTCAACATGAAATCTATGAGAACCTGCATGTGGTATTTGTTCTACAGACAAAAATCTCTATAGGTTGAAGTTAAAAGATGTGAGTCAGTTTGAAACATGACATGATTTTTTATATCAACCAGATAAAATATACAGTAAATGATTGAGAAACTTTAGCTGTAGATAGTTGATGAAAGGGATAAATATTTTAATTTCCTGTTTAAAAAACAGTTGAAGATAGACAGTAAACAGGAGTAGTTGCAGACACACAAACCATTTTAAAGTAAAGAACAATGTACTGATATAAATTTTAAAATAAAATACCAAGTGAAACATAATACTTACAATTTGACTAGGTTAGATAATTCATTAAATGATCCAGATTTCAAAATACTCAGCTCATTTTCATTTAATCCCCTGGAAATAGAACATAATATCAGAATGTATGTTTTGTTGTAACGTCACTATCAGGGCTGTTGATTTGGCTCTATATTCCGGACATGTCCGTCTGACCCATTCAAATGTCCGCCTGGGTCAAGGGTCAATCGGACATCAAGTATAGGCTACCCACTACGTGTTTTTCCATGCTAGTAAAAATGCCAGATTTGATGACAACTCACTGATAAGATACCATGCCATCAATCAGTGTAGGGTAATAGAAGGACATAAATACTAATCTAATTATCTGATAATCCCTTAATTACCTGTTATAAGTGATCAATTAATAATCCATTCATTAATCTACTACCGGTACATTTGTTTACATTAGAATCGGACATTGAAACTTTGACCTATTTAGAAAATTGTATTTTTTGTTCACCAGTTACCTCCCTTGAAGTTACATTCATAAATTATCTCTCTATCTGTCAATCAATGGCAGTCTTAAAACTTTGCTTGTTTACATCAAAAAACGATGTATTTATGGAATTGGGGATCTGTTAAAGAGGTTTCAATATGTGACAATGTGATAGGAAACTTATGGAAACTATGTAGGAGATATGATAATTCATAGTCAGTGATGATAATCACCAGGAAAAGCAATAAAGGGTTTTATAATGGCAGGGGTGAAAAAATGTTGACCAAGCAAAAATGGCGAGTACGGAACTTGAGGTGATGAAATATTTTTATACAAAATTAATTTTGCTACTATGATATTGTCAATATTATAAATGTCTCAAAATGGTGGCAAACTGGCACTTTTAATGGACATATTTGGCCTATTGTCAACTCTCATGTCAATATATAAATGATATTCTACTTGAAAAATATTTATTGGAAACTTGTCAAATTGAGATTTCACTTGATGACGTTGAAAAATGTCCGATTGGTAAAAAAATAAATCAACAGCCCTGGTCACTATCACCATTATGTTATGATATGTTATAATTTTTCTAGTATTACAAAAAGTACCTGTAGGCAACAGACATGTCCACAAAATAAGAATGGTGTATGGTCTAGCTGTAAAGACTTATTTATTTCAACATAAGCATAAAACACAAACAATTACAACATTCAATTAATTTGCATAACTATTTGAATGCTCAGTTAAAAGATAGCTTGTCAGGCAACGTAATATACGTTCACTGGCAGCTTTAATTTTAAACAAAATATTACGATAACAAATTATTGGACTGTTTGGAATGAAACTGAACAATATTACATATTTTGAAGGACTAAGACATTAATTCATACTAAATATTTTATTGATTTTCCATAGGGTTCAACCTAATTGTTTACAAGCTAAAGATTGAACATGGCAATAATTCATAAGTAAATATTTTTAAATATTTTCTGATTTTCAATATGGTTGAACTGGAGGTGATTATCAACACTCACAAGTATCCATCAGTATTGTGCCTTATACAGTGTTTAAAAGCTACATATTGAATGCATTTTAGGGTAATAATTCATAGTACCAGTACCAGTAAATATTTTAGGTGATTATGAACACTCACTGTGTAATAATAATGACAATAATTCTTTAAAGAGCAGAAATCCCTTATCAAGAATAGTGCTCAAAACGCTAACATATAACTTTAGAATAACATCACTAATACAAGTGTTCTTTAAAGGGATATGTTCACCATAAAAATAGATTTATTGCTGTTGTTTTCCAATCTTGTTGAGTATACATATAAGCTTAGTTGCTATGGTTCTACTTTGAACTAAGCCCTATTTAAAGTAATTTGAATACCAGTACCCTTTTTTAATATAAGCTTATATATGAAGGTGTCTAATAAGGCATGAATGTTACAAAATATCACATTCCATTGGCAGTCTTACCAGCACTTAAATTTCATATCCTTTATATAAGGAGCACTTAGAGCTAAATTTTACTCAATTACTTTTTGACACTTCCTCTTGGATTTAATTTCACATCCTTTTTGTCAATTATTAAAAATATCTAGGCAATTTACAATCTGACCTCTAACATGAAAACCCAACTTTTCACATTAAGTGGTTCATAATCTATGGGGTCGTAATTGGGCTATACAGTCAAACTCATAATATGCAAGCGGTCAAGGGGTGGTGCTTAACAGAGGTACATGTATGGCACATGAATGACAAGTTTGTAAATTTTGTAATTACAAGGCATGAAATAAGCATTCGGACATGAACATTGTCTGGTACAATTTTGGCTTTATGTCCATTTTAACATGTCAACAAGGAACATCTGGATAATCAAGTAAAAAACAATTGGGCGGTGTAGACCCAATTAATCTAAATTGTTTGCCCGAATCTTGAAGTAGTTTTATTTCTATAATTACGGTACCATAAAATATCAGAGTTAGATGTACGGTAATCATCTTTATGATAAAAATATAACGAAATTCAATCAAGTTTTTTACTTATATTTCAAATATAAAGTAAGAATTTTATACATTGATGTACTCCAGTCCAGAGTATTTTGAGAAGCATCATGTTTAACTAGCACAGCCAGATGTTTTAATGAACTCCTCAAGACCGAAAGAAGAAAAATAATGAAAGGAAGAAATTCTTTGATTGCTAGATATATGTCATTGTCCAATCAGATAATAGAAGACTTTCTGTTCTAGATTTCCTTTTTTATGGTTTTTACGTTCTTTGAGAAAAATCGGGAATATAATGCCTTTTCCAGCGACATTAAAATATTCTTAGCTAGAATGTAACCACTATTTGCAGGTGAGAAAACTGCAAATTTCTGTCATAAAATGCTGGTACTGGTATTAACATGCAATTTTCTATAGAAAATATGTCCGGTACAAAATACCAAAGAACAAATTGATTTGTGCCAGACAAACTGCCCGGCCCGGCCCGATTCTTAAGAGTTATTTCATGCCTTGATATATGTAATGCATAAACAAATTAACAATTTCTATAACATTTCGATATATTTAATTATACATGTACATGTATACCGGTATTATATTTCTTTCTTAATAATCATTTACAACATCAATTATCAGTGTATGAGACAATGAGTAAAATTCATGGATTACAACACAAACAAAGATTATCTGTTCCAGTAATTTGGCATTAATTAACTGTTAGCTTCATTTAAATGTGATTAATAACAAGGATTACCAAATTGACCGTTGATTGGAGGGTGAGACATGTTCACTGTCAAGAAAAGGGTGGTGTTGAGTAGGGGTAAATTTCGTTGAAAATATCATGAGATGTATTCTTGGTGGCTGTTAATTAAAGGTTTTCAAATGAGTGTGGTGTGAAATGATCAATGATAAGGTTGGAAGAAATTGTTTAACCCATTATGAAATATGTTAATAGAATAGATAATGAATTTTTCGATAAGGAATTATTTCAATAGGCCCTAAGAGTATTAAGAAATATCATGAGAGGCAAGGTTATATTATATCCACTGGCCGCTTTGTTTGAAAAAGAAAACATGGAATTTGGTCAAAATACATTAAAGGGATTGTAAAGTGTAAGCTAATTTCTGTTGTTATTTACCTAATCTTATTTATCACTGGCTCAATATTTGCAATAAGCTTACGCATAGGTTTTCTTGTGATGTCACTGTCCGTAATGTCATCTCAAAGAAAAAAGGTTAAGAAATCGAAAACCGGCAGAAAAATTGTTAAAATATAACGGGAATCTGCAAGATGGGTGCATTCGATTCTTTGTTCCAGACACCTCTTATAATACCAATGATAAAACACGACATGGGTAAAGCATTGTGCATCGAACGTACCTTTGCGGATGTCGAAAATGATAATCAAACAAGTTGATTTTATTTCACGAGTACAAACAATATCAACCAATTCAACCATGATTCTCTGAGTAATAATAATAGCCCGAGCTTCAATGAAATGGCCATTGGTAGATCGAGGTGGACCAGCGGTTAAGAATTAAGATATATCTGGGATGAACCGAATTCATTTAATCAAGTATTCCTTTAGAGTGACCTTTCAAGCGAGACTATTTCAACGTGACGTAACTCATTAATAGAAATGATCTACTTCCAACCTAAACAATTCGCGGAGAAATCAAAACAAAAATATATGATTATCAATGCGCATATTGATTTAGTTTTTTTTTGCCATTCTAAATATTATATATAGGATTACGGCAAAAACACATACCGGTACTTTAATGTGTTATTTATTGACTTTTCTACTTATCGCCGGCGACAGACAACTTTTTTCTAACTGTCGAGTGGAATATCTACCTGTCGGCGACAAAAAACAAAAAACACAGCAATAACTCACATAATTTTTTTTCGATTAAAAATATAATTTTCAATAGGATCAATGAGTGTTAACCCACAAAAAATCAAACGCATTTGAAGAACAAGGGCAATAACTCATATTTAAAAAGTTTCAAATTTGTTTTTTTCCAATAGGGATCGGGTAGATAAAAGGTTTATCAATATGCATCAAGAATTACCCTGTAGCCAGTGCCTTCTGTTGAATAGTAACTTGTTGCTTTCAACCACTCTAACCTGTAGCTTATAGCTAATAGAGTGAAAACATGATGTCAAACACGATATTTCGGTGAATTATCCGATCACAAAAATCAATAGGGATCATCTACAGACTACATAATGCCATTGACCCAAAAAATCAAAAGAATCTGTCAAAATTGTAGCCCTGTAAAGTGAGCATATGAAAAATAAGAGACTTACGGACAAATATATTTCTGGGAGGGCTGGGCGATATTAGTTAAGATAGTGGACCACGGCCATATACGCCTAACGAAAAATTTAATCGGGATAAAATTAAACTTTCTCAAACCTTTCGATTTAGGTCCAATAACATCCATTTTAAGTTTCATCAAAATCGGTTGAAAACTAAGAGAGTAATAGCATATTTAAGATTTGGGGCAAGGGCAATAACTCTGCTTGTAACGATCGAAAATAGCTCAAATTTGAACTTGATCTTCGTTTTCTGAATATATATACACATATCAAATTTCATTTGATTCCGTCAAAAACTCTAGTTTTTAGAGCGTTTACAAGCAAATGTTGATGGACAGACCGACGGATTTGGGGCAAGGGCAATAACTCTGCTTCTAACGATCAAAAATAGCTCAAATTCAAACTTGATCTTCGTTTTATGAATATGTATACGCATATCAAATTTCATTTGATTCCGTCAAAAACTCTAGTTTTTAGAGCGTTTACGAGCAAATGTTGATGGTCGCACCGACAGATTTGGGGCAAGGGCAATAACTCTGCTTCTAATGATCGAAAATAGCTCAAATTCGAACTTGATCTTCGTTTTATGAATATGTATACACATATCAAATTTCATTTGATTCCGTCAAAAACTCTAGTTTTTAGAGCGTTTACGAGCAAATGTTGACGGACGGACGGACCGACGGACGGACGGACGGACGGACCGACGGACCGACGGACGGACGGACGGACGGACAGGGGTGACTACAATATACGTCCTCATAGAGAGATGAGGGCGTATAAAAATGGATCACAATATTCATCATAAATATATATATCACGATATGGGTATATATCGCGATATTTTTAAGAAGTGTTTTTACTGGTTATTGAAACAAAATGTTCATGTTTTGTTCTGTCAAAAAAACCTTAAATGTAAACAGTAAATATCTGTCAAAAACAACCAAATCTTCAATAGCATGAAAAAACACCGAAATATCGCCATATCGTGATGTAATTATCATGATATATCGTCAAATTTTGGTCAAGATAAAGTCATTTTAACAGTTTTTATACACACAACTTTATACTTTTAGATATTTGAAAAAGATGTGTTTTTATTTGAGGCGATATTGGGCTACTAACGATATAAATTCCTATACCGGTATATCGCCCAGCCCTAATTTCTGGGTGTATAAAAGCCACCCATATATTCTAAGGAAGCAATGTAAACAGTATTAGGGTGTATGGAGAAGAATCTCAATGAAAGCACTGGCCTAGGTCACAAAGCAATAGTGAATAAGCTTATTATAAATAAAGTGAAAGTTAATGAAAAGTGATTACTTACAAGTGAACAGTATCTGGTGGAAAATTGATATGGTGAAGAAACTTGAATGGTGCACCTGGTTTTGAGCAATCAACTTTCCGACCTTTCTTTTGCTTGCCTTTAGACCCGAGCATTGTACAAAGACAATTTGGAACACATCCATTGATTAAGCCTATTCCAAAACAACTAACAAGAAATATACAGAATATCAAATTCTGTAAAACCATGGCTGTTGTTTGAATTTTATTACATCACATCTACTCCACAAACTTTTTAATTTCATGGATATTTCACATTTAATATTCTTGCACATTGCTCAGATATCATAATTCCACTCAGTGATCACAAAATATGATAACAAAATATAGAGTTGAGTCCATAAAGATTTTATCCTGTAGAAATGATCTATTACACTATATTCCAGTACACTGTGTAGCTATTTCAGTAACCAAAACTACATTATCTTCCTCAGTTTCAACACAACTCCACTTTTATTGTAGGCTGTAAAAGAAATCAAATAATAGAGAGATATGATCTGCTAAGGATATTAACTCAATTTAGTTTAGCACAGAAGAGAGTTCAGTAAAATGATAACATGAAACATAAAATAAAACAAATGTTACTGTAGGTGCACTAGTACATCAAAGATTTTAACTGGTGAAAGATTTAACAGATACAGAATTCTGACTTATATATATATACGATATTTCAAATATTGATACACAGATTTCTATTTGGTTGTATATCAAACATAACTGACAATATGAACTATGTTGTATAAGGTGAGGACATATTTTCTAAATTCTCTCCAAGATGCAATAGGCAGCAGATAGGGACATTTTTAAATAAAGACAACCTAATTCCCTTTTACGTGTACTTTTCCTGGTATCTTAAATATACAGATTATTTGTATAAAGTATAATCTCACAAATGCAAATAAAAAATGTAATAATTGAAAAACCGCTTACAAACATGTCAAAGCATTTTTAATACTAACTTGTAATTTTATGGATAATTACTTTGTTTGATGAATATTTTAGTTTCTGTTTTTATACTTATGACACCACTGATGAATATTTACTTTTATTGCCCAAGTTTGAGAATATAGATTTTTTAACCATTATTAGAGATTAGGGTGATTGAAAAGCAACAAGTTGCTATTCAAATAGAAGGCACTGGCACAGGGTTAAGGTTATGTTTACAAACTTTGTGATGCTAATATGCAATAAACAAAATCAAAGAAGAAAATAATAAATGGTTGTCCTATAAATCTTCTTGAACCTAATAAATAAATTTAAAATACTGATTATTACTGTAAAAGCTAAAACATTGTTGAAGCAATTCACTGTGGACAAAATAATATTAGGCTGATTGTAAGCCAGATTCTCTAGAATAAAAAAAACCGATTAATAACTATAGAAAATACATGTTTCATATCAATAAATAAGACGGCAATGATATTCAATTAATTTGTTAAATCAACCTACATCGTCGATTGGGTCAAGCCGTCCATGAACAAGTATATCATGTAGGTTTTTATTTTTGGAATAAGCACAGACTAATTTTTTGTAGAAAATGGTTGGAAATTTATTTTGTAACTCTGTGTAGTATCTTTTGGTAATTCGGGATGCTTGGCAAGCAATATTATTGAACGGAGTAACAAATGGGATTATTTGAGAATCGAACTGTATGTTAAGTCCAGAAGGTGAAATAGTTTTAAGCTGATCCATCCAAAAGCTCTCCCTGTATAGTCTTGAAGTTTTAGGGTTGGTGTCTTCTTGAGATATGACTTGTTCAATTGGTGTCACCTTCATATCTGCGAGGGAGTGGTTGATGAGGTTGAAGTGGTTCCCAATCGGTTTATCTAGATGATGGGAGATGTCGAAACGATGGCCGACCATTCTTTCCCGCAAAGAATTTTTGGTTTCACCTACGTATTGTAAAGGACATTTGTCGCAAGAAATTAGGTAAATAATATTTGTACTGGTACACGAAAGCTGACCGTTGATAGGGAATTGTTTATTGTTATGCTTATTAGAGAAGGAATTGGTTGTTAAAATATGCTTGCAAGTTCTACATCTTGTAGAACTGCACGGCCGAGATCCGAAAGATTGATTAGAGTTAACCGGAACGAGGATTGTATTCCGGTTCTCAATTTCTGAAAGAGTTTTGCTTTTAATGCTGCGGAGATATCGTTTAGAATATCCCCGCTCTCGCAGTTTCTTAAATACCAATTGACACGCATTATCAAAGTCCTCTTTTTGGGTGCAAATTCTACGAAATCGTAAAACTTGAGATTTTATTATGCCTGAAAAAGTATGTTTAGGGTGAAAGGAACTTTTTAGTAAAAGTTGGTGGGTATCAGTGGGTTTGAAAAATACTTTTATATCCGCCTTCCTGGTTACATCAAAATCCGGTCCTTTGAATACGGTTGTGTCGAGAAAGTCCAAGCTTTGATCACTTATATTAGTAGTTAATTTGATTGACGGGTGATGGTTATTCAGAATTTCGAAGTATTGCCAGAATTCCTGAATAGTATGTTGCCAAATCAAAAATATGTCATCCAGAAAACGTCCGTAGAAAAGTGGTTTGAAAGGAGAGATTAAATCAATTTCGCGTTCCCATTCAGCCATGAATATATTGGCATAGCTCGGGGCAAATCTCTTACCCATTGCTGTTCCTGAAGTCTGAAGAAAAACTTTACCGTTAAAAGAAAAATCATTCCGCTTTAAACAAATTTCTAGTAATTGAAGAATTTCAGAATCAGGCCGTTTAGGATCAGGTATTCTATCGAAACATTTTTTAACTGCGTTCAAACCGGATTCATTGTCAATATTTGTATACATGCTGCTAACGTCCATTGATATAAAAAAGGCATTATTCGGAATTTCTAAATTTTTAATCTTTTGAACAAAATCGGTTGTATCTTTCAGATATGACGGATGTTGACACGCTAAAGGTAATAAAAAATGGTCAATATATTCTGAAACACGATATGATTCACTGGAGCAATCTGAAATAATAGGTCGACCCTTAGGTATAATATTCGGTAAAAACCATTCTGTTTCCGGATTTTTGTGAATTTTTGGGAGGGTATAAATATGCCGTTGACGCGCCGTAGAACTAGCCGAAAGATAATCATATTGTTTGTCAGAAATAAATTCGTTTTCTACTAATGTTTTTAAAATGTCATTAATCATCCTGCCGGTTTCTTTAAAAATTGGGCCATCTAAAATTTTATAATGTTCAGGTTTATTCAATTGACTTTCAACTTCTTTAATATAATCTGCGCGGTTTAAAATGACACACGAGCTTCCTTTATCGCTTTTTCTTATAATGATATCCTTATAATTTTTCAGGTGGTTTAAAACTGTCCGTTCAACGCGAGTTAAGTTGTTTTTACAGGTAGTATTCCTGTAAACAACAACAAATACTAGTGCTCTAACAAGTTAATACACCTAGAGTTTTGATATAATAATGTTGAACATTAAATAAAAAGGTTGATTTTTTTATTTAATTAACCAATGACAATCTTAATTGGTGCAGCTTTTGATTAATCATAGAAAAGGACAATTATTGAGCTCTAATCAACAAATAAATTTCAAAAATAAAATCAGCAAGTAATTTGTATATATGTCTTTAGGTTGTTGTATCAGCACTGCAGACAGTGCAACTTTGGATCACTTGAACAACTGAACAGGTTACAGATGACTTCTATCACTTTAAATTGGCAGACATGGATGACGATGTTAAAAGCTTGAAATTTATCTTATTGTCGCCATCACAATGCAGAGCATCTGTCGTAATAAATGGGTTGAATACAGTGAAGAGAAGAGCATGGCAGTAAGTACAGCCAAACTTCAATTATTTTTCATCTTGGCATTTTTCACTGCTTTTGTTGCCATGATAGTCAAACTGCATGAAAATTGTCATATGACATCTTATAAGCATTCTTTTGGCTGTTAGAAAATCATACTCCACTGAGACGCCATCTCACATCAGACAGGTGCTAAGTTAAAAAGCTCCAAATATCAAACAGGATAGATTTCTTGCTTTTAAGTTTAAAGGGGCAGTACTAAAATGCGAAATTTTCATTATCAAATCTTTGCAAATTGTACGCATGTAAAATTTTTGAAAATATGCTATGGTATAACATAGATAGATTTTGGAGTATAGTTTTCATATAGCACCCAACACTTCCAACTTTCTAAAAAACAGACTGCTCCTTCAGTAGGTTTAGTACCAGTAAGCTAATGTATTATTTAATGGGATAATAAATAGGCCTACCATACTAAATAAAATGGTACAATGGTATCATAATAATTATCAAAAAAAGTCTTGCTTAAAATAACCTTCCAGATTCAGATCCAAAACTACTAAAACAACCAACAGTGGCAACAATCATTACATTATTGTACACTCATTTTCATTCAGTTCAGATAGGCCTACCCTACCAGTATGAAAAGCTGCATCAAGATTCAAGTTCATATAGAGAGATAGAATAGTGCTATACTGTATAGGTAAGTAGACTTTATACAGAATCTCTTCTTCACTTCATTACACACACTCCTTCATCATTCTCAGTCTTCAGCACGGTACGATAATCAAATGCTATAATAGAATGGTATCTCTATTTGTTGTATATAAATAGGGCCAGTTATACTAGGCCTACTCTAGTATTGGGGCCAATAATGCACTGTAACAATGTTTATAAGCAATAAACATTGATACAACTAATACGTTATATACACTTACTTGTGTTGCTCGGTTAAGTGGCGTTGAGTAATCAATATTGCACAAGAAAGCTCACACAATAACAAAAGTCTATCAACATTTTCACATCTTCACTGAAGCCATCTTGATTTTCTGCATAACCTCGTGACGTCAGTGGGTCACTCAAAGAATAAGATCAATTTGATTGGTCAGTTGTTTGCACGCTGAAAAATCCATTCATAGAGCAAAGAAGCTCCATTAGATTCTAAATGGATTTATAATTATTGAATAATACATGTCCAATGAAAAAAGGAAACAAACAAACAAATGCATAGTGAAATTTTAGAAAAGAAAATTAGACTGTCAATTTGAAATATTATAAAAATTACTTGTGAAATATCTACATCCAATGTCCAAAAACATCATCTGTGCACGATGGTCTGAGGTGAGTTAAAGATGGGTTCCTTTTTGCATTTATCAAAATGTTAGTACTAATACTTATAAAAAAATAAGTTTGTGTCACATGTCTACAATCATAAATTATATTTAGCTAAATTAAAAAAGAATTACAATAAGAATCCCAACGAGTGGTCGATCAAGAATGGTCAAAAAGACTTTTTTATCTGTATAAATATACAGACTGTACATATACATGGACATTTATGATTGGTTAATATGCAATAAAATTATAATGATATTAATACATGGATAATCATTTGAAACATTTATTTACAAAACATTTTGCTTAATTTTACAATAAAAACAGGCCTGTAGACGGTTGACCCATATATGTTTATACGGGCCTGAAAAATAAGAAAACCGGCCCATCTATAAAGTCGGCATTCCTGGAAGTTGATTTGAGTCTAGAATATTTGGATGTAGTCCTCAGAAATACCATGTTTGTTGAAACTTGACAGAAAGATACTACAGGCCCGCGGTAAGTAATTTCATCTTGGAGGGGGTGGAGTGCAAAACTCATTCTCGAGGTTGGTGGTGCAGAATTCATGGCTTTGGGCTGGGTATGGCTGTCAAAATTATTGGGGAGGCCACCCCTGTTCCTAAGGGCCTGTACTACTGTGTGTCTTTGATATCATAGGTGTAGATTTAGGGTGGGGGCGTCCTCAGAAATGGCGTGACGAAAGGATATTGCCCCCCCCCCCCCCCCCACATAAAATATAAGTGAAAAATCCCGAATTCAACATCATAATCAATGAAATATGGTTCAGATTTATAGCACAAAATCTGGACCATTGTCCATTTTTTCTATAGGGGGAGGACGTTCTGTTGTGGCTTGCTTTGCACTCAGATAGGCGGGACGGAAGTAACCTAAATAATTGGTCCTTCATATAATTTGGTTGGTAAGGAAGTTTTCTGGAAGAATTAAATGATATTAAAGTGAAAAAATCACGAATTTAACATCATAACCCCGATAGTTCAGATAACGCACAAAATCTTGGCCATTTTTTCTCAAGCGGGGAGAACATCCTGTTGGGACTTGCTCCTGCAGCCCTTCGCGACGTAGGCTACTTTGACTATGAAAAACCATCCTGGTTCGCCCCCACAAACTTTTGAATAAATCCACGTCCTTGCTTGATATCCATTATTATATATTCCAGCTTATTCTAATCTAAGCTCCCTTCCGTTCTAACGTTTTCAGGTGGGATATTTCCTGGTGTCTTCCCATATCGCCCCTTCCCACTTTGCCCCTTCCCATTTCGCCCCCAAACTTTTCCCATTTTGCCCCTTCTCCATTTCGCCCCTTTCCTGTTTTGCCCCTTCCCACTTCGCCTCTTCCCCCTTTCCCATTTCATCCCTTTTTCAGTTCGCCCCTTGCCCATTTCGCCCCTTCCGACTTTGCCCCTTCCCATTTCGCCCCTTTCCCGTTTCGCCCCTTCCTATTTCTCACACTTCTCCTTTTAAAAATACTTATACCACTTAAGAAAGTGTGCTTGTTCGAATTCTGGCCTAGGCTGTTATTGTACAAGGCTGTGTTCCCCGTTTTCCGTGGTAAGGAACTGGGGGACGGACAATGAAAAGTGACTATTCTTGCGGACGGTTGAGACGATAAACCATTGTATGCACAAACAAAGATAAAAGGGGCAGTATGCAAATTTTTAATATCAAAAACTGTGTAAATTATACTTCTGTATTTCTAAAATAGGTTTTCCATGTAAACTGAATTTGTTTTTAAAAGGGTTAATAAAAACGGAGTGTTCATCTAATTTGTGTATAATATTTTTGTAATAATGCAATTGGTTTTAATCATGGAATGGGAATAAACGTGAAGAAGGGGGGGGGGGGGGCGAAATGGGAAAGGGGCGAAGTGGCAATAGGGGGTGAGATAGGAAAGGGGCGAATTGGGACGGGGCTAAATGAAAAAGGGGTGAAATTGGAAAGAGCAAAACAGAAAAGTGGCGAATTGGGAAGGGACCAAATGGAAAGGGGCAAAATGGGAAGGGGCATAATGGGAATAGTTTGGGGGCGAAGTGGGAAGGGGCGATATGGGAATAAACCATATTTCCTTGTGTTACGAAAGGGCATCTTCTAGAAAATTGTGCCTGAAACGCGATTTCCTGATAGGTCTATGTCTTTAAGAATTGATGGTTTATTTGTGTAGGAGCTGCTGGACCAACACAAGAAATTTTTTGGAATTAGACGCAGCTCAAAACGCAAATTCCTGACGAAGTTTAAGATTATTGGATACAGGCCTGACCCTCCTACAAATTTTTTTTTCACCATCAAGCGTATCGCAATCTAGTGTGTTATGGCTGTTGACAGAGACTGAAACATTCTTTCTCTCAATATCTGAGAGACAGGAGACCATGTATGATTAAATCTTGAAAATGCGCAACTATTAGGTTGCGTTGAAATATTCTTCCTGCTTGAGTTTTTTCCTAAAACGTCCCCGATACCAAGAAATATAGAAAAAAAACCTAGGCCTTCTTTCTCTCAGGAATATGGTAAATGTCTTTAGGGTAGGCTACCAAAGGAAATATATATAAGCTATTTATATTAGAAAGTAGCTGAGGAACTACACTGCCACTGGTTTTCTTCGTGAAATTCTTGTAGTTTGTAGGCTTACAACATGACAAAGAGTTATGTACCTTGATACAAACTCTTTCGTGCACCTGTCAACCTTCAACTTCCGGTAAAAACCGCGGGTAAAGTAAAATGTAAACATTGCAAGTCTTTTCTGCGCTAGAAATAGAAATCCATCTGTTTCTATTCTTTTTGGAAAGGATTATTGAAATCTTTTGGTCTGAACAAAACAAAGCTATTCCTTTATAGTCTTTGTTTTTAAAAGGTATTCGATCTTTCTTATTATAGAAATAGAATTGTTAATTGTATTGTTAATTAAGCACTAAGCAGACTGTCCTGTACACCCAATTTGGTGGTTAGATTTCAGACAGCTCTAGTGTCTAGTTAATAAATCACTGACACAATCAGTTCCTGTGTTAAAATTGCAAGCAAACAATCCATGAAAGTTGTATGTGGGAACTTGGAAGTCACCTGCAAGTCTGCTACACTAAATCATGTGACTGTCACATGATTGAAACTGTTTATTTATTAATTGTTGGCTGTCAAGACTCAAGGTCATGTTGGTTATATTTATTTTTTCAAGACCTTTGTGATTTGTGACGTCATCTTACATGTAGTTGAAGTAATGGTGCAAGTTGATGCTATATTAACAACCCCTTGAAGAATACAGTTGCTATTGAGATTAATTTAATGTTATATCTTTAATTTAAAAATGACTATGTATTTACAGGTTATTTTTTAAGAAAAGTTCTGCATCATGGATCAAAGTAAATTTGAGTCTGACAGATCTAAGAAGTGTTTCATAGAGTCAATTGTTCCAGAAATTACTAAAACTGAAGCATGTTGGCTTGGTATAGATGAAGCTGGTAGAGGACCAGTATTAGGTAAGCTCTGTGATAAACTTTGACTTCCTTTCTTTAGTAGAAGTCGATACTGTGTTATAGAAGTACAGACCCAGGACTTAAGTATACAGATAATAATTTAAATAGGATACCTTGCTATAAAAAAAGCAATTTATCCAATGTAGCCTAATTGTTTCAGGAAGAACATTACTATGATTTTTTTTATCTCCTTCTAATCAGTGATCATTATAAAATGATGGTCAAAAAATTATATTTATTTTGAAGGAAAAGATCCTATTTATTTTTAGGTCCTATGGTTTATGGAACATGTTATAGCCCTTTACATACTGGTGCAAAATTGAAAGAAATGGGTCTGGCAGGTAAACAATTCAATTAATTTATTCTACACCCAATGGTCACACTTTTCTTGACAGTAAACATGCGTCACGCCGTCACCCAGCAGACATTTTCTGATAACTCTTAAACAGTTAACAGGTAATTACTGCCCAACATAGAAATAGAAAGATAAATGATTAGTTCGAGGTTGATTAGAAGGGTTTAAGTGATTTTCATACAGTTCTTGTACTTATGAAGGCTACATGCATACATTCAGGACCCAATCGAAACTAGAAAATACCAACTGTTACCATTTGATTGGTGTCTGAGACCTGAGTAATTGTTTTGAAGAAGAAAAGGGTAGGTAAATCTAAGATAATTTGATGAAGATGCATTTTCTGTATTTTCAATTGTTTGAATTAATGAAAGAAGTTGTGACACTGTTGATGACCCCACTATTTTACATTGTCTTATGTTTTGTTAACTTCTAGATTCAAAAACATTAAGTGAAGAACAAAGAGATAATATGTTTGAGAAAATAAAAGAAGCAAGTGATGTTGTTGGTTGGATTGTTGAAATTTTACCCCCTACTTATATATCTAACAGTATGTTACGTAGGTTAGTAGTGTCTATTGAATATAAAAATCTCTTAAAATGATAGTAAATAATATTGTTACTTTCTTAGTGTATCGGGAACACTGTTGATAGCATCAATTTGTACCATTCCAATATAAATTCAAATGTCTGTGATTCCTGAAATTTCAATAAAACCAAGTTTTTGATCTTGCATTTTAAGATATGTACCAGACTACAATGGCTGATGCAAAAACTGGTTATTTTAACTGGGAATCATGTTGTCTTGTTTGTTTCTGTGCATGAAATTGAAAGAAAAATATTTTTATTTTGTAAAACATAAATCATTTCTTATCATCTGATCCTTGAAGGAAGTATTGCCCAGTCTTGCCCTTAAAAGTAAAATAATATTGTCAACAGATGGAAAGTTCAGATTATTTAATAATTTTCTGGTAATATTTAAGGTCAAAGTATAATTTAAATGCCTTATCACATGATTGTGCCATTGGTTTAATTAGAAGAGTATTAGATAAAGGTGTAAATGTAACAGAGGTAAGTTAACTTTAAAGGGATTGTTAAGTGATTTTCTAAACTTTGTATGAGTATCAGGGACACTGATAGCATCAATTTGCGTCATTCCAATTTCCATTCCGATGTCTGTGGTTCCTGCGATTCCACTAAAACTAACATGTTTTATGACTTCACTGACAGTGATCTACCGGAAGCTACTATTGATATTTATGCAGATCACTGTCAGTGACGTCATAAAACGTTATAAAGCAATTCCTTTATCCCAAAAAAAGAAAACACAATATTTATGAATAAAAAATTATTCCTTTAAAAGCAGAGTGAACTATAAAAAAGGGAAATGTATAGAAGTTGTGTAGTAGTTATTTCTTTTCAATCTGATTTGGTGTTTTAATCTGCAGGTTATATTCTATATTTTAGATTTATGTTGATACTGTTGGAGATCCTATGAAATATCAGAACAAATTACAAGAGTTATTCCCTAATATTTCAGTAACAGTGGCTAAAAAGGCTGATGCCACCTACCCAATTGTCAGTGGAGCTAGTATTTGTGCTAAGGTAGGTCAAGGCTGTCTGTGAAGTGAGCTTATGTTTCCATGCTTGACCAGCTGGTACATCTTGATTGTGAACTTAAAAGAATTGTTCTTCACACATTACATATGTGAGCAAAATTGAAAACTAAGAAACTAGTTAAAGGCAACTATAAGTTGTAAAAGTTGTAAAACATATTATTGTAGGTTGCCAGAGATTATTCTGTAAAGAACTGGGTATTTGCTGAAGATATAGATACAGAAGATTTGGTCTATGGTTCTGGATATCCAGCAGGTATGCAACCTTTCACAAAAAAGATAGTGGACCACAGCCATATATGCCCACCACGGCATGTGGATGGTAAAATGAAAAAAGCCTTAAATTTAATCAGACGTAAACTAAACAAACAATACAGTTCAAATTGGACCTTGATCTTCGTTTTATGAATATGTATACACATACCGAATTTCATTTGATTTCATCAAAAAATCTAGTTTTTAGAGCGTTTACAAGCAATTGATGTTGATAGAAGCACTTACTGTATAGAGGTTAAATAAAGGGTGATAACTCCTCAAAACTGACATAAGAGGACTAAATCTTGAAAAAGCCTTAAATTTAATCAAAATTTAGCTCAACTTTCTCAAACTTTTCGATTTAGGTTCAATAAAATTCATTTTAAGTTTCATCAAAATCGGTTGAAAATAAGTAATAGCATATTCAAGATTTTGGGGCAAATAATGAAAAACCTTATTGACACAATTGTTAAATAGTTTATCTTTACTATTGAAAAAAAACTTACAATTTATATGGCAGTTCAAGTTAACATTGGTCATTGTGGTCCCAAAAAATATTAGAATTATTTTCATTTTAAGCGTTATTTCAACTTGTAATTTTTTTCAGATCCTAACACTAAGAAATTCATGTCATCTAGTTTAGATAAAGTATTTGGTTTTCCTTCATTTGTAAGATTTAGTTGGTCTACAGCAGCTCAAATTATAGAGAAAGAAGGTGTCACTGTTAGATGGTTTGTATATCATTTATCATTTTCCTATTCGAAAGTACTGGAAGGAGCAAACAGATAATTGTTAAAGGATATCCAGATACTGTGCTATATTTACCAAGCACATATTGGTTTCATATTGGTACCATTTCTAATTAATTTCATTATTTTAATTCAGGATTTATCTAACTTTAGATTTTTCCTAAAACTATGCACACATATAGAGGAATTTGGTAGAAATATGATAAATATGAAATATGAGACATAAGATAAGCTAACCAGGGTAACATTCATTGTTTTCATTAATTTTCTTCTTGTATATAAGTTTCCCTTTAAGTAACATAAATTGTTAGTTGAAGCGTTATGTTCTTAAAATTTATTCGTGACCTTTGAAATGACAAGATGTTTGTGTTCTATATGATAATAAACATATTTAAGAATTTATTTGATTTCACATTGACTAGCAATTTATTTATTACTTTAACCTAATTGTTTATGTCCCTCAATATTTTTATGGCCATTATGAAAAATTTTCAGGTGGCAATCGAGCAGTTTGCAATGATGTGAACTTTCTCTTGCAAAAGAGTGTTTTTAAAGTGTAACATTATGCCTTGTCTTGAAGGGAGAGTAAATTCAGTAACCTAAGTATAATGTTTTACAGGGAAGATGATGATGAAGAAGAAGAAAATAAAGATGCTAAAGGAACAGCCAGTTTACTAACATTTTTTAAACGATCAGATGATGATCCTAAATATAATCGTCATTCATATTTTACAGACAGATGTTTATCTAATCTTACCAACTTATAACATTAAATACCAAGTACATTGTTCATACTGCACTAACTAGTGTTATAGTGAAAGTTGTTATTAGTGCAACATAGACAAGGCGTGTTTTGACAGAACAGGGACTCAGTTGACCCTTGATGGTCGTGTAATTATATAATATTTTCACTGTTATGTTTCGTCTGCTTGGATTGGAAAGAAATTATTTTCTAGTGAAAACCTTAAAATAAAATTAGTAACCCACCTTTTCTTTCCATTGTTATTGTATTCTAGTGTTGATGTATAGTGGTGCCTTGGTCAGATCATAGTTTTTGTCAGGAATTTTATAAAAGTTTGTCTCTTTAAGACCATAGAAATTCAAATTTTGATGATTCAACATGTTGATTTGAGTTTCAACCCTAGATAATTTGAAAATACAAAAAAAATAAAGTACAGTAGAGTTAAAGAGTTCAAAAAGGGTTGCTGTCCATATTGTCCCAGTAAACTCAGTAATAAAAAGTTTCTGAATTGTTTTCTTCAGATTATGCAAGTCTTATGACTTACAGGGTTTATACTTGATTACTGAAAAACAATTTAATAAATCTTTATTAAAAATAAAATCAAGAATTTTGTCTTGTAGAGTGTTAATAAGCTAAATATTGAACTGTTGCAATGAACAAAATGCAATGTCTCAAATTTTGTTTTTCTCCGTTTCAATAGGGTTCTTCCTTGAGTAATATTTAACAATATCACCAAATTTTGTCGAAATCCATTCAGAATTGTGCTTTAAAGAGAAGTTAAGAGCCAAAGATTGAACATGTTTTTAAGAACAATGGAAATAATTCATATTAAATATTTTTCGATTTTGCTGATGTTCAATAACAAGTTTGTCAAAATCAGTGAAGAATTGTGCCTTCTAGCATTTACAAGCTTAAATTTGAACAGGTTTAAAAGAACAAGGGCAATAACTCATATTTAATATTTTTTTGATTTTGCTCATTTTCATTAGAGCTCATACCTGGGAAGTAATAATTTCAGTTTCATCAAAATCGGTGAAGCATTGTTTGGGTGTTTACGACAAAGTTTGGATGGACCTACAGACAAGCGGACATGGGTGATGCCAATATATGCTATATGGGCATATGAAAAAAATGCTATTTGTATCAACAAGTTTACTCTTTCATATCACAAATATATCAGAAAACATACGGAAGCTTATGTTGCAATATTCTAACAAACTAAAAAGATAGTGGACCACGGCCAAATACGCCTAACGAAAAAGTCTTAAATTTAATGAGGAGTAAACTAAACTTTCTCAAACCTTGCGATTTAGGTCCAATAACATCCATTTAAAGTTTTATCAAAATCGGTTGAAAACTAAGAGAGTAATAGCATATTTAAGATTTGGGGCAAAGGCAATAATTCTGCTTTTAACGATCGAAAATAGCTCAAATTCGAACTTGATCTTCGTTTTATGAATATGTATACACATATCAAATTTAATTTGATTCTGTCAAAAACTCTAGTTTTTAGAGCATTTACAAGCAAATGTTGATTGACAGACCGACAGATTTGGGGCAAGGGCAATAATTCTGCTTCTCACAAGCGAAAATATCTCAAATTCGAACTTGATCTTCATTTCATGAATATGTATATACATATCAAATTTCATTTGATTCCGTCAAAAACTCTAGTTTTTAGAGCGTTTACGAGCAAATGTTGACCGACGGACGGACGGACAGGGGTGCCGACAATATACGTCCTCATAGAGAGATGAGGGCGTATAAAAATGTTCATGATGTAGTTGAATGATACTAATCATAGTACATCACTAACAATAAACTGGTATTTGGGCTTTTGCAATTGTATTGGATAAGTTCAGAAGAAATAATATTGTACTCTTAATACAATTGAAAATTATGATAAGAATTTCATGTAAAAGAACAATGACAATTCTTCTATACACATACATGTATTCATTTTTTTTTTTTAGCCAAATTAGCTTGCTTTATTTAAAACCTTAAAAAGCCAAGGGCAAGTTGACAAAAACTAATTGAAAATAATAGCTCGGGTTGGTTGTTTCTGTAGTAGATTTCTCAAAATAAATAAGATGAGAAATTTATATGTAAAAACTTTCTCACAACATATTTTGACATTAGAATTCCCTTTTATTTGGATAAAAATATTTGATACCAATGGTGGGATGCTGGTCTATGACCTAGATTTCAATTCTTAAATACTGGGCTAATAATTTGATCAATTAAATATCATTTAATGTAAAAGTTTATGTCTTCTGACACAATGATAAAACAAAATGGAACAAATTAAAAATGTCAGGAAGTTGAATCTGTGGAGATATAAAAACAGTATCATAAACAATGACATATCTGTGACTTAAAGTGAAACTCAAATGAAGCTTTTTCTCGTATCGATTAAATTTAAACTAAGTAATTAGCAAAATAAACTTTATATGTAATTTGTCTCTTTCATTAGCTGAAGAATAAATATCAATGTATGGTTACCCAACAAAGGCTATTAATAAGTAAAATTATATTTCTAAGTTGGTGCACCGCAATATATGATATACATACATTTAAAGGGACACTCCACTCTTTTTTCTGGGTCAAAATATTTTTTGTTAAATTTGTGAAGATTAGACTCTAAAATCTAGAGATAATTATGTGCCCATAAATGTATCTGAAAGTTTTAACTTAAAAAATCCAGCCATTAATTTTATATGCTGAAAATATTTAAAAACATTCCCATAAAGGGTTTTAAGTTTGTTATACTTTTTGGATGCCTTAGTGCAGAGAAATATCTCTCATATGTAATCTATAGGTTTCAGCTAGAATTGTTGATATTAAGCCAAACACCAACTTAACAACTAAGTCAAACTGTTTCATTAACAACTACAAATCTGTTTTTAATTAACCCTTTTATAACAATTCAGTATTAGCAAAGAAGATATCAGGTTACATTTAAAACAAATAAACTTTTTTCGTAAAAGCGGAATGCCCCTTTTGATAAAGCTAAAAATACCGTTATAATTTTATTCTTGATATTCTGATGAAAAATTGATATTAATTGTTGAAGAAATTGAACTTGTTATAAATATGAATATAATCTCAGATCTGTGTAAAAGTCCTTGCTTCTGACACAATCATTCTATATAAAACTCTAACAATCTTAAACATACAAGTACATAATATAACTCATTTCATTAACATTCTGATGTGATACATTTCACATATATAGGAAGAAAAAATGCTCCAAAATTGCTAATATTGAGTAGGCAAAATCATAAATTTGATAACTATATACTTGAACAATAGAGACTTAATTTTAAAGGGAATGTCTGACTTTTGAATGAAAACTAAACCAATGTCTAATCTCTTACTAAGATCTGGACATAAATTCAAAGTTTGAAAATTTTGCACGTTTTTGGTTTTGTTTGAAACGTTATTTAGGGATATAAGCTAAGGAAACCCAAAATTGTAGTCAACATCTTGCAAATAAGTCAAACCTTCCCTTTATTAAGAACACAAAGGTTAATATTGGTTGAAGATTTTATGAATAACAGGTTTATTATTTAAAAACAAATTTGAATACTTTTGAATCAATTAAATATCACAATATTCTATAATTCTATATTCTTATAACAAACTATATAGAACTGGGTATTGCCAAAAATTCCAAGATAGGACACTAAATTGTTAAAAACTGTCCTATCTAATAGAAATTAGATTAAAATTTATTTTCTTGTCTTCATCAAAATTCAATAATTTGCATTCACAGGCATATGAAAAATTTTTTACTGTACAATATAGCTGATAATCATATTTCTTTAGAAACCGTTTACAATACTGCATGACACAATATTTTCATCATTCACTTTGACTGTTAGAGTTTACTTCTCCTTTAATTTCCTTTAATAATCATCAAATATGTGCAATAGTGCTCGATCATTCTATGGAGACTGCCATTTTCAGTATCTTAACTCTAATATTATAGGACAGGGTCAACGATTGGATAGCTAGTAACAGTGACATTTATAGTCTACAAAGGGAGATTATTAGTCCTAATATTATAAGTCTAAATGCTGCTCAATTAGGGCTGGTCAAATAATTGAAATAATCGATTAACGACGCTACAAATTACAGCGTCGCTACAAAAACGTTCCCAAGTTTGACCAGCTGTTGGTAAACCAATCTCTTACAAAATTCTCACAGATTTACTTCAACATGTCCTTGTAACACCCTAAAAATTTAAAAGTCATCGAATAAAAATTGTACAAGTACTGCCACGAACAAAATAGCATGTTAAAAAATTCAATATCAGAGCAAACTACACATTTCAACCTGTGTTCATTATGCTTTCACCTCATTGACAACCAACACCATTCATTTCCCATCCTGAAATTCTCTCACCGATCTCATCTAAATGTATTTTTGCCAAAAAAGCAACTATCCTGTCTTTCAATTCCTGTTCAGCCAGTTCTGTTCCACTGGTGTCTGTAATGGCTCCAGGCAGTTTGGGATTCTGTTAAGGAAAAGGTGTACTGATGTTGGGTTAGAAGGACACACTGACTGAACAGAAACTGAAAATCAGGATAGTCCCTTCTTGAGAGATGAGATTCGTGAGAGTTTAGCAGGATGGAAAATGGTTGATATCGGTGGTCGATGTGGTGATGGCACCATGAACACAAATTCAAATATGTAATTTGCTCTGATATTGAATTTTTTTGACATGCTTTTTTGTTCGAAGCAGTTCTTGTACAATTTTTATTTGATGAATTTTAAATTTTGAGGGTCTGACAAGGACATGTTGAAGTATATCTCTGAGAATTTTAAAACAGATCGGTTCATCAGCAGCTGAGATTCTGGCACTCAAACTTTTTTATGTGACACACGATATATCGATTATCAAATTTCCTAATCATCAAAACTCATAGTCAAATTTTCATTTAATATCAACTGTTACACAATTATCAGACAAGTCACAACCAATTTTATCATGATGATCATACAAAATTCTGGACATTGATAAATAAAAAACATTCAGGTACAAAAACGTAAACTAACATACATGTACCAAGATTAGAAGATTTCTCAATTAAAATATTTCGATTATTTATTGATCAGTAGACTGCCTTCGATAAACTATCTCAATTTGGTAATCGATACCCAGCCCTATGCTCAAAGACAAAAATATTGTGTCAGCCATGGTAAGATGTAAACTGTTATTAAAGGAACAAGTACAAATATGTTTTAAGTGTCTGTTTTCAAATCTTTATATTCTTCAGCACACTCTCACACCAGCTTCAAATGGAGCACTTCATTCTGCCAAAAAAAATCTACTATCACATTCCATCTCCAAAGCATTGTCTTCTTTATCTACAAAAATCTCAGAAACACATTAATTTTGATTATACATAAGTAGCTACAGTTATTTTTTTTATCAATTTCATCTGACCGGCTGTACAATTAATTATTGAGTTTTGGACTTTTTTGTTGAATTGTTTAGTTTGTACAGATATTAATTATTTCATCATGAATTTTTGGTACGTTAGTAGTCATTTTAAAAGAAGTAAATCCTTCATTCTCATACTTCATTTATATGCTTTAAGCTTGTACAAAATGCGTTGACCTGATATATCAATATCAAAGTCAAAACTGAAAAATAAAAATTTATGTCAGATTTCAATCAGATTGGTGGACTTTTGAAAATTGAGATTGTATATCAAAGACTTATAGTGTTTACCGTTATATGTACACTTGATGTCCGATAGAGGTCATTTGTAAGCGGACATTATGGCAAGAGAATCGGTCATGTCCGGAATATACAGGCAAATCAACAGCCCTGGTTTACGAATAATGGAAAAGTTCTTTTCATTCCCACTTGTATTTCCCAAACAAAATCTTCAGAATAAATGCATGTACATACTAAACTCAAAGCACTGTCATGTATGAGTATTCATTGGCTTTGCAGACTTTCAACTGTAGTTTGATAAAAACAAATTCGGACAAATACTATTATATTATTAGGTGTTGCATAAAAAACTTCAGTAATAGACCTACATTTCATTCACACAGAGCTGTACAATGGCTACATGCACCAAATGAAGATTTGATCTACTAAGAAAAATGGTTTGCCAATATCAGAAATGTTAACTTTAAAGATTTTTTTTTCAAAACATTTTAAGAGATAGCTTGCCAGGCAAGGTAAAACACTTATCACAATTGACAGCTGTCAGAAATGATAATAGCAATTACCAAAATAATCACTTTCAATAAATTTCATAATAATACATATTTGTGGTGAAAACTTTCAAGGGGATCCATCATTATTTCTGTCAGTTTATTTGCCCCAAGCCTAGATTAGGCCTACGTGCAAATCATCTTATGTACAAAAATTATTATTCCTTCAAGAATACCTCAAACTATGAATTACATTTATGTATTTTTTCATTTCAGTAGTATTTCTCTGTCTGAAAATTAAGACACCCAAAAATTGCATCTAGTCCGAAACTTGCTGACTCTTTCCCTAGCCTCTGATGGCTATTTGGAGAGATATGGCCGGGAGAGAGCCAGAAAAACTAAGCCCCAAAAACTTGCGATTTTCCGCACCTCCGCGGTTGCCGGAGTTTCAAACGTACTTAATTTTCCAAATCCACAAAACTTCAATATATTTGGAAAGATGGATGATTTTGTAGTTCAATCATACCATCATTACCCTCCTAAGCCACCCATGTCACGCACGCTGTTGCAACAATGTTCTGATTGCCTCAAATACAAATTTTTAAATAATATTAAAGGGAAATGTTCAGCATTTTCGATTTGGGCCTTGATAATATGTAGATTGCCTCCAGAAGTACTTTAACTGCACAAAAATTGCATAAACTCTTCAAATACACCCCTATCCGAAAATTTATCTTTCATTTTCTGTTTTTGTGTTTTCTAATGAGGCATAGTCTTCCTAAACGACGAGTCGTATTTTTGACTCTGAAACGCTGATAATTATGGATACACAGGGTTTTGAAGGCTTAAATTTTGAGGGAGAGTTGTGAATATCATTAGGGATTAGATAAGCTTGAAAATTCCATGTTGTGAGAAAAAAAATCTTTGGCCGAATAGTTAGTGAACATATCCCTTTAAAAGCATTTACAAAATAAATTTAAACAAAATTTGAACTAAATAAGATATCAACATGATATTGCATATGATGTTACACTTGACTGGAAAATAACTATTCATCTAAAAATCATCAAAACTTGACTAAGATATTATCTGCATACATGACTGCCTTTGGTAGGTGTCATTGACACTTAACAAAAATTGTCAAATCCTCATAGCATCAATTTGCACCATTGCAATTTTTAATTTGGGGGGAAAAAGTAGAATTGCCAGATTTGAACAGTCAAAATCTTATTTTTAAGTTTTTATCTATGCCAATTATTTCTGACAGTTGCAAGTGGCCAAATCTTACCTTAATTGTCAAGCCATCTTAAAGACCCAGTATGAATGTGTCTAAAAATGTAGATGTTTGATGGCCTTCTAGCTACAGTTGAAAGCCTGCTATTGTATTTACTTTCATAATAAACATATTTAATTAAATATACTCACAACATTCAACAAGAAAATGGTTTAAAACATAACATTATTTAGATGTAGAAGATGTATGAGGCATTGGTAAATTTTTTACTGGTATATATCCATCACTCTCTCTTTTACTTAGATAGAATTTAAAAAACTCGTACACTAGCCAGGATATACCTGTTGATGGCATTTGATAAACAACACGAGCTCTCAGTCCTCTAAAATAACCTGATATTCCTTGAAAGTCATAAACTGTTCTAAATGCTGCAGACATACCATTAATATAGGAGACTTTAGTTCTTGCACAATGCTCCTGTGTATTCAATAATGTCTTACACACATCTAATGGCATAGTGACTGTAGCAGCCATAGCACCAGCTATTCCTCCAGATATTATATGTGTTACAGGATCATAGGATCTGTCTTTATTTAAAATATCTTGCATTAGTTCATAAGTCATAAACTGTACACATTGAAATGGTATATTCATAGTTAATTGTGTTGTGAAACTACGGTAAAAAGCACCGATTCCTTCCTCTTTTAAAATTGTTCTACCACAGTCGATACAGGTTTTATAAGGACTTCCAAACATTTGCATTCTTTGTTTCACAACTATTAGCCATATATGAAATAAACAAAATAACAATTTTAAATTTATCTTCAAACAAGTATATGCTTAGCATGTCACTCCTGTTTTAGGAACGGCAAAGTCTAGAATCTTGAGGAAGGCTATGATACTTGAATATTGACAAATCAACCATATACAGAATAAGAATAAATCTGGAAATGAATTTAATTTTACCTACCATCAGCTGGATTCATAATAATATCATGAAAGACTGTCGCCACACAACCTGCTGTACCTAAATTAATAGAATAATCATATCTTTTAAATACTAATTGGTAAAATGGATTCAATCACTGATATATTTATTTTTGTATATACTATCATGCAATGTACTACATTAATATAAAAAACTTTGCAAATATGCAAGATATGTTGAAACTGGAAGTAGGCCTAAACTTAGATTTTTATTCTATTTGAAAACTATCAAATTCTATGTTTAATTTTGTGGTTTGTATTCCCACATATCATTAAAAATGTCCGATTGGCAAAAAAGTAAATCAACAGCCCTGCAATGTAGCTACTATATTCAGTTTTGGCATAACAAATATATAAGATAGGCCTAAACAAATCCTTTTAAAGTACACATAATAAAAAGACTTTTTTTCACTCACCATGTGCTATGTGACTATTGGTTTTATTAACATTTATTAAATTTTCTTTTATTTTTTCATAACAAGCAAAGTACATGGCATGAGCTGGTCCTGCTCCAGATACCACAGAATTGATTCCTCTCACAGTGTTCCTTATTCCTTCTTGTCGGACTATTTTGGAAAGAGCATCTGTCAAACTACGATAATCTGCTTTTGGGTTTGGTACTAAGCTCTGCATTCTGGTCTGAAATGATCAAAATAAAATACATAAATTTAACAAAAAATAAATTCAAAACAATATTTAATAAAATAAAATGCAACCCTAACACATAAATTTCTGTATCCACCTATTCCTTACAGCCAATGCCAATACAGAGGAATGTTCACTATCACTATCCTTTCAAATGTTGACGGAAAAACCAGTTGCACAGTATTACAGTATTATAATAATATATATCAGCAGTGCACTTGTACTTGCAGTGCTACATGATTCTGTTGCAAGACTATACTAAAGTACAAGCAATTTGAAGAGCAGTACAGTCCGTCCAATATTCATTCATAAACAAACTTTTAACTTAGGCCTAGTCAAGAAGAGTTATGTACCTTGACACAATCTACAGGATACATAATACTGTGTTCTAAAACTCCAGCTGCTGCTCCGGCCACCATGTGTGTCGACATGGTTGAGGTAACAGGCAAACTTTCGTAAAGATCTGCATCTTCCATTCCCACATCGCACATTTCAATTAAAAGTCTAAATAAATGAATTATTTACAATAACAAAACACAGAGTCACGTTCCCTTTGGCCTACACCGCCATGCTTTATCATATCCACTTATCCAGACATAAACATTTTTTGTCAATAATAATTCAGAAGAAATAAAAGTACTGGATAAAAACGACTATCAAATATTTCTACTTCCTGTGCAGGCTAGTCCACTAGATATCTGAACGAAGGGAAGATGGGTTGTAGTTATGAAATAATCGACGTGTCATCCATAGTCATCATAGTAAAAAAAAATAGACGAGTCTTACCTTTCAATATTACCGTTAATTCGTTATAATAAGCCGACTTACGTAACGGTGGCCTACTTTTTCACTTTCAACTTTCATTATAAAAAATTGCCATGTCAATAATTAGGCCTATGCCATTTTTCTCAAAGTTGTGTATTTGATGCTTTGCACATTCACTGATTTTTACCTGTAGCTGTATATACATGCAGGTGTATATATTTAACTCTATGGTCCTGCTCCTACAGCTACCTGTTGGGTGTTTTATAGGGAAAAAAGAGCAACATCTATATTTTACAAGGATAAAAACTTATGATCCTTTCTCCCAGCTGGTCCTTGGCCAAACCTCTTTGATCTTTCCCGGATTATCCGTACCCATTTAAAGCTGGGTGGAATGGAATTATGATTGAATATGACTTTTTTGTTTTGAGAATTGTAATATCAGCCAAAAAAAGGTACAGTTAATCTAAGAAATGTTGAAATGTGTTGCTATTTGATTTAAACTTACAAAATACTGGCAAATATATTTATCAAAGACATACGTAACTTACAGACATACTAAAAATATGTCTGTATTATAATGAAAAAAAAATATCAAATGCTATGCTTATACAGAGGCGGATTAACCTCTAGGCAAAGTAGGCAACTGCCTTCGGCTCATCGAAAATTCGGCCCATCGGATATTGGACCAATGACAATTTTTGTCACAGTAAAAAAAAAGAGCAAACAGTCAATTATAATAAAAATCAGTTACGCAAAAGCTCTTATGGTATGGTATGGTACCAGAGCCTATAGGAATCTAACTCTAATTTTCAAATATTTTAAAGGATGAGTATCCATGTCACAGTAAAACATATCAATCAGTAGCCTATCTGAAAAATATTCAACGAGAAAGAAGTCCAGAAAGATCTGAGATGCAAGCAAATCAACTTTCATATTCAAAATTTTCTTGTAGTACAAGCTCTGTCAACGAGAAAGCTGTACAAAAAGTCCATGATGCAAAGAAATTTACCTTAATTTTTAAAATATTACCCTCATACCGCCGTCAAAAGGTCATAAATATCAAAACACCAACAGGCTGCAGATGCAAGGAAGTCAGTCCGAAAACTTTGTGGGTGCAGTGTCCCCAAACCCCACTTCAAGAGGTGGAAGCTGTCAACTAGAATATCAGAACGGGCAACAGATGTAAGAAAATCAGTCAGAAAACTTTAGGGGTACAATAATTTCCCCAAACCCACTTCAAGAGAAACCTATTTTGTAAAGACCGCGGATGCAAGCCTAAAGTTTCAAAATTTTCTTGTTAGAGAATATCTGAAACCTTTCACAAGAGGAAAGCTCCAGCAATCGTGCTGTTGGCAGAAACAACAATTTTAAAAACAGCAACCCCAACGCCCCTACCACTAAAAAACGCAAAGTCCCACAATTAGGCCCTCTACTAGGGCTGCAACGATTCACCGATACATCGGTGCATCACGGTTAATTTTCAAATTTCGATATTCGGTGTTTTATGGTAACGTATCGCGATACATCTTAATTGTGTTTAATATATATTTTTTCCACATATAAGTGTTTCAGAAGAAAAAAAATGTTGAAAACTATCTCATTTCACGTGAGGGTTAAGTTGCAAAGGACCCTTATCTATTAAACAATTTATATCTTTATTAATTCTATGTTTCATTGTGAGTTTGACCATATTTTATTGAACAAATTGTCCAAATTCACCTTTTCTTGACGTATCGTGATACTATCGAATCGTAAGCTTTTATCACGATTCTGTATCGTATCGTGACTTTGTGTATCGTTGCAGCCCTACCCTCTACCATTTTTTGCCAACGGCCCAAAGAGTCCTTAATCCGCCATTGAGAGACATCATGGTTGAGGGAAACAAACTGTTTCAAATTTCAATTACCTTGGGAATACAGTCAGTATCAAAGTATGGGTGATTCGATTCCGAAATACAGGACATAATGACCAAAGCGTCATTTGGTGAACTCCGACAGAGAATCTGAAACAGCGACCATGTGACCATTCGAGTCAAAGGCAACACCAACAGAGTCCTGGACTGTGCACAGACGACACGTAAAAACTAATCTAACTAATCAGCTTTAAAGGGGACCAGTCTTCATTTTCATTGGTTGATTTGGGTCTTGAATATACTTAAGTATCCTTCAGAAGCACTAGAAATGTACGAAAATGGCATATTTCCTCCAAATATATCTTAAATTAGACATTTCTCCTTCTATTTCTATAGATGACTTTTCTATATATTGCATAGTATTGCTAATGTGTAGTAGGGCATTATAACTTTCAAATGCTAATAATTATGGATGCACATGGATTTGAAGACTCAAATTTCAATGGTGAGTTGTGATAACCAGTACTAAATTGCTGTGCTAAAAAAGTCCCCGTTTCTGAGACTTGGAAAAATCGACCCACGAAAATGAAGCCTGTGCCTCTTTAAGATGCGTCCTCTTAGACTCATTATGAGGATCTCATTAGCGGCGTTGCTAGAAGGGGGCCTGGGGGCCAATGCCTCCTCCCCCCTCCCCCATTATTGATATCCGTCGGTTAAAAAAGTGCCGTCGGTAAAGTTGAGCTGACCGGACTGCAGGCATAAACATTTTTTTTAAATATAGCTTCAAATAGCCTTCTTGCAGTGTGTCAAATAGCTAAAACCCCAGAGCTTCCAGAGGCTTCTTCCCCTGGACCCCCACAAGCTCAGGCTGGACGGTGACCCCACTCGTTATTCGATCCGTTCGCAATTTCAATAATATATATTCTATCGGTTCATCTTCACCGTTGCACCCCCAGTTTCGAAAACCTGGCTACGCATTGAATCTCATTCTCAAGAAATGCTACAACAACAGGAAAAATCTCATATTGGCAGACCAAGAAATGTGTTCCCGTTTTATCAACTGTTTCTGTCCGAAGAGAAATTCCTGTGTAGAGAAAATTTTATTTAATGGGCAATATTTTATTATGAGAACCATTTGTATAGGCTTACCCCTTCCAGTCGGATTTGTGTCTATGAATAAAGATTCTATACATCTTATCAATATTTTTTATTACATTAAAATTTTAGTTTTAACAGCTTTATTATATAGCCAGGGGCGCCGGAACCACGGGGGCAGAGGGGGCGACTGACCCCCCCCCCCCCCCTGCCCTTCACCTGAGGGGGCGAGGGGGGGGGGCGAACATGTGCCCTTTTTGTCACGGATACACTGACATTTTTTATGTCATAATAATTACAGTCGACGGAGGAAAGAGACGGAAAATGGGGATTTTATCTGGACTGGGCTCACATCCCCCCCCCAAATAAGAGCCGACCGATACTATAAACCATAGGGCAGCCCAAAGCTGCAGTCAGCTGGTGTTCACGGACCCTCTCTGTACAATGTATTGATTCAAGCAAATTTGTTCCAGCAAAATTTATTGTGCCCCTATGCCCCAAAATATAGGCATGACGTACGTTCTGGTATACCTAAGAAGTGATCTAAGAAGCTCTAAAATACAAAATTTTCTCGGGGGGCTTACGGCGCCCCCCGAATCCCCAGACTGGAAAGTTCCTTCGCATCGCTCGGTCACATAGTGCCCATTATATCACAGCTCCGCCCCCGCCGCTAACATTTCCTTCCGGCGCCCCTGTATATAGCAGTTCGTCAAGAAAATAAGTAAAACTTTAGATGGAAGAATGTATATTATAGATTTAACAACATGAATCATATTTCTGAGTTTACAGTGAAATAAAGTCGATAATTTAGTCAGAACACCTGTCACCTTCGAATACAACGACAGCAACATTTATTTCTAGTTTCTCATATACAGCCCATTATTGATTCAACTTATTTACTTATTATTTCACACATATTGTACAGGTCATTTCAATGGTAGGATGACATGTTTCTGATTTATTTGTAAAGCTTTATCTGATACCTCTTGGAGGATGTTATATTAGTACATAATATTTAGGAATATATACACCTGACTACAATACATCTTTCACACATTAAGGTAAGTAAACTATCAATCATACTTGATTCACATGGTGTATTGGATAGAGGTCACTGTTATTCGATTACTGTTGACCTGTTGTGACACAACGACTATTATAGGTTTAGCCTTGGCTATATTATACAGACACCAAAGAAAATTTATGATTTTTTGAAATCCGACTCTTCTGCATATAAGTCACATATATTTTGGTGGTTTTAAGGCAAAATAGTTTTATCTACGTGACATTAATTTATATATATGGCGACAGAAAAATGAATAATCTGCTTGCAAACATTGCAAAAGTAAACAAAAGTTACAGTGATATTCTAAATTTTCTAAATTCTTTCTGCGTCATAGGCGAAGTAATAGATTGATATCTTACAAATAAAGTAGGCCTATAATACACTCCTAAAATATGGATATTCTCTCTTCTTGTTGGAGATTCAAAAGATGTTTCTTATAGCCTACCCTCTGTATATGTATCAAATACACAAATTTCATTATTCCGATGTTTAAGCCTTTGAGGTTCCTGTAATTCCAGATAAACCTTATTACTTACTTGCTAACAGCAATGGTGCAAAAATCTTGATTTAAGTGTGTGGCATGACGTCAAAATCATCTCAGGATTGTCAGCAATTACAGAAACCATACAAATTGGAATAGTTGAAAAGAAGCTAAAGGTGTACTCTATACATGCAAAAGATAGCACAACTCTTTTAATATTCGTATTGAGTTGTCTATAGTTATATTGAAATAAATATTTTTCAGGGGCTACCACTACCACCGCCCCCCCCCCCTCACCCACTTTTCCGAGATTTTGTATGGGTGTAAGGGTGGAGGTGAGGTTTTTTGAACCACAGGCCCCTACACATCCAGGGACACTCCGCGGCTTCTGTTATTGCTAACAAAATTAGAATTGAGGCGTTTAAAAAAGTTATAAGGGAGATAATCGCATTTAAAGCATACCACACAGGTGTTCTAACAAAACCAACTTTTTTAACACAACCAATATAAATATCATATTATTATGAATGATGACATTATTCCATTTGAAGGGCAGCGCAAAAACTTGGTTTAAAATTGCTTTCAGTACGATATCAGGCTGTTGCTAGCCATTTGGCGTCACAGCATATATCGACAAAATTTGTATAGAGATCTATTTATGGTATACTCTCACCATTTATTTTCAGAAATTAACGTGTAACCGTAACAAAATCTTCCAGAACAACTGTCAAAATGCAGAGAAGAGTAGAAAGAGTGACTAAAAAGCTATCTGCAAAGGAACTGAAACAAAGAGAAGCGACTCGAAACTTTAATCATGTAGCCAAATTAGTTTTGACTCCTTTAGAACGAGAAACCCTCCACAAGTCTATAAGACAATATCAGAAATCTCGAGATGTTGAAAAACTACATCACATGATGGTGTTTATGTTGACCACACATGAAAAACAGAAAATATTTCCGTATGTAAGAGCTATGCTGCCAGAGGACGATAGAGAAAAGCTCGACGAACTATCCATTGAAAAACAACCGACAAAAACTGCTCAAGCTAAAAACCATGCATCAAGTAACTTTCTACACCCAAGCTCTGCAGGTTAGTCAAATACTACAGTGTATATATGCAATTTTGTTATGTTGAAGTATATCTGTGAGAATTTTGAAAGAGATCGGTTTATCAAACATTGGGACTTTTTTTTTAGAACATACGATATTCATTTATACATTATATAAAAAAAAAAGCCGAAAAACAAATTGTTCATTATATTATAATGAATTATCTTTTGCATGGAAAAGATTTTAGGTAATCGATTTTATCATTCCACTTTCTCTTCACATTGTTTAGGCAACGGCTATTGAAACTCTTTTCACAGTTCCGTTATTACAGGACACTATTTTGGGTTAAATACATATTTTACCATGCTATTATCTCTGTGCTCGATCCGAAGATACAGTAAAATGTGAACTACATGATAAAAAATCTGAGGGATTTGGCAAATTTGTCCATATTTCTTGTTGGTAAAGGGTATAGCTATATATGTGAATACGCCGTCGACAAATATTAACCCAGTTATAAGAAGTTTAAGAAAGGGCAGTGATTCGCCAATAGTGTACACAAAAGAGCTAAATATTCAATTGATATCGCAGTCATAACCCTGTAGTCTGTTGGGCATTATTTTGATATTGTAGAAAAAAGAAGAATTAAGAAGAAAACCAGCTTCAGAAAAAATATGAAAGTATTTACACTATTAAAGGATGACGATGACTATATTGGATTTAGTTTACGTGGTGGATCCGAATATGGTTTGGGGATTTATATAAGTCAGATTGATCCACTATCACCGGCAGGTAAATAGTCACCTTTCATTTATAAATAAGTTTACATGTTTTTTTTCGTGTGTTGTATTCAGGGATAAAGCCTACACTCGCTTGCCCATTGCCCCAAAAATACATATTAGAAATAAAATACTTATTTATGTTTAAATAAAGATCAAATCGATAGGGTGGATGGACAAATAGTCTTTTAAATAGGCTCTAGGATTAGATTATCTATTGAAAGGACCATAGTCTGTATTTTCCAGCTAACCAGATATTTAGAGTGAGTATATTCTTAAAGCAGTGTCTTGAGTAGGTTCTATAGGGATCATACTTTCATTGTACTGAAGCTTCCATGACTGCACGATATGTTCAATACCAGTACATTGAAGCGACCCCAAGTTTTAGATCAAGATAATAATAATAATACCACAGTATCATAATATTAAGCCTATAGAGTAATATAAAGAAGTACACAATATATTTTTGACTAATGACATATCCTGAATAAAATGATATTTATGAATACAGAAAGAGTATAATATATCTTACACTTTTATTGAAATTTGATTTAACGCTTCACCTCTTTTCTTTGGGGACTTTTGCCTTAACATTAAGTTACCCTATGCTACACATCGTTCGTTGCTTTATTGTACACACAAAATGACAATGTTTAAGTCAAAAGTCATTTTGCTGTCACTTATGTAACAATAGTTCAAGTAGATGTAATTTAACAATTTGTTTGCCTTCGGGGTGTTAAAAATTAGCAAGTCATTTCCATAGTACATGCACATGTATTCAAGTATCTTAAATTATTTCATCCACCAAAAATCCAAATAGCCTACAAAGAAAAAAATTCCCAACATCCCTAATAAAAAGATGAGGGGATCATCTATCATACTGTGCAAATTATATGTAAACCAACGTAATATTATAAAAACTTCCTGGTTATTTGAAGGTTCAAACAAGGTTTGTTATACTTTCTGCTAGAATATTTTTATTCTTATCTATTCGGCTATTTGTCCTCTAGTTTGGTTTTTAGGTGATTAAGTAGAATTGTATTAGATTGGATCTTCAAAGTACCATAATAATTGTATGTGTGTAATGGTATACTGATGTATTCAGTTTGCAAATTATAACTAGAACCGTGAAGACGGTACCGAGCAGTGCGCAACCCACCCGATACATGGATGAAATGTCACATTTTCAACCAATAATAAGAGTTTTACATAATAATATAAAAGCGTACTTGTCAAATTACTCACTCTCTTTTGTGTGTCAGTAGAAAGTGCACTGCAAGATATGTTTGCAGGGATAATAAAATGGATGCAAAACTACAAGAAATAAACAGAAAGATTAACTATGAAAACTTTAGCTTCTCGAACTCATCCGATATATTATCAAGATAAATACATATACCAAGCTTCATTCAAATCGGACACAAACTCTAGTCTCTATCGCGTGTACAAGAAATTGTTGACGGACGGACCGACGGACAGACAGGGTGACGGCAATATACGTCCATATGGGTGTATAAAAAGGCAGATAAAATGAATTCAGAAATACCAGCAGACAGACTAATTAAAAGGGTGCAGAACTACAAGCAGTCAGGCCAAATAAAAGGGGCGCACGGCTACCAGTATACAGGCAGGGTTAACTAAAAGGGATGCGGGAATACCAGCAGACAGACAAACGAAACACGTACAGTTACAATGGAATTCGGCATATTACTTTCAAATTCTAAAACGCGGAATTATGATTCAAATACATAGTGTCATATATCATTGGAAAGCGTAGATATAGCATAATACGAATCAAAAATAATTTGTGTCGTATGTAAATTAGGTCATTCAAATCGAATAAAAACTCTAGCTTTTATCACATACACAAGTTAATTTTAACGTTTTCACTAAGTCAAAGGCAATAACTCATAAACCGACGACTGGAATAGCTCCAATTATGAAAGGATCCGAGATAGTATCACGATAATTATACATACCAAGCTTCATTGAAATCGGATAAAAACTCTAGTCGCTATTGCGTGTACAAGAAATTGTTGAATGACGAACGGACCGACGGATGGACTGGGGTGACGGCAATATACGTCCATATTTTCATGTGGGTGTATATAAAGGCAGATAAAATGAAATCAGAAATACCAGCAGACAGATTAAATAAAAGAGGTGCAGAACTACAAGCAGTCATACCAAATAAAAGGGGCGCACAGCTATCAGAATACAAGCAGGTTAACTAAAAGGGACGCGGGAATACCAGCAGACAGACAAACGAAACACGAAAAGTTACAATGGAATTTGGCAGAATATTTTCAAATTTTAAAACGAGGAATTATGATTCGAATACATAGTGTCATATATCATTGGAAAGCGTAGATATAGCATAATACGAATCAAAAATAATTTGTGTCGTATGTAAATTAGGTCATTCAAATCGAATAAAAACTCTAGCTTTTATCACATACACAAGTTAATTTTAACGTTTTCATTAAGTCAAAGGCAATAACTCATAAACCGACGACTGGAATAACTCCAATTATGAAAGGATCCGAGATAGTATCACGATAATTATACATACCAAGCTTCATTCAATTCGGATGAAAACTTAAACTTCTATCGCGTACACAGGTTAATTCTTACGTGTTTTTTTCACTAAGTCAAGGGCAGTAACTCTTAAACCGACGACTGGAATCGCGCCATTTTCAAACTCATCAGAGATATTATCACGATGAATACATATACCAAGCTTCATTCAAATCGAATAAAAACTCTAGTCGCTATTGCGTGTACAAGAAATTGTTGACGGACCGACGGATGGACTGGGGTGACGGCAATATACGTCCATATTTTCATGTGGGTGTATATAAAGGCAGATAAAATGGAAACAGAAATACCATCAGACAGACTAAATAAAAGAGGTTCAGAACTACAAGCAGTCATACCAAATAAAAGGGGCGCACAGCTATCAGAATACAAGCAGGTTAACTAAAAGGGACGCGGGAATACCAGCAGACAGACAAACGAAACACGAACAGTTACAATGGAATTTGGCAGAATATTTTCAAATTCTAGAACGCGGAATTATGATTCAAATACATTGTGTCATATATCATTGGAGAGAGTATATCAAGCATAGTAACACCGAAACAAAATTTATGACGTATGTAAATTAGGTCACGTGACAGAGCTGTTTAAAGTTAAAAAATGCAATTTTCTGACGGCCATAAAACCGGAAGTAAACATTGGGCATTTAAAATGCTCATGCCATTGGATAAATCTCGTCAAGGGTAACAACTGTTGTTTAAGTCTCAAGGTCACTCAAGGTCAAGGTCACAAGATATGAGCCTGAACAGTTTTGACTATTTCCGAAAATTCTAAACCGGAAATAAAAAAAATTCTGAATCGAAATTCAAAAATCGGCTTCCCATGTTTTGTTAGCAATCGACTGTAGATTCCATAGACATCATTTTTATTCAAATCGAATGATTCCCTGATTCTGAATTTCGATTTAAAGAAAAATCAGTCATTTCAAGAAGGCGACTGACATGAAATATCTGGGTCAGATTTTTTCATTTCATATTTAGTCAATGGTTATTTCTAGCACATCTCAAAAAGATTTTTTTGAATATCTTAATTATTCCGGAAGTTGAAATTTCAACTTTACAAGCGAATGACGTCAAAACCGGAAGTGATATACAAATTTTGAAAATACCATTTAGTTAGAAATCAAAATCTTTATACACCTGTAAGTTTTCAAATAGATCGAAATAAAATTGCAAAAGTTAAAAAAACGGTTAAAAAAGTGCTCCAAAAAGTCAGCAGAGAATGTCTAAAAGTGCATTTATGTTGAAAGCTATTATGTAGACATTAGAATAATGAAATAAACAAAAAAAGTTTTATCAAAATCGGTTCAAAAACAGAGGAAAAAAAGGTAAAAAACATAAAATGGGTTTTTCTGTCATATGTCATTTCCGGTTAGACAAAAAAACGCCATTTTACATTTAAGCAACACCGAGCAGTTAGTTATTGTAGGAAAACATGTGAGATAATGTGTGGCATGCTCCCTTCATACCGAATTAGCGTGACCAGAAGTAGACAAAAAAAAAAAAACTAGAACCATGAATGGTACCATGCAGTGCGCATCCGGTTTCGTCCATTGGTGAAAAGTGACATCTTTCAATCCATGTTGTCAGGTTTACAGAAGAAAGCTTGTTACATTGAAATGCAGATGTTACAAAATTCTAAAACGCATAATTGTGAATTCGGTAGTGAAAAGTTGATTAACCAGTTAAAACACGGTAGTCAACAGTGAAATAAACATTTCATGTTCGGTAGTGAAAAGTAATCTGATTAAAAAAAGGCGTAATCACTGTTTGATATACATCAGTGGAAAACGCATATCACAAAACTCAATTTAGAAACGGACTGCACAGTATTCATACTTCATAGTTTGAAATACAGATCGAATTTTATCAATACATATTTCATTCAAAGAAAATATATCTTAATGTTTCTTTTAAACAGCTACAATGTAAAAAAAAAAGGACATTAATGATAACGTATCGTCCAAACGCAAGTTAATGGGAGAGGACGATCGCCCAAACGCAGCTTTATGTCAAAATGTAGTTCTCTCCCTTCAACTGAAATTTGAATTTAATATTTTACAAGCAAATGGAATAACTAATTTTCAAAATTCAAAAGGCGCTATTTTGATTTTAAAATATTGTGTTGTATATAATTGAAAAAGTAGATTTAGTATAATTAGATTGTGAAAGAATTTGTGACGTACATGAATTAGGTCACGTGTCAGAGCTCTTTAAATCTAAAAACTGCAATTTTCAAATGGATATAAAACCGGAAGTAAACATCGGAAAACCTAAATGAAAGTATCTGTGCATAGGTATCGTCAATGGCAATGAATTTGTTTCAGGTCACTTGGTCACCAGAGGTCAAGGTCACAGGATATGAGCCTTTAAAGTTTTGACAATTACTGATTTATCTTAACCGGAAATTAAAATAAATCAGACTTGAAATTCAAAAATCGGCGTCTCATGTTTTGGTAGCAATCGACTGTAGATTCCAAAAACATCAGAATTATGCAAATTTCATTACACACTGAGGCCCCATTTTGCGTTTTATGAAAATATACCATTTCAAGATGGCGACTGATCTGTTACATCTGAGTCAAATATTATTATTTGTATACTTTTGTGTCTATATTACATACATACTGCAAAAAGAATTTTTCAAATATCTTAAAAATGCCGGAAGTTGAGATTTCGACTTTGAGAGCCAATAACTTCAAAACCGGAAGTGATACAAACATTTTGAAAACATATTTTTGTTCGCCATCAAAATGTCTATCTACTTGTAAGTTTTCAGAACGATCGAAATAAAAATTGAAAAAAACACGCACAGTTTCAATGGAAATTGACACAAATTTTTCAAACTTTAAAAGGCGGAATTTTGATTCAAATATATTGTGTTGTATATCATTGGAAAGAGCAGACATAGCATAGTACGACGGTGAAAGAAAATAAGACATATGTAAATTAGGTCACGTGGCAGGGCTGTTTAAAGTTAAAAATTACAATTTTCAAACGGCTATAAAACCGGAAGTAACCATTGGGCATCTGAAAAAAATATGTCATTGGATACATCTAATCAAGGGCAATAACTTTTGTACAGGTCAAAAAGTCACAAAAGGTCAAGGTCACAAAATATGGGCCTTGAAAGTTTTGACAATTACTGACTTATTTTTTGATTTGTATAATTTTGAGTCTACATAACAAACATATTGCAAAAAGAATTTTTCGAATATCTTCAAAATTCCGGAAGTTGAAATTTCAACTTTGAGAGCGAATGACGTCAAAACCGGAAGTGATATCGAAATTTTGAAAATTGCTAATTGCTCGCAATCACAATGTCTATAAACATGTAAGTTTTCAGGTTGATCAATATAAAATTGCAAAAGTTGAAAAAGTGGTCAAGAAAAAGTGCTCCAAAAGTCAGCAAGATTTTTCTCAAAATGATATTGTTAAACTTTAGTCTCGTGGACAATCGATTAGAGAAATATGCAAAGTCAGTCCGATAAAAATCGGTTGAAAAATAAAGGAGATAATGACCAAAACATCAAAACCTATATGTTCTCATACCTCATTTCCGGTTGGTAGGGCATGCGTCATTTTACATTTAAACAATACCGAGCAGTAGATTATCGTGGGAAATCTTGAGAGATTATATGTGGCATGTGTAGTTTTGGCTGGGCGCTCTGACCAGAAAGTGAAAAAAAAAAAAAAAAAAAAAAAAAAAAAAAAAGTCATTTGCAAAACAAAGCAGTGCGTTCGCTAGAACGCACTGCAAAAAAAAAAAAGTCATTATGAAAACAAAGCAGTGCGTTCGCTAGAACGCACTGCAATAAAAATACTATATTATGCAGTAGGCCTACAGTAAAAGGAGCATATCTAATTGCAAGCAGTACTGTTTCGGCTTTCTGGGTTTCATCGGTGCTATCTATTATTTTAACGGATTTCTAGGGTCCAGATGTTAGGTCATAGATTAATAAGGTAGAATATATATTATGTATATTGCAAAGTGACGATACGCATATTGATGTATGTCTTTATCTTTATTCGTGTAGATTACTGTGGTCTAGAGGTTGGTGATGAAATTCTAGCTGTTAACAGCATTCCACTGAATCATGTCACTTTAAATGGTGCTGTAAGTGTTATAACAGGTTCAAACCATTTAAAACTTACTATTAACAGAATGAGGAAAGTTCCAGAATGGAAGAAGTCTAAAGAGAAGACAATATGGTAGTTATAGTGCTATATTAATTATAGAAATAACACAATAGTCTGAATAGATAAAAATCACTTTATAAATCTGATGAATCTATATGAAGTATTGAATATGGGTTTGCTACATTTTGAAGCACTAAGTTTTTAATTCAGTAAGAGTAGTATTTTTGGGAATACCTTCTTAACATACGTCGTTGTGGACTATCTTATAGTCCTACAATGAGAAATTTTCATATCATCATTATTGATTGTTTTCTATCCGAGTTGAAGTCTATGCCCCATTTTTTAACAAGCATTCAAATGATAATTATGAGAATGACTTAGCGTGTCATGTATACCACAAATCACCCATTACTTTTATAATAAGTCTTTCATCTTAACGATCTTAGTTTCATATCTATTTCATTATGAGAAAATGGGGAGGACACACAGTAAATCGTGAGATATTTTATTTATCATAAATTTTCCATGGTGTACCAAATGTGTATTTTATATAAAAAAAGATATTCATATTTGTACAAAAATTATATTAACTGTTAATTTAAGGAAATTATAATGATTTGTTGTTCTTTTTATAAAATGTTGTATAAAAACCATCGTTAATTGTGTAAGCCATATTTTTCTGACGAACTTTCTGAGTATAATATTGTCTTTGTGGAAGATAAACAGTATAAATCATAAACTGGTATCTAAACAGGCTGGATAAACAACAATAATTGGTCACTAGTAGGAATTCTGCCGATAATTCTCTTCTAATTTAGCTAATAATGAGATAACCATGGATATGTCAGACAGAATGGTATTTGTTCTTAACGTTCTATTTTCATTTATGATATTATTTAAAATTGACAGGTATGATGTAAAGAAATGTAAATTAGTACCACTACCTAGAGATGAAAGTGAAATGGATCATGCTACTATAAGAGAAAGACAAGTTATCCTTAGTGTATATAAGTCGACTGAATACATTGGTATGAATATTAGAGGTGGCAATGAATATGGATTAGGAATTTATGTATCGAGGTAAATGAATTGTTTTGTAATCTGCTCCATGCGCTAAAAGTTGCACTTGTACCATAATGTTTCGGATATTCTGAATTCGAACTTGATTTCAAATCACGTGAATGAATTAAATTGCAAGTGTAATTATTGAATAATAAAAGAGAATAATTGCCAATATCCTAAACCTAAATCAAAAATTATAAAAAGGTTAAAATTTCGACGAGCTTGTGATTTCAATAACTATTAAATTACTGAAACCGAGAGATTCTACATCTTAGAAAATGGAACACGAAACCATTTTTATTGCCCTCAGCTAGAGGTGTTACATAAATATTTTTTATTTTGTTATCACGAAAAGGTTGGATAGAGGTGGACTAGCTGAAAGAAATAATGTGTGTGTGGGAGATCAGATTGTAGCTGTCAATGGAACTAGTTTTGAAAACGTTAACCATACATCAGCTGTGGAGTTCCTCAGAGCTCATAGAACTCTCAAGCTTACATTAAAGGTAAGTCAAATGTTTTGATGTTTGGATGCATAGTAAATGAATGGTGCATATCATGTGCTTAATTCAAATATTAGATTTATAGTTATTTACATTCAATACCTGATTGATTACAGGCCGTTGGAAGATACCCAGCTTATAAAGAAGTATATCAAGAGTATACATGGAGTGAAAATACTGGTAAACCACCAAACAGACCACACAAACAAGAACCAGGTATGCAGATTGAATATGTTATTTGCAACTTCAACTCATATGCACACACATCACATGCATAGAACCGAGTTTAATTGTACGTCATTAAGGTCTTTTATAACAAAGAGATAGACCTACAACGCTACTTTCGTTTTATTTCCAGATTCCAGACTTGTAGTAAGTGAAACTAGGATAAGAAGTCGCCATACTGTTGAAAACCTCCAACCACAGCCAGTGAATAACAGTTATGGTCGTTTGTCATACCAACAAGAAGTTTTATTACCAAGAAAACAAGATGTGTCCTATTCCTCACCCTATGATGAGTGGACCTCTTCTGGTTTTGGTGAAGGAGAACACAATGGTAGCTATGTAAATGGTCGTGCTAGAAAAAAACATACCAACAACTTCAGTGATATCGAATCAGACTATTTAGAAAGTGGATCTGAACAAGATGATTATATGGCATTTTTGGAACGTAAGACTCGCCAAGAATCATCAGCTGGTGTAAAACCATTTAACTCATCACCACAGCTCCATCAAGAAGCATCAACCAGCTTCTCATCTCATCACCCAATAGAAAGTTCAACAATCAAGACTCATATTCTACCAGATCGTCATACTACCATGTACAAAAGTTCTCCCGTCATTCAAAATAATAACCCTTACTTAGCATATGCACAAGTTCATAATCAACATAGAAAAAATAAACATGGCATCGTATATGCACAAAGTCCAGAATACAGAGAACCTCAGCATCAACGCTCATCTTTCATAGACGACAAACAACCAGAACCAGTATCATTTAAACCATATAATCAGATTCACTCTAAGAGTACTCCTTCCTTAATCTCAACCGGAAACCAGAATGAAGTCCACAGGTTATCCACAGCTTATGACGAGTTTGATACATACAATCATTTACACGAACCAAGATTAAAGGAACCACCTGTAGATTATAGTGTAGATGGATCTGAAGCTATAGTTCATTTATCTAATGAAGATGGAAATAAGCATGATAAAAACAATTCACATATATATTCTAGTCTTGAAGAGATGGAAAGGAAAGGTGATCCAGTAATCAATAGAAAGTCTGATTTGATTATCCATGATGCCAAACTGTCTGATGACACTAGTTCCGAGAGTGTAGAAGATCGTATAAATCATTTAGAAAGTAGAAAATCTCATTTAGGATCTTCTGAAATAGATAGAATAGCTGGCAATAAAAATATTTCAGAAATACCTACAGGTGTGTAAAAAATAATTTCTATCACGTAATCATATACGTTTTCATCGTCTTTTCGCAAATACCACAAACGAATTACGAAAGAAAAATCAATACGAGAGTCCTGGCATGGACTATAATATAATTATAGTGTGCTCAATCGTTAATTCATTCCATTAAGACATCTCTGACAATACTTATATTTTTGTTACAGACACCAACACAAAGGTGCTTTATCAAAGCAAAAAAGATAAAAGTGGTACATGGGCATCACTGAAAAAGAGGTTAACAGGAACTGAAAAGACAAAAAGTAGGTGATCCTTACTACACAGATAAGATGTTATGTTCACTAATCATCATCATCAGTAATAAATGAAGCAACACTGGCAGAATTATCGTCATTTAGTAGGAGCGGTTAGTTATGTGTGCATGTAAACCGTAATAATACAAGGATATATTGCAATCAATAAGATAGTGGACCACAGCCATATATGCCCCGGTTTCACATAGACGAACTTTTGGAAACTTCGTAAGGATAGAAGTCGGTTGTGTCGAGAGTGTCGGAAGTAAATCGGGTCAAAAATGCTCCTCTTCCGACACTTCGGACAACGCTTACGATCAACAGCCGACTAACAGCCGACCAACAGCCGACTAAAATTTGGCTCTTACGACAACCGTTCAGACATTAACGAATGTCGTAACGACATTTCCAACTGCTGTTACGACATTAACGAATTAGAAGCGATTTTCATCTGACTAAAACAAATTTGTTACGACTGTCCTAAAGACAAATCCGACTGTTACCGAATGCTCTAACGACATATAAGAATGCCCTTACGACACATCTTCAAGATGATGTTCCTCGTAAAAGAAGACACAAGAGGCCGAACACCCTCACGACTGTTCAGACTATGCTTAGGAATGTTCAGAATGCTATTACGACCGCAAAAAAGCCTTTCAGACCAACAGCCGACTAATAGCCGACTTGCTTCCGACTAATTTTTAATTCGGACGTGTCGGAAGCTTCTTACAACTGTTTTGAACATTTCAAAACAGTTGTAAGAAGCTTCCGACACGTCCGAATTACTTCCGAATTTTCGCCTCGTCTTCCGAACTTCCCGACCTCTTACGAAAGTCTTCAGACTACCAAAATTCGGATGAAATTCGTAAGAAATTCGTCTATGTGAAACCGGGGCATTATGCCCACCACGACATGCGGATGGTAAAACGAAAAGCCTTAGATTTAATCCGAAATTAACTAAACTTTCTCAAACCTTTCGATATACGTGCAATAACATCCATTTTAAGTTTCATCAAAATCGGTTGAAAACTAAGACCGGCAGGGGTGCCGACAATATACGCCCTCATAGAGATATTTGGGCGTATAAAAATCAGTCTTCGTCCGTTATATAGACCTACGCTGTTTGAATGACGTTAATATACATTATCAATTAGAATCATTAAATGATTATAAAACATAGTAATAATGATATTTTTGTCATTTTTAGAAAAGAAAAAAGAATCAGATTCAGAAGGTTAGTAAGCTTAAAAATTATGGGTAGAGGGTATAATTTACTTGCTGCACGCCTACCCTAGCTTCAATATAGTACATGGATTAGGGATTCCTAAGTACACATCATGCGAACATCAGTACGTCTTATTTTGTTTTGCAGCACCAATGAGTTTACTGAAAAAGAGGGGTGTATTTGAGAATACGTTTGGCTCCCAGATGATGAATAATCACTGTGTAGATAATTATAATATGATGATGTTAGAAGAAAACGCTAGAGCTTTATTACCCAAAGATGAATGTGATGCTGTAATACGTCATGTCAAATTTTATCATGAAAAGAAAGATTTGGAAAAATTAATTAGTGTACTGTTACAACTTCTAGATACTTCAGAGAAACTGCAACTTCTCAAAGATGTCAGGTAAATTATTTGTTAGTACAATGTTTCTGATAACTTATATTTTAAGACATAATATGTGACTATAGTGATCAATTTTCATGACGGTGACCTTAAAGATGAAACCCTCGACCTGCGATAACCATTTCCGATCACCGTTATTTTTATGTTATTACTTGGTTATCAACTGCCATCGACGACGATAGTGTAACAGCTTTCTATGGTTTATAATGATAGAGTTAGAGATCTAACTGCTGCCTATGATGATAGTGTTGGAGATCTAACGGTTGTCTATGATGATAGTGTTGGAGATCTAACTGTTGTCTATGATGATAATGTTGGAGATCTAACGGTCGTCTATGATGATAGTGTTGGAGATCAATCTGTCGTCTATGATGATAGTGTTGGAGATCAAACGGTTGCCTATGATGATAGTGTTGGAGATGTTGGAGATCTAACGGTCGTCTATGATGATAGTGTTGGAGATCAATCTGTCGTCTTTGATGGTAGTGTTTGAGATCTAACTGTTGTCTATGATGTTAATGTTGGGGATCTAACTGTTGTCTATGATGATAATGTTGGAGATGTAACTGTCGTCTATGGTGATAATGTTGGAGATCTAACGGTTGTCTATGATGATAGTTTTGGAGATCTAACTGTTGTCTATGATGATAATGTTGGAGATCTAACGGTCGTCTATGATGATAGTGTTTGAGATCTAACTGTTGTCTATGATGATAGTTTTGGAGATCTAACTGTCGTATATGATGATAGTGTTGGAGATCTAACGGTTGTCTATGATGATAGTGTTGGAGATCTAACGGTTGTCTATGATGATAGTGTTGGAGATGTTGGAGATCTAACGGTTGTCTATGATGATAGTGTTAATGATCCAACGGTCGTCTATGATGGTAGTGTTGAAGATCTAACGGTCGTCTATGATGATAGTTTTGGAGATCTAACGGTTGTCTATGATGATAGTGTTGGAGATCTAACTGTTGTCTATGATGATAGTGTTGGAGATCTAACGGTCGTCTATGATGATAGTGTTGGAGATCAATCTGTTGTCTATGATGATAATGTTGGGGATCTAACGTTCTTCTATGATGATAATGTCGGAGATATAACGGTTGTCTATGGTGATAGCGTTGGAGATCTAACGGTTGTCTTTGATGGTAGTGTTTGAGATCTAACGGTTGTCTATGATGATAGTGTTGGAGATGTTGGAGATCTAACGGTTGCCTATGATGATAATGTTGGAGATCTAACTGTTGTCTATGATGATAATGTTGGAGATGTAACTGTTGTCTATGACGATAATGTTGGAGATCTAACGGACGTCTATGATAATAGTGTTTGAGATCTAACTGTTGTCTATGATGATAGTGTTGGAGATCTAACTGTTGTCTATGATGATAGTTTTGGAGATCTAACGGTCGTCTATGATGATAGTGTTGGAGATCTAACGGTTGTCTATGATGATAGTGTTGGAGATCTAACGGTTGTCTATGATGATAGTGTTGGAGATGTTTGAGATCTAACGGTTGTCTATGATGATAGTGTTAAAGATCCAACGGTCGTCTATGATGGTAGTGTTGAAGATCTAACGGTCGTCTATGATGATAGTTTTGGAGATCTAACGGTTGTCTATGATGATAGTGTTGGAGATCTAACTGTTATCTATGATGATAGTGTTGGAGATCTAACGGTCGTCTATGATGATAGTGTTGGAGATCAATCTGTTGTCTATGATGATAATGTTGCGGATCTAACGTTCTTCTATGATGATAATGTCGGAGATCTAACGGTTGTCTATGGTGATAGTGTTGGAGATCTTACGGTTGTCTTTGATGGTAGTGTTTGAGATCTAACGGTTGTCTATGATGATAGTGTTGGAGATGTTGGAGATCTAACGGTTGCCTATGATGATAATGTTGGAGATCTAACTGTTGTCTATGATGATAGTGTTGGAGATCTAACGGTTGTCTATGATGATAGTGTTGGAGATCTAACGGTTGTCTATGATGATAGTGTAGGAGATCTAACGGTTGTATATGGTGATAGTGTTGGAGATCTAACGGTTGTCTATGATGATAGTTTTGGAGATCTAACGGTTGTCTATGATGATAGTGTTGGAGATCTAACGGTTGTCTATGATGATAGTGTTGGAGATCTAACGGTTGTCTATGATGATAGTTTTGGAGATCCCAAGGTTGTCTATGATGATAGTTTTGGAGATCCCAAGGTTGTCTATGATGATAGTGTTGGAGATCTAACGGTTGTCTATGATGATAGTGTTGGAGATCCCACGGTTGTCTATGATGATAGTGTTGGAGATCTAACTGTTGTCTATGATGATAGTGTTGGAGATCTAACTGTTGTCTATGATGATAGTGTTGGAGATCCCACGGTTGTCTATGATGATAGTGTTGGAGATCAAACGGTTGTCTATGATGATAGTGTTGGAGATGTTGGAGATCTAACGGTCGTCTATGATGATAGTGTTGGAGATCAATCTGTCGTCTATGATGATAGTGTTGGAGATCAAACGGTTGCCTATGATGATAGTGTTGGAGATGTTGGAGATCTAACGGTCGTCTATGATGATAGTGTTGGAGATCAATCTGTCGTCTTTGATGGTAGTGTTTGAGATCTAACTGTTGTCTATGATGATAATGTTGGGGATCTAACTGTTGTCTATGATGATAATGTTGGAGATGTAACTGTCGTCTATGATGATAATGTTGGAGATCTAACGGTTGTCTATGATGATAGTTTTGGAGATCTAACTGTTGTCTATGATGATAATGTTGGAGATCTAACGGTCGTCTATGATGATAGTGTTTGAGATCTAACTGTTGTCTATGATGATAGTTTTGGAGATCTAACGGTCGTCTATGATGATAGTGTTGGAGATCTAACGGTTGTCTTTGATGATAGTGTTGGAGATCTAACGGTTGTCTGTGATGATAGTGTTGGAGATGTTGGAGATCTAACGGTTGTCTATGATGAGAGTGTTAAAGATCCAACGGTCGTCTATGATGATAGTGTTGGAGATCTAACTGTTGTCTATGATGATATGCTGTCTATGATGATAATGTTGGAGATCTAACTGTCGTCTATGATGATAGTGTTGGAGATCAATCTGTCGTCTATGATGATAGTGTTGGAGATCTAACGGTCGTCTATGATGATAATGTTGGGGATCTAACAGTTGTTTATGATGATAATGTTGGAGATCTAACGGTCGTCTATGATGATAATGTTGGAGATATAACAGTGAGTTGTCTATGATGATAATGTTGGAGATCTAACGGTCGTCTATGATGATAATGTTGGAGATATAACGGTCGTCTATGATGATAATGTTGGAGATCTAACGGTTGTCTTTGATGGTAGTGTTTGAGATCTAATGGTTGTCTATGATGATAGTGTTGGAGATGTTGGAGATCTAATGGTTGCCTATGATGATAATGTTGGAGATCTAACTGTTGTCTATGATGATAGTGTTGGAGATCTAACGGTTGTCTATGATGATAGTGTTGGAGATCTAACGGTTGTCTATGATGATAGTGTTGGAGATCTAACGGTCGTCTATGATGATAGTGTTGGAGATCTAACGGTTGTCTATGATGATAGTGTTGGAGATCTAACGGTCGTCTATGATGATAGTGTTGGAGATCAATCTGTCGTCTATGATGATAGTGTTGGAGATCAAACGGTTGCCTATGATGATAGTGTTGGAGATGTTGGAGATCTAACGGTCGTCTATGATGATAGTGTTGGAGATCAATCTGTCGTCTTTGATGGTAGTGTTTGAGATCTAACTGTTGTCTATGATGATAATGTTGGGGATCTAACTGTTGTCTATGATGATAATGTTGGAGATGTAACTGTCGTCTATGATGATAATGTTGGAGATCTAACGGTTGTCTATGATGATAGTTTTGGAGATCTAACTGTTGTCTATGATGATAATGTTGGAGATCTAACGGTCGTCTATGATGATAGTGTTTGAGATCTAACTGTTGTCTATGATGATAGTTTTGGAGATCTAACTGTCGTCTATGATGATAGTGTTGGAGATCTAACGGTTGTCTATGATGATAGTGTTGGAGATCTAACGGTTGTCTATGATGATAGTGTTGGAGATGTTGGAGATCTAACGGTTGTCTATGATGATAGTGTTAATGATCCAACGGTCGTCTATGATGGTAGTGTTGAAGATCTAACTGTTGTCTATGATGATATGCTGTCTATGATGATAATGTTGGAGATCTAACTGTCGTCTATGATGATAGTGTTGGAGATCAATCTGTCGTCTATGATGATAGTGTTGGAGATCTAACGGTCGTCTATGATGATAATGTTGGGGATCTAACAGTTGTTTATGATGATAATGTTGGAGATCTAACGGTCGTCTATGATGATAATGTTGGGGATATAACAGTGAGTTGTCTATGATGATAATGTTGGGGATCTAACTGTTGTCTATGATGATAATGTTGGAGATGTAACTGTCGTCTATGATGATAATGTTGGAGATCTAACGGTTGTCTATGATGATAGTTTTGGAGATCTAACTGTTGTCTATGATGATAATGTTGGAGATCTAACGGTCGTCTATGATGATAGTGTTTGAGATCTAACTGTTGTCTATGATGATAGTTTTGGAGATCTAACGGTCGTCTATGATGATAGTGTTGGAGATCTAACGGTTGTCTTTGATGATAGTGTTGGAGATCTAACGGTTGTCTGTGATGATAGTGTTGGAGATGTTGGAGATCTAACGGTTGTCTATGATGATAGTGTTGGAGATCTAACGGTCGTCTATGATGATAGTGTTGGAGATCTAACTGTTGTCTATGATGATATGCTGTCTATGATGATAATGTTGGAGATCTAACTGTCGTCTATGATGATAGTGTTGGAGATCAATCTGTCGTCTATGATGATAGTGTTGGAGATCTAACGGTCGTCTATGATGATAATGTTGGGGATCTAACAGTTGTTTATGACGATAATGTTGGAGATCTAACGGTCGTCTATGATGATAATGTTGGAGATATAACAGTGAGTTGTCTATGATGATAATGTTGGAGATCTAACGGTCGTCTATGATGATAATGTTGGAGATATAACGGTCGTCTATGATGATAATGTTGGAGATCTAACGGTTGTCTTTGATGGTAGTGTTTGAGATCTAATGGTTGTCTATGATGATAGTGTTGGAGATGTTGGAGATCTAATGGTTGCCTATGATGATAATGTTGGAGATCTAACTGTTGTCTATGATGATAGTGTTGGAGATCTAACGGTTGTCTATGATGATAGTGTTGGAGATCTAACGGTTGTCTATGATGATAGTGTTGGAGATCTAACGGTCGTCTATGATGATAGTGTTGGAGATCTAACGGTTGTCTATGATGATAGTGTTGGAGATCTAACGGTTGTCTATGGTGATAGTGTAGGAGATCTAACGGCTGTCTATGGTGATAGTGTTGGAGATCTAACGGTTGTCTATGATGATAGTTTTGGAGATCTAACGGTTGTCTATGGTGATAGTGTTGGAGATCTAACGGTTGTCTATGATGATAGTGTTGGAGATCTAACGGTTGTCTATGATAATAATGTTGGAGATCTAACGGTTGTCTATGATGATAGTTTTGGAGATCCCACGGTTGTCTATGATGATAGTGTTGGAGATCTAACGGTTGTCTATGATGATAGTGTTGGAGATCCCACGGTTGTCTATGATGATAGTGTTGGAGATCTAACTGTTGTCTATGATGATAGTGTTGGAGATCTGACTGTTGTCTATGATGATAGTGTTGGAGATGTTGGAGATCTAACGGTCGTCTATGATGATAGTGTTGGAGATCAATCTGTCGTCTATGATGATAGTGTTGGAGATCAAACGGTTGCCTATGATGATAGTGTTGGAGATGTTGGAGATCTAACGGTCGTCTATGATGATAGTGTTGGAGATCAATCTGTCGTCTTTGATGGTAGTGTTTGAGATCTAACTGTTGTCTATGATGATAATGTTGGGGATCTATCTGTTGTCTATGATGATAATGTTGGAGATGTAACTGTCGTCTATGATGATAATGTTGGAGATCTAACGGTTGTCTATGATGATAGTTTTGGAGATCTAACTGTTGTCTATGATGATAATGTTGGAGATCTAACGGTCGTCTATGATGATAGTGTTTGAGATCTAACTGTTGTCTATGATGATAGTTTTGGAGATCTAACGGTCGTCTATGATGATAGTGTTGGAGATCTAACGGTTGTCTATGATGATAGTGTTGGAGATCTAACGATTGTCTGTGATGATAGTGTTGGAGATGTTGGAGATCTAACGGTTGTCTATGATGAGAGTGTTAAAGATCCAACGGTCGTCTATGATGATAGTGTTGGAGATCTAACTGTTGTCTATGATGATATGCTGTCTATGATGATAATGTTGGAGATCTAACTGTCGTCTATGATGATAGTGTTGGAGATCAATCTGTCGTCTATGATGATAGTGTTGGAGATCTAACGGTCGTCTATGATGATAATGTTGGGGATCTAACAGTTGTTTATGATGATAAAGTTGGAGATCTAACGGTCGTCTATGATGATAATGTTGGAGATATAACAGTGAGTTGTCTATGATGATAATGTTGGAGATCTAACGGTCGTCTATGATGATAATGTTGGAGATATAACGGTCGTCTATGATGATAATGTTGGAGATCTAACGGTTGTCTATGATGATAATGTTGGAGATCTAACTGTTGTCTATGATGATAATGTCGGGGATCTAACTGTTGTCTATAATGATAGTGTTTGAGATCAATCTGTTGTCTATGATGATAATGTTGGAGATCTAACTGTTTCTATGATGATAGTTTTGGAGATCTGACTGTTGTCTATGATGATAATGTTGGAGATCTAACGGTCGTCTATGATGATAGTGTTGGAGATCTAACAGTTTCTATGATGATAGTTTTGGAGATCTAACGATTGTCTATGATGATAATGTTGGAGATCTAACTGTTGTCTATGATGATAATGTTGGAGATCTAACTGTTGTCTATGATGATAATGTTGGAGATCAGATCTAACTGCTGTCTATGATGATAATGTTGGAGATCTAACGGTCGTCTATGATGATAATGTTGGGGATCTAACTGTTGTCTATGATGATAATGTTGGAGATATAACGGTCGTCTATTTTGGAGATATATACTGGAGATTGCTACGCTTTTGATGATACTAGCTTAATTTCAATCGTAATATTAGCGTTGTCTATGTCATGTGGTCAGATTATATTAAGTTTTATACACTTGTATATGTTAGTGGTGAACTGTTTGTTTTATTCTAGGGGAGTAATATTTCCATATCATATTGCTTTATTTGATAACAAAGTGAATATGTACGAGATTAAAGAATATGATAGAACAGCTACCAAATTACACTTACCCTTACATCACAATAATCAACGTAGTTCAAAACCACACCAAAATCTAATGACCACTATAGTGGGTAAGTTTATAGGAACATTTAATTACAAGATAATATTAATGCCATGGTGTCCAGAACGTTTTAAATTTGTTCCTTCCCTAATATTTTTCAATATTATATTTCAATTTTACTATCTTCTTTTATGTATAGAATATATTTTCTATTTTGCAAATTTAAATCCAATCTGCACAATTATTTTCATAACCATTTAAAATTCTGCACATTTTGTCTTAACATTTTTTATGCACTTTTGGGTATTAGATGAGGATGGACACTTTCACATCAAAACAGTAGATCAGTTTAAAAGAGACGTAGAACATGAGAAAGAAGTAATTAAAGTTATGAGATCAAGTTTAGAGGTAACATCCCAATCTGATGATGATGATAATGATGAAGACTCTGACTCTGACGTCAAAGGATCGTATGATTTGGTTAAACCAAAGAAAAGGACAGGTATAAGGTAGACATATTGCGGTGATTTTTTTCCTTCTTTCTTTTTAGTTTATATTTTGGTGGCAGTAGTTAAGTTTAAAAGAATGCATGAAGACCATTTTATGATTTATTTCAAGTTACTGATTTAAACTTTTGCATTGGAACCAGGGTGGTTGCTTTACACTCGGTAAACTAAGAAACAACACCACAGTTTTATGTTAATAAAAATATGTTACTGTCCATAAAAAGTAGTCAAATTTTCAGTTGTTGCACGTATGTCAGTAGTTTCACCATAATCCATTTACTTCATAGTGGAATTGTTTAATTGAGAAGATTTTGGAAATCTAAGTAGACTTTTTAAAGAGGATATATTATTTCACAGGTGATTAGTAAATGATATATTGAGATGTTTTCTTATTTCAGATGGAAATCTGACCTCATACAGTAATACTGATGATATAGTTGTATATATTTCTAAACATAAACAACATTTAGGTGAGTTGTACTTTATTCTGAAAATATTTAGATTCCAATGATAAAGGAAGTCAGAAATAAATTTCATGAAGTAAAATTTTAAGATATATAAGTTTACAATAAATATTTTTAGGTTTAGTATTAAAGGGAGGGGAAGGAGATTTTCCCACTCCCGTTAGAGTTCATAAAGTATTACCATCTGGTGCGGCAGCAGACGATTCCAATATTCAGGTCAGTTTCATAATAAATACGTCATATTTCAACATGCTGGTTACATTTATTCTTAGTTCAAAGTGCACCATCAGACCTTGATCTAGATCTAGAATCACACTGAATTATTTATTTATTCAGATTATGTCAAGGTCTGATATATAACAGCTCAGTGTGATATAATGGTTGTCCCTGGACACAATATAAACTATTTAATACAATTATTTCAGCCTGGTATGGTATTGATGTCTGTAGATAATAGAAGTCTTAGATTTTTATCTTTACCAGAAGTATTAGCAGCTTTAAAAAAGTCTTATAATAATAAGAGTAGTGTAGCAATGAAATTAGGTTTAAAACAACCTGTCTATAAATATATGTAGATCATGTGTTTTATATTTCAATATTTTTCTGTATTATGTGTTCCAAGGACAAGAATTAAATTTATATTTTAAAAGTCATTGCGATTCTGTTAACATATTGATTACTTCAATTTTCTTACTGTACAGCAGTAAAACTGAGTTCAAAATTCTTTCTTAAATATCACCACATTAACAGAGAGTTAAACTCTCTTCAAACAAGATTTAGGATTATTTTTCTCTTATATCAGGAACCTGGATATTTAGATGATCCAAAAACAACATTTAGGAATAGACATCACATTAAATTACACAACACAATATTATGGTTTACTAGTTATTTGTGTACCATACAATAAAACCAAGGAGCAGTATACCATAATATTGTGTTCTATAACATATAAGATATTCAGAGAAATAAATACAACAAATAGCACTTTATAACTTGGTATATTGAACAATTAGAAGCACTTGCACCAGAAGAAAAGCATACTTTGTAAAGATGTAATAAGGTATAAGGTATATGCTTTACTGCAAGATAGAGCTTAATGTTAGCTATCCATTGTATTTGTCAGAATCTTAATAGCTTCAGAAACAAATTCTCAAATGCTGTTATTTTGACCTAATAATTTTGCTTACTGTTTACTTGCTTACAATGTCAATAACGTAATCAAAGAGATCAAACTCTAAAATGTCATCAAACCTTTATTTTTGTTGAATTGTAAAAGCAGAGTAGCTTATAATGAGCTCTATCAGTTTGTATAGCAAGTGATTAGACAACTATATTTCTTTAACTAAATCATTTCTTAATTATTTCAGATACAATAACATTAACAGGTAAAGAAGTGTGCCATTCACGAAATTGACAAGCGAAACTTCATAAGACTATGAAAGAAAAAATGGCTCACTTCTTAACAAATACTTAACAAATATAAATTCATTGAATTGTTTCTCCAGGAAACTTTAGATTCAACATAATAAAACGGATAGTTCATAGATAACACAAGAAGTTAAACATATCAATTGAAAGATAATTAACGTTCTTACCTATTTGACATAAATCAGATAAGAAGTGCTGAAAAGTATATTTTTTAGTTGGTTTTAATTGCCAAATTTTTATCCTTTTAAATATTGGCCTTCACATTGACTAAAATAGTAATTGAAAATATCATTCTTAATAATATGAAAATGTTTAATGGCTAAAATTTTAAATTTCTAAGCATGTTACAAAGCTGACGTGTGTATTCTATGATAAAGAAGATATTCTTTGTGATTTAGTTGAATATGATGTTTCATATTGTGAAGGAAAACAACCTGTAAGGTTATTTATCAAATGGTCTTATTCTGTCTATCATAACCATCAGAATAGCACTAGGAAAAAGTTATTTAAAAAAATCATTCACAGTTACAAGAACCTTATCTTAAATTTGAAAATATTTCAATAATGTCATGGTCAAGAATTGTTACAAGAACCCAAACACCATTACAATAATTATAGCTATATGAGTATTACAAGCTATGATATAATATTATTGAGAAATAAATTAATAAATATTGCACCATTAAGACCAAGTTTAATTTTTAAATAAAAGATGTATTTGTCGTAATTCATCATGAGTAACATGTAATGGTATTATTTCTCCTTTCCCTTTAGCACATGGTAGTTTTATTTCCGCTGCTAAAATACTATCACCACTCTTCTCATGTAACATCTAGAAAATATAAACAGAAATAAATAGAAAACTTAGAGATGGAAAATGAACTCACAAATCTTAGCAATCATAATTGGAAAACCAACTTCAAATTTCAAAATAGATGTATGTAATGTTACATCATTAACAGATTTATTATACATATATATTACATATATTATACATTACAAAGATAGTAATACCATATTCAAGAATTTGTGGCAAGGGCAATAACTCTGCTTCTAACAGTCGAAAATAGTTCAAATTCGAACTTGATTTATTTCTGTTTTATGATATCACAATCAACAGGATAATTCAGGTGGTAATGACACTCTCATCAAAACATTAGCGACTTAGAGGCATTTTATTAACAAAGATAGTGGACCAGCCATATACGCCCACCATGGCATGCGGATGGTAAAACAAAAAAAACATTAAATTTAATCAGAAGTAAAATTAACCTTCTCAAACCTTTCGATTTAGGTCCAATAATATCCATTTTAAATTTCATCAAAATTGGTTGAAAACTAAGATAGTAATATCATATTCAAGAATTTGTGGCAAGGGCAATAACTCTGCTTCTAACAGTCGAAAATAGCTCAAATTTGGACTTGATCTTCGTTTTATGAATATGTATACACATACCGAATTTCATTTGATTCCATCAAAAAATCTAGTTTTAAGAGCGTTTACAAGAAAATGTTGATGGATAGACGGATGGACGGACAAGGATGCCCGTCCACATAGAGAGATGTGGGCGTATAAAAATCACGTTTTTATCTTTATGAAAGTTTGCTACTTACTCTGGCAAACTGTGGAGTAGGAAATGTTGAGAAATCTGTTCTAACTTGTCCACCTGTTCTATTAGCAGCTAATAAGTTAGTTATTTCAACTTGTAACTAAAATATATATATATATACAAAACGTAAAATACTGGGATTATACGTTTGGTATCCAGGACATCATTAACATTTTGATAAGTAGATATTACTACAATACAAGTATACTATAATTAACCATGATAATGTTAAGATATGGAAGGGACCAAATTATATGTCAGTTAAAAGGTGAATTATAGAAGAACCAGGCACCAGAAGTTTAATTAGAGAATTGTCAGAAGTTTAATTGGCCGAATTCTGATTATTATAAGTTAAAATAATTACCTCCTGTGTGGCTCTCTGATAGGTAGTAAGAGTAGAGATTCTATCAACTAGTTGTTTACAAGGATTAGTTGTATCACTAGCAGGTTCTGAACCAGGCTTTCTTTTAGTTATATCAATAACTTTAACACAGGCAGTAGCTTTATTAACATTCTACAAACAAATTTACACTTACTTACATTGTTACTTACATACATTATACGGTAGTAAAAGACATCCAGGTAAGAATTAAAAACGAAATGAGATGACTATCATTTTGAGAGGTGCATACGACAATGAAAATCTTTTCACAGGAAATTATATGAATTGCATATCAAGCCTCTCTGTTACTGCATTAATGAATGTCATGCAGTGTGCAATGAGGGAAACTTTACCAGGAAAGCAGCATAAGCCTTCTTTTAATCTGAACCCTAAAGGTTACCTAGCAAGCATCTAACTCCCTTAGCCATCTCACCCATAGGACAATAACATCAAAACTTGTATGTTGTTCATTAATTATAAAAAGATTATATCATACCATCAATAAGTTTGAAGTCTTCTTTGCCAGATTATTTAATTCATTCTTTCCTTGAACTGAATCAGGTAACTGACCTAATTTAATTAATCCAGTATTACTCTTCAATCCTGTTGGTTTCTTTGGTACTCTCAATGGAGGTAATTTATCCATTATAGACTGGAAATTGAAAGATAATGTAGGATCATTGATTTTAACGATATTTTATTTCTACATTACATGTAAAGTTTTACAGAAAATAACTAAGGTTTTGGAAACAAGCCGATGTAGGATCATTGAATGATAACAGAAGATAAATATACAAGTTGATGATAGTTAAACCGTAATTATAAATTTATGTGCTGATATATAAGAGGAGTATTTTGCTAAGTCTTGAAGTCTAAAAGGCTGTATTCGATAAACACAAATATAACTCACCTTCATTTGATCAGAACGTAACCTGATATTTTCACCTTTCACAAACTTCAATGCTTCTTTCAGAGAATTAATCTACAATTGAGAATAGTTAGGTAAAGGAAAATAAGTAAAACAAAGTACACAGAAAGATGTGATGTTAATTTAATGAAATATTTTTACCTGTTGAAGTAATAATGGTGAATCAGATACACTACCAATAATAGAAGATGGTAGAGGACTTGATGGTGATGTAGCTACAAATATAATATACAGGATTAATTCACTATCTCATTATATATTACCTCTTGAATGTATACATTTATCATAATTATACATTCTTGTTTCTTTTCATTTCCTTAATCAATTTTCATCAGACATAGATAAATTGTCTTAATATTCTTTATAGAATATTCATTGATAAAAAACTTGCTGTATAATCAACTTACGTGTTTGTCCTGATTTCCTATCCAAACCCTCTAATAATGATTTCTTAGATAAAACTTTCAATCTTTCACGTAAATCTAATTTCTCTTGTTCTAGAGCATCAATATCAGCTTGTAATGTATCGCAAGTTTCTTCAAATTCCCTATTGGTACAAATACACTAGATTTAAATATTAGGATATTGAATTAGAATAATGATAGGTCTAAAACATAATATGTTCTAAGTACAGATATCAAATATGCTTAAGATAGTAGTAGTATTGTTCTCTCAAGTTACACTATCAAAAAGACAAGTTTGATTATAAGGGCAATAAATCTTTAAAAAGTTTTTAACAGAAATTCATATTTCAAATAGCATACTTTTCTCTTTTCTTAGAATGAATAGTTAATTCATCCAATTTTCTCTGTAATTTCTCCAATCTTTCTTCACCATCTTTAGAAGCATTTTCTAATTTCTTCTCTAATAATCCTACTCTTACTTGTTGTTCACTCATTTCTTCTTGCTAAAAATACAGAAACATATACCTTACAAAATACAAATTACAACTTTAATAATTTAATTTGCCACAAATTTTAAGATTGGGTCATTGTTGTGTCCATTTCAGGGAGTAAAAGTAGAAATATTAATATTATAGATATGGTCATATTGTATGATCAAAATGACTGCCAAAATACCAAACATAGATAATGTGTATAAATAATTGACTTACTTTCATCTTGAAGAGTTTCTTCAACTCTTTTATATCTTCTTCTTTAGTATCCAGTTTAAATTTCATAACTTCTATATCAGCTATCTGAGCTCTGACTGTACTAGCTCTCTGTTTAACTGGAGGTAGCACCTGTATATAATAAACAGCACAATAGTGGGAAAAAATATAACAATACCAAACAGTCACAGAATCTAAATTATGTTAAATAAAATGTGTTCTGAAAATATTTCAGGTCTATACAAATGGTTAATAACTAATTGCTAACATGTATTTTTCTTTAGTGTAATATAATCATATGGACCAAAATTTAAACAATGTGTCAACAGGTTGGATTGTGTGGAAATAGTTTTTTTGTTGATATATAAACCAATCTAATCTTGCTAGATGTGACACCTACCAAATACCAAGTAAGATTAGATTGAGATTCTCTAAAGACATATCTTGGGACATTTTAATAATAATATCTAGCACACAAAAAAAACAAAAATGCCACAGAAAGAAAAAGAAATCAAGCAAGGAAGATTTTTCATGGCTATAAAAGCAATGATTTTAGTGGAAATACAAAAAAAAAAATCAAACCCACAATTCACACAATATTAAAATAAACCAAAATCCTGAAAAGTTATATTATAGCGATAATTGTTGTGATGAATATTTCTCCAGATGTTAAAAATTGTCATTTATATCCATTTCCTTTTTATCAAATTCAATCCATTGAAAATCATATATAATATAGGCCATAGATAAGAAATAAAAGAAGAAAAAACAGATTCATTTGAAATACTTTTAAATAAATAATACTTGTTTTTGTTTGGTTTCCATGGCAACTTACCTCTACCTGTCCTCTCTATAACAGTTTATATGAATATAATAATTAATAAAATAGAGATACCTCATCCACAATACAACACCATGCAATGATATCATCAATTAGATGAAAAAAATGTTCTGAATGACAATTGAGAAATGACTATTGAACAAAAGTGCATAAAATAATCTTAATGCAGTGCAAACACTTCAAGACCAACATATTGCAACAAATAACAATAACAAAACAACATCAGTGCCTTGTAAAACTCAACATTTTAACACTGTACAGTACCTTAGCCTCTCTTGTTCCATCAAAATCATATTCTCCATTTTCCATAGCATTGGCAAGTTTATTCATTGTTCCAACAACTTTACCAAATGATAGTCTAAAATAAACAAGTTCATTATAAAATAGCACAATTTTTTTTTTTATGCCGGATACAGACATATTTTTGTACAATAAACACAAAAAAATAATTCTGAAATAAACATTTGTCTATGGTGAGCATTAAAAAAAAAACAATTCTATGATACATGTTTCATCATCAAAAGAACAGTTCCTAACAAATATTTAAAACTGAGAATTATTCAACATTAAAATTGGAATCAGTGTGCTCAAACTGAGTCATAAACTCTACATACAAAAGAAGTTACCTCAAACTATCATAGGGTCCACTGTCATCTTTATCATATATCTTATCTACAGCTTGATAGGCTAATTCTTCCATTTTCTTAGGCATTAAACCTTCAGCATCTACAAAATATCACTCATGCTTTATATCTTGACACACTTGTATTAGAATGTGCAAACAACAATAAAAGGTTGATAAGAAATATGTGACTCAAGGTGATGAAAAAAACTTAAAATACAGAATATACTTGATGTATTGAATAAAACTTAGTGCAATAGTCAAACAAAAAATATAACAAAAAAGTTTCAAAAAAAGGTAAAAATAAAAATACTTTTCAAAAAATAGAAAAAAAATTGATTCCACAACCAAATTATGAGAATGTTAATTTAGACATTTTTTAGATTATTCAGAGTATATATACAATATACCAAAAACCAGTATGTTTAGAGATTGATATATGAAAGCTAGAGTAGAATATAGAAAGAACTAGCTTGAATGAAATATGTAATGTATTCAGAGCTTTCTATGAATACTGCATGCAGCTCCACATACCTTTATAGATTAATGATATATAAATATGATAGTTTATCATATTATCGACAGCAAAACTTGTCAACTGAACTCAGAGTTATATTTAGATATATGCCATCCAGTATAGATCAAAACTATAGGAATCTAAATTAAACTTTTCTATTTCCATTCTTCTTTACATCAAAGTTACTAGCAATCTAATTAAAATTAGATTACACTTCGTTTCGGTTATTTTTTGATTTTCGACTCATTGTAATCTAAGAAGTGACCAAAAGGTGGCACGTGATTGGTTGCTATAAATAGTTTATTTCGTCTGTCTTATAAACTTTCTTAGATCATAATGAGTCAAAAATAAAAAAATAACCGAAGTTACTAGTATCCTTTACAGTTTTTCAAAAATTACTGTCAGACATCACAATGTGTTATGTGTTATGATTAGAGCTGTTACTGTTAACTATGTGTATATCAACCACGTTCCTGTAACTCTTATTAGTTCAATTCAACATAATAATCAATCCAACATGCTTACTAATATCACAAACTTTCTTATACATGTAAGTACTTAAATACAACATTCTGTTTTAGGGAAATACCAAGATAGGAACACCTCAAAAAATATCATATTTGTATGCCATAAAAAAATAAAAAATTGTAAAAACTGGCATTATTGAAATTAGTTAAACCCTAATGGATTCTTAAAATACCTTTCTTATTTCTTGTAGTTTCTGGAATTTTTCAATGAAATACTAAATCAATAGTTCACAAACACATCAGTCAAATATAACATGCTTACACTTATTTTCAAGCAATCACTGAACATAGCACATATATCTTATTGTTCATTACCAAGAAAGATTTGAATATCAGTTCATACTAGGCATGCCTTATTAACTTTAACTGTGAATTTAAAATGACTTATTGGTCTACTGATTATTTTAGTTGACTAATAGTTTTAGATCTCTTCTATTTGCCCTTCTAATCCCAAGGACAAACAAGAGCTGAAGTGAGTAGATAAGATTGAAGTAGTTCACAAGTCTGTGACTTAAGCAAGTTCATTATGAATCTCAGGTAGATCCATGATGGTCTAATTAAAATCTAATAAACCAAACAAGACCAAGGCATATTTTTGAAGACAATAGAGGATATTTTAATAAATTGGTTTTTTTTTTTTATCAATGAACTGTTGAATACCATGCCATGCTGTAGAAGTCAAGCAAGATTGTAAACAAAATTTTCATTGAGATAATATAGCTCTATTTGTATTACAAACTGGCTTGTAAAAGGCAAATATCTGCATTCTGAATCAATCTATGACATGAAAAATGAAACCTTCTGAAAGATTAGAATTCTAACAAGGCAAAGAAAATAGAAACTATATTAAAATATCTAATAGAAACTTGGCAAGCTATAATAATAATAATTATGAAACATGGCAGTAGCTGTTTACCATTATATGAATCCAAATCTTGTCCCCCTGTTAAAATAAATAGTGTATAACCATCCACAATAAAAAAGCATTTAATTTGCTGTAATTAAATCTCTTAAATTTGTTGTTCAAGATTTATGACATAAAACTAACAACAATTGTACACTATTAAACATCATTCATTTGAAATGGTACATAGATGACAACACTATAGATGAGATTGTTCAAATATATAAACATGAATAACGTCTCTGTGTGAAATGGCAGTATAGAAGCTACATAAGAAATAAAAAGCAACAACACAGCAACTAGAGAAGCCATTATGATCACTACAATAATAAGCAACACTGTCTTTTAACCTTAAATTCTTTGTCTTATAGTTTAAAATCCTCTTGTATTTTTTGGTAATTATATTATGTTATTTTATAACTTAAAACAGAAAGAAAGTAAATAAAACATACCTGTCATAATTGAAGCTTGTTGCATGGCACCAATAGCCACGAATCTTAAAGTTTTACTGACTTTACAGATATTAGAACTCATATCTGATATCAATTCTTTTACCTAGTTAAAATATGGTATTCTATTGTTATAGCCGAGAAAAGATACTTTTGAGTATTGGAGACGTTTTGAATCATAAACATGCAGGATCTATTTTCATTTGATACCAAGATCCATATCATTCCTTAATCAAATATAAGAAGACTCTAATGTACAGCAGGGTTGAATTTTTTTTTTTAAATTTGTACATTGATGCATTCATCCAAGTTCTTGAGTTACATATTTCCAACACTAATGTAAGAATATTTTGAATCTGATAGTACTAGTTTTAACTTAACCTGTAATCAGCTAGCCACTAAGCAACTATGACTTAAACTTATCTTGTCTTACCTCTTTATTGAAAGTAAGTGGTGTTGATGATGACGAACCTTCTTGAGGTAATCTTCTTTTTATCTTTAAAATAGAATGAATGCATACAGAGTTTTACTAAACTAAAATTCAAATACGTTATTTAACCTCTTTTCAATTATATGAGCAAAAATCTTGATGGTTATCAAAGAAAATTAAAGGTAATTTCAACGTTGTTAACATTTACGATCATCAACAGAAACTTTACTATATGTACAGACTATGCTTACTCTATTCATAACACATTTGGAGGAGTCCACTACTATACAAATTTTAATCTCCATTTTGTCTTTCTTGTAAGGATTTTTATTACATTAGAAATTTTTGACATGAAAATTTACCTTTCTGGCACACATCTTAGTATCTTGATTACATGTTTCTAGATCTCTCATTAATATACTAAACTCACTATTCTCTTGTCCTGGCTGTAAATATAATAACAATCTTTTTAATTTTCTCTCAAGAGATTCTTTTCTTTACGATTATTACTTAGAGAAGCCAATCAAACACCATGATCTGGCATTGGTACCTTCAGAAATCTTAAGTAAAATCTCATGTGTTCCTGAGTTTCAACAACCAGATTATCTTGTTTTTGAACAAGATCTCTGTCTGATATTTGTTGGAATTATTCTGTCTTCTGGTGTGGCTGTAGCCTTTGGTGACAAGATTCAGAGTCATGAATTGTTCATGTTACCTCATCTTAATACTATCATAAATGATTTTGTATTTTAAGTATATCTACTTACCATAATAAGAATTTTAAGTCTAGTGATATCAGTCTGTAAACAATCTGAAGCACTGACAGCTAATTTAACATTATCAGATAATAAAGATGTACAATCAGTCTTCTCATTAACAAGATGTACACTGTACAGTTGCTGAAACAAATAATATCACATTTTAATAATATGTACAAGACATCGTTGTATATAATTATAACATATTGCTTAACATGCATTACTGGTATAGCAATAAAGGAGTTTTAAATACACAAAACAATGTGACAATCTCACATATATACAAAACTATACAGGAATATCAAAGGGAGAACTTTTTATTTTTTGCAAAAGTTTTGATAAATAACCTGAACTTGTGTAATATACCTGAAAGACTTACCGAGAAGAAGCCAATAGATTTTTCTAATAGATCTAATGCAACAGTTTCATCTATTTGATCTTTACGTAATAAATCTATAAAATAATCTACAGATTTCTCATGAGCTGACATCTCTGGTAATAAGGTACCAACTTTAGTAAATAATTCTACACTACAGTTATTGAGAGCACTGAAAAGAATATATATTTACATGATTGGTTAATTCATAGTGAAACTCTTAAGGTACCACATTTTGAAGTTAAACAGGTATTTATTTTTCATTTAATTTTTTTGAATACATAGGGATTTCATTAAAAAAATCTCATGTACCAAAGTTCATAATTAATACCTCCATAAAAAAAAAGTCAAAATTGAAAACATTAAGTGTCATAGTATACCATCATAGGTTAAGTGGTTAACACTTGGTATATCTTTCTTAATTTGATAACTGATTTGATCACTGAGGTTTAAAATTTATTACCTTTCATATTGTTTCATAGTAGCTTGTAGAATATTGAGTAATAATATTAAATGATTAGCAAAACTAATTTGTTCAGCTCTCTGACTTTTTAATACATCAGGTCTTTCTATAGCTTTCTCTCCCAGTTCAAACTAAAAGTTTAATACATTTTTAAATATACAAATATTCTATAGCTTTCTCTCCTAGGTCAAACTGAAAGTTTAATACAAATGCATTCTTTTTAATCTCCATTCTCAATATAAATGTAAATTGAATTCATCAAATAGAAAAGTTACTTTATCAAGATCCTACTTAAAATAAATTGATTTTGGATATAGCTTCTCTTTTTTGACAATGTTCAGATTATGACACAGAATTGAACAATGACGGAAATTTTTTTTATTTCCCAATGGTGAGGTATTTAATATGCACAGTTTTTCTCCTTACATGCATTATAATATTACATACCTTGACTTTAATTTGAGATGCCAGTAAATCTGATTTATTGATAATTCTTGGTACCATCATTAATACACTAACAGCATCATGATCACCTTTAATTAATAATATAAGTAATTAGTGTTTATTTTTTGGAATCTTTTACATGCAAACACTTAAAATCCAGCAGTCCACCGAGCCGCCAGTTTAGAGGGAATAAATTAATCAAAGTCAACAACATAGTCAAATATCCATCCAAATACCGTTATATAAAATCCCGGGGAAATTCTGTATAAAGTCTGCCCAGGAATTTTATGAGATTTAAAATCCCGCTAGAACATGGGATGACGTCACTAGAGGTTTATAAGTAATGATATAACTGTTTTAATAATAAAGGTAGAATCAATATTGTATGTTGTATAGACAGAGAAAAATAATCTAAATATACCTACCACCTCTGTTGAGGAAAGTATCAGGCATAAATGATAATAACATTTGAACATGAGCATTAGCTTGCTGTACTTCTAATTTACGTAGTTCCATATCAATAGTCTGAAAATATCAATTCAAGATATCACATACACTCTTATTCCAAATTTGGCTGATTTGGTTTATTTATTATGCAATGATAACATAATGATATGCAATTCTGATATCGACCAATAATCAATAATCAATATCAATAATATTTTTGACAGGTTTCTTTAAAAGTTAATTATAATCAAAACAGAGCAATATTTTACTTTCTTGGCTTTTCATATTTGGTACACAAAAAACACTACCTTAGCATAAGCCTTAGTTTCAGCAAATCTAGCTTTAAAATCAAACTCAATAGTAGGTGTTTCAACAGCCTTCTGTTCTGTTTCTTGTTGTTTACTTCTCAATTCTTTATTGGTATCCTGAAATATACAAACTGTATGATATACACCACTATCTATTACTTCTACTATATGGCAAGAAGGAATGGCAAGATTGAAAAATTGAGAGGTTTTGAAAGAAAGAATTTCTGGAGATCTGATTTAAGTTGGATAACTGCACCTAAATATTGAGATAATAATTAAAAGATAATCACCTGTAGCTGTTTAACCAAGTCTCTAAACTTAGCAATAGTTTTTTCATAATCAGCACAAGTTTCAGCACTACCTTCTAGTTTACGATATGCCTGAAATGGAAAATATCCTTTCTTTATAGGAGATAGCAAATTATGTAACACATAAGCTTAAATATCAATATCCATGGATGCTTAGAAATGTACCAAATTGGCATCAAATACTAATTCTGTTTTCTTGAAATATTCAAATTATTTAGAACATTAGTACTGACCTCGGCAACACGACCCTGAGCTAAATCAAGCTCTTCTCTTAACTCTAGTTCAGTTTCTCTAGCATTCTCTTGTATTTCTTCATTCATCTCATGTAGAGTTTCTAAATCAGCATTCTCTTCTCTTAAAACATTAATTTGATCTTCTAAAGCTAAATTCTTCTCAGCTAATGATTCTACCATTTCTTCTGCTCCTAGTGCTGCATCAACCTAAATAGTAATTTCACATACAGTTCAAAAACTTATATAGTCGTACAGATCCAGACAATGAAAAAAACAAAAACATTTCATTTTTAGGGAAAAATTTATCAAATTACCTACAAGGAAAATGGAATGCTTGAGTTTATAACTTGAACACTAAAATCATTGTAAGTTAAGTTTTCGAGAATAAGGCCCCTGGTCATTTACCTGTTCTTTCAGTTCAATCATTTGTTCATGTAATTCTGATACTTCTGTTTGTAACTTATCTTTATCTTTTGATAAATTCATAATATCGGTTTTCATCTTCTCATTTTGTTTTATCATGGTTTGGTTTTCAGACTTCTCTTGATTTGATAAGTCACGTAATCTGTAACATAAAATGGTTATAATCATGAATTTTCATTATATACAATATTTCTGATCTTTAAAATGCTGCCAGTGCTGATCTTTAAATATTTAAAAAAGAAAGATGGGTTTGAGCAATTTTGAAAAAGTTGCTGAAAATTTGATAAATGATACAAGCTTGTATCTAACAATTTCTCAGGAAAGTTTGAAAAAACATTTAACCTACTTTACTAGAGCTTCTTTCAATCTTTCATTCTGTTGTTCAAGTTGTTTTTGTTCAAATGTTGCGGCTACACCTTCTTTTCCTGTCAATATACAGAACTAACAGTCAGTAAAATACTCATCAGGCATGGGATGTGTGAAGATTTTTAATTTATGAATAGATTAAATAAAAACATAATGATATCAACCTATTTATTAGATTATGAACAACAACCAGAAGTTCAAACATACCTTGATCAGTTATTTCACCTCTCAAAATTTCTAAATCTAGAGTCACCTCCTCTAACTTCTCTTTTAAAGAGTCCACTTCCTGTTGTAATCCTTCTGCTTTTTCTTCTGCCATTTCTTTATCTAATGTAGCTATTTCTATAGTTTCTGATGTATCTGCCATTTCTTCTTTATACCTTTCAAACTGGTCTTGAGTGTCTTTCAGGTCCTAAGTTTTGAAAAAAGGGTACTCATCATGACATACAGGCCCGTAGCCTGCCAAGTACTTTTAAGGGGGCAAACGTCCAACCAAGGGGGGCAGTTTAGGTATCCACCCAAAGACACCATCACCCCCATTTATAGAAAACTGTGTGTCATTGCAATGCATTGTTACGTCATTACAGTGCCATCTGTAGAGTTATTTCTACATTTATTGGTGCAGTCGGAGGCCTGGAAATGAGATTTTCTGAAGTTTGGGGACCCATAGAAAATTTAGATAATTTGACTCCTTGAAACGCGATATCCCCACATTTCCTGATATTTTCCAGCGAAATTAAGGTTCAAGATTATTTCTGTAGGTTCAAAAGGTTTTTGTCTGAAAACATTTTGAGATTTAGACGCCAATTTAAGATATTTCCCGGCGAATTTAGGGTTTATGGTTATTTGAATAGGGTCTGAGGTATGTCACTAGAAAATTTTGAGAATTACACACCTTTTTGGCTTCCGAGAACGCCAATTAGAAGTCTTGACACACGATTTCCTGAAGTCTCTTTTAGAAAATTTAGAGAATTTAAATCTCTGAAACGGGATTTCCTGACATTTCCAGGTGAATATGGGTGTGTTTCAAAAGTCAAGTTTTGGTGTCGGATGGATTTGATAGATTATTTTCTCTCTAAATTTTTTAGCTAAACATGGAATCAAACTTCTTATATATATTAGGCTTGTCATAAAGTGTTCTTCAGTTTGCATTAAACCAATTTTGATTTGGATTCAAAATTTAAAAAAAATAGACATTTTCATTTTGGTGTCGGATGGAACGATAGAAATGGCAATTTTCAATCGACGTTGGTTAAAGGTATATTCTATCAAATTTTACAGTGATCATGTCCTAAAAGGCATTTGAACAATTCATTTAACTATTTTGCTACACATTGTAAAGAAGTATGATACAACTCTTAGATTTGTCTTGTGGTATTATTGCTTGCAATTTGATTTTGTTTTGGTGTCGGATGGAAATGTAAAAGTGTCGGATGGAAATATATGTGAACAATCGTGTTTTTATCATATAATATCACTTTATGCCAAGATTATGAAGGCTACAGTTTAAATTATGGTAAACTGGTTAAAAACTTGAATAATGAGATTCTTTTAACTTATATTTGGTCTATGACAACTGCTTTGATGGCTTTAGATTAATACATATTTTTCCCACTTTTTATGCCAAATTGTACAATATCTTGTTACTTTCCTTATTGTTTGGAAATTTAAAGACCTTTATTAAGCCTTTTAAAGATCTTTCTTGCTTTACTAATAAAAATATTTTGTGGTAAGTCATAAATATCTCTTTTATTTCGATTTGATATCATGGCAGGCTCTGTTGAACAATTTAAGAAGAAGAACCTATTATTGGTCATTTTACCAAATTTCCTGAAAAGTGCTTTTATGCAAATTTATTAAATTGTTAAACTTTAACAAAGTCTTAAATGCAATACAAACCATAAAACTACTTAAAATCATAAAATTCAGATAATTTTCTCTGTCTTTTGGGTTTTGGTGTCGGATGGAAATCATTTAAGTGTCGGATGGAAAATATTTCAAGAAGGCACCAAAGTTTAAAAAACTTCTGCTGAATGATTTGGTGTTTATTTAACATGAATACAAGTTGAAAATTGATAGTTAGTTAACATTTTACATGATACAAATTGTATTAATGCAAGAGAGTGGACTAAACATATTGTAGTTGGAACCAAATTTCTGAAATTTCACTGGCATTGAGTATTTTTTTCAAAAAAAAGTTTGGAATCTTAGAATTTTGATATGAAATGCATAACTTAGATATATCTCACACAAAATAAACATTTTTAAAAAAAAAAATTTGATAAAATTTTTAGTTAGCCACCATCAAACCATTTCCATCCGACACCAAAACAGTGCCAGAGTCGTTAAGTAATTTGTTTGTATTTCAGTTTCATACGATTTTTTTTCTAAAATTCAACTGTAGTTCATTAGTATGGATATTCTTGAATATAAAAAAACCACAGTCATGTAAAATCTAGGAATGAAAAAAATCAAGATTGAGTGAGACCACTTTTGAAACACACCCATTTAAGGTTTACTTGTAAAGGACTAAAACATAGAAAAATCGAGAAAAAGATGTCAAAATTCCTGATATTTTACAGCGAATTCAAGGTTCAATATTATTTCTATAGGTTCAAAGAGATCCTGTCTGAAAAAAAAAGAGATTTAGACGCGAATTTCAGACAGGGTTTAAGGTTATTTGAATAGGGTCTGAGCTGCCGAAAACGCCAATTGGAAGCCTCGAAACACGATTTCCTGAAGTCGGGGATCTCTTTAGAAAATTTTGAGAATTTGACTCCCGGAAACGCGATTTCCTGATGAATCTAAGGTTTATGGGACTGCGGGACGAACACTGGAAAATTTGAGAATCAGATACGTGAAAACGTAAATTCTTAACATTTCCTGCTATAAAGACACCCCTTGACTTATGAATTAATGTATGTTTTAAAAATAACACTTGAGAATTTTTTTTAGGGGGGCAAGATTTATATTAGGGGGGGGCAAAGCCCCCCCAAGCCCCCCCTTGGCTACGGGCCTGATGACATAATTCCATTAATTTCAACTAATAGCAAACTAATTGATTGTCAAGGGATCTTTAACGTGCACAGACTGAAACACACAGGGTCTCGGTTTATTGTCCTATCCGAAAGACGCTTTTTACCATGTCAACCCCTCTGACCTGCATCACTGATAGGGGGAAACTGGGTTGAAAAATCCGAATCCTAACAAATAGATGCTTTTTTCATGTCAGTTCTTCTGAACAGCATCCACTGATAAGGGGCAACCAGGTTAAAGAAGAATCTGAAGTTATTATCTAATCTAGTCGAAGATAGACCCCTGGACCTTCAAGTTAGCAAGCATGCTCAACACAATGAGCCAACCATATTCAATGTATAAAATTGAGGAAGTGTTTCAACTACTTGGCAATTTTAAAGACCTACCTTTTTAGCCGTCTGAAGTTGTCTCTGAAGATCACCTTGAGTTTCTTGTATTTTTAACTTGTACTCTTGAAGCTGTTGTAGTTGAATCCTGAGTTTATCAGCTTCTTTTATCTTAACTCTATCTTCTCCACGTTTAATTTTAATAGTTTCTAATTTTTCATTAAGATCTTTTATTTCAGCTTTCAATCCATCAATCTCTTGTTGTTGTTGTAGATTAGAGATCTGATCATCTACTGTTGTTTCTAGGGTCTTGATTGCTGATGGAATTGCAGGCTTTATCAAATAAAGAATAAGAATTAAACCAAGTATAACAAATACATCTGATTTGTATCAATGTCCACAGTGCAAGTGTAAGCAATAAAGACATAGAAAATTGAAACAAAAATTAACTAGGAAAGAAAGATATTATACAAGGACAACAACAAACGTTCCTTAAAATCCTATCTACCAACTTGTCCAGCAAACTTCTTGACAGTGTTCTTGATTAATTATCCAATTATACAGACCTGTGGAGGAGAGATTGAAGCCGGTGCTGGACTAGGTTTCACTTGAGGAGTTGGACTAGATTTCACTTGAGGAGCTGGACTCGACTTCACTTGAGGAGCTGGACTCGACTTCACTTCAGGAGCTGGAATCGACTTCACTTCTGGAGTTGGTTTAGGTTTAGGTTCAGCTGCTGCTTTCGGTTGTTGTGATGATTTAGCTATACCTGATTTAGCTGGTATTTGTTTGGGAGTACCAGTAGCAGCAGGTGTATCTGATCCAGGTATTTTAGATTTAGGAACACTGGACTCTCTAGCTGGAGTCTGACCTGGTTCAGGGGTAACTCTTGCCTTAGCTGGAGTCTTAGCAGCAGCATCTGCTAAATTTTCATTACCTACAAAGAAGCAATGTGATGTGACCTTTATGACAACCCATTTATACTAAATAATTTAAAATCTGTGACTGTATCCTTTATTTTAAGACAAGGTTGGCTTTGACTATCAACCAACTGTTCCACGAAAAGTGTCAATTCAGTTTTCAGGTAGAATAAAACTTGGGACTTACTTTTACCAACTAGACTTGGTGGGCGAATAAGAGATCGTCTTTTCTCAGTTTTGTCTGCAGCTTTAGGTGTTGCAGCTGCAGGCGCTTGAGCCTTAGCAGGTGTAGGGGGGGCTGGTTCTCCTGCTGCATCACCCCCATCTACTGCTGTAATCTATAAAATATCATACATTGTTCAAATGTAACCTTAATAATGATACGATAGATCTAATCAAAATCTTTTATTCTAAAATGTCTGATAAAATTTATCAGCAAGTCTAAAAAAACTCCAACTCCAAAATCTATCTCTGTTCTGAAAAAAGGGAAATTATGTGTATTTTTCATATTCTTGATAGAGTCAATGAACTTAAGTCGAACAGAGAATTACCTGAGATTGTCTAACAAATATACCATAATTATCAGGACAGGTAAAATATGTCTTTCCTTGAACAGTTCCATTATTTTTACCTTTAGCTTCATCTAAAACTACACCAATCCATTTTCCTGAAATACCATTATGTAATTAAAATCTATTTACATCAATATAACCTTATTATATTGGAAGGAAAGGAATTTTTATGTTTTACCTTAAAAAGCCATTGAAATTAAAATTTTTTCTTTCAATATTTAATTTGCACTTTTTTCTGTCATGAAATTTTCCTAAATATTGTCATGAATTTTGATAATTTGATGAATTTGTACGAACCTGCAGAAAATAAAGTCTGCCCAACATACGCTACTGTTCCTAGTATTCCTTTTCCAGTTATTTCCACTCGGGAACCAACTTTCATTGGTTTCCCTTCTGCCATTTCTGAAATATAACAGATACAATCATTTCCACTCAATTTCTAGTCTTCCTCTACTTTAGTCATGTATAAGCTTACACTATTCAGTTTTACTAAGTACAAAGCTGCTGCTATCCACCCGAAAGAAGTAAACTAACCAATCACAGCATAGATTATGCCCAGTGGTATGACTATATTAAGTTTTTAGATCCTTTTTGTCAAACTTCTTTTCTACCCTGTTTGGGATAATGAAGATGGGCAAACGTCATGCAGTTTTCAATGGGGGAAATTTTGCTAACACAGCAGCATGAAGCTTTATTATCTGATTTCCAACTGTCAACTGATGCAGATGATCTTAAACTTGCATAGACCTGGTTTATTGTCCCATTCAAACGTTTAGACTCTTTTTACCATGTCAGTGAAAAATAAGTTGAAAGAACTGCTTCTTGTTTTTAGATCTTGCTATTGACGGGGATTATTGAACCATGGCATGATGCCTCGACTGATGCCCAGTCACAGTGAATGAGTGATGGATGATGACTAATAATAATAATAGTAATATTGTGCAACAATAGTAAAAGCTTAGACCATCAGCCAACTTGTGCTTGGTTCTATTGTTTCATCGCTTGTCATTAAAAAAGAAATATCTTAATATATTAAATACACCGACTGTTCGCCAATTTCTTGGTAGAGAGTATTGAATGAAAAATAACAAAATATTGACACCACCTTCTGTAGAAAATTGCAGACAGATTGAACTTCCGGGTCGCTTCAGTTCATAGCAAATGAATAATTTCTTATAAGTACATTTTATTGGTTCACATATTATGACTTGTACTTCACATATGGCTTAATCAAATCAGTAACGTTAAAAAATCTCAACTTAATTTTTATTTTCGAACACAACTATAGATATGCATGCAATATTTTTTCATGAATTGATTGATATAAGCGACATCATTAATTATGCACCAAAATGGCTTCCGTTGACACAGGTATTACTTTTGATAAAATAAACTTATGAAGAAGGAAAATGATAGTAAAGTCAATTTCATGGTTAATGATACATGTTACGTGGGAGCGTTATTATTCATCAGAATGTTATCATCCCTGTAAATTTTTCTGAAGGTTGAGCCGAAACGGCGAAAAACAAGCTGAAAAGTGAATTAAAAAAAAAGGGGGGGGGGGGCTGAGGCTAGGCTACATTATTATGCTACTCTATGGCCACATTGACTTCAGAATCGCATTCAATGGATTCATTCCTTTTGCTTATACTAATGAAACCATAACAATTATTAATCAAAGATTAACAGGTTCCTAATTAGTTGATGATTAGTTAATTATGGGATGAAAACACTTGGAATTTGATAGAAAATCAATGGGTTTAAAAAGGGGTGTAAATGGTAGGGTGGAGAAAACCAGGTTTGAGAAAGTTCTTAGAGGAAGTTGCCATAGTGTTGGTGATTCGCTCCAAGATCCTCCAATCTTCTCCAATCTTGATGGTTTACATGAAAAATCTTAACACATTTGACCTATTTTCGAGGACCATATTGACAATATTTGGGGCCATTTCGGAAAGGGGTCAAATTGACTATAACCCTTATCAAGTGTGCACTATCTATACTTAGGCCTACTCTATATAATAGACCCGACAAAAAGGCTAAACAAGTCTAATGAATCTAATTTCAATCAATTCATCTGATTGGGTTCAATCTGATTTTCTCTACTTTACGTCTTTATTTTTTTTCAGATGACATTGAACCTGATGGCAGGAGAAAGAAACATGAAATATTAAAGATGTATTATGGTGTGGAAGGGGAGAATCCAGGAGCTAGTACTGTTGATCCATATGATATTAATGGTGCCCATTTTAAACCAGATATTTATCTCAATAAATTGATTAGAGAAAAACCATTGACAGAGTTGATGGATAAAGAAAATGAAATGGTCAGGCAGATTAAGGCATTAGATAGTGATATGCAGACATTAGTCTATGAAAATTATAATAAATTTATCAGTGCTACTGATACCATACGAAAGGTTTGCTCTCATTTTTTATATAGTTGCTTATGGACCATTATTTCAGCTGATTTTTGCTGAGGAATTGGACATATAAAATTGATACAAAATGCTGAAAATGTAGCTTTATAACATTGCACAGAAAATATTTAGAAGACTGTTTACAAATATTTATCAACATGCTTCTCTTGTCCTATTTTTAGATTTTTTTCAACAAATTTTGAAGACTTTTCTTAAATCATTAAGAGCCCAAATTTGGAGTTTCTCACTATTTTGTAGAACTTTTAGATCTAAAGAGCAATTGATTGCTATTGTTACTATTAATTATTGTCTTTCTGTAGATGAAGAATGATTTTAAAAAGATGGAAGATGAAATGGATCATTTAGCTACTAATATGTCAGCTATAACAGAATTTAGTGGTAATATAAGTAGTACTTTACAGGATCGTAGACAACAAATAACAAAATTAGCTGGTGTTCATTCACTATTAAAAAAGGTAATACATTATCTGTATTATTAGTTATTCTTGTTCAAATGAATACCTCCTTATGATAATTTGAAATGAAATAATTTCCGCATACATATTTTTTGTTTTTGTATTTCAGTTACAGTTTTTGTTTGAACTACCAGCTAGATTAAAGAAATGTTTAGATATGAAAGCTTATAGTCAAGCTGTCAGGTTTGTGTCTTTGAAGATGTTTTTTTTTAAAATCAAACTTTTGAATACTCCAATGTTACGATTTGTGCTGGAAGTAGGAAGATTTTGTTGACACCTTTACCCATCCCTTAAAGCTTAACAATCTTTTTTGTTTTAATTGTATTCAAGATATGTCTATTATCATTATATAATGCTTTAAGGGATTCAGAAGAAGTTTTTTGTTAATATTTTAAGTGTGAACAAACTTTAGCTCATGTTATATATTTGAATATTTCTAGATATTATACTAAAGCTAAAAGAGTATTACATCAATATCAACATATGCCTAGTTTCCAGGGTATAAACAGTGACTGTAATATTATTATAGAACAACTCAGTCAACAACTTAGACAGCAATTTAAAGATAAAGAGGTAGGTTTTTATAAACTCACTTAGTCAGATGTGGCTCAGTGAGTTAGACGCTTGCTCGCTAACCTGAAGGTCCAGGGTTCAATCCCGGCATGGGTCGAGATGATACTTTCGGATTTTTCAACCCGGTTTCCCCTTGTCAGTGATGCAGGTCGAAGGGGCTGACATGGAAAAAGCGTCTAGTTGTTAGGATGGGACAATAAACTGAGATCCCATGTGCTATTGGCTGTGCACGTTAAAGATCCCTCGACAGTTGGAAATCGCAAATAAGAGCAGGCTAATGCCGCTGTCCTGGCAAAATTTCCCTCATTGCAAACTGCATGGCGTTTGCCCGTCCTCAATTAGCCCATATATAGAAAAGCAGGATGTAAAACTCCATTCATTTCATTTCATTTTCACTTAGTCAGATGAGTTGAGTTGAACTCAATCTGCTGTCAACTGTAGATCTGTATAATGAGTTATGTCCCTTTAGTTAAATTGTACATTTAGCATACACATTTAGGCAGTTCTCGGAACCATCTAAAACAAAGACATGAACAATATTTTTTGACAGTTTCTACTATTTAAAGGAATACTACCTCTTAGAATATTCATGAGCTCATTTAAGAGGTAACATGCATGTCTTGCATGTTATTTTTCTGCCTGATCATGATATATTTATATTTCAGTCTTCTCCCAAACAATTAGCAGAATGTGTTGATTTATTGTTACAATTAAATGAACCACCAGAAAGTTTATGTGATGAATTTCTGTCTCAGTAAGTTACTCTCTTAGATTCTGGTAAACTAGACTTTAAGTCATGTACATTTTCTGGTTAAAGTTTTGACTGTATCATTATTGAGGATGTTCTGTCATTGATAGAAATAATGAATAAAAAAGTATGATAGTCTGATTAAATGATTAAATAACAGTTTCCATGTAAGTTTTTTGTTGATTTGATATCTATAGTGCTCGTCACAAAATTGATGAAGATTTGAATGTTTTGGATCATCAAATTAAACTACAAGCTGGTGAAATAAGTGCTACTGATAAAGAACGACCTTCACAAGCTTATCTTAATACTCCTATGGTAGGTATCACTTTGTAATCAAACCGCATTTCAAAGGTACACATACATCAAAAGCAAGATAAAATATTGTCTAATTTGGCAATCCTGATTATGGCCATTGATCTGTTTGATTCAGGTCTCTATTTGGTAAGATTGTTGAAATTAAATATTTTTATTATAGGATATATTAGAATTTGTTGATAATGGTTGTAATGGTTATTTAAGTAATATATGTTTAGTAATAGCATCATATAAAGATATGTTTTTAAACAGATATCAAGATGAGTAAGTATGGTACATTGTTAGCAATTTATTGTCATCTTCTACTGTTTAATTATATTATGAGTGCAAATTTGTTATAATGTTCTGAGAACAGTTCTCTTTGTGTCAGCACTATACTAAATTACCTATTTAGGTATGAATACATTTAAATTAGATTTGAGGAAACATGTTTACTAATTTAATGATATTTGTTTTATTTTTAGTGAGAATTTAGATACTATTGCTTTAAGAAAACTGTTTATCTTTGTTACTGATTTAATGGAACAGTATTTTAATTATGTCCAAAAAAGAGTTCAACTTGAGGTTAGTATTGTTTTTTGCTGTTTTAGTTGGTAAAGACAATTTTATCATTTTATATGTTTTTACAGGTATATACTTTTTTTGTTTGTTTTTTTATAGAAAGAAACTGGTGATAATGCTATATTAGTGAGAGCTTTAGATAGGTTTCATCGTAGATTACAAGCTATGAATAAACTTTTACCTGATACAGATTTCTCTAGGTTAGTTCAATCATAGAATAACTATTTTTACTCTGCTAGTCGACTGTGATACACATATCGTCGTTGTGCTTCTAAAACCTCGTAACTCGGAGTTTGGGCGAAATCATGTTTTTTCATTATTTCACTCTTACTGCATTAGCGGACCTTGTGTAAAAAGCTCGTAGCTCTAATCCAATTAGAATTGATAGAATCGGCATGTGACAAAATCTCGTAATTTTCATTGGTTTATAAATTTACCGTTAAAACCTCGTATCTCGGGCACGTTCTACTAGCAGACGAAATTTATTTGTTTACATACTAAAAAGTAAGTTTTTGCACAAAATATGACTGCATGACTGTTCTTAGTTTATATTAAGATATTTTTGAATGATCTATGGAAAACATAAAAGTTGTTTTAGCCTTTTAAAATCGTATTTCTCCTTAATATTTCCCTAAATCGCAAACAAAGTCCGTTAGTATTAGTGTTCATGGTTGAAAGTGTTTTGCATTAATAAACAAGTAAAATTGGAAAAAAAATAGATGAAATATTGCAATAAAGTGTGTCTTTAGCAAGAATATTCGATCTTTTGCATTGAGATACGATCTTTTTGAATTGCGAATATAATTTCATTTGGTCTACTTTTCCGAGATACGATATTTTCGCACTTGATCAAAACATTAAAATATTGTCTTTTTGTTTCCAGAATCTAAGAAAAATGTCACAGAACTATCCCCGTAAACCTAATTTGTCAAGGGGAATGATACTTCTTCAAATGTCCTTGGCCAGTCAATCAAATAATATAACTTCAACGCATAGGCCTATACAAAATATAACACAAACAATCAATGAAATACAAAATGGAATTACTACAGAAATTATAGACAATAATAACAATAATAAAAACAATAACAATGACAATATACATGTCAATAATGAGATAAATGATCTAATTCCTGAACCTATTGAATTTGATACTGAAAAATCAGAATACGGTAATGCAATCAATTCACCGGGTGAGCAAGATTCGACGCTTGACATTGATTTAGACTTAGATTCGTTATATGAAAAGTTGATTCATCTGGAGGATGGTAATCCAGATAATCCAGTCGCCATTAACAGGGCAAATTCCCCTCATCTTGAGGATGGTAATCCAGATAATCCAGTCGCCATTAACAGGGCAAATTCCCCTCATCTTGAGGATGGTAATCCAGATAATCCAGTCGCCATTAACAGGGCAAATTCCCCTCATCTGGAGGATGGTAATCCAGAAAATCCAGTCGCCATTAACAGGGCAAGTTCCCCAGACATGGATGACGATGTCCGAGATCCCGATTACGTCCCATTAGAAGTAAACAGTGACGATGGGTCTACAGAGGGTGAACAACCACCAAAGTCAAAACGTAAAATGGGTTCAAATGATTGGAGTAGAAACTCCAATAAACGACTAAGAATGGAAGGTAAAGCCTACAAAGGTGTCAAAATAAATGATGGTCATGCTACCTACAGTGCGGAAAAAAATAGTCGAAAATTAAAACAAAGCAAATGTAACAAAACATGCGATAAAAGAAACCGTTGTAAAGATTTCACTGATGAAGATAGACAGAAAATATTCTCAGGTTTTTGGCAAAAGATGGACTGGAAACAGAAGAAAATTTTTGTCAATGGGTTAATAACTAAACATGAAGTACAAGAGCGAACGGTTAACAACGATAATTCCGAATATAGGCGTAACGGCTCATTTAAGTATCATTTACAAAAGGGTAACGAGAAATTACAAGTTTGTAAAACTATGTTCTTGTCTACACTATGTGTTGGAGAAAAGAGTGTCTACGCCTGGATATCTAATATAGACGATACAGGTATACCACTTCCATCTCCTGGTAAACGCCTTTCAACAGGAAGCACAATCAAATCACAGAGTGCGAAAGACTTCCTAATAAGCTTACCCAAATTGCCTTCGCATTATTGCCGGTCTACCTCTTCAAAAAATTACCTGGAGCCAGTATTCTCCTCTTCCGCAGACCTATACAAAGTCTATAAAACACATTGTTTAGACAATGGTAAAGTTTTGTGTGGACGAAAATTATTCTTTGAAATCTTTAATACATTAAATTTGTCATTGTTTTCTCCCAAAAAGGATCGTTGTGACATTTGTTGCTCTTATGAAGCTAATAATTTAGATGAAACTACTTATAATAAACATATTGAAGCAAAAGAAGAGGCCAGGGCTGCGAAAACCCGTGACAAACAACGAGCTACGAATGACCCTTCAATATTAGTCCTTACAATGGATTTGCAAGCTCTTCTTCTTTCACCAAAACTCAACGCCAGCGCACTCTATTACAAAACCAAACTTGGTTGTCACAATTTTACGATTTATGATGTCGTTAGCAAACATGTACAATGTTATTTTTGGTATGAAGGTGAAGGAGACCTTTGTGCCAGCTCTTTTGCTTCTTGTCTAGATAATTATCTCCAAACGCGTATCACCGATTCTGTCAAAGAAGTCATAATCTATTCAGACGGCTGCACTTATCAAAATCGAAATGTTGTCATGTCAAACACATTGTTAAGACTATCCAATAAATACAATATAACCATAATCCAAAAGTATTTGGAACGTGGACATACGCAGATGGAATGCGACTCAATACATGCAGTTATAGAACGTTCCATAGGTAAAAAACCAATCTACGTTCCTCAAAACTACGTGGATAAAATCCGTGAAGCCAGGGTAAACCCATTTGCCTATAATGTAGAATTTATCAATCATGATTTCTTTAGAGATTATACATCACTTGGTTATTACAATTCCATTCGACCAGGAATAAAAGTAGGCGATCCAGTGGTTACCGATTTGAGAGTTCTTGAATATACAGGTAATCAAATCAGGTATAAAATCGGTCATTCTGGTATTCTCCAAGACTTACCTCGCAGATCAAAGTTAAAGGACCCAGAGCTCAATGACGAACCCCAGGTTCTTCATAATGAACCAATTCCATTAAAACGCAAAAAATTTGAACATCTACAGGATTTAAAAACAGTTATTCCCAAGGACTACCACAACTTTTACGATAGCCTCCCTCATGACTAAAATGCCCCTCTATCTGCTTATATCGTTCATAGTTTCTGTTCATTGTTGTCATATCAATTCTTGTTTCATTACCTTATTCGGATAAATAATCTGAAATCAGTTATTTTTTCATGTTTTGATTGTTAAATAAAATCATACCAATATTATATTTTCATAATGTTCCCAAATCCTTTTAAATGACGTTTTCTTAAAAGTTACATGGTGATATTGCGTCCAGAAATGAGAGCGATTATTATACCTACATACTTATATCCTTTTGTGCACATTTTAAACTATCAAATAGTGCATTTTATGTCGGGGGTCTTTTACAAAATGTCGTATCTCAATGATTCTGCACTCTCATAGCATGTTAAAAAGTCGTATGTCGGTAAAATGTCGTATCTCGGTTTGGTTGAAAATGTAAAAATATCGTAACTCGGAACACTTGTGAAGTCTATTCTATTATTCAAAATTAATAATTTCATCAAATGTGATATACTTCAAGTGTAAAATGTTCCGAAAATTATGATATTCGTATTAGTATTAACCAAAATATTCAGTTTTTTTCTTCTCCTGTAAAATTTCATTTTAAGAGTTACGAGGTTTTTGAAGCGCAACGACGATATATCAAAAAATACAAAGAATATGAGTATATACTCCTAATCTCAGTATTACACCATACAAAAAAAACAAAACAGTATAATGATATGAGTATATATTTTAATATGATTTATATTATAGAGCTGGATTAGAGATTGTATCTAAAGCTGCTAGAGATAGGGTAGATCATTATTTACTTGCTCTAAAACAACATTTTACTGGTAAGAATTATCATTCATTTCTCTATTTAGATTTGTTTAAATTTTTACTAAAAATTGTAGGCCTTATGTCAGTAGAGGAACGTAACTCTAATCCTTTGTCATGTCAAATATCTTACAACATCTAGTGTTTGATGGTATCTGTTAAAGGGCAATGACTAGTTATACATGTACAGAGTGTTTATTCTTTTGTAGATTGTATGACTGATATACGTCAGAAATTAGCAGCTCCTAGACCAGCTGGTAAACATGATGGAGCAGCTAATTTAGCTGATTTATTAACCAACATGCAATCATCTGTTATGGAACAAATAAGATCTGTTTTGAATAACTTACAAGTAGGTTATTATATTCTCTTGATAAACTCAAATACTACCATCAAGTAACTTTTATGGGATGGAAATCATACAACAGTCCATAAGAATTGATAATTTGATTTATTATTCAGGCATTTACAGCACCAGATATAACGTTTGCTATGAAACCATATTTCCGTGGACCATTCTGTAGTCAAGATGTTAGAGAAGGATTAATAGTTTCCTTTATAAAACATATCTGTACCACTTGTAATGTAAGTTCTCTATTGTGTATTCATCACTTCAATAGACCTTATTCACACCTCATTTGGTAACCAATAAATGTGAGGCTCATATCATCATAAGATTACTTTATCCATTGATAAAATGGCAAAGTTAAATGAATAAATAAGCAATGTGAGGTCAGTAAACACCCTATCAACAGTCTTGTTCTGCGAAAGGCACAATTTGAAACTGCTATGGTTTCATTATTGCCAATGTTGTCAATCCTGATATATTTTCAGTCTTCCTATTATCAAATCTTGTTATGTTTATAGGATTTTTGTGATTGTGTTGGAGATAAAGGTTCTATTCCACCATCTTTGTTGTTAATATTAGCAAAATATTCATCAGATCTAGAAACTTCATCTATTTCATATTTAGTAAGTATAAGTTTTCAAACTACTATTTTTATATTGAGTGACAGGTGTTAACTGTATTGTAATATAATATATTAGTATTGATAATTTTAAACCTAAAAATCATCTTGAATATCTTCATTACATGCACATTAGAATACACTCTAGTAAACTCTTAAAGATTATGTCCCAGGCACAGGTACATGGGGACAGGATAGGCTTTTGGTGTTTCGTGAGTCTGAGTACCCAGAATTACTATTATATGTATACATAACAGTCGACCAGCAAAAATTTCATATGCAAATGGGCATAATTTCCAATAAGACACCAACTAAAATGTTTCACTGGAAATTGATAATAAGGTGTACTTAAATACATATTTTCTTATTCACTAGATGAAAAATTGAGGAAGAAATTACTTTTGCTCTAGGCCAAATAAAACATGTCTTTTTAGGGTGTTGATAACCCAGTTAACATTTTGTGAAAATTGTGAAAGATAAAAAGGCTTTAATAATTGGATATTCAATAACAAAATATTCACTGTTAAAATAGTGGATAATACATTAATTGTAGAGTAACCATTTCCTTTGATCTATTCATTATGTAATTAGTTTAAACTGAAGTTATTCAATATTTAAAATATATGAAGAGGGAGACCACTTTCTGCAATAAAAAAGAAGACAATTATATTATAATTTTGTAAACAAAAGATTATTTAATTGTAAAGTTACAATTATTGAAACTACAGTAAATAATAATTTTTAATGTCAAGCAGAGTCTCTGTAGGACTACACTGAATGGTAGCAAAACAAAATGTTTAAGTGATTTGAAGCAAAACACAAAAGTCTCTATAATAAGCTGATTTTTTTAGCAAAACACAAGGTCTCTATAATAAGCTGATTTTTTAGCAAAACACAAGGTCTCTATAATAAGCTGATTTTTTAGCAAAACACAGGGTCTCTATAATAAGCTGATTTTTTAGCAAAACACAAGGTCTCTATAATAAGCTGATTTTTTAGCAAAACACAAGGTCTCTATAATAAGCTGATTTTTTAGCAAAACATCAAAGTCTCTATAATAAGCTGATTTTTTAGCAAAACACAAGGTCTCTATAATAAGCTGATTTTTTAGCAAAACACCAAAGTCTCTATAATAAGCTTGATTTTTTAGCAAAACACAAGGTCTCTATAATAAGCTGATTTTTTAGCAAAACATCAAAGTCTCTATAATAAGCCGATTTTTTAGCAAAACACCAAAGTCTCTATAATAAGCTTGATTTTTTAGCAAAACACAAGGTCTCTATAATAAGCTTGATTTTTTAGCAAAACACAAGGTCTCTATAATAAGCTTGATTTTTTAGCAAAACACAAGGTCTCTAGTCTCTACAATAAGCTGATTTTTTTTAGCAAAACACAAGGTCTCTATAATAAGCTGATTTTTTTTTAGTAAACACAGGGTCTCTATAATAAGCTGATTTTTTAGCAAAACACAAGGTCTCTATAATAAGCTGATTTTTTTTAGCAAAACACAAGCTCTCTATAATAAGCTGATTTTTTAGCAAAACACAAGGTCTCTATAATAAGCTGATTTTTTTTAGCAAAACACAAGCTCTCTATAATAAGCTGATTTTTTAGCAAAACACAAGGTCTCTATAATAAGCTGATGTTTTAGCAAAACACAAGGTCTCTATAATAAGCTGATTTTTTAGCAAAACACAAGGTCTCTATAATAAGCTGATTTTTTAGCAAAACACAAGGTCTCTATAATAAGCTGATTTTTTAGCAAAACACAGGGTCTCTATAATAAGCTGATTTTTTAGCAAAACACAAGGTCTCTATAATAAGCTGATTTTTTAGCAAAACATCAAAGTCTCTATAATAAGCTGATTTTTTAGCAAAACACCAAAGTCTCTATAATAAGCTTGATTTTTTAGCAAAACACAAGGTCTCTATAATAAGCTTGATTTTTTAGCAAAACACAAGGTCTCTATAATAAGCTTGATTTTTTAGCAAAACACAGGGTCTCTATAATAAGCTGATTTTTTAGCAAAACACAAGGTCTCTATAATAAGCTGATTTTTTAGCAAAACATCAAAGTCTCTATAATAAGCTGATTTTTTAGCAAAACACCAAAGTCTCTATAATAAGCTTGATTTTTTAGCAAAACACAAGGTCTCTATAATAAGCTTGATTTTTTAGCAAAACACAAGGTCTCTATAATAAGCTTGATTTTTTAGCAAAACACAAGGTCTCTAGTCTCTACAATAAGCTGATTTTTTTTAGCAAAACACAAGGTCTCTATAATAAGCTGATTTTTTTTTAGTAAACACAGGGTCTCTATAATAAGCTGATTTTTTAGCAAAACACAAGGTCTCTATAATAAGCTGATTTTTTTTAGCAAAACACAAGCTCTCTATAATAAGCTGATTTTTTAGCAAAACACAAGGTCTCTATAATAAGCTGATTTTTTAGCAAAACACAAGGTCTCTATAATAAGCTGATTTTTAGTAAAACGCAAGGTCTCTATAATAGCTGATTTTTTAGCAAAACAAAAGGTTTCTATAAGCTTATTTGAAGCAAAATACAAAGTCTCTGTTTCTATTCACTGATTTGTTGCAAAACGTAAAGTCTCTGTACATTGAAAAGGCAGGAAAAAGCATTCCACGTAATCCAATTCTTGAGACATATGAAGTCACTTTTACATGTTGTATTTTGTTGTAGGTTAGTCTAACAGAAGAGCAGTTTTTAGTGGTAGATAAGAGTAACATAACACTTGTATCGGAAATGTTATTATGGGCTAAAGATACAGCTCAAAAATTATTAAATCATTACGTTCGAGTACAGGGTTTGACTATCTCTCAGGTTAGTTTTATTGCATTTTTAAGTTGGATTGCTTTATGCTTCTACCAGTTATTTCTGATTTGGAAGGATAATTTTCTGATACTTTTGCACTAGACAGCATGCAGATCCCCTCATTTTATAGAACAGTCAATATTATCCTGCAGTAAACTGTTTATAACTTGTTGTTGAGTTGAGTTGTTCATTTATTTATTTTTATGTATTGCGATACAGCAGGCCGCGATACGCGTATCGTATCGCGAGGTCGTGTATCGATACTTGACGATACCTCATATTTCATAAAAAGTTGGGATTTTTTACAAGTCAGCGTATGAAATCACACATTTTTTCTAACAGAATTGATTGATGTCGGGAACTATTTCTTTTAAGACATGGATATGGATCACTACTATCAACTAAATGACCAAATTAGAAGTTTTAAAGCTTTAGATAACACATAATCACATATCGCGATAAGTATTGTATCGTGACCTCTGTATCGCGATACGTATCGTATCGTGACATGGCTGGCGATACCCAGCACTAATTTTTATGATACATGTATATTGACAGATGTTAAGGAAAAGTGTAGAGACAAGAGATTGGTTGAATACTATAGAACCACGTAATGTCCGTGCTGTAATGAAACGTGTTGTAGAAGATATAACCTATATTGATGTACAAGTTGGTCAGTTATATGAAGAAGGTGTACGTAAAGAACGCAGTAGTGATTCTAGTCGTAGAACACATACCTATAGTCAATCTCAACAACAACGTAAACCACCCTGGAGTTATTCTCCTAGGTAATCTATTTATTTTAAACTACCCCTCTAGGTAATCTATTTCAATTACACTAGGTGATCTATTTATTTTACACTACCCCCTAGGTAATCTATTTATTTTACACTTCTCCCTAGGTAATCTATTTATTTTACACTACCCCCTAGGCTATCTATTTATTTTACACTACCCTCTAGGTAATCTATTTATTTTACACTACCCCCTAGGTTATCTATTTATTTTACACTACCCCCTAGGTTATCTATTTATTTTACACTACCCTCTAGGTAATCTATTTCAATTACACTACCCCCTAGGTTATCTATTTATTTTACACTACCCTCTAGGTAATCTATTTCAATTACACTACCCCCTAGGTTATCTATTTATTTTACACTACCCTCTAGGTAATCTATTTCAATTACACTAGGTAATCTATTTATTTTACACTAGCTCCTAGGTAATCTATTTATTTTACACTAGCTCCTAGGTAATCTATTTATTTTACACTACCCTCTAGGTAATCTATTTCAATTACACTAGGTGATCTATTTATTTTACACTAGCTCCTAGGTAATCTATTTATTTTACACTTCTCCCTAGGTAATCTATTTCAATTACACTAGGTAATCTATTTATTTTACACTAGCTCCTAGGTAATCTATTTATTTTACACTACCCTCTAGGTAATCTATTTCAATTACACTAGGTGATCTATTTATTTTACACTAGCTCCTAGGTAATCTATTTATTTTACACTTTTCCCTAGGTAATCTATTTCAATTACACTAGGTAATCTATTTATTTTACACTAGCTCCTAGGTAATCTATTTATTTTACACTACCAACAGTATAAAGTAACCAGTGATATTTTGTAGAAGCTGTAAAACTTTTGGGATTACCAAATATTTTTTTTTTTTAGACTCATGACTTCATCCCAAGATAAACTTCATCCCCAGTCATTTGTGTCGTTGCGCTGTTAACACTTTAGTGATTATGGTGATAGTTATGGTCTATAAATATAATAATTATAGGTGACAACCACTGAAAAACTGTGTTATTTTACCAGTTATATTTCTAAAATAAGTTATTTCATCTTCTTTCAAATGGCAGACAGATATTTGAATTATGTCACTTCGAATTTTTCCCTTATTGTAATGTTAGATGAGATTGAAATATAAATTTGTATTTATTTTCAGTGTTGATAATAGTTTGATCAGTAACATACAGAAATTATTCTCTGAGAAAATAGAGATCTTTAGTTCTGTGGAATCATCTAAAGTTTCTGTATTAACAGGAATTATTAAGATTAGTTTAAAGGTAGGAGGAATTAATGGAATACTTGAAAGTAAATGGAGTTTTTTGATTGCATACATGTATTTATTTGAAAGATCCAAATGAAATGTAAAGGCAATCACCTATGTCCTTCCATCTGTAAGAGCTCTATTGAAGCAATTTGACAAAACTTTGTGAAATTGAATATTATCACGAAAAAAAATTAAATTTCATATGAGTTATTGCTTGTGTTCTTCAAAACATTGAAGCTTAATTTAAAGGCCCAATTCTTGACGGATTTGTTTAAAGAGTTGTCAAATTGTTTATTATCACTCAAAAGTAAACCCTTTAAGGAAAAAAATGTAGAAAATCATTTTTGGTATGTATACCCCAATTTAAATAATGTTGCCATAAGATGTGTTGCCTTGCCTTGCAAACTGCAAAGAGTCCATATGTGAAAATATGTTTTCTCATATTCTAAACATAATATAATTTTTTTTTATATAATAACTTGTAACTTGTGTCTTACTGAAAAGCTTTCCATTATTAATGCCCTTAAGCACACGTCTTTGAACAAACGTTCCGAACTTGTCTCGAAGTGCAGACACAAAAATGAATTTTACTTGTCTTACTTCAGTAGGGACGCAGGCTGAAATAGATCAGTTGTTAGAAGATCGCACATCATGAAACTCTGGGTTACAACATGTTTCAGGTTCTATTTTAATATTGCTAAATTTAGAAAGCTAGAAACTTAGTCTATTAGTTTTAACATTGTTTTCATTTATATTTCAGACATTTTTAGAATGTGTTAGATTACGTACGTTTGGTCGTTATGGTTTACAACAAATACAAGTTGATACTCATTATTTACAGCTATATCTATGGAGATTTGTTTGTGATGAAAAGTATGTATTGATGATATACAGATAACAACCTGTTACATATTCTAACATAACTACAGTTATAACTTATCATATTTAACACTTATATACAACATTATTCATATATCCATACTAATTTACAATTTTAATTAGCATTTTTTTAACAAATAAAAAAACCATAAACCTGAACCATTCAAATTTTGTGAGTTGATTGTAATTTTAGCATAATTTTCTCAAAAAATAGCAAAGTGAAAACTATAAAAGTAACAATTCTCTAAAAATTGTAATAAAGTGATGCAGTACCAACTTACTCAGTGATATGTCATGTATCTATTGTATGATAACAAGATTCAAATGTGGACAAATATATTTCATATTTTCTATTGATTGGATTTCATTGTCCCATGTTTGCCATCAACTAGAATTTTTAACTCATGCAACCTATCAGTTATGACAATATCCGCATAGATAGATTAACATTGATTTTGAAATATTTTCATCATAGTTTGAAATCATAGTTTAAACTGTACATTTTGGTAAAATTTGTCTATTTTCAATTCTGTTTATAGCAATTTTGTTTATAGTAAATAAAGATCATAAAACCAGAATTACTCCCTCTATTGACATTCATAGAAAAAAACAACTCAAAAAACTTGATTGAACTGTCTGGGGATGTATATATATATGTATTTATTTTTGTTCATATGATCAGTGTACGTGTATATATTTACCACATATTCAACTTTGTCAATGTGGCATTTCTAATTTTTTTCATGGCAGGATGAATAACAATGAATTATATTCGTCAGTAGTTTGTCCACATGTTACCACAGTCATTATTTCATGGTGTATTATATCTTTTCTACGCTTCAACTAATGCATTAATTTATGAATAAATTGACAAATTATTTTACAGATATTTCACAGATATCAATTCTATATACTTATTGAATTGTATGGAAATTTCCATTAGCAAATTATTAAATTCCTTAAGTTTAATTTGTCAAATCTGCAAACTTATGTGTACTTAATAATTACATCAAATGTAATTTATTTTAATTTAATCATTCTCCAGCTTTTGTAGTTCAGTATTGAGATGTATTGACCTGATTTTTTCACAATCTATTGAGAGTGTGATGTTTGGTGTAGATGAACCACCAATAAATACCACTTTTTAAAAAAAATAAAAGCCCAGAATTAACTTTTAAATGAATATGCTTCTAAGGACAAATACATGGTGCTTTTTATACGCCCACACATTAATGTGGGCGTATATTGTAGTCGCCCCTGTCTGTCCGTCTGTCTGTCCGTCTGTCTGTCTGTCCACAATTGTTGTGGACACGATAGAGAGCTGGTTTCTGAATGGATTTTGATGAAACTTGCTGTGAGTGTTTGAAATCACCCAAGGATGAACCCTATTGAAAATCAGACGAATCGAAAAATATTTCATTGGTTATTGCCCTTGCTTTTGAAAATATCTTGTGGACACCATAGAGAGCTGGTTTCTTGATGGATTTTGATGAAACTTGGTGTGAGTGTTTGTATTGACATTAGGATAAACCCTATTGAATATCAGAAACATCAAAAAAATATTTTATGAGTTATTGCCCTTGTTCTTTAAAACACTTTAATTTTTCAGCCGTTACACTCTCAAAGTTGTGGACACCTTAGAGAGCTTGTTTCTTGATGGATTTTGATGAAACTTGCTGTGAGTGTTCATAAACACCCAAGGATGAACCCTATTGAAAATCAGATTAATCGAAAAATATTTCATGGGTTATTGCCCTTGCTTTTGAAAATATGTTGTGGACACGATAGAGAGCTGGTTTCTTGATGGATTTTGATGAAACTTGGTATGAGTGTTCATAATCACACAAGAATGAACCCTATTGAAAATTTAGATTAATCAAAAATATTTCATGGGTTATTGCCCTTGCTTTTGAAAATATGTTGTGGACTCAATAGGGAGTTGGTTTTTGGATGGATTTCGATTAAACTTGGTGTGAATCATCCATGGATAAACCCTTTTGAAATTCAGACAGATCAAAAAAATATTTAACATAATAAGGTTATTGCCCTTGATTTTAGAGAAAATGTCATTCTCAGAATCTTTTATTTACTGACAACTCTTGTCAACACCCCGGACGAATTGGCTGCCATTATAAAAGTGGGCGTATTACGATGGCCATCGCTATTTTTTTAATTGTTGTATCATAGGGTAAAAATAACATTATGAAATACTGTATATAACTTGTTGTGAAAAGATTAATACAATGATATGATTTTTATCTATTTCAGTTTAGTACAAGTATTATTAGATGAAATTGTTTGTAGTACAATGCATCGTTGTCTAGATCCTATCATGATGGAACAAAGTGTAAGTTTAATATGTATAACATATATTTCATGCTGAATATCTCAGAATTAAACACAGTATCATAACTCATTGTTAGTGTAGTTTCGTTCTTCTGAATATTTAATTGAATTTTTAAAAAAATAAAAAAAGGCTCATACCCCATAATTTTTCATTGAGCTCTTAATTAAATGTTTATTACTTAAAATAAATTGAATGAAATTAAATTATAAAATATTATTTCCATATATTGTTTATTCTAGGTCATTGATTTGATATGTGAGAGAGGATAACATGTCAAGTACAACTTTATTTCATGCGCAACATTCCAAATACAGATATATTCTACAATAACGTGGTTACTTTTATTCTTTAAAAACTTCCAATAAGCATTCAGCTCATTAAAACCTTACCTGATTGATATAATAAGGGGCAACATGATTGACATGGTAAGGGACAACATCATGGACATGGTAAGGGACAACATCATTGACATGTCAAGGGACAACATCATTGACATGGTAAGGGACAACCTGATTGACATATTAAGGGAAAACCTGATTGACATAGGCAGTGAAAACCTGATTAACATGGTAAGGGACAACATGATTGACATGGTAAGGGACAACATGATAGACATGGTAAGGGGAAAAATTGATTGACATATTAAGGGACAACATGGTAAGGGAAAACCTGATTGACATAGGCAGTGAAAACTTGATTAACTTGGTAAGGGACAACATGATTGACATGGTAAGGGACAACACGATTGATATATAAGGGACAGCATGATTGATATATTAAGGGATAACACGATTGATGTATTAAGGGACAACATGCTTGACATGGTAAGAGGAAAACCTGATTGACATGGTAAGGGACAACATGATTGACATGGTAAAGGACAACACGATTGATATATAAGGGACAGCATGATTGACATATTAAGGGACAACATGATTGACATGGTAAGGGATAGCATGATTGACATATTAAGGGACAACATGATTGACATGGTAAGAGGAAAACCTGATTGACATGGTAAGGGACAACATGATTGACATGGTAAAGGACAACACGATTGATATATAAGGGACAGCATGATTGACATATTAAGGGACAACATGATTGACATGGTAAGGGATAGCATGATTGACATATTAAGGGACAACATGATTGACATGGTAAGGGAAAACCTGGTTAACATAGTCAGTCACCTTCCTGATCAGCATGATCAGTGAAACCTGATTAACGTTGTCGGCAGATATATTTACTTTGTAAGTAATGACCTAATTATAATAAATATATGTAACTATTTATGTTAAAAACTTATAAATATTATGTTAATAAATTGTTAGAATTTAAATTGTTTCTTATTTTTTCCAAAAGAATTCAAAAGGCTTTGATATCATGATTGACATCAGGGGCGGATCCAGTCTAATTTAAAAAAAAAAAAAGACAAAGTAAAGGGGGGGGGGGGGGGGGCGTACGCTGATTATTGCTATTTAATGATCTTTTTTTTATACGCCGCCGTATATTGCCGTCAACTATGTCCGTCGGTCCGTCCGTCGGTCCGTCCGTCCGTCCACAATTGCTTATTAAAGGGACAGTCTGAATTTTTTTTTGATCAAAAAATTTTTTTGCTCAAATTTGTGAAAACTTTACACCAAAATCTGCAACTATGTGCCGTTTCATGTATCTGAAAGTTTTAACTAAAAAAATCCAGCCGTTAATTTTTAAACGCTAAAAACATGCAAAATTTTTTAAAAACCTTACGTAAGGTTTTTAAGTATGTTATGTTTTTTGGACGCTGATAGAAAACTACTGAACGGATTTGAGTAAAATAAACGCCGAATTGTAGAGAAATGTCCCTCTTGTGTATTTAAAAGGTTTTAGCTAGAAATATTGAGCCATTTAAAGGGCAAACACCAAAACTAGGTCAGATTGCTTAATTAACAATAAGTACTCCCTGTTTGTAATTAACCCTTTAAAAAACAAATTCAGTTTTATCAAGAAGATGCATAGATATAATAAGCATACTTTAGAAATACTCTCAGGTAATATTTGCCCTGGTTTTGATAATGGAAACTTTTTTGAAAAATGCAGAATGGCCCTTTAACACTCTACAAGCCACAATTCTATACGGATTTTGACGAAACTTTTTGAAATTGTTTATTATCACCCAAAGATGAACTCAATTTAAAATCAAAAGAATCGTGAAATGTTTAATATGAATTATTGCCCTTGTTCTTTAAAACGCATTCGATTTTTTAGCTAGAAGCAGATTCTTGATAGATTTTAAAGAAACCTATTGAAATAGTTTATCACTCAATAAACCATATCGCAAATCAAAAAAATATTTGATATGAGTTATTAGCCTTCTTCTTCGAAATACGTTTTAGTTTTTAGTTCTTACACTATATAAGGCAGAGGGATTGATGAAATCGAGAAAAAAAGTATTTGGACAACACTTAATTTCAGTTCTGAACGACTACAGGTTGAATTTTTGATGGTTGCTGTTTTCTGCCAAATGTTCTTTTTTAAACAAAGCTGCCAGTGGGCGTATATTACCTTGTCTGGCAAGCTATCTTTTTAAACCTTGTAATAAGCCTATATATAAGTTTTTTAGAACTTGTGAGATTATGTTGTTGAGTTACATGTAGTTTTTTCTTTTGTCAAATATGATGTTTAATAAAAAAAAAAAAAACATTGTTTCATTAAAGAAATTGTAAAGAGGTTTTCTTAACGTTTTATGTGTATCGAGGTCATTTTTAGCATCAATTTTCACTATCCCAATTTTTTCTGAGTTCACCCGATTCCTCTAAAACTGACGTGTTTTATGACTGCACCAGAGGGAACCACCAAAATCTAATTAAAATTCGATCCAAATTTCTTTTTGTTCGGCATTTTAAATTCAGGTTTTATATCCACTACATTATTTGGTCAAAATTTGGTCTAATTAATTAGACTGTATGTATATGTTTCATATTTTTCTTTCCATATTATTAATGTACTTAGTATGCACTTTGTTTTCATTGTAGGTTTCTGAATCTTAGTCATTGGTTATTGGTGGGGTCCGTAGTGTACTCGATACAATTATAAAAGAAAGGATATATATATTTGATAATGTATAATTATGATAATAATTACTATAAATTTCTCCCATTCCTATGATGTGTCGGGACACAATATTTATTCCATAAAACCTGTGGTCAGTCGACATTCAAATTTCAGAAATTAATGTAATATTGATGTAATAATCAGAGTCAGGTTATTGTCGTGCAAATATCAAATAATTCATAAAAACTCGGATATAGATTCTGATAGAAATTGAAACATATGTCACCAGTTTAACGACCTACCATTTTGTAATATTCAAACAGGATTTTTGTTGAATTATAATTTCTGCGTTAAATAATTGGTAAATTAGGCTTTCTGGGAAAGGTATATTAAAATTTGGAAGAATATCTATGACGTTATTGATCGCTTGACATAGTAAGCACAAGAGTCGCAGGAGTGATCAAATATAACCTCCCGCGGCACCAGTACTTAGTATTTACTTCGATCTTTTTCTCTTTTGCGTTAATTATTCGGCATCATCTGTCCATACATCATTAGGTATATTACTGTAATTCATTTACTTTAGACTTCTCCGTGATATCATTTCAGAGGTTCTTATTTGTTGCTAAAATTGATGAAATTCTTATATTTATCTGAGTGATGAACTTTGCCAACCTGGCCTTTCAACTCTTGGCAATTTTACTAAACGAAATCACTACCAGTCAATCAAATTCTTTAAAACGCCTCAGTTTTGAACTTTTCCATAAATACTCAGTTTACTGTACTTTTCTTAAAATACTCAGATAACAACTTTTTGTATTTTTCTTATAACGTCCTTAAACTACTTTTTTGAAAATTCAGTAACATGTCACCCAGTTAACAACTTGTCATACAATACGCAGTGAAAAACGTTTCCTAACAAACTGAGTTAACAACTTGTCTTACTATACTCAGTAAACAATCTTTCTTTATACAATACTCAGTTAACAACTTGTCTTACAATGCTCAGTTAACAACTTGTCATACAATACTCCTATACTCAGTAAACAATCTTTCTTCATACAATACTCAGTTAACAACTTGTCTTACAATACTCAGTTAACAACTTGTCATACAATACGCAGTGAAAAACGTTTCCTAACAAACTGAGTTAACAACTTGTCTTACTATACTCAGTAAACAATCTTTCTTTATACAATACTCAGTTAACAACTTGTCTTACAATACTCAGTTAACAACTTTTCATACAATACTCCTATACTCAGTAAACAATCTTTCTTCATACAATACTCAGTTAACAACTTGTCTTACAATACTCAGTTAACAACTTGTCATACAATACTCAGTTAACAACTTGTCATACAATACTCAGTTAACAACTTGTCATACAATACTCAATTAACAACTTGTCTTACAATACTCAGTTAACAACTTGTCATACAATACTCAGTTAACAACTTGTCATACAATACTCAGTTAACAACTTGTCTTACAATACTCAGTTAACAACTTGTCTTACAATACTCAGTTAACAACTTGTCTTACAATACTCAGTTAACAACTTGTCTTACAATACTCAGTTAACAGCTTGTCATACAATACTCAGTTAACAAATTTTCATACAATACTCAGTTAACAACTTGTCATACAATACTCAGTTAACAACTTGTCATACAATACTCAGTTAACAACTTGTCATCAAATACTCAGTTAACAACTTGTCATACAATACTCCGTTAACAACCTGTCTTACAATACCCAATTAACTTTTCTTACAATACTCAGTTAACAACTTGTCTTACAATTCTCAGTTAACAACTTGTCTTACAATACTCAGTTAACAACCTTTCCTACAATTCTCAGTTAACAACCTTTACTACAATACTCCGTTAACAACCTTTCTTACAATACTCAGTTAACAACTTGTCATCAAATACTCAGTTAACAACTTGTCTTACAATACTCAGTTAACAACTTGTCATCAAATACTCAGTTAATAACTTGTCATACAATACTCAGTTAACAACTTGTCATAAAATACTCAGTTAACAACTTGTCTTACAATACTCAGTTAACAACTTGTCTTACAATACTCAGTTAACAACTTGTCATACAATACTCAGTTAACAACTTGTCTTACAATACTCAGTTAACAACTTGTCTTACAATACTCAGTTAACAACTTGTCTTACAATACTCAGTTAACAACTTGTCCTACAATACTCAGTTAACAACTTGTCTTACAATACTCAGTTAACAACTTGTCATACAATACTCAGTTAACAACTTGTCTTACAATACTCAGTTAACAACTTGTCATACAATACTCAGTTAACAACTTGTCATACAATACTCAGTTAACAACTTGTCATACAATACTCAGTTAACAACTTGTCTTACAATACTCAGTTAACAACTTGTCTTACAATACTCAGTTAACAACTTGTCTTACAATACTCAGTTAATAACCTTTCTTACAATACTCAGTTAACAACTTATCTTACAATACTCAGTTAACAACTTGTCTTACAATACTCAGTTAATAACCTTTCTTACAATACTCAGTTAACAACTTATCTTACAATACTCAGTTAACAACTTGTCTTACAATACTCAGTTAACAACTTGTCTTACAATACTCAGTTAACAACTTGTCATACAATACTCAGTTAACAACTTGTCTTACAATACTCAGTTAACAACTTGTCTTACAATACTCAGTTAACAACTTGTCTTACAATACTCAGTTAACAACTTGTCTTACAATACTCAGTTAATAACCTTTCTTACAATACTCAGTTAACAACTTATCTTACAATACTCAGTTAACAACTTGTCTTACAATACTCAGTTAATAACCTTTCTTACAATACTCAGTTAACAACTTATCTTACAATACTCAGTTAACAACTTGTCTTACAATACTCAGTTAACAACTTGTCTTACAATACTCAGTTAATAACCTTTCTTACAATACCCAGTTAACAACTTATCTTACAATACTCAGTTAACAACTTGTCATACAATACTCAGTTAACAAATTTTCATACAATACTCAGTTAACAACTTGTCATACAATACTCAGTTAACAACTTGTCATACAATACTCAGTTAACAACTTGTCTTACAATACTCAGTTAACAACCTGTCATACAATACTCAGTTAACAACTTGTCTTACAATACTCATTAACAACTTGTCATACAATACTCAGTTAATAACATTTCCTACAATACTCAGTTTACTATTCATGAAATTAATACACTAAATACAGAATACTATTTAAAAAATCTTCCTAATCTTGGTGATATTATCAGATTAACAGTAAATAGTGATGAAGCAGGTAGCCATTGATATCATACCTGCGGCACCACTACTTATAGTTACTATGACAATGACTTTCACATTCATTACAGCCTATTTAACTCGGACAGTCATTGGTCTTACCAATCATCCGATCCAGCTCCAAATATCCACATCTGAGATGATATAAAGGAACGAGACCCTTCTGATCGTAATAAGGAGCACTTCAATTCTAAATGCCCATTATAACGGTCACAAAGGTCACGATACATCTAATTTTGTCTTGTTCTAACATTACCACAGCAACATCCAAGGCTTATTTTGTTGTCTGAAACTGAAAAGATGAAAATTGTTGGTTGCATAGATTGTCAAATCTGGTTTAACTTGCTAAATAACCCTATTATTATTAAATTCGGTTGGCCCTGTTGGTCACACCGATGGCCAAAATGACCTAGTACGCATATGTGGATGATGTATATATTTAAATTTTGAATTAAATTCAATAAACTTCTGGGTTACTATACTGGCAATATTCAATTATATTAAACACATTAATTACAGACTTTAACATCTGTTACTAGGGTAGCACATGTTGCTATAGCAACGATAATTTTCAATATATATAGTATCGATTATTCAAGATAGGTATCTTTCTAGGTAAAGTCTAGATTGGATCATATCAGTCCAAAATTGTTTGAATTTGCGAGTTTGCTGTTTCACAATGTATTATGTCACCAAATGTCTAGGTTATATATAAAATATTCTTGGATCTAAAAATAATTAGTTCAAGTTCATTGGTTTTCTTTGTTAAGTTTAAATTTCAGCATATTTAATGTTGGTAAAATATTGAGTGATATTTTAATGAAGTAAAGTTTTCAATAGTCCAGTAGAATATTAGTATTTTATTGTGTGCGCCATATTGTGAGTTTGTAAAGAGAAGACTATGAATCAGAATTGTATTTTAAACAAGGTGTCAGCTGTTTATCATTTCTCACTGGTACAGGGGTATAATAGACTCGTTGGAGACAATCACAAAACTTAGATTTAAAAATGTGATAAATCTATAAAGATAATGTATGCCAAGTGCCAAACTCATCGCTTTAATTGTAGTTTTCCAGTTTAATTGTAATTTTCTAGTTTAATTGTAGTTTTGTAAAGGTTGAAACAAATTGAAGTCTTTAGTACAATTAATTGTACTATTATATATTATTTGTTTTAATGTATAAATAAGCCTACTATACTGCACTGCAAACTTAAAGCATCAAAATTTTATCATTGATAAATCTGTATCAAAAATTTTAATAAAAAATTAAAAAAATGTATTATCTTTCATATTTAAACTCACATTTATCTTATATGAGGTCATTATTTTGTTTCCAATCTCTTTATTATTACATTTATTGAATATAATTATTCTATTCATTCGTGCATATATTATATATTTGTAATTGTATATGAATAATCTAATGACTATAACGTGGCACTGTCGACACGTTCAAATGATTCTAAATGATAATGATGTAATAATATTCATTATGCATTCTCATACTAGTTTATTTTAAAATTATCAAAAAATTAGTGTTGAGATATTTTTATAATGTCCACAAAAAGATTAAGAATTATTTCATATATTCCGATCGCACAGAATTTAATAAACCCGATATAATTCCTTTCTATCGTAAATTTTAAAAAAAATTCATCGCAATTAATAAATGCATGAAAAAAAGCGCCGGATCCCGTTGGATAAAAATTATTTGTAGAAGTAAACAATATTGTAAAATATTAGTATTTAATACTTACAATTATAACTCTAGTTTGTTGATATACACTACTGATCTACTGACCCTCTCAAATTTTTTTTAACCAGATATTGGAAATATTCGGCAAGACTGAAATAATGCCGAGTTATCACATGGGGCGTATCTTAGCTTATAATAAGTTTTCGAGAGAAACTAGAGTTTGAAACACGAGATAAACCACCTCAATATGGTAACAGGTGAAATACTCTATATTGATTCTAACTTTATGGTAGGTGGCACAGGTGACTATTGTCACGTGCTTTCAATTTCAACTGTTCAATCAAAACCATTCTTTTAATATTTTACATTAGAGAATAAAGGAATATATAATATGCAATTTGTTACTGCAGTTAAATTACTTGCAGAAACAGCTGATTATCTTTCAGATTTATTTAATTTTTTTGTCATTTAACGTTAACTGATCCTAAGATTATGCAAATATCTTAATAAATGTATGCACTTATGCATTTAAATGTCTTCTGAATGATTTTGGCATTCACTGTGTATACAAATACAGTATATGTATCGTATACAGACGTGTACAAGACTTACAACAGACGTCACTTTAACGAAATAAAGGGAGATAATCAAATCAATACAACCGCACGTGAACTTGATTCAGACGTTGCAAGTTAGTTTTATTCAATAGAATATTCCTTATCGCGTAATATGTTATGCAATCCGTGTAGCCTACTTAAAGAATGACTGTAATGAAATAAAGGAGTAATAAATTAAGTCTAACACCTGTGATAGCAGTAATTATGAACAGTGAATAGAGAGAAAAGGAGAGAAAAGCGCCTGATTGAAATAAAATGTGTATTATTGACGTTTTAAAAAAACACCTGTTTCATCTCACTATTATTTTTCTTTCTAGCTCTTTTAACTAAGTATGGTAAACGCTTACTAACAAAATCTCATGTCGATATGTTACCAGAAACCTTTACTTTAGAATGTACCGATAAAAAAATCTGGCGTTAGGTTTACAATTGTTGAGATCAATATGAAAATGATATTTATTTTCTTTATGATAATCAGTTACTCTTATAAAATTTCAAATTTAACCAGACACAGCCTACCTTTAACACGTGTTAATGTGTTTATCAATGCATGTGTAAATTCCTGTGAGAAACCAATGAATCGTCAAATTAATATACATGTAACCTAGCCTATAATATAGTCGTGTGAACTATAACACAGTTTTTAATAAAAAATTAAAAAAAAGTTTGACCTCATCATGATTATAATGGTCTATAAGTAGACTCCTTTGTTGAACTAAAACAACAGAAATATAGTGAAATTAAGTAAAATTCGGAGTTATATGGTATTAAAATTGATGAGATTATATCTGTATAGTGAAATCTATATGGTATATTAATTGGTTTTTAGGGGAAATAACTGTTGTAATGATTAATTGACATTTAATAAATACAACCACGTGCCCTTTATTATTATATTATTATGGACTGTCTATATAGCCTGTATTTATGTATTGTTTATTTGTTTTAAAACATTGAATACAGTTGATTCCAAAACTTAAAGAAATTTTGCAGATCACTAACAGAGCAACATACAGCCACTATAATCCAAATTCTATATATTTCTCGAAGTAAATGGCCAGAGAAAAATAACTTTTCCAGAAGACAATTTTATTCAGATGGCAATATTGTAGGTCGGTATATAACTAGATATAATATAATTATGTTACAGTGAGTCATGAACGCTAATAATGTTATGCCTGAATTAACCTACAGTATAGCCTATAACTATTATTTCTATAATTACTAATAATTATTGTTATAAATATAACTTTCATTATATACAGAATAGGCAATGTATCTAAGCTTATCATCGCTTTAAATTCACAATAATATCTTTGATTTTTTTTTTTTAATTTTAAATATTTTTCTTTTCTTTTTTGGATAATTGCAGAATAAGAGAAAAATATTAATTACATTGTCTAATTAATTTAGTTATTTAAAAGTCAGAAACTGCGTTGAGAAAAAAACTTTCACGAGAAATCACATTTCTATATTTACATGCTTAATAATAAAGAATTATTCTCACCTAACAATCACACAAAAATTAAGCATTGAAATTTAGGTCTACACTTAATTCCAAATTCTTAAATTTCCATATCCATTCTGAGAATAGAGCCCCAAGCTGACAAATCAATCTTAGCGTCTCTCGTTAGTTTCCGTAAATGTTCGGTAAATTCCGATCGTACATGTCTGACAAGGGAGATTCAGTCACCAGATGGTATAATATGAATATTCATCTAGTCACTATATATAGCAATACAGTATCAATCATACAACGACACGTATACATTTAACAATAATTAAATATTTTTAAACTGTTATATTTTTTACGTAAACTAGATAAAAAAATTACAGAATATTATGTTATGAATGGAGGACTCTCCAAACAGCTGAGTTGGAAATCTCAATCGTAGATTGTCATTATAAAATTGAAGGAATTATAAGTAGAACCTTTTCCTATCCCATATTTTCATGGTCTACAAAAGGGCATAGGTTCTCTCAATTTTATTTTAGTAATTGGAATCGATCGTAGGTGTAATTAGTTATTTCAGAGTTAAGAAATATGTCAAAACAGGATATTTCAACCAACAGATTATTATATTCCCTTATTTCAAATATGAATAACTGAACTAAATAAACTACAATTTAAAATATATAGGCCTAGTTCTAGCTGCGCGACCCTGCCTCGTCCTTTTATTGAAATCTAACTCTCATATCATTAACATTGCAAGACGAGCAAGGACATTCAGTGTGCAATGAGGTAATTTTTGCCAGGACCTCGACATTATTTTTGAAATTTTAAGCCTTTATGTTGTGTCGGAAAGCATGTATATTACTGTAAAAATGCGCTTAGATCCTGTAAACACTAGCTTTACATGTGAAGGACAGTGTACATTTAGGCGCCTGTTGAAATTAAACTCGGAGCCACAAACTTTTAATTGTTCGAAATTTTTTGGCAGTGGTATTTGCTTTTTGCATTTTCAATTCAGTATTAAACCCGGCTTCGACGAAGTAAAAAAAAAATACTGTCTTATTAATCCATTTTAGTGTCTCATCTGAAAAACTTCACATTTTTTTTCCATGAGATCATAAATGACAAGAGGGAATAAAATTGATAAGTACGAAGATAAATAATCTTGACCAAATGCTTTTTTGAAAGGTTTAAATTAATAGATAAAATCACAATTTAATTATTAGTTGTTAATTAAAATTCCAATGTCTATGTAGGCCTACTATAGCCTTATCAAGTATAAATACATTTGATAGTTACGTACCTGACATTAAATTGTTCTCCTCATGTTCCTTAACCGCTTGTTCTCCTCACGTTCCTTAACCGCTTCGCTCCAGAAACAGATATTGGCCTGTCCATTGGTGCGACATTCTGAATATAATATATTTGATACTATCAGTCTTTTATTCAGGTTCTTTCTGTGCCGTCATCTGTTTTAGAAAAGTCGTTTAGTATGATCAGTGGAGCCTGCTATCTAGAAATATTATTCTGGTAACAGCTCGCTTCAACCTTATTTGTACGTCAAATAGGCATGAATTGAGAATTTTCAATAGGACTATTATGTGGGCTATTATAATTAAGCATAGATTCAAACTGTCGATAATGTGCTATTAAAATACAGAGTTTTGGATGGGCATTTAGATAATCTCTTATAACTCCAGAATATATTTATTACCTTGAAATACAGGTAGTGCCCAATATAAGTAAAGTGACCAATAAATTTTCTACCAAAAAATTCCATTTCATTTCAAATATTGACCCACATCCTCGAAAATAATTACCTACTATATCTACTACATACTTTTCTGTTTTGAATCATATAAAATTTGAATACGCAGAAATTAAATGTGTAGTTCAAAAGTTTTATTTTGGTCTGTAGCACAGTCCTTTACTGATTTGTTAAATGGTGTTACTTCCCTTTACCTATAGGAAAACCGGTAAGAGTTCCAATCAATACACAAAATATTTCATTATTGAAATTCATCTTAAAGCCATTGACGAACGCTTATAAGGATCCAGATTCTGCTGTTGGCAAGTGGCTTAAATCTTTCTTCGGTTTAAGTTATCTTGATCCTTGTGACGTAGCGGATTCCTTTGCGTTTGAAAAACCTGGATCCGCCCCTTAGTAGGCCCTACATTTTTATGACATTGTGTTGTAATGTATATAATGTAGTAGAATATTTTGATATTGAATTATTAAATTTTCAACTGTTGTGTTTTATATCTAATCTAGATGTGCGCAAATGTAGACTATAATTTGTGCGCAAATGTAGACTATAATTTGTGCGCAAATGTAGACTATAATTTGTGCGCAAATGTAGACTATAATTTGTGCGCAAATGTAGAGCTTTTTTGTGCGCAGATGTATACTGAGCGCAAATGAAACTTTTGATTTTGTGCGCAAACGTGTTTCTCCCGGTAGTAATGACCTTTAGCACCAACATTGTTCTTTGCGCGTGGACCTGCTGTAAATAATGCTTTAGTATATTTCATTATATATTTCTCTTACTCTATTATGTTTATATTATTGCCCTTGAAGTTAAGGGTGTCAAAAAGTCCCGATCCTGTAAATTTAGCGTATAAATTCAGGAGTAAAATTAGCGTATTGAAATAAGGGTCAATTATTAATATAAATAAATTTTATAAGTTATTTACATGGTATTTTTGTTTCAACTTTTGCTATTTTAATACAATATATATGTATTTATGTAAAAAAAAAAAAAAATTATTGAGTTAACATAAACAATTAATTTGTAAATATTCAAAAGACACATATTTACTTTGATATAAGCAAAAACGTGTTTTATATTTATTATGAAAAACATGCAAACATCGAGTTACCTCCCATATAAAACGTCACCTGATCGCTTGAGGATTACGAAATGATAATAATCCAGTTACTCACTAAGCACTGCACTGTTTTGAATCATATAAAATTTGAATACACAGATATTCAATGTCAAGTCCAAAAGATTTGTTTTGGTCTGTAGCACAAACCTGTACTGATTTCTTAAATGGTGTTACCTCCCTTTACCTATAGGAAAATCGGTAAGAGTTTCAATCAATACACAAAATATTTCATTATTGAAATTCATCTTAAAGCCATTCACATAATAATATATTTTCTGTTGGAAGAAATTAAAGATATAAATACCAATGATTAAGAAGTATTATTGCACAAAATATAGAATGTTGATTGCGTTTATCTGCATTCGTTAAAGTTTGACTTTCATTCAGGATTTTATACCATTTAAAGAGGTTTATTGTAGAATTGATGATCTACTCTGTATAACAGTCAATCTCGGGTACAGTGTTTATTCTTAACGACAATAATGGTCTTCTAAAGATAACCGAGAAAACAGAAAAATAACAATTGAATTAAAAGAGAACTGTTTTCACAAAAAGCAACTTTCCGCACTGATTGAGTCAAAAAGAGAAAAAAAAGACATTTTGGGGAATAGCTTTAAAGGGATAATGTTCACTTACTGTTCGACCAATAAATTTGTTGTTTCAAAACCTGGAATTTTTTTAGCTATTCTAATCCATAATATTGTTTACAACTCTCCCTCGAAATGTAAGCCTTATATCCATAAATTTCAGCGTTCGAATGTCAAAAATACGACTCGTCGTTTAGGAAGACTAGCCTATGCCTATATAGAAAAGACAAAGACAGAAAATGAGAGATAAATGTTGATTATGAGATTTTTTTTGCAATTCCTGTATTTCTGGAGGCTATTTAAATATTATAGGCTCAATTCGACCCTCGAAAATGCTGAACATTCCCCTTTAATATTAATAGTTTAGTTTATTAGCTTTATGGACGCGATTCAATATTTGCGGTTCACTATTTTCTTAATTAAAGATTTTTTCATTTATTTTTGGGAAAAATCTTCCGTAAAGATAATTTTCTTAAATACTGAAAGACCATTCGTTAAAATGATTTTTAGTAAGCATTCTGCATACACACGCTGCATAGTCATAATCATCCAAATATGTAGTTTTTAAGCTGAAAAGATTTGATTTAGACCGCTGTGTCTATTTTCGCAAATAAAATCCTAAAACTCAACATTTACAGTTACGACAGACAGCGCCTAGGGCAGTCATTAACATTAATGTACATGGTAGTAATAACCTGTAACATCAACAATTGTTCTTTGCTCGTGGACCCAGGGGCGTCCATATAAAATCGTGACTGAGGGGGTGTTGAAAATTTGTTCCCGACAACAATGTTTTCCCAACGACGAGGCCCTGAGAAGGGCAGTGCCTACTACTGCTGGAAAACAGAATTGATTCGCATTGGTGATGGCCTCTACAGTAATGTCATTATTGCCGAGGACGCCTGGTAAAATGTTTTTCAGAGATGTGAAATTGACCTTTTCAAGACAATTTTAAGAATTTGACATCCTGAAACCGTTCAAATTTTTTTTTTTATTAATATAGGGACTGCGGGGCTAACACATTAAACCAAAATTGCTCTCCAATAGTATGAGTGGTGATCATACTTTAGACGCCAATAGTTCAATTAGCACTCCAATAGTTACATTTGGACGCCAATAGTAAAATTAGGGCTCCAATAGTGTAATTAGGACTCCATAGTGCAACACAACCCTGTACCAAACAATACTTTTATTCTCAAAACAATATATATAATTACTGTCAATAATAGTCAGTTTCACGGGTTCAGTTTTATCAATTTGCAGTTCTTCATCATAATCGCCTCTCCTTCGGATTGTTTAGCCTTTTCCCCCTGAATACTCATCTACGACTTTCAATAGTCTAGCAATGGTTCTATTGTATTGTATCTGAAATGGAATGCATGCAAAACAGATATTATTAAGATGACAAAAAGGAAATTTGGCGTGTTTTTCAGACATAAATTGTCCGAACTCTTCGATTACCAAGTGCTATTATAGTGACAAGAACACATCCCAGGGCATTTGTTAACAATATTGACACTGATAGCACCAGTTTGAACCATTCCAATTTTGGTTCCAGCAATTAGCGTTTGATGACGTAATCAAGTGGAATTACTGGTACCACAAACGTCAGACTGAATAGAAATAGTTCAAAGTGTCCCCGATACATATACAAAATTTAGAAAACCTTTTTTTCATTCAATTTTAAGATTTACGGTTGATAGGCTTATGGAATTGTTTGACTAACGACATGTATGTGTGCACCCACCCTTAACAAAAGAATATTTACCAAGGTATGGCAGTCGATCTGTGGCCTGTTCTTTCGGCTGATAACTGTCCCTCTATTCCATAATCACACTGTCTAGTGGCACTAAGAGATCGTCTTGTTCAGAATACCTCATTGGGTTTTGTAGGTTTTCGTCTGAAAATTAATTAAATCATAAACATATTTAAATGTTTCACGTATTGCACAACAAAAGATTGACTGGAACTTGATCTACAAACCTATTTTTTGGCGCACAGCTGATTGCTTTTTTTTTACCCACAGTCAAAAAATACACTTAATCAGATGCAAAATCTCGCTATTCAACCGGTTCCCTGTCGGTAATGCAGGACGGAGGGCGGACATGGAGAAAGCGTCTAGTGTATAGTTGTAACGGGACAATAAATCGACGCACCGTGTGCTACAAGTTGCGCACGTTTAGATCCATCGACACATGAAAATCGAAAATAATCAAATAATGCTGCTGTTCTGGCAAAATTTCTCTTATTGTACACCGCATGGTACATAAAAACCACATTTCATTTCATTTCTCAATTTATTTACACACATTTATGTTTAAAATTGTTATTAACTATTAACAGGACTCACCTTAGAAACATATGATTTTCATAAAATTGAACAATACATCAGAATGGTTTCGTAGTTATCACTCGACTAAAATTCGAATGCGTATGTGAGCTTTAATAATATGACGTCAATAGTAAAATGCACGTGATAAAGCTATCTAGGGCGCCAATAGGTATGATACGTGCTCAATGTACTGTAACTAAATAGGGCGCCAATAATCAAATTTAGGTTTAAGTAGGATAAACTCCTCAAACACGCCAATAGTTTTGACCTATATAAAGTCGTCGGCCTATCGGCCTCCGACTTCATATAGGTCAAAACTATTGGCGCGTTTGAGGAGTTTATCCTATACATAACATTTCGAGAATTAGACGCCGAGAAACATAAATCCCTGACATTTCCTGAACGATTACGGTTTATTTGTGTAGGGCATGCGATGAACCGCTATATGAACACTCCTGCGTGGACCAATGTGTAAGAATATTTCATTAGACAGCAGTGTTCTTACTCTATTATGTTTCTATATTTGCCCTTGAAGTTAAGGGTGTCAAAAAGTCCCGATCCTGTAAATTTAGCGTATAAATTCAGGAGTAAAATTAGCGTACCTGATTATTGGTCAATTATTAATATAAACAAATTTTATAAGTTATTTACATGGTATTTTTGTTTCAACTTTTGCTATTTCAAAAAATACAATATATATATGTATTTATTTTTTTTTATTATTTTTTATTGAGTAAACATAAACAATTAATTTGTAAATATTCAAAAGATACATATTTACTTTGATATAAGCAAAAACTTGTTTTATATTTATTATGAAAAACATGCAAAAATCGAGTTACCTCCCATATAAAACCTGATTGCTTGAGGATTACGAAATTATCATAATCCATTTACAAAACAGACTATTTACACATTATGTCCCTTGAAGATGAAATTTATCTCACGCCAGTGCTTTATTATTTCTATTCATAGTAAAAGATAAAATAGGCATATTGATAATATCTTAATAAATGAATGATAAAAGATGCATTCTTTCAAACTTCTATGCCCAAAAATTATTATGAGATTCCTAAAAACGACAAGATAAAATTAAATTCAATTGTTAGATGCAATCTACAATATGTAGTACATGTATAGTAGAATTCAATCTGTTCTTGTTCACACTATGCACTATGGCAAATTTTAATAGTCCTATAGGATTCCTGAGGATTCTCGAGTGAATCGTGTTGCGACCCGAACAGGCACCTGTCTCGAAGACCACGTATCGAACGCACTCGAACAATTCGGTGAATTCTTTATGCAGTCAAATTTTAAGTACTGGAAAATATATTCGGCCTTAATGTATGAGTAATGGTTTAAAAAAGGATTGGGGTGATTATAAGAATAGATTGAAAGGGTGTAAATGTAAGCCATTAAACTATTATAAAATCTGTAATAAGCAGTGGGTGAACTGGCCACATCTTGCTATATTATTGACCAATCAAAATGTACACACGTGATATAGTCTGTGTTATCCATAAACACGTGGTTCATTGATATTAAACATTACCAGTGTACAGTACTCCAACTGTATAGTAAATTTGGGTGTCAGTAGCTGTCATCATGTCAACGAACGAAGAAGTAGTTATTGTATCTGCCTGCAGAACGCCAGTAGGATCATTTAATGGCGTATTTGCTAACACTACTGCCCATGACTTGGGGGCTTCATGTATCAAAGAAGTGTTAAAAAGAGGCAACATTCAACCTGAAGATGTATCTGAAGTTATTTTGGGACACGTTTTGACAGCAGGTCAAGGACAAAATCCAGCTAGACAAGCAAGTATTAATTCTGGTATTCCAAACACGGTACCAGCCTGTAGTGTAAACATGTTATGTGGATCAGGTCTTCGAGCTGTTGTTTTGGGTTCCCAAGCAATCAAAACTGGTGATGCCCAGGTTGTAGTAGCTGGAGGAATGGAGAATATGAGTAAAGCTCCGCACTGTGTAGGAATGAGAGCAGGAACTAAAATGGGGGATGCTGCTCTAGTTGACACAATGATTAAAGACGGGTTAACTGATGCTTTCAAAAATTATCACATGGGAATTACAGCTGAAAATGTCGCAAAACAATGGGATATTTCAAGGCAAGATCAAGACCAATTCGCCTTAGATTCACAATTAAAGTGTGAAAAAGCTCAGAAAGCCGGACATTTTGATAAGGAAATTGTACCTATAACATTGAAAACTAGAGGAGGTGACCAAGTTGTTAGTAAAGATGAGTATCCTAAATCTGGATGTACTATAGAAAGTTTACAGAAATTAAAACCATGTTTTATTAGAGATAATACTGGTACTGTTACTGCTGGAAACGCTTCCGGTATAAACGACGGTGCTGCTACTCTTGTTTTAATGAGCCACAGTGAAGCTAAGAAGAAATCTATTAAACCACTTGCACGTATTACAGCATGGGCCCAAGCCGGTGTTGATCCCGCTATCATGGGAACGGGACCCATTCCTGCTGTTAAAAAGGCATTGGATAAAGCTGGGTGGTCTGTTAGTGATGTTGACTTATTTGAATTAAACGAAGCGTTTGCTGCTCAATCGGCTGCTGTTGTAAAAGACTTAGGATGTGACAAATCAAAAGTGAACATTAATGGTGGTGCTATTGCTTTAGGTCATCCTATTGGGGCGTCGGGTGCCAGAATTTTAGTTACATTGTTACATTCTTTAGAACGTACCGGTGGTAAGAATGGTGTAGCTGCTCTATGTGTTGGAGGTGGAATGGGTATAGCTGTTTGTGTACAGTCTGTATAGATATTATAATGGCGGAATATAATGAGGTTTATGTATGGTATTTGTCAAGTTTTTAAATGTGGGTTATAGCGTCACAAAAAAGTGAAAGTGCGGTAACGATAGCACTATTACAACTTAACTTATACTGGTTATTTATTTAATAAAAAAAAAAATCGAACAAATTTGAGAATGGTGTTTCAACAAGCTTCATAATAATTATTTTTTATGAAAAGCATATTTATTTGCCAGAGGGTTAAATAAACTGTGTTTTAGTTGTATGTCGTATTGTATTGATAAGATTTGTTTACAAATAATATGTGTTGCTTATTAGTTGTACATGTATTGTTATTATCATGCAGATATTTCTCCCTCTTTTCAGAACTTATTTTGAATTAACCCCCCTCCCCTTCCCCTTATCTTCAAATAAAATTTCTTGGCCAATACAGATTTTCATATCGGCCTTTCGGACTATTTATCGATATTGCTAATGATGCGTCAGTGTTTTCTATAATCTTGGACAATTCAATACATTATAGTATTTAAGGTAGAATTATCTTGACAAGAGGAAATTGATTGCAAACACTCTGACATCATACTGAAAGAAAGCCATTAGAGTAAAATATTTTAATGGATCACAATTGCTTGGTACAAAATATATATCTCCACTTAATGGCGAATTATAAAGAATAAAATCAATTATATTTACACAGAACAAAGAATCCATTCCGTAATTTATAGCTTTGTCTCTAATAGCACCATTTCTCCTAAATATCATATCACAAAATACATAAATCTACACAAAAGTATCACCTTCCGGTGTACTTTTGCTGTACAACAAAGAACTTAAATATTCCGCCAAATCGTTCAACTGATAATATTCAGCCTCCGTTAGAAGCTCTCGCCATAAATTTTCATTCATAGGTAAAGTCCCTTCCTTGATCATACCATCTCGAAGATAATTCAAGATATACCGAAAGTGTGTGCCATCTCGATCTATGAAATAACTACCATCTGCTTCTGTTTTCAAATCATGCCGCCCACTAAACATGGCGGATAGCATAGAAACTGGATCACGTGTCAAACTTGTCAATGATGTTGTAAACTGATGTCCACCAATATCTAATTTGATTCTTCCATCTCGAATTTTGTGCATTTCTGACATTCTCTGTAAATACATTTCAAATAATAAAATTAAATACACCTGAATAATAGTGTTCTAAAATACATGTATTACAGGTAATGGAATTATTCATCCATATCTGTTATTTAACGCTTCAGATAAAAACTTATAATTCCATCATACCATATAGTTAACACCATACCATATAGTCAACACTATACCATATAGTCAACATCCTACTGTATAGTTAACACTATACCATATTGTCAATACTATACCTTATAGTCAACACTATACCATATAGTCAACACTATACCATATAGCTAACACTTTACCATATAGTCAACACTATACCATATAGTTAACACCATACCATATAGTCAACACCATACCATATAGTCAACACTATACTATATAGTCAACACTATACTATATAGTCAACACTATACCATATAGTCAACACCATACCATATAGTCAATACCATACCATATAGTCAACACTATACCATATAGTCAACACTATACCTTATAGTAAACATCCTACTGTATAGTTAACACTATACCATATAGTCAACACTATACCTTATAGTCAACACTATACTATAAAGTCAACACTATACCATATAGTCAACACCATACCTTATAGTAAACACCATACCATATAGTCAACACCATACCATATAGTCAACACTATACCTTATAGTAAACACCATACCTTATAGTCAACACTATACCATATAGTCAACACTATACTATAAAGTCAACACTATACCTTATAGTCAACACTATACCTTATAGTCAACACTATACCATATAGTCAACACTATACCTTATAGTAAACACCATACCATATAGTCAACACTATACCTTATAGTCAACACCCTACCATATAGTCAACACTATACCTTATAATCAACACCCTACCATATAGTCAACACCATACCATATAGTCAACACTATACCTTATAGTAAACATCCTACTGTATAGTTAACACTATACCATATAGTCAACACTATACCTTATAGTCAACACTATACCATACAGTCAACACCATACCATATAGTCAACACTATACCTTATAGTAAACACCATACCTTATAGTCAACATCATACCTTATAGTAAACACCATACCATATAGTCAACACTATACCATATAGTTAACACTATACCATATAGTCAACACCATACCATATAGTCAACACCATACCATAAAGTCAACACTATACCATATTGTCAACACTATACCATATAGTCAACACCATACCTTATAGTAAACACCATACCTTATAGTAAACACCATACCATATAGTCAACACTATACCTTATAGTAAACACCATACCATATAGTCAACACCATACCATATAGTCAACACTATACCATATAGTCAACACTATACCATATAGTCAACACCATACCATATAGTCAACACTATACCATATAGTCAACACCATACCATATAGTCAACACTATACCTTATAGTCAACACCCTACCATATAGTCAACACTATACCATATAGTCAACACTATACTATAAAGTCAACACTATACCTTATAGTCAACACTATACCATAAAGTCAACAGTATACCTTATAGTAAACACCATACCATATAGTCAACACTATACTATATAGTCAACACCATACCTTATAGTAAACACCATACCATATAGTCAACACTATACCATATAGTCAACACTATACCTTATAGTAAACACCATACCATATAGTCAACACTATACCTTATAGTCAACACTATACCTTATAGTCAACACCCTACCATATAGTCAACACCATACCATATAGTCAACACAATACCATATAGTCAACACTATACCTTATAGTAAACATCCTACTGTATAGTTAACACTATACCATATAGTCAACACTATACCTTATAGTCAACACTATACCATACAGTCAACACCATACCATTTGGCAACACTATACCTTATAGTAAACACCATACCTTATAGTAAACACCATACCATATAGTCAACACTATACCATATAGTTAACACTATACCATATAGTCAACACCATACCATATAGTCAACACCATACCATAAAGTCAACACTATACCATATTGTCAACACTATACCATATAGTCAACACCATACCTTATAGTAAACACCATACCTTATAGTAAACACCATACCATATAGTCAACACCATACCTTATAGTCAACACCATACCATATAGTCAACACCATACCATATAGTCAACACTATACCATATAGTCAACACCATACCATATAGTCAACACTATACCATATAGTCAACACTCTACCATATAGTCAACACCATACCATATAGTCAACACTATACCTTATAGTCAACACCCTACCATATAGTCAACACTATACCATATAGTCAACACTATACTATAAAGTCAACACTATACCTTATAGTCAACACTATACCATAAAGTCAACAGTATACCTTATAGTAAACACCATACCATATAGTCAACACTATACTATATAGTCAACACCATACCTTATAGTAAACACCATACCATATAGTCAACACTATACCATATAGTCAACACTATACCTTATAGTAAACACCATACCATATAGTCAACACTATACCTTATAGTAAACACCATATCTTATAGTCAACACTATACTATATAGTCAACACTATACCATATAGTAAACACCATACCATATAGTCAACACTATACCATATAGTCAACACTATACTATATAGTAAACACCATACCTTATAGTAAACACCATACCTTATAGTAAACACCATACCATATAGTCAACACTATACCATATAGTCAACACTATACCTTATAGTAAACACCATACCATATAGTCAACACTATACCATATAGTAAACACCATACCATATAGTCAACACTATACCATATAGTCAACACTATACCTTATAGTAAACACCATACCATATAGTCAACACCATACCTTATAGTAAACACCATACCATATAGTCAACACTATACCTTATAGTAAACACCATACCATATAGTTAACACTATACCATACAGTCAACACTATACCATATAGTCAACACTATACCTTATAGTAAACATCATACCATATAGTCAACACTATACCATATAGTCAACACTATACCATATAGTCAACACCATACCATATAGTCAACACCATACCATAAAGTCAACACCATACCTTATAGTCAACACCATACCATATAGTCAAAACTATACCATATAGTCAACACCCTACTATATAGTCAATACTACACCATATTGTCAACACTATACCATGTAGTCAACACCATACCATGTAGTAGTCAACACTATACCATATAGTCAACACCCTACTATATAGTCAACACTATACCATGAAGTCAACACCATACCATATAGTCAACACCATAAAATATATAGTCAACACCAAACCATATAGTCAACACCAAACCATATAGTCAACACCATACCATATAGTTAACACCATACCATATAGTCAACACCATACCATATAGTTAACACCTTACTATAAAGTCAACACTATACCATGTAGTCAACACCATACTATGTAGTCAACACCCTACCATGTAGTCAACACCATACCTTATAGTCAACACTTTACCATATAGTCAACACTATACCTTATAGTCAACACTATACCATATAGTCAACACCATACCATATAGTCAACACTATACCATATAGTCAACACCATACCTTATAGTCAACACTATACCATATAGTCAACACTATACCATATAGTTAACACTATACCATATAGTCAACACCATACCTTATAGTCAACACTATACCATATAGTCAACACCATACCATAAAGTCAACACTATACCATATAGTCAACACTATACCATATAGTCAACACTATACCATATAGTCAACACCATACCATATAGTCAACACTATACCATATAGTCAACACCATACCATATAGTCAACACTATACCATATAGTCAACACTATACCATATAGTCAACACCATACCATATAGTCAACACTATACCATAAAGTCAACAGTATACCTTATAGTTAACACCATACTATATAGTCAACACTATACCATATAGTCAACACTATACCTTATAGTCAACACTATACCTTATAGTAAACACCATACCATATAGTCAACACCATACCTTATAGTCAACACTATACTATATAGTCAACACTATACCATATAGTCAACACTATACCGTATAGTCAACACTATACCTTATAGTCAACACTATACCATATAGTCAACACTATATCATATAGTCAACACTATACCATATAGTCAACACTATACCATATAGTCAACACTATACCATAAAGTCAACAGTATACCAACCACAACACGCTATATAGTCAACAACATACCATTTATTCAAATGATAAATAACATAGGCCTACCAGATTGTCAACACATACCATGATTACAACCAATCATTGTAGTTAGTCAAAGAGTCACGATCCACATAATATTAGACCATTAATAAAACATTTATGAAATGATATTAACGCTTTATAGAATAACCATCAAATACTCAATTAGTGGTACACGAACTAATATTTGTGTACGCGAAAATATTTCTGTACAGGTAAGTGGTCTATATAGTTAGCCGGTGAGTTGTTTTTAAACCTGTGTATCATAATTCCCACCATATGTCATGAATTTACCGAATAATATCAAGTTTCTTGAGAGATAATAATATACAAACCTTCATTTCATCGTCAAAATTACTCCGTTCCACTTCCAATTCTGTTTTCTGTGTTTCCAGGTCGAGTTTTCGTGCTTCCAGATCCGATTCTACTTTCTCCACTTTCTCCAAAAAGTCTTTTTCAAGTTGCAGACGACGAGATTCAAATTCCCTCATTTTCTGATCACATGTTGCTAGTTCTTCATTCAATCTTCTTTCTTTGTCTAAAAGACGATTTGTCAATTTGTCCGAAACTGATTCACGCTCATACATTTCGCGCTCACGCTCACGTAAATGGGCATCTCTCTCTTCAACATATTCTTTTGATTTATGGACAAATCCAGAAAAACTCCCATGTAGCTTTTCTAGAAATTGTTTTCCAATTTGTTCAATTTGATCGTGAATGTCAATTTCCCAAGCTGTTGTGACATCATCAAATATAGAATGTTCATAAAGAGGGCCAAAAGGATGTTCCTCAGTTGGCTCCACCTCTTCCGGTGCCGATTTCCATTGTCCATCACGATCGCATAATTCCATAGCTACAATGGGACGGGTAAAATCCGAGTCGACACCGAGTATTTTACCCATAGATTTATCACGATTTAATACTAATTGCCAAGAACTGTCTACGTCCGCCTTGGCCCAAAGTCTTGTGGGTTGAGAATTTGGTATTCTGTATAAATCACGAACCTTCCACTCAATATGTCCAACTTTTTCCATTTTACTGAATCTGACGTTATGAAAGTCCTCCACAGACGATGAGGTGAGCATCACTTTAAACGAATTCAAATTATGTTCGATTTCAGGTCCTCTTTTGTAACTGAATACCACAAGTTTCATAGGTTTATGACCTTCGGCTAGCCCATACCAACTTACTAACATTCGCCAGGCATCCTCGTGTAAAAAGTCGACAGTATGAGCGTAATCTCGGCGCGTGTATATAGGTCCAGGTGGTGAAGCGGTTTTATTTTGGTAATATTTCCTGGTTGTTGCTATTCCCAGGTATTTTTTAAGATGTTCCAACCATTCAGCTACCACGACATACCAGAAGTCACCCTCCGACAATTTTCTATCTAGTAACTGCTCCACGATGCCTTTTTGTGTGGTGGGTTCTGGAGAATTGGAAGACGGTAACGGTGTAGGTAGTGAGGCGCTCGCTTCCATATTACTATTAGAAGTTCGCCTCTCCAAACACACACTAATAGGTCTGGTATGTGACGTCATTGCATTTCACGAGCACCTGAAAACACAAGTAAGATAAGAAGTACATGTAGAAGTTTAGGCCTTAGATATTTAAGAACTTGGCATATTTTCAAGTTCTGAAGTACATGTTGTTTTAAAATGTCAAATTCCTGCTTATCACATTCGAATGTAATTATGCACGAACAAAGTAAACGAAGAATTTGAGCAAATAAAACAGATTGAAATCTACATTATGTAGCCTACAATATTTATATGTATCACATGCACAGTAGGCCTATCTGTATCACATAATGTATAAATTTCGTACAGGCTTTTACTGCAATAAGCAGTAAGGGCATTATATCTTTTCATACTCTTTGGTGTACAGTACAGATAGTTATGTTTCTGCAATCACAATCCTAACCCTAACCCTAACCCTGCAGACCGTTTGATGTTTCTGTTTATAATCTTAGGTTATTTCTCAAAGGTATAATGCATTCAGGTAGGTATAAGGCCTAATATACAGATCACGCGCATTTCCAGACGTTAGTTTCCGTTGCCACGATCTAAAAATAGCTTGGCTTCAAGCCACGTGCTTTTGTTTACATCCGTAGTCGAGATCTAGTTCTCTAAATCTATTACATAATAACACGTTGACATTTTCAAATTAAATCAAGTCCTGTACAAAGATACTAAAATATATCTGAAGGAAAAATAGTGAATGATAAAAAATATTTCAGTGCCAACCTTTTCAGCAAGATATTACAGAAATTGTCTCTTGCAAGGTTAACATGCACATGAATTAAAATGACGTGGATGATTCTCGAAAGACAGCAGAATATCAATAATAAACCACATTGGTAAGGTACCAAATGCAAAGATATCAAGCTAGAGAATCAAAAGGTTGGTAACTTTTAAAAAATAGTCCATAGACGGTCTTAGAGCAAAAATTAGTAGAAATCTAGCTTAGTGTTTCCCCTGTTCTTGTTTCTTTCTGAACTTTAGAAACCATTTAATTCTAAGGTATGCATTAAGAATAATACATATTTAAAATATAATACATTTTTTTGTTGAAAATCGAAGTCAAATCGACCCGATAACTTTTAATTCAGTTACAGACAGCAACGATCATATACATCTAGGTGCTAAAAACAAAAAAAGCAACATGCTTACCCTATTGCAAAAGTAATTAGTCTTCGCTCCACTGATATTTTGAAATTTTGATTGCTTTGTCAAACTTTCCCTTTGTTTATATACTAAAAACGCACGTGATGAATGGAAACGAGGTTCACGCGATTTTTGGCACCAAAATCTATGACGTCACCTGTCAGAATTATGTATTAATGAATACAGGTACCATTTTCTTACTGCGTTTTATCTTCAACCTAATAGTAATGTAAAGGAAAACTAATTACAGTTCTATTTATAGTACCAATCTGCACCCATAATGTGCATTTCTAAATCGGTCACCCCAAATCACACATATTTGTTGAATACGTCAGGGAATTGTCATGAAAGTGATGAAAATATCTTTGTGACTAAAACACGTGTCACGAAATTAGGTATCATTGCTCGAATTATTAGCACATACCAGCACATACCATCCGTATGAAACATTTCAAAGTGTGGTGGAAGGCCTAAATTCTGGGTGTGGGGGGGGGGGGGGGGACCAGACATTGCAAGTATTTAGAAGAGGATGAGATAGCTCTGAATTTGAACTGGATTGAGGAACGCAGGAAAGAACCTACAAGTGCATTTCTAAATCGGTCACCCCAAATCACACATATTTGTTGAATACGTCAGGGAATTGTCATGAAAGTGATGAAAATATCTTTGTGACTAAAACACGTGTCACGAAATTAGGTATCATTGCTCGAATTATTAGCACATACCAGCACATACCATCCGTATGAAACATTTCAAAGTGTGGTGGAAGGCCTAAATTCTGGGTGTGGGGGGGGGGGGGGGACCAGACATTGCAAGTATTTAGAAGAGGATGAGATAGCTCTGAATTTGAACTGGATTGAGGAACGCAGGAAAGAACCTACAAGTCCGACAGCTTGTGATATCTAGTCTAATGATCAATATGAAAGTTACAGATCCTAGGCCTAGAACATTTCATATGTCATTTTATTATAGATTTAAACTGAATAATTTAAGTTTAAAAATAGAATTCGTGTTTCTACCTAATATTACAATTCGTATATAGTATCTGGGTATATTTTGTTTCCAGGTCCGTAGCCAGTCAAGTACTTTTGGGTGAGGAATGTCCAATCCAGGGGTTGTTTTGAGTCCCCCCCCCCCACCCCTTGTGAAAGTGAATTGTTAACCTACGCATTACATCTATAGTTATAATAACTCTGTTCCCAACTTTATTGCTGACGCCCATCGTAATCCTGGATACACAATTTTCTGAAGTCTGGGGTTCTCCTCTAAACTATTTTCGCGATTTTCAGACATTTCTCATCGAATTTAGGGTTCATGATTTTATAAGTAGGGTCTGGGGTACATCATTCAGACAGTTATGAGAATTAGACGCTACCCCTATTTTGCTGCTGAGGACGCCCATCAGAAGCAGGGAAATGTGATTTTATGAAGTCTACTGGAATTCCTCTACAAAGTTTAAAGAATTTGAATGCCTGAAACGTGATTAAGTTCTTAGAGGCTGTGGTATCAACACAAGAAAGTTATGAGAATTAGAACAGGTTGTCCAGCACTGTTTCATGAAAAATAAGGGCTAATGTTGGGGATAAAATTAACAAATTTGAAGGCAATTGAGGGTTAAATTTCAGAATCAGCTTATTATCACCCATGATGAACCCAATCGAAAATCGAAAATCTTTGCCTTTTATTTTTACGCTTGTAAACCACAGGTACATGAGGACAGGATAGCCTATTTTGGGGTTAAATGAGTCGTAGTAAGGAAGGACCCCAATAATCCCCATGCAGAATCGTTTTTCACCTTGAAAGATGTTTATTTAAATTGTGTATTTATTTGAAATTGTGCCGTATTACTGAAAAGTGATTTATGCAAACATCTACGGGAATTTTTCTCCAGAACAGGCAAACCTACTGATCAATAATTCTATATGTTGCAAAGCTTTGTTTGAAAAGCATGCAAAATCTATAAAGCTTGCTTTTTGAGTTATTGCCAAAAGAGCTAAAAATTGACAATATTTTGATGACCGGTGTAATTGCTCGTATAAAAAGTGATAAAAAAATAATGTTTTTGTCCGATTTGAATTAAACTTAAAATGCTTATTTACTTATTTCAATACCTAAATTGACAATATTTTGATGAACGGTGTTATTGCTCGTGGATTTGTAATAAAAATCCGTAAGGGCATAACAATTCTGTTAATCAAAATCGCATCCAAAAACATGGCAAAATCGAGAGTTATAGTTGTATATTAGTGGACTACCACAAAGAGAAGTACCATCAATCAGGTAAAAAAAGTTAAAAATGTTTTTGTTCGATTTGAATGAAACTTGAAATGTTTATTTACTTCTTTCAATACCTTAATGGACTTTTTATTAACTTTATATAAACATACCAATCAATAAACTTAAATGATCTTTTAAAATGCTTGAAATCATGAGTGCTCAGGCAGGAAAAAATTAAAGAGTTGTTGAAAACGTCTAAAAATACAACAATTTTAGGTGGTGTATCCAAAATATTTTAGTGACTTCCTTGATAATGTTGTGAAAAAAATTTTGTTGAGAACGACGCCCCCCCCCCCCCTCTTTTTTTTTTGAAGAGATTTGTTAGGGGCAAATTTTGAAAATTAAGGTTGGTTTCCTTGCATCTGATGCCTTACGGAACAGAATTCTCTTAGAGAACGACCTCCCATTTGAAGAGGGTTTGGGGGCATTGTAGAGCTAACCCAAGAAAATTTTGAAAATTAGGTGCGAGTTCCTTGCTTCTGATGTATTCTCGTTGAGAACGCACACCTCGTTTGCAAAATTGTATTTCAAGAAAATTTTGAAATAAGATTTGATTGCAATCAGATTTTTCCGAACAGCAGGCAATTAAAACAGATTGAACTGTATGAAGATTTGAAAAATAGAATTAAATTCCTTGCATCTGAGACCTTTCCTGATCTCGTTGACAACACTTGACTCTGGAGTAGGACTTATTTGGGGATAACTCAAGATAATTTTGAAAATAAGAGCTGATTTCCTTGCATCTGAGGTCTTTACAAACTTTAAACAGTTTGGAGGGATTGTGCTCTTAGAAAATTTGGGGGGGGGGGGGGGCTGTGCTTCCTACGGCCCTGTAGAGTTTTAACTCGATTTTAATGTAACTTGGTATGTATATTCATCTTGATAATAACACAGATAAATTCGAGAATCGTGCGATTATCGCACTTGACTTAGTGAAACAATATTAAAATTAACTTGTGTGAGGCTTGAGTTTTCATTCGATTTGATTCATCTAAATATCAGCTCAGATAAGTGCGATGATGGTGCAATCAACTTCGAAAATTCAAATTTGCTGAAGTGGGCGTATGTTACCTTGCCTGCCAATTCGAAGAATTTATTTTCCGAACAAGACTGTGTCATGTAAGCATGCATGTAATCTTTCATATGTTTTTAAATTCTGACGAAAATTTGTCACAAAATATTATGTTGGAATAGGTGTGTCCCGAATCGGACGCTAGGACTGAATCCTACATGTACAACTATTTATTGTAACGCCGTTAAAAATCGCTACACCTGGCGATTTTGTTTTTTGACGTATGACGAAGACCATTTAACGGATACCGCTACCGCATATATGGAATCATACCCTCTTAAATCAACCATTTCGATTTTTAACGCATGACGGAGGACACATGACGGATCCGCGTGACGCATATATGGAATCTTAGCTTAGATTTCATATATATTATATGCGTCATGCAGATCCGTCTTGCGGACTTAAATGGCCCTTGCGGATCCGTCATTTACCGTCATGCGTCAAATACGATTCCATAATGTGCGTTAAACGTTTGCGTTATTTTTTTCTTTTGACAAACAGTCTTCTAGCCAGATGGATGCTTTGGCGGGCAAGAACACAGGGAATCCCCACAAAATACGTCACATTTGGAAGATTTCCAACCCGCTTCCGCAACTCGATAAACAACGGTTTTAATATATGCAGAATTAGCGATGTTTGAAACAGGTTTTGATTTGGTCATTTTTATTCATGCCATTTTGTTATAGACCTATTGTGTTTTCTACACATTATTATGACCTTGAAGACAATCTTAATTTCATCGACTGAAAACTGCAAATATCACACCGAAGTAAATTTTTTTTCACATTTTTATTTTTTAAATAATTAGTTTAAGCCGAGTGTTATATTTATATTTAAATTATTAATACGTACAAAAAACAACGATGATTGATTAACAGTTACTTTATCTGATCCTTATATTTACACGTCCACGTGTGTCAATATGACATATATTCTCGTATCTGTTCAATATCATGCATTTGCAGTTTCAATATAATATACATTGTTTATGATTGACACTAGAAATGTGCTGTGAACAATAGACCAATAAAAATGAGAAACTAGAGCCACATGTGGCACAGAGTGGGACTTTGCGCATGCGCAAACGGGCTAAAGTAAAGTGAAAAGTACCTTGACCCTCAACTTAAATCCCAATTATCAAAGAAGTCGACAACATACGAAATTTCTGTTTTTTAAAAGGTTGTGAAACTGGAAGTAGATACCAGACATGACCTATGGACATACCAGCTGATACCCTATGTCAATGACCTACAAACTACCGAAGGTTAAGGTCACTCAAGGTCAAAGTGGTAGCAGTACAAAGTTACGAATTTGGCTGTTTTCAGACAGCTATAAAACCGGAAGTTGATATCGGAGGTCAAATATTAAAGTATCATTAGGTAGCTAAGGCCGATGACCTTTGACCTACTTAAGGTCAAGTTCATCAAAGGTCAAGGTCACGAGATATGAGCCTTCAAAAACTGAAAAAAATTCAACCGAAAGTTGCAAAAAAGGAAAATCGAAATTAAAAAATCGGCTTCCCACAGATTGGTCGCAATCGACTATAGTTTCCAGAAATACAAACATCACACACGTCACACTTACCACGAAGGCCCCATTTTTCGTTTTATAAAAATATATCAAATCAACATGGCGGCCAAAGTATTTTTTTCGGACTAAATTTTATTTTAAAATCGGCTGTAGAATTACGATTAATAACGATATACATAATTTCGTTGAAATATTTCAATTACACCGGAAGTTATTCAACCGGAAGTGAAAATCGATTTTGCAATTTAACCGGAAGTGACGCAAAAATTTTGAATACCGCAAATTGTTTACATAAGTGACATGTATCTTTTATCAAAATTTCGGATTAATCCGAACAAAAATGAAAAACGGTCCCAAAATTTCGAAAATCGGCCGAAAAATGTATGGTACGAATTTTCGAAATTTGAATTTTTTTAACTTTAGTCGGATTAGAATTTCGTCACAGATTCCAAAAATGAAAACCCGAGCAAAATCGGCCCATAATTGTAGCTTTCAGGGTCACAAAACCGGTTTTTGCTCATGCTGCAATGTGCAACTTGCACTTTTGCAAAAATGTTTCAATTTATATTCATTAAGTACATCGCCAAAAATGGACCTCAGAAGTTGTAAAAAAGTTGCTGCAGCTGTTGCAGTTAAGGCTGTGTGCCCTGTGTAAAAAACGAAAAAAAAAAAAAACTAGAGCCACATGTGGCACAGAGTGGGACTTTGCAAATGTGCAAATTGCCAAAAAAATCTGCCCTGAACGTAGATCCAAAGTGTCAAAGAAGTCGACAACTTTTAAAATTTTTGATTTTTTGAAAAGGTTGTGAAACCGGAAATAGTCATCAGACTTAACATTTGAACATACCAGCCGAAAACCTTTACCAGTAACCTTCAACCTACTGAAGGTCAATGTCACTCAAGGTCAAATTCACGAGAAACAAGTCTTTAAAATTTGGAAATGCATACATTAATAACACCGGAAGTTGACTTTGGACATCAAATATGAAAGTATAAATGAACAGCCAAAGTCAATGACCTTTGATCCTAGAAAGGTCAAAGATCAAGGTCAAAAAACGAAAAAAATATTTTGTTTAACCCTGTTCCCTTTTTTGAACTACAAAGCCGAAATCTATAAACCTTTAACATATGCTGAATAAAACAATGTTGTAACTGTATGCAAGGTCATTTATTGAAAAAAAATTAAACTTTACCTTTTTTTGATAAACGAAATTTTGACAGAAACGAAATTTTACCAGGATGTGCCACGCCCACGTCAGATTTTTTTATGTGACTTTATTTATATTGATAATATCTTACTATGGCTAAATTATCAAGCCTTTACATCTATTGGTTCACGAGATATACATTCATAAATGTCAAAAAAGGTTAAAATCTATAATTGGAAATTTTGAAATTAATTAACCTTGTTCCCTTTTTTTAACTATACAGCCGAAATAGCTTAAATTTTGACATAATTGAGGTAAAGTAATGAGGTAAGTGTGTGCAGAAGCATTTTTCAAAAAAATGTAGTCTATATGGATTTTTTCCAGACAACAAAATGTAAACAAAATAAAAATTTAACCCGGATGTGTCACGCCCATGTCAATTTTTTTTTGCTGGATACATTTATATGGGGTCTGTTCCATTATGTACCAATTTTAAAGGTTCTAAACTTAACAGATCATAAACTATGCATATATTAAAGTCAAAAAATTCAAAAATCGGGTTAAGGTTTTCAAAAATTGCAAAATTTAAGACAAAAAAAAAATTTGCATTACAATACATTGTGATATATCGTTCGAAAGAGCTCAGAAAGCCCATTCAGAATATGCAAAAACAATCTCTCTAGGTTAATTAGGTCACAGGTAGGAGCAGTACAAAGTTGCGAATTTGGCTATTTTCGGACAGCTATAAAACCGGAAGTTGATATTGGAGGTCAAATATTAAAGTATCATCAGGTAGCCAAGGTCAATGACCTTTGACCTACTTAAGGTCAAGGTCATCAAAGGTCAAGGTCACAAGATACAAGCCTTCAAAAATTGAAAAAAATTCAACCGGAAGTTACAAAAAAGGAAAATTGAAATTCAAAAATCTGCTGCCTAGAGATTGGTCGCAATCGACCATAGTTTCCAAAAATACAAACATTACACATATCACACTTAACCCCAAGGCCCCATTTTTCGTTTTATAAAAATGTATCAAATCAATATGGCGGCAAAAGTGTTTTTTTCGGACTAATTTTTTTTTTTAAATCGTCTGTAGAATTACGATTAATTACGCCAAACATAATTTCGTTGAAATATTTCAATTTCACCGGAAGTTATTCAACCGGAAGTGAAAGTCGATTTTCAACTTTAACCGGAAGTGACGCACAAATTTTGAATACGTCAAATTGTTAACATTAGTGACATGCATCTTTTATTAAAATTTCAGATTAATCCGAAAAAAACTGAAAAAAATCCGAAAATTTCGAAAATCGGCCAAAAAAGTATGCTACGAATTTTCGAAATTTGATATTTTTTTTAACTCATATGGCATTGGAATTTAGTCACAGATTCCAAAAATGAAAACCCGAGCAAAATTGGCCCAAAAATGTAGCTTCCAGAGTCGAAAAACCTGTTTTTGCTAAAGTTGCAATGTGCAAATTGCACTTTTGCAAAACTGTTTCAATTTATATTTATTAACGAGGTTGCCACAGGAGAAGGTCAACATAGGTAGAAATGTTTCTAAAGCAGTTGAATCCTTAGCTGTGTGCCCTGTGGAAAAATCGAAAAAAAAAAAAAAAAAAAAAGAATAGACATTTCGAAAACAAACTGGGACTTTGCGGTAGCAAAGTCCCACAACTAGATCCATAGGCTTTGCATGGTTCTGAGCAGTGCGTAACAGTTTTGGAATTACTTAAAAACTGTTTTTAAAAGGGTCTGAATTGGTATTATTTCTAGACAGAGAAAGCTACCACAACTAGCGAAACCTTGGATGTTACTTGTAAAGTCAAAAATCGCAAATTTGAAATGCTTACAAAACCGGAAGTATACATCGGACAACAAATATGAATACATAGTCGGATAGATCTCATCGAGGGCAAAAACTTTTGTTCAGGTCACAATGTCACCAAAGGTCAAGGTCAGGAGGTGTGAGTCTTGAAAGTTTTTGTAATTACTGAAAAAAATAAAACAGAAATGCAAGAAAGGCAAAACAGAAGATCAAAAATCGATTAACAATGCTATGAATGCAATCGACTGTAGTTTCCAAAAATATCAAAGTTACGAATTCCGCTCATAACCCTGAGGCCCCATTTTGAGTTTTACAAAAGTTAGTCATATCAATATGGCGGCAGATTTGAAACTTCCGGGTTAAATTTTTTTATTTCAAATTGTTGATATACCATAATGTTAAATATTGCAAAAAACAAATTTCAAATATATTCAAAATTCCGGAAGTTGAAATTTCAAATTTACAACCCAATTACGTCAAAACCGGAAGTGGTATCAATTTTTCGAAAACAGATTTTGGATTGCAATCGAAATATCTTTCCATCTGTAAATTTTCAGATCGATTGAAATAAAATTTGAAAAAAACACGCACAGTTACAATGGAAATTTGCACAAAATGTTCAAATTTTAAATCGTGCAATTTTTATTTAAGTGTATATTGTCGTACATCATTGGAAAGAGAAAATTACGCATAATATGATTGCTTAATCATTTTTGACGTATTTACGCTAGGTCACGTGACAGGATTGTTTAAAGTCAAAAATCACAAATTTCAATTGCCTATAAAACCGGAAGTATACATCGGATCACAAACATGAATACATCATTGGATAGATTTCATCAAGGGCAATAACTTTTGTTCAGGTACCAAGGTCACCAAAGGTCAAGGTCAAAAGATATGAGCCTTGAAAGTTTTAGTAATTGCATAAAAAATCAAAACGAAAATAAAAAAAAAATTAAAATCAAAATCCAAAATTCGGCGCCTAGACTTTTTAAGCAATCGACTGTAGTTTCCAAAAATACTGAAGTTACGGATTCCGCCCATAACCCTGAGGCCCCATTTTTAATTTTTTAAAAGTTACTCATATCAAAATGGCGGATGATCTGTTGCTTCCGGGTCGGATTTTTTTATTTCAAATTGTTGTTATAACAAATTATAACACAATGAAAAAAACAAATTTGAAATATCTTCAAATTTCCGGAAGTTGGGATTTTAAATTTACAAGCTTATTACGTAAAAACCGGAAGTGGTATCAAAATTTTGAAAACTGCATTTTGTTTAGAATCAAAATGTCTATACACCTGCAAATTTGCAGATCTAACAAAATAAAATAGTAGAAGTTGAAAAAAACGCAAAAAATAAAATTAAGAAAATAGTCAACTAAAAGCCAAAATTGGAGAAGTTTAAAACTTTTATTTAGTAGTGCACAGTTATAGAAAACAGTTGAAAACAGTTTGATAAAAATCGGATCAAAAATAGAGCTGTAAGATTGAAAAAACCAAAATTGTGTTTTTTGTTCTACCTCATTTCCGGTTTGTCAAAATGGCACCAATTTATATTTAAAAGTTCATGGTCAACAATTTATCGTGGGGAATTGAACAAATCTGTATGTGGCATGTTGCCTTCTTACTAAAATAGCGAGTGTAAAATTCGAAAAAAAAAAAAAAAATAGCCGTTTGCAAAACAATGCAGTGCGTTCGATTATCGAACGCACTGCAACTAGAACCGTGATAACGGTACTGAGCAGTGCGCAATTTAAACATCCTTGAACGGTTGCATTTAGTCCTGCATATAAATTAGGTCATGTGACAGAGCTGTTTATAGTTAAAAATCTCAATTTTCAATCGGCTATTAAACCGGAAGTAAACATCGGAAAACACAAAGTAAAACATCATTTGATTTTATCGAGGGCAATAGCTTTGGTTCAGATCAAAGGGTCATCAAACGTCAAGGTCACGAGTTTTGAGCATTGAAAGTGTTTGCTATTGCTGAATTTCTGACTCTCTTTAAAAATCCACAATTTAGGAACCACGTGTTTTTTCGCGCCAGAAAAGCCACGCAGTTACTTTAGAACAATAAATAAAATTTCCAAATTAAAAAAAAAAGCAAAATTATTAAAATATCTACTATTATATATCAAGAGGAGATAAAGCATAATAAGAAAAGACGTTTTTTTTTGTGACGTACGTGAATTGGGTTCAAACTGACAATTTTCAAATGGCTATAAAACAAGAAGTAAATATCGGGCAATCACTTTTGTTCGGATCATAAGGTCAATAAATGGCAAGGTCACAAGTTATGAGCTTTAAAAGTGTTACAATAATTGCTGAATACTTATACCGGAAATAGACAAACACCATAATCGAAATTAGCAATTCAGCTTCCCTCATTCTGTTGGCAATAGATTGAAAATGACATAAACATCAAAATTATATAAATCGGATTTCGATTTAAAGAAAACATGTTCATTTCAAGATGGTGACCAACGTGTTACTTCCGGTTACGATTTTGTCACATTTTTTTCTTTGTTAGTCATGTTCTTTCATATCTTAAAAAGAAATTGTTACCTATCTTATGAAATCCGTTATTCAGATAACACGTGTTTTTTTCCCGCCAAAAAAACACGCAGAGTTACTATAGAACAGAGAACAAAATTCCAAATAGCAATTTTGATCAAAATATCTAGTGTTATATATCACTGGAAAGAGGAGATAAAGCGTAATAAGGAAAAGAAGATATTTTGTGACGTGACGTCACGTGACAGAGCTGTTCAAAGTTCAAACTAACAATTTTTAAATGGCTATAAAACCGGAAGTAAATATTGGACAACAAAAATTAATACACCGTTGGGTAGATCTCATCATGGGCAATAACATTTGTTCAGGTCATAAGGTCATTCAAATCCAAGGTAACGTGTAATGAGCTTTGAAAATTTTGGCCATTTCTGAATATCTTTTAACCGGAAATAGGCAAACATCATAATCGAAATTAGCAAATTGGCTGTCATCATTTTGTTGGCCATAGATTGAAAATGCCCTAGACATCAATATTATACAAATCGGATGATACCCTGTTCACTTCTCTCGATTTAAAGAAAACATGTTCATTTCAAGATGGTGGCCAGCGTGTTACTTCCGGTTACGATTTAATCATATTTTTTTCTTTGTTCGTCATGTTCTTCCATATCTTAAGAAGAAATTGTTACCTATCTTATGAAATCCGTAATTCAGATAACACGTGTTTTTTCCCGCCAAAAAAAAACACGCAGAGTTACTATAGAACAAAGAACAAAATTCGAAAAAGCAATTTTGATCGAAATATCTAGTGTTATACATTTTTGGAAACAGGAGATAAAGCTTGATAATAATAGAAGATAATTTGTGACGTACATGAATTAGGTCACGTGACAGAGCTGTTTAAAGTCAAAACTCGACATTTTCAAATGGCTATAAAACCGGAAGTAGACATCGGACAGCAAAAATGAATACATCAGTTGATAGATCTCATCCAGGGCAATGACTTTTGTTCAGGTCACAAGGTCACTCAAGGTCAAGGTCACGAGATATGAGCCTTAAAAGTTTTGAATATTACTGAAAATTTTAAATCGGAAATAAAAAAAAATCTGAATCGAAATTCAAAAATCGGCTTCCCATGTTTTGTTAGCAATCGACTGCAGATTCCATAGACATTATTTTTATTCAAATCCAATGATTCCCTGATTCTGAATTTCGATTTAAAGAAAAATCAGTCATTTCAAGATGGCGACTGATATGAAATACCTGGGTCAGATTTTTTCATTCCATATTTAGTCAATGGTTATTTCTAGCACATGGCAAAAAGATTTTTTTGAATATCTTAATTATTCCGGAAGTTGAAATTTCAACTTTACAAGCGAATGACGTCAAAACCGGAAGTGATATAAAATTTTTGAAAACACCATTTAGTTAGAAATCAAAATGTTTATACACCTGGAAGTTTTCAAATTGATCGAAATAAAATTGCTAAAGTTACAAAAAACGGTTAAAAAAGTGCCCCAACAAGTCAGCAACAAATGTCTTAAAGTGCATTTTTGTTGAAAGCTATATGTAGACATTAGAATAATGAAATAAACAAAAAAAAGTTCCATCAAAATCGGTGGAAAAAAAGAGGTAAAAATTGTAAAAAACATCAAATGAGTTTTTCTGTCATATGTCATTTCCGGTTGGACAAAAAACCGCCATTTTACATTCACCCAACACCGAGCAGTTAGTGATTATAGGAAAACATGTGAGATAATGTGTGGCATGCTCCCTTCATACCGAATTAGCGTGACCAGAAGTAGACAAAAAAAAAAAAAAAAAGTCATTATGAAAACAAAGCAGTGCGTTCGCTAGAACGCACTGCAACTAGAACCATGAATGGTACCATGCAGTGCGCATCCGGTTTCGTCCATTGGTGAAAAGTGACATCTTTCAATCCATGATGTCAGGTTTACAGAAGAAAGCAAATTTTAAAACGCACAATTGTGAATTCGGTAGTGAAAAGTTGAATAACCAGTTCACACACGGTAGTCAAATGTGAAATAAACATTTCATGTTCGGTAGTGAAAAGTAATCTGATTACAAAAAGGCGTAATCACAGTTTGATATACAAAATTTCTAAGATTTGTAAAAAAGTTCTAAAGTGCAAAAAGGACACATGAAAGAGCCAAATCTCAATTTAGAAACGGACTGCACAGCATTCATACTTCATAGTTTGAAATACAGATCGAATTTTATCAATACATAATTCGTTCAAAGAAAACACATATTAATGTTTCTTTTAAAACTGTTACAATGTAAAAAAAAGTACATTAATGATAACTTATCGCCCAAACGCAAGTTAATGGGAGAGGGCGATCGCCCAAACGCAGCTTTATGTCAAAATGTAGTACTCTCCCTTCAACTGAAATTTGAATTTAATATTTTACAAGCAGATGGAATAACTAATTTTCAAAATTCAAAAGGCGCTATTTTCATTAAAAAAATATTGTGTTGTATATAATTGAAAAAGTAGATTTAGCATAATTAGATTGTGACGTGTCAGAGCTCTTTAAAGTAAAAAACTGCAATTTTCAAATGGATATAAAACCGGAAAACCTAAATGAAAGTATCCGTGCATAGGTAACATTAATGCCAATGAATATTTTCAGGTCACATGGTCACCGAAGGTCAAGGTCACGAGATATAAGCCTTTAAAATTTTGACAATTACTGATTTATTTTAACCGGAAATTAAAACGAATCAGAATTGAAATTCAAAAATCGGCATCTCATGTTTTGATAGCAATTGACTGTAGATTCCATAGACATCTTAATTATGCAAATTCTATAACACCATGAGGCCCCATTTTGCCTTTTATAAAAATATACCATTTTAAGATGACGACTGATCTGTTACATCCGGGTCAAATTTTATCATTTGTATACTTTTGTGTCTACATTACAAACATATTGCAAAAAGAATTTTTCGAATATCTTCAAAATTCCGGAAGTTGAAATTTCGACTTTGAGAGCTAATAACTTCAAAACCGGAAGTGATATCAAAATTTTGAAAACATATTTTTGTTCGCCATCAAAATGTCTATCTACCTGTAAGTTTTTAGAATGATCGAAATAAAAATTGAAAAAAACACGCACAGTTTCAATGGAAATTGACACAAATTTTTCAAACTTTAAAAGGCGGAATTTTGATTCAAATACATTGTGTTGTATATCATTGGAAAGAGCAGACATAGCATAGTACGACGGTGAAAGAAAATAAGACATATATTATGTAAATTAGGTCACGTGGTAGGGCTGTTTAAAGTTAAAAATTACAATTTTCAAACGGCTATAAAACCGGAAGTAACCATTGGGCATCTGAAAAAAATATGTCATTGGATACATCTAATCAAGGGCAATAACTTTTGTACAGGTCATTAAGTCACAAAAGATCAAGGTCACAAAATATGGGTCTTGAAAGTTTTGACAATTACTGATTTATTTTTACCGGAAATCAGAAAAATTCAGAATTGAAATTCAAAAATCGGCTTCCCATGTTTTGGTCGCAGTCGACTGTTGATTACATAGACATAAACATTATGCAAATTCCATAACACCCTGAGGCCCCATTTTGCGTTTTATGAAAATATACCATATCAAGATGGCGCATGATCCGTTACATCCGGGTCAAATTTTATGATTTGTATAATTTTGTGTCTACATAACAAACATATTGCAAAAAGAATTTCTCGAATATCTTCAAAATTCCGCAAGTTGAAATTTCAACTTTGAGAGCGAATGACGTCAAAACCGGAAGTGATATCGAAATTGTGAAAATTGCTAAATGTTTGCAATCAAAATGTCCATAAATATGTAAGTTTTCAGGTTGATCAATATAAAATTGCAAAAGTTGAAAAAGTGGTCCAGAAAAGGTGCTCCAAAAGTCAGCAAGATTTTTCTCAAAAGGATATTGTTAAACTTTTGTATCATGGACAATCGATTAGAGAAATAAGCAAAGTCAGTCCGATCGAAATCGGTTGAAAAACAAAGGAGATAATAGCCAAAACATCAAATCCGATATGTTCTCATACCTCATTTCCGGTTGGTAGGGCATGCGCCATTTTACATTTAAACAATACCGAGCAGTAGATTATCGTGGGAAATCTTGACAGATGGTGTGTGGCATGCATAGTTTTGGCTGGGCGCTCTGACCAGAAAACGGAAAAAAAAAAAAAAAAAGACATTTGCAAAACAAAGCAGTGCGTTCGCTAGAACGCACTGCAACTAGAACCATGAATGGTACCATGCAGTGCGCATCCGGTTTCGTCCATTGGTGAAAAGTGACATCTTTCAATCCATGATGTCAGGTTTACAGAAGAAAGCTTGTTTTACATTAAAATGCAGAAGGTACAAAATTTTAAAACGCACAATTTTGAATTCGGTAGTGAAAAGTAGAAAAACCAGTTCACACACGGTAGTCAAAAGTGAAATAAACATTTCATGTTCGGTAGTGAAAAGTCATCTGATTAAAAAAAAGGCGTAATCACAGTTTGATATACATCAGTGGAAAACGCATATCACAAAATTTCTAATATTTGTAAATAAGTTCTAAAGTGCAAGAAAGGACTCATGAAAGAGCCAAATCTCAATTTAGAAACGGACTGCACAGTATTCATACTTCATAGTTTGAAATACAGATCGAATTTTATCAATACATATTTCATTCAAAGAAAATATATCTTAATGTTTCTTTTAAACAGTTACAATGTAACAAAAAGTGCATTAATGATAACGTATCGCCCAAACGCAAGTTAATGGGAGAGGACGATCGCCCAAACGCAGCTTTATGTCAAAATGTAGTAATCTCCCTTCAACTGAAATTTGAATTTAATATCTTACAAGCAGATGGAATAACTAATTTTCAAATTTCAAAAGGCGCTATTTTGATTTTAAAATAGTGTGTTGTATATGATTGAAAAAGTAGATTTAGCATAATTAGATTGTGAAAGAATTTGTGACGTACATGAATTAGGTCACATGTCAGAGCTCTTCAAAGCTAAAAACTGCAATTTTAAAATGGATATAAAACCGGAAGTAAACATCGGAAAACCTAAATGAAAGTATCTGTGCATAGGTATCGTCAACGGCAATGAATTTGTTACAGGTCACTTGGTCACCAGAGGTCAAGGTCACAAGATATGAGCCTTTAAAGTTTTGACAATTACTGATTTATCTTAACCGGAAATCAAAATAAATCAGAATTGAAATTCAAAAATCGGCGTCTCATGTTTTGGTAGCAATCGACTGTAGATTCCAAAAACATCAGAATTATGCAAATTTCATTACACCTTGAGGCCCCATTTTGCGTTTTATGAAAATATACCATTTCAAGATGGCGACTGATCTGTTACATCCGGGTCAAATTTTATTATTTGTATACTTTTGTGTCTATATTACATACATACTGCAAAAAGAATTTTTCAAATATCTTCAAAATTCCGGAAGTTGAAATTTTAACTTTAAGAGCAAATGACGTCACAACCGGAAGTGATACTAAATTTTTGAAAACATATTTTTGTTCGCCATCAAAATGTCTATCTATCCGTAAGTTTTCAGAACGATCGAAATAAAATTTGAAAAAAATACGCATAGTTTCAATGGAAATTGGCACAAATTTTTCAAACTTTAAAAGGCGGAATTTTTATTCAAATGTATTGTGTTGTATATCATTGGAAAGAGCAGACAGAGCATAGTAAGACGGTCAAAGAAAATAAGACATATGTAAATTAGGTCACGTGGTAGAGCTGTTTAAAGTTAAAAATGGCAATTTTCAAACGGCTATAAAACCGGAAGTAAACATTGGACATCTGAAAAAAGTATGTCAATGGATACATCTCCTCAAGGGTAATAATTTTTGTACAGGTCATTAGGTCAAGAAAGGTCAAGGTCACGAAATATGGGCCTTGAAAGTTTTGACAATTACTGATTTATTTTTACCGGAAATTAGAAAAATTCAGAATTAAAATTCAAAAATCCGCTCCCCATGTTTTGGTCGCAATCGACTGTAGATTGCATAGACATTATAATTATGCAAATTCCATAACACCCTGAGGCCCCATTTTGCGTTTTATGAAAATATAATATTTCAAGATGGCGACTGATCTGTTACATCCGGGTCAAATTTTATGATTTGTATACTTTTGTGTCTACATAACAAACATACTGCAAAAATAATTTTTCGAATATCTTCAAAATTCTGGAAGTTGAAATTTCAACTTTGAGAGCGAATGACGTCAAAACCGGAAGTGATATCGAAATTTTGAAAATTGCTAATTGTTTGCAATCAAAATGTCTATATATATGTAAGTTTTCAGGTTGATCAACATAAAATTGCAAAAGTTTAAAAAGTGGTCCAGAAAAGGTGCTCCAAAAGTCAGCAAGATTTTTCTCAAAATGATATTGTTAAACTTTTGTCTCGTGGAGAATCGATTAGAGAAATATGCAAAGTCAGTCCGATCGAAATCGGTTGAAAAATAAAGGAGATAATGGCCAAAACATCAAAACCAATATGTTCTCATACCTCATTTCCGGTTGGTAGGGCCTGCGCCATTTTACATTTAAACAATACCGAGCAGTAGATTATCGTGGGAAATCTTGAGAGATTATGTGTGGCATGCATAGTTTTGGCTGGGCGCTCTGACCAGAAAACGGAAAAAAAAAAAAACTAGAACCATGAATGGTACCATGCAGTGCGCATCCGGTTTCGTCCATTGGTGAAAAGTGACATCTTTCAATCCACGATGTCAGGTTTACAGAAGAAAGCTTGTTTTACATTAAAATGCATAAGGTACAACATTTTAAAACGCACAATTTTGAATTCGGTAGTGAAAAGTAGAAAAACCAGTTCACACACGGTAGTCAAATGTGAAATAAACATTTCATGTTCGGTAGTGAAAAGTCATCTGATTAAAAAAAGCGTAATCACAGTTTGATATACATCAGTGGAAAACGCATATCACAAAAGTTCTAAGATTTGTAAATAAGTTCTTAAGTGCAAGAAAGGACAAATGAAAGAGCCAAATCTCAATTTAGAAACGGACTGCACAGTATTCATACTTCATAGTTTGAAATACAGATCGAATTTTATCAATACATATTTCATCCAAAGAAAATATATCTTAATGTTTCTTTTAAACAGTTACAATGTAAAAAAAAGTACATTAATGATAACGCATCGCCCAAACGCAGGTTAATGGAAGAGGACGATCGCCCAAACGCAGCTTTATGTCAAAATGTAGTACTCTCCCTTCAACTGAAATTTGAATTTAATATTTTACAAGCAGATGGAATAACTAATTTTCAAAATTCAAAAGGCGCTATTTTGATTTTAAAATATTGTGTTGTATATAATTGAAAAAGTAGATTTAGCATAATTAGATTGTGAAAGAATTTGTGACGTACATGAATTAGGTCACGTGTCAGAGCTCTTTAAAGCTAAAAACTGCAATTTTCAAATGGATATAAAACCGGAAGTAAACATCGGAAAACCTAAATGAAAGTATCCGTGCATAGGTAACATTAATGCCAATGAATTTTTTCAGGTCACATGGTCACCGAAGGTCAAGGTCACGAGATATATGCCTTTAAAATTTTGACAATCACTGATTTATTTTAACCGGAAATTAAAATGAATCAGAATTGAAATTCAAAAATCGGCATCTCATGTTTTGGTAGCAATTGACTGTAGATTCCATAGACATCTTAATTATGCAAATTCTATAACACCTTGAGGCCCCATTTTGCCTTTTATAAAAATATACCATTTCAAGATGACGACTGATCTGTTACATCCGGGTCAAATTTTAACATTTGCATACTTTTGTGTCTACATTACAAACATACTGCAAAAAGAATTTTTCGAATATCATCAAAATTCCGGAAGTTGAAATTTCGACTTTGAGAGCCAATAACTTCAAAACCGGAAGTGATATCAAAATTTTGAAAAGATATTTTTGTTCGCCATCAAAATGTCTATCTACCTGTAAGTTTTCAGAACGATCGAAATAAAAATTGAAAAAAACACGCACAGTTTCAATGGAAATTGACACAAATTTTTCAAACTTTAAAAGGAGGAATTTTGATTCAAATATATTGTGTTGTATATCATTGGAAAGAGCAGACATAGCATAGTACGACGGTGAAAGAAAATAAGACATATGTAAATTAGGTCACGTGGTAGGGATGTTTAAAGTTAAAAATTACAATTTTCAAACGGCTATAAAACCGGAAGTAACCATTTGGCATCTGAAAAAAATATGTCATTGGATACATCTAATCAAGGGCAATAACTTTTGTACAGGTCACAAAGTCACAAAAGGTCAAGGTCACAAAATATGGGCCTTGAAAGTTTTGACAATTACTGATTTATTTTTACCGGAAATCAGAAAAATTCAGAATTGAAATTCAAAAATCGGCTTCCCATGTTTTGATCGCAGTCGACTGTTGATTACATAGACATAAAAATTATGCAAAATCCATAACACCCTGAGGCCCCATTTTGCGTTTTATGAAAATATACAATTTCAAGATGGCGCCTGATCTGTTACATCCGGGTCAAATTTTATGATTTGTATAATTTTGAGTCTACATAACAAACATATTGCAAAAAGAATTTTTCGAATATCTTCAAAATTCCGGAAGTTGAAATTTCAACTTTGAGATCGAATGACGTCAAAACCGGAAGTGATATCGAAATTTTGAAAATTGCTAAATGTTTGCAATCAAAATGTCTATAAATATGTAAGTTTTCAGGTTGATCAATATAAAATTGCAAAAGTTGAAAAAGTGGTCCAGAAAAGGTGCTCCAAAAGTCAGCAAGATTTTTCTCAAAATGATATTGTTAAACTTTTGTATCATGGACAATCGATTAGAGAAATAAGCAAAGTCAGTCCGATCGAAATCGGTTGAAAAACAAAGGAGATAATAGCCAAAACATCAAATCCGATATGTTCTCATACCTCATTTCCGGTTGGTAGGGCATGCGCCATTTTACATTTTATGATTTGTATAATTTTGAGTCTACATAACAAACATATTGCAAAAAGAATTTTTCGAATATCTTCAAAATTCCGGAAGTTGAAATTTCAACTTTGAGATCGAATGACGTCAAAACCGGAAGTGATATCGAAATTTTGAAAATTGCTAAATGTTTGCAATCAAAATGTCTATAAATATGTAAGTTTTCAGGTTGATCAATATAAAATTGCAAAAGTTGAAAAAGTGGTCCAGAAAAGGTGCTCCAAAAGTCAGCAAGATTTTTCTCAAAATGATATTGTTAAACTTTTGTATCATGGACAATCGATTAGAGAAATAAGCAAAGTCAGTCCGATCGAAATCGGTTGAAAAACAAAGGAGATAATAGCCAAAACATCAAATCCGATATGTTCTCATACCTCATTTCCGGTTGGTAGGGCATGCGCCATTTTACATTTAAACAATACCGAGCAGTAGATTATCGTGGGAAATCTTGAGAGATGGTGTGTGGCATGCATAGTTTTGGCTGGGCGCTCTGACCAGAAAACGGAAAAAAAAAAAACTAGATCCATAGGCTTTGCATGGTTCTGAGCAGTGCGTAACAGTTTAGGAATTACTTAAAAACTGTTTTTAAAAGGGTCTGTTATTATTTCTAGACCACAACTAGCGAAACCTTGGATGTTACTTGTAAAGTAAAAAATCGCAAATTTGATTTGCTTACAAAACCGGAAGTATACATCGGACAACAAACATGAATACATCATTGGATAGATCTCAACGATGGCAACAACTTTTGTTTAGATACCAAGGTAATCAAAGGTCAAGGTAAAAAGATATTAGCCTTGAAAGTTTTAGTAATTGCATAAAAAAAAAATTAAAACGGAAATTAAAAAAAATTGGAAATCAAAATGAAAAAATCGGCGTCTATACTTTGTTTAGCAATCGACTGAAATTTCTAAAAATACTAAAATTACGGATTCCGCCCATAAGCCTGAGGCCCCATTTTTAATTTTATAAAAGTTACTTATAACAAAATGGCGGATGATCTGTTACTTCTGGGTCGGATTGTTTTATTTCAAATTGTTGCTATAACAAATTGTAACATATTGCAAAAAACAAATTTCAAATATCTTCAAAATTACGGAAGTTGAAATTTCAAATTTACAAGCTAATTACATCAAAACCGGAAGTGATATCGAAATTTTGAAAACAGAGTTTTGTTAGCAATCAAAATATCATTCTATCTGTGAATTTTCATATCGATTGAAATAAAATTTGAAAAATATACGCACAGTTACAATGGAAATTTGCACAAAATTTTCAAATTTTAAATCGTGCAATTTTAATTTAAGGCTATATTGTCATACATCATGGGAAAGAGAAAATTGCGCATAATATGATTGTTAAATCATTTTTGAAGTATATACATTAGGTCACGTGACAGGGCTGTTTTAAGTCAAAAATCACAAATTTCAATTGCCTATAAAACCGGAAGTATACATCGAATCACAAACATGAATACATCATTGGACAGATTTCATCAAGGACAATAACTTTTGTTCAGGTACCAAGGTCACCAAAGGTCAAGGTCAAAAGATATTAGCCTTGAAAGTTTTAGTAATTGAACAAAAAATTAAAACGGAAATAAAAAAAAAATTGAAATCAAAATTCAAAAATCGACGCCTAGACTTTTTTAGCAATCGACTGTAGTTTCCAAAAATGCTGAAGTTACGGATTCCGCCCATAACCCTGAGGCCCCATTTTTAATTTTATAAAAGTTACTCATATCAAAATGGCGGATGATCTGTTACTTCCGGGTCGGATTTTTTTATTTCAAATTGTTGTTATAACAAATTGTAACACATTGCAAAAAACAAATTTGAAATATCTTCAAATTTCCGGAAGTTGGAAATTTAAATTTACAAGCTAATTACGTAAATACCGGAAGTGGTATCAAAATTTTGAAAACTGCATTTTGTTTAGAATCAAAATGTCTATACACCTGCAAATTTTCAGATCGAACGAAATAAAATTGTAGAAGTTGAAAAAAACGCAAAAATTAAAATTAAGAAAATAGTCAACTAAAAGTCAAAATTGGAGAAGTTAAAAAATTTTATTTAGTAGCGCACAGTGATAGAAAACAGTTCAAAACAGTTTGATAAAAATCGGATCAAAAATAGAGCTGTGAGATTCCAAAAACCAAAACTGTGTTTTTTGTTCTACCTCATTTCCGGTTTGTCAAAATGGCACCAATTTATATTTAATAGTTGATGGTCAACAATTTATCGTAGGGAATTGAACAAATCTGTATGTGGCATGTTGCCTTCTTACTAAAATAGCGAGTGTAAAATTCGAAAAAAAAAAAAAAACTAGATCCATAGGCTTTGCATGGTTCTGAGCAGTGCGTAACAGTTTAGGAATTACTTAAAAACTGTTTTTAAAAGGGTCTGTTATTATTTCTAGACAAAGAAAGCTACCACAACTAGCGAAACCTTGGATGCTACTTGTAAAGTAAAAAATCGCAAATTTGATTTGCTTACAAAACCGGAAGTATACATCGGACAACAAACACGAATACATCATTGGATAGATCTCAACGAGGGCAACAACTTTTGTTTAGATACCAAGGTCACCAAAGGTCAAGGTAAAAAGATATTAGCCTTGAAAGTTTTAGTAATTGCATAAAAAAAATTAAAACGGAAATAAAAAAAAATTGAAATCAAAATGAAAAAATCGGCGTCTATACTTTGTTTAGCAATCGACTGAAATTTCCAAAAATACTAAAATTACGGATTCCGCCCATAAGCCTGAGCCCCCATTTTTAATTTTATAAAAGTTACTTATAACAAAATGGCGGATGATCTGTTACCTCTGGGTCGGATTTTTTTATTTCAAATTGTTGCTATAACAAATTGTAACATATTGCAAAAAACAAATTTCAAATATCTTCAAAATTACGGAAGTTGAAATTTCAAATTTACAAGCTAATTACATCAAAACCGGAAGTGATATCGAAATTTTGAAAACAGAGTTTTGTTAGCAATCAAAATATCATTCTATCTGTGAATTTTCATATCGATTGAAATAAAATTTGAAAAATATACGCACAGTTACAATGGAAATTTGCACACAATTTTCAAATTTTAAATCGTGCAATTTTAATTTAAGGCTATATTGTCATACATCATGGGAAAGAGAAAATTACGCATAATATGATTGTTAAATCATTTTTGAAGTATATACATTAGGTCACGTGACAGGACTGTTTGAAGTCAAAAATCACAAATTTCAATTGCCTATAAAACCGGAAGTATACATCGAATCACAGACATGAATACATCATTGGACAGATTTCATCAAGGACAATAACTTTTGTTCAGGTACCAAGGTCACCAAAGGTCAAGGTCAAAAGATATTAGCCTTGAAAGTTTTAGTAATTGCACAAAAAATTAAAACGGAAATAAAAAAAAAATTGAAATCAAAATTCAAAAATCGGCGCCTAGACTTTTTTAGCAATCGGCTGTTGTTTCCAAAAAAGCTGAAGTTACGGATTCCGTCCATAACCCTGAGGCCCCATTTTTAATTTTATATAAGTTACTCATATCAAAATGGCGGATGATCTGTTGCTTCCGGGTCGGATTTTTTTATTTCAAATTGTTGTTATAACAAATTGTAACACATTGCAAAAAACAAATTTCAAATATCTTCAAATTTCCGGAAGTTAGAATTATAAATTTGCAAGCTAATTACGTCATAACCGGAAGTGGTATCAAAATTTTGAAAACTGCATTTTGTTTGGAATCAAAATGTCTATCCACCTGCATATTTGCAGATCGATCGAAATAAAATTGAAGAAGTTGAAAAAAACGCAAAAATTAAAATTAAGAAAATAGTCAACTAAAAGTCAAAATTGGAGAAGTTTAAAACTTTTATTTAGTAGCGCACAGTTATAGAAAACAGTTCAAAACAGTTTGATAAAAATCGGATCAAAAATAGAGCTGTGAGATTCCAAAAACCAAAACTGTGTTTTTTGTTCTACCTCATTTCCGGTTTGTCAAAATGGCACCAATTTATATTTAATAGTTGATGGTCAACAATTTATCGTAGGGAATTGAACAAATCTGTATGTGGCATGTTGCCTTCTTACTAAAATAGCGAGTGTAAAATTCGAAAAAAAAAAAAAAAAAATAGCCGTTTGCAAAACAATGCAGTGCGTTCGATTATCGAACGCACTGCAAAAATAGCCGTTTGCAAAACAATGCAGTGCGTTCGATTATCGAACGCACTGCAAAAAAGACATTTGCAAAACAAAGCAGTGCGTTCGCTAGAACGCACTGCAACTAGATCCATAGGCTTTGCATGGTTCTGAGCAGTGCGTAACAGTTTTGGAATTACTTAAAAACTGTTTTTAAAAGAGTCTGTATTGGTATTATTTCTAGACAAAGAAAGCTACCACAACTAGCGAAACCTTGGATGTTTCTGGTAAAGTCAAAAATCGCAAATTTAATTGCTCACAAAACCGGAAGTATACATCGGACAACAAATATGAATACATAGTCAGATAGATCTCATCGAGGGCAAAACTTTTGTTCAGGTCACAATGTCACCAAAGGTCAAGGTCACGAGGTATGAGTCTTGAAAGTATTTGTAATTACTGAAAAAAATAAAACGGAAATGCAAGAAAGGCAAAACAGAAGATCAAAAATCGATTAAAATTGCTTTGAATGCAATCGACTGTAGTTTCCAAAAATATCAAAGTTACGATTTCCGCTCATAACCCTGAGGCCCCATTTTGAGTTTTACAAAAGTTAGTCATATCAATATGGCGGCAGATTTGTAACTTCCGGGTTAAATTTTTTTATTTCAAATTGTTGATATACCATAATGTTAAATATTGCAAAAAAAAAATTTCAAATATATTCCAAATTCCGGAAGTTGAAATTTCAAACTTACAAGCTAATTCAAAACCGGAAGTGGTATCAATTTTTCGAAAACGGATTTTGGATTGCAATCGAAATATCTTTCCATCTGTAAACTTTCAGATCGATTGAAATAAAATTTTGAAAAAACACGCACAGTTACAATGGAAATTTGCACAAAATGTTCAAATTTTAATTCGTGCAATTTTAATTTAAGTGTATATTGTCGTACATCATTGGAAAGAGCAAATTACGCATAATATGATTGTTAAATCATTTTTGACGTATTTACGCTAGGTCACGTGACAAGACTGTTTAAAGTCAAAAATCACAAATTTCAATTGCCTATAAAACCGGAAGAATACATCGGATCACAAACATGAATACATCATTGGATATATTTCATCAAGGGCAATAACTTTTGTTCGGGTACCAAGGTCACCAAAGGTCAAGGTCAAAAGATATGAGCCTTGAAAGTTTTAGTAATTGCATAAAAAATCAAAACGAAAATAAAAAAAAAATTGAAATCAAAATTCAAAAATCGGCGCCTAGACTTTTTTAGCAATCGATTGTAGTTTCCAGAAATACTAAAGTTACGGATGCCGCTCATAACCCTGAGGCCCCATTTTTAATTTTATAAAAGTTACTCATATCAAAATGGCGGATGATCTGTTACTTCCGGGTCGGATTTTTTTTATTTCAAATTGTTGTTATAACAAATTATAACACATTGAAAAAAACAAATTTGAAATATCTTCAAATTTCCGGAAGTTGAAGTTTTAAATTTACAAGCTAATTACGTAAAAACCGGAAGTGGTATCAACATTTTGAAAACTGCATTTTGTTTAGAATCAAAATGTCTATACACCTGCAAATTTGCAGATCGAACGAAATAAAATTGTAGAAGTTGAAAAAAACGCAAAAATTAAAATTAAGAAAATAGTCAACTAAAAGTCAAAATTGGAGAAGTTTAAAACTTTTATTTAGTAGCGCACAGTTATAGAAAACAGTTCAAAACAGTTTGATAAAAATCGGATCAAAAATAGAGCTGTGAGATTCCAAAAACCAAAACTGTGTTTTTTGTTCTACCTCATTTCCGGTTTGTCAAAATGGCACCAATTTATATTTAATAGTTGATGGTCAACAATTTATCGTAGGGAATTAAACGAATCTGTATGTGGCATGTTGCCTTCTTACTAAAATAGCGAGTGTAAAATTCGAAAAAAAAAAAAAAACTAGAGCCGTACCAAAACGGCGCTGGGCAGTGCGTCATCCTGGAAATCTTTCATAAATCACAAGGCACTAAGCAAATGGTTACGAAAATATTAATATTAAAAAAGTTAGAAACATTTTTTTCTAGTCTAGTTACAGCATGATAGCTTTAATAAAGATTAACAATAAAAATAGTAGTTCTCTCCCTTCAACTGTTTTGACGATAATTGTTAGCGTTATTTAATATAATGTGTTAGCGTTTTGGTGATGTTTATTACTTCTTTCGTTTAGTATCGCCAAAACTCAAATTAATTAATTAGGTTGAAGGGAGAGCACTATCATTTAACCATTTAGACAACAAACATATTATTTTAGGTAATTAGCCAATAACGTCAAAACCGGTAGTAATATCGAAATTTTGAAAATAGATTTGAGTTCATAATCAAAATGCTTAGCTACCCACAAGTTTTCAGAACATTCAAATAAAATTTGAAAAAACACGCACAGTGACAATAGAACTTTGCACAAAACTTCCAAATATTATATCGCGCAATTTTCTTTAAAACATAAAGTGTTATATATCATTAAAAAGAATAGATTAGGCACAATAAGAATATATAATGATTTGTGACGTATGAAAGTTAAGTCACGTGACAGAGCTATTTAAAGTTAAAAATCGCAAATTTCAAATGGCCATAGAACCGAAAGTAAACATCGGACAACTGAAATTGATACATCAGTACATAAATCTGATCAAGGGCAATAACCTTTGTTCAGGTCACAAGATAAGAAAGTTCAAGGTCACGAGTTACAATTCTTTGAAATTTTGGCAATTACATTAAATACAATATACCGGAAATAACAAAAAAGCATCATCCAATATCAAAATCGAATCACGTACTTTTTGGGGCAATCGACTAAGCTGTCCAAAAATACTACAATTACGAATTCCGCTCATAACCCCGAGGCCCCATTTTGAGTTTTACAAAAGTTAGTCATATAAATATGGCGGCCGATCTATTACAACTGGGTCAAATTTCATTGATTGATTGTTTATATAGCATCATTTCAAATATATTGCAAACAAAAAAAATCATATATCTTCAAAATTCCGGAAGTTAGATTTTAGATTTAAAAAGCGAATAACGTCAAAACCGGAAGTGTTATCGAAATTTTGAAAACAGATTTGAGTTTGCAATCAAAATGTCTATCTACCTGTAAGTTTTCAGGACGGTCAAAATAAAACTTGAAAAAAACACGCACAGTTACAATGAAACTTTGCACAAAATTTTCAAATTTTAAATCGCGCAATTTTCATTCAAACATAAAGTGTTATATATCACTGGAAAGAGTAAAATAAGCACACTAATAATATATAAGAATTTGTGACGTATGTTATTTGGGTCACGTGACAGAGCTGTTTAAAGTTGAAAATCGCAAATTTCAAATGGCAATAGAACCGGAAGTAAACATCGGAAAACAAAAATGGATATGTCATTGGATAAATCTAGTCAAGGGCAATAACCTTTGTTCAGGTTACAAGGTCATAAAAGGTCAAGGTCATGAGTTACAAGTCTTTGAAATTTTGGCAATTACTTTAAACGTTATACCGGAAATAACAAAAAGGCAGTATTAAAAATCAAAATTCTAATCACGTACTTTTTTTGGCAATCGACTGGGCTGTCCTAAAATACTATTATTTCGAATTCCGCTCATAACCCTGAGGCCCCATTTTGAGTTTTACAAAAGTTGGTCATATCAATATGGCGGCCTATTTGTAACTTCCGGGTCAATTTTTTTTTCATTCATTGTTTTCGAATTGTCATTGCAATCATATTTCCAAAATAAAATTTCACATATCTTCGAAATTCCGGAAGTTGAAATCTAAAAATTTAAAACCCATTTTCGTCAAAACCGGAAGTGATATCGAAATTTTGAAATTAGCATTATGTTCACAATCGAATTGCCTATATGCAGTTTTATTTTCAGATTCGTCGAATTAAAATTGTAGAATTTGAAAAAAAATTATAACTAGAGCCACACGTGGCACAGAGTGGGACTTTGCAAATGTGCAAATTTGCTAAAAGGAATCTGTAAAAATAATCTACCCTTAAGTGAAATCCTTATTGCCAAATGCGTCTACAACTTTCGAAATTTGTCCTTTTCTAAGGTTGTGAAACCGGAAGTAGTCATCAGATCTGACACATGACCGTACCAGCTGATAACCTATGTCAACCTTAATCCCCCTGAAGGTCAAGGTCATTCCAAGTCAAAGTAATGAGATATGTAATGAAACATATAGACTTTGAAAATGTACACAGTAATAAGACCGGAAGTTGACGCAAGACATAGAATATGAAAGTATTTATAAATAGCATAAGTCAGTGTCATTTGATTCTAGTAAGGTCTAGGTCAACAAAGGTCAAGGTCAAAACAGAAAAATTTAAATTTCTTAACCCTGTTCCTTTTTTTTTTAACTACAAGGCCGAAATCAACGAGCCTTTCACATGAGCTGACTAAAGCAATGCTGTAACTGTAGGCAACGTCATTTTTTGAAAACATTTTAAATTCTACAATTCTACAAAAATAAAATTTCACTTGGATGTACCACGCCCACGTCAATGTTTTTGTTGTGACTTTATCAATATTAATATATCTAATGCCTAAATTCTTTACATCCATTGGTTAACTAGATATACAATCATATATGTCAACAAAGGTCAAAATCTAAAATTGAACATTTCGAGATAAGAATTCACCATGTTAGCGAGAAATTTATTGTCGGATCAGCCGAGCGTAGACTAGGCTACCTCGCAGATTAGAACGGAAGGAAGTTAGCTTGATGAAACGTAACTATTATTATAATCCAAAATATAAGTGCGGTCATTTACCGTACTGTTATCTTTGTCGTCGTTTGACGGTGTATATGATTGTTACTGCGATTCCATATATCGCTAAAGGAGATTTGTGAATATATTTTACAGACTATTTTTGGAGGAATATTCTTGTTGTTCTTAATCATCAGCTTTGGGTGAATGCACGGCACCCTATGCTGGCCATTATGTAGAGTGGATCTGGTTATGCTTTGGAGAGCTTTACTTATGTCCTTTCTCAAATAAAAGTTCCTCAGTCTAAGGAAGGAAAGAGGCAAACGTATCCCCTCGAATTAAGGAGATCAAGGACTCGGCAGTGTAGTCAGTGTGTGGGGGTCCTTTCCTCTTTTGTCTACCTAGGCCTTTGAGTGTTAAACGTATATGAGAGTCAGAAAAGCAGGAGTTACTGGGAAATTTGTATTTAATGTGCACAGGAGCACAACCAAGGCATAACCGGAACCCTAAACAATGACAGCCCAGTATTAATTGCATAAGTCCTACACAGAGTCGTATTAGGCAGATTGGAGTTGTCTCCCATTAATCAGTTTCTTGAATGATGATTTTTCAAGCCTTCAGGAGTTATCTCCCATATTAAATCAGATCAATATAGCTGATGATCTTTGGCCTAATTTGCAAAGTAAATCATGTAGAAATGGTGGATTCCGGATTAAATTTAGACCTAACTCTCTATACATCCTGACTGATAAAAAGAGAGGTTTGTCGACCACATGTGGTCGAAGGTAGCTGGTCAGCATTGAAAGGGTGCTTGTCCCCGCTTACACTATGTATATTTTTTCCAGACAACAAAATGTAAACAAAATGAAAATTTAACCCGAATGTGCCACGCCCACGTGAATTTTTTTTTGATGGATACATTTATATGGGTATGTTTAATTATGTTCAAAATCTAAAGCCTCCGAACTTAAAAGATCATGAGATGTGCATTTATTAATGTCAATATATTCAAAAAATCGGGTAAAGGTTTCCAAAATTGCAAAATTTAAAAAAAAAATCAAATTTTGCATTACAGTACATTGTGACATATCGTTCGAAAGAACTCATAAAGCCCATTCAAAATATGCAAAAATGAACTCTCTAGGTTAATTAGGTCACCTGTAGGAGCAGTACAAAGTTGCGAATTTGGCTATTTTCGGAGAGCTATAAAACCGGAAGTAGATGTCGGAGGTCAAATTTCAAAGTATCATCTGATAGCCAAGGTCAATGACCTTTGACCTACTAAAGGTCAAGGTCATCAAAGGTCAAGGTCACAAGATACAAGCCTTCAAAAATTGAAAAAATTCGACCGGAAGTTGCAAAAAAGCAAAAGTCAAATTCAAAAATCCATTCGCAACATTTTTGTCGCCATCGACTAAAGTATACACCAACATAAAAATTTGACCAATCCCATTCTCCCCCGAAGCCCCATTTTGAGTTTTATGAAAAAGTGTCAAATCAAGATGGCGGCCAAAGTATTTTTTTCGGACTAAATTTTATTTTAAAATCGGCCATAGAATTACAATTAATAACGATGAACATAATTTCGTTGAAATATTTCAATTACACCGGAAGTTATTCAACCGGAAGTGAAAATCGATTTTCCACTTTAACCGGAAGTGACGCAAAAATTTTGAATACGTCAAATTGTTTACATTAGTGACATGCATATTTTATCAAAATGTCAGATGAATCCGAAAAAAACTAAAAAATTGCCCAAAAATTTCTAAAATCGGCCAAAAAATGTATGCTACGAATTTTCGAAATTTGAAATTTTTTAACCTGTATCACATCGGAATTTAGTCACTGATTTCAAAAATGAAAACCCGAGAAAAATCGGCCCAAAAATGTAGCTTCCAGGGTCAAAATACCCGTTTTTGCTCAGGTTGCAATGTGCAATTTGCACTTTTGCAAAAATGTTCCAATTTACATTTAAAAAGTACGTCGCCATGATGCGACGTCAGAACATATTTCCGAAATGTTGCAGCTAGCATAGTTTAGGCTGTGTGCCCTGTGGAAAAATCGAAAAAAAAAAAAAACTAGAGCCACATGTGGCACAGAGTGGGACTTTGCAAATGTGCAAATTGCTAAGGGAAATTTAAAAAAAATGGGCCCTGAACGTAAATCCGAAGTGTCAAAGAAGTCGACAACTTTTAAAATTTTTGAATTTTTGGAAAGGTTGTGAAACCGGAAGTAGTCCCCTGACCTAACATTTGAACATAGCAGCTGAAAACCTTTATCAATAACCTTCGTCCTACTGAAGGTCAAGGTCACTGAAGGTCAAATTCACGAGAAACAAGTCTTTAAAATTTGGTAATGCATACTGTAATAACACCGGAAGTTGACGCTAGACATCAAATATGAAAGTATAAATGAACAGACAAAGTCACTGACCTTTGATCATAAAAAGGTCAAGGTTAACAAAGGTCAAGGTCAAAAACGTTTTTTTTTATTTTTTTAATCCTGATCCCTTTTTTGAACTACAAAGCCGAAATCAATGAGCCTTTAACATAAGCTGACTAAAACAATGCTGTAAGTGTGTGCAATGTCATTTTTTGAAAAAAATTTAAATTTTACCTTTTTAGGGGTTAAACAAATTTTTGACAAAAACAAAATTTTACCCAAATGTACCACGCCCACGTTAGATTTTTTTATGTGACTTTATTTATATTAATAATATCTTACTATGGCTAAATTAGCAAGCCTTTGCATGTATTGGTTAACGAGATATACAATCATAAATGTCAAAAAAGGTCAAAATCTATAATCGGAAATTTTGAAATTAATAAACCTTGTTCCTTTTTTTGAACTATACAGCAAAAAAAGCTGAGATTATGATATAATATAGCTAAAGTAATGAGGTTGGTGTGTGCAGAAGCATTTTTCAAAAAAATGTAGTCTATGTGGATTTTTTCCAGACAACAAAATGTAAATAAAATCAAAATTTAACCCGGATGTGCCACGCCCATGTCAATTTTTTTTGATGGATACATTGGTATGGGGTATGTTCACTTATGTTCAAATTTTCAAGCCTCTAAACTTGATAGATCATAAACTATGCATATATTAAAGTAAAAAAATTAAAAAAATCGGGTAAAGGTTTTCAAAATTGCAAAATTTAAGAAAAAAACTAATTTTGCATTACAATATATTGTGATATATCGTTCGAAAGAGCTCATGAAGCCCATTCAGAATATGCAAAAATGATCCCTCTAGGTTAATTAGGTCACCTGTAGGAGCAGTACAAAGTTGCGAATTTGGCTATTTTTGGACACCTATAAAACCGGAAGTTGATATCGGAGGTCAAATATTAAAGTATCATCAGGTAGCCAAGGTCGATGACCTTTGACCTACTTAAGGTCAGGGTCATCAAAGGTCAAGGTCACGAGATACGAGCCTTCAAAAATTGAAAAAAAATCTACCGGATTTTGCAAAAAAGCAAAATCGAAATTCGAAAAACTGCTTCCTAGAGATTGGTCGCAATCGACTATAGTTTCCAAAAATACAAACATTACACACATCGCACTTAACCCCAAGGCCCCATTTTTCATTTTATAAAAATGTATCAAATCAACATGGCGGCCAAAGTATTTTTTTCGGACTAAATTTTATTTTAAAATCGGCTGTAGATTTACGATTAATAACGATATACATAATTTTGTTGAAATATTTCAATTACACAGGAAGTTATTCAACCGGAAGTGAAAATCGATTTTCCACTTTAACCGGAAGTGACGCAAAAAATTTGAATACGTCAAATTGTTTACGTTAGTGACATGCATCTTTTATTAAAATTTCAGATTAATCCGAAAAAAACTGAAAAATGGTCCGAAAATTTCGAACTTCGGCCAAAAAATGTGTACTATGAATTTTCGAAATTTGAATTTTTTTAACTCGTATCATATTGGAATTTAGTCACAGATTCCAAAAATGAAAACCCGAGCAAAATCGGCCCAAAAATGTGGCTTCCAGGGTCAAAAAACCTGTTTTTGCTGATGTTGCATTGTGCAACTTGCACTTTTGCAAAAATTTTCCAATTTATATTTATGCAATACCTCGAAAAAAATGGACCTCAGAAGTTGCAAAAAGGTTGCTGCAGCTGTTGTAGTTTAGGCTGTGTACTGATTGTAAAAAACGAAAAAAAAAAAAAAAAAAAACTAGAACCGTGATAACGGTACTGAGCAGTGCGCAATTTAAACATCCTTGAACGGTTGCATTTTAGTCCTGCATATAAATCAGGTCATGTGACAGAGCGGTTTATAGTTAAAAATCTCAATTTTCAATCGGCTATTACACCGGATGTAAACATCGGAAAACACAAAGTAAAACATCATTTTATAGATTTTATCGAGGGGAATAGCTTTAGTTCAGATCAAAAGGTCATCAAACGTCAAGGTCACGAGTTTTGAGCTTTGAAAGTGTTTGCCATTGCTGAATTTCTAACCGGAAATAAAAAAAACTTTTAATCGAAATTAGGAAATCGGCTGTCACCATTTTGTTAGTAATATATTGAAGATGCCATAGACATCAACATTATGTAAATAGGATGATATCCTGATCACTTATATCGATTTAAAGAAAAGTTGGTCATTTCAAGATGGTGGTCCACTAGTTACTTCCAGGTCCAAATTTAATCCTTTTTTTTTCTATGAATGTTATGTCATTTTATATCTTCAAAAGAATGTGTCGACTCTCGTTAAAAATCCACAATTTAGGAACCACATGTTTTTTTCGCGCAAAAAAAGCCACGCAGTTACTTTAGAACAATGTACAAAATTTCCAAATTAAAAAAAAAAGCAAAATGATTAAAATATCTACTATTATATATCAAGTGGAGATAAAGCATAATAAGAAAAGACGACTTTTTGTGACGTACGTGAATTAGGTTCAAACTGACAATTTTCATTTGGCTATAAAACAAGAAGTAAATACTGGACAACAAAAATGAATTCACCATTGGATAGATCTCATTTCGGGCAATAACTTTTGTTCGGATCATAAGGTCAACAAATGGCAAGGTCACAAGTTATGAGCTATAAAAGTGTTACAATAATTGCTGAATATCGAAATTAGCAATTCAGCTGCCCACATTTTGTTGGCAATAGATTGAAAATGCCATAAACATCAAAATTATATAAATCGGATGTCGATTTAAAGAAAACATGTTCATTTCAAGATGGTGGCCACATGTTACTTCCGGTTACGATTTTGTCATATTTTTTTCTTTGTTTGTCATGTTCTTTCATATCTTAAGAAGAAATTGTTACCTATCTTATGAAATCCGTAATTCAGATAACACGTGTTTTTTCCCGCCAAAAAAAAACACGCAGAGTTACTATAGAACAAAGAACAAAATTCCAAATAGCAATTTTGATCAAAATATCTAGTGTTATATCACTGGAAAGAAGAGATAAAGCATAATAAGAAAAGAAGATATTTTTTGACGTGACGTCACGTGACAGAGCTGTTCAAAGTTCAAACTAACAATTTTTAAATGGCTATAAAACCGGAAGTAAATATTGGACAACAAAAATGAATACACCGTTGGGTAGATCTCATCATGGGCAATAACTTTTGTTGAGGTCATAAGATCACCCAAATCCAAGGTAACGTGTAATGAACTTTGAAAATTTTTGTCATTTCTGAATATCTTTTACCGGAAATAGGCAAACATCATAATCGAAATTAGCAAATTGAGTCATCATTTTGTTGACCATAGATTGAAAATGTTCTTCCATATCTTAAGAAGAAATTGTTACCTATCTTATGAAATCTGTAATTCAGATAACACGTGTTTTTTTCCCGCCAAAAAAACATGCAGAGTTAGTATAGAACAAAGGACAAAATTCGAAAAAGCAATTTTGATCGAAATATTTAGTGTTATACATTTTTGGAAACAGGAGATAAAGCGTGATTATAATAGAAGATAATTTGTGACGTACATGAATTAGGTCACGTGACAGAGCTGTTTAAAGTCAAAACTCGACATTTTCAAATGGCTATAAAACCGGAAGTAGACATCGGACAGCAAACATGAATACATCAGTTGATAGATCTCATCAAGGGCAACGACTTTTGTTCAGGTCACAAGGTCACTCAAGGTCAAGGTCACAAGATATGAGCCTTAAAAGTTTTGACAATTACTTAAAATTTTAAACCGGAAATAAAAAAAATTCTGAATCGAAATTCAAAAATCGGCTTCCCATGTTTTGTTAGCAATCGACTGTAGATTCCATAGACATCATTTTTATTCAAATCGAATGATTCCCTGATTCTGAATATCGATTTAAAGAAAAATCAGTCATTTCAAGATGGCGACTGATATGAAATATCTGGGTCAGATTTTTTCATTCCATATTTAGACAATGGTTATTTCTAGCACATCACATAAAGATTTTTTTGAATATCTTAATTATTCCGGAAGTTGAAATTACAACTTTACAGGCGAATGACGTCAAAACCGGAAGTGATATAAAAATTTTGAAAATACCATTTAGTGAGAAATCAAAATGTTTATACACCTGTAAGTTTTCAAATTGATCGAAATAAAATTACAAAAGTTAGAAAAACGGTTAAAAAAAGTGCTCCAAAAAGTCAGCAGAGAATGTCTAAAAGTGCAATTATGTTGAAAGCTATTATGTAGTCATTAGAATAATGAAATAAACAAAAAAAGTTTTATCAAAATCGGTTCAAAAACAGAGGTAAAAAAGGTAAAAAACATAAAATGGGGTTTTCTGTCATATGTCATTTCCGGTTAGACAAAAAAAACGCCATTTTACATTTAAGCAACACCGAGGAGTTAGTGATTGTAGGAAAACATGTGAGATAATGTGTGGCATGCTCCCTTCATACCGAATTAGCGTGACCAGAAGTAGACAAAAAAAAAAACTAGATCCATTGGCTTTGCATGGTTCTGAGCAGTGCGTAACAGTTTTGGAATTACTTAAAAACTGTTTTTAAAAGGGTCTGTATTGTTATTATTTCTAGACAGAGAAGACTACCACAACTAGCGAAACCTTGGATGTTACTTGTAAAGTCAAAAATCCCAAATTTTAATAGCTTACAAAACCGGAAGTATACATCGGACAACAAATATGAATACATAGTCGGATAGATCTCATCGAGGGCAAAAACTTTTGTTCAGGTCACAATGTCACCAAAGGTCAAGGTCACGAGGTATGAGTCTTGAAAGTTTTTGTAATTACTGAAAAAAATAAAAAAGAAATGCAAGAAAGGCAGAACAGAAGATCAAAAATCGATTAACAATGCTATGAATGCAATCGACTGTAGTTTCCAAAAATATCAAAGTTGCAAATTCCGCTCATAACCCTGAGGCCCCATTTTGAGTTTTACAAAAGTTAGTCATATCAATATGGCGGCCGATTTGTAACTTCCGGGTTAAATTTTTTTATTTCAAATTGTTGATATACCAAATTGTTAAATATTGCAAAAAACAAATTTCAAATATATTCAAAATTCCGGAAGTTGAAATTTCAAATTTACAAGCTAATTACGTCAAAACCGGAAGTGGTATCAATTTTTCGAAAACAGATTTTGGATTGCAATCGAAATATCTTTCCAACTGTAAATTTTCAGATCGATTGAAATAAAATTTGAAAAAAACACGCACAGTTACAATGGAAATTTGCACAAAATGTTCAAATTTTAAATCGTGCAATTTTAATTTAAGTGTATATTGTCGTACATCATTGGAAAGAGCAAATTACACATAATATGATTGTTAAATCATTTTTGACGTATTTACGCTAGGTCACGTGACAGGGCTGTTTAAAGTCAAAAATCACAAATTTCAATTGCCTATAAAACCGGAAGTATACTTCGGATCAATAATATGAATACATCAGTGGATAGATTTCATCAAGGGCAATAACTTTTGTTCAGGTACCAAGGTCACCAAAGGTCAAGGTCAAAAGATATGAGCCTTGAAAGTTTTAGTAATTGCATAAAAAATCAAAACGAAAGTAAAAAAAAAATTTAAATCAAAATCCAAAAATCGGCGCCTAGACTTTTTTAGCAATCTATTGTAGTTTCCAAAAATACTAAATTTACGGATGCCGCTCATAACCCTGAGGCCCCATTTTTAATTTTATAAAAGTTACTCATATCAAAATGGCGGATGATCTGTTACTTCCGGGTCGGATTTTTTTATTTCAAATTGTTGTGATAACAAATTGTAACACATTGCAAAAAACAAATTTCAAATATCTTCAAAATTCCGGAAGTTAAGATTTTAAATTTGCATGCTTATTACGTCATAACCGGAAGTGGTATCAAAATTTTGAAAACTGCATTTTGTTTGGAATCAAAATGTCTATCCACATGCAAATTTGCAGATCGATCGAAATAAAATTGAAGAAGTTGAAAAAAACGCAAAAATTCAAATTAAGCAAATAGGCAACTAAAAGTCAAAATTTGAGAAGTTTAAAATCCTTATTTAGTAGCTAACAGTTATAGAAAACAGTTCAAAACAGTTTGATAAAAATCGGATCAAAAATAGGGCTGTGAGATTCCAAAAACCAAAATTATGTTTTTTGTTCTACCTCATTTCCGGTTTGTCAAAATGGCACCAATTTATATTTAATAGTTGATGGTCAACAATTTATCGTAGGGAATTGAACAAATCTGCATGTGGCATGTTGCCTTCTTACTAAAATAGCGAGTGTAAAATTCGAAAAAAAAAAAAAAAATAGCCGTTTGCAAAACAATGCAGTGCGTTCGATTATCGAACGCACTGCAACTAGAGCCGTACCAAAACGGCGCTGGGCAGTGCGTCATCCTGGAAATATTTCATAAATCATAAGGTACAAAGCAAATGGTTATGAAAATATTAATATTAAAAAAGTTAGAAACATTAGATATCTTTAATAAAGATTAACAATAAAAATAGAAGTCGTAAATTGAAAAACGCTACAATTTGTTTTTGTTTATATCAAGTGACTGAAGGTCGTGGATAACTGGGCTAGTAGAAAATATGGAAATTAATGGCAGATGGCTTAACTTATTTTTTAAGAACACTATTTCTATAATGTTTATCAAGTGACTGAAGGGCGTGGCTTACTCGGCTTTATAGTGGCGGCCATATTTCAACAAGTATGGCAACTGCTAGTAGCAAATATGGAAATTATTTAAAAAAAATAAACCCATGATTTCCAATGTAGTTACAGCATGATAGCTTTAATAATGATTAACAATAAAGATAGTAGTTCTCTCCCTTCAACTGTTTTGACAATAATAATTGTTAGCGTTTTTTGCGATGTTTTTTACTTCTTTGGCTCAATGTAATTTACATGTTAAAGGGAGAGCACTACATCATGTTTCCATTTAGACAACAGACTTTTATTTTAGCTAATTATTAAAAAGCCAATAACTTCAAAACCGCAACATGCTTAGCTACCCTCAAGTTTTCAGAACATTCAAATAAAATTTGAAAACACACGCAAAAGTGACAATGGAACTTTGCACAAAATTTCAAAATATTAAATCGTGGAATTTTCTTTAAAACATAAAGTGTTAGATATCATTGAAAAGAGTAGATTAGACACAATAAGTATATTTAAGAATTTCTGAAGTATGTAAGTTAGGTCACGTGACAGAGTTATTTAAAGTTAAAAATCGCAAATTTCAAATGGTTATAGAACCGGAAGTCAACATCTGACAACTACATTGGACTCACCATTGGATAGATCTGGTCAAGGGCAATAACTTTTGTTCAGGTCACAAGGTTAAAAAAGTTCAAGGTCACGAGTTACAAGTCTTTAAAATTTTGGCAATTACATAAAGAAAATATACCGGAAATAACAAGAAAGCAACATCGAATATCAAAAATGTAATTACGTACTTTTCCGGGCAATCGACTGAGCTATCCAAAAATACTACAATCCCGAAAATCGATCATAACCCACAGGCCCCATTTTGAGTTTTACAAAAGTTGGTCATATCATTATGGTGGTTGATCTATTACATCTGGGTCACATTTCATTGATTGGTGGCTTATATAGCAACATTTCAAATATAATGCAAACAAAAAATTTCAAATATCTCAAAATTCCGGAAGTTAGATTTTAAATCTAAAAAGCGAATAACGTCAAAACCGGAAGTGTTATCGAAATTTTGAAAACAGATTTGAGTTTGCAATCAAAATGTCTATTTACCTGTAAATTTTCAGGACGGTCAAAATAAAATTCGAAAAAAACACGCACAGTTACAATGAAACTTTGCACAAAATTTTCAAATTTTAAATCGCGCAATTTTCATTCAAACATAAAGTGTTATATATCACTGGAAAGAGTAAAATAAGCACACTAATAATATATAAGAATTTGTGACGTATGTTATTTGGGTCATGTGACAGAGCTGTTTAAAGTTGAAAATCGCAAATTTCAAATGGCAATAGAACCGGAAGTAAACATCGGACAACAAAAATGGATATGTCATTGGATAGATCTAGTCAAGGGCAATAACCTTTGTTCAGGTTACAAGGTCATAAAAAGTCAAGGTCATGAGTTACAAGTCTTTGAAATTTTCGCAATTACTTTAAACGTTATACCGGAAATAACAAAAAGGCAGTATTAAAAATCAAAATTCTAATCACGTACTTTTTTTGGCAATCGACTGGGCTGTCCTAAAATACTATTATTACGAATTCCGCTCATAACCCTGAGGCCCCATTTTGAGTTTTACAAAAGTTGGTCATATCAATATGGCGGCTTATTTGTTACTTCCGGGTCATTTTTTTTTCATTCATTGTTTCCGAATTGTCATTGCAATCATATTTCCAAAAAAAAATTTCACATATCTTCGAAATTCCGGAAGTTGAAATCTAAAAATTTAAAAGCCATTTTCGTCCAAACCGGAAGTGATATCGAAATTTTGAAATTAGCATTATGTTCACAATCGAATTGCCTATATGCCATTTTATTTTCAGATTCATCGAATTTAAATTGTAGAATTTGAAAAAAAATTATAATTAAAACTAAAAAAAGTTATCGACAAAAGTAAAATTTTAAATTGCTTGAAGAAGCCGTATTGTAGACATTAGTTTAAGAAAAAACCTAAAAAAATCCGAGTCAAATCGGATGAAAAATAGAGCCGTGAAATGAAAAATTCTAAAATACGCCTTTTTGTCCTACGTCATTTCCGGTTAGACAAAAATGCATCAAATAACATTTAAAAAATTTAGTTTTTCGAGAAAAGTAGGTAAGTCGAATCAGTGCATATGTGACATTAGCAGTTTTTGCTGGGCGCTCTGACCAGTATTTGAAGAAAAAAAAAAAAAAAAAAAAAAAAAAAAACTAGATCCATAGGCTTTGCATGGTTCTGAGCAGTGCGTAACAGTTTTGGAATTACTTTAAAACTGTTTTTAAAAGGGTCTGTATTGGTATTATTTCTAGAAAAAGAAAGCTACCACAACTAGCGAAACCTTGGATGTTACTTGTAAAGTCAAAAATCGCAAATTTGAATTGCTTACAAAACCGGAAGTATACGTCGGACAACAAATATGAATACATAGTCGGATAGATCTCATCGAGGGCAAAAACTTTTGTTCAGGTCACAATGTCACCAAAGGTCAAGGTCACGAGGTATGAGTCTTGAAATTTTTTGTAATTACTGAAAAAAATAAAACGGAAATGCAAGAAAGGCAAAACAGAAGAACAAAAATCGATTAACAATACTTTGAATGCAATCGACTGTAGTTTCCAAAAATGTCAAAGTTACGAATTCCGCTCATAACCCTGATGCCCCATTTTGAGTTTTACAAAAGTTAGTCATATCAATATGGCGGCCGATTTATAACTTCCGGGTTGAATTTTTTTATTTCAAATTGTTGATATACCATAATAAATATTGCAAAAAACAAATTTCAAATATATTCCAAATTCCAGAAGTTGAAATTTCAAATTTACAAGCTAATTACGTCAAAACCGGAAGTGGTATCAATTTTTCGAAAACGGATTTTGGTTTGCAATCGACATATCTTTCCATCTGTAAACTTTCAGATCGATTGAAATAAAATTTGAAAAAAAACACGCACAGTTACAAAGGAAATTTGCACAAAATGTTCAAATTTTAAATCGTGCAATTTTAATTTAAGTGTATATTGTCAGACATCATTAGAACGAGCAAATTACGCATAATATGATTGTTAAATCATTTTTGACGTATTTACGCTAGGTCACGTGACAGGGCTGTTTAAAGTAAAAAATCACAAATTTCAATTGTCTATAAAACCGGAAGTATACATCGAATCACAAACATGAATACATCATTGGATAGATTTTATCAAGGGCAATAACTTTTGTTCAGGTACCAAGGTCACCAAAGGTCAAGGTCAAAAGATATGAGCCTTGAAAGTTTGAGTAATTGCATAAAAAATCAAAACTAAAATAAGAAAAAAATTGAAATCAAAATTCAAAAATCGGTGCCTAGACTTTTTTAGCAATCTATTGTAGTTTCCAAAAATACTTAAGTTACGGATGCCGCTCATAACCCCGAGGCCCCATTTTTAATTTTATAAAAGTTACTCATATCAAAATGGCGGATGATCTCTTACTTCCGGGTCGGATTTTTTTATTTAAAATTGTTGTTATAACAAATTATAACATATTGAAAAAAACAAATTTGAAATATCTTCAAATTTCCGGAAGTTGACATTTTAAATTTACAAGCTAATTACGTAAAAACCGGAAGTGGTATCAAAATTTTGAAAACTGCATTTTGTTTAGAATCAAAATGTCTATACACCTGCAAATTTGCAGATCGAACGAAATAAAATTGTAGAAGTTGAAAAAAACGCAAAAATTAAAATTAAGAAAATAGTCAACTAAAAGTCAAAATTGGAGAAGTTTAAAACTTTTATTTAGTAACGCACAGTTATAGAAAACAGTTCAAAACAGTTTGATAAAAATCGGATGAAAAATAGAGACGTGAGATTCCAAAAACCAAAACCGTGTTTTTGGTTCTACCTCATTTCCGGTTTGTCAAAATGGCACCAATTTATATTTAATAGTTGATGGTCAACAATTTATCGTAGGGAACTGAACAAATCTGTATGTGGCATGTTGCCTTCTTACTAAAATAGCGAGTGTAAAATTCGAAAAAAAAAAAAAAAAAATAGCCGTTTGCAAAACAATGCAGTGCGTTCGATTATCGAACGCACTGCAAAAAAAAAACTAGATCCATAGGCTTTGCATGGTTCTGAGCAGTGCGTAACAGTTTTGGAATTACTTAAAAACTGTTTTTAAAAGGGTCTGTATTGGTATCATTTCTAGACAAAGAAAGCTACCACAACTAGCGAAACCTTGAATGTTACTTGTTAAGTCAAAAATCGCAAATTTGAATTGCTTACAAAACCGGAAGTATACATCGGACAACAAATATGAATACATAGTCGGATAGATCTCATCGAGGGCAAAAACTTTTGTTCAGGTCACAATGTCACCAAAGGTCAAGGTCACGAGGTATGAGTCTTGAAAGTTTTGGTAATTACTGAAAAAAATAAAACGGAAATGCAAGAAAGGCAAACCAGAAGATCAAAAATCGATTAACAATGCTTTAAATGCAATCGACTGTAGTTTCCAAAAATATCAAAGTTACGAATTCCGCTCAAAACCCTGAGGCCCCATTTTGAGTTTTACAAAAGTTAGTCATATCAATATGGCGGCCGATTTGTAACTTCTGGGTAAATTTTTTTATTTCAAATTGTTGATATACCTTAATGTTAAATATTGCAAAAAACAAATTTCAAATATATTCAAAATTCCGGAAGTTGAAACTTCAAATTTACAAGCTAATTACGTCAAAACCGGAAGTGGTATCAATTTTTCGAAAACAGATTTTGGATTGCAATCGAAATATCTTTCCATCTGTAAATTTTCAGATCGATTGAAATAAAATTTAAAAAAAAACACGCACAGTTACAATGCAAATTTGTACAAAATATACAAATTTTAAATCGTGCAATTTTAATTTAAGTGTATATTGTCGTACATCATTGGAAAGAGCAAATTACGCATAATATGATTGTTAAATCATATTTAACGTATTTACGCTATGTCACGTGACAGGGCTGTTTAAAGTCAAAAATCACAAATTTCAATTGCCTATAAAACCGGAAGTATACATCGGATCACAAACATGAATATATCATTGGATAGATTTCATCAAGTGCAATAACTTTTGTTCAGGTGCCAAGGTCATCAAAGGTCAAGGTCAAAAGATATGAGCCTTGAAAGTTTTAGTAATTGCATAAAAAATCAAAACGAAAATAAAAAAAAAAATTGAAATCAAAATTCAAAAATCGGCACCTAGACTTTTTTAGCAATCTATTGTAGTTTCCAAAAATACTAAAGTTACGAATGCCGCTCATAACCCTGAGGCCCCATTTTAAAATTTATAAAAGTTACTCATATCAAAATGGCGGATGATCTATTATTTCCGGGTCGGATTTTTTTATTTCAAATTGTTGTTATAACAAATAATAACACAATGAAAAAAACAAATTTGAAATATCTTCAAATTTCCGGAAGTTGAAATTTTAAATTTACAAGCTAATTACGTAAAAACCGGAAGTGGTATCAACATTTTGAAAACTGTGTTTTGTTTAGAATCAAAATGTCTATACACCTGCAAATTTGCAGATCAAACGAAATAAAATTGTAGAAGTTGAAAAAAACGCAAAAATTAAAATTAAGAAAATAGTCAACTAAAAGTCAAAATTGGAGAAGTTTAAAACTTTTATTTAGTAGCGCACAGTTATAGAGAACAGTTCAAAACAGTTTGATAAAAATCGGATCAAAAATAGAGCTGTGAGATTCCAAAAACCAAAACTGTGTTTTTTGTTCTACCTCATTTCCGGTTTGTCAAAATGGCACCAATTTATATTTAATAGTTGATGGTCAACAATTTATCGTAGGGAATTGAACAAATCTGTATGTGGCATGTTGCCTTCTTACTAAATTAGCGAGTGTAAAATTCGAAAAAAAAAAAAAAAATAGCCGTTTGCAAAACAATGCAGTGCGTTCGATTATCGAACGCACTGCAAAAAACATTTCGAAAACAAACTGGGACTTTGCGGTAGCAAAGTCCCACAAAAAAAAGAATAGACATTTCGAAAACAAACTGGGACTTTGCGGTAGCAAAGTCCCACAATTAAAACTAAAAAAAGTTATCGACAAAAGTAAAATTTTAAATTGCTTGAAGAAGCCGTATTGTAGACATTAGTTTAAAGAAATAACCTAAAAAAATCGGATGAAAAATAGAGCCGTGAAATGAAAAATTCTAAAATACGCCTTTTTGTCCTACGTCATTTCCGGTTAGACAAAAATGCATCAAATAACATTTAAAAAATTTAGTTTTTCGAAAAAAGTAGGCAAGTCGCATCAGTGCATATGTGACATTAGCAGTTTATGCTGGGCGCTCTGACCAGTATTTGAAGAAAAAAAAAAACTAGAGCCGTACCAAAACGGCGCTGGGCAGTGCGTCATCCTGGAAATCTTTCATAAATCATAAGGCACTAAGGCTATGGCAAATGGTTATGAACATATGGACATTAGATAAGTTAAATCTAGTGAGATTGTCTTATTTTAAGTAATTAAAATAACTGTTTGTGATCTGAATGCTTGAAAGATAAACGTTTGGTTAGTTTCCGATTTTAGCAAAATTTCTTCTTTGCTAGTTTCAGGGCTGGCTTGTTTAATAGTGACCGCTTATTACCGTTGTTGACAGTCCGATATATGCATATCAGGTGACTGAATGGCGTGGCTTACTCCACTTAATAGTGGGTCGTTGGCGGATATAGATCTTCTGTATGGCGACTGAAAGTAGTAAATATGGCGATAAGTTGAGGATGGTTTATATTTTTTATAAATATTTCTAGTTTAATTACAGCATGATAGCTTTAATAAAGATTTACAATAAAATAGTAGTTCTCGCCCTTCAACTGTATGCGTTTAAAGTTAAAAATCGCAATTAACAATTGGCAAGAGAACCGGAAGTAAACAATGAACAATCAAGGACAATAACCTTTCATCAGGTCACAAGGTAAAAAAAGTCTAGGTCAAGTCTTTGAAATTTTAGAAATTACCTAAAACATTATACTGAGAAATAACAAGAAAGCAATATCGAATATCAAAAATCAAATAGCGTATTTTTTATGGCAATCGACTGGGCTGTCCAAAAATACATGTACTACAATCACGAAAATCGCTCATATCCCTGAGGCCCCATTTTGAGTTTTACAAAAGTTGGTCATATCAATATGGCGGCTAATTTATTACATTCGGGTCAGATTTAATTAATTAATTATTTCAATAACATTATTTCTAATATACTGCCGATAAAATTTTTTAATTATCTTCAAAATTCCGGAAGTTGAAATTTGAATTTAAAAAGTTAATAACATCAAAACCGGAAGTGATATCGAAATTTTGAAAACAGATTTGAGTTTGCAATCAAAACATCTATCTATCTGCTACTTTTCAGAACGCTCAAAATAAAATTTGAAAAAAACACGCACAGTTGCAATGGAACTTTAAACAAAATTTTCAAATTTTACATCGCGCAATTTCATTAAACATATAGAGTGTTATATATCTCTAGAAAGAGTACATTAGGCACATTAAGAATATATAAGAATTTGTGACGTATGTAAAATAGGTCACGTGGCAGAGCTGTTTAAAGTTCAAAATCTCAAATTTCAAATGGCTCTAAAACCGGAAGTAAACATCGGTCAACAAAAATGGATATATCATTGGATAGATCTAGTCAAGGGCAATAACCCATGTTCAGGTCACAAGGTAAAAAAAGGTCAAGGTCACGAGTTACAAGTCTTTGAATTTTGGCAATTACATAAAACGAATGTACCGGAAATAACAAAAAAGCAAAATTAAATATCAAAAATCGATTTGCGTACTTTTTGGGGCACTCTACTGAGCCGTCTAAAAATACTAAAATTACCAATTTTGCTAGTAACCATGAGGCCCCATTTTGAGTTTTACAAAAGTTTGTCTTATCAATATGGCAGCTGATCTGTTACTTCCGGGTCAAATTTTTTTGATTCAGTTGAATATTTGTTACACATATCACGAAAATACTTACACTGAATATTTTTCGAGAAATACAATAACTTTCCAGAATATTCCATGGAATATATATCATACAATAGCCACGGCGTTCTTGAGATTTATCTCAAAGACCTTTAACGTGGTGCAGAATTGTAAAGTCAGCATATTTCAGTTGTAATTATTTTCTGCAGTATAAAAATTTCATTAAAAAGTTTACGACTGGTAAAAATTTGTATAAAATTACCTCCCTTGTCAACGTTAAATCATTACCAATATTTAAATGGCTATAAATCCGGAAGTAAAAATGGGACAACAAAAATGATCTTTTCATGGAAAGCATTCATCTTGAGTTGTAAATTTTTCAACCCGGTTTTCCCCTGTCAGTCATGCAGGTCGGAGGGGCTGACATGAAAAAAGCGTCTAGTCGTTCGGATGGGACAATAAACCAAGGCCCCGTGTGCTACAGGCTGTGGCTACAGGCTGTGGCTACAGGCTGTGCACGTTAAAGATCCCTCGACAGTTGGAAATCGATAATAAGAGTAGGCTAATGCCGCGGTCCTGACAACATTTCCCTCATTGCACATTGCATGGCGTTTGCCCGTCCTGATTAGCCCTAAAAGGTGCAGAAGAGCAGGACGTAAAACTTCATTTCATTTGAGCTGTAAATTTGAAATTGCTTGAATTTCTATCCTGTAGCTATTGGTTAAAAGAAATAAACAGAAAAGGACCTATCAAAGTCGGTTGAAAAAAGTAGATATACTCTTATCACTTGAGGTTTTTCCTACATGCCAGTACCTTCGTAGCATTTAGTTAACCACAACGTTAGAACATACAATCCCTATATCCGGGCTATCTGATGAATACTTATTACACAAACGGGCTTACACTGAATATTTTTAGAAATACAATCACTTTCCAGAATATTCAATAATATATTGAACAAACTTAAAGTACTTGAGAAGTATTTCTCTGACTATTATCCTGGTGCAGTATGATATAGTCAATATTTTAATTTCCTGTAATTTCTGCAATATGAAAATTCCATTTAAAAGTTTACGACTGGTGGAAATATTTAAATATATATATAGAAATAATATAAAATTACCTCCCTTGATCGTTAAATCATTAACAATACCAATATTTAAATGGCTATAAATCCGGAAGTAAAAATAGGACAACAAAAATGAACACATCATGGGATAGCATTTATCTTGAGCTGTAAGTTTTGTTCCGGTTTCAACGAAATCAGAAGTCAAGGTCACAAAATATGAGCCTTGAAAGTTTTTTAAATTGCTGAAAAAATTTAACCGGAAATTGAAAAATAACAAAATTGAAATTAAAAAATCCACTCCCGTACTTTTTTTCGCAATCCATTGCAGTTTCCAGAAATACCACAATCACGCAAATCGGATTAATCCCTGAAGCCCCATTTTGACTTTTACAAAAGTTGGTCAAATCAATATGGCGGCCAAACTATAAACATTTCCTCCCAAAAATTTTCTCTCAAATTTTAAGTCATACCAATAAAAACCTATTAAGATAAGTTTCGGCGACATTCATGCATTTTCCAGGTTGTGGCTTAGCCGGAAGTTTGTATCATTATTTCGTGAAAACCGGAAGTGATGCAAAATTTTTGTCTGAATGAATTTGTTATCGATTGTGATCTGTTTTAGCACTAGCAATTTCAAATTGATCGGACGAATACTGTAGAAAATAGAAAATTTGGTCAAAATTGGCAAAATTCGGTCCAGAAATGTGTGCTATGAATTTTCGAAATTCGAATTTTTTTGAATGCTATCATATCAGATATTCGCGAAAGATTCTAAAATTGAAAATCCGAGCAAAATTGGAGCAAAAACGCGTCTTCCAGGATCGATTTACTACTTTTTGCACAGATTTCAGTTTTGCATTTCCGGTTTTGCAAAAACGTTTCAATTTACATTCACTCAGTAATTCACTAAAAATGTTGATCTACTGCTCTATAATTGTTGCTGTAACTATTATAGTTGCTGAGATTTAGGCGACACAAAATCGTAATTTTTTGAAATTACGAAAACAATAGCAGTGCGTTCGATAGAACGCACTGCTAAAAAAAACTAGAACCGTGAAGACGGTACCGAGCAGTGCGCAACCCATCCTATACATGGATGAAATGTCACATTTTCAACCAATGATAAGAGTTTTACAGATAAAAGCGCACTTGTCAAATTACTCACTCAATTTCTTTTGTGTATCAGTAGAAAGTGCACTGCAAGATATGTTTGAAGGGATATCAAAATAAATGTAGAACTACAAGAAGTAGACAGAAAGATTAACTATGAAAACTTTAGCTTCTCGAACTCATCCGATATACTAGTATTATCAAGATAAATACATAATAATATACCAAGCTTCATTCAAATCAGACAAAAACTCTAGTCTTTATCGCGTGTACAAGAAATTGTTGACGGACGGACCGACGGACAGACAGGGGTGACGGCAATAAACGTCCATATTTTCATGTGGGTGTATAAAAAGGCAGATAAAATGAATTCTGAAATACCAGCAGACAGACTAAATATAAGGGTGCAGAACTACAAGCAGTCAGACCAAATAAAAGAGACGCACGGCTACCAGTATACAGGCAGGGTTAACTAAAACAGACAAACGAAACACGTACAGTTACAATGGAATTCGGCATATTACTTTCAAATTCTAAAACGCGGAATTGTGATTCAAATACATAGTGTCATATAAATAATAGGTAAATTAGGTCACGTCTCTATCGTGTGTCAAGAAATTGTTGACGGACAGACCGACGGACAATATACATCCATATTTCAATGTGGGCGTATAAAAAGGCAAATAAAATGGATTCAGAAATACCAGCAAACAAAAAGAGGTGCAGAACTACAAGCAGTCATACCAAATAAAAGGGGCGCACGGCTACCAGAATACAGGCAGGTTAACTAAAAGGGACGCGGGAACACCAGCAGACAGACAAACGAAACATGATGATCAGGTACAGGGCATTATAAATACATGTTGTCACAACGCTATGACTTATATGATATCGCTGTAACATCATTTATCTAATAACGTCATATCGTTGTAACAACATGTATTTATAATGCCCTGTACCTGATCATCCAGTCTCACTTATTTCAAGACACTGACGTCACTTCCCGTTTTTCTTTCTGGAATAACAGGAACCACAGGCACCCAATGAGAATTTTGACTGCACCAAATAGATGTTAGAAGTGTCTTTCATACACACAAAAAGGCTAGAAAACTTCTTTCGAATCCTTTTAAGCTTCTATCGCGTAAACAAGTTAATTTTAACGTTTTTACACTAAGTCAAGGGCAATAACTCATAAACCGACGACTGGAATCGCGCCATTTTCAAACTCATTCGAGATATTATCAAGATAAATACATATACCAAGCTTCATCCAAATCGGATAAAAACTCTAATTGCTATTGCGTGTACAAGAAATTGTTGAAGGACGAACGGACCGACGGATAGACAGGGGTGACTGCAATATACGTCCATATTTTCATGTGGCAGTATATACAGGCAGATAAAATGGAATCAGAAATACCAGCAGACAGACTAAATAAAAGGAGTGCAGAACTACAAAAAGTCAGAACAAATAAAAGGGGCGCACAGCTACCAGAATACAAGCAGGTTAACTAAAAGGGACGCGGGAATACCAGCAGACAGACAAACGAAACACGAACAGTTACAAGGGAATTTGGCAGAATATTTTCAAATTCTAGAACGCGGAATTATGATTCAAATACATTGTGTCATATATCATTGGAAAGAGTAGATCAAGCATAGTAACGCCGAAAAAGAATTTATGACGTATGTAAATTAGGTCACGTGACAGAGCTGTTTAAAGTTAAAAATTGCAATTTTCAGAAGGCCATAAAACTGGAAGTAAGCAATTGACATCTAAAATGATTATACCATTGGATAGATCTCGTCAAAGGCAACAACTTTTGTTCAGGTCACAAGGTCACTCAAGGTCAAGGTCACGAAATATGGGCCTTGTAAGTTTTGACAATTTCTGATTTATTTTAACCGGAAATAAAAAAAAATTCGAATTGAAAATCAAAAATCGGTTTCCAATGTTTTGTGCGCAATCGATTGGAGATACCATAGACACTAATGTGATGCAAATTCCATTATACCCGTAGGCCCCATTTTGCGTTTTATAAAAATATATCATTTCAATATGGCGATTGATTTTTTACATCCGGGTCAAATTTTATCATTTAAATATTTTTGTGTGAAGATGTCAAATATATCACAAAAAGAATTTTTCGAATATCTTCAAAATTCCGGAAGTTAAAATTTCAACTTTAAGAGCAAATGACGTCAAAACCGGAAGTGATATATTTTTTTTGAAATTATAGTTTTGTTTGAAATACAAATGTCTATTCACCTGTAAGTTTTCAAATTGATCAAAATAAAATTGCAAAAGTTAAAAAACATGTAAAAAAAGTGCTTCAAAAAGTCAGCGAAAAAATTCTACAAGTGCGTGTTTTTTAAGAACTATCATGTAGACATTCGAATAATGAAATAAACAAAAAAAGTCCCATCAAAATAGGTTGAAAAACAGAGGTGAAAATGGTAAAAAACAAAAAATGGATTTTTCTGTCATACGTCATTTCCGGTTAGACAAAAATACTTCATTTTACATTCATTTAATACCGTGCAGTTAGGTATCGTAGGAAATTATCTGAGATAATGTGTGGTATGTTCCCTTCATACCGAAATAGCGTGACCAGAAATAGACAAAAAAAAAAAAACAGTCATTATGAAAACAAAGCAGTGCGTTCGCTAGAACGCACTGCAAAAAAAAGACATTTGCAAAACAAAGCAGTGCGTTCGCTAGAACGCACTGCAAAAAAAAAGAAACATTTCGAAAACAAACTGGGACTTTGCGGTAGCAAAGTCCCACAACTATGGTGGTGTGGAAAGAAAATATATTTAAAAATGTTATATAAACAAAATATTAATCAAACTTCGTGATACTCTGGTGTGTTTCCCTATCTGAGCCTAAGTTCCTAAATCCATTATTCTGACCTGGCGTCAAGTTCTCAGTGATGCATACAACTTTTAAATTCCGGCTAACTAGATAACAAATACCAATTTTCTACTGGTGGCAAAATAATCTATTGTTAAAACTTCTAAAAGATTTCAATTTAAGTCAGTGCATATTGACCTTCATTATGTTTAGTAATTTCCTGTTATCAAAAATGTTTTAATAGAATATTATCACAATTAAGCTCAATTTAAGCGGTTAATTACACATAAAATCAATTTTACTTTAACATTCTATTTATCTACACTTTTAAGCGTAGGCAGTCGGAGATTAATGCAATTTATAATGTAATTTGAAATCGTTGCCAAAGCAGTGGAACCATTTCTCTTAACTTTTTTTTATGTTGATAATCATTTTGCACCCACACAAAACTGAAAAAGGGAAAACGATAAGACATGTTCTTATTTAAATGTATCTAAAAACCAGAGCTTCTCAACAGAGACGACGAACATTATTTGGCCTATATTTTTTTATCCATTCTGGGTTAATCGTATTATATATTTCTCGGGTGAAAAGTTTCAAAATGACTGATTTATTTTGAGGGGAATGGATTTTGAAGAGGAACAAATTTTCTGAGGTGAGAAGCACTAATCTTTAGCCTACTATCTCTACATAGAAATCAGATTGTTTGCTACGAATCTCAAATAATAATATCATATAAAAAAATCATATATTGCTTTAAAAAAAAACAAAAAAAAACGTAAGGAATCAATACTGCACATATAGTATATTACTCCTTTATGACTTTTCACAACATCAGAAGAATTTGAAAGACGAGATACAGAAAATTTTCATAGTTCAGTTGGTAACTTGGTCCAGTTTTAAAATAAAATCATTATATTCACTATTTCCAAAGCATTTCAGTACACATGTGAATTACGTTAACAATTTGTTAGCTACGTTTTGATTTTGATTAGATTTACGAAATACACTGACTATATATCTCAACAGTGCTAAAACATCGCCGGACACTAGAAATCCAAATACACAACACAAAATGGCTGCCCCTGTATATCCGGTCACAACAGCTGATAGCCGATTGTCGTCTTCTGTTCTCTTTTTACGTCTGAAGCTAGATAAATTGTCTTTTGGCAAACTTAAACTGTCAATGATAAACTTTAACTTCTCTTGGATTCCAATCTGAGTCAATTGTGAACATAAACAAGGACAGTTACTACGATCTGTAGTAGAAATCTCTATTGTTGATGATGGTGTGACTTCGACTGAAGACAGTTGTATATTTTGTGTTGAAGAAATAATTTCAGAATACGATGTTGAGCTTAAGGTCATAACGGTTGATATTGGTATAGTTGGTGATGTGATATCCCATGATGATTCTACGATAAGGTCAGTTGTCACAGTAGTGTCCTGACTTAGAGATAGGATTTGTAAACTGCTCGATGATGATAAACCCTCAGTTTCAGAGTTAAGTTCATTCAAATAAGTTGATGACGAAATGATCTGGTTTTGGAATGACGAAATGGTTGAGCCCAAAGAACTAAATGTTGGATCAACATCCATATATTCCAGATAGGATGTGTAAGGTGTCATTTCGAAAGAATCTGTCGAGCTTGATTCAATACCAGTATGAGCAGAGCTGTTTACGTTGGTAGATAATGAATTTGTTTCCGTTGATGTTTGCATGGGTTGTTCAGAGGTCGATACAATCAATCCTTGATCATCAGATGATATTTCACTACTTGGTAGTAATGTTGATGACACTAGCATGAAAAAAGACAGCATAGAATGTTTCATATATTTCTTAAAGAAATAAATACCCCGGCCTTCACCAACTTTTCTCGGCGACCCAAAGTCAAGCTACTAAATTTTTTCGCGACCATGAACTATGCCAAGATGAAGTGTAGACCTACTATTTAGTTATGTTACATTAACATTATTACTTCTCAACTGTTAGAATTATAGTGATTATCGTCATAAACGTGGAACAGTTCTTATTGCACTATATGTATATTGTACAAGCTCACAAATGTGTCAGCGACCCGTGCGACCCTTTGAGGATGTGCAAGCGACCCAATTTTGGGTCACGACCCATGATTTGAAGACCGGGGCGCTAGAATATTGTTTAGTGGCTTCTCTGGAAAATGTTACTCACCTATGGGTATAAGCTCTCCAAATATTTCAACTTCACACAAAACAAGACTTTTATGGATCACAGAAAGACGAATATGTTGAGCTATACAACCCTCGGGTATACGATTGACTTTTACCGTTTCTAGTGTTTTGTTGTATCTGTAACATTCACTGTAACATATACCAATCTCACAATTCACCCCACTATATAGAATGTAGTCATCCAGCCAAGATACTGAAAACAATAATATCCTGCAGATGTGTCATATTTTGTCATAGAAAAATGCTAAAACGACATCAAGTATATTGGGAATTTTGAAAGAAATCGGTTTACCCATAGCTGAGATACTTCCCGTCGAACCTGAGGTCGTTTTTTTAGAAACCCGTTCATACACGCCCCCCCCCCCCCCCTTTCAAAGAATTTAGGCGGGTCCTGTCGTTGCTCCCCCTCCCACTTTGAAATTTCGTATAAAGTTACATACCTATACCTGGTGCTGGTAGCCCCCTCCCCCTGGCAATTCTTTGGCCTCAACTCGACCCCCCCCCCCCTTAAAGATTCCTAGTAACGCCACTGAACCCTGCTATAGCATTGTGTTATTTCCCACAGTATCCAATTTTATGACAATATACTTACAACAACAAGTATCTGTCCGACTGTAGACAATGATCTCAGTTACATTATACAGTTGTTCGAGATCCACTTCCCACCATTCAGTTCCATTTTCATAAATGGCATCATTATGTGAACAAGATCCTTTGTTGAAACTATGTAAGGATACGGATAAACATAATTATATTTATATACATGATAATATCGTGTATTTTCTTCCTTCTTAATTTACCGCTATTTAAAGAAAACAATATAGCTTGCCAGGCAAGGTAACATACGCCCACAGATAGCTTTGATTGTAAGTGTGAGTGTTTGTTTGTTGCCCATTCACATTTAGTTGAAAGAAAGAACTGTGAATATAAACTGAATTAACACTTATTAACACATTGTCAAGACAGTTAGACACTATATGTCCGTGTAAAATTATCCGATCATCACAAAAATCAATAGGGATCATCTTTATAATGTCATTGACACGCATAATCAAATTCAAAAGAATCTGCAAAGAATCTGTAAAGAATCTGTAAAGAATAGAAGCCTGTAGAGTGAGCAAGAGATGCACAATATAGCTAATAGAGTGAAACGTCAAGTTGGACACGATATTCCGGTGAAAAATTATCCGATCATCACGCAAATCGATAGGGATCATCTTCATACTGACATTGACCCATAAAATCAAAATCAAAATAATCTGTAAAGAATTGAAGCCTGTAGAGTGAGCACGAGATGCTCAATATAGCTAATAGAGTGAAACGTCAAGTCGGACACGATATTTCCGTGAAAAATTATCCGATCATCCCAAAAATCAATAGGGATCATCTTCATAATGACATTGACCCATAAAATCAAAATCAAAAGAATCTGTAAAGAATTGAAGCCTGTAGAGTGAGCACAAATTGCACAGTATAGCTAATACAGTGAAGCGTCAAGTCGGACACGATATTTCCGTGAAAAATTATCCGATCATCACGAAAATCAATAGGGATCATCTTCATAATGACATTGACCCACAATATCAAAATCAGAATCTATAAAGAATTGTAGTCTGTAGAGTGAGCACGAGTTACACAGTATAGCTAATACAGTGAAGCGTCAAGTCGGACACGATATTTCCGTGAAAAATTATCCGATCATCACGAAAATCAATAGGGATCATCTTCATAATGACATTGACCCACAATATCAAAATCAAAAGAATCTATAAAGAATTGTAGTCTGTAGAGTGAGCACGAGATGCACAGTATAGCTAATACAGTGAAGCGTCAAGTCGGACACGTTATTTCCGTGAAAAATTATCCGATCATCACGAAAATCAATAGGGATCATCTTCATAATGACATTGACCCACAATATCAAAATCAAAAGAATCTATAAAGAATTGTAGCCTGTAGAGTGAGCACGAACTAAATGTGAACGGACCGACGGACCGACGGACCGACAGGGTGATTACAATATACGCCCATCTTTCGAGTGGGCGTGTAAAAAGTATTCCAGAACAGGTTAAAATCCCAAGGAGAAAATTTGGGCACAAACTGCTGGTAATTCAATTAATATATTTCTGGATTTTTCGAGACATACGATACGTCATACGAGAAAGATTTGAAATTGAATTTAGTGGTCATCATCACCATAACCATCATGAACATCTTCAAAGATTACATAAACATGCATTAAGATTGTACCTACAAGCCATTCGTATTTCCATCAACAGCCTTCCATGCAAAACCATCTGGCGTTTGAGATCTTGGACCAAGTGAACTTTGTCTTGCTGGTTTATTGACTGCAATATTGTTCATATTTGAACCTGCATGAAAATATGAATATTACAAGAATTTGATAAACAGAGTGTATGATACCTATATTCTTTATTGCAACCATTTTGGCGAATAAAATACACTGTTAATGTCAATGCAATGTTGGGGATTTTGACAAACATGGATACAAATTTGTCTACCAAATGTTGATCGCAAAATGATATTTTAGGTTACAGCAACTTGCAGTGCGTATAAGAAAAAAAGTTCACATTTATCTGTGATTTTACGATATAAAATATCTTGTATATACCCAAAAATGAATAATTGACATAAGAAACTTTGTGAAAATTCTGAATTTTGACAACAAGTCAATTATTTACAAAAATTTAACGAAGTCTGCGACTTTGATATAAATTTGAAAGAAATGTAACATTGTGCTGCTGGCTTCTTTCGGAAATGATGAATACAAATTTCTCCCCAAAAATATAAAATATAACTATTTACCGTGTACAGCGATTAAAACGAGAAAAATTGAAAGCTGCTGCCATTTCCCGTACTCCATACTCTTTTTAAATCAATTTCTATTAGTATCTATCACATGACTTTCGTTCTGAACAAAAAGAAACACAACGTATACCGACAATAATCTGAAATACTGGTAAAATTATCAATTTAATAGTCTTAAAACATTCTAATGTCAATATGTAACCATAGCACCGCTTGTAATTAAATGTTTGTAAACTAAGAACGTCATTACCAATCATTTTCATCGTCTAATCAACGCATCCGAAATTATTACACATTTCTACTGTTTGTATTTGAAGTAAAACTTGTGTTTGATTCCGAGATATGAAATAAATTACTAATGATGTGATTTTAAACCTGCCAATGATCACTCTTGCTCTTCTGGCTTTGTTTTGTAAGAATTCACAAAACTAAAAAATATTGTATTATTTTAAAAATAATCCGTTTCAGAACATTAGTAAAGATTTTCAACATATTTTTGTCAAATTAATTCTATTTATTTGCCTTCATTTTTTATTTTTTCTTTAGCAAGTAATTTATGTCTCCTGGATCTAGACCTTACAATTTCCATGATATCAAGTGAGCTTTTAACCGACAAATGAGTCCGCTTGCCGCTTGCACACATTTTTGAGTTCTGTTTATATATGTACTGGAAACCCTCTTGTATGATTTCATTCCATCTCATACAAAGCTATATTTTGAGGATAAATTGAACCATGATCCCATGCTAAAAAGGGGTTTTGCTCAAGATCGACCATGCTCTCATTATAGATGCAGGGAAATTAAATCAGAAAGGTAGTGTTAATATAGGGACAAGAGAAACTAGAACCGTGATAACGGTACTGAGCAGTGCGCAATTTAAACATCCTTGAATGGTTGCATTTTAGTCCTGCATATAAATTAGGTCATGTGACAGCTGTTTATGGTTAAAAATCTCAATTTTCAATCGGCCATTAAACCGGAAGTAAACATCGGAAAACACAAAGTAAAACATCATTTGATAGATTTTATCGAGGGCAATAGCTTAAGTTCAGATCAAAAGGTCATCCAACGTCAAGGTCACGAGTTTTGAGCTTTGAAAGTGTTTGCTATTGCTGAATTTATTTAACTGGAAATAGACAAAAGTTTTAATCGAAATTAGGAAATCGGCTGTCATCATTTTGTTAGTAATATATTGAAGATGACATAGACATCAACATTATGTAAATCGGATGATATCCTGATCACTTATATCGATTTAAAGAAAAGTTGGTCACTTCAAGATGGTGGTTTATTAGTTACTTCCGGATCCAATTTTATCCTTTTTTTCTATGAATGTTATGTCATTTTATATCTTCAAAAGAATGTGTCGACTCTCTTTAAAATCCACAATTTAGGAACCACGTGTTTTTTCGCGCCAAAAAAGCCACGCAGTTACTTTAGAACAGTGAACAAAATTTCCAAATTAAAAAAAAAGCAAAATAATTAAAATATCTACTATTATATATCAAGAGGAGATAAAGCATAATAAGAAAAAACGATTTTTTTTGTGACGTACGTGAATTAGGTTCAAACTGACAATTTTCAAATGGCTATAAAACAAGAAGTAAATATTGGACGACAAAAATGAATTCACCATTGGATAGATCTCATTTCGGGCAATCACTTTTGTTCGGATCATAAGGTCAACAAATGACAAGGTCACAAGTTATGAGCTTTAAAAGTGTTACAATAATTGCTGAATATCTTATACCGGAAATAGACAAATAAGACAAACACCATAATCGAAATTAGCAATTCAGCTGCCCTCATTTTGTTGGCAATAGATTGAAAATGCCATAAACATCAAAATTATATAAATCGGGTGTTGATTTAAAGAAAACATGTTCATTTCAAGATGGTGGCCAACGTGTTAATTCCGGTTACGATTTTGTCATATTTTTTTCTTTGTTAGTCATGTTCTTTCATATCTTAAGAAGAAATTGTTACCTATCTTATGAAATCCGTAATTCAGATAACACGTGTTTTTTTCCCGCCAAAGAAACACGCAGCGTTACTATAGAACAAAGAACAAAATTCCAAATAGCAATTTTGATCAAAATATCGAGTGTTATATATCACTTGAAAGAGGAGATAAAGCGTACTAAGAAAAGAAGATATTTTGTGACGTCACGTCACGTGACAGAGCTGTTCAAAGTTCACACTAACAATTTTTAAATGGCTATAAAACCGGAAGTAAATATTGGACAACAAAAAAGAATACACCGTCGGGTAGATCTCATCATGGGCAATAACTTTTGTTCAGGTCATAAGGTCACCCAAATCCAAGGTAACGTGTAATGAGCTTTGAAAATTTTGGCCAATTCTGAATATCTTTTACCGGAAATAGGCAAACATCATAATCGAAATTAGCAAATTGGCTGTCATCATTTTGTTGGCCATAGATTGAAAATGCCCTAGATATCAATATTATACAAATCGGATGATACCCTGTTCACTTCTCTCGATTTAAAGAAAACATGTTCATTTCAAGATGGTGGCCAGCGTGTTACTTCCGGTTACGATTTTATCATATATTTTTCTTTGTTAGTCATGTTCTTCCATATCTTAAGAAGAAATTGTACCTATCTTATGAAAATCCGTAATTCAGATAACACGTGTTTTTTACCGCCAAAAATACACGCAGAGTTACTATAGAACAAAGAACAAAATTCGAAAAAGCAATTTTGATCGAAATATCTAGTGTTATACATTTTTGGAAACAGAAAATAAAGCGTGATAATAATAGAAGATAATTTGTGACGTACATGAATTAGGTCACGTGACAGAGCTGTTTAAAGTTAAAAATTGCAATTTTCTGACGGCCATAAATCCGGAAGTAAACATTAGGCATCTAAAATGATTATATCATTGGAAAGATCTCGTCAAGGGCAACAACTTTTGTTCAGGTCACAAGGTCACTAAAGGTCAAGGTCACAAGATATGAGCCTTAAAAGTTTTGACTATTACTGAAAAATTGTAACCGGAAATAAAAACAAATCTGAATCGAAATTAAAAAATCGGCTTCCCATGTTTTGTTAGCAATCGATTGAAGATTCTATAGACATCATTTTTATTCAAATCGGATGATTCCCTGATTCTGAATTTCGATTTAAAGAAAAATCAGTCATTTCAAGATGGCGGCTAATATGACATATCTGGGTCAGATTTTATCATTTCATATTTTGTCAATGATTATTCCTAGCACATTGCAAAAAGATTTTTTTGAATATTTTCATAATTCCGGAAGTTAAAATTTCAACATTGCAAGCGAATGACATCAAAACCGCAAGTGATATAAAATTTTTGAAAATACCATTTTATTCGCAATCAAAATGTCTATGAACATGTAAGTTTTCAGATTGCTCAAAATAAAATTGCAAAAGTTAAAAAAGTTGTCTAAAAAAGTGCTCCAAAAGTAAGCGACAAAATTCTTAAAATGCATGTTTTGAAACTTTTATCTGAAAGCAAATCGATTAATGAAATAAACAAAAAAAATCCCATCAAAATCAGTTGAAAAGAAGAGGTGATAATGGGAAAAATCTTAAAACACATTTGTTTTCATACGTCATTTCCGGTTATTTGAAATTGCGTCATTTTATATTCATTCACTAATGAGCACATATTTATCGTGGGAAATCATGTCAGATTATGCGTGGCATGTGCAGTTTTGGCTGGGGATCGTGACCAGAATTCGAAAAAAAAAAAATAGTCATTATGAAAACAAAGCAGTGCGTTCGCTAGAACGCACTGCAATAATTAGTTTGAACTTGACAATTATTATTCTGTGCATAAGTTTTATTTGAAAGAGATGTTTGGCGTTAAGCATAAGAACTAAATTCACCACAATCAACTGTTTTGTAAGGCATTGTCAGTGGCGTTTCTAGGAATCTTTAGGTGAGGGTCCAAATAATTTATCAGGGTGGAGGAGGGGGGGGGGGGGGAAGGGGCGGGCTACCAGCACAAGGTATCCATATGTAACATTATACGAAATTACGAAGTGGAGGGTTGTGTGTGGGGGTTGGGGTGGGGGCGAGTGGGGGTTAAGGCTGCTCTGTAGAAAGGCCACTGAATATGGTGTAAAAGATTGTTATAAGGAAGAATTTATCCAAGAGTTCTTAAAGATTATCGATTTATCCCTTTGGTATTTCATAAAACAATAATCAGCACATTAATGAATTCATTAACGTTGGCGTCTGTATTTTAAAATGTTACTTAAAAGGTCACTCTCATCATCCCTTCGACCAAAAAAACATTCTTCTCAGAAATGGAGATTCTTTATGCTAGGTTTATTCACAATTATGATATAAGCCATAAATAGAAATATTTGAATGTATTATGCGATGTAGTTCTTGTACATGTACTTATGAAAACTATTTATAGGCCTATGTGTATTGAACCTTGGTAAAATGGGAAGAAATACATCAAACCTGCACATTGAATAACATGTATTAAATGTATTAAAACTTGCTGTTTATGTAACTAACCGATGGTAGGAGTATAAACATTAAACGAATGGGGACATTTTTTAAACCAGAACCATAATTAAGATAATCTAGAAGACCTTGAGATGCAGAAGCTTATTATGAAGGCCCATCTAAATCTCCAAATTCTTGAAAGCTAAGCGGAATGTTATGAAAACCAGATTTTTGCTTGGAATTTCAAAGCTTCTTTACTCCCTTTATGGAAAAAATAATATGAAATTGTTGGAACAGTTTGTAGGAAGTAGAGAACGTGATGTGAATAGAATAATATAATGAAGTTAATGAAGGCATAATAGATTCTGTTTCATGTAAATCCTTCCTGTATACTATAAGTCGGATGATGTTTTTGTCTATTATAAATCCAATCTGTTTTGAATGATTGAATTGGCGATAATATATCCCTTTTAGTCATTAATATAGATTAGAAATATTGATTTTATAATCCTAAATCCTTGTTGGATTGTTTTATAGCAAAGTGTTTATGATCTATTTTTATAGGCTTCATTGATCCACAAAAGAAACTTTTCCGATTATTTCTTTCATACACGATATCAATTTATTTACACCGTGGATATCACTGATCGCTGAGGTTACCATTTTTGGCGATACAGCGTCCACTGTATAGTTGCACTGATTGATAAACAGATTGTAAGTTCTCAGCTTCTTATGCGAAAATGAAGTGCTATCGTCGGAGGTGGCGATTTTTACGTACCGTTGTCAGAGCCATAAGGCTCATGGGGGCTAAGTCCAGGAAAGGTAATATATACACTGTATATGCCAACTGACAACTTTGATTTCAAACAGACAGTTACAGATTTTTTTATTTTAAAATTCCTCTAGACTCGTGCCTTTAAGAGTATTATTTAAAAATTAAACACATTTTCTTGAGATTTTGTTGATTGTCCATAGGGTTCATCCTCTGGTGATTGCATACACTCACACCAAGTTCTGTCAAATTCTGTAAAGAATTATGTTTTCAAGATCTTTTACGTGCTAAAATACAAGGGCAATAATTCAATTATTCAAATATTTTTCGATTTTGCTTATGTGATTACGAACACTCACTACATGTATAAGTTTTGTGCTCTGTCACAATGTTTTGCCTTATAGAGCCTCGGTTCCCAACCTTTTGGACTCTTCTTTAACCCTATATCATAACTGGTACCCCTCAGGCCCGTAACCAGCCCAGTGCTTCTAGGGGGGCGAAAGTCTAAACAGGGGGCAGTTAATGACGATCGTTTTCCGATGAATTGATTCCTGCAAAAAATGCAATTTGCAATTTTGAGATTTAGACGACTTCAATCCAATTTCTTGTCATTTTGAAAAGAGTTTTTGTCTGGGGGACATGCGATTTCATTTTAAAAAGAGTTTGGTTTGTGGGACATTCCCTAGAAAATTTTGAGATTTACCCGACTGGAAATGCGATTTCTTGTCATTTTGAAACGAGATTGGTCTGAGGGACATCTCCTAAGAAATTTTGAGATTTTGGTCTTTTCCTGTCATTTTGAAAAGAGTCTGGGCTGGGGGACATTCCCTAGAAAATTTTAAGATTTAGACAACTGGAAATGCGATTTCCTGTCATTTTGAAAATAGTTTGGTTTGGGGGACATATCCTATAAAATTGTGATATTTAGACAACTGGAATCATTTTGAAAATAGTTTGGTTTGAGGGACATCCCATAGAAAATCGTAATATTTAGACTACTGGAATCATTTTGAAAATAGTTTGGTTTTGGGTGACATCCCCTAGAAAATTTTGAGATTTAGACAACTGGAAAGGCGAGTTCCTGCCATTACGTAACGAGTTTGGTCTGGACTGGGATATTCCATAGAAAATTTCCTAGTGACATATTTAAGGTTCAGAAAGCCTTTTAGCATATCCCAATGAAAACTTTGCAGGGGGGGGGGGGGGGCTGCCAATATAATTTCAATGGGGGCGCCATCACACAAAAACACACCTTGGATTTAAGATATCTTGCCAGGCAAGGTAATATACGCCCACTGGTAGCTTTGTTTCAAAAAGAACATTTGGCAGAAAACAGCAACCATTCCAACCATGAAATATTAAACCTGTAGTCATAGGCATACATTTTGTTCAGAACTTGAATTAAGTAAAGTTTAGTCAAAATCCTTCTGCCTTGTAGAGTGTTTCTGAGCAAAAACTACAATATTTATAGGAAGAAGGGCAATAACTCATATCAAATATTTTTTTATTTATCTATAGGGTTTATCGTGTCATGTGTCATAAACCATTTCAACAGGTTTCTTAAAAATCTACCAAAAATTATGCCTAAATATCGTTTTAAAGAAAGAGGGCAATAATTCATATTAAACATTTCTCTATTCTTATGATTTTAAAAAGGGTTTATCCTTGGGTGATAATAAACAATTTCATTAAGTTTCATCAAAATCCATAAAGAATTGTGACGTGCAGAGTGTTAACGAGCTAAAAATCGAACACATTTTAAAGAACAAGGGCAATAATTCACATCAAATGTTTTCCGATTCTTTTGATTTTAAATAGGGTTCATCCTTGGGTGATAATAAACAATTTCAGTAAGTTTCGTCAAAATCCGTATAGAATTGTGACTTGTATAGAGTGTTAACGAGCTAAAAATTGAACGCGTTTTAAAGAACAAGGGCAATAATTCATATTAAATATTTTTGGATTCATTTGATTTTAAATAGGGTTCATCCTTGGGTGATAATAAACAATTTCAGCAAGTTTCGTCAAAATCCGTAAAGATTTGTGACTTGTAGAGTGTTAACGAGCTAAAAATCGAACGCGTTTTAAAGAACAAGGGCAATAATTCATATGAAATATTTTTAGATTATTTTGATTTAAATAGGGTTCATCCTTGGGTGATAATAAACAATTTCAGCAAGTTTCGTCAAAATTCGTAAAGAATTGTGACTTGTAGAGTGTTAACAAGCAATTGTGGACGGACATTTCATGTGGGCGTATGAAAATTATAGGCCAATATCATTCCAATTATAAAATCGGTACTTATGTGTTTCTTTTTTAGGTAAATGAATTTATGAGGTAAAAGTAGGCTACTGTAGTAAAAAGAAAGATTGTTTTTCAAATATTCCAAACCATAATAAGACAGTTTAATATGTCTTTCATTTAGTAAGTCCGAAAGACACTATATTATACAGGCTCAAATAGATTCTGGTATATTCTCCCAATAGGTTCACCGAGAGGCAAGGCTGGTATCAATCGATATGCTTTTCTCGCCAAATATTATAATGTGTGGGTTTTGGGAATACAAGTACGTGTATTGTGGGTTTGTTGTCTTCTACGAAAATGATCAATGTTCACTTTCCCTTGCGTCTCACATCAAAATCATCTGTCAAAATGAAATGAATGGAGCTTTACGTTCTGCTTTTCTGCACCTGTATGGGGACAAACGCCATGCAGTGTCCAATGAGGGAAATTTTGCCAGTACAACGGCATTAGCCTACTCTTATTTTCGATTTCCAACTGTCGAGGATCTTTGACGTACACAGACTGTAGCACACGGGACCTTCGTTTATTGTCCCATCCGAACGACTGAACGCTTTTTCCATGTTAGCCCCTCCGACCTGCATCATTGATAGGGGGAAACCGGGTTGAAAAATCCGAAGGTATCATCTCGACCCATGCCGAGGTTGCACCCTGGACCTTCATGTTAGCGAGTTAGTGGCTACCAAAATCATCTGTCGAATCCTGCATAAAGTGTACCTTGTAGTTTCTCGGACTATCATCAGTGACTCTAAGATAATATTGTATAAAACACATACGAAAAGTAATAAATCAGACTGATCAATAGTCGTAAACATTCAGCATTTGTTCAAAATAATAATTGCCCAGTCACTTTATTTTTGTTCTTCTCGTTCTAGTAATATAACGTGACACATGTAAAGATTCATATACAAGTATCATCATAATCGGATGAATCTCTTTATTGTGTCAATATATACTCCTAGATTGTGCCCATATAATTCTTTTTTGCTAATGGACCTCGAATTCCAAGAAACTTGTGATGTATATAGATATAGGCCTACACATTCAGTTTCCTCATATGAAAACTACTCTTCATGGTATTTCTGTACAATAACTCATTTCAATCCTTGCGTTAACCATTTTAGTCAATAATGTAAGCTACATAAGACACTTCAGTAATGAACATAAATAAGAGGTTTTCAAGACCGAGAGGTAATTTTCTTTTTGAAATAAAAGTCTGTCAAGTGATTTAATGTATTATAATTTCAATGTTTCTAAAGTGAAACAAGTCTTTCTGGAATGTTTGAAGTGTTTTTCTAAAAATAAATATAAAAGTAATCAATTACAACACAAGTAATAAATGTTCTTCAAATACCAACAAGTCACTTAAGAATATTTTACTAACTGATGAATAGGCTACTAAGATGCCTTAATCTGGTTGTCAACTTCCTTCTCTAATTGTCTTATTAATCGATTATTGAGAAACAATAAATTTCCTTGAGGGAGGAATGTATTTACCACAACACCAACTCTCTCTGACCGTAGACCAGTTTCTGACGGCTGTGTCAAAACTCTAACATGTTCTTGTAAATAACGAATTAAATGTTTTAGAATCGATTCAGCTACTAGTCTATTTTCAGATTTCTCACAAACAAAGGAAAATGCTGTGTAACCTGCAGCTAACCAAATCACATATCGATCTTTTTGAAACACTTCACCAGCTCTAAGCCTGAAAAACCCAGAGTCGAATTCTGGTAGAGTGTCATCATTTATAAGTTTTAGAACATCGTCTTCGACAGATCGTCCACTAAATGAACGTCGCAACTGATACTCAGAGTGAACCCTCTCGAAAACTTGTTGTATTTGAGCCTTTCGAATGGACGTAAGAACATCTGCTGTTATGTCTAAGCTATCGTCAGCAACCCCATCTTGTCCAAAAACATCATAATACAACAGTCTCGGTATTCCTGGTAAAATGGTGTTGATGATAAATGCGTAAACCATTTCTGTACTGTATCCAAATTTTCAGTTGATAACACGCCCACCTTTTGTAAACAAGTCTTGTTTTTCCAGACACAAAAATGAAAATTATTTATTACAATATTTGTTAAGATGAAAATCCCTTTTATGCACACGCCCTGCGTTTTTCTATCAGAAAATAACAAACACTTCCTCATTTCAAAGTCCACAGTGAATTTAAAAGTTAGTGATTTTTGGAATAACCAAGGATTTATCATAAAATTACCCCCCCCTTGACAGAGTATATAAAGGGCAGATAACACAATTATTTTTTCCAGACTACAAATAATCTTTCGTTACAACTGGGCAATGGTAGGTAGAACAATCCAGTAGATCTGGTGTTAAGAAAGATTTTTTTTTGTTTCACCAATAAACACTAGATTACAAAATTGACATTCGACTGTTATCTATCCTTTCATGTGCCTTACTATATCAATATTTCGTTCAAAAGGGTTAATCAGTCCAGAAACAATTTTTACTTAGGACTGGTGCGAATAGGCATACACATTGTATATTTGTGCGTGCTTAATTATTAATGCTACTACCAGCTAATAATCTATATCAATTGGTCTGTAACCTAGAGCAGGGCTTTCAATGTCCTCATACACTTTCTTTGAAAAGATTTCTTTTTTGATTTTCTAATCATGCCAAGAAAAGACTTTTCAATCTAATTGTCTACAATTCTACAGCAGACCTTTTTCTGATCCACATATCAACAATGAGTTTGGTATTGTATGATGTTTCTCTGCTGCAAGACAGTAACCTTGTATTGATTGAATAAAGTCATTATCTGAATGAATTCTACATGTATATTAATTTATAAAGAAAACTCTAATTAGTTGTACAGAAATATACATGTTTTATTTACAAATGATACAATGTAGAGCTTGAAGTATTATTTACACAACATAAATATAATACATAAACTAGGATTCAAACATCATCCTGAAAAACTTCCACACAATTCTGACACATCTGTAATAACTAATTCATCCATCAAATATGTCATTATATTATATAGTTCAGTACGTCTTGGTTCAAATCTATTGTTTCTAATGTGCAGTATTCGAGGGTCAATTTGAGCCTTGAATATATGTAAATAGCCTCCAGAAGTACTAGAACTGCACTAAAATCGCATAATCCCTTCAATTTTATCCCTAAAATTGTGAACATTATTATGGATTAGAAAAGCTAAAAAAATTACAGGTTCTGAGACAAAAATTGTATAGGTTGAACAGTTAGTGAACATATCCCTTTAAGTCTATTTATCCTTTCATAGTAATTCAAAATCCATTGCATGAAAAAATTCCATACAAAATGGTTTTTAATTTGTCTTAATCACTCTTTATTTTTTTTTATTTTTACATATTTCCTCAGCGATACACATGTATTATAGTCAAATTATGACTTAAATCAACAAGTTGACATTTTGTCAATGATTTAAATCAATTTCAAATAACAATTCAATCAGGATATCTGTTATCTTCCCTCCAATTCAATGAAATACAATGAAATATGGATATTTTCATCATTATCTTGATTTGTATAAAATCAATGTCAACAACATACATCACAAATATTTACACACATCAATTAAACTATGATTCACTTTTTAAGATAAATGTATATTATGAATAATGATCTATATACAATCATGATTGTTATGAAAAGCACTGATTGATGTTTGACATCAAAATAATATACAATGTATACAGTCACGATAGATATCTGTCTTGATATTTAACTTGTCATCATTCTAGGAGCTATGTTCATTGACATCAATTCTTGGAACAGTAATTTACAGGCATAAGGTATACGTATCTGTGATATCTGAAAGTAAAGTTAAGGCATAATCCATTACCAAAAACAATTTTGAAGATAAACAATTCACTTAATTTAAAATTTTCATGGCACTGAATAAGTCAATTTTCACACAAGAATTGTGAAATATCTTGTCTTTTGTGCTTTAAAGATAGAAATATGAAAATGTTAAATATGGTAAATCATTGATTAATAATTCTTGATATCAATCATATTTAAGCATTCGATAATGAAACTTACATGAGTTTTATTTTTACAACCACGACATTCAAATGTTTGATTTCTGAGATTAGCTATGGCTATTAAACCACAGAAATTACAAACATGTACTCTGTAGGGATCTGAGGCTTCAAATAATCTTTCTCTTAAAAACTGAGCTGCACCATGAGCAATCTGACAATCTCGTTCCATTTCACCAAATCGTAAACCACCATCACTAAAATAAACGGCCAGATATATGATATGAAAAGATGAAGGAATGAGAGAGTTACATAATTATAGACTTAGATTATTTGCTGCTGAATAACTAAAGACCATGTAGCCAAGGCTCGAGAAAAATTAAATCCAGCAACTCATTTCATAAATTTTATATGACAAACACTTGTTTAAGATCCTCTATGTGTTATTCAGGCTACTTCAATAAGTGAGACTAAACTATTGATATCACTGCTGTCAAATATAGGGGTAATATGAACATCACCAATACATTGACAATCAGAAGGCAATTGAATCCCAATATGCACATAAAACTTACCGTGATCTACCCTCCATAGGTTGTCTATTTAATATCTGTAATGGACCACGTGCACGGGAATGTATTTTATCATCTACCATATGTTTTAAACGTTGATAATAGGTAGGACCCAAAAATACCTGAGCATTTAATTTACGCCCAGTAAAGCCATTATATATTACCTACAAAATACATAACATCAGATATATAAATAGAATTATTACTTCTCCAAGAATTGTACCACAAATAATTAACTAACACATGTTTTTTTCCTCAGTACTTTTCTTCATTCTAATTTAAACTAGTAAATAGATGTTTTTATATAAAGATCCTTGGAATACAACTTACCTCATTGCCTCTCTGTTGATAGCCATATTGATGTAATAAATTAGATATTTTCTGTACATTAACAGTATCATTAAAGGGTGTAGCATCACCAATTTCTCCTTTATTGGCAGCCACTTTCCCTTGTAAACATTCAATTAAATGGCCAATAGTCATACGACTAGGAATAGCATGAGGATTAATAATAATATCTGGTGTTAAACCTTCACATGTAAATGGCATGTCCTGAAATAACCAATGCGATATCAAAATAAAAAAATTTCATAGTAATGATTCATAATCATCAAGTGAATATAAACTCACTTTACACTTAACACTGCATTTTCACCTTACATGGCTGCCATTCCTTCCAACTCTGTAAAACTTTTTATCCATTTAAAAAATTCACAAATAAATCAAAGAGCTCTTAAAGATTATGTTATCCTACCAGTGACGATGTATAGGCAAATGTTTTGATATTTACTTGTCATAAACTTAAATGCAACAAACAAACATTCATACCTCTTGTCTATAAGTGATACCACAGGTACCTTTCTGACCATGTCGACTAGCAAACTTATCTCCTATCTGTGGTTTTTTCACTGTTCTAACTCTTATTTTACAGAATTTATAACCATCATTATTAATAGTGATCATAACCTAAAAATACATAAACATCATTAATTTCTTTGACAGTCATTAAGGAAATCACTTTTAAGAAATTATCAAATCTTTATCTTATCTGATTTAGAAACATGCCCATTATGAAAAACTCATGATACATTTAAAATTCAATTTTTTGACATTTCAAGTTGTTCTGTCTTTCAAACTATCTGATATGTACCTGATCTATAATACCAGTTTCACTTCTTCTCATAAATACTGAACAATCTCTTTTACTAAATCTAGCTGCTGTTCCTTCCAACTGTAATATAAATATATAGCGATTTATCAATATAAATTATCACTAGATATTAGAACAACGTTAAATAGCTGAAATATGCATTAGTTTATTATTTTCAAATTCAAACGACTAGACAATTTTTCATTGTCAGTCCCTCCAACCATCATTGCTGACAGCAGGAAACTTTTTTTTTTCTGAAGGTATTTTCTTGAAACCTGGAAGTTCAGGTTAGCGAGCAAGCATCAAACTCCCTGGGACTGTGAGGACCCCCAAAATAATAATAAAACACGATTGTCATATGTACACATTTTGAACATCAATCATAACATTATGCCACATGCCACAATTTCTGCTTATATATATTACAAATTGGTGAGACGTAAATAAATAAATAAATAATAAATATAAAAAAACAGAATAACATTAATTACCTCATCTTCATTAGCAGGTAATGTTATAGTTTTACCAATTAATACATCATCACCAGACACTCTAGTACCTGGTGCTATAATACCATCTTCATCTAATTTATCATATATAGCTGCTCTCATACCTACAATTTAACCAGTAGTATTGTTAATAATTTATCATATATAGCTGCTCTCATACCTACAATTAAACCAGTAGTATTGTTAATAATTTATCATATATAGCTGCTCTCATACCTACAATTTAACCAGTAGTATTGTTAATAATTTATCATATATAGCTGCTCTCATACCTACAATTTAACCAGTAGTATTGTTAATAATTTATCATATATAGCTGCTCTCATACCTACAATTTAACCATTAGTATTGTTAATAATTTATCATATATAGCTGCTCTCATACCTACAATTTAACCAGTAGTATTGTTAATAATTTATCATATATAGCTGCCCTCATACCTACAATTAAACCAGTAGTATTGTTAATAATTTATCATATATAGCTGCTCTCATACCTACAATTTAACCAGTAGTATTGTTAATAATTTATCATATATAGCTGCTCTCATACCTACAATTTAACCAGTAGTATTGTTAATAATTTATCATATATAGCTGCTCTCATACCTACAATTTAACCAGTAGTATTGTTAATAATTTATCATATATAGCTGCTCTCATACCTACAATTAAACCAGTAATATTGTTAATAATTTATCATATATAGCTGCTCTCATACCTACAATTTAACCAGTAGTATTGTTAATAATTTATCATATATAGCTGCTCTCATACCTACAATTTAACCAGTAGTATTGTTAATAATTTATCATATATAGCTGCTGTCATACCTAAAATTAAACCAATAGTATTGTTAATAATTTATCATATATAGCTGCTCTCATACCTACAATTAAACCAGTAGTATTGTTAATAATTTATCATATATAGCTGCTCTCATACCTACAATTTAACCAGTAGTATTGTTAATAATTTATCATATATAGCTGCTCTCATACCTCCAATTTAACCAGTAGTATTGTTAATAATTTATCATATATAGCTGCTCTCATACCTACAATTAAACCAGTAGTATTGTTAATAATTTATCATATATAGCTGCTCTCATACCTACAATTAAACCAGTAGTATTGTTAATAATTTATCATATATAGCTGCTCTCATACCTACAATTTAACCAGTAGTATTGTTAATAATTTATCATATATAGCTGCTCTCATACCTACAATTAAACCAGTAGTATTGTTAATAATTTATCATATATAGCTGCTCTCATACCTAAAATTAAACCAGTAGTATTGTTAATAATTCATCATATATAGCTGCTCTCATACCTACAATTAAACCAGTAGTATTGTTAATAATTTATCATATATAGCTGCTCTCATACCTACAATTAAACCAGTAATATTGTTAATAATTTATCATATATAGCTGCTCTCATACCTACAATTAAACCAGTAGTATTGTTAATAATTTATCATATATAGCTGCTCTCATACCTACAATTAAACCAGTAGTATTGTACTTAATCATCATGGATACATTCACCAATACCAATATATCTCCTGCTGTATCACACAATATAAGGCAAAAAAACTCAAATTCACTTAAAAAAAAATCTCTATATACAACTTACCTTGGACAAGTTCTCTGGAAGGTTTTTCAAAAATTTCTTCTTGATCCAAACCCTTTTTAGATTCAGAATCTTTATATGACCGGAAGAAAAATGACCTAAAAGGAAAATCAAAATATTCATTAACCAAGATATTCTATGTGTTCATTCAATAAATCTTACAATTAATATACCGTATATCGAAATGCATAAAAATTTAAACTTTCAAATTTCTTACCTGAAATATCCTCTATCAATAGCTGAACTATTCAAAATAACAGAATCTTCTTGATTATAACCAGAATAACAGGCAATAGCAACAATGGAATTAATACCTAAATCAACATAGAATTATTCAATTTAGTATTATAACAACTTTTAGTATGTTAGAACTAGCATACCTTAACACCACAATTTACACAATGTTTAATCATTTAATGATTCATTTTCACGTATTACCCAATTAATCAAACAATAACACATTTTATCACGAATATTGTGCATAGTAGATTTCCAACTTGATTAAGGAAAAGATGTAAATTAATTGACTTACCAGCAGGCAACTCTCTGAATCTTAAATATTCCATAGAACGTGTTGTTACCAGTGGTTTTTGTGGATAAAATAATCCATGAGCTAGTGTATCCATTCTGACATGATAATTAGTTATATAGAAACCCATAGCTTGTTTCCCCATAGCAGATTGGTATGTATTACGGGGAGACTGAAATACAATAGACTTTACAGTAGAAATGTGATTATCATAGTTATATTGAATTTGGTAATGTGAAATTAGAAAGTAGGGTCAATTAACAGAAAAATGACCTGCTCATCTTTCTATAAACAGATCTGTCAATTTTCAAATCCAAATCCAAAATTCCAAAGTTTAAAACACATAATATAAGATGTGGAATAATAATTTTTTCAAAATGTATTTATATTTTAAGTAAGTGTGATGAGAAGAATTGTGTACAAACTGATGTACATACCTGATTGTGATCAGGAAATGGTATAATAGAAGCACAAACACCTAATATCATAGCAGGATGGATTTCACAATGGGTGTATGTTGAACAGTATTGAGCTTCTTTCTCAGCTAAATCATCTGGTGTCATAGCTAACATAGTAGTCTCTTCTTCTAATGGATCTATATATTCTACTACACCACTAGCTACTAAATCTTGCCAACTAAATAACAAGTTAAGAGAAAAGACAATCAATACAAATACCAATTTTTAGAAACAAATTGGTCAATAAATAAATATTAGAAATGTAAAGGTTTATGGGAACCTATGTAGTTCACAACATTGGAACAGGGTTTCAGTCATTTTTCACATCTTTCCAAGAAGAATGTTAATAATACTTAATTCTAATTTAAGCAAGATGTGATATAATTTGCTGACCTGTAATTGTTATATTCCCTCAGTTTTAGTTGTTTAATATGACTTTTCTTTAATAATAACTTCATACTTTCAACAATTAATAATGGACGACATATTCTACCAGCATCAGTATAAATACGGATCTCTCTTTCATGGAAATCACGAATCATACACACCTACAAAAAATATTAATTTAAATACTTTTATGGCAGCATGGATTGATAATCACTTTGTTTGTATCAATAATTTGGCTATTTTTCACTGAATATCTAAATGACCTTAAGATTTATTCTACAAAAAGAACATTTAGAAATTTTTAAAATTATATTAATAGAACAACCAAGGAATAAGACAAAACAGAACTACATTGGATCCACAAGCTTAAAATTATGTCTCAATCAGGTATCTACAAATTCTTTAGCTTTCCTAATGTCACTGGCCAATTGTGGAAAATTTACTATTAATTTCATAAGCTGAAGTTTACAATTTAACTGACCTCTGAAACAATGATATCCATCTCACGACGTAATTTACGTAATGTACTCATTAATTGATCAGGATCACGATGTATTCCTACCCAACAACCATTAACAAATATCTTGGAGGCACTGAAATATACAACAACCATTAACAAATATCTTGGAGGCACTGAAATATACAACAACCCTTAACAAATATCTTAGAGGCATTAAAAAATACAGCAACCATTAACAAATATCTTGGAGGCACTGAAATATACAACAACCAATGACAAATATCTTATAAGCTCTGAAAAATCAGAAAAAAAATCCTCTACAATAATAGTTGATTCTTTTGAGCATTAAAGAAACTTACTCTTGGATAGCTGATGGTGCCACTTCTTCGAGATTTTCCATACTCCATTCTTCTAAAAACTCTAATATAGGTGATGGCTGAGATCCAACAGAGATATATGCCATTAAGGCTAGATTTTTGACTAAACCTACAGCAGCACCTTCTGGTGTTTCAGCAGGACAGATCATACCCCATAAAGTATTGTGTAATTGACGTGGTCGAGCTAGTTTACCATCTCGACCAATAGGTGAGTTCAGACGTCTCAGATGTGATAAGGTGGAGGCAAATGTCAGACGATTCAATACCTAAAAACAATAATTCTTAAGTTCAATCATGACAGAAATCAACTTGGCAAACATGAGAGCAAATTTCCACATCCTATTTCCTCACCAATCATTGCTATATAAAGCGATATGAAATATTGGAATCTTTTAATTTCCTTTTTTGAACCCCCATGACTAAAAAACTTAACATACATTCTGGAAGATGTAATCAATGATATGATAAATAATAGAACCTTCTGGAAAACAAGCATTTGCATGATAGTGGAAACTGTAAAACTAATTGATACAGATGGTCCAAGAAAAGCGTAAGAATAGTATTAATTATCAGATTACATCCTACCTGTGATACTCCAGCTCTAGCTTGATGAGCTTTTTTCTGATCACCCCAATTACCAGTAGCAAGAGAATATTTTAAACCATCTGTAATAATTCTAGTTTTTATAGCTAACTCCATATTAAAATCTTTACCACGATCTATAAACTTCTGAGCATACATTCGCACTTCTTTCATCAAGTTTCGGAATAATCTATAAAGAGTAACAATACATCATACGAGTCAATTTAACAATTCTGAACTGATATTAGTTCTGATTACCAGCAACGTTAACTGGAGGTTTATTATAATATGTATTTTGTTGCGGTTTCCCTTTTATCTCTTTTATTGAGTGGTTGATACTGTACAGATGAACAAGTACTTGAGACTCAAACACTGAAAATTATCATTAAGTAACCAGTTAACTGTCTTCCCAAAATTTAGGATCTCCACAACATCCTAACATAGAATTGAAACAGTAGGAAGAAAGTACATACCCTCTAAATAAGAACGCCAATAATGGCCCAGCTAAATCTAATCTTTTATTACCATAATGATCTCGATCATCTACTTCTCTCCTACCTAGAGCTGCTAATAATAGTCTGTGTACCATATACCTACAATTCATAACGATTCCAACCTTATTTCTTGGATTCAAATTTCAACTCAATTTCATAGACTTTGGTTCTTTGGTCTGTCTTTACATACGATGGTCCAATGGATATTTGTTTAACTGTAGAATAATATTAAAGAAGAGAAAGCTTACCCTAAGAAATATGCTTTCTTAGTTTCACAGAATTCTGATACACCAACATGAGGTAACATTTCTTTCTGTAGAATTTCTTTAGCATATTTAATTCTTTTTTCTTTAGTCACACCAGGTCTAGCTCCTCTAGCACCAATAAAATTTAAAGCTACATTCTGTTCTTGAATTACAAAAGCTTCATCTAAAGAGGGTTTGACCTATATGAAAAGAAGAAACAAGAACAGTCAAACAATGATTGAATTTGGTATACTTCCTTTAATAAATGATCAATGATATCTTAAGAACTTATGTCATGAATCATTATCTCCAAACATTACACATAATTTTCAATCAACAAGTATTTAACACTTACCATTTCCATCATCTCTGGATCATCAAAATCATAAATAATATGTTCTAATATATCTCTATCTGAGACAAAACCTAGAGCTCTAAATACAATAATAATAGGTATTTCTTGTTTAATATATGGTAATATACCAATAATACGTTGTCCTATAGCACTCTTTTTAGCTCCCTGAAAGTACAATTATATTTTCGTTCTTAATACTATTACTGTGTTGAAACAGGTAATAAATCAGTAAAATTAAAAAAGTTATTTTTTCTTCAAGTAACCCGCTTTTGTTTGAAAATTATGATATGTAAAGAATTAAGCAATCTTCATTATCAAATCTAAATAACTGAAAAACATACGGAAAAATATATGACAAAGATAATTTTAACCAAGCAGTTCAATTAGAACACATGAGATTTAAAATTTATTTCTTGAATATTGAATATTATCATTATTTACTGTCAAATACAACTTTATAATGGGCATCTGTAATTCTGTGTCTATAAAAGTTTGAATAATTAAAATTATACTTACACCACCACCTCTAGCCATTAAATTAACCCATAATGTACTAGTTGGTCGTGATGAATGCTCTAAACATGATCTCAATTCAGTTTTAAATGCATATTTGGAATCTTTCTGTTGAAACACATATACTGAAATAAAAACAAACTCAAAGTTGAATTGTAAATTAATTGTAATAAATGTGATTAGAACTAACATAATCTGACTTTTGTAGGCACAGTCTAGAGATTATGGATTCTCCAGTTTGATCAACTGCATAATTTTTACCTCAACAACAGGTCCCTATGTGCCATGATTGTTTGAGTCATCCTATTTATAAAGCATCTTCCACTCTATCTTTGAAAATTTACCAAAAATTCAACGTGTCTACAGGCAATTTGCATCTGTCAGCATTAAGCAAATGAATTCACCAGAAAAGATAGTGGACCACGGCCATATACGCCTAACGAAAAAGTCGAAAAAGGAAAAAATTTAATCAGGAGAAAACAAAACTTTCTCAAACCTTTCGATTTAGCTCCAATAACATCCATTTTAAGTTTCATCAAAATCGGTTGAAAACTAAGAGAGTAATAGCTTTAAGATTTGGGGCAAGGGCAATAACTCTGCTTGTAACAATCAAAAATAGCTCAAATTCGAACTTGATCTTCGTTTTCTGATCATATTTACACATATCAAATTTCATTTGATTCCGTCAAAAACTCTAGTTTTTAGAGCGTTTACAAGGAAATGTTGATGGACGGACCGACAGATTTGAGGCAAGGGCAATAACTCTGCTTCTAACGATCGAAAAAAGCCCACATTCGAACTTGATCTTCGTTTTATGAATATGTATACACATATCAAATTTCATTTGATTCCGTCAAAAACTCTATTTTTTAGAGCGTTTACAAGCAAATGGTGATGGACGGACCGACAGATTTGGGGCAAGGGCAATAACTCTGCTTCTAACGATCGAAAATAGCTCAAATTCGAACTTGATCTTCGTTTTATGAATATGTATACACATATCAAATTTCATTTGATTCCGTCAAAAACTCTAGTTTTTAGAGCGTTTACGAGCAAATGTTGACGGACGGACGGACCGACGGGGGTGACTACAATATACGTCCTCATAGAGAGATGAGGGCGTATAAAAAGTTGACTTACCTGTATTGGCAGCCATTTTCTCCTGAGCAATAAGAACTTTCTCAGAACCATTAATAATAAAATAACCACCAGGATCTAATGGACATTCATTTAATTCTGTTAAATCACGATCAGTAAGTCCACTTAATAAACAATAGGTTGAACGTAACATAATAGGTATTTTTCCTATATAGGTTTTCTGATGTAATGTTTGTACTTTATCTTCACCTTCTTTCTGTACAGTTTTAGAAATATCTACATAGAGTGGAGCAGAATAACTGAAAATAAAGACAAGCATTAGTTGAGATAACATAAACTCATAAAGCAGCAAAAAAGCATAAAATTTTGATAAAAATCAGATGAAATGTTTAGTTTTTATTGTAATAAATTTGTTAATGCTGCAATTGATTAAGCAATAACTTAAAAAAACAATTCACAGGCCTCTATATCACAAAATTGAATAAAAAAACATAAAAAAATTTGAAAAAAGAAACATGTCAAAAAATACTTACGTAAGATTTCTCAAACGAGCTTCATTAGGCATCATAGGACTAGGTGCACCATCTTTTTCCCAATGTGTTGGTTTTGACAAATAAATCTGTTCAAATTTTAACTCATATCTTGGCTAAAAAAATAAAATTTAAAATAATCGAAATTCAAGATTCTTGCTTACTCAAGCAGAGTAACTTGATCTTTGATTATCTGAATTGTCTTGCTTGTATCTTTATCTTGATTTATATTGACCAAGTACTGATCAAAGTGTAACAAACATACTGATGACACTGAAGAGTATCTAGAATAACATTTTACTTACTGGAGTTTCTATTACACCAGATGTATGTTGAGACTCGGCTTGAAGATCAATGGTTGGTGCATCTTCAACAATTCTCTGTACAGACATCTGAATAAACTCATCAAATGAATCTAATTGTTGTCGTACCAAACCTTTCTCATCAAAATACGAACTGATGACAATCCAACAAGCTTCTTGCCACATATCAGTGGTAATTTCATCACTCTCCTCCTCTCCCTCCCCATCATACATTTCTGAAACATTAAAAGATAGCTTGCCAGGCAAGGTAACATACGCCCACTTCAGCAAATTTGAATATTTGAAAAAGTTGATTGCACCATCGCACTTATTTGAGCTTATATTTAGATGAATCAATTCGAATGAAAACTCTAGCCTTTATCGAGGGCAATAACTCATAAACCGACGACTGGAATGGCACCATTTTTAAACTCTCCCGAGATATTATCAAGATGAATACACATACCAAGTTTCATTCAAATCGGATAAAAACTCTAGCTTCTATCGCGTACACAAGTTAATTTTAACGTTTTTTCACTAAGTCAAGGGCAATAACTCATAAACCGACGACTGGAATGGCACCATTTTTAAACTCATTCGAGATATTATCACGATGAATACACATACCAAATTTCATTCAAATAGAATAAAAATTCTAGCTTCTATTGCGTACACAAGTTAATTTTAACGTTTTTTCACTAAGTCAAGGGCAATAACTCATAAACTGACGACTGGGATGGTGCCATTATCGAACTCATCCGAGATATTATCAAGATGAATACACATACCAAGTTTCATTCAAATCGGATAAAAACTTTGGTTTCTATCGCGTACACAAGAAATTGTTGACGGACGGACGGACAGGGGTGACGGCAATATAAAAATGTGGACGTATAAAAATTCAAAAATATTTATTATCCAATTAGATGATTGTAATAGAATACCACCTCTTTTAAACGTGATCTGTCAGAATTATCGGCCATTTTTTTCGAAGAAACTAAACATTCCAAACGCATATGAGATAACGTCTATGATTGGTCGATATTAATACATACCAGCCAAGTAACTATTTTTGACCAATCAGATTTAGCCTTTCAGAATGACTTTGTCTGCGACAAAATGGCCGAGAATTCTGACAGATCCTGATAAGAGATGTTTAAATTGGTTAGAACATTGATAATTGAAATTCTCAAAGGGTTTGACAAAAATTCGCACGATTCTTCAGTTTCAGTGGAAACGTGAAATAAATTAGATTGAACGTATAAATTATCAATAATTCAGTGGACTACTTAACTGAATAGTTGTTTTTTTTTTTGATTTTATGAGTTCTTGAGCGTAAAAAAAAAAGTATGGCCATGAAAAGCAGTGAATGTTGTATGTGATTATAAATGTTATTCAAAGATTGATATCTTATGTACAATTTCAGCCATTTACGGTACAGATACAAAGTGTTTTCACGTAATAAAACGACTTTATTCCATTTGTTTACATTTAGCTTGCAGCAAAACCCTTCTTGGGTCCACTTTATCATATTATTCTTTATAAATAAACAATTTTTTATTTTTTTTTATTTTAATAAACAGTAGGCATTATTTTGTTACTGGTCCCTGTAGGATACCGATTTTGTAGACCGACAAGTTGACTCTAGTCTAAATAATACTGCGTATTTTAGAGACAGACGACCAAGCATATAAATATCATGAAATGTTGTGTTACTTGATTTAGACCTTTGAAAATAGTAAATTTTGTAAAGTATTAGATAAGTATGAATTAAGATGTACCGTACAACAACTTGACATCATGTATTTGTGTACAAATTAGATGAAATGTCAATCAGGCGGGTATTTTAACTCAAACTACGTCGCCATTTTTCTAATATATGTGTTTATCCAATGAAATTCATGGTTACAATCTATAACTCTGGTTGGGAGATTTGGTTAATTTTGAGAGAAGTCTTTTGATTGGATGTAATTTCAATGACGATAAGTCTTATTTAAAAATGGCGGCCATGTTCAAAATACCTCCAGCTTGAAAATTTCAACTAGGATTACAGACAACAAGGATTAGTTTATTATGTCGAAAAAGGGATTGAATGTTGAGATGGCATCATAACATACAAGAAAATGGTCAGTTTTTTTAATAATGACATCAAGGAAGAACAATAATTCAATATCAAGTTATTGAATAAGATGTAATCCTGACTCTCTGCCAGCGGCATTGAGAGAGACAGGTATTCCGGTCTACCGATTTTGTAACTTTAAATAACTGAATATTGAGTGCCACTTGTAAACCTACCATTCTTATGATGCACAGTATCTTATTCGTCCCAGATATCGTTTATTTGTAAGTTATGTATGATTTTCTACTCATTTTAGAAAACTTTAAGAATTAACAAAATTCAAATGTAAACAATAACACTTCCGGTGATAGAAACCATATAAATATACAAAATACACACCTTCATCGTCACCATACATAGTTAACAAGTTAATGAAAACTTTGAAACAATAAATTCATTTGCTCAAAGCCTTCAAATCTGTCTATTAACGCAGATGTCACCGGATATTTCAGCCGTATTTTCAAGCCGACCGCTTCTGTTCCGCCATATACGGAACTCTTCAATATTAAAAATCATTAAAAGCTCTTTGATGAACAACTTCCGGTAAGGGAGTGAACTAATCATAAACAGCTGAAAAATGTCAAAATTTTGAAGTCTCTGAGCTAGTTCACATAGGCCAGCTATGGAGCTTTACCAAACCGAATCTCATTATATTCTATTAGACAATGAATTCAGTTTATGGTGTAACAGGCAAACAGGATCACTTGAACCTAAACGAGGTATTGTTGTCATTTTGACATTTTCATTCATTCATGATTTCTTGAGTCCATTCCATGATGAGAAAAAATTAAATGCATAAAAAATGTCATTATTTTATTATTGTATGTATAACAAAATCTTGCATGTAAATGAGTAAATTTTCTAAGAAACATCAAGATATCTGAATTTTGTCAATCCTGTTCATTTCTGATTCTTATTAATAATTTAAAAGACAATTAGACTAGTGACTTAGTACATTGAAAACCTTTACCTTTATAGCAACATTTCTTTAGCTTGATTAAGGCTGTAAGTTGGATCTTATCATCTAATGTTTGAATTGAATTGTCCATCTAAATTAAAAATTATTTCATAGAGCAGATATAATAAGTTGATATAAATTGATAAGACCTTCAGTTAATTGGTTGTAATGATTTATTTTAATAATGAGTGAGGTCAGCTACAAGTAGGCTGTAAATTAGTTTACATGCAAAATAATGCGTCATGAAAATTGACAGTTTTAGTTGGAAAAATTTTGTAATGACTGAAGACATTTGAAAATTCTTACTGTTAATAGTAGGCCTATTATGTGGAAAATTGTATTACATGTTAGAATGTATTTTAATGGTTAAACCACGCCCCCTAATTGATTGATGGGACTGTGGTTCATCTAGATGGCTGTGTATGAGGTGATGACTTTTAGAATTTTAAACATTTTGATGGATTGCTTGTAATAATAGAATAATCAATAAGCTTACACGTAGTAAGCGCTTATGTATTTAAAGGGATATGTTCACTAATTGTTTGACCAATAAGATTTCAGTCTCAGAACCTAGAATTTTTTAGCTATTCTAATCCATAATAATGCCATGATTATGAGCATTTGATAGTCAAAAATACGAATTGTCGTTAAGTGAGACTATGCCTTATATAGAAAACACATATAAGCTTACAGAAAATGAAAGATAAATGTTTAGGAAGGGATATAATTGAAGGGATTATGCAATTTTTGTGCAGTTCTAGTACTTCTGGAGGCTATCTACACATATTCAAGGCTCTATCACAATTTTTTTTTATTTATTTGCTGTACAAATTTAATATATTATTATTCAATATTAGGTTCAGTAGAATAATCTCAATTTATGAATTTCATTGTGTAAATCTGGTATTAACACATTACTAATGATATTAAATTAATAATATATTTTTTAGGAAGTGATCTATGTTCAGCATGGAATCCTGTTTGCATGGGTTTGTGTTATGGAATTATTGGAAAGATAAAACTTCATCCAGGTATAATTTTTTTTTATGAATTAATGAAATTGCAGTAAATTTGGACCTTATCTACTACACCATTGCAACTTGTAATGAGAATGTAGGCTTTTGTTATTTGCCCAGAACCTATAAAGATCCAACTTTGCAATGATTTTCATACAATCTTTGGACATTATAAAGTATATTATGTTACCTACTTCTTCAAAGTTTGGAATCAAATACCATCATTACTCCCAGCCCAGACTATTCTTCCAATTATTGGAACTGATAAAAGTAATTTTAGAAAGAGAAATGAGTTAAGAGATCAATAAGTTAGAGATGATAATACTAGGATTAAATAAAGATACAGATATCACTGTTGAACCTAGTATCTATTGTATTTATTGATTATAACCCGTAACAATAGCTATCAGTCACTTCTAGTATACATCTATCTTTAATTATCACTTGATTAACCTTTTATAGATATACGGTACTTCTATTGTTGGACACAAAATTTTAAAAATTGGTCAGCATCCATAGATTCTGAAGTGTTCAATGATGTCACAAATTGCAAAATATGCTTGTTTATCACAAAAGACCTGAACAATTTGTGACATCATCAAGCACTTAGTATAAATCAATTTTCTGGAACCAGAGAAGTTTGATTGAAAAATGGAATGGTGCGGAGTAATGCTTTAAGTATCCATGATACACAAAAAAAAATTGAGAAAACCTCTACCTACCCTCTAACAATCCCTCTAACAAAACAATTTTGAATTATGTTGAATTATGTTGAATATATCATATTGACAAAGATGTTTTCTAATTTTAGACTCAAGTTGGGCATTACTGTTGATAAAACAGAGAAGTTTAGTTGGAGAATTAGCTGAAAAATATAAAATATTTCAGATAAATAGAATAGCATTATTACCATTAAATACTACAGACCCAGTTGAGTTAGATCTTGAGGTAGGTATTTTGTTTTGAAATATATGGTCACCCAGTGCAATTGAACTTATTAAGATGAAATTCCTTCACCTAATTCATGACATGGATTCTGCTTTATGGAATCTCAGTCTTGATCATAAATATTCAGTTACAATGATTTGGTCATAGTCATATGATTTTAGTATTTTAGTCATGGAAATTTACTGTGACTTTGAAAGAGAATCTATGCTAGAACTAATTACCATACATCACTAGATTAAAGTACTATGACTAAACAGCCGTGACTTTATTAGTTGTGTCTGAATTATAGTTACTACACTGTGACCAATTAACCAATTATTATTTAATAATTAGTATAGTTGTATAACTTTTAACAATTTTTTTTTTAATTTTTCAGTTTTGTAAAACACATCATTTTGGAATCAAGAAAGCGGAACAAATTACAAGACCAGAATTATTACAAAAACCTCTACTTAAAACATGGAATACCATTAAATCTGCTGCTGAAAATGTCAAACCAAAAAAGGTCTATTTTTGCATAATAATGATCATTACGGTTAAGGTCACTTTTCATACGGAAGATGGCAATGTTTTTACATGCAGACAAAGCAAGTACTGAAATTAAAAGTAGAGAATTTGTTTTAATTCACATATTTTCTCCTCAGATAATGTGAGCTAAGATCACTTTGAAAGTGTTAAAAAACAAAATAATGATGAGATATTTACTGACATGATGCTTGATCAGCCAAGAATCCAATTTTTTTTTCATCATAAATGGTAAATAAAACAAAGTGATTTAATTTTTAGAAAGAAATAAAAGACAAAGAAAAGTTTGAAAGAAGGATATTAGATGTAAGTACAATTTTATTTTAATTTTTGAGATGCAACATGTTAACAGAAGCACCTAGTACCACGAATTCCACGGTGGACCTTCAATTTAAAAAGAAAAAACAACTAAATAGGTACATTTTCAACAACATTTTGGTTAATTTTTCTCAACAGCCTTTCTGAATTTCAGAGATATGAAGTACTGGGCGGTGCACCGCCCACCGTAGCTAGAACCCTGGTTCAGCAAATTTGTAAATGTTTACAGGAATTAATCAAGATCATTAATGATGAGTACATTTGTTACTGTATATAGGAATAAATCAAGATGTTTAATGATGAATACATTTGTTAATGTTTATAGGAATAAATCAAGATGTTTAATGATAAATACATTTGTTAATGTTTATAGGAATTAACCAAGATGTTTAATGATGAGTAAATTTGTTAATGTTTATAGGAATTAACCAAGATGTTTAATGATGAGTAAATTTGTTAATTTTTACAGGAATTAACCAAGATGTTTAATGATGAGTAAATTTGTTAATTTTTACAGGAATTAACCAAGATGTTAAATGATGAGTAAATTTGTTAATGTTTACAGGAATTAACCAAGATGTTTAATGAAGAAGAGTCGTTTTATTATAGTGATAAATATGATTTAACATGTAGTTTACAACAACAACATTCCACACAATACAATGAATCATTACCATTATTTAAACGTTGTGATGAAAGATTCTTCTGGAATAAATATGTCATTCAAGAACTGATAGATTTCAAGGTAAATATATGAATGAAATTAAAATGGGTAGGATTGGTTGAAAATAGTTTCTGGCTCTGCCAATCCAAATGCAAAATATAGTAATGCATAGAGATTTGTTTTGAGAATGGTAATACCAGAAAATCATTGACTAATGGACAGTTTGATTGTTGTCTGCTTTTGAATTTTTGTCATATGCGAGACTTGTATGGCACCAAAATGTCCCAAACATATTATTTACATGGTGTAGAAAGCTGTGCTATTTCTGGTTTTTAAAACAACATTTACAGTAGTCCAAGCTTCATCAGGATGTGTGAGATCTCTCATAATATTACATGTATGTAACTAGATCAGGTAATGGTTCAAAGAGTTTTATTCCCTCTATCATTTAGAGAAACTTTCCATTACTCGTATAATAAATTATTACAGTGTGAAGAATTAGATTTAGCTGATCATTGGATAATACCAATAGTACAAGGTTATATACAGATGGCAAGATGTCACATGGATTTCAGTGAGAATGTTAGTCCTGGTGATTCACCTGGTGAATACGCCTCATCATCAGTTGAACCATTGAAGTATGATATATGGTTAATATCTAGAAGAAGTCGACATCGAGCTGGTAATAATGCTTATTTGACATATTTTCAACTATTGACCCTATGAGAAGTTTTTACTTTGTTTTAAACAATGGATGATATGTTAACTATGTTACAATATAAGCAACAATTTCTTTTATGTTTTAGTCATCATTAATGTCTGTTTAATGTATGAATCTGGATGTACATTTAAGAAATATGCATTTTGAATTTTTGCTTCATTTTGAAATTAATGATGGTATCTTGATAGTGTACTGGACAAAAAAGCATAAGTTTATACAGACACCTTCTTTTGTTATTTATTTTCTTATCAGTGAATAACTATATCTATTAAACTACATGTATTGATTAAACTATTTCTTTTTCCAGGTACAAGATCGAAAAAAAGAGGTCTTGATGAAACTGGTGCTTGTGCTAATTTTGTGGAAACCGAACAAGTAAGTGATGTGAATATTGAAAATTGAAATCATCAGCACAACGTATTCTTAATACATTCTTTATTTATTCTACATATTTATTCGTGAATTAGAATTAATGAAAATTGATATTCATACGCATGTGTACATTTGAAATTGTTTCTTGCAGATCATCGAATTTTATCCTCACCTGGTTTCATTTGTTCAAGTTAGAGGTTCAATACCGGTATACTGGAGTCAAACAGGGATCAAATATCGTCCTCCACCAAGACTAGATAGAGGTAGTTATTTCCCTTTAATTACAACATAATCTGATAGATTTACCTTCAGTACAACTTAATACAATATATACCGAACAACATAGACATAGAAGCATGTTATCATTTGTCCAAGAATATAAAAAAACCACATAGAAACATATTTCATTTAAATTTTGTTTTAAATATTCAGAACATACTGTATGAACTAGTTGTATTTATCAACAATGTCTTATTTCAAATTATAACATATTTATAGCGTCCATTCTCTGGATGACATACAAAAATAGTCTTTTGATTAACATCCTGTGTTGGGTTGCATAAAAAAAAGGGTTTTACACCATTGGCTTTTCTAGGAATTATCAGGTAGAAGGGCCAAGTAGGGGCTAGTGTTATATGTGATATGTGTGAGAGAACTAGTATGTGAATGAAAGTATGTGTGTGTATATATACATATATATATTTTACAGCGTCATGGGAGACTGACAGAACCAGGCATATAAGATATCAAGTCAATGAATAAATAAGAAACCGGGGACCGGGAGGGGTCATACCCTGAGGCAGCCTTATTTTTTAGGGGACCATGGCCCCATTTGGACCCAGCAGAAACACCACTCTGTTTTATATACTACATAAACAAATACCTTACTTTACCTTGGCATTTTTTGTCTAACTATTATGGTTCTGTACAAATTGGAAGAATACATGATTTTTTTCTCATTACATTTTTATGCAATCTACAGACACCACCAATACTAAAATTACACATCAAAATATTTTAATGATTGCAATAAACTGTTATATTATGATGTTCTGGATTTCTGTTATCAGCCATGAAAAACTGCTTTTAATACCAGAATTTTGAACAAGAAATTAATTTTACAGAAAAATTATGATTGTACGTTGTTATGTAAACCTTTTCTACCCTGAGGTTCAAACATACCGACTTGAGACAATAACCTGTTATCAGCATAAATCAATTATTAATTGTACATGTATATTGATATTACAATAGAGAAAATTCTATAATTAAAACATAGTCTTGACATGTGTGAGAAAATCAACATATGCATCAAATAAGTGTGTTTGATGTTGCTTTAAGGCATTTTTCGGTCTACTTTAAGTACAGTATATATGTGAAAATTATTATTATTATATTTTCTCACTGTAACAATATCTATTGAATATGAAATTTAAAAAGGACATTATACCGTCTGAACTTAAAACATTTAATTAGCTCATGTATTCTACATGATAATAGCATGTAATGTAGTGTGAATTTAATGTTTTTTGTCTCATTTTATGACATTAAATATTGTCCATTGAATATTTTATCACTTTCAGATCATTTTTTTTTTAGGAAAACATTAACAGAAATATGACTATCATGTGCATTATTTTTCAATTTTTCGCTCATGGGTAATTCTTGATGTGAATTTTGTCTTTATATGACCTTGAATGTAATGAAAGGTATTGATTAACAAAATGTTGATTTTTTTCTCCTCTGTCTCTGAAAAGAAAGAACACAACACCAATGAGCCGTACATGTATTTCAGTGATTAATTTTACACAGTTATTACTTGTATTATCACTGGCATTAATCTATCAGATCTGACCATTACTGAGAAATCTTTAATTTTTTACTTCATCTGATACAATTTGTCTAAATGGATAATATTTATTAATTTACAGAATTCATAAAGGAAATCTTTAAAAATTGAATTCTGAATTAAACCTATCGTGCCTTTATTACACTAAAATTATCATCTAGTATCGAGAAAAAAACAACAGAATTGATGTTTATTAATGTTAATAATTTGAGATGAACTGACTGATGACTGAAGTTTGTAGGTAGGTGACAAATGAGCACTCTCTTCTAGATTGATGGAAAGTTTGCAGTCTGTCTGTAGGTGACCTGATTCTTAATTGTTTGGTGGATGGATGGTGGTTGTAATATCTTAATAATGGTTACGCTTAATAAACTGATTATATTTTGTATGATATTTATGTTAACCACTGGTTACATTTTATTTGTATTTAGACCCTTGCGCCGATTTATTTTGTAAAAAGTGACTGGCTAACAGATGAAACCGGCCGGCTGGCCATTTGTTTTCGGTTAGCCGGTTTTGAACTGGCTAAATTGGCTAGCAAAAAAAATCGGCGGTTTCCGGCGGCTAAACGGATTTCCTTCATTAAACATTTGAGTTATAATGAAGGAACATACATTATACACTGCAGGCATCATAAACAACTGGTCAAGTTATTTATTTCTGAATAATCAACTCACCATTCAAAATTTTAATCAAACTGCAATAGTTTTAAATTATCATGGATGAAACTTATCATGTTCAGCATGGTAGGTCTAAGTGACGATCGCCTTGAATTCATTTACAAAGTGGCAGAAATCGGCTGACTTAAATCGGCGGCGCTTTGTTTTCACAACTGGCAGATTATGGCTGTAAAGAAATCGGCGGCGGCGGCTAATGGCGGCGGCGGCGGCTAATGGCGGCGGCGCAAGGGTCTATTTGTATTGCCATTTCACTTCAATAAACTAGCTTGGATAGTGGGTCGTGTTTGATCGCTGTCCTGCATAAAGTATTGAACTCTATTTTGTAGTAGATACTACAGTAATTGTATTTCTTCTACTAGTAAAGAGACAGCTAGTTGTATGGTGGACCAAGTATAAATAAAAATCCAGGTAATTTGAATTCTTGGGAATTGATCCCTAAAAAAATCCATTTTGTATACAGGATAATTCAGTTGTTTGAACCAGTTGACCAAGCCATTTATAATGGATCCCCTTACAATTTGAATTATGCAGTTAACTTTTAAAAAGCTGTGTAATATCCTTATTAAGAATGGTTTTTGTCTGGTTATTTGACTGGAGATGAACAATTTTGATAAATAGGTGTAGACCAAGTTTAGATTATTTGGCATAGAAAATAAATTGCTGAAACATGTGTGGGGAATAATTTGAAACAATTTAAGGGAAATATGTGTCTGGTGTAGATTGATAATTTAGTTTAAGTTTAAGTCATTTCATCAATTTCAATCTTATTTATAATGTATTTCTTACTTTATTTTATTGTTCAATGTCACATCACCTTACAATTACATTTGAAAGTACGGTCATTCATTGTATTAAGTGTAATGCAGTGAATTTAAAGAGTCTTTTTTTCATGAGTTTTGGTTTTAAAGAAGAGAGTGAAGTGGAAATAGGTGTCCACCATTGTTTTTGATTTGCATCAATTTTTGACGGACATCGACTGAGAAATACTAGTTAACCATGAAACAAAAAACCAAAGGACTTATATTACATTACCTTTTAGGATAACAACATACAGTAGACATGTCCTTTTAGTAACAGTATATACAATCTTACCAATCTTACTATTGCTTGCATGGGACACCTTCTCGTCATTATAATTTTCATTGGTAGAGAGGTTTCTTCTTGACCAATCATATTACTTAAACTATTAATATTGCTACTAAATTATTGCAGGAAAATGTCACCTTCCATTTGCAATATGAGGAAAAATATCCCACCTGAAAATTTTTATCATATACTGTTGCTAAAGACGAAGTACCAGTACCCTGAACTAATCCATATTATTGAAAAACACTTAATTTTCTTAAAAGTTGCTTAGATTAATGGTTATCTTCATGTACAAGGATTCTGTTGTTAAGGTATGACATAAGATAAGTCGACTGTTGAATAAGAACTCTTTTTGGCCAAGTTTGAGATTTAAAATTTCATATCCATTTTAAAAGGTACCATACTTTTAAAAATCTTGAACCTTGAACAGTGATTATGAGATGACCTCAGTTGAACAGATTGTTGATACTGAGTATTATATTATAATGCTGAATATCCTATAGAGATATTCTAAGAACCCTGAAGAGACACAGTTCTGTTAATGCTGTGGATTATCTTCTTTAAAATGAGATGATATTGTTCTTGACAGTTGAACTATATAAACAGTGGTGATCAGTTAAACTGTAAAGAGATAGTCATAAAAATATATCATGAAAATTAAAACTGTAATTGTTTTTATAAGAATTCTCACAGTAATGCTTAGATGACCATGGAAGGATATGCAGGTTTTTGACATCAAGTGTCAAAGACTTCTTCACTGATCTCTCAAAACTATCTCTTCTTTGATTTTGTTTATTGCATATTAGCATCACAAAGTTTGTAAACATAACCTTAACCCTGTGCCAGTGCCTTCTATTTGAATAGCAACTTGTTGCTTTTCAATCACCCTAATCTCTATCTATTTCTACAGAATAATTTGTTTTCAGTAAAATGTGGGTCTTTTAAAATTTTAAACCTTAAAAGTTACATAATATATTTTTAACTGAAATAAGTTTTTCAGCCAATCTTGATAAGGTAAGAAGTTTGGTATTATAATTAGATAAATTCTGACCAATGGCTGCTGCCACCAATAACACCATGAAATAAGAGGGAGAATCAGGGTTAAACTGTCATTGATTATAATACAGGGAAAATGTAATTTTTTTGTTACTTACTAAAATGTATAGACCAGGCCTTCTCAAGACAATTTTCTAAAGCGTCACTTTGGTCAAAATAGTAAGCATAAAGCGCCACTAATCGATTCATTTTGTAGATTGGTAGGGGAGGGGTATTCAAATGTTCATGTCCCATATATTGGGTGTATATATCAAAGATTCATATTGATTTCTGAATGTCAGTAACAGAAAGAGAGGCGAAGTTTTTCACGTCATGACTATTTTTTGTTTATTTTTTACACAAACGACAATGCGCCACTTTTGAGGTTGCAATGCGTCACATGTGGCGAACGTGCTGCCAGTTGAGAAGGCCTGGTATAGACTGATACCCTTCAAACTTTGATTTTACAATTTAATTCTTCTATTATATTTGTTTCTAACTTTTTGAACTTAATTTAATCAGTTTTTTTTTATACCTCTGTTTTATGTATTTCATAGAAAGTTAATAAGTTATTTACATATAAAGTGAGTCTGGTATAATATCACTTGAAAACAATACACTCTCGTAATTGATCTGTTTTGTTTCAAATTTAGTACCTCTTTAAAAATTTCTACTCTAAACAGACTGCCATTACATCTGTAAATTAAGTTTACTTAAAATTTCTTTTACAATTTAATTAAATTGCTTATTTTAATTACAGGTTAAATTTTTATGAAGTAGATAATTTTAATGATATTTGTGTTTCTATAGATTGTTAAATTTTTTTTAATTACAATGAAATCTTGTTATCTCGACAACAGTTCTTCAAGGTCCTGTCTCAGCGTGGTCCTGGCCATATCCTTATGAAAAGTATGATTATTTTGAAAACAGATAAGTAAAAAAACTGGATATGTGGAAGTAGTCCCATAAATCAATTATTAACAAAATCACTGTGTGTGTCCGTACAAATTCCCATCAGGTTTTGCCGAAATTTGTGTATATTAAATTAATTGGTCCACAAATTTAGAGAATGAGATTTGTTTTATCGTTTATTGTTATTAATTGTGTCAAAAACATAATAGGTAAATAAAGAGAAGAGAATTCTTTTAAAAGTAAGGTTCAAAGGAAATAACTCCAATTAACCAAATGGCGGCTATACAGCTTAAGATTGTTTGTCTTCAAGTACTGCTTATCTCGAAGTTTTCAATATGGTCTCACTGACTTCGAGAAACCTAGGTTTCACTGTATGCACATTTGATGTTGCCTGTTTACACGATTTAATTTATCTTTTATGCAATTTAATTTGTAAAAAATCATTGAAATACAAGTCATGGGGTGGAAAAAAGTCAAGGGTTTGAAATACTTCAAATAAACTTTATTTTCTATTACACTTACACTTAAACCAAGACAAAAAAAACATCATAATAACATTAAAAGGTGGATGAAAATAAACAATTAAAATTGGTGCTAAAAGTTGAGGAAGTCTTTGTATCAGATTTAAACAGTACAATACAATAAAGTCAGTAGAACACTCAGAACATGAAGACAGATAAAATTGAAGACAATATTTGGGTAATGAGAGAAGCTGATAAATCATAATCAAAACTACATAAATATTTATCAAATGACTATTTTCTTCATATTCATCAGTATAAAATCCATTCATTTCAAAGTCAGGAGATGAGATTGATTTCCTAAACCATGCCTTCTTGATTTTAGTCAGGAAATAAGGAACATTGCTTCTTTTTCGTCTTAATGTTGTACTTGTTTGATAATCTAATATATCAAAATCTATTGAATTATTATCTAAATCTCTTCCCTCTTTCTCTTGATAAATCCCATCACCTTTTCTTCTCTTTTTCCTAAATTTATTCTTTTCATGATGAATTTGCTTGATTTTGTCAGTGAAGTGATCAGTGGTTTGGGTATTATCTAAACTATTATCTGAGTGATTCTGTGGAGTTAAACATGGGATTGAGTTTATGTCACACTGAGCTGATTTCAGTTTTTTACTACCACCATTCTCTAGAACATCATTAATATCTGTCAAACTCACTGATTTCACGTTTAATCTTCTAACCGTTTGCTGATTTTCATCTCTTTCTGTCTTCAGAGACTCTGTATTGTCTTTTTTCTCAATACTTGTCAACTGTCCACTATATTTCTCGCTAACATGTTCATCATTTGTGCTTGCTATCTTGTCATTTTGTCTCATATATAACTCTTCTGATCTCTGGACTGACTCAATTTCTAATTTCTTCACATCCAGTTGTAATAGATTAGAGCTGGTGTCATCAGGTGATCCAGAATTTGAGTTTCCATGCCATGATTGAACGTCCTCTAGTTTAGCTGTACTGTTGTCTGCTCCCATCTTGTTTTGTTTGTTATGAAATTGAATGATATTGTACCAGGCTTCAACAGGATTTGATGATTGAAATTGTACAGAGTCACGTATGTCTGGTAAACTAGGTCTCTTAAATCTTTGAAATCCATCATTTGATAATAAGTTCACATCAGTTGCAGAAAAACTTGATTTTCGATTTATTTTGGTAGTGTAATCTGTTATATGATTGCTGTCAATTTTTTGCTCATTTTCTGATTTGATTGATGTCATTGCTGCTTTTTGCATCAATGGATAAATTGTACAAATTGGTGGCAGAGTATTATTTGGACCATCATTTATCTTTTCTTCAATCTTATCACGCCATGCTGCACTCCATGGTGTCTTTGGTCGATTTGATTCTACACAGCTTAAATCATCTGTCAATTCCGGAGTTGCCTTGTCCAAATGCTGAGTTGTAATTTTGTTCTTCTTGATGTGGTATTTGAAGTTAATAAAAAGCCACATTGACAAAATAATAGGAAAGAGAAAATCAATGAGAAAATTGACAGTAGTTGATGAAACGTGCTGTGGTAGATGACAATGCCAGGTGTTGGTTGTGTTATCAAAATGATAGGCACCAACTGATATCACCGAGTTGACTGGTAAAATTATTATTAATAGTCCTAACCAAATTACACAACTAATAATAGTTAATCGTTTTTTATACCAATATTTATATTGTTCAGTAAATCGTGATTTTAAATAACCATCTAGAAGAAAGAGTGCCAAAAGCCAAGACGACAATGTTTCTGACGACATTGAAACATTAATTGAAAAGGTACACACATTTTTTCCTAGATTCCAATCACTGATGGCTAAAACAATTAAATTAAAAGTTTCAGCGAAGACAAGACTGATAAACTGAGTCAACACTAGTCCAAGAAAAAGTTGTTTGAATATGATGTTGGGAGTCATGATGACTCGCCCTACCAACCATGATATTAGATTACTGAACATTGTCAATATAATAAACAATGCCTGAATGACAGCAAGGGTAATGAACTCGCCACTTGAACTCTCAAAAACTATTTCTCCCATTCTTCTGGAAATAGAAAAAGAATAGGTTGATTAATTGTAAGACATGATAAAGTATAGAATAATAGATAATAGGTTGTTCTCTGAGGTTTTATTAATCATTACATAACACTACACAAGATAAGTAATTTTTATTAGGTACTCTCCTCTCACAGAAATCTGGAGTAGGCTGTTTTTTCATTTGATGAAGGTCAAATTAATTGAGAGACAAGTACAAATTGTTGCTCTAACAGACTTAATATTTCTTTTAATGCAAAATATAAAATTTGTCAATGAAAGATCTTTAAAGTTGATCATGTAGTTGGCATGAAGTTTTTTTGTTCAACATTTTTTTGGGTTACAGCACATTACTGGTAGAATCTAGTGCTACAGGAATCACTGTTATTCTAAACTGTGTCCCAGTATCAAAGGTATATGGCTGTAAATCATGTTCAGGGTTGCCAAATAAAACATGATGAACTTCTGTGAAGTTTTAAAGTCCTGGAAATCAAGTTTGAATTAAATCTTCAGAAGATGTAGTTGATATATCCTTTTAGCTCTTACTGAAATCCATATCCAATTTTCTCAGTGGCCATTGCATTTTTTCTTTCATTTTTACTTTTATTAAAAATTATATATTTGGAACTACACCTTTGGTGGATTTTTAATAAAAACATGAAGTCCTATGACAATCATTAAATATTTAAGTAAATATCTGTACATACCTGGACCTTCCTGTTAACAGTTCTGTTATTACAATGATCAGATAATTGCTCTGTATATCTATTTAATCTGTAGTTTATAACAGATTTTAACAGAATTAATATATTATACATTATAGATATATACAATATTATAATTGAAAGAAATGGTCAGTTTGGTTGTATATAGCATACCTAATTATAACATTTCCATGCAAAAAACAAAACTCATTACAAACATAATATGAATGTTATTGGTTTTTTCAAGGTAATTAACTTCAAAAAATAAAAGCTATGGCACTTTTCCTGACCATTATATGGCATATTGTTGTTTACACTAATTGTTGATGGTGTTTGAATGTTTGATAACTTTCTCTCTAAAGCTTTCAAACAATCAAATTATAATTGCATTTATATGAAATCCTTTGTCACATTTATGTTAAACCCATTTTATAGGAAAATTTAAAGTTGTAAAAACCATTCCATTAATTATATTTACATGTAAATATTTTAAAAGAGAATAATGGCAAACATAATGCATATTGCAAATTGAAAATTTTAATGGTTTGAAAGTTAAAAAGTTTTTGTATTTGGTCATATCTTGATAAATCCATTGCAAGCCACAGTATGGTGGATATTGGAGAAATTGGAAAAATGATATAATGTTTTTTTATGTGTAGGATAATGCATGGTTTCGAGGGATTAGTTGACATAATGCCTGCGGGTTCGGGAAAGCACGAGGGCCGAAGGCCCGAGGGCTTTTCCGAGCCCAAGGGCATTATGTCAACTAATCCCGATAGAAACCATGCATTATCCGACATAAAAACCGATTCCTAATTCAATAATTGGTAAATATGTTGAAAAATCAATCAATACATTTAACATCACATGGGAGGTAATCCATGTCGTGTGAAAAAATGTTCCAGAATTTTCAGAAATATTTAGTTTTTAATATTAAATATCTAATTTTACATTAAAAAATTCTAAAATGTAGTATTGAAAGATATAAATCCCTCGAAAATTAATTACGCTCTAAAAATCTAGTTTTTAAATTTTTAAAACCGTTTTTAAAAAATAAGATGACCAGTAAAAAACATTACAAGAAATGTGAGGGTATATATTGTTGTATCAACCTTTATTGCATCATAGATAGCAAGAAACCTTACAGATCACTGGGCTGTGACTTGATATTGTCTGATAATATTGCATACTTTGTCACTGGGTTGTGACTAGTTACGATTCATCAGCTTGATTTTGAAACTTCAATATTAAGTTTGAAAGAAAAAAAATCTTTAAGACGTAGAGTTGATTGCTCAAATGTATTGGTGTTAGATTAAAGTATATTCTCTCGAATGTACTTTGGTAGAGGGGATATTATCTCTAATGTCCCTGGGTTGAGGGATATTAGCAAAAAGAAAGACCTGCCATAACAATGGGATGACGTCACAAGAGGTTTTTATAAACAGATCATTTGAATTACCACTGATTACATTGAATTTAATTGATTTGCCCTACCATAAAAAAGTTAACATTGATGCCATTTGAAACTAACAAAATAAGTTTTATCAGAATAAAACGGAATAAGAACTTTTTGATTTATATTATGATATAAAAAACAGAGAAATCTTGAGAAAAAAAAATTAACTCAAAATAAAATTGGTGTATAGTTTCTGTATTTATAGAATTATTATCTTTGTATAACTCCTTTCTTTCTATATATCAGGTATCTATAACTTTCTGTTATATTCATTATATTTCTATCAATCATAATCTCAGATAACCTTTATAGTTATAAATCAGAGTTTGGCAACAAATTGAAAAAATATTAATTCTTTAGTGATATCACATAACTTTTGGTGTATGATGTAGTAAAAAGTCAACCATTAATTTTCTTGTGGCAATTTCTTTAAAGAGATAATCATCTTGTTTCATTTTTAAACTATTTAAAACATAAAACAAAGTTTATCCTTTGTTCTTCCAGAAAAAAAATAGTAAAATTCAAAGAGATAAAAAAAAAGTTTGTAAATTGAATTTTGAATTGTGAGTTAAAATGATTGTATGATTGATACTGACAAGTGAAATGTAAATTGAAATGAATTGTGATGGTGATAATACATAATAATTCTAACTAATCTCATTATTGTATTCAAGTTTCAAGATATTCTAGTTTTCTTGACTACATCAGTTCATTTCCACTGATAATTTCAATATTTGTGCATTTTTCTTCACTCGGTTTCAAATTGGGATTATATTGTTCAATTACTTTTCTTAATAAGAACATCATAAGTCATTATATTGTGACTAATTCAATACAATTTTTTAAATACAATTTTCTAGAAGAGAATTAATCCCATCAGATACATTTCAATCTCAGGAAGGTGAACTGCAATAAGATATCAAAAACTCTTTCTGATCTGAATTTAGTGATAAAAAAAACAAATAAAAAATTGCACTGTGGTGCATCAGAACTAAAAATGTCTTAAAAAATTAAAATTCAAATTTATAACAAATTTTATGGAAAAAAATGCAATCTGTTTGTTTTAAATTAAACATGCCATACAATGAGCTTATTTAAATTTCATTGTTTGGAAACATGTCTACAGTCAGAACTCATTTTGAATAGAACTCTACAATATCAGCTTTTTTCTGATACCTTGAATCTATTGAGAAAATAAATGTAATATAATTGAAATATGACTTTTAAATTTTATATTAATAACTCCTATCTCCTGCTTGATTGTTCTAATTCAATACACGGCCTTCCTTTACGGATATTATTCTTTCTAAAGGGATTGTATCAACTTACTGTTTAATCTGCTTTCTACTAGTTACTGTAAGGCGAGGAATATTTGTCAGATTAGCCTGTCATAAACTAGATTACTCATCATTTCTCAACCATTTTTTAGATATTGGAAGCTTTCTTCATTTTTCTCACTATTCAGAAGATTTTTATGTCTCAAGGAAGATCATATTTGTATAATTGTTTCTTTGATCAATCTAAACTTTAAAAAATTATTTTCAAAGAAATGATTGATGCTTTAATTTTTATCTAGAACAAGTTAAATTAGATTTTGTGGTAAAATGGAATGGTAATTATTAGTAATATGGTAGTGTTAAAGGTACCACATACATGTAAGACATACATCCTAGTAGGGAAAATGAATAAAAATGTAGAACTTCTTGCCTTCTGTTGTGTCCACTACCTTTAAAGCATATTTCAAAAGTGCCAAAATGACAAAATTTAGTTGATTGAGCCCTAGCCTATGCCAATGTATTCTTACAAAATTAAGCAAGATAATAAATTTATACAGAATATATAAGATTCAGATATAAGATTCAGAATAAAGTGCTCTAGATTCGACCTTTAGTTTAAGAGACTTTTAAAAAGATTGATCCCCTACGTATCATATAACAAAAACCATCATTAAATGATCACCACTGATTATTATTAACTTATATATTTATATCTTTTCTTATGTAATGGGATGGGCTGGTTATACAGATAACATTGAAGCTGCATTATAACAGGTTTTAGAACAGATCCTTAATATAATCAAAAGAAGGTTGAGATGACATTTTCAATGTAGGCTTTCAGAAGTCATCCCAAAAAATCTGAAGATGGTGCTAAATTTTTGCATCAAAGATCTATATAGTAGGATGTAGATTAGGCAAGCGCTTAAATAATATAGGTATAATCATTACTCCTTATCATGTAATGTATAAACAAAAATGAGGACACTGCTAAAAACAACAGTATCTTGAAGAATTGGGTTGAAGAGCGCCAAGTGAACTTTCAGGATTTTAGTCCAGGAATCTGCTGTGGTTCATATGATTTACCCCCTTTTTCTCATGAGCCTTTTTTGTAAGTCCTAAATGTACGTTCAGATCTCTACAGCAAGTGTAAGTACTAGTAATTGTACAACCAATTTTAATTCAGTTATTAAGAAAGACCTAGGAAATCTCAATAAATACAACAGCAACTTGCACTTGTATTTAATTTAAGAATTGATATTGTGTCTCCTCAATGAAAATAAACCAGATGAAATAAAAAGATTCATCACTTCAGACAATATAAAACTTTTTATAAACCTCTTATCCTCTAAATTGACCTCTTATTGAAAAACACAGACATCATGAAAACAGTGTAAGGCTGTTAAAATAAGGCTAATTCTTTTGTTCTGTATTTATTAAAAAACAAATTATTTATTGGATCAATTCTAATTAATTTTGATAAATACAATGCTATGGGAAGTTTAAAGTTTTAATTTAATAAATGTTGTATGTAAATATGTGTAAGTTCTAATCTTGATTTTAAATTTTAAAAATGTGTACTCAGAACACTTTGAATGTTGGATTTTTTTACAATGGACATTCTGAAATTGTTGGACATAATTCATTCATATATTATCTTTTAAGTGTAGGATGCATTATTATTTTGACAGAGTTTTAAATACAACTTAAATGATAATATCCCCAGAACTGACACCGTTTAACATCCAATCTTTAAGGGATTAAGTGCTCTAATTAAGTTGGTAAACATTAGAAGCTCAGTTAATAATATAATAATAAATCAGAGAAACTGATGCCTTGAATAGTGTTCACTCTAGTAACTGTTCACAGTTTAAACCAGATTAAATCATTCTTTTGTCAACTTGAACTTGTTTGATCAAATCTCAGAGGATTTAACAAACCCTATTTATAAATTATGTCTTGAGTATTTTTTAGTGAGCTCTGTTAAGAACTGTTTAACTTTTTAAAGGTACTTGACAGAACAACCAAAAACGTCCAGAAGTACATATGTGTAGTTCAGGCTAGATCCATGCTACCTCTTCAACTTTATAGTGGCTTTCTAATAAGATTTACAGAAAACAAGTTAAGTGTCTGTTTTTCTTTTTTAATGTAAATCAGTTTTGATTAATTTGATGATGTCTGAATTTCTTCTGTACTGGACCACAGGTGAAGTCTGACTTTCTTTTGTACTGGACCACAGGTGAAGTCTGACTTTCTTCTGTACTGGACCACAGGTGAAATCTGACTTTAATTTTTGATTGAAGATCAGGACTTCAGTGTGTTAATAAAAATGTAGAACAAGTGTTTTTTTTTTATCTCTAGTAAACACAATTGATTTGGCGGCAATTCTCCCTCTTTATTATTACATGTACTAATTTAGAATTGTGTATTTTATTAAGAAAAACTGCGATGAAGACATTTTGGTACAGTTGAGGTTAATCTAATGGATAATGAAATATAAGAGCACATTGGTTGTAATCTATAGAAAAGAATTATTACACAGTTTAAATTGTATTGTGACTAGATTTAAGAGGATTTTCATGTTATTCAATGCTGGATAGACAAGAACATTTACCAGTATCAAATTGTATTATTTATTGAATATAGCTGAAACAATAATATAAACAATATATATATAATGTACATAAAATACAGTCTTTACATACAAAGTCATGAAGATATGACTATAAATTACTAAATGGTTAAATTTATAAAAGACACCACTTTACTGTTATAACATGTTGACAAAACCCATTCTCAGTTTGGCATTTGATTTCAATGAGACACAAGTTTCAATATTATAATATGGAGACTCTTGTTAAGGAATGCAGATTGGCATTAAGTGTGTTCAAGAACTTTATGTAACAGCCTCACAGTTGATAAGAAAAAGATTTTTGAACTTAAAGGGATTGTAAAGAGGTTTTCTAAACTTTATATGTGTATCGGGGACACTGATGGCATCAATTTGCGCCATTCCAATTTCCAGTTTGACGTCTGTGGTTCTTTCAATTCCACTAAAACTAACTCGTTTTATGATGTCACTAATATTTATCTGCATAGACATCAATAGTTGCTTCCGGTAGATCACTTTTAGTGACGTCAAAAACCACAGGCGTCGGATTAGAAATTAGAATGGCGCAAATTGATGCTATCAGTGTCCCAGATACACATACAAAGTTTAGAAAACCTCTTTACAATCCCTTTAAGGACATTATTGTGTGTAGGTTTCACTTGTAGAGAAGCAAGAAATATTGACCTCTTCCATGTAAAACTGTATTAAACTGTGAAAAAAAAAAGGTTTTTCATTCCTCGTTTTATAACAATTGATATCTTGAATGTTTTTTTATTACATTTCCTACTGGAATCATCAGGGCATTATCACTCAGATTAATATTATTATGTTTTCAATCAACTTTATAAAAAATTTATACAGCTGCTATCTATTGATGAGAACTTCTGCTTTCCAGTTTCAATCTTTTCCATCAAGTAAATATAATTGGTGTCTCAGAAGGGATTATAAATGTAAGATTTATCATTGAAAAACCTTTTGCAGCACGTTCAACACTATTGATGTATGGAAAAAGTAAAGGTTGTAGACAAAACTAAATCAATTCCATTTTGCTACATTTATATGTACTTTCAATAGTATAAAGGTACAGGAAAAACATTCTGTTTCATTATTAGGGACTTGACATATTCAGCATTATTTATTGGGTGCTGATATGAAAAAGAAAAGGTAGGCAAAAGGAGTATGTATTTGTAGATAATTTTATCATTTATCAAGTTAAGTTGGCAGTAAATTTCACAACCAGTTTTCTAGGATCAATGCCATCATCCACAATTCATGAGTTGTATCTGTTGAACATTATCTTAGTCCAATTCGACACTTGATTAATGAGTGATTAGATATAAGAAGGATGCTAACTGCCCAGTCTATCAGTGTTGTCTATGGTAAAGAACATGTGATCATCTATCAAACATCAACTGTAACATTCTGGAAACACTGTCATTTGTTCTAACTCAACAGTTCTATCATTAAGTGTCGTCTGGTGCTACTAGGTCTACATTACACAAACTGTGAATTGTCCAATATAAATATTCTAGGGTTGAAATGTTTAATGTTTAGGAAAGGCGTTAATGTGTAGTCTACAGATTTTATTGTATAATCTACAGGAATTCTGGTTTTATATCTGCTGTTTGAAGTGAACCTTAAAGTTTGAAATATCTTGTTTCTGATCAGCCATTTCATGAGCCAAATTATATATCTGAAGTTGAGATTGATGTAAGCTTTGGGTATTCTTTCATAATATTTCTAAGTATCTAATCAGCAGTGTTAAATTCAGTATGTGAATGACTTGGACAGACCTAATATTGGACCACCCTAGAGTAAAACACAATTTAATATTAGCTTAGTGTATTTAAAAAAAAAAAAATGAAATGAATGGAGTTTTACGTCCTACTTTTCTGCACCTATATGGGCTAATTCAGGACGGGCAAACGCCATGCAGTGTGCAATGAGGGAAATTTTGCCAGGACAGCGGCATTAGCCTGCTCTTATTTTCGATTTCCAACTGTCGAGGGATCTTTAACGTGCACAGCCAATAGCACACGGGGCCTCGGTTTATCGTCCCATCCGAACGACTAGACGCTTTTCCATGTCAGCCCCTCCGACCTGCATCACTGACAGGGGGAAACCGGGTTGAAAAATCCGAAGGCATCATCTCGACCCATGCCGGGATTGAACCCTGGACCTCCTGGTTAGCGAGCAAGCGTCTAACTCACTGAGCCACAGTGTATTTTAAAGAAACTCTTAAGGGCTGACATATTCTACCATCCGTATAGCTGTTTCCATAAAGATTATTCTATACTATTGATTTGTCATGTGACATAAGTTAAGAACACTGTTAAAGAACATATAGGGGAAAATTCTTTTAATGCCATTTAATGTAATATAGTATATAGTTCATCAATGCATTTCATTATAATTTTGAACACCTGTCTTATGAAGTACAACATAAGGGGCTATTACATCCTATCGGTAGTTGTAAATTCATTTCATTGAGATCTGTTACTGGATAACTTACTTGACTATGTGACACAGAGCAGTGAATGTTTTCTATCACTGAGATAAACATCACTTTCTGAATTTACACTCATTCACCATATTCTATAAATGAATGATGATACATCTATTCTAATAATATACCAGTTAACTCTTTAACTTTATATAATATTCAATAATTATTCATAAAATTGATGAATATCTGGAATTGATGATTGTTAAAATATTGTTGAACACATTGTTTTGAGTTATTGTTGAAATGTGATTCAATAATTATCTAATTGCCATCTATAACTAGTACAATGATATAATGATAGCAATATAGCTCTTGATATTTTTATTACAGAATTGACATTCCTATTGTTTATTATTTATTAAAAGTCATGACATCAGTATGACACGAGTATAGTAATTACAATGAGACAGTAGTATTAAAGGAATACAACCTTGTAGAATGGACAAAAAATCAAAATTTTCAAACTTGGTCAATAGGAATATCAGCAGGGGACTTAACTGGTGGCATAACTATACAACAGATTACCTAAATAATCTGATAAATCCAGAAAACAATGTTTATATACAATAATTGAAAAACGCTAACTCAGATTTTAAGCGTTTTTTAATTTTAACCTGTAATTGTATGGAAAATTACATAGTTTAATGGGTTTATTTGATTCTGTTTGTATACTTTAGATGCCGTTGATGAATATATACTCTTATTTTTCAGGTTTGAGAATTAAATTTGTTTGTTCATTCTAAGAGGTGGTATCACTTTAACTGTGTTTCCGCTCACAGAAAATCCAAGTTTAAGCTAACTTTCGTGTGTTTCCACTGGGCAAAGAGCTTTTCGCATTCTACAATTGAACTACAACTGAAAAACCATTTTCTGACAATTGAGTGTACTGCTCATTTTATCGTGACTTGGTCCGAAACAAGAATAGAATGCTTTCTAGCATATTAGTAACTTAGTCCTCTATCCATTATTTCATTGGACCTGATGCTTTGTGAGTTGGAACTGATAAACTGAAATTGATGCCAAAATGTTTGTGGTTCTTTCTGTTTGAAATAGTTGGTATTGTGGGGATAATTACATCACATCTGTTATAAAGAATAGGATACCACTAACAGTCATTATTGTTGTACAGGAAATTTGATTTGAATAATAAACATACACTAAAGATCAACTAGGATACAACAGCTTAAAGTAAATAGTATGAAGAATGACTTTAGGGACATGTTGTTCTTGAATGAGATTCCATGATCCAGAAGACTGTCATCTACAAGCAATTTAAAATAAAGCTTAGAATAACATTTTAAGTCAACAGCAGGATTGTGATCAAGCATCCCACATGTTTATAAAATCTGTTACTTGATTATATAATATTATTTGTGATTGTTGTAATGAATAATTTAAGGCTTTTAATGCATATTTTGACTGTTGATACTTTTATAAAAAAAAATTAATCCTCTAAATAAATTAATAAACTGCATATGATATTGAATAAAAAATGGAACAAATATGATGAAATAAAGTGTTTTGTTACATAGCAGGTGTGAGTTTTAATTATAGACTTAATTATAATAGGTTTCACATAGGATAATATTTATATAGAGTAGACAGCACTTATAATGTATATTTAAAATTCACCAATATTGTCAATATCTTTCACTAACTCTTACACTTCAACACTTACAGATCAACACTTACATCATACTACAAAACTCTGTTATCATTGAAATGCCTACAAGTGTTAAAAAAATATTATTCAATGCTTTTTTTTTTCTTAGAATTCATCATGATGTTTTTATTGTTTTGTCGGTCTTTTTCCTCCTTATTTCTATCAATATTAGATAATAAAATTTAATTATCTGAAAAAGGTTTAATATGTCCTTGAAAATTTCATTAGCATATTATGCAATTAATATTAAATACTTTGATTTATTGACATCTCCAACATTCAACATGCAAATGTATCTGGTGTTCCAAAAAAATGTCAACAAGTTTGACAGAAAGTATCTCAGCTGTTGGTAAACTGATATATCTTTCTCACAGATATACTTCAAGATGTTGTTGTCAAACCCTACAATATATATTGTTGTTACAACCACTCTCACCTACAATTCAGTTGACAAAATCGCATCAAAAGACATTGCAAAATGGAGAGTAGCAGTTGTATAGCAACTACTCCAAAGAGAAGTACCATCAGGTGTGTAAGTATGGTCTGCTTCTTGCGCGACAACCACCACTACTGTATAGGTCAACATCATGTGATACAATCCGATCAATTTATGCCATTGTAATATCATGGCAAGACTTGATTTGTTTTAATATCATGGCAAGACTTGATTTGTTGTAATATCATGGCAAGACTTGATTTGTTGTAATATCATGGCAAGACTTGATTTGTTGTAATATCATGGCAAGACTTGATTTGTTGTAATATCATGGCAAGACTTGATTTGTTGTAATATCATGGCAAGATTTGATTTATTGTGATATCATGGCAAGACTTAATTTGTTGTGATATCATGGCAAGACTTGATTTATTGTGATATCATGGCAAGACTTGATTTGTTGTGATATCATGGCAAGATTTGATTTGTTGTGATATCATGGCAAGATTTGATTTATTGTGATATCATGGCAAGACTTGATTTATTGTGATATCATGGCAAGACTTGATTTGTTGTAATATCATGGCAAGACTTGATTTGTTGTAATATCATGGCAAGATTTGATTTATTGTGATATCATGGCAAGACTTGATTTGTTGTGATATCATGGCAAGACTTGATTTATCGTGATATCATGGCAAAACTTGATTTATTGTGATATCATGGCAAGATTTGATTATTATCATATCGCGGCTAGACTTGATTTGATTTATTGTGATATCATGGCAAGATTTGATTGTTATCATATCGTGGCTAGACTTGATTTGATTTATTGTGATATCATGGCAAGACTTGATTTGTTGTGATATCATGGCAAGATTTGATTTATTGTGATATCATGGCAAGACTTGATTTGTTGTGATATCATGACAAGACTTGATTTGTTGTGATATCATGGCAAGACTTGATTTGTTGTAATATCATGGCAAGACTTGATTTGTTGTGATATCATGGCTAGATTTGATTTATTGTGATATCATGGCAAAAGTTGATTTATTGTGATATCATGGCAAAAGTTGATTTATTGTGATATCATGGCAAGATTTGATTTATTATATCATGGCTAGACCATGTATGTGTATCCAAATAAGACATACTTAACTATAACTATGTCTTATTTCAGCAATATTTCAAGCAACTTTAGGTATATTAAGCACAGAACAGAAATTTGGATTAAAACGGGGCTCTACTGTACTTGATTTGATTTATTGTGATATCATGGCAAAAGTTGATTTATTGTGATATCATGGCAAGATTTGATTTATTGTGATATCATGGCAAGATTTGATTTATTGTGATATCATGGCAAGATTTGATTTATTGTGATATCATGGCAAGATTTGATTATTATCATATCGTGGCTAGACTTGATTTGATTTATTGTGATATCATGGCAAAAGTTGATTTATTGTGATATCATGGCAAGATTTGATTATTATCATATTGTGGCTAGACTTGATTTGATTTATTGTGATATCATGGCAAAAGTTGATTTATTGTGTTATCATGGTGAGACTTGAGTTGATTTATTGTGATATCATGGCTAGACTTGATTTGATTTATTGTGATATCATGGCATGACTTGAATGTTTTGATATGGCAAGACTTGGTTTGATTGTGATATGGCATGACCCTGATTTGTTGTGATATCATGGCAAGACTTGATTTGATTTATTGTGATATCATGGCATGATTTGATTTGATTGGGATACCATGGCTAGACTTCATAACATCATCATGACAATAAGTAATATGTTTTGATATCTTGAAAAGATTGTTCACTACATTATTACATCATGGCACGATTAGCTGTGATATCATAGCCATGTGATAATGTAACGTAAGATAATGTGATATGGAAACAAGTCCTGATAGAAACTATACACTTAGTTAGAAAGTGTTAAAATTTCATTATTCAAGCTTTGATCCATTTTTCAGACATATTTAATCCACAACGTAGTCAGTTTTCAAGACAGCTCTGTATAGTTAATGATTAACTATTTTCCCGATGTGACAAAACTCATTTAAGAAATCCACAGATTTGTGATATTGGAGTTAAGGTGTTGATGAAAAAGGAAAGGTGTCTTAGAGAAATATAATTGACTTGATTTCAATTTCTCTTGGGATAGTATTCTTTAATTTCGATTTTATTTCATGATGTACAGAAGAACTTATCATTAACCATATTAACGTCTTATCATGCACTGTATCTTTGCCCTCCTTTGTACAAAATGAATATCAACATGGAAAGGTGACACAGGGTATGCCCACCCCTCAGACAAAACACTGAATGTCACGCACTTAGTAAACCGGATTTTCCCTTCAGAGTGTTCACATAGCCAATCAAAATCCGTACAAGAATGACAATTTCATTAAAAATATAATCCAAAGAATTGAAAAATCAAGAGCAATAGTTATATGGCACTCCTCCAAATAATAGTATCAGCAAGAGTAATTTTGCTTAAGCATTTTTTATTATCAAAACTCAACCTTTTGCCATGCGTTTGGTATTATTATTACATACTTTACCAAATTACGATATTTATATATAAATATTTAGATTTCAGGACCCAATAAATACAACACAATAAATTAGCTTTAAGTATACATTAAATACCAATGAAATAGAGATATGCAGTAATTATTAAAACTAGGTAAATGATATATACTTTGATGTCTAATTAGAGGAAATGATTAATAATTCTCATTAGATAACTGACTTTCATAGTACTAACCTAAATGATCTGAAATGGTAAGTATGGGTTAACGAGAATCTTGTCTTGTCAAATGATAGATTCTCAGATGAGAGATATACAGTCAGTGAAAGTAGGTCAACTCAGATATACTATATCCATTAATTAAATGACATAATTATCATTACTTATCATTAATCTATATAGGGGGCAATGATATCCAATATATTTACTTACATTAAGATAAACATAATTGGCTATTTGGCAATAAATTTAATTTTGGTCACAGCACTCTGTCACTTATATAGAGGATATAATAAAAACAACAAGAAATTGACTATAATTATAACCAATTTTTAGTAATTAACCCATTTACCTCCCAGTAGGTCTTCAATATCTAACTAAGATATTCAATTAACAATTGGCCTACTCACTGACCACTTTCAATGTGGAAATATGATAGGAATGTTCTCTTCTAGTAATCTCTAGGTCCAAATATTGTTCTACTCTCTTGACTTAGTTTGCCTTGATATTTAGACTTGAAACTGGGCAAGTTTTGTTTTTTAATCATAATCTGATGTCATATTTTGAAAAGTAAGTACTATAAGTACCCAATATTTTACATAAAACTTTTATCAAGATACACAAGACATTTTGGTTCTTGGAGAACCTTCATCACAAACAGAAACTAAGAGGCCTTACCAATCACAGAATTAATGTGGTAGACAAATATTTCTTCCTAAAAAATTTCAATGATGGCAATGAAAAGCACAGCTAGGTGAATGACATTCCATGTAGCAAATTTCGCAAATACTTTGCCAATTATTTCTAGTATTCCATGAAGCAAATTTGATTAAGTATGAAAATTTGAAAAAGCGCTAGAAGGACAACATAGCAGTATTTTGCTTAGTTATATGATCTGGATTATAAACACGAAACACTAATAAATATTAACATTACAAAAGTTATAAAGATAACTCATATGTTATATGATAAATATGATAATCATATAGCAGGCCTTCTCAATTAATTTTTGTACAGGGCCAAATGTATTTATATAAAAAAACTAAGGGCCAAATAGAGCTTAGCTAGCATATTAATCAGAGTGTTTCAGCAGAAGAGGTCACTGTTGAGGGGCCATTCCCAAGGTCGCGGGCCGCCATTTGAGAAGGCCTGTCATATAGTTTATTATATAACAATTTAATGTCTGAAACTACATACATGGAAGTATATGATTTATGTCAACTCCATATAACACAACCTGCTTCTGTCACAAATTACCTACATTATTACTATGATTTATTTCTTAAAGACATTTCTTTTCTTTTCACATCTGAGTAAAATCTTTTATTTATGATCAATTGTAATCTGTTAGCATTATGTAGAACAAATAAAAATACTGTAAGTTATGATTTTTGAGAATGCTTACTTGTTAATCCATCGATAGATAACGTAATAAGAGCATTTGTGATGAGTCATTCGCCTTTTGAATAAACTGCGTTTAAAAAAGTACTGTTTGTAGCTCTTATTATAATCAACAACTTTTGATGGTTCATAGTTATATTTTTTAACATGTCAAGAGGTAATAAAGCTTTAACCTAAATTATGTCAAGGGTTTACCTTCATTAACGTGTCAAGCACTTTCCTCAATCATCTCTGACTCTTAGGTGAATTATCTGGTGCACTTGATTAATTATATTAGTCACTTGGTTGATTATAATAGTCACTTGATTGATTATAATAGTCACTTGACATGTCGCAAGCATATGTCTTATATCAGCTACCAAAAATGTAACCAGGTTATATGCCGGTGAAATTTGCATTTTGTAAAAATGAGCCTTCTTGGTATCAAAGTCGACACATCCTGATGTAATATTTGAAATATTATGAAAAAATAATCAAGATTTTTCAAAATGTCATAAATCTTACAATGATATGAGTTGTGGAAATTGAAAAGTGTGAAAATATATATGATTATTTGATGCTGTCTGTCTGGCTGTTAAAAGTGATATATTTTCATGAAAGTCATGATCTTGCTCTTCATTAAATAAGTCTCTATCATATTATTTTCTACTAACAGGTTATTTTCAATATGAAAGCCGTGAAACTGATATTATTATGAAAATTTTATAAATCCAATGATTCAAAGATTGATGTGATAGTAACTGTATTTAGGCTTTAAAGTGACTAAGACTTTTATTTTAGTTATTGCAAATGGCTTAGCCAATCCTAAAGCAGGGTTTGTATTGGGTGTTGATACTCTCCTATAGAAGCAATGGCCGAGGTCACAAGAAGAGAGCAGACATTTCAATTATCATTTCAAATATTAATGATTAGATTTTAACAATAAATCGTCAGTAAGAAGTACGAATCTACAGAGAAACCGCGACAAAGCTTATATGCATCGAAACCGGTAACCTGAGGATACATAATTTTGTATTTTGACTAATCATTGTGAAAGAGGTAATTTTTGCTCACAAACTGGGATGGGATGGGATTCTGCTTAAATTGAAGGCGGACCTAAAAATGATTCAGAAAAATTTAGATTTCCTTTGAAGTTCAATAACCTGATGGGGTAAAAAAGAAGCAAGCAGATCATCTAACAATCAGAAAAACATTGAAAATAATAAAATGTGAAAAAAAGAAATGTGAAGTTGTTTTATTAATTCATTATTTTCATTGAAAAGAAAATCCACCTACAAATGAATTATTTTGTAATATTAGTTGTCTCGTGAGAAATATTTAAATTGCGTTGTTTTATAAGATAATAGTCTTTTACACATAATCTCATTAAACCCACTTACTCCCTGAGTCACCCTCCCCTGTTTACATTTCATCAAATATTAATTTAGACATTTTTTAGAATATGTAATATAAAAAAACTTGTTTATAAACACCTTCCTTGGTAAAATTAACTATCAATTCTTGTTACTGCTGCCCCCATATTGATTTCATCTAAAAGGAATACTACCTCTTAGAATAAACAAAACAAAAATTCAAAATTTTAAACTTTTTCAATAAGACTTACGTTCATGAGTGGACATACCTGGTGTCATAAATAACACAACAGATCCCTTTATAATCCATCAAACCAAATCCACTGATGCTGTTATTGATCAAGGTTGAGAATTAAAATTTTATGCTTTAATTCTAGTATTCCTTTAAACTTACTTTGGGGTAGGGTGTGGGGGGGATTCACTCTCTTTATCGTTAAGTAGTAGAGTAAATAGTAAGTCTTGAAGATCTCGTGCTGTTTATATTGTGTGACTTTTTCATCGAGGCTAAAGTCGTTCTGGAACCAGTAAAACACGGTGTAAACATAAAGTGTTTGGCAATAAAGCTAGCGCTTGGCTAACTTAGAGCTAGCTTTTCTTCACAATTCTCAGTGGAAATGCGGTTAATGTGTAGTGTAGAATAGTATATAATGACAAAATCCCAGAAAAGTATGGAAATATAATTGAAAGTCAACAAAACCTCTGTAAACTATTCTTATTTTATGTCTTTTTCTTAGTTTTGCAAACTAAATAATCAAAATATGCTATGATGGGGGAGCCCTACTAATTCTTTGTTTAATTTGTGATGTAGTTATTTGTAATAAGAGTTTGAGAAGCTACAATTTAGATGTTTGGTTTTATTTGTTACCTTTAATATTCTAAAAATAGTAACAGAACAGAGAATTTGTCATGATAGTTCAAGCAAATGTCAAATAATCAGAAAAATACAATTGAAGAAGATGCCATATTCCAGAATCTAACCCTTCAGATGACTTGAGAACACTTGTGTATAAGATTTGTCGAGACAGAGTTATTAAGGTGGAGAGATTCAAGAGTTTCTATTGACAGACAATGACTTGCTATTTAATTTTCATAACTCATGTGAGAACATGATCATTTTCCTGGAACTGGACTAATATTCGTTTTTACAATTTTACAGTATAGGTTGAACCCATAAAAAAAGAGAGCCTGTAATGTATATAATATCATAGTTGAATATGTTTTACAAATTGGTAATTCTAAAATTGACTAAATAACAGAGTAAAAGTTGTTTGAATGTAGAAAAGATAACGTTTGGGCTTTGAAGTAAAAATGAAGCTAATAGTCTGTGACTTGTCTTAAATTAGACAAATATTTAATACACACAATTTCATTTCTCTTCCACGCAACCATGAATTTTGGCAACTTGGGAAAACATTAATGATGAGTTAATTGTCTTGTTTTCTAGTCAGCCTAATTTTATTACTTTCTAGAAATGGTGTCAATTCAAGTTAAAGATTTTTTTCCAGACTTCCCCCGCGGAGAGTTGGCCAAATAATGAAACACGTAGGCTAGGTTTTAGATGGTATTAGCCATGTCAACACTCTTAATTTTCCTTTCATTATGATATTGATAGAATAAGTTCATCACAACATATATTATTGGCATATTCATTATGTGAGATATTTTTTTGTCATGTAAGTTAATAACATATTACATAATTGGTTTTTGTTTTTCCCCTTATTTTGTTTTTATCACTAGCAAAATCTTAAATTGTAGAGATTTGCATGCATTTGACTCCACCACTACGTTGCCTTAAAAGGGATAAATTGGCATTTTAGCCCAAAAATATTAATTCTTAATTCTTAATGCTTAATTTTCAACATATGTTTGTTTCACAAATTTCAATGTTTCACAAATTCAACATTTGTTCACCAAAATCATCATTCGTTCTCTTAATCAATAATTTATTAAGTCCCCTTCTTTTGTTCTAAATTTACTCAGTTTCACTTCACATTTCTTCAGTATCAAATCATCAGTAACAAATTTTAATTTACGCAACGTTGCCTCCGTAGGTTTGGTCACCAGTTGGTCTTAAAGACATTGTGGAAACTTCACAGAGTGGTCACAAGTAAATCACAGTTAAGTGAGTATCTCACTGAGCTAAAAAACTAATTGGTGACACCAGTCTTAGCTGGTCAACGGAGACTCGCTGAGTTTTCAGTCCCCAAGACATCTCCTCCAAGTCTTTAAGAAAAAAAACCAATGTGCTATCTCTACAAAGCCTACAAGACCTGTTGCAGACCAGGAAACTGGGAAGACGTTTTGCCGACGTTGTATGACTTGGGTTTCATATATTAGGTGTATTTTGTATTTTTGTCTTTCAAATGCTGATGATTACGAAAACACTTCGGTTTTCCTCATTGCACACTACATGGCATTTGCCCATCCTCTTTGGCCCATACAGGTGCAGATAATCAGGATGTAAAACTAAATTTACATTTGAATTATTAATAATTCAATGGCATCAATTCATTTTATAACCTCCACTGTCACAGCAGCTTAGATATTGCTTTAAATAAAATATCATTGGTCACACATATACTGTCGCATCTGACAATAACATCAATGTCTAGGAGAAGGTGATAATGTAAACTACACTAAATTACATACAAACTTGACATGCTTGTAGACATGACTAAAAGCTCCTGTGTCAGAATTCAAGTCTTTTTGCATTTTAGCTCAACTATGATTACTCTGGTTGATTAGACAGGACATATGCTCACCCTTCTCGTATTTTGTGGCACTCTGACTAGCATGCAGATTGTTGTTTTAATTGGACAGCTCTGTAGTCCCGTTTACATTATAAAATTTATCCGTTATCAGAACAGTTCTGAGAATGCAATGGATGAAAAATTATTAGTGTAAACGGTCAAGCGTTCTGAAAACAGTTCCAATTTCAGACTACCGAGACGAGGTGGTCTCGAAACAGTTCTCAGAACGGAACAGATAAGAAACCACTATATTATCTCTTTCGTGAAGAGTTCTACGAGTAAGCTTCTGCTAACAGTTGATTGTTTACTTCGAACTGTTTTAGGAATGGTTGAATTTTTGTTAGTGTAAACAGGGTAAATTTTGTGATTTTATTGTGTCCTGGTCTAGACCGAGAACGGAACACTTCTGAGAGTTCTAACGTAAACAGGAACAGAAGTCATCATTGACAAATAACTTGATACTACATGGTTTTCAATCAGTATTGTCAATTATATATGTCTAGAATAGATAGTGTGTTCATGCCAAAATATATGAAATTTTGAAATATTTATATTTTAGTTTTAGAATGTTACACTAATGTCAATATCATGTTTTAACTGAAGTTCTAATTGAAATATGTAATTGTAGAGTTAATGCTAATAGTTTTAGCTAATAGTACAGTCTATAATAAAACAGGGATATATTGTCAGTATTTTTTTACTAGCTCATTTTCAATTAAAGCTACCAAAAATACTTTCTGACTTTTGGTCCATATAACCTCATGAAAATAAAGACAATCACTTTTCATAGAAAGCAGTTATTTCTGATCCTTTCCTTAATAACATTGGATTTTTATTCTATTGGGGCCAATGGGGTATAGTTGGATCATCTTGGAAAGTAGTATGAAATTTCATTCTTTAGTGACACAGTTGGATCATCTTGGACAGTAGTATGAAATTTTATTCTGATGGGGCACAGATGGATCATCTTGGAGTAGAATGAAATGTTATTCTACAGGGGCAAAGTTGAATAAGCTTTGAAAGTAGAATGAAATTTCATTCTTTTGGGGCACAGTTGGATCACACTGATAGTAAAATGAATTTTCATTTTTTAGGAGCACAGTTTGATCATCACACTTGGTTCATCTTGGAAAGTAGATAGAAATTTAAATCAATGTTACGAAAACACAGGCACAGGAAGTTTCAGCTGAGGTTAAAGTTGAAATTAGAAAGTTATATCCCTTCAAGTACCGGTAGTTGACAAGTTGATGGTAGACAGACTGTATTAAATATTAAACTGTAACATTCTTTAAATATTTCTTTATTAATGAGTGATTAATGTTGCATGGTGGCCAAGTCTAATTATAACATATTAGTTATTAGAACTACTATTACAGCCTTGAAAACTTTCATCTTATCTAACATATGGTAGTCAAATCTTGCCACTCAACTCAATAACATTGTTCACTTCTGAATTTTTTCTGCATATCTTAGGGGCCAGTGCACATGTGTGAGTCATTAGCTGAGCTATTGTCCTGTTTCACCACAGACTTAGTAGGTCAGGTGACATGTCATGTGATAGATAGTAAGCCTACTTCAAAACGGTGGACATGAGGGAATATTTTGAAAGTTTGCTTCTTATCTTGTTATTCAGATATCTCCGTTGAACGTACAGAACAATGTGTCACAATACATGGGTTAACTGCAAACAGACAAGGAAACTCCAACCAAAGTTCGATTTTATGTGCTTCAAAATTTTTTTGACTCCATTGGATGCCATTTTGAACAAACCAAAGGAGAATATCATATGATAAATTATACGCATTCTATTGGCTGATGAGAAAATCTTAACTGGGGTGCCTATTACATATGTCAAAAGCAATCATTGAGTCAATCGCCATTCATGTCAAAATTATCAAACATGATAGATTTCTGATGCAGTATCTTGGAGGAAAATGATGCACTAAATTTTACAAAGAGACACTGAGATTTCGGTTACTCATGATGTATGGCTGAGCAGTTATACTCACAAGTGCGCCTGCCTTTATGGTCTCCAATTAGTGTTCTTTAAAACCATGTCAACTTTATGATGCCAAGAAATCCATTTTGGGCATGTCTAATGTTTTTAACTATTCTGGTCCTGCTGGTTAGATCAAAACTATCTATAAAATGCTTGTAAGAGTAAGCAATACAGAAGGACTATAAATTCACGATAGTAAAATATTTACTTATAATTTGACAACAATATTTTCTAGATTGATTTGTTATGGTAGGGAATAACAAAGTAAATAAGTTCTTCCCACGTGTATACAGACTGAATTCCCACATAAAAATTTTAATATCTTTTAGATATATTTTAAATACATACATCACTCTTTTTCATTCAAAATATAGTTTTTAATGGAATTAAATCATATATCATATACATATTAAATTGAATAAAATTCTAACATGAATTTTTAACAAATTGATCTTTTGATAGTTTATTTTGAGAACTACCAATACTTAAAATAGAATCCAGTCTAGATTTGTATATTTTTAAAATTTTATTATTTTTCATTGTCTATCAAATAAAATGAATGGATTTAAAAACACAACCATTTTAGCACGGAATCAATTTATGTTAAAAGACTTATTTATGTTTTCTCCTTGTATCCATATGAAGTATTTTTTTGAAAGCTTTTCTAAAGTCATCATTGAATACTGTATATAGAATAGGATTTAAACACGAATTAGCATATCCCAACCATATTATAAAACTGACCAAATGTTCATTCATATCACAAGTCACACAAAAACTGCGCGTTAAATACATAAAGAGAAATGGAATCCAGCAGACACAGAAACAAGCCATTATAGTTAACATTCTCTTAGTGGCACGTTGTTCACGTAGTTCAAACCTTCGTTTCATTGATAATGTCATTCGATTATTCCGTGTGATTTTAGGAGGTGGTGATGCACACATTGATGTTTGTGATTTGGGGGATTCCTGTGTATTGTTTGTATTGGATAAGATATTGGCACTTTTGGAACGGTCAGCTTGAGTGATGACACTTTTGTCTAATATGTTATTTGGGCTTATTACTTCAGATTTACATTTAACCATCATATGATTATTATTAGATACTCCATTTGTTTTTTGTTTTTGACTAGGTTCTGTGTCTGATTCCTCCGAGTCGAAATTGGAAATACTATGGGAATTCTCCTGGATAGGTAGAAGGTTATTTTGACATGATAAATCAGTGATATCACGTCCAATATATACTGAACTCTCCATTGTTGAGTCATCTAATTCTTCGATATAAAAGGAACTAGTTTGTGTTGTCATTGTATCTAGATTGGTTTCTCTTGTGATGCTTCTTTCTATTTTCTGTTGATTTCCTCCATTTTGTGCAGATGCTTTCTGTGCATAGTATAAATTTGCCTTGGCTTTAAGATGTTTAGACTGCTTATGAAGAACAATAAATATACGAATGTAGAGAAAAGTCATTAATAACAACGGCAAGACAAAGGATCCCATAGCAGAATATACCACATAACTCTGGGTCATAAATAATATACATTCATGTCGATTCAGTTCTGCATTTGAAGAATAAAAATTAGGAATCATTTCTCTCCAACCAATAAATGGTGAAAAGGAAATTATGATAGAAAATATCCATACAAAAGATATATAAGCTAATGCCTTTTTACGTGAGCGTTTATCATGATACCATACTGGATACACTGTGGCTGTATAACGGTCAAAGGCAATAGTACATAATCCCCAAATAGAAGCTGTGCATATGAGTACATCTATACACAACCATATTGTACACATTGTTTCACCAAATATCCAATAGCCTAACATATCATTACCTGTAGATATAGGTAATACTACTAATGCAATGCAAAAATCACTGACGGCTAAATTTCCTATTAAACAATTGGACATGGTTTGTAAGGAACGATAACGGTATAAAGCAAGAAGCACCATAAAATTTCCAATCACTGTAATCAGTATAGTAAGCGATAATAGTAACGTCACTAACACAAATATAAAAAATGATTCAAAGCGTGTAGAACAAATAGGATCACTTAGTTTCCATTTAGTTGTAAAATTTGATCCACAGATAGAAGACTCCATGGCGTGAATTTTATCCTGTTCGGACATATTCCCGTAGATTGAAGTCAAGTTTGAAGTATTGGTCATTAGGTATTGATAGTAATCTCCCTTTGTTATCAACATAGTGATATTATTTGTTTCCTTGGTGATGTTATAAAAAAGGTCATCAGCTGTTTTATCGCGCAGGTCATTAAGTTTTTGTTGATAATCGTTATTCATGGCTGTTGTATTATTTCACATTTCTCCTTCTAACAAAATATCTTAAGCCATGATTTTTATTGGTTGTCGTTGGAGTAATGTCAATTATCCAGCAACCATTATCTGTAATATAAAAGACATTAACATTTGAGATACGATATAGATATGGTCCATCATTCCTCTATTTCTGGTTTTATAGTTACCTAACATTAGCTTTAACTATGTTTTACCTAGTGTTCCAGGGCAATTACCGCCATTAGAGGTTTTGCTTGACTGCAATTAGGTTCTGTTCACACAAATCATATGAGAAATATGAACAGGGAAAGAATGTTGTTTAAACATTAAAAATAATAGTTCATAATATTTGCAACACACTGTTTCATAAAGATAAATCACACCAAGCATAATCTTCTTAATAAATTATATTTGCACAATATACATGAATAAATACAAGAAAGAAATTTACTAGTATATGAACTCTATCAGGATTGGGGGCCTTTAACAGTTACAGGGGTTTATAATGTGGCCAGGACTTTCTTTCTTGTAGCCGTAATTTGTATTTCCTCTTGCCACATTTATTATTCTGTTTGAAAACTAAAAGGAATTTTCTGTACTATGGTAACAGACTAAATTGTTACTGATTCTGTTGGGTAAAGAAAATGAAGTGATCAAATATAAATAAGACATTTGACAAGATATGAGTAAAGAAATCTATACTTTGAAAAATTGTACATATATAAAACTCATTTATGTTGCTAACATCTTATAGATTAACAATGAAAAATGTGTTGAGTATAGATTATTCAGTATTCGAGACAGATTTACTTGCCAGATATCGGGACTGTTTAATTTCGTATTTACCAGTTCTGTCCAATCGAGATGAATTCACATCAAGTAAATGTAGATTGCAGTGGGAAAGATTGAAGTTTGTTCAGATATGCATAGAATGATATTAGGTAGGATATTGGTTCAGTAAGCAAAACATAGAATGATATTAAAAGTAGGATATAGGTTCAGCAAGCCAAACATAGATTTAAATGAAGTAGGATATAGGTTCTGCAAACCAAACATAGATTGATATAAAGTAAGATATAGGTTGATATGAAGTAGGATATAGGTTCGGCAAACCGAACATAGGTTGATATGATGTAGGATATAGGTTCAGCAAACCAAACATAGATTGACATGAAGTAGGATATAGGTTAGGCAAACCAAACATAGGTTGATATGAAGTAGGATATAGGTTCAGCAAACCAAACATAGGTTGATATGAAGTAGGATATAGGTTTGGCAAACCGAACATAGATTGATATGAAGTAGGATATAGGTTCAGCAAACCAAACATAGGTTGATATGAAGTAGGATATAGGTTCAGCAAGCCAAACATAGATTGACATGAAGTAGGATATAGGTTTGGCAAACCGAACATAGATTGATATGAAGTAGGATATAGGTTCAGCAAACCAAACATAGATTGACATGAAGTAGGATATAGGTTAGGCAAACCAAACATAGGTTGATATGAAGTAGGATATAGGTTCAGCAAACCAAACATAGGTTGATATGAAGTAGGATATAGGTTCGGCAAACCAAACATAGATTGACATGAAGTAGGATATAGGTTAGGCAAACCAAACATAGATTGACATGAAGTAGGATATAGGTTTAGCAAACCAAACATAGGTTGATATGAAGTAGGATATAGGTTCAGCAAACCAAACATAGGTTGATTTGAAGTAGGATATAGGTTCAGCAAACCAAACATAGATTGATATGACGTAAGATATAGGTTTTGCAAACCAAACATAGATAGGTTCAGTAAGTCACATAGATTGAATTTAATATTAATTATATCTCTAAACAAGCCTGATATTTATTTTTAAATATTAATAATGAATAAAATTAAATTTTTGAAAAGATTTCCTAGTTCTGTTGAACTTTAAAATGCTGAGGTTGTAAAAGTAGAAAACAAAATTGTTTTTCTTTCAACATTCTGTAAAAGAATCAATTTGAAAACATTGTAAAAGAACATTTCATGTCTATTGAAACAGATTGATGCAATAAAAATTTTATTGAGATTTCTTATTAATTTTCTTATGTTAAATTTGTTTAGAATGCATTCACTTCAATGAACGTCGATTTTTCTTCTTCCTCAATTGACTTGTGATTCACCGTATTCATTCTGTAGAAGCAGCTAATTAAATTGACTTCTTACAAAACTTGATTTATACAGAAATAGCGTGCATGATTTGAAATGAAATTCAGGAGAAATGTTGGTGTTAAAACAGATTGTTATGTGTATCTAAAATAAGACTTTAATTGGTGTGTATAATAGTGGGAGACTGATTTATATGGCATCATTTTTAAAATAATATACTCTTATTATAAAGGGAAGCATTCACCAAAATATATTTAAGATCCAAATAAACCTCAAAAATACTGTCAATTCCAATACAATTTGTTATTTCTTATTCAGTAGCATCAATAAACAACAGTTTTTGCAATATCAGCTAATAGATTCTGAATGTTTTTAGATTCAAAACACTTGCTTTGTATAGCCTTAACGTTGATATATTAGTGTTAAAAAAGATCTTTTTACAGGAAGTTGAAACAGACTGTTACATCAAAGTCAGCAGCAAGCTTCATTCTTTACATTCAATTAGAATACTTATAAAACAATATATTACTCCTTCTCTAATTGAGATTCAATTTCTTACCAGACTAGAAAAATACATTAGCTTTAATTCAATTAGTTTAAAGTTAATTTAAGTTTGTAAAATAACATCTTTGTCGGGTTGCTATCAGTTTAAATTTAATATAGATTTATAAAAAACTAATGAATGGAACTTACAAATATCTTTGAAACACAACCAAAATAGAAAAATTATGCAGCAAAAAAATATGGGAACCTCTGAAAAGGATTGTAAAAAAGAGATTTTCTAAATTTTGTATGTGTATCAGCTGTTGTATCATGGATTTGCAAAATTTTAATTTTCATTCAAGTGTTTTCAGCAGTTCCTCTTACACTATGTTCCATATGTTTGAGCATAGTTTGCAAGTGTAATGTCATCAAAAACAGAGGCTTAGTCAAATAACTGGAACCATTGCCGCTGACACAAATACAAAGTTAAGAAAAACCCTATTAATTTCTTGAATTATTATTTGTGATTTAGTCAGAAGTATATTAATTTTCAATAAGATATGCCAGAATAAGTTCTTTGGTGATTATAGATTAAAATTTTGAAATTTGCATCCTAAATTGATGCTGTAAGAGTGTTAATGAATATTGAATGGTGAATGTAAGAGTTAATTGATGAATATAAGATTAAGATTGTATTTGATGTAAAGGTAAAAGGTCAAATGTAATATTACTATCTATACTCTATAATGCCAGTCATCTGTACATGTAAATGAGGCTTTTATTTCTCATTAATAAGACGAAACTACTTAAGTTATTTAGTTCTGTGATTTTATGAATAATATCTCCACATTTATGATGCCTTTTATAACTTTATTATATCTCTTGTATTTAGCTTTTCCTCTCTATCATCCTTTTATCAATTTTAGTTCCATGCTATAAATACTAAATCTTAAGTAGTACGATGACTTTGTTTTCAAACTTAAATACAATGATAGGCCTTGGTCTATTGTATAGTAGTTGTAAATGCCAAAAATTGCTCTTGATGAACATGAAATTGTAATATTACAGTACGCAATTTCCAGATTAAGAATGTAGGGAGAAAGGAAGAAATTAAATCATATTTAAAATAAAGTCCAATCTTAAATTATCATTCCAAAGCAAAGACTATTTTTTAAAGGACAAATGTTTATGATGAGATGATTATGTTTGTGCGATTATTTCATCCTTAATGATTTTTAATGATAAAATAGGATGTGACCAGAAGATGACCTTTTTATTAAAGAAGATAAAAATTAACTGATATAATAAGAATTATTGCCTGTTTGTTAATGATGAGAATGTAGTAAGATACTAATTATTGTTATCAAGTATTATCAAATTCTCATATAGAAGTCATTAACAGTACTTGATTTTCCTTCTATATAACATAATAGAGTCAAAAACAATATATTGGAGGAAAACACTCCTAACCAGATGATTGATTTAAAGCTTACTGGACTTGAACTGACTGAAAACAGAGTCATCTACAAAGACATAGCTGATTCATGACAAGAATAAGAAAGCAAGGTCTTTATGCATTTAAACTGATATCACTGGACAAGACTACCAAGGTCTATATTTAGGTTAACTAATATCATTGGACAAAACTATCAAGGTCTATATTTAGGTTAACTAATATCACTGGACAAGATTACCAAGGTCTATATTTAGGTAAACTAATATCATTGGACAAGACTACCAAGGTCTATATTTAGGTTAACTAATATCACTGGACAAGACTACCAAGGTCTATATTTAGGTTAACTAATATCATTGGACAAGACTATCAAGGTCTATCTAGTAAACTAATATTACTGGACAAGACTACCAAGGTCTATATTTAGGTAAACTAATATCACTGGACAAGACTACCAAGGTCTATATTTAGGTAAACTAATATCATTGGACAAGACTACCAAGGTCTATCTAGTAAACTAATATCATTAGACAAGACTACCAAGGTCTATCTAGTAAACTAATACCACCAGACAAGACTACTAAGGTCTATCTAGTAAACAAATATCACTAGACAAGACTACCAAGGTCTATCTAGTAAACTAATACCACTAGACAAGACTACCAAGGTCTATCTAGTAAACTAATATCACTAGACAAGACTACCAAGGTCTATCTAGTAAACTAATACCACTAGACAAGACTACCAAGGTCTATCTAGTAAACTAATATCATTAGACAAGACTACCAAGGTCTATCTAGTAAACAAATATTACTAGACAAGACTACCAAGGTCTATCTAGTAAACTAATACCACTAGCAAGACTACCAAGGTCTATCTAGTAAACTAATATCACTAGACAAGACTACCAAGGTCTATCTAGTAAACTAATACCATTAGACAAGACTACCAAGGTCTATCTAGTAAACTAATATCATTAGACAAGACTACGTTGCTATCATGATAAGGTTTTATCGTCATTAACTTTGATTGGTCGAACGATTATTGTCGACCAGTTATATTCATTGTAACAAATTATTGCGGGAAAACTTTCGAATGACCAGACGTCAAATTTCTTGTAGCAAATTTACCTTGTGATAATCGAGTCTCAACGGTCATAAATTGAATGTGACGTATAGTGTTTTTTAAACGAGGTTATTAGTTGATAATGACGAGAAAACCCCGTCAATCCAGCAACGGTAGATAATGCAAATGTCTAACGTTGCTGAAGGAACTTGGTAAACTAATATCATTAGACAAGACTACCAAGGTCTATATTTAGGTAAACTAATATCACTAGACAAGACTACCAAGGTCTATATATAACTGGACAAGACTACCAAGGTCTATATTTAGGTAAACTAACATCAATGGACAAGACTACCAAGGTCTATATCTAGGTAAACTAATATCATTATACAAGACTACCAAGGTCTATCTAGTAAACTAATATCATTGGACAAGACTACCAAGGTCTATCTAGTAAACTAATATCACTGGACAAGACTACCAAGGTCTATATTTAAGTAAACTAATATCATTAGACAAGACTACCAAGGTCTATATTTAGGTAAACTAATATCACTAGACAAGACTACCAAGGTCTATATTTAACTGGACAAGACTACCAAGGTCTATATTTAGGTAAACTAACATCAATGGACAAGACTACCAAGGTCTATATCTAAGTTAACTAATATCATTGGACAAGACAATCAAGGTCTATCTAGTAAACTAATATTACTGGACATGACTACCAAGGTCTATATTTAGGTAAACTAATATCACTGGACAAGATTACTAAGGTCTATATTTAGTTTAACTAATATCATTAGAGAAGACTACCAAGGTCTATATCTAGGTAAACTAATATCATTGGACAAGACTATCAAGGTCTATCTAGTAAACTAATATCACTGGACAAGACTACCAAGGTCTATATTTAGGTAAACTAATATCACTGGACAAGACTACCAAGGTCTATATTTAGGTTGACTAATATCACTGGACAAGACTACCAAGGTCTATCTAGTAAACTAATATCAATGGACAAGACTACCAAGGTCTATCTAGTAAACTAATATCAATGGACAAGACTACCAAGGTCTATCTAGTAAACTAATATCAATGGACTAGACTACCAAGGTCTATATTTAGGTTGACTAATATCACTGGACAAGACTACCAAGGTCTATCTAGTAAACTAATATCAATGGACTAGACTACCAAGGTCTATATTTAGGTTGACTAATATCATTGGACAAGACTACTTAGGTCTATATTTAGGTAAACTAATATCACTGGACAAGACTACCAAGGTCTATATTTAGGTAAACTAATATCACTTGACAAGACTACCAAGGTCTATCTAGTAAACTAATATCAATGGACAAGACTACCAAGGTCTATCTAGTAAACTAATATCAATGGACAAGACTACCAAGGTCTATCTAGTAAACTAATATCAATGGACAAGACTACCAAGGTCTATCTAGTAAACTAATATCATTAGACAAGAAGACTACCAAGGTCTATCTAGTAAACTAATATCAATGGACTAGACTACCAATGTCTATATTAAGGTAAACTAATATCAATTGACAAGACTACCGGTACCAAGGTCTATCTAGTAAACTAATATCATTAGACAAGACTACCAAGGTCTATCTAGTAAACTAATATCATTAGACAAGACTACCAAGGTCTATCTAGTAAACTAATACCACTAGACAAGACTACCAAGGTCTATCTAGTAAACTAATATCACTAGACAAGACTACCAAGGTCTATATATAACTGAAAAAGACTACCAAGGTCTATATTTAGGTAAACTAATATCAATGGACAAGACTACCAATGTCTATATATAAGTAAACTAAATCAATGGACAAGACTACCAAGGTCTATCTAGTAAACTAATACCACTAGACAAGACTACCAAGGTCTATATTTAGGTAAACTAATAGCACTGGACAAGACTACCAAGTTCTATATTTAGGTTAACTAATATCACTGGACAAGACTACCAAGATCTATATTTAGTTTAACTAATACTACTATACAAGACTACCAAGGTCTATATTTAGTTTAACTAATACTACTAGACAAGACTACCAAGGTCTATATTTAGTTTAACTCTAATACTACTAGACAAGACTAACAAGGTCTATATTTAGTTTAACTAATACTACTAGACAAGACTACCAAGGTCTATATTTATTTTAACTAATACTACTATACAAGACTACCAAGGTCTATATTTAGTTTAACTAATACTACTAGACAAGACTACCAAGTTTTATATCTACATAAGCTAATATCTTACAAGACTTACAAGGTCCAATATATCTGTAAACTAATATCACAAGACAAGACTACCAAGGGTCAATATATCTGTAAACTAATATCACAAGACAAGACTACCAAGGGTCAATATCTAGATAAACTAACCAGAAAAGACTAACATGGCCTAGGTTGTAGTAGATATTGATATGTGCTATCAATTTTTTAGACAAAATATCCACAAATATATTTGTTCATGAATTTTAGCAAACCAATTGAAATGTTCTGCATGCATGATTTGAGACTGAGATAAGCTTATACTTTTAACTAAAATATATTCTATATGAAGTTGTCAAAGATGAAATATTAATTTCTCTAACTTAAAGCATGTTTGATTCAAATGGATTCTTTTAAAGACATCTGTCATAAAAAGAGAAATCATTGTAGTGTTTTCTAGGATAGAGTTTTGACACACTGGCTAGAATCTGAAGTCATATTTGTCATTATTTATGATTAGTTTATATACAGTGCGTCTTATTATATTCCACATTTCGTACATGTAATAAAGAAGACAATATGTGCTTAATTAGAAAATAACTTGTAATAAAATTCTTCACTTTTTGATTCTTTATGGCAACATTTTATCTGAAATAATTTGAACTGTTACTAAAAATTATATTAAAAATTTCCATTGAGTTATTTTGTCCTTAACCCACATTGATAGGTTGTTTGGGTAGAAAAAAACTGAATTGGTCTGTACTGAAACAAAGAAAGTATTCTTTTCACAGCATATTTTCTTACCTTTAATAAAATTCCAATCCTTGATGTTTCTAGAATTGCTGTCTATTAACATGGACAATTATAGTGTCAATAATACCAACTTCATTTGAATATATCTTTTATAATATAGATGATAATTAAAAAACGGTCAAACTTCAACAGTTTACATCAAGCTGTGATTTATATAGTGATACTGGTACATGGATTTCATGTAATTTCTCTCATAAATTTACTTACTTTGATATGACAATATTCCTATAAAAACAAGTGATTTAAACCAATATCCATATGGTGCCAGTTTCAATCAGTAATTGGAATAACTAGTAACACACAGTCCTAGCATTGTTTGAAGTTGATCAAAGATATTGGCCATTTTCAGACTTTTATTGTAGTACTTAATGCCATTCATTGTTTGTGAGCTGTAGGCTACAGAGTAAGTGGAATAGTCAATTGATATAAATACTATTGTATGGTTTAACCAGTATATAGTAGTTTGGTAGTATTTCTACTAGTCATTCATTACTATTAGACCTATATTATTCTTACTATTTACTATGGAAATCAAGCGTTTTCTCCCTGGTCAAATTTTAAAATCATTTTCTAAAGCCATTACTTGGAATTTTGATAATGGGCATTTTCACTTTTTTAAAGATAAATCTAAATTTGAGAATGTTTACATTGGCTGTAAACAAAATCTTGACCACATAAGCCTACAACTTACAATTGAGGACTGAATTCAAGAACAATTTATGCCAGCAAGATTTGCAATTTATACCACTAGAGATCTATTTTCTTTTTTTAACAATATCTCATAGATTAAAGTGCCCTCATATGACTAAACGAAATTAAATCTTTCTTTTCATCTCCTTATAAGATTACTGGTTCAATGCCTTGTCAAATCATTCCATACAATGAGTGATATTTTAAGATTAAATCCTGGCTTTTAACTTACTTGCAATGCTGAGATTAGATAAGAAAGATTCAACCATGGTAAAATATAAAATTGAATCTCTACTTAGTATAAAATAGAATGTGACTTCTAACACATGCCCCATAAATAAACATACAATAATAAAATCATTAATCCATGTGTGGAATGATATAGACAAGTTAATGATAATTAAGTGATTTATATCTGAATATATTTCACCTAAATGTTGTTAAAGAACTTCGGAAATGAATAGAAACATTTAGTTCATTAACTTATTGGCTTTAAACTGAGTTTAAGCTCAGATTGAATTTGAGCTCAAATTGGGACTTCACTGTTCATTTGGTGTTTTCCATTGGGAGAATAGCTTATAATGTTAATTAGTCTATTAATTAATATTAATTATGTGTATTATTCAAGCACATGAAACAGCATTAAATTAACAAGATTTTATCTCTTTTTTTCTGTTTAGTCTATCTTCAGTGATCAAATTAACCAAATTGGCGTTGGGTCATATTGGTCAGGTTGTTTTGGTGCTACCATGTTATTAGTTGGCATGGATTCAAGCTCTGTAAGTGCTTCAGGAATTTATAAGACCAGAGTCAGAGCCATGCATCACACTCAATTGTCTCTTCTAGATGTACCCTCACTGTTTAACAAAACAAGAAAGAGGTAGTACATATTACAATGCTTACACTGTTTTTTAAATCATGTACCAGTACCAAATGTAATATTGTGTATTTATTAAATAATAAATAATAATGCAGTACAACATTTCCTTACCTTTACTATTACAGTACAAAACATTTTATATCAGAGTTACCCCCATTGTTTACAGTGCAATTGATTTCTGATTATTATTTCTTTTGCCCAAACAATCTTGTAACAAAAAATAGTACATGTTCCACGCAAACATGGAGAAAATGATTGAAGGTTTTAAATACCACATATAATCAATAGGAATTATGAATAATAATAAATCAAGCTACATTAACTCTTTATATACACAGTCAATTATTACAATAAAATACTGACTTCCTTTTTACCAGATGGTCTATAGCCATAGTATCATTTCATTGGTAACACGTTTCTTATATTGTGTTCATTGCTCATTCCTTAACATCTTTATTATTTCATAATTGGTGTTAAATATGCAACAAACCTATATTTCTTGTGGTTAGTTCAGAAAGATCAAACAATTAATAGTAACAACTAAATCAAAACCTTTACTGTCAATTATCAAGAATATGTTTAAGTAAAGTTTCCCACAACAAATTAGAATTTGTAAAAACTAGACATAGTTGCTTATGAAATAAAGTTTTATAGTTAGTTGTTGAACAAAGTATTTCAGTAAATGAAAGTTGTAAATGTGTTTGGAGGATCAGTAAGTTCTTGATATTTAAACCTGATTTAAATTAGTAGAATTTTGATCTAAAAGTTTCTGGTTTGTGCTCTGATTGTCAATCCCCTTTATGTAAGTGGTGTCAGTGACAGCTGACTTTCTGTGTTTAAAGTCATGCATTTGATGCTGGCTTTCATCCAACTATCATGCCTTTTATCATCTTTGGCTTAGTAAAGAACATTTGCATTTAGTATGACAACAAATATGAAATGTATGGACTGCTTCTCTGTTTTCAGAAAGATTATTTCTATAGATAAGAGATTATGCTTCCTTTCTGTTGTAATTAGTTATGTTAATTGTAGACCAATATAAGTAAGATGTTATATTTACTAAGCTGTTAAAGTCAATACTAATATTGACCTAATCTGTTTTATTACCTCACGTACTCTTCCTTTATCCTTTCAATTCACATACAGTCTTGGAGAGATTTTAATAAATCTTTACACTAAGAACAATAAGTGCCGACGTGATTTGTTTGAAAATAGAATCTTTAGAAGTAAAAAAAGCCCATTCCAGACTTAGTGAATGAAAACGTATTAATAGTAGTAAAAGAAATATTGAGTGAATATTTTTATTCTAATTTTTCTAGCACTTTGAGGTTAATGATCCAATTTATAGAGAGTTTTGAAGTAATTTGTATTCCAAGCTAATTCTATCACTACATATTGATTGATGGACACTACATTTTTTTATTCTTTCTTAAAACATTTCAGAACAGTGTTACTCAAGAATACTTTATTATGACATGATCCAATTTACTATTGGAACATTAACATGGGGGGTTACCAAGTTTGACTTTCTGAGAAGTTAAAACAACAAAATTTATTTGAAGATCCCAGCATTCACAAAATGGGTTCTAGGGTTGTGACAAAACTAAGAAGAAAGTTCATATTTTTTACTAGTGATGTCAGTTCTCAAATCTGATAATTTCAAAAAGTTAAAGCTTGCCGCAGACGTGTGTAATCCGACACACGCAAATGACACAAGTGAATAATTTCACACGTCTGCGCTGAAACAAGCCTGTGTTTTAAAACACTCGTGTTGACTTTCACAGCATCAAACTTGTTTGATATTTTTCGACACGCGTGTCGATTTACACACGTCTGCGCTGAGCCTGTGTATTTCGACACAGTACTTCTGTCTAAAGCGCATGCGTCAACTCTCGGTCAAAATGGCGGCGCCCTGTACTGTCGTGTCCGAAGTATTATCGGAAGATAAATTGGTGGACGCGTGGTCGGATTACCCATGTTTGTACGTCGTGAGCTCAGCAGGGAGATATCATTTCCAAGATGGCATTAAATGACTCCCTGTCCAGACGATGAAATTGGCGAAATCGTTCAGGGTCTTCGGCGTCCAATTCGCGGAGTAGGGTATCACATACCCCATGCCTCTTTCGTTTTAAAAGCCACCCCCTGGACCATAGGTGCCTATTTGATGTAGTTAACCGTCGACGACGTAACAATAAAAAAAAAACATTAAAGTTTCTTCGTCTTCAGACGCCGACGATTCTTCACTATCCGCCATACTGTTTGGTCACGTGATCTCCGGTTGTTTTGGTCACATGATCTCTATGAATCAGCTGTGTTAATTTACACACCGTGTGCGGCAACGCTGTGACAATTGACACAAGTGAAATTATTCACTTGTGTCATTTGCGTGTGTCGGATGACACACGTCTGCGGCAGGCTTTAGATTCTATTGCATTGATGAACATTGTATTTTTTTTGTTGGCTCCCACTTTGTCTCATTGAGTTACAAGAAAAAGCTTAATAAACATATAATTAAATTAGGAACCAACTGATCATATCTATTCATGTTACATTTCACCTGGGACAACCTCTTAAATTCAATTAACAATTAACTGAAATACTATTGTGAATAGAAACATAAGAACTGATATGAACATATTTAATTTACGGATGATATAGCAACAACTAATAATGAAAGATAGGCGACAGATATACTCTTCTGAGTTTCTAGAACAAAAATAGCTTGAAATATTATTCCATAGAGACTGGACATAGAAAACAACTCTAGTCTGTAATAAACTAAGAGAAAATTGGTCTCAAGAGAAGAGATATGGTGCTATATATGAATATCAACTTTCAATTCATCTATCATAAAAATATTTTTACTGATTTTATCATTAAAGAATGAATAAAATCTAGAGTTTTGTAAGAATTATCTCACTTTTATAGCCCACTCTTGGAAGAAAATATTTAAATTATTGTTGATTTATGGTTTAGACAGGAATTAAGCTTTTGGGATTTGCATAATACATGCTAAAACATCATTTTCCAATTCTCCATTGACAATAAGACAAGTATTCATGTTATTGATTACACCATGGTCATCATGACAAGAAAATAACCAATATTACGTGACATCTTGACTCACTATTCTACCTTCTTCTACAAAAATCTCTTTTTCACTATATCTCTGAACAACTTTTTGCTACATTAATATGCAGCTACGTCTTTGCAATTATTTTTCCAATGAAGTGTCAGACTTTTGCTCTTGTGTATCTGTCAAACCAGAAGTTGAAATCATTCATAAACTCTGAAAGATCTTTGGTAATGTTCAGTTACTTCTAAAAACTTTCAATATAGTACATTTTCTGCACTCTATGATCAAGATATGGTTGATAAATCAACTATTTTCAATTACTTATGCTGATTTTATTTAGTGATTATATAGTTTTGTAAAAAATATTATGACGTTGTCAGTTTGTATTTGATTGACGTCAGTATAAATAACTTGTAGTAATACTACCCCACAGTTCCACATAATGATGACTTGACCAGCAGCAGATATTATGATGTAGGTTAAAACTGAGGCTAGTGTGATAATTATTTTAACAAGTTTACAAGATGAAAGATAGCTGGCAATGATATTAGTAGAATGTAGAGAGTAATAGTCATCAATTGAAACTAGATCATGTAGAAAGTGTTAAAGTATATCTGAGTAATTAAAGTACAAAGTAACCAATGTGGTAAAGTAATAATCACTGTTTTATAATTCTGAATATAAAAGTATAACTAACACATAACGGATTGAAATTCATTTGCTTCGACTGCGGTTCTAAACCAAATTTCATCAACAATATAAAACATTTCTACAAATATATATCTATCTATATGAAAGAAATCATAACTTAACTTTTGAGTTTCCAACCACCAGTTACAATAAGGGAAGGTAATAAAAATATGAATTGCATTGAACAACTTTCTATTATGTGTGAAGAAACTCAAATGGAGTAAAACACAGGAATTTTACTACTTATATAGGCATGTGCAGAATTGCTTCTCAACGCAAATTTGCATAATATTCATTTTTTGGAACCAAAGCAACTTTTTCATCCAATCAGCACTGGCTAGATCTGCTAGAAATTAGTTTTCATTCAGAACACAGATGTATAAAAACAATTATGTTTAGAATCAAACATCCAATCAGCGGTTACTAACATTTTTTAAAAATTCGTTAGACTTTTTAAGTAAAATTTATCTCATTAATTATACATATTGATTAAAATATGTCAGCAATGGTTTATCATATACTGAGGGATCAAGGTGACCTAGCTATTATAGAATCACTTGATATCAAAATTGTATGATAATACCTTGTTAATATATAATAATATCGGGTGTCCCAAAAAAAACGTCCCCCACTTTGACGCAAAGTATCTCAGCTGCTGATGAGCCGACCTCTTTCAAAATTCTCACAGACCTACTTCAACATATCCTTGTCAGACCCTGAAAATATGAAAGTCATCCAATAAAAATTGTTCAAGTACTGCCTCAAACAAAATAGCATGTCAAAAAATTCAATATCAGAGCAAATTACATATTTGAATTTGTGTTCATTGTGCCTTCACCACATCAACAACCAAGAACCCATATCAAACATTTTCCATCCTGATAAACTCTCACGGATCTCATCTAAAGGTACCACTTGAGAAGCGACCATCCTGCATTTCATTTCCTGTTTAATCAGTGTGTCCTAAGTTCTAACCCAAGTGCAGTACACCTGTTTCTTAAGAGAATCCCATACTACCCAGAGTCATTACCGTCACCAATGGAACAAACTGGATGAACAGGAACTGAAAGGCAGGATGGTAGCTTTTTGAGAGTAAATATCTTAAGATGAGATGGTGAGAACATTTCAGGATGGAAAATGAATGATATTGGTGGTCGAGTGGTGAAAGCACAATAGACACAGGTTGAAATGTGTAGTTTGCTCTGATATTGAATTTTTTGACATGCTATTTTGTTTGAGGCAGTACTTGAACAATTTTTGTTCGATGACTTTCATATTTTCAGGGTCTGACGAGGACATGTTGAAGTGAATCTGTGAGAATTGTGAAAGAGATCAGTTCACCAACAGCTGAGATACTCACTGTCAAACTTGGGGACGTTTTTATTGCAACACCCGATATGTAAATTAATGTTAGGTATTCATGTGTATAAGTTTGATAAAACATGTTTGCAAAGAGTTGTAGTTAAGGAATTCATTTGCATATTATTAAAAAAAAATCCACATAAATCATATCACATATTTTTTCAATTATATTCTTTTATCTGAAAAAAAGGTATTTTAGTTAATCACTTATTACTAATTTTCTGATGCAATGAAAAAGAATAATAATGTGAAAAGTTATCATTATAATTGATAGTTACATGTTGATGTTATATTAAGTCATATAGAGTTTAATAGTAGATAACATGGTCTATCTGGCTTCTGTTAAATACCTCTCTGATTCTACAACAGATTAGATATAATTTATATCATCACAACCAGATTTATCACATAAAAACTCTCTATCTTTACATGTTTTATCAACTTCAATTAAGTTTTTCTCTGGTTTTTCTGATGTTTTCTTATCTCAACTATATTTTTACAGGTCTGTTTTGATCAAATAGAAAGACAAATTACAGTAGAATAATATGCATCACATTCTAAAATATTTCATTTCAAAGAGATGTCACATTTTTGAAATAAATGTAAAAAGTCTCTAAAAATGAAACCATTCATGGCCAATATCTATTATTTAAAAGAAGGTTTATATGGAAACTAGAAATGGTAAATTTATATATAAATTAGAGGATAATTGATGTGATAATATTGTGTACCAGCTGAGACAATATGTCATTGATAGATGTGTATTGTATGATATATGTATCAGAATTCAATATTTCAATATATAAAATACGTAATCATCAGATGTTAGACACTATACCACTGACATACCTAGCTAGAGATACTTCATACCTCCGCACACAATGTTTACACAATCATTCTCTACCTATCATTTATTGTGAAATTTAGTACTTAGTATAAGATTGTCTTTGAAAAGGTTTTATTCAGGAAAAATAGGTGGAAAAGAGTGGTTATTCAAAGTATAAAATCATCGTCAAGATGACGTCACACCTACAGAATATGTTTGTATCACAGAAGACCTTCGATGTCTGATTGAAATTTTGCAAATTCATGCTATAAGCGTCTCTGAGTTTTAAGAACTCAAAGATATTCCAAGACAAATAACATACCGTTTTACATTTTATTTTCACTATGATTTTGAAATGAAATGAAAATCAATTCAGTTAAATTGAGCTAAATATGGTCTGAGAATAGAACCTTTAGTTGTATGAATAACCAGAACTAAATATATACTGAAAGATGTATCAGTTTGATAAATACAGTTCTGTTCTGTATTTTTTCCATCATACAATTGCTGTTAAGAATCTGTATGAATGATACAGACACAGTTTGTACTATTACTCTATTTTCATTAAAAACAGAATGCTATGAAATTATTTAGAGGTTAAAGAGATTTTAATGTTATTTTAAAAATTGATTTTCTCAAAATAACTGTGTCTGCTTCCAGTTATGTAAGCCACTTGTTTGTGGCAGAAACAAGATGGATGAATGACAGGGGAAGATTTCCTATGAAAATGATAGCCTAGATTTCATTGATCTAAGTTCTGGGTGACATTTTTATACTAAAAATAATTTATTTTAGAAACCCCACATTGTAGGATGTTAATTATGTTTATTTCAATGATTAAATCATCACTGTCACCCTTACTCGGCATCACTCAGCATAGAATTAGTGACAAAAATGATGTAACCTACGCCTTACTAACCTGGAGTTCAATGTTTCATTTGTGAGTAAAACAACCATTTATAATTGCAATGGATGACAATTTATAGTAATCTAACTAAAAATGGTTTATGTATTTTCGATAAATGAAATATTTATTTACATCAGCAACTGAAATGTTCATTGGTTTTTAACTACTTAGTAATGATGTTCATTCTCTTCTCCTTTATCATCTGAGATTAGAGAAATGTTTGTATTTGCTGAAATTCAAAACAGTTTGTCAGAAAATGTTTTGTTAGGTGCCAATCCAATGATGGATGTGGGTAATTTTTCATCCTAAGCCAATATTTATACAGAGTATAACAAAGCTATATGAATTTAGCAGATGTTTAGAGAAATATTATTGTGTTAACTAAGACATCAATCAGATAGAAAAATTCTCTTTCTTCCTTGACAGTTGTAAATAATAGTTTCTGATACAGGAGAAGTTACTTCCTGTTGTGGTGCAGAAACCATGGCTTTCAGATATCATCAAGATCCCACAGGCTGAAATAGATCTGTAATCTGAACTGTGTTTGAAATATAACCAGCTTGACCATCATTACCACACTATGGTTGACTGAATCATGCAAATATCTCTCAATTCCACATATAGTCAACAAGTAATGCCTTTTATAGTATCAAATCTCAATCAATAAATCTATATCCATGCCAACTTTTTATATGAATGAAAATGTCATGTAATGAGTTGAAATAGACCATGGATAATGTTTTACAACTACCTACACAATATTCTTAATCCACAGATATTCTTTCAAAAACACACAATCATATATAAAAGTACATTGAAGGAATTGCTTTTACTGAAGAAAAATGTTTTGGTGTCATGCAATTCTGAACATGACAAGCTACAGTAGTTAATTGCAGATGTTAAATGGTAGCAAATAAAATAAAACCGTATACTTAAATTAGTGGTGGGCAGCTGGTAACATGAACATTCACATAAGAAATCATTTGTTTTGGAAACTGAGTAATCCTGACCCTTATAATTATTATTAGAATTATTTGGATAATTTACCTATTGATATGTTTTTGTTATAATGAACAGAATTACATTTATTAAGACCAAACCTCGGGACCATTAGAATGAATACTATGATTATTTTGTGTAAAGTGGATGAAAAGTAAATGATGAAGTCCACAATAACCTCAATACTAATGTCAAAGATTCAATGATCATTTTGTAGAATTAGTGTTAATTCTAACGGATATCATGATGTTAGAACTAACAGTCATTTTAACGTGAAAGTAATAGACTCAAGTAATAAAATGAAGCAGTCCAAATTAATTTGATGTGTTTTTAATGAATAGATCAATCAGTTTAACTTGTATGGCGCCGAAGTCATAGAAATTATCCTCCTGAAATCGATGAAAATCTGAGAATTTTCAGGCCATGATCCTGTATTTATGACTAATAGAGAGTGATGATTTCATCAAAGAGAATTTTTGAATAATTTCAGTGACATTTATTACTATTAAGAGATTACAATTTGTTTTCAGACAATTATTGAGGTATATTAAATTTAAAACATTGATAAACATTTACTTTTTTTTAACCAACTTGACTTTCCAATTTTTATACGCCCACACATTAATGTGGGCGTATATTGTAGTCGCCCCTGTCTGTCTGTCCACAATTGTTGTGGACACGATAGAGAGCTGGTTTCTTGATGGATTTTGATGAAACTTGCTGTGAATGTTTGTTATCACCCAAGGATGAACCCTATTGAAAATCAGACGAATCGAAAAATATTTCATGGGTTATTGCCCTTGCTTTTGAAAACATGTTGTGGAAACGATAGAGAGCTGGTTTCTTGATGGATTTTGATGAAACTTGGTATGAGTGTTTGTACTGACATTAGGATAAACCCTATTGAATATCAGAAACTCGTAAAAAGAGAAAATGTCATTCTCAGAATCTTTCATTTACTGATCACTCTTGTCGACCGCCCGGAAGAATTGGCTGCCATTATAAAAGTGGGCGTATTACGATGGCCATCGCTATTTTTAATCTCTGATAGACTTAAGATATTATGGTTTTTTTTGTTGTAGGAATAAAACATACTTTCAGATGATTTCACCAATACAACACAAAAAAAAAAGCTGCATTGCAATAAAGTTTTGTATTTTCTAGCAGAATGTTTATTAAGATTCTGTAGATTCATATTTTTGTTTTGTTTCAGCTTATGAATAGCTAATGTAGCCCATTATGTCATCTAATATTAACATGTATTCTATATTATGATGTGTTTTCATAAAACTATTGGCCATCTGTCTTGTGAATAGATTTTATGAAAATACAATAAATCATTCCATTCAAACATATCATACGCTCAATACAACCAAGTTATATATCATTTACATATATTTTAATTCATGTACTTAATATTCTAATTTTTAATAAATCTGGTTTTCAATTAAATTTATGAAAAAGCACGGAAAGTAACATTTCTATTACAATCTGTTGTAAGTTTTCATTGGTTTTTAGATAGAAATTTATTATGAAGGACAAAGGGTTTCCCAGATTCAATATGTTGATATGAAAAAAAAACTGGTACTAAAACATAACTTAAAATTTAGGATCAGGTAAACTTTTAAAATATAAGCAATTGAACAAAGACAATCATCATATTGAATAAAGTTGTGATTTTATGAATAGATGGAAGTATTGTGATTGGTACTATGATAGTACACAATTATACTGATGAATTCTTTAAAATATTGATAAATAGTCCAAGTAATCACAGATATAAATACAATATTTTATCTGGACAGTATATTGTTTTCACACCAAACCAAGTATCTATCATAATCTTACCTTATAATTCATTATAAATTTATACATTTTTAGTATTGGGGAACACAATTTCATTGTAAATTTATCATAAAACTTGTTAATATATTTATTTTCCATAAGATCTGGACTACAGTATATACCACAATACTGAAAACATGCAATAAATAGTTTTAAAGTATTTATCAAAGACAAGCCTGTTTATTAAGTTGAAGAATAAACCATATGACTAGAGACACCTATAAATATTTGATTAGAGATGGAGTTTAAACTCATTGTTTTCATTTAGTATTTTGATAACTTTTACTCCTTCCTTAGCATTATCTCTAGCCATAGAGCACTTAAATAATGTTTTATACATTTTAATACAAAACAAAAATTGAACTAAAAGCACTTAAGGCCTGTGTCCACATACAGGTTTTCATGAGAGTAATCAAGGGAGGTGAAATCGCGGAGAAACCACAAAATAGAATCTCAAAAGTGCCTTGTCAACATAAGCGTTTGGAAAACACACCCCGCTTAGCGCTATGCTGTTTAAAACGCTTATTACCTTGTACGTAGGGCTTTTTTACCTTAAAGGACTTTTTACCTTAAAGGGCTTTTGAGCATTATCACTTGGCGTAATTCCATGAGTGAGGTGTGATCCAATGAACATTCACTTAAAATGTCATGATCTCAAGCATATTGTCATATGTCACTCTTAAGTAATTTCACTTTCACTTCCAAGTGTATTCCAGCATGCTTTAAGCTGATTATGTGGACACAAGCCTTTAATTTTAGCATTAAAATACTTTTATAACTCTTTTAGTACTAGTTGTTATAGTTTATTTTCTCTTTTTGTAAACTGTTATTTATTTAAGTTTCTAAATGATGTGTTTTGGTCAGTAAATTTATATTGTTTGTAGTATATTTCTAAGGCTTTAATGATTTGATGAGTCTAATAAAGACTTAGTTTATTTGCCTTCAAGTTCTAAAGGATAAATATTTGATGGGTTTCTCTGTTGATTTAAAAGCTAATTTACTGAGAGGGGACTTTTTGAACCTGTATGAAAAACAGAAGCCTGATAAAACATTTCCAGGTTTGTAAAGAAGAGACAAGTAGATCAATTACTGAAGCCAAATGCTTCAATTCTTATATTTATGGTGTCAATAAATTTGATGAAATTGCAGACTAGTGATCAAAAGATGCAGGATTCTCTGGCAGTTTTCTGTAATTGGTGCTTCTTTGTATAAAATAGAACACTTCTATTCAGAACATTTTGTTAACTTCTAAAGTCACAGTGGACTTTGATACTCTTTTTATTCTATACAAGATTTAGTTTCATTGAAGATAAAGTAAAAGGTTGCAATTTTCAATGAAACTTTAATAATTTTGTGGTTTAGATATTACTTAATTTTTTTAGTTACATTAAGCTATAAAAAGTCTTAAATAGAGTTAGCAATTGCAAGTACATTATGGAGACAGCTTTATGTACCCGAGACGACTGGGGAAACATGTCAAAATGTTGCATGTATATATGTATATGATCTGTAGGTCTGAACAAAGCATTCATATAAGAAAGTTGTTCTTTAACCATTTAGAGAAGAATAGAATGGTGTATAATGAATTGATTAATTGAAGATGTGAACCATGTCTAGAGAATTGGGAGACCAAGTCCAAACTATCAATTCTGACAACTTATCACATACACAAACCAACAAGGACTATCTTGTTAATCTAGCAAGCACATCTGATCTTGAGAATGACATTATGAAGAAGACATTGTACATTGATTTTGATGGTTATGTTAATTATTTTGGAGACATTTTGGTAAATTTGCTTTGAGAAGAAAATTTCTGAGCCTGAGTTACAGTTACATTAGTCTGCTTATTGAGTGTGAAAGCCAACATTTCCTACAAACTGACTTGTGAGGATAGTGGATCATGTCCACATTGTAAAAAGAGAAACTTTCTCACTTCATCTTCATTGTTTGATCATATATATAACTTCATATCACTCTTAGGAAGATCTTATGAAATTAAAAGAGTTATATTCAGTCTAAGCCTTGAACTGAATTGCATTCCTACTAAAAATTATGTCTAGTTTATTCATAGAATTGTTTATTATATTAATATATGTTTATACTAATTAAAATAGTTTGTTTACATTCTACCTATATAGTAATTACTAATTAAAGATGTCAAGAATTATTAGAATTAGTTGTTTATTTGATGTGGTAATGTGATTATACTCTTCTTTTAACACTTTCTGTTATACTACTAACATAACTTTTATATATCTAGGGCTTTACTACGAACATAACTTTTATATTTCTAGGGCTTTACTACGAACATAACTTTTAGCTTTACTACGAACATAACTTTTATATTTCTAGGGCTTTACTACTAACATAACTTTTATATTTCTAGGGCTTTACCACAAGCATAACTTTTATATTTCTACTCTAGGGCTTTACTACAAACATAACTTTTATAATTCTAGGGCTTTACTACTAACATAACTTTTATATTTCTAGGGCTTTACCATGAACATAACTTTTATATTTCTACTCTAGGGCTTTACTATGAACATAACTTTTATATTTCTAGGGCTTTACTACTAACAACTTTTATATTTACTAACATAACTTTTATATTTCTAGGGCTTTACTACGAACATAACTTTTATATTTCTAGGGCTTTACTACGAACATAACTTTTATATTTCTAGAGCTTAAGCAACCTTTTATACCACTAACATAACTTATACACCACTAACACACTTCTAATGTTTTCTACAACAATACAAGCGTCTAGAGCATAAAAACTGAAGGATTATTACAATAAAACTCAATTATCTTGATGGTGCAATGAAAAATTCTCAAATATATACCATAGACACATTAACTTATATATTATACTATCATTATTGAAATATCAGAAAGTATAAAACTCTTAGGCATTGAGTACTTTGTGGTTATACTAAATCTGTTATGCCTTATTAAAAGTTGGATGGTGTTCTATCCTATTTCCAATGATATCAAGAAGGCAATTTATAACTTGGTGCTGGAAAACCTCTCTTCATTATAGTACTAAGGTCATAGTACTGAAGTGTTGTTTTCTTAATATTATGTAGACGAAGATAGAAAATAATCATTAGATCAATTGTGAAGTATTGAGATTTTCTGTGTAAGTAGATGTATCTGGTTGATTCTTCTGATTAAAGTGTTCAATTATTCCTATCTATATGGTAGTAGGTGATACTGAGCAGAACACCTGTATTGACTGAATGTATCAACCTACTCAAATTACCAACATTTCTCTTCTGACTACAACATCCAGATCAATTACCTTACACATGTTCCTACCTTGTCAAACATGCAATTTCTTAGCTTTTACATAGCTTTTAGCCAAGTTTTTTGACAGCTATTTATTTTCTTAATAAATACTTGAAAGGTAAAGGATAGCCTACTGTTAGTTTACTTTCTCTCCAAAAAAAGAACACATAATAGTATCCATAGGTTCAAACAGTTTACTCCTTGCAATCATTTTCCCTCTTCTTGTACTTAAGAACATTCTGAAAAGTTCAATATTGTCTAGCTACCTTGCTTTATAACTGCTGCCTTATTGGTTAAATATAATTTTGTTATGCTTATTTATTGGTTTTATTTAAACTAAAATTTTAAGATTTTTGTCGTCATCAATTGCAATGTTTTCCCACACATATCTAAGTTTACGTTGACTTCTAATACAATATTCCTTGTCTTAGAACTGATTCTGTTATTTTAAACTATCATTAAGACACTTGGAGAATTCTCAATGTATAGATTACTTATTGGTTTATAAAATAAACAGTTTATTTCCTTTACCAATTATTTATTATTGGTGTAACACACAGGTGTGACATTGCATTTAAATATAGCTAGACATTATACAGCTAGACACACTCTTAACTCGTGAACGTCAAAACTTTTTCTATCAATAATTGTTTGTGTAGAACTATGAATGCCAAGACATAATCCACATGTTTTTATTTCTCAAGACTTTCATACTGGAAAAAGAAATTACAGACTGATTTTGATTCACTGAATTCTGGCTTCTGAAAGTCTCGGCATTTCCCCTCTGATCATGCCAAGCCATAAGACTGTTTATAGCCACAGGGTGAAATTTGACATTTGATGCCAAGATGCCAAGATGTCAAGCCACCATCATTCACAAGTTTTTAGAGTTTCTTCCAATTATAATCATGTAGTAAAAACAGAGTGATATTTTTGTAGTTAATCTGCTTTACCACAAAATTTGTTTTATTAATTTGTGAAAACCACTGCTTAATGTGAAATTTTCATGGCCCCTTAACTTTCTTCAATGGGAATATTAAATATGTTTTAAATACCGTATTAAAAAAGTTTTATCCTCAAGGTGTGATCATATAGCTCAATGGTTAGAGAATTGATTCTATTGATAATATCAGCAATAAAAGACAGAGTTACTTATCAAATTACTGATCAATCAAAAACAATGCTTTGTCATAGTATTCATCAATTGAGAGTTGTATATTGTTGACAACATTCTCATTGAAAATGCATGACAAAATTATAACATGCAATAATTCTTTTATTCTCTATTTATAGCAATAAAATATGGATTTTTACTTCCCCAGATGACTAAAAAAATAAATTCTGTAGTTATGGTTATTCAATGTTGTGTGGTAATTCGGTTTATGAGAATTTCACTAGTAATATTTTAATAATAAAACATGGGAAGACAATTAAAAATGATTGATGATTTTAACGATGCAGTCATTTTTCTGCTTGAGATTTTAATTAAATTGTTGACTTTTTTACCATAAATTATAATTTTATCGGTAAAATATCAGTAAAATGCATGACATTTTCAATTTTCAATACTGATTTTGTCATCAAAAGTTGTTATTAATATGCTCACAAAGGGTATGAGATAGTCGCTTTCTGAAATTTGATGAAAAGTCTCTCAATATGAGAGCTATATAGCAAATATTTTGGATCATCCTTCACAATGTCTTACATCAAATTGTACTGTACTCGTTTGAGGCTTTCATATTGGTGTCCTGTTTCATAGCCACATATGAAGCAAATCAAAGCTTTAACCATGGAAATAGTCCAAGAGATAAAATCCAGTCAAAAGAAGAATACTTTGTCTGTGTTGAGAAGACCCTCACATCTCCCTAGTTTAATGGAATAATTTGTGTATGAAGTAATATCAACTATGACTATATTAAAGTAAATAGGCAGTAATTTCTTAACTCAACAAACTGTTCAAATAGCATGGAATTGATTTACTTTAGAAAAGTGGTTTATCATGATATAATTCTGTCTGTAGGTTATTTGAAACCAGAAATAAAGTCTCTAATTAGAATTCAAAATCAGTGTTGAAATAGAGAAATGAGACTTGAATCAATAAAATATCACTTTTTTAAATGTTGTCAGACATTTTAGAAATTATATCTGTCAATTGGGAATAGATAATAATAATTTCAACTTAGTTTAACCGAGTGAAATAGATTATTCTAACCAGAAGAATGAAATAGACTAGTAGTAGAGTATTTGTTGTTGTGTTGTAATTATAAATGACATCAGAGTTCAATTAGTATTGTTAGTCTGGTATAATACTAGAGTACCTTATGATCTGTTACTACCAAATCATATCATCTAGGGATCAAATTGGTTTTCTATGAATAATAAGTACTAACTAACCAATAGGTATTTTTTTTAAATTCTTCATAACTGAATTTTGCAATTCAACCATATTTTATGAATATAACTGTCATCAGGAAGTTGTGTTTTTAATTTAATCCTGATTGTAAAACACATTCCAATCTACGTCTTTGGATTAATTCCAATATGATTAGAATAAACACTAATCGAATTGACTTGTTTTATATCTTGATGCTTCAAGGCCAATAAATCGTTATGTCATTGCAATTATTTTGATGATAGGTTTTCACTCAATTATTAGAGAAAGTACATTTATCATTGTACAAAGATGTCATAATATAATTATCTCTATAGTGAATTGCCTTCGATCATATATAATAATAGCTTTTAGATATCTTCTATTACATTATATCTCCTACATCATATTTGATTGATACATACATACATGCAACATCTCTAATCTACATTGTCTCAATTCATATGAAATCCACTTCATTCTTAAGCTGATGATTTTATTGTCAGTACATATATCATGTATGATATAGTCTATAGTGAGATAATATCATAATAGACCCATTTACATTATAAAATTTATCCATTCTCAGAACAGTTCCAAGAACGGAACGGATGAAAAATTAGTAGTAAACGGTCAAGTTCCAATTTCAGACTACCGAGGCGGATGGTCTCGGAATAGTTCTCAGAACGGAACAGATCAATTTTTGTAGTGTAAATGGTATCCGTTCCGAGAACAGTTAGTCGCGCATGCATATTTAATCTTCAATCTGTATCTAATGACCATTCCTTACATGGCTGCCCAGGGTACTGTTACGACACGCGAAAAATTGTTACGACGCGCGAAAAATTATTACCCTTTCTTTTCATTTTCGTTTTCTGTATAAGGCATAGTCTCAATAAAATACGAATTGTATTTTGACATTCAAACGCTGATTGTTATGGATACACTGGGATTTGTTAAGGCTTATATTTCTAGGGACCCCATAACAGCTAAACATCTTACATGTAGGATATAGCAAAAGAAACTTCATGCGTATGATTCTATTATTTTGATGACTATGTATGATTAAGATACAATATAAACATAAAATACTTGAGACTTTAAAGTTCAAGATTAAATAGCTTATAAAAAATTAACTATTTACAGAAGCAAAAGTTTGTGTTGCCTTGTAAAAAGCAGAAGACTGGTTCTAATTTTAATCAAATTATAGATTGAAATTCCATGTGTTTAAGAGAGTGTTTTCTCAAAGGAAATTAGAAAGTATTAAGAGAAGAGTTTTTCCTATAGAATAATAAATGAGAGGTTTCAATTTGTTTTATCTTTGTATTTAATGGCAGTGATTTGTTGAAGATTGTTAACAAGTATTGTGAGTTGACAGTTGTATTTTACTTGTGTTTTATAGTATGTCTGGACAGCTAGAGTAATCTTAACACCCACCAATACTCTCATATATACATTAATTTTCATATTTTTCATGTTTAATCAATGTTACTTCTGTCATAGATATGCTGTTTTACTCAAGAACAACACCTTCAGGGTAACATTGAAAAAAGTGGTTGTAATTATTTTAGCTTTAGAATGTTTTTGCTGTTAGCTATTGAGTTTGTCTGGACTATAACTTAACTAACGCTAGTTTTTAGCTGTTAACTATGGGTTATATTGAATCAGGTATAACTAGTCACTGAGGTTATTAATGTCAAATATTCTGCCTTTTTATATTCTTTTTATTTTATTCAACAGTACCAGAAAGTCAGATAGGAAGTTGTTATGCAAATCACTATATGATTGTACATAACATTTCTTAGTGGTTGCTAGCAAATTTTTATCCACCTATTTCTCTGTCTGCCTTCCTGTTTGACAAGAGAAATATAAATAAATGTGCATATTTATTCAAAAGAAACAACAACTTCTTTCCGTGCTATTGAGTAAATCCCCAGTGGAATTAATGATAATGACCGTATTACGTATTACCCAAATTCCTTAATCTGACTTTCACAGAATTTTCAATAATTTACAGTGGAATAGAATACATGCTTGAAAGAAACACAATCACTTGAAGATGCGATAGATTTTTTTCGAAAACATATCATAAACATTGTTTTTATGGAAAAGTTAGCTACATTGTATCAGAAAAGAAGTTCTTGTAACAAAAAATATAAAACTGAGTTATTCTAGTTACTGTAGATGTTGTTGAGAGAATGTTTGATAAGTAAGAAGAAAAGTAACATCAAAGCTAGGAAATCAAGCTTGAAAAGTATATGTTATTACATGTGAAAGATGATAGAATGAAAGAACAATATTTGTTTGATGATTTATGTGTAAGAATGAGATGTTTATTATAACAATAAAGAATGGAGGAGAGATATTGATCAAGGGCTATAATACTATTTCACTCTACCTTCCTCTCTCTCATTCATTAAATATGCATTACTTTCAGCTAAAAAAATATACTTTAGAAAGAAATTTTAATGAGTTCCAAGGCAATTTTTAGAATTTTCCTGCTCTTATTAGAGTTAAAATAAAGTTGGCCTATACTAGACTGCTGAGACCAATAGTGGTCTTTAAACAAACCACAACATTTTGTTTTATAAGCTTTGAAAGTTTATTATTTTTCAACACTTTTAACTAGTGAAATATAGGCAAATAAGGCATAGACTTTTAGATAGAACATTCTTGCACAATTTTTAACACCATTTCCTTTCGATTAATCATGTTATTTCAGTTTGACTAAAAAACTGAGTAAGACCATTATTGCTCTCAGGGGCTCAGATGGGGTTCAATAAATAATCAATTAAGCACTTAAATTCTAAAAAAAAATCTTTAAATCAGGAAATCCTGTTAATTTTAAATTCTAATTGAGTTGATGATATGAAGATTAAAAGATGAAAAGTTCTTCTCAGGGGTAATTGACTTGAAATATTTTACAAGAATTTATGCCAAAATAAAAATAGACATGAACATTTCCTCAGTCAGCTTTGAGATCTGTAAAACTCATCACCATTTCAAAAATTATCTCCAGTTTTTGTTATTTAACAATAATTAGTACTCAGTAACATTTGATTGTATCTAACATTGTTATCTTGTCATGTCATCATAGATATACCATTATAGAACAGTCAAATTTAGCTTAGTAAACAAGCAATTTAAATGGTGGCTTATTACTTTCTTGGTTATTTATTGATTATGTTTTAGATTATGAAAAAAATATATAATTAAAATACTGCTTTAATCATTAGCTTTTTGTGTATCGGGTAAAATTTGAATATGCTCACAATAACAAACTCTTTGCGATATTTTGAGGGGAATACGTCATGTCATATAAGTAAAAGACATGTAATAATATAAGTTATAATTTATATTGTCATCACCTGGTGAGAAAAATTAAATATTTTCTTGATTGTGATTCATATTTTACTAATAAATAGTTTACTATTTTATAATCCTGCTGATCTCTGGTACCTTTGGGTTTTTTTGTTTTTAATAAAATATAAAATATTTTGAAATGTCAAATATCCAATATTTTAGCTTTATATATGTATAATCTATATTACCTGAATAATCAGATTGAAAAGTTTAATCCTGATTTTTCTTCAATAGTCCATTTGGAAATCATTGAAATATTTTCTCCAAAGTTCAAAACTTCTACTGTTCTACTAAAATTTCTCTATGAAATTTGACAATCTGTAAAACACTGTTCAAAAGTAAAAAATATAAATGTGGCAAGATGGAATAAAAAAAAAATTCCAAAGCACTGTTAATAGAATGAATTATATTCCTACGATTTTGATGTCTTGTTCCCACAATTACACTGTTAACAATTGTTTAAGTGTTCATTTTATATCTGATTCTCAAACCAATTGATAAAGTTTGAAATATTAAGCTAGAAGATGCTATCCTTCAGACCACACATATTTACCACTATCTACTCTCTAGCACGAAGTTAGTTTCAATGTAGCGATTATCAATAAAGTTGTTGCCTTTATAACTGTTGACTACAGTGTGACATGGCTAATGCTAGAAGGTACTACACAATATCAGCTGTTATCCCACACATACTCCTTATAATTCTGACTTTTATTTTTAACACTAAATAATTATTTCATGCATCAATAGATGATTTACACTATATTTATCCATGATTTATAAATTATACACACAATACATACATACGTTAATGGATCTTTATCAAATTATTTACAGAAACATACCTTTGAAAGCAGTGGTGGTATTCAATGACATCTATTTCATCTTATGTTGTTGGACATTACATCTATCAACAGGACAGTTGGTTAGACAGAAATGTTTTTATAGAGATAATTTAGGAATGAAGTGACATTGTTACTGTTTTAATGAATGACAGTAATATTGTCACACACAAAACACACCCAAATAGTGTCAGAATTAGAATATATATAAAAAAACATACAATTTGAAATTCTGATACATTCTTGATTAAGTTCTTGATATTAGCTTACAATTTTTAACAAGGCATTGCATTTTCATACAGAGGCATGTAGTATTGTATAATGGGGCATGATATTGATTCAGGTGACTGCTTTAACTTGTTTATTCCAGGAATCTGCACAAATCAGATGTTTTTGATCTGTTCCAGATGTCTTGTTCTGAACAAACTTTCGAGTAATTCTGGAATTGTTCTGGACAGGATGTGGAAAGTTCTGTACAGAACTTAAATTTGAGTAGTTCTAAACCGGTTCTGGACAGGAAATGACTGCTGTCACTGCACTAAAAACGGTTGCGACATTTGCCGCCATCTTGATTTTGTCACTGTTCCAGCTGCACTACCTCACTAGTTTGGACAGAATATCTTTGTCCGGGCAAGTGTTCAAGTTCACTCAAATCCAGTTCCGACAGTTCTGGACAATGATTCGTGCAGACCCCTGATGTATGAGCTATTTCTTATACTTATATCATCAGAATCAAATCAAAATAGAAGTGCTAGCGCACATGAAAGCTCTTAGGTGATTTAATTCTCAGTTCAGGATTTTTTTCAATGAAAAATACCTTACAGTGTGCGCACTCGAAAGCTCCTAGCTTTTAACTTTGAACTGGAACACTTGTGCTAGCAAGCGATCAAACAAAAATGGCTGCACCCATCGGTGAATGCAATATGGAAGTTTGTATCTGAAGCAATTATCAAAGACAAGTTGGTGTACGTATGGCCGTAATATCCTTATCTGTGATAATGTCACATGATTTTTTCTATGACTCAACACCCAGTCTACAAAAGCTCTAAGCTTAGCATGTTCGGGAAACCGACAAAATTTGCCAAGCTGGGAGACACAAATTAACTTTTCCTCAGCTGTGAGCTCTTGTGTGCGATAGCCTTAAGCAGCACTTAGTCATGTATTTGGTTGTGAAGAGACGAATTCACAATCTGTTAACAGTCAAAATCAAACATGTTACTACAGCTTTGTTAATTTTATTGTCAATTCTCCAGGACAGATAGTACTGTGAACAACTTTGACCATGGCAATCTTTTGTCAGTAATAAATAGATCAGTGCAAACATTTTCAATTTGTACATGAAGTAATTGATGCCAGCAGGTGCTACTATTTATTCTGCTATTGTTTTACATATCCCAAATCAAAAGTATTCTTAAATGTAAAAAAAACAATCAGATCAATATTACAGGAAAAAAAATGGAAGTTTATCAATACATGTCTCGTAGTTTTTAAAAACAAATTTCATGAATTTGAAAACATTGTTAAAATCTAAGTCATGCTTTCTTATATAATTCTATGTGAAAACATTGTTGACCACAACCCAAAGCACAACATGATTCATAATGGTTATAATTATAATAAATTTATAGTCAAAACTGAAAGATACATGAACTTTGATGAATTTTACCAAAAGAACACTTTTATTATTTCTTTAATCCAAATTGTCACATGTTCTGAACACTTAAAGCAAACTTTTCAGTGGTTATTATAATTGGTCACACATTGAAGACTGTGGAATGATTCTTTCATCTTTTTGTCTTAAATTAGATCTGTCTGATTTGAAATGTTCAGGGAATTTTATAAATTTCTATTGGTAATAACCAGTCATTGTCATTTAAATTCTGTTAAGTTCAGTGGATATCAAGGGAGGTAATACACGATCTCTTTTCACTTCTGTCAAATTTGGGATAAGATCTGTTGACAGGAAGAGAATATGTCAAGAAAGCCTGTTGTGTTTACACTTTTTTTCTGAGATTAGGCTAAAAAATAATTATTACATCCAAGTTGATTTATACTAAAAGATTGTTTATTGTAAGAAGGTGTACGTCTTTTGAGGATTATAGCTAGTGTTGTAATTGCCTGGTTCTGTTTTGTTTCTTGTCTTGTGGTGAAATCGAAAATGAAGCAGCATGGAAAAGTCGATTTTAGGATAATGAATTCTTTTATTTGTATTAACGATGTGTAAATAGCATGTCATGTCAACTAGATTAATTGATAATCAAATGGTAATTACTTAAAACTCATTAAAGACTGATTCATTAATTTTGATTCGTTTATTTCTTACAAGAGACATAATAAATCAGATTACCAATAAAACACATAAAGTATTCAATCTTCTTATATTGTGTTCATTTCATTCTCTAAAGTGTTAACATTGACCTTTAATTAATAGAATATTTATCTGTAATGAAGTTTAAAAAATGACCTCTTTAACTGAAGACTTTATAAAAATACCCTCATAACTTCACCGATATTTAAGTTCATGAAGAGGTTTGATAACTCTGTCTTGATGACTGTTTTATTCTTTCAATGTCAGTTATTTTAGCTATAAACCAATCAAGACAACTGTCAAAAATGACTGTTTAAGGATCTGTGATACAGCAATAGATTTGGATGACGTATTTCGGTTAAATTCAGTACAGTTTGAACATTAATTGTGAGCCCTATACATAAATATTTCAATTTTTTGTATATAGTCTGATTCAAGGAGTGTGAAAATTTGACGCTAATTTTTCACATAATTGGGAAATTTAAAAAAGATTTCACTCCCAATTGTCTGGAAATTTTTGTAAAAATGCTGTTATCATAACAAATTGCAAATCGATTGTTTAAAATGTGAGATTAAACCTGTTCACATTGTTCTCAGCTGATTCTCTGAATTCAAACTTGAAAATATATCATGCTCTTGTTTAGGAACTGTTTTTCCATTTTTGTTAACATGTTTTTTTAAACAATCAGTGAGAGATTGATAGTGTAAAAGAGGAAATGATAACTTCTAATGTGAAAAGATGTTGAAAAAATACAAATAAATAATTCCTAATTATTTACCTGATGATCTTAGCTTAATGTATGGTTGGATCTAAATGCACTGACTTAAACCAGCAACTAATCATTGACTAAGCATTGAAAACTCCCTTCATATATAAAGACCTTGATACAACATTAATAGTTACGACATTACTGGGATATAAAGACCTTGATTTCTGGGATATAAAGACCTTGATACATGATAATATTGGTAGAAAGTTTACTGTGATATAAAGACCTTGATACATGGTAATATTGGTAGTAAGTTTACTTGGATATAAAGACCCCCATACATGGTAATATTGGTAGTAAGTTTACTGGGATATAAAGACCTTGATACATAGTAAAATTTGTCTTAAGTTTACTGGGATATAAAGGCCTCTATATATGATAACATTGATAGTAAGTTTACTGGGATATAAAGACACTATATATGATAATATTGATAGTAAGTTTACTGGGATATAAAGACCCTGATACATGGTAATATTTGTAGTAAGCTTACTGGGATATAAAGACCTCTATATATGATAATATTGATAGTAAGTTTACTGGGATATAAAGAACCTAAAAATGGTACTTTTGGTAGTAGGTTTACAGTGATATAAAGACCCTGATACATGGTAATATTGGTAGTAAGTTAACTGTGATATAAAGACCCTGATACACGGTAATGTTGGTAGTAAGTTAACTGTGATATAAAGACCCTAATACACGGTAATATTGGTAGTAAGTTTACTGGGATATAAAGACCTTGATACATGGTAATATTGGTAGTAAGTTAACTGTGATATAAAGACCCTGATACATGGTAATATTGGTAGTAAGTTAACTGTGATATAAAGACCCTGATACATGGTAATATTGGTAGTAAGTGTACTAGGATATAAAGACCTTGATACATAGTAATATTTGTAGTAAGTTAACTTGGATATAAAGACCCTGATACATGGTAATGTTGGTAGTAAGTTAACTGTGATATAAAGACCTAATACATGGTAATGTTGGTAGTAAGTTAACTGTGATATAAAGACCTAATACACGGTAATATTGGTAGTAAGTTTACTGGGATATAAAGACCTTGATACATAGTAATATTTGTAGTAAGTTAACTTGGATATAAAGACCCTGATACATGGTAATGTTGGTAGTAAGTTAACTGTGATATAAAGACCCTGATACATGGTAATATTGGTAGGACAGTTACATATTTGTTTCCCTATTGCTAAAGGATCTTTAACTTGCAGTGTGAAGCATACAGGGTTCTGGGTTATTGTCACATCCAAACAACTATTAAGCTGTTTCCATGTCATTTCTGTTGATTAAAAATATAATATAAATTACCTTATTAAAACATTTTAATTATCAATTTGCTTTTTTTTATTTGCTCACTTGCCATAGTAATATGTTAATTAATAAAATGTCATGTCATTTCTATTAGATAATTGTCATTTATTAAGCGTATGAATAATTAATTTTTGTACAAAAAAAAAAAATTCAAATCCAGGATATGCGTCACAAAATGTGCTTTTATTAAAGATTCCCGGACAGTTGGAAATTGATAAAGAGTAATGTAATGCTGTATTACTCATTGCACACCACACGGAGTTGCAAGTCTTTGTGGGTCCTGTCAGGTGCAGAAACGTAGGATGTAAATTTCCAAATAGAAAAACTATTATATATATTGATTATTAAATCTTACTGATGATATTATTTATATAATATGGGATAGGAACAAATAGATACAAGAGCAGGCCTATATAAAGCTACCATTAGTCTAATAGTATTTGAATGTATTTTTTATGTTATACCATTATAGTTAAAAAGAAATTATATAAATTGGTTTTGATAGAGACTGAATTAAGATAAATAAATAGAAGTAAATAAAGGTATGGAAGAATAGAATACTCAGTTTGTTTTGTCAATTTCCAAATATTGACTGTAGAATGGATAAAATAGGTTTTATAGCAGCAATTAAAGCTACATATTCTTAACATTATATATTATTGATAGAATTGTTCTACGTTCTAGTTTACTGGTAGAAATACAGTGCTAGTACTTAAAAGTTAAAAGAGTAGGTATACCAGCTTAAAGGTGACATGCCAGATAGAAATGGTACAAACTCCATTTGATTGAAACTTGCAAAATAAATATTTTACACAGCCCTCTAGAAGTAAAGGAACAATGTGAATGAATATTTTTAGTCTGAGAATACAACACCATTTGGAAAGCGTTTTGGAGCATCTTGATATTTAGCCCCAAAAATTAGTCCCTGACCAGGTCTTTCATCTGAGCTGCTCTGATCCATTTTTCGGAGCTGGTCTTTGAGGATTTTATCATGAGGTAACCCAAATTAGGTAATATTTAGATATTGGATGGCTCCTCTGAGAAATGATAAACTGAAAATATGAGAAAAATTGTATAAAAACTAAGTATGATGACATTAAACAATTCCAATATTGTTATCTGTAAATGTAATTGTTTGCTGCTGGACAAATCTGGAATCTGTAATAGTGTGTCAAATATTAATAGAAAGATAAGAACATTAAGAAATGTTTTGTTAATGATAATATTAGAGATTTATTTTATCTCTTCTATTATTCAATGTCATAATGACTTGTCTCGCCAATCTAAATTGAATATATTTTTTTTCTCTTTTCTACTTGTATATCCTGAAATTTGATTCCAATATATTGATTTTAATACAAATTTCAACAGTAACTTAATAGATATTAACAAGATTGTATAAAAGTTTGCATATTTTTTCTCTTGACACTTGGCTGCTTACTAGGTGACTTTGTATGAGATGCTGGCCTGAATATTATGTTTAAATAAAATGTTTTTGTTATTTTGTACAAAAAAAATGCCCACTCTCTCTATGATCTATGCCAAACCATGTATCATAAAATTTAAAGGTACCACTGACATCCTGTAGAAATCAATCCTTACTATCCAGAAGTTTTTTAATTAAATATAATTTATAATATTATGTAAATATTTGTTATATTCTGACATTAATTGATATTGTGGTATAAAATTATAAAACTGGAGTGCTGAAATAAGTATAAAGTATGGACTTACTAAAGGTTGATTGTCTGATTTAGTATATGTTATATAGTTTTGTTGTCTATTGTTAGATACCAGTGTTGTATAATTTTTATCATGTAATATTTCAATGAGATGAAATGTGGGAATCTATAATACCCCTTTTACACTAGGCTTCGATAAAGTGGGCCCTGGTTTACTAGTGTAAACAAAATAAAGTGAGCCAATTTAGATCGGGGCTTGGCACCAGGTCCTGATTTGTGCCTGGCCCACTTGTAAAACATATGCATGCCTGACTCCGATTAAAATTTCTTCTGCGCATGTGCAAGGTTTACAAAGGGTGGACCTTTTGTAATCTTTTCAGTAAGAGTGCACACTTATTTCTGTTTAAACAGGACAAGCTCTCTTTATCGGGAACTAATACCTAGTGTAAAACAGGTATAACACAGTCAGATTGTAAGTCATTTGCTTGGTTATGTCGAACAAATGAGGGTTGTTGCTGGAAAGACTGATGGTCTTGAATAAGTCATCTTCTAATTCCAGTCAACTCAACTGAAAAGAAGTACAGTAAAATCCCACAGGAGACCAATGCCAAGATATTTGGCCAAAATCTGGTAGAACAAATTTCCTTAAGAGCCTAATTAGTTAACAATTCATGTATTAATTTCATAACAAAAAGCAAACTGGATTCATCATTTGGACTACTGTAATCAGATACATTAGTCAGAAATAAATCACTGAAACAATGATATGAACTACATGTATGTCAAACTAGTCTTAGATAATCACTAGGTAGATATTTTCCACAGATAACTAATTAAACATTCAACTATAGTTTTATCAATTACTATATCATAATTCAATACTTATCATTTAATCATATTTACTTATTTATCAATTAAACACAATTAATCAATATTATTTCAACTAATTTGGTTAATGGTCCCTGAAACTCAATGTTTTTCACTAGAATAAAGATTAATGGAAAGTATAGAGACTTGCATTGTGTCCATTAATACGTAATTAGTCAAAACTTTCCCAACTATATTTTAAATCTGTTATCAATAGATGCTTGGATCAATATTGAAGCTCATAACACTAACTGACAAAAGCAACATCTTGTCACTGCATTCAAATCACCATGAAGGTATCTTTAATGCCTCCTTTGCAAATCTGACTAAATTTTACATCATTAAAGCCAATGTTCGCGCAGTTGATTAGTGACATCTCATAGCCTATTCATTAATTGAGGTAATTTGTGTTATGAACTTTGAATTTAAAAGAAGGCCTGAAAAAGGGTCTATCGGTCAATGTTCTTTCTTCAAATCTCTTGAGTCCTTCCGGGGTGGAAGTGGTTACTGTAACATGACTAAAGGCCTCTGTCCTATTGTCTACATAAGCATAAATGGAACCGTAATTTCTTCAGAGGAATATATCATGGTGGACAAAGTTGACAGTGGCATTAAAGTCTTTAAAACTTCATATTTACAATAAACGGCTAAAAACAAGAAAACAAATTGTGAAAACCGTGTCTGTGAAACAACATGATGACTGAATATGCCCACGTGACAATTCAAGTGTAATTTCATTAGCTCACACCTATGAATGGGATGCATATTACGCCAAACAATAACGCCCGAAACCCCTTGAGAAGCTATAAGCGTATTACACGTCGTAGACGAAGCGGGGCATGTTTTACAAAACACCTATGTAGACTAGGTACTATTAAAATGTACTTAAAGGGTTTCTTGGTGTTTTCACAACCATATACTATGCAACACCATGTAATACGCTTATGTGGACACAGATTTTAAGACTTCTTCATGCAAGTGCATTATTGATAAAATATCAGTGAACGTGGTCTGATCCACATGCTATTATGCTGACTGGTCAGTTTCCTATCTCTTAAAGGTTTTAGGAGAAAAGACATAGCAGAGACAGTGCTCATATGTCTTAGCAAGAGGAAGTTATCAATTATTAATATCAAAGATCAAGTATTTCAAATTGATGTTCAATTCAATAAGAATTTCACCCACATGGCTACCTACCTAGATTAAAATTGGACATCTTAAATGAATCGAAATTAAATAGCTGTTAGACATGAAACTAGAGTAAAAGATCAAATCTGAACTGATAATTGTTTGATTACCAGTGGTATACAGATGAAATAATAAAGTCTGTTTACACAACAGTCAACTTACAATTTCAAAAATATCCCTTAACCTGGGGATCTCAGAGAAGCCACCAGAACTTTTTATAGTCTTTGATATTCATTCTTTGATGCTATTAGAAAATATTTACCAACTGATTTGGATAAGTGGAGTTCAAACCAAGGTCATCAATTAATTTCATCCGTTTAACGTTTTATTAAATAATGTTATTAGTTATGTCCACTGTTTATACATTATCTTATGGCTTTCAGTATCATTTATAATGTAATAATTCACAAAAACAAACATGCATTTATCAATAAATTGGTGACTACATGTATGCCCACTCCAAGAATTTAAAACTATGATATGATATATCATTATGAGCATTGAAGAAGTTTTCTTCCTGCATTACATGCTTACTCTTTTCGTAACACCTGATGGTACTTATCGTATGGGAAGTCCACTACTATAATTATTGCACCTGATTTTGTCATGCTCTGGACGAGATTTATGATTAAAGTAATTGTTTTGCTTGTACGGATTTTTATTATTCAAGCTGATACAGATGTATTCAGAAGTAATCAAGAAGATCTATAACAAAAGGTGTGACCAAGGACCAACTAGTAGACAGCATCCTATGTCATTATCTTTGCAGTATGTGTTATTCCTTCCTTCATCGGCATTCATTTTAACAATGTGTTATTCATTTAGCCAATATAGTTTGTCTGTGTCAGTGATTCAGGTTGAAAAGGCCACCTTTTTATACGCCCACACATTAATGTGGGCGTATATTGTAGTCGCCCCTGTCTGTCTGTCCGTCTGTCTGTCTGTCCGTCTGTCCGCCTGGCTGTCCACAATTGTTGTGGCCACGATAGAGAGCTGGTTTCTTGATGGATTTTGATGAAACTTGCTGTTAGTGTTTGTTATTACCCAAGGAAGAACCCTATTGAAAATCAGACGAATCGAAAAATATTTCATGGGTTATTGCCCTTGCTTTTGAAAATATCTTGTGGACACGATAGAGAGCTGGTTTCTTGATGGATTTTGATGAAACTTGGTATGAGTGTTTGTATTGACATTGGGATAAACCCTATTGAATATCAGAAACATCGAAAAAATATTTTATGAGTTATTGCCCTTGTTCTTTAAAACGTGTTAATTTTCAGCCGTTACACTCTCAAGTTGTGGACATGATAGAAAGCTGGTTTCTTGGTGGATTTTTATGAAACTTGCTGTGAGTGTTTGTAATCACCCAAAGATGAACCCTATTGAAAATCAGATGAATCGAAAAATATTTCCTGGGTTATTGCCCTTGCTTTTGAAAATATGTTGTGGACATGACAGAGAGCTGGTTTCTTGATGGATTTTGATGAAACTTAGTATGAGTGTTTGTATTGACCTTTGGATAAATCCTATTGAAAATCAGAAACATCGAAAAATATTTGATGAGTTATTGCCCTTGTTCTTTAAAACGCGTTAATTTTTCAGCTTTAAACAAAGTTGTAGACATGATAGAGAGCTGGTTTCTTGATCGATTTTGATGAAACTTGCTGTGAGTGTTCATAACCACCCAAGGATGAACCCTATTGAAAATCAGACTAATCGAAAAATATTTCATGGGTTATTGCCCTTGCTTTTGAAAATATGTTGTGGACACAATAGAGAGCTGGTTTCTTGATGGATTTTGATGAAACTTGGTATGAGTGTTTGTATTAACCTTTGGGATAAACCCTATTGAAAATCAGAACCATCGAAAAATATTTGATGAGTTATTGCCCTTGTTCTTTAAAACGCGTTAATTTTTCAGCATTTAAAAAATTGTGGACAAGATAGAAAGCTGGTTTCTTGATGGATTTTGATAAAATTTGCTGTGAGTGTTCATAAACACTAAATATGTTGTGGACTCAATAGGGAGTTGGTTTTTTGGTGGATTTCGATTAAACTTGGTGTGAATGTTTGTAATCATCCATAAATAAACCCTTTTGAAATTCAGACCGATCAAAAAAATATTTAACATAATAAGGTTATTGCTCTTGAATTTAGAGAACATGCCATTCTCAGAATCTTTCATTTACTGACAACTCTTGTCAACCCCCCAGATGAATTGGCTGCCATTATAAAAGTGGGCGTATTACGATGGCCATCGCTATTTTTATGTTTTTCATAAGAAATATGAGAGATACAGGTATATATATTTAGATACTTGTTTATTTCATACCTATCATTCATTTCATACCTATTACCTCCTGATATTTACTCAATTATTTATTTCTTCTTCTTTATAATATCAGATCAGTGTCTATTGTTGATAATTATACTGTACTTGTAGTAGGATGAGTCTCTCATTGTTTCTTTTTGGTTGTAATCCATTACATTAGTAAATTCTAAATTCACCAAGTTCATCCAGTCAAAAATAGGATTCATATTCAACACTAAGAACACCATTATTTGATGTGATATAGCTTGTTCATCAAAACTAGGTTCTACTTTCTATATCAATATTCTGTTCCATCTTTATACACTCTTTACCAATGACCATTCTGTATAAAATGTGCCCATTTACATTAGACTATGAATTGGTCTGAAAACAGTTTTGTAAATTGTAGTGTGTAATGAAGAAATTCTGCATGAAAAATTGAAACACCCTTAGCAGTGCAATTTACAAAAATTATCAGTTTGGATGTAAGTTTTTATAATTTTAAGGATGTTTAAGTTACTGTTTCTTTAGGAAGTATAGGTTGTAAAATTACTGTTAAGCAATGCTTCGAAAAGCACAGGAACAGGCATATGAGAAAATTGTTAGTGTACAGTTACTTAATTTTACGAGAACTGTTGCTTACATAATTTGGTAATTTCAGATAATATACTGCTAATTGTAATGATAGAAATCTGTTATTTTACATTTAAATTACTGGAAAAATTTGAATACTTATTACCACATGCAACTAGCAATTTGTTTCTCATACAAGATGTTCCTGGTAATGGCATGAAGATAGAATTTAATGTTATTTTACCCTGCTTTCACTGAACCATGATATGTCTATTCTGATTGATGCTGTACAAGACAATTAAAGTGTCCACTGATGTTTTCTAATAGAAGCTGACTACAGATTTCTGCCTTGGGAATAGAAGAAAAACCTTAATGATTATATTATTATTATTGTATGATAATAGTAATAGTCTTCATAATTCAATATTTGAATAATCGTAAAAGACAGAATAATACCCCTTTAACACAAAGTTTCAATAAATTGGGCCAGGTACTTTGTTGACCTTTTGTAATCTTTTTAGTTAGCCCCGATTATTTCCGTTCAAAAGTTTTAAAGTGGGCCTGGCCCAGATCACAGAACGCCTGTTTGAATTGATGTTTTGAATCTGGAATGTTTTTTTTTCAGCATAGGAGTTTTATTGAATGTAGGATTGCAGATTGTTTTGATGTCAACATGGCTCTCTCTTACTCTACATATTAATATGTACATGTACCTTAAATTTACCCTTGGGTTTGTATATCCAAATCAATCCACTAGTTTAAGTCAAGCAAGAGTGATTATTTATTGAGGAATTGTTGATTGTATGGTTGTTGACAGGTTGTGCTAGTGGTAAGGTATGATAAAGGTCCCAAGATAATCAGTAATTGATTGCTGTCATTGTAAAGCCTGTAAGTATATTATAAGATGAAGTAATGAACAAGTGGCCTTGATATTATTACTATGTCTTCATTTTTATCATCTACAATTTCTTTCAAAATAATCATGATAGTGGTTATTTGCCTGAATATTTTTTTGAGCACTAGACAATTGAATTATTAGTATGACATATGTTAATTCAAAAGAAACTTGAAATTTGAAAATAAGTTTTTGTATGTTAAGTAACAGCTATTTTATCCTTTCTTCTATTATTGAAGATCTTGGAGGTAAATCGCTTGATCTCTACTAACGATAAATTAACGATGTATTAGTTCTTCGTAAAGTTGTTAAAGGAGTACATTAATTACCAAAATGATTGCTTTTCACTCTTCGATGTCCAGTCTTCATTTCCTGTTTATTATACTAGACTATGGACATTAGAGAATTGGTAGCCTGGAGCAATCAAGTCTTTTATCTGATTGTCACAGAAATGAAATTAAATGGCGGAAATTTGACTTCTGTAGTGAGACTTGATGAAGTGGTGTGTTTACCCTTTTCTTACATGATATTTGTATCAACTACTATTTTAGAGGCAATATTTTATGATGTCATCAGAAATTGAGTTACAGTGTCTGTTAATCTACCCACACCTTCAGACAATCTGGAAAACTGAACCGATGTACATTGAAAAGAATCGTTAAACCTGATAAAAACTACTGTTTTAATCTTCATAAAAAACTTTCATTCTAATTGTCACAAAATAAGCCTATATGTGAATAGTAATAAAAACCAACACAAGCAACAATTTTGTGAACTGAAAATCTTGTCTATGGTATGACAAAATCAGCAGCAACAATCATTTAGAAGTGGACTCATCATATCAGAAGTACCATTGGTTTTTGTAAAAAAAAAAGTAAGCATAGTCTACTTTGAAAGTAACATCAGCCATTGTTATATAGGTCAAAATCATGAGATACATCCAGATCATGTTCATACAAGGATACATACAACTTTATTCAATAGAACTAAGTCAGTTAAGTTCAATAGATGTTACAGAGTTTTGATGATTAAATTTGTATTTATAAAATAGAAAATAGATAGCTAGGTTCTAGCCACAAAATCATGGTTTGTATGAATAATTTGAATCAGTGAAGAAAAGAAGAGGGATGATATTAAGTATAGGATAAACTCCGAAAACGCGCCAATAGTTTTGACCTATATGAAGTCGGAGGCCGATAGGCCGACGACTTTATATAGGTCAAAACTATTGGCGTGTTTGAGGAGTTTATCCTACTTAAACCTAAATTTGATTATTGGCGCCCTATTTAGTTACAGTACATTGAGCACGTGTCATACCTATTGGCGCCCTAGATAGCTTTATCACGTGCATTTTACTATTGACGTCATATTATTAAAGCTCACATACGCATTCGAATTTTAGTCGAGTGATAACAACGAAACCATTCTGATGTATTGTTCAATTTTATGAAAATCATATGTTTCTAAGGTGAGTCCTGTTAATAGTTAATAACAATTTTAAACATAAATGTGTGTAAACAAATTGAGAAATGAAATGAAATGTGGTTTTTATGTACCATGCGGTGTACAATAAGAGAAATTTTGCCAGAACAGCAGCATTATTTGATTATTTTCGATTTTCATCTATCGATGGATCTAAACGTGCGCAACTTGTAGCACACGGTGCGTCGATTTATTGTCCCGTTACAACTATACACTAGACGCTTTTTCCATGTCCGCCCTCAGTCCTGCATTACCGACAGGGAACCGGTTGAATAACGAGATTTTGCATCTGATTAAGTGTATTTTTTGACTGTGGGTAAAAAAAAAGCAATCAGCTGTGCGCCAAAAAATAGGTTTGTAGATCAAGTCCCAGTCAATCTGCAATACGTGAAACATTTAAATATGTTTATGATTTAATTAATTTTCAGACCGAAATCGTACAAAACCCAATGAGGCATTCTGAACAAGACGACCTCTTAGTACCACTAGACAGTGTGATTATGGAATAGAGGGACAGTTATCAGCCGAAAGAACAGGCCACAGATCTACTGCCATACCTTGGTAAATATTCTTTTGTTAAGGGGGGTGCACACATACATGTCATTAGTCAAACAATTCCATAAGCCTATTAACCGTAAATCTTAAATTTGAATGAAAAAAAGCTTTTCTAAATTTTGTATGTGTATCGGGGACACTTTGAACTATTTCTATTCAGTTTGTGGTATCAGTAATTCCACTTGATTACGTCATCAAACGCTAATTGCTGGAACCAAAATTGGAATGGTTCAAACTGGTGCTATCAGTGTCAATATTGTTAACAAATGCCCTGGGATGAGTTCTTGTCACTATAATACCACTTGGTAATCGAAGAGTTCGGACAATTTATGTCTGAAAAACACGCCAAATTTCCTTTTTGTCATCTTAATAATATCTGTTTTGCATGCATTCCATTTCAGATACAATAGAACCATTGCTAGACTATTGAAAGTCGTAGATGAGTATTCAGGGGGAAAAGGCTAAACAATCCGAAGGAGAGGCGATTATGATGAAGAACTGCAAATTGATAAAACTGAACCCGTGAAACTGACTATTATTGCCCGCAATTATATATATTGTTTTGAGAATAAAAGTATTGTTTGGTACAGGGTTGTGTTGCACTATTGGAGTCATAATTACACTATTGGAGCCCTAATTTTACTATTGGCGTCCAAATGTAACTATTGGAGTGCTAATTAAACTATTGGCGTCTAAAGTATGATCACCACTCATACTATTGGAGAGCAATTTTGGTTTAAGTCTATGAAGTCATGCGTAATGGTCAACTTTAGCTCTGTATTGTTGATCACAAATCTCTTCTGCTACAACATCAACATTTGAATTCTATTTTAACCATTTTACCAATCATTCCATCTTCAACTGCTTAAGGGGTAAAAGATTAAATCGAATTATGTGTGATTGAAGAAATTATAGCCTTCTGAAGTGTAGAATTTGGTAAATAATTAAGGGATGTTTTGGTAAGTCAGTGACCTGTTTCTACCCAGTGTATATGTAACCTAGTTGGACTATTATTTGAAACAATATAATAAACTTTAATCATTTGCCTAGTAAAAATATAGTATAGAATGAGGAATTGATGAGATGGTATTTATAGTTTGAGATGAAAGGAACTTATTTCAGGAAATAATTCAAATGTATTATCTTTCTTAAACTGAGCGTGTTTCAGAACAAAAATAGAAATATTCTTTCCATTATCAACAATAAAACATCAATAAAAATAAGCACCAATACAAACTGAAAAACAATCATCAATAGGGCCTACAAACTGAAAAATAAACACCAATACAAACAGAAAAATAAGCACCAATACAAACTTAAATATAAGCATCAATAAAACTGAAAAACAAACACCAATACAAACTGAAAAACAAACATCAATAGGGCCTACAAACTGAAAAATAAACACCAATACAAACAGAAAAATAAACACCAATCCAAACTGAAAAATAAGCACCAATACAAACTGAAAAATAAACACCAATCCAAACTGAAAAATAAACACCAATACAAACAGAAAAATAAGCACCAATACAAACTTAAATATAAGCATCAATAAAACAGAAAAACAAACATCAATACAAACAGTAAAACAAACATCAATACAATCAGAAACACAAACAAAACACCAATACAAGCTGAAAACCAAGCACCAACACAAACTGAAAACCATGCACCAACACTAGAAAAAACAAACACCAATACAAGCTGAAAACCAAACACCAACACAAGCTGAAAACCATGCACGAACACTCTAAAACAAACACCAATACATGCTGAAAAAGCATGCACCGACAAGCACCAACGGAAACTGAAAACAAACTGAAAAATAAACACAAATACAAACTGAAAAACAAAATGAAAAACTAACAACAACATAAACTGAAAAATAAGGCAACCAAAATGATATAGGCACTTGTTATTTGAATACAGTCACAATTGTGGATATAAAAGGATAATTTGGTGATTATAACATTCAAAGTGTTTATTTCTATATGACTATAATAACAATAGAATAAGCAATGATACATAAACATAGGATAGTCTGATAGAACAATGCATGAACCCAACCATTTTATTTTTATTACTGAAACTAATATGAAATTGATCATTAGAATAATTAAACAATTCCAACCCATTCCCTAATGAATACTAACATATCAATGTTAATAATAAGATATGTTTTAAATTGTTGATTATGACAAGACCACACATACATATCTAGCTATGTAAACTAGCAGAATACAAAGATGACAAGAAATTATTTGTCTTTTGTAAAAGCTCATCACTTAGTAATTTAAATGATAAAATCTACCAGAATGTATGATGATGATCAAAAAAGGATCAAATGATAATAGTTTGGTTATTCTATTGGATTGTGGATGACTAACTGAATATTTTGGTGATTGTATTTTATAACCTAAGGATGAGCTCACGTTGAACTTTTGTTCAATACAGAATCTGAAAGCAAATGCATTTTCAAGAATGGCATTGTCAGTAACTAGTGGCATCTGAAAAAATTGATCAGTCATCAATGGTTGGATTTAGTTGACCCGAGTGCACTGACAACTGTTAAAAGGCAGTGCTATCATTTGTTTCATCTTTCAGATAGTGAAAATTTGAACTGGTTGTAATAATTAATGTCAATATTTTCTTTAGAGTCAACTTCTTCAGTCAAATTTAACAAAACCATTGTGTGGGTGTATCCTTAGGTAGCAATCTGTGTAAAGTGCGAAAAAAACCCAGATCAGAAATAGTCATTTATTATAAATTAACCTTTTAGTTTTTTGTTTCTGATTTCTTTAATCAAATTAGTAAATGATAATTAAATATCCTTTCTCTTTCTTGTGTTTTTAATAGAAAACCTACTTTTTAGTCTTTTTGTGAAAAAGAACTTCTTCCATCTTCATCATTTACAAAACACTTAACAATTTCTTTACAAGTTTTATACTCTAATCAAATTACAACCATCACATCAATCTACACGCTTTGATTTAATTAATAAACTTTCTATTTCCTCTTCCGTTTAATCCTGCTGATCAACTAACTGATAAAGATTGCTGTATTTTTTCAAAATATTTAATGCCAGAATACTTGTTTGTAAACAGAAACATTACTGTTGTTACAAAAAGAAGATTTTTAAATCAAAAATTCTTCAAAATTGAATCTTTTGATTATATTCAGTAATTGTGATATAAAATATTACTATTAATTTAATGTTCTAGATTTAGGTACTATCAAAAAAAGAAATATTAAAGAAGGTTTAACTCTTGTGGAATCTTTAATTTTCAACTGATAACTTCTTTCTGTTGATCACGTTATCTTTATCTCAAACTGAAAGTTGATCAGAAATAACCATTTAAGCCTTTAAATTGAATTTCTACTCTACAAAGGAATATGTGTTCTGTCAACGATTGTAATACTTAAATACAGGGAGATGTTGAACGTGAAAAAAGGGAAGATAATTTGTGCAGGCCTTTTATGTTTGAATTTTCAAATCTAATAGAAGATTGGGTTAAGAAGAAGAAATACATTTTATATTAGATTAGGACATAGTTAAACGATTTTTATAGAAGGCCAGAAAAAGACAGAAAATGGTCAATGTATGTCTTCTAGATAATTTTATCAAAGGTTTATTTTGTAGATGCATTTATATTTTGAATGCTAATGGAGTCTTGCTATAAACTTTGTTTGTTGAAGTATAATATATAAGTGGTGGATGTGTATTTTTTTTTTCCAATGAATTTTTGATGAAAATTATTTTTTAAAGAAAGGAACAGAAGTTTGAAAGTTTAACATTTATTTTTCACCAAATTAGTTGCTTCTATATTGTGTCTACTTTATCTCTTCAAAGTAGGTACATTTTAAAGGCTCTACAGGAGCAAGGGTTAGCATTTGTATGCCATTAAAACAAAAAGGATATGGTGTACATTCAGGGAATGAACTCAAAATATTTGGACTTTTGTTGAGGTACTATCACCATGCTGTTGCCATACTGCTGTCTTAAATTGTTTTTTGTCTGGTAGTCCGATCTTCATTATTAGAAAGTCCCCATGGAGCGTAACTAAAAATAATTTGAAATACTGCCTAGTAATTCCCAAATCTGAAGAAAGAACATGTTGAACCATTACTATATTGAGACTGAAAAGATGTTAATGTCCAGTAAATGAACCACTGCTATCATTAATCACAGTTGGTGTGAAAGTAGGAGGTTTGTGATATTAATTAAAGACTTGTTAACTGATCTGATAACTTGTGATTATTATACACTGGACCGTGATATATCTTATATTAATTGTTCATTATTATACTCACTACAACACTTAATGAATTCTTATACTCCACAACATGACATAAACATGTTAATTTATGGACTTATTCTCTCCCTAGGGGTATTCCTTAACATAAAATTGAAGTCAGTTTAGCATTGATTGAACCTGGCCTTTGTTACTTTTGTAACGCCTGTTACCCATAATTTGTTGTGAAACACAGAAAGGATCCTGTAATATTCCTAAATTGTTTCACTCCCACATTTATGTATTTTGTAAATCCATGAGAACATCTCACTTTGTTTGGGTAACATACTACAGGACATGATTGGGTTCACATTTGAATTTGAACATAATAAATATTTATTCAATGTTTTGATGTGTTTTTCGGCAATATTTTAGGGCATATTGTATTAAACTTTAATCAGGTATTATTATTCAATATATCTCAAAATATTTTCATTCGCAAAGCAGACTACGCTTACTCCTGAAACACCTGATTGTACTTCTTGTATGGGAAGTCCACTAGTATACGATCATTATGCCCGATTTTGTCATGCTCTTGGACGAGATTTTTGATTAACAGAATTGTTTTGCTTCTACGAATCTTACTATTACTCTCAATTTCTAAAACATACTTAAGATCCAAGAGGAGCTTGTACTTTAAGCTGCTTATCAAAGAAATTTGTTTCATGGTGAAGATATATATAAATGTAGAGAATGTAAACATTGTCCAGGTGAATAGAAGGATTAGCTGTCTGATATCATCTTTTTATCTTCTACATCCGTAGATAAGATATGTCCAATATTCAAGTTAATATGATTATAATAGGATCACTAGTGTTAAGTCTTGTCTGAATAGATCTCTAGTTTTTTTTTTAAACATATTATTTGACCGTGTGTTATATTTACATGTAGTAGCAATGGTGGGTGTAGAGCCAGACAGAATATGTTTACTCTTCTAGACACCTGATATTATATTTGCTACGAAATATTTTCTCCTATGAGTTCATTTCTTGCTACAAATGTTTTGCCAAACTGTTATTTTTGATTTTGAGTTTCATTTTGCAGTTTAATTTTCTGAATAACGAAAGGGGCAAATGTGGATATCCAAAAAAATTTAATTAATAATATTCAGTTGTGTTCAATTTTTAAAATGATTGTCAATCGATATTTAACAAAAACAAAAATTAGAAATTTCCAGATTCATTGGAGATTAATTCTATTTTATGACATATTTTGTATCATCCATTTTTTAATAATTTTTTCTTCTGTTTACTGACTATTTACAGTACTTAATCAAGCAATCAATGTAATTCTCTTGTGTAACAACTTGACAATCTATCAAAAACAATAACTTACAATCTAATATTCTTTATGATTGGTCAAATATATTATGTGTGCTTCTTACCCACGTAATGTGACCTGAATATGTATCTTTAAATGGCAATGATTTTTTATTAATTTTTATAAAAGCACTTCAAGGGATTGTAAAGATGTTTTCTAAACTTTGTATGATAGCACTGATAGCATCAATTTGCTCCATTCCAATTTCCATTCCGACATCTGTGGTTCTTGCAATTCCACTTAAACTAACACGTTTCATGAAGTCACCCTCACTAATCTACCGTAAGCTACTATTGATATCTATGCAGATCAAAAAAGTCCCAATAATTGGCAAATGTTAAGAGATTTTATGGTTAATAAAAACCCACAACATCCATTTCCCTGCCTTGTTTTCAACTGATACAATACATGTCATTAAATTTTAAATGGCTTTTACATTTCATTGTGAAAATATTGAATTATCTACCTACCAGGTAAAAATTTTATAATAATACGTTCTTAGAGAATGTAAATTATTTGATAAGAGAAAACTTTTAGCACCTGTGTTGTTCAACTGGTGACAAGAATATATCTATAAAGTGGTATATAGAGTTTTATCCTATAACCGACATGAGAAATAAAAATTTCAAATGAATTTTTTTCTCATATTTTGTGTCTTAGATGCATTTTAGATAAAAAAAAATTTTTTTTTTATGTCAGATAAAAATGATATCCCATTGAATAAATATGGTATTCAATGGGCTGTATTCAATGGGCGTGGCCAAGCTTTAATGCATGGCTTTAACTCTTGAGTAATACTCAGAATGGCGTCGGACATGTTCGCCACTGTTAACTTCGAAGAAATAATAAGAAGCAAACGTAACAAAAACACAAAAAACTTTCTGAGACATTTTCGAAATTAGCGTTTTGTCAAGATTGTTTACTATCTGTGATGTTGATGTAATGATACAGAATGAGTAAAAACCGTTTTACATATAACGAAAAACAGGGATCGGATAAATAGGTTATCCAATGGAAAACTCGTGGATATGGTTTTTATGCCACTCGTGTTTGTGATATTTTCACTCGTGGCAAAAACCATATCCACTCGTAGCCATAGGATAACATCTATATATTTGATTATTGGTATACAAATATTAAATTTTGTTTTTACATTTAGCATGATACAATGTAAGCATCATACAGAGCTGGGTCATTAAATATATACATGGAAAGGTTGGCATAATATTGCAGGCTTGTCTGTGAGCATATTGAGATTTTTTGAAGAATGATTAAGTTTTATTTTTTCACCCAGAATTATTACTGATTGTTTCGAGTTCAGACCTATTATATTTCATTTCACAAATATTAGATTTAATTTATTTGTTCAGGCTGTTATTCAATTACAAATGAGCTTCTAAAATTGTAGCCTTCTTTTGGAATGTATCAACATTGGATTGTGAATATGTAAAAACTTTCAGGCTAGTTATGATCCAATCATGATGAAAACACCTCTGATGTCCTCACTTCTTCAATAATTGTCATAGCACTAAACGATACGAGATAATGTGTTACAATCACCAGACGTTTCTCTTCATATGAATAAAGTGTCTGAAAGAAAACACATTTAAAGTGTTTTTGAGCATAAAAAGTACATTAACACACAACTAAAACAATTAACATGTTAACATGTGATAACAATTTAAACCTAAAAAGGCAGTTAACTTTTTTACTAGAATTATTCATGCACAATGTGTGAAATATATAGAATGAAACCTTTTACGGACGGCGTCAAGGTCAAATAAGAATTTAAAAACAGACTATTTCGAGAAAACATTTAAAAATGGGTCTATTTTAAAAAAAAATTCTTGCACTGTTCTCATGTGGTCTCATGGTTATGTTTAAGACTGTTAGGAGGGAATTAATGTGAACTTTATCTAGAACATTGTTTGAGTAATAAGCATCTAAAGGGTGTGACTTTTTTGTGTATCAATTTTCAAAGATTTTCAGAGTCTTATGGGGAGAAAAAAAGCGCAAATATTCCAAATCTGTCATTCTCAGTTACTATAGGAAAAGTTATCTCCAAAGAGTGATTTTCAAAGCTGTACTATATATATACTGGGACAGATATTCATGATGGAAAATGCTCCAAGATGGTTGTTTGCAAAAATTGAAAATGTTATTTGGGATTTTTACATATCTTGGGTATAGAAGTACCTGTTAATTCTTTCAAAGTTTTCTGAGAGGGTGACCTGAAAAATAAAAGCATTAAATACATACAAATGGCCCAATTGCTTGATGTGGAGTTGTGGAATGGGTTACAGAATTAATATTGAATTTAATAAGTTTTCAAGATCAATTGGTACTCTTGCTTCAAAAACCACTTGAGGCTTATAAAATTACATACCACAACAACTCTCACTAGCTAGATGTTTGAAATATGTTATTGAAAGTAGAGGTATTAATAATGGTAAAATTACATAGAACATGGTATTTACCAGTATCTCCTCCACATAGCTGGAATAATGAATCTAGAGTTATTCTAATTGTTCTATTCCTATTATTATTATCTCTATTATTATATGCATCACTTATATTAGAAGTTAGTCTAATAAGAAAACCAGTCATACATAACATAAGGATTTTATCATGGAATTCAAGTGGAAAGTTTGAGTGGGAATATAGTTCAAGTTCCAGACATTAGAATTCTGTTTGAATGGAAACTGTCTACATAGTGACTTTGTTTGATTTGATCTTGTCTATGTCATTAAAAATTTCTTAATAAATTCTAAAACAATATCATTCTCATTTATTTTATTAAAGCCATACCAGGTCAAAGTTTTCAATTATAATCACTCATGTTCAAAATTCAAATTATGTTATTGTGACTTGAATGTGGGCTTTATACTAATAACTTAGGCCTACTTGAGAATGTCATCATACAATAATGATAATGAAATAGCTATTTCGTCAATTGTTCTTGTTCAAATTGGCCATTGGGAAATTAGATGTCATTTTTCATTGAGGTGACTCATGAGGCAATTTGTTGCAATGGCAGAAACATTTGCATGCCATTTCATATGACTTGTTTTCTGGTTGTGTGGGTCAAATTTAGAAGAACAGCAATGTCAATGGTTACTGTTGGTGTTTCACAAGACAACAACCTGCTTTGGAGTTTTAAATGTTGAATTCTAATTATACAGTGAAATGTATTTGATATTCAAAGATGATGAAAATGAGTAACAAGTGTCTTTCATTGCCATGCACATAGACTTCCTGATGTTCTTGAATTGTATCATTGAAATAATGATCTGATAGCAATCCATCTGCTTACTTCTTGTAATTGTCAACAAATTATTGCTTCAGGATCAATTTTTAATGATACAATATAGCAGGGGCTAATTTGTCTGTGACCAATTGACATGACATTAAGATCAATTAGAATCAAATTAAAAGTCTTCTTTATGCCAAAAGTTTTGAAGATGCTGGGTATTGGTTGAAGATATCCTGTTATCTGTATGTTGAAATAATATGATAGAGTGTTAGTTTGACCATGTCAAATACATGTATGAAAAACACTTAATCAATAATGAATATATAAAGCAGCAGGGAATTGACTGAAGAACAAACAGTTCTCCCTGATCAATGAAATATTTGACTAAAATGTACATGAGTATGCTGTTATGGTTATATAAATATTAGCTCATACATCATATGAATAAATTTGATAAAGATTTCTATCGCTAATCAATTTACAAAATCCAACAAATATTGAGCTTCATATTTGATCACAGAAAAATATCAGTCCTCAGTTCAGTGTTGCTGTGCCAACATTATCTAGAGATCTTTTATTCAAGAGTATTCAATCAAAATCATTCTGCATCACATGCTGGTGATTTGGCTTCTTTGTCTGTATTTGTGTATTTTTTTTTATTGATGTAATGAAATAAGGTTATTTTAAGTGTTAGTTGATCCTAATCCTGAAATTGAGCTCTTTCTATTTCCATTTCATACAATTTGAAAGAAGCTTGCAAATATTATTGTGTAGAGAGTATCCAACTGATAAAATTTCTTGCTTGTCATTTGGTTGCCATTTATTGCCCTACTTTACATTCTCAGACTGATATGATATTGAGATAGTAAAGACAGTCATAATGCACCATGGTGATTGATGCATCATTCATCTTTAAACTTGATATATGGGTGGTCAGTATATACACAACCATTGTCTAGAGTCTGATTAACACTCTAGGTAAAACTACTCATACCAGATGGTACCTTTTGATCATACATGAGAGAAATACCAATCATACATGACACGTTCCTTTACCTGTACATATCTCTATTGTACATTCCATTATACTAAAATAATACCCTGAAATATTACAATTATTGACCTCCTTCTAATCCTACAAATGTTAAAGAAAACTTTGAAGGTGTCAAGATGATATTTTTACCTCATGAACTGAATAACCTGCTCACCTCTGACTGATATTTTGAGAAGAAAACAGCATGTTTACGTGGTTGTTTCAGTATTTTTGGCAGAATTGTTTATTATGTTACAGAAGATCTTACTAATTTCAGACTCTAATGTTTATTATAAGTTTATTCAAGGGAAAAAAGCATCATCATTATTGATTTTTACTTGCTGGAACACAGATGAACTTTGTACAGAAATATCTTATACAAATATTTTTAGAAGCTGGGTACTAGAATTTATAGTATTATACCTGTAATGATGTATTTTTATCAAAAGCCAATCACAAAATAACCACATAGTTCATTTTATTGAAAAACTACATGTTTGACTAAACAAGATTTTAACCAACTACTGAAGAAAACGGAATTAGTGGTGAGGTAAACAATATATAAAATAGCTTTCAATGACCATTATTATTTGGTAACATTTTAACAACTAGAAAATATTGACCTCTAACCATGAATTACCAACAACTTAAGCCAATATTTCAAGTTGGGGAGCTGGAGTTTATCAGCAACTTAATTACCTGTAGTTTAGAGTTAGGTCCTGGCAAAGGTTTACATGATTTAATCGCTTAGTTTTTCCTGTCTACAGAACCTTTTCCATGAAAGAAGTGTCTTTAAGGGATAATAAATTGTTGCTTTACATGCACATGGAATATCATTTTAAAAACATTTAAATAGAAAAGAGGAAGTTCATAAAAATTTCCTTTATTACACATGCGTGGTTTAACCTCTCTCACAACTTTAATCAACAACATCAACAAATTTCAAACTATGGACATTAGTACCAGAAATTGATCTGAAACTTTTATATTATAAGTTTTATTTAAGTTAATAGGAAAAACAACTTGCATTTTTTCTCAACTCCAAATATTTGATCTTTCTGTATTTTTTTAAAAAAAAGATTTTTTTTTTTGGGGGAATAACATTTGAATATTTAATTTGTTTGATTTGGAAAAACAAAAAATCTTTAACTACCAAATAGTCAAATTACTGAGATACTACAGAAGCAATATATAATTATCTACTAGTGGAAATTTGTAGCTATCAAAAGCCTCCAGGTTAATAGGTTTATTTAAAAGTAAAATGACTTTAATTTTGCCAATTTCTAATTCTTATTTCTCAAGTTTCTCATTTTAAAATATCGTCCTAACCAAATAAACAAAATAATAGGAATTAAATTGGTAGTTTGTAGTAAGTTGACACTGATAGAGTGAAACTTGACTATTTGCTTGAAATAATTTGCCTACTAATTGAATACCTGCAAGGAAGGCATTTTTTTCTTGGAATCAATTTGAAAAACAAGGATTTGGTGTAGGATTGACAATAACAATGCTTATAGTAGAAGTTGATGAGGTTCTAATCTGTTTCTCTGTTTTCTCAAAGCCTTGTGGCTATATTTTTCTTAAAGAAATATATTTTTTTTCTCCATTTGAAATATTACTCGCATAAAAAACCATCTTGGCATTAATAATCCTTGACAATCAATAACAAAAAACATGGTCTAAGATTTGATTTCAAATCAAATTTCTAAAGGTCAATTACAAGTTAATGCTGCATTATCTGCAAATTTTAACTTTCAAATGAGTTTCTTGGTGTAATGGACTAATTAGATTATGTTGAAATTGTTGATACAGAGTGGATACAATACTCTTATTCCTCACTGAATTATTTGTATTAGAGCCAGGCATGATGAGTCTTTAAGCAACATTTAAAATGATCTGCCATGATGCATAACAGACTTTTAATGATTAAGATCTTTCAGTTAAGTTAAAAATCAGTAAATAGTGAGCATAGAGGCACACATGCCCATCAGATCATGCATATACTGGTCAAATCTTGAGTTTTGTCACTATGGAGAGTAGAAACCATCACCCATTACCAGGACCATTACATTACATTATTCCATACCAAATTGGTAACTTTATAAACCTTTTCATACGTTTTCATACTCTGAACCAAAAAAAAATCTAAAAGCCTTTAGGACCAACAAATAAACTTCCATATTAGGAAGAATATCATCCATAAATGAGGAAGGATTTCATAATAAATAACAGTAGCAAGTGTCCAGAAGAGTAAGCAAACCCTGTTTGGCACCATACCCAACATGGCTGTCTTTTCTGAAATCAGTTTATTTTTAACTGTGGTTATAAATACAATGACAAGTACTTTCAATATTTTGAGTTAATTTCACACATGTATGAACACAAGAGTTGTTTATGATTTAATATTCTATTGTTAAGAAGTTCAATCTGTTGAGAAATAGAAGCCATGAGTTTCAGCTAATTCACTTTATTTTTTATTGATAAATTATATTTGTTACAGTGTCATTATTTTCCTTAACTTGAGACTTTTCAGGGCTGTTAAGAAAATCTGTTCAATTACATTCTATTGATTTTTTAAATTAGACATTTTCTCAACTCACATTCACTCTTCAGTTTTGAAGAGCAGGAAATTTGGGAATCATTCTACTGGAACTATGAGGTTGTATTTCCTTTATAAATGAGTAGACAAGCTTCTTGAAATGTAAAGATTCTTACTTAAAGATGCTTTTAAGTCTTATCTCATCTTACAATATTTATTGAAAACTGAAGTTTGTTAAAAAAAAAGGAGAAAGTTTTTGATAGTCATTTAAAGTATTAGTGTATATATAGTAATGTCAGAGCAACTTGAACTGTTCAATACTTTATCTGTCTATTCTCCACAATGTCATGTCATAGATTTGGTAAGAATAACAGTAGTGAAGTGATAAATAAATATAAAAGATTGTATTTTATTCCACATTCTATAATTACTTATTATTCATACAGATACCGTATAATTCCGATTATAATGCGCACCCATGTATAATGCGCACCCCTTCTTTACCCCATCAAAATCGGTGAAAATTCATTTACCCATGTATAGTGCGCACCCCTTGTTGACGAAAACATTGAAGTTGGCATAACGCAGACACCAAAATAGTGGCTGATAAAAAATCAAATTTCACGTATCTACCTTACTTGACTAACATGGATGTTTTTAAATAGAGGCTTCATTAGTACTTTTTATGATTTTATAAATTATTTTGAAATTAACGATAATTTTTTCCCGTGACATTGAGTCTAAGTTGACAAGGTCACGCGCGTATAAATCTCGTTAAAGTAAATAGAAAACGGTAAATGTTTGAGGATGTGGTATATTTAGTTAAATAATTAAAAATGTAGTTATAGAAATGATTAATTTCTTTAATTTGATTCCGTTAAAAAAACAAGTGTTGTATTTATATCTTCAAATGATAAAGCGTTGAAGCTTAAAAATTTGGAATGATTTCTATAAATATGACAAGAACACAGGCACTCGTTTCTATCAATGACAGGTCTAATAACCCTATATAATGTAGTGGAAAATTCCATGGATATAAAACAAGTGCCTTTGACTCCAGTCGAGTACAAGCTTGATCACGTGGACAGCAGGTGTTCATAATATTCTTTGATCTTCTTTGATCTCAATGGGTCTTGTTTACTATTCTAAATGTACTCATCAAATTAATCAGTGGTGTCACAAATTAACAGGATCTTATTGTTTTTAGTCACCTAATCTTATAATACGTTTATTCAAGTAGATTAAGTTTAAAAGATTTACAGAATAACTACTGTTCTGTTCTGTCATCAGAACTATTTTTTCCCGCTCAATTTTATTGGCGCCAGTAAGTCTCGCAAGAAGGAAGTCAACTATAACTTGTATTATTGTCTTGTCAGCAATGTGTTTGAAAGTTCTAAAACTTTTGGATTATAATAATGGATTTAAGGATTAAGATCGTTCCCGGTAAGAGGCTCGTTTTGATAAAACATCGATCTATTGGTATCGTATTATCAACGCTAATTTCAAATCTTTTCTTTCCGTGTTTTTAAACATCGATCCATGGGTGTCGTATTATCAACGCTAATTTCAAATCTTTTCTTTCCGTGTTATCGATCTATTGGTATCGTATTATCAACGCTAATTTCATATCTTTTCTTTCCGTGTTTTTAAACATCGATCTATCTATTGGTATCGTATTATCAACGCTAATTTCATATCTTTTCTTTCCGTGTTTTTAAACATCGATCCATTGGTATCGTATTATCAACGCTAATTTCATATCTTTTCTTTCCGTGTTTTTAAACATCGATCTATCTATTGGTATCGTATTATCAACGCTAATTTCAAATCTTTTCTTTCCGTGTTTTTAAACATCGATCTATTGGTATCGTATTATCAACGCTAATTTCAAATCTTTTCTTTCCGTGTTTTTAAACATCGATCTATTGGTATCGTATTATCAACGCTAATTTCAAATCTTTTCTTTCCGTGTTTTTAAACATCGATCTATCTATTGGTATCGTATTATCAACGCTAATTTCAAATTTTTTCTTTCCGTGTTTTTAAACATCGATCCATTGGTATCGTATTATCAACGCTAATTTCAAATCTTATCTTTCCGTGTTTTTATAATATCGAATTTTGCAATACGAAAATAAAACAATTTTTGTCGCGCGTTACAAATCATATTTTCATCCAAATTAAATTGGTAAAAATGGTACATTGTAATTCATAAGACTTTGTCATGTGGCTGCCGTATTCCATTTTAACACCTTCATCCATCAGCGATCAATTACAAAATGGCGTCCAGACAATATTGCCTAGGGAATCACTGGTGAAAAATATTGTTTTTTTAAGTCACCGTGTATAATGCGCACCCCTTGTTTGATGGGTACTTTTCAGGGTAAAAAAGTGCGCATTATATTCGGAATTATACGGTAAAAGAAGTTGAAGAGCAATAACAATCCATTAATTGTCTGAAATCATATACATCGTGTGCATGTTTGGGACATAGGAAATAGGAAATTGAAAAAAAAGGTCAACAAGTTGCTACCTTGACAAAATTTTCTTATACCACAAGACTAAAATTTAAAAATTTCATAGCATTCCCAAAAACTGCATGTATTAATTATTTTTACGTATTGCTGTCGCCCCTGTCTGTCCGCCCGTCAGTCCGTCCGTTTACATTTTTTGTATCCACAATAGAGGATCTTAATGAAACTTAATAAGCATGTAGATATTAATGAGATCTCGGTCAAAGTTCGATTTTGGCCATAATCAGATAAATAGTTTTTGAGTTATTGCTCTTGACTTGGTCTAACCCTGTCAATAATTGTACATGAGCACAATAGATGCAGATTTCAACCAATTTTATTCATTCAAGACTGCTGCCAGTGGGCGTATGTTTATCTAAGAGGTCATTTTGTTGTCTTGAGTCCACCATTTCAAATCTGTACAGAAATTTGAAACAGATCTCTCTTGAAAGCACTGTCATATGTTGAATCCGATAAATCCATTAACAGACGTAATATTGATAATATAATATAAACTGTTAAATGCACACAATAACACATCTTTAAAAAAAATGTGTAAATATTTGCAATATCAGGTGATAGGAATGGTTGTCATTTCCAGGATGCACACTTAAAATGATAACACATGGCATACTACAATAATAACAAAATTTTTACTGTTAAAATAGTGCTCAATACATTAAGTGTAAAGCGATATAGAAATATTAAAAATATTAAAATGGATGGCATACTATATATATTATAATTATATCCTGGATGTAACCTTTTTATACGCCCACATTATAATGTGATATTTTTGTTGACACATGAAGGTTTTTTTGTTTTTTTTTGCATGGAATTAAAAAAAAATGTGAAAAATCACCAATTTGTGTGGCTTAGTTTTTCTGACTCTCCCCCAGCCATCTCTGTGCCATTAGCTATCAGAGGCTGGCAATAGAGTCAGCAAGTGACTGTTGTCATGCCTGTCTGTCTACAATTTTTATCAATTTAAATGAAATTTGGTGTAATTCTTGTATTGATGAGATCTTGGACAAGTTCAAATTTGACAATCTTTCATCGCAATTTGTAAACCCAATAGAGACTGGTGTGTTTATCTGATTTAAATGAAATCCAGTGTGATCATTTATAATGTTGAGATCAAGTTCAAATAATAATCTTTGGATGAATGGGTTTTGAGCTATTGGCCTTGCCTCTTTTTTTTTCAGATGATATTATCATTCATTTCTGTTGGAATATAATGTACTTGCAACCTTTTTTAACATATTGAAAATTTTGGACTGTTATCCACTAGTAATATAAAATATTGAATGTTTTATCTAGTTAATTGTATACAATAACATTGATGTACTTTATATTTTCAGGTGAGTACATAATTTGAAATGTTTTCTGTTAGAACTGTGAAACAGTTAATAACGTCTACAAGGTAAGTAAGTATAGACATATATATTAAGATATTAAATTTAATTTCAAAGTAGTTACTGTAAGATAACTCAATTATAAATTAGTCGATATTAACATCATTGGTGGTCTGTGTGCTTTCTGTATTTTTCATAATGTACTTGTAGTCAGATTACAACTCTTGATTTTACTGTATTTTACAGACATTTCTGTATGTCTTCCACTAGTACAACTTAAAAAAAAATTAAGTATTGGAAATCAAATAGAGTTCTGTAAGATTAAAAAATATAAAAAGTATAATTACTAACATACAGCCAAAAATAAAGTCTTGTCAACGATTGAATAAGTCTGTTAAACTATTTTCGATCCTAAGTTTTTAAGTAAACACTTCAGTACTAAGAGTTCGAGACTGTTTAAAGCTTGTCTTTCGAATAATTAAAGAACAGTGAGCAAAAGATACCCTCTCGGAATTGTCATTATGCATGATTTCCATTGTTCATGATTGAATTGATAAGTGTGATCGCCTAATAAGTGAATTCCTTAAGCACAGATCCTGTGTTGGACTAATCCTTGGTGAAGCTCTGTAAGATACATAAAGCATTATTCAATAATACATTCCATTGAAAATACATTTATAGTGAAAACTTCTCTTGATCTTGATAGTTATATGTATGAAGAAAATTGACCAGAAGTAAGAAATAAAGTGTCATTTTTTGACAGTATTCCTATTGTAAATGATAATTTGGTATTTTATTATCTTTAATGTACAGATGAGTATATGATAGTGGATAATGAATAGGTTTAAATCTCAAGATGTGCTAACCCATGGTATTATTACCTCTTTGTCTTTCAAATATATTATTTAAAGTGATACTGTACTGTACTGTTCCCTTCATAGAAATTCAATTACTTGAAATGTACCACATCTTTTAGACCAGGCTTTCTCAAATGGCGGCCCGTGGGCCATATCCGGCCTTTGAGAATGGCCCCTCAAGAGTGACCCCTTCCGCTAATGTGCTCTGCTCGTTATGCTAGCTAAGCCCTATCTGACCCTTATATTTTTTTCATAAAATGCATTTGGCCCTTTATAAATGAAATGATAAGGCCTGATTTAGACTCTCCAAACTGGCTTGGATTTTATGACCTATAAGCTGAAATTCAGTTCTATCTTCTGGTGAAGCAAATATCTAGACAAGTATATCCCTTGAACTTGTTTTCTTATCATAACTCTTAGATGTAATTCCTGTCATTGTACTGCAAGTCCTCACAATATTCTCTTCTTTGAAGTCTTTGATGTAGAAGAAAAATAATGATATTTCAATATTATGAATTATTTTCTCCACATCTATAGTCAAAAAACTAAAATAAATAGAAAACTACTAGAATAATCTAAAGGATGCATTACATATGATATAATATATCACTTTACATTTCTCTTTCATTTCATTGTCAAACCATTAATACCTGATGTTTTACAAATACAATTCATTTTCTACACAAACAGTAATGGCTTGTCTTTCCTATCAAATAAAGTTGATTGTTTTTGCAGTAATTCAATTTGAATTCCATTTAATTCAGACTATATACTTCATAGATTTCTGTCAACGTGTTCTTTTACAAACTATCTTTTCTAAGACAGTCAAACAAAACATTACGTTGAGTGATTAGACTCTTTCATTCAAAATCTGATTTGGATTGAAGTTTTAAAAGATTTTAAACCTGAGATCAGAAAAATCTTTCATTCAGAATTTATTTACGGTACGGTAACTATCAAGATATTTTGTTATTTTTATTTACAGGATAACATGACTTGTAGATAATTTAACGTATTACAATCAAAACGTTTCATTATAGTTGATCACACCTGATTACTCTTAACGTGATTTAAACTTGGGTCATTAAATTTATCTTATTGAACAGATATTGAATACTAATATTGAAAATTTGAATGACAAAATGATTGAAAAGCAATCCAGACAAAAAATACAAAACCCACTCAAAAGTTGTTGATATAAAACCTATCTGTAGGTGTGATTGAGAAAGGATGTATTCATCTGATGAAGGGTTTATTCTAGCTATTACATCTTTAATAATTACATCTTTCAGGTGACATCTCTATAGATGTGTTTAAATAATTTCAAATGTAAAGGTTCAAGAAACATTGATATCACATTATTAGTTAGCAGTGAAATATCCCTTTAAATTTTGTAGTTTGCGATATCAGCTGCTGCTGTAAGCGAACGTTAACTTGACATCTACCAACCAACCATTTAAGTATTGTTCTACCAACCAACCCACCATTTAAGTATTGTTCTACCAACCAACCATTTAAGTATTGTTATCAAATTGAGTTATGCAAGCACAAGAGTGAACATTGTTCAATACGTCAATATTCTGAACAGTTCAATGTTTTGAAAGCAGGATCCAGTGAGATATAATAGTTGTATGTGGAGATATTAAGAGTAATCGTATCAGTTAGAAAGGAAATACACCTGTAAACTGATGATAGATTTGTCAATCAAAACCTAATGAAATGACATGGTTGTTGTTAGAAATGGTAATTGAGACAGTTTCCGCTGTTTTCATCATTCTATCACCAGATTTCAACTTGTTTTTATATTAGATTCAATTTCACCTAACTTTATGTCACCATTATTTAAAGGGTTGTGGTGTTATTGTAAACTCAACATCTATTTTGTACTAAATCTCAAAATCAGGACATAATTCAGCGTACAAGATCAATGGTTACTCACTCTGCTATCATGTCACAATCTTCTAGTCAGTTGCACATGATAATTTTGTATGAGTGGTTACTTTTCATTTATGATAAATGATCTTATTGTTTTGAAATTCTTTATATATTTTTGTCAGTTTTTTGTACAGTTTCCACTATGGTTAATTAAGATTTTGAATTAGTTTCAATGAAATGTTTAATGGGTTGTTAAAATGATGGGAAATAGATGTTGTTTTTATATGGTTTGTTGAAATGCACGTTATATATTTAACAATGATTAATTTGACAGAACAAAATAAATGATCCAACCTACACAAAGCAGCTGAACATGAAATCATTACTATACCACCATAAACTGTACATGAAATTTCAGAAAATTAATGATTTTTTTACTTTGGACAACCTTCACTCATTCTTACTAAAACCAACAATTCTTTCCTAGGCTTATCTGTTAGGATGAAGTTTCCATCCCTGAAACCTAGAATATAGAAGAAATATTTGCAATATACAAGTGAGTGTAATATGTTGGTGTGAACTATTGCTTAAAGGGATATGTTCACTAACTATACGGTCAATAAAATTTTAGTCTAAGAACCTGTAATTAATAAGCTATTCCTTTAAAGGAATAATCTGACTTTTTTATTTGATGAAAACTAATAATAATAGACCAATATAATATGAAGAAATGTGTCTGTTACATTATCTGAAAGTTTTGATTAAAAATATCTTTTCGTTAATTTTTAAAAAACTGAAACGATATAGTATAAACAGTTTTAAATAACCTTAATGTTTGAAAATCTGTTATGCTTTTGGTTGGTGTTAAAAAGTTCATGTTCAGATTTAAGGGAAAGAATCTCCAAATTTAAGAGAAATGTATCTTTTACTTTGTCTCGACATGATTAAAACTAGGTTGAACCATTTACTTTTAATCACTTTTAAAACATAACACAGGTAGGCCAAGTAGATTCATAACACATGTTACTAAGAATTGACTATAAAATATTTCAAACATTGATCACTTGTGTTAATTTGACTTACATTTACCAAGTTTTAAGTTTATGTTCAAATGATATAAGTCTGAACATTGTTATGTTTTACTTTTCTGAGATTGAATGGTTTTTTAAAAAATGGCTTTTGAATCATATTTTATTGGTTGTAAGCTTATTAATATTCTCTTATTTATGATTTTCCTATATAATTTGACTTTTGAAAATCATAAATTTACTAAAGAACATCTGCTTATAAATGTGTACAATTTTCCAAAGCACAAGAATTTTATGTCAGTCAAAAGTATGTAGGTGTCGATGGTTTTTAATTCTATGAAATATTCCGCCTGAACAATATTAATTTTTATACGCCCACACATAAATGTGGGCGTATATTGTAGTCGCCCCTGTCTGTCTGTCTGTCTGTCTGTCTGTCTGTCTGTCTGTCTGTCCGTCCGTCTGTCCGTCTGTCTGTCCACAATTGTTGTGAACACGATAGAGAGCTGGTTTCTTGATGGATTTTGATAAAACTTGCTGTGAGTGTTTATAATCATCCATGGAAGAAGCCTATTGAAAATCAGAAAAATCGAAAAATATTTGATGGGTTATTGCCCTTGTTTTTGAAAATACTTTGTGAACACGATAGGGAGTTGGTTTCTTGATGGATTTTGATGAAACTTGGTGTGAGTGTTTGTCATAACCTTGGGATTAACCCTATTGAAAATCAGAAACATCGATAAATATTTTATGAGTTATTGCCCTTGTTCCTTAAAACGTGTTAATTTTATAGCCCGTAACACTCTCAAAGTTGTGAACACAATAGAGAGCTGGTTTCTTAATGGATTTTGATAAAACTTGCTGTGAGTGTTTATAATCATCCAAGGAAAAAGCCTATTGAAAATCAGAAAAATCAAAAAATATTTGATGGGTTATTGCCCTTGTTTTTGAAAATACTTTGTGAACACGATAGAGAGCTGGTTTCTTGATGGATTTTGATAAAACTTGGTGTGAGTGTTTGTCATGACCTTGGGATTAATCCTATTGAAAATCAGAAACATCGATAAATATTTTATGAGTTATTGCCCTTGTTCCTTAAAACGTGTTAGTTTTATAGCCCATAACACTCTCAAAGTTGTGAACACAATAGAGAGCTGGTTTCTCGATGGAATTTGATGAAAATTATTGTGAGTGTTTATAATATCCAAGGAAGAAGCCTATTGAAAATCAGACAAATCGAAAAATATTTAATGGGTTATTGCCCTTGTTTTTGAAAATACTTTGTGAACACGATAGAGAGCTGGTTCCTTGATGGATTTTGATGAAACTTGGTGTGAGTGTTTGTCATGATCTTGGAATTAACCCTATTGAAAATCAGAAACATCGATAAATATTTTATGAGTTATTGCCCTTGTTCTTTAAACGTGTTAATTTTATAGCCCGTAACACTCTCAAAGTTGTGAACACAATAGAGAGCTGGTTTCTCGATGGAATTTGACAAAAATTATTGTGTGTGTTTATAATCGTCCAAGGATGAAGCCTATTGAAAATCTGACAAATCAAAAAATATTTGATGGGTTATTTCCCTTGTTTTTGAAAATACTTTGTGAACACGATAGAGAGCTGGTTTCTTGATGGATTTTGATGAAACTTGGTTTGAGTGTTTATAATCACCCAAGGATGAACCCTATTGAAAATTAGAAGAATTGAAAAATATTTCTTGGGTTATTGCCCTTGTTAACTTGTAGTTGTAAACACTCAAAAATCGTTCAATTTTGTAAACATTCTTGATGGCACGGTTTTTGACATATGTTTCATTTACTGATAGTTCTTGTCGACCTCCCGGACGACTTGGCTGCCATTACAAAAGTGGGCGTATTACGATGGGGCATCGCTATTTTTGAAAATACTTTGTGAACACGATAGAGAGCTGGTTTCTTGATGGATTTTGATGAAACTTGGTGTGAGTGTTTGTCATGACCTTGGGATTAACCCTATTGAAAATCAGAAACATCGATAAATATTTTATGAGTTATTGCCCTTGTTCCTTAAAACGTGTTAGTTTTATAGCCCATAACACTCTCAAAGTTGTGAACACAATAGAGAGCTGGTTTCTCGATGGAATTTGATAAAAATTATTGTGAGTGTTTATAATCATCCAAGGAAGAAGCCTATTGAAAATCAGACAAATCGAAAAATATTTAATGGGTTATTGCCCTTGTTTTTGAAAATACTTTGTGAACACGATATAGAGCTGGTTTCTTGATGGATTTTGATGAAACTTGGTGTGAGTGTTTGTCATGACCTTGGAATTAACCCTATTGAAAATCAGAAACATCGATAAATATTTTATGAGTTATTGCCCTTGTTCTTTAAAATGTGTTAATTTTATAGCCCGTAACACTCTCAAAGTTGTGAACACAATAGAGAGCTGGTTTCTTAATGGATTTTGATAAAACTTGCTGTGAGTGTTTATAATCATCCAAGGAAGAAGCCTATTGAAAATCAGAAAAATCGAAAAATATTTGATGGGTTATTGCCCTTGTTTTTGAAAATACTTTGTGAACACGATAGAGAGCTGGTTTCTTGATGGATTTTGATGAAACTTGGTGTGAGTGTTTGTCATGACCTTGGGATTAACCCTATTGAAAATCAGAAACATCGATAAATATTTTATGAGTTATTGCCCTTGTTCCTTAAAACGTGTTAGTTTTATAGCCCATAACACTCTCAAAGTTGTGAACACAATAGAGAGCTGGTTTCTCGATGGAATTTGATAAAAATTATTGTGAGTGTTTATAATCATCCAAGGAAGAAGCCTATTGAAAATCAGACAAATCGAAAAATATTTAATGGGTTATTGCCCTTGTTTTTGAAAATACTTTGTGAACACGATATAGAGCTGGTTTCTTGATGGATTTTGATGAAACTTGGTGTGAGTGTTTGTCATGACCTTGGAATTAACCCTATTGAAAATCAGAAACATCGATAAATATTTTATGAGTTATTGCCCTTGTTCTTTAAAATGTGTTAATTTTATAGCCCGTAACACTCTCAAAGTTGTGAACACAATAGAGAGCTGGTTTCTTAATGGATTTTGATAAAACTTGCTGTGAGTGTTTATAATCATCCAAGGAAGAAGCCTATTGAAAATCAGAAAAATCGAAAAATATTTGATGGGTTATTGCCCTTGTTTTTGAAAATACTTTGTGAACACGATAGAGAGCTGGTTTCTTGATGGATTTTGATGAAACTTGGTGTGAGTGTTTGTCATGACCTTGGGATTAACCCTATTGAAAATCAGAAACATCGATAAATATTTTATGAGTTATTGCCCTTGTTCCTTAAAACGTGTTAGTTTTATAGCCCATAACACTCTCAAAGTTGTGAACACAATAGAGAGCTGGTTTCTCGATGGAATTTGATAAAAATTATTGTGAGTGTTTATAATCATCCAAGGAAGAAGCCTATTGAAAATCAGACAAATCGAAAAATATTTAATGGGTTATTGCCCTTGTTTTTGAAAATACTTTGTGAACACGATATAGAGCTGGTTTCTTGATGGATTTTGATGAAACTTGGTGTGAGTGTTTATAATCACCCAAGGATGAACCCTATTGAAAATTAGAAGAATTGAAAAATATTTCATGGGTTATTACCCTTGTTAACTAGTAGTGGTAAACACTCAAAAATCGTTCAATTTTGTAAACATTCTTGATGACACGGTTTTCGACAGATGTTTCATTTACTGATAGTTCTTGTCGACCTCCCGGACGACTTGGCTGCCATTACAAAAGTGGGCGTATTACGATGGGGCATCGCTATTTTTACAACTGAGATCACCATTAATAATCATCTTCATGATTGGTTTTGTTCAACTGTCACTTTTATTTGGAATTTACACACATAAATGTGGGCGTATATTGTAGTCGCCCCTGTCTGTCTGTCTACTGTCTGTCCGGCTGTCTGTCTGTCTGTCTGTCTGTCTGTCCACAATTGTTGTGAACACGATAGAGAGCTGGTTTCTTGATGGATTTTGATAAAACTTTCTGTGAGTGTTTATAATCATCCAAGGAAGAAGCCTATTGAAAATCAGACAAATCGAAAAATATTTGATGGGTTATTGCCCTTGTTTTTGAAAATACTTTGTAAACACGATAGAGAGCTGGTTTCTTGATGGATTTTGATGAAACTTGGTTTGAGTGTTTGTCATGACCTTGGGATTAACCCTATTGAAAATCAGAATCATCGGTAAATATTTTATGAGTTATTTCCCCTGTTCTTTAAAATGTGTTAATTTTATAGCCCGTAACACTCTCAAAGTTGTGAACACAATAGAGAGCTGGTTTCTCGATGGAATTTGATAAAAATTATTGTGTGTGTTTATAGTCGTCCAAGGATGAAGCCTATTGAAAATCGGACAAATAAAAAAATATTTGATGGGTTATTGCCCTTGTTTTTGAAAATACTTTGTGAACACGTCAGAGAGCTGGTTTCTTGATGGATTTTGATGAAACTTGGTGTGAGAGTTTATAATCATCCAAGGATGTAACCTATTGAAAATCAGACAAATCAAAAAATATTTGATGGGTTATTGCCCTTGTTTTTGAAAATACGTTGTATACACGATAGAGAGCTGGTTTCTTGATGGATTTTGATGAAACTTGGTTTGAGTGTTTGTCATGACCTTGGGATTAACCCTATTGAAAATCAGAAACATCGGTAAATATTTTATGAGTTATTGCCCCTGTTCTTTAAAATGTGTTAATTTTATAGCCCCTAACGCTCTCAAAGTTGTGAACACAATAGAGAGCTGGTTTCTAGATGGAATTTGATAAAAATTATTGTGTGTGTTTATAATCATCCAAGGATGAAGCCTATTGAAAATCGGACAAATCAAAAAATATTTGATGGGTTATTGCCCTTGTTTTTGAAAATACTTTGTGAACACGTCGGAGAGCTGTTTTCTTGATGGATTTTGATGAAACTTGGTGTGAGTGTTTATAATCATCCAAGGATGAAACCTATTGAAAATCAGACAAATCAAAAAATATTTGATGGGTTATTGCCCTTGTTTTTTAAAATACTTTGTGAACACGATAGAGAGCTGGTTTCTTGATGGATTTTGATGAAACTTGGTTTGAGTGTTCATAATCACCCAAGGATGAACCCTATTGAAAATTAGAAGAATTGAAAAATATTTCAAGGGTTATATTGCCCTTGTTAACTTGTAGTTGTAACCACTCAAAAATCGTTCAATTTTGTAAACATTCTTGATGGCACGGTTTTCGACAGATGTTTCATTTACTGATAGTTCTTGTCGACCTCCCGGACGACTTGGCTGCCATTACAAAAGTGGGCGTATTACGATGGGGCATCGCTATTTTTATATATTATGTAAGCTTCCTTTTTTATATACCTGTATTCATTTCCTTCTTTTTTAAAGTGCACATTCCAGCTGTTCAATTTTTTTTCTATTAGATGCACTAGGTTGACTCAAAAAAGTTGTTCTTAACATATTTAAAAATGGCATCTCATATTGATGATCCAGATAAAGATTTTACACATTTGGAAATTAAAAAAAATTAAAATCAAGTTCTATATCTATGGAATATAACATCCTGCAAATAGTTCATAATTCAAGAGTTGCATCCCTTGGCAATAGTTTGCATACAAAATGATGTTTGCTGCTCAATAGACTCAACAAACTTTAGAACTACATACACCATCGCTCATCATTTAATAATTCTTATTGCTATATGCACAAATGAGAAAAGATTATAGAATCAATCATATTTAAGAATGGTTTCTTTCATTCAGAATGTAATAAAGAATATCATTTTATAATTTCAATGGTTTGTGTTGTAGAAATATTTTGCAAGGATATAGGACAAATGTTTTTTTATTCCTTTCACGAGTTTACAAATCTCTTCTACTAAGTCCAAATACTGTATGAGCTCTGTGATGTGTATAATTAGCAAGATGACTCTGTGACTTGAAGGATCAGCAGGTCAAGATTAAGATCACTTAGTATGAGTTTACAATACTTTTTCTCTAAAAAATTAACAAGGAATGAAATTGGGAAACCATTGACATGCACAGTCACTTAGGACCCAAAGTTGATTATTGCATTATACTGACTAGATTTTTTTTTATATATCAACCCCTTCATGGTGCTTTACTGAAATGATAATTGACAATGTATGTTCTTCTCTTGTGACCCTGGCTTGTGATTCTATAGGAGAGTATCGGCTATAGCAAGCAATTCTGACTAAAAACTGATTTGAAGGTATGTTTTATGTCAACCTATACCAGGATCACTCGTGAGACTAGGCTTTATATAGAAAATACAAATACAGAAAATGAAAGATAAATGCTTAGGTAGGGGTATAATTGAAGGGATTTAGCAATTTTTGTGCAGTTCTAGTACTTCTGGAGATTATTTAAATATATTCAAAGCCCTCGAAAATGCGGAATATTCCCCTATTCCAGTATGACAGTTTTTACTCAGACTGTCACTAGATGTAGTCAAGGTTGTCCATCATTAATTCATCACCATTGACTTTGAACTTGTGATACTGGAAGTACACATGGATTACTCTAAAGAGTTATTAACAGTATATTATGACCTTATTTAGGCATGACTAAATCTCACAGTTCCTGCAAGGCATGATAAGATAGATATAATATTGAACCTGTAACTATATGTTAGCTGATGTTTTTGGCCTTGGGCAGTAGACAAATAGCCATTGATGAGATTCCGTTTTATAGAAAATTATCCTTGTTTGAGTAAATGTAGCAATAAACATTGTAATAGTAGATTGTTAAAGTATTTAATGTGCTTAATAAGGAATCTGATAGTTAAACATGAAGACAGGTGATTTCAGATCTTTCAGTCTATGGCAGATGTTTCTTGCCCAGGGTTATATGCTCACAGATTAAAGTAAACAGATATCATGTTGTGAAATTATTTTGTTTGTAAGCAATTGTAGAGGTTTGTTGAGCTTTGAAGAACCTTGGTATGTTTAAACAGGTTTATTAAGTTATACAACTCTAAAATTATTTTATCAGTTTCCATGGGTTGTATCTAAAACTTGACATCTACAATTTTGATTTGCATGACAGCTCATTAAAATCAATATTCTGTTTAGCTTTTGATTTATAGTAAATCTACCATGTGTTAGATAATGGTTTGATCTGCCCACTATTCATCATGATAGATTAGTTTGCTTGAAAATAAACAATCATAACAAATATCATCAATAGAATTACATCTAATTCATCCAACTGCATCAACTGGAAGTAAACAATGACAGGAAGGTATTGGTACATCACAGATCATCAATTTCAATTTGAAAATTCTGTTTGATTCAAAATGTTGATGTCACAGACAGCAGTTTTATGTCTGTTGTATGAAAAATATGAAAAAAAAGGTTCTGGAAACGTATTGTGCGTGACTTCAAATACAGTTAGGCACTTGCATGATGACATTAACTACAAGGTGTAGTGGAATGATGCAGATAGACACAATAACTGATAATTGTTAATAAATCTAGCTCTTAATAATAGCTTTATTACCAAATACATTGTGTTTACATTGAGTTTTACTGGTTCTAGAACGACTTTCGTTTTGATGACAAAGTCTCACAATATTGACAAAACGCTATCAACAACCATTTACTCTACTAGTTAATAAGAAACAAAGTGCGTCCCATATTGCTGATTTAAAAAAAGCCAGCTTTTGTGTTTCCACTGAGTGAAAGAAAGCTAGCCCCCGTTTCGGTAATTTGCTAGTTTAAAGCCAGCTTTTCCTGTCTGTAAAAACACAGTTTATAAATGGTCCCGATACACTTAATATAAATTGTCTCCTTTAAAGTGATTGTAAAGAGGTTTTCTAAATTTGTATATGTATTAAGAACACCAAAAGCATCAATTTGGATCTTTCAAATTTTTTTGATGTCTTTTCTCTTAAAATATGCTTGTATCATGGAAATTCTTTGTGATTTTTTTTACCACACTAAACATTTAGTTTGAAAAGTTGAGTTGCTTGAACCACAGATTTCTAATTGAAAATGGGAAAGGTCCAAATTGATGCCATCAGTGTCCCCAATATAAATATAATTTTTTTTTTACAAAACCTCTTCGCAATTAATTAAATATTGAAGATTATTAAATGGCTGTGGTAATTTAAGGTATTAATAAAAGAACATACAAGACTGAATAGAATTTGATTATTAATAACAATAATAGTAACAAACAGATTCCAAGTAATGTTATCAAATCTAGTAATGTTATCAATGGAAATTTGATTTAGAACTAAAATAGAAAAGAAGAGGCATAATTATTTGAGTAATTATTTGAACTATTGACATTTGTTGTGGCCTTAAACCATTTCTAACATGAAATCTGATTGGTTTACACATGTAAACTTCGTTTCTAACATTAACTTTGATAGGTAAATACTGATAATAAGACTACTTTAATGTTGAACACGTTCCTCACAATCATTTCCTCATGTCTCGACAAAACCTGGCGGCATTTTTTCCAACCTCTGACAAAATTGTCTTAAACGGTATTTGTTTTCTTCACGATTTTTTCTTCATTTTGGAAAGATGTCTGCTAGTAATGTCTGGCTTCTTTTCAGATTTGATAAACATAGGAAATTGATTTTCTTTAGAACGTTGACTAAAACTGTAGGTGTTTTTTGATCTGAAGATAAGTTAGATCATTGGTCTGTCATGCTGATCTGTTTTATATCACACTAATACTAACAGGAAATTTATATTTACCAACTTGAATGTTGTCAGCAATAAAATAGGGACAGAAATAGTTTTACACCTGTCATAATTATACAAAATATTTCAATTTTCCATCAATATTATAAACATTGTTTTCATTTACATATTTCCGTATCTTCTGTTTAAAATCTTTTTTTTCCCTATTTCTCATTCCGCGTATATTGCCATTCAATTATTTTGTTCAACCTTTCTTCTTTTACATCCTGGATTTTCAACTTGGATTTGGGCATTTTCAGAGGGACACAAACTGAACTAGAAGTCTGATAAAATTTGAATATTTTGCATCTGGGTGGATATGCATCCAATATCCACAGCCCTCATCAACCTGGGCCACAATGTTTATGCCCTTCAAAACCATGACGGCGCGTTTACAATGACTTAATAAACAATTTCTGTCATTTGTTATTTCCTCATGGATAATCGGGGTCACTTGAGAAATCCAGTTGAGAACCAAGGTTTTACATACTACACGTTTTATATGTATGAATCTAATATTGTTTTAGTAAATCATCAAAATAGGAAATTAATTGTTAGGTTGTATTTAACATAACAACCATGGTCATACCTGTTTACTTTATATTTAATATGATTATATTTCTGCTACTTCATCAAGACGTCTGGTAATTTGGAGAGTTTTATCTATATTGTCAAGGACTACAATTGATTTGTCTGGAGAAGGGGATAAAAACAGATATGCCATATTGAAGGAATTTCTGGTAAAACAAGAGGAGTTGAAGCCGTCTTTTATTGTAACAAGGTTACACGACAAATCTTTTTATTTAATAAAACATATTAGGAGAAAATGTTTGTGTCTAGTCTGTTGAATCAACTTGAAATGAGTTATTGAATTAATTGATTCCCTCTTGTCTTTATTTAAAGGATAGAAAATTCACACTCAGACTTTCTTCATTGTTTTATATTATAACATGAAATTCTTCATCTTATTTATATTCTAAAACAGTTCTTTCTATAATATTCTTGATTAATATGACTATCAGTTTGGTTAGAGAATATTTAGTTCAAGGGAGATAACAACAAAAAAGAATAGACTTAAAGGGGACCAGTCTTCATTTGTATTGGTTGATTTGGGTCTTGAATATACTTAAGTATTCTTCAGAAGCACTAGAAATGTACGAAAATTGCATATTTCCTTAAGATATATCTTAAATTAGACATTTCTTCTTCTATTTCTATAGATGACTTTTCTATATATTGCATAGTATCGCTAATGTGTAGTAGGGCATTATAACTTTCAAATGCTAATAATTATGGATGCACATGGATTTGAAGACTCAAATTTCAATGGTGAGTTGTGATAACCAGTACTAAATTGCTGAGCTAAAAAATCCCTGTTTCTGAGACTTGGAAAAATCGACCCAGAAAATGAAGCCTGTGCCTCTTTAAGTGGGATAGATTTTTTGTGTGCTCATTTTAATTTTTGGTGTTTTGGCTGTTTTTTTACCAATTAAAACTGAGTGCTTATTTACAGTAAATGTTATATAATGAGTGGATAGAAAAAATAGTAGTTTATATCAACCATTGAAAAATGAAACAAGATTATCTCCCTCTACTGAATTTAATGGATAAAAAAATGGACATGGTAATATAAGTACCAAAAACCCATGTTTTTGAACATTCATTACAGAGTGGTTTTGAACACTTGCTACACGGTGGTTTTGAACACTTGTTTATAATGGGCCCTACATGTCATTCTTACATAGAAATAACAGACACAGAAATAACAACCCAAATTAATCGGTTGAATTCAGAAACCTTCCATTCGAAATTGATATACGTATGTGAATTTGAATCAGCCAATTTACAATATAGTCTCTGTTTTTCAAGGTCTTTAAGTCAGGCACAAAGCTTTGTATTGTTGACCAGAGGAAAATCCCATCTCCTGTATTTACGAAGTTGGCTTGACTCCTTGTTCATCTAAAGGCTTGATAAAACATGTATGAATTAGCATCTTGTATAATGCTTATGTGGTCTTGTATGTGTTCTGTGATTTTTTTTGCACATAACACTCCCCATTCCAAGTACAAATTTCTGTGAACAATTTTCATAATGTTTATTTTACATAAGTATATACAATAAAATATCTAATTTTTTTAACATTATTGATATGTAAAAATATTTATTATGCTCTACTCTTGCTATTTCATGTTCAAATAATATAAAACTAATAAAAAGAACCATTAACATCCACTGATTTGATTTAGAATTTTTTTTTTGAAATACAACATCTTAAAAAAGAACACAAATATGAACTGTTTTTGTGAGAAAAAAAATTGGGTAGCATAATAGTACTTACAATGATGATTGTACAAAATTCAGAAAAATATAGTCTTTTTCAAATATAAAAAGTGTTGTAAAATAATTATAAAAGTGAAGTAATGAACACAATAAGAAAAGACAGAAATGAAATGTGGACTGAATTAGCTGAATTGTTATCCTGTTTAGAGTAGACTGTTGCTACTTTGCCTGTTTGTTTAGGCTGTGGTTCAGGTTGGTTGTTGGGTTGAATATTGTATGTAAGTTGAGGAGAATAAATGTCTTTAAGTTTAAAACTACGATACACAACACGATTATTTAATGGCTGTACAGGCCGGAAGTTATCAACAAGAGGATCTTGAATCCAATCTGGAATATCTTCATTAATAGCATCGACTGGTGCTGGTGATCCATTTAATCTTTCAGAATATTCTTTCATAGAAACATCAGCACGTTTGGCTGATTCTTCATCCACAGTCACCTTTGTTAACTGTGGATCCTGAATAGTACCAGCTGTATTCTGGGATGGTTCATGATGACTGTGGTTCTTTTGATGTTTCTCATTGATAAGGCTAGTAATTAATTCACCTTTCTGTAATGAATCAGATTTAATACCAATCTCTTCTAGAACTGCTCTGGCACCTTCCTCTGCTGCCCTCTGTTGACGACGTCTGATTGATCTTTTATTGTGTTTGTTACCATGGTTTTTATGATGTCTGTGTTTATGTTGTAAAACTCGTCTGAACTTCAACAACTGAAACAAATAGTAAATATTTTTAGGCGATTTATTCTGGATTTACCATCCATTTTGTTGCTTGACTACTTAACATTTTCAACTACCTAGAATATCTATATTGTCTTTACAATAGAAGTATGAAGTAAACACAATAAACAATGAGAAATCCTGGAAATATATGGCAGAATCATATCACTTATTAGGATTCATCGTTTCAGACATTTGATTAATGTGTGGTTATTGGAAGGTATTTGGTGTTTATAATATTCTTACCTGCTGAAAAGATATTTTCTGTTTTTGGTGAAATACTGTCCATGTAACGGTTTCAAAACAACCTGGTGTAGTAAGTGAACCATTGTAACGGTAATATTTCGAAATATCTTCAGGTAATAAATTTCTTAATGAGACAGCTTCTATTTCTTCTTCTTTATCCAGTTCTGTAAACAAAATATTTGTTAAATTCGTTTCTATATGATTAGGAGACATGGAAAACTTGTTGAATTCCAAAGGTTGCCATATGTTACAGAGCCAGTTTAGAGCACAGGCCTACCAAAAGATTGTTTGTAAATGAAATGAAATGGAGTTTAAATCACACTTTTCTTAATGCCATGCAGTGTGCAATGAGGAACATTTTGCCAGGAATAGATAGATTGTAGACTATGGATCTATGTTAATTTATACATCCTTGGATTGATGTATATTTATTGAATCCTTAAACATAGAAGCTCATGACTTGGTATAACTATCATACTTTGATATCTTAATTGTTATTTGGTTAGAAATATTTTTGATTTGATATTGGCCTGATTATACCTGGATCTTTTACATGTTGTAGTGCTTTAATAATAGACTCATAGACTGGGTTAGGTTGCTCTTGAACTTCAAATAGAACACCTAATACAGCTAGACCACCTTTCTCTGTTACAGCTTCACCAATATCACCATACAAATCACTATTATAACTTACAATATGCATCTACAATTAAATTAAATTTGTGAGGTTCTATAGCACAGTGGTTAGCGTGTTGTTCTTGACAAGCATGATGTCATTTGCTTGGATACAAGGTCGTTATGTTTGAGAGTTTGGTTCTCGATCAGTGTGTCATCATCTTCACTCATAATTCCAGTCCACCCAGCTGTAAATGGGTACGGATAATCCGGGAAAGATCAATGCCAATAGGTTTGGCCAAGGACAAGCTGGGAGAAAGGACTGTAAGGAACCTAAGTTGTTATCCTTGTAAAATATAGATGTTTCTTTCTTTCTTTTCTTTTAAGCTAGGTGTTAAGAAGTTTTGGTTTCTCTTCATTTCAATTTATATATTTCAAAACAGCTACAAGAGACATCATGAAAAGGCTGATAGACCCAAGATAGTAAAAATAAAAGTTATACACAGAAAAAAAATGAGTTTGCAGGTTGCCATAAATCAACAAAATCACCTAAATTGTCTCCCATAAAAACTGTTTCATCAATAGAAAGATACTTACCTCAATTGGGTAAGCTACAGAGTCCAGTAAATGTTCAGAACCCATATGATCTTCACTACCCCAATGGAAGTGAAATTGTTGTACTTTATAAACATGTTGTAAACCACCATTAGTAAAATAGAATTCACCTTCTGTGTTAACTTGAACTAAAAAAGAATATATCAATATTGTGCATAATGTGGATAATTATCAAAAGATATCATTATGAACATGTTCTCATTACATTCAGAAATGTCAAAACTTAGCCTCTGTCAACTGGTTTTTTCTTGCAAAAAGGACAGAAAAACTAGACGGTACTACTTACTGGCATGACCATTATTTTTGATTTTCATTCTTGAACCTGGTTTAGGTGGATCATACCATAAAGCAAAATCTTTCAAATCAGGATTGTAGATGGTTCTTTCTGGTCTGATATCAATAGGTGATTGTGCTACACCAGCACAGGCTGAGGGAAACAATTCATGCCAACTCTGGGGTCCTGAAATTCAATATTACATTGTACACATAGGATATATTTATCATTTTTAAAGGGGAATGTTCAGTGTTTTATGAGAGTAGATTTGGGCTTGAATATATGTAGGCCTAAAAAGCTTCCAGAATTACTTTTACTGCAGGAAAATGATACCCCTACCTAAACAATATTTAGGTTTGACCAAGGTTTGATTGGTCAAACAGATAGTGAACATATCCTTTTAAACTGTCCAAAACATTTCATGTATTTACATGAAAGTGAATATGTAAATGTTTGTTACATAAGACAAAGATATACATATCTTAATTAATAAATTAGCCCTGTATGCAACATTCAAAAATGAATTCAGAATGATGATGTTGATAGCAATAGATTCTATAATATATATTCTTCATGACTCACCGGTTGGACCTTTATATTTCCATTGACCACATTCTGTAAAACCTGAAATATATACATGTATAATAAATTATTGATAGTGGACTATTAGTTTTAATAGTTTATATATATTATATTCATGTTTTATATTAAGTTTAATATAAAGAAATAATAGCAAATCATTGTTGATAAATCTAGTAATTTGTTCACACTTCCAGAACAAGGTATAAGAAGGAACATTTTTTTATTTTTATAACCCAGTTATTTTGATGTATGAATACAAATTCTTAATCATTGATGAACCTAAATGACACATGTATTTGGATTGTATTATGTATTTTACAAAGCCATAAGTGTATATTTCAAACTAGGGCTTATATTATTACCCTTCCAAGTTGAAATATCCTTGTAAACTATAAGCTGGTGTGCCACTTCAGTAGACAATGACAAAGTTAAATGTAGTGTAGAATTTGTTTAATTGTTTGATATAAGATGTATATCAGTTTAAGTAGTTAAAATGAGATTATATCAAGATGATATCTTAATCTATTATCTTAATCTATTATGGCTCGTAGGAAAATGAGATATTACTTTCAGGGAGTTATTTAAGCAATGTTTATTGAAATTAATATATAAAAGTCTGAATTGTAGATGATCAGATATTGCAGTCCTTTTTCAACTGGCGACCGCCAAAGTGGTGCGCGGTTGTTTGTGAAAAATAAAAAAATAGTAGGGAAAAAAAAATTGGACAACTTCGCCTCTCTTTTTGTTACTGACATTCAGAAGTCAATATGAATCTCTGATATATACATGCCACTGCCAAATGGGATCCTTTATATTTTCACTTAATGAACGCACTTCCAAAAAGGTGTCATGCATTTTCTTTTACGACATTTGTTACGTTCTTACAAAATTAAGTGGAATTGTCTATCATTGAAAATGGGAGGCTTTGTACATTAGCTTGTTTAAATAACTTACCCCATCCTATCCTACAAATTAAATCGATTAGTGGTGTTTCTTGCTTATATTGATACTTTGAAATCAACAGTATGGAATCCTTATTTTCAGATTGTTTTTTTTCTGAATCCAATTTTGCATAATTATCTAAATGGTTATTGTAATTTCTTGAATAAATATTGTTTAAATGAAAGATATTATGTTACAATTATAAAAATATAGAATAAACACAGCAATTGACTTTATACTGGCTGTTTTAAATTTAACATCAAAAAGCCAAATATAGTGTTTTCACTTGTAAAATGGTTAGCCTAAAGGTAGAATGCAAGTTGTAGATTATTATTTCAATGCTGATCAATAATTTCACCTTTGATGATAGGTAATTAGTCAGGTTGTAGAAGAAACTATTAGAGATAGTTTAACAGATATTTTAACTCCGTGATTATTTTAAAGCTTGTAAAGACTGTATTATTTAGAGACATTTATTCCTTTGACCTTCAATAAGTCACCTTTCATTTATTTTCTGGTCATGCTGTGTGACATTCTTTTAAGATTTTGTTAAAAGGCACTGTGAAAGCATTTCCTATGCTTTGTATGTTTATAATATCATAACATAATGTTCCTTAGCAGAAAGCAATATAAATCATAAGTATATAGATTTTAGAATAGTCGCCTCATAAATTATGTAAATTCAAGAACCATAGATGTGTGAAAATTTGATTGATACCATCCTAGTGTGCCTTATACATATTGAATACTTAAAAAACCCATTTTAAATCCCTTTAATATTTGTATATTGCTCTACATTTAATAATTTGCAAATTTTTTGATATTCTGACTCAGTTATGGCATGTCAAGTTTTATGGTTTTTACAAGTGCACTTGGATGATTTTTATTATAAATTCACTCCTTTAAGATTTGTTTTATATTTGCAATATGTAAATTTATTACGATGTAGGGTGACATATTGTCTAGAGGTTACTGGATACAGTTTTTGAAGATGAAAGATCCGATATAGATATGTTTATTATTTATTGCCTACATGTTTTGTTCAAGTCTTTTTATTTTTTTTTTAATGATGAAGTGATCACAAAGTCAAGGTGCCCTTTTTTAGACAGGGAATCCATCCATAAAGGACATGGTTAATCTGAAAACATTTTATAAACCCTCAGCAATTCCTATTTATCAAGTGGTTCATGATTATCTTTTCTCACTTGTCTTTAAAGAGATTGTAAAGAGATTTTCTAAACTATGTTTGTGTATCGGGGACGCTGATAGCATCAATTTGCGCTTTAGTTTAAGTGTAATTGCAAGAACCACAGATGTCAGAATGGAAACCTGAATGTTGCAAATTGATGCTATCAGTTTCCTCGATAGAAATACAAAGTTTAGAAAACCTCTTTACAATCCCTTTAATACAAGAGTTTATTTGTGCTGTTAATCTGACTCTAAAAATGAGTTTTGTCAATTTGTTATCATTACTTTAAGCATTTATCATATAAAAGGGTAAATTTCCTTAAAAGGTTTCAGAGGATTGGCAAGAGATCATCACTGTGAGTGTTAATATACAATTATACTGAGTTACTAATATATAGGAACATTGTGCGTCACTCGTAATCTATCATCATATATCACCTAGGATGTCAGTCCACATGTCAAATAGATGTCAGTTGACATTCAGTACAACATGGAATACAAACTATATGTATATATTATGTTTACAACATTTTTTTTTTTCATTATGTAAGCTTATTGTTGTATTTAGAACTTTGTTCAAGTTAAAATAAATAAACTACGCACTAATGTTCATGTTGTAACCCAATTGCATGGTAGAGGGTGTGGTAGTCAACCATTTTCAGTAAGAAATAATGAAGTATTATGAAATCTGAAAGGCGCATTAAAAGTTTTTTTTTTTTCAGTCAGGGAGAGCTTACAAAGATGAGCTAGAATATTTTAAGATAAAAAAAAAACATTTCCTTAAACCTTTTATGAACTTAAAAGTGAAGTTATCATTGTATAAGACAGGCCTTATCAATTAATTTTTGTAAAGGGCCAAATGTATTTTATGAATGATATATAAAGGCCATTTTGAGCTTAGGTAACGCATCGAGCTGGGCAGGCGGAGTGTGTAAGCGGGCCATTCTCGAAGGGCGTTGCTGGTTGGATTTGGCCCCTTTGCCGCCATTTGAGAAGGCCTGGTATAAGAAGTCAAATCATCTATCATTTGATACAGTTTTTGTCAAGATATCTTCCTGTATATAATTCTTTACTATTATTTTACTACTGACAGTTTTTAAGGATGATCACATTTTGTTTCCTTTACTGAACAAACCAAGATAAACTGTTGTGGTAAAGTAATGTAAAGTGCTGCAGGCTTTTATGTAAAATGCATCGTTTTATTGTACACTTCTATGAAAATGATATATTCATGAAATATATACTGGAACAGATCTGTATTATCCTATTGGTATTGAATGACTGTAAACTTAATTAAATTAAGAATTACAATATAAAAAGTTAATTCTATGACATCACTATCAGTTTCAAATAATCATATTTTTTTTAAAAACTCTGGCAGTTTTATGATTATTTTTTTTTTCTTTCAATTGCCCCTTTAATTGATGATAATATTTATAGGGTGGACTATTCTTATCTAAAATAAACAAAAGTTCATTACACACATGTTTTCACAGGTCATTCTTTATTTATTCATTCATTTGTTAAGAAAACATTATATCGTAGTCCTACCTGTTTATTAAAAATTGTGAAAAGAAAATGTCTATAACAAACTGATATCAGCATAATTAGGTTCGTGAAATATTGGTTAGAATTATTTGGCTAGGTTGTGATAGGATCTATAATGGGAGACAAATTGTATAAAACATGCCCCTAGCCCATAGCATTTTGTTATTCATCATTACTTATTTTATATAAAATATATTAAAAAATATTCAGATAGTATTATATATTCATTTGTACAATATTTCACCAATCTGGTCAATTGTACAACGCAAAAACTTTTGACTTATGACTTATGCATATTCATAAGGTGGCTCCCTTCCCGTGTAATGAATATCAAAACCCTACTTATAAGAATATTTCTCAAGTTTATAACATAATAAACGTGTTGATAGTGTTTTTGTTTGACTGTTCTATTTATTTCTAGCCAGGGTATAACCAAGTTTTAAAATTCAAAGTAAATATTGAACTTAAGTCAAATTTGTTGAGGCTTTTTTCAGTTTACAGAGAAATAAGTCAATACAGAAACATGTTAAAAATTGTTATTGGATTTACTGATGAAAATAAAGAAATGTTAGTAGTCAGCAATGGCATAAATCAATTGGTGATTCAGATAAAATAGTTCTTGACAATTAATTCTCATATCAGTCCAAAAAGATTTAAATATGACATTTTGAAGAAAGGATCAGCTGGTAAAAGAAAGCACTTTAAATGGTTGCTTTTTTCTGTTTTACTTTTCTGCACCTTTTTAGCACTAAAATGGAGCAAAACTTTATTAAGTGCTGTGCTCAAAAAATATTCTACGACACTGGTACCAAATTGGTTTTTTTTTTAACCCAAAATTTCATGTGCAGCATTTCAGCCGCAAGGGTTTCTTTTAATGAAAATAATAAAAAGTTGACTATATCACCTTGAATGAACTTTTTGTGCAAAAAACATCATCTTAACCTACATATAGACATTTATATTGTTAAATTTATGATATCACCTTCAGATATAACTTAAAGGTCCAATTTAATTCATATTTTACCCTTGAAATAAAACTGTCACTGTTCTAGAGTATAAAGGGAATATGCAAACAAATCAGATTTTTATCAGTTTCAAACTAATTTTTTTATCATACTTTTTCTATGACTTAAGGCCGGCACACATTGAACGATTTTTTAACGGAACGCCCTACAATTTTTTAAAGGCGTCAAGTTATCGGAGCGTGCATTCAAAGCACACTTACCGACTTTTTATCGTGACTGGAGCACTTCTAGCAGTCGTTTTCTGAGATTCTGTCGTAAACAATATGGCGCCCAATATATACCTGAAATTCAATTGGTTGACTTCAATCCAGGTTACGATAAATTATAGGAATGACCCGCACACTATTTGATAAGCCACGTCAAGACGTTTTTCGATTTGACATGTTAAATATCTCCCGATCACTCCCGATTTTGTCGTAGGGCTGTCGTAAGCTAACGCACATTGAACAGATGTGTGCAGATGATCTCCCTTTCTGTAAACTAAGTTAGAAATCTCATCATCTGCAAAATATTCAGATATGTCATCTACATTTTAAAGTAAGATAACTTGTACATGCAGATGCAAAAAGTGTAATACAGATGTACCTGATAGTAATTATTCCTGAGATAAAATTTGATTTCAAGTCAGATTTAGTCTGAGATTCAGATTTAAAAACGTACGGAAAGGATTAAGATATCTGTCACTTATATTTCAGATAAATAAGGTATTGAATATAAATGAGAAGATTATCATTTCTTTTATACAATAATCTTATTTAATATTATTCATAACCTTATAGGCCTACCCCTTTCTCAATATATATACATTATCATTACAGTAACTTATTCAATACTGGTACATCAATAGAGTTTGACAATAATTTCTATCTGAGTGCGTGATGTTTTCAACAGAAGTCTAAGATTATAACAGATGGACCTTGAATCTCCACAATTCACAGAAGATAAGATATGGCACACAATCATATTGAATGACCATCAGAACAATTTATTAATTTAATATTTTGGTTAATTTTAATTATGTATGGAATGAATTAGACCTGAGCAGTTTGGACAAAATAGAATTAAGTCGGGCTTTCTTTCCTTTTTGTGGTATATATTGGAATATATTCACATGTAATTGGAGACTGTTTCATTATCCTGTTTAATTGAATAGTATAAATCACTATAAGGTTTATTTGTATAAACTAAAGGACAAATATTCTTTATTTAATTTTTGGGACACTCCTTTGATGTTTTACACCCCAATTAGGTTAGGTTACAGACAGTAGGACAATAGGCCCTACCATCCAATTTAATCTAAAGGAATAGTTATTTCATAAAATCATTTTCAGCTTTTAACAAGGATAAGATTCTAGTTTGTTTCATAATGATCTGCTGTTGTTCATATCAAAGTGACTAAATATTGAAACTCATTGTTAAGAATTGTTTAAACATCTATTGTGAAAAACATTTAATCTTTCCCTTCAGTTAATCATCCACATTGTATGAATAGTAATGTTGTTGTCAAAAAAAAACATGGTATCTTGTCAGTATAATTGATTATGTTTTTTCAGTTTGTTTGTTTGGTCAGTCTTCTTTAATTTTGAATATCATTAGACGATACGTTTAATAATTTCACTATTATATTATATACCTGATTAGTCTTGTCTCTTACTTTCAAAGAAATAAAAATATTGTTGGTCCATAGAAATAGAGGAATTTTAGTATGTAGTTATCGCAAAATATAAGTAAGAGAGATAGATAAAATAAGTCATATTTATAATAGCATTATTGTCAATTTATTGTAAGTTAAAGCTTCTTCAATTTTTTCTGATATTTAATTTCCTCAGTATTAGTTAAAATTTTAACATAAACTTAATCAGAATAAAGGATATTTGAGATTTTTGGAAGGGAAATGTACTTATGTAAATTTAAATTAGTAAAAATTCCGTGTAAAGGAAATTAGACAGACAAATATTAAATACTAAAAAAATATCAAAAGAAATTTCTGATAGACATAATGATTTGGAATAACTCGAACGCTTGTATAATAATAGAAAGTAATTTTTTGAATTAAATGCCATTATAAAAAAATTTAAGAAGAAATTATTCCGTAAAAATAACATTGAAATTCTAGTTTTGAAATATTCAACTGGTATGTAATGTATATATCTTACCTAATGTTACCAATAATAAAATAGTACATCCTAGAATACTAGTTGACATCTTGTCCCACTGGCAGACTTACTACCTGTACAATTCTTACTACCAACTGACTAACAACACTTCTATCTCCACTACCTTTATTACAGGTTAGGGGTCATAGGTTATAGGTTCACTTTCACTTCCACTATACACTGTATTCTTACCTGGGGTCAGAGGTGAAAGGTGACAGGTAATTATGAATAATTAGACTTGATTACTGTTCAATCATGTCACAATTGTTCTTTCAATCAATAGAGATAGATTTCTCATTGTTCATGCGTTCATGGTTCATTGGAGAAAAATAACCAGGATTCTCCAGCAATATCCCATGGTGTGTTGATGAAATTTTTTTTTTCAAATTTCTGAATTTTTGCAACATGTTTGATAATTGAATTATTCAGTTGAATATTAGATATTTCGGCAAATGTTGTAATGATTGCTTTAAGTATTTATTTAGTAGGAACCTTTTGTCAACAGAAAAGTTTTTAAATTTGTCATGAAAAGGAAGTTGTCACATTTTCTCAACAATCACATCCCTTATAAGACTTGTTTTCATTATGATGATTTCTGCATTTGTCAATTCTTTCAGCACTACTTATAAACAGAAAATAGTTATAGCTTGCCTGAAAACTTTATTTTTTTAAAAAATCATTTACATATATTATCCTTATCAGGGGCCGCGGAGCGGGGGGAGGGGAGGGGCCACTTTTTGGCAGTTTTTTTTTTTTTTCATCAATTTTTTTTGTCATTTTTATAAAAAAATTTTTTTTATAATTTCTGAGATCTAAAAATCGAGTGGCCAAAATCCAAGGAGTTTTTGTGGTGGGGGTGAGGGTGAGAGGTGGATTTTGAAAATTTTCAACCAAGGGCCCCCCCCACTTTCGGAAACGCTCCGCGGCCTCCTGCTTATTTAAACCATTTTGTTGAGTACAATTTTATGATGTAGATTCAATATAATATGACATTTATTTGGTACTGTTACAATAGAACAGAGCACAATTAAAATGTAGACAATAACATTACAGATATTGACATAAATATAAATAGTTTTAGATTGAAAACAATGTAGTCTAGATTATATTTTGATATACAATACAATGTAAACAATTTCATAACAATCGATCATCTTGTTATATTTTGTTCATTATTTTTCATCTGTCTATAATATTAAATATTATTGAAACAATAATAAAAATCAATTAAACATTTTAATTAGTCTTTTATGAAGTTTCTAGGTTATTTCAAATGTATTTTCATGTTCCTTATACAACAGAATACAATGTTTATCACATCTTCCCGTTGCTGTCACAACACATCATTAATGACTAGTTAAAATGAATGTTTAAAATAAGAAATATTTATATCTGAACATTAATAATAATTGTTTATGTCAGTGTTTAGAGGTCAGTGAGTTTCCTGATTCTGGCCATACTTTTACCTTCCTATTGATTTTGTTGGTGACAATCACAGTGGATGGTGGATCGAGTACCATACCTATCTGTTGTGAGATAGTTAGTTATCTACATTGAATGTGGGCTTATAATTATCTTGTCTATAGGCATGTTGTCTGATCTGATGTTTTGTTAACAATTTTGATGAAACTTGGTGTTTGGTGCTTATTAACCAGTAGCTATATCCAAACAATGTGTTTTGGAAGAATTTTTTTCTGGTTTGTTATTTCCCATGACATATAATGACATTTTCTAGTGCGGTTTAATTTACAAATTGAATCATTATCCATGATTTATGTACCATTTAGTAAGATTGTCTTGTGAACTTGATAGAGACTATAGTTTTAAGTGGATTTGAATGTATTTAACCTGTTTTTTATAACTGATAATTAACTTATTGCTATTGACATTGACCTGTGGTTATTCAGTAATTTGATCAAAATAAAGGGATTGTAAAAATGTTTCTAAAAAAGGACACTTAATTTGCATTATTCCCATTTTCAGTCAGACATTGTTGCAAAAATGTTTGTTTGATGATGTTACATTGTGCTAAATATGGTTTTCAAGATTAATGATGTAAGCTTACTCAAACTTTTAGTTTAAGTCAAAATAGCTGAAATTACAGCCTTCTGATTAAAATTTGAATGGTGCAAAATTGCGCTCTCAATGTCCTCGATATATAGATGATAAAACAAAACCCTTTTTATATGCCCACACGAAAGATGGGCGTATATTATAATTACCCTGAAGGTCTATCCATTCACATTTGGTTCGTGCTCACTCTACAGGCTACAATTCTTTATAGATTCTTTTGATTTTGATTCTGTGTGTCAATGTCATTATGAAGATGATCCCTATTAAATTTCGTTATGATCAGATAATTTTTCGTGTCCGACTTGACGTTTCATTCTTATTAGCTATATTGTGCATCTCATGCTCACTCTACAGACTTCAATTCTTTACAGATTCTTTTGATTTTGATTTTATGGGTCAATGTCATTATGAAGATTGATCCCTATTGATTTTAATGATGATTGGATAATTTTTCATTGAAATATCGTGTCTGACGCGAGTGCTCACACTAAAATCAAAGCTACCAGTGGGCGTATGTTACCTTGCCTGGCAAGCTATGTTTATAAGTAACTTGTGGGCAACCACCTGTACTTATTTTAAACTTGCATGGTTTTCTCTTTTTTCTTATACTCAAAACTACTGGACAATGAACTGTAATATATAGTAATTGTTATATTACTTTGATTAGTAATGTTTTAGGATAATTATACAATATGTTAAATGAAGTGACTGTAATCTGACTGTGACCCTTTAATAAGTGTTTAGTAAGTACTAGTAAGATTGGTTGGTCATTAGGTATTGTACAATGTTAAATAATACTAGAACAATAAGTAAAGAGTATAAAGAACAATAAAGACTATTATAAAAGGTAAGGAGATAAAAGGTCATTGATATAATGATGTAATATAGTCCATTGATTAGGTAACCAATAGCTCATTTTATTTCTTTACAATTACTTTAGTAGAAATATTCTTTACTGACATTATGTCAAGTGTCGTAACAGTTTTAAAGTGACATTGTTAAATTACTTCCTAAAGCAGGCCTTCTCAAATGGCAGCCAGCAGGCCAAATGGGGCCCGTGACACCCTTGAGAATAGATCCCTCAGGAGTAAATGCTCTGCTTGCTAAGCTCTATTTGGCCCTTACATATTTTTCATCAAATGCATTTGGCCCTTTTTAAAAATTAATTGAGAAAGCCTGTCCGAAAGTATTGACTTTTATTAGGTTTGATGTATTTTTTATGGTATTTTAAAACCTCTGCATTGCCACACCAGTTGCCTTGAGGATGAATTTGAAACATTGACTACTTTAAATTTATCTTACATGAACTACATGATATTCATATAATGACATCCTGCATTATTGTAGAATATTTAACTAAATATAGGGCTGGGTCTAATAATTGAAGTAATCGATCATCGACGCTACAAATTATTTATTTCGATTATCGATTATCAAATTTCATAATCGATAATAATTCAAAATTCAAGACCCATTTTATCATGATAATCATACAAAATTCTGGACATTACTTCAGTTTAATTTGTCTTCAATACCAGATATTGATAAATAACAAACATTCAGGTACAAAAACTGACACGAACATATGAAGTTTTTAAGATTTCCCAGTTAAAATATTTCGATTATTGATCGGTAACCTGCCTTCGATAACCGTTCTCAATTTGGTAATCGATATCCAGCCCTAACTAAATATGTAAATAATTTTACACACTTAAATATTCACTGAACTGAATGGAAATTTGTCTCTTGCATATATATTTGTACTCTCGATGACAGGGAAGTCATTTTTATACGCCCACATCTCTCTATGTGAACGTATATTGTCGACACCCCTGTCTGTCCTTCTGTCGGTCGGTCCATCAACATTTGCTCATAAATGCTCTAAAGACTAGAATTTTTGATGGAATCAAATGAAATTTGATATGTGTATACATATTCATAAAACGAAGATCAAGTTTGAATTTGAGCTAGTTTCGACTGATTGAAACTGAGTAATTGCCCTTGCCCCAAAATCTTGAATATGCTATTACTCTCTTAGTTTTCAACGGATTTTGATGAAACTTAAAATGGATGTTATTGGACCTAAATCGAAAGGTTTGGGAAAGTTTAGTTTACTTCTGACTAAATTTAAGGCTTTTCCATTTTACAATCTGCATGCCATGGCTGTGGTCCACTATCTTTAAAACATATTTTCTTAATTGTCTCAATGTTTTAAATGTCCAATAAAAGATATATTGTATAATACCTGCATTACAGTTAAACATATGTGATAAAAAACAATGACCTTTATTCTGATAAAACTCAGTAATTTTGTAATTCTTTGAAGTCAATGTAATGGATAATCACTTTTAAAATATATGATGTTTTACTTTCTATGTCACATAAAATTTTATAACACATAATGTCATTTCCTCAAAGGAATGTAAAACCTTAGGAATGCCTGAAAGAAATTTATATCAGCATGTGATTTAATTATATGCCAGTGAAAGTGTATTAAAACAGGTTTCATTATGCATAGAGATTTTTCAGTCTCTACTGAAGTATGATATTTATCAGGGCTTCTCTTTGCTTGATGGAGTATATTATCATACTATCAATGATCATCTTATTTAATATTTTTATGTTCTGAATTACAGATGAGAAAGAAACACATGAGGCATTCAGTAAACATTTTGAGGAACAACTGGACCTGTATAAAAAGATATCTATTGTGACATTGGCAGAGTTATCAGGGAAGGAAGCTGTACTTAGTGATGCATTTCTTAGTCATGTCTTACAATACAACTCACCTCATCTCACTTTTATTACTTTTGACTTTCACGAATATTGGTAAGTAATTTACAAAGTCTCAATTTAATTTTTCATAATTGTTTACCTGGACTGAAGAACTTGAGGCCAATATGAAGAATAAACAAAGGAAGAGTTTTGTTGACTAGCAAGCTGTTCATCAGCATATTGAAAAGTGCTGGCTCATCTGTCCAAGTTTGAATTTGTGTTTTGAGTTATTGCCCTTGATTTTTACCAATGAAACCTTTATTTTGCTATTTTGACTCAGAATGACCTCTATTAATTGTATTTTGTAGTCGTGGTATGAAGTTTGAAAATGTCTCGTTATTAACAGAAGGTATAAAAGATGTCATTAAAGATATGAGATATTGCTGGTAAGTATATAAGCTTATATTTATAATCTCTACATATATGTGAAGTATATATTTATTCAACAGAACACAAAGATTATGAGGATCTCCCACCTCTTTTGATGACCACTCAAACCCTACATTGCCCCTTTCTTACTTTGCTTCAAACCTTCATTGTTTTCTTTTCTTCTCTACCTCTGTTCAAAATAGAAAGTACTTCAAGGTGGGTTGATGGGGGTTGCCAGTGGCATGAAAATGCTAAAATTTTGCAATTTTCCCCATTCATTTGCCTCTGCTGCCTGGTCTTTAACCAAAGAAACCTTTCACCTATTCTGATCTATAGTTGAGTAGATTGGGAACATGTAAAAAATGACCTATTAAACACTACCAGATATTCACTTGCTCTAATTAGAGCATTATTTTACTGTGTTACTATCTTGATAAGTGTCTAAATAAAAACAATTTGCACTACAATAATGATATTAATCACGGAATATGGCAATTTAAGAATTCATTTTACTGCAATTTTCATAATTACTACCAATTTTATTTTTGAAGGGTTGATAATAAAGGGTTAATTTGTGAACAACGAGGTGTATTTAGAGTTAATTGTATTGATTGTTTAGATAGAACTAATGTAGTTCAAACAGCAATAGCTAGAATAGTAATGGAAACACAGGTAGATATATCTTTTTTCATTTTCAACATTTTGCTCAAGAAGGTTGGTGACCTTGGAGAAACTTTGATTCCTTTTCAATTTTGGCATTGATTTGTGAAAGATCCTTTGATGGCTTTAAAGGTAGGTGAGTAGGTAGCCTATACTTGATGTCCAATTTTACTATTGACCCAGGTGGACATATGAACAGGTCAGATGGTCATGTCCGGCAAATAGAGCCAAATCAACAGCCTTGCTCCCTATTGAAATAAACAATATGTAGAATCATCATGGGATGAATTTTGCAAATACAGTTTGAAAATATTCATATCTAATAAACATGTTATTAAAGCATAATGCTGTCTGCTATAAACTACTCGTGATAGTTATAATAATGGAGGCATGTATTATTTATAACATACTGAACGGTATTGATGTAATAATTTCACATTATTGATATTATTATAGTTTAGAAAACTGGGTTTATTACCACCAGAAGAGATTTTACCACCCAGCTGTAGAATAACTTACCAACAATTATGGGCTAATAATGGTGATGCTATCAGTAGACAGTATGCTGGTACAGCTGCTCTGAAAGTATGTATTGTGGAACCTCTTTTTTTTCAGACATTTCCATTCCTGATAAAATCATGCAGGTGAAAACTTTTCTGGATAGTTGAAATATGCCATGCTATAACTATGGTTATGTCCTTCCTATTAAGACTTGTGTCAAGAGTCATGTATGCTGCACTTGATAGACATGCATGTACATTACAGGGTATTCTAGTGGTAGAAATGCATATTTATGTAAATGTATTCTTCTGCAATTTATAAAACTATTTCAAGGGAGAAAACTCTCAAACTATAATACATTTTATAGGGAGATTTTACAAGAACTGGTGAAAGAAAATTTGCTGGAATGATGAAAGATGGTATGAATTCAGCAAACAGGTAAGATAATTTGGATTCATCATTTCCAGTAGGCCTATCCCAGCAACCATTATAGATAAGTGGTATAAGAAATGCAGTAAAGATCTCAATCAATAGAGATATCACTGGATGAATGATATAAATATAGTGCTACTTCTGTTATTTTCCAAGAGGCTCCTAAGCTAGTATCTCAGGTAGCCAACTAAACTAAAGGAACTAGCGTCTTCAATGATAAAAGTAAGAAATTGTATTGAAAAGAAAATGAATGATAAAAGTATAAGTAATTCCTGTTATATCTTAGTTCTCAGATAAATATATGAAATATATGATGTGTCTACCTTATATATCATCATCATCATCATCAGATTTTTTATTTTCGTGCAGGGGCGACATCAAGTAATGGTCTCCCTTCCAGGTAGCTTGCTAGCTGCAAGCATGACAGTTTTAACATTCCGTCTCCATTGGTCTTCGTGGATAGCTTCCAAACTTTGCGGTCTCTGTCATTCAATTTCTTCCATGATAACTTTGGTCTACCAGTCTCTCGTCTACCATCGACTTACATTTGACTTACATTTCAAAGGCACACAGCGCTGCTGGATCGAGGTCCTCAAGGCCAAGCCGTGAAAGCTGATAAAAAAGACAGCTCAGATAAAAAGCTTAAAAGCTTTGCTCAATTCAAAACTGTACATCTGTATATTTGTAGATATTATTTAAGATTTCGTGATGATTATCGTCAAGCAGCTATGGATATTATATTAGGTCAACCAGTCTCAGAAGAAATATTAACCAGTAAAGTAGGAGAATTAGATGTTGTTGATGATACTAGTGAACTGATAGAGAAAGAAGAGAATGTAAAGATGTTGATAGAAGATTGTAAGAAAATGTTAATAGTAGAACCTGAACAATGTTTAGGAGGTTGGAGTCTGATTGATGCTGATCCTCAGTAAGTAATTTATTCTACTAAGAAAATTGAGAAACATCGATATTTTACAAGGATAGTAACCGATGAGGATCCTTTCTCCTAGCTGTTCCTTGGTCAATCCTCTTGGCATTGATCTTTCTTTGATTATCTGTGACCATTTATAGCTGTGTTAACGTAAGAGTCATTAGACTTTCACTCCCAAATGGAATCATGTTTGTAAAGAACAAAGCTCTAACCCACTGTGCTATAGAACTTCACTAAGATCTGAAGCATGCTGAATTGGGAATCAGGTAGCATGGAGGGAGAAATACAGATAAAATGATCATTTAATCAAATTTTAGTTTCATTTTTTGGTCTTTGTGAAAAATGTATATTATTATGTTGATTATTACAGTCGAAACTTTGAAATCTACTGAATCTAAGAATTAACTATTTTAGAAATGCTAATAGAGTTCTTTTTACTGTCTTTTGTAACTCTTCGAGGTGGATATTCTTAAAATATTGATAATATAAGACAAATAATAGAAGTAAATATTGTATATTTGTAGAACTGGAGACCCTGATCGACAAGAAATGGATACTATATTATTATTAAGTCAAAGAGCTATTTATATTGCTTGGTAAGGATATTAAAAATATGTTAAATATTATCATTCTGTTACACTATTGTAATAGTACACAAATGATGAAAAGGAACAGGAGGAACTCTAGTTGACATATCCATAAGATTTTGAATAGGATATTCTCTCCCATTTTATTTCATTAATACTTAGACCTCCAGGTTTACAACAAGTGTCTAATTCATTGAACTACTCCAGCTCACTCCTGCAAACTATGATTTCTTGATTATCTAAAAGAATAGGATCGAATTGCTGTGTTTGCAAGAAGTTCTCATGGAAGTTACCTATTATTTAGTGGGCAATAAGGTGGAACAAAGTGAAACATTAAACATGTTTTTATGAATTTAGGTATGATGATGAAGAGGATCAGGTGACTAAATATCAGAAAATATTTGTTGAAGACATAGAAAAATTAGAAATAGGTATGACTCTTAAGAATTTTGTGTTCATTCCTTCTGTTGAATAGTAACTCGGTACAAATTGGTACCAGCTCAGTGGTTCTTATTGGTCTACCAGTAAAGAAAAATGTACCTATACAGTGAAAACCCTGAAAATCGGCCATGCACGGGACCATTTCATTTGGCCGATTTACTGTAACTTGTAACGCTGTCAACATTTTTCAGGATGAAATGTCAAATACACCATCAATAACGTCAATGAATTAGTGAACCAAATATAGGAATAACTTTTACACGGGCAATCGTAAACCATTTAAAAACTTTCATTCAATGTGTTATAACGGTAATGGCCGATTGGCCGATAGCATAGAGGTTTTTTATAGTGGATTTTGACCAAATTTATAGCAAACAGCGGCCGATGTGCGGTTTTCAGGGTTGGCCGGTTTTCAGGTACAAAATTCAATGAATCATAGAGTGTTTAAATCGGGACTTTTACATTTGGCCGATATTCAGGGGAAACCGGTCTTCAGGGTGTGCGGTGTGGGTTCTAATTCTAATGCGTTTATCCCGCCTGTTCGACCAAATATTTCTTTCAGATAAAACACCAGTCTTCAAAAATATAATCTTTAATTATCAGCTGGTTAATAATATATGGTGTAAGTTGGACGTAAACGATTAACGAAATAATAAATCAGAAATAATAAAGTTTTCGCAAAGGATTATAGGTAAGCCTACAAACTAACACTCTAACAGCGATGCAAAATGCACATTAGATCGATTCAAAATGAACATTAAATAACAGGTAAAATAGTTAGGGGAAGGGAGCAGGAATGCGCTATTTTATGACAAATATATTATATCAAATAAATTAAAAGATTCATACCGAATTGTTATCTACCACAGTCTCATCAAAAATAAACGTTGAATTAAAATTCAGATCGCCGTTTGTTTTTAACAACAATTACGTCAACAAATAAATGACGTCATTGTCAATATAGTCTCGGTTGACTAGGCACTCCGTGGCAGTAACATGCGGTCTTCAGGGTTTTCACTGTACCAGTTTACCAAGTTATTACATCATTGGCAATAACTGCTTATTAAAATGTGAATAACAACCAGTAACAACGAAAAATACTATTAGTACTAGGACAGGTTTGGTGGCTTATATTGAAATATTTGTATTTATAATTGATAAATGTTATATTTATTTGAAGGTTTAGAAGTATTTTTTGAATATCATAAATGTTATAATTTGTAAGTTTAGATTCTAAACCTACAAATATTACATAACATAATAAATATAATATTTAAAAAATACTTCTAAACCTTAGAACTGGGTATTTTTAAATATTATAAATGTTCTATTTGTAGGTATGTAGATTTTTAACCTGATATATTTTAATATTATATATCTGTCATATTTTTAGGTTTAAAACGAAGTATATTTAAAGATTATATTTGTGAATTGTAGGATTAAAACCTGGTATATTCATATATTATATTTGTGAATTGTAGGATTAAAACCTGGTATATTCATATATTATATTTGTGAATTGTAGGATTAAAACCTGGTATATTCATATATTATATGTTATATTTGTAGGATTAGAACTGGGTATATTCAAATATTATATATGTTATATTTGTAGGATTAGAACTGGGTATATTCAAATATCATATATGTTATATTTGTAGGTTTAAAACCCGGTATATCTAAATACTATATTTGTAGGATTAGAACTGGTATATTCAAATATTAAATGTTATATTTGTAGGATTAGAACCTGGTATATTCAAATATTATATGTTCTATTTGTAGGATTAGAACCTGGTATATTTAAAGATTATATGTTATATTTGTAGGATTAAAACTGGGTATATTCAAATATTATATGTTCTATTTGTAGGATTAGAACTGGGTATATTTAAATATTATGTGTTATATTTTTAGGTTTAAAACCAAGTATATTTAAAGATTATATGTTCTATTTGTAGGATTAGAATCTGGTATATTCAAATATTAAATGTTATATTTGTAGGATTAGAACCTGGTATATTCAAATATTATATGTTCTATTTGTAGGATTAGAACTGGGTATATTTAAATATTATGTGTTATATTTGTAGGTTTAAAACCTGGTATATTTAAATATTATATGTTATATTTGTAGGATTAGAACCTGGTATATTTAAATATTATATGTTATATTTGTAGGTTTATAACCTTGTATATTTAAATATCATATATGTTATATTTGTAGGATTAGAACCTGGTATATTTAAATATTATATGTTATATTTGTAGGTTTATAACCTGGTATATTTAAATATTATGTTATATTTTGTAAGTTTATAACCTGGTATATTTAAATATTATATGTTATATTTGTAGGTTTATAACCCGGTATATTTAAATATTATATGTTATATTTGTAGGTTTATAACCTGGTATATTTAAATATCATATATGTTATATTTGTAGGATTAGAACCTGGTATATTTAAATATTATATGTTATATTTGTAAGTTTATAACCTGGTATATTTAAATATTATATGTTATATTTGTAGGATTAGAACCTGGTATATTTAAATATTATATGTTCTATTTGTAGGATTAGAACTGGTATATTCAAATATCATATATGTTATATTTGTAGGTTTAAAACCCGGTATATCTAAATACTATATTTGTAGGATTAGAACTGGTATATTCAAATATTATATGTTATATTTGTAGGTTTAAAACCTGGTATATTCAAATATTAAATGTTATATTTGTAGGATTAGAACCTGGTATATCTAAATATTATATGTTCTATTTGTAGGATTAGAACCTGGTATATTTAAATATTATACATGTTATATTTGTAGGTTTATAACCTGGTATATTTAAATATCATATATGTTATATTTGTAGGATTAGAACCTGGTATATTTAAATATTATATGTTATATTTGTAGGTTTATAACCTGGTATATTTAAATATTATGTTATATTTTGTAAGTTTATAACCTGGTATATTTAAATATTATATGTTATATTTGTAGGTTTATAACCCGGTATATTTAAATGTTATATGTTATATTTGTAGGTTTATAACCTGGTATATTTAAATATCATATACCGGTATGTTATATTTGTAGGTTTAGAACCCGGTATATTTAAATATTATATGTTATATTTGTAGGTTTATAACCTGGTATATTTAAATATTATATGTTATATTTGTAGGTTTAGAACCCGGTATATTTAAGTCAAGGTATAGCTGTCTACGTATTTATTATCATTGTTTAGCCGAGGAAGGATTCTTTCATACATTACGTGTTCCCAGTACACGTCTATTTAATAATGTTATTATAGCTGTTAAAAATCATGAGGAGGCTAAAGGTAAGTTTCTTTGCCTATTGTCAATGATTGTATATCTCATGATACACAATATATTATTCTTTGAGAACAGACCATAACTCATTCAATTGTAGCAAAAAGTCATACTTATTATTTTTTTTTCTACAAAAATGATGTACCCCAATCATAATATCTGAATGTTGAAATGTAGTTTGTATGGATGGTTACCTTCCATATATTTAGTATTTGATAATTTTAACAAATGTTTTTTTAAAAATATAACTGAAGTGTAATAGCTCAGTAACATTATATTTTATACATTGTTTATTTAGAATCTTTACGTGCTATTGGTCAGTCATTTATTGCTAGTCAGGAGTTATTGTCCATGAATTTAGAAGTTATTGAGAGACAGAAGTTAGATAGGTGAGCTTCAATTACTGATCGTCTTTATACAGAACATAACTTGAACTGTACGCCAGAAGGATTTCTAGCAAGTTAAAATCAGAATGTTGTTGATACTGTGCAAATCATCCAATAAGAAAAATTTGAGACAGATTAAATCAATTGCAGTTTTACATTGTACTTTTGTATTCTGTGTATTGTGTTAACAATGGACTATCGTTCAATTAAAACTACTATATACAATACCTATAATGCCATTTTAAAATGAGGAAAGAATTTTTGTTTTAGTTTTTAAATAATGTGTATGTTGTGTATTTGTAGAAAGCGAACTAGACCTCATCCAGAAATTATGGATATTCATAAACAACAACAGGAAAATTCTTTAGCGTGTATACAGTTACCCCGAGATATATCTACCGATATACCACATTCTCTACAGACCTCTACTGTCACAGATACTAACGGTCAAGATATCATTGAAGAGAAGACCTCTCCAAATCGCAATCCAATTGAATTTCTGCAGGCAGCCATTAGAAGTCCCTTCAAGAAGCCTTCTCTTCCATCTTTCAATCCACCTTCTATAAATTTAAATTTTAGCAAACCTACTATAGCATTGAATTCAGCAGCAAAAGTAGCAGCCAAATTTTCAAGTGTTTTTTCTCTTTCTGACAAATCAACTGAAGTTGAAATTGAAGAGGTAACTGATCATGGGGAACAATCCAATAAGAATGAATCCAACAGTGACAATGATACTGTAGAGGTGAATGCTACTGAAGATATTGATGAGGAAGTGATGCTTGGTAGTTGTGGTATCCTAGCAACAAGCCCTAGTCAATTATTACTTAATTCTCAGTTACGTGGTAAAGAGAAGATTATTACACGTCAAAGGTTGAGAAGCACTAGCGAAAGTGAAAGCGAATCTGTAATGAATGTTTTTGAAAAAGATTCTGTTAAAGATACTAATGCTCAGTTAGTGAGAGAGCATCCAACCAATCAGGGTAAAACAGATGGTGAGAAAATAACCAATCAGATAAGAAATAGTGTAAAATTTTCCACAAATAAACTACCTCAAAATGAGGCAGCAAATACTTCACAAATTCCAATACTTAAAATAGATTTGGACACAAACCTAGAGTTAGATAAAGATCAAATAGATTTACAAGAACAAGCCACAGATGATGCCAAAACACCAATAGTTAAAAAATCAGACCATTTACATCACCCTAGTATGAAAATGTCTCTAAGTGATACATCATTAAGTTGTCAAGTTGATGCTGAAAGAAGAGGAATTAAATCAGATAATAATCCCTTTATGAAATTAAAATTAAAAATGGCCAATATAACAAATGTAGGGAGCAGCTCTGGTTCTAGTTTAAAACCACCATCTTTAAAATCGAGAACCGTGATCAAGAAATCACAACGTTTAATGGAAGTATTTGATACTTTAGTTCGTGATAAATTAGGCGATCATGAAAGTGAAACGAGATATATATTTATTTAATTATTTTAGCATATTTTTAGTTTTTGCCCACCTTAGTTTTACTTTTTTTAAATGTCTTTATGGCATGTTTGTTAGAATTTTAGCTGGCTAAAGTTTATAGATGTTTACAGAATACATATTGTTTTATTTTTTTGTTACCGGTATATAATTCTCATTCCAGTGCTCAGCATTATATTCTGATTTTAAAAACCACACAAGTTGGAGTATAGTCACACTTTCTGTATGTCTGTCAGTGGGTTTCTTGTCTGTTGTCTTCAATCTTCTGCTCACTCTAAAAGGTTCAATAGTCTCTTGAATTCTTTTTAATTTTGTTGTGTTTACCAAGCAAAGATAATATGATTCATAGTGATTTTCATGATGATCAGACAATTTTTCATGCATTTCAGCATTAGACTTGGAGCAAAAGCATCACAAATTATCTCCTGCTCACTTTTCTTATATTACATTTTTGGTTTGTATTTTCAATATAGATTTTCAGGATAAGACAAGAATTTAGCATGCGAAAAATGACAGACAGTGCTTAATTTATGATGCTAGACAAAAGGGAAGTAAGATTTGACATATTTTTAATTTCAGTTAACTGCAATGTGGGCATATTCCAAGCTTTGTGTGCTTATCTTTATTTGTATAACATTTTGACCTCATATATGGTGCATGTTTTTTGATCCCAATAGTGCAATTAACTTATCATTATAAGCATATCTGTTTCTCAAACATTGATGGCTTTTTTTTTCATTGGTTGTGGTCGTATGACTTGTTTATTCAGTTCATATTTAAGCCTCAGGATATTATGCATTGTTTAAGAATTCACTGGTAATTTTCTAGAGAAATTCACCATTTTCCCAGTACTTCTTCCTTAACTTAAGAACAAAAACTGATTTCATTCTGTGCTTTTTTTTCTGTCACATATGACAAACTATCATTATTTAAAATGGCAGTACAACATGTTACCATTGATACAGTAGGTCCTTGATCTCAAATATATAACATTATTTAAAACATTGTCTGGGCAAAATGGTGGTAAATGTCCATATAGTCCAAGAGCTAGCTACGGGTGATTTTACCCTTCAAAACCCAGAAGGTTTGGTATGGATCATAGAATAGCTATGAGAAATTATCACCTAAAAATTACTTTCCTACAAGAAATCGCTTGGAACTAATTGGTCCTAATGAAAATGAGTGTAATAAATATCATCCCTCTGTAACTTTCTAGATCAACTGGCATCAATACTTATTACCGAAGCATAATATAAAAAATATTTCATAATGAATGTCCAAATGTTCCTCACAGAAATTGGTTGAACTCTTACTGAACAAAGTATTTTATTGATTATACACTTTCATTGAGTATTTAAATAAATTAAGACAAATGTTAGATACATGAGATTCAAGATGAAAGTATATGGTGAAAGTGTTAAAGCTATTAGTCAAATAGACATGTTAGACATTATGCAATGTTTTATTAGTATATTCCAGCCCTTATTGAACACCTAGTGTTAAAAAGATATAGCATGTATTAACTTTATTTATGATATCACAGGTGTTCTAAATGTTAAAGCTACCATGAATTTCTGTGCTGTGACTGAAAAATTTTTTCATTACATAATTTCTTCAAAATTTAAGTACAGATATTCTGGTAGCAGTAGAATAAGAACTGTGTGTTATCCACATCATATAAAACATAACCACATTAATTAACATAATATAAAGGTATTAGATAATGTGCCAAACTTATAACATTGATGTTCCAATATTATATCTGTATACTCAATCATCTATAATATCATTGTGTAGCTTAATAGGTTCAAGAGGTTTACTATCTCTTGTAAGTGTAGAACTACATTGGGTGAGGTCGAATTCCGTGTTAATGTTAACACTGGTGTTAGTACAGAGTTTAGATTGGGTCGCATGCAAATACATGTATTACCTTATTTGATTGATATTGAAACACTTAATTATGTAAAAGATATACTGGTTTCGCGTGTTCACTCCCTAAAAGTACTATGAAAAATGAGTTCAAATGTTATATTAAATTTATGTTAACACTAACACGGAACGCTAACACGAGATTTGACCTTACCCAGTGTATGTGTATACTGACAGCTTCTATTTTATCTATTTTAAAATTCTTAAACAGAAGTTCTTGAAAAATTTGTCTAGTTTTCTTAGAATATCAGGAACCAAAGATGAAAATAGAAGCGATAGGTATCCACCAGACACACAACAACCAGAACCAATATTATGTTTAGTACATGTATGCAACTACTGTAGTAATATCACGCCAGGGTATGTTATTAAGTAAATGTCTCCACATCTGTTCGTTGTTCTTATTCAGATCAGATTGATTCATTTTTTAAATAGATATGGTTGTCTTATCATATGCTCTCCCAGTACCAGATAATCCAGATTGAGCTGTATTAGCTGTCTGTTTTATGATCACCAAGTCCTCATCCTATCTGTTGTAATCACCTAGTCCTCATCATGTCTATTGTAATCACATAGTCCTCATCCTATCTGTTGTAATCACCTAGTTCTCATCCTATCTGTTGTAATCACCTAGTCCTCATTATGTCTGTTGTAATCGCTCATATACCCAGTACCCACTGTGTTACAATCACTCATTACCTGCCCGGTTTGTTATATAATTCACCCATTGGTTCACACCCTCTCCAGACCCGTAGCTCCAGCCTCTCTCCAGAATTGATTCTTCTTCCCATCAAAAAAGTTCTTACGACTTTTCTGGTTCCTTCGAACAATCCAATATTATGATTATCATGCCAAATTCACTTTCAATAAAGCTTTTAGTCTTTAAAATTAGTCTTATTTATTTATTGGTTATTAAGAACCCAAAAGTTTATATCTTAACTTGATACTATATTCGAACCCAACATTTTAAAATTTATGAAGGAGAAAGTAATCATAAGATCAGCAAAAAAGAGATATTTCCCATGTTGAGAAAATGGAAAGTTATTTCATGTGTTGAGCGAAAAAATTATTCTATGTGTTTATGGGCCCGTCACACCATGACGTTCTGGCCAACGTTCTTTGACGTTAGAGGAAAAGTTGGCAGTCGTCCATGGTCGCTAGGATAGCGCCAGAAGAACGTCGAGTTATCGCCAGTGAACGTCGGTGATCGTCGTTAATCGTCGGAAAACGCTGGTCCGGAAAAAAAGTTTTGAACATGCACAAAAGTTTTCACCGAGACGAGCGTTCTCCAACGTTTAACGCTGAAGAACGTTAAGAACGTTCCTTGAACGTTTTACTAACGTTCGACGAGCGTAGCACGCGTTCGGCCACCGTTACTCATTCGTTACTCTAGCGTTACTTGATTGTTACTAATCGTTTGCTTTGCAGTGTTAACGACCACTGAACGGTTCCCTGGCGCACACGCCAGTAAAGCGCTTTTCTGTCGTTATTAAAACGTTAGTCACACGCTCGCCTAACGTTGACAAATCGTTCGTCACACGCCAGTTGGTCGCTATAACACGCTTCTCGCGCGTTAGACACACGTTAATCAAACGCTATAACACGCCAGATGTGTCATCGAACGCTCTAAAACGCTCAAAATTTGAACGATTGAAACGTTCAGAGAACTTTGACTAGAACGTCATGGTGTGACGGGCCCATAAGAAATTGAAAACTTATTTTATATGTTCAGAAATTGAAAAGTTATGCCTCATGCTGAGCCTATAAAGAGGAATTTCCCATGTTGAGCAAATGTAATGTTACTCCAAATGTTTGGCAAAGAAGAAACTCATAACCTTTTTGTTCAAAAATAGATTTTATTCCATCATGATAGTGCAAATGATAAAGTATACGAAATGAAAACAATCCACCATTTGGTTGCAGATTTATAACTTCCTTAAAAAAACAAAACAATACAGGACATGAAAAAAAACTATATTGTCTATCGATGACACGATTACATCAACATGAGTTTAAAAAGAAATACTGGAAAGATGTATACATATACAGCATGCATTTCGAAGATCATTTGCCTGCTCCAACAGGTAATTTAAGAAAATAACATATGACCTTGGTCCTACCTGAAGTTTTTTCACATATATAGTTGGCTTTAGCGTTACAATCTAAATCATTATATTTTCCACCTTGATATAATATAGTACAGTCTTCGTTATTATAATTGTTCGGTTCTTTATTCCAATTACTGAAATATCATTTATTTATCTAAAGACCTTTTAGATTTCATCTGATGACATAAAGTATTGGTCGTTTGGCGACGTACTTGGAGTCAAACCAATATTTTGGACAAATCCACACCTTGGGAAAGTCATGAACTTTAAAGCCAAATGCAACGATAATTATATTTGTTGTAAGAAATCCTCTTGCTTCCTAAACTTATTGCATTATAGACGCCTTTGGGCCTCATGTGTTCCTATAGTATCGATGGACACGCTTGTCTCTCATCATGATGAATCACTAAAAATCGTTTTAAGGTCGTAATGCGCGCTGTCTTTCTGATTACAATAGGTAATTCTTGCACTGGGATACTTAAATCGGGAATCACTTACATTAAATCTATATTTACAAGAGTGTCATAATCTCTCTGCCACGTCCATTGTCCTTCTATAGTTTGATCATTTAACCCTGTCCACCATCTTCTATATGTAATAGGTTGATTGGCTAACTGTTGGTTAATAAATGTCTGAAATAACAGATTTCCTTGTGAGGTCTAACTGGTGATCCAGGAGCAGAAGAGACACATTGATCAAAAAGTTATTTCATAGCCGAGATAAACAAAAATAATTTTTTTAACTAAATATATCATAATAAAGTAGGTCAATATCAGATGCTGTGAATACGAAGGGAGCCAAAAACTAGAGAATACAGTTTTAAACATTGATGATTTTCATAATGTACTTACAACTTCATCTTTAGAATCTAAACATAAATAGCCCGCTTGTTGATCGTTATTATATTGATGTGCCTGATCTAAACAAGCTTGGTTAACTTCATTCCACGTCATTAAGGAAGTGATATTAGTAGAACTAAAATAATAACAATTTGATCCACCATCACTGATCCATCCAGGTAAACATTTATTTCCTAAAAAAGATATTAACAAACATACGAACTGAGTTTTATCTAATCTAATTTTGTTTAATCAACGTACTAAATTTTTGATAATTACATCAGATACACATGTGACACAACACCAAATGCAAATTGATACGCAGGAATAATACTTAAAGGACTTTACCTGGATCATTTACATATTCACAAATATATCCCTGCTTCTGACTACAACTGACATCATCAAAGGTTCCATCGCGTGCTATCAACGCACAGTCAGCATCTTCAACATTATCATTAGGTTCTTTATCCCACTGGCTAGGGCGAGAATACCAAGGTAAATGATAAAAATGGAATACAAATCAGGAGCAATGGATTTATACATGATATGTGTTTAGCCCATATTTCTTAGAATGGGGATAACGTAACTTTTAAAGCAATATTCACGAAAAAGGCACGAACAAGAAAATGAACGTCCCAAGATGTTTTCAGAAATTGCATGTGATTTTTGTTTCATTCTCAAGGCTAAAGAGAGTTTATTAAATAACTCACATGAACTGCGTATTTAATTTGGTACCATCAGCCCATCTGTAATCTCCCTCTGTGTCTCGATCATTTAATCCAGTCCAATATCCCTTGGTTGGTATTATCTGTTGGCTTATCCAGTACTACAATAAAAGATTAACATGGTAAAGTAGCCATTTTCTAACAACCATCTTTGGTTCAATATTACCCATATTATCTGTTTTCATTGGCTAGAGACGAACTGAAATCAATTCTTTCATCACTTCTCTTCACAAAACTTTATACTCTTCAAGTCTTCTAAAGCAATCAATTAATTTAATCTACCTTTTTATCTGCAGTGTCTTGTTTCAGCAGATCACCACCACCTTTCTGACATACAGATCTAGCTTGAGACCAGGTTGTTTCATTATTATTAGCAAATAAATAACAAAAATGACCTCCTCGTATCCAATGATCTGGACAACCAACTGTTAATTCAGCTGAAAAACAGAAACATTCAACTTGTAAATCTATTCTTCTCGATAATGTTTAACCTTATGTTACTATCATGAGGTTGGATTTGTAAATTAACCAAAAGCGATGCTTGTGATAAACTAACTTACTGTTGTACTCACATTAGTTAACGTCAGAGTGATAATTTATTAAAGAGTTTATATTATTCATTTATTGATGCGAGCATATATAATCTTGTATCGTCATTAAATATATCTTACTCTTAGTTGCAGATTTTTGACAGATGAAATGAGACCTTCCTCCACATTGAAAATCATCAACAACACCAGCTCTATACATTACAGCACAATTTTCATCAGATCCATTACTTGGTGCATTGTCCCACGGACTAAAGATAAAAAACAAGAAATTGTCTGGAATAATATTGTTGAAAAAACAATCAGAAATCAAAACTGACCTATTTTGAATCCAATTTGAATGGTGATGGTTGTTCCATGTTATTTTTTAAGGTTTAGGTGACAGGCATTCAATAGCGAAACTCTTTCATTGACTAAGGCTATAGTTCAGTCAAGTCAGCTTGTGAGGTGCAGTTACTTCATGGACAGGATTTGTACAAGCTCATTCTATTTACTCACGTCATAGATGCGTTCCATGTATTACCATCTTCCCATACATAAAAATCTATATTTTCAATATCATTCAGTCCAGTCCACCATGGTGTAGAAACACCATTAGCTCTATATGGTAATTCACTTGTGAAAAATTCCTAAAAAATACAAACATCTTCAAGATCTCTTCGCCGATTTTTTTTTTAATTTCATATAAGAACAAAAGAAAAGCCAGAATCCAGACCCTTTATCCCAATTTCTAAATAATGTTTTTGTTCCATCCAAGGCCTTTACATTTGAGAAGATTCTACTCGCCGAAATTGAAATTCTGCGGAAAAATGTAGTAAATGTACACAACTTACCATTTCCATGCCAGAGGTAATTGATAAAAGATGCATTGGTTCTCCACCAAGTGGATTCAACGTCTGACATTTAGCTTCGGCATCTGACCATGTTAAAAATTCTGCTGGGTTGGTAGGGTCTGCAATCCAGTAGCAAGCAAACATTAAATAGGCCCATCTTTCATCGGTGGTAGCTGTAGGACAGTATTCATCTGAAAATGATTTACTTTCGTTTTAAATCTGGTTGGGAAAATAGAATATCAAATTGTACGGTGGAGGAAACCAGATATCTCTCTAATTGATCAAAACTTATAATATGGTACACATCCTATGTGTTATAGATGATTAATTAAAAACAATGGTCATTTATTTTTTACAGTCACATAAGGAATAGAGGAGATGGTTTGTACAGTTAAGCTATCAATGGTAAAACTAAGCAGGTCGACCTACCTTCCTTTTTGGGCACTTTACAGATATACGGATATTTACTGGTGCAGAAATCATCACTAAATCTATTGAATTGATTTATATTTACACAGGCTTGTATATCATAATTATCTGGTTCTGTGTTCCAATTGCTAGAAACAAAACGGGAAATGTAAATTGATAAAGTACAGGTAGATAATTTTCAAAGGTTTTAAAAGCGTTTACACGCTCAGTTCTGCTTTACAATCCCTTTAAGATCTTCTGTCTTTGCAATCAGAGTTGTAGGTCTTTAGTTCACGACTATCGCGGAAACCAATTATGTAAATTCTAAAATACTCTGGCAGACGTAACATAACTAAATGATCCTTTTTGATCGAAGACATCATCGAATATATCGGATGTCAATGTCATTATTTAACCTACATATTAGTTGCTACAGTACCATGTAACCATCTCCACTGTGGTGTCGGTGTTAATTGTTTCTTTAAACCAATCCACCATCCAGTTGTAGGATAAGATTCTGTCTGGACAGTCAGCCATTCCTTTAATAAAACAGACACTCAATAATAATGAGCATATAATGGTACCTGCCGATTCGCCAATACCACGTGGACTTTTAGTATTAATGGTGGTAAAAGTGGTTAAAGATTTTGACACTAGTGGCTCATCTTGCAATGTTTGGACTAATATAACTGTTCTCTTCAATAAACGAAACAGCATTACAGAAAATTTGACAATTTGGGAGGAAAATCAACAAATCGACTTGAACATTGATATATCAAAGGAAGGAAATACTAAATGTGTCCACGATACACATTTAAAATTTCGAAAACCTCTTTACAATCTAAACAATTTAAACAATACCTGTTCAGATGATGTACGTATGATTAACATATCAGAACCTCTAGCATGACATTCATCATGTGCTTCATCAAATGTTACTTGATCTATATCATTCCAGTAATAACACATTGCATTAGCTTCTATCCATCCAGGATCACATTGTGTTACTGTTTTAGTGATATTGCTTGCTGAGCCTTCTAAAACAATGATCAGGAAGAACAAATATCATAACTACTTGAGATTATCAATATTATCCAGGTATATACAAGTTTAGAATACATAAAGGGTGTGGATTGGGGAGGGGGAGTGGAGTGTAGGAGTCCCATTCCCCTCCTCCCATATTTTTATTGGTAAGAAAGGTTTTGTGAGGAATGCATCCATGGGATGAAAATCATACTAGGCAGTTCTTACTACAAACTTACATCCAAAACTGAAATATATTTCAGAAAGCACCATTTTTTTCATTTTTTCTCTAGAGGGAGAATTTATTGCTGGGGCTTCCGCGTGTCTCTATTCCGACAAATTTGGACTTTAAAAACCACTCTGGCTTGTCACATGACTTGATCTAAAGTGTTGTTCTAAAGTAGAGACAATGAAATCTACTGCCAAGAGTTTTGGTTTTTACACTCAGTATTTGTTATAAAAAGTATAATTAAACTGTACCTGTAGATAGTATGATAATAACTGTACATATAATATAAAAAATGAGATACATTTTCCTCTGAAAAAATAAGAAATCCATAATATTTAGAATAGAAATTTGTTTTCTGTACAATCGTAAACATTTTTGTAAAATCGTAGCTATTGAACAATTTGTTTCATTAGGCGGTGGAAAAAAATAACTTATGGTTCCGTTTTCCCATACCTACCCTATTCCAAACCCACTTACTCAAAAGAATTTATGGAGTATTTAATGATTTTTTTTCAATATTTTACAAAACATATTATAATATGCACAAAAGCATGAGTCAATTGAACACAAACTTTCTATTTTAAAGCTTACTTATTTCGTTCAATAATCAGCTCATGAAAGTGTGCTATAAAAAAACTGGTACTTCACCATCAGTTCAGACACAACAAAACATACACTTTCCTGCACCCTTTTATGCCTAAGATGAACAAGACTTCGAATCGTATACTTGGACTTATTGTTTTTTGTACAGTCGTATGTATTAACTAATTGTTTTATGTACAGTCGTATGCATTAACTAATTGTTTTATGTACAGTCGTATGCATTAACTAATTGTTTTATTTACAGTCGTATGCACTGACTAATTGTTTTATTTACAGTCGTATGCACTGACTAATTGTTTTATGTACAGTCGTATGCATTAACTAATTGTTTTATTTACAGTCGTATGCACTGACTAATTGTTTTATTTACAGTCGTATGCACTGACTAATTGTTTTATGTACAGTCGTATGCATTAACTAATTGTTTTATTTACAGTCGTATGCACTGACTAATTGTTTTATTTACAGTCGAATGCACTGACTAATTGTTTTATGTACAGTCGTATGCACTGACTAATTGTTCCATGTAGAGTCGTAAACATAGACTAATTGTTCCATGTAGAGTCGTAAACATAGACTAATTGTTCCATGTAGAGTCGTAAACATAGACTAATTGTTCCATGTACAGTCGTAAACATTGACTAATTGTTCCATGTAGAGTCGTAAACATTGACTAATTGTTCCATGTAGAGTCGTAAACATAGACTAATTGTTCCATGTAGAGTCGTAAACATAAGCCCCTCTCCCACCTACAGGAGTTGCAAACCGAGTACTTCCCGAGTAAAATTTGGATAAAAATCGGGAAACTCCTAATATCCTCGGAGGAACTCGTAAAGAACTCCTGGTCAACTCGACACACTCGGTTGTAACTTGGCTGTATTCGTGAACACTCGCGGCTCTAGACAAAATTTTTAAACATGTTTAAAATTTTTGTCTAGAGCCGCGAGTGTTCACGAATACAGCCAAGTTACAACCGAGTGTGTCGAGTTGACCAGGAGTTCTTTACGAGTTCCTTCCGAGGATATTAGGAGTTTGATGATTTTTATCCAAATTTTACTCGGCTTGCAACTCCTGTAGGTGGGAGAGGGGCTATAGACTAATTGTTCCATGTACAGTCGTAAACATTGACTAATTGTTCCATGTACAGTCGTAAACATAGACTAATTGTTCCATGTAGAGTCGTAAACATAGACTAATTGTTCCATGTACAGTCAGACTAATTGTTCCATGTACAGTCGTAAACATGGACTAATTGATTCATGTACAGTCGTATGCACTGACTAATATTGTTTTATGTATAGTAAAATGTATAGTTTTATATATTGAATAATCATTTTATGTAAAAATTGAGCACATGAGCTTATCGTTTAATGTTAATTATGTACATGAACTAATGCTCAAACATATTCCTTTTTAACTGGAGACAGTAACATTTCAAGACCTGTAAAAGAAAACAATATTTACCTCCAAGCAGAATCTACCCTTCATCCCAACTTGATGTATTGACCTAGTTGTGAAATACTGTACTGGTGTCGAAATGTTAGCTGATAATTCAATGATTAATAATACTCAATATTTATCACAAAGCATTATCTTTATTTATCTGATAAGGTACACTGTCACTTGGCAGTACAAGGATACGCTGTATCTGATTGAAATTTATTGCTCTATTTTGACAATATTTCTAAACGATGTATCAGTAATTTATATTGTAAGAGATTTGTGACAGAATGCCATTGTTGTCTGATTTAATGTAACTGTTTTTCATTTGCTTCCCTTATATCAAACCGGATCTGCGATAAATATCTATTGGTCATATTCGTCTGATCTGATAATACTCAACAACAAATTGCTCTGCGTTCTTCTCTTATCTTTAACCAAGTCTATGGCCTATGCATTTTTGTGATTAAATTCCTATTTCGATATTATGTGAAGAACTAATCTTTTACATTATAGCTTTTTCTTTTTTTTCAAACAAAATATATTACTCTCCAGAAGAAAGATCTGATATCCAAATCATTTACATGTGCATTTAAAAAAATATTAGCCTCGATTACAATACCAAAGTTACGTTTCAGCGAAAAAAAACAAAAAAACTAGTTGAGCAATGGAATGCAGGTTGTTATAAACATTCACTCAAGGATATATATTTTTGTAATTTAAACTATTGCCTACGTTGTATGTATAATTCTGCAAACTGAAAGTCGAGATTGAGATGTGTTACCTCAGTTCGTTATAAATCATTTAGTCACTTACTCACTTGATATTTTCCACCAAAGCTATTACAAAACCAATAAACTGACCAAGATGATTAGAAGCTGTTCACATTGTATAATAATCGTCTAGTACAATGTTACACCATAAATTTATAATAATTTCACTGAAGTGGTTTGGTTGGGAACTGAGGCGTTCATTTCATTCTCATCTCCCATATAGTTTTATTTAAGTTTTTATACATAAAAAAAAAAAAAGATAAAAAAAAAAAAGGTGTTTAAATTTTATTTTACACATAATACAAAGGTACATGTATATATGTAAACTAACAGGCAAAAGAAACTTATCACCGACTTCATTTGACCACAGATCAAAGACAAAGGCTTATGTGAGATATATGATGACTGATTTATAAACAGAAATCAATTTCGAAAAATTGAAATGAAAATGCATTGTAATGCCGACATTCAATTCTCCACAATACACAAAGGAAGGGTCAAAGGGTCAAAATTAAAAATAACACGAAACAGAGTTCTTTGCAAAAGTGCTTAAAGAGTTTATTCCATGACACAGTAGTCAGGCAAAATGTCATCAATAATGAGTGTGAACATCCTGAGCACTAATGCACGCAGACACACGCCTCCTTATTAACGTTTTTAGGCGGCAAATAACGTCAATATGTTCCTGTTCCTTAAGTTCTGTAGAATCTGTTCAAGGTCCTGTCGGTTCACTGAAGGTCGTACACGCCTTTTCAGCTGAAGATTGAGGTGATCCTGGAGATAGGGAATCGACTTTCATCTGTAAAGAACACTCTGACCTTGTCACGTCGCTCCGACCTACGTACAGTTCGTGCCCATTGTACGACGTAGACGGGTCAACGTCATTCCAAAAGGGGGTCGGTATGCTCGTTACATCAACTTATCGAAGTCTTCGAAGGACTGTTCGTCTGCTGATGACATGACGGAGTGTTGTTGCTGCCGTCGACGCCGCCGTCACCCATCTGTTTCGAAGATGAATCCACCGGATGTAGCGGTCGTCGGTCGGAGTTGTTACCCTCTGCTTTCCCGATTTTGGTCGGTCGTGGGTCTGTTGGAACCGGATTATCAAATTGCTGATGGTGATCTGGGAGCAGTTGAAGGTTCTGACTTACTGTCATTGAGAAGCTCCCATATTGGCCATACCGATCGCTGTTCTCGTTGCGTCTGCGTACGTCTTGGCATATTTTTGGTGGTTTTTTACTTACAGAAAACCTGTTCTGTCCAAATTCGGCATTTATGCCAAAATCGTGCACGTGCATTTGAACCGATGTCGCAAAAACGCATTTTGCACATTTTTATGCATGCACTATTTGGAAATCTACGTTTGATAATCTGCGTTGTGGTTATAATTGCGTTGAATTTAGGTAAATATTTGCTGCTGGGGTTCAAACCTGTACCAGCTTTTTTTGTCTTTGATACAACGATTTTTAAAGTGATAAGTTTCTTTTGCCTGTCAGTTTATATACTGTGTCTGTTCGAAGACTTCAGCTTCCTTCTCTGGCTTTTATAATTCAATCTGCTCTCCTGGAATTGTGCTGTGATTTTTCAAGTACGTCAGGTTTGTGACGAATCCCACAAAACAACTACTAATGTTGTTTGTAATTTGACACATTTAGAAACATATGCCACATAGTTATGCGTTTTAGCCCTGTACTTTCAAAATGTATTTCGATCAACAACACCAGTCCGAAATTAGACTTCGATTGTGAGTTTTTTTTATATCGTACATACCCCTATTATGTTCCTACATTTTCTTTCTGTAACTCTTGACATATTTCCAATGTCCTCAATTTCTATGACGAATGTTTGAAATGGTATTGTTATGTTGTAGACTATAATATAACATTGTAATCTTACTAATCTTACTACAAGTATTTGATTTACTTGCTAAAGTGTTTTATTTTGTATTATGGTGTATGTTGCTTTTAAAGAGGCAAACAGTGAGAAAAACTAAATATATTAATACATTGCGAACACATATAGTTATTGATTCCATAAGGGAATTCTGACTTATGACATTATCAATTAACATTCTGTTACTACTAAAATACTTGTCCCTAGGTATTTATATTCATCATATACACATGTACTACAGATAAATCATTGTCTCTTTCGGCTTTCAAATGGAAAGAAACCTTTTGTAGTATATAGGAATCATAAATTGTTTTCAACCAGTCATTAGTGAAATTCCAAGTACTTAACCGAACGCATCTCCTCATTCAATGCACCGAATTGAAACCCACTCATTAGCCACTGACAGAATACTTGGAAACAAATGGCACATCTATAGCCATCTATATAGAACTCAAATTAATTCTTGATTTTATTCCAAATCTGTCTTGATTAGAAAAGCAAAGGTTTTGACTGCGATGAAAAAAAAAGTTTATAAGCGCAAAAGTCTTCATTAGACATCCTCACTTTCGAATTCAATTTGTCAGTATGAGATAGCTAAGTAAACTTGGCTTGAAATAACTTAATAAATGTTAAAAGTAAATGGAGGGTCAAATAATGGCTCATCTTGTATGATAGAACATTTTGTAGTTTTTGCTTATTAATGTCTGTGAAATACATGTATATTAACATTTTGAAGTTTATGAGAAAGCATATTTTTCAGTGTATATTTCGCTAAGGTTCTAAAAATTGATGTACATGTACTTTCCCTCTGTTTCAATTATATCTATATCGATCAATCAACATAAACCATGGAGAAAATCAGACCTGCGGTTATCAACAATCAAAATAACCATTTATATCCAATAAAAGAAAGTTAACATTGATAAAAGTTTAATGAGACTAACTCGAGAATCAGGGTTATGAGATAACTATATTTTATTTTGTACAATTTTCTCCACTATAAAGAAAGCAAGTCAATTCACAATCACAGGAATGTCTCATGTATTGATTCCAAGGACGCAACCTAAATACCCGTATAATTTAGCCGATTTCCATAGCCAGTATATAGCAGTGATGCTCATACAATGTCAAATCTTTAGACCCGCAGAACCATCACTGGAATATAAAACTTGTGCCAGGATTCAACCCTTGGTTACTTGACATTGGTATAGCTACGCGATGTCGATAGTGGATAATAGTGTCCATTACGGAGAATGTATATTGGACTTGGTTCATGGTATATAAAAGATAAATCGTTCTGTATACCACAGTATGATGTCCTTCAGTTAACAAACCCTGTCCATCCTTTTAGCCTATATAGTTTTTCAAGGTATTATGCCTAAGAGACTTTAAACATACACCAAGATGTACTGAAAACCTAAATCTTTTGATTTTCCCTGGAGTTTAGACATACGGGTGATTATATTATATCTTATATACTTACAAAATCAAGTACCTTTGAAAAAATGACATGACTCATGGCACAAATTAGGCCCTTAGCCAACTTTGATTTGTTGCCCCCTCTGTAGCTTCGGACCTGACGCAAGAACGTTATTAGGCCTATTGCAGTTGCAAAATAGATCTTTACATTTCTACTGTATACTATCTTCCCTCATTAGTTTAACAGTTTATGAAAAGTTTGTCTTCCAAATGGAGCCAGTATTGTGTTTTATTCCTATTTATATCAATTATTCTAACCTACTTTTTCCCTACAAGAAATGATTGTATGTTCTAATGGATTGAGGAAGTCTTTCCAAGAAATAGAAAATTACCTTATTACTGACAACTTGAGGAGGATCCGGTTTATTCAGAACCTTGATCGTATTTTACATAAATCATCATTAGTTCTGTTGAAGCTTTGGTTGAACCCGGGTCAAATATATAGGATTCAATCACAATATTCTATGTAAACTGTAGTTACGTTGAGGTACGACGACACTGCAACTAACATATTTTGAGATAAACTCAATTTCGGGTTCATATTAAGGGCCAAGATGACAATAAAAAGGTATCAATGGATGGAGGGACTTGTATGTTAAAGTATATGTCAAGATGTAAGCCAGGATTTCGAAAAGATATACGAGAAAGACACAATGCTCAAAGAAAATTTGATACCAACCGGGTCACATTTAAACATTGTTTCACTTTTCATGTTTTTTTTTTATAATACGTACTTTAACACGAACGACTCTAGTTCACGTTTCAATCCTTGCTTCTTTAATGACTTATTTTAAAGGTACAGTTGGCATCTTCGTATCTTTATTTGGGACTTATACATATACTCAAATATAGTCTTCAGAAATACGAGAACGGAACGAAAATCGAACAATCTCTTAAAACTTAGCCCCGACTTAATATTTCACTTTCTTTTTCCATTTATGATTTGATATTATAAAGCAAAGTCTCACTAAACTACGAGTCTTTCATGTTCACACATGAGAAATATGAATAAACGTGGATTTAAAAAAATCTAAATTTCTCAGTTATTGCCTCGTGTTTTTTTTTGACAAAGGTTTAGATGATATTGAGTTTATCTGGATACATGCTTCAGCAACGTTAGACATTGGCATTAATGTAATGAAATGAAATTATAGCCGTTGCTAAAGGAACATGATCTGGATATAGCGTTCAGGATGTGGGAGAAACTAATTACTGTTACATCTGTGAGATTCCCCTTGAATTCCGTGCTTTTGTAATCTATTCTGTGAACCAGAGCGGTTGGAATCTACTAGTATACTCAAATGACTTCAATCGGTTATTTTGGGGTATGAGATACCTCTCAGATCGGCTATATCAGAAAAAACAACTGAACATGAAAAGCAAGTCCAATGCACTACATTATACCTAAGACATCATAAAACATTTTTTTATTCTAATTCCCCCTTACAAAATAATAAGTCTAATAATTTATCCAGTAGATGACATGTCGACATTTTTGACATTTTCGACGTAAGTTGACACCCTACGGATTTTAAATTTATTGGCAAATTTCTGTAATTGTAGACCTTCTGTTTTATTGTTGTTGGCTTAATGTCTCAGTGTCTCAGTGTTCATATATAGCATGTGTCGAGATAACACTTTCAGAATACAATGAAGAAAAGAATTAGCAGTAAAAAATGTCAGCCATTTGTTTAGAATGTTAATGTTGATAATTGCGTGGCAAATCTTTCGATTTGTCACGCTTTGTTTTCGTTATGTTTATTTTTTTTTTTTTTTTTTTTTTTTTTATTTTATTTTATTTTTTTTTTTTTTTTTGGGAAACTTTTTAGAGAAAATCGAAAATGGTGTAGCATAATTGTATCCACCAAACATTATCAAATGACCTGGAATCAAAAATGAATATCTGAAACTCAATTTTTGCTGAACCAGGAGTGGGCTATTGCATAATATGCAATTATTTTGCACTTAGTCTGTAGGGTTTATTTATGGACCGATTTGGCTGAAATTTTCTTTAATATCTTCATTGTAAAAAGAAGTATCAGGTGGGACTACACAAATTTAAATTGTTAAATATTTTTGTCCAAAAAATTTGAAACCAAAATTTTCAAAAAAGCTCAAAATTTCTAACTCAGCCGCTAATTATCCGATTGACCTGAAATTCATAGGGCATGTACAGAATGTCCATAGAAATTAAATTAATCAATCAAAATTTTTCTATCACTTCCGGTTTTGACGTGAGAACTTCCGGTTTTTCAAAATCACGCCTAGCAGCCCCACTTCCGGTATAAATTTCAGATATTGACAAAAACTATATTTATTGTCTGTCAGTCATAATTAGAATGCACTTAGCATAAAAAATCCAAACTGGAAGTGATGCATAAGCTGCCGTCACAGACTGACACATTTCAGCAAAAAATCAATAAGTCCTCTATTTGTTATCCGATTTTTATGATTTTGGTGTCTATAAAAACCTTGTAGCCTTGTCTACAGTTTGTTGGAACAGAATTTTGAATTTCGAATTTGAAATTTTGTTATGTTCGTTTGAATTTTTTGAAAATTCAAAAGGCCATATTATGTGACCTTGACCTTTGATGACCTTGAAAATTCCAATGAAGGATGTCCTTGACCTCAGCTATCCATAGGTATGCTGATATTAATTGAAAAATATTAACTTCTGGTTTTATGAACATTTGAAAATTGACATTTTTGTCAACTTTGGACATCTATATCGCATTCTCTAATTAACACAGAGAATTAAATTTTTCAATTTTGTAATGCCGATTTGATTATCTTTAAAACGATATATGAAAATAACCCATTAAAATATGTTTTCAAAATATTGCGTTTTTTTTCGACTGAGGGTTCTAACTTACAATGCAATTATCTAATAGCAATATGGTGTGTATAGTCAGTATGTACTAAATTTTCTCTTTTCAACGACATATGACATGACCAGTTTAATACAAAATCCATTAAAGTGAAAATAGGCATAGATTACCCCTAATCTGAGAAAAAAAGGAGTAGAGAGGATTAAAATGATTGACAGGGTTATAGCAGGTTATATAATATGGTAATAAAACTACCCACATGAACTTTTCACATGGAGGTGTGAAGTATTTTAGGTCATAAACAGATTAATCTGATTATGTAATCTTTTAACACTCTAAAAAGTATAAAAAATTTATTCATTTTTTTTGCAAAATTTTCACTTATATTAATTTTACATACAATCATTTAGAGCAGTGAATTTTTAATACATTAACCTGTTCGAATTTTTTCTGTACCACTGACAGAACTCTTTCTACAAGATAAACACCAATTTTCTTTTTGTCGTCTGCTAAGGTTATTAAAGGTCATAAACAAATTAGTCAGACTACATAATCTTTTAACTCTTTTGGACTCTAGCAGACAGCAATTAAAACTGTTTACGCGTCTGCGCTAATCCGTTGCAATAAAAAGTAAGTGTTCAAATTGTTTTTTATCGTCTGCTAAGATTATTATAGGTCAAAAATAAATACACATTGTTTTAACTTTATAAAAATTAACATGTTTTTTCGAGTGTTTGCTATATTTGATATAATATCAGATTTTTTCTTATTTTGAGGGTGATTCTTACCCACGACACTTAATTGATTAACATGTACATCAATTCAACTGGCTACTGACTGCTCCAATCCATTGAAACAAAAGACAGTATTTCAACTCAGCCTTAGTAGGAAATATTGACGTGTACACAGTTCGAATGTTGGGGAAGGGGGTATATCCCCTATACAAAATGGCCCTTAGTCAAAATGGCCATAACAGTTAAATTTGGTCAAAATGGCCATTCACCATGGCCCCTATTTTGGTCAAAATGGACCGGTCACCATGGCCCGTATTTTGGTCAAAATGGACTCTGTATTTATGCTTTGATGACCTTTTTTGAGGGCAAAATGGCCAAAAAAATAAAAGACAAAATGGACCCTGATTTTTTGATAAATTGTAGCTCATATGATGATAATCAAAGGAATAATTGGAAGCTATTTTAACCCTAAAAAAGGTCACTTGTACTCTGTAACAACAAATTTTGAAGACATAAATTGTGTTCCTATTTATATTTTCATCAAAGCAAAGACATTCTAAGACTTACAATATTAATTTGAAGTTCCAGTTCCAGTTCTCAAAAAGATTATACAAAAAATTTATTGTGTATTATGTAATATAAATATTATTTTGAGACCATTTGTCTTTTTGGAAAGACTATTTTAACCTTTTTTGATGACCATTTTGACCATTTATCAGGGACCATTTTGACCAAACGAGGGGCCATTAGCGTCTGCGCTAATCCGTTGCAATAAAAAATAAATGTTTAATCTTGCCAAAGTCAAAATAACCATAAAAGTTAAATTTGGTCAAAATAGCCAGTCACCATGGACCCAATATTGGTCAAAATGGCCTCTAAATTTCCTTTTTGATTTCAACCAATTCATTGGTTAGAATGGCCAAAAAAATAAAAGTCAAAGACATTCTAAGACTTACAATATAATTTGAAGTTTCAGTTCTCAAAAAGATTATACAAAAAATATATTATGTAGCGCTTTATGTTTTGTTAATTTGTAACATCATAAATAAAAATATTATTTTGAGACCATTTTTACTTTTTGGAAGGACCTTTTTGAGGACCATTTTGACCATTTATCAGGGACCATTTTGGATACCAGACTTTAGGGGTTTGAAGTTCAAAAAGTCTTACAGCTATCAGGCAAGGTATCACGGGCCACGCTCAGTGCTGTTCACAGCTCTAGTTGTTCTTGAGTCCATGCTTTAAAGTACAAATTTCATGATAGAAAGCGAGCTGACAAGGTCAATCAGAGAACTAAGGCTGGTTTATCATTCAAGCCATTGATTTCCTGAGCAATATATTATTACTTATGACATGGTGTAACCCTCAATCGTATGTTAGCCAGTAGACAGAAATCTGTAAGCGAGGATGACTTAGATTCCATTCAACCGATGAAATCAGTAAATTCTCTATAGCAGGAATTGTCTGGGGTGTATTGATTTTTTCCCCCAAATTCGTTCTTTCTGATAAATTTTGTATCGATTGGCAGATAATGAAGATAAGTTATATATGAAGAGAGAGAGTTACGTGATTTTCATACTGGCAAATCGCCGAAGAAATATTTGGGTTATAAGCCACTGTAATTGTGATGAGATCAGTTTGCAGATGTTCCAAAGAACGTAGAAATGACAATTTGTCATCTATCTATTGTCACTATGATTACATGGAAATAAAACATTATATATACCGACAATGGTCTCCATGTCATATTTCACTGAGTAAAGGAAAAAATTATATCAATCCTATAAATGTTATGTCAATTACTATAATTAATAGACAACTCAACGTCTGTTTGTGAGTTTTTTTTTTCCTCATTTAAAGCACTGATGGTGGATAAGCTGATCATCTTGAGGATTATTATACATCCCTAGAAAATTTAGCTTAAAACTGTCGGTTTAAATGTAATATTAGACAGTGAATGATAATACCGCCAGATGATATCATCAATACGATGACATCATCATCACAGTATTATTATCTTTGAGTAATATATTCTTCCATATGGGCAATTAAAATTGCTTGACTTGGGTGACGCGTTTCCCCCTTTAACTCCCATAATTTAACAGATTGTAAAGAATTAAAATCGGTCAGATGAAAATGTACTTCAACCACCAATTCTGAAATATGGTTCAGAATGCATCAAATGCTTCATGGCAGCTTAAGTGATTACTTAAGGCAAGCCCTTGAGAATGGCACATCAAGAGTGACCCCTTCCGCTATTAAAACGCTCTTCTCGCTAGGCTAGCTAAGCTCTATTTGGTCCTTATATTTTTTCATAAAATGCAATTGGCCCTTTACAAAACTTAATTGAGAAGGCCTAAGGGCTACTAAGTATTACAACAAACATATAAGCTGTATTGCGATTTTAACTTGGTCATTTTGGTCTGTGTCCCGACTGAAGTATATTATTGCTTTAAAAGTACGAAATGGTATCAAAATAAACATCGTGTTAATTGCATCTTTTCTTGAATTCCGTCTTGTGGAAAAGACCCTTTCCTGTCAAAAGGAACTAGAACAGTTCCTATTAAACAAGATTAATCACTCTCTAGGGTGTAATATTTTATGCCAATAAATTTGAAAAATTAATTATGTCTATCATTTGTAATTTGTAAAGGTCGTTTGAAATTCTATGCAATATATCCAAATATACACGTATATGTCATGTATATAAATATTCAGATTTATTACATACACCATGATACCGGTAATTCTCCTATCAGAAACGGGTCTGACTAAAAAGCGCAAACAAGCGCAAATTTTCTTGACTTTTTTGTGTATCGCCTGTATGTCTAACTAATCAGTGTCAGTAAATCATTATTTGGGCATTGTTTGTGCTTGTTGGCTCTTTTGCGCATCCCATATCGTAGTGTCCTATAACTGTAAACAGAGGTGAATTTATTTACAATATGGCATAAGTTTGTGTATTTTAATATTACATCTGTTTTTTCTTAATATATTCAGTTACTCAGTCAGATTCAGTTTGTGTTACATCATTTCAATGATTTTCCTTATATTTCTGATAAACATCGACAAATCGTTCACCTTTTTATGAACATTTTCTTTAAATTTACATTTAAGATTATATAATGCATCGCAGTGCTCGTTTTCGTTATTTGGACAATATTTCTTAACTGCATTATGAAGACGTAGCTATAGGCTACGGGATATGGTAAAACAGGTTATATCCTATGTTTTGCCATTTACTTAAGCCCAGCGCACACGGACGAACATTTCTGCTCGCGAACAAAAATACACGAACAAATGTTCTGCTCGCCCTTACCCGCAGTCGACGAACAAGTTCCTGCAGACGGGCGAACAAATTGGTGAAAACAGTGATTTTTTGTTTTGCTCGCCTAAATGTTCGTCCGTCTGCGCTGGGCTTTAGCATCATCGAAATATCTCCTTTATTTGTGAACTTTTATGAATGATTTCGGTACAATTCGAAAACAACAAATCTCATCCGATGATGTATGGTATATATACCTTGTGTAAAATTTTAAACCCCCATTATTTAAAGATGTTATTGAATGTCGGTTAATCGAATGTCATATCAACATAGATCAAAGTAGCAGATGTTCAATAAAGTCATTTCGCCCTTATTTCTGTTCAGTATACATTATGTCCAGTAATCACAAATAAAGCAGTTTTAGGTGGATTGAGGGCCGCGGCGGCTCAGTTAGTTAGACCATAGAAATATATAGACTGGAAGTCTAAAAGCCAACCGCACACGGCGAGCAACTATACTGAGCAAACGACCACGAGAGAGGATGTATTTTGAGTAAGTTCACACCTCTCGAGGCAGTAAGACAAATTTCTATCCTGTTTGATATTTTTTGTCACGCGATGGCAATGAGCGGCCATCTTGCCCGTTAAATGGGCAGGAAAAGAGAACTCTTTTTTGGAAATTAATTTTCATTGGCTGTTTTTAGCGTGAAAGAAGACGACACTCTCTGATGGATGATTGTGATCCGTATAGTATACGAGATTAATATTTCCTATCTATATTTCTATGGTTAGACGCTTGCTCGCTAACATGAAGGTCCAAGGTTCAATCCCATACCGGTAATTAACTACTTTTGGTTTTAATTTCTAATAAGTGTCTATTTTATAAACAAATTCTGGGCTGCAAGGAAATGTTGACATTTACGAGCGTGCATGCATGACTTTGATTAACTAACTTTCTAATCTTGCTCATTTGAATAACTATTTTTTGGGGATAATAGCAGTGGCGGATCCAGGGGGGGGGGGGGGGCGTAGAGGGCGTACGCCCCCCCCCTTTACTTGCTCTTTTTTTTTTTTTTTTTTTTTTTTAAGTTAGACTGTTTTACGACATCAAAAATGTCTAACCCATTAACGTTTACTATAAAACATACATAGTCCACGTCAGAAACCGTTAAATTAGTACAATTTATACTTATTCTATGTTTTTAAGCCAAAAAAAAAGGTCAAAAAAATGTTCGCATCGATTCGCTCGGCTCAAATTGGGATATACGCCCCCCCCCCCTTTCCAATATCCTGGATCCACCCCTGAATAGGCCCTACTGTTGCCTAATGAGTTTTCTAGATTTATCAGATTATACAGGTAGGCCTACATGTACTGTTGTATGTTTATGACACCAGATTTTGACCATTCTCATGCTTTAAAGGGGAATGTTCAGCATTTTTTAGGGTCGATTTGGGCCTTGATTATATGCAAATAGCCTTCAGAAGTACTGCTTATGCACGAAAATCATATAATTCCTTCAATTCTATCCTTACCTTTTCTGTATATGTGTTTTCTATATATAACGCATAGTCTTAGTCGTATTTTGACTTTCAAACGCAAAGTTGTGAACAATATTACGGATTAGATAAGCTAAAAAAATTCCAGATTCTGAAATAGTCGAATAGTTAGTGAACATATCCCTTTATTGTATGGTATAGTATAACTACTGAAATATACTGACAATGTTCATCCATTTTACAGAGTGAAAATAACATACTCTAAAATAATGTTGCAATAAGGGATGTTAAAGTGCCATTCTGCTTTTTTGAAAAAAGTTTCCATTGTCAAAAAAATCGCAAATGCTACCTGAGAGTATTTCTAAAGTATGCTTATTGTATCTCTATACCTTCTTGATCAAACTGAATTTGGTTTTAAAGGATTAATTACAAACAGGGAGTACTTATTGTTAATTAAGCAATTTGACCTAGTTTTGGTGTTTGTCCTTTAAATGGCTCAATATGTCTATCTGAAACCTTTTAAATACACAAGAGGGACATTTCTCTACAATTAGGCGTTTATTTTACTCAAATCCGTTCAGTAGTTTCCTATCAGCGTCCAAAAAACATAACACACTTAACAACCTTACGTAAGGTTTTTAAAAATGTTAGCATGTTTTTAGCGTTTTTAAATTAACGCCTCGATTTTTTTAGTTAAAACTTTCAGATACATGTAAAGTTTTCACAAATTTTTTGACCTAAAAAAAATTCAGACTGGCCCTTTTAACTCATGATTTCAATAGAAAATGGAGACAAGAGAATGTCCTGACTGAATTCTTACTGAAGTAGCCTATACTGTCATTGCTCCTGTTTTTTGTTTGTTTGGAATTATGGTTTAAAATAGCCTATGTAGGCATGCAGTTTCAATTTTAATTTTCTTTAAGCCCTTGATCTTCATCCGTATTTGACATGATACAGTGTCCGTAATATGGCTTGGTCAAGCATAGGGTTACGTTTACACTAGAGTTATACCCCAGATTGTAACAAACGAATAAAATATTAAATCAAAATAGCTGATCCACTAAATAAAGAAGGAGTTTCATTTTAGAAATTCGACTCGTTTAATTTAATCTTGATTCATTTGACAAGATAATAAGTTGAAAAGAAAATAATCCGATCAACCTACATAATTTATAAAATGAGATAGGTTCTAGTAACATGATTTCAAATTTGATTTGTGATATTATTTTGTTTCTCATAATGAGTAAAATGTATACAAAGACATGTCCTTGAAATATCTGATGACATACTGATTTCTGCTATAAGCTGTTCACCTATTATTTAAGTATCGTCGTAAAGATGGTAAATAGGTTTTCTAACCTTTTTATGTGCGAGCAAGTAGGCCGAGAGTCGGCTTTCAAACCTTAATTCTTAACTATACATGTATACTTAATTTTTCACATCAGATTTACGGTATTATAATTTGAAATTTGCCCAGCGTTCTGCCCCTGTTGCAAGAAAGCCTATAGCGTTTATTAAATTTAATCTAATGCTAGCTATGTTCAATTAAAAGGCTTCATTTCTTCTCTATGCAAACCTATATACTTCTAAACTATTTTAGAAAGAACAGAAAACCTAATGCTAGAATTTGGGTAAAAGTATGGCATAAAGTACTGTACAAATTGACAACATTTAGGACAACATGTTGGGCAATATGTTGCCGAAATTCCATGTTGTCGAAAATGTTATGTGTACAGTTCTGAAACATTCGGCAACATGTTGCTGAATAAATACAAGTTTATTTTTGTTGTTGAGATACAAATGATGTAACCAATCAGAAAAAGACTATTAATTTCATGGTCTATCTGGGCAACCGTCAATGAATGGTAACAATGTTGTCGAACTGTTGTTATGTATATACAGTAACAAATATTTTGTTGTTGCCCAGATTTGTTGCCCATCAAAATGTCGAAAATAGTGTCAGTGTGTACACTACATCAGTGTGTACAGTACATCAATCCAAACGTCTAGCTCTATGAAAGTATAGTATAGACAAAATTATTCTTTTTGGAAATCAATAGCTCAATATCTTTACTACAATGTTTGCCTTGTGCCTCAGTGAGTTAGACGCTTGCTCGCTAACCTGAAGGTCCAGGGTTCAATCCCGGCATGGGTCGAGATGATACCGTCGGTCAGTGATGCAGGTCTGAGGGGCTGACATGGAAAAGCGTCTAGTTGTTCGGATGGAACAATAAACCGAGGCCCCGTGTGCTATTGGCTGTGTATGTTAAAGATCCCTCGACAGTTGGAAATCGAACATAAGAGCAGCCCAATGCCGCTGTCCTGACAAAATTTCCCTCATTGCATTCTGCATGGCGTTTGCCCGTCCTCAATTAGCCCATATATAGGTGCAGAAAAGTAGGACGTGAAACTACATTCATTTTATTTCATTTCTTAACGGGTTCTTCATGTTTTATAGCCAACTTAATAGTTGAGTTGAGATTCAATATAATCAACATATCTCCAATATCTAATACAAGTCAAGGTCATATTCAGGTTACTGGAAATAAAACGATACAAATTCTTGCAATTTATTACATTTCTCGGCAAGATGCCAACATCAACGTGGATAATGAATCTTTAGCGATTAATTCTTCATCCAAAGACTGAAATCTGATCAATGAACTTTAATTCAACTCTTCTGAATGGAGAATACTGCTCTGCCGGTTTCATCCAAGGCAAGGCGGTTAACAGGATAATTAATTGTATAAAGCATGTGTATCATTTATCACAATATGCTCAAAATAGCGCGTTAAATAGTCGTGCCTATAATTGGCTGATAGATTAAACCGGCTCTGGATCAATATGAATAGCAGGGCTAGAGGTCAGCTAATGTGCTTAGTATGTTCATGTTAAAATTCGAAATAGGTGAATCTGATTGGAACATATATCTATCTAACTTGCCCGATCAGATAGATATAGATTTAATCATCCTAATATTTTCTGTCATAATTCAACGTGTTGTTCTATCTATACACATATCAATAAGTTGACTTTGTAAGAGCTCCTTCTACTTCAATCTTCATTTCACATAAAATAGTTACTCTTTTTGACACAATATCATTTACATTCGCGATGTACAAGTCACAAAATCCCATTGTGGCTCTTATTAGTCACAGTAATCATGAGTTATACATAGATAGGTTCCTGACCAATTATTGATACTTAAACCGGAAGTAGATACAGTGAGTGTTTACTTAGTGAAGGAAATCACATTATTTTTAATATATTATTCATGATTACTGTGAGGAGGGTTGCAATGGGATTTTTGTAATCTATTTGATTATGTGTTCAATGGCTAATCCAATACTTCCTTATATGTTATCATTTTTTCCACTACGTTATCACTATACAAAAGTAACAAGTATCCAAATCCGCGTTATATAAAAGAGTGGTCGATATCAAAGTGATGGAATAGTTTGTTGTTAACGGCACCCGAGGGAGAACTAATGTTCATAATGACACCTTTCCGATCGGAGTCGGTCCAGATATACAGCTATATGAGTCACAAAGTGTTGGTTTTAGTATGTTTGATAACAAAATGAAATCTTAAGTAATAAAATTTTTTATTAGAAATTCTACAAGATTTCTCATCATCTGAGCAAAAAAAAAAAAGGTTTGAAATACGACGAACAATGACAAAACAAGTGGCGTTTAACGACCACTATTTACATACACTAAGTTCTAAGATTTGAAAAGACTAATTTATATAACAAACAATAGGTGTTTCCACAGAGACTTGCATCCAGTTAGATCAAAACGAACTTTAATTTTATCATATATACCATTCAGAATTTCTCATTATGATACTAAAAGAATCAAATATCAAAGTATCAATATTCACAAATTAGATCAAGTCTCTGTAGAAATAACCAATAATAGCCTTAAGAGGCAATGAGTTGCATAAGAAATGGACACATAAGTTAATACCAATTCTAAATGAATCGTTTTAGCTGTCATAAACAAATTACACGTGCGTCTCTATATGGTAACACTGCAGTATGTTAACTTAGCCCGACCTGAAACACTGATGCTGAAAGGCACAGGGTTAATTAATTTGATATAAACTCTTCAAGTAAGAAATGTTAAAAAATTATCGTCTTTTATCGCGTTGAATATGAGTATTATAAAGAATGGTATGAACACGGTAAAAGACGGACGATCCACGTTAAAATTTAATATTTATAATCGTGAGTAGATGGCTACAATAATGGCAAGAGGAAGCATCATAAATATACTTTGAGCTTGGATAAATCCTGGAAATAGAGAAAAATAATTATAGATAAATTTGCACTGAAAAGGAACTGAAGAAAGAAAAAGCTTTTATTTTACAAGGATAACAACTTAGGTTCCGTAGAGATACTTTCTCCCATCTTTTTTGGATTATCCGTATCACTAACATGTTAAGCCTTTTTTAACATCTACAATGGTAAACAAAAAAGGGGTCAACTGCCGACCACATTAATATTTAAAACCCCATATAGTGCAGTGGTACACTAGCTCTCTTTTTAATGGCACTATTAAAATTCGATTAGCTAACACTAGGCCTATCAGTTACCAGGGTGAGAAAATTTGTCTCTAACCTTTACGTCCAATCACTGCATGAATGCACAGTCACAAATTTGCACAAAGAATTGTAGAGGTTTTCTAAACTTTTAACTTTGTATGTGTATCGGGGACACTGATACCATCAATTTGCTCCTTTCCAATTTCCATTCCGACGTCTGTGGTTCCACTAAAACTAATCGGTTTATAACGTCAATAATCTGCACTATTAGTGACGTCATAAAACGCGTTGGTTTTAGTGGAATTGCATGAACCACAGATGTTGGAATGGAAATTGGAATGGCGCAAATTGATGCTATCAGTGTCCCTGATACACATACATGTACAGTGTTTCGAAAATAAAAACGCTTTACAATCCCTTTATGATCATTTTATAGACTTACCAGCAGAATTATCATCACCGCATGCTTTTCGGAAGTTCTCCTTGGCCATTTCTAACGGTTTCTGAACGGAATCTTTGTTATCACCTAAAGCTTCGCAAGTATTAATAACATTTTCCATACATTTAATAGCTTCTTTTCCAACTCTAAAATATATAATATCAGTTTGATAGATTTTCAAGTGCAATTTTTTAATGTCGTTATTTGTCGAGTTTGTTGTGTGTTAATAAACTAGAAATATACAGTATGTAGATTAAAATTCTTGTGGATAAATAAGATACGTATTTGTGTCATGTGGGCAAAGTTTTACTGGCGCATCATAACACATCAACTGATTTTGCCCTACGACGACGTCATGGGTAGTTAGTTTCAGTTTTTGATCACTTAGTTACTGTCCATTAGCTCTCAAGCAAGGTCGACCTGAATCTTTCTTAAAGCAAAGGCAAAGTTACTTACGGGCAGGCCTCATTGGGATTTTGATAATCTAAATTTTGTAAACCACTTATACATTTCAATACATCACAATCACCAGCTACTGTAGTTATAACAACTGAAATTACAAAATAATACAATATAATAATTCAAGGCTTCAAATTATCCTCTTCATATCACAATTTAATAATTGAAGTTATTAAACATTAAAAACGTTAAAGTATTCAGATTTCAACTATACTTTAACAAAATATTCTGTAACAATTGGCCTGATTTCAATTTGAGACAAACGTATTGTTATTTGTTTAACGTGATTTGTTAATATTTTGAACCCTCTGTCAGTCTTATATGTTTTATATGTGACAGAAAAATCTTAAGGTTTAAGAGATGTAACATTTGATAATTTAAAAACAATAAAGGAATATTAATGCGTGTTACAGACACGAAACATCAATAATTAAATTTCCTAGTAATGGTAAAAAATAGTTGACATCTATTTTGACACCGAAAAACACACAACTTAAACCGTCATTAACAACAATCAGATAAGATATACTGTCGAAAATATTTCATTCCATTTACATCCGTCCACAACTTGACATATTAAATAAAGAACACATCATATCCAATTCATTATGATCATATAGCATCTTGTCGTCATTATAAAAAGGTCATGTTTCATCGTCAGGTGTGGGGACGTATTTTATACCATTATATTGGGTGTGATGATACACTGACATGGATCATGTTATATGTGTGATAATACATGGATCATATCTATTGACGAGATTATAGACGTATTTTATACCATAATATTGGGTGTGACGATACACTGACATGTATCATGTTATATATATGTGTGATAATACATGGATCATATTTATTGACGTGACTATAAACGTATTTTATACCATTATATTGGGTGTGATGATACACTGACATGGATCATGTTATATGTGTGATAATACATGGATAATGTCTATTGACGAGATTATAGACGTATTTTATACCATAATATTGGGTGTGACGATACACTGACATGTATCATGTTATATATGTGTGATGATAATACATGGATCATATCTATTGACGAGATTATAGACGTATTTTATACCATAATATTGGGTGTGACGATACACTGACATGTATCATGTTATATATATGTGTGATAATACATGGATCATATTTATTGACGTGACTATAAACGTATTTTATACCATTATATTGGGTGTGATGATACACTGACATGGATCATGTTATATGTGTGATAATACATGGATAATGTCTATTGACGAGATTATAGACGTATTTTATACCATAATATTGGGTGTGACGATACACTGACATGTATCATGTTATATATGTGTGATGATAATACATGGATAATGTCTATTGACGAGATTATAAACGTATTTTATACCATAATATTGGGTGTGACGATACACTGACATGTATCATGTTATATATGTGTGATGATAATACATGGATTGTGTCTATTGACGAGATTATAGACGTATTTTATACCATAATATTGGGTGTGATGATACACTGACATGTATCATGTTATATATGTGTGATGATAATACATGGATTGTGTCTATTGACGAGATTATAGACGTATTTTATACCATAATATTGGGTGTGATGATACACTGACATGTATCGTGTTATATATGTGTGATGATAATACATGGATCATATTTATTGGCGCGACTTTAAACGTACCGGTATTTTATACCATAATATTGGGTGTGATGATACACTGACATGTATCATGTTATATATGTGTGATAATACATGGATTGTGTCTATTGACGAGATTATAGACATATTTTATACCATAATATTGGGTGTGATGATACACTGACATGTATCATGTTATATGTGTGATAATACATGGATCATGTTTATTGGCGTGACTATAAACGTATTTTATACCATTATATTGGGTGTGATGATACACTGACATGTATCATGTTATATATGTGTGATGATAATACATGGATCATATCTATTGACGAGATTATAGACGTATTTTATACCATAATATTGGGTGTGACGATACACTGACATGTATCATGTTATATATATGTGTGATAATACATGCATCATATTTATTAGCGTGACTATAAACGTATTTTATACGATTATATTGGGTGTGATGATACACTGACATGTATCATGTTATATGTGTGATGATACACTGACATGTATATGTTGTTGGATGTTTCAACAATGGACCTGCATTTTCGCATACAAAAAGCTTGATTTGGTTTAACTTTTATCTGAATAGCTTAAACAGAGTTGTTGTTGGTTTCCAATAAACAATTTATATATTTGATTCATGTTAAATATCAGCTTTCCGAACGCTATTAACACAAACAGGATACAGAAAACAAATCAGATTACCATACTTTACCAAGTTCCCAAGCATAATAATATGTGACACAGATCTTACATTATTGAGATGGACAAATATTGAAATATGAATATGGTGAGAATATACAATAAATTGGAAAGCTATGTTGACCGGAAAAGCTTTTCATATTATAGCCTCAATAAAACATAAATAGAAATGTTTATATCATAGAGTCAATAATTTTAACCAAACTTTAAGACCGTAGTAGGTTAAATTGTTCAGCATTTTCGAGGGTTTCCTGCGATTATACCCTTACCTTAACATTTATCTTTATATTTCTGTATATGATTTTTCTATATAAAGATCATAGTCTCAATGAAATACGAGTCGTATTTTTTACTTTCGAACACTAGCTATAATACCTTTCAATTATTGAACAATATTGAAAGAATATAAGAAAATTATAAACCAGGTTGCAATCATTGAAGAAATGGGTAAAAACTCAGATCCTGCACCTAAATGTAATTATGGATACATACGAATTTGAAAGCTTAAATTTCTAGTGAGGGTTAAGAATTTGATTACGGATTAGATTAGCTAAAAAAAAAAATGCCAAGTTCTGAATCTAGAATTGTGTTGATTGAAAGAATTGTGAATATCCCTATAATTCGACAATATAAAAACTGTCTTTCGTGAGTCATGCTTATAAACCTGCTTTTCATTTCATGAATCATACATAGCCTTGAACTTTCATTGTACGTAACTAGATTGGTGTATCGTTATAATAGAGAGGCAACTATTCTGGTATTCCTTCAGTAATGTTGGAACCAACCCAAAACTAATAATAATCTTATCTATTTTCCAATCTAAATCAATACCCCATCTGTTTCAAGAAGCTTATCGATTGATGGCAATACATGTACAACCAATCGTGACCTTCAACTATTTCTATTCCATTCATATGTAGCAAGAGGATGAAAGGGTATTACATATCGAAGCTATTTGAGAATAGGTTTTATTTAATCATGTAACTAGATGTACTTTAGTTTAATTGCTTTGTTTGTTTCTTACTTTTAAATAGCTCACATAACACAACCTACATTATAAAATATTAATTTCAATTAAATTTTTAACTCACAAATAATATTTCTCTTGACATTGTTGAAATGAAATGAAGTTTTACGTTCTCATGCTGTTCTGCACCTGTATGGGCTAATGGGCAATCGTTTTAAATATTCTGTGAGAAATCAAATTGTAAATAGGCCAAGAATACTAAAGTCGTACATAGATGTAAAAATTCATACATGAGTCAGTCAAGGTTACGATGGGAACTTGTAGCTGATCTCCAAGCAATAAATCTGCCAATACACCATCTGACTGATAAACTTATCGTGCAGTTTGGCTCATTAACTTCTTATCTATTCATATAGACTAAATGAACGAAAACTCATGGCTGTTTCTTTTTTATATATATAGCCATTCGTACCATTCACTATTTCAGACGAATCTTAAACTATATTGACAAGTCTCTAATGGACGCTGAGTTTAGTGATAAAAGATACCATTAGCTTAACACCAATCTTTAAACGTCACGCTCAATCAAATAATTAAATCACGCACCTAGTTGAGTGATGACGACAACCTTAATCTCAGTAATTCTCCGAGTCAAATTGAAAATAATTGAAAGGTTAGGGAATGTCGGAAACAGTGTCAGCTGCTAATCTCTACTTTATATAGGCTAATTGGTAAAACTAGGTCCTTACAATTACTATACAGAAGAGTAAGTATGAAATATAGTTTTTTCCTTGAACTACAGCCGTAAGCTTTTATATCACTGGTGATAATACATTGCTATCCAATAGGATGAAATATATATTACAGTACTTCGTCTTGAAATCGGACGCATATTTTTTATGTTTGTTAAATCAAGTCACTGTGTTCGGCGAAGGAAATGTTGTTCAAGGTCATTAGCTTCTTACCATTTCAGATGAGCATTCCAGAAATTCGATAGAATCATTCTCATGTTGCGTAGCCTACCAGTTACAAAATATATGGACATGACAAGACGATGCTTAAGAGAGAAACATCAATTACAAGGTTAAAACCTTCGATTCCATAGAAACTGTCTACGAGTTGGCCCTCAGCCAATCCTCTTAGCATTCATCTTTCTTATTATATTCTCACGTTTACAGCTAAGTATATTCGTATATAACGAGAAAATATGACCTTATTGATATACTATATGCCAAATTCATACATGATAAATAACTTGTAATCTGATAGCTGATTTCTGTTGTTTTTGAAGATACCTATTGTTCTTGTGTCATAAAAATTGCCTTGGTTTAATACTCAACTAAATCTAAGTTTAGCCATCACTTTATATTATTATATTGTGTGTCTGACTGAATCAAGTGAGCAGACGAAGATTTAATCGACTTCTAAAGTGAATTTAACACAACATGTAGAACATTTTATAGACAATCATTCTACATTCTGATTATATCAACAAGTTAACAAAACAGTCCGATTTACCCTCGAATAATTTACGATCAATTGTCGTCCATAGAAAAATGTGAAGCACTGTTTTCTACTTAATAAAAAGATATAACAGTTTCGTTCATTTAGTATCTGGGGATATATGTCCTTAACAACTATAGCCTTCAGTATGAAATTCCACTTTGAATTTAAGTGATTTAGAAATACATGTTATACAGAGAAACATATTTAGACCTCGTGAAAAGTTAACCTAGCCTACTTATACATCTGTTTTAAAAGCCCTATTAGTGAATCATTCAAATTCAACTTCATTTTCTAAGAACTTGATCTAATTATTTTTATTCATTATTCTGTATAAACAAATCAAAAGTTACGAGTGGAAAGGTCTATTATTATACCTAGGGTATCTGGAATCCTATCAAGAAAAATTACTCCATTGCAAATATATTCATTCTAGAAAACTATCGAGGAATGCAACTGAGAAAATTATAAGTATTTCAATTTCATAGTGAAAAGTTAGTGCCTATTTAATAACTTTTACCATATTAATAAAGAGAAAGTTGATCAGTTGATACAGTCTGGTTGTATATTAATTTGTTAATTATCATATATAATATTGACAATTAGGATGTAATTAATACCATAATTGACTATTCAACATGCTGTTAACCCATTACTTTAACGTCTGGTGCCTTGATAAATAACCAAATAAATGTGATTGCTGATTCATTTATGAGTAGTGTTCACTGATTTGAATATGCTTAGTTCAAAAGGCAACAAGAGCATGAAAATGAAAATCCAACGAAGTAGTTCTTCAGTGCATGACACCAGAGATATGCTTCACTGTGCAACTGATGTTTTTTTTTAAGCCTGGCAAACTTCATTTGACTATCGATGTGAATAAAGTATTCATTCATTGTGACTCATTTGCTGAAAGTCGTCGTCTACTGGTCTTTCAAAATTTGGAGAACACTTAACAAAATCTTATTGGTTTTCTTTTATTACAGTGGTTGTTTTAACAACAGGAAGGTTTTTTTTTATAACAGCGGTACAACTTTACTGTGTGTACTTTTGGCTAAAGTCAACTTCATTGATTTGTTTCAAGTTTTGTGACGTCATACTAACTCTAAAATCAGAGCTGCTGGCGTCTTAAATCTTAAACTAAATACAGAAATGTTACATTAGACTTGACATCTCTTGTTATGTTATCCTATTAAACTATTTACGTCGGTGAAATATGGTAAAATTCGGATTTCAATTGATATGGCTTCTCAAACTTTATAACATGGCCATGTGGACGAATTAAATGTCGGACTTAAAAATACCAAGTTGCCATAGAAACTGTGTCTGTACATGATCAGTTAAATCGACAGAAGAATATTAAATAACCTTAGTTTGGTAACCATTTATATGATTAACATCAATAAAAATACCTGATGTAATTTCACTGCCAATATTTCCATGATGTAAAAGATTTTAAACATACATGTTAACAAGCAGATTGAAAAAGGTTTAAAGATTTAAATTAGAGTGAAACAGTTTTTTTGCTGAGATAAATTGATGTCGAAATGATTTAAAAAAAAAAACAGGCAACATCTATACCATTGTGAACGTCAAGAAACCGATGAGACAGATACTTGATGTTATGCTATTTGCTTTATTAAAACGGAAATACCATCTTCCCTTGACCTTTCAATGTCATTGTTCACACCCTAGCTGTACAATATTCCGAAGTCCAAGTTTAAACTTTATACATTTATAAGGATGGGTATTAGATTCTGGTATCTATAATTTACTGATGTATATCATCTTATCTCTTTACAGTTATATGTTTGTTTATTGTTTTTCATTGCTTGAAGAGGGTATCTTTAAAAATAATGGTTATCCACTAGGATTATTGAAACATAATGTACTCAATAGTACCTGCTGGGTAATCCACGAAGTGACATTTAATAATCAATATTTATTTAACATCATCATCCCTTGGTAAAAATACTCATGTGATGTTACTCTTTGACCTCTCTTGTCAAATAACCTACAAAATACATCACCTTAAATACTTATTTAACTTAGTGGTAATATTGTTTTACCCATAGATATATGATATCCATGGTTTTACCTCTCATGACTATTATTCTTATATCTAATATGCGGGTTAAAATTGAAATTGGACAGGGAAGTCCATATGAAATGTAAATTGAATTTGGATAATACAGACACCGGCTCGAGCCCTCCCCCCTATTTTTGGCCGACAGTGCATATCCTGGTACCCAATTTGACCCAACCCTCTAAAAATTTGCCGCTCGCGGTGACTTTGAATTTGAAGCATGTTATATTTCAGAGCCCTCCCCTTTCTCTAAATCCTGGATACGCCCCTGACTATTCGTACTGTAAAGGGGTTTTACCATCAACTTATGGTCGTGATTGAGGAAGATCAGAACAGTAAAGAGGTTTTACTGCTAACTTATAGTCATGATGGAGGAAGACCAATACAGTAAAGAGGTTTTACTGTCAAGTTATAGCCATGATTGAGGAAGGCCAATACAGTAAACAGTTTTTACTGTCAAGTTATAGTCATGATTGAGGAAGACCAATACAGTAAAGAGGTTTTACTGTCAAGTTATAGTCATGATTGAGGAAGACCAATACAGTAAAGAGGTTTTACTGTCAAGTTATAGCCATGATTGAGGAAGACCAATACAGTAAAGAGGTTTTACTGTCAAGTTATAGCCATGATTGAGGAAGACCAATGCAGTAAAGAGTTTTTACTGTCAAGTTATAGTCATGATTGAGGAAGACCAATACAGTAAAGAGGTTTTACTGTCAAGTTATAGCCATGATTGAGGAAGACCAATACAGTAAAGAGGTTTTACTGTCAAGTTATAGCCATGATTGAGGAAGACCAATACAGTAAAGAGGTTTTACTGTCAAGTTATAGCCATGATTGAGGAAGACCAATACAGTAAAGAGGTTTTACTGTCAAGTTATAGTCATGATTGAGGAAGACCAATACAGTAAAGAGTTTTTACTGTAAAGTTATAGTTACGATTGAGGAAGACCAATACAGTAAAGAGGTTTTACTGTCAAGTTATAGTCATGATTGAGGAAGACCAATAGTAAAGAGGAATACAGTAAAGAGGTTTTACTGTCAAGTTATAGCCATGATTGAGGAAGACCAATACAGTAAAGAGTTTTTACTGTCAAGTTATAGCCATGATTGAGGAAGACCAATACAGTAAAGAGGTTTTACTGTCAAGTTATAGCCATGATTGAGGAAGACCAATACAGTAAAGAGGTTTTACTGTCAAGTTATAGCCATGATTGAGGAAGACCAATACAGTAAAGAGGTTTTACTGTCAAGTTATAGCCATGATTGAGGAAGACCAATACAGTAAAGAGTTTTTACTGTCAAGTTATAGCCATGATTGAGGAAGACCAATACAGTAAAGAGTTTTTACTGTCAAGTTATAGTCATGATTGAGGAAGACCAATACAGTAAAGAGTTTTTAATGTCTGCTTATAGTCATGATTGAGGAAGACCAATACAGTAAAGAGGTTTTACTGTCAAGTTATAGTCATGATTGAGGAAGACCAATACAGTAAAGAGTTTTTACTGTCAAGTTATAGTCATGATTGAGGAAGACCAATACAGTAAAGAGTTTTTACTGTCAAGTTATAGTCATGATTGAGGAAGACCAATACAGTAAAGAGGTTTTACTGTCAAGTTATAGCCATGATTGAGGAAGACCAATACAGTAAAGAGGTTTTACTGTCAAGTTATAGCCATGATTGAGGAAGACCAATACAGTAAAGAGGTTTTACTGTCAAGTTATAGCCATGATTGAGGAAGACCAATGCAGTAAAGAGGTTTTACTGTCAAGTTATAGCCATGATTGAGGAAGACCAATACAGTAAAGAGGTTTTACTGTCAAGTTATAGCCATGATTGAGGAAGACCAATACAGTAAAGAGGTTTTACTGTCAAGTTATAGCCATGATTGAGGAAGACCAATGCAGTAAAGAGGTTTTACTGTCAAGTTATAGTCATGATTGAGGAAGACCAATACAGTAAAGAGGTTTTACTGTCAAGTTATAGTCATGATTGAGGAAGACCAATACAGTAAAGAGGTTTTACTGTCAAGTTATAGCCATGATTGAGGAAGACCAATACAGTAAAGAGGTTTTACTGTCAAGTTATAGCCATGATTGAGGAAGACCAATACAGTAAAGAGTTTTTACTGTCAAGTTATAGTCATGATTGAGGAAGACCAATACAGTAAAGAGGTTTTACTGTCAAGTTATAGCCATGATTGAGGAAGACCAATACAGTAAAGAGGTTTTACTGTCAAGTTATAGCCATGATTGAGGAAGACCAATACAGTAAAGAGGTTTTACTGTCAAGTTATAGCCATGATTGAGGAAGACCAATACAGTAAAGAGTTTTTACTGTCAAGTTATAGTCATGATTGAGGAAGACCAATACAGTAAAGAGTTTTTACTGTCAAGTTATAGTCATGATTGAGGAAGACCAATACAGTAAAGAGTTTTTAATGTCTGCTTATAGTCATGATTGAGGAAGACCAATACAGTAAAGAGGTTTTACTGTCAAGTTATAGCCATGATTGAGGAAGACCAATACAGTAAAGAGGTTTTACTGTCAAGTTATAGTCATGATTGAGGAAGACCAATACAGTAAAGAGTTTTTACTGTCAAGTTATAGTCATGATTGAGGAAGACCAATACAGTAAAGAGTTTTTACTGTCAAGTTATAGTCATGATTGAGGAAGACCAATACAGTAAAGAGTTTTTACTGTCAAGTTATAGCCATGATTGAGGAAGACCAATACAGTAAAGAGTTTTTACTGTCAAGTTATAGTCATGATTGAGGAAGACCAATACAGTAAAGAGTTTTTACTGTCAAGTTATAGTCATGATTGAGGAAGACCAATACAGTAAAGAGGTTTTACTGTCAAGTTATAGCCATGATTGAGGAAGACCAATACAGTAAAGAGGTTTTACTGTCAAGTTATAGTCATGATTGAGGAAGACCAATACAGTAAAGAGGTTTTACTGTCAAGTTATAGTCATGATTGAGGAAGACCAATACAGTAAAGAGTTTTTACTGTCAAGTTATAGTCATGATTGAGGAAGACCAATACAGTAAAGAGGTTTTACTGTCAAGTTATAGTCATGATTGAGGAAGACCAATACAGTAAAGAGTTTTTACTGTCAAGTTATAGCCATGATTGAGGTAGACCAATACAGTAAAGAGTTATTTTTACTGTTAACTTATAGATTAGTTCTGTGTCAAATATTCTTTAGTTCTGTTGTTCGCAATTACGTGCATAAGAAAACTTTGAATATCGGCTTTCAAAATTCAAGTTTTATATCTTAATGGTCTCTAAAATTGACCGATTTATTTTGTCCCAGACATTTGTAATAACTGGTACTGGATGTAAAAAAAAACGTTATCTGTTAGAAACATCTGGTTCTTTTTCTACTCTATTTACACTTCTAACCAAGGTTACAGTCAGAAGTTATCTGACATTCCTGGAATTCTCTTCCGTGTAAACTTTTAAATAATTAACAATAAAATATCTCAAATTTTTAACATGCAATTATATCGAAACATATCATTGTGCCGCCCTTGTTTAACATTAGAGAACAAATTTATGTGCTTTTCAGGAACTCTTCGTGTATGTTAGATTAACTATGTCACACGCCTTTACGAGGCTATAATCATCCCTTGTAATCAGATGTTAATATGTCCATATATTATAAGAAAATTGCCTTGACATTCAAGTCCTTGTCAATATATAAATAGAGGAATGTAACTGGTAATCATGCTAATTATTTCTAGTCCAACAGCTGGATAGAAATTGGATATAATGATTCTGCTGATGAACTTATTAGGATATTGTCCAGAGGGATCTAATGATAATTACATTAGTAATTCTTCTCTTGATTTCCAGTGATGTGACCGGGTGTTGGACCCTATGAACATTAGCATACCGACATTGCCGAAAGAATAGTTAAAGCGATACCACATGTTAGCATGCACTCAAATTTCAGTTCTCAAACTTGACCAATAAGAGTATATATAATATGTTCATCAATGGTGTCAAAAGTATATAAACATAATCCAATAAACCCATAAAACTAAGTGATTTTCTATAAAATTACAGTTTATTATTAAAAAACTCTTAATATTTTGTAAGCGTTTTTCAATTATTATTATATTTAAAGTAGTTTTCTGAATTTATCAAATTATACAGGTTATCTGTTGTATGTTTATGAAACCAGTCCCTGATGAATATAAAATCTTATTGACCAAGTTTGAGATTGTTAATTTTTTTGATATTTTAATAATGATATTGATATGGTGTAGAGCCATATTGCCTAATTCTATGAACTTTGTTAATATTATAATGAACGGACATGGGCAAAGTAATGAAGGCGAACACCATTGTCTGCACTATACAGAAAAGAACAAAACGATGAAGAAATTAAGACAAAGTACATGTACTCTGAAGTCTGAAAGGTAGCCAGCGTTCCTTTGTAGAGGTGAATGGAAGGTCATAGCAATATTTAATCTTCTATTTCTTTGTTGATTGGAAAACCTGTTACTTGCACTCTGAGTGTGTCTTAGCTCCACATTTCTTGAAATCAATAGGTCAACTAGGTTTTAAAACTACATAATTTTTACCATTTTATGAGAATATAAACAATAATTGCGATTTGTGAATGCAACAATAACAAATATTTTAGATACAAATGGTAAAGATTTTTTTAATGAACACTGTACATGGAATTTAAACTCGTTTATCATAGTGTCAAAAGGCCGTTATAATTTCCAGTCTAATATTTATTGTAGTTAACATGCAATCGATAACAATGATAACGTGTTGTTGATGACAAACTTTGTACTTACCAGCAACAAGAGCGAACAAGACAAAAGAATTCATGATGTAGTCTGGATCTGTTCTACAATCCTGTTATCCTCACGAAATACAGTTCTACACTGACTTTAAAACCCCAGTTATCAGCTAGCTTTACACCCTGCCGCCAATAACATCCAATCAACAGCAAGTATTTACTATTTCTGCGTGCGCGAACTGCCTCTTCAAAGCCCTACGGACAAATTTTACCATTGAACTTGGACAAACAAATAAGCGTTACGGTCCTTCTTCTTATAAGCTACGGGTGTCATGATTTATGCAATCTAAAAGATAAGCTTATCAATGCGTTTATAATGGTGTTTATGTTCAGAAAAGCATTAACTTTTAAATCTTTCATCGTAAACAAAGTGTATCTGTCGCCGACTGACCTAGTGGGAATTAAACAGTTCTTGGATTTAAAAGTTTTAATGCCACTTGGCGGCCATTACCCACAAATCTGGAATGTGATGCTTTATCACACTTTGACAGATATGATACTTAATTTATATAACGCCTAGTCAACAACAGAAATTGCATTATAAACACAATACCAAACCAAAACTTCAACTGTTTTTTGGTACTCTCATATTAGATTTCATACTCTAAGGCCGTAGCACACGACCTCATTTTTATCGTCTGTAAGATAACGTAAATGCTGCCCGGAATGGTCTCAGAGACAAGGACATTAATCCTAATTTTCAAAATGTTCTTAAGGTCGGTGTATCCTTGAATCCTCCCACAGATGCTACCGCCAATGATCTTCAACGAGATAACTGTCAGGAAAGGTATCCGATGCAAGGTAATCAACCTTAAAGGGATATGTTCACAACTGTTCAACCAATAATTTTTTTTTCTCAGAACCTGGAATTTTTTTTAACTTATCTAAACCATAATGATTTTCAAAATCTCCCTCAAAATTGAAGCCCTCAAATCCCTACGCAATGGCGGATCCAGGGGGGCGTAGGGGGCGTACGCCCCCCCTTTACTGTGTCTTTTTTTATTTTTTTTTTAAGAATGTCTAACCCATTAACGTTTACTATAAAACATACATGGTCCACGTCAGAAACTGTTAAATTAGTACAATTTATACTTATTCTATGTTTTTAAGCCAAAAAAAGGTCAAAAAATTTTTTTGCCTCATGCCGCTCGGCTAAAATTAACATCTTTTTAGAAGCCCCCCCCCCCCCCCCCTTTTCCAAAAACCTGGACCCGCCCCTGCTGCGTATCCATTATTACCGGCGTTTGAAAGTCAAAAACACGACTCGTTCTTTAGGGAAGACTATGACTTATATAGAAAACACAAAAACAAAAATGAAAGATAAATGTTCGGGTAGGGGTATAATGGAAGGGATTGTACGATTTGTGCAGTTCTAGTACTTCTGGAGGCTATTTACATAAATTCAAGGCCCAAATCGATCCTCGAAATGCTGAACATTCCTCTTTAATTTTCAAAATTTTCTTAGAGCACAATCCCTCCAATCTTCTTGCAGTTTGTAAAGACCTCAGATGCAAGGAAATCAGCTCTTATTTCAAAATTGTCTTGGGTTATTCCCAATTAAATCCTACTGAAGAGTCAAGTGTTGTCAACGAGATCTGGAAAGGTCTCAAATGCAAGGAATTTAATTCTATTTTTCAAAATCTTCATACAGTTCAATCCGTCCTAATCGCCTGCTGTTCGGAAAGGTCTGATTGCAAGGAAATCAAATCTAATTTCAAAATTTTCTTGTGATACAATGTCCCAAACGAGGTGTGCGTTCTCAACGAGAATTCTGTTCGGAAAGGCATCAGATGCAAGGAAATCAACTCTAATTTTCTAAATTTTCTTGTTATACAATGCCCCAACCCCTATTCACGAGGTGTGCGTTCTCAACGAGAATTCTGTTCGGAAAGGCATCAAATGCAAGGAACTCGGACCTAATTTCCAAAATTTTCTTGGGTTAGGCCTACAATGCCTCCAAACCCTCTTCAAATGGGAGGTCGTACTCTGAGAGAATTCTGTTCGAAAAGGCATCAGATACAAGAAACTCGGACCTAATATTCAAAATTTTCTTGGAGTAGTCCTATAATGTCTCCAAACCCTCTTCAAATGTGAGGTCGTACTCAAAGACAATTCTGTTCGGAAAAGCATCAGATGCAAGGAAATCAACCCTGATTTTCAAAATTTACCCCAAACAAACCTCTTCAAAAAAAAAAAAGGGGGGGGGGGGTGTTTCTCAAATTTTTTTTTAAGCTCCCCGATTTCAATTTGAAATTTTATTTCATTCTACACGGTATCAAATGGGTGTTTAAACTCGCTAGTTCGATCGTTACAAGTAAAGACGGATTATTTTAAATGCGGCTTTTCTCTCGGCATTTAATACGCCTTTTATCACGTATAGATGCACGGAAGCGGCTTATCTTTTACGTGTAGACACCACTCCTGTTTCCCCTGGTCAGTGATGCAGGTCGGAGGGGCTGACATGTAAAAACGTCTGTGTGTTCGGATGGAACAATTAACCGAGGTCCCGTGTGCTGCATGCTGTACACGATAAAGATCCCTTGAAAGTTGGAAATCGAAAATAAGAGAGGGCAAATGTTACTGTCCTGGCGAAATTTCTCTCATTGCAAACTGCTTGGCGTTTTCCCGTCTTCACTAGACCATACTGGTGCAGAAAAACACTATTTCATTTCATTTTATTTCAACTAAAATTCTGAAACCCCCAGGAAAGATACGAATATCATCATGAGGTGTAAATTCTTTCTTCTTCATTCCAAACATCTGGTTTCAAAATTTAATGATAGGATTCATTTAAATTGTTAACAGATTGACGGACAAAGTAATGTCAGTATTATATAAAATCATGAAGGGATTTTAGTTTATTGTATAATTGTGCGTGTCAGGGAATCTCAGTATTAATACTCTTTGTTTAATTAGCAACAGCCTACATCTTAAGTCGGTTCATAACAATGTAAATATCTATAAATAACCCTTTTCGCACCACATTGACCTTAAGGCTTATGTATTAAAAATTTTGACCTCCCATCCCCTCCCAAAAAAATTTAAATAAAAGAAAGTGTCTAAGTTGTATACAATTCTAAAGAATTTTTTAATGAAGCTGTGTCTATATGTGTTAATCCTGTAAATATATGTGAAAAAGGTTTACTTAAGGTGGTCGGAAAGCACACGCTACACAGATGGGTCACACAACCCAGATAATAGTACGACAGGGTTTGGGATTTATACCCCTTCAAGCAGTTTAAGAATTATTAAGCGTCTACCCAAATAATGCTCGGTGTACACATCTGAGATGCTTGCAATCCTCTATCCGGTATAATATGCCGCGAGCCACTATAATCCAAATTACGTAGTATTAAGCGACTCTCCAGGCAAGCGTGCTCATTAATACATAGTCAAGGCAAATCAATCGAGTTGGCATGGATCCCGTCTTGTGTTGGCATAAAGGGGAATGAAATTGCGGAGAACTCGCAAAAAAAAAGGACTATACCTGTAGGAAATTTAGCCGTTAGACTACAGTTTGTCAGAAGTACAGAATATGATCAATAAAAGCATCAATTCTTCATGGGAGGCAACTCTCTTGGATGCTGATACATTCCGCTTCAGGCTAAATGATAGCATTAGCAGTAAAGTGATCTTGCACCATCCGAATCGATGTCGGTCGGTCGCTCGTCTGAGAATGATGGGTAATGAGCTATGTCCCTGTGGTGAAGCTGGCACCGCAGAACATTGTTAATCCATTGTGAGCAATTAAGGGGAAAACGGCAATCACTTGTCGATACATTAAATAAATATAAGCTGGATTATAACCTGAAGAACATCTTGTCATATACGGGAGAGGGTATGTGGTCAATTTGTGAATCGGTTTATTATTTATTTAGAGAAATAAAAATTCTCACCTAGTTAACACTTCTGGGACCTTATTCTCAAAAAATTAAATAAGATAAAATCCAGATTTTAAGAAATACAGTAATCTGATTGGATAATAAAGCTATATTTAAAATCAATTTTAGTGATTGACCAATCAGATGACTGGAACCTCAAAATCATTGTAAGTTATGTTTTCGGGAATAAGGCCCCAGAAGGGCGTCCTGCACTTCTACATGTGTGGCGTCGAACGTCGACACAGTCCTCGGTAAAACGCCAAGAAGAATCAAAGAAGGACAGACGAAGCCATAAGAGCACATCGCTCTTCAACGAAATAAGAAGAAACACAGAAGAAGGACAGATGAAGCTGTAAGAGCACGTCGCTCTTTACAGGAAGAAAGAAGATTACAGAAGAAGAACGAAGACAAAGAAGAAGAAGAACGAAGACACAGAAGAAGAAGGAAGAAACGAGAACAGAAGAAGACACAGATAAGCCATAGGTCCCATTGCTCCTCACTCAACCTCTGCGATATGACCATTTCGACCGAAGGGGACACCATACCTAAAATGTCATCTATGAATCTGAAAGTGGAACGGGCTTGTAGTTTTCCCGTTGTGTTGGAGGTCTTGAATAAATTTGGCCTCATAAGAATTGAGAAATAAGTCCGCAAGCATAAAGGGCACAATTGGTACCCATATGAATACCAATTACTTGCTGAAATAATCCCCCCGCCAAATTCGACAAATATATCAGCGATAATTTTTTTTTACATTTTTACAATACCCTCTTCTGTATACTTGTTAACAGTTTCAGAGAGATTCTTGACAAAAAAAGTTGTAATCTTGTAAACAACGTATTTGTATCTTGTTTCCAGTTTTTTTTGATAGAAAGGCCTGGTATATTATTATTTGATCTGGAATTTAATTTTGATTAGAACACAGGACCTCGGTTTATTGTCCCATCCGAACGACGAAACGCTTTTTCAATGTTAGCCCCTCCGACCTGCATCACTGACAAGGGGAAACCGGGTTGAAAAATCGGCCAATTAGCGAGCAAGCTCACTGAACCACCGCGGCTCTCACTTTATACGGAGATAGAGGAAAATTATTATGGAATTGAAAGAAGTCATTGACATGAAAGGCAGAATCGTTTATTAAAAATATTTTAAGATCATAGGCAAGTGGTATCTCATGTCAACAAGACGAGAGTGTCTTACCTTCAATCTTATTAATAGTAAGATGACTAGACCGGCAAAAGTTTCAAATGCAATTCAGTAAATTGGCACAGAAAATACACAATTAAAATAAATGTCTTTGAAAAAAAAAAAAGATTCTGTATGGGTATTATTCGGGGTCCTCACTCAGAAGAGACTCGTTAAGCACCTAACACCAGTGGAGTAGCTAGAAGGAGGCCAATGCCCCCCCCCCCCACCCATAATTGATATTCGTCGGTTGTAAAAGGGCCTTCGGTAAAGTTGAGCCGACCGGCCGCAGGCATGAGCATGAAAAAAGTATAGCTGTATCTTTACCGTTGCACCCCAGTTTCGAAAACCTGGCTACGCCACTGCCTAACACTAAACTATCAAGAACCCGGATACTGACTTAAATCTACAAGTGTCTTGTAATAGAGAATGAAATATCATGTCGAGTAGGTATTGAATGGTTTAATTGTTTCCCCATTAGCAATATGTCAATCATTTAAAGGGACAATCAAAGTTTTTTTTTGCTCAAATGTGTGAAAACTATACACCATAATCGAAAGATGTGTGCCCTTTAAATCAGTGGCGTGGTGGCCGGTGAAGGGGGGGGGGGGGGTGTGACTGGGGGGCACGTGTCCCTCCCCCCCAGTGAATGGAAACCAGGGGTCGCCGACGTTTGCAAGGGGGCGCCGACGTTTGCAAGTGGGCGCCAAAAGCCCTTCGAAAAAAAGTCGGTTGGTAAGAAATAATAATTTTTTTCAAGCTTATTCTTTTAGTCCCAATACAACACGGGCCCTCCCCCTCAGAACCCTCTATAAAATAGCCTTCCTGCATTGTTTAAATAGCTAAAACCTTGAAGTTTCCGGGGGATCTTGGTGTAAGTGTTTGTAATCACCCAAGGATTAAGCCTATTGAAAATAAGAGCAATTGAATTTACTGTGAATTATTGCCCTCGTTCTTGAATTGTTTGTGGACCCGATAGAGAGTTGATATCTTGATGGATTTTGATGAAACTTGGTGTGAGTGTTTGTAATCACCCAATGATAAAGCCTAATAAGTTGTGATAAATGTGATAAATGAAGGGAGTGAGCCGAAATGTTACATTTCACTGCTTACAGCTATTCAAGGGAGACAACTATGAGGGTCTCTCATAGGTCCGCGCTCGCTACAAGCGTTCATATCATATAATATTTGGGTTAGGAATTATAGGTTGTAACATTCCGGTTAAGCAATGTTACGAAAGAACGGGCACAGGCATGTGGGTATAACCTCAAGTGAGAGAGTATCGATAGTGCAGTTAGTTAAATAATTCAATTATACAAATATGAAAAAAAATGAGTAGTGATCCATTATCTTGAGAATCTGAAAAATATAAAAGAATAACTGTTCCCAGGAAACATTACATACAAATGAAATTAATGATAAATTTTTAAGAAAGACATATTATAAAATATTTTTTTACTTGATGATAGGTTATAACAAAAATATGCTGATGTAGGAGGGGTAATTTACCACGTACTAAGATATCATTTAGATTTTTATTTCGAGTATATGCTATAACTAAATCGTTTGTAAAGACAGTTGGAAATTTCTCTTGTAATTTTTTATAATGACGGATAATAATACGAGGAACTTGGCCATTTGAGCTATTATATTGAATCACAAAGGGAATAATTTGAAAGTCTACTTGAATGTTTATTCCAAAGGGATGCATCGTTTGTAACTTGTTAATCCAGTAGTTTTCTCGAATTAGTCTGATTTTTTTCGTATCTATACCAGGTTGATCATAAATCTGTTCAATAGGAATGATTTTTAGGTCTGTTAAATGATGATCGGGTAGGTTAGGTCTAGTGTCATATAATAAATTATTATTATAGTGGAACTTATATATCGTCACAGAGGGTATGTAGAGGGGTGTGGGTGGGAGCGTCAAAAAGGGTTTGTGCCCCCCCCCCCCCCAGCCAATTTGGAGCCACCACGCCACTGCTTTAAATTATCTGAAAGATTAAACTAAAAAAATCCAGCCATTCATTTTTAAACGCTAAAACAAGCTAAAATATTTTACGTAAGGATTTTAAGTTTGTTATGCTTTTGTCAAGCTGTAAGAAAACGGATTTTAGTAAAATAAACGCCTAATTGTAGGGAAATGAATCGCCAATGTATTTTAAAAGTTTCAGCTAGAAATATTGAGCAATTATTAAAACACATACCAAAACTAGGTCAAACTACTTAATTAACAATAAGTACTCCCTGTTTTTAATTATCGCTTTAAAAAAACAAATTCAGTTTGATCAAGAAGATACAGAGATACAATAAGCATACTTTAAATTACTTTCGTCTATAACATTTGCGACTTTTTTATTTACTTAAACTTTTTTCAAAAAAAGCAGATGGCCCTTTAATACTCAACTAAGATTCAATAATTTAGGACGCTACTCCACTGCTTATTCTGTTTATATGAAGTCTATCATTTTCGAGAGTAGACTTTTACCTTTCATGTTTCATTGTTTTCTCCGAGTTTGATGAATCGTTGTTAGCTCTTCTTCATGTCTTGTGAGTCTTGTTCTCACTGTATTTAAACTCGGATCAAATAGTGACTTGAGGATTCTGAATTTAGGTAAGTATGTAGTCCTTGAACGACCTCTTTAATGTAAATTCAGATATTGCAGTGCGTTCGATTTGTCGAACGCACTGCTTTGGTTTGCAATTGACTATTTTTTTTTTTTGCAGTGCGTTCGATTCTTCGAACGCACTGCATTGTTTTGCAAATGACTATTCTTTTTTTTTTTTTTCGTTTTCTGGTCTCGCTATTTCGGTATGAAGGGAGTTTGTCACGCTCAATATGACATGATTTCCCCCGATAAACTGCTGCTCATTGTGGCTTAAATGTTAAACGACGCAGTTTTGTCCAACCGGAAATGAGGTATGACAAAACGTGTATTTTCGGTTTTTTATCATTTTTACCTACAATTTTCAACCGATTTCGATGGAATGTTTTTTGTTTATTTCAGTTATGTCTTTTCTACACGATAACCACTTAAAAACTTACAATTTTTGACTTTTGACGCTGAATTTTGGAACTCTTTTTTGACGTTTTTTTTCAACTTTCACAATTTTATTTTGATCGCTATGAAAACTTCTAGGCATATAGACATTGTTATTGCGAACAAAACTGTGTTTTCAAAATTTTGATATCACTTCCGGTTTTGACGTCATTTGCTTGTAAACTTAAAATTTCAACTTCCGGAGTTTTGGAGATATTTGAAATTTGTTTTTTGCATTAAGTTAGAAATTGTCATCATTAAAGATATTTATAATAAAAATTGACCCGGAAGTAATATGTCAGGCGCCATGTTGTTGTGACTAATTTTTATAAAACTCAAAATGGGGCCTCAGGGGATAATCGGATTTGCATAATATTGGTGTCTATGAAATCCTTAGTCGATTGCCAACAACCTTATGACAGCGGATTTTTTCATTTCGATTTCAATTTCTTTTTATTTCCGGAACAAGAATTTCAGTAATGACCGAAATTTTCAAGACTCATATCTAGTGACCTTGACCTTTGATGACTTTTTGACCTGTACAAAAATTATTGCCCTTGACGAGATCTATCAAATGATATATTCATTTCCGGTTTCTGATGTTTACTTCCGGTTTTATCGCCATTTGAAAATTGCAATTTTTGACTTTAAAGAGCTTTGTCACGTGACCTTATTAGACATTTTTAGACATATTTACTATGCTAAATCTGCTCTTTCAAATGATATATAACACCAAATATTTGAATCAAAATTGCGCTTTTTAAAACATGCAAATTTTGTGCCAAATTTCATTGTAACTAAGCGTGTTTTTTTGGAAATTTGATTTTGATCGATCTGAAAACTTACAAGTAGATAGACAATTTGATAATGAACAAAAACATATTTCTTAAATTTTGATATCACTTCCGGTTTTGACGTCATTTATTTGTAAACTTGAAATTCGAACTTCTGGAGTGCCCGAATTATTTGAAAGTTTCTTTTTGCATCATGTTAGAAATGGTCATCAGAAAAGATATAGATAAAATCCGACCCGGAAGTACTATGTCAGGTGCCATGTTGTTGTGACTAATTTTTATAAAACTCAAAATGGGACCTCAGGGGACAATCTAATTTACATTATAGTCGATGGCCAACAACCTTGGTGCAACTGATTTTTTAATTTCGATTTCTTTATATTTCTGGAACAAGAATTTTAATTTAGACTGAAACTTTCAAAGCTATTTCTAAATCTATTGGTTCAAATGACCAGGAAGTACTATTAGCCTGTATGCTTCAAATAAGTGTAACACACCTCGAGAGGATCATTTTTTATTACTATATCCGACAATATGTAAGAGACTACGCTGTAGTTTTACAACGTATCATTCCCTCAGCACATCATACGATACATGATCAATATACCAACATCTAGAAAGTTACAATTTACCATAGTGTTTCATTTAACGCTTCTCACTGGTCAGAGTAGTATTTTAAAATGTTCAAATGTAGTTTTCTCCCTTCAACTGAAAAATGTTTGTTGTCTGTATGTTTAAATGCAGTTCTCTCCCTGCAACTGACAATTAATGATTAACAGAACTTTCTTACTTTGTAACTTGCATTTTTAACGTTTTAAATTATGTACTAAAAAAGTCTCAAAAAAAGTAGATAACGCTCCAATGCCAAAAGAAGAAAATCCGTTCTAAAAATCTGGTTCTGTCATTTATTAAAAAAACAAGTTTTAAAATTGCATGTCTAAAACGTTGACCATTAAAATGTTTTCTAAAAAAAATAATAATATAGAATTTTTGCAAGCTTCATGATTAAATGATAATTTACGAACTCTGCTGCAAACTTTCGTGTATGGAGGCTAGCAGATGTCATTTATATATCATATCAAGAATTGGCTCTATCATATGTAGGGAGCCGCGGTGGTACAGTGAGTAAGACGCTTTCTCGCTGCGCTGAAGGTCCAGGGTTCAATCCCGGCATGGGTCGAGATGATGCCTTCGGATTTTTCAATCCGGTTTCACGTTGTCAGTGATGCAGGTCGGTTGGGCTGAAATGGAAAAAGCGCCTAGTCGTTCGGATGGGACAATAAACCAAGGTCCCGTGTGTTATTGGCTGTGCACGTTCAAGACCCCTCGACAGTTGGAAATCGAAAATAAGAGCAAGCTAATGCCACTCTCCTGGCAAAATTTCCCTCATTGCACACTGCATGGCGTTTGCCCGTCCGCAGTTAGCTCATATAGATGCAGAAAAGTAGGACGTAAACTTCATCCATTTCATTTCAATTCTTTCATATGTCTGATATTGCATATGAACAATATTAATAAATATTCTTTAATTTTTCTACTTCCAATGATGTTTAAAAATGTAAATAAATAAAAACAACGATTTTTAATCAGATGACTTTTCACTACCGAACATACGCTGGTTATTCCATTTTTCACTACTGAACGTGGACTGGTTATTCTACTTTTCACTCCCGAATATAGACAATTTATATGCTGATATTTATGTTCTGTAAATTTCGCAATATGGATTGAAAATGTAACTTTTCACCCATGGACGAAACCGGATGCGCACTGCTCGGTACCGTCGCACGGTTCTAGTTTTTTTTTTTTTGTCTATTTCTGGTCACGCTCCCCAGCCAAAACTGCACATATCTCACATAACTTGACATCATTTCCTGCGATGATTAACTGCTCGTTGTTGCTTAAATGTAAAATGGCGCATTTTTGTCTGACCGGAAATGACGTATATTAAAAAGTCGTATTTCAGGGTTTTTCCATTTTCAACTCATTTTTCCAACAGATTGTGATCGGTCTTTTTTGGTTCATTTGTTTAACCCAATAGCTACAAATTGCAATTTTGAAAAATTCATATTTTGACTTTTGTAGCTGACTTTTGGAGCACTTTTTAAAGGATTTTTTTTAACTTTTGCCATTTTATTTCGATCGATCTGAAACCTTTCAATAACATAGACATATGAATTTCCAAAGAAAATCAATTTTCAAAGTTTCGATATCACTTCCGGTTTTGACGTCATTTCCTTCTAAACTTTCAATTTCAACTTCCGGAATATTGAAGATATTTAAAAAAAAAAATTTGTGTTATCATAGATTTGGTCATACATAAAAAATAAAATGATGAAATTTTATCCAGGTGCAAGGGATCAGCCGCCATCTTGAACTGACCTATGTTTCTTAAAATTTTAATTCAGAACCGAGGGTTAATCGGATTTTTTTAATTTTGAAATCTACGACTTTTGCAGTCGATTGCAAAAAAAATGTAGGTTGTAGATTTTTGAATTTCGATTTCAATTTCTTTATATTTCCGGAACAAGAATTTCAGTAATGACCGAAACTTTCAAGGCTCATATCTAGTGACCTTGACCTTTGATGACCTCTTGACCTGTACAAAAATTATTGCCCTTGACGAGATCTATCAGATGATATATTCATTTCCGATTTCTGATGTTTACTTCCGGTTTTATCGCCATTTGAAAATTGCAATTTTTAACTTTAAAGAGCTTTGTCACGTGACCTAATTAACATACGTCACAAATTTTTAGACATATTTGCTATGCTTAATCTGCTCTTTCAAATGATATATAACACAAAATATTTGAATCAAAATTGCGCTTTTTAAAAATTGCAAATTTTGTGCCAAATTTCATTGTAACTGTGCGTGTTTTTTGGAAATTTGATTTTGATCGATCTGAAAGATTACAAGTAGATAGACAATTTGATAATGAACAATAAAATATTTCTGAAATTTTGATATCACTTCCGGTTTTGACGTCATTTGTTTGTAAACTTGAAATTCTAACTTCTGGAGTTCCCGAATTATTTGAAAGTTTCTTTTTGCATCATGTTAGAAATGATCATCAGAAAAGATATAAATGATAAAATCCGACCCGGAAGTACTATGTCAGGTGCCATGTTGTTGTGACTTATTTTTATAAACCTCAAAATGGGACCTCAGGGGATAATCTGATTTGCATAATACCGGTGTCTATGAAATCCTTAGTCGATGGCCAACAACCTTATGGCAACTGATTTTTTAATTTCGATTTCTTTATATTTCTGGAACAAGAATTTTAATTCAGACTGTAATTTTCAATGCTCATATTTCTAAGTCTATTAGTTCATTTTACCAGGAAGTATTAATAGCCTGTTATCTTCAATTAGGTGTATAACACCTCGAGAGAAACAGCTTTAGATACTATATCTATTAACATGTGAGAATCAGCGCTGTTGTATTACAACGTATTATTCCCTCAGCACATCATACGATTCATGGTCAGTACACCAACATCTAGAAAGTTACAATTTACCATAGTGTTTCTTTTAACGCTTCTCACTGGTCAGAGTAGTATTTTAAAATGTTCAAATGCAGTTTTCTCCCTTCAACTGAAAAATGTTTGTTGTCTGTATGTTTAAATACAGTTCTCTCCCTTCAACTCAATTGCACCATGCTTAACACGACTTTCTTTCATTGTAACTTGCATGTTTAACGTTGTAAATTATGTACTAAAAAAGATAAACAAAAAGAAGTAGATAACGATCCAATGCCAAAAGAAGAAAATCCGTTCGAAAAATCTGGTTCTGTCATTTATCAAAATTGCATGTCTAAAAACGTTGACCATTAAAATGTTTTCTAAAAAAATAATAATATAGATTTTTTGCAAGGTTTATGTTGAAATGACTATGTACGAACTGTGCTGCGAACTTTCATGTATGGAGGTTAATACTCAGTATTCTGATGTCATTATTTGACATATCAAGAATTGGCTCTATTATCATGCAGGGAGCTGCGGTGGTACAGTGAATTAGACGCTTGCTCGCTAAGCTGAAGTTCCAGGGTTCAATTCCGGCATGGGTCGCATGCCTTCGGATTTTTAAACCCGGTTTCACCCTCTCAATGATGCAGGTCGGAGGGGCTGACATGGAAAAAGTGCCCAGTCGTTCGGATGGGACAATAAACCAAGGTCCTATGCGCTATTGGCTGTGCACGTTAAAAACCCCTCGACAGTTGGAAATCGAAAATAAGAGCTGGCTAATGCCGCTGTCCTGGCAAAATTTCCCTCATTGCACACTGCATGGCGTATTCCACTTCCAATGGTATAAAAATGTACATTAGTAAAAACAACGACTTTTTAATCAGATGACTTTTCACTACTGAACGTGAAATGATTATTTACTTTTCACTCCCGAATATAAAAAAATTATATGCCGTTTTTTATGTTCTGTAAATTTCGCAGTATGGATTGAAAACGCCATTTTTCACCCATGGACGAAACCGGATGCGCACTGCCCAGTATCGTGTCACGATTCTAGTTTTTATTTGTTTTGATAGTTTGTGTCCGACCAAAGCAATGAAGGTTTAAAGGCTTCTCCACCAAATGATTCATGTTATTGCATCGAGGTCTTTCCGAACAGTATTCCTCGACAACGCCAGTGTTCATCTCTTGAAGAGCGTTTGGCAGAATTGAAAATTTATAAATTTTATGCCGATTTTCCTGCATCTGCGGCTTTTCTCCCAAACTAACATCTTACAAACAAATTCTATGGGACTATTCAAAAACGGACTTTGAGACGTGACATAACAAACACAAGTTGGGATACCATTATAGACAACGTAAATATTGACGCCTCAATCACTGCCTTCACATCTGAATTAATAAGTATTGCTAAGCGAAATATACTGAACAAAATAGCAACCATTAGGCCTCGTGACCAACCATGGATGAATAATACAATTAGAAAATTAAGCAGACAGAAAAACAAAATTCATCGAAAAACTACCAGATCGAATTCTGAAGAAGATTGGCAAAAATTCAGGAAAATTAGAAATTCATACATCAAACTTATTCGGAAATGCAAAAATGATTATTTTGAAAATATAGACAAAAACATCAATGACAATGAGAAGTTTGGAAGCAAAAAATGGCGGATTGATTCCTGGACCTCCAGGTGTCCCTGATTGTGACTTTATTGACAAAGCTAATTGCCTTAACAACTTTTTCATCAGTCAATCACAAATAGACAGCACAAATGCACCCTTTCCCCCTTTAAAACAAAACACAAATTTACTTTGTCACATAGAAATCACCCCTGAAGAAGTCACAAACATCATTTCAAACCTTGACACTTCTAAGGCCAACGGTCCTGATCAAATTAGTGGTAAATTACTGAAAGCTATATCTTCTGAAATATGTCCCTGAAAGCTATTTAATTTAAGTCTATCATTGAGAAAAATACCTTTTATTTGGAAACATGCACACGTCACTGCGATACTGAAAAAAGGCGACCCTTCAAATTGTACAAACTATCGGCCAGTTTCTCTCTTAAGTATTGTAGTGAAAATTTTTGAAAAATGTGTATACAGTCACGTCATTGATTTCTTAAATGAAAACTCAATTATTACTAACCTGCAATGCGGTTTCTTACACAAACACTCCACAGTCTATCAACTAATAGATCTCTCGCACTACTTTTGTTAAGCCATTGATCAGCAAATGTACACAAGGGCAGTATTCTGCGACATCAGCAAAGCTTTTGACAGAGTCTGGCATGCTGGGCTCTGTCATAAGCTTGGGGCCGCTGGGATCAGAAGAGACCTCATTGAATGGTTCAACGACTATCTATCAAACAGACAACAATGTCTCGTAATAAATGGGGTCTAGTCTGAGCTTAAGACGGTCCCTGCTGGTGTAAAATCACTAGCACTACATAACAAAAAAGCCCCTATTTTGCCAACCTTAAAATTTGATAACACAGACATTCTGGAGGTTTCTCAGCACAAGCATTTAGGACTAACTTTTCAAACTAATTGTAAATGGGATTGTCATATTAATCAGATTTTACTGAAAACTGGTAGGCTTATTAATTGTCTTAAATGTCTGAAATATCGTCTAAGTAGGAAATCTATGGTGGACTATGGCTGCCATAGCAAAAACTATCTTTACTTACTTATATCTTGAATAATTTCCTTCTTTAAAGATTATTTTTTATAAATTTTATTCATTCATTTCATTTTTAATGAAATTATTATCATTTTTTTTTTTTTTAAATTTTATTTAAATTTTTTTTTTTTAATTAAATATTATTTCAATTTCTTTAATTTAAATTTATTTTTAATATTTTTTTTTAATTTAATTTTTTATATTATTTTATTTTTAATATTGTTTTATTTTATTTTTATTATATTTTTTAATTTTATTTTTTTATGTTTTATTTTATTTTCAATATCTTTATTTTTTATAATTATTTCATTTCGTTTACATATTTGAAATTTTATTTTATTTTTAAAATTTTCCATTAGAATTTTTTTTCATAAAAAAAAAAAAAAAAAAAAAAAAAAAAAAATTCACTTTCCCCTTCTTTGCCATAAGCCGAGGGCTGCCATAGTGTCTTGGTTATCAAGTCTTTAACACACGATTCATTTGTCTGTGAGTTGTCTACTTGTTACTCAAGACTACTATTGGATAGCGGTAAAATGTGCCGAAATCGAGCTAGCGGACACTTGCTGGCAACCACGAACAATAGCCCCGTTTACATCATGCCGCTATAAAGCGTTCCGTTCTCGTTCCGGACCAGGCTGCGATAAAATCACAATTTTACCCCGTTTACACCAACAAAATTATGACCGTGCCAAGAACGGTTCCAAAATAATACTGTAAGTGGTCGACCGTTCTTAGACGCTATAGAATGGAACTCTTCATGAAAGAGGTGAATTTAGACATCAAGGTAACCCGGATGAAAACAAAAATTCCGCTGGAAAAAGTGAAGTTCGACTAATGTGCATGCGCAGTAATCCGTTCTCGGCACGGTTACCGTTTACACTACACAAATTTATCGAGTCCGTTCTGAGAACAGATACATTTTGTAGTGTAAACGGGGTTTATGAATCAAGATAGCAGACACTAAGAAAATTCAACAAAAAGGGGTAGATTCGTACAATCTGGTACGTTTAAAGAAATTTATATTTGATGCATCCTCGCGATTCAGCCAATCAGCGACGTCGATACAATGGTATTTATTGGGATTCCCCCACTGGAGATAAATCCTACAACTACAGTATGTGATATCAGCTTGCTGAAACGGGCGTCTTTTCCCCTGTTGAACACAAATCAACATCGTGTTTTCAGACCAAAATAAAATTGTCCATTGCAAAAGATAACGATAAAACCATCTTCCCGTGGTCAAGTTATTCTCTTTCACGACCGTACATAGTAAAGGAGAAAGGTATGACATTGGGATGGTGCGATAAAACATGACAAATGAAATAGGCTTCAAAATCACCAGGAGCCCTGTTTTGCCACCTTTAGACCAGGATAGATATGTGTTTAAAATATTCTATAGTTTCTATCAGGTGTAGAATCTAGGAATTTCTGCTTTTAATCCAAAAACTATACTCAGACGTAGGCCGACCAATAGACCTATTTCATAACTAACTAGGCCTAATGTTAACTAGGCAGGGACCATGTTTGACGACATCAAGTTGGAAGTTGAAAACGCAATATAAAATAGTTACTCATGTGTGTTTCAGTTAGCTCCTTGAACAGATTCTTTGTAGACAAGAGAAGTCTGGATGCCAATGCCAGAGACTTTACAGATGACGTCATCAATGGAGACAAAAGTAGTGCGATTTATCCGATTTATTTGCAAATGCCCTGTGATGGTCTGTTTGAATGATTAATAAATCATTTTCGTGGTTTATTTTGTCTTGCTGGAGTGAAATGACATCTTTATCAAGCTATTCTTTCTTACTTACGTTCATGGACACTGAGTGTTATAAATAACATGATTTATTTCCTTGGGGTAATTCAAATAAATTTCCGTTTACCGACGTCGCTGATCGGCTGAATCGCGAGGGTGCATCAGTCATTTCTATTAAACTTGATCGCCCTTTTTCAGCCTGGGTGTTCGAATCTACCCTTCGTCAAATTTTGTCCGCTACCTTGATTCATAGTTGGTGGCTGCCAGCAAGTGTCCGCTAGCTTGATCTCGGCACATAATAGTAGTCTTGAATAACAAGAATTAAATGAAGCAAGAAAACTCACGGAAAATGAATCATGTGTTAAAGACTTAATAACCAAGACACTATGGCAGCCCACGGCTTATGGCAAAGAAGGGGAAAGTGATTTTTTTTTTTTTTTTTTTTTTTATGGAATAAAATTCTAATGGAAAATTTTTAAAATAAAATAATATTTTAAATATGTAAAAAAAAATGAAATAATTATAAAAAATAAAGATATTGAAAATAAAATAAAATATAAAAAAATAAAATTAAAAAATAAAATATAATAAAAAAAAATATAATAAAAATAAAATAAAGAAATATTAAAAATAAAATAATATAAAAAAAAAAAAAAAAAAAAATATTAAAAATAAAATTTAAATTAAAGATATTAAAATAATATTTAATTAAAAAAAAAATGAAAATAAAATTAAAAAAAAAAAAAAAAAAAATGATAATAATTTCATTAAAAATGAAATGATGAATACAATTTATAAAGATATTCTTTAAAAAAGGAAATTATTCAAGATATAAGTAAGTAAAGATAGTTTTTGCTATGGCAGCCATAGTCCACCATAGTAATCTCTTCAAACTATATACACCTCTTTTATCTTGCCTCATTTTGATTATTGTGATATTTTATGGGACGGGAGCACCAAAGAACTAACGACTGAATTAGAAAACCTCCAGTTACACGCACTCAGGACTATATGCGGCGCTGTCAAGGGAACAAACCACGCCTTAATCTACCAAGAAACAGGATTTATCCCACTACAGGAGAGACGTAGACGACACAAACTCCTAATGTTATATAAAATGATAAACAATATTACACCCAATTTTCTTTCGGAACTTTTACCAACCAAAAATACAGCCTACTCTTTTAGAAATAACAACTTACCATCTTTTTACTGCCAAACTGATTTATTTTACAACTCGTTTTACCATCAACCATTCGTGATTGGAACGATCTTCCTGATTTCCAAAAACTTTTACCTTCAATCTCATCTTTTAAAAACTCACTAAAATTAACAGATACAAACCCAACCATGTTTTACCAATTCGGAAAACGAAAAAACCAAATTATCCACTGTCGTCTTCGTCTCTCATGTAGTGATCTCAATGGTCACAAATTTTTAAGACATATATCCGAGTCACCGGCCTGCGCTTGTGGTCATCCATTTGAAGATACAGATCACTACTTACTTAACTGCCCCTTACATTTAGATGCACGATACCGAACTATATCTAATTTACCGTTTCATTACCTTTATACAAAAAATCTATTGTATGGAACAGACACAAACCGGACTTCCTGCTTCATTTTTGAAAAAAAACTCATGATTTTATTACCCTTTCAAAACAATTTTAAATCTCTGTATTCCATTTTATTACTTTAATATTTACTACTACTATAATCATTTCAAATTAAGTAGCAATGTCTGTATATATGTTTATAACAATCAATTTGTCTATAATGTAAAATGTTTATGTAAATATGTTTATGGGAGAGGGGTAACATAGGCGAAAGCCTGTTCCCCAATCCTTTTCTTTATGAATAAAATATTGTTTACCAAAAAATCAAAAATCTGCGGCTTTTCCTGACAGCATCCTTATTCACAGCGCTCGCTTCTGAAAAGGGTTTTGAGTTTTTATCTAAAAAAAAAAATTGTGGAAAAATAAGGGTTGATTTGCTTGCGCTCGTTTCTTCAGAAATATTTTTAGAGGAATTGTTCCCCTAAAATATTTTATAATTACATTTTACATTTGTTCGATATTTGGAGTAACCGGTCTTCAGGGTGTGCGGTCTTCGGGGTTTTCACTGTATATCCGTGCATCTGCGGCGTTCACTGACAACATCCTTGTTGACTGCCCTAGTTCTTTTGAAGGTTTTTTTTTATGGCAAATGAACCCCAATTTTGTTTTTTAAAAATTACGGTTTATATCCTTGCATCTGAGGCCATTCCAGGCAGCATTCTCGTTGACAGCGCTCGCCTTTTGAATATGGTTTGGAAATATGAAATATGGAATAGAAAGCGTTGCAAAACTTTAAAAAAAAAATTAAAAATGAACACACAAAAACTTACAACGTGAAGGTTCATGGGCGCCGCCATATTGAAATGTATCACATGACCATCGAAAACTGAACGAGTCGTAGACAGTCGCAGCCGACATGAGCGCTCTTACGATTAGTGAAAACAAGTTGCCGCGGTATCCGTCGAGGAGCGTCGCAGCCGACATAAGCCCACCTTTAATAAAGGGAAAAGAAGTTGCGTTGCTAGTCCAAATCATGCTCTTATAATATACACTTTCACCAGTACATCCCCCGATCTTATATTTACATTTTCCTGGTGATTTCCTCTTCGGATCTCGCGGCACTTTGCAACGTACTTGGACAATACAAACCACTGTGGAACACCGCGTCGAAGAGGAGGAACGAGGGAATACGGGGGTCCTTTCATGGAAAATTTTGAAAATTAAGACTGTTGTGGGTGCGATCTAGATATATTTCAGGCAATTGCAGCCCCCATAAAAATATTCGATACTGAAACGCAAAACACAAATTTTTTAGGTTTAATAAGTAAATGTTATCAGTAAATTAAAGTAATTATGTTTCTTCAAGTTAAATTAATAGGCTTCATCCTTGGGTGATTACAAACACTCACGTTTCATCAAGAAATCAACTCTCTATCGGGTCCACAAACAATTCAAGAACAAGGGCAATAATTCATAGAAAATGTTGTTCAATTGCTTTTATTTTCAATAGGCTTAATCCTTGGGTGATTACAAACACTCACACCATTGTCTTCATTGTCCTTAAAGTTTTCGTTTTAACTGTAGTAAACGCGGTTAATTCAACATTGTTCTAAAATTGAAATTAGGCTTTGGACCCCAGAAGTAAATTCAAAGAGCCAAAATAATTAATTCAGTCCATAGGAAGACCGGTAAGACCTAATTTTGAAGTACAAAAGCAATTTTAGCACTTGTCATAGTGAACGCTTGTAGCGAGCGCGGACCTATGAGAGACCCTCATAGTTGTCTCCCTTGAATAGCTGTGAGCAGTGATATGTAACATTTCGGCTCACTCCCTTAATTTATCACATCTTAATAGGCTTTATCCTTGGGTGATTACAAACACTCACACCAAGTTTCATCAAAATCCATCAAGATATCAACTCTCTATCGGGTCCACAAACAATTCAAGAACGAGGGCAATAATTCATAATAAATATTGTTCAATTGCTCTTATTTTCAATAGCTTAATCCTTGGGTGATTACAAATACTTACACCAAGACTCCCGGAAACTTCAAGGTTTTAGCTATTTGAAACAATGCAGGAAGGCTTTTTGAAGCTATATTTTTGTGTTTTTTGTATGTTTATTTCTGCGGTCGGTCGGCTCAACTTTACCGACGGATATCAATAACGGGGGTGGATCCAGGATTTAGAGAAAGGTGGGGGCGAGCGGCAATTTTATAGAGGGTTCTGACATTCCTCCATTATTCGGCCAAAAATAAGGGGGAGGGCCCGTGTTGTATTGGGACTAAAAGAATAAGCTCGAAAATAATTATTATATCTTACCGACCGACTTTTTTTCGAAGGGCTTTTGGCGCCCCTTGCAATGTCGGCGCCCCTGGTTTCCATTCACTGGGGGGGGGGGGGGGGGGGGGGGTTGGGGGGCACGTGCCCCCCAGGCCCATCGGCCACCACTCCACTGGATCTAACAGCAAGTAACAATGTGAAGTTACTTCCCTTTCGACTCGAAATTTTGTATTAGAGGTTTCTTGTACTTTGTCTTTTGAATTAGACGTATGAGGTATTATGTATTAGAGGTTTCTTGCATTTTGTCTTTTGCATTAGACGTTTTAGATATTTGGTATTAAATTATGTTACATTTGCATTTTGAATTAGACATTTCTACATAGCATTAGGTTTTTGCCGCTTTCCCCCGCCATATTTAATGCATGCTAAGTTTCATCACTGTGGCATAACTCCTTCTGAGTCAGGCTATGAACATTTCAGCCTCCCCTCGTAGTTTATTCATATAAATGCATTAAGTTTACACTTATAGCATTGAACATAGCCTACATAATTATTTTAAACCCGCCCCTTTTACGACAATCGCAACAATCGCGACTATCAGTATCAGACCTACTCGCGGCTTGTTGTCATTCTTTTGGTCAAGTTTTTTCCTGTTTGTCAGAGGATATTTGGTTAATACAGTGTATTTGGTTTAGTATTGTAGTTAATTTTTAATAAACTTTTAATGATGTTATGTTATGTTGGGTATAAACTCTGATTTTCTCTCCCTAGACTCTACTATGCCATCTTGAAACATCGACATTTATAAACATGGACATGCAGCCAATAAAGAAGACATTATACAAAGGGATTGTAAAGTGGTTTTCTAAACTTTGTATGTGTATTGGGGACACTTATAGCATCAATTTGCGCCATTCCAATTTCCATTCCGACGTCTGTGGTTCTTGCAATTCCACTTAAACTAACGCGTTTTATGACGTCACTTATTAGTGATCTGCATAGATATCAATAGTAGCTTTGGTTAGATCACTATTATGACGTCATAAAACGTGTTAGTTTTAGTGGAATCTTAAGAACCACAGACGTCGGAATGGCGCAAATTGATGCTATCAGTGTCACCGATACACATACATAATTTAGAAAACCTCTTTACAATCCCTTTAATGATTTGAAGGCTTAGTTGATCTCTGTATTTGTCTTTGTCTCGAATTAAAGATCCACTCCAATTTATTTATTATGTTTGCAGAGCATGTCATTGTCAGAAGACCTGTTCCAAGCCTGTCGTGAAGGACTTGAAGATGAAGTAAGAAGGTTATTAGAAAGTGGTGTAAATATTAATGCTGTTTACGGTTTGGTAAGGATGTATCTCTCTTCACATTTTGGTTCTAGAAAGGAAAGAGTTTGTACTTGTGGAGACTGTGGCTTAAGCAGCCAGCGAGCGGAGCGAGTGATGGTGCTAGAGTCCTCACATTCACTTGTAAACTTTGCTTCCCATCCCCTCACCCACCACCAATAAAATCAATCGGTGTGGAAACGAAACTTGAATTGTGTTAGGAGAGTCAATTAACATGTTGTCAAAAATGTTGTCAGTATGAACAGTACTTTAGGCTCTTTGTCATAAAGGTTTTGCACATTAAAGATCCCCCAAGTTGGAAATCTTGAAAATGAATAGACTAATGTAAATGTCACTATCCCAAATGTAAAGTAGAAAAGTATAACTGCATTCTTATATTTTGTGTTTTTACTGTTGACATCTTTTAAAACTCTTCAAAATTTGTCTGTGAGCACTAAAGACGCTACAATAAAATAATCAGTTTATTTTGATAAAATTGGGTGTGGTTATGGAATTGATAAGATCTCTGACGAGTTTAAATCTAACATTTCTTTATTAGCTGTTTTGTAGTTACGTGTCTGCTTCTAGAGTTTTCTATAGATTTTGATTAAATCATTGAAATTGGTAAGTACCGGTAAGTATTATAAGTACCGGGTAAGTAATATCTTTCTATTTTTCAGAGTGGTAAGACAGTCCTGCACCATGCTAGTAAACAAGGATATAATGATATTGTTATTCTGGTGTTAAATGCTGGGGCTGATGTAAATGCTGTCAATAAGGTAAAGATGTAGTTCTGTATCATTAGGTCTAGCAGGGAAAGAGTTTGTACTTGTACAGATGTGACTGTAAACTTGGGCTCTATGTCGTAAAGATTAAAGATTCCCCAACTGTGAAATTCATTGGACACGGCATGGCCTGTCACATCCTATTGCGGAAAAGATTAATAAAGATTAATATACAACTTCATTCCTAAAAAAGATATGGATGTAAATTGTATATTGATATTGCCCGTTTTCTGAGAATTTAGTTTGATCAGATTGGGGTTTAGGATGACAATTTTTGAAGAGATTTAGTGCTATAACCCTTCAAAATCATTTTATGAGAATAAAGAAGCTTCAGTAATCAATTGATTTTGATGAAATTGGGTGTGATCAATGGAATTAATAAGATCTGACAGTTTTGTTATTAACTATTTAAGAGTTACTTGTCAAGCTGCTAGTTTTTATCGAATATAAATTGATATAAAGTAAGTGAAGTAAATATCAATGTCCTTTTATTTTCAGGGGGGTTATACAGCCCTGCATCACGCTAGTGCTTGGAGACGTAAAGACACTGTTAATCTTTTATTAGAAAATGGTGCTGATTTTAATACTGTTAATAAGGTAAAGATGTAGCTCAGTATTTTTTGGTTCCTGCTAAGAAATAGTTTGTACTTGTACAGATGTGACTACAAACTTGGGCTCTATGTGGACTGCAATGAGGCACCATACTCAATCAGTGACAGTGGTCAAGACAATAAACTAATAATCCCATAAATTACCTGTTAATTAAGTGTCATTCTTTGACAATGCGATTAAAATATTCTGGAAACTTTGCATAGCAAAATGCTAGTTATTAAAAACGTAGCAGAAAAGACACAAAAAATATTTAGCGTTTAATAGTATTTTAAAAAATTGCATTTAAACTTTTGCTGGTCGACTGATATCATTATGTCTATATATTATATAAAGTAAAGGTAAGACACTATCGTCTTGTTGACATGAGATACCACTTGCCTATCATCTTAAAATATTCTTAACAAACGATCCTGCCTTTCATGTCAATGACTTCTTTCAATTCCATGATAATTTTCCTCCATCTTCATACAGAGTTTTATTAAATCATTTAGACCTCCCAAAATACAGTTTTTTCATCCATTTTGAAATTGTCACAGCAGAAAAGATGGAAGTGGAAGAGCATACATGCTAGTATTCCTGTGCCATGTACCTGTAATATAGTGTTCATAAGTTCCAATTACCCTGATTTAGATAAAACATGTCAACAGGAGAAGCTACAGTTATATCCTGTAGTCAGACATTTTCTCTCAAGTTATATATTATTTTTTAGGAAGGGAAAACAGCTTTAGATCTTGCTAGATCAAGAGGTCATCATGCTATAGTAAAGCTTTTACTGGATTATTTGAATAAAGTTAACAACCAATCTCGGGTATGTTTTCACCTTTCACCTAACATCAGAGGTCATTCTACCACTAGACACATATAAACTTGGCATCTCTTTCAGAGAATCTACAAACATGTAGCCAATATTGTTTATTTTACGTTACAGGAGTTAATACTAAACATTTTTTCAGTGCTTATGACTCCAAACTTCTTGGTTGTGATGGTTGTTGTTTTCTGCCAAATGTTTTTTTTCAAACAAAGCTGCCAGTGGGTGTATATTACATTACATGGCAAGCTATCTTTTTATATTATAGAAGAAAGTTATTGTACAACAGACAGCAGCAACAGGAAATCTTAAAGAAGATAAATTAAAAGATACGAACATGTCTAATAAGGGTGCCTTTAAAATTATATTGATATTTGTATTCTCAACCTAGAACTTTGTAAAATCAACAAGCTTTCATGTGATATCTGTATTTGTCAATGTCCCATTCAGCATAGTGTAACAACCGAGAACCAAGCTAGTAGTTCAAAACCTGTAGCTATTGAAGAGCCTCCAGTAGAAAGAGCTGATATTGGTGTTCCTACTCAGGTAAAGATGTACCTCTGTATCTTTTGGTTTACAGCTGATGTGCTGTAACAGTCAAGAATGTTAAAATCACAAGTAACATACATTTTCCTGTTTATTTACTACTGTGAAAAAACAACAAAAAAACCTAAACAATATATATACAAAACAACAGTAGAAGAAAATATTTGAACAATGTTTGTATCGAATCACAGAAGACTTTTGTAATTTCTGACGGCATCAATAAAAGTTTTTTTAAATCAAATTGCAGGAGTCACATACCTTTGATTGGAAATTGTAATGGTGAAAAATGATGCTATAAGTGTCCTCGATAAACATACAATGTTTAGAAAACCTCTTTACAATCCTTTAATATGGCATGTGAAATTGAATTACATCACAAAACATACACTGTATCTGTCAAGACCAATCTTGGAAACATTCTTATATTATAGCAAGATGATATTAAAGAGATTGTAAAACAAGAGACGTCTGATTGAATATTGCAAATAAATGCTATCAGTGAAAACCTCTTTGATATCGTTTTAGTAAATCTTTGACGTGGGTGGAGATTCATATTAAAAGATAGTGGACCACGGCCATATACGCCTAACGAAAAAGTCGAAAAAGGAAAAAATTTAATCAGGAGAAAACAAAACTTTCTCAAACCTTTCGATTTAGGTCCAATAACATCCATTTTAAGTTTCATCAAAATCGGTTGTAAACTAAGAGAGTAATAGCATATTTAAGATTTGGGGCAAGGGCAATAACTCTGCTTGTAACGATCGAAAATAGCTCAAATTCGAACTTGATCTTCGTTTTCTGAATATATATACACATATCAAATTTCATTTGATTCCGTCAAAAACTCTAGTTTTTAGAGCGTTTACAAGGAACTGTTGATGGACGGACCGACGGATTTGGGGCAAGGGCAATTACTCTGCTTCTAACGATCGAAAATAGCTCAAATTCGAACTTGATCTTCGTTTTATGAATATGTATACACATATCAAATTTCATTTGATTCCGTCAAAAACTCTAGTTTTTAGAGCGTTTACAAGCAAATGTTGATGGACGGACCGACGGATTTGGGGCAAGGGCAATAACTCTGCTTCTAACGATCGAAAATAGCTCAAATTCGAACTTGATCTTCGTTTTATGAATATGTATACACATATCAAATTTCATTTGATTCCGTCAAAAACTCTAGTTTTTAGAGCGTTTACGAGCAAATGTTGACGGACGGACCGACGGACGGACGGACGGACCGACGGACGGACCGACGGACGGACGGACGGACGGACAGGGGTGACTACAATATACGTCCTCATAGAGAGATGAGGGCGTATAATAAAATAAATGCGATAAGATTTAACAAACTTAGAACCTTATCTTGTCAAATAATTTTATCTTCTGGTGATTGGATTAATAAGTGGGTTAGACTCTGAAACCAGTTGTTATACACCTATTGCCTGTGCTCTTAATGAATAAGTGAGCCACTGCATAGAATATTCAGCCAACACTGATTGGATGATAATATGGGTTAGGTTTAAAAGTAATTTACCTGACGTTTGTAGAAATCTTCTTTGTTATATTTCATATTAATATCTCTTTCTATATTACAGAATGAAGACAATGTGCAACAGCTACAGGCAGTACAGATTGATGTGAAAAATAAAATTAAACATTTCAATACATGTACATTAGATGATGTGAAAAATAAGGTGAATAAATATTTTTGAACAATGCTTGTATCAAATCACAGAAGACCTTTGCCTCAAACACAAGTTGTTAAAAATCGAATTGCTGGAGTCAAAGAAGTCTGATTGAAAATTCAAATTGATCCTAATACAATGTAATGTCTTTTGATCACAGAACTTCAAAAACAGGCGTGAATTGAAGAAAAAAGAGTTGAATGCGACTCATTTGAACACATTTGAAGTAATCAGCATAAATGACAGTCAACCGTACAATGTTTCATAGATAGGCCTAAGCTTATACAATAAGATATTAAAATATAAACATATATATCTGTGTTTGAATCGCTCTTTTTAAATATCTATTTCAGACAGTAGCACTGTTAAATCGTAGACAGACGTCTTCCAGAAGCTGACTTCAGGACTCTTCAAGAATTCCATGTCAGGCTTAAAAGAGACCTCCGTCCTTATCCACTGATAGATTATTTATTCCATATAAGAGTTATTGACGATCACAAGTTGAAGTTATAGTTAAAGTCGAAGAAAACAGAGGATGTGCCGCTAGTATTCAAAAAATGCTGGAAATCTTGCCACGTTGTGGAAATCAAGCTTTTCAATTATTTCTAGAGTGTCTTGAAGAGGAAGATGTGGGGTATGCAGAATTAGCATCTGAGCTAAGGAAATACAGATATGGAGGAGCTCAACCATAAAACAATTGATTATTGGTTGAAAGTCATACTGATATGACAAGCTTTCCAATATTACTCATCAATTCAGTTTGATGTGCCAATATACATTTAATATATCAGATAAAATTACTTCTTTTAGTTTCGTGTATTTTCTGTGAGTCAATTCATTCATGCTTTATCTAACAACATCTCTGAATGGTTGACTTTTAAACACTACTTAGAATTATGTAAATCAGTGTCTCTGATAAACATTTGAAAACCTCTTTACAATCTCATTAATTACCTTGAAAATCTTGCGACCCGTAATAAAGGATGATCATTAGATTTAGTAGTTTCCTTTTAAAATTAATTCATTAAGCTTTAATAATCTATTTCTGATCGTAATTTGCACAGTTGTAAGAAAATTACTGTTTTCTGTTTTAAATTGCCTGCAATCATACTACTTAGATAGTTCTTTAGTTGTTATTAGACCTTTTACCAATTTGTCCAGATCTTACCATTATTATTTACAAAAATATAACTTGACTTGAACATTGTCTTATTTGGTGTTATGTCTCTGTTGTTTTTTTTTTTTTAGAAAATCGTTGGAATTTTAAAATTACTTAAACATTGACAGGTGTCAGAGTGTAGCACTAACTAGGCTCAGGTGTTCTAAACATTTCAAAACTAGAAACATTATGTATGTAAATATTGTCTCGACTCACAGTCACATGAATATTAATATTATTGAGGATGAAACTTAGGTTTTGATAGAATGTCCCTAATGATTAAGAATATATTTGCTTTCTGCTATTTCTATGTGTATATATGAAGTTAAAATAATATAGAAAATGTTATGTCTCGTATCAATATCAACCGCATTGCAAATTTAACTACTTCTGTTCAAAGAGCATACATTATGAGAAACAAGTGGTTGCCTAGCAATATACGCCCACCTTCCTTATAAATTTTTTTAGTATATCAAGAGCATTCCCCAAATGGTGTCAAATCGTATCAAAAATATAACCTGTCAAAAATATAGTTTATATCTTTCGAAAACTGTGGTCTCTTTTGCGATCACAAGTCATTTATAACATATTTTGGGTGTAAAACTCCGTAAATATTTGTCGAATCGATCAAGAATTCAAACTTGTCTAAGATTTTATGGATATTATCCTACACACCAGGCCCGTAACCAGCCTATGTAGTCAAGGGGGGCGCACATAATTCTCAGGGGGCTCTATGTTGACTTGTCAAAGGAGATTATGGTAGGAATGTAGACATAGCATGCAATATCATCTATGAAGACTAATTAACACTACAGTACAGTTAGACAAAACAATGATGACACCATGGGGAAAATATAATGTTACCTACCAGACCGGGACGCTAGGTACCCCCCCCCCCCCCCCCCCCAAAAAAAAAAAAATAACAGGGAGAAAAGTAGCACTATGTCGTTCCAAGGACACGTGTCACATCAAAAACTTTGACCATATAAAATACAGAATTTATTCAATTATTAAAGATGGGTTTCCTTATTTTTTAGTGTCAAATTAAGCAAATTATTTGAAACTAATGGATTATCCATGTATTCTTAATCTTATCATTATATTCTTATCGTATATAATTAAGACTTTTAACCAATCAAAAATGGCCATGTATCGGGTGGGTCTAAAAAAGTGGCAACACACTTTAATATGATATTATGAAAAATGTATGGGAGCTATAAATTTGATATTACACACCCATCACAATATAGTAATTTGACATCTTCACTAGAAATTTCAGACCAAAAGACCAAATAGTGTTAATTTGCCAGCAATTTTAAAATTAGAGGTCAAAAAGTGCAATATCGAAGAACTACACTCACAAACAGCGCTGCTCGAACCAAAGGCGAATGTTCAAATTAATGACTCAAAAATACTATAAAGGTCTGATTAAACAAAATGAAAAGCTGATGAATATCTTTTCTTTAAAAAAAATCGCACCACGATTTGGCGAATAGGGGGGCGCGAGGATTTGCAGGGGGGGCTGAGCCTCCCCCCCCCCCCCCCTAGTTACGGGCCTGCTACACACAAAAGTTTATTAAATTCCTACCACAACTGTGGTCTCTATCACGTTCACAAGTCATTTTTATACGCCCACATGAAATGTGGAGCGTATATTGCCGTCACCCATGTCCGTCGGTCCGTCCGTCCGTCCGTCCGTCGGTCCGTCGGTCCGTCCGTCCGTCCACAATTGCTTGTTAACACTCTACAGGTCACAATTCTTTACGGATTTTGATGAAACTTGCTGAAATTGTTTATTATCACTCAAGGATGAACCCTATTGAAAATCAAAAGAATCGTAAAATATTTAACATGAATTATTGCCCTTGTTCTTTAAAACGCGTTTGATTTTTAGCTTGTTAACACTCTACAAGTTACAATTCTTTACGGATTTTGATGAAACTTACTGAAATTGTTTATTATCACCCAAGGATGAACCCTATTGAAAATCAAAAGAATCGAAAAATATTAGATATGACTTATTGCCCTTGTTCTTTAAAACGCGTTGGGTTTTTATCTGGTTAACACTCTACAGGTCACAATTCTTTATGGATTTTGATGAAACTTGCTGAAATTATTTATTATCACTCAAGGATGAACCCTATTAAAAATCAAAAGAATTGTAAAATATTTAACTTGAATTATTGCCCTTGTTCTTTAAAACGCGTTCGATTTTTAGCTTGTTAACACTCTACAGGTTACAATTCTTTACGGATTTTGATGAAACTTGCTGAAATTGTTTATTATCACTCAAGGATGAACCCTATTGAAAATCAAAAGAATCGTAAAATATTTAACATGAATTATTGCCCTTGTTCTTTAAAACGCGTTTGATTTTTAGCTTGTTAACACTCTACAAGTTACAATTCTTTACGGATTTTGATGAAACTTACTGAAATTGTTTATTATCACACAAGGATTAACCCTATTGAAAATCAAAAGAATCGAAAAATATTAGATATGAATTATTGCCCTTGTTCTTTAAAACGCGTTGGGTTTTTATCTTGTTAACACTCTACAGGTCACAATTCTTTATGGATTTTGATAAAACTTACTGAAATTGTTTATTATCACCTGATAATGAACCCTATTGAAAATCAAAAGAATCGAAAAATATTTAATATGAATTATTGCCATTTTTCTTTAGATTTTAATGAAAGCTGTTGGAATAGTTTATTATCAGACGATAAACCCTATCGAACCCTATGACTTATTACCCATCTTGTATAAAAAAGGTTTTAGTTTTTAGCTCATAACGGAGAAGGATTTTGACTAAACTTGATGAATGCTTGATGAAATCAAGAGAAAAAAATTGTTTGGACGACACCTAATTTAAGTTCTGAACAAAATGTAGGCCTATGACTACAGGTTGAATATTTGATGGTTGCTGTTTTCTGCCAAATGTTCTTTTTCAAACAAAGCTTCTAGTGGGCGTATATTACCTTGCCTGGCAAGCTATCTTTAACATATTTTAGGTGTAAAACTCCGTAAATATTTGTTGAATCGATCTGGAATTTGAACTTGTCCATGATCTTATGGATATAATCCTACACACAAAATTTTATTCAAATCAAACCAAAACTGTAATCGCTATTGCGTTCACATGCCATTTTTAACACATTTTGGGTGTAAAACTCCGTGAATTTTCGTCGAATCGAACCCAAATTCGAACTTGTCCGAGATCTTATGAATATAATCCTACATACAAAATTTTATTCAAATCCAACCAAAACTGTGGTCTCTATCGCGTTCACAAGCCATTTTTAACGTATTTTGGGTGTAAAACTCTGTGAATTTTTGTCGAATCGAACCCAAATTCGAACTTGTCCGAGATCTTTTGAATATAATCCTACACACAAAATTGTATTCAAATTCAAGCAAAACTGTGGTCTCTATTGCGTTCACAAGCCAATTGTGTATGGAGGTATAACGTTGCCAATATTGTCGATTGTGTTGTAACGTAAAAATACCAATGTCGTAATTACAAAATGCATTTGTCAATGCTGCAAAGTACAATTGTCGATGTGTAAAAATGCAAAATGTATAAGTATACTCAACAATCCAATGAAATATCACACGAATGCAGCTAACAATTTACTCTTTGCATTATGCATTTTGAATTAGGCACTTTTACATTATACATTCTGCATATTAGTCACTTTGCATTACGCACTCTGCATTATCAAACCTTGCAGAATAGACTTCTACACAATAGAACACATACCTTATATGGAATGATGACGTATATTCATTTGCATACGTAAAAAGCGGCGAAAATGTACGGAAATTAATTAATATGCATGATTGATAAAAGTTCTTTTTGACATTTAAAGATGGGTTCTCCTTTGAAGATAAATATCTCTGTATTATTATTTTAAATTGAGTTATTGCTACCTGTATTGGTTCAAGGGTGCCCATTGGTAGTCTGGTTTCTAGGGAGCCCCTCTAGAAAATTAAAAAAAATGACTCCCTGAAAAGTTATTTTCTAACGAATTTAAGGTTTATTTGTAAAGAGACTGAAATTTCAGGACTACAAGAAGAAAATGTCAGGAATTAGACGCCTGGAAACACAATTCTGAAATTTCTGAGGGACTTAACCTTGACAATTTTGAGTAATGGACGCCTGTAAGAGCATTTTCTCCCACCCCCATTCTGATACTTAAATTCAACGGGAAATGCGAGGAAATGTTTATGAGCATCTTATTTTCAATTTTTTTTAAGCGACATACCTGAGACCCTATTTCTAATTAATTCTGAATCTTAAATTCGTTGGGAGATGTCAGGAATTTGAGTATCCAGGCGCCTTTTTCTCAAAATTTTCTTCCGGTAATCTCACAACCAAAAAAGTCGTCAGGAAATTGCATATTTTATGGGCATCTATTTCTCAACATTTTCAAGGCTGAATTCCTCAGACCCTATACAAATAATTTTGAACCTTAAATTCAATGGAAAATGTCAGAATTTAGCGTTTCCATGCGTCAAATTATAAAAAAAAATTCTGGTGACATTGCTGTCAATATACAAATAAAACTTAAATTCGTCAAAAAATAAAAATGTCAGTAAATTGCGTTCGATCGCGTCTAGTTCTCAAAATTGTCTAAATCTGTCTCTCAGATATTTCAGAAATTTGCATTTCCATGCAGGTGTCTTATTCCTAACATTTTCTTCTTGTGATCCCCTATACAAATAAGCCTTAAATTCGTCAGGAAATAACGTTTCAGGGAGTTTCTTTTTTAATATTCTTGAGGGGGTTCCAAGACTCCACCCTTGAAGCAATACAGGTAGCAATAACTAAATAGAGTTTAACCACTGCAAGGCTTAAAAATTCACAAAGTTTTCGAGGACGTTTGCACCCCCCTCCATTTTTTTTTAGAAGAACTTGGGCCTAGATTTCTATATTTAACATAATATTACAAATTATTAACTATCAATTTGAAATAATACAGAGATATTTATCTTGAAGGGAGAACTCGTCTTTAAGTGTCAACAAGGACATGTATCAATGCGCATGCATATTAATTAGTTTCCGTACATATTCGCCGTTTTTTACGTATGCAAATGAATATACGTCATCATTCCATATAAGGTATATGTTCTATTGTGTAAAAGTCTATTCTACATGGTTTGATAATACAAAGTGCGTAATGCAAAGTGACTAATGCAGAATGTATAATGCAAAAGTGCCTAATGCAAAATGCATAATGCAAAGAGAAAATTGTTAGCTGCATTTCATTGGATTGTTGAGTATTCTTATACATTTTGCATTTTTACACATCGACAATTGTACTTTGCAGCATTATCAAATGCATTTTGTAATTACGACATTGGTATTTTAATGTTGCGACACAATCGACAATATTGGCAACGTTATACCTCCATAATTGTGGACAGACGGCATGACCGACGGACGGACAGGGGCGACGGCAATATACGACCACATTTCAATGTGGGCGTATAAAAATGTACATGTATGCTAATTAAATTTATCATTTATTATTACACTTTATTTATACACTTATTATATTGGATATTATTATATTCCATATATGGTGGGTTATTTTTGTTTTTAGCTATTTATTGTGAATTTGTACTATAGACCAGAGGAAGCCTTTTCCTACTGAATAAAACTCAGTGTTTGTGATTATGTATTTTATACTGTAATATTTTGTATTGCGAATGATGTTTATTCTGACTGTTCCTCAATCATTGTCCAACTTGATGTAAATAAAATATTTTTGTAGAAATGATGATTGTCCTCTGTTGTAATATGAGAGTATGAAAAATACTCCCAGATGTAGGCCTACAGTACAGGCAACTCTGAAACTAGTATGCATAAGGAAGAGAAAACATAACATATAGGCTTGCCCCCAAGTCTCGCAAGCGAATACGCCCCGGTATTATTGCTTTGAAAAATGTTCGAAGGGAAGTAATTATATTCTCAACTTTAGGCCGTTAATATAAGAATAATCAGAGCTGTTTTCAGGACATAAACAACAAAACTATCAGATTATTGTGAACTTCATATTCAGAATTAAATAAAAACTTATATCATAAGTAGGCTTACGAATAAGTCACGTGTCGAATAATAACACTTCCCATGACGTCATTATTTACATATGACGTCAATACGTGAAAAAAGTTTTAAGACATATTTCTATTCACTTCAATCAATAATATTTAGCATTATATGGGTAAGTTATCTTATTATTGAGATGTGGACTACATGGTCCAGTGTATCTATGATTTTAGAAAGACTTGAAACGTTCAAAGACAAAAAGTAATGAGGTGGGAAGTTGACAGGTCTACGACGGGAACATGCTCATCATTCCATCATCGCCATGTCAAGAATAGAATGTCCTGGCGAAAAACGAAGGCAATGGAATTAAAAAAATAATCATAATATATATACACAATATAAGTTCTTAAAACGGTAAATTGATTTATAATAAATTACAGACAAAAAATCACAAAAACAAGTCCAGCTGCTTTGTAAGGCTCACCTCGATGCGTGAGTTTGACGCATTTTGATTGGCTTATGAGCTGAAACGTTTTTTATATTTTTAGAACTCCGGGATGGGCGAATTTACAACGTCAAATTAGGCTTACTGATAAACAAACATGGTTTTCGTCGAACACATTTTTAGCAAATTATTATTAAAAACATCAAAGTTATTCAAAGAAATCAAATTATGTTACAATTCAATTTTTATAAATAATCCCTTTTTATTTGCCCATACAGCCCATCGCTTCCAATTCTTCAAATACATTGATATAGCATCTTAATAAGCTTTATAGCATAGGCCAGATGATAACTGATTATAAGGTATGTTTTTTTTTAAATTATGTCGGCAAACCATTATATAGGGCAGGCCTTCTCAAAAGGCGGCCCGCGGGCCTCTTCCGTTAAAAAAAGATCTCCTCTCTATGCTATCGAAGCTCTATTTAGCCCTTATGTTTTTTTTCATAAATGGATTTGGCCCTTTACAAAAATTAATTGAGCAGATAGGGTGCAGATTGACTTATTACTTCATAATAAAATCCGTACAAGCATTGAAGCAAAACAATTCTGTTAATCTCGTCCAGAGCATGAAAACATCTGGTGCAAATTGCATAGTAGCACACTTCCCATACGAGAAGTACCATCAGGTGTTTCAGAAATAGTAAGCATAATCTGCTTCTGTTTCAAAATCATTTTGATAATATGAACTCAAAGCTCTATTTTCTAAAAAAAAAAATTCAAATAAGGGTCTCATTTTAGTATAAGCTTATCCAAAATTAACATACACCTAATTAAGATCATTATTTGTGGTTGTTTTTGCAAAATTTTACAGCAGATTGAGCTGCAAGATAATATGTTGGTACATCTACCACTATCATTAATATAAGAGGTATTACTAAAAATACTATTCCGGCATAGCCAATCACTGTTGAAGAAGGACGCTCATCTTCAGCACTTATTTTTTTAATCACTACTGCAGTCAAGTTACCTTTTTCTACTGTTAGTTCATTTACAATGCTATTTACAGCTGCTTGAGTTTGTGCAGGGTCATGTGTGACATATATTATGTTGCGACACACTTGTGTACGCAAAGTTCCGTCCGATGCCAAGAATCCACCAAATGTTGATGATATTGTTCCGGAATCACTTTCACCAGCACTGGATGACAGGCTGGTAGAATGAGGCATGTAAACTGTCGAGGAAGGACTCAATTCTAAACTCGACTCGAGAATTTCTGAAGAAGAACATGTCACATCACAAGATGGTGATTCTGTTACTGTTATTACTGCAGTGGAGACATCAGAGATTGTTATACTGCTCACTTCATATACTGTAGTAGCACCGTTGGTAATGGTAGAGGTTTCTGTTACAGTTTCAGTACTTGTTTCAGTGTTCGTTTCAGTACTGGTTTCAGTCATGAACTCAGTGGACGTTTCTGTATACGTATCTGTTGAAGTCTCGGTAGAATATTCTGTAAACATGGAGGTTGAGGTTTCAGTCGTTGTTTCGGTCGTTGTTTCAGTACTCGTTTCAGTGCTTGTTTCTGTTATTGTTTGGTCTGGGCATGCGGGTGCTAAAAATATTGATAAAAGCATAAGAATGTATTTTTTTTAGATGCCCACGTAAATGATCAGATTCATATAGCCGATAAGTATTTGCTCGATTATATCTACGGATTTCTCTGCCTTTCAAGAATAGTTGTGATTGCTGGTGATGGATTCTCTTTCTGTTTTTAACGTGTAAGCTTATTGTCAGTTTTGAATGGGTACTGTTACTATTAGAGCCCATTTGTCACTTATAGACCCTTCTTATAAATCTCAGCTTGGAGGTACCCGAAATATACACCAATACACCATCTTGAATTCATAACCATTTATTAACATAGCAAACATCTTAAGGTGTATTAACTTTATATCATTTCAATGGCGTTTAATGGCGATTAACTGAAATATACAAAATGTACAAAAAATAAACTTTAAAAACATTAATTGTTGTCTTAAAGTTACCTCCCCGTCAGCGTTTGGAACTTATTTAATTGTGGTCTGATTTGGAATACACGAATTATCTCCCATATACTTTATGTGGTAAATTATTGTCTCCCTTTAACACACTGGGAAAATTAATTGTGGTCGTAGCCACTAGCGTTAAAAATATAAACAAACATTCACTTGAAATGCACAGTCAATCTACAATACGATATTTGAAAGTTAATGTTAAAGTAATACCGAATTTGTGTGCTTCCAAGCTAGAAATCTATCTAAAATAGTCGTAATATCTAATTATTCTCTCTTCTCTATAAGTTTCTTTCCACCATGCTGGTTATTTTCTTTACCCATGTGCTCGTAAACAAACATCTGATTGGTTAAAATTTAATAGTCCAAAACGCAGTCTAAATTATAATCCGAAACACATAACTTTCGCATTTGGTATCTACATTCCGGCTCCCTAATTGTGAAGATGAATATCGCAACGATTATTATACTAATTTCACAGATAGCAAATGCTTTAAACACAAATTAAATTAACTTTAACGCCAATAACTTTGGCACAAATAATATTAAATTGATTTCAATATATATCAAATTCACTGCATATATTTATCACATAGTGACACAATCACATTTTACACATTAATTTAACGCGTCTTCCAATATTAAACACAACTTATCTATAGGTCGCGTATAAGTAGCCGATTTGGTTTTGACTTTCACTATTCTGACCATTCCTTTCTTATCAGGAAACAACTCTTCTATCTTTCCTAAAGACCAACTACTTCTTTGAGTTAAATTGTCTACTAATAGAACAATATCTCCGATCTGGAAATTTCGCTGCTATTTCGTCCATCGTTGACGTTCTTGTAGGCTCGGAAGATATTCTCGTATCCATCGTGTCCAAAATAAATTTGACAAATACTGGACTTGTCTCCATCTCTTTCTCGCATAATTGTCGTTTTTGGTAAATATTCCAACTGGAACATTGTCTTTGTTGTTAAGATGTAACAAATGATTTGGTGTGATCGGTTCCAAATCATTTGGATCGTCTGAGTTTCTCGATATTGGTCGACTGTTCACAATATTTTCAATTTCACAGAAGAGTGTCTGCATGTTTTCATCATTCAGGTTTATCACTTGTTCTTTCAATAGTGAAAACATAATCTTCCTTATTGTCCTTATTTGCCGCTCCCATATACCCCCGAAATGTGATCCAGAGGGAGGGTTAAATGTCCAATCAATGTCCGTTAACTCTTTTGATGCGGCAACAAAATTGGTACCATTATCTGTCAGTATGGATTTAACGTTTCCTCTTCTACACAGGAATCTTCTGACAGCATTTACACAAGAATCTGTGTCCAGTGAATGCGCCACTTCCAAATGTATCGCACGGATTGACAAGCAAGTAAAGACGACTCCATATCTTTTTACTATTGTGCGTCCTCTTTTAATGTCTATGGGTCCGAAATAATCTATTCCTGTGTGGCTAAATGGTGGTTCATTTACAGCAAGACGTTTCACAGGAAGATCAGCCATTTTTTGGTATCCAGTCTTCGATTGGTATTTCCTGCATGTAACACATTTGTTCACCAATTGTTTTATCGCAGTAACAGCTTGCAACACCCAATACTTCTCTCTTAATTTGGCTAACATGGAGTTTTTACCAAGATGACCAAGTTTTCTGTGTATGTCATCTAGTATCAGTGCTGTAATTGGTGATTCCCTCGGTAAGACTGCCGGATGTTTGGTACTTTGAGGTATGTCAGCTTTTTCAAGTCTTCCTCCTACTAATATTACTCCATTCTGTAAATATGGATCCAGTTTTATAAGCTTACTGCTCTTCTTCACATTTTCATTCTTCTCCAGACTGTTCAATTCATTAGGAAAATGTTTTAGTTGTTCATGCTGAATAAGGAATTGCTCTGCACGATCTTTAACTTCTGCTTTTGAAGTATCTGTTTTCTTCAACTTGCTTATGAACAAAAATATGTATCCCATTATTCTTTTCAATTTCGTCCATGATGATATCTTTTGTATCAAGTAGTCTATCCGTGATTCAGGATCTGTAATAACATTTACTACCAGCTTTACTTCTGGATCTTGTGATGATAATGATGTGTCTATATCTATCTTCTCCCACTCTGACTCAGGTGTGAATAAGAATTCTGGACCTTGTACCCATTGTTTAAAGTGACTTCTATCAGCAATTAATCCTCTTGAACATTGGTCACTTGGATTCTTCTGTGTTCTAATGTAATTCCATTGAGAGACGTTTGACCCTTCGTGTATAACCGTCAGTCTATTTGCAACAAATGTATTAAAACGGCTTCTCTGATTTGCAATATAGCGCAGAACTGTTTGGCTATCCGTCCAAAAGTATACGTTGTCCCATTTGACATCTAATTCTTGAGTTATTTTGTGATGTAATTTGACGGCTATGGTTGCTGCGTTGAGTTCCATTTTGGGTATGGTCTTCCGTTGAAGGGGTGCTACTCTTGATTTAGACATCACAAGATTGCAATAGATTTTTCCTTCTTCATTTATAATTCTGGTGTATGATACAACTCCGTATCCTTTATTGCTGGCATCACTGAAATGGTGTATCTGTTGTTCTTTAATCTTTCCGAAATTGTTCGGTTTAAAGCATCTTGGTACTGTTAGGTATTCTAATTCTGATAAATTATCTAGCCAGTTGTTCCATGTGTTCAAATCTTCTTCACGAATCTCTTCATCCCATGGTAAACCTTTACTACAAAGTTCTTGCAACAGTATCTTTGCAGGCAGGACGTAAGGAGATGCTAAACCCAAAGGATCAAATACGGAGCACACCAATGACAGTATACCCCTTCTTGTTGCTGGCTTCTTTTCTAAGTTTATCTTGAAACCAAATACATCTTCTTCTGGACTCCAAAGAACACCAAGAGTGTGCTCAGTTGGTATATTCTCATAATCTAAATCTAGATCTGCTAAAACTTTGGCTTTTTCTGTAGAGGGTACAGTTTGTATAACTTGTCTATCATTAGATATCCATTTGGTGAGCTTGAAGCCTCCTTTACTGCAAAGTTCAGTCAAGTCATGAATCATTCTAACTGCTTTCTCTGTAGTGTCGACGGATTTGAGACAATCATCTACATAAAAATTCTTGTATATTGTTTCTATGACTTCTGGATTATAATCTTCTTCATTATCTTTGGCAGTTTGGTGTAATGCTATATTGGCACATGTAGGAGATGATACCGCTCCAAAGAGATGTACCGTCATTCGGTAAACTGAAGGTTCTTTCGTCATCACACCATCTGTCCACCAGTAAAATCTTAAAAAGTCTCTGTCCTTTTCTGGAACCTTTACTCTGTAAAACATGGACTTTATATCAGCCATAATTGCAATGTTCTCTTGACGATATCTCAGTAGGACTCCAATTAAGTTGTTTGTCACATTAGGACCTTGCATAAGTAAGTCGTTGAGTGATATGCCTCCAAATTTAGCAGAGCAATCAAATACAACTCGAAGTTTGTCTCTTTTTCTAGGATGGTATATACCATGGTGTGGTATATACCAAACTCTGCCATCCGATTTATATATCTTCTCTTCAGGTACAATTTCAGCATATCCTTCATTAATTATGTCGTTCATAAACTTGCAATAGTCTTCATAAAATTGTTGATTTGAAATCAATTTCTTCTTTGTGCTATGGAGTCTCTTCTTAACCATTTCTTCATTATTGAGCAGATGAACAGGATTTCTAAATGGTAGGTCGATGGAATACTGCCCTTCCCGATAGGAGAGTGTACTTTGTACAAAATCTGTAAAATGTCTATCTTCAATTGATAACTCTTTGGTTTCATCAATCGTCTTTTCGGGAAAGTCAAGTCCGACATATCTTTGGAAATCTTTTTCTAATTTCTTTAGGTTGTCTATATAGTCTACAGCTTCAATATCTTTTCTTCTGTCAATAAAGTTGCTATACAATTTTAATGAATCTTCTGGTCTTATAAGACCCCATATTGTCCATCCAAGTCGTGTTCTTGTGGCATAAGGTGTACCAGGAGGACCAATAGCACTCTCTAACGGAGTATATGCGTCAGGAACACAGTTACCAATCAGCAAACCAATTTCAGTTTCTAACTTTGGTAGATGTATAGAATTAAGGTGAGGATAACTGTCTATGTCAGCTTGCTGTGGTATATGACGATGTTCCACAGGTATACTGTCCTTTGTGTAAACAGTAGGTAACTGTATATATTCTTCAGTAGTTAAACCACCAATCTCTAATCCTTCTATCATATAGGTATCCATTATATGAGGAACTCCCATTGTGGAAACTGTAATTCTTTTTCTTCGACCGGTTACCCCAATTTGTCTCATTAGATTTTCTGTACAGAAACAAACGGTGCTTCCTGGATCTTGGAAAGCATAGGTAGATATTATGGTATTACTATTCTTCATCTTGATATTAACTGGTACAATAGCCAACGTACATTGTCCATCGGCTCCGGCTCCCATAAGAGAGGTATGTTCTTCAGGCAATGAAACTTGAGATGTAATCTCCTTTTTTGTAGTTACTTCCCTTGGATTTTTAAACTCTTTTTCCATATGTAAAATATCTGGATGGCTCTTGTTGCATTTAGTGCATGTTGCCTTTTGAGTGCAATTCATTTTCATATGACCATGCTTTAAGCAACCAAAACATATACCATTTTGTTTTAGAAAGTCTATTTTCTCTTCTGTTGGCATTGGTTTGAATTTATAGCATGTTGATATCATATGTCCTTCTTTTTTACAAAATAGACAGCTTTTACTTGTAGTGATTTCTATCTTCTTTTCTTTAAGGTCACTGGTAGTAGTTTCACTGTACCTTTCTTTATCATCTGAAACTGTAGCATAACTGGCTTTATATCTACTTCTAGTATCTTTCTTCTTGGTGTCTGTATGTGAGGATTGCTTTAAGGCAGAAAGTGCATCACGCCCAAATACTGGATCATTTAGTTTAATAGATTCTTTTCGTACCAGTTCTACAAGATGTTCTAATGTGGCAAGAGTGTTTTGTTCCATAAGCTGTTGGAACTTTGTTTGCCATTTCTTCTGGATGTCGTATGGTAAATTAGAAACAATCTTCTGCAAGTTATGTGAGTATCCTGATATTTCCAATCCCTTTATATCTTCTACTGCATACAGAACTTCAGCTAAATAGACACCATATTTGTCTAAACCTTTAGCATCGCTAGACTTAATTTCAGACCACTCTACAGCCTTCTTTATATATTTATGAGCGTTCACTATTGGGTCACCATATCTTCTATTTAATTCTTTTACAGCTGCTGGATAACCTTTAACTGCATCCAGATGACTGTATCCAATTACTATCGTATTAGCCTCTCCAGTAGTGTACTGCTCCAAATAATTCATGCGATCATCTGCATTATCAGTGTTAGCAATAACTTTGGTTTGGAATTGCCTCATGAATCTTTTATAGTCAGTGCCAGAACCATCAAACTTCTTTATCTCAGAAGGAGGTCGTTTTAATTCTTGAACCATTTTCATCAAAACTTCTTCTGTAGATTTCTGACTATTACTTGATGAAGATTGTACATCTACGTATCTATCCATTTCTTCTCGTCTAGTATGATTTCTTTCAGGAATCTCAGCTCTGTGTTTATCACATGGTGACAGGTAAGTATGGTAATCATTATTACCGTGTGTTAGGTAAGTATTTTGGTCTTTATTGTGGGTATTGTCATTATTATTGTCCATGTTATTTTCTTTTTCTAAACTTTTCAATACCTTTTCTTCGGCGTCAGCAATAGCCAATTCTTCTTCAATTTCATATTGTTCCTCTTGCATTTTCAATTGGAACTTAGATTGTTCTATTGCTTGTTTCTTCTTCAGCAATTCAGCTTTGGCATTTAATCCGGCTTTCTTTAATTTAGTTTGAGCTAGTGAAGAGGAGATTGACGATTCACTCCTTCGGGATCTTTTGCTTGAACTGGTCTTAGCAGATCTATCATCTTCAATTATTTCTTTTTTCTTTTCTTTAATTGCTTCTTTCTGTAAAAACCATTGTTCCATTTTTCCCTTGAAATCAAGAAATATCTTCTTGTGAATTTCTCCATCTTCATCTTCTTCTATTGAAACCATAGATCTTTGATAAGCTTCTTGCGTCAGCAGAAAATCTTCATATGCTTGCATCCAGGCTTTATACTTCTTTCGCACAACGGCGATTTCTTCTTTGTCTAAAATATCATTTATTTTTCTCACTTTAGTTGTTAGCACAGCGGCTATTCTATTTCTGTCTTCAACTGTTTTGACGACATCATCTTTCTTCTCTTCATCTTCTGTATTATGTATAGTGACATCGGTTACAATCTGTGAAGCTGAACTGATATTTGAATCCGTTTCAGACATTTTGAACTTCACTTATCTTCTTCTTGACTGGTACTTCAGGAACCAGGCATCTAAATTCGTTAATAATGTTACTATTAGAGCCCATTTGTCACTTATAGACCCTTCTTATAAATCTCAGCTTGGAGGTACCCGAAATATACACCAATACACCATCTTGAATTCATAACCATTTATTAACATAGCAAACATCTTAAGGTGTATTAACTTTATATCATTTCAATGGCGTTTAATGGCGATTAACTGAAATATACAAAATGTACAAAAAATAAACTTTAAAAACATTAATTGTTGTCTTAAAGTTACCTCCCCGTCAGCGTTTGGAACTTATTTAATTGTGGTCTGATTTGGAATACACGAATTATCTCCCATATACTTTATGTGGTAAATTATTGTCTCCCTTTAACACACTGGGAAAATTAATTGTGGTCGTAGCCACTAGCGTTAAAAATATAAACAAACATTCACTTGAAATGCACAGTCAATCTACAATACGATATTTGAAAGTTAATGTTAAAGTAATACCGAATTTGTGTGCTTCCAAGCTAGAAATCTATCTAAAATAGTCGTAATATCTAATTATTCTCTCTTCTCTATAAGTTTCTTTCCACCATGCTGGTTATTTTCTTTACCCATGTGCTCGTAAACAAACATCTGATTGGTTAAAATTTAATAGTCCAAAACGCAGTCTAAATTATAATCCGAAACACATAACTTTCGCATTTGGTATCTACAGGTACGTAAAGGGAATCAACGAATAATCTTTCGAATGAACAAGATTTTTCTTAAATAGAAACATAACATACCTGGGGCTGGTGTTGTAGTTGTTGGATCTATCAGACATCCATCAGGATCAGTATTATCAGCAGTAATACCACTGATGGCTGACGTTACAATTGTTGAGTCTGAAAACAGATTTGAAATTGTCCAATAAGAGAATTCTGTATCAAGCAGTTTTATAAGTGTAAACAGTAAATAAATGGAAGGAATTGTGTCTTACATCCCTTTTTCTGATGAAATTTAGGAAAACCGACAAAGCCAGCATAACCAGTTCCGCCATAAGACTACGCTGATTTCCATCTGTCAAAATACGGTCCGTCTGTACTATCAACAATAGCAAGTGTGTCCTCAGTTTACTGTATTCGTCCATTTGATAGTTAGGTCGTTCGGATATTTCATCCACATGGTAAAATGGTGTTGCTTTGACATCTTTCGAGATCCATCTTTTATTAAATTACCAAGCAAGAGATTTAATCGGCAAGAACTGAATTTGACTTTCGTCAAATTGAATATAAAGTATGGTAGTCACAATAACTCTGTGGACGTGTTCAAAATTTAAGGGGGATTTCAGGTCTGGCTAAATAATTGTTTCTTATGTTAGTTTTACCGTATTTGATATTATGAAGAGATTGAATTGAGAGGTGAAAATTGTTTACCTGAGGCGCAGTTTTTGACAACGACAGAGTTGTTAGAATAATCCACAGCATACATCAAAATACATCTTGTAAAAACATTTCCAGATAAAAAACACCCATTATTATTGTTACATTCAGTTCGACAAGTGTCCAGTGTGGGTAAACCAACGTAAACTTCAGAGCCTAACTCTATTGGTATATTTCGTTTCTCATACGGGCAACCATCAGCTGAAATCGATTGGCAAAAACATATGATAAACTGCCTTCCAGTTGTTCTAGTTGTTGTTGTCTTGTTTCGTTTCGGTATTTTACATTGTTTTAAGAATTGAGATTTAAATCACAGCAAAGTGTCATATTTTTATAGGGTTGGATTTTATTTGGAATTATTAAATGAAATAATATAAATGAACTGGAGTTTTACTTTTGTGAACTTACTTGAGGACTTGAATTCCATAAGGAAAATTTTGCAAAGAGATCTTTAACATTTAATAAAATGCATAAAAATATAGAATATAACACACTGGTCTCACACTGGTCTATAGTTAGGTACAAGGGCGGACTGGGGCCGTGACGCAGCCATGTTTTTTTTCCATCGACCGGCCCACTTAAGTGTGTCGGATCCAGGTTTTTGCAAAGGGGGGGTAGCGTATATCCAAATTATGGCGAAAATTTTGTTGACCTTTTTTTTGGCTTAAAAACATAGAATAAGTATAAATTGTACTATTTAACGGTTTGACGTGGACCATGTATGTTTTATAGTAAACGTTAATGGGTTAGACATTTTTGATTTCGTATTCTCCCCATTCTTAAAAGAAAAAGACAAAGTAAAGGGGGGGGGGGGGCGGCATACGCATGGCTTTAGCCATGTGGCCATGGGGCCCAGTCCGCGCCTGGTTAGGTACATCTTAAGGGTTGACAATTTGAACATTTATCCGAAAAGTATATTTTCCTCCCAATGCTCTACGTCCACATAGTACCATGGTTTCGAAACATATTTTTGTAGTTAAGCTTATCATTTATATTGTTCAACTAATTGTCCTAATTTGAGTCTTCAAATCCGTGATGTAATTCCCTTTTAGGGCCTTATGTCTGAAAATGACACCACTTTACAGTTGTACATGCACTGCATAATATGTTGATCATCATTTACCTGCAAATGATTCACAAACAAATTGATTGGTACCGCCACAACCTCGTAACTCTAAACCATTATTTTCTCTGTAGCATCTTTCAGCATCTTTAAAGTTTCTTTCACCATCTGCTTTATATTCATAAGAATCGACATCTTGAGCTACAGGTGCGGGACATGTTGATCCGTCCCAATGCAATGTTTGATCATTTGTCCAATACAGACCGACCCATGGTCTATCATACCTGAAATTGGAGAGAACATTACCTAAATTTCCAACCTCGAATCAGATGCAATCTACCACATCATTGTTAAAATTCAATCGTATAAACAGTTCACTTTTAACCCTTTTTGTGTCACTAGGTGAAAAAATGGTCGTAAAATTATTCCGGTTCAACAGGAAGTATATTTGGGTCAAAATATCATGTTTATGTGATTTTTTTGAAAATTGCTAACTTTTGGGCAATTTTGGGGGTTGTATCCATTTGGCAACATTGGTCAATGCAGGAAACGGTAAAAAAGTGAAAAAATTCAAATAGTTACTTCATTTATTCTTAATTTCTCGCATGAAAATCAATAAAACAATTTCTATTTCAATGGCTATCAAACATACTATAAAAGCAATATTCTAGGTACAATAAGGATGGACTGTAATAAAAGTAATGCAACTTTTTCTGCACACTGTTGCCGTTTGGCACAATCAAAATGCGACTAACAAGTCCAATGTTGCCATTTGGCTACATATAAATTTGTCAATAGATTTTTTCATCATACAAGTTCATTACTTCAAATGTTATGTTTCCCTAATGTGCTTTAGGTATTATAGAATCAAATTAGCATAAAACTTACCAGTTATGATACGTCAATCACACAATTTTTCAAAAAAAAGTTCAAGTGAGTTTCATGCTGCATTTAGCATCATGGAGGCAGCCATTTTTTGTTCTAGAACAAATGGCTGTACTTGATTTTTTTCAGTCGGGCCCTTCTGTGTCATATGTCTACATTGACCGTTTAAGGTAAAACAATTCACATCATAATTACATAATCCTACAGGGGTGGATTAAGTTGTTTGTAGCCATATGGCAACAAACGTGAAAAAGGGTTAAACGCTTTCAATGTTTAAGAAAGAGGCATTTAGTTCTGCTTTATTTTTTTATATTCTTATTAATTTGATCACACTTTAGATCAGCTTTAGAATCTCTTCCTTATGAATAGCATGTCCTAGACCGGAATACCTGTCTCTCTCAATGCCGCTGGCAGAGAGTCAGGATTACATCTTATTCAATAACTTGATATTCCGCAACCAATTTGGTTGCGTTGAATTATTGTTCTTCCTTGGTGTCATTATTAAAAAAACTGACCATTTTCTTGTATGTTATGATGCCATCTCAACATTCAATCCCTTTTTCGACAGAATAAACTAATCCTTGTTGTCTGTAATCCTAGTTGAAATTTTCAAGCTGGAGGTATTTTGAACATGGCCGCCATTTATAAATAAGATTTATCGTCATTGAAATTACATCCAATCAAAAGACTTCTCTCAAAATTAACCAAATCTCCCAAACAGAGTTATAGATTGTAACCATGAATTTCATTGGATAAACACATATATTAGAAATATGGCGACGTAGTTTGAGTTAAAATACCCGCCTGATCGACATTTCATCTAATTTGTACACAAATACATGATGTCAAGTTGTTGTACGGTACATCTTAATTCATACTTATCTAATACTTTACAAAATTTACTATTTTCAAAGGTCTAAATCAAGTAACACAACATTTCATGATATTTATATGCTTGGTCGTCTGTCTCTAAAATACGCAGTATTATTTAGAGTCAACTTGTCGGTCTAAGCATGTCCATGCCTTTTAAAGATTCAATCTTTTGAAATATTAGGACAGTTTTTTTCCCAGGTGGTGACTTGCCTTCGCACCTTGGTTTCCATTGCGAGTTGAAGTCGAGGGCGTAGCGTGGAATGTTTGCGGTTTAGGAAAATAGTGCTTTTAAATTCTTCGATTCACTGTTTGCAAGGTCATATTTGGGCTGCCATTGACCCATGTTCCTTTAGCAACGGCTATCATTTCATTTCATTACATTAATCCGTTGCTATCATGATAAGCTTTTCTCGTCATTAACTTTGATTGGTCGAACGATTATGGTCGACCAGTTATATTCCTTGTAACAAATTATTGCGGGAAAACTTTCGAATGACCAGACGTCAAATTTCTTGTAGCAAATTTACCTTGTGATAATCGAGTCTCAACGGTCATAAATTGAATGTGACGTATAGTGTTTTTTAAACGAGGTTATTAGTTGATAATGACGAGAAAACCCCGTCAATCCAGCAACGGTAGATAATACAAATGTCTAACGTTGCTGAAGAAACATGCCATTGACCCGAAGCTGAAGTCAAGTGACTACATGTATTAATAATAATTATTCGGACACGAAATCTTGGATATGATTAGAAATGACTGATATTCAAAATTGATATAAGTTTTCAAATTTTCAAGTCTCAAAAAACCGACACATTTTTTTTTTTTTTTTTTTTTTAAACTTACCCGGAGCTTAAATCGCCCAATTTCAATTGCCGAAATTGCTCACGCTTCTCTGCTGTTTCCAAGTTAATAAGATTGCCACCATTATTTCTACAAATTTGCTGGGCTTCTTTCCATGTTCTTTTATTCGTATACAGTGTGATTGTCTTTGAACCAGTTAATTGTGCAGCTGAAAAGTATAACCTTACCTTTCTACAATCAAATTAAAATATGATTAGATTTCGTTTTTTTTTTTTTTTTTTTGATTGTCGACTCGGTGTAATTAGATTGACCTTTCTACTATCAATGACGCCATTTCTTCCATTATATAAATGTATCAGTTTGTTATAGGTGTTATAGGAGAGAATCTCCTAAAGAAGCACTGGCCTAGGTCACAAGTAGTTTGTGAAATTCACTATCTTTTATCTTTTAGAAACATTTGATTGGGCTAACAATATAGGAATTTGATAAAATAGTAATAATAATAATAAACTCTTTATTTTACATGGGTCAGAATTAGGCCCAATACCGGTTCGTCCACAATTGCTCGTAAAGACTCTACAGGTCAAAATCTTAAAGGATTTTGACAGAACTTACTGATAATGCTTATTACCACCCAAAATCGAAGAATATTCACTTTGAATTATTGCCCTTGTTCTTGAAAACGCAATCGATTTTTGGTTTGTAACCACTCTACAGAATGTAAGTGTATTATGTCCCACTTTTCAGCGCGTTCAATTTTTAGTCCGTAATCATTCTTCAAAGCATGATTCTTGACGGATTTCTACAGAACAATATTGTTCAGTTTCATCCCACTTTTCTGCACGTATCGGACTTTTACATGAGTACGGGCAAACGCCATTCAGTGTGCAAGGAGAAAAATGTTGCCATAAATAATTGAGGGATATTTGACGTAATTATTGTAAATGTTCTTACCTGTATTTGGTATTTCTAGTAATAAAGATTGCATTAAGTTCACTAGTGTTCCTAGAATAAGTACTAACACAAAGCGGTATTTCATTATTATAGGTTTACAATAAATATCTTTTGTCCTTAACTTGTAATCACGTATAAATATTTCTGTTCTGTTATTGGTTTACATGCATTAATATTGGTAATTTCCGTTTACCATTAACACTAATATTTATTCTGAAAACATTCCGTCATATGAGATCGATGATTCTTATTCTGTAAGTTCCTTTAATTGCCATTAGACATGATTTAATATGATATTGGGATTTGCAGTAATTTAGCAATGTTAAATCAATATAAGCGTACGTATTGTGAAATCATTTAAGCTTACTCAAAAAATCCTGTACAGCAAAACCCATGTTAATCCAATTCAATCCTCAAAATCAGCACCACGGAGAGTGTCGGTTTCCAGAACTGTCAAATAAGATACAAATATTGATCACTATTGCTATTACAACATATTCTATTTTATTTGAATATTTATCTAAAAAATATCTTAGGCATAAGAAAACGATTAAACTCGTTTTCAAGCGATGATTCCAATGGACAATTGGCTGAAAAAGAAAACAAGTTATAGAACAAGAGTCTGTATTTAATTGTCATTAATCTGTTATAGGGAAACACAGATGAACACCGAAATATCTTCAAGCTAAAATATAAACACTTTATCTCAATGATAGTTTGAAATCACTAATTAATCGATCTATTTGTCCTACTATTTCATTTCGTTGATCATGCCTTCGTTCCTTATTGTCGTTTTAAATCAACTTATCTCAAACAAAATTTTACTTTGACTTTTACTCTCTGTTCCTTATTTATCTTTAAAATAACACAAATAAACTTTCTCTTATATTCTCATATGTCCGTCTTGTCGATCTCCTCGCTTATAACTTGCTAAATCTTGAAAATGTTTCCTATCCTAATGTTTTCTGACATATGTGAAAACATGACGTTCACTATACAACATACAACATGGCTTTCTGATAGTTTTGTCAAAATGTTCCACTCTGTGGAACAAGAATTTCATCAAAGTATTCAAAGTACCGTAGTATTAAATTATACATGACAGAATTTATCTCGGTACCGCTTCATATATGTTTCATTAATTTTTATATTACATTGTCCTGCGGGAATCGCTTAGCCTTAACTAAATATACGTTTCGCTGAATGATTCCATTATTAACAATATGTTTTGTTTTTCTAAGTTGTTTTATGACTGCAGTACTTTATACTAATCACAGGACCTCTGAATTTTCAGCTTCCTTTTGGGAATTCAATAAATTATGAACTCGTTGCTTAGTCGCTCTATGCACGTCATATATTTCTTTTATTGCTATTGTCCATGGTTCATTAATTTTGTTAACGATAATTAGTTCTCTCATGAATAACTTTGTCTTTCAATACAGTTAAATACCTGTTGTTAAACTGTTTCCCGACACTTTTTCGCATTGAATGTATTTTTTGTATTATCTTTGTTTTGTTTAGATAGCTAAGCTTATACATAAAGAAACTTATAATATTCAAATGTTCAAATTTTCATTTTCAAATGCATATTCTTTGAGAATTAATTGACACCGGTTCTCTTGCAGAGTATTTTGACGAATCAAAATTCAAAAGGCCTTACAAACTTAGTCTTAACAGGTGTGGTTTTAATCAATGGCATCCCTGGTTCATTCAAGTAGGGGAATGTTCAGTATTTTGGTGATTTTGGCCTTGAATATGTTTTTGATTTCTGAACGTTGATAATTATGGATGAACGGGTATTTAAAGGCTAAAATTTCTAACTTTAAACTTATTCTTTGAGCTCTCCTGAAAAATCAGCATGTTCTGAGCAGTGTTAAAATTATTGCTCTGTGCATATCAATCGTTTGTCGCCTCTATATAACTAATTTTCGAATGTGAAGAGCATTTATGCATGAACTATCGAACATACGAGTATGGGCTGAAACTTGGCATACATTAAATTCAACATTTTTTGATACTAACGACATGGTTTATTTTCAGACTAACTGACGAAATTGCACACAAATCGGTAGTTGCAATGGCTGCAGTGAGAGACTGTGGCTTTGAACTGGTTGTTTCTGTTCCCAAACATGAAAAAAACACTTGGCTGAGAGATTCTATACCACCGGTATCCAAGCGCTGCAACACCGCTGGAAGAAATGTGTCAGTGGCGGATCCAGGGGGGGGGGGCGTAGAGGGCGTACGCCCCCCCCCCCTTTACTTTGTCTTTTTTTTTTTTTTTTTTTTAATTAGACTGTACAATGAATACGCTTATAGTTTTCGTTAACATGGTCCACGTCAGAAACCGTTAAATTAGTACAATTTATACTTATTCTATGTTTTTAAGCCAAAATAAAGGTCAAAAAATTTTTCGCCTCGCTTCGCTCGGCTCAATTTTACATCTACGCCCCCCCTTTCCAAAATCCTGGATCCGCCCCTGTGTGTGGACCGCAGGGGAGACTATATTGAAAAATAGAACATGTCGTTAGTATCAGAAAATGTTGAATTTAATGCATGCCAAGTTTCATCACTGTGGCATAACTCCTTCCAATTCAGTGTATGAACATTTCAGCCCACCCTCGTATATTGCATTCTGGACTGCAGCAAGAATGATATGGCTGAAATCTGAATGATCACCAACCTTTTCTATTTAGGTACCAAGTTTCATCAAAATATGTCAAGAGTTGTACCTAATAAATTGTTTATGAGCTAGAAATTGAACGCGTTTCCAAGAAACTTGTGAGTGTTTTGTAATCATCCAATGATGAACCCTATTAAAATCGAAAAGTATAATATGATACGAGTTATTGCCCTTGGTCTTGAAAACGCGTTCAATTTTTAGCTTGTAAACATTTAAACGATTTTGACCTAATTCCATATGTTCTTTTTCAAATAAAGCTGCCAGTGGGCGTATGTTACCTTGCCTGGCAAGCTATATTTGCATATCCAGGACAATGTCAAGAATAGAATCCATTTACCGAAATCTAAATGCTGACCTCATTTCAATTAAATATGGGCTACTAATCTTTTACCGTACTGCTGATATTTAGATGACTTTTAATCTTTGGCTCTAATCTTAGTTATTTTACTTACTACATGTATTATTCTTTATTCAAATAATAATCCACCCCAATATAGATAGTATTCAGTTTACAATATTATTAAGATGCATTAAAGCCTTTCATGGAATAACACTTTTACATCATAAAGGTCAACTGAAGGTCATCAAACTGTCAATATGGATGTATAGTCATACATAGTCGTACACATACTTGCTGAGATCTATTTAACATTATTTATTTGAAACTCCTGATATTTGAATTGATCACACTATGAAAAATGAAAAAAAAAATGATTCCAAGATCAATGACCTCTCAAGGTCACCAGAGGTCTACAGATTCAAAATGCTTCCACCCCTTGGCGTTTGCTGGTACCTGGTTGGGAACCGAGGGTATAAAGAGGCTTCTCAGGTACCCCTTGGCGTTTGCTGGTACCTGGTTGGGAACCGATGGTATAAAGAGGCTTCTCAGGAACCCCTTGGCGTTTGCTGGTACCTGGTTGGGAACCGAGGGTATACAGAGGCTTCTCAGTACCTGGTTGGGAACCGAGGGTATAAAGAGGCTTCTCAGTACCTGGTTGGGAACCGAGGGTATAAAGAGGCTTCTCAGTACCTGGTTGGGAACCGAGGGTTTAAAGAGGCTTCTCAGTACCTGGTTGGGAACCGAGGGTATAAAGAGGCTTCTCAGTACCTGGTTGGGAACCGAGGGTTTAAAGAGGCTTCTCAGTACCTGGTTGGGAACCGAGGGTATACAGAGGCTTCTCAGTACCTGGTTGGGAACCGAGGGTATAAAGAGGCTTCTCAGTACCTGGTTGGGAACCGAGGGTATAAGGAGGCTTCTCAGTACCTGGTTGGGAACCGAGGGTTTAAAGAGGCTTCTCAGTACCTGGTTGGGAACCGAGGGTATAAAGAGGCTTCTCAGTACCTGGTTGGGAACCGAGGGTTTAAAGAGGCTTCTCAGTACCTGGTTGGGAACCGAGGGTATAAAGAGGCTTCTCAGGTACCCCTTGGAGTTTGCTGGTACCTGGTTGGGAACCGAGGGTATAAAGAGGCTTCTCAGGTCTTGGTGTTTGCTGGTACCTGGTTGGGAACCGAGGGTATAAAGAGGCCTCTCAGGTACCCCTTGGCGTTTGCTGGTACCTGGTTGGGAACCGAGGGTATAAAGAGGCTTCTCAGGTACCCCTTGGAGTTTGCTGGTACCTGGTTGGGAACCGAGGGTATAAAGCAACCAGACTAAACTAAAAACTTCAGTTTGGCAAAACATTGTATTGTATCAATCTTTAAAATATTTTTTTTATTCTCGGGTGTTAGTTAATTTAGTATAGGCCTACTTGTTGTTTTCTGGGAGTTTTTTATTGTTCATGATGACTTGTGTTTAATTTATCTTATCTAAGATTGGATTGCATGAATGAATTCAATTCATTAGATTGTATTGATTTTCAGATTAAACCAATTATATAAAGATTAATTATTAATGCATAATGCAATTACGGTATTTGATTTTAGTGCTTTGATGCACACACGGAACCAGGAGAAAAAAAAAAACCAAATGAGGAAAAAACAATCTTGTTGTGTACATTTTGAGATAGGAAAGAATCTCACTACAACACCCCATTCCCACCCTCCAATTATTTAAGTGGGAAGCATTATGCGCACAATTTGCAATTGTCACAAAATATACGAAGTTCTCACTGGGCTTTCTGATTTTGTTCATACTATAACATTTTCAAAGTTGAACAAAAAATTGCATATATAACCATCCCAACGGTTTCTGTGTGCAGGCACAGGAGCACATGTGATTCACTGACTCCCTCTGGAAAATAGAGAATAAAGTTCGAATTATGCAAAACGTTACAGTCTTCTGTGTACTTAAATGTTAAAATAGATTTATTTCTGGCTTTAGTTCTTAACAAACAACAGACAGATCAATAGCATTTTGAGTGATGTTTTTGTAAATGCCTCATGATTTGAATTGTCGTGACGATTTAGGATTATCTATACTTGAGTCATAGATTGACATGAGAAATGTAATGATCTTACAAGAAATGTAATGTTTGAAACATGAACAAGACATTCTGAGACATGTTTCACATTTATGTAAACCTACAGAAAATCAATGTACACTAGTGCTTCTCAAACCATGGCTATAGTTTTTGAACACTCATAGAGGTGAATGTTGTGAAATGATCACACCTAATAATATTTTGTCTTGTTTGATATGACAATGATACCTTCGGATTTTTCAACCCGGTTTCCCCCTGTCAGTGATGCAGGTCGGAGGGGCTGACATGGAAAAGCGTCTAGTCGTTCGGATGGGACAATAAACCGAGGCCCCGTGTGCTATTGGCTGTGCACGTTAAAGATCCCTCGACAGTTGGAAATCGAAAATAAGAGCAGGCTAATGCCGCTGTCCTGGCAAAATTTCCCTCATTGCACATTGCATGGCGTTCGCCCGTCCTCAATTAGCCCATATAGGTGCAGAAAAGTAGGACGTAAAACTCCATTCATTTCATTTATTCTGGACAATTTCGAATTTGACGAATTTTCGATCAATGGGTTTTGAGTTATTGCCCTTGACTTAGTCAAAATGCTTCCAAAATGGCTTGTTAATACGATAGAGACTACGCAGTTTTCATCTGATTTGAATAAAAATTTGGTGTGATCATTTGTATTGATATTTTGGACAATTTCGATTTTGACGAATTTTCGATGAACGGGTCTTGGTTTATTTCCCTTGACTTAGTCAAAATGGCTTGTTAATACGATAGAGACCACAGTTTTCATCTGATTTGATATAAATTGAAATATCAAAAATATTTTGGAGTTGTCAGAGGAGTGGGCGTGAGAAAAAAATTCAATTCAGACCTCACTGTGGCCAGAGAGTAACATGTAATGACAGTGTAATTCCGTAAAAATGTCACTCACTATTCGATGTAGAAGTGATTAACTGACAATGGACACACAGTATGTAAGGGGGACATTGATCATAAGTGATTTTTGACAAAGAAAGAGTCTTGAATAATTGGCAGCCACTTTTGAGTGAGCTTCTCTCAGAACAAATCTATTGAGAATGTCAATCAACCTGAACGTATAAATGATTCATATACCTGGCTTTTTATATTTTTAGAAACCTATCATCCATGACCTGACAACCAAATAGTTTGTCCACAGTGAATACACCATACGTCAATGTGTTTGTGTGGAAAACAAAGTCGTGAAAAATAAAGCGCCACAGCGTCTAAACTGTAATGTACAGTACTGAATTATGGTGTGAATATCTGTGATCTATTAATAAAATAATCACAATAATTGCTTTGGAAGGGATATTGATTTTCAAGGAACTTTGTATGAACGCGCAGAATCATTAGATTTGCAGTATATCCGGTGTAAATAAAAAATGTTATGTAAGGTAAACAATCACTTTAGATTAAGACTATCTACCTTTTCTCTTTGTATTTATACCTGTATAATCTATCTCTGTGGAAATCTATACTTTGTTTACGATTAAAATAGACCTCATTTACTACCAGCTTATTGATCTCTTTCATTAACGTTACGAGACATGTGAACATTAATAACCATTCTGGAGCTATGGTATGATTTACTAATATACACTGTTCAGAAGGTATGTTTATTTAATTTATTAGGCAGGTAAACGTGTTCTGTTCGTTTTTTCTGGCTTTTTTCTTTGTGGTCGTTGTTGTATGCGGTAACAGAGTATCTAAACCTGCTATTATTAGAAATAAGGGAGTTAACTTACTAAACGGGTGTAAGGAAAATGGTGTGCAGTGGTAACTCAAAGCAATATGGGCTGCTGAAGCAGACCTATGAACAGACATTTAATCATGTTACCCCGATCACGGACGGTTTCTGAGTTTTCAAATAAAAGGAAGACCTGTCTTGTATCGATGGTAGCTTATACAATAATATTTAAGCTTATCTATAGTTTTCGTTATCAGTTAGAAACCCTCAAAGGAGTAACTGACCTATGTTAATATCTTAAAGATTGTCCGTTTGAAGGTATGCGTAATGATCTAGATCATAAAGGTGAATAAATATGGGTTGATCTTCAAAAAGTCCTACTTATCAACCTATGACCTCTATAGAATATAAGATCTATAGGTTTTTAATGTTCTTTTTTTTTACATTAAACTCTTGTTTCTCAAAATTCTGATTTAATCTTTGACTTCTAAATTCTAAATACCTATAACTAATTATCTGTGAATTAGAAAGTAGATTTACTAATATACTGTTTTTATTCTCAGTCCTAGTTATCGACCTTTGACCTGTCAATACATAACTGTTAATCGATAATCCGATAATTTATGTCAATCTTATTTAGATTTGTACTTAAACAGTTGATACAAAACGGATTAGCAGACTTAGAGATTGACTAGTGATTCAAAACAGATCAAATTATGTCCCTTATATATAAAAAATAGCGATGGCCATCGTAATACGCCCACTTTTATAACGGCAGCCAATTCTTCCGGGCGGTTGACAAGAGTGATCAGTAAATGAAAGATTCAAGAGTAAAACCATGGGTTAAAGTTTCCTGGAAAAAACAAACATGTCACTGAAATATGCATAAAACAAGGTCAACCAACGTTTAGGTTCCATCTAAAAATGATTAAGAGCCGTCACATAGTTGATGATGTTTCTGATGTTCAATAAGGTGTATTCGAAGGTCAATACAAACATCAACAGCCAGTTTCATAAAAATCCACCAAGAAACCAGCTCTCTATCGTGTCCGTAACGGCTGAAAAATCAATGTGTTTTAAAGAACAAGGGGCAATAACCCATAAAATATTTTTTTGATGTTTCTGATATTCAATAGGGTTTATCCTAATGTCAGCTCTCTATCGTGTCCACAACTTTGAGAGTGTGACGGCTGAAAAATTAACGCGTTTTAAACAACAAGAGCAATAACTCATAAAATATTCCTTCGATGTTTCTGATATTCAATAGGGTTTATCCAAATGTCAATACAAACACTCATACCAAGTTTTATCAAAATCCATCAAGAAACCAGCTCTCTATGGTGTCCACAACATATTTTCAAAAGCAAGGACAATAACCCATGAAATATTTTTCGATTCGTCTGATTTTCAATAGGGTTCATCCGTTCATCCTTGGGTGAAAACAAACACTCACAGCAAGTTTCATCAAAATCCATCAAGAAACCAGCTCTCTATCGTGTCCACAACAATTGTGGACAGGCAGACAGACGGACAGACAGACAGACAGGGACGACTACAATATACGCCCACATTAATGTGTGGGCGTATAATAACTGGCAACTATAGACTAGATTATTAGCAGGAACTGTGATTTTTTATCTGTAGGTGTATTCAGGTCGTCTAAATCGAGGGATTGATCAGATTCTACACGATGCTGGCAGTTGTGAGACGTTGTCAAAATCTTAATTGATCTTTAATTCCGTTAGTTAGTAGCAAGAGCCCCAACCTGAGCCCCAAGAGACTATTGAGTATATGAAAGGGTCACAAAATAAGGTATGCGATCTCAGTAACTTCTGACCGTTATAGGTCGTGAAACCATTGCACTTATGTGTAAAGCAGTGTTTAGCTCAGACTACTTTCTACTGGGTAGCCACCCTGTTCATCATGAGTGTTATGAAATAAGCATGATCAGAACAAATAATGTAGAAGCTAATGTAAAACATTGATCCAGGAGACTTCACCACATTGACCCATTAACAACACAAAGCCTCCTATTGAAACAACAATATTGAAGTTTTTAAATCTAAGTTTTATTATCGGATCTTTTTATTATTTCTATAATGACGACATATAACATTGAGTTTAAGTGGAGTTGCTGGAACAACTGGCCCCAGTTCCTAGCATTTAACTAGTTCACTTATGACCTTGGTCGGTGCTTCTATAACAGATATCTTCTATACATTCAATACCTGTACCATAATGTCTGTTTATCTAAATTCAGAAACAATCATTATAAATGTCCATTATGTTGACCATTAATAATTAAAAATTTATCAATACGACTCCCTCTGAAACCAAAATATTTAGATACATTAATTTAATCTCTAATGTAAACTATATTGTTAGTTCGTTAGCCTATTTCTCATTATGAGCTATTGATTTGTTCATTTTGTTGTTCAGCAAAGATTTGATTGAGTTTTATCTCCGCTGACATGTACAAAGTGAGTGTCACTAGCCAGGTTCATTCTTTCTGAACACCTGATGCCACTCAATCTGGATAATAATAAAATTCCGAACAAGCAAAACGATTCCGTTAATCAAAAATCTCGTACAGAGCTTGACAAAATCGGGTGCAATAATTCTATAGTAGTGGACTTCCCATATACGAGAAGTACCATCAGGTGTTTCGAAAAGGGTAAGCATGGTCTGCTTCACAACTATAAAGGTCAAAATCAAATCTTTGGTTTGGTAATTGTGTACGTACTTAAATTATCAATTCCCGTTTCTTACGAAATTTTCAAAGAGACTTAGTAAACTCAAAAAAAGGAAGTCCTAGAATTCGACCCCATAAAAAAAAATACACCATGTAGTTGTATAATTGTTCACGAATGACTAAAGTTTCACATTGTTAACAAAAGACGACTCAACCCTATATGTCTACATTTCAATTATAAACCTTCAAGTGAGATATATTACACGAGGGTTGATCGAAATGTTTTTAGTTACTAGACTATTTATTGTGCTAGATGGTTTTGTACCATTGAAGATGTTAAGAAGAAAGCCTTCCACTCTGCACTTTAGCAATGTACTGCTTTTTACTTCAAATTTGTCAAACGTGTCCACAAGAAGCATCGCCATAATACAAATAAAACACGTTTTAGTTATCCCTCAAAATGTGTACTTTGAATAAAGGTATTTAAAGAAGAGTTATACACCCTATTCATTGCACTTTCGTATTCGTCAACCCATTAATGAATTAAGTTATTGACAATTGGATTATGTAAAAATGACTGTTTCATAGTCAACAACCGCCATATTGTTTTACTATTTGGCAGAAACGGTATATTACAAAACCGGATTATTAATATCAGATTTGAGTACAATAACCTCACGTTTTTATTAACACGTGACAGCCCTTTAATGCTATTATCAAGTTGCAATTATATATATTAACACTGTGTATGTAAGAATTATATTGTGCTATGACGTATTGTAATATAAGTATTCATTTCATAACCTGTAAGGCTATAATATGTTGTCTTTCTGATTTTTCAGTTAATTAGTCACTGAGTTTACATACAGTTTAGGCTATGAGTGGATCACCCACCAGAGCCCATTATCAGAATGGTGGACCATACACTAGTCCAGTACCAAGAGGAAGTCACAGTAATACCTCAAGAAACGGATTTGTTTCTCCGACAAAAAATGGTGGACCATATATGAATGGTTCATCTTCACCTGTGAGGAACGGGTCCCCAACAAAACAGTGGAGTAAGACATCTTTAAATGGATCTCCCACAAAGAAACCGAATACAGTCAAAGTTTCTCCTGCAGGTTCACCAACACAACAAGAAAAACCGGGAATATTACAGAGGTTTAGTAACGCTATAATCAGCTCGTTGGAATCAGTCTTTTACAAGTAAGTTAAAATTGTTTTCTTGAATCAAGATGTAATTTAAGATGATTAGCTTATAAAAAGATACAACTAAAAATGCGCAAAGGGTTGAACACTAAATGCACCACCCCACTTCAAACCAGTAATAAATAGAACCGTAAAGTATGTACAAACACTTTTCCCATGCGTCATTCATTTATCATTTATCAAATATGCATGGAATAAATTTTAGCATAAGCTTTTTTTGAAAGCATTCATTTTCGATCACGATATAATTTTGTATTCAAAATTATCACGTTGGTCAGGGGCGGATCTAAAGAAGGGGGGGGGGGGGTGTTGTTGCTCCCCCGACTCGAGCCCCCCTATTGTTGGCCAACTAATGTTAGAACCCTCTAAAATTATGTCGTTCAATTTGAAGCATGTTATATTTTAGAGCCCCCCCCCCCCCCCTGTTGGTTATGAGTATAACTTATGTTATTTCAGATTGGGAAAGAGTATAGGTACACATCCTATAAAATACATGATAGGATGTGTAATAATAGCTGTACTGTGTGGTATTGGTATAGCATTAGCATTTAAAGAGACCACAGAAACTAATAAATTATGGGCAGCAAGTGACTCTGAAGTTATCATGAATTTAGAACTAGTAGAAAAGTGGTATCCTAGTTCTACCAGGTTTGCAGTAATTATGGTGAAAGCATCTAATATTTTGAATCCAACAACATTTCATAGGGTAAGCAATCAAAACAGTTAATGTATTTTAAGTAAATACAATGTCCAAACACAAATACATGCACTTACCAATTAACAGTTTCAATTTTTTTTAACCAGAGATCCCATGTGATCAGGATCCAAACACACCATCCAAATTACTTACAATTTGTACTTACAATGCAGGAGGAACCATTTCATTTCAGTCCAATTGTAGTACCGAATTCGGGGTTGAATTATCGGTTTTCAATGAGAAACTTAAGAAATTCAGACGTGATAATATATTGTTGTTAATTATTTCAGATGATCGATTTTTATGACAAAGCAGAAAACCTACAAACAGCTTCTGGTGATGGTCTAAAAGACGTTTGTATACTGTAAGTTTTCTACTTTTATATCGATAAATTATAATGCCCCATGCCATCACTTGACGATCTATAAGAATGAACTTCACAGTTAATGTTATCAAAACTAATGACTTAAAGCTGGCGCAACAGAATGTCTTGTGGGAGCCATCCAAGCTTTAATGCTTTATTGTGACAAACAATCGGAAACGTACAATTTTAACAGATGATATCAATGAAAGTGTATTCATGTCAACCTGTTTTTGACCATTTAGTGTTGGTGGCTCGTGTTCTGTGAGCAGTATTTTAGAGCTATGGAGTTATAATGGTACTGTAATAAGAAGTTTAACAACAGACGACATTTTAAACGAGATTAATACAGCTACCACTAGGTATGTTAATATCATTACAATATACATTGATCTAGTATTTAATAGGTTGAACTTTGCAATATCGTAAGCTTATGAAATGATATGATCTTGGTTTGTCTGATGGGTCGATTATTTCTGAAACACCAGACCATTTTAAGATTGTTAAAATCAACCTTTACACATAACCTGGTCAACCTGGTCAGTGGTCAAAGTGTAATTGTAAGGAAGCATAATCTTGAAAGGGTTAACCGTATTTCAACCAATGTCATTCGCAAACCCCATAGTTCTCATAGATGATGTAGATTATTGGGTATGTTTAGTATTTTAGTTCCTAATGTATGTAAGTAAGTAATACATGTTATTCCTTTTCAGTCCTGTGACCGGAAGAGCCTATGATGCATCAACAGTATTAGGTGAAATAACTAAGAATAGTACTGGCAGTATAATAGGATCGACTGGTACTAAGATAACATGGTTATTGAATGGCAACGCTACGGTAATTATACTTCAATCATTAAAGACTCAAATAAAACTGGATGTATGTTCTTCAATCAGTTTTACTTTTACCGAAGCTACTGTTTTAGAGTAGATGATGAAGATTCAAAGTAGGCACCGTGCTCATTAAAATAAGATACCCTATTGGTCCAGACCTATGCAGACGTTTAAAGCAGGTTTTGAAATTGTCGTGGTAATAAATCTATGTGAAATGTAGTATCACCACAATATCTTACTTTAGATAAAACCAAAGAGTGAAGAATGGGAAACAAAGTTTATAGCTCTTGCTGAAAAAGAAATCGCACTGACTTTAAATTATTTTGCAACCAGAAGGTAAGATAATGTCTTATATTAATTTGGATGAAACACGGAGCTTTTTCAGAAAAGGATCTAATGTAGCTTTATTAGCTATAAAACTCCTAGTTAGTAGGATTTTTTACTATGTACTGCGTTCTCTCAACGAGTTGGACACCTATTATCGTTGTGTCAGTGAAACCGATTTCTTCAGATTTCATTCATTTCTTAGTTCAGCGTTTGATTCAAAGCTATTTCCTCCAATTTACATGGAAAAGTTTTAAAGGGATATAAGAGCAAACGCACATCTCGATTTCTATCAGAATGCATCTTCAGTCTGTTACCGACTGAAACAGAAACAATCCACACTGTTTTCACATACGTGCATTGTTCTTATGTTTATTATTTTATCCAAAAATATTACTTAATAACTGAAAATAAAAAAAAAATATTTATATTGTAGTTTTGGTGATGAAGCTGGTGGAGCCATATCAGGAGATGTAGTTTTCTTATCTGCTGGATACTTTATCTTGATTGTTTATGTGGCAATTGTTTTGGGTCGTTTTAATCAAGTTGAGCAGGGAGTAAGTACATTTTGATACGATCTGATGATTGCTTTATATGAAGTTACCAGAAATACTTCGAATCCATCGAATAGAAGTGGCGTATGTTGAAAGTAATGCGAGCATGGCTTATGTACCATTTCTCTGCTCATATATTATCTTTCCTCATTTCAGATTTATTTAGCTTTCTCTGGTATATTATGTGTTGGATTCTCCATAGCTGTGTCGTTTGGATTAGCTTCAGCATTTGGTTTAGAGTATGGTCCGCTCCATTCCATTCTACCTTTCTTGTTGCTTGGTGAGATATACGCTAATTGTTTAATCTTTAATCTCCGTGAACACTTTTACTAGTTAGTTTTAGTAAAAAAAAAAACAATCTTTTATAAGATGTTAAAATTTATTGAACATATGATGAACGTGCCATTGATCAATTTGAAAGATAGATGATGATGCCACCTATATTTTAGAAGGAAAATAACCAATGCTTTGATCAGAATTAGTATCTGGAAGATATAACTACATGTATGTTTTTATTGTGTAGGTATTGGTGTTGATGATATGTTTGTTATAATGGGAGCATTAAATAATCTGAATCCTGATGAAATTGAACTTGAAATTCCTGAGAAGATTGGACATGTTTTAAAACATGCTGGATTGTCAGTCACAGTGACGTCATTGACTGATATCGTAGCCTTTGGTATAGGAGCAAGTACGGTGAGTATAAGGTTATTGAATGATTTTGAGATACAGTAATGTGGGGTTATTAACACAGTATAAGATTTTTATTTCCATGCAATTATTAGATCGAATATAACAGAAAGCTAGCTGTAAACTAATTTCATTCTCTTTCTTTACAGCAACTCCCAGCCTTGAGATCATTTTGTGGTTTTGCCTCTCTGGGAATTCTTGGTCTGTTTGTTTTTCAACTGGTGTTTTTCACTGCTACTCTAACATTAGATCAGAAGCGACGAGGAGACGATAGAAATGCGTGTTGTTGTTGCTACAAACATAAAGACTATACTCCTAATTCCTGTAGCCAGAAAGAACTACTCATTACATTTTTTAAGAAATATTATGCTCCATTCTTAATGAAACTTCCAGTCAAGGTAAGTTACATACAATTGATGACTGAAAAATTCCGATATGAATGCATTTTGGATTTTGATTAATTATATGACTTGGACTATTTTTTCATCGGCCAACACTCACAAATAGGGGGTGTATTGGAATCTTTCTGGAATATTTTTGTTGATAAACTAGTAGCCAATAATTGTTGTTGGCCAATGTCTTTAACTTAGTATAGCGTGAATTAAGATAAATCAGTGTGAAATTTCAGTATTAAAGGTGAAGCGCTCGTATTTTGGAATATAACTATACCATATTCGTAATGTAGAGTTGTAAATCAACAATCAACATTAATAATTATCTGTTGTTATTTCAGATTGTATTGTTCATACTAACACTGGCAATATTTGGAGTCAATATATATGGCGTCGTCAGTTTAAAACAAGAGTTTGATTCTAACTGGTTCATTCCTCAAGATTCTTATGCATTCCTTTATTTAACAGAATCAGAGAAAATATTCCCCGATGACGGAAGAGAAGGGTCGATATATTGTGGTAAGAATTAAAATGAAATGAACTGAATGGATTTTTACGTCCTGCTTTTCTGCACCTATGGGCTAATTGAGGACGGGCAAACGCCATGCAGTGTGCAATGCGGGAAATGTTTGCCAGGACAGCGGCATTAGCCTGCTCTTATTTTCGGTTTCCAACTGTAGAGGGATCTTTAACGTGCACAGCCAATAGCACACGGGACCTCGGTTTATTGTCCGATCCGAACGACTAGACGCTTTTCCATGTCACTGACCTGCATCACTGACAAGGGGAAACCGGATTGAAAAATCCGAAGGTATCATCTCGACCCATGCAAAGATTGAACCTTGGACCTTCAGGTTACTGAGCAGAGTTCGGAAATTATCGGCGAGATACATGTATAGTAATTATAGTACATGTATAAGTAATAACTACTGTCACACAATACATTTATAAGTAGTAATTTAGTAGATGATGTTTTTTGTGATCTATGTATATTATTTGTAGGTAATATTGATTATTTTGGAAGTAAAACTCAACTGGATTCCATTTATACCGGTATGGATAATAATAAATACGCTGCTAATGGTACTTTTGATAGTTGGTTTGAGACTTATACCACTTTCTTAGAAAACACCAACAATGCCATGTACACATCATCTTTAGATGGAAGTAAGTTTTCTAGTTGATCTTGATATTAAGTGGATTTCTCGTCAAGACATTTCGAGTGACCGTAAAATATCACGCATACTCGAAAGCTTGACCATTTTGTGGGGGGACACAGAAATGTTTCGCATGAGGCGCACAACAATTTATGTTCAAATGACAAGAAACTCATTCGTTCCTTCCGCATATCATCTCCACTCACACAAGCATCGTTACTAATGGGCACACGAAGTAAATTTTATCGATCGCATATTTTCGTCCATCACATATGATCAGTGCAAATGACACATCAGATATTCAAATTGAATTCTATTTGTATTGTAGATAAATATCCTAACGATGAAGCAGCGTTTGTTGATTTATTATCTAAATACGTATACATAGAGCAACCTAGTTTAGTTAGATTGTTGAAATTTGCAAACTCGACTGGTGGTGATTTACTGGTATGATAAACTTTTCTTTCATGTTTTTATACTAGATAGAAAGCCGTGGAAATTTCTTACATAACTGCTCCAAGAATGTTTGTGGTTTGAGAATTGTTTAAATTTTAAATACATGTAGTTGCGAGTGCTTTCATGTTAAATACAGAATACATTTATTTGCTGTCAATAAGTTAGGACGACTGTTGGACGTTGAACGACTGCATAGTGCATGATCCATGGTCTCTTGAACAATACTTCAGTTACTTTAATACGTGTTAGGCATTGTTCATGTTGTATTTCAGGCAAGTCAGATGAAGTTTAAACTAAAGAATCTTCCCGACTCATCAACTGAAATAGCTGCGATGGACAGTATAAGAAAAGTTATAGTTGATGCTGGGTTTGCTAATACTCAATGTTTTGCATATGCCAGATCCTTTTTAAATTGGGAAACTAATAAGGTCAGCAAAATATCAGATTAATTTACCTCCTCTTTATCAAAGACAACATCAACATGGATTGGTGAGGCACAAATTGCAGTTTCGAAAAGCCCTTAAAGTTTTTTTCTTAACAAACACTTCCAACGTCTAAATGGATATCACTTATATAATGGGAGTCAGGAAGTCCATACTAGATATAAGAGACCTACGATTTCTTATATTGAGGAATATTTGAAAGGAAATCCGTACAAGCAAAGACAATTCAATGTTGTAATTAAAAAGATATCATCCAAAGAAAGGCAAAATCGAGAGCACTACAATGTAATTGTTTAGTAGTGGACTTCTCCAAAGAGAATTACCATATAAAGTAAAAGTAGATCGGTAGCTGTACCCATATATATTGTAATTTTTCAAGGCAACAACTGTTATATTTTTCTAGGTTATCGAGGGTGAATTGTACAGAAATCTGGGTTTAGCCTTTGCCTGTGTATTTGTAGTTACACTTATATTAATAGCTAATTTATGGACATGTCTTATGGTATCATCTTGTGTCTTGTTTACTTTGGTGAGTTGTGCTGATTTATAATATATGATTTGATAATATCCTACATAAATATAAACATTATACGGTTAGTATTGGAGTGGAATAAGGTTACTGGTCCATGTTTGGAAAGCTGTATTGACTCTAGATGTGCTACAAGTTGTGTACATGGTTCCTGACAATCGAAAAGGAGATTTATCGTGCAAAATATTTCCCTCATTGCTCACAGTTCAATTAAGAAAGAAACAAATCATCGAAAGAAATGTTTACAAAATGTTATCTTTCAAAAGTATATCCTTCATGAGACTTTTTTAGTTAACTTAATTAAAAAAAAACCAAACGCTTTGTTGTAGGTTAATGTTGGTGGATCAATGCACTTCTGGGGTTTAACAATTGAAACTGTTACTAGTATTCAACTAATTCTAGCTATTGGTCTAGCTGTAGACTATTCAGCACATATAGGACATACTTTTATGACAATTAAAGGTACCAAGGACGGTAAGTAAATATTGTTATTGTATACAATATATATATATCAACAGGGTCCAAATCTTAACATAATACATGTACACTACACATTATGTTCCGGATGGCTAAATGGAAAAAAAAAAAGCAATTTATACCTTATTGAATCCCCAACAAAAAAAGTCTTTATTAAAACTACCTCACCATCATTCTTCAGGATAATCTTAAACATGCTTCTTATTTCAGAAAGAGCCAAGGAGACGCTAAGTGAAATGGGACCACCCGTTTTCAACGGTGGATTTAGTACATTTTTGGCCTTCATTTTGTTAGCAGGCAGCAATAGTTACGTCTTTTTAACATTTTTCAAGGTTGGTTATTTCTTACTTATTTGAAAAACAAATGCATGATTTCAGTTCTCAAAATGGATTATTTTGAATTCACGGTACAGTAATTACGTGGTCGCTGATCGCATAACGCAGGTGGTCACTTATCAGTCGTTAATTATATTGAAAAGTCGTAGGGGGTGGGGGGGGGGGGGGGATTATGGTCGCTTTATTGCTTAATAAAGGTAAGCGTATGAGCAGGATATACTGTATTATCTATGCTCTATTTTTAATTCTAGGTGTTTTTCTTGGTTGTATGGTATGGTTTGTTTCACGGATTAGTTTATCTACCTATATTACTATCATGGTTAGGTCCTAGTCCATACCTCACAGCAGATCATATATACCATTCTAAAGTACCACCTATTGGTGACCACGTACCACATCATGATCACCCACAAAAACATGATCTGGCCATGACCAATAATAGTAAACAGCCTTATAGAAATAATGTAAGTTTCTTATTTTATTTTACAATTAGAGTATCGACTTGATATATTTCAAAATATTTCTCAATAATGGTATAAAAGCAAAATTTTAAACTGAATATTATAATGGAAAAGATAAAAGAAAATGTAGCACATAAATCAATAGTTACTCTCATAATTGTATTTACATATAAATAAAACATAGAACATTTGTGTTAATCGAATGTCTTATTATGTGGATTCCCACGTGCCTTTGGAATCAATCTGAAATATTAGATGTGTTTATTTTTTCTTTTCTGCTTTCTTATTTATTTGGGAATAGAGCTCAGAGTAAGGTTTTTTTAAAATAGTTATTTTCTTGTTTTGGAGCGGTGTGTCGGCTTCACTTGACTGTTTGTTTTACTGTATTTTAATTCTTCTATTCTATTTTTTTTATGTGTCCACAACGGGTATATTGTCTTCACTCATGTCCATCTGTCCATACGTTATAGTTTCTTGTTGAAGTGACGTTTTCATCCACTTTTAATGAACCTTGAATTGATATAAATTTGGTATAATTTGACAATTCATGACTTGGCAAAACTTGGACTGTGAACGGGATAAAGACTGGTGTTTTGATCTAAATTTGGTGTGCATAATTTATGTATATTGATAATACAGTTCTAAATTCTAAAATAAAATTGGAAAAATACTGCTGATAACTTAAGTTCGTTGGTACCAATTCGATGATCACTTTGAAAGTTATTGTTATTAACTTTTGAATTTGATATTTTTCGATTGTACAGAAACGGATCAAATTGAAAGCAATTTTTTTACTGAATGAAAATTTCGTCAGATCGCTGACATTGGCGCATGTTACTTTTTTTGACAACCTTTCTTTTTTTTTCTTTTACCTATACTATTTTTGTTGTTGATGGATTTGGTTATGATTGATAATATTATATTTGAGGATTACACTTGTAATGCTTGTTTTCTGTTTGCTGGATTTCTCATAAATATATTTCATTTATCAAAACTATTTTATTACATTTTAAATTATTGGTATTCAAAGAATGGAAGAGTTATTTCTTCATCTGATTATTTGTTGCACATCAATGCATTCTTTCATACTTTGTCAAATGCTCTTTCTTGAGAGTGAAAGGCTCATTGCCGACGTTTATGAAAAAATTAACCTTAAAATAACTACAGCCCTTATGTTTTATCTATTTTTAGGGCTATGTAAGAGATTATGATGATGATATTGATACAATTTATATACCTCCACCAGATTATACTCCACCAACAATAAGAAAGAAGGGGCTACCTAGGGTTGGCTCTTGACACCGCTATTATTCCAGTTAACTGTTAATGATATTGTACATACACGTTTTTAACTTATATACTTTGAAAATACAAAGTTAGAGAATCTTGCCATATTTCTGAGCCTTTCTGATAGTGGCTCTTGTGAAATTGAATCTCACACATAATGTCATTATTTTAGCTTCATCTGGCGTATTTACTATAGTGCCCAATACATCATGAGTGAAAATACACAAAATAGTCAGGTTTCAAATAAGAATTAATTTGTCATTTAAGTTCTATGGTCGCGAAATTCTCTAAAATCTTTAAAGTTATTCTTTGGTCAAGATCTTGGGGGGATAGAGTAAGCAGCAACATTCCAATCTCTTAGCAAAGTGGCTTTTTTTTTTGGCCTCCTGAACGTCATGCTGTATAATATCCGTCCTTTCTGACTATGATATGATATGATAGTTCAAATCTTTGATTTTTTTTTTCAATTAAAATTTTGAATATAGTGTTATAGTGTAAACTATTTTAATGTACATATTGCACAGCTATTATTTCGATTTTAAATATTCGTTTTAATTTCCAAAGCCTTTTCAACATTTTTAAAATTTTTACCATGACATGTCTCTTAAACTATGACCTGTGATACCTGTACTGCTATTTTAGTTTATGTGACAATGAAATATGACACACATTTTTTTTAAATATTGTTTAAATTGAATCTATATTTTTTATGGAGCACAAATTAATGACGGGTATGTTGTCATAAATCTGTGTTGTTTTACCAATGTCATAAGTTCTCATTTCAAACAACCTTTAAAGAAACACTTCCTTTTCGAAGTTGAAATTTGATTGTATATATAAAGGAAATATGTTTATAAACTGTTTTTATTTTGGCTTTTATTTTTTACTAAAAAACCCGAGCGTTTGAAACATGTCCCTAAAAACCTGTGATAATTAGATTGTACATACTTTATTTTTATGATGTGAGTGACAATGTTTGAATAAATTATTATCTCATTTGATTTTCATTTATTGTAATACTATTACCGAGGTCCTTTCCGGTTCTAATTATCATAATTATAAAACATGCAGCTACTAATAGGTGACAATGAGCTCAGAATTGTCTTTCTCTCATTCACTTCTTGCATTACCAACGCTACAGTAGGCCTACAAACATATTCATGTTGAATAAACAACTAAAATTCGCAATATTAATCCAATTATTGAATCAGAAAAATAATTAAAAAAGTAATAAATATTTATTGCACAAACAATATCAATTCCGTTCAATTTCACTCATCTTCATGTTTTATAAACTGAATGTTCATCGGGCTAGAATTTCTCTGTCGTTTTTGGAAAATATAAAGTCCAAGAGCACCAATTAATATACCAGGTAATAACATTCCAAACGCTATACCAATTATTGCACCTGAAATAAACACACATACTTGCGAATTGGTGCCTCCACATAATTACAAATTGTAATGTGTCCATGATAAGATTTGGTGATTAAAATTTAATGATGGAAACAAATAATTATTTTTTTTATTAAAGGCTCTGTGTGAAAGATTGAAGTGCTTTGTATATTTTCTACCGATGTATTGCCAACGTGTTTACATGGTTTTCGAGATTTGTTTTACGGTTGGGATCGTTCGTGCTTGGTTTTTATTATTTATATTCTTTTTCCCATAGGCCATATCGTACCGTATCTATCCATCCTTATCTTCACCATACAACTTTTGTACCGTAGAGATTTGTTTTACGGTTGAGATCGATTGTGATTGTGCTTGGGTTTTATTATTCTATTATAGATGTGTATTACCTGTGCTAGTATTACTTTTGTCTTTAGAAGTAAGATTGGATTTTCTTCTCGTTGAATTATTGGTTGTTGATGACTTGGATCCTGAAAACAAACGGAATCAGTTCTGACATTTCTTGACTACAACCTTGCAGTAAGATTTGTTTTTGTTTGAGTATGAACTTCAAACATAACTTACGCTAACATTTTCAAATGTACTGGTATTGATTTTACGTCCCATTCGCGACAATGGTCTCGTTCAATGATGGACTATTTCTGAAATCTAACTTAACCACATATGACTAGATGTTACAGTTGTTAACTATTCTCTTGTTTTGGAGACCATGATTTCATCTTCAGTGGTCACTTGTCACGATTGTATTATAACTATTGCGAATGACTTTGACTTGAATACCGATAATGACACAATAATCTGGTTCTACAAGTTTTTGGAATGGAAAGATGTTTGTCAAGATATCGGATAAAGGACCCTCTAGTGCCTCACTTATACGTACACTAAAGTAATCATCTATTCAATTGCTTTAACCTAAAGTTCTATGATAACACTCACTTGTATATACATCACAAAAATCTTTTTCTACTTTAAAACCAATTGATACACCAGATGACAATCTACATTGAGTTGTATTACCACAATATTCAAAACTATTACACTGTATTCCAGATTGATCTACACACAGTTTGGCACAGGACTGAGCTGTAGCAGCATTTATTATGACGTCGTTAGGATCGGCTACTAAACGTCCACCCTTATCTTGAAAGTCAAATACGTAATTTCCTGAAATAAAGTTATACATATCACATTGTGCTGAACAAAATATTATTTATTATTAAAATATATATAATATTTATATAACTGCAAACTGCAAACAGTACTGTTTCGGCCTTCTGGGCCTCATCAGTGCAGTGCTGATACTGGAGTTGAGGTTTGGCTATTAAAGCCACCTCAGATGTGATACCATCGTACCATGCCAGAGTACTCAAACTAGCAACAGTAGCAAGCTAGTGGGCTAAGCATAACGCTTACGATATATTTGATATACATAATTGCCATCTCCAGATTGAAAGTATGCATGTGTAGGCTACATGTATAATGGAAGAACACTTCTAGAAATTGTTTTACACAAACACCTACTGGAGTAGTGATCACAAGTTGTACTGCTGGTGATGGTTGATCCACTATCCAATATGTGAGATTTTCTCAAACGACATGATCCATCTTTAGCACAATAATCAAACGATAAACAGGAGAAAGTAGATTCTTTAGAACAGTCTGCTGCACAGTCTTCTGCTGTAGTTATTTTCTCCACTATTTTGTCTGCTTGAGTTGACAACACTTGTCCTGTAAACTTTTCATACTCTTTCACATATTGTTCTGAAATAGAGAAAACTTGTGAAATATATTTTGCTTAATTTACTTATATTGTAATATTGTAAACCCTAATGTAATAAGAAACTTATGATTTGCAAATTGCAAAAAAAAATAAGTTAAAGGATATATTCTGAGATACCATTGTAAAATCACAATATTCTATGTTGCTGAAGTTTCGATTTATCGAGACAATTTATTACTGATGTGTGATTTTATTTTCTTATGCTATACAGAACAGTATAAATATAGTAATGAACTAAATCACTAATGAACTATGACTTACTGGCATACAGATCACAAAAATTATTTGTTTGTAGTAATTCAGGATGTTGATCAGGATGAATTGTACTCAGTGAACAGTCTCCAGTGGTATAACAATATTCAAATGACTGACAAGTAAATTTATCCATAGTGGCACAAATAGTAGCACAATCATCCACAGCTGTTTGTGGTACTTTAGCAACATATTTCGGTAAGACCTTGTGTCCTGATACAACTGTGAATTGTTGTAGATAACTTCCTATAATATACAATCAAATATCATTTAATAGACCGATATACCTGAGTTGTGATTCAAAAAAGAACCTTCCCTGATTCCCCAGCCCTTGTTGAATTGACGACCAAGTGCTAGAATGACATAACGGGTTCCAGACGGAAGGACAAATGCCACTTGACACAGTTTTTTAATTCTGTAGCGAATCTCACTTTCAGTTACGAAGGTCTACTTTTCTGCACTCAAGATGGACTAATGAAGACCGACAAACGCCATCAGAGCGTAATGAAGGAACGTATAACCGTCGGTTGATTGTCGGGACAGTGCTTGGTACTAAACGATAAAATAATTTCTTTGATTTGAACTAGAAATCAGTTAAAAAAAACTAACCTTCTGTTTTAGTAGGTGAATAAGCTTGATTTATATCATCTCTAACATTTGATGCAGTGTAAACAAAGGGCTAAAAAACGAAAGAAAAACATTGTTCTAAATAAATCAGTCAAGCTCTGTGTCATGTCAACTAAAAATGCCTTGTACTTTCATGTGTGGAGGTGTTGTTTTTGGTTCGATAACAATGTTAAGGAAAGAAACTTGTATACGATCCTATAACACATATTATGAACAATGAGCCAAGCCATAGATTTATTTTTGATAACATAAAACTAAAGACATACATCACCAGCTAGTTGAGGAACAGTGACTTTATATAAACCTTTATATACCACATCTTTGATCACATCATAAGCATGTCTCATAGATATTCCTGGTGCAGTAGCATTGACTATCCCTAAAAAATAATCTATCATGATTAGTTATACGACTAGTACCTGTAATAAAACAGCCTATACAACAACATACCAAGTTAATAAAACCATAATTGATGTAAATAAAAAAAAACAGCCTGATAGCAATTTGTTTAATATCTAAGTAATCAAAATCCATAAAAGCAAAACAATTTCATCAATCAAAAATACATGGCAAAATCAAGTGCAATATTTGTTTAGTAGTGGACTACCCCAAAGAAAAGTACCATCAGATGTTTTGAAAAGGGAAAGCATGGTCTGCTTCGCCTCAGATCAATTTATGTCTGACAAAACAAATCCTCCGATATGCAAGAAACAGAATTGTTATTTGTATCCACAAGTTCGTTATAAATTTAAACACGAAAATAAAGTTGAAAAATCAACGTACTTGACCAATGGGTACATTGGTTTGCCGTCTGGGTAGCAGTTGTTACAGTAGATACATGATCAGAATGTAACAGACATTGGGTATTCTTTGAACAGAAATCAAAACCATTACATATGATTTGTAAGGAATTTATACATTGTGAGGCACAATCAGCAGCAAACTGAATCTTATCTATCTTAACTTCACTATTCTCTACTGGTACTCCACCTGGTACCTGTTTAAATTGATCTGAAATATATCAAATGAATAAATACAATATACAACAAGGGATGCTGATCTTTCAGTCACTATTCTAATTCAAAAGTGACGTGTCCATAAACATATAACTTTGACCACCAGGATCACCGTTGAAAACGCGTGGAAACTCTGTGTTGTCTATCTGTTTGACAGGTGTAGTAATTGTTGTAAACGTATCGCTTTTATGTAGATTTTAGCATTTCTCACATACGTTTATTTCAATGTTGATAAAGGAATAAAATAAAATATCGACACACATGAATTACAAGCTTTCACATTATGTTTCAGTATTGGACATAGGTTCTGGCTATTGGCAGTACACACCAATAAGTTACGAAATGTCACTATGAAGTATTATATATCTGTAAGAAGTATTTAATGATAAAAAAACATAACCAATGTATTTTTGTGTTATGTGCAATAATATTTTCTATTACATGTAAGACTAAATTTCCTTTACCTTGATCTGAAATTTGGTGAATGATTACCATTACATAGCTATATACAAACTTAAAATACTTTACTTACAAATAAAATCAAGTTGGTCAAGTAAAGTTGTTGTTAGAAATACAGAACTAAAACTGTACTCTAGTTGAATGTCTTGAAATCTGATGGGTGAAACACCAGTTACTTGAGCCAAGTTAAACAGAGATTCATGTTTAAAGAGAGTTTGTCCAACTTCTAAGTAAGGATGAAATGGCTCTAAAGAAAATTATTAAAAAATAGTATTAACAAGCATCTCTTAATGGCTAAAATGAATATCTATTCACAAATTTAACTCCAATAAGCACTTAACATTTCATTTTATTCTATTTTTCAAGAAAAGCAAGTCTGCAATCCGAGATATTTCAAAAGAAAACAACTTACGATTAAAAGCTAACATAAAACGATGTTGTTGACCACCATCATAACATGGTTGAATATCAAATGTTCCCATTGGAACATGTTCATCTTTATAATCAAAAATATCATATGACAAAGTGTACCCATTCTAAAATATATCATGCACATATATTTGTAAAAAACATAACTAAAAAATTGAATACACATAAGTCATAATATGTTGGGTCGTGTTGCATCAGATGTTTTAGAATGTTTGGTTCCCTCGTTTTGATGTCAAACCACTTTGTCAATACCGGACCGGTATACCTTATAGCCGTTCCACCGATATCAATTACAAATTCAATGTATTGCTTAAAACATTTACCTCCTCGGTTACTATATTTAACATAACTGGCATTGACTGGGGTACATCAGTGCTTCCATCTATTATGGTAGTCCAACTACTCTACAAATATAAAGAAACAACTTCATGGTACACTGTCGCCTAACATACCTACTGAAACGATATCTGGTCTTGAAACTTTAATAACAATTAAATACTTTTATGTTAGAGACCAGTCGGTATGAGGTGTTTTCCAAGATTTCTTCTGAACAATATATTACCAATCGTCAACAGAATGCATGTTTTGAAAAAATCAGAAGAAAACCCACTGAAAATCTTTTGAAAACAGAGAGCTGTAACTACCTACCGACTGAAAATAGTACTGGAAGATGGCTTTAACTGTATTATTTAAACCAGGTGGTATAAAATTATTTACTTCACCTTCAAAAACATCACACAATATACCTCGTACTGTTTTCTACAATATAACAAAAAACACTGTATATCATGTTTTTGTTATCAAGAGATGGGATTTCAACAGATAGATTCCAATCAAATTAAAATACATCTCACTATTTCAAATAATCAATGCCAAATTTTTATTCTGCAAAGTGCTGAAATTGATACATGTATCCGAATATATTATTGTTATTAGAATTAGAGATGTGCTGAATTCAAGATGATCAAGGTATATCTAAGTCAGAAATGCCTCCTATTTTCACCGATTCAATCAAAACGAGATGTCATGGTCAGTTAGGAATGTTGTTCCTTCTCTTTAACCGGAATTACACCAAAAACATTTGAACTAGTGTCATGGCACCAGGTATTACCTGTCCAATAAACGTGTAGCTACTGGTTAACCCAAGAAATTCTAATGGTGACTTCATATCCACGACATAACCATTATAATATTTCTGGGCTTTTGGATCTAATTCAGCATCAAAACCTAGGGGACCCTTGGCTATAATACTGCTAACTGTACAGTTTAAATATTCCTGATCTATAACGTAGGCTAAACCTAGAACGAAAATTAAAACGCTGCATTAGGTTTGAAACTTTGGCGAACGATAAAGCAGAAAACATAGACATGTCTCAAATGGAACGTCGCATTAAGAAACAATAGGCTATACATAGCAATTGCTGCACCTGGGGCCCGGTATTCTCGAATGATCTACATGTTAAGATGTCATAGGATCTGAATTTCTTACATTTCTTCTAAGACATCCTAGTGTCAAGATTGTTTCGACAATTTGCGAGACCAGGTTATTAGACCAAAATCATCTGTAACATTTTTGCTTTTAGATTTCTCTTGGGAAGTTGTTGAGTTATTTTCCCATCCCTATTTCAGGGATATTATTGATGAAATTCCAATAATATATAGTATTTTCATCTATTGAAAAACGTTCTGATCTTAATAATTGATAGAGTCACTGACTAAAGCTTTCTTTTGGTATGTATACCTTTTGTTTTAAGAATGGAATTTCATTTGGGAATTATGACGTAGCCAAGGTAGGCTATTGAATTAATATAATTGAAGTATTTAACGTCGCATTCGCCAAGTTATCACAAAAACTTTGATAAGTGCTAAATTATGTATGGCGGTAAAAGACAAGGCAATATTACCTGTATTAAAATCGTGGATAGTTGTCAATGTAAATAAAGAATAATACGGTGGTAGAGGAGTTGGTATTCTATAATCATATCTTATTAATTTATAATCATAATCATAATACACCTGAAATAATTCAGTTTTTATATAAAGAATAATACGGTGGTAGAGGAGTTGGTATTCTATAATCATATCTTATCAATTTATAATCATAATCATAATACACCTGAAATAATTCAGAATAATACGGTGGTAAGGGAGTTGGTATTCGAGTCGAGTCTTATTGATTACCACAAAAGATCAAACATTATAATTATGCATTATTTATTTCGTAAATTGAATATAGAAGTGAATCAAATGAATCAAAAAACTTACATCGACTTCCATGACATATTTCTGTGACGGTACTACCATTTCAGCTCTATATGAAAAACTATTAGCTACTGATGGAAATGGAATCTGTTCACTATAACCTATATCATAATGTATATTACATCTTAGTTATTTACTATTTTCTATTATATCATCGAGTCATATATCTACAGTTTGTAATAAATTATGAATCAAGAATTTAGGCTCTGAACGCTTTAGATGTTCAAAAAATATTAAAGATGTATTCGATAACTCACTCCATTATCCCATCAAAATCTCATCAGAATGCATAGACATTTCAATCAGGTACAGAAAACAGTACTGATAAAAATCTGAATTCATCAATGTCAATGAATTATATAAAGTACTTACCAAAAAGTACTTTTGTATCCACGGCCATAAAATCTTCCACCTACAACGAACAAAAGTATTTTGTATTATTTGTGAAATGGTGATATAATATATTTTAACTTATCAATGAAATATACTATTCTGCTTTGCGAACAAGGTAAACAAAAACTTGAAGAATAAATACAAACTGTTCCATCATCTTTACTGATAGCTACTTCCATTCCACCAGCATACAGTTGTTCTTTCAGATCACTGTAGGAAGAGTCTATAGATTTTGTATCCACAGTTGAGACATTGACTGTTCCTGAAATCACATGGGAAACATTGTGATTTGTAATTAAATGGTCAAACTGTAATTTTATCAGGGGCGGATTTAAGGGGTGGCGTGGCGGGCGTGCGCCTCCCCTAAAATTTGCAAAGCATGGGTTGTCCGCACCATTTTACCACAAATGTTTCTCGCCACATTTCGCTTGGCAAGATATCTATCTACATTGCACCCACTCTAGAAGAATATTTCAATAACTTTGTTTATTTTAACCTCAAATAATTTTATTCTGCGCCCCCCCCCCCCTAACGTCAAATCCAGTATCCGCCCCTGTTTATTATGAATCATGGTTATCTGTTAACAAGAAATTTCCAATGATTCTGCATTGACAAGCTGTACCCTAGCTTAAGCAGCAGTTTTACACCTTCATTGTGTCCTGAAATTGTCAGGTAATTTACTTTTCATTGGAGAGTCTAAATCCGTTTACGTAGTTTTTTATTGTTAAAGATTGCCAAATTTGTATGAGATATTTTCATTTTGACTCACTGGAATAATGATTACAAACACTCTGTTTCAAAACCAAAGATCCATCTGTTACATGACGTTTACTGAGATGACAGGCTTTCGTATCAGCTGGACAGAAGTCGAAACTATTACACACAAAATCTGGTGTTGTAATACATAATTCGGCACAACTAGCAGCATCAGTAATGTTGGACCAATATTGATCACCCTTTGTCTCCATTTCTTGACCAGGTACCAATGTAAACTGAGCTAAAATAATAATACACTTATTGACGTTATTAACAAAACAAGAGCAACAACAGAAAAAGATTGAACAGGGATTTAAAGTAGTTCAACTGATTAGTGTGGAACTTTCTATAGTGTGTTGCAGCGAAATACATTCCTGGAATTTGAATGCTTTATTCATGGTTGTAGATTTGGTTCAACCAATCCCTGTACTACATCAGTCACAGGGATCTTCACGGAAAAATTTACAGTAAAACCTTTCTAAACGTATCCTCTGAAAACCAGATTCCTCTACAAAAGGGCACATTAATTGTCACAAAAGTCTCGACCGAGCCCTCATAAAATATATAGGACATAAACCCTAGTAAAGGTGACAGCTTTGAAGGTGAATATGACACGTTATTATAGAATTACAGATGGTTATATGAACATTTGAGCGTGAGAAATCATTGAAGAACAGATTTACATTAAGAGGTCTCACCAGCAGATGGTGGTCTATCAACAATAGTTCCACTAATATATACAAATCTATTGTCATATTCTAATGTCACTCTTTGAAATCGCAATGGCGATAAACCCATTGTTTCTGCAATTGTGTACTGGGCTAATCGTTTAATCTTATCTTCTGTATCACTGTGGTATGGACCTACAACAGGATGATTCGGGATAATGTAAATCACATTATATATAATAATGTTACAGTAATGACATAAAGTACAATGGGTCAGTAATTCATATCGTGTATAGTATAATGGTACATAACATAACAAAATAATGATACACAGTAAAGTATGGTAGGGCAGTGATTAAATAGATCACATATCAAAGAACATCATACCTTATAATTGAACAATAGATCAAGTATCAGCAATGGTACTTTGCAATACTGTACATCGAAATATATGAGATTCTTTTGCACTAAAAGCGGACCACTATCCGTAAACAAGAGACAATATTAATAGCGAAGTACAGACCTTTAAAAGTAACTTGTATTCTGAGTTTTTGGTTATCAGAATAACAATCGGATGTATCAAATACTTCTATTGGTGGTTCATTAGGATTATAATTGGAGTAATCATAGGTGGCTAAATAATCTACCTGCATAATGAGAAACTTGTAAATACATTCATACTTATATCTTAAACATAAATAATGTTCTTAACTAATATACGCATAAACATATTTGGTATATTGTACCAGGTTTCAGTTACTTCGAATTCGAATTCACCTTCTATGATCATTTTAAAACAGCGTTTACTAACAATCCAGTGGGTGTATGTTTGAATTTTGAATTCTTTCAAGAAATATGTTGACTGTACTTACCCCAGGGCTGCTGACGATAGTTCGATATGGTATCTGAAAGTTATCATCTACATCCCAGTTGGTGCCTAATTCATTAGCATAATCAAACGATTTCTGAAAAAAGTAACAACTTCCAATCACATTCTTTTAATAGTTTAATCTTGAAAATATTCTACTTTATTCTTTACAGTGCTTCCATATATATAGTTTTTACATGTCTTAGATCTGCGATAATGATATATTCCTAAAAGAGGCAGTTATTCTGGACGCAGAGAAATTTTTCGACCATTGTTTTTTCCTGTTCTGATCATATTTTTATCAATATTTTCTTTAAATTCTGTATTATGCCATGACATATTGTTTTGTAAATTTCATGTTATGTGATGCATTTGAACTTACCACAAGAAAGAATGTTTCTATAGTGGAATTAGCTGGTATACCAATACCAGTTGGATTTAATTCACTAGTTTCAGATATCCATACATCACAAACTATACCATTCTCTAATGTTCTCTACAATCACAGACAAAATACCACATATACGTACATATAGCCTATTCAGATCCATTCGGCTCAACCTTAGTCATTTTTCGACCATGATAGCGGCCATCTTGTCCGGCAAATGGGCAAAGGAAGACAACTCTTATTCAGAAATTGATTTTGATTGACTGTTTTTACCGAGAAAGAAGACAACACTCTCTCAATATGGCGACTACATGAACTGTAAAGTATACGAGGTTATCTAGTCCGCTAGTCTATTTCCTAAGTTGATATGAGTGACTCAGATCATGAGATGACAGTTGATCAGATCTGGGAGTAACCAGTTATTGTGAGATACGTCTGATACGTTTGGATAATCTGATCTGGTGTACATTTGGTTGCATCTCAGAAGCTTTAGACAGTTAAGTACATATGTATATACTTTTCAAGAAGAATTGAAATATACAGAATTGATATCGTATGCTCAAATGTGTTGCGTTCTTTTGTGTTGAAGCAATTTATTTCAGTTTGCAATGAGTTTTTGATTCAGTAGGACCTCGTCTTGTATGAGACCTAATATTTCACATACCGTTCCAGCGTAAGTATTATTCCACTTCAAAAGAGTTAAAGCCAAAGGTGTCTTCATCTGTTCAATGAATGATTTATTGGCAGCATTGGATAATGAGGATTTACTGAGGACCTCGTCAAAACTACCATTAGTTATGGGATGTATTGTACAATTTCCCTGAATTCTGTCTTTAACAAAACTGATACCTGTTGAAATATAATAGCAATGGTCGGTCATACGAGGAGACATGGTTTGAGTCAACAACTGCAATTTCCTTAAATTGCTCATTGTAAAATGTAAAATTAGAGATTAAATTACAAAATATAAGTTATTTATCTAGTTCAATCCCTTATAACCCCAGTATAGTCGAAAGTTTTCAGAGAAGAATAATCTCACGGTTAACGTATTGTCTTGTCAAGTTGTTACGATCAAATACAATGCAATTGTAAGTGCCTTACCTGCATTAAAATCATGTATTACAGACAATGGACCCGCAGCATAATATGGTGGTAAATTAGATATTTCTCTATAATCAATTCTTACTACTTTCTTATCATAATTATACCACAACTTAAAAACAAAACGTGTCATAAAAACAAACCACAGATATGCTTATTTCAATTTCATTACATAGAACTCACTCATACCCTCAATTTAGAGTGCCAAACTGAAACTTTTTTTTTGTTCTAAAATAAAAGTCATAGAATTAACTCCGTATCATAGAGTCTATGAAACTGCTTTACATATTAAAATCCAAGAACCAGCCAGCAGGGTTATTTTCTTACGGAAAGTATCAGCTCTTGACCATTCTTTAGATAGGTACTCCAAACTACGTAAAGACTATTATACTTACATCACTTTGTGACACCGAATCTAAACTAATAATATTTTGACGATATGAGAAATGGTTTGGTATGGTTGGTAAAGGTCTTGAGTTATATCTTCCTGGACAATACACCCCCAATGGTGGCTAAAATAGAAAAATACTTTTTCTCAGTTTTGGTCGTATCATCATATTGAGAAATAGTTTTATCGACAATGTTTGACCAATTATTCTTAGAGTTTGATATATTACAGATATCTGAAATTGATCTATACCTCAAATAGTAGTGGATCCTGACCATCAGGTGCTATATAGTTGTAGAAATCATATATATGATGAAACTGTCGGGGATCTTTGTCAGTGAATGTTTGTTGACCTGTAACCTCGATACGTACAGGATAAATACTTAATCCAGATGAAGAATTCCATGACTTATCTATAAAATATAAACAGAGGAGGAATTGAGTAAAATCATAAGAGCATGAAGTAGAGATAAGAACAAATCGCACGGAACATCTAAAAATTACAAGTGTTTCATATTTTTCGCCTTCTGGGGAAAACCTATTAGGTTGTATCACTAAATATTTGTCATTTCATTATTTCTATGTCAAAAGCCTTGGATGACTTGAGAGATATACATTTTATCTGGTAAGCCAATCATTAGAATTAACAATATAGGCCAAATCTTGCATGAGTTTGTATCTAAAATAAGATAATTTTGTGGTACCATCTTAATTTTCTGTCGATATTAGAAGCTTTCTGACTTAAACGTAACAACAAACTATATTTGAATCTGTAAGTTTTTGACATGACCGACTTACCCGAGAAATAATAGTCTGCTTTAAATGTTGAACTTGCCTCGGTCCAATTGAAACAACTTTGCCACTGATTCACTGGTTTTCCTCGTATAGTTGTTTTCTTTATAAAATACTAAAAGACGAAAATATATTATATTATTACTTTGTTGTATAACCAAACCTATTCCAGATATGAGAACTGCTCTTAGGGAGTACGCTGTGGATATATCAGTCACGAAGTGGTATCATGTGTCATGGTAGAGTTAGAATTAACTATCACACTTGCCATTTGGTACTAGAAAAAGATTCCTGTTAACATTAAAACTGTTAGCTGATAATTTAATACCTGACCAAATTCCTCGCCAAATCGTAGAGCATTAGCTGCTGAATTTATATGAAATGTACCATCTGATGTATCATAACCAAACAAATTGGACTCAGAACTTTCATTCAGTTTTAATACTGTACATACTCCGTCTAAAACATACACAAGCAGAAAGATTTTAGGAGTTGGGTTTTGTTTTTCATCTTAAGTAACTGGAGAGTTTACTGGAAGACATAGTCATGTCATCAGATCAGTGTGTTACATAGAGGATGTTTCAAGGAAGGAGGTATATCATCAGTGTTACACAGAGAAAGATTCAATATTCTACACTGGAAGTTTCAAGAGAGGTATATCATCAGTGTTACACAGAGAAAGATTCAATATTCTACAATGGAAGTTTCAAGGGAGGTATATCAACAGTGTTACACAGAGAAAGATTCAATGTTCTACACGGGAAGTTTCAAGGGAGGTATATCATCAGTGTAACACAGAGAAAGATTCAATATTCTACAATGGAAGTTTCAAGGTAGGTATATCATCAGTGTTACACAAAGAAAGATTCAATATTCTACACTGGAAGTTTCAAGGAAGGTATATCAACAGTGTTACACAGAGAAAGATTCAATGTTCTACACGGGAAGTTTCAAGGGAAGTATATCATCAGTGTAACTCAGAGAAAGATTCAATGTTCTACATTGGAAGTTTCAAGAGAGGTATATCATCAGTGTTACACATAGAAAGATTCAATGACAATGTTCTACACGGGAAGTTTCAAGAGAGGTATATCAACAGTGTTACAAAGAAAAAGATTCAATGTTCTACAATGGAAGTTTCAAGGTAGGTATATCATCAGTGTTACACAAAGAAAGATTCAATATTCTACACTGGAAGTTTCAAGGGAGGTATATCATCAGTGTTACACAGAGAAAGATTCAATATTCTACACTGGAAGTTTCAAGGGAGGTATATCAACAGTGTTACACAGATAAAGATTCAATGTTCTACATGGGAAGTTTCAAGGGAGGTATATCATCAGTGTTACACAAAGAAAGATTCAATATTCTACATGGGAAGTTTCAAGGGAGGTATATCATCAGTGTTACACAAAGAAAGATTCAATATTCTACACTGGAAGTTTCAAGGGAGGTATATCAACAGTGTTACACAAAGAAAGATTCAATATTCTACACTGGAAGTTTCAAGGGAGGTATATCATCAGTGTTACACAGAGAAAGATTCAATATTCTACATGGGAAGTTTCAAGGTAGGTATATCATCAGTGTTACACAAAGAAAGATTCAATATTCTACATGGGAAGTTTCAAGGGAGGTATATCATCAGTGTTACACAAAGAAAGATTCAATATTCTACACTGGAAGTTTCAAGGGAGGTATATCAACAGTGTTACACAAAGAAAGATTCAATATTCTACACTGGAAGTTTCAATGAAGGAGGTATATCATCAGTGTTGTACAGAGAAAGATTCAATATTATACACGGGAAGTTTTAAGGAAAGAGGTACTGTATATCATCATGGAAGTTTCAAGGGAGGTATATCATCAGTGCTACACAGAGAAAAATTTAATATTCTACACTCGAAGTTTCAAGGGAGGTATGTCATCAGTGTTACACAGAGAAAGATTCAATATTCTACAATGGAAGTTTCAAGGGAGGTATATCATCAGTGTTACACAGAGAAAGATTCAATGTTCTACAATGGAAGTTTCAAGGGAGGTATATCATCAGTGCTACACAGAGAAAAATTTAATATTCTACACTGGAAGTTTCAAGGGAGGTATGTCATCAGTGTTACACAGAGAAAGATTCAATATTCTACAATGGAAGTTTCAAGGGAGGTATATCATCAGTGTTACACAGAGAAAGATTCAATATTCTACACTGGATGTTTCAAGGGAGGTATGTCATCAGTGTTACACAATACACAGAGAAAGATTCAATATTCTACATGGGAAGTTTCAAGGGAGGTATATCATCAGTGTTACACAAAGAAAGATTCAATGTTCTACACTGGAAGTTTCAATAGAGGTATATCATCAGTGTTACACAGAGAAAGATTCAATATTCTACATGGGAAGTTTCAAGGTAGGTATATCATCAGTGTTACACAAAGAAAGATTCAATATTCTACACTGGAAGTTTCAAGGGAGGTATATCATCAGTGTTACACAGAGAAAGATTCAATATTCTACACTGGAAGTTTTAAGAGAGGTATATCATCAGTGTTACACAGAGAAAGATTCAATATTCTACACTGGATGTTTCAAGGGAGGTATATCATCAGTGTTACACAGAGAAAGATTCAATATTCTACACTGGAAGTTTTAAGAGAGGTATATCATCAGTGTTACACAGACGAAGTTTCAGGGGAAGTATATGAACAATGTTACACAGAGGAAGATTCTGAGAACGTGTGTCATGTCATTTAAGTAACACACATCGTACCCCAACAACAACCCATTAGTCATACTTTAAATTTAAGACAATGCCTAGTTATAACGATGATTTGTAACACATGAAGTTTCCAATCACAAAATAAATTGCTTATTATCTTATTCACTTCATAGACTATAAGTTAACTGGAGTTACCTTTAATATTGAATATCTCTATTGTATCATAACGGTAGATCACCGTAGTTTGTTCTCCAAGTTTGTTAAGTATAACCAAACCTCTGTTCCCCTCATAATCCAATCTTTCTTCTGCTGATATGGTGTAATTTTTATCCACAACATTTATTTCAACTTTCGTATAAAAACTTTCTGGTAGTTCTGGAATTTCAGGTGCTGGAATAATATATCGTTTGGAAACTGATATGTCTCATCCTTATCAAAATCGACCAATCTAATCAAAATCTATATGTTATGTTTCTTTTGTTTCATTTGACATCCACTTCAATTCAATTCCACGTTTTATTGTATTGATGTGTCCTCAAAGCCAATGTTCCTATTCTAAGTTTTGACACGATTTTAGACTTTTTAATTGAAAAAGTATGACAGTTAGGTTTTGTTTTAGCTTATGCAGAACATGGGGATATATTGAGTTAAGCAATGATGATAAACAATGAGACCTACCATCAGCTGGTGTTGGTGGAGCATCAGGACATTTATATGATGTTAAACAGAAAATCAATGGTAAATTCACCAAAATAATTGATATCTAAAACAAAGAGTCTAGTGTATGATTGGGGGTTAATATTATCGACGACGACGATACGATGTCGATTGCGAAAAAAAGTGTCAGGTTATTAATTTATTGACAATAATGTGCTCCTCATCCTTATAAAATTCATATATAATTCATAGGCCTACCTTCATTTTAACCATTGATCCATGAAATATTTTGAAATAAAGAAATAATCTTATGACATCGTTTTCAAGCCAAATAAGATAAGATATAAATCGTTATCAATGACGATAAAACAATTTACTTAGCCTACACGTCGAAATGGACTTATTAATTCGATTCGAATTGCTATAATAGCCCGATAAAATGTATTGGCCAAACTTACATTTCTGAAAGTATTTCAGTAAAGAAAGTTATTGTTTATAAGAAGCACAAGATCTATGATTAAATGACAGAAATAGTATATATCCATATTTCTTGTGCTTCTTTGGATAGCGTCAAGTCGTTCGGATTGGCCATTATACAGGTGCCCATTTAACTAGGGTACATCATATATCCTTTAATCTGGATTTTAGTTTTTAATGAGGAATAGTTGTATATAAAGTGGAGAAGTCTTTAATTTTAATAGAATGAATTGATGAAAGGAGCTATAATTAATTATAATTAACTTCTTGACCAATAGACTTTTCAAATCTTCATATGCAATGATTTTAAATAATCAAAAAATGTATATTCTTGACCAATTTTGCCATTTTTTTTTTCTTAAATAAATTTTAAGAGGTCTTCTAAATTGTTTATTGCCTAGAGCTATAATATACGATAATTACGTCATGAAAATGCAAACTACAAATGAATAACCGGTTTGTACATTCGGCTCAATCTTCAATGTCCGAGACTAACATTATGACTTGAAATTAATAACAGCCATCTTGTCCGGTAAATGGACAAGAGAAGACAATTCTTTCTGAGGAATGGTTTTGATTGGCTGAAATATAATTTATTCAATATGACGATAACATTGTAGTATTTGAGGTTATTTAGCACACTGGTCTAGTTCCGAAGTTAATACGAGTGTAGTTTTATACTAATATTTATCTGGTAGAGCGAGACTATTCTCTTTAATCTCTTGTAAAATAGAAAGGTAGTGTATCGTATATTATTTTGCTATATCATTTTATATCTGTAAGAAATTGATATTTTTACTTCTAGAAACTTTGTAGGGTTAAATATAAGTTAAGCTTGATTATACTATTATTGTCAGCTAATACTTTAGCTAGTAGGCCTACTTTTAAATTGGATATCATCAGTGATCCTCATAGTGTTGATCACTAGGGTGCGTCTATAGCCTCAAATGGACATCCTTTGAAATGTTGTAACATAAATCATTTACTGGGAGTATTCTGAAATTGTCAAAGTTCTTACAAATATTACAAAGTTATGATATGATATTATTCCAACAACAAACAATTGAGCCAAAAATATAACAGTTCTATTTCATGGTTGATTTTTTGCAGCTGGAGCTGACAATTTTTCTTAAGAATACAAAAGTCAAATTAGTCATAAACAAGATTTTTTTGTCAGCATTAACTCACAAATTCAATTCCCTTTTTTTAAAATAAATCATTCATAAATGTTCAATATTGAAATAAAAGTTGTCTTAAATGGGTGTGGTTAAATCTTATACCGTACCTTTGGCATATTTTTCTACCCTTTTGCAATAAAGGTATTAGTAATATTAAATCATAATTATGTTCATTCAGTCATAATTGTTTTATGGTATTATGTTGGATAATCATGATCTGTAAGTAAGTGTTGTTTCTATTTCAGTAGCCAAGAAAATGACAAATGTTAGTAGCAACAGTATACATGATTCTGTTAAAGATTATTATGGTAAAGTTTTAAAGACAACTGATGATCTAAAGACACCAGCATGTTCTACTGGAGAAAATCGTATGAGTCAATCTGTTAAAAAGGCTCTCAGTGAGGTTCATGATGAAGTCATTATCAAGTATGTTTTCCTCTTTTATAGGTTCTTAGATTTTTAGGTTTCTTCCATGGAATTTCTTTATTGACAGATTTCAAAATATCGATATTATTTCCATGCATTTATGATTTGACATCCACTTTTATTGTAGACAAAGCTGTAAATTGTTTATTTTTAGAAGTAATCTGATGTGTGCTCAATGATAAAATTTATCTTGTTCAGATTTGACTAATTTTATCAGCTTGTCAACTGAATATGCATTAGAATCTCTCCAATCATAAGATATAATGTAAGTTGTTTTCAGATATTAACAGTTAAAAAATAAACAGCCTTCATAATGATTAAGGAAATATATTTAGATATTATGGATGTGGATTAGTAATACCAGAGAAAGTAGAAGGATGTAGAATATTAGATCTAGGAAGTGGAAGTGGTAGAGATTGTTTTGCACTCAGTAAACTAGTTGGTGAAGATGGTTATATTGTTGGATTAGACATGACTGATGAACAGGTAATTGATGAAATATCTTGTGTGTATAGGATAAGGTTGAGAGAAATGTCAGTGATCAATGCAAGTTGGAAAAACAGGGAACAACCATCTAGTTGTTTGGATGGGACACTTAACTGAGGCCTTGTGTGATACAGGCTATGTACGTTAAAGATCCCTCATACACTGCATGGCATTTGCCCGATACCATAAGTCTGAACAGGTGAAGAAGAGTGAAATGTAAAACTTCTTTTTTTTTTTCGCAGTCAATATTTTTTTCTTCTTTGTTGAATTTTAAAAAGATATGATAGCTAAACTAAAGATTATTCTGTGTTCATCATCTTGATATATTTTTAATTTTCAGTTAACAGTAGCTAGAAAATATATAGATTATCATACAGAAAAATTTGGTTTTAAAAAGGCCAATATTGAATTTGTAAAGGGATACATTGAAAAAATCTGTGAAGCTGGAATTAAAGAAAATGATTTTGATTGTGTAATGTAAGTATTATTATTCTATTCAATCTGATTAAAATGTATCTAGATGGTTGACTTGATGTTCCTTCTATAATGAGTTATCCATAATAAATATTTTTTTCTTTCTGATTACAGATCTAACTGTGTTGTAAATTTGTCACCAGATAAGAAGGCTGTTTTATCAGATGCATATAAAGTATTGAAGGTGAGTTGTGAATCCATAGATTCAAATATTCTAATTTGATAGTATGTATGGACATTTTAACATACTAATGATGTTACTTCTTTTTAAAGTGATTATTAATAATAAAAAATATTAGCACCACCATTGGAGGATAAACTGGTTTTATTTTAGTGATATTTATTGTGATATTTTTATTATCAATGATAGGTTGGTGGTGAGTTGTATTTTAGTGATATTTATTGTTATATTTTTTATTAGCAATGATAGGTTGATGATGAGTTATGTTTTAGTGATATTTTTTGTGATATTTTTTTATTATGAATGATAGGTTGGTGGTGAGTTGTATTTTAGTGATATTTATTGTGATAGAGATCTTCCTGAATCAGCAAGAAAACATGAAGTTTTGTGGGGTGAGTAACATATTTGTAATTGAAAATTTTTTAAAAGATTCTATAGATTTTGGGAAAATCCAGGAAAAGTAGCTTTTAACTTACATTTTTGAGTGGTGAGCATTTTTGCTGGGACAAGACAGAAAAGGGACACAGGAAGTGTTGGATACTATCTAATGCTGACACTAAAGGGTTTTACTTTCTGGAAGTTATTATGTTGAGATTTTTCATTGCAACTATATTTATTATAGTATATGGTTTAGTTCCTCTCCCTTACTAAAATTTGAGAAAAACAGATAGAAAAAACCTCTAATTGTATTATTTTAATATAAAGGTGAATGTGTATCAGGAGCACTATGGTGGAAGGAACTGTATAAACTAGCAGAAGAGATTGGATTCAGTCAACCTAGATTAGTTACAGTTACACCAGTACCCATAGAGAAGGAAGAGTTTAAAAAGGTCCTTGGTAAGTACAGTGAAACCCCTCAAAACCTACAGTGTGTGGGACCGGGTAATAATGTTGGTGTAGAGGTGATGTCGGTTTTTTGTGGATTCGCATTTTCGTTAATTGGGAGTTACTTCCCTTTGTTACAAAATTCAATGTCCTCGGTTGCTATTCAAATATATATGAAAGAGATGTGTTTGATGTATTTTGGTGTGTAAGAGTTATAGATATACAATATTCTGAGACCTCCCAAAATGCACATGATTTACCAGCCTTTAGGTTACCTCAAACAAAATTTTTAAATTGTATTTCGATATATTTTCAGGTGATGCTAAGTTTGTGTCCGTGACCTATAGATTATTTAAATTACCCCAGAAACATGAACCGAGTAGACAAGTTATATATAATGGTGATATCACAGACCATCAATCACAATTACAATTTGATGCTAAACATACATTTAAGGTTGGTATTATAGGCATAAGAGGTTTATGAGAAATCTTTTTTTTTTTTTACATTTTCTTTTTACATTAACATTCATTGAAGCAAACTATGGTGCAATGATTCAGCAAAGCAGTGGACATCTTTAATAATCTCCAAATATTGTTTGTAACATTTACAGACAATGCTTCACTAATAGAAGATGTGAAGGATGTAAAACTCCATTCATTTCATATCAATTTTATATGCCCACAGAATTAATGTGGGCGTATATTGTAGTCGCCCCTGTCTGTCTGTCTACAATTGTTGTGGACACGATAGAGAGCTGGTTTCTTGATGGATTTTGATGAAACTTGCTGTGAGTGTTTGTAATCACCCAAGAATGAACCCTATTGAAAATCAGAAAAATCGAAAAATATTTCATGGGTTATTGCCCTTGCTATTGAAAATATGTTGTGGACACCATAGAGAGTTGGTTTCTTGATGGATTTTGATGAAACTTGGTATAAGTGTTTGTATTGACATTAGGATAAACCCTTTAGAATATCAGAAACATCGAAAAAATATTTTATGAGTTATTGCCCTTGTTCATTAAAACACGTTAATTTTTCAGCCTGTTACACTCTCAAAGTTGTGGACACGATAGAGAGCTGGTTTCTTGGTGGATTTTTATGAAACTTGCTGTGAGTGTTTGTAATCACCCAAGGATGAACCCTATTGAAAATCAGACGAATCGGAAAATAGTTCATGGGTTATTGCCCTTGCTTTTGAAAATATGTTGTAGACACCATAGAGAGCTGGTTTCCTAATGGATTTTGATGAAACTTGGTATGAGTGTTTGTATTGACATTAGGATAAACCATATTGAAAACCAGAAACATCGAAAAAATATTTTATGAGTTATTGCCCTTGTTCTTTAAAACATGTTTATATTTCAGCCCATTACACTCTCAAATCTCTTAATCATTTTAGGATGGAACCTAAACGTTGGTTGCCCTTGTTTTATGCATATTTCAGTGACATATTTGTTTTTTCCAGGAAACTTTAACCCATGGTTTTACTCTTGTAAAAAGAGAAAATGTCATTCTCGGAATCTTTCATTTACTCTCCACTCTTGTCAACTGCCCAGACTAATTGGCTGCCATTATAAAAGTGGGCGTATTACGATGGCCATCGCTATTTTTTCAATATTTAATGATTACTTTAAAACAGTCTATTTGACAGTCTATTGATAGTGATTTTTTTTTTTATTAAATAGACCGGTGATCCTGTAACAGTTGATGAAATATTAAGTACTATACTACACTCTTCAAGATTTAAAGATGAATTTGACTTCCAACCATGTTCTGCCAAGTCTAATTGTGGTGCTGAGAAAGTTGACATGGTGGGTAGTTTAGATTAACTGGTATATGATTAGATGCTTAGAAATAATGTTATCTTCATTTTCCAAATAATATCTCATTAGCTGCCATTTTTTTTTAGTATTAGAAATCTTTTGTTTTTCAATTTTATTGTTCATTAGTTAACACTGTGACTGATACATGCTAGGGAATGATAAAATCATTTAATGAATGTCAGTTAAAAATGTGTTGAAGTGTTAATTTTAGAGCTTAGCAATGTTATGTATCGCTTTAAAGCAAGTAAAAAGATATCACTTTACTCTTTCCCCTATTGCTTTATTTGTTATATATTGAATATTACTGAAAATTGTCTATTTATTGTAGGAAATGGATCCATTTGTTTACCTGAATCAATTAGAATCTTCTGGGAAACTACCAGCTGCTGCCTGCTGTACATCTAATAAATGTTGTTAATGTTCTTTAATTCCAAAATTCACATAATACCATTTAATCATAAAGAACATTACATATAATTATATTCATATATATAAACTAACTAAACCCATAACATATCACTTAATGCAATAAAATGTGAACATTTTTTGAAAATGAAATAAAGTGTTAATTAATATTTTTATACACCCACACGTAAGTGGATTCTTTTTATATTGTGTATGTGTGTCAATATCATTATGACGATGTGTACCATTAAATTTGGTGATTTCGATGATTTTCTTCAGAGATATCGCATAAAACTCTGATATCGCATTGTTTTGTTTTTTTGCTCGTTCTTTTGATCTTTTGTATATGTGTCAATATCATTTTGAAGATGTGAACTATTGAATTCGGTGATTATGCGATGATTTTTATGGCATAAAACTCTGATATGGCGTTCATAAAACTCTATCACATTCATTTCACAGTTCACATTTTCCTCTTTATCAAGCTAGTTCTGGTGGGCGTATACGATTGCGAGGCTTGCCGCAAGCCTATGGTTTGATTCCATATATGCGGAAATGGTATCCGTCAAATGGTCTCCGTCATGCGTTTACAAAAAAAAAAAAACACCGGGTGTAGCGATTTTTGACGCATCTTTGAGACCTTCCAAAAGTGAAGTATTTTGTGGAGATTCCGTCTTTTTTTCCGCCATATTTTAACAAATCATCCATCTATATAGAAATCTGTGCGTCAAACGAAAGATAACGCATACGTTTAACGCATATATGAAAGATCCCTTACCACCACACATTGCAGACCCGTAACACCCAAGTCAACCGAAAACAAACCTATATCACACTAAGAGCCATAAGACAACAAACCCATACCACCCTAAAAGTTCACACACTCTACCGACTAATATACATACCTCTACCACTTTACAGTCATGACAACTCGTCAAATAAAAATTAATTTTCAACTTAAACCCTTGTAACCCTGCAGCTAAACAACGCTCAAACGTTTAGGCCTACTCACGTTAAGATGTTTGCGCCTTTCATGTTGTGATCTGAACTGGCATAAAATTCTACCTGCATAGAGGACATATAATACGCGTCATGCGCACATAAATGGCCCTTTCGCAGTCTAATTAAAATCAGACCCTAATTTCGTTCGTTCGTTTTTTTTTTTAAATCCGGTTTTTTAACCACTACATTAGGGTCTGAGAACCAGGCGCGGCAACAGCCGTTCACGTTAACTTTGACCTAACCTTAATGACATTTGTTTTAACCAATCAGATCTTTGCCCTCTCCCGCGCTGGGATTTTGTTCGCGAACAATAGGTGCATTCTAGGATTCCTAAGTGCTGTAGACTAGTTTATCAGGTCATGTTATCAAGGTAAGGTCAAAGTTAACGTGAACGGCTGTTGCCGCGCCGTGGTTAAAAACCTTTTTTAAAAAAAAAACGAACGAACGAAATTAGGGTCTGATTTTAATTAGTGGTTAAAAACCGGATTTAAAAAAAACCGAACGAACGAAGTTAGGGTCTGATTTTAATTAGGGCCCTTTCGGATCAGTCATGCGTCAAATATATGATTCCATATATAAAGTGGTAGGGGTATATATTAGTCGGTAGAGTGTGTGAACTTTTGGCTTTAGGGTGATATAGGTTTGTGGTCGATTGACTAGGGTGGTCAGGGTCTGTGTGGTGGTAAGGGATTTTGTTTGACCTTTGGTCTAAAGCGGCCTACACACACTCAAAAATTTTGACCAAAAAATAGACGTCAATTTTTTTGATCGGCCGAAAAAGGTTGACATCAAATTTTGATGAGATCAATTTCATTCAGTAGACTTTTTTTTTGCGCAATCTGATGGTTGCACAACCTATTTTGAGTGGTGTGTGGTAACACGTCAAAATATTGCTAAAATTTTCCTCGTGTGTGGACTGTCAACAACTTTTTGGTCAACAATTTGGAGCGTGTGTAGGCCGCTGTTTTGTGGTCGTAAAGATTTAGAATGGTAAAGAATTGTATTTGGTCTTATGGCTTTATCTAGAGTGGCAAGGACATGTTGGTATAGTTTTATAGCTGCAGGTGGTAATGGTGTTTGACCTTTTGACCTAGAGTTGCAAGGTATTAGGTTCTAGGGTGGTAAAGGTTTGTGCTTGGTATGGCCGTGGTGAAGGTAGTTGATCCAGTGGCATAGTGAGGAATTTTCTTGTGGGGGTTGGGTATTGCTCATTTTGCGCTTTTTAAGTGAAAATAGAGCAGAATTTTCGGCCACTGCTTTGATCTAGGCCTAAATGTAAAAGGTCGATAAGGGTTTGTTTTTATTATAAGGTGATAGTTATTAAGAGCGAATGTGTTCTTATTGCTTGTGTTAAATAATCGTATATAGCTAGTATGGACCCAACCAACTTTTTCATAAGTTGTATTTCTCCAAGAAGTCGAATTTAAGTTTTAATCATTGGAACACCTCAGTTTCTAATTTATTTTCAAAAAACCTTTTAGTAAGTGTAGTAGGCTACGACTGAACTGTGTTAACTGATTCATTATTACTGAGCTAAGAATGACCATAAAAAAATTCAAACTTTGCAATCGCACTTTGCTTTACTATAAAGGCTCAGGTAGTCCATGGCCAAGTGTCTGAAGTCTTTATTTTTCTAAATTTCAAATTTCTTTAGGTTAGATAGGTTTTGGAATTGGAAAGTGGTCATTAAATTCTGGAGGCCTATTTAGTCAGAAAGGTTTTGCAATAGGCCCACTTTACTAATATAATCAGATAATGTTCATCAAAATCGAGAATTTTTTTCTTTTCATATAGGTTATATATAGAATAAAACTCATTAGCCTTTAACCCGTGGACTTGATTTCATAGATTAGCGATAAAATGTAAAAATCAATGGAAGCGCACAGCAACTTCCTCTCTATCAAAGCACGCTGTAAATGGTTACTATTGGTAACAGTCATGTGATCAATATTGTCGTCAGAACAAAATGGCGTCAAAAGCAGGAATATTTATGTTAAGGCAGCGTATTTTCCATGATATGGGCAAAGATTTGAATGCGTCGTGTCGCTGATTTGAATTGAAAACGGTCCATAACTGTAAGGAATTTAACTTGTTGAAATTATGCCAGAAAAGATGACTGGCCCAGGAGACAGTGGAGAAATCGACGTCGATGCCATCATCGAACATCTTCTGTCTGTTCGAAACTCTCCAAATAAACAAGTTCAACTTCCGGAGACCAAAATCAGACAGCTTTGTCAGCTGTCAAGGGAAATATTTATGGAACAGCCAATGTTACTTGAATTGGAAGCTCCAGTCAATATTTGTGGTGATATCCATGGACAGTATGAAGATTTGTTGCGACACTTTGATGGGTGTGGCTACCCACCAGATTCTAATTATCTATTTCTTGGAGATTATGTTGATAGAGGAAAACATTCCTTGGAAACTATTTGTTTGATACTAGCATACAAGATCAAATACCCAAATAATTTCTTTCTATTGAGAGGAAATCATGAATGTGCTTCCATCAATAGAATTTATGGTTTTTATGATGAATGTAAAAGAAGATACAATATAAAACTTTGGAAGACATTTACAGATTGTTTTAATGCCTTACCAATAGCAGCATTAGTTGAAGGGACCATATTGTGTATGCATGGTGGATTATCTCCAGATTTATCTGATTTGCAACAAATTCAAGAAATTGAACGCCCACTTGATGTTCCAGACCAAGGATTGATATGTGATTTATTGTGGTCTGATCCAGATGAAGATATAACAGGCTGGGGTGAAAATGATCGAGGTGTATCCTATACATTTGGTCGTGATATTGTCAAAGATTGTCTCAAGAAATTTTCATGTAGTCTGATAGCTAGAGCTCACCAAGTTGTAGAAGATGGTTATCAGTTTTTTCAGAAGAGGAAGCTGGTTACATTGTTTAGTGCTCCTAATTATTGTGGAGAGTTTGATAATGCTGGAGCAGTGATGATTGTCGCTCAAGATTTAACCTGTTCATTTAAAATCCTTCCTCCTGACAAAATGAAATCTATTGCTGCTCAAGGGAAGAAGAAAAAATAAATTGTTGTATGAAAATATATTACAAATGTAAAAGCTTAGCATTTTAATACTTAATTTAAACAATTACAGTTCTATTAGTGTGTGCATTATCACAAACTTTAAATGAAGCTGAACCTATGTCAGAATAAAATAATTTATAAGCTTAAATGAAGGTTTTTTATAAATTTTGCTCAATATTACCCCAACATATTAGCATGTAACTTGTGTCTTGTTGTATAATGTACATGTATGTTGTTTTGTGGGTTAATAGCCTAAAATAATTTTTTATGTGTTCAGTAACATTCATTGACCAAGAGCCAACATATTATTCAGTTGTTATTTATTGAATATTTTTAGAGACTTTGTTACTATAGTACCAATGTGTTATATATTGTTAATGTTACATAAAATTTATTTCAAAAAGTGTTTTTATTTCATCAGTTCAATATATTTTTCTACTTGTATGCAATGAACATTCCAAATATAAGCAATGAACATTTCAAATATAAATAGATACATAGCTAACAAAGACAATTGTAAAGAGGTTTTCTAAACTTTTATGTATATTGGGGACACTGATAGCATCAATTTGCGGCATTTGCTACTATTGGTATCTATGCAGATCAGTGTCAGTGACGTCAAGATATTCGTCATTAAACTTTACATTTACTTCTTGAATCCTTCTTCAAACATTATTTGAGAAAATTCCACTCTTCCGTTTTGCCATAATTAAGAAAAATATCCCACCTGAAAACTTTGGAACTTAATTTTACACAGAAATTTGGAAAACACTGGTAGTATCTTTCTGTCTAGTTTTTGTGGGTACAGTAAAATTGATGATCTGACAAAGGCAAGAAATAAACATTATTTATGTGTGAAGATCATATTTCATAAAAATTGGTATTTACATAAAATTTACACATAATATAAATAAATATAAATTATTAACAATAAAAATCTGTGACATCACATCTATTCACATAATATTAAGTTTACTACCTTTCTACCATAATCAACAAGAAAGGAATCCAGTGGAATATTATAATAGAAAATCTAACTTAGCTGAATATATTGAAATCTTTTCTTTATACCACATTATCAGAATTGTTCAATCCAAATGACAATCTGCACATAATTCTGACAAATGGATAGAATACAATACAATCCAGGAATTTCCTACTACAGAAATCCAAATGACAATCTGCACAAAATTCTATGATTCTGACAAATCAAGATGGATAGAATACAATACAATCCAGGAATTTCCAACTACAGATTCTTTAAGCCCAAAAGATTTTTTACCAGATCATATTTAATTTACATCATTAAAATCAAATGTTAAAGGACGGTGTGTGGAATGCATTAAAATTTACTTTAAATGACTTATCAATGACTGTTATTCCAGTCATCATCAAAGGGATCCATATGGCTTTTACGATAGACTTCTTTAAATTCTGGTCCCAACATCTCCAGATCTTTTTCATCTTGTATAACTCCCTGTAACAAATAAAACATGCAATGATTTTTAATATGGATGCATACTTTTTATCTTCTGCTAGGGATGAGGAAAAACTAATTCAATGAAAGTAACTGGGGCAGGGGAGGGCAATTAGACTTTTTTTATCCAGCTTTGAAGGAATATCCTATGCACACATGCTGTGTAACACACTGCCTTTCTGAATTTGACAAATGTATTCCATACCTTAGGTAAGTAACCAAGTAATTTAGTAGCATGTTCACGTAACAAGCGCTGTCTTTCTTCCTCAATGATCTGCCTTCTAAATTCTTCCATTCTAGATGCTTGTTCATGTTCAGCATGCTCTCTTTCTCTGACTGCTGCATAATTTCTACGTCTATCTTCTAACAATGCTTCTACAGATCGTTTATGTTCTAATTGTTTCATTCTTCGTTTCTGGGCATTCATCTGCTCAATTTTATCATCTTCAGCAAATTTGGCCAACATTTGATTTCTAAATAGATCTTCTTCATCCTTTTCAGCTTGTAATCTAAGAGCCTTGAAATGCATCTGTCTAGCATGTGTTTCTTGCAATTCAATTCGTTGACGCAGTTTCTTTTCAACATCAGCCTAAAGTAAAAAAGTTAAATTTTCTATCAGTTTGAAAATATTGAAATTTGAATATTCACCTTCAGATGTTCTTTAAACATCAACTGAAATGATCTTTTACATCCCACTTTTCTGCACATATTGGGCTAATGAGGCCGGGCAAACATGTAGGGTGGGAGGGTATGAGGGAATTTTTGCCAGAACAGCATCTTGTATCTTATTTTCGCTTTTCCAACTGTCGAGTGATCTTTAAATGAATGGTTGTCAACTTACCACTTCTTTCATTCTTTCTCTTTCTTCCTGTTCTTCAAGATATAACTCCATCTGTATCTTCTCCATTTCATCTCTTTCTTTCTCCTTAGCAGCAATTTTCTTTGACAACTGAAAAGAGATTTAATTTGTTTGTAATCATATAGGTTAAGAACAATATTAGAGACCCCAGTGTTTTATTTACAAATAATTAAGCTGGTAAATCTTGCTTCATCCTAACTACTTCATATCAAATTATTTATATTATTCTATATCATAGTTTCAGCATTCTGAGCCTCATCAGTGCAGAGCTGATACTTGAGTTGAGGTTTAGCAATATAGCTGCCTCAGATGATTCCACATGATATGTATCCATTTCATACACATACTCAGAAACTATATTTAACTTATTTAGTCTCTGATATTTATTTCTAGAGGTTAGGTAAGTAAGTCAAACAAAATACAGTACAACGACTATATAATATATAGTATACCAGACCAATATATTGCCAGTATTAAACTTACTGCTCTCTGAACTTGTTCCATAGCCTGTTCTTTAGCTTTCTTAGCATCTCTTTCTCCAGCTTCACGTTCTTGTTGAACATTAGCAAACTGTAAAATTCTCTTATTTTCTGCTTCCATTCTCCTTCTTTCTTCATCTTTCCATGCTGATCTAGCTGCTTTAAACTCTGTAATATATTGCTGGGTTGCTTTTCTTTTCTGCATCTGTCTTTCAAGATCCCTAAAAAATAACAAAAATATTAGGAATACATTTTGAAAGAATTGATGTATTGAGCACTATTTTAACAATTAAATTATTTTCTTGTGTCATGTTGATCAAGATTATCACAGGATGAAACTGTTTAAAAATGATCTTCTACATGTCTTATTCCATATTCATATCTTATCACAGGATGAAACTGTTTAAAATGATCTTCTACATGTCTTATTCCATCATCATATCATAACAACCTGTTAGAAATATTGTCAGTTAGGATTATCTATCTAAAGCCTAAGCCCATTCCCGACTTTGATCAAAATGGCTCAAATTTGCTTCAGTCAAAAATTCTATAAAAAAAAGAGTTAAAACCTACCTCTGATCTTCTTCATAAATCTTTCTAACAATTTCATCAATCATTAGTTTTTCTTTCAAGAATTCTTCGTAAGCTTGTTGTCTTCTGTATTCTTGTTCTTCTAGTTGTCTCTCTAATTCTTGTTGATATCTCACTTGTTCTTTGAATCTTTCTTCAATTCGTTTAGCTTCTTCTACACCAGCTCTTTCATGTTGTTTCTTCATTTCTTGACCTATTTCAGAATCTCGTTTCATTTGTTCATATTTAATTACCTCTTTTTCTGCCAATTGTGCTGATCTTTCTTTACTCATATAAGCAGCCTTTAATTTAGATTCCAACTCTCGTAACTCTACACTAAATATAACAAAATAATAAGCTTTAATATAATGACTGTTAATGCTTTGAAAAAATTGTGTCCCGAATAATAATAAAAAATTCAAATATTGTAAATTCTAAAATATTGCTTTTAGGATCATTCTAAGAGGCAGTATACATTTAACCAAAAGATAAGTGAAAATATCTGCTGACCAATCGTACGGTCCTATTGAAAATGCAATACATTGATAAACCTCAATTTTCAATCCAAGTTATCTGTATTAATATGAAATAATTTACCTAGATTCACGAATTTGTTGTCTCATTTTTTCATCTCGTAGTTTACTCTGGTTTACATTTTGTAATTCTCGGGCTAGATTTTCTTCCTGTTCATATTGTTGTGCTTTCATAATTCTATCTCTTTCTGCCTATAGAGTTATTTTATATTATATATATATATATTTGTGTTGTTTTGGTAAGATAAAGTTCAAATTCATTTGTCATTATTGTTACCGGTATCTCATTTATTCAAATAGAAAAGTATAAAGCTAACTCATTTATGAGAATACAATATGAAATAGTAAGCTTACTGATATTAATAAAATTCACACATATTGCATAGAATCTCATTCATAACTCTATGCAGAAAAATTTGTTTAAAGATTCAAAATACCCTTAATATGGCCTCTTCCATTTCCCTTTCTTTCTGTTCTAATTGTTGTCTTCTTAAATATCTTTTATCTTCTATTCTCTCTTCGCGATCCATATTGGATGTTAGCATTTTTTCTTCTGCCAGTCTGTGTAAGGTATCCTCCCTCATTTCTTCCTGTCTTCTACTTTTATCAAGATTTCTCTCCCTCATGTTAGTAGTTAACTGTCTTCTCACAGTAGTCTGTTCAAAATAAATTAAATGGTTTTTAATAATGTAAATCTCTCTCAATCAAAAGACAGATTATAAGCTTAGTCAACTTGAAATGGAACCATAATGACAAAAAAGTCAAAATGGCTCTAAATGAAAAACATGTGTGATATATCTATTATTTCATTTTGAAACAAAATTGATGATGTTGAAGCTACAAAAAATGATTGAATTATCAAAGACAAATGAAACTGAAGTAAATAGGCTATATGTAAATTTTTATGAAAAACGTGATATAATGAGATGTGACTTTTATCTGAAATTTAGAATTTTAACACGATTATGAAATTTGATATTCGATATTTAAAAATTTAAAATTAATAATACCGGTATTCAATTGGTTAACATACGGTACCGTAACTAATAAGTTAAAGGGGAACATTCAACATTTTCAAGAGTAGATTTGACCTTGAATATATGTGAACAACCTCTATATATAGAAGTTCTAGAACTAAAATCCCTTCAATTCCCTACTCTCTGGCCATATTGAGTTCTGAATAGGTGACCCGGTCGGTTTTCATGAAGTGAAATATCATGCTCCATTTGGACAGTTTGGAACAAAAATTTTATCCAGAAGTATTTGAGATGAACCTTCATATCTAGATAAAATATAGGTTATTGATTAAATTTTATCATTGAACAAAAAAATGGTCACTAAAACATATAAATTTAATATGAAGAGACAGGTAATTATTTTATCATTGGCAAAGCATCGAAATTGTTAACCCGATGTTATATATATATAACCTAGATATAACCTGGGTACGGTTTGTCGCACAGATAATATCCCTTTAAATTAGGCTACTTACACTTTTACTAAAAGTAGATCTACTAGATCTGTTGACTTCGACTACTCGGTCTACTAAGTTTTAGTTATTACAACACTTTTCTACACTTCTACAGTAGGCTACAGTTGAGTTTTATGAGTTTACAGCATATAAACAATAAATTTTGACAATCTATGTAGTAGGAATATGTGACATTTAAGGTCACTCATTGATAAAGAAACAAAGAATTCAAACCTACTTACCATATTGACCGTTTAAAAGTAAAATTTAGTCAAAAAGTTAACTTTTCAAGCTCAAAATACAAAGAACAAAAATAAAATGCAGTGTTTGGCTTTGGACTGTTCCACTATCTGGTCGTTAGGGGATACCAAGTTCAAATAATTTGTTATAAACATTCAGTCTATGTTGGCCTATCATTTATACTTCCAGTGGCAATAAAAATTATTTCAATTTGCAAAATTATTCTTTTAAAATTAGATTCAGTTCAAATAATATCAAAAATACTATAACTTGTAAAAGAATCACCCCATCAATGAACTAGTCTATTTAGTGGCCCGCACAAAACGTATCTATACCGTACCTATACAATTAATATGAATTAATCGATCCCTTTAACGTAACCAGATTGTTACAATTTATACCTGTTGTTATACCTGTTCTTCGGTCTGTTTGTAAGCACAACGACTTCTTGACCACCTTATATATTTCTAATAAGACTTCCAAAAATGAAGTAATAAATTATTTGTTTTGGTTATGTTTTGTTTTTTTTTTTTTTTTTTTGCGCATACGACAAATACGATAATGGTTGGTCTAGGTTTCCATAAAACTTGGTGTGAATTTGATATCAAGGTCAATTACTTTTACAAAACCCGGAAAAATTTGACTTGTATTATTTTGTCCATCTATGGTCCGTCATTGATTGTATTTGCATGATCATTTGAAAAACACCATGATTTTGTGGTATTTAAACTCATTATTATTTTGTATAGTTGTAATTTTCAATGAAAAATATTTATGTTTACCAATGCCAGGAAAGTTGTTTCATATTTCTTTTTCGTTTTTACTACAAACTTTTTAAGGAGTCATCAAAGTATTATTCGTAAGGTCGAAATTTCGTTGTAAATAAGCCTATGTACGTATTTATTAATTCAATAAGTATGCTGGTTACATTTGATTTTTTTTTTTTTTTTTGTCGTGGGCGCAAATCAAAAAATGTAAAAAATAAAAATTCTTGTAACGAATCATTTGTCATTTTTTTTGTTAAAGCGCAATAATAACTAAAATCACTAATAAATTATTATTACTTTAAAAAAAAAAAATCATCCATTTATACCCAAAGAATGTCTTTTCTCCTTCACATTATTCCAAATTTGGTCATTTCCGGGCAATGATAACTTTGCTTTGAGTTTGAGGTTGAGTTGGCAAATATTGATTATATCTTCAATTTAAGCGTATAAATTCAGAACTTTATCTTATTTTTTTGCTGGTGTAGAGGTGGGTTCTTATCTATGAATGTAGAAAATAGTAGAGTCATAAGATATTTTCTATTTATAAACTATTTTTTGAACTCCCATTTTCAAGACTACTCTAACTCTGAGTGAGAGTCTGAACTGAGAAGTGAGTACGTTGTACCTAGTACACTACACTACAGTGGTGGTGGTACTAGATTTAGAATTTTGTAAGATCTTACTAGGAGTACTAGGCTCTGTCTCTGACCACATTGAGAATGAGTAAAATATTGAATTTTTTTCTCATTTTAAAATAATATTGCCCATTGCATGCTATTTGTCAATAATAATGAATGTACTCAGGGCGGGTGAAAATCTAATATGTTTTTACGTATAATAATGGAGACTAAAGAAACATGTTCGTCTAGATTGATCTTATAATTCTCAAACTCAACTGTAGATATAACCAATGTCATACTGGTAGTTGATATGACGTTATCAAACATTTGTACACATAACAAGATCATGTTAAAATCAAGTTATATTTCGCAATATGATTCATTTGAAATAGGCCTAGCTAGATAGTTTTCTCTCTTAGTCTTAGACTAAGACATTTCAACCTTTGTCAATCAGTGGCCTCAGGGGAAATTTCCTTTATAAATTCATATTTCCAAATGTTTTTGTTGTACGGTACTGGATGGAATTTTCATTAACCGAAAGTTAAGCAAAAAAAATAAGAAAAAATTAAACTGTGATCATTACAAACGGGACCATTTTTTAGAAATGCTCATACAATTATTAGGTATTAATTATCACTTTGACATGAATTGTTCAATATTCAATATAATTAGTTTTAAAAGTGATAAGATGATTTGAATTAGTAGTCTCAGTGAAGAAAGTTTTTTTTAAGTGGGTAAGGTTGAACTAAGAGCTGATAGATCTCAATTAGACATTTCTGGACTTTATTGACTTTCTCACATATGATCATAACAAGCTGTAGGCCTATATGTGTGAATTTTTATAACAAAAATGTTTAGAAAAGACAAGGTTTATTTAATCTATGATCCACAGTCATACTTGGTGTAACAGTCTTTTCTTTTCTTCCACCAAAACTATTCAACACCAACAGTTGTCACTTTGTTTTGTTGAAAGTGAACAAATGTCACCTTGCAATCAGCTGTTAAATCTAATCTTTGTTAATCCCATTATTAAAATTAACTGTTAATGACTGCCAACAGATAATCCTTTGTGTATGATCCATGAATTTTGCTAATAAACTGATTATGCTTGCCTACAAGAATATTTTCATATATAGGACATTGCAAATGCTATTTCAACTGTTTTTGTAGGGTTTTTTTAATTTTTGATGTACATGTAATTTCATAATGCCAACTTGTCATTTAAACTAGGTTTACCATACATATGTACCTATGGTAAGCACCATCCCGTAGTATTGTTAGTAAGCAGCCATTTGAGCATTCCCCTGACTAGGCCTACTTGCTTAATACAAGCTTGACTATTTCGATATTAAAATAATAATTGGGAAATAGACATTAATTTTTTTTATATATATTTCAGAATAACAAGTTCAAGATGTCACAGGTTCCTACTAAGATTGTGCTTAAAAGCACCACTAAGATGTCATTAAATGATCGGTGAGGACTTATACTACGGTATACAATGAATAAATGTGAAAATATGACATTATATATTATTGGAAAAAAAGTGTTGGCACCAGATGGTATCACTTGAAATGAATTGGTGGATTATAAATTCATTGAAATGTAGAAAATCAATAAGATTTAGAATGAAGCATAAGTTTACATAAATCTATCATAGGAAAAGATATATATATTATCTTATGTCTTATATATATTTAAAGTAGAATGCAATATTAGTTTTTGAAAGGAAATTGTTCAAAATAATCAAATATTGCAAATAATATTAATATTATCATGATCAAGAGTAAGAAAAATATCTTCTCTATAAATGATCACTGTTACTTAAAAGTGGCCTGTAGTCTTCAGCCCTGAGAGCAGAACTATGAGAAATGTATGCTAAAGTTTATTAACTTCGGGTACAGTTTCTCTTTTTAAAATCAAATGTATTTTAAGATGATGATAAAGTGACAAAAAATATTTCACATGTAAAAGTTATCGTTCATTAGAACAAGTTTTGAACCTAAAGTATTTTACTAACTAGATTGACTTGATTAATTAGCTCAATGAAGGGACTTGAAGTTATCATTCTTCTCAAAATAATACAGACTATCTGTAGCTGAGAGATGAAAAGTAATTGAGAATAAAGAATGATGCAGGCCACAAGTAAAATATCTGGTAAGATAGTTCAAATTCTGATTTCTTCCTTCTTGTGGAAAGATTTACACATATCCAGAAGACAAGACCACAACCAACTGTACAGAATATACGAGGAAACATGATGTCACAACAACAACAATCTGTGAGAAACCAACGTCAGAATCAACAGAATGTTAATAGACCAGGATTACAACAACAATCTTCTAAACTTAAACAGGTTGGTTTCTTGTGGTGATCAATCAGTATTTTAGATTAGACAGTATTTAAACTTATGTTTTTCAAGTTAATGCACCAAATTGATTACTGCTAGGCCCTAGGCCTATAAGCTCATAAGCTCATATTTATATACGCTATGCTATGTACTTTGTGTAATCTAACATGAATTTATACCATCAATACGTACGTTACTAAAAGATCTTGATTTTTAACATGTAATGCTTTTATATAAATGTAATTTTTCTTACAGAAAAGTTTAAAACAACGTTTAGGATCAAGTAATATTAAAGCCAGATTAAATTTTGGTGCTGTAAGAGGTCGAGGGGTACAGAGAGGAAACTTTCAGAATCAAGGTGGAGTACGAGGTCAAAGTCGTGGAAATAGACGTGGTGGAAGACAATTACAGCAAAGAGGTGGTCGTGGTGGTGGCGGCTTTAATCGCCAACAATCCATGTCTTCATTAAATAACAGTAATGATTTCACAGGTCGTAATAGAGGAGGGTTTAATCCACGGTTTAATAACCAAAGTAAGCAATATTACACTCATCAGACTGCCATATCTATTTATACACTCATATTTAAGCATGCTTTCATCTTTTGATTTTGTTTTCAAAATTTATTTCATCTTTCAAATTTTTATTTGATCCATCCATTGTCATATCTCATGATATTTATTATCCTTCCCATTAATTCATTTACCATTAGTAATCCGAGTTATCATACTACTTACTGCATTAATGTTTGTACATTTCATGTCTGATGAGTGTAAATATGTAAGCTAAACAGATATTTAGTCCTTTAATTATTAAAGATGGTGTCCAGTGTCAGAAATTTAAAATATTTACAATTATTCTACTAGTGTTTTTCTCAGAAATCTTGCATTCTTGAGATAATTCTATTTATTTATTTTTTTAAGCAGGGAACAAATCTGATTTGGGATTGTTTGACAAAGTGTAAGACTGTTTTGGATACATGTATTTCTTTCTTAGTAAAATATGGTTTGATATGAAACTTATCTTGAAAACCTTAGCTTTTGAAGCTAACAACCATACTTAGTTATAAGAAACAGATACATTCAGTATAGGTTTATATTGTTCGATATGAACAACTTTATGACATGGATAACCTTTTTGATGATTAGAAGATTAATTCATTTATTGTTTGTTTAAAAAGTTTGACAAGTAATCTCATGACTTGTTTAAAATTGTTTACAAAATAACAAAAACATGCCAAACTTCATTCTTTGAGCTAATATAAACTCAACAGAGTCAATGAAATGTTTTATTCTGTCATTGCCATTTTGTGCTGTTGCATTGAAAGAATACAGTTGCCTAAATATTGGCTTTACTGGCTGATAAAAATTCCAATTAAGACTGACTTGACAATTGGTCAAATCTGCCTCAGAGAAAGTAAATAAGGCTTCATGATAACGTTCTCAATGGGTTTGGTTTGATTTAACTGAATTATAGTAGAATCTAGACCTCAGTCTTCTGTATCAACTGATAATGAAAATGTTTAAACAACTGTATCTCTTTATTAGCATGAAGAGTATTTTGAATTAATAACTATGGTAGAATTATATTGTAGGAGGTCGAGGTGGTAATCGTGGTAACCGTGGTAGAGGTGGTATGAGAGGACGTGGCAATAACAACAGGTAAATATTGAACAATAATAAAATTCGTACAAGCAAAACACTTCCTATAATCAAAAATCTCATCCAGAGCATCTCGTCGGGCACAATGATTGTATAGTAGTGGACTTCCCTTTGAGAAATACCATCAGATTAAGCATGGTCTGCCTTGCGCGCTGTAACACCCAAAAAATTTCCTACAACTTCATGGTTGATATTCAACCTCTTGCCAGAAAGTTCTTTTAAAAATAACAAGCTCTAGCATAGTGGCTACTTTTTAACCAGTGGTGTGTTGTAACAAATGAGAATAACTGAAAAAGTTAGAAAAGAGAATAGAATTGTAGAAATTACTTTAAAGATGTATCAGTCCCATTTTTCTATGTTTTTTTCTGTCTGGACATGATTTGTAATAATTTGTATACACTTACACAATCAAATAATGAGCAGAAGGCAAGCTGGTTAATATTGTAGTATTTAAACAAATCCATTCATAAGTCTCTGTAAGGTGAATGGTGTCGATGAATGGAATTTTAACAGCAGTCTTGTCCCGTAAAACATAGTCCCATAGTCTGCCTTTCTTCATCAAAATTTGTCGTTCACTAAATTTTCTTTAGGATTGTTTGTTCTAGCAATATCAGTAAAATGATTGGTTTTACTTTGAAATCGGGTCATATCTGTCCAGGCATTGTGTTATTTAAGAATAAGCATGTGTCCTGGGAAAAAGTAACTTCCAGGCATGGTTATTGGGATATTGAATGATCATATGTGTATCACAGACAAATTAAAGTAAACAATATGTTAGGTAGGAATTTGTTGGTCCTTTCAAAATATAAAACAAATCGTAATAATATTGAAATTTGGTAATCCCCAATTAAAGGGCCATTCTGCATTTTTGAAAAAAGTTTCCATTATCAAAAAAATCGCAAATGCTACCTGAGAGTATTTTTAAAGAATGCTTATTGTATCTCTATGTCTTCTTGATGAAACTGAATTTGGTTTTAAAGGGTTAATTACAAACAGTGAGTAATTATTCTTAATTAAGAAATTTGACCTAGTTTTGGTGTTTGCCCTTTAAATGGCCCAATATTTCTAGCTGAAACCTTTAAAATACACAAGAGGGACATTTTTCTACAATTAGGCGTTTAATTTACTCAAATCCTTTCAGTAGTTTCCTATCAGCGTCCAAAAAACATAACACACTTAAAAACCTTACGTAAGGTTTTTAAAAATTTGAGCACGTTTTTAGCGTTTAAAAATTAACGGCTGGATTTTTTTAGTTAAAACTTTCAGATACATTAAAGGGCACTTAGTTACAGATTTTGGTGTAAAGTTTTCACAAATTTGAGCAAAAAATTTTTTGACCTAAAAAAAATTCAGACTGTCCCTTTAAGAAACAATAGGCATCATGGTTTTTAGCAAGTGAATGATAATTTAAGACATTGTGTCATTTAGGAATTTGGTGACCAATAGAGGTCAAGCTTTGTTCCGAGGGAGAGGGCGTGGTCAGAGAGGAAGATCTAACTACTTGATGAGAAAGTAAGACAGTATGGTGTGGATGCTTAATTAGATTTTTATTTTGTAAATGTGCCAACACCATACCCTGGCTCAGTCTAATTACATAACACAAACTTGTGTTTGCATTTTATTGGTTTAGTTTGATTGTTTTATCATTTGTTTGTACATAGCCACTACACTAAGGACTAACAACAACCCAGACATTTAGTCCTGGTGACCTTTGCCCCAACCTGATTTACCTCTGCTTTAACCAATAAGATCTTTGCGTCTCCAAAACTGGTATTATGTGATGGGTACAAATGGTGCAGATGTCAGGGTTAAATGTCAGGGCAAAGGTCAACAGAAAGAGAGTTGTTAGATCTTACTGTAGTGGCTAGTACAAGCTAAAACATGAACATAGCAAAACTAATAAAATAGAAACAAAAGTTTGGTCTAATTTGAATTAGACTGACCCTAGCTTTCTCTGTATCATTTCATTTTTTGGTAGAATTGAATTTCTGACCCTATAATTTAGCTAATCAAATTGTTAATTTACAGAATTAAAGTTTATCATCTGCTACATCCTAACTGCTACTCTGGTTTTATACTTTTAGTTGTCTCTCCCCTTCTGTATATTTTATTGCTTTTGGATTTAAATTGTAAATGAAGAAATGATTGTGTTCGGCATTTCTCCACAAAGTTCAGACAATGCTGCATAATAAATCAGATCAAGTTATGCTATTTAAATTTTTTACACCATGCTGAAATTCAAAGGAGAATCTCCTTTAGAAATCTCCTTTGAAAGCTTCATTAAAAAATTGCAGTTTTAAAAGGTTTTCTTCTTATATCATCAGTATGATATCAACTGTATGTTTTCTCACTAAGAGCTTGGACAGTTAGACACAGTTTACTTTATTTGCTTAGCATGTGGTTAACATACTAGTTTCTTGTTCCCCTCAATTCTATTCTGGTGTTGTATAAGAAACATCACAATTGTAACTGCACAATATTAATACATCATTTTATTACTGATACTCATTTTCAACAAAGACAAAAGGGGACACTTAAAGCATCTGATTGAAAATTGGAATGATGCAAATTGATACTATCAGTGTCCCAATACACAAAAAAAAAATCTTTTTCCTATCCTGCTAGATAAGTACTGGGTTATTGTAAGAGCAAAAGATATTTCTTGAAACTTTAATCTTACTCATTGGGTGTTATTTATCATTTCAGTTTTAATGATGAAAATCGAGGTGGTGGAAGAGGTAGAAGAGGGGCTAGAGGAATGAGAGGTGCCCAGAGAGGTCAAAGGGGACGTGGACGAGGTGGAAGGGGAGGACAGAATGGTAAACCACCAACAGCTGAAGAATTAGATAACCAATTAGATGCCTACATGTCTAAAACTAAATCACATTTAGATTCAGAATTAGATCAATACATGGCAGATGCTAATCCCAATTCTTAAACTATTGAACTTGAAGAGACATTATGTGATTTAACTAAACATGCGAACAACATACATGCAAGTGAAATAATGGTGGTAAAATTGTTAAACAAAAGACAATTATTAACAATATAAGAAAAACTTGTGAAGGTTTAACTGCCACCTTAGTGTTCACGCTGTGTACATACCCCATTTTTATCTTTTTATTATTTCAACCAACATTCATCATTATATGTAGTTTCTTATCATTTTAAGTGGAAATATTTTAATATTGGTCAAGTTCAGGTGACTTGTTTTTTTTTTTTCATTTAATAAAATTTCTATTGTCATATAATTTTACTTTTATTTTTTCCCGTTAATACTAAGTGTTTTGCTTTAAAACAATTTGCTATTTGCCACATCATTGACAAACCTCTTTTTCAATTTCCAACTGCGAAGCAATTTTTATACATGTTTAGTCTTACTACATCCTGTAGTACATGGAGCCTTCGTTAACAGTCCTGCACAAACAACAAGAGACCTTTTCAATGTCGGCTTTGTCCACTTTTAGTTTCTGAGACACTTGCTAATGTCTGAAAGAGTATTGCATATCCTATCCCTTACAAATTTCCAATGTAAGGATGGGGTCTGAAAAATAATAACTAAAAATTAATTTTCACTACCATCATAAGTAGTGTATATATATTTACATACTTAACTTTACAAAAATACCATGGCAAGCAATAGGATTACATAAAAACAAATTAAACAATGGACAATAAGCTTGGCACATGTCAACTTATACAGTGATTGTTTTAAAAAGATTTAATAAATAGTTAGTGGTTGATAAGAGCATGGATTTGACTTGTGATGATCCTAAATTAAATATATATTCAATAATCATTCATTATATTCTGTAAGTGCAAGGTTTGCTTGTGGTTTTGTATTCTAAACACCTGCTTCCTTGTAATATTCCTTACAATATCTCGGTTGCAATCTTTAAAGCAATACCTCTTAGAATGAACAAAAAAAATTAAGTTCTCAAACTTGGTCAATCAGAGTATATATTCATCAACGATGTCCAAAGTATACAAATAAAATGCAAAAAACCCATGAAAATATGTAAATTTCCATATAATAACAGGTTATAATTGATAAACGCCTTAAATTTGATTTAGGGTTTTTCAATTACTGAATATAAACATTGTTTTCTGGATTTATCAGATTATTTAGGTAATCTTTTGTATAGTTATGCAACCCTTGATGAATATAAACTTCTATTGACCAAATTTGAAAATTTAGATTTTTTGTTCGTTCTAAGAGGTTGTATTCCTTTAACAGATTACCTGCAATGTGATCAAATGTTTAAGGAATAAGTAGTCAACCTCATCACCAGGTTTTAATACCCACACATTTTTTTCCTAACTTGTACTTGCTTATATTACTTAAAGTAACAAGGTTTTTTTAATATTGACTAAACACTATATGAGATCATCAAGGAAACTAGAACAAAAAGTTAGTGTCTATTGCTGGAATCTCCATTATTTTAGATACCATAGGTCTTATGTTGACTGGTACAATTTTTAATTGGTTTGAATTAAATTTTCGATGTTAAAAATTACTCTATTTATAAGATAGTTAATAAAAGTACTCAATTTTGAAATTTTAGGCTTTCATATGAATCAATTCAGATATTCAAGATTGTATCTAGTTGAATATAAAAAGTTTCTTTAACTAATTGCACCAAGCTGGATGAATCTATCATCAAAAGCAACATAAAATTAATATTTCTATAAAACACTAAAAGCTAAGGGAATTTGGTAATTCTATATATAATTATGCAGTATGTGGTATTCTCCAAATAAAACTTAACCTTAAAGCATGGGAGCAACTCAATATATACAAAAATTCTCCAAGAATAACAAGAGGTACAAGGAAATTGGAATATAAAAGCTAATTAAGTTGTCAAAAGCAAAGGTTATTTAAATACTATAATGTATACAATTATCAAAATAAAGTAATTCGTGCATTGTACTAGTATTAAGGACAATAAGGTTTTTGATTCTATTCATAAAACATATTAATAATTTAATCATCTTGATTGCCAATTCTATTTAGGCCGATACAAGTAAAATCAACAATTTGAATGATTTTATCAGACGTGGCTTTATGATATATTTCATTTACAATATAATACAATGATTAAATTATCTTATAATATACATAATAATTAAAAGCTTTATATAACCTGTACAAAACATTCTATAAAATATTGTATAAATTATCTATTTGTTTAATTAATTAATTATTTTTTTTAATTTTCGTGGTATGGAGATTTTTTTTCAGCTAAGAAAAAAAAAAACACTGCTGTGTAAGCACTGTTAGATCATATATAATTAGGTCATGACTTCTCTTGATATTTATTGCTAAGGTTATCTATTGCATTCAATAACATGGCTTTCTATCATACGATTTTGTTAAAAAATACTTATCTAATATTACACAGCAGTACATGGAATACAGTACGATATTTTAAAATTAAGTTCATAATATCAAATTCACCTTCTTCAGTATTCATGTTTTATCTGCAAGCTGACAAAAAATCATGGCAGGAGAAATAGGCTATCAATGATGGCCTCTGTAATTAACGTACACAAGTTTAGGGGCCAAATCATAAAGTTCAATCAATTTAATGTATTGACAGTTACTGAGCTTACTGATCTGAAGACTAAAGAACTGTTTCATGTGTTTATTACATGAAACATAAGTAATTTAGACAATTATATGATGTATTTGAAACATAAAATGCATGTTTCTATCATTACTTCAAATGTCAAGTCAATACAATGCAAAAAATAGCATAAAATTTGCAATAATGACAGTTGAGAACACGATATTATGTGATCAATATGATATGAACACAGATATAATAATACTATAAAGTAATAAATCACAACCTATTTATCATGTTTAGAACATGTAATATATCTTACACTAAGATTACTTATATAAATTATGCCTTAAATATTCTCTAATTAAATATATCATCTTCATCTAATCATCCTATTTGACAATATCAAACAATAATAAGGCTAGATTCATTTTGAAATGTGGTCAAAACAATACCACTCCTAAATATTTTTCCTCAACTCAATCTACCGTTATAACTAAGTTTATATTTTACTAGATATCACACTCCTATTTTAAAGTCACTTGTTGGCTACCTGATAATATTAGAGAATATAGGCTACTAACATAGATAACTATATATTCAGATATTAAAATTTTTCATGAAATTCTCTAGAGAGATATGTCCAAGCATAGATACAGATAAAATGGAAGTCAAACATCTATCCTACTCTAGACTATTCTTATCTTAACAATACAATTATCAATCATTAATGACCTAACGAAAAATATCACAAAACATTTGTAAGAAGACCAGCCTCAAGAATTGTATAAGAAATATTTCATATAACATGTAAGTCATGATTGGAAACAGGCAGTATGAAGGAATGGAATTTCTTCGACCATAAAATCTTCATGTTAACATTTATTGGCAACAATTATGTTATTTGGCAATGGAAGAATTATAAATGACAAGAAAAACTGTGAGAACAGTTCAAACGAAAAAAAAAAACAAAAAAACATAACAGTAGGTGAAAGAAGAACATGTTAAGCTAAGATTCCATTTATGCGGATGCGTCAGGCGTTGAAAAATCGAAATGGTTGATTTAAGAGGGTATGATTCCATATATGCAGAAGCGGTATCCGTCAAATTGTCTCCGTCATGTGTCAAAAAAAAAAATCGCCTGGTGTAGCGATTTTTGACGCATCAGATTGAATTGACGCTCGGAGACGCGTATATGGAATCTTAGCTTTATGAACTAGACCAAGTAGGTATTAAAACAGACATGTTATATATATAGACGTTTTATTGTGTAGCACCTTATGATGCTTTTGTCTTCTGTTTCATGCACCTTAGTTCTTCTTTATAACAAAAATATTGCAACATTCCATGTCATTTCAGCTTAATTCAGGGATATAATAAACATTCCATTGTGTTCAGTTTCAACGAACCCTATATTAAGGTTTAACAGTATAATTTGGGCACTTGAACAATGATGGTTTTATCAGATCTCATATCTTGTTAGCACTTTAAGAACACCATAGATTTGTGAAGCTAGACTTTTATCATTCAATCACAGCTATAGCTATCACTCTTCTTTCATAATTTATTCACATATAATGATAAAGTTCTAAAAACTTCATCAAAATGAGGTCTTTGATCAGGTTCATATTCCCAACACCTTCTCATTAAAGTATATATTTCATCTGGTGTGCCAGCAGGAGGGGGCATCCTATATCCTGAAAAAAAAAAAAATCAAATATTTATAAAGTATTCAAATGTCAATTACTGTCTGAATGAAAGAATTTTTTTTTTTAAACTGAATGAATAGATGCTCATCTTAAAGCCAAAACCTATGTTATGTTTAAATTTACATAGACTTCTTTCTGATAAACTAGAAAGAGTGATTTTGGCTCGTGATCAGTTTTCAGGATACTAAAGAAAGAACAAACAATAAATACATACCATCTTCAATTTGCTCTCTAGCTTGAGCATTAGTTTTACCAGTATAAGGCGTAACACCAAAAGAAAATATTTCCCACATTAATATTCCAAAACTCCAAACATCACATAATGATGTATATACACCTGTAGTGATAAACATAAACAATTGGCTGCGGACTAATAACATTGGCCATGCTTTTTTATACTTTGGCTACCGTTGTGGCTTAATTGGTGCTGATAGTAATAATCTCAAAGAGTTAAAAAAAAATCGAGATAAACCAATTTACCAAAGTTGAGTGCTTCAGGTGCTGTCCATTTGATAGGTATCTGTTTCATTCCCTGGGAGACGTGATATTCACCCTCTTCTCTAGACATACCAAAATCTGATATCTTAACTACATTAGTATCACCTACTAGACAGTTTCTGGCTGCTAGATCCCTAGAAATGATAATAATCATCTCATTCAATACCTTCAATATGATTAAAGCGATACAACCTCTTAGAATGAACAAAAAAATCAAGTTCTCAAACTTGGTCAATAAGAGTATATATTCATCAACAGTGTCCAAAGTATACAAACAGAATCAAATAAACCCATAAAACTATGTAATTTTCCATACAATTACAGATTATTATTGAAAAATGCCTTAATTTGGATTAAGGGATTTATTAATTTTTGTATTTAAACATAAATTTCTGGATTTATAAAATTATTTAGGTAATCTGTTTTATAGTTACGCCACTAGGTTTGTCCCCTGATGAATATATAATATACTCCTATTGACCAAGTTTGAAAAATTATTTTTTTTGTTCATTCTAAGAGGTAGTATCGCTTTAATATACATACATTTTTAAATATTTTAATATTTTCTGATTTTAAGTGTTCTCAGCCACATATTGTGAAATATCAGTGTTTTCACATAGAGAACATTCTTTAAAGTTTTAAAACCTGTGCACAATAAAATAAGTTTCAATTTATTTGATATACACAAGTGGTATTATATTGTAATGGATATTTACTCACCTATGGATACAACCTTTACTCTCTAAATAACTCATACCATTAGCTGCATCAACACACATTTGTGTTAACTCTTTTTTAGTATGTATTCTTCCTTGTTTTCGTAAATATGATAATAAGGCACCACCTGGAATAATAGTTAGAAAATGGGCTATTACTGAGGTTAAAATTTTATACGGTTCAGCATTCAGTGATAAGGAATAATTAAATCTAAATCTGTCATGAATTGTGTCTTAAAATGTGATTTATGGAAAAATCATGGTTGAAGATGAAGACAAAACAAATTTCACACTTGTGACCCTTCAACAGTATACATTTCAGACAGATTACTGTATATTTCCAAATACAATGCGCACCCATGTATAATGTGCACCCCTTCCTTATCCCATCAAAATCAGGTAAAATTCATTTACCTATGTAAAGTGCCCACCACTTGTTCACAAAAAAAAATTTGGCATAACGCAGACACCAAAAAAGTTTTTATCTATCGATTTATTGATAACGCAATTTGACAGTGTAATGCGCACCCCTTGTTTCACAGGTACTTTTCAGGGTAAAAAAGTGTGCACTATACCCAGAAATAAACGGTACAGCACTGACAATTAATATATATATATACATGTATTTCTTTTAACCTACCTGACACAAATTCCATAACAATCATAACAGGTTGTCTGGAGGCAGCTATACCAATAAACTCTACTATATTAGGATGATCATACTGTTTTAATATTCTTCCTTCTTGTAAAAACTTTTTACGTTGATCCTCAGATAATGTATCTTTACAAGTTTTAACTGCCACAACAGTATTGTTTGGTCGAAAATATCCTTTATATACCTCACCAAAATTACCCTACAATATAGATATTTTCATAAAATCTTGGGAGAAATTTATTTGACATAATAATTTATCAAGATCATATTGTTGAATACAGCCATCATTTCCTTGTTGGATCTTTCCTGTCATTTAAAAGATTAACAATTTCTTTTACATCAAAGCAAATGATAGTAATTTGACAAAGGTTTTTAAAATTTTAAACAAAGGAATTTCAGGGTATGCATTAAGGCCTGGGTTCCCAATTTGGGTCGCAAAGCATTTTTCTTGGGGTCGCAAACTAGTCTGACAACTTTTTGAAAATTGATATTTTACTATATTTTTCTCAAATTATTCAGATTGTTTTGTCATGAGATTGACACTGACCACATGAACTTACTGTTCTACACTCAAAACTCAAGACTAGAAATAATGTAAAATAAACTTACATTGCCTATTTTCATTTCCAATGTTATGTCATCATTCATCAATTCCCAAGCTTCACGTTTAATAGCATTACGTAATATGGCTTGAGATTTAGTTGTTACTGGGGTACCAATACTATATTGATATTTGACTAATTGTGATATGGTTGGAAATGATTGACCTTCAAATCTCCACTCACCCTGAAATTAACAAATTATTATTAAGTTTTAATCTCTTTTCAATAAACATAATTTAAATCTCAATATTATGATAATTATGTTTGCTTCATATTTTGTTAACGATACATTTGTAAGGAAACATGATACCAAGCATAAGAGATAATATCAATGCTAAATTAGGACTAGAAAAACTTTACCATTCAATTTAGAAATAGAAGTGTTTTTCTGATTGGGATTCTTGATGCCTTAGATCTGCAGTTGACGACAATATTTTCTGCACATTTTAATTGTAAAAAAATCTTTTATGATGTATAACACTAAAGTAATTCTCCTTACCTCTGTGCCTTGTATAATGAAATGTTTATAACCTTCCCAATAAACTGATAATACATATTGTACTTCATTAGTACGTTTATTTTTACTTTCACGTATTAAATAGTCACCATCATTATTTAATAAGCGTTGTACTTCTTCTCTAGGTAACACACCATGAAAACATTCATCATCTTGTAATCTTACTGGTAAATCACTAAAATCCTACAGAAAAAAACACAAGATGATACATAACTAAGAGTTTGAATGTTTACCAGAAAACAACAAGGCCAAAATGAGGTGAAATAGATTGTACATTTATCCTTGCATGTATATTAACATACTTACAAGATGTATATCAACATACTTCTAACATACATATCAACATACTTACAACATGTATATCAACATACTTACAACATGTATATCAACATACTTGCAACATGTATATCAACATACAGTGTACTCATCTGAGTACTACGACATTCTGCGTAATCCGACATCAATGTCTGGTCCCGATTGAATTCCTTCTTGTGTCAGTTTAAAAAACTCTTAGTATTCCGACCATCTGTGTATTCCGTTATTGTTCACGAGAATCTGCGAGATGGGTGCGTTCGACTTTTTGTTCTAGACACTTCTAATAAAGAAATTATTATTATTATTATTAATAGGATTTCAATGATAGAGCACGACACAGATAAAGCACTACGAATCGAACACTACCCGCTATTCCCCGGATGTCGAAAATGATAAACAAGTTGATATTTCTTTCACGACCCCCGTCAAGCGAGGCTATTTCGAAGGACCTAAATAATTCGCGGAGAAAGTAAATGATTATTATTGCTCATTTTGATATCGATCTAGGATTACGTTCATCATTATCCCACAAAAATCTACGTGCCGGTTTTAAATGCGACCTTATTGAAATAACCCACACCGATCTGAAAATAGTAATGTTCGTCTGCTACAAAATACTCGCTCAATGAATAAACTTTACTGTAGAATACGTCGCGAGTATACCAAAACATCCCGTCAAAAACGATGTCGAAAATAATCTTGGAAATGTTTTTAACTTAAAACGCAAACATCGATTTGTTATTTATTGATTTTTCTACTTATCGCCGACTACAGGTAGACAACTTCTTATCTGGGTCACTGAGCTATAAATAGTAACATACTGACAGATGAGAAATCTTGACCTTTGAGTATTCCGTCACTCTCCGTAATCCGACATTTTTTTATGGTCCCAATGCATGTCGGATTACACAGAGTACACTGTACTTACAACATGTATATCAACATACTTACAACATGTATATCAACATACTTACAACATGTATATCAACATACTAACAACATGTTTATCAACATACTTACAACATGTATATCAACATACTTACAACATGTATATCAACATACTTACAACATGTATATCAACAGAGTTTTCTTGATTCAATGGTCTAGGAGAACCAGGACTATCTGAACCATTTGCAGGATTCATATCATGTTGTTCATAACCATCGCCCACTTTTTTATTACTATTTTTAGCTTTCTTATTCTCTGTTACATTCTCTAAATTATAGGGTGGACTTTCACTTCTTCGACGAAATAAATTTACAAATTTCTTTTTCTTTGTAGTCAATGATGATGTTGATAATGTTGAGCTTGTATCCTAAAAATATAACATATATAACTCCTGATATTGGTAAATAATTTCTAAAAAGATCTAAATAGTTACATGGGATCAAAAAATATAAAAATAAATCTCAAAATTTTTTTTTAAAAGAAATATTCAGAATTTCAAAGATAAATCTAAATTTTTGACATATATCTTTAATTCAATAGTAATAATCTCAAAATTTGTTAAAATATTTTCCTCATAATCTGTGTTTTCTATAGAACTAGTTTAGTTTAGTTTCCCATTTTAGAAACAATAAACAAGAAAATAGAAGAACTGCTTACATTGTAAATAAAAAGGAGAAAAAAACAAGGGGGAAACAATTGGAAAATCTCAGGATATGACAAAACTAAATTTTATAATAGTATACTATAATCTAGAATAACAGTAGGTATCAAATTGAAAAGTATTTAAGGGTTGATTGTAGAATTTAAATGGGTTCAAGATGATGTAGCTTATCACAATATAGAATTTACATTCATGTAATATATCATCCCCAGATGCACATTCAATATTCAACTTTGATGCAACTTGTAAATTCACCAACACCATAAAGTAAAAATAATTTGTAAAGAGCCAACACGTAAGGGTTTCACAAAATAGGGTTTACTCCAAATACCACAAAAATAAAAGTAAGTCTTATTAAAAATAAGGCAAAAGAAATGGATTTCCAATGCTGTAAGTAAAGCAGATAAGACCTAGCTTAATTTTACACCCATGCTTGGATGAACACCAATAAACTGTACATAAAAGGGATCTGAAAATTCAGTACAAATAAACCAAAATCAGTTATTGTTTTCCACAGCCTGTTGGTTCAGATCAGCTATCAATTCAAAGCATCTCTATTGTTTGTTGCTGTCAACATGAGAAAATGTTCATTTAATAAAATTTGACTGACTATTGGTCTATATATACTAACTAATAAACAATAAACACACGTAACACCAATATCCTACATGTACACCTAAATAACACAATAATATGATACTAGAAGCCACCCACATACAATTCTCAATAGTGTTTACCTTAACATACATCTGATATGAAATAATAACAATATGTATATTATACTTAATGTTTCTTCTTATATCATATTTTAAACAGTTATTACACAAAATCATTATTAACTGCTAGCAGAAAGAGTCTATTTGAACCTATTTTGACCTGTATATTAATGTTGATTTTGACATCAAGTAAGTCAAATGATCATAGATAAATTGAATGGATTAAACACATTATGCTATGTTAAGTTCAGAAGTTGATAAAATTGTGATAATATTCATATTTTAGCTAATATATCATATTAAATTACTTACCAAGTCACCATTTTCTAATAAATTAGATACAGTAGGTGGATTACTATCACCTAAATCATCTAATGGTTTACTGATAATATCCGAAATATTCCTCAATTTCTGTAAGTTAGATTCTGTTTCACACATTTCTTTTTCTAATATTATAAACTCTTTCTTCTTTTCGCTGTATCTATAAATAATCAATATATATTAAAACACACTAATAATGTTATAGATTTATAATTAACATATATCAAAATAATTCCAATCATTGTAACAACAAACATTGGTACAGTTTTTTTTATGGAGTCTGAGATATTAATATATAATGAACATCAATCAATAAGAGTCTTCTAAATTTCATCAGGGCATTGATCTGGTTTTTTTTATACAAGTTGAGTGGTAGTGGATCAGCATAAATAACTATCAAACTTTCTTGGCAACAAAAGAGAAGGAGAAATGAATATCCTGGAAAAAAATTTAAAGATCAATCCTAAAATTCTTGAATAAAATTACTTACTCTGTGACTAATTCTGTAGTTTTACTAACAGCTAGTCTTGTTTCTAATCTATTCAAATCAACAGATAAACTTTTATGTCTTGTGGTTTTTATTTCTAAACTTTTTTGGCATTCATTCATTTGACTTTGTAATTGAGTTCTCCTGAAATTATAAAAAATATCATTGATAAATATAATTAAATCATAAATTTATATAATATCAACACAGAATTTTGATATGATAGACAAATATACTAGTTCATTGCTAATTCATCGTAGTTTGACCACTTTGAGTGTTTGTTTATAAGGGACAATATGCATCAAACACGGCATTGTCCAAGTGGAAAATCAGACATATTTAGGTTTGTAGGGGTTTTCAATTTCTTACCGTTGTAATAAGGATTCATATGTAACATCATCTATTTCTAAAACATTTGGTTGTAAGGAAACACTAAAACAGTCTATTGCTTTTTCATCAAATTCAAATGTATTTGCTGTTAACTGTTCAGACCTTTATAAAGAGAAGATAAAAGTTTTCTTCATATATTTTCTGTCAAAATGAAATCATCTATATACCAGATAAACAACAATATGAACAGAACAAAGCAGCCTCCTTTAATATGTATATAATATAATTTGGACAGTTAAGAAAATCTCCATAGGTTTGTACTTATTTCATTTACTTTATATTATAATGATTTAATATCAGAAGTTTGAAGCATTCTCTCTATTATACTGTATTTTGTTACTTACTTATATTTATTCATAAATGATTTAGTATATTCTGTGGCTGGTACTATACTATCTATATCACTGCCTATTTTATCAAATATCCTTTGATACTGACTACTTGAATAATCCGTTAACTTGTGGTATTCTTCTAATACAAATTTACTGCAAAATACAGTTCAACATCATATAAAACATCATATCACATTATCAAAGTTTTAGACCAGATACTGAACATGAAAACAGTCAGTTAAAGTTAAAATAAACAGACTATGAATCAGCATATTATGTAAACAGGAAGATGTGTTTCTTTCATTATAAAACAAACACTTTACATGTAATTCTTTCCACAGATATATCGTGACAAATACTATAACCACAAAATAAAACATCAAAACAACAAATATATAGACAATATGCTCAAAATTTATACTTTATTTCTGAATTATAATTGACTGATTTTGAATACATGTAATTAATTATATGGAGCAAAATTCTCTGAGGTCCAAAAGAAAAGATTGAATTATAAAAATTGTCGTAACAGTACCCCAGATTTCACTCTCAAACTGGGTTTATCAACTCATTCTTTAAAAGTATGGAAGTCTAAAACATAAACAAGAAAGATTATGAGCCTACCTTTGGTATATAAGAAGTTCTTGAGCTGCTTGTTGATAATCTAAATAAGATGGTAATGTATTACCTAAATATACAGATTGGTGTTCTTCTACCTCTCTTAAAGCTAATACATAATCATTATGTAATCTATGTAACTTTATAGTTGTTTTATTCAACTTATTCTTAGCCTCATCAACCTTAGACCCACCTTTACCTAGAAATAATAACATAACTTTTTATAGAAAATATTAAATAAAATATAAATAGAAATGTAAGAGAAACTGGAAATCGTTAAAGAAAATAGTTTTGTCAGTACCAATCTTTCTTGATTAATAGTCATCTGTATAAAACTTTATTGATGCTTGGTAAGAAACACTATTAAACAGATATATACATATGTAGATCATATATATATTATTATATAGGTTTATATTTTACCATACCTTTTGATTGTAACTCTTGACATTTGATTTTTTCAGCTTTTAATCGTTCAACAGTTTTACAATATTCTAGTTTATATTTCTGTACATCTTCTTGTAACTAGGAAAAGTATTTTCATGAATGTTAACATTATGGTAGTTAATATAATAATAAATAATACATGTACCATTTTCTTAAGATTTTGTCTTTTCCTCCTTTCTTATATGACCCCATCTTAATGCAAAAAAGTTTAAAAGATATCTCCTATTTGATATTTTAACTTACTTTATTAAAATCTGTTTCTAATCTATTTCTCTCTTCAACATAAAATCTTCTCATATTTTTCTTCTCGTTAATAATATTAGTCATTGTATCTAATGTTCTAGTGGCCAATGTATCAGCATTCTCCCGTACTTGTTTTAAAAATACATCTGATTCACTGACTATATTATCCCATACCTAAGATACATCAAACAAATACATTGTACATCTAAAATACATTGTACATCTAAAATATGATGTAACCTAGTTTTTCACTCTGTGAGGCTGTCATATAGCTATGAATTAATATAGGACTTGGAACGATAATGAAAAATATCACAAAAGGATCTTGTAGCCAACAACTTGCATCACTGATATATTCTAAGTGATACTACCGACAGGTAAGCTTACCTTTTAAAATGGACCAAAATTTAAGTTTTCAAACTTGGCCTTTAAACATAATCATATAAATCAGACTCTCTTAACACAAACATTAGAAATATTATGATTAGGCACTATGGGCTCTAGAAATGATGTTTCTAACGACTTTGTTTCATAAATTTAAAACTTGGTTATTCAAATCATTACTTACTTTCAGAAAGGTTAAAGTGTCACTGAACTCGGAGGAATCAACTTTTTGAGCTTGTGCTATAACTTTAGCTAATGAAGTAGCATATTGACGATCACTCTCTACCCTTAGGGCCATACATCTTTTGATATTCTCTAACACTTTAATTTCTATATCTTGTACTTCAATTAGGGCCCTGTGAGATATACGCCCTTGTAACTGTGTACCAAACCCCATGATGTTAGTCTTAACCTAACACTACATTCTGAAAAATTAAAGAAACAAAAGCATTTAGAAGACAGAATAGCATTACATGTATATTTAATATAAAAAATGTTTAAATATCAAGGCATGTTTGTTCTAAATAGAATATGAGACTTATGAGAAGTTTAGATGATATTATTTCCACTAGGGCTAGGGTGTATATATTTTCTTTAAAATTTCTCCAACGTCATAATGAAAAGTAGTAGGTCTTACACAAGTACCGGTACAGCTGAATTTGATTTCTATCAAGTGTGAAAATAATTAGATAATACAATCTATTTAATTTAAAGCCATACAAGCTCTTAAAATGAACACAAAATTTAAGTTCACAAACTTGGCCATTAAGAGTATATTTTCATCATTCAAAGGTGTCAATCGAGTATTTTAAAATGCGGATACAAATTAATGCGATCGCGGATAGGTCGCATTTAACGCATTAATTTCTATCTCGCAATAATTTGTAGCCTTACAGTTTATAGATAATATGACACCACACAAGTTGCCTAATGAATATATAAACTCTTACTTATTCACTAAGTTTGAGAATTAGGCTTTTTTGATCATTTTAAATGGTAGTATTCCTTTAAATATAAACTTATACATAATAAAAATATGCAAATTGTTCTAAAAACTTTTTAACCCAAAAAATTCATCTTAATTATATTATACATTTCATTAGCAAAAGGTTAAATAAAAAGATAAATTTGAATCATCATTATGTTGCTGATATTCTCCTGGTTTTTTATGTCCAGTACTCGTTACTACAGGTTGGAACATCAGAAATGCAACTGCAGACACTGAGACAGAACAACTTCAACCAGGTGAAAGGTGAGTCACAATGTTTGTTGTTATCTATTAAGAATTAAAAAAGGCCTCGACATAGTTTGTTTATTATTGCTCAGTAAATGCAGACACAACTTTTAGCATCTATGTCTGTGGTAGGGTGTTATGATAATAGGCAATAGTTTTTTTCTTACCAATCAAGACAGAGCAGTCATGATAAATTATCTAGATCTACTCACAAAAAAAAAGATTTGTTGACAAATTTCATTGATTTATGACCTGGTTCACTACTTTTGTCTTGTCGTGGTCGGTGTCATTTTTGCAATATTAATTGTCGTTTATTGAACTTACAGTTAAGTGGGCATGGAATAATTTTAAATATCAAGGTTTATAAAGTTAGGGTTGGATTTTATCTCCTCAAAACTTCTCGAATTCATTTCTTCAATACTTCCGCTTTCAGCCATTGATTACTACGTCATTGTTTTATGTGCACAAACTGTCTCTGACGTAAAACGCATAGGTTCCCAAAATATTTTTCAACAAAAAGAAAACAAATGACAATTTTCCTTGAAAACTCCCTTATTATAGCCTAATTCCTTCGGGTTTAATTACGAGCTAGTTCTTCAATGTAGTTCAAAACCTTACATTTTTCATTTCTACACAGGTAGGTTAAGACTAAGAGTGCATGGAACTTGATCACTTTTTTGTAAATAAATAACTAAAAAAAAAATAGGTCATTCTCAACTGCCAACTGGCAGTGAATGTTGTTACATAGGGAGAGAGTGTCAGTTAGGTATTAAAGGTGACAGTTTTCAACTTATATTGTCTATTTAACATATAATCAGGATATGTATTATAAGTTATATATCTATTTTGTACATTTCTTTTCAGAATGGAAGAAAATAAATCAGAATATGGATGTAGTAGTAGAGAAGATTTAGCAGAAGTTAATAAAGTAGAAGATGGAAAACCTACTAACTTAGTACCTAAGCCTTGTCACGTTGATGATGAAGTAGATGTAAATTGTGATAATTCTAATGATGTCAATGGTTTACCAGAATGTGACAGAAGTATACAAACATCCAAATCCAATAATGATATTACTAAACAGGAAAAAGCTAAAAAATTACAAACCCCTATTAATAAGCCTAAACAAACATTATCAAACCTCAGAGTAAGAGCTTCTACAAGTTTAGGTCACAATTCAACAGTGAGAAATAGGATTAATGGTCAAAATCCAAGACCTAAATCTGCTTCAAGTACCTCTAGTAAATCTAATGCATCTAGCTTGTCTAAAAACTATCCACGACACAAAAATGACACAAGACAACTAAATCATCATCCAAATGTTGCATCAAGTTCAACTCAAATGAATAAATTTGTAGATTATTTTGGGTCAAGAAGACCATATTCTCATCAAGTCAGTTCACCGCTGTTACTAAACACACATCCGGCAAAACGACCCCATAATTTTAGTTTTGATAAAGCTGCAAGACCCTTTACAAAATCTTCAAAACTGTATAAGCCTCTAAGTGCAAGTTTGAAAGCAAAACAGTTGTTATTATCTAATAAGTTACCAGACATTGACTTTGATATTAAACCAAAACATTTAAATATACCTATTGAGAATACACAGGTAGATATAAATGACTATGACAATTGTAAGTTACCTATACCAATATTGACTTATATATTTCAATATCTATCATTATATGATTTACTGTGTCAAACAGCTCGTGTATGTAGATACTGGTATACAGCTGTGTTTGACCCTGCTCTGTGGAGATATGTGAATTTAAGTGAACAATCTCAGTTAAATGATGAAATTTTGGTGAAATTGACCCATATAAGTGATAATATATTAGGAATTGACTTATCAACACACCGAGGATCTCTACATGTGTTCCCTCAAACTATAGAAATGTGTCTTAAAAAAAGTAAAAATTTAAAAACTTTCAACATGGCAAGGTAATGTATTAAATCAATCAATATAATATAAGGCTAATGGAAAGTGAACATTTCAGAATGAATCAAAGCCAGTCTACAACTGCAAAAAATGAGTAAAACTTACAGATTTTTATTAATGTATTAGGAATAACCATTTCCTTTCAAGAAAATAATAGTTAAAAGATTTTGGAGTTTTTCAACTATAATATGTTTTTAAATTCTTTGTTTTATTATATTTTAGATGTTTTGATATGCCAGGTGAAGCCTTTGAATCTATTGGTCTATACTGTCATCATCTAGTTCATTTAGATTTAGATATCTGTTCTAATATTACAAATGAAGCAATAATAAATGTAAGTTACGACAAATTATTTCTTAACTTAACAACAAGCTGATATCTCATTAAGAACTGATCGTCTTCTAAATTGTCTTGACAGTATTATCATTCTTACAGTTAAATATGACCAATATCATTCAGCTGTGTTTGAGCTTTATTCTAATGCAAATTTTGAGATGTCAGATTTTATTCAAGCAAATATTATTTTATCGAATATTTTAGATTGGTAAAGGCTGTAGTGAGTTAAAAGTACTGTATGTTGGACAATGTAGTTTTATTAAGAATACTGGTATAGTAGAAGTTGCTAGAGGTTGTCCTAATCTACAACAGTTACGTATTGAACAGTGTGATAAGGTGGGTAGTAGTCTCAATCAAGAGAACCATGGGCATTTAATATTTGCATATCTCAAGACATCCGTCTCAACCTTCGTCATTGTTCGAGACTAAGTTCAAGACTATATAATGACTCGGTCATTATAGGCGGCCATCTTGCGCAGTAAATGGCCAGGAAAAGACAACTTTTGTTTGGAGATTGATTTTGATTGGCTATTTTTACTACGAAAAAAGACGACACTCTCTGTAGACTGATTGTGATTGGCTGAACTATAATTTATTCAATATGGTTATCTAGTGTTACAAATTGGCTAAACTATTATTTTTCGTTTAATTTTAATCCACGGGGTTTATTCGTCATGAGCAAAGGAAACGCCCCCTTTTCGGTAACGTCAACATACTATGACGTCGTTTCATTATGACGTCACTTCTGGTCTATGGCTTCCTAGGAATTTGACGTCTCTGTGGATAACTCTGCTCCGAGCTTTGGATCCGAAATGGTACGTATTTAGAGTTTTCCTTCGTTTCTCCCCATACGGAGTAACTCCTCCGGTTGAATTATAGAGTCCCTAAATATTAAGAGTCGTTTCTCCACATACGGAGCAACTCCTCCAGTTGGATTATAGAGAGCCTAAATATTAGGAGTCGTTTCTCCCCATACGGAGCAACTCCTCCAGTTGAATTATAGAGAGCCTAAATATTAGGAGTCGTTTCTCCCCATACGGAGCAACTCCTCCAGTTGAATTATAGAGAGCCTAAATATTAGGAGTCGTTTCTCCCCATACGGAGCAACTCCTCCAGTTGAATTATAGAGAGCCTAAATATTAGGAGTCGTTTCTCCACATACGGAGCAACTCCTCCAGTTGAATTATAGAGTCCCTAAATATTAGGAGTCGTTTCTCCACATACGGAGCAACTCCTCCAGTTGAATTATAGAGAGCCTAAATATTAGGAGTCGTTTCTCCCCATACGGAGCAACTCCTCCAGTTGAATTATAGAGTCCCTAAGTCTTAGGAGTCGTTTCTCCACATACGGAGCAACTCCTCCAGTTGAATTATAGAGAGCCTAAATATTAGGAGTCGTTTCTCCCCATACGGAGCAACTCCTCCAGTTGAATTATAGAGAGCCTAAATATTAGGAGTCGTTTCTCCCCATACGGAGCAACTCCTCCAGTTGAATTATAGAGAGCCTAAATATTAGGAGTCGTTTCTCCACATACGGAGCAACTCCTCCAGTGGAATCTACTGCTTTACCAGACTGTTAGCAGGACATTGGATGTTAGATTGTTTTCGCGATTTATTTGATAATGTAATATTTGTTTGAATTGTATAATAAAGTTTATCATTAATTAATATGTTTTCTTTTCTTCTTTGATTGCGCTTGTCTGAGACGAATCGTATGTAACGAAAGCAAGTTTCGTAACACTGGTGTCAGAAGTGGGATCCTATAATCTCAGATTAAGTAAATCAAAAAGAAAACGAAAACGGTAACATAATTCAATCAAAAGCAAAATGTCTCTTGACGATTCAGAAATTATTTTTAATATTCATACAAATGATAACCCTAATAACGGAAATACTGTTGAGAACCAAAATGATAACAGTGAAGGTACCCTGTTTTCCCGGTTAACAGAACACATAGACTCACAACTTCGACGAGTCCTCGATGATAATCAAAACAATTTAACTACTATAAGAAGTGAGGTTCATGCAAGCCTTTCACAAATTCACGAAGAAGTCCAAGATTTGAAGCAAAACATGAGTTCCTTCAAAAATAAAAACTTACCACGATCGAGTCCTATTTACCCTGCATCTTCCTCCAGAGAGACACGTGATCCTTTGGATGTTAGATTTGATCGTGCTGTGCCGAAGCTAAAGGTAAAACCTCAAACATATGATGGTTCCACAGATTTCGAAGAATATATTTCTCAGTTCGAGATAATATCCAAAATCAATCAATGGGGTTATCGTGAAAAGTCACTATATTTGGCAAGTAACCTTACTGGAAACGCTCGATCAATTCTGGTTGAAGTTGATACAGATGGTGAACCTGATTTCGATTCCTTGAATCATTTGCTGCGCGTTCGATTTGGTGCCGTTGAAAGGTCTGAGATGTTTCGAGCGAGACTTCAGACTCGCGTCAGAGGTAAAACAGAGTCCTTACCAGAATTGGCCCAGGCAATTAGAAAGCTTACCAGACAGGCATACCCTACAGCTGATCCCTCACTTACAAGTATACTAGCTCTTGATCATTTCATAGATGCTCTTGCCGATGGAGACATGCGGCTTCGTCTCCGTGAATTGAGACCAAAGGATATAAATGAAGCCGAGACGCATGCAATTCGACTTGAAGCCCATAGAGTCGCAGAAAAACAAAGGGGACGCCATGTAAATGTGATCGATAATGAAGGTTGGGTTACGAGCAAAAATATCACATTACCCGATTCAGCTCTGTCACTATTGACAGAAACTGTAAAATCTCTTGATCAAACAACCAAACAGTTGTCTAGGAATATCTCTCAAGGCCAAAATAATGGGTATTCTAAATATAGTCCAAATACTAACAGAAGGAGATCCCAACGTAATGATTGGAATGGAAGACCTAGAACCGATCCAAAAGGTTTCAACTATGATAGGTCCAATAATTACAACCAGAATGGTCACGAAAGAGAGTGGTCACGGAATGATACGGGTGATCACAAACATGATCATTTGAGACCCAATAACTGGAGTTATCCAAAACGTGACAATAGTAATCATCCCCGGGACAGTGTTCCTGTCACGCAAGATGTTCGTCAAGCAGAGTTTTCGGAAAACTGTTAAATGCTGAATTTGTGGGGTTAAATTCAGCGATCCGCAACATACCCCAACACATTTCTCAAAGTAGTTCGTCAAAAGTTGATGAACGAAACATAACCATTAGTAGCATTAATAATGTCGATTATGGGCTTTTTGTACGTACCAAAATAAATGATAGACCAACGCCTATGCTTGTAGACACTGGTGCTAACGTATCTATTATGAGTTACTCATTTATTAAAGAACTCCAAACTTGTGGGACAGTCAATGTTTACCCTGTGAATATGAACCTAATCACTGCTACGGGAGAGAAGCAACCTTTTATTGGAAGTTGTTCCCTACGAATTGCGTTTGAAAACATTGAACTACAACAAGAATTTCTAATTGCCGATATAACACAAAAAGGGATTTTGGGAATTGATTTTCTTTCCAAAAATAAAATCAATATCATGCTTGAAAATAATTGTTTAAGCTTTAACGGGAAACAAATCCCTTGTTTTCGTTACCAGGGAGAGGGAGACCCCGAATGTTGTCGGATTGCTGTACTGGAGTCCATGGTTGTTCCACCCTTCTCCGAGGTAATAATTAATGGGAGGCCCCTAGATCCTATACCGAATCTAAAAGGTGTCCTAGTAGAACCAAATGATAAACTAGTCACAAAATATGAGCTGCTGCTTGCAAAGGCGGTCGTAGATCCAAGTTCGGGAATAATACCTATTCGAATCCTAAATATGAACGAGACAGAGCGCAAACTGTTCAGACATTCTGTGATAGCTACAATGAGCCCGATTGAAGAATGCATTATGCAAAGGGAAAACGCCTCTGTAAATGAAATTAATTTTTCAAATGACCATGTCCTAGACCCTGAGTTACCTGAACACATGAGCGAGTTGTATTCGAACGCTGCTAAAGATCTGAATTCTGATCAAAAACTTTTGTTAAAACGGCTCCTATTTAAATACAAACACACCTTTTCCAGTTCCAAAACTGACATCGGGGAAACCATTTTGACTGAGCATACTATAAACACGGCAAATCATCCCCCAATCAGACAAGCTCCGCGAAGAGTCCCAATTGCAAAAATAAAAGAAGTCGAAGAAGAAATTGAAAATATGGCCAGTCAAGGAGTCATTGAAAGGTCCGAAAGCCCTTGGAGTGCGCCTGTTGTATTGGTCCGAAAAAAAGACGATTCCATAAGGTTTTGTATCGATTATAGGCGCCTTAATGAAGTGACTATTAAAGACTCGCATCCTATACCGAGAATCGATACAACCCTTGATGCATTGTCGGGCTCAGGTTGGTTCAGTACACTTGATCTCATATCGGGCTACTGGCAAATCAAAGTTGCACCCTGTGACAGACCTAAAACAGCATTTTCCGTACCTGGGAGTGGATTATGGCAATTCACCCGTATGCCATTTGGACTTTGCAATGCCCCGGCGACATTTGAAAGGTTGATGGAGAAAGTTTTGTGCAAATTAACTTGGAAAATTTGCATGGTTTACCTTGATGATGTAATCGTTTTCTCGAAAACTTTCGAAGAGCACATAGATAATTTGGATGAAGTATTTCAGCGCCTTGATCAAGCTAATCTTAAAATGAGCCCAAACAAATGCATTTTGTTTAAGACGAAAGTTAAGTTTCTGGGCCATGTAGTAAGCTCCAATGGCATAACCACTGATCCAGATAAAATTATTTCCGTATTGGAATGGCCAAGACCCACATCTGTAAAGGAAGTTCGATCGTTCTTAGGGCTATGCTCCTATTATCGACGATTCGTAAATAAATTTGCTGACATAGCTAAGCCACTCCACAAATTGACAGAGAAGAATTGGAAGTTTGTCTGGACTGATGAATGTGAAAATGCATTTGTTGAACTAAAATCGAGGCTTACTTCGCCACCTGTCCTAGCATTCCCTAAAGCTGAAGGAAAGTTCATCTTAGATACCGATGCATCAAATACTGGAATCGGAAGCGTTCTGTCACAGGTCCACAATGGAGACGAAAAAGTCATTTGCTATTTCAGCAAAGCATTTAGTCACCAAGAAAGGAAGTACTGTGTTACCAGGAGGGAATTACTAGCAATAGTTACTTCAATCAAACACTTTCATCACTATTTGTATGGTCAAAATTTCAAAGTTAGAACAGATCATGGTGCACTCACATGGCTAATCAATTTCAAGAATCCAGAAGGACAAATAGCTCGATGGTTCGAATTTTTAGCTTCCTACCAATTTCGAATTGAATATCGTGCCGGAAGAGTTCACAATAATGCAGACGCCTTATCACGACGCCCATGTATAGAAGAGTGTAGCCACTGTTCAAGAGCTGAACTGAATTATAACCATTATGATGATAACCCAGATTGTGCCGAAAAGACAAAAACTAGTTTCAAATCGAAACCTGTTAACCACATTGATGGACGTAACCCCGAAAATACAACTTCCGAAGATTGTAAAATAAATGATATGTTTCCTTTGAACATAGAAGTGGAACAATCCAAAGATCCAATTTTAAGTCTGGTCCTCACATGGGTTTCAAGTAATATTAAACCACCTTGGTCTGAAATCTCGGGAGCTAATGAGGGAACAAAATACTACTGGCAACGATTCGAATCGTTATTAATAAAGAATAATTTACTTTTCCATAAATGGGAATCAAACCGTCCTGGCAATGATGCCACACAACAGTTAGTAGTTCCTAAAAGTCTCCAGACAGAAGTTCTATCACAATTACACAATAGTGTAACCGGTGGTCATCTTGGGGTCCAGAAAACACTGAATAAACTACGAGAAAGGTTCTTTTGGTACAGAATGTCGGCAGATGTGAAATCATGGATCATTAGGTGCGTTAAATGCGCCGCACGTAAATCCCCGAATAAAACCGCAAAAGGTCCTCTTCATACTGTTCAGGTCGGAGAACCTATGGAACGTTGGGCTGTTGACGTTTTAGGTCCGTTACCAGAAACGAACCGTGGAAATAAATATATATTAGTAATAGCCGATTACTTCACTAGGTGGACTGAAGCGATCCCAATTAGAAATCAGAAGGCGTCTACTGTCGCACAAAAGTTAGTAGATGATATGATATCTATATTTGGTGTCCCATTACAATTACATTCAGATCAAGGCTCCAACTTCGAATCTGAAGTTTTTCAAGAGATGTGTTGTCTTTTGGGTATCAAAAAGACAAGAACATCTCCATATAGACCACAATCAGATGGCATGGTTGAGCGAGCGAATCGAACCATAGCTAATATGTTGTCTGCTTTTGTGTCAAGCAATAAAAGAGATTGGGACGAACATATCAAATTATTAATGATGGCGTACCGTTCATCGCAACATGAGGCCACCAAATGTTCACCATATGAGATGATGTTTGGTCGTCAAATAAGGCTCCCTGTAGACCTATTACTAGGTAACCCAGTTTCAGAGGAAGACCATAGGTCTAACTGTAAATCTGATCATGCGTACCAACTACACCAAAAACTAGAAAATATTCATGAATTTGCTCGCAAACACATGAATATTTCTGTTACGAGAATGAAAAATCAGTTCAATAAATCTGTTAACCTAAATAATTATAAGGTTGGGGGCCTAGTATGGTACTATAATTCGCGTCGTCAGGGCCCAGGTTCAAAGCTGAGGTGTCCATGGGAAGGTCCCTATAGGGTCATTTCAAAATTAAATGACGTTATTTATCGGATCCAAAAACCAAATAAAAGTAATCCAAAAGTGATCCATCACAATATGTTAAAGCCTTACCTATGTGACGATAACAAATCGTCAACAGATGGCCATTAATTTTTTTTTTTAATTCATTGTCATTTCAGGAATCAAAATTTTCCTGCACAAGATGCCCTAATCTTACTTTCACGACACGCTTCAATGTAGAAAGGCACGTGACCGCAGCACACAGTGGATTCTGCTTTCAGTGTGACGTTTGTGATAAAATATTTAACCGGGTCGACGCAAAGCATCCGTGTCCCAGAGGAAAGTTAATGATCGTAAAAAGAATAACTATGAAAGGTACAAAAAAAGAATCAGAGGAATACCAGAATTTTATAAAACACAAGAGGCAAACATTTATAGTAGATCTGAGTGAATCTAGGAAAACCTTACTGAATTATCACAAAGAGGACACAAGATTAAGTAAATTCTCCACCAAGAGAAGTCGAGCAGATTCAGATTCGGATTCAGATTCAGACTCAGACTCAGACTCAGATTCAGATTCAGATACAGATACAGATTCAAGTTCATCCTCCTCGTCCAAGTCATCCTCTAGTTCCCCTAAAACACCTTCAAGCTCACCAACACAAGGAACCACCAATGGTAATGGTTTTAGAACCCCTGATAATCAACCACGTGTGTCATTGTTTTCCACTCCCGATAAGATTTCCTCTCTTGATTTACCTATCACGCCCGGTAAGTTCTTGGATTTCGAAAACAACGAAGTACCAGACAAAATGCAGTGTAAGTTGAGGAAAATGAACCAAGATCAGAATGAACGGGTTGTCCTTAACATAGGTGGAGCAAAATTTGTAACGTGCATTAGAACTTTAACGAGATTGCCTAATAATATATTTGCTAAGATGGTAGAAGAGGAATCTGTAATGAAACCATATAACAAGGTTGTGTGCACATATTTTATTGATAGAGACTACACGCAATTTAAATTCATTCTTAACTTTTTAAGAGATAGAGATTGTGTTCTACCTGGCGAAACTAGTACCCTTAACGAAATCCTAGTGGAAGCAAAATTTTATGGCATTCCAGAATTAGTTGAGAAAATCGAATTAATATTGAAATCTAGATCATAATAATATGCATTATTATTTTGAAAGTAATCCAAATGTTATCCCATATCTTGTTAATTATTTTACACCTTGTTATTTATTGCATCACTTGTTGATGAATTGTTGTACATTGGAGATGGAAGAAATCTTAAACTTTCAAAGCTTATTTTTATTATTCGGGACGAATATTTAATAGAGAAGGGGGCAATGTTACAAATTGGCTAAACTATTATTTTTCGTTTAATTTTAATCCACGGGGTTTATTCGTCATGAGCAAAGGAAACGCCCCCTTTTCGGTAACGTCAACATACTATGACGTCGTTTCATTATGACGTCACTTCTGGTCTATGGCTTCCTAGGAATTTGACGTCTCTGTGGATAACTCTGCTCCGAGCTTTGGATCCGAAATGGTACGTATTTAGAGTTTTCCTTCGTTTCTCCCCATACGGAGTAACTCCTCCGGTTGAATTATAGAGTCCCTAAATATTAAGAGTCGTTTCTCCACATACGGAGCAACTCCTCCAGTTGGATTATAGAGAGCCTAAATATTAGGAGTCGTTTCTCCCCATACGGAGCAACTCCTCCAGTTGAATTATAGAGAGCCTAAATATTAGGAGTCGTTTCTCCCCATACGGAGCAACTCCTCCAGTTGAATTATAGAGAGCCTAAATATTAGGAGTCGTTTCTCCCCATACGGAGCAACTCCTCCAGTTGAATTATAGAGAGCCTAAATATTAGGAGTCGTTTCTCCACATACGGAGCAACTCCTCCAGTTGAATTATAGAGTCCCTAAATATTAGGAGTCGTTTCTCCACATACGGAGCAACTCCTCCAGTTGAATTATAGAGAGCCTAAATATTAGGAGTCGTTTCTCCCCATACGGAGCAACTCCTCCAGTTGAATTATAGAGTCCCTAAGTCTTAGGAGTCGTTTCTCCACATACGGAGCAACTCCTCCAGTTGAATTATAGAGAGCCTAAATATTAGGAGTCGTTTCTCCCCATACGGAGCAACTCCTCCAGTTGAATTATAGAGAGCCTAAATATTAGGAGTCGTTTCTCCCCATACGGAGCAACTCCTCCAGTTGAATTATAGAGAGCCTAAATATTAGGAGTCGTTTCTCCACATACGGAGCAACTCCTCCAGTGGAATCTACTGCTTTACCAGACTGTTAGCAGGACATTGGATGTTAGATTGTTTTCGCGATTTATTTGATAATGTAATATTTGTTTGAATTGTATAATAAAGTTTATCATTAATTAATATGTTTTCTTTTCTTCTTTGATTGCGCTTGTCTGAGACGAATCGTATGTAACGAAAGCAAGTTTCGTAACACTAGCCGCTAGTCTAGTGCCGAGTGATCTCAAGATAGTGTTTCAGTGATGCAGTTATATATGATGTTGACTGCTTGACATAGTTTTCTCTACCTTGACAAAATTAGATTCTGGTAGATGTTGAAGCACTGTATTTATATTTATATAAGTAAAGAAAAATAATGTGGACAGCTTGTAGTATTGATATCAAATATTATCCGAATTATTTGTCAATAACTTATTAATGAATGCATTTTTGAGTGTTTTTCATTTAATATGATGACTATTTTCAGATTACCGATCAGGCTGTTATTGAATTAACAAAATATTGTCCTGATATGGATTATTTACATATGTTATCATGTAGTCTTACAGATAGCAGTATATGTCAAATAATTAAGGTTAGTTTGCTATGTATTCAAATTATTGGTCCTATCAACAATTTTGAAGATTCTCAGACAGGCACCGACGGCAAGATTGTGTGTGAAGCTGAATTGGTTATTCTGATTGTCTCCCTTCTACAAATGTGAAAGATGAAAATTTCAAAATGTACCAACTTTCAGCAAGGAAATTGTATTGTCCTAAACACTTATGACTGTCATTCAATGATTAAGGATTGTTTCTTGCTAATTTATAGATTTTTATAAGTTATTCTTAAGAAAAACCACTTAACCAATTTCTGAATGAATTCCACAATATTGAGTATCAATGATTTAGAAAGTGTTGATTTATTTTATTTCTGAGAACAATCTATTTTTTTTTCCAGTTACCCAAGTTAAAGGTGTTAGATATATCTAATATAACCCAACTGAGTCCTAAAGTTTTAACTAAAGTGGTGGAACATTGTAATCTATTAGAGACATTAAATGTATCATTAAATAGAGCTGTTGAAGATGAGTGTATTAAAACTATTGTAACAGCTTGTCAGAAACTACGAGTTTTATCTTGTGTTGCCTGTAGACTGACAGATAAAGGTAGGATATCACTATACACTACTATTTCTAATGAAATACTTTGTTTAAATGGGAACAGTCTGCATTTTAGGGGTTGATTTGGGTCTTGAATATATGTAGATAGTCTTCAGGAGTACCAGAACTGCACGAAAATGGCATAATCTCTTCAAATATACCTCAATATAGAAATTTCCCTTTCTTGTTTATATATGGCATAGTCTCACTAAATGCAAGTGTTATTTAACTTGCAAGTGTGCAGAATTATGTATTCACTTGTGAAGGTTTAAATTTAGCTGGAAAACTGTGTACGCTATTACTGATTAGCTTAGCTAAATAAATTCCTTTTTATACGCCCACATGAAATGTGGAGCGTATATTGCCGTCACCCATGTCCGTCAGTCCGTCGGTCCGTCCGTCCGTCCACAATTGCTTGTTAACACTCTACAAGTCACAATTCTTTACGGATTTTGACGAAACTTGCTGAAATTGTTTATTATCACCCAAGGATGAACCCTATTGAAAATCAAAAGAATCGTAAAATATTTAACATGAATTATTGCCCTTGTTCTTTAAAACGCGTTCGGTTTTTATCTTGTTAACACTCTACAGGTCACAATTCTTTACAGATTTTGATGAAACTTGCTGAAATTGTTTATTATCACTCAAGGATGAACCCTATTGAAAATCAAAAGAATCGTAAAATATTTAACATGAATTATTGCCCTTGTTCTTTAAAACGCGTTCGGTTTTTATCTTGTTAACACTCTACAGGTCACAATTCTTTACAGATTTTGATGAAACTTACTGAAATTGCTTATTATAACCCAAGGATGAACCCTATTGAAAATCAAAAAAATCGAAAAACATTTAATATGAATTATTGCCCTTGTTCTTTAAAACGCGTTCGATTTTTAGCTTGTTAATACTCTACAAGTCACAATTTTTTACGGATTTTAATGAAACTTGCTGAAATTGTTTATTATCACTCAAGGATGAACCCTATTAAAAATCAAAAGAATCGTAAAATATTTAATATGAATTATTGCCCTTGTTCTTTAAAACGCATTCGATTTTTAGCTCGCTAACACTCTACAAGTCACAATTCTTTACGGATTTTGATGAAACTTACTGAAATTGTTTATTATCACCCAAGGATGAACCCTATTGAAAATAAAAAGAATCGAAAAATATTTCATATGAATTATTGCCCTTGTTCTTTAAAACGCATTCAATTTTTAGCTCGTTAACACTCTACAAGTCACAATTCTTTATGGATTTTGATGAAACTAACTGAAATTGTTTATTATCACCCAAGGATGAAGCCTATTGAAAATCAAAAGAATCGAAAAATATTTAATATGAATTATTGCACTTGTTCTTTAAAATACTTTCGATTTTTAGCTTGATAACACTCTACAAGTCACGGTTCTTTACAGATTTTGACGAAACTTACTGATTATGTTTATTATCACCTAAGGATAAACTTTATTGAAAATCAAAAAATATTTAATATGAATTATTGCCCTTGTTCTTTAAAACGCTTTGATTTTTAGGTTGTAAATATGAAACCTATTGAAATAGTTTATTATCACACGATAAACCCTATCGAATCAAAAAAATATTTGATATGACTTATTGCCTTTCTTGTATTAAATAGGTTTTAGTTTATAGCTAATAACAGAGAAGGATTTTGACTAAACTTGATGAATGCTATTTGGACGACACCTAATTTAAGTTCTGAACGAAATGTAGGCCTCCGACTACAGGTTGAATATTTGATGGTTGCTGTTTTCTGCCAAATGTTCTTTTTCAAACAAAGCTTCCAGTGGGCGTATATTACCTTGCCTGGCAAGCTATCTTTTATACAGGTGTAGTCACCCCTGTCCGTCCGTCCGTCCGTCAACATTTGCTCGTAAACGCTCTAAAAACAGTTTTTGACGGAATCAAATGAAATTTGATAGTGTATACATATTCATAAAACGAAGATCAAGTTCGAATTTGAGCTATTTTCGATCGTTAGAAGCAGAGTTATTGCCCTTGCCCCAAATCCGTCGGCCCGTCCATCAACATTTGCTTGTAAACGCTCTAAAAACTAGAGTTTTTGACGGAATCAAATGAAATTTGATATGTGTATACATATTCATAAAACAAAGATCAAGTTCGAATTTGAGCTATTTTCGATTGTTAGAAGCAGAGTTATTGCCCTTGCCCCAAATCCGTCTGTCCGTCCATCAACATTTCCTTGTAAACGCTCTAAAAACTAGTTTTTGACGGAATCAAATGAAATTTGATATGTGTATATATATTCAGAAAACGAAGATCAAGTTCGAATTTGAGCTATTTTCGATCGTTACAAGCAGAGTTATTGCCCTTGCCCCAAATCTTAAATATGCTATTACTCTCTTAGTTTTCAACCGATTTTGATGAAACTTAAAATGGATGTTATTAGACCTAAATCAAAAGGTTTGAGAAAGTTTAGTTTTTTCCTGATTAAATTTTCGACTTTTTCGTTAGGCGTATATGGCCGTGGTCCACTATCTTTGGGACAAAGGTATGATGCCCCTTTTAAGAAAATTTACACTTAAACTTTACTATATTACATGTATATTTCAGCTTTAGAATATGTAGCAGATTATGGTAAATGTGTAGAACATCTAGATGTAGCTTGGTGTGTTGATATAACAAATTATGGTGTTAAATATATCTCAGACAATAATCCCAAATTAAAATACCTGGGTTTAATGCAGTGTAAGAAAATAACATTTGATACAATAGATGAACTAATAGAAGCTCATCCAGATATTCATTACTCTAATTTTGTCACTGAATCCAGAAGAATTCTAAAAAAGGCCTGTTTAACTGTTGATAATCAATTTCAAACTTTAAATGTAGGCCTAATGTGTTGAATATAGCCTGTGAATGCATATTTAATAAACTGAAATTGTACATGGAATGTTTGATTTAGTTTGATATTACAGACTGAATTTCGAAAATTATTAACAATAAATATACATCTATATTGCTTTTGTCAGATTACCAGGAAAGAAAATATCAAGATCTGTTTCCGCTTTAATGATACGCGTGGGTATAACTTTTTATACCTTGACCCCTGAATTTTCTTCTTTGCAAGATCTTGAATTTATACCATTATCTTAGTAACCAAAGCGTTTTAGCAGATTATTTTAAGTTTAATATGCAGCTAATCTTATACTCATACCAAGCTCCTTCATAAAAACTCACAAGCAACATGAACATAGTGTTTATTTCTAGACACCAGACATTCTAAACACAGTGATAATATATAATATAAAGCAATCTACTAACATATCATTATATAACAACTCCTTGAAAGTTACTTCCCTTTCTTGTTTTCTATCAATCTCTTTTAGCCTGAAAGACTAGAATTAACAGACTCAGGTGTATTGTTTCATGGCTTTTTCTGTGGGCAACTACATTTGTTAACAATTATCTGAGGAAATTCTAACAATATTCTACATGATTTCAGTGTTGCATATTGGACTGAACTTTATGTAAAGAAGAATTTCCTCAGCTCAGTCTTAACTTTCAGAAAAATCCTTTTGTTGAAAATTTGTACTCAATTTGTTCAAATTATGACATGCATATTTTGGACAAAATTTCTTGAAGTCTGTAACATGTAACATTATATTCATAAATTTCAATAAAAAAGCGCAACTTGTTGATAAGATTATATATTTTACATTACATTCAATAAGAATATGATCATAAGCAGAAACAACATTGAGAACTATAAGTGGGAAACATAAGTCTAAAGCCTAATTGTCAAAAGATGTAGTAAATATATTCTTATTGCAAATTTGATTTTCAATTTGAGAAAAAATTCCAAAACTATCCGATTTATATTGACAAGTGAGAAAGATAATATCCAAATATATGTATACTTTTAACTCTAAGGAGTTTTCTTAATTTTGAATGTACATAGGGGACACTTGTTGCATCATTGTAAATGTTCAATCAATAACCTGTCTGGAATTTCTAGAATAACAGAAGTCTGATGAAATTGATGCTATCAGTGTCCCTAGATACAAATACAAAATTTAGAAAACCTCTTTACAATCCCTTTAATATCCTTAAATATAAAACTACAATAGCACTAAAATAAATATCTGATAACAATGATACTACTGTAATATATCAGTGAATATCCTGGTTTTATAATATATTGTTGATCTATATAGCAGCATTAATAGTACATCTACAAACAGGACATGTTCCCGACTGAAAAATACAACATAACAATCTTATAGGACATTGACAAAGGAATTTATCTTAACTAAAACTTGAATTAAAGTCATCTTTTTGAATCATTCCAGTTCACCAAGCTGTAAATGTGATACATGCCAAAAGGTTTGATCAGGAGAAACTACTGTAGTTGTTTGTAACAGGTTAATAAATGTTCAAGTGCAGACATTTGAAATAGACCAATTATTTTAGTGAGTTAAGTGAATAAATGTTATGAAGATAAAATTAAATTTGTTTTCTTTGACAAGTTGTAAAACCAGTAATATAAAGAAAACAATGTAAACAGTACCTTTGCTAACCATGCTTGTATACATAGTGGGTGAAACAAATGTTGACAACACAATATGGTTAATGTTTCTTCTAATTGACATGGACATAAACAAATAGGACAACTCACTTCTTCATCTACAATAATAATACATGTTATTTTTAAAACATCATCATTATAATCACAATTTTTACTTCTTTTTTTTTATATAAGTTACATCACTCGTATCAACTTTGGAACTAGACATGATAGATAACCTTGTATATTATACTGTAGTTGCCATGTTGAATAAATTATAGCTCAGCCAATCACAATTATTCTTCAAAATGTATCATCATCTTTCGCAGAAAAAACAGCCAATCAAAATCAACCTTGAAACAAGAGTTGTCTTTTCGTGCTCAAATACCGGACAAAATGGCCGTCTATCATGACTGAGTCATTATGTAGTCTCGAACAATGACGAAGGTTGAGCCAAATGAAGTTACATGTGTATTTGTCTGATATACCTAGTATTGTGTAGTATGGTTATCATACATAATTACATGTGGCATGCCATATTTTGATATATCGATTCACTGATACATTATCAGCACAAATTTTTTTTTGATATAGTCAACATATTTGAGACTGAACCTTACCAATATGAAGTTGTGTTGTTGTAACTATTGGAAGACTATCAATAATATGTTGAGGAACAGGGGGAGGAGCCTGATCTCCCATCAATTCAGGATGTACAGCTAACATCTGCATTATAACATTCTAAAATAGACATTTAAATAATATCATTAAACCTTTAAACAAACAACATTCAATGAATCCCATGAATAGGTAACCAATTTTCAACAACTTAAGAGATCTAGGAGATCCAGTTAACAATGGTCAAATGAAAAGGAGGCATTGGTAGTACATTACGAGTGAAAATGAAATGAAATGAAGTTTTACATGCTACTTTTCTGCTCCAGTATGAGCTAATGAGGTCGGACAAGTGCAATGCAATGTGCAATGAGGGAAATTTTGCCAGGACAGTAACAAGTGAAAACTGACATTCTTGCTACTATGTAAAATCATTATGATCAACCTTACCTGAAACATGAGATCTATCAAATCTTGAGGTATAGCTTGTAAATTATTTAATAGTGGATCTAATGGTCGTAATTCAGATAAATCTAAGTCTAAACTTGTATCATCTTCCAGAAAATCTGGCCTGAAAATAAACAAAATAGAATGTATAAAGATTTCAGTATAAAGATTTCAGGAAAAGAATGTAGACACATAAAAAGGCATTTTTAAATCTCACGGCAATGGTCCTTAATTAATACTCTTGAAGTAGGTGATAAGATCAGGTAATAACAAATTATTTTTGTTTTATGACAGAATTCCTGCTATTTTAGTTATTTGTCTTGCCAACTTAATAATTTTCTACTTACCAGTTATAGTTATTACGATCTGTTAAATTATCATCAATATTATCAGTAGCTAGTATATTATCTGTATTACCAACAATCTTTAATAACTGACAGTGTTCACAATCACATTCAAATTCATCATCAGCATCACAACTAGCTGAACTATCATAATTTGGTAAACATAGATCAGCAAACTCATTAGACTGAAATTTATTATATTAAATGATAATTCAATATCAATTACTGTACATGTACTTGTTCTAAAACAAGATTTAGATTTTCTGATGCCAAAAAACCATGATTAAATTATTGCACTTGTAATTTTTAACAATCTTTCAAATAATATGGATAATAAACAAATATAGTTGGCCAGTCATCTAATAACAGATGAACTATTTCACAATACCATGCCTTGTACCAATATCAACTGTATATATAGCTTTCTGCTGTCTGACAAATTATATCCGGCCTAGATAGTCAAATATTTTGAGAAATATGCTAAAGATTCCTACCTTTTCTGTTGAATCAATCAGTAAATTATCATTATTAATATCATTAGAATTATCATCTTCTGTACAATCAAATGGTAAAGAGATCTGATCAACTAATCGTACCCATGTTTCTGGTGAATATTGAGAATTCTCTCCATTCAGTTCAGTATGTATCTCCATATTTAATAATTTACGTAAGGTTGTTGAGGGTCGAGCTTGCATAGATTTTCTTTCTGATGATTGCTTTATATGTTGAGATATTTGACTGAGTGGTTCTGGTGTATTTTTAGTATCAAGATAAGGATCTTGCTGAGTATTACGGAGACTGCTGCCTTCTGACATACCAGTTAATGATTGGTTGGAATCACCATCAGCACAACTTTCTACACTTAAACCATATTCTATATTCTCCCACGGCATATTAACATTCACTTCATCATAAGGTATATGACTTTTGAGGAAACGTGCCAAGGGTGTTGTAGGATGAAGAATATCTGACAACAGGAAATTATTGCTTTCTTCAAAAGGTACAACTGAAATTTAAAAGAGAACAGGAAATTAGACATAGAATTCAAATCTTGGACTTAATTTTACCTGTTGTGCATTGTAATTTGGAAGTCATATTTGATAAATTTTGTATTAAGTAAATTGGCCTCTTTCTTGCTTATAGAGTTTTACTGACATTGCTAACTTTCCTAATTGATAGGGAACAATTTCTAAAGACTCAATACTTTTTGTTATGTCCATGTGGAATCAAAACACGAAATGGATAACCATACCTGTTGCCTCTTCCTTCTGTTCCTCTTCAACATCACTATCACTCGTAGTACCAGAACGACGATGAGATTTACGAATATGTAATACTTTCTTTTTCTTTTCTCGACTTGTAGATTGAGCACAATATTCTGTACTATTTTTAGTTGGATTCAGACGTATTAGTTTAGAAGGTAAATCAGAGCTATCTGTACCTTCACTAAAATATACCTCACCGCTAGTTTCACAGCAAATAGAACTACGATCAGTTACATCTGATTCACTCTCACATAAAACACTAGGTTTTGATACAACTTGCTCTTCATTTACACTTTCTGAATCATTTAATAAAGAAGATGTTGACATGTCTATTAAACAGTCTGGTTGATGATAAATTTTACAGACATTACATTTTCCTAGAGGAATGGATTTCTGAGAGTTTGAGAAGAAATCACAGTTTTGGTTGATATTTAGACAATTTGCACACGGAGTTGATGAGTTAAACATATCTGGTGAATTAAGAGAACTTAACAATGGTTGAGACACTGATGACACAAACTGTTCACAATTACACATTTTACATTCTAATTTAGATTCATCATTGGTTGGATTGAGACTAGACTGTTCAAGACGTGATTGTTCAAGACTAGATTTTCCAAGATAAGATAAAGAATCACTCCCTATAAATTCAAAAGATGCATCAGCTGCAGTGTTATTCAATAATTTATTAACAGGAGATTTATTCACAATCTTATCTACAGGTCCACACAAATTAGATGCTAATAAATGACTAGGTGTGTTTATATTGTCAAAATACAATGTTAAATCACATAGATTATTTGATTGTGTTTGTTGACTATTGTTATTATGGTTAGTTGAAGGTAACAATATGTTAGGTTGAGATTGAGTATTATTATGACTAGAAAAAGTACTGGTACGAGGAATCGAAAAATTCGCAGACTCTTCGTTACTAGAGTTTTTATTATTGCACACAGAAATATCACAGATATCATGAGACAATGAAGATGTTTTTCTTAGTGGGTTCATTTTTTTAACACACTTCATATTGTCTGCTTGGGTTTTTTTTCCAACTTGGTCCATTTTATTTACATGATCCAATTTGTAAATATTGTCTTCATTATAAGATAAATAGGGATTTTGTAGCATTTCCCATACCATTGAATTACAGGCCCTATTTTTGATTAATAAATTTGATTCTGATGTAGAGTCAAGATCACTTTCTGACTGAATTGAAAAAGGTTCTGAATCTTTACTAGTTTGATTTAAAGGTAATGTAATGGGTTTTATTGTTGGAATAGGATGAGATGATACATGATTAAACTGACTTGAATAAGTATTACTGCTACTATCATTTGAAGGATATGACACATTTTCTGAATCAAATGATAATAAACTGGATGATGAACCAGTTTTTGTTAAAGTTTCTTCATCTTCACAATCACAAAAAGTAAAAAAATCTTCATTATATTCATCAAAATCATGAAGTCTTTGTAACCAACATCTTGAATGATCAGATTTTAAATGGTCTTTTGGAAATGACACTTTACTTTTGTTTAGTTTATCAGCTTTTTTAGAAAGTACTTCCCTTAAAGCTAATCCTGCTGTTTTCCACTTGACAAATGCCTGTGGATTACTATTTGTACAATTTGAATGATGACAAGTTAATGCAGGATGTGTAGGTCTGTCATCTAATGAAGAAAAGTCTCTATCATCACTTAATACAACTCCAGTACAATCTCCTTGACTAGAATAATGCACTGAGTCAGTGTTAGAGTCTAAAGTTAAATTATATAATGAACCCATAACTGAATTATCTTCTATACATGAATACTGAACAGGTTTTTTAAAACAATTCTTTCTCCTAAAAAGATTTACATTGTCCACATCAAATTCATTTTTAAATGCAATACAGCTATGTTGCTTTTCACAGTCTAAAGAATTTTTACTCTCCTTATCCCAAGTATGATAAGGAGTTGTGTCACTTGCGTCACTTCCTTTAACCTTTTGCCGTTCATTTTCTACATTGTGATTACATGAACATGATTTCAATAATTGATTTCTATTAGGTGATCCACCACACTTATCACTACCATATTTATTAGATATATCAACATTTTTCTTCTCCTTCTTCTTTTCACTACTTGTACTACTACCAACAGAGGTTTTAGGTCGAGCTCCACCCAAATAATTAGTTTCAGTTGGATTAGCCATGATTAACATTTACACTAACAAAACAACTTCAAAGCCAAACCATCCACTGTAACCTATAAGTAAAACAAATTGTTTAAAAACGTATAGAAATTTTTAATTCTTTAGGGGAGAGGGGGTGGGCAGGTGGGGGAAGGGTATGGTACAACATTTCAAGACCTACTGGTACGTTACAAAATAATTTGTCAAACTTATCTTAACAAGCAAATTCAATTTGTTCTACTACTTCACCATTAAAATTGTAAACCAATTTGTTTTTTTTTAATCTGTTTTATCATTAAATTTTGTACGATAGTTCAAAGTTACTTATGAGTTGCTTCATTATTAGTGACAGTGAGCTGTACTCACAGCTTGTATCAGTGTTAACGGTATTGTGTAAGCTTAAAATTAAACAATAAAAAAATAGTAATGGCCATCGTAATACGCCCACTTTTATAATGGCAGCCACTTTGTCCCGGGGGATTGACTAAAGTTGTCAGTAAATGAAAGATTCTGAATAAAACAAGGGCAACAACTCATGTATCAAATATCAAGTATATAAAGGTTTCATCCTAAAATGATTAAGAACAGACACATCAAATTTCCTCATAATCGAACAAAAAAACCAACTGTCTACTGTGACATGAAATTTTTGGATGCATCCAGAAATTTGACATGGCAATGGAAAGCTTGAATTTCTTGAGAAAAAAATTGTTAGAACCGTAGGCGTGACATGGATGGCGTAGGAGATGCAGAAAATCTCCATTCGCAGCCATATATCCGTCCAAATAGCTATCAGACAATAAGAGACTGAGGAAAGAATCTGCAAGTTTTTAGGACTAATTCTAAGGTGCACAGAGAATACAACACAGGACAGGGCCCAAATGACTAGATTTTTTTTTCATTTTAGGAAGTTAAATAGTAAGTACATGTAGATTAGAGATCTATTATTTTTGTAAGTAAAGTAAGTAAGAAGTATTGTTTAATTTAAATTCTAAATCTAGGCCTCTATCTATCATTCTATGAATGGAATGATACCAAACTCTTGAGCATGCATATTTTTGACCTAAAAGTCCTCATATACCGTAGATTGAATATGCTTGTTCTTAACCTAGACTTGAACGATGCCTTTGGATGTTATATGCAAACAAAAGAACACACGTTTTACGTAGAAATAGCATGTAATTGTAGATAATTTACCCTGGAATAAATTAGCATTTTTGGTCAGCCATTTTCTTCCAGCTAATAGCTTTTTCGCCTCAACTGTAAAAGATTGCTATTTAAGGGACATAACTAAGCCGATATCAGAACACAGCAAAGTCAAATTTATTTGGACTGATAATTAAGCATTACCACAACAAGTACATCACTAATTAATATTCCCGAATCACTGTAGGATGGGATATTAAGATGTTACTATATGCCAACGGCAAGGGAATGTGCCTCTTAACAGGACTAGATCAACCAATAGACATAACATATTAAGTTGTATAATAAAAGTGTTGCGGAAGACGCGTGGATAATTAATGACTCCCCTTAGGTTTTGACAGGTTTATTTCAACATCCTTTTATTTATACCATTTTTGATTTTTGGATGATACGAGGCTTTCTTTCTATTGGAATGGATTTTAATAGCGTAGGTAGGTAAATCATCTATTTTTATGTTTTATAGATTTATGAATAACTTCACACCTCCAGTTCTGAGATGCACAACAACTTTGAAGAAACACTGATTTTAATAGTAGATATCACTATGTACAGGCTGTAGCATCAACATAAATCAAAATATGGTTTTTGGGCCAGTCTTCATACTGAAATATTCGTCTGTTAATATGAGTATGTAAAAAATATTTGACTATAGTTGAATATCACACCATCATATCGTATTGTTGCATTTCTCAGTTTCTAGGATTAAGTACTTCAAACAAACTAATAGACTAAAGATTTTCCATTTTGTATTTTCAGAATGAGAAGAGTTTTCGATGGAGAATTTCAGTTTCATTAACATAGTGCTAAATATATACTTTGTTGTTGAGTTGGTGATAGCAAAGGCACAGCAACAATCATTTGAAGTCAAGTGGCCTAATGGTAGTACGATATCTGCTCATTTTCCAATTCAGAATGAATCAGGATGTATTTTAGACAGAGAACTGGACAATCTGATATGTATGAAGAAATTTCCACATTATCACGCAGTTATAACGGGGAAATGGAAATATCATCCTGAATATATAAAATATGTGTTAGTTAGATGTCATGACCAGTCTTTTCTAGCTGACCATCAACATAACTGTTACTGTAAACATTCCAATATGTCTACCTACCAACATCTAGATAAACACAGACACGATTTTACTTTCTGTCAGCTTCATACAATTTCTTCCAATGTTTTTGATCAATTGTCAAATGTTCAAGTGGTTGATCTTGGTAGTAATCTGCTTAAGGAGATCCCAGTGGGACTTTTTAAGAATCAACAATCATTACATTATCTTGATCTTTCTAACAATCCATTACGAGATATACCTCAAGGGCTTTTCTGTCAGTTATCTAACCTTCAAATCATATTACTTCAACGTCTATCACTGGAAATATTTCCCTGGTCTGCTTTTTCTTGTGTTAATGATACAATGTTTAATGTGAAAATGATCGATTTGAGCATGTCTCATTTATCACAGATACCCGACCAATCTTTCCAAAATATTCCTAAACTAGAGTTCCTAAATCTAACTAACAATCTACTTCACGACCTACCACCAACACCATTCCACGGGGCCATGTCTTTGAAATATCTGGATTTATCGGAAAATTTCATCTCCTTGATATCGCCAGATTTCTGTGATGGATTACAGAAACTTGAAATGTTGTTCCTGCGAGGAAATAGTTTTCAGTACATGGATCTAGCAGTATTTGGAAAATGTGACCACATTCATCATCTGGATATTTCTAAAAACTTACTTGAATATCTACAACTACCTAGCTCGCCACATTTTGCAATGAAAAAACTGAATCTCTCAGACAATGATCTGGAACTACTACCAGCATTTTTATTCAATCAAAGCTATACAGGACTCGAATATCTAGACATTAGTGGTAATGATATCAGATTTATTGAAAATCATGGTTTTAGTGGATTGAACAATCTGGTATTTTTAGACTTGAGTTGGAATCAAATTGAAGTTTTAAGTGATCTGGTGTTTGATGATTTGGATAGTCTTGTTCATCTTGATCTTGGAAATAACATGATATCTACAATAGAACCTGCCACGCTAAGGAACTTAACATCACTAAAGGAACTCCATTTCAGCTACAACCATATTTCAACTATTGATGATATTGGTCTGGATAATCTTCAAAACCTTCAAATTTTACGTCTTGACAATAACCATATTACCAATATCTCTAGAACACTATTTGAAAATCTGACGAGTTTGAATGTGCTCAATTTATCAAGAAATCACATCGAATTTATTGAAAATACTACCTTTCCCGATGAATTAGTTACCTTGGATTTATCTTTTAATATGATCAAAGACTTCCCATTTGGAAAAGGTTTAAGGACACTTCTGCTGCGTGGAAACCAAATAACTTGGATTTCACAACACGTTTTCAATGCAATGAGCCATCTTGAATTTCTGGATATAAGTTTTAACAGTCTAACAACACTCGACACCACATCTTTTGATAGTCTAGTCAATATTCAGTTACTGGACTTACGACATAATCAAATTCATAAAATTCTTAAGAGTAAGGACTTCAACGTGTTTCCATTAATTGAAAATCTTGATTTAAGTCATAATTACATCACCAACATTTCAGATATTGGTCTTTCTGGATTTCTAAACTCAGTCGTTAATCTGGATTTATCTTATAATCCTATTAGAACCATTGACAAAGCTCTTGATAGTGGAACGTCAAGGACTACCTTAAGGAGATTCGTTTGTCAATATTGTGAACTAAATCACGTGGCAAACACTAGTTTCGAACACATCCCTTCACTTACAATGGTTGATTTGTCTAATAATAAACTAAGTCACTTTCAACCGTTCATCTCCTCTGCTGATATCAATCTGCTTCATAATCCAGTAGTTTGTACCTGTGACTTGAAATGGCTGAAAGAAAAAATCATTGTGGTCAACAGTGTACCTGTTCATACCAGCCATTACATCATTCATCAGTGCTTCACCTACCCGAAATTGGGCTTGATGAATATAGCTGATGTCCCACCAGTAGACTTCCTGTGTCGAATACCAAACTGTACCAACATGTGTAAATGTTATACCCGAGAAATTGACCTGATACCAGAAACAGTTATCTGTTCACGTGATTTAACTTCCATTCCAACCGATTTACCCCAATCTTCAAAAGAAATATATTTAGATGGAAATAATTTTAAACATTTAGCATCTCAAGTTAAGCCAAACGTGGAGTTTTCTGTACTGGAGGAAATCTATCTGAATTCTAGTGAACTTCGAGGACTTGCTGATGATTTCTTCTTTAATATGCCCAATCTTAAAATGATAAACCTCAGTGATAACATTATTATAGACTTGGCATCAAAAACATTTCATACGCTAAGATTTGTAGAAGAACTTTATTTAGATCACAATGGAATTGTAACAATTCCTGCAGGTCTTTTAGAAGGTCTTGTGAATCTGAAACTACTGAGTCTACATAGTAACAAACTACAATATCTTCTTCCTGAAACTATTTCTGAACTGTCAGTTATGGTGAGTTTCAGATGGATTATGCTATCTAATAATCCGTGGATCTGTCACTGTCAAAATATAGATCTGATTGATTGGGTCAAGGGTCATCGGAGCAGAGTTTTTGATAGACGTCGGGTCCGATGTGGTAAAATTGATATTCTTAGTTTTGATAGAAGTAAATTGCAGTGTTCTAATGAATCTCATCAATTAAGCGCCGTAATTGGAATTTTAGCCTCGTGTTTTCTAGTATTGATTGCTCTTATATCAATCTGTATTTATTCTAATAGAAAAAATATCATTGCTCTAGGTTATTCTAGAATGAAAATATCAAGTTTTCATTGTTATAAAAGTTTAGTAATTAGAAATGATTATTTGTATGATATAGTTATTATATTTGACGAAAATGACTCAAAGTGTCGATGGTGGATCACAAGGAACCTCGTGCCTCGTTTAACCAAAAGAAACTGGAAATTCAAGATCTATATTCCTAATTGTGAGAACAATAACCCAGATATGCTTATTCATGAAATCAGGGACAATATTCGACGAAGTCAGTGTTCGTTGTTTTTATTAAGTAAGAATTTCATTTACAGTCACATTTGTACGAAAAGTTTCAAATATGCTAAGTACGATGCGCGAACTTTCGGACATTTGATTCTAGTAATAGTATGGGGTGAATTGACTAGAGATCTGTTAGAAGGTGATGCCAGATCGTTTTTATTACTTGGTAATTACCTCAAAATACGTGAGCGATTTGTCATTGATAAATTGATATGTTTAATGCCAACTCCTCTATCAGACACTACTTCATCAGAGACTCTTACATCAGATGAACATGATGTCGTTCAGTCTTCATATATATAGTTTTTATACGTGTAACAGTTTGTATCTGACAAATAATGAACAATAAAAGTTGAAATACAAGCCATTCTTTTTAGATTACGTGAAATAGGAATGATAAATATTGCCCTCGCCTTTTGAGAACATTTAATATTAAAGGAATACAACCTCTAAGAATGAACAAAAAATCTAAATTCTAAAATTTGGTCAATAGGAGTTTATATTCATCAAGGGACTTGGTTGTATAACTAAACAACAGATTACCTAAATAATCTGATAAATCCAGAAAACAATGTTTATATACAATAGTTGAAAAACCCAGTCCTTAATCAAATTTAAGGCGTTTATCAGTTATAACCTGTTATTATATGGAAATTTGCATAGTTTCATGTTTTTTTTGCATTCTGTTTGTATACTTTGATGAATATATACTCTGATTGACCAAGTTTGAGAACTTAATTGTTTTGTTCATTCTAAGCACCAAGAGGTTGTATCGCTTTAAAGACTCAAAACAAGAATTACCATAATGCCATTTTTTGCTTGGTTAATGGTGATGATAATGAAATAACATTTTTCCAAAAATGTATACCTTCACTTATTCTTTATACCCTATGAAATCTATGCCTATTTACTCGGTAACGAAAATTTCTTCGTTAATTTTGTATGTTTTAGGGCATAACTAATGGTAAAACATGACGTGTGATGATGACTTATATTATGATATATATAGAGAAAATTAGGTAGACTGGCGCTGAATATCATTTGAATATAAATTGTATATTATGACAGGATGTCAGTCTGATATATTTATCATCCTGAACCTCGCTTCCTTTTCACAATACGACTGTTCTAGATAATTTCATTAAGACAGTATGAATAAAATTATCTTAAAATCTGCATAATAAATTGTTTTTTGTTTTAACTGCAGACAGTTCTGTGTGGCCTTCAGGTCTTCATCCGTGTAGTGTTTAAGCTGGAGTTAAGATTAAACCACTCCACTTTTATTGTCCCAAAGTTATTATTTTCAAGTAAATATGCTCAAGACTCAACTACAGCAGCTAGAACAGCGGTTCCAAACCTGGGGGACATGGCCTCCTAGGGGGCATAATGGTATTTATCAGGGGAGCTTGATGGTCTAATGCATCTGGACTTTCGATGATGAAGAGGCACAAATTGACAACCCTATTTGAATTGAACAGGGCCCTACGGTTTGAAAAAGGTTGGGAACGAACCACTGAGGTAAAGGAATGTTTTTGAAAATGTGTGATTAATGCCCTGGTGTATACTTACAGATAATAAAATCTTTGAATCCAACAGCTTTTTCACTAGCTTTCGAGGTACACTCGCTCTAAAATACCTCTGAGATATCAGGTAATACACTGAAAAGTTACAACCACCTAATAAATAATTGGTTATGTTCATTGTGTTATAATAATATATAGGGTATACTAATCAATTTGAAATTCTACTCCGTCCCACCTTAAAGCCCCAACATGAATATAATACATACAAAACATGATAGTATGGGTATTTAGTATTGAATGAGAATTGTAAGGTGGTAATCTTTTATAATATAAAGTATCTTATAAATTCAGATCTTAAATACTTGATACTTGAATAGACAGGGCAACCCTTATAATCAATCCACATTAAATACACTTGAAAGAAAACAAGTCAAGTTTGTCATGGCACTTTGCCACTGTGCAATCTTGTAGGTTTACATGTCATGTCTTGATGACCAAGACTATAAGGTATGTCACGGATCAAAGAATGAAATAATGTGATTTCTCACAATCAATTCAAAGTTTTATTGAAATAACAAAAAACACAAAATAATATTTAAAGTTTTATGTGTGTATGATATAGTTAGTAAATTGGATACTTGTTATTTGAATAGAGATAAACTGACTGACTGGTTGATTTGGTCATCAATCATGTGTAGAAACTAGAAAACGTGTTATTTTACTAGAAATAAATCTTTATTATTTTCTTGTGTGAAAAAAATCAAGGTTTAAAAGTTAAAGACTGTTAATGATTGACTAATAATGATTCATCTTATATAGTAACTGTTACTTTCTTGACATTGTGAGATTTAAAATACGATGGGTTACCTCTGGCTTGACTTTGGAAAGTGTTGCACATTCTCAATCTGTGAATAGTTCTGCATGGAAACAGTTCAGGTAATTTGAAATTTTAGTTTTTCTACGGGAGAACATTATATAGACGATTTTAAGGTGCTTTTGGATTTTTTTACAATCTGTGTTCTGTTAGCGAATTCAGACTGGTCGTTGAAAAAATTACCACATATTATATTTTACTTTCACATCGCTAATATTTAAATAAAAACTACGTTCTAAGAACTATATTCCAAGGAAAAATCAACAATAAGAATATTAATTGAATATTTGGTTATATTGTGAATTTTATCTGAAATTATATATTATATTCCCTCAAAACAAAGAATTAATGTCAGAAATTATAAATTATTTGATGAGATAGACACAAGAGACAGTGAGGTATGTGGTAAAACTTGTAAATCTTGTAACAGATTGACACAATGGATCCCGAGGCAATATTAGGTGAGTAATTGTTAACAGGGTAATATTTTTTATATATTTTGAATAATATTTTTACCTTAACCTTTTGTCTTCCAATGTCAAATTAATTATGGTTTCCACTAGTGAAACATCTCGACGATGGCACCATCATTTTCTAAAGCCAACCAGAACGTTGTTGGTTCAGGAATTATACTTTCACTTTTATAGTAGAATCATTTCTTGCGCATTTAAGCATTTTTGGTCACATAAAGTGGTTCTCATGTTAGTGACACGGAATGTGTGACAAAATATCGTGTCTTTATTACCATAACTTAGTCTGAAATTAACGGGGAAAAATTGAAAACCTGCCCTCTCTGTCATAAAATTACAACTTTGGATCTGTAAGCAATATTTTCTATTCCAGATGACCTTACAAAGTTATCACTTCAACAAAGATATAAAGAGAATCTAGTGGACGACCTATCAATAAATTCATTTGATGATTTAGATAACTATGTTAGAGATTTCCAGATTGATGATTCTATATCAGAATGTTTTGTTAGTGATACAGAAACAACGGTAAATATTTATATTAGTATTAAATGTTCGGACTCACAATATAATCAGGACTATTTAGAGTACCCTGAATACTAGTAGTTGCAATATTCAGATTTAAGGATGACGTGTAACTGTACTGAATAAATATTCCATATAAATAATATTAGCTATAGACTCTCAAACAAGGTTGCCAACTTGACAACTTCTGTCTGAACTATTCGTGGTAACTGCCTTAAAACCTTAAATCATCTATCTTCCTATTTTACAGAACAGACACTTGAAACCAGATGACCCAATACGATCTGGAAAGAGACCAAAGAAAAATGCTGGAACCTCTAGAAAACACATTAGTGACTTATTTAGAAGGAGAAGTAAAGATGCCACAAAGTCACATCGTGTAAGGGAACCAAATTGTTATGAAGGTTCGTTTTCCTGAAGGTCATTAGGCCTAATTTTGTGTTTTTCCATACACGACCGACCTTTGTCCAGCCTCCATTTATCTAGCCAATTCTGTTCAGAATCATAATTTAAGTGTCGAAATTAGTTTACTATACGACTCTGGTAAGGCAGTGTTAAAAACAACAAGCAAAAAAATGTAAAGGTCATAATTTCAAATACTTCTATTGCAGAAAAAGAAAACATATATTGTGATATGAAATCTTGCATACCAAAAGCAGCGTACTTGTTCAACTCACTACCACTTCCTCCTCTTAAACCAGACATTACATTGGAAGATGATTATGTTTTACCATCACAATTTCAACCTTTTGAAAGAATTACCAATCTTATTAGACATAATCGTTTAAGAGAATTGGTAAGTCTAATGAAATATGTGGCTGGTAATGTAGTTTATTATCATGTAATGTGATGAAAGTTATATGTACTTTCTCTGATTTCCACCAGACAAATCTAATTATGAGACGACAAGAGTTTCATGGTCTTTAAAGGCACAGGGAATTTCTTGCTTTTGGATTATTTTTATGAAATATTGGCATTTTTTGTACACCATGACAGCAGGATAATTCAATGAAGACGAAATAAATTTAGCTTCAAATAGTAAAATCAAGATAATAGACTAGTATGTTATTTGAAGTCACATTTAAAAGAGTTATCTCCCACCAATTATATCTGTGTGATTTCGCTGTCTTGGGCCAGTAATCTCAGGAAAATTTCATTTCTTTCTAACGCATTTCACTTTCAGGAATTGGAGTTACCTAAATATAGCTGGGATGTGTTGATATCTAATGCATCAAGGAACAATATTTTACATCAATGTGTAATGGAGAATCATCCCCAATGTGTTCAGATAGTTGCCTCTAGCCTACCAGAGTTACTGTTCATGAAAAATAACAATGGTCTGATTCCACCACAATTAGCAATTCAGGTATGTCATTTCTTGCTTGAAGTGATCTCTGTTTAATGTTATTTTGGATCTTATATTATGTATTTCGTAAAGCAACCAATTAAGATGCATTAACCAATATGAACTTCGGTATCTCAGGGAGTTAAACGTTTGCTCTCCAACCTGGATTTCTATTGGAAATCCTTATATGACTTTAGATTTTTCACTCGGTATCCCATATCGGTAAGGTACATATAGTTTACCGAGACCTCGTGTGCTATAGAACCTCGGAATAGTAGATTAATGGCACTGTTTTCCCATAATAATCCTCATTATGCAATACCTGACATTGCTTATTTTTACAAGAACATTACAGAGGACAAAAAAGTAGATCTAAACGTATCTTTCAGAATAACAAGGAACAATGTTTAGAAGTCATGATGTCATCTTTGTCTCAACATGATCAGTATGTCATTCTACTGGCAGAAGAATGTATAAAATCAGATAAGGTAAGAGTAATAGAACTATTTGAATATATCCCTAGCTTGAAGCCATTTTTCTATAGTTCTGAGATCTACGTATTACTACAACATAACATAATACCATTTTAAACATCGATTTCCTGTAAATAAGGCTAGCATAATTTTAGTAGGTAAACTGGACAAGGTCAGATCTGATAACTTCGATCTAAACAAGCCACAAGCTCAATTTTCATATACCATTTTTTGTCAACATGTGTTTTATTTGTAGGTGGAATGTTTTAGAATTATCGTTGAAAACTGCAAGAATATGGTGGAGAATCTATTGGACTGTGTAACCCAGTTAGCTGCTAAATATGGAAATATAAGTTGTTTACAGGTGTGTATACTTACTAAATACGGTAATATAAGTTGTTTACAGGTAGGTTAACTTGCCTAATATGGTAAAGTTAGTTGTTGACAGGTATGTTTACTTTCTAAATATGGTAATAAAAGCTGTTTACCGGTATGGTTACTGGCTAAATATGGTAATATAAGTTGTTTACAGGTGTGTTTACGTTATAATTATGGTAAAATAAGTTGTTTACAGGTATATTGACTTGCTAAATATGGCAATATAAGTTGTTTACGGGTATGTTTACTTAATAAATATGGTAATATCAGCTGTTTACAGGTATATTGACTTACTAAATATGGCAATATAAGTTGTTTACGGGTATGTTTACTTGCTAAATATGGTAATATAAGCTGTTTACATGAATATTGACTTACTAGATATAGCAATATAAGTTGTTTACGGGTATGTTTACTCACTAAATATGGTAATATAAGCTGTTTACAGGAATATCGGCTTACTAAATATGGCAATATAAGTTGCTTACGGGTATGTTTACTTGCTAAGTATGGTAATATAAGTTGTTTACAGGTATGTTTACTTGCTAAATATGGAAATGTAAGTTGTTTATAGGTATGTGTACTTGCTAAATATGGTAATGTAAGTTGTTTACGGGTATGTTTACTTTCTAAATATGGTAATATAAGTTGTTTTCGGGTATGTGTACTTGCTAAATATGGTAATATAAGCTGTTTACAGGTATGTGTACTTGCTAAATATGGTAATGTAAGTTGTTTACGGGTATGTTTACTTTCTAAATATGGTAATATAAGTTGTTTTCGGGTATGTTTACTTTCTAAATATGGCAATATAAGTTGTTTACAGGTATGTGTACTTGCTAAATATGGCAATGTAAGTTGTTTACGGGTATGTTTACTTTCTAAATATGGTAATATAAGTTGTTTTCGGGTATGTGTACTTGCTAAATATGGTAATATAAGCTGTTTACAGGTATGTGTACTTGCTAAATATGGTAATGTAAGTTGTTTACGGGTATGTTTACTTTCTAAATATGGTAATATAAGTTGTTTTCGGGTATGTTTACTTTCTAAATATGGCAATATAAGTTGTTTACAGGTATGTGTACTTGCTAAATATGGCAATGTAAGTTGTTTACGGGTATGTTTACTCACTAAATATGGTAATATAAGCTGTTTACAGGAATATTGGCTTACTAAATATGGCAATATAAGTTGCTTACGGGTATGTTTACTTTCTAAATATGGAAATATAAGTTGTTTACAGGTATGTGTACTTGCTAAATATGGCAATGTAAGTTGTTTACAGGTAGGTTTACTTTCTAAATATGGTAATATAAGCTGTTTACAGGTATGTGTATTTGCTAAATATGGTAATATAAGTTGTTTACAGGTATGTTTACTTGCTAAATATGGAAATATAAGTTGTTTACAGGTATGTGTACTTTTAAATATGGCAATATAAGTTGCTTACGGGTATGTTTACTTACTAAATATGGCAATATAAGTTGTTTACGGGTATGTTTACTTGCTAAATATGGAAATATAAGTTGTTTACGGGTATGTTTACTTTCTAAATATGGCATCATAAGTTGTTTACAGGTATATTGACTAGCTTTACTAGCTAAATATGGAAATAAAAGCTGTTTACGTGTAATTAAATTATTATGTTGTCTACAGGTATTTTTATTTGCTAAATATTTTAATATATATAAGTTTTTACAGGTATTGCTAAATATGGTAATATATAAATAGTTTACATGTTTTTTTACTTATTAAATATGGTTATATATGTTGTTTAGAGGTATGTGTATTTGCTAAATATGGTAATATAGGTGGTTTACAGGTATGTTTACTTGCCTAATATGATAAAGTTAGTTGTTGTTTTTAATAAATGGTTAATAGGTATGTAAAGCTGCTAATATGATTAGTTGTTTACAATCATGTGTACTTTCTTAATTCTGATTATATTAGTTGTATTTGGATACCTCCTGTCAATAACTAAAACTGTACGATTTGTCTTACAATTTCCAGAAGTTATTTAAGATCATCGTTTAGATATTAACATGCGATATATACAAGTTATCTTATGTTAAAATGAAAGAAAAGCTCAAGTCACTTGTTTATGAAGATAAGATTGATAGATTTGATAGATTTAGTCTGATAGAATATAAATTACATTGTTTAAAGGGAAAGACATCCTCCATAATTTATTCAAGTAATCTAAGACTTGTTGTCATTTCCAGTATTAAAAAAAAATCCACGGAAATAACATTACTGTATGATCAAATTAGTTTCTTAATGGAATTTTGTCTATGAATTGAAATATAAACCCCAAACGGAGATAGTAGTGGCATCCATCACGAAGTACAATTACCAGTGATTGTTTTAAATCACTACATGTTCTATAAATTAAGTAAGCAAGTATTTCAATTTTCCTCCTAATCTTCGACTTTCAGATGTCATGACATCCGGAACACGTGAAACGTAAACAGTTCTTTATAAATGTCAGTCTCAAGGGGAATAATTCATGCTTTGTTTTTTGTACTTTACATCGAGACAACATTACGAAGATGGCTCTAACGTGCCCACATTCGGCAAACAAATCGACAACTTAGCACGAGCTCTTGTTCATTAAATTTAAGTCCTAGTAGATTGAAGAATATTTTCGCTGTTGACTTCTCGCACTCAGATCAAATACATGTACGAGCCAGACTACAATGGTAATAGGAATTATGTTAAAACATAGGTGCAAAAATGATAAGAGTAGCCTATCTGGAACATCTTCAGAGGTTCTTTTTATGGTTGATGTGGAATTAAACCGAACTTATATAACACCATTATATAAGTTCGTTTTCCCTCTTTTGTAAGTTCAAAGAATCCAATAGGAACTACACTGGTTATAAAACATAGCTGTATCGATGTTTTGAATATATATTCGTATATGAGCCACTAAATCCTGTTCAGAAGTTCACTTACTTTGCTCCTTGGACCACTTCAGATATTACAAATCTAACCAATGTCTTTTAATCTTAAGGCCAAGTCCCACTGCACTTGCGCACGAATTACGCATGAATTGCGCATAAAATTTCCTTTGTGCGTGATTCGTCAGTGATGTGCGTAAATCCCACGTGTTTCACACGTGGAGCATCAGTTTTTGTAAGTGATTGTACGCGGAGACGGGTTTGTGCGCGATCGCCGGTTTTGAACGGTTCAAAATTTTTTCCACGCACAACGTGCGCGATTATACGCAGTTTATGCGCAGTTTGTACGTAGTTTGGACGTGGAAGGTGCGTGATATGTGCGTTTTCTCTCGGTGTTCCGTCAGTGCTTGTGCGTCAGGAACTGGCTCCTAGCACGCACATCACTGACGAATCACTTACAGAACACGCACATATCACGCACCTTCCACGTCCAAACTACGTACAAACTGCGCATAAACTGCGTATAATCGCGCACGTTGCGTGGAATGTTCGTTCTTTATCAGTGATTGTAAGTGATACATGCGCAGTTTATACGCGATTCATCGGTGATTCTGACCACGCACAACCCCAGAAAATGACCAATTTCTCCACGAACAATCACGCACAAACCAATTTTATGCGTGATTTATGCGTGATTTATGCGTCATTGGCAATGGGACTGGGCCTTTAGGAAGAGTACTATCAGCTGATATCACCCAGATTTTAACACGTGAAACAAAGTGTTTACCAAATCAAAAGCAGTAGGCGAGTTAAGGCTTCTATCCTGACAGATGTTTCCTTGCCGTTCACTGCAAAACGTCCGCTTTTTTCAGTAAAAACAGTAGGAAGTAAACTCCATTCCCTTTCTCAATGTGGAGGCGACCAACAAGTTTATAATGATGTCATGTGTGTTATAAAAACTTTGATCTATATTTTTGTCAGTTAGAAATTGTATGTTTACAAAGATTACTGTCTCCTGTTATTTTCAAAGAAAAAATATATAATTGGTAGAAGATTATAAAAAAATTAAATTGGTTCAATCATAGTTTTTTTCTTGTTAGTTGAAGACCAGTTGTCTGACTTCTTGATCATTTACCATCATTATATTATCTAAAGTGTCTCAGATGGAAAGGGATCGGAAAATAATTAAACAAATCTATTTTAAATATTTGGTTTTGTCAATGTCAAGTCTGTGTTTAATATAAATCTTTCATTATAAAAAGAGGGCATGAAAGTAACATAATGTAGCCACCATATACTTTATATGTTAATTTATATGTCATTTCCCTACTACATACAGAAAATATATTTGTGTCTACTAATTATGATTATTTTTCACAATTTATAATATTTATATCTTATATTAACAAAATGGCTCAAGTGTTACACTAAGTCCATATCTTACTTTTAGACGCTACATGCAAGTACATGTCCAAGTTTAACACGCTACCACATGGTCAATTTAGCCGCCATTGTGATTTTCTGAGTTAGGCGTTCTGTCTTTGGACATTGTTTTCTTTAATAAAACCTAAAATAATAATTCTCATTTATTATATTTATAGGTACCAGTATCGAAGCTCCTGGCTTTCCCATTATATATAATAACTACTGTTCCTCTGATCATCTCCTAGACTACAGGCTTAATTGATCTAAACTGTATTGAAAAGAGGCACAGGGTTACATGGGGGCTTGTCCGGGATAGCCAGAATTGATAAAAGATGGCTTCGACAAGTAAAACCACTCCGTCATCTCAGAGTATAAGCAGAGAAATAGAAATAGAAGAAGAACAACAAAGCGGAACGCCTCCAGAAAATCATAATATGGCTCCTACACCAGACTCAAATACCTCAGTGAATGATCCTATGAAAATTCAGTTAGAACACTTAGTGATGAGTGGTGTTAGGCTCAAACAATTCTCTGGGCTTCAAAAGTCTGACTTTAGTGAATGGTCGCGCCAAGCAGAAATTATTTTGGAAGATACCAGTATCTCTGAAAAAACAAAGAAACAAAAACTGTTATCTAGTTTACATTCACCTGCTATTGACATTATTCGTTCATTAGGTGATAACATCACATCAGAAGAAATTCGTTGTGAATTAGAAGAATTATATGGTTCAACTTGTAATGGTGTGAAACTCTTACAAGAATTCTTCTCTTTAAGAAAAGAATCAAATGAATCCTGTTCTCAGTATTTAATGCGCCTTGGTGTCAAAATTGCCCAAGTGAAAAGACATGGTGGATTAAAGCCTAGTCAAGTTGACGAAACAATACTCAATCATTTTATTTCTTCGTGTTCCTGTGACGAAGTCAAGCAATACATACATTCTAAATATATTGGAACTATTCCACCTCCACTAAATACTTTGATTAAAGAGGTTAGACGTGTTGAAGAAAATTTCAACTTACAAATTCCACCCAAAAAGAAGATAACTTCAGCAAAAATGTCATCTTCAAATTCTGATTCATCATTAGTTGAAGTAGTCAAAACATTGCAGGTGCAAGTTAATCAGCTATCCAAAAGGTTTGACGAAAAGCCAACCAGGAAGCCTGCAAAACCTACAAAGCCTGCTGCTGCTTCTAACTCTGCTAATAGTAATAGTAATAGTAAAAGATTTTGTTACAAATGTGGCGAACTAGATCATATCAAAACAACTTGTAATAATCCTGAAAATCCAACCTTGGTATTTAAGCGGTTAAACCCCAAGGGGTTTCAGTAGAGGAACAGACTGAAACCCATCAAATACCAGTAGTTAGTTCCAACAATAGAAATCCTGTGAAACTTACTCCTAATCATTCTATTGAATTAGGACCTCATTCAGAAATAACTTTAGTAGGAAGTGTCTTAGAAACATTGAACAGTTCTATATTACCAAATAAAGAACTTTGTGATGATCTAGTCGTGAAAGAAACTCTTCTGAATAAGGAAAATAATCATATTCAGATTACAGTGCAAAATGTGTCAAAATATAGAAAAACTTTGACCTCAAAAGAAGTAATAGCTTTCATCCATTCTGGGAATGAAGACAATGTTGACATTTTTGAAAGTTTAGTAGGACCAGCCTGTGAAACAGAAGGTTCCATTAATGGTGTAAAAGTGAAAACATTGCTTGATAGTGGTTCTCAAGTAACAACAATAACTCGAGAATTTTATAATAAACATTTAAGTACTAGTGTACCCTTACAACCAATTACTGACAAAACATTTTCAGTTGAAGGTGCTGGTGGACATAAAGTTTCTCTTGATGGGTTCATCCAAATAGATATAGGGTTACCGGAAGAGATGGTTGGTGTTGACTCTATTATGCCAACATATGCTTTAGTATGCCCCGAAACACCGTACACACATGAAGTTCCTGTCATAATTGGTACTAATACTTTTAGACTATTCAGAGAGTTATGTCAGAAAAAATTTGGACGTAATTTCCTCAATCATCTTAAACCAGAAGTTGCTTATGCTTATGGAAACACTGATGACACTAATGGTAAAATTGCGAACTTGAAAATCTTAAACAAGGTTGATATTAAAATTGCACAAGGACAATTTCATGAACTTAGAGCATTTTGTCGATGTAGTTCTCAAATTAATCGTGATGTTGTGATGATTCAAGAAGAAAATCCTTCTGAAAAATTTCGTGTGATAAATACTTTAGTTCCTTCAGCTCATCATTCGAATAATATTCAAAGAGTGAAAATTCTTGTACAAAATATCAGTAACACTGACATTAAACTCCGTCCACGAGATGTGAAAGCAGCCTTATATTGTATTGACACTATGGCACCTTTGAATTCAGTGAAAGATAATATCAACAGTTTTGTATGTCAATCTGGTACATCTTTAAGCAACAGTACTCAAGATTTGCCAGAAAATCAACAATCATCAAGATTAGAATTTGACTTTGGTTCTGAATTGCCTCAAGCAGATAAGGATAGAATTTCTAAGAGACTTAATCAATATTCAGACGTATTTTGCAAACACGAATATGATGTTGGTAAAACAGATGCTGTAGAACATTCTATCAAACTTAATCCTGGACCAATAGTCAAGGAAAGACCGAGACCAATACCTGCCAAAGACTTCGAAGATGCGCGTAGACATATTCAGTCATTGTTAGACGCAGATATCATCAAACCATCAAACAGTCCGTATGCAAGTGCGATTGTATTGGTACGTAAAAAGAATAATAAACTTAGACTGTGCGTGGACTATCGCAAGATCAATCTAAGAACAATTCGTGACGCTTATCCGATTCCTAAGATATCTGATATTTTCACAGCTTTACATGGCTCATCATGGTTTGTCACCATGGATTTAAAGATGGGGTTTCACCAGATCCCCATGGCTGAAGACTCAAAGGATATAACAGCATTTGTGTGCCCCTTTGGACTTTTCAATTTTGAAAGAATGAGCCAGGGTTTGACAAATAGCCCATTAACTTTTCAACGTTTGATGGAAAAATGTGTTGGAGACATGAACATGCGTGAACTTTTGGTTTATTTAGACGACATTATTGTTCATGGTCCCGATATCCAAACTGTTGAAGAACGATTATTTAAGACATTAGAACGTCTTCGTGCTTTTGGTCTAAAATTAGATCCAAAAAAATGTACCTTTTTCCAAAAGTCTGTGAAACATTTAGGACACATTGTATCTGAAAATGGTATTACCCCAGATCCAGATAAATTATCAGCATTAACTACCTGGCCAGTACCCAAGACTCTAAGAGACTTGAAAAGTTTTCTGGGATTTACAGGTTATTTCCGTCAATTTGTGGATAATTATGCCAACATTATCAAACCTTTGAACAATCTTACTGCTGGTTATTTGCCTCCTAAGACTATTAGGAAACTCCAAGATCGTAACATGCTTAAAGGAAGAAAAGTGCTTAGCATGAATTCATCGATTGAAGATCAATGGAATTCAGCATGTCAACAAGCTTTTGACACCATCATCAACAAATTAACCACAGCTCCTGTACTTGGTTTTGCTGATTTATCCTCTCCTTTCCTGTTACATACTGATGCAAGCAACATTGGTTTAGGTGCTTGTTTATATCAAGTTCAACAAGGTCAACTCCGAGTCATAGCATATGCCAGTCGCGGATTGTCCAAAAGTGAATACAACTACCCTGCACATAAGAAGGAATTCTTAGCCCTTAAGTGGTCCGTCACCGACAAGTTCCACGACTATCTTTATGGAGGAAAATTTACTGTTGTAACAGACAACAATCCACTAACCTATATCCTGTCATCTGCCAAATTAGATGCCACTGGATTTAGGTGGCTAGCATCTTTATCCGTATACGACTTTGATATTAAATACAGACGTGGTTTAAATCATAACGATGCCGATGGTTTGAGCAGAAGACCACAAGATAAACCTCAAAGTGACCGAGAATATGAGAACATTTTGAAGGGTATTGATTGGCTTAAATCTAGAATCTCACAATTTGATCAATCCTTGCCAAGTGATACAGTCAATGCAGTCATCAATAGTCATGGAATTCATGCAACCAAGCCAATTAGGAATTCTGTCACTCTTCATATGACTAGGACTGAGCATAGAGCATCTGCTTCTAAAAATACAGTTTCCAGTTTCAACCAGCCAGCCATAGAATCTCTTGCTGCTAAAGACACTGCTGTTCCAGATTTCCTAGAGAAACCTGATATGACTCATCAACTTTCACAAACAGTCACTAATGGTATTACAGATCAAGAATGGAATAAATTCCAAAACAAAGATCCTGACATTTGTTTGATTAAAAATCTTATAGGATCCAAGACTAAACCAACCAGAGAACAGATTACCAATGCTAATCCAGAATTAAAGATACTGTACCGTGAATTAGATAAATTCAGGCTTACAAATGACGTTCTTTATAGATTGGTAACTGATGCAAAAGGGTTAACTTTCCAACAACTGGTGGTTCCTCATAGCCATAGAAACCAAGCTTTAACTGGTATCCATGAAGATCTCTGCCACTCTGGTTCACAATCTACTTTACGATTGGCTCGACAACGCTTCTTTTGGCCGTATATGTCAGCATCCATCGATAAGAAGTGTAAAGAGTGTGAACGTTGTATACGCAGAAAAGCTTCTGGAGAAAAAGCTGAAATGGAATCCATAATATCAACCTACCCATTACAATTGGTATGTATGGATTTCTTATCTATTGAACCTGACAACAAGGGAATCAAAGATGTCCTTGTCTTTGACAGATCACTTTACAAAGTATGCTATTGCCATCCCTACAAAGAACCAAACAGCTAAAACTGTTGCTGATGCCTTGTGGGAGAATTTGATTGTACATTACGGTTGGCCAGAACGACTTCATTCTGATCAAGGTAAAGACTTTGAATCAAAAATTATCTCTGAACTTTGCAAACTTGGTGCCATTAAGAAATCAAGAACAACCTCCTACCATCCTCAGGGAAATCCTGTTGAGCGTTACAACAGAACTCTCTTAGGTATGCTAGGTACGCTCCATAATAGTCAGAAGCAAGATTGGAGAAAGTACATAAAACCTTTAACCCATGCATACAACTGTACTATTAATGAGACTACAGGTTACAGCCCATATTACCTTATGTTTGGTCGCCATGCCCGATTGCCTATCGACATAGCATTTGGCACTGATCCTGATATGCACAGATCCAAAATGTCTACTAGCCAATATGTAGCCGACCTCAAAGACAAATTAAAATATGCCTATGAAACAGCACTCAATCAAGTTTTTAAGTCTTCAGATAAGAATAAAAGATACTACGATCAACATGCTTTTGCTGCAAGACTAGATATTGGTGATCGAGTACTTGTTAAAAATGTCAGCATTAGAGGTAAACACAAGCTCAGTGATCGTTGGGAACCTGGTGTGTATATAGTTAAATCAAAATCTGATGATGTTCCTGTTTACACTGTTCGTAGAGAAGACAATTCAGGTAAAGATAGAACTTTACATAGAAACCTTTTACTTCCATGTGGACAACTTTCTTTGGAAATGGAATCTTTGAAACCTTCGGAACCTCGCAAGGTCAAAACTCGTTCTCGTTCAAAATGTGATAAAGTTGAGAGTGAAAGTAATTCTGAATCTAGTTCTGATGAAGAATACCTTTATGATTATAGTGTTAATTTAGATAATCAATATACAAATGAATCACTATCAAATGTGAATCCTCATGTTACTAATTCTGAGGCTAGTATTATTGACTCTAATCTTTCTGCTGAAGCTGTAGAATTTGTGCCCAGATCTGATATTTTAGATAATGCTCAATTACCTGAGGAATCTAATAATGATGTGCAAGATTCTACTCAGAGTGTAGTAGATGATATTGATAATATAACTGACAATCTTGTTGAAGATAACTCTAGTATTTCAGACCACAGTGATGTGCCTATAGAATCTAATGATTATTCAATTGTTGAAACCATTCCAATAGGAGAAGAGGAAATTACTCAAGATCGATCTGAAGATTCCACAAGTTTGCGGAGATCCACAAGATCTCATAACGCTCCCAGGAAATTTACATATGATGAATTAGGAGAACCTTCATCTCAAGAAATAAATACACATGTTGTGAGTGATCAAATGTGTAGTTCTAAGCCTTATAAAGCTTATGATATGTTTGTTTGGGCTTCATCATTCTTTAGACCTAAACAACCATTCGATACGGAAATATATGTGGTGTAATTTATAATCTTAATCTAGATTCATATAATTTGTGTTCATGTGCTCAAGTGAAAATATATGAAAAATATCTAGATAATGTATTTCTGGAATTTCTTGGAAGGAAATTTTGTGATGCGTAGATTCATAATTTCTTGGAAGGAAACATTGTGTTGCGTAAATATTCATGGATTCTAGGAACTATAATAAACAATAAGAATCTTCTGACATTATTGACAATAATTTGTATTGTTTTAATCATATGTATATTTGTATTACTTTCGTAATCAAAATGTTTTGCAAGATAGCAGATTTTAACTTAAGTTAAACTTGTAAGTTAAACTCTTTTTTTCAGGAGGGGTGTGTGTAGCCACCATATACTTTATATGTTAATTTATATGTCATTTCCCTACTACATACAGAAAATATATTTGTGTCTACTAATTATGATTATTTTTCACAATTTATAATATTTATATCTTATATTAACAAAATGGCTCAAGTGTTACACTAAGTCCATATCTTACTTTTAGACGCTACATGCAAGTACATGTCCAAGTTTAACACGCTACCACATGGTCAATTTAGCCGCCATTGTGATTTTCTGAGTTAGGCGTTCTGTCTTTGGACATTGTTTTCTTTAATAAAACCTAAAATAATAATTCTCATTTATTATATTTATAGGTACCAGTATCGAAGCTCCTGGCTTTCCCATTATATATAATAACTACTGTTCCTCTGATCATCTCCTAGACTACAGGCTTAATTGATCTAAACTGTATTGAAAAGAGGCACAGGGTTACAATAAGATTTTATGACTTCCTTTTTCCATGCAACTTCTGATGTTGGTGAAATTAACTATCTCATCTTTATTGTTTTGTTGGCAATCGAGAAATTGATATGAAGGTTTACTCGTACGATGTTGTTTTTTTTGCTCTGACGTCCTTGTCATAAAATTCTTACTGAAATGACATGTTATGATGTTGTCGTCCTTAATATTTCATATCTGATATCTAATTATGAAAAACATTGCTCATTAAGCTACAGTCGGAAATATTAAATTATTTCAACGGAACACTGTTTTATCAACATCAATTGTTAAAAAGACAAGTCATTTTATGTAGGCCCTATTATAAAGTCTTTCAACCTACTCATACTGATTTTCATAATTCTATCATATAAAACATTATTCCTTAAGGGCTGCTGTTACCTAGTTCTAGAATGACTTTAGATGAAAGAGTGAACATAACCTGCCTTGATAATCTTCCCAATTATTATAGTACCGAAGCTCATAATGGTCGTTGGTGTTTAGTGACTTCTATTTTGAATTAAGCCTGAAATAATGATTATTTTAACAAAAGGTAATATCCCTTGATCTAGCACAATTAAACTACAACAGACTAACTGGTATGTAAATGTAATTGTAGATTCTGATAGAATATGGTGTTAATGTATGGTCAGCTGACAATAATGGTCAAACAATACTGGAAATAGCCCGAGACAATAATAACCAACATTGTGCTCATTATTTATTGATACTCCAACTTTCACAAACATTATTATATAGCTATATAAACACTCAAGTTTTCTATCAGAGGTATGTTTAGTTCTATTAGACATTAATTGAAAAATCTAATGTAAACTCATCAATGGTAGGTACCAATACGTCAGACTGGGGATAACAAAACTTAATTATCCATGATATACCTTCATTGAACAACGGGCTTTTTATTGACTATAGACACATTTACCCAATAAACATTAAAACATTGAAGGAGCAACATATTTCACTGCAAAGCCATAACATCATTCCAACATCATTCCAACATCATTCCTACATCGTCTCTTTTTCCGGTTTTGCGTTCATCCTTTACACTAGTCTGCATGTATTTTATACATTTGTCTAAACTTTTGTGCTATCTTGAAATATTCTGGCCAACTCTACAGATTGACCAATAAGACATTAATGATGATTAATATCCTGAATATTTTCAGGAGAGAAGCACACCAGAAGAGATTAGAAGAATTACTAAGACAGGTACGTATTGGGAGTTCGAAGATATTCTACCTACATTTTTTGACAATATCAAGGAACCCATTATGTTCATAAATTTGATTAAAGAAAAAATTAATCACACGATAAAGTGCAACCAGTAGATAAAAAGTCGATATAATTAGGGTATATGTAGCTACGTTTCGGAACTAATCCCGTTATCAAGCAAAAAAGAAAAAAAAAATAGGTGAGGAAAGTCCATTCTCAACGAGAAACAACACTAATATATGACAAAAAAATATTATAGTAAACTCAGCTTAGTTAGATGATTAAAAAATTATTTTTATCCAGAGAGATAATAAAGTTAAAAATGAAAAAAAAAAAAAATGAAGTAGGCTATAGGTCACGGAAATATATAAATATTCAAGAGGATAGACTAATTTAAATAAGAGAACTGTTTGTTCATCCCTCCAGGTGCTAAGGTTCCAACACGATGAATAATATTCATCTCACAGTGTTTCATGCAAGATTAGTTAAGGTTAAGGTGAATATGCTTTGAACTTCTTGTACATCGGATAACATATTAAACTTACAAGATTAGCCATTGTGTAGAACTGATTGTTTCTAAGACAGAGTAGGCTAATATATTTGTAGATGACATTATACATAAGTGGGAACTTTATTCAGAATGGTATTCAGTTCAGTGAATAGATACACCATATATACTATCTGGTATAATATGATACTATATAGACATTGACTTATTCAGTTTTGTAATGACAAACTTCGTCACTTTAACATGAAATTCGAGTTTATTCGCAGAACTCAAGACATATTCCTAATCAAAATGTATTGACAGAGTTCCAACAGGTTTGTCAACATGGCATCCTTTTCTGATAAGTTAACGAGAATATTCACGACAATCTGTTATGTTGTTATTGTAGGAATAATAATGATATATTGGTCAATTTGTTGTTGAAATGAATATTAACTGACCAGAGTTCTGGTTTGAAACGAAGGACATAAACAATAGTTTGATGTTGCTTTTTAAAATGGAAATTTACTGAACTGTTGAACTGTTCATAAACACCTCTGCCATTTTGTACTCAAAGGACTCTGATGTTTTTAACAAGACTCCGATGTTTTTCTAGTAATTGTTAAATTAAGACTCGCTGTGCCCACACAAAAGCTAATTCAATTTATATGTTTCGGGTTTCTCTAACCTTCCTTTTTACGAGAACATTAATTAGAGTCTAGAGAATATTATCTTTATCATACAATGTCTTGTCTGACAATGACAGATAACTTGGTTTCCTGTTGACTTTCAAACAAGAAGACTGCCTTGATGATAGTCATTTGTTATCATCTGTCTTTCATGCCACCTACCTTTTACATCTGACCTATTGTAAATTTCCATTAAGGGATATTATCGTTAAGTATTTTGCTAAAACATCTGATAGAGCTTAACATATATAAAAATATTGGAATTGTAGTTCATTTTACATGGTAGCAATGACGTGACTTCCATTAAAAGTTTCATTTTTTACGATAAAAATTTATAGATTTTTTTCCAAACGTGGCATTTTTCTCTCCTATTTTGAATTAATATGGAAATAAAAACATCTTGTCAATGCTCATTCCGTGGATTATTACTTGATTACTTAAAAAATATTGTCACATAATCCCTTGATGAGTATCACATATAATGTCACATACATTAATGAACCAGATTTTCTTAGTTTTTCAACACTTCTGTTTTTCATTAACTTGGCGTTAACTTCCGAATAATTTTAAATATTGCAGGAAACTTCCTTTTTAATTTTTTTATTGACTTAAATCCTGATTCAAACCCATCCTGTATTGTGTGGGTCCAATAAGATTTGGGTTATGATATTTGAACACTTTCCATTTTGGTTATAGTTTTTAATACGACATAGGTTTTATAATTTGTTGCAAATCTTATACATTACAGTTAACGTTAAGAACTGATAAAGATAAGTCTGTTAATCAAATTAAAAGACGGCTAGACGAGTTGTTGGAACTGAAGGAAGAATTAAAAAGAATAATATACCAGAATAATTCAAATGGCACCAGTTCCAGGTAGGAGTGCCTGTTAAAAATGAGAAATTGTAACTTAATTGGCACTAATACAACATGTCTACTCGAATATCATTCCAATTTATTTCGGTTTTTTTTAGAAAATATTTTAAATCAGAGTAAATCTGTGATGGTCTAGGGATGATAAAAAGGCTCTCGAATTGAATTTAGCATAATCCAACTTGAGTTGTCATATTAAATTTTATTGGTTCTAAATTAAATCCTCAACCAATCGGATGAAGTAGTGGAAATACTGCTAGACAAAGTGAGCACCTATTCTAGCACAATTTATAGAAAAACTCATTGTCAACTGAGACAATTTAAATTGGAATACCGAAATAAAAAAATGAGATATACCTCCAACCATTGAAGTATGATGTACCGGTATTTGTTTTAGCAGTACAACAGACTGTATTCAAAGATTACTGCAAATCGTAGAAGAATTAACAGATCAAGTTGACGTTTTACAATCAATCTGGTCTCATCAAGATGAATTACAATCTCTATGTAGTAAACATACACAATCTTCATTCCAACAACCTCCCAATACAGAAAATACTCGACTCTTCAGGTTGGTTGGATTTTCAATAATGTTAATTCTTTTGAATTTACATCTGTAGAATTCTCTTTTCGTTACAGTTATAACCTCTCTATTTCACTATATAAATATTTACCCTTCTTACCGCTTAAACAAAATAAATAGGAAAAAATAGCAAATTGTCTACTTGACTGAAAGCCGAAAACGAGTTCGGCTGAATATAACCTGTACAGAACTGTCATTAATTTCGTTTCTTTTCAGTCAAATTGTTAAATTACTCAAGGACAAAACATCTGAAGAAATAAATGGTATTGTTAATAGGATCTTAAATGGAAGTAAATCTGTAGTGGAATCGGGAAGTGAAGATATGCTGGTACCAAATAATAAGACAAGCGATCGTGACTGTATATCTTTAAATCAGGAAGTGACGCTACTATCTGACTCGGAGGATTTCGTCTTGAGAAATTTTAATGAACAATGCGATAAGTCTTATAAAACTGATTTAAAACACCAAGGTATACAAAGCTTTAACCATTTTATCGATGGCACATTTCCTGAAAGTGAAAGTAAGAGGATGAACTTTCCATTAGCTTCAAACTTAACGACTAATTCTTTGAGAGAAGATGAAATCTGTATCCTTCCATCCAGATTAATTTTACCATACGTAGCGTGTAATAGTGATAATAACAATATTAGCCCAGAAAGTCCAAGTCAGAAATTAAATTATACTAGCTTGAATGATGGAAGTTGTAACGAGCTAAGAAAATTCAATCAAATAAACGAGGAAGTACAAAATGTTGACTTACACGATCTGAAGTTACGTAAACATCTCGAGGCCGTTAGAAAACGTGAAAATGATTTAGTTGAGAGAATCGTGCCAGCAACTCGTTTATTAAATTCTCATCAAGCTAAACAGACTCTCGATACAGCTTGTATAGATAAACATTCTAATTCAAATCACCACAAACCTAAATTAAAATGGTCTCGAAAGTTATTACGGACATACAGTGCTCCAGATAACCAGCTATCTAAATCACAGTTTAAAGAAAATTATGACAGAAAACCTCATCTTAAATACCAATCAGATGTAAGTACATGCATAATAGTTTCCATATTCATAACAGAAGAAGTTTCTGGAACAGCAGTTCCCAACCTTACGTCTGAGGTTACTAGTAGCGATCTGTCCCCTTAAGAGGTTAGGATGGTTGAAATGTAACAAGTTACTATTCAAAAGAAGGCACTTTTGCACAGAATTTAAAGGTATTACTTAACTGTAAGAAAATGTGCTCGTCCCTTACGTCTGTGTTGACCTGTACATCCGACAATGAAAAGATTGTTCATATCCTTAAAGTCAAGTTTACACTATGAGATTTTTGTCTATCAGACATCAGCAGATCTTGTCTTATGGTGTCTGTTTGGTCTGAGAGTCTGGACGGCTAACAGACATCGTCATCAAGGTCAAACTCTTTGTCTGCCAATGTTTGAGCATGCAGCTTAAAAGTCTGATTTCTGATGAACTGAAAATCTCATAGTGTGGACAGGGCTTAAGGTGGAATTAAGCCTGAGTGGTTGTAAGACAGGAATTTTGTTTAACTATGGTGTTCAGTATATCATTAAGATTATTTTTCCAACCTTCCCTATACCAGACTAGTTCTTTATTTCAAGTGACACCAGTTTGAGGTCAGTAAATATATATAAAGTGTAGGCGACGACTAGATCAGAATAATCACTTTATCCATTCTTATCAGGTTTATTCTGAACAGTAGTCTCTATATCATTAACACCCACAAGTTTCAATTACCTTGACAACCAGCTGTTCTTCTATCAAAGCAAATTATTATCACTGATTTTAAAAGGCCAATAATCTTTTTATCACCCTATGCGTCCATTATGAAACAAGAATTGTTAAGTTATTAGCCATTATAAATCAGTAAAGTAGTTGACTGTGATGAAAGCACAGGATGTTTGAATGTCAAGGGATGGATCAGATCAAATAAGAACTGTTCTTATAAATTTGACAGCAGCATGCAATAATGAACTTTTATAAGAACAAATATCACTCTGGTGTAAATATTTCATTGCCTCAAGACAATCTTTCAAGAAAATGGCAAGCCCAACACTCTATAATTTGAAGTCCATGACGATATAATAGTATCTAATTTTAAAGTACACTTTATACTAATGAGAATTAGATACGTCGTGATCTGTATTTTGATGTTTTCAACGATGGCGATGCTATTCTTCTGAAATTTTGTAACTAGGGGTACAAACAAGGGGCAAACTGATAATAGGGGTTTGGGGGGGGGGGGGGATGCCACAACAGTCGGAAAAAAGTTTGAAAAATAGATTTTGTGGTGTCTGAAACTGATTTTCTAAAAGGGGTAGGTGGGGATTGGCTAGTGGACGTCATAATTAATATGTTCTAGTTTTATCACCTGTTCTTTCTGTATAGCCTGTCACCAGGTTTCTGGAATGATGGAAAATCAAGAAGAAAACAGTTTCCACATTCACACCCATCGGTATGAAGCATGAGCATGAAGTTTTGTATTTTGTGATTCACTACAAAAGTCATAGATGCTATCATACTGCTGCCGAATCCAATCCAATAACTGGTCAAGCAGGGTCATACATACAGTCATGTACAGGGAATAGTTTAATTTTTTCAAATCTTATCTGGAGTAATATCTTTAAGAAACTGATTTTATTGAGGAGTTCGATTTGTTAAAGTGTATATTGATTTTGTAATTGTTTGAAGATCTATTTTTGATACTTGTATAAAGTAGTTATAGAATAAGTGGACGAGATGAAAAGATGATATAACTGACAGTCGGATGTGTGGGAGTACAACGAGAGATGTAGTGATGTTCAGAGACCTCAATTTATTGTATCATGATAGACAATGTTATTATAACGGTCTATAAATGGAAAGTAATCGCTGAGCTGTCGATTCTCCAGGAAACCATGCACTCTAACGTTGATATTTTAATTCTGAAATGCTGCTATTTCCGTGGTCATGCCAATAAACTGGTGAATTAATAAATCAAATACCATTTCATCGCAAGAGTCTGAAAATAGATTAACTATTCTATCATAGGATTTTTTGTTTACCATTTTAGATAGAGTTGTCACTTTTTATATCTTTTATTAAATTGATAAAATCCCAATGCTCTGTTAAAGTGGTTGGGCCAATCTTTTAATGCCTAAAGTGCTGAAATGCTGAAGAGAACGTCTTGAAATTAAGAAGAAGGAAACAAGAAAGGGTCAAACTATATGAAATCATCTGGGCGGTTTCTGACTGTCTGTGTATGGTTATTTTTCTTAATTCAGTGAAAATGGAAACTAGAATTAATCTCTTTTTTTAAACAAAAAAGATCATCGATTTTCTATATTACACGTGAAAAGGTTGTTCATCCCTGGTTTGCTGGATCGTAGTTTCATAATTTACCCATTTATAAATGTATGTAATATCTATTAAATTTGATCTGTGACACAAGAATTTCAATTAGAAAAGGAAAAATGGCTTGATAGAGGAGGAGGCGGGGGGATTGCACGTCATAATTGCATGAAGCTTGTGTTACCTACATTTACAAGATGACGTTTCCAACAGATTGAGTCTATTTGATTTGCTGGTCGATATTCAATTTCTGAGGAATATAAAGCACTTGATCAACATTCCAGACAAGAAATTTGTAAAAGGTCATAAATTTCACCTCTGTCATTCAAATGTTAACTAGACAATATTATTAGATTACACTTTCTATTAAGGATAAGATCACTTGTATTGAACTTTTCTTAATATAAATATCAAAGTGTCATTACATACTGTCAAACATTGCGTGAAATGGTTATCGATGTTATTAGGCTATTTGATCGATCGTTAAAATGGTTCAAATCTCTAGGTAGTTCAGGCATTCTTGGGGGAAATGATTATGAAACATAAAGAAAGTAGTTTTGTTGCTTCCGTTTTGGTAAAACTATTAAAACCGACCAGGACATTCTCAAAGACTTATTCCGCGATATTATGCTTATGCTGGAAGCGGGCGTTTACTGAACGCAATGACAACTGAAAGCTCGCCAAGTGTTAGATGCTCTTTCTGTTATTTTAAAAATCTGCAAAGGTTATATAGATATTGTTTGACATTGAAGTATTATGCCAACGAATGTTGTTCAAACACCTCATCAGCACCTTTGTTTTCTATCTGCACACGTTTTTCGGTGTAGAAGCAGCAAAAAACACGTACATATGGCGTGTTTTGATCCTATTGGCTTTAGATTGTACATGAAATTAATTGTATTACTGGTGTCTTCTAGAATCTTGGTAAATAAAAAACATTTCTTTCGATAACCTATGTTACATGTTTACTTGAAAGACAAGTGCCGCCCATACAGAAAACTAAATATTTTTCTACTTAACAATAACAGAATACATTAGAGGAAAATGTTAGCATTGTCGTTACAACTTTATGTTTTAGTTCAGAACAAGTCATTTCCCACTCGTTGACTTCTTGTTTAGTTGTTGGACAATTATTGAAGGATTAGTAATATAAAGATTACTAGTAGAATCTATAAATCAAAAGATAGTGGACAACGTACCAACACCAGAGTTCATGAAAACAAGTTGCAAACTAGAGTGCTTTTAGACTGTTTTGAGATTCAAAGTCAAACATAATACTATGGCGTCAAAGAAACGCTTTAATTATATACACAATTAATCTTAATTAAACATAACCACTACCAAGGTCTTAATAAGACACCTTTTTCAAGACAGTTTAGTTAAAACTCTTGTGTGTTTTAAATACTTTTATGACAAAGCGATATTTTCATCTCCCTGACATTTATTGATTAACTTGCCCACGCACGTACCATGATAGACGACTGCTGTAGTTTGTTTTATCAAGAAATACGATGTCATTTAATTTCATTTAAGTCTGTTCGCCATATTTTGATAAAGGTTGAAAACTATATCCCTATCTTTTGTCATTGATATGGGTAGGACGAGCTACCAAGACTAGGGTGTCATCAATAATGATAGTGTGCTCAGCTGTACCTTGAATTAAAGGCAATAATAGCATGCAGAATAATCTCAGCAGTTGTAACCCATTCTTCAAATGCAAACAAGTCACTATGTACAAAATTCAATAACGAGACGAAAAAAAAGAGAAAAGTAGAATATCAATGTAATTTGAAGACATCTGATGTCATCTTGTAAATGTAATGTCAGATGGTATATATCGGGTGTAGCAAAAAAACGTCCCCAACTTTGACGCTAAGTATCTCAGCTGCTGATGAGCCGATCGCTTTCATAATTCTCACAGATTTACTTCAACATGTCCTTGTCAGACCCTAAAAATTTAAAAGTCATCGAATGAAAATTGTATGAGTACTGCCACGAACAAAATAACATGTCAAAAAATTCAGAGCAAACTACACATTTCGACCTGTGTCTATTGTGCTTTCATTGACCATTGACCACCAATATCATTCATTTTCCATCCTGAAATGCTCTCACCGATCTCATCTTTATTCCTGCCTTTCAGTTTCTGTTTAGTCAGTTTGTTCCACTAGTGAAGGTAATGATTTTGGATTCTCTTAAGAAACAGGTGTACTGCACTTGGGTTAGAGGGGTACACTGATTAAACAACAACTGAAATGCAGGAATAAAGATGAGATCGAAAGAAGCCAAACGCTTCACGAGTGGTACCTTTAGATTAGATGAGATCCTTGAGAGTTTATCAGGATGGAAAATGTTTGATATTGGTGGTTGAGGTGGTGAAGGCAAAATGAACACAAATTCAAACATGTAATTTGCTCTGAAATTGAATTTTTTGACATGCTATTTTGTTTGTGGCAGTACATGTACAATTTTTGTTCGATGACTTTCATATTTTGACAAGGACATGTTGAAGTTAGTCTGTGAGAATTTTGAAAGAGATCGGCTCATCAGCAGCTGAGATACTTTGCGTCAAAGTTGGGGACACCCGATATAAGACGTAATTAGTTTATTTTAATGTCTTTAAACGAAATGTCAGAGTGGGACAAGGGATATTAACAGATACTCTAATAAGATAGTTTTAATTAAATTATTTGTATCCCGAATCCAGTTGAATCATTAATTCGTCTCACTGGGCCGATAGTTAAAGTAGAAGTTGTGGTAAAACATATGAATTATATTTAATAAGAAGTGAATATTCAATAGCAGATTGTTATTCTTAAAAGATAGAGCTGGTACATATAATATATGATAGACTCTCCCGAGAGATATTATAACCACCCGATGCAACTTAAGTTAGCCGCTTTATCAGGAGTTAAGTTAGTGAGGTTAGGCGTGTTCATTAGTCTCCATATTATCATAGGATCATAGGTATGATAATACAGCCCTGTTCAAGCGCTAACTTTAACACCAATGCCTTGACATGGATATACATTGACCAATCAACGACCGAATTGGCAACCTGTAAGGATTATTACGTCCAATCAGATTGTTGTATTTTCGATAAATTTAAAAACAAAAACGATTTTTTTTTTACATTCTCCACAATTTTTAGGCTTTTTCGAGAGATTTGCCCTCATATCCCGGCTTGTGGCATATTTTTTTCACTTTTTTGTTCATTTTGGTCAAAACTTTACATGCCTAAGGCCAAGGTCACAGGGCATTTCGGTCCACTGGCATTAGGCCTAGAGCCTTTAGGCTTTACAATTCTGGACGTTTAGGCCTAGGGCCTATATAATTAAAACTCAAAAAGGCTTTGACAACAAGATCAATATGTGTTTTAGTTTGTCCCTCATTGGAATTAATATGCCTAGTTCTTGGGTTAAGTTATCGCCATTATTGGAGAAAAAAAATATTGATAAACGCCAGAAATTGCACCCGGATAACGGAGACTACTAGACTGAGTAGAACGAAGGAAGTAGAACCATAGCATGGACATGGAAGAACGAACCATTTATTTGGCGCAGAATTTTACTTTAGGGCCAGTGACAGGAGGCTGTATTTTCAGACTTTTTTCTCAGGTATGTTATGTTTTATTTGATCAACCTCAGTTGATTTATTATTTCACAGTGATTGGTAAACAATCTATATCTAAATAGAGCACACAAGAGTCAGTGTATTTTTAGCCACAGGCATGGGGTCAAAGGTTACTTCCAATTCTAATGACCCAACATGTTCAGTTCTCTGTTACTATATGCACCCATCATGTTATATTAGGCCTAAGTATATTTATAATTATAATTTTTACTATTTTCTTGTTGACCCCTAGTATATGCTATATGGGCGCAGATCACAGAAGGGGGGGGGGGGGGTACACTTCTCCCCACCCTGTCAGAAAACTTGGGGGGGGGGGGGGGTGCGTGAAACTATTTGTGTCTCCAGATAAGCATCTATACATTGAAGTCACATACATAGTTGTTTGCCTACTCCGCACTAGGGGTCTATTGCTACAATTTATGGTGAAGTCAAATGAAAAACTCATTCCTTCCTTTCTTTCGTAAATCGTCTTCACTAGTACAAGCATCGTAACTAATGGGTACAAAGCAAATTATATCAGTCACATATATTTGTGGATCATGTGTCAAAAGTATAAATGTCACTACCAGTCAGTGAAACAGGTCGTAGTTGCTGACATGGAAAAGCTGGTCTTGTTTACCGCATTACAAACATCGTGACGTAAATTAATTCATTATCATTTTTTAGACGTTATACAGGAGCTTTGGTGGCTCAGTGAGCTATACGCTTGCTCGCTAACCTAAAGGTCTGGGGTTCAATCTAGAAATTGGGTCGAGAAAATACCTTCGGATTTTTCAAAACGGTTTCCCTTATCGGTGATGCAGGTTGAAGGGGTTTACATGGAAAAAGCATGTAGTCGTTTGGGTGGGACAATAAAACAAGGCCCTGTGTACTATAGTAGGCTAATGCCGCTGTCCGGGCAAAATTTCCCTCATTGCACATTGCAAGGTGTAGCCTATTGAGGTGCAGTAAAGCAATATGTAAAACTTTATTCATTTCATGTTGCACAAAGACTATGCACTTTATTATTTGCTGTAACAGGGTTTGTTTATGTATCAAAGGCAAACAAACAACTTTTTCAGGGTTAATATAAACATCTTTAGAAATATAAATCACTGTACAAAAATTACAAAATGCAATCGCTTGTTTTGATTTTATTATTAAATTGTGAATTATATCCAAACAAACCGAGGGTTTACCATTACTCATGTAATATTGAGATTTTGTGCTTTTGTTAATAATAAAGAAATAAGTGAATTAGCTGGTACTGAAATCATGGCCAAGGCCATGCTATGTGCAATGAAGGAAATTTGGACAGCAGCATCAGCCAACTCTTAATTCTGATTTCTAACTGTCTTTAACATGTACCATCTGTAGAAAACAGGGCTGTCTGTCTGTCTGTTCAGCAAGATGCTTTTTCCATGTAAGCCCCCTGACATCATTGATATTTATCTCAGGAACAATATACAAGGTTTTACTGTTAAAAGGTGACCAGTTGATATATTATAGAGAAGATGGCTTTGTCATGATGTCTATTAGTTATATTAAGTATCTTGTAATATAATTTTTTTACTGCTTACTTTTTTTATTTCAGAGACTGGGAAAAAATTTGGATCTTAGACAAAGTTGTTGAAGATTGTCATAACTTGTTAGTTTTAGAGTCAAAGATTTATTAATGGTAAACTATCTAATAATTTTATGTTTTCGGCATATATTTAACGTTAATATTTACAGTACCAGTACTGTACTCTCCAGTTGGTAATATGTACAAATATTTTTCACTTTTTTTCACCATAAAATCAACTGTTATGGTTTATATTTTCTTGGTGTGGTGAGAGAATATTTTGACAAAATGACAATGCAAAAATTCATCCATTTGGTTTTATTGAAATGACTTATTGATATGTGTGAAAGACAATAAAACTCTAAAAATGTCTTAAAAATGTTTGTCTATGTATAAATGTTTATATAATAATTATATAATTTGTATATTTTGATTGTTTTTATTAGGCAAAAAGAATGAACAATAAACAGTTTTTGGAGAAAATAAGTTTATTAATGAGAAGGCTAAGTGTGATTGTTTGTTACTTCTAAAAAACACATAGGTAAGTTTTACTTTTACCATCATACACCTGCTGCAGTAAATCTGTCATACAAATTGACATAATATGGGCAAATTTGTCTCAGTTATGCAGGATTGGCACAGGTCATGGAAAACCTGGAAAATCAGGGAATTTTAAAAAAGCTTTTCCAGACATGGCACATCATGATTATTCTGGAAAATTGTCAAAATGACATTGAAAATTGATATTTCATACTATTCTATTTTTTCTGCATTATTAGATAAAAAAAAATCATGATCCGGAATTCTGATGATTTTTTTAAAAACATTGGTTGTGGAAAATGTCTGAATAATGGAAATATTAGGAAAATTTGCCCAGATAATCTTCATGAACCATGGTTATATTTAAATGTGGATGGTTAGAAAAAAAAAATTGTCAAAATATTGTGTTCACATTCACAAGGCAAGTTATAAAGAGTCATTTAGTCATGATTATTCAGTCATGATTATTGTCATCAATGTGTAACAGTGTGATCCAATTTCTTTCACCAATTTTACTTGGGACTATATTACTGTTGATTTCATCTATTTAATTTTGACTGAATGTCATCTGTTGATGTAAATTGTGACATTTACCACCTATTTAACTTGTTACCATACTACTTTTACAAATGTATAGTGATACCAAATTTCTGCTACCTTCTTAATACTGTCAGCCATTTACAATCTCAAAATTAACTTTTGTCCATTCGACTATTACCAATACACTGTTTGTATATGTTTTTGTTTACTATTCTTGTTTACATGTGACCATTCTACAAAGTAGTCACCAATATACCGTGATCACATTTCTTATAAGTCAACTATATAACTTAAGCAGTTACGGTCAGCCATGTACAGTGTGAAACCATTTCTGTCACCTATTTGATTTATGAGCATTTGGTCAGAATTATTTGGACATTGGAAAGTATCATCTTGGTCATTCATTTATTGACAATGAGTCAACTCTGTTTAGTAAAATTGTTACTAAATTGTTGTCATCCAAGCTAAATTGCTTTGACACATTTACAGTGTAACCATAATACTATTAACAATTTTATGTGACCCATTACATACAGATGTATTGATTGAGTAAGAAAAAATTTGACTCGTTCTCACTTTGTATTTTTCAGGAGAAAGATGATTAGTAAGTTTTAGTCTAGATAACACCCTTATTAGGAGGAAGACAATTTCCATTGAAAGAAAAATGAACCTGTAGATTCTCTAAAAACCATGAATCCATTGGAAAGTACAGTACAGTACAGAAATCTTGTTAGATTTAAATCAACTGTAGATCAGATAAATAAAAATGTTTAAATTTGAAGACATTGTTTCATCAAAGATCATTTAACAAAAATAATGCAGTAAACCAACAATTGTATAGTGCATTATGTCAATATTCCTATCAACTGTATAGTCCTAAGACCCTAAAGCTAAATAGTTAATATAGACCCAGCAACAGTATAGTCCAAATTTTTCTCAACAATATAATCTTAAGACCCAATAACGTGAAGTTAGTACTGTCTGATAATATTAATACTAGGTGTTGAAATGAATGAATTTTAGTGTGGATACCAGTATGTTGTTCAATTCATAACCATAACCTACCACACAATTTCCTTTAGGATCCCTGTAGCTGAACTGTCTGCAATGTTTCCATTCATATCAACACCTAGTTATGTTTATTTATCACAAATTTAGATCTATTTGCAAGTAGCTGAGTGTGTTGACTTTGACCAATAAGCAGCCATTTTTGTTCATTTGGCTTCTAATTTACATACTTTGGTTTTATTAGCTGTCATTAACTGTCACATTTATTGATTGCTACTAAAATAAAAAAAATGCCTGTTATTCCTGAATAAATATTATTATTATTATTATAATAGACCCAATATATATAGTCAATAGACCCAACATATAGTCAATAAACCAGCAACCATATAGTCAATATAGTGAATAGATCCAACATAGAGTCAATAAACCCAGCATATAGTCAATAGACCCGGCAAGTATACAGTCAATAGACCCAATTATATAGTCAATAGACCCAACATATAGTCCATAAACCCAGCATATAGTCAATAGACCCAGCTAAAGAAAGTCCGTAATCCTATCAACTATTCAGTCAGTAAGTCTACAAAACTGGATATTCTAAAGGCCCAACAGATGCGTAGTGCATATTTCCAAGCAATGTATCAATAGATTCAATAACTGTATAATTAAACAGCTCAAAAACTGAATAGTCGTGTAGGCAGATTCAGCTGAATAATAAATTGGGTCATCATAGTAGGTATGTTACTATGTCTTTTTACACACTAAAATATTTTCATGACAAAATCATTTTACGTACAATGTAGATATTTGGTTTACAATTGAAATTACATCTATCAGACTGCCACGGACAAGATCTGTCAAATAAATGGAAAATTTTTTAATTAAAGATGCAAATGGTTTGTTCACTTTCTAACAAATCAAGACAAATCCCTCGCCGTGGACAAGATCTGACCGATAAATTGGAGATATTTCATTTGCTATGGAAATGTTTTTACGCATTACATCCAATCAAGACCAATACCTCTCCTTCAAGATCTGTCCGACCAATGGAGATATGTTATGAAAAATGTAAATGGTTTGTTCACTTTTTTTTATCAAATCAAGGCAAATCCCTCTCCCTGACCGATAAATTGGGATATTTCATGTACGATGGAAATGTTATACAGTATTCACATTAGGACTACATCAGATAAATACAAATCCTTCGCCTTGGAATTTTTCCGATAAATGGGAATTATTTATGTACACGTTGGTTCACATTGCATCAAATCAAGACCAATACCTCGCTTTGCACTAGATCTTTCCGATATATATGATATTTTATGTATTAAGAAAATAGTTTGTTCACATTACATGAAATCAAAACCAATACCTCGCTTTCGATAAGATCTGCCCGATAAATTGAGATATTTTATGAAAACGAAAAATAGTTTGTTGACATTATCTGAAATCAAGACCAATACATGCCTTTGGACAAGATCTGTCATGCCAATGGAGATATTTTATGAAATCAAGAAATGATTTTTTCACTTTCTATCAAATCAAGACCGGTTCCAGTGTCAAGATCTGTTAGACCTGTGGAGATATTTAATGTACAATTAAATTATACGTTCACTGTCCATCAATTCAACACTTTTTTTAATGTCGTAGACAAGACGAATGTTTATTGTGTATTAAATGCATGAGACGAATATGACGTCCGAAATTTCTTGTGTGTAACTAATCATATTATAGGATTGAGTCATTAAGTTTCAGACAAACACTAATTTATGCCAGTACCGTATATTTGCATGTACAATGCGCATTTTATTTATTTTTTATTTTCTCCTCTAAAGGTAATTGCTAAACTTTGGGTTGGCACTATTGACAGTGACAAAATATGCCTTATATAGAGTCAATAAGTTTCGAAATGACCTGCGTCATTAGTTACATATACTATGAGGTATGTGTAGGCTATTTGTTTTAGAACTTTTCAAGGGCATCCGATTCATCTTCAACTTGGCAGTCTTTGTAGGCCCATAGAAAGCAGTGTGAAGGGGTGGGAGAGGCTAATTGTGCAAAACTCATTCTCAAGGATTGTGGTGCAGATTTCAAGACTTTTCGTTGGCTGCTTCTGCCTACATTATGGTACAGAAAGCAATTTTGATTATACTGGCCCTATCAACATACCCATAATTTCTATTAAGTACAAAACGATCATTCTTCTGTAATAAATGCCAACCGCCCTGTTCCTGCGGCCTGCTTTGGTACAGCCCATACAAATATTTTTTTGTGGTGAAAATGTAGTATTAATCAAAGGTTTTGAACAAAATAAAAATCATTTAAGGTTTAATTCTTTATATTCTTCAAATTTAATTGATACAATTTAGTATTTATAATATACTATATTTTAAATCAAATTCTTCTGTCTCTGTAGACTTTGAACAGCTGTCACAATTCATCATCAACTATCTCCAATAGGACGTTTTCTGGAGAAAAAAAAAATCATTGATATTAATCTATTCAGTAGTTTGGTCAAATTCAATTGATCACATTTGGTCACAAAATAAATTTATCACAATAATTTGGTCACAAAGTAGATTTATCACAATAATTTAGTCACAAAGTAGATTTATCAGTGTAATAAAATCTGTACAAGCAAAACAATTTCGTTAATCAAAAATCTCGTCCAGAGCATGACAAAATCAGGTGCAATAATTATATAGTAGAGGACTTCCTATACAAGAAGTACCATCAGGTGTTTCGAAAAGAGTAAGCATGGTCTTCGCACGCAACACCCGCCACTACTATAAAGGTCAAAATCATGAGGTGCAACGAGATCAATTCATGCCTGACTAAACAAATCTGGTCACAAAGTAAATTTATCACAATAATGTGGTCACAAAGTAAATTTGTCACAATAATTTGGTTACAAAGTGAATTTATCACAATAATTTGATCACAACATGAATTTATCACAGCAAATTGATCACAAAATATTTTTTTTACACTAATTTGGTCACAGAGTAAGTTTATTGCAATATTTTCGTTACAAAGAAAATCTAGGGAATGCATGGTAATAAGGTCATGAAGGGAATTCATCACAATAATTTGGCCCAAAAGGAAATTGATCATAGTCATTTGGTCACAAGTATATTAAAACATGATAACAGTAATTAGTAATCACTTATTTGATCCCAAGTATATTGATCACAGTAATTTCGTCATAAATTTATGACAGTAATACATATTGTGATTACAGCAATTTGGTCACAATTTAATTGATTGAACTCAAAAGGTAAATTTTTAACAGTAACATGGTTAGAGGATAAAATTTTGTAAACACATTCCAGTTACTTGAAATGAAATGGCCAATGAAATAGCAGTTTGACCTGACAAAAAATTTTGTTTTGATGAGTTTGTCTTCCTATGAAAAGCAGTATGTATAAATATAATTAAATACCTTGCATACAATTTATAAGAATCACAATGGAATATGTTCTTGTGACCAGCACATACCATCTGGACTGTGATCAAATAATCATGGCCTAATGAATTTTATGATTGTTACTTGAATTTAATCTATGGTCAAAACTATTGACTTTTTAATGTTTTGAGATACTTATATAGAGGTGAACTACCTAACTTTTTTTTTATCACAGAACCAACCAAACTTACCTCTGTACTTTTAAATCTTATCATAATCACATATTTTCTCCAAAAAGACTTTGCCATGTTGTTATTTCTCTTTGCCTGTGATAAAACAAAAATTAATTTGGTTTAAATTGAAATAAGATTTATCTTATGACAGCATTATACTAATCTGGACAGCTAGTATGCAAAAATTGTTCAAATATTTGGACTTCAGCAAAAGAGCAATCGAAAAGTAAGAAAATGTAGATTACTGTTAATATAAAACAACAATAACTTTTCGAACATAAAAAAGATACAACAACGTCAATAACTGTACATAGTAATTTTACCTTAATTTAATCTTTTGAAAGCACAAAATGTTTTGATAACATATCATATTCTCTCTCTGCCATATCAAAATCTTTTCCTATTCTCTCTAAAATATAAAATTCATTAAATGTTAATTATTTTTTTATATTACAATCATCTTTGTTTTTTTTGAAGCAACACTTTCATTCTTGTCAACACCATCAACAAGCCTGTTTAGTGCTTCTATATTACGCTTATATTTTTCACTTATCTTATTGAGCATTTTAGGACATACCATTATTATCTTGTATTTTATTTCTTCATTTTAAATTGTGTATGTCAGGGTGTTATGTTTTTGCATGTATTCTTCTGTACTAAGAATTGATGCCAATTTCAATTATGCTTGCTTCATATTTTACTTTAGATAAAATGATGGGATATTTTACCCCTTAATTTTACTCTTACTCAAACACTGTAACACTGATGAATATGTCTAAATTAGAATCACTGACTGTTGAAACAATATTCTGTACAATAGGATTGTTCAGTTCTAGTACTTTTGAGGACTATTTACGTACCAGTAATCAAAAACCAAATCAATCCTGAGAAAATGCATATATACTGACAGCAATACAGCCATATATTAACAAACAGAAAAGTAATAGACCCTATGAACACATTAGTGCAGTGAAATCACCTCCTTCAACTCATTAACAGAAGGGGAAAAGCAGTTTACAAGCTGTTTTTTTTTCACACTATCCATGAGGTCTTCAGTGATGTCATAAACTATACATATTACAAAGCCACCTTGGTAATGACATAATATTCACTATGAGCAGTACATTTCATGTATTGAAAACAAGACAAAGCAATGTTACCTTTATTTAACTTTTGCAATTCTTTCATGATGAAGTCATGCCATTTGAAGATTTCCCAGTAATATTTCCATTGAGGTATCTTGCTCTAGTCTCTGTAAATATAAAAAAAGGGCTATATTTCACTTGCATACGTATTTTCTTTCATTGAATGTTTGTGGTACAAATCAAACTCATTTGAGATTTCATCATACACATAAATTGTCATAAAGCATACCAAGTTTTGTAAAAAATACAAATAAAACTTTTATCTGTCACATTCATAAGACAATTTTTACTTTATTGTTTTAAGTCAGGAAATAATGCACTGGTTCATTATTATATTAATTAGTACAAGATCATTGAAATAACAGATAATTCAGAACTCAAGGTGTTCAGAGAGAGTAGTATTACATGTAATATTTATTTATGAATATCAATAGTATTTAACAAGGGTGTGGATTTGTCAAGAATATTAGGGGGGGGATTGTTTTTAGAGTCTAAGTAGCGATGTGCCTCAGACACATGCTTTAAACTAGGAAAAAAAAAAAGAAGAATGGCATTGAATTGGTGCATTCCAAATCATATTCAGGTATTGAAGATTTAAATCCGGTTTTCAGACTCTGATTTACATCTGACCGATTTTCAACCTTCTGGATGAATTGGCTGCCACTAGAAAAGTGGGCGTATTATTATTCTGCACTAATTCCTTCTAAACAACAAAATAAATTATTATTGGATCTTCAACTAAGTACCCCCCCCCCCCCCCTCCATGGTGTCTAAGGGGAATGTTCAGCATTTTAAGGGTTGATTTGGTCCTTGAAGCTATGTAAACAGTCTTCAGAAGCACCTGTACTATATAGATATTAAAACATCCCTTCTGATATAAGCTTACCCATAAATAATCCCTTTTTATTTTTACAGATCTCCATTTTTCCTTAAAATTAGGCTAGCCAGTAATTGTATGTCTTGTTGATAAGGTCTAATATAAAATCATTTTAGTGATTTGATAATCCAAATTTAACCCTATCTGAATATAGCGAATATCCCTTAAAATTTTCATATCACTGTTTCCAGAGTTTCAGTTAGTACCAGTGTTTGAAAGTAAAATTTACGACTCGTAAAATAATCTGCCATACCTAGGCCTACAGGGCGGTGAAGGTGAATGAAAGATAAATGTTTCGTGCATTTCTAGTTGACAAATAGACTTAAAGAAATTTTATGGAGTTTATAATATAACAAATCTGCATCTTGACTGATTTGTTAAGTCAGGCATAAATTGATCTGATTTTATATCATAATGTTGACATAGGCCTAGGCCTACAGTAAGTAGGCTAGTGTTACTGTCTGTTTTCAAAACACCTGATGGTAAGTTACTCTTTTACTATTCAACTAATACTCTCGTTTTATCATGTTTGAATGGGATTTTGCTAAACATAATTGTTTTGCCTTTAAAGATTTTTATTCTTCTAGTTTTTGTGAAAGCTATAAGCTTAATAATTTAATAATTTTCCCCTTAAATGTTTAAAAACAAACAAAGTTTCATTGGAGAGAAATACAAACAGACAGGGGTGTTCACAATGTAGTCCATATTAAAACAAGCTTGCCAATAAAATTTAAAAACAAATACAATAGGCCTTTCTATGGAGAAACAAACAGAGAACTGAATATGTATGACCAATCTAATGGCAATGGAAGTTTACTGTTATTTGACCTACTGACTACTAAACTAAAAGTACACTGAATCGTGCATGCTTTATCTTCAATTCACAGTGTATTTACAAATAAGTTGAAGTTAATCAAATGAAACATAACGTACCTTAGTCAGGAATCTTCACATCGAATAGGTTACAATCGCCAGAAATCAATGCCATGATCGATGATAATAATATTATGGTCATGGATCGCTCAATTTCTAGTCTGCGTTATCCAGGCGCATTTTCTGGGGTTTATCAATTTTTTTCTCCGGTAACCTAGCCCAAGATCTAGGCATATTAATTCCAATGAGGGACAAACTAAAACACATATTGATCTTGTTGTCAAAGCCTTTTTGAGTTTTAATTATATAGGCCCTAGTCCTAAATGTCCATTGTAAAGCCTAAAGGCTCTAACTCTAGGCCTAATGCCAGTGGACCAAAATGCCCTGTGACCTTGGCCTTCGTGTAAAGTTTTGGCCAAAATGAACAAAAAAGTGAAAAAAATATGCCACAAGCCGGGATATGAGGGCAAATCTCTCGAAAAAGCCTAAAAATTGTGGAGAATGTAAAAAAAAAATCGTTTTTGTTTTTAAATTTATCGAAAATACAACAATCTGATTGGACGTAAAAATCCTTACAGGTTGCCAATTCGGTCGTTGATTGGTCAATGTATATCCATGTCAAGGCATTGGTGTTAAAGTTAGCGCTCCTAATAAAGAGGCTAACTTTGGTTGCATCGGGTGTTATAACAATGTAAACTGAAATAATATATTCCATGTATGCCATTATAAATAAACACTTCAATGAGAGCCAGAATAACTATCTACGGCAACATTGTCTATTACCACGTTGGTGTACGACGTAGAAAATAGTGGGATCGGGGTTGTTGGGTTCAGTTTAGACGCGTTATTTTCTTGCAGTTTTAGTGATTTATTTAATGATCTGAAAAATTTAAAAAACATCAACCAATCTAATTCAAAATGAAACCCTTGTTCGAAGTTGTAATTGTCTACCGCCAACCTAAATCCATATATTTTATACTGCCATCAGCGTTCCGGAAAACGTATCAAGTATTAAGAAACCACACATCAATCAGCCCCAAGGCAGATAAGACAAGAATACACATTTTATTAAAAGATCCAAGAGAGAATTAAGTAACCTTCATAGATAGAATTCCATCATAACTATCAATTCTTAACGTCGCTAGTAGCAAAAACATCCAATTGTGTTAAATACATTACTATTTTCAGTTCGATTTCTTAAAGCTTCTCTATAAATAAATCTTTATCTCAAGAAAATACCTTAAGAGTTTCTGACAAAAACATTGTAACCGGTCGTTGTCCCATGGTTCCCTTTCTTGTCTTAAGCTAAACAAGACAGCTGTTAACTAGTTACTTTGAATGATTGCATTAAATAAATGGTATGTACGCAATATTTCTAGAATCAAAGACTACATGATAAATATTTCTTTTTTCAACTTTTCAGGATAAAAAGACATTGATGGAAAACAAGTCGTGGAAGCCATGGTAAGTTAGCTTTCGCATATTATCTTGTCGATTCGGTCGAGTTTTTTCAATGTTTTGCAGACCCGTAGTGTGACCCTTTTCCCCATAGAAGAAATATTTAAGAAAATATGAGAGACGAGGAAAATTATTTTCAGTACACCTTCTGTTTTAAATAAAGTATCACGAAATAATACAGTTATTCGATTGTACTCTCGGGATCATCCTTCATCGTTATTTGTTTTCCAGCATAATTTACCAATAAGCATTACCATTAAATTCCATGTGTATACATTAGAGTGTCGCTTTTCTTGAATAGTTAACACAGATATACATACACTCTTATCTATCATCATAGACTCAGTATTATAGCTAAATATTTGAATTTAAAAATTATGTTGATATCTAGAAGTTTCGGTAAGGTTTTGTAACAAATTTTACAGGTCTGGAGATATTGATTGGTAAACAGATAACTAACCTAAATTAATTTACACCTTAACATACAACGGATAAATTTCCTTTAAATAAAATCTAAATTTCTGCTAATTTTATTGTAGGTATGAAATATCAGAGGATGAAAAAAGTCTGCAGCATGGTCAATACAGTGATACCTATAGCGACACATCTTCTCGACAAGAAAAATACACATAGTGATCCGTTTCTCGACCGCAAACAAACATGACACACCTTCTCTTCCGGAAAGGTAGATAATAGTGACTCATCGTCACTCAGAGACCAACCAGGTAGATACATATACTAGTAGTGACTCTTCAACTCGACCACAAAAATACATAGTGACTCTTCACCTCAACTGCTAATATAGGCTACATAGTGACTCTTTATTTCGACCGCAAAAATACATAGTGTGTTTATCTAAACCGGAAGGAAAGAATGTGACTCTTCATCGAGATCGGAAAATACTTAGTGACTCTTCATCTTAACCGTAAGGCAAAAAGATAGTGACTCATCTTGTCGAAAGACCGGAAAGATAAATAGAGTGGTGAATTTCCTGGAATGGAAAATATCCATATTATATAGTTTTATCAAGACTGGAATGGAAAAATACTTACATGCAACAAATATAATGACACTTTTCAATCGCAAATGATAGCCTACCATCTTAACGTTTCGCATGCAATATACGAACTAGTTATAGTTGTTGATCTGTGCTGACACATTCACAGGGGCGGACTGGGCCGCATGGCCACATGGCTAAAGCCATGCGGGCCGGTGTGCAGAGGGCCGGTTTGTGAAAAATGACAAAAAAAATATTTATATTTAAAAAAAAAAAATCAAAAGAACGTGGCCTAAATCCGAAATTTAGTCGTTTGTGACCAATCTCTATATCTTCCAATGGTACCTCTAATAAAAATAGATCGGATTATTTTGATAATTTTCTTAATTTCGGTATGCATTTCCATTTTCTGGCCAACCAGTATTGAGAGCTGAAGGCGCTTGAAAATCACGTTTATGGCAGTCACTTTTCAAAATTTTCTGGGGGTGGACCCCTTAAGACCCCGACACTTGGGGTCGTGCTTTGCCCGACACACCTAAGTGGGCCGGTCACTGGAAAAAAAGCCATGGCCGCGTCACGGCCCCAGTCCGCCTCTGCACATTCATGTATTTTTATATATTATTATTCAACTCTATGTTATTTTTTATCTCAATAAACAACTTGAGAAAAATAGGAAAGTTTTTAGTAAGAAATTGGTAAACAAACCCAAGGCTTTTTCCGGACATATATAGAATGTTTACTTATTCTTTTACTGCTATTGAAACACGATGATAAAACAGTGTGATCTATAGAGATTGCCTATACAACAACCATTCTGAAGTCAATTTTAAATGTAGTGTTAATACCTTTCTGGAATCTTCAATTACAGCTTAAATGTCAGCTAAATGTCAAAAGCTCCTTTCTTGTCAAATAAGCTATCGAGGCGTGCTGAGAAAATAAAAGTTGTTCTTAGACCAAATAGAAATTTCCGCCACCTCACTTTGTTAATATGACTACTTATCCTTGGATGGCGTCGTTAATTCACCGGAGGAATTAAATCTTTAAGTGGAATCACTCGACATTGAAGTTTAAATACTCCCAGAACTTGAATCAAAAATTGTTCGTTAGTCTTGTAGGTCACTTGCATTCCTTTCCTGATCGATTTTTCTCTGTGATTTATGAACAAACTCTTATCTATTCTAAACCTTTTGTAAATCATTTTATAGCTTAAACAAATGGAAAGGTGTCAATGGCAGGATATTAAGAACCCCTTGAAATGGCCCCATTAAATAAAATGGCCTTTTAGCACAAAATGTACGTGTCTTATTCAAACATTATTGTGTCTCATCGCACCGACAGTGTTAGGTTATCCGAAATTCAATTTGATTGAACTGGTTGTCTATATTTCTTTATCCGCGAAACAAAACGTTTTTATATGTGGCTATAATTCCATTGAAAATATGGAAGGATAAGAAATATAATTTGAGTAATCTAACATTAAATAAATCAGTAGGCGTATATAATATAGTTGACATTTCGTGAGATAAAGCAATAAAGAATATATCGCCCACGCAATATTTTTACTCCAGTAGAAACACAAAAGATAGTTCCGATAAGCAACAATGATCAATCTATATTGGTCTCGCTACTCTCATAATTTCCAATAGATCGAGTCGTCGCATCTGATTAATACCGTGTTTTTATGTTTAAATTCTAGACAAAATCGATCATGTGAAGTATACACTAAGGCTATTTCTGGAACAGATAATAATTGAATTTAATGTTTCTATACTTTACGTTCAAAATGGCCACTAATTCAAGACAAATTTAGAAACAGTGTTCTTTATCACATTGTTTAAGTAATTTCCTTTACCCGACATAGAAAATATTCTAATCTTTCATCTTTTTTTTTATTACAGTAATAAACCATTGGCTCCAGTAAAATTGATATCGGTATTATCATATAGCTCACTATATTCCCGCGGAAATTATATTATTAAATTGAATGGAAACCTTTTGGTATTATATTTGTGCGGGAGTTCAATTATGGTATTGAATTGAAGATTTAATTGTAGATAACTATGGAAGGGTTTTTGGGTCTAAACAAGATGATCTGCTAATTTGTGTAATACAATGTTGAAATGTTCAGTATGTCAAAAATACCTATTATGATACCGTCAACTTGGTCATATTGCGTAATTAATATTGTAATAAAACAACTGTTTACATATCATTTTGGTATTATCATTTTAGAAATATCATTTTGGTATTATCATTTTAGAAATATCATTTTCGAATTATCATTTTAGAAATATCATTTTCGAATTCAACATATCATTATTGAAATATCATTTTTAACATTTCTCAAAGGTCAATATGCAAATGAGGTCAAAAGGCGTGGCTTCCAGAAAAATGTTTTCACACACAATAATACCTCCCAAGGAAAGATAACCCGGTTTGGGCAGTACTATATACCGAAAAGTACCGAAAAATACCGAAAAGAACTGAAAAAATCCGAAAAATACCGAAAAAACTCCGAAAAGAACCGAAAAATACACCGAAAAAATACAGAAAAACACCGATAAATCTTTTCTGATACTCATTACCGAAAAAAACCGAAAAAACCTAAATACCGAAAAAATCCTATATGCCGAAAAACCGACACTAATTACCAAAAAAATCGCTAAAAAACGTATAATCTGACCACTTATAACTCAAACAGGAATTTGACTTCTGGAAAAAATATTTCCCTCAACTGTGTGGTTCGTAGAAATTCGTTAGGACACTGTGTCGCCAATTTCCAGATTTATGGGCGTACTGTGGCTCAGTGGAACAGCGTTGGACTATTAGCTGCTAGGCGATTTGGTGCCGTGAGTTCGAGGCCCGCTCTGGGAAGAAAAAAATTCCGATGCCAAGGCCGGTGTTTTCTGTGGAGTGATTCTCTGTGGTCCTCCCTCCTCCTTTAAAAACTAATAATATTAGGCGCACGAACATAGGAAAAGTTTTAGAGAGCCAGGATGGGCCCCGGGGATAGATGGGATCGCGGGCCCCTAAATACTACTGACAATTGGAAGAAGTGGAGATTTGACACAAATTTTTACACTTTACACACATTACTTTAAATATGATACAATCATAGGCGTACCGAATTCTCCGTGTCTCCGTGACAAAAATGGGCATAGGTTTACTTTCATTCTGCACTCTTCTGTTATGCTTTGCTTAAGTAATTTCTGCCATGAGAAAAGGTGCAGGTCAAGGATCAACAATGCGAAGAACTTGGAATTTTTTGGATTTATTAAAACACAACCAAGACTTGACAAAACGATAACATTGTGTATATTATTCAATATGGTCATTGCAGAGGTGTACGTTTTCAGATTACAATGGCAAATCCAAGTTAACGGAAACAACTTTGATATTTTGTTAAATAAAATTTATTTGAATACTGTACACTGTACAGTGATTTGATAACAATATTTGTTTTAACAGTAATAAATAAATATCTCAATATGTCAAAATATATACATAATATCAGCAAACGATACCAAACAGAACTACTCTTCTTTTAGAGAATTTAAAAACAGATTAAGTGAAGGATCGTACCTTCTAAAAAAGTATAAATAGTACAGAATTGTTAAATAGTATATGTACAGTTCGTTGGCTTATTGACGAACCGGCGAATATGGACTTTTAACCTTTCTGAGAAAAATGCATTTAAAGTTTCCGGTCCATTTAAAGATAGTCTAAAACATTTAGGTGCCGATATTTTTGATATGGTAGAGTCTGATGTATTACTTTAATCCATACTCTACAGGGTTGACTATGTATTTTACGTTTAATTTTATAAATTGGGGGTAATAGGGGGCTTCAACTTATTCGCCACTAGTAAATTTCCAAAAATGTTGACAACAGGACTTATTCGCCACTTGTTCGCCACTTTGTAGATAAATAATCCATAAATAATTATATATTCGCCACTTAATTATTAATTTAAAAACAGTATTATTATTGTTCCGCATGTTATGGAAACATGGAATTTAAGCTCTCTTCACCAAAAAAATGATTTCCGAAGAAGCATCTCATAGTTTGATTATATTGGTAGGGTAGGGGGTATTGAAACAAGCTAATGTATAAAGCCCCCCCCCCCCCCCTCCTTTTCACAGATAGACCATTCCGGTACTGTTACAACTTAAATCGTGGTGAAATAATACATGGACAACTTTTTAGAGAGAGGCAAAGTTGTCCGGTGTTAGGTTTTATTATATTAGTAACTCAAAAAAGGACCGCCCACGTGTCTACCATTAGAAAAATTATGGCAGGTCTAACAAGCTTTTTCATTTTGACTCAAAATATAGTCCACGGCCAAGTGCCGAAATACCTATTTAAGCATATTTCGCTTAGTGACAGTCTGCATTTTCCACAGCAGTGGATACATTTTTTTTCTGCATGAGACATGAATGAGTTTGGTATCGTACTTTTCCTAATTCCCTGAACTAAAGTACAATACCTCAAGTGGACTCAGAAATCTATCTTGATATTCCCCTACGACGGGCACTCTGAAATTGGTTAATTTTAAGCTTACAGGCTATAATTTGATTGGTTAAAAGGCCTTTAATGTTGCTTATTCGCCACTTATCGATAAGTAATATACGTACCCTGCGCTTAATTCTGGAATGACGAACCGACGAATATACGTATTCGTCGGTTCGTCAGTAACAAATTAGGCACTTACAAGTATTCGCCAACACCACAGATAGCAATATCTCAGTAACTATCCAATTTAGAACCAAAACAATCATATCAATCGAAAGAGCACGATCAAATTTATAGGAAAAGTCAAAAATACTATTTTCTCCAAAATGACCATATTCGCCGGTTCGTCAATAAGCCAACGAGTTGATAGAGTACTTGTAATAAAGATAGCCCAAAAGTCAAGAACCGAAGCGTCTCAAGTTTATGGAACTTTAAAAACATTAATCTCAATGATCATTTAACGTCTAAAGCTGAAGGAACCCGAAACGATGTTGAAATATAATTATCCATTAGTAAAAAGTACTTGTATTGAGGAAAGCCAAAACCTCAAAATAGCCAAAAGCCTTTAACGATTCAAGACTTTGAAACTTAAAACATGTTACGTTAAATGAACATTCAACGTCAGAAGCCCATGAAACCAGAAAACGATGTTGAGACAACATTATCATAAGTATCTCATAATCACTGTAAAAGTTGTATATGAAGAGCTAGTTCTGTTTTATTGAAAGAAAACGCACATATCTGCATCAGCACCGACAATAGGAATCATAAAAGAAATAAATATTTACAAAGTTTACAAAAATATGCAAACTATAACAATATACGGGAGTAATATATAATATTCAAGTCACTGGGTTTCCATTTTAAAGTTTAGATTAACTTATATGGGCAAGTCTAATAAATAATAGCTAGTTCGGCGTTAATCCCCAATTCGATGAAGTTCTGATTTTCGAAAAAATATAGCTTTAGATTATCAAATAGCATGGTGATAAACTGATTTGCTATTCTAAGCTGGGTTTTATCTTGATAAGTTTTCTATTTCTTGAACAAAGCCGCCATGAATTTCCAGAGCAATGAAAGTCACTTAACGAGATGAAGGTAAAGTGTCTCTGTCTAGTTCTTGTTTCAAAGACAGGGTAGAAAAATAAGAAAAGCAAGTTAGTAATTGTGTGTTGAATACATCGATCTTACAAAGTTTTACTTAACGTTTTTGATTAGGACACTACACAAAAACACAACCATGATTAAAAATCTTCATTATCATCAAGACCATGTAGAAATTCACCTCCAGGATTGTTCAATGTTCCTTTATATGCGAAAAAAATTCCATGAAATTACTCAGCAATGTTATTTCACATTCGGGGGTAATCTAGCGTCGGTGTCTTTTTATTTCTGATTGAATACAGAATATATATTTCTAGGGTCAAGTTGACAACATTAATTTGAGGTTAATATCTCCGAAACAATAACTATATACATAAAACCACCAATAACAAGTGACAATTGTATTTTAAGGCATGTTGTCCACCATGTTGGAAGAGGTTCATGTTCGAGAATCTATATGTGTTGGTCTAAATATGGAAAAGATCTGGAATTTTCGAGGTAATATAGTGTTTATCTGATGAAAAAGACAGAAGAGTTTTGGATAGTCAACAGATTAATGCTCGACTGGTTAGAAAGAAAAAGATAATTCTCGAACATGAATACTTCTGTATTATTATACAGTCAAATATAAGTAGAAGCTGTGGAATACCATTATAAAATCGTCATTTAAGTACAAGTTCTAAAAAATACTTGAAGACGTCCGATTATATCATGGGATTTCAGAAAGTTCAAATTAATTCGTTCTTCAGCGAAATCATTTAATTGGCATTTTAATTGAAGAAGTTGTCCAAAATCAATCAAATTTCAGCAGATATGGCTTCTTATAATCTTTATTAAAAATATCATCTTTCATATAATTCTTCTGCAAAATATAATATCTTCACCACCCATATACATCCCAATTTATATTTTACATCTTCGCCGTTTTATCTTCTGTTAGTTCTGCTGCTGAAAAAAAAAACAATGACATGTTTTGATTTTAATTGTTAAAACGTTTTGCGATAACAGACTTTCTTTAGCTAAGAAATTCATTTCCGAAAAGTATTAGCATTAGAAGCGAATATTCGGGGGACAAGGCTTAAACAGAGGAAGGATGTTTACATTATATGCTTACCTGGTGGTACAACCTCTTCAACCTCTTTTGATTCTACTGTATCATCTTGTGACTCTTCTGTTTCATCATTCGATGCATCCTCTTCAAGTTCTTCTTCACTGATTGACTGCTCGGGCACTTCAATAGGCTCATCACTTCCTTCAGATTCTTGTGACTTTACGGATTCGATAATATTTTCTAATAATTCTGGTTGGAGTTCAGATTCATCATTCATTACAGCTCTAGCTAACATTTTACCTGTAATACACAATTAATCAAACAATTAGATTTCGATGAAGCCTGTAAACTATGATAGGTATGAAATTTGATTACCAATATTGCAAAGGTTTTGATCTTTCCCAAATGAGGATATAATTTTAACCTCTTAGAGTTGTCATTTTGCCTATCTATTTATCGATCGCAAAACAGTATGCATAAAACCATTAACTCATTAAAACCCTACGCCTGTGCTTTCCTAATTCCAATTATATATTGTTGTTACAACCACTCTCACCTAAAGTGATGATGTCCGTGAAGTTCCCTGCTCCTTGAAGTACCATTCTTGATATGGTACAGTAGGTATATATATATATATTGATAATAATAGTTAATAAACTTACCAACAATTTCTTTGATTTGTCCCATATCATCTAAATCGTCATCTTTTGATACTATGTTATATAAATAGTCTACTAAAGCTTGGGCACGAGAATCACCTGAAATTATCATATAGTTTATAAAACAGTGTTTTGTTGGTAACTCGAATTCCTAACGTTATTTGTACAAACACAATTGATCTAGTGGCAGATGACCTGTTTTTCTCAAGCCTTTTTGTGTAACCAACATGATGCATAATGGGTAAATATATTCTTACAACATCACACTCCAAGGGAAATCCAAAAACTTTAACCTTTGAAATATAAAGAAACCAATCTGTACCAACCTGCTTCGTAAGCCTGAGTCCACCAAGCGTCTAATAATGAATCAATAGCTTCATCCATAGAGTTCTCGTTATTATATAAAGCTTCTTCAATGCTTTGTTGATTTTGAGGAGCTAATTCTTCAGGGAGGTAACCACCTAAGTAGTCATATAAGTCGGATCTCTTTTGTGGTAGTTGACCAGGGAATGGTGGTGGATAGTAGACGGGAAAAGCTTCTGCTTGTTGTTGCTGGTGAAATACAATAAAAACAGTGAAACATCGTTGTATTTTAAATCGACTCATTGCTAAATTATCATTACAGCAATAGCATATCCATAATCATTTATAATTAAAAAATAGACAAGCGCGCAAATGAGTTTTAGTTATACAATCGATTATCATTTTATAATGTGAAGAGTTCAAGATAATGTAGGGCGTTATTCTTGATTTCCAAGTAAGATAAAATCACCCATTAAACATGAATTAATCTCAAATTAGAATTTTATATTCCTCACTAATTATTATTATTGTGTGTTGAAAGAAATGGCGGAAATTAATCGTGTTCGTGATGTTATTAAATCCAATCTGAACTGTATCATTTATGTTTACATATATAATCTATTCGTTATGAGAACCATCAACAGGGTTTCAATTTTCATCGGTTAAAGAGGGGCGAGTTATGAATAACAACTTACAGCTTCTTCGGCTTGGAAAGCATCGATTTCAGCTAACAGTCTTTGGTATTCATTCATAACTTCCTGTTGGTAAACCTCGGCTTCTTCTTGTGTCATCTGTAATTATTGATAATATGATGATAGAATTAAACCAATAACTCATCCTAAATGCAAAGTAACTATCGCTGGCAAACAATAAACCACAGACAAAAATAATATTCGCGTTCATGATGCTATTTGGACAAGTTAAATTAGTCAAGCAGTTTACTGTTATCTGCTACGCCCACTTATTGCTTGAATTGCAAAACGCCATTGGAAATACGTGTTATATTTCTAAAATCTCGTAAACTGTGCTATCTTATTAGAACGTGTGTTTTTAAATGTATTCAAGCTATGGTTTTGTCAGTTATCATCAGATATGTCAGACTGAATGGATAATATTTATTACTAGACATTGTCTAATCGAACAACACCCTCACTAATGGAAAGAAGACTTTTAATATCCTCAGTTAGTGTTAAAGGAATAAAGAAAATATAGTTTGACACTGTCTGAAAGCAGTGATTATGTTAAAATTCTATGATGAAATATCACTCTGACATTTTTTTCCTAGACTGATTACGCAAGAATAGAGAGATCCTTAGAGGCCTGTATAGATAATGCAATCTAATTACTTTCTTTGGAAACAGATAGAATGTATTCATAAATAATTCAGTTCAACTACACCCACATTAACACAGTGAATACATGTATTCTTTTTTTTTTGTGTAAAAATGTTGACCTTTGTACCTATCCTTTACTTGAAGATCATTAAGGGAAAGCGTTATGAGAAACTTGAATAAAAGTACCTTCGCTTTTAAATATGTTTGTTGAAGTTGCTCTTTAAGCACTACAAAACTTATTTCTGCACCACAGTGTTTTTATAGCAAATGGTGTAGGTTTCTATAATGGTAAAGTCAAGGTGTCGAGAAATAGAAGCCAAGAGGCAAAACACTTACAACATTGGAAGAAATAAGGTCTTGGATGGCTGAATAAAAATTCTGGAATTCACCAGTCTCAAGAAGATATTGAGCTACATCAGTAGGCGATAAAGCCAGACTTTCATCAACTTCACTCTGAAATAGGAAATTACAACAAATATTAGAAAGAGTCTGTTAGTGCGATCAATCTTAGTTCTACAGTCATGTAGCGCGTGTTATTGTTGATACATTATTATTCTCGGCATTGAGTCAGTCCCACATTGATCTGGTAGATTTGAGTGGGAGGACAAAACGTGACGTCAACATAAATCATGACGTCAATCTGTGTAAATTGAGATATTTTAAACCCAAAGAAACACACAAATATCTTTCAATTTGAAGCTGGTATTGATTGGTGTTTTATTATCCATTTAACGCGTGTCAAAAACAGAATGTTTCGTGTCCAAATATAGCCACATTTATTGACCGATTCCTTTATACATTGATTAATTCTCATTAAAGCTACCGAGATTATCTCATGGCAAGGTAACAAAAGCAAGATTACTATCATTGAGAAGATGTCTCTTAAAGATTCTCTTTTATAATGCCTCAAACAAAATGAGTTTGCAAATTACTGGCGAGGGTAATGAGAAACTTTTCCTCTAGCGTGTGGAATTGAGGTTCTAAAATTGAATTTATGCAACCTTGTGAGATGAATACGATTTAATGTTTCCATATAAAAGCATTTAAGAGAACGCTAAAGGGTTTTTCTATCGGTTAGAAGAACACTTTTGAAGTTTAAAAGCTTCAATTTAATACCATAAGACGTAAATGGGTTAACTAAGAAAAAAAAGAAGTAGTTCTATTTTAAAAGATGAAATGCGGTATTTAGAAAAAGGAAATTTGTCTCAGAAAGGACAAGAGTAGAAAAATGTCCTGTATGTTTTAAAACAGTAACTTGATCATCATTGCGTGATGAATAACTCATTATTAAAACTTAATAGGGTTAAAATCATGAAATCTTATCATTTAATTTGGTCGTGCTTGCGTGATCATTGTCTCGTTTTGGAAGATGTATATATCGATAAGACATGAAAAAAGTTTACAATTGGTGAGTTTATCGAATACATTCGCATGACTAATTCTTATTAAATCACTCTCTGCCCACTCCAATATGGTACACCTTTCATACGAAACACGTAACTGAAACATTTTTATCATACTAACTTTAGTACGCTTATTATGTGTTATTGCATAATTACATGAATCATGTCATTGCCGTGTTATAGGGCCTATTTTTAACAGAATTATTCAATCTAAGAGATAGCCTAATCATTCCTTTTTACAAAGAGCGAAACTGTCATTATGATTTTATCGTTTATATTTATGACAATCATGTTCTGTATTTACTGTAAAGAAATGACAATTCTATCTCCATTTCAGTCATTAATACCAGCTTTCATTGTACAATAATCACTGATGACGTCGTTCTCCATATATATTGATAATCTAAGATGACAGTTATTGATATTAGTACTATATGTATTAATCTTATATTAACTATTATATTACAGTAATAAAGGTTTCAGTGTTCACAATGGATGATAGACGTCAGATCAACTGGTATTATGACAGAACTGAGCCTTAAAACTGTCCAAAGCTGCTTTAATAGTACAATGAGTTATTATGACTCTTTGGAGGCTTTACATTTGAATATAACATCACGAATGACAGATGGATATCCATGGTTACTAAATATTGTCATATAGAGCCGATATTAATATTGACGTCATTTCTGTTGTTGTAAGCTTATACAAAATATAAAAAGTAAACAAATTCACACAGTAACAAAACACCTGAAGCAGAAGCAAGACATGTCTATCATGTTGCCTATTACAGTTAAATTGGCTCGTTTGGTTTCAGAGTACATGTACCGTACCGTATATTATATAATGTATTGAATAGATTATTGAAAGTTCCTTACCTTTTGTGCATTTTGTATGATAGTTTTATGGAGTCCTTCAGCTGGGATGTCTATCTTCGTCTTCATGACCGTCTGTGGAACGGATCCCGGATCATCATTCTCCGTGACATCTTGTAGAACATCTGAGACTACATCACCAGTCTGGGTGTCGATAACTAAAAGATAATTCCAAGGTTATAATATTATGATATAGGAACAAAATTACCGCAAACCCAGAGCGATATTGACTCCCATGATCATACAAGATTGTTGTTTATAATAGAGATTCCTACCTTTTTCTTCTATTGCTTCATGTTTAACTTCTTGTCCATTTACTGCTTTAACATGGGCTACATGATTTTTCTGAACAGCAACATTCGACATAGGGATATTGTTACCTAAAATATTCATTAAGAACACACTACAATCTCATTAAGTCTTAAAATAAATGCTAATGGGACGTTAGGGGAAATAATTAATGGAGACCGTCACGATATTCAACTATCGTATAGATTACCAGTTTATTCTAGTCCAAGTCTTTTACAGACCTCATAAAATTGTTATCTTCTATACAATTCTTCGAACCACAGACACAGTATCAATATCAATTCTTCCTCAAAGAATTTAAAAAGTATCTATTTTTTGCCTTTCTAATTTAATTCAACAAAAGTTTTGTTTGATTCTATTTTGATATGTCCTTGAGTGACTTTTTTAGACGTATCAATTATAGGCCTATTACACAAGAATACCATTAAATTTCTAATTGAAAAACAATATTATTTCGCAAGCGGAAGCGGTAATATATCAGTTGTCGCAATTATTATACAATCTGTTGATCATATTCCATATTTTAGACTTATTACACACTAATTCAGCAAGAGTTCTCTACAGGAGATGAGGCAAAACATCCGATATTGATGAATGTGATTGTAAAGAGATATTCTATTGTTTTTCGTTTTAGGTGTATGCGAAATATTTTAGATCGACTTTGTTGATCCTGGGCAATTCTTTATTAATACAAAACTGATTTGTCTACCTGCTATGGTCAAAAGACTTTTCAGTTGTTTTTCTTGATCTAAAACTGGCTCACTGAGACTTCTTTTTTTCATTGCTGAAAATAGAAGAAGAATGTGAGATATGGGTGTCAATACAGTACATAATAATAAAATCAATCAATGTATCTAGATTGTCGTTAACGAATGCAAAACAAACCATATATAGTTAAGGTGAAACTTAGGTGAATGAGAGAGAAATGCCTAAATGGTGAAGCATGACCATGAGTGAAGCATAAAAAGCCGTTTTAAAAGAATAACGTGAAGTGATATGAAACTTAATAGAGCCCTTTACGATGAAAATGTGATATCAATGGAGATAAAGTGAAACAAGAGCAATTTAGAGATACACTAAGGTTTAAAAATATGTGGTAATTGAAATGGTAAAAATTCTCAAAACATGGTAACCACGTCAGATACAACTGTTAATAGATATATGATTAACATAGGAAAAGAACAAGAAGCAATCCTACCAACTATTTCATTAGCAGTAACTTCCGCTTGTTAATAACATTTCCAAATGCAGCCTGATTATTATTAAAGGAATGGTATTTTCATTGAGTGATAATTAGTGTTTTTGGTTACCATAGAAACAATGACATGCTAAGAAACAGGTGTGGATGGAATATTATTTCTGTAATTAACAGTATGATAAATACAGTCCCCTTAATGACATAGGACAATGAACAATAATAGAAATATAATATTTATACTAGGTGATCTGCATGGTCTTGATGCTTATTGTTTTTAACAGACAATGCATTAAACATTTGTGTTACAGATATAAAACTAAAATGACCATCATGATATATTTGAATAATCCGCATGTATCCATCAAAGAAAAGTTAGACCTTTGACTTTCTGCATTGCGCAGATGACCCTTGTACTGATCCACCCAAGACAAATACATTGCAGAGTGCGGTAGTCTATTTATTTGTAACTCTTTGTTCACAAAGTGAGCAATATCATGAAGGACACGTTGACATAGCGTAAAGCAATTACTGAACTTCTAGAATCAATATGGAAGGAAAAAAGACACATCTTAATTTATAATTTTCTGATCTTTATGTTGGTGAACCTTGAGGCGTTTCTATCGATTCCTTGTCATATTCAATTAACTTGTCTTTTTCTTATAAATTAGGATCAATTGACCTACTTTTCCCCGTGATACTATACTAATAACTATATATTTTCTTTAACACACTTAATCCTTTTTTATAAGATGTTTGTGAAATAATGCGTTGTAAAGCTTAAACATAGTTATAATATTTGTCGATAATATCCTCTGAAAACACTTTCCACCATCAAATCAAAGCAATTTTTAGGCCCTCGAACAACGCTTAGGGATGAGACATAACATCAATTACAGACGAATCAGTTGTACACTGACCCTTTCATTTATCTGAAAGCTTACTCATATTACTCGGTTGGAGAAAGAAACTTAATAACTAGTCAACATAAGTATGGTATCTGAGAAACTGTATGAAGTTGCTTTTGTCACCATTTGGACACTTTTTATGTCTTGCTCTATTATGGCATATTCAAAAGACCTTAAAACTGGAATTAACGAAAATAATAATCAAATGTATGTAGCCAATGACCATGTAAAAACATTACAAAGTTTAGGAGTAGCTTACCACCACTACTCACTACAGTCCTACAGACTACTCTCTCTAGACTCTAGGCTAGTCTAGGCCTGGCACTAGCAGCAGGTTGAATAGTCAATGAAACGATTTACAATTATAGGCCTATATCTAAGTAATAGATATTCCTAGGTCTATAAATCTACCAAGTAAACTTATAAAATGATAATGAATTCCTGAATGTGACTAACGTGTCAGTGCTAGGCCTTGTGGTCGTTGAGTTGAGTGAGCTTGCCTTGTTTGGAGAATTCAACTACCGGTACCTTGAAACTCGGCCCTTCGTCTCGACGAACTTTAACGATCCATTCCTTACGCAGAATATCATCGGTAAGGAACCTGTGATCCCATCACAATATCTTTCGTGAATTGCGGCACACATGTCGTTTCGCTTTCGGCCTTATAGCGTCGACCATGTTTTGAAGTCAGTGGGCAGAGTTATGCATACGTTTTGAGAAAGGAGTATGGAGGTTTAAAAGACCAACTTGACAAACACAGGCCTTTAATAGCAAAACGTTTCCCTTCAATAATCATAGAATCGTACATCTGAGTTTGTCGTTATGAACTTAAGTGATACAGAATAATCAAATATACTGTAACATTTACTGTCATCAATAATTAATAGAAGGCACTTAAGGTAGAAATCAACTCAAACGACATTAGCAAACTGTAAATGGATTACAACCTACGTCCTGCTCTTAATTCTACAATATCAACCTACACATCCTGATAGTCTCGTGATAACTGCATTAATATTCAATTAGGGTCTTAATCATTTTTATAAATCTTTTGTTCATAAAATGATGAAAACATATTGGGCACAAAATAACAAAGCAATATAGAGCAGACATTTCATTATATAAAGTCTACAGTTGAGGACATTTACACCTAAATAATCTACGATATCAGTTAACTGGAAGCGTCCGTTAACTTTCAACACCCTACTTATCTACCTTACAAGTATAAGGCCTATCCATAAGCGACGACTACAGGAACTGTTATAATAGTGAAAGAAAAGATTAAAACGGATTACTGAGAGAAACTGAAAACATGTCTAGAAGAGTTTAAGACATCCAAACTACTAAGAGAAGATTTGAAGACATCCAACTGAGAGCAGAGTATTATAAAAAAAATAATGAAAGACGAGTTGTATTGAGAGAAAAGCGCTGAACACGGCCATTTGACGGAAGAGTATAATACAGACCTATGGAAGAAGATTTGAAGACATACTTTTGAGAGAATAGGGGTAGACAGACATCCAACTGAGAGAATAGTATATTACAGAAAAACACTTTATCCCAAAAAGAAACATGTATAGATAGAGATATAGGCCTACAGGTATAGAACTTTCATAATATTTGAAGAAAACTTGAAAACGGATTAATTGAGAACGGATTGGAAGAACACTATAGAATTGAGGAAATTTTGTATTTGGTAAGTCCCTCTCTCCATTGTCGTCCTCCCCCTGTCAGTGATGCAGGTCGGAGGGGCTGACATGTAAACCGAGGCCCCGTGTGCTATTGGCTGTGCACGTTAAAGATCCCTCGACAGTTGGAAATCGAAAATAAGAGCAGGCTAATGCCGATGTCCTGGCAAAATTTCCCTCATTGCACACTGCATGGCGTTTGCCCGTCCTCAATTAGCCCATATAGGTGCAGAAAAGTAGGACGTAAAACTCCATTCATTTCATTTCATTGCCGTCCTGTACAAAATTTAAGTTTGGTTTAGAAAGACATCGTGGCTAGGTTCCTTAGATAATATCATCCATGTTTAACAATAGAAAATCATGATGCATTAAGCGACTAAAATCTCACAGAAGTATAAGTATAGGCCTAGCATAGGAATAGGATCTTGCAAGTAAAACAAAACTTAAAGATTAAAGACGTCACTGTCGCATAAGCTGTTAATTAGTGGCATAGCCTGTTAATAATCTATTAGCAGTTTTTGTGATAGTGACATCAATCAAGCCTTTCTAAAATTACAAAAAATACAGACATCGGTTGAAAAAAAACCTATAAATGGTCCTGATAATCACTGATATACATAAAATAAAAAGTTTTGAAAACCGCTACATTAAAATCCCCTCAAATCTCCGTTGCACGGATTTACCATGCTTACTCTTTTCGAAACACCTGATGGTACTTCTCGTAAGGGAATTCCACTACATAGATATAATTATTGCACCCGATTTTGTCATGCTCTGGAACGGATTTTTATTATAGGCTAATATTGTATCAATGTCTTACGCATGTGCTCACTTCCAAAACTTTTAAATAATTCTGCCTAGAGTTAGAGTAGATTGCTTATAAATTTAAAACTCATGAATCTGTTTCATTGAACCCCAAGTGCCCAAGACGAATACTGATAAACCAATTAAACTTTAAATAAACTTTCAGGTAAAGGATAATTAAGTAACTCACCTGGGTTTAATTTTTCAGCAACTGGAGCTGCCCATACACACTCCAAAACCAGGATGGAGCACACACATCCATAAATTTGTGAAAAATGCATCTTGAAAATAAAAAAAGTTGTTAAAATAGCTTGTTGAAGATAAGACGCTGAGAATCCGTAAAGTTTGGTCTTGGTGCTATAAAATGTTGTTATAGATGAAGCGCAACTTGTCTTTAACGTGGTTTCATTCACTATGATTGGAGACCAGTCTTAACATAGAATACAGACAAGATTCCATTTAAAATTCATGACGTCAGTCACCGATTCCATGACAACGAAATGTCATTGGTTTAACTATCAACCAATCAATAGTCAGCTCTTCAAGCTGGTAACAGAGATTGAAACATAATCATCTTCGATAGACGTCTTCAACATATTCTCAATGGTTGACTAGGTTCATTCACAATATACCAAATCAATTAAGAATATCGATCCTGCAAGAGGTAAAAGTACCTCTACAGAATACTAAAATAGCTCATTTTGTTTCCCGAAGCTCTATAAATTGACATTGATGTAAAACCGAGATCTTGGTGAAATATTACCTCCAGTTTACTTCACTGAGTTTCCCTTATAAACACAGTAATTCTTATTTCACATGTCAGGCAAATTGTAATGAATTGGAAGAACTTGCTCGATCCGAAGAAATAAAAATTGAACTAGGCCTACTTATGGTTAAAAGCTGATAAATTATCGTGTACATAATATGTAGGCCTACCAACATGCAACCGGGAATAGCAAAATAGAAACGTTATAATATAATATGTATTATGTGGAAACTTGGAATATAGGCCTATTTCAGATTCGAACTTTATGGTATGCACGCCTCGCTTTAACTGCTTAGAAACAGAGGTTCATAACGCAAATGACGTCATCCATTCATAAAATACGACGTCAAATAAATAATAGGAATATGACGTCACTAATCATCATATCAACAGCGAGAAAATGGTCTTTTCGGCCCCTTTTATCAAAAATGAAGAAACAATTCATCTGAAAGTATTTTCAAATAGCGTATGCGTAATGAATTCCGATTTTAACAATGTAAAATTTTATTAGGTTTGGTTGGAAAAGGTCAAGGTAGTGATTTTAATGCAGTGGCAAGACGCTGCTTTTCTTTGCTTGCGTTATGAGCCTCGATATGGATCATAGATGGCCGACGCGTGAATAAGGTCTAAGTGCGTAGGCTTAGGGGCTAAGTTTACGCAAAAGAATTTGAATAAAATGTGAAACAAATTGAACCATCAATTTATATCTCCAAGTGGTACAATATCTTCCATTTGGTTTGATAATAAATTAATAAAAAACCACGATGATACATTGTTATTTCAATCTAGAACTAGAACAAATTTATATTAAAATGTATAATAATATGAAAAAGTAAAATTTTCTTCATTGGCATGCATACATCGCATTCATATCGTGGCGTAATACCACCCGCGCATGCCTCGTGTATCCATAGATAGGAAGGCACATAGCTTCTTCGACTTCGGACCATCTTCCATAGTCTAAGTCACTCATACTCATAGTTGCCTCTAATTCTAAATGAAAACAAAAATAAGTTAATTAGTTTTAATTAGTTCAATCACTGGTCCAATTTGAATACACCCCTGGCCAATGGCAATAATATAAAGCGAGAAATAACAACGGTCGAACGGATTCGAATTTCAAAAGACCCTAACTCCTAACTACAAGCTTCTGGAATAGGAAGCTAATCAGGTGAGGTCATTAGAACAGGCCCTGCAAAAGTTTTGATAGCGTAAAAAAAATAGCTAAAAATAAGGTAAATATAGACTATGGTGGATAAACTATAAAGGCTTTAAATACTTACCTTCGCGACGTTTGTTTTTCTTCCGCCCGTTTGGAGGAACGCGAAGCAGACAGTCACGTGACCGACCTTCTAGTAGGCCCATTGTGATGACCCCTGACCCAACCTATCACTAGATATTATGCTGGTGGTCCAATAATGTATCGGTCTATCGGTAGCCTACCCTTCCCCTACTTAGTTATTATAGTAACGTAACTCGTAAGTACTTAGCTAGGCTAACCAACTTCTTTTAGATACGAAGGTTATCACGCTTGTATTCGTAATCAAGACGACAATATTGTTTTGACGAATTTACCTCTTTTTTTCATCAAAAAAAAGAAAAGAAATATATATATTATAACACTTTAGAGTCAACCAAACACTTTAAAACCGTCTTTACTTTAGTGATGAAAATTCATCCTCAAAATGGCGGTATGATTTTCGAAGCGTGAAATGACGTCAACATGACATTTACGACGTCATCGTAACTAGGCGTCTGACAGTCGGAAAACCAATCTCTTACACAGAGTTGTCTTCCCTTGCCTTGCAGTATCTACATGAGTAATAATAATAATAATAATAAACTCTTTATTTTACATGGGTCAGAATTAGGCCCTATACCACGAGTGGTAACGGTCCTGTCTCACACCCAGCCCATGGGGACAAACATAAATACAATATACAACATATAGACACCAAAAAAAAAAAAAAAAAAAAAAAAAAAATCAATGTACAAAGTTTGATGATTTAGAGATCAAGTACATGACCACAGGCTACTGGATATTTTTTTTTAAGATATACAATATAGCAATATACACAAGTACATGTGTATTAAATGGACATATTATCCTCAAGCGATTATTGTACAGAATTTGATGATTTAGAGATCAAATACATGACCACAGGCTACTGGATATTTTTTTTTTAAGATATACAATATAGCAATATACACAAGTAGGCCTACATGTGTATTAAATGGACATATTATCCTCAAGCGATTAAGTACATTGCGACAAATTGTAAAAAAAAAAAAAAAAAAAAAATAATAAAAAAATAAAAAAAATAAATAAATAAATTATTGAATTTGTGAAGCCAAAGGTCAGTGCAAGTGCTGCGAGCGGGCTACCCAACCTTACTCCATTAATGTTCTTATTCTAAATTGGAGGGGGAGGTAGGATTTATCCATGCTCAAGACCAGCTTGAAGGATGTTTACTCATCCCCTGACAGTGTGTTATGAATTTAGATTTGCCAAAAGTGTGAATTGTTTGCCAAAAATGATAATGCCAAATAGAAAACCTGGAAGGGAAATAATTAAAATATGGTATGTCAAAATGTAATAAATCTGTAATCATAGATATCATGCTATCTAGATCATAGCATGTATTATATCTATGAGCTAGATATGAATCTGGCAGGGTAAGACAACTCTGTATGAGAGATTGTCTCTAGGGTAAGACAACTCTGTATGAGAGATTGTCTCTAGGGTAAGACAACTCTGTATGAGAGATTGTCGGAAAACTGAAAGCTCAAAATGACAAAAATAGGGCAAATAATATAGAAAAAACGTGAAAAACATTCAAAGTTTTAATATTTATGAGTTCACAAAACAAAAAAAAACAGCAGAGTTTCATTTGGGGCTAAGAAAAAAGTAGAGTTTCATCTTGAGCTAAGAAAAAGTTTACGACCAAACATATTGTATGATATTAATATCTATGGTTACGACATGGTCTAGCTGTCTTAAGTTACCAGTCGGTTACCTCTCGGCTAATTCCGTAAAAAAAATTCCGTTACTCCATGGGCCAATTCTATTATGAAATCTGGATCGTCCGGATTCTCCATTTCTATTCTATTACCCGTCACGTGACTGTTTTAGGAAAGTTTGGAGAGTCCAGCTCTCCATTCTGTCAACCGGTGCAATCGCGGAGAGATGACGACATGGCGTCACAAAATGACTGCTTTATTACCGTAGCAGTCGGTTAACGCTCGACTACTTCCGTAAAAATTAACGTTACTCCAGTTTAGTAAAAATAAATAAAATATGATCACGGTGGGTCGTGTGTTACCGTGGTACGAAGTTTTTTCCGGATTTTTGGAAGAATGCATAATAGATTAGGTCAATCAATCAGACCCTAATTTCTTTCGTTCCTTTTTTTAAATCCGGTTTTTAACCACTACATTAGGGTCTGAGAACCAGGCGCGGCAACAGCCGTTCACGTTAACTTTGACCTTACCTTGATAAACATGACCTGATAAACTAGTCTACAGCACTTAGGAATCCTAGAATGCACCTATTGTTCGTGAACAAAATCCCAGCGCAGGAGAGGGCAAAGATCTGATTGGTTTAAACAAAGGTCATTAAGGTTAGGTCAAAGTTAACGTGAACGGCTGTTGCCGCGCCTGGTTCTCAGACCCAAATGTAGTGGTTAAAAAACCGGATTTATAAAAAACGAACGAATTCGACTCGGCCAGCTTGATTCTCCATTTGCATTTGTGATCTATTTACGTTTTTATCCGGATTTCATAATAGAATCGGCCCCATACCATCACGGTGGGCCATGTGTTAAGTTACGCAAAAATTTACGAAGATTTCTTGACGTAAGAATCTTAGTGAAACGCAAATTTGGGGATCGATTTTTCTTACGTAAATTGGACTTAAAAAGTTTAGTGGAACGGGGGCCTTTGCTAGGCCTACATAGCCTACTTGTAGAGCAGATTCAAAGTTTTATGTAAGCCTATATTCATATAGATATGAAATTCAGGTAATGTCAGGAGAGGGGGGGGGGGGCTACCAGCATCAAGTAGCCGTATGTAACATTATACGAAATTTCAAAGTGGGGGAGGGGGGGGGGCAAGACCGGGCCAGCCTAAATTCTGGGTGGGCCATGCCCCCCCCCCCCTGGCCTCCCCGTAGAAACGCCACTGTTGAGAACCTATCGAAGGTCCTACCATTTGTATTCAGTCTGATATCACCTTGTTGGATTATACATGTTGAATATTATTCAGGTTTATTACTCGGATCGGTATTTCAGACCGGCTTCGACTAAATAAATAAATTTATAAAAATAACACAGATCTACGACATGTAAGAGTTTGTTTAAATCTCCAATATCAATTATAACCCATTTTAACGTTATAGGGCCTACTCCGATCAACAACACAATTTAGCAACATGGAAGAGATCAATCATTGCTCCTTATCTCTCTCTATCTCTCTAAAGGATATTTCAAAAGAATAAAAGGGCGATAAGTCTGTAGAAGATATGAACAACTGAATAACTGAAGTGGCCGAAATATCACTGGAAAGGATCAAGACTAACCGATCTATATTTTGACGTAGGCCTACATATAAATGACAACTCTTGTAAGCTTTACTGTCTTCGGAGGATCTTTTATGTGCACGAGAATTTACCTAGACATAAATGAATTAGTTATTATCTCTATATCGATCATTAAAATAATCTATCATCAAGTCATGTTTAATACGTTATACATAACATAAGAATTCGTGATAATTATATTATGTTATATACGAACATACGTTCTATAATAATCATCACGCCATATTATGTTTGGATTAAGAAAAAGACATGAGCAGGTGTATCTAACAGGCTTCCAACACTAATTAGTCTTAAGTTCAAACACAGATCTCATCAAATGTTCATTGTTCTAAAGAATAATTGACATGTGGTTGTTCTTTTACCACACTAGGTAGACATCCTGGCGGAATTTAAATTGCTATACAGACAAAAAGCAATACCTTTTTCCCGTCGATATTCACTTGTTTCTACTAGCTTTGTTTCAGATACATACCATAAGCGAATCATTGTTTGAGCACTAGCTCGGGCTTACAATAATACAAACAAAGTCAAGGGCAATAACAACTTTGAACTAAACAGACCATGTTTTATGAGATGAAAACTGTAGATTCTAACAAACTAACACGTTATGCTGATAGAGAAAAGACGAACATAGCCAACGTAGGCGTGTAAAAAATTCTAAACGACATACAGTTATAGAGAAAAATAAACAGAATTCAGTGCAAATGAGTCTCAGAACTGAATGTTAACATTATTGCTTCATACTTAATAATGAAATCATAATTGATTTGTACTGATTTGTTCGTTTGATTCTGCATAGGAAGAAATGTTCGACAGAAAATATTTGTGATATAAATAATTTCCAAAGCAGTGAAAGGTTGTGACATATAAATATTGTTTGGCTTCAAACTCAACTGTAAATGTTAATCATTATTCTGGCTTCCGCTACACAGTTTTTTGTAATGTTGTCAGTACTAAACCTGTCATTCTGTTAAGTTAACGGTAAAACAGAGAAATATTATACCAAGAAGCATTACATAGTCATGCTATCTGTGGTGTCCCTAAGTGATAGAGTTTTTGTTGTTCAACCAGTTCCTCTACCTATCCGTGTAGGCCTATATCATCATAGCTTATTTCTAAAAAAAAAGTAACTTTATAACGATACCAACTACTACTATATGATAGATAGCCAGTTAGTTAGTTAGTTTAAACACAAATTTTCATTGACATCTCCGCCAGCCGGAATTTTATTTTATTTTCGACAGAAGAAATTATGTAATTCCATTTTTATATTAAAATTTCTTAATTACCGTTATCTTATAATTTAAACCATTTAGTTTCATGACACATACAATAACGTGTCAATGATAAGACAATGCCGACCATAAAACTTTTTCAAGTGTTTTTTTGAATTTCGGAGTATCTTTCCTCTTGTTCGGGAGTAACTATCGGATAAGAGCATATCAACGTCATATGTAAGTGACTGCGGAATATTACTGAAGTGATATAAGAAAAGTGCAGAATGGAAATTGAATTCATTTCTCTTTATACAATTTGACAGAAAGTTTATATCAACTGTCATGTTCAGATTTAAATAAACTGATTTGTTTGTTGCATGTACTCCGTCTTTGATTCAAAATACTCTCCAATAGATATGTCATATAAATTACTATTACTAATTATTGTAATGTACTATAGTTGTATATATAACACTTTTATATAAGCTTATTAAAAACAGATTTAGCTTTAATTTTCCAAGATTTTATGTGCAAGGGTTTCGGATTCTTATTGTTAAAATAAAGTATGTGGAAATTGTTCATTAGGTGAGAGAACGTATAGTTTTAACATAGTATAGCCTATACTGTATATTTATAAGTTTGATTTGAACAATATTTTGGAAAAGGGCTGCTTGGTTATGTTGTAAACGAAGTATCGGTATTATATGTTAAATCATAATGGTTTTTAACATTGTATCATAGACATATAATATCATGTAAACCTATTAAACATTATTAAGACACTAGTTCAAAGAGTGAGCTATTTGCGGGGGTAGACTATTATAAAATTTTATAACTTCTATGACTGTTATTGATTGTCAGTATTAGATTCTACCAATTGTCTTCTGATTGTATATGATTAATAGACTATGATTGAAGATTAATTGTGTATGAATACACCCACACATCTTGTCATAAAGTTTATATATCAATTATCTATCATGGTATCAGTTACCACCAATTGCAACACAGGTAACATCAGAATAAATTCGAAATATTACAATACGATATTGGAACAATCCATATTAGATCTATTCAAAGGTTTTTATTTTCGATAAGGTTCATTTTCTGGTGATAATAAAACAATTTGACTATCCCTAACATGAATTCTGTTAACATGCTAAATATGGAACAGGTTTTCAGGAATAGTGGCATTATAAAATAATAATATTTAATTTGTGATAGGCTTCATTTTTATGGAACAATGAACAATTCCATCTAGATTTGTAAAAATTCACCAATGAATGTACTTTCTAGCGTGTTATCGAACATCTTTTCAACAAAGGCTATAATAATTCATATTAGATAAATTTAGATGTTATAAAGTTCATCCTTGGGTAACAATCATGTTTCTTCAATATCTGTCCAATATAGTGACCTGTCGAGTGTTTTCGAACAATATTCTGGACCGATGTTTGAGTTGACCTACTGAGACTTCGGTTCCCAACCGATTGATAATAGCATATGACACTACTTTTTTTAAATTTCCCTAGAGGTTTCTTATGTACCATTTGTGGTGTTAGCCGGTACCCCCGATTGGGAACCGAGATGCTAAGTAAAAGCTTTCTAAATCTGGATTGATCGCTTTCATAATATCTCTTCTAAACGAAGTCTTATCAAGTTTTCTGCATGTTAAATTAAGTGGAAGAAGTTGACGAGAGATATTTCCAGTTGATAAAACTTCGTGATATTGAACCTTATTGTTTAATATTTCATGTAAACATTATGGTACAACATAAATCACAGCTAAAGTACTCGGTGTTTTAGTTCAAACGAAGATTGTTTACAGTGAATGCCAGGAAGTGAGATGAATGCTCTGGAAGCGAAATAAATGTTCATATTCAGGAAATCTGTTGTATATACAGATAAGTAGATATCTTCAGACACGTAATGACCTATTTTCTTTTATAATGTAGCCCAACTTTCAACTTAATAGTTCCAAAATGAAATGAAATTAAATGTTTTACGTCTCTCTTTTCAGCACTTGTTCTGGCTAAAACGGACGAGCAGACGCCATGCCATGTGCAACAAGAATGATTTGACAGAACAACGCCATTAACCTTGCATTTCCAACTATCGAAAGGTCATTGAGAAGAGCGACATGTAGCACTCGGAGTCTCGGTCAGTAGGGTTTGTTCCTGGAGTTGCTGGTGAGAACGTTTTTCACGTTTACTTCCCCATTGTCAGAGGAAAATGTTGTCGCTCAGAGAGACAAAAATCATCGATATCCCCCCTCCAAGCCCCAGAGTCCTAATCGGCGTTTATTACACCATTGACAGTGGAAAATCCCATCATCTGGAGAAACAAAAATTTCTCCCATCCAAGCCCCCGAGTCGTAATCCACCCCTGACCTCAGTGATGGTGGTGATACATCTGTTGAAATATCTTTGGAATTTCATTTGGGAATTGGGTCATTCAAGCAAATGAAGACTATATGACATCGAATCTGAATCGCCTTGGGTGGAATCTTTGTGCGCGCTGGTCTTCCTGAAAGTAGTTATAGTAGTTATAGATTGAACGCATGTTTCCCCCATTCCATTTTTCATTTCATGGGGAAAAAAACATGCGTTCAATCTATAACTACATGAGGAAAAAATGCAACCAAATTGAGCGTACCCAAAACAAAAACCTCTACATTTCATAAAACACCCTACATTTTTCATAGAATTCTTACAACAAACACCTTCAATAAATTTCCTACATTCCATCAAGTCCCTACCTAGCATAAAATACCTCAAATTACATATTATCCCACTATTTGAAAATGATTTATTTATCTTTGAAATCCATTGTGGTCTGGTTTTATTAAGATTGACAGATTTAGTTCCCTTTAATCATGTTGCATTATCATCGTATAAACGTCATTATTTGATTACTATGAGCTAACTGTATTCATGGTGAACTGATCAATAAACTATTTCTAATCAAATACATTACGTGATAATATTGCGGTTATTGCACTGTATGTGAGACAACAGGTTTTTATTATAAATCAATATTGAGTTTATTGAACTGTATGAGACATCAGGTTTTATTATAAATCAATATTGAGGTTATTGCACTGTATGTGAGACATTAGTTCTCCCTTAGGTCAATATGACGTTAATATATTGATTACTATGGGAACAAGCTGTTTCTATTCAGTTTGCGTTCTTTGTTTGAGACAGACACATCTACAGGGGAAACAGCAGACGATACTAACACACATAACTGTTGATCATGGATGGTAAAGGAACCGATAAAACAATGGATCTAACTGATGATGACCAACTGATAAATCAATCACTAACTACAGAAAGTTCAACTGGCAGTTTAAATCTGACATCCATGAATCTGTCAAGTATGTAATATAAATCTTTCTATAAACATGTTAAAAAATATAAAACATTTATCAAAGAGTATATTATATATGTATTATATTTTTTTTTCAGGTCAAGAAAGTGAAAAAGCCGATGGATTAGAAGACATGGATTTTGATATAAGTGATTTGGAGATTTCTAAAGCGATAACAAGCCATATCAGATACCATGAGGAATATTTACAATATTATAAAACATTACAAGAAAAACTTGAAAAACAGAGTGTTCAATGTGCAGCCGATTACCACAAATCGACTTTCAAAACCCTGTCCAAAACACCAAAAAAAATTGATTTTAATAAAGGAACGCGGATTAGCAAACAAACTAAATCCTCCAACGAATATTTGGAATATCTAAAAACTCGACTTCGAGACAATGCAATTACAAACACGCAAATAAAAGATTTTGACGACAAAATTAATGACAATGAAAATGTTCAAGAAATACTTATAAATTGTGACAAGTATATCAAAAATAAGAAACACTTCATCCAACATTACGTAACATTTGGATGTTGGCTACAAAAACTATTCAAATTGAATGGTGGGAACTTCGACGCTTTTGTGGCAGACAAATTGTCAATTTCGGTGCGTTGGGCTAGAAAATTGAGATCTCTAGCAAATCTGTGTAAACGCTACACAAAATTTAGAAATTTATCCATGCCAATTTCCGAATTAGTTTCAAACATTGCGAAAATCAATCGAAGTTTAGAAACCAATCCTCAGGAGCAAATATTTTGGAAATGATTTTTTATGTGTTTCTAGTTTAATATCATTTAAGTTTGGCATTCAACAGGGTAATGAGTTTTTGTCGATTTAAAGTGTTTATTTAATTCATAGTTTGTCACGGCTTATAACGCGGATATCTTTGTTATGGTGTATTTATATAGTATAGTGTTATAGCGTGTAATGTCATCATGACCGGCCCTGTAGGACCGCTCTAAAAAATAAGCGTGTAATGTCATCATGACCGGCCCTGTAGGACCGCTCTAAAAAATAAGCGTGTAATGTCATCATGACCGGCCCTGTAGGACCGCTCTAAAAAATAAGCGTGTAATGTCATCATGACCGGTCCTGTAGGACCGCTCTAAAAAATAACTCAAGCTTCACGCAATCGATAGTTTTGTCTTAAGTAGATTTATAGTGTGTAATGTCATCATGACCGGTCTTAAGTAGACATATACCACGTGTTATTTGTGAGTTGCTAGGGACATTAACTAAAAATAGATGTGTGTAATGTCACGATAACCGGCCTTGTAGGACCGGTATTAACATTGTTGAACTTATTTATATAATACTTGAAGCGAGTCTGTATGATCACCTCTTGGTTACCAGTGTTTATCCGTAGTCAAGGGGTTGATTAATACAGTAAAAGTTGTTACTAAACATTGTTGAACTTATTTATATGTTGTTATTTTGTTCTATTAAACATTATATATACATATGGTAAATGTATTGTATTTTATCAAAATAATTCCTCTAAAAATGGCAAATAAAATTCTTGATCCAATTTTTAGATTATACGATCCAATTCTTTATTCATTTAATAAAAAAAAAGAGGATTTCATAATTATTTCTCCGAGTGTTGGATCTAAATCACAATTGAATGATGGTGGGAGGGTCACTTTCGAGATCAATTCACTGTCAAATTGGTTGCTACTGTCTGATGCCTATTTCAGATGCGATTTCAAAATCAAGGACGGAACAGCAAATGAAAATAGAGTCCCACAGACTAATACAACATTAGAAAATAATTTCTTTCCTTCTTTATTTAGCGAAATGGTTTTGGAAGCGGGATCAAACCCCATAGAAACCATCAAACACCCTGGAGAATTTGACACAATGTTGAAAACAGTCCTTTACCCCAAAAACTACGATTCAGTCTCGGGTTGGATACCCGATGTTGGTGATGGGACCGTTTTAAAAGAACCAGTAAAAACTGTAGCTAACGATGCTGATATCGCTAGAATGAGAGTCATTGCCAGAAATAGCATCGAGAGAATCGGTAGAGCAGTAAACCAGGGCTTTGACAAACGAGTAAATCAGTACAATAATGTTGTTGAGGATAATAGATGGGGTAATTACGTAAATTGGAAATTATATCCTTTATTCGGTCTTTTAGAACATCGAAAAGTTTCTATAGGTTTACCATTTAAAATTCATTTACAAAGAGAAATTAATGACGATAAGATATTCTTTGGAGAAGCTAATTCAAATGCAAAATTAGAAATAACAAATCTCCAACTTTTCATACCCGTAATAACACCATCAATTGAAGTAGAAACGAGAATATTCAACTCGTTAACTAAAGACATTGAAATAGCTTTTCTTCGGCGCAACACTGTAGGGAGTATGACTTTAACTGGAGAATCCACAACATGGCCAATCACTAACAGCATTAAACCAGCAAGATATTTAATAGTTGGTTTCAAGAACTTACCAGATTCTCAGACAAATAACAACAATATCTTTAGAGTGGCAATGAACCAAACTCAAGATCCTATAATCCGTAAAGTTCAAGTAAGATTAAACAACGATAATTATCCTAACCAACCTTTAACTATTAATCCATCCACAAAGGATTATAATGAATTGTATAGAAATTATAAAAATATGTGTGAATTATTTGGGAATCCACCTCAGTTTGGATATGTAGATTTTGCAATTAATCACCCAATCTTCTGTTTTGATCTATCAGCTCATCAAGAAGATCTTTTCAAAACTGGAGTAAACATAAATATTCATATCGAAAAAACACAAGGAGATGTAACCGGTTATTGTTTATTATTGGAAGAAGCAAAACATATAATAAAAATATCCGACAGACGGATGATTCGAATAGAATAAATTAATCCCTTAAAAATGAAACCCGAAACTTTAGTAAAAAGAATAATAGATGCTATCGAAACAGAAAAGCCAACTACAATTTCTTACAATGGTAAAAGAATCAGCATAACTAAAAAACTTATTGATAAATATAAACACTGTAAAGTACGAGATGATATAGATTTGGAAAGAATTGACAAGAACATAAAGGAAGGTGGATTTTTACCTTTCCTACCCTTGATCTTTGCAGGTTTGGCCGCAGCCGGTGCCACGGCCGGCGGAACAGCAGGAATAGTTCAAGCCGTCAATGCCAAGAAAGCAGCCGAAGCTGAAAAAAGTGAAAAACGTAGACATAATTTGGAAATGGAAAAGGTAGCAAAAGGTTCGGGAGTAGCAGACATATTAGGTACAGTTAAAGAATTTGGAAATCGATTTAGTGAAGAAACTAAGAAAACTGTCAAACAAGGATTAACTAAATTAGTGGATAGTATTGACACAGGGGAAATCAAAGTCAAACATAAGGGTAATGGAATATTTTTTAAAAATATACACAGTGGAGAAGGAATATATCTTTCAAAGTATAAAGGAGAAGGTGTAATTTTTGGTACATAAAAATGGGAAAGAAATTTAATCATTCAGAAATATTTCCTAATAATCCAATGCTCATGTGTATATGCGGTAGTTCCGGTTCTGGGAAAACTCATCTCACTTTTAACATGTTGACAACACCCAACCTTTTAGATTTCGATTCTCTATATATCTACACAACAACACCAGAACAATCGTATTATCAATTTCTCAAAGCTTTAGAATATTTACCAAAGAAATATGTTCCAGAATTATTTCAATATTACGATAAAGAAGAAATGGAAATAAAAGATATCTTAGATACCTTCATAAAAGAAAAGAATCCATCTTTCAATCCAACTGACATAAAAGTGTTTCTGACAAAAAATGTAAATGATCTGGACTTGTCTAATATTGATAGCAAACGAAAGAACTTAATATTGTTTGACGACTGCGTAGCGCAAAAAAATCAAACTGTTCAACAAGAATTCTTCACGAAGGGAAGACATCACAACTGTCACTGCTTATACCAATCCCAATCTTTTTACGGGATGGATTCTATGTTTATTAGAAAAAATGCTAATTGTTTTTTATTATTTGAATTAAACGATAAAGATTTATCTCAAATCATACAGTCGATAAATCACGGAATGGACAGAGATTCGTTTAAAAAGGTTTGTAAAGCTCAATGGAGAAATCCAGAGGAACATGGATATGTATTCGTTAATACCAGAAAACCTGCGGGTGAAAGAGTAATGATCAACATATGTTAATTTATTTTTTTAAAAATGGAATGGAATAATATTTTAAAAAGAAATAGAGAATATATCAAAGCTAAGAATAAAATAAAGACCCAAGTTGAAAATAACAGATTACAACAACTCGGATTAACGGAAAATCTACAAACTTTATTTAAACCAATATTAAAAAGTCAAGAGGATATCAAGAATAAATTAGAAGCTCCTAAACAACAAATTCAACAATCTCCTCCTCAAATAGAATATCCCATTGAAGATGATGGAATCGTAATCAGGAGATTAGATGATATAAAACGTTATTTTTCAAATCCAAATCCAACCCTAGCCAAAACAATAAAGCCAACAATTGATCAGGATGGATTGATTCTTAACGGTTTTAGGATACGTTTCAATCAAAACAACCCAACATTTAAGATTGACAGAATAGACGCTGTATATGATTTAACACCCGGTATGATTAATCTTTTGAATGGGTATGATAAAGATTATAATTTCAAAGATTTAAATTCATACGTGGAAATTCTTAAATCGACAAGGACAGGAGGACCAAAAACTTTAAGATTAAGAAGACTGGAAAAAGAATTAGATGATAACACCGATGCTAGTGATGATAACTACACTGATGATATTATAGAAGAAATCGATGACTTTTTGGGACATACAGGAGATGGTGTAATTTTTTTATCCGACAACAACGAAGAATTGCTTAATAGATTACAAATAATATTAGCGGCAATGAAGGAAGGACATCAATCACACAGACAATATAATGAATTAAATTGTATATTAAAAAGACTCCTACAAAAAGGTATCATAGATAAAAATGATTATAAAAGTGTTATTAAAAATGAGTCAACTATTCGTCATCACCTCAAATAAATCAGACATTAAATTATCTCTAGACTATGAGTATGAACTCGATCGAAATCAAGAATATGAATTGGGATTAAAGTATTTCTCTGTTTACAATTCCATTAGAAATATCAACGAAGATAATAACAAAATAAAAATATCAACAGATAATGGAGCTACATTCAAAACCATAAGTTTACTATCAGGAAGTTACGAATACATAGCCATTAACGAATACCTATCTGAATACGCAGGAAGTGTCAATGGTAAAAACAATATTGAATTCGAAGGTAATTTAAATTTGAACAAAATGAAATTGATATTAAGAAATAATAGTCAAGTTGATTTCAACGTAGAAAATTCATTGAATACGTTACTAGGATTTGATAAACGAGTATACACCCAATCTACTATAGCACCACATAAAGCTAATATCGAGAATGATGTCGATGTGATCAATATACATTGCAATTTAATAAACGGTGGATTTTTCAATAAATACAAACGTCAGATTATTTACAGTCTTCCAACATTCACTGTTCCTATTGGATATAGAATTATAGAAAAACCATTTCAAACAACATATTTACCACTTAATTCCTTTATGATCAAAGATATAAATCTGGAAATCAAAGATGGTAAAAATAGGTTTATAGACTTTGGAAACGAAGAAATTGTTATTCAACTTCATTTAAAAAAGAATTAAGTAACTCTTCATTCTCTTCTTGAATAGTTAGATAATCGAAATCATCAAATTCATAGTTTTCATCCAAACTCAATTCATCTTTATTACAATAAGGATACATGATTCCTTCACTATTTGGAGCCTTTCTCTTTACAAGATTTAAATAACTTCTAAAAACTTTCTTTTGTTTATCATCATCCCTTGGAATAACTACTCCATTTGTGAAACTTTTTTCCCAATTTCTCTTAAATTCATTTGATATATCATATCCACTAGCCAACCGAATATAATCGTCTACAGTTATCTTATCATTAGAATAACCTTTAAATGTTTTCTTTTCTTTTAAAACACCATCTGAAGTTAGTATGATATTGTATTTGACTTTCGGCGCTAAATATAAACCGAATATAATTCCACCATCACCGTAATCATTCTTTCCTTTACAGTATTCATTTTCGGATACTAATCCAGCTTCATTTAATTTATTCCAATTGCTAGATGAAATGTATAAACTATCAGTATCGGTATAGTATATTTCCGGTTGATAAAACCCATCTATTACGTGAATAAAATTGTTCATTATTTTCTTACTGTGCGATAATACGAATGATCCCAAATGACTGGGTGTAAGTCGTGTAGATTTACTATTTACATCGTCAATTTCTTTTTCTTCTTCTTCTATATCAACAATGTATTGAGTCTCATTTATTTTTTCATAGTGTTTAACATGTGAATCAAAGTTAGCCTTTAAAGTTACGTCACTCCAAAGATGTTTTGATGAAGATATATCCTTCTGAATAGATTTCCCATACAGGGCATTACCTAATAATTTCATGCAATTACTACCAACGATATTGCAATCCCTTTTGAATTGATTTCTTAGATCTCTCAAAATTAAAATGTAGTCTCTATAGGGAGGAGTTCTAAAGTTTTCTTCGTATACTATGCCATCTAATATTCTAATAATTCGTCCACCAGCTTTTACTATTTCTTGAATATCGACCGATGTTAAAACATCTGAACAGAAACCATTTCTGAATCTTATTTTAGTGCCAGTTTCCTTTTTTCCTTCTTTGTTCGTAAAACTAATTTTATCTTTAGCTGGTATCGGTTGGAAGAACATGTTTTTGGGATACTCAAACCAAACTGTTAAAATAGCAGTTTTGGGTCTAAAGTTTTGTTCATTGAAGAGTCTTACAAATTTTCTATTTTCTTCTGGTAAAAACGGTCTACCACTTTCTGCTTTGGGATATTCACTATCTAAATCTGACATAGCAGAAGCATACAAACCGTTAGCATCAAATGCCATCAGTCTAGAACATGTTATATTTTTAAGTTTTGAATTAACCTCTGTTTTATCTTTATCACTTTTACTATATTCTTTAAATAAATCAATTATGTTGTCGTCATTTGTTTGTGTATATTCCTTTAATACATCACAAATTTCATTGATTTTATCAGTTGTAAATATTTTTCGATTTGCAGAAACCCTTCCTCCTTTAATAGAGCGTCTTATAAAATGTCTTATAAAAGGGTTAGTGTGTGAGTAAACCTTTTCTATATTTTGTTTTTCAGTATGTTTTGGTACGAGTCTTGTACTTTCGTAATATGGTTCTTCAACCATTTCTTTATCGTAATGATACAAATAATACCACCCCTTTAAAGATAGAGATGGAGCCGTTAGATTATTAGAAACGCTCTGGAATACAACGTCTTTCATAACTTTGTTATATTTTATCAAGCATGCTCCAAGACATAGGGTGTCTCGCTTTGCATATGGTTCCCATTCGTGTCTTAAAATTTCCCAGTTATCTTTGGTATATTTTGCAATGTCTACATCAACGATCTTTCTCAAATTCATTGGTATATTAGACGACTTTCCCCATGTTGCTAAACTAGATGCTTCGTGTTGATAGGAACATGTGAAATTAATATGCTGTAAATAATTGGATTTACTTTTTATATCTTTCTGTCGTTTCCATCTTTTCTGTAAATCTTCATCAGTGTATGGATTAGATAATGGTAAAGAAAGAATTCCTCTGGGTGTTATTAGTGGACATTGTGTTAGTTTCTTTACGTTTTTAATTACGATCCAGTTATCAAAACCACTACCGTTATGAGAAATCAATGTTAATCTTTTTTTATCATATTTACCTAAATATTTCAACATTTGATCTATACAATCTGTGCCTACAAATATTTCTACTATTTTCATTAGTTTGTTATAAAATGCTTCTGGAATATTATCAGTGGGAGGTATCATCTCTAACTTTTTTCTTAGCTTTTCTAAATTAATTAACGTACATGAATAAGGAATTGCTTTACGCGTTTCACTATCTGAATACGTTTCACAGTCCCAAGCGAATAAAGTATCATCACTCATATTTGAAAATACGTTTAGTTTCAAAGGTGATACTTCTTTTACAGCATTATCATCTCTACATGTTTTCCATACCTGTTCATAATTATCTTCTATTTCTTTAATCCCTAAACTTTTTTGATTTCTTCTTATAAGACAGAAATGTGAGTTATGTAAATATAAAACCCAATCTAATGCCTTGTCCTTGTCTGTGAGGGTGGGGCGTACATTTCTATTTTCGGGAGTGTAAATTTGAAATGAAGTATTACATTTCTCATTGAATTTATTAATTCTAGCAGCTGTCATTACTCCTTTTCTATTCGCTTTTGGAAATGTATTAATGAATGTTTGAAATTTATTTGTTAAATCTTTTTTCAAAACATGATTTACGCATTTGATAAAACAGTTACCATCTGTTGGTATATAACAATTTCTACCTTTATATTCATTTATCTTTTTAAGTAGTTCAGTTCCTCTACCAGCGTTTGATCTTCTTATTTCCTTAAAATTGTCTCTACGTAAAATTATTTTCCCTGTAAAATACCAATCCGAGCAGTCAGATTTTGCATCCATATTAGACAAAATGGTCTTAAAAGTTTTGGAATTGAAACCAAGAAGTTTCATGAATTGTTTGTGATTTCCATTCTCGATTATCCTACCATCTATTTCAATTTGACCCTTAAATGTTGAAAATTTATGAGTAATAGCCCTGATAAGATCGGTAAATAGTACGTTTTCTATGAATGTTTCATCGTCTATAATTTCAATGTTATTCATATTTTTTATATGTTTTTTTTTAATTACCTAATTTTTGGAGTTCTTTTTTATTATCTTTTATTGCTGATATTTGTATATTAAATTTATCCAAAATTTCATTAAATTCTTCCAACTCTTCAACGCTAATGATCTTATCTTCTCTTGATCTTTCGAAGAAAATATACAACTTATTAAGATATGCATTTAAAATTTCGGTTTTCTTTTTAAAATAAGATTTCTGTTTGGATGTAAAACCCATAGCAATCAATCCACAAGATGAGGTTTGAATAGCAGTAATTGCGGCTAATACAGTTGGAATAAGTATTGGCACCATCAATCCGCCAGTTACTGCCGTTGCAATTGTTGTTCCTACTGTTAAAACTACACTTAGTGCTTTGAAAGCAGAATCAATTCTACTCCATCTTTTCTTACATTTATTATATTGTTCTAGTTTTACTTTTAGTTCGTTTTGTTTGTCTATCAGGTATTTTTGTCTACTTTCTTGTTCCATTTTTAAACGTTAAATTAAGTGAATTTCCGACAATGCTCTTTGTCTATTAATGTTTTGTACAATATTGACTTTTACCTCTACTAAGAATGCTTCTTGTTTTGACTCCTTGTTCTTCTTATCCCGATAAACAAAAAAATTTGTTTTTTTTTCAATAGAGATTTCTATGAAAAAATATGATATGTCTAGTCTTTCTGCTAATAATATTGGAAAATGTTTAAATTGTTGATTTTTATTAACATCAACAGAGAAGTAAAGATCATTATGAACAAAATATAGTTTCACATATTCAAAGTCTGTTGTTCGTAAAAAATCATAAATCTGTGTGTCTTCTTCTCGTAGTTCTGGATTTCTAATTATGCTTACTGATGGTGAAGTTTCCGTTTCCAATATCATATCATATAACTTAAATATATAAAATGCTCTTTCATCTCTCGGATCGAGTTCGCTTCGTTCGCTCGGCTCGATTGAGATTCTAAGGTTATCTATATACAACTGATTTGACGAAATATTAAAATTACCCTCCAAAGTATAAAATTCTTTTGTATCTACGATGTTACCATTTTTGATAAAGTGAACAGATACAAAAGATTTCTTATAATCTATATATTTATAATAAATTGGTAAATCGACTTTTACCTTCATAGGAAAAAATATGTCAATTATAGCTTTCCCCTCAAAAGAAGTCATACTATCAGAGAATCTTCCATGAGTATCTTTTTTAATATTTATTTTAAACCCATATTTATATTTATAAATGAGTTCTCCACTGATTCTTTCCACCAAATAATATTTAGTGTATTTAGACAATGGAAGAAAGATATAATAGGGTTTAATATATTCTAGTTCATTGAGATTATTTTGTAATGTGGTTATATTTGTTTCCTGTTTTAAAACTTCATTATTAATAGTAGTTATCCGTTGTTGAATCTCACTATAATCAATATTTTGTATTTGTTGTTGAATATAAGTTTTAATTTCACTATCATCAATATTTTGTATTTGTTGTTGAATATAAGTTTTAATTTCACTATCATCAATATTTTCTATCTGTTGTTGAATATAAGTTTTAATTTCACTATCATCAATATTTTGTATTTGTTGTTGAATATAAGTTTTAATTTCACTATCATCAATATTTTCTATCTGTTGTTGAATATAAGTTTTAATTTCACTGTCATCAATAGTTTTTAGTTCGTTTTGTAATTCAGTTTTAAATTTAGTTTCCAGAGCAGTTAATTCTTGTTGTAATTTATCTTCACTTATGCCTGGATTAATATTAGATATTAGTTGTTTAAGATCTACTTTTTGCTTTGTTAGTTTATCATCTAAATTAGATATTAATGACCTTAAATTTTGTAATTGAGTTTTATCTATTGTATTGACTAATTGTTGTTGAATAGATTCTATTTGTTTTTGTATTTCGCTATCATCACTAAGTTTACTTTCTAATGCGGTTAATTTATCTTCACTTATGCCTGGATTAATATTGGATATTAGTTGTTTAAGATCTACTTTTTGCTTTGTTAGTTTATCATCTAAATTAGATATTAATGACCTTAAATTTTGTAATTGAGTTTTATCTATTGTATTGACTAATTGTTGTTGAATAGATTCTATTTGTTTTTGTATTTCGCTATCATCACTAAGTTTACTTTCTAATGCGGTTAATTTGTCTTCACTTATGCCTGGATTAATATTGGATATTAGTTTTTTAAGATCTACTTTTTGCTTTGTAATCTTGTCATCTAAATTAGATATTAATGACCTTAAATTTTGTAATTGAGTTTTATCTATTGTATTGACTAATTGTTGTTGAATAAAACTTTTTAAACTTGTTACTTCTTTTTGTAATTTACCATCATCAATATAATCTAATTCTTTCAATTTAGATTCATTTATAAAATTTTTATTATTTATTTGTCGTTTGAAGAATCTTTTCACATCAGCTATTCGATCTTTTAAATGGTTTTTATCTACTTCAATTAAATTTATTTGATCCATTAAATATTTCTTATGAACAGCATCATTATCGTTTTCCGGAGATTTTAAATTAGTTATACCAAAATTATTCATATCAATATCACCCTGAAGAATGTCTCCGATTTGATCCACAAAATATGGTTTGATTTTATTGATTGAAAATGTAGTGTTTGGTTTTTTAGTATCTAAAGATAAAGCGCCTAAACCAAATTTATTTGCCATTTTTATTGAGTTAAATTTATTACAATTTCTTCGAACTGTTTTCCTAAACTCAACTGATATAAAACCCAAAGTGAAAGTTGTCCACAAAACTTTTGACCCGGCTTTTGTATTTGAAATGTAGAAGATTTAATTGGTTGATTAGTTATATTCATTATCTCTTCAGTGGGATCTAATCCAAAAGAGTCGAAAAAATAAAAGTTAGAGTCTTTGTACAAAGCAGAATGATGAACACCTTTTTGATCGGAAGTGTGTATATTTGTTATAGCGTAGAATTTACCTTTCTTACTTTTGAGATTATTTATTTCATCTCTCATACAATAATAAAACGGTGATATGTTTAACTCATTCGCCCATCTCATAAGTTGGAAGTTTGTGGTTGTATCGGTTCCATATTTATCGAGAAATTCATTCATTTTTAAAAGTCAGTTTTTTGAAGTTCATTTTGATAAAACCTGCCTATAATTTGTTCTTTGTCTTGATCGATTAATTCATATGTTGGAGGGGATGTGCTATTTACTTTATCTACGATAAATATTTCGTTTGTCCAATAACCAACATATCCTTTTTCGAATTTACTTTTATATTTATAAATACGAACTCGATCTCCGACTTTAAATTTGGGTTTAATATTTAAATTGTTTATCTCATTTTCGTAGTTATGTTGCGCGTTAATTGATCTTATAATATTTGGATTTTTTGAGGCTTGTGCTGGTGACACTCCTATAGATGAATGTATTTTGTTATTGTATTCGTCTACGACCTCTGGTAATATTTTTAGCCATTTTTGAGATTTTAATTCCGTGAACTTTTTGAATAGTTTATTTTTTAGAGTTCTATTAAATCTTTCTATTACTACAGCTTTACCTTCGTTGTGAGTACTGTAAATTTCAAACCCCACAGATTTCATATTTTTGTTATAAAATTCGCTCCCTTTATCTACCCATAACTTTTGGGGCCGTCTGTCAGATTGTTTCATTATGGTTTCAAATGCGTGTTTGACTGATATTCCAGTTTTGTTTTTGAGAGGAATAACCCAAGCATAACGTGTATATAAATCAATAACTGTTAAACAATATTTATATCCCCTTTCAACTGGCATATTAATTAAATCTGCTGACCATATTTCATCTTTATCAAATACTTTAACTTTTAAATAATGTTTGTTTTTTCTAAATTCTTTATGAATTTCATCCGCCAATCCCATACCCAATTTCATCTTTGCTTTTAACAGTTTAATGATTAACGCTCTTTGCATTCTCTCTTTGAATGTTGGATTTGGAATATTTTCGAGTTCGATTATCATTTGTTTGTCTGCTTCGTGTCTGAAGTTTATGTCTTTGTTTCTGTAAAGTATGTCGTGTTTAAGCGCAGCAGCGTCAACTCTATTGACAGGTTCTTCACCTGGTTTTGGTTTATCGTTTTCGTCTAATCGCAGATCTAATCTAGTACCTGGACCGGTGTAATTATGACCTGGAAGATGTTTCTCGCCAGAGTATTTGGCCCATGGAAATCCAGGAAGATATCCTAATGATTTTTGAATATCGGAACCAAAATAGGTTTTTGGAGCGTGAGCGACTATCATTTTTATCCTATAACTTTAAACCCTTTTCCCTCTTTTACCTGCTGTTCTATTCTCTTGTTTCGTAGTTCTCTTATTTGCTGTAATTCTTTCAGTTCGTCGGATTTTTTCACGGCGTCGTTTATTCTAATTCCTGCTTTTGCCACGGACCCAACTGCTTGAGCTCCGGAGGAAATTAGGGATTTGTTGTTTGAAACAAAGCCAGCTACTTTTGGAATTATTTTTGAACCTAGAGAAAATATAGATGAAAAGATACCGTCGCCTGAATAATCTTCGAATCTGTATTGTTCATGTTTTAAAATTAAACTCATCCTATTTTTAATATGTTTTTTTTTGATGGAATGTAGGAAATTTATTGAAGGTGTTTGTTGTAAGAATTCTATGAAAAATGTAGGGTGTTTTATGAAATGTAGAGGTTTTGTTTTGGGTACGCTCAATTTGGTTGCATTTTTTCCTCATGTAGTTATAGATTGAACGCATGTTTTTTTCCCCATGAAATGAAAAATGGAATGGGGGAAACATGCGTTCAATCTATAACTACTATAACTACTCCTGAAGCATTGGCTATCAATTATCAATACTAAATCCTATTTGCAAATAGACATTTTGCGTTGAAAAGTTGTTCTGAAATATTGCGAATCATATAAATAAATAAAAACTACTTAAATATCTTTAGTTATTATGTTCTATATTTCGGTAATTGTTGCTAGCTTGAGTAGCTCTTATAATAGAAAATTAATTCCGGGATTACCGGGTATCCCTGGAATAGCAAAAATTTCATTCCCATTCCGATATAAGATATCCGGGAATTCTGCAGAACACTACAGAACAAACTTTTGCAATGTCAGTCCCTCAGACCAGCATCTCTAACCATGTTGAGTAAAGTTTGTCTGTATTACCTATATATCTTTTATAAACTTGCTAAAGATTGCAAACTGTTGAAGCCTGTGGATTAGGCTGTTTGGCCGATAAATTTCAACTCTAATACAGTATTTGTTTCTGAACACCATCAATTACAATACGTTCACCATTACATTGATATCAACCACTCTTTTTAACATCGGGTGCTTCAACAGCCTTACCTTCTGTTGATAGTTAAGTTTAAGAACATACCTGACACATTATAACCATCATTAAAACTCATCAAAAACTGTGGAGCGCGCACTATATTTTACCTCTGAAATCAGCAATTGCCTATGATTGTCTCATGTTCTTTTAGCAACGGCTATCATTTCATTTCATTACATTAATCCGTTGATATCATGATAAGATTTTCTCGTCATTAACTTTGATTGGTCGAACGATTATTGTTCGACCAGTTATATTCCTTGTAACAAATTATTGCGGAAAAACTTTCAAATGACCAGACGTCAAATTTCTTGTAGCAAATTTACCTTGTGATAATCGAGTCCCAACGGTCATAAATTGAATGTGACTTATAGTGTTTTTAAAACGAGGTTTTTAGTTGATAATGACGAGAAAACCCCGTCAATCCAGCAACGGTAGATAATGCAAATGTCTAACGTTGCTGAAGGAACACGGTGATTGTCTATATTACAGAAGTTTTGGTTCAAATAAAATAAATATAATGTGACTGGACAACATTAGAATTGCATTTATATTTATATGAACACTTTTCACCAGAATTAATCCTTTTACTTACGTCTGTTCAAATGATGCAGACCAGAACGTCCGATATTCCTGGAGTCCGAAACGAAAATTTAAAACTGACTTACCTGGTACGTCCCGTTCTTCTCTACTCCTAAATTAAAAGTGACAATTAAAAAATAGCAACATTCTTTTTTGTATTGTTAATGCGGACGTTATAGTAAACAATGACGTGACGTCATAGTATTCAAAAAGGAAAATTTAAAAAGTTAAAAATATTTAGATATTGTGTTTGTTTTTGGAGGAAAAATTCACATTTTACACTAAAATATTGATAAATGACCTATGAACTGGATATTTTCATATAACATTAATTGATTATCATTATAATAATGTGTCTACAAGTTGAAATTAGTGTAAAATTTTCGAAAAATCCAAACAAATGATGACTGATGTTGGTATGGTACTATGCTTTAAGCCCCAGTCACGCTCAGAATTTCCCCCCAGTGGTCCGGGGTTTAGAATAGGTCCACCGTCCCCCATTGCGTGTCGTAAAAGGCGACTGAATTGGGGCGCCTTGTTTGCCGTGAGGTGCGACCCGTGTCGGTTTTGAATGGACTCCTGGTGGTTGAGGGTAACATACTTCCCAACACATCACTTTGGGCCAGGGGATTCCTAGACGGGCGGCCAGTGTGGCCTACACTGGTCAATCGGCTTGGTCGTGTTGAGCCTATGAGTCAGTGGTCAAAGAATAAATTAACATTTCCTCATTATTTTTATTTTTGTTTGCCATTTCTAATTCACTGACTCAGAAGCAGCGGCCTGGGTCAATCCGGTAAAGATATATCAAGTTTTAGGAATTTTAAATGCCCCATCCTGAACCTTGTTTTTTGTCTTTATCTGAGTATATCTCCTGATTACCCTCTAGGGCGTCAGCGCTGGACTCCCGCGCACAGCCCGCGCTGAAGACGTGGTCCGTGGTGGCCGGGGGTTTCGGGAGATGAATCCTTTAATATAATTAAAAAAATATATAAAAAAAAAAATAATAACCCCAAACGCCGTTTAACGGAAGTTGACTTTCAGGAAACGTTGTCCAACGATAAAAGTTGGCCTCGTTTCCTTGTCATCGAGAGTTCGGATCCCGCGAAGCCTTTATCTAAATTGTCACCCTTTGCGATCTCGAAAGGGTTGTCTGGCTTAGCCAGTCAACCAAAGTCAATTAAAAAATTACGTAGTGGCTCTCTTCGAATCGAATGTGAACGCCGTATCCATTCGGAATTGCTTTTGAAATCCAAGTCATTAGCAAACGTACCCATAGTAGTTTCATCTCATAAGACGCTGAATTCCTCCAAAGGAGTCATCAGGCATCCAGACTTGGATGGCTGTACTCCGGAGGAAATGCAGGAGGAACTAGCCGTCATTGGTGTCATCAAAGTCGAACGGATTTCCGTTCGACGCAATGGCGTGCTGATTCCAACCAACACCTACATACTTCAATTTAACCATCCTGAAGTTCCTGCATCAATTAAGATCGGCTATTTAAATATTAAAGTAAATCCTTTTATTCCAAATCCTTTAAGGTGCTTTAATTGTCAGCGTTATGGGCACGGATCCCGTACTTGCAAAAGTAAGCCAAAATGTGCCAAGTGCGGGAAGGAGGGCCACGATAGCAAGGAATGTTCTAATACTCCTTGCTGCGTAAACTGTACTGGTAGTCATGTGGCATATTCTCGAGATTGTCCTAAGTGGCAACTCGAGAAAAAAATCCAAATAGTAAAAACTGAACGCAAGCTATCATACTTGGATGCCAGGAAGGTTGTCGAGGAATCGACGCCGTCAATACCATCTAGCAAGTCATTCGCTGCTGCAGTGAAGTCGCCAAGTGTGTCATCCATTGGCTGTCAAACTGACGTGACCTGGCTTGATAGACTTGAATTAAGTTATTCTAAAATAGTTCCACCTATCAATGAATCCCCTCCAGCTGTATCCTTGGCTACTCAGACTGAGTTGCCAGTTGCTGCCTCTGCCAGCAGGGATACCAGGCCTAAGGAAGTTACTCCTAAAGGCACTGGTAGGGAAACCAAGAAAAAAAATATAGAGACTACTAGTATAAATAAAAAGACTTCCGTTAAAAAAGGCGGATATTCCAAAAAGGCAGGAAAGGATCCGATCCTGTCTTCCATTTCTGAGGAAATGGATATTATAGAAACTATCGAGGTTGATGCGGTAGTTCACAACCCCCCTACTCGCGCACCTCGTAGTTTAGATCATAAAACCTGACGATGAATTATATAAATAATATAATTCAATGGAATTGTCGAGGTTTGAGTCATAATTTCAATGAAGTTCAGCTATTAATACAAGAATATAATCCGTTGGCATTTTGCCTTCAAGAGACTTTTCTCAAGCCAACGGATTTGCATTTAGTGCCATTTAAACATTTTGTTTCTTATCACCATTATGGCACTGGTGATGATAGAGTATCGGGTGGTGTTTCTATTATTGTCAATAGAAACGTTGCCCAGTCCTCTATCACACTCAATTCTCCTCTGCAGGTAATAGCCGTGAGAGTTACACTCCACGTGCCTATTACCATTTGTTCCATCTATTTACCACCTAATTCATCATTGGACCCCAGAGATTTGAATGGCCTTGTTGCACAACTTCCGTCTCCTTGCATTTTGCTTGGAGATTTCAATGGTCATCATTCTTTCTGGGGCAGTCCAGATGATAACAGCAGAGGAAAATTAATAGCTGACTTCATTTATGACAACGACCTTTGCATTTTTAATGACGAATCGCCTACTCATTTCTGCGCAAAAAACAAAACTTTTTCTCATCTAGATCTGACCATTAGCTCTCCATCTTTGTTCCAAGATTTTTCTTGGAATGTCCACGACGATCTCTGCCAAAGTGATCATTATCCTGTAATTCTACGGAATAATGGCCCTTCTCCAGTAGACAGGTCACAGAGATGGAAACTTTCTAAAGCTAACTGGCCTCTCTTTGAGGCTCTTTGCATTTCTTCTTTTCCTCAAGAGGATCTAGATGAGGCAGAAGACCCGATGGAAGTATTCACCGCCATCTTACAAGATGTGTCGGGTCAGGCGATTCGTAAAACCTCGGCAACTCCAAAACGATTCAATAAACCATGGTTTAACGAAGATTGTAAGAAAGCACTTAAAGAACGTGGTCGTGCTCTACGACTGCTTGAACGTTCTCCTTCTGATGACAACATGGCCTCTTTTCGCATTGCACGGGCGAAAGCTAGGCGAACTGTTCGCCAAGCGAAGAGGTCGTCATGGCAGGAGTACGTCTCAAGAATCAACAGTCGTACGTCTTCAAAATCAGTCTGGGATAGGATTCGTAGGATCAAAGGTAAGGCAGATACAATATATGTGAACCATCTAGAAGTAGATGGTTCAACACTCACCACACTTCCAGATATTGCTAATTCGTTAGGAACAAATTTTTCATTTAATTCTGCATCCAATTTTTCTTCTGATGCTTTCCGGAGAGTTCGACTTCGGGAAGAGAGGAAAAAAGTCAACTTTACTTCTAAAAACGAAGAATACTACAATGAAAAGTTCACTGTACAAGAACTGAGGTTTTCTCTCAAACAGGCCCATGACACATTTACTGGGCCTGATGATATTCATTATCAAATCCTCAAACATCTTCCTTATCCTGCATTAAAAAAATTATTATATATATTCAACCAGATTTGGGATGATGGTGTCTTTCCTCCTTCTTGGAGAATTGCAACCATCGTACCCATCCCGAAACCTGGTAAAGATCCTACGAATCCTACCAATTACCGCCCTATTGCATTGACCAGCTGCATTTGTAAAACCATGGAACGAAGGATCAATCGAAGGCTCGTTTGGCACCTTGAGTCAAACAATCTTCTCACTAACCTCCAATGTGGATTTCGGTCCCAAAGGAGCACTCTTGATCATCTCGTTAGATTTGAATCGTTCGTCAGGAACGCCTTCATCATCTTGTCGCCATCTTTTTTGATTTGGAGAAGGCATATGATACTACTTGGAGATATGGCATTCTTCGTGATCTCTTTGACTTAGGTCTCAGAGGAAGATTGCCATCTTTTATCTCCAATTTCCTACATGATAGGACGTTTAAGGTACGACTTGGTTCCATTTTTTCCGAACCGTTTCCTCAGGATAATGGAGTGCCTCAGGGTAGCATATTATCTGTTACCCTGTTTTCCATTAAAATAAATTCCATCACGTCGTGCCTTAGGCGGGGGGTTGATGGCTCTCTTTATGTTGATGATTTTCAGATGTGTTATGGTTCTACTAACATGCAGACGATCGAACGTCAGTTGCAGCTTTGCTTAAACAACTTGCAGCAATGGGCAACTGACAATGGATTTCGGTTTTCGAAATCCAAGACCGTCTGTATGCATTTCTGTAAAAGAAGAGGTTTACATCTCGATCCAGAACTTAAACTGGACGGTGCTATCATTCCTGTTGTTCAGGAATTCAAATTTTTAGGACTAACATTTGACAGCAAGCTTTCTTTCCGTCCCCACATAAAAATCCTCAAAACTAAATGTCTGAAAGCCCTCAACATATTGAGAGTCTTATCCAATACAGACTGGGGAGTCGACCGCAAGGTCCTCCTCCGATTGTATCGAGCTTTGGTTCGTTCCAAGCTCGATTATGGGTGTCAGGTGTATGGTTCAGCTCGGCAATCCTATATCAAAGAGCTTGATACCATACACCATCAAGGACTTAGAATCAGTTTAGGTGCATTTCGCACAACTCCAGTTGAAAGTCTGTACGTCGAGGCTAACGAGCCCTCATTGTACGACAGACGTGACAGACTTTCACTGCAGTATGCAATTAAAATAGCTTCATTACCGAATCATCCTGCTTACTGCCCCGTATTTAAACCTTTCTACGAACATTTGTACTATGCAAAGCCTCGTGCAATTTCTTCTTTTGGGGTCCGCATTCAACCCCTTATGTCGGCGGCTGGTATCAGCCACGACAGTATTGCGGACTTCACCATGACAACAACTCCACCATGGTCAATTGCTCCATTTCAGATAGACTTCAGTCTATCTTGCAATAAGAAGTCACAGACAAGTTCTTTAGTTTTTCAATCTAAATTCCTTGAACTTAGGTCTAAATATGGGGAATACTCACCTTTTTATACAGATGGGTCTAAGGATGGTGATAAAGTAGCAGCCGCTACTGTTACGCCATCCGAAGTTCTATCTGTAGCTCTACCTCCAGCAGCAACTATTTTCACAGCAGAACTCATTGCCATTTTACAGGCACTCGAGTTCTTTCAATCCTCATCATCTCTAAAAAAAATGTATTATATTTTCTGATTCTTTGTCCGCATTACAAGTTATTAATAACATGCAGCTTGTGCACCCAATAATCGGAGATATATACAAGCTCTCTGGGCCAAAAAAGGACATTGTCCTTTGTTGGCTCCCCAGTCACATGGATATACGGGGGAATGACAAGGCAGATGCGGCGGCTAAGGCTGCTTTGTCACTGCCTGTCTCCCCCTTTTCCTTACCTTACACCGACTTTAAGTCGGTTGTAGGGGCATTTATACATCAACGATGGCAACAAAGATGGGATGCTGCAGACGCAAATAAACTTCATGCCATCAAGCCTCTCTTAGGAGATTGGCCCAACTCCTATTGTGCTAATAGGAGAAATGAAGTTGTTTTGTGTCGCTCTCGACTTGGTCATACTCACCTTACCAACTGTTATTTGCTCAAGCGAGAGCCTCAACCAGTCTATGAACACTGCCAGGTCCGCCTGACAGTGAAACACATTCTGATTGAGTGCAGGCATCTCAAACCTTTGCGATCGCAGCACTACCGTGCTAGAGCCCTGTTTCATTTGTTTGCGCAACCTTCTCTTTATGAGAAGGTTGTTGCATTTTTAAAAGCTGCAAATCTGTATTTTAAATTTTAATTTCTTTGTCATTCTTTTGTTTTATGATATATTTTGTTTTGTTTTAATACCACTTTGTGGTGTTTTTCTGTGATACTGTTTTTAATTTTGTTCATTCTGTGATATTGTTTTTTGTTTATCTATTTTATGTTTGTTTTATTGTTTTAGTTTCGTAGTAACATGTTTATTTTTTATCGTGTTCTGGGGCTATATGGCCCATTGGGTGCTGGTGCTCCTTAATAAATTTCATTTCATTTCATTTTCACACTCAGAATTTAGGAATCTGCGATGGTCTGCAACGTAGAAACAATATTTGTGATGAATCGACACTGATAAGTATTCTAATTATGGTAAGAAGAGGTGCTATCATTACCCATAATAATTCTGATTATCAAATAATATACAGCTGTTTACCTTGAATAATGAATTCATATTATGATCTTTCAAGAAAACATTTCTATTTAAATTATGTATTTTTTGATAAAGTATGTTTTTTCTGGGATGAATGCATGTGGACTTGGTTTAAACAGTTACTATTGTATTGTAACCTCTTGCAGACAGGTTGGAGCTTAAGAAAAGGCTTCATAAAGATTCGAGGAAGTTTAGCTACATGCTCAATTTATGTAAAAATGCGAAATTGTAAAGCCGCCTTCATTGTGAGTAAATAGTATAGGTAAGATGGTAATGACAAACCACCATAGTGCTTTTAACACAGTAATCTATAATTTAAAGCAATAGAAATGCCAGACTAGCACATTGTTTTAAATAAAACCATTAACTCATTGTGTGACTGTTCAATACCATCCAATTATCATTACAACTTCCCACGTTTCACCGCTCTGAACAATCATGTTATATATATAGTAGCTTGGTTTCGCAACATGAACAATTAACGACAGACGATTCAATATATCTAAAATTGTTTAATTTAACATTTAAGGAAGTTTTAACTAAGAGCAAAGATATACAACATTATTGAAAAGTATGTATACTTTTACATCAAAGTTTACAATCCAGGGGCATCAAGTTTTCCAGAAGAAAGGGGGCTCTATCTTACTAGAGATATTACGTACTGTAGTGCATGTTTAAAATAGTTTTGTTCAACAGATTTGACTTAATTGTGTGTTATACCAAACAGACACTGTCAAGAACAGATTCTGAGGTGACAAAATCTGAACAGTGTCAATATTAATAACCCGAAGATGATGGTCCTAATCGTGTCTCTGTCTGTATCAAATAGTAGTGTAGTTATTATAGTGTGCCTATACCATGATGCGGAATGATAAAATCAAGTCAGAATGTTACCTTTCATCACTCTTAAAATTGTGGACAATGACCACTAGCTTGCTAGTTTGAGCACTCTGGCATGGTACGATGGTACCACACATGTGGGATCATCGGAGGTGACTATAGTCAAACCCCAACTCCAGTATCAGCACTGCACTGATGAGGCCCAGAAGGCCGAAACAGTACTGTTTGCAGTTAATCTGTTTACTATTTGATTGTACAGGCCTATCTAGTTAAAACATATGGAATTTTCTTGGAAATTAAAGCTGTCCCTGAAGTTTTCCTGTATCCACCAGAAATCAGCACTTATGACCTCAATTTCAAAGTTTTTTTCCTTCTATTAGTTTTTTGTGATAAGATTTATTTCTTTTCCGTTACATTCTTTGTTAGCAGGCATCCTCACATCTTTTTATTTTGGTTGTTATGACGACACGCCTACCCATATTTCTAACAAGACAAGTATTATTCTATTGGTTTTAAAAAGAAAATTGTTGAAAAATTGATGTCATAATTATTAGTCAAAGCCCTAAAGATTCCCAAACTCTTGGACTCTTCGTAGTTCGTACCCTTATTTTTTACGCAATCTCCTGGTACCCATAAGTAACAAGTAACACCTGTGTTCAATGTGCCCTCCACACACTGACCGTTGTTTACTGCTCTTGGGTATTTAATAAAAGGTGAACAAAATGAATGAATGTATAATACGTATGTGCAGGTTAGAAAAATTGATAAATATGAAGGTAGACTAAAGCATGAAAATAGTAGATGAAGAATTTTATGCCATTTTAACCCCATCGACTGTGTTGTCCAGTCCATCTGTCCACATTACATTTCCAAATGTCAGATGTCACTGTTTTATTGATATTACCTATTAATGTGTAATTAGTTTTGTAAATTCCATTAAGACACACGCTAATCTAAATTTAAGTAGGAATGGAAAGCGAACAGTTTCGCAATATATGTAAGAATTTAGCAATTTATGACGCGAGTAAGTAAGTAAAGTAAAAGCTTCCAAAAGATCTTATCAAGAGCATTTGACCCTTATAGGTTATTCACAATTTGAAAATTGTTGATATGGATGTACTTTTATGGGTAAATTTGTGAAAAGAAAATAAAGTAACTATATAATAACTGATACTAAATTAAACAGTTTTTGAAGAATTTGCACATAATTAATAGTTTTCTTATATCAATCTCATTGCGATGGGTCAGTGAGACATTTTCTTCGGATTTTAACCCGGTTTTGAGCCGTCAGAGATGGAGAAGGTAACAAGAGCTTATACAGAAAAATACTCCCTTAAGTGTTGTTTTAGTCGTTCAAGCCACAAATGACTTCAGATTCTGTTATAATATTTATTTTTGGCTCTGTGATGAATTCTTAAGAGGCTTTCTACATCGCTCTGAATGTATAAACTACAAAGGTACAATCGTGTTCATATTGAAATCGGCCAAAAAATACTCTTTTAGCTTGTGGTTTGTTTTAATATGGAATATGTAATTGATTATATAAAACTAGTAGTAAATTATACATAGAGTAAAATTCTACATGAATAAATATTTGTTTTAAGATAACATAATATCATATTACTGTAGACGTTGAGAAACCATGATTTAAACATGTCAATAATCAATACAATAAACAATAATCAAGTATTGGTATAGCCTTTCATCACCAACTTAATTGACAAGCGAAAATTACAGCTGGATCATCTTTATTCTTGTAAATACCATTGTCTTACAGCACACCGTCTCACTATATCGAGAAAATAATTATAGAGTAAGGTAGGAAATTCGACCCTTTAACATGTGAAGATAATAATAAAGAACGATATTCTTCTTGTAAACCCTGGGTTTTCAACTGGTTTTCCCAAATGTCCCCCAAAAATGCACAATGAAATGACCATGTCCCCTAAAATGTTCGCAGAAGGCATAGAAAACATACAATTTCGAAGCATGATAGTCATAGCCTTTTTTGCTTTAATACAAACTTTGTGGTCGTTGCGAGCAGCGAACACTACAAATGGCTACAACATACGATGTTTCAAAATTTCAAAATTGACAATTGACAACGTCTGTGTCCACTGTTCGGATAAGTATTTTCCCATGAACACAACCCATGGTATCTGCTGTGTGCCATCAAGTGAGTAGCCTACCTGTTCCCCATCATCGGCTACCAACTGATTGCCTGATGATGAACTGAAACTGAACAATTCCTTTTTCTTGTTGGTGAAAAACGATGAAAGTTCTGCAATTTTCTGAGTAGCACAATACAGATTTCTTATCCCCTGTTGACCCACCTGTCGCTTTGAGGCTCCAAGACTTGATGTAGCAATCCCAAACTAGGTCAAGACGATATCGACACAAGAGTTGTGATGCAACATTATTATGAAGGAATGTTCTACTGCCATCTGGCTTCCGCATCTGGACAATGGAAGCTCCATCAAGTATGATAAAGGTGGCATGTGATGCATCTTCTTTCTGGATGGCAAGCTCTTCTAGGGCTTCAGTAGGTCTGCTTTGGGTTAAATATAAATTATCGTCTCGAAAGTTTTTACACCAGATATTGACTCATTTTCAAGCGTACGTTAACGTGTGGAATGAAATGGTGTTTTGCGTCCCACTTTTCTGGTTGGTTGATAGATGACAAGTTAACGCTCTATTCCTGCTGATGCCGATATAGCAAACTAGGTAGTTGTTGGTGGTCGAAGTAGCTGTTAGTTGTTGGTTCAATCAGATGGTACAAAATATAATGTACTATACTGTTGGTTTGGTAATTATAGATATTCATAAGATTTGGTGGGGTCGAATGACATGACGGTGATACTCGGCCCCGATTAGTGTGGCGTGAGCTGCTCGGTCTTCTTCATTCTCCCAAACTCGTTGTGATCATGGCTGTTCTTCTTGACGGTGGTAGTTGAATGGTATTTGTTAGATTATCTGGTAGATGTTGGTAAACTAGAGGACCTGAAATAAAGAGAAAAGGAGAATGTGAGAAGAGAGAAAAAAACAGAAAGAAAATTGGGGGGGGGGGGGGGGGAGCTTTCAACGAAATAGGGGGGGGGGGGATGTTCTCTTTGTTTCCCACTTTTCTGCAACTATAATATTGAACTAATGAGGACTGATCTGAAAATTTAATAATTTGAATATTTCGATTATTAATCTATCATTAATCGGTAGTTCGCCATCGATAATCGATTTGAAACATCACTGGAAGATATGTATTTGGGACATTACTTTCCTTGGTGTCAAAACAAACAAAATATTGTATATTTCAATATGGCGACAGTTGTTACCCCAAAAACGTACAATTAATCACGAACGTGTTTTTTGCTGAACCAGATTTATTGCTGAACCAGATCCAGAAATATCAACATATGGATGCAATTTTGAAATTCAACAAGAGTCACTAGCTTGAATAATCGAATTCACTGACGAAAACATGTTTATATAGTTGATATAGATCCGAAAATATCAACAATTGGGTGTTTCTGAGGGTGGAGCATTTGAAATTGTTCCCAACAAATTAACTGTGTGCCAAATTTGGGGGCTATGCCGCTGCACTATCATGCCTGATGTGTTACTGAAAAATTTATCAAATTCCTTCAGCATCTTAAATATAAAAGAAAAACTCTTTTAATTATCACATAAAAAACAAGATTTATCCAGAACGGACGAGAACTCGATATAAATAGATTAATTGACCTTTAGATAGGGCGACGGCAATATGTGTGAACATTTGTTTTTAAAATCTTATAAATATCAAAACTTTCAATTAATTCTTATAAAAAGATGTGAAAGGACTAGAGAAGAGCTAGGATGAATAATAGAAGATCATACAATAGACTTCAATGATTCTGTTTTAGTCTCGAGCGATTGTGTAGGTGAAAATATTTAGAAATTTAAATGTCAACTCTATAAGAAACAGGAATAAGCTAAAGTTAACAGATTTTCTGTTTTATCATACAATAGAGTTCTATTGTTTAATTATGAAATAAACGGAAAAACTCTTGGTAATGTGGTATTTCTTAATATTATGAGTAGGTGTAGGCCTACTTTGCATCTCAAAAAGGCATAATAAATATTTGATGTACATATTGAAATAATAGCTTTTACAATAACATTCATTTTTGCGTTGTCCTTGCAGAAGAAGCTATGTGAACTAAGAACTATGAAAAAAATTTTATTTTATAATTTGTACGTTCGCACAATGAGATCTATTTGATAAGTTTTCAAAACATTGACTACGAAGCAATTACATGGAAACAAATTGGATTTTGAATGTCCTTATTAGATAAATGATTCGATTTCTTGTCAGAAGTTCTCTGTCTAAGTCTAATGCTTTTATGTAAAAATATGAAATGCTGATTATCGTTCTGTGTGGATTTTTATGTGTCACTCTTGATTTCGTTTTAAAAAATAGCGATGCCCCATCGTAATACGCCCACTTTTGTAATGGCTTTTGATAAAACTTTCTGTGAGTGTTTATAATCATCCAAGGAAGAAGCCTATTGAAAATCAGACGAATCGAAAAATATTTAATGGGTTATTGCCCTTGTTTTTGAAAATACTTTGTGAACACGATAGAGAGCTGGTTTCTTGATGGATTTTGATGAAACTTGGTGTGAGTGTTTGTCATGACTTTGGGATTAACCCTATTGAAAATCAGAAACATCGGTAAATATTTTATGAGTTATTGCCCCTGTTCTTTAAAATGTGTTAATTTTATAGCCCGTAACGCTCTCAAAGTTGTGAACAAAATAGAGAGCTGGTTTTTCGATGGAATTTGATAAAAAATATTCTGTGTTTATAATCGTCCAGGGATGAAGCTTATTAAAAATCGGACAAATAAAAAAATATTTGATGGGTTATTGCCCTTGTTTTTGAAAATACTTTGTGAACACGTCGGAGAGCTGGTTTCTTGATGGATTTTGATGAAACTTGGTGTGAGTGTTCATAATCACCCAAGGATGAACCCTATTGAAAATTAGAAGAATTGAAAAATATTTCATGGGTAATTGCCCTTGTTAACTTGTAGTTGTAAACACTGAAAAATCGTTCAATTTTGTAAATATTCTTGATGGCACGGTTTTCGACAGATGTTTCATTTACTGATAGTTCTTGTCGACGCCCCGGACGACTTGGCTGCCATTTCAATAGTGGGCGTATTACGATCGGGCATCGCTATTTTATTATTGCTGAAAGTTATTTTAGAATTGCCACAAATGACATGCATAATTTATGAAAATACATAATAATATTAAGTAGTAAATTAACAACTTCAATGTTTTCAAGAATAGGTGTTAATTGAGTTTTATTTGAATAAGACATATAACATACATTGTGAGTAATGTATTAAAAGTCATTGAAGAAGTAGGTTATGGATCTATACCGTCTACACATCAAGTATACTGTAATGAAGTTACTTGGTTTCAATGTATTTTTGGTCAGTAGGGCAGACTCTTCAGATACATTACATCAGAGTCTTAAGAATCCTTAGATAAATTGATTTGAAATTTCTCATGCAGATAACAAATTTTCAATTACTTGTTGAAAGAATGTTTATTAGTTTTCTATTTCAGAACACACTATTGGTGAGAAGCTTGATTGTTCCAGAAACCATTGAAATATCGACAACTTAATCATCATTTACATTCGATACCAATGATAACACTTGATTTTTCTACAACTCTTTTACTAAGGCAGCGAAATGATCAGATGCCGGAATAAGGTCCTGTTGAAACATGTTCAAATCCCAATAGTGCAACTGCTGTTTCTACAATAATTGCATATATATAATACCTTTGATTAAAAATATGAGTACTAATTTTGATTGGAGTCATTTTAGCAATTTTGATTTAATTTGAATTACAATAATATGTGACAATGTGGGTCTTAATAAACAGATGCTTTCTATTTTCCCTTCCAAGTTGCTGTTCACTGTATCATCATTTAAAAGGCTTATGATTTTGAGAATATAACAGAATATAATACAGACAGTTTCGATTGTATATTAAGTAGACTTGTATTTATTGAAGATAATAAACAATCGATCACTAGGTACTGCTTGTCATATGGGAACTGAGATCAATTTTTCTCTGGTATAATTTTAATCTTACTATCAATATAATGTATGGTTATATAATTTTACACCTAATACCCTTTTAATCTTTCCTAAGAATATTACTCATGCTAGGTTTACACTATGTTCCAACTATAGGGCCAACGGGATGAATGTGAGACAACGCGATAGAAAAACGTGACTGTCGTGTATGTGGGCCAGAATTTTGACTGTTAAAAAATTTGCCACGGCAGCCACTGCGGGTTTGAGAACTGTAATATCACTAAAGCCTTGTCTACACTGGCAAACTTTTGTTTGCAAACTCGAGCAAACTCCGAGTTTGATGGAGTTTGCAAACAAAAGTTTGGTAAAGTTTGCTAGTGTAGACCAGTTGACAAACTTCAACAAACTGTCACAAAATTTCAAGAAACTAGTTTGATAAAGTTAGGACATGCACCTTCTTGGGAAACTAGTTTGCTGAAGTTTGGAGCAACTCAGCCAATTAAATGACAGCTTGTAGTCATGTGATCCCTTGGACAAAATGGCAGCCTCCAAGAAAGCCATGAATACAGAGAAGGCTTGGAGTTTTAAGGAAATTACCAATTTAATTCAAGAATATGAAAAATATCCGTGTTTGTATAACACCACCCTGTCTGATTACAAAGACAGAGACAAAAAGAAGGCCTTTTCAAAACCCTAAGTTTGGTCCATATAGCAATCGAATAGCAATCGCAATGTTAGTTGCTGCAGCGGCACTCACACGTTCTCTGCCTATCCTCCATTTTTGTAATTTGAGAGATATTACATCATTTTCACACCACTTTGTTTCAAATCAAGCAAACTTTCATAAACTTTATCAAATAAAAGTTTGGCAAAGTTTCTTTAAGTTTTTCAGTGTAGACAGGTACCACAAACTTCTCCAAACTCTGAGTTTGCTCAAGTTTGCAAACAAAAGTTTGGTAAAGTTTGCTAATGTAGACAAGGCTTTAGTAAAACCGGGTATCAGAAATCAATGAACCGTGATGCTCTGATCTGCAAAAACGCCACACATCGGGATGCACCTTTATAGATAATGAAACGCATTAAAACGTAATGAAACGGTTTTGTTCACCCTAGCTTGCCCTGATAACCGTTCACAAAACGGGACACGTCATGTTGACAAAACTGGAAAGGAACGTCAGACGCCGGGAAATAGGCAAGCTTCCCGTTCCACTGCGGACCACTTCCAAGTTTTGTAACGACCTAATATACGTCTTGTCACGTTTAGTAGCGATTACCAAGTTCTGTAACGACCTAATAAGCGATCTGTCACGTTTTGTAGCGTTTACCCCCTTCATACGGCCTGTTACGTTTCTCTGCACCGTGGTTGCTGTGGCAAATTTTTGGACAGTTTAAAAATCTGGGTTAAAGCACGTTGGCCTGAGGCTTGATTACCGTGGCCGTCGGGAACATAGTGTAAACGCTTAATATGATTAAAATTGTTTGGGGAGTGGCTCTAAACGTGTAACAAGCACTATACAACATCCACGTTTGAGACAAAAATTCCAAAAATCCACCACACAATACGTTTCGAGCGCCGTGGCCACCGGGAACGTAGTTTAAACCTTCCATTAGCTTAGCTGTTTATCATATTTCAGGAATTGGGGTAAATACTTCGGTTTGCGAATCCCATTATTCTTTTCTGTGTTACTTCACTTGCCACTTATGATATATGATTTTCAGGTAGCATTATGATAAAAACTTTCGCCATGACTAATTACCCTTTAACACTAGGCTCCGATAAAGTGGGCCAAGCCCTGATTATGGTGCCTGGCCCACTTCAATTTTACTAGTGTAAACGGAATAAAGCATTACCGCAAGAAGAGGTGGACCAAGGTCCCGATTGGTGCCTGGCACACTTCAATTTTACAAGTGTAAAACGAATGCGTGCCTGACTTGAATTAAAAATTCTTTTGCGCATGTGCAATCAATCGAAAATTAATGTTATTATCCGACATTTTGAATTCTCGTGGACTTTTCGTAATCTTTTTAGATAGAGAGCGCACACTTTTTTCCGTTTAAAGTGGGCCTGGCCCAGATCACAGAACGCCAGAACTCAGATTTGGGCCAGACTCTCTTTATCGGGGCTTGTATTACACATACGCAACATTGTGCCCACCAAACAGGAAGGCCCACACAAGCAGTTGTTTGTCATTAATGTCAAATATTGTAATATGCGATTTATTGTAAAATTTCAAACAATAGCTCTAAAATATGTATTTGCTTAATGTATCATATGAGTACTATTTCGAATCCTCATTCGAATGATGCAACCACAGGAAAATGGCATGTATGGAAATATGATCATTAAGAAAACGTTTTGCCACAGTTAACATCTTTAATGGAAACAAATAGCTAGAGAACCGCACGTGACAATTTCAGTTAGCATTCGACACGCTGCTTAACTAAAACTAACACCCTGACAAGAAACAACTGACAAGAAAGCATATCCACGTCGTTGAGTTTCCAATGTTATAATACAAGAAGTAATAAACTACTGATTAATCCGGTGGTTCCATCGAAAAAAGATTAAACTAGATCCTATCGCATTTCAATTACGTGAATTTTTAAGTAAGATTTAGAAGCTTTGAAGAGGCTGTCTACATATTCATTTCAATTCCAATTTCCCTTTTTATTTACCTATTATGTCATAAAAAACGACAATAAATATCCGCTAAAAGGATGTTGTAAAAACCAGAATATCGCTAATCAATTGATTTACAATGTAAATGTCGATTGTTTGTTGAAATGGGAAACTCATTTTTCATTTACTAGAATAGATCTAGATTGATCTAGAAACGTCTAGTTGAATTTTTACGGACATAACTTGTGCATGCGTAATAAACGTAATTTAACTATCATCTATTATTAAGGGTATAAGCTAAACTACATAACTTGGAGACCTAAATCCATTAATGTGTTAGGCTAATTCTGCTACATTCTCGAGAAGCCGATGATAAAAAAAAATTACATAATGTAAGCTATAGACCTATGATTGGGAATGTTCTGCATATTAAATACAAATTCTCTGTATTCTATTTTCAGTTTTCTCGCGTCGCCAGTATTCAGCAAAGACTCTTTATATCTATGGGTCACAATATTGCCATGCACACATGTAATAGTCAAGAAGAGGAAGCGGGTGTGTGTCAACCAAAGTGTCGGAAATTCGGACAATTTCTGTTCAGGGAACATGGTAATTTTCCTCATACGTATTCGGGGACACTTGGGGAAACCAGTTGAAAACCAATGAGCTAGATTCTATTTATATGCTTACATAGAAGATTATGCCAACATTATTTATTTTTAGTTCCAAATTGACCTTCAATGTTTCATTGACGCACTACAATGCACGTGTCTCCATTCTTCAACATTCAAGACGTACGTGATATGTCTGAGAATAAACAGTTTCATTTCCCAAGATGGAATAACAAATATAGGTCCAGTAAATGTCTGATTTAAATTACAATATGTGAACACGCGATGAAAACTGTCTCCTACACTGCATATATTTATAGTGGTGCGTGGGTTATAGAGTTTTGAAAAGTTTCCATATTTCTATAGCAACTGAATCGTGTGATCTGAACACCTTACTGTGATCTCAGGGGCGCAGATCCATTGATAAAGGTGGTGGGGACAATGTATTTAGAAATGAGTAAATTCTAAGTATTTAGGAATTAGTAAATTTTAAGTATGTAGGAATTAGTAAATTCTAGTATTTAGGAATTAGTCAATTCTTTGAATTAGATATAATTTAATACCGAGAATAATGCACACCAGATAAAATGAATTTTATACCTATGAAATGATTATTTAAATAGGTGAAATTGAAATTAGTAGCCTATATACTCCACAAACGTATTTGTATATAGGACATTAGAAACATACTCATGATTATTAAACGACAAAACTATTTGTCACAAATAGTGGTGACTGCGACTGGTCCCGGTATCCCCAACTCCATCTGAGCCAATGAATTATCTTCCGTATCATATTTTGCTAAAATAAAAGTGGCCGTACCGTAGTAACATTTATACATTTCTAACCTTCAATCTCGGATTCATTCACTCGTATTCGGGACACTAATGGCATCGATTTGCACATTTCCAATTTTCATTCGTCTGTGGTTCCAGAAATTCCACTTAAACTAAATGATTTAGGCCTACGCTTTCACTAATCTCATAAGACTTCAATTAATGATGTCATCTAACACATAGTTTGTTTTTGATGTCTAATTAAAAATGGAAACATCTTTACGATCCTTTCAAGATACACATGTTTTTTGTTGGGATATCATGAACAGAACAACAGATCCGTGGTATTTTTAAACAACCCTTCGATTCGCTCGCTTTTTGCATGCATATTTTTCTTCTATACTTGTGTTTATTTTAATGAAATTGTCATTTCCTTCAGCTTTTGTAAAATATTGGAAGAAATTTTGATAGTAGTTAAGAACTGCTATTGAAGGGAGGTAATATAGAAAATAATGTGAACTTTAAGACAGCATCAGAATAGTATTACTAGGTCATTGTATAATCGTTCAGATTATTGGTACTTCCAGGGGGGTTTTAGCATGTAACAGTCGGGTAGACAACGGCGGTAGGAATAAAAAGCGGCGTATTATTAGCTTTTGATGGAGACTAAGCTAGTCTCCGGGGAGAAAACCATGTCTGTCTCCAATAGGTCGACAAGACGTCTTTGTGGAGACTTGGAAAAGACGTCTTGCGGAGATTGAAAACATGTTCGAAAACGCCAGAACTCTCCGGAAACCAAGATAGTCTCCAGGAGGCGATGCTAAAACGTATGCGATGTCTCCAGTCGCTAACTGGTCACCAACTACTTTTTAGCCCATTGAGATTGTCTGGACTGCAGTAACCCCTGATCAGTCGGGCCAGCCGCGGCGGCGTCTTCTCCAGTGAGATACTAAGATTCTAATATGCAGGACACTGATTACTATTAGATGACTACATATTTAACATATAAATATTAATGTGTAAACAGCTGAGCGTCTGTACATTGAAAATCAACTATGCATTAAAGGGATTGCAAAGAGGATTTCTAGCCTTTTTATGTGTAAAAGAGACACTTCAAAACTCTTTTTGGTACATTCAAAATTTCTGCTGAGTGCCGGTGGTTCCTGTTATTCCAGAAAGACTACACATGATATGACGCACGTCCCTGTGCTACTAAGCTTCAGACCACATATGATATGACAAGGTGTTATCTCCTCTTACAAGATGGCGGGCACCCAGCGAGAATTTTGAATATATACCAAATTGAAGTTAGAAGTGGCCCTCATACACATAAAAAGGCTTGAAATCCTCTTTAAATCCCTTTATTGCTGTTCCTAACCGCTTTAGTTTGCATGTTCAGCTCGTAAGTGTGAACAGCCCTTCAGAAACCATTACATGTATTTAAATAACCTAAAATTCAAGACCCAAGATTGCATATAGAATAGGGTGATAAAGTAATATCTTATTCATTTTTTTTTTTTAATTTATTATTTTCTATGATTTACATTGATATTTACAATACGTTTTTCATGAAACTCGTTCAATAGAAATCATATAAATTCCATTAAAACTTTACACAGAGAATATTGCATTTGAATTTATCAGTTTATTCAACTTTGGACATTTGGAATTTTACATGTAAATTTGGTGAATTTTACAGCTGAATTCTACAATCATGCAAGCAAGTAATATAATATTTTATTTAAAAAAAAAAAAACAGTAGGCATTACGGCTATGGATTAGATTCTTGAATTTATGTGAATATAATTAAAAAAACTGCACGAAAATAGCATTCCCTTCAATTATACCTGAACTAGACAAATTTATTTTTTTATTTCTGCAAACATGCCTAAATGGCGTAGTCTCCTTAAAATGCCACAAGCGAATCTGTATTTTTTTGTATAACAGACCAACTCATTTTCTGTTTAAAGACAGAAGTTTTTTTCTGTAGCCTTATCAACATGCTTATTTAAAACGGGCCTTCTCAAATGGTGGCCGCGACGTCCTTGAAGGGATTCTGCTTACCATTCTTCACCATTTCTTCGAACAGAATCTGGATTTTCTTTAGCTAATCTGATCCATTATAATTTTCAAAACTCTCCCTCGAAATTGAGGCCTTTGAATCTCGTATATCTATACATATCAACCTTTATGAGTAAAAAATACGAATCGTGTTTCATTGAGATTATACTTTATATACCGTATATAAAAAAAAATAGAGTCGAGTACAGCACTGTGTGTGGTGCTTTGGCTTCTGTCTTTTTGGGACTTTTAGCTTTTTAAAATCCACCCCTTCCGCCACATTCGAATTGTAGGGAAGGGGGAAATTTTTAAATGCTTTTTCTCTAATGCTGAGTTGGAACACTTTCTTTTGTTTCAATGGATTGGCGCAGTCGATAGCCAGTTGAATTGCTGTCAGATTCAGATTAGGTGCTGCAGGTTAGAATCAGCTCTGAGTAAAAATAATTCTGAGACCAGTGCTTGCAAGAGACAGCCCACTGTTTGCTTTCATCCCCTCGGCCTAACACCAATAACCAAAACTGTTGTGTGTATTTGGCAGATACAGTTCTATTAGTGGTACAGAAAAAAATCGAACATGTTAATTTATCAAAATTTTACTACACTAAATGGGTGATGTTTAATTATTGTAAGTAAAAATTTTGCAAAAAATTGAAACTTTAATTTGTAAACAATAATTAATTCACCCTCTTGAGTATCTGTAAATCAATTATAGTGACAACACATTGCATCTATATTGTATCCGTAGTCTTTATGACAAAGTATATCAAAATTTTGTTGATGAAATTGCTCTAGTATACAGCCATGTAACAGTCTAATTAAAATCAGACCCTTATTTCGTTTCTTTCGGGTTTTTTTTAAATCCGTTTTTTTAACCACTACATAATTAGGGTCTGAGAACGAGACGCTGTTACAGCCGTTCACGTTAACTTTGACCTCTCATTTGAAGAGGGTTTGGAGGCATTATAAGCCAAACCCAAGACAATTTTGAAAATTAGGTCCGAGTTCCTTGCATCTAATGCCTTTTCGAACAGAATTCTCGTTGAGAACGCACACCTCGTTGGGAAATTGTATCACAAGAACATTTTGAAATAAGACTTGATTTCCATGCAATCAGACCTTTCCGAACAGCAGGTTGTAAAGCCTTCCCCAATGCATTAGACCTAACTTGTTGTTCAGTTATCTGGCAACACACTAGCGCCTAGAAAAATAGCTTCGATCATCCAATATGTTGACCGGCACTGACTTTTGTATTCACTGGGCGGCAGAATACCGCCACTGGGTGGCAGCGCTGCCGCCTAGTCACAGTGTTAGTCGAGGCACTGCATGTCAAGTGTTTTCGAGTGACAGCTCGGTGTTGGCTTTCACTCCCAAACTCTTATAACCAAAACTGATGTTGGTAGTTGCAAAAGTCGTTAAAATGCGAACAGGTAAATGTATTGAAATGTTTCAATATTGTAAGTGAAAATTTAAAAAAAAAAAAAACACTTCCACAAGTCGAAATTTCGGACTCCACAACTCGAAATTTCAGATTCCACAACTCGAAATTTCGGATTCCACAAGTCGAAATTTCGGATTCCACAACTCGAAATTTCGGATTCCACAACTTATGCAAAATATATTCCGAAAAATAAAATTATAAATATTTTTTTTTAGGTGTGTCTAAAAGGCTTTCGTAGATTTGTTCTGTTAAGTGCATTTTAATTATGACTGACAGACAATATAATATATAGTTTTTGCCAACGTTTTGAAATTTACACCGGAAGCATTCAAAGCTCAAATCGATCATCAAAAATGCTGAACAATCTCCTTTAAAATCGTTTAGTGTTAAAATTCAACAAGGTAGCAACATAAATACAAAAAAATACATAAAAACAGGACAGGTTTAAAATCGTAAATAATAAATATGTGTAATGCCTTGCTGATCACCTACAATAGATGCAATGTATTATGATTTATATTGTGCAACATAATCATAATGGGGGTGGATCAAGTTACCAATTTATTATTGAAGTCACTGATCTTCATGGTCCTAGTTTTGAATATCAGTAACAAAAATGAAAATTTGATAGAGGTCTCTGTCTTGAAGGGGCATGTTCAGCATTTTCGAGGGTGGATTTGGGCATTGACTATATTCAAATAGCCTCCAGAAGTATTGAACTGGGATTTGAAGGCTTAATTTTTTAGGGAGAGTTATGGACACTATTATTGATTAGCTTATCTAGATCTAGAATTAAGTACAACTTCAAAATCAAATTTTATTTACCGAAGCAGAGCTTTAAAATGTCAATGATGAATTTGATATCTGATTAAAATGCACGAACAACAGCTCAAAATATAGGTTGAAATAGAGTTCAGACAAAAAATATAGTTTCGTTGCAAAATACTAAATATTTAAGCTGTTAAGATTCGTACGAAATCTGGTAACAATGAGTTCTGTGTAATCTTTTAAAACGTTACATCCGGTAGATTAAATCATAAAGCATGCTTACATATTATATCTAAGATCGACATGACGGTAAGACCTTTTTTTCTTTTCTATAACATTTTACATTTCTTAATATCTTTGGACAGTGAGCATAGCGACTCTAGTCATTCCTGGGGAAAAAAGCAGAAACACATCCAGTTGCACTAGATTCCAACTGCCTTAAAGTGTTTTTTGTGCTTGTAGTATAGTCTGAAAACATTGTTTATGGAAATATGTGATTTTTACCTGTCGAGGCCAATGAAAAAAGCGAGAAATACAAAAACAGCGAGAGATATTAGCTGACCTTAATTTTTTGTTACACAAGACATAATGCTACAAGACATTTTGTAGTCCCTTTGAAACCTTTGGTCAGTTGATTTAAACCTGCTATTCAACTAAAATATGTCATCAGTGGTCATTAGTTTGTATATTAAAATAACATCATGTTTACTTGAGTATTATGATATTCTGTAAGGTGGCACAGATTTGCAAACCACAATTCCACAATAATTTAACCGCAAATATATAAGGCAGGCCGGATTTGGCTTGCGGGCCGCCATTTGAAAAGGCTTGATATATTATATGAAATTTAATGCATAAAAAAAACCATTGGATTGAATGGGTTTCGTAAGGGTTTGTAAACCTGTAAACTGTTTTGCGAAGAATGTGCATGTATCAAAAGTACATTAATCTATATCATGACAGGTAACATACATGTATATGAATAAACGTTTACGAATTCGGCCCTTTTATATGAGCTATTAATGATACTCCTGCAATTATCTCTTAATTCTCGTGATAACGTTTGTATCATTCGTAGCTTGCTAGTTTGTAAAATGAGGCCACCATATTATGCTAAACTACACATCAAAAGGTTAAAAACTTTATAACTTCCTAGTAATGGTTCATTCCCACGAAGTCACCGCTTGGGTCATAATAATTAACCCCCAAAAAATGTAAAACGGTGACTTCCCGGGAATTTTTTAAAAATTTGGATTTTGGAAACAATAGGATTATTTTTTGTTATCTTAGCAGACTTAAGCCTACTTATCGGGTTATAGCCAATTAAACAAAAAATTCTTCAAATAATTTATTTAACAGAACAACTTTAATTTTAACAAATGAGAAACAGAATCAGCAAATTCAAACACATTTACATTATTATTAGTGAATTGTTGTCTGGTCTGAAGCGGGCGGGCTTCGAGGGTCCTGTACTTTCGTTTCTTGGGAGGGTGTTGTTGACCACCGGCATAATGCACCATTCTTATTTCTATTACATTCTGTTCTTCTTTCAAGAAATTAATTATTTCAAATATATTGGGATAAGCTTTTCCAACAAGATTTTTGACGCGACTGTGTCAACAATCTCAATTGTTATTTGTTCTGGGAGATTCGGATCCATAGTTTTTCCATTCATCCAAGCCATAAACTCCTTCCAATCACCGATAAAGGGTGTTCTTCTTAGACCAGAATGTAGGCATTGATGATATTATTTCTATGTTCTCATGAGAAAAAAATTCTTTTGGATTGCAAATGCATGTATCAAAACAGTATTAGTCATAAACTATGTCCATGCGAGCATCATCATGGTTGTGGTCGCCATTTAATGTTAATTAAGATATCGTTAGATGTGATGGCAGTTGTATTGCATGTTTTGGAAGTACCTTTCCAAACATCAGTATCAGTCTTCCTTTTATTTATACGATACTTGTAACCACCTACTACCAAGTATCGGCCGTTTCGTGATGTCGGTATAAAGGCGTAAGCGAGCTGTGCGTTTGCCATTTTGAATAAATATGCATTTCCTTGACATAAACGTCTTTATATATATCAAATGGTGAATAAAGTTCAATATTCCAATCACAGATGCCAAAACGATGAGTGATATCGTTAAAATTTTAATTAATGCTTGCAATCATTACTCCAAGATTAATGTAAGTAAACGATTTTCATGAATTTTTGTCACCGTTAATGAGATCTTAACACCTTTAATCTCTTGGCGGCATTTACCTCAAATCATCAAAGAAAACAAAACGGTGACTTCCCGGGAATTTTTTAAATTCGTACTGGTGACTTCCCGGGAAGACACCCTAGTAATAGCTGTAGTTGTTAATCAGAATTAATATAATCTTCTCTGGATTAATGAAATAATACATGAGCCAAGAGGTAATTAAGTTAATCCAAGTTTGGCGGATTTGTTTGGTCAGGCATGAATTGATCTCGTCGCACCTCATGATTTTGACCTTTATAGTAGTAATGGGTGTCGCGTGTGAAGCAGATCATTACTCTTTTCGAAACACCTGATGGTACTTCTCGTATGGGCAGTCCACTACCATACAATTATTGCATCCGATTTTGTCATGCTCTGAACGAGATTTTTGATTAACGGAATCGTTTTGCTTGTACGGATTTTTATCATTACCACTGATAACAGTGACATCAATATCTTGTTTTATAGTGTGATTTTTTTTATTATCAGAGGTGTGTTGCTAAATGACAGAAAAAACAGAACATGGCTTTTTGTAGGTGTTTATTTATTGTGTCTTGGGTGTCACTTTCTTTTTAGCCCACCCAAATTCACGTTTCATTCGCGTTGAATGCTCCTGAATATTTCCACACAAGTTTAAAATCAGATACATTTGACAGTTACCATTGAAGTGTGTGACTGTGTTCCTTTGCCAACTTTTCAGTTCCTTTTGAACATCAGCATATACGTACTAGGCCTACATGCTCGACATAAAGCAAGAAACCACTTTCAAAAGAATGAAAAGATTCGATGTGTAAGAAATCAGATTGAGTATAATACTAAGTCACCATGTATCCAACCTCTTGACTTTCGGAGTGAAAACGATTGACATGAAGGTAATACTCGCCTTTTTACTTGAGCTGATAATCTCACAGTGAACACAGCACACTCTTGTCAATAGTACAAGAATTTAATGAAAATAAATAACCTTGTATTGTTTCTATCTAGACGAAATGAACACAAAATGTTTGCTGTTTAAACAAGATCAAGAGTTGTAACCTGTCGTCTGTGTTTGTCGTATTTTCAATGACTGAACCCATTTTGTGAAACGAAACCGAAGAAAAGTGTTCACCTGTCAGTGTAACAACCGTAGGTTTCTTTAAAACTTCATGATTATTTCTGTCATAGTTCAGATTGAATTGTTTTCATCGCCTGTATATGGACTTAAAATATGAATATAGCTGATGTAAGTTATTATTTAATCATTAAACTCAAACGTACTATCTACTACTATCATACCATTTAGATAAAATATTAAAATCTATTCAATATTCTACAAATTTGAAACATTAGTCTAGGACTTCTCAATTAATTTTTGAAAAGGTCCACATGCATTTTATAAATAACATATAGAAGAGCCAAATATTCATAACGCGTTCAATATTAATCTTGAAAATGGTCCAGAAAGCAAGTTTCTTTATGCATTTCGATTCTGAGCCTCTGGACCCCATCCGCTAAAATGCTTCGCTTTATTTGGCCCTTATATTCCATTGATAAAATGCACATGTCCGCCTGTCCGACAGATTTTGACGAAACTTGGTGTGAGTGTTCGTAATCACCCAAGAATAAAGCCCATTGAAAATCTACGGAGCCCCTTACACGCAGTGTAAATATTTTTTTTATCATTTCGTTTAATCGAAATAATTAATTCGTTTAAACGAAATAATTATTTAGATTAAACGAAATAATAGTATTTCTAGAAGGCACAATTCTGGACAGATTTTGACGAAACTTAATGTGAGTGTTCGAAAATCAGCAAATATTAAATGTGAGTTTTTCCCCTTGTTCTTGAAAATGCGTTCGATTTTTGGTCTGTAAACATGCACAAGTCAGAACTTAAATATTTTTGTTTAAAATCAAATCTGCCAATGGGTGTATATTACCTTGCCTGGCAAGCTATCCTTAAGATTAAAGTTATACTCATCTTCAAGAGCAAGGGCAATAACTTGATTTATAATAGGGTTCATCCTTAGGTGATATTAAACAATTTCACTAAGTTTCTCAAAATCGATGAAGAATTGTGCCTTGTAGAGTTTTTACATGTTAAAAATTGAATGCGTTTTGAAGAACAAGGGCATTAACTCATTTCATTGGATTTTTCTTCTTTTTTCAATAGGGTTCATGTCTGGGTTATAATAAACAAAATCACCACGTTTTGTTAAGATCCAGCGCGAATAGAATTGTGCTCTGTATATAAAATGTCCAAAATCGAACGCATTTAGAAGAAAAAGGGCAATAACTATTTTTAATCAATATTTTAAGATTTTTCTGATTTCCAATCAAAATTCATCAAGAATTCGGATCTTTAATACCACAATTTTGCGACACGTGGTATTGGGAACGTACATGACGAAAATTGCTGTCACCCATGTCGGAACGCCTCAATCAATTGCTCTTAAGCACTAAAGGAGGCACAATAATTCGTCGCAGATTTTGACATAACTTGGTTAAATTGTTTATTGTTACCCTAAGACTGATGAACCCTATCGAAAAGTATTTTATATAAATATTGGCGCTTGTTCTTCAAAACGCGTTTAATATTAAATTAAAATGTTTATTATCACCCAAGGGTTGAACCACACCAAAATTAAAGGTAATCAAATGATATTTGATAAGACTTATTGCCCGTGTTCTTCAAACTAGTTCATTTTATCGCACTTACTAAAACATGAACCGATCAGAACCAACCAGGAAACGACCAAAGAAAACATGAACCGAACCAGGAAACGAATGTCACTGTCATGACGTCATAACAAAACTTGCCCAATAATAAAAATTGTAGGCTACATTGGATTGAGTTTGCCCAACCTAATAGGTGTAAAACAAACAGTACGTAAATTAACTCATTACCAACACCATTGAGAGTGTTTTCATACAGATGAATCACTTGTCTGTTAAAATGCCACCAAGAGTGTATGCATAATGTATTAGCCGTAAGATTTAAGATCAGATAAATGTCAGATTGTAGAGAGTGTATCATGATAAGCACTCAAACAAGTGAACCGATTACCCCCACCGTGATTCTACAAATAATTCATGGGATTTATTCTCCAGTCGAAATCTTGTCTATTATTGATAATAGTTCACAGATAATACATATTATATTGAATCTGATACATGTTAGGCGATGTAAATAACATCATCATTGGCCAATATTGCATGGGCGTAGATTTAAGTGGGTGTGGGGGATGTACAAATTTTGACAAAACTTGGTATGAGTGTTCGTAATCATTTAAGTATGAAACCTATGGAAAATCAGAAAAATATTTAGCCTACTAAGAATTATTGCCTTTGTACTTAGAAGGCACGATTCTAGACTGATTTTTACAAAAAGTTTAAAAATGAGTACGACTGAAGGTTTAATATTTTTTTCTGTAACTGTCAAATATTTTTTTCTGTAACTATCAAATATTTTTTTTAATCAGAAAACACAAATGTTATAAAACGTGAATTTTTTCGTTCAGTTTCAAGTATACTTATTGTAGGGATTGTGCAATTTTCGTACAGTATAACCCTAAAATAGCTTGAGTTATTAAGAAAAGACTGGAAAGAAGTGGCAGCAATCTGTTAAGCCTACCGTGGGTAACATTAACTTGAAACTTACGAAATTATCCACCCTCAACCTTTTTTATACGCCCACATGAATATGTGGTCGTTTATTGTCGTCGCCCTTGTTAGTCGGTCCGTCCGTCAACATTTCTGTTAACACTATAGAGACTATAGTTTTCATCTGATTTTGAAGAAACTTCCTGTGATCCTTTAGATTGATAAAATCCCGGTCAAGTTGGAATTTGACGTATTGAACGGTTTTTGAGATATTGCCCTTGACTTTGATAAAACGCGTCAAATATTGTTCGTTAAACTCTTTAAGGACCATACGACTTCCAGATGATTTTTCTACATCATAATTGATTACAAATTATATTTTTGAAATCCAAATCTCAATATGCAAATTAGATCACGTGATATATGCAGGGACATATGTGTCCCTATGGTCCTCAAAGAAATTTATTTCATAAAAGGTGCGTGATAACTTGTACTATTTCCGTCTCTTCTTATAGTGCGAATTAATTATGATAACGTTCTGCACTGTAATTCTTATCATATAATATCCAGGTTTATTATAATGCACAACAAAAAAGTATAAAGGAAAAATACTATACAGTTGGTCACCTGAGATATGTCATTAGGCCTATTTTATAGCCTTTTTTACTCCATACAAGATTTCTAAAAGGGGAACAGTCGCTATTTTTGGGGTTGATTTGATACTTGAATTATGTAAATAGTCTTCAGAACTGCTAGTATTGCATGAAAATGACATAGTCCTTTTAATTACTCCTAAAACTAATAATTTTTCTTAAAATTTGGATAAAATTTCTCAATGAGTGAGGTGGTGAGATGTGAACACTAGCTAAACAATCACGCTACTGATACTAAGGTATGGTTGTTCGAACGAATGGTCAACGTGCCTATTTAACACCACTAGGTTGCATATCAGTCCAATGCATATTGCATATTATATTTCGGTTTAGTGAGTTGCTAGACGCTTTCTTTTCCATAACCTTCAAGTCTAAGATACAATCCCATCATGGGTTGAGATTATACCTTCAGATTTTCTACCCAGTTTACCTCTGTCAGTGATGCAGATTCGAGCAACTGACATTGTAAAGTCACCAAGTCCTTTGAATTGGACAATAAACCGACATGTCTTGTGCCACAGACCGTGCACGTTATAGATCTATTGGTAGTTGGAATTCGAAAAGGGTGACTGAGGGTTAGGTTAAAGCAGCTATCCTGACTTTCCCTACTTACCGACTTCGATATGTTCTCGTCATTATTAGCTCATGTTTGATTTAACTTGGTGTGATCATTGCAATTGATAAAATCCTGAACAACTTCTAATTTGACGCACTTTTGATGAACAATTTTTGAGTTATTGCCCTTTGTAAAAACGCGTCAAAAAAGTTTGTGAGCAGGATTGAAGCTAAAATTTCAACCGATTCTGATGAACTGGAATTGATAAGATCTCAGACTAGTTCTAATTTGATGCTTTTCGATCAACAGTTTTTGAGTTATTGGCCTTGACTTTGCCAAAACGCATCAAAAATAGTTCGTAAGAACCATAGACGTTACAGTTTTCAACAGATTGTGATGAAACTTGGTTTTATTATTGGAAATGATATGATCTCAGTCAAGTTCTAACATAGGCATTTTAGTTTTTTTAGTTATTGCCCTTGACTTTTTATTTTTTTGATATATAATAAAATTTGTATTATTGTTAATTAAAATATGATCATAATATGCTATCTTGCCTTGCAAGCCCGGGTTCTAATGGGTAAAGCCATTGTTGTAAACCGAAATTTAATGCCCGCTTTTTTTTAATAAGAGAGTAGTGATAAAAAATCTCGATTGCTTGTATCAAACAGTGAAATTATTATTATGTCAGCTGCATTTCAGTTCAGTAAGCATTGCATATGTAGCAGATGTATGTATATTGTCATCATCGACGTTTAAAGTGCAATGCTACTGACAATGCCAAAAGCAAGGTTTTCGTGTTGTATGAGCTAAAACAGAGATCGTAATAGTAAGAATTTTTCAGATCCCGTGAACATAACAGAACCGAACGTAACCGAAGTGGATGGCGAATGAATTTATTGTGATGAGATGAAAGTCTCTTATTAACATGAGAACTAAAACGAGTTTATTGCATGATAAAATGAATTAAAAAAATATAAAAATTGCATCTTTTTTTTAGCTTCTAAGATCAGTTAATATTTCACTTGAGACATGTGATTGAAATTTGGAGTAAAGAAAGATTATTAGATTTTGATAAAAACTGCTTCAGTAATGAGCTATTGATTATTTCATGTTGGGATAAAGGAACTCAGACACACTTTACAAATAAGGTCACATCACAGTGTTTATTACATGATTATTTCAAATAAACAGTTCACTTTAAAGAGGGTTTTCTTATTTTTAGTGTCAACTCTTTTCGAACTGAATATAATTAAAACTTTTAACAAATCATAAATATCCATGCATGTCCAGTCTTACAGGGAAAAACAACTATTCGATCTTTTTTGATCAGTCATTCGTTCGAATGCTGTCAGCATTTCTCTTTTAACTTATCTTATCATGGACCTGTGAAACTAAACTAACTAGTATTTTTCTTGTTCAACTTATAGAACACTTCTACTTTCTATTCATTTCAGCGGTATATAATCATTTTCATTTCCATAAATGCAAATAAGGTAAATATTGCAGAAAGTTTGTTTAGGTTTTTACACAGCTTATGCACATTTAACAAAGAGGTTACAATTATTGTCTGATCTCAATGAAACTTGGTAAGCATGTATTATGGTATCGTTAATTAAATATTCGTCTCTGACAGCTGGTAGTGGGCGTATGTTGTCTTGTCTGGCAAGCCCTGGTTTTTATATATATAAACGTATGATTTGATATTGAAGGTATATATTTACTTAGCTGATTTGTGATAACTTTATGAAGACTAAGGTATGTGGGTGTGTTTTCGTGTGCGTTGAGAAATTCATAGTATTTTCCGAAAACTTATTGATTTGTTGCAAACAAGATAGCCTTGTTTACAAGATTAAACTGTAAACCTGTAAGTTTTCTCTCTGAAAGGAAACTTGTATCATTGATAGTGACGTTTCTCTCTTTCAGTTCTCTTCTCATTCACCCTACTTTCCTTAAAATATAAAAGAAAATTAGTATAAGCTGCGCCTTTTGATGTTCTCTGCATCTTTTATCCGGACGTTAAAATTTGACCTTTATAAACAAAGTAAGATAAAACTAGTTGCTATAAAACCTGACAAGTCAATTACATTCTAGTTATTACCACTGTAATGTCTTAACCTGACTTCTCAACCCACTTGATATATTTACTTTCTTCTCACTTCTTACTTGTCAAATTGTCTGTTGCAGTGTTTACATCAGTTTAAATGAGCATCAAGGAAATGACATGCATGCAGTTTTTTTATATGTCAGGCGTGATTCGTATCCGCAATACGAAAATAGTGCTGTTAATGATACAGTATTCGAAATAAGAGTTAAGAGATATTCATAAGAAGAACTGAAATGTTTAGCCTGTATCTTTTCATCAAGGGTGTTGATTTGTTTAAAATGTTTGGGAGGGGAGGGCGAGGAACGAAGCGGGATAGTTTACACAGCCCAGACGTCGCGAAACCCTACGAGCGCGAGGGTGAGTACAAAACGAAGACCGAAGACCAAAGACCAAAGACCCAGGTACAAAACGAAGACCCAGGTACAAAACGAAGACCCAGGTACAAAACGAAGACCCAGGTACAAAACGAAGACCCAACTAGGTACAAAACGAAGACCCAGGTACAAAACGAAGACCCAACTAGGTACAAAACGAAGACCCAGGTACAAAACGAAGACCCAACTAGGTACAAAACGCAGACCCAGGTACAAAACGAAGACCCAACTAGGTACAAAACGCAGACCCAGGTACAAAACGAAGACCCAACTAGGTACAAAACGAAGACCCAGGTACAAAACGAAGACCCAACTAGGTACAAAACGAAGACCCAGGTACAAAACGAAGACCCAACTAGGTACAAAACGAAGACCCAGCTAGGTACAAAACGAAGACCCAGGTACAAAACGAAGACCCAGGTGACCAACTATGTTTACACGCCAATAACGAAAGTGAGACCAACGTTTAATTCTTATATTAAGCGTTGGTCTCACTCTCATTATTGGTTTCAGTGGAGGGAGGGTTTGAATCTCCCAAATGTACAGGCCTAGGATGGAACAAATACTTTATTGAGAAAATGGGATTAAGGGTCTGGATTCAGGTTTTTCTTCTGTTGTGATCTGAAAGTAGACAAAATAAGAACGAGTGGTATAGTATCTGCTAATTAATGGTTAGTTTTAGTTTGCTTTGAACCAGATTGTCATAAAAGTTCTGATTTTTTGAGTAGGCAACTATCATTTTCTGCTTATAAACATGGGGAAATTTCTCTTGAAGACTCTTGTAGTGGGTATGAACTATCTTGCTTGCTCGATTACTGGTTGTATTAAACGGGACAACAAAGGGTGCTATGCCTGCATAATGATGAATATTGAGTCCTATAGGTCTTGCTGTATTCAATGTCTCAATCCAATACGCTTCTCCAGATTGTCGGTTTCATCTTCCGGTAAATCAATTTCTATACGTTCAGTTGGGGTTAGGATGAAATCGTTTATTGAATGGTCATCGAGGTAGAAATGATTAGAAACGGGCTTGTCTTTCTTTAATTTTATATCTGATCTATGAGCATTGAAACGAGTGCGTAAATTATTCTTAGTTTCTCCAACATATTGTTTGGGGCATTTCTTACATGAAATTAAATGAATTACATTTGAGCTATCACATGATAAATGCTCCTGGATCGGATACCTTTTATTAGAAAAGCTACTCGTAAAATAATGAGTTTTAGATACAAAGGGACACGTTTTGCATCTACTTGACATGGAACACTTCTTAAACCTGGAGGAACTTCGGCAAAGAGTCTAGTTTTCGCTGCTATTTGCGCTAAAGTAGAGTTTGTTATGTTTCGTAAAAATCGTTTTGAGTATCCACGGTTTTTCAGTTTTGAGAAAACAATTGTACAGGCTTGGTTGAAATCAGAGGATCTTGTGCAAATTCGATGAAATCGTAAAACTTGTGATTTAATTATACCGGAAAAGGTATGTTTTGGGTGAAATGAGCTTTTGTGCAGGAGTTGATGAGTATCAGTTTCTTTGAAATATACCTTAATGTCTAGTTTATTGGTTTCTGCTATGGAATCTCCTTTGAAAACAGTGGTATCGAGAAAACGAAGATCCAGGTGACCAACTATGTTTACGCACCAATAACGAAAGTGAGACCAACGTTTAATTCTTATATTAAACGTTGGTCTCACTCTCATTATTGGTGTGTGAATTCAACGTTGGTCTCACTAGCATTATTGGTGTGTAAACGGAGTTGATCACGTGAAAAACTGAATAAATCACAAAGTTATTTAGGCCTATGTATGTCTGTAGAGTGATCAACTATGTTTAAACACCAATAATGCTAGTGTCACACCAATCGTCTCACTATCTTTATTAGTGTGTAAACGTAGCTGGTCACGTGACAAACTGAATAAATGACGAAGTCATTTACGAACGAACGCTTAATTCTTAAATAAACAGGTATTTTGCCTACTCAACAGATGAATGTATTGCTTCCTATCCCAGTTAAAAAATTTCAGCCAATGCCAAAGAATCTGTTTTGTTTACATTGGGACCTAAAAGTTGATTAATTATCTTTCTTGGATATATTTCTTGCTGGAATGGCCTCACATGTACGCAAATCAATCCTAATTTTCAAAATTTTCCTGCATGAGAGATTACTTGGGCTCTTCCTTGGTAGTATACGCCCCCCTCTCCTTGTGAGAAAGAACAATATCATAGGGGCGAATCATCCGCAATCTAGGAAATTCCTGTGAGCACTGACGACATTCGGTTGCCTTACAGAGAATTATCAAACAGGTGCCGTAGGCGCCACATATACCAGATCGATTGGCGCTCGTATTTTTGAAAATTGTGAAAATTAGGATTGATTTGTGTGCATTCGAGGCCATTCCAGCCAAAAATCTTGTTGATGGTCAGATTAGATTCATTTGATGTAACATTTTTAGTGTTTGGTCCACCTAGAATATCATTTAAGGGACTATATGGCTGGAAATTATTAACTGGGATAGGAAGCAATACATTCATCTGTCGAGTAGGCAAAATACGTGTTTATTTAAGAATTAAGCGTTCGTTCGTAAATGACTTCGTCATTTATTCAGTTTGTCACGTGACTAGCTACGTTTACACACTTATAACGATAGTGAGACGATTGGTGTGACACTAGCATTATTGGTGTTTAAACATAGTTGATCACTCTACAGACATACATAGGCCTAAATGACTTTGTGATTTATTCAGTTTTTCACGTGATCAACTCCGTTTACACACCAATACTGCTAGCGAGACCAACGTTTAATTCACACACCAATAATGAGAGTGAGACCAACGTTTAATATAAGAATTAAACGTTGGTCTCACTTTCGTTATTGGTGTGTAAACATAGTTGGTCACCTGGGTCTTCGTTTTGTACCTAGTTGGGTCTTCGTTTTGTACCTGGGTCTTCGTTTTGTACCTAGTTGGGTCTTCGTTTTGTACCTGGGTCTGCGTTTTGTACCTAGTTGGGTCTTCGTTTTGTACCTGGGTCTGCGTTTTGTACCTAGTTGGGTCTTCGTTTTGTACCTGGGTCTGCGTTTTGTACCTAGTTGGGTCTTCGTTTTGTACCTGGGTCTGCGTTTTGTACCTAGTTGGGTCTTCGTTTTGTACCTGGGTCTTCGTTTTGTACCTAGTTGGGTCTTCGTTTTGTACCTGGGTCTTCGTTTTGTACCTGGGTCTTTGGTCTTTGGTCTTCGGTCTTCGTTTTGTACTCACCCACGAGCGCGAGACCCTAGAGCACCTGAAAAAAATAAACTCAAGACATTAATTTTAATTCTTCTAGAAGTGGAAACATGACATTCACATTTGACAAACAATATAGGTATCTACTTCCACAAATAATAAATAATGACAATTGAATTACATGTCATTTAATACATTTATAATGTTTCCGTGTGCACGTCAATGATGCAAATGGTAGCATCTGCATAATAAATTTCATGTATTCTTGCTTGCAACAAATTTCCATTGTGAGCTTTACAGTATTCAAGATACTGTCAAAATGGCGAAATTTTGGGTTTTTTTTTTTGCAGTCCTCATCATCACTCAACTGTATAATTTTTTTCTTGATATGGTTCTGTTCGTTTTGGGATTATGTGTATTTGAAAATTTTGGGATAGTAGATAAGGGAGCTATTTAATAGGTCCCAATATACCCTAACTAAATCCCTGGCAACAGGCGCGCAGTGAGATTTAACTGTTTAACATTCCGAAAACACATTAAAGGGACAATCCGCTTTTTTGAAAAAGTTTTCATTCTTAATGTTATCTGAAAAATATTTCTAAAGAATGCTTATTATATCAGCTGTGTATCTTCTTGATCAAACTGTTTTGTTTTTAAAGGGTTGATTAAAAACAAGGAGTATACATAATATTATAAATTAAGCTGTTTTTCCTAGTATGTTTGTGTTATTTAGCTGAAACTTTTAGAAAGCAAAGCAGAGAGACATTTCTCTACTATTGTACGTAGATTTTACTCATATCTCTTTACAGTAGTTTTCTAACAGCGTTCTAAAAGCATTATAACGGAGTATTTTAAGAGATTAAAATTAACAACTTGATTTATTAGTTAAAACTTTCAGATACATTAAAAGACACATATCTTTAGATTTGGTGTATAGTTTTGAGCAAAAAAAAACATTCGACTTATAAAAAAGCGGCCTGTTTCTTTAATGTAAAAGAGTGGGTGTTAAATCTGATAATCAACTCAGTGCTGGGCATAAAGAGCTATCACTTTATATATTATGCATTATTGATAAACCTTTCTTCTGTCCATCTATTGTAGCCTACCTGATGAAGATTTTCGTTAATAATTCAGTAATTTGGATGAAACTTCTTTAACTATTAAGACCATTTTCGTTGCTAAGCGACAGAATAATAAAGTGCTTTAAGAGACGCGGGCTGAATTACCAAGTCTATTGAATAGAAATCTAACAAGCTTTACAAGTAAACTTGATTTCGAAAATCTGAGACATTCGCTATGATAGATTTCAAACTAGTTCAGTTTGTCGCCGGTAAGATGTTTACTTGTAATTATTTGCTATTTTAGTTATATCTGTCGATGCTAGTTTGTAGATAGGATTACCATTGTAAACTATGATTAGATGATTATTTAACTTTTTGATGGGACACAAATTTTTTATAATTGATTGTAGTTTTTTTTAATTAAAGATAGAAGTTTTGTCAGAAGGTTTAGCCTATTACTCATTATTGAGTGTTATAGAATTACACTTTTCTTAACACGTGTCTTAAGCATTGTATATACTACGAGAATTTTCATATATATACATATCGATATATTATATGCAAATTAGCTTTCACATATGCAAATTTAAACACGTGTACAAAAGTATATTCTAGTTCAATTATGTTCAAATATTGTTCAAACGGCGACATTTACATATGTGCGCTTATTTACTTTGTGTTTATACGCATCTTGTTTATTCGCCCACAGTGTAGCCAAAAATAAATACTAATATACTACTCACAGACTGTAGTAAATGTGCACCTGGTCCAACTAGGTGCAAATATTCTCACATCAGTCAAATCTAAATGTGGTCATACAGTCAAATTTGCTCTACATATTACATTCGACATTTTGACTTTATAAAAAAAAGTAAATGTCGTCGTAAGCCATATAAGCAAAGATTTAGTCACAGGTAGCGAGTATAAATTTTCATGTATATTTATAAAGACATGACCCATGTTATGTTTAAAACTACCAATTAATGAATGACTTGCAAAGAGTCTAGTCCATTAAGGCGTTGCATGTCTGTCTTATCATCAATTAAGTCAGGAATAACATGTTAGAAATGGTAAACAAACAAAGTAATCCATTCCTACTCTTTACGCTCTACATCCATGTAATCAATTATTTGGTGAAAAGAGATGCCATAATGTGATGAAATAATAGGCCAGTGAATAAACGAATTGATTAAAGAATTTAAGTAGGGTGGACTTTGTATTGGAAGTAGGAAAAAAAAAAGAGATACTAGTACGCTCTCTACTTTTTCAGATGGTACTTGCATTAATATGTGTTTATTTTTTACATAGAAAATTATAATCAATACTATGTCTATAACTCCTTTTACATACAATATCATTGTTCGTGTTAATATTTACTCTACGGAACAAAAGTCATATGACACAAGACCGGCAATGTAACAAATAATGTTTTGTTAAGGCCTAAACACTTTCAAACCAGTAACGATTCTACGGGCTGGCCAGAGGGGCCATGGACTCCCCAGAATTTAGGCTGGCCCGGTCTTCCCCCCTTCCACTTTGAAATTTCGTATAATGTTACATACGGATACCATACCTGGTGCTGGTAGCCCCACCCCTGACAATTAATTGGCCCAAACTCGGCCCCCACCTAAAGATTCCTAGAAACGCCACTGTTTCAAACTTCTTAAACTATTGTCAACCAAACAGTACTGTTTCGGCCTCATCAGTGCAGTGCTGATACTGGAGTTGATATTTGGCTATTAAAGCCACCTCAGATGATTCCACATAGGCCATGCCATGCCAGAGTTTAGTCTGACGGTTGTACGATGATGTTAACTGTAAGTCTGTAATGCAGTTGACAGTTGATACAATAATTATCCTTTGCTAGATATTGAGTTTTAATATTTTATGCAAGCACTTGAAAATCGAAGGTGCGTTTTTCGACTCCTTTTGACATTGGTCTTTGATGTTGAACAAATCAAGTGTAAAGTGATTGTTTGAAGGGTATTGTTCTATTCTGAAGTAAAATATTTAAATATTTGATGTAGTTATGTCGAAGGGTGATTATTATTACAATAATTCAGTCAATTAGTACATCGTCTGATTGAATGTATGTCTACATTGAACAAACAAGTCATTAAAAATAAAATAGATATGGAAATAACATTGTGTAACAAACTCCATTGCGACATGGTTGTCGACAGACGTATACACACAAGTTATACATTGCTCTGATAAAAAAAGCTTGGTCTTGAACTGATTATCTGTTCATATTAACCAAATTAGATAAGTGAAACGAGAAAGGGTCACTCTGTTCCAAAGTAATCTTTGAATATAATAAGCGGTGATGTTAGTTGGAACCACTGATGAATCGCACTGTAGAACAAATCAAGCGATAAAGAGGAAACGATACAAAAAAAACATGCATGTTTATATCTTAATAAATTAATCATAAATTGTTTAAATACCTGCTTGACCCTCCAAAATTGCAGGCCTACTCTGCTTTTGACCAAAAACCTTCCACAAGCATTTATATGAAAGGCAAAGTAACCTCTGGAGCAAGTAAATTCATTTAGCGGTTATGGTGCTTTCATCGTTTTCAAATTACATATTATTATTTATCGACTGGAACAAGAAGTTTCTAGAAAAATGAAAGTCTCTTTTAAGATCTATGGGGAAATCTTAAAGAGAATTTAATTGAATAAAGTACGATAAAACATATTTTAGGTTCAACTGAAAAATGTTTTTAAAAAAATAAAAGTAATTAAGACACAGTAATTGCCTTATTTCCAGACTGGTTCTGTCGAAATTTTCTCGATAAAATCTCAGATATATTTAGTGAAAATTCTATTTACATTCAGAATAGCACAAGCTTCTAAGTAAATGGTTATTAAAGGGGACCAGTCTTCATTTATATTGGTTGATTTTGGTCTTGAATATACTTAAGTATCCTTCAGAAGCACTAGAAATGTACGAAAATTGCATATTTCCTTCAAATATATCTTAAATTAGACATTTCTCCTTCTATTTCTATAGATGACTTTTCTATATATTGCATAGTATAGCTAATGTGTAGTAGGGCATTATAACTTTCAAATGCTAATAATTATGGATGCACATGGATTTGAAGACTCAAATTTCAATGGTGAGTTGTGATAACCAGTACTAAATTGCTGAGCTAAAAAAGTCCCCGTTTCTGAGACTTGGAAAATCGACCCACGAAAATGAAGCCTGTGCCCCTTTAACATCAGTATTAAAATGTTTCTATAAACAAAATATTCAAAGCAAATACTTATTCTTTCACTGGGTGTTATCAATCATTATGAAACAATAAAATTCACATTTAAAAGTAAATATCTATAATATTGAAATTGTGTGTATCCTCTTAGAATGATCAAAAGAGCAAATTTTTCAAACTTGGTGAATAAGAGTTTACATTCATTAGGCAAATTGTCTGGTGTCATAACTATGCTGTATAATCTGATAAATCGAGAAAACTATACCTATGAACATTATATACGCACTGAATAGACGTTTCAACCGTCAAACGATAGTATGTCGTTCGAATATCGTTGCATCTAAATTTTTTTATAATAATTTGTGTTGTGCATAGGATTCGGGATTTCACTTTGCTGGTTGATGAATATCTAAAAGTATCTATTTTCTATATTAAAGTCTAAAAACTTAGCTAGCATGTAATCATACTTGAATTGATTTTAATTGATGTATAGTTTTCGATATCATAATAATTATTATTGTTAGTATAATTCTATATATAGATGACTACTTATAGATACTCATCTGAAATTATCAATTTTCTAAGAGGTGATTATTGATTTCAGTCACTTGTCTTTGTTTCCTTTTTATGAACATATTATCAATATGTATTCAATAAATAGGTTATGTCGAACAATTTATTTTGCTTACTAGAAGTATTAAAAAGACTTGTTCGTGATTATGTGCTGGTTATTGCATCATGGAGCTACATTCCCATGTCCCATGCCGATAATTAAGTAAAAAGGAATGTTGCATTAAAGATTTTCAAAAGTCTACTGATTTGTATGTATAGTTAGTATGCTTGGCGATTGATTGTACACTTCTCCATCAGAAGCACTAGTTAAGATACCTTTGAGGAAGGTATGACGAACGTACAGAAATGTCTTAAAATATTTGATTGATTATATCGACGTCCTGTCATTTTGCCTTCAAATGTAGGCTACATTGAAATCATCTTCAAAACAATGTGTTAGCATATTTACTGATGGTCGCACATAACATTTACTTTAGACCACTGTGTTAGCATATTTAGTGATGGTCGTATATAACATTGACTTTAAACCACTGTGTTGACATAAATATTCCCGTTAACACAATGTGTTAACATATTTACTGATGGTCGTACATAACATTGACTTTAAACCACTGTGTTAGCATATTTAGTGATGGTCGTATATAACATTGACTTTAAACCACTGTGTTAACATAAATATTCTCTTTAACACAATGTGTTCACATATTTACTGATGGTCGTACATAACATTGACTTTAGACCACTGTGTTAACATATTTAGTGATGGTCGTATATAACATTGACTTTAAACCACTGTGTTAACATAAATATTCTCTTTAACACAATGTGTTAACATATTTACTGATGGTCGTACATAACATTGACTTTAAACCACTGTGTTAGCATATTTACCGATGGTCGTACAAAAACATTGACTGTAAACCTCTGTGTTAACATAAATATTCTCGTTAACACAATGTGTTAACATATTTACTGATGGTCGCACATAACATTTACTTTAGACCACTGTGTTAGCATATTTAGTGATGGTCGTACAAAACAAGACTTAAAACCACTGCGTTAACATAAATATTCTCTTTAACACAATGCATATTTACTGATGGTCGTACCTGATGTAGGGCTACTACGACCAATGGAAAATCAGCACTGAACCAGCATCACCCTACATCCACACTACATCATAGAATGAAATAAATCAGAGGACCTCCTCACCAACCTTCCAGATGAAGTTACCAGAGAGTATCATGATAAGAAACTGTAACCTGCCCTATATATACTTCTGTGTTATGACGGTGTGAGAACCACATTGAAACGTTGAAGTAATTCTAGATATTTATATCCATATAATTGTCTTATTTATATATAACTTGTGCTTCTTATATGCCATTGAAGGATTGTTCTGAACATTGCCATCAAAGTTGATGGACGTTCTGAAAATTGTCATCTAAATAAATTTGTCAATATGATTAATTATAGATTGAACTATTAGTAGTATTAACCTTGTGATCAGCTAATAATTTATAGGTCATAGGTGTCATTATTGTTGAGAAATCATTAGTTTAACAACTTTCACTACCGTTTCTTGTAGACTACACAAGATCATTTATTGATCACAGTTTAAGTACAAGATAGATAGAGAATATTATCAGACTTGTGTTGCTAAACCTCTAAACACTAAGACGTGTAATCAAGTTTAATCATGTTAGAAAAATATCATTTTTTATATGAAATTGTGTATTGTAGTTTGAAAATCAATTCTATTTTGTAAGTCGGACCCAAGGCCATAATCATGTCAACATAATTTGTGATATGTCGAGCCTGTTAACTCTGCATGATAAAACACGTGAAAATATTCGTTATGTAATGTTTTGTTATAATTTTCTGATCTCTACAAAGATTAACATGCGAAAAACGTTGGATTTGTGCCTAAGTCTTTTTAAGCTGTAAGTGACAACAGTACCCGACAGTAGATATCTTACCTAATATTATCTAACTTCTTACCATTGTAGGTAAACATTTGTTTCATCATGCAGTTGTTGATACTCTTCAAACGTTTTTCATATCCCAAATGCATGGAACCTTTATTTCTGGCTTTCCCTTTCAGTTCAGTTAAAGGGATACGTTCATTATTCGTTTGACTAATCATTCCTTAGTACTAGAAACGAGAATTATTTTATATTTTTATTTAAGCTAATCAATACTGTTGATTTCAAGCCTTCATATCCACGCGTATTTTTTTTAAACTTTAAAAAACATATAATATATAAAAATTGAAACACGCCTGTCATCTAGGAACAGCACTAGTATTTATATTATGGTCGATTGCAAAAAACTGGGTTTTTTTTTGGTTCTTCAATGAAGCAGGTCAGAATATTAAATTTTACAACACAATAATTATGATCAAGGGCAAAATACATATGCGTCATATTACTCATCGTAAAGTCAAGTATCAGTAGACTGTAGTCAGAAAAAATTGCTGTAGAAATTAAGATCGTCACTTTTGCATCATGTGAAAACTACCTTGCTATGGTGTTTATATGGAATAGTTTGTCCAGGACTTTTGTATATAATTTGCTACCCTGTATGTTGAGAATGTGTTATCCAGTTGAATTGTTGATGGCTTGTAGAACCTATAATTGTATTCTTCTGAAACCTTCAATGGCGCGGCATACGAGCTTTTCAGGTTTCAGTGGAAACGTGGTCATTATGTTGTGTCTGTGAATTAACTTCGTTATGTTGCTGAACATTCCATTGCTATGTTCGTTGGAAAGAATCAATGTAGGAGACTAGTGATGGATGCCATTCCACTCCATTAGATTCTATTCTGATCAGTCCAATTTTCTCCAATTAGATATCCTTTTATTTTATTCTTATAGCGTGCCGTCACAGAACAGGTCGAGATATTGTTCATTAATGTATCTCAGTAGATTGATAACACAATTATTCGATATCCAACATCATGCCAAATTAAAGATGGATAACTACTTTTAAGAAAATGTAATTTTTACTTTACTACTTATAGGGCTAGGTCGACTATTGATCTCGTCGAAACTCTGCATTCCATATTGAATTTTTGCTCGAACATTGACTGCAAACGCTCAGGTTTAAGCAATTGATCAGATTCTTGTAATTTCTGTTAGTTGCTGGTTGTAGATGTAGGTACATTTTAGCTGCTATGAGGTCGAGTTCCCATGCACTGTCAATACATGTGTAGCTATTAATTCATTTTAAACAATTATTTGTTGTCGGGATCTTTAATTTTATGATCCTGGACATCCATCTCTGTAGAATTTTCAGGTTTCAATGGACACCATGACAATGAATTGACTATAATTGATTTTTATTATTTATTTTAGTGAGATTTCACAAGTTTGTGATGTGTTGGCTATTGGCTATCAATATTTTCATGATAATCATTAATAGTGTAAAGTCGTTCCAGCACACCAAATTATCTTGAGTTTATTACGTTACTATACTGAGATTCCAGCAATCGACCAAGTGATAAGAATTGAGGCGGAAACTAGGGAATATAACATGGTAGACAGGACATGATTTAGCTTTTGTTGTTTGTCGATTATCTTGTCAATTACTTTGCTTCTTATAATATGAAGTTAATGGCGTATTTGGGAATATATTTCACTAACCAGTGTGTGTAGAATGGTTCTTTTCTGGATTATAATTCTTCTGGAGAAACGGTAATGTACCATATAGTTTATAAATAAATTTGTGATTTTTTTAGCTCTGACTTTTTAGAGGAATAAGTGCCTTTTTATCATGTTAATTACGGTGAATGTTCTACCATTACCACCTTTGAATATTACTTTCTTTCATAATTGCATGTACGGAATAGGAGACGAGTCTGGTTCTAACCATTATCGTTCTTGACAAAAGATTGAGTTATAATTACGTATGTTATTATGATTTCTAGACTGAATTATTAATAACTTTGTAAAATGGAGATTTTCTTATCAGTAAACTAGAAAGATAGTGCATGAAAATCGATTTCACATAGCAACTTGTCAAAATATTAATACAAAACCCATTTTCAATTTGAAAGGTTTGGCAATGGTTGAATAATCAAGGTTTCTAAAAACAATATTTAATATTTTATAAACCTGAGACGCAAAGATAAAAGGTCGATTAAACGATTGAACGAGTTGCTCTGTTAAAATGACGAGTTCCTCTGTTTAACTACGAGATGCTCTGTTATAATGGCAAGTGACACTGTTATAATGACGAGTTGCTCTATTTTAATCACGAGTTGCTCTGTTATGATGTCGAGTTGCTCTGTTATAATGATGAGTTGCTCTGTTTTAAATACGAGTTGCTCTGTTATAATGACGAGTTGCTCTGTTGTAATGACGAGTTGCTCTGTTATAATGATGAGTTGCTCTGTTTTAAATACGAGTTGCTCTGTTATAATGACGAGTTGCTCTGTTATAATGACGAGTTGCTCTGTTATAATGACGAGTTGCTCTGTTATAGCGACGAGTTGCTCTGTTATAATGACGAGTTGTTCTGTTTTAATTACGAGTTGTTCAGTTACCCCATGTTCGCTAGTGGCAATTACCTCAGTCTGTAAACCAAAGATTTATTGTTTTTAACAGATTATAATAAAATATGATAACAGTATATTAGCGAATCTCAATTTACTTAAAATTAAAAGTTATTTAAGTTTATGCCTTAAAAACTAATGTGTAACCGCAGTTGCTCAGTATGAAAGACGCGAAGGTTCAGTCTCGGTATTGGTCAACCCAATTGGTTAAATAATATTCAAGTCAGAGAGTACACATGGAAAAAGTATTAAGCCGTTCGTGTGGGACACTAAACAGAGGCCTTATGTGCTATATCGGCTGTGCACGTTAAAGATTCCCCGGTAGTTGGAAATCGAAAAAAAATATTAAGATTATGGCGATGTCCAGGCCAATATAGCACACAAACAGGTGCAAAAAAATTTTCAATTTCATTTTATATTTTTAAAAGACTTATATAGTCTATAACGTCGAGATCAATGATAATGAACGAAATAACAGTGATATCTATAACCATTATCTAAATCCTGGGAGACTGTGACTGTATGTGATTTTCTATGATAATTACAATATACATGATATAATATCTCATGTGTCGTTGAACATTAAGTACAGCTGATGTTATGATAATATGTTTTTATTCCCTTGATATTTGAATTTTTCCAAATGATCAGAGACCATTTATCGTAGGTTTTCATATTAGAGAAACCACGAAGAATTAATGATATTTGCTTTAATCTGAACAAAATATGTGATTAATAAACGTTAATATTCTGAACCAATAACTATTGTACACTTGAGAACTTCAACAATTGAATCGCTCGCTAACCTGAAGGTCCAGGGTTTAATTCCAACAGTGGTCGTGATAATTCTCGTATAGGTCGTAGGGGCTGACAACTAAACTGTGTTTATTCGTTCTGATGCGACAATGAACATTGTGTGTAATGTTGTTTTTCTCCAAATATAGTGGGATGACCATGTAGATTTTATCTTGGATTTCGAAAAAAAAAGTTCAGACAAAGCTCCAAAATATTTGATAACTTTTCGGATAATTTTAATACAGCCACTTGGAAATGGGGACGTACTTTTACTAAGCTGTATGACAGCCTAGTATATCCAGTAATAAGCTATGGTGCAGCTATTTGGGGGGATAAAGAATTTAGTTGTATAGGAGCAGTTCAACATAGAGCATGTAGATATTTCCTAGGTGTAGGCAAATATGCTCCTAACACAGCCGTTAATGGAGATATGGGTTGGGTACCAATTCACATTAGACAATGGTCTGTTGTAGTAAGGCAGTATTGTAGATTACAAAATATGTCCAATGATTATATCAGTAATAGGATTTTTAAATGGGCGGATGCCAAGCCCTCTAAGTATAACAACTGGCCGAACAGAATTAAGAAATATTTAAATGAAATAGGTATGTGGGAAATAGTTAGTAAAGAGTTATCAGAAGGTCGTTTGTTAAACTATGCATCTTTAGTATATGATATATTTGAATGTAATGCCTTTAGATATTTTGAAAGATGGAACAATGATCTCCAACGTAATAATGCAAAACGTGGGAGTGGGCGAAATAAGCTACGTACTTACAGACAATTTAAGAACGAGTATGGAGTGGAACCATATGTTTTGTGTAATATAACCCCAGCCCGCAGAAGTGCCCTCGCTAAATTTAGAATTGGCGTAGCCCCACTTAAAATTGAAACTGGCAGGTATGAAGGTCTGGTTTTAGAAAACCGATTCTGTTTTAAATGTAAAACACATATTGAAGATGAGCAACATTGTCTCCTTTATTGTCCTTTATATGAGCATATACGCTCGAAACTATTTCAGTTTATTAGTAGTATTTACGCAAATTTTAATTTATTACCTGATCTTGATAAAATGTCTATTATTCTGTCTGATAGTAAAGTTGTGAAGAAAAGCGCCAAAGCCTGCTATGATATTCTTAATTTAAGAAAACAGTGTTTGTATATTTCTAGTTAAATATTTTATTTATTTTTTTATTATTTTTAAGTCAATTTATGTTTTAGCGTTAATTAATTTTCTTTTATTACTGTGATATGGTGATGTTTTAACCGTCTCTCATAATTCCGTTATGGAATGGCTATTTGTGCAATTTTGTTTTAAGTATGTGATGTATTATGTTTTAATATTGTACAAATTGGTGAGACGTAAAAAAATAAATAAATAAATAAAATAAATAAATAAAATATATTTCTGTCGCCCCTGTCCGTCGTCAACAGTTCATGTGACTGCAGTTTTTATCTGATTTCAATGAAACATGGTGTGATATTGATAAGGTTTGAGTTATTGCCCTTGACTTTGTAAACGTCAAAATTTGTTTGTGAGCACAATATAAGCTAATAACTTCTTTAGAAGTATCAAAGGAAAACTAACTCTTAGAATGGTAAACAAAATCTACAATTATAACTTCGCCAATAAGAGTTAATATTCATCACTGCTGTCGTAAGTATAAAATATCCATAAAGCTAAGTAATTATCCATAAAATTACAATTGAAAAACACTTAAAAAATTTGTAAGCTTATTTCAATTATTTTATATTTAATATAGCTTTTTGAATTTATTAGATTTAACAGGTAATGATTTTGTGATCATTCTAAGACCTCGGTACCCAACCAGGGATACTAGTACTCCTTGGGGTACAAACGAACACCACGAGGGGTACCTGAAAAGCCTCTTGGTCAATTTTTAAAAAAGTAGTGTTATAGGCCTATAATATTAATCAATTTACCTTATTTTAGTTTATTTCACCTTATCATTGGCATAATTTTAACGTCTTATATTTAACAATAAATACACACGTCAATCACAAACAACTGTAATAGTGGCTACAAATATCATATTACTTTCATGTTGGCTCTTATTGTTACTTTCATGTTGGCTCCGGGGGTACCGGGAGATTGTGTTAAAAAAAAGGCGTACGAAGGTTTTAATTACCGGTTTGTTATAAGATTTGGTCATTTTGGATTGTACAAATGCAAATTTGTGTGAATTCTACATGTGAACTCTATAATAATATAGGCCTAAGTAAGCCATTTATGTATATTTTGTAAAATAGAATTTCAATATTGATAAATATGATTAACACATAGTTACTAATAAGTCTATATCTGGTGAATCGCTTTACACTTGGTGATGCCAGTTTTTTAATCACATATTTGAAACCTTTTGATTATTAATGTTCAGATATTTCTCAACTTAAAGGGAATGTTTGACTACTTTGAGGTTAGAAAACTTCTGTCTTAAATTATTGAAAGTTATTGACCAAAATCTAAAAAAAATGTATACATTATTTGTGAGTTGCCAATTTTTGAAAGCCTAAAAAGATTTATGTAAACGTATTATAGAATTTATAGACTTTTATAATTTGATGTACGGATTAAAGCTAAATAAAGCCCAAAATGTTTCCTATTATACTTTTTCTGGTTTTTAGCATTTAATAAGCACACTCGGTTTGGTAGTGAACCTTGAAAAATCCGGTTGGTCAGGTAGAGGCTACATAGATGAATTTCATATTTCAGAAATCTTTTTTGTTCATGAAAGTAGTCAGACATTCCCTTTAAGAAACATTAAGTCCTAGATTTCAATTTTGCTGCAAATCGTGATAGTGAAAATCCATCCGATCCAATTTGCGATTGGCAACCTGATTCAAATCGTGGTCTGGTGATCCTATCAGATCTTATGGAGTCGTGAGATCAGTCGTGTTAATAGAAGAAAACGTTTAGAACCGTTCAACAAGATCCATTATTGTTACTTGCGATCATCGTATCATCTTATCATACATTATCAAAGCGCTACGGATCGCATCTTATCGTGCTTACAGTCGTGGTCATTGGAGTCAATCTTGACCCATTGTTGGTCGGACGTCCTGATTGGACTTACGGTATCCGCAGCGGTACAAGGAGATTGCGTTAAAAAAAATAGGGGTTCGAAGGGTACCATATCATATCTGCTTTCATACTTTTATAGATTCTCAAAATAACGTTTGTCAGAAGCTTGTCTCGCATTAAAAAAATAACAACATGAACATGAATATTTAAATAAACGGGAAAATGGAGAAAATGATATATACATGTTTGATAGCTTTTGATTAATACAATATACTAATATTTTTAAACAATTTCCATTAAATTTTATCATTATAACAGCATTAGGTATAAAAGTTAAGGGCAGTCAGGACCATGTGTAAGTTACGGGGGACTTTATCCGTAACTTACGGGCATCCATAACTTACCTTGGTTTTGTAAAACACTTAAAGCTTGTACTTGTGTGTTTATGTGTGGACTTACGGGCACCCATAGCTTACGAAGGCTTCGTGCAAGGATACCAATAGAACACTAACAATTTTTTGCTCTGAGCAGCTAAAAATGGACGAATCGGGTGCATTTAAAGACTATTTAGTCATAATTAACATATTTAACCTTTAACTTGCACTTTGTTTCATCATAAATCTTTACTTTTTGACCTAGGCCAGTGCCTTTATGAGACTGTGTTCTCATCACCACCTAACACTAGAATTGAAACAAGTAGATAAAAAGACACGATATATCTAAGATGAGAATACTTACAATATGATAACATGCACTTGTAGCCATCACTTAAATACGAGTTATGAAAGTCTAATGAGGCATGAAACATTTTGTACAATCCTATAGGAAAATATGAATTCAATTGTCTAGTTAAGCTGATTTAAAGGGCCATTCTGCTTTTTTGAAAAAAATAAAAACACAAATGCTACCTGAGAGTATTTTTAAAGTATGTTTATTGTATCTCAATATCTTCTTGATCAAATTGAATTTGGTTTTAAAGGGTTAATTACAAACAGGGAGTACTTATTGTTAATTAAGCAATTTGACCTATTTTTGGTGTTTTCCCTTTCAATGGCTCAATATTTTTAGCTGAAACCTGTTAAATACACAAGGGGGACATTTCTCTACAATTAGGAGTTTATTTTACTCAAATCCGTTCAGTAGTTTGCTATCAGCGTCCAAAAAACATAACACACATATTTTTAGCGTTTAAAAATTAACGGCTGGATTTTTTTAGTTAAAACTTAGGGCACATAGTTACAGATTTTGGTGTAAATTTTTTTTTTTGTCCCTTTAAAAATTTGTATTATAAAAACAAAAATTCAACAAGTCTCGCAAGCGTATACGCCCACCAGCAGCTTGATAAAGAGGTAAATGTAAACTCCAAAACAAACGCGATATCAAAAGGATCCATGAAGAATTGTAGCCTGTAGAGTGAGCATGAGCAAAAAAAAAAAAAAAAAACGAACGCGATATCAGAGTTTTACACGTTATCTCGGAAGAAAATCATCGAATCATTACCAAATTCAATAGTGCACATCTTCATAATGATATTGACACACATACAAAATATCAAAAGGATCCATGAAGAATTGTAGCCTGTAGAGTGAGCATGAGCAAAAAAACGAACGCGATATCAGAGTTTTACGCGTTATCTCGGAAGAAAATCATCGAATCATCACCAAATTCAATAGTACACATCTTCATAATGATATTGACACACATACAAAATATCAAAAGGATCCATGAAGAATTGTAGCCTGTAGAGTGAGCACGAGCAAAAAAACGAACACAATATCAGAGTTCTACGCGATATCTTGGAAGAAAATCATCGAATCATCACCAAATTCAATAGTGCACATCTTCATAATGATATTGACACACATACCAAATATCAAAAAGATCCATGAAGAATTGTAGCCTGTAGAGTGAGCTCGAGCAAAAAAACAAACGCGGTATCAGAGTTTTACGCGATATCACGGAAGAAAATCATCGAATCTTCACCAAATTCAATAGTGCACATCTTCATAATGATATTGACACACATACCAAATATCAAAAGGATCCATGAAGAATTGTAGCCTGCAGAGTGAGCACGAGGTAAATGTGAACGGACGGACGGACCGACGGACCGACGGACGGACCGACATGGGCAACCACAATATACGCCCATACTTACGTGTGGGCGTATAAAAATGCTGTTGCCAACATAACCTCCACTCTCTGGTCTGCTAACTTTAATTCACGTTCATAGTTTATTGTTCATAGACCACAACTGTCTGAATTCAATGTGAGTACTTTTGGATTCTTTTTAGATTCTTGGTTGACATTTATATCATAATGTATAATTTCAGAATAATTCGCTGACACTTAATAAATAATAATTACCTAATGCTTATTAACTTTATTAATGGAATGTCTGACATTTTGGAGGAAAGTATATAATTTTCGCCCGATTTAATGAGAACTATATTTTAAAATATAAAGAAATCTGCATAAAGTGAAAATTCATTCATTTATGTTGGTACATAATATAAATAAACCGTCCAACCCTGAAAACGCACATAGGTCGCTTTCTTCTTAACAACAAATTTACTTTTAAAGGTTTATATATTATTAAATGTTTTAAAATGTTCGTTTGGTGATGGAAACTGAACTCCCTTCTTTTCAATCAGCACACTTAGTTTTTTGTGTAACCATTTTAAACAAAAAATTAGCTTGGTCAAGTTGATACAAAGAAGAAATTTGCATCTTTTAGAAAACTTTTCACGTTTCAGCTAGAAATATTGAACCATTTAAAGGGCAAACACCAAAACTAGGTCAAATTGCTTAATTAACAATAAGTACTCCCTGTTTGTAATCAACCCTTTAAAAACAAATTTCAGTTTGATCAAGAAGATGCATAGTATAATGAGCATACTTTAGAAATTCTTTCAGGTAATATTTGCGCTGTTTTTGATAATGGAAACCTTTTTGAAAAAAGCAGAATGGCCCTTTAAATCTTCTTCGAAAGACCCCATCTAAATATCGTTCTGTAATTCCACAATACAGAGAGGACCACATAAAACAAAACATAAGACGATATTATAGATTATAAAACATTTAAATACAGTAAGGTTTACTTAGATATACGGTGAGAGGATCTGGAAACAACCTGGAATTATATTTACTTTCTTAAACATTTCATCAAGAGTGACAGTTAAACTAATAATTCTCAACATTAAAAAGTGGAAAACGAGCCTATCCTGTATGTGAATAAAACATAATATCAAATCGATTAGTGCTTGGCAGACAGGAAGCGATAATTTCTATAGAATTGTTCGCTCCAATGACTTCATCTGACAACCTATTGAGTATTAAAGTCAGAATAAACTGCTAGATGCTGCCAGTTTTCATCTAGCCTAATTGTTATATTAGCATGGCGACAGTATACAACATTCTTAGGCTTCTTATAATTAAGAAATATTGTTCAGGATAATGGAATTCGTCTTGTATTTCCATATTGAAGGTAAGATGTTCTACTATCTCATAAAATAGTAAATTGTTAATATGGAATATTGTATTATTACCGGCTGTGTGAATTTAAAATAAGATCTAGATGCGCAATTTTGTCAATAGGTTTTCATCTATTAACGCTGTTTGATGTGTTTATTTGATGGTTATGGTTGATAAAGGTCTATCAGTAATTAATAGATGGAAATTAAACAAAACCTGTACAAATCAAAAGTAACCATAGTAATTTCATAACTCGTTTATTGACAGTTTATTATTACTAAAAACATCACTTATTACATGAAAATGACTTCACAGACATCATAAAGATAAATAATGAAATAGATGAAGTTGTGTAATATATACTGATAACGCAATTTATTCTGCAGTATACTGTGCGAATTAAGAACGCATTCCGTGATGAAAGGAAAGGTTATATTGAAAATTTGATCTTCAGCGAAATCAATCCGGATGTTGAAGGCCTTTTGTTGCTGCCAGCTATATGTAAATACTTTGTACATCACGAATAACTCATATAAAACTGGTTTATGTTTTGTACAATACTATTTGATACCGGGCTGTTCATTATCAATTATTAACGATTAGAATAAAAGAGATATAAAGACGAGCTAACGTAACATTTACACTATAAAAACTTCTGTTGATATGACAACATCTGATAAAAAAAAAAAATTCCAGCGTGTTTGGAAAGAGATTAGAGATTGATTATGGTTGAAAATGTCACAGGTTTTAACGATGAATAAAATGTTTCAGAATAAAAAAAAAGTCTCGTTTCATCGAAAGGTTAGGGAGATAACTTTGGTAATATTATTTTTATTATCAATCATTACCTTCAAATTGTGGTTCTGGAATTAAATTAAATGGTGTGTGGCTAATGGTAACAGGTCAAGTCATGCGGTGTGTAAAATAAATAACAGGACAATGTGTAAAACTAGGATACTCTTATTTATCAAATATTTTGGGAAATGATAACAATCTAAAACAGAAGTAAAAATATATTCTATATAGGAAATGGAGGAATAATACTTAAAATGATCCAAAACATAATCAGAAACATTGCCTCCTTAGATTTCGAATGTTCAAAAACTGTTTTTGCAGCTATTTAATCCTTAAAAAATGAAGGTTACTCAAAATTTTGGTCCATTGATCATTTGGCTTAAGAGAACACTGCAACTACTTTGAGTATTGATTGTCCCAATTCTACTTATATCGAAAAAACAAATAATGTCTCTCAGAGCTGTTAACGGAATACTACCTCTTAGAATAATCAAAAAAGCAAAATTATCAAAATTGGTGAATAAGAGTTTTATTGAGCGTTTTTCAATTATGACCTGTAATTTTATGGAAAATTAATTAATTTGATGGTCTATTGGATATGTTTGTATACTGTAGACATGTTTGATAAGGAATCGATCAATTCAAGTTTGTCCTGAAACTTGTTCAAGAGGATTTCAATTTGTCCTATAGGACAAAGTTCAATTCTAGTTTCTTCTTGGACAATTTTAAATTCTCTTATAGGAGAAACTCCAATTTGAGTTTGTACTAGGACAAAGTCTCCTGGATTTTAGTTTCTACTGTGACATATATACTCTTATTTGCCAAGTTTGAGAACTTTATTTTTGTTTTCATTTTAAGAGGTGGTATCCATTTGTCAAACACTTTTGTCTTTCACTGAAATGGGAGCAATCAAGATGGCAACCCTATTGTTGCCAATCTCAAAGACATTTTCACATATCATATAATTATTTATATTCATCGTATGTTCTAGTTTGTTATCTGAAAGAAATGCCCTGCTCAGATTCCATGATCTTCATCAATATCTTGTTCTAGAAAGTTGATGATAAAATAAAAATGTATTAATCTGAACAATTTAAATAAAATTTATAACAAATTATATTACCAAGCTATTGATTGTGTTTCATTTTCAGAAAACACATAACACGTATCTATATTGATGGTTGGCTTGAAATATTTTAGTCATAATTGGAATTTACATGCGGGTCAAATTGGATCCACCCCTCCCCACCTTGTATCCGCCCCTGACATGTACATGTAATAAACAGATACTTTAATTCGTGTTAATTAGTTATACAAGTATATATATATATTGGATTTGAACAATTACAGTGAAATTGAAACTATGACAAGAAGACAGTAAGCTTTATTTACTTTAATTTGACGAACGAGTTAACCCTATTCACCCTGTGCATTAACAATGTCTTGCTAGATTAAAAATGAACATCGTCAAAAGTTTTCACTATAATTATTAATGTATTCCCTAGAAATTAATAGCGCTTCAATATTTAAAGGACATTTAAGAATTTACATCAAAATCCCTTAAGGACACATATTTCTTTACAGAGCTACTATACATGTACATTAATAATCATGTATAGTTGTAGACAGGACACCATTACCTTTGTTCTTTAGGTCGTAAAATAACTATACATGTATTGATAAAACATGAATTGCTTCCTTAAGCTGAAAAAAGCTGAAGGTGACAAAGAATAAACAATAACATTGATTTGAGGGAAGGAATTATTTTAGACAATAATGTCTTAGAATTCATGTAAATTAATTTGATCTATCACGAGGGGCGAATTTATCTCCAGGTAAATAGGCAGCTCCCTTCGGCCCATCGAAAATCTAGGCCATGAAGAGACACGCGATATACATACAACTTTTTGATTCGTTTAAATTAACATTACCAGAGCTATCTTGTGGTAATAATCGTGTTAGATTTCGATGAGACAAAAAAGAACTATGCTGTATTATATTTTTTATGAGTTGCAAAAGTGAAATCAGAACTCGAATCATAAAATACAAAGTGGCGACCCGAGAACTAATGGTTAAGATTAAATGTAGTATTTCTTTTATGGTGATAATCTAGCGATAGTAGAAATATCTGCGTATTTTGACATGCTATATTGTTAGGGGCAGTACTTGTACCATTTTCATTCGATGACTCTCATATTTTTAGGGTTTGACAACGACATCTCGACAGATGATATACTTCACTATACAGTGTACTCTGTCATTTCCGACATCTGAGTACTACGACATTCAGCGTAATCCGTATCCGTCATGTCGAAATATTTTCTGGGACACCCGATATAACATTACAAACGGGATCCTTTCGCTAGAACGACAAACAATTCTCTGATCCCCAGTAGTTATTATCAAGATCTCGTTGATGTTTTCATTTTTAACAGGATTTCGTTGCTGTTCTCAGGCTATTTTACACAAGATTTTGTTGCTGTTTTCAGGTTATGTTAAACACCATCTTGTTTCTGTTTAAGGCTATGTTTAACACCATCTTGCTGATGTTTTTATGTTATTTTTACACCATCTGATTGATGTTTTCAGACTAATATAAACAAGATTTTGTTGCTGTTTTCAGGTTATGTATAACACCACCTGATTGGTGTTTTCAGGTTATTTCGTAAATAGATCTGGTTGCTGTTTTTTTATATATAAATTTAATAATAAATATAATCTTATTAATGTTTTTGGGTTATTTTAAACAAGATCTTGTTGATATTTTTATACTTTTATTTAGTTATTTTTTACACAATCTCGTTGACTTTTTAGGTTCTTTTTAACAAGACCTTGTCATTGTTGATCTTTGTAGATTATTTTTAACAACACATTGGTTTTGTTCAATTTATAAGGTTCTTGTTGATGTGTTCGGGTTATTTTTTTAAATCTAAAGAAATATTGGTTTCTTGTTGTTATTTTTTTTTTTTAAATATTTTATTTGTATTTTTCAGGATCGAACGGTTTCCTGTATAGAAAATAACCATGATAAAAGACAAAATGTGTGTTTTACAATTAGGCCTACTATGTATCGTCAGTGTAAAAGGTGGAAAAGAAAGCTCTTTATTCTAGTATGGTTTGTTTTGTGGTTAACAATATTTTTCAAAATGGATCAGACTTTTAGTTTCAATGATGAACTGAAACCTGATACTCTTCGTGTTCAATCAACTTACGCCTCGTTCAAGCCAACTACTTTGCCACCAACACCTCCTCCTATCTTAAAGGGACATTATATTCTTGCCAATTTTGGTCCAGGTCGACTTGGAAATGAACTATTCCGTCTGGCATCACTTATAGGAATAGCTGATACACTTCGTTACACGCCAGTAGTTGACAGTCATATCGCTAGTATAACCTCCATTTTCAAAAGTTCCATACAAGTTCTTAAAAGGTTAAAAAATTCTGAAAATTTTTCCGAAAAGGCTGCAGGAATCTATGATATTCGAATTTTAAATATTTCAACTCAGTATAATTTGACATTGAATGGCTATTTTCAATCCTGGAAGTACTTTGCTAATGCAACGAATATTTTGAAAAAAGAGTTCCAATTCCTTCCACATATTATAAAAGAAGCAAAACAGTTACTCCCTCCAAGAGACAAACCACTGGTCGGTGTTCACGTACGAAGAGGAGACATGAATTCAGTTGGAGCGAAAAGACGAGGCTACAACATAGCTGATATTGGATATTTAAACCGCTCAATGCAGTATTTTAGACATAAACTTGGCTCTGTGAGATTTGTTGTTGTGTCTGATGATTTAAATTGGTGTAAAAAATATTTGAAAAAGCCAGATGTTAAAATTGTACGAGGAGGATCGCATGTCGTGGATCTGGCTGTATTGTCATTGTGTGATCATAATATAGTGACTAGTGGTACATTTGGGTGGTGGGGTGCCTGGCTTGCTGGTGGACAAACAGTTTATTTTAAAAATTATCCAAGAAATAATTCGTGGCTTAACAAGCAATATAAAAAATCAGAATATTATCCTCCAGATTGGGTTGGAATGTTATAATACGCAAATACCGATTATTTTTTTATTATTATTTATGTATGATATAAAGTGGGATTAAAGTTAACAGTTAAAACTTATAAACCGGACTGTTTTATCCATGTAAGGTTTATAAGAAAGGATAACCCGTATTATTAAAAATCAAAATTTTATTTGCCATTAAGAGACCAAACTTGGTCCTTATTTTATGAAGCTGGCATACACTTTTATGTATATATCTTTAACATAAAAAGTTCATAGATCACTATTACTGAAAGCAGATAGTAAATGTATGACCAGTTGACTTATTATGTAAAAGGAATCTGGTTTTACTGCAAGTATGTATCGGTGACGGAAACAACAGATATATTAATTGTGGTTTACCTTGCCAAATTTGTGTCGTGTTAAAAGTTGCCTTTCACACATAACAATCTTAACTAAAACTCACAAAATTACACATCTGTGTTTTATTAAAACAAGTTGCCATAAGCAGATTAGGAAAATGCCAAATATGCAACTGGTGCTGATTGGCTGGTTAATTGCGCGTTAAAATGAATTGAAGGAGTTTTACGTCCTAATAGACGATAATTAATTCCCATTCCCAGTAAACTTGTTCCCATGGTTACAGCATTGTAAAGCAGTCATCAAACCATGAATATTTTGACTTTTTTTAAGATGTGAATTAAGATTCCATAATCAATCGATAACATACAGCGTTCTTTTACATTGAAATAAGTCGAGTGTTATGTGTATGAATATGGCTTGGACCATCAAACACCTCCTTAAAAACTTGGATGTTTTTTCAATTATACGTGAAATTACTTTTACGGATACAGTCGTCCAATCATTGCCTTCATATCTGATAAAATCCAATCTAACATTTCGGCAAGAACATCAGGGGCAGACCCAGGATTTAGAGAAAAGGGAGGGGTGGTCTCTGAAATATAACATACCTCAAATTCAACGGCATTGCGAGCGCCGAGGGCGCGGCGCGAGCGGCAAATTCAAGAGGGTTCTGACATCAATCGGCCAAAGATAGGGGGGGGGGGGGGGGGTATCCGCCCCTGAACAATGTACATGGCGTAAAAATACTACAGACCATCACGATAAACGTTTCAATGATGTCGCATGTCTTGCAGTTTACCTACATATTTAATATAAATTATGTACTATTGACAACAACATCCGGGTCTAAACTGAGTGCATGATGTTACGCTTATATGGTATTGTGAATTTTTCTGTAGACTGAATCAGCTAAAGAATCATATTTTGTGTCCCTTGTGGCTATTTTATCATCATCATCCGATGGAAAAAGTAATCAGTAGAATAGACGACGTAATGTAATGCAGAATGTGCGATGAATTCAGAATCAAGTTTAAATCCTGGGGAATTCATTTTGTTCGATCTATTTTGGTTTAAGATGAGTGTGAAGATTCCAATTACTGGGGTTGGAATCGAAGGATTAATAGATTGCGTGGTGGTAAGTGAAAGATTGATAGGAACCAGATTACATAGAGTATAATCATATTACCTTCTAGTTTATTACATTATCTTGCCTATTCTATCATTCAAGCCACATCGTTACGGTCTTCAACTTTCTCAATTATAGTTTCCATTCTCGCTTAAATTCTATCATTTAATTCAATATTTTTAATATGTTCTATTCACCATTTCGTTTTTAATATTCAGCAGTCATAACTTTTATCTTCGTGCCTATCAACCAGTGACATCTAGTCCGTTCCAATAAAAACCAATAAAATAGTGACGTCAAAAGCAATAAATTTCGATAAGCTGAATGACAAATCTTTAATCTCATGGTGACTGATAAAAAGATCTATGAATATTTGTATGTCATTTACTGCTTGTTTAGTTAACAATTCAAAACAAAATTCGATCCACTTGACTTGGAACAAATTGTAATTGGAACTAAACTAACAGGCAAAAGAAACTTATCACTTTAAAAGTCGTTGTATCAAAGACCCTTCCTTTGTATATTGTGGAGAATTGAATATCGGCATTACAATGCATTTTCATTTTAATTCTTCAAAATTATAAATCAGTCATCATATATCTCACATATGCCTTTGACTTTGAGGTGTGGTCAAATGAAGTCGGTGATAAGTTTCTCTTGCCTGTCAGTTTATTTAAAATGTTTAACTGACAAGCTATGAGCGGATTTAGTTCAACATTTTTATGAATAAAATACTGTTTGTAAAATATCCCATATCTGTTGGATATTGCCGTCAATTGTTCGATTTAAGAAGAGTTGTGTATAGATTTAACCAGACAAAAATTGTGCTGAGGACGACCATATACTATAACCTGTTAATCAATACTGGTCACAATTGATTTCCTTCTGCTTATTATTTCAAAGATCGAATAAACTTTTGTTTGAATCTTGGATAATAACATTTTTCGTTATTAAACTATTGTAAGTTAAATTGAACGATCTAAAATTCGATCGTAACTTGCTCGCAAAGTAGTTTTCACTACCGTAAGAATTATGACTGGATCAACCTTTGACTCGTGATGAAGCCTCCGTTTCAGTTTTCATCGACTGTATATAACAACTTCACTTTTCAATATTTTGTTTATTTGCTAAAAGCAGCTTTAAATTTCAATAATACAACCAGATCTAACCCATAGAATGACCTATATGTAAACATCGACTCATATAACATAAACAAATGTATAAACAGAACCAATGGTAATATTGCACATTACATGATTTATGACATACTTATAAACAGAACCAATGGTTATATTGCACATAGCATGAATTATGTATGATATACAAAATGCATACATTATTTACTAAAGTTTACATTATTAACGTTTACAATACATGTATTTCAAAATTATTTACTACTAAAGGTGGCACTTTTTAAAGAGATCATAGATGCCAATTACATCTATTTTCGTTTACAATGAACGGATCTGATTTTTCAAGTCTGGGTCTACCAATTAAAAAGTTCACATGACATTCCCTGAAGTTAAAGGGACAGTCTGAATTTTTTTTAGGTCAAAATTTTTTTTTGCTCAAATTTGTGAAAACTTTACACTAAAATCTGTAACTATGGGCCCTTTAATGTATCTGAAAGTTTTAACTAAAAAAATCCAGCCGTAAATTTTTAAACGCTAAAAACATGCTAAAATTTTTTAAAAACCTTACGTAAGGTTTTTAAGTGTGTTATGTTTTTTGGACGCTGATAGGAAACTACTGAACGGATTTGTGTAAAATAGACGCCTAATTATAGAGAAATGTCCCTCTGGTGTATTTAAAAAGGTTTCAGTTAGAAATATTGAACCATTTAAAGGGCAAACACCAAAACTAGGTCAAATTGCTTAATTAACAATAAGTACTCCCTGTTTGTAATTAACCCTTAAAAACCAAATTTAGTTTGATCAAGAAGATATAGAGATGCAATAAGCATACTTTAAAAATACTCTCAGGTAGCATTTGCGATTTTTTTGATAATGGAAACTTTTTTCAAAAAAGCAGAATGGCCCTTTAAGGGTATAAAGAAAGCAATAACGCGGAACAATATTTCATCATAATATATACAATTAACTCAATTTTACTCAACGCAATGTAGCTAAGCCAGGAATTCATAATATTTTACATTGACAGTAAAACCCTACACATTGTTTAATAGGCATAATGTAAATACACAAGAATCATCGGGTAAAAAGGTATATACCAAAGCTTCCAGAGGAACGACATTCTTGTCATGCCTATCTGGATCAATTCGATTCAAGAACACACAATAATGCACTAATATAGTCTACAAGTTTAATACATTTGTAATACGTATTGTTTTATCGTATGTTGTATAATCTTTGATTGATCAATTCAAGTAATGAAGTATGTACACAATGGGGGTGATCATTAGTCGGAAGTTGAGAAAATATTTACTGGATCAAGTTTGATATAGCATGTCTCTGATGGGGCTAAACGGTAGAATTTGATATCTGCAACAGATGTTGACAACCAGATTTAGGTATATAACTCTGATGTAAACCAACATCCAGAGGAATCTCACATTTATCTGGATGTTGAGTTGTAATGGAATCGCGTGATATCATGTCATAACGATTTTCTACAGAATTCCACACGTGAATAGGAGATCTGTATCCATATAACTGAAAATCACAAGCACAACCGTACGGAGAGAAACAACAGAAATATCGAAATGTTACATTAATCATATTGACTTCATCACTAACTTCAGTGGCTCCTTGTGTACCTTGGTCTTCCACAATAACTATTTCTTTAACTGGAAAGTCTTCTTTACTCGTGTTCTTATTCTTTTTAGACGTTTTGAGTTCTTTGTTCGTTGGTCCACAAGGGAAATGATATGATATGAGACTATGATAACGTTGAGCATCTTTAACAGAAAGTTTATAATAGGGTAATAAGGGATCAACTTCACTACTTCCAGTTAGGTTTTCTGGTGGTCTAGTATCTTGAACTGGTACTCTTAAACCAGGTAATAGAAATATATCTGATATCTTCCATTTGACAGTTATACCACTGGAAATCATGCGTGTTGACACATCTAAATCTTGTTCTTTAAAACAGGTAGTATGATCTACAATTCCTTTGATAATATCTGAATAACTAAATATACTGTCTTTATTTTTTAAATAATAAATTATACACACCACTGCATACTTGGCCAGATGCAGAATATCTGTGGAGTGTGCCAACATACTGATCTGATATTCATAAGCTATGGACAGTTCCTTGGCTACTTCATACAAAGTATTTTCAATTTCACTTTCTTCAATCCCTTCTAGTTTATGTAAAATAGTTGCTGCCTTGTAACACTTAACAATATCATAAACATAACGAAAAATTCGTGGTAAATTTCGTTGAAAGTTTGAAAATCGAAACTTTTTTAATGCTGCTAGAGTTACGTCCCTTCTAGATTGACCTAAAGCTAGAAAATCTACACTACAATCTGAATTGCCACAGCTAGAAAAAACTGTTTCCATTCTAGTTTCATACTTTCGTTTCTTCTTCAAAGATTCTGATACAAAATAATCTTTAAATATCTTTTGCATACTATATAACTCTTCTTTAGTTGGCAGTGGGGATTTCAACTTAACCATCTTAAATTATCAATGATGTACAAAATGCTCAATGAATGTGCATGTATAAAAAAAATTAAAAGCAAAAATACTACAGAACCTTAGAACAATAATTGATATGTTATCAAATTCCTCTTAACAAATGACCCGCTACTTGGAGCAGTAATAATAAAAGTTTAAGAACAATAAATAATAACAACAAATAAAACACAGTCCAAAAATAAATAGATTAAAAATAAGGTATCAAAAATATCACAATAATAAAACAAATGTGAGCGTTAATCGAAAATTAAAAATTACTTCAACAAAATATATGATATGATATGGCTTTGGTATGGGTACAAAAACAATATGACTAGAAGTAACAACTAATAAGCATAAAGTGATGTCAAGCTGACTGTAATATATTGCACTTTAAGGATATCAAATCGTGATAGATAAAGATAAATAACTCAATCAATAAATAATAACATTCATACAGTGTGTAATATATTGATTATTAAATAATATGATTTTTATACTTCATGATTTCACATATTCACAAGGTGACATTTTGGTATTAGCCACATTGGTCCATGAGTATTGAGGGTGATCATATCTTTTAATATTCTAGTTTTGGCACCATGTGCATTTCCTGAAATATAAAAGATATAAGCCTACTTAAGCAACCATTGTACTGAGAAATCAAAATCATTCATATTGAAATAAAAGGGATAATGCAGTAAAGATCAATTCATAGAGGTTTTGCCAAGGACCAGCTGGGAGAAAGAATTCTCATGGAACTTAAGTTGTTATCCTTGTAAAATATAGATATTACTTTCATTCTTAGGCATGAGGATTTACTTATTTATCAGACCTATAATTCAGTTTATGTCCCATGGAAAATACCATGTCCCCATTCTGGTCCATGTTCCCGCCCCGCCCCAAGTTGAAAACCCGCTATAAAAAGCTGCACAAGGGAAGGCTACAATACAATGCTATTAATTAACATTAAACAATATGTAGAAGACCCAACACCACTCCTGAACTAGTATTGAGGCCTGTAAACATTTTTGGATCTGGGATTCATGGTGGGGAATGGTTAAATAGAATTCAGGAGAAATAGCCTACATGGATTATATGAATGTATGACCGGTCGGACCATTAGGCCGTGTTGAATTGATTCCTTGTTTCTCCTGCCACCACTCTGGCAATCATGTGCGGTAGTGCGGTAAACACAACACAAAGTGGGTTTTAAGGGTGTTAAAGAGGCACAGGCTTCATTTTCGTGGGTCGATTTTTCCAAGTCTCAGAAACGGGGACTTTTTTAGCTCAGTAATTTAGTACTGGTTATCACAACTCACCATTGAAATTTGAGTCTTCAAATCCATGTGCATCCATAATTATTAGCATTTGAAAGTTATAATGCCCTACTACACATTATCGGTACTATGCAATATATAGAAAAGTCATTTATAGAAATAGAAGGAGAAATGTCTAATTTAAGATATATTTGAAGGAAATATGCAATTTTTGTACATTTCTAGTGCTTCTGAAGGATACTGAAGTATATTCAAGACCCAAATCAACCAATAAAAATGAAGACTGGTCCCCTTTAATTGGGCTATTTCACGTTATGAAAAAATGGAATAAGTATATGAAATAATGATTTCTTGAGACTAGTTGTGCATTTGTTGATGATTTGGGGTCCTTCTCGATAGTTTAAGGTTGATTTCATGTCAATGAGATTTTTTTTAATGAGTTGACAGCCCTTTCAAACATGTCATAAAAATTGGACATTTCAAACCTTTGATACAAGTTTAAAAAACTGTGAATGGATCAATCTACATCAAACTTGGCATAAATGTAGACAATTACATTGCCGAGAAACGTACAGAGCGATTTTCCAAAAAAAAATATTATTTTGGTGGTTACCATGGAAATACGAAAATTTACAAAAATTTATTTGTAGGTACGGCAAACATTTTTCAGGGGCCAAACTGATTAGAATTTTCGAAAAAACTCTCTGTACGTTTCATCCTTATTGAATAAGCTATCAATCAAGACCAAGATCGTAATTTTCCAATAAAAAATGGCTGAGAAATCTTGTACCAACCGGGACACATTTTGCTACTTTTTCCTAATTTTTTAGCAAAAACTAACGAAATACCTAATTTCTTTTCGGTTTTTTTCATTCTATATAGTTTACAAATAAAGTAATAATAATTATCTACAATCTGAGACCAAAAATAATAAGTAATTCGCAAAAATTCCATCTCGTGGTTTTTTTCTCGAACGCTAGCCCAATCAATACCCTTAAAACACAAAGTGGTTTAGCATAATATCTATAGTCTGAGGGTTGTGTACCTTTACTAATATCTACCTCCTGGTCAGAAATAAACACACAGATAATATCTAATTGAATAAACAACGAGAAATGACTTCTCGGGTGTTTGGTAGAATTTTATTTATAGGTTATTTACGTAATTTATTTAAATATTTTTTTTGTGTTAAAAAGATAAGCGCACGATTTTCGGGGTTCTCGAGCTAAGCGCGCAGGCGAGGAGAAACAAGGAATCAATTCAACACTGCCTTACTGGCTCGGACCTAAAAAAAAAAATTATAACCAACTCGGACCAATGATATTTTTTATATAGGCTACTGGAAAATATTTTTTGATTGGAATGGTCAAAGGATTAACGATTAAGAGTTATCTATTATAGGCCTACAAGTTTACTTTCAATTTGTTTACAAAAGTGGTCCGATCAAAGCTAAAAAATATTTTAGTTGAATCTTAGTCAATTTTTTTTTGCGTGCAATATTGTCACGACTCCGACCGGTCCTGATTCCGATTAGATCATGTACTGATAGTGATGTATAAAACAAAATCATTGCTCTTCGTACTGTAGTAGCAATTTACTCTCGATAATCAACACAAATAATGCATTCACCTACCTATTATAGAGAAAAATCATCACTCCATTATCTTTTCTTGTGTGAAGTGAAATCTCCATACGTGAACAAGCAGCTCGTTATAGTAGGAAGTGACATGTCAAGATACGTTGATCTTTTCTTCTGGTATCGGCGAGTAAATTTGAATTCCAATATGGCTGACATGAACGGGAGATAACTCCCAATTCTTGATTCAGACCACACTTTTTCATTTATATGGAAAACATTCATAGAAAACTTTTATTCTTGACAGATAACATTATTTAGATATTAATCAATACAAATCAAAGTATAAACACTTGACATTCTTATATCACATAGAAGTAGGCACTTAAACAATCATACAAAATTAAAAATATAATATTCAATATAGGATAGCTACTATATATTTCTTTTTGATAAACAATGAGATAGCAAAAAGATCAAAATTTTATAATCCTTACCAGCATCAACTTCTTTCAAGCTAGCAAAAATGTTTGAATACATTATTCGGTTGCTGCAGTAAAAGATGATTAAAATATATAAAAAAAAACCTCAAAAGATATACTGTCTCTAATGACGCCTATAGTCTGTCACATGATTCGTAACAATCAATTCACTGCCAGTTTCTATACAGTAATAAAGAGCTGGAAATTATTCCAAATATTCCTGATTTGAATCTTGAAAATTTCCCTGCCCACAAAAAACCAGGTGGTAACCAGTTGATAGCATTGAGTAAATCAGCAGCTGACTGTATAATTAATAAAACATATCCATATTCTTCTGTCTTTAAAACCTTTAATTTATCATTTATTTCTTGATTCTGTCCAGAAACTGTCCTAAAATACAAAGCAAACGGTCATGAAATTAGTCAACTCTATGATCATTTCAACAAGTTTACATAGGTAATAAAATTTAGTGATATTCTTTATATTTTCATGAAATGGTATTCTTCAGGTAATTTCAATTTATTAAATCATTTATCTAGAGTTATACTATAATAACAGACAATTTAATTGATCAGAATTTCATCTTAGAACTAAACTTATCAAACCTTACCCTTTTTCATCTTTATCTAAATATTTCTGTTTTTTTAATTGAGCTTGTGATTTTTTATTATTCATCAACTTTATAACAGCTCTGAAAATAAATCGGAACATATTAAAAAAAAATATATATTTCTAAAAGTAAATTTTTTAAGGATTTTATAAGTTTTAAAGCAAATTTTTTATCAGCAAAGCTTGTAAATAAAAATAAAAAATGTCAAGTTATGATTATAGCCAATGAAAATTGGAAATAAAATCACTATTTAGATCCTGAGTTTTCAACTGGTTTCCTCAAGTGTCCCTGAATACGCATGAGAAAATAACCATGTCCCCTGAACAGAAATTATTTGGATTTCTGACTCGTTGGTTGACACACACTTCTTCCTCTTTCTTCTTGACGATTACATGTGTGCATGACAATTGTGGCCCAGATATAAAGAGTCTTTACATTGCATTGCATAAACATTTACCCAGAAAATACAATATATAACATTTTTTCAGACCTATAGCTCAGTTTGTATCCCCTGGAAAATGTCCAAATGTCCCCAGTTTTGGACATTTTCCCCCCAAGTTAAAAACCCAGGATTTAGATGCTGAAATATCCAGAAGTGAGAAACAGCCTGGTGAAATAAAATCAAACATGTTTATTTTTCTGTATTTTTTTCCATAATATAATGATCTAATCAAACAAAAAAACTACTTACTTGCTAATCTCTAGAATTAATGATATAGCCCAGATAGCAATACATATAACCCACCATAAAGCTGAACTTCTATTAATAATTTTTTTATCAGCAAACCAAGCTATATGTTCTACTATGAAGTAAGACTGATAAAGTGTGTTGGTCATCATATCTAAAATACGTAATATAGGGTTCTTGTCCTGAAGTAGAAAAGATGATATAACCGATTTTGAATATATTATATCAGCGTTTTTAATTTGAACAATAATACAAATTTCATGGTATGCATCAAAGAGATGTCAAGAGCCCTCAAACGTACACAGCCTGTAGCACACAGGGCCTTGATTCAGAGTCCTATCTGAACAACTGGATGCTTTTTCCATGTCAGCCCCTCTTACCTGCATCACTGACAGGGAATGCTGGGTTCTAAAGGTATCATTACCATCCATGCCCATGCATGGATTGAACCCTGGACTTTCAGGTTAGCAGAAAACTTCTAACTCACTGAGCAATCAAGCCTCTAAACATCAAATGGAAATGTATAAAATTGCTCATTTGTTCATCATACCTTTTTACCATAATAAAACTTGAGATTAACTGCTGCCATAGACAGATCATCAAACAAACGTAAAACAGTTCGACATCCATTGAATTCTTGAGCAATTGTGTTAAATTTAGTGTTGAATGGTGAATTGCCTGATCCACCAATTAACATAGCTATATAGGTACCTAATCTCATCACTCTATCACGTCCTCTATAAGTCTCTAGTAATTTAACTAGTTGGAGAGCCATTGTACTGTTCTTTGTTCAGTTTCTATCTGTAATAGAGAAAATTGATTCAATTTGACATAGAATAAAAATAAAAGATTTGGATACATTTAAATGGAATATTCAACATTTTTGAAAAACACAAAATCCCTTCAAATATATTTGTACCTGAACATTCATTTTTCATCTGTACGCCTACATTTGTTTTAAATATAATGCGTAGTCCCAATAAAATTGCAAAATAGGGATTTGAAGGCTGAAATTTCGTGGGACAGTTGTGAACACTAATTTTACTGATTAGCCTAGTTTAACTATTATTGGACGAACCTAAATGTATTTTATTCAAAATGTTAACTCAAGTTATTTCCATGTATAAAAATTAAAATAATCATAGAATTAGAATTTACCACACATACTACCATACATATAATAACAAGTTACCAACTTACAATAAGTAATCTGATTCTCAGTAAGGTTACAATTTTAGAATAGTTTATTGTTATATTTTATGAAAATACTACCACTCAACGTCAGGTTTTATCTGACTAATGAAAATACGTGCAAATATGATTCATAAAATTGATAACATGTAGGATAGTAGGCATATATTTACCTTACTAACTTACATTTTATACATGTTAAGATTGTCACAATCTTTAAAGTCAATCCATCTTTAAGTTTAAAGTCCAATTTATTTAACGAGTTGAATGGGCATGATAAAAGTGAAGTTTAAGTTCGTAAATCTAATAACAGATCCCAATGTCAGGTTAGCTATAATGTTTCAGATCAAAACTAAATACTTACTTTATCTGAAAAATAATTTGTGACATATAGATGTGAGTGATGTGTTTAAAACAAGTTATTAAAATCTTCAATAATAAACAAACTGAAAGTAGGTGAGGGGAGATAACTGTTATTATTTCATCAACTAACTAAACACCTAGATGAACCAAGTTCAACAACAAAACCCCCGAATTATGATCGTATTTTGAAAACCTATCAAAAATTGAAATTATTTTTTTGGTCATGCTTGGTCATGCTTAAATCAATCTGGCTTGCTAATATCATAATATATTCATACCTGTAGTTATTTTCGATCTCTCATCCAACGGTAACGGTCTAGAAGCATTCTGATTTTCTGTTTCAGGTTAGTGTTTCGCAACATCACAAAATATCTGGCATTCCAATAAATATGAACAAGAATAGTGCGCATTTAACTACAAAAATATCATAACTACCGTTTAAAACAGACTTTTGCCATCTTATTACGTCATAATAATTGTCACATGTCGAGAACTCGATTTAATTATAATGCTGTATTCGTTACCCCTGGAATATATGGTGTTTCCCACTTGGAAGTAGTGAACACCAGTTGCATTGTGTTTGGGTGCATATCTGGAAAAATCAACATGGCTGCCATAGTAACAATATTTATTTATGCCTTAAGATGCTGTTTTTTACCGTTTTACGAGTCCTGTATGAAAAATTCCGTTTTTGGAATTAATGCATCAAGGAAGAACAAATATTTCAACGCAACCAAACTTGCTTCGCTAATATCAACATAATATATTCATCAATAGTTAGTTTTCTTTCTCATCCAGCAGCAACGGTCTAGATTAAGTTAGCATTCTGATTTTCTGTTTCAGGAAATGTATCACATGTAAAATCAGACAAATCTAGTATTCCAATAAATATGAACTAGAATAACTCGCATTTAACTACAAAAATATCATAAGTACCATTTGAAACGTTGACTTTTGCCATCTTATTACGTCAAAATTGTCACATTTCGAGAGCTCGATTTAATTTTAGCTACCCGAGTTCTCCAATGGAAAACACGACTTTCGAGCCAAATTGTGTAGTTAAGAATGCTAATTACCACTTCGGAAGTCGTATTTTCCACATTTCCCAGGAGTAACGAATAAAACATTAAACTGGAACATTCCACCACCCAATGTACATTTGTAATAAATGAGACTATACAATATTATACTCAAAGAAACTCCACTGTTTATGTAAATCAACTCGATGCAAATCTGCATTTGATAGAGTTCAATATGATTTTAGATACTTAGTAGAGGATTGTGTCCCTTAATATCCAGATTCCTTTTGAATCTATACATTAACCAGAAAATACGTATCAAATGAGGTTATTACACCACATCTGCATTCAATGTCACAAATGGTGTTAAACAAGGAGGCGTTCTTTCACCAATATTATTTACCATATATGTCGATGAATTGTTAAATAGGTGCAAGAAAAGTAAAGTTGGGTGCTGTATTGGTCATATATATGTTGGTACCATCGCATATGCTGATGATATTGCTCTTGTAGCCCTTATAGCAGAGAAGCATTATTACGACTTATCCAAATTGCCAATGAATTCTCATCCGAATATAGTGTAAAATTCAATACAGATAAGAGAAAACTTGTCATATTTGATCCAAAACCCTATGGAAAAGTCAATATTAAAAAAATAGCAAGCTACTGAATATAGTTGAATCGGAATGTCATTTAGGAAATCCTTTGGGTACAGGTTTTAAAAAATTAGATTTTGATAAATGAATTTATAATTTTCAGACTAGAGTCAATGTCACTTTTAAGAATTTTAGATTTTTATGTATGAATATAGAATATAAGTTATTTAAGACTTACTGCATGCCGTTGTATGGTTGTCAGCTCTGAGATTATTCACATGGAAATGTTGAATTTTTTTACTGTTCATGCATGGAGAAAGTCAATTCGTAGACTTTTACAAATCCCGCAACGAGCACATTGTTCATCTTATTTTTAATGATTTATCTATTGAAGCACAACTGCACAAACGTTTTCTAAAGTTTGCTGTAAATATATTTAAAAGTAAAAATGTATGTACCAATATGTGTGCAAAATTGGCCTTATGGGGTAGTCAGTCGAAAGTGTGTAATAGTCTTAATTATGTCATAAATATCATATTTCAAAATATAGTCTGTGTAAACAGTCCATTACTAAGGTATTAAGAAATGTCCATTACTCTGATGATCTTGTAAGCTCTGATTAATAGCTCTGTAAATATGAAATTAGAAATTGAAAATATTAATGAAATTGTGAATTACATTTATGTGTTAAAACATTTTTGTAAAATACTGGTTTTTTTTTTTTTTTTTTTTTTTTTTGTAAAGTGTGCAATTTTTTTGTACCAATAAACTATTATTACAGCTTTCGAGTTGTGCTCGAAACTGTATTGTTTTCGTTAAATAAAATTTGAAAAGCAAATTTCGGAAATTATTCAAGAGTACCTAGAACAATCTGTAATATTTAGAAGATTTTTTGCATTGCCTCAGATATCCCAGACCTAGTGATTAGCCCTTAAATGTATTTCCAGCAATCAGTTTCCGACCGGATGTCTGGCGGAAAACTCCTTATTTTTGGAAATTGACCATAAATTGTTTAATATTTGTTTGATTTTCGTAAAATTTTCTGTGTACAATCTTGAAAGAACTTTTGAGTAGACTGCGACTTTAGAAATTTGAAATTTTAAAATTTTGTCGATAACTTTTTGTACTGAATTTTGGTGAAATATCCAACTTCTTTAGATTTTATTCGATGACCACGAAAATTGGTAGGCGGGTAGAAGTCAAATTATAAATTAAGATTTCAACACTAAAAAAATCCGAAATTTGCCGAAAACATCCGAAAATGACCAAATAGGACAAACTCCGAGTTTTCGGACTATGTTTTACAAAAAATTAAAATTTTATTATTTCACAGAATTTGTACCATCAATATCCTCATTTTGTTTCCTTCTTGCGGATACCAATTCCTAACCGTTTAGCCTGATTGGTTGAGAATCTCTAATGACAGTTCTTATTTTGTGTTCAACCCAAAATTTATTACTTGTTACATAATCCTTTTAACACCTTATAACCTTGTCATAATCTTGCCTAATTGGGGTATATTTTATTTTAAAAAAATATTGGATTTTGTTAATGCATAATGATTTTATACGTTGTTTTAAAGCTGTGAATTTGTACATTATAAAACTGTAACTTTAATAGAAAAAATTATGAAAATCGTGAATCTTCAAATTAAATAATTTGCACAAAATTTCAAATTGTTCATTTTCAAAACCCCATAAAATGAAAAGTATTTGACCAAAATAATGAATGTTGGTATCAAATGAAAGCGTAGTGAAAGAAGATTTTTGTTGAAGAAAATTAAAGGTTATCTACGGAAGCTCAAATACGACATATTTTTGTTTTTTTAATTTCTAATTTGTAAAAATAATTTTGAGTTTGTAAAAATAATTTCTAATTTGTAAAAATAATTTTGAGTTTGTAAAAATAATTTCTAATTTGTAAAAATAATTTCGAGTTTGTAAAAATAATTTCGAATTTGTAAAAATAATTTTGAATTTGTAAAAATAATTTCGAATTTGTAAAAATAATTTTGAATTTGTAAAATAATATTGAATTTGTAAAAATAATTTTGAATTTGTAAAATAATTTCGAATTTGTAAAATAATTTTGAATTTGTAAAAATAATTTTGAATTTGTAAAATAATTTCGAATTTGTAAAAATATCGTTTGAATTTTCATAATGAACTTTGTTAGAGAGGTGAGAACATGGCTTTCAACATGGTGGAGTTCTTTCTTATATGTTTGTTAATACTTTGTGCTTCTCCTTATTGCTGTAGCATTCCATTGGATGATTTGCAATACAATTTTAGTGATCGAAATGATTTAATTCGATCCTACTTTAACCGTGGATATTCCTATTCCGAAATTTTGACATTTTTACATGTGTATCATGGAATCTCGATTGGATACAGACATTTTCAACGTATTCTACGGACACTTGGACTTCGTCGAAATAATTCACAGAGAGTATTTGATAATGTTTATCATGATGCATTATTAGCAATAAAACAAGAGCTGCAAGAGAGTGGACAATGTTTTGGTTACCGAACAATGCAGCTTCGACTTCGACAGAAATATCACATTCTTATTTCTCGTCATTGGATTAGACAGATTTTACGAGATGTTGATCCAGAGGGTGTTGAATTGAGGCGTCAAAGAAGACTTCGTCGGAGGCAGTATATGTATTTGGAATGAACTCTTGGATAAATCATTTCAAGAATCTATCTAACTATGGAATTATTGATACATCTAAAGAATTGGACATTCAGTGTATCCTGTTTTGCTACACCCATCTTCTTCAAAATGAATTAAAAGATATTGTAAAATTATGGAATGCACACTACATAAGAAAATCTTCTGATCGAGACCAACCCAATGGAAGACCCGATGTTTTATATTTCATGCCAGAAATCTTTGGGGGGGGGGGGGAATTGCCTCAAACCCATTCGCAATGAAGATTTAGACGTCCTTTCTTTGCACCTAACCTGTGATGTGCCATATGTGAAGGATTTATACAGAGAACTTTTTTGTATTATCATGGAGGATGGTGGATTATCAGTACCTTTAAATCTAGATGAGGCAGCCAATGCACTTGTTTTTATATTAGACTCAATTCAAAACGAATTAAATGAATAAAAACCTGAAGTTTGTAATGTTGAGTTTTGTTATGATTTAACCGATTTGTAAACATATTCTGCATTCCTTTACCACGATCAGGCCTACAGAGGGTGAACCTAGCATCCCTAATTTCATTGGGCTGTCAATAGCTATAGGATAAGGCTATATTCACACAAACTTGCCTTGTTCCTTGGGTAGCATCAAGATGGTATATATTATGTACATGTCAGGTGTGGACCCAGCTACTTGACTGAGCACCTTTAAGTAACCAAGCCAAGGGCGTCCGCATAAAAATGACAAAGGGAGGTGGGGGTTGTAAAATAGTTGGGGAAAGTTTTTACAAACTCAAAATTATTTTTACAAATTCAAAATTATTTTTACAAATTCAAAATTATTTTTACAAATTAGAAATTAAAAAAAACAAAAATATGTCGTATTTGAGCTTCCGTAGTTATCAGCCTTGATATCCAAGGCCCATTACAAAAAAATTAGAATGAAGGTTGTGCAAAGACAAATTCGAAATTAAAAAAAGGGCATCTAGAGGGCTTAGATATTTTTCAAAAGTACAATTTAAAACAAATTTGAAAAAAATCAGATTAAAAATGGTGGACAAGTAGTAATTTTTAGATATTTTACTTTTTTTTAAGATGGCGGCTGAACGGTTAGGAATTTGCATATACGGCAAATATACAAAATGAAGATATCAGTTGTACAAATTCAATGAAATAACAAATTTGCAAAAAAATAATCCGAAAACTCTGGTATTTTTCCAAAAAATGACGAAAATCGCAAAAAACAGTGTTTCGGACAAATTTCGGATTTTCTTTATTGGAAATCTTACTTGATAATTTAGTTTCTACCCACCTACCAATTTTCTTACAAGAATGCACACAGAAAATTTTACGAAAATCAAACAAATATTAAACAATTTATGGACGATTTCCAAAAATAGTGAGTTTTCCGCCAGACAGTTTTTGCTGGGTACTCTGAAACTTCATCAAATCTCTGTGAATTACATATTTTTTATAATCCACATCATTTAATATATTTTGTAAGAGAGTTGTGAACAATTTGACGGATTAGATAAGCTAAAAAAAATATTTATTTTTTATTTTTGGTCGAACAGTTAGTTAAATCCATTAAACTTCGTGCAAATAAATCTATATTATTATTCTTTTTAAAAAATATTTTAATGGTCAACATTTTTAGACATGCAAGGGTGCGACGGTACCAAGCAGTGTACATCCGATTTCTTCCATTGGTGAAAAGTGATATTTTCAATAAAAAAACGGAAATTAATTGTTTATATTTGGTAGTGAAAAGTAGAATAACCAGCTCACGTTCGGTAGTGAAAAGTCTCCTGTTTATAAAAGTCGTTTTTATCTTTTTACTACATAATAAAGAAACCAAGTACTGACGATCCGAAACGCAAAACAAAACTCGAAATCCAAAAGGACATTTTGACGAAACATAGGTAACAGCTTAAGAAATTTTCACATGAGGAATTATATCAATCATACATCATGAGTAAGTATATCATAGTGAAAAGTGGTATCAGGTATCTAGAAGAGTAAGCATACCCTGCCTGGCGCCACACCAATCCTAGCTGTTAAACATGCACACAACTAAAAAACAAAAACGTGAAAAAGCGTCGGATGAAAAAAACATGACTCGACGACAAATTTACACGAAACTCAATCCGTTTCTGAGACTTGGAAAAATCGACCCACGAAAATGAAGCCTGTGCCCCTTTAAGATGGAGGGAGGCAAAACAAGAGTAGTGTCTAGTAAAATTATAAAAATACTCGACAGTTTCGTGAGGATAAGTTAAAAAGAATCGTTTAGCAAAGGCATTTGCAATCATAACACAAACAGATGATTAGTATTTATAAATCAATTTTTGATGGCGGTCGTAAAATTTCCTAAGAGAGGTTTAGTTAGAGTCGGTTTTAGTTCTACAATTCAAGGGGCGTAACTGATCATAATAATTGCAATTTTATGATAATAAAAGGGGGGTGGTTAAGTACGTCCGAATAAAGGAGAATAATTCTATGACGAAAAGTGTTATCGTTGAGAAAAAGGGTCAGCAAATACTATCTAGAACATCACCGGTAATAGCTGCTTAATATTGAAGATAAAATAGGTAGGCAAAACAATTAGTAGTGTCATGTAAAATTAGAACAAAAAGTGAGTAATTTCGTGAGGACAGGTTTAAAAATGAATCGTTAAGGAAAAACATCTGTAATGATAGCCGAAACAGATATTTTATATTTATCAATTAGTTCATGATGGCGGCCGTAAAATTTCTTAAGAGAGATTTTGAGTCGATTTGGTAAATATCCTTGTAGTAGTAGCTTAGATGTTAGAAGCTTCGATCTAGCTAAGAAATCATCGTAGAAAGAACATGCTCTAGAGTATCGAACTAATTGAGACACATATACTCCATAAGCTGGCGAATGTGGAATGTTGCTGCACATAAAAGGAAAATTGACGATTGGAAAATCAAAATCATCACGTTTCTCGTATAATTTTACACTAAGTCTCTGTTTTTTGTCATATTCAAGACGCAGATCCAAATACGATGCGTAGTGTACGTTATCGGTTGTGTTTTTAATTTCTAATTCATCGGGATAGATGAAATCTAAATATTCACTAAATTTAGGATTATTTAAAGAGAGGACATCATCTATATAGCGATAAGTGAAATTAAAACGCTTACTTAGTCGTTTGTTATTTTTTACAAGTGCTTGCATGAACTCTGCCTCGTATGTGTATAAAAATAAATCAGCAAGTAGAGGCGCGCAGTTAGTGTCCATTAGGGTTTGCAGCATTCCCGGATATCTCATTCCCGGGAATGGGAATGAAATTTATGCTATTCCCGGGAATCAATTTCAACATATAAGAGCTAGTCAAACTAGCAACCGTTACAAACATATAGGACATAATAGCTAAAGCTATCTATGTAGTTTCATATCAAATTTTATTTTCATATAATTCGCAATATTTAAGAACAACTTTTGAACCCAAAATACCTCTATGCAAATAGGTTTTAGTATTGATTAGTGGCGGTGATAGTGGATTATGTAACCGACGAATCTAACCAATGTTTTAGGAAGACCAACGCGCACAATGATTTCACCCCTAGGCGAGAGCAAAATTGCCTGCAACAGAAAACCTTATTCCGCTGCGACTGATTACGGATTGATTGACTTCAGAGCTTATGTATAACTTCCAGATTCGATGTCAAAGTCTTTAGGCCTATCTGCTCAAATGACCTAAATTCCCAAATGAAAGTGATAATACATGTACGTATTCTCTTTCTGACATTACGTGAGTTCCTCGTCGATAGTTTTTATAAGGTTTTTTTCCAAAGGATTTCAACAGATGTCTCGGGTATCACCACAATCGCTGCCGTCAGGGGCGGATTAGGGCTCAGAGGCTTGGATGGAGGAAATTTTGGTGATTTGTTTCCCTCCAGGTGACAGAATTTACTACTGTCAAAGGTGAAATAAACGTGAAAAAAATATATGTTCCCATTCCCGGGAATGGAATGCTGTTCCCGGGAATGAGTACTCGCCAGAAACTCCGGGAATCCCGGGAATTCCCGGGTACAAACCCTAGTGTCCATAGGGATGCCTATCACTTGCTGATATTTATATCACCGCCAAATTCCACAAAAATGTTGTCTATTAAAAAATCCAACATATTAACAACATCGTTGGCCGTAAATTTGTTAATGGAATCACTATGGCTCTGAACAAAATATGTGAAATTATAATTGACAACCATTATTGCATTATGACAAAAATATTATTCACAAATTAGTTGAACACTCCGTTTTTATTAACCCTTTTAAAACAAATTCAGGAAAACTTAATTATAAGTATAATTTATACAATTTAATATATTAAAAAGTTGCATACTGCCCCTTTTATCTTTGTTGGCGAAATAGGAAGAGGCGAAACGGGAAAGGGGTGAACTGAAAAAGGGGTGAAATGGGAAAGGGGCGAAAGGGGAAAGGGGCGTACCGGGAAGGGGCAAAACAGGAAAGTTGAGCTACCGTTATCAAAGTTAGCAAATATGTTCTATTATGTATCCTGAATAATTATTGAAAATTTCAAATAATTCTGAAGCTTTTTTCCTCTATCTTCAGGGCCGATTTTCGAAATTTTGGGACCATTTTTCAGTTTTTTTCGGATTAATCTGAAATTTTGATAAAAGATGCATGTCACTAATGTAAACAATTTGACGTATTCAAAATTTTGCGTCACTTCCGGTTAAAGTAGAAAATCGATTTTCACTTCCGGTTGAATAACTTCCGGTGTAATTGAAATATTTCAACGAAATTATGTCTATCGTTATTAATCGTAATTCTACAGCCGATTTTAAAAAACAAATTAGTCCGAAAAAAATACTTTGGCCGCCATGTTGATTTGATACATTTTTATAAAACGAAAAATTGGGCCTTCGTGGTAAGTGTCATGTGTGTGATGTTTGTATTTCTGGAAACTATAGTCGATTACGACCAAAAACTGGGAAGCCGAATTTTGAATTTCGATTTTACTTTTTTCAACTTCCGGTTGAATTTGTTCAGTTTTTGAAGGCTCATATCTCGTGACCTTGACCTTTGATGACCTTGACCTTAAGTAGGTCAAAGGTCATCGACCTTGGCTACCAGATTATACTTTAATATTTGACCTCCGATATCAACTTCCGGTTTTATAGCTGTCAGAAAACAGAAAACAGAAAAATTGACTTTGGACTGCTCTAGTACGTGACCTAATTCACTTAGATATATTTTTTCTAAGTTGTCAATTTTTCTGTTTTCTGACAGCTATAAAACCGGAAGTTGATATCGGAGGTCAGATATTAAAGTATAATCTGGTAGCCAAGGTCGAAAAAATATCTCTCTAAGTGAATTAGGTCACGTACTAGAGCAGTCCAGAATGTGCTTTACGAGTTCTTTCGAACGATATAATATAACAGTTGGTTGTAATGTAAAATTTGAATTTTTTTATATTTTGTTTTAAAATTGGAACATAATTGAACATACCACAAATAAATGTATCCATAAAAAAACTGACATGGATGTGTTACATCCGGGTTAAATTCTAATTTTGTTTACATTTTGTTGTCTGGAAAAAATCCATATAGACTACATTTTTTTTGAAAAATGCTTCTGCACACACCAACCTCATTACTTTCGCTCAATTATATCAAAATCTCAGCTATTTCGGCTGTATAGTTCAAAAAGGGGAACAAGGTTTATTAATTTAGATAAAAATAAAAATAGATTTTGACATTTATGATTGTATATCTCGTTAACTAATAGGCTTGATAATTTAGCCACATTAAGATATTATCAATATAAATAAAGTCACATCAAAAAATCTTACGTGGACGTGGCACATCCGGGTAAAATTTTGTTTATCAAAAAAAAGGTAAAGTTTAATTTTTTTTTTCAAAAAATTACCTTGCATACAGTTACAAAATTGCTTTATTCAGCTTATGTTAAAGGTTAATAGATTTCGGCTTCGTAGTTCAAAAAAGGGAACAGGGTTAAAAAAAAAAAAAATCGTTTTTGACCTTGACCTTTGTTGACCTTGACCTTTTTAGGATCAAAGGTCATTGACTTTGGCTGTTTGTTTATACTTTCATATTTGATATCTAGCGTCAACATCCAGTGTTATTAGTGTAGGCATTTCCAAATTTTAAAGACTTGTTTCTCGTGAATTTGACCTTGACTGACCTTGACCTTCAGTAGGTTGAAGGTTATTGATAAAGGTTTTCAGCTGGTACGTTCAAATGTTAGGTCTGGTGACTACTTTCGGTTTCACAACCTTTCAAAAAAATACAAATTTTAAAAGTTGTCGACTTCTTTGGCACTTGGGATTTACGTTCAGGGCTGTTTTCTTTTAAATTCCCCTTAGCAATTTGCACATTTGCAAAGTCCCACTCTGTGCCACATGTGGTTCTAGTTATTATTATTATTGTCAATGTGTTAACTGTTAAAATTATCCCTACAGGTCCTACTGCACTGCACGGTACTAACCCATAAATGTTCTTTCGCTCCATGTGAGCCTCGACAACCCCTGCAACCCTTTCAGGTAGTGTCATTAGTACGCTTTAAGTTGATGCATGATGGTTTACAACATTAAGTCTTCAAATGGCGTGGACAAGCTGGATGCCAGTATACTAAGGTGTATGTAATCAGTAACGACGCCCAGGAATTTATCTTTTCGATTACAGTATATTATTTCGCTTTCCTCTACAAATAAATGCACTGATCACTATTACCTTATTCACTTTGACATAGAATAAACAATGGCGTCCGCAGACCTTTTTTTAAGCAGTCAGGCCCAGGGGCGAAGAAAATTTAGGAACCAGAAAGCTTAGTTTTGCACGTTTTTTTTTATTTTCATATTTTTATCTTTTTTTCCAGGGGAAGGGGGATAACAGTAGGACACAAACACTTCAGCTAATATTGATAGCCGCCATCTCGTAATGTGTTGTTCTTTATTCTATCGACGAAATCTGATTATATGTGCGGGTTCTTTCCCACGAAGTCACCGCTTAGGTCAAAACGAACCATGTAGAAACGAAAAACGGTGACTTCCCGGGAATTTGTTCAAAAATTGGATTTTGAAAACAATAGGATTATTTTTTGTTATCTTAGCAGACGAAAGCCTTCTTAATCGAGTTATAGCAAATTAAACAAAAATGTCTTCAAATAATTTGTTTTAACATTATAAAAACATATAACAAACTATATTATAATTCTAACAAATGTGAAAAGTAATCAGAAAATACTAGAACATTTGATTTAAAAATATTTGATTGATATCAAATGGATTTGGATACAAATTTCGAGAAAATCCTATTCATAAAGAAATACATACAAATTATTACAGATGGAGCAGACAATATATATATATATTATGAAAATAAAAATGTAAAAGGTGCACAAAACAACAAAAACACGAAGTACAATGTAGAGAATGGTCTAGAAAAGAAGTAAGAAAAAGACATTATTAAAGATAATACCTAATCACTCAGGAAAACCACGAAGAAGTTAAAAAACGTTTCGAATTTTTAATGAATTTTCAAACGAATAAAATCAAATCCAAATTGAGGATATCAGATAAATTAGGATCACCCCAAGGAATGCATCTAAGTCAAGGTTAAAGCAATGAGACGAATTACTAAGTAAATGTTCCCTAGAACATTTACTTAGTAATTCCCTCTCAATTTTATACAGATTACACTTAAAGAAATAATGATAGGCGCCTATCATGACTTTTTTAAGTTAAAACTGTATAAAATTGAGAGGGAATTACTAAGTAAATGTTCCCTTATACATTTAACACTCAAAGAAGTCACGATAGGCGCCTATCATGACTTCTTTGGGTGTAAACTGTACGAGGTGATATTTACTTAGTAATTCGTCTCATTGCTTTAACCTTGACTTAGATGCATTCCTTGGGGTGATCCTAATTTATCTGATATCCTTAATTTGGATTTTGGAATAAATCTAAAAAAATTCGAAACGTTTTTGAACACGTTTGTGGTTTTCCTGGGTGATTAGGTATTATCTTATCTTTTAAATAATGTCCATTTCTTACTTCTATTCTCGACCATTCTCTACATTGCACTTCGTGTTTTTGTTGTTCTGTGCACCTTTTACATTTCTTTTTTTCATAATATATATATTTTTGTCTGTCCCATCTGTTATAATTAGTATGTATTTCTTTATGGATAGGACATTTTTTTTATTAAGTTCTCGAAACTTTTATCCAAATCCTTTTGATATCAATAAAATATGTTTAAATCAAATGTTCTTGTATTTGCTGATTCCGTTTTACATTTGTTAAAATTAAAGTATAGTTTGTTATATGTTTTTAAATGTTAAATAAATTGTTTGAAGAAATGTTTGTTTAATTTGCTATAACTCGATTAAGTAGGTTTTAGTCTGCTAAGATAACAAAAAAAAATTCTATTGTTTTCAAAATCCAATTTTTGAACAAATTCCAGGGATGTTCCCTGTTTTTCGTTCTTACATGGTTAGTTTTGACCAAAGCGGTGACTTCGTGCGAATGAACCCGTACATCTAATCAGATTTCGTCGATAGAATAAAGAACAACACATAACTATATGGCGGCTATCAATATTAGCTGAAGTGTTTGTGCCGTGCAGTAATCCCCCCTCCCCTGAAAAAAAGATAAAGATATCACAATCCAAAACGTGCTAAACTAAGCTTTCTGGTTCCTAAATTTTCTTCTCTCATGGGCCTGACTCCTAAAAAACAAATCTGCGGACGCCCTTGTTTAGTCAATAAGGTTATATTAATCAGTGCAATTAAATTGGTGTTGATTCTTGTAAACAGGCTTTGACGATATTTTTGATTAACGGAATTGTTTTGCTAGAGAAAAAATGATACACGTCCTCAAGCCCATTACAAAAAGTATGGTGTGGGTATGCGTTGACTCTACGTCTACAGGAATGGTGTGGGTACACTCTATGCCTACAAAGGGTATGGTGTTGGTATGCGTTGACTCTATGCCAACAAAAGGTGTGGTGTTGGTATGCGTTGACTCTCTGCCAACAAAAGGTGTGGTGTGGGTATGTGTTGACTCTATGCCTACAAAAGGTGTGGTGTGGGTATGTGTTGACTCTATGCCAACAAAAGGTGTGGTGTGGGTATGTGTTGACTTTATGCCTCCATAACATGTGATGTGGGTATGTGTTGACTCTATGCCTACAAAAGGTGTGGTGTGGGTATGTGTTTACTCTATGCCTACAAAAAGTGTGGTGTGGGTATGTGTTGACTCTATGCCTACAAAGGGTATGGTGTTGTATATGTTGACTTTATGCCTACAAAAGATGTGATGTGGGTATGCGTTGATGAATCAGTAAAACTTGTCATACATTCACACAAGCGGATTCCATTTTTTTCACCAAAGTTGACTAACAGATCACATTCATTCTGTCACCACCTCCAAACATCATAGCTCATTTAGAAACGTTGTTTTTTTTAAAATGTTCAAGATTAAAAAAAAAAAATTACTCTTTGGTTCTGAAATAAAAGCTCTGGCCACTTGTTTAAAGCGATACCACCAAATGAGCTTAACTTCTCAAACTTGGCCTATACTAGTATATATTCATCATTGATGTCAAAAGTATGCAAACAGAATCCAAGAAACTCATAAAACACAAACTTAATTTCCCTATAATTACAGGTTATTGATGAAAAATATTAAAATATCTGTGAGCGTTTTTGAATTGTTTCTATATAACATACAGACAATGTATGATTATGACACTAGATAATAAAAATCCGTACAAGCAAAACAATTTCGTTAATCAAAATCGCATCCAAAATCAAAATAAGTTGCCTAATGAATATAAACTTATATTCACCAAGTTTGAGAATTTTGATTTTTTTTTATCATTCTTAGAGGTAGTATTCCTTTAAAATGATTTATTGTGAATCATAATGCCGAACTAACCCCCAAGACGCAACAGGTTAGAACGAGAATCTTCTAAAGAACTCATGGATTGAAAGTACCTAAAAACCATGTATCATACTTTTTGACGATGCCTTTCTCAGAAACCTAAAATACGAGATAAGAAAGCCTTGGCGAAATTACAATGCCAATGTCTGGGGAATTTCAAATGGGTTGGGATAATGATGTTATTCGCTATAATTATCTAAAATAATGCTACTTTAATATATTTTGAGTATTATGAGGGTTTCATTCCTTGTTTTTTTTTTCAACAAAAGCCGTTTTCAGATTTTTCTGATGTGGAATTTTTTTGACAATAATAGAAATAAATGGGGAGCAGCCAAACAAGTGTTTTCTTTCGTTCCAACTCACTATATCATAAGATATCATTATTTATTCCAAAACCTTTCTATCTTCTGTCTATCTATTCATGAATGAACGTAATAAAAAGTTCAAAAAAAGGGTTATTTTTACTAGAAATTTTGACATACCAGAATCAGTCCTTAGATGTTCCTTCATACAACAATAATACAGATAAATCCTTGATACCAATATATTTAGTTTCTCTTGTAGAACGGAGTTAAGTTGGATCTTAAATTAAAGTTTTTCTGTAACTGAGGCTGAATTGGTTTAAGAAAATTTCTTTTTAAGCCCCAGATGGTCAAGTGTAGTGACTAAAACTTTCAAGAAAGCATTCCATACAGTGACAGCATTTATTGTTCAAGCTGACACAAATAAATAATTAATTTATAATTTGGAATGTATAAGTAAATGAAGGGAAGACATCCAAGATATAAACCAAGTTGCCAGTCCTGTCTATTCCATTCTGGAAATGTATACAAGGACTTCTAAACACAACTTGGTGAAAATAGTTTTTAATTCCGGACACGACTAAAGCGGGATTAGATGCTATCAACTAGGATTTGAAGTAGCTCAACTTTCCGGACAGCGTCCAAGGTAGGAGAACCTTAAGGTAGGTGTACAGCTTTCAGGACCACGTCCTGGGTAGTGGAACCAATATCTAACTAGCAATAAATGATGTTGCTTACTTCAAAGATCAAGGCCAGGAGGTCTTATTGACCATCTCTAGATACCAAGACCCGGAGCTTGTTGACTTAGCTCCTATGCCTCATTTGGGCTTGATTATTATTTTATGATCCTTATAGACTGTCCTAGATATCGTAGACTAAGACCTAGTCTACACACCTGCCTGGTTTAATCTCAACCAGAATCTATTTTCTTCCCTTCAGTGATCAATGATCAAAAGTAAAGTTTTTGTTACATTCATTATAAATTCTATAATTATCAATAACGGTGAAATATTCAAATAAGGGTTGTGCATACCTTTCTTCTAAAACCAAATGTCAACTACATCTTAACTCATTCAGTCTTTAAGGTATGAATCTTAGATACATTCAGCTCAAAAACTTAAAACACTATTTTAAAACTCAAACGAACTGAAATCTTCAAGACGAACTAAATATATTGCTATCAAGGATTTATTTGTATCAAAGACCACGAAGTATCTCAAATTCCTGTATTGTAACTATACTCTCTCCTATCCATTTCTAACTTCTCATTTCATCCAGCCGCTGGTGGATAGACAGAAGATGGTTTTGAATGAATGAATGATAACTAGGTAATTGAAGAATGAATGAATTGTATATTGTATTAGCAGGTTTTGAAAAGCAATTTTTGTAAAAATCAATCCGACTTTTATGAAATTGAGAACAATGATATCGATATCATTAATTTCAATGGATTATTCATTTTAGTTATTTTATGGTCTTGAAATATAGGCAATTAATAGATAACAATAAGGAATAAACATTACCAGTTAAATCAGAACTATATGCTGACAAAATTTATAAGTTCGTATATCCACAAAGACTCTCATTTTTACAAGGGCGTGGATTTGTCAAAAAAATAATTTTGGGGACGATCTAGAATAGATGGAGTCGAAGCGCCGCAACCGCAAGCCCAAACAGCTGGTACATTCTCAAAGATATTTCGGAATTTGAGTTGCAAAAAATCTTTCTTGCAAATCAAATTATGGATTCCAATCAGCGTTGGTTAAATCTCTTACAAAGTGACTCAATTATTAATCATTTGGTATTTTGATTGACAGCAAAGATGTATATAAAAGCTATTTTGATAACCTAACCATCTATATTATGTATTACTTAGTAATTTTAAATACTATAACGGAAATTATACTTGCGGTTTTCCATTTGTCCATTTTAACTACATTGCACTCATAATGCGTTCAGACAACTTCTTTAAAGCCTCTTGAGATTTTTTGGGGTAGCTAAGGTTGTCAAGTTTGAAATCGATAGTTCAATGCGAACGGTTTATTAGTCATTAATGACTAATGATATATTGTGTCATGTGAGTAACGGTTAGATCGGTGTGATCGTATAACGTGTCTGGAGTAACTCATTTTTATTTTAGTTTCTAGAAGTTATATTGCAAATACTTTACTGACCCTGAACATTTTAAAACAACATGTCTAGAGTAACTCATTTCTATACTAGTTTCTAGAAGTTATATTACAAGTACTTTTTTGACTCTGGACATTTTAACTGACCCTGGACATTTTAAAAACAACATGTCTAGAGTAACTCAATTCTATTTTAGTTTCTAGAAGTTATATTACAAGTACTTTACTAACCCTGGACATGTTAACTGACCATGGACATTTTAAAAACAACATGTCTGGAGTAACTCATTTCTATACTAGTAATATTACAAGAGCTTTACTAACCCTGAACATTTTAAAAACAACATGTCAAGAGTAACGGATTTCTCTTCTTTTTTCTAGAAGTTATATTACATGAGCTTTACTGACACTGAACATTTAAAAAAACAACATATCCAGAGTAACTCATTTCTATTCTAGTTTCTAGAAGTTATATTACAAGTGCTTGACTGTCCCAGAACATTTTAAATACGTTCATGTCTAGAGTAACTTATTTCTATTTTAGTTTATAGAAGTTATATTACAAGTATTTTATTTTATATAGAAACAAAATATACCTTAAAATAAACAATTCACTTTCTATTCAATATATGTTTTTTTTTTGTATGGCGTTGTCTCAATAAAATACGAGTCGTATTTTTAACTTGCACACGCTGAACATTCTTGATGCAGATGGAATGAAAGGCTCAAAATTCGTCTATTAGTTGTGGACATTGTAACTGATAAGCTTAGCTTAAAAATAACCAAGCCAAAGTTTGATTGGTCAATAATGTAGACACTCTAAAAGAGACGCTGCAGTGCGAACAGATAGAGTGGCCCAGAATGGCTCTTATTGTACTGCATATCTTACTGGATCCTTGTAAGATCGTTTCAGTATTGAAAATATAAGTCAACTTTCTTAAAGGAATTACACCTCTTAGAATGATCAAGAATAAGAGTTTATATTCATTAGGCAATTTGTCTGTTGTCATAACTATACGGTATAGTCTGATAAATACAGAAAACTACCATGTAATTTCTACTAGATAAACAAAATATTAAGCTTTTTATTAATCGTTTTTCAATAATAAATTGTAGTTTTACGGAAAATTACTTAGTTTTATGGTTTATTTGATTCTGTTACTGACATATTTCAGTATTTAAGTACTAGATTTGGGTTATATATAATGAAATTTTTTCTATGATATATGTATGATGAATATTTTTAAAGGATATGTATAATTCATTTTTGTTTAATATATGTATTATTAATATATGTTTGGTATAATGTATGATACATATTTATTTGATATATGTATAATGTGTATTTGTTTTAGATATGTATAATGCATATATGTTTGGAATATGTATAATATATATTTGTTTGGGTTATGTATAATTAATATTCGTTTGATATACGTATAATGTATATTTATTTTAGATATGTATAATGTATATTTGTTTGGAATATGTATATTGTATATTTGTTTGAGATATATATAATAGATATTTGTTTTGGAAATGTATAATAAATATTTGTTTGGGATATGTATAATAAATATTTGTTTAGGATATGTATAATAAATATTTGTTTGGGATATGTATAATGAATATTTGTTTGGCATATTTATAATAGATATTTATTTGATATATGTATAATGGATATTTATTTTAGATATGTATATTTGTTTGGGATATGTATAATAAATATTTGTTTGGGATATGTAAAATGGATATTTATTTTAGATATGTATTATGAATATTTGTTTAGGATAATATGTATCAGAAATATTTGTTTGGGATATGTAATATGAATATTTATTTAGGACAACATGTATTATGAATATTTGTTTAAGATATGTAGGCTATATTCATTTATATGTATATTTGTTTGGGATGTATAATGCATATTGTTTCAAAATAATTTTACCTCTTACCTGATTCTAGTATTCACTTCTTTATGAAACTCTGTTTATTTCTTGGAATTCTTAATAAATAATCTTAGTTGAAAACAGTTGATTATTACAAGTAAACGTCTTCTTTAAGTTAACTGACATCACAGTTAATCACATTCACAGGAAATTTCTAAACCTACAATGATACAAAAAAATTTGTTCTTTTTGTTTGTGTTTCAGGAACTATAAAGCTTCAATTTTCTTTTCCAACACTGTCTTATATTCCTGCAACTCTTATAACGGGTAGAGATTTAGGTCCTACTTTAAAGGGATACTACCTCTTAAAATGAACAAAAAATTTCTCAAACTAAGATTATAATATATTCAGCAAAGGTGTGTACAGTAAACAAATAGAATCAAATAAACTATAAAGTAATTTTCTATAAAATTACAGGCTATTTAATTAAAACTGTACTGTAATGGGCTTCATCGGGCAAATGGAAAGCAACCAAGTTTTATGTCACACTATACTGTAAAACATTTGGCAAATGGAAAGCAACCAAGTTTTATGTCACACTGTACTGTGAAACATTGGGCAAATGGAAAGAATTCAAGTTGTCCCACTGTACTGTTTCTAATTTGGCAAATGGAAAGCTACCAAGTGGTTCCACTGATTTGTAGGCTACATTAAACGATTAATGAAATGCCATGGTTGGTGTTCTTTTTTAGATTATGAACCTACATAAGTATAACCCACATCAAAATACAATAATATGAAACAGGCAAATATCACAAGATTAATTATCATTACAGAATAAGAGCAAACTTACAAGAACGGTAACTGTCTGTGACTTCTACTGTATTGTTGTATTTTTTTCTCACTTGTCATATCAACTGTATCTTCTGTGTAATTTTTACTTTGATCACATTACGTAGATATGAAACAAAAATATTTGAATTGTGTATTTAAAATGAAATCTGACTTCAAACTATTTTACGGCTTCAAGGGGAATGTTCAGTATTTTCGAGGGTCGATTTGAGCCTTTAATATTATGTAAATAGCCTGCACAAAAATCGCTTAGTAAAGTAATGGTAGAAGCCCTTTTAAAATAGAGACACAATGATTAACTCAACTAAAGAAATTTTCAGGAATAAGATATCATGGTTTTATTTCAAATTAACAAAATATAATCATTCAACTTACCTTAAATTTCAGTATTTGATTTTGTTGAGATCCATAATGACCAGTTTAAACTACCTGTACAGTCAAGGATTAAAATTTGAATGTGTAGAAACAAAAGAACAGGTGAAAGGTGTTCAGTTATAACTCACCGGTCTGAAAAGTGTTCAGTTATAGCTTTAACTCCAGGTTACTATTTGAATGGTAGAGATTGGTGTTCAGAAAGCCTGTTTGATTCTCATAAAACGGATTCAGCTAAATTCGGATTGAAACACCGCAATTAAGATTTGAGGATATTTTTAATTTCATCCAATCAGATTTAAAACTTTGTGTACCAGGTTCAGTTTCTGAAGAAATCAATCAGGGTGCATTGAGGAAAACAGTTAAAAGATTAGAGTGCCAATTTCCCAACCAATTTTAAACGAATACTACCCTTTAGAATGATCAATAAAGCAAAATTCTCAAAAATGGTGAATAAGAGTTTACTATATTCATTAGGAAACTTGTCTGGAGTCATAATAATACTGTATAATCTGTTAAATCCAGAAAACTACTTTATATATTTTAATTACTACGTAATATACAAAATATTAAGCGTATTATCAAGCGTTTTTCATTAATAATAGTTTTCCAACAGCAGCCTGTCAAAGTTCTGGATTTTACCTGAGCACTGCTTCAAAACGGGAACTAGGCCACCCCAAAACTAAAATGGCCATAGCTGGGCCAATTTTGACCCTAGAGGTCTAATTTTGGTGCAGAATACCAATTTAACATTCCCTACGTCTATTTCAGGCCAAAACGGAAAAAGTTTATTTTTTCAAACTTTCGAGAAAATCGACTTTAAAGTTTCACCCAGTTTTAGAGAGGAAATCTGCATTAAACGGTGTTTGCAGGAAGTTGGCGATACTAAATCTGCTCTGGCAGTAGGAACTTGAAATTTGGCCCAAAATAACTTCATATCGTTGGGCACACGCAGTGCAAATTGCACGATCCTATCTCTGATAGTTTCCCAACAGCCGCCTGTCAAAGTTTTGGCTTTTACCTGAGCACTGCTTCAAAACGGGAACTAGGCCACCCCAAAACTAAAATGGCCATAGCTGGGCCAATTTTGACCGTAGAGGTCTAATTTTTGTGCAGAATACCAATTTAACATTCCCTACGTCTATTTCAGGCGAAAACGGAAAAAGTTAATTTTTTCAAACTTTCGAGAAAATCGACTTTAAAGTTTCACCCAGTTTTAGAGAGGAAATCTGCATTAAACGGTGTTTGCAGGAAGTTGGCGATACTAAATCTGCTCTGGCAGTAGGAACTTGAAATTTGACCCAAAATAACTTCATATCGTTGGGCACACGCAGTGCGTTTTCCAACAGCAGCCTGTCAAAGTTTTGGCTTTTACCTGAGCACTGCTTCAAAACGGGAACTAGGCCACCCCAAAACTAAAATGGCCATAGCTGGGCCAATTTTGACCGTAGAGGTCTAATTTTTGTGCAGAATACCAATTTAACATTCCCTACGTCTATTTCAGGCGAAAACGGAAAAAGTTAATTTTTTCAAACTTTCGAGAAAATCGACTTTAAAGTTTCACCCAGTTTTAGAGATGAAATCTGCATTAAACGGTGTTTGCAGGAAGTTGGCGATACTAAATCTGCTCTGGCAGTAGGAACTTGAAATTTGGCCCAAAATAACTTCATATCGTTGGGCACACGCAGTGCAAATTGCACGATCCTATCTCTGATAGTTTTCCAACAGCAGCCTGTCAAAGTTTTGGCTTTTACCTGAGCACTGCTTCAAAACGGGAACTAGGCCACCCCAAAACTAAAATGGCCATAGCTGCGCCAATTTTGACCGTAGAGGTCTAATTTTTGTGCAGATTACCAATTTAACATTCCCTACGTCTATTTCAGGCGAAAAAGGAAAAAGTTTATTTTTTCAAACTTTCGAAAAAATCGACTTTAAAGTTTCACCCAGTTTTAGAGAGGAAATCTGCATTAAACGGTGTTTGCAGGAAGTTGGAGATACTAAATCTGCTCTGGCAGTAGGAACTTGAAATTTGGCCCAAAATAACTTCATATCTTTGGGCACCCGCAGTGCAAATTGCACGATCCTATCTCTGAAAGTTTTCCAACAGCAGCCTGTCAAAGTTTTGGCTTTTACCTGAGCACTGCTTCAAAACGGGAACCCAGTTCACGAGAAAGGAAATCTGAACTAAACGGTGTTTGCAGGAAGTTGGCGACACTACATCTGCTCTGGCAGCCAGACCGTTCCCGGTAGGAACTTGAAATTTGGCCCAAAATAACTTCATATCGTTGGGCACACGCAGTGCAAATTGCACGATCCTATCTCTGATAGTTTTCCAACAGCAGCCTGTCAAAGTTTTGGCTTTTACCTGAGCACTGCTTCAAAACGGGAACTAGGCCACCCCAAAACTATAATGGCCATAGCTGGGCCAATTTTGACCCTAGAGGTCTAATTTTTGTGCAGAATACTAATTTAACATTCCCTACGTCTATTTCAGGCGAAAACGGAAAAGGTTTATTTTTTCAAACTTTCGAGAAAATCGACTTTAAAGTTTCACCCAGTTTTAGAAAGGAAATCTGAATTAAACGGTGTTTGCAGGAAGTTGGCGACACTAAATCTTCTCTGGCAGCCAGACCGTTCCCGGTAGGAACTTGCAATTTGGCCCAAAATAACTTCATATCGTTGGGCACACGCAGTGCAAATTGCACGATCCTATCTCTGATAGTTTTCCAACAGCAGCCTGTCAAAGTTTTGGCTTTTACCTGAGTACTGCTTCAAAACGGGAACTAGGCCACCCCAAAACTAAAATGGCCATAGCTGGGCCAATTTTGACCGTAGAGGTCTAATTTTTGTGCAGAATACCAATTTAACATTCCCTACGTCTATTTCAGGCGAAAACGGAAAAAGTTAATTTTTTCAAACTTTCGAGAAAATCGACTTTAAAGTTTCACCCAGTTTTAGAGAGGAAATCTGCATTAAACGGTGTTTGCAGGAAGTTGGCGATACTAAATCTGCTCTGGCAGTAGGAACTTGAAATTTGACCCAAAATAACTTCATATCGTTGGGCACACGCAGTGCGTTTTCCAACAGCAGCCTGTCAAAGTTTTGGCTTTTACCTGAGCACTGCTTCAAAACGGGAACTAGGCCACCCCAAAACTAAAATGGCCATAGCTGGGCCAATTTTGACCGTAGAGGTCTAATTTTTGTGCAGAATACCAATTTAACATTCCCTACGTCTATTTCAGGCGAAAACGGAAAAAGTTAATTTTTTCAAACTTTCGAGAAAATCGACTTTAAAGTTTCACCCAGTTTTAGAGATGAAATCTGCATTAAACGGTGTTTGCAGGAAGTTGGCGATACTAAATCTGCTCTGGCAGTAGGAACTTGAAATTTGGCCCAAAATAACTTCATATCGTTGGGCACACGCAGTGCAAATTGCACGATCCTATCTCTGATAGTTTTCCAACAGCAGCCTGTCAAAGTTTTGGCTTTTACCTGAGCACTGCTTCAAAACGGGAACTAGGCCACCCCAAAACTAAAATGGCCATAGCTGCGCCAATTTTGACCGTAGAGGTCTAATTTTTGTGCAGATTACCAATTTAACATTCCCTACGTCTATTTCAGGCGAAAAAGGAAAAAGTTTATTTTTTCAAACTTTCGAAAAAATCGACTTTAAAGTTTCACCCAGTTTTAGAGAGGAAATCTGCATTAAACGGTGTTTGCAGGAAGTTGGAGATACTAAATCTGCTCTGGCAGTAGGAACTTGAAATTTGGCCCAAAATAACTTCATATCTTTGGGCACCCGCAGTGCAAATTGCACGATCCTATCTCTGAAAGTTTTCCAACAGCAGCCTGTCAAAGTTTTGGCTTTTACCTGAGCACTGCTTCAAAACGGGAACCCAGTTCACGAGAAAGGAAATCTGAACTAAACGGTGTTTGCAGGAAGTTGGCGACACTACATCTGCTCTGGCAGCCAGACCGTTCCCGGTAGGAACTTGAAATTTGGCCCAAAATAACTTCATATCGTTGGGCACACGCAGTGCAAATTGCACGATCCTATCTCTGATAGTTTTCCAACAGCAGCCTGTCAAAGTTTTGGCTTTTACCTGAGCACTGCTTCAAAACGGGAACTAGGCCACCCCAAAACTATAATGGCCATAGCTGGGCCAATTTTGACCCTAGAGGTCTAATTTTTGTGCAGAATACTAATTTAACATTCCCTACGTCTATTTCAGGCGAAAACGGAAAAGGTTTATTTTTTCAAACTTTCGAGAAAATCGACTTTAAAGTTTCACCCAGTTTTAGAAAGGAAATCTGAATTAAACGGTGTTTGCAGGAAGTTGGCGACACTAAATCTTCTCTGGCAGCCAGACCGTTCCCGGTAGGAACTTGCAATTTGGCCCAAAATAACTTCATATCGTTGGGCACACGCAGTGCAAATTGCACGATCCTATCTCTGATAGTTTTCCAACAGCAGCCTGTCAAAGTTTTGGCTTTTACCTGAGTACTGCTTCAAAACGGGAACTAGGCCACCCCAAAACTAAAATGGCCATAGCTGGGCCAATTTTGACCCTAGAGGTCTAATTTTTGTGCAGAATACCAATTTAACATTCCCTACGTCTATTTCAGGCGAAAACGGAAAAAAGTTTATTTTTTCAAACTTTCGAGAAAAACGACTTTAAAGTTTCACCCAGTTTTAGAAAGGAAATCTGAATTAAACGGTGTTTGCAGGAAGTTGGCGACACTAAATCTGCTCTGGCAGCCAGACCGTTCCCGGTAGGAACTTGAAATTTGGCCCAAAATAACTTCATATCGTTGGGCACACGTAGTGCAAATTGCAAGATCCTATCTCTGATAGTTTTCCAACAGCAGCCTGTCAAAGTTTTGGCTTTTACCTGAGCACTGCTTCAAAACGGGAACTAGGCCACCCCAAAACTATAATGGCCATAGCTGGGCCAATTTTGACACTAGAGGTCTAATATTTGTGCAGAATACCAATTTAACATTCCCTACGTCTATTTCAGGCGAAAACGGAAAAGGTTTATTTTTTCAAACTTTCGAGAAAATCGACTTTAAAGTTTCACCCAGTTTTAGAAAGGAAATCTGAATTAAACGGTGTTTGCAGGAAGTTGGCGACACTAAATCTGCTCTGGCAGCCAGCCCGTTCCCGGTATGAACTTGAAATTTGGCCCAAAATAACTTCATATCGTTGGGCACACGCAGTGCAAATTGCAAGATCCTATCTCTGATAGTTTTCCAACAGCAGCCTGTCAAAGTTTTGGCTTTTACCTGAGCACTGCTTCAAAACGGGAACTAGGCCACCCCAAAACTATAATGGCCATAGCTGGGCCAATTTTGACCCTAGAGGTCTAATATTTGTGCAGAATACCAATTTAACATTCCCTACGTCTATTTCAGGCGAAAACGGAAAAAGTTTATTTTTTCAAACTTTCGAGAAAATCGACTTTAAAGTTTCACCCAGTTTTAGAAAGGAAATCTGAATTAAACGGTGTTTGCAGGAAGTTGGCGACACTAAATCTGCTCTGGCAGCCAGACCGTTCCCGGTAGGAACTTGAAATTTGGCCCAAAATAACTTCATATCGTTGGGCACACGCAGTGCAAATTGCAAGATCCTATCTCTGATAGTTTTACAACAGCAGCCTGTCAAAGTTTTGACTTTTACCTGAGCACTGCTTCAAAACGGGAACTAGGCCACCCCAAAACTAAAATGGCCATAGCTGGGCCAATTTTGACCCGAGAGGTCTAATTTTTGTGCAGAATACCAATTTAACATTCCCTACGTCTATTTCAAGCGAAAACGGAAAAAGTTTATTTTTTCAAACTTTCGAGAAAATCGACTTTAAAGTTTCACCCAGTTTTGGAGAGGAAATCTGCATTAAACGGTGTTTGTAGGAAGTTGGCGATACTAAATCTGCTCTGGCAGTAGGAACTTGAAATTTGGCCCAATATAACTTCATATCGTTGGGCACACGCAGTGCAAATTGCAAGATCCTATCTCTGATAGTTTTCCAACAGCAGCCTGTCAAAGTTTTGGCTTTTACCTGAGCACTGCTTCAAAACGGGAACTAGGCCACCCCAAAACTAAAATGGCCATAGCTGGGCCAATTTTGACCCTAGAGGTCTAATTTTTGTGCAGAATACCAATTTAACATTCCCTACGTCTATTTCAGGCGAAAACGGAAAAAGTTTATTTTTTCAAACTTTCGAGAAAATCGACTTTAAAGTTTCACCCAGTTTTGGAGAGGAAATCTGCATTAAACGGTGTTTGTAGGAAGTTGGCGATACTAAATCTGCTCTGGCAGTAGGAACTTGAAATTTGGCCCAATATAACTTCATATCGTTGGGCAAACGCAGTGCAAATTGCAAGATCCTATCTCTGATAGTTTTCCAACAGCAGCCTGTCAAAGTTTTGGCTTTTACCTGAGCACTGCTTCAAAACGGGAACTAGGTCACCCCAAAACTAAAATGGCCATAGCTGGGCCAATTTTGACCCTAGAGGTCTAATTTTGGTGCAGAATACCAATTTAACATTCCCTACGTCTATTTCAGGCCAAAACGGAAAAAGTTTATTTTTTCAAACTTTCGAAAAAATCGACTTTAAAGTTTCACCCAGTTTTAGAGAGGAAATCTGCATTAAACGGTGTTTGCAGGAAGTTGGCGATACTAAATCTGCTCTGGCAGTAGGAACTTGAAATTTGGCCCAAAATAACTTCATATCGTTGGGCACACGCAGTGCAAATTGCACGATCCTATCTCTGATAGTTTTCCAACAGCAGCCTGTCAAAGTTTTGGCTTTTACCTGAGCACTGCTTCAAAACGGGAACCCAGTTTTAGAAAGGAAATCTGAATTAAACGGTGTTTGCAGGAAGTTGGCGACACTAAATCTGCTCTGGCAGCCAGACCGTTCCCGGTAGGAACTTGAAATTTGGCCCAAAAAAACTTCATATCGTTGGGCACACGCAGTGCAAATTGCAAGATCCTATCTCTGATAGTTTTCCAACAGCAGCCTGTCAAAGTTTTGACTTTTACCTGAGCACTGCTTCAAAACGGGAACTAGGCCACCCCAAAACTATAATGGCCATAGCTGGGCCAATTTTGACCCTAGAGGTCTAATTTTTGTGCAGAATACCAATTTAACATTCCCTACGTCTATTTCAGGCGAAAACGGAAAAAGTTTATTTTTTCAAACTTTCGAGAAAATCGACTTTAAAGTTTCACCCAGTTTTAGAAAGGAAATCTGAATTAAACGGTGTTTGCAGGAAGTTGGCGATACTAAATCTGCTCTGGCAGCCAGACCGTTCCCGGTAGGAACTTGAAATTTGGCCCAAAATAACTTTATATCGTTGGGCACACGCAGTGCAAATTGCAAGATCCTATCTCTGATAGTTTTACAACAGCAGCCTGTCAAAGTTTTGACTTTTACCTGAGCACTGCTTCAAAACGGGAACTAGGCCACCCCAAAACTAAAATGGCCATAGCTGGGCTAATTTTGACCCTAGAGGTCTAATTTTTGTGCAGAATACCAATTTAACATTCCCTACGTCTATTTCAGGCGAAAACGGAAAAAGTTTATTTTTTCAAACTTTCGAGAAAATCGACTTTAAAGTTTCACCCAGTTTTGGAGAGGAAATCTGCATTAAACGGTGTTTGTAGGAAGTTGGCGATACTAAATCTGCTCTGGCAGTAGGAACTTGAAATTTGGCCCAATATAACTTCATATCGTTGGGCACACGCAGTGCAAATTGCAAGATCCTATCTCTGATAGTTTTCCAACAGCAGCCTGTCAAAGTTTTGGCTTTTACCTGAGCACTGCTTCAAAACGGGAACTAGGCCACCCCAAAACTAAAATGGCCATAGCTGGGCCAATTTTGACCCTAGAGGTCTAATTTTTGTGCAGAATACCAATTTAACATTCCCTACGTCTATTTCAGGCGAAAACGGAAAAAGTTTATTTTTTCAAACTTTCGAGAAAATCGACTTTAAAGTTTCACCCAGTTTTAGAAAGGAAATCTGAATTAAACGGTGTTTGCAGGAAGTTGGCGACACTAAATCTGCTCTGGCAGCCAGACCGTTCCCGGTAGGAACTTGAAATTTGGCCCAAAATAACTTCATATCGTTGGGCACACGCAGTGCAAATTGCAAGATCCTATCTCTGATAGTTTTCCAACAGCAGCCTGTCAAAGTTTTGGCTTTTACCTGAGCACTGCTTCAAAACGGGAACTAGGCCACCCCAAAACTATAATGGCCATAGCTGGGCCAATTTTGACACTAGAGGTCTAATATTTGTGCAGAATACCAATTTAACATTCCCTACGTCTATTTCAGGCGAAAACGGAAAAGGTTTATTTTTTCAAACTTTCGAGAAAATCGACTTTAAAGTTTCACCCAGTTTTAGAAAGGAAATCTGAATTAAACGGTGTTTGCAGGAAGTTGGCGACACTAAATCTGCTCTGGCAGCCAGCCCGTTCCCGGTATGAACTTGAAATTTGGCCCAAAATAACTTCATATCGTTGGGCACACGCAGTAAAAATTGCAAGATCCTATCTCTGATAGTTTTACAACAGCAGCCTGTCAAAGTTTTGACTTTTACCTGAGCACTGCTTCAAAACGGGAACTAGGCCACCCCAAAACTAAAATGGCCATAGCTGGGCCAATTTTGACCCTAGAGGTCTAATTTTTGTGCAGAATACCAATTTAACATTCCCTACGTCTATTTCAGGCGAAAACGGAAAAAGTTTATTTTTTCAAACTTTCGAGAAAATCGACTTTAAAGTTTCACCCAGTTTTAGAAAGGAAATCTGAATTAAACGGTGTTTGCAGGAAGTTGGCGACACTAAATCTGCTCTGGCAGCCAGACCGTTCCCGGTAGGAACTTGAAATTTGGCCCAAAATAACTTCATATCGTTGGGCACACGCAGTGCAAATTGCAAGATCCTATCTCTGATAGTTTTCCAACAGCAGCCTGTCAAAGTTTTGGCTTTTACCTGAGCACTGCTTCAAAACGGGAACTAGGCCACCCCAAAACTATAATGGCCATAGCTGGGCCAATTTTGACACTAGAGGTCTAATATTTGTGCAGAATACCAATTTAACATTCCCTACGTCTATTTCAGGCGAAAACGGAAAAGGTTTATTTTTTCAAACTTTCGAGAAAATCGACTTTAAAGTTTCACCCAGTTTTAGAAAGGAAATCTGAATTAAACGGTGTTTGCAGGAAGTTGGCGACACTAAATCTGCTCTGGCAGCCAGCCCGTTCCCGGTATGAACTTGAAATTTGGCCCAAAATAACTTCATATCGTTGGGCACACGCAGTGCAAATTGCAAGATCCTATCTCTGATAGTTTTCCAACAGCAGCCTGTCAAAGTTTTGGCTTTTACCTGAGCACTGCTTCAAAACGGGAACTAGGCCACCCCAAAACTATAATGGCCATAGCTGGGCCAATTTTGACCCTAGAGGTCTAATATTTGTGCAGAATACCAATTTAACATTCCCTACGTCTATTTCAGGCGAAAACGGAAAAAGTTTATTTTTTCAAACTTTCGAGAAAATCGACTTTAAAGTTTCACCCAGTTTTAGAAAGGAAATCTGAATTAAACGGTGTTTGCAGGAAGTTGGCGACACTAAATCTGCTCTGGCAGCCAGACCGTTCCCGGTAGGAACTTGAAATTTGGCCCAAAATAACTTCATATCGTTGGGCACACGCAGTAAAAATTGCAAGATCCTATCTCTGATAGTTTTACAACAGCAGCCTGTCAAAGTTTTGACTTTTACCTGAGCACTGCTTCAAAACGGGAACTAGGCCACCCCAAAACTATAATGGCCATAGCTGGGCCAATTTTGACACTAGAGGTCTAATATTTGTGCAGAATACCAATTTAACATTCCCTACGTCTATTTCAGGTGAAAACGGAAAAGGTTTATTTTTTCAAACTTTCGAGAAAATCGACTTTAAAGTTTCACCCAGTTTTAGAAAGGAAATCTGAATTAAACGGTGTTTGCAGGAAGTTGGCGACACTAAATCTGCTCTGGCAGCCAGCCCGTTCCCGGTATGAACTTGAAATTTGGCCCAAAATAACTTCATATCGTTGGGCACACGCAGTGCAAATTGCAAGATCCTATCTCTGATAGTTTTCCAACAGCAGCCTGTCAAAGTTTTGGCTTTTACCTGAGCACTGCTTCAAAACGGGAACTAGGCCACCCCAAAACTATAATGGCCATAGCTGGGCCAATTTTGACCCTAGAGGTCTAATATTTGTGCAGAATACCAATTTAACATTCCCTACGTCTATTTCAGGCGAAAACGGAAAAAGTTTATTTTTTCAAACTTTCGAGAAAATCGACTTTAAAGTTTCACCCAGTTTTAGAAAGGAAATCTGAATTAAACGGTGTTTGCAGGAAGTTGGCGACACTAAATCTGCTCTGGCAGCCAGACCGTTCTGGGTAGGAACTTGAAATTTGGCCCAAAATAACTTCATATCGTTGGGCACACGCAGTGCAAATTGCAAGATCCTATCTCTGATAGTTTTACAACAGCAGCCTGTCAAAGTTTTGACTTTTACCTGAGCACTGCTTCAAAACGGGAACTAGGCCACCCCAAAACTAAAATGGCCATAGCTTGGCCAATTTTGACCCTAGAGGTCTAATTTTTGTGCAGAATACCAATTTAACATTCCCTACGTCTATTTCAGGCCAAAACGGAAAAAGTTTATTTTTTCAAACTTTCGAGAAAATCGACTTTAAAGTTTCACCCAGTTTTGGAGAGGAAATCTGCATTAAACGGTGTTTGTAGGAAGTTGGCGATACTAAATCTGCTCTGGCAGTAGGAACTTGAAATTTGGCCCAATATAACTTCATATCGTTGGGCACACGCAGTGCAAATTGCAAGATCCTATCTCTGATAGTTTTCCAACAGCAGCCTGTCAAAGTTTTGGCTTTTACCTGAGCACTGCTTCAAAACGGGAACTAGGCCACCCCAAAACTAAAATGGCCATAGCTGGGCCAATTTTGACCCTAGAGGTCTAATTTTTGTGCAGAATACCAATTTAACATTCCCTACGTCTATTTCAGGCGAAAACGGAAAAAGTTTATTTTTTCAAACTTTCGAGAAAATCGACTTTAAAGTTTCACCCAGTTTTAGAAAGGAAATCTGAATTAAACGGTGTTTGCAGGAAGTTGGCGACACTAAATCTGCTCTGGCAGCCAGACCGTTCCCGGTAGGAACTTGAAATTTGGCCCAAAATAACTTCATATCGTTGGGCACACGCAGTGCAAATTGCAAGATCCTATCTCTGATAGTTTTCCAACAGCAGCCTGTCAAAGTTTTGGCTTTTACCTGAGCACTGCTTCAAAACGGGAACTAGGCCACCCCAAAACTATAATGGCCATAGCTGGGCCAATTTTGACACTAGAGGTCTAATATTTGTGCAGAATACCAATTTAACATTCCCTACGTCTATTTCAGGCGAAAACGGAAAAGGTTTATTTTTTCAAACTTTCGAGAAAATCGACTTTAAAGTTTCACCCAGTTTTAGAAAGGAAATCTGAATTAAACGGTGTTTGCAGGAAGTTGGCGACACTAAATCTGCTCTGGCAGCCAGACCGTTCCCGGTAGGAACTTGAAATTTGGCCCAAAATAACTTCATATCGTTGGGCACACGCAGTGCAAATTGCAAGATCCTATCTCTGATAGTTTTCCAACAGCAGCCTGTCAAAGTTTTGGCTTTTACCTGAGCACTGCTTCAAAACGGGAACTAGGCCACCCCAAAACTATAATGGCCATAGCTGGGCCAATTTTGACACTAGAGGTCTAATTTTTGTGCAGAATACCAATTTAACATTCCCTACGTCTATTTCAGGCGAAAACGGAAAAAGTTTATTTTTTCAAACTTTCGAGAAAATCGACTTTAAAGTTTCACCCAGTTTTAGAAAGGAAATCTGAATTAAACGGTGTTTGCAGGAAGTTGGCGACACTAAATCTGCTCTGGCAGCCAGACCGTTCCCGGTATGAACTTGAAATTTGGCCCAAAATAACTTCATATCGTTGGGCACACGCAGTGCAAATTGCAAGATCCTATCTCTGATAGTTTTACAACAGCAGCCTGTCAAAGTTTTGACTTTTACCTGAGCACTGCTTCAAAACGGGAACTAGGCCACCCCAAAACTAAAATGGCCATAGCTGGGCCAATTTTGACCCTAGAGGTCTAATTTTTGTGCAGAATACCAATTTAACATTCCCTACGTCTATTTCAGGCGAAAACGGAAAAAGTTTATTTTTTCAAACTTTCGAGAAAATCGACTTTAAAGTTTCACCCAGTTTAAGAAAAGGAAATCTGAATTAAACGGTGTTTGCAGGAAGTTGGCGACACTAAATCTGCTCTGGCAGCCAGACCGTTCCCGGTAGGAACTTGAAATTTGGCCCAAAATAACTTCATATCGTTGGGCACACGCAGTGCAAATTGCAAGATCCTATCTCTGATAGTTTTCCAACAGCAGCCTGTCAAAGTTTTGGCTTTTACCTGAGCACTGCTTCAAAACGGGAACTAGGCCACCCCAAAACTATAATGGCCATAGCTGGGCCAATTTTGACACTAGAGGTCTAATATTTGTGCAGAATACCAATTTAACATTCCCTACGTCTATTTCAGGCGAAAACGGAAAAGGTTTATTTTTTCAAACTTTCGAGAAAATCGACTTTAAAGTTTCACCCAGTTTTAGAAAGGAAATCTGAATTAAACGGTGTTTGCAGGAAGTTGGCGACACTAAATCTGCTCTGGCAGCCAGACCGTTCCCGGTAGGAACTTGAAATTTGGCCCAAAATAACTTCATATCGTTGGGCACACGCAGTGCAAATTGCAAGATCCTATCTCTGATAGTTTTCCAACAGCAGCCTGTCAAAGTTTTGGCTTTTACCTGAGCACTGCTTCAAAACGGGAACTAGGCCACCCCAAAACTATAATGGCCATAGCTGGGCCAATTTTGACACTAGAGGTCTAATTTTTGTGCAGAATACCAATTTAACATTCCCTACGTCTATTTCAGGCGAAAACGGAAAAAGTTTATTTTTTCAAACTTTCGAGAAAATCGACTTTAAAGTTTCACCCAGTTTTAGAAAGGAAATCTGAATTAAACGGTGTTTGCAGGAAGTTGGCGACACTAAATCTGCTCTGGCAGCCAGACCGTTCCCGGTATGAACTTGAAATTTGGCCCAAAATAACTTCATATCGTTGGGCACACGCAGTGCAAATTGCAAGATCCTATCTCTGATAGTTTTACAACAGCAGCCTGTCAAAGTTTTGACTTTTACCTGAGCACTGCTTCAAAACGGGAACTAGGCCACCCCAAAACTAAAATGGCCATAGCTGGGCCAATTTTGACCCTAGAGGTCTAATTTTTGTGCAGAATACCAATTTAACATTCCCTACGTCTATTTCAGGCGAAAACGGAAAAAGTTTATTTTTTCAAACTTTCGAGAAAATCGACTTTAAAGTTTCACCCAGTTTTAGAAAGGAAATCTGAATTAAACGGTGTTTGCAGGAAGTTGGCGACACTAAATCTGCTCTGGCAGCCAGCCCGTTCCCGGTATGAACTTGAAATTTGGCCCAAAATAACTTCATATCGTTGGGCACACGCAGTGCAAATTGCAAGATCCTATCTCTGATAGTTTTCCAACAGCAGCCTGTCAAAGTTTTGGCTTTTACCTGAGCACTGCTTCAAAACGGGAACTAGGCCACCCCAAAACTATAATGGCCATAGCTGGGCCAATTTTGACCCTAGAGGTCTAATATTTGTGCAGAATACCAATTTAACATTCCCTACGTCTATTTCAGGCGAAAACGGAAAAAGTTTATTTTTTCAAACTTTCGAGAAAATCGACTTTAAAGTTTCACCCAGTTTTAGAAAGGAAATCTGAATTAAACGGTGTTTGCAGGAAGTTGGCGACACTAAATCTGCTCTGGCAGCCAGACCGTTCCCGGTAGGAACTTGAAATTTGGCCCAAAATAACTTCATATCGTTGGGCACACGCAGTAAAAATTGCAAGATCCTATCTCTGATAGTTTTACAACAGCAGCCTGTCAAAGTTTTGACTTTTACCTGAGCACTGCTTCAAAACGGGAACTAGGCCACCCCAAAACTATAATGGCCATAGCTGGGCCAATTTTGACACTAGAGGTCTAATATTTGTGCAGAATACCAATTTAACATTCCCTACGTCTATTTCAGGTGAAAACGGAAAAGGTTTATTTTTTCAAACTTTCGAGAAAATCGACTTTAAAGTTTCACCCAGTTTTAGAAAGGAAATCTGAATTAAACGGTGTTTGCAGGAAGTTGGCGACACTAAATCTGCTCTGGCAGCCAGCCCGTTCCCGGTATGAACTTGAAATTTGGCCCAAAATAACTTCATATCGTTGGGCACACGCAGTGCAAATTGCAAGATCCTATCTCTGATAGTTTTCCAACAGCAGCCTGTCAAAGTTTTGGCTTTTACCTGAGCACTGCTTCAAAACGGGAACTAGGCCACCCCAAAACTATAATGGCCATAGCTGGGCCAATTTTGACCCTAGAGGTCTAATATTTGTGCAGAATACCAATTTAACATTCCCTACGTCTATTTCAGGCGAAAACGGAAAAAGTTTATTTTTTCAAACTTTCGAGAAAATCGACTTTAAAGTTTCACCCAGTTTTAGAAAGGAAATCTGAATTAAACGGTGTTTGCAGGAAGTTGGCGACACTAAATCTGCTCTGGCAGCCAGACCGTTCTGGGTAGGAACTTGAAATTTGGCCCAAAATAACTTCATATCGTTGGGCACACGCAGTGCAAATTGCAAGATCCTATCTCTGATAGTTTTACAACAGCAGCCTGTCAAAGTTTTGACTTTTACCTGAGCACTGCTTCAAAACGGGAACTAGGCCACCCCAAAACTAAAATGGCCATAGCTTGGCCAATTTTGACCCTAGAGGTCTAATTTTTGTGCAGAATACCAATTTAACATTCCCTACGTCTATTTCAGGCCAAAACGGAAAAAGTTTATTTTTTCAAACTTTCGAGAAAATCGACTTTAAAGTTTCACCCAGTTTTGGAGAGGAAATCTGCATTAAACGGTGTTTGTAGGAAGTTGGCGATACTAAATCTGCTCTGGCAGTAGGAACTTGAAATTTGGCCCAATATAACTTCATATCGTTGGGCACACGCAGTGCAAATTGCAAGATCCTATCTCTGATAGTTTTCCAACAGCAGCCTGTCAAAGTTTTGGCTTTTACCTGAGCACTGCTTCAAAACGGGAACTAGGCCACCCCAAAACTAAAATGGCCATAGCTGGGCCAATTTTGACCCTAGAGGTCTAATTTTTGTGCAGAATACCAATTTAACATTCCCTACGTCTATTTCAGGCGAAAACGGAAAAAGTTTATTTTTTCAAACTTTCGAGAAAATCGACTTTAAAGTTTCACCCAGTTTTAGAAAGGAAATCTGAATTAAACGGTGTTTGCAGGAAGTTGGCGACACTAAATCTGCTCTGGCAGCCAGACCGTTCCCGGTAGGAACTTGAAATTTGGCCCAAAATAACTTCATATCGTTGGGCACACGCAGTGCAAATTGCAAGATCCTATCTCTGATAGTTTTCCAACAGCAGCCTGTCAAAGTTTTGGCTTTTACCTGAGCACTGCTTCAAAACGGGAACTAGGCCACCCCAAAACTATAATGGCCATAGCTGGGCCAATTTTGACACTAGAGGTCTAATATTTGTGCAGAATACCAATTTAACATTCCCTACGTCTATTTCAGGCGAAAACGGAAAAGGTTTATTTTTTCAAACTTTCGAGAAAATCGACTTTAAAGTTTCACCCAGTTTTAGAAAGGAAATCTGAATTAAACGGTGTTTGCAGGAAGTTGGCGACACTAAATCTGCTCTGGCAGCCAGACCGTTCCCGGTAGGAACTTGAAATTTGGCCCAAAATAACTTCATATCGTTGGGCACACGCAGTGCAAATTGCAAGATCCTATCTCTGATAGTTTTCCAACAGCAGCCTGTCAAAGTTTTGGCTTTTACCTGAGCACTGCTTCAAAACGGGAACTAGGCCACCCCAAAACTATAATGGCCATAGCTGGGCCAATTTTGACACTAGAGGTCTAATTTTTGTGCAGAATACCAATTTAACATTCCCTACGTCTATTTCAGGCGAAAACGGAAAAAGTTTATTTTTTCAAACTTTCGAGAAAATCGACTTTAAAGTTTCACCCAGTTTTAGAAAGGAAATCTGAATTAAACGGTGTTTGCAGGAAGTTGGCGACACTAAATCTGCTCTGGCAGCCAGACCGTTCCCGGTATGAACTTGAAATTTGGCCCAAAATAACTTCATATCGTTGGGCACACGCAGTGCAAATTGCAAGATCCTATCTCTGATAGTTTTACAACAGCAGCCTGTCAAAGTTTTGACTTTTACCTGAGCACTGCTTCAAAACGGGAACTAGGCCACCCCAAAACTAAAATGGCCATAGCTGGGCCAATTTTGACCCTAGAGGTCTAATTTTTGTGCAGAATACCAATTTAACATTCCCTACGTCTATTTCAGGCGAAAACGGAAAAAGTTTATTTTTTCAAACTTTCGAGAAAATCGACTTTAAAGTTTCACCCAGTTTAAGAAAAGGAAATCTGAATTAAACGGTGTTTGCAGGAAGTTGGCGACACTAAATCTGCTCTGGCAGCCAGACCGTTCCCGGTAGGAACTTGAAATTTGGCCCAAAATAACTTCATATCGTTGGGCACACGCAGTGCAAATTGCAAGATCCTATCTCTGATAGTTTTCCAACAGCAGCCTGTCAAAGTTTTGGCTTTTACCTGAGCACTGCTTCAAAACGGGAACTAGGCCACCCCAAAACTATAATGGCCATAGCTGGGCCAATTTTGACACTAGAGGTCTAATATTTGTGCAGAATACCAATTTAACATTCCCTACGTCTATTTCAGGCGAAAACGGAAAAGGTTTATTTTTTCAAACTTTCGAGAAAATCGACTTTAAAGTTTCACCCAGTTTTAGAAAGGAAATCTGAATTAAACGGTGTTTGCAGGAAGTTGGCGACACTAAATCTGCTCTGGCAGCCAGACCGTTCCCGGTAGGAACTTGAAATTTGGCCCAAAATAACTTCATATCGTTGGGCACACGCAGTGCAAATTGCAAGATCCTATCTCTGATAGTTTTCCAACAGCAGCCTGTCAAAGTTTTGGCTTTTACCTGAGCACTGCTTCAAAACGGGAACTAGGCCACCCCAAAACTATAATGGCCATAGCTGGGCCAATTTTGACACTAGAGGTCTAATTTTTGTGCAGAATACCAATTTAACATTCCCTACGTCTATTTCAGGCGAAAACGGAAAAAGTTTATTTTTTCAAACTTTCGAGAAAATCGACTTTAAAGTTTCACCCAGTTTTAGAAAGGAAATCTGAATTAAACGGTGTTTGCAGGAAGTTGGCGACACTAAATCTGCTCTGGCAGCCAGACCGTTCCCGGTATGAACTTGAAATTTGGCCCAAAATAACTTCATATCGTTGGGCACACGCAGTGCAAATTGCAAGATCCTATCTCTGATAGTTTTACAACAGCAGCCTGTCAAAGTTTTGACTTTTACCTGAGCACTGCTTCAAAACGGGAACTAGGCCACCCCAAAACTAAAATGGCCATAGCTGGGCCAATTTTGACCCTAGAGGTCTAATTTTTGTGCAGAATACCAATTTAACATTCCCTACGTCTATTTCAGGCGAAAACGGAAAAAGTTTATTTTTTCAAACTTTCGAGAAAATCGACTTTAAAGTTTCACCCAGTTTTAGAAAGGAAATCTGAATTAAACGGTGTTTGCAGGAAGTTGGCGACACTAAATCTGCTCTGGCAGCCAGACCGTTCCCGGTAGGAACTTGAAATTTGGCCCAAAATAACTTCATATCGTTGGGCACACGCAGTGCAAATTGCAAGATCCTATCTCTGATAGTTTTCCAACAGCAGCCTGTCAAAGTTTTGGCTTTTACCTGAGCACTGCTTCAAAACGGGAACTAGGCCACCCCAAAACTATAATGGCCATAGCTGGGCCAATTTTGACACTAGAGGTCTAATATTTGTGCAGAATACCAATTTAACATTCCCTACGTCTATTTCAGGCGAAAACGGAAAAGGTTTATTTTTTCAAACTTTCGAGAAAATCGACTTTAAAGTTTCACCCAGTTTTAGAAAGGAAATCTGAATTAAACGGTGTTTGCAGGAAGTTGGCGACACTAAATCTGCTCTGGCAGCCAGCCCGTTCCCGGTATGAACTTGAAATTTGGCCCAAAATAACTTCATATCGTTGGGCACACGCAGTGCAAATTGCAAGATCCTATCTCTGATAGTTTTCCAACAGCAGCCTGTCAAAGTTTTGGCTTTTACCTGAGCACTGCTTCAAAACGGGAACTAGGCCACCCCAAAACTATAATGGCCATAGCTGGGCCAATTTTGACCCTAGAGGTCTAATATTTGTGCAGAATACCAATTTAACATTCCCTACGTCTATTTCAGGCGAAAACGGAAAAAGTTTATTTTTTCAAACTTTCGAGAAAATCGACTTTAAAGTTTCACCCAGTTTTAGAAAGGAAATCTGAATTAAACGGTGTTTGCAGGAAGTTGGCGACACTAAATCTGCTCTGGCAGCCAGACCGTTCCCGGTAGGAACTTGAAATTTGGTCCAAAATAACTTCATATCGTTGGGCACACGCAGTGCAAATTGCAAGATCCTATCTCTGATAGTTTTACAACAGCAGCCTGTCAAAGTTTTGACTTTTACCTGAGCACTGCTTCAAAACGGGAACTAGGCCACCCCAAAACTAAAATGGCCATAGCTGGGCCAATTTTGACCCTAGAGGTCTAATTTTTGTGCAGAATACCAATTTAACATTCCCTACGTCTATTTCAAGCGAAAACGGAAAAAAGTTTATTTTTTCAAACTTTCGAGAAAATCGACTTTAAAGTTTCACCCAGTTTTGGAGAGGAAATCTGCATTAAACGGTGTTTGTAGGAAGTTGGCGATACTAAATCTGCTCTGGCAGTAGGAACTTGAAATTTGGCCCAATATAACTTCATATCGTTGGGCACACGCAGTGCAAATTGCAAGATCCTATCTCTGATAGTTTTCCAACAGCAGCCTGTCAAAGTTTTGGCTTTTACCTGAGCACTGCTTCAAAACGGGAACTAGGCCACCCCAAAACTAAAATGGCCATAGCTGGGCCAATTTTGACCGTAGAGGTCTAATTTTTGTGCAGAATACCAATTTAACATTCCCTACGTCTATTTCAGGCGAAAACGGAAAAAGTTTATTTTTTCAAACTTTCGAGAAAATCGACTTTAAAGTTTCACCCAGTTTTGGAGAGGAAATCTGCATTAAACGGTGTTTGTAGGAAGTTGGCGATACTAAATCTGCTCTGGCAGTAGGAACTTGAAATTTGGCCCAATATAACTTCATATCGTTGGGCACACGCAGTGCAAATTGCAAGATCCTATCTCTGATAGTTTTCCAACAGCAGCCTGTCAAAGTTTTGGCTTTTACCTGAGCACTGCTTCAAAACGGGAACTAGGCCACCCCAAAACTAAAATGGCCATAGCTGGGCCAATTTTGACCCTAGAGGTCTAATTTTTGTGCAGAATACCAATTTAACATTCCCTACGTCTATTTCAGGCGAAAACGGAAAAAGTTTATTTTTTCAAACTTTCGAGAAAATCGACTTTAAAGTTTCACCCAGTTTTAGAAAGGAAATCTGAATTAAACGGTGTTTGCAGGAAGTTGGCGACACTAAATCTGCTCTGGCAGCCAGACCGTTCCCGGTAGGAACTTGAAATTTGGCCCAAAATAACTTCATATCGTTGGACACACGCAGTGCAAATTGCAAGATCCTATCTCTGATAGTTTTCCAACAGCAGCCTGTCAAAGTTTTGACTTTTACCTGAGCACTGCTTCAAAACGGGAACTAGGCCACCCCAAAACTAAAATGGCCATAGCTGGGCCAATTTTGACCCTAGAGGTCTAATTTTTGTGCAGAATACCAATTTAACATTCCCTACGTCTATTTCAGACGAAAACGGAAAAAGTTTATTTTTTCAAACTTTCGAGAAAATCGACTTTAAAGTTTCACCCAGTTTTAGAAAAGAAATCTGAATTAAACGGTGTTTGCAGGAAGTTGGCGACACTAAATCTGCTCTGGCAGCCAGACCGTTCCCGGTAGGAACTTGAAATTTGGCCCAAAATAACTTCATATCGTTGGGCACACGCAGTGTAAATTGCAAGATCCTATCTCTGATAGTTTTCCAACAGCAGCCTGTCAAAGTTTTGGCTTTTACCTGAGCACTGCTTCAAAACGGGAACTAGGCCACCCCAAAACTATAATGGCCATAGCTGGGCCAATATTGACACTAGAGGTCTAATATTTGTGCAGAATACCAATTTAACATTCCCTACGTCTATTTCAGGCGAAAACGGAAAAGGTTTATTTTTTCAAACTTTCGAGAAAATCGACTTTAAAGTTTCACCCAGTTTTAGAAAGGAAATCTGAATTAAACGGTGTTTGCAGAAAGTTGGCGACACTAAATCTGCTCTGGCAGCCAGCCCGTTCCCGGTATGAACTTGAAATTTGGCCCAAAATAACTTCATATCGTTGGGCACACGCAGTGCAAATTGCAAGATCCTATCTCTGATAGTTTTCCAACAGCAGCCTGTCAAAGTTTTGGCTTTTACCTGAGCACTGCTTCAAAACGGGAACTAGGCCACCCCAAAACTATAATGGCCATAGCTGGGCCAATTTTGACCCTAGAGGTCTAATATTTGTGCGGAATACCAATTTAACATTCCCTACGTCTATTTCAGGCGAAAACGGAAAAAGTTTATTTTTTCAAACTTTCGAGAAAATCGACTTTAAAGTTTTACCCAGTTTTAGAGAGGAAATCTGCATTAAACGGTGTTTGCAGGAAGTTGGCGACACTAAATCTGCTTTGGTAGCCAGACCGTTCCCGGTAGAAACTTGAAATTTGGCCCAAAATAACTTCATATCGTTGGGCACACGCAGTGCAAATTGCACGATCCTATCTCTGATAGTTTTCCAACAGCAGCCTGTCAAAGTTTTGGCTTTTACCTGAGCACTGCTTCAAAACGGGAACTAGGCCACCCCAAAACTAAAATGGCCATAGCTGGGCCAATTTTGACCCTAGAGGTCTAATATTTGTGCAGAATACCAATTTAACATTCCCTACGTCTATTTCAGGCGAAAACGGAAAAAGTTTATTTTTTCAAACTTTCGAGAAAATCGACTTTAAAGTTTCACCCAGTTTTAGAAAGGAATTCTGAATTAAACGGTGTTTGCAGGAAGTTGGCGACACTAAATCTGCTCTGGCAGCCAGACCGTTCCCGGTAGGAACTTGAAATTTGGCCCAAAATAACTTCATATCGTTGGGCACACGCAGTGCAAATTGCAAGATCCTATCTCTGATAGTTTTACAACAGCAGCCTGTCAAAGTTTTGACTTTTACCTGAGCACTGCTTCAAAACGGGAACTAGGCCACCCCAAAACTAAAATGGCCATAGCTGGGCCAATTTTGACCCTAGAGGTCTAATTTTGGTGCAGAATACCAATTTAACATTCCCTACGTCTATTTCAGGCCAAAACGGAAAAAGTTTATTTTTTCAAACTTTCGAAAAAATCGACTTTAAAGTTTCACCCAGTTTTAGAGAGGAAATCTGCATTAAACGGTGTTTGCAGGAAGTTGGCGATACTAAATCTGCTCTGGCAGTAGGAACTTGAAATTTGGCCCAAAATAACTTCATATCGTTGGGCACACGCAGTGCAAATTGTACGATCCTATCTCTGATAGTTTTCCAACAGCAGCCTGTCAAAGTTTTGGCTTTTACCTGAGCACTGCTTCAAAACGGGAACCCAGTTTTAGAAAGGAAATCTGAATTAAACGGTGTTTGCAGGAAGTTGGCGACACTAAATCTGCTCTGGCAGCCAAACCGTTCCCGGTAGGAACTTGAAATTTGGCCCAAAACAAATTCATATCGTTGGGCACACGCAGTGCAAATTGCAAGATCCTATCTCTGATAGTTTTCCAACAGCAGCCTGTCAAAGTTTTGACTTTTACCTGAGCACTGCTTCAAAACGGGAACTAGGCCACCCCAAAACTAAAATGGCCATAGCTGGGCCAATTTTGACCGTAGAGGTCTAATTTTTGTGCAGAATACCAATTTAACATTCCCTACGTATATTTCAGGCGAAAACGGAAAAAAGTTTATTTTTTCAAACTTTCGAGAAAATCGACTTTAAAGTTTCACCCAGTTTTAGAAAGGAAATCTGAATTAAACGGTGTTTGCAGGAAGTTGGCGATACTAAATCTGCTCTGGCAGCCAGACCGTTCCCGGTAGGAACTTGAAATTTGGCCCAAAATAACTTCATATCGTTGGGCACACGCAGTGCAAATTGCAAGATCCTATCTCTGATAGTTTTACAACAGCAGCCTGTCAAAGTTTTGACTTTTACCTGAGCACTGCTTCAAAACGGGAACTAGGCCACCCCAAAACTAAAATGGCCATAGCTGGGCCTATTTTGACCCTAGAGGTCTAATTTTTGTGCAGAATACCAATTTAACATTCCCTACGTCTATTTCAGGCGAAAACGGAAAAAGTTTATTTTTTCAAACTTTCGAGAAAATCGACTTTAAAGTTTCACCCAGTTTTGGAGAGGAAATCTGCATTAAACAGTGTTTGTAGGAAGTTGGCGATACTAAATCTGCTCTGGCAGTAGGAACTTGAAATTTGGCCCAATATAACTTCATATCGTTGGGCACACGCAGTGCAAATTGCAAGATCCTATCTCTGATAGTTTTCCAACAGCAGCCTGTCAAAGATTTGGCTTTTACCTGAGCACTGCTTCAAAACGGGAACTAGGCCACCCCAAAACTAAAATGGCCATAGCTGGGCCAATTTTGACCCTAGAGGTCTAATTTTGGTGCAGAATACCAATTTAACATTCCCTACGTCTATTTCAGGCCAAAACGGAAAAAGTTTATTTTTTCAAACTTTCGAAAAAATCGACTTTAAAGTTTCACCCAGTTTTAGAGAGGAAATCTGCATTAAACGGTGTTTGCCGGAAGTTGGCGATACTAAATCTGCTCTGGCAGTAGGAACTTGAAATTTGGCCCAAAATAACTTCATATCGTTGGGCACACGCAGTGCAAATTGCACGATCCTATCTCTGATAGTTTTCCAACAGCAGCCTGTCAAAGTTTTGGCTTTTACCTGAGCACTGCTTCAAAACGGGAACTAGGCCACCCCAAACTAAAATGGCCATAGCTGGGCCAATTTTGACCGTAGAGGTCTAATTTTTGTGCAGAATACCAATTTAACATTCCCTACGTCTATTTCAGGCAAAAACGGAAAAGTTTATTTTTTCAAACTTTCGAGAAAATCGACTTTAAAGTTTCAACCAGTTTTGGAGAGGAAATCTGCATTAAACAGTGTTTGTAGGAAGTTGGCGATACTAAATCTGCTCTGGCAGTAGGAACTTGAAATTTGGCCCAATATAACTTCATATCGTTGGGCACACGCAGTGCAAATTGCAAGATCCTATCTCTGATAGTTTTCCAACAGCAGCCTGTCAAAGTTTTGGCTTTTACCTGAGCACTGCTTCAAAACGGGAACTAGGCCACCCCAAAACTCAAATGGCCATAGCTGGGCTAATTTTGACCCTAGAGGTCTAATTTTGTTGCAGAATACCAATTTAACATTCCCTACGTCTATTTCAGGCCAAAACGGAAACAGTTTATTTTTTCAAACTTTCGAAAAAATCGACTTTAAAGTTTCACCCAGTTTTAGAAAGGAAATCTGCATTAAACGGTGTTTGCAGGAAGTTGGCGATACTAAATCTGCTCTGGCAGCCAGACCGTTCCCGGTAGGAACTTGAAATTTGGCCCAAAATAACTTCATATCGTTGGGCACACGCAGTGCAAATTGCAAGATCCTATCTGTGATAGTTTTCAAACAGCAGCCTGTCAAAGTTTTGGCTTTTACCTGAGCACTGCTTCAAAACGGGAACTAGGCCACCCCAAAACTATAATGGCTATAGCTGGGCCAATTTTGACCCTAGAGGTCTAATATTTGTGCGGAATACCAATTTAACATTCCCTACGTCTATTTCAGGCGAAAACGGAAAAAGTTTATTTTTTCAAACTTTCGAGAAAATCGACTTTAAAGTTTTACCCAGTTTTAGAGAGGAAATCTGCATTAAACAGTGTTTGCAGGAAGTTGGCGACACTAAATCTGCTCTGGTAGCCAGACCGTTCCCGGTAGGAACTTGAAATTTGGCCCAAAATAACTTCATATCGTTGGGCACACGCAGTGCAAATTGCACGATCCTATCTCTGATAGTTTTCCAACAGCAGCCTGTCAAAGTTTTGGCTTTTACCTGAGCACTGCTTCAAAACGGGAACTAGGCCACCCCAAAACTAAAATGGCCATAGCTGGGCCAATTTTGACCCTAGAGGTCTAATTTTTGTGCAGAATACCAATTTAACATTCCCTACGTCTATTTCAGGCGAAAACGGAAAAAGTTTATTTTTTCAAACTTTCAAGAAAATCGACTTTAAAGTTTCACCCAGTTTTAGAAAGGAAATCTGAATTAAACGGTGTTTGCAGGAAGTTGGCGACACTAAATCTGCTCTGGCAGCCAGACCGTTCCCGGTATGAACTTGAAATTTGGCCCAAAATAACTTCATATCGTTGGGCACACGCAGTGCAAATTGCAAGATCCTATCTCTGATAGTTTTCAAACAGCAGCCTGTCAAAGTTTTGGCTTTTACCTGAGCACTGCTTCAAAACGGGAACTAGGCCACCCCAAAACTATAATGGCTATAGCTGGGCCAATTTTGACCCTAGAGGTCTAATATTTGTGCAGAATACCAATTTAACATTCCCTACGTCTATTTCAGGCGAAAACGGAAAAAGTTTATTTTTTCAAACTTTCGAGAAAATCGACTTTAAAGTTTCACCAAGTTTTAGAGAGGAAATCTGCATTAAACGGTGTTTGCAGGAAGTTGGCGACACTAAATCTGCTCTGGTAGCCAGACCGTTCCCGGTAGGAACTTGAAATTTGGCCCAAAATAACTTCATATCGTTGGGCACACGCAGTGCAAATTGCAAGATCCTATCTCTGATAGTTTTCCAACAGCAGCCTGTCAAAGTTTTGGCTTTTACCTGAGCACTGCTTCAAAACGGGAACTAGGCTACCCCAAAACTAAAATGGCCATAGCTGGGCCAATGTTGACCCTAGAGGTCTAATTTTTATGCAGAATACCAATTTAACATTCCCTACGTCTATTTCAGGCGAAAACGGAAAAAAAATATTTTTTCAAACTTTCGAGAAACTCAACTTTAAAGTTTCACCCAGTTTTAGAAAGGAAATCTGAATTAAACGGTGTTTGCAGGAAGTTGGCGACACTAAATCTGCTCTGGCAGCCAGACCGTTCCCGGTAGGAACTTGAAATTTGGCCCAAAATAACTTCATATCGTTGGGCACACGCAGTGCAAATTGCAAGATCCTATCTGTGATAGTTTTCAAACAGCAGCCTGTCAAAGTTTTGGCTTTTACCTGAGCACTGCTTCAAAACGGGAACTAGGCCACCCCAAAACTATAATGGCTATAGCTGGGCCAATTTTGACCCTAGAGGTCTAATATTTGTGCGGAATACCAATTTAACATTCCCTACGTCTATTTCAGGCGAAAACGGAAAAAGTTTATTTTTTCAAACTTTCGAGAAAATCGACTTTAAAGTTTTACCCAGTTTTAGAGAGGAAATCTGCATTAAACAGTGTTTGCAGGAAGTTGGCGACACTAAATCTGCTCTGGTAGCCAGACCGTTCCCGGTAGGAACTTGAAATTTGGCCCAAAATAACTTCATATCGTTGGGCACACGCAGTGCAAATTGCACGATCCTATCTCTGATAGTTTTCCAACAGCAGCCTGTCAAAGTTTTGGCTTTTACCTGAGCACTGCTTCAAAACGGGAACTAGGCCACCCCAAAACTAAAATGGCCATAGCTGGGCCAATTTTGACCCTAGAGGTCTAATTTTTGTGCAGAATACCAATTTAACATTCCCTACGTCTATTTCAGGCGAAAACGGAAAAAGTTTATTTTTTCAAACTTTCAAGAAAATCGACTTTAAAGTTTCACCCAGTTTTAGAAAGGAAATCTGAATTAAACGGTGTTTGCAGGAAGTTGGCGACACTAAATCTGCTCTGGCAGCCAGACCGTTCCCGGTATGAACTTGAAATTTGGCCCAAAATAACTTCATATCGTTGGGCACACGCAGTGCAAATTGCAAGATCCTATCTCTGATAGTTTTCAAACAGCAGCCTGTCAAAGTTTTGGCTTTTACCTGAGCACTGCTTCAAAACGGGAACTAGGCCACCCCAAAACTATAATGGCTATAGCTGGGCCAATTTTGACCCTAGAGGTCTAATATTTGTGCAGAATACCAATTTAACATTCCCTACGTCTATTTCAGGCGAAAACGGAAAAAGTTTATTTTTTCAAACTTTCGAGAAAATCGACTTTAAAGTTTCACCAAGTTTTAGAGAGGAAATCTGCATTAAACGGTGTTTGCAGGAAGTTGGCGACACTAAATCTGCTCTGGTAGCCAGACCGTTCCCGGTAGGAACTTGAAATTTGGCCCAAAATAACTTCATATCGTTGGGCACACGCAGTGCAAATTGCAAGATCCTATCTCTGATAGTTTTCCAACAGCAGCCTGTCAAAGTTTTGGCTTTTACCTGAGCACTGCTTCAAAACGGGAACTAGGCTACCCCAAAACTAAAATGGCCATAGCTGGGCCAATGTTGACCCTAGAGGTCTAATTTTTATGCAGAATACCAATTTAACATTCCCTACGTCTATTTCAGGCGAAAACGGAAAAAAAATATTTTTTCAAACTTTCGAGAAACTCAACTTTAAAGTTTCACCCAGTTTTAGAAAGGAAATCTGAATTAAACGGTGTTTGCAGGAAGTTGGCGACACTAAATCTGCTCTGGCAGCCAGACCGTTCCCGGTAGGAACTTGAAATTTGGCCCAAAATAACTTCATATCGTTGGGCACACGCAGTGCAAATTGCAAGATCCTATCTCTGATAGTTTTCCAACAGCAGCCTGTCAAAGTTTTGACTTTTACCTGAGCACTGCTTCAAAACGGGAACTAGGCCACCCGAAAACTAAAATGGCCATAGCTGGGCCAATGTTAACCCTAGAGGTCTAATTCTTATGCAGAATACCAATTTAACATTCCCTACGTCTATTTCAGGCGAAAACGGAAAAAAAATATTTTTTCAAACTTTCGAGAAACTCGACTTTAAAGTTTCACCCAGTTTTAGAAAGGAAATCGGTGTTTGTAGGAAGTTGGCGACACTAAATCTGCTCTGGCAGCCAGACCGTTCCTGGTAGGAACTTGAAATTTGGCCCAAAATAATTTCATATCGTTGGACACACGCAGTGCAAATTGCACGATCCTATCTCTGATAGTTTTCCAACAGCAGCCTGTCAAAGTTTTGGCTTTTACCTGAGCACTGCTTCAAAACGGGAACTAGGCTACCCCAAAACTAAAATGGCCATAGCTGGGCCAATGTTAACCCTAGAGGTCTAATTCTTATGCAGAATACCAATTTAACATTCCCTACGTCTATTTCAGGCGAAAACGGAAAAAAAATATTTTTTCAAACTTTCGAGAAACTCAACTTTAAAGTTTCACCCAGTTTTAGAAAGGAAATCTGAATTAAACGGTGTTTGCAGGAAGTTGGCGACACTAAATCTGCTCTGGCAGCCAGACCGTTCCCGGTAGGAACTTGAAATTTGGCCCAAAATAACTTCATATCGTTGGGCACACGCAGTGCAAATTGCAAGATCCTATCTCTGATAGTTTTCCAACAGCAGCCTGTCAAAGTTTTGACTTTTACCTGAGCACTGCTTCAAAACGGGAACTAGGCCACCCCAAAACTAAAATGGTCATAGCTGGGCCAATTATGACCCTAGAGGTCTAATTTTTGTGCAGAATACCAATTCAACATTCCCTACGTCTACTTCAGGCGAAAACGGAAAAAGTTTATTTTTTCAAACTTTCGAGAAAATCGACTTTAAAGTTTCACCCAGTTTTAGAAAGGAAATCGGTGTTTGTAGGAAGTTGGCGACACTAAATCTGCTCTGGCAGCCAGACCGTTCCTGGTAGGAACTTGAAATTTGGCCCAAAATAACTTCATATCGTTGGGCACACGCAGTGCAAATTGCACGATCCTATCTCTGATAGTTTTCCAACAGCAGCCTGTCAAAGTTTTGGCTTTTACCTGAGCACTGCTTCAAAACGGGAACTAGGCTACCCCAAAACTAAAATGGCCATAGCTGGGCCAATGTTGACCCTAGAGGTCTAATTTTTATGCAGAATACCAATTTAACATTCCCTACGTCTATTTCAGGCGAAAACGGAAAAAGTTTATTTTTTCAAACTTTCAAGAAAATCGACTTTAAAGTTTCACCCAGTTTTAGAAAGGAAATCGGTGTTTGTAGGAAGTTGGCGACACTAAATCTGCTCTGGCAGCCAGACCGTTCCTGGTAGGAACTTGAAATTTGGCCCAAAATAACTTCATATCGTTGGGCACACGCAGTGCAAATTGCAAGATCCTATCTCTGATAGTTTTCCAACAGCAGCCTGTCAAAGTTTTGGCTTTTACCTGAGCACTGCTTCAAAACGGGAACTAGGCCACCCCAAAACTAAAATGGTCATAGCTGGGCCAATTATGACCCTAGATGTCTAATTTTTGTGCAGAATACGAATTCAACATTCCCTACGTCTACTTCAGGCGAAAACGGAAAAAGTTTATTTTTTCAAACTTTCGAGAAAATCGACTTTAAAGTTTCACCCAGTTTTAGAAAGGAAATCTGAATTAAACGGTGTTTGCAGGAAGTTGGCGACACTAAATCTGCTCTGGCAGCCAGCCAGTTCCCGGTAGGAACTTGAAATTTGGCCCAAAATAACTTCATATCGTTGGGCACACGCAGTGCAAATTGCAAGATCCTATCTCTGATAGTTTTCCAACAGCAGCCTGTCAAAGTTTTGGCTTTTACCTGAGCTTCAAAACGGGAACTAGGCCACCCCAAAACTAAAATGGTCATAGCTGGGCCAATTATGACCCTAGATGTCTAATTTTTGTGAAGAATACCAATTTAACATTCCCTGCGTCTATTTCAGGCCAAAACGGAAAAAGTTTATTTTTTCAAACTTTCGAGAAAATCGACTTTAAAGTTTCATCCAGTTTTGGAGAGGAAATCTGCATTAAACGGTGTTTGTAGGAAGTTGGCGATACTAAATCTGCTCTGGCAGTAGGAACTTGAAATTTGGCCCAATATAACTTCATATCGTTGGGCACACGCAGTGCAAATTGCAAGATCCTATCTCTGATAGTTTTCCAACAGCAGCCTGTCAAAGTTTTGGCTTTTACCTGAGCACTGCTTCAAAACGGGAACTAGGCCACCCCAAAACTAAAATGGTCATAGCTGGGCCAATTATGACCCTAGAGGTCTAATTTTTGTGCAGAATACGAATTCAACATTCCCTACGTCTACTTCAGGCGAAAACGGAAAAAGTTTATTTTTTCAAACTTTCGAGAAAATCGACTTTAAAGTTTCACCCAGTTTTAGAAAGGAAATCTGAATTAAACGGTGTTTGCAGGAAGTTGGCGACACTAAATCTGCTCTGAACTTGAAATTTGGCCCAAAATAACTTCATATCGTTGGGCACACGCAGTGCAAATTGCACGATCCTATCTCTGATAGTTTTCCAACAGCAGCCTGTCAAAGTTTTGGCTTTTACCTGAGCACTGCTTCAAAACGGGAACTAGGCCACCCCAAAACTAAAATGGCCATAGCTGGGCCAATTTTGACCCTAGAGGTCTAATTTTTGTGCAGAATACCAATTTAACATTCCCTCCGTCTATTTCAGGTGAAAACGGAAAAAGTTCATTTTTTCAAACTTTCGAGAAAATCGACTTTAAAGTTTCACCCAGTTTTAGAAAGGAAATCTGAATTAAACGGTGTTTGCAGGAAGTTGGCGACACTAAATCTGCTCTGGCAGCCAGCCAGTTCCCGGTAGGAACTTGAAATTTGGCCCAAAATAACTTCATATCGTTGGGCACACGCAGTGCAAATTGCAAGATCCTATCTCTGATAGTTTTCCAACAGCAGCCTGTCAAAGTTTTGGCTTTTACCTGAGCACTGCTTCAAAACGGGAACTAGGCCACCCCAAAACTAAAATGGTCATAGCTGGGCCAATTATGACCCTAGATGTCTAATTTTTGTGAAGAATACCAATTTAACATTCCCTACGTCTATTTCAGGCCAAAACGGAAAAAGTTTATTTTTTCAAACTTTCGAGAAAATCGACTTCAAAGTTTCATCCAGTTTTGGAGAGGAAATCTGCATTAAACGGTGTTTGTAGGAAGTTGGCGATACTAAATCTGCTCTGGCAGTAGGAACTTGAAATTTGGCCCAATATAACTTCATATCGTTGGGCACACGCGGTGCAAATTGCAAGATCCTATCTCTGATAGTTTTCCAACAGCAGCCTGTCAAAGTTTTGGCTTTTACCTGAGCACTGCTTCAAAACGGGAACTAGGCCACCCCAAAACTAAAATGGCCATAGCTGGGCCAATTTTGACCCTAGAGGTCTAATTTTTGTGCAGAATACCAATTTAACATTCCCTACGTCTATTTCAGGCGAAAACGGAAAAAAGTTTATTTTTTCAAACTTTCGAGAAAATCGACTTTAAAGTTTCACCCAGTTTTAGAAAGGAAATCTGAATTAAACGGTGTTTGCAGGAAGTTGGCGACACTAAATCTGCTCTGGCAGCCAGCCCGTTCCCGGTAGGAACTTGAAATTTGGCCCAAAATAACTTCATATCGTTGGGCACACGCAGTGCAAATTGCAAGATCCTATCTCTGATAGTTTTCCAACAGCAGCCTGTCAAAGTTTTGACTTTTACCTGAGCACTGCTTCAAAACGGGAACTAGGCCACCCCAAAACTAAAATGGCCATAGCTGGGCCAATTTTGACCCTAGAAGTCTAATTTGTGTGCAGAATACCAATTTAACATTCCCTACGTCTATTTCGGGCGAAAACGGAAAAAGTTTATTTTTTCAAACTTTCGAGAAAATCGACTTTAAAGTTTCACCCAGTTTTGGAGAGGAAATCTGCATTAAACGGTGTTTGTAGGAAGTTGGCGATACTAAATCTGCTCTGGCAGTAGGAACTTGAAATTTGGCCCAATATAACTTCATATCGTTGGGCACACGCAGTGCAAATTGCAAGATCCTATCTCTGATAGTTTTCCAACAACAGCCTGTCAAAGTTTTGGCTTTTACCAGAGCACTGCTTTAAAACGGGAACTAGGCCACCCCAAAACTAAAATAGTCATAGCTGGGCCAATTTTGACCCTAGAGGTCTAATTTTTGTGCAGAATACCAATTTAACATTCCCTACGTCTATTTCAGGCGAAAACGGAAAAAGTTTATTTTTTCAAACTTTCGAGAAAATCGACTTTAAAGTTTCACCCAGTTTTGGAGAGGAAATCTGCATTAAACGGTGTTTGTAGGAAGTTGGCGATACTAAATCTGCTCTGGCAGTAGGAACTTGAAATTTGGCCCAATATAACTTCATATCGTTGGGCACACGCAGTGCAAATTGCAAGATCCTATCTCTGGTACTTTTCCAACAGCAGCCTGTCAAAGTTTTGGCTTTTACCAGAGCACTGCTTTAAAACGGGAACTAGGCCACCCCAAAACTAAAATGGCCATAACTGGGCCAATTTTGACCCTAGAGGTCTAATTTTTGTGCAGAATACCAATTTAACATTCCCTACGTCTATTTCAGGCGAAAACGGAAAAAGTTTATTTTTTCAAACTTTCGAGAAAATCGACTTTAAAGTTTCACCCAGTTTTAGAAAGGAAATCTGAATTAAACGGTGTTTGCAGGAAGTTGGCGACACTAAATCTGCTCTGAACTTGAAATTTGGCCCAAAATAACTTCATATCGTTGGGCACACGCAGTGCAAATTGCAAGATCCTATCTCTGATAGTTTTCCAACAGCAGCCTGTCAAAGTTTTGACTTTTACCTGAGCACTGCTTCAAAACGGGAACTAGTCCACCCCAAAACTAAAATGGCCATAGCTGGGCCAATTTTGACCCTAGAGGTCTAATTTTTGTGCAGAATACCAATTTAACATTCCCTACGTTTATTGCAGGCGAAAACGGAAAAAGTTTATTTTTTCAAACTTTCGAGAAAATCGACTTTAAAGTTTCACCCAGTTTTAGAAAGGAAATCTGAATTAAACGGTGTTTGCAGGAAGTTGGCGACACTAAATCTGCTCTGGTAGCCAGACCGTTCCCGGTAGGAACTTGAAATTTGGCCCAAAATAACTTCATATCGTTGGGCACACGCAGTGCAAATTGCACGATCCTATCTCTGATAGTTTTCCAACAGCAGCCTGTCAAAGTTTTGGCTTTTACCTGAGCACTGCTTCAAAACGGGAACTAGGCCACCCCAAAACTAAAATGGCCATAGCTGGGCCAATTTTGACCCTAGAGGTCTAATTTTTGTGCAGAATACCAATTTAACATTCCCTACGTCTATTTCAGGCGAAAACGGAAAAAGTTTATTTTTTCAAACTTTCGAGAAAATCGACTTTAAAGTTTCACCCAGTTTTAGAAAGGAAATCTGAATTAAACGGTGTTTGCAGGAAGTTGGCGACACTAAATCTGCTCTGGCAGCCAGACCATTCCCGGTAGGAACTTGAAATTTGGCCCAAAATAACTTCATATCGTTGGGCACACGCAGTGCAAATTGCAAGATCCTATCTCTGATACTTTTCCAACAGCAGCCTGTCAAAGTTTTGACTTTTACCTGAGCACTGCTTCAAAACGGGAACTAGGCCACCCCAAAACTAAAATGGCCATAGCTGGGCCAATTTTGACCCTAGAGGTCTAATTTTTGTGCAGAATACCAATTTAACATTCCCTACGTCTATTTCAGGCGAAAACGGAAAAAGTTTATTTTTTCAAACTTTCGAGAAAATCGACTTTAAAGTTTCACCCAGTTTTAGAAAGGAAATCTGAATTAAACGGTGTTTGCAGGAAGTTGGCGACACTAAATCTGCTCTGGCAGCCAGACCGTTCCCGGTAGGAACTTGAAATTTGGCCCACAATAACTTCATATCGTTGGGCACACGCAGTGGAAATTGCAAGATCCTATCTCTGATAGTTTTCCAACAGCAGCCTGTCAAAGTTTTGACTTTACCTGAGCACTGCTTCAAAACGGGAACTAGGCCACCCCAAAACTAAAATGGCCATAGCTGGGCCAATTTTGACCCTAGAGGTCTAATTTTTGTGCAGAATACCAATTTAACATTCCCTACGTCTATTTCAGGCGAAAACGGAAAAAAGTTTATTTTTTCAAACTTTCGAGAAAATCGACTTTAAAGTTTCACCCAGTTTTAGAAAGGAAATCTGAATTAAACGGTGTTTGCAGGAAGTTGGCGACACTAAATCTGCTCTGGCAGCCAGCCCGTTCCCGGTAGGAACTTGAAATTTGGCCCAAAATAACTTCATATCGTTGGGCACACGCAGTGCAAATTGCAAGATCCTATCTCTGATAGTTTTCCAACAGCAGCCTGTCAAAGTTTTGACTTTTACCTGAGCACTGCTTCAAAACGGGAACTAGGCCACCCCAAAACTAAAATGGCCATAGCTGGGCCAATTTTGACCCTAGAGGTCTAATTTTTGTGCAGAATACCAATTTAACATTCCCTACGTCTATTTCAGGCCAAAACGGAAAAAGTTTATTTTTTCAAACTTTCGAAAAAATCGACTTTAAAGTTTCTCCCAGTTTTAGAGAGGAAATCTGCATTAAACGGTGTTTGCAGGAAGTGGGCGATACTAAATCTGCTCCTGCAGTAGGAACTTGAAATTTGGCCCAAAATAACTTCATATCGTTGGGCACACGCAGTGCAAATTGCACGATCCTATCTCTGATAGTTTTCCAACAGCAGCCTGTCAAAGTTTTGGCTTTTACCTGAGCACTGCTTCAAAACGGGAACTAGGCCACCCCAAAACTAAAATGGCCATAGCTGGGCCAATTTTGACCCTAGAGGTCTAATTTTTGTGCAGAATACCAATTTAACATTCCCTACGTCTATTTCAGGCGAAAACGGAAAAAGTTTATTTTTTCAAACCTTCGAGAAAATCGACTTTAAAGTTTCACCCAGTTTTAGAAAGGAAATCTGAATTAAACGGTGTTTGCAGGAAGTTGGCGACACTAAATCTGCTCTGGCAGCCAGACCGTTCCCGGTAGGAACTTGAAATTTGGCCCACAATAACTTCATATCGTTGGGCACACGCAGTGCAAATTGCAAGATCCTATCTCTGATAGTTTTCCAACAGCAGCCTGTCAAAGTTTTGACTTTACCTGAGCACTGCTTCAAAACGGGAACTAGGCCACCCCAAAACTAAAATGGCCATATCTGGGCCAATTTTGACCCTAGAGGTCTAATTTTTGTGCAGAATACCAATTTAACATTCCCTACGTCTATTTCAGGCGAAAACGGAAAAAAGTTTATTTTTTCAAACTTTCGAGAAAATCGACTTTAAAGTTTCACCCAGTTTTAGAAAGGAAATCTGAATTAAACGGTGTTTGCAGGAAGTTGGCGACACTAAATCTGCTCTGGCAGCCAGCCCGTTCCCGGTAGGAACTTGAAATTTGGCCCAAAATAACTTCATATCGTTGGGCACACGCAGTGCAAATTGCAAGATCCTATCTCTGATAGTTTTCCAACAGCAGCCTGTCAAAGTTTTGACTTTTACCTGAGCACTGCTTCAAAACGGGAACTAGGCCACCCCAAAACTAAAATGGCCATAGCTGGGCCAATTTTGACCCTAGAGGTCTAATTTTTGTGCAGAATACCAATTTAACATTCCCTACGTCTATTTCAGGCCAAAACGGAAAAAGTTTATTTTTTCAAACTTTCGAAAAAATCGATTTTAAAGTTTCTCCCAGTTTTAGAGAAGAAATCTGCATTAAACGGTGTTTGCAGGAAGTTGGCGATACTAAATCTGCTCCTGCAGTAGGAACTTGAAATTTGGCCCAAAATAACTTCATATCGTTGGGCACACGCAGTGCAAATTGCAAGATCCTATCTCTGATAGTTTTCCAACAGCAGCCTGTCAAAGTTTTGACTTTTACCTGACCACTGCTTCAAAACGGGAACTAGGCCACCCCAAAACTAAAATGGCCATAGCTGGGCCAATTTTGACCCTAGAGGTCTAATTTTGGTGCAGAATACCAATTTAACATTCCCTACGTCTATTTCAGGCCAAAACGGAAAAAGTTTATTTTTTCAAACTTTCGAAAAAATCGACTTTAAAGTTTCACCCAGTTTTAGAGAGGAAATCTGCATTAAACGGTGTTTGCAGGAAGTTTGCGATACTAAATCTTCTCGGCAGTAGGAACTTGAAATTTGGCCCAAAATAACTTCATATCGTTGGGCACACGCAGTGCAAATTGCACGATCCTATCTCTGATAGTTTTCCAACAGCAGCCTGTCAAAGTTTTGGCTTTTACCTGAGCACTGCTTTAAAACGGGAACTAGGCCACCCCAAAACTAAAATGGCCATAGCTAAGCCAATTTTGACCGTAGAGGTCTAATATTTGTGCAGAATACAAATGCAACATTCCCTACGTCTATTTCAGGCGAAAACGGAAAAAGGTTATTTTTTCAAACTTTCGAGAAAACCGACTTTAAAGTTTCACCCAGTTTTGGAGAGGAAATCTGCATTAAACGGTGTTTGCAGGAAGTTGGCGACACTAAATCTGCTCTGGCAGCCAGACCGTTCTCGGTAGGAACTTGAGATTTAGCCCAAAATAACTTCATATCGTTGGGCACACGCAGTGCAAATTGCAAGATCCTATCTCTGATAGTTTTCCAACAGCAGCCTGTCAAAGTTTTGACTTTTACCTGAGCACTGCTTCAAAACGGGAACTAGGCCACCCCAAAACTAAAATGGCCATAGCTGGGCCAATTTTAACCCTAGAGGTCTAATTTTTGTGCAGAATACCAATTTAACATTCCCTACGTCTATTTCAGGCGGAAACGGAAAAAGTTTATTTTTTCAAACTTTCGAGAAAATCGACTTTAAAGTTTCACCCAGTTTTGGAGAGGAAATCTGCATTAAACGGTGTTTGTAGGAAGTTGGCGATACTAAATCTGCTCTGGCAGTAGGAACTTGAAATTTAGCCCAATATAACTTCATATCGTTGGGCACACGCAGTGCAAATTGCAAGATCCTATCTCTGATAGTTTTCCAACAGCAGCCTGTCAAAGTTTTGACTTTTACCTGAGCACTGCTTCAAAACGGGAACTAGGCCACCCCGAAACTAAAATGGCCATAGCTGGGCCAATTTTGACCCTAGAGGTCTAATTTTTGTGCAGAATACAAATTCAACATTCCCTACGTCTATTTCAGGCGAGTGCTAACAAGCATAACATCAAATAATGCGTTTTGGAAAACGAGGGCCATTACTAATATTGGGTGATGATAAACCTTTTTTAGAAATTCCGTCAAAATCATTAAAGAATACAGGCCTTCTAAAGTGTTTCAAGCAATACCCTTTTTTGTATACGGCATTTGTTGATGGATTTGCCCCAAGTATTGATGTTGTAAATGGAATATATCATGCTGTGTGATATTCATCAAACAAAATAATTAAGAAAAAACAAAAATCACCATTAGTTATTTTTATTTATATAAAAACAGTTGTTGTTAAAAAAAAGTAAAAAATCTTAGCACATTAGATCTATATACAATACAACAAAGAATACAGTTAAGCAAGCGAGAATTAGTAGGCCTATATTATTTAAAGCGCAGTTCAGGAGCACTTTCATCTTCATGTTACCAATTAACAGCAGCATCTTCTGGTTATTCTGGATGTTTATGGAACTACTGGTTCAGGGTTATCTAAATAGAAAAATGATAATACAAACATGATGCGATAAATTCATATTTTTGTTGTATTCATGGTAGAGCTTTTCAACTTTTCATGAAAGCAGGTAAAGCTTCAAAATTGTAATCCCTAAACTATACTGAAAAGACAATCTATTCTGTGCAAATTTATTAAAAGTGCAAAACTCAATGAATGATGAAGTGAGCCTTGAATGTTTGAAGCCGAAGGAACGTATTAAATCTTTGGTTTATGGATGTTTTTATAATGTGAAAAAAAAAATCAGGGCATTGTTTTCATGTGAGTTCAACATCAATTGTCAAAATCTCATTAACTATATCAAAATAATAAAAGTTCTCTTTGGACATTTGTCTGAACTGTCAAGATGTGGTATATTCTTTCCATCATATTCATTTACATAATATACGTTTTTGTATATGGTTTTTATGATAAGAAATAGGGTGGCATTGAAGTGGTCAACCACTTACACCATTTAACACATTTAAGGCAAATAATGGATACGAAAAGTAAAACAATATATAAACAGAAACAGAATGTGACATGCTATTTATGGTTAACAGCGTAAAGCATTATTTTGAAAAGCGTGAAATATTTTCATGTAATAAAGCATTAAAATATATACATGGATAACAAAAATTAAATTCACTTGCTTTTTCAAACAGTACTATTTTAGCTTCAATTATGCGCAGTGAAAGCCTGAAAGATGGCGTGGAAAGTGAACGTAACTATAATCTTTCGAACAGTAGATTTTTTAAGCAGGACTTACTATGTGGTATGGACTCATAATGATCGGAAGTTTGATCTTCAGATGTGCCTTCATACATTGATTTAAAATATAGCTGCTTATTCCCCACTTTCAGATCTTCTACATAGAAAGAAAAAAGGCAATGCGAAAATAGAAACTTATTAGAAAAGATTCTCGATTAGATGAACCATCTGAAAAAATTAGTATTTAGTGCAAATAAATAATAGTTGACATGCAACTCAATGCCCAAGTGCACGTGCCATCTAATATTTGTAATACATGGTGTAATTGCATTTCCGCCTTTGATAACCATATACCCTTGTTGCCATTTCTAACAGTCTCGACTTTAGTCACATCGGAACGATTCAAAGTCAAGGCATCAGAAACATAATGACATGATAACATAAGAATTCAATGCACAATGTATATATTATATAATTCATTAGAAAGAAAGAAATTAACAAATATTTCATACAGGTAAGTATAGATTGAGATATTCATGCAAAGCAAAACATGTATCAATAAATATACATTATAGAAGTTAACAGATCGTAATGCAATCGAGCAAAGACCCGAAAAGATTTATAGAAAGAAAACCTCTGTGTTAAAATAACTCAATTATCAAACTAACCATCACTTTCTTCATCATCACTGGTGCTTTTATTACCCGCACCTGTTGGTGTTGTGTTATTATCATAAACCCGAGTATTGGCCTCAGTGTTGTTCAGTTTAGCCAATGAGTTTAATGTTGTTTGATAAGCAGGCTGAGACAGAGTTCTTCTGACACCCGATGTTGTGGGATCATTACAATATACAGGGTTGTCGACACCAATAGCACCTGAAAGGATCATAATAGTTATTCAAACATGCCTGTCTAAAAAGTTTTAAAGTGAGTTGTTTGTTGCATAGAAACATTTTCTTCCAAATAAGGTACAGTATAATATCACTTTAATTAAGCACTCACCATCAATATCACCAAAATACCTCCACTCCTCTCCTTTGGACAGTCAAATTATGTAGAGTAACATCACGTCGATATATGGCCAATGCATATCAATAAGCTCTAGGGGTAGCTCTAAGATATCAATCTGTTGGGCAATTTTATTGTTTTGTACCTACCATGCCCTACATTACCAACAGTAGGTAATATAACTGTATTTTGATTATTAGATTCGTATATAGCCATCATGGTATCTTTCTTCATTCTATTCATCTTTCTGAGAAATACAGCAACTATTATGATGACAACCAAAATTAACAATACTACCACTCCAATAACAACTCCAATCATTGGATCAAATGTTGTAGCATCGGCTGTTGGAACCTTATTATCTTCATCTTTTACTGATGGTGCTTGTGCCTCTTGATTATCCTGTACACTTTTTTCTATAATACAAAAATGAGTCTGTGAATTTCCTGAATTTAAATATTATTCAATTTTCCAATAGCAAACCGTTTGAAACAGCAAAGTGAAAACCTTTTCCTTTTGAGAATGTTAATCTCTCTGTATTTGATTCAGCTGAAATATAGAAGGACAGATCTCCAAAGAATAGGTTTAACCCCATCGATGCATTCACACTATAATCAGAAAATAGCACTACGATATATCGTCAAACTAGGTTGATCAGAATATCATATTTTCATGGGTCTTTCGAACAGTTTTATTTATCGTGTTCCGGTATCATTTTAATCATTAAGTTAAAAGAGACATAGGGCATATTTTATTTGTATTAGTTAAAAATTGAAATGTGTGCCTGTGTTATATGTAAAAAAAAAACAGCAGTCAGCATCCATAAATAAATTAACCATAGATTAAAGAAGATACCATCAAAAGTTCTACATACCCAGGCATCCTGAAACAACATCACAGTATTGTGATGTTTCACACTGACATTTCAAAGCACAGTTCCTTCCGTAATATCCTGAATAACATCCTACAGAAATAGATACAATCTACATTATTGCCGGTATTTCCATAAAATTTTTGAAAATTTAATTCAATTCCAATTAATGAAAATTAATTATGCTATTACTATTAAATTAAAGTAGCATTTTAAAATAGATATTGTGTCCGTAATATTTAAATTATTCCAATACAAATGTATAAATATCAAGATGTTTTAGGATTCTGCATCAAACAGAAATCAAAAGCTTTCATTGTTCACAATTAGAGAAAATGAAAATTAAAAAAAAACTCCTTCTCAATTTTAATAATTTTTGTAGCGGGGTATAACATTTGTTCACACCTTTAGCTTTACATAATATATTCTGATTCCAGAATCAGTGTTATATCATCTGGCCTGTTGAAACATTTCAGATTATGGTTAGCAAAGTATAAACCATGTTATAAGGAATAAATTAATCTTACGTCGTTCACACTGCACACCATTGTAACCACTAGGACAATCACAAATACCATCTGTAGGTCGACATTCACCATTATTCTGACAGTCACATTGGAAGCTACAATCTTTACCATATGTTCCAGCTTGACATTCTGAAGTTAAAAAAATAAGAATTTTCATTATTCTGCCACATGACTTTCGTGAGTGGTAAAATTTGTCAAAATCTAAGCAAAGTGTAAAAGACAATTGGTATTTTTTCAACATCTTTATGTCAAAGCGTTTTTGATCAAAATTAAGTGTTTGATAGTCTGTTTCATCATTGATATTGTGCAATTTCTCCGCTGTCCCATCTGAATCACATTAATATCAGTAAATATACCAACGCCTTTATCAATGGATACTTACGTATATCACACAATTGTCCAGTATGACCTGGATAGCAAATACATTTTCCTGTTTCATGATCACATGAACCACGATCACATCTTGGGCAAGTATTTTTACAGTTTTTACCATAGGTACCCAATGGACATACTGAAATCAAACATACATACTACATGTATATCTCAAATACTCTCCTAGCCATAGGTTTACAATACAGAATAGCTGAATATGACGTTTTTGAAACGTCACTATAGTTTTGATAATAGTTTGATAAAAAGTGTACTGAAATGCATTCTTCAGCAACTGTTACGATCTAAGACTGACATGAAACTCAAGAGTACATGTTCTTTGTTTGTATCTCTTGTATCTTCTAGGTCAACAATTTGAAAGAGTTGTCTTTACATGATGTACAGATAATAGTGTAACTTGAAAGTTGGATCACAAAATGTCCTCTCAGAATGTTCAGATTATTCGACATGCACGTACCTTCATCACAATATATACCGCGATATCCTGGTTCACATACACACTGGCCACTTACTGCACTACATGATTTAGCTTTCTTACATTGACACTGCTGGGCACAGTTTATTCCAAATGTTCCATTGGCACAAGCTGTAGTAAAAAAATAAGTATGTAAATATCACAGAATTAGTTGGCAAAATGATTGACAAAATCCCCAGACTGCAGTGCAATGTTTCTGGTAATACGACATTTACATTTATAAATACTTACGCATTGAGCAATCTGAATTAGTCCAACCAGCCTGGCATTCACAAATACCACTAGAATCACAAGAACCTCTATCATTACATTGACAGGTAGATAGGCAGCCTTCACCCCAATAACCTTCAGCACATCCACTGTCACAGGTAGCACCTACAGATTAGTAAGAAAATGAGATAACTGAGAGTACCAACATAATGATATGATTAACTGATATTAATAAAGGCTTGAAAACTATCAACAGTCCCCCCCCCCCCCCCACACACTACATTTTCATTAGTTTTAGAAACCTACTCGGTCACAGAATATTTACTCTATCATCTGGTAAAGCAAGTAATAAGCTTCTTTCTTACCTTGTATGCCATATTTGCAATAACACTGTCCTGTTATGTGGTCACATTTCTCTGTGTTGTCTACATTACAGTTACATCGTTGTCGACATCCAAAACCAAAGGTGTTATTCTACAGAAAAGAGAACAGTTACCATTAACATTATTAGAAGGGTTATGGAGTCAGAAATACGATTTTGGCATTTACGATGATGCTACGAGTACAAATCAGTTACTCCGTGGGCATCATTGCATCGTTGTTGTATCAACCAGCTCCAATGGGTCGTGAATAAACTTAGATTTCACTTACTGAACATTTCAACTCGCAGTTTTTACCATGGAAACCTCGAGGACAAATACAGAAACCATCAGCAGGGTGACATTCAGCATTGTTAGCACAAGTACAATTTCCACTACATCCTTCACCGTATCTATTAGCTGGACAATGTTGATCACAAAATATCCCTTGCCATCCTGAAAGATAAAGATATTGATACAATATTGACTCAATCTCAAAACAAAAACTTGCACTTTTATTTGTATAGTATCCTCCTCTATAAATAGCATCACACCGAAAATTTGTTGTAAGGCCACATAAAAAAAAATATTTTTTATTTTTTTATAGGACCCTAAAACACTTAAGCCCACATGATACGATGGCAGCGCATGCGCGGATGGGTGTTGTAGTTCCTACTATGGTCGCTAGATGGACCTACTGGTGGTATTTCCTATTTAAATAGTTAATAATGGACATAAAAATGGTCAATAAATCAGCATTATAATGGTCAGAAAAGAATAAGAAGGGTATTTTCATGAGTGAGTTGCGTACCTGGTTTGCAAGCACAAGCGCCGTTAACGGGATTACAGATTCCACCATTTCTACATTCACATCTCTGTTTACACTGAATACCATAAAAACCAGATGGACAGGTTTCAGCACAACTGAAATGAACAGTTTTTGTTGTTCAATGAGACTGTAAGCTCGAAAGAAAACCCTTCGTAAAGACCTGTTGTGGCTGTTACTAAATCAATTATCACGTGGTTGCGACACTTGCACTATTAACCAAAACACAATGGTTGATACTTAACATGCTAATACTTTTACGTTTAAAAGAAAGCTAAGAAACGACATAGTTTATTTCACTGCTTGGGACGTTAATAAGCAAACATAATTGAGAAAAAAATCTTTCTGATTGACTATTTCCATTGACACAGTTGAAAAGTGAGTTAAAATAAAAATGAAGTAAAGTTTCTTCCCTTGAACTACTAAATCTAAATAAACTGTATCTCAACCTCAAGCTAGTGTCTGTTTTTATACGTTCACATGAATATGAGTGGTTGTATATTGTCGTCGCTCCTGTTCGTCGGTCCGTCTGTCAACATTTCTTGTGAGAACTACAAAGACTACAATTTTCATCCGATTTTGAAGAAACTTGGTATGATCCTTTAGTTGGATAAGATCCTGGTCAAGTTCGAATTTGGCGTATTTTCGAGGAACGGTATTTGAGATTTTGAAAATATGGAAAATATTCCATGAAAGAAACCAAACAAAAGTTACACTCATATTTCGACGATGTGATATGTGTCAATGGAGATTGTGACGCCTGGGTTCTGCTTCTACTCAAACATTAAAATATGATACAGCATAATAAAATGATACGTACGTTACTCCAGTTCTACCAGCTGTACATCGACATTCACCAGTTACATGATCACAACCAGCACCAGCACAGTTACATGTCTTAGAACATTGTGGACCATAGTATGGCAATGGACATTGATTCTGACATTTTACACCAGTCCATCCTGGCATACAGTGACATTCACCGTTTGCAGCGTGACAGGACTCAGTTGTTTTCCAATAACAATCACAAACATACTGACATGTAGAACCGTATAAGCTCTTAGCACATTCTACAATTTATTATCATACATCTTTAATTCAAATTAACTATTTTCCAATTTTATTGAATGCCATTATATTACAAATTTCCATTAGAGGGAAAAGATAGAAGCATTGGAAGTTGATCATAGACTACTCAGATGTTTCTGGGGAAGGCAGTTAGCCGAAACGTTCAGGTTCAGGACAATAATGTAGGTATAAAGATCTTACTTCGAACTTGACATCTGTCACCAGTATAACCTACTGGACAGGAACAAGTACCATCATCAGGTGAACAGCTGGCACCATTACAATCACAATACCTGGTACAGTTAACTCCATATCGTCCTTGAGAACATTGTACATCACAACTGTAATATATTATAGGATTAAGTGATTTTTTGATTACTTTATGCATCTGTTCTGGCTAATGAGGACGAATGTCCATGCAATGTGCAATTAGGAAAATTTTGCTAGGTTAGCATTAGCTTAGGCCTCCTTTTATTTTCGGTATCTAACTGCAGAGGGATCTTAAACACTCATAACCTTCAGCAATTTACAAAACTTTATATCAAAGGTACCCCCATTGTGTTCCGACAAATCCGGCCCGAAAGTTCTTCCGACATGATATTTGGATCTGATGTCGGAACTGAGCATGTCGATTTTTATTGGTACATCTATTCCGAATATTAAGTCAGATGAATTGAGAATCTTACCTGGATCCCGTAAACCCCGAAGAGCAGAGACATTGACCATTATATCTATTACAACTCTCTATATTTGTGCTGCATGGACATTTAGTTAAACAATTCACACCAAAATAACCTTTATCACACGGTAAATTACAGAATTTACCCTACAAATAAAAAAAAAGATTTAGATAGGTTTATTATGAATTAATCAACATTTTAGATAGCGTGCATTCATAATTCATTCATATAGAATGTGCTTAGCTCTTTCATGGCAAATAATTACAATTAACACGGCCTGATTGAATAATATCGTAGGTTGGGTCTAGACAAGCCTGATTTGTTCTTACACCTGCAAAAAGATTATGCCCAATGGTCATTCTGTGGCAGATCTAATATCTATATTAGTTACAACTATGATATCTACCTGCCATCCAGTTGTACATGTACATTGTCCATTTTCTGTATCACAATTAGCACCATTCTGACATTGACAAACTTGAGAACATCCTGAACCATGTGTACCTGTTGGACAGCTTCTTTCACATCTTTAAAAACAAAGCACTACATGATTGTAACAGTTCGATTGTACTAACATTATGTTAGATAATTCCTGTTTCCAGTCGACAGAGCTCAAATCAAGACCGAACCTCTAAATACATCGTAGAAATATGGCTGATATGATAGTACGCAGGATGATAAAATTCAAAAAGATTTGTTCATGTGATCTAGTGATTGGAATATCAATATGTTTGTGGGATTTTGTCCTTTGCATTATTGGTTATTCTCTTTAGGATACCAATTGGTGAACGCAATTGTTTTTTTCTACACCGTACAGTGAACTTTGATGCATCAATTGAATCCTGATATCCTAATGTTACTTACAGGGCTCCGGTATAACCATTTTTACACTGGCAGGCTCCATTAACGGGATCACAGGAAGCATTATTCTGACAACCACAATGATATTGACAGTTTCTACCATAGGTACCAGCAGGACAGACTGTCTGACACTTCTCTCCTGTATGACCTATAACATAGATAAACAGTTGTAAATCTAGATACAGGTTTGACGGAACTTAAACGAAAGTCTGATCAATATCTTGATTTATTGACCCAGATTTGCTCTTAGTTGTCATCAGTTGGATTGTGCATGTTTTAATTAATTCTACCACATCGTCAATCTTGTTGACTGGTGAGGTCAAAAATCTCAACATTTCAAATCCACCGCTTATTGTCATGTAACCACTTTAGAAACCTCGAGTCTTGATTCCAATAGATCTACATGTAGTTTAGTGTGTAAGTTATAAAATATGATAATTGACATCTTACCTGGTGAGCAAACACAATATCCAGTCACAATATCACACACTCCTTGTCCATTACAGTCACATTCATTATTACAATTTTCACCCCATGTTCCTTGCGGACAATCTACAATACAAAAACAGATTATAGTTATATTCTCGTAAAACATCTCGCTAATCTTTAAGGTTTCAATTATTTGATAATTATTTATTATTCGATACAGGGGCGGATCCAAGAGGGGGGGCATATCCTGGTACTCAATTTGACCAAACCCTCCAAAAACCCTTCCAATGAATTTGAAGCATGTTATATTTCAGAGCCCCCCCCCCCCCTTTTCTCTAAAACCTGGATCCACCCCTGCGATTATATGAGTCCAGATATATTTTAAAGTCAGGTAATGGACACATTTTATAACGTATTGGACTTACTGGAGTTACATCTGTCCCCTCTCCACCCAGCATCACAGTGGCACAGATTTGGTGCTACACATTTACCATGATGGCAACTATTTGCACAATAAGCTGAAAGTTAACAAGACAGTAGACTTAATGGCGAAATAATATCTCTTTTTTCCAAGACAATGTCCATTTTCTATACTTCAGTAAAAACTTCATAATAACGTTAAAGCATGATGCTTCTTGCATTTTACCCTTAAATTTTCTGATCAATGTTAAGCCAAAATGCTAAACATATGAACAAATCAAAGATAGCTTTACACAAAAGAATACTTACGAGTACACCCATTTGTAGAATCAATGAAGCCTGGACAACATTCTGGTATTTTAACTATTGTTGTGTCATATATTTGTCTGTACTGTTTACTATAGGTTGTACTGTAAGTAAATATTCCAGTATTAGGTCTTGTCTCAGTAACATAATATAGATCTGTTTTGTTCTTATTTCTGTTCACAATGGCGCTCCATTTTTTTTTATTGTATAAGACTGTTGATAGATATGATCTTTTTCTTCAACCCCCAATTTCATGTCAATATCAAAAAATTTAACTTACTAGCAACGTTCACATCTTACACTCTGCCAACACCAATAATGTGTACAACTTTTATCTGGTATAGCAACTGTAATCTTTTTGGTAATAGTTTTACTGAAAATGACATTCAAGATGAAATAAACCCGCGGGCGTCAACCAACAGTAACAGAAATAGCTATAAATACATACCATTGCGAAGCGTTGGCTTGTATCTGTATCTGGTAGGACATGATTGAGAAAAGAATCATAAGAATAAGGGAAAGTCTTTTTTGGTATCAAAGCTCCGGCATGCCGTCGCCATGAAGCTTTAAGGAAAATCATTACCTTTGTAATTTATAACACAGATTTTGAACTGTTGAAGCTTGGACGGAAAATACAAGGCACTGAACTACAACCAACAGGATTTTCCCCACCATGTTACTGAAAATATTGAAAAACTTTTAAGACAAGAACTTTTTGTGGGCTGTAGTTTGAGATGAGATAGAATGAATTGTAGTATTTGTGAATCGTAACGAACAGAGATCTGAATTGTGATGCTCATGATCTGAATTATGGTGCTAATGATGATCTGAATTGTGTTGCTAATGATGATCTGAATTGTGGTGCTCATGATGATCTGAATTGTGGTTCTCATGATGATCTGAATTGTGGTGTTCAAGATGAACTGAATTGTGGTGCTCATGATGATCTGAATTGTGGTGCTCTTGACGATCTGAATTGTGGTGCTCATCTCATGACGATCGGAATTGTGGTGCTAATAATGATCTGAATTGTGATGCTCATGATCTGAATTGTGGTGCTAATAATGATCTGAATTGTGGTGCTCATGATGATCTGAATTGTGGTGCTCATGATGATCTGAATTGTGGTTCTCATGATGATCTGAATTGTGGTGTTCAAGATGAACTGAATTGTGGTGCTCATGATGATCTGAATTGCAGTGCTAATCATGATCTGAATTGCAGTGCTAATCATGATCTGAATTGTGGTGCTCATGATCTGAATTGTGGTGCTATTGATGATCTGAATTGTGTTGCTCATGATGATCTGAATTGTGGTGTTCATGATGAACTAAATTGTGGTGCTCATGATGAACTGAATTGTAGTGCTCAAGATGAACTGAATCGTGGTGCTCATGATGATCTGAATTGCAGTGCTAATCATGATCTGAATTGTGGTGCTCATGATCTGAATTGTGGTGCTAATGATGATCTGAATTGTGGTGCTATTGATGATCTGAATTGTGTTGCTCATGATGATCTGAATTGTGGTGCTCATGATGATCTGAATTGTGGTGCTCATGATGAACTGAATTGTAGTGCTCAAGATGAACTGAATCGTGGTGCTCATGATGATCTGAACTGTGATGCTCATGACTGTCTGAACTGTGGTGATGATCTGAATAGTTGTGTCCATGATGCACCGAATGGTAATGGTAATATTCATGGTTTACTGAATTATGATGTTCGTTATATTTGTGTTGTGTTCACGGAGAACAGAGAGATACAGTTCATAACAATTTTACTGACTTCACAAGTGTTCATAATAACTAATACAGCCTTCCAATGGTGTTTATTTACAAAACAAATCATAATTTAATGTCCTGTTTCTCTACCTTAATACTTTCTACTAAAAATTCAATATTTGTGTTTTATTATATTATTAAGTTTACGTTATTTTAACAAAATATTTTAGTCGTCATTTTGCCTGCATTGTACATAAGGGTTTATAAAATTCCAAATTAATTCTCAATTTTTTAAGTTAAAAAAGCTCAGTACTTTTAACATGTTTATTCAAAATTGTTTTCATTTTAAAAAAAATCAAATTACAGTCCTAAAATCTAGGATTGGATTAAGTTTTAATGTGTATTTCAACATGAAAAACTTGTTTTAAGTGACAGTTAGTAGAAGTGAATGTGTCACAATTCTTTGATTTAAGTAGATTATCATGTGTGAAGCGTGGCTGCATAGAAACCTGCCATCTTGTTAATTTATGATGACACGAATCGTTTTACCCCTACATTTAAACACTTTCTCGTGACTTATGACTCATCATCACAACAAAGTCAGGCAAAGAGTAAGCCAAGCAGTCAAGCATCTGAAACTTTGACCTCAGAATATATCATGTAATGATGATACTATTTATATAAATTATTAATGTAACAGTAAGGAAGTAAGGATAATTTTTGCTCATATCTGTAAAAGCGTAAATTTTAAAATTATATAAGTTAACATTGGCGTTCTAAAATTAACGGTGGGATATTATAAATCAAAACTTTTAGATTGTAAGAGACACATCTTGTCAGATTAACCTCTAAAACAAGTCAGGCCACATTAAATGCTGAACAGCCCCAGATCTAGCGTTTAAACTGTCAAAGAATGCGCCTGAATCATGAATGCCAATAGCCATGCTGTTGTTTCAGCACAATACTTAAAATCTTTAATCATATTTTCAAAATTAAGTCTCTTAAAGTATAAGTCAGATGGCATTTAATTTAAAAAAAACCTAGAAAATACATGACATAAAAGACATATATCAATCTTACTGAAATAAGCCTGTGTTTTGAAGTTTCTATTTATCATATATAAGTAACTTATTATATATATGACATCTTTATATAAGCTCGTCACTTTTGAATTAACAAGTTTAAGTCTCTTTAAAGTGAATGTTCAGAATTTTCGAAGACCAATTTGAGCCTTGAATTTATGTAAATATCCTTCAGATTTACAAGAACAATTCCTTCAATTAACTAACCCTTAGCTTTCATTTTTATATATTATTATAAGGCATAGTCTTACTAAACGACGAGTCGTATTTTTGACTTTCAAACGCTGATGTGGATAAACGGGGATTTGAAGGCTTAAATTTCGAGGGAGAGTTGGGAACATTATTACGGATTAGACAAGCCAAAAAAAATAAGGTTCTGGGACTGAAATTTTATTGCTCGAACGAAAAGTGAACAAATCCCTTTAAAGACACAATTGATTGGGCCTCTTCAAGTGTAGGTTATTGACCGAAATAATTCATTGCTTTTCTCTCCATCTGTGAAACAAATCGGTTAATATTGAGTGTTTATAGAAGATACTATGCTATAGCAAAGCACTGTCTTGGTTTACAAGAAACACAACAAACATTTTACATTTAAATGGCATAATACTACTCAGCATTAGCCCAATAAGAAGAGAATTACCGACAGACTTCCAACGAGTGAACGATCCAGAAAATTCTTTTCCAGATTGTACATAATATAAACATTTATTATTTGCTAAACCCTTAATTATATGCAAAAATAATATAATGTCATTAATCAAAATACATGGATAATTCATAAGAAACGCCAATTAATCAAATAATTTCCTTGACACAAAAAATAAAAAGCCATCTTTAAAGGAGAACTATGAGAAGTAATGTTATGGTACATTAACAAATGAGGCCAGGGCATCGTGTATTTTAACTTAATATGTCAAGCAAAAGGAAAATTTTGAGAGAAATCTTGTTATTTATCTTGAATACAACCGATGATTATTTTCCGATTTAGTTAGGTTTGACGACGATCTGATGTTTAACAGAGTAGGGACTGTGATTAGTACAGGATTATATTTGATCTGATTATTACGGATTAATAAGGGTATTATTTATTATAGTGTATTGTAGATTATATATCTTGATAAGTGTCTAGTATAACGGTTGACTGTTACCCTTAATACAACCGTTCAGAGAATGTGATCTGAAAACATACACCCTAATTCTTGTTAATATCAAAAATAGAACATCCTCGACCAATAAAAATCTGAAATCTGAAAACATACACCCTAATTCTTGTTAATATCAAAAATAGAACATCCTCGACCAATAAAATTTATTTATAATAATGATTTATAGGATCGAAGTAAAGGGGTTGGTAAAGAAACACACTTTCCAGCAATCCAGATATACCACAATTGTAAAAAAAATTATGGCATCCGTCTTAAGGAGTTACACCTGAATCTTTGTGGTACTACCACCAACAAGATAGAGGAACTGTTACAAATGGAGATGGTGGGCCTAAAAAAATCTTGCCCAACTCTTCTACGGCCTCATTAACTTTGTTTAAAATACGTTAGAACAACAGCAGTGCCAACCAGAGTAACATCATTCCTTTTTAAAAAAAAAGGGCCTCATGTTTCATTCATGGCTGCTCCTCGGTCTCTATCTTGAATTCATTTGAGTTTGGGAGACATTATAAGTCATAAAACTCTAGTTCTAGTATGCGAGGGGCTTTTAAGAGGGCTAATCGAATTGAAATGAGTTTTTGAACTTGAAGTTCATCCAAACTTATCCTAGACATAAAAATTTAAGAATGATCATGATTACCTGTTCCCAACTTTTGGAACGTCCCGGTGTGAAAGGTTTTGAATAAGAGAGAGGATAACATATTTTGTTCAAAGTAAAATGAGCTTAAAACCATTTCGGCTTAACTTTCAGGATTTATCAAGTCGGCATTATTTTTTGGAAGGTGTACATTTTAGAAAAGTGGTTGCTTTAATGTATCCTATAATGAATATGATTTTAGGTTTTATCATCCATATAGTGTTATATAAATTATATTGAAAAGATTCAAGGTCTGTGTATTTACCTACATATCAAAGATAAAGACGAGAAACATAAAGATCTATGTTTAACCGAATGGAACGGATTCAGGGGCGTTTCGCTTGGAGAGTCATTCGCCTTTCAATCATCCTCGCTTTGTTAATTTTTTGGATTTGTATTGCATATATTGATGTTTGCAGTTCACTTACATCGATACACCACTGATACCAAAACGCTTATCAGAAAGTGCAAAGGATTTAGATTACTCGTTTTGATATTTTCACGTCCACGATTGAACAGTTTCCTAACAACCACAACCTAAGAGATATCATTACTTATCACTTGAGATAAATAGAAAAGGATGTTTTTTTCTTTCAGTGAATGAGCTCATAAAACTAATATTTAGAGCAATTGGATCTCCTGCCCTTCAATATTATCTTCAATACAAAACTTGTTTACAAAAAGATAATAAATAGAACCGTTTAGATATATATAAAAAAAAACTGTTTAGAAATGTGCACAATTTCTAAGAACAAAATGTTGAAAATAACGTTTTATCATTAGTCGAAGTTTACCGAATTTTCGGAGAGCTACGAATTTAAGTAAAGCATCATACGAACTTTAATCTTTATCACCAATAAACACAAACAGCGTCTAGTTTCGTTGAATATACTCAGGATGTTATATAAATAATACTTCCTGGATTTATCCCTTTAAATGACTCATTGCAAAATAAAAAAAAACCTCGAAGTTTATTTTGAATAGAATGAATTCCAAAGTATTAAATATTATGTAAAAATTACACAACAACGACTGTTATGTGTCATACAATGATTAGTTTTGAAACTTTGCCATCAAATTATCAATATGTTAGATAAATATACCAATCCATTAGCTTACCTAATAAATACAGGCTTCACTGAATTGAGCTTACTTAAACAGTTCGCTAAATATAAATGTATTTCTATAATGTTATTACTTATATTAAGCAAGGTGATAGTATATGTAAATCAAAGTCAGAAGACTACCTCTGGAAACTACTTACAAATATTCAAGGCAAAATCAACCCTCGGAAATGTCCCCTTTAAAGTATAAATCTAATGTAAAGAAATAGTTAATGAAATAAATTTAAAAATGAAATGAAAAGATTATTGAAATGAATGACTTAATGAAATAAATCGATAAATAAAATTAATAGATAATTGAAATGAATAGCTCAGTAAAATAAATGAAATGAAATGAAATGCACAAATAATTGAAATCAATAGGTCAATTTAAAAATTGATAAATGAAATAAAAAAGATAATTGAAATAAATAGCTAGGTAAATTAAATCAATCAAATAAATAGATAATTGAAATAAATATCTAGGTAATTTAAATCGATCAATGAAATAAATAGTAAATTTGTGCTAATATTTCTTTAAATGACAATGACACTGTGAAATTGTGATTTTATAATGGATTTTAATCAAAACTAAGAATCTATGCTTGAATATTATGTTCTGTAATAAGGATTATGTTCAGTTCTGGAACCCATTTCATAAATACAATACAATACAATTTGGTTCTATATAAATGTATTGCACTGCATTTGGTATATGTTTACACTATCTTCTCCATCATGGAAGACTCCACGATATTTTTATGTTCCTTTCCAAATCTTTTCAGAATTCGCGAGAATATTTGGGCCTTCATGAAAACGAAAAAGACATTTGAGTGTTAGAAACAATATCCATGCCTCAGACAAGTTTGAAACATAAAACATACTCACAATATTTGTGCAGCTAAAGATCCAAAATACAAATGATCTAAAGAAATCCCCGATTGTCACAGTCATTGCATATTCTGAATATCCACTCTCGTCTTACGGTAAATCCAAATTCAGGTGACGTAGATAATTATATGATATTTTTAACTATGAAAATAATTATATGTATCGCTTGGTTAAATTATCATAGACAACTGCTATTAATCGTCACTTAAAAAAAAGTAATCATAACATATAAAAGTGACATAAACTTGTCTTATATAAACTTGGTGACATTGTCATACTCGTTGAGTTTATTATGGTTAGGCTACTTTAAGAGACTGATCACCTCCCTTATATGAATATTTATGATGAAAGGGTTTCTCACTTTCTGGGGTCTGTTGTGATGATGTTATGCCTCACTGAATACAAAACATAATAAAAATCTTAACAAGGTTTCAGTTACCGATACAGTTTGTAGGTAGTTTTAGGGTTTTGTAAGGTTCTTTGTCTATATATGAATATTAAATTGACAATGAACAGGTTTTATAGGTCACCGCAATGCACTTTTAACCCCATTGTTCATTCTGTAATTAGGTCGGTTAAAGTACCCTAAATCCCTTCTTACGGTCAAATCATGTCCATATCCCACTGTGGTCGACTGGGGAGAGTCTCACTTAATGAACCTTTATTTCTTTCCACCATTTTTTTTGCTTTTGATAAGAGAAACTACCTGAAGGCAGATTCTGACGCGTATTCTTTTTATTGTACTATTCAGGTTGTAATGTATACAATTTCAACTTTATTAATTCCAGTATATTGTGATTGTAAATTTGGTCAGCAAAATAATGTTAATCGTATATGGTACATCACTCAGACCTGCTGTAATTCGATGTCATTTACTATCATTCTACGATATTTATGATAGAGAATATTTATGCTTTTTATACACTCACATATAAAAGACAAATTATCTTTGTAGTTGAGATTTTGTCTTTTGTTTTTATACAAATGAAGTAGGTCGAGACATATTTACAATTAGATAGGCCACTGACAATTATTGCGTAAACAATTGGAAAGCAAATCCTGCCTGCCTATAGACCAAATTTTGGATGGCTTTAGAAACGGTGTACGGTCTTTCTGTTCTCACCACCGTCAATATCGTGTAGTGGGAGCAACGGTAAGAATATTTAGATCTATATCGTTGCGAAAGGAATATTGGGTTCCAAGCGAAATCAGGATTTAAAAGTGACGAGCATCTTTATGAAAAAAGTATACCAATTAATTTAGATACTAAGACAATTTAAAAGATATTTTCAATAACGAAATGTCTAGTTTTTGCTTTCTCAAGAAGATTTTAGAAATGATAGACAGACAGGCTTATAAAGCGGGAAAGTAACTAACAACCCCAATGAATGAATTGAAGGATATCCGCATACCTGCTGCAAATAGATGCATTCCATCATTATCAAATAACCCAATATATTCCGAAACTGTATCAAGTTTTAGTATCTATCGCAATTTGGAATTGGAAACCTGGCCACAAAACTTCTCTTACGAACCAAAAGTGGCAAAATTACAATCGCCATAAGCCAATTACGTGCAGCAAAAATACAGTAAAACATAAACTTCATTCTGTTTGTTTAATGTGCATTGTCAGCAATAGAGGAACCTAAGAGTCTGTTCTCTGAAAATCTTTTCCGCTAAACCCTTACATTGAGAAGTAATGTGGTCTTCTGAAGCTGAAGTGTTGAATAGGCGTCTGCATAATGGACCAGTAATACCACCTGTAGGGGCAGCATTTCCTTAAATCATTTTTCAGCGATTTATTAGAATGCTCACAAGTAGATTTTTTACTCTAGACAAAATGCTCGAGGGCTGTTTAAAGCAATCTCAATAATTTTTCCAACCAAACAACATTCTTGTGAGCTTTCTGAAGACATAAACTTTACAATACAATTATTTTGGAACTAATAATAACTAATGAGACACTTATATTCTGGCATCAAAGAACATCATTTAAATAAGGATTTGAGTACAAAGAAAGCAGTTCTCACTTATTATTGATTCTGTATAACTATAGAGACCAGAAATTATTTTATGAAATACTATGTGGATGTGTGAAGTATTTATCGATACTGTTTAAACGTTGGAAACTAGTATCTGTGTAGTAGTTCCTAAACATACATCCATAAAGGTAAGATGCTGTTAATTTCTATATTGCTTCTAATTTTTGTTTTTGGGTACTAATTAATTGATCATCACAGAAATATGTATTAGTCTGGGTCTTGCTGGAGGCGAACGAAATAAGTGCTCGAAAGTCAACGAAACATTCAAGGAGTTTAGACAACATTGATGATTAAATACTATCGTAGTTTTAAGATTATCTGCAGATCACTACAAGTTTATACATTTCTGTTATATAGAGGCATGATTCCAGAAATCTAGCGTATCGGCTATCTTTAACGTGTCAGAAAAGTTAGTTAGCAAGGACAATATAACGCCATTGGATTGTGCTGTTGAGGATCTATCGAAAGGCACATTGCTGAGGTTTTGCCACTTTATTGATATTCAAAGGTGGGTCCCTTCCTTCATCGTACCACCTGGGATGATGCGAGTAAAGATATAAACTTAAGATATAGTTTCCGAAACCTATCTGAAAACACTCTTTAGAAACTGCTGATCAATGATAAAATGGAATTCCGTCCAAATTTAAGCATGATTCGTTCAATAATTTATAGTAGTTTAGACAAATGCATCTTATCTCATACCAATTGCATAAATTTATGTTTGGCGAAATAATCTTTTTGTCACCAGACCCCGATATTAAATTATTATTTTGTAAAATTAATGGAGTTACCATGTAAACTGATAGTACTACATGTATTGTTTTATGATTTTATTGATAGTGACTTCCTCTTTGTGTTAATTGTACGTGATTCTTTAACAACTTCAAGTATAGAAAATCGAAGAAATCTTTAAAAAAATGTTATAAATATAAGTATCTGATACTGTACACTGTAATTTTTAATAATTGTTGAGCCCAATTGTCACATGTTTCCAACTGTTCATACACTTCAGTGGTTCCAAACCTGCAGGGGGCCATGGCCACCATGGGAGCAATGAGGTGTTTGTCAGGGGGCCATGGCGCATGAGGATGTATATCATTTTTTCTCTAGCCCAATTTTTATAACTATATTTTGCTGTGTAAGGTCTGTAGTTGCATGTGGTCAAATGCATCTGACCTCCTGATGATGAGGAGGCACAAGCCAACAACCCTTGCGCTATATTCCCTATTATGCCCTAGTTTGGAATAGAACAGGGGGTCATGACTCTGGGAGCTTCGTAAATTCGGGCCACAGCTTGAAAAAGGTTGGGAATCACTGATATACTTGATATGCTTGATCATGCAATATTGAAGATTTCTAGACTGGTAAAGAACTTAAAATTAATATAAATGATACACTTACCATTCTACAGAATTTCTATTGTTTTACTTCATCTATACAGATCAATAAGTGAGTATTGGAGCATGAGAAAATATAACTTCCATAACAACTGATTGGTTTTAACTTGAGACGTCTTGTTAATAATTAAAATATAGCGTGATCTGACAAACAGCAACAATCTACCATCTTACAAACTGATATACAGCATGACAGAACAGAAATATGGCAATACGGTACAACTGGGAATGCTACATCTTATTGATGCACCTTATGGTTGCTGGTATTAAAGGTAAGAAATTATAAAAAATGAGATTTAAAAAACGAAGCAAGTTTGGCAGCATCAACAGATCGGTATATCATTGATTTCAGATCAGCAAAAAAGCATTCTACTCCCCCGTGATGCTTTGTGCTGGAGAGAGTAGATCCGGCATGCTTTTCAGAGTATCCATACAGCAATGTAAGAAATTTTTATTGCAGTTTGCCTCAGTATATCTGTTGTCTTTTTTCGATCATTTCGAGTTAATAGTTTGAATTGACATTAAATGATTTTATTCTAGTAATTCACGAGACAAATTAGGACATCGACATGACATCAAATCAGGCATTTACCATCCAATATTCAACAGAAGGAAATTAAAAATGGCAATTATCATCTTCAAAAACATACCATGCTTTTCATCTGTTAGAGAACAGTTTTTTTTGTAACATTATATACTATTGCTAGAGGCAATGCGTCTAATTTGATTGTCGATGTTATGTTATATTCTAACGATTTTTCTTTGATTATGTGATTATATTTAAAATATGGTTGCAATCACGATTGCTCGATAAATTAAGCTTCATATTCACATCATTTGCTAAATCATCTTTTTTTTTTCCGTAAAAGAGGGCTGCTTACATTAATGATCCATTTTTATCGTTGCCAGGTCAAACCATTAAGGATGTTCAATTTTTCTTTACTTCCTTCGTAATTTCGGTATATATACTCCGGAATTTGTTGATTGAAGTAAACAAAAACAATTTTGAACATTTTGACAATTAATTAAGAAAAACTATTATGGATATACTACTCCTTTTTTAATTTTAGCAATGTTTCAATTCACATACAAGAATCTTTATCAAGCACAAACAAATAATATACTAATAATACTAGGAGTAGTATATCCTATATCCATAATAATTGTTCTTAATCTTCCTATTTCTGTCTTATAAACATTACATTAGTAGTTTTTGATATACATCTTAGGAAAATATTCATGAAAATCGGGAGCTGTAGAATCATGTCTTGGGCAACTGCTCAATCCCTGTCCAGGACTAGCTGAAAGACAGTACCAATAATAATGTCCCTCTCCAATGACTTATACCACCGCCGAATTAATTATCTTCCAACGCCCATAGAAACTATGGTGATTTGGTATAATCTGCTGGACAAAACAACTGTCGATTTCTATCATCAATTATGTTGGTTTAGCATGTATTAACCATATATGAATGTTTATGCTTGTTACATACACAATATTTGGAAGGCATCATATACGATTATCTTTAGATTATTAAAATTTCTATATTGCCAGGTAGAGGACTAAATGATTATATAAGTTATTATGAACCACTGAGTTATTACACTGGTGATATTCTACACGATCATAATAGAGCTAAACGAGACTTATTTCATATTGTTCGATTGAATATCGATGCCTTCGGCAGGTAATGTTAACATAAAAAATCAATTTGTTGTGTTTATAAAGCTTACAAAGAAAAAAGACTTTGTTTGATTAAAATATTTCAACTTTGAATTATCGATTATTCTCTTTGGTGTTATTGAATTGTTTAATTTAATCAATTTCCTGAGTTTATGAATTGAATATTAGATATCTGACGGATACGCCAGCGAGTTCTGTCGGTCTATCATATTCACGTAATGTGCTCCGGTTGGAACCATCGGTAAAAAACCTAACCGAAATGTTATATATACTCAGGAACAATTCTAAAGCTCATCACTTAACGCCATTCTTTAACCACATGAAATCAATTTCTTGTGAATTTAACTACCACGTAAACCTGTACGTGTTTTATTGTAAAGCTTTGTTCTCTATACAGGACGTTCAACTTAAGATTAAAACCAAACAAAGATGTATTGTCCGATGATTTAGAAGTATATACTAGTAATGAAGAATACCATTGTGACGGTTCCAATATTTATAAAGGCTATTTAGTAGATGAAGGTGATCAAGTTCTTTCTTTAATAGGTCCTTTGTCTTTTACAATTTGCCTATTTCAATGTTTTGATGTAAACAGCGTTAGTATCGATGGAAAGGTATGGGCATGAGGGCAAGGAGAGGGGGTGCAGAGTATGAATACATACAGCCCTCTAGAATACAAAATGTTGAATCATAGTCATTAAAGCATAAAATGTTCTCTTCCTATTGAAAGATTTGTGACAAATCCAGTAAGATGTATTCAATCTATTTCAGACCATTCCCTGGTTCATGGAATCATCAACAATCAAGGACATTTTGATGGGAAAATATGGACACCTTCAGAACAGTATATCATTGAACCATCTGTAAAATATTATGAGAAAGAACAACCTTTTCATTCTGTGATATATAGACTATCTGATATTACCTTTAATCAAACTAACATTGATCATATATCTATTAGAGATCTATTGAAATCCAAAGCTACACTTAATACACAGGATATAAATGTAGTCTCTGATAACCAGTATAGTCAGATAAACCATAACATCCAGTATTTTCACCAACATACACGTCGACGTCGTGCAATCCTTCAGCCTAAAACAACTTGTGAACTTTATGTTAAAGCTGACAATTATTTCTATAACGCTCATGGAAATAGTCCCGATCTTGTTATCAATGAAATAGTGCAATTTATACAAACAATTAATACTATATTTTCACCAATAGGTAAGTATACTATGAACAGTCGTTTGTTCACATTCTATAGAAAAGTTCGCTTTCAGAAATTTGTATTGTTCATCTCGAATGAACATTAGAAGTTATATTTTTTTTTAAAGAAAAGGTTAAATGAAACTTAAAGCTTGAAATATAGTTAGTACACTTTCAGAGTAGATCTAGTCTTTATATGACCTACATTTAAAGTGGTCATTCATCTTAACAGAACATCCTCAATAAATTACACAGTACAACATATAAATCTTCATTTTTTTTTTAGATTTTGACAAAGATGGATCTAGTGATAACATAAAATTTACCATTAAAAAGATTAAACTATATACAAATGTTTCTGATCCTGAATATGCTCGTTATGTTGGAAATATGGATGTGGTGAAATTTCTGGAAATCCATTCCGAAGAAAATTATGATGACTATTGTCTATCTTATATATTAACTCATAGAGATTTTGGTGAAGGAGTTTTAGGTTTGGCTTGGACTGCATCACAAGAAGCCAATCAAGTTGGTGGTGTGTGTGAAAAATATAAAGTAAAAAAATTGCTTCAGTTCTTTTCTCTTTTACACCTAAATCAGTTATAGCTACAATGGTGAAGTCTTTTATGCTACATAATTATATAAAGTATCCCGCACATTTTGACAAACAGCTATACGAACTCTTTGGTTCAGATGTCTTAATTCACCCACTTAGTCGTAAAGTGATTTGATCATCAGTGATCAGCTCTGCATCTGTTTTTTAAATAGAGCTTTACAGATGACATTTTCTAACACGAAAAAATTGAGCCCTAAATGTAACTAAATCAATGATAGAACTGATTAAATTAGAGAAACTTTATTGAACCTTGTTATTTTCTAGGATGTGAATGGTAAAAGTCGCAGTTTAAACGCAGGAATTGTTACAACTTTAAATTATGGTCAAACTGTACCGACATTAGTTAGTCATCTAACGTTGGCTCATGAAATAGGCCATAATATGGGCTCAGGCGTATGTTTTTAATGTTAATCATATCATCGTTTTGAAAAGTAACATCCTTGCGTTTGGTAGAAACATAACCAACGACTCGGACTTATGGAAAACAATTCATATGCATCCAATAACCGAATCAAACCAAAGCCTTGCTAATAGGCACTGTGGTATAGTTAATAGCAGACACTCAGTGTCAAATGCTTACAACCACAGTTCAACGAAATAAATAAAGAACATGTATACATGAAATGAGTGATGATGAGTGAGCCACAAATCAACTCACATATTGCTGCCAAGTGACCCTCATAATTTGATTAGTACGACAGATTTTTTGAAGAATCAAAATGGATGAGATGACAATCAGAGTAGGAAGTCCCCATTGCTAACTCAAATCCCAAAATATCTTTCAGATTTTCTTTTTTTTCTCTGAGACGAAGACCTTCTATTTGGGTTTGCGGTTTCGGTGCGCGACGTACTTCGACTCTACAATTCATCTTGGTTCTTTCCCCAAAAAAAATTGGAAAAATCTACGCCCTTTGATTGCTGCGAATCATTTTTTTTTTCTCATACATGAGAATTATTATTTTATAATATATGATTTCAGCACGATCCAGACAACGTGACATGTACACCGGGTGGTATTACCGGTAATTATATCATGTACCCTAAAGCTACCAGTGGTAAACAGACTAATAATCAGGTTTTTAGTAGTTGTAGTATAAATTATATGTCACCGATAATCTCCAGTAGAGGTACAAGTATTATTGGCTGCTTTACAGGTAAATACTATGGGTGTTATGGATGATATATCATTATACAATGGGTATAATTATAGAACATGTAATCTGATCACATGAGATTATCATTGTTGAGTAAGCTACAATTTGGGTTTAAAGGAAATATTTTGATATTTTTTTAAGCTTATATGGGAAGATATGTTGTTATGTTGTGGTTATTTTCTAATAGACAGTGATCTATATTTTCTAACTGACAAATGATCTATATTTTCTAACTGACAAATGATCTATGTTTTCTAGCTGACAATTGGTTTATATTTTCTAGCTGACAATTGGTCTATACATTCTAGCTGACAATTGGTCTATATTTTCTAGCTGACAATTATTGGTCTATACATTCTAGCTGACAATTGGTTTATACATTCTAGCTGACAATTGATCTATATTTTCTAGCTGACAATTGATCTATATTTTCTAGCTGACAATTGATCTATATATTCTAGCTGACAATTGATCTATATTTTCTATCTGGCAATTAATCTATATTATCTAGTCGACAATAATTGATCTATATTTTCTAGCTGACAATTGATCTATATTTTCTAGCTGACAATTTATTGATTTATATATTCTAGCTGACAATTGATCTATATTTTCTAGCTGACAATTAATCTATATTATCTAGTCGACAATAATTGATCTATATATTCTAGCTGACAATTAATCTATATTTTTCTAGCTGACAATTGATCTATATATTCTAGCTGACAATTGGTCTATATTTTCTAGCTGACAATTAATCTATATATTCTAGCTGACAATTGGTCTATATTTTCTAGCTGACAATTGATTTATATATTCTAGCTTACAATTGATCTATATATTCTAGCTGACAATTGATCTTTATATTCTAGCTTACAATTGATCTATATATTCTAGCTGACAATTACTCTATATATTCTAGCTGACAATTCATCTATAGTTCTAGATGACAATTAATCTATATTTTTCTTGCTGACACTGTATCTATATTTTCTTGCTGAAAATTGATCTATATTTTCTAGCTGACAATAAATGTATATTTTCTAGCTGACAATTGATGTATATTCCCTAGCTGACAATGGATATTATGTTCTTTCTGACAGTAATTTTATCATTTAGCTGATGATAGATGTATACCATTTAGCTGACAAATTATATATATTATTTTCTAGCTGACACTGGTTCTATATGTGGTAATAAAGTTATAGATGAAGGAGAAGAATGTGATTGTGGTTGGGAAGATGAGTGTCAAGAATATTGTTGCAATGCCCGTGGTGGAAGTGGTACACCATGTACTCTTAAATCTAATGCCACTTGTAGGTAAGTTGGGTCAGATGTAAAAGGTACATTTAAAGGAATGGTGTGTTATCTGCTCCAGAATCAGATTGATGAGGGCATGAAGTTATGTCTACGGCAATATGCAGTAGATAACGAGTTTAATGTTCGGACTACTGTCCGATTCTTGATGCCGAACACACATTTATTGAAATGACGGACTAATAAATTCGTGGTTCTTCCTCTGTATCGATCTGGATTTTTTTTATTTTCAGTCCCAGTCATGGTTCATGCTGTGATGAAAATTGTCAATTTATACCAGCAGAAAATAATCAAGTTTGTCAATCTAATTCTTCTTGCCATAGGGAAGCGTACTGTGAATATCCTTTTTAGAAATCGAAACTTATATTCAACTTATATTTTGGTTAATATCATTAACAGACAGTTGGGAACAAAATATTGTTTGTTCGTCAGAAGAGTTCAAATAATAAAACCAAGCACGAATGATCCCAACCGTAAAACAAATCTCGAAATCCATGTGAACACATTGGCAATACATTGGTATCAGCTAATGAACTTTTCACTTGAGGAAGTATTTTAATAAATGAAAGATTTTTAGTCCACTCAAATTTATTTTCCTTAACCAGTTGCACTAGTGCTAATTATCGTGCTCAATGTCCAGAACCACAAAGCTTACCAAATAAAACAGTTTGTGATGGTAGTAGAGTTTGTATGAATGGTGTAAGTTCTCTTTTATTCAGTTTTTATACGCTTTTCATCTCTCTATTGGACGTATATTGTCGGCACCCCTGTCCGTCCGTCCGTCAACATTTGCTCGTAAACGCTCTAAAAACAAGAGTTTGTGACGGAATGAAATGAAATTGTATATGTGTATACATATGCATAAAACGAAGATTAAATTCGAATTTGAGCTATTTTCGATCGTTAGAAGCAGAGTTACTGCCCTTGCCCCAAATCTTGAATATGCTATTACTCTCTAAGTTTTCAACCGATTTTGATGAAACTTAAAATGGATGTTATTGAACCTAAATCGAAAGGTTTGAGAAAGTTTAGTTTACTCCTGATTAAATTTAAGGCTTTGTCGTTGGGCGTATATGGCTGTGGTCCACTATCTTTTATCATGGGGGGTAGATAACTAGTAATACAAATACCTATCATTAGATAGTTTACTCATTAGAATATTGACTCATTAGATTATTGACTCATTAGATTATTGACTAATTAGATTATTGACTAATTAGATTATTGACTCATTGGATCATTGTCTCTTTAGATCATTGTCTCTTTAGATCATTGACTCATTAGGTCATTTACTCATTAGATCATTGACGCATTAGAATATTGACTCATTGGATCATTGATTAATTAGATTATTGACTCATTAGAATATTGACTAATTAGAATATTGACTAATTAGATTATTGACTCATTGGATCATTGTCTCTTTAGATCATTGTCTCTTTAGATCATTGACTCATTAGATCATTTACTCATTAGATCATTAACGCATTAGAGTATTGACTCATTAGATTTATAAAGAAATTATTTATCTTTATTGTTCTGATTTTTTGCAGGAATGTACAGGATCTATTTGTTTGGCTTACGACTATGAACCTTGCCAGTGTAGTCCAAGAGAAGGCGGCAATTGGAGAGATGAAGTACTTTGTACTGTCTGTTGTATTGTTGATGATAAGTGCACGTACGTATTATTTTCTATAATATTGTGAGTGGAAGTCCTTTTATAATCGTTTATAAGAAACTGATTTTTAGTGAACGGTGCATTGTCGTACCTCTATAAGTATGTACAATGTATATTTGTCTTCTTGGTCTTTTACAGAAGTTCATTTGGAATTAGTGCCATGCCCAATCTAACAATGGTTTCTGGAAGTCCATGCTATGAGAATGAAGGATATTGTGATGTTTTCAGTAAATGTAGAGAGGTAATCTTTCAAAATAAGAGTTACTTTGTCTCTCGATAAACCCTTTATTGTTATCCAACACTGATAAAAGTTGACTGCATCATCAGCAATATCAGATGTGCTAGAAGCCAGACAAACTTCCTAAGAATGTTCAAATGGTCAGTCGTCATTTTATAAGTAGGGACAAGCTTTAATATCATATTTTTAGGTGGATCCTAGTGGTTTCTACAATGACCTATCAAAATGGTTGATATCATCAAGTAAAGAAATTGAATCATGGATAAGTACGAATTGGTGGGCAGTTGTTTTAATAGCCTTAGGTTTCGTGATTCTTCTGGTAATGCTTCGTTTATTTCTATCAATCACGAAAATTTAAATATCGTATAACATTCATGGATACTGGTTTTTATATCGGGGAATGTTTATAATAACAAACTACATTGTAAAGCATTCTATATTCTTTCAAGGAACACTTCGTCATTGCGGCCAATCAGGTCCCTCTTGGAAGCCTCAGAGGTGAAAATTGATTTGGTACAAAGCTTGACGATTACATGATTATTTTGTTAACCCACTTAAAGCATTTTTCATTCTCTTTATAGGTACTGTTTGTTAAATTCTGTAGTAAATCTCCGTCCAAAGAAAGAAGAGATAAATGGGAAGAGCATCAACGACAACGTCAAGCTCCAGATGGGTTTAGAATGCAGCAGCCTCAACAACGAAGGATTGGGCCAAGTTCTAACAGAGTTGCTCCTGTATTTACTACCGGTGAAAGTCGGAGAGGACAAATTAATCGCAATATAAGATAACAACGTCGTATCGTGATATAATTGTGATAAAGTGGTATTACTTATCTGCTTACTTCTTTATGTGCCTTGAGTTATTTGAATTATTCAGTATCATAACAGGTTCCAAAGGTTTTATATTTTGATTAACTTAGACTTAAAGTTTAAATAAACAAAATATTACGTGAATGTTTTATGTTTTGATTATCGAATATCTAATATATTCTAAAATATGCACCACGATGGCTAATTGTTGTCATTAGATGTGCAATCACGATGTTCATCATTAAATGGTATATTTTGACCATGTCATTTTCAATATCAACCTATTTTCTAAATACGTGTAGCCTACATGTACATGAAAAGTGGGACTTACATTTTAATTCAATATAAAGTTGAGTATGAATATAGTTCAGTTTCATTGATTGTATTTTAAAGTGAATTTTCTGATATATTGATTGATTTTCATCGGATTTCTATGTAATAATTCATAATCAGCTTCTTAATAACCTTTTTTGTATAACTTTTTAAGGCCGGCATTTTTTTTTAGATTATGCTATTTGTAGGTATTGGCTCTGATGTAGCATTAGGGGGCCGCGGGGGCTCAATGAGAGATAGACGCTTGCTCACTAACCTGAAGGTCCAGGGTTCAATCCCGGCAGCCGCATGGGTCGAGATGATACCTTTATTTTTCAACCAGGTTTCCACCTGTCAGTGATGCAGGTCAGAGGGGCTGCATGGTGTTTGCCCGTCCTCAATAAGCCCATACAGGTGCAGAAATGTAGGACGTAAAGCTCCATTCATTACATTTATGATGTAGTATTAATATTTTTGGTGCAAATTCAGATTCTTATAGTATCTTGATACTTTTGCTTCTTTAAATACTTGAAGACTTTCGTGGCACAAATTTGAATTATTTTAGCACCTTGGTTGACTATTTTAGGTCCGCATATTGTTCAGATGTTTGTAAGTTATAAGGTTAGATTGCTGGTTGCTGCTCCTAAATGGTAGCAAATACATTCTTGAGTATTAATAACGATCATATTTTATCCTCGATAAATTCAATTAATAGATAACGTATTTTAAGTGATTTTTCAACACCCTATATAAATATGTTCTTTTTTTTTCTTTTTTTAGATCAATTAACTGTTTTTCTTGGAGTGATTCGAGCATGAATTTGATATAACCTAATTTAAAATCTTAAAGTGTTGAAATGTAGGGCGCATTCGTGGCTGTCGATGTTGATATCAAAACCTGGACCAACTAGGCCTACTATAAACCTTCATCAACTGGATAGTCGTAGATTCTTATCACTAATAGCAACTGCTATCAACCAAATACAGTCATTGATTGAATACAGTCATTGACTGAATACAGCCATTGACTAAATACAGCCATTGACTAAATTGACTAAATACATGTACAGCTATTGACCAAATACAGGCAATGACTATATTATATCGGGTGGAGCAAAAAAAAAACGTCCCCAACTTTGAATGTAAGTATCTCAGCTGTTGGTGAACCGATCTCTTTAAAAATTCTCAGATTTACTTCAATATGTCCTTGTAAGACCCCGAAAGTATGAGTGTCATCGAATAAATGTTGTTTAAGTACTGCCCCGAACAAAAAACCATGTAAAAAATTTCGATATCAAACCAAACTACATTTCAACCCGTATACTTTCACCACATCGACTTGATATAGGCCTATACTGAATTCAGAGTCTAAATGTCACCAGTTGCTAGCAGTCATAAAAAACTAGTTTCTTTCAGATTTCCACCAGTTGAGTGTCGACCTGGTCCACCTTTAAGACATAATATATGTCATTACTGTAAAGTTCAAGACTCTTAACTTAAACTTTAAAATCAACTCTGCGACCCACATAAATATGCTTCTCTATCAACACTGTAGGGGTCAGGCCATAACTAACCAGAGCTGGATGTAGCCTTCTCGCTACTTCACATTGAATTCTGAATCGCATTTTGTCTATTTATTTTGTATGAATTGAAATATTAATCTTTAAATAGTTTTGAGGTTCTAAGATTGTCTTTGGGTTGGTGAAAATGCAAACCATTAAAAAATATGATTATGATATGATGAATGTTTTGCTCCGAAATCTAGGTCAGTTGCACATGAAATTTCTAAAAGGGAAAAGTTTTTATTACAAATGAAAATTGTTCAGAACTCGATGTGGTCAGGGAGTAATTTTGATAAATTTATTTTTCTCTAAGGGTATTTAGTACTGATTTTTTTTGTGATCTGTTTTAGTGAATATTTATGAATCATCAATATAGATTGAATTATCTTAATTCTTAATATTAAAATTCAATCTTAATATGTCCTTTCAAACGTACTAACTTACATCAACTTCTGTGTTGGCATATGTTTACCTGACTAGCAAGTAATTTTGATGATTTTTTTTTTTGGAACATTTTTTACGATTAAATCAATCATTTTATATCATTCGTCTTATTACTATATTTTTTCTACTGTCTTCCTCTTAGCAAATAACATAAAAGATATTTTCTTAAGATTTATTTCACCTCATAACAAGTAATATATTTTATTCAATGAAAACAAGAATTAACAAAATCATATCATCATTTCATAGCTGCAATAGAATTTTAAAGCGACTGAATGGATTTTAATATCTATACATATACTAAAAAATAATAACAATATATATATATATATATCACAGTTCGTTAGAATAAAACAATTATATTATAAATAAATAAGATTTCTTAACGAAAAAGTCGAAATAGAAATCAGCCGGTCTACAATGTACATAACTTAAGGTGCAAAATATTAAAATTTATTATTATTCACATAAAAAACTTCCGATTAAATAACAACTTTGCACATTTCGTTCCATTTCACTAACAAAACTGAATAAGTTTTCCTTTTTTCATAATTTCAATAAGATTAATACGATAACATATTTGAACCAGTTACGCTATTTCAACATGAATTGAGATGTAGTTCAAGGATATTGAAAGCATAAGTTCAAGTTATTTTCCTAGATTGTGTATTTCAATCTTCATTTCATTGTCATCGTGTATCACAAAAGGCGGCATTCAGTAGGGATTACTTGGACTTGTTGAAAATTTCGTATCAACTCTCAAAAGTTAATTTTACGTTTATTGGTTTAATGACAGTAGCAAAACAAATATCTTAACAATTTTCTAATACCAAACCTCTGATGTCAATCATATTTCTAAATCAAATTTAATATACATGAGGAAACAACAAAAATACAATATAAAACTTAAAAGTGTTGTTCATAGGACGGATTATACTAGGGAATACTAGTAGTTTATGATGGTTTCACCATGGAACAATATTTATAACAACTCATGGGAACCCAATCAGTTTCAGAGTGTAATCATAGTCAACTTCTGTCTTCTTACTTTAAAATTCAATTTTTACTAAACAATTCTTTCGTGGAATATTAGCTTCAATATGGAACTAATAAAGGCCTATATAGAAACATAGAAACGTGTTTGTAACCTTTGAAAAGATCAATCTTCTGTCCAAGACATTTCAATTGAATATTGCATTCTGTAAACAAATTTCAAAATGATAATGGGAACCTATTTTTCTAGGTGTTTTTTGGTATTTTGAATTTCGCAGTAAATCAAGCAATATCATTAGCCTACTACTTTTGAAAACAATTCAAAACCAAATGGATATAATAGACAAAGTTATAAACAAAAGTTAGAAGACAGAAGGTGTATTTCAAGGTCGAATTACAGGAATGTATCATATAAGTTTAAGTTTAGAGACTAGTCAAATCAAAACTAGATCTGATAAACACTGTCAATGTTCCTGGCTTCACCTCGTCAGCTTCTTTCTTTCTACCATATAATTTACATTTTATTTCCTTGCCACTTTCATTACCATGCTCATCAACTCGACCTTCAGCTAGAAAATCATTCACTAACACGTTGTGATTCTCGATCTATATTAGAATAAAGTAATAGTTATAATCAGAGGACAGTTCCTTAGATTCAGGCTTCGTAAACATGCATCAGTATTGATGCTACTGATAACGGTACCGGATTAATATAAGCTTCGGCTTGTTTCTGAAACCATATATTGTATTTATGTACAAAAATATTTTGTAAATTTTGAATAACTATTGTTTAAAAAACAAATGCTACTGCTAATCTTCTGTTAGGCTTTCCTTTTCAGTGGAAGAAGTACATGTAGTTTTAGACAATTTGACTGCGCGTAGTAACGTATGTAAGATCCTTATCGGCTACAGTTAACAATTGAAAAATAAATATATAATATCATGAACGGACGCACGTCGCACAACTCAAAAACACCTTCGGTTTAAAAAAAAAAACCCATCAAATTTATATAAGAATACCAACCTCTACTATGATAGGTAATTCTGGTTTCTTTCTATAAAATGTACCAGTTATATTAAAGGTAGCTGATGTTGTATTAGTAACATGATTAGATTTGATAGATTCACCTTCACATTTGATAGTAATCATTGGATCTAAAGCTGAAATACATAGGTATAAAATCGTCAAATTACACATGTCATATAGACTATTGATAACTAAACATACAGTGAAATTACAAGAAAAGTCATTCAATGGTTTATTTGCAGCAGTTTGTTAAAGCGATACCACCTCTTAAAATGAACAAAAAAAATCAGTTCTCTAACTTGACCAATCAGAGTATATATTCAGCAGAGGTGTCTATAGTATACAAACAGAATAAAATAGCTAAGACTATGGAATTTTCCATACAGTTACAGGTTATTATTGAAAAACGCTTTAAATTTGAGTAAGCTGTTTTCAATTATTGCATATAAACATAGTTTTCTGGATTTATCAGATTATTTAGGTAATCTGTTGTATAGTTGTGCCATCAGGTAAGTTCCCTGATAAATATATATACTCCGATTGACCAATTTTGAAAATTTAGATTTTTTACTCATTCTAAGACGTTGTTTTCCTTTAAGCTCTTTTTGTTAATACTTACATTCTTTAGATTTAGCTGTTGCTGGTAATTCTAAACCATCTACTGATATCACAGTTATAGTTGATACCATCACATGTTTCTTTAAACATGGGCAACCTGTTGTAGGTCCTTCTTTTGTTAATTCTCTGTAAAAATAAAGTCAATCGTGCTTAAAGGGAAATCACTCAGGTTTGGGAAATGTTACATGTCTTCATGACACAAGAGCGATCCAAAACATAACAAGAGAACAATCTACCGCCTTCTAGGGTTGAATACTAGTAGTTGGAAATTGAACTCATCAGACTCATAATAATTGTGTTTATTACAGCGTTTATATCATTTTCTCTTGGAAACCCGGTTACAGAGTAAATACTATTGAACTTTTCCCTTTTATAACCAACAAGTAAGACAAATAAACAAGAAAATCAATAAATGAAATAAATGTACATGTATATCAAATACCGATACAGATACGAGGCTCGTATCAATAGTGTAACATGAATATAGAGCAATACCTTACCTTACAGGTGAAATCACCCTGGCCGCATTAAAGTAAATTTTAAAGAATGAATTTAACAATTGGTAGAAATTAAATGACCACATGCAATTAAGCTGCTTAAGAAAAATATTTGCACGCGTTTCAGATATTCTAAGTATTAAGGAGTTCCCAATAATTTGCCAGTATCTTTGCCTAAGAAATGACACACGACATTCAAAATGAAGTAATCTGCAACATCGATAAAATAAGCAATGTACCATCAACAAATGCTTATAATAAAAATGAAAATATGAAAATTTCTCTTACCCAGCACTAGCACTACTTCCGGTGTACAATCTTAACATGAATCTACCAGTGCAGCCTTGTTCAGCTGTTGTGGGTATGATAACATATCTTCCTTTAGACAATGTTGTTTCTCCAAATACACTTCTAGTTTTACAGTATTCAGACGAGAACATCATCTGACCAAGGATATGAACTCGATATTTTCGATTCTCCTCCACCTAACGTGAAAATAATATTAATCTTACGTCAACCAAATTCTCGGTGTTTGTGTTAATCAAACCACTCTCCCAATTCTATTAGGTGGTGAAGCATGCGCTCTGGTATGGGACAATGCAGGGGTTCTTAAAAACGAATAAGGCTTCAATGGCGAACCAGTATAACGATCTGCAGTAAGATCATGGTGCTTGGGTGCCACGCAGTTTTCCAAAAATACTCCGACCTTCCATGATCATAATTTGTCGATCCGTCTGTGATCCATGGCAGGTAAGATGCAATTCAATGCACTTGATGGGCACTGGGATCTATGACGTTCAAGCAATAGCGATCCTTAGTTTTATGATAGCTGCTGAGCAGTAAAGAGCAAACCTAAGCGCAAAGGACCGATAAAACAGCTGTCTTGGGGAAAGGTGGCGCCCTTGTGCAATCCACTAGCGCTTTACTTACGATCTACAATCAAGTAGAGCTCCGATGTCGAGTTAAGCTATCCAATAGCGATACGATTGCATTCTGGACAGAGAGTAACGGATCTTTGCAGGTGAGTAAACTGACGGCGACCAATGCCTTCATTTTTGTTATTTTCATTTCAAAAAACAGTGTAACCAACATTATCAAATCTTATACTATAAAGTGTCGATATGTTTACAACCCTAAGAGCTTAATAAATTATACTCAAGTAGATTTATTACCTTCATAACGTGAAATCCAATAGTATTTATATTCTGACCAAACGTTTGTCTATCTGGATGTATATCATGCTGTTCTAGTGATATCATTACTTTATCACTGATTCCGTTTATATCAAATAAAAACTGAAAATAAAAATATTAGGCATTTCAAAACATCAGAGTTTTCTCTTTAATCTCAGATTTTATTTGAAATGTTGAAATTTTGAAACGGAATTGAGCTTGTCGTAGAATGCAAATCATTTTACCAATGGAGTATGGACGTGATATAAATGGTTAAATAAAATGATTGAACATCGAATCAACTAACGTGCTAGATAACCTCGTATTGCCATATTAAATAAATTATAGTTCAGCCAATCACAATTATTCTTCTGAAAGTGTCTTCAGAAATTCGAGACTACGTAAATCGTTCTCTTGGATATCATTTGAAAACACATAAGGACATTGATGAAGAGTACCAACCTGTGGATTTCCTAAGAATGATGGTGCATTGACAACCCCACCTCCATTTCTACCATTATGATGCCATTCTGAGTGTAAAATAGCCTCCGCCCACGTCTTTTTGATTGAGAAAAACGAGGTGTTAACGAAATGACATATCTCAATCAGAGTGAAGTGGTTTATTAAATCCTCAAATGACATCCTAAAATTGAAAATAATGTATAATGATGTCGATCACGAATGATTCCGTAAGTTTCTTTTCTAAATATCTGTTTTGAGTTGGTTTGAAAATAGTATTTAATGCCTTAAACTTGGCGAGATAACAAAACATACCAGAATTCGCCTTCTTGTTGAAATTTAACACCCATCTTTTCCCACTGTTGAGGTGCAACTCTTTTCCATTCTTCTGATCTGTTGTAAAACAAAATAGGGCAATCATGCAGCGTTCAACAACTAATTTGTATTACAATAGTCTCGACTCAAATTACTAAAATTATCTTTAATGCAAAGATAAAGAGAGCTTCGATACATAATATTGTAGTTGAATTTTCTTCACGATACCATTATTTTTGTCATCTTTTTCTACGACCGATTTAATTAAAGATAATGATGTATTTGATTGTCATTTGCAAATCCCTGTCTTGAAATGTGGTTTGTGGAATGCTTATATACTTACGAATCTGACCAGGCACCATTCCACTCTCGTGACCCCCATGGATTTAACAGACGAACCAGATATAACGTACTGGATCCTATAGTTCCTTGTAAACTTTTACTGACTGAGATACTTTTTACATCTGTTATATTATAACCATGTCCTAATACCAAGCCTTTATCAGTATAAGTACCAACTTCTTCTTTATTACACTAAAAAAACATATGAAAAATCTCAAAATGCTCTGAAATCATTGAGGAACATTGCATGAACCATCTAACTTGTAAAATACTTTTATTTAAGTAATTCAAATGATACTATGATGGCGTTATCCACACATCAACTAGAAAGGATGCTTTTTGATATTCTATATGACTCTATGTTCTATATATTGTATGTACAGTCCAACATTTTACTGTTAATTGCTATCGATTTTACCAAAAAAAGGAATTTTACCCCACATTGCTACATGTTACATACTATTAGTTCAAAGTCCACGCTGCACTGACAAAATTGAATTGGCATCATGGACCATTTTAGATTGAAATGAAAGCCGTGTATCCATAGGAATAGCTAACACATAAATATATAGGACAGCCGCCAATGATAATAATTATAGCTTTTGTGACTTGAGAAGCATCGGTTATTAGCACCCTTGCCTCTCAGAAGACAGGAATGACTATATTTGCAGGGGAGTGTTTTAATATTACAGAAGAACAATCAATACCTGTATGTTACAAGTCATCAAAGCTCTGTTTTCTTTAGCATCACATAATTTAGTAAACAATGCAGTGCTGGACTCAGGATCTGATAATGTTGCCTTTAATTTGTCTGTTTCTAACTTCTCTGATACCCCACTGGTGAAATCAACCAGTGAATCGGCCACTGTACCTGATTCTAAAGATTCATAGTCACCATACATCCTGTACAATTATAAAAATATCATACATGTATAGGAATACGCATAACGGGGTTTCTCTCTTTGAGCTTTGTAATTAAAACTACAAATAACTGTAACTGGACGCCAGTTCTCTTTATGTGAGCATATATAGAATAAAAGGTCACGGCATGGGTTACAAGGGGCTACTGCATAAACTGTTTAATATTATAGTATTGGCAAAAATTGCTCTACATTTTCTTGTCCAGTCAACAGTCAGAAACCGAGTTGTACCAAAGTATTAATTGAGGTTTCTTCAACCTACAAACTCCAATCAACCTATTTCAAACAATGGTAACATAGCAGCATATCAACAATAAACAGTGAAAGATACGTTACATACATTATTAACATGGCGTGATCTTTTTTTTTTTTAGTAATTTATTGATTCTTTTAATTTATTATATGGTTTGAGTTTGTTTCACTCCAGTTCAAGAAGGCGAGACTTGTCATCGTTCGTACTATTTTATTTCCAGCAACTCATAATTACGATGAAACAAGTTAAAGGGGCCAATACAAAGAAGTTTTTGAACATATTACAGCACATCTCCTATACACATATATTAATAGTCATCGGTTGAAAAAATGTTCCAATGCATCTTCTTATTCAAATGATACGCATAGCGTTTACTATAATAACATTTTTCTTTATATAAAATGTAAGTTCTTCTGTGGGTGAAGAAGAAAAGATTAGACGTTAATAGAAAAACGAAAGATTGGTAATTTTGTTACTTTTATGCCTCAAAATGTGTGCCAGAATATACGATATCAATTATATTTTTAGAAATCTTCTATCGCAGAAGTCCTCAGACCCCCTGTAGATCGGCTTTCGATTTGCCTTATTTGGAATTTCTACCCGAAAATTATTATTGTTCCCCCCAATAATCAGTCTGCCTATTTGTGCCCTCAAATCCAAGTGGCTGGTCCTGCCTCTGGTAACCGTTCGATATTTCAGAACGTGTAAGGTTACCTCGTGGAATAATTGTTTCTGAAACATGCGTCAAATCACTGGTATGTTAACGGTGTTTTCAATTCAATATCTGGCGGTCATTATGTAAGTTTGAACCATTTCTTTGGTATAAGATTTATATTCCATTAATAACGAAAGATTTAATCTAACCATTCCAAATATCATTATTTAGGAATACTTACTTCGCATAAGCCTTCTCCAATAAGGCACTCCAGAATTCATTTCTGGATTTTGAATGACAGAATACGAGCTCGCCATTTTTAGTCGGTAATCGATCATCAATAACAACTTCAATCCAATCACCAAATCTCCAGAATAAGAATTTAAATATTCCGGCATATAAGTTTTTTTCATCCCATTCTTGATCTTTGTGGTTAGTAACAACCTGGAAAAATGTTAATATTGTGTTGTAAAGGTTATCCAAATGATGTTTAAGGGCAATTGATGCACATGATTATGTGATGGCATTTCATGCACATGATGTGTAGCCCAATTAATGCACATGATGTGTAGACCCAATTCATGCACATGATGTGTAAGAACAGTGTATAAGAACAATGCGTGATGTGCAAAGTTTATACAATTGATGTGCAAAGTTTATACGCTTGATGTGTAAAGGCTATCCATGCGATATGTTAAAGGTTACCAATGTAAATAATGTGTTGTAAAGGTTATCCAAATGATGTTTAAGGGAAATTCGTGCACATGATTATGTGATGGCAATTCATGCACATGATGTGTAGACCCAATTCATGCACATGATGTGTAAGAACAGTGTATAAGAACAATGCGTGATGTGCAAAGTTTATACGCTTGAAGTGTAAAGGCTATCCATGCGATATGTTAATGGTTATCAATGCGGTATGTTTCCTAAATGATGCGTAAGGTTATGTATTCAATGTGTAAGGATAATACAAATGGCATTATCATGTGTAAGGCAAACAAAATGATGATAAAAAAAATGATCAAGAGCACTCTAAATAATGCGGTAAGATAATCCAAATTAGATTTAACTGCTCTTCACTCAGTAAAACAATCATAAAACAGGACACATTGTTCAACCAAGATATTGAACGATGGAAGACAGCAAAATGGTATTACCTTTTGCCACAATTTGGGTTCCTGTGCTAGACTCGAACAAGCTGTAACAAACCAAGTATTACCCAAATCTCCTTGGTTTAGATCATCACAGCTAACTCCTTCCACAACTAACTTCGGTACACGACATAATTCCTGTAAATAATTAACATTACTCTGTAAATAGCAGATAATAAAACTCTGTAAATAGCTAACATAACTCTGTAAATAGCTAACATAACTCTGTAAATAGATAACATTACTCTGTAAATAGTTAACATTACTCTGTAAATTGTTAACATTACTAGTTTAACATTACTCTGTAAGAAAAGTTAACAGTACTGCAAAAAGTTACAATTACTCTATAAATAGTTAATTACTCGGTAAATAATTAACATAACTCTGTAAATAGTAAACATAACTCTGTAAATAGGAATCATTACTCTGTAAATAGGAATCGTTACTCTGTAAAAGTTAAAATTACTCTGTAAATAGTTAACATAACTCTGTAAAAAGATAACATTACTCTGTAAATAGTTAACATAACTCTGTAAATAGGAATCATTACTCTGTAAAAGTTAAAATAACTCTGTAAATAGTTAACATAACTCTGTAAAAAGATAACATTACTCTGTAAATAGTTAAAATTATTCTGTAAAAATGTTAACAGTACTCTGCAAAAAGTTACAATTACTCTGTAAATAGTTAACATTTCTCTGTAAATGGGAATCATTACTCTGTAAATAAATATGTAACATTACTCTGTTAAATAGTAAACATTATTCTGTAAATCATAAACATTACTCTGTCAATAATAAACATTACTCTGTAAATAATCAACATTACTCTGTAAACAGTAAACATTACATAAATAATAAACATTACTCTGTAAATAATAAACATTACTCTGTAAATAATAAACATTACTCTGTAAGTAATAAACATTACTCTGTAAGTAATAAACATTACTCCGTTACTAATAAACATTACTCTGTAAATAATAAACATTACTCTGGTAAGTAAAAAACATTACTCTGTTACTACATGTAGTTAACATTACTTCGTCTTTTGCTGACACATTTATAAAGAAATTATAACATTTGTAACATTTCACGTTCTTGGGAAAATGATATCAAAGGTGTATTACCCTTCAAATAAATTTTGTTGAAAAAAGTGCTTCTATTGATAACAATTTGAATCTTGTTGGGGTTCAGTGGAGAGGAAATTTAAAGAAACTTTTTTCATAGAAATTTCTATGAAACACATAATCAATAACTTCTACTATTTGATCTATTGAAAAACCTACCTTTGGTCTTTTCCATTCTATTTCATTATCGATCTTAGAATTAAATAATGATTTGTTGTTAGCTGGGAATTCAGGATCTTCAAATAGAATTCCTTTACTGATACAATCCTTCCTGATTTTAGAATAGCTTTGATTTCTGTAGTTGCTAGGCATTGTCAGAGGAACCAAGTTTAAGAACTGTAAAAAAAAAAATCAATTTATTGAACTTAAAGTATTTAAATATTTATAGTGTATAGTTCATTTGTATATTTGACGACAAAAATACCAAATCACAAACAATTCAGGAATTATTTGACGTTATAGGTAGTAAGCAATATCAAATTAAAGGTGCCGTCTCCATAATATTTAATGTCAAAATATAAGATTATCCAATTTATTTCAATTTGGCAAACATCATTAACAACATGTGAGGGTCTTTTACTAGGCCTACCGAGAAAATAACACTTTAAACCAGAGTACATATAAAGTTTACTGCGTATTAAACCGATTATGATAATTCGTATTAACTACAATCATAACAAAATCACGAGGCATTCTGGTTTTTTGAAATATAATATGCTGATTTATTAGGTGCATAAAAGACAATTATATAAGGGTAAGATCTACAATGGTTATCAAACTGGAACAATAACGAACTTTAATTAGAGTCTAATTTTCCGTTCAATCGCGATTTAAATAATTAAGTTGTATTCTTTGGATCATAGATACGTAGGCTACTAGAAGTGGCAACCGAGCCTCTGATAAAAATTTAAAATATTAAAATATCATTTATCAAAAAAAAAAATTCTCGAGAGATTGTCGTCTATACTTGTATTTATCTATCTTTTTCAAAGTGAAATTCGAGATCCAATTTGCTTAAAATGTACGAATGGAAGTGACGATAGTCGATGTAAGTCAACTTATCCTGATGAAGATGATAGATAATACATTGAGAAAAATATTATGCCGTGCACCGATATATCTACAATTTTAAAATAGAATGTTTATAACGGTCCAGAAAACCCTACTTCCATCTCTAATTTTTTTTCAGGGGCGGATTTAGGCGGGGGCGTGCGCCCCCCCCCCCCCCCTCCTAAAATTTGCAAAGCATGGGTTGTCCGCACCATTTTACCACAAATGTTTCTCGCAACACTTCGCTTGGCAAGATATCTATCTACATTGCACCCACTCTAGAAGAATATTTCAATAACTTTGATTAACCTCAAATAATTTTATTCTGCGCCCCCCCCCCCCCCCTAACGTTAAATCCTGTATCCACCCCTGGCATTGGATTCACATTCTGAAACAAAAAACATCTATATAGCTAGTTCTAGATTTTGAAATCGAACATCATTTCTGCACAAACAGCAAAATGTCGAAATGTATAAACCTATAGGCCTCAGGCCCGTAGCCAAGGGGGGCTTGGGGGGGGGGGGGGGCTTTGCCCCCCCCCCCTAATTTAAATCTTGCCCCCCTAAAAAAAATCTCAAGTGTAATTTTTAAAAAATACATCATTTTAATTAGTCAAGAAGTGTCTTTATAGCAGGAAATGTTAAGAATTTGCGTTTTCAGGTATCTATTTCTCAAAATTTTCCAGTGTTCGTCCCACAGTCCCTCAGACCTTAAATTCATCAGGATATCAGTTTCCGGAAGTCAAATTCTCTCAATTTTCTAGAAGATATCCCCCGACTTTAGGTAATCGTGTTTCGAGGCTTCCAATTTGCGTTCTCGGCTGCTCAACCCTGTAAAAATAACCTTAAACCCTATCTGAAATTTTAGACAGGATCGCTTTAACCCTAGAGATATATTCTTGAACCTTAAATTCGCTGGGAATTATCGGGAATTTTTATATCTATTTCTCGATTTGGCTGTTTTAGTCACACAGTTCCTCTAAAAGTAAACCTTAAATTCATCAAGAAATGTCGGGAAATCGCGTTTCAGAGAATCAAATTCTCAAAATTTTCTAGAATAGACTTCAGGAAATCGTGTTTCCAGACTTCCGAGTGGCTTTCTCGGCAGCAAATAAGGTGTGTAATTCTCAAAATTTTCTTAATGGCATACCTCAGACCCTATTCAAATAACCGTAAACCCAAAATTCACCAGGAAATATCTTTAATTAGCGTCTAAATCTCAAAATCTCTTCAGACAAGAACCCTTTGAACCTATATCTTGAACCTTAAATTCACTGGAAAATATCAGGAAATGTCAGGATATCGCGTTTCAGCGAGTCAAATTATCCAAATTTTCTAGGGGTCCCCAAACTTCAGAAAATCTCATTTCCAGGCTTCTGACTGCACCAATACATGTAGAAACAACTCTACAGATGGCACTGTAATGGCGTAACAATGAATTGCAATAATCAAAGTTTCCAGAGGGGGTGGGGTGTTTTTTGGTGGATACATAAAATGCCCCCCTTGATTGGACCTTTGCCCCCCTAAAAGTACTTGGCAGGCTACGGGCCTGATAGGCCTATAAGGAAAAAAGACAAATTTATGAAATTCAGCGATGTCCTCAAACCCAGATTAAAAACTCGGGTAGTTAGTTTTTGATTACAACACTGGTATTTATACTTTAAAAACATAATTTTTTCCTCAGTTTTGATTGCAAAAGCAGTTAAAGGGATATGTTCACTAACTATTCGACCAATAAAATTTTTGTCTCTGGAATTTGTGGGCTATTCTAATCCATAATAATGTTCGTTCACAACTCTCCCTCGAAGCCTTCAAATCCCTGGTGTAGCCACAATAGTGAGCGTTTGACAGTCAAAGATATGACTCGTCGTTCAGTGAGACTAATACAAACAATGCAAGATAAATGTTTAGGTAGGGATATAATGTAAGGGATTATGCGATTTTTGTGCAGTTCTAGTACTGTTATTTACATATTCAAGACTCAAATCTACTCTCGAAAATGCTGAACATTTCTCTTTAAACAGAATGTGACGGATAAATCACAGCTCTTTTTGTCATACTTGTATTATATACATGGGAGTGATGCATTGAAATGTGCAATAACAGAATCTTATTAGAATATAAATCAGTATGTTCTGTTTAGTGTTTTTTGTGCATTGAGAGTGGAATTAACAGATAACTTGTGAACGTGCGAAGTGTCATTAATTTCAAACAACAAATATCCGTATAACGACTCAATCAATACAAATTACCTTTCTATGGAGATTGGTCATGATTACAATAAGACTAGGCTAGATCGAGATAATCTACAGAAAATAGTGAAAAATAGCATGAAATGTATAGATATTATGCAACAAAAGATATGACAGAAGAAGTTTACACAGAGATACAACTAAATATGCTTTAAGAATATCACATACAAGATATAATTATATAGGCTTGATATGAACATACTAATGTATGAACGTCGGGCTTTTTTTATTAAGCATTATCTAAAAGAACCATGTGAAATAAAATTTCTCCTATAACAAATGACACATATCTTTCAGTTAGATTAGACATAGGCGAAAAACAAAAATGAAGATCAATAGCCAATACAGGAATCTTCACATTAACTGTCAATATCTATATATAGCCCACATAATATAACATGTATAGGCCTATAGTAACACAAACATTTATAACCAGAAGAAATATTTTCAGCATATTATATTTCAAAATATTGTACCCATACCTTGAGATATATTATCCAAAATAATCACGATCCATTAATCCACTGTACGAAAAGGTAGAATCATGTTAACAGTATTTCTTAATCCATGGAGTTATTGCCCCTAATCTAGGTTGACAACAGTTAAAATCAATGTTTGTCGCTATTTTGCGTCTAGCAACGTCCATAATATTTATCATACAAGTGTGTGTTTATTGTTTGCTGATGAATGGCTTTATTGATATAATAGTCTCATGATAGGCTAGGGTAGTTCAAGATTATAAATAATTGCGAAAGAAAACAAAAGGCATTAAGTATTTTAAGGTGGTCTGATTTTTTAAAAGGTAGCCTGACTAAATTATGTTTGTTTGGACAGAAAAGGGTTATACCAGGTTCAATGTTCAATAACTTATTAAAGGGCATGTTTACAATCCTTTCGACTTATCATATACCTTAGCCTCAGAAACGGGAATATTTTTTGTCAGCTTATAAGTGAACATATTTATCAGCGTTTAGACTCCATTTAAATGAGATTTCGATACAAGGAAAAAACATCATATACGGAAAAAAACTTAAGTGAAATGCCTAGTTGGAGGTATATAACATTAGGTTTTCTAGAAAAAAACGTCTCTAGCTTCGTACGGAAGTATCTCAGCTCTTTCAATAATTCTCATAAAGATATCGGATGATCAAATAAAAACGTCTCCGAGTTTAACTTAGTAGGCCTATTGTAAACTGATCCCTTCGAAAATTTGAAAGAGCTGCGATACTTCCTGACAAAATTTGGGACACCCGACAATTGAGGGCACATACTGTTCAACTATTCCCCTTTAATATAGTTTTACATTTGGTATGATTATTCAATCCATAGCCTTGATCTTGTGGGTGGGTGTGGCTATTATATGTCCTTTGAAATCATAACAAAACCAAACTATTACAAAAGGTATTGTAACGCTTTATAATGAACGTGACTTCCGATTTTAGCCTTGTTCTTTCAAGATTTCAAGTCAATTATATTACATGCTTGCACTAGTTTTGTTTTGTAGTCAATTACTGAGCGTTTAGTCCGAAACAGGTATAGGGTTAGCACATGCCGGACTATAGTTGACAATATGCGTCTAAACTTTATTCTAAAAAATCACAACTGTCACATGCACTTGCTTGTCAGGTCATTTTTAGGGGGGCCTACTACCTGTATCAGTATCTCCTTGAAGCTTCACATATTTTGCCAATCAAATTTTTGTAACAAACATTGCAGTCATCATTACTGTAGTAAACATGGTATCTTGCATTTGTTACCCACAAGATATCGTTTTAAGCCAATAGTAATTTCATCGATTGGGTGAACTTTTTCCATGTCAGCTCCCTGACTTGCATCACTAACAAGAGGAAACTGGTTAAAAAAATACACAGCTATCCTCTTTAATCAAGCCAATACCCTTAAGTTTCCTCACATGCAGAAGATTTGATACCAGTAATGAACATCTGTCAGAACAACTTCAATTTTGAAAGACATGAACCACAAAAAAAGAATTGAAAAATAATTTAATACCTTACAACAAATTCTTAACAAAATCTTCAACAGAAAACATTCATATTTTACATACAAGTAGCCATTAATACATATAATTTCATTCATATGACATAGTCTCTTTCTCTTTCACTGAAAGGGAGTATGAGAGGAGCCAAACATTGTAATTAAGGCCATACAAAAGTAATGCTTTGATTATGACAACATGAGGACAAATGACAGACACAGACAACACATTCAAATAACTTTTTTTGGTACAATGTCTCTTGTTATATAACAAAAGTACTTCTTATCTTTCTTTATCACAATAATCTTTATACTTCCTTCTTCATTATAACATAACACAAGTCACACAACTTACTTATCACTGAAATAATCATATGATTATGTTAATTTACTAAGGAAAGAAATACGTCTGGGCTCAGATTTGTTTTTTTATGTTGTGTATTAATTGACACAATGGGTAAGGTCAAATCTCATGTTAGTGTTAACATAAATTTAACACAACATTTGAACTCATTTTTCGTGTTAATATAGTACTTTTAGGGAGTGAACATGCGAAAACAGTATATCTTTTACATAATTAAGTGTTTCAATATCAATCAAATAAGGTAATATTTGCATGTGACCCAGCCCAAATTCTGTACTAACACCAGTGTTAACACTAACACGGAATTTGTCCTCACCCAATATTACCTCCAAAATTTTCCTTTCTTTTTAAGGGAAATAACTATGATTGCAAATAACAGTTAATCTTGGTAACCTTGAATTGGACTATTGCATGGAATATATTTTATAGAATCTATATTAAAGATTACCTATTGTTCTAACCTGTCACTATTAAAACGTCCAACTATTTCTCTTACAGTTGCAATCAAACTTTCATTTTCTTGGGGTGAATCCAGTATTAAGGAATGAAGTTTACCCATATAGGTATCTATTGTATCTAATGAAGGTATTTCATTGGTTCCTGAAATAATGATACATAATTTATTATATAATTTAACTTTCATAAACATCTAAATTCCTTTCATTTCATATTAAAATACAGATTTAATGTCACCCTTTGATCTAGACCCACCATGAATATATAGTTCTTGTGTTATGCATGATCATTTATTTAAAGGGATTGTAAAGTGGTTTTCTAAATTTTGTACAATGTATATGTATCGGGGACACTGATAGCATCAATTTGCACAATTCCAATTTCTATTCCTATGTCTGTGGTTCTTGAAATTCCACTAAAACTAACACGTTTTATGACGTCAGAGTGATCTGCATATATATTTCAATAGCTTTCGATAGATCACGGTCAGTGACATCATAAAACGCGTTAGTTTGAGCGGAAATGCAAGAACCACAGACGTCTGATTGGAAATTGGAATGGCGCAAATCAATGCTATCTCTGTCCCCAACACATACAAAGTTTAGAAAACCACTTTACAATACCTTTCATGTAAATATTGGACTGTGTTCAACCATTAACCTATATGAAGACGACTGATCATCCAGGTGGAATAAGTTTATAAAAGATAATAATTACCTGGTAATGGAATAGAAGAGAAATGAGATGTTAGAGTAGAACGTAAATTATCTAGATGATTTTGTAGAGCTAAATTACTATTACGCTGTTGAACAGAATCAACTTCTAGTTTATCTATAGCTTGTTTCATATTCTCTATATGTTTACTTAATATAGCATTCTGTTCTTCTAATTCTGTTGTTTGTTTTCTTAACTGACGTAATTCAGACTCTCTGGCTGTAAAACAAATAAGAAAGTTCATTAAATTGAACATTGCATTCAAGGGAAGAAACTCTATTCATAAGACAGATTTGACAAATTACCTCCCTTTGACCACAATAACGTTATCGCCTTGGAGCAAAATCTTTCCAAAAGCCTTGATATAATAGTAATATTAAAACGATTAAAAACCGGCATGAGAAAAAGAAAGACACATAACATGTAAGATTTCTAGAGGTAAGAAGTATGGTATGTAGTAACTAAAAGGTTGGTGTATATCTTTCCATGTAAAAGAAATTATACATTATATTATATCCTACTGACTGACCTTTATTATGATCTAAGAAATCCTCAGTAAATATAGGTATATCGAAATTTCCATTGGTAGAGGTGGCTGTATCATTCTCTTCTTCTAATGTATCACCATTAACATTCATTTCTTCTTCAATATCACCTATAACAAATAAACTCATTTAAAATACAGTTGTGACGTAATCTTTTGTTCTTCGAGTTCTAATATCCAACTTATTGGTACTGGCAAAGTGCCCAGAGTACCAATAAGTAAACCAAAATGGCGGAATTATTGGACTGTTTATTGAACCGGGACAACCAAGAGATACCGGATTAACTACTCACTGAAGTGAACTTTATTAATTAACATGACACAATTTCAACACGTAAGGATAAAATTTGTACATGAAGGCCTTATATGATTTTAAAGGGAGTCTCGTTTTAAATTTAGCTCAGCTCAGCACAGCTCTCCCTCGAAATCAAATCTGTTATATCTTTGTGCATCAATAATTTTCAGTTTTTTAAAAGGGAAAAATACGACTCGTATCATAGTCAGCATTATATGGAAAACACCTGAACAGAAATTGAACGACAATTATATAGTTTCATGCATATTTGAAGCGATTTTGCGATTTCCATGGATTTTTAGTGCTTTTGAATAGTTATTACATACATTCAACCCTTGAAAATGCCGAACGTTACCCTTTAAAATTAAACTGTTTTCGTCACTTTGATAATATTGTCGTCTGTCCTGTTTGAACTGTGATTTTAATTCCAATGTCTATAGGCCCATTTAGTTCTAAAAACATCCATTATCACCTTTAGAATCACAATAATCCATACGCATACGAATTTTTGCTTACAATGGCTAAATCCTGTTGAAAATTAACATTCAAGATTATAGTTTCTTGTTTATCCTTTTTTGACAGTCCATGATGGCATATTAGAATTAAGAAATATACACTATATCGACTTAAATCCATTCGTGATGATCCATTGCACCAATAACGTTCCACTAGCACGATAAAAATTCAAATGACGCGCGTGTGGAAGACGTCACGTGTTCAAAAGGAACAATTTCATTGGCTACTAAATATCTTGATTAATATTACAACACAGACTTAATCCGTGTAATTAGTTAAGAAGAACACGTGACTGAATCTAATCAGTGCATGTGCTCGACTGTATTTTAAGTAGGTTAATTGCCTCGTGACGTACAATAACTTCACTCATGTCCTTCGCGATGGACCTTACGGTCCTAGCTACGGACATTCGTGAAGTTATTGTACGCCACTTGGCCATTAACCTATACTTAAATGTTCTAGATACAGGTATATTGATTACAGGAACAGCACTAAGTTCACCTTGATTATCAGAACAGTTTTAAGTAAGGGAGAACAATTCAGAATAACCATAACTAAATACCTTTCAATCTCTTTTCCTGTTGTGATTTAAATTGTTTATAGGCATCTGTTTTTTGATAAGCTTCCATTTCATTTTGATATCTTTCTTTATCTTTTTCAGCATCATCTAAAAATCGCTGAGAAAAAAAATATTTCAAAATCAATGCATGTAATATCATACAAATTTGCATGATTTTTTCTAACTTCTGAAAACACAGGATCTGATTCATGCTTAACATTCTTCAACACAGTGATAACAAATGGTTTCATCAGATATATTCACCAATTAAAACTTATAAATCTAGTCACCTGTTTTTCTCTCTGTTGTAAATTGGACCATTCAGCTCCTAATACTTTGGTTATTTCACTGAAAGACAAGTTGGGATTTTCTCTTCTTAACTGTTCTCTACGATTATTTAAAAATCTAACATAACCAGTTAGTGGTTGTTTAGGAGCATTCACATCTTTTAAACTCTTCTTTCTCTTTCTGCCCTTAGGCCAACCACTTTTCTTCTTTGTCTGGAGAATTGATAAATACTTTGTGAACTCTCTGGCTTTTTAAATTTAGTATAATCTAAATATATCATAGCGTTGTAAATACTTCATATTCTAGATATTCATAGTACTTTTGACAACAGGCCTTCTCAATTATTTTTTGTAAAGGGCTAAATGCATTTTATGAAAAAAATTTAAGGACCAAAAAAAGGTTAGCTAGCATATAGCGTTTTAGTAGAAGAGATCACACTTGAGGGGCCATTCTCAAGGGTGACGCGGGTCGGATTTGGCCCACAGGCCACCATTTGAAAAGGCCTGTTTTAGAATTTAAGCAAATATCTTGGATCACAGAAGTAATCTGTTACGTTATCTTATGGCCAAGTTCAAATTTTGATTTTTATGATCACTTTAAGAGGTAGCATCCTTTAAAAACATATTTTTTTTAATCTAACCTCTATAGAGTCATGAAGATCAGCAGGGTTAGCTGTAGTCTGTAATCCTAAAATACATAAATATATAATATAACTATAGTATTGAACTAGACATTTCTGGTAGAGAGATAACACATATCATAGGTTATCAAATACAAAGCCTGATACACAAGGTACAGTACCCAGTTCATTTTCTGGGTCTGGGATTATTGATACAGAAGAATAAAGAGGACGTAACACACAGAGTACAGAGTATGTGGACACAATTTGCCTCTACTATTTTCTGCATTACCCATAATCCATAGCTCCATACCTCCTCTTTTTGCGGCTTTTATCAAATACAGAATGAAACAATAAACTTTGCTACAAATTCTTTCCATGTATTAAATTAGAATAGAAACATTTATGGTTGAATATCATACCTGAATTAAGTTCAGACATACCATAATCACCTGCCTTTTGTTGAGCCAAAAATCCAGATTCTGGAAAACTAAAAATAGAGAGAAAAGAAATATTTTATACAGAAAGCTGAATATCAGCTTTATCAGCACAGACACAACATGGCTCTGTTTTATATCCTCAAAATAGAACCCTGTCAGTTGACTTGAAACCAATTAGCATGGATCTTTGCTCAGTATACCATTCAAAAGGGATCACGACGTCTCGGACCCCCGACACCTCGGCCTTTCATATACTAAGAAGCCTCGGCCTCGGACCCCGACACCTCGGCCTCGGACCCCGACACCTCGGCCTCGAGATATTATACATCGACCACAAGGTGTAAATTGATCAATCAAAAGGATTAATCACCACTTTGGAAACCATCATGGACTATGTAGAAAGTACCTGGATGGTTAATAGTGTGTTCCGTATCCCAAACTGGTCAATCTTTATGAAAAGCATCCGGACAAACAATGATTGTGAGGGCTGGCACAATCGATTGAACCAGTACGTTAACCAAAGGGGTCCAGTCCCGTTTTATCTGCTTATCAGCCATTTATACAAAGAAGCCCAGAAGATACCAATGGATGTCCTTTTGCTGAAAGAACATAAATTGCTCAGACTCCAGCGGAAGAGAACAAAACAGACGGAAGGACAGCTAATGGCACTATGGGCGGCATATAGTGCAGGTGAAATTTCGGCCACCGGTCTCTTAAGGAAATGCGCTGCGATTTACGGACCTGCCGCCAACTAAATTCCCATAATAAACCTATTAAAAACGGACCTTTTTAGGACCCAAATGTTTGGAAGATACGAGACAAATTGCGTGCATTTGTTATGTTTGTATGATTGTATTTATGATTACTTGTTGTCACTTCCAGTGCTATATGTTTTATTAAAATTGTTATCTCCCTTTCTTAAGTTCTTCAATCTTGTTAAAAAAAAGACGTGGCTGAGGTTGATGAATATTACACCTACGCTTATTCATAGAAAGATTAGTGAATTATTACTCCGCTTGAGATCCAAGTGGTGATTAATCCTGTTGATTGATCAATTTACACCTTGTGGTCGATGTATAATATCTCGAGGCCGAGGTGTCGGGGTCCGAGGCCGAGGTGTCGGGGTCCGAGGCCGAGGTTTCTTAGTATATGAAAGGCCGAGGTGTCGGGGGTCCGAGACGTCGTGTATTCCATTCAAAACATTTCAATGCTTTAAGGTTAAAACCTGTACTAGAGCTGAGAATTACCTGCTATCCACTACAGTTAAATCATTGCTTTCTTTAGATACATCATCATCAAAATTTTCAAAATTCATCTTCAGTCCTCTCATATCAGATAACATATTAGAACTTGCATTTGGCCCTAAATCCATCTTTCACACTATAGAATAACTGAAAGGAAAAAAAAGTAACAAAATTAATCTAGGCTTTTCTAGGTCCATGGATGGTTTAAAGAGGAACGTTCAGTATTTTCAAAGGGCAATTCTGGGTCTTTAATATATATAGGCCTATAGCCTCCAGAAACACTTAGCACTGTACACATATCATATCTTCAATTATTTTACCATTTAGCCAAACATTTATCTTTTATTTTCTGTAAGCTTATATTTTCTTTCAATTAAGACATAAAAAAACATATTAAGAATCATATATTTTACTTCGACTATTAAAAAATCACTAGGATAAGAAGGCTTTAAAAACTTCAAGGGAGAGTTGTGAACATTATTATTAGCCCATCCATGGATTAGCTAAGCTAAAATATCCCCTTTCTGAGACTAAGTCATACATAAGCCCATAAGGTGCGATTGGTGGTTATACAGATACTGAGATAGTGAATGTCACCCTTTAATTTGATGATTGAGTCACACAGATAGTGAGTTAGACTAACCTAGTGTAGTAGCAGTGCCAATGCAATGTCACTTCAATGTGAATAAGACCTGCAATAATAGGCCTACCGTACCCCCTAGTTTAATATAATCATGTTTATAACGGTGGCCATAGGCCTAGCCTGATAGAAACTTACTGGATTGAAATATTTTTTTTAAAATAAAAAAACCGCGGGAAATACTGTCAATTCAACAAAGTCCTCTTTGGTTTAATTTATGTCGACGGCCTTAGTTTATTTAGTCTGACTCTGTATTCGTGCACGATATAAATACAATGACTCATGACATCCTTAACTTGTCTCAAGGATCTGATTCCATTTTAAGATGCTCTCGTGATTTTCAGATGTCACTGGTCCAAGAAGTTTCTTACCGACTGTAATCACAGGCCATGTGTTACTGTTATTAATTTCAATTTTCAGTAGAGGGGGGATGAACAATATTCTCAAAATGGCGATTCGTTCTCCTGCGAATGGATATTATCAATTTGCATATTTCAAAAGAAATGGAAACTTGCAATGAAAACAAACATTTTTCTAAAACCAATTCTTTTAGTGAAATATCTATAAGTTGATAAGTTGTAAGATATTTCACAAAGCCACTGATTATAAAGCTCGACCGCTGACCTATTTTCCGGAAAGCGGTTGTATATAGTTAGAGGCGTTGTTAGGTTATGCAAATGTGACTTGGCTGTATGACAAAGTCGGTATTCTTTATGTTTAGGAATATTGTGAAATGAATGCAAAGTGTTAAAAATGAAAATATAGTAATTGCGTATTTGTTGAATAAATATGGTAAGTATATTTTAGATATGAATTTGTTCACATGATTAGATCTGTTTGATATTAAACAAGCGGACTGAATTTTTTTAGAACTGGAACCAATGCCAATGAATGGAAAACAGACTCTGCAGGAAGTGGAACTGGAACTAAGCCTACTTGAAGGAAGGAATGCCAAATAGGCTAATAATAATGAAATTGACAGGAATTCAAGGACATGTTTTTTTTTTCCAGTTATGGAAATTATTTTTGTAATTTTCAGAGCAAAACTTGAAATTTGTATAATATTAATTAGCCTAGGCCCACTGGCACTACTGACTGTAGATTCGTATTCAATGTCAGAAATATAAATTGAATACAAAAGTAGCCTATTTTACTCAGAGTTTATATAGGCTCTGTTTTACTATTTATTTAGTTATTACTATTACATTAGCCTAGTTGTTCTTATCCTATCCTCCTATGACTATTCCTAGACTAGAACTTTAAGTTGAAGGGGTTGTATGGGGATATTTTAGCTGTAGGTCTAGTAATAATATAATTAAAGGGCATCAGGCCTCACTCTAATTTTCTGTCAGAGGAACAGGTAGGCCCTACTTAATTGTCATACATATATTATTACTTGTGCTTCTTATATATGCCATATTTTGAAGGATTAGGTATCTGGTACTTATTTTCTGTGCAAGTTGAAAATTTGTTTATATTTTTGCAATTTTTTGTTTTTTTTTGTTTTGAGAACTGGAATAGAAGCTTCAAATTAGTATTGTTAGTCTTAGAAGGTCTTTGCATTGATGAAAATATGAATAGGAACACAATTTATGTCTTCAAAATTTGTTTTTACATAGTACAATTTTCATTCAAAATGAGTGACCTTTTTTGGTTTAAATTTTTAAATGAGAAATGTATTTTCATTGAATGTAAACTTACACAAATTTTATTTTTTATCAAAGCCAAGCAAGACATTCTAAGACTAACAGTAGGCCTAGCATTGTCAGGCTAATATTCCAATTCTCATAAAAATAATCACAAAAATTCAAAAAACTTTTCAACATACACAGACAGTAATTAGTTAATGTAATGAGTTTATTAGGGAAGAAAAACACTAAGAAGCCGATATGATCTGCAATGTGTGCACAGATTTCTCTCTCGACAGGTCACAAAAGATTTAAATCTAATTCAATTAAACATGGCTATTTTTTTTAGATTTTACTGGACCCCAAGAAATTGTATGTCAGGGGCCTAGTGGGAGGTGGAATTAACTGGGAGGAGAAAACCTGAATTCAGTTTGTAAAGAGGGAAACCACTGGTATATGCTGCTAATATGGTTTATCTTAAAATGTTTGGTAGGATTGTAAGGCCCACAAACGTTTGACTGCAAAGTGGAATATCATTAATTAATGCTAAATTGCCTAAAATTAGTGTCCTCAATTTTCAACTGAACAATTTCTTAAATATGATCCAAGATCAGCTCAGAGTGAACAGTACTTGTCATGAATTAATCCTTGTTGGGTTACAGTGGCAGTCTGGTCCAGTGACATCTTCTGATTCTTTTCCCTGTGAAATTACTGAAATTGGTTCTTGAAAGCAGGCTATCAAGAAATCTATCTTAAAAAATTCAACATTGTCATAAAACTCATAATGATATATCTCATTTTGGACTCTTTATACCTGTTGACCTGTTATGATCTATGTGTATGATAATCCTTTACTGTAGTAATGATCATATATACAATGGAAGTTATTTCAGCCAAAAGTTGTGATTTTTTAAGTGTTTCATACTCTCTTATAGAAGCACTGGCCTAAGTCACAAGTAAAGACTACCGGTACATGGATTTCACAATGGAAACTAATTCAATTTAAATTGAATAGGGCCTACTTTTTACTGAAAAATATAGATAGATTACTTCTGGAGAGATTTACAAGAAAATAAATTGACTCAAATTACAATGCAATTGTTTCAGGGAGTTGATGTAATTTTTTACTAACAATTGGTATAAGCTTATATAATTAACCGCAATAAACGTTTGTGCTTCATTCAAATTTTCTCCTACAGTAACAGTTGTTTGTAAACATACGCTTCAGTGTATAGTAACATTTTTGATGTTAGTTGTGGTTTAATGTTGTTTGTTGAACTGATTATTCAATGTTTAAAGAGACACATTGTAAGATTAACAACAAGTCTTTTTAAACAACTTGACTTCCGAATTTAGCCGGAAAGGCTTTACTCTTTTCTTGTTGATTTCAACTAGCATCGAAGGCTATTTAATTTAGAATTTAAGTCAATTCAATAGTCTGAAATAGTTATTTTTGTAAATTATAGGGGTTGTTTTGAGTATTTTTTATCAGTGATATTATTTATTTATTTTTAGGGGAAACAGTCAGTTATTTCAAGGTTCCATTTAGGTCTTGAAATGAAATTGCACAGAAATTGCATATCCCCTTTAAGATATATAATCTATATATTTACTCACTTCAATTCGAGTAATATTTGTAACTTTCAAACTCAATCAAAGATATACCATACCGTACCGGTACACGGAATTGAGGGGAAAATATTTCAAGGTCATCTGGAAATATGTCAACTTATAATACTTCTTACAGTGTATATATAGATAGATGAAAATCCATATTGTCATAGTATTTCATGAATTTTATAGGTCATACATAACATGATTTAATGAAAATCTATATGTCATTCAAATACCACTATATATTGCTATTAGAAAATATTTTACAATCTTATAAAATGTATCATTTGCAATTGTTTCTTTTGAAATACATACAAATTTATGTGAGATTTTGATGTTCTCTACACCTTGAAGCTTTATTAAATATTAACGAAATGTTAATTTAAAGATTAATCTCATTTTCACATTAGAACTGCAAATATTTAACTTTGTAGAATGAATGAAGTAAACTAAATCAATAAATGGTGATGTGTCTCTGAGTAAGATGTTCCTTGGTTAAACATGCACATGTAAATTGATGGAATGTTCGGAAATGTTAAAAATGCTGAATAAATGACATGTCTTGAGTATTTTCAATGTCATGACATTATGGTGTGTCGCGTGTCTGTTGGTTGGACTATGGATTGATTTCAGATTATACTGTCTTCTAGTTCAGACTTCTGTAATGTTACAGTAATATCTCGAGACTTAGTCAATCAATGACCTTATTGTTATCTCAAATCTCCACATCTCATGTTTAAGTATTTCAAAGGTTGAGATGGTAAGAATCAATTCTCTATGTGTATGTATGGGTTTTCCTTAAAGGGATTGTAAAGAGGTTTTTTAAACTTAGTATGTGTATCGAGGACACTGATAGCATCAATTTGCGCCATTCCAATTTCCATTCCGACGTCTGTGATTCTCGCAATTCCACTAAAACTAACGTGTTTTATGACGTCACTATTAGTGATCTAACGGAAGCTACTATGTGCCGATTACTATTAGTGACGTCACAAAACGCGTTAGTTTTAGTGGAATTGCGAGAACCACAGACGTCGGAATGGAAATTGGAATGGCGCAAATTGATGCCATCAGTGTCCTCGATACACATACAAAGTTTAGAAAACCTCTTTACAATCCCTTTAATAAATTTCAATAAATTTTATGCTATTGGTTCAACCTGTGCTTAGGCAGGATTTTTTTAGGGGGGTGGGGCAATCTAATATCAATTATTAAAGCATGATATTTCCTATCGATATTATTTTCTATAGTCTGTTATACACTATTTTTAGTTACTAGTAAGAATTTGGTCAAATGACATTCTAACTTGTGATAAAAAACACAACAAACATCAATAATTGTGAATTTATTTGCTCTAATGGTTTTTAATACCAGCTGTGAAAATCTAATTCATCACAGCACCAGTTGGCAACCACTGGGGATCAAAGAGGTTAATGTTTAGAACATGTTTTAATTTGAATTATAAACTTATCTCTAATACTAATATTTAAGAAAAATGAGATTGTGGTGTTTTTTTTTGCATATTTTCTTACTGTCAGTGTCTAGAATTAGAAAGCTGAATATGTTATGTTCATTATAATGTTAGGTTTGTAATAATGTTTGTTATGGTATTGATTTTAGGATCAATTATTAACTTGGCTAATAATAGAATATAGTCTTCTATCTCACATTCAAAATTCTAACATTTGGTATTTTTTATGCCCTAATTTGATTTCTTAATAAATCTATACTTTTATGGTACAAAGCAGGTGTGGCTGAGGAGTGACCTAGTTTTAAACAAAAAGTAATTCAAACAGGACAAATATTATTTTAAAAATTAACCAACAATCATCCTATGTAAGACAATTAAAGTACCGGTAAGTGGTATGACCATAACTATAACTGGTAAATTTTTGTAAATTCAAGTGTCAATAATGCACTAAGCATAAGCTTTGCTTGGAAACAAAATCTTTAAATTTTATAAGATTGTTAAGATTCTTTTAATTACCAGTCAACTTAAACCATCTCTTCTCTCCCTACCTGTGTTTCCACTGAGGGAAACAAAACATGTATCATTTTTGCTTTAAAACTATTTATTTGGAGTAAAATGAAGCTATTTAAAATGAAGCTATATTTAACTCTGTTGAAAAAAAAAAGAAAGCTTTTATTGTTTTGTAATAAGCCCTTAACTCCTTAAAGGGGTGCACACTCTTTATTTAAAACCATTGATAAAGCGGTCTTGTACATTGTGTTTTGTCTATAATGTTCGACTTTGTGCTGAGACACACTTTGTGGGAACCAATTTAACTCGGTGTAAATGCATCATGTTTGGAAAGAAAGCTTAGAGCCAACTTTACTTAACAATTCTCAGTGGAAACACTGTTTCTTCTTCATTTATCCAGAAATGGATGATTTATCAGGTTTTTATTAATGTGTAGTAATTATTTTTTCTCAATTTTGTAATTCTGCATGTAGCACAAATTCTTTATTCTCCTGAGCCATTTATTGGAACTTTGTCAACATGTAGAATTGTGTTTCATGTAAGAGAATTAACTAAGCTATGTTATTGATTATAATAGATGATATCAAGATGGCTGTCTATAGATATTACTATAACAACCATCTGTGCATATTCTAATACCAGATTGATAGTTATATAATTATAATTGGGCTTACAGTAGTTTGCGAAATTTGCACTTTGCGAAACGAAACGAAATAATCTGCACTTTGCGAAACGAAACGAAATATCAGCACTTTGCGAAATAAATATTTCGCAAATCAGTACTTTGCGAAATATATTTTTCGCAAAGTGCAGTGATTAGCACTTTGCGAAATATATATTTCGCAAAGTGCAGTAATCAGCACTTTGCGAAATCAGCACTTTGCGAAATATTTGAATTGAATGGTCACACAGGGAACCCATACGACTCAGAGCCTGCTTTTGGTCCACAGGGGCATCAAATTTGCGGGGAAATATGGGGAATTTGGGTTTACAGACGTCTAATTTTTCAAAAATTGTTATTGTGGCACTACAGTTCCTATTCAAATAAACCATGAAAAGAGGATTTCACAGACTTTTTCTGACTTCAAATTGGTATCCTTGAAGCAATAAACTTAACATATGACAATAGAGGGAACAACTGCAAAGCGTATCAATTCTTAAAGTTTTACGAAGAAGAAGGGGGGATACCTAAACTGCCACCATCCCTTCATTAAAACTTCGCCTTTAAAAATATTTAGCAAGCTACGGGCATGGCTTGGATGAGTAGTTTCTTTAATTGACGAAACATCAGAGAACAGTTACATTCTAATGCCTGACAAATTGTGCCTCAACCAAGCTCTGGCCCGTAGCCAAGGCGGGGGGGTGTTGGGGGTTGGGGGCGGTCTTGGGAGGGCTTTTGGACGTGTTGAATTCTCAAAATTTTCTCAATATCAGGCTTTGATCAAATAACCTTAAAGGGCCATTCTGCTTTTTTGAAAAAAGTTTCAAATATCAAAAAAAGTGCAAATGCTACCTAAGAGTATTTTTAAAGCATGCTTATTGTATCTCTATATCTTCTTGATCAAACTAAATTTGGTTTTAAAGGGTTAATTACAAACAGGGAGTACTTATTGTTAATTAAGCAATTTGACCTAGTTTTGGTGTTTGCCCTTTAAATGGCTCAATATTTCTGGCTGAATTCTTTAAAATACATAAGAGGGACATTTCTCTACAATTAGGCGTTTATTTTACTCAAATCCGTTCAGTAGTTTCCTTATCAGCGTCCAAAAAACATAACACACTTAAAAACCTTACACAATTTTGGCATGTTTTTAGCGTTTAAAAATTAACGGCTGGATTTTTTTAGTTAAAACTTTCAGATACATTAAAGGGCACATAGTGACAGATTTTGGTGTAAAGTTTTCACAAATTTGAGCAAAAAAAAATTTTGACCTAAAAAAAATTCAGAAAGTCCTGAAAAATGGAAAAAAGTTTGTTTGAGTAAATCGGGTGCCCATTTGAATAGAGTCCCATTTCCAGGCTACCTATTACACCAATAAAGATAGAAATAACTCTAATCTAATGGCGCAGCATTGCATTGCAGAAGCCTTCCTTACAAAGGGGTGGATACCTTGCCCCCCTTGAATGGCCGTTTGCCTCCCCAAAAGTACTTGGCTTGCTACGAGCCTGACCAAGCTTAGCTATTAACGGAAAGGAGAGCATATAATATCATTTCCCCGGTTTTTTTTTTATAGGGGTGGGGCTGCGTTCATGAAAGAAATAAAAATACAAGTTCAAAATTTATAATGAAACTTAAGTGCTACGGTATTTACAAGCCTGGTTTAAAGGTAAACAGTCGGTATTTCTGTGTAATGATCATAAGAAATGTGAAGGGTTTAGCAACGCTATTCAGTAATGGCATTTACAGCTCAGTATTGACATGAGCCATCAAATCCATTTGTAAACATAATTGTATGCATTTGAAAATTGAAATATAGACTGAAATGAGTTATTACATTATATAGAAAACATAGCTTTCCAGGCAAGGTAACATACGCCCACTTCAGCAATTTGAATATTCCATGTTGAAGTTCATGTGGGCATATGAAAACTTTAGTATTTATCACATACACAAGTCAAGTTAATTTTCAAGCTTTTTCACTAAGTCAAGGGCAATAACTCATAAACCGACAACTGAAATTTTACAATTTTCTATCTCATCCTAGTTATTAGCCTACATGATGAATATACATTCCAAGTTGCATTCAAATCGGGCAATTTTCAAACTGATCCGAGATATTATCAAGATGAATGCACATACCAAGTTTTATTTAAATCGAATGAAAACTCTAGCTTCTATTGCGCACACAAGTGAATTTTAACGTTTTTTCACTAAATCAAGGGCAATAATTCATAAACCGATGACCAGATCGCGCCATTTACAAACTCATCCGAGATATCATCAAAATGAATGCACATACCAAATTTCATTCCAATCGGATGGAAACTCTAGCTTCTATCGCGTAGCCTACACAAGTTGATTTTAACGTTTTTCAATAAGTCAAGGGCAATAATTCATAAACCAATTATTGGAATCCCGCCATTTTCGAACTCATCCGAGATATTACCAATATAAATGCACATACCAAATTTCATCAAAATCGGATAAACACAACGATTTTTCACTAAGTTAGGGGCAATAATTCATAAACCGATTATTGGAATCGCGCCATTTTCGAACTCATCCGAGATATCATTAAGATAAATACGCATACCAAGTGTCATCCAAATCGGATAAAAACTCTGGTCTCTATCGCGTACACAAGAAATTGTTGACGGACGGACCGACGGACGGCAATATATACGTCCACATTTCTATGTGGGCGTATAAACCTAAAACATGAAATGGAGAATTAAGATAGCTTGCCAGACAAGGTAATATACGCCCACTGGCAGCTTTGTTTAAAAAAGTAAATTTGACAGAAAACAGCAACCATCACAACCATCACATTTCATTCAGAACTCATTCATCAAGTTTAGCCTAGTATGAACGTATTTGGAAGAAGAAGGACAATAATTCATATCAAATATTATTCGATTCTTTTGATTTTATATAGGGTTCATCCTAGGGTGAAAATAAACAATTTCAGCACGTTTCGTCAAAATCTGTAAAGAATTTTACTTGTAGAGTGTTAACAAGCTAAAAATCGAACGCGTTTTAAAGAACAAGGGCAATAATTCAAATCAAATATTTTTCGATTCTTTGGATTTTAAATAGGGTTCATTTCAACAAGTTTCGTCAAAATCCGTAAAGAATTGTGACTTGTAGAGTGTTAACGAGCTAAAAATCGAACGCGTTTTAAAGAACAAGGGCAATAATTCATATCAAATATTTTCCGACTCTTCCGATTTTAAATAGGGTTCATCCTTGGGTGATAATAAACAATTTCAGAAAGTTTCATCAAAACTCGTAAAGAATTGTGACCTGTAGAGTGTTAACGAGCTAAAAATCGAACGCGTTTTAAAGAACAAGGGCAATAATTCATATTAAATATTATTCGATTCTTTTGATTTTAAATAGAGTTCATCCTTAGGTGATAATAAACAATTTCAGCAAGTTTCGTCAAAATCCGTAAAGAATTGGGACTTGTAGAGTGTTAACAACCTAAAAATCAATGCGTTTTAAAGAACAAGGGCAATAATTCATATTAAATATTTTCCGATTCTTTTGATTTTCAATAGGGTTCATCCTTGGGTGATAATAAACAATTTCAGAAAGTTTCGTCAAAACCCGCAAAGAATTGTGACTTGTAGAGTGTTAACAAGCTAAAAATCGAACGTTTTTTATAGAACAAGGGCAATAATTCATATTAAATATGGGTTCATCCTTGGGCGATAATGAACAAATTCAGCAAGTTTCGTCAAAATCCGTAAAGAATTGTGACTTGTAGAGTGTTAACAAGCAATTGTGGACGGACGGACGGACGGACATGGGTGACGGCAATATACGCTCCACATTTCATGTGGGCGTATAAAAATCACTGCCCGGATGTCATTTTTTAGAATTATATTTTACATCCCTGTATGACCATTCAATTCAAATATTTCGCAAAGTGCTGATTTCGCAAAGTGCTGATTACTGCACTTTGCGAAAAATATATTTCGCAAAGTACTGATTTTGCGATATTTCGTTTCGTTTCGCAAAGTGCAGATTATTTCGTTTCGTTTCGCAAAGTGCAAATTTCGCAAACTACTGTAAGCCTTATAATTGCTGGTAAAGATACATTTTGTGCTCTTCGCAAAGACTTCATTTTTAAATATTTTACAAATTTTCTTGTGGTACAATGCCTTAAATCCTATTCAAGAGGTTAATTTTGTTTTGAAAGGCATCGTTGCATGAAAGTCAACCCTATTTTCAAAAGATTCTCCGGGTAAAATCCCTCCAAAAACCTTGTCAAAGTGAAGGTTGTTCTCAACGAGAATATTGTTCTGAAAGGCATCAGCTGCATGGAAATCAATTCTGATTCAAATTTTGTTAGGAGAAGAATTCTTGTAGGAATCTTCTGTTTATATTATCTATGAATCTTGATCAAGTTACCAGCTGCACTCTCACTGTTTTGAATATACTTGTACATGTTAAACATTGTGATTGCTGGTACTAAAGTTATGATCCTTCTACTTTCAAATCACCAGTTTTAGTTAAAGTTCTTTACATATTATTGTTGCATAATAAACATAAAGATGCTGTAATCATACATGATGTTGTTGATTTGACATTTTGTGATAAAGCAACATGTGTTCTATAGATCAACTGGTTAAGTTCATTGTTATACCGGTACACAAAATTACTGTAGAATAGGCTATATTATTTATGAGCTTCTAAATAGTAGTGATAGAGGGAAAATGGTGGTGATAATATATTGTCTACTAATTACTTGCTAATTCGAATATTTTCTACTTAATTAACCTTTTCATTGACCTTTAACCTCTATTGTGCCTTGACATTTTTAGTGAGTAGAAATACAGAGTAATCAATGTGAATACAGGGAGCAGTATATTGAAACCAACACAATGGATATGGACTAACTGTTTTGCCTGTGTTATGTTTTAGTCATTTAGAAATATTATTGTGTCTGTCTAGCTAGAACAATGCAATATCTGTTTTCTCCATGCACTTTGTGAATTTGTACATTACCAGTACATGTCATAATTCTAATGTGTTCTTGTTGATTGTTGACTACAACTAGTGCCTACTTGCTATAAACAATACACCTCTATGGTTTTATCTAACAAATACAATGGTCATGGTAAGAATTTGATTTACAATTTCAATTTTTTATTCTGTTTATACACAACCTTGCAGTTGCAAATGAATATATCAATGTAGAAGAAGAAACAATGTAAATAATTTGAAAATTTATATCCGAAATTGTTTGAAAAAGTGATGATCATAACATGTAAGCATGACTTGGTATGTGTTTGATTTTCTGATAACGGTATATATTTTTTAATCAATTAATGCGTTATGTTACTAGTATATAGGCATAATCCAATGTCTTAAATTGTAAACTCACATGTTGATAGGTATTAGTTGAGTGGTAGTATTACAATGAAACTGTGGAAGACTATACAGTAAACTATTATATTTTATATAAATAGTACAGTCACTTTAAAATCAATGAACTGTTAGAAATAGGATTTAGAAGAAATTTGACTCTGATTGAATATAGTAGATTAACTTATTCAATAAACTTAAGACTAATATCGCGAGGTTATTTGAGTATGTTGTAGAAGACTGTAGTGTTATTGTTTACAAATCACACATTTATAGAAATTATAGAATTCTTTTGGATTTAAAAGTTATAAAATTGATTTTTATACGCCCTCATCTCTCTATGAGGACGTATATTGTCGGCACCCCTGTCCATCCGTCCGTCAACATTTGCTCGTAAACGAGTTTTTGACGGAATCAAATGAAATTTGATATGTGTATACATATTCATAAAACAAAGATCAAGTTCAAATTTGAGCTATTTTCGATTATTATAAGCAGAGTTATTGCCCTTGCCCTAAGTCTGTCGGTCCATACGTCAACATTTGCTCGTAAACGCTCTAAAAACTAGAGTTTTTGATGGAATCAAATGTTATTGCTCTTGCCCCAAATCCTGAACATGCTATTGCTCTCTTAGTTTTCAACCGATTTTGATGAAACTTAAAATGGATGTTATTGGACCTAAATCGAAAGGTTTGAGAAAGGTTAGTTTACTCCTGATTAAAATTAAAGCTTTTTCAAGATTTAGGCCTCTTTCATCAGTTTTGAGGAGTTTTCGCCCTTTAACCTCTAGACAGTAAGTGCTTCTATCGACATCAATTGCTTGTAAACGCTCTAAAAACTAGAATTTTTGATGGAATCAAATGAAATTGTGTATGTATATATACATATTCAGAAAACAAAGATAAAGTTCGAATTTGAGCTGTTTTCGACTGTTAGTAGCAGAGTTATTGCCCTTACCCCAAAGTCTTAAATATGCAATTACTATCTTAGTTTTCAACCAATTTTGATGAAACTTAAAATGGATGTTATTGGACCTAAATCGAAAGGTTTGAGAAAGTTTAGTTTTATCCTGATTAAATTTAAGGCTTTTTCGTTAGGCGTATATGGCCGTGGTCCACTATCTTTATTACGTATTTTATAATGGAAAATCAATTTTTCTTATGCTTTTTCCTCAAGACTATAGTCATTCAATGATAGATTTGACATCTATTCTGGAATCAAAGGTTCTAGATGTCATACTTCCTTGTAGATTTATCTTTATGAATGATGCACATATCGAAAGTACTCAAAAGGATATTGGCTCAGACATGATGTATTGGTTTTCTATTTGAGATAAAAAAAAAGTTGATGATTTGTTAAAATGGAAATGAAATCCTGCTCAAGTCTGCTTACTGATACTATGTTTAATTTACTCTATTTTATGACATTTTACTCCTCCAAGCATTGGCACAGAGTAGCTTTTTTCTGTAAGAAATAAGAAATGTAAAAGAGAATTAGAGTACCGTGCAGTACCGGTATAATGTTAGATAAATAATTTGTATATTGGTAGTGACTATTGATTTAACAATTACTGAAGGTTTGATAATGTCAATATCACACTATACTTATCACTATTCTGTTAAAGTGGTGTTGGATAGTGACCATTGAAGAATATTGAAGACTAGCAAATGTTTAATTGAACAAAACTTTTTACCATTCATTTTTCAAAATATGAGAAGAAAGAATAAATAAAAATTAATGGTTCACTTGTATTTTGCATTAAAAATATTTTGTAGAGGGTTTGAAAAGTTTTAAGTTTCTAATACCTATCCAAAAAGGAAGTTTATTTGAAGTAGTAGAAGTTTGGCTTCAAGGTGCAAGTTTATGCCATATTTCCAACTTGTCATCATCTTTATCAAATTCTTATGCAAGTTTCACTAACAAACAAACAAACTTGCTCAGATTTCACTTGACATTAGCCATTCCAAGATACTGATTTTGAAGAGTCTTTAATAATAGCTCATGTTTTTTCTAATTTCAGGTAATGCAATGAAGACTACAGTATCATCTATTAGTGTGCAGGAATGTCAGTTTGTCCAGAGTTTACCCAGAATGCTTGGAGGAAGGAGTTATGTGCAAATTGTCAAAGACCGCGAGGTGAACATTCCTCTCCAGTTGATTTGGCATGTACATCCAAAACATCACCAAAACCAACAAAACGTACATCTGTGATATTGAAAACATCTGTAAGCAGCTCAGTTGAAAATGGACAGGCTGATCTGATAAATGGTAATAAAGCGAAACAAGGATTAAACATTTTAGATAACACCCCATCTAATAAACAAAATCTCAAAAGTGCTTTATCCAATTCTAATCGCAAGAGTAAAAGTGGGAAAGTTGTATTTGATATATCAAAATCTAAAATTATAGGATGTGATGGTGGTCTAGACAATCTTTATTATGATGATGATGATGATGACAATAATGATGATGATACATCAGACTCTAAACCTGATTTTACTTTCACAAATGAAGAGAAAAAGTTTGCTATGTTAGCACTTGAGAATACAATATGGAATGCTGAAGTTAAAAATTTACAAATTAATAGTGATAAAAAGCGTTATAAGACAGAGTGTAGAGAGTTTGAAGATGTTCATTTAGATCTTCTGTCATATTTTGAACCAACAAGGTTTAGTAATTTAAAAGATTGTGATGCAATCCCAGTGACTTCTGTTGATTATGGAACATTCCCTGTTAGAAAGAAAAGTGTGGATTCTAAAGTGAAATTAGGTGACTATTTTAGTTCACAATGTAAAATGTCAAATGATATTGAGTTTAATAGGATAGCTGATACTGTAGAGAATGCTGATAGTGAGTCATCAGGTTCTGAACACTATCGCCATTTACCCAGTAGTGTTAATCGTGTCAAATCATTAACACCCTCCACAAACTCATCTTTATCATCTGACAGTGATAAATCATTTAATTCAGACTCGTCAAGTAGACAAACACCCGGTATAGATGAGATAGCTGTACCATATAAAATAGTCAGTGTTATCACCAAAAAATATTCCTTTTCAGAAATCAAGGATAAAAGTGAATCCTATACAATGGATGACATAACTGAATGTTTGTATGGAACAGGTAAAGACAATTCTACTCCTGAAAAGTCAGCTAATGTGATGATGAAGTCTTTCTCTGAAGATAGACCAACTAAAAAACCAGCTCCCAATCCCAAGATCCTTAAAAAGAGTGTATCTGAAACACCAAAACATGAAGTAATGGATACAGCTAGTATGGAAGCTGTAGAAATGTTGAATGATGTCCTCGCATGTTACAGTGAAGGAGTTGATCTCCATGGATCCATGTCGAGGAATAAAGGTAAAAAGTCAGTATTTGAGAATAATTTAGCTACAGTTGCTGCTTCGCTTGATCTTCAGAAGACCAAGTCAAAACGACCTGCACCTAGACCTCCTAGTTCACCACCTCCTGAACCACAAGTTTCACCAACCAGAAAATTAGCTAATAAAGATGAAGTTGAACCAGTATTTAAGATGGTACCTCTTGGTAAATCTATTGTATCACCACCACCACCAGAATCACCTATTGCGGTATCTAAATCACGTAATGACTCCTCATCCAGTTTAGAAGAACACTTACTTAACGATAATGGAGACATGTCACGATCTTCAACAAAGTCAACAGAGAATGGCAAGTCAAAGAGAGGCATCACTTCATTCTTTAGGAGTGTATTTCGTAGAGGTAAAGAATCACCAGAACCAATTGAACCACTTAATCCTGATATCACCCTCATGAAAGCTGAATCTAGATCAGATAATTCTACAACATATGCTGAGATAGATAACAATCAGGAAGAAATTAAAGCATCACCATCAATGAAAAGAAGTTCTAAATTTTCACCACAGCCAAAATTTCGAGTATTACCTCCTTCATCTAGTCAAGATAACCAGACTGATTCAACTACAGCTAGTCCCTCACCTTCACGTAAAAATGATAGTACATCTAGTCCCAAACTGAAAAGAGATAGAGTCACTTTTTCTCCACCCTCTCAACATAAGTTACTTTCAAAACAAGATTCAGAAGAGCCAAAGGCAGAAACTTCAAAACCAATTGCAGCACCTAAACCAGAAATATCAGCAAAACCTAAACCAGGAGAGGATGTTGTTATAAGAAGACGTGCCAAGAGTCCCAAAAGAACAGCACCTCCAATACCTCCACCTAAAAGAACATCAATACCCAACAAAGCCTGCAATTCTAATACAGGTAACCCAGATTTCGCTAAAGAATTAGAAAGACGATTAAGTCGACCCGTTGATTTAAATACTATTATTGAAGCTAGAAGATCAATCACTGAAAAAATGGGACCTCCTCCTTCCCCTCCACCTAAAGTTTGTGCTTCTCCTGTTGAAGAAGAAAAAGAGTCTGAAGAATCACCATCACCATCTCCTACTGAGTTTCAGGAAGAGAGTAAATCAAATGATGATATATTACCAGTAGAGAAGATCGAGTTGCCCACCTCTGATAGACAAGGTAGGAAGAGTTTTCTTGGCAAGCTGTCCAAATCTAAACAACGAGCTCCACAACCACCATCAGTCAAGAGAGCCAAGTCAATTAATGATTCTACTTTACCAAGAATTGAGAAGAAGAATAAAGGAAAGAAAATTAAAGTTGCTGATATATCTGGTCCAGTTGTAAGTATTTGAGTTTTAAACTTTGTTTTTCATGAAATATTTCTTGTTGTTTCTGGGGACAGTGAAAACTTGTCGAAGCAAGACCTATTTTACAGTTTTATAGCACATTGTTGATTATATTGAAAAGATCTTCCTGGTATAAGTCTGTATTAGAATTAAAGGTCAATTGGATAGTGGTTTGATTTATATGTAAAAAGTTTATTGGTATGAATGAATAATTTGATTTAGTAGGTTATAAGGACTCATCTTGACCTAAAACACCCAGGGTTTATTGGTGTGATATAAATTATTTATTAGAAAATAAATCTAGAAGGCCTACATGATGGTCAGTTACTGTCTGTATTATACATGTTTAATGACTTCAGTCTGTAATCACACTTGCACAAAAGCCCAAAAAGCAGGACTGATTAATTTATTTGGAGTGTTCTGTTTTTGTCAGTGTCTCTGTTCAAATTATTAAAAATTACTTTTCAAATTAGTGCTATTTGTTCATTAATGACACAATGATTACCGGTAGTCATTATGTACTTTTAACTATGTACTGCACATATGATTTTATGGTGAAATTTGTTCAAACTCTATTTATTTTCTAGATGGTAACTGATGTTGTTAATAATAAAGTATTAGAAAATAGACGTAATACAATATCTTTAGGTGATGAACCTGCTTTCACTACAGGTATGTACATTGAATATTCCTTGACATTGCAATGTTCTTCTTCTAAAAATTTTATGATCTTGATTTGAAAATACTTAACAGATTATTATATAAAATTTCAAAATCTTAACATCAAAGTTTTTATTTTATGGTCAGATTAGTGCCGTGTTTATTAAAAGAGACCACCAAATGAGTTTTTATAAGGTTCACTATTAACCTAATTGCTTACATCAAATGACTGATTTTAGTAAATAAGGTCAAACATTAGAGAATTGATTGAAAGTATTTGATAATAGAAAGTCAATATTTCTATTAAAATAAAACAGATAAGAATTTTTATAAACACGATTTTTCCCACCACTCTATCTATTTATTTAAACACTGTTAAATATGACCTAGTTCAGACGTAGTAAATTAGTCTGGCAACTTCTAGTTTGAATTTTAATTCAAAGGTCAAAACAATTTGGAGAGTTGTCAATAACTACTTCATAATGAATATATAGAAACATTGTTTATCAGTCACATAAAAACGATATTGAAATACCAGCCCTGGAGTGGGTACAGCTTTCCCATAGAATTCAAATACTCTCGCCTTTTTCAAGTATTTGAAATGAATATGATTGACAGGGTTCACAATTTATTTCATCCTATTAAGTTGAAAATTGAATAGGTCAACATAGTACTTGGCTTGACAAAAATTGTCAGATTATAGATATTCTTTATGATGACTGATGGTCTTAGAATTAATAAGAAATATCAAAAGGAAGTAAAATTGTCAAAATCATATGAGTAGAGTTGGAAATCCCTTTATAGTTCAAAATTCTAGTTTCAAAGTAGCAGCATTTATTTTATAAGGATTTGTTTTGCCTCGCTAGCAGCAATGGCCACACTAGAGATATAAACTTATTGAACACATATTTATTTATTTTCAACTTGTAACATGATTTAAATATTTTCTATTGTAGCTGCTGTAACATTAGAATCAGATAGTAATATTGATCATAGTTTTGAAGATCTACCAGTTATATCACCTCTTGGTTCACTGGAGAATCTTTATGAATCCATTCTTCCAAAGTTTGGTGGTAGACCACATTGGTATGATCCAGTTAAAGAAGATAAAACTATTAAAAAACCGATAGCTTCCATACCAGTTGAAGGTTATTTAGAGCCAGTAGCTACCCAGAATCCTATGATAACCAACACTTCAATTAGTACCCAGAATGTGAGTCTACCATCTACGGAATCCTTGACAGTTGGTACCAGTTCTATTAATATAATGACCACTAGTATGATAGTAGATCATCCATTTCCTCCAAATCTCAACAACTCGGGCATGTCAACCAGTTTCTGTGCTAGTTCAACCCTTCCTAGAGCTTCCAAAAAGACTAAAAAACCTAATACCAATACATTAAATAAGACAATTGGTGGTAGTATAATAAATATCCCCCCACCCCCACCTCCCCCTGTTAAGAAACCTGAACCAGTGTCTAGTGAACCTAGTAACAATAGTGATGAAGAAAGAAGACTATTGTTAGCATCACAACCTATTTATGAAGAAATCAATGGTTATTATAAACTAGAGGAAGAAGATACGAAATCTGTGATGTCACAAGCATCACAGTTAACTAATGTACCAGAAACAGATACATTAACAGTCACAGATAATACAACTAGATCACAATCAAAGGAAACACTATCATCAGAATCAGATACCCAATCAACTTGTAGTACACTATCACGACCACGTCCTATACCCAGACGGCGACCCAAACGACCGGATACAGGTGGTTCTGATCAGTATGTTTCTATGAATAGATCTAATGTAGCTGTAACTCTAGGTGAAGATAGATTACGTGATGTTTACAGTAAACTAACAAGTATCAATCTTAAAGCTTTACAAGATATCTACTCTCAAACTGAAGCTATATTATCAACAGAAAAACTCTCCTTACTAAACCCACAGATGTTAAAATGGGTAGATTTTGATGTTTATGGTCAACCATTACATTCATCAGAGAGATGTATTGTATACAATGCTAAATATAAAGCCAACAATTCACCATGTCAATTAATGGTGAGTACCGGGTAGTTTGACAATTGTTTTCATACGCCCACATATAATGTGGTTGTATTGTTGTCGCCCCTGTCCCTCCATGCGTCCGTCCACAATTGCCTTGTGAACGCAATGAGACTACAGTTTTCATCCGTTTGAATACAATTTGGTGTGTTCATTTATATTCATGAGATCCTGGACAAGTTCAAGTTATTAAATATTGCCCAAATAATTCATATACCATACAAATCCGAGATACTTCAACAGCTAATACTTGCATGCAGAACAATAATAAGTGTCCAGACTCATGTTTGATTAGAAGTTGAAAGTTACTTCTCCCTCAGAGACAGGACTGCCCTTCATTATGTTTTAATTTCATTTATTATCCTGCAGAGATTAGTGAAGAAGAATAGAATGTCTTTGTTACAGTCAGTGGTTTATTTCAATTGGTATGTTATATAACTTCATTTCATTTACCATTTCAGTTACTACATTCAAGACCAGCTACAGAAATGAGTTCAACATGTCATCCTAGTTTATTAAAACCTGTAGCAGTGTTTGCCGATACCATTCCTTTTGTTAATTTATCAGAAGAATTCATCAAAACAAGTCAAGTTGCTCAGAACTCTATTTATGATACTAATCTAGCTAAGTGTTTTATTGCTGTTGGAAGTTTTGATATAATTGAAACTTTAGACAGTCATATTGCCCTTCTTAAAGAAACATTATCACATAATTTAGATGCATTAATGCATATCATCCTAACATTAGCTTTACAGTTATTAAGTGCTATGTCTCATTGTTTAGATCAAGGCTATACAGTGACGGAGCGAGATTTCCGTGATGTGTTTTTATTAACCAGAGCAGATTTACGTGGTAAAATTATAGCATTTTTACCACATCAGAGATCTCACGATGCTCATCAAGGGGAAGCTATGTGTACGTTTATTGATAAATTATTTAAAGATGTTACAGCTAACTATTTAGAGTTTGAAGAAGAGAATGAAACGTTATTAACAATAGAGAATATGAGGTTAATGTTAGAACCTAAACGTGTTGATTGTTTAGCTCAAGTACGATCAGTGGTAGAATATTTACTATGGGGACCAAATAAATCTGATCTCCTCAATGATGATAATGATAGTGAAAACAGTATAGAACAAGAATTAAGTATCTGGCTAGAGAAAGAACGGGCTGTAGGTGTTGCCAGATTTGCTAAAAATATTTCTGGTATATCTAATGGTATATCATTGGATGATTATTACAGATTGAAGTTTTTACTCAAATCAAGCGCTGTAGGATTAGCTGAAAGCACTCGGCGCTTGCCCTGATAACTGTTTTTATTTCATTTTAAATCTGTCATCTTTTAAAGTGAAAGTTCTTTTTATTTGATCTGTAATGTCATTATAATTATTTTAAATCTATTTCATTTTTACTATTATTACTTTTTAAGATGTTCCTGGAAAATATCTGCCAAATATCAATTTATCAGATGTTCATTTAGAAAACCTTTAATTTTCGATAATATTCCATAGAGACACAGTTTTTTTTGCTGTTTGTGACAGTCTAAATTCATGTGAATCAGAATCTCACTTTCATGTAAACTAAAAATGAATTCCACGAAAGAGTTTTGTCCTATCAATAATGTCAGGAAATTTACAAAGCATAATTGTCACTGACATTTTACTGTAAACTTCTGTCAAGGACCAAATTAATTAAAAACTTTTAAAATCATTTTTTTTAGGAGATGAAATCTATTTTTAGATATATGTGTTTTTTGATTGCTGTGCTGTATTTATGGAATGTGGTAATTCCCTGTGTATAATACACATCCCCTGTCAGAGGGATACAAAATGTATCATATGTATAGTGTGTATGTGTCTTTATTTCTCTATATTTCACTCTTCTTTCTAGTCATAATTTATCAACTTTTCTCACTTAATTTATTTAGTATAGATGCAGACATCAAAATCTTCTATGACAATACAATGTCACATATATGCAAAATAACCATAATGGTACAACATAATCATACTTGTGTAATATGTCTATTATGATTTTAGAATGCCAGAATCATGCTGTATAATTTGAACTAGAAAACGGGCAATTCATGGTCAGGAAATAGCAGATAAATGATATTTTAATTTATAATGCTAATAAAAGCACATAAGTGATAATGCATATTAAGATAAATCAAGTTAAATTAAATCACTATATCAAGTATAGGAGAGTAAAGATGAATTGTGTGTACTGAAGTCTTTACATAATAGTATAAAACAACTAATAATAGAACATTATTATTGGGCACACTCTATTTCATACACATACAAATTAAAGTCCTTGAATATAACCAATGGATTGAAAATAATGTTTTGTTTATATTTTGATATATCATATGGTGCTAGAACTGAACATAGTTTATTTATAGAATGTAGATCATTGTTTTAATCTATTGTGGATTTGTGAATTTTTCAAAAGAAATTAAAGAAAAAAAGATCGAAGGAAGTTGAAATAAGTTAATTTGAAATTATTGAATTATAATATTCCAAATAAGTTGTCAGAATCTGAAAATATTCCACAGAAAATTGTATGTTTACAAATCCACAATAGATATTGCTGAATTGTGTGTTGCTTATTATAGATATTATATAGCTTATAGCTAAAATGCTCAATAATATTTTTGTTGTGTTTTTGTATATTACTCGTATTGTTTTGTACTTAATTAATCTCTGTTTTTTTAATATCTCTTTTCTTGTTATACAAATTTGATTTGACAAGATGTCAGTAGAAGAATGTCTTAGTGGTTGAAGCATTATCCTCTTCTAACAATAGCCTACTAGTTCCAAGGAAAAAGGGGTTATTTGCATTTTTAAAAAAAAAGTTTTTAGGTTTACATATACACTGTAAGTAGAATGATGATATAATATTGATAACGGCATTCAAAAATTCTTCAAACATTTGAATGTGAAAAGAATGTGATACTTGTACCTTAAACAGAGATGCTGATTGCTAATTTTAATTATAACTGCTTCATGAACATTATCATATTGTTTCCTACCTTTTGATATCTGCCATTAGTTTATTTAAGAAGTCAGCTGTAAAATACAGGATATACAAGCTCATTTCATGAAATGATGTATATTAACTTCTGTATATTCTGTTTATATTTTCATAGTTTTTGTACATCCACTCGTAATATACACAGGTGCAATGTTGTGGTTTTTTTTTACTTTTTATTAGAAATTTTTCGTACACTTATTGACCTCACCTTTATAAAGTTTAAGATATCTTTAAAATCATCTTGATAATTCCGTATTAGCCATCTTTTGTGTACAATGCTTATTGTATTTGAATAGTTAATTCCATCTCGCACATCATTTTGATGTTATTGTAGGTAAACCTTACATCGTATTGTCATTGTGAAAAGTGTAGACTATATATCCATTGAATCATTAAGTTGTGAGATTATTATTGTATTTCAGTTGTCAGTTGTGTTAAATTATTAACCAGTAATGATATAGCATCAATACAAGCCAGATGTTACCTTGATTTGATAAGTTTCAATTCATTAAACCAGAACTTTTTCACAGATTCTGTGTTTTTTTGGACATATTTCATTTAAGCAATGTCAATTTTAAATTTATTACCAAGTAAAGTAATATTGAAAGCATTAGATATGTCTAAATACTTTAAGTTATAACAATGTCTTTAAAACATCTTGTTAGTGACAATTTGTTGATTTGTGTTCTATTTACTAACAATATGTATTTTACGTTCTATTATTATTAGTGTTGTGAGTATTATTATCCATCCAATTAATCCAAATTATTCAAAATAAGTTTATTTCTATTGTAACTAATGTAAACAATATCATCAAACATCCATTAATAAGTATACACATGACAGTATTAATATCATCAAACAAGACCAACTTATTGTCAATCAAGAATTCCATCTTATAGAATTTTTATAGATCTTTTTTTTTAATTTTATGTTTACAAAACTATCACTATTTTATACATTTTCACACCCAATGTTCTAGATCATTTTTACCATCTAACCTCTTTTATTGTCATAATGTTATTTTCAGTTGTGTTTCTATTTTAGTCTTTTGTTCTGTGATAATGCCCTTTCTTATGTTTTCTTAAAAGTAATGTTTTCCTTGTCGTTTTTATTTTGCTCAGAGGTTTTAAAGTTTGATTTCAATATTTTGGAATGAAGTTATTCTGGTATGTGTTTTAGATTGGTCACATTGTCAATCAATAGTGTTAATATATTTTATTTTAAACTGGTGATGTGTCAGCTGAGATAAACTTCTTACAATTTTCTATTAATAAAAAAATCTTTACAAAATTTTTTTTTTTTATATACACATGTATATGGATATTACATGTGAAGGCAAACCAAGATATTTCAGCCCTCAATAGTTCTTCTTGACCTGGCATAGGTCAAAATAATGCCTTGGTTTTTCTGTCAGTGATGTAGGTCGGAGGGGCTGACATGGAATAAGTGTCTAGTTGTTAGGATGGGACAATAAACCGAGGCCCCATATACTACAGAAAGAAAGTTGAGTATTTAAAATAAGAGTAGATAAATGCCTACTGAATGGGTTTTTTTCATTTTGGGTCCGAATGGAGTACTACAAATCCAATTTCATCTCACACAGTTGAGGGTTGCAAATAAGTATGAACTGTTACTCTATTTCATAACCATCAAAATCTGACTTCCATTTCAAAAGTTGTATTTAAAGGACTTAATTCCCCAAATATATGATATTGAAAATATCCACACAACATAAATATAAGAAATTAAAAATTTATTCATTTTTCAAAATTCAAGAACAGCAAATTAAAACACTAATCAACAAATGAGAAATACAGATCTGTAACAAGCAATTATGATTATATAATGAAATTTATTCAATTTTCACTAATAATGTGATGATATAATTAATTTATATTTAATATTCATGTATATAATTACATTATGGTTTCAACTTATTAGGCCATATTGAATCCGACTAATCTGCCCTAATAGACAGATTAAATTTGATATCCAGATTCGGATTCAGGGCAAACCATTGTTCACAAGTAATACAGATACAGAATCCAGTTTCAGATTGGGTGTAAACAAGTATAGGGCCTTGAAATTCTGTTAGTACTATATTAGATATTAATTTTATGCTTTTTCAGGTATGATCAAACCATGAACATTCAGTTTACTCTACCTTCAAGTATTTCCGAAAAATTAATTTGACTACTTTTTTTTTTACCTCAAAACCTTTAAAGTATACCTGGACATGAATAAACATCTTTGATTTTGACTGGTATATTCTTGCTATGGAAGAATAAAGATAGCTTGCCAGGCAAGATAATATACGCCCACTAGCAGCCTTGTTTGGAAAGCAACATACAGAACTAAAGCTTTTAACACAAACCTTTTTCTATTTTTAAAAAATTTTCAATAGGGTCGATTTTCAACCAAATAGGCAATAATTCATAATAAATATCTTTTCGATTTTGCTGATTTACAATAGATTTATCCTTGGGTGATAACTAACACTCGCACCAAGTTTCGTCAAATCTGTCAAGAATTATACTTTCTAGAGTGTTTACCAGCTAAAATTGAACCTGTTTTCACTAATTCATATTTATTACATTTTCAATAGGGTTTATCCTTGGGTGATTATGAACACTCACACCAACTTTCATCAAAATCCGTCAAGAATTGTAGCCTGTAGAGTGTTTACGAGCAACTGTGAATGGACCGACGGACGGACATGGGAGACGACAATATATGCACCCCATTTCATGTGGGCGTATAAAATTTACCAAAGTTTATAAAACTAACTTTTTCCAATCCAAATATTTTTGACATATTTATCTATATTTTTAACTAAATACAAAGGTAAAACTTCAACTATGTTATTACGACAAAATTCAAATTAAGTTAATCATGCAAAATTTCCAAACTAAATTAAAGAAAAATTTCAAGAACAACAACAACATTTTAAAAACTCATCACAAACACAAGACAAATATAATGGAATAATAAACAGTTCTTTAATACATTTAAAGATGGGTTCTCGTTTTAGGGTCAAATCAAGCTTACTAAACGATTAATCGGTGTTTCTAATGAATAATCCATGTATTCATAAGTTAATAAACCGTTTGTGGACGTAGAGAGGCTTGGGAATCCATTTGACTCAAATCACTTTTAAACGCTAAATTTAGACTCCATGTTTGATCACGTGACTAGTCTAGGTCGTTAAATTTCTTTAGATTACCCAAATCTACAAATCAAAAGAGACTTAACGACCGAGACTCATTTCAAGGTACTAACGAGAAAATCCTTGTCGTAATTAGCCTAATTAGAGTAAAGACTTGTGAGACAAACTGATATTTTGCCCAGTCATTAGAACATCTCTACTTTCTATTTATATAAGTATTAGAGTTCCAATTATGGTATATATATATTATATATATATATATGGATAAATGAAAATAAGGGAAAGCATCTTTAAGCACATATTTATATCAAATTTTTATCTGATGACACCTTGTTTAAACATTGGAAATGCTTGTCTTGTGTTTGTGATATGTACCCCTTGCTTCAATATGTTGTTCAAATCTTAATTCAAACAAATGCAAATTTTGATCAACACAAAATTCCTGAGTCTAAAAAATGAAGAAAAAAAACAATTGATTTATGATAACACTTAAAAACAAAATGTGGGGCAAGAATAAGATTATATTATCACAGTATAATTATCTAGAAACTATACCAAATAAATAAAAAACAAATAAACAAATTATGCTACAAGTAATAATAGATCATTAAATATTTTACAATGATTTAACTGACTAACCAGGGCTCAACATTAACTTTTTAAGTCACTTGTCATGTCGGGCAAGTAACATCCAAAATCTACTTGCCTGAAATGAAAGTTACTTGCCACATTTTTAAATGTTAATATGCCTTATACATATTACAAGTCCAGAAACAGTGTTATGAACATTGGACACTGTGACATTTTTCATAAAAATAAACTCAATTTACCATCTTCGATCTTCTAGGCGGTGCTTTCAGAACTGTTTAACAACATCCGCTAAACGACAAGATAAATATCAAAGTAATCGTGAAAAGTTTTACTTGCCAAGTCGGGCAAGTGCTAAGTACATTTCACTTGCCATTTCCTTGCCATTTCCTGTCGGGCAAGCGTTAGTGTTGAACCCTGCTAACATTCAAATATAACGTTGAAATAATTATAGAAATAATCTTCCACTTGATAGAATATTTAGTCAATGCTGATTGGATGAAAAGTGTTATGTTCTAACATAAAGAAGAGGCTTTCATAATGACACTTAACCCTTTGATAAGTGAAGCGACACATCTGATGTCACAGACGAAAGGAGCAGAGCGCCATAGATATCACTAATGTGAAGCATTGCTATAATGTCATTAACGTCAAATTAAGTCACTCCCTACAGTATGACGTCAAAATCAAACTCACTGATCAAAGGGTTAAGACATTTTCCGCTTTTCATTATGAATTTGTTTACTGGTACACCCATTAAAGAACATGGTCCCTTCAATTCTCATAGGTATCATATAACAAATAATAGACTAGTCTAACAAACAAACAAACAAACAAAACAACAAAATACTAAAACATAATTTTGTACCAGGGGATTAATTCCTTGTCTGTGCGTAAGAAGTCAATATCATGTACCTTCACATATTCTTTGAAAAATATATGTTGCCAAAAAGGTTTAAGATGGATGATATACATGACATTCTGTGCATTGATTACAAAGTTACAAAGGCTAAACTGGAATTGTACAGCCTGAATAGACAAATGGACAAAAATATTCTACAATTTGGTAATATGTAACTGGTACTATTCTACTTAAAATCACATCAGCTTCGTTGCATAGTTTAAAAATCTATCTACAATGTTAAAAATTTAAATAAAATAGTAACAAAATATAAATTTGTTATGGAATAGAGTTAAAGCCACCTTTTGAATATTGCTAAAGTTACTTTGTCAGAACCATCACATCACAATTCATTTTGCTGTTTTAGACCAATTCTGAGGTTTATTCCAGAATTATTACATAGATATCAAGATACCTTTTACGAACATCATCCCTTGGAAAATGGAGGCACCAAAAAGAAATAATAGTCCAAAAGATGACAGCTATTATAAAATTATTTTTCTAAAATTAAAACCCATTTCAGAATCTGAAGTTATGATTTCATTCTGTAAAGAGCTGATAAACATTTCAATGATCATACCCGTTAAATAAAGTCTAAGATTTCTTCTCATTTAAATCTAATTCACATAGAACATTAGAGAATTGAACAACAGCTCTATCTAGCCAGGTAATTGTATTAGGTTTAATTAGTCCTTTTTCAAAATATCCTAAATGTCCTCCATGTTTAGTTACAATAAATAAACAGTTCTCATGATTTTCTGAAAGAGAAAAAAAATATTTTATTCATTGGGAATTAGTCACACAAGTATAACTGAAATGTAATTTATAACGAAATAAGGGTTTCAGTAAAAAAGTAAATCATTTTAGTTAAAAAAATATGAATTTTCTAATACAAGTATAACTCTTTATTGAATTGATACCAATTAGTTTCATAATTGTAGGTGACTTTACCTTGATATTTTAAAGGTGTACTATATAACTGTTTAGGAACAATAGGATCATCTTCAGCATTTAATATAAATATAGGTTTAGTAATCTGAAATAAGATAAATATAGGTTTAGTAATCTGAAATAAGATAAATATAGATTTAGTAATTTGAAATTATATAAATATAGGTTTATTAATCTGAAATTATATAAATATAGGTTTAGTAATCTGAAATAAGATGAATACTCGTTGAGTAAACTAAGATAATATAAATATGGGTTCAGTAATCTGAAATTATTTGAATACTGGTTGAGTAAACTAAGATAATATAAATATAGGTTTAGTGATCTGAAATAAGATGAATATTGGTTGAGTAAACTAAGATAATATAAATATAGGTTTAGTAATCTGAAATAAGATGAATATCGGTTGAGTAAACTAAGATATTATAAATATAGGTTTAGTAATCTGAAATTATATGAATATTGGTTGAGTAAACTAAGATAATATAAATATAGGTTTAGTAATCTGAAATTATATGAATATTGGTTGAGTAAACTAAGATAATATAAATATAGGTTTAGTAATCTGAAATTATATGAATATTGGTTGAGTAAACTAAGACAATATAAATATAGGTTTAGTAATCTGAAATTATTTGAATACTGGTTGAGTAAACTAAGACAATATAAATATAGGTTTAGTAATCTGAAATTATATGAACATCGGTTGAGTAAACTAAGATAATATAAATATAGGTTTAGTAATCTGAAATTATTTGAATACTGGTTGTTAGATAATATAAATATAGGTTATCTGAAATATTATAAATAACATGCATTACAGGGGAAAAGCGTAGACACGCGTTTACAACCCCTTCTTTAAAACTGAGTTACTTACATTCTCTATATACTGTTTACAGCTAGCCCAATGATAGTAATCTTGATAACATTTAAATTTACCTGCTTTCCTACAATAAATAAAATTTTAATTTTAATAAGATATGTCTTATAATGCGTGATAAAAATACCCTAGATTAAACTATATCTTTTAATTTGAGATCATGTCTTGAATGAAACCCTAACAAAGCTATTAAGCTATCACATCTAGACTTCAATATAAAAAGGTAAAGTTGAAGAAAAAAAATGTGGGAACCGAATATAGATAGGTCTGTGATAATTTAGTCCCTCAGGCATAATTTGTGAGTTCTCATTGCTCATTTTAATGGGCTAGTGCAGTGGTTCCCAACCTTTTTCAAGCTGTGGCCCAAATTCACAAAACTCCGAAAGCCATGGCCCCCTGTTTTATTCCAAACTAGGGCAAAATAGGGAATATGGCGCAAGAGTTGTTGTCTTGTGCCTCCTCATCATCGGGAGGTCAGATGCTTTTGACCACAAGCAACTACAACCCTTACGCATCAAAATATAGTTAAATAAAAGTTGGGCTAAAGAAAAAAATGACATACATCCTCATGTGCCATGGCCCCCTGACAAACACCCCATGGCTCCCTAGGGGACCAATGCCCCCAGGTTGGGAACCACTCGGCTAGTGGGTAGAAAGGATTTTTGAGAACATTTAAAGACTTAAAATACTAAGAGTAAATAGGAAGATAATATAGTAGAAACTTACACACTATATGCTTCATCTATAGTTAATAATGATGTAGCAGAAAAGACTTTATTTAATTCAATAGGTCCATATTCTGACTGAACTTCTTCACTAAATAATATATCTTGATGATTCCTTAATAACTGTCTCAAATTGACTGCCATAAAATAACTATAAAGACGTCTACATGATTCCCACCCCAATAAAAATGGTTTGGCACTGAAAAGTAAAATGTATCATATAATGATTTCATCGACATGTAATAATAATTGAAATCCGATAAGAAAAAAGAAGAATGCAAATGTCCTTAATACTTCTTTTCTGTCATACATTTTGAAATACATACCTACATATCAGCATTAAGTTGATAAATCCGACCAAAAAATTTCGAATACCTATGCAAGGACAATGATGATAACTTTATGGAATCTAACAATCAGGGACAAGAATGATGAATTTTATATCAATTTGATGTTTATCATAACAAAATAAAGATCTGTATGACAATTGTCAAAGTAATTTCAGAAATTTGAAACTTACTCATTTACATCATAACCTTGACAAAATGATAAAGCACCAATAACTTTATTTTCTTGTTGTTTAGATTCTCCCAGGTATTTAATAACTATATTAGCTCCCATACTACAACCCACAGCTATAATACCTGTATCAGGGTATAGCCTCTTTAATTCATCTATCATACAATTATATTCACCAGTTTCACCTGAAACAAAAACCCACAATAGCCTCTTTAATTCACTCCTCATACAATAATATTGACTGGTTTCAACTGAAACAAAAGAATAGTCTCTTTAATTCATCTTTCATACAATAATATTGACCAGTTTCACCTGAAACAAAACCCAAAATAGCCTCTTTAATTCACTCCTCATACAATAATATTGACTGGTTTCAACTGAAACAAAAGAATAGTCTCTTTAATTCATCTTTCATACAATAATATTGACCAGTTTCACCTGAAACAAAAAACCCAAAATAGCCTCTTTAAAGGGATTGTCACTGACAGTGATCTACCAGAAGCTACTACCTATGCAGATCACTGTCAATGACGTCATAAAATGTGTTAGTTTTAGAGGAATTGCAAGAAGCACAGACATAGGAAGGGAATTGGAATGGTGAAAATTGATGCTATCAGTGTCCCCGATGAAGTCTGGGTAGTTTGTGTCTCTTTGACGCATTACATCAAGACCAGATATTCTTCAGACATTCTGACTCTGACTCTTTCAATATGTGCAGCCAACAATGCTTGGTGCAAATAGGCAACAAAAGCATAGACATGTCTCTCTTCTGATATTACAATAACCCAGATTGTGAACCCATAAAATGCCAAATTGACATTATTCTATTATCTAATTCTGATAATGATTAAATCAACTTTCCTTAATCATTCAAAATATTCCGTATTAGTTGAAACTAATTCATAAACATCTACTATCTCATTATGATAAATTCATTGATAAAATAATATAAATAATACTACAATGACTTCTTTGTACTAAAATATTATGTCTAACATAATTTATCTACCTAGTTCCTTCACTTTTATTATCAAAGATAGTGGACCACGGCCATATACGCCTAACGAAATAAGTCGAAAAAGGAAAAAATTTAATCAGGAGAAAACTAAACATTCTCAAACCTTTCGATTTAGGTCCAATAACATCCATTTTAAGTTTCATCAAAATTGGTTGAAAACTAAGAGAGTAATAGCATATTTAAGATTTGGGACAAGGGCAATAACTCTGCTTGTAACGATCGAAAATAGCTCAAATTCGAACTTGATCTTCATTTTTTGAATATATATACACATATCAAATTTCATTTGATTCCGTCAAAAACTCTAGTTTTTAGAGTGTTTACAAGGAAATGTTGATGGACGGACTGACGGATTTGGGGCAAGGGCAACAGGGTTGGTGATTTTTTTGATTTTTTTAAATAAATCAAATAAATCGATTTTTTTGATTTAAATCAGCTTTTTTTGATTTAAATCGGATTTATTTGATTTTTTTAATTATATACTTTGGAACTGTCATAAAATTGCCAAAATGTGTCAATAAGCTCCTCTGCAATGTAATGTTACAGTATAAAATCAAACTTAAAGTTTAAGTCTGTTATTCAAATGAAATTTAAAGTTATAAAAAATCATAATTTATGAAGTCTCTGAGATTGGTAAAGGAGACTCTTGTCTTTGTGGCTCATTGATTACTGTACTTCCTTGCTTACCATGAGGTCATGGGTTACATCCTCTATCAGGGAATTATTATCCAATCTATTTTTTGTTTTATTCTTTAAGACAATTTAGAATAACTTGATTTAAATCGATGATTTTTTTAAAAAAAATTGCCTCATATATACATGGTATATGAATGAATTGACATGTTTTCAAAATAAAAGCGAACTTTTTAATAGGTTTAATAATGCTGGTATTAAATTTCATTACATATATGCTGTCAGTAATTAGTTTCTACAATAAAGTGTTATTTTTACAGCTTTTAGAATCACTTGATTTCAATGAATGATTTTTTTAAATATTTGATATAGTGATCTAAATTTTGCAGGAATCTATTCATTTCTATGACATCTATTCAATTATAAACTATTACAAATTAGTATTAATACCTTATATTAACTTTTTGTTCAATATACAGTCAATAATTTCCTTAATTTTTGATACAAATAAAAATTTGATTTAAATCAATGATTTTTTTAAAAAAATCATGTGATTTAAATCGCGATTTAAATCATGATTTAAATCAACGTGATTTAAATCAGCCAACCCTGAAGGGCAATAACTCTGCTTTTAACGATCGAAAATAGCTCAAATTCGAACTTGATCTTTGTTTTATGAATATGTATACACATATCAAATTTCATTTGATTCCGTCAAAAACTCTAGTTTTTAGAGCGTTTACAAGGAAATGTTGATGGACGGACCGACGGATTTGGGGCAAGGGCAATAACTCTGCTTCTAACGATCGAAAATAGCTCAAATTCGAACTTGATCTTCGTTTTATGAATATGTATACACATATCAAATTTCATTTGATTCCGTCAAAAACTCTAGTTTTTAAAGCGTTTACGAGCAAATGTTGACGGACGGACCGACGGACGGACCGACGGACGGACAGGGGTGACTACAATATACGTCCTCATAGAGAGATGAGGGCGTATAAAAACACCTAATGTAAACAGTTTTTTATTTTGTATTGAAAATAGATGCCTATGTCACTCCTTAATACTGATATCATTAAAAAAAGAGGCAGCTAATGATAGATATAACACACTCACAAAACCCCAAAAAATCGTTTGCTTTGCTCATAGCACAAATGGAAGATTGAATTTCAGAGTGGAAGATGTTAGGACAATCCAGGTAAAACACACCCTGACTTTTTTGGAGGTTAGAAAAAATCTTTCCTCAAGCAAAACTATAGACCATAAAAAGTCAGATCTTTCCTTTGAGATAAAGATTGTACTTTTGACCTTAGGTTCATGCCCAATAAAGACATGGTATATGAAATATTTATGGACTGATTAAAGTAGGTAAATGTCTCCACAATAGATAGTAAAGGTATAGTTAGTGTTAATGTACTACAAATTCACGCTAAACCAATTGATTTAAATTCCTTTAACATACAAAGTCAACTTAAAACTTCTAAACTCAAATTTTCAGTTTCAAGATTTTGAGATGACACACATCAGTGAACAATTTTGACAGGATATTGGCATAAACCGTATTTTTTTATGAGCATAGCCTGTAGTGCCCTGTAGCAAACTGTCCCTTGGCTATTTTCTCCATCAGAATGATGAGATGCTTTTTCCATTTCAGACCTTCCCATCTACAACACTGACAAAAGAAAATTTATAGATGATGACTCCCAAAAATTACAGTTTAAATTACTTACCATAATTAAATATTCTTGGAGATGTTAATTTGACTTTACGTAGAGCACCAAGATGGTTTAATACTGCTACTCTAAAACCATTATATTGAGCATGGTCTACCAGAGTTCTTATATATAGATTTTCACTACTGTTAGCTATACCAGGACATACTGCTAGTGTATAGTCTCCTGAGAAAAAAATATATTTAATTATCACTCTTTTATATCTCTAGCATGACAATTGTATACCGGTACCGTACCTTATTAACAGAGTAAATATGTATTTTAAATCGAGCATAAAACTCTGGTAAGTAGCAAGTCATATCAACCACAAGGCTGTGTGGCACCAGGCAGGGTATGCTTACTCTTCTAGACACCTGATACCACTTCTCATTATGAAATACTTACTCATGTATGATTGATATTATTCATGTGAAAAGTTCATAAGCTGTTAAATATGATTCGTCAAAATGTCTTTTTGGATTTCGAGTTTCTTTTTTGCAGTTCGGATAGTTAGTACTTGGTTTCTTTATTCCACTTTCTTAATTGTGGTTATTTTATAGTATCAGAAGGCTATTGCTTCAAAGTTCTTGAAATCAAACCCATGTTTCCCTCCCCCCACTTCATACAGATTATCTACACTTACTTTCTGTGGGATGTTGATAATGAGGCTGGAAGACATCAAAAGACATGGTAGCATTATCTGGTCTGATGATTTCTATTCGATTACCATGAGGTAATGGTGACATAATACGACCCATTTTGGCATAGATTAAGGTCTGTAGATGTCCACTTTTACCCCATAATACTGGTGGTATATAACTGGAATATAAAAACACAGTAACGGTTCCTCATTAACTATATCCAGATTACAGCAGATATAGCAACACTGAGACGATTTTGTTGAGAATATTTTTTTTTATTTGTTGAATCAAAAGTGAGATGAAGATTGCTGATAATAATATCTAAAGAGTAAAAATGGCCAGTGCTTACCTTTCAAATAAAATTGGACACATAGTAAATACTGTTTTTATAAAATTGGAAGTTTTATCTTTAAAATATAGTTCTGGTATACGACATGGCTGTGATATATTTAAAAACTTTAGCAATAAAAAAACAATACAAAATATACCAGTTGCAATCACGAGGGACATTGTACTGAAAAAAGAAAGAAAAGCAAAACAAAGTCAATTTGGTATGTAAGTAACATATATAGTTACTATGTTATCAAAATATCATACAACTGTTTTTAGGATTAAATTAACAGAATAAGCTCTTTTTTTAGAGATACAAATATTTTTTGTGGTAAAAAAATGATAATTATTAGCACAATTTGGTTGGTATACTATTACTAGTAGTTAATCAATGTCTAGTCTAAAAAAAATCAAAACCTACAAGGCATTTAGCCTACTACTACCTCCTTTAAATTTGTCCAAACACAGATTTCTGTAATATTTTCAAAACAAATTGAAAACAATGTCTGGTGAATCAATGAGTAGGCTACTTGATGAATTATTTTCTTCCTAGTGAGTTATCTGAACAAAACTTAAAACAGGATGTTTAAAAAGCTACTCAAATCAATTACTAATAGGGTCTACACCAAGGGCTATATATACGAGTATACAGGTCACTTCCAAAATAGGTTTATCATCTTTAAGCTTCCTAGTTCAAAGTCCAATAGCTTAAGAAAAGGCTACATGCCACATGGTAATTCACTCCTTCCATGATTCTGCGATTTCCTGTTTTCCTTTGCACATAGAACAGAAAGCAATCTTTATTTAAATATAGCTTGCCAGGCAAGGTAACATACGCCCACAGATAGCTTTGATTTTAAGTGTGAGTGTTTGTTTGTTGCCCATTCACATTTAGTTGAAAGAAAGAACTGTGAATATAAACTGAATTAACACTTATTAACACATTGTCAAGACAGTTAGACACGATATGTCCGTGAAAAATTAACTGATCATTACAAAAATCAAAAGGGATCATCTTCATAATGACATTGACACACATAATCAAAATCAAAAGAATATGTAAAGAATATGTAAAGAATTAAAGCCTGTAGAGTGAGCACGAGATGCACAGTATAGTTAATACAGTGAAACGTCAAGTCGGACACGATATTCCGGTGAAAAATTATCCGATCATCACGAAAATCGATAGGGATCATCTTCATACTGACATTGACCCATAAAATCAAAATCAAAATAATCTGTAAAGAATTGAAGCCTGTAGAGTGAGCACGAGATGCACAATATAGCTAATAAAGTGAAACGTCAAGTTGGACACGATATTTCAGTGAAAAATTATCCGATCATCCCAAAAATCAATAGGGATCATCTTCATAATGACATTGACCCATAAAATCAAAATCAAAAGAATCTGTAAAGAATTGAAGCCTGTAGAGTGAGCACGAGATGCACAATATAGCTAATAGAGTGAAGCGTCAAGTCGGACACAATATTTCTGTGAAAAATTATCCGATCATCACGAAAATCAATAGGGATCATCTTCATAATGACATTGACCCACAATATCAAAATCAAAAGAATCTATAAAGAATTGTAGCCTGTAGAGTGAGCACGAGATGCACAGTATAGCTAATACAGTGAAGCGTCAAGTCGGACACGATATTTCTGTGAAAAATTATCCGATCATCACGAAAATCAATAGGGATCATCTTCATAATGACATTGACCCATAAAATCAAAATCAAAAGAATCTGTAAAGAATTAAAGCCTGTAGAGTGAGCACGAGATGCACAGTATAGCTAATACAGTGAAGCGTCAAGTCGGACACAATATTTCCGTGAAAAATTATCCGATCATCACGAAAATCAATAGGGATCATCTTCATAATGACATTGACCCACAATATCAAAATCAAAAGAATCTATAAAGAATTGTAGCCTGTAGAGTGAGCACGAACTAAATGTGAACGGACGGACCGACGGACCGACGGACCGACGGACCGACGGACCAACGGACCGACAGGGTGATTACAATATACGCCCATCTTTCGAGTGGGCGTATAAAAATCTATAAAGATTAATAAACTACTTTTCTAGATTTACCTTCTTAAAGAAAGTAAATGTTAACTTAAGATCTTACATAGTTTTGAAATCAGCTTTCCCAAGGAACAGACTTGTAGGCGTATTAGTATCTTGAATTAGATTGCACTACATGGTATAATAGCATTAAGCTTAGTGTCTATTCATTACTATAGGGATTCAACAATGACATTTGAATACCATAACTAGTGGGCTACAGAGGGAATGTTCAGCATTTTGAGGGTCGATTTGAGCCATAAATGAATGTAAATAGCCTCCGGAAGTACAACTGCACAAAAATCACATATACAATCACCTAAACATTTATATCTTTCATTTTCTGTATAATAATGTGTTTTCTATATAATTCTGTTAATCAAAATCGACAAATAAAATTTTAGTCTCGGAACCTAGAATTTTTTGCTAATCTTATCTGTAACAATTCACTTGGCTTGAGAAAATTAAAGATAAATGTTAAAGGGAAATGTTCAGCATTTTCGAGAATCGATATGGGCCTTGAATTTATGTAAATAGCCTTCAGATTTACCAGAATTGCGGCACATTCCCCATAATTAATGAGCATTCATAATCATAAGATAATTGGTTGATAGGCTATTGGTCTAGTATAAGTATAGGCCATACTCATCATAATAGGATAGATAAAACATAAAATTGTAACAAACTATCAACTCACTCTCAGTAATATCTAGGTATGGTACCAGTTAATCTGTTACTGAGCAGTATACTTGCCTTGTATTCAATGCTTGTAGTTGTAGAAATGAATTACTTGGTAGGCCTATATGTCAATTAAGATCAATAATATGTTCTAATTCATTTAGCCTATGGCTATCATCATTGACTACAACAAGCCTTGTTATTATTAAAAATACCATACTACTATAGTTGCAATCAGCCCTGTGTCAGTAGTGTCATTATATATTTATATACCGGTTAATATTTTTGAGGTCTATGCAGCAGTCACACAGATCTTTACTACATACATAGTTCAATATACATCAGTCAGAGCTATTACACTGTCTATAACTATAATAATGTAATGTCAAACAAACATAATAAAGTCCATTTTATTATATTGAACACAAATAAATACCTTTTCTAATCTTTATACTGTATTGTCCATTGATCATCAATAAATATTGTGTAGAAAATTACATTCCAGTTTACAGACAATCCCAGTATAAAGTAATTGTTGTCTGTAAATACTGTGACTTATCTTATCATTATCAACCAGCACCAGAAAGTACTTGATAATCGCGTAGTAAATTTCGTCTGCGAAATTGAAAGAAATGAATCGTATTTTCAACTGTTTTATCAGGTTATTGAGTATGTCTATTGATATTGTCTTTATTTATATTCTAATCTCATGTCGGGAAATAATTTCTGTTCAGTAAATAGGCCTAATGTCTAAATTTTTTAGTTACATCAGTCTTGTTTACGGATACGGTGCTTAGTCATACGGATGTAAAGTAAACTAGAGCTGTGAACAGCACTGAGCGTGGCCCGTGATACTTTGCCTGATAGCTGTAAGACTTTTTGAACTTCAAACCCCTAAAGTCTGGTATTCACTCCCTCAATTTTTAGTAAAAAGTTTTGTGAAAGGGTTATAGATTCAATATTATATCAATATAACTTATAGTATGGTTATTTTTATAGCTTCATGGTAGCTATAATATACAGGTTTGTGTGAAATGTGAACATTATGTGACGGAATTCCTTTCCTTTAAATATGATAATGCTGAACAAGTTGTTGAAAACCAAATTTTTGAAAACAATTAAGTATAAACAAATGATATTTTGATTGAAATCTCCCATAATAACATACACCAGATTCTTGTAATTCAACTAGTGATCTTTGTAACATTGGGAGAAATAATTCTAATCGATAAACAGGTGGTCTATAGATAACAATTAAGTTAATATTCTTAAATATTCAAATTAATGTGTTCTATTTTTAAAACTCCCAAATTTAAGACATTTTTTTTCTTCTTTATAATTAGGGAGCCGTGGTAGCTCAGCGAGTTAGACGCTTGCTCGCTAACCTGAAGGTCTAGGGTTCAATCCCGGCATGGGTCGAGATGACACCTTCGGATTTTTCAACTTGGTTTCCCCCTGTCAGTGATGCAGGTCGGAGGGGCTGACATGGAAAAGCGTCTAGTCTAGTGGGACAATAAACCGAGGCCCCGTGTGCTATTGGCTGTGCACGTTAAAGATCCCTCGACAGTTGGAAATCGAAAATAAGAGCAGGCTAATAACGACTACTTTGCGAATAGTGACTGCATAGACGATACATTACAAATACATTCAACAATTACGAACAAATAATGAGCTAAGCAGACGATAAAAACAGGTTAAAGTCAATTGGGCCCCTATCCAAAATGGCCCCTCGTTTGGTCAAAATGGTTCCTGATAAATGGTCAAAATGGTCCTCAAAAAAGGTCAAAATGGTTAAAATCAAAGGAGAAATTCAAAGGCCATTCTGACCAAAATTGGGGCCATGGTGACTGGCCATTTTGACCAAACCATTGACTAAGGGCCAATTTGGATAGGGGCCCAATTGACTTTTTATTGCAACGGATTAGTGCAGACGCGTTGCGAACGCAAACCCTCAGTCGAAAAAAACGCAATATTTTGAAAACATATTTTGATGGTTTATTGTCATATATCGTTTAAAATCTAATCAAATCGCCATTACAAAATTGAAAAATTTAATTATCTGCGTTGATTAGAAAATGTGATAGAGATGTAAATTCAGAGTCCATTTTGACCAAAATAGGGGCCATGGTGACCGGTCCATTTTGACCAAAATAGGGGCCATGGTGACTGGCCATTTTGACCAAATTTAACTTTTATGGCCATTTTGACTAGGGGCCATTTTGTATAGGGGATATACCCCTTTCCCCAACATTCGAACTGTGTAAATGTCAATATTTTCCTTCAATGCTGAGTTGAAATACTGTCTTTCGTTTCAATGTATTGGAGCAGTCAGTAGCCAGTAGAATTGATGTATGTAAGTCAATTAAGTGCCGTGGGTAAGAATCACCCTCAAAATAAGAAAAAATCTGCTATTATATCAAATATAGCAAACACTCGAAAAAACATGTTAATTTTTATAAAGTTAAAACAATGTGTAATGAGATTAATTTATCTTTGACCTATAATAATCTTAGCAGACGATAAAAAACAGTTTGAGCACTTACTTTTTATTGCAACGGATTAGCGCAGACGCGTAAACAGCTAAATTGCTGTCTGCTAGAGTCCAGCACTAGAGTTAAAAGATTATGTAGTCTGACTAATTTGTTTATAACCTTTAATAACCTTAGCAGACGACAAAGAGAAAATTGGTGTGTATCTTGTACAAAGAGTTCTGTCAATGATAGAGAAAAAATTCGAACAGGTTAGTGTATCAAAAATTCACTGCTCTAAATGATTGTATGTAAAATTAATATAAGTGAAAATTTTGCAAAAAAAATGAATAAATTTTTGATACTTTTTAGAGTGTTAAAAGATTACATAATCAGATTAATCTGTTTATGACCTAAAATACTTCACACCTCCATGTGAAAAGTTCATGTGGGTAGTTTTATTACCATATTATATAACCTGCTATAACCCTGTCAATCATTTTAATCCTCTCTACTCCTTATTAATATTTTCTCAGAAAAGGGGTACTCTATGCCTATTTTCACTTTAATGGATTTTGTATTAAACTGCTCATGTCATATGTCGTTGAAAAGAGAAAATTTAGTACATACTGACTATACACACCATATTGCTATTAGATAATTGCATTGTAAGTTATAACACTCAGTCGAAAAAAACGCAATATTTTGAAAACATATTTTAATGGGTTATTGTCATATATCGTTTAAAAGATAATCAAATCGGCATTACAAAATTGAAAAATTTAATTCTCTGCTTTGATTAGAGAATGCGATATAGATGTCCAAAGTTGACAAAAATGTCAATTTTCAAATGTTCATAAAACCAGAAGTTAATATTTTTCAATTAATATCAGCATACCTATGGATAGCTGAGGTCAAGGACATCCTTCATTGGAATTTTCAAGGTCATCAAAGGTCAAGGTCACATAATATGGCCTTTTGAATTTTCAAAAAATTCAAACGAACATAACAAAATTTCAAATTCGAAATTCAAAATTCTGTTCCAACAAACTGTAGACAAGGTTACAAGGTTTCGATAGACACCAAAATCATAACAATCGGATAATAAATAGAGGACTTATTAATTTTTTGCTGAAATGTGTCAGTCTGTGACGGCAGCTTAAGCATCACTTCCGGTTTGAATTTTTTATGCTAAGTGCATTCTAATTATGACTGACAGACAAAATATATAGTTTTTGTCAATATCTGAAATTTATACCGGAAGTGAGGCTGCTAAGCGTGATTTTGAAAAACCGGAAGTTCTCACGTCAAAACCGGAAGTGATAGACGAATTTTGATTGATTAATTTTATTTCTATGGACATTCTGTACATGTCCTGTGAATTTCAGGTCAATCGGATAATTAGTGGCCGAGTTAGAAATTTTGAGCTTTTTTGACAATTTTGGTTTCAATTTTTTTTTACAAAAATATTTAAAAATTGAAATATTTTTAACCGCACTTGATACTTCTTATTTCAATGAATATATTAAAGAAAATTTCAGCCAAATCGGATAATAAATAAACCCTACAGACTAGGTGCAAAATAATTGCATATTATGCAATAGCCAACTTCTGGTATAGCAAACATTGAGTTTTAGATATTCATTTTTGATACCAGGTCATTTAATAATCTTTGGTGGATACAATTATGCTACACCATTTTCGATTTTCTCTAGAAAGTTTCCCAAAAAAAAAAAAAAAAAAAAAAAAAAAAAAAAAAAAAAAAAAAAAAAAAATAATCATAACGAAAACAAAGCGTGACAAATCGAAAGATTTGCCACGCAAAAAGCGCCTAATTTTCAGGTCATAGCACTCGTATCAACATCGGAACTAGACTAAGCAAGTAGCCAGATGACCTCTACCTCTACATAATGAAGTAATCGCCATATTGAATAAATAATAGCTCAGCCAATCACAATCATTCTCAAAACAACAGTTATCTTCCCTACCCATTTACCGGGCAAGATGGCCGCTATCAGGTCTAAGTCATTACATAGTCTCGAACAGACGAATTAGGTCATAGGTCAATAGATGATTTGCGCCGTTTTCTCGCGGGTAACAGAGCCCTCTATAATAAAGGGCTTTGGCGGGTAATTTAGATCACAAAAAGAGCTCTGATGTCTTCAGATATCATTTTCAGTTCAGAAACTATTTCAGAATTTGAACCAAAAGCTAAAAAAGTAAAAATGCCTGTAGATGATAATATTGTATTGAAGATTGCTAAGTTAACAGCTGAAGCATATACACCCACAAGAGGGTCAAAACTTGCAGCAGGTTATGATCTGTACAGGTAGGTCTGCTGACTTACTTAAAAAGTTTGTAAAATCAAACATAGCCCACTGTTTGAAAAATAAGATAAATACCGGTATAGGAATTTATATCGTTAGTAATATCGCCTCAAATAAAAATACCAAAATATCGCCATATCGTGATATATGTAATTATCATGATATATCGTCAAATTTTGGTCAAGATTAAGTCATTTTAACAGTTTTAACACATAACCTAATACTTTTAGATATTTGAAAAAGATGTGTTTTTTCATGCTATTGAAGATTTGGTTGTTTTTGACAGATATTTGCTGTTTTTCTTACATTTAAGATTTTTTGATAGAACAAAGCATGAACATTTTGTTTCAAAAACCAGTAAAAACCCTTCTAAAAAATATCGCGATATATACCCATATCGTGATATATTAATAATGAATATCGTGATATCCACTTTAACCAATATCGCCCAGCCCTATAGCCAAGTTCAAAATAGTATTTATCAAAAGGTGATGAATAAATATTAATGTACTTTACGTTACAACTTGGTATATTTACAGTGCATATGATGTGATAGTTCCTTCAAAAAATAAAGCAGTAGTGAAAACCGATATCCAAATAGCATTACCAGATGGTTGTTACGGTAGAGTGGGTAAGAATATTTATTTTTTTAGCTTCTTTCATTTCATCATGCGCTATTACTAGTTGGGGATCCGTCCTATACAAATCCATAGGATTCCCAGTGTTTGAACGCCTCTCAGGTCTTAACGAATTGGTCTACCTTTATGAATTTAAGTTTTTCGGAAATTTCGAAGAATTTTCTTATCTATGGAATGTAAAAATTTCACAAGAATCTCCCAAAAGTACCGTCTTACGCCAAAACAAAATTTAATGCACTCATAGGTCGACTTGAATCGCCATTTTGGTACTCTGTTTTTTTAACTCCTTGACAGAAGAGTTTGATAATGTGGGCAGAGTTTACATGAATAACTAGAAATAACTCGCTCACAACCTGTAAGCTCTGCCTTTATGGCAGCCATCACTGGAAAAATTTTCGCTTGGAAACTTTCGATCAAAATAAAAGGATTGAGCTAGGAGATCATTTAATTTACATTTTTATTGAATATTTTATGAAAATCTATCGAGATGTGCCGATTTTCAAGAACACAGGGACTTATAAAGGATTTGAATTTCCGCAATGAAATGATACAGCATGGCAGCCTGACGTTGACCTGCTCAACGGCAGGTTTTATCTGACTAGCGCTATTACCTAACTTTTACTAGTCCTACAATTTTATTTGGTGAACCAGCCTAGTAGTGCGTGGCTCTGACAGCTGGCAAGTGTCAACAACAAATTGACTGTCTAAGTGTTCTATCCATGATAAAAACATTGGTAAAGACAGGTGAAGACAAAATTTTATTCCTGATTCTGATTCAAGCAGTAGGATGCTAAAAATATTAATTTCTTTTAAACCTTTTAGCTCCAAGGTCAGGTTTGGCTGTGAAAAATTTTATTGATGTTGGAGGTGAGTTTACACTTAAAATAAAACTGAACTTAAAAATTTTTTTTTTTTTAATTGTTATTCTGAAAAATAATGATAATGCATATCAGCTCATTTTTGACAATTTGCATCATTTCTATCTTCTGCCATATTCACTCGCTGCATTATTCTTGTTACCGTACTAAAATAAACTTGTCATTATTTGAATAATACTATTTTTGTAACAGGTGTTATATCTGTTTTACAGCTGGTGTTATAGATCAAGATTATAGAGGCAATGTTGGTGTTGTATTGTTTAATTTTTCTGATACAGATTTCAAAGGTAAGGTTTTACTTTAAGTATATAGAAATTTTTTATTTTTTAAAGTATAAAAGGGTTGATAAAGTCTTAACTAAACAAAAATCCAAAAAAGCAAACTTAATGCATTTATTTTTGTCTGAAATGCATTTGGTGCTTGTGATCTTCAGTCAAGAACATGTCCCTTCTTGAATTGGACTGTACCCAGGACTCCTTTTCACATCTTTAGGTGTAGTATTACTGATGGCTGTTAAATCAGACTTCTATCCTGAAAAAAATTAACTCATTGGATGTAGGCTACTTGCGTCATCATCTTTATGGTATATAATATTTCAGTTGAAAAGGGAAGTAGAATAGCTCAATTGATATGTGAAAGAATATATTTGCCTGATCTTCAAGAGGAAACTGTAAGTATTCTTATAAAATATATACAATTTAGGACAAAACATGCTATATCTTATTCTTTACGGAATATTTCATTATTAAGTTCAGCTGGATCAATCAACTAATTAACAGATGATATTTAAAGAAATGTGTCAAATCTAAAAAAAAACTTGCAGAAAAACTTATTTAGCACATACCAGATAATTTTGTTAAGTTGTTATTGATGATTATTTTGTAGTCATTAGACAGTACTGAGAGAGGTGATGGTGGATATGGTTCTACAGGTACAAGATAAAATATCTGAAAATCTATTTTGAAGTGCTATTTGGGATAGTTTGTTTTCATGTTTGAACAATCTTTTTGAAACAAAGGACACAAGATGAAATAAGATCTGAAAGAGCTTATTGGGATACTTTTGAACCAATTCTTTAGGATCTAATGGCAGTTTATTTCTACATGTCCATAGTAATGACCTTGACTTAGAATCTCCTTGTAAATACTGCATAAATAAAACCACCTTATCTATATGTATAGAGCAATGAATGCAACTGAGATCAAATAGCAATATACATGTATCCATTTACAGTTTAGATATATATGAATGTTTGTATTATTAAATAGTAAGGTTTTGAATTTTGTCATTGAATTCTTGGAACCAAATGTCAACTAGTTGTGAATGTGAGAGTTTTAATGTAATAACTATCATAAAGGGTAAATATATTAATCAAAAGATAACACGTTTGTGTCATGGCTGCTGTTGCCATCATTGCATTTTGTTGACATGAAAATAGTCCCTTTATATTGTTGACTGAATGCATTTATATACATTTTCAGCAATTATTATCTCAGGATGAGACATATGTTTTCTGTAATGGTATAAATATGTTTTCTTCATTCTCATCTAAATCATGATCATGTCAAATAAAATATATTTTCAGGAAAGTTTTTGTATTATGCTTTGTATTAAACTTTTGCAGGGGCGGACTGGGGCCGTGACGCGGCCATGGTTTTTTTCCATTGACCGGCCCACTTAAGTGTGGTGGGCAAAGCACCAACCCAGAGCGTAGGGGTCTTAATAGGGACTGCCATAAAGGTGATTTCCGAGCGCCTCCAGCGGATTTCTTTTTTTTTTTCAAAATATAACTATTTTTTTTTGTCAATTTTCACAAACCGGCCCCGTGCACACCGGCCCACATGGCTTTAGCCATTTAGCCATGCGGCCCAGTCCGCCCCTGAACTTTTGTTATAACTTTTTTTACACCCACAAATGTTTTTGGTGTATATAGTTATCATCATGTCTGTACGTCTGTTCACATTAGCCTATTTTTTGATTCAATGTTATTATGAACATGATCCCCATTGAGTTTTTAATAAAAAAAAATTCTCTTGCCCTTTTTATACGTCCACATCTCTATGGACCTAAATCAAAAGCTCACTCTACTACAAAGCACAATTCTTGATACATTTTTATGAAACTAGTCTAGCTGAGATTGTCTATTTCCATCCAAGAATGAATCCTATTGAAAGTCGAAAAGATCTAACAATATATTTAATTCAAACTAAGCTCTTGATTTATTCGGACATGTTCGAAAATGAAAAAAATAGAGGAGTTATTGTATTTTTTATCCAAGCCTGTAAATGCTCTCTTCAGCACATTTCTCAATTTATTCTGACAAAATTCCATGGTTTTTTTTTCAAACTAAGCTGTCAGTGGGTAGATTTATCCTTACCTGGCAGGTTATCTTTATCTGTTTATTTGATTGGTTCATCAGAGCTGAAGTCTTTTCCAAAATGCACAATGGAAATTATGAAAATGAATTGTTATCTTGTCTTGCCAAAATAAACACTTCAGTAGGAAAAACCTTGCAAAAAGTCTAGCAGAGGTTAAGTTAATACAAGCGCAGCTTATATATATTGTGCCTCCTTGGGGTTTAATCAAACTACAGGCAGAGCGAGGCGGTGTTATCTCAGAACAGCATAGCGCTTTACTCTGCTCTCCTACATGCTGAGTTGTTTTGCTTGCTATGTAAACAGCGTCTGTACATTAATACTTGAATAACAACTTTCTAACAATACCTCAGGGCCTTTGGAATTGCAAAAATCCATGCCAAAACTAAAGGCTCTCAAGTTTTGAAAAGAGTCATTTTCTTTCCTTCTCAAAATGTCCAGCTTATGTCTTATGAATACTGGTTTGGAATGGATGAGGTACGGGTGCAGACAATATTTACTTATATCTACTGTACAGATTCTACTGCTCAACATTTAGGGGCAAAAGAAAAATATTAAGTTGTATAAAATATATCTTTAATTTAACAAATATGTATATATATAAATTTCCAATAACATTGTATTAAAAATTCTCAATCAACTAAACAACATTCAACTCTCATCTTCAGGAAATCAATTTTATAATAACTTTTACAAATTACACGACTTTAACATTATCTCTTTCTATTTGTTCTCAATATTATAATTTATTAACATGGAAGTATTGGTTTGTTCATATTCTACAACATATTGAAGTGACAGCATATGAATGCATGACTTCAGTTGGTATATAAAGTTTTAGTAAATATCTTGTCTAAAATTCTACAAAATTGAAAGTCAGTGAAACTATTTTGAAAATTTGACAGATAACTAATGGCATCTTAATTTGCATTCAAAGGAATAAACAAAAAATCTAAATTTTCACAAAAGGAGTATATAATCATTAGAGGACTTTGTTTATATTCAATAATTGAAAAATGCTTACTCAAATTTAAGAGTTTTTCAATAATAAACTTTAATTGTATGGAAAATTACATAAGTTTTATGAGTTTATTTCATTCTGTTTGTATACTCTGGACACCGTTGATGAATATAATATACTCTTATGGACTAAGTTTGAGAATTTAATCTTTTTGTTCATTCTAAGAGGTAATTTCTGTTAAATATGAACCATTAGATAATAATTAAAAAACCGGGAAACTAAATATTCTATAACATAAGAAACAAGCACAAAAATTGGATAATTGATGGCAATAAATAGTGTTGAATATTTACCCTGGCTTGGACGTTACACAAACAAATTAAATTACATAAATCTTGGGACTAAGATTTGAGAGAAACTACTTTTCGCTTAAAATTGTCCTGATTGAAGAAAAATAAATATATTCCAATCAGTACAGCTCTTTAGACCTTATGCACAAGGCTCATAACACAAATTATGTTATCCACTGATAAATTATGATGTCAAATGAACAACCAATCTACACCATAAAATGAAAATGAACATCTGATATGGACAAGTTTTGATTTTTTCAATTCTTAGATTAAGATTTCAAAGTTAAATTTTGCTTGAGAAAACTCAAAGCTGTAAGGTTTGTGTTAACTGATAACAATATAATCCATCTTCAAGAAAAAGGCATATCAAATGGCCCCATATTTCATAAACCACTGTGTAAGTTGTTAACTTTCAAAGAAATTGTGATCTCGGAACATGATATTTTCTGGTTCATCCAGTTTATCTTTAGCTATAGATATATCAGATTCTATAGCTTTTATTAATTCTTCTGAAAAATACAAATGTAATAATCATTAATTTATGCCTACTTTAACAGTTAGTTATTTAGAAAACCTCTTTCTTTACTATCCCTTTAACAGTTTGAATCCACTCTACATAAACAGTAGTGGAACATCAGATAACACACAACTGGTTGTCATAATAATTCAATTTGTCCATGCTTATGTATATGACTAATACAGTCTTACTGTGTTATCATTTCTACATATGAATTATATTGAGGTCAAATTACACTGTCTCATTTTGATTTTTGAATACTAAATTAGAGTGTCATATTATGATCATATATTAATAACATGAACTTTGAAATACTTGCTTACCTAAAGAACTAAAATTCTTCATATTTCTAATATAACCTAACATAACAACTTTTAAATGTGAACCATAAAAATCATCTACGAATGCATGTATTACATGAGTTTCCTGTAACAAAATAAAATAGTTTTAATTATCTATACAATAATCTGATAATCATCTTGTCTGATTGAAAAAAATTATATTAATTCTATTATTTAATCAGTCAGTCAACTGTGACATCAGCAAATTAAAGGTCAGACTAATTGAATGGGCAAGGTCTAGTGAATCTGGTCATCTACAGAATAAAACAAAGTCCAATACAAAATCACCAAAACATACACAGTTAACTGAAGCCTACTGTAAAATACATTTTCACAACTAAGCTTATACTTATAGAATAGCAATATATAATATAGTAAAAGTTTTTATAGCCTACATACCATTGTTTTCTTTTTATTCTGATAATATGGATTCCACCCAACACTCATGACCATTTTAAAAACTGAACCTTGATCAACCTTGGCCCATCCATAATAAACACCACAACCTATACATTCTGGTAAATTCTCTACAACACTGTCTGGAAAATTTGCTGAAACAAAAATTACAGAAAAATGTAATATTGACATTCTGCTTCATTCTAATAATTCCCTTGTGCCTTGATGTTGATTTAACACCTATTTGCATGACTTCAAACCTTCCACTGAAACTCAGTTCAGAAATATTTTTCATACACTCGAAAATAAAACCTTTTAAGGATCAACTAAATCTAATATAATAGGTTAGTTTATATAATGATACAGGAACTATACAATACATACGGGAAATTACTATTACTTTTATTGGCCTCTGCAGCCTAGGCAAGAGTTTAATAGAGATAAACATGTTCACATCATTACAAATTACAAGCTTCCAATTTGGCTTCCATATTACATCCTTCCAGAAGATTCACAACGCTACAATACATCATGTTACTTCACAAATACTATGGCAATATTTTACCAATGCAATGAATTACTGAATGAATATAAGATAGATATACGTGATTCTTACCAGTTGGTATGCCTAATTCTTTACTTCCTCTACCAAAACCTTTTACAACTTCACCCTCGGCAAAATGGGGTAAAACTTGCTCCATTTGACTGATATTTCTTGTAACTTGACGAGATGCTACTCTGCCTATTATATTTATTACACTGAACATGAAATAGATTATGAAATGGCAAAGCTGTAATATCCGGATAGAGAAGGATCAAAGGTCAAGTTGAAGGTCATATCATACTGACCTCATGATCTGTTTGATTCATACTATCAGGTCCAACAAAATGAATTCATCTGTCTAACATTACTTTGAAAATTCAAATGACAAATAATCAAATAATTTCAAAAGGGAAGTTTGGGGTATATATTAAATATGGTATCATTAAATATATGGACCCAAGTGGATAAGAAATGATGAAACTGCGCATGCGTTTTACACGTATCGATCCTTCAAAAAGGTCAGAGGTTTCACTTCCGCTTCAGTCAAAACGTCAACATGGACTCGTATCGAATGTATATTGTTATTTTTGCTTCTCTGTCATTTTATATCGTCAAATGTGAAATTCCTAAAGCAAAATTCGAATATAAGTTGAGTTTCAAGGGTCCACATCTTGTGCAAAGAGATAAATCAGTGCCATTTTGGACATATGGTGGAGGTGAGTTGAAACATTGCAAGTTATATGAATATAAATTGTTTGTTTTGTACACGTGTTATTGTATCTGGCCTTCTATTCTGGTAGTAAATTTCAAACCATATGGTCAAGATACAATTGACCAAGTATAAAATTTTGAGTACAACTTCTAAAAGTACTGAATTGCTAATCATCTCAATTTTGGAACTGTTAGCACTGCTAGTGCTTCATTCCAATCATTTATGCTTATAATTTATAGACTTTCTTTCTGATTAGTGATTATGGTTACTAAGTATTTTTATCTTCAAAATAGTGCTGACAGTCTAATAATGACTTTGCAATGATAAAATTTTTTAACCAATAAGCCAAAATTCAAGGTATTTTTAAGAGGGGTTGTGTTTCTATACAGTGTAGCCTACACTCTATTCAACAAGGTTCAATGCAGAGTCGATAAAATTGTTAATGTTAAAAGTTTTTTTGCAGTATGCTGGTTTATTGTCAGTTAGTCATCAATGCAAATCTTATGTTACATATTGCATACCTTCCAAAACTGGTAATACTAAGGATAATTGGAAAAGTACCTAACTAAGCAGCAATTTAAGCTTAAACCAACCTTATGTCTCTTTGTTCAACCTGAGTAAGAGAGCTATTACCAGTCTAAAACTTATTTTGATTCATTTTCAGATGCATTTCCAAGTGATGATTCTATGAGAATAACTCCATCATTACGCAGCAAGAAAGGTATGTAATATCTAGTGTTTAATTTAGATATAGTGGAAGTCATGTAGATTAGCCACAGAGATACAATAAATGGAAAACAAAGCATGATGATATTGTATATTTGATTATGTGTTTAAAGTCAATATTTAATTTAAAAAATAATATTATAAATCAGCATTCAAAAGGGTCGAACTTTTTAAATTACTTCACCTCCATAACAGAGATTATATAAACCATGGAGAGATCTAGTGGTCAAGAAGCGATAACCTTTTTATACGCCCTCATCTCTCTATGAGGACGTATATTGTAGTCACCCCTGTCCGTCCGTCCGTCCGTCCGTCCGTCAACATTTGCTCGTAAACGCTCTAAAAACTAGAGTTTTTGACGGAATCAAATGAAATTTAATATGTGTATACATATTCATCAAACGAAGATAAGTTCGAATTTGAGCTATTTTCGATCGTTAGAAGCAGAGTTATTGCCCTTGCCCCAAATCCGTTGGTCCGTCCATCAACATTTGCTTGTAAACGCTCTAAAAACTAGAGTTTTCGACGGAATTAAATGAAATTTGATATGTGTATACATATTCATAAAACGAAGATCAAGTTCGAATTTGTGCTATTTTCGATCGTTAGAAGCAGAGTTATTGCCCTTGCCCCAAATCCGTCGGTCCGTCCATCAACATTTCCTTGTAAACGCTCTAAAAACTAGAGTTTTTGACGGAATCAATTGAAATTTGATATGTGTATATATATTCCGAAAACAAAGATCAAGTTCGAATTTGAGCTATTTTCGATCGTTACAAGCAGAGTTATTGCCCTTGCCCCAAATCTTAAACATGCTATTACTCTCTTAGTTTTCAACTGATTTTGATGAAACTTAAAATGGATGTTATTGGACCTAAATCGAAAGGTTTGAGAAAGTTTAGTTTTCTCCTGATTTAATTTTTTCCTTTTTCGACTTTTTCGTTAGGCGTATATGGCCGTGGTCCACTATCTTAAACTATGAACAGTATGATTGTTCTCAGCTAGTAAGATGTATAATTTTATAACTCCAGATGGTTTTAAGTCATAATTTTGGAATGCCAAAGTTTCTTCCTGTGTCAAAATTGGTATTTCTAATTTTCTAATATTTTGACTAATAATATATTAAGGGATGTCAACCATATATTTGAAGGGTATAAAAAATCTTTTGTCCAAATAAGATTAGAGAATAGCCTTGGGATGTTGGTGATGTAAACTGCTATAAAAGTGTCAATGTGAGGTTATCTAAGAAAGATTGAGTATTAAACCAATTGACAATCATAATTAATAAAAACAATAGGGATCTCTTCTTCCTTAATCAAAAACTTTGTTTCTTGTCTAATTTGTTCTTGTTTTTTTTTTTTTTTTATAACCAGCATATAAAAAAAGAAATTGATGAAGGAACAGGGAACTTGCTTTTGCTTTTGACAGTTTCGTTAACTATACTGAGATTCCACCTACCTGTTCTCTCAACCCTCAAATACACCTGTTACAATAATTTTATCATTTATGGACTTATACTACAATTTATAGTTCATCATATAGTTTTCCATTGACTTTACAATATATTCTTAGTATTATCTATAGAACAGCTGTTGTTGACAATTAAAATTATTGTATAAATTAATTATACCTCAACCTTGATTCTTTTACTTTTTGCTTGAAGTTTTATGACTTAGTTTTTAAAGTTACATTTTTATGAGGGGAAAAAATTTTTGTTTATACTTGGTTTATACTAAAAACTTTGATTGATTATTTTCTTGTACTGATTAATTAAAAAAAATCTATTTCCAGCTGTTTAGAATAGAAATTCATTATTCATGAGGCATAATACATTGATTGCCTACTTTTCTACCCTTTTGTAATAAAGATATTATTATTAATACATGTAGTTAAATAAATTCATATTTAGTCATCATTTAGGCTTGAGAACATAAACTTCCCCAATTGTAATGAGTTATGAAAGTAGTAATGTTACCATAATGACTGTGTAGAATTGAGGGTTATTGTACATTAGAAAGTTAAACAAATGCAAAATTTGTTAAGTTTTTCACAACAATAATCAGAGATTACATTGCACATGCATTGAAAAGAATAACTGATCAAAAATGTTATATATTTGATTGAAAGGAAATGAAAGGTATTATTTTATTCTAGGATGGATCTGGACAAAGAATATGATCAATTCAGAGAACTGGCAGATAGATGTTACTATGAGAGTATCTGGTAGAGGGAGAGTTGGTGCTGATGGCATGGTATGTTCTTCTCAAATATTTTAATTAACTTGATAAAGGTTTAATCTGGAGTACTAGGGTTGTTATTTGTTTGATGATTGTGAGAATCAATGACTTGTTCAATGAAATATTCTAGAATATAATTATAGATGATGTCCTTCATCTGAACTGGATGTTATCTATTTTCTAGGCTATATGGTTTACAGCTCAACAAGGTGTAGAAGGACCAGTATTTGGTAGTAATGATCAATGGAATGGTTTGGGTATTTTTCTTGATTCATTTGATAATGATGCCCAGGTTTGTTAATTTTGTAGTTTATACAATTACTGTTTGTTTGATACACATTGATATGTCTATTCTTGGAATCACATTGATTTAGTTTTATGACCATTTCTGAAAGAGTATTTAGGCAGGAAAATTAAAAGTGCAATGTATAGTGACATGTATATTTGATGGAACTTTGCAACATTTGTATAACTCTATTACTCATCCATATGTAAGTCACTTTACCTTTTGAGAGTGTTAACTATTGATTATAATGATTTCAAATTTCTGTTACAGCAAAACAACCCATATGTGATGGCTGTAGTTAATGATGGTACTAAACAGTATGATCATCACAAGTGAGTTTTCTTCATATTACATTGGAAGTGAAGTCAGTAACTCTCATATTTGTTACCGGTATTGATATAGACAATTCCATCAAAAAGTGTAAATGTTGATAAAGATAAAAAATCAAATATATCTTGTTCATTATTTTTTATTAGTTATCATAGCATTTAATGATATTTTTTTTATAATTTAAAATGATTTATTTTTGTTGCTAGTGATGGTTTTAACCAACAGTTAGGTGGATGTTTAAGAGACTTTAGAAATAAACCATATCCAGTTAAAATTAGAGTTGAATATTATCAAAAAGCTTTAACAGTAAGTATCTTTAGTAAAAAATAAAGAAAAGAAAGAAACATCTATATTTTACAGGGTTAACACCTTAGTTTCTTTGAGGACCTTTTCTCGTGAGGCACTAACTTACTGTGCTATAGAACCTTAGAGTACGTTTCCTCCATCTAATATCTAAATATCTGTTTTTGACTGACACAAACACTGATACTGAAGACTTTCTTAACATTAAATATACATGTTTTAGGTATACTTCCATAATGGTATGACACAGAACACAAATGAATTTGAATTATGTTTGAGAGCTGTAGATGTGATTTTACCTAAGATGGGATTCTTTGGTGTTAGTGCTGCTACTGGAGGTCTAGCTGGTAAGATTCTTTTTTAAAAGTACTCTACTTCCAATGAAATCTGTGTTAAATTTCTCATTTGCCAATCAACCTTTGGGTCAATTATTATGGATTCTACTTGTCTTCTTGTGTTACTTCAATTTTACAAAATAATCAAATGTCTAGTTTAGTGGAGTTGAAAATTTGACGATTGGAATGGTTTATATTTCTGCTATCAATGTTTATCAATTTAAGGAAACTGCTTCACAATCCCTTTAAATAGAAATAGAATCCAAGATGGTACACTTTTTAACTAGCAATTTGAAAAAGAGAATATTCATTTCATTATCCTGAAAGGAAAAGAACTATAGATTTTCATGCTTAAACATTGACAATGAATAAATATATCAGATAATAACTTGAATATTAAACTTTTTTGATATTTTATAGATGATCATGATGTTTTATCATTTTTAACTCATTCCTTGGTATCACCTTCTGCTACACAGGGCCAGGTTAGTTAGCTTTATTTCTAGCTTCTTATATCTTCAGAACATATTTAAGGTGTCTTTACATGTGAGCAATCATGCTTGGTGCCAAAAGCCCAATATACAAAACATTTGGAGCCAGATAGGAATATACGTAAATAGACTGCCTGGATATTTTCTGACTGCTGCCTTGAAGGAATTGCATTTCTCTTCATCATAATATATTAGTTAAGATTTGCTTTTTTTCATGCAAATGTACAACACTGTCTCAAAATTTTAAATCTATTGATGTATTGTAGGGTGTATCTGAAGATGAAAAAGTCAAGTTTGAGAAAGAATTTGATGATTATTACCAAGAATTAGAGAAAGCTAAAAAAGAGTATGTATATTTATTAACTCGAACTCTTTAAGATCGAATTTTCTGAGCTCAACAACAATTTTCTTCTGTTTCTAGCAAACCATGCTAATCTCGCACACTCCATTCACTGTTTTTATCAACTCATCATCCCTTTTTGAGGGTTCACATAGTTATTATACTACTATTTTGTTTGGTAAATGAACTTCTGAATAGTTATTAAAAACATCATTATGTTAAACCTCAATATTATCCTGTTAGTGTTTATGTTTATAAACAATACCCAGCTGTGTGTGTTAATTCAATTGATTTTTTCACATTGATATTTGTAAAGATATTTACAAATGTGTTTATACATGAATATCTAAATGTTGTAAACTCTGCGATATTGACTTGATAATTTGTTATTTGTAGCTTTAAAAAACAACATCCTGGTAAGGTTGATGAATATGGTGAAGATAACTTTGTAAGTTGATTTAAATTATACTTGGCTCTTGTACGCTTTAGAAATATCCTTTTTTTGAAAATTTAAAACCTCGTAAAGGATGGTGGATCAATAAAACATTAAACAGCAATCAAAATAAAGTCTTTTGATTTCCGAAATAAGTGTTCATTATTCCTTCAAATGCTTGAATTACTGTTTGTGAAAACACTTGTCAATATAAATTATTGTATTTCTTTCTTTTCTCTTTTATTTTTTTTAATCCAAATAGGATGATTATGTAAGTAAAATATCAGAATAGCAAAGGGGTCGTCCAATTAATCAATGATAATATTAATATAACTAAAAAAAAAAAAATTTTAAAACCGTCAAATATATAATAATGCTCAATTCTAATATGAATTATAGAGACTTACAGTGGAAATATGGATTTGTACATGTATATTGTTTAACAACATTGCCAAAGTTTATATATTTTAACAGTAATAACTTGCTTCTAGATCTGTTGGTTTATTATTTTTAGTTTGTGTGAAATAATATATACTCCTATTTTTTTTTATCCCTGCTCCTGTATTAGTGAAAATTTGAAAAACAGTATAAAAACTTAAACAATTTCCCTTGTTGTTGCTAGCTGCTATTCTGTCCATAGCTATTCTTTTTTAAATTAGCTAGCTTATTTCTCATTCATATATTTCATAGATCATTGCTATTGAACAATTATCAGTTTTCAAAACGTAAACAATTCAATTAAACTTCATTTTTTGAACTAAACACCTTAGATAGAACCTTTGAACACCTTTGAACACCTTCTAATTTGTTTTCATAGTTGGTGACTGATCCCATTTGTGGTTTTGCAATAGACTAGGCATTCAACTTTGAGTTATAGGTTATATAAACTGTTGTCTGGATTATAATTTTAGATCATAAGATAATATTGTTGATACCAATGCCATATTTATAACTTGTTATGAAGATGATCTAATGTCATCTCTACCTAGAATATCAGTTAATTTTGTTTGATGTCCATTTTTGTTGTTTTCAGTTTGAAAGTCAAAATGAGCGAGAATTAAAGATGATATTTGAAGGACAGAGTAATATACATATAACAATGAAAGATTTAAATCGTAAATTAGATGAGTTATTAGGTAGACAGGAGTTAGTATTGTCTCGTGTTAGTGGAGCTCAACAAGTTCCTGTTCAAGGTCAAGGTCAACAGGTAAATACACTAATTCTCAAATTTTTCTTCTTTATTGCCAATGTCCTCTATTAGAAACATATACAATCTGTGAGGTTAAGTTATTGAATTGGTTGTAAGTTAAAGGAATACTACCTTTTAAAATGAGCAAAATAACAAAATTTTCAAACTTGATCAATAAGTGTATTTATATTCATCAGGAGACTTACCTGGTGGCATAACTATACAACAGATTACCTAAATAATCTGATAAATCCAAAAAATTATGTTTATATACAATAATTGAAAAACGCTTACTCAAATTTTAAGCTTTTTTCAATAATAACCTGTAATTGTATGGAAAATGACATAGTTTTATGGGTTTGTTTGATTCTGTTTGTATTCTTTGGACACCGTTGATGAATATACATGTATACTCTTATTGACCAAGTTCTAAGAGGTGTTATCACTTTAAGATGAAGTAATATTTTCAAAGGAACAGATTGTTTTCAGATTTCACAGTGGTTCATGTACTAGTTGTTCATTTGGTATTCCATTAATGTTGTTATCATGTTGTTGTATTTTGTATCATGTTGTTGTATTTTGTCAGGGTCAAGCTCAGCAGCCTCTAATGATAGATACAATAAAAAGACATGAAGTAAATCAAGTTCTTACTAATCAAAATGATGTTTTAGTCCAACTTAGAGAGATGAGGTATGTTATTTTACTAGAGTTTCATTTCAAAAAATTGTGCTCAGGTATACCCTGACACTGACAGAATCTTACAGCTATATATTTTTCAGAAACTATGAGTACATGACTTTTTTGGCTGAAATCAAGTAAAATTTGGATTAGCTTGTTCCTATTTGTTGTTCCTGCTATAGCCATATTTTGACTATTGAACTCTGCATTCTGTTAGGAGTTTCTAATTTGGTATTTCCAATATCGTAAAAGTCTTAGGTTGTAGTATTTTGATGTGTTTACTATTGAATTGTTTCTATTTATAGAGGGTTAGTTAATGATATACAAATAAAAGCCTCCTCAATGCAGGGAGGGGCTGGCGGTGCAGGACAAGCTGCTATGGGTAATCAAATGGCATTCCATGAAATAAAAGATAATTTACAAGGTGTAAGAAAAGATGTAACAAGTTTATTAAATAGACCACAGGTATGTTGAGTTTTGAATAAAAAAAATAAACTTGATGTAATAGTAAGATTTGGCTCAGGCATTTCAAACAAGAAAGATGACACCCATCAAACTTTTGACAATCATTCTAATTGTCATTCAGTGTCATTAAGTATGTTGGAATTCTTAGTTAACAATCTGATAGGTATTCTACCTGATGAACATTCCACATTGTGTATGATGGCCACTTATGTTTCATTATCTTAAGTTTTACAAATAAGATGCTCTTGATCGCATAAACTTATGATCAGACATTACATGGTTGTAACCACAATATTCTGTTTATTTCAAATCTAATGTATGTAATTTATTTTTGTAGGGAGGTACTTTATCAGGATGTCCACCACCTATGTGTCCTAATATAAACTGTCTATCACCAGTGATATTTTTTATAGCAATAGGAGCCCAATTAATATTTATGTTAGGTTATATGGTGTACAGGTACGTGTTATAATTTATAATTGTCAATATCAAGACTAATTGTATAGTGTATTATGTTTTGCTGGAAGGAATTTTTCCTGGCAGTCAATTGCCAAAGATATGCTCTAATAGTATATTATTCATGTTTTCTGAAAAGTGAAAAAATGAAAAATATGTGTCCATTTGACTGGGCATTGGGTAGTAGACTAAAAAATCAGTTAAAAGGTGGAATCTCTAATCTTTGCCTATTTATCTTGTGTTAGAAGTTGTGGTAAAGTAACTATTTTAAATCTTCTACTTTCAGACAAAATAAAGAAGCTCAAGCTAAGAAGTTCTATTAGGGTTTATATAATTTCATTATTTTATTATCATCTTTATATTTCATTATATAAGCTTACCATCATTCAGTCATTATTATACAATCCAAAGATAATTAATATCATTATTGTATCGTTTATTATAAATCATTGTTTGTATGGACTCGTTGTCACCAGGGTTGACAGATTGGTTTTTTAGTCATCTTAGAGGATTTATCATTAAAACTGATGATGTTGAATATAAGAAGAGGTTCTGTGTAAATTTTAATTATTTATTATATAAAGATCTGCTGTGACGCCATTAGATATATTCCATGCTTTAATTTATAGTTTTTGTTAAGAAGGTACACAGCTATCTAGATTCTGCTGAAAGTTTCCTAAAATGTAGTATGTAGCCAATTTAGATTTTTTACAAATCAAAATAGATTTTCTTCATTATTGTTATTCGAAAATTGTAAGAAGTGTCATCATTTTGCTTAGTTTATATATTGATCATATAATATGATATAACACTCGTAATAAATCAAAATTGAAAGATCTCTCTTGCAAGAAGATAAAACTATAGATTTGTCAGTTGACTGGAATTGCCAGTATATCCAAAGTAAATCATTCTTGCCTTGAATTGGGTCGTAATTCAACATTTTATCAAATTGCATTTTGAAATTATTTGGTTTTAATATTTACAAACTGCTAGTTTTATACTCCAAAATTATGTGAAATGGCAGTTACTCAATTAATTGTTAAAGAACTATACATTTAAAAAATCATGACAATTTTTTATACATAGGCCTATCTCCTGATGTAAAGAGAAAATAATGTTTTTCTCGTGTTGAACTGGACTAAGAAAATACATGTAACAAAATCATTCCAAAAAGGTTGTTTTTTTTTCTCTAGAATATTGTGTAGACTGTATTGTTTGTTTATGTTTAAGGCAATGGATGTATATGACCTTGTTATCAGTAGTTTTCATGGTACTAACTGTAGAAAAATTGCTGTCTTAAATCATTAGACTTTGTTTATTTAATTGTAGCTCTAGCTTGTTAACATCTTTCAATTTAGAGATGATGTAACAATGTTAAGTGTTCCCCTATATATTAACAGTAACAATGTCTTTTTGTGACTAACAACTACCTAGTTTGCGATATCAACATCCGCTGGAAGTGATCATTAACTTGTCATCTACCAACCAACCATCTTTTTACATCATGTATTCCAGTTGATTGTATATTTCACCTTCTTCCTGTAGTTTTTGTGCCTTCTAATAGAGTAGCTCAACCTCTATTCTTTCTTGAGCCTTACTGTTTTATCATTGATATACATTTACTAATATAATAAAAAACACTAATTTAGAAGTCTAGTCAACAACTTGATTAAAATATAGTTCTTATTGTTTATTGACATAGTTCTCCTTAAATTCACGTTCAACACTGTTCAAAAGTGATAGTGGATTATTTTTACTAAATTCCACATAAAAGACAAACAAAGATTTAATTTAATAAATTTATTGATGGGAACTCAAAACTTATTTTTGTGAGATTATTGAGTGGAAGAAGAGAAATATTGAATCTGTGTTTTGATCAAGTTGTCTAGTCAAAAAGTTATATCTGTCTTACCACTACCTTACTAAACCATAATTTAATTGTGAGACATGATCGCCTTCTCCCTTTCCATGCATTTTTAGCTTTTACAAAATAGTTGTCTAGTATCTAGGTATATTGTATGTTGATAGTCTTTGATTAAATGAAAAATAAAGAACTGCCAATTCTCTGTCTTCCTATCATTGTTTCCAGCATTGTTTCTCATACATGTAATTGTCTATTTTTATACGCCCACATGAAATGGGGGGCGTATATTGTCGTCACCTATGTCCGTCCGTCCGTCGGTCCGTCCGGCGGTCCGTCCGTCCGTCGGTCCGTCCGTCCACAATTGCTCGTAAACACTCTACAGGTCACAATTCTTGACGGATTTTGACGAAACTTAATGGTAATGTTTATTTCCGCCCAAGGATGAACCCTATTGAATATCAGCAAAATCGGAAAATATTTACTATGAATTACTGCCCTTGTTCTTAAAAACGCGTTCGATTTTTAGCTCGTAAACACTCTACAGGTCACAATTCTTGACAGATTTTGACGAAACTTAATGGTAATGTTTATTACCGCCCAAGGATGAACCCTATTGAAAATCAGCAAAATCGGAAAATATGTAATAGGAATTATTGCCCTTGTTCTTAAAAACTTGTTCGATTTTTAGCTTGTAAACACTCTACAGGTCACAATTCTTGACAGATTTTAATGAAACTTGCTGGTAATGTTTATTACCACCCACTGATGAACCCTATTGAAAATCAACAAAATCGAAAAATATTTACTATGAATTATTGCCCTTGTTCTTAAAAACGCATTCGATTTTTGGCTCGTAAACACTCTACAGGTCGCAATTCTTGACTGATTTTGACGAAACTTAATGGTAATGTTTATTACCGCCCAAGACTGAACTCTATTGAAAATCAGCAAAATCGGAAAATATTTACTATGAATTATTGCCCTTGTTCTTAAAAACGCGTTCGATTTTTGGCTCATAAACACTCTACAGGTCACAATACTAGACGGATTTTGACGAAACTTAATGGTAATGTTTACTACTACCCAATGATGAACCCTATTGAAAATCAGCAAAATCTAAAAATATTTACTATGAATTATTCCCCTTGTTCTACAAAACGCTTTCAATTTTTGGCTTGTAAACACTCTACAGGTCACAATTCTTGACGGATTTTTATGAAACTTGCTGATAATGTTAATTTCCACCCAAGGATGAACCCTATAGAAAATCAGAAAAATCTAAAAATATTTACTATGAATTATTCCCCTTGTTCTACAAAACGCTTTCAATTTTTGGCTTGTAAACACTCTACAGGTTACAATTCTTGACGGATTTTTATGAAACTTTCTGATAATGTTAATTTCCACCCAAGGATGAACCCGATAGAAAATCAGAAAAATCAAAAAATATTTTCTATGAATTATTGTACTTGCTCTTAAAAATGCGTTCGATTTTTGGCTCGTTAACACTCTACAGGCCACAATTCGTAACGGATTTTGATGAAACATACTGATAATGTTTATTACCGCCCATGGATGAACCCTACTGAAAATAAAAAAAAAATATTTACTATGAATTATTGCTCTTGTTCTTGAAAACATGTTCAATTTTTAGCTCATAAACACAGGACAATACTAGACAGATTTTGAAGAAACTTGATGTGAATGTTCTTAATCACTTTTGTTGTAACTGTCAAATATATTTGTTTAAAGTCAAAGCCAGTGGCCCAGTGGGCGTATATTACCTTGCCTGGCAAGCTATGTTGATATATACCTATTCCATTATTTCTTTATATTCTTGATTAAAATTGAACAACCCACCATACGATTTTACCAAATAAAAAACTAAACATTCTACCAAATTATTTCATTAAATATATGAATAATAAAATTTTAACTCACAGAATGTAAAATATAGGCCCTATATTGAAGTAAAAAAAAAACAAATTTTACTAAATTCAGTATATATTGTTATTATATTTAACTTAAATGTTGCATGTTCAGTGAAGTTATATTTTATATTTCACTGCATATGGAAATGTATTTTTCTCTTCAAGAAATATTCTCTTAGAATAATCAAAAAAAACAAATTCTCAAACCCAGTTTAATCTGATAAAGCTAGAAAATTACCTTATATATTATATTTAGTTAAAATATTAAACGTTTTTCAATAATAACCTGTAATTTTATGGAAAATTACTTAGTTCTGTGGGTTATTGGATTCTGCATGTATAATGTAGACACCTTTGCTGAATATATACTCTGATTGGTCAAGTTTGAGAACACTTAGATTTTTTGTTCATTTTAAGAGGTGGTATCGATTTAAAATACATGTTTTGTTAAGCTCAATGGTGTTATTACTTCTGTATGTCTTTGTTATATTATTATTGTCATATTTTAAATTTATTATTGTCATGTTTATCATTGTCATCAAAAGGTGTTGGTATCTGTGAAATGAATAAAAAATATATTGTTAACCATTTTATTTTGGTAAGAGTACTGGTAGCCATCAGATTTTTTTTGTAATGGAAAGATTCTTAATTGATATTCATTGATCTAATTCAATCACTGTAGATCATTTCAAGTATCGATTTGGGCCTTGAATTAAGACTTCTCATTGTCCATTACCTTGGTTCCCAACCTTTTCTACTCTTCGTACCCCTATTTTTCACCTGGTACCCCTTTGGCCACCGTAAGTAAAAATAAGCCCCATCCCCCCTCCCCCAAATATTTTGAAATTAATGATTGAAGCAATAAAAAAAAAAAATTTCAAAATAAAACAAGAAGTTACTGGTATGTTGTTAGGGCCAGTAAAATAAAGATTGCTTTATATATGCAGGAGCAACATTGAATTCAGTACTACCACCCTTCAGAATGAGTTTTGAAATTGCTTCCTACGGGCCTGCCCCAGGATGGGAACCAAGGGTATACTTTAGGATTTTGTGGCGCAGGTCCGTCATGGTCCTCTATGTCCACATCTTCGTTGTCTAGAGTGGCTATGTGGTTGAAAAGTATGTCTTGATTAATCAAGTGTTTGTCCAATCGGTTCTTAAAAGCGTTTAGTGATGGAGCTTCAACCACAGAGTCTGGTATGTTGTTCCATGGATTGACAATGCGGCTGGGGAATGCAGCCTTGCGAATCTTTTATTCTGCTCTTAATTTGTAGAGTTTGTACTTATGATCAGTATCTGATGCTAGCAGGAGTTTTGTTGTCACTTGTATGTTATATATGCCATGGATGTTCTTGCATGTCTCTATCATGTCTCCTCGTAGGCGTCGGTAGTTTGAGTTTTCTCAGTCTCTCTTCGTAGCTCAGATCTTTGAAGCCTGGCAGATATTTTGTCGCTCTTCTTTGTACGTTCTCAATGGTTTTTGATCTCTTTCATGCGGTATGGGTGACTAGGGTTTTATACAGTGGGATGAATACATCGGAAGTTAAGAATTTATATGACCTTCTGATTACTCCGACTTTGCTTTGTTTATTTTTTCGTTAATGTGGTGTTCAAATGTCATCTTAGAGTCAAAAGTCACTCCGATGTCCTTCTCGTGTTCCTCTTTGGTTAGTTAGTGTTTTGTGCCATCTGTCTTCGTCAGATAATATGGATTTTTTTCTAGCTCTCCGTCTGATTTTCCCACAGTCATGTATTTGCAATTTCCTGGATGGAATCTCAGTAACCATTTATCGCTCCATTGTTGTAGTTTTGATAAATCGTCTTGTATGACCTGCCGATCTTGATGGTTCTTTACACTTTTGAAGACTTTAGTGTCATCATCAGTAAATAGGTAGATCCTTGATGTAGAGGACAAATAGTAATGGTCCTAGTACACTTCCTTGAGGGACGCCGCTATAGTGTCTGAGGGATCTCGTTTAGAAATAATTTAAGACAGAGGTTTTCTAACCTCAAAGTAGTCAAACATTCCCTTTAAGTTGAGAAATATCTGAATATTAATAATTAAAAGATTTCAAATATTATGTGATTCAAAACCTGGCATCACCAAGTGTAATTTGTAAAGCGATTCACCAGATATAGACTTATTAGTAACTAGACTGTTAGTGATATTTTTCAATATTGTGATTTTATACTACAAAATATACATGAATGACTTACTTGGGCCTACATTATTGTAGAGTTCATGTAGAGTTCACCTGTAAAATCCACACAAATTTGCATGTACAATTCCAAAATGACCAAATCTTATAACACTACTAAAATTGTCTAAGAGGCTTCTCGGGTACCCCTTGAGATGTTCGTTGTTATCCCCAAGAGGTACCCCTGGTTGTGCAAAACCTCATTCTTTCAAGGGTAGGGGTGCTGAATTCAAGGATGCTCCTGCTTATATAAAGCAATTTTGATTTTACTGGCCTTAACAACATACCAGTTAACTTCTTGTTTTTATCTTGTTATAGGATATCTATGATATGCCTTACATGGTTTCTAGCAGAAACCTGACGATATAAGTGTGTGGCAAAAATTCAACGCATGCGTGTTAAGCATAAGTTCTGTTGTTATTCCCTATCATACAGTTAAGTATAATCAATAAATGACATGGGCGCAGATCACGGGGGACATGGGGACACGCACCCCCCCCCCCCCCCCCCCCCCTCACCCTAAAATTAAAAGTGGTATCAAGTGTCTAGAGTTAAGAGTTAATATACCCACTGATGAATATACCCTGCCTATGCAGCTTATTTTATAAAATTAAACATCAAGGGAGATAACTCTGTGAACATTTTTTTTTTTGTTAGCTGTAATAATTAGGTCAAAACAATACGGGAGATAAATCCTGACGAAATTTTGCAATTTTAAACAGCATGTCTGAATTAAATGTAATCAGTCAAAGAAGCCTCGAGTAAATTATAAATTGTTACCTTCACCAGTGTCCATATGTAGGCCTAAGCATAGTTTAAAGGGACAGACCGATTTTTTTTTTTGCTAAAATTTGTGAAAACTATACGTAAGGTTTTTAAAGTGTGTTATGTTTTTTTGGATTTGAGTAAAATAAACGTCTAATTGTCGAGAAATGTCTTGACTATAGGTATAGGTTTCAGTTAGAAATATGGAACCATTAATAAGCCAAACACAAAAAAAAACTATGTCAAACTTCTTAATTAACAAAAAGTGTGCAGTGCAGCTTCCGAAACTGGGTGAACCCAATATACGCCCCCAATTTCATATGGGCGTATACAAATGTACGACGTTTTACAAATCGCAGTTTGAAGTAGCATGCTTTTGACAATGCATAATAGGGCAACATTAAATCTTTTTTAAATGTTTGTTAAATGTTTTATTTATTAATGTCAACTGTTATAAAATATTTATACAGTTGGATAACTAGCGGATGTTGCAATACCACAGTTGTTATGTCTGTTTCTGGCCATCTTCAAATAACCTTCAGCACCCCAAGATGCTCCCCAGCTGAAAAGAAAATGAAAATGGAATTTATGAATGCATTTTGCAAACATACATTTAACATGCACCAGAGACGATTCATAACGCAATTCATATTGTGATATAAAAGAAATTTCATTCGGTCAATTCGGATTGGGTTCTTTTTGATGTTTTAAGATCTTTTGAGTATGTGACTGATTAAGAGGCCCTTGGTTTTCTGACCATGTGAACTACAAGTCGTCATACGTGAATTATTAATAGGTATCATGACGGGAAATTTGAAGCTGCTCAAGTTAATAACACTTTACCAATGAAAAAGTAAGTCACACGAGTTCAAATTCAGTACAGGCCTCTAAACTAAAAAAAACAAACCTGATGCGGACATGGCTGCTTTCTTCTACTTTCTGTATCCATAACATAACCCCACACCACATGCCGCATCAGACGCCCCAAAGAAACTTTCTTAGCCTATTGTCACCATTGAGCCCAACAATTTGGTTAATACCCGAGTCTTGAGTAACGTTTTCGTCATCTATTGCTTAGATACTCCTGATTGGAGGAAAAAATAAAACATACCTGTTTTTAACCAACCAGTAATCTTTAGATCCTTCAGTTCCATAACCCACAGCCAATACACCGTGATCTAATCGTTTAGAACTACAGAAAAAGTCATAGTAGACACCAGATTTGTACAGTTGGAATGATGGATGACTGGCATCAATAGCAACAGAGATAGGTCCAACAGTAGCTACAGCGGTCTGAAAAAATAGAAAAAGATAATACAAGTCCACGTCCACGTAGGTCTGGCATCTTCATAAAGGTATAATGAAAGGGGGTTTAAGTTAAAAAAAAAGTGACATAACGATATTTAAAGAGGATGAGCTATAAGTTGGCTTTGAATAAAGAAACATACCTTCAAATCATCTTCATTTCCGGTTTGGATATCTACAAAACCTGTATCATTAGCAGCAACATTAGCTCTGGTAAAATGACAAGTACCATCTTGAGCAGTGTATGGATAAGAAGCTTCAGTATCAATACCATCGTTAACCTTGATATAAGTAAAACCTTGATCCATTAAACCTCCACCACATCCCATATTACCTACAAGAGAAAAATATAACAATTCAAAAACAGAATCCAACAATATCAATATAATCACATATTTTAACAGTCAAACAAGAACAAGTTCACTTCCAAGCTGGCGACATCTTCAAAAAAATACATGTATTGTACATACTGAACATAATTCCTCCTACATGATAATTTAAAAATCAACGATTTATTGCCATGTGTGAGCTTGAGAGAATCTTTAACAGTGGAACTAAACTCATACCTTGTTTCTTGGAACAGTCAACCAAGTTTTGTTCTGACATTGAAATGAGTTTTCCGTATTTCTTGAAATGTTGACCTTCTAGAGAGCCGGTTGTAGAGAAAGCCCAACATGAGCCACATTGTCCCTTTAATTAAAAAAAATATACATGTATATTTGTTTCTATAGGCTACCTTTTAATAGTACCATGATTTATATCCTAAGCCAACTTTTTGAACTGAGAGTTATGAATTATATCAACTATGCTAGTGCATGGCAAATGATTTGTGAGTAGATCTGTGAGATTCAACAGAGACTAGGTCCTTAACAATACTATAATGTGGATAACTTTTCATACAGGATCCATAGATCAACCCCACCAATTCACTATTAGTGCCTACCTGATTTTTTACTTCTGTTACGTAACCTTTAGTTCTCCAATCAACAGTGGTTGGTAAATCACCAATGTTAGATGGAGGTAAGAATGTGGTTCTTCCTTTCTTATCTTGATTTTCATTCTGTTTGTAACCGTTCATTACACTTACAAATTCCTCACTTGTCTGCAAGGTAATAAATTGTTGGATTTAAAACGACAATAATTAAATTTGTGGATCTCAATCACTGAATGTTCTTTTCTATATACAAAAATCAGAATCAGAAATCATGGTCCACAATGGTCAAAGATGAGCTCAAGTTTTACTAGTATTAACTTACTGATATATACATTAAGTGTGATGTTGAATGTTTTTTTTTTTTTTTACTCCACTGATGATGGATAACAGTTGAAATTGTAAAGTTTTACATGGAAAGTGAGGTCGTGAAACTTACCATATCTCCATAAGCATTCATACCAACTCTAAATGAGTGGACATTTCTGTCGGCTTCCAGGTTGTGTTTTTGGATGTAGTTAAGATTATCATTCCAAATCTTTCGTCTACAATTTGAAAAACAACGTATTAATAAGAATTTAAAAAAAAAAAAAAAATTTCATATTTTTCTTTACTTCAATCTCTTTAATTATCACCTTAACCCTCGGATAGAGATATCGAATATTAATCGTGAAATTACTGAAACAGGGTTAATTGTAACACAAACTTAAAATTTCTTTTCGAAAATTTTATGGTCGTTACGGAGAACTCCCTTGTCAAATACGACAAATCTGTTACTTGCATTTTGGCGGATATTGCACCCATTTTTGTCATGCTCTGGACGAGTTTTTTTTATTAACGGAATTGTTTTGCTTGTACGGATTTTTATTATATCATCAATTACCTCATAGCCTCTTCCTTTGGAGCATATTTCTTGCCATAGGCAGATTTAAACTGTGTCCATTCCTCGTCTAGAAGTTCCTGGGTAAGGGCGGCAGCAAGTCCCAAAATGGCAAGAGCGGCAAGGAATCGCAACATCTGAAAAAGATAGATAAACAATTGTTTCAGTATAGGGAAATGTTACTAATTTTATGATGTCCTGTTTGTATCAAAATCCTCTTCAATGCAATTGATAAGAAAATCCAGGGTGAGGGTTAAATTCAAATATTGTTATTTTCATATCATATTCTATAGATAATAACATATCAATCCAGGTCATTAGATTAATAGGATGGTCAAAGTCTATCTGAAAATACTGTATTATCAACTATGATTAGATAACCAATAAATACAGATTCTTCAGGTACTAATGCGCCATGTTTAATTACTTATACACTTTACTTATTTAATTTATTACAAGACATAATGCCATTGTTTTACTTCTTTCAAAATACAAAGTTTCAAAGTAGGCCTACATGTTTTGCGTTTAGGACCTAATGTATGAAAACAAACTACTTGTACATCAACAACATCTCTCAAACAGTCTCCGTGAAAGTTACGCTAGCTGTGCCCCAGATTATGGTTTATGGAAACGTTCAATGATTTTCGATTGTAGGCTTCTGGCAAGGTAATTCACTTGCATATCTCTAGTTTCCTTTGTATATTGCAATACGAAAGATTAATTTTCAGCTTCAGAGTTTGGGAATGTTAAAATCTTTTGATCCTTGTGAGTTGTTGAGAACTTCCTCATCACCTGTAGTTATAGTAACATCTTAGTGTCTGTTAGAATGCCTTATGAATTTCAATTTTTTATCACACTATAGTCAACAATGGAATGGTCTTGGTCGAAAACGCAATGTTGTCAATATATTTTTCACTTAAAAGAAAAGATTGATCTTACCTTGATTTGCTAGTGGTTAATGTGATAACGAAGATACTGGACTTGTTTTTATATTCATATCAGGATTGATAACAAAACCACATGACATACGTCACATATCACGGGTACCTGGTAGCAAGATCATGACAGGTGACCAAATCAACATTAAGGACAGATTGACTTGGCAATCACTTTGTACCCCATTGGTATTAAAGGGCTTGAAAAGTGATTTAGCCATTTTTTTTTGTGTATCGGGAACACTGATGGCATCAAACAGACGTCTGTGCAGGCCCGTAGCCTGCCAAGTACTTTTAGGGGGGCAAACGTCCAATCAAGGGGGCAGTTTAGGTATCCACCCAAAGGCACCATCACCCCCTTTTATTGAAAACTTTGTGTTATTGCAATGCATTGTTACGCCATTACAGTGCCATCTGTAGAGTTATTTCTACATTTATTGGTGCAGTCGGAAGCCCGGAAATGAGATTTTTTGAAGTTTGAGGACCTCTTAAAAATTTAGATTATTTGACTCCTTGAAACGCGATATGCTGACATTTTCTGATATTTTCCAGCGAATTTAAGGTTTCAAGATTATTTCTATAGGTTTAAAGGGTTCTTGCCTTAAAACCTTTTGAGATTTAGACGCCAATTAAAGACATCTCCCGGCGAATTTAGGGTTTAAGGTTATTTGAATAGCGTCTGAGGTATGTCACTAAGAAAATTTTGAGAATAAAACACACTTTTTTTGCTGCCGAAAACGCCAATTGGAAATCTGGAAACACGATTTCCTGAAGTCTCTTCTAGAAAATTTTGAGAATTTGACTCTCTGAAACGTGATTTCCTGACGTTTCCTGGTGAATTTAAGGTTCATTTGTAGAGGTCCTGTGCGACTAAAACATAGCAAAAGCGAGAAAAAGATGTAAAGATTATTTCTATAGGGTAAAAGAGATCCTGTCTAAACAAAAACGAAGAGATTTAGACGCGAATTTCAGAAAAGGTTTAAGGTTATTTGAATAGGGTCTGAGCTGTCAAGAACGCCAATTGGAAGCCTTGAAAAAACACGATTTCCTGAAGTCGGGGATCTCTTCTAGAAAATTTAGATAATTTGACTCCCGGAAAGACGATTTCCCGATGAATTTAAAATTTAAGGGACTGCGGGACGACACTGGAAAATTTTGAGAATCAGATACCTGAAAACGCAAAATCTTAACATTTCCTGCTAAAAAAAAAAAAGACACCCCTTGACTCAGTAAAATGAATTAATGGATCTTTTTAAAAATAACACTTGAGATTTTTTTAGGGGGGCAAGATTTAAATTAGGGGGGGGGGGGGGGGGGGGGGGTAAAGGCCCCCCCTCCCCCCTTGGCTACGGGTCTGCGTCTGTGGTTCCTGTAATTTCACTACAACTTTGTTTCATGGCGTCATGTTCCCTGAACAGAAATTGTACGAATTTCTGGCAATTTGGTTGACACACACCTCCTTCCTCTTCTTGACTATTACCAGTTCGGGACATGTCCCCCATGTTGATAACCCAAGCTGTAACCACAGACAACTGATTGAAAATTGAGATGGTAGAGCCTAGTAGTGAAGCCATCATAAACATTATAAAAGTGGAACAAAGTTTCAAAACAACATCTCAAGCCGTGTTGTTGAAATATATTATAAAATTAGACAGACCATAAAACAACCCAAATGATATTATATGCCTTTGAAATGAATATGATTACAAAATTTTAATCCATTTATTATACATGTTTATGATAAAATTCCAGATACATCTTATTTCTTTCTATCTGAAGCAAAACTTTGAGCTAGTGAAAAGAAGGAAGCATATATCTCTTCTCCACTTGGAAGGATTTCACTTGGAGGGAGCACAAATCCACCTTCGCCTGATGTTCTTGGTCGTAACTCGTAGGTATAAGCATATTTCACAGATCCAAGTGCTATAGCCCAGTCATCCGATCCACCGGCTGCAGGATCTGAAATTAAATCATATTGGTCAATATATTTTATCGTATTCAATAGTAGGCCTATCGCATATAGAATTTATCAAAATATCAAACAACTGTTTTAATGGGAATTTGTAATAGCATTGTTAAACCAATGCCTTTTACATTATATTCCATGGAATGTTATCAACTTACATAATAAATTGGGTCCAGTTCCAACTTGGAAAACGTTGCCGTTTACTGCAGATGCTGCACTTCCAGCTGCATAACCATAGTTATCCTAAAAAAAAAATAGATAACATATTGAAACAATTGACTCCCATTCCCAAAATTAGATGTTTTGAATTATTAACACGATGTGTAGAGCATGAGAATAGTTATAGTCAATTGAAACTAGGAAATACATGTAGGCCTAGTATGTCCACATCTATAAAATTATTGCACCGATTTTTGTCATGCTCTGGACGAGATTTTTGATTAACGGAATTGTTTTGCTTGTACGGATCTTTATTATAGTAAACTGAAAATGTTTTCTGATCATAACAGTTAATATTATTTGCAGGGACGTCAATATTAAAACGTAACTGGAGGTGTGGGGGTTGTTATGGTCGTTTCTGCTATCATCTCCAATGATTTTGTTTAATTCGAATGTTGACTCATTGAACTACATTTAGGTAAAAATATTTTGTTACAGTTATTTCCCTTGTACTAGTAACTTTTTGTTCTGTTTCAAACTGACCTACATCTAATTGAAACCCATTCTATTACTTGGATAGTTACTTCCCTTGAACTATTAAATTCACTTTGTTGCCTTTCTGCATTATGCAGGCTTATAATATTGTGCAGCATTGACGGATTTGATATTAGCTATCAGTATCAGTACCACTATATAGGCCTACTGCTAAATTGTTAACGTTTTAGAGATCGTTCTAGACTAACACAGTTGGGTGGGTTCCCATATCGCCCCTTCCCATTTCGCCCTTTCCCGTTTTGCCCCTTCCCGGTACGCCCCTTTTTCAGTTCGCCCCTTCCGACTTCGCCCCTCCCATTTTGTCCCTTTCCTATTTCGCCCCTTGCCCATTTCGCCCTTTTCTCGTTTTCGCCCATTCCTATTTCGCCAAATTCACCCTTTAAAACACTTATACCACTTAAGAAAGTGTGCTTGTTCGAATTCTGGCCAAGGCTGTTATTGTATATAGCTGTGTTCCTCCGTAGTATGGAACTGGGAAACTGACAATGAAAAGTCACTATTCTTGCGGATGAGACGATAAACTCATGTTGTTTAATATAATCATTACCCGTATGCGCCAACAAAGATAAAAGAGGGCAGTATGCACATTTTTAATATCAAAAACTGTGTAGATTAAAGAAAGAAAGAAAGAAAGAAACATTTATATTTTACAAGGATAACAACTTAGGTTCCGTGCGGATCCTTTCTCCCAGCTGGTCCTTGGCCAAACCTCTTGGCATTGATCTTTCCCGGATTATCCGTACCAATTTACAGCTGGGTGGACTGGAATTATGAGTGAAGATGACTTATTCAAGGTCATCGGACTTTCACACCCTAGTCAGGAACCGAACTCACAAACAATTATACTTCTGTATTTCTAAAATAGGCTTTTTATTTCAATGTAACCTGAATTTTTTTAAGGGGTTAATAAAAACGGAGTGTTCAACTAACTTGTGTATAACTTTTGGTTCATAATGCAATTAGTTTTAAACATGGAATTGGAATTTGAAATTGAAACGTGAGGGAGGGGGGCGAAAGGGGCGAAATGGGTAGGGGCGAAGTAAGAATAGGGGGCGAGATGGGAAAGGGGCGAATTAGGAAAGGGGCAAAATGAAAAAGGGGTGAAATGGGAAAGGGGCAAAACAAAAAAGTGGTGAATTGGGAAGGGACCAAATGGTAAAGGGTAAAATAAAAAGGGACAAAATGGGAATAGATTAGGGGCGAAGTGGAAAGGGGCGATATGGGATTAAACCGATAAGTTGACATACCGGTACATCAAAAGCTAGGGACAGACCGATAGATTTTATTCTCAGTACTTCGGCCGCTGAATTCTTCAGCTCAATAGGGCGAATGTCTTCGCAGTGGACACACCAGGTGACGTTTGACTCACTCGAACCATTCGCCTTGTAAATTCGCAGTCTGTCCGTAGCTTTACTGATGACGGCATTGCGAGACAGGATGTTTCGTGGGCCGGTTTTATTATTATGCGCATGCTATAGACCAATTCAATTCAAATGCAAGAACGTTTACTCACCAATTCATTAGCATTTGGAGGCCTTTCGTTGTAGTTAAAGGAATACGGTAATAAAATCATTTGAGAATATGAGTGTATGGCCAAGAATCCAATAGCACGGGTTCCGCCATTTTGAACATTATTTACCATTTCTTCAATATTTCTGGATTCGACTTCGGACATAGGAGTTGGCCCCAGGTAAATATCACTTCCACAGTTATTACTAGTACCAGTAACTAAAATATAATGAATTGTCTGTGAATGTAAAAGTGAAATAAATCACACTGATAATCATGGATACACATGTGACATGGATTTGAAGGCTTATCTTTCGACGGTGAGTTGTGAAAAACGTTTTTTGATACGATTAGTCGAACGGATAACGAAAGTCCCCCTTTCTAAACCAGTTGAAAACCGTAGACTTCAACCATGTATCGGACGAAAATGTAGGCCCAAAACATTGAGAAATTAAATCCAAAGGACATCTTATACCTGATTGAATCATAATATATATACACTTACGTCCCCAACGGAATGCAAAATTTCTATTTAAATCAACACCAACACAATTACCATTTCCAGGGTTGCGATTTTTTCTCCACAATCGATACTAAGAAGAAGAGAGTGTATAATCATAAAATCATATTTCAATCAATTCTTCTTTTCGTTACAACCGCGATTACATCTTGAAACGAATTCAGTGTCTGAAATTTGATTATACATGTAATTCTACATTTGGTAAACCGATAACTAATACAGTTTTAGTAGATCCAGTTATTCACGCTGTGTCAAAAATATACTTACGTCTGTATGTGTATATTCATAACCATCAGGGTTAGCTACTAGTAAAACATACCAATCAAAATTATTTAACATAAATTGTGAATCTGAATCTGATGAACCAAGTAACTGAAAATCAACAATTTGAGTTTGAAAAACGTTTACAAAACAAAACCTTATTTCTTAATATTAACTTCTACTTCTACCATGAACAGATCATTAAAAACACTTCATCTTAGGACAGAGAGAGACAATTATAAGGATCTTAAGACCTAGGAACCCTGCACTAGTGGAGTAACTTTAATTTCATGTCAACATCTTCTAAAATATACTCACTCTGTCAACAAAGTAAAGCACTGATGCTGGTGAAATCCATTCTCTGGCATGAATCGTAGCTTCTACTATAATGGCTGGCTTAGTTTGAGCGAAATCTGTCGAAATCTGGAAAAGAAGAATTATATATAGCGGGAATTCTTATTCGTACAGTTTTCCACTGATAATTAAATGTTAATTTATTAATATGGTTATAACTGAAATTTGGATATTGGAAATATTATTCAAAATGAATGAATGTAAACGAAGAAACTATCTTATATTAGGATTTGACCTTTTACTTTTACTACAGCCATCGTGATCATACACAGTTAAAAATGGATTTAAATAATATCTACCTCCAAATATTCCATGGTTTTTCCCAAATAAGTTTCTTCACTCAATGTATGTTTTTTCACAAGAGTTGGGTATGTGCTGACAAATGAGTTTGCATAGTTGTTAATCTGAAATTCACAACAGAGAAAAAATAATGAATTTTTGTTTTGGTGGTCCCCATTTGAACTATTCAAGCACAAAAACAAAAGCACTTGTTTTATATTAGCACTTGCCAACAGATTTGGTTGAACTTCATCCTTCCACATCCAGCCATCCTAAATTACCTTGATGGTACTAATTCCCACCAAAGTCAATTGAAAGATTAAACAGAATTGAGAAAATACACAATAAAATGTATAGGATATATTACTTACCTGACTTAAAGTATGATACTGAGTATGATCAACAATACTATTGAAGTTCAGGGTAGTAACAGTTTTTGATCTCTGCATTGATCTATCCACTAAACTGTAAGCAACAATAAACAACTATGGTCATACAAGTATATGCAATACATTTTTTTTTTTCATAATTTAGCTTTGATTTCAGTACGCTTATGTCATGACCAAACATTTGATGTTAACGAGACTGTGTTTGTATGTAGACTTACGTTTGGATGTTTTCAATATCAACTTGGGGTTCCAAACCATAAGATTGAAGATGTGTCACGACTGTTTGATACTGGTCCTGGCTAACCATGATTTCAGCATTTCTTACTGTCGATGGATCGGCCCAAAAGTCATAAAATTCCTATAACGTAAAACAAGTGCTGGAATTGTATTTTTAACAACGATCATATATGATATCATATTTAGACAGGGCTACGAACCAAACCAATTCATGTGGGGACATATCAGCACGGCATTGATGAGACCAAGAAATACTGTACCATCTGTAAAAGTAGCTGTTATTAAATAGTAATACGTAATTTTTCTGGAACAACTTAAATTCCACCACAACTATTAACACTTAAATTTTAATCAGGGTGAATTAATACCTACCCCATTTAAACCTTCAGATTGTAGCTTGTTCAAGAATTGTACCTGTTGTTGAGTAGAGGCTTTTACTGTTATTAAACGGAAACTGGAATACAATTTGAGCTGCTTTTATAAACTGAACATTTACATAATAATTTAATTTTTAAAAGAACAAAAATAAACATTTGTATGACGTTCTCTACTTATGCATTCCGAGTCTGCAGGAGCATAATCATGAGAAAATCGTATCTCATTTAGTAGGCTAATACTTACTTGCTAAAGTCTTGTCCACTGCTAGCTGGTGCCACAAAGGCCACAGAGATACAAGACAATAATAAAATAGACAACATGTTGTTTACTATCAGAGCCCAGGACATCTGAGTATATCAATATATAGAATTATTATTATATACCATCATTGAACTACTCAAATCACATTGTAAATATCAAAATAAATCTCAAGATGTTCTTGGGATTAAATGACCATTATAAATACCGATAATAGTTTAAATTGGACAACACGAACAGCAAAGTAAGCCTACAAGATGCCAAGAAGTTTATGGTCAAGGACAGCCTTTTTTTTATACGCCTACACGTTAATGTGGGCGTATATATAGTCGTTTCCTCTGTCTGTCCGTCAATCTGTCTGTCAACAATAGGTGTGGACACCATGCATAAATCATTTCTTGATTGTGAGTTTTTGTAATCATCCAAAGATTATTACCATTGTGGTTGAATAAGATTTAAAATGATCGCGATTTCTAGAAGATTTTGACGAAAACTGGGTTTGTAATCATCTACAATGAACCGTATTGAAAATTAGAAAAATGTTTAATGAGTTCTTGCTCTTGTTATTGAATAGTGAATAGTCGTTAAAGATTTTGCGGTCACGATATAAAGAGCCGATATCTTTATGTATTTTGCGAGTGTTTGTATTCATCCAAATTAGAAAACGCAAGAAATATATATGTAATAATATGAGTTATTCCCTTTTTTTTTCAATGCTTCGCTTGTAAAGGCTCTAAAAAGCTAGTATAAAAATGTTACCGTTATGTTTCGTATTGTAAAAATTTTTCAAGAATTACAAGCCACCATCATTTTAAACTAGATCTGAAATAATCGAGTACTTTAATAAATCTGCCAGTCATAAAATGTTTTTTGATTCGATAAGCAAATAGTAAATATAAGTTAAGTTGATCTGAGAGATCACTTCAAATTGAGTAACAATGTCAACAATTAATCTCGTTCAAAATTCAGATCTAATCGTTCGTTAGAGGTTCTGCAAAATACACAAAACAGTTTTGGTTATAGAAGATACCCTCCTGGTGGTTGTTGGTGTTTTTTTTAAATCGTCTTTGATGTGTTTATGGGTTATCTGAAACTCCTGCCATGCCCATGTGTTACAGTTCTAAGATGGTAATTTTGCCCAAATCTACCTACCTGGGTAAACAGGAAGCAAATGTATACTAACTCGATGATAAAAAAAAAAAGAATTAGGCCTATATTTCTAAAAGAATATGGTACCCCGCACCAGTGCAATATGCGCTTGCCTCATTATAAAGGTTTCAGAGATTATCCTACAAGAAAATTTTAAAAATTGATTTATTTTCATCTTCAAACAGATTATGGCGTTGACACACTCCCACCTTTTGAAGTGAATTTGGCTGATTTCCTTGCATCTGCAGCCTACTTGACAGATTTTAATTGACAACGTTCGCATCTTGAAGATTTTTTAGGAATAAGCCTATTATACAGAGTTTGAAAATAGGTTAATTTCCTTTCATCTGAAGCCTTTTCTACAGCATTCTCGTTGACAATGCTCGGTCTCTGGGGAGCGATTGTAAACCAAAAACATCCGAAACTAACTAACTGATGGTCGCATTGTGAGGAACTGTTTCGACATCTTGACGCGTGATGGTGATGAAGGGAAATAATCAAAAACCATTCATCGACAATGCATAAAATTAAGATTTTTTAAAGATTTGCTAGGACCATATCAAATGCTCATATTTTGTGCTTTTTATACGCCCACATGAAAATGTGGACGTATATTGCAGTCACCCCTTTCCGTCCGTCATTCAACAATTTCTTGTGTACGCGATAGAAACCAGAGTTTTTATCCGATTCGAATGAAACTTAATATGTGTATTCATCTTGATTCATCTAAATATCAGCTCAAATAAGTGCGATGGTGCAATCAACTTTTTCAACTATTCAAATTTACTGAAGTGGGCGTATGTTACCTTGCCTGGCAAGCTATCTTTAAGTAAAGATATGGTAAAATTTCTGACCAGAAGAGGTGGGAGGGAGCATGGCACCATGGTTCCCCTAAATGCACCACTGTTGAAAACTGTTTGGCCAATATACCTCATGAATAGTTTGAAAGTAAGGTAAAATTTACTTGCATCTGAGGCCTTTTTGTAAAGCATTCTCGTCGACAGTGCTTAAATCAAAAGAATATTTGGAAAGTTGATTTGCTGGCATCTCATGCCTCTCTGGACTTCCTACTCCTTAAATAATAATTAGTTTCTGATTGATATTTTTTACTATGACAAGATTGTTCATGGGCTGTAGGCAGCTGCCTGCTTTGCCTAGAGGTTAATCCATTTTTCCATTGATTTTTATACGCCCACATGAAAATGTGGACGTATATTGCCGTCACCCCTGTCCGTCCGTCCGTCAACAATTTCTTGTGTAGGGTCCGACTAAAAAGCGCAAACAAGCGCAAACAAACCCAAACAAGCGCAAACAAACCCAAACAAGCGCAAACAAGCCCAAACAAGCGCAAACAAAACCCAAACAAGCGCAAACAACATGTAGCTATACAACTTTGCTATCTTACGCCCACAAAATCTCACAAATAACTGAATATCATGCGTTGATCACCTTTATTCAGTGAGACAAGGAATAGAACCAAGGATTGAATACAAGTTTTATTTCTATCTATTTATATATACATATTACAAGACAACAATAGCACAAATAATAGCATAACAACAGAGTTTTTAACGAGGGGTAATGGTTTTAGCACATTTTATTCTTTTTTTTTTGACCAGGTTTTTTTGCAATTTGTACAGTGGAAGGAACTTGTAATTTTTTATCAGTCGAAACCTGAGTTTTGACCTTGTGTGGTCTTGTTGCCTTCAAAAATTTTCTGTAAGCGGTCTCCTTGTCGTCTTCACTTTTTTTTGCCCAAATAATTTCCCGTACAATGTGAGAATTGTATTGCCTATCTAACATAAAATTCCCCTGGCCATGCAAGGCACGTCTCACTTCTAGATACTGCAATGTGACAATGTTTTCTAGTTTATATATCAAGTCAGGCAACTTATTCGCTTTCCAGTTTGTAGACAATTTCAGGATGTGATTAATGGACTCACAGTTGTTATTTGTCCATTTTTTGGGAAGCCACTTTTGTTTTAGTTTCGGGTCTAAAATTTTCTTTTTGAACTTGGGAATTAGATTATGTTTAAAATGATTCGAAAAAATGGGACATTCATTATCGTATTTTATTTCCAAATCCAGTTTTTTCGTTTCGAAATCAAAGTAGTTCTCAGAGTTACACAGGGATTGTTCACTAGTAAATATTTCAAAGTCAATCTGCTGTCTATTTTTAATGTTCATCCCCACCTTGTCCTTCAGAAATAGGTTCACGTTGTTTTAGGAGTTCGACCACTGTCCCACACTCCACAATCATCTGCAAATTCGCTGCGTTTACCTTGTAAACGACGTTTAATATTCTCGCGATTGTCTAATAAAAAGTAGCAATTCTCTTTAACACCAGATGGAATCGCAGTATGAACATTTTTGTGGTTTTGTTGATTTAAGCAAGTGTAAAGTTCGTCTACGGTTAGAAAGTTGCTGTTTACAAGAGGTGTGCCCTGAGCGCTATCATCGTCCACAAGATCTGTGCTTTTTGTCACATTGTCAATATCAGTGTCATTTCCATTTACAGGCAAAGAATCGAGTGATAATATGCTTAAATCGTTTAATTTGGATGGATTATAGGTTATATCAGGCAATTCACTATCATAACTCGATATCAGCCCTTGTTCTGGCATATAACAAATCAACTGCAGCAGCTTTAGACATTCTAATGAGTGCTTTTTCGTACGAGAACCTGAATTAAAAATAAAATCATTTGTTTTAGAATGCATTGTATATTCAAAAAGTTTCATGTACAATATCGGTAGTTACACAACATTTCGGTGGCAGACAATTAATGTGGGATTAACACCTGAATGTGTAGTCATTAACACCTGAATGTGTAGTCATTATGGATTTTAGTACTAAAAAGGGTGCGAAAAGATTAACGAAACTGTCATGGGAACAAAAATATTTAATTCTTATCTGCCATGGAAGTTCACTAAGGTTGTAAACCAAATATTATAATAGACTCTAATATCACATTGATTTGTTTAGCAAAGATAATTCAAATATATTTTTCCAGGAATTGGTTTCGACTTCCATTTTGTATTTGGGGATATTGACGTAAACAATAAAATAAGTGAAATGAAATGAAATAAGTAAAATCTTACTTTTTTTTTGCTGATTTCTCTGATACACACGGTTGACATACAAAATCACTTCCCCATCCTTTGATGTCGATCGAAGAAGTAGGAATACATTTCGTATGCACACAGTTGTTGCACTCGTCACATATGATATAGGTCGCGGTATTATCACATGCTACAGAGCAGACAGAGCATGGATACTGGTATTTATTACGCTGAGCAACATTACGCTGGGCAACATTTCGCTTATTTCGGAGAGACATTTCGTATATGCATTCACTGTATGAACCAAATGAAATGAAGATTGGAGTTAATTACACAGGTTTAAAAGATCAAATTAGCTTGGGTCGAAATTGAACCAATTTTTGATTAGGAAACTGATCATTTCCGGCTTATTTGTTGCTAACAGATTAACACAATTTCTTTTAATCAAGGGATAATACAGACAGTGTATTAGCAATAGATGTCATCATGCACCCATCTACACACAGAAGAAACCATTCAACACCGTTTAATAATTGACATTGTCGTTGTTTTTGAAATTTTACCAACGATTTTGTTTTACTATGTCGATATCATATACGTAATTTTTATCGTTGTTTGCGCTTGTTTGGGCTTGTTTGCGCTTGTTTGGGCCTGTTTGCGCTTGTTTGCGCTTGTTTGGGTTTGTTTGCGCTTGTTTGCGCTTGTTTGCGCTTTTTAGTCGGACCGCTTGTGTACGCGATAGAAACCAGAGTTTTTATCCGATTTGAATGAAACTTGGTATGTGTATTCATCTTGATAATATCTCGGATGAGTTCGAAAATGGCGCAATTCCAGTCGTTGGTTTCTGAATTATTGCCCTTGACTTAATGAAAAAACGTTAAAATTAACTTGTGTAGGCCTATGCGATAGAAGCAAGAGTTTTTATCCGATTTGAATGAAATTTGGTATGTGTATTCATCTTGATAATATCTCGAGTGAGTTTAAAAATGGCGCCATTCCAGTTGTCGGTTTATGAGTTATTGCCCTTGACTTAGTGAAAAAACACTAAAATTAACTTGTATTCATCTTGATAATATCTCGGATGAGTTCGAAAATGGCGCAATTACAGTCGTCGGTTTATGAGTTATTGCCCTCGATAAAGGGTAGAGTTTTCATTCGAATTGATTCATCTAAATATCAGCTCAAATAAGTGCGATGGTGCAATCAACTTTTTCAAATATTCAAATTTGCTGAAGTGGGCGTATGTTATCTTGCCTGGCAAGCTATCTTTATTGATGGATATCCTTGTGTGATTTAAAAAAAAATATTTATATACTGTTTTGTCAACATTCCTCTATTGTTTGAATAATAAATTTTCAAAAACGAGGGCAATAATCCAAAAAATATTTTGTCTGATTTTCAACTGGGTACATCCTTGGGTAATTACAAGCACTCACATCAACTTTTAATTTACATTATGCTTTATTAATGTGAACAAAATTAACAACTATTAAAACATTTGAAACGGTTTCAGTTAAATCATATAAAAACATCACAAAAAACATTGTCACTAGTATTTCATCTGATGGTAGCTTGAGGAAAATTATGTTCAAATTGAATCATCAGAAATAACCATCATTTTTTAATATAAACTGGATACTTTTTCAATGATAAGTTCCAAAATTGAACTGGGTAATATTATGATGATATTCACACTAAAACTGGATGATTAAACAAATATAAGTACCACATTCTAATGTGGTATTTTACAATGATAAGTACCACAATCTTATTTGGTATTTTTTTTACAAATGATAAGTAGCCTACCACAATCTTATGTGGTATTTTACTAAGATAAGTAACAAAATCTTATGTGGTATTTCTTACAAATGATAAGTAGCCTAGGCTACCACAATCTAATGTATTACTTAACAATGATAAGTACAACAATCTAATGTGGAATTTTTTACAATTATAAGTACCACAATCTAATGTGGTATTTTTTAAAAATGATAAGTAGCCTATTTTACAGTAAGTACCACTATCTAATGTGGTATTTTTACAGTGTTAAGTACCACAATTGAATGGGTAATATTACAAAAATGGATACCAAAATCAAATAAGTAATTTTACAATGGCAGTAGGCTATTCTTTGAATTAGTAAAAAAGTAAAAATTGATTTAACTTTTTAATAAAAGAATAAAATCACTGTTTTTTGCTAAAGATAAATTTTTCAAATGATTTCTTTTAACGAATTAATACTCTTTCTTCACCCCCACCCTCAGTTGATAAAGTGGAAGTAGAACCAGATCTATTTATAGAACCAACAACATTAGAAGGTGGAACAGTGTCTGCCTTTCTTATATTATCATCCTTCTTAGAATTCTAGAAAAAAATGTTTTATTTATATATTATTAAAATCGGTTTATTACATAACAATATACCAGTAAGAGTTTTGAAATGACTATAGTGTTTTTAAGAGCATTTTAAGGCTGATTGTGGGTTCTAAATCATCTCCAAAATTTGATTGTATCAAACTGAACGATTTTCTTGCTAGGTAGTAGTTAGTTTGACTCACACTATGTTTGAAATTAGTTGAAATAGGGTCTGCACGAATCATAGTCCCAGAAAAGCCAGAACAGTAGGAACTGGATTTGAGAGAACTGGAACACTGTTCCAACTAGCGAGGTGGTGCAGCGGGAATCAAGATGGTGGCAAATGTTGCAACCGTATTTCAGTGCAGTGATAGCAGTCATTTCCTGTCCAGAACTACTCAGATATTAGTCCTGTATAGAACTTTCCACTTCATGTCCAGAACAAGTCCAGAATTACTCAAATTCTTGTTTGGAACGAACCTGGAACAGGTCAAGAAAACCTGTTTTGTGCAGACCCTTAATTAAAATCTGTATAATAAGCAACAAGAAAAAAGAATGCATACCTTAACACCAGACCATAGAAGACAAAATTCTTTCCTATGACAAGCTAGTGAAAAAGTTGTTATCAGAAGACAAGGTACAAGATATAACAATGCTGGTTGACCAGTCTCCATGAAAGCCAATGCTAGATATGTAAACCCTAAACCAACAGCATAAGCTGAAATAATCATAAAATAAGTTATAATAGTAATTAAGTACAATCTAACAAGTTACGACATAACCTCCTCCGCGTAAATTTATTCATTTTTAGATCAGAACCAGAAGAAAAGTGCAAGCAGATATTTAAGTAATGAATGTCAAATATCAAGTCTAATGAATGTAAATATGAAATGTATTTAACTGAACAAGGACTCCTTTTTCCATGATTCAAAAAAAAAAGTACCCAAAAAATTCTGCAAGTTCAAAGAGTTAAGTAAGGTTCATATACTCTTAAGATAATGCCAACTGTTAATTGGGAATGGGATTGAATAATATAAGAAATGTTAATGCCAGGGACCCAATGACAGAAAAGGTCCTTTTTTGTGTTATTTTTCTTCAATGTTACTTTCAAGGGAAACACCCCATAAGAAGCAAATTAAATCAAATTCAAACACATGTTCAAAGAATTCAACCAATTTTCTTCTAAATTAGAATTAAATTTTGGTATAAATTGATAATATACATACCTATTAAAGATGATATGTAATACAATCTATTTGAACCAATTTCAATATCAAAACCATGATTATAAGATACCAATAAACCTATAATAATTCAATAACAACTCATTTTGTGTCGCATTCTGCAATTGATTGTCCAATCCCAAAAATACTAGACATGTTTCCATGTCAACCCCTCTGACCTGCATCACTGACCTGGGGAATCAGGTTTAAAAATCTGAAGGTATTATCTCAACCTATGGTGGTATTGAACTCAAGACTTTTATGCTAATTGAACAGGTATCTAACTCACTGAGCCACTTCAGCAACCTTAAATATTGCTCTGAGAAGTAGAACATATTCATGTTATTTTGACAGCCTATTAGTAAAGTGTATTGGAAATTTGAAACTTGATGAAACTTCCATCAATACTTGATGCTGCAAGTCATTAGAATTTTTTTATAATAATATACATACCTGGTACTAAAACATCACCAAAACCTAATAATGAATAGGGTTGTTCTGTACAAATAGAATATACTGATGATAATAATCTCGGGAATTTAAAAACCATTGGTAACTAGAACAGAACAAAAAAAAAACAGATTGAAGTCATTTTTAATTCATGGTGTTTCTATTTTTACACAACAAAATACAGTACACAGAAATGTATTCCAAACAAAAGTGAATACATTTCTTGAATAGCATTGAAAATGTCACCAAAACAGTTTTGAATATTATTTCGAATTTTGAATATTTCAATGTTTTCTCCACATCAATTATATCTACAACAAATTTACAAATAAAATGAATATATAGAAATAAATTTCTTACCTGTTCTCCTGTTGTACTATTTCCACCTGTAGCTACATCGACCATTATACTTTTACCAGTCTAAAATATAATATTCACTCATTTTATATATTCTACATACTTAATAAATGATTAGAAGTATTTTCCATGTTAGCCACATTTTGGATCACTAACGGGAAAATTCATTTGAAAAATCCAAGCTTGAATCAAATTTGAAAACTGTAGGTTACTTAAAAAGAGAATGTCCAACTACCATAAATTCAAAATGAGAAGTATCAATTACACAGTAAGATCATACTTCCAGATTCATAATATCTGTAGAAAAGAAATGAAAATCTTCTTACCTTGGTAAATAATGGTGTTATAAAAACAAAGAAGATATCATAGAAAAATAACAATACCAATAATATAGTGCAAACCTATAAAACAGATTATTAATATAAACTTATTACATATTCCTCAACTTAAAACATTATTTGCTCAAATTCAAATTACTGACATAACAGAAGGTCCACTTATCTCAAATTTTAAAAATATAAAAATGTTGCTGGGGACTGAAATTCAAAGTCGAGCCTTTTTGCAATAAAAAACAATGGAAAATCCTTTCTAATGCTATCTAGAATATTAGAGGAAACGCCACTACATTTATCCAGCTCAGAAGTCCTTATTCTGTCATGAAGAAAACATTGTATACAAAAATATGCCTCATTAAATTAAAAGTGAAAGCAACAGAGATTTTGACTTCTATTCTAATCCAAAATGCAACAATTATTTAAACACAGATTTTCTATCATTTAATTTTGCCCAAGAAAATGTTTGTTACAAGATAAAATCTTGATATAATACCTTGAGATTGGGTAATCGGATTGTTTTTAACATATTAATAGAAAAGGCAGCACCCAGTATATCCTGTAGTATCCACGCATAACTGAAACCAAAAACATTATCTCAGTTAAAACTATATTTCAATTCTGGTTCTTCTTATTAGCTTTCTAGAACATGTTTAGGAAAATAAAGACAGGCAAACGCCATGCAGTGTGCAACAAGGGAAATTTTTAAAAGACAGCAAATTAGCCCACCACTATTTTTTATTTCCAACTGTCAAGAGGTCTTTTACCTTCACAGCCTGTGTCACAATGGAACATTCTCTTATTGAAGAATAAAGTTCAATAACAATTGTTTCTGTTTAGATCATCTTACCTCTCATGTCTTTGAACAGCCCAAAATATACTAATAGAAGCACATAGTAAATATAACAAAATAGAACGAATTTCTATTGCACCACTACATCCTGGTATCTTATCAACAGAAATACTGAAAATAACAAATATATAGCAAGATAAGCATCATGAGGAATTTAAATTGTCTTACTATTGCATGTGATACCCAGACATATAGTCACACTAGCTGTGGATACCATATCAAAATCAATTTGTATTATAAACATTTTGGCCAGATTTTTAATGAATAGACATTTCAAATAACAAAATTTTCCTGGTGCTTTATATGACGTAAGCCTATTTTCATATTTATACATACACGTATATATATGCATGAACCAAAATACTATATTGGTACTTACAATGCATGACATTTTAATATCTTGTTCCAGATAGGTTGACAACAGAAATATAATCCTACTGATCCAGCTAATGTGAATAACCCTATCACAGCATACACTGAAATTATTACAATCAAATAAATCCAATTACAAAACTTAACAAACATACAAGGAAGTATTCTTTCTTGAAAACCTATATGGCTTTATGATTTGACATTACAAAAGTTTAAAAAAAAATCATTACCTCCTGCCAAAATGCTTATCCTGATTAATATAAAGGCATAATTTATTAAGTTTTTAAACTAGAACTCAAGAGCTTAAAACTTATAAATATGCACCAATTCAGATAAATTTAAAATAAGAGGATATATGTTGTTTTTGTGGAAAACAAACTCAAGAAGGAACAGTCATAAGTACTCACCCAGATAATCATAGAAAAAATATAGAGACACCAGCATTCCACATAATAATATAACTAATATTAATAATGATACAGGTGATAAATTAACAGCTTCATCTTCATCTACATTAATACTTTTATCTGTATTACATCTATACTTCTTACTGAAATTATAATCAATGTTATCACATCTATACTTCTTACTGAAATTATTATTACATCTATACTTGTGACTGAAATTATAATCAATGTAATTACATCTATACTTCTTGCTGAAATTATAAATAATATCATTACATCTATACTCCTACTGAAATAATAAATAATATCATTACATCTATACTCCTACTGAAATTATAAATAATATCATTACATCTATACTCCTACTGAAATAATAAATAATATCATTACATCTATACTCCTACTGAAATTATAAATAATATCATTACATCTATACTTCTTGCTGAAATTATAAATAATATTACATCTATACTCCTACTGAAATAATAAATAATATCATTACATCTATACTTCTTGCTGAAATTATAAATAATATCATTACATCTATACTCCTACTGAAATTATAAATAATATCATTACATCTATACTCCTACTGAAATTATAAATAATATCATTACATCTATACTTCTTACTGAAATTATAAATAATATATCATTACATCTATACTTCTTACTGAAATAATAAATAATATCATTACATCTATACTTCTTGCTGAAATTATAAATAATATCATTACATCTATACTCCTACTGAAATTATAAATAATATCATTACATCTATACTCCTACTGAAATAATAAATAATATCATTACATCTATACTCCTACTGAAATTATAAATAATATCATTACATCTATACTCCTACTGAAATAATAAATAATATCATTACATCTATACTTCTTGCTGAAATTATAAATAATATCATTACATCTATACTCCTACTGAAATTATAAATAATATCATTACATCTATACTCCTACTGAAATTATAAATAATATCATTACATCTATACTTCTTACTGAAATTATAAATAATATCATTACATCTATACTTCTTACTGAAATAATAAATAATATTATTACATCTATACTCCTACTGAAATTATAAATAATATCATTACATCTATACTTCTTACTGAAATTATAAATAATATATCATTACATCTATACTTCTTACTGAAATAATAAATAATATCATTACATCTATACTTCTTGCTGAAATTATAAATAATATCATTACATCTATACTCCTACTGAAATTATAAATAATATCATTACATCTATACTTCTTACTGAAATTATAAATAATATCATTACATCTATACTTCTTACTGAAATTATAAATAATATCATTACATCTATACTCCTACTGAAATTATAAATAATATCATTACATCTATACTTATTACTGATTTATAATCAATGTTATTATTACTTTTATATAATATAATAAATTTATTATAGAAATAATACTTACATATCATGTTTGACAATACCAGACCAATACGACCCAACAGCAACACAAAACATGGCTATCAAAAATATACATGCCATATTTGGGTCTACTTTAGCATCATCAGGTGCATACATAGACACATATACATCACTTCCCATTGCCTATAAATATTCATATAAAAGTACATTTATATTATTGATAAAAATTATGTGCTCTACTTGAAATCTCAGAGCTAAAAACACAACCAAAAAGACATAATTCTTGAGAAAGACCAAGCGGTTTCCTAGAAACTTGATAGCTACAGTAACAGAATAGTCTTCCGCTTGTTTGAATCTGATAAGGATTTAAACTAACAAATAAACGCAGAAAAATTTACCTCTAGTGAACGGAAATCTTTCCATGAGATAGTAGCTAGAATAATGGTGATATTATCATACTCTTCATCTGATCCACCTGGCACTGTCTATAAATAGAATATTTAAACTTCATACTTTATAACTATATAAACTCGCTTTTTATAATAAGCAGCGATAGCTTGGTGCTGAGAGTTATAGGTCTGAAGTCAAACATATGTAAGCTTATATGTCTATTTGGAAAGAGGACAAGCCTGTTTACCTATCAAACCAGCCAAGCATGCGCTCAGACTAAAACGAACAATAAATTGCTTGCACTCTATTGATATTTGTCCAATTATGGGTACATATTTATATCTTGGTCAGATAATATAGAACTGACTAAAAATGCATAAAATTGTGGTATTGATCATACTTACCATTGATGTTTCATTTTCATAATTTATAGAAATCAGAGCAGTTCCATTATACTTTTGTACAAAGCTGGCTTTCTGGACAAATGAACAATTACCACGTAATGTGACAACAACATGATTTTCTATTGTTTGTGTGTAAATATCTTCACAACCATAACTAGATGAATAGTCAGCTAAAAGATGTGGTTTCTACAATTAGAAAGATTGAATAGAAAGATTAGTTGGCTGTACAAGTAAATCTTTCACCATTATCGATAAATACTGACAGGTATTCAGTTAAGATAAAATAGCTCATAATTCTTCATTCTTTTGCTCAAAATGAAATTTCTTCTTCATTCCATAAATAATGCTGCACATCATTAGATTCAAAAAATTCAAATAACTTACGGCTAGGTATGAGTGTTTTGGTAATTTTTGAAAACTTGGATTGTATGCAATACATACTGTAGTCTCCAATGAGTTATTTTTTCCAGATCTGGCATATAAAATACCTAGATCTCCCTTCACCTAAAATATGAAAAAAAAAATTATAGTGATGCTTATAGCAGTTAGATCTCAATCTTAAAGGAGAACAGTATTTTATTCAAGTCCTAATTTTGACTTTCAAATGCTGAAAACAATGGATACACATGGATTTCAAGGCTTAAATTCTGACAGTGAGTTGCGAACACTATTACTGATTAGAAGTTAAATAAAATCATGTTTCAAGGACTACGGCAAGACTAGTTGAAAGGATAGTGAACCGTCCCCTTTATAGTAATACAACAGCAACTATCTGAACAAAACATACAATATTATGTGATCTATGCAGAAAAATGCATAATGTTTTGGTGATAATTACATAGAAAGTTTGAAAAAACCCTATGTATTTTTTTAGGCAAGAATGTTGCTTAGAAAGCCTGTGGACTTCTTAACATTGCTTGTGGTACGGTACCATTTTAATTGTATAGGACTAAGAAATTCTATGACAGAGTAGAAATAGTTACTATCATTTTATAACAATAACTATAAATCAGAAATTAATTCTTAAAATATGAAATAAATATTGTAACAGTATGAATGATAATTTGTAGAACTATTAAACATTAGGTATGTGAGGTATGTAACGAACTATATTTTACTTTTAGATCAGTAAACTGGTCTTGTAAACAACACCATTGACGTGATCGAGCGGATCATAAAATGTCATTTTGACATATTTTGAGTATGATGGATTAGAATGGGAAGTTAACAATAGATATTTTTATTTTTTTTATGATGAATCATGTAATTTATCAAACAAAAAATGGTCATTTACTTGGGCTTGGTAATATACGAAAGTTTAATAAAATAAATTATCCTATCAAGGATGTATGTACCACAGCAAATATAGCTATGTTATAAGTGGTAAAATTATTCTTTGGCCACACAGTTCTGAATTTCTCTTACAATTAGGCTATGAATTATATTTCCAAATACTGTCACGCCATCTTTTTCATTTCCATCTCAGTGATTTTCTCCCTATCCTATATTAATAAGTATATTTAGAGTGTAAGACGAATTTCAATGGCTTTTATGGATTCATTCTGATTCATTTTGACAGAACTGTGAAATGACAGGGACTAAAACTTTAAGGATTTTAATCCTTGGTTGATTTTGTAAAGGGGAGAAACAAGTGTACAATTACTAACTACTAAGCCTCGATAATGACGATATATATAATTTGATTCATAAGTCGCACTTTGAATGAATGAACTCAGCTTTTTTTTTTTTTTTTTTTTTTTTTTTTTTTTTTTTTTAACTCAGCTTTAGTGATGTTAGAATTTTAAATATATATCATCATTTAAAAGTTAATGATTCGCAAAAACAAACGAACTTACCACACCAGAAAAGGTCAACACAGACAAGAGACTAACACAGAAAATACATATCACTGCCATGACAGATGACTGGATGACTATACAACAACTTCCGGTTAGACGTGACTTTCCAGATCTCCGTCACTCTCGCTAATCGGCTTCGGGATCGAGCATAGACATACTAATTAATAGTATGTCTATGGGATCGAGTTCATCAAATTCATAAGGGCGATAACTCTGTCAAAATCTTTCAAATGGAAAAAGCAGGAAAATATTGTTGTTGTGACTGATTACTGGTTACAATGAAGCTTTTCCGTAGCTTGGTCAGACATAGGATTCCTTTTGCAAACTCTGAACACCAGAGTTTGTGATTATACAGTGACATTGCCAATAATTTTTAACATGCCTGGTGCTGTTTGACACCAAACAAACTGCTTTACCGTACTTGGCACAGAAAAATGAAATAAAAAATGAAATGTCCTAAATGAAGAAAAAAAAAAGGATACAATGCATCAGAAATAATTGATATCTTGAGGTACGAGACTTGTGAGACAAAGTTCAGGAAGGCCATCAAGAAATATTCATTTAAAAGAATGTCGCCTGGATTCCATGATTACTTTCGAATTCAAATTATGTTCAAACTATTGACATCATGTTTCTGGAAGGGAATGATAGTAAACATGAACATGTATGATGAAGCTCAATAGGGTACTCAAAAGTAATTTTCTTTTAAACTTAGTAGGGCAACAAGGAAAAGTCGTCACCATCAGAATCGTAGCTACCAGCAAGAGACATGCAATAAGGGAAGAGATATCTTTCCGTGACGAAGGAAAAAACAATTCAACAAGATTATAATTAGTCAAATTTGGTGACCATTTATTTTTGAAGCACTGTTTGTCACTTTAAGATCAGTTGAAAAATACAGTTTTAAAGGCCGCTGACGATGTTGAACTAGACCTATTAAAAAATACTATGGATGTTCAAGATATGGCCTATAGTAGTTATAGTTCCAAACCTGAGGATGATCGTGAAAGTGCCACCCGGTGAAATCTGGTGTAGATATACCCAAGATAATCATGAAGACTGGAAAAAGATTAAGATACTTAAACGAAATGCTTTTCTTTGCGAACCTAACTTAAAAAACCAGTCTCAAATCTCTTTAAAACTACAGAAATGGAAGGATATTGAATATATTACAGACCCAGAAAAGAGGTCCTATTATCAAGCTCTTCCCCGGGATGTAAGCAGTTTTGGATCGGGTGACGAATATTGTGATTAATTTGTTAAAGCTTTATTTCAGCTGTATAATATACTTAATCATATAATATTTCTTTTCCAAAGTCTAAATCCCTAAATCTGTACTGTTATTAACAATCAATTATCACCTTAACTTATCAGCTTGAATGCTTACTCTTGTAGATACATGAGGAATTTTATCAATCATACATGAGTAAGTATTTCATAATGAAAAGTGGTATCTAGAAGAGTAGGCATACCCTGCCTGGCGCCACACCCGTTAACTGTTAAACATACACGAAACAAACTACAAAAAGAACATAAAGCGCCAGATGAAAAAACCGTGACTTGACGACAAATTTTCATAAGTTCAAGGGACGTAACTGGTGAAAATACATAATTGTCCAATTTCGACAATTCAAGGGACGTAACTAATCATAATTATGATTAAAAAAAAAAATATTGAGTACGCCCGAATCAACAAGGAAGCACTCAACGACGAAAAGTGACACCAAGCTATCAGAAGGGCAAGTAAATACTGCCTAGAACAACACCGGTAATAGCTGCTTAAAGATACAGATAAAACGGAGGCAAAACAAAAATTAGTGTCTTGTAAAATTATAAAACAACAGGGGACAACTCGACAAAGTTTCGTGAGGACAAGTTTAAATGAATCGTTAAAAGAATGCAACCTATTAGAATGAACAAAAAATCTAAAATTTGTTCAATAGGAGTTAATATTCATCAAGGGACTTGCCTAGTTGCATACTATACAACAGATTACCTAAATAATCTGATAAATCTAAAAAACAATATTCCATACTGTCTATAGGAATTGATAGCAAGCACAGAAATTAAAAACCTGATATCATTTTACAATTTCTAACATATATTGGCTCTGGTTCCATCTGAAACTATCGCGCCTTTCTTACGTTCATAGAATTAATAGATGATTCTGGTAAACTAGGTCAGGTGCGTTCTCGTTTGGAGCGAGTTCATAAAATTCATAAGTAAGGGCAATAACTCTGTCAGAATCTTTCAAAAAGAAAAAGTAGGTCAACGATAACGACGGCCAATTAGATTTATTTGACTGGAATCTTCATATAGCCTATAACTGTCTGTCTGCCATGTTTGTAGGCCTTATCATGGTCTGAGCAAATGTAATATGAATTCGAAGTAACTAGGCTATACATCGTCAGCAGCAATATTATTGCACCGAATATGAAGGTGACAACAAAACAGTGTTATTTAAAATAATAGAAATATCTCATGGTTCGACTTGCTGGGATATGCGTGGATTTCGAAAAGGTAACATGTTCATGTTTTATTTATGTAAAACATGGTGGACAAGAAGTAAAACAATTTGTAGCTCAGATGTATTTTCATTATTCCGTTTCGTTTTGCGGTTCGAATCTTTAGTAGGCTAGACCTACTTGGTTTCTTTATTCAATGGTTCTGGAACATACTTGCTAATAGAAGTAAATGATTCATTTGATGTTGTGGGTTTAAAAGTTGATTTTAAAGGTCGGCAGCATTTCTGATATCCGTTCCTTTTGAAACATGTCGATCCCCGTCTGCCGCTCCTTTACCATACCCTGCTTCATGCAGATTCCTGGAAAGGGTATGATGATGTTAATTGAAAATTCATTTTATTTTTATTTTTGTCGGGCCATCGCTGGTGAAATTTATAGTTCAAAATAATATTACTCGGGGGTGCTATTTACTTCAGTACTTATGTAAGATGTGCCCAAATGACAACTAGGTCATGTCTCATTGACACCAAAACACTACAATAATGAAAAGTTAAATCAGTACCAACATATAGCATATATCAGTATGGTGATTTGATTTCTGGATGCCCTAAAATGGACGCTCTGTACTTCTCCAGTATACTGCAAGCATAGTTTTCTCAAAAATGGATGTGGACAACAGCTTCGTCATTAGACAGAGCTGATCGAAATTCTCGGAGAAATGAAAAAAAAGGTGAACTGCAAATCGTTCTTTCATTTCTTGTCAATAATATGTCTTTCAGGTCCAACAATGTTTAATCAAATCTATCTTTCACTGCTGTCAAAACTTGATTTTCCATTGACCGTAGTCTTTATTCGCTGATTCTTCTTGGAAATCCATTGATAATAATTTCTCTCGACATACGTCCTAACCATTGGTCTTCACAGGTTTCACAATTATCATATAACATATTATATTATGTAGGCTATTCACATATCATTTTCTTCAAATGGTGGACTAAATGATGATGAGATTCCTTGTTCTTTCGAAATAATGTCAGCCATTAATTCGTTGACCTATTGACGAACCGACAAATATAGACTTTTCATCTTCCTAAGACACTGCGGACAGAGCCTCTTCGTATTGGCCATGGTTAGTTTCGAAAAAATAAATAGTTACTTCTTGCAAGTTCTATAACTTCTTAAAAAAATGAATTAATATGGTACATTCATTGGAATTTTATTTTGTCCTGCCCAACCATTACAGAAAAGAGACGCTTTTCTCTATCCTCTAAAATCTGCAGATCTTTAAGAAGATAAAAACGATGCATTACATTAGCTCCCTTCCCAGCAATAGATGCATTCCATAAAAAACATCAGCTTGCATTGTTTTGACAGTACAAACCGAAAAGTTATACATGTAACAAGAAAGTCGTCTTTCATAAAACACCTCACATCTGTAAAAAATATCATTTGTTGAAGATCAAAAGATGCTACAAGATGATTTTTATTTTCCTCTTTCTTCATTTGATCTTTCATTTTCAATGATATGTTTTTCATAAGAAAGTAGCAGATTTTCCTTTTCTGAATTTGTGCTGTTTCTGTATCCTTCACAAATCCCACACAGATGCGGAAAATTAAGTTTCATATTTGTTAAACATTGCAAATAAAATGTATTTGATAGGCCTACGGGTTTGTTAGGATTTTCACCTGAATACAAAGTAAACATTTTGGTGACACTTAATTCATTTAAAGGCATTGGAAGCTGGTGTCTTGTCTGCAATAATGCAATAAATTTATTGATGTGAGCTGTAACAAGCCTGTTCTTATCTGAGTTGCTTTCTTATAGTGTTTGTACTCCACCGCGCTTCTCTTTTTTAACAACTTCCATCGTGTGTGTTTTAGCTACGGCTGTTCGAACTTTTCCTTCTGCTACATTTAGTGTATTCAGAAACATAGTTCAGCATACTCGAACCCTGTCTCCATTGTCATCAAGTGGTAGAAAATACTTCATGGTTTTAGATTTTCTACTGTTTTCGACGTTGCTTTTTGTACATACAACATTTACTCAGACTCAAATCTTTCACCTCGTAGTCCACAGTCTTTAGCCTTAGACCTCTTACTTAGTTTTCTTAGATGTTGCATCATTTGGCTCTAATATTTCTGCCAGTGGCTGCCTTGTCTCTCCTTCTACCATGTATGCTTCTGGATCCATATCCGACGTACTCTCGTATTCTGTAACTTGAAATTTGTCATCTTCGTCTCTTCTCGTATCATCGCTATCACCATCTTCGTGTAGTTTAGAGGTTGATGCCTTTGTTTTGTCCAACTGCTCTAAGATGGAACATCTGTAATGTCTTTATCTTCTATTGTGTCTAATAAACTCGAATTAAGAACACTACGGCATGGATAAAAAGAGATCTGTAATGTCACCTGATTCATCTATGTCAATGTCTGTCTAAGACATCTTTGTCGGCATTTTTTTTTCTAAATCTTAATCTTTAGGGTAGGATATCATCTTCCGAATCAAGAGACAGATTGTCTGGAAAGAAAATTTTAATTTTCAGCTCGTCCAATATTGAAAGCAGTTCCTTTCCACCATCCGAACCCACACTTATTTAAAAAGTTCAAGGGAGGTAATTTTTCATTAAAAACCATGAAATTTACAAATTATGGGAGATAACTCTATCAATGCAAAAAAAAAAAAGACCAGAATTAATCCTAGAAAACCCAATCCATTAACATTCAGCGTGTTATGGACGGTCATAGAAGTAGAACACAACTTTACTGCAGCTCAATGATTTAACATAAACTTAATTCTAAACTTGGGTTCCCCCTGCCAGTGATGCAGTTTGTAGCGCTGACATAGAGGGAGCCTCACGTCCCTGGGAAGTTTGAAATCTAAAAAAAAAGAGTATGTCACTGTGATTGCAAAATTCCCTTGATTGTACAACAAGCCATAAAACTGAATTTTATTCAGTTACCATATAATGACGTATTGAAACCGGCTCGCAATGTCAATATATTTTGTCGGTTCATCTGTACCATTGCACCTCCAGTTTCGAAAACCTGACTACGCCACTGGTAGTTGCTCAAGAGTAGTACGTATCCGAAATCGTTTCTCCCTTTATCTTTATTAAAACAACTCTAATACCCCATTTACAATTTTGAGGTGACATATCTGAATAATATTTGCAAATGTAAACAGGGCGGATCCAGCATTAGAGTTTAGGGAGGGCCATTCTGATAGAAAACTCCGGGGGGCAGAGCCCCCGGGAACTTTTTTAATGACCACGCCCATCAAACTCTCGGCGCCCTTTCTCATGTACTTAATAGATCTTCAATTGCACTATTTGGCTCATTATTTACACGCATTTTCTATCAGAAACATTTATATGTAGCTCAACCCACTCTGAGAGCGCTAGAAAGTTAACCAAGAGAGATATAAACGTAAAAGTGTTCAAAATTTTAAAACTTATTTTAAAGTCGCGCTTAATTTTGCATCAAACTGTTGTTATCATAATTTTTCTGTTATTTCCAAATTATTCTTTCTTCTGGTTATCATGACTTGAATAACACTATTTTCTGTAAAATGCATCTTAGATCTGTTGTAGAATTACTTAAATTTGATGACTTTTCAAAACGTTTTCACGCGATTCTGGTGAATGAGAGTTAGGAAACGATGAATTGTTCCTTAGTATAAAGCTATAAGATCCAACGTTGTTTTCTACTTCGCGTCTTCTTATTTAACATTTCAGATTTGCAAAATTACTTACGTAAGGCTCTTTGATTGTTTTATTCGCCGAAATTTCCATGTATATTTTGACATGTAATGTGATGCGTTTCACGATGTGAAATCTTACCGTTTGGGGGGTTCTGACTCTCTCCCAGCGATATCTGTCCAAATAGCTATCAGAGGCTGGGGAAAGAGTTTCGGACTAGGGCCACATAAAAAAAAAACAATTGATGATCGTCCCCGCCCGTGCCCGAAAACGGCCCCGTCCCTGATTTTTTATACGCCCACACAATAGTATGGGCGTATATTGCGGTTACCCCTGTCCGTCCGTCCGTCCGTTCACATTTACCTCGTGCTCACTCTACAGACTACAATTCTTCATGGATCCTTTTGATATTTTGTATGTGTGTCAATATCATTATGAAGATGTGCACTATTGAATTTGGTGATGATTCGATGATTTTCTTCCAAGATATCGCGTTCGTTTTTTTGCTCGTTCTCACTCTACAGACTACAATTCTTCATGGATCCTTTTGATATTTTGTATGTGTGTCAATATCATTATGAAGATGTGCACTATTGAATTTGGTGATGATTCGATGATTTTCTTCCGAGATATCGCGTAAAACTCTGATATCGCGTTCGTTTTTTTTGCACATGCTCACTCTACAGGCAAGAATTCTTCATGGATCCTTTTGATATTTTGTATGTGTGTCAATATTATTATGAAGATGTGCACTATTGAATTTGGTGATGAATCGATGATTTTCTTCCGAGATATCGCGTAAAACTCTGATATCGCGTTCGTTTTTTTTGCTCGTGCTCACTCTACAGGCTAGAATTTTTCATGGATCCTTTTGATAATTTGTATGTGTGTCAATATTATTATGAAGATGTGCACTATTGAATTTGGTGATGATTTGATGATTTTCTTCCGAGATATCGCGTAAAACTCTGATATCGCGTTTATTTTTTTTTTGCTCGTGCTCACTCTACAGGCTAGAATTCTTCATGGATCCTTTTGATATTTTGTGTGTGTGTCAATATCATAATGAAGATGTGCACTATTGAATTTGGTGATGATTCGATGATTTTCTTCCGAGATATCGCGTAAAACTCTGATATCTCGTTGGTTTTTTTTCTTGTGCTCACTCTACAGGCCACAATTCTTCATGGATCCTTTTGATATTTTGTATGTGTGTCAATATCATTATGAATTTAATGACGATGCGATAATTTTTATCGCATAAAACTCTGCTATTGCGTTTGTTTTGGTGTTCACATTTACCTCTTTATCAAGCTGCTGGTGGGCGTATACGCTTGCGAGACTTGCCGCAAGCCTATGTTTTTGATTTTTTATTTAAAAAAAGCGTAAACAATCGTAGGTATAGCAAAAATTCAATTTTTCTCGGACATTTAACGCGGAATAACTGTAATATAATAGGAAATACCATCAGTAGGTCCATCTAGCAATTTTATTAATTTACAAAAACAGAATATATGCGGTCTGTGGAATATATTTTCTTTAATTCATTGTTTGCATGCTTCTGGTGTGGAATAAAGCAGTATCAGCATGTGGGCTTAAGTGTTTTAGGGTCCTATAAAAAAATAAAAAATAAAAAAAAAACCTCCCCCCTCCCCTGATTTCGGAAATTGAAAGGACGATCACCAATTTTTTTTTTATGTGGCCTAGTGTAAGGTAGTAAGGTAAGCTATATGGATTTTATATGGTATTCACACAAAGGTATTTCTTCAACAGTTATTCGAAAGATTTCAATATTTCTAATTTATTTAGAACGATTTCCTAAACTGAGTTAGCTTCGGGTTCATCAACGGCATACTGGATTTGAAAACATTTGTTTAATACATGTATTTGTAAATCTAATAATAATATCTGCATTAACAAGAACTAGACCTATAAAGTGTCTTTGCATGGTTTGTGTTATCTGCGAGAGTTACTATAGTTTTAAACTGTTTTCTTTATTCCAACCTGCGGTAAAATCATAGTAAGATTAGATATAGGTTGAAATGAATCGGGTCTCATTTCTAAAATACACACAGTAGAAATAACAGTGGTCAGTAAAAACAAAATAAACAACAGGCGATCTAAAACATACGCTACATCCCGCCACTCTCTTAAAACTTCTCCATCTTTCATTTCATCCACTTGTTTTCTCTGTATTAAATTTAATAATTGTTTTATTAAAGTGTTATATGTATTTTGATTATGGATACATTCTGAACACGGTCCTTCACGACAATTGTTGTCTTGTCTCATGTTGTGGTTGTCTCCCCTTAAATCCATTCCCGATGTATCGATTATCTCGACTTCAATTTTCCGACGGTCGAGTTTTATCACTTCCAATTCTTCTGTTGACACTTTACCTTTTCTGGACATTAAAAAATCTTTAGAATTTTGTCTCCGCTTAGATTCTTCGTGACGCTTTTGTTTAATGCACAGTAAAGGTGATAAAAATCGGAACACCAATATTTTCAGCCATGTGGGAACTTTGTGCGGTTTGCCTCTTTGATGGTGAATACCGAGAATAAATACTGAAGAAAGCACTGATAAACAACTCGTCGTTAAAACTACCATCAAATATATACCTAGAATTAAAAAAATGTGTCAATAATTTTACAAGTACCTTAAAATCTATCAGATTGACGATGGGACAATGAAGTTGTTCACCAACATGTACCTGTAGTTTGATTGAATACTTCTGACATTCATACTCAATTACAAAAAAAGAACAAAACACAACGACTTTTCTGATCGTTGGTACTGATAATTTTGTACAATCAAGTAATTTTGATTTCGAGTTTGCAAAGATTATTCGTTCTTGAGTTTAATTTTTTCAATTTTGCCAAATGCCCACGTCAAGAGTAATGTCATTTTGTTTTATGTCTTTTATTAAGAGGGGTTATTATGAGACCAAAAATCAAGAAGAAAATTTACACCGGGGCCTGCCGGGAAGTGACTAATATAGAAACTAATTGTACTTACTGATTACTGAAATAGACTCTGATGTTTGTGGCATTTTATCAGCTACCATTAACATAAATACAGTAATAGTGAGTAAAACTGAGAGACCCAGGGTGATTTTCTCACCACTCTCCGGTGGAAGCAGAAATCCTGCCAAACACAGGAACGATAGAATAATACAGGGAATAATAATATTCATAAAATAGTACTTAATACGCCGTCTTAGATAGATATAGAACGTTACATCTGGAAAAGGTTCGTTACAGCAATTGTAGGTCACAACGTTTCTTTCTACAGCTAATCCTAGCAACTCCCATTCACCGTTATCAACAAAATTAGATAAATCCAATGAATCTGATCTGTTCCACACATCAACTTGCCAACCATTGTAAGCCCAAGATCCAAGTTTCAATTTACAAATCTGGTTATCAAAAGGGAAAAATGTGATGTCTATTTTACAGGAACTTCTAAATCTAATAACGGGACCCCAAAACACTCTGCTATTATTGTACACCATAGCTAAACTCTGCATATAACCCGACGTATAATCATCTACGCTGAAAAATACAACCATTTCATTTTTTAGAATCTGAGAACACATAACTCTCTTTTACTAGGCGTAGCAGCTTAATATTTTAGGGGGCTAAGTAGTTGATTGGAAACTTCACAGTCCCACGCTAAGGAAAAGACCTATAATGTCTAAAGACAATATTCACCCATTACGTCAATCAGATAAAGAGACGGATGTTTCTGAAGCACACATAATAGCAGTCACTATGTCGTGTTCGTCTTTGTCATTGGCCAAATACTATGAATTCATAGAAAATAAATTTGTCTGATGATACCTCATTAATTCAGAGGCATATGTCACTGCTCAGTAGAGTTGAAAATATAATCTAACCTATTATATAAAACGATATCTGGCAACCATATTGTATCACATGGTATTCTTATAGATATTATATCTTCAAAATCACTAGCATTCCATAACAATCTTTCATCATACCATTCCTATAATATATAAAAATAAAAGACACATTAGCCTGTCATATCGGGTGTCCCAGAAAAAACGTCCTCAACTTTGACACAAAGTATCTCAGCTTCTGATGAGCCGATCTCTTTCAAAATTCCCTCAGATTTACTTCAACATGTCCTTGCAAGACCCTTAAAAAATGAAAGTCATCGAACAAAAATTGTACAAGTACTGCCTCGAACAAAATAGCATGTCACAAAATTCAATATCAGCAAATTACATATTTGAATTTGTGTCTTCACCACAACATCCACCAATATCAAACATTTTCCATCCTGATAAACTCTCACGGATCTCATCTAAAGGAACCACTCCAGAAGCGGCCATCCTGCATTTCAGTTCCTGTTTAATCAGTGTGTCCCTTTATAATAATAATAATAATAATAATAAACTCTTTATTTTACATGGTTCAGAATTAGGCCCAATACCACGAGTGATAACGGTCCTGTCTCACACCCAGCCCATGGGGACAAACATAGATACAATATACAACATATAGACACCCCAAAAAAAAAAAAATAAAAATAAAAAAATATATATTAATGTACAGAGTTTGATGATTTAGAGGTCAAGTACATGACCACAGGCTACTGGATATTTTTTTAAGATATACAATATAGCAATATACACAAGTGCATGTGTTTTAAATGGACATATTATCGTCAAGTGATTAAGTACATTGCAACAAATTGTAAAGAGAAAAAAAAAAAATTCCATTAAATTTGTGAAGCCAAAGGTCAGTGCAAGTGCTGCGAGCGGGCTACCCAACCCTACTCCATTAATGTTCTTATTCTAAATTGGAGGGGGAGGTAGGATTTACCCATGCTCAAGACCAGCTTGAAGGATGTTTACTCATCCCCTGACAGTATGTTATGAAGTTAGATTTGCCAAAAGTGTGAATTGTTTGCCAATAATGATAATGAAAAAATTAAATTATGTTATGTCAAACTGTAATATATCTGTAAGAGATGAAACAGCTAAATTACAATTGCAAGAGACAGGACTATAAGTAAGTACTTCGTCCAGACATCTAATGCACCTCCACTATAACTGCAAGAAGAAAGTTAACCGTTAGTTAGTATTTTAGTTCAGATATCCTCTGCAACTCAGAGTAGAACTACTTCAACTGTAAGAGGCAAGATAACTCTTATTAAATATTGACGATGAGAAGTCTTCAGCAGTTTAAAAAGTAAAGACACCACAACTGCAAGAGACAGGTAAACCATTAGTAAGTATTTATGAGCAGATATTTCAATCAACGGTATGAATAGAACTACTTTAATTGAATGCAAGAGGCAAGATAACTATTATTAAATATTGTTGATGAAAAGTCTACTGCAATCTAAAAGTAAAGATACCAGAACAGAAGAAGCACTGCACTGCTTCAACTAGACATCCACTGTAGCTCTGAGAGTAAAGAAAACTATTAATAAATATTTTCGTTGAGATCTCTACTGGAATTCAAAAGTAGAGTCACCACAACTGTAAGAAGAAAATTTACAAATACAACTGTAAACAAGATCAATAAAACCACGGCTGTAAAATTGAGTGCAAGTACACATGTTGCTTAAAATAATCCCATACTACTTGGAGTCATTACCATCACCAGTGGAACATACTGGATGAACAAGAACTGAAAAGCAGGAAGGTTGCTTTTTGGGAAAACATATCTTAGAATGAGATCGGTGTGAACATATCAGGATGGAAAATGGTTTATATTGGTGGTCGATGTGGTGAAAGTACAATAGACACAGATTGAAATGTGTATTTTGCTCTGATATTGAATTTTTTGACATGCTATTTTGTTCGTGGCAGTACTTGTACAATTTTCATTTGATGACTTTCATATTTTCAGGGTCTGACAAGGACATGTTGAAGTAAATCTGTGAGAATTTTTAAAAGATCGGTTCAACAACCGCTGAGATACTTACCGTCAAACGTTTTTTTGGGACACATGATATATTTTAATATTCCATTCTGATAATATAAAATAGGAGTTTAATGCTTATAAGTTGGTAAACATCACTTTTCTGCCAGCACTGACAGTGGCGTATTAAGGGGAGCCTTAACATTTTCATCCAATGCACCCTTACCCCTCAACTACCCCCGCTTCCCTTTGAACACAATTTCTCTCTTCGCCATTGGTTTTGAAGAATAAATATTTTTATCTCCCAATCAAGTATACAAACTATAAAGAAGTTTGTTGATACTGATGAAAAACAGAAAAAACACAATGTGTACCACATACCGATCAACTTTATAGATATCATATACAAAGGAATATTAACTGAATTTGAAACCTATTGAGTATAACATTACCAATATATTTTTTCTGGCAATTTTTATTAGACAAGAGTTTCAAATTAATCACTCATTAGTGAAGCAAGAAAATTCAATTATCGGAGAGATTTGAAATTGGAAAATAAAAGTTATGTTTCATTTAGAAATACACAAGACCAATTACAATCGGCAATCCTCGGCAGTTTCCGTAAACCATAATCTGTCTCGGTAATGAATGGTGTTTTTCGTTGTGTTTTCATGCGCGAGACTCTTTACTTTGACGCTTTACTACTTGCTTGTAACGTCGCGACATAGATATAGTTCATAGCAATAGAATCTGTGAAGGAATTTTCTGACACCTGCTCATGTATTTAATGCTACGTAGTGACTATTTGTTCACCATTTACGCATTTTATCATCATTTCAAATACATATCTGTTTGTTTTCGTGTTATTTGTTTACAAATAATTGTAGCCTCGAATGACCCGTCTCTGATGTTTGAACTACCAGAATCACGAGATTACGTGATAACATTGATGTAGTCCGGTCAAATTGCCGCCGTTCATTACCGTGATATGTTGGACCAATTATTGACGTAGCTATAATATAATGATCTGATCTTATTCGTTCACTGTCATTAACCGTACAAGTGATCGTGAAGCTAGTGAAAAGAAATCAACTCGTCGTCACGTTCAAATGACATCATTTCAATTACAGCTTGTAAATAAAGAAGAACGATCGAAAACAAATTAGCTTTAAGGTCATTCATTTATAGTATCTTGTAAGGTTTTCTGAATCCGTTTGTATAAGACTAAAACGATATTACCGCTATTAAACAAGATATTGGTGCAAGTAATGGTTTAGAAATGAAATGAAATGAAATGAATGGAGTTTTACGTCCTACTTTTCTGCCCTATATGGGCTAATTGAGGACGGGCAAACGACATGCAATGTGCAATGACGGAAATTTTGCCAGGACATTGGCATTAGCCTGCTCTTATTTTCGATTTCCAACTGTCGAGGGATCTTTAACGTGCAAGTAATGGTTTAGAGGGATGCCATTCAAATTTTCATATAGATTTTTATATTTTTACCACAGTGAAAAGGAGTCTTGGATGTTCTTAACAATACTTCAAAACTATTTTTTTAATATTCAGCACACACTGCAAATGGACTATGCTTTACAATGATCTGGCACTGGACTATTGCTAGTCATTTCTCAAAGTATCTGCATGGATTGGCTCCATACTAATCACTTACTTAATTCTTCTTCAGTCATCTTTGAATTTTTGAATGTTATCACTTGATTAAACATAATGTCTGATTTCAAGTGAGCTGAGTATCCATCTTTAACCTCTGTAATCAATATCTCAAGAAGTGAATTACTATTATGAAAAAAAGCAGATTGTCTACGTCATGAAAAGTGAACTTCAATCATAAATCTTCACCTTGCAATATGGAATTTTATTGCATTGATTTGATTAATATAGAAAAGGATAAAGAAAACGATTCATCACGTTACTAATATTGTCATATTTCTAATCTCAGTAGTATACCAGTTCTAGATTTATATCATTTTAAACATCCCAATACCAATTTTTATTTCAAGTGAGTTTCTCAATATCAATCACCCAAAAGATATACGTCATGTATGGTAATTTATTTTGAAGGTTATTTTTTTATTTAAGAGTTCTGTTGGTAATTCAGATCTAGCAAGGAGATCGGGTGCGTGTATGACTAGTTATTTATTCTGATAAAAATGCAATGTTCAGTGTTGATTAAGTGAGAGAAAAAAGCTCAATGAGGACTGTTTGTTCCCCTAGCCACAATTCCACAATACTGTTGTTTTTTTGTTGTTGAAAAAACTGATTCCAATTCACAGGAATGGACATTCAATTTTGATCGATTACATAAAGTTTAATGATTTTTTTTTTTACTTTGGTGATATGGCTAAGACAGTTTGGTAAGATTGATTCGATTTTGTTGATAATTTGTCGTGATAGCGAATAAAATTGTTCTGTTATATGGAATATCAAATTTCCTTCCAAAACAGTTTTTTGTATAAAATCCAATAAAAAATTGATAAAGTTCAAGATAATATAACGTTTCATTGACAACATGTTTATCAAATATGACAGACGTTAATTGGAATATTATTTATCAATTTTCTGCAACACCTTATAGCTAGCATAATAGGTGCGCGATAATATTGCAAACCAAAAACCGTTTAATTTTAAAACTATATTTATAACAAGGTAATTTATCGGTCATTTATAATTTTCAAAGACAACACAAAGACTTTGTTGGAATAGAATTTCATTTTTCTTGGACATTACAATGATGGGAATTAAAGCATATGGAGGGCAAAGCTAAGTAAACCAAAAGTTTGTATTTTCTTCATTCTCGATCAGTTAGTTATCAGAAAGACTTTGATAGTGACAACAGACAATTTTGACCAGGTTTTTGATGGAGAACTTTGATAGTGACAGTTTTTAATCAATATTTTCATGACCCATTTTTAACTTTGACCAAATGCCAATTTAAATGGATAAAGATTTCACATTTAGTAATAATTGTGATAATTTAGCTACATGAACAACTGATTTAAAAAACTAAAAGGAGAATGGAAGTATGCAACTTATATAAATTGTAAAATTTATTTTACATCTGAAAACATCTTTATATCTATAATACAGTAAATATTCTAGCATCTATGGTTTTCTTGTCTTGTCTTCCGATGTATTCAGACTAAGAATATTAGTATCGTTTCAGGGATCTGCAAGCATCTTCTACATTGGTTTTTAATGGTAGACCCTATTATTCATTTCTCATTTTCCCAGAGTGTATCGCAAGATAATATTTAAGAATTCTCATTATTATGACCTGATTATCATTCTTATAATTCCATCCATTTGTCATTAAAATTTAACGTAATAACCCTTGCATTGATTTGACATCTGAATACATGTTCTAATAGAAACGCATACAATCAGACTGCTTTTCATATTGAACAGCATCCGATCATAACCAATAATTACTATAAATGCCAAAGATGGAAAATGCCAATGTACGCTTAGCAAATCCTTTAATCTTTATTTTCCGTATGAATAGGTCCGCTAGTGAAAGAAAAACGGAAATTATAGATGCGGTGTAGAATATCATGTGAATATAAAGTAAGGTAGATTAGAGTCTTTTATCAAACCACATCAATTTACATTCATTACAGACTGATGTTAGTAGATTATAGAATCACATCTTCAACAGATTTCAGACAATTTCAATCATTCTTACTGTGTCTCGTAACAAATCAAGTCATTTCATATGTAATCTCTTAAACGTTTATTTTAGAAACGTTCTTCAGTTGAATTCTGGCAAAATTATCCAACTTACTTGGAAGATAACGAGTTAATGGTCGTAATAAATATTACAGATAGTTTCGACTTCATTAACCCTTTGTATCCAGTAGTGGAAACTGATAGCATCTCGGTCACTGGAAGATTTCATCAATCGCTTCATAATGCAAATTGCCTGACGCTTAATACTAACATTTGCTCTTATCACGATAAGTTTGTATCGAGTTCAATTAACCTTGTTTGAACCGTGGATTATACATATCTCTACTCATAATACTTCTTGTCATTGCTTATTACCATTCATTTAACTTTTTTAACTTGATGGATATTTCAATGCTTATTTTAAGTAATAGATAAAATGTATGCCATTAAGAATAGGGTGGAGGAAGCGAAGTATCCGAGACCACTGTTTCAACACATTAATTTTACTTAGAACCTATCAGTAACATATTAGTCACTACTAATTTGATGAATAAGTGGGTTAAGTTCTAATAATAGTTGTTATATACATCTGTGCTCTTGATGAATAAGTGAGCCACTTTCACAGACGATTTATCCCATGCTGATGTAAAAGCAGAATGGTATTATAAGTATGATTTAAATTAAGATGTAATATCAGTTATTTCAACACTTTGTTGTAAACTAGAATCGATGATCTAGCAGACATTACACTCATCTAACTAGACTATAATAGATTTATAAAAGCTTTTTATTTGCTCTACTCGTAACAGTCTGTCTCTTTCCAACTGGTGCTAGTTGTGTAATAAAACTCAGCTTTTTGACCTAATATAATAACTTGTACCTTCTTAAAAATCAGCTACAATTTATGCCCGGGGTTAAGTTTTTAATATGAGTTTGAAAAGTAATAATGTCGACCAATATTTAAGTTATAATTGCACGAGTAGAGAAAAGTTGATTTAAAAATATCCCACGGGCAACAATGTTTTTTTTGTGAATAATATTGGATGAAAACTCTAGCATGAAAAACTCATCTATCGTTGTCAACATACCAATTTTCATCTGAATTTGACGAAACATGTTTTATTGCGTAACTATATTACAAAATCTTCATCACAATATCGTTAATTATTCTCAGTATAGGCCTCTGACACCCAACCTATTTTATCAACGATAAGATATAGCTTTGAAACTTACCATTGACTACTCGTTTACAGCCAATCTGAAACTGGATTCCGAATCCGTTTCATTCGTGTACAACAGTTTGCCCTGAATTCGGATATCAAATCCGTGAATCTGATAACTTTGCTTTTATCACAATACCATTAAAACTGTTCAGCGAAACATAATCCTTAATCTACATAAGCAAGCCCAATTTCATTGGAATGATATAGAAACTTTAGCTTTTAAGCTGATTTTAACTATTTTATTTAAGGCATACTATAAAAAAGGTTGGCGGACAGAATGGGCCAATAGCAATATGCCTCTAAGCTTACGAGGGTTTTCAATATTTTGAATGCTTTCAATGGTTGACTTTTGTTCAGTATTAAAAATATTTGCACCTTTAATGTTTTACGATTCATTTTAAATTGGTTTCTTGTCAGTCTCTACATGTCATCTAATATAGTATTACTCTTCTACACGTATTTTAAAATTTAAGGAATCTAGTAGTCTGACTTGTAATCAATATGTATGTTCAGCGGAGAACAATCAATTTTTCAATGGATTAAAGTTCCAGGATTATGATCAAAGAAAAATAATCAATGTATATATTCACCCGATTCGTCCATTTTTAGCTGCTCAGAGCAAAAAATTGTTAGGGTTCTATTATCGTCTAGCGCAATAACAAAGGCGCCTTTCTGTCCTCAGGGACTAATGTTTCTTGCTACTAGCAGATAACAAGGGCAAACGAGAGTACAATATAGGGTATAATAATTTTCTGCTCGCAGCAGCTAACAAAGGTCTAATAATTTTATTGCTGTGAACAGCTAACAAGGGTGAATTAAAAAAAAAAAATAAAAATCATAATTTAATTGCAATAATTATTATAACCAAAACCTCCACTAATGAACCCGTCTGAGCTACTTTTATATATTTTATGGTACCAGGTTATTATAAATATTGACCACTGGGCTATTGATAATGGGCTACTTTGCGGTTGTTACTGTTACGGGGGCACAGGTGGCAACTTTATTATCGCCGGGCCACTGGTCATTAAATCCAGCCTTTCGTTACTGATCACTAGATATTGATTCTAGGTTATGGTAGCACCGAAACATTAGTATTTTGTATACAGGTCAGGTACTTGGTTTTGTTACTAAGCCTGGTTATTATTATTTGTTTACCTGCAGTAACAAACCCGCTTATTCTTTTTGGACCACCAGTTATTCAACTTGATGGTACCAGGTTTTTGTCACTGGACCTCCAGTAATACTGGGTTATTGCTACTGAACCACTGGCAATGTTGTAACTGGACCATTGCTAGTGGATTGATGGTGGTACCCTACTATTGTTACTGGACCACAGGTAGTACCAGGTTAATGCTACTGAACCACTTTTAGTCAAAGGTTGTCGCTACTGGACCACTAGTAGTATCAGATTACTATTATTGGTCCCTTGTAGTATTGGCACTGGTAATACCAGCAGGTTATTTAATTGGACCAGGACCATTTCTAGTTTTAGGTTTTTAATACTAGGCCTACACCACTGCCACTTATATTAGGCTACTGGGTTATTTATACTGCACCACTATTAGTGTTAGGTTTTTAATATTGCACCACTCTGTCGAAATCGATATTGATCACGGATTTTTTTTATTAATAGTCTGGACGATGTGGCCTGTGGACGATTTTGTTTGGAACTATTTTGACCTAGATAATCTGACTCAATGCCAAGGTCATCATCTCAAAATTTCTAAAATACAGAATTTTAATTTTAAAAGTTTCGCCCACACTGTTTGCGGTACGGCTTAACGACACTACTGGTTGGATTAGGCTAGTAGAGTAGCCTGTTGTATTGCTGTCATTCATCTTTCAGTAGGCCTAATGATCTGGGCCTAATGAGAATCAGGTGAAAAAAAAAAGGTAAGCCATATTTATGTAAAAATTATTTTCTGTGCAAGTTGAAAGTTTTTTTTGCATTTTTGCCATGGTTTTGAAGAGAATATGGTCTTACAATGTCTTTGGAGCCGCAGTGGCTCAGTGAGTTTGACGCTTGCTCTCTAACCTGAAGGTCCAGGGTTCAATCTCGACATGGGTCGAGATGATACCTTCGGATTTTTCAACCCGGTTTCCACCTTCAGTGATGCAGATCGGAGGGGCTGACATGGAAAAGCGTTTAGTCGTTCGATGGGACAATAAACCGAGGCCCTGTGTGCTATTGGCTGTGCACGTTATTAAAGATCCCTCGACAGTTGGAAATCTAAAATAAGATCAGGCTAATGCTGCTGTCCTGGCAATATTTCCCTCATTGCACACTGCATGGCGTTTGTCCGTCCTCAATTAGCCCATATAGGTGCAGAAAAGTAGAACGCAAACCTCCATTCATTTCATTTCATTTTATTTAGAATGTCTTTGCTTTGACTTATAATTTGATATAATTTTTGTAGATTAAGTTTTATACATTAAATGGAAATATTTCTCTCATAGAAATTTCAATTAAATAAAACGGTCACTATTTTCAGCTGTAAATTGTCCGCTGCATTTCTGATGATCGATTTGAGCAATTGATGTATGTGAATAGCCTCCAAAAGTACTAGAACTGTACAAAAATCATCTAATTCCTTAGCAAATTTCACATAAAAAGATAAGAAACCTGCTTTATGAAACAAATTTAATATTGTTTCACTGCAAAGCATATTCAACCTATATAAAATTCTTAGAGAACTATAAAATTACTCTTAATATGATATGATGTATTAACTATTTTGATATGCTGTCATTTGTAATAAAAAAATAAATTCAGACCTTTTTGAATATTGAAGATTATTTTGTTAAAGTGTTATATCCTGATATCTGTTAAACATGATGTCATTTGCTTGGATACACAGAAATTGTGGTAGTTATGTTTAAGAGTTTGGTTCTTGATCAGGGTGTGAAAGTCTAATGACCTTGAATAAGTCATCTTCACTCATAATTCCAGTCCACTCAGCTGTAAATGGGTACGGGTAATCCGGGAAAGATCATTTCCAAGAAGTTTTGCCAAGGACTAGCTGTGACAAAGGATCCTCACGCTCACGGAACCCAAGTTGTTATCCTTGTGAAATATAGCTGTTTCTTTTTTTCTTTCTTTCTTAGGTTACAGTCATTAGAATATCTTATGATACTTTAGAACAACCACCCAATGAAATTTTCAACCAATTTCAATGACAATCTTATAATGCAGCCAGTGTCTACCTGTATTTCACCTACACCTTTCTTTTATTCAACAATTATACTTGTTTAATTTGGTACAAATTTTATAAATTTTCTGGATTAACTTTCATATAATAGCTGTATATTATATGCAAATAATAGTTCATGCATTACAAAGGATAACTTTATGAATCTTTTATCAAAATTACTTGTATCTATTTTTAGTATGGTGCATATACCAACATAGGGAGGACCAAATAAACATAGTATATCAGTTTGTGTTTTTTAAAATATCCCAATTATATGGTACAAGAAGAAGAAAAGTTAAAAGGTAAGTTAAATTTTTTAACATTAGATTCTGTTTTATTTGTATGATAAAAAAATGTGTAATTTTGTAATGTGCCACTTTAAACTGGTAGGACTACCACTTAAAATGAACAAACAAACAAAAGAAATTCTCAAACTTGACCAGTAAGGGTATATTGGTCTAACCTGGTTTCATAATATACAACAGAAGAACTTATATAAACATTTTTTAACATTCCAATTTGTCATGCTTGGATGTTGCTTGATGCCTGATAATGTCCAAATAATTATTTTTTTGCATGGTAGCACTTTTCTACTTTTAAAGATAAAATGATACAAAAATACTAAAATGAATTTATTTTATTGTAGGTTGATATGTTAGTGATGTGGTGATATAACATAAAGAATCCTGTAGAAAATCTAACGGACACATGATTCAATAGCAAATTTATAATTCTTAATAAACCAAACATTTATAGTTTGAACTCTTACAACTCATAATTACACATAATATACATATTTTAATTCATTACTTTGATCCATGTATTACCTATGTCCTAGTTTGATCAGGATCAACAGAATGTGAGACTATAGCAATGAGGAACCAATTGATTTTGAGTGTAGGAAAACATGTAAATATGTATTATATTCTATTAGGCCCTATATGGCAAGTTGTAACTTCATTGACAGAAATGTAACTCACTTTATCTCTTACTCATTACCAAAATGATATACATGCACAGATAACTGTGTTTGTTACAATAGTGGTTTGTGTTGTCAAAATTGCAAACCTATCTTTTAAGATGTTGTAGCTTGTTTGATTTAAAAAAGAGTTTCTTAAAAGAGGTCCATCTTTGACATTTAAATTGTTAAAGCAGTGTTACTTGACACATAGACCTCAAACTTCATCTAGAATTTTTATAGTCCTAATAGTAACTCCTTGACAATAAGACTGTTTCTTGCATCATGATGTTAGCTCACATTAGTGGTGACAAAGTTCATTACTATGCAACCTGTAATTTTTGATGAAATCAAGTAATGAAATGCTATGTTACTATTTTTATTATGTAAAATAAAAAAAAAAGTGAAATAAAGTATTAGTAATTAAAACTCTCTTCTGTACTGGCAATATTAGCATTTTGGTTGAGGAAATGCTCATAATATTAATAATTTGCAAGAAAATGGTTAGGATACATTTGAGTATTAATATGCCTACTAAAGCTACAGAAATGGGAATAGCCAGAATAAAACCACACACATGGCTCAGATCCACGAGGACACGGGGGGCACTCCCCCATTACCCCTTTCAGAAAACTTTGGGGTCATGATAACCTGATATTGAGTTGGGTGTCTGTAATGGACGTTACTGGCATCTGAGAGCATTGAAGCTATATATTTTCTCTTGACACCTGTTGCAAGATCGTATCCTTTTAACAGAAAGTTGAGAAAGAAAGTATGTTCAAGTTCGAAGAAAAAGCTCATTGGCCTTTGGCACAGAAATATTGGCAGAATGGGGCAATAAATGGGGCTATAAAATTAAAAACAGGCAAATAATTATGTGGCAGAATACATTCGTTTCTCAAGTCCACTTGTTATGAGAATGTACAATAATTATAATACATGTAGATGTAAAAACAGGAATGAAATGTACAGTGCTCATTGTGTACATCTATATAATGTATCGAAAGTAAGGAACACAGATGTTTTTAAAATGTACTACTAAAGAGATTCCCATCCCCTGCTTAAAATGTCTGAAAATACGTTCAAGTCGATACAATTTTCTCTTGTTCTATCTGCAAGTATTTGGAACTTGCATTCAAGGGCAAAGATAGTAGTATACATAAGGATGTTCACTATCTTGTGTACAATGCATTGAAATATATTAACCAAAGTAGATTGTAGATTATGCTCTTGTTAATATTTGTACATGTATTTTAACATTTTCTGGAAAATAGGCCTACTGTGTTCAATGTGTCAGGATATGCAACGTTTTTTTTTTGTCTCTATCTTGTGTACAAGGTTTGTGAAAATGCATTAACATATTAAAGAATATTTTATTTTATAAAATCCTACTGACTGATATAGTCCGTGAACAGTATGGACCTATTTCTGCCCTATTCGCTATTTTTTCTAGACAAAAATGTTTTCTGGTGAAGTCTGCTCTAAATTATGTTATTAAATTGTTATGTTTCTAGTTAAATCGACTTTGGCCTTCCTAATCCAAATCACATCCTTATAAGAATGAACATCGAAATAACAGTTTCCTCTTGTGTAAAACGACGTTGAGACCTAGCCACTTTCTTTGGAAAAGGACTATAGTGCATAAAATGTTTATGCTGGAGAGGCACTATAATTGTTAGAATGCTCTGTTTCTGAAGCGGGGATAAACATATGAACTCATTTGGGATGAAATTAAGACTTTTTCAGTTCGCTGTGCTTATCAAAATGGTAAAGTCGGAATAGTGTATAATTGCGAGCAGAATGCGCACTTTTTCTTACCTTAAACGTCGACTGTCGACCTTTGTTAAATGGCTTTAGTTATGCTTTCAGTTAGTGCAAGGTTCAAAACAACTTGAAAGCCTACATTGTCTTAAAAATCTGTTTTAGTTTGTATTTGGATTTCAGAAGCAATATAAATTCAACCCTCTGCCAGTGTCTTCTTTTGAATAGTAAATTATTACCTTTCAAAAAACCTAGCCTTTAATTTATCTAGTGCCAGAACTAGAATGACTACATATTTTTGTGAACACTGCTTAACCCTGTGCCAGTCCCTTCTGTTGAATAGTACCTTGATAATAAAAATCTGTACAAACAAAAAAATTCCGTGAATCAAAAATCTCTTCCAGAGCATGACAAAATTGGATGCAACACTTATATGTGAGCTTCCCATACAAGAAGTACCATCAGGTACCATCAGTACCTAATATCTTTCAATCACCCTTATCCTATATGTGTGTCTGGCTTATTCGTCATAATTGGGCAGTTTTACTCTTTTTAATAAAAATGCTCTTTTACACAGCAAGCTCCTTACTCATTTTTTTTGTATCAAATGACAAAGCCTAGTGCACTTGTTTGAAGTTAAGACTTTTGTTTAAAGATAGATTTTTATTGTGGTTCATGATTTAAGAATCATAACATGGCAAGAATTAATAAGTATCAAAAACATTGTAATAATCTATTAAACAATTCTAATCTAAATCCCTGTAAACTGGGATTGATAGAGTCACGTTTTGTACTTCACAGCCTCTCTAACATTCACTCATGATCACTGTTTGCTGGTTGTGATCATAAACTTTGAATCGATATTTCGACCTCATTAACATCAGTCTGCTTAAATTTTTATTATTATTCACTTCGTGGATCAAATAAAATACTTTTTCTTCATATAAGAATTGGTAATTTGTATAAATTGGTTTGAGTGGTGTGGAATCCATCTTGATACTTTTGGTTTGTTTACATGAAGTCGTTTCGTCTCACTTCTGGACTCTGTGACAAAAAATTCTACGTGTGATCTCTTTTAAATCATGGTTGGTCAATAGGTCAGAGTAATATCTCTAATAGGGTTGCAATGTGTCTCCAAATTTACACTTTATGCACACAGTTCCTACATCATCTGAAAAAAATAAGATAAGAAGTAAAATATTCAATTTTTTGAGTAAATATTTATTGTGATCTACTGACCTACCATATAAAACTATGGTTACATTCACAAGTTACTGATTGTTAGAAGATAAAAGGGCAAAAACAAACAAAAAACTTCCACCACAAACACACCATTCATACATATGAACAAATCTGAGGGGAAACAAATCATAAATTCATGATCCATTGCAAACAAACCAGAAAATTATAAGCTTTCAAATTTTCATTCTAAGACATACCTCATTTATAACTGTAATTGTGTAGATTTGATTTAACTGCACTACATATTATTTATACCATTAGCACCCAACTTCATGCATTCTTTCCACTTCAGTTATGTAGTCTTTCTCTAACTATAATGAAAAAAAACCCGTAAGAATTAATATTTTGTAATTGGAAATGATACTTCAGTAATTTAAATTTTATGCTCATTCTTGTCTTATCAGAAAGATACCTTAATATATCCTCAATATTACATCAAACTTTTTAAGTAATGGCTACCTACCTTGCCCAATCAAAATTCTAATTTGCCTGTCATTAAATGTAACTTCACTGAAAATTTCCATAGGGTACCGGTACTGAACTATATGTCTAAGCCTGAAGTCTTGCTATTTGAATACTGAAAAAGAAAAAAAAATATTCTATGAACTTTAATGATTATGTCAGGTAAAAGTTTACCTATGAAATAACAAAACTAGTCCAATTAGTCCAAATTAACAAGAACCACATGGCCACTGACTGTTTCAATAACTAATTTTAATTTGGTATATAGGCCCATGCCATGGCATGCCAATGACAAACACATTTTGAATATAAAATATGTAATTTGAAAGTAAATGAAATGAATCAATATTCCAGGTCTCACTTTTCTGCAATTGGGCTAGACCTAATGACTGTGATGAGGATGGGCAAACATGCAGTGTGTAATGAGGGAAATTTTGTCTGGACAACAGCACTCACTATATCTACTCCTAGTCCTACTCTTATTTCGATTTCCAACTATCGAAGGATCTTCAACATGCACAGCCTGTAGCATGAGAGTAAAAATGAAATTCACAATAGAACAACAAATTTGAAAAAAAAATTTCTAGCCTAAGCCTAAATTCTAAACTAAGTCTAAATAGTAGGCTAAGCTAGCTAGGCCACAGGTCTTTGACGTTCTGTCAAAAATAATAAAATAGGGTCAATGTTGAAAAATAGTGTCTACGTAATAAATAATCTAATTACGTAGACACTATTTTTCAACATTGACCCTATTTTATTATTATTGACAGAACGTCAAAGACCTGTGCCTAGCTAGCTTAGCCTAGCCTTAGCCTTAGCCCTTTGGCTTTGTAATGTAGCCTAGTGATGTCTGAAGATATTTTGTAAATATGTTTGTTACGATTAAGAATAGTATTAATAGTAATGCATTAAAGTAACTTACCGTTAATTACTGTCAATTTACGGCATCGGAAACAAAAAAGAGTCGATCAAAAAACGATCTTCATATTGATATTAATAGACTCGAATTTCAAGACTCTATTCAACAACGTTTTTATCAATGAGACCGATACAATCGAGACTTATCTGGCGGGAATATTCCAGTCAAATTACTTCTATTTATCTAGGCCTCAAATAGTAAATAGTCCCCAAGAAAATCAACGATAGCATGTCCAAAAAAAAATTTGAAATAAAATTACTTCGACTGTTTTTCAAAATTCAATGATTTAATGATTATCACCCTAATTCATGGTCAATAAATGAAGACATTCTAAATTTCCTACATTTTCATCCGCTTTCGGTCATTTCGCCCCAAGAGATACTGACAGCAGCTGAGCATATATTTTAGACCCATTGTTGAATGAAAGGGTCCGTAGCTGAATCATTGAATCAAATCGTTCCGATTCTATTCTGACAGAATCAGGCTATTACAAAGTAATATGAGTAGGATGGCGTTTGCATCAACATTCGTATGCATTATCTCAGTCAGTGACCAAGTAACGTTACCTGGAACAACCAGTGTCGACCCAGTAACGTACGGTTAACCAAGTACCACCAGTAACTAGTAACAACAGTAAGGTATAACCAGTGATCCAGTAATTATTACCAAGTACCACCATTGAATAAGTAACAAAACCAAGTACTACAAGTGGTCCAGTAACAACGTTCCCTAATACTGCCCAATATTACTGACCCAGAATACTGCTACAAGAACGATAGCTTAGTAGGCCTTCTAGAGCTGTCTATTGACAAAAACCCGTTATAAAGTAACCATAGACTGGTCCATACCCTTAATAATGAATGTCCTTATCTAGTAATAACGAACTGGTACTAGCTATATACGGCCCAGTAACAATAACCTGGTACAACCTGGTATTGTCAGTGGCCCAGTGACAACGATCCTGGTACAACCAACGCAACGAATAAAAGCACCTTAATGATATCTGTATCGGTACCCTGTACAACCTGACCAGGAATTCAACTAGCCATATAATAATACCCTGCAGTGGCCGCGAGCGATAATAAAATTTACAACCCGTGCCCCCGTAACAATATCCTGTATAGTAACCACAGCAAAATAGCCCAGTATCAATAGCCTGGTGGTCAATTTATAATAATCTGCGGTCTACAAGGTTCACTGTATCATGAATTATAATATAAAAGTGGCCCATTTGAAAGACGGGTTCAATAGTGGAGGTTTGGTTGTAATTATAGCAATTAAAATATGATTTTCAATTTTTTTTAAATTCATCTTTGTTAGCTGTTTACAGCAATATAATTGTTAGACCTTTGTTAGCTGCTGCGAGCAGAAAATTATTATACCCTCTATTGTACTCTCGTTTGCCCTTGTTATCTGCTAGTAGCAAGAAACATTAGTCCCTGAGGACAGAAAGGCGCCTTTGTTATTGCGCTAGACGATAATAGAACCCTAACAATTTTTTGCTCTGAGCAGCTAAAAATGGACGAATCGGGTGATATATTTATGTTCATGTGAATTTATGCAATGTTGATAGGAAATCATTAATGTTTATTCACAATGTAAAATAAATGTTCATGGGAAATTATGCAATGTTGATAGGAAATCATCAATGTTTATTCGCAATGTAAAATAATCTCCATCTCCTCTGTAAAAAAAATTTAGCATGGAAAGTCATTGTTCATGGTCAATGAAAAATAACAAAGGTTCATGATTGGTGAAAACCAAATATGGAAATAAACTGTATCCGGCGGTTTAAAAAATTGGATACACACACTAAGCGCTCATAACTTTGCATTCTGGATCTCCAGATATCTCCAGATAGATTATTAAACAAATTTCGACGAGTGTGAAGTACCATTTTTAGAATGACATGTGTTGTTAGGTATGGTCTTGTTCAATCTCAACAGGTGTAGGTAATACAGAGGTTGGAATTTGTAAAAAATATATTGACTTGGACTGATATCCGCGCTATAAGTTATCATTTAAAATAAAATACTGTTTGGGACCAAAATGATATAAACCCAAAAAGAAAACGTAAAATTATAGAACTGAATATTGATTTTACCAAAATAAAAAAAAAACAATAACTGTTTATTGCATCGCATTATCTCTTTATAAGCCAAAAAGATGCAAGTGAACAGCATTGATATTTTCTTTGTGTATAGGTTCCATCTTATATTACTACATCAACCAAGTGTGATTACCCTCCCATCTTTAAACGTTTAAAGAAACTACATTCATTATATCTCTATTGATTTGGTGATTGGAATAGAAGTGGAATGTTTTGGTTGGATAATTGTATAAATTGTTATGTACTTACAGCTTCTAGCCAAACATTGGTAGTTAAAACTTGGTTCTTTTCATCCTACAAAATACACATTATTAACAAATAGAAGTCAGAGATTTGAAATACAACCAGGAGGCAGTTTAATGTCAAAACAAATTTACAGTAATTATTATTCTTCACGTTATATATGGATTTGTAGTTCTATCATTAAAATCATTTATGTTTTAAATACTTGAGAAGGATTGAAGGCACTATGTTTGGCTATATACATCTGACAGAAATGAATATAGGCTACCGGAATCATTTTTTAAGTCAGCATTGCCATGTTGTGTTTATGTACAACTGGACAAAAAAAAAATATATGTCCAAGACCCAACCACAAAACAATCGACGAAAGAAATTGTTTGACGGCTGTTGTAAAAATACTGCCGGAACAGCATGTCGAAAAATTCAATTCAGAGCAAATTACATATTTCAACCTGTGTTCAATGTGCCTTCACCACACCATGTTGCACCCTTATAAGCTCTCACAGATCTCATCTAAACGTTCCAAAGGGACACACTGACTGAACAGGAATTGAAAGGTAGGATGGTCGCTGTTTGGGAGAAAATACCTTTAAATGATATCAGCGAGAGTTTCTTAGGATTGAAAATGGTTGATATGATGGTGGCTGTGGTGAAAGTACAATGAACACAAGTTGAAATATGTCTTGTTCCCCTTGTCGAGATGTTCAGAGTATGTATCGGGTGTCCCAAAAAAAACGTCCCAATCTTTGACGAAATGTATCTCAGCTGCTGATGAGCCGATCTCTTTTAAAATTCTCACAGATTTACTTCAACATGTCCTTGCAAGACCCTGAAAATATGAAAATCATCGAACAAAAATTGTACAAGTTCTGCCTCGAACAAAATAGCATGTCACAAAATTCAATATCAGAGCAAATTACATATTTGAATTTGTGTTCATTGTGCCTTCACCACATCAACCACCGATATCAAACATTTTCCATCCTGGTAAACTCTCACGGATCTCATCTAAAGGTACCACTCGAGAAGCGACCATCCTGCATTTCAGTTCCTGTTTAATCAGTGTGTTTCTCTAACCTAAGTGCAGTACACCTGTTTCTTAAGAGAATCCCATACTGCCCGGAGTCATTACCATCACCAGTGGAACAAACTGGATCAACAGGAACTGAAAGGCAGGATGGTTGCTTTTTGGGAGAAAATATCTTAAGATGAGATCGGTGAGAGCGTTTCGGGATGGAAAATGAATGATATTGGTGGTCGATGTGGTGAAAGCGCAATAGACACAGGTTGAAATGTGTAGTTTGCTCTGATATTGAATTTTTTTACATGCTATTTTGTTCGAAGCAGTACTTGTACAATTTTTATTCGATGACTTTCATATTTTCAGGATCTGACAAGGACATGTTGAAGTAAATCTGTGAAAATTTTGAAAAAGATCGGTTCACCAACAGCTGAGATAATTACCGTCAAACTTGGGGACGTTTTTATTGGGACACCCGATATGTATATCACAGAGTTTATTCCAACAAAGACTACATATACATCACAGTTCTAGTTGCATCCTTAGACGTAAATGTAATAAAAAATTTCAATAAATAATGATTCATAGACACAAATGGCTAGTGTAGTTTTTAGAAATGATTAATCAATAGGAAAATAATCAAGAGAGCTTACCAAGTCTAATATTTGTGTCAAAGTCAACCCTAAATCAACATTGACTGATTTCGAAGCATCAAAAACTGGTCTGACGGATTTTTCATAGTTACGAACGAGATGCTTCATTAAACGATGTTCTGCTGACTGACGATATGGCGAACTCGTATTAACAAAGTCTGAAAAAAAAGAAAATTACAATACTTAACTGGATTAAATTGGAAGAAAAAAGAGACTGTCTAAAAAAAGTTAACCATTTTCTAAAGAGAATCATGTCTGTATAAAACGAGGTTAATTGGAAAGAAAGAATCGAATACGTGATCATTATTAGATCGAAAAGCACAAATTTGATTTTAGACATGTAAGAAACCATCATGATGGATAGAGATTTCCTGTTCATGTTGCCATTCACTGTATTCAAATGGATTTATTCTTGAACACTAATTACCAAAAAACATTCTATTTTAATAAAATTCTAGATATTCGAGTATGTCGAGTTGTTTTATAATTTTACAAGACACTACATTTTGTTTTGCCTCCCTATTTTATCTTTAGTATTAAGCAGCTATTATCGGTGTTGTTCTAGGCAGTGTTTGCATACACTTCTGATCACTTGATGTCACTTTTCATCATTAAATGCTTCCTCTTTGATTCGGGCAATAATTATGATCAGTTACGTCCCTTGAATTATCGAAATTGGACATTACTGTATTTTCATCAGTTACGTCCCTTGAACTTTTCAAAATTTATCGTCAAGTCACTATTTTTTCAGTTGGCGTTTTCTTCATGTACTTCTTTTGAAATTTTATTCATGTATGATTGTTATAATTCCTCATGTGGAAAGATCATAAACTGTTACCTATGTTTCGTTAAAATTTCTTTTTGGGTTTCGTTTTGCGGTTCGCATCGTTAGTACTTGATTTCTTTGTTCATGTTTTATTTTATAAGCTGGATCACTCACTCTTTTAAATTCTTTAATTGATGATGATAAATTGAATGTTCGCCAAATAAAACATTCATATATTCAGCAAGAGCTGCCCTAACACGATTGTGAATTTTTGGAACAATTGTTAATGATGATCAACCAATGATATCAGTACCATTAGTACCAGTTTGGGTGAATGTGACTTCTCATAGAACAGAAGCTAGGGCGATCAGTATACCAGTTCGCTGGATGTAAAACCAGGATTGTAAAAAGAGATTCTAGACACCTGCTATCACTTTTCATAATGAAATACTTCGTCATTTATAACGTATATACTTGCTCTTAGTTTATTTTTGGTGCTACCAGCTAAACTAGTTATTTTTGATTTTTGAGTATGCTTTGTTGCTCGGATAGTTCGAAGCCTATTTGAGTATTTCATCCAAGAGAAATTGCTTCAGAAATCGGACTAAGTTCAACAACTTTGTTACTCAAATAAGACCTATTAAATAAAACTATTTCATCTGTAAAAAACTGAGGGGCTAGATCAATCGTATAATTGAATTTATTTTCCTCAATCGAAACAATAAATTGTGAAATTAATATTTTTATAGTATTAATTTATTTGATGTGACATAATAATGGATGTCTTGATATTCACCTAATATATTATGTTTTCTTTTATCAGTCTTTTAATATTGATAAAAAATCTATTTTGTTCCCTTTCATTGATCATAGTTGTGTTGAGAGATTCTTTGAAATTAATCCAATTTCTAAAATAATATCAGTTTAAAATAGCCTGTCAGAATTGTGATTGAGGAGGCAAAAATCAATTTCTAAATAACTGTCTGAAACTGTTCAACACAGGCATTCATAACCTGTAGGCCAATATACTTGAATTATGATAGAATTTAAAAAAAAAATATAATCTTTTAAAAAATTTTTTTTTTTTCATTTTCAAACAGTTCTATAACTTTGTTATTGCGACTAAGTTCCAACCTTGCTAAACACTTTCGTTTGTAGCTTTGATTTTCTTGAAAAATGATGAAAAATAAAATGCAATAGGCCTATAGACACAGGCGACTAATACTTGACGAACCTGGCCTAAACATGTTGGCAATATGTTTATGTTGATAGGAGCTATCGAATTTTTCATGTGAGGAAATATTTCAATAAAATAAAAATATCATAATGCTGAGTGGTATAAGGTGTCTAAAAGAGAAAGTACATCCACAATTAAATACATTTGTTAAAAGATATAATTTCTTAAAAGTTAAAACCACGAAATTAACCATGAATTAACGGAATTGTTTTGTTTGTACGGACTTTTATTTATACATAACAAGGGTAAAAAACAACTAGCTCGTTCTTTTAATTCCATGCACTTTCGGATACATTAATGAAATATTGTCACTGAATATCTCTGCTTTTGGGTACCTCTTAGATACGTGACGACTTTGATTTTCATATTATCCATCATGTGCAGTAACATACCACTATCGCCAGCTTATGGCGTTTACAACTAGAGCTAGATTTTGTTCGTTAAATAAGTCTAGAGGTGGGAAAGGCGGGTGTCGCGCGTTAAGAAATTCATGCTTACTCTTACTTTTTTCGAAACATCTGATGGTACTTCTCTTATGGGAAGTTGACTAGGTTAGTTACCTTGTACTATAGGCCTACTATTGATTGTACGGATTTTTATTCATACATTCATACAAGGAAGAGAACTCTGTCAAAATTTGATCAATGTTTTAACGTAAGCCATGTGTGTTGACAGTCAAAAGTAGAGTTATGTACAGACCGGTTATTTTCGTAGTATCTGTATTAAATGTAGCCTAATCCTGATCTGAGAAAATGAAACAGAACGAAACATAGTAATCCAAAATAACCAATCACATTTTTTGGACGTTTCTGATATGATGCTTTATGCTCATATTGTTTAGAATCGAATCATGTCATAGAATTGTTAATGTTGGTAGAATAAACCCTTTCCATAATGTATTGAGACAGCTCATTAAGTTAAAGTTGGGAATTATATTTCAGACCCTAGATAGTCTCAGACTAAGCTAATAAAGAAACCAAGTACTAACAACAGTAGCGATCCGAACCGCAAAACGAAACCCGAAATTCAAAGACATTTTGACGAAATTTAAAAAAACAACTACTTATGAACTTTTCACATGAGGAATTATATCAATCATACATGAGTCATAATGAAATCATAATGAAAAGTGGTATCATGTGTCTAGAGGTATACCCTGCCTGGCGCCACACCCATGCTAGCTGTAAAACGTACTCAAATCTAACTACCAAGCAAGAACATGAAGAACCCGTAACCTGAAAAAATAGGGACGGGACAAATTTTCAAAAGTTCAAGGGACGTAACTGATGAAAATACATTAATGTCCAATTTCGATAAATCAAGGGACGTAACTGATCATAATAATTGCTACATTATGATAATAAAAAAATGTTGAGTACGCCCGAATCAATGAGGAAGCATTTAATGATGAAAAGTGATATCAAGTGATCAGAAGGGTAAGCAGATACTGTCTAGAACACTGGTAATAGCTGCTTAATACTACAGATAAAATAGGGAGGTATCAGTTGAAATTACAGCTTTCAAATCCGTAGGCATCCATTTTGTATCCATAATTATCCGTGTTTGACATTGCAAAATAAAGATTAAATTTGATTATCCTGTCTTTGTACCCCCTAATGTCCCATCATAGACCATAATATAAAACAATTTTCAAGTGTGAGTGAGCTTGTGAATGAAAAAATGTAAAGTGAAATATTTTAGTTTGAGGTACCGGTATATGATATTCCTACTTCGTAGGGAGTTTACCTTGCTTTAGTACTTCTGAAGGTTGGTAACATTCTTTCAAAACCCAAATCGATCCCCTAAAAAGGAGATTGTTCGCCTGTAACTTGACGCTTTGTGCAAAAACTTTAAACATTTGAGAACAACCGAACTGAAGTATATCGATTTTCTTTCACCCAAATTTTCTCAAATTATCAAACCCACAGCACAGTACCATCCAACTACCAACAACTACGACTACCTAGTTCGTGATATCAGCATCCACTGGAAGCGAACGTTAACTCGTCATCTACCAAACAACCAACCACTTGTAGGGTTAAGGCATAGAGGTGATAATAAAGACTTTTTTAGTCATATGCAGGCAATAAACAACGATATGATATAAGGTTGAAGTATGAAGAAGTCATTTATTCCAGTGTTCAAAACGTGGTAAAAGTTAACGAAGAGAGACATGCGAGTTGAAGCCTAAGGGTCATTGTTAACCATGAGCAATTTAAACGCAAAATGCTTTGGCATAATGTATTCATTACTTAATCACCAGTGCTTATGATCTAGATCATGCAAAGTTATAACCGAAAAAAAACCTTTATACAAAAAAGATGATCATTTGACATTTCATCATATTTCTAGCTTAAAATATTTTCTGTAACTGGACTGAATAGATTCTAGAAAGTCGTATTTTAAGATGTACATTCAGTATCAAAAGATTATTATTTTAAACACTTAAAGCTCTTCATCTTTGAATATAATACGAAGATGTATATGATTGAGCTGTCTCCATATCTATAGATAACTGTTCAATGACATGATTTTATTCAATACAAGATGAGAATTACGCAGCAACTGCATAAATATCTGAAACATATACTTGACAACTGTAATTATTGTGTAAAGATATCAATTCACTAAAATATCCTGTGGTTAAATCTGTGCAACAATAAAATTTAGATACGGCCAAAAAAAAAAAATACCTTTTATCTGTGGAAACAATTTATAGTGGTTTAATGCGATCTAAGATTTGATTATATTAAACCATTCAAATGCCAACATTTCAAATTTGCAGCTATGATCTTATATGATTGATTTATTTTTAATTTTAAGAATTACCAAGGAAAAGAGAAAGGATTTGGACTGTAGAATGAGGGGTTATAAAATCTATTAGTGTACTCATTAGCACATACAGATGCAGAGAAGCAAGACGTTAAACTTTATTTACATTCCATTTCTTTCAACAAAATGGGAACTTCCCCGGCCTCTCCCTTAGGTCTATTTGTACCACCTCACACTGACACTATCGGTATAAATAACGAACAATGTGATTTTGGTTGTTTTTAAGTTTTTCCCCATGTAATTGCGCAGATATTTTATTTCTATGAATCTGATTGATCTCGAACAACTAAATTTAATTATGGGATATTAGTCTGTTTCCTGAGGGTTAATAAAATGCAGAAGATGCTTGCATGTCGAATAGATTACTATGAAAACTGTTGACTGTATTATATTTATAGGTTAATGTGGATACAGTAAACTGTGACTATGTGTTTACTTATTTGTTAATAAGTCTTTATTAATATTAATTACTATTAGACCTCATCAGAAAATTCCTTTTCTATGACACATGCTTTAACCTTGGCCCAGCAATGTCGAATTATATACATAGAAACATAATATTAAATCTCTGACGAGTGACGATACCATGTTATAAATACCCTTCTTTTTTAGATCATTTTTTAAAGTTAAACATGTTTTGGAAAACGGAACAACCACTTCGTTACTCTAACCTATGTTTTTCAATGTTTTTTCACTTGTGTTCATAACCCCACCAAAAGACCAGTTGTAAACTAAGCCTATAATGAGTTGATCTGAGGTCTCGACGAATCCATCGCCTGAGAAAAGCGCTTATATAGTCTTGTCCGACAAAGACTTTTAACCGAGACCGACAACTGGCATTACCTTTGTTTTGCACAGATTATCTAAATTTCTGTCAGAGGTCGATAAATTTTAACGACATTCTGTACCGGATGCAACATAAGTACCCTTAATATTAAATATATATATTTACTCTTTTGATTTTTGGAAGGATGGTTTTATTACAGCATATAAGATTTTAATAATTTAGAAGAAAGAACAATGTATAATGTATCTGAAACCTTCAAAATATATTCCAAGCACTTAAATAAGTGTTTTAACCTTCTTTTCGATATACCGAAAGACCAAAGACCTCTTGTGTTCACATCAACATCAAAAAGACTGTATACCCATGTGTAAATAAATATAAGTTTAAAATGTTTTTTTTTTACTTACCAAAATCATCATATTCATAGGTTACCACCACAGTGATAAAAAATAGAAGAATCAAATATTCCATATTTCATTGAAGTCATGTACAATTGTTATCTGTAAAAATTGAAGACTTCTAAACATACATCCATCTACATGTATTTATATTACTGGTAGATTCCCAATAGTACTTGCATCAAGTCGATAGTCGAGAACAGTGAATGACAGTGTCCAGATTACTGGGCACGAATCAACTCGAGGAAATCAATCGGGGACCTAGTTGTATTAGTTTCAATCGTATTCTGTCTCACATACTTCTGTACGCGATAATATTAGTTTTGATATATTATAATGATTCCCACTTGACTATTGACACCTATGATATCTAAAACTCATAGTTTACTAACAATATAATATATCGCCTTGTATAGGATACTGTCCAAAATGAATTGCGATGGTCTGTACCATGGCATTAATAAGATCTACATGTAGACATCATAGTACATTATTGTTTTAAAGTTTGTAAATATACTTCATTAGAAAAGGGTCCATTTTAGCCAATATCGGTTTAGATTCTAATCCTTTAATAGAGATATTCCATTTACAAATTATTGCACACAAATTAATTATAACAGCGATTCACTCATTGAGATGTACATTTGTGTGCTTGAGGTTCTTACATTGAACATTATTTAGCATAGTTTACATTTATACAAGTTTCAAATGAGAATGGTCAACTGTGTTGTCGAATTAACTCTAAAGCAGTAGAATGCCGTTTAGTTATTTGTGGAGATGAAGTTCAGATTGATTTGAAAATGAAGAACGGTACTTGATTCGTTCCACATCATCACTTTAATAATGGATAATACTGACATTTAAACACGCAAGAATCGGACTAAAGTCCACTTGACTAACCACTTGAACGTCTTTAGATTAGGAATGAAGAATCTTATCTGTTCATTGCTAGAGACTTCTTATAATCAATCAATTTACTGCGACTAGAGAATAAACTGTAAGTAGACATGAAAACATCAGATGTGTGTTTTATTTAATACATCAGAAGAATGATGTTTTTCTGTTGAGACTAACTATCACATTAAAATCAATGCCTTGTAAGGAATAAACACTGCACAAAATGTGAATATCTTCAATAACGATTGAGACAAGGTCAAATGATTATTGATATTTAGTTAGCATGAGACAAATTGTGGAGTATTACCCATAGAATCTATAGTGATCTGATTCATCATGCCATGTAATTCCAGTGTTTCTGTTTACAATCATATTTTAGTTATTGTATTCAGTAGCAAAGATCTATAATAAATCTGCAGTTCCATTTTCTGCTTAGTAGACTCAAAGGAGTAGCCGGGTCAGAAAATTGGGTGGCTCGTTCATAAAATTTGATTGGTACCATTGCAAGAATTTAAACAATTAAAAAATCCTTTGACGATGAGTTAAGAATTGGACATTCTGGCCACAATGGCAGTTTTGTAACCCCGTCAGAATATTAAAGGAAAAACCTCTCACATCAAATTAGGTGCCATATTTGATTGTGAGCGAAACTTTATTTTGATATTTTACACATTGTTTAAAATGTTATGACCCTTTTGAGCCACTACACATATTATAGGACATCCTCTTTAAGCACCAACAATCTCAATTGTTGAGTTATGTTTATTTTCAACTAAATGAATCTTATTTTAAAAGAACATTAATCTATTCCCAGTAGAAATCTTTCATGGTACATCTAAGTGTGTTTTGGGTTTATTTTTATAGAAAGAAGGCTTTCTTAAAGGTTTACAATGACTTTCTCTCAAATGAACATGGACATATATCTTATACCATTTTACACACAGAAAACTACAAAATGAGCCACACACATCTCTTACTTTAAGCATCCACGCTAGATGTCATAGTTTTAAGAGATGATACATTCTAAATTCTGTAATTATTTTTCTTCCAACATAAAGCAACGATTAACTTTCAATAAGAATTATGTATAATTTGAAAAGTAAAAACCCACTATTTTTCGGGATCAGTTTCAAGAGGTTTGAACAGGGGCTATTTGGTTGAAAGGATTCTCAGGAACTAAGGTTTATGTTTGTAAGAAATGGTTGTTTCTGTTTTCCTTTTAAAAACACTGTGATTATTTCAACAGGCATAAAACGCAGATTTTGCCGGTAACAATACATTATTCATGTATTCGATTTTCTTTCTATTTCACAGTCACTTTTCAACATCTGAACCCTCTATAGAAGTGATATACTCCAACTCGTTAAAATGAGAAAACTAATTTGCCTAATTTCATCGAATGGCTGCAAACAGTAAATAAACTTTGGAGTGGATATAAATCGAAAGTAAAATGCCGTTTTATGAATGTGGGAGATTGGTTGTGATTTGTATGAGAAGAAATTTAAATAGAGGCGATAGTGAACAAATAATTGTATTTAATTGAAGATTGCTTTAACGAAATGTATTATAAGGAGCTGAATTAGGACTTTGAAGTTAGCTGAAAATCAATACTATGTAGGAAGCGAAAATAGACGCTCAATTTCCTTCAGGGGTAAATCTATAATATGATTTAAAAGTATATTTATGGTGCTAATCATTCTGCACATTAAACTGCCTTGTTATAGAGTTCCTGATCTGAATTCAACATCTCTATAAGTGCGTGAAATTCCAAATATCCGAACTGTGGGCATTGGATAATAAAAGTCCTAAAAAATTGAACCTGAGTCCCACAACATTTTTAGTTAGCTAACGTAATAAGGTCAGTATTGGGGGTATAGGGAAACCAGAATTTTACCTTCATCGGACCATGATCGGACCAAGAGGTGGCCGACTATCTTTTTATTCGAATTCCAAGTATTGCTTCAATGTAAATCAGGTACCTCAAGAATTGTTCCAGACGTTAAATAAGAATGCCGAAACCAGGTCTACGAAAAGAGTAAGTGCATTAGATAAAAAAAAAAGTTTTGTTATATTATGTATTCCCTTCTGAAGAAAACTCAACAAATTAGCTGTTGGCGAATTCACGATCCAAGACGTTTTCATCTCTGAATATGTTACATGGGCGTATAAGAGACAAATTTATTGGTCATATTTTTACCAATATAGATTATTTCCGAACAGATTATAAATATATTGAAACAAATTATTTGGTGCCAAATTTCTATTTAATATCATATAATAAAGATAGAATAATTTATATCACGATTTGAAATGATTTAAACTGAATTGCTGGTGGTTAAATACACAAATATCATCCACTACTGGTGTTTATATTATGTCTGATATTAACGTAAGTATGGTCGTGAGGATGCATTAAGAAAGTTTAAGAAATTGCTATAACTAGATTACGTGTTTATTTGCTCAGACATATTCAAAGGCGTAGTAATTTCCCGTTTTCATATTAATCATTATTTAATCGATGGTGCTTAGAACGAGAATTTCTTAAATAGTTCACATGATTATTTAAGTTAAATAAATTGTATTCTCAATATTTTTAATAATAACAAGATAACACATTTTTATCATTTTATTAATAACAATCTTTTTTTATCACAAAGATAACTTGATTTAATATAAAGGACATATAATTATGTTATCTTCGCGATATTTCTCTCTGATGTATCCGTGCTCTCTCATCAATGCAATGAATCTGGAAAAGAATTAAAATGTTTTAACATATTGATGTTGAAAGTTCAATAAAACAACGATACAGATGACCAAATAACCCGAAATACCATGCCATCATGGCCCCCTCTCCCTAAATACTCCACTGCCCAAATACTAGCATTCAGAATATAAATTTGACATCTGGTAATTTTTAGAGGAATAAGAGTAATGAGTAAAGTAAATAGTGATACATGTTCGATCTATATCAGTGGTTCCCAACCTTTTTCAAGCCGTGGCCCAAATTCACGAAACTCATGGCCCTCTGTTCATTTCCAAACTAGCGCAGAATATGGAATATATCGCAAGAGTTGTTGTCTTGTACCTCCTCATCAGCACCAGGTCAGATGAATTTGACCACAAGCTACTACAAACCTCACACAGCAAAATATAGTTAAATAAAAGTTGGACTAAAGAAAAAATTATATTCATCCTCATGGCCCACGGCCCTCTAGGGTTGGGAACCACTAACCACTGGAGTTATTAATTCTTTATTCACTTTAATTTCCTAATCTAAGTTATAGCCATTGAACTTTTCCTCTGTGCATTTGAATTAGCCTGTATGTGTTATGTTAGTTTAGAATGTAAATTTAATGATTCGAGTTCATTTTAGAATATTTCATCCCTTGGCTTGTATCGTTGTTTTGTTCTGGTGATTTTCAGTCAGTATATATCACTGGCTTACATTTGCTTCTATAGGAACATTTATTTACCTTTCTGTCTCTTACTGACCAGATACCAATGTTATCATACCATTTTCAGCAACAGTCACATCAGTGTCTAAGAGATTTCTGTCATACAAATAACATTTGCTCTTGATATTATTAAAGGCAAATGAACGGCATGTATCACTCGACACACAACTTAAAGCACATTCTGTCCGTTTGGTATCTTGTGTTTCCTGTGAAAATTGGGCAATAAATTTGTCCTCGTGAAGAAAATCATAAGTTGTTATCACACTGGGTTTTATTTGTCCAGATATGGAAGAGATACACAGAATTATCACTGAAAATATTATTCCTTTCATCTTGTGGTTCAACTAGGCCAATTATACATACGTCAAAAATAAACATCATTGAGGGGCATTCAGTTGGTGCAGGCCGTTGCTCAAATCTTACTTTATGTCGTGATATCATATGCTCTGAAATGAGAAATAGAAATGATAAAAAGACAAGTTTCTCGGCAACGGATTATGTGTCGTACAAGAAATTAAAAACGATGATTAAGATTAATTAATCACAAGCTAATTAAATTACATGTTGTACCTTCAGGCTAAGTAAACTATGGTATTTATTATCTGGTACACTCTTGTTTGATCATAGATTAATAGTCGATCTGAATAGTTTATACATGGTTGTCTCCCATTATTAAACCATAGCTATGACGTCATCTATTGTTCTTTTAATCCATTATCCAGAAGAGTGGCTTACCCCAGTCTTAAACACCCTCAACACAGTTCACTAACTGTCCATTCTTAAGCTCTAACTGTCCATTCTTAAACAGGAACTGTACATTATTAATTGAAATAATGGACAGTTAAATGTTAAGAATGGACAGTTAGGTAAAGGTGACAGTGGAAATAGAGTATAACTAACCGACAGCAACAATAAGAGGGAACTTTCATAAAGTGAGTTTTCCGGGTCAGAATTTAATTTTGACAGCATAGATTCATCTGAAAGGGAGCCATCGATCAGAATGTGTGCATATTTTATACATGTATATCAGTGCATTCTTACCCTTAAGGATCCATTTCCCCACCATAAAAACAAAATACAGTCATTTACCGGGAAGAGCCCAACACCCCCCCCCCCCCCCCCACCAGATTGAGCTTATGATTGATTTTCTCATGGGTGCAGATTTCTTTTTCAATGCCCAGGGCGGGGAGACCAGCGTACGCAGAATTGATCAATAGGGGTCTCACAATAGGGTCGGCGGCAAATTGTGCCTATATTACGTCTATTACAGAGTAAGCCCTATAACTCAATCTTGCTTAACCATTTGTGTGTGTGTGGGTGTGTGTTAAGAGGGGGGTGGGGGGGGATGGTGGAGGACATCATGACAATCTTTCCCCCGGGATCTGCACCCATGGTTCTGAGTGTGATGTTGCCGAGCAGTATTATATTTTGCAATAAGAAAATGGTTTCCGTATGAAAATAGACAATTTCGACATGATAAAAAATAGCATTGGACATGTTTTTTCATGGTTCTTAGATTAGACTCCCGAACCCCCCGCCGTTACGTACATCTAGAGTGAATGGCGACACAATTGTTTTTAGCAAGTGGGGAAATAGATCATAAAGGTTGAAAACACTTGTTTACAGGACCTAATGGCATCCGATTTATGTCGCTGATGATATTCTGCTATAAAATATCCAAGTAACATATTAAGATTTCATTTTATATGTTACGGGTGTCACAATACTCCACATTTCATCCCAAATCAACACCACAATGTACATATCCTCTCCGTTTGAAGACATGGTCCTTGACTAAATCAATGAATGATTATCAATTGATTTATTGGTTAAATCTGATAAAATCTATTCAAGGTCTTGAGTTGTGTTGTTGAAATTAACTCACTTTAGTGTCTGTCCATTATTACAACAATGGGTGGCTATGGTTTAAGTCAGAGAGAAGCCTCAAACTATACATTCTGTGTGAGAATAGATCAACCTCGGCGCTAACGCGCCTCGGTTGATCCATTCTCCCACAGAATGTATAGTTTTCGGCTACTCTCCTTTACTTAAATGTCTTGTTACAAAGTTCCTTTGTGATATCTGCTCTGAAACATTTCAAGATATTTAATGGCAGTCATAGTTTGTTGGAACAATGTCAATATTATTATTTGATTCAAGTGATTTCAGTAAGTGTCAGAATTATCATCAAAAAGACAATATTATCAAAGAATGCAATAGTACTGTTATACTTTACAAATCATTATAAAAAGATGAAAGTAAACGGATTCAATATAAAAGCCATTACGTAATCGACAGAGTCAGATTCAGCTTTACAAAGACAGTCGGTGTTTTGCAGATAGGTATCAAATACTCGTTTGAATATATGCGATAGGAACAGGATCTTAGCTTAATGAAACAAAAATATAAAGACGCTTAACATCAAGACGTTACACAGTGGTATTTTGCGCATCGTTTTTAAACTGCAGAACCGTGAAATGCCTTCACAGACTGAAAAGCAGAAAATCTGACGTATTTTTCCACAATATCTTTGGATTATGGGAGACAATCCATATTGTCACAGTCATTAAAATCGTTACTAGGATAAATAAATAGAATATATTTCCTACATAAACCTACTATCATCTATTGTCACTATCCTCTATCTACAGTCACTCTACACCAACCTACTATCATCTATTGTCACTATCCTCTATCTACAGTCACTCTACACCAACCTACTATCATCTATTGTCACTATCCTCTATCTACAGTCACTCTACACCAACCTACTATCATCTACAGTCACTATCCTCTATCTACAGTCACTCTACAACAACCTACTATCATTTATAGTCACTATCCTCTATCTACAGTCTTTCAACCCGGTTTCCCCCTGTCAGTGATGCAGGTCGGAGGGGCTGACATGGAAAAGCGTCTAGTCGTTCGGATGGGACAATAAACCGAGGCCCCGTGTGCTATTGGCTGTGCACGTTAAAGATCCCTAGACAGTTGGAAATCGAAAATAAGAGCAGGCTAATGCCGCTGTCCTGGCAAAATTTCCCTCATTGCACACTGCATGGCGTTTGCCCGTCCTCAATTAGCCCATATAGGTGCAGAAAAGTAGGACGTAAAACTCCATTCATTTCATTTTCATTTTCTCTATCTACAGTCACTATATAATTATCAACCTACTATCATCTACAGTCACTATCCTATATCTATAGCAACTCTCAACAACCTACAGTCACTCTGCATCAACCTACTATCATCTACAGTCAATATCCTCTATCTACATTCACTCTACAATACCTTCTATCATCTATAATCACTATCATCTATCCACCTATTATCATTTACAGTCACTATTCTCTATCCATAGTCACTGTATACCAACCTACTGTCATCTACACTATCCTCTATCTACAATCACTAAACATAAACCTACTCTCATCTATAATCACTATCCTCTATCTACAGTCACTCTACATCAACCTACTATCATCTACAGTCACTATCCTCTATCTATAGTCACTATACACCAACGTAATATCATTTATAGTCACTATCCTTTATCTACAATCACTCTACACCAACCTACTATCATTTATAGTCACTTCTCTATCTACAGTCTACACTGTGGAAAATGAGGAAAATGATAGTGGGGCGTGAGTCTGTAGATAGAGGATAGTGACAATAAATGATAGTAGGTTGGTGTAGAGTGACTGTATATAGAGGATAGTGACTGTAAATGATAGTACGTTGGTTCGCGTGACTGTAGATAGAAGATAGTGATTGTAGATGATAGTACGTAAGGGTAGAGTGACTGTAGATAGAGGATAGTGACTATAAATGATAGTAGGTTGGTGTAGAGTGACTGTAGATAATAGGAAAATGTACAGGGTCCGTGAACACCAGCTGACTGCAGCTCTGGGCTGCCGCATGGTTTATAGTATCTGCCGGCTCTTATTTTGGGGGGATGTGAGCCCTGTCCAGAAAAAATCCGCATTTTCCGTCTCTTGCCTCCGTCGGCTGTAATTATTATGACTTGAAAATTGTCCGGGTCTCTCCGTGACAAAAAGGGCACAGATTTATTTCATATCTAGTGCATTAATGTCAGAATGAATTTGTTAATTTCTGCCACAATATACACCCACAGCAGCGGTTTTTCATGGTTATGAAATTAAAGCATGCTGATTCAATAGTGTGGGCATATAGAAAACAACACAATCATATCTTTTTAATTCAATAAAATACACAAAAACAATGTTTCAGATTATATACTGCAGCAATATTCTTAATCTTATTAATTGGTGATCTCTGTAAGATTTGTGTGCTGTACTTTATTCATACCAGTTTATATTGTCTATTTTAACTTCAGCTCATCTTGTCTACTTGTAACAATATTTAAATCTGGAAATAGATATAAACAAGGCGTTATTTCTAAAAAACGACATTTAGGGAATGGGCAGGATCATGGTAAAAATTGGGTGCAAATTGTAGGTTACAGAGGGCAGAAAATTTGTTTCTTCCGACTCTCGGAGCATGGAATCGGTTATAGGAATTATACTTTCAATAAAACTAATTTAAAGGTTTTTGTAATAATCACATAATTTTTTAAAAGAAAAAAATCTAAAAATTGCATAAATTGAATTTTTCTATGATATTTAAATTATCAGAATATTTTTTTCATAGAAATATTGTCCAGATGATTAAATGAAATTTGCAAACAATTCTACATCTCAATGTCAAATTCGCATATTAAGTCATTGTAATAAATATGAAGGGTTACAATAGACTATCGTATTTCTATTAACAGAAAGTTTGATTTATAGCATTTTTTTTTTGAAGAATAACAAATAAGTATGCTCTAGATTTTTTGTCAAAAACTAAATTCCTTTATGTTTTGATTTTGAAACTCAACGTAAAAGACTTTGTGTTCCCTAAAATATCAGATCACTGGTCATCATATATCATTCTTATCTAAAACGAAAGTTTAGAAGGAAATTGTTATTTCACATTTACTCAGAATTTTTATAGAATAATTTTAAACATAAGATGGGTTACTGTGTATGTATCAATTACATGAAAAGGGAATTTTTGATAATTTCTTTGGTGTATAAAATCTAGGAATCTATGTGTAAGTGTATTAAGGTTAGGTGTAGAGTTAAGATTAGTAAATGTTGAAGGATGCTGATGAATAAAATAATTCCTAGATTTTCACACCAAAGAAATTTCATATTAATAGATGTTCCTTCTTGGATTTAACCATTCTCATTTGTTGTCTAAAACCATCATTTCTAAGAACAATAATGCCAAAATATACACAACACAATCAAAAGTTTTTAAATTTTCATAATTTTTGCTACAAGTGTCTAAATGGATTCCAAAATGATTAGCTGGGTTTTTTCAAAGAAATTTTGGTAACAAATCTCTTCTAGACAGACCTCCTCTTTATCTAATCACAAATAATGTTGAATGAATAAACTGTATGGTATCAAATGTAGATGTATCGTAGCCATTCATATTCCTTTACATCAATAACAGTTTTAACATTGTCCAATATTTGATGGTTCAATTTGACCACAGATTCTATTATTGCGGTTAACTGTAACCATCTCGATGAGTTTTGAATATTTTTGACACAAATCAAGATAATTCAGTCCTAAACGCAAAAATCAGTACCTAAATGTTTTTTTACGAAGAATTCAAATCAACTTTAAATAAATACTCAAATTAATCTGAAAATAAAAACACCAATATTTGATGGTTCAATTTGACCACAGATTCTATTATTGCAGTTAACTGTAACCATCTCAATGAGTTTTGAATATTTTTGACACAAATCAAGAAAATTCAGTCCTATTTTTTAATGAACACAAAGGTATTGATATGAAAAAGTCGATTAAATTATTTTTACACAAAACCAATACAAAATAAAAACACCAATATTTGATGGTTCAATTTGACCACAGATTCTATTATTGCAGTTACTTGTAATCATCTCAATGAGTTTTGAATATTTTTTACATGAATCAAGATAATTCAGGATATTCATTAAATGAAATCAAACATGGGCAAATGGATCATTGATATGAATGCATATAAAAGTGATGTTGACAATGTCATATCTGAAATTCAAATACATATTTATGTAATCCACCAAATTAATATTACATCAAAGCAGTTGATCTGTGAATGGTTATTCATATGGGAAGATCATGATCAAAGGATGCAATAATGATTAAATCACGTAATATACATATAACCATAAAAGGAGCTCCAGATATACAAACAATCATCTGTTTTTTACCACTTGGTTTTATGGGGTCCAATGGACAAGAGTAAAACTTTCCAAAGTATTGACCTACATGTCCTAGTTATTTTAGCAAATTTCATTATAGTTATTAATCTTAAGTATTGTTTTATTTCAATTCAACAGACTACTTGATATGTTTGAAAACAGACTTTCAGATTCAATTATACAATATGTTGATTAAAATTTCTGAATGCACTGAACATTTTTTTTTATACCTTTTCTGCTTACAAATTACTCTTTTAATCCACAAGGTGTCAATAGGTACACACAATTTAAAAGAACCATGTCAGCTGAACACATGAAAACTGAAAATAATTTTTAAAATCTGGCTCTCGTCTAAATTTGATCCCCCTGAAACAAGGTATAAAATATAGAATGTCATTTGATTATGTGAAGATCTAATTTGCAACCGTAGGACTTCATGATCACACCTACTCAGAACCGCCCTGCAGTAATAGTGGCCCCCACACCTACCACATGTATGCCTTCAGTGGTCATACAGGTTGCCGTCGACGCCACCCCTATCCAATTTAGAAAAAAAACAACATCAGCAATCCGATAGCCATTGCTGCAGAAGGAGAATTCCTAATATTCAGGCCCGTAACTAAAGGGGGGGGGGGGGGGGGGGCTGAGCCCCCCCAGCGAATCCTCGAGCCCCCCTATTCGCCAAAATCGTGATGTTTTTTTTTAAAGCAAAGATTTTCATCAGCTTTTCATTTTGTTTAATCATACCTTTATAGTTTTTTTGAATCATTAATTTGAATATTCCCCTTTGGTTCGAGCAGCGCTGTTTGTGTAGTTTTTCTGTGCTCACGAGAATTGACAGGCCAACTAGGAGGTCAGTGTTGCAACCTCGACAAGCTAATCTCGTTCTCTTGGCATATGAACGCCAACTTACTGAGAAAATAGATTTAGAAGAATTTGTTGATCGTTTCAGTGTGATCCACCCCAGGCTTTTGTTGAATTAATTAAGTTGTGTTGTGTTCAGAGATGTATCTTCGTCTAAAGATGGGTTCCCTTATTTTCATTTTTGAATTCAATTAAAATGCTAATACTTATATGAACAGAAAGTAGAGTTGTTCCAATGACTTGGAAAAATACCAGTTTTGTGTCCATAATTAATTCATAATTAAGAGAATTGCCAGAAGAATTTCAATCGTCTGGCAGACAGAATGGTCTAGTAGGTAACAATATATTTTCCCCATGGCGTCATTATTTTTTTGTATCACTGTACTGTAGGCCTAGTGATAATAAGTCTTCATAGATGTTATTGCATGATATAACTAGATTCGTACCAATAAGTCATAATCTCTTGATAGTATGATCCTTTACTTTTCTTGACAAGTATGACAGTTCAACATAGAGCCCCCCTGAGAATTCTGTGCGCCCCCCTTGACTACATAGGCTGGTTACGGGCCTGCTAATATTAAAGACTGAAATATGTCCAGTTAAAACCAAAGTTAATTTTTGACAACTCCCCTTATCCTAAAGAAGTTGTATTCATAAACGAAGCCCCTGTTGAACTTGAAAATACACTCATACTTAAAGTTGATTTCATGTTTTATGACTAAATAACGTCAACATGAAATCAACCCTTATAAATCTGATGAGCGTTAAACATTCATTCTTTACGTCTTATATGATAAACAACTCATCAGATTAAAGCCACAGTGGGGGATAAGACTTGAATTGGGAAGAGAAAATTTGGCCCGACTTCCCTTATAACCTAAAGAAGTCATGTTTCTCTTCAAACAAAATATGATTTTGAGATTGACTGAACATTCGACAATTGATATAAAACACATTCACACATTTACTGAAAAGTTCAACAGGCGGCATAAATAAACCCTCAGATTCAAGTGTTCTGCTTGACAAGGAGTGTAGATATGTTCAGGCTTCCCCATGCCATATAACTTATAAAATATTTTTCGGTCGAATTAGACAATAAACCTTCAAACAAAAGGTTTCAGGTTATCAAGAAACCCACCCTAACAAGTTTAGTTATATTGACATTATAATAGTTTGAAATATGACCAACAATTGTTGTCTGTGTTTGCAAACATAAATCAATAGTTTTCAAATTCAGTCATAACTTAACTACATTTAACAATTATTTGCATCTGTTATATTTATTCAATATTCAGAAATAAACTTAAAAGGTTGGTTTTACAATGAACTTGGTGTGAAAATTGAAATGGAGTTATACGTCCTGCTCTTCTGCACTGGTATGGGCTAATGAAACGGGGAATATAACTGATATAAATGATTATCTTCTGATAGCTGTTATTATTATGAGAATGGCAAAGATTAGCATAGACTGATATTGTTATCTTCTTATAGCTGTTATCATGAGAATGGCAAAGATAAGCATAAAATGATATTGTTATCTTCTGATAGGTGTTATTATTATGAGAATGGCAAAGATTCGCATAGACTGATTTTGTTATCTTCTGATAGCTATTATGAGAATGACAAAGATTAGCATAGTCTGATATTGTTATCTTCTGATAGTTGTTATCATTATGAGAATGGCAAAGATTAGCATAGACTGATATTGTTATCTTCTGATAGGTGTTATTATTATGAGAATGGCAAAGATTAGCATTGACTGATATTGTTATCTTCTGATAGTAAAAATTATTATGAGAATAACATCTTATTTTCTTAATCTTTTAGTGATCATCAATCACAAATATAAATTTATCAATGTCAATGACTGTTTCCCAATCCTGTTCATATTCCATATGTCTTAAATATGCAAATTAGAAGCCAAGCTTCTGCCTCCCAGTCCAATTCATATCAAATGTGAATAATATTGATCAAAACAGAAATCAGTACCCTACACCATTTCCCTATTATGACAATAATGTATAAGCTAAATAGAAATCAGTAGATATTGCATACGTTGTAGCAACAAAATAAACAGAAAGAAATATATTCAAATGGTTGTTACTCAATGCTATCACTTCATAATCATAATCCTAATCCCACTACAAGTCCCACCGCCAGAGTTTAGTATGCCACCCGACAGTCGCAGACTTGCCCAAGGTACACTGCCTTTTATCCATTAGACGCATGAAAACTGAGAATAATTTAGAAAATATCTGGCACTAGTCTAGATTTGATCCCCCTGAAGGAAGGTATAAAATATAGGATGTCATTTGATTTTGTGAAGTTCGAATCGTTGCGACCGTGGGACAACATGACCACACCTACTCATGACATGCAGCATCATCAATTCTATAGCCATTCCTACAGAAGGAGAATTCCTAATAAATAAGACTGAAATATGTCCAGTTAAAGCCAAAGTTAGTTTTTGACAACTCCCCTTATCCTAGAGAAGTTGCATTCATAAACAAAGCCCCTGTTGAACTTGGAAAAACACTCATACTTGAAGTTGATTTCATGTTTAATGACTAAATAACGTCAACATGAAATCAACCCTTATAAATCTGATGAGCTTAAAACATTCATTCTTTACGTCTTATATGATACACAGCTCATCAGATTATAGCCACAGTGGGGGATAAGACTTGAATTGGGAAGAGAAAACTTGGCCAGACTCCCCTTATAACCTAAAGAAGTCATGTTTCTCTTCTAGATACACGTAATTAGATAGACTGGATAAACTAAGCATATTTCTGACAATGATTTAAGTTTCCCAAATAGGAATTGGTACTGCCAAACTTTACAATCTATTTTCAGGACAACAGTCCAAAATTTCAGTGTAAAAAATTTGAGCAATACATGGTAATAAATGGGTGAAACACTCAAAACTTATTTTTAAAATTTACCAGGATTCCCGCTTTTCAATTATATTTGATATGAAATTTGTACTGCCAAACTTTACAATCTATTTATAGAACAACAGTCCAGAAATTTCAGTGTAAAAGATGTTGGCAATACATTGTATCAAATAATAAGAATTTTACTTTTTGGTGAAAAATGTAAGACTTCACTGATTTCAATTTCAAATGATTTTTTAATTAAAAATAGAATTAGGCTTAGTATTATCTAAAAGAAGTGTTAGTTCTCAAATGGTTATTAATCTAGGCTATTTCAATATTACGGAAGCGTCCTGGGGCCATATTATTTAAAACAAATATTTTATTCTATTATCATTTAATTAATGTTAATAAGGCGAAATAAAGACTTTAATTTCAAGATATTTTGACATTAACCAGCATTTTATTTATTTAATGAAATCAACAGCGCTCTTGGGACATGTAATTGGTGTAGAAAAATATCCTTTTATTTTCGTCTTATATATCTCCTATTAGGAAATTATTACATTTTTTCGACATAACTATCTCGTAATAAAAACCATTTATTTTCGAGTTACCAACTTCAGTTCACCCACTTGCATATGCACGAGTTGAGAACAGTCACTGACAATGAATAATCAAGAATCGGAATCGGACAGCGGGGCCGAAGATAGTCCATTTTCTTTATTTTGAGTGGAATTGCAAGAACCACATACATTAAAATGCTGCTAATCAATGCTTTAAAGTTTAGAAAACCTCTTTACAATCCCTTAAAACAATCTATTCCTTTTGTTTTGCCATTGCAATGATACTGGCTTTCGCTCATTTTTCACGTACCAACGTGTTATACATGTCATCTAAATTTCCACTATCCGTTTAAATTCACCTCACCGTGGATGCAGAAGAGTTTCTATTGCTGTTAAACCTGATTCGAAATTCGAACATCATTTTTTGTTTTAATATTGTTTTTGTGTTTTTAAATAACGAAGTTTATAAATCTAAATCTGGAGTGTATGTTATATTTTTATATGGATTTATAAAGATGTTAAAGCAGTGGTTCCCAACCTTTTTCAGACTTCACACCTCTCAAGCAATCATATGAACCCTTTACACCCATCGAGCAATCATTTTTTAAAATTCAGGATTGATTTCATGCCTCTGAGATAGCATTCTCGTTGATTTGACAGAAAATGTAGTTTTTTGGTCTACCAGGGAGACCGTTTTCTGGGGAAGACGGTTCACGGGGTACTGCCATCAGGAAAATATTGAAAATTAATTGATGTGTAAGATGGTTAGATTGTGCTCATTTTCGGACCATCTGGGAGATAGATTTCTGACATGGGACTTGGTTAGGTATAAAAAGAAGAAGCCCTAAACCCTATAAAATAGAGAAATTATTTTCCTACAACAGTTGGTCACACCCCAACTGTCATCTACTATCATCTACTGTAAGCCATACATATACTGTCATCTACTATAATCTACTAGGCTACGCCCCCACGACCCCAACCCTCCTCTCCTCGAGGTTCAAAAGGCTTGCTTTTCGGACAAAAGTCTCCAACATCTTCTGTCATCCACCAACACCTACTGTCATCCGCCAACATCTACTGTCATCTACTATCCTCCACTATCATCTACCAACATATACTGTCATCAACCAACATCTACTGTCATCCACCAACACCTACTGTCATCCGCCAACATCTACTGTCATCTCCTATCATCCACCAACATTTACTGTCAATAACCAACACCTACTGTCATCCGCCAACATCTACTATCATTTACTATCATCCACCAACATCTACTGCCATCTACTATCAGCTACTATCATCCACCAAGACCTACTGTCATCCGCCAACATATACTGTCATCCGCCAACATATACTGTCATCCGCCAACATTTACTGTCATCCGCCAACATCTTCTATCATCCACCAACAGTTACTATCATATACTGTCATCAACCATAATATACTGCCATCTAATATTCTCTGCTTTCATCTACTGTCATCCACCAACATCTGCTGTCATCTACTATACTCTACTATCATCCATCAACATCTACTGTCATATATTGTCATCTCCTATCATCCATCAACATCAACTGTCATCTACTATCATCTACTATCATCCACCATCATCTACTGTCATCTTCTATCATCTACAGTCATTTGCCAACATATACTATCATCCACCATCATCTACTATCATCTAATATCATCTAATGTCATCTAATATCATCTAATGTCATCTACTGTTATCTACTATCATCTACTATCATCCACCAACATCTTCTATCATCCACCATCATCTACTATCATATACTGTCATCTACTATACTCTACTATCATCCATCAACATCTACTGTCATATACTGTCATCTCCTATCATCCATCAACTGTCAACTACTATCATCCACCAACACTTACGGTCATCTACTATCATCTACTATCATCCACCGTCATATACTGCCATCTTCTAACATCTACTGTCATCCGCCAACATATACAATCATCCACCATCATCTAATATCCTTTACTATCATCCACCAACATCTACTGTCATCTGCTATCATTTACTGTCATCCGCCAACACATACTATCATCCACCAACATCTACTGTCATCCACCGACATCTACTGTCATCTCCTATACTCTACTATCATCTACTGTCATATAATGTCACCAACCATCATTTACTGGCATCTACTGTCATCTACCAACATCTACAGTCATCTACTATCATCTACTGTCATCTACAGTCATCTTCTATCATCTACTGTCATCTACTATCATCCCGGATCATCTACTATCATATACTCTCATCAACCATAATATCCTGTCATCTACTATCATCCGACAACACCTACTGTCATCTACTGTCATCTACTGTCATCCACCAACACCTACTGTCATATACTGTCATCTACTGTCATCTACTATCCTCTATTATCTTTCATTCACCAACATTGACTGTCATCTACTATCATCTACGGTCATCTACTGTCATCAACCAACATCTACTGTCATCTCCTATCATCCACCTACATTTACTGTCATCTACTATCATCTACTGTCATCTACCAACATATACTGTCATCTTCTATCATCTACTGTCATCTCCTATCATCCACCAACACCTACTGTCATCTGATATCATCTACTGTCATCTCCTATCATCCGACAACACCTCCTGTCATCTATCATCTACTGTCATCTATCATCCACTAACACCTACTGTCATATACTGTCATCTACTGTCATCTCCTATTCTCTACTGTCATCTCCTATCATCCGACAACACCTACTGTCATCTCCTATCATCTACTGTCATCTCCTATCATCCACCAACACATATTGTCATCTACTGTCATCTCCTATCATCAACCAACACCTACTGTCATATACTGTCATATACTGTCATCTACTATCTTCTACTGTCATCTCCTATCATCCGACAACACCAACTGTCATCTACTATCATATACTCTCATCTACTATCATCCACCAACACCTACTGTCATCTACTATCATCTACTGTCATCTCCTATCATCCGACAACACCTACTGTCCTCTACTATCATCTACTGTCATCTCCTATTCTCTACTGTCATCTCCTATCATCCAACTACATTAACTGTCATCTACTATCATCTACTGTCATCTCCTATCATCCACCAACACATATTGTCATCTACTGTCATCTCCTATCATCCACCAACACATATTGTCATCTACTGTCATCTCCTATCATCCACCAACACATATTGTCATCTACTGTCATCTCCTATCATCCACCAACACCTACTGTCATCTACTATTATCTACTGGCATCTACTGTCATCTACTGGCATCTGCTATCATCTACTATCATCTACTGTCATCTCCTGTCATCTACTGTCATCTCCTATTATCCACCTACATTTACTGTCATCTACTATAATCTACTGTCATCTACTTTCATCTCCTATCATCCACCAACACCTACTGTCATCTAATATCATCTACTGTTATCTCCTGTCATCCACCTACATTTACTGCCATATACTGTCATCTACTATCATCTACTTTCATCTCCTATCATCCACCAACACCTACTGTCATCTACTATCATCTACTGTCATCTACTGCCATCTCCTATCATCCGACAACACCTACTATCATCTACTATAATCTACTGTCATCCCCTATCATCTCCTATCATCCACCTACATTTACTGTCATCTCCTATCATCTACTGTCATCTCCTATCATCCACCTACATTTACTGTCATCTCCTATAATCCACCTACATTTACTGTCATATACTGTCATCTCCTTTCATCTACTGTCATCTCCTATCATCCACCAACACCTACTGTCATCTACTATCATCTACTGCCATCTCCTATCATCCGACAACACCTACTGTCATCTACTGTCATCCACCAACACCTACTGTCATATACTGTCATCTACTATCATCTACTGTCATCTCCTATCAGCCACCTACATTAACGGTCATCTACTATCATCTACTGTCATCTACCAACATCCACGAACATTTACTGTCACCAACATCTACTATCATCTACTGTCATCCACCATGACCCAAGTGTAGCTCAGACCCTTAGCCAGACCTAATGTGTTATGTGGGGGTAAGTAATATAGTCGGAGGGGCAATTTGGTAGTTTGCTGTTATAAAATGGGACATTTGGCAGAATATTTTGCATAATATAATAATGGAAAATCATTGGGGGGGGGGGGGGGGTGTAGTTGTAGCTTATGTGGCCTGGTGTAGCTCTCCTCAGCTAAACTATTTAAAGGATTGTAAAGAGGTTTTCAATCATTTTCGAATCACACAGCTCAGAAAGACGTTACAACTTATGTGTACAACCCGATATTTATGAGATAAAATGTATAAAATTTTAGTTACGAGATAAGAAAGTAATATTTTTTAGTTATGAGAAAATCTTCTAGAAATTAAATGCATTGTTTCCTACTTATGAGATAATAAAGTCGAAATAAAATAATATTTTTCAGTTACGAGATATAAAACTTGAAATTAAATGCATTGTTTCCTACTTATGAGATAATAAAGTCGAAATAAAATAATATTTTTCAGTTACGAGATATAAAACTTGAAATTAAATGCATTTTTTTCCTACTTATGAGATAATAAAGTCGAAATAAAATAATATTTTTCAGTTACGAGATATAAAACTTGAAATTAAATGCATTGTTTCCTACTTATGAGATAATAAAGTCGAAATAAAATAATATTTTTCAGTTACGAGATATAAAACTTGAAATTAAATGCATTTTTTTCCTACTTATGGGATAATAAAGTCGAAATAAAATAATATTTTTCAGTAACGAGATATAAAACTTGAAATTAAATGCATTTTTTTCCTACTTATGAGATAATAAAGTCGAAATAAAATAATATTTTTCAGTTACGAGATAAATAAGACGAAATTATTATTTTTTTTTTTTACATCAATGTTGTGTCCCAAGAGCGCTGTTGATTTCAATTTAATAAATAAAAAATAGGTTTATCTAGAAATTAACGTCTTAATTTTGCCTTATTAACATTAATTAAATGATAATAAAATAAATATTTTTTTATAGTTCATGGCCCCAGGACGCTTCCGTACAATATCTTTATATCAAATAAGAATTTGAAAATTTTTACTCAAATCTAGACCAGTTTTTTTTTCATCTATTCATTTGAGCACTAACAACATTTGAGACAGAAATCCAAATATTGATAGTTTAAAACACAATCATACATTTACTCATACTTGAAGTTGACTTCATGTTTTATGACTAAATAACGTCAACATGAAATCAACCTTTATAAATCTGATGAGCTTTAAACATTCATTCTTTACATCTTATATGATACACAGCTCATCAGAATATAGCCACAGTGGGGGATAAGACTTGAATTGGGAAGAAAAAATTTGGCCAGACTTCCCTTATAACCTAAAGAAGTCATATTTTCTCTTCAAACAAAATAAGATTTTTAGATTGATTGAACAGTCAACATTATATAAAACACATTCACACATTTACTGAAAAGTTCAACAGGCAGCGTAAATAAACCCAATTGATTCTCAGATCAAGTGTTCCGTTCACTAGGAAGCTTCCCAAGGAGCCCTGTTACGCTTCGGAGTGATTATGCTTTTTATCCTTCTAGTGGGTCAGATCTTATCGTAACCAAACGAAGATCTGGTTAAGAATGGGAAGAAGATTTGTAATTAACAGAATGTAACAACCAATATGATTATTCTCTTACTGTTTATTCTAAAACCATACAGCACTTTTCTCTATGACTTGCAAATTCAGAATAATTTCTTACATAAATTAAATGTTTTAAAAAACATTCTGCCCTATACTCAAATCACTCATTATGATTCCGAAAACTTCATTCCTATTATACATCATAACTTATTCATAACATTATCAGCCCTCAAACTTCATTCCTAATATATAGCATAGCATTATCAGCCCTAAAACTTCATTCCTATTGTATATCATAACATTATCATTCCTAAAACTTCATTCCTATTACATATCATAACATTATCATTCCTAAAACTTCATTCCTATTTTATATCATAACATTATCAGCCCTAAAACTTCATTCCTATTTTATATCATAACATTATCAGCCCCAAAACTTCATTCCTATTTTATGTCATAACATTATCAGTTCTTAAACTCCATTCCTATTATATATCATAATATTATTAGTTCTTAAATTCCATTCCTATTATATATCATAACATTATCAGTTCATAAAAACCTCTTGTGACGTCATCCCATTGTTATGGCAGGTCTTTCTTTTTGCTAATATCCCTCGACCCGGGGACAATCGAGAGAATATCCCTCAACCCAGGGATATTCGAGATAATATCCCCGTGGACAGTTACATTAGAGATAATATCCCTTCTACCAAAGTACATTCGAGAGAATATACTTTAATCTAACACCAATACATTTGAGCAATCAACTCTACGTCTTAAAGATTTTTATTCTTTCAAACTTAATATTGAAGTTTCAAAATCAAGCTGATGAATCGTAACCTAGTCACTACCCAGTGACAAAGTATGCAATCTTATCAGACAGTATCAAATCACTACCCAGTGATCAATGTAAGGTTTCTTGCTTCCTATGATACAATAAAGGTTGATACAACAATATATACCCTCACATTTCTTGTAATGTTTTTTACTGGTCATCTTATTTTTTAAAAACGGTTTTAAAAATTAGATTTTTAGAGCGTAATTGTTTTTCCGGGGATGTATATCTTTCAATACTACATTTTAGAATTTTTTAATGTAAAATTAGATATTTAATATTAAAAACTAAATATTTCTGAAAATTCGGGAACATTTTTTCACACGACATGGATTACCTCCCATGTGATGTTAAATGTATTGATTAATTTTTCAACATATTTACCAATTATTGAATCAGGAATCGGTTTTTATGTCGGATAATGCATGGTTTCTATCGGGATTAGTTGACATAATGCCCTTGGGTTCGGGAAAGCCCTCGGGCCTTCGGCCCTCGCGCTTTCCCGAACCCGCGGGCATTATGTCAACTAATCCCTCGAAACCATGCATTATCCTACACTTAAATTCCATTCCTATTATATATCATAACACTATCAGCCTTAAAACTGCATTCCTATTATATATCATAACATTATCAGTTCTTAAACTCCATTCCTATTATATATCATAACATTATCAGTTCTTAAACTCCATTCCTATTATATATCATAATCATAATATTATCAGTTCTTAAACTCCATTCCTATTATATATCATAACATTATCAGTTCTTAAACTCCATTCCTATTATATATCATAACATTATCAGCCTTAAAACTTCATTCCTATTATATATCATAACATTATAATCCTTAAAACTTCATTCCTATTATATATCATAACATTATCAGTTCTTAAACTCCATTCCTATTATATATCATAACATTACCATCCTTAAAACTTCACTTCTATTATATATCGTAACATTATCAGCTTTAAACTTTATTCTTAAAATATATCATAACATTATCATCCTTAAAACTTTATTCTTAATTTATATATTATAATTATCATATACTATAACATAACTATCATTATATCAGGAGCTTTAAAAAAAACTTTTCACCTACCTCAGATGACAGAATCAGTAAAATTTCATTTATTCAAGTCTGTCCAATGCATCTACAAAAGAGAAAAAAATCATAATTAGATACAATCAGTTGACTGATACAGCAATGATGTTCCCGCTGCTGCACCATCAACATCTTCAGTGGCCATGCGTTTTGACCCGTAGCTTGGTGCTGTTAAGTCAAAATCAAAATCTATTTTAGTGATTAACCAATCAGATGACTGGAACACAAATATTTCCTTATATTAAGGTTTAAGAATAAAGCCCGCAATAAACTACCAAAATATTTCAATTGGCATTAATACAACCTTTCCTAGCACAGTAAACAAGGTAAAACATTGCTTACCTAATCATTGTTGATGATTGCTTTTATTGCAATTTTAGTCTGATACACTTTCAAACATATTCTTAGCAATTTCTATTCTTCCAGTTAGCATGAAATAAAAAAATGAAAGAAATATATTGGTCAGTAAGATAAACTAAAAACTCAAGTACATGCACAATCAAAAATTAGAAATTCAAAATGCCAAGCTAGAAAGTTTTCCATGTAATATTTCAATTATTCAAAAAAGATTTGAAGGACTAATAAAGATGTGAATTATTTATTAATTAACTCAAGGAAATAAATTACAAGAAATTATATAAGTTTACCTGAAAGATCAATCTTTAAAAAGCTGAAATTCTGCATCCAAAGTTTCAATCCCAGAATATTTATCTGTTATGTTGTTGACATGACAACAAGAAGAAGTGAACCCTGGGATGTCTGCAGCCACAATGAACATGCAATACAGGTGTAGAGAGGTCTCTACCCTATACTGATTTCAGCTCACCCCCAAAAACAATGAACAAACAATACATGTGTAGAGAGGTCTCTACCCTATACTGATTTCAGCTCACCCACAAGCTTTGTTTTAATCTTAAGAAAGATTTTAATCCCCGATCAGAACTCATCCTTACCCCTCAAAACCCTGAACAAAGTTTATCCCTAATCATGACTTTTAACCCAACACAATCATAGGCGTACGGGGCCTTAGTTGAGCAGGGGGGCAAAACCGATTTGCCCGACAACTAATGCTAATTTGCCCGACAACGAAATCAATATGCCCGACAAGTCGACCTCCACCCTACCCCTAATTCCAAAAACTTCTCGCCATCTGCCTTATTACATCATTTCCGAACGATTTTATTTTTTTAAATTTCCTTCATGACAATTACTGGGGGGGCAATTGCCCCCCCTGCACCCCCAGCTCGTACGCCTATGAACACAATAGCCAAGTGGTAATCAACTTAAAGCTATCATGCTGTTATTACACTAGCAATAATTAAATATATATTTAATAGGGTTCATCCTTGAGTGGTCAGAAACATTATCAGTAAGTTTCATCAACCAGGGCTTGCCAGGCAAGGTAACATACGCCCACTGGCAGATGTCGGAAATGATCATATTTTAAGAAATAATAATACAAATTTCATTATATCAAAAGAATAAAAAGTCAAGGGCAGTAACTCAAAAACTGTTCATCGAAAATGCATCAAGTTAGAACTTGACTGAGAATCATCAGAATTTAAACTTGACTGGAGATCAATCTAAAGGATCATAGCAAGTTTCATCAAAATCAGACGAAAACTGTAGTCTCTTGAGTGCTCGCGAACAAAATTTGACGCATTTTTTTCAAAGTCAAGTGCTATAACTCAAAAACCGTTTTCATCGAAAATACGTCAAATTCGAACCTGACCGAGATCGTATCAATCCAAAGGATCATAGCAAGTTTCATCAAAACCAAATGAAAACTGTAGTCTCTAGAGTGCTCATGAACAAAATTTGACGCATTTTTTTCAAAGTCAAGGGCAATAACTAAAAAACTGTTCATCGAAAATAAGTCAAATTCAAACTTGACTGAGATCTTATCAATCCAAAGGATCATAGCAAGTTTCATAAAAATCAGATGAAAACTGTAGTCTCTAGAGTGCTCACGAACAAAATTTGACGCATTTTTTCAAAGTCAGGGGCAATAACTAAAAAACCGTTCATCGAAAATACGTCAAATTCGAACTTGACCGAGATCTTATCAATCCAAAGGATCATAGGAAGTTTCAGCAAAATCAGATGAACACTGTAGTGTCTGTTGTGCTCACAAGAAATGTTGACGGACGGACGGACATACGGACGGACGCACCGACGGACATAATATGTATATGTATATCTAAAAGTTTTAATTAAAAAAATTCCGTCGTTAGTTTTTAAACGCTAAAAACATGCTAAAATATTTTAAACCTTACATAAGGTTTTTAAGTGTGTTATGTTTTTTGGACGCTGATAGAAAACTACTGAATGGATTTGAGTAAAATAAACGTCTAATTGTCGAGAAATGTCTTGACTTTAGGTATAGGTTTCAGTTAGAAATATCGAGCCATTATTAAGCCAAACACAAAAACTAGGTCAAGCTTCTTAATTAACAATAAGTACTCCCAGTTTGTAATATTAATTTGATATTATTTGGTGCATATACGGGCCCGATCTGGATACAAAAATTTATAATAATGAAAATAAAACGGGTTGAATTCTATATAATCATAAAGAGTTACTTTTCAGTTCTACCTTGCTACCTTCAAAATCTTAGAGCAAATATTTTTTGAAAAAAAAAGACTTGATGTGGTGCTTATGGGCAAAACAACAAGAATATTTCTTATTTTCAATTCAATAGCGCCATAGTGGAAGTCAAACTAAACCAGATTTCTTTCAATAAAGGATTAAGTTTAGTTTCCTGACTGAAAAGAATAGGTGTTGAAGATAATGCCGTATAATTATTTTGTCGACTTAATATATCATCTGATAAGTTGAGATGTTGATTTGATTGCAATCTTGTTGTGACATGTGGTACATCATTAAGACAGATTAGAATATAATAAAACATTTATAATGGAACTAATTTCTAAAATGTTTCTCATTCATGCGGCGATAACATTTTCAATTTTCTCAATTTCAATAGTTAGAGGATATTAATTAATGACAAAAGTTTTACTTCCTACTGTTTTTGAACTCATTGTGCTAATCATAATCTGAAACGTGATGCAGGTTGTTGTTGTTCTTTGAAACCCTGGGAAACAGCGTCACAAACTAACGACTAGACTTGTAAGAATTTCGTAGAGTTTGCTTACAACTGATGCTGCCAACACCACCACGAACAGCATCACCACGATCAGCGTCGTAAGCCGACACAACTGAGTATAAACATTAGATACAAAAACGACCAAAACGATCAAAGCCATCTCTGAAGAGGAATCACGTTACACGATGTAACTATCTGATTAATTTTCAATTGGGTCGCATCGTGGGCCAGGTTAGTCTAACTCAAGTTACTTGTCGATATTGCGTCCGGAAGTGATCTCAATATCAATGTCGCGATAGAGGTTTAACCCAAAGACTTCAGCGATGGATTAAACATAGTTGCGGATGATCGATCGGTCTGAAAATTTGTGGGAATATTCAAAACACATTACTCCATGATTTCTCCAAGTTTCATGTCGATATCTCGATCGTAATTGATCGGGGTGCGATGGCGCAATAGGGACATAGTCCAAAGACTTGGGCGAGGCACAAGTTTACCGAAGAACTCGATATAGTATCGGAAGTCTGATCGGTCTTGGGGGGGGGGGGGGGCTTTGGGGATCGGTCGAGGAACAGCATCAGTGTAACACGTTCACTAAATGTTGCGAGAACCCTTGGGAATAGGAAAAGTGAGCATTTTCGTGATTTTAAAATTTAACCTCAGATCTAATGACCAGATTTAAAATTAGACAAGCTATGGCTTGAGGTTTGGTTTATTATTATATAGCTGAATAATAATATCAACATTTTTCGTGTTCGGTCAGAATAGAACGTTGTAATACCAGTAATATCTGCATATAATTATAAGGGTGAACGGTCTGGACTCTGAATAACAGTGTTTAAGGTCCGCTATATGATGTAAGGTAGTGTTTCTTTGCAAAGAACTGGTTCGCATTAGTGTATAATTATGTGACTGGTGGTGATACGGACTTCTCTATTTGATAAAAATATCTGTTATCAGAATAGTAGTAATGAGAAAAGATTTGTTCTGTTTCAATCAATTAATTCGTGACATGGTGCGTGAGTATAACTCCCCCACAAAATTGTGATTGGCTTACAATAAAACAATACATGCCGTTGTGTAACATACTGTAAAAAGATTATATACTTTATTTCCGTTTACAGAATGCTAATAAGTTGGTTCTATTGGGACTAAATCATCAAAATCCGGTATCCTCGTGTGAATGAAGGCCTTTCAATCATTTCATGAAACTCTACATCATTGATCACATTTGTCACTGGACCATGGGGGCTTGTGAACTGATTTCAAAAGTCGTATCTATATCTTTGTAGAATTGTTTCTGTATATAATCTTTGATTTGAGCATTGAATTCCTAGTTTGGAAATGAATGGGGGACCACAGCCCTGAGAGTTTCGTGAATTTGAGCCATGGTTTGGTTTGGAAACCACTGATCTTCATCATCCATTATTGAGAGTCCCCGTGCATCACTTCAAGAATACAAGCAAAACGTATTAATTTGGCTGAGTTTTTATTACAGCTCAATTACGCACGGTATATTTACTCCCAATCTAATTAAAATTATATTACATTTCGTTTCGGTTATTTTTTGATTGTCGACTCCATGGAGTTGACAATCAAAAAATAACCGAAACGAAATGTAATCTAATTTTAATTAGATTGATTTACTCCTAACGTATTTGACTCCAAATTATTTTCACAATTTAATAGGTTGGAACTATCGACCAAGGACGTTTAGTTGCTCGTAAACATTGTGGAACTGATAAATTCCCAAAAAATTATTATGTGTCTCTTGATCTTCAAAATGTAAATAAACGTGAAGCCAACGTTCCTAAGAAGTATATTGCTCAGGCACAAATTTAGTAGTTGTTTTTCTATTATAAAATTTATACAAATTGCCAGTTGGTGCATGTTACATTATCTGGTATCTTGTATAAGCTTATGATTTTTCAAAATTAAACGCCCTCTTCAGAAGATATTCTGAGGATGATCTAAATGCAGGCCTGTGCATTTTGTGCAATATCTTGGGTTGATATTTACTTTGTTAAAATAATGGACATATTCAGGATGTATTTGTCTGGCTCTATAATAAAACAATTTCAGTTCATTTCTGCTAAACTGTTAGTGACGCTGTGTGAATTCAATCTTTCAAAGAAATCCAGGCAAAAATAGCTTCCTATTTACTATCTACTCTGAACTGTAATTATATAGATTGTTGTGGGTGGCTTCATTTAGTTTAATTCAAGCTGGGTCCTAGTGTGTCAGTAGAGTAAAAGTGTTCCATCTGGGACAGATCTCTCCCATGTTAAAGAGCCTGGTGCTGGTGCTATAGCAATATGCACCAGCACGCGAGCGGTGGGGCGGACTGCGGCGGATCGATATTATTCGCGCGCGCGTAATTTGAATTTGGCGGGTTGACATTCTTTGTTTTAAATTTTGAATGAAATATATTAATTGAATATTGTATAAGAATAAATATCTAATCTGTTTAATGATTGATTGATGTTTTTTAATTTTAAGCGAAGATTTGAGCATAATCTTTGTTTCCATAAGATTCTATGGTCATGAATTTAATAAATGATATAGAAAAACAATATTGGGTCGATAATTATTCACCTTCAGTGATAGAAAACACACACAATCTATTAAACATCTGTTGATGTATAAGATGATTGTAAAGTTATTCAATTTTTGTTTGGATTGATTTATTTCGGTTTCAAACTATAAATATAATTTTTTAATTGAAGTGTATTCATTTATCACGAACTGCAGAAGGATAAACATGACTAGCGCTTCATCTTTAAGAAACTGGGAATTTTGTGGAAGTAAATTTTCGAAATCTGCTATTGTATATTTTACACAAGTTCTTTGCATATACATTTTGTTATGCTATTCCCTCTATCAGTTGTCTGAATCTCCATCAGGACCCTTATCAACATTCTGGTGCGGTATTATAACATCATCAGTGGCCTATATGCTTCCCAATCCAAAACTAAAATTCAATAAAGTTAAACAGACAGATGTCGAGTCTCACATTTCTATTTAAAGAAAATGTGGCTTACTTTGTTGATTTTAATATCGAGTTACATTGAGAGTCGAAGGAGAACAATAAGTGGTCTACCGCAACACTGTCTCGAAGTGTATTTAAGAGACTAATATAGTGTTAATAATGATTTTAAACGAATATGTGTGGATGTCCAGTGAACAGAATAAAAACATTTACCCTGATAATAAACCATACAAGTTTAAGGTGCAATTACCACAAAACATCCCCGTGGGTGGAAATTGTTTAATAGGTTTGTGTAAAATACGAGGATTGAAGACACAAAAACCTAAAGAAATATATATTTGTTGCGATCAGTGTCAATATTCAATAGTCGATGGTAATTTATATCCCGTGTTGAGGTGTATCGATACTAGCGAAGAAGTTAAAATAATTCAAACTCCGTTTTACATAAGCAGCAAAGTCATACAATCAATCGATCAATTATCGTTTTATATATTAGACGGTAAAGGTGAACTAGCCTCATTCTTAAAAGAACCGTTGAAGATAACCATTCACATCAAATCAGGAAATGAATAAACAGGAAATTTATATACCAAATACCCAATCGTATATGGAGTACTTTAAATCAGATATGGATGAAACACCGACCAAAACGCAAAATAAAAAGAAGACACAACCGCGAATTCGAAATAAAGCTGTCAAAATACCATGCGCGAGAAAATTAAACTTTAAAACGAATGCGCACGAAGAAAATTCATCATTGACCAGCATTCCAGCCAAGAAGAAGGACGATACAAAGAGAAAAATTATCATTAGTAACGTTAAAGATCGATTGTTTTAACAATGTCAGCTTTATCCACAGTCACATCGGAATCTGTACCTCGAGAATTATCTCTTTTCTCCATCAACGGTGTACAAGCTGCTGTCGAAAAATCATATTTCCAAGATTACCGACCCATTAATCCTATATCTGACCAGTCTCCGATTGAATTTAACATATCTGGAAAAAATGGACACGAATATCTCGACTTACACAATTCGAAATTATATGTTAAATGTAAAATTGTTAACGAAAACGGGACGGCTTTGACTAAAGACGTAAACTGTGCTCCAATCAATTCATTACTCCAGTCATTATGGCAACAAATAGATGTCGTCTTACAAGGAAAGACCATATCCACTACCAATAACCATTATGCCTATAAAGCTATGATTCAAACGTTAATGAAGAATACGGCTTCTCCTCATTTAGAGGGTGAACTTTTCATCAAAGACAGTGCGGGTTTAGCGATAGACAGTGCCGAGGTTATGGGAGCAAACCGTGGTTTATATTCAAGGTATAAGTTTACAGAAGAGAGTAAACTATGTGACTTAATAGGAGATTTGCATTTTGATTTGATTAAAAATAAAAGATATATCTTAAATGGTGTTGATACCAGGATAGTTCTACATAGAAACAGCCCAGAATTTCTATTGATGACTAAAGAGGAAAAGGGAAAAAAGAAAAATTACAAGATTGTATTATCCGATGTTATTTTTAAGGCTAGGAAAGTTATTCTCAATCCCGCAATGATGATGGCTATAGACAATTCATTACTTTCATCTAATGCTAAATATCCCTTTACCCAATCTGGAATTAAAGTATTGAATGTACCCGCAAATCAGTTGTCATTGACGTGGGATAATATCTTTCAAAATAGTAGACCTTTCAGAATTTTAGTAGGATTTGTATCAACATCTGCCTTTACTGGAAATTATAAGAAGAATCCTTTTAATTTTCAACATTTTAATATCAGTGATATCACTCTCACATGTGATGGAGATCGAATAAATTCATATCACGTTAATTTTGATAAAGATACTGGATATAATTATATAGATGTATATAATGAACTGTTCAATTTTTCGAGTGAGATGAAAATTTCTCGCCATGATTTCAAAGGTGGTTACGCTTTGTTCCCATTCATTCTAGAGCCAAATTTTACATTGATTAATTATATTTCTCTCATAAAACAGGGGAATATTCGCTTAGAAGTAAACTTTAAAAAAGCCTTGCCTGAATCAGTCACTATAGTTCTATATTATGAAACTCTAGGTTATTTTGAAATTGATTATAATAGATCAGTTATAACTTCTTAATTGAGTATTGAATTTTTATATTATTGTATGTATTGCTTGTTTGTAAATAAAATGTATATAAAACCATTTCATTTCTTTAATCTTATAAGGGGGTTTGGGACAGGGAGATAAAAACAAAAGATTATAAAATAATTTTTATTCATTGTCTACAAATTACAATTGTTGTACATCAGATGCTTTGATCCAAGCATTAAATTTCTTGGGCCAGTGCAACCATTTTACATAATATTGTTTATGAACACCCCGTCCTTTCGCTCGTAAAATAGACTCTATCTTCCACATCTCATTTTCTGGACTGTCCACCTTTTGTAACTCGGATTGATAAAATGTCCCTTCGATAAGATCTCCGTCGTAATCCTTAACTCGATAAACAGCTAGTCCACCACGACGAATCTTTTGTAAAATCCAGAATATTTCCCCAGTCCATTTTTGATCATATTCACGCGTGAATGGATTCCTTATATGTGTTAATCTAACGCGATCACCAACTTTGAATTTGAAAGTTTTCTTCGTCGTTTTCCTCCCCTTTTTAGGCCAATATATTGTCCACCACACAGACGTTTCATTGTTTCTATTTACTTCAGTGGGAGCCATCTGTATCGTTCTGTGAAATGTTTCGTTATAACTCTTGGCAAATAATTGAAGTTGACTAAGATATTCATAAGACTGTTTGTGAGTCATATAACGATGGATACGTGATTTAATTGTTTTAATGACTCGTTCACTTATGGAAGCCTTGGTTTCATTTTGAGCAAACAGCTGTTGAATTCCATTTTCCTTTAATAACGATTGTACAACTCTAGCACGAAATTCTTGACCCTTGTCCGAACGAATTCGGTTAGGTTTTCTACCACCAGTCATAATGTCATATAATGCATTTTTGACTGATAGACCTCTCTTATCTTTTAAAGGTCTTAACCAAACGTATTTCGAAAAAGTATCGATGACGACTAGAATATAAGAACACCCTTCATTATATTCAGCATATTTGCCCATGTCCATGAGATCCATTGACCATTGATCGTCGATTCCCGTCACCATAATTCTATTTCTTTTAAAACGTCGTCGCATTTCTCTCTGAAGACTGTACGATTCTTGTTGCTGAAGCCATTTTTCTATATTATTTTTACTGATAACAAACTTTTCTTCTTGTTGTACATAGCGATACAGTTTATCAGGTCCTGAAAAACTTCCAGCATTTTCAAGATTATAGTAAATACTTTCGAGATACTCTTGCCACTTCATGACTTGGTTGTATGTCACTTTTACTTAATCATACTGAAATTGTCTTTCAAATTGATCTTTATATAGAGTGAGTGATGCTCGCACAGAATCCCTTTTAGAAAACCCACGGGATAGCATATTGTTAATGTTTTGCATTATCTTCATATGTATGTTATCATCTTGTAACTTTAAAGTATTTAAAATATTCTCCCCATAGAGATTCAAAAATTCAATCAGATAATTCTTCTTCATCTGTTCCTTAACTTTCTTCCTCCGTTCGCCTTTGCTTAAAGTTTTATATTTCTTCATCTTAGATCTTCGTTTCTCTTTATTGTTTTCTATAGCCATATCATACAAACTCCTCAAGTATTCATTTTCATCAGTATGCTCGTCTTCAGTATGTCTATCAGATTTATCAGAAGATTTTTCTTCTAGTTTGGTTTTACCTTTCATTACATCATCGATAATGGGCAAGATGTTTGTAACTAATCTTTGAGTCTCTTCTGTAAACGGCTTCAAATCCACGACCAAATAACCGTAGCTCTTTAATGTAGCCTCTTTAAAAGTTTTCATTAAATGTTGTGGATTTTCCGGATACATTTGACGTGATAATGTCATTACTGGTTGTTTATCAACTGGATTATTAAACAACACCAGATAATGAGTATTGCGTCGTTGTGTTGGATCGCGGTTGTGGAAAAGGTTTTGACTTATACTCATCACCGATAAATTTCTATGGTGAGATCCTTCTGTAAAAAGTTCATTAATTCTAGAATCTTTAGCACAAGTGGACATGAGATCATCTAAAATTAACAAGTTTTTAACTGAAGGATCAATGAATGTATCTTGGTCTATAGTTGGTGGAATTCCTCGAATGAACTCCACTTCTGGAACTACCGAATTACGTATTTCATCGTATAAAGGTTGCCATCTTTTGTAAAGCCAGATGATTTTCTCTGGGGGTGGGGACATTTTCGTTGAAGCATTTTGCAAGACCCTAGCTACAAACTGAGTTTTCCCACACGAGGTTGGACCAGTGACGATAGATGTAAAGGGGTGTATAAACTTGAAGCCATCCATGTCCTATATATGTCTACTCTTTGGATATCCTTATGCTGAATGACAATAAAATAGTTAGTTGGAGGTTTATATATAAAACCTTTTAAACATGATTCTATTTAATACATATATATATATTACATACTACATGAAGTTATTAATATACATTTACATATACATTTTACAGTATAGTACATACATAAAATAAATAATGATATATTTACATAAAATATTTTATATTATTTACAAATTTTATGAATTGTACTTTAAGTTTTGATATTAGAATAATATATACATGATATTAGAATAATATATGCATTTAACATTGTAAGGATGATGTAAACCTATTACACATTGGAAATTCTCCAATGTCCGAATGATAAAGACTCAATACCATCATTCAAGATATAACGTTTATCATCATATGGACTGAGTGCAATTTTATTAGTACAAGTGGTAAAAATTTCATGATTGTATGTTCTAAAAGTTCTCATAGCTTCCATTTGGTTTTTTCGTTGAAACAAACAGTTTCTATATGACGAATGGCGAAGTTTATTAATGATAGTAGACTTAACAACTCCTTTAGCAGTTTGTTTTTCATGACCATCATATTGAAACGAATACATTTTAGCCCTAAGTCCAATAAATTCCGTAATTGGTTTACCCATGGTTTCGTCTTTCATCTTACCAATCACTTTTTTATTTGAAGTATCATGCAAAAAGTGACTCAATTCATAGTCACTAAAATCAAATAAACATTTATCTTTTGCCATGTCTTTATAGAGATCATCAGTTGAAATGGAATAACATAGCGAATCCGTATCCGTAAACAGTAATTTAGATTGATTCCCATATTTGGACTTTATATAATTATAATGAAAGTCATACATCAAACATTTTGAAAGATCTAAAATACTAAAACCGACATAAATTGGACGATTTAAAATCAAGTTTTCTTTCAAAAGTTCAACAGATGCAAGATCTTCATTAAATATTCGAAAAGATTTAAAATTGGGCTTAGTCGAAAGACGTTTTAACTTTTTTTCATTATTGACAAGTTGAATGTTGACTCTGTTTCTTAAATTTTCCATCGTTTTACCAAAAACCGCATTATTCATCAATTTAAAAAAATCTTTTTCGAAAGTATTTTTAGCCAATTTTCTCTTTGATGTGTTAAAATCTATATATGTTTTTAACCAAGGACTTTGATTAAATGTTAAAACAGAATTAATTTTCTCTAATTCCATACCCAATGATAAATACAACTTTAAATTTTTTGAGTGAAGAACGTAATTTTTTTTGTCGAATAAATTTGGTACGAGTTTTTGGGTACTCGAAACGTCCAGTTTCAGATCTTTTTGAAGATTACGCTGATATTCTGATAACATATCAGATGTAATTCTCATGGCTTCTGGAGCGAGGGGATAATCATTATGTAAATCATGAAGCTTTGATGGATATTTTAAATCTACTGAAAGGATGTAACCTATAGAATCGTTATCATCAACCTGATTAATATCTAACATATTTATTTCACTCTCAGTTAACCAGCGAAATCCATGAGTTGGTAAATACTGACTCATTGCATAACCATATAAATTATTTACATCAAGATATATAATATAATTATTAGGTTCTGATGGAGTATATCCTTTGACGTGAGGATTATTAGCGGATTGATGTCTATGCGTTATCATCGCAATACCACCTTTAATTGAATTTTCAATCATTAGATGCATGTCGGGGTCAGTGAACAATTCCAACCTTACATTCGTCATTTTCAAAGCTGCTTGCCACGCTAAACCGGGAGCAGTGAAAAAATGGGCGGGGTCTAATCTATAAATGTTGAGACATAAGGTTCTAAAATTCTCGAAAACATCAGCCAGTAATATGACATCTGTTTCCATGTACAAATCATGATACTGTCCTAAAGTTTTTAAGCTAAAAGTATCCCAAACATTCTGAGCATGTTCATAATCCTTGTCAGATATATTAGAATCATTTAAAGAGCTATAAAAATCTGAAATTGGGGGTAGACAGGTTTCATTAAATTTCTCTATATTATCCATAAACTCATATGGATAAACTCCCTTTCTCCTTAACAAATTCAATTTCTTCTCGTCTCCCTCGTGAAATTGTTGAATGTAATTATTGAGATGGTGGAATTTGTCGTCTTCTTGTGTTAGATTTTCAACTAATTTCTCGAGAGAGGCGGAAAGAAATTGAAATGTATCTAGAAATTGTAAACATCCTAATGAAAATGAAATATAATTTTCAGTATTTTGTGGAATTACATTCATCCTTTTGTTTTTGACTTTACCAATAGCCTGCATAATCAAATGTGAATCGTAATGTTTTAAATTGTGGAAAAACACTGGAATTTTTTTCTTTAGCTTTAAACTAAGGTTACATGAATTATGAATAGCACCCCTAAACCTACCAGTAACGTGACAGTGATCTCTTACTTTATCTAAATCTAAAAGTTTATCACATATATAGCATACTTTAGTTGTGGCAAATTGTATTTCATCTTCTGGAGTCATTTTCAAAGGTGTGGGGTTTTTGAAAATACTTAATAAACGTTCTTCAATGTCAATCATATGTTCGAGAAATGTTTCAACGACATTCTCTCCTCGAAAAGTCACATGGTCTTCCGTTAATGTATCATTCAAACCAACTAATTTATATGTAAAGCCAGAAGGAATGTGTTGAGATTCTTTGGTTGTATTAGTGGAACTTGACATTGAGTTCTTTGAAATGATACACTCAAAATCTGCGTAAATCACAAATGGAACTTTCTGTTGTTTCGACATGTCTGAATAGGATATCCATTTTTTGTCTTCTGTAGGCATTTCTATCCTCTGCGCTCCATGAATTTGACATTGAGGAATATGTTTATTCAATCTCTTTTGTGACGTATATCCGTGTAAACAATAATTACAAAAAAATCTTTGACCTCTTTCTTTCACCATCCTCCTTAATAAATGGTTTAGATTTCTTATAAAACAATAGTGTGAATTTTCACCTTTGGATATGATTAAAAGATTGACGTGTCTATCAAAACGATGCTTCGTTAAATGTATTGGAAATAGTTTCTTTTCTTCATAACCAAACACATTAACACTTATGTTATTTTGCTTTTCAAATTTGGGTACATCCTTTATTTTCACGGGGACATCAATGTTTTGAAAATTCAACTCATTCTCATATTTAACATAATTACCAACCCGTTCTGGGTGAATTCGAGATGGGTGAATAGATGCTAGCACACTCCATTTAAAACACTGGTGGTCTCTATTTTGAATATTAACTATTGCTTTTTTAGAACTTAATTTTGAAGGAAGTGGAAAATAACTCGATGCATCTACGGGATTGTATTTAACGACGTTTAACGAAAGGTCTATCACACTGTCTAATGTCCAATTACTACCTTGACGTTGAAATTCCATAAAAGAGGTTATCATCTTTTTGTTGCTCTCCTGTAAACTTTCATTTAAATCATCTTCTTTCAATGCGATATGACATTTCCCATGAAAATGTGGTTTTACAGTTTCTTTTTGTTCTTCTTTTTGTTTTGTAAATTGAACACATAATGAAAGATACCACTTGATTGAATGTTTTTCTTTCAATGCTTTCTTTAATTTTTTTATGACAGAATCATATTGTGAAGATAAAAATAACAATGGATCATATTTTGAGTCGTTAGAGGCTGTGAACACATATTCCATTAAATGCCCGTTAATAGCTTCACGTTCATTTATACAGTCCTCTATCTGGCTTTCACTGGTTGATGGTTGATTTAAATTACATGGTTGACTATTTGACTGACTTTCGACCGTTGATGGTGTATGTTTTTTATTTATATGATCCTTTAAATTATATAGTCGACTAAACTGAGCTCCACAAATTTTACATGTGGGTTTAAATGTGGAGTGAGTTTTTTTGTGTCTAATCATACTCCGTCTATAACCAAATTCTTTTCCACATTCTTCACAGACATACGACTTCATTTTCATCTTATTCTAAAATATAGTAATAAACAAAACCTTCAATTTCAATAGATGTATATCGTATCATATTTGATTTAGTAATTGGGAAGAATTTCAGCAAAGAGTTTATATATAACAAGAAAAATAGAAAAGTTTATTTTCTTACCTTTTGTAAAGCTTCCGTTTTTTTTTCCGTTATAATCTATCACAGTCAACAAATAGCTTTCAAAATAACGCGGTTATGAAAGTAACGCTATGATAAATATTACAATAAACTTTTATTGGATATTTCTTAATTAACATCATCCAATCAGTGGAAAGGAAATCAAAATTGTAAACGTGTGTTTTATTGGATATTTCTTAATTAACATCATCCAATCAGTGGAAAGGAAATCAAAATTGTAAACGTGTGTATGTGAAGTTTTATTGATTAATTTCGTTAGTGGCACGCGCTCATTATGTACTATTATTCATGTATTATAGAACATGTATTCATAGCTTGTGTCGTTTCAATCGATATTCTATCTATTGTATTGAAGCAGACGATAATTTCATACCCGCAAACTATAACATTTAAGAATTGACCAATCAAAATTTTAACCTCCGTTAAAAAACAAAAAAAAAAACCATTAAAAACTCCTTCTTGTTCAATGTACAAATATTGATTATTATAATAAACCAAAGTTTAAAATATTAACCAATCGTTAGACTATAATATATATCACTGAAGGTGAATAATTATCGACCCAATATTGTTTTTCTATATCATTTATTAAATTCATGACCATAGAATCTTATGGAAAACAAAGATTATGCTCAAATCTTCGCTTAAAATTAAAAAACATCAATCAATCATTAAACAGATTAGATATTTATTCTTATACAATATTCAATTAATATATTTCATTCAAAATTTAAAACAAAGAATGTCAACCCGCCAAATTCAAATTACGCGCGCGCGAATAATATCGATCCGCCGCAGTCCGCCCCACCGCTCGCGTGCTGGTGCATATTGCTATAGCACCAGCACCAGGCTCTTTAACATGGGAGAGATCTGTCCCAGATGGAACACTTTTACTCTACTTGTGTCTTTGTTTGTTGCATATCACCGATAAGTCGGTAGGGTTAGGTCGATTTTTCAAACAATTAATAATCTATTTTTAATTAAAGTCTTTTGTAGATGATGAATTATTTTAGTCCCTTGCGTGTTTTAAAGTTAGATAAAATTGTCACAAAACGTTAATTAGTACAAGATCAGCTATTTCCCATTATAAGCTTTGCAAGTCATTCATAAATCTGTAGCGCTTTTCAGAACAGAATCCGTTATACTTTAATTCGCCTACAACTTAAGAAATTCTTTTGTAAGAGTTTCAACTTGTTTCATGGTCATTTATTTCCGCGGTAGTCACGTCCGGGGTTCTGTTATCACTTCGGTGAGCAGTATTGCCAACGCATATCTGTTCAGTATTTTCCTTATAAAAGCATAACACACTTAAAAAAAAACCTAATGTTATGTTACAGATATATTTAGCGTTTAGAAATTAACAGTTCTTGTAGAAGTTTCAGATACGTTAAAGGACAAATATCTCTAGATTTTGGTGTATAGTTTTCACAAATTTGAGCAGAAATTTTCAACCTAAAAAAAAAAAAAAAGAAAATTGACTTTTTAATATAGGGGTACCAAAATTAGTCATTAACAGTTGCCAGGAAGCTCACAACTCTCCATCTGTCCCTCGGTGCGCAATTAATGCTTACATTTACCAAATACCGCCTTATAATCCAGATTAATTGTGATCTTTCAGTTAATTCAGGAAGTTGTTTGTCCCATTGAAATGATCTTGATATCAATTATTAGTATAATTAATGTATTTATTCTTGTAATTGATTGAGTTCGGGACAAACATGACATAGTTGGATTCACAGTTTGTTAAATACAATGATTTTCAAATAGTTCATCCACTGAAATCAATTGTGCGCTTTAATCCGGTATTTATTGGTGTTAAATACGTCAGACGTACTAGCCAGAAATCTACGACATCGTTGATATTGCGTTATAATATGGTTTATCGCGGGTTCTGAAAAGTCACGTGAGAGATGATTGACGAGTACCTGTATAAATACATCAATAAAGTAACGTAGAACTATTCTGATTCATTCTATATCATAAACTTCACGCCAAACTTTCACAACAATCATGTTTCATCTCAGTACTAATATTTATTTTTTATGTATGTTTTGTCAAGTTTTTTCTTATGAATTTTCTTTTCCTGTTCAACATGTGAAGGTAAGCTACAATTTCTTATATTTTTTTTTATAGTATTTGTTGTTTGTTGTTTGATCAAATCCTTGGCGAAATGAATTGTCGTCGATACATAAAATAATATTGGATTAGCGACATAGCCGGGTATTAAATTAAATTTTAAACATCCACATTTAAGAACCACTGTTAAATATTACATTAATTTTCCAATTCTCCCGTTCGACGCTTAATCCTTCAGCCAATGTTCTTTAACATTACAGAAGCTTCGTTTTTCAATGTAACTTTCAAATGAAGAAATTATGGACACATTTTTGAATTTCGAACTTTAAACACTGTATCTGATTGATATTTACTGAAACTAAGAAACGAATAATCGAATGAACGACGAACGTTCCCATTAAAGATCACTCGACGAATCGTTTGAGAAACTGTTGTATACATGTAGATTAGTTGCATATTGATGCATTACAATTATTGTGGAAACATTTCAACAAATTTTGAAGTTTTTAAGACACCATGATACTCGGCCCATGTCGATGTTAAAAAAACAAATTGAAATTCGCAGCCTATTTCTAGTATTTGAATAAAGAATTGGCATAAAAAAAAAAATACATCAAGTAATGTATTAATGCTAAGGTAAAAAAAAATCTACTTCTATGTATCTACTTGATCAACCTGATAACGGAAGGAGCTAATTAATAAATAAGGAATTTCGATATGTTTAGTTGAAACTGAAATCCGCAAATCAGTTTTCCAATGCAACAAAAAACAAAGCAAATGTTTTTGTCCTACAGAGTACACATTTTGTGTTGTCTTGTGTCGGTGTTACTCTTTAAAAAATTAATTTGAAGTAGGTTAAGAAATGTTTGGAGTGACCAAGAGTTTGAGATTCAGGTTATGTCGCTATACTGAAATAAATGAATGAATATTGTATTCCCTTTCTTTTCACCTTTAAAATTACACTGAGATATAATTTTTACATCCAATTTTATCTCCATGGCAAAATATATGAAACTGTATCTTGCACTTAGCTTCTTTGCGATGTTCTAAATGTTACTTGTTGTAGTTCAATCTAATTGAAATTAGATTACATTTCGTTTCGGCTAATTTCAGAAATATAAACGTTTTATGAGTAATGGGATTATGAGTATTGGGAATTGTGAGTAATGGGAATAACCATTTTGGTCATTTGAAATAGATTAAAAAAGTAACATTATTTCCGAGTAAAATTTTTTTTTTTCCATGTTGATAATATTCAATATCAATTAGTATTGATTTCATCTTATGAATATCAAATTAGATTATTCTTAAAATCCAAACAATTAACACAATATACTAATCACAAATTATTACTGTTTTACTCGATTGTTACAACCAAATGCTTAAGAAGCGCCATTTATCAGTCATAATTATTTATTCCCCTACCCCCAAAGAAAAAACAGGACGATGTTTGTATGCAACTACATCTCAAATCAGTTTCATGTCATTATATTTTTAACTACACCCTTATTAACCATTCTTTATTTTAATCTTATATTGCGTGTCCTTTCTACATCTCAATGTATATTAGTTACGGTACAGCAAGATACTGATACTGATCCAGATTTCATACTATTTAAATCAGTGGTTCCCAACCTGGGGTATTTGTCAGGGGGCCAAGGACGCATGAGGATGTAAATCATTTTTTCTCTAGCCCAACTTTTATTTAACTATTTTGTGCTGTGTAAGATCTGTAGTTACTTTGCTTGTGGTCAAATGCATTTGACCTCCTGGTGATGAGAAGGCATAAGACAACAACCCTTGCGCTAAATTCCCTATTTTGCCATATTTTGGAATAGAACAGGGGGCCATGGGTCTGGGAGCTTCGTGAATTTGGGCCACAGCTTGAAAAAGGTTGGGAACCTCTGATTTAAATAGTCCTTCAGAAGTGGTAGATTGTCAGCCAAAGATAAAACGACGCCGATTCTGAAGTAGGTTGCTATAGATTTGGGTTAATTGAGGTTTTTACTCAATTCTGTCTGAATATCTATTACAAGGATTCGTCTCCAAAAAAGGGACACAATCTGAATTCTCTCTGTCTTTTAAATATTATGTTTATTATTTGAAATTAAAATCAACCGTCTTAATGCTATTTATTATCGTCTCCGAACGATTGTTAATTATAATTAGTGATTGGTTGTTTATTGGCTATTCGCATCCTTCTAAAAAATAAGGGCTACAGACTGATGATAAAGTACAACGTTAATATTATCATGTCAACATCAGAAAAATTGGCTGGTTAAAAGTTTCTTGAATCCTACGCTTTTATTTCTTCGTCCTTTTTTTCTGATTCTGTAGGTCACATATGGTAAGCTAGTTAGTTTTTTGCAATTTTCAAAAAGCTCTTTATTAAATATAAGATGTTCTGAAATAACCGTAAAGATCAAAACTTGTTCTTCTTTTGATACTCATAACAATCATCCGCCTGGGGCCTTGTATAACACCCACCTTAGAGTACTTCTTATGATTGTTCATAATTTTTATACAAAAAATCAAAAGGATAAAAAAAATGGTAGGCTATTCTCGTTCTCGTGATGAAAGACTCTAATTACATCTGTTAATTTTATATACGATACAGCCTTCCTGTTGTGTTTCTTGATGGGCTTTCAAAGCAAAATACACCTTACAGGTATTACAGCAAAAGCTCTATACCAAGAGCACTTTGGAATGCCTTGCAGCGTTGGAAGTTTGCAGATAGAAGTTCTTCTTCCTTAATATCGACCGCAAAATTTATAGTTTTATTTTTCTAATTTCTATGGTCCTGTCTAAATAATGTTCTAAATTCCCACTTTTTTTTTATTATTGAACAGGACTCACTGGGTTCTCCTAACTAGTAGAAGCTTCACACCAGCCTTTGACCAATTGTCTCAGTCACCATTTGCCCATGAGACAACCCCAGCTACTTTTGGCTTTAAATATTAACTTTTAGTTATTCGTCAGCAGAATCAGTAACATTGAAGCAACGTAAAATACAAGGTCATGACAATATCATTGGCGATTTCCACAAACGGCTTTCATGTATATGTGAGTTATCTCGGATTATAGAATGTTATATAAAACAAGTTCTAATTTTTATTGACTCGAGTATTAATGGTGGTTATTATTTCTTTACTCAAGGGAAAAGTACATTACGTGATAAAGCCAACATTTTTCTTTATTCATTAGAAATTGTGTCCGTACATCTTTTAAAAAAATGACGCCAATGACGTACATGCTGACTTATTACCGAAAGTTAATGGGTATCAGGATAATAATTATCACAATCTATACAGAAATAAGCAGCTGATGTATCTTTATCTGATAATGGATTTATATAGTCTAAAACTGAGAAACGCATAATTACATGAAATACGGTTGCGGTCAGTAATTGAACGAGAACAAGATAATTACCGGTATTTATGGGGATAAGAAATTGCTAACACCAATTATTAACTGCCTTGCCATCTGTAACAAGGCACTGGTCAAAAGTTCAAACAACGTCCACCATTGTACATATCGCAAGCCTTGAAATGAATATATTCCATAAATATATAGTTAAAGGGACATGTTCACTAATCAAACCTTAGTCTCAGTACCAGGATTTCCTTTTTTAACTAGGTTTATCAGTAGTAGTATTTACAACTACCATTTCAGACTTGAAATCCCTGTAAAGCCATAATTATCTATTATCAGTGTTTGAAAGGCAGAAATACGACATGTTCCTCTTTAACCTTCCTTCCAATGATTGGAACATATTTCTAATACCGTCATTTAATGGAAATGAGTTAATACTCAATTGTACAATAAGTCGGAGAGGAAATAAGTACTAAATAAACCCCTGTAATCTTCGATGTTAAGTTCTACATTCAAAGAGGAAATAATATTTGATGGGTTGATCTACATTCACAGTTATGATCTATAATAATCTGTTATCTACATTAAAATTTAAGATAAGCTTATACAACTCGTATTTTAATGAGACTTTTAATGTCACAGATATAGAAATAGAAATTTTTAAGATATTTGAAGAGGTTGTGCATTCTAGTACTTATAAAGATTATCTATACAAGAATTAAATCAACTTTTGTATTTTCACTTTCCAGAGAAGTCAGCTACTGGACGATGATGTTATAGACAGAACTCCAACCAGTGTTGGTAAGTAACAGAAGTTGATGCTCTCATGGCAGTAACATTTGGAATTGTTAACATTAAAAAATAAATGTTCAATAAACAGTGGGATGTTCTTAGCTAAGCAGAAATAAATGAATTTGACATATTTTCTTCTCGATTTTGGGTTAATGAAGACAGGCAAGGCCATGCAGTGAGCAATGATTACTTGCGGTGCGTAACAAGCTACATGTACTTGTTTACTGCACAGCATGCTATCATATCACCGACGGTCACATAAATGACAAAGAGACAGAAAAATAAAGAAATACATGTATATACATTTTACAAGGATATACTTACAGCTTAGGTTCCCATGAGGGTCCTTTCTCCCAGCTGGTCCTTGGCCAAACATTTTGGCTGTGATCTTTCCCGAATTATCCCTGCGCTATAGAACCCCACATGAGGATTTATTGACTAAACTTGTATAATTTTACCAAAATATATACAATAAACCAGAAGATATCTCATCGTTTGGTTTTGTTTTCAGGTTGTATTGATATGAGGAGTACGGGTGGAGATTATTATTTCACATCACAAGGGGAACGAGAAGTTTGTGGATTGTATTTGATTGGTGATATAGATACACTTGTTGAAGTAGATATATCATTAGATATACAATGTGACCAATCAAATATTGTAGCAGTAAGTAGTTGATATATCTATACACCTATATAATTTTATTATTACTGCTGGTATCATGCAAGATCCTCTATTTCCTTTGCATCTTCAGGAACCGAAAAATCATTTAAAATCATATTCTTTATAGCGTCTCGTGATTCTCAAGCATTATTGCCCCAAGCAAGCTCGAATCATATCTTTGATTTCTAAGTCTAACAATATAATTCAGTTTTAAGAATAGTATTTTTATCCATTAATAAGAAATGGGTCTAGATTCGTGTCTCCATTTCTATTAGGATTGTTATGATACTTTATATCATCCATTAACAGTGTGCTTTTTTAGAAAATTAATGGTCGAACATAAATCAATCAAAATATAGTATTCGAACGCAATAATCACTTTCCCACATCTTGGCGTTGGTTCATTGGACGATGGTATGAACTTCGACACCTTATACTTCTTCTTACTTTAATTTTAATAACTTTTCAATTCACATACAGGAATCTTCACCAAGCATTAAAATTAAACATAAAATACGATTGATAAAGATTCCGGTATGTGAATTGCTAAAATTAACGAGGAGTTTTATTTCTTATGTTCTATCTACTTCTCAATGTTATTCAGAGATTTAATTTTATAGGTTTTTTTTTACCTAAACAACGCCCTGATATTGGTCCATACATTACATCACAATTATAATAGCTTTCTAACAAACAATGTTTCATTACGTCCAAAGCAAATGTCACTTAGTCAGAAATTGTTATCCCGTGTATATTTTGATATATGAAGCAGGCAAGAAAGTAATATCCGTGTGCATTTTGTGTATTTTAGTGTATTCGGTTATAATCGAGGTAATTGTTGATATTTTCTTTACAGTTGGTAGATGGTTGGGAACTTGAAGGTGAATATTTCCCGAGTCCACAAGACCATAGTAAATCTTTAGATGACAGATATATAGATATATGCCATGACAATAAACCACATAAAAAGTACCTCAGTTCCCAAAATGTCGCCTTAATTCAGTTCTTGATCCCTTCTGTAGGACAGGGTTTTCGTGTCCGAGTAAACTTTGTTCGAAATCCAGCACGTAAGTTAATTCATACTATAGTAACGTATATAATTTTATCACGTTGATGTTGATGTTATCGAATGTTGTGTCATTTGAATAGTGTATTGGCAACTTGGCTCTTGTGTATATTTTTATTATATTTTACTATATCGATTTGAAAATGTTCATAGTTCATATGAAGTTAAGCTTAGTGTAAGGTTGGTCATGACATTTATTTTGATATGAGTTTGCTGAAGAATGACTTGTTTGACACTGGATGTTAAGACTTGATACTTAACGAATTAAACAGAGAATTAATTTTATATACGTATACTGTTCTCAAGTTAATTATTTATGACTCCTTGATCCGACATCCGATGTTATTGACGTCGTTTTGGGAACAATAAATTGTTATTATCTTTACAGCGTGTAATGCTATAGCGATGACTAAAACTGGAGAAATTACTCTGAAGAACTATGGAAAGAAAAGTAATTGTTCTGTATCTATTATTTATCCTGAAAAGATATATCTAGTAAATGTTGATATTGGTGTATCATCAGAAGCTGGTAACATTAAGACTAAATCGGGCCTTTCTGTACAGGTAGGCTCAGATAAAAATGAGGTATTGTGAATGTTTTGTTGTTTTGTTCTTGCTTTGATTGTATTTTCAAATATGTCCTTTTTATTTACAAATCCAGAACATTGAAGCGGTTTAAATTCTTGCAATGTGTTTATTTATGTGTCTTTTAAATGTTGCATATACAGATATGTTCCTAATGGAACTATCAGATAGTACAGTGTGTAGTTTGTCTGTATATTTTCTGGTCTGATGTTTTGTTTTAGTTTCTAACGTATCACATACATGTAGTATCTTTACGAAACACCTGATGGTACTTCTCTTTGCTAGGATTTAGATTGGATTTTGATCACGGATTTGGTTGATTGTACTAAATTATAATCACATTTTAAATATAATCAAATACTTGTTACCTATAGACTAACTAAATTGTATACATATAAATAAGTAATAAACTATTCAAAAGTGTAAAACAGACTTGTCTAAATAAAAAATATTTTTATATGACGACGCTAATGCTATTTTAATTGTTATTGTTGATTTTTTGTTTGCATGTGTACATATTATTACAAATTACCAACTATCATTCTAAACTGGGTTCGCCATACATGTACCTTTCTTTATTGAGCACTTTATTAAGCAACCACTTTTAAAAATTCCCTTGACTGGCTGCTTAATACAAGTTTGGTTTTCTAACGCTCTGAAGCAATAAAGGTTGGACTACGTAAAATTATGAAAAAGAATAGAATCATAAGAACGCAGAAAGACAATTAGGTAAAACAAAACTTGATTTTATTTCAGTGTATCAATTCAGAAGGTAAATCAGATTATGTAGAATTTCTATTTGGAAATGGTTTGGATACAGACCTCATGAGTAGGAAGCTGGCATTCTGTGGTATGCGATCTAAAGTCTGTAAGTATAAACTTTCTTCGTCAATATCAATTTTGTCATGTTTCGAATGAGATAAAGATTGAGGTGTTTTGATTGTATCGTAGACAAAAAAATATTTCTGAATTAAAACTTTGATACTTATTTAACAGACAATTTTACTCTTCAAACAAATGACTGGAAGACCGTTCCACAATGTATCATTTTTATGCCTATTTATTGCAGGACTTCGTTTTGTTTAAACTGTATTACAAGAACAATTGTGGTTGGTGATTCATTAATTGCTTAAATACAATTCAATCTTTCTATTTCCAGCAAAACGTGGAATTATTATGGGATGTCAACATTCAGTAGTTAGATTGGTTTCTAGTGGTGATTATTATAACTCCATCACATTCGTATTCCAGTCTCCTAGTAATGAAGAACTCCAGAGGAACCTCGACATATGCTCATAATTTTATTTTATGGACATAAAAGATATTTGTAAATACTCGGACAAAACATATCTTCTAGATCGTATTCGATTTTGTAGCCGTGAAGTTACACAAAATTCCACCATCAACTTACATCAGCCAAGTTATAACTCTATGTGTTCAGTATTTTAATCATTCCATAAAGTTCGGTAAAATACATTATAATGCTGAAAGGAAATGTATAGACACAAACAATTCAATTGTTTTCGAAAAAAAAACGAGTTTCAGTTTATAATATGAAATGAAATAAAATTTGAATCTTAATTTTCATCTCTTGATTTGGATATTATGCTGTGTGCATAGAGAGTTTTTGATGAGTCTACAACGTACACAGTCATGTAGAAAGCCAGGTTTTGGTTCTTGGCCTGGCGCTTTGTTCTTGACAGTTACTCCTGACAAGCAAACCGAGTTGGAAACGCCAAAGGTGTTATCTACAGTTTCTTTTACAATCTCACCATTGCTCGCACAACACAATATTCTCGTTTTTAAAATTTACTTTTCGACCACTAAAAAGAAAATGTCGAATACGAGATTATGTCGTCAACGCAAAGGGTTTACTTGTCATTCATGATGGGGATTATTTTAATGTGGAAGCAATGGTAAATTCTTTACAATCGTATACCGTTGCTAAAGCTGTGCCATGATTGAGCTCTTTATCGTGAACAGTACAGCGAATATTATATTAGAATTCTATGCTTATAAGATCTGTGTCTTGAATATAACAAGAGCATTTAATTATGAATAGGTGTCCGCTTAAAATATATATTGGTAGCCATTTTCAAATGAGAAAATATACACCTTCTGCTGCTTCCAATGCAATTTTTTAGATTTTAAGTTTGTAAGAATACAAAAGGTATTATTACAAACAGAGGCGAATAAATCATGACCTCTATAGCCGACAATTACATGATACAAAATCCCCTGTATTTGACAATCGACTGAAAGATTAGATTACATCATAGTCACAAACAATTCGTTCATCTCATTACCAAAACCAATCAGTATCCCAATCAAAGGTTATGTTTATAACAAGACAAAGGAAAATCATTTAAATGTAAGATATAAATACTGTGCGTCGGTCAAACAGTACGATTGTTATTCACAACAGTTGAGTTTTTATAATCAACAATAATTTTATATGAAGTTTTCACACAGAACAACAGGTTAATGACGAATGTTAAAGAGACGAGAAATCTGGTTCTAATCTAATCGATTGTTCCTTAAATAAGTACACGCGCTTTAGGAAATAATATTTTAAAAAGCCCGATTTTTTACAAATAGTTTCGGGTATTTTCGAGTCCTTAGATTAATTGCAGCTTTAATATTCTGTCTCAAATAGTAGAAAATATGAAGGAATATGTTAAATGTTCGCAATAACTCCTTTAAGGTCATCATCACACGACCCGGATAAAACCGTTTAACCATAAGCACAAAAACATTTTACCAAAATATTGAAAATCTTGAACTTGACACTTGACACAGATTGCATCAAAATACACATGAACATCAAGATTGGATAAAACTGCAGTCTCTATTGTGTCTACAAGATATTTAAACGAACAAACAGACGGACATTGGCAATATATATGTCAATATTTCTTTATTGGCGGATTCAAATCTACTTTGAGTATTTATAGTTTGGCAGGTACGGTTCTTGATCGTTGACAAATTAACAGTGCATTAACATGTAAGCATGCAAATGTCGTTACTCTGAGAAGATGTGATTAATTAGCTTTTTCAAGATGTCAATATTATATCCTCAAGGACATTCACCGTTGCTGAGATGAAGTAGATGCGAACGTGCTTTTATGTCCTTATCTTTGGTTTCTAATTTCTATTTGAAGGCAACCCTCCAGCTATCAAATGAGATTTACGCATCCTGTAGAGTACTATATACTGTTTTGATTGCAAGGAATAATAACAGGGGCCGGGAGAAATAAATAAAGGACATTTCCCGCGTCCTGTTCTCAATATACTTGGCAAAATATAAGTTCAATAAATCCCAAAGCTATAATTTAAGCAGTTGTAAGTCTATGCCTTGTACGCTTTCTTCCATGCAGCCGAAAGCAATTGAATTGGCCTCGAATGTTACCAGTAGTCAACGACTTCATAATTGAAGTTTTGACAGTGGCAGTATATGAAAAGGGTCAAATGAGATTGTTTTGTTATGCATGTGCTGTTTCAGGCGCTTGATTTCAAATCGTAATTGTACATATCAATAAAGGTAAGTGGTTATACACTGTACATACCTAGAAGATAGTATACCAGAGTAACACACGACTATAGTAACGCTAACTTACTGCTTCGGCAGTTTTTTAACAAATCAAACTATAAATTTGAACCATTAAGATATTGTTAACTTCCAATTGTTTGGAACAAATTGAAAATAAAAACTCTGTATACAAATTGTTACTGAACCATCCTGATCTAGGCTTCGAACCTAGCTGATTGTCTTGCTTAAAGGGTCATTCCGCTTTTATTGAAAAAAGTGCAAACGCCGCATGTTACCTATAAATTAAATAATTCTAATGTATGCTTTCGCAAAGATCTGGTATGTTATCGAAATGTTTCCATTTTTTTTTTCGTTTTTTTTATACAGGGCACACAGCTTAAGCTGCAACATATTTTTTCTGATCTCCATTTTTTGAGAGGTATGGCATAAATATAAATTGAACCATTTTTTGCAAAAGTGCATATTGCACATTGCAATCTGAGCAAAAAGGGTTTTTTTGACTGTGGAAGCTATATTTATAGGCCGATTTTGGCCGGATTTTCATATTTGGAATCTGTGACTAAATTCCGATGTGATATGAGTTAAAAAAAATTGAAATATCAAAAATTCGTAGCACGCATTTTTTCCCATCGAATTTCGATTTTTTACAACTGTTTTTGAGTTTTTGTGAGATTGTGTTATTTTAATAAAAAGTTTGACCACAAATGTTAATCAAGTGACACAGTCAATTTTTTTCAATTTTAAGGCTTGTATCTCGTGACCTTGACCTTTGGTAACCTTGACCTTAAGTAGGTCAAATGTCATCAACCTTAAACCTGATGAAACTTCAATATTTGACCTTCGATATCAACTTCCGGTTTTATAGCTGTCCGAAAACAGCAAAATTGACAACTTTGGACTGCTCTAGTACGTGAATTTATTCACTTAGAGAGTTATTTGTTTCAGATTCTGAATGTGCTTTACGAGCTCTTTCGAACGATATATCACAATTGATTGTAGTGCAAAATCACATTTTTTTATATTTTGCAATTTGAGTGTTCTTTACCGGATTTTTCTCATTTTTTAACATTGGTGTATGTATGTATCTATTATTATTCATAGCATTGCAGAATGCACTCAAATATGTCACAGGCGTTGCTGTTGTACTGTTTTTCAGCTAAGAATCCATTTACGGCCTCTGTTACTCTTATGTCATCCGTCACATAAAAAACTCTTCATGAACACGGATTTCGTTGATTAACAACGATCCTAAGTCATCACAAATGAACGTTATAGGTAGCTGATTATCACAGGATCGGTATAATAAGATTTGGTTTGAGATTGTTTTGTACATATCCATCCAAAATTTCTGTCGCCTCATTCGTACGAAAAATAATACCCAGTTCTTGTTTCTTCAGATATACTATCGTTTCTTCTTCACATCAGTGTTTCACTTTAGTAGGTAAACTACTAGAGATTTACAAGAATGACTTGATCTGAATTACCTTTTCATCTTTCCTAGAAAATAATACCCAGTTCTTGTTTCTTCAGATATATCATCGTCTTTTCTTCACATCAATGTTTCACTTTAGTAGGTAAACTACTGAAGATTTTCAAGTATGACTTGATCTGAATTACCTCTTATTCTACCATAGAAAATAATACCCAGTGTTGGAAATGGAATATTTCGCATTACAAAGCCTGCACCAAAAGACTCTTGTTACGAAAAGACTCTATCGATTATGCACGTGCGGCTTGCGCACTCATCCAATTTTGTATTTGTGAAATAAAGTATAACTCGAAATCTATCGAAAGAGTTGGTTGTTTTTTTTTACCCCTCTCCATCCCTACGTCCAGTCGTAGAGTCAATATGGGCCCAGCATAGATTACCACCGCCATTGTCGGCAACACCCAGTTCTTGTTTCTTCAGATATACCATCGTCTCTTCTTCACATTAGTGTTTGACTTTAGTAGGTAAACTACTAGAGATTTACAAGTATGACTTGATTTGAATTACCTCTTATTCTACCCTAGAAAATAATACCCAGTTCTTGTTTCTTCAGATATACTATCGTTTCTTCTTCACATCAGTGTTTCACTTTAGTAGGTAAACTACTAGAGATTTACAAGAATGACTTGATCTGAATTACCTTTTCATCTTTCCTAGAAAATAATACCCAGTTCTTGTTTCTTCAGATATATCATCGTCTTTTCTTCACATCAATGTTTCACTTTAGTAGGTAAACTACTGAAGATTTTCAAGTATGACTTGATCTGAATTACCTCTTATTCTACCATAGAAAATAATACCCAGTGTTGGAAATGGAATATTTCGCATTACAAAGCCTGCACCAAAAGACTCTTGTTACGAAAAGACTCTATCGATTATGCACGTGCGGCTTGCGCACTCATCCAATTTTGTATTTGTGAAAAAAAGTATAACTCGAAATCTATCGAAAGAGTTGGTTGTTTTTTTACCCCTCTCCATCCCTACGTCCAGTCGTAGAGTCAATATGGGCCCAGCATAGATTACCACCGCCATTGTCGGCAACACCCAGTTCTTGTTTCTTCCGATATACCATCGTCTCTTCTTCACATTAGTGTTTGACTTTAGTAGGTAAACTACTAGAGATTTACAAGTATGACTTGATCTGAATTACCTCTTCATCTATCCTAGAAAATAATACCCAGTTCTTGTTTCTTCCGATATACCATCGTCTCTTCTTCACATTAGTGTTTGACTTTAGAAGGTAAACTACTAGAGATTTACAAGTATGACTTGATCTGAATTACCTCTTCATCTATCCTAGAAAATAATACACAGTTCTTGTTTCTTCCGATATACCATCGTCTCTTCTTCACATTAGTGTTTGACTTTAGTAGGTAAACTACTAGAGATTTACAAGTATGACTTGATCTGAATTACCTTTTCATCTTTCCTAGAAAATAATACACAGTTCTTGTTTCTTCAGATATACCATCGTCTCTTCTTCACATTAGTGTTTGACTTTAGTAGGTAAACTACTAGAGATTTACAAGTATGACTTGATCTGAATTACCTCTTCATCTATCCTAGAAAATAATACACAGTTCTTGTTTCTTCAGATATACCATCGTCTCTTCTTCACATTAGTGTTTGACTTTAGAAGGTAAACTACTAGAGATTTACAAGTATGACTTGATCTGAATTACCTCTTCATCTATCCTAGAAAATAATACACAGTTCTTGTTTCTTCCGATATACCATCGTCTCTTCTTCACATTAGTGTTTGACTTTAGTAGGTAAACTACTAGAGATTTACAAGTATGACTTGATCTGAATTACCTTTTCATCTTTCCTAGAAAATAATACACAGTTCTTGTTTCTTCAGATATACCATCGTCTCTTCTTCACATTAGTGTTTGACTTTAGTAGGTAAACTACTGAAGATTTACAAGTATGACTTAACTTGAATTACCTCTTATTCTACCATAGAAAATAATACCCAGTTCTTGTTTCTTCAGATATACCATCGTCTCTTCTTCACATTAGTGTTTGACTTTAGTAGGTAAACTACTGAAGATTTACAAGTATGACTTAACTTGAATTACCTCTTATTCTACCATAGAAAATAATACCCAGTTCTTGTTTCTTCAGATATACCATCGTCTCTTCTTCACATTAGTGTTTGACTTTAGTAGGTAAACTACTAGAGATTTACAAGTATGACTTGATCTGAATTACCTCTTATTCTACCATAGAAAATAATACCCAGTTCTTGTTTCTTCAGATACATGTATATACCATCGTCTCTTCTTCACATCAGTGTTTGACTTTAGTAGGTAAACTACTGAAGATTTACAAGTATGACTTGATCTGAATTACCTCTTATTCTACCATAGAAAATAATACCCAGTTCTTGTTTCTTCAGATATACCATCGTCTCTTCTTCACATTAGTGTTTGACTTTAGTAGGTAAACTACTGAAGATTTACAAGTATGACTTAACTTGAATTACCTATTCATCTACCCTAGAAAATAATACCCAGTTCTTGTTTCTTCTGATACATGTATACCATCGTCTCTTCTTCACGTTAGTGTTTGACTTTAGTAGGTAAACTACTGAAGATTTACAAGTATGACTTAACTTGAATTACCTCTTCATCTACCCTAGAAAATAATACCCAGTTCTTGTTTCTTCTGATACATGTATACCATCGTCTCTTCTTCACATTAGTGTTTGACTTTAGTAGATAAACTACTAGAGATTTACAAGTATGACTTGATCTGAATTACCTCTTATTCTACCATAGAAAGTAATACCCAGTTCTTGTTTCTTCAGATATACCATCGTCTTTTCTTCACATTAGTGTTTGACTTTAGTAGGTAAACTACTAGAGATTTACAAGTATGACTTGATCTGAATTACCTTTTCATCTATCCTAGAAAATAATACCAGTTCTTGTTTCTTCAGATATACCATCGTCTCTTCTTCACATTAGTGTTTGACTTTAGTAGGTAAACTACTGAAGATTTACAAGTATGACTTGATCTGAATTACCTCTTCATCTACCCTAGAAAATAATACACAGTTCTTGTTTCATCAGATATACCATCGTCTCTTCTTCACATCAGTGTTTGACTTTAGTAAGTAAACTACTAGAGATTTACAAGTATGACTTGATCTGAATTACCTTTTCATCTATCCTAGAAAATAATACACAGTTCTTGTTTCTTCAGATATATCATTTTCTCTTCTTCACATTAGTGTTTGACTTTAGTAGGTAAACTACTAGAGATTTACAAGTATGACTTGACTTGAATTACCTCTTATTCTACCATAGAAAATAATACCCAGTTCTTGTTTCTTCAGATATACCATCGTCTTTCCTTCACATTAGTGTTTGACTTTAGTAGTTAAACTACTAGAGATTTACAAGTATGACTTGACTTGAATTACCTTTTCATCTACCCTAGAAAATAATACTCAGTTCTTGTTTCTTCAGATATACCATCGTCTCTTCTTCACATTAGTGTTTGACTTTAGTAGGTAAACTACTGGAGATTTACAAAAAAGACTTGATCTGAATTACCTCTTCATCTACCCTAGAAAATAATACACAGTTCTTGTTTCTTCAGATATACCATCGTCTCTTCTTCACATTAGTGTTTGACTTTAGTAGGTAAACTACTAGAGATTTGCAAGTATGACTTGATCTGAATTACCTTTTCATCTATCCTAGAAAATAATACCCAGTTCTTGTTTCTTCAGATATACCATTGTCTCTTCTTCACATTAGTGTTTGACTTTAGTAGGTAAACTACTGAAGATTTACAAGTATGACTTGATCTGAATTACCTCTTCATCTACCCTAGAAAATAATACACAGTTCTTGTTTCATCAGATATACCATCGTCTCTTCTTCACATTAGTGTTTGACTTTAGAAGGTAAACTACTAGAGATTTACAAGTATGACTTGATCTGAATTACCTCTTCATCTATCCTAGAAAATAATACACAGTTCTTGTTTCTTCAGATATACCATCGTCTCTTCTTCACATTAGTGTTTGACTTTAGTAGGTAAACTACTAGAGATTTACAAGTATGACTTGATCTGAATTACCTCTTCATCTATCCTAGAAAATAATACACAGTTCTTGTTTCTTCAGATATACCATCGTCTCTTCTTCACATTAGTGTTTGACTTTAGTAGGTAAACTACTAGAGATTTACAAGTATGACTTGATCTGAATTACCTTTTCATCTTTCCTAGAAAATAATACACAGTTCTTGTTTCTTCAGATATACCATCGTCTCTTCTTCACATTAGTGTTTGACTTTAGTAGGTAAACTACTGAAGATTTACAAGTATGACTTAACTTGAATTACCTCTTATTCTACCATAGAAAATAATACCCAGTTCTTGTTTCTTCAGATATACCATCGTCTCTTCTTGACATTAGTGTTTGACTTTAGTAGGTAAACTACTAGAGATTTACAAGTATGACTTGATCTGAATTACCTCTTCATCTATCCTAGAAAATAATACACAGTTCTTGTTTCTTCAGATATACCATCGTCTCTTCTTCACATTAGTGTTTGACTTTAGAAGGTAAACTACTAGAGATTTACAAGTATGACTTGATCTGAATTACCTCTTCATCTATCCAAGAAAATAATGCACAGTTCTTGTTTCTTCCGATATACCATCGTCTCTTCTTCACATTAGTGTTTGACTTTAGTAAGTAAACTACTAGAGATTTACAAGTATGACTTGATCTGAATTACCTTTTCATCTTTCCTAGAAAATAATACACAGTTCTTGTTTCTTCAGATATACCATCGTCTCTTCTTCACATTAGTGTTTGACTTTAGTAGGTAAACTACTGAAGATTTACAAGTATGACTTGATCTGAATTACCTCTTATTCTACCATAGAAAATAATACCCAGTTCTTGTTTCTTCAGATACATGTATATACCATCGTCTCTTCTTCACATCAGTGTTTGACTTTAGTTGGTAAACTACTAGAGATTTACAAGTATGACTTGATCTGAATTACCTCTTATTCTACCATAGAAAATAATACCCAGTTCTTGTTTCTTCAGATACATGTATATACCATCGTCTCTTCTTCACATCAGTGTTTGACTTTAGTTGGTAAACTACTAGAGATTTACAAGTATGACTTGATCTGAATTACCTCTTATTCTACCATAGAAAATAATACCCAGTTCTTGTTTCTTCAGATACATGTATATACCATCGTCTCTTCTTCACATCAGTGTTTGACTTTAGTAGGTAAACTACTGAAGATTTACAAGTATGACTTGATCTGAATTACCTCTTATTCTACCATAGAAAATAATACCCAGTTCTTGTTTCTTCAGATATACCATCGTCTCTTCTTCACATTAGTGTTTGACTTTAGTAGGTAAACTACTGAAGATTTACAAGTATGACTTAACTTGAATTACCTCTTCATCTATCCTAGAAAATAATACCCAGTTCTTGTTTCTTCTGATACATGTATACCATCGTCTCTTCTTCACGTTAGTGTTTGACTTTAGTAGGTAAACTACTGAAGATTTACAAGTATGACTTAACTTGAATTACCTCTTCATCTACCCTAGAAAATAATACCCAGTTCTTGTTTCTTCCGATATACCATCGTCTCTTCTTCACATTAGTGTTTGACTTTAGTAGGTAAACTACTGAAGATTTACAAGTATGACTTGATCTGAATTACCTCTTATTCTACCCTAGAAAATAATACCCAGTTCTTGTTTCTTCTGATATACCATCGTCTCTTCTTCACATTAGTGTTTGACTTTAGTAGGTAAACTACTAGAGATTTACAAGTATGACTTGATCTGAATTACCTTTTTCATCTACCCTAGAAAATAATGCCCAGTTCTTGTTTCTTCAGATATACCATCATCTCTTCTTCACATTAGTGTTTGACTTTAATAGGTAAACTACTAGAGATTTGACATGAATTACCTCTTTATCTATTCAAGGAAATAATGCCCAGCTCTTGTTTTTTCATTACATCCGTGTTTCACTTTATAAGGTAAACTACTAGAGATTTACAAGTAAGTTTTTAAATATGTAAGTTTCTGATGTTTATCTCAGTTATGTATTGTAGATTAGAGACATGGGTCAGTGATACTGGTATTATTAAAGCAGCGTAATCCTAAGTGAACTATTTAATATACTCCTGATGGAAAACCATTGTTAATTGTTAACGATTTCCCCTAGCTCCCAATTAATGAACGACAATGAAAAAGGCTGGTTCAGTCAGACCAACAATAGAGTCTAATGTAATATGCAGATATAAAAAGTCTGTCGCGAACGGTTTATACCTCTCATCATTTCTTGATGTGCATAAATATTGTTGACAGAAAATAGTAATAACAATACTAAGGACTAAGAGTCCGAAACGAAAATTTGCAAGCTAAAACTAACTTACCTGATACGTCCGTTCCTTTCAACTCCTAAATTAAAGTGACAATAAAAAATAGCAACGTTCTGTTTTGTATTGTTAACGCGGACGTTATAGTAAACAATGACGTGACGTCAAAGTATTCAAACAGGGAAATTTAAAAAGTTGAAAATATTTAGAAATTGTGTTTGTTTTTGACGGAAAAATTAACATTTTACGCTAAAATATTTTTAAATGACATATTAACTGGAGATTTTCATATAACATTAGTTGTTATTAATTATAATAATGTGTGTACAAGTTGAAAGTAGAGTAAAATTTTCTATAAGAACCAAAAAAAACGGGTATGTTTAGGTTTTTGGGATGTATACACATCGTTCTAAAAACAGGTAAGGGTGGTTAAAAGCTAACAAATTACTATTCAACAGATGACACTTAGCAGTGTAGAAGTAGTGATCACAAAAAAGGCAATAAAAAATTGTCAATATAATTATTTCATAAAATATGATCCGATGGAGCAGTTTGAAGTTTCAAAACGCATGTTATCATAAATTTCTAAACTATATCGGTATGTATAAATTCATTTGACGGAGATTTGTCAATGAACTTCTGCCGTTTTTCTCTTTCGAGGATTTTTCTATAAAAGTAAGCAAATTTAACTAACCGTTGGAATTTAGAAATCGAAATCGTGGGTATACACTTTGAGACCTTCATCTAATGAACATACAGTTTTCTGGCACTGAAGCTGAATTTCACTACTGTCTTCACCAAAATCGGTCCATCCAACATCTAGCTGAAAAGTGATAGCAATTAATGAGCAAGGATGTTCTTCGCTGTGGTATCCGTCCAGTGGATACGGACATTCTATACTTTATAAGTTCCGTCGAATCCAAGAATGGTAGTTTGAATGGTTTTGTTTAGAACAGACTGTAGCATTTGGTGAGATTTTTTAAATCTGCTGGAGATATCGTTTTAATGAAAGAGGGGTTGGTATAAAATGACAAACAAGGAGGCCTTTGAAACTCAATGGTCGGTAAAATTCTCTTGTTGGTCACTGAACCCAGCGTGTATACTTGGTTCGCTTTTGCCTAGGATTAACTTTATATAAAACAGTGGCTCCCAACCTTTCCCAAGGTGTGGCCCAAAATTACGAAGCTCACAGAGTCATAGCCCCTTGTTCTATTCCGAACTAGGACAAAATATGGAATATAGCGCAAGGGTTGTTGTCTTGTGCCTCCCTATCAGCATGAACCATACACAGCAAAATATAGTTTAATAAAGACAGGCTAGAGAAAAAATAAAAAACCATCCTCATGCGCAATGGACCTCGGGTTGGGAACCACTGATATAGAATATTGTGGAACCAGGATAACTTTAAATCTTGGTTTTTGAAGCTCTATTAGGTAAACTGAATTTATATTTATCGCTTTGATGGTTATGATGGGGAAGAAGTAAATGGTTTAAGAATTGGTGGTTCAATAAGATTTAACAGAAATGGATTGGTTATTGCGAGACGTTGACGAATTGGTGGTACATTAAGATTTAACAGAAATGGATTGGTTATTGCGAGACGTTGACGAATTGGTGGTACAATAAGATTTAACAGAAATGGATTGGTTATTGCGAGACGTTGACGAATTGGTGGTACAATAAGATTTAACAGAAATGGATTGGTTATTGCGAGACGTTGACGAATTGGTGGTACATTAAGATTTTAACAGAAATGGATTGGTTATTGCGAGACGTTGACGAATTGGTGGTACATTGAGAAATTCTTTTCAAGTTTACAAGACGTTGACAAAGCATGTGGTACAATGAGATTTAACAGAGATGGTTGGTTTGTTGCGAGACGTTGACCATGTGGTACCAGTGGCGTGGTGGCTCCAAATTGGCTGGGGGGGGGGGGGGGCACAAACCCTTTTTGACGCTCCCACTTACACCCCTCTACCTACCCTCTGTGACGATATATAAGTTCCACTATAATAATATTTTATTATATAACACTAGACCTAACCCTAACCCAAATATTATATGATAAGAGTTCCTGAGATCATTTATTATAATAATTTTTGTTCCACGAGGAATATTTATTATGAGGAACAAATATACAGTCACACCTCTAAGGTATTCTGTTCAGGTATGGATTACAATGCATGAATGCACTGATGCACATGTAAAACCTCTGGAGCCCTTCGACCGTGGAACACCGCGTCGAAGAGGAGGAACGAGGGAATACGGGGGTCCTTTCATGGAAAATTTTGAAAATTAAGACTGTTGTGGGTGCAATCTAGATATATTTCAGGAACTTGCAGTCCCGATAAAAATATTCGATACTGAAACACAAAACACAAATTTTTTAGGTTTAATAAGTAAATGTTATCAGTAAATGAACAATTCTGAGAGTGACATTTTTCATATTACGCGGATTTTGTTGACATTATGTTTCTTCAAGTGGATTAACTTAATAGGCTTCATCCTTGGGTGATTACAAACACTCACACCAAGTTTCATCAAAATCCATCAAGAAATCAACTCTCTATCGGATCCACAAACAATTCAAGAACGAGGGCAATAATTCATAGAAAATGTTGTTCAATTGCTCTTATTTTCAATAGGCTTAATCCTTGGGTAATTACAAACACTCACACCATTGTCTTCATTGTCCTTAAAGTTTTCGTTTCTACTGTAGTAAACGCGGTTAATTCAACATTGTTCTAAAATTGAAATTAGGCTTTGGACCCCAGAAGTAAATTCAAAGAGCCAAAATAATTAATTCAGTCCGTAGGAAGACCGAAAAGACCTAATTTTGAAGTACAAAAGCAATTTTATCACTTGTCATAGTGAACGCTTGTAGCGAGCGCGGACCTATGAGAGACCCTCATAGTTGTCTCCCTTGAATAGCTAAGTGGAACACACCTTATCTAGTTACTGAGAATCAGGACACAAGGATAATTAGGAGACATTTTAAAGACAAATTACTTTTCTAAACAGGAATCACATGACATTGCGATATAAATTCGACTGATTAAGTAATAATAAGTAGTAATTAAATGGACTCAAATTAGGTTTGGGTCTGTTATTTCTATCATGTAAAACCATGCGATAGTTTCGGATGAAACACAACCACTAAGATTTTATTTGGGGTATCTGAAGGATTGAGTGTACAGACATAACCATTCAAGCTGCTATACCAAAAGAAAACAAAAGCTATGTCCTCGGCAGCTTCCCCCGATAGAATCCACATGGGTTTTCACAATGAAGCATAACAATTCTATTACTAGTAACATATGTCTTCTAGCAGTAGTTTTATTTAAACTTTAAGAACCATGGTATGCATACACATATATACGTGCTCGTTCTTGGTTTACTACCTTCTAAGAAGCTCTGTATTAGCATAAATAAAGTTTTCCAGTGGGATCGGTTGGCGTTTTATATTAAATTTTACATTGTAATCAGATCTCAAACACTTTTTAACTGTCTGTGAATTGTTCCTTATTACTATGAGTTACTGTTATAGCTTATAGTAATATCAGAAATAAATGCACTAAAATATCTATATATACATAACTAATACACAAAACATCAGGAAATACTTGACAGTTACAGATCTAAAAATTTAGAATTTTACAATATAAAATATCAAACACTCCAAAACAGAATAGTAAGGATGGACAAAGAACATAAATAAAACTATCACAAAGAAAATCATGTGGTAATTTGAAATAGATAATATATTATGTAATACACTAATTTTACTAAAAGCAAATGAAAACCCTGGGTTTATCAGCACAACTTGTATCACTAACTACTATGTTGCATCAATGCACATCATTTACCCTATATTTTAGATCAGTGGTTCCCAACCTAGTGGCCATGGCCTCCTAGGGAGCCATGGGGTGTTTGTCAGGGGGCCATGGCGCATAAGGATGTATTTCATTTTTTTCTCTAGCCTATCTTTTATTTAACTATATTTTGCTGTGTAAGGTTTGTAGTTGCTTGTGGTCAAATTCATCTGACCTCCTGATGATATGGAGGCACAACTCTTACAAACACTCACACCAAGTTTCATCAAAATCCGTCAAGATATCAACTCTCTATCGGGTCCACCAAACAATTCAAGAACGAGGGCAATAATTCATAGTAAATTCAATTGCTCTTCAATAGGCTTAATCCTTGGGTGATTACAAACACTTACACCAAGACCCCCGGAAACTTCAAGGTTTTAGCTATTTGAAACAATGCAGGAAGGCTATTTTAAGCTATATTTTTGTATTTTTTGTATGTTTATGTCTGCTGTCGGTCGGCTCAACTTTACCGACGGATATCAATAACGGGGGCGGATCCAGGATTTAGAGAAAGGTGGGGGGCGAGCGGCAATTTTATAGAGGGTTTTGAAATTATTCGGCCAAAAATAAGGGGGAGGGCCCGTGTTGTATTGGGACTAAAAGAATAAGCTCGAAAAAAATTATTATTTCTTACCGACCGACTTTTTTTCGAAGGGCTTTTGGCGCCCCCTTGCAACGTCGGTGTCCCCTGGTTTTCATTCACTGGGGGGGCACGTGGGGGATACTCAATTTGTATGCCGGTTAAGAATGTGATTTTTGTAGTGTGGGAATTGGGATTTAGTATTTGATACTTGTCGCCGATCTCGGTAAATCCCAACAAATGGTGATTACTGTTGATTTCACATAACTGCATGTAAAAAATAATGTTTAAACTCTTGATTAGGGGCGCCCATATAAAATCGTGAAGTAGGCCTAATGTTGTGTAAGGACTGCAGGACCAACACAAGAAACCTTTGGGAATTAGACGCCTGGAAACACAAGTTCCTGACATTGCCTTACGAAGAAATGGTTTATTTGTGTAAAGACTGCGGGACCAGACGCATGGAATCGCAAATTCCTGATTTTTCCCAACGAAGTTGACACCCCCAACCCCCGCCTCCCCCCTTCGATTTGGAGAAAAATGGGTAGGACTGTGGTTTTAAATCAAGAAATAATATCAGTAGTGACAGCACTTCATAAACTAAAATTTCTAAAATTTGGATGGACTAAGGGAGATAACTTATTGGACTGCTTTCGGCCATTAACCTATACTTACCTTTCAGTTGTCAATTTTCTTTTAACACGTGGGTGACGTTATATGCCCGAAGTAGAGGGACATAATATAGGGTTCATCCTTGGGTAACCACACACACCATGCTTTGCCAAAAAAAGTCAAGGAATCATCTCTCTAACATGTCAAATTTTGAGAGTGATAGAACATAAAAAACGCGTTTTTAGAACATAAAAAACGCGTTTTTAGAACAAGAGCATTAACTCATATAAATATGTTTTGATTTTTAGGATTTTCAATAGAATTTATCTCAAAGTGATTACAAATACACCAAGTTTCATCAAAAGCTATTTTAAGAAACCAACTCTGTATGTGTTCACATTTTAGGCTGTTTTCCAAAACAAAATCTTATTTCAAGTTCTACTCTTTACTATTGCACAAACTTGAAATTCACAAAAAATCTTGATTCCTCTGATGTTTAAAAATTGGCTCTGTATCATATCATATTCACATCATATAAAATAAATACATTGCCAGCAAACTAATGTCTTACTTTAAAAAAAATAACACAAATTAGAAAATAAGGATTTATTTGGAAAATAAAAGTGGTTTATCAATAAGCTATAATTAAATATAAAAAATGGCACATAAAGTTTTAAACAAACAAAGGGAGTTGAAAAAGATCTATATACAAATTATTAACCAATAAGGAACATAAGGCATGATTGAAAAGTCCAAACCAACCATCCCCAGGATCTATATTTAAAGATTGTAATGTATGTGATGATTTCAAAACCTAAAAGGACAGCAACTCTTACAGTTCATTCTAGCAATGCTATTGCTGTTTACATATGCATAATTTTAAGGTTACAAAAGTTCTTTTTTTGTTCAAGAACCGATATATCTTTAACTTCCTTATCGGACACATTTTTTTTACAATTTAATTTATAGAAAGCGATTTAATGTTAAAACCAGAAAGTAATCTTAAGAATAAAGAGTATCTGAACACTAAGATATAAAGTTGAAACTTAATTGGTTATTCCAACAGCTAAACAAGTCAAATTGACAGAACAAATAGTTTGAAATATTAGAATTCAACATTTCTAACAGAAAGACAAATCTATATCTGATCCATAATACAGGATGTAACAAAATTTTAACCTATGTAATTTTGAGAATATAAAAATTTCTGTTTGCTATGAAAAGTTGAGTTAAATTTTGATAAACTTAACCCAAACAAGAACGTGCCTGATCTAGTTTTAAACCAGAATCAGGACACAAGGATAATTAGGAGACATTTTAAAGCCAAATTACTTTTCTAAACAGGAAAGGAATCACATGACATTGCGATATAAATTCGACTGATTAAGTAATAATAAGTAGTAATTTAATGGACTCAAATTAGGTTTGGGTCTGTTATTTCTATCATGTAAAACCATGCGATAGTTTCGGATGAAACACAACCACTAAGATTTTATTTGGGGTATCTGAAGGATTAAGTGTACAGACATAACCATTCAAGCTGCTATACCAAAAGAAAACAAAAGCAATGTCCTCGGCAGCTTCCCCGATAGAATCCACATGGGTTTTCACAATGAAGCATAATAATTCTATAACTAGTATGTGTCTTCTAGCAGTAGTTTTCTTTAAACTTTAAGAACCATGGTATGTATACACATATATACATGCTCGTTCTTGGTTTACTACATTCTAAGAAGCTCTATATTAGCATAAATAAAGTTTCCCACAATCCAGTGGTTGGCGTTTTATATCAAATTTTACACTGTAATCAGATCTCAAATCACACACTTTTTAACTGTCTGTGAATTGTTCCTTATAACTATGAGTTACTGTTATAGCTTATAGTAATATCAGAAATAAATGCACTAAAATATCTATATATACATAACTAATACACAAAACATCAGGAAATACTTTGACAGTTACAGATCTAAAAATTTAGAATTTTACAATATAAAATATCAAACACTCCAAAACAGAATAGTAAGGATGGACAAAGAACATAAATAAAACTATCACAAAGAAAATCATGTGGTAATTTGAAATAGATAATATATTATGTAATACACTAATTTTACTAAAAGCAAATGAAAACCCTGGGTTTATCAGCACAACTTGTATCACTAACTACTATGTTGCATCAATGCACATCATTTACCCTATATTTTAGATCAGTGGTTCCCAACCTAGGGGCCATGGCCTCCTAGGGAGCCATGGGGTTTTTGTCAGGGGGCCATGGCGCATAAGGATGTATTTAATATTTTTCTCTATTTTTTATTTAACTATATTTTGCTGTGTAAGGTTTGTAGTTGCTTGTGGTCAAATTCATCTGACCTCGTGCTGATGAGGAGGCACAAGACAACAACTCTTGCGCTATGTTCCATATTTTGTCCTAGTTTGGAATAAAACAGGGGGCCATGACTCTGGGAGCTTCGTAATTTTAGGCCACACCTTGGAAAAAGTTGGGAACCACTGTTTTAGACATATCAATTAATACAAATTTTACAATATATTATAATCAAATATTTCAACTTCATCAAGTTACACTGCAACTTGTTTTTATCAATTTCTGAAAGATTGTTATTCTGAAATATAGTTTTTCACTGTAAAAAGTATTTTTATTTATCTCCATTTCAGATAAACTCAGTTACAAGAATTAAATACTATGTACAAGTATAAAACAGACAAATATAAAGCACTTTAGGTGTATTATGTTAAAAATATTTCATTTTGTATACCTGTACATATTTCTTTTGTTTGTTCAAGGCGATTGTGTAGATAAACTGTATCAGAAGTACAAAAGATATCTTGGAATAGAAGTAAAATGAAGAGATTCTCAGAGAGCCTGCTCTAAACCGTAAGATAATTGTCTAATCATTAGCTTATCATGTTCCATATCATATGCCAAATTTTTTACTGGTAGTATTCAAAGAACGAAGAATGATCAGATTTGTCTTCTACTTAATAAAATTTTACCATAGTACCAAAATCTAACAAACATAACATTGCAAAACATTCAAATGGCATAGAAATTTGATAGCAGAAACACACACATCATCCAAATGTTGCAATTATGCTTCATGAGTATCTATCCAAAAGGTGAAAACAAAGATTTGACGCTTGTGTCCTTGAGGTTATGCAAAATCATTGCCATCTTACCAATTTACAAACATGATCCTTTTACAGCAACAAACAGGACCAGCATCAACATCAGAATGATTTCCCAGCAAACAGACACAGTTAATAGGTTTAAATCATTATAAAATCATTGAATCACAAATTTATCTCCTAGACAGGTGAGCACATTGATGATTAGTACTTTAGTATATACACGTATACATGTTGGTAGAATTTATATTAATATAAAACAAAGATTAACAAAGACAGTATTCCTTTCTTTATATCATACATAACATTAAATCTCATTCATATCTAAAAATAACAAATAATATATGATTAGCTTCATTTCATCTTTCAATAGCATTTCTCATGTCATTGAAAGGGTATAGTGATTTTAACATTTATTGTTCATAATAAGGCGATGCAGAGTCACATAATCAATGAATTTTTTTGCATTCATGAACCAATGGTAAGGTTATGTTTTGGATCTTCAAATGTATTTTAGCAATAAATTAAACAAAATTGTGATGAATGGGAGCATGATTATGGCATAATGTTAACTTACAGTTATTTTATCTATTATTGCGAGCTGGTAAATCAACAACTGTTAACTGTAAATGGCCTGGTGAAACATGATTACTATAACCACCTTTAGATGACATCTGCCCTTGTACTGAATTCAACTATAAAAATATATTATTATATCATGTAGATTAACATACATAGCAGAAGATTAATATTAACAGTTATTGACTGGCAACTGCATAATTAAAATACATTTTCATACACCTTTGAATTGTACACTGGACAATATGGCTTCAAGTTAATATTGCTATATTTATGATTTATTTATCTTAATATGAAGCAAATTTTTCTGCATTTTCAAATGCAGCATATATCAACAACCCTATTCACAAAAAATATATTAAAATTCTATTTCCCACTTCCAACATTAACAAGTAAGATTACTAAGTCGAACCTTTGAGACTGAAACTTGAAACAGATATCAAGTCACTTATGGGAGCTCTGGGCTTTAGAAAATTAATCACATTTGACCCTAACATCTAATCTACATGAAGGCAATTAAAATACTTACAGTACTGGAATTATTGCTAACATCACCAGAACCAACATGAGCAGTATGTCTAAAATCTGTTGGTGCACCAATCATACTTCTATCTATTCTTCTTCTTTGTCTTTTCTACAAAATATTCATGTCTTTCTTGGATTAATCAATTTTGACCTTTAAACTCACTGGATTACAACCACGGGTTAGTCTTTGAGTAAAAGATATACTCAGTTCCATGGGAGCATATCAAAATATATCAGTTGTCACTGCTGCTACATTTAATGATGCAAGTCACTAAACTACCAATATAATACAGAGCTTGTAACTGTTATTACAACAATGTTGATATTTGGCAGAAAAGACAGTTTAAACAAAATAAAATATCCTTCTAAGCTAATAGTCAATAAATATAATACAGTTTGGTGACTCAGTGGTGAGAATATTCACTTCCCAAATCAAAACCAGCAGTCCTCTATGTGAAGAATTTAAATCTCATCATGTGTAAATATCTATGATAGTCTCTGTCAAGAAAATCACAGAATACATCTATTGTATTACATATTGTTATATTCAGTTCCTGAATTTACACTCATTGAGTTCAAACAAGGGAGATAAATACTTACAGGTTGAGGTTGTTCTGTTAAACAACAGTTTAAACATAACAGAGTATCACCCATCATTAGATTCAACAAATATAAACAAGGTCAACAATTCAATTTGAGGTATCACAATAAAATCAATTCACAGCATCAAATAAAAACACTTTTTTTAATCAAACAAGTTGAATTTCTGAAAGTAAGTAAATAAATAAGTTTACTAGGTATCTCAGTGACCATATTTTAAATATATTTTTATTAATGGGTTAAGTTCTTCTGATTATCAATAGGCATAAAGAATTCTTAGATTTCGCAATGATTTTGAGTCCATAGTAATATAAGGTTTCTGTATTTGAATCAACCATACTGCCCTCCAATGTATTGCAAGTGGAAATGACCTACATTCTTGTATGCAAATATTCATTCTGTAAATATATATATATTTTTTAATTAATATTTTTCGTAGGAAGGTTGTTATTTCATTTACTCAAGCCAGCAGAAGACACTCTGTGTCTCAGGTTTTTTTTTACATTTCAATTTAGCCAAGTCAGCAAACAATTGGCAAAATGCAATTCTGTAAACATTGTAGCTTTAAACAATTAGACAGTCTAGTGATAGGTCAGAGATTACATAGAAGTAAAAATGATATTCTAATTAATAGGCTAGATAATAATCATATATTTATCAATATAAATAATATTCCTGATATCTGTAAATTGTGGGCCTAGAAAGCCTACTAGGCCTAATCATCATTTTCAACTTAATGATGCTTAATATCAGTTAAACATTGAAATTTTTAAATAAATGTAGGCCTACATAATCATAATATATAGGGTGGGTTTATTTATAACCAATCAACAAAACAATTGGTGACTGTTAAACTAGAATTATCGTGATATCATGATGACATTGTGATGTTTTGGTTTTATGTTGATGAACTCGATTCATCATTTTGCAGTTCTAAGTTGATGATTTATGTTAGTAAAGTAAGATCTCTGATTGAATCATGAATGACCAACCAAATAAGTGAAGAAGTCAACGCCCATTGCAAGCAAAAAAATATACTTTCCAGAACTCATGAGATGGACCGATAGTAAAAATAACAAAATACGTACATTTAAGGCCATAGCTGATTCATTGGAATGTACAGCAATAATTAAATTAGTAATAAATAATACATAAAACTTTATAAAACTTCTTCAACGTCCCGGAAGAGACAGCCGGAAGTATGATACTATAGTCGCGCTTTTCCAGATAAACAAAAAATAAAAACCATGTAAGTCGAATGGTAATTTTTTCGAACTTCAAGACATAAAAATAAGCAATCTCTCATACAGAGTTGTTCCCCTTCGGTCCAGATTTCACCTCTGTCACTGTCTGAGCGGTTTTACAAGATTCTTGTAAAACACCTTTATGCTCTATATTTTGCTTTTTAAACGATTTCCGTGTCTTTATTCCCACATTGTTTTAGTAAAAGCATGAAATATTATTTCATTTGAGATTAAATACAATTTTCAAACAGTTTAAATGTAAGGACTATATTTTTGTGTAACGCTATCTCATGTTTGAGTAATTTGTTATAAGTATTCATCCGAGAAAACGTCATTATTTAGATGACGTCATAGAGGAGAATGCAGTCTTGATGAAGTTGTCAACACAAAATAGGACTATTTTTTGAGTAGGTGACAGAGATTGGGACTGCCAAAGCTAGGGAAGACAACTCTGTGTAAGAGATTGAAAAATAAGCTGAAATATGACATCTTGATAATGCTGTCTACAAATCATTCGGGATCTAGAGGCCATTTGGCGTAAAAATCAACAAAATGAAACGTGTGTTAATAATCTTGCTCGCAATATTCTTAAAACAATGTTTGATTAAATGTCAGTCTGAGAGTTCGAATCAAGAATTGGATTTGGAAGACGTCTCGAACGATAACTGGGAATCCTACATTGATAAAAATGACCATATACTCATTATATTTTGTAAGTATGCACATAGCAAATGTTTGGTTGGTGTAATACGTCCAATAGCCCTTTAGCCCTTTAGTCCTTTAGTCTTTACATTTTTAAAGGGGAACGTTCACAACCCGTTGGCGTTAGACTAATCACAGCTTTTGTCTATATTATCAGTAATAATGTTCACAGTTCATGGTCGAAATTGAAGACTTGACTGAGTTCATAAGGCTATCCATAGCTTGTCTTACTAACTACTGCTTCCAATGAATACCAGTCAACTCAGAGACACATTCGAGTTAACCCTGATCTTGCAAGAATTGTGGAATTGCAAGAACCACAGACGTTGGAATGGCAATTGGAATGGAGGAAGTTGATGTTATCAGTGTCCCCGATAGGCCTAAACATACAAAGTTTAGAAAACCACTTTACAATCTCTTTAATAATTATTGATGCTAAACCTTCATTAAAATAAATTAAATAATTGTTTTTCAGCAACAAGTATCAGTCACAAATTACTTTATTAGTCTTAACTTAGACTGAGTCAAAGTTTCAAAATTTATATTAAAATTAAAGCTAGTTAGCTTTCATTCAGTCATACATATGAACATAGCCAAGACAAGCTGTGACTGTATTGTGACATACTGCTATTGATTGTCTTTATGTAAAACCAAATAGTGTCAGCTTGCTTTTTTCCGATACAAGTTTATGTTACAATTGCAAATTCTTATAATTATCTGCTTAACCTTCTGATAAAAATGAATTCAAATCAACCATTGAAGAATTAAATTAAGTTAAAATTTCAGGATTGCCATAAAGGTTGTTCTTATATTATTTGCAATATTTATTATTAGGCTAAATTATGTGATAGTGCTGGACAATGCCATAGGTTTTGATTTTAATAGCATAAACATCAAAGGTCATATGGAAATAGAGAGAACTAACAGTATCTTCCAAAACATTAAATAAAACTCTAATTAAGATTTCTAAAGTATTTTTCAATGAAAATCTACCACCAATCTTGGAGGTGTGGCATGAGTTTCATCCTGCTAAACTCATTGTGATCATGGTGTTGTCTTTTTGATTGGTTGTCAAATGGTAGTTGTTGGATTGGTTCAATGATTTGTTTGGTTTGATTATCTGCTAGCTATTGAAAAAGTGGCAGACCTGGGAAAAAAGAAAAATATCTCTTGATGTATCTGTAAAAATATATTTCAGGTAAAGATACAGACAACAAATGTAAAGATACTACCTCCTTTTTTAAAAACTATCCATCACCACCCGGTTTCAATGAAGGTAAGAATTGTAAAATTAATGGATAATGACCAGAACAATTTGTTTAGTTGTTATAATGCTAATATTTTATTCAACCAAAAATATTTGGATTCCTTTACCCATTAATGTATAACTAAAACTAAGGCATTTTATGACATCACTAATGGAAGCTACCATTGATATCTATGCAGATCACTATAGTGACGTCATAAAACGCGTTAGTTTTAGTGGAATTGCAAGAACCACAGACGTCGGAATGGAAATTGGAATAGGGCCAATTGATGCTATCAGTGTCCCCGATACACATACAAAGTTTAGAAAACCACTTTACAATCCCTATAAAACGAATTGGCAGGAGTCAACAATACTTGCATGTTCCTTCACCAACGTTAGACATTTGCATTATCTACCGTTGCTGGATTGACAGGGTTTTCTCGTCATTATCAACTAATAACCTCGTTTAAAAAACACTATACGTCACATTCAATTTATGACCGTTGAGACTCGATTATCACAAGGTAAATTTGCTACAAGAAATTTGACGTCTGGTCATTCGAAAGTTTTCCCGCAATAATTTGTTACAAGGAATATAACTGGTCGACCATAATCGTTCGACCAATCAAAGTTAATGACGAGAAAAGCTTATCATGATAGCAACGGATCAATGTAATGAAATGAAATGATAGCCGTTGCTAAAGGAACATGCAATACTTGATGTGCAAGTACAAACTATTTAGTCCTTTAGTTTGTCATTACTTGATTGGTTCAAACTATCCTTTTCAGATTTAAAGATAGTACAATCAACAGATTTAGTTTTAGCTAATGACCTAGGAGTTTCAGAGTTTCCAAAAGTCGTATATTATAGACAACATTCACCTGTACATTATGATGGTTAGTAACTTTCTACCCAAATTCATCAAATGGACTTTATTGTAGATTAATAATTTTTCTTTTCATTCAAAAATAAGCCATCTTGTAAGGGAAGATAACACTGTTATGGTCTAAAGCTTCCTAGCAGCAGGTCGTGCGTTATATTCCTTGAAGTCTTTCTGGAATAACAGAATCATGGGCACCCAGCAGGAATTTTTAATGTACCAAAAAGAAGTTTGAAGTGTCTCTCGTAGACATAAAAAGGCTAGAAATTCTCTTTGCAATCCCTTTGACTATGACACCAAAAATGGCCCATTGAATGTAACTTTGATCATATTGGTATAAATTATATTATAATTTAGATGATCTCAATGATGAAGATTTTTCCCATTGGTTGTTACAAGCTCAAGAAATCTGTGTTAAAATATTAACAGATGATACATTTGAACATTTAACACAAGCTATATCTGGTTCTACTACTGGTGATTGGTTGGTTTTATTGTAAGTACTGGTTTCATTGTAAGTACTGGTTTTATTGTAAGTACTGGTTTTATTATAAGTACTGGTTTTATTGTAAGTACTGGTTTTGTACTGGTTTTATTGTAAATACTAGTTTTATTGTAAGTACTGGTTTTATTGTAAGTACTGTTTTATTGTTAGTATTGGTTTCATTGTAAGTACTGTTTTATTGTAAGTATTGGTTTTATTGTAAGTACTGGTTTCATTGTAAATACTGGTTTTATTGTAAGTATTGGTTTTATTGTAAGTACCAGATTTATTGTAAGTACAGGTTTTAATGTAAGTACGGGTTTTAATGAAAGTGCTGGTTTTATTGTAAGTACTGGTTTCATTGTAAGTACTGTTTTATTGTAAGTACTGGTTTCATTGTAAATACTGGTTTTATTGTAAGTATTGGTTTTATTGTAAGTATTGGTTTTATTGTAAGTACTGGTTTCATTGTAAATACTGGTTTTATTGTAAGTATTGGTTTTATTGTAAGTATTGGTTTCATTGTAAATACATGTACTGTTTTTTTTTGTAAGTATTGGGTTTATTGTAAGTACTGGTTTTATTGTAAGTATTGGTTTCATTGTAAGTACTGTTTTTTTTTTATTGTAAGTACCAGTTTTATTGTAAGTACAGGTTTTAATGTAAGTACTGGTTTTATTGTAAATATTGCTTTCATTGTAAGTACTGGTTTTATTGTAAGTACTGGTTTTATTGTAAGTAGTGGTTTTAATGTAAGTGCTGGTTTTATTGTAAGTGCTGGTTTTATTGTAAGAACTGGTTTTATTGTAGGGATATTGCTTTTGATTCAGTCAAAAATGGTTGTGGAAGCTTAGCATATGTATATAATATGATCATGTTTTTTCAAATTTTTATATGCAAAACAGTAATTAAGAGCTGATTTTTCATAGGATTTTTTTTCATTGGACCTTTAGTTTAAGTGTATGTAAAAAAGCAAAAAGATTTACTTCTTCTTTATAATTATGTCAGTCAAAGTCAAAATTATCATTTCAGTTATAAAGATGATTGTCCAATCTGTAAACAAAGTTTAATAGATTTTGAAACCGTAGCTGTGAAGTAAGTAGAGGTTTAGAGAATCTTTATATTAAGGAAAATCTCACGTAGATGTTTCAAAAAGAAAACTACATTTGATATACTTAGTCATTTTCTGGCAATCACAACTGTTCTATTGTACTCAAACAAGCTGATTTTGAAAACATACAGACCTAAATTTCACTGTCCTTTTAGACACCTTAAAGCAGCTACTTCTGCTTTTGATAGGATACCTTTCTTTGGTCAAAATATCTTCACGATTTTGATCTTTGACTACTGTACCTTAATAATATGTCAATGCATGAGCAGGTGTAATGAGCAAAGCCTGGAAATTTGAATATGGTATTTGTAACGAAATTGTGTAAGTTGACACTTTGCTTTTTCGGAAAAAAGATTTAAGAGTATTTAATTTGAGACAGCCAGGCAGTACTCTTATGTGCATTGTGCTTGTGTCAAAATCACACCCCTATTTGCAATACTTTTTAATAAAAAGAAAATTTCAAAAGCCTTATTGGGAACATTTTCAAACTTATATTTTATCTCTTGTAGATTGAAGGGGAAAACAAATGTAGCTCAAGTTGATATGAACCTTAATCCTAAATTAGTAGACAGATTTAAATTAACAAAATGTCCTTCAATAATTTTGTAAGTATTTCCAACATCTGATATAGAGAAGTATGGTGGAACTTTAAGGGTACATAGCCAAAGAGTCTATTTATCTGCTAGCCTACTTTATTGCAAATATTAAATCCAGAAAATTACTCGGGACTAAATAGAACATAATTTGAAACATAGATGCCGAATTGCATTTAAATTGGGCAACAGATTGAAATTCAGTAGTGAATTAGTTTGATAATGATAAGTACATGTACAGGACCACATCGGTCACATCACAGTAAATAATTAATATAATTTAAACACATCTGCACATGCAAAGAAACATAATATACGGTCACAAAGGATACCAAAGACTTTTTATACACATCAGTTCTATTTTGTTTTGAGTCTACATGTATTGACTTAGGATAAAAATTATCTGATGGTGTGGTATTTCCTCTAAAACCTTTAGTAATATTAATATGTCATGACTTGTTCCCATGTACAATGCTATTTTGAATGCAGGCAAATTATACCATTGGAGAGAGATGGAATTTTTAAATTAGTTTGCTTTCTTTGCTAGTTATTGTATAAATTCACTCAGTAATGTTTTTTATTTTTTTAGTTTTAAACAGGGTACAATGTATAGATATGAAATGGAAAAAGTATCAGTCAAGATTTTGATGTCATTTGTTCAAGCCTGGTATAGAAATATGAAAGCTGAAAAAATACCCTTTGAACCTACTGCCTTGTAAGTCAGGGTTACAAACTAACTGAAGAAACTTATGTTAATCACAATTCTGATGCAACCACATGGCAATGTGTGCATAATCCATCATTCCCCCCCCCCCCCCCCCCCCCCCCACCCATTAACAATTAACATTTTTTGTGGGCACAATACAATTTTGAAACTTGGTATGCATTTAAATATTAAATATTAATATTAATTTTGTCAAGAACAAAGATTATTGGATGAATGATTTTTTGAGTTATTACCTTAGATTTATAGAATTGATGCAACTGTCTTGGAACAGTTTTCCTCATTGTTTTATGCAAGATAGTGCTATTTTTCAAACCAGTAAAAACAGAGACAAAGAAGGAACAGTTTTTAACCTCAGATAGTCTGTGACCCTGACTATTATTTTATTTTATAAAAATATACCGTAGTGGTCTAGTAGTTAGTACTTTTATTGGAACGGTATTATAACTATCTTGTAGAAATTTTTACCCTTCAAAAATTATTTTTGATTTATTTTCATTATGGTAAATGGCTGATTCCATTTAGACCTCTAGAGATTTTCTTATCCCCTTTTATCAAAATTGTGTACTTTTGGCCTTATCTCAGTATCTTATGTTAGTTGAAAGAACATAATGAGGTTCATGCCTCAATTTTTATACGACCACACATAAGATGGGAGTATATTGTAAACACCCTGTTGGTCGGTTCGTCCGTTCACATTTACCTCGTGCTGGCTCTACAGGCTACAATTCTTCATGGGTCCTTTTGATATTTTGCATGTAGATGTGCTCACTCTACAGGCTACAATTCTCCATGGGTTCATTAGATCTTTTGTATGTGTGTCAATATTATTATGAAGATGTGCAGTGTTGATGCGATGATTTTCATAAAACTGATATTGAGTTCTTTTTACAGTTCACATTTACATCTTTATCAAGCTGCTGGTGGGCATATACGCTTGCGAGACGTGCCGCAAGCCTATGTTATATATATCTTTTGAAATTTAAACATGTGTACATTATATCTTTTGAAATTTAAACATGTGTACATTATATCTTTTGAAATTTAAACATGTGTTAATAACAGAACATGTGATAAAAACAAGCCATGATGCAATACATTAAAGTTTACTTACAAATTCCTTATAAAACAGCAACAAAATGTAAATGGGCAGCAAACAAAGACTTGTACTTTACAATCAAAGCTCTCAGTGGGCGAATATTACTTTGCATGGCAAGCTAAATTTAAAAGTAAATACCACTTTTGAATCTATTGGTTTTTAGTTTTCTTTTCAAATTTCTACAAGTGATGTATTTAACATATTAAGTTGATAATATTGAGTAACATGTATTTCTATATATTACAGTGATAAAGTTACAGACAGTATCATTTTATATTTAAAGGTATATAATAATGTAGATCTTACAATAAATCAATATCGTCTCAGCTATTAAATGATGAACTTATTCAGGCCTTTTCTATTTCTGTATTGATATTGATTGCTCTAAAAAACAACTATATTAATGTGCTAATACTTAATTTTCAGTTTATTTATTTAAGAAACACACGATATCATTGAAACCATTAAAAATAATTTTGACACTCTTTAAAGGAAACCTTTCTTTTTCTTTTTTAGAAACATTTGAATGGTCCTTATGGAAAAATTCTTCTTGGAGTTTATGGTGGAAGTATAGTCTTAATGGTCCTACTAATTTGTACATGTTGTCTAAGAAAATCACCAAATAAAGAAAAGGCTCAATAATGTATTCAATAGTTATAGTTACATTCCAATTAGAATCGGACGGGACACCCCCTGTCTGCTCCCACTCATCTCACTTACTTTTGTTCACAAATTATTGGTGATGGTTGATTGTTTGAATGATTTGAAATTTTGCTGCTGTTTAAAAATAACGGTGGACAAATTTGTTTTGTTATCAATGTCATAGTATGAAATAAGTCTCTTGTCTTGTTGATTGTATAAAAGTTGTTTCTTCTCAGCAGTTCATTGTTTTGTCAAATTTCAAATGTATGCAAGTAGTGTCCTTTGCAATCGGTTGTTTTGTCAATTGTTACAGTATGGAAACATTAGGCATTGCTCGGCAGCTTCTGTTAAGGTGATGAATGTTGAATTTTGTTCTATCTCCTAGGGCGAAATTCTTTACTTTGACGTTTTACCACCGGTTTGTCACGTGATTGTAACATTGCCTTAGAATCTTAGGGGGAATATTCTGACACTTTCTTGTGCATGTATTATCATCGCAAATATCTGTTTATCAAATTATGCATTTTTCAGATTTTATAGTTTTTATTGGCTTTGTTTACAAACACTTGTTCAAATGTCCAGTTTCTCGTATTTAAACTACATGTACCAAAATTGACTTAGTTCGGTCAAATAATGTTGTCTTGTCAAATGTCATAGTATAAAAAGAATTTCTTATCAGAAGTTTGTTGTTTTGTCCAATGTCTTAGTACATGTATAAATGTAGTCTCTTGTCCACAGTAGGCCTATGTTTTCTTTGTCAAATGTCATAATAAAAAAGTGGTTTCTATAGTCAGCAGTTTGTCACATAAATATCATAATATTAGTCTCTGTCGAAAGTGTGTTGTTTTGTCAAATTTCCCCGTATTTAAGTAGTCTCTTGTCAACTCTTTGTCCTGTCAGATGGCATAGCATAATATAAGATATCTTGTCAAGAGATTGTCTTGTCAAATGTCACGGTGTAAAAGTGTCAGTGTGTTGTTTTATTATACGTCGTATATTGTCGTCACCCCTGTCCGTCAGTCCACTATTGTCTTGTGAACGAGATAGAGACCACAGTTTTCATCTGATTTGAATTAAATTTGGTGTGATCATTTGTATTGATGAGGTCTTGGACAAGTTCGAAATTGACGATATTTCGATAAACGGTTTTGAGTTATTGCCCTTGACTTAGACAAAACGAGTCCAAATTGGCTTGTGAACGCAATAGAGACTACAGTTTTCATCTGATTTGAATGAAATTTGGTATGATCGTTCATGTTCATGAGATCTTAAGACAAGTTTGAATTTGATTAAAAGATATCGATACATTTTTGAAAGGTTAGATTTTTAATACAATTTATCACAAATTATAGAGTGCCCTTGATATACTAAAAATTTATCAGGGAAGTGGGCGAATGAAATCAGTCCGAAAACTTTTGGGGTACAATGTCCTCAAAACCCACTTAAAGAGGTTGGAGTTTGTCGACGAGAAATATGTTTCGGAAAGGCCTCAGATGCAAGGAAATGTTTCCATACATGTATATTCTGACTATACTTAGGTTTCAAGTTCTTCAAGCACTAAGACTAAGAGTACTAACGATCCCGTCCGAACCGCAAAACAAAACCCGAAATCCAAGACATTTTGACGAAACATGGGTAACAGCTTATGAACTCTTCACATGAGGAATTATAACAATCATACATGAGTAAGTATTTCATAATGAAAAGTTGTATCAGGTGTCTAGAAGAGTAAGCATACCCTGTGTGGCGCCACATCCGTCCTAGCTATTAAAACTACAAGAACAACGAAAAAGCGCCAACTGAAAAAATTGTGACTTAATGACAAATTTTCAAAAGTTCAAGGGACGTAACTGATTGAAATACGTTAATCTCCAATTTCGATAATTCAAGGGACGTAACCTATTAATAATTGTTATATTATGATAATAAAAAATGCCGAGTGTGCACGAATCAATTAGGAAGCATTTCAAATGCAAACATTGCCTAGAACAACACCGATAATAGCTGCTTAATACTAAAGATAAAATAAGGAGGCAAAACAAAAAGTAGTGTCTTGTAAAATTATAAAACATTAAGGTGACTTAACACGACATACTTTCGTGAGGATAAGTTTAAAATGGATCATTAAGCAAAAACATCTGCACTGATAGCAGAAATACATGTAGATATTTTAAATTTATCAATTAGTTCATGATGGCTTTCTTAAGAGAGGTTTTGAGTCGATTTGGTAAATATACTTTTAGTAGTCCAATTGGAACCTGGATTTTTTTTAGCTTAGCTAATTTATTAGCTGCAATTAACAGAAAATACTTTTTTTTTATAACTTTTATAATTTTCTGTTAATTGTAGCTCGGTCGGTAAGAAATAATAATTATTTTCGAGCTTATTCTTTTAGTCCCAATACAATACGGCCTTATTTTTGGCCGAATGATGTCAGGACCCTCTATAAAATTGGCGCTCGCCCCATTAAGGATTAAGCCTATTGAAAATAAGAAATGAAATGAAATGAATGTAGTTTTACGTCCTACTTTTCTGCACCTATATGGGCTAATTGAGGACGGGCAAACGCCATGCACTGTGCAATTAGGGAAATTTTTGCCAGGACAACGGCATTAGCCTGCACTTATTTTCGATTTCCAACTGTCGAGGGATCTTTAACGTGCACAGCCAATAGCACACGGGGCCTCGGTTTATTGTGCCATCCGAACGACTAGACGCTTTTCCATGTCAGCCCCTCCTACTATTGAAAATAAGAGCAATTGAACAATATTTACTATGAATTATTGCCCTCGTTTTTGAATTGTTTGTGGAGAGAGAGTTGGTATCTTGATGGATTTTCAAGTGTGAGTGTTTGTAATCACCCAAGGATAAAGCCTATTAAGTTGTGATAAATGTGATAAATGAAGGGAGTGAGCCGAAATGTTACATTTCACTGCTTACAGCTATTCAAGGGAGACAACTATGAGGGTCTCTCATAGGTCCGCGCTCGCTACAAGCGTTCACTATGACAAATGGTAAAATTGCTTTTGTACTTCAAAATTAGGTCTTTCCGGTCCGGGTCTTCCTACGGACTGAATTAATTATTTTGGCTCTTTAAATTTACTTCAGGGGTCGAAAGCCTAATTTCAATTTTAGAAAACAATGTTGAATTAACCGCGTTTACTACAGTTAAAACGAAAATTTTAAGGACAATGAAGACAATGGTGTGAGTGTTTGTAATCACCCAAGGATTAAGCCTATTGAAAATAAGAGCAATTGAACATTTTCTATGAATTATTGCCCTCGTTCTTGAATTGTTTGTGGACCCGATAGAGAGTTGATTTCTTGATGAAGCCTATTAAGTTAATCCACTTGAACTGAAGAAACATAATGTCAACAAAATCCGTGTAATATAAAAAATGTCAGAATCTTTCATTTACTGATAACACTTACTTATTAAACCTAAACATTTGTGTTTTGCGTTTCAGTATCGAATATTTTTATCAAGTGCCGGAAATATATCTAGATCGCACCCACAACAGTCTCAATTTTCAAAATTTTCCATGAAAGTACCCCTGTATTCCCTCGTTCCTCCACTTCGACGCGGTGTTCCACGGTCGAAGGGCTCCAGAGGTTTTACATGTGCATCAGTGCATTCATGCATTGTGATCCATACCTGAACAGAATACCTTAGAGGTGTGACTGTATAATTGTTCCTCATAATAAATATTCCTCGTGGAACAAAAATTATTATAATAAATGATCTCAGGAACTCTTATCATATAATATTTGGGTTAGGGTTAGGAATTGTAGGTTGTAACATTACAATGAAGTAATGCTACGAAAGCACAGGCACAGGTATGTAGGCATAACCTCTAGTGAAAGAGTTGTTTGTGCAGTTAGTTTAAAAAATTAAAATCTAATGAAACAGTAATCCATAATCTTGAGAAACTGAAATATAAAGATAAAATACTGGTTCCCACAGGAACATTAATATTAAACTCAAACTTTATGTTTTGTTAAATGGAATTGTATGAACCACCAGGCACTTTTACAGAAAAAAGGGGGGGGGGGGGGATAATCATAAAACATCACAAATGATAATGGGTTATATTATATAATTATATAAAAATTAACATAATGGAGAATAGAGAATGTAGTAAATCTAGGAAAGAAGGGGTAATCTACCATGGACTAAGATATCATTAAGGTTTTTATTTCGGGTATAGGCGATCACCAAATCATTTGTAAAAACAGTTGGGAATTTTTCTTGTAATTTTTTATAGAGGCGAATTATTATTCTTGGAACTTGACCAGATGTACTACTGTATTGAATAACAAATGGTATAATTTGGAAGTCAACTTGAATATTCATTCCGAAAGGATGCATGGTTTGTAGTTTTGTAATCCAATAGTTTTCTCGAATTAATCGTATTTTCTTCGTATCAATACCGGGTTGTTCGTATATTTGTTCAATTGGAATTATCTAGGGTTAGGGTTAGGTCTAGTGTTATATAATAAAATATTATTATACTGGAACTTATATATCGTCACAGAGGGTAGGTAGAGGGGTGTGGATGGGGACCATGAGATGCAGGAAAAGCGGGCCTCACTCAGCTCAGCTTCCCCGTATCCCACGAGGAGGCTGATTAGGACACCAAATCTGGATTTCATATATAAAATGCTCTGATGTAAATCAAGCCGTCATTAGTTGAGGCGGAACGAGCTTTTACCAATGCTTCAGGAAACCAGCGCACAAAGATTCCACCGGTTTCCTGAAGCATTGGTTTCGGAAGGTAGATTCGTCGGTAGCATAATCCACTTCCATTGCCACTATTCAATACTAAAACCTACTCGCAAACAGACATTTTGGGTTAAAAAGTTGTTCTGACATACTGCGAATTACATGTATATGAAAATTAACTTTGATATGAAACTATATTTCGGTAACGGTTGCTAGTTTGGGTATAGCTCTTATATGTTGAAATTCATTTCCATGATATCCGGGAATGTTGCAAACCCTAGCCAGAACTAGAATGTGTTTTCTAAAGTAGTTGTATGTATATAATTGATTACAAGTCTTCTTTATTACGATTAATCACATTTATTCCTATTAAGAATAAATGTTTTTATTGAAGAGGACTTACAGGATGTTTACAATTTACTGTCATGCTCGCAAGGTTTTTACCAGTGGAAAATTTCTCCAGGCCTAGTTCAAGGTTGTGTCGCCCTGCCCTGCCTAGCCTGGGTCTCTTAGTACATACACTAGAGGTCTCTAAATACTTCCTCTTTCAATTCAGCTAGGCTTGAAGACAGACTACAAATTTTTGGTATGTTAGAAAATTTCATATTTTATGAAGATTTACTTTTTAAAAATTGATCTAGCCTTTGTCAGAAGGTAGTCTGTTACATAGACTATATTCCTAGCTGATTTTATGCCTTGAAAGAGTTTTTTATTTGTAAGATTAAACTAGATTAGACTTAAAATATTCAAATGCCATGCAGCCATGGAGGTGTGATGTTTGATAAGTTTATGCCTATAGCCGTAGGCTTTATTCATATTGTCAATATTGTCATATTGTGTCATATTGGAGTGTTTGAATTTCACTAATTGGATTTTTAGTTTTCCAAATCTATCACAATTTTTTATTTTTTCATTAATTCTGGATCATAATGAGGAGAAGCAAAAGACAAAGCAAAAGTCCTTACTCCAGGAAACAAACAAGTTCTAGCAGTGGTAGCAAGCCTCAGACTCACACCACAACAACACGGGATGAAATACCAACTATAACAGAGCCCGTAACCATACAACAACCATCAACTGTTACTGAGGAAATTTTATTGCAACCAACTGGTAGTGGTGCCATAATCCCTGAAACTGTTCAGCAACAGATCACCTCTTTGAATCAATCAAGTATAAGTAGTAATCATGGTAATATAAATTCTTTTTCACATACTTATGAGTTTCCACTGTTAGGCAATAATGTCTCTCACTTAATTAAGGCAAAAGTGATCCAGGGGAACTTCATAAATTTATCTTCTTTACTGGACAACACAGTTTTTAACGAAGAAGCTAGCAATAAGACATTTTCTCTAACTGACAAGGGAGAGCTTGTTTTACGTGAGAAATCATACCACAAGATACAAAATATTGAACGTTGGTCTGATGCTTTTCTTGTCTATATAAGTATATATTGTGCAGCAAAACCTGATAAATTACAAGAATTGCTGAAATATATGCAAACTATACGTCTTGCTGCACATCAGTTTGGAGGTATAGGTTGGCGTGTCTATGATGAAAAGTTTAGACTAAAAAGAAGCTGCAATCCGTCCAGCTCTTGGGACACCATTGATAATGATTTGTGGCTTATATGTATGACAGCTTCTGCGAATTTGGCTGATTCCTCTTATAATAATAAAAATAAATTCGATCCTACAGCTAATTTTGGTTCCAAGGCAAACAAGTACACTACGAACAAATGTTTTAACTTTAATTATAAAAGTTTTTGTAACAGAGTAAATTGCAAGTATCAACATTCATGTATTAAATGCAGTAAGGAACATCCGGTTAAGGTTTGCAATTTGGTAGGTGGAGATTCACAAAAAAATGATGGCGGATCCAATACAATCAAGTCAAAATTCCAACAGCAGGGATCCAACAATAGTAAATCTGTGGACATTAGGCAAAACTCCAATTCAAATAGATCCACTAACTAGATATCTAAAACTCTACCCTGATATAGAAATTGCTAAGGAAATAGAAAATGGTTTTAGAAATGGCTTCCATCTGCACTATGAAGGCCCTCGAGAATTTCATCAGTCTAAAAATTTGAAAAGCGCATATGAAAATCCAGTTGCCACATTGGAAAAACTTGAAACGGAAATTCAATTAGGTAGAATGATTGGCCCCTTTGATCAACCCCCTATTGAGAATCTTAAAATTTCCCCAATAGGAATTGTTCCCAAGTCTTCTGGTGGTTTTAGATTAATTACACATTTATCCTACCCTGCTGATAAGAGCGTTAATGACTTTATAGATCCCAAATATTGCAAAGTAAATTATACGTCATTTGACACTGTGATTGATATGATAGCTGAATTGGGCAAAGGAGCAGAACTTGCAAAACTCGATATCAAAAGTGCCTTTAGATTACTACCAATAAACCCTCATGATTTTGAACTTTTAGGTATTGAATTTAATAATAAATTTTATGTTGACAAATGTCTCCCTATGGGCTGTTCGATTTCTTGCAGTTTATTTGAAAAATTTTCCACATTTTTGCATTGGTTAGTGTCATTTTTATCTAAGAAATCCACAGTCGATCACTATTTGGATGATTTCATTTTCGCAGGTCATGCTACTGCTAGTGATTGTATTGAGCTTAAATCTTGTTTTGAAAATTTATGTGAAGAGATTGGCATCCCCCTTGCAGCTGACAAGTCTGTGGGTCCAACAAATACGTTGACCTTTCTTGGCCTTGAGATCGATACAGAATTGATGTGTATACGTATTCCTGGTGCTAAGTGTCAGGCATTGCGTAGTCGACTTGTAGAGCTGTTAGCTAGGAAAAAAATGCAATTAAGAGAATTTCAGTCAGTGGTTGGATTGTTAAATTTTTTCACTAAAGCAATTAGAGCCGGACGCACTTTTAATCGTCGTTTCTATAATGCGATGAAAGGTATTAATAAGCCACATCATAAAGTTAAAATCCGTCAAGAGTTAAAAAGCGATATCAAAGTTTGGATTAAATTTCTGGATGAATTTCCAGGTCACATTTATTTTCCAGAATCTTATTGGCATAGAAACGATACTCTCAAACTTTACACTGACAGTTCAGGCAATTCTGATTTAGGATGTGGGGCCATTTTTGGAAATCAATGGGTTTTTTATCAATGGCCGCAAAGTTGGCAAAATACTGGTGTTCTCAGAGACATGATATGATAATATGATAGTCTTAATCATCAATCTAGTTTATGAATTTTCTCACTTTTTTCTTTTATATTATTGAAACATGATATGTGATATTACTCCTAATTTATGAGGCTGCTGATATGATTAAACTTCAAACATTTATCAACGAACTCGATGATGGTACTTAGCACTGCTAGATATTATACTCAGAAATAAAAACTTGATTATACTGATCTGTAATGGCAGATTGGAATGAAATTATTTGAAGCAATTGTATTGGAAATCAGTTCATGTGACAAAAATAAAAACTTTTTAAATAAAATAGTATTTAATCAAAACATCAACATTTAATCATAATATATTAATTATGTATTTCTACATTTTAAATCCTAAACTTCAGTTTCTAATATACTTTTTCTTACAACATTGTGTCCACTAGACATTGAACACCCCCTCGAGCAGTATAGATGTTGACTATGATCATGATGCGGTACGTGGCCGAATTTTAAACAAACCATATCCATTATTTTATTGCGAAACTTTTGTCCTGTTGCACAATAGAGAAAAAAGTTAATACTATGATTTAAATACATTAGCAACTCTGCTATAGTAATGAACAGCCGAAATTTAGACATGACATTTATATCACTCGATTGTTGATTCCAGAAAAACGAACAGATTATTCCAATATTCATTGGTAAAGTGGTGCAAATGAAGGTCAGTGAAACAGACAAAAGCATTATAGTTAATCTGTAGTTGGAGTCGGATGTGCTGCATCGTTTCCCTGAAAATCTGCGCAAAGTCGATGTTTGTTCCCCTTCATTTCCATTGTTAGATTGAAGCACACGATATATGATTAAAATATTGAAGACTAAAATAAGTATGAATGGCAAAAAGCTGTAGAGTAAGGCGTCAACCCATGGCCAAACGATGTATATCAAATAACGATGATTAGGAGAACTGTCGCATTTTAAAGGCTCCCCGTCTGCTGGTCTATGCAAACTAACAGTCCAGAAAAAGTGCAAGTTCACTAACACAAAGAATAGGAATATTGCTAGAATTATTCTCTTGGCTCTGACAACACTACACCATCTTAATGCCTTTAATGGGTGGACTATTACTAAATATCTTTCTATCGTTACAGCGATTAACAGCCATGTAGAAAAATTACTGGTTATATAACCAACATATATAATACTTTTACACAGCCAATCTGATTGATCGCGAAGTTCAAATTCAGACACTTCTCCAATCCACATTCTCAATAAACCAAACACTAATACAAAACAATCAGAAATTGACAAAGTTGCGAGGAAAAGGTATGTTGTCAGTCTTGCCATTGATTTATGCCGTAAAACCAGAAATGCAAAAATGTTTCCGAACGTTCCAAGTAGAAGTAATATTGGAGGTACGTACACCGCAAGAATTTTATGGATACGAAATTCGGTGCTGGATAGTTTTTCGTCTTTATCCATTCGATTTCCGAAAAATAGTGCTTGAAGTTCATCTTCGTTGTTGATGCCAATGAGCTGGAACAAGTGTGAGCGCTCTTCTGTTGAAAGTTGATTGATGTAAGAGAATATATGAGATATATTCTTCCCGTAAAACGGAAAAAATGTAGTTCCCATTCTGAAAATGAAATAAATAACGAAATTTAACAATTGTTGCTCGAGTATATCATAATAGCACTCCAATATGTTATAAGTAAACGCTAGTATGCATTTTATATCAAAATATCAGCATCAGACAGAAACCACCCAAAAAGCACAATGTTAAGCAAACCATAATGTTACAACTTAGAAAATAATAGGACATGAAACCCATATCAAAACTTAATCCATTAAACTTAAAGTATGAATCTACCATGCATGTTAAAAACAACGTCTGTACACAACCGCTCCAATATCAATGTACACTCACAGCTATATTACCTTAAATTATCCTTAAATGCACCCAGAGACATTTTTCTAAAATAACCAAGAACTCAAGCGGATGCTGATATCAAAGACTAGATGCTTCCAATGAGAACTTATAGGATTCCTAGCGTATGTGGCATACGTCATAAATCATTAATCAATTACCAAGAATTAAAAACCATCGAATCAATGAAGAGCTTTGCAATTTGTGTCATTTGCGTCAACATAAATGGGCTCGTTGTTGCCATGAGTTACAATATCAGTTTGTATATTTGTTCATTTTGACCTTTTATAGTATAATTTCAAAGTAGTAGGGGTTTCTAAGTTTAAAAAACTCAGTAAAAACTCGTCCTCGGTCATTATCCGACTTATATACCGTTACTTTCAAAATTTACCTATTTAATATACTATCTATTACGTTTAGGTGTCTAAAAGTTCCAGGAATTTTCAAAAATAGTTGGAACATTGAATCCTAAAAAAAAATCTAAATGATGTAAGCTTTTAGGACGATACAGTCAACAAAATCTAATAATAACAATTCAGTTTTGTAATTTTTAAAAACAATTAAAAATGTATATAATTTACTGTGTATTTTGACTAATTAATTTTTTTAAGAAACATACGGTTATATATTTTGTACTAGGTACTTAGATTCTATAAGGTCATACGATGCCAAGTATAGCAATATCTGGATTTGTTTTGCATTGTTCCTACGGGCCTGGCAAAGTTTGTTGCGATGTCATGGTTAGATTGGGCACTTTAAACAAATACAACCCGTCTAATTTCTTGATAAATAACACTAATAAGTCACTTATTGTGAAGCTGTTGACTGCGTGCTTAGACATAAGCGGTCATATTGTGCTAATGCCCTGGAGACGCTGATATCATCATAGAAAAAGAAGCGCCCCGTTTGTCAATTCAGGGAATAAAATAATGTGCAGGTAGTTTGCAATGATACTGACGTAGTATGTGTATCAAGTGTATCAATCGGGTGGATGATATAGCCGGTCAGAATATTTTGAGAAAAGGGCCACCACCTGGTAAACCAAAGTCAGGTGATTTTTTCTCATCAAGGGCATTTGTGGAAAAATACATCAGAGGCAAGCTAAAACGTTGCTTTTCATCCATTCGTGGTTAGGTTGCGACACAACATCGTCTCTCTTTAACCCTGGAAAATTGGAACTGTATAATGCCATTGTGAAATGTGACAGATTGGTCAAAATCGCAGAGAAATGTGTACGGACATATCACAGACTCAAAGTGGAGACTTTTGAGCAGAGATATTCCGTAGACAATTTGGCGAAAAGACCAGTAAAGATCTTACAACGTTGAGACAATCAAAATTTCAAGTAATGATCACTGAACATCTCAGTAAATTGAACCCTAGACTCCCACGCCACATGCAGCTTACTATTATAACTTCCTTGTCCACCTTCAGATGGAAAGATGGAATCAGTTGGATGATTGTTCACTAGATGAAAAAGAATAGGACTGAAAGGTTGGCCTAAGTGGCTAAAACTGTTATGACTGCTCAGCCAGCAGCTCCAGATAAGGTACTTAATTTCGTCCGCAAATTTTTTTCGCAAATGCAAATGATTCAACAACAGATGCGGTAACTACCAAATGTAACTGTGTAAAACATTGACAGGTTTAACATGGACAGGTTTTCGAAACTGGGGGCGCAATGGTAAAGAGCGAATAACGGGTTAGGTTTAGGGGCGTACTTGACCTGGTGGGGATCCGTGGGCGATGCAATGGCACCCTAGCGCCCTCTAGCTACGTCACTTTATGAAAGTGTGTACGAAGCATGCGGTGATTGTCACGGCCGTGACTGATAAATGTCCGTTCGAAATACTGCTAGAATTTGATACTGACGTTTGCAATGAAGGTGTATAAACTGTTATTAATTATCGCTCTATGCTAAAGAATACCGAACAATAATAATAATGATAATAATAAACTCTTTATTTTACATGGGTCAGAATTAGGCCCAATACCACAAGTGATACGGTCCTGTCTCGCATTCAGCCCTAGGGGACAAACATAGATATTATAATATACAATATATAGACAAAAAAAAAAATTAAATTGACAGAATAAGAATAAGATTCAGTGATCAAGTCCATGACAACAAGATGATGTACAGTCCGTACAGTCTACTGGTTAATTAAAAGATATTTTAAAGATATATAATATAGTAATATACACAAGTACATGTGTATGTAATGGACAGATTATGCTGAAGTGATCAAGTCCATGACCACAAGATGACGTATAGTCTACAGGTTAATTAAAAGATATATTTAAGATATAAAATATAGTAATATACACAAGTACTTGTGTATGTAATGGACAGATTATGCTGAGGTGATCGAGTACATGACCACAAAAAAAAAATATAATTTTGAAGCCAAAGGTCAGTGCAAGTGTTGTGAGCGCGCAACCCTACTGACTACATCATCACTTGACTGACAGCTGGAAAAAAATTCAAAGCTTTTTGGAACTGCTGCATGCAGTCGGAAACCGAAACCGAATAACAGTAAAAAACTATGAGTATATCAGAGTTATCAGATATCAGTTCATTGGGGATTCAATGGGGATTTCAATATCATCATTTTCTTTGCCTACGGCGGCATAAGGAAGCCTCTCCCCTTTCTATCCCAACAAAAATATCTGCGGACGCTTTTGCAATTCGGTCTTATTTTTTTCTGAAGCTATAAACCATTTTTCTCAACGAAGTGATATGACAGATCTTGTGAATTCATGGATAATGTTCCTTTCAAGTTGATGTATGAAAGCCATTAAATAGATAATAGACATCAGAAGTCACCAAAGGATCTAAATACGCAAGAAAACCCTTTATTTACGTGACCTTTAACTATCTTTCTAACAATAACAATGGTTACTTAAAATCTGGACTTACTTCAAAGTTATTGAACATGAATTAAGATCTATATCCAACTGTTCATATCAAAAGAGAAACGAGATCAAAATTTGTCCTCAGTTGTCATCTGAATGTCAGTGTATTCTTCACTAATGGTTCCTGAAGCTATAGATATTGTGTTTGTTCAAAAAGGAATTTATGTGTATTCTTTAACATAATGTAAAAGTAAAAACGTATTCACAAAAATAACACTTACTTACACTTATGTACACTTGCGTCTTGGAAACAAATTTCTAGTTGTTACTTACCATTTTATACGCCTACATGAATATGTGGTCGTATATTGTCGTCGCCCCTGTCCGTCGGTCCGTCCGTCCATCAACATTTTTTGTGAGCACTATAGAGACTACAGTTTTCATCTGATTTTAATGAAAATTGGAATGATACCCAAGATTGATAAGATCTCGGTCAAGTTCAAATTTGACGTATTTTCGATGAACGGGTTTTGAGTTACTGCCCTTGACTTTGTAAAAACGTGTCAAATTTAGTTCGTGAGACCTTTAGAGGTTGCATTTTTCATCATCATTTTGATGAAACTTGGTATGCTCCTTTAGATTGATAAGATCTCGGTCAATTTTGAATTTGACGTATTTTTGATGAACGGTTTTTGTTTGAGTCATTGTCCTTTCCCTTGTAAAAACGCGTCCAATTTAGTTCGTGAGCACTTTACATTTTGCATCTGATTTTGATGAAACTTGGTATGCTCCTTAAGATTCATAAGATCTCGGTCAAGTTCGAATTTGACGTAGTTTCGATGAACGGGTTTTGAGTTATTGGCCTTGATTTTGATAAATCGCGTCCAAAATTGTTCGTTAAAACAATAGAAGCTACAGATATCATTTGATTTTATTAAAACTTGGCGTCAGACAGGTTCTAACTTTATGCATTTTTGATGAACAGTTTTTGAGTCATTGCCCTTGATTTTGTCAAAAATGCGTCAAAAATAGTTTGTGAGCAGGATTGAAGCCATTATTTTCAACAGATTCTGATGAAACTTGGTGTGATCATTGGAATTGATAAGATCTCAGACAAGTTCTAACACATTTTTGATAAACGGTTTTTGAGTTATTGCCATAGACCTTGTCAAAAATAGTTTGTGAGCAGGATAGAAGCTACAATTTTTAACCGATTCTTATGAAACATATTCTATGCGAATAATTAGGCTCAGTTAGACGATGAGCTAAGGACTTATGATAATAAAGAGGTGGGTGTTTCCCGTTAATACAGATAATTAACAGTTAATAAGATTGAAATGCTAACGTTCAAAGGAGACATTGACCTACATTGCTTGTCAGACACCTGGAAGAAGTCTAAGATGGGAAATTGTACCTTATTTTCAGAAAGACTTAAATACATGTATATGTATATACATGATAACAGTCGTATTTTAGTGCGATAATGTCATATAGGGAAAGACAAACATAGAAATATGCAATCGTGAATCTAAGGCCTTACTCGTTTACACCCAATCTGTAACATAATGCAATACCAAATACCTAAAACTAAGACAAAATACAAGAAACCTCTAATACACAATACCTCATTCGTCTAATTCAAAAGACAAAGTACAAGGAACCTCTAATACACAATGCATATAACCTCTTATGCATTATTGATTTTACAATGAGAAACATCTACCGTAAGCAATAAATGACAAATCTCGTTAACATTACTTACATTTCTACATTGTAATATCATTTTTTAGGTCAATGTCGGTCTATGCGACACTGTTGCTGATCCGCACCCCTGTCTTCCCGTTGAGATACCATTGTCAAAGTTGGAAGATATGTTCTAATATTATATACCCTGAATATTCACTGAAAATATCGCACGATTCTGAAGTACACCTTAAACAAATTTTTTAAAGCGTTGAGGTTACGGGATTTTTTCCTGGTGATGGCGAAATGGCAGAGAAAATTAACATGCATATTATCAAAGCTGTGTGTAAGTGGGGGCCCCCTAAAAAATTGTCAAGTGTTATTTTTTAAATACATTGTACATCTATTCATTTTACTGAGTCAAGGACAGTCTTTGCAGCAGGGAATGTTAAAAATTTGCGTTTCCAGGTATCTAATTCTCAAAATTTTCCTGTGTTCGTCCCACAATCTCTATAAACCTTAAACTCATCAGGAAATCTCGTTTCGTAGAGTCAAATTCTCTATATTTTCTAGAAGAGATCCCCAGACATAAGGAAATTATGTTTCAGACTTCCAATTGGCGTTATCGGCAGCTAAAAAGATGTGTAATTCTCAAAATGTTCTTAGTGGCATACCTCAGACCCTATATAATGTGCCTAAATTCGTCGGGAAATTTCTAGGTATCTTGTCTTAATCTCAATTTAGACAAGATACCTTTGAATATAGAAATAATCTTGAACCTTAATTTTGCTGGAAAATATCAGGAATTTTCACATCTATTTCTCGCTTTTGTTTTGTGTTTTTGTGTTGGTCCCACAGTTCCTATACTAGTAAACCTTAAATTCAACAGGAAATCGCTTTCAGCGAGTCAAATTCTTTAAAGTTTCAGGAAGAGGTCCCACATTTCAGAAAAATAGCGATGGCCATCGTAATACGCCCACTTTTATAATGGCAGCCAATTCGTCCGGGGGGTTGACAAGAGTGATCAGTAAATGAAAGATTCTGAGAACGACATTTTCTCTTTTTGCAAGAGTAAAACCATGGGTTCAAGTTTCCTGGAAAAAATATGTCACTGAAATATGCATAAAACATGGGCAATCAACGATTTGGTTCCATCTTAAAATGATTAAGAGCAGTCACATAGTTGATGATGTTTCTGATTTTCAATAAGGTGTATCCGAAGGTCAATACAAACACCCACAGCCAGTTTAAAAAAAATCCACCAAGAAACCAGCTCTCTATCGTGTCCACAACTTTGAGAGTGTAAGGGTTGAAAAATTAACGTGTTTTAAAGAACAAGGGGCAATAACTCATATTTTTACGATGTTTCTGATATTCAATAGGGTTTATCCTAATGTCAATACAAACACTCTTACCAAGTTTCATCAAAATCCATCAAGAAACCAGTTCTCTATGGTGTCCACAACATATTTTCAAAAGCAAGGGCAATAACCCAGGAAATATTTTTCGATTCGTCTGATTTTCAATAGGGTTCATCCTTGGGTGATTACAAACACTCACAGCAAGTTTCGTAAAAATCCACCAAGAAACCAGCTCTCTATCGTGTCCACAACTTTGAGAGTGTAACGGCTGAAAAATTAATGTGTTTTAAAGAACAAAGGCAATAACTCATAAAATATTTTTTCGATGTTTCTGATATTTATTAGGGTTTATCCTAATGTCAGTACAAACTCTCATACCAAGTTTCATCAAAATCCATCAAGAAACCAGCTCTCTATGATGTCCACAACATATTTTCAAAAGCAAGGGCAATAACCCAGAAAATATTTTTCGATTCGTCTGATTTTCAATAGGGTTCATCCTTGGGTTATTACAAACACTCACAGCCAGTTTCATCAAAATCCATCAAGAAACCAGCTCTCTATCGTGTCCACAACAATTGTGGACAGGCAGACAGACGGACAGACAGACAGGGGCGACTACAATATACGCCCACATTAATGTGTGGGCGTATAAAAACTAAATAGAGGTAAATTAACGCAAAGCTTGATATATATCCAAAGTTACTAGTTCAAGGGAAGTAACTGGTAATGATAACAAGTGGTTTCATAGCAAGATACGCCCACTTCTCTGACAAAAATATAACCTTGTCAAAATTATTGTTGATATCTTTTGAATTAAATTAAATGAAATTCTAACTTAAACTGTCAATTTCGAATCGTACTGACTAAGTCAGGGCAATAATTCAAAATCCAATCATCGAAAAATCTTCAAATTCTAACAAGATCTCATCAACATCAATGATCACACAAAATTTCATTCAAATCAGATGAAAACTGTAGTCTCTATAGCGTTCACAATCCATTTTCGACGAACTATGACTAAGTCAAGGACAATAACACAAAAAAAAAACGTTCATTGAAATATCAAACTTGACAAGCGAGACTTTTTACTTTGACGCTTTACCACTTGCTTCTAGCGTCGCAACATAAATATAGTTCATAGCTATACATGCAATCGTAAATATGTCGGCCATTCTCGCTACGCCCGACAATAGACAATGGCCGCCGTAGATACGAATGCTCTACATGTAGAATCTTTGGAGAATTTTTTGACACAAACTCATGCATTTCATGCTACATCTGTTCACAAATAACGCATCAAGCACGAAATTTTTTATTAACGGAATTGTTTGTAGTCTCTATAAATGACCAGTCTCTGTAGTGTTAACTATCAGAATTGAAGTAGTTCGTTCAACTATGGTCGCCATTCATTACCGTTATAGCGCTAGCGTAACATTCACAGAGACCATTTGAATTCAAACTTGTCCAAGATCTCATCAATACAAATGATCACACCAAATTTCATTCAAATCAGATGAAAATTGTATATTCTCTATCACGTTCACAAGCCAACCCCAACAGACAGGGGTGACGATAATATACGACCACATTATTTGGGCGTAAAAAAAATGTTCATTGAAATATCCTCAATATCAAACATGTCCAAGATCTCCTAAATATATGATCACATCGCGTTCACAAGTCAATTTTGTCAATTCAGACTAAGTCAAAGGCGATAACTCAAAATCCGTTTATCGAAAAATCGCCAAATTCGAACTTGTCCAAGATCTCATGTATACAAATGATCACACCATCTTAATGTCATTCAAATCAGATAATGCCTCTGTAGTCTCTATCGCGTTCACAAGCCAATTTTGACGAGTCAAGGGTCAACTTTAAAGAAAGAACAAACCACTCGTCGGTTGGAAATCAAAAAGCGTATTCCACTGTCTCGACAAATTTTCTCAATGCAAACTGGCGTTCGTCCGACTACATTAGCCAGAAAGGTGTCAAAGAGTAGGACCTAAAACTCCAATTCATTTACTTTCGTTTTGTCATGAATAGTGTCTTTTACTGAATTAAGGGAAACAACTATGCTTGTCAAAGATCGTTGAATGGCTACAGTGTGTATTCACATTTACGATCAAAAGATCTCCGTGAAAGTTACGCTAGCATTTTTTGCAAACAAAATAGTATTAAAATTGTCTTTAGAGGGAACTGTCATGCTTAATTGTCAAATCAATAATTCGTTAAATGCACGGACTTGAATTCAATGCATCAAACATTTCTTGAAAACCAAAGAGATTCAGTTCGTTTGTTTTCATCTGGAATCCCAAAGGGATAGAATGGTCTTAAAATTTACTTAACTTAATTTACTTTTCACGTTTTAGTAACATATTTTATTGAATAGTTTACAAACGGATTGAGCACAAGTTATAAAACTTGGGCAACGCTCTCTCCTTTACAAATAGTGATTTACAAAAAAAGATTATCAAAATCAGTTTACTATAATCTTGTTGAGAAAAACTTCATAAATATAAATAAAATATACTATATACAAGAAATACATAAATGTGAATATAAACAGTGGCGTTTCAAAACAGCCTCTGGATCAAATAATATCGAACAGAATTTTTTATCTGTATTTGTTTGTTCATTATCATATTTCTTTTCGGCAGATGCTTCTTTTCCAATTCTTTCATACTCTTTCCAATCTGATGTCTGAAAATCTTTAACGTTAGCTGCAGTATTGTAATAGTTATTACAAATGGGACGGGACATTGGTCTTTTGCCTAAAATTGAAATCGTTGAGAAAAACTTCTTTGGTTTTTGCTGCTTGAAACAGGTTAAATTATGAACATTCTTAGACAGACCATAACTTTTTACTGATGATCAAATCACTGTAATGAGTCATTGTCTGACTGCAGTGAGATTAAATATTTTCAACTAAATCGATGAGGATCGTTCAATTGTAATTCTTGCAGGCTTGATCTTGCTGCCCAGTGCCTTTGCTGGTGTACCATTATCACTTGATTTATCACCAGAAGAATCAGATGTGATAGCTGTCATGATTGCTGAATCAACAATATATAATGTTCTCTGATTTAAAAAAAAAACAATACCTATACTCGGTATTCGTTACAATATTTCACAAATGAAAATTCACAAGATTTGTTTTTCTTGCTCTTGCAATGCCTACATGCACATATACCGTCCTCAATATTGTGTTTTCTACAGTAAATAGTAACATTCCGTCACGTATCTATAATTTAATGTAATGTTTCACTTCAGATATACCTTAATCGAACTTGATGTAACCTTAAATGAAGTGAACTTATCGGTTTATAGCACTCAACATATTTTGCATTGTTATTTTGCATATATTACATTGTAAGGAAGTGCATCGTCAAGTGTTATGTCGTCACTTACATACAGCAATGATCTTTTATATTTCAATTGTTAACATTTTAGTATCAAAGCAAAACAACACTTATATATCGTCCAATCTGTTCTTCTTACACCTTCACAGTAGACACCTGAATTTATTAGTAGGTTTTATTGTTCAAGCTGTTCACCCTCGGGCCTCATTAACGCCTTCATTCTTCATTCTACGACATATATCAGTTAATCTTTCTGTAGTGGATTAACGTTCACAGAAAAGTTATTGATTTTTTAATCGTTGATTACTAAAGTGTTTCTTAAGAAGGTGGTGAGCTGGAACGTTAACCATCAGGACAATTTGCAAAAAGATTAAAATATTTTAGTTGCATTCTCCTAAACTTTGTTCCAACTAAAAATTGCGTGTTTTCGATAAATTGAAGAAGTAATTACGCCTTATAAGAGTCTAGCTGCATATTAAAATGTATCCCTACATATGATGAACATACATTATTTAAAAAATTTAGTAAAAAGATGTTTTCCTTGAAACAGAAGGAGAAGATAAAATTATATTTATTGTATCAATCCTAGTTATCCTTAACACTAAATTGTTATATATTCTGAACAATGTTTTTTAACCTAAATGTTCTCTCGTTGTTGTGTTTCTTTATTACTTAATCTACTCTCCATGTCTTAATTTAATTATGACATATCTACAGTCCATAATTCACAACGAAACATTCGCCAGTGTTCAGATATTGTATTGAAATACAGTTAATTTTGCAATCCACTTTTCATTCATAAAGGCTGAAATAGCATTTTATTTATTTGTAAAGGGAAATAATTCATAGCTTATCAAGTTTCAAGAATGATATCTGTATTTTGAGTGTAAACTTGCCATAAACCACCGTAGGGCGTCAGATAATATTAATATTCTTGTCATAAATAGTCTAGCGTACAAATAAATCAATTATTTATAATAAATTTCATTGTAATCAGTTTCTAAATATATAACTAGATACCCTCCCTACTCAATGTCAACATAAGTTTAAAGTGCGTGTCCTAAGAAGATGTATATCCATTAATTAATTATTCACTTGGGGGTAGGGGTGAGGGTTTGTGTATTTTTTTTATTTTTTTTTGTCATAACGAGGCATCAGCTTAACCAGAATGAACGCATGACACGAGTAGTTTCCGGGATAATATCTACGAAGGGCATTCAATAAGTAATGCCCCTGACCCACTTCCGATAGCAGTAGAGTAGAGCAACTGTTTCTAAAAAGAAACCACCCAGAGTTACGCATTTCTCCTATCGTTTGATGCAGCTCTGGAAACCTTTTTTGTAGAACACCTGAAGTTGGTCTTCCAACCACGACGTGACATCAGAAATCAAGGCCGCATCATTATGTAAAACGCTTTCTTTGCAAAAACAACTTCATGACTGGGAAGAGGTGAAAGTCAGAGGGTGCAAAGTCAGAAAAGAGCGGGGAATGGGGGAGGAGTTCATAGACGCACGCCAGGAGCGTTGTCTTGTAGGAGGAGGATGCCTCAGTTAAAAAAAACTGCAAATCAGTAACCACAATTAGTTTAGGAAATACAACAATCTGCTTGGATAATAATACATGTACATAATTTACAATCAATTTTAAATAACTTTTAGGTTAAGTCTTCGAGAATAAGGCCCCCAGGGTATCCTTGCACGAAGCCTTCGTAATTTATGTGCCAACATAGTGGTTTACGTACACGTAAATTGTCAAACATATTTTACGTACCTGGTGTGTCACAAAAGACCCCTTAACTTGTACGTAGTTGACGTGTTCGTATTAATTATTATGTAATCGGTCAAATCGTCCAATTAAAACTTGTCCATGATCTCATCGATCTAAATGTTTAATGATCACTCTGAATTTCATTTATCAGATGAAATTTACAGTTCTCACTAGAAATGTTGACAAATTTAACAGGGGTTTGGACTATGTACGTTTTTTAAAACAGTGCAATGACTCTATACATACGTCAATCACACAAGCAACTGTAATAGTGGCTACAAATATCACATTACTTTCATGTTGGCTCCGGGGTACCGGGAGATTGTGTTACAAATAGGCGTACGAAGGTTTTAATTACCGGTTTGTTATAAGATTTGGTCATTTTGGATTGTACAAATGCAAATTTGTGTGAATTCTACATGTGAACTCTATAATAACATAGGCCTAAGTAAGCCATTTATGTATATTTTGTAAAATAAAATTTCAATATTGATAAATATCATTAACACATAGTTATTAATGAGTGCATCGCTTTACACTTGGTTACGCTAGTTTTTGAATTACATATTTGAAACCTTTTGATTATTATTGTTCAGATATTTCTCGACTTAAAGGGAATGTTTGACTACTTTGAGGTTAGAAAACTTCTGTCTTAAATTATTGACCAAAATCTAAAAAAAATGTATACATTATTTGTGAGTTGCCAATTTTTGAACGCCTAAAAAGATTTATGTAAACGTATTATAGAATTTATAGACTTTTATATTTTGATGTACGGATTAAAGCTAAATAAACCCCAAAATGTCTCCTATTATACTTATTCTGGTTTTTAGCATTTATCAATAAGCACACTCGGTTTGGTAGTGAACCTTGAAAAATCAGGTTGGTCAGGTAGAGGCTACATAGATGAATTTCATTTTTTTTTTTTTCATAAAAGTAGTCAGACATTCCCTTTAAGAAACATTGAGTCCTAGATAATGATAGTGAAAATCCATCCGATCTATCCAATTTGCGATTGGCAACCTTTCAAATCGTGGTCTGGTGATCCTATCAGATCTTATGGAATCGTGAGATCAGTCGTGTTAATAGTAGAAACGTTTTGAACCGTTCAACAAGGTCCATTATTGTTACTTACGATCATCGTATCATCTTTTCATATATTATCAAAGCGCTACGGATCGCATCTAAACGTGCTTCCAGTCGTGGTCATTGGAGTCAATCTTGACCCATTGTTGGTCGACGTCCTGATTGGACTTACAGTATCCGCAGCGGAACAAGGAGATTGCGTTAAAAGAAAATAGGGGTTCGAAAGGTGCAAAAGGTTTTAAAGTTGTTTTTTTTATATGAGAAAATTTGTAATTAACTTTATCATTTTTGGGCGTACATTAACTTGCCAGGCAAGCTATCTCTATATAGATTTAGCAATTTATATATTACTTTTGTTGGATTCAATCAAAGCTGACCTTTTTGTTTTGCAACGCGTATTCCCCCTTATCTGCTTTCATACTTTTATAGATTCTCTAAATAACGTTTGTCAGAAGCTTGTCTCGCATTAAAAAAATAACAACATGAACATGAATATTTAAATAAACGGAAAACTGGAAAAAATGTTATGTACACGTTTGATAGCTTTTGATTAATACAATAACTTTATTTTTATATTTCCATTAAATTTTATCATTATAAAAGCATTACGTATAAAAGTTACGGGCAGTCGGGACCATGTGTAAGTTACGGGGGACTTTATCCGTAATTTACGGGCATCCATAACTTACTTTGGTTTTGTAAAACACTTAAAGCTTGTACTTAAGGTTTATGTGTGGACTTACGGGCACCCATAGCTTTCGAAGGCTTCGTGCAAGGATACTGAGCTGTAAATTGCCACTTTATCTATGGATATAAATGATTGTACATGCAAAATTTGCAAAACAACTGGAAGTGGGTCAGGGCATTACTTATTGAACGCCTTTCGCACGTTCTTCTAAAATTTAATGATATAGAAATAATTTTAGAATGATTTTAGCCTCTCACTACTGGACACTAGTATCCAATACTGTTCTTCTTTTGATCTGAACAGTTTTCTTTTCTCATTGACCAACGAATTAAATATCATAAAACTTATCTTATGATCTTATGATAAAATCATGTTTACGTTCACTCCTGAGTTAAGATGATTGTATTAGTTTTACATTTATCTACTGTCAATTTTTTTAATGATATTCGATGATCAAAGTTAAAATTTATTTGTAAGAAGATCTTCTAAGGTCATGTCTATGGTTAGTTATAACGGGATTCGAACAATGATAACCCATTTCAAACAAACCCAACATTGAAACCAATCCCGCCTAAAGGAACGGTTGATTACTTCTAATCAGTGAATTTTAGATGAGCCGTAATCTCCTCAAATATTTCATCGAACAATACTAGGGGTTAGATGTCATTGTTCACTACCCTAATTCGATTCAAAATCGACGTGGGTTGACCGATAGCTACTCACTCAACTTATGAATGGACTTCTACTCTTGATAGATTGCTACCTTGTTGAACAGGTAATGGGCGAGTCTATTTTTCACCTGTAAGGTGTTGTCACTTACTGCGACACTTGAAATTTCATATAATATTTGTCATTGCAAATATTCGACGTTCGAAATTTCTACGTTCTTAGTAATTTATGGTGAAAATTATAAAATTTTGATTTTGGGTAAGACATTTCTGTGAATTATTTACGTTTTAGTTCTACCATTGTCATATACCGGCATACCTGTCGCTACCTGTCACCCCTTCAGTTATTACCGATACATTTGATGTAATGTTTTCTATTTAGAAATACTAATGGGTTCGGTAGATGCTTCTTAACCATGTGAGGTGTGCCCTACTGTCTACAAACATTCAGGTGACAATACCGTAACAATGTCTCTTCCTACTTTTCAAATTTTATTCGAGTAATACTGGATACAGGTTCTTTAATACGGGAAGGAGAGGCCACTAATTACCTGAAGATAGTTTCGAGGAACTAAATTTTCGCTCAAATTTTCAAAAAGTAATTTACGAGGGAAATAGATTATTTTCATACACAAAGAGTGATTTCTTTAGTTGAAAATAGTCGTAAATTAAATAAAGTGGTGTTGGTTTTTATCGAGACATTTTGTACCTGTGTACCTTAGAGGAATTACCTGGAATTAGCGGTGAGATCAAAGACTAATGATGGAGACTATTGACTATAGGATCTGTGTAGTAGTCCTTGTACTAGCTTCTATCACTCCTGTTTATCCTTTAACAGGTAGGTTTTTACACCTTTTATTTAACTTTTTATTACTAACATTTTAAATTCATGTCTCCTCGTGACACTTTTTAAACGTCCTGGTGTCGTATTCAAGTAACACTCGTTTGAACAAGTGATATTACTGTTCACTAACAGTTATCTTACATGACTTCTGTATTTAAGCCGTCTTTACATAATGCCCCTGCTAGAACCTACCCGTAGTTCAATCAAAATGGTACAGCACCAGTGGTAAAACTGAATGTACTGTATTACATGTGATTCAGTAAACGTAATTTTGTGTATGTGAGCATTCTTATCAATGAGTCTGAAGTGGCGATCTAAACTTAATACATGTATATCCACTTGTTCAAAATATCAGTTTTACTGTACACATTCATACCAGTATGTTATTGAATTATCTTATGAATTCGAATGATTTCAATAATTATGATAGGTGTATGTCTGTTATCTCCTTAGTGATTCATTCTCTTGGGAGAAGTGTAAACGATTAAAGTTACGAAGGGTAATCGATGAGTTGTAATGGAGGGGAACCACATTTTTTACATGCTTCTATATATATAATGACATAGGACAATCTGTCTATATTTGACCCAGTGGTGACAATTTATGACTCTGAAAATATATAAAAATAGTATAAAAATATGTATATCCACAGGCAATGTATATATTTTTAAACTACATTATAAACCGAGAAATTATATTCAAGTGAATTCTTAATTTAGAGCTGAAGTTTAGCATTATACTTAGTGACGAGAGAATCCAAAGAAACTGCACACAACGCATCATTTCAGGTGTTATTCATTTCATCTGCACACTTTTTTAAAACAGAATTTGTCTGAAACCACGGCCCGAGATCTATACGCATATCCTACGATCTCTAAGTGATACTTGGAAGTATTAAGATTAATTTTAGAGTGTTTGAAAAAAATGAATGTTCGTTTCGATGGTGATGAGGCTGTGAGAGGTTTTCTAATGTTATTGGTCATGTCGCGGTTAATTTTAACCCAAGTGAAAACTGATCAATATAATCAATAGAACCATGTTATAACTACCAGTGATTTCTGTTAGAACCGATATCGTACAATATATCAATATATTGATTCTTGCTTGATTATAATCTACCCCAAATTAACGTCCACTAGACACTCGAATGCACTGACTGTGATAAGACATTTTTTGCCTTGTGGGTAATACAAATCTATCTATCTTGTATGCACTTAGTACACTTACTGATGATTTAAAAAAAAGTTCAAATGTTATCGCTTTATTCTGATAAATGATGAACAACATCTTGAGATTTATCCTTCATCATCAAAATTGACCAACTACATTATAGTGACCCAGATTGTTACATGATAGATGAAGATATCAACGTTAATGAGAAAAAAATTATTGATAATTGTAATAGAAATGATCTAATATCTCTAGGCTAATGAAAATAATACAGTAAGAATGTTAACCTACGACTAATTAAAAACTGTTTTGATTTATTGCTAAGTTGATAGTTCATACCGCCATGATATATTATTATGTACGTATAACACTGCACATCGTTCTATAAACAGAGAAAGTACTGATCTTATAGGCGTAACACTCCATTCGTATTCTATTGTATCGCCGAGACATAGCTTGAGCTATATATAGTCTTTATAGACTTGAAACGGACGAATTGTACCCAGAACAGTCATTTTTCGATTTAGAAGCAAGCAAAGACTATATTAACTCTTTAACTCTGAAATCCTACAACTCCTAAAATTCAGCAAAAGTTTACAATAGTATGGTTTCTCGTTCAAATTCTGTTAAACTATCATAACCCGATATCATCAGCCATTATGTAATAGTAAAATACAATCTCGATTTGCATAAATTGTCTTCGGAGTAAAGTTCGGGAAGACATTGTGATTGAAGGCCAAAGACGAAAGCTATTCTCAGTTTCAGTAGTACCTTTTTGCATTACAATCTTGTCATAGCTACAGATTCAAACGATTTTTGCCATCTGTAGGTTTCATGCAAATGTAGGTCACCTACTGAGAATGAATGTTCTCTTGTAATATTAAAAATGTAATAAAAGGCAGTCAGTAGACCGTGCCCACTTAAAAAAATTATACAATTAAAGAAGACTTAATTTATCAAGATACACTTCACAATAACTTAAGTAAATTCTAGAATTTTCTCAATGGTGTAGTTAGTTTGTTGCGTTGATATGTAGATCCAAAAAAACGAATTATTTCCAGTTTGGATGGAGCAGTTTCTAGGGCGTTTGTTCTGGTTACTATCAACCAAAGCCCTTTGCTATCAATCTGTTTGAACTTGTATCATATCATTGGAAAGAGATATACCCATATTTCTCGATACTGAACGACTGTCGGTTGGATTCCGTGCTGTGTTGACAAATTGTAGTTAATATTTGTTTAATTGATAGATTTATTGAAACCAAGTATAATTTATAGTTTAATATATTATACAATTACAAATTATTGAAAAAAATACCACACTCTATTATATGATTGATTTGTTTTTGGAAAATCTAATTTTAAGTCACAATACTGGATTTTGTAACCACATTTCTGTCAACTAGTTCGAATGTTGTTCATATTGACGACGATTTATTTGACAATGACCTTGTGTTCAGATCGATTGTTTCTGTATTGGTGGTTTGCTAACCGTTGTTGTTGCTACCTTGTTGATATAGTGTACGATACGGTTTAAAGCAAATATTTACAAGATGCTAACCTTCATCACGCACATTACATAATGGTCATTTTAAGTATCAGATCAAACTCCTTATCTTAGGATTTTTCAAGTATGACCTGATATACATCGCAAAGATATATATTTCTGATAACAACCATGTTCTTAAAAATATACTGAAATGGATCAATATGTTAGTAACCATTTTTATCCAAAGAAGCTGCCCTGTGAGGAAACGTCGCCCGACTCAGACTCCGTGTTCATCCCATGAGCACTTCATTATCCAACACCGCCAATTTTAGAATGGAAATTATATATTCCATATATGTCTGAAGAAATATAAGTTTGATAAAGAATCTTGCTATAAATATTCACTAATATGCCGGGGATTTCTTTTATACCTCAGAGAATTACACCTTTATTGTGAATGTTAAGAACTTGGTGCTGTTGACTATTTTGTTTCTGATAATAGACTATTATATACGAGATAGATATAAATATTTGATGTAAACATTGATGTATAATAGAAGTTACTTATTTTATGTATTTATTTCATCTGAAGCTTTAACATAGTTAATGTATAGTAAGTACTGTAGGATTCTTGCAACAAAACTACTCTAACATCAGAGCCATCAATGTCATTTATCAGTTTTAGATTTCAATAATTAATGAACGAATCTGTTTCGAAGCAGTTCTAATGGATGAGTTCTTTGATCTTCTGTTAATATTTATATGCATAATATTATTTGTGTCGGAAAATGATATTCCATACCATGTACTATTTAAAGTATGGAATCAAATGAAAGAAACTGATACCGAACAGCTATTAAGAGGCATAACAGTAAAACACTGATATTATTTTCTAATGAATAACATAATCGTTCTATAATCTTGTTCAAAATGAATTTTCAGGAAATGTTTGCTTATTCTCAATGGAAACATAATTGTATACTTTATTTCCTTTTTGAATATTTTGATTTTCAGAATCAAAACCTTTTTTTCTGAAATGAACTCAGATACATGACTACGTTGTTGATAAAGCAATATGTGGTTTATGCCACATTGAATAAAGCGAATTTCCCACGCCTGACAAACCCTTTCAAATGCCACACTATCTTAAGATGTAAATTGTATTGATATATTGTAAAGAAATAAAACTAGGAACGGTTGTCCTCAATCTTTCATCTCATTTTTATAAAATTCCTATCATTTTCTATTGTACACGTAAAAAGTTATTTAAATTCTTTAACACTAAAAACTTCACCGACACATCGTCTTGGCCTTTGCACAATCAACCTATTCCCTTACGCATTTCAGCAATTCACATAGATCGAGAATCTATCTGTTTTTCTGATCACCATTGGCATGCTATCCGTAAAAATGTTTTCCCTATTTATAGCAACATTTTCACTTCATAAGGAAGTAAAGCCAAAGATAAAGTCATCATAAGGAAATTGACATTTACAGTCGATATTCCTTATTGATGATTATAAAAATCTCATCTTAAAAGATACCTAGCCAACTGGAATGAAAACTGGCCTACACAATAACAATACGTAGTTTTGAATGAATTTCACATTTCCTTTGGATGTTAGACAGTAAGATGTGAAAGAAAGAAACTTTTATGCTAACTGGTAACCTTTAGTTCGATACGCTCGTATCAGGATCTTGAACTGTAAATATTCAATTTCTTTTAAAACTAGTGATCGTGAACAATATGTACTGTTGATGATATTAAAAAACAAATAAGTATGTTCTAAAACAATGATCACTGTTGTGGCGTTAAATAAAATGTCACACTGACCTGATGTCAATGACATGACGGGTGTCAACAAATATAATTCTTTTAAATCAGATAACATTTACCAGTTGAGACAATCTTTCCAATGATCGCCAATTTCTTTCGTCTTGTCTACATTTCGACATTACTTGACTTTTACTTGGAAGTGCATTTCATTTAATGTCATGAACAATAATAAGGTATATCATATCTTAAAATCTTGAAAACATTTTGTAAAGATTTACCAGGATATAGATATTGGGACGAGATACATTTGCTGATAGGTACGCCTTGATACTAGCAAATCCTTTAATATTTCAGCACCAAATCTATTGAAAGCCGATTGTTTTTTTCAAAAATACTCTGTTACATTTAATATTTTATGACATTTGTTAATTCTCTTGCATTCAAAAAACATTCATATACCCCATAGTCCGCATATATACATGTACTCTGAATAACAGTCTATATCAAGATTTTTGTCCGTGGAGCACACTAAACCACCCTAAAATGACCTGGATGCAGATGATTAACAGATATGTCACGAATAACATTTCACAAGATAAAAGGCAGTTGTAGTATCAGGAAATATTGACAATGATTGCTAACAAACTAATAGTCGATGAGATTACACGTGTTATAGTATTTACCTAGTTGTTGTTAAACAATTGTTTTTCTCTTCTTGTTGATTTTCTACAACACGTCTATTACAGTTGTAATTGAATAGGGATCCATGACGAAAGGCCTCATGTCTACCAGATATATTTGTTCATTCTCACGACCCATAGCTCAAAGTTTGGTCATTGCATGTCAAGTGTGTTGATTTCAACTTCTCAAAACGTTTCTTCTGTCACTTTCCCATAAGAGTTTTACATCTGCTTTGTTTTGACTGATTGCGGTCGTCGTCGTGAGAATCAGATCGGTTAACTTCTGGTTAAAGCCATCCATGAGTGTTTCCAGCACATACAGTCTTTCTAGAGTTAACCTCGAAAGGCAATGTTCTGCCAAGACATAGCTTTTTTCCAATAAACCTACTCGAGATCGACACATCATTTTCGTCGACAAAGAGTATGCTAATTTCGTGTATGCATCATTATGTCAATTGTGATGCAGATAATGACACATGTTTTTCATTTCAATTTCTTCTTGGGTGTTGTCAGTGTTGATATTTATTAAACAACAGTACTTAACGTTCAATTCCATTCTTCTGAAGTCTTTAAGAAAACTAACATTGAATATTTTATAAATCGTGTTGAATTGTTTAAATTCAATAAAGACTGTTAACATTAAATTGGATAACATCACATTTTTAACTTTATATCTCACGCCGATTGATTCGCCCAAAAGCCGGTACACAGTATTGACTTTGTTTTGTTAGTTGACAAATAATTCTTTTACATAATCTTCTACAAATCAAACACAGGGATGCAAAACTGACGAGAAGTCACATCAACGTTCAGGGGCTTTGGAATCAGCATTTGAAGGTTTTGCTGCATTAACGGATTTGACCTTAAAGATTGAACAAATGTCAAAATTATATGTAGTTTTCCAACAGAAAGGGGCCACTGGGTTAATAAATACTGTTTAAGTATTCAAGATCATCTCATCAGAACACAGATCATCACATCTTTCATCATGTACCACTCAGTGGCCTTGCTACCCATGCCCCCCTCTCCCATGCCTAATGGTGCTACCCCACTTACCCCCTGACATTCCTGTGGCCCCTGCTTGGTCCCTCCACCTAATAATTTCTAGAAAGGTCACTGCTATCAATTAACGATTATTAATACAATGACTGTGAAATCATATACACATCAGTTCTGGTCCATTACATTGATAATAAACATGAAGTTTAAGTTATTGATTTATAATCAAGGATCAAAGTTATCCTTATCACGAAGGGCTAAGGATGCGGATAAATGAGGCTACTTTTACCAATACGGTTCTATATTTTATAAAAGTCATCACATGCATTTTTTGTTTTGTTAAAAGTTTTGTCATAAAATATCAATTAACCCAATGTCAGTTTCCATTTGGCTACTACTACATTAGCATACTAGTAATTGACTATTTATAATTGTTCTCCACATTGGACAAATAGAACGATCATTCAATTCATATGGTGGATTAACTCACAAAGCTTCATCTAATATTTAAACAGAGTTGAAAATAACATACATTTTTAATGTCGAACTATGTGAATATTTTATGTAGCTATATAAATAAACTTGGTTAGATTAAACATGGTGCTTCATCTAAAATAACATTGTGATTCCTTTTTTGGGCTTGAAGGGATATATTCATATAAGTATCAGAACAATCAGATCATGAAGTTAAGTTCCCTTCTTAACCATATTCCTATTATGAACTGCAAAACATGGACACAAAACTAAACAGATTCATCTATCATCACATGATTTTTAGCAATTGTTATCGTGGACGCATTTCAAACTTCCTTGATGGATAGATTGAAATTAAATACAGAAGCTTTTCAATAGCTTGGACGAATAACTGCATAACCCAATTCAATACAGAGTACACGTGTTATACAACGTTTTGTGTTCCGTAATTTGAGTATGATTTATTATAATTTTGCTGGATATTCAGGAAGTGCAGCGCATCGTCAATTGACGTGTACTCACGGTGTCTTTTACTACTGCATCATGTCAATGACACCTACATCTATTTTGAGGAGCTACTTCCCGCTAATCTTGAAGGTTACATTGTGATCAACAACCATCCTATTGGTAATCACATCATCAATTCGGGAACACTATCATGTTCCTATCACTTGGCATATCATCATGCTTTAGGCCTACATCCTGATTGACATCTGCAACATCCCGATAACAATCAGACTACATAATATGAAGCTGACCTATTACTACAACTTGCTATGTTACCCTCGTTGTTTTTCTGCTGATAGCTGTCAGATATCATACTGCTGGCATGCGTTTACATTGATTGATATATCAAAATGAGCAAGATAACAATCGAAAGATACAATCGAATGATGGACAATGCTTATTATTGTAATTTGATGTATGACTATTCAAGTTGATGTCTACAAGAAGAGTATTGGTGACATTAACGAATAGTCATGTGAACTATATGTATTCGTTATCCAAGCCAAATCTCTAATTATCATGACATATACATGTGTCCCGTCGATAACTGTCAAAAAGCATAGCGAGGCGATACATAGTGGACAGCCTAAATTCATAATCATCATGAACAGTGCGTAACAATTGTTGTGTTAAAGGGTGTGTGTTTTCAAATGCTTGTCAAATCTATTTGAATGAATATGCGATTGTCTAATATTATCCAATACTTATCATATATGTATTAGACATTGTTTGAATATTGTATCTACATGTATTGTAGGTGTGTTAGTGATAAATGACATGTATGGGCAATTTAAACATACCAAGTACAACACAATGTAATGTCTAGATAGGTCTATTTAAGTAAGATTATTGTAACTTTCATACCCTCATTCTTAAACTAGTCATAATCTTTTTTCGAATATGATACACGCTGAATCTAAAACACATTTGGAATCAAAGAATATCATTTCTCAAAATCTAACGCAAAAATAAAAGAAACTAACGCAAAATGAAACTCGAAGAATATTGAAGAACACCAGGAAGATTTAAATGTGTATGACAATGATCGCTCGATCTCTTTTTCAAAACATTCATAGATATTTGATAGTATATCACTTACGCACACCTTAAAATCAGTGAAGCTTGTAGGTTAAACTATGCATTAAGAGACCGGCAATACCACAACATTGTTAGTGAAAAAATATTTACATGATCAGCGTTCATGAACCATGTGAGCACAATCTGAAATGCAACCTGAGAGTACTCTATATTTGTATAAAAAAATGGAACAATATGGATTTTTATTACTGAAAGAGGATCGGACAACCAAGAATAGTGATATTCACTAACAATGATGTGTATTGAAATATCATAATCATGTACAACGTAATTGTAACGACCTGGGTACATCCTTTTGATTTTAGCTTTATCTTTTACTCTTTAAACAAAACAATTACTTTGTTTACTGAAGGGATAAAATTATGTTTTAAGTAAAAAAAATGTCAAATGTCACCTTGTTGTTGTTTCTGATTGAAACTTTGAAAAAAAATTTAACTTTCTAAAAATTAGAAAAAAGTGTCATTTTACAAAACAAACATGTTGAATCTTGTAAGACCAGGGTTCTGTAACATGTGATTCTATTCAATTTATTACATAAGAGCATAAAATTTATCATGAATTTTAACATGATGCAAAGTTTCGAAAGACAAGTCAGGGCGTAGTTTAATTATCTGGCTTAGACAACCAGTGCAAACAGCATTGTTAATGTAATATGCTTATAGATAGAATTATTCCAGAATCAATTGGCTGTTGTTTGTTCTCATGACAACTATCGACTTTTATATAGAATCTGATTAAAAATAGGTCTAATGGTTATGTAATAAATATCACTGAACTGATGTGTATATATTTATAGAAGTCTAGTTTGCTCATTAAGATTATTACAAGATGATTAAAAAATCAATTTTCTTTCAAAGACTATCTTGATAATAATATAGTGTATCAATGTATGAAGGATGCAGAGGTAATGGGAGTATAAGAGAAAGCGTGTAGTGTCCACCAAGCACTCGGGGGTTGCTTGGATAGTAGCTGGTGATTCTAAAATCTAATAAAGTATTGATGTTCTGGCTTCTTGATAATGCCCTTTTCACAACCATGACATATCTGTTCTTATAGTTGTTCTATTGATATCTTCTTGATTAGTTGAAAAAAATTGAAATTTGATAGCCAGCAACACTTTTCAAAATGTCAACTCTACTCAAGATTCAACGGTTACATGTCTGTCTGTATGTGAACTGGTTATCAAAAAAATATTGTACAGTATATGTTTACAACTGCAAAATATTTTTAGTTTAGTAAAGTTCTTGTGAAGATTTCTATTTTAATGACGATAAATTTATAATGTAAGTAAATGTAAAAGATAAATATGCATCAGAAAAAAATGTTTTCCACTCCTTTTTTAAAAATTCAAGACAATCCCACACAATGAGATATATTCATATTGTTTCATAATATATAACCCATAGTGTCAACACGTTATGACATCACTTTACTTTCTTTTTATAACTGTTAACAATGTCAATATATAGTGTAGGGTTTAAAATATAGTCTGAAGTTAGTTGATCTTCAAGAACACCTCTCAAGAAACTCATTCTTGTAGTAACAATCCCAAAAGCATTCGAGTTTATATAAGACGTTTCTGAAGGAGAAAGATTCGCTTTACTGTAGGTCGTAGGTAGATGACAATCAATTGGTAAAAATAAAACAGACGAAAATTGAAAAACAGATTTGGCAATGAAACTTAGATACAGCATTGTAGTAATTTCGTCAATTCCTTGGCACATTTTAACAGTTGTGATCATTACAGAATGGTATTTTTGATCTCAAGAAGTAATGGGACCATTTTTTGGTTTTAAATGCTGGTATGCAAGCTAGTCTCGACTTAATGCAGCAACTTTCGGTCTACTTTATCCGTAGGAATGGCAGACAATGCCAAACGATTTTACTGTGGAATATTATGTAATTATCATATGAAAGGCAGTAAAAAATGAGCAAAGTACTTGACTGACTTGAGTACTTCTTCAACTTGTCAACTAGACAGGTTTTTTTCTTGTCATTTATCACAGAAATATGAAATTGACATATAATGTCATGATCACCCTTAATTTAAACACCCATAACATTTCATTTTTTTCAAAATGATCTACTTCTCTAATTAAAAATTTAATAGGCTTGTCTGCTCTGATTGGCCAAAGAATCAGTAACCGATGCCTCTTATTTAACATCCAAATAAGGTGATCGATCATCAAACATCAAAATAATATAGACACTTGGATGTTAACATAGAATTAAAACCAAGAAATTTAAATCTGTGCCTTATATAAACTTAAATTATGACATTGAAGCTATCTCAACTTAGATATAGATTATGAGACTATAGACCACATCAAACTGTTCCGTTATTTGTGTTATTTACAAATGTATATGTTATAGGATTTACTTGCGGTTTCGAAGTAATCTTTTTAAAAACCTCAGTTGTTGTTGACATTTTATACTGCTCATTGTTGGTTCAATCTTTAAAGGGACAGTCTGAATTTTTTTTAGGTCAAAAAAATTTTTTGCTCAAATTTGTGAAAACTTTACACCAAAATCTATAACTATGTGCCCTTTAATATATCTGAAAGTTTTAACTAAAAAAATCCAGCCGTTAATTTTTAAACGCTAAAAACATGCTAAAATTTTTAAAAACCTTACGTAAGGTTTTTAAGTGTGTTATGATTTTTGGACGCTGATAGGAAACTACTGAACGGATTTGAGTAAAATAAACGCCTAATTGTAGAGAAATGTCCCTCTTGTGTATTTTAAAGGTTTCAGCTAGAAATATTGAGCCATTTAAAGGGCAAACACCAAAACTAGGTCAAATTGCTTAATTAACAATAAGTACTCCCTGTTTGTAATTAACCCTTTAAAATCAAATTCAGTTTGATCAAGAAGGTATAGAGATAGAATAAGCATGCTTTACAAATACTCTCAGGTAGAATTTGCGATTTTTTTGATAATGGAAACTTTTTTCAAAAAAGCAGAATGGCCCTTTAAGAAGAGGTAGGGTGCCAGGTTCTAGCTTCGTATTTATGTCCTTTTCCGTTAATGTCAAAAAATCATTTTCACAAAAAAGTGTCAAGTCCCTGCGCATACTACCACTTAAATTGTAGGGTATATATCATTGTTTTATTGAGTTTTTATTGAGTCCACAATTAAAATAATGGATGTCACTTGTGATAGAAACAATGCAATATGTTGAAATTACGAATTTAAAATGTCATACAAGGTCTAATATTTTCAGCAATGTGCACACGTAGGGCTTACTTATATTGCATATACTATTCTGTGTGTCATCCTTTAAAGCCTTTTTAGGGGTATAAACTCATGTATAATATTTCATTCACATACCAAATCTATGTGAAAATTTATGTAGGGGTTTGTGTGTCATTGCACAGTCACCCATTACAAATTTATGTAAGACACCTCTATAATAATTGAAAATATTCTTTCTTGTCATTGAAATATATGAATGTATATAAAAGAATGTTGATTCATTAGATATAAAATGATTGAATCACGATTATAAACATCTAGTATGAATTACTACCGTCAATGAAGTTGAACGACACAGCTTATCAAAATTATATTTTAAAAAATGAAAATGAAAGGTTATTGCGGTGAAAATGTACTGAAGCTTATCAAAAAACTTAAATAATCTTGTCAAGCAATTTGAGTCATGACTGTTGTTGATTCGGTCACAATTCATTTGTTTTATATACTTGTTATCCTCATGTATGATATTATATTCTTTGGCAAGCCCTCATCTATTCAATGTCCCTAGGTGGTCAAATTTGTTTACAACATATATGTATAAACAAAGCAATGTTTCGGTTCATGGAATTATTGAATTATCATTTAACATTGATTTACTCTTTAAGATGTACAGTGAAACCCCTCTAAACAGACAGGCTGATGGATCAACGGGAATGATACCAGTTTAAAGGGATTGTTTATTTACCGATGATGAGCTTTAGAGAGGTTTCACTGTAAGACTCTTATGAAAATAATCGATAGTCCGCGACAGGCACACCACAAAAATTCTATATATTTAGGTTCGGCATTTACATATTTCTTCCGAACGACGTTGTAATTGTAAAGATAGTACATAATATTGCATTAAAAAGAAATTTGAACACCTAATAAAATCATCGCGAGTCTACTTCAAACAACCTATTGAAATCTTATTGAAATTGACATTGTATAACGTTGTTGGATAACATCTGAATATTGTGTTTCAAAATATTCTCTATTATTACCCTTTGTGTACTTAAAAAGATATTTGAATAACCTTCACGTGTTCTTACATTTTAATGTCGCACATTTATTTTATGAATAATTAGTTTACCGAATATAGTATCTAAAATAAATCACAGTCGAAATGCCAAAGATTAGTACTTTATTTTAGATTTTTTAAAACGCAAATTGTTCTTTTGTTGATGAGTAACTATCTTATTCGTGACATATTATACACCCAAATTGTATTATTAATTTTACAGCGACTCGAGGTAGTCATGACTGGTTGATAGCAATTTAATACTTAAATTATGACATTTCGTACAATCAAATTGTTTGATCAGTACATATGTTCAAGTGACAATAATTTAACACTTTTCCTACACCCAAATATTTTTAAATGTTGACGAAGATAGACTAGGTTGGAAAAACAACTTTGGTTTATTTTCATCAACGATCATAATACGTGTGTATTTATTTGAATGCTACAATCGGAGATCCCTCTTGACCATGCCAGAGCTTTTGAAGAGTCTAACTATCTTGTATAAAAAAAATGAATTGTATTAAACGAGACGATATGTTCTGTATTTTTGTGTGTGTAACATTTTAACTGACATAAGTAAACATTCTTCATGATCAAAAGTGCACCGAAATAAGACTCAACAGAGATATTTGAAAAGTCAAGAGTCGACATAAGTTTAAAACAATTTTATCTTTTCTTTTTTTGTTGCAAACACTGTCTACAAATTCTAGTATAATATGTAGGTAAATTAATAGTTTTCAACAAAGCGTAAAAGAAAATGGTAGAAGACCAACTGCTCTGTGAACAATATAACGTCTGCTCTGTGAACAATATAACGTCTGCTCTGTGAACAATATAACGTGGCATTTACCCAGTAAAACACTAATATTATGATCGTCAACTCGATGATCGTTGAAATGGGTTTATGGACGAATCATACTAAATATTAAGTAAATAGTACACTATGTATAATCATGTAAAACATAACACTTTGATTATTTATTTATCGAGTATTTGATCAGTGAATGGAACACTGTATTCCTGGACTGTTTATACATACCATTATATAAAGCTTGTTTAAAGTGTGATTTACTCACAATATATATTTTAATTATAGCACATTGTGAAAATATCACGTTTCACTCACTCTTGTATTGGCCAAATCTTGTGTTAGTTTATGTAACACACATAAATTTACAGAGCAGCATATCCAATATAGTAGAATTAGCTACTGTAAAACTGTCAATAATAGGGATGTATAATCGCTGTATTTGTATGTTTATAGAGTCAATGCTTCAAAGTTTGATTGTCATTTGCTGGTTTTACTTACATATTTTTATATCAATTGTCAAACACGGAAGCTCTTTCAAATTGAGTTTGTCCGTTTTTCTAAATGAATTGACCAATAATATTTACAACAGTATGGTAAAATATTCCCTAAGTTTTACAAAATACACTGACAGAAGGAATTCACGTGTCTACCTTTAATAAATCGATGTAACCTATGAGCACTAAATAAAAAGCAAAAATGTTATATATGTAAACGTGTCGAATCTTTTTTTCATTGTCATAAAGTAATATATATATTTATATTTTATCCTCCTACTAAAAGAAAAGATAAAGTTTATGATTTATATTATATTCTTTATCACTTAAAATGTTGGGTGCAAGTCGGTGACCCAAATCTGATGGGTACTGTTATTTAATTTATTGACTAGAAATAATCAATAACCATTGACTATGGTCAAAAAATGTCATTGTGCCCATAGATTATGAGCCTTAATTATATTTTAGGATACTTGTATGTAAAGATCTGTTTCTATTCATGATCACTCATGAATTAAAATATAGTCATCTTTTAGTTTTTAATGTCTAAATAAGGGCGTGGCATTGACAAAAATACTGATACATTAGCCTTTCCTCATACATGCATCGGTTATGAAATGAAAACTTACAAAGGTTGTAAACTAGTTTGAAAATAAATATATCTTTGATGCATATTGCTGTTTGCACACTACTCGGTCATACTTGTTTACTTTGCTCCCCACCCCCTCAAATGAAATCTCGGCAAAATTTAAATTGCTATACTAAGGTTTGCTATGATCTTCAGATCTTCGTTCTACTGTATGGATATATAAATCAAGAAAAGATATTTTAAAAACGATGTTATGAAAGTATGGAGATAACATCAATGAAGGGTGTTCTTCAATTTAATTTAATTACTCTAATAACCCTCAACAGTCTTCTTACTCTAGAGACGTGAATGTAAAGTACTACCTATGTATTATATACTTTGTTTAATCATGCATAGCATTTAAATGATAACCTGTCAGATTGATTATTAAGGTAGAATATGAGTTGATTTACATTTTGAATATCTTCATTTAAAGACACAAAATGTGTATATTTATACTTCCAAGGTACAATTTGCGATGTAATGCTCATTTTTAAAGGATTGCTCATCTTACCATTCTTTTCTTATCTTTGATCTGTGGGAAATTAAAATGATTTTATATCTTGTGAAAAATTATCTTATGCAAGAATTCATACAAATAAAAGACGAGTGTTTGAAATGATTTTTCAAGATCTATTCAGATTCATACTACTATGAAATTATATTCGGTTGACGATTATATTCGTTATTCAAAGTTATTGGCCTACAATAAAAGTGGTGTGAAACAAGGGGACGTTCTAGAACATTTATCATATGTGTTGTTAAACGATGAATGATCAAATTTCAAATTTTTAATGTACTAAATGGCTTTAACATGTTGATTTTTATGACAAATAGATGCCTTTAGACCACCATTCCATACTCTCTTTGACTGATTCGTCAGATAAACGTCTTGTTAAATTCACCAAGTGTGTACTTTGTCACTGACAATAGTTAAAATGTAGATCTTGTCCTTGTATGGTTGTTTGACATTCTAACAGACGATGTGCTTGTTTTCTCTTGTTAATTCATCAAAGTAAACAATGGTGTGAATATTTAACGTGTATGTATGATGGCAAGAATCGATCAGTGTACGAATGACATGTTAAATATCTAGATTTCATCTTCTCAACAATGATAAAGTGTTCTCCGTCATAATGTTAACACAAATCTCTCAAACTTCCTTTCTTACAAATAAAATAAAGATTTTGAAATTGAAAAATACCACGAACATGAGTTTAAGGGATCAGACTTATGACCTTGAACATATTTCTACAGATTAACTTTAACATTTGATAATAAAGAATTTTCTTTGATTATAACAGATACAAAACAAAACTTTTACTTTTTTTTTATTGAAAACTCAAGTATACAAAATCGTGATATATTCACTTCAAACTGATAAAGTATATTAAAGAATTGGCATTATCGATCCATATATAGACCAATATAATTGATCATTATTATTCATTGTCATTATATAATATTATGTAAGCTAAAATAGTTTTTTGACATGATATTTATTTATATAGATCTTCTCAAATAGTGTTACATTGCATTTTGCTGAATCAGACATGCTTTTTCTTTTGGTACTTTCTGTTCGTTACTGTCAATAAAGAGGTTTTCTAAACTTTGTATGTGTATCGGGGCACACAGATAGCATGAATTTGCTCCATTACAATTTTCAATCAGACGTCTGTGGCTCCAGAAATTCATCTTTCAACTTTTGATACCAAGCGTTTGATGACGCGAATTATGCTCGTATCACAACAGAAGACATTCACGGATGGAACCATAGATGTCTAACCTCTTTACAATCCCTTTAATGACCGTAATAAAATTGAAATGTTATCTTAGTGAGATGTTTTGTGAAAAGTATTTCACTATCGACCTATGTCTAATGTATGATGGATATTGTATCAGTGTACAGAAGTATCATGATCATGATATAGACATTACATAGCATTACACATTGAGTCAAGTTTATTTTAAATAATTATAAAGCTTTAGTGTAAAGATCAAGAGATAGGATACTATCATAATATATAATATACCATGATCATATATCATTTCACAATGAGATTACCTATACTATCTTCCTTATGACTTTATCTTTAAATTAGTATACATAAATCACGTCAAATGTTATTCATATTCTGGTTCAGATCAATATTCATTTGAATAATTTCCCTGCATGTGATTTTAAATGCCCCTTTGTAGCCTCGTCATTTAGCTGGGAAAATAAACCGAAGCTTCAGGATCGCTCAATAATTGGGAAAGAGAGGTTAAATAGCTGTTCTTGAATGAAAGACTGAGATAAAAGGCCCGAGTCAATTTGACCCGAACTTTTGACCCAATACTAATATATTGATTTCAGTTCAATACATGTTATGTGATTAGAAATACTGGGTCACCGTAGTGTATACATACACCTTTATTCACTCAACATTGTTCGGAATGTTTTAGTTTTTTATATGGGCTATTGAAAATGATCAGGCAAATGATTGAATAAATCTTTTAATATGAACATTAAACAATTTATTGTTCTCGTTTCACGATTGACATTCCTTTGCATATCAAGTTCAAGATTTACAAAACCCATTCAAATTCATAACACTTTATGCTTACTATATACATACGTACTATGTTATGTAAGGGTAAACATAATAGGGTAAAATATAAATCATGGTTTCTCAATCTTCAAAACTCTTCCTGGTTAAACTAAAATGTGTAATTATGTTTATATGTACCATTGAATTCAACCTCAGTCATATACATTCGAAACCAGTCTTTCAGTTTTTCAAAAAAATATTTGAAAATTTTTAAAGATTGAATACATTTATACATGGCATATTGCTAGTCTCTCTAAAGAATCGATTTTGGCATAATTTTTTTGTCTTTTCAGAAGGCATATTCTGTACAAAAAAAAACCAGATACGTCAGAACTTTATTTGCTTCTAGCTGCTACTCATGTAAATCATGATTTATTTCGTTATATTTTTCAGCCACAGCCACAATCAATGGGACGCTAGAATTAAGCTCAGTACCATGGCAAGAAGAATATTTAAATTTCAATAGTAATGCATACATAGATTTACAAACAAATTTAACAGACGAGGTAAGTTATTTTCGAAATTCAGTTAAATGTAAATAAAATTACGAAAATGTAAATATAATTTTACAATTTCAACAGGAGCTGTTTACTCTGTTGAAACAGTTCGTTAATTGTCGAGCAATATATATCAAAATAATATTTTTTTTTGTCTATTATTATGTAGTCTGAAACATGTTTAGTCAATTTAGTATATTTCAATAAAACTACCAATATTATTTATGTGTCTCGGGAAGATATGCCCAGATAAACCTACCTGCGTGGCATCAGCTGTTTAAAATGGGAGTCTTTTATGAATAGTAGGCCAATAAATATATCTAATCATCAATATGGGAGCTTTCAAAAAAACAATACGCCAAGATGATAAAAGTTACAGATTCAAGTCCTTTTAATCTGCACAAAAAGTAAAAATTGGGTACATTTTAAATCATTTCAAACCTACGATCTTGGGAATCAAAACTCTTATAACACATAATATATATACGGTTTTGCAACATAACTATTATAATTCTCACTTTATATCTTAATTATTTCAGTTATCAAGTCTATTTAGTAATAAGGAAGGAGTGAGTGTAATTAATACTGATGTAAATAATATGAGGTAAGTTTAAACTTTCTTTAAATATTTGCAAGCGTTCATCATTCTCTTTGTGCACATTAAAGATCTACAATCATAATGCATATTGGTAAAATCAGACGTTCTAAAATGACATTCACTGTCTTTATATACCTCAACAATATTTTCGTTAACTGAAAATTAAATCAACCACATCAACGAATCTATATTATTTTGTTCGTGGTGATACTATTAAATTTAGTCTTATCACCAGCTACTGTGAATGGTACAATCTCACACCCTCAAAATAGATCAAAGAGCAGAATGTATTGAATTTCTCTTTTAATAGACAATGAACTTTCTTCTGGTTATCTTAGATAAATAATTAGCTATTGTTTAATTTGTCATATTGTCTTTCATTGTGAATCACCTGGGATTTACGAAAACTTAAAATATTACCATCTGTATCATGTAGATACATTCACAGCTTACTGACTGTTTATCCCTCAGAGCCAATACATATAATGTATACAAACAACCTTTGTAACGTACACTTTGCCTTCTGTTTAAAACCATATATGAGATCATTATTCAATAGAGAAATTCTGTAATTACTAAAAACAATATTTGATGATATCAATTAAATGTGAATACATAATATATACAAATTGAAATAAACTATTTATTTTACGAGCCGCTGGATTCAGGTTTGACGTATTCAACAAAATCGTTTCACGGAATTGTAAACTCTAGTGGTTTTCAGATTGTTATGAATATATACTGTACATAATGTTTTGTTGAATTGCTGGAAAATTTGCTTTTAGGCAAATGTTCAGGATCCATACCTAGGAAAGGAATTTATATTTTATGCTCTATCAGCTGGAAAGGCAGATACTTAGACAACTATATCTTTATCGCGTCCCTTGTAATAAATGGATATTCCTGCTCTGTTTCAACTTTGTGTATATTACAAAGGCATACGAAATTAATAAAGGTGTTTTCTTCTACTTACAGAGAAAGTGTCAGTCAATATGTGACAGTAGATTTCAGTTTAGAATTAAATACCACTTTAGATAGAGCATCTATTCGACAACTTTATCAACAAGGAACAAGTGATTATTCAAATCTTGGTTCTTATTCTTTAGTTCCCATTTCTACAATTATTGACTGTAAGTATTCAATTCACAGTTTTTCTTATCAATGATTAACAGGGCATTAGATATCAGATCGTGTAGGATTTATGACATTAAAATTCGGGTAATTACCATGACAGAAAATAAGTCACTTTACAATTGCAATTTGATTTTTGATACTCTTGTAACTACAACCAATACAGAACACTTTATGGATGACCATTACTGCTTAATCTGCCAAAGAAACGTTTTCTTTGCTGCATTCAGACAACCATCATCGAAACGTTGCATTGTTAAATAAAGCAATAATTGTTACCCAGAAATTAGAAAAGTTATCAATTTGCAATTGACTGCTTAATCTGCCAAAGAAACGTTTTCTTTGCTGCATTCAGACAACCATCATCGAAACGTTGCATTGTTAAATAAAGCAATAATTGTCACCCAGAAATTAGAAAAGCTATCAATTTGCAATTGACCATCTAATTTCATTTACTATGTAATTTACCTTCTTTTTTTCAGTGAAGTATGTCATACAGAATGAAGTTACGACAGTGTCATCCATAGTAGAATCTCCATTAGAAATCGTATCATCGTCCGTGACAGCATCACAAACAGATGGATTCCATAACAGTATGTCCACCCAGCAACCAAATATTGAAAATACCGAAGAAGTAATAAATCAAACACCTAGTGATCTGGTGAATCAAGTATCAACCCTATTATTATCTTCTACCACAGAACAGGATACTACATCAGGTGTCATTGAAGCTACAAGCTACTCTGCGTCGTCCACAAACATATTGGCTAATGTTGAAACAACTGATGGTATCATGCTGGATACAAGTATATCCGTAGAAGCTGTAACTGTGTCATCTGTGACTTCAACACAAGAGTCCGAATCATCAAGTTCAAATGCAGTTCTCCCAGAGGTCACTTCAACAACTCGTATATCGACTTCATATGCATTAGTACCTTCAGTAAGCATTCAAGATTATTCAACTACAGTAACATCTACCCCAGATTTGATTATAGGAGAAAGTTCATCTACAGGAAATGGTGTCAGTGAGGAAACTTTAGCTGTATCCCAGACCTTTTCGTTAAACGCCAATGAACAACATACTACATCAACTGGACCTGATTTCACAAGCACAATAGCTCAAAACATAATACCAACCAGTTCTTCTTCAGTAGTAACACACACATCTAGTTCTGAAGTCATTCCTGTCGAATTTTCTACACAGTTTGTTGAAGCTGTTGAAACAACCAGTGTGGTAGATGTTATTTCATCGGTCGTAGAATCTTCCAGTAGTAGTACAATTGGAATGCAAATCATACCAAAAGCAACATCTATGGTAGAAATGAAGTCCAATACAGAAACCTCATCAATTGATAATTTGATAACATCCACATCCGGAATAGCTACTACAGACATATCTCATGAAAGTTCAGCGATTGCTGAAAGCCAAACATCTTCTATTCTATCATCTACACTTTCCATGTCTGTAGAACCAACTTCAAGTACAATGGAATTACCCAATGTTTTAACATCAATAGCCACCACATCCACAGAGGTTATGGTTGCTCCTATAAGCTCCTTGGTTGCCACGACTTCGCCGTCTTCTTCAATGGTTCCTACTGATGTGGCATCTACACAATCGACAGGAACAACATCATCTGTCTTGATTGGAGGTGAAATCAGTACCACTCTTCCCGGACAGTTGTCTTCATCACAGAATGACATGGAATCGTTACTATCTGTAACTACTGTTATGGAACAAGCCAGTTCAACGGAAACAACAACTCTACCCGAGAAATCAGCAACCAGCGCTTTAGATATTATCCCAACATCATCTTCAGTAATTGATCTCATACCTAGTATGTTGACCATGTCATCTGATATTGATTCAGCAATGCCAAGCATGTCCAACATGGTTACTCCGAGTTCCTCAAATGAATTGACAATGTCAACAAAACTTGAATCAACCTCATCTTCCGAAATAATAATCCAGCCTGAAATGTCAACACACATTTCATCTGAAATGTCAACAAGGAGTGTGCCTATGTTGTCTGAAATATCATCACAGATTTCTTCTATGTCATCCGAAATATTAACAGAAGTCCCCAAAGTATCTAGTATGTCATCAGACATTGAATCATCTTTGGAAGTAACTTCTTTAATTGGATCAACAGAGATGTCTGAAAGTATTCTTTTATCTGCATCAGAAATGATTTTACCAACAATGACTTCATACTCTACTTCTTCAGATATGTCTGTGCTATCGGAACTGAAATCATCCTCTATGCATACCGAGCCAATACAGTCTCAGGTAGAACCCTCAACTATTTCTTTGATGTCTGATGTGATGTCCTCTATCACCAGTGTGTTACCAATACTTTCTGAACTCCAGACTTCTGAATCCAAAACATCGTCGCAGATGTTTTCAGTTGAATCTGGAATGTCATCTGATATACTATCTTCAGAGATGCTATCTGGAAAAGACAGTTCGTCCGCATATATACTACCCTTACCATCAATTGATCAAAGCGAGATAGAGACATCACAAATGGTTTCAATGTCAGAAGCATTTACCTCGGAGGTATCATCTGCAATGGTCGTGTCATCCGAATCTATATTGCCGATAGGAACTACCCTCATATTATCAGTAACGGAATCATCAATAGTATCGTCTCCTACTGATGTCTTACTATCATCTGGACTAGTTTCATCTTCAGATTTTGACCACTCTGCTTTGTCGGAAATGGATTCTATTATGCAATCCGAAACAGAAGTATTTAATTCACAGATGCTCAGTGGCCTGCCTGACATGACATCTTCATCCCAAATGGTAACCTCATATGACATGGTTATGCCCTCTTCAGATATTGGTTCATCTACAGACAGTTTTCTGGGAATATTAAGCTCATCAGACGCGACGACCTTAACAGAATCAGCTTTTGAAACAGAATCAAGCAATTTACCATCCATAGAAATGATAATGTCAAAGTCCGAAATGGCTTTTTCGTCGTCTATGCTTGTTTTGCCATCGGAAATGGATGTATCGTCATCTGAACTGAACATGGTATCACAATCGGATGCATCGTCTATGCTTGTTTTGCCATCGGAAATGGATGTATCGTCATCTGAACTGAACATGGTATCACAATCGGATGCATCGTCTATGCTTGTTTTGCCATCGGAAATGGACATATCGTCATCTGAACTGAACATGGTATCACAATCGGATGCATCGTCTATGCTTGTTTTGACATCGGACATGGATGTATTGTCATCTGAACTGAACATGGTATCACAATCGGATGCATCGTCTATGCTTGTTTTGACATCGGACATGGATGTATCGTCATCTGAACTGAACATGGTATCACAATCGGATGCATCGTCTATGCTTGTTTTGACATCGGAAATGGATGTATCGTCATCTGAACGGAACATGGTATCACAATCGGATGCATCGTCTATGCTTGTTTTGCCATCGGAAATGGACATATCGTCATCTGAACTGAACATGGTATCACAATCGGATGCATCGTCTATGCTTGTTTTGCCATCGGAAATGGATGTATCGTCATCTGAACTAAACATGGTTTCACAATCGGATACAATTTCTTCAGAACCCTCTTTTGAAATACTTTCATCTTTGGGAACATTTTATACTACAGAAATTATTTCATCTGAAATGGAAACATCATCAATATCCGAAATGTTTTCATCTGAAAGGGAAACATCATCCATTCCAGTAATAATTCAATCATCTGAAATTGAAACATCGAAAATATCCGAAATGGTAACATCATCTTTAATGGAAATGGTTTCATCTGAAATGGAAACAACATCTATTCCAGTAATGGTTCGATCATCTGAAATGGTAACATCATCAATATCTGAACTGGTTTCCTCTGAGATGGAAACATCATCTATATCCGGAACGGTTTCATCTGAAGTGATGTCATCTATTCCAGTAATGGTTCCGTCATCTGAAATTGAAACATTTTCTATATCCGAAATGATTTCATCCGAAGTTGTAACATCATCTATTCCAGTAATTTTTCCATCATCTGAAATGGCAACAACATCAATATCCGAAATGGTTTCATCTGAAGTTGTAACAGCATCGTTATCTGAATTGGAAACATCTTTATCCGAAATGGTTTCATCTGAAGTGATAACAACATCCATTCCAGTCATTTTTCCATCATCTGAAATGGCAACAACATCAATATCCGAACTGATTTCATCTGAAGCGGTAACAACATCATTATCTGAAATGGTTTCATTATCTGAATTGGAAACATCATCTATATCTGAATTGGTTTCATCTGAAGTGATGACAGCATCTATTCCAGTAATGGTTCCATCATCTGAAATGGTGACATCATCAATATCCGAAATAGTTTCATCTGAAATTGTAACATCATCATTATCTGAATTGGAAACATCATCTATATCTGAATTGGTTTCATCTGAAGTGATGACAACATCTATTCCAGTAATGGTTCCATCATCTGAAATGGTGACATCATCAATTTCCGAAATAGTTTCATCTGAAGTTGTAACATCATCATTATCTGAATTGGAAACATCGTCTATATCTGAATTAGTTTCATCTGAAGTGATGACAACATCTATTCCAGTAATGGTTCCATCATCTAGAATGGTGACATCATCAATATCCGAAATAGTTTCATCTGAAGTTGTAACATCATCATTATCTGAATTGGAAACATCGTCTATATCTGAATTAGTTTCATCTGAAGTGATGACAACATCTATTCCAGTAATGGTTCCATCATCTGAAATGGTGACATCATCAATATCCGAAAGTGTAACATCATCTTTATCTGAAATGGTTTCATCTGAAATGGAAACATCATCTATATCAGAATTGGTATCTGAAGTGATGACATCTATTCCAGTAATGGTTTCGTCATCTGAAATGGTGACATCATCAATATCCGAAATTGTTTCATCTGAAGTGGTAACCTCATCTATATCCGAAATGGTTTCATCTGAAGTGGTAACATCATCCATTCCAGTAATGGTTCGATCATCTGAAATGGTAACATCATCCATTCTAGTAATGGTTCGATCATCTGAAATGGTAACATCTGAAATGTTAACGTCAACAATATCCGAAGTGGTTACATCATCCCTTCCAGTAATGATTACGTCATCTGAAATTGCAACATCATCAATGATAGATTTGGTTTCATCTGAAATTGTAACATCATCAATATCCGAAATGGTAACATCTATTCCAGTAACGGCCCCAACATCTGAAATGGTAATATCATCATCAATGTTAGAATTAGTTACATCTGAAATATCAACATCGGCCACTCCAGTAATGACTTCGACATTGATAACGACCACTTCATTAATGTCCACGTCGATACCTGTATCATCAACGTCAATGATCATGACATCCGCAATGATACAACCTTCCTCAACAGTACTGACGACATCATCTTCCAGTGTTATTATTCCTCCAGTTACAACTGATACACCTGTCATTAAAGACTTGGATGTTGAGGGTACTTTCAGAATTACCAGTGGTGCTGTGTGGTCGGAATCATTTAAGAACACCTCATCAGCTGACTACAGAGATTTGAAAGATAATCTAAAACTAGAGGTAAGGGAAATTGATTTGATCGTATTATGAAATTATATTTTCTAAACTGATTTGCGATGGTTCCTGTAGCTATGAAATGATTAATTAGACTTCCAGTTTCTATATGGTGCTAAGATAATGCTGTTTTTAACATTTTCATGTTTGTTTTAGCTTACAAAAATGTATCAGAACAGCATATTAAAAGATTCATTTATTGGTATCAACGATAATATGGTATTTAGGTAAGTAAAAGTTTAATTTTATGGTTAGGATATATATATAGTTGCCATCCAATCAGAGAAGTTGCTATATTGAATATGTTACATTTAATCTACTTCGTAAATATGGGGGGTTTTGGTATACTTATAATACACCAATAGGCCAATCAAAATGATTGTACTTGAGCTCAACTATGGTGACATTTGTTGCTAGCAAAGCAAGGATGGTACTCTGCGACTGAACCTTTCAACTCGACGTCCCTTTAAGAAGAGTCCACTCAGTTTCCGCTCTTTATTTAGTGATACCACGCTTATTCTGTCGATATTTTACCTTTTTACCTTATTCTAATAATTATATTAACAGCAAGGGAAGTATTGTGGTGGAATATACAGCCAGATTTACAGACGCTAACCAAGTAGGACCAGACAATATAACATCAGAGTTCAAGTCTTATCTAGATAACAACAGTAATTTTTTGGGAGTTTATGAAGTCGATAAGGATACTATTAAACATACAGGTATCTTCATTTTCTTTTCTCGCTTGGAATAAAACTTTGGATATTATGTTAGTTTGAATCGTATTGGTTCTGGTTCTTGTATCGACTACTACCAACTAATGTCATTTCTATGCCATGGCTTCTTTTGTACATTGAATTAAGATATTTTATTTTGCCTGAAATATCTCACCTAACCTCTGTTGGTCTCATATAGCTGACACATGGCGTAAGATAGTAATTTAAAGACCAGACATTTACATTATGGCTTCTGAATATAATTATTACACTTTTTAAACCATGATTGGTGTAGTCATGTTAGAACACAAAAGACAATTAAAACAGCCCTATTCAGTATATAAACGCTAGTTTTTGATAATAATATTGATATTTTTTGTAGAAAAAGAACCCGTTATAACAACTACACCGCAACCAGTTTTAGACAAAACAACATCCGTGTTACCACACTGGGCTATAGCAGTTATTGTTTGTGGTGCTGTATTATTATTGTTCCTTGTCTTTATGATGTGTGTTCTGGTAAGTAAATTAAAGTGGTTTATTTACATATTCGCATCTAACAGATAGCAATTGCAACAACAATAAACAGACAAAATTTTCAATTTACAAGAAACTTAAATTGAACTTCTTGATTTGGAAAAACCATCATGAAATGAGAGTTGTACCGTTTATTTCCAGTGTTCAAGACGGCACACCCGACAAAAATATAGAATGCCGGAAGATCCCGATGATATCGGCTACAGACGGTCATGGGCTAGTTCCAATTCTGGAAGTGGAGATTTCACATATGAAAATAAATTAGAAATATCTGACAGTCTTGACAATCGAAAACAGCCTTTAGGTGAAGTGTCAGAAATAGCTCTGAACGATTCGAATCCAGGACCTGTTAATGGTGATCCAGTAAGTATACTTATTTAACACTTAAATATTTCTTTTTTAAATTGGAGATTTGGTTGAATTTCTTTTTTAAGTGCAGAGAATTTTTTCCTTGTTTTTTTTTAATTTTATTTTGTTTTTTTTTAATTTTATTTTGTTTTTTTTTTAACCTTTTTGGTTTGGAGATCAGGGAAGGCCTACAAGTTATTTTGATAAACCCTCTCAGGTCATGTTTTGGTTTTGTCTTATTTGATAACTTTCTTACATGACTTTACTATTTCCCCCTTCAGAATAAAACTACTACTTTATGATGAGAGAGTAAGGCATGTAAGTATATGAAGAAAGAAAAATGTAGTTGTAACAATTTTGATAGTTGTCTTTCATCTTTTTTCTAATTCAAGCGACGTAACTCTTAATAACTGCACATACATTTCATGTTATTTGGATTTTCTTTTATCGTTTATACTAATATTATAAACCTAACAGTATCTTTTAGATGTTTTCAGATTTCTAAAACAATCTTTTTAACAATATGGTTGTGGAAATATATCTATCATTGCTTTTATTATATTAATTTACTCTACTGGTTTCAAGTTCTTTTGTTCCACTGTTCAAAATATGGGTCGAATGGGACAAAATAATGTCGGAGGTGAACACAAAACTAATTTTGTGTATTATTCCAAGAAAACTCATCAGAATTTTGTTCCTGATATGAACATACCAATTATAAAACATAAACCATTACAAAGAATTATTTCTAAATTAGTAAAGCATAATCTACATGTATAACATTTTTAACACATATTTACGTAGATAGTAGGTATTTTAAACAGCTTTGGGGTGTGCCTATTTAGAATTTATCCTGGATTTAAATAATGAGGGAATTTTTTTAAGGATCAACCGATATGCTTTTTTTTATATATTTTAAGTTGATTCCAATACTGATTTTGTTTCCAAACTTTTATCAAGCGTTATGGTTTTTATTTCAGAACCAGAATAAAAGAGAAAGAAATAAAAGAATAAATGAACACGACAGCGCATTAATAAATGGGAAGGCCACAATATTTGACATTGAACAAGATTCATGGGAGACACATTTATAATGGGCTGTAGGTCTGTTTGAGTTGAGTTAAAAGTGCTTTGTGATACCGTATTCTTAGGGAAATCTCGATATTCAAGGTTTTATTAGAATTAGAAATCAATAACCTGTGCCTCAGTATTGACAAGAATTTCAGATCTGAACATTTCTCATCTATAGGACAACTATATTTTAATCACCAATGACTGTCTTGTATGGATAATTTATTTTGATATCTCAGACTAATTATATTAATGAAATAAATAATAAGACGACTATTGGTGTCATAAATAGCCAAAAGGCAATAATCTTTTTAAAGAAAATGCAAATTTGCCAAACAAAATTGTAAAGTTTACACAGTGGCCTTGTTTTTTTTATGAGTGAGATTATTTTTGTGTTACGTTTTTCTATTTATGATAATTGTATTGTATATAAAATGTATATATAACATGCTAAATTTGTTAAAAAGTATAAATAAAAGTGCATATTAATGGGATGAAATTTTTAATAACTTCATTGTGTATTGTTTGTGATAGCAATATTTTGTTTCGCTCATCTTCAATGATTTAGTAAAAATCTCAAACGATACGAGCGAAATAGACTGTAGTATTGTTTTGTTATTGTGTTTAATTTCATTTGCATCATTGTTTTGTGTGTTTTATGATTGTCGATTTCGAATTCGCTCTATCAATTGGGCAAGTATAATCTTAACTTTGGAGCATAAGATAAAATGATTATTTAATATTCAATGTGTTCATCGTTATCATCTTAAATGAGGAAAGAAACATTAGATTATAAAATTATGACAGGAAATATTTGGTAATCGGTCACGATCAATGCATTTATTGCCTTCCCTCATTTAAAGAGCTAGTCAATATGTTGTCTCTCATTATCGTCTCATTTTCAATACAAGTTTCATTGTGATTTATTCATATAAATTATGCAAGACATTACTTTCTGTATCATAAAATTATTTTATGTAATTTTTTCTCTCTCAATATGTGTACGGTACACTGTTTCTAAGTGTATGAAATAGATTGATCTCTGTTGAATGACATAATTTATAAAATTCTTAGAATGATTGTTTCATAAACTTTAAAGTTTTTTAGATTCAAATATTATTTAATACGGACGCATGAAACTATTTCTATATCTTATCTTATCTAGATTCTATATTTTTAAGGAAATGCTCAAACTTGCCACATGTACATAGTTTAACTTTTAAAGAACATTACTCATTTACTGTCTGTGATTGTCCAATGTTGATCCCCATTCAAACTGACTTCCTCTGAGAATCATGGATTGGGGTTTATACCATTGCAACATTGTCTAGAATAATGTCTTCTATGATCCAGATTTCAGTTCTGATGTTAATCCTAGTATCAACTCTGAATTTAATATATTATGTACAAAAGGCGTATTTTCTATCAGTATTTTCATGTTTGTCTGAATTGTATACATGTATATATAATTATTGAAAAATTAACTCATGTACAAGTTTATATATATATTATTAGGCTATATAACTTTTCATATTATATTTGATAAATACATTCCATAACCCTATTTATTGACTTTTTTTATACTAGAGGACAGAGGTAAGCCATTTCGTGATCTACAAACCCTTTCTAATAGGGTTCATCCTTCGTTGATGATGAACACTCACAGCAAGTTTCATCAAAATCCATCGAGAAACCAGCTCTCTCTGTCCACAACATATTTTCAAAAGCAAGGGCAATAACCCAAGAAATATTTTTCGATTAGTCTGATTTTCAATAGGGTTCATCCTTGGATGATTATGAACACTCACAGCAAGTTTATGTAGCGCCACACCCACCACCGCTGCCCAATGATATTACATCAATAGACTGATGTTTACTTTTAAAGTTTTAACTTTCAAGCAAGTTGAGTTTTTACAATTCAAGGGAGAGAACTCTGCCAAAATATATTTTGTTCACTGTAATAATTGGGTCAAAACATTACGGGAAATTTTGCAGTTTAATAAGTATGTTTGAATAAAATGTAGACAGTCAAAGAAATTCAGAGCTAGGCCTAAGTATAAGGCATAATGAGTGAGGTCAGAACTCGGGGCATAGTCAATAGAAAGACTATGCTCGTGACTGGATTAGCCCTAACACTAACCACGAGTTCTGACCTCACTCAATATCCGACTTGGGAATCAGGACTATTCGAAAACATTTAACAAGAGTTATTTCCCTTGTTTCATGATTGATCGTTTAGGCCGGTTTAGGCTACTCGAGAAGGCACAATTTATTCTGAGCCGATTTCGACGAAACTTACCAAGATTGTTTGTCATTCAAGGATGAACCCTATTGAAAATCTGGAAATATTGAATACGAGTTAGGACTAGGTTTACTCTGCCTCTGTATTTCGAAGCGTGTTAAATTTTAAGCTCGTAAAAAATTAAAACGCTCAATTTTTGAAGGATGTTATTGTTGGATAAGCCCCATTGACAAACGGTCTCCGTGAAAGTTACGCTGGCGCTCTGCAACATACAGAGATATTGATTACTTCAAGGGCGATAACTCTAAAACCGTTCAAACGATTATTGCCAAATTTGTTATCTTGATCGAGAACTCATTAATAAATAGGCCTCACATGCTTTCCAGGTTGGTTAATAATTGAGTCCTCTATTGTCAAAGTCGTGGGCAGTAACTCATAACTTGTTTGTTGACAAATCAGATCTTGACCAAGATCGATCTCATATGTAGTAATATACACTGGGCTATGAGGGCAAGCAAACTCCATGCAACCAGTGATATTTTGCCATGACAGCATCACTACTCACTAGCATACTCTTTTGTTCAATTTCCAACATAAAAGGAATCTTAACCGCATAGTCAGTTGCAGTTTATTGTGCCATCCAAATAGCTAGATGCTTTTTCAAGTATAATCTTCTTGAAAATAAATATTGTGCTACAATTTTAGAAACATTACCAGCTCCATACTATTCTAAAAGAAATAAAAGTCAAGTGCATATTTGATTACAGATATGGTTAACCAAATGATTATTTCTTATAATCATATAGAGCTTTAAATGATTCTAACCTTGAGAACAAATACAATGCATAACAATGGTTTATAAGATAAAATTAGACAATCAATTTTGTAATTGTTTTTTTTTTATTTCACATGTTAGAGTAACAAGTTTATTTCTTTACAGGTTTTGCTCCTTTAGCTTTTCCACTTTTAGATGCACCCTTTTTTGGTAAAAATTGTTTTCGCTTCCTTATTTTTCCCTTGGATTTTCTGTATGCTTGAGCAGCAATGATATCACAATGCTGTCGTCCACGTGCTGTCAAGATTCGACCTTTTCTTGAAGAGGATTTTTCCACCATTTTCACTCCTTCTAAAGATTGAAAGATTTTTCTTGCTACACCTCCAGCAGCTTGACAGAAGTGGCTTGGAGCAGTTCCATTTCTTTGATTGCCACCATAAACTCTCTTCACAGTACCAACACCCAAAGGAGCTCTCATGTACATTCTTCTACACAATGCAGCTGCTCTAATATAGAACCAATCTTCACTGTATGGAGCCAGTTCTTTGTATGGACCCGTCTTTACAATATCCATCCAATCAGGTAACTTCATCTTTCCACTTCTCTTTAAGAAGGCAGCTAGACGATTAATAAAATCATGTTGGTTAACATCTTTGACACCAATACCCATCTTGATCTGAAGTCAGTTCACCTCAACTGAGCCTACAACAAAAATAATCTTAATTGAAATTTCTGATGACAGAAAGCTAGGTTTGAAGCTGTAACATGACTTTCAAAAATAAGAATCAAGAGGTAGTGGCATTCAAAGAGACAATAATATAAATGCTTGTTTGAGACCCGTTTGTTTGACCAAGAAAGGGGTGGAAATCTTACACTTTGTGCTAGTTTAGAAATATAACATGCTTCAAATTCAACGGCACCACGAGCGGAAATTTTTTAGGGTTGGGTCAATTTGGTTAACAGGATATGCACGGTCGGCCAAAAATAGGGGGGCTTAAGCTGGGAGAGCCCCTAATTGAATCCGCCCCTGTAGTCAGACTGGTGTGAAACTATTTGGGTTTATTTTATTAATAAGCTATCCATAAAAATTCAAGTTATTATGTAAAACACTTTAAAATTTGTGCGTGATAAACCTAGTTTCCCTTAAAAAGACAGGAGTTTAAACACATGCCAAACACTAGAGTACAGGCCCTGCAAAGACAATGAAGTCAGGTCAATGCAGTTTGTAGTCAATGTAGACGGTATATGACACAGTCACACAGAGTATTATTACATTGGAAAGTGTGTGACCATGCGGTGATATATGAGCGTACACATAAACTGACAGAAACCAGTTCAATTATCACACAAATTTGGATAAAGCTGTCACATAACTGAAACTATTATTTTGACTACAGATATGGTTTCTAGGTTACTTTAAATGTTGATTTATTTGGGATATGGAAGAAGAGAAATAACAACGTGACTGCTTACTTAGAACATGGCCGATAAAAAGAAAGATTATTGCCAATCACAAGCCTTGTAAGTCTCTGCTCTAGAAATAAACCAATCAGAGCCTAGGAAACAAAATATATTCTTAAATAGAGCTACCTCCCTTGAATTGTTTCAATAAGATGTATTCGATTTTATGCTCCATACAGTGTTCTTTCAATGGGTTATAGTCAATTGGGCCCCTATCTAAAATTGCCCCTAGTCAAATTGACCCTAAAATTGAAATTTTGATCAAATGAGGGGCCATTTTGGATAGGGGCCCAATCTATGAACAGAAACAGCACTGACTTTAGTTTTGCACGTACATCGACTAAGTCATTTACAAATTTTGGTTTCATGACGTCGCAAATACTTTGTTGAATGGCTGGCAGATGACAGGTTAGCGTTCGCTTCCAAATAGTTTATAAGATTATAATACGTTATTATAAAAAAAAAGTTGACAATGAATTCGACACGTGATTGATGGCAAAACGGACCGGTAAACGAACGTGGAAAAATGTCAGATTCTTCCGGTAAATTATTATTTTGTCATGCGCAGTTGAATAATACAGTGCTCGCGCCATCGGCCGTCAAAAAATCGCAAAAAAATACTTAATTTACCTTGGAAATGGCATAAAAGTAAATTTTACAGTATTATTTTCTGTTATATGTAATCATTAATCACTTCTACATCAATAGAATTTATAAACTTTTGATTGAAATGTAGATACTTTAAATACAGTACACATATTTCACTGCTACTTCTTGTTTGTTATTTTTGTCTAGTAGACTTACTGACTGACTTAGTAATAATACTAGCCTAATAAATAACCAGAGTACATTAGTGTCAGTACTATCAGTGACAGAAGTGCCACTCTGCAAGGCAGTAAATAATAAGTATCCTACTGCATAAAGTCTTATGGATTTAAAAAATGCATCTGAAAAAAGGGACAGTATTTTAGATATCTATCCTAATTCCTATAGGTACCGTACAATAACAATGACTATTATTTATAAATTATTACAGCATAATTATCAATTGAATATAATAGGCCTAATACCCTGCTTTTGCACTGCACAAACTTCTATTTTTCATTTGATTTATGAATGTAATCAGAGAAATCATCATCTGGTTTTGACATGGGATGGGAAAATGGAAAGAATGATATATGTTCCAATATATTTCTTTTAAGGACTATGAAGTTTAATCAGTTGAACTGATAATACTTTAATACTGTGTAGTATCATTATTTCTAACCCTTTTTTTACATATTATATTATGTTTCAATACTTAATAATGCTATCATATATGGAAAAATGATGAAACATATTAAGGAATTTAAAGTTTTGTTATCTTTATTGCCATTGGCAAAGTCCTATAGACCATTAGTTAATAACTTTCATTGAATTATTTACTATTTCTTTTATGGCAATGTCCACAACAACATGGGACAAATTTATTTCTTGATATTTATATTATCTTTTATTCTAAGATAGTGATACAGTATGGCGAACCAAGCACCCACATCTGCAGATGCATGTTTAAGTATTGTTCATAGTTTGATGTGTCACAGACAGGGTGGTGAAAGCGAAAGTTTTGGTAAAAGAGCTATAGAGAGTTTAGTAAAGAAATTAAAAGAGAAACGGGATGAATTAGATAGTTTGATAACAGCAATAACAACTAACGGTGCTTTACCATCAAAGTGTGTTACCATACAGAGGACATTAGATGGTAGACTTCAAGTATGTTAATATATTTGTATGATTTTCAACATGATACAACTATTGGAAACAGTTAATGCATTATGAATTGGTTTGATTCTTTTCATGAAATGTCAATTCTATGTTTCATGTACCCTTTATATATACAGATTGATTGTCACACAAATAATTTAATACCACAGATAGTGGTAATTGTATAATGAAAAGGTATTTTAGTGAAAGTCATGCATCAGAATACATTCACTAGGATTTGTTTCATTTATTTTAAAAGTAGGTTCTGCTTTTTGGGAACTGCTGATTATGTTATCTTTACTTGCAAGTTTAATTGTTTTTTACAGGTTGCTGGAAGAAAAGGCTTCCCTCATGTTATTTATGCTAGGATATGGAGATGGCCAGATTTACATAAGAATGAATTGAAACATGTCAAGTTTTGTCAATATGCCTTTGATTTAAAACAAGACAGTGTTTGTGTTAATCCATACCATTATGAAAGAGTTGTTTCTCCTGGAATTGGTAAGTTATGCTAATTTGCTTCACAGTAAATTCTAAAATTCTGTAGAATTAGCAGCATTTAGATTACCGGTATTTAAAAAAAAAAATGCAGATTTCCTTGGACGAACTACAGCTGAATTTATATTATTTATTTTATGTTTCATGTTTTTTCCTTGTAGTTTCAATAAGAATATAGAACTTAGAATATGAATTGACTGATCTTTCAACAATAATTTTGACATTGAAAAATGATACCATTATTGTATCAAAGATGCAATATGATGATCAAGACCAAATTTTAATTTGTATTCAGTCTCTGATAGCCTGAAAACTAGTAATTAAAGGGGACCAGTCTTCATTTTTATTGGTTGATTTGGGTCTTCAATATACTTAAGTATCCTTCAGAGTCACTAGAAATGTACGAAAATTGCATATTTCCTTCAAATATATTTTAAATTAGACATTTCTCCTTCTATTTCTATAGATGACTTTTCTATATATTGCATAGTATCGTTAATGTGTAGTAGGGCATTATAACTTTCAAATGCTAATAATTTTGGATGCACATGGATTTGAAGACTCTAATTTCATTGGTGAGTTGTGATAACCAGTACTAAATTGCTGAACTAAAAAAGTCCCCGTTTCTGACACTTTGAAAAATCGACCCACGAAAATGAAGCCTGTGCCACTTTAATACTCATTTTGATAGATAATATATCAATAAACCAAAACAATAGTTTCCATACTGTGTCAGTACTATAGTAAATGACATCTAATTTTGTTTTTCAGATTTATCAGGTTTAACTCTACAACATGCTGGTAAGTGAGAACCATGCAGGAAATAATAATAATAATAATAAACAATAATGATAGAGGAATGTAATAATGTTATTTGTTGTATTCTACACAGCTTTTCTAGTTGTACAGTCAGTGAAAATAGTGTGGCTTTTCATTTTGTCAAGTCAGTTTATTGTCTGTCAATATCTCGTGTTGTTTGTATTTTTCAACTTTTTTATGATAATTTGAGAAAGTTTATAAAATATAAGCTTAGTTATTTTGTTTTTAGTGATAAAACAAAATTAGAAGGATATTAAGGACTTAAAGGTTCGCTTTAATGTTGAGGCAAATTTAGATTAGTTCCAGAAACCTCAGATTTTTCTGTAAAATAACTGCAGCAAATCATATAACCAAATATTTGTTTTGATTTGTCTGATGTGTTAGGTACTATATTGTTTGCTCACTACAGGTCCTCCTGGCAGGTTGATTAAAGATGAATATGGTGGGGAAATACAGATGGATAGAATTGGGGGTGCTAGTGGGGAAACCAGTCAAACAATACAGCACCCCCCTCAGGAACCTGGCTATAATCCTATGTTACGAGGTAAATCGAGAAATACATCAAAAGGAGAATTTTTTCATTCATTATTTTCCAAAACAAAATGATATTACTGAGGAGTTTCAGTACATAAACCGTATTTGATTGAAGTGAAATTTCAGAAATATCATCATGACATGCCTAAATTTTTCAATTAAGAGTTCAAATATGGTTTTATACAATAATAATGTTTGTTTAATATTATGTCCTAATAATATTCCCTCTGTGTTATTGATATTATACATTGCTATAATTGTTGTCTTGACTTTTATGTGATGGCAGACATATCCAAGTTACTTTCTTCAAAAAATTTTCTATGCATGAAATATTTCGGTGTTCTATTTGGGAGTACTGCAAACATTTAATTTAATTCATATTTAATTTGCATGATATTCAATTTGATTTTGCTTTGTCAAAGTTTTCCTATGACCAGCAGTATGATTTGAATAATAGAGATGTAATCTCATTCACACCAACTAGCCAACAGTTTAATACCAGAATCAAATTTAGTATGATAAATAAGTGTAATCCTTGTAAGACATTCCTTATCCAATCTATATCCATAAAAACTATTGTTTCTTGTTAAATAAGTGTTCATTTGGTTTTGTGGATATGGAAACATAACATTACCACTATACATATCCATAAAATACTCAGAAACAATTTTGGCACAAGTTATTCAACACTGTAAACTGAAATTTTTCTGGAACACATTCTTGTGATCATTTAATTAGTTGGTGTGAATGTCTTATCATAATTCTGATTTGATTATTCTTACAAAATATCTATTGTCCATTGTCCAATCTAGGTAACGTTTCTTCACCATCATCACAAGCTACAGTGCAGCATCAACAACAGCAACAAGTTATCCCTGCTGCACCGGCAACCATCTCGGCAAACTCCACATCAGGTCACCCTCACACATCGGCTGTCCTCACTCCTGGAACTTTGTCACATCCAATCTCCCCGCAACCATTGTCCCCAGCCAGTCAATCAGGCCATGAATTGAATCGATCATCCAGTGAGTTATATAGTCTATATATCATCTAGAATGCTAGTAATAATACTTGTTAATACTAATATTTGTTAATCATTAACAAAAGTTTTTGGGAAAAGGTATAACACATTTTTAATTCTATATGATAATGGTTATTTGGTATGTCTACTCAACTGACTGATCTAAAAAAACAGCATGATGTTAATATCGATACATATAATATCGACATGGATTGACAATGTCTGATAGAAACAAAACAACCCTAAATTTTTCTACTCCAGTGAAATTGAAAACTAAAGTCATAGTATAGTTACAATTAGCATGTTTGGTAAAAAAAATTTTGCCTTGAATGAAAATATCATTTCATTTCCCTCTCATAACCATAGATATAATAGCCATTCATATTAATATTTTTATATATAATAACATTAGATCATTTATTCTCAAATTCATTAGTAACTTATTCATCTTCCATACTGGGGTCTTATTTAGTTTATTATGCTTTAAATGTTGTGATTGTGTCATATGATATTCAGCCTAATGTGCTTTACTTGTATTTACTTATTCATTGATTCAGTTGCATTCACCATGAATACTGGGGTAATGTGCACTGTTAGTTTCTCTTGTGTACAAGTTTTGTGTGAACATACTAACATAAGGACTAATATCAACATGCTTAATATATTTAAATTAGTTTCTTTTTTACATGGTGAAAAAAAAGCAGTGAAAATTGTGTTAATTTGTCTGTTCTTAACTTTTTAAAAAGATTATCTGGTTTAAAAATTTGATATTTTGTCTTTATATATATCAAAGTGTAATGAACCATTATTTCAGGTGGTAATTCTTTAACTCATGCTGGTCCACCCCTCTCTATTCCTCATGCCACTGGACACAATATGCCTCAACCATCACCCTCACAGTTAGATAATTATACCAATCAAATAGCTACACCTTCCTCTTCGACATTAAGTCATTACCCTAGTAGTAAGTTATATATCATACAAACACATTCAACAGTTTTCATTATCCCATTTCATATTACTATAATCTTACTTTATTTTTCACATCTTAATTGGGATGTGTTGTACTTTCAAAAATGGAAATTTGTATTTCTTTTAAGATGATTTGATTGTAAAAAACCTTTACATTATGAAACTATGTGGGATATTTTAAGCTTTCAGTGTGTTTTGTGATGCTTATTTTACTATTTTTATTCAGATTAAGCATGAGCTTCATTGCTGCTGCTGCAATATTTCAATGTGTCTTGTGTATTTTATTTTTGATAAGGAATGGTATCCCAGACATACTATAAATATGTATTATGCAACTATTTCTCTATCTGTACTGTTTCTGTATTTCTAATCTAGTTGGTCTAAGGTTTGATTTTTTAAAACGGAATTTGTAGGTTCAGGTACAACATGGGTTGGAAACAATACAGCTACATATTCAGGAAACATGTCTCAACCACAGTTTTGTAAGTCCTATTTCAATTTTTATGATTTCCTTCAAATTAAAGCCTGATTTAGTGTAAAATTCAATGTCAAATTTAAGACAAAAGAAAATGCCACTTACTCATTGTAAAATATAATTTAAGTAGTAATAGAGTCGAACTAGCAATCTGATAAAAATGGAGATACACTTGTTTCTTTATTTTTCTGCAAAATATCTAAACTTGCCGTTTAAACTATGATCTGATTGCTATCTCCTGTTGAGACTCGTGAACCCCTGTATGTATGGGTCCAACATCTTAATCTGAATTATAATCGGATTAGTCTAATGTGTATTAAATATGTATTATTGTCCACATTTATATAATTTACAGGGAATAACAATCAAATGCCATCTGATATTAGTCAAGTACAACCTCTTACAAATCAATTACGTAAGTAATTCTCTATCTATATTGACCTGCACTACTTTAATTTTAATTTTTCATTAAGAAGACAAGAGCAAGAATTGCATGTATACACAATTAGAATTTTTTGGGGATAAGTTTACACAAAACTTCAGACATGAAAGCTGTTAGTGACAAGAGTGAATCAATTTTAAATTCCTCAAATTATTCTTTCTCTAATTATATTTATGTGTTCATTTCAGCACCAGAATTTTGGTGTACCATAACATATTTTGAATTAGACCAACAAGTTGGAGAAACATTTAAAGTACCATATAGTTGTTCTACAGTGACTGTTGATGGTTATACTGATCCTTCTAGTATTGATAGATTCTGTTTAGGACAGTTATCTAATGTTCATCGTACTGAGGCCAGTGAAAGAGCTCGGTAAGGTCTGGTTTACTAAAGACTTTTCATATTTTATCTTTTTGTAAGGAAAAAACTGCTTTTTATTATTGTTTTGGAAAATAGTAATGGAGTCAACTTATATCTCAGCTACTAGAATTGATTGTTTTTAAAAGTCTTACTTATATGTTTGATTTCAGATTACATATAGGTAAAGGAGTTCAGTTAGATTATCGTGGTGAAGGTGATGTATGGATTAGATGTGTTAGTGATCATAGTGTCTTTGTACAGAGTTATTATTTAGATAGAGAAGCTGGTAGAGCTCCCGGTGATGCTGTACATAAAATTTATCCTAGTGCTTATATAAAGGTAAGTACCGGTACATTAGATATACTCTAGTGTTGATATAAAAGTACAAAAGACTTATCCTTACTGTTTATACAAAAGTAAGTACATGAAATGTATCTGAGTACTTATTTTAGAAGTAAGTACAGTAATTTTTTTGAGTTCTTGTATATTTTATGTAATATAAATTTCAAATGTAGCCCTACACCAACGCAAATGTAACCCTATACTTAAACTTGTTCCTGTGCTGAAAATTACTCTGACATCAAAATTTCAGGTTCATTTTTATACGCCCTCATCTCTCTATGAGGACGTATATTGTCGGCACCCCTGTCCGTCCGTCCGTCCATCAACATTTGCTCGTAAACCCTCTAAAAACTAGAGTTTTTGACGGAATCAAATGAAATTTGATATGTGTATACGTATTCATAAAACGAAGATCAAGTTCAAATTTGAGCTATTTTCGATCGTTACAAGCAGAGTTATTGCCCTTGCCCCAAATCTTAAATATGCTATTACTCTCTTAGTTTTCAACCGATTTTGATGAAACTTAAAATGGATGTTATTGGACCTAAATCGAAAGGTTTGAGAAAGTTTTATTTTTTTCTGATTAAAATTAAAGCTTTTTCAAAATTTAGGACTCTTTCATCAGTTTTGATGAGTTTTCGCCCTTTAACCTCTCTACAGTAAGTGCTTCTTTAAGCATCAATTGCTTGTAAGCGCTCTAAAAATTAGAATTTTTGATGGATTCAAATGAAATTCGGTATGTATATACATATTTAGAAAACAAAGATCAAGTTCGAATTTGAGCTTTTTTCGACCGTTAGTAGCAGAGTTATTGCCCTTGCCCCAAAGTCTTGAATATGCTATTACTATCTAAGTTTTCAACCAATTTTGTTGAAACTTAAAATGGATGTTATAGAGTTTTATCCTTATTAAAGACTTTTTCGTTAGGCGTATTTGGCCGTGGTCCACTATCTTAATACTATGAAGTTAGCTTGCCAGGCAAGGTAATATACGCCCACTGGCAGTTTTGAATTTAAACAAAAATATTTGTCAGTTACTGAAAAAAAGGACACCTTACACCTCTTTTGAACTTTTAAAGATGAAATACTTATTTTCAATAGGGTTCATCCTTGTGTGATGACAAATATTCACACCAAGTTTCGTCAAAATCTGTCAAGAATTGTAACTTATACAGTGTTTTCATGTTAAAAATTAAACACATTTTCAAGAACAAGGGCAATAATTCATAGTAAATATTTTTCCATTTTGCTGATTTTCAATAGGGTGATTACAAACAAATCACACCAAGTTTCGCCCAAATCTATTAAGAATTTGCCTTGTACAGTGTTTACAAGCAATTGTGGACAGACTTAATGGCATGGTTGACACCAATGTACCCTCCATGTTTTATGTGGGCGTATAAAAAGCGCTCTTGTTTATGTTGTGAGTTCTGGCAATCTATCCTCTAGATATGTATATGCATACCAAATTTCATCTTATAATGGAACAAATGTATTATTGAATCTTCTAGGTATTTGATATCCGACAGTGTCATCGTCAAATGCAGCAGCAAGCAGCTACAGCACAGGCGGCTGCAGCAGCTCAAGCAGCTGCAGTTGCTGGTAATATTCCAGGACCAGCATCAGTAGGAGGTATAGCACCTGCTGTGGGTACGTAGTGACCTTTACCCCCATATAATTAACCCCTGGGGAAGAGGTCCTCCACTCACTTAAAGGTTTATTTTATGTTTTTTTGTTTATTTTTCTTTTGTTTTCTTTCCTAATTTCAATCTGTTTTAAATCAGTTTTAGTTTGTTTTTATCTTACCTTACATGGTTGCAGGGCTATTAAAAAGTTCTTGAAAGGGGCGTTCTCACACTCTTTATAATTATAAAAAAAGGATTTGGAAAAAAAATGTTTGAGGTATCCAGAATTAAATTGCAGAATATCATATTACAATATTTTAAAAATTATTTTCTCCAATTTAACAAATTTCTAACACAGCCTCTTAAAGGTGACTACTCCCTTTTAATTCTGATAACTGTTAAGTAAAGAGTGTTTAATTAAAGAAACATGATCAGCTACTGCTATGATCAAATTTCATGGTATTAATGTAAGGTAAAGTACATATCTACCGTATAATTCCGATTATAATGCGCACCCATGTATAATGCGCACCCCTTCTTTACCCCATCAAAATCGGGGAAAATTCATTTACCCATGTATAGTGCGCACCCCTTGTCGACGAAAAAATTGAAGTTGGCATAACGCAGACACCAAAATAGTGGCTAATAAAAAATCAAATTTCACGTATCTACCTTACTTGACTAACATGGATTTTTTTTAAATAGAGGCTTCATTTATACTTTTTATGATTTTATAAATTATTTTAAAATTAACGATATTTTTTTATTTTTTTCCCCTAACATCGAGTCTTAATGTATGTTTAATCTTTACTGTGTGATTATAATTCAACATATTTCAAAATGATATTAAAAGTTGTCCGAATAAAAATTTTCATTTTAAAACTTATTGTCTGTGATTTACAATAAACTTGTATCTTTTAGGTTTGTCAGCTGCAGCTGGTATTGGTGTAGATGATTTAAGACGTTTGTGTATTTTACGACTCAGTTTTGTGAAAGGTTGGGGACCTGATTACCCTCGCAAAAGTATCAAAGAAACTCCATGTTGGATTGAAGTCCAATTACATCGTCCATTGCAGCTGTTAGATGAAGTTCTTCAAGCCATGCCAATAAATGATCCACGTCCACGACAAGGATTCTTTCTTGGATGATGGAAGTTTGTGCTATTTCTTCACGGGTAAACAACAGTCAATTATTTAAAAGGTGAAGATTTCCAAGATCACGATGATCATTAGCAACAAAAGAAATGGGATAAAATCAAAGGTGAACTTTATTTGAGTGGCTAAATGTTGTTTTTTGAGCTTGGAAATTAAGGATAAGCATTGTGTTATGAATATGTTGTTGTAAGTTTTTAATGGCATACAAAATGTGCTATAAATGTATGGTTGTATGAATGTGTTCATGTAAAATCTTAAAGGCAATACTATTTCTGATTCTGGAATTTTATTCTTTTGATCACATAAATTCTGAACTTCCATTTAGAGGTTTTATAGTGTAGTCAATTATTCCAGTCACCTAACTTTGAATGCATGAACTTTATGAATATAAATATTTAGATAAAGAATAGTATAATCTCTGGTAGGTTAACAATCGTGATATCAATTCATTAAGCATTTAAGATTTTACAAATAGCTTTGTCCTGATCAAATAATATATATTTAAGGTGTTCTCTGGCATTGCTCTTAGCCAGGCTTAGCATATGCATTTTGATGATACATATATTGCTCATCTTCATAGAAAAATGCAGAATATTGTGAAACTGAAAACAAGGTAAAACTTTGAATATGTAAATTTAAGAGTTATATTGTCAATTAAGAAATAAAAATTGTACAATCATTAAATATAATATTGGTGAGAAAACTAAAGTGTGATGGTGATAAATACATCATATAGAAAATGTAAATAATAAGTTGTTGTGAAAATCATGCCATCAAATTTTATCATATATTGTTTATTATTTATTCATTATATTTATATATAATGTACAATGAATCAAAATATTAATTAGTCTTTAGTATATATATAATAAATAGTTAACTATCAAGTAGAATAGCATTCTTGTGTCTAATAATCAAAATGATTAGAATGTTATTCAAAACACTTTTACATTGTCACATTATGAGAGTCAGCTAGCAGTGAAGTTAATTTTACAACACCTTAAATTTGATGCTGACAAAAAAGAACCAAAACCACAAGCTTACTAAAGCTCATTAGCAATGAGTCTGTTTCTGTATTTTGATGGTATTTTAAGATATAAATTTTGAAACTAGCAGCGAATCAAATATTCAATGTTAAACATTATTGTTTGTAAGTCACATTTCGATAAGTCAAATAACGTTTAATGTACCTTTTTAATTCTTACCCAAGTTTATATCTATTTATCTTACAACGTCTCATCAACAAAATTAACTTTCAAATATGAATAGAATTCATTTGATTAATTTCATGTCATTAAAACATAGAAGATGAATTGTAGTTCATTGTAGAATCTATTAAATAAGAAATGCAAGTCATTGTCTAGATCTGGAATCATGATTAATCTATTTCTTTATATATTATGGTAAATTTACTGAATAATAGTATCTTTATATTTCCACTTTATTTCTAGCTTTTTTTGAAGAATTACTGGCAGCTTTTTATTGGAAAGAAACTTTGTTATGTAGTATGTAGTTGGCTGACACTTGCCTAGCAGTTGACAAATCATTAGATATTCTTATTGTTGTGTTCTGATCTGAAATGTGTTGAATTTTCATATTGTTACAGTGTACATATTGTTTTAAATTTTAGTTGACTCGGTGAACAATAATTATGCTTCCAACTAAGTGGTGTTATCTTTTCATGTTCAGAAAAGAAAAAAAATTGATTCTTCATTTCTTATTACAACGATCAAAGATTATTTTTTTCTTTATTTTATTCATTTTTCCACGATTGGAAGTAATAACTAATATTTTAACCAAAAGTCAATGCATGCCATTTTACTCATTGTGCCATTTTGTGAATTTAATTCTTCATTTCAGTGTTTCTTTTGTCTTCCAATAAGTTTTCAGATACACCTAATGTAGTTTGAGTTTAAAAAACATTTGTATTAACACTGAGAAACATGTAGCAAGCACAGAGTTTAGAAAAGCTTTTTGAAGAACTGAAGAAATTCTTAACTAGGCATGTAATGTTTTGTAATAATTTCTCAATTTTAGTACTAAACCTTACTTATGTTTTGATGTTATTCTTATTTAGATATATATATACATATATTATATTTGTGGTCATCCATGCTAGTCTAGTAGCTAATGATACTCTCTCTATAGATATCTGTATGTTTGAGCACATCAGGCATTAGACTTAAATACATTACGTCAGTGTTATTTATATGTAGTTAAAGTGAACACAATACCAGTTTTGCATGTATAATTACAAATACCTTTAAATATTATCTTATATCTGATTGTTCCAAAGTTTCCTTCCTGTATTTTCACTACATTCAAAACACATATCAAGTTTTTTCATTTCAATTATAACTGGCGGAAGCAATTTTTGAATAACATACTAACTGAATTTTTATGTTCTTATTCAAATTATACAGTGAAAGGCAGTCAACCAGTTTAGTTATGAAATTCCCCTTATTTTTTGTGAAACTGTGCTGGACAGCCCGTATTATCTATAAATCAGACATGGGAAAATAAAAAGTCACAAATATTAAATTGTGCTTGTGAATTGTAAATGGAATAAGACTTGAGATATGCTTAAGAATATTTTATATTTAATATACTATTAAATGTTATCAATGATTATTGATAACTTAAGTTTCATTGTGTGCAAAACCAAGAATTGTAGCTGGCCCAAGAGATAAACCACTATTTATAGTAAACCTACAGTTGTAAATGTTTTTATTTATTAAGTTGTGTAGAATATTTTTGAGTTATATTGTCTAGAGATATTTGTTATGTGTATTTATATTATTATTGAGTCTATTGTATTAATATATACCACACACATCAATATATATTGTAATCATTATCATCATCATTCTCTTGTTTTACTTTCTTATAATCTCTCACTAGATGACTCAGAGATACGCCTTAGTGATAACCCCTCACTAGATGACTTACTCATTAGATAACCTGAGACATTCCCTCATTAGATGACCTCTCACTAGATGACTTACTCACTAGATAACCGGAGACATTCCCTCATTAGATGACCTCTCACTAGATGACTCGGAGACAACCCCTCACTAGATAACCTGAGACATTCCCTCATTAGATGACCTCTCACTAGATGACTCGGAGACAACCCCTCACTAGATAACCTGAGACATTCCCTCATTAGATGACCTCTCACTAGATGACTCGGAGACAACCCCTCACTAGATGACCCTGATGCAATCCCTCATTAGGTAACTCCAGGCCATCCTTCACTAGATAACTCTAGCCCATCCCTCACTAGATGACCTTGAGGCCATCCCTCACTCTATTGGGAAACTTCAATATCCTCAGAAGGAATTCCTGGTCAACTAAAAAAATTCAGAGGTATCTTGGCTGTACTCATGGACACTTGCGGCTCTAGACAAAATTTTTTAAACATGTTTAAACTTTTTGTCTGGAGCCGCAAGTGTACACAAGTACAGACAAGTTACAACCGAGCCTGTCGAGTTGACCAGGAGTTCCTTCTGAGGATAGTGAAGTTTCCCGATTTGTATCCATAGTTTACTCGAGACGTACTCCATTTGCAACTCCTGTAGATGGAAGAGGGGCTTTAGAGATGACTCTGAAGCAAAGGGCTCCAGCTTTTTACAAAGTGTACAAAAATTTGCCACACATAGTCTTAAAAGCTCATGACATTGCATTGCTTTGGAAATTTAAAAAAAAATGTTAATTTTTAAATCTCATTTTACAGTATAAAATTACAAAAAGCTCATCAGTATACAATAACACACCAATCAAGATTCATAGGAAAAAAATATTTCTTTGGCAGAGATTCAAATAAAACAACGTTGACATTTAATTAAAACAAAGAGTTTTTGATTTCAACAAATCACTAATAAAATATTACTCAGTTTTCTCATATTACTAATTGTCATTTTTCCAAAGCAAACTAGACAAAACCACTTTTAATGCTGAAACTTGACAACTATATAAAGCCTGTTTGAGTTATTTTAGTTTTATGAACTATTGTGATATTGTGTAATAATTTGAAACATTTTGTCCCTGGTTTAAAATTGGCCCTAATAATCATAAAAAATTAGTGACTGTATAATTATTGAAAAATTGAGAGGAATCCGCGAATTGTGTGAATAAATAAAATCAGATAGAAACAAACCATCTAAATAGCTTTTGTACTTCCTCTAAATTGTCCATAGAGAACATTTATGAGCACCATTGGTATGGAATGATGTAGTATAATATAATACTGTCATGGCTGCTTTCTTACATGCAACAACATCACTGAACTCTAGTATAATCAACACTGACAGAACAATAACAAATTGAAACCACACCACAAACTACACAGTTTATGAAATCTGTTCATCATAATTCTTCTTTCTTCTTTTTTATGTCATTTTCAGATTTTTTCTCTTTTCTATTATGAGTCTGATTTTCCTAAAATGTTCAAAATAAAACATAACTTACACAATGCTTTTTCCAAGAATTCAAGCACAAAATGAACACTGACATTAAAAATGGGTGTCTGTAGTACACATCTTAACTGCCACAATATTGTCATATTTGATCCATCCAAATGTCACAGTTTTCCAGGTTTTTTCTATGATTTACTGATATACCCTCCAATATTTCATGTAAGAAATCTTCATCAAGATGCTATGATAATAAAGTGGAAGATTCCAATATTAGAATTTAGTATTATGGCAAAAAATGTAAGCCCTTAATAATTCTAATTACTTACCTCTTTAGCACCTTTACCAGGAAAGTTCTGATTTTCTATGGTCACTTCTGAACATCTATCTTGTTGAATTAAAAAATCTTTTATTTCCCATGCTTTAGAACCATCTTTTAACATAAAAATAACTCTGTTTGCACCTACTACATATCTATAAAACAAAAACAAGTTTCACATTCAAATCCTAGCAGGCCAAGATAATCCTAATTCCTAACTGATGTTGAATTCACCGACTTTAAGTTTGGTACATTAAGGGATAAACTTGTAAACATAATAACTTGATTCATCAAATTGCTAAATATTTGAATCACTAACCTTTGAGTTTCAATATTTGCATTAAATAAACTTCCTTGCCATAGTTGTGTTATAGTCTCTGTTTCTTTTTCAGTAGGGTTTCCTGAAGAATAATTTAATGATTACATTTAGTAGCTATTTTCATTGTTCTACCTCTACCTTAATTTGAAATAACTTTAAAATAATGTAATTAATAATGTACCTGAGACTGAAGCGAACATCATCAGTGTTTTTCCCTTTTTACTCATTTTTAACATTCCTTCAGGGTCTGTTGTATCCATTTTAGACATGTCAAATTTTGGTGGTTCCCTCTTCCATTCAGGTTTTTCATCTTCTTCCAGTTCGTCTTCATCTGCATCCTAAAACAATATTCAAAGGCTGCTTCATTTTTCCTGATAACTAAGTTCAACATGAGTTTCCTTATTTTTTGGAATGAAATTTAGTAAACTATTTGATAACCAATCATTAATATCCATGTATTTCCACGAAAAAAAAGACTTCTATGACTTTTCTTGATAATGATAGACCACTTGGATTGTAATTCTCTTATTTAGCTAATTATGAGTCAGACACATTAGAGACAAACTGGTACTTTTCTATGTCATCACAACACCTCCACATTCTGTTCATAAGTATTGGTATTAAAATTTTATAAATGAAGAGAAGGAAACCCATCTTGAAATGAACTGAAGTCTCAGTGAAAGTGTGTTGAATTCTGTGTTATAAATATTCTTCTCTGGAAAACAATCTTTATAATATATGTAACCTTGATTAATCTTGCTAAATATAAGAGTTTTGAAAAGAAAAATAGAATTTACAAATAAAATTGTTCATATTATCCCTCCTTATACATTATCCTTTGCCACGCCCCTTTTGATTACCAACCTCCCACTGTTCAAATAATCTTTCCATATCAGCATCATTAAAATCTTGAAGTTTCTTCTGCTTCCATTTCTCTTTTCCACCTTTATCAGATGTTTTCTTTTCTTCAGCGAGTAATATGAAAATCAGCTGAAAGAAAATAAGAGCTTTCAGTAGTGACATGTTTCTGTTTTCAAGTAAATTCCAACGTGCTACATTCATAGACCGACACGACAACAAGCCTTTATTATCCAGTGGTAAATTCAGAGAAGACATTAATAGAATTTAAATGGGCTGGACAAACCTGACAGAATTTCTGTAAAATATGGACTTGATCAGACAAATCTGCAAATAAATCTTTGATTTAATAAATAGTTTGATTTTATGAGTATTTAATGCTTTGAAAAAGTATGTTTATGAAAACGTTCACACACCCTTATTTTCTGTATGATTTCTATGATGTTCAGTTAAAAATGAATGATTAGAATCCAAAATTCATTTTGGGCTCAAAGGGCAGATAACCGATAGAATTTAGCTAGTTTTTTTTTTCATTCCGTGGCGTGAAGAAGAAACGTGTAAAATGGCAGGAGGGTTATTAGATTTCGATTTCCTGGACGAGGTCCGGCGAATGAATAAAAGACAGGTGATTATTTTATATGTCAGTTTCGAGTTCTGAAAGTCTTCAAAGGCTAACCTTTATGATAGGTAACATCGTTCTACAAAACAACATTACTAAGAAGACTTCTGATTCTGAATCTGATTACTCAGCAGCAGACTCTCTTATCAACCAAACCATATGGAAAAGTAACACAAAGTTTTATGCTAAATACCTAGCCTAGGTATGAATGTGTGTATTAGCTTTCAAAAGGCAAAGGCATGCTTCCGATCAATATGACAATAATCGATCCTGATTAGGAAATATTTTAATTAGAAATCTTCTTTATCTTCGACTGTTGATGTACTTTTCTGGGTGCCTAGCCATTAGCCAACCCGTCTACATGTCAACTCTTCTACAGTTAACTTGTCTACAAAGTAAGTTAACTCGTCTACAACATTGACTATTGAGTTAACTCGTCCAGTGGCGTAGCCAGGTTTTCGAAACTGGGGTGCAATGTTAAAGATGAACCGACAGAATATACTGACATTGCGAGCGTAGTGAATAACTGGTGGGTTCCAGATGCCTGCTGGAGCTTTTTTGGGGTTCTAGGGGCGAAGCCCTCGGAAGCTCTGGGGTTTTAGCTATTTGACACACTGCAAGAAGGCTATTTGAAGCTATATTTTGGATTTTTTTTATGTTTATGCGGCTGTTCGGCTCATTTTACCGACAGCACTTTTTCAACCGACGCCACGCCACTGAACTTGTCGACAAACCTTTAGATGACATTAGCCATGGTGGTTCCATTTTATCAGGCATTCATAGACAAATTTTCTGTTTCAGCTTTACTATCAAGCTCTGAACTTTGGTATGATAGTTTCCTCAGCTTTAATGATATGGAAAGGTTTGATGGTAGTAACAGGAAGTGAAAGTCCCATAGTAGTTGTTTTGAGGTACACATTTCACCAATTAATGAGATTTCAGTGCGCTTTAAGTTGACAATATAGTGAGATGATCTCTATATATAGCTTATACAAATATGTATCACTTCCATTTCCTATAGACTCAATACATTTGTTATAAAGATATGTACAAGCAAAACAATTCCGATAATCAAAATTACATCCAAAACTAGGCGGGGCCAGTAAATCTGAAAGTGGGGGTGACCTTAAACAAATTGCAAAAGAAACAACTGCAGTTGGGATCGTTTAGATATATATATTTGACATCATCATATTCAAATTCGGCCGAATTCGGCCCATGGGTTTTGGTCCTAATTTGCATAAATCCAAAATGGCCGCCAAATTGCATTGAAATAAGTAAAAATGCCAATAACTTTGCTGTCATCGATTTTAGAACCTATAAATATATTAAGGGCAGATAGGAAAGTGTCCCTAAACTTTCTATTTCTGATGCCAAAATTTACCTGGGACGTCTATATGACGTCATACGCTATTAGGGAAGAAATTGTGACGTCATAGACCCCAACTATAATTCGACAGACCCAACTATATTCGGCAGACCCCCTATACTATATTCGGCAGACCCAACTATATTCGCAGACCCCCTATACTATATTCCGCAGACCCCAACTATAATCTGCAGACCCCCTATACTATATTCGGCAGACACCAACTATAATTCGCAGACCCCAACTATAATTCGGCAGACCCCAACTATAATCCGCAGACCCCCTATACTATATTCGGCAGACCCAACTATATTCGCAGACCCCCTATACTATATTCGGCAGACCCCAACTATAATCCGCAGACCCCCTATACTATATTCGGCAGACACCATATCCTTTTTTTTTCATTTTTTGAGGCCATTTTTTTTGCGCCGACATTTTTTCATATACAAGCAATGTTTGGATATGCGTCAATAATTAGACTTAGAGATGAAATCATCTAGACATCCAGAGGTATGTACAAAGCACTGTAATCATCTAGACATCCAGAGGTATGTACAAAACACTGTAATCATCTAGACATCCAGAGGTATGTACAAAACACTGTAATCATCTAGACATCCAGAGGTATGTACAAAACACTGTAATCATCTAGACATCCAGAGGTATGTATAAAACACTGTAATCATCTAGACATCCAGAGGTATATACAAAACACTCTAATCATCTAGACATCCAGAGGTATGTATAAAACACTGTAATCATCTAGACATCCAGAGGTATGTACAAAACACTGTAATCATCTAGACATCCAGAGGTATGTACAAAACACTGTAATCATCTAGACATCCAGAGGTATGTACAAAACACTGTAATCATCTAGACATCCAGAGGTATGTACAAAGCACTGTAATCATCTAGACATCCAGAGGTATGTATAAAACACTGTAATCATCTAGACATCCAGAGGTATGTATAAAACACTGTAATCATCTAGACATCCAGAGGTATGTATAAAACACTGTAATCATCTAGACATCCAGAGGTATGTACAAAACACTGTAATCATCTAGACATCCAGAGGTATGTACAAAACACTGTAATCATCTAGACATCCAGAGGTATGTACAAAACACTGTAATCATCTAGACATCCAGAGGTATGTACAAAGCACTGTAATCATCTAGACATCCAGAGGTATGTATAAAACACTGTAATCATCTAGACATCCAGAGGTATGTACAAAACACTGTAATCATCTAGACATCCAGAGGTATGTATAAAACACTGTAATCATCTAGACATCCAGAGGTATATACAAAACACTGTAATCATCTAGACATCCAGAGGTATTTACAAAACACTGTAATCTCCAACTATTACGTTTTTACTTGCAAAGTATATCAAAAACTGCTTTTGGAACTTTGTGGGCCAGTAGCGTATTTAGTGGCAACATGCCATCCCTCACAATTTGGGCATTTCCATGCTATGCCTCCCTCCCCACTCTCGTTTCTCCGCCACTTTGGATTGACATCCTTGGATGTTGGAAATGAGGAGGGTTCAAAATTGGTGGAAATTACATTGTACAATCCTCGGCAGTTTCCGAAAACCATAATCTGTTACCGAGCTTTAGTGTAACTTTCAAAGAGACCGTTTGATTACGATAAACCAAAAACAAAAACTGTTTTATTCAATGGTGTGAAAGGAGCTTAATATTCTATAAACCTCAGTGAATAAGGGCAATATCAATATCCCGGGCATCTAACTCTTAAAATTGTCCCTCAAACCCGATACAAATTTTTTTATCTTGAACTTTAATTTGGTGGAATATATCAGGAAGTTGCGTTTCCAGGCATCAAATTCTCAAAGTTTTCTAATGAATTCCTGTTACAAATATACCTTATATTCGTCAGAACATGTCAGGAAATAGCGTTTACATGCATTTAGTTCTCAAAATTTTCTATGCTAGATCACTCAGACACTACTTTACAAATAATATTCAAATCTCAAATTTGCTAGGAAATGTTAGGAATTTTCGTTTCCAGGCGTCCACTTCTCAAAATTTTCTTTTCGTGGTCTCGCAATATCTCTACGCTAGATCCCTCACCCTATACAATTAATCTTGAACCACAATTTGGAAGGAATATGTCAGAAATTTACGTAAAATTCTCAAAATTGTTTTTTGGTGGCCCTGAAGTCCCTATACAAATAAACCTTCAATTAGTCAGAAAATGTCAAGAAAAAGTGTTTATGGGCGCTTAGTTACCAAAATTTCTTCTTCTTGTCCTGCATTTCCTACACAACAAATCATTTAATTCAACCGAGAATAACGTTTCAGTTTCTGAATTTTTTTAGAGGAGGTCCCCAGACTGCCGAATATAGTATAGGGGGTCTGCGGAATATAGTTGGGGTCTGCCGAATATAGTATAGGGGGTCTGCGGATTATAGTTGGGGTCTGCGGAATATAGTATAGGGGGTCTGCGGATTATAGTTGGGGTCTGCCGAATAGAGTATAGGGGGTCTGCCGAATAGAGTATAGGGGGTCTGCCGAATATAGTTTGGTCTGCCGAATATAGTATAGGGGGTCTGCCGAATATAGTTGGGTCTGCCGAATATAGTATAGGGGGTCTGCCGAATTTAGTATAGGGGGTCTGCGAATTATAGTTGGGTCTGCCGAATATAGTATAGGGGGTCTGCGAATTATAGTTGGGGTCTGCGGATTATAGTTAGGGTCTGCCGAATATAGTTGGGTCTGCCGAATATAGTATAGGGGGTCTGCGGATTATAGTTAGGGTCTGCCGAATATAGTTGGGTCTGCCGAATATAGTATAGGGGGTCTGCGATCTTCGGATTATACAGGTCTGCGATCTTCGATCTTCGGATTATACACTATTGTTTAAATTTTCGTTTTCGCTGATGTTATATTCTCAGGTGATAACTATGACGTCACAATTTCTTCCCTAATAGCGTATGACGTCATATAGACGTCCCAGGTAAATTTTGGCATCAGAAATAGAAAGTTTAGGGACACTTTCCTATCTGCCCTTAATATATTTATAGGTTCTAAAATCGATGACAGCAAAGTTATTGGCATTTTTACTTATTTCAATGCAATTTGGCGGCCATTTTGGATTTATGCAAATTAGGACCAAAACCCATTGGCCGAATTCGGCCGAATTTGAATATGATGATGTCAAATATATATCTAAACGATCCCAACTGCAGTTGTTTCTTTTGCAATTTGTTTGGGGTAAAAAGTTATTCCTCCCCGCCTAAACATGGCAAAATCAAGGAAGTATACGAAAAGAGTAAGCATGGTCTGCTTCATGCGAAACACCTGACACTACTATATATATGTCTACATCATGGGATACAATCAGATCAATGTATGCTTAGCTAAACAAATCAGTCAAGATGCCATTATGTTGGGTTTTAGGCTATGCAACAGCAACACATATAACTACGAGAAAGCAGTGTTAATTTTGTACTGTTGATTTTAATTATATCAATTTTTTTTTTCTGATTTCAGTGGTAGTATGGAGCCTGCTTTTTACAGAGGTGACCTTCTACTTTTAACAAATCATCCAGAAGAACCTATTCGAGTTGGTGAAATTGTTGTTTTTAAAATTGAAGGAAGAGATATTCCTATTGTTCATAGAGTACTAAAGATACATGAAAAGTATGTTAAAAACTTTATATTTTCAAGAAATAAGAGTTTTAGATCTTCAAGATTTTATGAAGTCATGTTCATATCATACTTTGAGATTCACAGACAACCCCAAATTATCCCTTTGGAAGTTTACTTCAAACATAACTATCAGGTTTATGGTAAATAATGAACATAAAGGCTTACGTGAAACTAGGTTTGTATTGACTTATTACAACTACTTCTAGAAAATATAACATATTTTGATGTATTAATGATGAAATACATATATGTAATTGTATTATGTTCTCTCTGTCATTGTAGAGAAGATGGTTCACTAAAATTTTTAACTAAAGGTGACAATAACTCTGTTGATGATAGAGGTTTATATGCCCCTGGACAGTTCTGGTTGGAGAAGAAAGATGTTGTTGGTAGAGCAAGAGGGTAGGTATATTAACCAAAATTATTTTTATTGTGAAAATCAGTTTTCCTCTGCGGTGTATGGTACCAGTGTTTTAATTTGTATGATCTGGCAATCTGAAATATAAGACTTTTATCACTTTTACCATATAATTGTGAATAAAATTCTCACCATTGACACCCTCAAGTAAATCATAAAAATCTGTATGATTGAGTCTTTGTCATTATCTAAGACTTAAGGCATGTGCCCACATTCGCGTTTTACGTCGTGTAATACGCGTCAAAATACGCTCAAAATTACGCGGCATAATACGCTTTGTTGTACTATGTCCACATAAGCGTAATTGGAGGCGTGATTTCTAAAGAGGAATATTATGATGGCGGACAAATTTGACAATGACATTAAACACTTCATATTTACAATAAACGGCAAAAAAAGGGAAAACAAGTCATGAAAACCGTGTTGATGAAACAATGAAGATTTATGACCATGATGACTGATATGCCCACGTGACAGTTTCGGTGCAATTACATTGGTTGACTATGAATGGGACGTGTATTAGAGATACAAGGTTATGAGCGTATTACTCGTTGTCGGCAAAGCGGGGTGTGTTTTACAAAAGGCCTATGTGGACAAGGTACTATTGAAATGACCTCTAGGGTTTTTTGGCGTTTTCATGACACGTATTACGCGAATGTGGACACAAGCCTTTAAAGTAGAATAGAATATTTAGCAGGTTACCGCATTCTAATCATCTTAGGTTATCATGCCTGTACTAACACACTTCAGTTGAATGTATTCAAACCAATTAACATCTTTTTCTTTCAGATTTTTACCGTATGTAGGAATAGTTACTATATTAATGAATGATTATCCTAAATTCAAGGTATTTATAACTTTTATACTGAATGAAGAATGTCCTTTACAACTTTTTGAATTTCTAGCATTGATAGCAGCTAATTTGCCAACCATGTAGGATTTAGGAACCCAGTCGATTCTTACTAGATGACTTAATTAACGCTTCACATACTATTATATTACATTATGTTGTTTATTTTTTCGTCATTCAATGTAATGATATTTATTATTAATCTGTTTCAGTATTTGGTGCTAGCCTGTCTTGGTATATATGTTTTAATACATAGAGAATAACATCAAAATATCATCTTTCTTAACTCATTGTACATTGTTATTGTCATTTGTTGTCAAAGGTATTGGGCGATGTAGATGTCATTCTTTTATGTAAGTGTTGTGTACATTAAAAAAAGGATAAGGCATCTTAACTATTTCTGTTGTATGGTGACATAACTGAATGTGGTCTCACCAATTAATGATGCCTTAAAACACCTGGACCAGTGAACAACTTCAGACAAATATATTCAGGACCATTATTATTTCAATCATCACCCTTTACATTGGAACTTACAGAAGTAAATTTGTTTTGAATTCTTACATAATATCATACCTTTTAATTGTTTTGAAATGTTTGGAGAAATTATTTTATAAATTAGTTTTGTCCTTCAGAACCATTGCAAGTTAAATAGTTGTAACTGTTCAATACTGTCATCTTACTAATGTCAAATGTCAAATGTCTTGAAGTAGTAACATGATCAAAGTTACATTATATATTATATATATATATACAGTATATATAAGAAAATATGTATCACATAAAACATGCCCTATTTGTAAAGTTAATCAAAATTTAGGCAATTTGTATGTCAAAGTAATAAAAATCTGAAATTGTCCATGAAAATCAAATTTTGCATCTTGTCATTATTAGAGTAATGTATGTATATTTTGTTATTTATTGTTAATTAATGTGGGTATAGAAGGTAAAAAAAATGAATTGTAAAATGTTGCTTAAATTACCTGTAAGGAAAATTGCATGTGCTTCTCATATTTTTTGTGTAACTATATTTTGTAATGACCTATGTGTATCATTGACGTCTGATAAATAAACCCTTAAAACATTGTCCCAATTATGCTATATCACTTACATATGATCACAGGTATCTATAAATATGATGTAACATCATGGTTATGCAACACTTCTAAAATGTTCAGCCCTAACCTTGGTAACAAAGTTGCACATAACTCGTGTAAAAGAGTAGTATGTATGAGACTGTATGCCCTCATGCGTTTCCATTGTCCCTCAATCCATTTCCAAAATGAGAGGGCAATTGCCCAGTGGTAACCCACAAATGGCTAGCTTCATTTGTTTTTTTCACTGTTGTAAATGTATCAAATCAAATATTGTGAAGCTACATTTGTTATAAAAATACCAATGTGGAAAAGCAATATTCTTTCTAAATGATAAAAGTTTTTTAATCTAATGAAATGATATTATGCAATATGGTGTACAAATATGTACAATTGTCAATAAATGAAGGAATATAAAATTATTTATAACAAAACAAGATGAAAAATGATAAACAAAATTTACATCCAATATAAAACACCTGTCATGCTTTCTTGAGTATTTATGGAATCTTTGAGATTCAGATTAATAGTTAGGAGAATTGTACCAGTAGGTGAAATAAAGGAACCAATGTGCTCTAAGCAATCAATCAATAACTAAAATAAGTCACAATGGATCATATATGACAATGTATACTAAGAGTGACTAAAAAAGATATACAATTGTATTGATTGTGGTTTTGCTTTAAAGTTAGAGCACACAAAATTATTTTAAAAAATGTAAGAAATACATGATACCATGTAAATTCATAAATTAGTCGATGTATTCTGTTGTATAGTTAAGGCAGAGAACCACTTATCAATGTAAATATTCCAGAATATAATACATCAAACATAGCACTTTAAAATGTCACTTTAGCCAAAAACAATATTCCCATTGTTAAATTTATTACAGAGCACTATTATTTTGCATGGATGTACAAACTCATTTGAATCCAAACCTTTCACACGCTAGACTATAATCTTAATTTGAATGGGTGAAAATTAAGTCCTTAAAAAATTTATTACAATGAAAATTGTGAGGAAGAGATTCCAGTGGTTGCCATTCTAATAGGTATGAGGGTTGGCTGAAAAGTACATAGCCTGAATCGGAAGGAGTTAAGCCACAGTGATGAAACTGATACTAACGACATGGTTTATTTTTCAACATAGTCTCCCCTGCGTTCCACACACTTCTTCCAGCAGTGTTGCAGATGGATCCCGGTGGTATAGAAGCTCTCATCCTGATCACCAAAAAAGTCCTCAACAGCAGATATGACCCAATCATCAGTCAAGTGTATTTTCATGTTCGGGAACAGAAAATAGTCAGATGGTGCCAAATCAGGAGAATATGGAGGGTGATCAACAGATTCAAAGTCACAGTCTCTCACTGTAGCCATTGCAACCACCGAGCATTGTCCTGGTGAAACAGAACCCCCCTTGTCAGTTAATCTCAAAATAAACCATGTCGTTAGTATCAGAAAATGTTGAATTTAATGCATGCCAAGTTTCATCACTTTGGCATAATTACTTCCTAGTCAGGCTATGAACTTTTCAGCCCACCCTCGTACACTCCAATTGGTCATATTGTAACGATAATAAAATAGATATAGGTGATGGCAATGAGAATATTAGCTTGTGTAGATGTCTGATTCTAATAACACACAGATCTAATAGTCAAATAGAATGTTATATTAAATCACTGTTTCCATTTCATCAGAATCACTAGATTCTCCTTGTAATAACACTTTAGGTTGTTCATTGTCAAAATTAATCACATAATTAGCTCTATAAGGTGGTGAGAAGGCAACAGGTTGATTGTCAATGTTAGCATGATATTGTCCAGGAGATGGTTCTATCTTATGGTGAACTGGTGTTGGTTTATTACGGTTTAATTCAGAATAGCTACAACCAGCTGGAGTTTCTAACATTGGACGGATTGATTCTGTGGTAAAGACAAATTTAGGTCTGTGTTTATTGCTCTGATTATGTTGTGAGTGAGTAGAATGATGTGATAGAGATGATGATTGAGATGAGCTATCTCTAGAGGTAGTGGTACAGTCACTGTAACATGGTGGTGGAGAGTATGGAGGGGGTTTCTCTTCATTAGCTTTGTTCTCCATGGCTGAGTATAGGTGGTAATTATGACGAGTGACAGGATCAATATACCCCACAATACCTGTACCAGCTTCACTAGAACGCTGTACAACCTGGAACGCTGAACACCTCTCAACAGTGTTTTGATAAAGATTGGGTTGGTTAATAACAGGCACTGAATTGCTGTCAGGAATTCTTTGAAAAGCTGCTTTAGGGTTGATTTTCTTTACAGGTTGAGCATAAATACCTTCTGATGGTTTTCTCACTTCATTAATATTATGATATTCTGGATGATTTAAATGATTGGGTTGAGATTGAGCATGGTTGATTAGTGGGCTATGTTTATTAACTTGACTATACAAATCTTCAGGATGTGGGTCTGGGTTATCTATGGCTTTAATATAACTTTTTGGTCGTCCTGAATTAGGAATGATATTTTGTTGAACTGGAATATTAATAGGTAGATCACTCGACGTGTTTTTACGATGAGATCTACGAAGACGGTTTGGTGGAATGTCTGACAATTCAGATTCTTCACTATCAGTTGGTATTTTAGGTTTGATTTTTTTCTTCTTCTGAACTTTGACTTCTGAATGATTGGCATAAATCCTTTCTTCTTCAAATCCACTCATATAACTTCCTACATCATCTATTTCTTCATAATGAGGTACATGTATATGACTACTCTTTCTTTTCTCATTCGATCCCTTAGCCTTAATTGATTGAGATCTTTCCCAGGAAGGAAAATTATTTTCATAAAACTCATTCAAGTTAGCTGTCTGTAAATTCTCGTACATTTGTTGTTTCTTAGTTTTATATGGCTGAGGAGTATGTGACCTAATTTTACGCACATCGCGTTCTGACTCAGATGACCTTGACCTTGAATGATATGGCTGTGGTGTAAACGATCGTCGTAATTGTTCATCAAGTTTTTTAGCACTTAATTCCACCTGAGATTTAGAATGTTCATTTTCTTTGAGATATCGCATTTGTAAACTTAATATCACCATTAACTGTTTTGAGTCTAAATTATGAAGAGTTACAGCTCTTTGTCCTCTGCGTCTGTGCTCCTTTAATTTCCCTTTTGTCACTTTTTCCTTTGGAGATGTATTGTCTGACATATCTAAATTGTTAGATTCAGTCTTTGGAGCTTTCAGACTATGACAACGTTGTAAACTAGATCGAAGTCTATTGGCACTAGTGTCTGATTCAATTCTTTCTAAATCACTGTATGATGGTAAAATTGGTCTCCCTAAATTAGGATTTTGCTCATTCTCGCTATCTGATGAATCGGGTGTGTTGGAATTGCTTATAGTGAAGATCTCATCATACGTACTGTTCTGAAATGATATAAAAAAAATTACAGATTAAAAATCAAACAAATCTTTACAAAAAATAATCTTAATTAAAGAATTAATTTGATTTTTTTTAAGTGAAATTTGAAATAAGGTAAAAACTCTTATTTTTTAATCTACATTCGACAGATCAGTGGGGAGCCACATGCATCAGATGGAAAATTGCAACTAAAAAGAACAAATAGTAGGCTATACACACATCAGAAAGTCCTTTAAACTTTAAGCTAACTATATGGCAGAACTATGTCAAGTATAGTTAATCAGAAACCACTTGTCAACTACCTTGCCCTGCCTGGTGACTACTTAACTCTTTAGATATAAATAACATAAATTAAAACAGGTCTAAAGTAAAAACTCAACATTCTCAAAAAAAAAGTTCTTTATTTTTATACTACTGTATTTTTCTACTCCTTTATGAGACAAAATCTGCAGGTACTATTAAAGCCTATGCCGAAATCTATAATATATAGGCCTATATATATAAATTGCTTGAAGCAATGAATAAGGTTATAAATGATTGATATCAAATCATATACTTTCTTTTTTTCACTTCTTATCTTTAAGTTGAAAGGTAAGTTATTGACTGTTTTTATTAGTTGATGGTGATTGATATGCCGGGCACTATATGAGAAAACAAACTAGACTCATTGTGATACTATGTACAGGGGAGAATATCTAGTGATATCTAAATGGAATCAGAATTGTATAAATTTTTGGTTTATGTTTAATTTGGTTTTTGCAATAATCTTGGTATTTATGCTGAACAAATGTTGAAGACTTTGATAATAATTCTCAACAATTAGCATCCAAGAGCCAAAAAATATCAGGTACAGGAGATACAGGTATAGGCCTGATAATATCAAAATACCAAAGTCTCTCTAGAAATATGAAATACCATAACAATGAAAGGTATTGTTTTATTATAAACTCAGTTGTCCTTATAGTGAAATAGTCTTTTGTTGTGATTATTTGATCAAACAATGAAATTCAATGTGACAAAAATAACATATTTACTAACATGTCTGTCACAAACTGAAAAACATTTAACCTTTGACTGAGCCTTCTGTCTAATACTAAGTTATAGTGAAAAGTGTTTCTAAATTTATCATTTGTATTGCTGATATTTCAGCACCATTCCGATTTTTTTAGTCAGGTGTATGTATTTGCATTAATACTATGTGTTTTATAACATCTCTATCATACAAGGCCCTTAGATGTTATTAGCAGCATTTGATATAGTTACTAGTTCCTAAATATTAAGTTTTTGCTGGATTGTATTAAACCAAACGTCTGGAATTGGACATATAAAAAGTTTACAAGACCTTTTTTACAATCACTATAGTCTATAATGTTGTCCAAAAATGCTGAAACTCTAATATCTGATTATCATTTGTTCATATGAAATGTCATCTTTTTTTTGGGGGGATGATGTAAATTGATATTCCTCTCTTCCTCAAAAATTCATCTTTTAACTTAATATCCTAATCAATTCTTGCCAAATATATTATCAGGCTTTTAAGATATAATTGTAGCCTACTTATTATCAAAACTTAGATCAATGGATGACATTTTCAAGAATTTAAGTACATGGAGGATTTATTCTTTAAAAAGATAAATAAATATATGAAATTTCAACCCAATGCCTTTGCAAAGCAGAAAATAATATATCCTACACAACCGTCTGGTGTTTGTCCAAAATCAACAACATCCTCAACTCAGTCTGCCAAGTACAAACATGTGGGTGTTCAATATTTAGCTATCAAAAGAATGAAAATATTTGGTACTATTTACATTGTCTAAACACTCTTGTCGTGGAGGTTTAATATTCAGAGAAATCTATAATTTAAACTTGATCTTCATTTTAGATTTATATTGTATACCCATACCAAATTTAAACACAATCAGTTGTCATTATATACAAAATGATCAGACATAAATGCCAAAAATATATATTTACAGTGAAAATAAGAGTTACCTGGTATCCTAATTTCTTACGTCTTTCCATTCTAAGCACCAATAAAGCTAATATAGCTGATATTATACAGACAATAGCTGAGACAACACATAAACCACATAATGTATATAATATCTGTATTAATACCACTTCTATATCTGTACAATTAGATGTATCTTGAAATATTAACGTGACTGGTTCTGAAATGTAAAGATATAGGTGGAGATGATGGCTGGAAAGAAAGGCTTCAATAAAACAAACTTTTACATTACAAGTAGCCTACAATTATCTGATATATACATGGCTGTTTCTCAAGTACATCTTTTGACAGATAAATTGTGTAGGCCTATATGTCACAGTAGAAACTAAAATCCAGGGGAATATTCAAATTCCCCAAAGGACAAAGTCCAAATGGTTTTTTAACATATATTTGCATTTATGATGTTGAGATACAACTAAAAGTAGTTACATGTAAAAGCCATATTTTACTCAACTCTCAGAATGTGAGTAACGGTATTTCTTTTACAGAACATTGCCTATAGGTATAAAATTAAATTCATCATAGTTATTGGAATCAGCAGAAACTAAGTAAAAACTAAAGTATTGTTTCTGACCATGTTGATATGCTTAACTAGACTATATTAAGAATGTGTTATTGTAAAAGGTCTTGACGTGTAATTTAATTTTGAAGGTCATAATTTTATTTTTCATAAAAAATAAGAAACATTAAAAAAATAACCCACCTTCAATGGAGTAGTCAAGTTGAATAAAAGAACGACTATATGGTGATAGACAATGACATTGTTTTAGTGAAGAAAGGAATGTACAATGTAACAGTTGATTTATTGGTGGAATTATTAAAGTACCAGTTAAAATAGCTGATATACCATTTAAAAACGCAGCACCAACATTTACAAATACACAAGCTATTACCTGTAAAATACAACATTCTTATTGAAATTTAAAAAGTAGGCCTATTTTAAGTGTTTTTTTAAGAATTTGGTTTAATGGTATGGTAATCATTTTGAGTTTCTGACAAATTTTGAATTTGCAGTTCTTGATTTTCAATGCTCGTTTAGCCTAATAAAGAACATTTATCCTATCCTGTTCTTCCAATACCAGATATAAAATAGAATGACAGTACCAATTTACTGTCCAGAAACATCCAGGTCAAATACAAATCTTATGCATTTAATTACATAACATGTTTATATAATTAATATGAACACATTATCAATGATTTACTTTACTTTTATCACCTGAAGAGCTAAATTCCATCTACCGGTATGTGTATTACTTTTCAAAATTAAAATGTTAAAAGTATATGAAAATCATCTCTAAGAATTGGTATCAAAATATATACAAAATAATATATCACTTACTAAGATAATGTTCCTCTTCCAAAATAACACTAGAACCAGTATACCAGCAATAATAACCTACAATATACAAAATGAATGAAATTACACATGGACATGGGACATCTTATAATTGCTCTACTACTACTACTCCAGAATGCTGAAGAAAATAGACCCAGTTTTCACCCCGGTTGTTACTTCCATTGATGTTAGATGCTTTGGTCCATACGTATCAAAAGTAGATTAAAACTGTTATAGAAGGAATAAAAGTGAATGACAACCCACATCAATATTCTCAATGAATTTGAATTGCTCGGGGGCCTTATTCTCGAAAACTTAACTTACAATGATTTTAGTGTTCCAGTTATCTGATTGGTCAATCCCTAAAATCGATTTTAAATATATCTTTATTATCCAATCAGATTACTGTATTACTTAAAATCTGTATTTTATCTAAGTTAAGTTTTTGAGAATAAGGCCCCAGGTAATCTGATATGAACAATGCTGTGCTATAAGAGATGATAAAATGTTGTCAGTTGAGTTATGAAATGGTATTAATCTCTTATAATCTTATCAGGCCCGTAGCCAGGAATTTCCAAGGGGGGGGTTATATGGACTCTCAAAGCAATCAAACTCAACTTTAACATTTACAATTCAAACAGAACGTGTACTTTAACAGTGCTTATTTGCTTTTAAAGGGGGGTTCGTCCGAACCCCCCGAACCCCCCGAACCCCCACTGGCTACGGGTATGCTTATAAACAAAATATTGAGAATGAAACAGCAACTATACAGTGATAATTTTGAAAGATAGCTTGCCAGGCAAGGTAATATACGCCCACTGGCAGTTTTGTTTGAAAAAGAACATTTGGCAGAAAATAGCAACCGTCAAATATTCAACCTGTAGTCATAGGCCTACATTTCATTCAGAACTTAAATTAAGTGTCGTCCAAACATTTTTTTCTCGATTTCATCAAGGGTTAAGCATTCATCAAGTTTAGTCAAAATCCGTCTCTGTTTATGAGCTAAAAACTAAAACCTATTTTGAACAAGAAGGGCAATAAGTCATATCAAATATTTTTTTGATTTTTGATAGGGTTTATCGTGTGATAATAAACTATTTCAATAGGTTTCATTAAAATCTAATAGAAAAAGAATTGTGCCTTCTAGAGTATTTACAAACTAAAAATTAACTCGTTTTAAAGAACAATAATTTATATTAAATATTTTTTGATTCTTTTGATTTTCAATAGGGTTCATCCTTGGGTGATAATAAACAATTGCAGTAAGTTTCGTCAAATTCTGTAAAGAATTGTGACTTGCATAGTGTTAACAAGCTAAAAATCGAACGCGTTTTACAGAACAAGGGCAATAATTCATATTTAATATTTTTCGATTCTTTTGATTTTCAAAAGGGTTCATCCTTGGGTGATAATAAGCAATTTCAGTGAGTTTAATCAAAATCAGTAAAGAATTGTGACTTGTAGAGTGTTAACGATCTAAAAATCAAACGCGTTTTGAAGAACAAGGGCAATAATTATGTTATTTTTCTATTCTTTTGATTTTCGATAGGGTTCATCCTTGGGAGATAATAAACAATTTCAGCAATTTTCATTAAAATCCGTAAAGAATTGTGACTTGTAGAGTGTTAACGAGCTAAAAATCGAACGCGTTTTAAAGAACAATGGCAATAATTCATATCAAATATTTTTCGATTCTTTTGATTTTCGATAGGGTTCATCCTTGAGTGATAATAAACAATTTCAGCAAGTTTCATCAAAATCCGTAAAGAATTGTGATTTGTAGAGTGTTAACAAGCTAAAAATCGAACGTGTTTCAAAGAACAAGGGCAATAATTCATATTAAATATTTTTTGATCTTTTCGATTTTCAATACGGTTCATCCTTGTGTGATAATAAACAATTTCAGCAAGTTTCGTCAAAATCCATAAAGAATTGTGACCTGTAAAGTGTTAACAAGCTCAAACTCGAACGCGTTTTAAAGAACAAGGGCAATAATTCATATCAAATATTTTGCGATTCTTTTGATTTTCAATAGGGTTCATCCTTGGGTGATAATAAACAATTTCAGCAAGTTTCGTTAAAATCTGTAAAGAATTGTGACCTGTAGAGTGTTAACAAGCAATTGTGGATGGACGGACGGACAGACAGACCGACGGACGGACCGACGGACATGGGTGACGGCAATATACGCTCCACATTTCATGTGGGCGTATAAAAAAATGGTCAAGAACGTATCTGGTCACAAGTCCCCTATGAGTGATGTTAAGAAATTAGAAGGTTGTACAAATGACACTGCAATGAAGAAGCGATCTGCGCGATCTTCAGATTGTTACAGGTATTCAAGAATAACTCCATCCCTGCCAAAATAATGAATTCATAGTATAAGTTGGTAGACTGCTTCAACTTAATGAATTGAATTTGCCAAAAACACTGAAAACCTCACATTATGTATGTTGGCCAACTTCTATTTACAAGCTAGACACTGTGGCCCATATTCTTGAAGGATGATTAACGTTAGTCTGCGATTTAAACTGAGATTAACTCAGACCGGGTATTCCTGAAGAAGGTTTAAATTTTGATCAGTGATTAAAATAAACTATGATTAAGCTAAACTGGATTTTAATCCTCCTTCTGGAATAGCACCAAAAATGATATTCCAGAAGGGAGACTAAATTTTAAACAGTGACTAAACCAAATCTAAGATTAATTTAGTCAGTGTTTAAATTTGTTGTCTAAAATTTGGTATTCTTTAACGTTGACTAGTTGATAATCTAGGTCTAAAATGGGCCAAAATTTAGTCACTCGAGGGGGCTAGTCTAAAGTGGTTTTAAGGTTATTTCATGCGATATTCAATTTCTGGTAGAACACTTGAATAAATTATTTTAAGTGGTAGAATTTACTTGATGCACGTTTTATAAGCATATTTGTTTTAGTTTTTTTTTTCTCACTTTAAAGGCCAAATGAATCATCACAAATTTGTCCAAAATTTGAAGATGTTATGTCCAAGGCTCGTGCAACTTGACAATGTGTTAAAATATGCCCACACTGCTGCAAATACGTTAAGGAAACTGAAATCTTGGCATTAAGTGAAAGGCCACTTCTCTGATCATCACCAAAAACAGACAAATTTTCGATAGTACATCTACATACCAAAAACAAAGACACATTCAAAATTGTTCACTGTAGGCACAGGTTGATGAAAACATTGTCGCCAAAAGGATATGACTCCTCTTTGTTAAAGGGACAGTCTGAATTTTTTTTAGGTCAAAAAATTTTTTTGCTCAAATTTGTGAAAACTTTACACCAAAATCTGTAACTATGTGCCCTTTAATGTATCTGAAAGTTTTAACTAAAAAAAATCCAGCCGTTAATTTTTAAACCCTAAAAACATGCTAAAATTTTTAAAAACCTTACGTAAGGTTTTTAAGTGTGTTATGTTTTTTGGACGCTGATAGGAAACTACTGAACGGATTTGAGTAAAATAAACTCCTAATTGTAGAGAAATGTCCCTCTTGTGTATTTAAAAGGTTTCGGCTAGAAATATTGAGCCATTTAAAGGGCAAAACCCAAAACTAGGTCAAACTGCTTAATTAACAATACGTACTCCCTATTTGTAATTAACCCTTTAAAACCAAATTCAGTTTGATCAAGAAGATATAGAGATACAATAAGCATACTTTAAAAATACTCTCAGGTAGCATTTGCTATTTTTGCGATAATGGAAACTTTTTTCAAAAAAGCAGAATGGCCCTTTAAGACCCTATATTTGTGGTAGTGTTAGGGAAAAATAAAACAAAATTTAACTTATAAACTTTTCTTTCATGTAAATAAAATTAACAAAAAAAAAACAAGTGGTTGCCTAGCAATATACGCCCACTTACTACATAAATTGTCAATATATCAAGGAATGTTACTATCTTAATTTTTGTTGGATGGTGTTCAGATTTGAATTCATCCAATATCTTGTTAATATAAAGCATCTAATTTCATAACTAATAAAACTCCGTAAATATTTGTCGAATCGATCCGGAATCCAAACTTGTCCAAGATTTTATGGATATTATCCTACACACAAAAGTTTATTAAATTCCTACCACAACTGTCGTCTCTATCACGTTCGCAAGTCATTTTTAACACATTTTAGGTGTAAAACTCTGTAAATATTTGTTGAATCGATCCGGAATCCAAACTTGTCCAAGATTTTATGGATATTATCCTACACACAAAAGTTTATTAAATTCCTACCACAACTGTCGTCTCTATCACGTTCGCAAGTCATTTTTAACACATTTTAGGTGTAAAACTCTGTAAATATTTGTTGAATCGATCCGGAATACAAACTTGTCCAAGATTTTATGGATATTATCCTACACACAAAAGTTTATTAAATTCCTACCACAACTGTGGTCTCTATCACGTTCGCAAGTCATTTTTAACATATTTTAGGTGTAAAACTCCGTAAATATTTGTTGAATCGATCCGGAATTTGAACTTTAAAACGTGAATTTTAGTCGAATCAAACCCAAATTCGAACTTGTCCGAGATCTTATGAATATAATCCTACATACAAATTTTATTCAAATCCAACTAAAACTGTGGTCTTTATCGCGTTCACAAGCCATTTTTAACATATTTTGGGTGTAAAAGTCCGTGAATTTTAGTCGAATCAAACCCAAATTCGAACTTGTCCGAGATCTTATGAATATAATCCTACATACAAAATTTTATTCAAATCCAACCAAAACTGTGGTCTCTATTGCGTTCACAAGCCAATTGTGGACAGACGGACGGACGGACGAACAGGGGCGACGGCAATATACGACCACATTTCAATGTGGGCGTATAAAAATGATTATTTATTAACTGTCTTCTGTAAAGTAATCCTGCTATGTTTCTAACCTGTGCTCTATCATCAATCATATTATCATCTCCCGCATTTTTTTTATTTCACGAAATCCATGCTCCTCACTAAAACTACTATAAACTCTTTTCCAGGCCATATCCTTTCGCCTGGTTGCATTTCCATCAGTATGTTCATCCTCTATAATTCTTATTTCTTTTTTATACGCCCACATGAAATGTGGAGCGTATATTGCCGTCACCCATGTCCGGCGGTCCGTCCACAATTGCTCGTTTACAATCTACAAGTCACAATTCTTTACGGATTTTGATGAAACTTGCTGGAATTGTTTATTATCACCCAAGAATGAACCCTATTGAAAATCAAAAGAATCAAAAAATATTTAATATGAATTATTGCCCTTGTTCTTTAAAACGCGTTCGATTTTTAGCTTGTTAACACTCTACAAGTCACAATTCTTTATGGATTTTGACAAAACTTACTGAAATTGTTTATTATCACCCAATAATGAACCCTATTGAAAAGAAAAGAATCGAAAAATATTTAATATGAATTATTGCCCTTGTTCTTTAAAACGCGTTGATTTTTAGGTTGTAAATACTCTAGAATGCACAATTATTCTTTTTCGATTAGATTTTAATGAAACCTATTGAAATAGTTAATTATCACACGATAAACCCTATCAAAAATCAAAAAATATTTGATATGACATATTGCCCTTCTTGTTCAAAATAGATTTTAGTTTTTAGCTCATAAACAGAGAAGGATTTTGACTAAACTTGATGAATGCTTAAACCTTGATGAAATCGAGAAAGAAAATGTTTGGACGACACTTAATTTAAGTTCTGAACGAAATGTAGGCCTATGACTACAGGTTGAATATTTGATGGTTGCTGTTTTCTGCCAAATGTTCTTTCTCAAACAAAGCTGTCAGTGGGCGTATATTACCTTGCCTGGCAAGCTATCTTCTTCTATTAAATCTATCAGCATTTCTTTTTCATTTGGTGTCCAATTTGTACTTTACTCTGAATCTTTTTTAATTTTTTCATGCTTGTTTCAGCCATATTGATTTTGCTCAATCAGCTATAAATAGAACTTTATAACTATTTCCTTTCAAGGGGCCCATTATGTCATCAACAAAAATGCCTTAATCCAAGATTATTTAGTCTTAGTTTAAGTTAAACTCTTTTTAAAGTGAAAATGACATTGACGTTTTAAGACCTTATTTAATCAGAGATCAAGAGTAAATTTTAATCAGAGATGAGCTAATCAGAGCTTCAGGAATACCAAATTTAGTCAGACTTTAATCTCTGATGAGCTGATCTTAGATTAGGGCTAATCAGAGTTTAATTTAGACAGCCTTCAAGAATATGGGCCTGTAGGTTTATTATTTTAAGCCTTTAGGTTGTATAAGAAATTTCATAACCAAAATATAAATCAATCAACAAATCAAAACATGAACTATACCTCATTTTTAAACTTTTGAAATAGAAAGTCAAGTAGCAGTTTATGCCAGGCAGAAGTAGTGCAGTGGGAGGAATTGTCTTTGCCCTCTCCCCTGACCCCAAATTAAAAATTCTATTGTTGAGCTTTTAAATGCCTGGGGCCTGTTTCTCAAAACATCTTACGATTAAAAATTGTCGTAAGTGTGGAATTATTCGTTGTAAAAGGCCAAAGTTGCGACAAAATTTTTCTTAAGATTTTTTGAGAAACAGGCCCCAGGTTTTGTGAAGTCCTTAAGATCTACAGTGTACAATTATTTTCTCAAAATCATATCAAATTAATCTAATTGTAATTAATGGAGATCTCTAAACAGACAAACACTGTTAGTAATCTACATGAACTCTGACTTCCATGTTTGACAACATTTATAAACCATATCATTTCAATATTATGTAACGGAAACGCTACATGGCAGAGGAGTAACTACTCAACTCTGCTGTGGGTAAAGTATGGTGTTGGGAAATGACAACAAGTAAATAGTAAAGCTTTATGTACAAGTAAATACAACTGTTACATATAGAATCCGTACATCTAGTTAGCTTCCAAATCTGTTGTGTTGAACAATACACGTTGTTTGGTTTATATAGCCAGTCATCGGCTGTTGATTGGTTTAGCACGCACGTGCGTTCATAACAAGTTCATAACAACTTCTGCACGGGTTTGGTCTCGTTCTGATACCAGTCTTCGTACATCAGCGGAGATTGCCGATGTGCACTCGTAAACTTGTTGTAACTAGTAACTGGATAATCAAGACTGTAAACAAGGGAGATCAATTCCCGTAACAATCTTCCCTTTCTTATTTTTTCAAAGCTGGAAGCTGAAGATTAATAACTAGCGCTGTAACATTAAACTAAACAATAAAAATAAAATAGTCAACATGATAATTATACATCTTTCATCAACGTCTTCAAATAGTTCATAACATAATCATCGAATCTTTTTGGAATTCTGATAGTCCTTCCAGATCTAGTTTTACTAGTGACTTGTATGGGAGCAACAAAAGAAGCTGCCTGGGCCTCTCCCCAAGGATATCAAAAGTTCATGCCCCAAGCGTCTCAGCCAAATAGGAAATGTATTATCATCACAAAGTTTAAAATGATCATGATGAATCATTTTACTAGTCTTCCGATTGGACAATTCATATAAGGGATGACAAGTCTCTGCGACTAGGAATGGACCTTTCCTTAATGGTATTAAACTCTTGCCGTTCCCCATTTTCGTTGAAGAATCAACTTGGCAAACAATGTCTCCAACATTGAACAAATCTTCATGAAAGACATCGTAGTCCCTTTCATGTAAAGCTTCGTCATCTATTTCAGGCGCGCTGGAAAATGGGAATACGTATGGCTGAATGCCCTCCTTGGGTAATTTTGGCAAATGTTTGTATTCCTGTTCAATAGGAGGATTGCTTCCGGTGTCAGTTATAGGAGCTATTTCAAACAATCGTCCCAAGCCCAAATCATGTCGATCCAAAGTGTCCTGGGACTCGGTTAGTGATTCTGCCAACTTAGTCTCCTTGGTCATTGCCAAATTATCACCAGACCTATCGAACAAGTCGTGCAAGTGAGGTGGAACCGTCATTGATGTGGTATCCACGTCAACAGTACCTATAGAAAAGCTGAGGCCTTTCGAAACCGTATCCAATCCACCCATGTCACCCTGAGAACTAGAAGTTGAATTAGACTCTGCCATAGTTTTTCCGATTATCCTCTTAGCATTTCTTTTACGGTGTCCTTTCTTTAATGATTTGAAGGAATCAGAGTCATTAATTACACGAAATACAGTGTACCTAGACTTCCCTACGGTAGAAGAAACCAACAATCCTTTATTATAACTTGAATTAGGTTCAGTCACAAAATCCCCTTCGATTTGTTTCGAAAGTTCTGCCCGACATAAACCTATCGAATTTGGAGGTATGGTTAACCGTCGAGAGACTCTTACTTCCGATGAATCGGGTTTACTAGTGTAAGATTTTAAATCAACGTTAAAAGTTTCATTGCCGATTTGAAGCGACGGGCGCTCTGTATTTATTATACATTTATGGTGCGAAATGAAGTCTAACCCTAAGATCATGTCATCTTCCATAGCAACCATATAAACGTCCCAGTCAAAATATGTATTTCCTATTTTAATTACCATACCTGTAACTCGTTGGGCATAAACAGGTTGGTCTCCTAATCCTGAAAGTTTTATAATTTCTTTGAAATTTAATTGACCATTATATGTTTTACAGATATTTTCGTTAATCAATGTAAGCATAGCAGCCGTGTCGATAACTGCGTCAATTTTAGTTTGATTTATAAACACGGGTACAGTTAAATTCAAATGCTTTGTCAATCTTATTCTAACCTCTGGTGAAGTGTTATTAGACCTTGAACTACTTCTATGTTTTGAACTGGACCTTGTGTCACTAATAGGAGAAGAATTATTACTTCTTTTTCCCCGTCTTTGAAATCGTCCGGAGTCAGACTGAGAATTTTCAGTATCCGACTCTGTCCGGTCACTTCGTCTCACTCTATAATCTCTGTCATAATTATTGAAACGTCTGTCATTATATCGTGAATCACGATCCTGTTCTTGTCTATTATTGTAACGTTCGTGTCGCCTAGGTTGTTCCTGGTCACGATACGGTCTATCATTGTGGTTACTGTTCGTCCAAGTTCGATTGTTGTATCGAGATCGACTCCGACCTGAATATCTAGGGAAACTCTGCCTAGCCTCCCTGTATTCACCGTTATTTCGATCGTATTTGAAATCGTTTTTGTTTCTGTCATTACTAGATTTAGTTAACTCAGTTAATTTATCTAACATAGAACCAAACTGTGTTCCAAGTGAATCAATTTGTTTCCCTAACTTTTCCATATCAATATTGTTTTTGGATTGTTCTGTGTCCGATCCAGACTTAAAGTTTACTTGTCGATGAGAAAAGTTTTTAGAGCCAAATAAACTTTTCTGATTAGCCAAAAATAATCTCATGTGTTTCAATGCGTCCTGAACCGATTTTGGATTCTTTTCCATAGCTTTTTGAGCGGCATCCTTCTCCTTACAACCACGGAGAAAGCATTCAATGGCTATTTGATTCCTTGTCTTACTATTAGCGTCAGTGTAACCGTCCATGGCCAAAGTTTGGACACGCTGAGCGAATTCAGCAAGAGATTCGGTTTCAAGTTGGCGTAAGGATTGCAATTCACGTCTGGCCGAAACAGGTTCCTCTTTTTCACTAAATCGAAAATTTAATTCCTTCTTAACTTCTCTATATGATAGATCAGAAGAAAGTTTATCTGCGTATTCAAGAGCGGAATTTCTTAAACAGTCCATTAGTCGATCTAATCTTTTCGTATTTGACCAATTTTGATGTCGAGCGATACGCTCAAAATGTAGTATAAATGGTTCCCATTTTGTTTTAGGGTCACCGGAGAAGGTTGGCATTTTTGGTTTCTGTGGACTTGGGCTACGCCGTCTTCGTCTATTTCTTTGTCGTCTGTGTCTGTGGTCCGATTCTGACTCTGAACTAGATTTCTGAGTTGAATCAAACTTAAAATCTGAGTCAATGTCGGTATTGTCCGAGTCTGTCTTATTATCATGGCCTTTCTTAGGAGAAGCCGTGAATGTCCGAACTTGCTTATCCGGTTTCGACTCTGCGAACATGGCTTTCTCGTAACGAGCAAGCTCGGTTTTCACAGCATTTGGTGTGTCTTTTAATTTTGTCGGTAAAACATATTTAGAGCCACGTGGGGTGGGCTTAGGTATAGAGGTGGACAATGTAGGTAAATTTGGTAAAGGTGCCCTAGGTTTTGATTTATCCTCTACTTGTTCTATGCGTCTGTCCATTAGAGAAACTTGATTTGACAACGTCACAACCTGTGTCGAAATATTTTGCATAAGGTTTAGCATCTCACCTATGCGGTTATCGGATTGCTGCGTAATCTGAGGTATAATTGGTGTTGTTATCGTCAAATTCTCAAGGTCAGATAATGGGTCAGGTATTTCAAGTCCTGAAATTTCACCCGTCTCGATCATTTCTTCCCAATGACTTTGACTTAATTTTCCTATACTTATGATTTGTTCAAGAGTAATTGGGGTGTCCTGACTGTCTCTTATTTGAACTATACGTTCAGCTATTTTATCCCCTACATGTCTAATTTGTTTTAACTCATCCGTCGTAGCGGTTTGTATATTAATAGATTTCCCAGCCATGTTTGTTTTAAAATCAATGAGAAATGTTTAAAAACTTCTCTGGACGGAGGGAATGTCGAATACAATAGTTAAAATAATAAGTCTTAAATAAGGCGCTTGTGAGCTCGATTTTCACTTTTTAGGGCGAAAAGAGCACGTGCAAACCTATCCTACGTGAAATATAAGTGTCGATAGTTTGAGGAGAGTATAAGTGAATAAGTGCAAGATTTAAAATGTGCAATAATAAAGCCTATACAAAAATCACTTTCGGGTCATAGAACTCAAATGAGGACCACGTGCTTTCTTAACCTACGTGTTATAACCAAGATAGCTAAAAGCCTTCAAGGTGGAAACCTAATCGATGTGTTGATACCGACAGAATAACCGTCGAATGTATCAAAAACAAGAAATATAGCTTACAATTAAATTCAGCTCAAAATGTCAACTTTCCTTTTTCTGTAAATTCTGTAAAATAAATCTGAATAATTAGTACAAATTATACATCCAACAAAATACAATATATCCCACTTCTGACACCAAATGTAACGGAAACGCTACATGGCAGAGGAGTAACTACTCAACTCTGCTGTGGGTAAAGTATGGTGTTGGGAAATGACAACAAGTAAATAGTAAAGCTTTATGTACAAGTAAATACAACTGTTACATATAGAATCCGTACATCTAGTTAGCTTCCAAATCTGTTGTGTTGAACAATACACGTTGTTTGGTTTATATAGCCAGTCATCGGCTGTTGATTGGTTTAGCACGCACGTGCGTTCATAACAAGTTCATAACAACTTCTGCACGGGTTTGGTCTCGTTCTGATACCAGTCTTCGTACATCAGCGGAGATTGCCGATGTGCACTCGTAAACTTGTTGTAACTAGTAACTGGATAATCAAGACTGTAAACAAGGGAGATCAATTCCCGTAACAATTATTAACAGTAAACAGTGTAAAATAAAATATTAAATCTTGCTCCATTACAATAACAAGCCGAGTTTTCAGATAAAGAGATTTTTCTTAGTTTATACCCAATCTGGTTATATCATTAAATATCAGGGAATATGATTCACATGTTATATATTGTGATAACCTAAACAAAGAAAATTATATCTACACATTTATAAATCTTCGTCTCTAGCTTTCAAGTTTATCAGATCCTGTAAAAATTTACAATGCTGATCAGAATAAGCTTTACGTTTGCCATCGTTAATAACTGAGTGATACAGTAATAAGTGTTGTACAACAGTTGATATACAGTACATCATGTTAATCTTTGCATTGCACCTCAGATCTTAGCCGTAGGGGACAGGGGGGCAGGATGGGGGGGGGGGGGGGCCCTCCCCAAATTTTATGTTTTCGGGCAAAAAATCCACAAAATCAGGCAAAATATCATTAAAATTCGGTCTGCCCCCCTGTTGAGTTGTGGGCCCCTGCAGCTATGCCTCAGATTCCACTCTGCAACTAGGCTTCTCAACACTTCAACTCTTAAAGAGAGTTCACATGAGTGATTTTAGTACTGCTATTGAACTATACTGAGTAGAACTATAACAAATAATTAACAAAGAAATAATGTAATTATATTCACACATCATAGTTGTTAATTAAATTACTCTCATTCAATCATTGTGTTGATTGACCTCAAATGAGTTTTACCAGATTTTAATGTAGTTGGAGATTCTCAACTTATTAAGTTTGTTAAAGTCACAGGTATCAAATTACAATGTGCATTCTGTTCCATTCTAGTCTCAATTCTAAAGTCAAATTTTATGACTTGTATGAACATGATATTGACTGTCTTTGTATATTTCATCATCAATAAATACAATTTTACAAATTCTTATTTTGTGAATAAGCCTAAAAAACACAGATATAACTGCAATATTTATTAAAACATATCTTTATTAATTACATGCAAATCGTAAAATATGTTTATCATGCTTTGTATAAGTTGCAAAAGTAACAAGGGTTGTTTGAGTGATTCAAGTCTCTAAAGTGATAAATATATTTTTTATTTGCCCTTCCACTTCCTGGTCTAAATCTAAAATTTATAAACATAACTCTTATCACACCAGGCATAAAATCATAACTCAAGCTTTAAATATTTATATTTAGATATTCTTATATTAATAACAATCTTAGAGCATGTCAAACCAATTTCCTTATCTTATAAATCAGTAGCTTTCAGTTGGCCAATAAATTCTGGTATTTGTACAATACATGTGAATATATGTTTAGTTTCTGAAACTGTAATTTACTTAATGCCCAAAATATTAATTTGAATAAAATTCTGAAATCAAAAATTTTGAAATTCTGTCTTAGCCATGTAAATTTTTGTGATTGTACATTTTACTGATTTACTATTTTGAAGCTGATATTCCAATTCACACAAATATTGTAAATAAAATCAAATTTATCCATGTTATTTAGCGTAGTTTATATTGAAAAGAAATCATTATCCAAATACATAATGAGTTTCTTGATCTTTATCTACTCATATCACATCTCTCTGATCTTTGTCAAGAGTCTTCTAGTGCAATTTTAGATTAAAAGTTGTAATTTGATCATTTTTTATCTTATGAAATAACATCTAAGTGGGATAGATCAATCAGTAGCTACTTTAATTGTCATCGGCTCAGTGAATATCTCAATGTTGTAACTTGTAGATTTGAGCTCTTTAAGCAGACATTGTTTTCTTATCTCATCCTAAAGATCATCACAATATTAAACATAGCTCAATTTTAAGTTCAATGATTTTCTTAATAATTTGTTCTCATTTTCTTTCATTTAAAAAGAAATTGTGTGTTTGCCACCCCAGGGAGAAAGTATTTGATTGACAAGTTAACCTTGTGACTAATAATGACCCTGACTAGAAATATAATCAACTTGAAGCTGGCATCTGGAACATGTGATCAAGTCTTGGCAATAGTTAAAAAGAGGTTAAGAGTGGAAGTTGTAGTGATATTCCCACGGTAAGACTTGAATACCACTTTCTCATATCAACAGTTTTAACTGCCATTTGGTTATGTAGCCAATGATAAGAGCAGCTACTTTACAGAGTGTTATTCTGTTGATAGCATGGTGAAGTTATCATATAACAAGTTCACACAATAAATTAAAACACTTACTTTCAATAATTAATAAAATATATTCTATTTCCTTATTCTCTAATTGAATATTAAATTGTATTAAAGAGACAGTCACATAAAAATAAAATACATTATATTTCCTTTCTAATTGAAGAATTAAATTGTATAAAGAGACAGTCACATGAAAATAAAACACATTCTTTTCCCTTTTGCTCTAATCAAATTGTATTAAAGAGACAGTCACATGAATAAAGAAACCAAGTACTGACGATCCGAACCGCAAAACGAAACTCGAAATCCAAAAAGACATTTTGACGAAACATAGGTAACAGCTTAAGAACTTTTCATATGAGGAATTATATCAATCATACATGAGTAAGTATATCATAATGAAAAGTGGTATCAGGTGTCTAGAAGAGTAAGCATACCCTGCCTGGCGCCACACCCGTCCTAGCTGTTAAACATCCACAAAACTACAAAACAAAAACGTGAAAAAGCGTCGGATGAAACAAACATGACTCGACGACAAATTTACACAAACTCAATCCGTACGCTATCAATCAACGAGGAACCATATTATCAGAAGGGCAAGCAAATACTGCCTAGAACACCACCAGTAATAGCTGCTTAATATTTAAGATAGAGGGAGGCAAAACAAGAGTAGTGTCTAGTAAAATTATAAAAATAAGGTGACAACTCAACAGTTTCGTGGGATAACTTAAAAAGAATCGTTTAGCAAAAGCATTTGCAGTCATAACACAAACAGATGATTTGTATTGATAAATCAATTTTTGATGGCGGTCTTAAAATTTCCTAAGAGAGCTTTAGTTAGAGTCGGTTTTAGTTCACATCTTTGTAGTAGACTAACACACTACAACTTAAAGACAGAAGCATAAAATCGCGTCAAATAAAATTAGTGACCAGACGACAAATGTTAAAAGTTCAAGGGACGTAACTGATGAAAATATCCAATTTCTCCTTTCTTATTATCACACCTTATAGCCTTGTGTTTTTTTATCAAAATCAACTTGTTTCCCATGCATATTAATGACCGAATTGAATTTCACAGACTTTTTTTTAAATGAATTACTTTCTCTCTTTGACGTCCTGTCATAAAAAAAAAAATGAAAATTTACCTCAAGTAAACTCAAATCAGTCAAGAACTTGGTTAAAGGATCTTTAGAAGTTGCCGAGTTTTGATTTTGAGAGTAGAATATTGTTTTTAAAAAGTCTTGACCTATCGATTGGATTGTTTTTCTGTAATAATAAAAATCTGTACAAGCAAAACAATTCCATTAATCAAAAATCTCGTCTAGAGCATGACAAAATCGGGTGCAACAATTATATAGTAGTGGACTTCCCATACGAGAAGTACCATCAGGTGTTTCGAGTAAGCATGGTCTGCTTCGTGCGCGACACCCGCCACTACTAATAAGGTCAAAATTATGAGGTGCAACCAGATCAATTCATGCCTGACTATACAAATCCGCCAAAATGCAAGAAACAGATTTGTCTTATTTGACAAGGAGTTCTCCGTAATGACCATAAAATTTTCTACAAGAAATTTGAAGTTTGTGTGTCAAGTAACCCTGTTTCAGTAATTTCACGGTTAATATTAAATAAGTAGACCATTGTCATAAGAAATCTATCAGAGACACTTATAATATACAGGGGCAGCAGAGCATCCCCAGAAGTGGAGGGGCCTTGTGTTGGTGGGTCTGGTGGTATTTCCCTCTTAAAAATTGAAGAGATTTAACTCCAACCACAATTCCAGACAACAGCCACTCAAATTTCAGATTCAGGACATTATCCTATGAAGATGAAAAAATTTCTTTGATGAAAAACAATATTTTTTTCCACTACCCAATGACATAATGTGTATCTTTTAGCATAATTTGGATTAACTATCTGATCTATATGTGCTGTATATTCCAAACTACCTGAGAGGATGACATTCTTCTGTAAATTACTCAAGCGAAAACGTGTTTACATTGATGATATCATAATAGTGCGGGCACGATATATATCGTTGTGCGATACGACATGCCACAATACGCTTATCGCAAGGTCATGTATCTATACTTGACGATACCTCTCATTTCATAAAAAGTGATGATTTTTTTTTTTACAAATCAGCGAATGAAATCACTATTTTTTCTAATCTACTTGACTGAAAAAAAAACGTGGATATGGAGCATTCCTTACAGCTAAATTACCAAATTTCACATTAAAAAAGCTTTACAAAAATAGATATTGAAACTTTGAAGATGAAGTATTAATTTTTGTCCTTTTATCTCATATATCATGATACGTATTGTATTGTGACTTTTGTATGGCGATGCGTATCGTATTGTGGCATGATTGGCAATACCCAGCACTGTATCATAAATCTAAAAGTTTGAATTGCTCTGCATACACAACAACTGCATACAGAATAATACATATAATGCAGAATATCGTTTCTGCTTTGTTAAGTGCATTAACACATTGTCAAGTGTGAAAGCAGCCTGACCTCCTGCACCTGTAAACAACCTTCTTTTTATAAACTGATCCTATTTACAATGCTCCTCTACCCTTGAAATTCAATAGTTTTCATTATGAGACCTTTAATCCTTTTCAATTCACATGAATAGATAGAAGTATAAAACTGGCAGGTGTTTTCAATTTTGTTGGAATGTAAAAATGATGACCCCCATATATTTAGATCTATTATAGACCTTGTCTAGCCTATGGGATCTTAGTAATTGGTCTCCAGTGTCAAATTTGTTCTGCATTTAAAAAAAAACTGAACATACAAAACAACAAGCAACAACAATAACATTTGTCAAGTTACATTGATATGAACATAAGGGGTAATAGTTAACATAAGCCTGAGGGGATACTGTATCTTCGTGTGAAAATATTGATAAGGGAAACTTACTGAAATAAAGTTCACATAATTTGGTATAATTTCTGTGTATTTTTCAGAGGAAGTTAAAGTTCTTAAGTTGAGATAAATTCCACCAGTTATTAATCCACACACTGATACCACTAAACCCCATACTAAAAATATCCATAATCTTTTTTCATTCCACACTCTTTTCATTCTCTTTCCTTCTTTCATTCCTCCTCTATTTGTCTCTCTATCCACTGTAAACCTAGAACATTGGACAAGTGCATTTCCCTGGAACTTTTTATCTTGAACTTTTGTCATATTCCCATATTAAATAAAATATCTTTGTTAAATCCAACCACGAGGTTCTATTTTACAAGTCCTTCCACGCTCCATTTCATTTTTCACAAAATACCGACACAGCCGTTTTCTTTGTGTTGTGAGCTAAATAGGCTACCGCTAGATTTCTTTATTCACCCATAGAAACTTTAGAACTTTTAACAAGTATAAATCACCAACCAAAAATATTAGTTACATGTTATAACATGGTCCTATAATGTTATAATCACATCCAAAACTTATCATCAGGCCAATATCTAGCATAATAATACCACAAAGTTTTATAACATTTATACACAGTACCGTTATAAACGTCTGTACCAGTTTCTAATAACACGAGCCCAATCTTATGCCAGCCACGCTCACAGTCAACGGCGCGAGGACAGCGCGAGCTATTCTCGTGCATTGGGGTCTCTACCGTCACGCATAACGGTTTTCTTTCATCAGAGCAGATTTTAATTCGCAGTAAGCAAACAAAGTCTTTTATAATTTCACTAACATGTTGAATTTGAACTTCGCAGATTTTAATTTGCTGCACAGAAATTTTAGAATTGGGTAGTAGTACTTTAATTTTATAGTCATACATTAAAAGGTAAATGCACATTGTTATTCCATTGGAAAAGGTTACAATGTGTTAATGTGGTGTGTTTGTACATTATTACCAGTCTGTTAAAAACTTCAAATAATACATACAGTCCGTTAAATATATATAACACATCCTATTACTGATCAGTCTTATGCAAACCTTTCAATTCCGGGTCCATATTCATAGCCTACAACTTTAAACTGGGTTAAATCCATATTTAACCCTTGAAAACCTCCTTAAATCAATGGTTAAGTTAACTCAAGAGTCGTATTTAATCCTGACTTTTTTATGCATACAGATCCAGGGAGTCAGGTTAAATTGATGGTTAATATAACTAGAGATCCTTTTTAACCCCTGGTCATAATGGGCCCAGTATTCAGAGGATGGGTTTAAATTGTGCATTATTGTAAAACTAGTCAGCCTTTTTTCAAATGTTTTTATGTTACTATGTAAGGCAATGTTACTGTTAGATTTCTTTTGATCATATAACTCCTAATTTTCTGATTTTTTTTTGTGATATTAAAACATTAAGATAAAACTTGTAACGCAGATTTGCTATTTTCTTTAAACAAGGCACAAATCAAAATTTTGTATTAAGTGGTTAGCCTTTGTTTTAACAGTGAAAATCTCTGATTATGTGACATGTGTATATCAAAATTAAGAATATCAAGATTTAACTAACTGAAATAATACTTTCAAATATTGTAATAGTTTTTTTTACATAAGCCCGCGCCCATATTTCTGAATATGAAATAACTGTGGTCTGAAGGGGCACCTGCTTTGGGAAGGGAGGTAATCCAACATATCTGGAGGTGTAAAAGGTGTAGTTAGGTCAAGACGCTCTAAAGAAATTCCATGGTTAGGTTGATGGTTCTTGTTTTTAACGGAAAAATAAACATTCAGCGGCTATTTAACTGAGTGTGATAAATATGAATAGAAATACAAAAGAGTTTAAAGTAACGTAAGTGTTTACTACAGCCCGCATTGTTTCCTTCTTTAAAAAAAATTGACATAGAAATTGGTGGTAACCAAGGTAAACATGTCAAGTACAATTTTTTAGATGTACCGGTAGGCTACATAGATTATTATCAACTTGAGTGGAGAGATTGTGACTTTTAGAAATGTAGATCTGTTTAGGAGCTGTTATAAAAAGATATTTTAATGATTTTCACGGTATTGATCATTGATTTTGGTAATAATGGTTTTTGCATGGAGTCTACCTTCATACAGTGTAGAGCTATCTATTCTAGGCTATTCCCTTAACATGTTCAAACACCTTTTTTTTATCTGTTCATTTAATTGCCATTATAAGAGTAAATTCTGGCGTTTCTCTTTCAATTGAATGTTGTATCAAAGCTACCAAAATTGGGTTAATTTTTTTTTCAAATGTAGCACTTACTCTCTGTAAGTTGAAATGAGAAAAATAATCAAGGCACTATGTGCTACAGACTGTGCAAGTTTAAGATCCCTCTACAGTTCAAAATTGACAAAAAGAGTAGGCTAATGCGGCTGTCCTAGCAAAATTTCTTCATTGCACACCCCATGGTGTATGGATGCCTGTCATCATTAAACGGAACAAGTTCAGAATACTCTGTAAAACTCCCATTAGATTCATTACTGTTGCAGCATGTCATAAAAAGTTCTGTTATGTTGATTATGTTCCAAAATAGTTTTCAATAACATATTTGTTATATTTATATTGTAGGGAATCACAGACAAAGTTTTCTCAAGCTAGAATTCAACATGTAGAAAAATATTTAGGTTTCTTCTGTGATACACTAGCTTCCATTACACGAAAGAATGCACGACTTCGAGATAAAGGTAAGATATCATCTTTTCTCTTCTGAACTAGACTGAATTATATTGAACATAACATTGTGTTCATTGTAACTGTAACAGCTTTTGAGAATTAGAGAATGCACCAATGGTGTTCTGGAAGAATTGTATCCAGATTCAGTGACATTGTATAACACTGTGATTATTTAACCAAAATATTATATTTAATTCAGTGTTTTTGAAAATTGAAGCAAACAAAATGACTAACAGGGTCCTTTGATATCTTTTTTAGGTGATTTATTGTCAAAGTATATAATGGAATATGCTGGAGCAGAAAAGGCCAATGTTACAACTCAGAATTCCTTGGTTAAATTTGCTGAGAATTTCTCTGCTATTCAGGATTATAGACAAGCTGAGGTAATTTAGATCATTTCTGGCACACTTTTATTTTACTAACAGTTTCTTCGTGAATTTTGGTAAATAAGATAAACACATATGAACAATATTAGAATCTCCAAAAGGACCAGTTCATAGATCAGATATTAATGAAACTTGTTTTAGTTATGATTAATCTGATTAAAACATCTGATATATGTTTGATGAGGGAAAGCGAGAAATCTTGCCACTACTGTATTACAATGCTACAATAATCTAATATAATATAAAATCATACTACAGACTGGCTTGTGAATTGACTGATATGTAAATAAATATCCTATTGATATTTCAGATAAACAGATTAGAAGCTAAAGTTGTTCGTCCTCTAGCAGCATATGGTGAAGTGTGTAAACATATGAAGGTATTCTGTTATTGAAATATATTTGATCATACAAGCCAGAGAGTGAATTTGGATAGAAAATCAGTTCTAGATTTTCAAAAGATATTTTCGATGAATTAAATCTGATGGATCAAATCTGTAGCCAATTTTTGTTTCAATTTCAGAGTGTAGTCAAATCATCAACTACATCTCATAATAAAGAACTGAAACAAAAACAGCAACTAGAAAAATTACGTCAAAAAGCGCCTGGTGACCGACATCAAATTGTAAGTATTTATTATCTGTTTGTATCAAAAGTTGAGGTTTAATTTTGATTTACCGGTATCAGGTAAAATATGTTCTTGAACTATGACAAACCTTGATCTTAGATCAATACCATGGCAGGTATGTAAGTCATATTGGAAGTGAAAGACCTCAAAATTCTACCCTATTATGTGCTAGAATTTGATATTTTGGCTTTTTTTTAAGTCAAATAAATGGTGGTCTTGGATTCTAAGCACATTTATGACTTTCAGATTTTGTTTCATTTTTCTACCATAGATATGTTTTACCAAAGGTGTTGCTGAAAATCAAACTTTTTGTTAGTCATCTGGCCTTAGTTATTATATTTTAAATTATTGATTTAGTACAAAATAATTACAAACAACTAATTTTATATCATTTCAAAATTTTCATTGCTATACATTTTTTTTACCCAGACACAGGTTCGTAAAATGTTGAATAAGGGTATTGTATTTATATACTTGTTGAATATTTATTTTCTTATGATAATAATAATATGTATAATACTTTATAACTCATATTTATCAATACTCTGTATACTTATTATTATTAATACTTATCTTAGCACCAAGTCTAATTCTTTTTAAAGCGTTACCATCTCTTATAATGAAAAAAAAAATTAAATTCTCAAACTTAGTCAATAAGAGTATATATTCATCAACAGTGCCCAAAGTACTCCAAAGTATACAAACAGAATCAAATAAACCCATAAAACTATGTAATTCTCCATACAATTACAGGTTATAATTGAAAAACGCTTAAAATTTGAGTATAATTGTATAGTTATGCCACGCAGGTAAGCCCCATGATGAAAATATACTCCTATTGACCAAGTTTGAAAATTTAAATTTTTTATTCATTCTAAGAGGTTTTATTCCTTTTAGTTACAATATAATTTTTTAAGACAGTAAGATAATAATTGAAATAATCATTCTTGATTCAATGTTTATGTTGTCACATTCTAAATCATCTATAAACTATGAGCCACATATTGCTGTGGCAAAATTGCCTGCATTGCACATTAAATGGCATGCTTGTCCTCATTAGCCCAACAGTTGCAGAAAGCTGGAAGTAAAACTTCATTTGCTGCTGGAGAAATAAATTAAATTTTCCACAGATTACCTAACATAGCCTTTAGAAATTATGCTGTAAGCTTCCTTTCTCTGTGCTTTAAAGTCACATTATTCAATAGTTATAGTGCTTTATTCAATTTCTATCAAATAGTAGTTAAGATACACTTAATTTTGATAGCATAATAATATATAAATATTCCTGGGTAGAGAAAAAAATAATGTGACACCTAATATACATTCATACATAAAGTTTCAATAGATTACATGGACATGCGAGAAGAGCAAGGATTAATTTACCATTTTTATACACCCACATCTCTCTATATGGACGTATATTGTCCGTCCTATCCGTCAACATTTGTAAACGGTCTGAAATTCGGTCTGTGTATGTGTATGCACATTAAAAAAATGAAGACCGTTTGATCGTTAGAAGCAGAGTTATTGCCCTTGCCCCTAAATCTTGAATATTACTCTCTTAGTTTTCAACCGATTTTGATGAAAGTTAAAATGGATGTTATTAGTTTACTTCCGATTAGATTTAAGGCTTTTTCGTTTTACCATCTGCATGCCATGGTGGGCATATATGACTGTGGTCCACTATTTTTAATAAAACAGTGCTAGTTTATTTACTGAATCATTCTAATAAAGTTATCAGTTGTATTCAACTATAGTCTATATTTATATATTATATTTTAATATCCAAAATTTACAAACCATAATTTGAGAATATACCAGTAATATAGGACATCTGAAATAATATTTCTATTAAACTTTAACATTTTATGTTGATTATTCAACCTATGTGATATTTAATTTTCCAATGGAGTTGATGTTATTTGCTGGTATATTTGCAGGCTGAAAGTGAACTTCAAAGAGCTTCAAAAGATGCAGTTCATTACAGTCAAACATTAGAAGGTGAAATGGCCAAATTTGAAAAAGAAAAAATAGTAGATTTAAAGGTAGGTCTGTAGCTAAGTCTTCATCTGTCCATAGAACTATAGGCAGGGAATGCCAAGAAGGACAAATAAATATTGAACTTCCGTTTAAATTTATGGTTGACCGAATTTCTACTTGGGGGTCTTTTTTTATACGCCCACATGAAATGTGAAGCGTATATTGTCGGCACCCATATCCGTCCGTCCGTCCGTCCGTCCGTCCGTCCGTCCGTCCGTCCGTCCGTCCGTCGGTCCGTCCGTCCACAATTGCTCGTAAACACTCTACAGGTCACAATTCTTGACGGATTTTGACGAAACTTAATGGTAATGTTTATTACCGCCCAAGGATGAACCCTATTGAAAATCAGCAAAATCGGAAAATATTTACTATGAATTATTGCCCTTGTTTTTAAAAACGCGTTCGATTTTTGGCTCGTAAACACTCTACAGGTCACAATTCTTGACGGATTTTGACGAATCTTTATGTTAATGTTTACTACCGCCCAAGGATGAACCCTATTGAAAATCGGCAAAATCGGAAAATATTTACTATGAATTATTGCCCTTGTTCTTAAAAACGTGTTCCATTTTTGGCTCGTAAACACTCTACAGGTCACAATTCTTGACGGATTTTGATGAAACTTAATGTTAATGTTTATTACCGCCCAAGGATGAACCCTATTGAAAATCAGCAAAATTGGAAAATATTTATTATGAATTATTGCCCTTGTTCTTAAAAACGCGTTCGATTTTTGGCTCGTAAACACTCTACAGGTCACAATTAGTGACGGATTTTGACGAAACTTAATGTTAATGTTTATTACCGCCCAAGGATGAACCCTATTGAAAATCGGCAAAATCAGAAAATATTTACTATGAATTATTGCCCTTGTTCTTAAAAATGTTTTCCATTTTTGTCTCGTAAACACTCTACAGGTCACAATTCTTGACGGATTTTGATGAAACTTAATGGTTATGTTTATTACCGCCCAAGGATGAACCCTATTGAAAATCAGCAAAATCGGAAAATATTTTCTATGAATTATTGCTCTTGTTCTTAAAAACGTGTTCGATTTTTGGCTCGTAAACACTCTACAGGTCACAATTCTTGACAGATTTTGATGAAACTTTATGGTAATGTTTATTACTGCCCAAGGATGAAGCCTATTGAAAATCAGCAAAATCGGAAAATAGTTACTGTGAATTATTGCCCTTGTTCTTCAAAACGCATGGGATTTTTGGCTTGTAAACACTCTACAGGTCATAATTCTTGACAGATTTTGACAAAACTTTATGGTAATGTTTATTACTGCCCAAGGATGAACCCTATTGAAAATCAGCAAAATCGGAAAATATTTACTATGAATTATTGCCCTTGTTCTTAAAAAACGCGTTTGATTTTTGGCTTGTAAACACTCTACAGGTCACAATTCTTGACGGATTTTGACAAAACTCAATGGTAATGTTTATTACCACCCAAGGATGAACCCTATTGAAAATCAGCAAAATCGGAAAATATGTACTACAAATTATTGCCCTTGTTCTTAAAAACGCGTTTGATTTTTGGCTCGTAAACACTAAACAGGTCACAATTCATTATAGATTTTGACGAAACTTACTGATAATGTTTATAACCACTCAAGGATGAACCCTATTAAAAATCAGCAAAATTGAAAAATATTTAATATGAATTATTGCCCTTGTTCTTGAAAACGCGTTCGATTTTGCTGGTAATGATTATCACCACCCAAGCATGAACTGTATTGAAAATCAGCAAAAAGGAAAAATATTTACGATGAATTATTGTTGTTGTTCACTATACAGGTCACAATTCATAACGGATTTTGATGAAACATACTGATAATGTTTATTACCACCCAAGGATAAACCCTATTGAAAGTCAGCAAAATAAAAAAATATTTACTATGAATTATTGCTCTTGTTCTTGAAAACATGTTGAATTTTTAGCTCATAAACACTACAGGACAATACTGGACAGATTGTGAAGAAACTTGATGTGAATGTTCTGAATCACTTTTGTTGTAACTGTCAAATATATTTGGTTAAAGTCAAAGCCAGTGGCCCAGTGGGCGTATATTACCTTGCCTGGCAAGCTATGTTTAACTTCTGGTGCAGCGTAAAAATAGTTATGGTAAACAATAACAAAAGAAGTTAATTTGAAAATTATCACAGAAAATCTAATTTAACAAGATTTTTACAACTGTAATTTTATGATTTGATATGTAATGATAAGTATATATATTTCTAAATGTTATAGGCCTATGTTACTGTAGAAATAATGTAATTATTAAATTTAAGCATGAAAACCTGTTATGCCATGGCTTAAATTTAGACCTACCATGCAGTGAGTTTTACCGGGCTGAAGGTAGCAGACACTTGGCCAGCAAACAATAAGCCAGCAAACAATACGCAATATGGTCGAAAAATGTTTAAGAAATTGTTTCAAATTTTAAACATGTCAAATCTCAAACTAGTCCATCTTCCAAATAAAACACTATCTTAGCCTTTCTCTCACATTCGTACTGTGTAAACATCAATACATTTAACGCCGAGTTTAGGTGCAGTCGGTAGCCAGTTGAATTAATGTCTGTTAGGCAATTAGGTGCCATTTTGCAGAAAGCGGAAGTTATGCGATAACCCTCATATTCAGCGCATGCGTGCCAAGCATAAACTATTTATTTGTCCTTCTTGGCATTCCCTACCTTTTAGTTCTATGATCTGTCCAAGTCAAGAAAATATTGAGAACCACTTTTTATAGGTAAAGATCCTATAATTAAATGACTGTAGACACTGTGAGACACTTTCCATTTTCATTTACCTCAATTTCTGTGAAATTAATGATGTTTTTCTTCAATTTTTCAGAGTGTTCTTGCAGATTTTGTCAGTGTTGAAATGGCATTCCATGCACGTGCTCTAGAATTTTATGCTAAATGTGCTGATAACGTAGCTTCTATAGATGAAAATGTTGATTTAGAGGTAAGAAGTATTGTAATACTATTCGGTCTTTTACCTCTTTTAAATTTTAATGGAATTGTACTAAAAGATATTACCAAGTTTTGTCCATCAAGAATAATGCATGCCTTCAAGAGTGTTTACAAGCAGTTTTGGACAAAATGACAGTCAGCCGAACATGGGTGACGACATTATACACTCCATATTTGTGGAGCATATAAAAATGTCCAGAGGATTTGTCCATTGTGATTAACCTCCAAGCTCAGTTTTTTTTGACAATACAAATGTTTAGGATTGTACTTCATTTAACTCATGTAATTTTACATTGGTAGGAATTTCGAACCAGATTAATGGCTACTGGTGGCTTTACAAGACAACAATTTGGTGATTCATTACTCTCTAGTACTGGAGGTTATAATAATACAATGGGTGATACCAACAGATCTATGGGTTCTACAGTATCAGAAGATAGACGTCAAATACGCAACTATAATGTAAGTAATATTGACAAATCTAGAATCTTATTAGTATATATTAAGTACATTATCATTGTCAGTTAAACAGTAAACTTTAATATCTTGGTTCATTTTAATGCTTTTGAAAAAAATAAGATGCCTTATTTGGTAAAAACTATTTTATTGTGCTTTGAGAATCAAACTTCATGTTAGTCATCTGGCTTTAGTTATCATTATGTTAATTTATTTACACTAGTCATCTTGAAGTTTTATAGGTAAGTTAATTATAGAGAAACTAGCAGGCACAGTGAAAAAAAAAGCACTTATATCCAAATAGTAATATCTGTGTCTTAATATATTTCTATATTGTAAAATCTTTGACAATAGTAGTCTTTGTGTGAGGTGCTAAATGTTGTTTGAAGTATAATGTAAACAAACTACATGTACATGTAATTTTAAATATAGAAATTAGCTTCCAATAAATTAGTAGTTACATAAAGAATCTATAACTGTGCTAAACATGTTAAGATATATATTGTAGGGTTCAAATATGATTAAAACAGTTTTGATTAACTAAGTGAAATTCCATAGAGATTTGTACTCAATTAAAACATTTTTTTAAGAAAAGAAATCTGTTATTCATTGTCAAGTGTGTTCGAGTACTGGTATAGTCAAACAGATATATTTCTGCTCATCCGGTTACCGTCAAAACATATACACAACCAGTCCATTATATTTTCAAGGGTGTTGCTGTAACTTGCCAAACAAACAACCCTCTAAATAAGATACTTTTATACCCTTGAAAATATAATGGACTGGTTTTGTATATGTTTAGACGGTACCCGGATGAGCCGAAATATCTCTGTTTGACTATAATCATGAGCAACAAATATACCACCGGGTTTAGTTTGTAGATTTACTGCAGTGTACACGATGTACATATAGATATAAATAAGTGTTATTGTTTATGTCATAACACACTCTGTTATTCTGTAATTTATGTGATATTGTAAGATATATAAGTATAAAATGTTTAATTACAGTCTAGTATGTATGGTGAAATCGATGATGATGATGATGATGATGTTGAAAGTGAAGAAGAAGATTATAACAGAGCAAGATTAAGAAAATAAAATGAATGCACTGCCATGTTTAGTCTCATTAGTGAGGTACATTGATATCATTAAGCTTGTCCATGGTTCACCAAATTTGTTAGCTCTTAAGAATTTTAGACTTCCCATAAAACCACATCGCTCTGTTGCATCAAATTATTCTATCAATGCTGATTAGGGAACTATTCTTTTTGCTGCAAGATGACGTAAAGAGAAGTGGGCATATATAATTGTGAGAAAATCATTTACATTCTCTTGACAAGGCACAAACAATAAGGGCCATTGATGTAAAGTTCATGATAATGTTTTCCACAATTCAAAATACTGCCTTGGTGTTTATGTGAAATATGTTTATAGATGTTGAATGTAACACTATTTTAAATTATGAATGTTGTGACCTCTACAGCAAGTTGTTGAATGTTGTTTTATACTGTAATATATCTTTATCTGTGATTTTAACAATATGATTCAGATGCAAATCTAGATGTTTTATTTTCTTCTGTTGTTATTTATTATATAGAACATTACTGAAGATATCTACATGTATGTGAAAGATTCAAATGCATTGTTAGTGAAAGCTTTTCCAGCCAATTAAGACAGTGTTTTGATTGGGTCATTATGAAGTTGAATACAATTTCAGAGTCCCTCTGAAAAATAACATGAAAATAATTATCTACCTCTGAATTTTTATCAATATATGATTTTACACAAGTGTATACTGCACATTAAGGACATCAATAAGTGATCTTATTGGGCTATGTAAACTCTTCTGGAACTTGACTATGTAGTTTAAATACATGTACTTATTTTGAATTGTATCCTGGATATACACATTATCTTTGCTTGACTGTAGGACAAAAATTAAATAAAACTTAATATTATTGCGTGGCAAATCTTTCGATTTGTCACGCTTTGTTTTCGTTATGATTATTTTTTTTTTTTTTTTTTTTTTTTTTTTTTTTGGGAAACTTTCTAGAGAAAATCGAAAATGGTGTAGCAAAATTGTATCCACCAAACATTATTAAATGACCTGGTATCAAAAATGAATATCTAAAACTCAGTTTTTGCTAAACCAGAAGTGGGATATTGCATAATATGCAATTATTTTGCACCTAGTCTGTAAGGTTTATTTATGAACCGATTTGGCTGAAATTTTCTTTAAAATATTCATTGTAATAATAAGTATCAAGTGCGATTACAAAAATTTCAATTTTTAAATATTTTTGTAAAAAAAAATTGAAACCAAAATTGTCAAAAAAGTTCAAAATTTCTAACTCAGCCGCTAATTATCCGATTGACCTGAAATTCACAGGACGTATACAGAATGTCCATAGAAGTAAAATTAATCAATCAAAATTTTTCTATCACTTCCGGTTTTGACGTGAGAACTTCCGGTTTTTCAAAATTACGCCTAGCAACCCCACTTCCGGTATAAATTTCAGATATTGACAAAAACTATATATATTGTCTGTCAGTCATAATTAGAATGCACTTAGCATAAAAAATCCAAACCGGAAGTGATGCATAAACTGCCGTCACAGACTGACACATTTCAGCAAAAAATTAATAAGTCCTCTATTTGTTATCCGATTTTTATGATTTTGGTGTCTATCAAAACCTTGTAACCTTGTCTACAGTTTGTTGGAACAGAATTTTGAATTTCGAATTTGAAATTTTATTATGTTCGTTTGAATTTTTTGAAAATTCAAAAGGCCATATTATGTGACCTTGACCTTTGATGACCTTGAAAATTCCAATGAAGGATGTCCTTGACCTCAGCTATCCATAGGTATGCTGATATTAATTGAAAAATATTAACTTCTGGTTTTATGGACATTTGAAAATTGACATTTTTGTCAACTTTGGACATCTATATCACATTCTCTAATCAACGCAGAGAATTAAATTTTTCAATTTTGTAATGCCGATTTGATTATCTTTTAAACGATATATGACAATAACCCATTAAAATATGTTTTCAAAATATTGCGTTTTTTTCTTGTGAGGGCTCTAACTTACAATGCAATTATCGAATAGCAGTAAAGTGTGTATATTCAGTATGTACAAAATTTTCTCTTTTCAGCGATATATGACATGAGTAGTTTAATACAAAATCCATTAAAGTGAAAATAGGCATAGAATACCCCTATTTCTATGAAAAAATAGAAATAGAGAGGATTAAAATGATTGACAAGGGTTATAGCAGGTTATATAATATAGTAATAAAACTATGGACATGAACTTTTCACATGGAGGTGTGAAGTATTTTAGGTCATAAACAGATTAATCTGATTATGTAATCTTTTAACACTCTAAAAAATATAAAAAAATTTATTCATTTTTTTTTGCAAAATTTTCACTTATATTAATTTTACATACAATCATTTTGAGCAGTGAATTTTTGATACATTAACCTGTTCGAATTTTTTCTCTACCATTGACAGAACTCTTTCTACAAGATACACACCAATTTTCTTTTTGTCGTCTGCTAAGGTTATTAAAGGTTATAAACAAATTAGTCAGACTACATAATCTTTTAACTCTAGGGCTGGACTCTAGCAGACAGCAATTTAGCTGTTTACGCGTCTGCGCTAATCCGTTGCAATAAAAAGTAAGTGCTCAAACTGTTTTTTATCGTCTGCTAAGATTATTATAGGTCAAAGATAAATTAATTTTATTTTTTTCGAGTGTTTGCTATATTTGATATAATATCAGATTTTTTCTTATTTTGAGGGTGATTCTTACCCACGGCACTTAATTGACTTACATACATCAATTCTACTGGCTACTGACTGCTCCAATACATTGAAACAAAAGACATTATTTCAACTCAGCATGGTGTGACGATATATAAGTTCCACTATAATAACTGTTCCAAAGAACATTTGTTATGTAATAATTGTTCCATTTGGAACTTTTATTATATAATACTAGACCTAACCCTAACCCTAACCCAAATATTATATGATAAGAGTTCCTGAGATCATTTATTATAATAATGTTTGTTCCAAAAGGAATATTTATTATGAGGAACAAATATACAGTCACAATTAAAGGAAAATATTGACATTTACACAGTTCGAATGTTGGGGAAGGGGGTATATCCCCTATACAAAATGGCCCCTAGTCAAAATGGCCATAAAAGTTAAATTTGGTTATAATGGCCAGTCACCATGGCCCCTATTTTGGTCAAAATGGACCGGTCACCATGGCCCCTATTTTGGTCAAAATGGACTCTGAATTTACTCTTTGATTTCAACCAATTCTTTGGTCAAAATGACCTTTTTTGAGGACCATTTTGACCATTTATTGACTATAACCCTATGGTTTTATGGACATTCGAAAATGGACATTTTTGTCAACTTTGCACATCTCTATCACATTTTCTAATCAACGCAGATAATTAAATTTTTCAATTTTGTAATGGCGATTTGATTAGATTTTAAACGATATATGACAATAACCCATCAAAATATGTTTTCAAAATATTGCGTTTTTTTCGACTGGGGGTTCGCGTTCGCAACGCGTCTGCACTAATCCGTTGCAATAAAAAGTCAATTTGGCCCCTATCCAAATTGGCCCTTAGTCAAAATGGTTTGGTCAAAATGGCCCCTATTTTGGTCAGAATGGCCTCTGAATTTCTCCTTTGATTTCAACCATTTTGACCTTTTTTGAGGACCATTTTGACCATTTATCAGAAACCATTTTGACCAAACGAGGGGCCATTTTGGATAGGGGCCCAATTGACTTTAACCTGTTTTTATCGTCTGCTTAGCTTATTATTTGTTCGTAATCGTTGAATGTATTTGTAATGTATCGTCTATGCAGTCACTATTCAAAAAGTAGTCGTTATTAGCCTGCTCTTATTTTCGATTTCCAACTGTCGAGGGATCTTTAACGTGCACAGCCAATAGCACACGGGGCCTCGGTTTATTGTCCCATCCAAGCGACTAGACGCTTTTCCATGTCAGCCCCTCCGACCTGCATCACTGACAGGGGGAAACCGGGTTGAAAAATCCGAAGGTGTCATCTCGACCCATGCCGGGATTGAACCCTGGACCTACAGGTTAGCGAGCAAGCGTCTAACTCGCTGAGCCACCGCTGCTCCCTTGATATAAAGAAGAAAAAAAATCTCTTAAATTTGGGAGTTTTAAAAATAGAACACATTACTTTGAATATTTAAGAATATTAACGTAATTGTTATCTATAGACCACCTGTTTATCGATTAGAATTATTTCTCCCAATGTTACAAAGATCACTAGTTGAATTACAAGAATCTGGTGTATGTTATTATGGGAGATTCCAATCAAAATATCATTTGTCTATACTTAATTGTTTTCAAAAATTTGGTTTTCAACTACTTGTTCAGCATTACACTAATGAAGGTGAAACACTTATAGATCATATTTAAAGGAAAGGAATTCCGTCACATAATGTTCACATTTCAAACAAACCTGTATATTATAGCTACCATGAAGCTATAAAAATAACCATACTATAAGTTATATTGATATAATATTGAATCTACCCTTTCACAAAACTTTTTACTAAAAATTGAGGGAGTGAATACCAGACTTTAGGGGTTTGAAGTTCAAAAAGTCTTACAGCTATCAGGCAAAGTATCACGGGCCACGCTCAGTGCTGTTCACAGCTCTAGTTTTGTATATGTTTTGGTGATAAATATAGTTTAACAGTTTCTTCTCCTGTTTTATTGTCATCTCAATCAATGTCATTTGTATTAATTCATTAACTTATTTATTATATATGTATAATATATCTATCTTTTATATTAATATGAAGTAAAGAAAAAAAAATTGTTGTCATTTCATAAACTTATTATCCTTAAAATAATACCGGATTTGCCATCAGTTGGTTATTGGAATTGATGACAAAATGTTTTTAAAAGACTGACCACAGTGCTAAAATAGAATGCAAGGACTTGCAACTTATTGGAATTTGATTTAGAGCTGAAGAAGTCAAAAACATACACAAGAAATATTAACGACTGAGATATGTGATCTATGTAGGCAACTATTATCACAGAAAACTTAATTACAGTGTTCTCTGTGATTTCTGACATCTATTTCTAGTCCAGATTGAATTCTTTTTTATGTTAGTTTAAAAAACTGTATATTCGGCTGGTTTTTCATCCAGGAATTATCAGTATAAAGATAAAACATCCACTACATTAACAATATAACTTGCTATATTAATCTACATGTATTATATATATACAATTCATTATAATATACTAAAAAGATGATAAAATGTCATGAAAACTACATCACAGTAACAATACCATTAATAACGACAAATATTTCATTAAAATATTATGCATAAAACTATTCCTTTTAGATGTGTGTAACATATCAATTTATTTAAGATGAAGCGGTTTCTTAATGATCTTAAAATATGATTTGTGTCTATTTCCTATCTTCACAAGTTCACTAAGTAGTGTTGGTTGTTTCATTAGATAATAATTTAAAACATTTCACAATGAAAAACATTTAAAACAAAATAATAGCACTAAATGTTAAATACAAATCTTCAAATGTAAAAACATTGATAAATTAGGATTTTAAAGCTTTCACTTCAAAAAATCTTATATATATTCAAAGAAAAATCTAAAATGCATTTACATATCGATAAATGATACTTTTAAAAGTATCTATAAGATATCTAAAGCCTCATTAAAATATTAATCGTATTTTTAAAAGAGGTACAACACTGAACAGCACTATTTTAAAACAAGATCACTAACTAAACAGTTACTTTCTACAAGTGTTACGGTCACTTCAAAAAGACGTACATGAAAACTTAAGCAGGAGTACAAGTGCATTTTAACTCTTTGATCCTGATAACAGTTAATATTGTGTGATATATTATTCCCTGTCAGTGAATCAGTGAGCAGAACCTGTTTTTCTTTTTTAACCACACAATATAAACAAATTCATCAATCATGCTATTTATCTAAATGTGATTGACTGTATAATATATACAACTTTCAATTATTTTTCAATATTTTTTGCTGCAGAAGTTTACCTTATTTTAGCAAACATTAAGCATGAAGATTTCTTTAAACATATGATTTAAGTAATTTAAAAAAAAAATGGCTGTGTCACTAATTATGTAAAGCCCAAAAAGTGAATTTTGTGGTACAAAGTTATTATCTGATATCACAGATTCAAGGTGAACATGATAATTGGATATTATATTATGTTGAAACTAGGTCAAACAATGATTTAATTTTCCTAAACAAACTAAAAGAAAGAATTTTATCATTGATTGTCCTGGGGTCTTATTCTCAAAAACTTGACTTACATAAAATCAAGATTTTTAGGAAATACATCAATCTGATACATTTAAAATCTTAGTGATTGACCAATTAGATAACTGGAACACTAAAATCATCTTAAGTTAAATTTTCGAGAATAAGGCCCCGAACAAGAAAAGATGACAAAATATAATTATATGTGTAAAATACATACAATATGATTATTATTATGGAAGAAGGACGGATAAATATTTAAAACATTCATGGTTGAAGGATTACTTTTTAGAGGTACCATTTGTTAAATGGGGTGTCCGAGCTGTACTGGCTTCCGTTGTTTCATAATCATCACTATCATCATCATCGTCATCATTGTCATCATCATCATCATATTCACTGTCATCATCATCATAATCATCATCAGTTTCATCTTTCAGAGTCTATAAAAATATAAATTTTAGATATAGCAATCCTGTTAGTCCTGGGTTTTCTCAAGTGTCCCCGATTACGCATAAAGAAATTGTCATGGCCCCTAAACCAAAATTGTCCGCTGAGGTACATAATAAAAATATATAGAGTTATTGCGGGGAGTGGAGCACTGAAGACTAGATGTATATCCAGATACCCAGATAATACAAAGTATGATAATTTTTTTTAAGACCTATACCTCAGTTTGTGTCCCCTGGAAAATGTCAAAATGTCCCCAGTCTGGGACAAGTATGGGACATGTCCCCCAAGTTGAAAACCCAGGTGTTAGATGATGACAATATGTAGGTCAGTGGTCCCCTGGCAAGCTCTGAGATCAGCAATATGTAGGCCTACAGTGCCTTAACAAGAAAGCTTTGCTGTCACAAATTATAGAGTATATTATAAGATTACATACCCCAACTGGTATAATTCTTCTAGCAGGTGAATCAGATTGTTTTTGTTTACCATTAGTTCTAGGTGATGGATGTTGTTTACTAGGTTTAGATTTAACAGTGCTAACATTCTGTTTGCTGGCCGTGTTTGACTGTTGCTGTTGTTGATTACTGTTGTTTTGTTGTTTCTGTTTAGGAATTGGTTTAAATGTGTTTTTAGGTGTTTGTTGTAGTTGTTTAGGGGTAGTATCTTCTCTGCGTTGACTAGATGGTGTTGATCCTGGGGTAGTCAGTTTGTCTGCTGCTGAATTAAGAGAAGCTGAGGAGGCTATTGATAATCTTCTTGAATCATTATCTGGATGAATTTGGGTTAAAAATTCCTGAAAACAATATAAAGATTTTGATATCTTTTGTTATCAGTGGTTAACTTGTAAAATAAACTTGTAGAGAATGTCATTCTTATGTGTTGGTTTAAAACATATATTGTCATTAGTTTCTGGACAAATGTACGAAATGTCAGACTTTAACCCTTTGAACCCTGACGTTACTTTGGCTAAAACGTCATATACCCTGAACTCCCAGCAATATTTCTTAAAACGTATTATGTTAACCTTGTATGACGTCACTTGACAACGGCCGGTTTACTGGCTTGTTGGGTATAAGCTTATATAACGTAAGGATGGGTCGGTATACCGGCTTGTCGGGTTGAAAGGGTTAAATATCAAAAGTGATACATGTATGTATGTATAGTCAATTGAAATTGAGCTGTATCAGATGGAAATGATTAGACAGCTGGTGTGATACAATATTAACAAAGAACACCAATAATATTTGTTGAAAATCAAAATGAATAGAGAAAATTTGATACCTCTAGATCATACTCCGGTTCAATCACTGATAAACTTTGATAACACTGGGTATAAACTTCTAGAGCTTTGGCATGAAATATCATTTCAACATTTGCAAAATCTATCAAAACTTTCTGTAAAAAAAAAATTCACAGTATAAATTTGAAGTTTTTATACACCATTTGTCATTATCTGGTATATGTATAATATCAAACTTTTTAACAGAACCAAAAAATATTGCAATATTGTTTTAAACACATCAAAATTTACCTTAATATCATGTATTTTTTTACTTTCAAAACTTTCCATCTGTTGTTCTAAAGCTCTCTCTGTTCTTGTAGCATCTACACTGGCTTTCTGTAGCTCAGCCTGGGCCTGGAAGGTACAAATAATTATTAGTATGCATACTATTATATACATAGGGTGTCATAGTAAATTAACATTAATAACAATTACTTTTCTATATCTTAAACTTATTTAAAGGGATCGTAAAGTGTATTTCTAAACTTTATATGTGTATCGGGGACACTGATAGCATCAATTTGCGACATTCTAATTTTCATTCAAACTAACGCGTTTTATGACTGACAGTGATCTACTGGAAGCTACTATGCAGATCACTGTCAGTGACGTCATAAAGCGTGTTAGTTTTAGTGAAATTGCAAGAATCACAGACATCGGAATGGAGATTGGAATGGCACAAATTGATGCTATCAGTGTCCCACATACAAAGTTTAGAAATACAATTTACAATCCCTTTAAAATATTTATCGAAATGGTTTAAAGCATATCAGGAATCAAGACCAACTATAGATTCATGTTAAAAAAAAGAAAACTTCTACTTCTCTCTTCATCATTTAACAATTACCAGTAACTGATCATATTACCTGTCTCTAAATATCAAGTTAAGAAATAATAATTTCATCAGAAGAACTAAAACTAAATATTCAATTAGATAACATAATAATACTAAACTGCAACTTAGCAGACTAATGAAAATATTATTTAGAAGGATACAATCTGTTGCTGATCAGAAGGATGTTTCTGTTGTACTTTATCTAATTTCTTTCTTTGTGAATGTTCTCTATCATGTGCTGCAAACGCTGATTTTAATTCGTTCTGAAATTTTTTTTAAATAGAACATCAAAAGAAAACTTGATTTGGATGGTTTTTTTTTTTTTTTTTAAATATTCTGTATTAAAGACACATATACTTCAGATTTGTGTCTTAACCACAAACTAATTAAGGCAAATAAAAAAATGATGGTATGTGTGCATGGCTTCACCATAGTTCCAAACACCAAAGCTTTTTTACTGAGTTAACTTTGAGAGGAATTTGAGAATTTTACCATTAATAATTTTCAAATAATTGTAATAATTAAAACTATTATATAAGATAAGTTAATCATATTTTAAATATAATCCTTTTTACCTTTGTTTGTTTACACAATAATCCATAATTACTGAGTGGATTAACAGATTTAGCTTCTAATCTTTGAACCTAAAATATAAACCAATCAATAATTTAATTACTACTAATTCCTTAAGCCAAAAAAGAGATTTAGCGAGTGCTACATTTTTATTTAATGAAAAATTACTAAAAGTAAAGATTCTGATAAAATAATTAATGAATAAATATAAAGTTCATCACCTCAGCTTGTCTGTAGTCTTGAACAGCTGATAAATGTTCAGCAAAAGATGTTAACCCTTTCTTTAATGTAGGATTTAATTTTTCATATTCTGCATAATTCACTATTTCCTTAGCTAATAAATCACCTGCAAAATACAATCATGAAACTCAGGTTTTTTGAATAAGTTAACAAAACATTCGACATGTATATATAGAATCAGATGAACACATGTAGGTTTTACTACTTTAACTTAAAAACAAAAATGGGATAAAAAAAAATTACATTTTCAATTTGAAAATAAAATTGCAGAAATAACTAAATGTGAGGTCCAAAATGATTAACCAAGTGCCCAAATAATTAGGTTACTATACCATGTAATAGCAAAGTTTTTTTAAAACAATGACTCTGAAATATTTCTAACTTCATAAGAATATCAATGTTATGACAGGACAAAAGTATTATCCATTCCACAAAGAGCAGTCTTTCAGAATTAAACTATCACTATTTGAATAATTAAAGTTTTGACAGTTTGGAGAAAGAAATATATAACAAACCCTTGTCTCTAAGCCTTGCCGTTTTTCTAGTGTAAGATGACAATGTATCACATAAAGTACCAAGATGACGTTCTATAGCTGTTATTCTATCTTGTATCATCTTTGACTGAGCTTCACTGAAAAAACACAAATAACATAGATATAGACTGGGAACTTTCTGAACAATCTTAAATATAATTTACATTTTTGACAAAATTACTTAAAATTTAAAGCTAAGAATTTTTTTTTTTGCTCATAATTTATAACCTAAAAACTAAAAGCTGGGGTGAGAGAAGGATTGTAATTTGTATCACGACAGCAAGCCTATATAATATTAATAGTTATCAACCTCTACAGTAACAGTACAGTACATGACTAGGTACCATAACATCCTAACAACATCAATAAAATAAAGTTCACAGTTTGAGAGCTTGTAACGAGAACATGATGAACTCAAATTAAAACTGTGATCAACACTGTCATTATAAAAAAGGCCTAACTTACCAGCCTTACCTACAACAAGTACAAGTACTAATACTAACAGCCCCAGCCTGCAGTTCTACTCTACAGACTTTGTAGAAAGAACAACACGTAGAATCCAATAAAAGGGTCTCAATTATGCGGTGTTTGATATTCGGATGCCTTCAACAACAATTATAAGCGACGAAACTGAGAAATAATACAAAAAGTACTTACGATTTCCTGATTTCAGAACCCGTTCGGCTCATCTTGAAAATATTTTCTGTTTACAACTGATACATCCGGTGTCCTTTTTTATTTTTCTTTATTGGAGAGCTTAGGGAGCTGTTAGTTTAAAAAGGGAAGAAGATTGACCGGGAGTAATTATTATTACAGACCTACGCGCTTGTTTTTAGATTAAAGATTTTTCAGGAAGTTCAACAATCTGGTAAACGACTTAATCTGATGAAATAAGAAAGTTGCAAGTGAAATTTCAGTGGTAGCTACAGTAAACTTATAATAATGCCTAAATTAATAAATTTGCAAATTTAGCATTGTAGCAACGACAACACAAAAAAGACCGAAACTTAAGGCATTGCTTTACCATTTTTTATAAATGCGCAAATAAATCAAGATTTGATTTTTTCTGCAATATTTAATGTAGATGTTTTTCTTAGTTAAAGAGTTGGTATTTGAAAGATTTGTCATTAGGCCTATAATGGTTTAGGTATTTATTTACATATCAGTAAAGAAGATTAACCTTTTACTAAATTTTATAAAAAGTTAAAAGAAACGATACTATTTAAAGTTATTCATAGTATCCTTTAGATTCTATTTAATTATTGTAATCTTTAAAGGGATATGTTCACTAACTATTGGACTAAAAACAATTGGTCTCAGAATCTGGATTTTTTAGCGTATCTAATCCGTAATATTGTTTACCACATTGCTACGAAATTTAAGCCTTCAAACACATGTGTACCTATAAATATTGGCGTTTGAAAGTCAAAATTACGACTCACCGTTTAGTAAGACTATGCTAACATAGAGACTAGAAAACAGATATACAGAAAATGAAGAATAAATGTTAAGGTAAGGATGTAATTGAAGGAATTCTATGATTTTCGTGCATTAGTAGTACTTCTGGAGGCTATTTGAATATATTCAAGGCCCAAATCGACCCTTAAAAATGCTGAACATTCCCCTTTAACGTGTTTTATCATAAATCTAAACTTTGTGACATGGATCAGTGCTTTCACGAGACAAAGTCGTCATCATCACAACCCAACACCCGGATTCAGGCTAAGACTCAACAGCTAAGGGCAAGGCTTAAAGATGTTTACATTTTGATATGGAAACGGTGATGGAAGGGAACTGCAAGGAACGGCAACTCTGTATGAGAGAATGTAGGCCTAAGTCCCCATCCTATGACGTTATTTTTAGACATGCCTATTGTGACGTGTTTACAATTAATTTGTGCCACAATAAAAAATGGATAAGCCCAAAATAATCATACAGAACTAATAAGCAGAATACAGATAGAAATGCCCAAATTAGGAGGTCTAGGAGGTCTAGGAGGTCGAGGAGGTCGGGCTGAAAATCGATTAGGCCCAAATTATATTTCTAATCGTGCTTTAAAGAAAGAAGAGAAATGGTTAGACAAGGTCGCTAGTAATACTCAAAGACAGCTCAGGTAAATATACACACTCCCTACAATCTACAGTCTAAATTCTCATTTTCATTAAAAAGAAATTATTACCACATCTATTTTAATTTTAGCGCTGATCAAAGGGTTTATAGTCGAGGGGGTAGAGCCAGGGACAGTAGGCCCTACTTTAGGTTTAAAATTTCAAATAGGGCTACATGTCAGCATCAAGTAGGCCTACCTGTTGTACATCCTTCTATTCAGAATGGTGAATAATTGATTCAGATGTAAAATGTAAGGTTCCGGCGGACACTATTTTGTGCATCATTAGAATCGCAAGAATTTTCATTCTTTTTTTCAACAGTTTTACATTGTACTCAATTTCAGTCGAGATGAGGCCAGAATGAAAAAAAGTTTAGAAAGATTGAGGACAGTAAAGAGTAATACTAAATCTAGGGTAAGACTTTTACTTTAAGACTGTAGTAAGAATATTGAAAATAGTTTTTTTATATGTAGCCTACTCTGTAAAATAAGATCTGATAAAAAAAGAATCGACAATCGACAGTTGCTAGAAAAGCTAGTTACTTCATCGCATATTTGTCGAAGCAGAATACTCTGTCAAGTTTCTGTTAATTGAAAGGAAATATAACAAAATAATGTAGCTGTCAGGAAAGCTAGTTGCTTCGCAGATTTGTTAAGAGAACGTAACACATTTTTTTTAACTTTATATCAATTTATATGTCTCGATTTTACAAAATCCCATTTTTCTGTACCTATTAGGCTAACCATAGAACTGTGGGCTAACGAGGACGGGCAAAGGCCAAACAGTTGCAACGATGGAAATTTTAGTAGGACAGTGGCATAAGCCTACCCTTATTTTCAAATTCTATTTTTCGAGGGATCTTTAGCTCAGCTCAGCCTGTAGCACACGGCTATACGAACGACTTTTTTTCCATATCAGGAAATTTCGACGATTTCATAATGTTCAAATGTGTTTTTTTTTTTACAGATTGTGCTAAAAGGTTCTACTCCAGTGCCCAGTCGTATGAAGTAAGTACAATATAGATATGCTGGAATAATAACAATATAAGCTTATCTGGAAACGACATTTTTTTTGGGGGGGGGGGGGGGGCGAATTTCGAATTAAAATAATGATTTTGAATTTTATTAAAAGTAGGCCTACAATATATATTTATATTTTTTGCAGCTCACAAGCCTCGCATTATGATCGTGATAATATCAGTTACCAACCTTCTCATCACAAGCCATCACGCCTTGACTTTCATGACTCCCATGGTCCACCCCGTCACAACCACGATGGTCAGCCTAGTTCTCGGCAAATGGTCCACTCAAAAATGAAAATTGATGAACACCATCGAGGGCATAACGAGGGTCTTCTTTCACAACGAAGTGGTCGAATGCACCACCGTACTGGTCAACAACCGAATCAACATGATCAGGCAGGTGTATCCAAGCCTGTTGTTCCTCAACTTAATATTCATCACGATTCTGGACACCATCTAGATGAACATGATGGAAGTGAGTGATTTCTATTAGTATCAGAAATACATACTAGTATAGTGTCAATAGAATAATGGTCAGCTTCTCATTGACCTCTTGTATTGTTAAGGTTGATGAATTAATGGCAGTTTATGGTGGTTGTTGTTGGCATAATATTATACCATTACTCCATTGCGATTGTTGTTGTGCGCATGAATAAACGTTTTTTAATTGATTTAATATAACTATATAAATACAGTAGGCCTACATGTATAATATATTATTCCACTTGCAGGCTTAGTCTTGATCTTTAGCATTAACTTTTTCTTGGAATATTTCAGGTTCAGGGAAACCGATAAAGCTCACGCTACCTCAAATACAGAACTTAAATGAAGCTATGGCTCATGTCCATGCTCCAATGTCTACGGTAATAGTGGACGATCATGATCACGATGATCATGTGAATTCACCAGGTAGGCCTAAAATTTATAACTATTTTATTCTGAATTTTGTAATAGGTCTACATGTAAGATCCTTGTTAATAAAATGTCACTGTGCACCTTGTTTCACGAGTTTTTAACGTTGATATTGTTGTAATAAGCTGTTTTAAGGGGGTGATCATGTTCATGTTATCAACGGTATACAATCTTACCGATCTTACAGTTGCTTGCATGACTCATTATTCTCGTCATGACACTCTTCATTGGTCCAGAGATTGCTTGTCGACCAATCATATTTCTTCAAACATATTATTTCGGGAAAATGTCACCCTTTAAATTCGCCATTATCAGGAAAAATATACCGCGACGTGGATACATATAAGTGTCTTTTTTTCAAGTTTCACATCGATAGCTCATGCAAACAATGATTGTTAAAGCAACATGGGGTGTGATATTATGTATTAACTATTTCCATATTCAAATATTCACAATATATAGAGCCTTTAACATCTTACATTATTTTGTAGGTAGTCATTCCCGAATAGTAAAGCCTAACGCATCTAGTATGAGAAATATTTATGATGAGGCTATACAAAAAATGAGTTCTTTTCACGAACGTTCACCAAGATTTTCAGAAAACAATTCTACATCATCTATAAAGGTCGGTAACATAACACATAATACCATATTAGGAGGCCTAATTAGGCCATTTTGTTAATTACCTATAGTGTAATTACACCAATGTAATTTGTAACCAGTCATTGGAAATCAATCGATAAATGCTCAATCATTGAGTAATTTGTTCCTATCGATCATACATATAAAATATTATAATGGTTCTAATAAGTAAGCATCTTATTAGTCATAACTTTTTTTATACCATGCATAACAATCCACTTTCTATTGAAATAATACTAAAATGTTTCAGTCAGAAACACGGCGACAAAGAAAATCTGTGGAGAAATTACCAGAAATAGATAAACACGCCTTTCGAGACTTAGAAAACATTGTCAAAGAGGCAAAATCGCGCAAGTAAGTATTTTTTTTTTAACTTATTTACATGATTACTATCTGGGTCCTTAAATAAGTGTAATTTTTTAAAACATACATATGGGAGCTAAGCGACATGGTCCCAGGGGAATCATGCCTGGACTACTGTCGGAGTATTGGCATGGACACTTGCTGACTGTATATTCTGAAAATGATGTGCTGGAGTGGGACGCTTTGAAAAATAAATTTGGGTACAATGAAAAAATGTTCGGAAGAGTTTGAGGTTAATGATTAAACAAGGTCGAGAACCCAGAGAATATTATAGCCTAACATTCACCTTTGAGTGTTTTTATTCAGAAACCATTAAATAGCAACCGTTCATCAAAATGTCGCAATTTCTTTATCTCCATGTGAGAGCATACAAATGACTTCCGATACTGAGACAACTATAATATGCTCACATAATAAGAAAACTATTTTTATTGACTATGATATATAATTTTTGGCTTTAAAAATCTACTAAAATGTGTAAATATGTGAAATTAACTTAGTCATTCCCTAGAAAAACAAAATTTTGAATTTTAGAAAAGAAATCGGAGCTAATAACTACGCCAGCCGACATAACAGAAGACGTCTTCAACATCTGGAACAACTTCTTGAAGAGTTACGTCCTCGTGTTAAATCTGATGCACCATTTGATCCGGCTAGTATCTTGGAATGTCGTTATTTACGACTGTCTAAAGCTAACGTAGAAAATTTAGAGAATATGATCAGAGAGAAAGGTGTGGATCCAGGTATACATGCTCATACTGACGTCAGCAATTACAATATCTGGGATTAAGATATCTACCAATATAATCATGGTCGAATAAATTAGTTGTACAAAAAATTTTGAATATCGAAGTTAAGCTTTGTTTTATAAATTGTAATTGTTTTTTTCAAATATGGGATCTAAAAATAAAATTCTGAATTATATACAAATGCATTTTTATTACTGAAAGCTTTGTAGCCTACGATTATTCGTACTGAACACATCATGTGGCCCAGGAAGACGTTTCTTTCAAGTCGAAGATGTGGATTAATATCATGTATGGATTAGAAAGTTATACAAAATATAGTACCTGGTATAATGAACAGTTTATTTTTCATTGATAGTGCTTTCTTTGTAAGCTTTCCACTGTCAATTCAGCTTGTATTTCATGATTATCTTCACTACCCAGGCCGAGACTTGAAACACGCTAAGAGTTGCAGCTCCAAAACACCCGAAGTGTCAACACATGATGTTATTTAATTTAACATTTACGTAACTGAAGTATCGTGTGTCCCAGAAAAAACGTCCTCAACTTTGACACAAAGAATCTCAGCTGCTGATGAGCCGATCACTTTCAAAATTCTCTCAGATTTACTTCAACATGTCCTTGCAAGACCCTGAAAATATGAAAGTCATCAAACAAACATTGTACAAGTACAGCCTCGAACAAAATAGCATGTTACAAAATTCAATATCAGCAAATTACCTATTTGAATTTGTGTTCATTGTGCCTTCACCACAACATCCACCAATATCAAACATTTTCCATCCTGATAAACTCTCACGGATCTAACCAAAGTGCAGTACACAATCATGTTGCTTAAGAGAATCCCATACTATACTTGGAGTCATTACAATCACCAGTGGAACAAACTGGATTAAGAAGAACTGAAAAGCATTAAGGTTGTTTTTTGGGAAAAAATATCTTAGGATGAGATCGGTGAGAATATCAGGATGGAAAATGAATGATATTGGTGGTCGATGTGGTGAAAGTACAATAGACACAGATTGAAATGTGTATTTTGCTCTGATATTGAATTTTTTGACATGCTATTTTGTTCGTGGCAGTTCTTGTACAATTTTCATTTGATGACTTTCATATTTTCAGGGTCTTACAAGGACATGTTGAATTAAATCTGTGAGAATTTTTAAAAAAGATCCTTCAACAAATTGTTAGTGTTGCAGTTTTGCTCTGATATTGAATTTTTTGACATTCTATTTTGTTCTGTTCTACTTGTACAATTTTCATTCGATGACTCTCATATTTTCAGGGTCTGACAAGGACATGTTGAAGTAAATCTGTGAGAATTTTGAAAGAGATCGGTTCATCAGCAGCTGAGATAGTTGCCATCAAACTTGGAGATGTTTTTTCTGGGACATCCGATATATACATACATATATACATATCTGGCACTTTCGTGCAATCCACACACACACACTGCAAGGACCTGCTTTCATGTCCCAAAACCTGTAGTAGAGTAGAGCATGAGATAAATGGGAACAGAAGAGAAGAATACCAGTGAGTTTGACAACAATATGAGCCCTCCAATGTACAGTGCCTCGACTAACACTGTGACTAGGCGGCAGCGCAGCCGCCCAGTGGCGGTATTCTGCCGCCCAGTGAACACACAAGTCAGTCCCGGTCGGCAGTACTATATTGCTAAAATATCGCTAGCAATCGAAATTCTTGAATGTAAAGTATATAACCTTCAATCCAAGACCGACAGTGCACACTTTCCTGAACAGGAAAGAGCGCAGGATGCGCCTGCCTGACAGAGAATTTGTGAGGCAGTTCTTTTCGTCAGAACATAATTTCTAAGCTGAACATTTGAACATTTGAGATTTGTGATGACGGCGTTGATGATGTTCTGGTTGTCGTGAATAAATGTTTCGGAATAATTCTTCTGTTCTTGTAATTTTTTCGCCGTTTTTCAAATAAATATCAAATATCGCCGCATTTCATAGAGTTGATGTCTGTTTCAGTGGCGTGGTGGCTCCAAATTGGCTGGGGGGCACAAACCCTTTTTGGCGCTCCCTGCAACTCATGGTCCCCACCCACACCCTAAGGTATTCTGTTCAGGTATGGATCACAATGCATGAATGCACTGATGCACATGTAAAACCTCTGGAGCCCTTCGACCGTGGAACACCGCGTAGAAGAGGAGGAACGAGGTAATACGGGGTTCCTTTCATGAAAAATTTTGAAAATTAAGACTGTTGTGGGTGCTATCTAGTATATTACAGGCACTTGCAGCCCCGATAAAAATATTCGATACTGAAACGCAAAACACAATTTTTTTTAGGTTTAATAAGTAAATGTTATCAGTAAATGAAAGATTCTGAGAGTGACATTTTTTATATTACACGGGTTTAGTTGACATTATGTTTCTTCAAGTGGGTTAACTTAATAGGCTTCATCCTTGGGTGATTACAAACACTCACACCATGTTTCATCAAAGTCCATCAAGAAACCAACTCTCTTTCGGGTCCACAAACAATTCAAGACCGAGGGCAATAATTCATAGAAAATGTTGCTCTTATTTTAAATAAGCTTAATCCTTGGGTGATTACAAACACTCACACCATTGTCTTCATTGTCCTTAAAGTTTTCGTTTTAACTGTAGTAAACGCGGGTTAATTCAACATTGTTCTAAAATTGAAATTTGGCTTTGGACCCTAGAAGTAAATTCAAAGATCCAAAATAATTAATTCAGTCCGTAGGAAGACCGGAAAGACCTAATTTTGAAGTACAAAAGCAATTTTACCATTTGTCATAGTGAACGCTTGTAGCGAGCGCGGACCTATGAGAGACCCCCATAGTTGTCTCCCTTGAATAGCTGTAAGCAGTGAAACGTAACATTTCGGCTCACTCCCTTCATTTATCACAACTTAATAGGCTTTATCCTTGGGTGATTACAAACACTCACACCAATTTTCATCAAAATCCATCAAGAAATCAGCTCTCTATCGGGTCCACAAACAATTCAAGAACGAGGGCAATAATTCATAGTAAATATTGTTCAATTGCTCTTATTTTCAAAAGGCTTAATCCTTGGGTGATTACAAACACTCACACCAAGACCCCCGGAAACTTTAAGGCTTTAGCTATTTGAAACAATGCAGGAAGGCTATTTGACGCTATATTTTTGTATTCTTTTGTATGTTTATGTCTGCGATCGGTCGGCTCAACTTTACCGACGGATATAAATAACGGGGCTGGATCCAGGATTTATAGAAAGGTGAAGGGACTCTGAAATATAACATGCTTCAAATGGAACGGCACTGCGAGCGGCAATTTTATAGAGTGTGTTCCGACATTATTCGGTCAAAATAAGGGGGAGGGCCCGAGTTGTATTGAGACTAAAAGAATAAGCTCGAAAATAATTAGTATTTCTTAACGACCGACTTTTTTTCGAAGGGCTTTTGGCGCCCCCTTGCAACGTCGGCGCCCCCTGGTTTCCATTCGCTGGGGGGGGGGGGGGGGGGGGCACCACGCCACTGGTCTGTTTCACTGCATTTCCGGCGATCTAGTTTTCAACTTCGCCTGTTCAATTAACTGCCGCCCAGTAACAATTCCTTAGACGAGGCACTGCCAATGTATCAAACAAGTCCAAAAGAGGGACAGATGCACGACGAAGAAATAAAACCCGTTTTTAAAAAGAATAAAATACAATATTATCAGTTTCTCAATAAATACAGTCGTACACAATAAAAGCTAACAGGACAGACTTAAACAGTACGCCTATTACAATTTCATAAGATAATCAGTATGCCATATCCATAATAATGACATAAAATATATATATATATATATATATATTTTGTTTTTTGTTAAAAACCCTTATGTACTTAATGTGTTTAATATTGTGGCCATGTTTAATTTCAGTTTATTCCAACTTGTTCAGTATTTTAAAACTATACCCTCCATAATACAACATAATAATAATTGTTGTTAAACTAGGTAATTAAGCCTATGAAAGAACTATAGTAAAATATGAACACATTGCAAGCTATATAAAGCCACATTCTAGATTGTTTCCTAGATGATAATTAAAATCGTTCATATATCTAATGCCTACTTTTATTAGTATTACTGCATCTATTTCAGAAAAGTTTTTAATTTAACATTAAATGTAAATGACGTTTCTAGTTAGTATTTCATATTTTTGTAACAGAGATAATTTGGGTCTTGGATATAAACCCAAATTCCACATAATATAAAGATCAAAAGACAATTAAGTTCACATGTGCCAAGCTGTTGGAGCCTTTCCTTGTAATCTATAACTTAAGCACAACATTTTGTTCATTTTTGTCTATGATAGGTCAACATTTTCACATATTAAAAATACAGAAACATAATACACATACAAATGAAACAAATATAAGACAACATCTAAAATAACAACAAATTGAAGGATCTAAGTAGTGCTAGCTTGATATATCGTATCGATGTATCACGATACGGCATGTCACGATACGTAAGGACTTTTTTTTACAAATTTCATAGATATAAAGCTATAAATGAATATAAATTGACATTTTGAAAATAATATGTCAATTTTGATCCCTTTTACCTCATATGATACGTATTGTATCGTGGCCTTCGTATCGCAATACGTATCGTATCGTGGCATGATTGGTGATATTCAGCACTAATCTTAAGATATACTACCTCTTAGATTGAACATTAATTGACTCTCCTTATAATCCATTATGTCCATAGAAGTAAATAATTATCCATAAAACTACAAGTAATTATTGAAAAACGCTAAAAATTAAGTGTTTTTCAATAATTACGTAGCATTATGAATTTATTGGATTAAACAGGGATTCTGTTGTATAGTTTTGACACCAGGTAATATATGAATGAATATATAAAATTTTATTCAGTAATTTTGAGAAGGCTATTTTATGTTCATTCTCAGAGGTAGTATCCCTTTTATGTTTTAGAGAGATCATCCTAGTAAACATAAAGACAATTAAAAGTTATAATTCTTCTACACACGATAGCATCTACTCAAAGAAAACAATGATATAAACATTTCATCTAATAGTAAAAAATATAGTTTTGAGTTTTGATTAGAAAACAGGGGAAGGCAATATATATGGTAACAAAGATAAAACTACATAATACTTAACAAATAACAAATATAGTCTTCCTTCTCAGACATCATTAATTGATACAAAAAAAAACATTTCGTACGCTGTTTTTCTATCAAATTGGCAACTGTTTGCTATTTAAAAAGGTGGAATATCACAGGCAATGGCTTCCATTATTGAGAAGAATAGACATCTTCACATTTATCCATCAAAGTTTACACTCAAAAATAAACAAGTGCCTGAGGAGCATTTTTCATTACATCTATGAAATCTTTAAAAAATACATGTCCTAAATAAGTTCATAGAAAAGGAGGATGAAGTTCTAGCAACACCTTAAGGCAAGCAAATATACATAATTTGGACACAAGCAACAGTATTTGTTCACAAATATCAAAAGTACAAAAAATTGTTCGCTTAAGCTCTAAAGTTTTTCAATTCAATACTCTGACAATTGTAAGGAGTTGAATATCATTTTGTCAATAATTTCACAACTGTTAAAAATATATATTGGATGTTTTTTATTTCAAAATGTCTAAGAGCAATATTATACTATGGGTATGTGACATTATAGTTGTCCTAAAATGCCTTTAAGTTAAAAAAAAAAAGACAAATTCTATCATGAAATGGAACACAAAAGTGGATGTACACTGTATAGGCGATTCCATAAAAACAAATTTCCATTAGTAGGCTTATAAATTTTTATAGACATTCTATCACAACCAGAAATTCAAAGCTGATATTTAAATGCATGATTGACAAAATAACATTCAACAACTTAAATCTCAGAGAGCAGTGTCTTAATAAGACTTCTTGGCCCATTTCAAATCATCATCTCTTGGTTTACAGCCAGTGTATTTTTCAATAATATACTCTAATGCTGGCCAAAATCTTATAGCCTCTAATGGATAATTGAGCCAACCAGTTGTTATACAGAAATATGTTTCATGTGGTGATACATGATGTATTCTGTGGTGTTTCCTGGGCAGTATTATGTGTAAATCTTGAAATATTGTGATATATCTAGGTAATCCAAAGTAAGTATGGGACCATTTATGACACTGAAAAGAAAATTACATCATCATCATAGGAAACATTCATCAATTTGATTTTTTTAAGCTTTTTTAGACGAATATACTAAGCAAATGTAATATTTTAACATCATATTATATCAATTTCAATGATGTAAAATTTCAAACTCATGGTGGTGATTTTGCTGCAGTGGCAAGATGTGGCTTTTGTATGTTATGAACCTTGATATGGATCCGAGATGGCCGCAAGTGAATAAGGTCTATAAAAGACATATAAATGTAAGAACAACTGTGGCAGCCAATTCAGAAAACAGCACCTGCAGCAAACACAGCATCAGTAAATATCTAAATCTATAATCATATCTTACCTGATTTGTAATACTGACAAATACTGATAATAAAAATATATACCAATATTTATTGATATTAGATTGTATCACCTCTGGGCTATAAAATATGAAGCCATAAGCTATATAAGCTAATAATGGTATAATTATAGCAAAATTATCTCCATTTGTCTCAATAAAGTCATGACGTGTTATTGAAGTTGGATCTATGTGATGCTCACGGAATGGACGAAGTAAAGTCTGAAATGAAATAATAATCAAATAGATCATTCTGATAAATATTTCAGTAAAGCCAATATCACCAGCACATTTTAATTAGCACGACAAACTGCAGTTTGGATATGAACATGTTCCAAAACTGTCCTTTGCCGATGGTGAGTGAGCTAGGTAAGCATAAAACAAACCTATAGATACATCTTATTTCACTTTCATTTTGTATTGATTATCTTTATTATAGCCACAGGTGTCCAGACAATTATAGGAGTAATATAATTAACATATGAGTTGTAAAAATAAGCAATAATTTTATATTTTGAGTTCATTTATCAATTTATATAATTAAATTCTGATTATAAGACATACTTTTCGAAATAGGTATATAGGTAGAGAGGCACAAGAAATTTTCTTGACAAGATATATGGATACACTTTTTCTGACATCCATTAACCGAATGTCTCGCAAGCTCAAACAGGAAGCGTTATCAACAGAAATGAATAATATAACTAGTCTGACAAACGTTTATAAATGTCAGAAATAGTATAGTATATCCATCTTGTGCTCTTTATATGTTTCAATCATAACATCACTAAAACACAGTTTGATAAATAAATGCCTTATATTCAATCTGTCCCTAGATTAAACTTCATACAGCACTATTTTCAGACTGATTTATAACGATGATTATAATTTATCTACTTACTTTTCCTATAATTGGTAGATCTACTGATCCCCATGAATCAGCACCCCAGTGAACTAAACCACTCATAAAATCTGCTGTTATAATACCAAGCACTATCAATAAAAAAAAATATGTAATATTCTCATAAAATCAAATAATAAATAGAGCATTAACAATTAAAAGAGTCTGATACTCAAAAATGCAACCAAAAATGCAAATTTACTGGTATAAGGTGGAGATCATTAAAATTTCAGACAGGTTTAGATATTTCTTAAAGTTACAGGTAATACAAGAAATAAGAGAACTACTACAAATATGAACACTAGAATCCTGGGTATATAACTGAAATAGTGAACTTTATGTTTTGTACATACCTGCTGATATCAATATTGTATAAACATTGTCTAATCTAATAGTTGTACATAAGTTATAGGAACAATATAGAAACAATGCTATACAAATCACCACACAAACAATCTCTTGTCTTCTTTTACCTAAAACACGAAGAAAAAAAAATTATCTTTCGAAGTACGGTATTCAATAATTTTACAACATAGAAATAGATGAAAAAATAAAATGTCAAGATATTCTACTTATTAGCTCTGCAGAGCCAACGCCTGATCATAAGAGTAGTTCACCTCTTAAGCTCACCTTCATAAATCATATAACCCCCAGTTAGTTCTACAATAGTACAATCTTCTCAGGAGCTCTTGAAAAAATACCATGCATATAATATGGGATGTGCTAAAATGAAGGTACCAATAATCTGAAGCCCTGTCCCCAAGTTTTCTGACTTACGTAATTTTTGCATTTCACTAAGGTTCTTAAGTCAAGAAATCTTCATAAATTTTTGCGTAAATTAAGACCGTTACACCTTGTCGTAACTTTTTTCTTAGATCAAGGAATGTTTGAAAATAAATGAAACTCGACTTTTTTGTTTTGTTTGAGTTTATAAATGTCAAAACTTTCAATGTTTTTTTTACATTTTTTCTGTATTCCTTTTTTTTTTCATTTTGAACTTTCAGTTTTCCGACTGTCAAACAATAGTTCAATGACGTCATGTTGACTTCATTTGATAAATGCTTTTCAAGAAAAGTAGGTCAACTAACTTTTAATTATATAAACAAAATCAACAGACTGTGACAATCTACTAGTAATTGAGATCGAGATGAATGTTCATGATTGTCAATGATGGCAATTGATGCATTGCAAAAAAATTTTATTTTTATTATTTGATACGTTGTTACTGTTTTAGCATCAAATTAGTTAAGGATCCGTCCTATACAAACCAATAGCGGAACTCCGGGAATAAGGATTCCCGGTGTTTGAATGCCTCTCAGGTCTTAAAGAATTGGCCCACCTTTATAAATTTACGTTTTTCGGAAATTTCGAAGAATTTTCTCATCAATGGAATGTAAAAACTTAACAAAAATCTCCCAAAAGTACCGCCTTACACTAAAACAAAATTTGAAGCCGTCACAGACGACGGAAGTCAGGATAATTAAAATGGCAACCATCACTGATAAAAATGTCGCAAGGAAACTTTCGATCAAAATAAAAGGTACTTTTTTAGCTAGGAGATCATTTAATTTACATTTTTATATAACATTTTATGAAAATCTATCGAGATGTGCCGATTTCCAAGGACACAGGGGCTTATGAAAGGATTTGAATTTCCGCAATGAAATGATATAGCATGGCAGCCTGACGTTGACCCAGTCAACGGCAGGTTTTATCTGATTAGCATCAAATGTGCTATCTTCCATTATACATTACATGATACAATAAACTTATCAAATTTCCGTCATCATTAGACTAGGCCTAACTCATTAAATACGGTACCGGTACTACAGGTATATTTTATTTTAGAGGATTGAGGAGTATTCCAAATCGTATACTGAATTACCGTATATATATATATATATGGGATTCCAAACTGTTTCTTGTTAACCCCTCTGAGAATCTTAATATCAGGAAATAGGCCCTATTTATTATTATAGAAGTTCAAAATAATAATAATAATAATAATTTTATTACCTGCCGTGTATTGACTTGCCAATTCCTTTGCTCCAGCGTGTGAAGGCCCCCAGCGTGGCTTTCCAACAACGTCATTTTCTTCAGCATACTGAATGTTTGAGTTAGGATCATCCTCTGTCATAGAATGTTTTTGTATCTCTCTTTCTGACTGGATACCCATTTTTCTCTGTCTGTTTTCCTTCTCTTTTGACAACCAATGTACTAACTTCCGGTATTTTCACCTAATGATGATTTAACTGGCAGAATAAATCTTGTTCCTTTCTGATTGGTTGAAATAGATCATTACAAAATTGTCTTTAAAGATTTCTCCAAATTCTTGCAAGCATTATTTATTTAATAGTGACACAACTTGTATCAATACTTAATATTTTCGATAGAATCCTTGGATGTCTCTGATCTTTTCATTTCAATAGTTCGATATAAATATGACCTTGAACTTTTACCCCAGTCAAGTGTAAATTGAAAGTAGACCTTTGATCAAGTCACACATCAAGTTCAAGTTGCGATTGATATGTGAATTAATATTATGTCAATCAGCCTAGGATATTTTTCAGGGGCCCAATCAGTTGACAAATCAAACTCAAGTCAAAGGAAAAAGTAGGACCAGATTAGCAGAATGAGGAAAAAATCGTAATTTTCAAACTTGAATAAGACAAGAGTATTAATTCATTAGGGGACTTACCTGGTGGCATAACTATACAACAGATAACCTAAATAATCTGATAAATTCAAAAAACTATGTTTACATACAATAATTGAAGAAAGTGGGTCACAGAAATAATATACGCCCACGGAGGGTAAAACGAAAAAGCTTATAATTTAATCAAAAGTAAACTAAACTTTCTCAAACCTTTCGATTTAGGTCCAATAAAATCCATTTTAAGTTTCATCAAAATCAGTTGAAAACTAATAGAGTAATAGCCTATTCAAGATTTTGGAGCAAGGGCAATAACTCTGCTTCTAACGTTCAAAAATAGCTCAAATTCGAGTTTTTAGAGCATTTACTATCAAATGTTGACGGACAGACAGGGGTGACTACAATACGTCCATATAGATAGAGAGATGTGAGCATATAAAAAATGCTTAATCAAATTTTAAGTGTTTTTTCAATTATAACCTGTCGGTAGTGTAGGCTAATATTGTATGGAAATTTAAATAGTTTTATGGGTTTATTGGATTCTGTTTGTATACTTTGGACACCGTAGATGAATATACTCTTATTGACCAAGTTCAAGAACTTTTTTTTTTGTTCATTCTAAGAGGTGACATCGCTTTAAAGTCTTAAACCATAAAAGGCTAATAAGGCTATTCAAACTATATTTTGAACTATATATCTTTCAGATAATCAAATAGAAGATGTTTAGCTTTAAGTGTATAAAGTTTCTCAGAGTCAGTGTAAAGAATTGTGTGCAAGTGTTTGACTACACAGCGAAAGCATTGAAACCTCACAAGGCAAAGGGAGTTGAAACTAAGGTAGGCCTATGCCCCTATTTTTTTTGGTAGTTACAAAATTACAAAATTTCATTAATCCAAGCAACATTTAATGGTCTAAATTTTCAATTTAAAAAAAATTCTGCCTCTTTTATATCAACTCATCTGTAAGATGTATATTGTAAAGAAGTCTACATCAGCAAGGTGATATTTTAAAGTAAAATACTGTGATTTATTTTAGGTGAAACATTTTGTTGATTACTGTAAGATTAAAGTTATAGGTGGTGCTGGGGGTAATGGTTGTATGTCATTATTAAGAGTTGATAAGAATGAATTTGCTGGTCCTGATGGAGGAAATGGTGGAAATGGAGGCCATGTTATATTTCAAGGTAGTTCATGTGATTTTTATTTCAAAACATTTATCTCTCAACATATTGTTGGCATGATTTGAAGTTTGGGTATCTTATCTTATCTTATCTTATTGTGCTCAATAATGAGACTGAGAAATTGTTCAATAGAAACCTTTTAATACTTTTAAAATTTCTGTTACAGATGTCCAATGAATTTTTATTTTGAAATTGTACAGAATGGCTAATATTTCTACTATTTTGATTATACAACTCACTAAACTGATAAATTGATATTGTATACTATTTACAGCAAGTACAAATGTCAAATCTTTATCTCACTTACGACCTGTTATGAAAGGTAAAAATGGTAAAAAAGGTGCTAATAGATGTTGCCATGGTAAAAATGCTTCTCACACTTATATTCCTGTAAGTTGTTTATTCCATCTTTTTAATTTCCATCTTGTTAATTTCCCTCACTCTGTCAGTGAAGCAGGTTGAAGGGTTTTGCAGGGTAAAAGTGTCCCATTTGTTTATATCTGACAATAAACTATGGCACTGTGTACAGACTGTGCTTTAAAGAACCCTTGACAGATGAAAACCTTAAAAAAGTACAAAAGTCTGCTGGCCAGCAATCATTGCACACTTCATGGTGTTGTTTGTATTATTAGCTGTGCAGAAAGTAGGTTTTTCTGTGGTCACAGGGCTTTAGATTACATGCTAGTTTTAATAGTAAACGTTGTACCGAAATTGGTAGCACCCAAATTATAAAAAAAATTAAATAAGATGTTGAGTCATGCTACCTAAATTAAGCACTGCAGAGCCAGAGTTGACAAAACTTTGATGGCCTGATCATAACAGTATTCCCCCTCCATAAATGAAATTATATAACCCCCAGAGAAGTCCTTAATTAGTGAAAATTCTTCTGTAGCATTCTCAGGAGCTTTCCTGGCCTTTATTTTCCATGCTCTGCTCCGCGAATATGGGTGAGTCCAGATTAATGTGATTTAAAATATAAAATATGAATACTTCTCTGTTTATACTTTACAATGAACTGTAATATTGTTAATGTTGTTATTGTATTATCTGGGTATATATGGATGTGACATGATATGCATATCATTGACATTTTAAAACATTATCAAATGATATCAAAACTTATCACAATAATGATATGTGATAATATACAAGATGATAAGTAACATTATACATGTAAACATTATAGGTGCCATTAGGAACAGTATTGAAACTCTATATTATGTTTCTATAGGTGCCATTAAGAACAGTATTGAAACTCTTTATTATGTTTCTATAGGTGCCATTAGGAACAGTATTGAAACTCTATGTTATGTTTCTATAGGTGCCATTAGGAACAGTATTGAAACTCTATATTGTGTTTCTATAGGTGCCATTAGGAACAGTATTGAAACTCTATATTATGTTTCTATAGGTGCCATTAAGAACAGTATTGAAACTCTATATTATGTTTCTATAGGTGCCATTAGGAACAGTATTGAAACTCTATGTTATGTTTCTATAGGTGCCATTAAAAACAGTATTGAAACTCTATATTATGTTTCTATAGGTGCCATTAAGAACAGTATTGAAACTCTATATTATGTTTCTATAGGTGCCATTAGGAACAGTATTGAAACTCTGTGTTATGTTTCTATAGGTGCCATTAGGAACAGTATTGAAACTCTATGTTATGTTTCTATAGGTGCCATTAAAAACAGTATTGAAACTCTATGTTATGTTTCTATAGGTGCCATTAAGAACAGTATTGAAACTCTATATTATGTTTCTATAGGTGCCATTAAGAACAGTATTGAAACTCTATATTATGTTTCTATAGGTGCCATTAGGAACAGTATTGAAACTCTATATTATGTTTCTATAGGTGCCATTAGGAACAGTATTGAAACTCTATATTATGTTTCTATAGGTGCCATTAGGAACAGTATTGAAACTCTGTGTTATGTTTCTATAGGTGCCATTAAGAACAGTATTGAAACTCTATGTTATGTTTCTATAGGTGCCATTAAGAACAGTATTGAAACTCTATGTTATGTTTCTATAGGTGCCATTAAGAACAGTATTGAAACTCTATATTATGTTTCTATAGGTGCCATTAGGAACAGTATTGAAACTCTATGTTATGTTTCTATAGGTGCCATTAAGAACAGTATTGAAACTATGTTATGTTTTTATAGGTGCCATTAGGAACAGTATTAAAATCAGAAACTGGTGAATTGTTGTCAAATCTGGATGATTTGGATGCCTATTTTATTGCTGGTAGAGGAGGGGCCGGTGGAAAAGGAAATGCTTTCTTTGCTTCTAGTACTTTTACTACTCCAAGAATTGCTGAAAATGGTGCTGCAGGTGAAGAGAGAGTAATACATGTAGCTATGAAAACTATGGCATATGCTGGATTGGTATGTACTTTTGGTATATTTGAAAACCTGGAATTAAAATTAATGTTTTATATATTGGAAACAATACTGATACTTGATACATGGGTCAATTACTTCCATACTTTTGAGACAGGTGATACATTGAACAACATGTCCTACAAAAATGTATATTATACCGGTTTTTCGTTTCTCTATCTATTCTATTTAAAACCTTGCTACCATTTATCATCTTACCTCTATTTTAATTTTTTAGATAGGGTTTCCAAATGCTGGTAAATCAACATTATTACGAGCTATATCTAGAGCTAGACCTAAGGTAGCAGAATATGCTTTTACAACATTAAACCCACATGTAGGAATGGTATTATATGATGATCAAAAACAAATATCAGGTATAGTATGTTAAACTCTCATTTTCACCCATGGTTGACATTTTCATTAGTATTTCTTTGAGTACGATTTTTACCATATTTTCAAATTTATTGCAAAGGGACTATCTAGCATCAACAATAAGATTAAACATCTTCTAGAAATCAGCAGCTTGAATACCAAATTTCCCACATTAGACACAAATTCCATTAAATAATAGTCATTGGTGAATATCTACCTATTTTCTGTTGATACACCATTAACTGGTTTGTGGTGGAAAGCGTGCAGAATCTTTTCTGAAATTTTTTTATATATAAGTTATCTCTATAACATATATTTTTAGTTGCTGATATTCCAGGCCTGATTGAAGGTTCACATGAAAATAGAGGTTTAGGTATAGACTTCCTACGCCATATAGACCGTTGTTCTTGTTTACTGTTTGTCATAGATCTTTCTTATGAAAGCCCATGGACACAATTAGATTTATTAAAATTTGAATTAGAACAGTATCAGAAGGGCTTGTCAGAAAGACCTCATGCAATTATAGGTAACAAAATAGATGTACCTGGTGCTGAGGAAAATTTAGATCACTTAAAGAAACATGTAAATCTGCCGGTAATAGGTATATCTGGTAAATTTGAGATAGGAATTGAAGAATTATTGACTCATTTACGCCAAATGTATGATAAAGACCTTGGTAAAGATGATACATCTTGAACCAGCACATGGAAGGATATATAGGTGTTGGATGTTGGTATCAAAATTCTACATTACTAATGTACATTACCACCTGGTAAAGATGATAAACGTGGATTGTGGCCTGTATCATTGATAGATGAGCACAGTGTAACACAGATATCAGAACTTATATGTTTGTAAGGATACCTTTTGGTTGTGATGGTGTTTCATTATTTTAAGAATGTGATACTTCATAAATGAACTTTAATCTGTAGGTTAAGATGATACATACTGATTATGGTGTGTATCATGGTGACAAAACATAGTACTTTTTATATACCGTACATTTTGATTACGTATCCACGTTGAAGAACAGTGTATAAATGATTATTAAAACATACAGAAATATAACGGTTCAATTTAATATAGGAACAATGTAACATTCAACAAACAGTTGTGTTGAATGAAATGAATTAAAACTTCTGTGTTCATAAAGGCATCTTGTCCAAAACTGTTCTTGTTGCATTCCCCTCCTTATGTATTAGTATCAGATTGCATACCTTGTCTTTTGACACCCTAATCATCAACTAACAACTAAAACATTGTAATTGAAAATATGTTCAGGCTTTCGCACACTCAAGTCAACGAAATCCTAGTCCCAAATGTTCCTATCTGCAGAAGCAGGAATGCCCAAGAATTGTAAAAATCCATTAGAAAACAGGTCGCTTTCAGACCATGTTTGAGCTCATTTATTCATGCCAATGCAAATGGTCAACAAGGATATTGCTCAGTATCATATGCGCCTTGAATGGCAAACACATTGCCATCTAGAAATCACACAACTCAGACAGTGTGTAGTACAACCAAAACTTGTTCACGAATGAGTTTAGAATAACTGCATAATGATCCAAGCACACAGCTCTTATTACATGTATAATCATATATACAATTTGTTTACGATTTAGTTATGATGCATAAAATGCACTTTTTGTTCTAATAAATTAAATCTTTAATGAGAAGTTCGTGGGCAAAGCTTTGTACAGCTCAAAAGTTTTGCAACTAATTCCCCATTGCTCGAGAATATAAGAGGTAAATGCGAATTATTTTAATTATCCCAGGTCCGTGATATGGGTCGATAAGTTCTGATAATTAAGATCTGTTGTGCTCAGATGCGACCCTGTTCACGGCGTTGCTATCTGATCTTCAGTTTAGATACGATCACATACGTTCCAATAATAATTGCTTAGGTTTATCCACGATTTGGTTGCATCTGATACGATTGAGTTATCTGAATTACGGATATTTGGTACGACCACCTTTGAACTTTATAACTCTTATCCGAAATAACCTACTAGTCTCTAATCCTCAGATCAGCTATAACGTGTGGACAATCTTTATATTATCACGCTTTGATTCGATTATTTCGCTTTAAATCACGCTCTGTTGTGTTTTGTACGTTCTGATACCAGGGGCGCCGGAACCACGGGGGCAGAGGGGGTGACTGAGGGGCGAGGAGGGGCGAACATGTGCCCTTACGGCTTATGGCCCAACCCCAAGACCGGAAAGTTCCCTCGTTTCGCTCGGTCACATAGTGCCCTTTATATCACAGCTCCGCCCCCGTCGCTAACATTTACTTCCGGCGCCCCTGTCTGATACGATTATCAAGCTCTGGTGTGCATTGTTAAGCTCTGTTATGCATATGAAAATTTCGAGATCGCCGATTTCATGCCGCTTGGTGACAGACCGTGAAGACTGGGGTCCCCGCTTTGAATAAAGTTCTGGTAAGCTTTTCTATGCTTTGAGTCAAGCTTAGCTGAACTTTGTTACGCTTTGCTTTGATACGCTCTCGGCGCTTTAATCAATTCGTGACAGAACGCTCAAAAAATTAAAACAGTTTAAAAGATGTTGGCGCTCTTGCCGAATGTCCCGATTTGCGACCCTGACTAATAGTCGAGCTTTAAAGCGCCATCAAAGTGTTGGTGTGAACCTAGGAGTAGTTATCTATACTCCAAGGTGTGAACTATATAAAGGTAGATGCCGATCATCACGATTTGAAGCACGATGATCTCTAGTAGACCTTAGAAATTGTTTAACAGTTCAATTTTATTTTCGTGATTGCCAGACTAACCTCAAGATCTGATAGCATGATTACGATTGCTGTGTGGAAAATTGTGATAGTTGGAACCGAAGATTAGAGCAACGCCACTCAACACTCAACTAAGAAACAGTCTCTAGAACAAAATTGTATATTTCGAGGGTCTGAGGGATCTCACATAAAATAGTAGTAGGCAAACTACCGGTTCTGGCGCAGTTTTGCTAATGTTAAACATATGGAGAAAAGGTAGCCTCCCGAGGTGAGGCTAGTTTCTATGACATATTGTTTTAGTATTATCACATAGTTAACTACATTAAACAAACATACTTTTGGTCTTTCGTCGGTCGTTGTTTACTCTAGGTAAACATCAAAGACCAGATCAAAGTAGAGAAAATAGGCTTGGTTTTTTGAGGAATGTGATTCACTTAACTTTACGACCTGTAGGCATTGATCTTTCCGAGATTATCCATACCCATTTACAGTTGGATGGACTAGAATTATGAGTGAAGATGACTTATTTCACACCCTGATCGAGAACCGAACTCTCAAACAAATCGACCTTCATTTCCTCATTTCCAAGCAAATGGTCATTTTAAATAAATAAATCATCATATTATTGGAATAAAATAGTATTATACATCTAAATATTTATAGGATTTCTGCTGAAATCTAAATCGATTATTGGGCGATCAAAAGTCTGCTGAACATAAGCATTTTTACTGTCCATACTGCTTACATGGATTTACAAAAAAGAATATTAAGCAACCACCTACCAATCTGCCAGACCCACGATTTAAACAATATTTTATTTCTACATTACATATAATGTTTTACAGAAATTAAAGGGGCACAGGCTTCATTTTCGTGGTCGATTTTTCGAAGTCTCAGAAACCGGGACTTTTTTAGCTCAACAATTTAGTACTGGTTATCACAACTCACCATTGAAATTTTAGCCTTCAAATCCATGTGCATCCATAATTACTAGCATTTGAAAGTTATAATGCCCTACTACACATTAGCGATACTATGCAATATATAGAAAAGTCATTTATAAAAATAGAAGGAGAAATGTCTAATTTAAGATATTTGAAGGAATTATGCAATTTTCGTACATTTCTAGTGCTTCTGAAGGATACTTGAGTATATTCAAGACTCGAATCAACCAATAAAAATGAAGACTGGTCCCCTTTAACTAAGGTTTCGGAAAGAAGCCGAAGCTTATGCTAATCCGGCACCTGATACAAATAAAAGATTCTGTTCGTGTGGTCACCTCTATGAAGAGTCAGAACACTTCCTCCTATATTGCTTGAATTTCATTAACCCTAGACAAATCACTGGGGGTTCTGACTCACTTTGCCTATGTTAAACCTATGGAGAGATTACGATGAGGATCCCCAGTGAGGATACCCTCTCACGTCATCATTACCTTTGATAGTAAACTACATTAAACAAACATACTTCTGGTCTTTCGTCGGTCGTTGTTTACTCTAGGTAAACATCAAAGACCAGATCAAAGTAGAGAAATATAGGCTTGGTTTTTTGAGGAATGTGATTCATTTAACATTACGATGAATTTCGAAATTGTTGCTAGAATTAACCTCCATTTACGTAAACTAATGTTTGATCAAATTACAATAACATCTAATTTGTCGATAATAATAATCTTTATTAGCATTAAGTTAAATACAAACTTATAGCTTGTGCATAATAAATAGATAAGACTGTAACATGGTGTAAGTGAGTGGTAACAAGTTAACAAATTTACAGTATTTAGGAGTGAATAAATATTTTACAATATATACACAAATATACTTTAATGTTCTTTAAATATAAATTACTGATTGAGAAGGTGGGTTTCGCGTTTTTTAAAAGATAAATATACAAAAGCTGCTAGGTTTATAATTTCTTTTTGATTTTCAGTATTCAAAAGGTTTATATATTTTTCAATGCAAGGATAGTTATTATAACATTTGGGTAGTTTTAATTGTCTGTATACAGAGTAGAAGGGGCAACATAAAAGGAAATGATATTCATCTTCAATTTCACCTAAGTTACATAGTAAACATGTTCGTTCATTTCTTGGTATTCGCGGTTTATATCTCCCTGTTTCAATGCGTAAGTCATGTGAGCCACTTCTGAGTCTGGTTAATGCAATACGATGTTTCCTATTAGTACTAATTTCTAAATAAGGTTTAAATGAATTAGAGTAACATATGATATTATAATTTTGTAGTTTTTCATACTGGGAGCGGTCATCATTCCATTCTTGTAGAAACTGATCATCAATACGTAAGTTCAAATAATCATAATTAGGTAAATAAATATGTTGATTATGCCAATTCTCGCTTAAACCTAGCTTATCTAATAGAGATTTAACATTATATGCCCAATTTTGTTTGTTCACTGTGTCCAACTTGCAGAGATCACAGTATGCTAAATATGGTAGTGATGATTTATCAGATATTATTTGTAACCAGTATTTTAAAATAGACTTAAAACGATGCTTTTGCAGGGTGGTTATTCCAATCTCACCGTATATCACTGGGGTACTTGTTGTGTTTTTGACGTTTAATATCGTCTTATAGAAACGCAACTGAACAGTTTCGATATCTGGTGAGCTGTGGAATCCCCACACTGGAGATGCATATGAAAGGATAGAGCCTATATAACAATTAAACAAAAATATTTCTTGTTTCATATTTAAATGACATTGATCAAAAATGTTATGTATTTGATAAGCTGCTTTGGAGGCTTTAATTGATAAATTCTTTTGACATAAATTACGTCTGGTCATCAAATGTTTACTCTCGGTAATTAATCATCTGACCATTGGTCGATTGTTTGAGTAAACTACATTAAACAAACTAACAATAAACATGTACCAGATTACGACCCAAATCAACCCAATAATCACGTAATATACCTAGACGCCAATAACTTATACGGACGCGGCGGTGGTGGCGGTGGCTGTGGTGGTGGCAGCGGCAGGTGGTGATGGTGGTGATGGAAGACCAGAAGTATGTTTGTTTAATGTAGTATACTATCAAAGGTAATGATGACATGAGAGGGTATCCTCACTAGGGATCCTCATCGTAATCTCTCCATAGGTTTAACATAGGCAAAAGTGAGCCAGAACCCCCAGTGATTTGTCTAGGGTTAATGAAATTCAAGCAATATAGGAGGAAGTGGTATGGATAATCTCGGAAAGATCAATGCCTACAGGTCGTAACGTTAAGTGAATCACATTCCTAAAAAAACCAAGCCTATTTTTCTCTACTTTGATGTTTACCTAGAGTAAACAACGACCGACGAAAGACCAAAAGTATGTTTGTTTAATGTAGTTAACTATGTCATAATACTAAAACAATATGTCATAGAAACTAGCTTCACCTCGGGAGGCTACCTCTCGGGAGGCTACCTTTTCTCTATAGGATTAACATTAGCAAAACTGCGGCAGAACCGGTAGTTTGCCTACTACTTAAAATATTGTGAGAATTAGACGCCAGGAAACGCGTTTTATCCAGTCATTTCCCGGTATGCGTAAAAAAATTTTTATGGGGGCAGGGGGATCTTATGCCATAGACAATTTGGGGAATTAGAAACATTATTTCTCGGTGTATTTCTTATTCTTGAAGCATATTTTTACAAATATTCATGACCCAAATCAAAATATGATTGATTAAAAACAGTGGCGGATCCAGGGGGGGGGGGGGGCGTAGAGGGCGTACGCCCCCCCTTTACTTTGTCTTTTTTTTTCTTTTTTTTTTTAAGAATGGGGAGAATACGACATAAAAAATGTCTAACCAATTAACGTTTACTATAAAACATACATGGTCCACGTCAGAAACCGTTAAATTAGTAAAATTTATACTTATTCTATGTTTTTAAGCCAAAAATAAAGTCCAAAAAATTTTCCCCATTCTTCGCTCGGCAAAAATTGCGATATACGCCCCCCCCCCCCCCCTTTCAAAAATCCTGGATCCGCCCCTGAAAAAGAGGCATTACTGTGGCTTGGGCTTCTTTTGATTTTCTGAAAGTGATGGAACATGTGCACTCTGTGAAAATAATAATACACAAGAAAATTTTTATGTATAATTCAATCAATAAATAATACACTAATTTAAAAAATGTCTATACAATTCATAATTAAATGACTGAATTTCGAACAGTACACTTTAAAAATTAAATTGTCAAGATCAACTTACTTCTGGAAGAAGTGATTAAACACAAATGTATTTTATTTATTATTATAAAAACAAGTATATATATGTACATGCACATTTTGAAATATTATCAGATTGTATGTACATGAAAATGTTTGGTATGATAACACAATCAGATTGTATTTACATGTTAATTTTTAGTACGATAATACAATCAGATTGTATGTTAATGTTTAGTACATAATACAATCAGATTGTATGTACATGACTACATGTTAATGTTTAGTACATAATACAATTAGATTGTATGTACATGTTAATGTTTAGTATGATAATACAATCAGATTGTATGTACATGTTAATGTTTAGTATATAATACAATTAGATTGTATGTACATGACTACATGTTAATGTTTAGTACAAAATACAATCAGATTGTATGTACATGACTACATGTTAATGTTTATTATGATAATACAATTAGATTGTATGTACATGTTAATGTTTAGTATGATAATACAATCAGATTGTATGTACATGACTACATGTTAATGTTTAGTACATAATGCAATTAGATTGTATGTACATGTTAATGTTTAGTATATAATACAATTAGATTGTATGTACATGTTAATGTTTAGTACGATAATACAATTAGATTGTATGTACATGTTAATGTTTAGTATGATAATACAATCAGATTGTATGTACATGTTAATGTTTAGTACGATAATACAATTAGATTGTATGTACATGAAAATGTTTGGTATGATAATACAATCAGATTGTATTTACATGTTAATGTTTAGTATGAAAATACAATCAGATTGTATGTACATGACTACATGTTAATGTTTATTATGATAATACAATTAGATTGTATGTACATGTTAATGTTTAGTATGATAATACAATCAGATTGTATGTACATGACTACATGTTAATGTTTAGTACATAATACAATTAGATTGTATGTACATGTTAATGTTTAGTTTGATAATACAATCAGATTGTATGTACATGACTACATGTTAATGTTTAGTACATAATACAATCAGATTGTATGTACATGACTACATGTTAATGTTTATTATGATAATACAATTAGATTGTATGTACATGTTAATGTTTAGTATGATAATACAGTCAGATTTTATGTACATAACTACATGTTAATGTTTAGTATGATAATACAATTAGATTGTATGTACATGTTAATGTTTAGTATGATAATACAATCAGATTGTATGTACATGACTACATGTTAATGTTTAGTACATAATACAATCAGATTGTATGTACATGACTACATGTTAATGTTTATTATGATAATACAATTAGATTGTATATACATGTTAATGTTTAGTATGATAATACAATCAGATTGTATGTACATAACTACATGTTAATGTTTAGTATGATAATACAATTAGATTGTATGTACATGTTAATGTTTAGTATGATAATACAATCAGATTGTATGTACATGACTACATGTTAATGTTTAGTATGATAATACAATACAATAATTGAAAAACCCTTAATCAAATTTAAGGCGTTTATCAATTAAAACCTGTTATTATATGGTAATTTACAGAGTTTCATGGATTTTTTGCATTCTGTTTTTATACTTTGGACATCGTTGATGAATATATGCTCTGATTGACCAAGTTTAAGAACTTAATTTTGTTGTTGTTGTATCGCTTTAATGTTTAGTATGATCTATGATAATACCATCAGATTGTACACATTTTTAATGTGCATGATAAGCATGCTCTAAACATGCATTTTATGCTTAACCAAAAATTATGCATAACTATTTATGAAAGAAAGACGGGCGTTCTATTTAATAATATATATGTATATAATGTACAATTATAAGAAATAGGTCTATAGAATATAATAAATATAATTTTTATTCAAATGAAGATCTTTTATGGAAATGAATATCCATACAAGTGCAAGTATTGCATATAATTTCATGATAATATTTTATTTGTTGGTAACTAACAAGAAATGTACATGTATATTATTATGAAAATCAAATTGTGTATAAAAAAAAGAAATATATTATTATTCAAGTACTCAAAAAATTATGTATAACATCATTTAAAACAAATTCTATAGCTGAATTATTAGTAGGCTACACACTTTTTACATAATATTAACATTTACATAAAATAATATTTTAGAAATTTGAACCACAGTTAGCAAGGTCTTTATATACTTTTAAAAATCGATCAATTTCATCGGATTCTGAAATCTGTACTGGTGTTGACAGAAGACCATTACCAGAAATCTGAAATGATAACATTTAAATTGGTGAAACCAACTAAATAGAATAAGCTGAATGTGAGGTGAATGTGTAATTATATACATTGTAAATAATTAGATTATTTGGTTACAGGATACAGGAACCGCATTCTTAAAAAAACACGTCTAAATACATCTTTTTACATCTAAGAATTGAAAAGCTTCAACCTACAATGTTAACTATTTTACCTTTGAAAGTTCGTAAATGGCAAGAGGATGATAGATAGTAGCTGATATTAATAAATTATGATAAGCCTCGTGGTTATTTGTCCATTTTTGTCCAAAACCAAGTAACACTTGAGCAGACGGCTTGGGTCCCTGACCATTCATATAGTTTTGAAGTGCTACCCTAAAAGCTTTATAATCAAATATTTTATGACTTTGCTCATTTCTGTGTATTTTTGTTGGAACTGTTGATTCGGGTGACGCCACAAATACAACAACTCTGAAATTAAAAGGAAAGAAAGTTTTAGTCTGAAACATATACAGGAATTATGAAGCACAAGTTACTTTCAATTTTCAGCAATGATATAGCTCTGACATGGTACGATGAAGCCACATAATATATGATCATCTCCAGGGGCGGACTGGGGCCGTGACGCGGCCATGTTTTTTTTCCATTGACCGGCCCACTTAAGTGTGGCGGGCAAAGCACCAACCCAGAGCGTAGGGGTCTTAACAGGGGCGGTTTTCACGTTTTTGTAAAGGGGGGGGGGCGTAGATCCAAATTTTGGCCGAGCGCAGCGAGGCGAATATTTTTTTTGGCTTAAAACATAGTATAAGTATAAATTGTACTAATTTAACGGTTTTTGACGTGGACCATGTATGTTTTATAGTAAACGTTAATGGGTTAGACATTTTTGATTTCGTATTCTCCCCATTCTTAAAAAAAAAAAAAAAAGACAAAGTAAATGACTGTCATAAAGGTGATTTCCGAGCGCCTCCAGCGGATTTCGGACACTTTCTTTTGAAATTTTGAGTAGACCCATTTTTTTTTCAAAATATAAATATTTTTTTTTGTCATTTTTCACAAACCGGCCCCGTGCACACCGGCCCGCATGGCCTTAGCCATGTAGCCATGCGGCCCAGTCCGCCCCTGATCATCTTAGGCGGCTATAGAGCCAAACCTCAACTCTCGCATCAACACAGTAGGCCTACTGTTGAGGTTGAGTACTTTCTGCACCTTGGCTCATGAGCTGTGCGCTCTATCTGTAGCGTACATTGTCGCTAGCGTATATGCGTGTATAGCTCACTAATGAAGTACAAAAATATGAAATACAGAAAAAAAACTTTATTAGTGAACGTGTATACCACTAGCTCATCGCGTCTCCCAAGCAATTGGAATTGTGAGTCAGGTCATACACTTTTATTAATACATGTATTCTGTTTGTTATACTACCATGGATTTCTTTTATGACACAGTTGCCTTTCATCCTAGTCCATATTTTGCAATTTTTGACTAACCTGCATTTTCTAGTAGCATATACATCTCCATGTTTGCAATGAATAGATAATCCTCTATCTAAATGTTTTAACAATTCTTCTGTATACCTATGTTGTTCAGGGTTTGTTATCTGGTGTAATGGAAATTCAATCGCTTCTGCTAAGGGAGATGCATAAATCTGCAAAAGTTAAACATTTAATCAAATTCAGATTCATTGAAATAGGAGCCCGAGCTATACACTTCTAGTATTGGACGCAATGCATCACTATCTGTTTTGAAGCACGTAACCATCGTTAATGGTAACAATGGTAAATAATGTGTAAATACATCAATACCAATCCATAGCTAACCAACCTTCCAAAGAAAATAGTCTTAATTTGAAAGTTGAGAGATTTCTCACAATGCTAAATAAATTAATTGAACTAAAGTATCTTATATGAAAAGACTCAACAGCATATTACTAGTGTAAGCGACTTAATAAAATGAACGTTCATGCTAGTAACCAATACCCCAACATCTGGCGTTTGGTTGTCTTCTGAATACAATATAAGACCATATTATGACTTTGACATGCAGCTTACCGAATTACGATCTTCATTCGTCATTTTCAACTGTTGACCGTAACATAATCTAATACCATCTTTATTGGTAATATGGTACTGAGCGGCAACTTGTTGTCTGAACTGCAGTCTAACGATCAGTTCATGATCTGCAAAAAAGCAATAAAGATTATGAGGTCCACGAAAGATTATATTATATATTATACTATAATTTAGTTATTACAGTTTGAATTGGAAATAAGGCAGCTTTGTGGAAACGTCACAGCCTCCGATAGAGTTTCAGAGAGGCTTCTCAAGAAAATGTTTATGTCTGAAAAACAGAATGGATTTGGTGTATTCTGACATAATATATTGCAGAATAATTTATAAAATTCATTTTATCAGAAATCAGCTGGAAACTGTTTTTATTTACCTGCAGGTTGTCTATGGCAAGGATATTGAGCGACTGGGTTGGTGTAAGGTGAACGATCTCTGTTTAACATTCTTGATGAATCTGAATAATCTAAAGGATATTGATTTTCACCTCTTGAGAAACAGCCATCTAAAATAATTAAATTCACCTATTTATTTTATGTTATCTATCACGCTTTATTTATTTTATACTCATTAAGCACTATCCAGTTCGGGACCATTTGTAGCTGAAGACCTTAGTGATACCTAGTACATGTGCATAAGAACGGAACAGATACAAAAAGCCAGACGGTTCCGGACCGCGATCCAGACACCCCATGCTATTTCTGACATTAATTCACATTTCACATTCTCATACAGGCAGAAATAGTTTATCCATTGTGCTGTGATTCTCTGAGTGAAGATTTATCAAACCTGTGGTATCCATGTCCTCTTCTTGTTTTATATCACTTCTTATATGTTCTATTCTATTTACTATAACCTCGTTATTTGTACCTCGTGACCTCATTCCTACCAAATCTCCAACGTCTATTACACCTAAATCTGCCGTCAGAGCTGGATCATCAACTGAAAATTAGAGAAAATCTTGTATACTGGTTTAGTTTGGTTCTCAACCTTTCATTCTCCACCTCGTTCTCAACATTTCTTATGGGATTTAATTCCACCTCAGCCAAATTTCTAATCACACTTCGAACGTACGAATCAAGCGATTTTATTAAATTTCTGCACATCAGTAAATAAATGAGATTGCTGTTATATTCTCACTTTCCTCTGTACCTCCCTATTTCTTCCTCTTGTCATTTTTCTACCCACTCCTTTTTGATTCCAATCTTAGAGGGGAAATTCCCCCGGTTGAAAATGCCTTAGCCAAACATATATACAGTATATATGTATTTGTTAAGGTTTCCATTAGTGTACGTAGCATACTTACCATTATGTTGTTCTTCAAATGAATGGTTCATAGCTCTAACAGTTTCTGGTATACCAGGAGTTATCTATGATAGAAAAACATGGTATGGTTTAGTTATGCAAGGACTGCGGGAACAACACAATAAAATTTCGGGAATTAGACGCCTGGAAACGCTGCCTGACGAAATAATGGTTTATTTGTGTTGGGACCGACACAAGAACACATTGCCTAGAATCGCAAATTCCCAACATTGTCTGACGAAGTAAAAGTTTATTTGTGTAGGGACTGCGGGACCAACACTAGATAATTTTGGGGATTAGACGCCTGAAAACGAAAATTCCTGACATTTCCCAGCGAGTATTTTCTCCCCACCCACCCCGCATACCCCCTATGTGGACGCCGACGGCCCTGGTGATATTGGATTTGTCCAGGATCTGATTGACTCGTGACTCGTACTCTAAACCTATAGATGTATCAAGTGAATATCTTTGAGTAACAGATTACCTTTTGAGAAGATAAATTCAATGGTCCATCAATTCTTTCATATTTTGGTTCCCTTTTTAAGTACTGATTTTCACCATTTCTCGCCATTTGACCTGAATTTGAATCTGAAATTAATTTTAAAAAAATACCACCTTGTAAATTGAAGAAATGTGCTTAATTGTTTTCAAAATATACAACTTATTCAATTCGTGTCTGGCTTATCAAAATTGCCAAAATGCAAGCGGTAGATTTGTAGTATTTGCCACTGATTTATCTAAACAACCAAAACATTTCCTACATGACATTTGAAGTTTGTGTGATTGTGGTATGTTTCTGCACATGAATATGAAAATTTACAATAGGAAAATCAAATTTGTCATACAATCTGAAAATTGTCCACTATAATGTAGTTAGGTTACTGTGATAAATATTTATCTCGACAAAAGGAAGCTTATATTTCCTGTATCATAATTGTCTGGGAACACATATAGATATGAAAATCAAAGATTAGAATAACAGAATGAAAATAAACCTTTGTTTCGGATACCATTTAAGTTCATATGCACATTAATTAAGAAAGAAATACGGCATAGGTATACTGTAGAAAACTGATGACATTTGGATTTTAAATCTGGAAAGTTTCATACATATTTTTGTCACATAAATGTCATTACAATATTAACATAAAGAAACTTACTATTTAAAAATTGATACACTCTATAAGGTTCATCCCCATCTAGTTGACTTCTTTCTTTAATTTCTCTAATATCTGGTAATTTATTGACTGCACATCGAAATCTAGTTTTCCAACCAGGCCAATCTTCTTTATCAACTCCTAATCTAAATCTGCCGGTATGAACAGCCCATTCCTGTATAGATAGTGAAATATGACAGGAAATGATATTAAATACAGCTAAATATTTCCTCTTTCACTCTATTCAAGTTTTTAGCCATAATATCACCGAAGTATTAGTACAGAACGTAGGCCCTAATCCATATAAATGAATTTAATACAATATCAAGCCTACTCATTTAATGTAAAATAAAAATTAAAGAACACCAAACGCAATAGTTCTAAAATTATTTTCGCTATCACCCAAAGCAATATAATGCAGATTAATAGATCAATAAGTCACATGGTTTTCATGAAAAGGTCTTTAATTCAAATTTCCTGCATTACCAACCTCAATGAGACTTAATTAGCCATCGCAATCTTTTTATAACGAAATTTCAAAAGAAATATGGTTTTGGGTTTGAAATTATGTCAAAATTAACTGTTGAAATATATATATAAGGCAATATTTTAAAGGTTTTTTTTTTCTTTACTAGAAATTAACTTTCTTTACCTTGAATATCAATGCATTTTCCTCCGACCAATCTTGTTTTCCGCCATGTTTCCATGGAATTCTGAAAATGTTTTGCACTCGATCAATCCATTCAACACCAGGAAATCTGCTACTGTCAATTTTACTGGTAAGCCATGGCCGGAATCTTTGCCTCCCATGATATTCAGTTTGACAACCACTCATATCGCCACAACAGAACTGCAACTAAAAAATTAATTTCGGGTTTTGTAAAGTCAATAATCTTAAGGAGTTTGTTTCAAATTAACAAGAATTATAAAAATAATCATGCCTCCCTTAGAAATCCAGATATATCAATTCTGTTAATATCTTAAAATCATTCTTGGTAGTTTAAACTTACAGACGGAGTATAATTGGAAACCTCGTTGTTGAACATTGCAACCGTGTTCTTAATTCGAATCTGCTGAATTATACGAAACTGGTCGAATGCAGGCAATTTATCCCTTTATCTTTAAGTCCCTAAATATTACTTATCCAATGAAAACTCGAATGATTAATATTTTGATAAAATAGCATTATGTGGGTTAAGCTTGTCCCATAAACCCCGTAAACTCATACCATGAGTAGAGGTTTCATACGGAAATATTTAAATATCGTTGAACGCTTATCAAATAATAACCTTGTTGAGGGTAGATTTATAACATCATAGATAATAATAGAGCACTATTCAAAGTCCGTAAGCAGGAGAAAGACAATGGGGAGGGTGGTGGGTGGAGAGGACGGGTAACCTTTTTTTTTTACATCCGCTTAAGATAATCGGCAGAAACGATATGGAGAGACGGACCTAGGTGACGTAATTGACACAATTGAATTAAGCAATTTAACGTTTGCTCATCTTCTAGGAAAATTAGCTCACTCAAAATCGTGAGGATAATTACATTAGAAAAATATTTTTTTTAAATGACGCGTTGAGATACAACCAAGACACATCACAATACGCATCTACAATATGATACTATATTGATATTCCTGTGTATCACTGAGACAATCTACAATATGATACTATATTGATATATCTGTGTATTGATATTCCTGTGTCACTGAGACAATCTACATTATGATACTATATTGATATTCCTGTGTATCACTGAGACAATCTACAATATGATACTATATTGATATATCTGTGTATCACTGAGAAAATCTACAATATGATGCTATATTGATAGTCCTGTGTATCACTGAGACAACCTACAATATGATACTATATTGATATTCCTGTGTTTCACTGAGACAATCTACAATATGATACTATATTGATATTCCTGTGTATCACTGAGACAATCTACAATATGATACTATATTGATATTCCTGTGTATCACTGATACAATCTACAATATGATACTACATGTATATTGATATATCTGTGTATCACTGAGACAATCTACATTATGATACTATAATGATATTCCTGTGTATCACTGAGACAATCTACAATATGATGCTATATAGATATTCCTGTGTATCACTGATACAATCTACAATATGATACTACATGTATATTGATATTCCTGTGTATCACTGAGACAATCTACAATATGATACTATATTGATATTCCTGTGTATCACTGAGACAATCTACAATATGATACTACATGTATATTGATATATCTGTGTATCACTGAGACAATCTACAATATGATGCTATATTGATATATCTGTGTATCACTGAGACAATCTACAATATGATGCTATGTTGATATATCTGTGTATCACTGAGACAATCTACAATATGATGCTATATTGATATCCCTGTGTATTACTGAGACAATCTACAATATGATGCTATATTGATATATCTGTGTATCACTGACACAATCTACATTATGATGCTATATTGATATCCCTGTGTATCACTGACACAATCTACATTATGATGCTATATTGATATTCCTGTGTACCACTGAGACAATCTACAATATGATGCTATATTGATATCCCTGTGTATTACTGAGACAATCTACAATATGATGCTATATTGATATATCTGTGTATCACTGACACAATCTACATTATGATGCTATATTGATATTCCTGTGTACCACTGAGACAATCTACATTATGATGCTATATTGATATTCCTGTGTACCACTGAGACAATCTACAATATGATGCTATATTGATATTCTTGTGTATCACTGAGACAGTCTACAATATGATGCTATATTGATAGTCCTGTGTATCACTGAGACAATATACAATATGATACTATATTGATATTCCTGTGTCACTGAGACAATCTACATTATGATACTATATTGATATTCCTGTGTGTCACAATATGCATCTACAATATGATACTATATTGATATTCCTGTGTATCACTGAGACAATCTACAATATGATACTATATTGATATTCCTGTGTATCACTGAGACAATATACAATATGATGCTATATTGATATTCCTGTGTCACTGAGACAATCTACAATATGATACTATATTGATATTCCTGTGTGTCACAATATGCATCTACAATATGATACTATATTGATATTCCTGTGTACCACTGAGACAATATGATGCTATATTGATATTCCTGTGCCAATAAGACAATCTACAATATGATACTATATTGATATATCGGTGTATCAGTACTGAGACAATCTACAATATATGATGCTATATGATGCTATATTGATATCCCTGTGTATCACTGAGACAATCTACAATATGATACTATATTGATATATCGGTGTATCACTGAGACAATCTACAATATGATACTATATTGATATATCGGTGTATCACTGAGACAATCTACAATATGATACTATATTGATATATCTGTGTATCATTGAGACAATATACATTATGATACTATATTGATATATCTGTGTATCATTGAGACAATCTACATTATGATACTATATTGATATTCCGGTGTACCACTGAGACAATATGATGCTATATTGATATTCCTGTGTCACTGAGACAATATGATGCTATATTGATATTCCAGTGTATCACTGAGACAATCTACAATATAATGCTATATTGATATTCCTGTGTATCACCGTGAGGTCCTTGGTTGAAAATTTTCAACCTCACCACAAAAACTCATCGGATTTCGACCACTCGATTTTCAGATTTCGGAAATTGTAAAAAAAAAATAGAAAAATGAAAAATATATTGATGGAAAAAAAAAATTAACTGCCAAAAAGATGTGTTGATATCTGTGTCATTCTTTTCAATCATGACCCTGTCACAACTATAAAAGAAATACGTTTCAGAATAAAATTGGTCCTGTCAATATCCCAAAACCCAACAAATACTATCACTTGGTTACAATAAAATTTGATGACAATACCAGTCAATGCATTTGAATTCCTAACAAGTGATTTGGAAATATGTTTTTAAACATGGTTGAATATTTAAATGATCTAGAATATCATATTGTGATGAGTTAAAATGATCAAAGATGACAAGAGGAATCAACCTCATTAAATACGACACGAAATATATAGTCATCATTTAAATCAGTTTATATGTAGCATGACACCTATATACATCCATTGTTGAAAAAAAAAATCACAGGTATAAATCATCAATCCAAACTGGTGGGTTCGTTTTGTCGCATTGCCCAACTTGACACTAAAGGTTTCTGATAATTTCTAGAATGGCCATGAAATATTTTAATCTAATGTCCCGCATCAATTTTTCTTTTTATTTAAAATTTGGACCTGTTAGCGAAATCGAAACCAATTTTTTATAGTAAAATGTGGTATAAAATAAATATACCAAGTACAAACGATCAGAACCATAATTCAAAATACATAAACTTACATATCAGCTTCTCATGAAGTAGTTTCAAGACTTCAGAAACCTAAAGTTTCGTTTTATAAGTCGTTTTAATGCAGTTGGGCACAATGCAGCGAGTTGGGCAATGCGGCAAAATGAACCCTGAGTTCCAAAACGTCGTTGTATTTTATTTGAGGCTGATTATTAAGTCAATATTTATCAAATAGTTTTCGAGGGTTTTTTTCTACTTTTACTTTTACTCATTAACAATAATCAGAAAATTTATTTATGATTCGCTTATTAACTGTTGGGTGTTGTGGCGCTTGAAGTATATTATTGTTGCGCAACATAGGCTACTAAGCGCAATAATGCAGTCAAGATGAATTCAAACTTTTCTTCGCTCTTTTTGTTTGCCCCTATCGTATTTAATATTGAATTTTTAGATAAGTCTTGAAATCTCATATATCCATGCCTAGGCCTACCATTTTCGTTGGATAGGGCCTACCTTTGGCAAGATAGGCCTATTGCATAATGTTACGTCAGAGCATTGACAATTCATACAAAAAAAAACTAATAATAAAAAAAAAAACAATGTAATGACAAATCAAAATTACCTGTTAATTTAATTCAGATAAAAATTTCCTGTCCTTTCTGACTCACCGAAGCACCCTTATGCTACGATAACCTGCCTAACACAAGATTTGCTATGCGTTGGTGTATTTACATGTAATTTCTTGTAAGCGTTCTTTAGTTTCGTTTTCCCCGAAACTAGTGTGTTCTTGGAAAAGCTGAATTAAATCTAATATTAGAACAAGGTCGATAAGATGGCCTAGTTTCACAACAGTATTGTGTAGGACATTCAGTATAAATAGGTTGTATAGGCTGTTGAACAACCAGGAAGTTATTTAACAAACGCCATATTATATGGACACCCTTTATCAATGTAGTACAGCTTTATCAATAAAATATGCTGGTAGAAATAAATTTAGTTTACTTGCAATTCATTGTCTATACTGTGAGTGCGCGACAGTAACAGTCATGCAACTACGTGAATGTTCATTAAATATTTATATTCCTTATAATTTACAATCAATAGATAAATAGGCCTATACGCAATGTAGGCCTGAAATAAATTTAACGTTTTTATTCCTTTAATTTCCTTAATATGAACATCTGCATCAATAACAAAATAGCAATGAGACTGGAGTAGAGGCAGAAGTTTCGGACTAATTCCTTAAATAAAATATGATCTTCTAACGACATGCACGTTTCTAAATATTGTATGTGCTGTCTAATAAGGGCCAATTATTTTATAGGACAAAAAATGGGATTGAAAATACATGGGATTTTGTCTTGTGTTGGCATTAGTAGCCTAATTCATAAAACTGTTGTGTTTGTTTAAATCAAATTCTCAGTATTCAATATAAATAACTAATATCATTTTAAGTATCAAATAAAGTTGGTGAAAACTGATGTTTTGATTATTTAAGGAAATAACTGAGAAAATAAGAGCCGGCCAATACTATAAACCATGCGGCAGCCCAGAGCTGCAGTCAGCTGGTGTTCACGGACCCTCTCTCTCTCCCGAAATATAGGCATGACGTACGTTCTGGTATAAAATACAAAATTTTCTCGGGGGGGCTTACGGCGCCCCCCGAACCGGAAAGTTCCCTCGCTTCGCTCGGTCACATAGTGCCCTTTATATCACAGCTGCGCTCCGTCGCTAACATTTCCTTCCGGCGCCCCTGTTCAGAATGGACATCAGTGATATCATCAAAATAGCTATGCATACAAAGTTTCGTTAAAATCGGATAAACTATTGCCATTTCAAGTCATTTTCGCTCTTTTTACACTAGATATTTTAATTTGAACTAGAGTGCTATAGGTTGACGGCTGTGTGATAGTCTTTATGTCTATCTATGATCATTTAATAAATGGAAATGGTAAACAAAACAACTTTATTCAGCATGGTTCTAATATCTAATAACAATAAATACGAGGAAATATATGGTTGAGATAATGTTAACAATAGCTTGTTTAGTTATTTTTAGCCTACAATCTAACATATGCATGGCGTAATTTAATCAGTATAATGCATTGCATAATTAAACTTGAGTCTCTGTTAAAAATATAATATGCTTCAATAGTACACGCCTACCATGTGTTTACTACATGTAATCAAACTTCCGTAGAGTTACACTGTTAAAATGCCAAGTTGTGAAATTCATACCTAATCCCACTTAAAAATTTGTTTTTAGCATTTTATAATTTTTCAACAACCAATGAGAAACTGTTTCATATTTTTATTAGAGGGAATCAAGGAAAATTGGTCAAACTATCTGTTTTCACTCCCATAGTTTTTCTGATGACTGGTCAAAGCATGTAGTAAATTTGCTCCGCCAGCCTAAATATCTCTCAGATTGACTTCATCTTTGTGCGATATCATTTTGAAGAGGCCAAAAAAAGAAATTGTGAGTGGGGCAAATTGCACAGTTAACTTTAGAAGCTGAATTACCTTTTCCTGTAGTTTTTATCATGTAATTTGTTATCAAAAATGGGAATTTGATGGGAATTAACCAAACTTTTGAAGTTTTATAAAAAATCTGGGTGGGTCTCTTGATAAAAATAAAATAATAAATAAGTAAAAAAACGCAATCATATAATAAATGTTAGCTATCTGCCATCTATATACAAACAATTGAAAAAAGCCAGATGTCAAATTATATAAAGCACCAATAATGATTTAAAAAAGCAATACAAAAACATTATTTACCACAACAAAGCAATATATCCAACAATCCCCTCACAATGACAATCAATAAAGTTAATGATATGTTAGTATTATAGAAGTTTAAAAAACAATCCTGAACTTCAATAGACTAGATGATAGAAATATAAATAATATATTTATTATTATATCATAATAAATTAAATATAGGAAAGATTTTGGATTCCAAAACTTTAAAACATTATGTTATAAAAAGAGCTTAAAGTTGAAAGTCACATAACTAGAAAGTATGTACTTAATAAATGCCAATGTTACAAATTTGTAAAAAAATCCACACAAACACAATAATCATAAAGTTAATATAGTTTCTATAACAAATAGCTTATAAAAATATCTACAAATAAAAAACTCATCATTGATTCTTGCAAGACATATAAAAATTGTTCCTAATATTATTTCAATTAGATTTTGAACTTCTACTTGGCTGCCTTTAAGGATTCTTAATTCTAAAACTGGGATAACAATTCTTATCAATGTTAAATTCCATGATTCATGTGCTTGGCTTGAGAAATCAACTGTAATCATAAAACATCAATAAAGGGATACATCTTCTAATATTTCATTAACCAGGGCTGTTGATTTATTTTTTTACCAATCGGACATTTTTCAACGTCAAGTGAAATCTCAATTTGACAACAGTTTCAAATAAATATTTTTCAAGTAGAATATCATTTATATATTGACATGGGAGTTGACAATAGGCCAAATATGTCCATTAAAAGTGCCAGTTTGCCACTAACTCATGACTAGCTGATAGGATTAATTCTGATTGCCTTAACCTCATCCCATCAATTCATGTAACTTTTATAGATTAGGTCGTATCTATCTGTCCAATCCATAGGAATCCAATTTCAATATTTGTTGAGAAATGCATAAGTTATGTTCCTCTAGATATTTTCGATGGTCATGATATTAGTAGATGAGATTTGTCTGATGTAACAGATGATGTTGGAAGCATATTTGACTTGGAATATTTAGCGATGATGTTTGATTATATTAAATATTCTATAGTATTGACCATCAATTATTTTGATAAGTTTACCCAGTCCTAGCTCTGTGTTGACATGAGAATAGAATTAACTATTATTTTGTTGACCTTTCAAATCTCAGGCTATAATCTTAACAAGATGTCCAGCATTCAAAATTAGCAGCCATATTTCTAGGTTTAAGTCTGAATAAGGTGATATAATTCAGTCTGTTTTTTTACTTTCACTTGTTGTAGAATCATCTTTATCAGCACCATTACTAGATTTGTTACGTTCTGAGTAGGCATTATGAGGTAGAGGGTACAGACCTTCATCAGCAGCAGAAGGGTTACCCAAAACAAAGTTCTGATACGCTTGTAAATTCTGCTTACAATCATCTTCATCATCAAATGTATTTTTACCATGGATGCTGAAAAATCTTTTCTTTTCCTACAATCATGAGAAATAATTCAGTCATAATTTCAGATGTTAGTTAGAAATTACATGTCACTTAGCTGTTGATCTACATATTGTTGATGAGGAAGTCGAATCTAGGAAGTCAAATTTGATTGTAAACAAGAGGAATAATAAAACCCAACCACAAACGATACAAATTGTAAAACTAATATCAAAGTTGTTTGGAAGCAACTAATGATCCTTTCACATGAGAAATTATATCAATAAATTAGTCAATTTTTCAATATAAAAAGTGGTATCAGGTGCCTTGAAGAGTAAGCATACCGTGGTGCTGCCCCTGCTGATGTTACATCAGTCAATTTACAAGGTTCAACCTTCAATGGACAAACAAGAAAATAAACAAAGATAGTGGACCACAGCCATATACGACCAATGAAAAAGCCTTAAATTTAATCAGGAGTAAACTAAACTTTCTCAAACTTTTTGATTTAGGTCCAATAACGTTCATTTTAAGTTTCATCAAAATCAGTTGAAAACTAAGATAGTAAAATAGCATATTCAAGACTTTGGCGAAGTGCAATAACTCTGCTTCTAACGGTCGAAAATAGCTTTCTGAATATGTATATACATACAGAATTTAATTTGATTACATCAAAAATTTTAGTTTTTAGAGAATTTACAAACAATTGATGTTGATAGAAGCACTTACTGTAGAGAGGTTAAAGGGCAATAACTCTTCAAAACTGATGAAAGAGGCCTAAATCTAGAAAAACCTTCAATTTTAGTCAGGAATAAACTAACCTTTCTCAAACCTTTCGATTTAGGTCCAATAACATCCATTTTAAGTTTCATTAAAATCGGTTGAAAACTAGAGAGTAATAGCATATTCAAGATTTGGGGCAAGGGCAATAACTCTGCTTCTAACGATTGAAAATAGCTCAAATTTGAACTTGATCTTCGTTTTCTGAATATGTATAGTTTTTAGAGTGTTTACGAGCAAATGTTGGCGGACGGACTGACATTGGTGTCGACAATATACGTCCTCATAGAGAGATAAAAATGGATTAGATGTGCTTTAAAATCTTACAGCAACTTTTCAATATTAAGGTGATAATAGTCTCAATGTGGCTTGTGATGGTATAAATAATTACCTTCTTCTAATATTCCGTTATTTCCAGAAATTCTATCAAATAACCCAGTATCTCTTAATAGTCAAACACAAATTAATTTAAATATTACTATAATAAAATCAATGGTTACCTCTTCTAACTGTTCTTCTTGGAACTTTTGTAATTGTCTTTGAAAACCAAAATTTGGGTTAGCACAAGATCTGGCACCTCGAATAGAATTTAAAGTATCTCTCCATTTTAAATCTGTAACGGTCATTATATATGCTGCTACTAGCGTTACACTTCTAGAAACACCAGCTAAACTGAAAGAAAAATAGATGAACATTTAAGTCCTCTGTGGGTTTTTTGGGGCTATTGAAGATGGGTAGTATATGAAAACATGGAATGAGGTAAATTCTGCAAGGACATAATACATCTAACTTCTAGTAAAAGGTAATGTTTTGAGTTATGTTCAAGCCCTTAATCTCAAGGATAGTAACAAACAGCAAACTAAATCAAAAGAGTTGTTTTTTATAAATATGTTTAAATATTTTTATTTTCCTCTCTATTAAGACCAATGGCTATTGATATTATATAATATGTTGGAGATTTCATGTAATACCTACCAATGAACAACTACATTCCCTCCATTTGAGCGTACTTTATGTATAAAATCATTTGATTGGCTAAAAAATTGTGTGAGATCTTGAGCAGGACAATCACTGGCAATAAGGCACAAATATTCTTTATCCTAAAAAATAGTTTTATATTATCAAGAAAAATAAATCAGATAACAATTCAAAATTCCAATAATGTATGTTAAGAGAACAACATTCACATGATTAGGGTAAAAAAACCCAGCCCTGCTATGTTATAGCTATTTCATCAATATTCATATTTAATGAGGTGGCACTATTTTATATTCATAGATTGATAGCTCAGTACCGTACTCACAGGCAATATAGGTGTTGCATTATCATGAATAGATAATATATGAGTTATGTTGTTTTCTGTCAGCTGCTTCTCATCTTTAGAATCTCGAAAATTTCCTATGTACACCCCCTTAATAATCTATAAAACAAATAGTTAAAACATATTAAAAATGAATAACAACAAGCGGTGATATACCTTATATCACAGCATTTTGACTTTACAATAAAAAACATTAAGCTCATTTCAAACGCATTAAAATCATTAATGACACAAACATTTAAGCTTAGCTATGACCCATCTTGTTTATGTACATATATCAATTAGTCAATTTATTGGTGTTGGCACGATATATCATTGTATCTATGTATCGCAATACAACAATACAACATACCACAATACGTGTATCGTATCGTGAGGTTATGTATCGATATTTGACAATACCTCTCATTTCATAAAAAGTGATATTTTTTTTTAACAAATCGGCAAATGAAATCACTATATTTCTAACTTACTTGAATGAAATTGTTTGGAAATATTTAAAAGACGTGGATATGGAGCATTCCTTACGGCTAGATTACCAAATCTCACAAAAATAGATATTAGAACTTTGAAGATGAAGTTTTAATTTTTGTCCCTTTATCCCATATATTACGTATCGCGACCTTTGTATCGCGATGCGTATCGTATCATGGCATGATTAGTAGGCCCTAATACCCAGCACTACAATTTATTGTACCTGTAAGATATAAATAATTGACACAATATAAGAAAAAACTTTTTACAATTTACCTTATTCATTCCATTGCCCATGATCTTAATTTAACCTCTCAGATTTCACTGTCTATACTCTACATGTCAACCTGTCAATTAGATAATATTTAAGATTTAAACCAAGAAATGGTATTCACTATACATGCTTGCTATAGCTATACAGCATACACACACATTTATATGTACCAATATATATTATATCTCTTAACATAATAGATATGGTAACAGTAACAGTAGGAGTAGGCTACTGGTCGCTGGTTTATTGGTCTTAGTCACAGTAGTTGAACTATGGTATTATTATCATGTATAGTAGTCCAAGCTTTAATAAGCAAAGGGGCTGTGGCTGACTGGCTGTGGTGCCTCAGTAAGTCAGACACTTGCCTGCTAACCTGAAACTGAAGGTCCTGGGTTAAATTCCTGCATGGGTCAAGAGGATACCTTTTGCCATTGTTAACATCTTGCAAATCGATCTAAAGTTTTAGTGATTAGTAAACTTTACAAGGTGTTTATTCAAAATTCGTGGATTTCAGAGGGAAGAGATGTTATTCTATGAAGTACCAGAAAAACATTTTTAAGAAACTTTGACTACGGAAACATCCATAGGCCTATTTCACCATTATTTGTAAAAAGGTAAAGGACAAGAATCACAGTAACAATTAATGCACTGCCAGTTAGCCAATATCAACTCAAATTCAATTTATAATGTATTTGAATTTTTTTTCTTCAGAGCAAACATTTTTGGAACCTTCATTAACATAGAAATTTACCAAAGAATCTATGTGTTTTGATCTTGCTAAACTTTTCAGAAACTCGCTACAATTCCACTTCCTGTTTAATGGATTCAGACAACAACTAATCCAAACGCGTTTCTCTGATCTGATTGAAGAACAATCGTATATATACGTCGGCCACGATTGATTGAAGAAATCAAAGTTTGCCATTAAAAAGTTTGAGATGGCTTAGGATAACAATTTATATGAAACAGTGAAACGTAGGTATTCAGGTATACTTTTTAAAACCGGAAACTGCTGAGAATAGCTGAAAATGCTAGGTCTACAAAGGATCGTCAAAGCTACCTTACAAACATGTAATCCATACTAAAATATTGTTTACACAATAACAAAAACGAAATATTAGTTTTTGTACCCTACTCAGATAATCGGGTTTCCGGGCTTCTCATGGGCGTCCTCAGCAGCAATATTTCTACAGATGCAGTTCTTACCGTGAACGATCTGAGTGCTAAAGCACTTATCGTGTCGGCAACTTTAAATTGACAGAGCCTGGAAAGAAGACTATCTATGACTATGAATGAAATCCACACCGACCATGATAATATAAACTAAAATAAGTTTCTATTAACAATTAATGTGTGACAGTGTGACAAGTAACGTTTGATACGCATCCCAAAATGGTAGAGTCATAATCGAAGTTGTCTAAGAAGCAATTTGGCTTATTAAATACAGAAAAATAGTATACACGGTAGGCCTATAGGCCTAAATAACTTCAAACGCCACATTAAGGGCAGTTTTGCTCTTTAAAACCTGGAAAAACCTCAAACCCAATTTTCTGGAAAGTTTGAAAAAATCGTCTTTTGGGAATGTTAAATTTGTATTCTGCACCAAAATAGTAATATTGGTATTTATCGGTGAAATAATCTGTGAAAAGCTTGTTGCGACATAGGCCTATAACGATATATTTCGTTTCATTTTTGTTTGTTTATATTCTTACAAACGTACGGTAGCATTGACGATCGACGAATGCTTTGATTGTGGCGTCGGACTGACTGGATTTGGAGTAACGTGTCCTGTCGATAATGTAAACAAAAAACTTTTTCGTGATTTTTGAAGTACATTTTTATCGAACTTGATTAACCAAATTTTAATGCTTCAATAAAACATGTTTGCAAAACCTACTACAAACGGTTCTGTTACAAATACAAAGGTATTGTGAAAAATATTGGTTTATCACTCACTCAAACTGTCCTTTTCTGAAAGAATAAAAAGAGTGGCGAGGGGGAGGGGCGAAAGACCAACCAAGCGACGCTTTTTTGTTAAGGGTCTGGTCTGAGAATTTCTTTCTGGATCTAGAATATTTTTTATCTTTGTTTTATAGTTGTTATTTTGACTGAAATATAAAAATATTAAGTTCTACAAAAAATTGATGGAAACGCGATTGTAAATTTTGGGAGCAATTTCACATGAATCATATTGGGATAAATATTTGTTATTGATTAAATTTTATTATCAAACAAAACAAATTGAGCTAGTAAAAAGGATGGGAAAACAATGGCTAACCATAAAACAGTCAGGACAGGTAGGCCTAACATTAGGATATTGAAATCAACGTTCAGATGGTTACTTGAATTTTTTAATTTATTGATAGGTCTAAATAAATTTTGGATGAATTTAAAATGAAGAGAAAAACACAATTTCTCATAATAATAAGTTTATTTCTTTTATAAGGTACCAGGATATATGTTATCAAGAGGATATCAAAGACCAAGAGCACAAATCAGGTGTGGTAAACTTTAACTTACCTATATAGCTCTAATACCTATATATATGAATACCTTCAATTAGGGCTGGGTCTAATAATTCAAATAATCGATTATTGGCGCTACAAATTATTTATTTCGATTATCAAATTTCATTATCGATTGAAATTCATAGTCAAATTTTCTTTTAATATTATCTGCTTATCAGAGAAGTCACGACCCATTTTATCATGATGATCAAACAAAGTTCTTGACATTACTTCAGTTTCATTTGTCTTCAATACCTGATATTGATAAATAACAAACATTCAGGTACAAAAACGTACACGAACATATGAAGATTAGAAGTATTTCCCAATTAAAATATTTCGATTATTAATCGATTATTGATCGGTTACCTGCCTTCGATACCCAGCGCTACCTTCATTGGACTGTTCTGGTTTGGAGACCATCTTGCTTCTTTAGTATATACGGTAATTTAAACCGCTGAAAACGCAATTGTCTTGAGACTAATCTGATGACAGCTTCATTCTGTACTCTTAGTGAGGTCATCAATTATTAGTGAGCTCTATTTGATGGTAATGCTTACTCTTCTAGACAACTGGACCCTTTTTCTTTATGAAATTTTTTACTCATTCATTGATACAGTTCTTCATATTAAAAGTTCATTAACTGCTACTCCTACCTATGTATTGCCAATATGTTGACATGGATTTCTAAAAAAAAATTATGCTATCATTCATTATATTCCTGATGACGATGTGAGAATCACATGGAAACGTTGAAAGTAAAAAATATTCTAAAAGTATCCATCCATAATAATTGTTTTATTTATGTTAGTATTGTTAATGATCGTGTTTTATTATTGGGTACGTATTTAGTTGACAATTTTCTTCTAATAAGTTTATCACAATCTATCTCTCTGTATTACAGTGATAGACAAATATACTACAGAACATCATTACAAAATACAATATTAGATGTATTAAGATTAAGACCAGGTTGGCAAGAAGCTCCAAGGTAATTTCTTATTATTTTTTCCCATGATTTTGAATCTGAATAGTTGAATTCAAGTTCTGTCTACCAATTTGTCTTAAGTACGGTATGTGAGAGTCTACCCCAGTTTCACCAAATATCATAATAATTTGTCATAAGTGAAAAGTGCATTTAGAAATGTTTTTGAACCGATAGCTTTGAGGATGTCATTTCTGGACAAGACAAGTTGGTAGTCCAAATCACCAAAACAATCAAGTTGTTAATATTTTTGTACAATAGGATATGGTTGTCTACTTGTTTTCTCTCCAATCTGTTAATCTATTTTTTCAGTGAAACAGAATGGGATTTTTTCTGGTGTGATCGAGAATGGCTACATCAGAATTATGACACAACATTCTTACAAGAAAATCAGAAGATTTTACATTTTAGAAATTATTATGAGGTATTATTGTTTTGTTTGAGCCTTTGAATATAATTGAAAGGTGAATGGATACCACAGTGATGTGGTTGTGTATGTTTGCTCTCTACTGGAGATCCTGGTTTAAAGGCCATAAGAAATGGTATTTTTCTTGTCTTCAGAGTAATCTTTATCTGTATGATCTGTTGCAAACGTGTAACCATCTTAGTCTTGATTTTCTTGCTGTTATTAGTCAAGATTCATAATAAGCTAGATAAAGCTAGAATTTAAAACTGTATACAAGTCACATTACTATATTAAGTTGATATATCTTTCAGTTAACTAGAAAGAATTTAATGGTAAAAAATATTAAAAGATTAAAGAGACAGACTGAAAGAGAATATGGTAAACTAGAAGGTCAAAGGTGATAGAAAGTATAGTTATTGTATAGAATATTCTTAGAGCATTCACTTTCCATAATTATTCTTTTCAGCTTTCTAATAATTTTAACAGTCAATTAAACTACAGTCTCTAGTTTGAATGGTTGAATTCTATGTTTATCTTGATATCACTTCAGTGAAAAAATAAAATGGAATATTGGTCCTTACTTTTTCACTTAGTTTCTGCCAGATTCATCAATTTATGCTGAAATTTCCTTAGAACTAAAACTGGCGATTTTACCTGTCAACTTTCTCTATTTGCTCATCGTTTTGATTTTATTATTCTATTTACAGTTTTGATTTTTATCCAACTACCTATGAATTACCAGTAAGTTATTTTTGAAAAAAATGTTTATTTTGAAGCTTACATAATTTCAATAAAACTAAACAATACAAAATCTGATTAAAATTAAGGCTTTTTCAAGATTTAGGCCTCTTTCATCAGTTTTGAGGAGTTGTCACCCTTTAACCTCTATACAGTAAAGTGCTTCTATCAACATCAATTGCTTGTAAACGCTGTAAAAACTAGAATTTTTGATGGTATCCAATGAAATTCGGTATGTTATAACATACATATAATTGTTATGTTAAATAGTTATTTTCTATTAAATTATTATTTTCTAGTCAGAATATCATATATTTGTTGAAGAATTTAAAAAGAATCCAGGTATTATATGGATTATGAAACCTGCAGCTAAATCTCAAGGTCATGGAATATTTTTATTTCGTAAATTGAAAGATATTACTAATTGGAAAAAAGTAAGTAGGGTCTATAATTTTCCATGAAATATGAATTTAATTTGTTATGTACATAATTATATTAAAGACCAATGTATAATTTCTCAGATCTTATTTTTATTTCACAAATCCTCCAAAAATATTCATTAAAAAATCACCAAAAGAATTAAGCAAGCATGCTATCCATGTTCAGATCTCAAATCTGCCATTAATTTGTGACTAATTACTAAGAATTATTATATAATTATTAAGGTATTTTTCGCAAACATAAATAATAGGATCATATTTTAAATGATTTATAAAGGAGTTAAGTGATAAATGACAATATTTTATTTTAAAGGGAGAGTATCAACCATTAGCAGATCAAACTAAAGAAGCTCCAGAGTTATATGTTGTACAGAGATATATTTCAAACCCTTATCTAATTGGTGGTAGAAAATTTGATTTGCGTGTTTATGTTTTAGTTGTGTCTGTAAGTTTTTATTGTTGAGTTGAATAACATCTTTGTTTATTATAATATGCTTATTTCTACATTTATCTGTAATCTTTACAATAGCAAAGGAAAATTCTTCGTCAACTGTCTTTGTCTAGGTATAATCTGTAGATTGTTGTCTTTTACATTCATCTAACTAAAGTTTGGTTGGTTCAATGAGTATAAATTATCTTATTTGACCTATGGGTCAACTGTTTGATCTTGGCAAGATTGGAGATATGAATTTTTCAGTTTGCTTCATCCTGTCATTGATGCGTGCTCTAGAGACCAATTTGGTTACAGAATGCAGTCCTTCAGATAAACACGGGAACATTTAAAAATAAAAGGAAAAAGATTTATGCCACTATCATGGCAAAGGTTCTCATACTGCATGGTGTGGCAAATTCTTTCCATCTTCATTTAACCTATCTAGAGCAGAAAAGGAATAACATTTTATTTCATTCTAAATTCATAATTTGTAATTTTGATTTACTGACCAAAGAACTGGGACTGGTAAATTGTACATGTAGCAGTCATAGACTACAGTTTATCCTTTTTTTACAGTCAAGTTTTACGACTGTAGCCTTATCATTATACATTCAACTGTAGTAGGATATAACTTCTATTGAAGTGGTTAATACAGAAAATCATGTTTCTATTTTCAGTATAATCCATTAAAAGCCTGGCTATATCGAGAAGGATTTGCTAGATTTTCTAACAGTAAATTTTCATTAGATTCAATTGAAGATGCTTGTATCCTTTAAAGAAACTGTTTGTGTTTAATTGTGTTAAAATTTTCACTCTGTATTGGTTGTTATAGAAGATACTCTCGTATAGAAGCACTGGCCAATCTGTGTATGACTTGTTTCTAATCTATAAGCAAGATATTTCTTGATATATTATTACTCTTTGTTTGGTTAACCTTATGCAAAGGCTAAGGCTAAAAGAATTGATACAGTTCGATTGCAAGTTGTTATCCCTTACATATGTACTAGATATCCATTTAACAAATGTTGCTGTACAGAAGACAGCTCCAGACTATGATCCTGAGAAGGGTTGTAAATGGTCTTTACAGAGATTACGTAATTATTTAATAGCTAAACATGGTATTGAAGCTGTAAGTATTAGTCATATTATTTTTATTTACTGACTCTATGCATTGTCTGAATTTTTTTTAAATGTATTAGTTGTTTCAACAAAGACTTGTCCTCAAAATTGTTACTAAAGACGATTTTAGTGCTTCAGTCTGGTCAATAAGGATTATTTAAGTTTTTTGTATCGAATCAGATGACTGTTTTTGACATATTTAAATTGTCAGATAATATTTTTACTAAGGGAGATAATATATAGAGATCTTGACAATAATTCAGTTCTATTGACATCTTATTAATAATTCAAATCCTCATGGTTCTCTTGTAAAGTGTTTCACCTGTCTAAAGTAAAGCTATTTCTTCTTATACAGGGCTTTTGATTCGGTTATAGTTTCTTAGTGGCTCTGAGGGTCTGGTGCTCTTTTCACTTACATATTTTGGAAATGAAGTCTTAAAAAAAGCTTAAAAAAAAAAAAAGTGTTTTTCATGCATTTCAATAAATGCTTGTAGCCTGAATACATATACTATACACCAAAATCTCTAACTATGTGAATGCTAAAATATTTAAAAACCTTATATTTTTTGGATGCTGATAGAAAACTACTGAACGGATTTGAGTGAAAGAAACGCCTAATTGTAGAGAAATGTCCTTCCTGTGTATTCAAAAGGTTTCAGCTAGAAATGTCGAGCCATTATTAAGCCAAACACCAAAACTAGGTCAAACTGCTTAATTAACAATAAGTACTCCCTGTTTGTAATTAACCCTTTAAAAACAAATTTAGTTTGATCAAGAAGATGCTTAGGTATAATGAGCATACTTTAAAAATACTTTCAGGTTACATTTACAATGTTTTTGATAATGGAAACTTTTTTCAAAAAAGCAGAATGGCCCTTTAAGACATATTTCATCCAAATTAAATTGTTTATGCCAGAAAGAGAGTCTTTATTTCACTATAGGACTTATTGATATTTGTATTTATTTGTTAATATTGATAGAAATTGATTACATAATGATTCTTTTAACATGAACAATCAGGTATATCAAATTACAGCTATTATCTCAAATTATCTCAATTATCTTGGATGGTTTACTTTTATAAGTGCTTTTGATACTATAGCTGAAATCAAACTTATCTTGTGTTATATTACAGTGTATTTATGTGTCTTTCTTTCTTCTATTTTTTGTTCATTTGTTTTTTTGTTAAATTTGTGTACTTTAAATTGTTATAGTGAGCATTGTTTGCTTAGTGAGTGAGAAGCTAGCTCACTGACCTGAAATCCAGGGTTCAATCCTTACAATGATGAAGTTTGGAGGGGCTGACTTGGTGTCTTTTTGGATGGAACCATAAACTAAAGCCTTTTGCACATTAAAGATCTCATAACAGTTGGAAAGTGCATATAAGAAGAGGCTTTTGCTGCTGTCCAAATTTCCCTTTTGCACACTGCATAGTATTTTCCCCATCCTCATTAGCCCAAACATTATGTTTTTTTAAATATTAAAGGTACAAAAAACCTATAAAGATATTGATAATATTATTATAAGAAGTCTACAAAGTGTACAGAAAACTATAATGAATGATAAACATTGTTTTGAAATGTATGGTTTTGATGTTATATTGGATTCAAATCTCAAACCGTATGTATATATTTAATGTAATAAGGGGACCCAAGCAAATAATCCAGCGACTTCATATTTCCTGCTAAATGTTCTTTTTTTACTACATCAGAATTCAAGTCATTTATATTAGATGGCTTTAATATGGGAATTGCAATTTTACAACCACTTCAAACTTCGTGAAATTCTTAGATGCTTTCAGTTAATGATATTGGTTTGATGACTGTGTACTTGGTCTTCAAGAAATAATAAGAACCAAATAGCTTTAAGATTTGGAGAAGAAAGTAATTTCAGTTAATGACAGAGCTTGTGTCACAAGAGTATTAACAATAGATTGAAAACTTTCAACTTGAACTATTTTAGCTGGTTAATAGAAATTAATGCCTCACCATCACTAACAGCTAGTGGTAAAGAAGACTATATATTGAAATGTGGGTTATTAAATGATGTTTTAAATGTTCTAGATCTTGAACATAAGTGAGTATTGTGCCTTTTCCATTTGAAGAATCAATCCATATGATTTTGATATCAGGAATTTTTCACCTATCTGAATTTGATATCAAGAATTAATCACCCATTGGATTTTGATATCAGATATTGATCATCCATCAGATTTAATATGAGGCATTGATTATCCATCTGATTTGATATCAAGAATTAATGGCCCACATGATATTGTTACAAGGAATTAGTGATTCATCATATTTTGATATCAGGAACTAATTAACCACCTGATTTTGACATCAAGAATTGATCATCCATCTGATATTGATATCAGAAATTAATCAACCATTTGATAATGGTATCAGGATTCAACTGATTCAACTGATTGACTGTAGAATGCTTCTTTTACTTTGTGTAACGATTTATTATATCCATACAGGTTAATTGGTAATGAAAAACGTGTTGGTGGTTGGGATTTAATGTGGGATGATGGTCCAGTATTAAATGATGATCAACTAGATATTCAACAATCTTTACTAACATTGCCTATTCCCAATACTTTCTTAGGTTTGTTCATTTTTATATCTTATTAAGTCTGTTGGAAACAAGATTGTAGCTTTAACAATATTCTTGTTGTAGGTGACAAAATAAATTTTATTCCTCAAGAGAATGCTCAATTTGTGCCACTGTCTCTCTCAAAGGAATTGTGACTTTAATGATCCTCAATTTTGGAGGCTCTATATATATATATATCTGAATTAGAATAAATAAGAGTAATTTGATTTGTGGTTTTAGTTAAAGATATTTGCATTAACTAATTGCCGTAATGTTGCTTTGCTATTGTATGTTATAAGCTATGTTTTATTTTATGTTACTGATAATTGATTTTTTTTTATCGTAGGTTGTTTCAATGATAGAAGAGGACATTTAAAAGAAATGTACGATACTATAGCTAAAACAGCTAAATATGAAGCAAGCTGACCATAGTTTTAATATATACTTTTACTCGACAAGAATCTCATTTAATAAAATCTGTACAAGCAAAACAATTCCGGTAATCTAAATCGCATCCAAAAACATGGCAAAATCGAGAGTAATAGTTGTATAGCAGTTGCCAAGAGATATACCATCTGGGGCCTTTCTCAAAAACTTAAGTTACGAAAATTTTAGTGTTCTAGTTCTTTGATTGGTCAGTTACTTAAATCGATTTTAAATTTAGTTCTATTATCCAATCAGATTACTGTATTTCTTAAAATCTGGATTTTATCTAAGTTAAGTTTTCGAGAATAAGGCCCCAGGTGTTTCAAAACTAATACCATTGCTAATTTTTAGTACAACTTGGCTTTTGACCAAACATTGTGTCTTCTCGATATATGCAGTTATGTAGACAATTTTCTTAATGACATCTAAAATTGATGAAGAAAATAAATTTTGAAGTTTACTTTCAAATGATTATTCCAAAATATTGACATCAGATGAGAGTGTTTGGACTTGGAATCAGAAACATCAAATATACATTCATATGTTCGTTAGCTTCATTATTCTTCCATTTATATGTTATTTTTATCTTCTTGTGATATTTGAACCATACAGTATTATGTTTGTGATAAACAGTAAATTTATTTATTTTTATATATGATTTATTTATGTTTTTAATTGATATAAAGTTGTTTTATAATCAAATTTTTGTATTTATTATGCAATTGATCAAACTATTTGTTGGTAAGTTTCTGTAAAACAATGGTGGTAATAATAAGGATTTTGTGGACTAGCTTTACAAAATATTTTAGTTATATGATTGCAGTACCCCTTTAAAAGTATGACAATCCAACAAGTAAAGTTTCCTTTATACATACAATATATCTTACCAAGTCAGTTTTAAACTGCATTATTAAATTTTTATTGACATATAGAACTTCTCCTATGAAATACAAACTGCATTCAAATCAATCAAAAATCATTGCAATGTATACAGTAAATAAATATTACCAAAACTTTGCATCAGGCATTTTTTTCGTCATGGTGCCCAAAACATTCTAGGGTTTTCTGAAAATCTGGTACATTGCAATGCAAAATTACATTGATTGGAAAATCTGCGTTTCTTGAACACCAAACTGTCTTTAGACTTCATATACTATGATATAACAGTGTGAAATTTCTACACAATCCTCGACAAATTGAATTCACTACCGAAATCAGTTTGTATTATTGGAACGATATATTATATATCTGATACATAATAGACGTATTGTTCTTAAGATAATGTATAAATCAATAACATTGTCTCTATCTAAATAGTTTGTTTTCTACTGTCAGAGATTAAGTAGAGATTTTCACATCTAATAGTTTTATAAACCTATTACTATTGTCAGTCATCATTATCTTGACTTTCGTTTCTTACTTTATGATTTGCTCTCTGAACAATTAGGCCAAGAAATAGCTTGACTTTCAATTGTATTTTTTTTTCTGTTTCCTATGCTTTTCTCTTGCCCAGTTGGCCGCGTCACAAAAAAAAGGTAACGGTTTTCGTCACTGTATGGATTATAGCTAATAAAAAAAGATCACACCCACTTAATATGTAAGCCTTTAAATTTTCAGCACTATTTCCAAGGTTATTCATACTTATAAGCCAACAAAGTTACAACTGTTGACATAAGTAGTGGATATTATCAGTAGTTCTATTACCAATATCAATGTGTTTAAAAAATATTCAAATAATTTAAACTTGTTAAAATATAATGTCCTTATATTGCATTGGAATTTGTTAAAGTTATGCTTTCTCTATTTAAATTTTAACAGAGAAGTATTTCGACCCGGTATCTTCACGAGTAGCATTCAATATACTATCATAAAGAAGACATTTGGTTTTGAACTTGTCTACCTTGTTGTAAGCGTATGACTGACAACCATCAACACGCATACATAATCTGGTGCAGATTTTTCGATCTGCTGTTATAACATTACCAAGTAGATGACCTTCAGAATTCGGTGGTATGTAGTCATCAGATACTTTGCTGAAGTATGCTGAATCCTGGTCGCTCTGTGTCCAGTTAAAATACATCATGATCAGATCCCATTGATAACCATTCATCAAACATCGCATCTCTATCAACTCTTCACAAGACGGTAGCTTTATCTTCGTTTCATTGGTAAGACATTGTTTGACAGAACCTTTCACAATCTTCTCCTCGTACATCACTGCGAAAATGAAAAATAAATGTTATCCTTACTGCCGAATTAACTTAATCTCTGATCATAGACGTCGGAGACAGAGAGCATTAAAACTCGGACAAGATATGTGTAATACATATTCATAAAACGAAGATTAAGGTCGAATTTGAACTAATTTCGACCGTTAGAAGCAGAGTTATTGCCCTTGTCCCAAAATCTTGAATATTTGATTAACCTCTAGTTTTCAACTGATTTTGATGAAACTTAAAATGGATGTTATTGGACCTAAATCAAAAGGTTTGAGAAAGTTGTTTGTTTTACCATCCGCATGTCCATCCGCGTATATGGTTGTGGTTAAAAATTAAGACACCTTAAAGAATTGACATCAGATTTATATATTAGAAATGTACAATAGAATACTTACGATTAGGTTGTATGGTCCATGTTTTGGGTTGACAGTATTTACCGATATTACTTATATCATTAGCAGTGGGTAGGGTATCAAATAACTGAAAACATGTTAATCTCCCTCGAAAACCATCAGTTGTTTTATCCTGCGATCGTCCAATACGTAATTGACCTGATACTGGCAGTTGAATGTTATTAGGGAAATCATCGTCAAGTTCTTCCATAAGTTTTCCATTGTGGTATACTGCTATAGTTCCAGTAGCAAACTCTCTAGAAACTACCAGTTGATTCCACTGATTGATAACCAGAACTTGTGGTAAAGCAGTAGCACCAACTGATACACCATATTCATCCCAGAATGATACAAATAATATACTCTCCATGATAGACAGTCTGATTATGTTACCAGTATCATACAGATAATGGACCAATGTACCATCTTTAGAACCTTCTGGATATAGATAGAAAGATATGGTTATATCCTGGAAGATGATTGTACCATCTAACGAGATATCTACGTACGATTCCTCATCTCCGTCCAATCTTAAAGCTTTATATGGTAATCCTGGATATCCGTCGTCAAACTCAAAACATAATCGACTTTCAGGCATACTGGCATCGTGGCCCTTCAACACCTCTTCCGTTGCAGTCAAATTGCTCAAAGGCCAAACATATTCCGGAACCAAACCTAATGATCTTGCTGAAAGAAAACAAAATAAATCTTATGGATACAGATTAAAAAAAATCGAGAGTGAAGGCAAACTTGAGGTAACATTTTCAAGGTGACATTTTGAGCATGATATAAAAAAATTCAATACTTTCCAAAAATTTGAAGCTAATTTAGGTGTCAAAAATTGGAAAATAAATTACCACAAAATATCAACAGCAAAATAAAAAGAGATGTGTTGTTGATGACAGACATCTTGGAGAATGAGAGATTTTCCATTTGTGTTCTCAGAAATAGAGCCTAAGCTTCTTATATTATCAAATCTAAAACTGTGATATTATTATTATTGGTGGAATATCATTTGTATAATCTGGATAATTGTCAATCAAGATTGGAAGATCGTCCTTTGGTCCATAAGTTGGTCTAGAAGCTGCCGTAAAGCGAAATTTGTTTTAATAAAGAACTAGAATAAGATAATTTTAAGCCTGGTTGTAGCACTTGTCTGGAAGAATATGAGATTGAATATTCTAAACTTTAAATAATTAGTAAAATAACGGAATAAGATGTGATCGAGATCTATTTTGAGTGTTTCTGAAGAAGGTGATAAGCCGAAACGTCAAATAACAGGACAATAATATAGTTTATATTTGTAAACTTTTTATTTTTCTGGTTGGCCAAAATCAAAACCATGTAGAAATTATACCTGTTCATAATTTATCATAATGAAATATCAACACGGAATGAGGCATCCAATAATAATTTGAAAGAATTGTTGCCTTTTTTAGTTGGAATATGCTTTTCTATCCTGCAAATTTATGAAAGAACAAGAACAAAAGCAGATCATATGTATGTTGGTGGCAGCCTACTGACACTGCCATTAACAAGTTCGACCTACATCAATGCAATCCCATTAAGCTAGAAAGTAATACAATTTATTTTGAATTTGGTCTCGAAGGAGAGCAATGATTCTATATAAATAGAGCTTGAAGTAGACGAGATAGAAGCTATATTTAGAGAGTACTATTGGGATACATTTAATATAAAGGTTTTTGCTTTTTAGACATCACATCAATCAGCTTTCTCGAATTAACCACCCTATCATGATTACAATACTAACTTTTTTGTCAGTATTTGAGTCCTAATGCATAAAATAACGGTTAATGAAATGAGCTTAATTTACTTTCATGGTTGTGGCTTATGAAAACTGTCAAAGATATGTGCATTGAAAGTGTGAAGCAATAAACCACAATTCTCCCAATACCCACATCTCAACTGCAATTCTCCCAATACCCAATACCCACATCTAACGACACAGCGTAATAATGATGGATTTCTGTATAATACTATTCAGAATTGTATTATCTATCTATCAAATAATATATCATTCTGCATTTCTTTTCAAATAGCACCTGCCACAGATGATTTCTCACTCAATGTCAGAACTATAGATCATTACAGTTAATTGGTGCAATATAGCCTGATAGTAGCTTAACTGGAAAGAAAAACGTTAAATAAACATTGGTCAAATAATTTGAAATCAAACCAATGTTTACATGTTAACTGTAGCCATTCACACTCTTCTATTGTCATTGTCGTTGTCAGGATATTTTAACCTGTCCCTCGAGAGAAATGATGGAAACGAAGGAATTAAATAAAGATCAGGACAAATACGTTTGATTTATTTCAAATCTGACATTGGACTGGATACAAACAGTATGTGTTAGTTAAAAACGGAAGAACAATTGCTACATCAAGCTAATGGATATAACGGTGTTGTGAGTGAGTTAATCAGTTATTGTGTTATTATTGAACAATGGTGCTGTTATTAAGACGAAAGAAGCAAACTCAGAAATTGAGAGGTAAGATATTACCTTATTTTTTTTAAATTTTCGTCTAGATATTATGATATGGGGGGAATTGGGCTCTAAAATTATTAATTTGCAATTTTCCTTATTTTTCCCGCAAAAATAACATTTATTCAGGATATATTACTAGGCTGTGTGGTTTCATTGTCCATTGAATGAATAAAATCGATTGCTAATACCTCAGATTTAGATTTAATGAGAAATTTCAGCTGACGTGCAGACATCATCTACTAGACAATATAACAAAGACGTACACCAGTTGCACATTATCGAACATTTCTTGAACATTATACCATTAAATGGTGTTTATCAGTAAGAAACTGTGCTAGTCGTTATTAATGACACTTTTTGTATTATTGATTATCTATAGAACCGATTATAAAGCACATCTAAGTATTGTCAACATTACAAAAAAAGGGGCATTTTGTACACGTTGATGACTTTCGCCTTATGATTTTCTTTGGTGTTGACTCTTACCTAGTATCAATTTTCATTTATAAAAAATGCAAAATGGTATTGGATGTTATAAATCTAAAACACTCCAATATGAACACTGGCCAGTCAAGACAAGAGAGCATATTAACAAATTAGAAAACAAATAAGAAAATAATGAATGAAGCAAAGAGGACTGAAATTTGACAGGAACAATAGTTATAATAATTATAACAGAAACATTTGTGGTGTAACATAATATACTGAAATTGGAAATAAACCATAGTGGATACACAAAAACTGAAATTTCAGATGAACAAAATAGTGGTATTACCATGTTACCATGTTGTCAATACATGTACAAGAAGAACAATATCTGGGTTTGAATAGACTGAATATGAAATGAACCATATTGGCATGATTATAATAAAACCGAAGGAGGAAAAATCCCAACCGTAAAGTAAATCTCGAAATCCATGTAAAAACATTGACAATACATTGTAGCAGCTAATTAACTTTCGTTGAGAAAGTATATTATATTACAAAGACTGAATTTGAAATGAACCATAATTATAATACCATAATTATAATACCAACAAAATATATTTGAAATGGACCATAATTATAATACCAACAAAATATATATTTTAAATGGACCATAGTGATTTGAGTGGAATTGTATGTTTGTTTACTATTTTAATTGAGTAATGAAATTCAATGGTGAAAGGTAACTTACAGAACAAAATAAGTTACATATTCTTTTTTAAAAGTGTTTGCATTTCTTTTATATCAGTAGAATCATTAGACTCTTGCCGTGAGATATTTATCTTCAACGACATTCTCTCAGTTACTAGCCATTAATTTAGTCTAAGTAAATTGTCTGATGTTATACTTAGCTAAGCTTTGAATCGTTGATCTTTTTAAGGGGACCTTGCAGAAATGAACAAATTTGAGACCTATATTATAGTAGAGGCGTATGTCACACGCGAATCAAACAATGCTTACTCTTCTCTCAACCGCTATACTCGTTCTTTTTATAAGGACCTTCTAGCGAGAGGTCCAAACATTAACCATGAAATTACTGATACAGGGTTACTTGACACACAAACTTCAAAATTCATATAGGAACTTTTATGGTCGTTTTGGAACAGATCTGTTAAGTCAGGTATGAATTGATCATGTTGCACCTCATAATTTTGACCAATGTTGTAGTGGCGGGTATCGCGCGCTCTAAACACCTAATGATACTTCTCGCATGGGAAATCCACTGCTATACAATTATTGCGACTGATTTGGTTATGCACTGGACGGAATTGTTTTAGTTGTACGGATTGTATGCGAGATATTGTTTTTTAAAAGACGTTCTACCTCTGAAAATGTAACTATTTTTGGAATATTTAATCCAATGCCTATGACGGCATTAAAACCTATTAAATTAGGCTACGAAGTCGAAGGGGTTAAGAGACTAGGTCTGTAACCATTCAACCCTACTGATGGACAGTAATATGGAGCTAAGAGTTCCAAAGACTGTCTGTGTTACGTACGGATTCATGTTCAGTTGAAAACCATAAAGAGTAGACACAGTGTCGTAAACTAACAAAACTTTCGTTCATTGTACTCTGTTTGCATGACGTTCCCCATCCATTCTGATCAACAGAGAAATTCTACCTATCGGAGATATTACTCTGACCTATTGACCAACCATGTTTTAAATAGTTCACGCGTAGAAATGAGACGAAACGACTTCATGTAAACAAACCAAGTGTCCCAAGATGGATTCCACACTACTCAAACCAATTTATACAAACACATATGAAGAGAATGTATTTTATTTGATCCATACTAAGTGAAAAAGAATAGAAATTTAAGCAGACTAATGTTAATGAGTTCGAAACAACTCATAATGGTGCGAAATGTCTTTAATCGTCTTTCCGGTTTCTAGTCTCGTAACTCAAAAACGCCTCCGCTATTAAAAAGAGTTCTGTACTGCAACTTCTTCAGTAAATAGTAAATACACACTGTTAAATTTGGGAATATTTTTAGTAGTTAAGAACTTATTGATATCCTATAGACGTTTTAATATTAAATTTGATGCATACTAATTTATCGTTCAACGAATATCGTTGGCGTCATGGCTGGTGATTAGGTTCGTGTCTATATCTGCGACACATACGGAGCTAGGAAAGATGCGTAGTTTCGTATGGTTCCCCATCTTCAAACGTTCAACTAATCAAGAAGTAAAAGTACTACGTAATAATTTAGTTTAACATCAGCCAAATTGCAGGCTTCACTTAAGAACCTGGAGCTTATTCCGTTCGTCTTCTATAAATATGTATGCAATAGTACCAGGTACGATGCCAAACATAATACAGAACATGATAGTATATGATGGGTGTTTGTATTTATAAATTGACAACATGATAACATGTAGTAATATTATCACTATATTATGATATATTAATTATAGATGATAGGTTTGAATCTGTATTGATTGGTGTGTATTTTTTATGTTAAATGTGATGAATAAAGTCTGGTTCCTGTGTTCAGTTCAATGAGAGAGATTATTTTATTTATAGGTCTCTAATAATATCAATACATTCAATATTTACATTACCATCCCTCTATTTTCTACTCTATTTATCCCTTCACTACACGATACTTCTCTTTCAATTTATTTTGCTTCATTTAACACATGATTTCATTTAAATATAATTCCATAGTTGATTTCATTTAAATATATTTCCATAGTTAATAAGAAAGTATCATAAACATAAATCTGCTGGATACTTATTTTAAAAGTTTTGTCACGGTGAGGGAAAATCAGCATCTTAATAATTTTTATCAAAGCATTTGGATGTTAGGATATTTCTGATCATTCTGTTCGTTTCTCGTGATTTGGATGAGTGTGAAATTTGGATGTGCAGTTTGAAATGTTTTGTAACTGTAAATAATTAAGATATCTTGGAACGTGGAGTAACTAGTATCATACTGATCAAAAGGAATTTCAAATCAAATGTTCCTTAAAAATAATGCTTGTGTGCCATAAAACTGATATCTGAACATTTGTTTTGTTATGCTATCGGAATCAGTAGCTGCATATTAAAACAATTAAATATCATAGAATTTCTCTTGACATGATTTCATTTCAGAGTTATTCTATTGCTTACAATCATTCTTAGATGTTTGAATATTCCTTTGATCTCTTTGTTTTGGTGAATATATGAGATATATCCGTTATAAAATATAGTCAGGGAAGGCATTTGGAATCAATTATAGTATTTGCTTCATAATTATAATTCATAAAAACATATGATCTGATTTCAAAATATTTGTATCGTAAACAGGAGTGTTTCTAGAATTATATGAGTAATAAGTAATAACTATGAAAGGAAGCCATTTGTGAAATATGTTTGTAAATATTAATATTTTGTTGTCCAATATGTTAGTATCTGGAATGTTCACTTTCAAGTATTATTCCATTCACTTGACACTTAAATAGTTATAAGGTGCTTTTAAAATTAGATGAGTGATGTTCATTTGAAGATCTTATTTCTGGACTGGACACTCTCAAGGAAGTGTGGGAAATTCCCGAGGAATATCAGTATTGATAGTCTTGAATGGTGAATGGCCGGAACTTAGTTAGACAGTGCGGATATTAAAGATTTCAGTATGTGACCCGGATTATAGAATTGATCACAATGGTTTTGATATCGAGAAGGAAAAGGAAAAAACCAAATCCTGTAGGTAGGTATAGGGCATGCATATTACAACTTATCTACCCTCGTTCAGTTCATATTTGGTTTTTAATCTAGTCCCTGATCCTAAATTTGCTTCACCTTCTACAAAACCTTATGCAATAACGCACTTGGTCAAGCCTAAGAAAATACACAAATCGTCTAAGGTTGGCACCCACATCTATGATCACTCATATAACGAGAAAAACTTTACAGAATCCATTAGCGAACTTCTAAATAAAGTTAAAAAATAACGCAATAACATGTGACACATCTGTTGGAATGTTTAAGAATATATTCAGTCTCCTAAAATAAATTGATTATGATTGTTATATCTGGACATTGTTGCTTGTAAAATGTGATGAGTAATTTACACATGGTACAAAAGGTTAATTTTTAGCTGAATTACATACATAAGATAAGATGGCTACATTAGCTTGACTTGACATTTCCAAAAACTCTACAATTTGATTAAACTTTGGTAATCCAATGCATAATTATGTTCACTAAAGGTATCATGAAGGCGTAAAAATGTACATATATATTGATCTTATTCCAGAATAGACATGAATCATTTCCACTCATTAAATCACACCGGCTTAATGCAGGGTTCCCACTAGCGTGCGACCGTTCGTGCCGGTCGTGGAATATCTCTGAAATCTCAAGAATGTGATAAGAGCCCATATGTTCTGACAAGATTTGTTGTGCTAGGATGATTTGTTCACGATTTGTCAATTTCAGGTATTTACAGATACGATCACATAGAATTGTAGAGATTGAGTCCACGATCAGGTTCTCCGGATTGTAACGACAATGGCAAATACGCACAGTATCATTGATCAAGAACTGATGGACTTTGTTACGAATAGTTACAATTGCGGTGGCGATATTAGGCTAAGATTGATCCCGAAGACTACGATTTGAAGCACGTAAAGGTGCGATCCACCGCGCTTCATCGGTATATAATAAGATCACAATAAACAATAATTTTAATCCAGTTCGATCGTAGAAAAAATTTGAACTTTTCAAAAAGTTTCAAAAATTAACACGATTGCTAAGACTGATCTCAATATATTCTGATCAGATCTGATAGGATCACCACGATTAGTTCACGATTGAGACTACAATTTTAATCTCTGCTTGAATCGTTATAGTGGAAACTCTGCATAAGTGAGCAAAATAGAGAGAAATAACGGGTTTTCATGTGACTTTTCTTTATTTGGTGGTATCTAACCACGATCTGCTATCCTCAGCAAGTCCCCACCTAACACACGGATCGTGACGTTTTTATGGAAAGTAAGGAGTGTCATCTGATGTCCTTATTTTATAGTGGATGGTAGGATTAACGAGACACATTTTAGCAAAATTTTCTGTATGCTGAGAAAAAAATACATCCAGTGTATTCCAATTTAATCAAATAAAACAATTTTTGAGTGTTTTTTATGATTTTTATTTTCATTATGATTTAAAAAGATGAAGTCTTTGCTTACCCATCATATAGTTTGTGATATCAGCATCTGCTGGAAGCGAATGTTAACTTGTTATCTACCAACCAACCAACCAACCATCACAGATTGTTAAGCAGAATCCGTAATCTACTTATTGACAATGAATTGTGGAAAAGCGAAACCAGTTGCTCTACTTTTGATTTAGCTTTCCCACAATTTATGACTGTTTTTTAGATCGCCTTCTGCATGACAATCTGTTGTTGGTAAACACGACTTCGTACAAACTCTTTATATTACAATGCATACAAAAAAATTGATCTAATTTTTATTAGATTGTATTGTCATAAAATCCATCATGAATGGTGGTGTTTTTCTTGGCCAGCTTATGATTGTAATCTTAGACTATCGCCGAATCAAACCTATATCAATGATATCAACCATTGTTCATTTGCAATTTCTTGTTTGTCATAGTCATACTTAACAGTTGGAGTTGATCTGTATGAAACATGTAGCTACCCCAACCCCAGATGGATCATTAGATTAGGAACAGCACTGCTGGTTGAACTATTCCCAGGCCCGTAGGAACAGGGGGGTCAGGGGGGCATCTGACACCCCCCCCCCCCCCAATAATTTTGACATTAATGACTGAAGCAATAAAAATATTTTTTTTTTAAGATAAAACAAGAAAATACTGGTATGTTGTTAGGGCCAGTAAAATCAAACTTGCTTTATATAGGCAGGAGCTACCTTGATTCTGCACAACTACCTTTGAGAATGAATTTGTGCACAATTTGCCCCCCTAATATGAAATTGCTTTCTACGGGCCTGATTTCATAGCTAGCTTTCACTATCACTTTCAACCAACTGATTATACAGACGTCATTGTGTCATAGAAATTGATCGTGTATCTTTTCTATATTTAGTTAATTTGAATTATCGAGCTTGTTTAATTGTGGTACAATAAGCATAATAGTTGTAGTAGGATATCATTATAAAATCATTGATTCACTATCACTAAGTATTCTAAATAATTAACTTTGATGGCCAATTGTATTTTACTTGTCAATCAATACATATTGAAACTACTGTACTTAATCAAACGTAATTAATAGTGCATAACCTTACAGAAGTCTCACTTATAATTTTTCTAAAATGAAATTACATGCTCTAAGCTATTTGAAAATTGGCATTGTGCATTTATTTTTATACACATACGAGGCAGAGTTCATGAAAGCAGTCGTAAAAATAACAAACGACTAAGTAAGCGTTTTAATTTCACTTATCGATATATCGATGATGTCCTCTCCTTAAATAATCCTAAATTAAGTGAATATTTAGATTCCAACTATCCCGATGAATTAGAAATTAAAAACACAACCGATAACGTACACTACGCATCCTATGTGGATCTGCGTCTCGAATATGACAAAAAACAGAGACTTAATATCCCTTTCGCACTGCAAAAGTTATTCGGTTTTATCTACTACTATCCAGTAACTTCCAGTTTGCTTTCGCACTGGCAAAAAAACTTATTCGGTTATGTCGAGTTGTCACCTTATTGTTTTATGATTTAACAAAACACTACTTTTTTGCTTCCCTGTTTTATCTTAGCATTAAGCAGATATTACCTGTGTGGTTCTATATGCAGTGATTGTTTACTCTTCTGATCACTTGATGTCACTTTTCATCATTAAATGCTTCCTCATTGATTCGGGCTTAGGCTACTCGACTATATTATGATCAGTTACGTCCCTTGAATTGTCGAAATTGGACATTAATGTATTTCAATCAGTTACGTCCCTTGAACTTTTGAAAATTTGTCGTAAAGTCACTATTTTTTCAGTTGGCGTTTGCTTCATGTTCTTGTTTTGTAGTTTGTTTCGTATATTTTAACAACTAGAACGGGTGTGGTGCTAGGCAGGGTATGCTTTCTCTTCTAGACACCCGATTTCACTTTTCATTATGAAATACTTGTGTATGATTGACATATTTCCTCATGTGAAAAGTTCATAAGCTGTCACCTATGTTTCTTCAACATGTCTTTTTTGGATTTCGGGTTTCGTTTTGCGATTCTGTTCGTTAGTACTTGATTTCTTTATAGTCAATGCAAACATTCTGAGGGAAAGCCTTTCAAGCCGTGAAGATAGGAGGAAACAAGACCTTGGCATCTTAATATATCCATATATCAAATCATAAGCACAAACATCTGCCACATGCCTTAATGTCTCTTACAGCCAACATCAGCTACCAAAATCATTACCGTACCGTAGTCGTTAATAGTCATGATATTAATCTTTCAATGGCATATTAGAAGCACAAGTTATAGATATAAAATAAGGTAATTTTATGGATAGATACTTCTAGAAAATTTATTACTTCAACGTTTCAATGTGGCTCTCACACCGTCATTATATTCCTGATGACGGTGTGAGAACCACATTGAAACGTTGAAGTAATAAATTTTATATAAGAAGTAAACCTATCTATCCATAAAATTGCCTTATTTAGTCATGATATTAGTATCTTACTAAACATGAAGGATTGGTAAAAATTTTGGATTTAAAAGTTGTGATGGTCGATGAATTTATTTATTCATTGGAGAAAATGTGTGAAAATTGATATTTTTAACAAAATAAATTTTATTTTGGTATCGCAATTATTATTGTGGCCAATTTACCTTGTGCCTTTATTACTGTGACCAAAATACCTTGTGCCCTTATTATTATGACCAAAATATCTTGTGTCATTGTTACTGTGATTTTCTGGTGACCAAACTTCCTGTGACCAAATTTTTTACATCCGCTCTTGAAGGATTTGTTTTCCTTATTAGGCAAGGAGGGGCGGGGGGAGGGGTCGCGATTGCAACGAAGACCGATACCTGACGAATATTGTCTCGTGTTCTCTCTACTGACAACATTTTTAATTTTTTGTTTTCATTATTGGTTAGTTTTTACCAAGGCAACAGTTTTGTCTGTTAATGTCTATCGATATTTCATTTACATAGTAAGTGCCTAAATATTAACATGTAGTTTGATATTTTAAACTTTACCTTGTTTTTGGTTGGTGTTTGAAAACTAATGTACGTATAAAGCCAAATTAACGACAGATTGTCTCTTAAATTTTGATGATCAATTCCAAAAGTAGTTAAAACTTCTTACTTATCAAGAAGCACACCCCGTTTTCGTATTAACCCTTCAACAGGTTGGTCAAGTAGATACATAGAAGTAACTTTATTTAAGCATCGTGTTCATGACAAAAAGCAGACCTTCCCTTAAACTTTTTTAAATAACAGCTTGCTACTGTAACTGCCAGTCTAGTAAGACTTATTGTCATAAACCGATTTAATATAAACTCGCACTCTTAAAAGCTTAAAAAGCCTCATAAATTCTAAGGCACGAACTTTTGTTCCACTTCAAACCGTTCTTTTATTATACATACACAGTTAAAATGGTACCATTAATGGGAGATAATCTCTGTGCAAATTCTGCTCCAATCATAACAATTAATTTCATAAGAGAAACCAACATTTTAGAAATATATGCAGCCAATTCGAAATTTTAAGCAGATAAGAGATAAGTAAATACTGTCACTTTCTCCTCCAAATGCAAATCTGGTTTTTTTTTCTTTTTTTGCTAAAACAAAAGTGTTGGAAGGTTCCGTTAACGATATCATGTCTATACATGTTTGTAGCTTTTGTAATCATGTGAAATAGTCAGACAATGTTTATCTTAAATCCATGTTTACGGTTTTTTTTTAGTAAAAGTAAATTATTTGTACGTAGGTAGGCCTACGGCGAAACAGACTTATATGGCATTGTATTGTCTTCTTTATGTAATACTTCGTCTAGAAATACATATTGTTTTAGTGTCTTTTCTGTAGACCGTACTGAATTTTAGGTTAAAAAATAATTTAATAGCACGACGACCAAGTTTTTTTGTGTCTGTAACATCAATAGTATACAACGACGAGCGAGCAATGTCCAAATTACAGCGAAAAAATGGGAAACATGTATAGTATCAAGTATATTGGAAAACTAGCCTGAATCATAATGTATATAATGGTAATAAATTTATAACCAAATTATATACTGCATGTATATAATGAGCACATCAATTATATATGACGTCTTAATGCAGATCTGGCAGATGAACTGTAACAGAACCTGCAACTATGTTCTGCCTCAATATACATTCTAGGTGTGTTTGTTTTTTCAAGAATTTCTTTTTGTCGTCAAATTGTATTGAATAAATAAATAGGTTATAAATAGTATTTATATTGTAAATATATTTAAGTGGTAAATAACACTAGAAGATGTTATTCTATTAATTAGATCAAGGTAATTTTGGTTTAAATCAATTAATAATATATTTTGAGGTTTCTGGTGTCAGTTGATGTTCATTTAATAGACTTATTCGGTCTTATAGTATAGTGCACTGGACAATATTATAAAGTGTACTTGGAAAATAAAAAATGTCGGTTTCCCTCGAAAAAGGTAGGATTTTCGAATTTTGACTTGCTTTTTTTTAGATCAAATTTCAGGTTCCTGTTACAATTCTGGTAAAACGTCACTTTTAACAATACATGTACTGTATTTTGATGAAAATCACTACCATTAAAGCAGTTTTTTTTGTAGTATATTCTGCCCTTATCATTTTTTTCTTCTTTTAATTTTGACTCTTTACTTCTCTCCTATCAGGATTTATACTTCTACACAAATATTCTTTCTTTTGTAATAACCTGCTGTAATCTTTTAGAAAAGAAGTCACATACCAGTTCTCTCCCATTTCTCTCTTGGTATATTATTTAGATACAGGATTTTCATACCGATACTGATTTTTTACAGAATACATAAACATGAAACCCAATAAACTAATATAGATATATTATATTTTCAGAGGCGAAAGCCGCGGCCAATAAAAAGTCCGACAAAGATGACCTGAAAAGTCAACTTTCTGAATCAAAGAATGAAAAAGAACAAGCGGTAAGTGAATGCTTTTATAAAATTCCCATTTTCTACTTGACGCATACAAAAGTTAATATTTGTTCTGAACTTCCACAAGGAGATATAAACTGTACCGAACTTTTTCTCTTTAGAATATTATTTGGATCAACGATTTACATTATAATTTGTAAAAAATGTAAAAATAGTTATAATTTGTACATAATTTTTTACTAAACATTGAGCGAAATATAAGATTCAACATAGGTGATGACCCATAAGTTCTTCTTAAGGACATTCCCAAACGTGATGATGTGAACCGACCCTTCAACAAGATGGCACAATACTTACATGCATATACAGTTACTGGGATGTTTTACGTACTATATATATTACATACACTAAAAGACTGGACATACCATGCGATGATTGGTCATTATGGTCATTTGTGTACTTTTCATTAAGTATCTGATTTTTAAGATATTTACTATCTTTGATTGACCGAATGAACTGAAGCCAACTTATATTTTACAACCATTATCAGTGGGGTATGTTCCTTTGGAGGCTTTTATAAAAATGCTGTCGATTCAGAATGAACCAATTTGTGACGTACATGCACCAAAAATGAGTTCTTGCAAACTAAGCTCTTTATATATGAAAATCATATAACTTCTTGTAAACAAACCTAATAGGAAATTGTTCCAAAAGTAATAACCAATGTCTATAAAACTTCCTGGCAGAAAACAAACAAACATAGTAGAGAAAAATAGTCAGATAAAAATCACATTTATTATATTACTATACAGTCTTTAGAAATGAAGTATGTTTATGATTAGGAGACAATGAATAGTCCATTAAGTACCATATAGGCAGTTATAATAAAACACTAAATGCCATCAGTCTAACAATAATTATTCTATAGAAATAGAAAGGAAAATAAAGTAAAATGTGAATAGTGATTTCTGATTGCTATATAAATAGCTAAACGTTAAAATATGTTTTATCAAATAATATATTGATCAGAAATCAACGACTGGAAAATTAACATTAAATAACTATTGAGTAGGAATACTGGTTTAAAATTCATCAAAGACAAATTGTACAATATTGATATAATGGTTTTCTGACGAGTTGTTTGGATTCAATTTAACAGACTATTGTAAACTACTGGTATACTAACCTATTTTAGAATAGAGAAGAAAGATGTGGGAAGAGTCGAACCAATGTAGAAATATTCAGTGTCTATCATATCAAACAATAACTTCATCATAAAATGTACAATTTCAGTGTTAACGCTTTGCAAAGGCTCGTGACCAATGTCTGAGTATTTTCAAAATATCAATCCATATTATTATATAAATATATTCATATTAAAATAATATATAGCTTATTTCCAAATCCTGATTTAACAATGAATAAAATCAAAATTATCATGAGAACAGAACATTTTCCAAATACAATATACAGAAAATTACTAGTCCTCTTTTTATACGCCCACATTATAATGTGGTTGTATATTGTAGTTACCCCTGTCCGTCCACAAATTTGGTGTGAGCATAAGTTTTGATGAAATCTTGGACAATTTCGAATATGACGAATTTTCGATAAACAGTTATTGAGTTATCGCCCTTTACTTGTTCAAACCGCATCGGAATTGACTTGTGAACGCGATAGAGACTACAGTTTTCATCTGATTTGAATGAAATTTGGTGTGATCATTTGTATGAATTTTATGAACTTTTGTATAAAGGTATCAACATTACTTTTGACAGGTAAGATTTTTGATGAGATTTGTTACAAAATCGGCGAGAGCTCTATCAGTGAAGTGGACGTATCTTGCTAGACAACCACTTGTTGTTGCACACTATGAGAGCGTTTTTCTTGAATTTTATTTATATAGAAATTAATTAAGATATTCACTAGTATTTCGATGTTCTGTGTATAATGAAGATTTCTAGAAGCTATCAAGTACACAAACCTTAAATTGCCTTTTGATGTTTTCGTAATTTGAATGAAATTTACTTCATTATACTTCAAGTACAAAACAGTCCATACAAACCAATTTGTATTTTATGAATCACTTTCAGAATGAAAATATTCTATTATATGGAGCTTTCATCTCTGAGTTTACCCCATCATCAACTCATCGGGGTTCTTTCCTGTTATTCTATTTTGCTTTTATCATATTTCCGTTTGTAATTCTAGAATATCAGTGACACAGAGAGTACGATACCATTTCGCTACTTCCAATTGAAATCTGAATTAGATAGTTTAAAACTGTGTCACAAGAAAAATATTAGTGATACTGAAGTAAATGTTTTCTGATCACCAAGACTAAAAGGGGAATAGTTGGCATATTTGGGTATTTGTGTCTTGATGCATTATTGTTTTCGATTTTTTATAACTACAGGAAAATCGCAAAATCTATTAAAATATACCTTAAACTAAAGATTGCACTTTTAATTTCGTATATCTGTTTTCTATGATACGTACTTTTACAAACGCGAAAATTGATTTGATACACATTGATTTGATACATATTGATTTGATACACATTGATTTGATACATATTGATTTGATACATATTGATTTGAAAACTCGACAGTGAGAGCATTTGCCATCTGAAAAGTAAGTTTGTTCCAGGTGATAATTTGAATCAGACTCAGATGTGGAAAATTATCCTTGTTCGATTTTACATCAACTAACTGTTCTACTTTGATGTATTAAAATAAACACTCTACTCCATCACAACTCGTATCAATCTCTTACACAGAGTTGTCTTCTCTTCTGGACTGCAGGGGAAGACAACTCTGTATGAGAGATTGAACTCGTATATGGACCCACTCCACTAATTAATTTTATGCAAATGATTGTATCTTGCTATTTTTAGAAATCCTCTTTCTCCTTTCCTTTTTGGGTTTTTGCATGCCCATTTTTGATTAATTTTTGGTCTAGATTTGGAATTTGATGTCTTAAATTGCAATTTCTTTCAGGTTTAGTGAGATAATGAGACATCTATAGGCGGAAGGCTATTTCTCAAAATAGTCGACATGTGAGCAGTCCAAGTCAACTTGCTGTTGATATCCGGTAGAGGTCTACTTTCATTTTGACTAGTTCAAAATATTCATGGTCATCATCTATTGAATTTTTGTCGAGAAATCAAGTATTGGTCAGGCTTTCATTGGACATATTGGAAAGTTTTCAACGAGATTTCTGGAAAAAGTTACAGAAGATTGAATTTGGTGATTTAACATTGAAGCGGATGGCAAAAGAATTAGTGGTGTGAGTCCATACCGGATATCAACAGCAAGTTGACTTGGACGGCTCACATGTCGACTATTTTTAGAAATAGCCTTCCGCCTATAGATGTCTCATTATCTCACTAAATCTGAAAGAAAATGCAATTTAAGACATCAAATTCCAAATCTAGACCAAAAATTAATCAAAAATGGGCATGCAAAAACCCAAAAAGGAAAGGAGAAAGAGGATTTCTAAAAATAGCAAGGACTACATTCGTATACAATCATTTGCATAAAATTAATTAGTGGAGTGGGTCCTATATGTTGAATAGTCTTCGTACATAAAATATACATGTACAGTATTGCACGATTACAATTACATGTAGAAGGAATAGGACATCAGAAACAGTTTGCTACTTTAACAAGGTAAACATACTACATGTACCATCAGCAACCACATATTATTATAGTCTATTATTCATTTAACAACACAAAAATGCTCACACTTATAAAATGTTTACAGTAACATTGGACAATAAGACACAAAAAAGCATAAACTCAAAAATATTACATATATATAAGCTTGAAACTTAGTGTTGGTGATTATTTTCAGTGTTGTAATAAAGGTAGGTCGTTAATGTAAGAATGTTAGGTTGTAAATCCAATCTAAATAATAATATTACTAGTTAATACTTTTACTTTACTTTGATGTAAAAAAAAACACAGCTCCTCCTGTTACACTTTTATCTTTAATAGAAGCAAACAATGTTCATAATTCAATCATTACATAAACACCACAATGGGGTATCCATCAAAGATAGTTAAATACTTCTAAACAAGCGTTATTTTCTAATTTATTTTCCATTCGTGCTATCGATGCATCTACTTGGTTTGCATTTGTGAAAATCTTGAATAATCAGGATAAAAGCCTTCGACGATCGACATCTATTTTGCATGTTTGCTGAATCGCCTATTATTTTTGTACGATTTGAAATACTAACTTTATTTGATGAAAATACCAAACGTAAAAAGTTTTTGGCAAAAATTTACAGAGGGGAATTTCCATGCATAATAAAAGGGAAGTGGTTTTATTTCCAATGGAAAGTTCCAAAACTGATTTTCTTTGGACCCGAATGTTTTCTTATACAAATGACATGCAATTGACAATATTATTTTGAATACAAATGCAGTTAAGAAATCTAAAAGTAATTTTTATTCAAATTATACTTACTGCAATTGTTTGAGTCAAAATATTTTAGAAGACAGTTCTGTTTGTGTCCGTAGAATTTACCTTAAATTAACCAACCCAGGGCGTTGATGTTTTGGAAGCATGAAACCAAATGGTCTGGAATTAACAATAGTTTTGTCTCTCTCTAGTGGGTGGGTCTGAGCTGTTCAAGGTTATTGTACTGATATATACCATACACCTGGTTAGTATAGGTACAGTAATGAAGAAAAGTTGGCTATTCCTAAATGCTTTCATTCATAAAACAAGTATAAAACTGGTCGGTGTGTAGGGTTTGGTTATAAACAAACCTATGATGTATGGTTTAATTAATATTTTTAAATACAGGTGATGATTTTTAACCAAACTTTCTAGCAGACATAGTCCATATGCCATTTACGATACGTTTCATGATAATTATACAATGAACACCGTCTTATATCAATGTTCACAGAATGATCTGAGCTGGTTTTGAACAGAACTGTTAGTCTTGAGTGTCACTTTTCAATGGTGCAAAGGAGTACTATGCCAAATATGATAATGATATATCAATGTTTTGGGTAAGTAACTTGTTGTGATGAATGCGTCTCTGTCCTTAGTTTATCTAGACTGTCTGTCTGTAGTATTTCACATTCATCGTATGTAGTTTTGTTTTATACCAAATCTGTGAAGCAGCATTGTCTGCAAAACTGGTACAAGAAAATTCAAGCGACGATTCATATTCATAAATATATACATTCTTTACTTTCGGATCATTGTTTTGTTACGCTCTCTTCGTCTTCAGCTGACAAAACTTAATCTTCTTCACCTGGTTAAAGCATGACGTTCTTTATTTCTGCCAACCAGTAATTTACAGGATGAGCTAATGTAGATTCCTCATTTCGTTAAACCGATACAACCTCTTAGAATGAACAAAAAAATTAAGTTCTCAAACTTGGTCAATCAGAGTATATATTCATCAACGATGTCCAAAGTATATAAACAGAATGCAAAAAACCCATAAAATTATGTAAATTTCCATATAATACCAGGTTATAATTGATAAACGCCTTAAATTCGATTAAGGGTTTTTCTATTATTGTATATAAACATAGTTTTCTGGATTTATCAGATTATTTAGGTAATCTGTTGTATAGTTATGACAACAGGTAAGTCCCTTGATGAATATAAACTCCTATTGACCAAGTTTGAAAATTTAGATTTGTTGTTCATTCTAAGAGGTTGTATTCCTTTAAGTACATGTAGTTGCAATCTGTGATAATGATCTTTGATCTGTTGGTTTGGATTTACAACATCTTTATTTTTATTCATTTTAATCCACGATCCCTTAAACATGTGATCAATGAAATCTCGAATGCAAGTTATATTCCTAATGGATTGTTTTGTACGATCGAGTGAATCCTAAAGATATGTCTGTCTCAGAAGAAATAGTGTTCATATACTTACAAAACACGATAACCATTTGCATGCACAAAATATGGAAAGACCAAAATTGTAATACCCCCTTTTTAATATCGAAGTAATTAATGAACACGGTTATCTTAGCCCAGTCTACGACTTTAATACGTACATAATATAATAAACATAATTTATGTCTTGTATTTTCTTACATTCTGTGTAATCTCAAGGCAAATCTTCTTTATTAAATAAATTATTTTTATTTCTTCTTCTTTGAAATGACTTGAAAAATAATCAATCATGTATACACTTCCGGTTTTTTAAACTTAATGAAACGTCTAGTTGGGATCAAGTGCAATAAGCCTGGTAAATATTAATCATTTAATCATATATCTGGTTTTGATTTGTTCTGAGATTCGTGAGTAATATAGGTATCCTATAGAATGTGAATAATGATGGTTGGCTTGATATACAGGAAACTTCAATTGGCATCATATTAAATAGTTCACAGACCTTACTAAAATACTAATAACAAACTGGAACAATAGAAACCGTGTGGCCACAAAGCTAACAAATTTTGTTTATGGATTTTCCTTCCTGAAAGGTAGAGATAAATTTATCGAAGATGTTCCTCTGAGATGAGGTAGAGATTCATCACCAGATGGCAGTGATATGGTCTGTCGTCTGGTTCATCTTGTTACTATATTTGCTCTGTGTCCATTTCGGCGCTTAATACCACCGGTTTGTTGAACAGTATTTGATTGTGTTTTGACATATTGCTCGATATAGAAGGATAAATATTTTTTTAGTCTGCTGTGTATCAAAGTTTGTCCGTTTTACCTGCAGTTTCTTGTATCAAGTTGTACAGAAATAGCTGCATCCTCCATCTGTTATGGTTAACCAAGTACATCTGGAAGAAATTGGTCAACAAACACAGCACCCCACCTGGTAAATCCTGCAAGTGTTTTGGTGTTAATAAATAAATTCACAAGGAATATTTATTTATTCCGAAGATTTCATTGTTTTCTAAAGATTGGATTATTAGAAAGGTGGCCATAGTTCATCATTATTAGACACTCAACAAGTGTTGGACTAGATTCTGGTGAACCACACACTAATAAAATCTACATTGTTATTTACCAAAGATACAAATTATTCTCAAACTATGGATACTATTTTACTTACCAATTTTATTTATTTATCACCATGACGTTATATATCTTACATAATACTTGTGAGGAGTTAGAAATAGATGAAGTTAGTACCATTAAATGGTGGCTGTGGAAAAGTGTAAGTATTCGGTGTGTTTTCTTTGTCATCTACCAGTATCCATGATACAATTAAATGTGGATGAATGAAAATGTTTCGTCGGTTGACATTTATGATTTTGATTTGATGAATGTCAGCTGTTGGTAAACCGATCTTCTTCAAAATTCATAGTGATAAACCTTTAAATCTCTCTGACCGACTCCGAAAGTGATCGAATAAAATTTGTGCAAGAACTGCACCAACAAAGTATCTTAAAAAATTCAATGGAGCTAATTACCTATTTCAATCCGTGATCAATGTGCCCTCAGCCGCTTCGACCACCCAACGCAGCTGTTTTTTTCAATCAGTTTTTCCCTTTACACCCTTTCTTTAGGAAGAGATCCCATATATCTCGGACTCATTATCGGCGCCAGCAGGACAAACCGAATGAACAGGAACTGAAAGCACAATAGTAGCTCATTGGGTAAAGGTACCACTAGATGATATCTGTGACAGCATTTAATGTTGGAAAGATTGTGATTGGTGGTCGAAGTGATCGTAGACACATTGAACGCAGGTTGAAATAGGTTAATACAATTTGCTCTGATATTGAATTTGTGTCATGCTATTTTGTTCTGAGAAATTCTTGCACAAGTTTTATTCGATCACTTTCATATTTTCAGGGTTGGTCAACGACATCTGAAATTTTATCAGAGTGAATTTTAAAAGAGATCAGCCAACATCTAACTTTGTGACGTTTTTATGGGGCACTCGATATATAAATTGATTGCTATACTTCAAACAATATTCTGGATCAAGAATAATCCATTTACGTTTTGTTACAGTGTAACAAAACTGAGATCCTCCCGTATTCAGATTTTGTTAGTAGGTTATTACCTACGGCGTGTTGGATCATGAAATTGGCTTAGAAATTAATGGCCCGTGAATTAGAACTCGAGGCCAAAATTCTTCGTTTAGGTAATGGTCATTTCTACACAAAAAGGTACAAATTTAGTATCTAAGTTTTTAAGTATTAACATAAAAAGATTAAGAAATATCATTCCTGTCGATATGACATATATGGTCGACAATATAAATATGAGAAGACTGCTTTCTGTCTTCAGAACTTAACAGGAAACGTTATTACTCACAAGGTCTTATCTTTGGCTACTTAAGACTATTGACTACTAGGCATTCGGCAATATTCTCGACTGAAATTATACTTGAATTATACATTTATGATTTTATACTTGATGATATTGATGAACTTGTAAACACAACGTAAAGCATGTATAAAAGATATTTATAAACCTGCTATTCAATTTATTTACAGCGGGACCACCAGTATTATAATAATAATAATAATAAACTCTTTATTTTACATGGGTCAGAATTAGGCCCTATACCACGAGTGGTAACGGTCCTGTCTCACACCCAGCCCATGGGGACATACATAGATACAATATACAACATATAGACACCAAAAAAAAAAAAAAAAAAATAAAAAAAAAAAAATTTGTATACAAAGTTTGATGATTTAGAGATCAAGTATATGACCACAGGCTACTGGATATTTTTTTTTTTAAGATATACAATATAGCAATATACACAAGTACATGTGTATTAAATGAAATTATTGGTATATTATATTAGATACGGTCATCGCAAAAAGGGGATATAGTCATTCTGTTCTGTATCTGTTTTAGGTTAAATTGAAAAGCATATCAATGTAATTTTCAAAGGTTGAGGTTACTTCAATATCTAAGGTATATTGCCCACTACGTCCTTTTTTAATTTGTGGTTAAGGAAGGTTTCGTAGCGAGAAAGTTCCAAATTTTGTATTTGAGTATAACAACTACTCTCGATATCAATTTTCATCATCCTCCCCTTCATGATACCCAATCCAGTGCCTCGACTAACATCGTGACTAGGCGGCAGCGCTGCCGCCCAGTGGTGGTATTCTGCCGCCAAGTGAACACAAAAGTCAGTCCCGGTCGGCAGTCCTATATTGTTAAAATATCGCTAGCAATCGAAATTCTTTAATGTAAAATATAACTGCCAAATTACATGAAATACTGAAAGGTTAACCACTAATAGCTCACTGAGCAAACTGACACAAGCTTACATCGGCACCTGTCCTCATAGTATGATTTTATAGCGTGATTTCGTCTTACACAGAAATTAAGAGCGATGAAATGTCAAATCAGAATGGACAAACTTTAAACTGGACATTGCCGCTTAGTCTAAATTAAACCGGAACCGCCTATTTCAATTGACCGGCAGTGCACACTTTCCTGAAAGAGCGCAGGATGCGCTGACCCACTCAACGGCAGGTATTATCTGACTAATGATGCGCCTGCCTGACACGGGACAGGGAATTTGTGAGGCAGTTCTTTTCGTCAGAACATATTTCTAAGCTGAACATTTGATATTTGTGATGACGGCGATGATGATGTTCTGGTTGTCCTGACCATCATTACTATATCTCTTCTTCATTTATACAACACTATACCACCATCATTATTATATCTCTTCTTCATTTATACAACACTCTACCTCCATCTTTATTATACATGTATCTCTTCTTCATTTATACAACACTCTACCACCATCTTTAATATATCTCTTCTTCATTTATAATTATACAACACTATACCACCATCATAACTATATCTCTTCTTCATTTATACAACACTCTACCTCCATCTTTAATATATCTCTTCTTCATTTATACAACACTCTACCTCCATCTTTAATATATCTCTTCTTCATTTATATAACACTCGACCTCCATCTTTAATATACATGTATCTCTTCTTCATTTATACAACACTCTACCACCATCTTTAATATATCTCTTCTTCATTTATACAACACTCTACCACCGTCTTTGATATATATCTTCTTCATTTATACAACACTCTACCACCATCATTACTATATCTCTTCTTCATTTATACAACACTCTACCACCATCTTTAATATATCTCTTCTTTATTTATACAACACTCTACCACCATCTATTATATCTCCCTCCTTATTTATACAACACTCTACCACCATCTATTATATCTCCCTCCTTATTTATACAGCACTCTACCACCATCTTTAATATATCTCTTCTTCATTTATACAACACTCTACCACCATCATTACTATATGTCTTCTTCATTTATACAACACTCTACCTCCGTCTTTAATATACATGTATCTCTTCTTCATTTATACAACACTATACCACCATCATTACTATATATCTTCTTCATTTATACAACACTCTATCACCATCTTTAATATATCTCTTCTTCATTTATACAACACTCTACCACCATATTTAATATATCTCTTCTTCATTTATACAACACTCTACCACCATATTTAATATATCTCTTCTTCATTTATACAACACTCTACCACCATCTTTAATATATCTCTTCTTCATTTATACAACACTCTACCACCGTCTTTGATATATATCTTCTTCATTTATACAACACTCTACCACGGTCTTTGATATATGTCTTCTTCATTTATACAACACTCTACCACCATCATTACTATATCTCTTCTTCATTTATACAACACTCTACCACCATCTTTAATATATCTCTTCTTCATTTATACAACACTCTACCTCCATCTTTAATATACATGTATCTCTTCTTCATCTATACAACACTCTATCACCATCATTACTATATCTCTTCTTCATTTATACAACACTATACCACCATCATTACTATATCTCTTCTTCATTTATACAACACTCTATCTCCATCTGTAATATACATGTATCTCTTCTTCATTTATACAACACTCTACCTCCATCTTTAATATACATGTATCTCTTCTTCATTTATACAACACTCTACCACCATCTTTAATATATCTCTTCTTCATTTATACAACACTATACCACCATCATTACTATATCTCTTCTTCATTTATACAACACTATACCACCATCTTTAATATAGCTCTTCTTCATTTATACAACACTCTACCTCCATCTTTAATATACATCTATCTCTTCTTCATCTATACAACACTCTATCACCATCATTACTATATCTCTTCTTCATTTATACAACACTATACCACCATCATTACTATATCTCTTCTTCATTTATACAACACTCTATCTCCATCTTTAATATACATGTATCTCTTCTTCATTTATACAACACTCTACCTCCATCTTTAATATATCTCTTCTTCATTTATACAACACTATACCACCATCATTACTATATCTCTTCTTCATTTATACAACACTATACCTCCATCTTTAATATATCTCTTCTTCATTTATACAACACTCTACCTCCATCTTTAATATACATGTATCTCTTCTTCATTTATACATCACTCTACCACCATCTTTAATATATCTCTTCTTCATTTATACAACACTCTACCACCATCATTACTATATCTCTTCTTCATTTATACAACACTCTACCTCCATCTTTAATATACATGTATCTCTTCTTCATTTATACAACACTATACCACCATCATTACTATATCTCTTCTTCATTTATACAACACTCTACCATCTTTAATATACATGTATCTCTTCTACATTTATACAACACTCTACCACCATCTTTAATATATATCTTCTTCATTTATACAACACTCTACCACCGTTTTTAATATATCTCTTCTTCATTTATACAACACTCTACCACCATCTTTAATATATATCTTCTTCATTTATACAACACTCTACCACCATCATTACTATATCTCTTCTTCATTTATACAACACTCTATCTCCATCTTTTATATACATGTATCTCTTCTTCATTTATACAACACTCTACCACCATCATTACTATATCTCTTCTTCATTTATACAACACTATAACACCATCATTACTATATCTCATCTTCATTTATACAACACTCTATCTCCATCTTTAATATATCTCTTCTTCATCTATACAACACTCTACCACCATCTTTAATATATCTCTTCTTCATTTATACAACACTCTACCTCCATCTTTAATATATCTCTTCTTCATTTATATAACACTCTACCTCCATCTTTAATATATATCTTCTTCACCTATACAACACTCTACCACCATCATTACTATATCTCTTCTTCATTTATACAACACTCTACCACCATCTTTAATATATCTCTTCTTCATTTATACAACACTCTACCATCATCTTTAATATATCTCTTCTTCATTTATACAACACTCTACCACCATCATTACTATATCTCTTCTTCATTTATACAACACTCTACCTCCATCTTTAATATATCTCTTCTTCATCTATACAACACTCTACCACCATCTTTAATATATCTCTTCTTCATTTATACAACACTCTACCACCATCTTTAATATATCTCTTCTTCATCTATACAACACTCTACCACCATCATTACTATATCTCTTCTTCATTTATACAACACTCTTCCACCATCTTTAATATATCTCTTCTTCATCTATACAACACTCTACCACCATCTTTAATATATCTCTTCTTCATTTATACAACACTCTACCTCCATCTTTAATATATCTCTTCTTCATTTATATAACACTCTACCTCCATCTTTAATATATCTCTTCTTCATTTATACAACACTCTACCTCCATCTTTAATATATCTCTTCTTCATTTATATAACACTCTACCTCCATCTTTAATATATATCTTCTTCACCTATACAACACTCTACCACCATCATTACTATATCTCTTCTTCATTTATACAACACTCTACCACCATCTTTAATATATCTCTTCTTCATCTATACAACACTCTACCACCATCTTTAATATATCTATTCTTCATTTATACAACACTCTACCACCATCATTACTATATCTCTTCTTCATTTATACAACACTCTACCTCCATCTTTAATATACATGTATCTCTTCTTCATTTATACAACACTCTACCACCATCTTTAATATATATCTTCTTCACCTATACAACACTCTACCACCATCATTACTATATCTCTTCTTCATTTATACAACACTCTACCACCATCTTTAATATATATCTTCTTCATTTATACAACACTCTACCTCCATCTTTAATATACATCTATCTCTTCTTCATTTATACAACACTCTACCACCATCTTTAATATATCTCTTCTTCATTTATACAACACTCTACCTCCATCTTTAATATACATGTATCTCTTCTTCATTTATACAACACTCTACCACCATCTTTAATATATATCTTCTTCATTTATACAACACTCTACCACCATCATTACTATATCTCTTCTTCATTTATACAACACTCTACCTCCATCTTTAATATACATGTATCTCTTCTTCATTTATACAACACTCTACCACCATCATTACTATATATCTTCTTCACCTATACAACACTCTACCACCATCTTTAATCTCTACCACCATCTTTCATATACATGTATATCTTCTTCATTTATACAACACTCTTCCACCATCTTTAATATATCTCTTCTTCATCTATACAACACTCTACCACTATTTTTTAATATATCTCTTCTTCATTTATACAACACTCTACCACTCTTTCTATAACTACTTCATTATAAAACAATCTATTGAATTCTAAACCACATTCACATTTCTACGTTTAGAGATTTCTTTCAACTACCTTTGTCCCCTCGTATGTGTCGAAAGAATAGTGCTTCATCATTCAACTGTCATCAAACGAACTATCTAACCACCTACTCTGACATACATCCCTTCCGTGGTTTTCATGATCTTGATACATGATAGATATTTTTGTTTGTATGTGTAAATTTTTCGTCCGGTCTGGTGCTGTCTTAGATTATAGGTAGATTATTCAGAAGAAAAAGGTATATAGAAGCAAAAAGAAGGAATCCGGACTAAAGACTGTTCATAGGCTATTTGCAGCTTGAACTCTATCCATCCCTAGCTTTCGATTCTCACAGTCCTGATCATCCCTATCAATGCTGATCTGTAGTAAACGAAGTGTTGATTAATCTTGGAATTTCGATAATTACGTGTAGAATATTTTTCATAACAAAAGTGTTATGTAGTTTATTATTTCTCCTGTACTTTAAACATATTGTTGTCTACACTGATCTACCCGTAGTCTTAAAATAAATTGAACATTGGTTGTGGCGCCATGTTGATTAAAATTAAAATGGTGTATTTGATTAAAAGCAGGTATCAACATGGGCCTATTATTTAAAATATAACCAACATATTCTGGAATGTTCATTGTTATGAGTTACTTTGTGTTAGAAACTCTTTTATACAACCAGTTATAATACTTAAGAGATTATTTTTTAAAATCGATTTAAAATACAATTGATAAAAGAAATATTCTTCATTATACAAAGTCCGTGTTTCAATCTCACGTTAAGTTAAGACATTGTGATTGCTTGGAGTGAAAGCTTTGTTAATTATTATTAAAATGACCGACATATAATGAATACTTTGTACTGGACAACAACTTCAAGTGTAGTATCCATGGTTTTCCATCATTTTTACTTTTATTTATTACATTTTACATTTATTATTTGTCTAACCTGTCTTTTTAATTCAACGCACCAAACTCCTGGAAATAAATCTGAAACGAGCCAATATGCCATATTATTATTTCTCCCAAAACAACCCAAACTAGAACCGTGGACGGTACCGAGCAGTGTGTATCCGGTGTCGACCATGGGTGAAAAGTTACATCTTTCGACCCAAATTGAGAGATTTACAGCAAAAATCTATATTTTTATTCGTTGATTTAAAAGTAGAAATAGTTAATGTTAAGGATTGAAAACTAAATAAAAATTCCAACCCATAGCACATACGATTTGAATATAGGCTAATTTGAATTTGTATTGACCAAACAAATTTACTTCACAGTCTGCAACTGCTGCTCATAATCCAATCAAAAGTTTGTCGTTAAAAGAATAAATCATACTCTTATGTTTCTTTACAAAAACATTTCACCTTGAACAGTTTTATACAACGTATATAAAACTAAATTTTTAATACTATTTCAATAAATCACAATCACATTATATTTGAAAAATATAATTTCTTCTTAAGAAATGTATTGGTAAATTCTACAGTTAGAATTTACTACCAATCTGAAAAATACTGAAAAAGATCACTTATAGTCTTGATACAATAATAACTCTAAATACTAAAAAACGCAGAAAAATTGGCGTGAACATGTAGGAAAATTAATGCTTATAGGCCTATGGGGTTGAACAGATTCGGATTATTCATAATTTCTTGCGAAAAGCTTATTTGTTGAAAATATGACAAATTAATGAATCTAAAAAGGTTTAAAGAGACTAACCAAAGGCACGAACCTAACATATTATACACAATTATGAACACATATAATACCGTTTTCCCCGATGAATGGAGCTTTATAACAAAACTATTAAATTATGTACATCAGGACCATGCGGATATGTACTTGTTTCTGCTGTAATGAAGTACTTTATTACTTAAATCAGAGCCTCCAAAAAAATTGAAATGACATTGGGGCATTATGTATCAGGGGAGGTAATCTGATTATTAACTGTGGGTTTGAACAAACATAGTACACTGTCAACAGTATGTGTAAAATTTCTTGTAAATTACGGAAGTTGAAAATCGAATGACGTTAAAACCGAAAGTGATATCAAATTGTTAAAAACAGATTTTTGTTCGCAATCAAAGTGTCTATCCAACTGTATGTAGGTTTTCAGATTGATCAAAATGAATTTGAAAAAGTCGGACAAAATACGTACAGTTTAAATGGCAGAAGGAACAAATCTTCTAAATTCCGAAAGGCGGAATTTTAATTAAAAAATCTTGTATTATATCCCTGGAAAGAGTAGATCAAGCATTGATGGATTGAGAAATGATTTTTGACGTATGTAAATTAGGTCACGTGACAGGGCTTTTTAAAGTTGCAATTTTCAAAGGGCTATAAAACCGGAAGTAAGCGTTTTGTCTTATTATGCCATTAAATGCTTCTCATCGAGGACATTAATTTTTGTAGAGGTCACTCAGTCACGAATGGTCAAGGTCACGAAATATTTACCCTGAAAGTTTTGACAATTACTGATTTAATTCAACCGGTAATTAAAAAAAATCAGAATTGAAATTCAAAAATCGGCTTCCCATGTTTCGGTAGCAATCAACTGTAGATTCCATAATCATCAATATTATGCAAATTCCATAACACCCTGAGGCCCCATTTTGCGTTTTATAGAAATATACCATTTCAAGATGGCGACTGATCCGTTACATCCGGGTCACATTTTAACACTTGTATACTTCTGTGTCTACAAAACAAATATACCGCAAAAAGTATTTTTCGAATATCTTCAAAATTCCGGAAGTTGAAAATTCAACTTTAACAGCGAATGACGTCGAAACCGGAAGTAATAATAAAATTTTTGAAATAGATTATTGTACACAATCAAAATATCTATCTATTTATTATTTGTCAGATAGATCAAAGGTCAAGGTCAAAAGATACAGGCCTTCAAAATATTGACAAAATTTAACCGGAAATTGCAGGAAAACCAAATCGAAATTCAAAAATCGGCTTCCCGACATTTTTTAGAATTGTTATGTTCTTTTATTTGACACCAGATTCGTCAAAATCGGATAAACTGTTTTTTCTGAATAAAATTTGGGCACTTTTTACAAAAATCAAAATGGCGGCCAAACTATAAACATTTTCTTCCCGTTTTTTCTTCTCATTTTTTGAGTCATAACGATATCTATCTATTAGTATCAGTTTTTTTGACAACCATGTGATTTTCGTGGAGTGGGTCAACCGGAAGTGAGAAGTTTGATATCATGAAAACCGGAAGTGATAAAAAAAAGTTTAACCAAGAAAATTTGTTCTCTAATGTGATCTGCTTGAGCATCAGAATTTTTGATAAAATCGGACGAATAGCACAGAAAATAGAAATTTTGGCCAAAAACAGCAAAATTCGACTCAAAAAAGTGTGCTATGAATTTTCAAATTTCGATTTTTTTTCACTACTATCCCATAAGATATTTGCACAAGATTCAAAAAACGCGACTCCGAGAAAAATCGGATCAAAAATGTGCTTTCTAAGGCCAATAAACCATTTTTTGCACAGTTTTTAATATTGCACTTCCGGTTGTGCAAAAATGTATCAATTTACATTCATGCAGTAATAGACCATATACAGTGAAGTAATGCATTGCAAATGTTGCTGTAATTATCACAGTTTCTTCAGAGTACTCGGTACAAAATTAATTTTTTAAAAAATTATGAAAACAAAGCAGTGTGTTCGCGAGAACACACTGCAATTAACCCAAATAGAACAGAAAAGAATTGTGTATATAATCTTTCCTCTGCCCTCCCTTTTCCTAATAATCAAAATCCAGATTAACATGCAAACTAAGTATGAACAATTATTCGGAGCTCCATTAAATAAAAGAGTTATTTTCGAGCAGGTTTCAAATGTTTCAGATGTGCCTCTTTATGTCGTTAGTCGATTACATTAAGTTAACATGGTAAAACTCGTGAGTTAGAATACTGATTATGTGAATAATTGATAGACAAGTTAGTTACTAATCATAGTTAAACAAAGTCATAAAAATATAGCATTTTCATTAATTAATTTCGGTATTGTTATGAATAATGTCAACTATTTGATTATATCTTTGAAGAATCACGAAGCGAGTCCTGCAATATCAATATTGAATACTGATAAAAAGAAATCCCATAACTCTACATGCGTATATTGTTTAATCGATATTTTCATATAGTCCAGTTATATCGGGTGTCTCAAAAAAACCGTCCCCAACTTTGACGAAAAGTATCTCAGTTGCTTATGAGCTGATCTCTTTAAAAATTCTCACAGATTTACTTCAACATGTCCTTGGCAGACCATCACAATATGAAAGTCATCGAACAAAATTGTACAAGTACTGCCTGGAACAAAATAGCATGTCAAAAAATTCAATATCAGAGCAAATTACATATTTGAATTTGTGTTCATTGTGCCTTCACCACATCAACCACCAATATCAAACATTTTCCATCCTGATAAACTTTCACGGATCTCATCTAAAGGTACCACTCGAGAAGCGACCAACCTGCATTTCAGCTCCTATTTAGTCAGTGTGTTCCTCTAACCTAAGTGCAGTACACCTGTTTCTTAAGAGAATCCCATACTGCCCACCATCACCAGTGGAACAAACTGGATAACAGGAACTGAAAGGCAGGAAGGTTGCTTTTCGGGAGAAAATATCTTAAGATGAAATCGGTGTGTTTCGGGATGGAAAATGAATGATATTGGTGGTCGATGTGGTGAAAGCACAATAGACACAGGTTGAAATGTGTAGTTTGCTCTGATATTGAATTTTTTTGACATACTATTTTGTTCCAGGCAGTATTTATACAATTTTTATTCGATGACTTTCATATTTTCAGGGTCTGACACAGACATGTTGAAGTAAATCTGTGAGAATTTTGAAAGAGGTCGGTTCTTCAGCAGCGGTGATAATTACCGTCAAACTTGGGGACGTTTTTATTGCGACATCCGATATATTAAGTCATTTTTTTCCAGGGAGACTTTTCGTGCTTTTCAGTTCCAATCCTATATTCTAACACTGGTCGAATCCAATTTTCCTACCACTATCTGATTGGAAACAGGCAATAGAAAGAATTTGCGTTTCCTCATTTCTACTGATGGATGCAATTGTGTTTTTTCAAATTCTCCATCAATAACTTTAGTTGAACATTAGTTTCACTTGTTTCTCAGTATATTTTGATAAGGACTATACACACTTTGTTAAAGCCAAATTGATTTGAGAAATGACTGAATAGCCATGTCTGACCTTGAATAAATCATAAACGATATTCTATTATTACTTATAAAGAAGTTATCATTTCTGTGAAATCGTCTTAACACATTAGAACATAACTTGATGAATTTACAATTACTGGAATTCAGATTGGTGCCATTTATCTTTAGTAGTAGAAGACACCGTGTCTTTTTGTGGTCACCATAACCTACGCAGAATTGAATTGAAAAACCCCGGAAGTGACGCCATTAGAGAAGCACATCTAATGAGATACGGAAGCTAGTTGTACTTGAATTACCCGCCAAATGAGTTAAATTCAACTGGATAACCTAATGTTTGCATTAAATGTAATTAAGAGAGAACAAGAATTCCGTTCCATGATATAACCCTTACTAATGAATGCTGATATTGCCAGAAAATGTTGCTAATAAATTTCGAAGAATGCTTTTAGAAAAGTTGTTACAGAGCTACTTGTAATTATATTGAATGTTACGATGTTCGGGTTGAGAAGTTTGGTAGCTTGTTCACCTCTTGATCAAAAACACTTGTATCAAAAATTCGTCAAGATTAACCGTGCATACCTTAGTATTTACACTGTAGAAAGTCAGTGTCTGGTGCCAGATGAACTTGTTTCAAGAAATATTTTGTATTTAATTCGATTAGATAAAATAGTTTAAAAGAGTATAAAATTGAAACATCTACTGTATATCGATGGTTATGACTTCAGAGATGAAGTCCTGAATAAAATAGTAATAAAAGGGATTATAAGTCAAGTATAATACATATCAGGTAGTAAAACGTATATAGATGTTGTTGGAATGAATTAATTGTATTTCCTGCCCTAGGTTTGTATATTTTACTATTTAAACTATTTACAATGTAGTTGACGTCAAACTAGACTCTTTCATCTGCTGGAGGACACTATTGATCCCTGTATCCGATTCATTTTCAGTTCCACGTCAAGTTAAATATGACTGTATCTGTGATGACAAGTTATTTCACATCTGATTTTTCTATGATTTTTATGACTGTTGAAAGCACATTTGAAAAGAAATGCCCAACCAATTATTCCAGAGAGTACCAGTTGTGATGTGATGTAAGTCTTCAATGGCTCAATCATGTTCCGAAAAGTAGGGCGTCAACTCTATATCATTTCTACGTCCTACTTTTCTGCCCAGCTCCCTGTTACACCTGATAAAGAAAAGGAACAACATCCTACTTATGATTCATTTAATGAGGTTTTCGGGGTAAACACTCCTCGAATTCCAATCTGAAGGAAATCTTAGTAGAGATTGATCCATCATCAAAACTGACATGTACCCTTGTAGTTTAGTACATATAAACAATGTATACTATAGTTATTTATTGTTGTATAATTAGAAGATAATGAGATTTTAATGAGGTAATAAAATCAGTATTGACTATTGATTAACTATCGATACATATTGATTATTGATTCACTCTATTCATAATAACAGTTTACAAATCCATATTTCCGCCAACATTTAAACCTATTTTAAACCTCAGTTCCTCAGTTAATATGAAACTAGATATGGCTTATGTGGTAAATTATGTCCACATGATTGTGTTCTCCATGTGAAAAGAAATCTTTTCGAGCATAGCAAAGCATGGAATACGCCCACATGGACTCCAAAAAAGTCAAAAGTGTCAAATTACGATGGCACCAACATTGAAATTAAAAAAAAGAGCAAACATCAGTGATAAATTATCATTATGATAATTGATAGGCATCATCCAAGATGAAAGTAATCCACAAACAAATGTAAATGGTACCACAATAAGTTAGTTTGCATTGTACCTGTACAACATGAAAATTTGTAAAAAATCAAACATACGTTTGCAATGATAAAAAAAAGTCAATTATTAGACTGCAGAATGTGCACGGGATAAATAGATCGCGGACTGGCCCATGGAAAGTGTAACAGTATACGCATTAACTCAAACTCAATCTTAAAAAAGACAGAAAAACGTGATCAGTGATTATGATTTCGATGGATACCAAGAGAATGTTTATTCTTTCGTTAACCCAAACTTGACTACAGGTATCTGCTGATTTATTTTGTGTATTATATAGCTGTCTCCTTATAATAAAAAAATATGTGAGACTATAATCGAATGGTTATAACAAATTAATCTAGATTTTGATTCAGTATCAAATTTCCAATAATCTATATTAAGGACAGACTTACTGAATAACATGGAAAACTGTTATCTTTCTGCATATTTAATCCAATGTTTGATTAACTACCGTTTCACCATGGTTAATGTCAGTTAAATGATGGAAAGATGCCAGTATTTTTATTAGTATTTTACAGATTATTAAAATTCATAGATAATATTTATTGATAGTTTATAACTTAATGTTAAATTCATGTAACTCACTAGCATCACCGTAACGACACATCTTAAATAATATCATCCATTTTCAAGTATTGAAAGGTTTGGTAGTCAATGAGGCATATAATGCCTCAACGCATTTTCTTGAATCGTTATGCCCTCTCACAACACAAGAAGCGTGTTATAGCTTCTGATATTAATTCCAATGGTCATTAAGTAAGGGTTATCGTAATCGTTCCAGACAAGCTATGCCTCGTTTGGAGGGACTTTAAAGTACCGTACACACTGGCAACATTTCACAGCATTTCGGAAACATGTTGTCAAACATTTTAGCAGTGAGTACGGTGCTGAAAGGAAACGCGAGAGTATAGGGATATACTTTCGAAAACATTTTATTTGGAAAGATAAAAGGGCATATTATTTAAAGTCAATCTCTTCCTTGAAATCTAAGTAACGTTACAGGACATGGATATAGTCAGCAAGACAAGTCAAATAGGCCTACTATCGACCGGTATGATAATTTCAAAAGTAATCCACTTTTAATTCAAGCTTCCATTAGTAATTTCTGGACAAACGGGAAAACACTCAACTAGATTTTTCATACAAAAGACCAATGTCGGTCACTGCCAATAATTTCAAATAAAAACACCATTAACAATGGCAGCGGTCAATTCCTAGCGAAACAGAGCGTAACTAGTTCGGGTTCTATTTTCTATATCCTACCGGAAGCGGAAACACAATTTTCAATAAAGATTAAGATTTATTAATGAATAGTATAATTTATTAATAGATACCATACTGAGTTATGGTGATAAACCTAATTGTTGAAAGCAATGTTTGAGGAATGTTTTAATCTACTTCACATCATTACCTTTTGACTACTTAAATACTTTTAGATTAAAGGAGAACCATATATAGTTCCCAGGAAAACGATTTACACACCATTGACAGATTGAACGTTGAATACCATTATGAGAGCTGGAACAATGCATGAGTGGGGTGTGTTCTCTGTCTTCTAATTCTAGTGTAGGTTCTTATTAACACAATTTTACTAAAAAAAAAAACAGTAACTTTTGACTTTCTAACTGCTTTTTCCAAAAATGTTGGTTACTGCAAAGTCATCTTGTGTGCATTTGCAAAATGTTATAAATCGCCCAATTTTTACGGTTGATGACATAAGAACAGAGTTTAACTCAACTCCGAGGAAAGAAAACGTGAATGGACAAATGAACAATTTTTCATTTACTATTTGAATATAATCATTGAAACACCAGAGGTATGACTGTAACATTTTTATTAATGTATACACTTTATGGGAATTTGATATTGCAAGGAAAATAAAAATCATGAAAGATCATATTGTCGTTTTCTTTGCGTATTGTACTGAAGTATTGAAATGTTCTTAATACAACTGAATAAAATCAGTGTAAGCACTTACTTAAATTACCAAATAAGTAGGCAATTACACCACTTCATTCAACGTTAATTCGAAAAGATGCATCATATAGAACCCGGAAGCCCTCGTCTTTAATCCAATATCACTTTTAAGTAATTTCTCATTTAAAATTTGATTCAGCCAGAACAGATGATATTTCCAGTCACACTTTCTATATAATAAACCCATTTGCTGGTTTGGAATGAATAAATATTTGACAGCGATATTTACTTGACCGCTTCATTAACTTTCTAAAGAGATTTTCAGATTTATTAGCCAATTCATTGAAGAGAATGTCTTGTTTTATTCTCCACCATAATAGCTATTAGGGCGTGTTTCTGGTCGTTTAAAAGTTAAAACATGTCTTGGATTTCTCTGTAATCTTGGATTTTTAATTCGGTGGCAAAATATTTTCATTGAAAATATAGCCTTACCCATGTCAGTTTGTTACCAAAAAAATCTGATGAATCGTTTTTGAATTTTGAAAACCTGGCAATAGGCGAATTATTATCAATTCTTAACTGAGTCAGATATAACCCTACCTTAAAATTCTCAACATAATCTTATTAACATAAAGGAGTTGTTTTTGTTTCTAATTACATATGTTTTGAATTTTTAATGAACAAATTATAATTTCAAATTAAATGCACTGCACATGAGTTATCTTGTCTGCAACAATCGTAAAAGACTGCTACACGTACAAACTGTTACATCGTAAACTGATAAGTTCTACCTTGTTCAAATGTGTTATTTGAAATTAAAGTGAAGAGCTCTAAATTGACAAGTGAAAAAGGTATTCTGAAGTTTCTTCTGTGTCCAGTGTTCATAAAGGAGGACATACACAGCACTTCGTTTTGGTGAGAGTGGTATACGTAATATAAATATTGTAGTTTCTGAGTGGACTTTTTGAAGTCAAGTGTGTTGGTATCTTGTATCGAGTCCGCGTGTTTGTATGCTGTCAGACAGTGTCAGTAGTCCTGATAACTGTTTACTGAATAAAAACATTCTGATAACAGCAACTAAATCCTCTACTTTGGTTTAACCAATATAATAGTGGCATACCATGTGGTTCTATTTAAACCAATAAGATACTTCAGATGCTCTTAGATGTAATACTTTAATTTTCAACTTGTATCGAATACGGTACTTGATACCGCCCTTATTTAATGCCATTTAAATCTGGTATTCATTATCTACTGTAGACGAGTCGATTGTTTTTATCGTTACTAGGATGCTACATTAAAAACTTATCTTGTTATAAGCCTCACAAAACGAAACTATTTTTATGAAGGATATTTATGTGGAAAACAAGACTTAACTTGACAAAATGTGTTTATTTTTTATACTACATCTATGTTTAAACAGATTTTGAGATAAATAGTTCCTTGCACTCTATTAAAATGATTTTCAGAAAGGTAAGCATTTCGGTTACTTAGTTCTGAAATTTAATTATCAGATTTTATTATATCTGTATATTCTTTACACAAGTTTTAAACCTTATAATACTTGGGTTATTGTCACCTAGTACTATAATTGAAATATTCTGTTAAAGAAAAATGCAATGCTTTGAACAACAATTCCCACGCTGGTTTTGACAACAAGCCTTAATTCACACACAATGTGAAGGTTTTTGCACTAACTTGTGTTTAACGATTAGTAGATATCAATGTTGAAGATCGATATCCCTCCGACCACTTCCATTCTCTCTCATAATCACTGCAATTGTTCAATAATGCAATTGTGCATTTCTTGATGAATGGGACTTCTAAATAAATATCGTTATAGTTGGGTAAAACATTAAGTATTATTCGATAAAATCATTGCCAATGTTTGAAGTGTCGGAATGTACAGTGATACAGTTAAAACTGAAATGAGCGTACCTGATTTCTGATCAATATAATGATTAAAGTATAATAGTGTGATATTTGCCTCTATTCATAGGATATCTATATATTAATATCTATTTGATTGATTTTGAAGCGGTATTAATCAGATATCTTTCATATTCAGTAATTAATACTAATGGAGTGGTACGACTGGACGTAGATGTTGCGGCTAACCACATTGCATGTTTCTATTTCTGTGATATCAGTCTTATAAGCTTTTATATGTTTTATATCATATTTAATTCAAATTGATGTTTAAAATTGGATATGCTATTTTTGAATAAACGTTTTTCCAGTGTTATTGAAATGAATAGTCGCTTGTGTTATTTTAATCGTAGAAATTAATCGTGGAATATTATTGTTACTAACAATATTGACATGGAATTGATATCGTAATTTTTTCACAAACCATGTTTTGAATGTCAATATATAAATATTTACTAAAACTTGAACAATGGAATAATTTAGCATTCAGTTTAATCATTTAGGATTAACATGACGTCATTCTCGGTAAGTTATCTCTTTTGCTTTAACGATTTGTCATTATCTTAATAACATTTATAAACAAAATTCAATATTTTTCACAAGCAAAAAGGCATTTAATAACACTTCTTTATCCATGTAATTTAAAAAATAATAAATTTCTGAAATATTTTTGTGCGGCAACCCTGATGATTTTTGTTTAAGTATTGATTTCAGTTGAGAATAATCTTCATTACTGAAGATGTCTGTTTGGAAGAAAATAGTCCTTCATCGGAATGTTCAGTGAATCTAAACACCTACATTATTGAAATTATTTATTAAAATAATCAATTATTTCGTATCATCATACTTATTTTTTTATTTGTATATATGTACCATAAGTTATAATTTGTATAAGGGATATGAATCTAATTTTAATAGACTTGACATGAAGACTCATCCTGAAAGTGGGCGTATGTCAGACACCACATCTTTTTAAGTGCTTATCTGGTCCCAAGACACAACATAGACAGCTCATTTCAACAAAACACACAACACATGCATATTAAACCTTATGCTATATTTCACGAAAGTTTCTGTTTGTTATCAAACTTTGTAGGTTGGTAGATAACAACTCAACGTTCGCTTCCAGTAGATGCTGATATCTCGAACTAGGTAGTTTGTAGTAGTTGAAGTTGTTGGTTACTGTTGGTTTGGTAATTTGAGAATTTGTGGGATCTGGTAGAGTCTAATGACATGGCAGTGAAACTTCTTCATGGTATCTTGTTGGTATTTTGTAGTCTATAAGATGTTCGAAAACTGGAAGACTTAATTTGTTGTTCAATAAAGTACTTCCATGCCCTTTATCAAGTACACGTATGTTCTATTCTTTGAAGTAAACAATTTTCGATATATCTTTCTTGTATGTTCTTATCTTATATGAATTGTAGACAGCATTATTCTGCTCCCTGATAATTTCCTCTAAAAATGTTAAAATGGTTATTTGTAATATGTATGTTAGAAAGGGTCTTGAGCAATATCAGTTAATATAGGCCTACTTTGAATATTTTAAGCTGTCCGAGTCAGTTTAGGTAATTTTCCAGTAAATAAATATTATGATTGTAATTAATATGAAGAAAAGGGAACTTGGTTTAGCTGAGTTGCCTTGGGACTTAAAAATCTGCAAGATCAATTATACAAACCATGTGTTTAAACTATTAAAATTATCATTTAATTACAAATAAAATACAGCCTTGTAGTCGAGTTCTAGTCGATTGAAATAGTTAACATTCATCAAACATCATACACATTTCATACCTAATCTCTTACTTTTCACTATTATCAGGTTTCATTTTACAGGTTTCAAATTTCAAACTCTTTTCTCTCGTCTGTTATTACCTCCCTTTAATATACCTATTTTCATTTAATGTCTTTAAATATTATTTATCTTCTGTGGTAGTAATTGAAATGGCAACAGGCCATTAACATGTCAAAATATTTATGAGGCATTCGATATTGATGATAATCGATGTTTGTTAACATATTTTATTTTAGTATTTTGTTGTAAGTATACCAAAACATTTCAAGTTCAGAATTCTGGATGGTTTCTAAATATAAATCAGATTAAAGAGATGATTGGACGTTACGTTAAAATATAGGATTTGAAAGATCCTTTGACGATGAACATTCAATTTGACATCCTTACTAATGGACAAGACGATTATTAGCTTACAAGAAAAAAGATAACCGAGTAAAATCCAGATACAAATTTTCTTTAAATTTAATGATAATAAATAACAGATTTATATATTTGTATATTATTACATTTATGCCAGATTTATTATTAAATTACTCTAAATTCAAACGGACAAATTATAGTCTTATATCTTCCTTCAAAAGCTGGTGAAGGAAGGTGTGAACATTTGTCCTAACTCTTGGCATACATATGCGTGAACGATGATATCGTACTGCATAATCTCGCACATCGCATACATAACATGGTAAATCACGTATGAAGGCGTTTCAAGCCTTAGCTAACCCCATTAGGGTAGTAGTTGTTGCAAGCTTACACCTTTAGGTAGTAGTTGATCCTGAAGTACTGTATACTTTATCCTGTTTCTTCATCAATTGCAGTGTAGCATTAGGTAGAATGTCATTGAAATTCAGATCTTTTCATGAGATGCCTCTTCTTTGACATCAAGGGTTACTGAATTACCAATACCTGTTTTCATTTTTCATTGCAGATTTCATTATCATGTAAATTTCTAACCGTAAAACTGTTGATTATTAATATACAATATTCACAATTTCTTCAAAATCATCTTCCTTTGTGCGCCATACTTTTGTTTACAAAGATAACTGTAAAATGAAACTGTCTTTAGATAGGGACTCTTCTGTTGTCGAATGACCCTTAACTGTACAACAGCCTTTGACAAGAAACCGCTTTAAAGAATCGGAAATAACATTACCTTTGCCATGGTTACATTACCTTGAATTCCATTCAAATACGAAACGCAGTTACACGTGTAATGTAAATTTGACTAATAGAACTGTAGAATTGCATTAAATACAGGTGCATAAAAATCAGTGTTTATTATTTCTTTATAAAGGAATAAGTTATGGATATATGAGATAAGAAAATTATTCAGTGAAATACACCGTATTAATCAACAACTATCTCGAAATATCATAAACACAGATTTTATCTTGCTCTAAACACTGGAACAGCATTATACCATTTGCCTCAATTCTGTAACGTCATTGATGCCACTCAGGACCCAATGGCAACCAGTCTCAGAACGTTATGATCAAATTCAGGCATCATTATAATCTCTAGAAATAAATACGCCCATGTTGCTGTTGACATGATCATTTATAAAGTGTAATGTATTGGAAGATTGAATGAAGTATTTCGTCTTGATATATTTTTAGAAGAACAGATATCCAACTGAATCCTGCTTGTTTTATGACTAACATATTATCACAGTAAATTGTAACGTAACATATTTCGCCTGTCCTACAGGGTGGTAGACCTAATCTTAGAAGTGTGATTACAATACGCAATGTCACTGCTTTAACTATGTTAAGTGACATGAAATTCTCTAAATACAGAATCAGCAAATCTTTTCCTGTAGTCTTATCCAACTTTATTCATGGAACGACATAAAGATCATTTTATTTCTGCCAAAGTATCATCAACTACCACCAGACGTGAACTGGCTGTGAACTTCTTTTTCTTTTTCGACATTTACATCATTTCATCTCGGCCAACAACCACCAGACGTGAATTGGCTGTAAGCTTCTTATTATTTTTACTCGAGTAATTTAGAATGGGTCAGTGGGGATCCAATATGTTTTACTCCTGTCAGACCTGTAAATGAATGATTTATAATTCAGATCTCTACGTTTAGCATGTGTTATTAATGTATTATGATATGATTCGTTAAGTGTTCGTTTTTTAATCCCAGCATGTAACTCTAAACTTTGATGATCAAAACAACCAGTACTCTGACTTTCTTACCATGTTTTGTTATGACTCATTTAAGACTCGTTCTTAATTAACCTCCATTTTGGATCAGTTTCAATTGAAAAGTATTTTTACATGATGAAATATTGTTATTTCTTCAAATAAACAGGTGCCGATGATGTAAAAGATAGGAGAATAAAATCTTCTACAAGCATATCATTATATCTAATAGTAACTCCCCTCACTATAAATACTGGATGGTTACTCTGTCTTCTGATTCCTAATACAACTGTAGCAATATGCAGATCATCAGAATGCTGGTCTGAATATATTAACAATAGATTATAAGAACATTGTGTACATCAGAATCGAGTACTGTTTACAGACATAGTGTGCATTAACAAACCATTTCAAATACCAGAATTGTAACATTTTTCATTTGAGTTGTTTGACGTACAATGTCGATTGGAAAAATGGAATCTCCACCAGAGCATATCTTGAAGATGATGAGAGAAAAACAAGTAAGTTCAATTCAGAAAACAATTCAGTAACGGTCAACATTATTTTGGACTTGTATCATTCCAGTAACATTTTTTAATTTCTTTGACTGTCATGCCATGCTTTTTTGGATATATGTATGATATTAATATAAATGATGACAATTTGTGTTGCTGTCGCTAATTTTCTTTTGTACTTCCTACTTTCCTAAGATGGGATCTTGACTTGCAGTTCTGTTAGCAATTTGGGCTACTCTGTGAGTCCAAGCACTAAACAAAATCTGTTTGCTTGATCTGCAATTATTTGTTAGAACTGATTGGGTTTAGGTTTAAATGATGAAATCTGAAATGGAAATGATCATCAATGTGTCCAATTCTTGTTGATATGAATCACATAGATTCAAGACTGTCCATGACTGTGTTTGATGTTCTTTATGTAGATTTTCGTGATTTAATTTGTTTTCATCTTCTATTAAATCGCGTTAAGTTTCATAAGAAGACACATCTCCTTTCAATTATTTGTATCTTTATAAGCACTAGACAGGATTTATAGTATCTAATTTGCGGTTAGAATTATGCTGTTTGAATTTTACATTCAGGAACATTTGTACAGAATTTGATATAAAATATGCGAACCTTCACTAGGATACTTTAGGTAACTGCATCAGTTATTTCATATAGTCTTCCATCTGGTATACCACAACAATTTTACTACCAGAGACCAATTTACTAAATAAACCACACAGACCTTTCATCACCTCTGAAGACCTTTCTAACAACCCAGAATCAATGTTATTTGATATTCGTATTGAAATGCTACCAATCTAACATGCGTTTTCTGTTTCAAACATATGTCCGTTCTTTCTATAAACGGCACAAAATACCTTTAACATTTATGTAAAGTTATGACATTGTGCTATAAGTAACGGAAATATTGAGTAGTAAATCATTTCACTTCTGTCTTTCATGACGATTGCCAAAAACCTTTTAAGAAAGTTACTTGAACGAGTAATGGTTTCAGTTTAGAAAGTTTTGGGCGTGAAATTACTTAATTGACAGTGAAATACATAGTTATTGTGTTTTTCTACATTTTAAATATTGACTTTACAATACGTGCTCTGAATTTTACAAATTTGATGTTACTAAATACTGTTGATTTGGCGGACAATTGCTGGTTTGAACGGTTTGTGGTTTCAACATGTAATGTTCAATAGGTATATTTTGAATTAATTCTGAGCTGAATCCCAACATCATGGAAACTGTCTCCAACCCTACCGCGGCTCTGGTAAGTACCTAACCACTATTTTACTATTTTAGGGGTTATTTATATATTTATATAACTTTAGCAAGAGGGGGAGTTTTTTGGTTGTTGGTGATTTTGCAAAATCACTTGGTTTAATAATACTCATCGACAATTGGAAACGGCCTCTTTATAAGTCTTACATTTACTCTATGCTTGTATCTACTGTCTCATCTTCTGTGCTGTGTCAACTGACCTGGTGACGTCCTACTTTAACATTTGATATACATTTAGACTTTATATCGGTTTAATTCCTTTATTGACTGATATTATTGCTACTACTCCCTTTCGTTTCTTCTTCGTCAAAACATTACATTTCCATTTCGAAGCTTCATTTTCTTATTCGTCGAAATGCGAATCTCTGTTTGTCCAAAGCTTCTAATAAGAATTAATTGAATTAAGATAATAGTTGTCCTTAAAGATAAATGCCTTCTGGACGCAAACTTAATTGTTTATTGTCATCAGAATGTAGATCTTTCAAAATTCAATTGGTATCAGAAGGAAATTAGGTTGTATTGTTTCTGATGTTGCAGTGCCGTTTGTGATTTGTATCACTATTGGGAGGTCAGTTCCATCATATTTTCATGAACATGTATAATCATACGAATGTTCCAAAATGGCAGAAGGTGTTACAGTGACAACTGTATTTATTTTCCAAAGATTGCCATTTTCGTCTTGAGATCGTTCTCTTTCAGACGCCTTATTTGTCTGATAGTATAGATGTGGTTCACTTAATTTGTGAGCTGCATGAAAATGTTGTTATTCAAACTGAAATTCGAATCATCGATTAGTTTAGATTCATGTCATTTGTTTTCATGCAATTACAATACTTTCATCTACGACGGATATTAGAATAAATGAGTCTACACTGAAAAGTGTTGGAATGATAAATTGAACAATGTTATGATGTTAATCAATCATTGTATAAAACATAATTAACTAGGTCATAATATCCTGGCTGTTTTCTTATCTTGTAAAATCATATCCTGACTAATTTTAAACAAGCTTGGAAATAATTTCTCTGTAAAAAAAACCCAAGATAACAAAATATGATCATATGTCAACCATGATTTAATTCACCGAGACTCGTCATAATATTCCATATAATCCTTATCATTTTTTAGAAAGGAAATGCGATCGGTTTTGACAAATAAACAACATTAGCTCTCTGAAAAGTATAAAGGTACCTAGTTGATAAAACCAGAGGCAATTGAAATCCTGCTGATCATTTATATTATTAAGTAGTATTATCATATGGAATCACATGAAATGCCACATTTAGTATGCACATTGATTTTCAGTTGAACATTCTCCGTTTCAGTTAATATTAATTTGATATCTTAGGTTGATACGACCATTTTCAAATAAAATATAAGTAATTTGTATGCAAGGGTGTGGCGATAAAACTGTTGTGTCACACTGGTTAGCGGAAGGAAATAAGGTTAGAGTAGGTGAATATATTTATAATGACAACATTTTATAACAAACTTGATATCAATTGTAATTATGGTATTATGTAACATTAAAAAAGAGGACCCATTAATTAAATCCTATTGACATGTTAAATTTCGTAATTTGTGGGGAATAAGTTAGGTTTCTACCATTGGCCTAAAGATATAAATATGAGTATTACAGTATTTTCCTACTTTTCTGAACCCGATTGTCCTATTATCCTATTGTCAGATCAGCAGCAATATGAACTAGGTTCTTTTACGTATACACTGTCCCATTCAATCAATAAAAGTTTTTCGAGCCCGACTTGCATCACTGACAGGTGTTAATTGCTATCATGTAAATTAACCATAGTTATAGTTCCATTAGTTCCTAAGGGCAATTCCATAAGGAACTATAAGTTCCTTAGGAAAGTTCCATCAGTAACTAGTTCCTTAGGAAAGTTCCATCAGTAACTAGTTCCTTAGTGCAGTTCCATCAGTAACTAGTTCCTAAGGGCAGTTCCATCAGTAACTAGTTCTTTAGTGCAGTTCCATCAGTAACTAGTTCCAAAGATCAGTAATAATCGGTTCCGGATTTAATTTTTTTTTTTTTTAAATAACCCTGTACAGAGTATCAAAAGAATTGATTTTTCTAGGCATTGGACACTGAATAAAATATATTGTTTTTACACCTATTGGACCAGGTATTTTTTAGTTTAATTATAGGTGTTGATCAGGTTACACTATCTTCACCTTAATGATGAAAACTTCTGTTGATAGATACTTGTTACATAAACATGAATTAATGAAGATGTTTTCTATTTCCACAATTTTAATACTAAAAACACATTGTCATTATCTTATGACCTATTTCGTTTCTTTTCTCATCTAGATTTTGAAATATATATAGACACAGCTTTATGGAACAACAATCACTGGTTAAAGTTTTATGCAACGTTTCGACGTGTTTCCCCCCGTCGTCCTCTATATATTGTGCTTACAATTGCTAAATGCCATTTAAAAACTTTAGATTTTGAATTGTTGTCGAATGATGTTAGAGATCTGTCTGATAGGGGTATTGCGAATCAGTTCTCAGAGCATAACTATCCATATATCGAATACAGAATAGTATGATTATTTAATATCCAGTTGCATGTTGTTGACCTCCTGACCTAAAGAGTGGTGTATTAGAAATGTTATCAATACATGTCCACCTCAACTGAAGTGTTTGATTTCACCGTCCAAATAGTTGTTGGTTATTTGACACATACTTGATGTACATTAGTCTTGGTTTACTATACTCGTGTATGTAATATTTGATAAAAATCGTACTAAATCGTAATAAAAAACTGCACATTGAAATACTTACATGCTTCACCTATACATTTGACAAATATTAAACGAACTAGTTATCATGAAAATACATGTTATTATCTAAATAGAAAATAAAACGTGGAGGCTTTTCCAGTTTATTTTTTTATAAACAATTTTCTCCGAGTGGGTATAATGAAATACTTTTCACCACCTTAAAAGAATTTGGGATTGTACTCAAATCTCCACTGAGTATTTACTTAGTAAAGTTTGAGGTATGATGGTAAAACAAGTTTTAGTAGTAATTTCGATCTCGATATCATACGTTTGGAATATCATTTCTAGACAACACATTGTCTCAGAACCAGTAAATACCTACCATTTCTTATAAATTGTAGAATGACTGGCGGTGCCAATATCGCCAACATCAGATTTGGATATCATAACCAGTAAACAAAGTAATAATTTGGAGGTTATGTTTCTGTGGATGGATGAGGAAATAGAATTCTGATACGTTTCAGACCTGACATCTTACAATCTTTGTTCTTTTCTCGATTGTGAAAAGTCTCTGATATTTAGGCTCTAGCTCGACATGTATCACTATTTAATTTAAACAGATCAATTTCTTACTGTGTTGGAAGCCATTCAATGGATTAATCTGACAATATGTAACATTTTAAGCGTGGATAAAATTACGTTTTTAAGGATTATTTTATATTTTAACCATTCAAAATGGTAAGTATAGATAGCTTTCAAAATGAGTCCTGTTTAATTTGGATCATTTTAATGTTTATCCAAATGTCTCAGTTTTAAAATAATGAGGCAGTTTCACAAGATGTTGCTTAAGTTACTATCACTTCGAAAACAGACATGTATAATAATATAATTTGTAATCGATGTATTTGCTGTCAATTATGAGGTTTTAAAACCCCAGGTACTAAAAACTTATAGACCTAAATTATAAAACAAAGTATGTAGCATTTACTCTCTTTCTTACTTGAATGTTATGCTCTTGAGTCTTTCTTCTTGAGGTGATTTCGTTCCTCAGCAATTGGTAAAAAGCAAATAAATTAAACAATATTGCTCAAAATAAAGTCGGTTTGACCAAAGGATAATCATGCTTTTTAAACACGACGTGTATATTTCTACTTTATTAAATATTGAAAATCGTTGTGAAATAGAAGTTAGTTATTGATAAATATGATATTAACAGTATGCGTCACCGAGTTTCTCATATACTGTTTTTTTTTTTTTATTGAGTGAAATATTAATATCTATCAAAAACTAATCGAAATTTCTACATTGGATAACTGTTAGACAAATTGCCAACATATAGAGTATTCTTCTCAATTTATTCGAAACTTGCATTGACATATTAAACCTTCATTTTGAATAGTAATCACAGTTGGTTCTCTTTAATTTCAAATTTCTTTCTTATAAAAAGTAGGTTGAAAGGTGCAAGGTATATCATAACGAGATCTTGGGTGGTAAAACTGTACAATTAACGCCTCGTATTTTCTGATGCAAAAGACTGGATCAAATTGACCAGAAATTCAACAAAATATCAAAGAAAAGTCTGAAAGAATAAGTCCACGTGTTGAATATATATTGTCTTTGATGAAAAGAATAACAATTTTTTATTTAAACTCTGGAGGGCACGTCTCTTTCTCACAGAATGTATGTCAAACATATGGATGTAATGTGACTCACAAGCTGTGAATATTGTGACATGGAAAGGAATTTATGTCGAAATGAAAATTTCTCGTATTTTGATAATGCTGTCCAGTGTATGTATAGGAAAATAGTGTGTGTCTGATAGAGATTATGATGTTTTTTTGGATTGAGTTATTCCCACTCGGATAAACATGGTATGTTATTATTTTTGCTGGTCTCAAATGATGGGCGGTAACCGTCATGTCTAGAAATTACGTAGCCATTTTCAAGATTTACGCGGGATATTCGCTAAGGTACACTGTTAAGACCTGTATTATTATGTGAGTATATGAATAATATCTCAATATTTTGTACTTGGTAACTTAACTTTTCAACAATTCATTTCGATATCAAAACATATATCTTAATGCATAAAAACATTTGTAGATTTAAAAAGCCACATTGATTTTAAATGTATTTTCTCCACATGTTGCATATTTCACAATATCCTTATACTGCTGCCAATATATTTATGACATTTTTTACATGACATTTACACGCACTTCCTTTTCTTTTTATGTTACCATTTACTGTTTATAGTTATGTTCACTTTGCCCCTGTCATCTTATTTGATGAGTATCACCTTTAAAATTGTAAAATGATCGATATTATCAAAGAAATTTCTATACATAATGTGCGATATTACACATGTTTCCTATAATTAACTCAATTCTGAGAATGTTTCTTCTCGCCCATGCTTCGCCAAGCATGTTAATGCTGACATTAGGAGATAATGAAATCAAGCGAGTTAGATGGTGAATATCCTTTGTGAATTATCAACCTTGTATCATAGAAAACTATGCAATGACTCGACATGCATATGTTTCATTTTTTCTACTAAAAACTATAGCAACATTCAAACGGATATCATTCTAAGAACTTCATACGTTTGTTATTCAGACTAATTTGGCAACTTCGATCAAAGGATAGTGAAAACAGAGGGCAAAATGCAACTTTTCTGTGCATACTTCCAGCAAAATGAATATAGTTCTTCTTGGCACAGAAGCCTGTAATTTCTCACCCATGGATAATAAATAGCTTCGTCATCAAGGCGTTTAGTGCATTAACTTGCTCATGGGGCATTACTTAATTAATTTAAACTTATTTATTTGAAAAGGCTGTGGAATAACTATTCTGTCAGTAGAGCACTGGAATATACGAAATGAATCGAACTTAAAGGTAAATTATGTGACCTCATGTTAACAAACCTAAAGAAAATAAGCAATCGTTAGATCTAATAACCTATTAAAGACGAGTTGGTGGTGTAGGCGTATAAACAACATCTCATACGGGCATACCTTATATTCTCTGTGTCCTACCTTGCTACACTTTCACTAGTTGGACATAAATAAATACATCTGTGGTATATAGAAAAGAAAACTGATAAAGGAAGTCAGTGTAACATGAGGACGGACGGCTGTCAAACGGGGTCAAAACCTCACATAGTTATAATCTTAAGATTTCCTGTAATTCAAACATTTCAGAGGTTTTTTTTCTAGTTTCTGGAACTTACAGAATCGTCCATAGTTGGTATATAATTGCCCCCATTATATAATATTTTACTCAACTGCTGCACATTCTCATTTGAACCTGACCACAGTGGACATTACTTCGGGGGAATAGTTGATAACTATGTCATGTATCTATAGAACCGCTCATATCGTCAATGTATCTGAGTTTTATCTGAAAAGTGCTGATGCAAATTGCACTTGTATATCACTGGATCACATAATAGGCTATACATCCACGTTTATTCGTATACTTTCTCATGTGAAAAGATACTAAGTTATGGATTTCGAGTTTCGTTTTGCGCTTCTGATCGTCATTTCTTGGGGTTTTTTAATTCCCTTCAACTTATTTTGTAGGTCAAGGCGTCGTCGGTCGTCGTTTTATAGTCTAAGACGCTGGGGATCATATGCCTCATTTGGGTGGAACATGTTTATATTAAGTCTGCACCATGTACACATGTAGGTCAATCAGTCGCATGTTAACCACTTGAAACTTGCAGATGTAAGCTTATCTACTTAATGTTTACTTTAAACAAAGTGTTGTCACTTTTTAACGATAAACCTTATACAACTTAATTAAAAGTTTGTTATTTGGCAGGTAATTTAAAACGTATACCATAAAAACGTTTAAAAAGTCTGAAATATGTTAGTGGCATAATTGGTTTACAGTAAATACTTTAATAAATGTATAACGCATCACTTATTATTATTACCTACTTGATGTACTTATGAATTTGTTCAATTTATGACAGATCTTTCCATGTGCTTAATTTGTACATTTTCCAACCTGATAACGGTATAATTCTTGAAATTACACAGTTATGATAAGTTTGTGTAAAACAATATTATGGCGCAAGTTAGTAGACGGAATGTAAATGTGTTTTGTGTAAAAGGGTTTCGATAGCTGACATTTTCTCCACTCCAATATAAATTAGGTGTTAATTTATCACATAGGGCTAACCCTGCTGAATAAACAAATTCATTCATACTTTTTGACCTTTCTATCGCTTTCAGACAACTTTCCTTCCTTCACTTTGGCTAAGAAAGTTGATTAACTGGGGAAAGAAAAGGGTTGCAGAAGAAACTAAATAGAAATTATTATACTTCTCCATGGTTATTAACCTCTTTCTGCTGCTTAATGTTGAAATTTCCTTGCATTAAAGACATTCTACGGTTGTCTCATACAACTCAAAACGACGACAAAGTACTTATATTTAAGAATTCATATTTTTTGTCCAGCTCCTCATGTTTTATGTCTGATCAGATTGGGTCTTTCTGCGATTAAACTTTTGATCCTTTTTTTTAAACAGCCCTGCTAAACCTTCTTACACATCGATCTTCAACTCGACCCGCTGGGACATTTACATTCTTTATTAGTTGAGTAATTTAGTATGATTGAGTATTCTATGAAAGTGCTCGATCATTGAATATTGTATTTCCGGTTACCACTATAGAATCACTATTCTTATATTTCCTTGCAATTTCAGAACTCTGCTATGTGAGGAATGCTTGAAAATTTATCTTAAATGGAAGTCGGTTAAAAAGAATATTATTATAAAGTCGTAAAATGTGGACTTAATAATTCAATAAACCAATCTGAATTCAATTGATTGAGGCATTTTAGTTTACTTACATATTATATCAATCAAAAACATTGACATAAAACAAATAAGTTCTTGTCTCCACCTATTTAACGATAATATATTGTCCATAAAACCCTTGGGCTTATCTTCCATTACATTATAATAACGAATATCAAAAGGCATCCAAGTATCTTGACCTGAGCTAAATAGGCCTGACTGAAGTGGTATTCGTATAAGTATGCTAAATTCTAGGAAACTAATTCAGTAAATTGCTAACTGTCTCGACAATTTGGGTTAATTCAGGTCAAACCAACAACTGGATCTTTAAGGTGTGCCGCCGCATCAATCTTTTATATATACAGTACAAGGTTTGTGTGTCAACTATGGTGTACATCAGGGTGACGTTTTAGGACTAGTTTTATCTATTTAGTGTATACATGTAATAGGAAACGATAAAGGATAATATACATGTGTATGGATCATTCTGTAATTTTTTAAATTATACTTTTCATGATGGTATTTTATATGCTTTACAGGTAAAATATGATTTCATGTTTGAAATAATTTCATTTTTGTAAACTAAAACTCCCTCCCAGCTGGATATTATTGACTTAATTTTTGGCGGCGATATTAAAAATTATTAGAGCGAAAATACATTGTATTTCTTTGTTGTATATAGCACATCATATAATCGTTTGTTTGCGACATGTAAACAATGTCATACACATCATATAGGGATATTTTGAAATCTATAGCATTGTGTAAGTGTATTTTAATTCACAAAAGATACTTAAGAAGTAAGATAAAAAAAAAGAAGAGATTTCTTGTAAAGAACAACTAGAAATTGGATTGTAATCGGCATCGATTTTTAAAGTCGAAATGTTTTCGTTTAAATGAAGATTTCGACTTACATGTAATTGTCACTTTCTATTTCATTCTATAAAAAAACACATTAAAAGATCAGGGAAATGAAATTTGAAATGAATCATACCAATAATTGAATTTGATTTTTTTTTATATTTTCAGTTGAATGGCTATAATCGCGGTTCGGGGATGGGGGAATATTTGTGTATCGGAGACTATATTTGTCTATACTGTGAAGAAACAGAAGGATATGTATATAGCTATCAATCCAGGTAAGCCTTTTTTTTTTAAATTTTATTGATATTTTGTAATATTTTATAAAGCAATCTGGATGAGATGTAAAACATGAAAAATACATCCGGATGCACAACATTACGAGTAGTTACATCACATGTTACTGATAGCATAAGCAGTAATTTAAAATGTTTAGTAATTGGTGTAGACATCCATGGTAATTCTATTCCACTTAAACCTCTGAGGCTATGATCAAATATGGTAGAATTCAATATTTAAGAGGAAATATTATGATAATAATATATAACGTAAATTAATGTTATGGTTTCCTGGTTGGTAGGTGGCAGGGCGGTATTTGCTATATTTCGCCAATTATAGTTCATGACTAGCTATAACAATTTCAAACTTTCCTTCCATTGCTTCACACATAAATTTGACTGCAATCAAACAGTATCATTCTTACAATATTTACATTACACCACTCATTCTATAACCGCGAAATTTCCAAAACGAACTTAACATTCCCATTGAAATTTAATTGATAGAAACTGCAATTGGAAACCTTTTGAAGTTCATTGCTGTATGATAGGTGTGTTTATTGTGTAAATAAAGGAATCAATCTGCATCTACTTACACCTGATGCAACGAAAAGATTTTATTATTATCAGATGCTATCAGATCATTAAGGTTGTTCCTAAGATATAGGTTATAAGTATATTGCATCAAATAAAGATGGAAATCGATCGAAAATAAACGATATTTCACGTTTTTGTTTTGTAGTTTTGTGGATGTTTAACAGCTAGGACGGGTGTGGCGCCAGGCAGGGTATGCTTACTCTTCTAGACACCTGATACCACTTTTCATTATGATATACTTAATCATGTATGATTGATATAATTCCTCATGTGAAAAGTTCTTAAGCTGTTACCTATGTTTCGTCAAAATGTCCTTTTGGATTTCGAGTTTCGTTTTGCGGTTCGGATCGTCAGTACTTGGTTTCTTTATTCCTATGATCCAGTTGATGCAGAAACTTTTCCTGACCCCTCGGTTGACGCTGAATACATTTGTAATACTTATTGTTTATAAGACATGTAGAAATAGGCATAGATAAAGAAGCACAAGATATAGGATTTTGATTTTTGACATTTATTAACTGAATGTTTCACATGCTCATACAGGAAGCGTTATCAAGAGAATGAATGAATTTCCTTGATAACGCTGCCTGTATGAGCATGTGAAATTCTCTTAATAACGCTGCCTGTATGAGCATGTGAAACGTTGAGTCAGATATATCAGAAATAGTATATCCATATTTCTTGTGCTTCTTTGTAATACTTGCAATAAAATTGACGTCTTAATGATCTTGGTTTAAACCTAAATATTTATGTAACATAGCCTATGCAAAAATGTATTCATAATAATGACATGTTATATGCATTGAAATGAATTAATATTTGAATAGATGAAAGAGGTAAATTTACAGACATTAAGTATTATCTATGTACAAGCACTAACTACAACTTCTTAAATAGTTAATTTGTAAGGTCATGTTAACATCTATGTCTACAACTGTTAACTTTGTCAAAAACTGTTCATTATGAGACTGAATCCGTACTTGACCTTATACTCACATATACAGTAAAGTTACATTGTCAACATTTAAAAGGTTAATTTGGATGGGTAAGAATATGAAATGAAGTATACAAACTTCTTACATACACTTATACTCTTAAATTAATCTTGTTTAAATCATTCAAATGTGGATTTAAAAAAAAACATGTTATATGTTATGGGCTGAACATAGCCGTAGGGGCCCGACTTATTGCCCAAATTTTAATGACATTTTGCCCGATAACATAATCCTGCCCCCTGTCTCCTATGGCTATGGTGCTTAACAACCAGTCATTGATCAGATATGTTCTGAACTGTAGGTGTTAAAAAAAACGGGATGAGGTCTGCAAGTAACCATTGGCCTTTTTTTTAACAGTGATTCGAATTCGGCTTATATTTGAAATTTAAAAGTGAGATTATGACTTGCAAATTTTATTTGAAGAGATTAAGTTTAATTGTAAGATATAATACATTCATTGAAGAGTGAAGGCTGGTGAAAGGTTAACAACAATGCTTTAATGACATATAAGAGCTCTCAAGTGCAGAAATGAAACGTAGGTGTAATGAACTGTTATGTGAGGGTTAATCCCATTCTGAGAATTTGTGCCAAGTAAAAATACATAAAGATCACAAGGTTCATTCATTAAGAAGAGAGTAATGAAAATATTTGGTAAAACTTGTCTAATTAGCAAGAGCTGTTTTTAATCAAGTGAATAGATTTGATGGTAAAAATTTCTCCTTCATTAAGGTAACTAACAGTAAGTTGATGTAACGAATGGTTCACCACAACAAACGTTACAACTGAGATTATGTTTAGTTCGTTAAAAATAATCTTCGTCGGTAATCTGCTACTTACTCACTACCATTAAGAAAGAAGACAGTTTCTATATACAAATGAACACATAATATTTCGTTTAAAAAACAAAAGTATTATGTCTTTCTAAATGGTGACTTATTATAGTAGCTGTAGTCTTCGTGAAGCTAGAAACAAGCAAAACCTTAGGTCGATTATACTTCTATGTTCAAACCTATGAAGTATATCAAAGGTGTAATTTCAGCTGCACATATCACCCATATTATTTATGTATAAATTTGAAACTCCGCTCGGCTGGAAACAAATGCTTTCCGTATAACATAATAGTAAAAGCTGATGTTTGGCCTTGATTAAAAGTTATAGTGTGCTCTTGAAAGTATTATCGAACAATCAACAGTCTCTAGAAACTTTTAGAGGAGTAATTTAAGACTTTCTGACATTAGTTCACCCGATGAATTCAATCTGTTTCATGGTATTGTTTCTTCAATCTTAAGAAATTATTTTTGTACAAGTAATTGCTTAGATGTTACTATAGGCATATGGATTTCATACGTTTATTGCTATCTATTCTGATAACAAAGACTACGTTGTCTATACGAATAGTATTCAATTGAAATTAATCTGTAGAATCAGCAAGTGTTATCAATAGTCATTGAAATTTTTTTAACGTTATGTAAATCCAGCAATTTCTTTTGATCAACGATACTTCACTAAAAATATACTAAAACATCAGAGATCACAAAAATTTGGCACATCTTTAAAACGCATTTTTTCTTTTAACATTTTTTATATTTTTTTATTTACGTTCTCAGGGAGATTCATAATTATCATTTTGAGAAGATTTAACAGAATTACTGCCAACTAAGTAAGAGTATTAATGATAAACATTTGGCCTGGTTTCATTGTAAACACCACCTGAAGTTTGTTATTAAGGTTAATTAGAATGTTTAATTAAACTAATTAAGAACAGTAGACAACAATTTCTGATACCTGTACTTGCATATTTTTCTAAAGATACTTAAGAAACTCGAGGCTCCTTACATTTGACTTAGTGGAATACTCGACCCATTTCAAAATCACATTATCGATAGTTTTAAATCAGCCATTTAACCAAAGCCAGTCTTAACCAAATACTTAATCAGATAATATCAAGTTTTGCACATCGCAACATCAATCTGTGCAGTATTAACTTCAAAAATCGAAAGAATATTGTTTGAATAATATATTACAATACGCCAATGACTGCGAAAAGCAATAATATGTAGCAGACTGGTACATTTGATTTCAAAGCAGAATGAGAGCAGTAGAAACCACTAAATTGGAACATAACGACCGACTTGTCTTATATATAGGATAAATGATAATCAACTGGCATGTCTTAATGTAGTAATTCCCAATAGTGTCATTCTTCTTTCAACAAATCATTGACCAATATTTTATATTTACTATCTACTATTCAGTATCATGAATATTTTATACAGTAGATTTTATAGGTACCAATAATCTTAGTAATCAAAAGTCGATTTTATTTGATCTTGGCTAGAATTAAATAACAGTTCTGTCATGCGGAAGGAAGTATTAATGTCATTTCATGATACACGCTGGCTATGACTAAAGTTAATTTGTTCTATGTCACACTTCCGTGAATAATCTCCCATAGTCTAGTGACCTATGGAACAAATTTAATAGCACAGATTTAATTTCCCTTTTCACGATAGAGTATTTCCACGGTGATGCAGTAAAATAAAGTGATGTATGATTATTTTATAGTCTAAATTGAATGGCTTTCTCACAATATAATTAATTTCTGTAATGAAATTTAGTTAATGCAAGGCTTCGTATCATATTTTGTTGAATAAGTTGAATGACTTCTGAAAGCATTGTGGTGCAAATTTAATTCACACTATTTCGCAATGTAATAGGTCTGATAAAGGTTATTCACTGTGCAGGGGTTACCTACCTCATTGTTTGTACCAAAGTTTGATTAAAGACTTCTGGTACAGTGAGTGCCCGTGACCTATTTCTCGATGGGACGTAATTCAAACGAAATAATTATTACCTAGACTTTGAATAGAAAATATTCATAGTGGGTGTTGTATAATATTATCCCATATTCTCTTTCCGCAATGGCTACAATGAACATTACTTTATATTTAGTCAGAAGATGGATCGGTTTGGTTAAGTCAAGGCTGACCCATATAAAGAATAATGGAAAACAAAAGGTTTTTGTTCATTGATCAGTTATTTCTTTCTTAGGAAAAGAACTATCTTGCCTTTGATACTTACCATTGTCGTGCCTAAGGAGATTATTTCCTAAATATATTATATGAAGAATACGGATTAAAAATCTTTAGAAATGGAAATTGATAATAGGTTATCATAATTAATAAAGATTATCTCAAACTAGAAAGCGTATTTAACGTGAGTTGAGCTGCTCATAGGTTTCTCCCGAAGAAAAAAAAAACGTTCTCATATCTTATGAAGCCTGTTGATCTAGTACGTCTAACACTCGATATTTCGTTCCATTGACATTCACACTGAGATAGAAATTTATCATATAGGCAGAATATAAAACGCGATCGTTACAGTAACAATGATATTCCAGATCTTTAACTGTTAACAAATTGTATTTTAAGAATCATATTTTCCAGTTGATCCTGTGTAAACCCTTTTGTAATAATCATGGAAAATCCATACCCTTTCGACTGGAATAGCTAAGATACTTTAAGTCTTCTTACTCGTCGACCATAATTAACAACAACGAATGGATGGCATGTGCTAATCAGGCCCGTAGCCTGCCAAGTACTTTTAGGGGGGCAAACGTCCAATCAGGGGGGCAGTTTAGGTATCCACCGAAAGACACCATCACCCCCTTTTATGGAAAACTTGCAATGCATTGTTACGCCATTACAGTGCCATCTGTAGAGTAATTTCTACATTTATTGGTGCTGTCGGAAGCCTGGAAATGAGATTTTCTGAAGTTTGGGGACCCCTAGAAAATTTAGATAATTTGACTCCTTGAAGCGCGATATCCTGACATTTCCTGTTATTTTCCAGCGAATTTAAGGTTCAAGATTATTTCTATAGGTTCAAAGGGTTCTTGTTTGAAAACATTTTGAGATTTAGACGCCAATTAAAGACATTTCCCGGCGAATTTAGGGTTTAAGGTTATTTGAATAGGGTCTGAGGTATGTCACTAAAAAAATTTTGATAATTACACACTTATTTTGCTGCTTTGAACGCCAATTGGAAATCTGGAAACACGATGTCCTGAAGTCTCTTCTAGAAAATTTTCAGAATTTGACTCTCTGAAACGCGATTTCCTGACATTTCCTGGTGAATTTAAGGTTTACTTGTAGAGGACCTGTGCGACTAAAACATAGCAAAATCGAGAAAAAGATGTAAAGATTATTTCTATAGGGTCAAAGATCCTGTCTAAAAAACCGAAGAGATTTAGACGCGAATTTCAGACAGAGTTGAAGGTTATTTGAATAGGGTCTGAGCTGTCGAGAACGCCAATTGGAAGCCTTGAAAAAACACGATTTCCTGAAGTCTCTTCTAGAAACTTTAGAGAATTTGACTCCTGGAAACGTGATTTCCTGATGAATTTAAGGGACTGCGAGACGAACACTGGAAAATTTTGAGAATCAGATACCTGAAAACGCAAATTCTTAACATTTCCTGCTGAAAAAAACACACCCCTTGACTCAGTAAAATGAATTAATGTATCTTTTAAAAATAACACTTGAGAATTTTTTTAGGGGGGCAAGATTTAAATTAGGGGGGGGGGGCTTTTGGCTACGGGCCTGGTGCTAATCATCTTCACATAGTAAATGATTGTCATGCATGCACTCCATACCAATATAAAGGTACCGAATTATTCATCTCATTATTTCAAATGTTTATTTTATAATTGGGAGTGGTATTTAAAATCTGTATTATGACTGTGTTATAGTTTGCATTTCCCTTGGGTTTCATTGTGTAGGCAGTATATCTCATTCTAAATCAACAAAACAAGAGAAAGACATCTGAGACACCAGCAATTTGTACACCGTATTTAAAAATACCCTTTTTTACAATGAGACAAACTATCAACTGAATCCGTTCCAGAAAATATATTTTCAGACTGATATTTTACATGTACAAAGATCTGATCATGAGCAACTGATGGCAACTGTGGGTTTTGATCCGTCGATGCGATCAGAAACCATCAGATGATAGCAGTCGTTGAAAATTCACTTCTTCCTGATTCTTCTTAAAGCAAAGTTGACCTAAATTCGCCTTAACCGATTGCCTTGCCAGTTTCGGCAAAAATGTATGATATTTTCTAACAGTAGAAGGTTCAGTATTTTGAACAGCAACAAAACCTCTATGAACTATAGTGCATCTCTTTAAATATCAGTAGGTACTTTTGCTATAAAAGATTATTTATATAAAAGTTAAAAGAAATATTGGTTATGTTTGAAATCATATAACATCAATCTGGAAGATATTAAAATTGAAATTTCTTTGAAATATAATATTTAAAGATGTACTTCAATAATGTTTATATTCGGCTACGCTGCTTACTAGCCCAACCTAGTATAATTTTGACTGTTTATATTAAAACAGGTATATCTAATAGTCATCTATTTGATGTAATTAATTCGACTGTTAAATGTAAATAAAATATTACAATTTGTATGTAATTATCATACACCCTCTAATAAAATAACAAACCACTCCCTTTAAATACAACTTTTACATCATAATATTATTTTATACAGGTAAATCTCGTATATTTAAGACAATATCAAGCTAGGGTTAAAAATAATCCACATTTATCTTCCGTTTTTCTCGTTGAAATTGGCTATTGCCATCCACATTTATACAGAGAAACGGTAGAACAACCACAAATTTTTAATTGACTGTCCTTTTGCTCTAGTTTGCCAATAAATGAAGTTGTGGATTTCCAATTGTCGAGATATCTTTAACGTTGGTGTCAAATCAGAAATTGAAATGGTGTTTTACGTCCAAGTTTTCTACGTCCTATTGGACTAATGAGAGAGTTACTATCTTTTGTTAGGGATGTATTTCGACCATGTTCGACTCCCACTTCGTAGCAAATCATCACCTGAAAGTGATCAAAGTCCGGACCATGTTTATGACTCAATTGACTTGACTCTTTCGACATACGTGCAATGCCTGTCATTAAATCACGGTTTCCAAGGCAAACTTGTAAACCAAAATGAAAATATTTTGGTGCTTCAAATCACCCACATGCGACGATCTGTCGAACATCGTGTTTACTATTAGTATCAGAGCTATACATGAAATACACTCATAATTCTATTTTAACAATTGGAATCATATGTGGATATAGCAAAAATAACTAGTAAAGTTACTTAAATATTCAATATGGATTCATCTTTTAAATCAACTAATTTACTCTATTCAAAACTTAATTTGTAAAATGTCAGCAAGCTCCAATCTGCAGTAGCAGAGCAGACCCTCTGGATCTGTTGTGTTTTGACACGTAATAACATAATTTTATGTAGTAAAATGCCTGGCAATATTCTAAAATAAACATGTCATTGAATTATATACATAACATGCCAAGTTTTTCTGGAAGTTTTGATTTGTATGTGGCCATAGGGAAGCACAGTTCTACATGATCATATTATACAATACACAAAATTTCCTTAATTAAATTCTGAGCTGTTGATTCAGAGAACTTTATCAGGAACGCCCAGAATGAATACTCTAGAACATTGGTTCCCAACCTTTTTCCAACTGTGGCCCAAATTCACGAAACTCCTAAAGCCATGGCCCCATTCCTTTTAATTAGGGGAAAATATTGCGCAAGGGTTGTTGCTTTGACCCTCCTCATTATCGGGAGGTCAGATGCATTTGACCACAAGCAACTACAGACTTTGCACAACAATATTTAAAAATAAAAATAGCGATGCCCCATCGTAATACGCCCACTTTTGTAACGGCAGCCAAGTCGTCCGGGAGGTCGACAAGAACTATCAGTAAATGAAACATCTGTCGAAAACCGTGCCATCAAGAATGTTTACAAAATTGAACGATTTTTGAGTGTTTACAACTACAAGTTAACAAGGGCAATAACCCATGAAATAGTTTTCAATTCGCCTGATTTTCAATAGGGTTGATCATTGGGTGATTACAAACACTCACAGCAAGTTTCATAATAATCCACCAAGAAACCAGCTCTCTATCGTGTCCACAACTTTGAGAGAGTAACAGGCTGAAAAATTAACGTGTTTTAAAGAACAAGGGCAATAACTCATAAATATTTTTTCGAGGTTTCTGATATTCAATAGGGTTTATCCTAATGTCAATACAAACACCCATACCAAGTTTGATCAAAATCCATCAAGAAACCATTTCTCTATGGTGTCCACAACATATTTTCAAAAGCAAGGGCAATAACCCAGGAAATATTTGTCGATTCGTCTGATTTTCAATAGGGTTCATCCTTGGGTGATTACAAACACTCACAGCAAGTTTCATAAAAATCCATCAAGAAACCAGCTCTCTAACGTGACCACAACTTTGTTAAAGGCTGAACAATTAACGTGTTTTAAAGAACAAGGGCAATAACTCATCAAATATTATTTCGATGTTTCTGATTTTCAATAGGGTTTATCCTAATGTCAATACAAACACTCACACCAAGTTTAATCAAAATCCATCAAGAAACGAGCTCTCTATGGTGTCCACAAGATATTTTCAAAAGCAAGGGCAATAACCCATGAAATATTTGTCGATTCGTCTGATTTTCAATAGGGTTCATCCTTGGGTGATTACAAACACTCACAGCAAGTTTCATAAAATCCATCAAGAAACCAGCTCTCTAACGTGACCACAACTTTGTTAAAGGCTAAAAAAATTAACGCGTTTTAAAGAACAAGGGCAATAACTCATCAAATATTATTTCGATGTTTCTGATTTTCAATAGGGTTTATCCTAATGTCAATACAAACACTCATACCAAGTTTCATCAAAATCCATCAAGAAACGAGCTCTCTATGGTGTCCACAAGATATTTTCAAAAGCAACGGCAATAACCCATGAAATATTTTTGGATTCGTCTGATTTTTAATAGGGTTCATCCTTGGGTGATAACAAACACTCACAGCAAGTTTCATCAAAATCCATCAAGAAACGATCTCTCTATGGTGTCCACAAGATATTTTCAAAAGCAAGGGCAATAACCCATGAAATATTTTTCGATTCGTCTGATTTTCAATAGGGTTCATCCTTGGGTGAGAACAAACACTCACAGCAAGTTTCATAAAAATCCACCAAGAAACCAGCTATCTAACGTGTCCACAACTTTGTTCAAGGCGGAAAAATTAACGCGTTTTAAAGAACAAGGGCAATAACTCATCAAATATTTTTTCGATGTTTCTGATTTTCAATAGGGTTTATCCTAATGTCAATACAAACACCCATACCAAGTTTCATCAAAATCCATCAAGAAACCAGCTCTCTATGGTGTCCACAAGATATTTTCAAAAGCAAGGGCAATAACCCATGAAATATTTGTCGATTTGTCTGATTTTCAATAGGGTTCATCCTTGGGTGATAACAAACACTCACAGCAAGTTTCATCAAAATCCATCAAGAAACCAGCTCTCTATCGTGTCCACAACAATTGTGGACAGGCAGACAGACAGACGGACAGACAGACAGACAGACAGACGGACAGACAGACAGACAGACAGACAGGGGCGACTACAATATACGCCCACATTAATGTGTGGGCGTATACAAATTTGAGCTAGAGAAAAACGTTAACACATCCTCATGTTCCATGGCCCCCCTGACAAAAATTAATACCCTATGGCCACCTGGGAACCACTGCTCTAGAAAATAGTGCTCATGTTGACGGCGAGATCCGTTTGTGTGCTTGAAAGTAATATATCGGGTGTCCCAAAAAAAACGTCCCCAACTTTGACGTAAAGTATCTCAGCTTCTAATGAGCCGATGTCTTTAAAAATTCGCAAATATTTACTTCAACACGACCTTGTCAGACCCTGAAAATATGAAAGTCATCAAATAAAAATTGTACAAGAACTGCCTCGAATAAAATTGTATGTCAAAAAATTCAATATCAGAGCAAATTACATATTCGAATTTGTGTTTATTGTGCCTTCACCACATCAACTACCAATATCAAACATTTTCCATCCTGATAAACTCTCAGGGATCTCATCTAAAGGTACCACTCGAGAAGCGACCATCCTACATTTCAGTTCCTGTTTAATCAGTGTGTCCCTCTAACCCCTATGCAGTGCACTTAAAGAGAATCCCATACTGCCCAGAGTCATTACCATCAACAATAAAACAAAATGCCTGTACAGGAACTGAAAGACAGAAAGGTTGCTTTTTAGGAGAAATATCTTAAGATGAGATCAGTGAAAGCATTTCAGTATGGAAAATGAATAATATTGGTTGTCGATGTGGTGAAAGCACAATAGACACAGGTTGAAATGTGTAGTTTGCTCTGATATTGAATTTTTGTACATGCTATTTTGTTCGAGGCAGTACTTGAACAATTCTTATTTGATGACTGTCATATTTTCAGGGTCTGACATGGACATGTTGAAGTAAATCTGTGAAAATTTTGAAAGAGATCGGTTCACCTACAGCTGAGATACTTACCGTCAAACTTGGGGACGTTTTTATTGGGACACCCGATATAGCTACTGGTGGTAACTGTGGAAAGTGCTTGTGGTTTGGATGTTAATTTAATTAACACTGCTTTCTCGAGGACACCTGGACGGTATCTTTATTGTGTAATCAATGGATTAAGACTATGACATAAGTTTTTTTTAACTTTTTGATTCATTAAAACAAGTAATTCAACTCCCTCTTCTGTCTTATCGTCTTACTTAATTTATTTGTTCTGTTTATTTACCAGTTTAAGATAACATAGGACGTCTTTTATTCAGATATCTAATTTAAAAGTCAAGTTTTGTTTGTATTTAAGATCAATCTAACGTGTCTTCAAAAGTACCTTTCCTAATTTTTAAACAAGTTTTCTACTTAAAAGTTTCCTCCCCAAAAATTGGATATTTATTTGTCAAGGAGCATTGTGCATAAAAAGAGTTGCACCTGCACATAGCATGTCTCAATTTACAATTTCACATCTAACAAGCGTATTAATATCTATATACGTTAAACATTACAATGAAGGTTATATTCTTTAAAATACAAGTCAGAACAATGTAGAATACAACGTTACATGATTACATAGGTATGTAATTATATAATGTTCAGATTGAACATGTCATCAGTTGACCATGCTTACCTTGCTTACTTGTTAATATTGCTATGTTTAAAGATCGTCGTTGCCAAAGTTGAAAACTTATCATGTCCATTCTTATGTTTAAAATCGCACATACCGTGGGTCTGTTCGGCAAAACACAATCGTGCTGGAATGGACCCCTAATTATTATTTATCGTCAACGGTAACAATATGCTCCAGACTAAAAGCGCTATCGCTCTTGACAATAGCTACCATGGTACTAAGAGGCGAATCAAACACTTAACTTTCGGTAAGTAATAAGATATAGATTGGATCAGTAACTTATCACGTTTATTAATCCTTTTAAAAATAATGGTTTCATCTTAAAATAATCTTAAGTGTTTAGAAAACCTCAAATCTCAATATAATCCCACTTCAATTTATAGGTGTAGGCGGTATGAGTCAAATATTTTGGTTGTCTCGATTCCTAAATACAGGGCTACAGTCAAGACAGCGTATTACATACATACCAACGTGTAACCAACCACTAATACATCACATACGAGGACTAGATCTTACAAATAATACAAAGCCAGACTGATATTTACGAGAAATATCGAGACCAATTGGTATACATGTACTTATATTCCTTGAATATTGATTTTTGCTTTGATATCGGATGTCACCAAATCCTTCAGTTAATATAGTCTGTTTATTCGTGAAGCCAAAGACATAAAAAAAATACGCTATTTACTATATATTTTTTGAAGCGTAAGTATGGCAATAAATGTAACTAGAACCGTGATAACGGTACTGAGCAGTGCGCAATTTAAACATCCTTGAACGGTTGCATTTTAGTCCTGCATATAAATTAGGTCATGTGACAGAGCTGTTTATAGTTAAAAATTCTCAATTTTCAATCGACTATTAAACCGGAAGTAAACATCGGAAAACACAAAGTAAAACATCATTTGATACATTTTATGGAGGGCAATAGCTTTGGTTCAGATCAAAAGGTCATCAAACGTCAAGGTCACGAGTTTTGAGCTTTGAAAGTGTTTGCTATTGCTGAATTTCTTTAACCGGAAATAGACAAAACTTTTAATCGAATTTAGGAAATCGGTTGTCACCATTTTGTTAGTAATATATTGAAGATGCCATAGACATCAACATTATGTAAATCGGATGATATCCTGATCACTTATATCGTCAACGTCTTAAAACTTAAAATAGATATTTGGAATAGATGTCTGGACGAAGTACTTACTTATAGTCCTGTCTCTTGCAATTGTATTTTGGCTGTTCCATTTCTTACAGATTTATTATATTTTGACATAACATATTTTAATTATTTCCCTTCCAGGTTTTCTATTTGGCATTATCATTTTTGGCAAACAATTCACACTTTTGGCAAATCTAAATTCATAACACACTGTCAGGGGATGAGTAAACATCCTTCAAGCTGGTCTTGAGCATGGATAAATCCTACCTCCCCCTCCAATTTAGAATAAGAACATTAATGGAGTAGGGTTGGGTAGCCCGCTCGCAGCACTTGCACTGACCTACCTTTGGCTTCACAAATTTTAATGAATTTTTTTTTTTTTTTTTTTTTTTTTTTTTTTTACAATTTGTCGCAATGTACCTAATCGCTTGAGGATAATATGTCCATTTAATACACATGTACTTGTGTATATTGCTATATTGTATATCTTAAAAAATATCCAGTAGCCTGTGGTCATGTATTTGATCTCTAAATCATCAAATTCTGTACACTAATCGCTTGAGTATAATATGTCCATTTAATACACATGTACTTGTGTATATTGCTATAGTGTATATCTTAAAAAAAAAAAATATCCATGGTCATGTACTTGATCTCTAAATCATCAAACTTTGTACACAAATTTTTTTTTTTTTTTTTTTTTTTTTTTTTTTTTTTTTTTTTTTTGGTGTCTTTAAGTTGTATATTGTATCTATGTTTGTCCCCATGGGCTGGGTGTGAGACAGGACCGTTACCACTCGTGGTATAGGACCTAATTCTGACCCATGTAAAATAAAGAGTTTATTATTATTATTATTATTATCGATTTAAAGAAAAGTTGGTAATTTCAAGATGGTGGTCTACTAGTTACTTCCGGGTCCAATATTATCCTTTTGTTTTCTATGAATGTTATGTCATTTTATATCTTCAAAAGAATGCGTCGACTATCTTTAAAAATCCACAATTTAGGAACCACGTGTTTTTTTCCCGCCAAAAAAACACGCAGAGTTACTATAGAACAAAGAACAAAATTCCAAATAGCAATTTTGAATATCTAGTGTTATACATTTTTGGAAACAGGAGATAAAGCGTGATTATAATAATAAAAGATAATTTGTGACGTACATGAATTAGGTCACGTGACAGAGCTGTTTAAAGTTAAAAATTGCAATTTTCTGACGGCCATAAAACCGGAAGTAAACATTGGGCATCTAAAATTATTATGCCATTGGATAGATCTCGTCAAGAGCAACGCCTTTTGTTCAGGTCACAAGGTCACTCAAGGTCAAGGTCACAAGATATGAGCCTTACAAGTTTTGACTATTTCCGAAAATTCTAAACCGGAAATAAAAAAAATTCTGAATCGAAATTCAAAAATCGGCTTCCCATGTTTTGTTAGCAATCGACTGTAGATTCCATAGACATCATTTTTATTCAAATCGGATGATTCCCTGATTCTGAATTTCGATTTAAAGTAAAATCAGTCAGTTCAAGATGGCGGCTAACATGAAATATCTGGGTCAGATTTTATCATTTTATATTTTGTGAATAATGATTACTAGCACATTGCAAAAAGATTTTTTAGAATATCTTCATTATTCCGGAAGTTGACATTTCAACTTTACAAGCGAATGACGTCAAAACCGGAAGTGATATAACATTTTTGAAAAGATCATTTTGTTTGTCATCAAAATGTCTATGCATATGCAAGTTTTCATATTGATCAAAATAAAATTGCAAAAGTTGAAAAAATTGTCAAAAAAGTGCTTCAAAAAGTCAGCGACAAAGTATTAAAAATGCATGTTTTTAAACCCCCAATTTGAAGACAATCGGTTAATAAATTAAACAAAAACTAGAACCATGAATGGTACCATGCAGTGCGCATCCGGTTTCGTCCATTGGTGAAAAGTGACATCTTTCAATCCACAATGTCAGGTTTACAGAAGAAAGCTTGTTTTACATTAAAATGCAGAAGGTACAAAATTTTAAAACGCAAAATTTTGAATTCGGTAGTAAAAAGTAGAAAAACCAGTTCACACACGGTAGTCAAAAGTGAAATATACATTTCATGTTCGGTAGTGAAAAGTCATCTGATTAAAAAAGGCGTAATCACAGTTTGATATACATCAGTGGAAAACGCATATTACAAAATTTCTAATATTTGTAAATAAGTTCTAAAGTGCAAGAAAGGACACATGAAAGAGCCAAATCTCAATTTAGAAACGGACTGCACAGTATTCATACTTCATAGTTTGAAATACAGATCGAATTTTATCAATACATAATTCGTTCAAAGAAAATATATATTAATGTTTCTTTTGAAACAGTTACAATGTAAAAAAAAGTACATTAATGATATACGTATCGACCAAACTCAAGTTAATGAGAGAGGGCGATCGCCCAAACGCAGCTTTATGTCAAAATGTAGTACTCTCCCTTCAACTGAAATTTGAATTTAATATTTTACAAGCAGATGGAATAATTAATTTTCAAAATTCAAAAGACGCTATTTTCATCTAAAAATATTGTGTTGTATATCCTTTGAAAAAGTAGATTGAGCATAATAAGACTGTGAAAGAATTTGTGAAGTATATGAATTTGAATTCGCGTCAGAGCTCTTTAAAGTTAAAAACTGCAATTTTCAAATGGATATAAAACTGGAAGTAAACATCGGAAAAACTAAATGAACGTATCCGTGCATAGGTATCGTCAACAGCAATGAATTTTGTTAAGGGCACATGGTCATCGGAGGTCAAGGTCACGAGATATAAACCTTTAAAATTTTGACAATTACTGATTTATTTTAACCGGGAATTAGAAAAATTCAGAATTAAAATTCAAGAATCAGCTTCCCATGTTTTGGTCGCAATCCACTGTAGATTGCATAGACATTAGAATTATGCAAATTCCATAAAACCCTGAGGCCCCATTTTGCGTTTTATGAAAATATACCATTTCAAGATGGCGACTGATCTGTTACATCCGGGTCAAATTTTATCATTTGTATACTTTTGTGTCTACATTACAAACATACTGCAAAAATAATTTTTCGAATATCTTCAAAATTCCGGAAGTTGAAATTTCAACTTTGAGAGCCAATGACGTCAAAACCGGAAGTGATATAAAAATTTTGAAAACATATTTTTGTTCGGCATCAAAATGTCTATCTACCTGAAAGTTTTCAGAACGATCGAAATAAAATTTGAAAAAAAACACGCACAGTTTCAATGGAAATTGGCACAAATTTTTCAAACTTTAAAAGGCGGAATTTTTATTCAAATGTATTGTGTTGTATATCATTGGAAAGAACAGAGAGAGCATAGTACGACGATGAAAGAAAATAAGACATATGTAAATTAGGTCACGTGATAGGGCTGTTTAAAGTTAAAAATTACAATTTTCAAACGGCTATAAAACCGGAAGTAACCATTGGGCATCTGAAAAAAATATGTCATTGGATACATCTAATCAAGGGCAATAACTTTTGTACAGGTCACAAAGTCACAAAAGGTCAAGGTCACAAAATATGGGCCCTGAAAGTTTTGTCAATTACTGATTTATTTTTACCGGAAATCAGAAAAATTCAGAATTGAAATTCAAAAATCGGCTTCCCATGTTTTGGTCGCAGTCGACTGTTGATTACATAGACATAAAAAATTATGCAAATTCCATAACACCCTGAGGCCCCATTTTGCGTTTTATGAAAATATACCATTTCAAGATGCCGCCTGATCTATTACATCCGGGTCAAATTTTATGATTTGTATAATTTTGGGTCTACATAACAAACATATTGCAAAAAGAATTTTTCGAATATCTTCAAAATTCCGGAAGTTGAAATTTCAACTTTGAGAGCGAATGACGTCAAAACCGGAAGTGATATCGAAATTTTGAAAATTGCTAATTGCTCACAATCAACATGTTTATAAATATGTAAGTTTTCAGGTTGATCAATATAACATTGCAAAAGTTGAAAAAGTGGTCAAGAAAAAGTGCTCCAAAAGTCAGCAAGATTTTTCTCAAAATGATATTGTTAAACTTTTGTCTCGTGGACAATCGATTAGAGAAATATGCAAAGTCAGTCCGATCAAAATCGGTTGAAAAATAAAGGAGATAATGGCCAAAACATCAAAACCCATATGTTCTCATACCTCATTTCCGGTTGGTAGGGCATGCGTCATTTTACATTTAAACAATACCGAGCAGTAGATTATCGTGGGAAATCTTGAGAGATTATATGTGGCATGTGTAGTTTTGGCTGGGCGCTCTGACCAGAAAGTGAAAAAAAAAAAAAAAACTAGAACCATGAATGGTACCATGCAGTGCGCATCCGGTTTCGTCCATTGGTGAAAAGTGACATCTTTCAATCCATGATGTCAGGTTTACAGAAAAAAGCTTGTTTTACATTAAAATGCAGAAGGTACAAAATTTTAAAACCCACAATTTTGAATTCGGTAGTGAAAAGTAGAAAAACCAGTTCACACACGGTAGTCAAAAGTGAAATAAACATTTCATGTTCGGTAGTGAAAAGTCATCTGATTAAAAAAGGCGTAATCACAGTTTGATATACATCAGTGGAAAACGCATATCACAAAATTTCTAAGATTTGTAAATAAGTTCTAAAGTGCAAGAAAGGACACATGAAAGAGCCAAATCTCAATTTAGAAACGGACTGCACAGTATTCATACTTCATAGTTTGAAATACAGATCGAATTTTATCAATACATATTTCATTCAAAGAAAATATATCTTAATGTTTCTTTTAAACAGTTACAATGTAAAAAAAGGACATTAATGATAACGTATCGCCCAAACGCAAGTTAATGGGAGAGGACGATCGCCCAAACGCAGCTTTATGTCAAAATGTAGTTCTCTCCCTTCAACTGAAATTTGAATTTAATATTTTACAAGCAGATGGAATAACTAATTTTCAAAATTCAAAAGGCGCTATTTTGATTTTAAAATATTGTGTTGTATATAATTCAAAAAGTAGATTTAGCATAATTAGATTGTGAAAGAATTTGTGACGTACATGAATTAGGTCAGAGCTCTTTAAAGCTAAAAACTGCAATTTTCAAATGGATATAAAACCGGAAGTAAACATCGGAAAACCTAAATGAAAGTGTCTGTGCATAGGTATCGTCAATGGCAATGAATTTGTTTCAGGTCACTTGGTCACCAGAGGTCAAGGTCACAGGATATGAGCCTTTAAAATTTTGACAATTACTGATTTATCTTAACCGGAAATTAAAATAAATCGGACTTGAAATTCAAAAATCGGCGTCTCATGTTTTGGTAGCAATCGACTGTAGATTCCAAAAACATCAGAATTATGCAAATTTCATTACACCCTGAGGCCCCATTTTGCGTTTTATGAAAATATACCATTTCAAGATGGCGACTGATCTGTTACATCTGGGTCAAATTTTATTATTTGTATACTTTTGTGTCTATATTACATACATACTGCAAAAAGAATTTTTCAAATATCTTCAAAATTCCGGAAGTTGAGATTTCGACTTTGAGAGCCAATAACTTCAAAATGTCTATCTACCTGTAAGTTTTCAGAACGATCGAAATAAAAATTGAAAAAAACACGCACAGTTTCAATGGAAATTGACACAAATTTTTCAAACTTTAAAAGGCGGAATTTTGATTCAAATATATTGTGTTGTATATCATTGGAAAGAGCAGACATAGCATAGTACGACGGTGAAAGAAAATAAGACATATGTAAATTAGGTCACGTGGTAGGGCTGTTTAAAGTTAAAAATTACAATTTTCAAACGGCTATAAAACCGGAAGTAACCATTGGGCATCTGAAAAAAATATGTCATTGGATACATCTAATCAAGGGCAATAACTTTTGTACAGGTCACAAAGTCAAAAAAGGTCAAGGTCACAAAATATGGGCCTTGAAAGTTTTGACAATTACTGACTTGTTTTTTCCGGAAATCAGAAAAATTCAGAATTGAAATTCAAAAATCGGCTTCCCATGTTTTGGTCGCAGTCGACTGTTGATTACATAGACATAAAAATTATGCAAATTCCATAACACCCTGAGGCCCCATTTTGCGTTTTATGAAAATATACCATTTCAAGATGGCGCCTGATCTGTTACATCCGGGTCAAATTTTATGATTTGTATAATTTTAAGGCTACATAGCAAACATATTGCAAAAAGAATTTTTCGAATATCTTCAAAATTCCGGAAGTTGAAATTTCAACTTTGAGAGCGAATGACGTCAAAACCGGAAGTGATATCGACATTTTGAAAATTGCTAATTGCTCGCAATCAAAATGTCTATAAACCTGTAAGTTTTCAGGTTGATCAATATAAAATTGCAAAAGTTGAAAAAGTGGTCAAGAAAAAGTGCTCCAAAAGTCAGCAAGATTTTTCTCAAAATGATATTGTTAAACTTTTTTCTCGTGGACAATCGATTAGAGAAATATGCAAAGTCAGTCCGATCAAAATCGGTTGAAAAATAAAGGAGATAATGACCAAAACATCAAAACCCATATGTTCTCATACCTCATTTCCGGTTGGTAGGGCATGCGTCATTTTACATTTAAACAATACCGAGCAGTAGATTATCGTGGGAAATCTTGAGAGATTATATGTGGCATGTGTAGTTTTGGCTGGGCGCTCTGACCAGAAAGTGAAAAAAAAAAAAAAAAAAAAAAAAAAAAAGTCATTTGCAAAACAAAGCAGTGCGTTCGCTAGAACGCACTGCAACTAGAACCATGAATGGTACCATGCAGTGCGCATCCGGTTTCGTCCATTGGTGAAAAGTGACATCTTTCAATCCATGATGTCACGTTTTAAAACGCACAATTTTGAATTCGGTAGTGAAAAGTAGAATAACCAGTTCACACACGGTAGTCAAAAGTGAAATAAACATTTCATGTTCGGTAGTGAAAAGTCATCTGATTAAAAAAAGCGTAATCACAGTTTGATATACATCAATGGAAAACGCATATCACAAAATTTCTAAGATTTATAAATAAGGTCTAAAGTGCAAGAAAGGACACATGAAAGAGTCAAATCTCAATTTAGAAACGGACTGCACAGTATTCATACTTCACAGTTTGAAATACAGATCGAATTTTATCAATGCATAATTCATTCAAAGAAAATATATATTAATGTTTCTTTTAAAACAGTTACAATGTAAAAAAAAAGTACATTAATGATAACTTATCGCCCAAACGCAAGTTAATGGGAGAGGGCGATCGCCCAAACGCAGCTTTATGTCAAAATGTAGTACTCTCCCTTCAATTGAAATTTGAATTTAATATTTTACAAGCAGATGGAATAACTAATTTTCAAAATTCAAAAGGCGCTATTTTCATTAAAAAAATATTGTGTTGTATATAATTGAAAAAGTAGATTTAGCATAATTAGATTGTGAAAGAATTTGTGACGTACTTGAATAAGGTCACGTGTCAGAGCTCTTTAAAGTAAAAAACTGCAATTTTCAAATGGATATAAAACCGGAAGTAAACATCGGAAAACCTTAATGAAAGTATCCGTGCATAGGTAACATTAATGCCAATGAATTTTTTCAGGTCACATGGTCACCGAAGGTCAAGGTCACGAGATATAAGCCTTTAAAATTTTGACAATTACTGATTTATTTTAACCGGAAATTAAAATGAATCAGAATTGAAATTCAAAAATCGGCATCTCATGTTTTGATAGCAATTGACTGTAGATTCCATAGACATCTTAATTATGCAAATTCTATAACACCATGAGGCCCCATTTTGCCTTTTATAAAAATATACCATTTCAAGATGACGACTGATCTGTTACATCCGGGTCAAATTTTATCATTTGTATACTTTTGTGTCTACATTACAAACATATTGCAAAAAGAATTTTTCGAATATCTTCAAAATTCCGGAAGTTGAAATTTCGACTTTGAGAGCTAATAACTTCAAAACCGGAAGTGATATCAAAATTTTGAAAACATATTTTTGTTCGCCATCAAAATGTCTATCTACCTGTGAGTTTTCAGAACGATCTAAATAAAAATTGAAAAAAAACACGCACAGTTTCAATGGAAATTGACACAAATTTTTCAAACTTTAAAAGGCGGAATTTTGATTCAAATACATTGTGTTGTATATCATTGGAAAGAGCAGACATAGCATAGTACGACGGTGAAAGAAAATAAGACATATGTAAATTAGGTCACGTGATAGGGCTGTTTAAAGTTAAAAATTACAATTTTAAAACGGCTATAAAACCGGAAGTAACCATTGGGCATCTGAAAAAAATATGTCATTGGATACATCTAATCAAGGGCAATAACTTTTGTACAGGTCACTAAGTCACAAAAGGTCAAGGTCACAAAATATGGGCCTTGAAAGTTTTGACAATTACTGATTTATTTTTACCGGAAATCAGAAAAATTCAGAATTGAAATTCAAAAATCGGCTTCCCATGTTTTGGTCGCAGTCGACTGTTGATTACATAGACATAAACATTATGCAAATTCCATAACACCCTGAGGCCCCATTTTGCGTTTTATGAAAATATACCATTTCAAGATGGCGCCTGATCCGTTACATCCGGGTCAAATTTTATGATTTGTATAATTTTGAGTCTACATAACAAACATATTACAAAAAGAATTTTTCGAATATCTTCAAAATTCCGGAAGTTGAAATTTCAACTTTGAGAGCGAATGACGTCAAAACCGGAAGTGATATCGAAATTTTGAAAATTGCTAAATGTTTGCAATCAAAATGTCTATAAACATGTAAGTTTTCAGGTTGATCAATATAAAATTGCAAAAGTTGAAAAAGTGGTCCAGAAAAGGTGCTCCAAAAGTCAGCAAGATTTTTCTCAAAATGATATTGTTAAACTTTTGTATCATGGACAATCGATTAGAGAAATAAGCAAAGTCAGTCCGATCGAAATCGGTTGAAAAACAAAGGAGATAATAGCCAAAACATCAAATCCGATATGTTCTCATACCTCATTTCCGGTTGGTAGTGCATGCGCCATTTTACATTTAAACAATACCGAGCAGTAGATTATCGTGGGAAATCTTGAGAGATGGTGTGTGGCATGCATAGTTTTGGCTGGGCGCTCTGACCAGAAAACGGAAAAAAAAAAAAAAACTAGATCCATAGGCTTTGCATGGTTCTGAGCAGTGCGTAACAGTTTTGGAATTACTTAAAAACTGTTTTTAAAAGGGTCTGTATTGGTATTATTTCTAGACAGAGAAAGCTACCACAACTAGCGAAACCTTGGATGTTACTTGTAAAGTCAAAAATCGCAAATTTGAATTGCTTACAAAACCGGAAGTATACATCGGACAACAAATATGAATACATAGTCGGATAGATCTCATCGAGGGCAAAAACTTTTGTTCAGGTCACAATGTCACCAAAGGTCAAGGTCAGGAGGTGTGAGTCTTGAAAGTTTTTGTAATTACTGAAAAAAATAAAACAGAAATGCAAGAAAGGCAAAACAGAAGATCAAAAATCGATTAACAATGCTATGAATGCAATCGACTGTAGTTTCCAAAAATATCAAAGTTACGAATTCCGCTCATAACCCTGAGGCCCCATTTTGAGTTTTACAAAAGTTAGTCATATCAATATGGCGGCCGATTTGAAACTTCCGGGTTAAATTTTTTTATTTCAAATTGTTGATATACCATAATGTTAAATATTGCAAAAAACAAATTTCAAATATATTCAAAATTCCGGAAGTTGAAATTTCAAATTTACAACCCAATTACGTCAAAACCGGAAGTGGTATCAATTTTTCGAAAACAGATTTTGGATTGCAATCGAAATATCTTTCCATCTGTAAATTTTCAGATCGATTGAAATAAAATTTGAAAAAAACACGCACAGTTACAATGGAAATTTGCACAAAATGTTCAAATTTTAAATCGTGCAATTTTTATTTAAGTGTATATTGTCGTACATCATTGGAAAGAGCAAATTACGCATAATATGATTGCTTAATCATTTTTGACGTATTTACGCTAGGTCACGTGACAGGATTGTTTAAAGTCAAAAATCACAAATTTCAATTGCCTATAAAACCGGAAGTATACATCGGATCACAAACATGAATACATCATTGGATAGATTTCATCAAGGGCAATAACTTTTGTTCAGGTACCAAGGTCACCAAAGGTCAAGGTCAAAAGATATGAGCCTTGAAAGTTTTAGTAATTGCATAAAAAATCAAAACGAAAATAAAAAAAAAATTAAAATCAAAATCCAAAATTCGGCGCCTAGACTTTTTAAGCAATCGACTGTAGTTTCCAAAAATACTGAAGTTACGGATTCCGCCCATAACCCTGAGGCCCCATTTTTAATTTTATAAAAGTTACTCATATCAAAATGGCGGATGATCTGTTGCTTCCGGGTCGGATTGTTTTATTTCAAATTGTTGTTATAACAAATTATAACACAATGAAAAAAACAAATTTGAAATATCTTCAAATTTCCGGAAGTTGGGATTTTAAATTTACAAGCTTATTACGTAAAAACCGGAAGTGGTATCAAAATTTTGAAAACTGCATTTTGTTTAGAATCAAAATGTCTATACACCTGCAAATTTGCAGATCGAACAAAATAAAATTGTAGAAGTTGAAAAAAACGCAAAAATTAAAATTAAAAAAATAGTCAACTAAAAGTCAAAATTAGAGAAGTTTAAAACTTTTATTTAGTAGTGCACAGTTATAGAAAACAGTTGAAAACAGTTTGATAAAAATCGGATCAAAAATAGAGCTGTAAGATTGAAAAAAACAAAATTGTGTTTTTTGTTCTACCTCATTTCCGGTTTGTCAAAATGGCACCAATTTATATTTAAAAGTTCATGGTCAACAATTTATCGTAGGGAATTGAACAAATCTGTATGTGGCATGTTGCCTTCTTACTAAAATAGCGAGTGTAAAATTCGAAAAAAAAAAAAAAAATAGCCGTTTGCAAAACAATGCAGTGCGTTCGATTATCGAACGCACTGCAACTAGAACCATGAATGGTACCATGCAGTGCGCATCCGGTTTCGTCCATTGGTGAAAAGTGACATCTTTCAATCCATGATGTCAGGTTTACAGAAGAAAGCTTGTTTTACATTAAAATGCAGAAGGTACAAAATTTTAAAACGCACAATTTTGAATTCGGTAGTGAAAAGTAGAATAACCAGTTCCACACACGATAGTCAAAAGTGAAATAATCATTTCATGTTCGGTAGTGAAAAGTCATCTGATTTAAAAAAAAAGCGCAATCACAGTTTGATATACATCAGTGGAAAACGCATATCACAAAATTTCTAAGATTTGTAAATAAGTTCTAAAGTGCAAGAAAGGACACATGAAAGAGCCAAATCTCAATTTAGAAACGGACTGCACAGTATTCATACTTCATAGTTTGAAATACAGATCGAATTTTATCAATACATAATTCGTTCAAAGAAAACACATATTAATGTTTCTTTTAAAACAGTTAAAACGTAAAAAAAAGTACAATAATGATAACTTATCGCCCAAACGCAAGTTAATGGGAGAGGGCGATCGCCCAAACGCAGCTTTATGTCAAAATGTAGTAGTCTCCCTTCAACTGAAATTTGAATTTAATATTTTACAAGCAGATGGAATAACTAATTTTCAAAATTCAAAAGGCGCTATTTTGATTTTAAAATATTGTGTTGTATATAATTGAAAAAGTAGATTTAGCATAATTAGATTGTGAAAGAATTTGTGACGTACATGAATTAGGTCACGTGTCAGAGCTCTTTAAAGCTAAAAACTGCAATTTTCAAATGGATATAAAACCGGAAGTAAACATCGGAAAACCTAAATGAAAGTATCTGTGCATAGGTATCGTCAATGGCAATGAATTTGTTTCAGGTCACTTGGTCACCAGAGGTCAAGGTCACAAGATATGAGCCTTTAAAGTTTTGACAATTACTGATTTATCTTAACCGGAAATTAAAATAAATCAGAATTGAAATTCAAAAATCAGCGTCTCATGTTTTGGTAGCAATCGACTGTAGATTCCAAAAACATCAGAATTATGCAAATTTCATTACACCCTGAGGCCCCATTTTGCGTTTTATGAAAATATACCATTTCAAGATGGCGACTGATCTGTTACATCCGGGTCAAATTTTATTATTTGTATACTTTTGTGTCTATATTACATACATACTGCAAAAAGAATTTTTCAAATATCTTCAAAATTCCGGAAGTTGAAATTTCGACTTTGGGAGCCAATAACTTCAAAACCGGAAGTGATACAAAAATTTTGAAAACATATTTTTGTTCGCCATCAAAATGCCTATCTACCTGAAAGTTTTCAGAACGATCGAAATAAAAATTGAAAAAAACACGCACAGTTTCAATGGAAATTGACACAAATTTTTCAAACTTTAAAAGGCGGAATTTTGATTCAAATATATTGTGTTGTATATCATTGGAAAGAGCAGACATAGCATAGTACGACGGTGAAAGAAAATAAGACATATGTAAATTAGGTCACGTGGTAGGGCTGTTTAAAGTTAAAAATTACAATTTTCAAACGGCTATAAAACCGGAAGTAACCATTGGGCATCTGAAAAAAATATGTCATTGGATACATCTAATCAAGGGCAATAACTTTTGTACAGGTCACAAAGTCACAAAAGGTCAAGGTCACAAAATATGGGCCTTGAAAGTTTTGACAATTACTGATTTATTTTTACCGGAAATCAGAAAAATTCAGAATTGAAATTCAAAAATCGGCTTCCCATGTTTTGGTCGCAGTCGACTGTTGATTACATAGACATAAAAAATATGCAAATTCCATAACACCCTGAGGCCCCATTTTGCGTTTTATGAAAATATACCATTTCAAGATGGCGCCTGATCTGTTACATCCGGGTCAAATTTTATGATTTGTATTATTTTGAGTTCACATGACAAACATATTGCAAAAAGAATTTTTCGAATATCTTCAAAATTCCGGAAGTTGAAATTTCAACTTTGAGAGCGAATGACGTCAAAACCGGAAGTGATATCGAAATTTTGAAAATTGCTAAATTTTTGCAATCAAAATGTCTATTAATATGTAAGTTTTCAGGTTGATCAATATAAAATTACAAAAGTTGAAAAAGTGGTCCAGAAAAGGTGCTCCAAAAGTCAGTAAGATTTTTCTCAAAATGATATTGTTAAACTTTTGTCTCGTGGACAATCGATTAGAGAAATAAGCAAAGTCAGTCCGATCAAAATCGGTTGAAAAATAAAGGAGATAATGGCCAAAACATCAAAACCCATATGTTTTCATACCTCATTTCCGGTTGGTAGGGCATGCGCCATTTTACATTTAAACAATACCGAGCAGTAGATTATCGTGGGAAATCTTGAGAGATTATGTGTGGCATGCATAGTTTTGGCTGGGCGCTCTGACCAGAAAACGGAAAAAAAAAAAAAACTAGAACCATGAATGGTACCATGCAGTGCGCATCCGGTTTCGTCCATTGGTGAAAAGTGACATCTTTCAATCCATGATGTCAGGTTTACAGAAAAAAGCTTGTTTTACATTAAAATGCAGAAGGTACAAAATTTTAAAACGCACAATTTTGAATTCGGTAGTGAAAAGTAGAAAAACCAGTTTACACACGGTAGTCAAAAGTGAAATAAACATTTCATGTTCGGTAGTGAAAAGTCATCTGATTAAAAAAGGCGTAATCACAGTTTGATATACATCAGTGGAAAACGCATATCACAAAATTTCTAAGATTTGTAAATAAGTTCTAAAGTGCAAGAAAGGACACATGAAAGAGCCAAATCTCAATTTAGAAACGGACTGCACAGTATTCATACTTCATAGTTTGAAATACAGATCGAATTTTATCAATACATATTTCATTCAAAGAAAATATATCTTAATGTTTCTTTTAAACAGTTACAATGTAAAAAAAGGACATTAATGATAACGTATCGCCCAAACGCAAGTTAATGGGAGAGGACGATCGCCCAAACGCAGCTTTATGTCAAAATGTAGTTCTCTCCCTTATACTGAAATTTGAATTTAATATTTTACAAGCAGATGGAATAACTAATTTTCAAAATTCAAAAGGCGCTATTTTGATTTTAAAATATTGTGTTGTATATAATTGAAAAAGTAGATTTAGCATAATTAGATTGTGAAAGAATTTGTGACGTACATGAATTAGGTCACGTGTCAGAGCTCTTTAAAGCGAAAAACTGCAATTTTCAAATGGATATAAAACCGGAAGTAAACATCAGAAAACCTAAATGAAAGTATCTGTGCATAGGTATCGTCAATGGCAATGAATTTGTTTCAGGTCACTTGGTCACCAGAGGTCAAGGTCACAGGATATGAGTCTTTAAAGTTTTGACAATTACTGATTTATCTTAACCGGAAATTAAAATAAATCAGACTTGAAATTCAAAAATCGGCGTCTCATGTTTTGGTAGCAATCGACTGTAGATTCCAAAAACACTAGAATTATGCAAATTTCATTACACTCTGAGGCCCCATTTTGCGTTTTATGAAAATATACCATTTCAAGATGGCGACTGATCTGTTACATCTGGGTCAAATTTTATTATTTGTATACTTTTGTGTCTATATTACATACATACTGCAAAAAGAATTTTTCAAATATCTTCAAAATTCCGGAAGTTGAGATTTCGACTTTGAGAGCCAATAACTTCAAAACCGGAAGTGATACAAAAATTTTGAAAACATATTTTTGTTCGCCATCAAAATGTCTATCTACCTGTAAGTTTTCAGAACGATCGAAATAAAAATTGAAAAAAACACGCACAGTTTCAATGGAAATTGACACAAATTTTTCAAACTTTAAAAGGCGGAATTTTGATTCAAATATATTGTGTTGTATATCATTGGAAAGAGCAGACATAGCATAGTACGACGGTGAAAGAAAATAAGACATATGTAAATTAGGTCACGTGGTAGGGCTGTTTAAAGTTAAAAATTACAATTTTCAAACGGCTATAAAACCGGAAGTAACCATTGGGCATCTGAAAAAAAATATGTCATTGGATACATCTAATCAAGGGCAATAACTTTTGTACAGGTCTCAAAGTCACAAAAGGTCAAGGTCACAAAATATGGGCCTTGAAAGTTTTGACAATTACTGACTTATTTTTACCGGAAATCAGAAAAATTCAGAATTGAAATTCAAAAATCGGCTTCCCATGTTTTGGTCGCAGTCGACTGTTGATTACATAGACATAAAAATTATGCAAATTCCATAACACCCTGAGGCCCCATTTTGCGTTTTATGAAAATATACCATTTCAAGATGGCGCCTGATCTGTTACATCCGGGTCAAATTTTATGATTTGTATAATTTTAAGTCTACATAACAAACATATTGCAAAAAGAATTTTTCGAATATCTTCAAAATTCCGGAAGTTGAAATTTCAACTTTGAGAGCGAATGACGTCAAAACCGGAAGTGATATCGACATTTTGAAAATTGCTAATTGCTCGCAATCAAAATGTCTATAAATATGTAAGTTTTCAGGTTGATCAATATAACATTGCAAAAGTTGAAAAAGTGGTCAAGAAAAAGTGCTCCAAAAGTCAGCAAGATTTTTCTCAAAATGATATTGTTAAACTTTTGTCTCGTGGACAATCGATTAGAAAAATATGCAAAGTCAGTCCGATCAAAATCGGTTGAAAAATAAAGGAGATAATGGCCAAAACATCAAAACCCATATGTTCTCATACCTCATTTCCGGTTGGTAGGGCATGCGTCATTTTACATTTAAACAATACCGAGCAGTAGATTATCGTGGGAAATCTTGAGAGATTATATGTGGCATGTGTAGTTTTGGCTGGGCGCTCTGACCAGAAAGTGAAAAAAAAAAAAAAAACTAGAACCATGAATGGTACCATGCAGTGCGCATCCGGTTTCGTCCATTGGTGAAAAGTGACATCTTTCAATCCATGATGCCAGGTTTACAGAAGAAAGCTTGTTTTACATTAAAATGCAGAAGGTACAAAATTTTAAAAAGCACAATTTTGAATTCGGTAGTGAAAAGTAGAAAAACCAGTTCACACACGGTAGTCAAAAGTGAAATAAACATTTCATGTTCGGTAGTGAAAAGTCATCTGATTAAAAAAGGCGTAATCACAGTTTGATATACATCAGTGGAAAACGCATATCACAAAATTTCTAAGATTTGTAAATAAGTTCTAAAGTGCAAGAAAGGACACATGAAAGAGCCAAATCTCAATTTAGAAACGGACTGCACAGTATTCATACTTCATAGTTTGAAATACAGATCGAATTTTATCAATACATATTTCATTCAAAGAAAATATATCTTAATGTTTCTTTTAAACAGTTACAATGTAAAAAAAAAGTACATTAATGATAACGTATCGCCCAAACGCAAGTTAATGGGAGAGGACGATCGCCCAAACGCAGCTTTATATCAAAATGTAGTACTCTCCCTTCAACTGAAATTTGAATTTAATATTTTACAAGCAGATGGAATAACTAATTTTCAAAATTCAAAAGGCGCTATTTTGATTTTAAAATATTGTGTTGTATATAATTGAAAAAGTAGATTTAGCATAATTAGATTGTGAAAGAATTTGTGACGTACATGAATTAGGTCACGTGTCAGAGCTCTTTAAAGCTAAAAACTGCAATTTTCAAATGGATATAAAACCGGAAGTAAACATCGGAAAACCTAAATGAAAGTATCTGTGCATAGGTATCGTCAATGGCAATGAATTTGTTTCAGGTCACTAGGTCACCAGAGGTCAAGGTCAGAAGATATGAGTCTTTAAAGTTTTGACAATTACTGATTTATCTTAACCGGAAATTAAAATAAATCAGTATTGAAATTAAAAAATCGGCGTCTCATGTTTTGGTAGCAATCGACTGTAGATTCCAAAAACATCAGAAATATGCAAATTTCATTACACCCTGAGGCCCCATTTTGCGTTTTATGAAAATATACCATTTCAAGATGGCCACTGATCTGTTACATCCGGGTCAAATTTTAGTATTTGTATACTTTTGTGTCTATATTATATACATACTGCAAAAAAAATTTTTCAAATATCTTCAAAATTCCGGAAGTTGAAATTTCGACTTTGAGAGCCAATAACTTCAAAACCGGAAGTGATATCAAAATTTTGAAAACATGTTTTTGTTCGGCATCAAAATGTCTATCTACCTGTAAGTTTTCAGAACGATCGAAATAAAAATTGAAAAAAACACGCACAATTTCAATGGAAATTGACACAAATTTTTCAAACTTTAAAAGGCGGAATTTTGATTCAAATATATTGTGTTGTATATCATTGGAAAGAGCAGACATAGCATAGTACGACGGTGAAAGAAAACAAGACATATGTAAATTAGGTCACGTGGTAGGGCTGTTTAAAGTTAAAAATTACAATTTTCAAACGGCTATAAAACCGGAAGTAACCATTGGGCATCTGAAAAAAATATGTCATTGGATACATCTAATCAAGGGCAATAACTTTTGTACAGGTCACAAAGTCACAAAAGGTCAAGGTCACAAAATATGGGCCTTGAAAGTTTTGACAATAAATGATTTATTTTTACCGGAAATCAGAAAAATTCAGAATTGAAATTCAAAAATCGGCTTCCCATGTTTTGGTCGCAGTCGACTGTTGATTACATAGACATAAACATTATGCAAATTCCATAACACCCTGAGGCCCCATTTTGCGTTTTATGAAAATATACCATTTCAAGATGGCGCCTGATCCGTTACATCCGGGTCAAATTTTATGATTTGTATAATTTTGAGTCTACATAACAAACATATTACAAACAGAATTTTTCGAATATCTTCAAAATTCCGGAAGTTGAAATTTCAACTTTGAGAGCGAATGACGTCAAAACCGGAAGTGATATCGAAATTTTGAAAATTGCTAAATGTTTGCAATCAAAATGTCTATAAACATGTAAGTTTTCAGGTTGATCAATATAAAATTGCAAAAGTTGAAAAAGTGGTCCAGAAAAGGTGCTCCAAAAGTCAGCAAGATTTTTCTCAAAATGATATTGTTAAACTTTTGTCTCATGGACAATCGATTAGAGAAATAAGCAAAGTCAGTCCGATCGAAATCGGTTGAAAAACAAAGGAGATAATAGCCAAACCATCAAATCCGATATGTTCTCATACCTCATTTCCGGTTGGTAGGGCATGCGCCATTTTACATTTAAACAATACCGAGCAGTAGATTATCGTGGGAAATCTTGAGAGATGGTGTGTGGCATGCATAGTTTTGGCTGGGCGCTCTGACCAGAAAACGGAAAAAAAAAAAAAAAAAAGACATTTGCAAAACAAAGCAGTGCGTTCGCTAGAACGCACTGCAAAAAAAAAAAAAAGTCATTTGCAAAACAAAGCAGTGCGTTCGCTAGAACGCACTGCAAAAAGACATTTGCAAAACAATGCAGTGCGTTCGCTAGAACGCACTGCAAAAAGACATTTGCAAAACAAAGCAGTGCGTTCGCTAGAACGCACTGCAAAAAAAAAAAGTCATTTGCAAAACAAAGCAGTGCGTTCGCTAGAACGCACTGCAAAAAATCCATCAAAATCGGCTGAAAATCAGAGATGAAAATGGTAAAAACATTAAATTGGGCTTATTGGCTATACGTCATTTCCTGTTGGACGAAAATGCATCATTTTATATTCACCTAATACCGTGCAGTTAGGCATAGTAAAAAATTATATGAGATAATGTGTGGCATGCTCCCTTCATACCGAATTAGCGTGACCAGAAGTAGACAAAAAAAAAAAAACATACACTATGAAAACAAAGCAGTGCGTTCGCTAGAACACACTGCAATTAAAGAATCCAATTGACCAAGATATCTTATATTGGCAATGACCTGTAGTCTATTTCAAATGAATTCTGATATATTACAATTTTATGTCATATCAAGTGTTTTGAATTATATTACATGGGCAGTGATTTCCTTTGATCTCTTCAGGCAGTCTACATACTTGAGAAGTCATATATTAAAGGGAACATCTTATGTAAATCACTTTTGGTTTAAAATTAAAGACTTACTTATACGGCATTTTGTATTATTTCCAAAACACCTCAGAGTAGAAATAGGTATCGAACAAACTTAACGCCATGCAGTGTACAAAAGGGTAATTTTACCAGGAGAGCTTCAGCTTACTATTTTTATTTTAAACCATCAAGGGACCTTAACGTGCACAGTATGTAGCACATCGGTTTATTTTCCCATCCGAATATCGACCCCCGATATTCATCATTGAAGATCAGAGGTTATTAGGTTTTTAAATACTATATTGCTTGGGAAATATACTTTATAAAGCATTGTATCCCTTTACCATTCCATAACAAAGATACCATACTTTTACCATTCAAACTGTAGTCTTAGAACTTGGAATTTTTTAGTTAAGCTAATCAATAATAGTGTCCACATCTCTCAACATTCACATTATTATCTGTGTAATCATAATATTTATCACTTATCACCAAGTCAAAATAATACGACTCGTATTTTAATGTATGCATTATATAGAAAATGAAAGATTAATGTTTAGGTAGAGGTATAATTAAAGGGATTATCCGCAGTTTTATAGTACTTCTGGAGGGCTTTTTTCATATATTCAAGGCCCAAATCGACCCTCGAAGATGCTGAACATTTCCCTTTAAATCGAGTTATTCAATAAAGGTTAACAACTTAAGTTATTTTATTATTAAAGTTATTTTTTATTAATGATGATGGAATTACCATTCCTACTCTTTATTTTTGAGTGGTATATCTTAAGAACCATTAGAATATTTATCAGTAATTACTGGGTCAAGTGGAATACCATACGATGTTTCAACTATTTCTGATTTCATCAATCAATACTATGATGAACCTCATTAAAAATCAAAGCTGTTATAGAAAAATACATGGCAGAAGCTTTATTTATCATTTTTTTTTTGTGTGGGTGCAAAATTGCTTGTTTCCAGATTATAACTATAAACGAACTCTTATAGATTATAGACATTAATTGTCGAGGATGATAACGAGAACAGAGGTATAGCATGTGAAATGTCCCGGTGCCTTCAAAGATGCTGCAAACGCCCTTCACAGCTGCATTGAAGTCCCAACTAAAAGACGCGATACAAAACTTCAATCACAGATTCAGTCATCTAGGATTATTTGGTTCCTGCTTTCCTTGTTTATTATTGATACCCAATGGTGTGTGTTTACAACTTGGAAAACCTTGTAAACCAACCCGAATTCTATTTAGACTTGCTCTGACCTACATGGAAGTCCAGAAGCACCAATTGTAACCACTGTCACTCCATGTCTCCAAGTAAGGATGATAAGTAGTAGGGCTCAGATGACGCTCACATAGGTAAACAACAATTTCCTTTCACCAAAATAAGTTCAAAGACATAATAGATGGTATTCCAATGATAATATTAAGTGACAATTAGTAGTTTTAAGTTACAGTATATTATACCATTCAACGTTGGTCATCTTTTTACCAGACCATTATACAAGTTTATACCAATATTGACCTATCACACGTACCTACCTATATCAATAATAGTCTACATGTTAACTAGGTAGACTGAAACAGGGTTATTGTCAATGTACTGGATTCGTATTACATTAGATGAGACTCATCTACTGCTCAGGTATATTTAAATAACTGAACTACCCTTGCAACAGAATGAAAAGGGCTTCTCTTTCAAGAGGTTGGTTTTCTAAGAATAACACTTTTGCTTATATTATAGCCAGCAACGAAATTAAATGATATATGTATATGAATATATTTCATCCTCAAGCACATTCACTGGAATATGTTAGTGCTAGGGTTTTTAAGCGTACCATTGAAACACTGTTTACAATCTACATTCTCTCTCAACGATGTTTTGTTGACGCTGATCAGAACTGATGTTTCCATAACATTATCAAATCATTCAGATGGTTATTGAGTACATTTTGTAAGCTGTATTTGCCTTAAAATAATAGGTACATACGTTGACATTTCACGTCTTTGTGCTATATTTAAATTGAGATAATTGACAAGATGTTACTTCTAACAGTTGTTTCAAATCGGTGCAGTTGTTGAGGTTGTCTTTTGTTCTCACTTGCAGATAAACATATTGGTAAACTGTACAATAAACAGAACACTGTTTGTATGTAAATGTGTGTTAGTTTTGTGTACTGAAGTGCAATTCACACAGTGGAATCATCATGTCATGTTATTTTCTGAGGTTGATACTAATATAATTCAATAATCAGACCACTGTGACCTTTGAGGTACAGTATGGGTGACACCCCCTTCAGCACGATATATGGAAATCATTGGAGTAGTTTTAATATAAAACAAAAATTAACCAACGAGTAGAGCTGTGCAGGTGTATCCACTTGGGACGTTCCATCCACAAACAAAAATATTAGTATAAATGTATCTCTCAGTACACTAGTTTGTTGCTGCCATTATTATAAATATTTGTTTGAGTTATAGTTAGGTACTAACATGCAACCTGTCAGTAATCCTGACAATATTCATGATGGCAGTGATTACTAGAGGATACGTAAACAATATTTCAAAACGTTATCAATAGCGAGACAGAAAGCTTTTGGGATTATGGTGGGTAGGCTCACAAGTATTTCGACCTTTTACGATATTATATCATTCTATTTTCTGTTTTTCTGCTATTCAATATATATAATATCTGGGGATTTCTATCGTATTTTATCAATTTGTGTGTAGACCTCTTGCTTTGGTTCATTCTATTCATCGCATAGACCATACAAACTAATAGCTCTAATATAATACAATTAGTACTAATGATGATATTTCCTTCTTTCTTATCAAAGAATACAATAAAAGCTATTACCATAAACATAACCACAAACTATGCAGACAAACAAGTCAATTTAGCTTAAGGGTACAGTACTCTAATATTGTTTATCAACATAATTTGTTAGCATTATTATACTTTTATGTTTCATGTTTTTTTTTGCACTCGAATAGAAAGTTTGATTGATTAGTCAGGGTGAATCTAGGTGGGCTGATTATTAAAACCACTAACAAATATACCATGCATTTTACATAAGTTATAAGCAGTAATATGAAGTAGATCAAAAGTCACCCTTTAGATTGTGTACCAAAGCGATAGAAAAGTACTTTCTGAAGAGCACATCACTGATCAATATTGAAGCGTGTTGCAAAATCTGCACGTTTCACCACCCAAATGATATAGAAGCATGTTGCACCAAAAGTACAACAATAGTAAGGTTAAACGCTATATTTTGTTGACGATGCTGCTAACAGCCCAACTCCATTACCATTCAGAGAATAACAATACACCAGTTGTTTAATGTCGATGTGGAATTCAAGACGCCATCAAATGTAACAATACCACTCTTTTATTTAAAGGTGTGAAACCCCCCTGAACAGGTCAAGGTCTTCGTTGATCCGAACATTATGGGATATTCAAATTAGTAAGGTTATGTGTTTTTTAAAATATACACTTACGGGGTTTACATTCTTAAAGCAATAAACGAAAAACGCAGTTTCTAAAAGAAGCAATGTCTAACACATCGATTTGCATGCTCAATTTCGCTCTGAACACCTATTAGATAAGCTTTCTTTAAAAGAAAAATCCCATATCTGAGTTTACACTCTTAAAGCAGTAAACGAAAAAAACGCCGTTTCTAAAAGAAGCAATGTCGATATTGTTAAAAGATGATCTACTACTTTATAAAAAAGTTTCTATTCTATTATCTAGTTTTCTGACCTACAATTGTTCCTTCAGCAACGTTAGACATTGGCATTATCTACCGTTGCTGGATTGGCGGGGTTTTCTCGTCACTAACAACTAATAACCTCGTTTTAAAAACACTCCGTCACATTTTATTTATCCAATAAGCGATCTCGTTACATTTTGAGTGTAGGTCAGAATGATTTGCAAAGCAAGTTCGGCTAGACGAAAGAGTTAATTTCTCTTAGCATTTTTCTAGAATCGGGAAAATTCACGCAACCTCAACATTTTAAAAAATTATTTAAGATTGAAGGAAGCTTTACTCCGTTGTAAAGCCGACAAAATCTTATACGATCCCCTATTTTGGTATCAATTCGGCCTTGACCTTTGAGACTCGATTATCATAAGGTACATTTGCTATAATAAATCTGGCGTCTGGTCATTCGAAAGTTTTGCCGCAATAATTTGTAACAAGGAATCTAACTGGTCGAAGAGTAATCGTTCTACCAAAAATTAATGACGAGAATGTCTTATTATGATAGCAACGGATTAATAAAATGAAATGAAATTATAACCTAACCTTTGCTAAAGGAACATGCTGACCTTCAAGCTCGATAACAATGATCTGCTATCCACTGAAAGGTGCAAAAGCACCGAAAATCACGTACATGTGTTGCGTTGGAAGGGATGACAATAATTCAGTTAAAACACAATATTTAACTACAAGCTTCTGTAAACTCACAAAAAAACTTGAAAGACCATAAATACTTTCTGTAATTATTTTCAAACTAGTAAGTAAAGTAAATACCAACAGTATGCATTGATATCAAACACAACTTTATTTTTTCAAACGATACTTGCTATTTTTTGCGTAAAACCTGACGATCTTTAGTAAGTAATTGGTTGATATTTGGCACCAAATTAAATCCAAGGTGTGCTCAAATAGTCTAATATTACAGAACAATAACACGGTAGTTTCTGATTTACCTCTGAGAATTGGATGATATTCGCTGAAATATTTTGTTAACTTGTATATCAAGTGGCACGGGGGAATACATGCAAAGAAATATAAAATAAATTGAAGGATTCCAAAATACTGAACAATATGCGGAGAACAAACCTCTTCAGTGTTGAGAATTGTAGTCAACATTCGTAATGTCAATCCATTACTACAATTTAATAGCTGTTTTCTTTCAAGAAATGTCCTAAAAGTCAAGATTGCGTATGCGATACAAACCTAGTATGTATTTGAAGTGTACCTATTGCGTAAACATGCTTTAAAAGTGTTTCTCCAAGAAAGGCATTCAATTGTGTATATTTAAAATAATGTTATATCATCGCTCTGATTATAATGGTGATTACAAACTGTACTAGAACTCTCATATTTCAAAATGTCAACAATTCACTTTTATATAAATGTAATACAGATCTTGATATCAGAGATCATAAAGAATCCATGAATATAAAATTGCTATCGCTTTAATATCGTTTATAACATCATCTGATATAATATTCTCTAAGCAGGGGTTATTGATATTGGCATATACTAACTGACCTTCACAATGCAGAATGTGGACTGCTTGCGGATTACACTTTAGAAACTGGACTGCTTGCGAATTGCACTGCAGAAATTGGGCTGCATGCGAAGCAGAAGAACTAGTGCACATGCAAGTCAATAGGTCGACAGTATCAATAACACAAATATGAAACTAAATTGTGTAATGAATTGCTGCATATATTATACTGGATGGGTTCGTGGCCTATTCATATTATTCACATATACACAGACTTTTAAATACAAAATCATATACAAATTGGAAAATATGAGATTACATCGCCTTGCAATTTAGTCTGGAAGGAAACGTTTGTTATCTTCTAGTCAGTGGAAGTATGGCATGATGTGCCTTAAATACTAATGTTCTTGAAAGTCGCTGCAGCAGATACGGAGGCGGCATTTAAGCATTAGACTTAAATTAGTATCACAGTAAAATGTTGCGAAATTTTGGCATCATTAATTTCACATTAGACTCAAATGATAAACAACAGGTGACATTTACGCTGTCTCCAAAATATCCTTTCCAGCTTGTTTCTGTTTATCATAGTACAGGCAGTGACAGGAATTTTATGCACTTTGAGTGGATAATTTTAATTCAGTGTGGGTGACATTATTGAAGCTATCACGTAATTTAATTTACATTTGACTTAGAGTTCAGATTTAAGAAAGCAATGAATGGATGCTTAGTTGCACATAATGTGTGGGTGCACATAGCTTGAAATTGGGCGTATTTATTAGATACATTGATAGTCTTGTGCATATTTATATAACTATAGCTTTTGTGTTATTTTAAACAGTAAACCAATATAACATGTATTGGTTGACACTACTTGGGATTGTTCTGTAATGATTAGTTTGACCAAGTGACCCATATAGATATATTATAGATATTTACCTTTCTTAAAGGATCTGCATGCTATTAAAAAGATCTACCATTAATACTTCAGTGCATTTTTGATAATATATTTAATAAACGCCAAGTAAAAACCAAGTTGATACATCCAACATTACCAGTTACTAATTGTACAAGATTTCCGGCCCGTAGGAAGCAGATGCCCCCCCCCCCCCCCCGGACCCACCTGTTCCTACGGGCCTGGATTTTGATACTGATATATTAAACTTCTAACCAAGCCTCATAGATATTGATATTTAATTATGTTTTTTTTGTAGCTATATTACTCATAATGTAAATTAGAATATCGTATCGTGTGGATACTCGATCCTGCTTTGAGTTATGGCTATGGCAGAGCTTCCAGTCTGCATAACTTTGGATAGTAACATTCATTCCAATTTTTGGCACAAAATACGAGTCGTATATCAAACTTTCTAACACATCGATTTGAATGCCGAAATTTCGCTCTGAGCACTTTACAGATAAGCTTTATTTATTATAGTGTATGTCCCTATTTATGATGGCAAAGATATTATACTGAAACTGACAGAAAGTTTTTATGAGCCATAACCTGCCTTTTATTTCAAGAGTTATGTTGACTTGTGTTAAAAGGTTGTCAGACTGCCTAATAATACGTATCATTAAAGCAAATAGTCAATTACTGAAGTCTATTGTGAACTTAGTTACCTATAATATATAAATACTAACATATTAGTAATGAATACCAACTTGAAATGTTGTTAATATACTAATCCCCTCTGGATACATATATTGGTTTTAAACGATATATTTGAGAGGAGTTTGTTTGTAGTACCTACACTAACTACCTACATTATAAGTAAAATTACCCAGATTCGAAGCAACATGTGGTACTTATTTCAACTTGTTTTGATCATAACCATCTGGTCATCATTTTTGGGAATTCTTTTTCAATCGTCCGTAACATACTATCTTATTGATTGAGCACATACCTTGATGACGTCACGAACTAAACGATACCAAAATGAACGTCTTCGAGTGCCAGTACCACCAAACACTCGGAGAATATCGATATCTAAAGAGTTTTACACCACGAAAAGAAAAACAAATACAAAATGTCAGAAATTTCTTATAAAGATTTGCTAGCGCGGTGATATCTATTGTCATATTTTGACTGAGATATTTACCTATGTAATTTACCTTCAGACGTAACGTACGTAACTCATCATCCGTTATCTCTCATTTATGAATGGGATTCGGAAATGAAAGTACCATGTGGGTTAGATCAACTTCGCACCTTATCCTATACTAACATAGGCCTATTGAGACTGGGCGTTATGTTCAAATAGCAACTGATGCGGCTTTCAAATCATCAATAAATACATAATTAAATAAACCAAAGCCCGCAGGGTGTGCACGTTATATCTTGACATAATTGTCCATTGCATGGCGTTTGTTCGTCCTCAAACACCCAATTCAATTCAGATATTTTAATTCCAAGTTTGGTTGATTTTCGATGTTCTCTCTGGTTTAGTTCATAATTTTCATCTTTCATTTGGAATTGACTTAGATTCTCTCTCTAAGCTTGTCTGGTGTAGATTTCTGAATGTTATGCACTGATCAAGATCTGATAACATCTTGTAATTAATGACGCGGTGTTTAAGAATTTACTGAACAGATCATTTGAATAACCTTATGTTTAAACACCGTTTCTGGCGTTAGATGTTTTGAATTTAATAAATTAAAGAGCGATATGGAAATATTCAACCAGAACATGTTATCACTCAGAGTTTGATTCTTCTTTCTTAAGACACTGTTGAAACAAACATTTATATTTCATAAGGATTCTTTCTACTATCCAAACCTCTGTGTACTGATCTCTCACAGATGATTTGCTTTCTTTCGTTTGCAACTGAATCGACTGGAGTGAAGATATAGTCTATTCAAGGTCACCAAACTTTCACTCACCCACCAAGAACCACAATGTCGATGTAACCAAGCAAATGACGTTTTGCAAAGAATCCCATATTTTATGCATTATCGAATATGATTTTTGATTGAAAAATAATATGATTAAGGAAAATATATATATTTTTTTTCATTTCAGTTCCGCGAACAATGGATTGTGTATATATACGAACCAAGATCGTAACAGACCTTTAAACATTCCTAATGCCCATGGTTAGTAATATTAATTAGTCTTCAGAAGTATTAATTAGTGTTTAGAAGTATATTGTGTACTTGGTAAACACAGAATTCATGCAAACAAATAGATTACCCGTACTCAATGAATACCTGCAAGCAGAACATTAAACCAAAATATTTATTTACCAGTTTTTAACCATCAAATCTAGAACAAATATTTTGAATGTATTTGACGATATGCGTTGTATTGTTGTTTTTTCAGCTGTTGTTTTCCAAGTTTGCATACAGAACAGATACAAATTAAACAAAAAATATCGGAAATGGCAAGCCCTATCAACGTCAGAGGGCTCCGAGTCCGATGTGAAAGTCATGCTCAACCAAGCCAAGGTTTGTTGTGTTTTGTTAGCCATGTCAGTTCCAGATCTTTCACAGCCAGCAGCCACGGCAAAAACATATCGTAGGATAATAAGCATTGGTTGGAGACTTTACTCCTGAAGGCTCTTGAATTATGAGATATCAATGTCCGAAATGTTGATAAATTTGACATTGTATCTGTCAGAGCGAATAAAATAACTTTAAAATCGCTTTTCAGTTGGCAGCAGCTGCAGAAAACAAGGACAATCTTGCAGAACAAAAACGACAACATGGGAAACGGGTTCGGTATGGAGAAATTGTACAGGTATCAGTGAACGTCTTGACTCTTGTTTTATTGCTTAAAAAAAAATCATTAAGAACCACTATAATTAAAAAACATCATTTTTTACTATCTACTTTGGCATTACATGGAAGAATCGTTTCAGTAACATCCTGAGGGAGTGCTCTCATTGACATATTTGATCTTAATGTGGATATTTGATACAGTATGTTTCAAATGCAACGATTTTTCTATTTCTCCTAGACAATAATATTGAGTTTTATTTCAGTTAAAACATCTGTTTTCGAAGAAATATGTACATATGAGTACGACCCATACGAGTAAAAAAGACAAAAATAATATGAGAGTAAGTTATTTGATATTTTAACAATATTGATGTATTTACTTTTAGATATTTTTGGATTAGATACAATGCTCTATAGTTATTCTGTTTAGATTAAAATAGGTGGACACATGTTGTTATACAGTTTAATATATATCAACAATAATAAGGTCAAATTAGTGCATTGGTACCTGAATTAACTCTGAAGCACCTAGGTAACAAATAATCGCCTCTCAACATAGTCATTTCAAACTACCAACGTAAATTTGCAACAAATTAATTGTGTTTTTGAATATTGATTATGAATAATGACAAAAAGTCAAAATCTCTCTTTTGCAAGGCAAATAATAGTTGAATAGGCTTTTCGAAAACCGTTATCAACCATCAAGTTTGTTTATTCGGGTTAGATGCGGACAAAATTCAATTTTATATAACGTGAATCTCGAGTCGTGCTTCCCAAATGAAAGTTTGAATCACTTGGAGAAAAGTTAAAAAAAAAAATAGTGATCATTTGCTTTCTCAGAAGTGTGCCATCAAAAGTATTGCATCGTCTCGAAATACCTTCATTATATTACATGATATATTATAGTTGCCTTGGTAATTTATTGCTGTGTGGTACATTTCAGGAATTAGTAAATATAAAAAATGTTTATTATTAAACCTGTTTTTACCAGATAACATTATGTATAGTTCAACTGTAATTTACAATAGCAAACCAATTACAGAATGCTCACATGCTATTTTCTTAAACTATTTTCATTATTTGCAGGTGTCGTTACATGAATTCAACGCTAAAAATGCTCAATTCCGTATTTTACCACGATATAAAGTTAAATCTGAAGGAGAAGTGGTAAGTGTACATCATCTAGACATATATCATTACATGATGAATAAGAACTTCAAAAATAGTACTTATTTATCATAGGAAATGTAAAAACTTTTCTTCAAATAACTTTTAAACTGCACAAGTTTTAAACAGTCCTTTATTGTCCTTTCTCCGGTAGCGAAAAGGAAAGTAACATCTTCAGTTTCTCTTATTTCTTTTATATGAAAATATCTTTCGATATCGACTAGAAGCATTGGACTGCAACACCCAAATGTGCCGTTAGTGGAAATCACTTGTTATTTTATTATGATCTATTTTAGGTACAACTATATGATCAGATAGTATTTGAAAGTGTAAAATCACCGGGCCACTATTTTCATTCTAGTGAACCATATCAAATAGATCACTTTTCAGTTGGGTAAGTTACATCAAAACTGATTTTCGTCAATACCATTGTTTTCAAGAGAAAAACAGTAGTATCATACAGGATGTTATATATCGGCCTAGCCTCAATGATTTGAAACATATAAAATGTAAATGACCTTGTTTGTATCATATCTGATGTCTTTCAGCCATTCGAGCTCCTTCAAATCATAAAAAATAAAACGAAGTGTCGAATATAATGTAACGTTATCGTGTGATTTAATTTTTTTCTCCATCAAATCACCAAGATGATGCAGGTCTAGTTGATGAATAGATTTATTTCGGTTCAGTTCAACCGATGCAAAACATGGGATAGTTTATAGACACTACCTCTTGATTCAGTCAGCATCTTCTAACATTTGTTTTTGGTTTCATATTTTAAAGCTGATCTTAAATCATTTATCAGACATTTGTTTTTGAGCATGAAAAAAACACGATGGTCTTACTTATACTATTTATTTCACACAACCAGATGGATTTCTGCCAGTAAAGGTTCTGTTTCACTTCGGTTCAAATCAACCACGTTAAGATATCTAAAACATAGGGAATATATCGTTAACACACCTGAGCAATACGCACCGTGGTCGTTAATGGAAAATGTTGCTTATTTACTAGCTCTTCCCGTTCAGAATAAATGAACTGATTGCATGAGATAAGCTCTCATCAATTACATTAGAAACTATAATTTCCGCACCGTCAAATGTTGCTGTTATTAAGAAATTCGCTTACTTTGCTCATAAGTCTGTAGTCCAATTTTGAAATGTTAAACGACATTTACGACTGGAAGTCCTGTTGAGGATGGTATTTTCTAAACTTTTAATAGATGACATGTTCCTCCTAATTTATATCGTAACCATACTTTGCATGATAATATCTTATCATATTTGCTTAATGTTTGATAACATCATGATAAGAAAACAGATAGATGATTCTATGTTTATATCCTCATAATACGATCAAGGTTTTGCACTATAATTGACGATCGCCCCAAACAAAGATGGTGGTGATTTGGCATTGTTTAATAATAGTTTATCTTACAAGAAATCCTACACAAGTTGTACTGACATTGAATTCCTGCTCAAGTCTAAATATTTACATATACTTAATAAATCTCAGTTCATAATTTACATTACAATTTATAGGTGAAATACCTTCTCTTATTTACAAAACTTTACTATTTCAACTTGAGCTATGATTTTGTAACAATGATTCATTAGAATTCATAGAATTGTTAATTTTCTCCTAAGATCACCAAGTGGTCACCTTTCCATGATGAAGTCTTCTTAGTCTTACAAATTGTCCTGAATGTGCTTACAAATATACAATGAATACAACTTCATAATGACAAATTAATTAATCTTCATTTCCAACCTGTTCATACCCTATTTTATCTTCTTTTAGAGCCGAAGTTAACCTTGGTGTTGAAAGATCTAGTTTTACATTAATTGGTAGCTTTAGAGATACAATTGAACAAGAAAAATTTGTTAGGGTAAGTTATGCAGTCAATAGGCACCAATAAGGAGTCATTTTTTCCAGCCCTACCTGCATACACTCAATGGTATTGTTAGAGCTTTCTATCCAGTTTAGAGGTATCTGACATAGCCTAACTGCATCAGATATATTTGACTTATATAGTTAGATTGTGAATCGGTACGGATTATTAAGAAGGATCATTTTCAGATGAAAACAGCCTTTTGAGAACCATCTACTGTCTGGTTCTTTTGCATGTAATGCGAATATTTTGATCACTGGTTTAACATCATTGTTTTTTTTTAGAATAAATTTGTCTTAAAATCTGTTTTATAGGGTGGGTCATTTATAAGGTTGTTTCATAAAGAATTAGAAGCCTATTTAGTAGGAGAGGGTTTGTTTGATGAAGTGGTAACAGAAGATAGTAAGTATTAATTTTGATTTCCGTTCGTAATTCTTTCTATGATGTTGATGATCATTCCTAGACAATTATCCATGTTGGCTATTGGACCCATTCCATGTCTGCCACCTTAATTTGGGACTTGAAAAGTATGTCGAATGTCTTCTAATGGACCCACAAAGTATCGATTATAAATAAAGGTTTATTAAAAAAAATCGTCAAAAACTGTTCACTGTAACATTTTTTTTTCAGTTCACTTCCGTCTTAGAGCGATTGACCAACACCGGCCAAAGTCTCTTTCTCCGTCCACGTCTGGTCTGACATATTGGCAGATTGAGGCCGAACACAGTATTCTTGACGGTAAGACATAATTTATTTTCAAATGCTTTGGTGATATTGAACAAGTTTGAACTTTACGAAATCCATTTTTTTAGGAAAAAGCTTGACACTTCTAAATGAAAACAATATTTTTCTTTGTAGGCGATGTGTTGCGCTGGGAGCAACAGATTAGATTACGCCATGGACTTACTCGCCAGTATTTGTGTATTGATTCCAAGATGGAGGTTTCTCTACTTCCGGATTCTACCGATCCTAGAACTGTATTCAGATTACATTCGGTACTCAAGGTAAATAAAGTAGGGCACAAGGATTTTTTTTAGATACGTATTAATAGATTGCCAATAGCAAGTGAACAAGAGTTTTACACAAAAACTACTAAACCCAAAATTATCTTGTATTAAAACTGCGTGAGTAACTTCAAATTCACACAAATTATAATACTTTTTCAGGAAAGAGACGAAATTCAATATGAAAGTTATGCTAGAATTGAACATATGTTGACTGGTTGTTGGTTACATGCCCTGAAAGGTGAAAACTGTTTATATGTTTAGATTAAATTAATGCTTATTTCAATCATTATCAATGCTGTTCCATTTTTGAAGTGCAGCCTATATTTTCATTCTACTAATATAAGTACATTCATGTTGAAGCCATAAGCATGGCTTTATTTTAGAAAATTACGATTTTTTTGTAGATGACGTAGAAGAAATTATTAAACGAACTTTAAGAAAAGGAAAAAAGTCATGTAAGCCTTAGTAAAAATATAGAGGCTATATCCTAGAAAAACACAATTTATACTGTCTTGACAAAATATACTCGCCTTTGAATAAAGTGATTCATCTATACCCCTTAATATTCCGCTTTTTTTCTAAGTAACCTTTGTAATTCATTTCATTCAATCTGCAAAACCACAATATGTCGAGGTATGTCGACGGCGGTATAAATTGTGTCATAGATTAATCTATATCGCACGATAGCCTATATATTATACACTGTAGGAAATGGTGGTGGATTCAGGAACATTGCACAATAAGTAATAAATAAATTAACAATCTAGTTTTTCGCTTTAATCCTAAAATAACAGAAACTGAACATAAGAATGTTCTATCTGATATTGAAGCGAATGACTAGATTTTAACAACCGTTTAAAAGTTAACATTCAATGAGTTTTTCCCTATTTCAGATGAGGATTACAAGAAACATCAATATGAAGATGGGGACAATGAAAAATCAATGCAAGGTCTGCGCTGGGACGGAGCAGAAGTCAGAAAGGTCTGTTTTCATAGATTTAAGAATATTTGAAAGTAACACAAATGGAATTTCGAGTACCTCTTTGTTATATCGTTTTTTTGACAATGCATTTAGGTACCAATACTAAACTACAGTTTACTTTTATAATTTACTGTTTTGGTACAACTTATTTCCAATTGAGAATCAAAATTTCACTTTCAGGTATCGGCCTCCAATGAAAGTATATATGACGATGCCTATACAATACAACGTGTAGAAGACAGAGATATTGATAACTTTAATTATGTGGCTGGAATGGTTCCTTTTCTTTTTAACCTCATTCAGGATGTAAGTCAATTTTCATTTAAAATTTTGATAGCAGATAACAGCGTTCTGGAAGTAGAAAAACTATCTTAGACGGCTTTAGTTTATACTGAAACATAATTTTGATACATATTTCAAGCGATTATCTGAAAAGCGATTTTTCTGAGGCGATATCGGATTATACAGATTTTTCTGGTCCAGTTAGTGCGGTTATTCGGAATAGATAGTCTTTACGATTATTCACTTTCCTTTTCTTTTTCAGAGGCGATCTGCAGCTCAGTTAAATGCAAGAAAAACGCACAGCATCATTACGGTAAGAAGATTAATTGAACATTGTCAAACCGGAAGTAAATGTCTGTCATGATGTCTACAGGAATGTATTATTTTTTGTGTGCAAGAACATTGTATTGTGAATAATACACATAATCTTGGAGTATATAGGCTAATTGTAGAAAAATCATCCAGATCTATAAAAACCAAGATGGACAAAAGATGTTTGTCACAAGTCAGGTTCTCTCTCAATGTCCACAGCAATTCTCTTGTCGTTTTTATGGAACAAGGAACTTAATCGCTTGTAATATCATGTATTTCAGTCATTACGAGAGTTAAAAGATTTTATGTTACCTGATAATTTACCAGATAAAGACAGACAGAAGTTGATGAGAAATTTGAGGGTAAGCGTAATCTTATGAATAGATTTAGAGAAATGAATTTTTTTAATTGTTTCCAGATTGAGCTGCAGTCTTATAAAATGAAATACGACATACAGACAAAGTGATAAGTCTGTGTTAAGAAACTGGATCCATAGTTATCTAGACTTTAATTGATGTTATTATGTAATTTCAGGTGATTGATTTGCTGGTCAAATTACTGCAATGCCCTTTAACCTCTGGTGAAGAAGAATCACATCTCATCAGGATCTTCAAGGAAGCTTATGACGTACTACATGCCTACATGATTGGAAAAAGTCGGAAAAATGCATTATATTTTGCTAAATATATAGATTTCTTTCAAACACAATTTACTCAAAAGGTAATTGTATCCATTTCATAGGTTTTCAGAGTGGGGGTAAAGAAAATTAAATCGTAAGCAATATTGATATAATATCATATTTATGAAGTCATGTATCTTCTAATTAATACAAAAAATTGTTATAAGATGAAATATTAATTGATATAACTCATTATTTCAGGGCGGTATTGGACTGAATGTTGCTCAGATGATTGTTGAATTAATTCGTGATAAAAGAAAAATAGTAGACAGAATAACAAAAAGTCATATTGATATTTTTATCAAATTACTTCGACAAAATCAGGTTAGTGGTATGAAATTAAAATTTAACTATTTTTACCAAATATTGACGTCCTTCGTTAGAATATTACGTGAATAAAACAAAACCTTGGTGTTTCGGACTTGTCAGTTATGAAATTTGCGTACAAGGGAGATAATTCTAAACAAGACCGTACACCTTAAAAAAGCTCGAGAGGAAACACATCAAATAATTTGAAAGACAGAAATATCCACAAGAAATATAAAATCGTTGGGTTATTGCGCATTTCGAGTTCTTTAAGTGCTTTAAAAAATATATTTGGATTTCAGAATTACCGGTTTCTGGATTTACTACAAGTGCTGTGTGTATGTGATGGTGTAGCTATACCCAATAATCAAACATATATTGTTCAGCAATGGCTTCGTTCATACAAGGTAATTTTCTTATAATATTTTTAACAATTTAGTTGATCATGGATATAAATTTTGTACTGATAGAGTTGAATCAAGAACTCGCCATCAAATTCACCCACCTTCTATGGTATTTTGAAGAATGAAGGGTCCTGATGGCTAGTGATTGTTACATTGCTGTGGATAAGTGCTTCATATAAATAAGTCGATACTCAGACGACATAGGACTGGAATGTGGTGAAATTTCTCGGTGTAACTATTTGAATTTTGAATTTTATTTACAGGATAGTGTGTATTTGATGGATAGAGGACAGAATATAAATAAAAGACCTAATATAGTTTATACATCAACTGATGGTGGTACATCATGGACTGCTTTACATTTATTTGTCGACGTGAGTAGAACAATGTACCTCTATAAAACGTTAAACATCTATAGGCTGTTTGTTGCTTTTTTAAGGATGTCTTCTTTAATATATTGCTATTTCTGTACTGCCTGCAAATGTATTGTTTCTATGTTAATGTTTAGAACTGTTTTTTTCTTAATTGCGTTTTTGTATATGTTTATAGCCGATGTGTGCGGAATATAACGAAGACAAATACAACTTTTTATTACATCAACTTGAATTATTGAAAGCATTTTGCTTTGTAAGTATATTTCCTTTTGATATACCTAATAGGAACCATGGATCTCGCCTAGTTTCCATTTCAAAAACAGTTGATTACAGTTCTATGGTTTAATTGTCTATATATTGTTATGATTTTGTGTTTCAGGGTAGAAATGATTTTGCTATTCATGTGATTACCCGAGAATTTGGTTATGTTACCTGGGAAGATGCCTTTCTGTGTATCCAGTCTGATCTATTACCAGATGCTATCAGAGCTCGATTTACTGAATTGATTATTGGTAAGGCGAAATATTATGCATTTTGTTTTTTAAAGCAAATTCTACAGCAGTTAGGCGTTCGTGATTTTTTTTCCAGAACATATAATATGTATATAACTCTACAAAGCTCATTTTAATCAAAACATATATTTGTCTTTAATGAGTGAATTTCTTATTCGCCTAACTAAACCAACCACATCTTCAATTCAACTGAAGTCCGCCTTCGACTTGGCCCTTGTGTGATGATGATGAATCGAAATTATGTTCTTTCAGGATTGTTTGTGGATGTTGGTAACAATTATTCAGTATTAGATAATCCTAATATCTGTTTTGTATATGATTATGTTGGATCTAAAGATTCAGATAGAGAACAGAGTCAATATGTAAGTATATTAACATAATACTGCAATATGAACCTGGGCATAGGGCAACCCTACTTCACCCCGTTATTTACCTTTAAATATTCTTCCTTATTTCAAGTTTCCCCCTTAATTATGATTGTTGATAGGTACAAGGCAACTTTGCTAATCCCCTATAATACTCTATATTCCTTCGTTTCTACTTCCTATATACATGTACTAGTAACCACTACACACCCTAGAGATATTTTAATGTGTTTACTTCCACTGTATCTAATACAGCCTCATCAACATACTGAAACCGGCAATTAACACAATCAACCATGCAGTCACAAAATCTACTTGATGAAAATGAAACATATAATCTTGTGTAATGTTTGTACACATTATGTAAATGTGTAATCATAAATTAAAATGAACAAAAGCGAACGATATTTCCAGAAGTGTTCCAATTTACAATGAAGTTACATACACTTAACCCCTCCTTTATGCCTTCCTTATCTTATTATTGTCACATTCATCATATATATATGTTCGGGTTCATATAGGCCTACCCAACATATGCATGGCTTGGATTAGACTCTAGACTGGAAACTGACCTATGTCACCCTCATTGAATTAACAATAGAAAGCATGGCTGAGCATGTAATGAATATATTTTTTAGATTTTTATAGGATAAAATGATTTATAGTAGTTCAATTTTCTAGTATATGATTTTTCCAATTGTAAGATTTTGAATTTGATTTTCTAGAAGAGTAAATGAATGTTTAATTAATTTGGTGTGATTTATTGTTTTGAATGTTTGTGTCGCAAAATTTGTTTGAGTTACGAAACAACATATATCACATGTGTGGCTTTCACTAATAATTCTGAGCACTGCACGCCACGTTTTTCGATTTTTCTAACCATTCCCCTAACAAATCTGATATTTCTATAGGGTTCAGTTCCGGGTTAGAAAATGTATGTCTAATGATTGTTTGGATCTCTCAATATAAGTAATTAAAATGTAACGAAGACATGAAAATTCAATGAAATAAATGACACCAAATTAAAATGTTTTGTCAATTTTATTTTGAAATGTGTTGAAATTGTGGTTAAAACCTAGCTTTTACCTGCACGCTAATGTTACCTTATTTTGCTTTCACGTCTTCAAATCCAGGAAAAACCCGGGACTGCAACTGTCGATGGAGAGGTATGATAATATTGATTATTATAAATGATAATTAAATATACATCTAATTACCTAGATAGAAACTGTTAATTATATTGTACAATATTGATTAGAGGCTTGTTCATTATTGTATCCTAACGTCATTGATAATTTATACTAATTATTCTTAAACTGCATGTTGGTTTTGTGTTATTTGAAGTTTGTCATCTGGGTGTTGGATGAGTTGTGTAGAAAAAAGTAGAATTTAAGAATTGTAAAATAGTTCTAGACTTGGTAGTAATACCATGAACTGTCTTGTTATTTAGGTAGTCAAAGATTTAGTAACAATCTTCCCGGTACTAAGAGATTGGATGTCCGACTTCCTTGGTCAGAATTGTACGATGACAGCATCAATGATTGGTCACAACTTACTTATCGAACAGGTACTACCCCTATCAATTTTATGCCAGTGATAAATACAAATTAAGTGACTTCAATAATCGAATCAAGCAATGGATTTTAGAACAATACTTGTTCAAAATCACTACATAAATTTATTGCCCAAACTATGCCTTATATGGTCTTGAGGCTGGAACTATAACTTGCCACGGATCGGCACAGTGGCGTTTGAGCAATAATTTTGAAACAATGCCTTTATGTCTGCCTAAAGGGACCAACACAGCACTCTGCATTGCTCCTCTGTCCTCATCTTAATCTTCAATATTTTATTTTTAATCCACTAGGTTTTACGACTTCTTCACCATCTAGTAAAATTTGGTTATTATATGGACCTAGATGATGTAAGAAAACTACTGCCGCCATTGTTAAGTTTATTAGATGGAAGACATGATGTACCATTTCCAAAAGATAAAGGGAAAGGTATGTTGTATTTAAGCTATTTTTGTATATTGTTCATTTTATCAATGGCTTTATGTGTTGCTTTAATGCTTTTTTAAACATCATTTAAGGTTACTCTAAAGAAGGCAACAAAGCTGTTCAACATTATAAAATCAATAGTCGTTTTGAGAAGACTCCAGAAACAGAAGCTATTGTTGATGCTAAGTTTCAGTAAGTAATTCAGTTATTCATACAAATAAGTGTTGATGTGTTGAAGACTATGCTATGAGATGTTTACATAATTCTCTATGCCCATTATAATTTGTTGAATCCTATTTGTCAGAATTTGATTTTAGATGAATGAATAAGAATAAAATCGTATATCTTTTATTTCAGAGCTATGGAAGTTTTAGACCTACTGCTTACTTTTCAGAGAAACTTACGTCTCAAGGTAACAAATATCTCTTTCTTTTTCTATATATTGCGCAGATACTTTTTAATAGTCGAATTTTTGCCTTTCAAACACAGATAATTATGGATACATGGATTTGAATGCAGACGTTTTGACAGTTGTGTATACTGTTATTGATTCGCTTAGCTAAACCATTCTCGTATCTGAAAGCAATGCGCGATTGTTTATTGAATAGTGAAGGTGCCCCTTATTTTCCTTGTTTCAATTACTTAAAAAATATACATTTATTTTAAAACCGTTTCAGGTTTTTGTGACAAGATTTAAATTTACAGAGCAAGCAGCAATCAAAAAGAAATCAGGAACAGTATTAGAACCGTTGTTATATGAAACATATGATCCAAGTGAACAAACTAAGTACGTTTTTATTAACTATTTGACTGTCAAATTGGAATATCTTTCAGAGTTCCCGTGGCTAATAGTAGTTTTTGGGTACTGTCTGATTGATTCCAGAAAGTAACTGGGTTCTTTAAGACATTTTCTGAAATCTTTTAATCGAACAGAAAGTTGAGGAGAAATAAGTGCTCATAGAATATATATAAAATGCTTATTTCATTTTTCTAGAAAAGCTCTCAAGAAACAGCGAGTAGTTTTAAAAGAATTGAGAGAAATGTTCCATAGTTCAGCAATATTTACCATAGAATCCACTACTGCTATTTTAATGGTAGGTGTTGAGATTTTGATTTTAATTTTCCAGACTTTTACTTAATCTTATTGAAAGTTTCATTTTATTGAATCAAAAACGTAAAAAATATTTAACTTGAGAAAAGGGATATACATTGTACTTGCATTTAATTTAGATATTTTTGTTTTGTAGGATTTATCAAATTATAAGTATGATAAAATGGTTGTGAAATCACTCGATATTTTAAATAAGATGTATTCATCTGAAAATGATATGTTCCGATTGTCAAAGAAGGCATTGGTAAGTAACAGTCATGTCTGATGTCATTATATACCTACATGAATATTCAATAAAATTTGTACATTTAACAAAATTAATTGAGGTAATTTGAACTAAATTCAAAATATTTTCTCTTATTTATTTAGGTTTTACAAACCCATGATTCCGCAAGGGTACATAGAGAAGTACAAAGAAGTTTACCAACTTTAAGACGATTAGCCAGACAAAAGTTAAATGACCAACAAGTACAGTTGATGAATGAAGTTTTAGATGAATTAGCAGAGTATGTATAACTTTACTTTCTTAAACAGCCTTGCGTAACCAACCACCAAGATTATCTTTCTCACTTTTTCCAGGCATTTCATGCATATGCCTAGCCAAATCGTTAGGTATTCCTATTTACCATTTCAGATTTTGTCATTTGCCAAAAACACAAGAGGAACCACATCACATGAATCAGAATATAATGATCAGTCATGGTAAGTAAATTTAACTTCTAGGGCTCAGATCTTTTTGTAATATTTATCTTGTGTATGTCTAACAATCAACAAACTGACTGTTGTTGTATTTTGATGTGTTGCATTTCAGGTCTACTCACGATCGTGTTGGAAATATTGTCTCAGGAAATAGACGCCCGTCTCATAGTAAGTTATACTTCACTTCTTTATTTCATAAATTGAATTGCCAATATCCAAACTGTAAGTCTATAAAATTTTACATGTTTAAAATAATTAATAACAAATGTGTATCAATATTACAAAATTTTTATTCAAGTTATCCGGGAGATAATATATAAATTTTCATAGTAATCTATACAAAATCGTTTTGTATCATCTCCTTTCTCAACAACCTCAACTGGTAATGTCCCTGATGTTTTCATTATTTTTACTAGGAACAATACAAAGGAATGGAAAGTGTGTTCAAGAAAACTTTGTATTTATTACAATTATTGATTCGTGAAAACCATAAAGTTCAAGAGAAGATGTTTGAAAACTTAGATCAGCTTCTCGATGTTCAAATTGTAAGATCCGATTTAGCCCTAGCACTTCAAGAGGTAAGTCTTTTTCTGCTTCAAGCCCTTGTGTGTTTGGTGAATATCATCTCTATTTGCATTTGGAATGTACATGATAAATGATAAGGTTAAACAGTATAAAACTGAAGAAAATTAGAAAATGACAAAGGCAAATAGCTCAACAATGATTTTCCTTAAGCCGTTTTACAATTATACAGATTTTATGTAAGACAAATCGATTGATAATATATGATGTGTTTTTACAGATATTTATCGGAAATCAGGGCACATGTTTGAAAGTCCATTCACGACAAATGCAAAGAATAGTTTATCTGGCTGCTGAATGTCAACACCATGCTCCCGAGTTTCTGGATTTGCTTAAAGCTTTGGTGAAAGTTGAAGGTTTAGATTTGACAATCAAGCGAAATCAAGCTCTAGTAATGAAATATATTATGCAGACATTTAAGAAGGCAGCTTATGTTTTAGATCAACCACGAGAAATGAAGTAAGTATCCTGTGAAAGCGAAATTTAACGCTAAAACTAACGGTACATGACTTTGACAAGAAATTGATCAGGAAGAGTAAAACGCTAATCTGGATTATTGCAGGTATTGGAACAAGACATAAAAGAGTTGCAAAAATCCATTGAACACGAAAATTTCGAATACACATGTATGTAACAAAGATGTTGTTTGATATTTGACAGATATGTATCTTTATATATTTAATGATTACAGGGAGAAGATTCTTACAAATAAAACAGAAAGAGGTCATCTAACATATTTCATTAGCTTAGTAGATCTACTGGCAACCTGTGCTGAGGTTTGTGTTCTTCAGTTTCTTCGGTTTTCTTTTACTTACATGGTAGACGATCTGCTATATTGCTTTCTTAGAAATATCTTAAATTTGTCCCTGAACTATATTTTTTCTATAGGTTATCTGACCCCGTCTAGTCGTTCGGATATGGCCCCTGTGTTATGGATTTTACATTAGTCCCATCTAAAGAGGATAATGTCAAAATTTCCCCATTGCACAATGAACGGTTTTGCCAATTAGCTTAACCAATAAAATATATTTTGTTCATTTAACAAGTAATATTTATGTTTTAGATTCTTATCTTAGCTTTACAAAATATTCCTTTTTTTAGGGTGAAAATAAATTTATTGAATCATTATGCCAAACAATTTTACCAGTTGAAGAAATATTATGGGTCATCACACATGGACAGATTGACAATAATTTAAAGAAACCATTTATTAAATTCATGTTGTGGGTTTATATGAAGACCTCTGGTAATTTAATTGAAAGTGGTGCTGCTGATTTACAGCATGATAAGTAAGTACCTGTTACCGTGTTGACATTAATTCTTCTTCTAGTCTACATACACTTTGTATTAATTTCAAAAATTTAGATTCTTCATGAATTAAATCATCATATGGATTGTATAAGAGATGGGACTTATGTGGGACAAATGTCAGTTATATTGTATTGTTCTTTAAATTTGAGGCTTTTATGATTAAAGAAACAAAGTACTAACGATCCGAACCGCAAAACGAAACTCGAAATCCAAAAAGACATTTTGACGAAACATAGCTTACGGCTATGAACTTTTCACATGAGGAATAATACCAATCATACATGAGTAAGTATTTCATAATGAAAAGTGGTATCAGGTGTCTAGAAGAGTAAGCATACCCTGTCTGACGCCACACCCGTCCTATGAAGATACTTTGGTAATTCTCTTTGTCACGAATTGGACAAAATTTTGATTAACGGAATTCTCTTGTTCGTGCGTATTTTCATTGTGATACGTGGGAACATATGTTTGGACATTTTATCATTTAAGGCAAATGTGGGATTTTATCAATTCGGCTGCTGGTGAAATAAACCAACTCACTGACTATCTGTCTCGATATCCCGAGCGATCATCATATCTATTTAAAGCACCACCTGCTAAAAGGTAAGACCAATTTTCCCTGAAAATTTTTATAGACAATGTAGATTCGAAATTACTCATTGAAATTTTATACTTAAATGCTTGTTGATTCATTGTTGTTTGACATGCCTTTTCACACACATTTTAATGAATTGTTTCTATTTTGCAGTGAAGTTGCTGAGAATCATGATACTAGATCTGTGATGCATGGTAGTTTATTCTACGTTCTTGAAGCTCTTATGCCATTTTTACATGTATGTATACAAACACTATTCTAAGATTAGAAATGTTTGATTGTTCAATTATGTTCGCCTGTTAATAAATGGCACCTGCACATCTTGCATCCTGTTAAGGAATCTTACTTACTTGAGAGCGGTTATTTCTAATGAATATGATCGTTTAAATATGTAAACGTATATTAACCTTATGGCAAACGCTATGTATATAACTTTTGGACATCTTGTCCCGGGGCCTTATTCTCGAAAACTTAACTAAGATAAAATCCAGATTTTAAGAAATACAGTTATCTGATTGGATAATAAAGCTATATTTAAAATCAATTTTAGTGATTGTCCAATCAGATGACTGGAACACTAAAATGATTGTAAGTTAAGTTTTCGAGAATAAGGCCCCTGTACATACTGAATTAATTTTGTTTGTGTTCATTGTATTTGCAGGTGTTTTATACGGTATTTTATCAACCAGATAAAGATGTTAATCCAAATGAAGTGAATACAACAGACAGTATAGCTAATGGTTTAGTAGTAAGTAGCAATTTCTTTTTATCATTTTTTACAAATGACTGTTCTATAGAACACGTGTTAAAATTGTTGCTAGATCCCACTTCAGATGGTGTTGATGCTTATCATGTAGGCATTGATTTTAACTCAACAAACTTGACAAAAGGATTTCTAAATGCATCGAGGAATCGGCATTGAAAGTTGTAAAGTCATCTCTCAGAAATCAATATATTATTTCAGGCTCTTTGTGATATTCTTGGTCAAAAGATAACCAACCCTGCTCATATGAAAAACATGGTGATGTGTTTAACTACAATTGTTACTGTTGGTAATGCGTCTAAGACGGTAAGCTTTATATTAAATATGATTTTGCAAGCATTCAGTTGGGAATGGCTCCTTTTGTTCATCCATGTGAGTGAAGCAATTGTTTGATATATTCTCCAAATTTCAAGAAAGTTCGTCGTACCGAGGAGATCCGCGAAGACCATTGTTGCTAATTATGCCGTAAATATTTGACTTTTTCAGCTCTTGATGAGTGTGTTGGAGAAATTTACTGCTGATATGAAGTTTTCAGATAATGTTAGTGCTGTTAGAAAGGTAAGCGTAAGTTATTCACATAAACTCAAATGGCAAAGAGAACAGCCTTCAAGATGGTATCGTATATTCAGAGGAACGCGATGTCGATGAATTTACATTGTTTTTGTTTCAGGGAAATATGGAGTACTATGCATCTGAACTAGAATTAAATGCCAAGTTTTTTACATTTACTGTCAACTGTAGTCGTGTACATAGTGGTCATAATACAACTAATGCTCAACTTAAAATTAAATCAAAAAGAGGTTTGTAATGCAACTTCTATTTACTAACATTAGCATGAAACCTCTGGGTTTTAGATTTAACTGAAACAAGATAAAGCATTGGATGCACAAGAAAGTTATAGTTGCGGGTGTCGCGCAGACCACTCTTACTCTTTTCGAAACACCCGATGGTACTTTTCGTCTGGGAAGTCCACTACTATATAATTATTGCAACCGAATTTGTCATGCTCTGGACGAGATTTTTGATTAACGGAATTGTTTTGCTTGTACGGATTTTTATTATAAGTTTTAAACTCTCAGACCTACGTAATCTCCGTAGAATACACCCGAATCAAAATTAGATATTTTATGGTCCATTGTTGTTCAGAATAGTCTGTAAAACAATAAACAATACTAAAAATTTCACCTTTGTAGAATACACGTCGATTGGTAGTAATGAAGAATTACCAATGGGTGATGAGTTTCAGAGTTTAGTCAAATGTTTTGTCTCACATCAAGAAAAGAAACCTAAGAAGAAATATGCTATTGCTGTAAAATTAGTGGAACAATTAGAGTAAGCACTTAATTTTTAGTTACCATAATGGATAGACTACTTACGTGGACATTTCACATTTGCCTATCTTAAGTCATATACAATCTAACCCCAGTCCTTCTGTGTTGGTTATTACGGAATTATCATTGCAGGCTTTGGGTTTTTATGAACCTTGAAAGTAAACAACTGATTGAACATGTTCGCACTTAGTATGATTAAACGAGTGTTTTGCGCTTTGTTTCAGAATATCAGCAACACAAGTGAAATTGGTTCATCCTTCATTTTCTTGTCATGAAGATTTAGATATAAGATGTCTTCAATTATTACGAGCTTTGATTCACAATGAAGAGAGAAAATTACCAGAAGATTGGTGTTCACGAACATCAGAATCTAAAATTAAGAAGTACGTAGAAAAAATGAAGTCTTGTTAGAGTCAATGACATTGCTCAAAAGGTCAATAAACGTGGATCACATGTCAAATTAAGAATCAGACATCAGTTAGTATTACAAAAACTTGGGGCGAAACAATGGGTAACGGAATCTCTTTTATTATGATCTTATTCTATTTCGCTATTTGATTACTGCAACTTTACATACATTAACTGATTTTATTTTACTTGTTACAGACAAATGAACCATATAAAAGATGTACAGATAGCTATAAATAATCATAATGTGATTAATCGGGTATTGCCACATTTAGCTCGCCGTAATGATGAAATAGCTAGAGAGGTCCTCGCCTTTATCTGTATCATGCTATTTAATGCTAATAGAGACGTTCAGGTAAGTTGATCTTTTTCTCCAATGATTTTAACCCACTGTAGAATGCAAGATAATTCCGTTAATCAAACAATTATTGACAGCAATTGTTGAAGATTATTAATTAAGGCATTAGTGATGACTTGGAAGTATAAGAAATTAAACAAACGTTTGTTAGACAACCACTATCATATGCCAGCAGAAAGAGTGAAATTGCATGAAACATTTTTGTTACAGAAATCGATGATAGACTATTTTCTGTCTACAAGAGAAGAGGTTTTCTTTATGGCTGTCCGAGATCGAATGCAAATTTCAACTAACGCTATCAAAGAAAAGTAAGTTATTTTTAGAAAGTGTTAAAGTGATAATTTGGAAAGATATTAATTAATATATTTAACTAAGAAAACAATGTAATATATTTAATATATAGTGAATAATATTATTAACGTTAAATGAATAATGTTTTTATATTTATTACAATGAAATATTAAAAGTATTGAATTCTGATATTGTCAATTTTACTTACAAATAATGATTCTAATAAAGCGTGGAGTTTAATGAGTGATATTCTACCTCTTTCTATTCTTTAAAATATTCTTTCTTTCAAACTTCCATTTTGAGCCCTCAAAGGTATCAAAAAGTTTCGAAATATTCTTTAAGAAAGTATTCTACTATTTTCAATTCTTTAAATTGTAATATTTCTCGTCTAGAAATTAATGAAAACAATCTTTTTTATGCGATCCTGTAGAGGTCGAAACTTTTGTCTTACCAATGAAGGCTCAAGATGCGAACATTCTAAAATGGTGCTTACTAAATATGACAACTTCTGTTAGCTGTATTAATTGTCAGAACATATCAACTTATTCTACAAAATTCGCAATAAGTGTCAGCCGCACCAGGAAACCTACGATAAAATAGATATGAAATGAAATAAATGGAGTTTGACGTCCTGCTTTTCTGCACATATATGGGTTAATTGAGGACGGGCAAACGCCATGCAGTGTGAGGGAAATTTTGCCAGGACAGCGGCATTAGCCTGCTCTTAATAAAATAGATATGAATTCAAATGAATAAAGTTGTAATAATCTTGTCGTCATATCTAGATAAAGCCATTGTGTCACTTTATTTCTTCCTGTAGATATTTGTTGCTGAAAAAGACACGTCGTAAGACAGGGTAAATAGCCGTATATAGCATGAGGAATAAATACCACATGGGGCATCGAAATGTTTTACTTTGATTATTGTGTGATTTGGAGCTGCTTTTTGTCTTCATGATATCAATATTTTCCTCTTGTTTTTCATATTGAACACATTATCTAGATTTCAGAGATAGTTGTCACGTCTGTTTTGCATGGTAGTCTTCTCTTTAAGCACGTCCTTTTTCTTTCATTTCTAGAATCAAGAGTCCACAGAATTTATAGAATGGATATCATTTTTATGAAATATGTATTTTAGAATTTTTTTGTTTATGTGCTTGTAGAAGAAGCACAGTTCTTGTGAAAATGAAATTTGTAATTATTTTTTAACGTTCGAGTAAGTCAGCGTTGTGTTATTGTTGATAATGTGCTTGTAGAAGAAGCGCAGGTCTTGTGAACATTACATTTTGCAAATTTGTTTCGATCGTTTAAGTAAGTTTCGTCGTTGTGGGTTGTTTTTATTTTTCATATGTACTTTGATTTTTTGCATCTGGATTGTAAGATTGTTATTATTTGTTTAGGTAGTATATAATCAAATTCTCTTGTGATCAATCATTTCATAATCTACATCTTTCTTAAATACTCATGACTTGCACACTTTTAAGATGGCTTTAAATCACGAAATATATCTTTATATAACTCTATATTCATATAACTCTATTATCTGCAATAATTTAGAAAATAAATGCTGTAACGAAAGTACTTGGTTTTCAAATAGGGTTATTATATTATTTTCAGACGTTCACTGCTCGCTCAACATGAAGCTCGGGTCAAAGAAGCACTAGCTAATATGACTAATTACAGTACTACACTGACTGTTGGAAGAAAAGCTCTACAGGTAACAAATAATTGATACTCAATTTGCATTGCAAAGAGCTTACTATGTATATTATTATGGTATATTGACCATTCAGAAACACCTCATGCTATACATAGATCCTCCTTGTGCTGCTTTTAGATTGAATAGCAAACTGCTTGTGAAATCGGCTCTTTTCTATTTTAGCAAATACAAGTTTATGAACAGAAGATGAGAGTTGAAAGACTAGGAGGTTGGGTAAGTTACCATCAATTATCATTACACCTATTTAAACTAAATCATAGAATGGGTAATCGGGCATTAATTTGATGGATTCAATGGTCAACTACAGCCTCCCTTTATAGTTTGGTATTTTTGGCGAATTTTGTTTAGTAAATGCTTAGATTTTTAAACACTCTCCATTATAAGCTTTAGATACACATTTCACAATTGCTTGATATTTTATTGAGATGTTTCCATACTTCAATATTGATATGCTGTTTGATTTGTTGATATTAAGATAAGAAAGAGGAAATTACTAGTAAATATGATATTATAGCTAAATGTTTCTTATCAAGTATTTTATCTTTTAGAACTATAGTGTCTAGTGTGATAATATATATATAATCACCAAATATACTCAAATACCCACCCTTTTTTATATATTTATTCCATGCCAAGTTATCTGCTCGCTAAATTATACTTGTACTGGATTTATATAATATGGGCACGTTATTGCAGCATTCAATTTGTTTGTAAGAGTTGATCTTGGTGTATGATAAACTTATTATTTCATTTTCTAAGCGTGCCCTATGTAGAGCTATTGAACCTAAAGACGAAAAAGGCTTAAAAAGAAAACTGACATGGAAACGAAAGAGCAGTCGTGATAGAAAACAACAGCCAAAACAAAAGCCTAAGAAACTGAGTAATGGCTGTCCTAAAGATAGCGAGGCTCTGATGAATGAACAATCTGAACTTGAACTAGCCGATGTTAAAGTTGAGGTAAACGGAAGTAGAAATTCGCATGTGCCTCTTAATAGTAACAAACCTTCGTTGCCATGGCCTTAAATGATGTGAACAGTTTGAAATGTTGTATTTGTAATTGCTAGACAAGTTTTGTTTGGATATTGGCATGGCTCCGGAATGATAGAAAGTCTCTTGCTTTAGAAACATAAGCATTACCTTTGCTTCCAGACAACATTATATAAGTTAGTTAAAGCTTATAGTACATAAACTAATGCTGATTGCTTTATCTTACAATTTGGTATAATGTTTTGAATAATTAATCAATGGCAGCTTTGAAATATCTTTATGGACTGGAATTTCTATCTCATAACTAATAAAACACAATTCATGGTCATTTTCTACATGCATAACACCAACATTCTAAAGCAATACCATCTAGTTAAAATGAAAGAACGATAGATCTTTAGAACCAATCCCATCTTTTGATATTGTCAATACTTTTCTTAAATCCATGTAGCGAGTTGCAACTAATTGCTAAAAGCATGATATATGTATAGTACCATTATAGACAGAGCTCAGTGTTAACATGAATATTGAAATAGAAACTAGGAACCGCTGTCAATGTTTGTTGTAAAAAAATAAATGTTAATCTTGTTAGTTAAAATACAAATTTGGAACATCGAGCATGGGGAACTACGCATGGATTTCACTCATTTGCACTTTTCTCTTCACAAAAGATGTGCACTTTTCCGGCACCCTTAACACACTGTTCACCTTCTAGTAGTTGTTCGTTTGTTGTAGCACTGTTTTATATTCCATTTCACCATAATTTCCTCCTTTTATCCATTCCTTTCATTCTTAGTATTTAGATATAATAGTAGACAGTATGCTAGTAAAAAGATCCCAATTATTGAATAATAAGAAATAATCATTTCCTCTATATTCTGTAATAATATATTTAGTCATGAAAAGTGTAAATCAATTTTTGGATTCTTCTCTGATATTAAAATATGTTTATTTAATTACATAAGTTATGTGTTATAGTTATAACATATAAAACTAATTGAATTGCTAATGGGTATTTAGGAAGCTAAACCGGAAGAAGAAGTGGCAGCATCAATGGATGAAGGTGTAAAAGATATGCTAGAGTATAAAGATGATGGTTATATTGAATTAGTATTAAAATTAATGGCCAGGATATGTGATGGTCAGAACACTGGACTGCAGGTAATTGTTGGTATATTATGGCCTTTCAACAAAAAGTGAATTTAGCACTCCGTTTGCGCACATTCTAGCAGTCTATAGTTAAAAATTGTCAGATCATTACGAAAATCGATAAGAATCATCCTTGATGCAAACCCACTTGTCAAACCTAAAAAGAAAAGAAGCTGTCCAAAAATGCAACTGAAAATGTCAATAGATCAACTGAGAGTAGATAAACATAAATTTCTTATAACTCTACTGATGAATGTGTTTAACCATTTCAGGATTATTTAAGAGAACAACCTGATAATGTCAAATCATTTAATATTGTTGGGGACACATCACAGTTCCTCAACGTTGTATATACTACTATTAATAATAAAACTATAGACTTAGTGATACAAACATTTAGTACGCTCAACGAATTCTGCTCTGTAAGTACAAAAATTCATTAGCTCTAGTTATTTATATCGTCCAGTAATGTGTAGATTTGAATTTTTAAGCACAAAGCACAATATTGCATTTACAAACCAATGGATAATACAGACAAATACTCACAAAAGTTACATCACATAAACAATATTAGAACATTATTTATGATAGTTACGATTATGAATTTATTTATTTAAGGGTAATCAAGAAAATCGTGCTGTGATATATGATAAAAAAGTGATAGATTATATTAATTTTATATTACGTGCTGGTGAAATAGCTGATTGTCCTGTTGACAAGGTTTGTGTCATCATATAACTGAAGCAATATTAGTAATATAATACTAGTAGACAAGATGCCATGTTTTAGTAACAAAGAATGGCAAAGCAAATCGTTTCTGTATTAACTATAGAACTACACTTTAACATGAATGATCAGAAAAAGCTTCGTGAAATGAGATGGGATGAGTGTTACGGAGTCACCTTCACGTTTTTTAAATCTCGACCCGTTGTTAGGATTTTGGCATATAACGATCATCTCGAATTTAGGAGTGAAATGGAATATACGTCCTCCTATTCTGCACCTGTTTAGCTAATGAGTACGGGAAAACGCATGGAGTTTGCGACATTTTGAAAGTTGAACTATAATGTCTTCCGATTTCTATCAAATGATTACTAGCAATTCCTTTGTTTTTTTTTCATATTCAATATATATATTTTGATAGGTTATTGAACTCCAACAGATAATATCGTCTCTAATTACATCATTAATAGAAGAAAATGGACCTGGTGCATCACAGGTTGCTAAAGCTGTTAAAGATGCTCTAGATAAGGAAGCTGTATATAGATGTATGACAGCATGTTATGAGATGCATCAAGCTGAAAAACCTAAACTTGAAGGTTTGATGAAGGGATCTGAAGCTGGTAGTTATCTACAATCAGCTAAATCAATTGCTGCTTTTGGTGGAAGTTTAATTCAGGGAGTTGTGGTAAGTGTTGGTAACTTTGCGCTTTCTACAAAATCACCATCTTTTAACAAAACAAAGCACACCATGAAACAAATCTGATAAACGTGATAAATAATATACATTGTTATTTAACTGAAAACAGTTCTGTTTCGGCCTTCTGGGCCTCATCAGTGCAGTGCTGATACTGGAGTTTATTGTTATTTATATGAACTTTTATTTGTATAGAAAGGGAAGAAGAGAAGTGCCTTAAAAGAAACCGTGATGGAAGTTGGTTTTGGATTTTATATGATTTTAGCCAGAATGATAGATATTGACCCACTCCTAAATTTACGTAAGTATTCAATGATTATTACAATACAATGTAAAAGTATTCAAACATTTCTGACTGTAACTATGCCAGTTACATTGCACCCAGTCAACCCAGTCAACCCAGCCAACCCAGTCAAGAGCTTTGGCCAAGAATCAGCTGGTAGAAAGGCTCTTCGTGGAACCTAAGTTGTTATCCTTGTAAAATATAGATGTTTCTTTCTTTCGTTTCTTTATTATTAAATTTTAATTCTCCTTAATAGAATTGAACTTGACCCCAGAAAATCTGAAAGCTTTCGATTATTACAAGAAAAATTCCTGTTCCATTGAAATTGTGAAAGATGACGTTCTTCAAAAGGTTAACTTTCGAGTAAAGAACAAGGTAAGTAAAAGGTCTTTTGTTAATGGTAAAATAGAATATAAAACTAAAATATAGTTCATGATTTAGATGGTTCAAAGAAAATCAGGAAAGTGGTATATTGGTCAAGAAAATAAAACACAGAATGGCTTTCAAAAATTGAAATTCCAGTCTGTTTTGCTACTTATATTTAATGCTAATTTTATAACAGAGTGTAGTAAGAGACGAAGTAAAAGAGAAATTGAAATGGAATGTTGATAGAACATCACCAAGTAATAAAATAAGAGATCTGATGCAATGGACACACGATATTATGAAGGATATCACCTACCAGAAGAAGATTCTTGATAATCCCATTGCCAAGATGTTTACTAAAGGATGGTAAGTACCACCTTCGGTTAATTTTGTATTCTTCAAACCAAGATTTATAGACAAATATGGATATGTGGTTTCAAATTCGATTATCAAATTAAATTTTTTATTAACTTTTTATTTGTTGCAGGCTAGTGTGGAACTATGGATCTATTCTTCTCAGTTTAGCTATTAACATTATTATGTTAGTTACATGGAATGCTAAAGCGTCAATGGAGGATTGTGCTGCAGTGTTTGAAAATGATCCTGCCAATGCTTCAATTCTTTGCCCTGGTATTTATGAGTAAGTATTAAATTTAATTTAATTCTATATTGTCTAAATATATTTAGCCAAAACAATGCCATTACCACCATCTACAAATTATTGTTGAAACATTAAACAGAAGTAATGTTAAAGGGATGAAATCCAATTCTTTAACATACAGTAATTTTGACGTTTGGAAGACACAATGGTTGATTATTTCTTTCATTTCAGTCCAGTTCCTGCAATAATTGGTATACCAGCAGATCAGTACACTATAACATTATGGGCTTTAGGCGGTGTCCATAATCTCTTTTCTCTTTTTGTACTCATCAGTTACTTTCTGTCCAATCATCCTCGAATGCCAAATATCGTTGAAATAAAGGCTGGGGCCAGGTAGGACATATTCTATTATTCAATTAATCGTAGCATCTGTTTTTGAAATCGTACAGAGATTTTTTATGTCGAATATAGCATTGTAGTATCATCTTTCTATACATAAATAAAATTTCTTCATACTCATGAATTATAAGAATAATCGAGGTGGGAATGTGATATATATATATTGTTATTAATGTTATTGAAGGAAACTTTGTGGTCGATCTTATCCTGATGACGAAGAGCTGATGAAGAAAACAGAAAAAGTTTCTAACCTCAATGTTAATTTATTTAGTTTCACCACATTCTACTATCTGGTGAGTACAAAATAGCTCAGCACATTAAAAATCCGTACAAGCAAATCCATTCTGTTAAAACAAAAATCACGTCCAAACGATCGAGAGTAACAGTTGTATAGAACTTCTAATATGACTCTTTGTTTTGGCTTTTTGGGTACAGATGCATACGACTTTCTATAATTTGACAGTCTTTGGGCTATTTGAAAAAAGAACAAACTGGTCGTAGGGAACACAGCTAAGAATCATTTCATGTGTTTGTTTTCTGTGAAAATCTCCTGGCCTTGACTTAATAATTGGTTCACTAGTAATTGGTAACATTATTTTCCCATTACAGCTTTTTCTTGGTATGTCTATAGCAGGAACTCTATTCCATGGTTACTTCTTTGCTTTCCATTTATTAAATATTGTCAACAATAATCAGCTACTGAGTGGAGTTATAAAGGCTGTAACAGTTAATGGTAAGTAAATCTGAATATAGATTCACCAGGTTTCTCTATAACTGATCTTGAATCACTTGTATGAAGAAAACGTGCATTGAAAAAGGTTAGGTAGGGTTAAGTAAGGTTACGTAAAAAATAAATGTTAATGACCGACCACGTAAGTGTTTACTCGGTGGATTTCTTAAAACAAGAGTTCAATTTTCTGGAAGATTAAATGATGTTTTATTTACTTACAATCGCCTGCAGTTCTTCATTATTGTGTTTGGGGTACATAATTTAAAGAGCTAATTAAGATAATACAAAATAATGTTATTTTCTGTTTTTAGGCATGTCGTTACTATGGGTTGCAGTTCTTGGTTTTGTTGTGATATATATTTACTCTCTGGTGGGATTTGCTCTGTTAAGAAGTTATTTTTCTGCCAGTGACTATCTCTATTGTTCTACATTGTGGGAATGTACCGTTACAGTGATACGATATGGTCTTATTGGAGACATGTTTGAAGTAAGTTAGATAGATTTTTTGAGGATCTACCTTAAATAATCACGACGTCAAATAGATGATGGTGGTAGTTCCTTTAGTGGAATCAACACGAAAAAAAGTATGGACCTTGTCTGAAGTAACAAGGGTTGTGCTCTTGATAAAAAGTCCTCAATGCATCGCGTTATCCGCCTTCATCAGCCCAATATGGAACAGGGAAAGATATCATATTATCTCTATTTAATTCCCTCCCTCATCTGAAACTTCTAAAGGACATACATTAATTTTCTGAATTTCAGGAAATAAAACAAAATCCACGGGGCAGCTCGTTTGGTAGTTTTTGGCCATTAGTTATATATCATGTAACATTCTTTATATTTATAACAACTATTGGTTTAAACATTATATTTGGTATTATTGTTGATACTTTCTCAGAAATGAGAGACCTAAAGGTAAGATAATGTTTTATATTTTAGTTTACCAACATGAAAAAATGTTACAATAATTAACAAGCAATATGGTCTTTTTTTCTCCAGACTGGTGTTATGTTTGCATTTTTTTAAAAGGACAATATTATATAAAAGGTCGCATATATGATATACAAGAGGCCGTATATAAAAGAGGCCGCATTATAGCATATAAAGAAGCCATATAGGATATACAAGAGGCCACATATAGGATATAAAGAGACCATAAAGGATATACAAGAGGCCACATATAGGATATACAAGAGGCCGCATATGGAATTTACAAGAGGTCGAATATAGGGATTATAAAAGGCCTTTTGTAGAATTTCATAATGTTATTATGTATTTTTTTGGTAATTTTCAGTGGAGAGCAGAGTCAGATATGAAAGATACGTGTTTTATTTGTAGTAGAAATAGTTACGATTTTGAACATCATGGCAGGGTAAGAATTATCATATTGATTTGTATTGAAAGGTAATGAAACTATTGCACTTGATGATTTGCAAGATATGCACTTATATCCGCAGCTATATTTGTTATTAGCATTAATCATGTAACGTTTCGTATTGATGACTACCATTTGAATCTTAAATGCAAATTGTGCATTAATTTTGTATATGCATTTGATTGTAGGGATTTGATTATCATGTTAAAAATGAACATAATATGTGGAGTTATGTATATTTTATCATACATCTGGATGACATAAAAGAAAGTGATTATACAGCTCTAGAACTGTATGTCAGTAAACATGTAAGTATTAAAAATTTATATTTAGAAAAATGAAATATTTTGCCAGACCTGATATTATTGTGTATCGTTTGTCGTATGTTACTTCTTTTAAATGTATTTACTTTTGACTACAATTCCGAGTGTCATTTAATTAATTGAAAAGCAACCCACCGCTAGAAATGCTTTGGCAATTAATCATGAGTAGTAAAACTAAAATATATTATATGTGTGTACATATTTCAATCAATAACATGTTTTTACAATATTTTAAAATTTAATTTACAGGTAGAAAATGAAGGTTATGATTTTTTCCCTCTAAATCAAGCTTTATGTTTAACATCAATTGATATAGACTCTACAGAAACTAAAATAGATGATCTGCTACACCAAGTTACTGCTATAGCTAAGAAACAAAAAGAAGATGTAAGTCTAACTATTATATTATGATATATATAATTATGATATACTTAAATTACAATATTACAGATAGTTTGTTGTACTGTTAAACTCCCAATAGTCATACTCCCATTAGTCACACTCCCATTAGTTAAATTCCCATTAGTCATACTCCCATTAGTTAAACTCCCATTAGTCATACTCCCATTAGTTAAACTCACAATAGTCATACTCCCATTAGTTAAACTCCCATTAGTTGAGTTAAACTGTAACCATTGATTTAACACTATTATATCGTTTTTTTTCTGATTATTGTATTGTGTCCTTTGTTGTAGTCCTATGTATCAAATTCAGATATGAAAAACATGTTAGCAATATTTGATTTCAACAAATTTACCACTTTTATGGGTTTCTGTCACTTCAATTCTTATCATAATTCAAACATTTCATTGCAGGAAGCGGAGAAAAAGAGAAAGGTAGAAAAATTAAAACAGAAGAGGTGGCAAGAGAAACATCGTCGTAATTTCTTTGGATATAATCAGGAATATGATGATACACAACCGTTAATCCCTCGTGCTATAAGTGATGATAGACTTTCACGAGAACCTAGTGCTTCACGGGATGTTCCAATGATATTAAGGCGCCCTGCCGACCCCAGAACCGCTTCAAAACTATTATCCCCTCCAACTGATGACTCTTTTCAATTACGTCGGCGCCATCTTCCCCCAAAACTTCCACACTCGGCCTCTCAAGAGGAAGGACCCGAGGAGGTGCTGACTGATAGTGATTCAGATAGTTTTCAACGTGAAGGTTCATACGATATTTTGGATGATGACAATGATTCATTACCACCTCCACCTCCACCTTTACCACAACCCCCACCCCCACTTAATTTACCTAGTTCACCATTAGCTAGAAAGCCAGAGTTACCTCCTGAACTAACAGAAGATGGAGGTGAGGGTGACCATATTAGATCAACTGATTTATAACTGTAACGTCAATAAATAGATAAGGTATAGTCTAAGTGAATGTATTGGTTGGTTCCCGTAAGGGTCATTGGAAAAATGAAGGCGACATTGATGTAATCAAAAGGTAAATGATAACCATAAAAAGTGCTATGATTTGTGATTGATATTGGTTGTTTTGAACTATGCCACATTCAAGCCTGAGGGCTTCCACAATATCCAACATCTACTTATTTTTACTATGTGATTTGTTTGGGAAAGTTTATCCCGTGTTTAGATTATCTTAGCTATCATATCATTCATTTATAATATTTTTATCATTAAGTGCTATAGGCATAGTATGTATTTCATTTCAATATTTTGTTGTACTTAAAATCAAAATCTTTGTTTTCTTAAATTATATTTGATTGCTAAATTGTTTATTTTTAAGCTTTTAATGAGCTGCGATAATTTTCTTTTTTCTGTTTCCATTTAAATGTATTTACCCATATTGACATCTTACTGACGAAGTTTTTACATATTGTCATTGTGAATTATCGTTTTATATGGTATATTTGTTGTCCAATAATTCAGTTTAGAATTTAATATCCATGAAGAATTTGAGAAATATAGACTGTATAATTTTCATGTGGTAATGGTCCAAATCTGACAGTAAACATTTAAATATTTTTTTTTCAATGTTCTCATCGGTTAATCAATACAGTGTATGTAAAATTGGATTGTTTTGTGGCAAATACATGTATTTATTCACATGATCATAGTGAAATAGTACGAACGCAACATAAACCAATTCCATGTGCATATTGTACAAATATATCGTGACTCTACTTTTGTTTTCTCTCTCACTTATCATATAATATTTGGATAACGTTATTAAATATAACGTATTTTATATAACATTATTAGTCTACTTACTGTATTTTAATTGTCATTTTTGATATCTGATGTATGTTGGTAATAAAATTATGTATAAATTTGTTTGTGTTGAATAATTTGTTTTTCGTACCTTTTATCAATACTTCTACAAAAACATATATATGAAGTTTAAAAACGGCCTGAGTATTGAGTATCCCTTTACCCCATTTCCGTTGAAATGCATTTCACTGATGACATTTTAAAGCCAAAAAGCGGTTGTCAAGTAAAGTACGCCCCCTTTCTCCCATCATCCCAATGTCATACCTTTCTCCTTTACTATGTACGTCAAAAGCCATGACCGATAATAGTACTAGGAAAATTTGATTGACGACAATATCCTACACTTACCAATGAAAACCTCTGTCACAAATAACCAACCTTTACGCATGCAAGCTATCTATGTCTTATCATCCAGCCGTCGAATGAATTGCAAATTTTAGAGACGCAACCAGAACAAATAGCTTTAATATGCCCGATTAAACAAATCCGACAAAACATGCATGCAGTAGAATTGTCATATTGACGAGGAGTTCTCTTTGCGGTTGTTATTCGACCTAGAAAGTTCCTATCAAAAGAACATGCTCTAAAGTAACATTGGAAACATGATCTTGCGGATGTGAAGCTACCCTCAAAATATTATACAATTCTGAAAAAGTGTGGTATTCAATGCAACCTTAGCCACTGCTGATGTGTTGGTCTAACATGCTAAGATTCGAACTTTAAGTCCTGCAAAGACCCGGTTGTAAGATAAGGCAACACATTCCAAATTTAGAATATATTATAATTCTTTTAACTTTCAACACATTTTAATAACTAACATATTGCACAAAAACAATTTTTTAACACTTTCATTGCATACAATTATTACACACTAGAGATTTATAGAGTGCTGTCGGAAATGATCTGTGACCCGATTGAAACATGTCTGTGATGACTGATTTCGCACTTTTCTCCAAGAATAATCATATCGTCAGTCTTAAGGCTTGAATTGTCTTTTTATGTTTTTTATTTGATTCTAACGATAGTCTTCTGACAAATAATGAGTAACCTCTGTCTGGTATACTAACAATTTGAGATTTAATGTCCTTTTCACACAGCAATCTATTCCACCACCGTCCTGTTATACGCTGTGCCATTTTATTGTACACCACGTAACGTCTTGCTCTAGGCTTCGTCTGCACTGCAAATTCAAACATGGCGGGTTTCTCTTGCTCCGCGGTAAAATATTTTTCTTCCTATAGTGTTCATCGTTTTATGACCATAAATTATCACTTGATAAAGAATTGTCTTGACATATAATCTTCTGCCATTGTGATCAGTTCTGGTCGTTGAGGATGAAATTATTTTCAGGAACCATTTCTCGTCTCAACAGAAAATCGTTGGCTTTGTTCTGTAAAACACAAAAAATGGATATCACTTATCTAAATTATAGGATATCTAGCTTCACTTTAAAGTTTAATGTGAAAGTTTTACTGAAACGTGTTAATAATTGTAATCGTCGTTGATGATAAGTACCGATGCAAAATGCCGGAAATATTGGCTCTTTATAACCTGCAAAAAAGAAAAATTTGGCATTTTTATTGTAATCTCACTATCAATCTTACCTTTTTTACATTTGTACGAGACTCTGGTGTTGATTTCAAATAAGGTTTAGAAGCTGCCATTTTCACTTTTTTAACCGTTTTAATTGTTCCTGTAGATGTATCGGTTTTTCTTTTCTTAGATTGACCCGCTCCACTAGACGTGCTCGTGCTATCATCTAAGGTAAAAGTGTCATCACGTCTTAATGTTGTAAATAATGTATCTCTAAATCACTATTTAATATAGCATCACGACTTTCTCTAACTTCATTTTCATAATTATCAAACAGGTCATCACCTTCTTCTCTGTATGCTACTGTCATCAAAAAATCTAAAATATTGGAGAAATCTTGTATTTTTAAATGATGGCCACGGGTTTTCTTCGCCAACATCGCATAGAACTATACAAATAATTTTCTACCTCAGTAGACCAGTTATAGTTACAATAGATTAAACACTTTATATCATTTAATGTGATATGAAACTTAGATTATGATATTACTCTGTTATACTGTTTTACAATAATAATATATTTAAATATAGGTCAGTATACCAGTTATAGTTACAATAGATTAAACACTTTATATCATTTAATGTGATATGAAACTTAGATTATGATATTACTCTGTTATACTGTTTTACAATTATAATATACTTAAATATAGGTCAGTAGACCAGTCATAGTTACAATAGATTAAACATGTTAAATCATGTATTGTGATATAAAACTTAGATCATGATATTACTCAGTTATACTGTTTTACAATAATAATATATTTAAATATAGGTCAGTAGATCAGTCATAGGTACTATAAATTAAACATGTTAAATCATGTATTGTGATATAAAACTTAGATCATGATATTACTCAGTTATACTGTTTTACAATAATAATATATTTAAATATAGGTCAGTATACCAGTTATAGTTACTATAAATTAAACATGTTAAATCATGTATTGTGATATGAAACTTAGATCATGATATTACTCTGTTATACTGTTTTACAATAATTATATATTTAAATATAGGTCAGTATACCAGTTATAGTTACAATAGATTAAACATGTTAAATCATGTATTGTGATATGAAACTTAGATCATGATATTACTCTGTTATACTGTTTTACAATAATAATATATTTAAATATAGGTCAGTAGACCAGTTATAGTTACAATAGATTAAACATTTTATATCATTTAATGTGATATAAAACTTAGATCATGATATTACTCAGCTATACTGTTTTACAATAATAATATATTTAATTATAGGTCAGTAGACCAGTCATAGTTACAATAGATTAAACATTTTATATCATTTAATGTGATATAAAACTTAGATCATGATATTACTCTGCTATACTGTTTTACAATAATAATATATTTAAATATAGGTCAGTAGACCAGTTATAGTTACAATAGATTAAACACTTTATATCATTTAATGTGATATGAAACTTAGATTATGATATTACTCTGTTATACTGTTTTACAATAATAATATATTTAAATATAGGTCAGTATACCAGTTATAGTTACAATAGATTAAACATGTTAAATCAAGTATTGTGATATGAAACTTAGATCATGATATTACTCTGTTATACTGTTTTACAATAATAATATATTTAAATATAGGTCAGTAGATCAGTCATAGGTACTATAAATTAAACATGTTAAATCATGTATTGTGATATGAAACTTAGATCATGATATTACTCTGCTATACTGTTTTACAATAATAATATATTTAAATATAGGTCAGTAAACCAGTCATAGTTACAATAGATTAAACACTTTATATCATTTAATGTGATATGAAACTTAGATTATGATATTACTCTGCTATACTGTTTTACAATAATAATATATTTAATTATAGGTCAGTATACCAGTTATAGTTACAATAGATTAAACATGTTAAATCATGTATTGTGATATGAAACTTAGATCATGATATTACTCTGCTATACTGTTTTACAATAATAATATATTTAAATATAGGTCAGTAGACCAGTTATAGTCACTATAGATTAAACATTTTATATCATTTAATGTGATATGAAACTTAGATCATGATATTACTCAGCTATACTGTTTTACAATAATAATATATTTAATTATAGGTCAGTAGACCAGTCATAGTTACAATAGATTAAACATTTTATATCATTTAATGTGATATAAAACTTAGATCATGATATTACTCAGCTATACTGTTTTACAATAATAATATATTTAAATATAGGTCAGTATACCAGTTATAGTTACAATAGATTAAACATGTTAAATCATGTATTGTGATATGAAACTTAGATCATGATATTACTCTGCTATACTGTTTTACAATAATAATATATTTAAATATAGGTCAGTAGACCAGTTATAGTTACAATAGATTAAACATGTTAAATCATGTATTGTGATATGAAACTTAGATCATGATATTACTCTGTTATACTGTTTTACAATAATAATATATTTAAATATAGGTCAGTAGATCAGTCATAGGTACTATAAATTAAACATGTTAAATCATGTATTGTGATATAAAACTTAGATCATGATATTACTCAGTTATACTGTTTTACAATAATAATATATTTAAATATAGGTCAGTATACCAGTTATAGTTACAATAGATTAAACATGTTAAATCATGTATTGTGATATGAAACTTAGATCATGATATTACTCTGTTATACTGTTTTACAATAATAATATATTTAAATATAGGTCAGTAGACCAGTTATAGTTACAATAGATTAAACATTTTATATCATTTAATGTGATATAAAACTTAGATTATGATATTACTCTGTTATACAATAATAATATATTTAAATATAGGTCAGTAGACCAGTCATAGTTACAATAGATTAAACACTTTATATCATTTAATGTGATATGAAACTTAGATCATGATATTACTCTGTTATACTGTTTTACAATAATAATATATTTAAATATAGGTCAGTAGACCAGTCATAGTTACAATAGATTAAACACTTTATATCATTTAATGTGATATGAAACTTAGATCATGTTATTACTCTGTTATACTGTTTTACAATAATAATATATTTAAATATAGGTCAGTAGACCAGTCATAGTTACAATAGATTAAACACTTTATATCATTTAATGTGATATGAAACTTAGATCATGATATTACTCTATTATACTGTTTTACAATAATAATATATTTAAATATAGGTCAGTAGACCAGTCATAGTTACAATAGATTAAACACTTTATATCATTTAATGTGATATGAAACTTAGATCATGTTATTACTCTGTTATACTGTTTTACAATAATAATATATTTAAATATAGGTCAGTAGACCAGTCATAGTTACAATAGATTAAACACTTTATATCATTTAATATGATATGAAACTTAGATCATGATATCACTCTGTTATACTGTTTTACAATTATAATATACTTAAATATAGGTCAGTAGACCAGTCATAGTTACAATAAATTAAACACTTTATATCATTTACTGTGATGTGAAACTTAGATCATGATATTACTCTGTTATACTGTTTTACAATAATAATATATTTAAATATAGGTCAGTAGACCAGTCATAGTTACAATAGATTAAACACTTTATATCATTTAATGTGATGTGAAACTTAGATCATGATATTACTCTGTTATACTGTTTTACAATAATAATATATTTAAATATAGGTCAGTAGACCAGTCATAGTTACAATAGATTAAACACTTTATATCATTTAATGTGATATGAAACTTAGATTATGATATTACTCTGTTATACTGTTTTACAATAATAATATATTTAATTATAGGTCAGTAGACCAGTTATAGTTACAACAGATATATTAAATCATGTATTGTGATATGATACTTAGATCATGATATAACTAAATCATGTATTGTTATACGGTCATATTATTAGTTGAAAATTTGGTCGCGAGTTCAATTTAACCATGTTTATACTTTCATTCCTTTTTCTATTTATATTTACTGCAAAGATTTTACAATTGCTTGTTTCAAGCTTAATATGATCTGGATTAGATACCCACTTTTTCAAATTTATTAACTAACCTTACGCTTGCTGTACTGATTTGTGTATATATGTTTATTTTCCATTTAATTTATAGCGCTACATCCATTATAGATTTCCTATATTTCTCTATAATTATATTTTTGATTTCCGGAAATGTACATCCTAATCCTGGACCTGCGCGAAATGTATCATTTGTGCATCTGAATGTAAGGAGCTTGCGAAAAAATATTTCAAAAAACCTCACTGCCTTAGATATAATAATAGCTGAATACTCCGAAAAATATGATTTTATCCTTTTGACTGAGACATGGCTTGACACCAATGCATCTTCTGACACTCTTTCTATCCCTTGTTTTCATGCACCAATTAGGAAGGACAGACATGACGGGTATGGTGGGGTAGCTTTATATATTCGCAATACCTTTTTCTTTAAACGGAGATCTGATCTTGAGATTGGCAATACAGAGGGCATCTGGATTGAAACGATTATTAATGATACATACTTTTTGATAGGGACCTTTTACCGACCACCGAACTCCAATGCGGAAATAAATAAGTATATTTTTGATTCTTTTTCTCAGGCAACAGTCTCCAACATCCAAAATATTCTCATCTTCGGCGATTTTAATATAGATTTTCTAAAAAAACGTACCTCTTTTATACATGATGCAATCCAACTTTTTGACTTGAATCTTATCATAAAAAATCCTACACGCTACAACTCAAATGGTACAAATTCTTTAATCGACCTTATACTCTGTAATTGTACTCATTACATAAAATCATCGGGCTGTTTAGCCAACGTATGTAGTGACCACTGCCCTGTGTATTGCCAACTCTCTTTCAGATCTCCTAAACTCATTTCTTATACACGAACAATATGGGATTATTCTAAGGCTAATTTTGAATTACTAAGACGTGACATCAGGAGTACAAGATGGGATGCCATAAGAGACGATTCAAATATTGACACTTCAACTGTTTCCTTTACATGTGAGTTAATAAGAATTGCCAAAAGAAACATACCTAATAAAACCGCGACCATTAGACCACGTGATAAACCTTGGATGAATAATACTATTAGAAAAATGAGCAGAAAGAAAAATAAACTTCATCGGAAAGCTACAAGATCGAATTCTTGTGACGATTGGCACAATTTTAAGACATTTAGAAACGCATATATTAAACTAATAAGGAACTGTAAGAGCGAATATTTTGAAAATTTGGACAATAACATTAACCAGAATAACAATTTTGGGAAAAAGAGCTGGTGGCAACTTGTTGACTCATATGTAAAGAAGACAAAAAATCCAAAAGGGCAGCTACCGCCACTAGTCAAAAATGGTATCCCGTCTTTTACTCCAAAGGACAAAGCAAACTGTTTGAATGATTTTTTCATCACCCAGTCACAAATAGAAAGCACTGATGCACCCTTCCCTCCTGTCAAGCAAAATTCAAATTCACTAAATCACATTGAACTCACTCCTCAGGAAGTTAAAGACATAATATTAACACTTGATACCTCAAAATCTAACGGTCCTGACCAAATAAGTGCAAAATTATTAAAATCTATCAGTTCAGAAATTTGTTTCCCTCTTTGTAACCTTTTCAACCTAAGTCTGTCATTAAAACAAGTACCTTTTATCTGGAAATCGGCAAATGTTACTGCAATACTTAAAAAAGGCGACCCATCAAATTGTACTAATTATAGACCAGTATCTCTTTTAAGTATTGTAGTAAAAATATTTGAGAAATGTATCTACAAACATGTCTTTAACTTCTTGCAGGAACACTCAGTTATTACTAACGTACAAAGCGGTTTCTTGCACGGACACTCAACAGTCTATCAACTAATCGATCTTTCACACTTTTTCTGTCAAGCCATTGATCAGCAACAATATACCAGGGCAGTATTCTGCGACATCAGTAAAGCTTTTGACAGAGTCTGGCATGCTGGGCTCTGTCATAAGCTGGAGGCCGTCGGTATCAGAGGAGACCTCCAGGAATGGTTCCAAAACTATCTTAAAAATAGACAACAATGTGTTGTGGTAAATGGAGTCTCCTCTGAGCTCAAGACGGTCCCAGCTGGTGTTCCGCAGGGTTCTGTCCTGGGACCTCTACTATTTTTAATTTATATTAATGACATCGTTGAAAACATCCGATCGAACATACGTTTATTTGCTGACGATACTAGTCTTTATCTAAAAATTGATGACCCGAATGCATCTGCGGAAGTGCTAAATCATGATCTTGAAACCATCAATAATTGGGCTAAAGCGTGGCTGGTGACTTTCAATCCGCTGAAAACTGAATCACTCGCACTACATACTAAAAATACTCCAACTATGCCCACTTTAAAATTAGATAATGTACCTATTCAGGAAGTTGCACACCACAAACACTTAGGCCTTACTTTTCAAAGAAACTGTCATTGGGATTGTCATATTAATTGTATTTTATTGAAAACTGGTAGGCTCATCAACTGTCTCAGGGGTTTAAAGTACCGTTTAAGTAGGAAATCACTTCAAACTATTTATACCTCTTACATTCTTCCTCATTTTGACTATTGTGATATTATATGGGATGGGTGCACCGACGAACTAACATCTGCATTAGAAAATCTTCAGTTAGATGCACTCAGGACTATATGCGGTGCTGTTAAGGGAACTAGTCATGCTTTACTTTACAAAGAAACTGGTTTCATTACACTGCAGGAAAGACGACGGCGGCATAAGCTGATAATGATGTACAAAATTTTAAATAACCTCACACCAACATATTTATCAGACCTTCTCCCAACTAAAAATACTAATTACAATCTGAGGAATAACAACGATGTACCTTTTCTAAATTGCAGAACAAATATCTTTTACAATTCATTTATTCCATCAGCCATCAGGGAATGGAACAAACAACCAATTTTTCAAAAACTGCATCTATCAATTTCATCTTTTAAAAAGTCGCTTAAATCTAATGATACCAACCCACCTGATACATACAACTTTGGCTCTCGAAAGATTCAAATTTACCACTGCCGCCTTCGTCTTTCCTGCAGTGACCTCAATGGTCATAAATTTCTTCGACACATCAGTGACAACCCTACATGCCTTTGTGGTCATCAATTTGAGGATTCAGAACACTTTCTATTAAACTGCTCCTTACATTTGGATGCACGAAGGAGATCAATAAACCTTTTACCAAACCATTTTAAAAATATATTCAACTTGTTATATGGTGTCCCAAATGACCCTTTTCAGTCTAACTCAATTTTTATTAAAGTTCATGACTTCATTTTATTTTCAAAACGTTTTTAAAATTTTAGAATGTACCTTTCTCTCTCTCTCTGTAAATATAAATTAATGATCTAGTGGATGTAGCACTGTTTGTATATATGTTTGTATATTATCACTGATTATACATTACGTTATATTTTGTACATATGAAAATTCTGTATTAGGAGAGGGGTTATATAGGCGAAAGCCTGTTCCCCAATCCTTTTCATATTACTGTGAATAAAATATTGTTTAAAAAAAAAAAAACAAACTCAAATTTGCTGGGAAATGTCAGGAATTTTCGTTTGCAGGCGTCTAATTCTCCAAATTTTGTTCTCGTGGTCTCGCAGTTCCTACACAAAACAATCTTAAGTTGGTCAGGAAATTGCATTTGTGGGCGTCTATTTCTCACAATATTTCTACGCTAGATCCCTCAGACCCTAAAGAAAAGAGAGTTTGGGGGGGGGGGGGGGGTGTAACTAAACTGCCCCCCTTGATTGGACGTTTGCCCCCCTAGAAGTACTTGGCTGGCTACGGGCCTGAATTTAATGTCTGAGTATTTAAAGCCGACTTCTTAATATGTTTAATAAAATCATTCAACATAGTGTTTATCGACAAAATATGTTACATACATTTATAAAAATAAAGCTTCTCTTCACAATTTACTTTTATGTCAACGTATAGCTTTTATATAGGTCCATAAATTGTACGTCACAAATTCTCGACCAATAGCTTTAGAGAGATGTACTTCACAGAATCAATAATATGTTACCTGTGATGAGTTAATTAATAATTGTAAAAAACTAAGACTGTATCTCAATTCATGTTTTATGTAGTACATCAAATTAAATTTTTGAAACAGATTACGATGCAACTAAAACAATTAATGAATTCTAGCTGGATGAGAAATACCAGCAAAAATCCAGCAGATTTATCAAGGCACGAAAACAAGTCTTGTTTTATTCAAAATGTACACGCATTTATTACATAATTTGCTTAATTTGACACTAAAAATTAAGAAACCCACTTTTAGATACTTTTTGCATTGCTATTTTGTACGGTGGTCCGTATACATCATTTATTTTTTTTAATTTTGAATTAAATAGGTGGAATATAATTATCAAACTTAATTTTGAATAAAAACCCAGGTGATAACTCAAGAATTTTTAATTAAAAAAGTTAATTTCCACCTGAGTAAAAATTAGTTGAATGGTCGATAAATCATATTCTGCCTGGCGCCACACCCTTCATTGATGCTCAATAATATTAGGCCTACACCACGAAGTTAATTTTAAAAGTTCAAGGGAGGTAATGTTATATTTCTTAAAATCATCGAGATACAAATTTATCACATTAAGGGAGAGAACTCTGTCAGTATAATGTAAATGTAAAAAGCGCATTAGAATTATCATCCCAATATGTTGACTAAGTTTTTTATCACGGCCGCCATCAACAACATTTGGTGACGTAATTCAGAAGGGGGACAAAGGAATTTTCTTCATACCTTCCTTTGACTTGGATATGATCATTTTCAAACTTCCAAAGTATACCATTCTTTTTTTTCAAAACTAAATAAAATTGTAGCCAAATTCGACGTAGTTTGACTAAGTTAAAGACAATAAATACAAAAATCGTTCATCTGATATTATCAAATACTTAACTTGACTTGACAGAGATCTCCTCTTGCTAGGTAGACGGACAGGGGCATTGGCAGTATGAGTCCATGTTACCATGTGATCGCAAGTTGGTTAACACAGCAGTATATCAAGGGAAATAACTTTTCTTTTTCAAAATCATCTCATTATCCGATTTATCGCTATTTTAGATAAATTTCGTGTAACCAAGCACGATGGTTGTCAATATACAATTCAAATACATGAGGACCTATACTTAAAAGTAAAATAGCCATGACGATCGATGATATTTTTCATAGATTTATTCAAATATGACGCAACTTTAAGTAGTTGAGGTTGAGATCTTCGCATGCTTCAATCAAACTGAAAACATCTAATAATTTTCAAATTTCATTTAAATTTCATCATAATTTTTAGATAAGCTTGAAATTGTTTACACTTTTTTCAAATCAAGTGAACATTTCCGGAGATAAGAACTTTCATTGACCACACTCCCACTTATTACATCCGCATTGGAATCACCTATTTTTAGTATTATGAAATATTGCACAAAACGGCGAGGGAATTGATAGTTTCGAGAAGGGGGGTTCAACCTTCAGCAATTGCATAATTCAATTTGATCAAGAAGATACATAGTTATAATAAACTTAAGACATTATTCGTTTATGGCTTTTTAGATAATATTATAACCTTTCTTCTGAAAAGCGGAATGGCTCTTTAAATCTAGGATATACTAAATTCTTGGGGAATAGTCAGGAAGAGGGATTGGATGTTGTATTCAATCACTTACATTTAGTTGTGCAATTATGTTGTCTCTTATCACTAGTCTTGTCCAGCCCCAATCTACATCATTATACACCACGTGTCTAGCTGGATTTTCCACACTTAATCATTATCAGGGTAGGTTAACCCAGTAAACAATATTGAGTGCTATATTTAAATTTTCCTCCATATGACTATAAAAGTGTACCCCTCTGTCTTATCTAAAGCATATCTAACAAAACGTTCAACAGAAGCAGGAAACTTTTATTATCAGTAAGTAAACTTAATGCAGAAAATTTATATTACATGCTAAGTGTGGAGGGTTAGCCGTGGATACAATTTTTTTAATTTTCACACAACAATATTTAAGTTTAATTTATGGTATTTTTTTTTAAAAAAAGATTGACCATTCTAACCAAAATGAAAATATAATAGACCAATGGGAACCGGCAAACGCCATGCAATATGAAATGAGGGACAGTTTGTCAGGAAGACGGCATTACTCTACATTTTTTTCGATTTCAAACTGTCGAGGGATATAATATGATGTGCACGGTATTGCACACAAGAGCCCTCCGATCCAAACGACAAGACGCCTTCTCAATAACCTGTGCCATTGACATAAGGAAACAAACAGGGATATATAATCTGAAGATAATTTCATGCTCGGATTGAACATAGAAGATATCTAACAATTACCCAATAGACTTAATTCAGATTGATTTGTTGGTAGGTAATCTATTCGGTTTTAAACTGAATCAATAGCGCGGTTCTTAGGAAACAGTTGTATGTTAACACGGATTAAATTAACTATTTGTAATTAGATCTTTTAATTTTGTTGTTAAGTCCCAATTAAACTTATAAGATTAAATAAATAAGATTTGTTTAAACCTGCTGAGAGTAAAGAAGAGCTAAGTTACGGTGCCCGTAAAATATTAGTAGGTGTTCTAGTTAAGCTTCTGAAAATATTCACCATTTCTCGCAATCCGATGTTAAACACTGCTCCTGTGTTTCTATAGGAGAGTATCTTCCGTAACACCCGGCAATACTGTTCCTAAATAGTCAGCTATAGGGCAAAATGTCCGGCACAAATGCTTTCTGAATCACTTTTGGTCAATCATTTGTATGTTACCACAGAAATATGACTAAAAAATTAACAAGATTATTGGCAATATTATTTCAAATGCAGACTTCAGAAACCCTATGTTTTTATGACCCCGAAAGACAAATGACATTGAATTGAATTGAAAAGTTTCACCTTGATTATTTGTGAAAAGATAGAAAAAAAGAATTAATTCAGAAATTACTGCCGCGAAAATTTATAATTGTTAAAGAATTTCTTTAAATTTAGTAAATAAGACATACTTTATTATTAAATATATGTATTCACATCATTGAATAAAACTGAAAATACATGTACGTCAGAAAATGAATCTTAATGCTTTTTGGCTCAGATTTCAATCTGTAAGTTTCAATATATTTCAATGCGTTGTGAATATTTCAATCTACAAGCTGCCAGCTTTCTAACTATTCGTCTGGAATTGGGCGCAGGGATGGTTGCCGATTGGAATCTTAGCACTAGGCCTACTCTTTGTCTTCGCAATCTTGTGAGTAATTTGATATCAGGAATACCCCTTTCTTTACTCCCCAACATTATAACTGAAATAGCTGTAATTAAAAATAAACACGTGGAAACCCATCTGGAAAACCATATCTATAATATAATATGAAATATCAATTTATCAATTATCTAATTTACATATTTTAATTATTTACTGAACGGATCAGTGATTATAAAAGGATTAAAATTAAGCTTGTATACATTTTAAATAAATATAAGATGTGACATATATATAATGATAATGATTATTAAATATGCATTTTTATTGTACTTTATAACGGCACATTAGACAAATGGTATATAATATGTATTATCTGATGATCATATTCCATAAAACATTAAACAATAATTGGAAGTTAAATTTCAAATGATTAAAAATTACAGTTTTTTAAAACGATTATTAAGTAATTTACAATTGAAAAAAAAGCTGGAAATTCAATGATATTCAGGTTTAAAAATAATGATTATAAAGATTAAAACTAGAAAAAGAAGATTATTAACAGTCTATTAATGAACTTCGTCAGACTTTAGGCCTAATTAAAACAATTGACAGCCTTCACGCTCTGATAAACACTAACGGTAAATTTTATTGATTTCTGTCACGTGCCTTCTCGTTACTATGACTACCAGCAAACGGTCGACTATTGTGTTTGGAAGTGAAGACATCGGATGATTCCATGTTAAAGACAATCTTACTTTTGACCCGAACTCAATTCATCATTTCATCCGTGAACTTGAAAATAACATCCTCATATAAGTTTTCAAAAGTGGAAAAGCTATTAATAGCTCAGTATTCATAACAAATTGAAAGTAGTGTAAACATTTAAAACGTCAGTGGAAAGGAAATAATGTATTTAGTCGACAGTTAACTTGGAATAACCATAACAGAAGGTATTGTTGTCTCTATTTCATTTGATGTTATTCTAAGGCTTTGATTTTTTAACAAAGGCTTTTTACATCATTCAAAGGCGACTCGGAACACTGGTGATTTTTTTTTGACTGTTGATATCTACATCTATATTATTTTTAAACTATACTATTGGAATCGATTCATTTGATTAAGTATTATAACACATATTTCCTTGCATTTATTTGATAGATTATATCACGAGAGTATAAATTAAATTCTCTGTTGTCGAAATTTATTAAAATTAAATATTTAGCAAGAGTTAGCACGTTAGAGGAATAACAATTGGATTCTCTCTTTTAGAGCCATAAAGATTGTAATTTTTTATGATGTGTTAATTTCTTTCATTTCAGATTGATTATCTTAAAGAATAACGATGCCTTCTATATCACATACAACTCTGAACTCATATCCTGGCCGACGTGGTCACTCTTATTGGATTAGTTTTGATTTTAATCGTAAATATTATGGGGACCGTTTACATGCGTATAAAGGAAAATTTAATGGTCCCGGACCTCGTCAAGGAGATTTCGCTTTAGTGAAAATACCCAAGATTCGGGATGAAAGTGAAAAATGGTGTGACACAGAAATATCCAAGAATAGAAAGGCCCATGAACTGTCCAAGAGTTTTTCGAGTCACCTTAGAATAGATTCACACCTGATAGATTTTACAGATTCCTGGAAGGCTTTAATGGATGATATTTCTTGTCTATCCAAGGACATCCGTCCTAAAGATTGGGTGTTAATTGAAGAGCGGATTGGAAAAGATTGTTATGAGTTCATCAATCAGATTGGACGGAGTGATTTTGGAGGATGTGAACTGTTGGAAGCGTTCGTACATTGGTCATACTGTGCCACTAATGGTAGATTGGTGGTTAGTAATCTTGATGGAATTCAAGAAGATACTGGTGCCTTTAGATTGAAAACGCCTACAATCCACTCAGTTGATGAATCTTATGGTGAAAGTGATCTTGGTGAAATGGGAGTCACAAAAGTCTTAAAAAGTCACCAATGCAATCCTATATGTTCTCATTGGAGATTACCCACAACGCTATATAATGATAACACTACTTTGAAATGCAACATTCAACCATCAGCACCATCACTACCAGAATACGATTGGATACCATATACATGTAATGATAGTTTTCAATTACCACCATCTTATGAAGAATGTTTGAAACACCCATCTTAGCGATTAATATACCATCATTTACCATAATGTGATACTCCCTAGTATTGATGTCACATAGTGCTGCTTTATTCGTTTTGTGTTCTTATCCGCTGTGTTTGTGCTTTGTAAGGATCTGCAATGCAGTTTGTTTTATATGTACATAACAGACGCAGATTGGACACATTTGGTGGATTGAACTGTACAAGTGACCATTGCGGTATGTCTTTTTGCAGAGACATCAGAGTAACCCTGGTACCCATCAGAGCGTTGTTTAAGAAAGATATTCGGAAATCTGAAGAAATATTGAACATGGATAGATATTGTGAGAGTAGTAAAACATCTGATGGGGAATCAGGATTTTAAAGTTTCATCGAGTGTAAATCAAAATTTTATACAACATTTTACAGTATTTAATATTTTTTGAAGATCTTATGTTATTGTTTTACAATTCAAATATTTATTTTAAAGTATCGTTTAAGTCCCATATGTGACTCTAAATAATCGCCATTATTTCAACTAATCATTAAGATATGCAGTGATCTACTTATCGTACAAGGAAAATAACGAGGAAATAATTAATTTTATAAGGAAATAATTTATAGTGCAAGGAAATTTCCTTACGGCAAATTGATAACAGAAATTAGATCAATACCAGTCATATTCATTCTTAGCTCATTTCAAGTTGTGTTCCCTCGTAAATATCGCGTTTTCGTATGAGTTGATTTGTTATAAAATTCGACAAGTATTACTATTCTAAACGCATTTACCGATGAAATGTTTCACTATACCAACTGAATTTTCTTCAACATCACAAGACAACAATATTTAGTCCCATGACAGATATAAAATGTATTTAACTCCTATAATCGGTAATGTTAAATTATTTCCCATAAGTAGGATTTATTTATATCTATCAGAGATTTCAAAATTTACTTGCGCAAGATGCATGACGTATAATACTGAACGAATAAATTTATGATATACATTACACGGAAAATTTTTCAAAAATTCAAAGAAATGTTTGAGATATATGTTACTATAAATAAACAATAATTTTCCATTTTAAACAGGTTATCACCGTATAACAAGATGACTATAGATAGGTCTTAGTGACGTCATGACATACTTATTTGAATACACCTAAGTATATAAAGAGTCTGTTTATTATTATCTAGTCAATACTTACTTATTTTCATTCACATAAGTTAGTTCATTACCCATTTTTAAGTTATATTTCACAATTTGTACTAATACATAATTCAACTGTCTCATTATGTTGTTATTGTTTATCTGTTGTTAAGCATACGACTGTTATTGTGTTCAACTACTAAGAATACAATTCTGTATCCGCTTGAAGTAGCCACTTAAAATAGTTCATTATACATGTATTCTAAACCTATTTAAAAATTATAAAGGTATTGTAGGCTACAAATCTCATCAAATAGAGATAGATATGTTCATCTTGTTCATTCTGAAGAGAATAGGTTTAAGACATTTTTTTTAAATACGCCTATATAAGCGTATATGTAGGCTATATCATCTTCATCCATGTCAGTTACGCTAAGCACTAATATGTTTATAAATGCTTTAGGATATGTTTTTAAAACACCGCGTTCTGCATCATAGAAATTTGGATCAACGCAGAATACTAATATTATATCATTATACGTACTTAGACCTACCTACGAAGGATTACTTCATCCAAAGATCAACATCAGCTTTAATTTTTTTTTAAATCTTATTTTTATGCTTTTATTTTATTCTTTTTATTTGCTTTTTTATATATACAAATTTACATATTTTTATTATTACAACTTGCAACATTTTTATTTATGTCATTCTATTAACGCATGTCACCATTGATTAACACAATGGTAATATTTATAACACATGTCATATCATTCCATTTTTAAGATGTGTTTTTTTCGCATAGCTCGTTGCATTTAATAAACAGAATATGACACTCATTGTTTTTTTTTCAAACTAGCAACCTGTTGGTAAGAATACGAATTATTTCAATGTTCGACAGGCTGATTTTAAATTCAGTGATATTGACCTACTTTAAAAAAAAAGAAAAAGTTACTTCCCTTGATCTTTGCTTTGAATAATACCCGACATTACATGTACATCGTCGTTTAGTCAGTTGCATCTATGTTGGATTATAATTCTTAAATTGTCTTTATTTTGATTTGAAATTTTATCTATACTATCATTATTGTTTTTCAATAAAACATTTTGTAAAATAATGCCTTGTTGTCCTATAATTTTATAGCAAGATCCCCCTCTACTTCAGTGCAGCTGTTATTAGGTAAAACTTGCCATATATATAGTGAAATTTGTTTTCTAATCAAGCACGCGGTGATTCTCGAGTCCCTAATTTATAATCCAGCTTGAAGGATGTTTACTCATCCCCTGACAGTCTGTTATGAATTTAGATTTGCCAAAAGTGTGAATTGTTTGATCGTAAGCCAAAAGTGATAATGCCAAATAGAAAACCTGGAAGGGAAATAATTAAATTATGTTATGTCAAACTGTAATATATCTGTGATGAAACAGCCAAAATACAATTGCAAGAGACAGGACTATAAGTAAGTACTTCGTCCAGACATCTATTGCACCTCCACTAGCCTATAAGTTAAGTATAACTGCAAGAAGAAAGTTAACCGTACACGTTATAGTGGAGGTGCAATAGATGTCTGAAAAAAATTGACCATTACCTGCCCAGATGTCCTGAAAAAACCGAAAAACCATTGGAAAAACTCTCCGAGAGTTAATAACGGTATTGATGATAAGCTAAAAAAAAATCCGTTTCTGAGACCTTTAGGTATGAGCGTATCCAAAAGGGATTGTAATTGTTCTAAATGTGTTGATTAAGAAGCAAGAGAATTTTAAAGATTAAGGGACGTAACTCTTAATGAAACATAACAAGTTTTGTCAGAGTTTCAAAATCATTGGCTATAATGTTGGCTGTAAAATCTTAAAATGATACAATCCTATCCTACAATCCTTGATTGAAACTACATGTATTCGATCAAAATGGATGGCTAATCCAACAAAACTGACCCCAATAGACCATCGACCCGCATAGTTTCCTTTCGTACCCCTATTTTGTTCAAGCTATCTCCTGCACTCCTGGTACCCCTTCACCCATCCTAAGTAACATACAGAGCTGACATGGCAGTAAAAGGATATTTGTTGGTTGATGGAGTTTAATATTTAATCCATTCCATACTTTTTAAAATTGTCTGAGAGGCTTCCCAGGTACCCCTTGTGGTGTTCGCTGGTACCTCCAAGGGCTACTATTACCCCTTGTTCGGAATCAAGGACTTAAGGGATGTGTCTTAATAAGTTAAATGTTCGTGTATAAGTAAATTTATATACAGTAACATAAAAGACCTATTGACGTACGACTCAGAAGACCATCCAAACAAGCCTGGTAATGAAGGTACGTTTGCTGTGACTGAACACCTTTCTACAGGAAAAACAACCAGACTTCACGAAGGTACCAGGAAATACTAGCCTAAACAGAGATACATCGATTTCCACCTTTCCATTCCATGTTCAATACATGAGAAATTATCTTTAATATTTGACATCAGGTTACATTACTATTGACATCATCAGTTTTGAACTACAAAATAGCATTACCAAACACAGTAGTGAACAAGTAGCTATCAGTAGTGAACAGTATCCAGATAAAAAAATCTACCTCCAGAGGTGGATTTCGTCCGGATCCGATCCAGATAAGTTGCTGTTCGAAAGCAAACAAGAAGTTGTCCGGATAAGTCTATCATGTGGGGTACCACGGTATAAGCACTTTAAAATTGCGTTTCTTGACGTGGACGTAGAAATATTTTTTTTTTAAAAAAACACAAGAAAGGGACTAATTATGTACAATGTACACGAATTGTCTTGGAAAATGTTGTTTCTTGACGTGGACGTAGAAATATTTTTTTTTTTTAAAAACACAAGAAAGGGACTAATTATGTACAATGTACACGAATTGTCTTGGAAAATGTTTTGTGTCGTGACATGACCGGTACTGGTACTTAAAAATCAAAAAGTTATCCAGATAACTTTGCTCGGCAGTGCGAAAGCGTCGATCCAGATAGGATTGCAGTGCGAAAGCAAACCGAGCCGAATCGAATCGAACTGAATCGGATTTTTCTATTCGGTGATAACCGAATTCAATATTCCAATTGTGCAGTGCGAAAGGTGTAATAATGTGATGAAATGGATTATTGCTCAGGAATCTATTAAAGTGTTTAAAGTTAACTCGTTAAATAAGAAAAGTTTTCTGAGTTCTGTCACCCTTTCGAGTACGACTATACGCACTCCAGTTGTTCTCAGTAAGGAATAACAAGATGCAGACCAAGTCCATAATACAGTATGCTGGACAGCAAAACACGACTGACATTGCACGTACATTAAATGAGGATGATGAATTTACTTTCCCAACGGAACAATACTTTACTGGTTCTAGTTAACGCAGGCACATCTAAAAGGGTATATGCACATACTTTTGGGATTGCTGCATTTAGAGATGGAGATTGACCGACAAATGACAAGTACTACACCTTTTAAATTTAATTCTCGTCCTGAATTTCAAAGGGGCAGAGGATCACTTTCTTTGGTTTTGAAAATGAATTTTGATTGGATTACACAAGCGTTAGATATTTTTATTGGAGTATGCTTCCACATTTAATTGATTCGGTCGTACTCAACATTTTTTATCATAATATAACAATTATTAGTATCGGTTACGTCCCTTGAATTATAGAAATTGGACTTTAATGTATTTTCATCAGTTACGTCCCTTGAACTTTTGAAAATTTGTTGTTGGGTCACTCTTTTTTTATCAATCGTGAATTCTGTTTATTTAAGATTATACTTGTTGTTGTATGCTGATGACACAGTTATTTTAGCTGAATCAAAGGTAGAATTACAAACTGCACTTAACGCTATGTACCTATATTGTAAAACATGGAACTTAGAAATTAATGCCTCAAAGACAAAAGTTGTCATATTTAATAAATGTAAAATAATTGACAAACCAGTATTTACTTTAAATAGTGTAATTTTAAATGTTGTAGATGACTTTGTATATTTAGGTATAACTTTTATGTCAAATGGATCTTTTTCCAAAAATAGAGCTAAACTGTTGGATCAGGGTAGAAAAGCATTGTATAGTATGTTGAGAAAATGTAGATCCTTATGTTTGCCTATTGATATCCAACTTACAATGTTTGATACTATGGTTTCTCCGGTTCTGCTTTATGGTTGTGAAGTGTGGGGTTATCAGAATAATGATGCTATTGAATCTTTGTTATTACAATTTTACAAAATTATACTTGGTGTTAAAAAGTCTACCCCTAATTGTATTTTATATGGGGAACTAGGTAGATATCCTATTGATATATTTATAAAGAGCAGAATGATAGGTATGTGGAAAAGACTCGTTTGTAATAAACAAGATAAGATATCTGCTATGCTGTACAAATTATTATTTAATATGCATAAGAAAAATTTTTTCCATTCTAAGTGGATAACTTATATCGAAAATATCTTGAATGATTGCGGCCTTTCCGAGTACTGGATTTCACAAAATGTACCGAAATGTATAGGTTTATCTAAAATTGCTAAACTGAGATTATGTAATCAATTTAAGCAGAATTGGAGCACAACTATTTTTAACTCACCAAAATGTCTCAACTATAGAATTTTTAAATGTAATCATGTCTTAGAATACTACTTACTCAATTTACCACATGATTTAAAGAAAGCCTTATGTAATTTTAGATGTCTTAATCATCGACTCCCTATTGAAAGTGGTCGCTTTTGGAGCATAGAACGTGACGACAGATTTTGTGAGATTTGTAATAAAAACCAACTAGGAGATGAATATCATTACTTGTTTGATTGTACATTTTTCAATAAGGAAAGGAAATTATTACTACCTTGTAATCTTGCTACAAACCATAATACTGACAAATTTTGTGAGTTGTTTAATTCTGAGTCTTACAATGATGTTCTTAAAATTGCTAAATTCTGTAAACTTATACTAGCTGTTGTCAATTAATATTGTTTCAACCATTTCATGTCTATTTAGAATTATTGACTGTCTTCCTTAAAACGCATCTTTTTCAATTGTATATATAGTATATGTTAATGAATGTTTATAATGTTCATTACTTGTTATATTTTGTTATATTAAGAATACTTATGTATTTTATTGTCATTATTCACATACCCCTGTTGGGGTCTTTGAGAAAATAAAAACTAAAACTAAACTAAAGAATATGTTGGCCATTCTCGCTACGCCTGACAATATTATTATTGATAGAAAATAGCCGACGTATATACGATTGTTTTTTTTATTTGACCCTTTTTCATGATCTTGTTTTGTAGTTTGTTAATACAAGGATAATTACCAAGTCTACTTCAGAATCTTCCAGGTGGGCAGAGGTTGGGGATTAATATGTTCTTCTTCATCTTCTGTCCCTCAAACAAACTACATGTAGTAACATTTGCAATTCTGCAAACTGACAAATGATAATACAGATGACAAGTGCAGCTTGGTCTGATACTGGAGTCCTATGAGGCACAACTACTTACTGTCCAAGACTCTCTAAGGCTTTCCGCCAAGAGAAACTTCTTCATAAAATCCTTTTAACTGTTTTTTTTTATGGATAATAAATGAAACTTGATGTGAGTGTTTGTAGTCACCCAAGAATTGAAAATCAAACAGATCTCAATATATTTAATAGGTTATTGCCCTTGATTTTGAAAATATGTTAAAACACAATAGAGAGCTTGTTTCTTGACAGAATTTGATGAAACTGGGTGCGAGTGTTTGTCATGACCTTTGATTAAACCCTTTTGAAAATCAGAAATATTTTAAAAGTGAATTTAGTTAATTGCCCTTGTTCTTTAAAACACGTACATTTTTTTAGCATGTAATATTCTCAAAGTTGTGGACCCAATAGTGAGCTGGATTTTATTATTTAAATGGCATTTAGTAACTGAAGTCGAATGCATATAACCAGACTCATCAAGAAGGCAGATTCTTCAGTAGCGATCATCAAGCGCAAAATACTGCCCTCAATCAGTTCTGCCCTGCAGCTTCAACTTAGAGTACAGCTCGGTAGTTTGGGACCCCATTTACAAAAAAAAAAAAAAAACAAAGAACAGATTTGAGAGAGTAGAACACCAAGCTGCAAGATTTATTACCTCTGGTGAAACTCAGATAAGAAGCCTGTGTCATGACCAACAATGAACATACTGCATCAACAACCATCAGTAAACAGGATACATGTAATTGTAAATAAATGTTTACCAGTACACTAATATACTGCTATACGTCTGAATCATTCAGCCCTTGATTACATATTCTAGTCATGGACAATTTCATGGTTTATTTCAGACATCATTAGAACGGTGAGTCAGTCGGAGAAAAAAGTCAAGAATTAAAAACTCGTCAAATGATCAACGTTTCATTTGACCCGACTACAAAATCGATCAAAATCATTTCGCCAAAATCTTTTACAGACAATAGAAACCTCGTACTGATTACCAAACATATCACTGTTGAATAACAAGTAGCCTAACCCAACTATCGTGACGCAATAAGCCTGCACAGATCTAAACACGCGTCAGTATTAGCATCCTTGATAGTCTCGTTCATCATTCAAATTATCACAACGCGCATGTACCTATATTATTAATTTCACGGCTTGGTGTTCGCGCACTATTTCGTTCATTTCCGCTTTTTCTTTTCTGTCGTCTGCTTTTATCAACTTTGACCGGTACAGGATGACATCACAACCGTTTATCTATCACCTGTCCTGTTCAACTTGATAAACAAACGACTAAACAGTAAGGATAAGGGCTCAGAAGCGAGAAGACTGTTGAATTTCCATATGTGTGATTTAGTCATGTGTTATATGTGATGTGATTTCTGTTTATATCTTATATACGTATTGACTGTTTGACAGAAATGAACGATATTAGGATTAGTTATAGGCTTTATATACTTTAAGGAAATTGTGAACAGACAGAATGGCAGAAGCACGTCGATTTCGAAGAGACAGAACTGAAATTAATATTTGTATCAAATATATTCTCTTTTTTGAAAATTTTCTGGCATGGGTAAGTAATGTGTATCTTAAAAATTTGATTAAGCAAAAAGGGTGTGTTATGATAGGATTTAGTCAAGTGAATACAATTACATTATTTGTATGAATAATGGCAACCATTATGTAATTTTAAACTCCTAACCAATTGTATATATTCTAGGACGTTACGCTATCTGAACCATTCAAACGGTTGTGACAAACAAATTTGATAAATAACCCCTTCAAAGCAGCAAAATATGCATATAGACTATTAAAAATATATTTTGTTTTACCAATTCACGAAGAATACTGTTACAAATTTTCAAATCACTATGTTATTTTTGTTTTGAGTTGTGCAAGAAATAAGATAAGTCAGTAAGTAAAGACTTTAACAGTTTGTTTTTGAATAGACTATCACAAAGATATTATCACAGATCATTCTAATTGACGTAAGCAATATATAATCAATTTTAAGCAAGTCTAAGAATAAAGGAGAGTTAAATAATAAAAACCGGGGCTATGGTATATTGTGTTTATAATAATACAGATCAATAATATAATGTGTTAATAATGACTGTTTTCTAGATCGAAACTATGATATAATCTATTACTCATACTTTATACAGATTCTTTACAGAGTTTATTTCAATCCCCATTCCTTGGAATAGAACACTATCATAGATTCAGCCATCTAGTCATCACAATAAACACGGCCATTGACATATTTTTCTACACTTGAAGAAAATTCATTAAAATCTGCTATGAGAAGCAGTGCAATGAGTCATAAAGAGCCTTGATTAGCATAAATATAAAATACATGCTGTTAAAATAGGCCAATTTGAAGATAACCACTCTTATCTGAGTGAATCATATTACAAATACTAACAGTAGATACCGTTAGTATATTGGTAAACATATTTTGTTGCTCAGCAAGCTGGATATCCTGACAAATGGAAACAATAATTAACTGACTGTTTGAGTCTAACTAGGATGAGTTGACAGTCAAATCTAACAATAAAAATCCGTACAAGCAAAACAACTCCGTTAATCAAAATCGCTTCCAAAAACATGGAAATAGTAGCAAAGAAAAGAAGATATGACATGCTTGGAAGGAACTCGATGTAAATTAGAATCTGTTCAATCCTTGTGTCGTTTCAAACGTATATTGTTTTTATGGTGTAGTAATTTTATTATCAGCTAATTTTTTTTTACAAAATCTATTTCTTCGTGACCTCGGTCAGTGCTTTCATTGATACTTGTCTCACTACACTTTTACACGGTGAATGAAAGGGCACGGGGTATTAACTCTAAACAATGGTTTACAATCGTAAAAATTCAAATCGTTGTTCTATTTAGCCTCGAGTCATAGTTAAGACCAAGATATTTTGGTTGCTAAAACACGATAAATGAAATTGACACCCATGATAAAAGATAGGATATCGTTACGTTATGTAACAAAATAATACTTGATAAACAATGCAGTATCATATAAATAGTGTATGTACTGTTGTTTACTGGTATTGACCTATTCAATAAACAACAACAACCAAGACCCATAAACAACCAAACCCAACTACGAGAGATGGGTATGATGGACAAAATGCAACATAAATGATTTGAAAATAACATCACGAGCTATGTAGTTGTGGTAGTAGGGTTGGCTTCCAACACAAATATAAACTGTATTAAGAAGATGATAGTGTGGGGCATAATAAGCTTCCTCATACTCACTTGATGTCGTAGGGCTTAACAATCACAAATTTCTAATCAGAATTACATTGATAACCGTGTCGAATTTATTCAAAGAAATCGTAATTAACAGACCAAAATGTCACTTCATCTGGATAGTTAGCTTTTTGTCACACTTTGTGTTAGCGAAGATGTCGATGTCACAAAAATTTCGCTCAAAAGAACATAGAGAATAATAATAGCTTTAAATTTCTGTCCTTTGTTTGTCATTGTCAAAAACTGCAGTCTGGCTAGAAATTGTGTGTCAGTGAAGAAAGAACGATGTCAATCGATAATATTTTTACTGGGTGACAAAATGATAAAGTTTTATCCATGATAATAATTAGTCACCTTAGACAATGATTGATAAGCTTATTATCTCTAAAAATAACCATCTTATCACGAACTGAAGAGACGGGCTTCACAATACTGAAAGGTACATCAGACAATGTCGCTTCCTAAATATAAAGGAGTATATATATAGGATTACATCCATCAACTACTCAATCAACTCTCATGTTAATGACTTTTTCGTTGTTTGTTTGCTTGTTGAAGTAAATAAGCAGAAGACAAGAACATGATTTTGAAATCGAAAAAAAAAACAAGTAATAGGCAAGACAGACCATGGTCAAGAGTGATGTCACCAGCAGACAAAGAGTAGATGTAATGGGATACGATCAAAACTTTTTTTACCATATAATTAATACTGATTTGTTCCTTAAGGACCATTTTATTTTACAACCAGTCTCGTTTCAAATATCTGGTTCTCTTTGTTCTTTATAAAATAATGTTTTAATATTTTCCTCGCACTCTTTTCTTTGTCAATCACACATTAGACTGACTCACTTCCAACCCACAATGGAATTATTGTTGCTTTGTTCCTCATAATTATAGTGTCGTTCTTAATTTTTCATCCTATTAATAAGTCTATAAAAAAGATTTAGATATGCATAATAAACTGATCTGAAAAATGCTCATTTTCTGATTTCTTAAATTTATGACTCTGCTTACAAATAACTGAATTGTCTTTTAGATCAAATGTTTAAGCGAATACATTATTCATCTGAGGCGTTATACGAAGTTAATTATAGACTGCATTATACTACATTATTATGCAATATTTCCCTGTTTAAAAATTCAGATCATGTACTCACAATTGTTTGTTGAATTTGTTATATACATTACACAAATCCACACGATGCACGCATATTAAGTAAAACATACTCTAATTTGAACACCAGTGTTAATATTGGTTGTTTCAGAAACAGTAAGCATATACATATATTTCAACTAACAGGATGTTGTACTAGTATTTAAAATTCAAGGTGACAAAAAGACCTATTTGAACTTTACAGAAGATCGAATGAAAACCACAAATTCTGAAAGGCGTGCACACCTACCTACATCACATGATCGAATTCTTTTTCTTCTTATTTTTGGTATATATGGTGTCCGCTTCGGTAGAAATGACCATATTGCAGGCGTTGAGTAAGGAGCGAGGTGCTCTTATGACATCTTCTGTACACTTCTTTCTTCTTATAAAGAGTGACGTGCTCCTATGGCTTCATCAGTCCTTCTTCTGTGATTTTTTGTTGAAGAGCGGTGTCCTCTTATGGCTTCATCTGTCGTTCTTCTTGATGTTTTACCAAAGACTGTGTTATCGTTCGGCGGTGTACATGCAGAAGTGCAGGACGCCATTCTAATGAGTCAACTAGGTAAACTAGTCCGGGCCTTCTCAATTATTATAAAAATATACAGGCCAAATAGAGCTTAGCTAGCATAGCGAGCAGAACGTTTTAACGGAAACGGTCACTGTTGAGGGGTCATCCACAAGGACGTCGCAGACCGGATTTGGCTCTCGGGCAGCCCTTTGAGAAGGCCTGGATTACTTATACACAAACCTGAAAGAACGTGGGCGAATGATTGGAATTTCAGAATCTCCAAAGCTAAAACGGCGTTACCTTCGATAGCAAACACAGATGCCAACTTTTGCTGAATTTAATTAGGAATATATCTGGTAATGAATTGTGATCTATCGTACGCTGACCAGGCCCATCTTGGACTACGGTTCACATGCATTAATGTCAGCTAGACCAATGCTCCTAAATAATCTGGACATAATACAGCGCAAAGCACTCCGCCTTGCCATCTACTTTAAGATGTTGGTGAGGCCCCACTCAAAATCCGTAGAGAGGAGTAAGCCTTAAGATACTGATAATGAGAATCATCTCCTACCTACATCGAGATCACGAAGTCAAAAAGAACATAAGCTTTTGACAGGCAATTCGGCAATCCGTTCGGGAATATGGGCTAGATGGGTTGCCCATTTACTCTTCCCCAAGTTGAACCTTTCACCCCCTACGATCGACACCTCTCGAAATTGGATAATAAACCGGACGATCTGTATCTCTCGAATGATCGCCTCAACTCATATGAACGCAAGGTATGGGTCACACAACCCATATAATAGTAAGACAGGGTTTTGGATTCATATCCCTTTGAGCAGTATACAATCATTATTAAGCGACTACACAATAACTGCTATGTGTACACATTGGAGATGATGCTTTCAATCTTCTATGCAGTACAAAAAACGGCGAGCCGCCTAAATCCAAATTATGTAGTAGCGATTCGCATCCGGTTATCAATCGGCAAACGAAACTGGTGGATGAAATCAGGCAAGCGTGCTCATTAATACATAGTCAAAGCAAATAAATCGTGTTGGTATAAAGGAAAATGAAATTGCAAATGTCTTAGACATTATGTGTTGTAGTCTAACGAGTTCTTCCAGGTAATATCAAAGACAATTTGTTACCATTGTTTCGATGATTTTGCATAACGTGGATGTAAGTCTCACGGGTCTAAAAAAAAACTCCGTTTCTGCGGGATCTTTTCATGCCTTTAGGAAAGGTAACATGGAAGCCGTTTTCCATGTGGTAGGTAGGTGGCCGTTGGTCCAAGATCCATTATATAAATCGTATAAATCAAGTACAATGATACCCAGGGCATTGTATTTGCACTTCTTGAACTTGTAATCCCGAGATCATCAGCTGTGGTCAATCAAAAGAGTTATCATATATTATAATGGACAATAAGATAGATAATTATAACGAGACGTATATTATATAATACATATGGTCAGTAAGTTCGATATACATTCATTAATATTATATCTATATTAAAATGATTGACATCTTACAAGTGCTATCATTATCTGAGATGTAGTGACCCTAAACATAATCTTCAACGTTGTAAATTTATGGTTTGCAACAATTTTGATAAATGATGTCTGACCATTATGTGAATTAGATATGACCCAGGTGTTATCTGATTATCGGGGAAAGTGAAGGCAACAGAGTACAAGCTTATACTCCTTGGTCAAATTCTATATCTTCAACAGGAAATATGGACACATATTAATACACATACTGTAATTACCACGAATTAAAAAGAAGAATCTTATGGTGGGCTTCTTAAATGATGCTTTAGACAACCAAATTACATTTAAACATATTACTATGGAATCTCTAAATTCCTTGTCTGAATTATTTCTAGTTATTGGTAGTTAAACTATGTATCGATGATTTATTATACGCCCACATAAACAGTGCCTCGACTAACACCGTGACTGGGCGGCACCGATGCCGCGCAGTGGCGGTATTCTGCCGCCCAGTGAACACAAAAGTCAGTCCCGGTCGGCAGTCCTATTTTGTTAAAATATCCCAAGCAATCGACATTCTTTAGTGTAATATTTTTTTTAATGCATTAATTCATTTTAATGAGTCGGGGGAGTCTTTTCTATAAAACAAATAATCCTGAGCCTTAAATTCGACGTTAAATGTCAGCAAAGAGCGTTTACAGGCATCTTATTCTCAACATTTTCTAAGAGACAACAAATTTTGAATCTTAAATTAGCTGGAAAATGTCAGAAAATTGTGTTTCCAGGCATCTAACTCTCAAAATTTTCTAGACGAGATCACAGACCCAACACAAATAATCTTAAGCCTTACATTCAGTGGGAAATGTCAGGATTTTGCGTTTTTCAGGCGTCTAAACCTTAAGTTCGTTAGGATATTGCAATTGTGGGTATCTATTTCAACATTTCTAGGCTAGGTCCCTCAAACTTATACAAATTTTATGATCTTGAACTTTAATTTTGGTGGAATATGTCAGGAGGCTGCGTTTCCAGGCATTAAATTCTCAAAGTTTTCCCCTGATGGCCTTGAAATCCTGTACCTTATATTCGTCAGAAAATGTCAGGAAATTGCGTGCGTTTCAAAATTTTCTAGGCTAGATCCCTCAGACCTTACTATACAAATAATCTTCAACCTCAAATTTGCTGGGAAATGTCAGGAATAATCTTAAGCCTTACATTCAGTGGGAAATGTCAGGATTTTGCGTTTTTCAGGCGTCTAAACCTTAAGTTCGTTAGGATATTGCAATTGTGGGTATCTATTTCAACATTTCTAGGCTAGGTCCCTCAAACTTATACAAATTTTATGATCTTGAACTTTAATTTTGGTGGAATATGTCAGGAGGCTGCGTTTCCAGGCATTAAATTCTCAAAGTTTTCCCCTGATGGCCTTGAAATCCTGTACCTTATATTCGTCAGAAAATGTCAGGAAATTGCGTGCGTTTCAAAATTTTCTAGGCTAGATCCCTCAGACCTTACTATACAAATAATCTTCAACCTCAAATTTGCTGGGAAATGTCAGGAATTTTCGTTTCCAGGCGTCTTATTCTCAAAATTTTCTTCTCGTGGTCTCACAGTCCCTACACAAAATTATTTGAAGTTAGTCGGGAAGTTGCATTTGTGGGAGTCTATTTCTCACAATATGTCTACGCTAGATCCCTCAGACCCTATACAATTAATCTTGAACCATAATTTCGGTGGAATATGTCAGGAATTTGCGTCTTCAGGCGTACAATTCTCAAAATTTCCTTCTTGTGGCCCTATACAAATAAAACTTCAAATAGTCAGAAAATGTCAGGAAAAGGTGTTTATGGGCTTTTAGCTCCCAAAATTTCTTCTTGTGGTCCTGCATTTCCTATACAACAAATCCTTTAATTCATCCGAGAATAACGTTTCAGTAAGTCCATTTTTCTGAGGGGGTCCTCAGACTTTAGAAAATCATATATCCAGGCTTCTTATGGACAACCTTGAAGCGATAAAGTTAGCAATCAATACAGAAGAGGGCACCACTTGGCAATTCACACGTTTTCAAGGAGGGAAAGGAAAGGGATAAGGGTGGGGAGAGGTAACTAAAGTGCCCCTCTTGATTGGACGTTTGCCCCCTAGAAGTACTTGGCTGGCTACGGGCCTGTGTCTGTTTCACTGATTGCATTTTCGGTGATCTAGTTTTCAACTTCGCCTGTCCAATTAACTGCCGCCCAGTAACAATTCCTTAGACGAGGCACTGCACATAAATGCGTCATTTTCAGATTTTCATGTTTCTTGATGACAGTTTCAACTTAACAATTTTCTGATGAACGAGTCTTGCGTTATTGTCTTTTCGACAAAATCACTGGCATTCTATATATGAAGAATCTGGGAGTTTTGATGAGGTTTGGATGCAAGTATTTTAAGCAAAATAATTTGACGGATTTTGTTCCTTTTGCCCAAACGAGAAATTATCATTTTGATAGATTGGTTAGATCTCATTCAAATTCGAAGAAGGTGATTTTTTTTTTCTCTCTTGAAAATGACCTACTTTGAGAAATTAATGAGTTAGTCTAGTTATTGAACTGATCAAAATCTACTTGAAGAAACTGAATCAGAAATTAAACAATAAAGTTCAAATAGCTGATAAGATATAGATTGTCAAATTAAGGCCTTTACGTGATTTAAAGTTTCTATATATAAGTGGACAAAAGGTCAAATACTAACATAACGAGTTTAAGCTATAAAGATTCATTGTTAAAGTCAGTTCGTGTCTCTTGAATTTGATATCAAGTTATTTTATTGATGGTTTACATTTCGTACATAGTAGCTTTGATCCTTGAATGTTTGGACATGATATTATGTTTTCTAGAGCTACCAAGGACAAACATTATGTTTTACAGTACACCGAATTCAAACCGCTTATAACAAAGAATTATTTTGAGTAGATGAATAATACTACACATCGATAATTCAGTAAATTTCACGCTACGACTGGGATCTAGGGAGCCATGGGGTGTTGATGATGAGGAGGCACAAGACAACAACCCTTGCTCTATATTCCCTATTTTGCCCTAGTTTGGAATAGAACAGGGGGCCATGGGTCTGGAAACTTCGTGAATTTGGGCCACAGCTTGAAAGTTTTCGCACGACATTCTTTGCATTTACAGTTCATCTTTTCCCAGTTCTGAAAGCATTGTGAGCAAATTATAGTTCGTAATTTTAAAAGCGTCAGTTGAGTTTATCTTAACCAGGAAGAAGCTATTATATTTGAGTCTTATCTTATGTCAACAAGGATAGTGATATTTCATATAGATTTTATCACGATCATGCTCATAACTTGTTTTAATCACGTTAAGGGCTTGGCAGGGCGTTAACCCACTAAATAATACGGTTAACAATACAATGGGGACTTTAAGATTCAGTTTATATGTCTGCTTTTGGAAATCCATTTAATAGAACGTTGTTTAAAGTTAAAAACAATGAATTTTCATTAAAAGCAATGCAATACCTCATATTTTAAATAAGGTAACAGCTTTAAACTGTTGTTTTCTTTCTTTATATTCTCTGCAATACACAACGAGGGCATGTTCCTTAGGTTTTATCAAAGATGTTTATAGAAGATTTTTAGCTTTATTTCAAATTTGTTATCTTTCAAGAATTTTCAAAGAGAATTCTTATGACGAAGTGTTTAAGATACTAATATAATTTTTCTGAAATCTCAACTAAAGGAACAAGCTTATATAAACTGTTATATTTATATCTGACAATCGTGATTCATGACTTAAGAAGATGACAATGTGACCTATAATTATATATGGGTGAGAAAGTGATACGGGATTAATCGACATCTGTCGTGATTGTGAATATCAATCTTATTAAATAAGTAAGAGAATTTTAAAATTGTCTTACTTATCTATAACTTGTGCTTCTAATATGCCATTGAAAGATTAATCTTATTAAATGTATCTTTTATCAAACTAATTCGTACTAATACTAATAAGTATGAGACATTGACTCTACTCAACAATATCCAGATTTTTATACGTCATAGTTCACAGCAATTGTATCTGAAAAATATTACCTCATGCGCTTGGCATTATCGTTACCACAGTCATGACAAGCAGATAACAATGTTATTCTCACTTTTCTTACCTTAAATATAATTTCACCTTCAAGGCGATAAGAAAACTTTAAAAAAACAAATAAATCAATCTATACCAATATTTATTAATGTTATAATTATGTTTAAAACATAGTGATAATCTTGGCCTCGTCGTCTAGTCGAAACCGTCTCATTTTAGAATTGCCAAATAGAATGCTTTGATCCTTTTCCTCCGATTTGCCAAAACCTAAACTTACGAATAGCAACCAGACTGAAATACAATATTTCGGCATTTTTAAAGGTGAAATAAGATTAATGTATATTTTAAAAGTTTCGCTTATTTTGAGGGACTTATTTTGCAGATAATTAGATGGTTTTCTGACTAATGTCAGAACGGGTGAAAACATAAATTATCATTCAACCTTTTGTTTTTCAGTTAATTGGTATAGCATTCACAGCTCTTGGTACCTATATATTAGTATTAAAAGAAAAAGTAGTCAGAGATGCCATAGATTTCTTACTTGATCCGGCCTGTATATTAACTGTTTCTGGTGCTATCATCTTCTGTCTGGCTTTCTTTGGATGCGTGGGAGCGCTCCGAGAAAACACATTATTTTTAAAAATTGTAAGTTGCAACTTTCTTCCTGAAATCACCCAGGTACCTTGATTAACAAATCTATGGGAATACGACAATGTAACTGTTTTTCAAAAATAACATGGAGATAACGTTCCATTTTTTTGCATTTGTGTGGCCTATTGAAGACATGTAACACTGCAGTATATACGAGAAGTTGGCAAGGACAGCGCCAGTAGCCTTCTCTTTTCGCAATTTCATAATTCGGTAAAACACGTTTTATCGACCTTCTGATGGGGAAAACCAGTTTTAAAAAATACTCTTTCCTATTCAGGAGAATTACCAAGATAACACAAGATGTAGCTTTACTTCGATATATTTATATTTCAGTTTTATTATGTGACCATGCTATGTTTAGTAGGAGAAATAGTACTAGCTATATTGGCCTTCATATTTTATTACGCACCTGATGTACGCGATCAGATGAATCTCTTTCCCGAGAAGACGTTTAATGAGGCTATAGTGAAATACCGAGATGATCCGGATATGCAGAATTTAATTGACAGTTTTCAGCAATCAGTGAGTTATTGTACTAATTGATTATTTCCTGTTTATATAAATTATTATTATGTCCTCTGTTTATCAACATACCAATATACGTTAATGTCGTCTGTTTAAATGTTATTTTCATAATAAACCTGATTGATTTCTAGTGCTGGTTCTAGTGAATACGGATACAGTTAATGACCACAGCTCGCCTTCGCAATATGAGCGTTCAAATTCATAGGAATCCACAACTTGTTATTGAAAGTTAGATGAAGACTCGTGTTTCCCAAGACTCCGCCGCGGAAATAGTATATATCTAGAGTGATATGATTCAAATCAATTGTCCCATTCCGTTTCTAAAGTGTATTCCCTGCATACAAATGGTTACACAAATATTGTTCTCAAGTTATATTATTTTACATTGTATATTGATGATTGTATTTGTATGTTACAGCTAGGATGTATTATTTTACATTGTATATTGATGATTGTATTTGTATATTACAGCTAGGATGTATTATTTTACATTGTATATTGATGATTGTATTTGTATGTTACAGCTAGGATGTATTATTTTACATTGTATATTGATGATTGTATTTGTATGTTACAGCTAGGATGTATTATTTTACATTGTATATTGATGATTGTATTTGTATGTTACAGCTAGGATGTATTATTTTACATTGTATATTGATGATTGTATTTGTGTATTACAGCTAGGATGTTGTGGGTTATCCAATACTGATGATGGTTATAAGGATTGGTTTAGAAATTTATATTTTAATTGTTCAATAAAGAATGAAAGTCCTGAAAGATGTTCTGTTCCACCGTCTTGTTGTAATCTTCAACCGGTAAGAATAGCTTACTTCTATATTATAATATAGTGTATAGATTCGTGTACATTAATACAACAGTTAACTAGTCCGAAACTTGCTTACTCTTTCCCTAGCCTCTGATAGCTATTTGGACGGATATGGCTGAGTCAGAAAAGCTAGTCCCCCATTTTCCGCACCTCCGGGTTAGGGGGTTTTAAACGTATTTATTTACCTCGAATCCACAAAACTTCGATATATATTTGGAGAGATGGATGATTTTGTAGTCCAATCATACCATCATTATCCCCCTACAGCATACAGGATCAAACTTTTTTTCCCGAGAAATAAAATATGTCGGTTGCCATTGAATGCTGCACGCGCAAGGTGTGGAAAATCCCAAGTTTTTGTGGCCTAGTTTTCTGACTGTCTCCCAGCCATATCTGTCAAAATATCTATCAAAGCCTGGGAATGGAGTCAGCACGTTTCGGACTAAACAGTCATTATGAAGTCCAAACCATCAGAATATCAGACATCCAGCAAAACCTTTCCTTTAATTATTTTACTATCATTTTTCAAGTAAGGTCTTTTACAACAAACTCATATTGATTCAATAATGATCTATTGCAGGGTGAAAATATCAATTTATTATGTGGTGCGGATGTCTTCAAAATAGATGAGGTAAGTTCAGCTGAATATTGTACAAGATATTTGATGTACTGTTTTAGGGGAGACAACCCAATATTACCCATTAAAAGATTCGAAGGTTCCAATTTCGAACACTGTTAATCATTAGCTTATATAAAGAAATTTAAAGTTTTAAGTTTTAAAGTTTCAAATAAGCCACTGTTTGTAAATGGGGCTGTAGGTCTATATGATTATAAATATAAACAGAAAAGTGGTGAGCAATTAGACCTATTTCTCTCTTTGAGCAACTGTCATACACTATTATATGAACTATGTTTTTGTTTTATTCAGAAGGGTACTATTGTTGAAAACGATTTAAGTCGTATTTATACTAAAGGTTGTTTAAAAGCAGTTGGTGATTGGATAAATGCGCATTCGTTAGTGATAGGTGGTGTAGCACTGGGTATATTGTTACCACAGGTAAATTATTTTTAAATTACTTGATCTTTCAAAATTACTGAACATTTGAAGAGGAAAAACTGTCAATTGCAGTTGGTTCGATCATATGATCTTGATGATACGTTATTTTCATGATTACATCGAACAGCTTTTTGGGTTCGAATGGCGTGTAAAAATCCAATGATCTTGAATAAGTCATTTTCATTCATGATTCCTGTCCATCCATCTACGGATACGTATGATCCGGAAAAGAACAATGCCAAGAGTTTTGTCCAAGGACTAACTGGTAGAAAGGAACCATGCTGGATCATCATTGTTATTCTTGTAAGATATAGGTTATGCTCTGTTTAACCTACTACTATAAAAACAAAATAAGTATATTAATAGATTGTTTCCTAAATATATTTATCGAATACCTATATATTTTTTTTCCAGATTTTTATCATTTGTATGTCCAGAAGCTTAATAGACCAAGTAAAAGCACAGAGAGCAAAATGGCGATAACATCCCACCGTTTACATACTTTACATTTTAATTTGCCCATTGTGATTCTTACGTCAATTTTTATCAGAAAAACTGTTCTGCTCACCATGGAAAAGGGTGAAAGATCGAAGTGAATTCAGTAACTTATGTGCTACACTGGATTATTCAAGCAGGCTTTACTGTTAGTATAACAATGTACCAATATCATTGACGTGCCTTATTGTGATAAATACGGTACTGAGAAAGTATTAAGTATTAAAATAATTCTATATGAATGAATGAATGTACGATTTGGACATACCAATGATAACTAGTGGTGATGAATTTTTTATTGAGTGTTTTAAGTTTTACCACCAGTTTAATGCATATTGTATGCTGGGAAAGAATACTGTATATGAATGAATGATTGAACCCAATATTTTTTATGAAATATATCAATTCCGGTTGATTTATATTTGTTACCGATTTTATATAATAATTGTGAATTGTTAATATTATATATTATTTTATCTATCATGTTTGTAATAAAATATTTTTAAACTTCTTAGTTGATTTATTTCTAATAAATTAACATTGGTACTTTTGTAAACTTTGATTTTGTTCATCCTATTCAAACAGGATAGCAAATTATCGTTTTAAATTTATGGGTTAACAAACTATAAAGTAAAAGTACTCAACATCATAAATAAATAATAATCAACAAGGTTCTGATTTTAAAAACATTTTAAAGTTTTCCAGGCTATTAGCTCTGTGTGTATGGATGAATAAATGCATTACTTAACGTATAAAGATTTCTGTAATGAAGCTATTTCTATAAAGGCAGGATGACCGATTGTTGGCCGTAATAACGGTCAGAGAAAACTGTGATGGCCTTCGATTAAACAATCAAGATTGAGAACGGCTGGAAAAACTGAGTTAGCAGGATGAACACTAAAGCTAAAAATATATACATCGGGTGTCGCAAAAAAAGCCGATCTCTTTCAACATTCCCTCAGATTTACTTCAACATGTCCTTGCAAGACCCTGAAAATATGAAAGTCATCGCACAAAAATTGTCCAAGTACTGCCTCGAACAAAATAGCATGTGACAAAATTCAATATCAGCAAATTACATATTTGAATTTGTGTTCATTGTGCCTTCACCACAACATCCACCAATATCAAGCATTTTCCATACTGATAAACTCTCACGGATCTCATCTTAAGGTACCACTCCAGAAGCGGCCATCCTGAATTTCAGTTCTGGTTTAATCAGTGTGTCCCTCTAACCCAAGTGCAGTACACATGTTGCTTAAGATAATTCCATACTACTTGGAGTCATTACCATCACCAGTGGAACAAACTGGATTATCAAGAACTGAAAAGCAGGAAGGTTCCTTTTTGGGGAAAAATATCTTAGGATGAGATCGGTGAGAACATATCAGAATGGATAATGGTTTATATTGGTGGACGATGTGGTGAAAGTACAATAGACACAGATTGAAATGTGTATTTTGACATGCTATTTTGTTCGTTGCAGTTCTTGTACAATTTTCATTTGATGACTTTCATATTTTCAGGGTCTGACAAGGACATGTTGAAGTAAATCTGTGAGAATTTTTAAAAAGATCGCTCCAACAACAGCTGAGATGCTTACCGTCAAACTTGGGGACGTTTTTTTTTAGACACCCGATATATGCGATAAAGAATGGCGGCTATAGCATGCTTGAGTTAATCCAATATTGATTCTGATAATTTAAACATTAGACATATAATGTTATAATTAAATATGTAAAAAAATCCAGCTACCAAACGTAATCTTCCCTGGAATCTACAAACTAGAAATAACATACAGAGAAAAAATTGTGTTTAAATAAAATTACTGGTGCAAGGCAAACACTGATAAGAATTATATAAAATGGTACACAGTAGATCATGACAGATATGAGTTTAAGATGAAAAATAGATTATGACAGATAATAGTATTTTATACATTTAAACAATACTATTACAACAAGTCACACTTTAAAATTGTAAAAATTTAAAGACACTGGGATAACGAATTCCAAAGTTTAAATGTTCTTTTCATTGCCACTGGAGTTCAAACGGTTGTAAACAGAGCCAAAATACGAAATCTTCGTAACATGTTTACGATGATAAAATAATTAATTGGTAATGTAAACACTCAAAATACAATAAAAATATTTGTAATTGTAATAATGCCAGTAATATCTGATGAGAGTGTTTTTCTGTGGTGACATTAAAATAATTTCAATATAATTTCATCAAATCAAATTAACCTAGTTAAGAAATGCACCTAATAAAGAAATAATTAAACATATTAACAATTAAACATATTTAAATATTTTTCATATTGAAAATGAAGATTTGAATTATAAAATGCACACGAAACAATACAATCCATAATCTCAAGACTATCTGAAATCCGAGTCTATTAAAGCCGAGGCGAAATTTGTCGCCTCTAGGGCCGATTCTATTATGAAATCCGGATCGTCCAGATTTTCTCTCCCAATAATCCGGAGAAAAACGTAAATAGATCACAAATGGAGAATCAAGTTGGCGGACATGGGTTTGCTCTTCATGAGTCGAATCCAATTACGTCATTGATCTAATCTATTATATTCTCCCAACAATCCGGATAAAACTTTTTCCTACGATAATAAAGCAGCCATTTTGTGACGTCAATGTCGTCATCTGTCCGCGATCGCACCGGTCGACAGAGTGGAGAGACTAGACTCTCCTGAAACAGTCACCTGATGGATAATAAAATAGAAATGGAGAATCCGGACGATCCGGATTTCATAATAGAATTGGCCCCTATACTACGGTAGTAGCTTAAATTACGACAAATGAAACCGGAAACAGAACTAGTATCGCCACCTATTGTGCCAGTAGCTACTGCCTTTTTAACTCTGAACTATTATGACTTTGCGTCTATACAACGTTAGTCCCGATTTAATTACGATCGTGCTTCATATACCATCCACTTGTTACAGTGTTTATTGAACTCGGGGTAAATTATCTCGAGTTTTTAAAACTCGACTTATTAACCCGAAATTAACCCGATATTAAACAGATCGTGTAGACGAGGCTATTGATGAATAATCAATCTGACCTTAAACTGATTGACAATACTTTTCTCTGATGAAACCCCACAAGCTTCTAAGTCGGTATAAGGGAAGTAGATTTTAAATCTTTCTGTGCATAAAGTATGAGAATAAGAAGATTAAATATAAAAGTTAAATAGAGGCATATACTAGTATTTTCAAAATATATCTAAGATATAGAACTTTAACAGGAAAATTCTATCCTGAATTTGTAAAAACAATCGGTTCCCGTAGGAGTAGCAGCACTATCGTCAAAACAACATCCAATATCAATACAAAGGTTTTCGTCTGTCTTCGAATCTCCGATATGGCATGGTATTCTATCAGTCACTTGACCTTCACACCATATGACTGAAAGTAAATGTATAATGTTAAAGACAGGATTCAGCGCCCAATTACTTTTAGATATATGACACATTTCACAATTTTGAATACAATAAAGAAAAATTTAATGACAATCAATCCAGTAGTTTTCTAGAAATCGTTTCTTAAAAAGCCCATTTTCACCTGCCTGAGAAAAACTAATTAGTCGAAAGCCTAACATCCGGTTAATCTAAAAATATACGTCTGACGTCACTTGTGTGAACCTGTAAGCGACACAACATGGCGTCTAATGTTATTGATAACGTTGACTCTGATACCTACGAAAGCCTTTTAGACACACCTAAAAAAAAATATTTATAATTTTATTTTTCTGAAAATATTTTTCACAACTCGAAATTTCGGATTCCACAAGTCGAAATTTCGGATTCCACAAGTCGAAATTTCGGATCCCACAAGTCGAAATTTCGGTCTCCACAACTCGAAATTTCGGATTCCACAAGTCGAAATTTCGGATTCCACAAGTCGAAATTTCGGATTCCATAAGTCGAAATTTCGAACTCCACAACTCGAAATTTCGGACTCCACAACTCGAAATTTCGGGTTCTGCTATTCTGATTTCAGAGCTGTTTTTAGTATAAAAATCTGTTCTAAACCCACATGAAGTTTATTAGAACACATGTAGGCCTTAAGGTGAAAACACATACATGCGGTTCGTGGTCCGATTCGGCGATGAGATGCGTTAATTTCACCACAACGATTTACCGGATCGAAGCTAAAGGTCGTCCGGTGCGGCGGTGCGATGCGTTCATTTTACCGCAGAGTTTTACCGGATCGAAACTAACAGGGGTATGCACTTGACATGACACAAACATGCTGTTGCGGTGCGTTGTTATATTTCTTCGCTGAGTTTCACCGGACAGAAAGTCCCGAGACTTTCGGTCCGGTGAAACGCAGCGGTGCTGCAGGTGATTTCCATCAAGGTGAAAACACATACATGCGGGTGCGATGCCTACGTCGCGGTACAGTTGCGGTAGGTATGACACATACGCGCGGTTGAATTTGACTGAACGTCGACGTTCGTTCAACATCAGACATCATGGATACCTCGGAGGAGGACGTTTCCCCACAATGACGAGTGATAATAATGAAAATCATCTGCGGCACCAATCTCCTTTCCTGAAGAAATGAAAGGCAGAATATATTTTAGATTTCCGAAACCGATTTTTACTAGTTTGCCGCATGAATTGCTACATGGAGCGATTCAGTTTACCGCATCGCAACCGCTTGAAAAATCACATGTCGTATCCGGACATATGGATGCACCCTCGCTCGTATACATGCTTTTCCATTTTTGCCGGATAGGCTAACGCATGACGCATGCCACTGCCGCTTAAGGCGAAACACATACATGCCTACGTTGCGGTAATACGGTGGGATTTTGTGGTACAGTCAGTGCCTCGACTAACACTGTGACTGGTATTCTGCCGCCCAGTGAACACAAAAGTCAGTCCCGGTCGGCAGTCCTATATTGTTAAAATATCCCAAGCAATCGACATTCTTTAGTGTAAAATATACCTAACATAACATAACAGAATTAAGAATAATATGTTGTTTTCAACAACGGTATGATGTCTGTTCAGGCCCATAGCCAAGCCAATTACAATCTTAAATTCAGTGGGAAATGTCAGTATTTTGCGTTTTCCAGGCGTCTAAACCTTAAGTTCGTTTGGATAATGCAATTGTGGGTATCTATTTCTCAAAATTTCTAGGCTAGGTCCCTCAAACTTATACAAATTTTATGATCTTGAACTTTAATTTTGGTGGAATGTGTCAGGAGGTTGCGTTTCCAGGCATCAAATTCTCAAAGTTTTCCCTTATGGCCTTGAAATCATATACCTTATATTCGTCAGAAAATGTCAGGAAATTGCGTGCGTTTCAAAATGTTCTAGGCTAGATCCCTCAGACTTTACTATACAAATAATCTTCAATTTCAAATTTGCTGGGAAATGTCAGGAATTTTCGTTTCCAGGAGTCTTATAATATTCTCAAAATTTTCTTCTCGTGGTCTCGCAGTCCCTACACAAAAGAATCCGAAGTTGGTCAGGAAGTTGCATTTGTGGGAGTCTATTTCTCACAATATGTCTATGCTAGATCCCTCAAACCCTATACAATTAATCTTGAACCATAATTTCGGTGGAATATGTCAGGAATTTGCGTTTTCAGGCGTACAATTCTCAAAATTTCCTTCTGATGGCCCTATACAAATACAACTTCAATTAGTCAGAAAATGTCAGGAAAAGGTGTTTATGGGCTTTTAGCTCCCAAAATTTCTTCTTGTGGTCCTGCATTTCCTATACAACAAATCCTTTAATTTATCCGAGAATAACGTTTCAGCAAGTCCATTTTTCTGAGCGGGTCCTCAGACTTTAGAAAATCATATATCCAGGCTTCTTACGAACAACCTTGAAGCGATAAAGTTAGCAATCAATAGAGAAGAGGGCACCACTTGGCAATTCACACGTTTTCAAGGAGGGAAAGCAGTGGCGGATCCAGGGGGGGCGTAGAGGGCGTACGCCCCCCCTTTACTTTGTCTTTTTTTTTTTTTTTTTTAAATTAGACTGTACAATGAATACGCCTATAGATTTCGTTAACATGGTCCACGTCAGAAACCATTAAATTAGTACAATTTATACTTATATCATGTTTTTAAGCCAAAATAAAGGTCAAAAATTTTTTCGCCTCGCTTCGCTCGGCTAAATTTTACATACACGCCCCCCCTTTCGAAAATCCTGGATCCGCCCCTGGAAAGGAAAGGGATAAGGGTGGGGAGAGGTAACTAAAGTGCCCCTCTTGATTGGACGTTTGCCCCCCCTAGAAGTACTTGGCTGGCTACGGGCCTGTGTCTGTTTCACTGATTGCATTTTCAGTGATCTAGTTTTCAACTTCGCCTGTTCAATTAACTGCCGCCCAGTAACAATTCCTTAGACGAGGCACTGGGTACAGTTGCGGCAGGTATGACACACATGTGCTGGTAAATGTGACTGAACGTCGACGTTCGTTCAACCTCAGTCATCGTGGATGTCTCGGAGGAGGAAGTTTCCACACGTGTGAAAATAATGGAAAACACCTTCGGCATCGCTGTGTTTAGCTGTTTTTAGTATAAAAAAGCGCGGAGAAATATAACAACGCACCGCAACAGCATGTATGTGTCATGTCAAGTGCATACCCTTGTTAGTTTCGATCCGGTAAAACGCTACGATGAAATGAACGCTGTTGTGGTGCGTTGTTATATTCCTCCGTGCTTTTTTATACAAAAAACAGCTCTTATATCAGAATAGCAGAACCCGAAATTTCGAGTTGTGGAGTCCGAAATTTCGACTTGTGGAATCCGAAATTTCGAGTTGTGGAATCCGAAATTTCGAGTTGTGGAGTCCGAAATTTCGAGTTGTGGAATCCGAAATTTCGAGTTGTGGAGTCCGAAATTTCGAGTTGTGGAACCCGAAATTTCGAGTTGTGCAAAATATATTCCGAAAAATAAAATTATAAATATTTTTTTTTAGGTGTGCCTAAAAGGCTTTCGTAGATACCAGCGATCCTTATACGTTTAATTTTTCGTTCGATGAAGATAGCGAGACCGATTTTTATTGAAGTGGAAGTTGGAATTTTCCTCTACCAATTCGAGCCATATCTCGAGTCATCATAGCGACACAGAAGACGAGGCGGAGAACACTATCAATATCGATGACGATGATAGGCCCAATGATCGAACGAGACTCCCGGGGGTAATAATATAAATTTTTTACTTTTATAGTAATTTCAAAGTTAAAAACAAAAGATCATCTTGCTAGATAAGTAGGTCAACGTAATTTGATAGGCATCCCGGTTGGTTGGTCAAGATCCAAAACTTTACCGTTTTCACTCGTTATAAGAGTTTTTACTTGTTACGTCATAGTGGGGCTACTCTCGCTGCCTAAGCCGTTGCTCCTGCAAAAGCATATTCCATGTTCCATGTTACCTCCGCTATGAATAGTCTTATTTTACATTGATTATTTTTGCTGGTTTTGCACCCGTTCCTGTAAACTTAGCCGTTATAAACAGAAAATACTTAGTATTCTTAGCCCGTTATAAAAGCTAAAAATTTGAAAACCGTGTACCGCACGGTATGTTTTTAGGGCGCTATGAAAGCTCCTAAAGGCTAAAAAAGGACAGAAAGGCGAATACGTAGGGAAATTATTAACCAATCACCGACCGATTTGCTAAGATTTTTACATCCAATCAAAATTTTGGCATTTCATTAAAAATCTAAAAATGCGGAATTTTAGGTTTTCTCCGCAATTTTTAGCCTTTCAGAAGAGACTAACATTGATATAGACACTTGTATCATATTAATTTTTTTTTTCTTTTTTTCACTTTTATTTTTGCCAAAATATCTACTTTCACTTTCGGCAAGGTCAAGGCCATTGGGAGTCAGTTCGATACATTCAGTTTGTCATCGTGGACTCGATGCCTATATGAATTTAATGCTTAAATAACAATCCCATTCTGCATTTATTGTTTGAAAATCAATATGCCTTGCCCTTCTCTTTGAGAAAATAATTGATATACTCCAGAAGTTGCGACCAGATAACGAAGATTATCCAGAAAAAATGGGATTGGGATTGCTTTTTCGGTAAGCTTATTATTTTATTATTCAGTCGATCAGCATCAACTTTTTTGTGAGCACACAGTTAGGCTTACTGGTACTGTATGCTTAGATTTAATATAGGAGTCTGGGTACTGACTACTCTTTGCTAAGAGTTTGAGGACAAAACTGATACATGTGGGTCGACCTTCGGATTTTTCAACCAGGTTTCCCCCTGTCAGTGGATGCAGAGGATGACATGGAAAAAGCGTCTAGTCGTTCGGATGGGACAATAAACCGAGGTCCCGTGTGCTATTTGCTGTGCACATTAAAGATCACTCGACAGTTGGAAATCGAAAATAAGAGCAGGCTAATGCCGCTGTCCTGGAAAAAATTTCCCTTATTGCACACTGCATGGTGTTTGCCTGTTCTCAATTAGCCCATATAGGTGCAGAAAAGCAGGACTTAAAAGACCATTCATTTAAAATTTTTTGGTAAGCTTATAGCAACATTACAAGTGAATACCGGTGGGTTCATTTTGCCGCATTGCCAAACTTGCCGCATTGTGCCCAACTGCACCAAAACGAAAACGAAACTAAAGTTTTGAAACTAATTCCTGGGAAACGTCATGTTACAGTACCGTGAAATATATATTCGTACTAAGAAATAGGTAGCCCTTTTCACCTCGGTTGTATCATATGTACCCCATTCATTCTACACGCTTCTTAAAATTTGCTATTGTACCCCTGGACACGTCCACTGTTTCTGATATATAGCTGTTGGTTTCCCCCCTTTGTAATAATTTCCAAGCAATGTCTAAATATATAGGGTCGTAGAGCGAATTCAATGAAAACGCCATTTCGTACGAATATATATTGCACGGTACTGTAGTTTAGGTAACTGAATTACGGTTCTGGTCGTTTGTACTTAGTATTTATTTTATTCCAGATTTTAACAAAAAAAATATAGTTTAGATTTCCCTAACCGGTCCAATTTGTAAATGAAAAGAAAATGGATGTGGATAAAATAAAATTAAGATTAAAATATTTCATAGTCTTTCCAGATTTTATCAGAAACCTTTAGTATTCGTGCAGTTGGGCATGATACGTCAATAGAGCTGGGTCAAATAATTGAAATAATCGATTATCGACGCTACAAAATATATATTTCAATAATAATATTTATAATCGATTACACAATTTTATCATGATGATCATACAAAATTCTTGACATTATTTCAGTTATATTATTTGTGTTCAATACGAGATATTGATAAATAACAAACATTCAGGTACAAAAACGTACACTAATCAGACGAACATATTTCGATTATCGATTAAAATTCATAGTAAAATTCTGTTTTAATATTATCTGCTACACGCATATCAGAGAAGCTTATCAGAGAAGTCATTTTATCATCATAATCATACAAAATTCTGGACATTACTTCAGTTTCATTTGTGTTCGATACTTTTGATTATTAGAAATGAAATGGAGCTTTACGTTATGCTTTTTGTATCTGTATACAGTACCGTATATATCGGGTGTCCCCAAAAAAACGTCCCCAACTTTGACGAAAAGTATCTCAGCTGCTGATGAGCCGATCTCTTTTAAAATTCACACAGCTTTACTTCAACATGGCCTTGCTAAACCCTGAAAATATGAAAGTCAAAAAATTAAATATCAGAGCGAATAACATATATGAATTTGTGTCCATTTTGCCTTCACCACAACCACCAATATCCAACATTTTCCATCCTGATAAACTCTCTCGGATCACATCTAAAGGTACCATTCAAGAAGTGACCATCCTGCATTTCAGTTCTTGTTTAATCAGTGTGTCCCTCTAACCTAATTGCAGTCACCAGTGGAACAGACTGGATGAACAGGAACTGAAAGGCAGGAAGGTTGCTTTTTGGGAGAAAATATCTGAGATCGATAAGAGCCTATCGGGATGGAAAATGAATGATATTGGTGGTCGATGTGGTGAAAGCACAATAGACACAGGTTGAAATGTGTAGTTTGCTCTGATATTGATTTTTTTTTACATGCTATTTTGTTCGAGGCAGTACTTGTACAACTTTTATTCGATGACTTTTATATTTTCAGGGTCTGACAAGGACATGTTGAAGTAAATCTGTGAGAATTTTGGAAGAGATCGGTTCACCAACAGCTGAGATAGTTACTCTCAAACTTGGGGACGTTTTTATTGGGACACCCGATATGTTAATATGGATGGGCAAACGCAATGGGTGAAATTTTAGTTTACTCTTATTTTTTATTTCAGTCCCTTCAACCTGCTTCACTAAAAAGACATTGCACCCTCAATGTTATGATATTTGATGATCCCATTGTTTTTATCATCAATGACCTTTTTCATCTCATTGAATATATTTTCTTTTCAAATGCAAGTGCTAATGAAAGTTTTATTTAAACTGATGAAATTCAGCAATAACCATTTTTGTGGACAATTTGTCTTTAATAATTAGGAAATTAGAAGGTAAAATATATAATAATACCATATATCTTTTTATATTTGATAGGAAAAGATTTGGGTCATACCAAGAGAGACCTTGTTGAAAAGGAAAGGTTAATGTAAGTTTATCAAACACTCATCTACATACCTTATATTTAATTTCTAATCTCTCATATGCTTAGATTTGAACATTTTTATTTGCTGTCATGAAATATGCTGTGTCACCAATGTCTGTGAGTCTGTCCTCAATTGCTCAGAAATGCTTGAGAAGGTTCTTGATGAACAATATGGATATCCAAAAACATTTTAATAACAGTTTTTAGCTTGTAATCTCTAAAAATCACAAAGAATTCTACTGAAAATGAAATATCTCGAAAAATATTTCTATCTGAAAACATTTAATTTTTACCTTGAAAGCAGAATTCTGATGAATTTTGTTGAAACCTTATGGAATTGTTTTTTTATCACTCAAGAATGAATCCTATCCAAAATAAGAAGAAATTGTAATACGAGTTATTGTCCTTGATTCTTTTTCTAGGTTATGCTCTTAAAGCTGCCAGTGAGAATATATAAAATTGACTATAAAATAAGTTATCATTTATTTCAAATATCAGCAGTATGATCATTGTATTGTCAACATTAAATAAGTTTTTGCTAATTTCAAACATATGGAATATTTATATTATAGGCAAAGAGATCAACAACAAAATGTTCTTGTAGAAAACTATGTTAAATAAGATGACAATGTTATTATTATCTAAACAACACATAGGTAAGTTTGGTTAGCTCTGTAACTGGAAAAGAAAAAGAAAATTGGTGACATTAAAAAATTTCTGTTGTCAAATATTTTAATAATTTATTAATTTTTCAATAGTGCAGATTTTCAGATATTAACAATAGTTGATGATGCTACAATTAAATTTATAAAGCTACAAATGGAAATGGATTAATTTATTGTATTTTGAAAAGATCAGATTCAAATTTTGTAGTAATTGGGCAAATAGTGTTTCAGTTATTGCCCTTGCTTAAGAAAGAGGTTACAATGATTTGGCTCTTTGACAGATATTCAATATTATTATATTATATACTAGTAAGTAGTATAGATGTTGATATTGATTAGATGTGGGTAAATTTTGAAATTAACTTGACTTTTAGCTACAGTTTTATATGATGTTGATGAAACTAAGTATGCCTAGGCACATCTATGACTAATATGTGTAAAAGCAATGATATTTAGATGAATAGTCTTCAAGATTAGATTGGATGAAATTTTTATCAACAATTTGTCTTGTGATTTAGATAATCTTTTAATAGTTTAAATTTGCTTTTGTCAGTTTCAATTTGAATTTTTTTTTAGGAAAATATAATGCATATTCAAATTCTTAAAAATAAAAAAAAATCTAATATTTTCTTCTTTTTTTTTTCAGAAAGAAAACTTGCTGTTGAAGAAAGTTACTGATAATTTGTGACAGCTGTTGAAAGCCTTCAGAGAGAGTAGAATTTGTTGGACAAAATTATTTCAGTTTACTATTTTGTTTTTATAAAATTTGAAGAATAAAATCTTGAATAATTGTTATTCTGTTCATGACAAACTTAGTTTAGTTTACATGTAGGGGAGAACTGGGAAAGTTCATTAACAAAAATGTCGCAAATGTTACCTGAAAGTAATTCTCAAGTATTTGTTTTTGAAAGGTTAATTACAAACAGGAAGTACTTATTATTAATTAAGCAGTTTGATCTAGTTTTGGTGTTTGTCTCAATAATTGCTCAATATTTCTAGCTGAAACTTTTGGAAGACATAGAAGATACATTTTTTCTACAAATAGGCATTTATTCTACTCAAATCCGATCAGTACTCACTCAGTAGTTTTTTTACAGTGTTAAAAAAACATAAGGAAAGTTTAAACTTTCAGATAAATAAAAGGACACATAGTGTAGTTAGAAATTATGGTATGTAGTTTTCACAAGTTTGACCAAAAAAAATATTTGACCTAGAAAAAATTCAGACTGTCCCTTTAACACCCCAAAATCTCTGTTTTAACCAACCCCGTTCAAGCATACACTTTTCCATTCCAGTAAAATCTACCACTGATGTCTCAGTTCAGAGACACATTAATTTGTTCACGGTAGTTCTTTGATGAACGCAAACTTTTCAACTAGGACATTTGTTTCTCCAAAGCCATGATAGCCGTCCCTTGATAAAAAATCAACACCACATTAATGCAAAAAATCATTCACTCTTTATAATAATATGGACTGTAGATCCAAAGATGCTTGTTGGACAAAAACTAGGTGATGGCAGGGTGGCATCATATACGTTTCAAAAGTACTATATTCTGTCCTTAAGATGTTTAGTACTTCAAATGTAGAGATAAATACTATCTTTTCACAATTTCCCATAACTTGTTTAATTCATATTTTGTCACTGGTCAGTCTGAAATTGACGTGACACGCTTAACAATACACATATAAAACATAAGAAATTGTCATGCATGATATGATCAAATCTTCCATACAGCTTCAACCATTAACATTCAATTATTACACAAAAGGCGGAAGTATACAAATTTCCTGCACATTAAGCATTTGTCAAATTAGTCAGATAAAACCTGCCGTTGAGCGGGTATAGTCGAATTTGACATTTTCCGAGTCCATGTATTTGTGGTGAATTGATGAAAGTGAAATGTCAATTTTTTACATAACACCGTACCTCCATTGGTCGGACAGATATTGTCCAAGGCAATGTGTTGATTTGATGGAAATAAATAAATCATTCTATTTTCAAATTTATTCAAATTTCGTAAATCGTTGGACAGTCCTAAACACAGGTGATGTATAGTAAAAAAAAAATTGGAAGAAACTTAAAAGCATGTCTCCATTAGTTTGACAGATCTTGTTCAAGGCATCACATTAGTCTTGAATTGATGGATAGAAAACAAACCATTTAGAAATAAAAAAATTATACACAGGTATATCTCCATCTTGTCCATGGCAACGTATTGGCCTACATTTAATTGCAATGAATGAAGCATTTGGCTCTTGTAAATACAAAATTACCCCGTTAGTCTGACAGACCATGTCAAATGTAATGCATCGTCTTGAATTTGATGGAAAATTAATATAATGTTTCAATGTACAAATTATTTCCATCGGTCATGTAGAGTAAGCTAAAATATTGATCGAAGTTTGCAAACCAATCCAATCCAATCATTTTATGTGGCAAGAGATGCTAATATAGTGCTAAAATCTCTCAGTGAGTAAAGCGTAGTTGTGTCAAAGCTACTTTATTGAGTACTGAGTTAAAATCACTATTGACCTCTATATACTGAATAATTGTTGGGCTTGTGCAGTTGTTCGGTCTATTGCAAGGTTTTCAGCCTTTTTTGTTACCGATTTCAAGATTATTTTGATCGATTGTATTACTCACCTTCCTCTGTATATCATCACTAGTTTATGTCATTCTTTTCTATATATTAGTTTTAAACCCCTTAGGAGGTATTTAATCTCAGGTTGAAAACCTCATCGATTTAAAAAAAAATTTCTAAGATATAACAAGAAATTACTGGTATGTTGTTAGGGCCAGAGAAAGCAAAATTGCTTTATATAGGTAGAAGCAGCTTTGAATTCTACACAACCCCCTTGAGAATGAGTTTTTGCACATTTTGCCCCCCCAATATGAAATTGCTTCCTACGGGCCTGCGTACAGTGTAATAACCTCGGATTATCAAGTGAGTCGGTCTGCTTAGCGCTTAGTAGCAACACTTGAGATCGATATTGATAATATTCTTGATCTGGCATAGTTCAGGGTCGTGTTAAGTTCCAACAAATTATTGGTTTCAGTATACACACGACAACTTGTTGCGCAAATTGTTATCATTCATTGGTGGTGACTCCGTTTTTATTCACATCACATGATTTCAGACAGATCATGGAATTTATAGTCAATTTCTGATAGGATAAAACTCAGCAACATCATTTGCATCTCGACAACAAAATAAACTTGTATTTATTCAGCAACTGTACACACTGATAACATTTTCGACAACATGGCATTTCGGCAACGTCGAAAATGTTGTCAGTGTGTACAGGACTTTACAGTTACGAAGCTTGGGTTTGGGTCGGCGAAAACAATAGGGAAGACCAGGGGACTAAATAGTCGTTAAGACTATTGACTTTACAGTTGTTGGGAATATTAACTTTATAGTCGTTAAGACTATTGACTTTACAGTTATTGGGAATATTAACTTTATAGTCGTTGAGACTATTGACTTTACAGTCGTTAAGACTATTGACTTAACAGTTGTTGTTGAGACTATTGACTTTACAGTTGATGGGAATATTAACTTTATAGTCGTTAAGACTATTGACTTGACAGTTGTTGGGATTATTAACTTTATAGTCGTTGAGACTATTGACTTGACAGTTGTTGGGGACTGAGACTAATGACTTGACAGTTGTTGTTGAGACTATTGACTTTACAGTTGATGGGGATATTAACTTTATAGTCGTTAAGACTATTGACTTGACAGTTGTTGGGGACTGAGACTATTGACTTGACAGTTGTTGGGGACTAAGACTAATGACTTGACAGTTACGAAGCTTGGGTTTGGGTTGGCAAAAGAAAAATTAGTGAAGACTATACATTTGTTGAAACTATTGACTTTAGAGTTGTTGAGAGACAATAGTCTTTACAGCTGTTGAGACTATTGACTTTACAGTCGTTGAGACTATTGACTTTACAGCTGTTGTGACTATTGACTTTACAGTCGTTAAGACTATTGACTTTACAGTTGTTGTGACTATTGGCTTAACAGTTGTTGAGACTATTGACTTTACAGCTGTTGTGACTATTGACTTTACAGTCGTTAAGACTATTGACTTTACAGTTGTTGTGACTATTGGCTTAACAGTTGTTGAGACTATTGACTTTATATTTATTGACACTATTGTTGAGACTATAGTCTTTACAGTTGTTGAGACTATTGACTTTACAGCTGTTGTGACTATTGACTTTACAGTCGTTAAGACTTTTGACTTTACAGTTGTTGTGACTATTGGCTTAACAGTTGTTGAGACTATTGACTTTATATTTATTGACACTATTGTTGAGACTATAGTCTTTACAGTTGTTGAGACTATTGGCTATTCAAATGGTTGGCTTTTTGATTATGCATTTTTTGGAATATGGACTATTGAATTTCATTTTTTGATAATTGATCTTTGAATGAAAGACTCTCTTCAAAATGTAACTTTTTTTTCTCCAAAAAACAATCTTAATTGTACAAGAATTGAGGTTAAAAAAAACTTCAAAGGCAATTCTTCTTCCACCAGCTGATGAACTGGATCTTAATAATCATCTTTCTCCTGAAAAATACAAAGAGAGTACAGGTTATATATATATATATATATATCATGTTCAAATAGTACATGCAACATTAGTTTCAGGATTTGGTCAGTAAATATTTGTCAGTAAGTCAAAGTAAATGTGTCAAAGTGATTTGGTCATAAAATACACTGGACAAAAATTTTATTGACAATGTGAATGTTTAAAAATAATCTGATCACTAATTTATGACATGATAATATGGTCACAAGACACATTGGTGACAGCAATTTGTAAACACTTAACATTGATGATAGAAATATGGTCACAAATCCAATAGAAGAAATGTGGTCATAGACAGAAATGAAAAATGAATAATGACTGCTGAAATTACTGTGATCATATAATAATGACCAATTTACTTTATGCCCAAATTAATGTGAACTTACAACTTACAAATTGTGACCAAAACACTATGACATATGACAATCATACCGTTGACAATTAAACCTTGTAATAATGTACAATAAAATACTACTATATCAGGGTTAAAGGTGCCAAATTTACCATATGACCATTTCCCTGTCATCAATTATTGCAACAGTATTTTGTTAAGAAAAAAGGTAGATCTTATCTCTTTTTTTTTATAAACAAACAAGAACCACTTAGCCTTCTCAAAGATCATTTTTAAAAAAACACTGTAATTGTAAGATTCAGTACCAGTATGTAATTCTGGTCATCTAATCAAGTTTTTGTTTTTTTTTGTTTTTTTTAAATCTACATATGTTTATCTATGATTCTTACGTAAAAATAACACACACACAAACTTATTAAACAACCATGTTAAATAATCCTTTGACATAAGAATTGAAAATTCAAAAATGCTATTTTAACAGAATTGTCTTGTTTTTATGGATTTTTACTTTATTTTCAATAATATTTCATCTAAACTTTCTAATCACAAATTATGCCATTTCTGAGCCTTCTATTAATTCGAAATATTATTCAAAATGGTTGTTCACTAAGTTTGTGTGTGTTATTTCTACGTAAGAACCATATGTGGTTTTGCATGTTATCATCAATTGAAATATTTCTCACTGTTGATACTGGTAGGGTGTTAAAGGGATATGTCGTTTAGTAAGACTGCATAATATAGAAGAACGCATATACAGAAAATGAAAGATAACTATTATAGAGTGACTCAGTGGCACAGAGAAAAGTGAAGTGGAGCAGTTCAGTCAAATAGAATCAGAACAGGGCAACCTGATGAACAAACCCTCATGCTCATGAGAGATGCTGATTTTTTAGGATAAAAGAAAAGTAGTTTGGAGATATAATTATCAGGAAAGTAAGAAAATGTAGAAGAGAGATTAATATTTAATATGACCCTCCCTTACCCGGTATACAAAGTAATTTTACCTTTTTTGGATAATTTGACTCTAGCATTAAGAATTCATAACATTTTTCAATATCTCTTCATGAGGCAGGTCTCTCTTTCAGTTAGATCCAAATCTTTACCTTGTCTCTCTAAAATATTAAAATTTTTATTTAAATAAAAGTAAAAAAAGATCACGCTTTGAAGGCCTGACTGTATAAATCCTCCATATAAACCTTAATTCTAAATTAGTGAAAATGTTACTGTAACCTTATCAAGAGCTATCGAAACATTACATCTCTGCAAATACAAAATGTTCCCAAATTAAGGTAATTTATGGCCCCTACATTGAAGACTCTCCATCCAGAAATATCACTGCCACAATAATATGTATCTTAAAGGGATTGTAGAAAGGTTTTCTAAACTTTGTACTGGTATGTGTATCGGGGACACTGATAGTATCAATTTACACCATTCCAATTTCCATTCTGACGTCTGTGGTTCTTAACATTCCACTTAAACTAAAGCGTTTTAAGACGTTACTACCAGTGATCTGTAGGAGCTGCGGTAGCTCAGTGAGTTGAACGATTGCTCGCTAGCCTCAAGGTCCAGGGTTCAATCCAGGCATGGGTCAAGATGATACCTTTGGATTTTTCAACCCAGTTTCCCCCTGTCAGGAGCTAACATGGAAAAGCCTCTAGTCGTTCGGATGGGACAATATACCGAGGTCCCGTGTTGAGGACGGGCAAAAGCCATGCAGTGTGCAATGAGGGAAATTTTGCCAGGACAGCGGCATTAGCCTGCTTTTATTTTCGATTTTCAACTATCGAGGGATCTTTAACGTGCACAGCCAATAGCACACAGGGCCTCGGTTTATTGTCCCATCCGAACGACTAGACGCTTTTCCATGTCAGCCCCTCCGACCTGCATCACTGACAGGGGAAACCGGGTTGAAAAATCCGAAGGTATCATCTCGACCCATGCCGGGACTGAACCCTGGAACTTCAGGTTAGCAAGCAAGCGTCTAACTCACTGAGCCACCGCGACTCCCAGGTGCAGAAAAGTAGGACGTAAAACTCCATTCACTTCATTTTCATCTTTACCAGTGATTTGCATACATATCAATATTAGCTTTTCTCTCTGGTAGATCACAAAGCACACATAAAGCTTTGGTAGATCATGGGTAATGACGTCATAAAACACATCATGTTCCTTCAGTAACGTTAGACATTTGCATTATCTACCGTTGCTGGATTGACGGGGTTTTCTCGTCATTATCAACCAATAATCTCGTTTAAAAAACACTATACGTCACATTCAATTTATGACCGTCGATTGTCGATTATCACAAGGTAAATTTGCTACAAGAAATTTGACGTCTGGTCATTCGAAAGTTTTCCCGCTTTTATTTGTTACAAGGAATATAACTGGTCGACCATAATTGTTCGAACAATCAAAGTTAATGACAAGAAAAGCTTATCATGATAGCAACGGATTAATGTAATGAAATGAAATGATAGCCGTTGCTAAAGGAACATGAAAACACATTAGTTTTAGTGGAATTACAAAAACAACAGACATTTGAATGGAAATTTAATGGCGCAAATTGATGCTATCAGTGTCCCCGATACACATACACAGTTAAGCAAACCTGTTTACAATCCCTTTGATAAGATTCTATAAGTTTGAAAAAAATACAACATGGACGCTCATTGCAACAGAGAACTGGTCTGGGCTCAATGACATGCACCTGTGACACCAGATTGGTCTTCTTTTACTAAGATAAGAGAATATCTTCTCTTTTATCCTCTTTTAAGGCATAATTTTAATATTTAGCCTGAGTAATCATAAAATAAATGATGCTGATCAAATGAAACATAAAATACCTGAGAAAAATGGTAAAATAAACGGCATTTGTGCTGCAAAAAGATGGTGCTGAAATCCACAATGCGCTTTATAAGTGGGTCATTTAGTCTCCGGTAACCAGTCGTAATTTCTGGGGTTTATCAATATTATTTTTTAACCGTTTACAAAGACTAAGGACAAGGCATATTGATTTTTAATGAGGGACCAAAAATAAATGAAGAATGGGCTTGTTCTATAAGCATTAAATTCATATAATCGTCCCGTTTCATCGAGTCCACAATGACAAACTGCATGGAACGAACTGACTCCCAATGGCCTTGACCTTACCGAAAGTGAAAGTAGATATTTTGGCCAAAATAAAATTGATAAAATGAAAAAAATATATATTATGATACAAGTGTCTATATCAATGTTGGTCTCTTCTGAAAGGCTAAAAATTGCGGAAAAAAACTAAAATTCCGCGTTTTTAGATTTTTAATGAAATGCCAAAATTTTGATTGGATGTAAAAGTCTTAGGAAATCGGTCGGTGATTGGTTAATAATTTCCCTACGTATTCGCCTTTCTGTCCTTTTTTAGCCTTTAGGAGCTTTCATAGCGCCCTAAAAACATACCGTGCGGTCCACGGTATGCACTTTATTAGTGGTTATAACGGGCTAAGAAAACTAAGTATTTCGTGTTTATAACAGCTAAGTTTACAGGAACGGGTGGGTTTTGTACTTTAAAATCAAATCACCGATTAGCCTAATCGAACTGGCTCACAAACGCGCAAAATAGCTAATCGACTAAATCGAATCGTCCCACAAAAACCGAAGCGTGTTGTTGTCAATTAGACGTAGTTACGCATAGTTCAGCGTAGTTTTATAAACGTGGTTTAAAGTTCAAGAAACCAAGCTAACGGTGGACATATTTTCAACATGTTAAAAAAAATGTGCGCGACCTACGGCCAAATAATGGGTTTTTTTTTTTCAAGTTCTAACTACGTCGAATTACGTTTATTCATTTGTTTAACTACGGTCAACTACGGTCATTCCCCCAATACTGTCAACTACGTCCAAACTAATGTCATAGTGTAATATTGGTATCACAAGTTTCTTGATTTCCTATAGATTACCTATAGATTACCTAAATAATCTGATAAATCAAGAAAACTATGTTTAAATACAATAATTGAAAAACGCTTAATCAAATTTTATTAATTGTATGGAAATTACATAGTTTTATGAGATTCTGTTTGTATATTTTGGATACCGTTGATGAATATAATATACTCGTATTGACAAAGTTGCAGAACCTTATTTTTTTGTTCATTTTAAGAGGTCGTATCGCTTTAAAAATCATGAAATAGATAATCAGATGGTCATCTGCTGTACTGTGGCAACTATATTAGAAAAATTTCCTTGAGTGGCATTGCGACGTTTCGACGATGATACTTTCGTCTTTATCAAGCAATGAAGTTATTTATTAAAGTAATTGTTATCCATAAAATTGTGTTCATATATAATTAGAAAAATTTTAAGTAAAATTGATTCGCGTAGAAATTTAAAATGTAACAGGCTTAATAGAATTTTCATCAGATTTGTATTTTTTTTAAATTTGCAGTTCCTAATGATAAATTAGATTTTAATCGCAGTTAATTTTTAAATTGGAATAATCGTAGTAAAAATGGGTCGCAAAAGGGGGTATAATAAATGCAAGGCGATACCGTTTAAATTAATCCCTGATGTACAGTTTGTGTTGATGTAACATCAAGCTAGCTTAGAATCTAAAACCACAACATATAAAACGAACTTACGATTTTCTGGAATGAATAAATCTGTGTTGGGTTCCGGAGTTGAAGTGTGTTTTTCTTTTAATACCAAAAAATACAAATAACACATGTGTAGATTGTAGTTGTATCCAAATGAAAAACAGGCATTATTATCTTGAAGTAAACACTTCATGAGACAAATACTTCGTGTTTGCGCATTCCCGGAATATTCAATGTAATCATTAACCATTGCACCTTTTTTAAATAACTCAAACTTAAATTCTTCCCCAATAACACACCATTGAGACACCATTAAAACTCTTAAGTAGACGGTAAGTATACTATAAGGTTTCATTGTCCTTCTTTAAAGAAAGTGTTTAGAGTCTAAATGTATTATCGACAAGGAATAGGCTTTTATGATGGTAGCACCATAGAAATATAATAAGACTGGAAGTAATACTGAGGCAGAGAGTCTCGATGTTCCGGTCTAATAACATCGCGTTTAACATGGCCTTAAAATTAATAGAAACCGGAAGATAAGTGAGATCCCAAAATTCAACACATGCGTGCAAAGCTTAAATCTTGAGTTATTATTCCCAATCTACATTTCTATGGAAGCACAGATGAAGTTCTCTTGCAGACTTAAAATCCATATAATCTATCGTGGCGGAGCCATTGATGGTACAAGGGGGTGCATTTTCTCTCACAAAAAATAGTTTTTGCATCCTAGTCCGAAACTTGCTGACTCTATTCCCAGCCTTTGAAAGATATGGCTGGCGGAGAGTCAGAAAAACTGAACCACAAAAATTTTCCACAGCGTGTGCTTGCAGTGGCGAGCCACACATTTTATTTCTTGGAAAACAACTTTGATGGCTGTATGTCATAGGGGGGTAATGGTGATATGAATGATCGGCTGTCACAGAAGTTTGGTCACAAGGTATTCTGGTCACAGTAAAACGGACACAAGGTATTCTAGTCACAGTAATACGGGCACAAGGTATTCTGGTCACAATTATAAAGGCACGCGGTATTTTGGTCACAGCAATACGGGCACAAGGTATTTTGGTCACAGTATAAGTATAAATTAAGGTGACCAAATTACCTTGTGCCCTTATTACTGTGACCAAAATACCTTGTGTCCGTTTTACTGTGACCAATACCTTGTGCCCGTATTACTGTAACCAATACCTTGTTCCCGTATTACTGTGACCAGAATACCTTGTGCCCGTATTATAGTGATCAAAATACCTTGTGCCCCTTTTAATGTGACCAAAATACCATGTGGCCATATTACTGTGACCAAAATACAGTGTGCCCGTATTACTGTGACAAAAATTACTTGTGTCCGTATTACTGTGACCAAACTTCCGTGTGCCCTTATTACTGTGACCAAATTACCGTGTGCCCTAATTACTGTGACCAAAATACCGCGTGCCTTTATAATTGTGACCAAAATACTGCGTGGCCGTATTACTGTGACCAATACCTTGTGCCCGTATTACTGTGACCAGAATACCTTGTGCCCGTATTATAGTGATCAAAATACCTTGTGCCCGTATTACTATGACCAAAATACCTTGAGCCCGTATTACTGTGATCATTTTTCCGGTGACCAAATTTCCTGTGACCAAATTACCTACATCCGAATTAGCTCACTAAAATTGAAGTACACTACAAAAGAAATACTCTTTGAAAGTATTCGTTTTTTAGTGTAAAATTTTTAGATCTTGAATTTGGGCACGACGTTTGGCGCAAATTTAGTTTTGATTTTTTAGTCTTTCTTGATCCGATTCGGACAGTTCGGGAATTCGAAATTTTACACCCATCGTTGATCTTTGATCAATGACAGGACAGCTCAGTACTTTAAACTTTTATTCAAGTTTGATTGAATGGATAGCACGATTTCCCCAAATGGAAGAAATAATTCTTTTACAGTGCATTGTAGGGTGTTATAGCAAAACAACTCTCGGTATGGAAGTTGAAAAATTTTTAACTACCACATTATAGATTATTTAAGAGAAGGTGGTCTGATCTGGTATACATATATCATTATTATCTCCCTTGAATAAAGTAGCTATTTGAATATATAATTATAATAGGTATTTCGTTTTGGTAGAGTACAAGCTCAATATTATACACATAATTTAGAAAGGAAACACACAACTGATCTATATATATCAAAAGGGAAATTTGCAGGAATTACTTGTATAATTATTTCAACCGGTTGCATCTGTAAAAATCAATCAGCAGATCAGTCGGTAGGTTAGGTCGACTTGAATGTATATCGATAGGAGTAAAATTGCAGTTGCTGTCGGTCTACTTTCTTTCACAGTTCGACCGGTCAGTGTTTGGATAATTGGGCCTATGACCATTTCTCTCATGTAAATAATTCAAAAGTCTCTATAGTAAAAACAAGAGCCTTATCGTCTACTACACAGAACATCCAAAAGTTGATATTAAAATAATTTCACCCCATAAGTGTCCGTAAAAGACCTACGTAAATTATTACTTGAAACAAATCGGTTCACCGAAACATAACTCATTCGAGATTCACCACCATTAACTATCTGATAATTTAATTTCCGTGAACATTTCAATACATTAAAAAGTGACGAAAGAATACCAACCGAAAATGATTTTAATTTAAATACCGTGTGAGCAATTACAAGAATCAATATCAGTGTAATATAACGTATGTATATAAACTACCTTATATAAACAATTTATGCCATGTGTCAGGTAACTATGTCAGAATATCGATTAATATTTATTCTCTGATCACCAGTATACCCGTATACATTATCACTATGTAGGTTAATAATCAATGGTCTTTTACAGTTTTAATGTTTTCAGTGAAAGGAACGTAGATGATCTGGTTTGTCTAAACTAAATCGTGTAAATAGGTAAGTTTGGTTCTATGTCTACCTTACAGGTATTTGAAGAATGGCGTCATGACTGATGCTATTTCTATTAGCGATCATTCAACTTGCATTAGTCTAGCACAAGGTGAGCTTATTATAATATAACTCAATTCTACTATTCCACTTCATCAAAGCTCGAAAAGGGTGGGGCTTTATGATAACATTCTTCTGTGTTATAACAGTGATACACAAAGTGATGTACTTTAGGTCAGCAACTGTTGGTAAGAACGATTAACCATAAAAATTTCGTCTGTTATAGTCTTCCAAGCATATTAAATGTCGTAATCACAAAGAGTGTTTCTGTGCCTTTGTTCCAAGAAACCGAAAATGTCTAATAGGTATAATTTTGGTCAGGATGAAACATCATCATCTATATAATTTGACATATTTAGTAATAATTATGTCGCAGTTGAATAATAATGATAATATAGCACACCCTTGATAAATAAAATATGCTACAAAATAAACATTTGTAAATATCATGTTGCAATAAAATAAATACCAAAAGATACTGCAGTCTGTATAGTTGGACTCAGTGTTTTAGGGTTGATTTGAACTAGGTGAGTTAAATTTTTTTCGAAACCTATAGTTAGAATGTGCTAAGTCATACATAAATTTTACGACTAACGTAGGATCAGCGGATACTTCAGATACCCCCTCAGATAGATACCTTGATGATTGAAGCCGAAAAATGCAGCTCAGATTTTCACAGCACTCACACTGGTGATCTAATTTCGCAGATGTAAAGATTTATGTATATCAGTATCAGTACTGTTTATGATTTCTTGATATTTTATAAGAAATTCTTTAATCAATAAGTGATATAATATCTCACGAGGGTCAAGTTTGGTTGAACGTATATATACAGAACGTACTTTGTATATATCATATTATGAACTACGAGTTTTAAGTATATCACAGCACTATATTATACTTACTATGTTATTATAACTGTATGAAGAAATTTCACGTGAAATCTGCTATATTGGAATGTTGTAGTAGGTCAAAAAGCTTGAAATGTTCAGTATATACATCACATAGAAAACGATTGAAAGAGCCTTCAGTCTATATTCATTGCATCTGATAAATTATATATGCACAATGTTGGCAGTGTCGTGAAAGTCTGTTGATGTATGAATGTTATAAAGTTTTCATAGAGGAATGTTACTGTCAGTAAGTACTAGAGTATGTTTAATTCGTTAAGATTTAAAACCTTACGTAATTCTGACCGATATAAATCTTGGATGTGACATTTGAGATCGAAATGTTCTGCGACAGCCCAAAAGTTACTAACAGACTCTGATTGACACTAACTCAGCGCAAGTGAAATGTACCCATTAGTGGAAAAATCGCCTTCTCTAGGTTAAAGATTATAGAATCAGATATCAATGATAGCAACTGTTAGTGTTAGGTGGTGATAGCGCTATATTATTTCGGCTGCTTCGGATCTGATGGATCAGATTAGATTATTTTAATTGTCAGTTGAACCGAAGCTTCTTTAATACACTATCCTACTCTTTATCACACAATCACTTACATTAATCCAAATTCTTGCATCTGTTAGCTTTTGACTTTTCACATTTTTTAAACACGCTTTTTGGATACAGAATATACCAACACTTTTCCGGAAAATTGAGTTTTCACAAAGATGCAGACTATCTGATTTTCTGGCACAAACCCTTTTTGACGCTCCCACCCACACCCCTCTACCTACCCTCTGTGACGATATATAAGTTCCACTATAATAATGTTTTATTATATAACACTAGACCTAACCCTAACCCAAATATTTGGGATTGTATAATAAGAGTTCCTGAGATCATTATTATAATAAGTTTTGTTCCACGAGGAATATTTATTATGGGGAACAAATATACAGTCACACCTCTAAGGTATTCTGTTCAGGTATGGATCACAATGCATGAATGCACTGATGCACATGTAAAACCTGCGGAGCCCTTCGACCGTGGAACACTGCGTCGAAGAGGAGGAACGAGGGAATACGGGGGTCCTTTCTTGGAAAATTTTGAAAATTAAGACTAAGATATATTTCAGGCACTTACAGCCCCGATAAAAAATATTCGATACTGAAACGCAAAACACAAAATTTTTTAGGTTTAATAAGTAAATGTTATCAGTAAATGAAAAATTCTGAGAGTGACATTTTTTATATTACACAGATTTTGTTGACATTATGTTTCTTCAAGTGGATTAAAAAAAAATAAAACACCAAGTTTCATAAAACATCCATCAAGAAATCAACTCTCTATCGGGTCCACTAACAATTCAAGTACGAGGGCAATCATTCGTAGAAAATGTTGTTCAATTGCTCTTATTTTCAAAAGGCTTAATCCTTGGGTAATTACAAACACTCACACCATTGTCTTCATTGTCATTAAGGTTTTCGTTTTAACTGTAGTAAACGCGGTTAATTCAACATTGTTCTAAAATTGAAATTAGGCTTTGGACCCGAGAAGTAAATTCAAAATGCCAAAATAATTAATTCAGTCCGTAGGAAGACTGGAAAGACCTAATTTTGAAGTGCAAAAGCAATTTTAGCACTTGTCATAGTGAACGCTTGTAACGAGCGCGGACCTATGAGAGACCCTCATAGTTGTCTCCCTTGAATAGCTGTAAGCAGTGAAATGTAACATTTCGGCTCACTCCCTTCATTTACCACATTTATCACAACTTAATAGACTTTATCCTTGTGTGATTACAAACACTCACACCAAGTTTCATTAAAATCCATCAAGATATCAACTCTCTATCGGGTCCACAAACAATTCAAGAACGAGGGCAATAATTCATAGTGAATTCAATTGCTCTTATTTTCAATAGGCTTAATCCTTGGGTGATTACAAACACTTACACCAAGACCCCCGGAAACTTCAAGATTTTAGCTATTTAATACAATGCAGGAAGGCTATTTGAAGCTGTATTTTTTGTATGTTTATGTCTGTTGTCGGTCGGCTCAACTTTACCGACGGATATCAAAAACGGGGGCGGATCCAGGATTTAGAGAAAGGTGGGGGGCGAGCGGCAATTTTATAGAGGGCTCTGACATTATTCGGCCAAAATTAAGGGGGAGGGCCCGTGTTGTATTGGGACTAAAAGAATAAGCTCGAAAAAAAATATTTTTTCTTACCGACCGACTTTTTTTCGAAGGGCTTTTGGCGCCCCCTTGCAAACTCGGCGCCCCCTGGTTTCCATTCACAGGCCACCACGCCACTGGGTCTTCATCTGATCATCTGATCGATGGTCAATCAGGCCCGTAACTAAGGGGGGGGGGGGCCCGCCCCCCCCCCTGCAAAATTTTCAATGACAAAAACATTTCTGAACCTTAAAATGTCGCGAAATGATAGGAAATCGCATTTCCAGTTGTCTATGTATCAAAATTTTCTAGGGGCTATCCCACAGACCAAACTCTTTTCAAATTGACAAGAAATCACATTTTCAGTCGTCAAAATCTCAAAACTTTCTAGGGGATGTTCCCCAGCCCAAGCTCTTTTCAAAATGACAGTAAATCGTATTTCCAGTCGTCTAATTCTCAAAATTTCCTAGTGGATGTGCCCCAGCCCAAACTCTTTTCAAAATGACTAAATCATAATTCCAGTCGTTTAATTCTAAAAATTTCTAGAGGATGTCCCCTAAACTCTTTTCAAAATGACAGTAAATCGCATTTCCAGTCGTCAAAATCTCAAAATTTCCTAGTGGATGTCCCCCAGCCCAAACTCTTTTCAAATTGACAGTAAATCACATTTCCAGTCGTCTAATTCTCAAAATTTTCTAGAGGATGTATTCCAATCCAAATTCGTTGCAAAATGACACGAAATCGAATTTCTGAGAGTCCAAATTTCAAAAAAGTCAATTCATCGGAATACGACCGAAAATCGTGTTTTTAGGAGTATTGACATTAACTGCCCCCCTTGTTTGGACGTTCGCCCCCTTAGAAGCACTGGGCTGGATACGGGCCTGTGGTCAATGGTCAAGGTGCTTTAAATATTGACCAACTATTTTGTATGAGATATTTACACTGTGGGGAAAAGATGTCTCGTTTTCCATCCAAGATGGAAATGTTGGAATATCATAACTGAACACACTTCATATAGATAACACATGGCTTTATGTCATTAAGTAGGTTTAAACTGAATGATGACTATGATATAAGAAATCAGAGTTCCAAATATCTGAAATACAGAGATAGAACACGTAACTTTGGCTATTATGTCATTTACGGCGAACTTTGGTGAAAGGAGATCTATGGTGAGAGCTTAGGATTGAATCAGTGAAAGGTTGAATTTCTCATCAATGAAAATTCAGATGGATTCTTTAAAGGACTATTTGTTCGTTTCAGTCTCAAATTAGTATCAGTATTTCTTAACGGTTGAACATCCAAGAGACTTTTTAATTTATTATAATACGGACATTGTGATCTAACAATAAAAACTATATTAATATCATATATTACAGAAGCGGAATGAAATGACGCTGCGAGTTTAGAAAAAAATAATCAAGCTTACCGTCAATATTGCTGCTTTATCAAATATAAATAACTTCATGACACTGATACCAATTTCACTTCCTCTAATATTCTCAACGAATAATACAAGCTTTGAATTAAAGGAAGAAATTACTTTGACTTCATAACTAGACTACATCGGAACTTTTACCTTTCTATCCTATCATAAAATGTGTTATTGCCTGTGCATTTTGAAAAGTTTTTTGAATTTTTGCCATAATTATTTTAAGAATTTCAATAGAAGATTTTAAGTAGTATTGTGAGTCTTTGCTTTGGCAAAAAATATCAATATGAACACAATTCGTGTCCTCAAAATTTGTTTTTTTACCACCCGTTCCTGTAAACTTAGCCGTTATAAACAGAAAATACTTAGTATTCTTAGCCCGTTATAAAAGCTAAAAATCTGAAAACCGTGTACCGCACGGTATGTTTTTAGGGCGCTATGAAAGCTCCTAAAGGCTAAAAAAGGACAGAAAGGCGAATACGTAGGGAAATTATTAACCAATCACCGACCGATTTGCTAAGATTTTTACATCCAATCAAAATTTTGGCATTTCATTAAAAATCTAAAAATGCGGAATTTTAGGTTTTCTCCGCAATTTTTAGCCTTTCAAAAGAGACTAACATTGACATTGTATCATATTAATTTTTTTTTCTTTTTTTCACTTTTATTTTTGCCAAAATATCTACTTTCACTTTCGGCAAGGTCAAGGCCATTGGGAGTCAGTTCGATACATTCAGTTTGTCATCCATTCTGCATTTATTGGTTGAAAATCAATATGCCTTGCCCTTCTCTTTGAGAAAATAATTGATATACTCCAGAAGTTGCGACCAGATAACGAAGATTATCCAGAAAAAAAGGGATTGGGATTGCTTTTTCGGTAAGCTTATTATTTTATTATTCAGTCGATCAGCATCAACTTTTTTGTGAGCACACAGTTAGGCTTACTGGTACTGTATGCTTAGATTTAATATAGGAGTCTGGGTATTGACTACTCTTTGCTAAGAGTTTGAGGACAAAACTGATACATGTGGGTCGACCTTCGGATTTTTCAACCAGGTTTCCCCCTGTCAGTGGATGCAGGGGATGACATGGAATTGGAAAAAGCGTCTAGTCGTTCGGATGGGACAATAAACCGAGGTCCCGTGTGCTATTTGCTGTGCACATTAAAGATCAATCGACAGTTGGAAATCGAAAATAAGAGCAGGCTAATGCCGCTGTCCTGGAAAAAATTTCCCTCATTGCACACTGCATGGTGTTTGCCTGTTCTCAATTAGCCCATATAGGTGCAGAAAAGCAGGACTTAAAAGACCATTCATTTAAAATTTTTTGGTAAGCTTATAGCAACATTACAAGTGAATAACGGTGGGTTCATTTTGCCGCATTGCCAAATTTGCCGCATCGTGCCCAACTGCACCAAAACGAAACTAAAGTTTTGAAACTAATTCCTGGGAAACGTCATGTTACAGTACCGTGAAATATATATTCGTACTAAGAAATAGGTAGCCCTTTTCACCTCGGTTGTATCATATGTACCCCATTCATTCTACACCTGTTTCTTAAGAGAATCCCACACTGCCCAGAGTCATTACCATCACCAGTGGAACAGACTGGATGAACAGGAACTGAAAGGCAGGAAGGTTGCTTTTTGGGAGAAAATATCTGAGATCGATAAGAGCCTATCGGGATGGAAAATGAATGATATTGGTGGTCGATGTGGTGAAAGCACAATAGACACAGGTTGAAATGTGTAGTTTGCTCTGATATTGATTTTTTTTTACATGCTATTTTGTTCGAGGCAGTACTTGTACAACTTTTATTCGATGACTTTTATATTTTCAGGGCCTGACAAGGACATGTTGAAGTAAATCTGTGAGAATTTTGGAAGAGATCGGTTCACCAACAGCTGAGATAGTTACTCTCAAACTTGGAGACGTTTTTATTGGGACACCCGATATGTTAATATGGATGGGCAAACGCAATGGGTGAAATTTTAGTTTACTCTTATTTTTTATTTCAGTCCCTTCAACCTGCTTCACTAAAAAGACATTGCACCCTCAATGTTATGATATTTGATGATCCCATTGTTTTTATCATCAATGACCTTTTTCATCTCATTGAATATATTTTCTTTTCAAATGCAAGTGCTAATGAAAGTTTTATTTAAACTGATGAAATTCAGCAATAACCATTTTTGTGGACAATTTGTCTTTAATAATTAGGAAATTAGAAGGTAAAATATATAATAATACCATATATCTTTTTATATTTGATAGGAAAAGATTTGGGTCATACCAAGAGAGACCTTGTTGAAAAGGAAAGGTTAATGTAAGTTTATCAAACACTCATCTACATACCTTATATTTAATTTCTAATCTCTCATATGCTTAGATTTGAACATTTTTATTTGCTGTCATGAAATATGCTGTGTCACCAATGTCTGTGAGTCTGTCCTCAATTGCTCAGAAATGCTTGAGAAGGTTCTTGATGAACAATATGGATATCCAAAAACATTTTAATAACAGTTTTTAGCTTCTAATCTCTAAAAATCACAAAGAATTCTACTGAAAATGAAATATCTCGAAAAATATTTCTATCTGAAAACATTTAATTTTTACCTTGAAAGCAGAATTCTGATGAATTTTGTTGAAACCTTATGGAATTGTTTTTTTATCACTAAAGAATGAATCCTATCCAAAATAAGAAGAAATTGTAATATGAGTTATTGTCCTTGATTCTTTTTCTAGGTTATGCTCTTAAAGCTGCCAGTGAGAATATATAAAATTGACTATAAAATAAGTTATCATTTATTTCAAATATCAGCAGTATGATCATTGTATTGTCAACATTAAATAAGTTTTTGCTAATTTCAAACATATGGAATATTTATATTATAGGCAAAGAGATCAACAACAAAATGTTCTTGTAGAAAACTATGTTAAATAAGATGACAATGTTATTATTATCTAAACAACACATAGGTAAGTTTGGTAAGCTCTGTAACTGGAAAAGAAAAAGAAAATTGGTGACATTAAAAAATTTCTGTTGTCAAATATTTTAATAATTTAATAATTTTTCAATAGTGCAGATTTTCAGATATTAACAATAGTTGATGATGCTACAATTAAATTTATAAGGCTACAAATGGAAATGGATTAATTTATTGTATTTTGAAAAGATCAGATTCAAATTTTGTAGTAATTGGGCAAATAGTGTTTCAGTTATTGCCCTTGCTTAAGAAAAAGGTTACAATGATTTGGCTCTTTGACAGATATTCAATATTATTATATTATATACTAGTAAGTAGTATAGATGTTGATATTGATTAGATGTGGGTAAATTTTGAAATTAACTTGACTTTTAGCTACAGTTTTATATGATGTTGATGAAACTAAGTATGCCTAGGCACATCTATGATTAATATGTGTCAAAGCAATGATATTTAGATGAATAGTCTTGAGTTGGTGTGCATTTATTTGTTTGTATGTGTTCAAGATTAGATTGGATGAAATTTTTATCAACAATTTGTCTTGTGATTTAGATAATCTGTTAATAGTTTAAATTTGCTTTTGTCAGTTTCAATTGGAATTTTTTTTTAGGAAAATATAATGCATATTCAAATTCTTAAAAATACAAAAAAAATCTAATATTTTCTTCTTTTTTTTTTCAGAAAGAAAACTTGCTGTTGAAGAAAGTTACTGATAATTTGTGACAGCTGTTGAAAGCCTTCAGAGAGAGTAGAATTTGTTGGACAAAATTATTTCAGTTTACTATTTTGTTTTTATTAAATTTGAAGAATAAAATCTTGAATAATTGTTATTCTGTTCATGACAAACTTAGTTTAGTTTACATGTAGGGGAGAACTGGGAAAGTTCATTAACAAAAATGTCGCAAATGTTACCTGAAAGTAATTCTAAAGTATTTGTTTTTGAAAGGTTAATTACAAACAGGAAGTACTTATTATTAATTAAGCAGTTTGATCTAGTTTTGGTGTTTGTCTCAATAATTGCTCAATATTTCTAGCTGAAACTTTTGGAAGACATAGAAGATACATTTTTTCTACAAATAGGCATTTATTCTACTCAAATCCGATCAGTACTCACTCAGTAGTTTTTTTACAGTGTTAAAAAAACATAAGGAAAGTTTAAACTTTCAGATAAATAAAAGGACACATAGTGTAGTTAGAAATTATGGTATGTAGTTTTCACAAGTTTGACCAAAAAAAATATTTGACCTAGAAAAAATTCAGACTGTCCCTTTAACACCCCAAAATCTCTGTTTTAACCAACCCCGTTCAAGCATACACTCACTTGAAGTTCAGGGACACTTTTATAAGAGGCAAATAATAAGCTTTTGGTTGAAATTTTGTAAATGAATTAAAGTTATTTTTTTTTTATCAAAAATGACTATTTATGACTGGTTATGTATTTGTTTAGGTCTAACAGACAGTTTAGAAATCCCTGAATGTTAGTAGTTTGCTCTATGTATGGGTCCAGTCCAGTTTCCCAGTTCTCCCTTAATTGACAGTTCTCAAAATCAGTTTTTTAAAGTTATTGGCAGTTATGTCTCAATTTTCAGATGTCTCAGGCAAAATAACCCAGATGTATAATAGAAAGATTGAATCAAGACTTTATCCATCCCCTCCATTCCAGTAAAATCTACCATTGATGTCTCAGTTCAGAGAGTTCATTTGTTCACGGTAGTTCTTTGATGAACGCAAACTTTTCAACTAGGACATTTGTTTCTCCAAAGCCATGATAGCCGTCCCTTGATAAAAAATCAACACCACATTAATGCAAAAAATCATTCACTCTTTATAATAATATGGACTGTAGATCCAAAGATGCTTGTTGGACAAAAACTAGGTGATGGCAGGGTGGCATCATAATCATATACGTTTCAAAAGTACTATATTCTGTCCTTAAGATGTTTAGTACTTCAAACGTAGAGATAAATACTATCTTTTCACAATTTCCCATAACTTGTTTAATTCATATTTTGACACTGGTCAGTCTGAAATTGACGTGACACGCTTTACAATACACATATAAAACATAAGAAATTGTCATGCATGATATGATCAAATCTTCCATACAGCTTCAACCATTAACGTTCAATTATTACACAAAAGGCGGAACGTCAATATTATCAGGGGATACAACGAAATGGTAAAAATATTTTGTTGCATCCACACTAAACACGCAAATATAATATAGTACTTAATTGCATAGGTCAGCGAATTCTGGTCCGAGGTATCACTATTTCCAAAATATCTTAATTAAGAAAGTATTTCAGTTTCAAGTATACAAATTTCCTGCACATTAAGCATTTGTCAAATTAGTCAGATAAAACCTGCCGTTGAGCGGGTATAGTCGAATTTGACATTTTCCGAGTCAATGTATTTGTGGTGAATTGATGAAAGTGAAATGTCAATTTTTTACATAACACCGTACCTCCATTGGTCGGACAGATATTGTCCAAGGCAATGTGTTGATTTGATGGAAATAAATAAATCATTCTATTTTCAAATTTATACAAATTTCGTAAATCGTTGGACAGTCCTAAACACAGGTGATGTAGAGTAAAAAAAAATGGAAGGAACTTAAAAGCATGTCTCCATTAGTCTGACAGATCTTGTTCAAGGCATCACATTAGTCTTGAATTGATGGATAGAAAACAAACCATTTAGAAATAAAAAAATAATACTAGTACACAGGTATATCTCCATCTTGTCCATGGCAACGTATTGGCCTACATTTAATTGCAATGAATGAAGCATTTGGCTCTTGTAAATACAAAATTACCCCGTTAGTCTGACAGACCATGTCAAATGTAATGCATCGTCTTGAATTTGGTGGAAAATTAATATAATGTTTCAATGTACAAATTATTTCCATCGGTCATGTAGAGTAAGCTAAAATATTGATCGAAGTTTGCAAACCAATCCAATCCAATCATTTTATGTGGCAAGAGATGCTAATATAGTGCTAAAATCTCTCAGTGAGTAAAGCGTAGTTGTGTCAAAGCTACTTTATTGAGTACTGAGTTATAATCACTATTGACCTCTATATACTGAATAATTGTTGGGCTTGTGCAGTTGTTCGGTCTATTGCAAGGTTTTCAGCCTTTTTTGTTACCGATTTCAAGATTATTGATCGATTGTATTACTCACCTTCCTCTGTATATCATCACTAGTTTATGTCATTCTTTTCTATATAAGTTTTAAACCCCTTAGGAGGTATTTAATCTCAGGTTGAAAACCTCATCGATTTAAAAAAAAATTTCTAAGATATAACAAGAAATTACTGGTATGTTGTTAGGGCCAGAGAAAGCAAAATTGCTTTATATAGGTAGAAGCAGCTTTGAATTCTACACAACCCCCTTGAGAATGAGTTTTTGCACATTTTGCCCCCCCAATATGAAATTGCTTCCTACGGGCCTGCGTACAGTGTAATAACCTCGGATTATCAAGTGAGTCGGTCTGCTTAGCGCTTAGTAGCAACACTTGAGATCGATATTGATAATATTCTTGATCTGGCATAGTTCAGGGTCGTGTTAAGTTCCAACAAAATATTGGTTTCAGTATACACACGACAACTTGTTGCGCAAATTGTTATCATTCATTGGTGGTGACTCCGTTTTTATTTACATCACATGATTTCAGACAGATCATGGAATTTATAGTCAATTTCTGATAGGATAAAACTCAGCAACATCATTTGCATCTCGACAACAAAATAAACTTGTAAATATTCAGCAACTGTACACGCTGATAACATTTTCGACAACATGGCATTTCGGCAACGTCGAAAATGTTGTCAGTGTGTACAGGACTGTACAGTTACGAAGCTTGGGTTTGGGTCGGCGAAAACAATAGGGAAGACCAGGGGACTAAATAGTCGTTAAGACTATTGACTTTACAGTTGTTGGGAATATTAACTTTTTAGTCGTTGAGACTATTGACTTTACAGTCGTTAAGACTATTGACTTAACAGTTGTTGTTGAGACTATTGACTTTACAGTTGATGGGGATATTAACTTTATAGTCGTTAAGACTATTGACTTGACAGTTGTTGGGGACTGAGACTATTGACTTGACAGTTGTTGGGGACTAAGACTAATGACTTGACAGTTACGAAGCTTGGGTTTGGGTTGGCAAAAGAAAAATTAGTGAAGACTATACATTTGTTGAAACTATTGACTTTAGAGTTGTTGAGAGACAATAGTCTTTACAGCTGTTGAGACTATTGACTTTACAGTCGTTGAGACTATTGACTTTACAGCTGTTGTGACTATTGACTTTACAGTCGTTAAGACTATTGACTTTACAGTCGTTAAGACTATTGACTTTACAGTTGTTGTGACTATTGGCTTAACAGTTGTTGAGACTATTGACTTTACAGCTGTTGTGACTATTGACTTTACAGTCGTTAAGACTATTGACTTTACAGTTGTTGTGACTATTGGCTTAACAGTTGTTGAGACTATTGACTTTACAGCTGTTGTGACTATTGACTTTACAGTCGTTAAGACTATTGACTTTACAGTTGTTGTGACTATTGGCTAAACAGTTGTTGAGACTATTGACTTTATATTTATTGACACTATTGTTGAGACTATAGTCTTTACAGTTGTTGAGACTATTGGCTATTCAAATGGTTGGCTTTTTGATTATGCATTTTTTGGAATATGGACTATTGAATTTCATTTTTTGATAATTGATCTTTGAATGAAAGACTCTCTTCAAAATGTAACTTTTTTTTCTCCAAAAAACAATCTTAATTGTACAAGAATTGAGGTTAAAAAAAACTTCAAAGGCAATTCTTCTTCCACCAGCTGATGAACTGGATCTTAATAATCATCTTTCTCCTGAAAAATACAAAGAGAGCACAGGTTATATATATATATATATATATATATATATATATATATATATATCATGTTCAAATAGTACATGAAACATTAGTTTCAGGATTTGGTCAGTAAATATTTGTCAGTAAGTCAAAGTAAATGTGTCAAAGTGATTTGGTCATAAAATACACTGGACAAAAATTTTATTGACAATGTGAATGTTTAAAAATAATCTGATCACTAATTTATGACATGATAATATGGTCACAAGACACATTGGTGACAGCAATTTGTAAACACTTAACATTGATGATAGAAATATGGTCACAAATCCAATAGAAGAAATGTGGTCATAGACAGAAATGAATAATGACTGCTGAAATTACTGTGATCATATGATAATGACCAATTTACTTTATGCCCAAATTAATGTGAACTTACAACTTACAAATTGTGACCAAAACACTATGACATATGACAATCATACCGTTGACAATTAAACCTTGAAATAATTTACAATAAAATACTACTATATCAGGGTTAAAGGTGCCAAATTTACCATATGACCATTTCCCTGTCATCAATTATTGCAACAGTATTTTGTTAAGAAAAAAGGTAGATCTTATCTCTTTTTTTTTATAAACAAACAAGAACCACTTAGCCTTCTCAAAGATCATTTTTAAAAAAACACTGTAATTGTAAGTTTCAGTACCAGTATGTAATTCTGGTCATCTAATCAAGTTTTTGTTTTTTTTGTTTTTTTAAATCTACATATGATTATCTATGATTCTTACGTAAAAATAACACACACACAAACTTATTAAACAACCATTTTAAATAATCCTTTGACATAAGAATTGTCTTGTTTTTATGGATTTTTACTTTATTTTCAATAATATTTCATCTAAACTTTCTAATCACAAATTATGCCATTTCTGAGCCTTCTATTAATTCGAAATATTATTCAAAATGGTTGTTCACTAAGTTTGTGTGTGTTATTTCTACGTAAGAACCATATGTGGTTTTGCATGTTATCATCAATTGAAATATTTCTCACTGTTGATACTGGTAGGGTGTTAAAGGGATATGTCGTTTAGTAAGACTGCATAATATAGAAGAACGCATATACAGAAAATGAAAGATAACTATTAAGGTACAGTATGGGTATAATTTAAGGGTTTTTGAGATTTTTGGGCTGTTCCAGTAAATCTGAAGGCTATTTACATAAATTCAAGGCCCAAATCGATCCTCGAAAATGCTTAACCCTTTAAGTGGCATCACATATTCTATTCATACATTTGATGTCACTCATCAATTGATAGCCTAGTCATTCATTTGACGTCATATCTTATCAATGAGGTATGTAATTTTATTTCAGGTTGCCCTGTTCTGATTCTATTTGACTGAACTGCTCCACTTCACTTTTCTCTGTGCCACTGAGTCACCAGTGGCACAGAGAAAAGTGAAGTGGAGCAGTTCAGTCAAATAGAATCAGAACAGGGCAACCTGATGAACAAACCCTCATGCTCATGAGAGATGCTGATTTTTTAGGATAAAAGAAAAGTAGTTTGGAGATATAATTATCAGGAAAGTAAGAAAATGTAGAAGAGAGATTAATATTTAATATGACCCTCCCTTACCCTGTATACAAAGTAATTTTACCTTTTTTGGATAATTTGACTCTAGCATCAAGAATTCATAACATTTTTCAATATCTCTTCATGAGGCAGGTCTCTCTTTCAGTTAGATCCAAATCTTTACCTTGTCTCTCTAAAATATTAAAATTTTTATTTAAATAAAAGTAAAAAAAGATCACGCTTTGAAGGCCTGACTGTATAAATCCTCCATATAAACCTTAATTCTAAATTAGTGAAAATGCTACTGTAACCTTATCAAGAGCTATCGAAACATTACATCTCTGCAAATACAAAATGTTCCCAAATTAAGGTAATTTATGACCCCTACATTGAAGACTCTCCATCCAGAAATATCACTGACACAATAATATGTATCTTAAAGGGATTGTAGAAAGGTTTTCTAAACTTTGTACTGGTATGTGTATCGGGGACACTGATAGTATCAATTTACACCATTCAAATTTCCATTCTGACGTCTGTGGTTCTTAACATTCCACTTAAACTAAAGCGTTTTAAGACGTTACTACCAGTGATCTGTAGGAGCTGCGGTAGCTCAGTGAGTTAAACGATTGCTCGCTAGCCTCAAGGTCCAGGGTTCAATCCAGGCATGGGTCGAGATGATACCTTTGGATTTTTCAACCCAGTTTCCCCCTGTCAGGAGCTAACATGGAAAAGCCTCTAGTCGTTCGGATGGGACAATATACCGAGGTCCCGTGTTGAGGACGGGCAAAAGCCATGCAGTGTGCAATGAGGAAAATTTTGCCAGGACAGCGGCATTAGCCTGCTTTTATTTTCGATTTTCAACTATCGAGGGATCTTTAACGTGCACAGCCAATAGCACACGGGGCCTCGGTTTATTGTCCCATCCGAACGACTAGACGCTTTTCCATGTCAGCCCCTCCGACCTGCATCACTGACAGGGGAAACTGGGTTGAAAAATCCGAAGGTATCATCTCGACCCATGCCGGGACTGAACCCTGGAACTTCAGGTTAGCAAGCAAGCGTCTAACTCACTGAGCCACCGCGACTCCCAGGTGCAGAAAAGTAGGACGTAAAACTCCATTCACTTCATTTTCATCTTTACCAGTGATTTGCATACATATCAATATTAGCTTTTCTCTCTGGTAGATCACAAAGCACACATAAAGCTTTGGTAGATCATGGGTAATGACGTCATAAAACACATCATGTTCCTTCAGTAACGTTAGACATTTGCATTATCTACCGTTTCTGGATTGACGGGGTTTTCTCGTCATTATCAACCAATAATCTCGTTTAAAAAACACTATACGTCACATTCAATTTATGACCGTTGAGACTCGATTATCACAAGGTAAATTTGCTACAAGAAATTTGACGTCTGGTCATTCGAAAGTTTTCCCGCTTTTATTTGTTACAAGGAATATAACTGGTCGACCATAATTGTTCGACCAATCAAAGTTAATGACAAGAAAAGCTTATCATGATAGCAACGGATTAATGTAATGATATGAAATGATAGCCGTTGCTAAAGGAACATGAAAACACATTAGTTTTAGTGGAATTACAAAAACAACAGACATTTGAATGGAAATTTAATGGCGCAAATTGATGCTATCAGTGTCCCCGATACACATACACAGTTAAGCAAACCTGTTTACAATCCCTTTGATAAGATTCTATAAGTTTGAAAAAAATACAACATGGACGCTTATTGCAACAGAGAACTGGTCTGGGTTCAATGTCATGCACCTGTGACACCAGATTGGTCTTCTTTTACTAAGATAAGAGAATATCTTCTCTTTTATCCTCTTTTAAGGCATAATTTTAATATTTAGCCTGAGTAATCATAAAATAAATGATGCTGATCAAATGAAACATAAAGAAAATACCTGAGAAAAATGGTAAAATAAACGGCATTTGTGCTGCAAAAAGATGGTGCTGAAATCCACAATGCGCTTTATAAGTGGGTCATTTAGTCTCCGGTAACCAGTCGTAATTTCTGGGGTTTATCAATATTATTTTTTAACCGTTTACAAAGACTAAGGACAAGGCATATTGATTTTTAATGAGGGACCAAAAATAAATGAAGAATGGGCTTGTTCAATAAGCATTAAATTCATATAATCGTCCCGTTTCATCGAGTCCACGACAAACTACATGGAACGAACTGACTCCCAATGGCCTTGACCTTACCGAAAGTGAAAGTAGATATTTTGGCCAAAATAAAATTGATAAAATGAAAAAAATATATATTATGATACAAGTGTCTATATCAATGTTGGTCTCTTCTGAAAGGCTAAAAATTGCGGAAAAAACCTAAAATTCCGCGTTTTTAGATTTTAATGAAATGCCAAAATTTTGATTGGATGTAAAAGTCTTAGGAAATCGGTCGGTGATTGGTTAATAATTTCCCTACGTATTCGCCTTTCTGTCCTTTTTTAGCCTTTAGGAGCTTTCATAGCGCCCTAAAAACATACCGTGCGGTCCACGGTATGCACTTTATTAGTGGTTATAACGGGCTAAGAAAACTAAGTATTTCGTGTTTATAACAGCTAAGTTTACAGGAACGGGTGTTTTTACAGAAAACACTTTCAGTCAAAATTAGTTACTTTTTGGGGGGTTGATTTTCCAAGGAGAGAGATGTATGATTATTTGATACAAATTTACAAATATCTTTTGTTTTTAATTATATATACAGACATTTTAACATTACCATCATCAGGCTAATATTCCAATTCTCATAACAATAATCGCACGATTTCAGCAAAACATTTTAACTTGCACAGACAATGGCAGTTGTTCATGCATCTTGGCTTATTTGTTTAATCGAACATCAATTTGGACATGCATGAATCCAGTATTGAAAACAGTATACTGAAATTTAATCGGAACAATGATCATACATACCGATGACAGAGCTTTCTGGTTTAGTTTCGTAATATCAAGTAACTTTGCTACTTCTAAACATTCTAAAGACTGAAATGTAATAGAAGAGATCACATAAATACCGACAAGAATTGACTACATTTTATAGAACACATTTAATGACAATATAAATCTTTAATTCTTATGACACAACAGTACAACTAGGCATTAAATACAGTAAAATGGGTAATTTTCAAAGCCAAAGAAAATGATTAAGTCTTTTTCAAAAATATATCAGGATGATTTTAGTAATTACCTCTCACCTTTTCATTCAAGCTCGCACCTTGTAATAAGAAAATTGCCATATCAACAACAGCCATGCAGCATACTAGGGAATACGTGGCGTATTCTATAGGACCCATCGACACATATACAAAACTATGAATAAAGGCACAGATTGAACCAACATCTACAGTTAAAGAAATACTGCTGAACACAATTAATACGTCATCAGCTTCTTTCACGAGCTTGGCTATTTTAAAATATCGCGATTTAATTTCATGTATTTTTCTCTCGGTTACCACTGTATCAACAAAAAAGTCAATTCATCGGAATACGACCGAAAATCGTGTTTTCAGGAGTATTGACATTAACTGCCCCCCTTGTTTGGACGTTCGCCCCCTTAGAAGCACTGGGCTGGATACGGGCCTGTGGTCAATGGTCAAGGTGCTTTAAATATTGACCAACTATTTTGTATGAGATATTTACACTGTGGGGAAAAGATGTCTCGTTTTCCATCCAAGATGGAAATGTTGGAATATCATAACTGAACACATCATATAGATAACACATGGCTTTATGTCATTAAGTAGGTTTAAACTGAATGATGACTATGATATAAGAAATCAGAGTTCCAAATATCTGAAATACAGAGATAGAACACGTAACTTTGGCTATTATGTCATTTACGGCGAACTTTGGTGAAAGGAGATCTATGGTGAGAGCTTAGGATTGAATCAGTGAAAGGTTGAATTTCTGATCAATGAAAATTCAGATGGATTCTTTAAAGGACTATTTGTTCGTTTCAGTCTCAAATTAGTATCAGTATTTCTTAACGGTTGAACATCCAAGAGACTTTTTAATTTATTATAATACGGACATTGTGATCTAACAATAAAAACTATATTAATATCATATATTACAGAAGCGGAATGAAATGACGCTGCGAGTTTAGAAAAAAATAATCAAGCTTACCGTCAATATTGCTGCTTTATCAAATATAAATAACTTCATGACACTGATACCAATTTCACTTCCTCTAATATTCTCAACGAATAATACAAGCTTTGAATTAAAGGAAGAAATTACTTTGACTTCATAACTAGACTACATCGGAACTTTTACCTTTCTATCCTATCATAAAATGTGTTATTGCCTGTGCATTTTGAAAAGTTTTTTAATTTTTGCCATAATTATTTTAAGAATTTCAATAGAAGATTTTAAGTAGTATTGTGAGTCTTTGCTTTGGCAAAAAATATCAATATGAACACAATTCGTGTCCTCAAAATTTGTTTTTTTACAGAAAACACTTTCAGTCAAAATTAGTTACTTTTTGGGGGGTTGATTTTCCAAGGAGAGAGATGTATGATTATTTGATACAAATTTACAAATATCTTTTGTTTTTAATTATCAATACAGACATTTTAACATTACCATCATCAGGCTGATATTTCAATTCTCATATCAATAATCGCACGATTTCAGCAAAACTTTTTAACTTGCACAGACAATGGCAGTTGTTCATGCATCTTGGCTTATTTGTTTAATCGAACATCAATTTGGACATGCATGAATCCAGTATTGAAAACAGTATACTGAAATTTAATCGGAACAATGATCATACATACCGATGACAGAGCTTTCTGGTTTAGTTTCGTAATATCAAGTAACTTTGCTACTTCTAAACATTCTAAAGACTGAAATGTAATAGAAGAGATCACATAAATACCGACAAGAATTGACTAATTTTTTTTAAAACACATTAAACAACAATATAAATCTTAAATTCTTAAGGTACCACAAGACAACTAGGTATTAAATTAAATTTTTAAATTTCAAAAAATATATCAGGATGATTATAGTAATTACCTCTCACCTTTTCATTCAAGCTCGCACCTTGTAATAAGAAAATTGCCATATCAACAACAGCCATGCAGCATACTAGGGAATACGTGGCGTATTCTATAGGGCCCATCGACACATATACAAAACTATGAATAAAGGCACAGATTGAACCAACATCTACAGTTAAAGAAATACTGCTGAACACAATTAATACGTCATCAGCTTCTTTCACGAGCTTGGCTATTTTAAAATATCGCGATTTAATTTCATGTATTTTTCTCTCGGTTACCACTGTATCAACACACTTTAAAAATTCGTCATTACATCTCGTAAGTTCCATCTTTAAGATAGAACACATAAAAAAGAAAAATAGGGGGACTGTAATTTTCTGACCAAGAAACACAAATATCATGAAAACGTAAATAATTCCATTGGAAATGAAAAACCAATGAGATCTATCTAATATTGGAGATTGCAAGCAATTTAAGTCTTCAGATGAATCATAAAGAAGTGGGTTGGAATAAAGAAACACATGTTCCTTTAGCAACGGCTATCATTTCATTTCATTACATTAATCCGTTGCTATCATGATAAGGTTTTTTCGTCATTAACTTTGATTGGTCGAACGATTATTGTCGACCAGTTATATTCATTGTAACAAATTATTGCGGGAAAACTTTCGAATGACCAGACGTCAAATTTCTTGTAGCAAATTTACCTTGTGATAATCGAGTCTCAATGGTCATAAATTGAATGTGACGTATAGTGTTTTTTAAACGAGGTTATTAGTTGATAATGACGAGAAAACCCCATCAATCCAGCAACGGTAGATAATGCAAATGTCTAACGTTGCTGAAGGAACATGAAAGAAACCCTACACTAGTTAAAGCCATAACCATGATACATACCACAGTAAAGATTTTAATTCGTCTTTCTAGATCCACGTATGACACTCTAAAGAGTGGATCCATTCTTAATTCATCACATGATTGAAGGAATTTCTTAAATTTTTTAGGTAAAAAGCAAAATCCAAATATAATGAAAAATACAGCCAACAAACTCACTATTAACATGATCGCATTTAAAATATTATTTCGAGATTTCATTTCATTTTCAGCTCCAAGAAAACACCATATAACCTTTCCTGTCAACATAAACCACGTAGCGCAATGGATGAACATATACACAATCTGCATGACCAATTTGACTCTTCTTACATTTAATTCGCGATACAAACAGAAGGCTGACAATAACCACAATAATATTTTTAATGTTTTGTAGGTTGGTGAAAAGGATTTATGCCATCCATCCATTGTATATCAATTTCTTCTGGTAACACGACCGGTTATTACAGTGGTATAAGATTATCTGTTGATGCGGTGATATAACTTATATCTCCTGCTCACCAATTAAAAGCTTTTCATCTACATAATTACTAATAGTTGTTCTGATTGCTGAAAATGTACCCGTTGATGAGGTAAACTTTTTCAAAAACAAAATTGCATACACTTCTGTTTAAGTATTCCAATATCGACTCGCCAGTTACTTTTACCAAAGACTTGTCTGTTAAAAGGTCTCTAATGATGTTTTCTAGAATACGTCTGAAAAAAATTGTGAACAATTTAATAGTTAAGCCATCTCTTGCTCTTAAATTTATTGTAGTTTTAAAAAGTTTTTTAATGGAATATTATAAAATCTTAACTAATTTACATTCAGTTATGATTAAAAAATCAATGAACAGAGACATTCCTTCTTGATGAATAAAAATCTAATGTTGAAGTCGAAGTCTGGTTTACGGGTGAGCGACCTTTACACAGAATGGTACCTCTCGACTCTTTTAATGAATCCAATCATACTGTAATTACTGTAACTAGGTGTTCGAAGAGATCAGTGGCGGATCAAGGACTCTTTGAGCCAAAGGCAAAAAAAAAAAAAGAAGACGGCCTAATTTTTTAAACTTTAGTGGGAAGGGAGATTGGTTTGCTGTTTTTGAAATTGTTGTTTCTAGGAAAAAGCGTGATTGGCGTTTTCTTTGAGCGAAAGTTTTCAGATATTCTCTCCCCCAAAAGAATTGAAGTTTGGGTCTGATTTCCTTGCATCTGAGGTTTTTACAAAACATATTTCTCGTTGTCAACTCTCATCTCTTGAAGTGGGTATGGGGGCATTGTACCCGAAAGTGTTCGGAAATTTTCGGACTGATCTGCGGCCTATTCCGATATTCTTGTTGACAGCGCTGACCTCTTGACGACGATTTGAGGACGTTATACCTCATGCAAATTTTAAATATAACTATATAAGGATAAATTTCCTTGCATAAGGATTTATCAATATATTTCTCGTTGATTTGGAGAGGGTTTTGGGAACATTGTACCCCAAAAGTTATCGAACTGATTTCCTTGCATCTGCGACCTGTTCTGATATTCTCGTTGACAGTCCTCACTTCTTGACGACGGTTTGGGGGTAATATACCTCATGCAAAGTTTGAAAATTAGGGTAAATTTTCTGACATCTATAAGGCCTTTTTGTACAGCATTCTCGTTGACAGAGCTTGTGTCCCAAGAAAAATTCCCTGCATCTCAGCCCTTCCTGGGCTTCTTTCCTGTTTCTGATTGATATTTTTTACTGTGACATGATTTTTCATGGGTCCAATGTCCATGGGCCGAAGTCAGCTGTCTACTTTGCCTAGAGGTTAATCCGCCTCTGGAAGAGATGGTGGTTGGTTGGTAGGTGACAAGTTAAGGTTCTTTTCAAGCAGCAACTGATATCGCAAAAAAAGGTAGTGGGCAGTAGTTGGTAGTTGGATTGGTTCAATCAGATAGTACTATGATATTGGTTCGATAGTATGGTAATTCGAAAGATCTGGTCGGATCGAATGACATGGCAGTGAAACTCAGCCCTGAGTAGTGTGGCTTGAGTTACTCGGTCTTCTTCATTCTTTCAAACTCGTTGTTGTCATCGTTATTCTTCTTGATAGTGGTAGTTGAATGGTAGTTGTTGGTTTGGTTTGGTTAGATTATCTGATGGATATTGGGAAACTAAGAAGAAAAGGAGATGGAAAAGGGTGAAAAGCTTTTAACGAAAAAGGGGGAAAATGTTCTTTTTTTTGTTCCTGCAATGAAACTTACTAGTTTGGTTATAAATAAATAATATAAAAAACTTCAAAAGAAACTTAGACAATCTGTTCAAGACAGATTTGGTAATAAAGTGATAGATGAGTTCCATATTCTATACCAGTGGCCCATGGATGGAAATATTCTGTGTGGTGGTTGCTTTACCATGGTTTCAAAGTACTCTGTCAATTGCTTACAAGCTAGTTTCAGTTTGGTGCAGGAAGTATCACAGTATCAGTATGATCTAGTTCTTAGAACATTTGCCATTACAGACGTGGCGGAATGATTGGTAAACTACTGACAGATGCTCTTTTGCCAGTGCAGTGAAGGGTGTAAGGGTGGCCAACAATGCGTGTATAGGTCAATGATCGCTTCTATCCTATTTGTCATTGATAGAACCGAGAAGTTGGTGCTTTCTGTGGTTTCATGTTAACGGTTTTTGCATAATTCGCATTGTTGCATAGGGGAGGAAGGCATGTGAATCGATATGTCATTTTCAAGAAGTTTAAATATTAGCTATTTTAGAGCATTTACATAAATTCCTTTTGGAGTGACATTAAACATAAGACATCTTTGATGTGGTAAGTCTTGACCAACAGATCCCGACGTATTTCCAGACAATAACATTTATTATATCAGACATTGGACGAACCTAATAAACTTCTACTTGCCGAAAAGTAAAAATGTTTATAGATAAACATTTGCAATGAATAATTTGGTTAATTGTTGTTGAAAGATAGCCTATAAGACTTACAGACTGTTTCTGGTCTCTGTGAATGATAACAAACATATTAAATGTCCAACCAGGTTTGTACTAAGTATATCATTTTTTGAACAATAATTTATAATGTAGCCGCATAGGCGTACGGCGTGTTAGTTGGTTGGGGGGGGGGGACCAATTTGCCCGACAACGAAATATATATGCCCGACAAGTCGACCCCCACCCAACCCCTATTCCAAAAACTTCTCGCCATCTGCCTGATCACATCATTTCCGAACGATTTTATTTTTTAAAATGAAAATCCCCCCCAGCCCGTACGCCTATGAATGTAGGCATGATAAAACTATATGTAAAGGTAAACCACTCTATTTATATTTTTCAGTTGTTCAGAGTTCACGTGAACATTGTCGTCATGCCTCAATACTTTCATTTTATCTATGAGAGAAGACAAGCATTAAACTTTGTATTAGGGAAAATATAATAATCAAAGATATGGCGCCTAGAGAGAGAAGTGAAGTGAACATATGTTTCAAATATTTCTTGTTCTTTTCCAACTCTCTTTTTCTGGTAAGTATTACTTAAGTTATAATTGTATATCTGTATGTCGAATATAGCGATATAGGTTTAGGCCAACTGTCATAGGGAACTTCAGTAAACAATGTCGCTTGATATTTGATATAGGGTCTATTCAAACCCCTATCGCTACAGCCTGACTTGTGTAGCTTTTAGAGGCTGAGAATGAGGTCACGTAAAAACTCCACATTTTACTGAGAATATTATGAACCAATATTTGACCATTTTTTTTTTCATTAGATAATCATATTCTTATTTTAACGAAAAGAGTGCCACTTTGCTGATCGTAAGCCATATGAAGGTATATGGAGAACATAACAAAATCTATGTCTAATACATACAATTCTGTTTGTAATATTAGAATCACTTGATGGACCAATATATATTGAGATAGGAGTAATTGAACAAAGCATGACAATCCAAATAATTCGATAATCCGAGAATCTCATAACAATTGTCATAATTGAAATTGGATAACACTATCACGATTATCTTTTAAAAACACAGGTTTGTTGGGTGTGTAAAGAATTTTATCATATTCACATTGACTGTATATAGCCAAAGGGGTTATAAAGTATGATTTATTGAGGATTCATACCACCCTTTGTTAGACGTACATTTAAAATATACACGGAAATTCATTCCATAATATTAAATTGTATTATTAAAAGACGTTATTTGACAATTGAAATTGATATTTAATGTACTCATGTAAGGGGGGAGGGGGTATCTCTGCCAAACTTGTTACCACACGTGAGAGTTGGGTACTGTGACTCATAGAAATATGAAAAAACATACACTAAGAGATATTGTACCACACGATTTATGACTCCTTATTACGTGACTGCAAATTTAATTTAGTTTTAAAAAAATTGTATAAATCGATCAAATGAAAGACTTTCTATCTATAAGAAATTTTCAATTTGGAGTTCTTGTAGCAAAAAATATGTTCGATATAAGATAGTTAAACGAACACAAAATGAACAGTAATTTGGGTGGGTTTTGATCAGTAAATGATTATCAAGGGACTATTTGCAAATTGGTTTTTCGCTTGACATACGCTAATCGTGACTTTCTTTATGTAGTAATTTATTGAGGTAGAAATATATTTCAATGTATATAGTGACTGATATTATTATTTAAAGAATATAAGTCATAGGTGTACTATTAAAAATGAAGTGTGTTATATATAATATCCTTGTATACATTGTATATTTATGTTCTCTTCATTACATTATAAATTATAAAACCAAGCACGAACGTTCACAACTCTAAAATGAATCTCAGAATCCTTCTAAACACATTGACAATACATTGATATCAGCTAATGAACTTTTCCATGAGGAAGTGTGTCAATAAAATCGATGGGTGTAAAATTCCGAATTCCAGAATTTTCCGAACTGTCCGAATTAAGTCAGTAAAGATCAATAAATCGGAACTAATTAAGGGCCAAAAGTCGTGCACGAATATTTTAAAGCTCTTTCTTTGATCAAATCAAAAATTTTTGTTTTTTTTTCATGTAGGCCTACATCAATTTTTTCACCTAATTCGGACAATTTCGGGAATTCGGAATTTTACACCCATCGTGTCAGCTCTGTAATATATCTTTGCCACCCTGAAAAGAGTAGCCTTTTCATTTTATTTTTAAATAATTCCTACTGTATCAATCTATTTTCAGTTGGTTGGTCTGGTCCAGGCGGGTCTTGGTAGTTATGTGTTATATTTAAAAGAAAAAACAATACGTGTAGCAATAGATTTTTTATTTGATCCGACTGTTATGCTAGTATTTATTGGTTGTATTGTTGCCTTTGTTGCTTTCTTTGGATGTGTTGGATCACTAAGAGAAACGTTGTGTTGTCTTAAATTTGTAAGTATTATTCAATTTGTGCAATTTGCAATCAAATTTCAAAGCTGCTGGTATAAATTAAAAAATTAAATCTGGAGTTTAGACTTATGCCTCTAGCAATGAGGTGCTCACTAATTTAAAGTTAAGGATCGAGGTTGATCAGTTCTCCATTTAAGAAATCGACTGGAAGCTCAATAACGCAGTTGGAATATAGCTCAGAGTGCGTCCCTAAAAATAGAGAAGAGGAATATTTATCGATTGTTTAAAAATAAAAACGTCCCCAAGTTTGACGGGAAGTATCTCAACTGCTTATGAACCGATCTCTTTCAAAATTCTCTTAGATTTACTTCAGACAATAATAATTTGAGAGTAATAGAATAAAAAATTATACAAGTACTTCCTCCAACAAAATCAATATCAGAACAAATTACATATTTGTTCTTGTGCCTTCACCACATCAACCATTTCCTGATAAACTCTCACGGATATCTCATCTAAAGGTACCACGGAAGAAGCAAACATACTTTCAGTTCCTGTTCAGTCAGTGCAACCCAAGTGCAGTACACCTGATGCTTAAGGGAATCCCATACAGTCCGGAATCATTACCGGCACCAGTGGAACGAACAAACTGGCTGAACAGAAACTGAAAGGCAGGATGGTCACTTTTTGGGAGAAAATATCTTAAAATGAGATCGGTGAGAGCATTTAAGGATGGAAATGACTGATATTGGTGGTCGAAGTGGTAAAAAAAACAATGGACACTGGTTGAAATGTGTAGTATGCTCTGTTATTAAATTTGTGTACATGCCTTTTTGTTTGTGGCAGTTCTTGTACAATTTTTATTGATGACTTTAATATTTTCAGGGTCTGACAAGGACATGTTGAAGTAAATCTGTGGAAATTTTTGAAAGAGATCGGTTCTTCAACAGCTAAGATACTTACCGTCAAGCTTGGGGACTTTTTTTTATGATACAGTCGATATATATTGTTCAAAGCTCTTCAATCGAGCGTTACGCTTGTTTTGATCACGGCATAAATGAGATTTTTGTTTCACCTGGTTTCCCATTGTTAGTGATGCATGTCGAATGGCGTTTCATACAACAAAACCTGTATTTGTTCGGATGGATCAATAATCTGACGCCCCGAACACGATTTAAAGATCTCACGACATTTGACATTTTTAATACTAATAGTTGTAAAAAAAATTTAAAACCAAATGATTTAGAAGTTTCAATGAAGGCTAGCCCCGTCTTATTGCTCATTTTCCTGGACATTTCTTTGTGTTTTATTACTGTGCGAACGCACAAACACATTAGTTTTATGATTTTGGACATTTTGGTCTAGATATATGCATACCAGTCACATCCTGGTGATTCACTCATACGACTGTTATTCTTTGTTTCAGTATTACATCATACTAACTATACTGCTATTATTAGAGATAGTAGGCATAGTGTTTGTCTTCTTGTTTTATGGTGTTCCGGAAGTACGGACACAGTTAAAACTCTACCCAGAAGACTATTTACGTGATGCTGTCATTCGCTACAGGGAAGATGAAGATATGCAAAATTTTATTGATCAAATTCAAATGGAGGTAAATATTAACATCTAAATTTCACACACCACTGACAAAAATTGTTTATGCAACAATATTTATTTTGTACACAAAAGCCAATATTTTTAAGATAGAATTACTAAAAACACAAATAGTCATAAAGCAATGACAAATAGTTTGTTCAAAAAAGTGAAATAACGTAAAGGGTGATGTTGTGGTTGACTTGTTTCTGAAAATACAACCCGGATACGCAATGAATGTTTTTGGGTTTTTTTTTTTTTGGTTTTTTTGTTTCATCTAAATAGGTAATTTGATTGGTATATTTCAGTTAAAATGTTGTGGTTTGAGTAATGATGAAGAGGGATACAAGGATTGGAATTCCAATCAATATTTTAATTGTTCTGATTCCAATCCCAGCACAGAGAGATGTGGTGTACCATGGTCTTGTTGTATATTACAACCTGTAAGTGTATTTCCACTTTACGTTACGTTCTGGGAATTTATTCACCGTCTTGGCAGATTGTGTTGCAAATTATTACAGCAGGCGCCATTCAATAAGTTAATGCAATAAGTCATATAATATTGAATATTCCTCTAATACGAAACTGCTTTTCAATTTTCAATTAAAATCATATCATTTAATATACCTCTCTACAGCACCCAGGACTCTTTCGGTCCTTTAGCGCTCATTATTGTAGTGTAGTGCTGCTACTGGAGTAGCCATCTGGGATGATGCCTGTGCTATAGAGACTGTTCTCAAAAGAGCTTTTTTAAGAGTATTTATCTCACTGCAAACATAATTGCCTCGGCCTTTCGCATTGCTAAAGCTTGGAGTAGGTTTCACTTTATAACTGTTTAGATAAATTCCTCATATATCAAATAATTATTGAACGCATTTCAGGGTGAAGCTCTCAACTACCAATGTGGTGGGAACTCATACAACGATGTAGGTTTAATTCCTTCCTTCCGATTTTTTTTACATTACTTTATAGTATTTTTCTTCAATAAACATCAACACGGTTATATCTTAGTTAGCATGACTTTGGGTTTGAATTTTTGTCAGTTATTTATGTCATAAAACCTGGCAATGAAGCTGGATTATCCTGCCTTTATCTTGATGGAATTCAAAATAGGTTTTGCTCGTTGTATGTTTCCTTTGTATACAATGGATCGAAAAGTGTCCCTGATACACAACAAAGACCAAATAAATCTCTTAAGTATCGTTTTAATTGGTTGAAAGTATTACAGCCTATAATAATGTAATGTTTTATATTTCAGCCTAAAGGTATTTATACTAATGGATGTTTAAAGGGTCTTGAGATATGGTTAAATGACAATGCCGTTTTAATAGGTGGTGTAGCTATTGGAATATTGATACCTCAGGTAAAAAAAATTCAATAATACATACGTTGGAGATGATGCCAAATAAAACATATTGTAACATAAATGATGTTTTTTCCTTTGATGTTTTTGAGAAATAATTTGCTTAAAATGTGTGTTTGAGGAAAACTGTGGTGTATAAACAGCAAATTTGTGTTATTGCATTCTTGGGTAATTTGACATGAAAGCCATATAGAATCTAATAGGAAAAAATGAGTGAAATAACCAACTAAGTTATTGCACTCGCAGTAGCTCCGCCCCTTTTTGGAAAGACATCCCCTTTGCAGACGAAAATGAAACGTGCACGAGCTTCAATTTCATTGGATTAAAGAGTAACGTGATCGATGCTGTCATAACTTTTAAGCTGTCAATCATATTTATGTTACAAGTAATATATACCACGTGACTTACTCATTAACATATTTAAACAAACTCATCCTAACGGATTCGTTTGTTTAAATATGTTAACTCGTAAGCACCGTGGTATATATAGTACTTATGGAATATAACACTCTTAATCTTTAACGTTTCAACACAATTGCATAATAATAATTTGTTACAAGTAATATATACCACGTGACTTACTCATTAACATATTTAAACAAACTCATCCTAACGGATTCGTTTGTTTAAATATGTTAACTCGTAAGCACCGTGGTATATATAGTACTTATGGAATATAACACTCTTAATCTTTAACGTTTCAACACAATTGCATAATAATAATTTGTAAGAATGACGACACATGTAAATTGTATTGAAACATAACTTAAATAAGAAGTGTGCTTTATGCTTGTGTTTGTTATATGTGCTCCTCGCTTCTTGTAGTTTAAAATGCTGGTTTGACAGTGCCCAAAATTTTTATTCTTTACCCTTTCCCTTATGATGTTTTCTTGTCGTTCCAGGCATTTTTTATTTATATGGGCAAAACCATGACATGGCAGGTTCAAGCTCAAATGGACAAATGGAGATAATGATCCACGGATTTGATATTAAATGTGATTCCATAATTTATAAGTAACTTTACTAACTTACACCACACCAGATTAGATACCATTTTGTGAGAAGATACAGCACTTTTTATGATATTCTACAAAAGACCTATATAAGTGATATATGTCCGTTAACACAGCAAAGTGATAAGCTCCAACCATAATATAAACTCAATTGTTCAAAACCGCTGAAGACATAATTAATGCATATACTGTAGATTCAGTTCTCCCTAACGGTTTCAACCAGGAACACTATATGTCAAGTTTGTAATACGACGTAATTTGCTACGTAGGGCTAAAACTATCTACGATCCTTTTATGAATGTTATCTACATGAAGGTGACATTTCCAGCATACATGTATTTTGATTACATGTTCGCGTTCGTGGGGAAATAGAATCAACTAACGGACCGATTTTTTTTTATGCAAGATAAACTTAGTTTTATCGTTACGCAATCGAAATGGCCCACAATTATAACAATATTTTCACGTCATAAATTAAAAATATTACCAAGATATGGAACAATGTTGTGATCAGATGAAGAATGAAGTTAAAAATTGTCTGGGGAGTAGGCCTAGTGATTGAAATAGTAGGTTGGGCTGTTGTATCTTACGCAAAAGATAATCCAAGTACATGTACAAAGTTTATTCTCTTTCATACAAATAATCTCATCTTCACAATGTCTAGCTTTTAACGAACTCTGTATTTTTATAGGCCTACATCTAGCTTGACATTGTGAAGATGACATAAATTGTGTTTCCACTAACCTAAAAAGCCTATTCTATACATAGAAAAAAAGAGTAGGCCTATTTTCGTATTTTATCCGCTTTATATGTAACAATTTCATGTGTTCTAATTTTGATAAATTGTGTTTGATTTTGTATTTTCCTCTTATATTATAACATAATTCAAGCCACGGCAGCCTCTCAGTATTTTTGTAATTGTAATATATAATATTTTGTATAACGATGACACTAAGATTAACCTACATGTATATTATATTTGTATATAAATTGTTAATTTGTCTAAGTTATTTTTTTCTTTGGAAAATTTGACTCTCCTAAAATGGAAATGTAGCCTAAAAGGCCCTGTCCAACCATCAACTAGTTTATATTAATTGAAAAAAAATCAGGAATTGATTATTTTGGGCAAAACAATTCTACACGGATTTGGAGAATGAAGATTGAAGATCAGCAAAATCATTATTTGGTCTCTTGTTTCTTCGAGAAATTTTTGTGCGAAGTCTCTACAAACTCTCTGACTTCATTGTGTTCTGAATTGAATCTTCAATGCAAATTACCAAATACATAACTGACTCATTTATAAGATCCATTTATTAAGATCAAAGATTATTTTGAGGCCATCAAAGAGTCGAACAGTTCTGTTGTTGCATAACTAATAATTAAGATATCACTGAAACTTTCGGACAGAAATAGTTACTCTCCTAAACAGAAATATTAGTCGTCTGAATCAAAATTAAGGGGGAATAACTAGTTCTACAAAAAGGGTTATGGCCCTTGCCATCATGGCTGCCTTCATGACTTGAAAATCAATACATTGTTTATCCCTTTGAAAACAGGAGCTATTTATAACATTCAACAAGTATATTTTGGATTAAATATGTCAAGTAATAGTAACCCTGTTCGAGGAATTCGTCAAAGAAAGTTGTCATCGACCAAAAAGGCAAAAATCATTGAAAACCTCCATGAACAACAAACTGAAGAAACTTGCAGAAAAGATGAAAAACTTGATACAAAGCACCTGTTGGCACCGGGAAGCTATTGGTTGACAAGAATTGTCCTGATAAGATACATTGGATTTATATATTGTTAGTAGATTTTAGAAGTTTGAAGCATTGTCTTGGGTTCTATCATTAATTAAAGCCATTCAGTCTGTAATTTGCTGACTCTGAATCTGATTCTATAATAAGCTATTTGGACAATTATGGTGGAGGCCACATTTCACACATTTTTTGTTTTATAAAATAAAGAACTGTTTATAACCCTAAACCTATTGCCATTGGTACATCTTTCATTTCACATCTACAGATCCATCAAATTTCTTTTCTAAAACAAAACTAATTTTTTGTCTGTCATTGAAGAATACTTGTGCAACTAATGTTCAAGGTAATGAGGCCACATGTGATAGGTGAATGAATTGCAAAAAGCCTAATGGAGTAAAAATACACTTATCTTTATGAATTTTGGTTCCGAATTGTCCGGTGTAAAATCAAATTTCAAATCACCAATTTTCAGCCCATGGTTATCAATGCAAATTCTTGCAAAGACCATCAGCAATATTTTGAAGCCAGTACTTGATACGAACTTATGTATATGAAATGGCTTTGCCTACCTACTGACTGACCACAATTGATTCAGATGTTCTGACAATCTAAATGCCATTTCTCTTTGTTTCAATTTAGTCAAATTGCTATAATTTTCCAATAAATGCTAACTTATTTCTTTTCAGTCATAGCATTTCTTGTTGCTAAACATCAGAATAAAGCATTAATAGGCAGTAATGGTTTGTTACCAGCCAATAAAGTATTAAACAATGTTCAAGTAAAATCTAATGGTGATCCATGGAAGATGTTTAATAATGTACCCTCTATATTATGGTTATTTGATTATGATAAACATTTAGATTTATTATTAGATGGTGTGGCCTATACAGGATTAATTTTATCAATGTTTATAATGGTACGTGGTGCAGCAAATTGGTTTATCATGGCATGTTTATGGATTCTGTATCACTCCTTAGTTAATATAGGACAAACATGGTAAGTGATAATATATATTCCATGGTAAAAATGGAATCCACCAATATATGTTTAAAGTTTTTGAATTATTCATGTGATGATGGAGTTTATAATCCAAAATCCCAAAACAAGTCAAATCATCAAAATAGATTGGTAGCAGCTAACAAAATTTTCATATGATGAAGTCCCATACAGTCAATTAGTGGTTTATAATGAAAAGTGGTATCATGTGTCTAGATGAGTAATTAAACATTGCGATCTATGGGAAAAAATGTAATTCACAGGGCTTACTGCATTAAAAATTGTCAGACTTGTGATACTGTTTACTGCTTGGACTGAGCCTACCTACCTACAACCATCATTCTAATGATAAATTTGATAACTGGAGATACCGGTATTATAGTCCCTATAATAAAAAAAAAAGTTCAAGGGAGGTAATTTTATATATAAAAAAAAATAACATGGAATTTACTATTTAGGGGAGAGAACTCTTGTCAAAATTTGGTAAATATGTAAAAAAAATGTAGTTCAGAAATAATCATAGTAGAGAATTGGTTGACATTTGAACTCTAAGCCATAAGTAGCCTAGAGTTAACAATATCTAATATTAATCTAATGGAAAGAATGATAGATATTTGGTCTCAGAGCAGCTAGTGTGGTTAAAGAAAATTTTTGATTTCCGGTATATGCTTATCTTAAGCCATTATTGTCATATTCTTTATATTTTTTATACATTGTTTGAATTGAGACTGATTTTATATATTGTACTTTTGTTGTAGGTACAGCTTTGGTAAGTCTATTATATTATTGGTCTGATTAATTGAAACATAATTATATATTCTTGAACAAATGCTAGACTGAAAACAGAAGGAAATTTGTAAAAATAATCGACAATATATATTTTCTGGAGTAAAATATGTTCACAGTTATCTGTAATTGAATGTAAAAATACTTAGTTCTCAGTCTTTAACTGCTATTTATCATCAAATATTAATATTGATATAAATATGTTATTTTGTAGGTTGGGAATCTCAATTATTAGAAACAGGATTTTTAGCAATATTTCTCTGTCCTGTATGGAATTTATCACAATTCCCCAAACATACACCAACATCAATAGTTATAATCTATGCTTATAGATGGTTAATATTTAGAATTATGCTAGGGGCTGTAAGTCTATGCTTTGCTTTCTTTAATTTTGATCTTGCTCAAAATAGAGTAAGAGTAACATGAAACATGGTATTGGGTTTTTGGAAGATGTTTAGATGATCTTAATTTGAACAAAAATCTCATGGATATCATGTTAATTAAATTACATTGTTATTTATGGAACAAGAAATAATTAAGATTATGGTAAGTCACTGTATGAGGAACTGTTGGTGACCCCCAAATTGGTTGTTTATTATTAGATTATTATTTTAGAATGTTCTTTCAGGGATTAATCAAGATGAGAGGTGATCAATGTTGGAGAGATTTAACTTGTATGAATTATCACTATGAGGTTTGTTAGAATTTTTATATATTTTTAAAAGATATTATCTTACTAATTGAATTAGAATCATAAGGTAATCTTTCCTCATTATTCCAGTCAATCCAGCTGTAAATTGATAATCCGAAAAAGAATATCTGTGAAACCCCAAGTTGTTTTCTTGAGAAATTTTTCAGAATGATTTATTGAATTATTTCTCACTCTAGGGAGAAATGTTTTGAAGTTCTAATCAAATTTAACAATGATATTAGTTAATATTAATATTTTTTTAGACTTTATAATCAGCAAAATTCCAGTAAAAAATATATTATTGAAAATGATCTTTTTTTCTATTTTAGACACAACCAGTACCAAATCCAATTAGTTATTTTATGCATCAATCTCCAGAAATATTTCATAAGTTTGAAACCTTATCCAATCATTTTATAGAATTAGTGGCACCATTTTTATTATTTTTAACCAGAAGAATGGTAATTGTTGGAGGATGTTTACAAGTATTATTTCAGGTATACATGTACAAGTATAATATTTATTTATAATGTTTACACCAATAATTAAGCTTATGACAAGAATCGTTCATTCATATCATTATATAGCTTTTTTCACTTTACTTTTATAGGCTGTTTTAATTATTAGTGGAAATTTAAGTTTTTTAAATTGGTTAACTATTTTACCAAGTTTGGCTTGTTTTGATGATCTTAGTTTATCATGGATGTTTTCAAAATCAACCAAAGAAAATGTTATAAATATTGAAATTGAGAGAAGAGTTAAAAGATCTAAAGATAATTTAGGTATGTTACCATTTACAAAAATAGTTTTATCTTTTAGCCCTCTGTTGCCGAAAGTGGTTGAATTCTTTAAGATATCTTTGTCAAAGTATGGCAGTAAGAATGAAAACATGTTAAGAAAAGTATTCAATACTAATTTAGGTGTATTAATAGTTGAATATTTATTATTTTATTTCAGGGTGTTATATAAGAAAAGTTTTTAATATTAGTTTAGGTGTATTAATAGTTGAATATTTATTATTTTATTTCAGGGTGTTATATAAGAAAAGTATTTAATATTAGTTTAGGTGTATTAATAGATGAATATTTATTATTTTATTTCAGGGTGTTATATAAGAAAAGTATTTAATATTAGTTTAGGTGTATTAATAGATGAATATTTATTATTTTATTTCAGGGTGTTATATAAGAAAAGTATTTAATATTAGTTTAGGTGTATTAATAGATTAATATTTATTATTTTATTTCAGGGTGTTATATAAGAAAAGTATTTAATATTATTTTAGGTGTATTAATAGATGAATATTTATTATTTTATTTCAGGGTGTTATATAAGAAAAGTATTTAATATTAGTTTAGGTGTATTAATAGATGAATATTTATTATTTTATTTCAGGGTGTTATATAAGAAAAGTATTTAATATTAGTTTAGGTGTATTAATAGTTGAATATTCATTATTTTATTTCAGGGTGTTATATAAGAAAAGTATTTAATATTATTTTAGGTGTATTAATAGATGAATATTTATTATTTTATTTCAGGGTGTTATATAAGAAAAGTATTTAATATTAGTTTAGGTGTATTAATAGATGAATATTTATTATTTTATTTCAGGGTGTTATATAAGAAAAGTATTTAATATTAGTTTAGGTGTATTAATAGTTGAATATTCATTATTTTATTTCAGGGTGTTATATAAGAAAAGTTTTTAATATTAGTTTAGGTGTATTAATAGTTGAATATTTATTATTTTATTTCAGGGTGTTATATAAGAAAAGTATTTAATATTAGTTTAGGTGTATTAATAGATGAATATTTATTATTTTATTTCAGGGTGTTATATAAGAAAAGTTTTTAATATTAGTTTAGGTGTATTAAAAGATGAATATTTATTATTTTATTTCAGGGTGTTATATAAGAAAAGTATTTAATATTAGTTTAAGTGTATTAATAGATTAATATTTATTATTTTATTTCAGGGTGTTATATAAGAAAAGTATTTAATATTATTTTAGGTGTATTAATAGATGAATATTTATTATTTTATTTCAGGGTGTTATATAAGAAAAGTATTTAATATTAGTTTAGGTGTATTAATAGATGAATATTTATTATTTTATTTCAGGGTGTTATATAAGAAAAGTATTTAATATTAGTTTAGGTGTATTAATAGTTGAATATTCATTATTTTATTTCAGGGTGTTATATAAGAAAAGTATTTAATATTATTTTAGGTGTATTAATAGATGAATATTTATTATTTTATTTCAGGGTGTTATATAAGAAAAGTATTTAATATTAGTTTAGGTGTATTAATAGATGAATATTTATTATTTTATTTCAGGGTGTTATATAAGAAAAGTATTTAATATTAGTTTAGGTGTATTAATAGATTAATATTTATTATTTTATTTCAGGGTGTTATATAAGAAAAGTATTTAATATTATTTTAGGTGTATTAATAGATGAATATTTATTATTTTATTTCAGGGTGTTATATAAGAAAAGTATTTAATATTAGTTTAGGTGTATTAATAGATGAATATTTATTATTTTATTTCAGGGTGTTATATAAGAAAAGTTTTTAATATTAGTTTAGGTGTATTAATAGTTGAATATTCATTATTTTATTTCAGGGTGTTATATAAGAAAAGTATGTAATATTAGTTTAGGTGTATTAATAGATGAATATTTATTATTTTATTTCAGGGTGTTATATAAGACAAGTATGTAATATTAGTTTAGGTGTATTAATAGATTAATATTTATTATTTTATTTCAGGGTGTTATATAAGAAAAGTATTTAATATTAGTTTAGGTGTATTAATAGTGTATTTATCTATACCTGTTGTACAGAATCTCATATCACATAGACAACGTATGAATACATCATTTGAACCACTTAGATTAGTTAATACCTATGGTGCCTTTGGCAGGTAACAAAAATTTTTAACCTAGATTTTAACAACACACATCTGGATTAGCATAATATCTTTCATTGTGGACGAACATTCAATTGAAAACATTTATTAAGAATATAGCTGAATACCAATGAACTCAACTAACATTTCATTAGGTACCAAAATAGGCAACAAAAAAGTACCAACAACTTTTATTGGCCTCTTCATACTTTTGGATGGAATGCCTTGCTTCCATGTCTAAATGAGTTGTTTTTGTATTAACAGTATAACAAAGAAAAGAATTGAAGTAATATTTGAAGGGACATCAAGTTTAGATCCATATTCACCACATGCTGAATGGAAAGAATATGATTTTAAATGTAAACCAGGCAATATAACAAGAAGGCCATGTTTAATTTCCCCTTATCATTATCGTTTAGATTGGTTACTATGGTTTGTACCATTTCATAAGGTATGTTTTTAATGACTACTTGTAGAGATTGTAATGAAGTTTTCTAGATTTTGTATGTGTATTGGGACACTTATAACACCAATTTTTTTCAATTAGCCTTCTGTGATTCCAGCAATTCCACTTCAACTAAGTGTTTGATGAAGTCACACGCATGAAGATCAGATGATGATATAAGCATATTTTCATGTGTGCAATGTTATCAAATACTTAGTTTAATAGGAAATGCTGCAAATTTTCAAATGTTGAAAATTGACACTATCAGTGTCCACGCTAAATTTTTTTAGAAAACCTTTTTGTGATCCCTTTAATGAGCCAAAGAAATATGATTATAATACTGTGAAATGGAGAGTTGATTTGATTAAAGTAAAATTTACACCTTTGTTGTTTTTGTAGAATTTTCAGTATAATCCATGGATAGTTCATTTAGTGGTAAAATTATTGGCAAATGATAAAGATACATTAAACTTAATTGATTATAATCCATTTCCTGATAAACCACCCAAGTAAGATATATTTCTTTCTCTTCATAGATACCTATATTAACAACCTAGTAATTACCATCTGAATTTAGAAATTATTGAAAATGCATCAATTGATAAAACATAAATAAACAATGTCATGTAATTTATATTTCAGAAATAAAATCATTTGATATAGAGCACAGTTTTAAATGAATTTTAAACAAATTCCATATGATATCATAATTAACAAAACTCACAGTGGGTTTATGTTCCCTTGCCTGGCAAGCTATCTTATTATAGATTGAAGGCTTTACATTTTTGCATGAGAACAGACACCCAAATAAAAAAATATCCATTTCAGATGATGAATCATTTTTTTTATTACAGTTTTATAAGAATAGAAAATTACAGATATAGATTTGTTAAAATTGGAAGTCTTGATGCTAAAGCTGGTAAATGGTGGAGAAGAAAAAATACAGGAAACTATTTACAACCCATCTCATTAAATACTGTTAAAGACTTTATGAAAAATATGGATTGGAAAATGCCTGATTGTAAATAAATAAGATAAAAACAATGTCATACTTCCGAGTTTTATTATACACAATGTTTCAACAATTTACATTGTGATGATCAGGAGAAAATGAGGAAAGATAAAACAAGATATATATTTAAATTAACAAATTATTTTGAGGTAATTTAAGTTGTAATAAACAATCAAGACTAGATTAAAACCACATATTTGATTCATGACTAAAATAGATGGTATAATTTATGGATTCTGAATATAAATATGTCTTCAGAAGTACCAGAACTGCAAGAAAATGGCAAATGCCTTCAATAATACCTTAAAATATTTCTATATATATATGGCATATGTTACTAAATGCTAATACTTGTAAATAGAAGGTAGATGTGTTCTAATCTAATGACTTGGCTCCATTATTAGAGAATTACAAGCAGAATTCCAACAAGTCACAGTTCAAGAAAATTAATAAAAAGAACTTTTTTGATTATCAACATATGGAAAGTTAAGATTAATTAACTCTTAATTATATGCAATAAGAATATGATTATATGATTAAAAATATATTATTGATGATTAATTAGGAACACCAATTAATTAACCAAATAGTTTGCTCAATTTGACACTTAAAAATAAGAAAACCCATCTTTAACAGGGTTATAATGGATACAAATGGGTTTGACAGCTCAAATTTGGACAGAAAGCTAAGCATTACTGCTGAAAGCCAACAAATAATTGGCTGACCATATGTTGAATGTTCTTTATCAGCTGATTAGGAAATAAAAAATAATATGCCAAATATCTCGAATATAAAAATAAATGTATGAGCCCATGTAAATAAAAGAGCATGGTATGTATAGCCTTAAGAGCAACTGATTGATGTTAACATATATCACATTAATAATCATATACGGTATATAAGAATCACTGAACCGTTACCAGTTATTGTAAATATAAATGAAAACACTTTGATAGTTGATAAAAATATTACAGATAGTAAATAATTCATGTTTCTGAAAGGATTATGTAGGCAAGTGGAAAACAATTTGACAATGTCAAACATTATACGATTGGATTTCTTAACTGGATTTCTTAACGTTACTAATATCATTGAAGAAGTCTTTTCCATAACCTTTTACTCATTTTCAAAATTAAAAAGCCGTATTAAAACTGTATAGCAGTGTGATATAGCCTTTAAACCAACTGGTTGATATTAATACATATCACATTAATAATCATATAAAAAATATGGAACTGTTATCATCAGTAACTGTAAATTAAAGGTCTGTGTATAAAAACTAGACTTGAAAAAAAATTAATAGTTGATAAATGATAATTGATATGTTTTGATTGTGTAAGCTCATCTTTAATTTTAAGACTCTGGTAAATGGATTGGGGAATTTGTAGGTAAATTTTGTTGAAATACGTTGAAAAAAATTTGGTTGTAGGGCCTACCATTAATGCTGTTCATTTATTTTATAATGAATATCATCTGATATATCAAGTCTTTTTCATATATTTTTTTTAAACCTCCTTTTACTCATTTTCAAAATTAAAAAGCGATATTAATCCTGTATAGGTGATATACCTCAATGTCAATTATATATTTAATAATTAAATAAAAATCTCTGAACTGTTACAGGTTAATGTTCAATATTTTAATAGTTGATAAAGATTATAGATAAGCTTAGTCATAAATAATTGATGTTTTTAAAAGTTTTGATTGTGTAATCTCATCTGTAATTGTAAGACTCTGGTAAAGTTAATGCCATAAATATGGATTGTTGAATATGTAAGCAAATTTTTGTGGAAGCCATTTGGACAATGTCAAACATAAGATCGGATTTCTTAAATTTTAACGCAAGGAAGAGTAAACACCAATATGTTGAAATAAATTTGGTTGAACCATTAATGCTGTTAGTTTATTTTTACGACGAATATCATCTAATAATGAGTCTTTTCCATATCCTTTTTTACACCTCCTTTTACTCATTTTGTTAATGATCATGTTTGCGCCATATTGTGTATAAAGCATAGCTGGTGTACAACATGATGGAGTTGGAGTAACAAGGTAAAATTCTTTGGATAGTCTACGTAATTCTAATAAATGTTGTCTACTTATACACATTGCAACTATACTAGTATATAATATCCATAATATCCATATGTAACCCACTTTTAAATGATGCTTTTGAACATAATAAAGATAACAATTACATAATACTGTTCCAAAAAATAAACTCACACTTAAAAGTTCTGGCACACGTTCTACCTCAAAACTACAATATCCTAGAATATTTGGAAGATGGAAAAATTTGACAAATGTAACATTCTGTTTTCGTATGAGTGGATTAGAATACTTATTTTCAATACGCTTAGTCAAAACATCTTCTAACACTGTAAAGAGATCGGTGTGCGGATAGGCATCATCTTCTATTAAAAACACATAACTAACATTTCTTTTCAGTGTTTCATTCATACAATAAATATAATCCTGTTTTTCCTTCTCGAATTTCCCATCTGAAACGTATGTTTTTGTTGGATATCTTTGAAATGTTGGTAACTTTTTTAGAAGAGGCTTAATTTCATCAAAATTATCTGGATCATTATGCACATTGCATAAAAATATTGCATAGGATTTGACTGTATTGTAAGACTGTAATATGAATAATAGCTTTCCCACAACTTGAGTTAAATATTTAGGTCCATGGGGTTCTTCTATTTTATGTTTGTTCCTAGGTACTGATATGACTGTTAATCCTATGTCCACATTAGATGTAACTGACATGATTTCAGTGTTATTGATGACTTTTTCACTTTCAAGAATTCTTTTATTGTTTTCATTGATCATGTTGTGTTTGGCTAATTCGGTGTTTTGGGTTTTGATATAAAAGACAGAATGTTGAAGAAATGTTGTACATACAACTAGCAGTATGGTTAAAGTCACTGTATATAACATAATAAAAAACTTCACATCTTTGTTTTGAAGCAACTTGCGAATCCTTTGCAAAAGTCTTGAATATTTGGTAGAAAGAGACATTGTGATTTTGGTTATCTGTATATCTTTTAAATTAACATCATTAACTGTTACAAGGAAATTGAATCTGAATTTCCACTGTCTGACAGAAACATTTCATCATCTTGCCATCATTGAACATTTTCATATACTGGTATCTAGAAATGATAAACATTAATATATATATATATACAATACATATGATGTAAGTGATTTAAAGGAATACTACCTAGAATGATCAAAATATCTCAATTCTAAAACTTGGCCAAAACGAGTAAATAATTATCAGGGGTGTCATAAGTAATAAAAAAAACCTTAAGTAAGGTTTTTAAATGTGTTTTGTTTTTTGGATGCTGATAGAAAACTACTGGATGAATTTGAGTAAAATAAACGCCTAATTGTAGAGAAATGTCCCTCCTATGAATTTATAAAGGTTTCAGATAGAAATATCGAGCCTTTATTAACCCAAACCAAAACATTAGGTCAAATTGCCTAATTAATAATAAGTACTCCCTGTTTGTAATTAACCCTTTAAAAACAAAATTAGTTTGATAAAGAAGATGCATATAGATATAAGAAACATACTTTAGAAATACTCTCAGGTAACATTAGCGATTTTTTTTGATAATGGAATCTTTTTTTAAAAAAATAGAATGACCCTTTAAAATAAAAGACATGATTTCGTTTTTAGACAATAGGCTAAGTACCATACCGTAAAATGTAGTTGGCGTAAAACCAGAAGTTCTTCGAAATAATTATGTGAGTCATTCAACATGATGGTTCTCCCATTTCTAAACTCATATTGTATACATTAGGTCGTTACAATATAACTTCCATTCTACTGTTTACAGATTTACAAATGAATAAACATTAGAAAAAGGCTAGTTTCTATCACAGCTTCTTTATCTCAAGATAACAAATTTCGCGCAAGACAGGAAGCTGGTCAACGCCTATCATGAGAACAGCCAAATTTTGTAACTGGCATGTCTTCACTTTCGTCTGCTTCTAAGTTAGCACGCGGTTAATAGACATCTTTCGACTATTTTTAATGATTTGACTCAAAACTTTGTGGTGGTTCTGCGTGCCGTATCAGAAACGTTTATTAGGCTACTATCGACGGTCACATTTTAAACGACAAACAAGGTGTATCGGATTATAGCGTAAAAGGCTCTAATTATTTTAGATCATTAAAAAAATCATAACAAGACTATGGAAGGTAAATTTACAACATTCTCAAAAAATTTAACGAAAACTTATGGCCAGGTCTGTATGCATCATAAATACTCCGGAAAGCAAACTCTTGAGTTAAATTTACTATTGTCCTATTGTTTTTACCAGGCATAAAAGCATGTAGGCCTACACGATCGAGACCGCGATTTGAATTAGGTTTAAATGTTAGATTTCCACTATCACAATTTGCTGTAGGCTACAATTGAAATCGTGGTCTTTATGTATCTTAAAGGGAAGGTCTGGCTATTTTCATGACCAAAAAAGTATATGTAATCATACGTGAAAATATTTCTGAAATATGAAATTCATCAATGTACTAATGTATGTACTTGACCAACTTGATTTATGGTTTTTAAAGCGATATCACCTCTTAAAGTGAAGTTCTCAAACTTGGCCAATAAGGTTATACTACTCTCAAGGGTGTCTAGGCCAGTTGATATATGAAAATAAACCACTAAACCCCAAACAAATTCCTAGAAAAGGTTTTTCAACTGTTTCTGGTAGTATTTGATGTGGAGAATAACATACTAAAAGTCTACCAAAATCTGGTCACCGGAAAGGGGGTAAATTCAAGATGGCGTCCAAGATGACCACCAAAACCATAAAACAGCCATAACTCTCTTATTTTCCAACATAGAAGGGTAATTGTGGTGTCTACCCCATGGTTTTAGGGGCCAAGGAACACATTGAAACCAAGAGAAGTGTCATAGGGCTATCAGAATGGCGCGAAATTTAAGATGGCACCTATAATGGCTTCCGATATATTGATTATGAAAATTATTGTTGTCTGTTGCCTGATCTGACATCTGCGTGGGTGTGTTTGCATATTGAGTCATTGCACAGATTCTAATGATGTCGTTAAAGACCTCAGATGGACTCAGACTCACCCGCGGTAGTGGTATAACAGAAGAACAGAGGTCTCCTTAGACCATGCCCAGCCCAATTACTGCCGAGTACAATAGCACAATACAGGAATTCACTAGCCTCCGATATGTCGTGAACAACACAAATATTCCACAGGAGAAGTGATGCATCTGATCTAGAGAAGACCAGTGCGAAACTTGCATGCTGCTCACCATTTAGTGAAGACCCCACTTTGTGAAATATTAATGGCGTTGTTGCAGATGCCAGTGTGAATGTCCAGGACTTTGAGTCGATCGAAAAAAAACATCAAGCAAAATATGATTGGACATCCGGTATTTACTGTATCATTCAAATGCAAAGACAAAGCGATTATCCTCGGTGATGTTTCTGTGTCAAAGTTTCTCCAGATCAAGTAATTGATCTAGCCCTTCTCTTCAAGCGATTTCTTGTTGTGTCCAAAACTTTTGCACTTTCGTTGGAATTTGAATGCCATAGATGTATTTCGCAAGGCTGTTTAACCCCGAATAGCTCACGCCATCACTGAGTATTGTGGAAATCAAGCATCAAGCGAAGTGCCATTGGACTCTACCCCTAAAACTGAACATTACGTCCTCCTTGTTGCACCGATTATCCTGGAAGAAAGGGGACAGTTATGGTATAATAGCAGACTCATATATGCGGACTTCACCATTTGTCATTATGGTCTGGCTACTATAGTTTTTGATGGATATGATAGGGGTCCCACCATAAAAGATAATACACACCAGCAAAGAGCTCTATTTTCAATCAGATAAATCCTCTTCCTCAAAAGTGCGAGTGTATGATATTAAACGCATAATTGCAATCCTCGCCGAGGATTTACGATCACAGCTACTTTTTGGACATGCCTTTAGTCGATGTGATAGTAAGTCAAGGATCTTTGGGGTCGGGAAGAAATCGGTCTTCCAAAAACTTGTGGAAGGAAATTTTGTTATGCGATATATTGCAGATCAATTCATTAATCCAAATCAGAATAGAGATACAATCGCAGAGATTGAACTGCAAACAATGTCTGTCCTGTGAAAAGAGTAACCAATCTGGCTTTCTTTCTTAATACTTTAATTAAGAAAATTGTCAATGCACCTTCCTTTGTCACTCCTGCATGAACGTCTACCTCCAACAGCATCTGCCAGTAAGTTTCATTCCTATCGGGTGTATTACCAGATAATGGTTTGGATGTATCAAACTGGGGGTGGAAAGTACATGACACACAATTGCTCCCAGTGATGTCAGACATGGATGCTGCGCCTGACCACTTTCTGAAAATAATGCACTGTAATTGCAAAATGTCTTACAGCACATCATGCTGTAGCTGCAAAGTCTATTGACTACCCTGTTCATCTGCTTGTGGACAATGCCAATTGCAATATTGCAATAACCTGAACAAAAACCAAGAAACATCATCTGATGAGGTTGATGAAAAGGAGCAATAGCTATATTAAACGCTCAATATATTCTTTTAGATAGTGTTCTACTTAGGGCCATCTGTATTTATGTTTCATGTACTTGGTATTCACACCAAGGTCATCCAGACACTCAATCATTTTCGAAATTGTAAATTTTGACTGAGCATGGACAACAAAAGATATTTTCCTTCTTTGAAGCTATGTAAAATATTCGTTTTGATACTGATGGAAAAATAGTTATTTCATTTATCTGACCGTATTCTTTGGGCTCCTAGCCCCAAAAAGGTTTAGCTAGGCTGAATTATAGCTTTATGAGGTAATCCTCTGTCATTTGGGGGGCCCTCTTGGATTTCTTTAATTCTGTTGATTCTATTGTATCCCTGATGTTTTCAATGCTTTCCTTGACCCCTGAAACCATGGGATAGACACCAAAATTATCTTTTTAAGTCTGAAAATAAAAGAGTTATGGCTGTTTTTTGGTTTGGGCGGTCATCTTGGACGCCATCTTGAATTTACCCCCTTTCCGGTGACCAGATTTTGGTAGACTTTTAGTATGTTATTCTCCACATCAAATACTACCAGAAACAGTTGAAAAATCTTTTCTAGGAATTTGTTTGGGGGTAAAGTGCTATATCTACTGGCCTAACTGAATCAAATAACCCATAAAACTAAATTAATTAGAATTCCTTTAATGGTTAATTCAAAAACGGAGTGTGCTTATTGATAAATAGGCTAAAAAGCTAAATATAAGTTTTGAGCATAAAAAAACCAGCTATTTTTAGTTGAAACTTTGCTTAAATCCGTACATCAAATATGAAAATATTATAAATTCTAAAACGTTTAGATAAAGCTGTTGTTTCTGGGTAACAGTGCGATTGGCGCTTTCCTCTTGCGAAAGGTTGCAGATATTCTCTCTCATTTTTTTTTAATTTGGGTTGATTTCCTTGCATCCGAGGTCTTTACATAACTTATTTTCATTCGGTTTGGGGACATTGTATCCATAAAGTTTTCGGATTGATTTTCTTACATCTGCGGCCTGTTCCGATCTTCACGTTGACAGCGCTCACCTCTTGACGTCGGTTCAATTTAAAGGTGTAAATTTTGAATATTAATTTCCATGCACCTGCAGAGGCTCTTTATAGGCGTACGGGGGGTTTTGAAACTGGGGGTGCGGGAGAGATTTGTGCCCGAATCTCGGATTTGCTCGAATTCTACTAAACGCGGAGCCGCGTCGGGCGCTAAATGGCGCGAGCCCGCTGCAGGGGGGCGGGAGGTCCTCCCCCAGAAAATTTTGAAAATCTAAATTCAATCTGTTACATTCTGACTTCTGAGACATAATTGGGGATTAATTATTGGACGAGAGGGATGAGAAAAAAACATGAAATATGCTCACAATGATTTAACCAATATTTTTATTTTCACATTACATATAGTATTTTACAAAAAATATCTTAGGTTTCGGAAACAAGCCGAAGCTTATGCTAATCCGGCACCTGATACAAATAAAAGATACAATATAGACAATATGAATTATGTCAATAAAAAGGTTGTCAATATTCAATAATTAATTATGTATATTTAAATACTGTACATGAATAATTAAAAAAAAAAGTGCGAAAGTGCATAGGTGTCCACACCAGACAGAGGTTGTCAGCCCCAAGAATTCCACTCGTCCACAAACACAACGAAGCCGCAGGCAAAGATAGTCGGGCTGATCAATTGGAGACTGTGTTAGGGTTGAGAGATAAATGATCAGAAATCAGAAATAGACTTGGGGGAGGAAGACATATAATGTTGATCACGATTCACGATCACCAACAGGGATAAGCAAGTAAGATCAGCAAATAATGTAGGTACATGTATTCAACTTGAGTAAGTAAACACGACCAACAACAGGAGTAAGTAAGCAAGATCAGCAACTAGAATAGGCATTCAACTAGAGTAGGTATGTGCGATCAACAACAGAGGTAAGCCAGCAAGATCAGCAATTAGAGTAGGTATTCAACTAGAGTAGGTATGCACGATCAACAACATGGGTAAGCAAGCAAGATCAGCAACTAGAGTAGGTATTCAACTAAGTTAGGTATTCACGATCAACAGCAGGGGTAAGCAAGCAAGGTCTGCAACTAGAGTAGGTATTCAACTAGGCTAGGTATTTACGATCAACAGCAGGGGTAGGCAAGCAAGATCAGCAAATAATGTATAAGGTACATATGTATTCAACATGAGTAAGTATATACGATCAACAGCAGGGGTAAGTAAGATCAGCAACTGGAGTAGGTTTACAACTAGGGTAGGTATACAACTAGGGTAGGTATACACGATCCTCCACTAGGTTAAGTAAGAGTCTATATTCACTAATATGGTATACAGAAAGTCAACAACCATGAAAGGTATCAGGAGCTAAGGTAGGTATATTAAAGTAGTGAAAGTATACAAGAACAAACTATGGTAAATATACAGAATCAATACCTATTTTCACTTTAAGGGGCAAATAAAATATGTTTAAATAACGAATCTATTTGATTGTATTATGAAATCATGTACTGAATGGAAAATATGTGCATTTTCAACCTCACTGAGGTGTGCTAGTGAAAGTAATGTATCTCTTCTTTGACGCTGATATTTTGGACAGACAAGCAGAAAATGTCCCGAATCTTCTATAGGGTGTCCACATGAACAAGATGGAACATCACCAACATGTCTTAGAAACTTGTGCAAGTTGAGATCACTCATTCTATTTCTATGTTTACAATGTATTATTTGGACCGATCTTTCTCCAAGGTAATAATACGAGGGGGGATTCACACATGATTTTATCTTTAGTTTAAACTCTTGTCTACTACTGAGTGATGAAATAGCTTCAGGCAAAGCGTTCCAATCACGAATAGCGGATGGTAGGAATGAATCATAATAGAGTTTGGAGCTAGTAAAGAGTGTTCTTAGCTTGTGACTATGGCGTGTGTTATAAGTATTAGAGGATCCCACAGAATCTGGAACAAGTACGTTGAGGTAGTTTGGAACCATATTATGAACCATTTTGTAGAAAAGGATAATTCTATGTTGATACCGTCTTTGTTTTAGTGAACTGAAACCTGATTCCTTATAAAGTAACGAATGAGATGTACCACGGACTAAGCCGGTTATTGATCTGAGGCAATCAAGATGAAGATTTTCTAGTCGACATGAGTCTGTTTCTGTACAATTATCATATAACACATCACCATAGTCAAATATGGGTAGAATAAAAGATTTGTAAATATGTTCAAGAGATTTCCTTGAAAGTCTGTATTTCATAGACCGAAAACAATTCACTGACTTGCTGAGTTTACGTATGAGGGTGACAATGTGTTCTTCCCATTTACAATTCTGGCTGAATGTTATACCAAGGTGTTTGTAATGTTCAGAATCTTCTAATAAGTTATTGTCGAAAGAGAGGGGAAATGCAGAAGGAGATAGTTTCCTAGTAAAGGTCATGCTGACTGTTTTTTCTGGGCAGAAGACGACATTCCAAGAGTTAGCCCAATTGCTGATGGTTCTAAGGTCATTGTTTAAAAGTGTCGGTCGGGTCATTTATTTATGATCATGAACAGTGACGTATCATCTGCAAACAGACGGATGTTAGATTTGATGTCGTTGGTAATATCATTTATATATATTAGGAATAGGAGTGGCCCAAGTACAATATGCTCACAATGTCGGATTTCATGCACAAAAGTAATCATGAAGGGTTACTAATTTGCTACTCCATGAGAATATTCATCAAAAACGATTTCATATCCATTCATTCATATTTTATTGGAATATTGCATGAAATAAGTGAATTTCTGATGACTTTCAGAAATTCATAATCGTTTGAAGACCTATAGGAAATTTGAATGAGAATTTTCGAATACTAAATCAATCGATTCGAACTTACAAGTCCCGTTATAAACATTAGTTTCATATCACAGCTTTTTTCCGCTTCTCATTGCGCTCAGCAAAAACGTTCATAATGTTCTCCGATTGCTGCCTCGTTACATTGTTCGTGACAACTCTCTCAATATTGAGAAGGGCCACACTTGATCAGGCCCGTAGGAACAGGGGGGGGGGGGGGGGGGGGCATCTGCATAATTTTGACATTAATGACTGAAGCAATTAAAAAAATTGTTTTCAAGATAAAACTAGGAGTTACTGATATGTTGTTAGGGCCAGTAAAATCAAAATTGCTTTATATAGACAGGTGCAGCCTTGAATTCTGCACAACCCCCTTGAGAATGAGTTTTTGCACAATTTGCCTCCCCAATATGAAATTGCTTCCTACGGGCCTGGTGATAGGCGCGTTTGTCCCATCGTGCTACGGAGGTAGGTCTTCAACCGGCGCAGAGTACTGAATGATCGCTCGGCACTGCACGAAGTTGCGGGAATCGACGCTATGATGCGCGCCATCTTTGTAAAATTAGGGTCCCTCACACGAGTGTGTATAAGAAAAAACACATCTCACTTCCTTGTTTCAGATCATGTTTATTATAGACTCAATTGGCTGGAAACTGTAACTAGGCCATGATACATGGGATGATGGGGATCTGATGTTTTGGGATTAGTTTTCCTCCAAAATTCTTTTTGATGACGAATACGGATTGATGACGGAATTTTATTCTGGTTTCATACCAAAAATACCGAAATACTCATATTGATAAATTATCATAGACAATACACTGGCCAAGTGAACTGTTATTTTCGCGAGCTAAATCGGTGCTTGATGATGACCTTGACGATGCCCGGTTATCAAATCCGAAACCTCCATGAATCCTAAAGTGCCCGAACAACCAAGGTAAATATCACCAGCCCACAAGGCTTCCACACGAATATCTCGATATTCGGGTATTTTGCTTCAATAGAATCTAGGGCAGGAATAGGTTCCCGGCAATATTAGTGGGTATTTTTCTAAAAAAAACCAAGAAGACTCGAGAACTTTCAGTGCCAGAATATGTTGATAATTTTGCCTGAATATGATCGAGCCGAAAAATATTTTTTTTTTGGGGGGGGGGGGTAATATCTCATGCCTAAATTTAGAAAATTAGGGTAAATTTACTTGCACATAAGGTCTTTTTGTACAGCATTTTCGTTGACAGAGCTTGTATCCCAAGAAAATTTTGAAAATTAAAGTTGATTTGCTAGCATCTCAAGTCTTTCTGGACTTCTTTCTGGTTGATAATTTTTTACCGTGACATATTTTTCACGGGTCCTATTTCAATGGGCCGAATTTTCAATGGGCTGAAGGCAGCTGCCTACTTTGCCTGGAGATTAATCCGCCTATGCTTCAGATTTCTTATACCTCAACATAATCAAGCGTTACCTTTAATTTCAGTCCGAAACTTGCTGATTCTTTCCCAGCCTCTGATAGCTATTTGGACGGATATGGCTGGGAGAGAGTCAGAAAACCTAGCGTGACTTAGTGTAAAGCAATTAAACAGCATAGACATATTAGTAACTATGTGTTAATGATATTTTTTATCGATAATGTGATTTTATTTTTTACAAAATTAAGCCTACATATTATTGTAAAGTTCAGCTGGAGAATCGATCAAATTTTGCATGTAGGCTCCTATAACAAACAGGCAATTCAAATGCATCAAATAATGAGAAAGTTATAAAAGGTGTTGAGTCAGATTGTCAATTAGACACAAAACTTACTATTTATATCCAGGGAATGATAGATTTATAAATGTTTAAGTAAATGAGACCTTCGGTATTATTAGATTTATAAAATCACATTATTGATAAATATCACTTGGCATATAGTTTACTAATAAGTTTATTTTCATTTACGATCCGAACCGCAAAACGAAACCCGAAATCCAAATAGACATTTTTTTGACGAAACATAAGTAACAGCTGATGAACTTTTCACATGAGGAATTACAAATTACAAAACAAGAACGTGAAAAAAAAAACCATTACCTGAAGACAGTAGCTTGACGACAAAAGTTCAAGGGACGTAACTGATGAAAATACATTAATGTCCAATTTCAACAATTCAAGGGACATAACTGATCATAATAATTGCTGTATTATGATAATACAAAAATGTCGAGTACGCCCTTATCAGTGAAGATGTATCAGAAGGGTAAGCAAACACTGCCTAGAACAACACCGGTAATATAGCTGCTTAATACTAAAGATTTTTAAAATAGGTAGGCAAAACAAAAAGTAGTGTTTTGTTAAATTATAAAACAAGGTGACAACTCGACATACTTTCGTGAGGACAAGTTTAAAATGAATCGTTAAGCAAAAACATCTGCAATAATAGATTAGAAAAATATATTTTTATATACGTCCACATCGGACGTATATTGTCGGCACTCCCTGTCCGATCGTCCGTCCGTCTACATTTGCTTTGAAATGAAATTCGGTATTGTATACATATTCATAAAACGAAGAACAAGTTCGAATTTGAGCTTTTTTAGAAGCAGAGTTATTGACCTTGCTACAAAATCTTGAATATTTACTCTCTTAGTTTTCAACCTATTTTGTTCAGCATTTTCGAGGATCGATTTGGATCAGATTTACTGGAACTGCCCAAAAATCGCACAATCCCTTCAATTATATCCGTACCTTAACAATTATCTTGCATTATCTGCATATGTGTTTTCTATAGTCTTACTAAACGGCGAGTCGTATTTTTGACTTTCAAACGCTGATAATTATGGATACACAGGGATTTGAAGGCTTAAATTTTGAGGGAGAGTCTGGAACATTATTACGGATAAGATTAGCTAAAAAAATATTTTTGGTTGAACATAACTGATAATAATAATTGTTATATTATGCTAATAAAAAACAATGTTCGCCCGAATCTATGAGAAAGTATTTAATGATGAAAAGTGACATTAAGTGATCAAAAGCGAATAAAAGAACCAAACTACAAGTAATTTGTGTTACATATTTTTATACGCCAACAAATATTTTGGGTGTATATTGTAATCACTGCTGGTCTGCCCGTTCACATTTTGATCGTGCTTACTTTACAGATTCTTTTTATCTTTATTTTGGGGGTCAATGTCATTATGAAGATGATCCTTATCGATTATCGTGCTGATCGGATAATTTTTCACCGAAATTTCTGACTTGATGTTTCACAATATTGGCTATATTGTGCAACTCATGCTCACCCAACAGGCGACAGTTATTCTTTACGGAGGAGTATAGCAGAAGTGTAAATTGAGATACGATGTAGCCTGTATACCAATGTCCCTGTCTGCTCACGTCTTGTAACTAGTATTTTGCATGTGGGAATGGTTTGCGATGGTAATATGTTGCTAACCATGGATTTATGATGTTGGTTGATTGGTAGATGACAAGTTAGCGTTCGCTTCCAGCAGCAGCTGATATCGCAAACTAGGTAGTTGTTGGTAGTGGTGGTAGTTGGTAGTTGATTGGTTCAATAGGATGGTACTGTGCTGTGGATTTATCAAAGCCCGAATGTAAATTTCAAGGTGAAGAGAAGAATGAAAAAATTGAATACGTATATGAAATAATGATTTCTTGAGACTTGTTGTGCATTTATTGATGATATGGGGTCCTTGCCGATAGATTTTAAGGTTGATTTCATGTCAACTAATTGGCACTAATTTTACAAAGTCAAAGGCAATAACTCAAAACCCGTTCATCGAAAATACGTCAAATTCGAACTTGACTTGAGTTCTTATTAATCTAAAGGATCATACCAAGTTTCATCAAAATCAGATGAAAATTGTAGTCTCTAGAACTTGACCGAAATCTTATCAATCTAAGTTTCATCAAAATCAGATGAAAACTGTTGTCTCTATATTCATGTGGGCGGACAACTTCATTGTAGGTCATTTTCCGCTTGCTTCGAGACGAAATACTGGGTGAGTTTTCATTGGTAAATTTCGGGCTAGAATACTCGGTTCCCATTTGATGTTATGGTTCGGATGATTCTGAAGATGTTCGGCAATGGCTGATTTTTCTATTTCTAATTTATTACAAGCTGATCTGTGTTCTGCATGTCTCACCAATATATGTTTGTTTACAACTGCATTCAAGATTGTATACAACTGCTTTAGGGTCTACAGTTGGTTTGTCAATTCTGCCATCAGCTTGCAGCTTGCATAAATATTATTTTTTTAACACATCTTTGAATTATTTTTATGTTGAAATGACATGCTGCAAATGTCGATATATATTACATAACAAAGGTGTAACATATTTTTCTGTGGTGAAAACAGTCATTGCACGTTATAATCCATGACTTCTATCTACCGAGTAGGGGGTAGGATACGATCGTAACAGCCTTGCTTTATAGCTTAAAATCTTCTAATCCCTTTAATCGGCCACGTTTTGAAATGTTCTTTTTTATCTCGGTGATGTTGAATAAATGCTTTGGGTAACTTCATTCACTATCCATTTATCACAAGAGGAAAGTTGTTTGGATTTGAGGTAATGTTTTATATTATGTTTAGTGTTTGATATAAAAAAAAATGAAGTCAGTTGTGTTTGTGTGTATCACTGGATTGTGAAATAAGAAAGTGGAATTTATCCATTTTTGATTGAAGTCAAGCTTTATTTTTGGGGGTACTTGCATTGTGTCGGGGAAATTTCGGACCAAGGATATAATTTAAGTCATGATTGGATATTTTTAACATATCGTAGACAGACCACCATCCTTATATATCTTTAAAAGTTTTTCCAAGGAGTAGCCTATAGTAGCCTAATGCCTTTTTTTCGAATGTTAGGGAGTTTTAATATAAATGTTAATTCAAAACTGTTGGGTTTTTGTATAGTATTATTTAATAAAAATTTTTTATAATAGATAACATTTTGTTAATCGCACTTCAAATGCCATTGAAAAATTGTGTGTATTTTAGTAGGCCTTACCTAATACAATTTGCATTTCAAAGAATTGAATTTGATATAGCTCACTCGTCTGCTGATGCCATTAGGTTTTGTTCTTATTTTTTCAAATTGGTGATTTAAAGTATTTTAAAATGCATTTTTCTATCATGGTTCCATACATAAACCCAAACTTGATATTTCTGGTTTTAGATGTTGATCAATATAATATGTCGTCACTGGTGGTATTGGTTTAAACTGATATCAGTAGCAGTAATATCACTATTAGTGATAAACAGTATGACTATATTAGATAATTATGATATTATCACAGTCCCAGCTTCTTCAGATGATAAACAGAGCAGAAGGTAAGAAACTTGATATAACTGCCGAGAAAAACAGTCATAAAATACCTAAGTATGGCTAAGTATGCTATCTTTGTGATATGCATGTCAAAATGTCAATATGCCTACACATTATTGATTTTTTTGTGTACAATAGTGGCGGGTGTGGCGCCAAGCATGGTATGCTAACTCTTCTGTTTGAGAGTTCGGTGCTCGATCAGAGTGTGAAGTCCGATGACCTTGAATAAGTCATCTTCACTCATAATTCCAGTCCACCCAGCTGTAAATGGGTACGGATAATCCAGGAAAGATCAATGCCAAGAGGTTTGGCCAAGGACCAGCTGGGAGAAAGGATCCTCACGGCTAAGTACCACAGCTGATCTATGAAATACTTACTCATTTATTGATATACTTCCTCAAATGAAAAGTTCATTAGCTGATACCGATGTACAGTGTATTGCCAATGTGTTAACATGGATTTCGAGATTTGTTTTACTGTTGGGATTGTTCGTGCTCGAGTTTTATTATAGTAATTGGTGGATCTCTTCTATAGTTTATTTTGATATAAGTATTGAATTAATCCATATTGATAAATTTCAGCATAGCTTCTAAAGAAAATTGGATTATAATGGATAATACAGATATTAATATTAATCATATGAAACTGTTAGATGATCAAAAAGAATGGTCAGCTATTGTCATGGATTCTACAAAATCTAGAAAAACATTCAAGTAAGTGGTAGTATTCTTTAAAACATTTTGGATAAATAAAATCATAAGTCGCTTATAATTAATGTCAGTGATTTAGCACCAACTAAAACGGCAAGAAAGGACACATACAATCTCTCAAGTGAAAACTATCAATTGGACCACCTTCTCCTGGAACTGGTTGAGATAATTGAGACTTCATGTAGGGTGCAATAACGATCTGCTTCACTGACAGGAAAAAAACGATTAAAAAGGTTATCGCCCAACAAACAGGGTCAGTACCATGCTGGAAATGTAACTTTTAAGATTATTTTGTGTCATTTCAGGTGTAATAATTGTCGATCTAGAGAGTCAATGGATGGAGTACTTGAAGCTATCAAAAATAATGCTAAATTTATCTATTATTCTGATAATGCTTTTACCGTAGAAGAAGAACTTCCAAAGTTAAAACTGACCCCATTGTTTTATGGAATGGACTATATAGGAAACGCCTCCAGTTTTGATATTGAATCCCACTTTAAGAACTCGCACAAGGCATCAATTGTCAGTCAAAATATGAACTCTCACTACCGGCTTGGAGGTTTGAAAACACCAATGATCCAAACATTTGTACCGGAAGAGATGTTATTAAGTGCTGGAGAAAGTATCGATAACATCGACAAACAAGCACCGCCAGTTATTCTACCCAAAGATTACTATCACCCATTTGCTCTGAAGGGAACATTATATTTTTATGATGCGTTTTGGGCATTAGCTCCAGTTGATATGCAGTATTATACAGTATGGTCTATGATGGTAGAAAGATTGTTGGAAGAACTTGCGAGTGAAGTAGGATTCATGGCTCCCAGGAAATCTCGGTCTTTAGTTAGGTATGAACAAATGAATACCCAGAAAATACTGGAAATAACCACATTGTTAAACCAATGGGTCTGTCTACCGGGAGTACCATATTTCAAATGCATAGAACTGCTATCAGATCACATGTCAACAGCTGGTAAATTTCCTGGTGAAGTCAGTGCTATTGTTAAGAATTTCATTAAATCTTTAGCTCAAGTGGGATATAAGGAACCAGCTAGAGTGTTTCCAAACCTTCCACGGCCGTACGTGCTGCCACTGAACCAAATTATTTACTGGCCAGCTGAAAGGATTGATAGAAATCCAAGTAAAATGAACACGTCCATAGCACCGATGTGTATCGGAGGAACAGGTACATGTCAAGAGGTTGGAAGAGTTAATGGTGGTAAAATTCCTACGTATGATAATATATTACTGGTGGTGGTATTCAATAGACCAGGACATTATGGTGTTGTGGACTATCTAGAAAGGATGTATAGACCATTCTTCCCACAAATGATTTATTGTGGCCATGATCTGAATAACTTCCTCTCCGTCTATAATCTGTTAAATAAAAAACTATCTTTCATTGAAGTGGATTTCAATTTAGGACAATACGGTTACCAATGTCTTCAGAAAGCAATGCAGATGAACTTTGATGTTGATGGATATATACATTTAAGTGACGATGTATTGCTCAATGTTTGGAATGTAGCAGAACTTCCAAAAGACAAAATCTGGTTTCAGAAAAATATGAGAATTGCTCACTTCATACAGCACGTTGTTACCGACATTTGGAAACACCCTCACTGGGGTCCATGGACTACTGTATATGGTCGAACTGCTGCAAAAGCTGCTATTGGTTCACTCATAAACCTGTCGTACCTGGAGAAACGCGCCAAAGAGTTTATGTTTATGTTATCAACTAATGTTGGTGGTTTAGATAGAGTATATTACGAAGCTTCGGACATTTTTTATGTTCCCAAAAGATTTGCTCTAGATTTCATTTATTTTTCTAGTGTGTTTGATGCTGCTCATGTTCACTTAGAAATAGCTGTACCTACTATTCTTAATGGTCTAGATTTAAATGAAAATATTGTAACAATGAATGGATCCTATTTGTGGTATCAGGATCGTGGTTTGTATCAATTGAAATATAACTATAACGATATCTACCTGCATTCTATGAAATTAGGTCCATGTATTGCTGATCCTACTTGTCAAAAATTTATTTGTCAACGTTATATTCCATGTTTATATTCTTCTTAGTATTAAAATCATTGATTAATAGAGTATGAACTTCTTTTTTTTTCACCGACATTCTTTGAGAATTATAGTCCATGCTATAGACCCTGGGTTTTCAACTTGGGGGACATGTCCCAAGCTGGGGACATTTGGACATTCTCAAGGGGACACAAACTTATCTACAGGTCTGAAAAATATGTTAGATCTTTTATTATCTTGCAACACCAGTGTCCACTGCCTGCAATGTTTGTAGTGACAAAACAAAAAATGCTGAGACTAGATCATGCTTCGAAATTGCATGTTTTCGATGACTTCTGCAGACTATTCTCAGGGACATGATCATGTCCATACGCATTTTTGGGGACATTTGAGAAAACTAGTTGAAAACCCAGGCTATAGACGATTTGATGATACAACTGAAAGACTTTCAGTGTTAATTTCTGAAGATGACATGCACGATAAGGTCACAGTGAGTTGAAAAGGTTAACCATATTAACTGTGTGTAAAGCCAGGAAATATACACCCACTGGCAGAATTGTTCAAATTCGGACAATTTAAGAGCAGTAACATATGATATGTGAGCAATGATATGGCAGAGACTCTCGTTCGGTCTGTAGTGAGGCCTTCCAGATTATTGCTTGGGACAATGTTTCGGAGGTGAATTCATAGAGAGTCAGAGAGAGAATCTAGCATAATCAACCAAAGTAATAACAATTTTAAACATTTTAAAATTTTAAATTTCTGGGGTTTCCAAACTATCAATGCTTCTTAGAAGTCATCTTTGACCAGGATCTGACCTCAGGATCTACTAGATACCGAACATTTAACCCAAAGCTTTGAATTTTTCTGTAGATCACTTGAGTTAAGTAAAAAATCTCTTAATTTGAGAGATTTAATCCTTTTTGACCAGGTTTATAGATGCTTATCGTTTGCTGTGTAACTATTGGGGGTATGACTAATAGAAGTGAAACAAATGGAATGGAATTCCTCTGGATAAGGGTCCCAAATATCATAAATCCCTATGCCGTGTATTATCATATACCTACACATCATGCGTATTGAGCATACTATAAAGTCTTTGATTAATCTCCTTGAAACAATCCTTTGATAGGCCCTGTTTACTGTTTGTATTATCTTTGTTACAGATTTTCCAAAGATATGTATTTTAATGTGGAATTAAAGGGACATAATATAGGGACACAGTAACTAGCACCCCTACCCATTGCAATACCAATGATTTGTTGAAATATTTTTCGACAAATATGTTATCTATCATAAAATCAAACATTTTCACACATTCTTTTTCTGTACCTGTATACTTGTTAAAAGCTTTAGAATGATTCTTGACAAAATAAGTAGAGTTGTAATTAACAACAATGTGTTTGTTATTTTATTATCTTCTGTTTCCAGTTTTAGATAGAAAGGCTTGGTATATTATATCCTTTAATCTGTATTTCAAATTTGAATGAGGAATATGTTATAATAGAATGATCCTGTAAATATTCAAGAAGTTCTTAAGAATTTTTTAGCATCCACATTTGGTTAATACCACTGCCTGAATAAACTGTATCACAATATTTTTGAAGGCCATCACGTAAATTTGTTAGAATGAATATTATAATTATTCAAAAAGCGACTGAGATGAACATTCATAAAGGTTTAATATAAATACGTTAATTTTCTTGAATGAGACAAGGACTGCCTTGTGGTTGGAGAGTATTTCACCCTTACTGATGATAAAACCAAAGCATAAATGATCCCAACTGTAAAACAAATCTCAAAATCCATGTAAACACAATGACAATACATTTGTATCAGCTAGTATGAGGGAATCAATAAATGAGTAAATATTTCATAATGAAAAGTGGTATCAGGTGTCTAGAAGAATTAGTATACTCTGCTTGGCGCCACACCCGCCACCACTGCCCAATGATATTACATCAATAGGTTATTGATTTCTGTCTCAATTTTGAATTTTAACTTAAAAGGCAGTTAATGTAATAAAATTCAACATTAAGGGAGATAACTCTGTCAAAATATTTTTTGTATATTGTAATATTTAGGTGAAATTATTACGAAATTTTGCAATTGTAATCAGCATGTCTGAATAAAATGTAATTGTAAACAGTCAAAGAAGCCTCGAGTCATGCAGAGCCTAACTGTAATCTGTAGGTAAATAAAACAGAACGAAAACCAATACATAATGAGAAAATATGTCAATTATAAATGAGGAAGTATTTCATTATGGAAAGTGGTACAAAAAGTTAAAACAGACATAGTGCTCTGTAAAACCTTGGAATATTCCAAGGTAAAACTTTATGAAAATCATAGCCGTAGGGCATACAATTCAACAGGGAGGCAGACTGACTAAATTAGTCGAATTTTAATGATATTTTGCCCGATTTCTTGAATTTTTTGCCCGAAAACATAATATTTAGGGGGGCAGATGCCCCCCCTGCCACCTACGGCTATGATGAAAATACAATTAAGAGTTGTGGGTAACAAGATGAACCAATGCCAAATTCTGAAATAAGGCAACTACTAAGCCTTGCATCTAAAAACTATATTGTTATAAGAATTATCGGAAGATACAACATTAATTTTGTCGTGAAAATGTTTAACATTTCAGCGACATGAGTATCACAAAGGACGTACAGACTCTTTATTTATTTACTGGGAGGTACGTGTATGATATAATAAGTCTCCTTACATTTTTTATCCGTTCTCTATCATGTTAAGCCCATTTTTAAAATATGTAGGCTACCAGGTATAGTGTATAATGTTAACTTTAATATAATATGCTTATAAATGGCTTTAAAGATTTTCAATGATAACACTAAAGATGCCGATACATCGAAACAGGAAGTGTAATTTACTATTAGTCAATGGAGATTTTTTGATAATCAATCAAATTGACAACCGATCTTCAAGAAATTAATTAATATATCGTAATGAAAGCATATTGCATTAGTGTTTTCATCATTAAATTGTCGAGATGAAGAGATGTAAGTTTGCACGGAGAAGAAGACTGATATTGTGTATATTATTAATATTAGGATTAGGTTTTTATATTTTACAAATATGTGCAAGAAGTTTAAGGAGTACATTTTTTAGTCAGATACAGGAATATGAATTAGATCAGTTACTAAGGTATGTATGATCATAGACCTGAAATGTTAACGTCCTATTTTTTTAGGACTTGTTTGGGCTAAAGGGGGCAGCAAAACGCCATTCAGTTGGAAATGAGGGACATATTACCAGGACAGCGGCATCATTCCACTCTCAATTTCGATTGCAAACTGTCGATGGATCTTTAATGTGCCCAGTTTGCCGAACCTCCAACCAGCTTTGAATCAGGTTGAAACTTTCATAAACATCAGTGTTTCAGGGTTTTATAAACAATAACCATTAAATCTCTTTTATACATGACTGTGGTCTAAGCTGATCGAGAATACACCGAGGTTTCCAGACTGAACAAGAAATCCAAAGTTGATTTTAATGCCGCTGTTCCAGTAAGATACAACTTTATGGCGTGACTCGCTTTTCTTAGCACATTCAAGTGTAAACGTTTGGATTTTTTTAGTACTAGTGGTTATCGGTAGAATCAGTTAGCATTGCCCCCAGCCATATTAATTACCAGTTATTTTTATCATCAGTTAATATAGGTTATCATTATCATCAGTATTAATAATCAGCAGTTATTTTAATCATCGCTTTATTGTTAGTTGTCATCACCATCAGTTCCATCAGTTATAAGAACCACCAGTTTACCATTATCATCAGCATTCATAATCAGCAGTTATTTTAATCATCTTACTACCAGTTGTCATCTAAATCAGTAAGGTTATCATTACCAGTTCCAGTATTCATCAGTTATCTTCATCAGTTTAGGGTTACTTTAATTATCATTATCACGAGTTATCATTACCACCATTTACCATAACTAATTTGTTTATTTACAGGTTGAATGAGAATGAATGCTGGATTATTAGTACTGCGTGTTCAGAACATAATCATAACACAATCAAAGTACAAAACATTGATTGGAATTTCTATCAACTAAATACAAATAATAAAAGGTAATATACTTATACCAAGTTCCTCTTACTTATTGTCATATTTATCTACGGTGACTTTGTCTGACTGTAACAAGATGAGTTATTTTGACAATATTGCCAACACTAGATGTGGGATGATAAGGTATAAAAAATTAGAAAGATGTTCAGCGTGAACAAAAGCCCCTTTATTTGGGAGGTAACATTCTAAGTCATGCAAGACGGTAGTAAATATAATTTACGTAAGTACAGTAATACCATTTATGAAATATCCGAAGAGGGTGCCACGAAGTCCTGAAATTTGCCTCAAAAAACAATAGTTCTGGACCGCGTTATTGACATCTAAACATTACATTAATCTATTCATTTTTTTTTTTTTTTTGTAGCAATGGTTGTATTGAAAAAAATAAGACTTTATTACAAATAGCTGTTACAGAAATCCTGCAACGTGGTGGAAAATATATTTTTTTAACAAAACGTAATTCTATTGATGAGATAACTAATATTTTATCGGAATTTAATCTTACTCCTTTTTCTTGGAAAATTACTTCGGACAATTCCGAAACTGAGAAGTTCGAAGTAGGAAAATCTCCACATATGCAAATGTACGTAGACAAAATTGCAAAATCGTTGACCTTTCCCGAAATGTCATATAACGGTGTATCTGAACCAGAGAGGGACTCAATAAAAATATCAAAATATGACACATTGTATCGTTACGATACATTTTGGGCAATCAACCCCTTGTCCATGAATGAAAATGTGTGGAGTCTATGGATACAAAAAATATTTAAAACATTACATATGGATATGTCAGTGCTAATAAGAAATGACAATAAAATGGAGATAAAATTAAAGTTGGACAAGTCACATAAAGAATTAGATAAATGGCAGCCACATTGTTTAAAAGACCAGTTATTTTGCTGTGTTTTATCATTAAGCAAACACATGTTACAACTAAATTTCATGACGTCTGCACAGTTTCGAAATATTTTTCACTCGATCTCCAGCTTAACTGATTCTGGGTATCAAATAACAGATACTGAAGTAAGTGAATGGTCTAAATACGTTGATGTTGAACCTAAATACAACTTAATCTATGCTCCTCCGGTTTCCAAAAAGCTTAATGCATCAGCGAATATCCTAAACTGTGGTGAAAATGCTCATAAATGTTTTGCTTCAATTAAAAAATTAACAAAACAAAGTAACATTTTACTGGTAATAGTATTCAATAGAAATGGGCATTACGACACAGTGGAACATTTAGAAAAACTATACCGTCCAGTGTTTAAGCACATTCTATACTGTGGAACCAATATCGAAGAATTTCAGGATAGTGCCAAAAAATTACCGTATCCAGTATCCTTTATAGAAATGTTAGATAATTTTTATGTTGGACAACAAGGTTATCAATGTATTCAGAATGCTATAAGAATGGAGTATGATGTGGATGGTTATCTTCATCTAAGTGATGACGTGTTATTTAATATGTGGAATCTAGATAGTCTTCCCAAAGATAGATTCTGGTTTCAACGCCAGGTTAAAACAGCCAGCCTACACCAGGAAACCGTTGTTGATATATGGCGTAGTAAATCGTGGTGGCCATGGGAGAGTAGCTTCGGGCGACGGCCATTGAATGCAACATTCAAAACGTTACGTAAATTGGCTAAATCAGAGTACACAATAAAAACATTTTTAAATCAACTTTCACAGAATGCAGAAAGTGACCAAGGTGTTTATTACCAAGCATCTGATATATTTTATGTACCCAAGAGATTAAGTAAAGAATTTAGCTATATAATAAGTATATTCAATACACACGGTGTTTATTTAGAGATAGCTATACCTACTGTAATTTATGGTCTAGATAAATCTGTTAATGTTTACAAATTACAAGGTGATTATTTATGGTATAATGATAGAAACTATGCTCAAGAAATATTTCATTATGATGACCATTTTCTACATCCTATCAAACTAGGACAGTGTGTAAATGACAATGAATGTTTAGAGTTTCTATGTAAAGAGTATCTACCGTGTTTAAATGCTGTGATACCAAAATAACAGAATTTTGCTTTCCGGACAACGTCTTGTATCTTATATATATTTTTAAATAAAAATTCGTTATTTTGTAGAAAAAAAAAATTCAAGACCTTCCCAATTTACATGTACAGACAAATGTTGGATAAGAAATTTTGCAGATTATTTTGATAAAAAGTTTTTTACGAGTATTAAAAAATCTGTGGGGTTCGTTCTTTACAATCATATCGTCATTTTCTTGACTACGTCGAGTGGTTGTGATTTATAATATTGATAGAGGTGTGCAAGTCCGATGACTTTGTCACCTTTCATAATTCCAGTCAAACCGCCCAAACTTCGGATAATCTGGTAAAGAGGTGTTACAAACTATCAGCTAGGAATTTTGAAATGTACTCGTAACAATGAAACAAGGGAATGAAATATTAGTGTAGTCAGTTGTTATATGATTGCAACGAGTTATCTACCTTCTCTCGTCACCAGAAAACAATTGACCAAACAAAACAGCAAACAGGCTCGCCTGCAGATTTGAGGAAGTTTTATCCTAATTCTTTTTTATAGAAAATTAGAATGTATTCCTTGTATCTAATGCCTCTCGTTGACTAAACTGGTGATACAGCATATTTACAAATTCAAGAAAGCTCGAGTACATCTATAACTTAGGTTTAATCTTCTTGCAAATATTGCTAATTTTTAGTTACTGTTTGAGATATTTTTCTGTGACAAAATTGTAAATGGGTCAAATTTGTGAAAGCTGAATTTTTCTACTATGCCTAGATTGGTGGTATCTAGGGTGCCATGCCATTTATTCTTCTTTCTTTTGCAAATCATGTCAAATTATTCTTTAAGTTTCTATAAAAACTGGATACTAGCATAAAAAAAGCGATGCCCCATCGTAATAAACCCACTTTTGTAATTGCAGCCAAGTCGTCCGAGAGGTCGACAAGAACTATCAGTAAATAAAACATCTATCAAAAACCGTGCCATCAAGAATGTTTACAAAATTGAACGATTTTTTAGTGTTTACAACTACAAGTTAACAAGGGCAATATAACCCATGAAATATTTTTCAATTCTTCTAATTTTCAATAGGGTTCATCCTTGGACACTCAAACCAAGTTTCATCAAAATCCATCAAGAAACCAGCTTTCTATCGTGTTCACAAAGTATTTTCAAAAACAAGGGCAATAACCCATCAAATATTTTTTGATTTGTCCGATTTTCAATAGGCTTCATCCTTGGACTATTATAAACACATCAGCTCTCTATTGTGTTCAGAACTTTGAGAGCGTTACGGACTATAAAATTAACACATTTTAAAGAACAGGGGCAATAACTCATAAAATATTTACCGATGTTTCTGATTTTCAATAGGGTTAATCCTAAGGTCATGACAAACACTCACACCAAGTTTCATCAAAGTCCATCAAGAAACCAGCTCTCTATCGAGTTCACAAAGTATTTTCAAAAACAAGGGCAATAACCCATCAAATATTTTTCGATTTGTCTGATTTTCTATAGGCTTCTTCCTTGGATGATTATAAACACTCACAAGAAGTTTTATCAAAATCCATCAAGAAACCAGCTCTCTATTGTGTTAAAAAATTTGAGAGTGTTATGGGCTATAAACCTAACACGTTTTAAGGAACAAGGGCAATAAATCATAAAATATTTATAGATGTTTCTGATTTTCAATAGGGTTAATCCCAAGGTCATGCCAAACACTCATACGAAGTTTCATCAAAATCCATCAAGAAACCAGCTCTCTATCGTGTTCACAAAGTATTTTCAAAAACAAGGGCAATAACCCATCAAATATTTTTTCGATTTGTCTGATTTTCAATAGGCTTCTTCCGTGGATGATTATAAACACTCACAAGAAGTTTTATCAAAATCCATCAAGAAACCAGCTCTCTATTGTGTTCACAACTTTGAGAGTGTTATGGGCTATAGACCTAACACGTTTTAAAGAACAAGGGCAATAAATCATACAATATTTATCGATGTTTCTGATTTTAAATAGGGTTAATCCCAAGGTCATGACAAACACTCACACCAAGTTTCATCAAAATCCATAAAGAAACCAGCTCTCTATCGTGTTCACAAAGTATTTTCAAAAACAAGGGCAATAACTCATCAAATATTTTTCGATTTTTCTGATTTTCAATAGGCTTCTTCCTTGGATGATTATAAACACTCACAGCAAGTTTGATCAAAATCCATTAAGAAACCAGCTCTCTATTGTGTTCACAACTTTGAAAGTGTTACGGGCTATAAAATTAACACGTTTTAAGGAACAAGGGCAATTACTCATAAAATATTTATCGATGTTTCTAATTTTCAATAGGGTTAATCCCAAGGTCATGACAAACACTCACGCCAAGTTTCATCAAAATCCATCAAGAAACCAGCTCTCTATCGTATTCACAAGGTATTTTCAAAAACAAGGGCAATAACCCATCAAATATTTTTCGATTTTTCTGATTTTCAATAGGCTTCTTCCTTGGATGATTATAAACACTCACAGCAAGTTTTGTCAAAATCCATCAAGAAACCAGCTCTCTATCGTGTTCACAACAATTGTGGACAGACAGACAGGGGCGACTACAATATACGCCCACATTTATGTGTGGGCGTATAAAAAGGTTTAACAGAAGACACAGAGAAAGATTTAATAGATATACGGCTTGATTTCATTTTCAGGGAAAAAGTAAAAGAACTTATTTTGAATTCGCATCACATAACAAATAAGAAATGGCATTGTAGAATGAAAATTATAAAATGGCTAGAGAGATTTTGAGCTTTGTTGAAAACGACAGAAAATATCTTGTAGAAAACCAGAAGCTATACCTCAGTGGACCGTGCAATGTTCAGCTTTCAACAAGCACACTGTAGGATAACTTGTTGTTAGTGAATGGAGCTATTAATTTACGTCGATTTCATTATTTTTCTAATTTCATTTACTCGAACTTCAAGCCTACGCTACATAGGACTTGTTTTTTACATTTCATTCAGACATACTGTTAACATTTGCAAAATTTTGACAGAATTATCTCCCTTTAAACTTCGAAATTTTATGATTTTTATGTATCTACTCCATCTACTCCCTTGAAAGTTAATCTTTGAAATATACTTTATCATAGATATATTATATATATATTATATTATTTATAGGATGTCTATGGACTTTATGATGTAATATCACAAGTATGGCAGGGTACGCTTACTCTTTTATACCTCAGATATCAGCTTTCTTTGGAAAATGTGATTATATTGATTTCGAGATTGATTTTGCAGTAAGGATCGTTTTCTATGGAAAAGTTCATTATCTGCTACCAATGTATTGCCAATGTGTTAACATGGATTGCGAAATTAGCTAAGGCAGTTTGCGATTGAAAATTTAAGAGCCGATTTCCTTCCATCTTAGCCTTTTCGAGCAACAGATTGTTTGGAGGGATTGTACTCTTGTATCTCTCTCGTTTAGACTGTATCTGACAGTAACATCTTTAGAAGGCATCCATCATCACAAGATTTTGAAAAGTTAGCATTTGAAAGCCCCACCCACCTCCCGATAACTACGGTCTGCTACATCCGTCTTTTCTTCACACATTTTTACTGATATCTCAATTTCGCTGATAGTGTGAATAATACAAATGTTAAATAATGCAGTCAGCCTTGGCATTCCTTTTTAATTTAAATGAATTTTTTACCGATGGTACTGTAAGTGGTGCTTATAACGCCTTCTTGATGAATATTTCCCAGTATAAATGCCTGGAAGTGAATAACATAATTACTAAGTAAGAAGTCAGGGTCATTATAGATATTGCTCGAGGACTTCATTAAAGAAGCTGATATAAACACTGTCAATATGGCCTCAAGGTAATGTAATAATCTTTGTATACCACCTGCAGTATCTTAACCTAATATTATTATTATGATATAGTCAAACTTATTGGACCAGTGATTAGAATATTCTATGAAATATAACCCAGAATCTTTTGACTAAACATTACTCAAAATATATCCTTGCAGTATAAGAAAACTCAAAATATGGCAAATGATGCATAGTTGATTACATATAACAGTATGAATAATATAGGTGATGGGGGCTAGTGTGTTTTCAGAATTTTCAAGGGACAGGACCAGGCAAGACAGGGGGGCGGGGTGAAGGGGGGGGGGGGGGGGTGTCTCTGCACCAAGCATTTTTTATATTAAAGCAAACAAGAAGGATGGTCGTGTCATACACAGCAAGTCATGATGACCAATGTCACTGATGACTAAAATGCTATAATTATCAGAAGAATGGTAATGACGCACACGACATGGAAATAGTAGGAAGCATCTTATTTCTCGACATTAGGAAATACACATATATACGTACATTGTATGATATTTTATATTTATATCGATTTATAGTTTGACAGTACTTGTATATTTATATTTTATATTTTATAATTGTATCATTAGACATAATAGATAAGATAACAGCATTAAAATCTTAAAACTATAACAAAAGTTATTTTAAAATTAACACATTGGAGTTTTTAGCCATTTTTTTGTTTAATTTATTTATCTTAACTGTCATTTTTTTTTAATCAAAAGTTATTTATCGTATCTGTTTTTGTCTTCTTTTTTTTATAAATTATGATAACAAGACTCTATCACAGTTTCTTCCCGATTTATTACAAATATAGATGTATTTGTGTATTAAGAAATTAACAGCAACAAAATCTGAAAAATATGATAATTGATAAAACATGTACACAATAACAAGTTACAAGAGTCACAACTCTTTTTTATTTCTGAATATTGAGAAATGTGTACCGGAATCAAATAATATGACGGACTTAGTTAAAATTGTATATTTAAATATGTTGAAAATTGTTTACTGTGGTAAATTATGTCAAATCAAAATACATGACTGTTCAATGGTTATTTGAGACGAAACCTATGTCTCATTGTGAAACCTCAAATTATCTGACAACCCCAAGCGTTATGTATCGAGCAGTGGTCCGCTTTTTTCTAGGTCGAAAATTTCTTTTGCTCAAATTTGTGAAAACTTAAAACCAAAATCTAGAGATATATCGGATGTCCCAAAAAAAACGTCCCCAACTTTGACGGTAAGTATCTAAGCTGCTAATGAGCCAATCTCTTTCAAAATTCTCACAGATTTACTTCAACATATCCTTGACAGACCCTGAAAATATGAAAGCCATCGAACAAAAATTGTAAGAGTACTGCCTCGACCAAAATAGCATGTGCACAAATTCAATATCAGAGCAAACTACATATTTCAACCTGTGTATTTTCAGGGTCTGATAAGGATATGTTGAAGTAAATCTGTGAGAATTTTGAAAGAGATCGGTTCACCAACAGCTCAGATACTTACCGTCAAACTTGGGGACGTTTTTATTGGGACACCCGATATACCCTTTAACGTATCTGAAAGTTTTAACGAAACAAATCTATCCATTAATTTTTAAACGCTGAAAATATTTAAAAAACATACGTAAGGTTTTTAAGTTCGTTATACCTTTTGGACACTGTAAGAAAAGTACTTTACATATTTGAGTCAAATAAACGCATAATTGTACAGAATTTGTCTCTCATATGTATTCTAGAGGTTTCAGGTTTAAATATTGAGCCATTATTCAGCTACACTCCAAAACTAATAATAAGTGCTCCCCGTTTTTAAGTAACCCATTAAAGATAGCTTGTCGGGCAAGGTAACATACGCCCACTAGTAGCTTTGATTATATCAATCTGTAAAAAATTGTAGTCTGTGCAATGAGCACGACCGAGTGGGCGTGCAAAAACCAACAAAGTTTTACCAAGAAGATGCAGAGATATAATGAGCATACTTTAAAAAATATTTTCAGATAACATTTACGACGATTTTGATAATGAAAATCTCAACCGGGTACATATGCGAATTGGAAATGTTATGGGTGAAATTTTGTGAATCACAATTGTTTTTTGTCAGTTGAGCACGATTTGTTCATCAGTACAAAAATATTATTTTTTTCTTTTTCGTACAGTCCAGTGCCTCGTCTAAGGAATTTTTACTGGGCGGCAGTTAATTGAACAGGCAAAGTTGAAAACTAGATCGCCGAAAATGCCATCAGTGAAACAGACATTATACCGTTGTTGAAAACAACATATTATTATTTTTTTTCTGTTATGTTATGTTAGTTATATTTTACATTAAAGAATTTCGATTGCTAGCGATATTTTAACAATATAGGACTGCCGAATGGGACTGACTTTTGTGTTCACTGGGCGGCAGAATACCGCCACTGCGCGGCAGCGCTGCCGCCTAGTCACAGTGTTAGTCGAGGCACTGGTACAGTCTTGTTGCTTCTCAACACCTCTGATAAATGTGAATATGACATCATGATGGCTTATAGAATAAAGTCTTTATATTCTACTATCAGTGTTAATGAAATGCTATGAGTTTTATCTGCTGCTGCAGAACTTTGATATAGGTCTTTTTGTATTTTATTATTCTTTTGGTATTTATAAGATGGTATAAATCAATCATATTCATATGGCAGACTTAAAATCCCTTAAGAGCTATCAGAAGCAAAGTTAAGTTAATTCGTGATGGATTTTAGCTCACCATACGTTATGTCAACGGAGTCATTTGTGTTAATAGTAAATCCAAAGTATTGTCGAATAATTCAAAAATTAAACACTACGCATCCTCCCACGACAACTTTTTCTATGTTAATTTGCACCATCAATCTAAGAATGTTTAGTGTGAAAAATTCGGCTCGAAAACAATGATTAAATATAAATATAGCCTATATTCATACCATTCAGTTTATTTACAACAAGAAACAAGCTGGGGAACTCCTCATAAACAGAAGTGTTAAATCTCAAACTGTTATTGACTAAAATGAAATTATTGAAAAAAGCTAGGAGTGCCAGTTCGTGGTATCGATTTAAAAATAATCATGGAATAACAAAGTAGAAAAGTGTTAAAGTGATTTGAAGCGTGTCAAGTAAACAAAATAAGGAGTGTATGTATAATCATTGTGATATAAAACCTACCCAAAATAAATTACATATTATGATTTCATCACTGGAAAATAACCATGACCTACAATCTTTGACGCAAATTGATGTTAAAGTGGCAATGGATTTAAAAAGATAGCTTGCCAGGCAAGGTAATATACGCCCACTGGCAGCTTTGTTTGAAAAAGAACATTTGGTAGAAAACAGAAAACATCATATATTCAACCTGTAGTCATGTAGAGTGTTAACAAGCTAAAAATCGAACGCGTTTTAAAGAACAAGGGCAATAATTCATATTGAATATTTTCTTTTGATTTTCATTAGGGTTGATCCTTGGGTGATAATAAACAATTTCAGCAAGTTTCGTCAAAATCCGTAAAGAATTGTGACTTGTAGAGTGTTAACAAGCTAAAAATCGAACGCGTTTTAAAGAACAAGGGCAATAATTCATATTACATATTTTTCGATTCTTTTGATTTTCAATAGGGTTCATCCTTGGGTGATGATAAACAATTTCAGCAAGTTTCGTCAAAATCCGTAATGAATTGTGACTTGTAGAGTGTTAACAAGCTAAAAATCAAACGCGTTTTAAAGAACAAGGACAATAATTCATATTAAATATTTTTCGATTCTTTTGATTTTCAATAGTGTTCATCCTTGGGTGATAATAAACAATTTCAGTAAGTTTCGTCAAAATCCATAAAGAATTGTGTCTTGTAGTGTGTTAACAAGCTAAAAAGCAAACGCGTTTTAAAGAACAAGGGCAATAATTCATATTAAATATTTTTCGATTCTTTTGATTTTCAATAGGGTTCATCCTTGGGTGATACAAAGCAATTTCAGTAAGTTTCATCAAAGTCCGTAAAGAATTGTGACTTGTAGAGTGTTAACAAGCTAAAAATCGAACGCGTTTGAAAGAACAAGGGCAATAATTCATATTAAATATTTTTCGATTCTTTTGATTTTCATTAGGGTTCATCCTTGGGTGATAATAAACAATTTCAGTAAGTTTCTTCAAAATCCATAAAGAATTGTGTCTTGTAAAGTGTTAACAAGCTAAAAATCGAAAGCGTTTTAAAGAACAAGGGCAATAATTCATTTTGAATATCTTTCGATTATTTTGATTTTCAATAGGGTTCATCCTTGGGTGAGAAAAAGCAATTTCAGTAAGTTTCATCAAAATCCGTAAAGAATTGTGACTTGTAGAGTGTTAAAGGGGACCGACATGGTTGGCGGCAATATACGCTCCACATTTCATGTGGGCGTATAAAAAGGGGTGTCATTTGATATAGATAGGTCAGTGGCGGATCCAGGGGGAGAATACGACATCAAAAATGTATAACCCATTAACGTTTACTATAAAACATACATGGTCCACGTCAGTTTTTACTTATTCTATGTTTATAAGCCAAAAAAAAGGTCAAAAAATGTTTCGCCTCGCTGCGCTCGGATAAAGTTAGCATCTACGCCCCCCCTTTCCAAAATCCTGGATCCGCCCCTGTAGGTGGATGTAAATGTAGTTAGACAGATATGGGTGGACCTCCGTCGAAATAGGCAAAATGGGTTTAGACAAGACTGTGGCTCTGTCAACCTATCAGGAAGGGTTAGTTAGGGTTTGTTGAAATACTTTCGAAATGTATGTAATTTTACGTCGTTTACTTAAAATAGTTAAAGGTTTTTCACACGTACGCCAAGGGAAATCACAGATGCTATATTGAGAAAATAACAGGAAATATACAGTAATAATGCCTCGCAAATATTTTCAAAACAGGTTGCGGTATGTCCAAAACATAATACCCTCGAAGTACAAGGCACCTATACCCTCCCTCTTCTTGGACCATAACCATTACTAACGCAATTACAAATATCTATGTATGATAATAAGCTGTAATCGGAGGGTTGTTAAGTTTCATAACTCCGTCATCGGAATCATATTACATATTATGCAAATATTATTTAAGTATTTTAAAATTAATCCACCGTGTGTCAATAAAGCTATGCAGGTGTTCAACAACTTTTATACTAGGCCTACAGATTTGTAAAAAGTCTTAAAGCATTATTAAATCATTGATTCTTACAACCGTAGGCCTACAGTTTTATTCAAATTCAACAATTATTGACAATGGTCGTTGTTTTATAGCCTATTGCCCTTCTTGTAGATTTCCCTTTAGAATAATATTTCATGGAATGGTTTGTCCCCAACTTTCCGTATATCAATATGAATTTTAAGGTCACATTTAAATGGAAAAATGAAATTTCATGGCGATTAAGGTCTTCAATTCTGAGTACTATTAAGATGAACACTGAGATCATGCAATGGAACCAATCTATAAACTAAGATTAGATTATATAATTATAAAACCAAGCACGAAAGATCCTAGTCCGAAACTTGATGACTCTTTCCCCAGCCACTGATACCTATTTGGACTGATACGGCTGAAAGAGAGTCCCAAAAAACTTGCGATTTTCCGCACCTCTGCGGGTGCGGTAGTTTTAAACGTATTTATTTACCTCGAATCCACAAAACTGGGGAAAAGTCAGATCCCAGCCGTAAAATAAATCTCGAAATCCATGTTAACAAATTGGCAATTACATTGGAAGCAGCTAATGAACTTTTCATTTGAGGAAGTAAACCAATTATGAGTAGCCTAAAAAATACATAATGAAAAGTGGTATCGGGTGTCTAGAAGAGTAGGCATATCCTGCTTGGCGCCACTGTTGCTCAATTTCTTCCAAAAAAATTCAACATTATTAGGGAGAGAATTCTGTCAAAATTTGTCATTATAAGCTGATTTGAGTAAATGAAACAGAATGAAAATAGGAATTCGTGTAACTTCTTGGTCAAAACATTATGGGAGATAATTCTTGCCGAAATTTTACACTTGTAAACAGCAGTCATGCAGAGCTTTAATTAGACTGATGCAGAGCTTAACTGCGACCTTCACTATATTTATTTGTTAGCCCCAGATTGATTTGAGTAAATGAAACAGAATGAAAATAGGAATTCGTGTAACTTCTTGGCAATACATTGATAGCAGTCATAATATAGGCCCTATTTAAGAGAAAATATATCACTTATCATAATATAACAATTATTATGATCAGTTACGGCCCTTGAATTATTAAAATTGGACAATTAATGTATTTTCATCAGTTACGTCCCTTGAACTTTTGAAAATTGGTCGTTCAGTCACTATTTTTTTAGTTGGCGCTTTCTTCATGCTCTTGTTTTGTAGTTTTTTTCGTGTATGTTTTACATCTAGGACGAGTGCATCTTCCCGTGGTCAAGTTATTCTCTTTAACTACCGTACATAGTAAAGGAGAAAGGTATGTTATTGGGATGATGGGACGAGTGCGGCGCCAGGCAGGGTATGCTTTCTCTTCTAGACACCTGAGATATCACTTTTCATTATGAAATACATTACTCATGTCTAATTAATACAATTCCTCATGTGAAAAGTTCATAAGCTGTTACCTTTTTTTCGTCAAAATATCTTTATGGATTTCGAGTTTCGTTTTGTTTCGGATCGTTAGGACTTGGTTTCTTTATTATCAATACCAATATATTTTAATGGGGAAGTGTTTCAATATGAAATGTGGTACCAGAAGAGTAAGCATATTTACCACACTTATTATTGTAAAACGATTCTGTGATTGGCCATTAGTTCTACATAGGATGTGTAAAGTAGGCATTGTTTTGTGGTGTGTTCTTGACAGGTTATTACGTTTTTCAGATAAAAATCTTAGTTTCAGAAACGGAATTTTTCGCGAAGTTTGAGGTCTATTTTCGTGTATAGTTCTGGTAGGCCTAGCCTACTTCTGAACACGTTATCGACCAAAGTCAACCGTCTAAAGTTTCGACTGTTACCCTAAATAAAATATAACATGTATTTTCAGTTTTGAGGATCATGATTTAGACAAATAATTAACTCCTCAAACGGATAATAATAGACTTTTTGCGTTATTATTTCCGGATTTCCTCTCTCAAACAGACAGTAATGTTATTATAAGGTTTAATACCTCAATTGTTCTAGAAAAATAGGTGTGGTTTCAGCATGTCAACAACATCCTTTTCCGGTCAAATGACTGGTCATTTATTGACATCTGGACATCTTCATCTTTGACGAAGTGTCAATCATTAACATACGTCACAAAACAATGTTATCTTTCTGAAATAATTAACAACATCCCACGTCTTTGAAAACAATGACGGTAGGATGAAAGTAAGAAGACTTAATTTTAGTCCCTATGGTGTTTAAAGATAGCATCCTGTAATATGTGAAATAGCACACCTGCATTTATAAGATAAGGTGTGTCACTTGAATCAGGAGGGGGTCAAACTTGAATATAATTTCCTGATCAGCTCTTGCATAAAATACATAACATAGACGTTCTTATGAAGTGTTTGTTATACTACAGAGTCTTGCTCCATTGCATTTAAAGTTTTTTTTTATGGAGATAATAGAAGCTGGTGGGGTTAATAATTATTTCTTGAGATATATCTCTTAAAACACAACTTCTTAAAAACTTATTATGGTTTTTTTTTTTCAAGGGAGAAGTTTTTCATTTCATAAAGTCGGCAAAAAACAATATGTATCTTTTGCTTTCAAAATAATGTCATTATATCGGCCTGTATACATAGTTACTAATCATTGCATTAAAAGTTGAGATGACACGGTGTAGACCTAAAGGCTATTTCACATACGCATTTGATATAGAAATATCTCAGCTTTCTTTTGACCTGATGCAATTTTTTAGCGCAATTCTGAAAAGAAGAACGTCAAAGGAAGTTTAGAAATAAATGTGTGTGTGAATTTTAGCTACACTAGCAAATTATTATGTAATTTGAAAATTGTAATTAAATGGAGTTCAACGTTCTCTTCTCTCTCGATTTTGTAAATGATGAATAACAATGCCATACATTGTGCAATCAGGTAAATTTGATCAGGACTGTGGATTTACCTGCTATGGTAATATTGAATATCGTTAGCCTACTACGTGAATGACTTTATCAAAGTCAATGAGTTTAAGTAGTTAAGAAAAAAATAGGTTAATATAACGTTTATTTTATTAGTATAAAATGTTATATGAATATTAGTATGTTTACTACAAAATTTGTAAACAAATCGATAAATGACGTAAATATATGATCTATTTTTAGTAACACTGTATGAGTTTATTTATTTGTGAATGAGTTTGAAAGATTAGAGTTGAAGTGGCATAGCCTTCATTTATAAAATATTAAGAACCACCAACAAAAAAGTATAATTACGTAGCTTCCATTTGCTAACGTTGAAAATATATATCGCAAAATGCTCAATATTCATTATTAGAGTAACAGTTGCAAAGTAAAATTTCAAAGTTGATTGTTGACAGGTGTTGTTTGAATTCTATATTCTCTACCCGTCTATAGCCTACTCCTAGCCTCTATCCGTCCGCTTGTTCCAGGGAACACAACAAGGGGTAGGCTACTTGAGTAGCCTAAAAATTAATGTTATACTATTAATCAATCTGCGTTATAATATACATATAACTGAAGGAACATGAATATATTTATTATTTGTAAATATTCTACTATTATGGTTACAAAATATATATTGCAAAATATATTATGTTAAAGCTAAAATCAAACAATGACAGAATTTACTTTTTCAAAAACGAATCTCGGTGTAAAAAAAGGGTGATCTTTTTGGGCTGTGGCGAGCTGGATAATAATCAAAATAGATGTCTAATCCTCATAAGATTTGCCTAGATTATAAGATTTATAGCGTACCTTTCGCAACTTTAGCCTTGAAATATACTATAAAGAGCTTTAGCGATAATGACGTCATACAGACGTGGCTTTTAATAATTACAGGAACTACAAATATCTAACGGTAAATTGGAATGATGCAAATAGAAGCAATTAATGACCCCGATCCATACATATTGTCTAATAAAACTTTTTTCCACCACTTTAAAAAACAGATTGATAATACGTATATCCCACGATTACAGTAATATTATCCAGTAAGTAAAACGAGTCATTTTTGTTGTGATATCATTTCAATTTTAAGTAGCTTATTTCGTTGTTGATCGAATTTTTCCTGTTATCTCTACATTCTTGCATATGATAATTCTCGAAAGTGATATGAGTATATATCTCAATTTGAACTTTATAAATATTAAGACAACTAGGCCTATATACCGTACAAATCTTTCTCAACTCTTTAAGGACAATAACGAAGAGCAGTTTAAACAATAAGGTATAGTATTCAGTACATGTCCAGGCCGGCTGTTCCAGTTCTTTTAATAAAAATACATTTAATATGTAAAAGTTAGTAGGCTCTTTGTAGAGATGTAAACTAGACACAGAGCTCCATTGCGACGATCTTACAAACAACATATTCTTTAACAGTTGTTAAAATAACTAAATCATATTAAATGTGTAGCCTATTTGCAAAAAATTCAATTTTTTTTTTCTTAAATGCCGAAATTATAGTTATATGTTTTGAAAACACAAGTAACACATAAATTAGCTGTAGTCTATGTATGGGCCCTTAATAAGTAATAAAACACAATCCCAGTAGCAGGGCGGCATCAGGTTTTCTGGTTGAACATTCTCTTTGATTGTCATCTGAATTGATATCAAGGAATATGGTTAATTATCAGCTAATTAACTTATAATGTGACGTAGGCTGTGTTGAGTCTATTCGTCACGCAAGCATGACATAATTTGTAATAAAAATCGTGTCCGAAAAATGATTTTTGGTCTATAGTTTTTTTTTTATTATTACAAAATAGTGAATTGCTAAACATCGCAAGCATGATGATTAAAATGTTTTGTGTCATTGTTAAATGAAAAGGTTAAGAACAAAAACACTTTACTTGATTGTTTCCCAGTGTATAAAAGCTGGAGATGACGTCATTGTATTTTGTAACATGTAGGCTACTGTTGAAAATGAAATTCTGAGCGATTTTAACTCAAACTTACTTAGCTCAGGTTTTATTAAATAATGACCTTGAATCTCAAAATATCAAACTTCTTAATCAAAGATATTGATAAACCCGAGCGTTTGTTTATGTACAAAAAAAATACTACAATACATCTTAAAGGGGAGGGGCTTTAAAAAGAAAATAGTCACATGAGCAAATTGTATGAATGGACATTCTATATATGGTCACCTATCCCTGCTGTGACATCAGTTCTATATGCAACTTCTGTCGCGTATGAATTTCTTTCTTTAAAAACACGATCATATTGAGCTAAACAACGCGTCTCAAAATCCGCAAAAACGGTTGCCAATACCGCTGCAACGCCCTTTTATTGAAATTATATCGATTTGTTGCACATAATTGACGCTTAACTGAAGGATTATTTTCAGTGCGTCAGGTTATCAGACGCGTGTAATCTTTTAACGAATCGGATTTAATACCGGAAACCACGTGACCTTCCATTCATTCATAGAGACGCTACACAGTGAATAAAAACACAGAGAGTGATCGAGTTGTAGTAAGGAGTAGTAGTAACTGAAACAAATACAATATCATTTCATATACAACGAATATCATGGAATTTAAAGGAGTTAATGTGGATTATGTTGCTAATATCATCAAACAACATGGACCAGAACAAGTTCTTCTTCTCGATTCCAGACCATTTATGAAGTTTAACGAGGGTCATCTGCCTGAAGCCACCAATATCCATTGTCCTCCAATATTAAAGAGAAGATCCAATGGTTTTATTCCGCTAGTAAATATTATACCTTGTGAAGCTAAAAGGAATCGTCTGGTTGCTGGTGAATATAAATTGGTTGTAGCTTATGATCAAGATACGAGTGAATTAACTAATGCTAATAAAGATTCGAACCTGTATTCAGTGTTAAATAGTTTAACTCAACAAGTAACTGTACCAAGCCTGTACTATATAATAGGTGAGTAAAATTGATTTGAAATCCAGAGTTTTAGTACCTCTCTATTATTAATTAATCGCTTCCTGTTCAGCTTCACGTGCCAAGTATTTAATTACAGCTATACACCAGGAATGAGATTATACGCCAACGCAGTACTAAATCATCAATGAATACTTATAACTTCAAACGGATGTAGAATTTGATATTCTGAAAGTACCACTTATAATAATCCCAATGTGTACTTAAATATCACTTTGTTATAATGGAAAATAAATTGTTACATTTACAACATGCACGTAAGAAAAAATAAATAAATCATGAATTAATATTATAGCTTACAATCATACGAAAATTGTCTAATATACTTTTGAAAAAAAATGACATGTAACGAGCAAAAGAAATTCCGCGTATTAAAATATTATTTGACGTTGTAATAAGGTGAATACAAAGTCAAGAGATATAACGGATTAGGCAATATACAGTAGAGATTAAATACAGGTGACTGGGTCATTTAACCAAAAATCTCATTATGTTGTAACTGTATATACCATAATACCCTCTTTTATACGTTGATTTTCACCCAACAATGGGCTAGTTAGAATGTATAAAGGGTGTTTGGTCTATGGTTAATACGAGACAAAATCCAATTATAGTACAGTAAATAAAGACCTATATATCTACAGATTTACTTTAAAGAGATTCTTCGACAGTTTGCATTGTCTTTACAAAATTTCTCTCATTGCACACTGCATGCCTATGTCAGCTTTCATTATCCCATAAAATGCATCACATGAGTAGTCTCCTTTATGTCATTTCAACGGACGCTATTGTATAACCTGAATAGAGGTGAAAGAAAACGTAAAAATCTACAGTATAACAATCTTCAAACATACATAATTTAAAGTGTATAATTATGTATGTATCTCTTTTAATATTTTTAACTGGATAACTTAGTTAAGGTTGAGCTTAAATTTCTATAAAGGAATGTGTACTCTGTCTGCAAAAGGCTTTTTCCTAGAACTTTACTAAATCAAAGTTCCCCAGCTCGGACTCCGATGTTATCCAACTTGGACTTATTTTCAGAAAGTTTTACCTTAATTTTCTCCAAGCTTAGTATTCAAAGAGGTTATTTTGAAATAGGCCTACATTGATATGAGCCGACTTTACCCGGGACTTACTTTCAAAGAACCTGCCTTTTCCCAAAACTCTTTGATAAGAGTTGAGCTGCCTTTGATAGCAGCGATACCTTCGGATTTTTCAACCCGGTTTCCCATTGTCAGTGATGAGGGGCTGACATGGAAAAAGCGTCTAGTCGTTCGGATGGGACAATAAACCGAGGTCCCGTGTGCTATTGGCCGTGCACGTTAAAGGTACATCGACAGTTGGAAATCGAAAATAAGAGCAGGCTAATGCTGCTGTCCTGACAAAATTTCCCTCATTGCACACTGCATGGCGTTTGCCCGTCCTCAATTAGCCCACATAGGTGCAGAAAAGCAGGACGTAAAATTCCATTCATTTCGTTTCACTTTGATAGCAGTGAATAACTGGATATAGGCCTATTAATTATCAACCCTTATATTATTTTATGCACATCAATTCATTAAGCTGTCGTTTTTATCACATAACACGGTGTGTGATCAAGTTACAAAGTTACAACAGGTATATTTGTTAATGCGCATATGATTTATAATTTTTGGAGTTTTTGTGCAATTGAAGAGAGTTATTTTATGTAGTATGTACCATTCTGAATTTTACGTATATAAAAGACTGTCAAACAATCAGCTGAATTTTTTGGTTTTATTGAATGATGCATTATAATGTGACTTAAAATCGAGCTATGTAAGGATTAAACCGATATTGTATTCAGTTGTTCAAGAAATTGCAGGTGTGCTTGAGAATACACACATACATGTATACAATTATGTATGCTTAAAAAAGTTATATTGCCCCTTTAACTGTGATCTATTTTGAATGTTTTGAAAAATAAGTGCAGGACAATAAGTTATTGAAAAGGGCGTAAACCAAACCGTTCACAACCTTGAATCGTGATCAGATCATTATAACTCAAGTACCGTGACATGCATTTTAAACACCTTCTTTATATTTTTATTGACAGTTGCATTAGAATTTTCTTCATCAAACAGTCATTAACAATAAAATTAAATAGGTCACACATCCGCACTTTTGTCTATTGACAGAGTTGAACGATAAGCTTGTGTTATCCAAATAAATTTAAACGCTTGCCCTAAATCTGTTATCGGTTGATGACTATGAATGTAGAGATAATATATGACAATAAATACAGGTGCAGCCTACATTACTAGTTTGATAAATCTTATCTTGTCATATTTCATTCACATGTTAAAATGATGTGACATACTTTAATTTAGTCTGGGTTTACTGTTAGTTTAGTTCAGTACAGTAGGTCTATGTTATTTTGGAAGAATATTTCATTACTAATAATGAAGATGCAATCACACAAAACGTCGTCCTCTGTTCTCTTATCAATACATAGTCGTTTACTTTATCCCGATAACTTCGATTCGAACCAAAACAACCCTTATCGTACGAGAAAGATTTATATTATTCACCATATTCATGCGTGTGTTTTTATGTACAAAACAAAACGTAAAAATGTTTACGTGCAAGCGTGTTGATTGGTCAGTTTGAATTTGAATATTAAATCAGGGTTTCATATTTTACCAAATAATGGGAACATGAGAAATAATTATGTAATATTTTGTACGTGTTGGAGAAACGATGATAGACTAAATAATAATATATCCTATATCCTATCCTATACTGTAAGAAAAATGCTAAAACTATATGAAGTTGAAATATATCGTATGTATGTATGTTAACTTCAATACCAATTATGCTTAGTGTTTTGGCATTTTTCCCTTCAAATTATGTATTGCATAGGATCAAATCATTTACATTATCTTATTTTCAAAACAATCTATTTTAATCGATTTATTTTTTTGAAAATTTGAAAATAAAAATGCAATTCAATCTTGAGTCTTTTATATTGTTATGAACACAATAAAACATGCTAACTGAAGGTACATGTATATCAAAATTATATTCACATACTTATTTTATAGGCATAGATGACTTGTATATTATAATTTTGTAAAATAACCTTATATTATTCCTAATCTGGATTATTATTACGTTTGGAATATTATATTCAATATATCATTGTTTCAATTTCAGGAGGTTACCAGGTATTTGAAGAATTCTATCCTAGTCTATGTGTATCGCAGACAATTCTGTCCAATCTTATTTTTACACAACCACCACTTTTGACTATTTCTTCACCTAGACATGAGTGCTTGGTAAGTCAATCACTTATAAATTTATTTTTGTCCATGCGATATTTCCTTATAATAAATTATACTCGTTTGATTTTTAAAGTAAAAAAATTACTATGCTGTCAAATTTTTAACAAAAACTGTACATTAGTATTTTATGTTTGAATGTCATTACCCTTTACTTCAATGAAATTTTAAAAAAAAAATTTTTTATGAATTACAGCTATTTTTGCTCAAACAAAATTCATAAATTATGTCTAGAGAAAGAAGCGAAAATAAAAAAATAAGTGCATTTTTTTAGCAGTTCAAACCTAATGACGTTAACGGAAGTCTTTTTCAATGTCTGTGCTGTTTTATATATCATGCATTAAATTCAAACTTCCGTTAAGGACATGATAATTGAGTTCATATCATTGTGTAGGTCAAATAGTTATTTTTGATATTGAACATTATATCCCAGTACAACTTACTCCCACACAATTTAAACTTCTTTAACCAAATTAAATATTTGAGTTTATTTTTCATGCTATTATCAATACTTTATCACGTCAAATATTTGATGTCCTTAAAAGTAATTCAAATGAAATATGTTAATTGGTAAAATAATTGATTACACTTAAGTGTGTCTTCCTATAAATTGTACTCTTCTGATGAACTGATCCTTATTTTTTTCAATTGTACTAATGAATAGGTCATGCCCCGTTAAAGCAATATGATATATGAAATACTGTATAACATAATTGTATAATTCTAGTGTATCATAATGATATTTTTATATATTTTCAGAGTGCACCAGTTGAGATATTTCCTCGTATATTCCTGGGAGATTCTGGCCATGCCTCACAGAAAGATATCCTAGACAAACTGGAAATTAAAGGAATATTGAACGTATCATCACAATGTGATAACTATTTTCCCAATGATTATGAATATATGACCATCAGAGTCTCTGATAACTCTACTGCTGATCTGTCATCATGGTTTGAACCATCTTTTAACTTTATAGGTAAGACAATTAAATAGTTTTTAGCTCATGTCTGTAGAAAAAGTGGAATGATTTAAAAAATGTTTGAAATTTAACGTTTTTTTAGTAAGCAACCGTTGATCTAGAAATGCAAGTCTGCAAATGATCAACATTTTAGTCGAAGTCTTAGTCCATGCTCACACGCTTTATGTCTTTGGATTTGTCAGGTTTTTTTAGAATGTTGCAAGAAGTCCAATTGATTTTGACTCATGGTTTTGATTGTGTTTTTCTTTTCTTTTCAGATTCGATGATTGAAAACGATTGCAATGTTTTAGTCCACTGCCATGCTGGTGTAAGTCGTTCAGTAACTATTTGTTTAGCTTACCTCATGTTCAAAAGCCATCTCAGTTTGGATTTAGCTTATGAGCATATTCGTGCTAGACGAAGTATCATCGACCCAAATCTGAACTTTATGCAACAACTTAGGAAATATGAAAGTGAACTTCTTGGTGCTCATTCCTTAAAGGGTTGTTCATTACTGGAACGTAGTTTTACATCACCTGGTACACCCACAACCATCAAAACCTTCAAGTTCCCATCTCCATCACCACACTTTAAATTATCTGTATCTAATGCTAGCACACCCCTGGTTTCACCGAGCTAGTTACTGGTATGTAACGTTACCCTTTGAAGAGCCAAAGCAGTAACTGCTGACCATATACCATAATTATGATGGTTGTGAAATAATTGGGTTGTTATCCAAGTTTCTTATGCGACTTCTAAACATTGGACTATGTTGGTGTTTTGAAGGAACTTTAATGCTTACGGAGCACGATATGTTTATCAGGAGTGTTTTATGGAGAACCATTCCATGCCTAGTGTCTTATTGAGATTTATTGGTTGATACCAAGATGGCGATGACTGCTTCACCAAAAGTTTGGTGTTGGTCATCTGTAAGCATAATATCATTATTTATTGTGCCATAATGAATTGTAAATATTATAAATAATTTATTATTTTCTTACTTTGTTATTTGTTTAAAAGTTTCTATTCCGGTGCTTAGTGAGGCTTTACGATAGTTAGTTGGATTGGACAAATCGAATGTAATGTCTTTGAATGTATGTTTATTTTTCTTGTCAAAAAGTGTCAGATATTTTTTAGATATTCTTTGGTGTAATTTGCAAGTATATAAACAACGAATTGTCTCTTCTGTTGGCGTAATCAACATTGTTTTTGGAAGTTATAAAAATTATTTCGCTTGAAATCCGAACCTTTGAACATAAATATTATATCTTCTTCAGAATCGGCCTTTAATCAAATATTATTTGACTGAAGTGTGTTTAATGTATGTATATTATTTTGTGAATGAGGAAATTTAAAATGTGTAAAGAATAGTCTTATCCCGCCAAAAATAAAAACTAAATGTGAACGTTGTGCCTGTATGATGTGTGAATGTAAAATACAAACGTAAACAAATGTTGTTTAGAAATTTAGAACTTTTGTAAGTTTTATAAATACTAAAGTTTATATAATTGTAAGAAAGGTTATTTTTGATAATTTGTTACTTGAATTAAACTTATCATTTTGTAAGTCTTGTTTGTTATTCCTCTTAAACGATCGTATTGTTTTTATTCAACGAATATTATCATAAATATTCACATATTTAGTCACATTCATATAAAATTTCCCTAAAATTTGGTATCAATGATGGGTTGAGATTGCAAAGGCGCTTGTCTGGGGTGTTCTCCCCTCAGACAATGTTGAAACTTCGACTTTTAGATTTTAATTTGACAATGATACGCGAAACATCGCAAGTTATTCTTTAAGGTAATTGTTATCCATAAAATATATTCACACTCCAATTTTGCGTATTAAATGCCACTTAAAGGAGTCTTGTTGATATGTCATTCGTTATTATGAACTGGTGCAGCTTGAGGCAGTTATGATGCCAGTGGGTGGAACACCACAAGCAACAACATCTACCCTATTTCCCCGGGTCATCTAATCTACTTAGCCTTTTGCTCTTATCTATGACTTGCCACGGGCATACTTATATAATATAGTTTGTAGACTATCACAAGACTATTGTTTCTTGCTGCACAGAATATAAATATTAGGTCATTTTTATTATACCCTTTGATGGCCTAACACCTTGAAATGAATCGTGTGTCGGAAAATGTGTGAAATATAAGGCTATGTTTTTCAGAATGTATCTGATCTGGCACGTGCCCAGGTCAAACGTAGCCTGCAATAACCGATTTTCTTGTGATTCTGTGGGTTTTTTTAAATCGTATATACGCGTAATAAAAAAAACAGTCGAAAATCTTCAAAAAGATCAAATGACATAAAATGTTGAAAGAATATATTCTCGTTGTATGGTTTGATGATCTAACTTGACAAACAAATAGCCTTTTAAATTCCTTAATTTTATGTCATGGTTTTATTGAGAGTTCGTAATATAAATTTAGCCTGGTCTCCTATTTTCCATAGAAACATTTTTTGAAATTTTGATGTAGAGCTTGATGAGATGGTTGTGCATAATCACTTACTGGTATTGATATTTTAATAGTGGGATCTGTGGTATTATCCTTAGACGAGTTGTCTCCCTTATTCTGAAGTTTTAACCAATCAATAAATAGCACGTTTATGCGCATGTTTGCCAGGTGTCTTCCTTAACTAAACACTGACACGCAGCTGTACTGTCAAATTACAGATTATTTTACGCTTACTAAGCGTTCCACCATAAATCATGCAGTTCGATGTCCGGAGGTATTTATGAATTAATATTAAGTTAAAGATAATTTGTCAGAAACTTTCATTAATTGTTGTCAAAGTCGAAATAACAAGTTTTTCACTTGTAAGACTTATGCAAATTATTTTTGTTTACAAACAAACTGTGCCTAAATAAGAATAAGTCATATGGCAGCAAGTGTCTTTTTATAGCAAAATATAACTTTGTACCGGTCCAGGTATAAAATGGATGAACATTAGTTTTTTAAGATCAGTGATGTGGAATAGTTACATTCATAAGAAATCAACTGATTAAGCCCACTTGTTTTTCACTCATTTCATTACTACTACAGTACAAGTATCCATACTAGTTACTACTGTAGGTAGGGCATTGGCATAGAATTAATTAGATGCTTAAATATCTAGCTGGCACTACTACTACTACTACTGTATTTTGAAGGAGGCAGTTTCCTTTTTATTATGCTTACTGTTTTAGGCCATGCCATATGTCATATTGTTCAGTACTATAGTAGCTTTTAGAAATCACATGTGGCTCTCAAATAGGCAGGAAAATAATGTCTATACATCTGTTATTTATGTTTAAATTGTAAACATATCATGTGCTAATTTTGCAGTTTGCACTTAGAACAATTTACATATCATCAACTCTAAAGTCCTTTACTTGCAGACTTAAGAATGAATTGTTAATAGGCCTACCGGGTACGGCAGTTAAAAAAGAAAAAAGAATTGGCTTTGCCTTACACTGAAATATATTTTCTTCAAACTCAACATGTAACATTGATTTTGTTTGTTCTCTTTCAGATTGGACATTTATCGTAAAGTTCCCAAAGATTTGACTCAGCCTACGTTTACTGGAGCTGCTATTTCTATATGCAGTTTACTATTTATTTCATTTTTATTTATATCTGAGTTCATGTTATATATTACTGTTGAAATGTGAGTATTGACTGGTTCTATCAATAATTACAAATAATTCTTGCTGGAGTCGGAATACAAGTGTATCTCTGTCTTTTAATTAGCTAAATCTATCGTCCAAGCTGCAGTTATTTGTCAAAGATTACATTGCCTTTTATTAATTTTCAGAAATAGTGAGTTAACTGTTGAGGATCCAGTTCGACATTCAGAAAAAATTCCTGTATTTATAAATATAACATTACCTAAACTGGGTTGTGATTGTAAGTATAAGCTTACATATTACTGAAATAGATTATTGATATGGTGGCTAAAGAGTAATTACTGTTTAACATTAAATTATGTTCACAATACTTTAAATGACCCTGTTGTTCATCAAAATGTCCCACAAAGCTATAATTGATGAAAATGAAAAATCTCTTAAAAGAACTGGGATTATTAAAGTTAAGTAACTGATCGTACAATTTAATATGAAGTAAGATTTTCTGATTATAATATATTTAATGTATTTATAAGTTTAATATTTAAATACGCATTATAATCGACATGCTTGATACAAAAGTGTCACAAAATCAATACAATTATATGTAAAACTTCTTATTCTATATATGATATTACATTATGACTCCACAGTGGAGTTGTTAATAGCTATAAATAAAGAGATATTATTTCCATTTGTTAGCAGTTAGAAATATGTTGAATCATGCATTTAAAGGGGACCAGTCTTCCTTTTTATTGGTTGATTTGGGTCTTGAATATATTTAAGTATTCTTCAGAAGCACTAGAAATGCACGAAAATTGCGTATTTCCTTCAAATATACCTTAAATTAGACATTTCTCCTATTTCTATAGATGACTTTTCTATATATTGCATAGTATCGCTAATGTGTAGTAGGGCATTATAACTTTCAAATGCTAATAATTATGGATGCACATGGATTTGAAGGCTCAAATTTCAATGGTGAGTTGTGATAACCAGTACTAAATAGCTGAGCTAAAAAATCCCTGTTTCTGAGACTTATCCAAATCGACCCGCGAAAATGAAGCCTGTGCCTCTTTAAGTTGTGTAGCCTTTAACATGGTTATTTAAGCGTAATTTACTAATAAGAGTTAGAGACTAATATTTAATATATATCTTTCATAATTCGAATTTCGATCATTTTGATTGAGTTGATCTTTCATTAGTCATACTCCCATTTGTCATATTATACCCAATTTAAGACATATACATGCAATTTTAACTAGAGGTTACTTTGTAGACTTAGGTTTTATCTGAGTTGACCTGTGAAGATTTATCAGAATTCTACCTATATACAGTGAAAACCCTGAAGACCGCACACCCTGAAGACCGGTTTCCCCTGAATATCGGCCAAATGTAAAAGTCCTGATTTAAACACTCTATGATTCATTGAATTTTGTACCTGAAAACCGGCCAACCCTGAAAACCGCACATCGGCCGCTGTTTGCTATAAATTTGGTCAAGATACACTATAAAAAACCTCTATGCTATCGGCCAATCGGCCATACCGTTCTCACGTGGTCATGATCGCTCGAGTTATTGGGACAACTATTATCGGTAAAATCAAAGGTGTCATAGATAATTGAGTAAGATCAATTAATTTTTGCCTTTTACAATCAATAGGTGTTAAATTCTATTGTAATTTGATGATTACATGCAAGCGCAGTAAACAAATAACTTTATTTCTGATAATTTAATTATAATAACGACAGCGCATTGAAGTTTACTCGAATGATAAAATTATTTTAATTAAGGATAGAGAAATATAACTTAGGGAAATCAACAGTCGGCGATTAATACGTAAGAAACAGATTCATATGAATCAATTGAGAACAACGCAAGTCTAACGATCTTGTAAACTTGACAATAACACATTGAATGAAAGTTTTTAAATGGTTTATGATTGCCCGTGTAAAAGTTATTCCTATATTTGGTCCACTTATTCATAGACGTTAATGATGGTGTATTTGACATTTCATCCTGAAAAATGTTGACAGCGTTACAAGTTACAAGTTACGGTAAATCGGCCACTCCTGAAAACCGGCCAAATGAAATGGTCCCGTGCATGGCCGATTTTCAGGGTTTTCACTGTATATGTATTAAAAGTAGATAATGCCGTTATTATTAAATTAGTGAAGTTATATATGTTAGTCAAACAAATTGTCATAGTATTTCAATATAAACTGGCCCTAAAGAATAAAGTTATCTTCACTCGAGGCAGTGCTGCAATGACTCAGTGTGTTAGATGTTAGCTCACCATAGGCATAGGAACTGCAATACAGGTAGAAAGAGTGGACATCTAAATGTTCAGATGGAACAATGCAATACACTGCGGTCCTATGTTTTACAAGATGTGCACGTTAAAGGATCCCACAACAATTGAAAATAAAAAAATTAGCTTTCCTGGCAAAATTTTCCTCATTGCACACTGGATGGCATTTGCCTGTCCGTGCTAGCCCAAACAGGTGCAGAAAAGTAAGATGTAAAATCCATTTCAAAATATATTGTATTGTCATCTTTAAATAAGTCATCTCCTTATGTTTCTATAGATGTTGGACTTGATATTCAAGATGATATGGGTAGACATGAAGTTGGATTTCGTGATAACACACAAAAATTTCCAGTGGGTGAAGGTGGCTGTAGATTTGAATCTCATTTCCTCATAAATAAGGTTTGTATTTTTTTTTTTAAATTATATGGTGGAGAAAGGTTTTGGTATAAATTTAGATAAGAAATTAGTTTGGTATATGTAATGTAATTAAATGGTCTAATACTTGTAAAATGTTTTGAATCACTATAAAATGATAAATTAAGCTACTGCTATAATGTAACAGATGTTACTGTCATTGAAACAATTTTGAATTTCATTCTAATGTGTGGAATCCCAAAGTAAAAGTTGTTAGTATATCAATATATACAATACAACATGTATATTGCAGGTGCAGGACATAAGTATCATTTCAGGTTTTTAGTCTCTCACACCTTTATTTTTTACATTAGCTCCAAAACCACATAATATTCAACTTCCAGGAGGTGCATTTTTATACACAATTATTCACCTTTTACATTCAAAAAGATTGCTAATAAAACTTACTTTTTAGGTGCCTGGAAATTTCCATGTGTCCACTCATTCAGCTGAGAGTCAACCAAGTCAGCCTGATATGACTCATTTTATTCATAAATTACGATTTGGAATGGATTTACAAGAAGGAAAGGTATTTATTCATAAAGTGTTTAATGTACCATACATAACTTAGGAATTATTATTTTTCAAAAGTAACTAAAATCCTTACGAGACGCATATTACAGAAATGATGTTTTGGTCATGTTTCTTTTCAGTAAAAAATAGTATAAATTATTATTGTAGTAATCAAAATATCACAATAGCATAAAGTGATTAACTGAGCATTGTGATTAGTTAGATTCATTTGATAGCCGACAATGTATTTCTAATCATTTATTTCTATTTACAGTATATAAAAGGTTCTTTTAATTCATTAGAAAATGTTGATAAAACAAAATCAAAAGGTAAGTTTAGTTCATTATTTTACTGTATTTTTTTGTGGTACAAAAGTAAATACTCTGTAGCATCTTAAATTCAAGGTCTTTCCTTCTTTTGTCCCAAATTGCAAGTTTTCGAAACACGGCCGATATCAAAGACTCCACATTCATTTTGGTCGTACTGTCCGAGTAGAAAACACACACGTCATGTGTATGATATTAGATTTAAATGATAGAAGTGATTTAATAGAAAAAAATAAACAAAATAATATTATGTAAATAACACACTTCTTAAATAGGTGATAGGGGTGAAAGCCAACACCAGGCAGGGGTTAGGCATTAAATCTGGAGAAAAGACCTGTGTATTGTGTTGTGTTGTGCCTTTCCATATTAAAGAGGTGCGTTATATTCTATGATATTGCTTGTTTATTGATAATGTGTATGAACCTAATGATTTAAGAACCTTGTTAACCATCTTGTTATTATTTCATTATGTTAATCTTTCTAGATATAGCAACACATGATTATATAGTAAAAGTGGTACCTACTGTATATGAAGATATTAAGGGTACTGCACGATATCCTTATCAATACACCTATTCCTATAGAGTAAGTTCACATTACTTGTGGTTTTATGCCCTGTTTAGATTTTCCCAGATATTTAATGGCAGGAGTATTGTCGTACAGATAACTGAAATTAAGCTCTGTCATACAGGGTTGTTCCTATATTTTTGTTTGAATATTTCTTGCAACTTATTATAACTATATGAAGAAATGTACAGTACATTATTATCTTAATCATATTACAAGCCAACCATGGATGACCAAAGTAGCTGACATTAATGACGCAGAAGGTTAAATCTTTTTTATTGTATTTTATTTAAGGGAGCAAATGTTCATACTGATAAACCATAGGATTTGAAATGATAAATAAAATCTTCTTGACATAACCATTATCAGTTAACAGTTCTATGCACACCTGATTGATAACTGGTGCCGACACATATTTGAGATATCAAAACTTAAACCTTAAGAAAGTAAATGATCTTTCCAGTAAAGAATTTCATAATGTATAAGCATACTACCCAAACTGAGGTTAAGCTTTATCTCACGAGTTTTACCTTATTGTAGGAAGTGATTCAGTTCCATCATGGTGGTCAAGCTATGCCAGCTATATGGTTTAGATATGATCTCAGTCCTATTACAGTCAGACATAAAGAAAGACGTAGACCATTTTATACTTTTTTAACAACTGTAAGTACAACTGTTTCACTGGGCAGGATTTTATTCCATTTGGATGTATAGCAATCGGTTTTTTTTTTCTTGCTATGATTTATTATTTATATTGAATTTTTTGACCAATAGTGAGCTGGTTAATCCAAATTTATTATAACTAATCAGAAACTCTGTAACAAATGGAAACAATTAATTAGTTATTTGATTGGATTAATATTTGAGACCCTAAAGATCATGGACATGAATTGTGAAACAAATTTTTGGATAGGTATGATTATGTTACTATTAAATTTAAGAAATTGAATTGTATATATTTAAATTATCATTTCAGGTTTGTGCAATTATAGGAGGAACATTTACATTAGCTGGTATATTAGATTCTTTTATTTTCTCAGCAGCAGAAATATTTAAAAAGGCTGAACTAGGAAAATTATCATGATTTAGTTTTAGTACTAGGTTCTAGTCTATTGTATTATCCTGTCAAAAAAACAAACATTCCAATCTTTATTCTTTCTTTCCAGTATTTTTTTCATTTGTTACATTTCATTAAGATTTATATTTATAGATATTAAGGAATAGAAATGTGAATGTCTGACATTTTAATGAAAATGATATTTATTTCGACATGTGTTCAAACTAGTTTTGATATTGGGAAAAAATGAAATAATTTTATTGAAAATTCTAGAATGAAAAAGAAAAATATTCCCTCCTACTTGGCGTTTATTGCAATCAAATCTGTAGTAAATAAGTTTTCTAACATCAACCAAAAATAATATTTAATATTTACAGCAAGATACTTCTCATTTTTTAATCAAAACAAGTCAGCTTTCCGCATAGTTCTATTTTCCATATGTCGTCAATCGCAGTAAAATGAAACTGGCATATGTGTTCGGATCTCAGTGTCTTTTTTGGCCAGAAGTTTCTACATTAATAAAACAAAGTAATGTAGCTAGCACATAGATGATTATAGAACATGCAGATAATGTTATCAGGAATTTCAGAGCCAATGTCCAATGAACAAAAATAGGGTAGACAATTCTATAATATAATGCTATTGCCTTAGGCCAGAGGAATTTTTACAATGCTTGTAAATTGCAATATTTAGTAGTTTATGAAAAAATTATTTTCGTTCAAATCCAATTTTCTGTTCTTGGAAAAATTTAATGAAATCTGAGCATAGAATTGTGCAGGGTATTTTTTTTTTTTTTTGCAAGATATAACTGCAAACAGTACTGTTCGGCCTTCTGGGCCTCATCAGTGCAGTATTTCAAAGTTTATCATCAAATTCGGATTTCTTTATTATTATTATTATTGTGAGTTAATCATACGTGTACTTTCATTTTTTCATACTACTGTGGACAATGCAGCATTATCATTGTTTATATTTGAATGACTGACCACAAATAATCAAATTTTCTTAAGTTATTTTTTTTTCTATTTTACAAAATGCACTGAATAGATGAAACTGAACTAAAACTGAATTAATGATTTTAGTGATGGTTTTTAACAATCATAACTTCATTTGCTTGTTTCATTGATATGGTAGTTTTGGTTTTGGTTCTAATCTTTAATCAAATCTTGAATAAGCCAATTGACCCAGCTGTAAAGGGGAATAGATAATCAAAGGGAAAGATCAATGTCAACAAAATTTGGCCAAGAACCGGCTTGAATAAAGGATTTGTTAATGAATTTTTTTATTCTGTTAAAGGTTGTATTTTGAGATAGAAGAGCAGTGATGTTATTATATGATATGTTGATGTAATATGATGCTTTAATAATGTATCTCGTATCATTCTCATTGCTGGGCATGTTTCAAATTCTAAATCTAATAATCAAAACATTTTGCCATTGAAATCATCCTAAAGTATATTTGATAAAAACATGTTAATGTCAAAATGGCTATTTTACTTTGCTAAATTTTACAAAATTTTATATTATCATTTTTACAAAATATTTTAGATAAGAAAAAATAATTGGAAAGGGCTGAAAAATGACAGTTCGTTCCATCACAGAAATAGATGACATTGTATGCTTTTTAGATTTAGCATAGAATATAGACCAGTTGCATAGTTAAATGAACATTTTGTTTTTTGAGGGAGGTGTAGGCTAATACTCATTGTTGGTGATGGATAGTTTTTATATATTTAAAAAAAGAAATTGTTTTGTTTTGGATTATTTATGTATCATGAATAAATGGTAAAGATATTATTTTGTTTTATTTTTTGAAACCTTTACATAAATTGGATAACAAACAGACTTGATGATTGTGACATAGTATTGACCATCCATTCTTCAAGCGTAGAGATATGCCACTGATCTTGTATTTTGATATCTCCCTGTACAAGATAGTTATGTCTTGTGGAAGTTAAAGTTCTTTCATTTTTTTCAATATTAGCCTGGGAATATTATAACAAAACACAAGACAATATTATGGAATATAACACACTTCTTTAATACAGTTACGCACATTGGGAATATTAATGTTCTTATTATACATGTATAACTATAAGATAATTTTTGTAACGTTACATAAAATAGAAAATATTTCCCAAGACCCAAAAAATAATTTCATCCTTACCAACATCCCAACCCCACCCTCCCCCCTTTTTTTTGCCCCCTTCATTGGACGTTAAAACCCCAGAACAGCACAGTTTCAGAAGAACTAGAGTAATTTATCATTATCCAGATTGCTTGGCCGGCCCCTTACTCTGTATAGAAAAAATGTAAACAGATCAGTTACCTCCCTTTATTAAAAATTCAGAGAAAAAGAAACATGCTTACCATGAAATGGTGAGAGAAGATTCCAGGAATTGACGTATTGATTTGTATTTGTAAATGTTCTTCTAAGAACAACAAAACGTAGACCACTAACATTGTAAGCTCGGTTCCAAATAGACGTTTTAAAAGGTAGGTCTTTATTCGAATATTCTGCCAGGTAGGGGAGAGAAGGGTCTATTCAGTCTACTATGTTTTAATAGGTGTGATAAGTTTAATAAAATATGAATTTTTCATCTGTTAGCCTATATTTCTACTTGACCAACCTGATTTAAAGGGTTAAATATATAAACGAATCATGCTTATTGATAAGGAAGGAAATCAAACTAGTTTTTGAATTGATCATTATATAGCCTATATAATATGAATGTCAGACCGGTCGGACCATTACTGGTTCGGACCTAAAAAAAAATGTATAACTCACTCGGACCAATGATATTTTTCTCACTACCGACTCGGCCCAAGTTTCTTTTTCTCACTACCGACTCGGCCCAAGGTTTTTTTCTCACTACCGACTCGGCCCACTAGACTTGGACAATACCTTAATGACCTGAAGTAATTTTTACGACAGACTCGGATCACATTTTTTATAAATTTGGACCAATACCTTACCGACTCAGACCACTTTTGTAAACAAATTGAAAGTAAAATGTTAAGGACAACTCTCACTAGGACTCAGGGTAGCCAGTTAGAACGGTAACAAGGGAAAACAGTAACAAAAAAAATAAAGTTGAAACGGTAACATATCTGTAAAAACGGTAACAAAATATTTTGGTAAAAAAGGTAACAAAATAAAGAAAAAATCATTGGGCCGAGTCGGTAGTGAGAAAAAAATCATTGGGCCGAGTTTGTAATGGTCCGACACAGTAATGGTCCGACCGGTCCTGATTCCTATAATATATACATAATAATAATAATATCTTTATTACAAAAGGGTAGAAAATTAGGCCATACATTACCGATGAGCATCAAGATAATCCAGAATACCCAACGATAGGCCTGTCTTCCATTCTGCCCCTTATAGACAATACAACCATACACAAATAAAAAACAAAAAACGCCCCAATAACACCAATTATGCTAATTAATAATAGAGTAGGTCCAAGTATAGACACTTTTGTTAATTTGGCTTGATTCTGTATATGTATAGGCCTAGTTTTCCAAAACCTAAACCCCAAGCAAATTTTTAAACGTAAACTTTTTAAAAAATATTTATTGTTCAAACATTAATAGCAAATTTTTAATCAACATTTTTGTTCTGTAAAATAAAGAAATGTTTCAACCCTAATCCCTTACAAAAATTGAGACATGGTTAAACTACATGGTTACATGGTGAAACTGTAGGCCTACGGTTATATTTAAACTATCTTTACCATGGTTAAACAACATGGTTACATGGTGAAACTGTATGGTGGGTATGGTTTTACCGTGGAAACCATGTCTGAATTTTTGTAAGGGATGGCAGTCATAATTTGAAATACTTTTTATTTCCATTCTGGATGTTCAGACATGTGCAGAAGGTGGATGACATGTTCCCCCTAATAGCATCTGTATAATGTCACATCAGTAATAATAAACTAGAAATAAATTAGATATTTAAAAATATTCTGACTGGTTTACATATATAGGAGAACAGGATGTCAGATTTAAGAATAAGAAGTAAGGAGTTCATCTTTCCCCAACTCTCCCCTATAACAATAAAGGGCTATTTTATTGGTGTTTTTTTTAAGTTTGGACGCCATGAGTAAGATGGTATAGAAAGGCAATTTAAAATTCAGCTTTGATTATTAACAGGGATATTCAAAAGTCTTGTTTCACTTTCTCTTTCTATTTTTAGTTATTCATAGAAATTAGTCATATCAATCAAACAGTATCTCTAAATCCTATCTCTAAAAGTCAAATAGAGTTACAATAGGGTCTTAAATTGTCAGTTTCAAACTTTGTTTTCACTTACTTTGTCTAAATGATTAAAAGAGACAGTATTATATAATATGAGAAGCTCTTCGAAATGTGAGGTCAGATTAAAGCATAATGAACAAAAAGAGCTCTGTTTCTGCTGTTCATTTTATGTTTCAAAATGAAATCAAAGATCCTTTATTTATGAAAAAGAGTTTGAAACAACTCGTATCGACTTGATATATAATCTAATTGAAATCAAATTACAATTCTGTTACTTTTTTTTCTTGATAATTACATGGGTGGGTTCGTTTTGCTGCATTGCCCAACTCGCCGCATTGTGCCCAACTGCACTAAAAACAACTAGAAAATAAATTACCAACTTTATACGATCAGAACCATTATACAAAATACTTAAACTTACCTGGCGGTTTCCCAGGAAGTAGTTTCAAGACTTCAGAAACCTTTAGTTCCGTTTTACAAGTTGTTTTTGTGAAGTTGGGCACAATGCGGCAAGTTGGGCAATGTGGCAAAACAAACATCGTAATTACATCTCCATTGTAATCTAACCTTTCTTACAATCGCAAATTATGGGATAGGAAAACTGAAAGTAGAGTAATAATATGGACTCTTCACGTTTCACTCTTCTATGAGTGGCGTCATTTGAAGGTAAATTTGCAGTAAACCTTATAGATTGCATGGAGATGAACAAATAACAGTACCGTAATAAAAGTTGTAATGTAATTCTAAGTAGATTTGATCATTTACACAGTCAAGATAATGACGTCTGCATTGAAATTTTTACATTAGAGAATATTATGATTGCTGATGTCTTGGTATTATATAGGCTACTACTACTAGATATAATGCTATCTATATGTACTTAAAATTTGTATTTTTAGACATTCTAGGAAATTGATGATGTAATCATATTAGGGCTGGGTGATATTGGTTAAAGTGTATATCACGATATTCATCATTAATATATCACGATATGGGTATATATCGCGATATTTTTAAGAATGGTTTTTACTAGTTTTTGAAACAAAATGTTCATGTTTTGTTCTATCAAAAAATCTTAAATGTAAGAAAAACAGTAAATATCAGTCAAAAACAACAAAATCTTCAATAGCATGAAAAAACCATCTTTTTCAAATATCTAAAAGTATTAAGTTATGTGTTAAAACTGTTAAAATGACTTTATCTTGACCAAAATTTGACGATATATCATGATAATTACATATATCACGATATGGCGATATTTCGGTATTTTTTTTTGAGGCGATATTACTAACAATATAAATTCCTATACCGGTATTTATCGCGATACCGGTATATCGCCCAGCCCTAAATCATATAGAATTGTTATTATTGAATACTTAACAGTTATAAACGAGGTTGGTATAAATCACATATTAAACTATGCCACCATGGTACTTATTTTCTGATCTTATAATTAATTAACAGCTTTTTCAATGCTGAAGGGGGAGAGGGGGGGTGTTGGAGTGGCAAGGGGAACCAATGACCTTTGCAGGTTGGACTGTAGGTGCGAATTCGGTTGCAGAGTGGTATGAGAATGTTTCACTGTGGCAATAAGTTGTTTGCAAAATAAGATGTTAAATTGTGCCTGTTTTATGTCTATTAAACTCTAAATTACAGCTTAACCAATTGTGGGAGTGGGAACAAAGAATATCAAATACCCCTCACCAGTTTTCTGACAGAGGAGAAATGGCTACCTCTGTTCCCCTGATCGCCCTGTCAAAATTCAAATTTGAAATTGTTTCTCATGACAACTGGTTAAACAAGAATTTTATCTGTTTACTTGTATGTCAATGAAAGCATCAGTTTATAATTTCACAAATTGTTTGATTTCAGTTAATTACAGTAAGATGGAAGGAGATATTAATAAACGTAGAGAGGAATGGAAAGAGATGGCTATAAAGGTGTTAAATGATAAATTTGCGATGTACACAGATGAGTTGATGAATACTGTCTCTGGTAATCTGGATTTACGTGGTGCTGGAGCAAAGTACTATGCATTGAGTCAGCAGAAGTCATTACTAACTGACATATATAAAACATACTTTGTATTATCTAAATGTAAAAATACCGGCAAACAGATTGTCAAATTGAACGCAGGGGTAGCTCAGACCAATGTTCGAAGTAAAAGAGATAAATTAATAGACTTGGAAAAGAATATTATTAAACTTCTTGAAACAGAAAATGGACGCATTGAGTTATCATCGCTATGGCAAAAATACACTCAGTATTTTCATACCTGTCCTGTTAAATCTGATTTTTCAGTATTAAATTTAAGTGATGTATTAAAGGGACTGGATAAAGTCTGTGTAGTTAAAGAAGGAAAAAAAGATGTGGTCAAATTGAAATTTCCATCTGCATATGACAAACTATCATCTAGGTCTCGCTCTTCAAGTTCACAACGGGATTTTGGTTGGGGAACGGGAGTAGCAACGGTAGCAGCAACTCCAATACTTGATGATTTTCCTGTTTTGTCTGGAGAAATAATGCGGAAACAAAGAAACCGTCATCGTACTGATTCTGAACGAAGTCAAGGTAGTTCTTGTCAAAGCAGTCGTTCATCAAGTCCAGCCATTAATCCTTCTTTTTCTAACAGAAATAGAAACAATTCAGCACCACAGCCTCCTGTTATGATGAAACAAGGCATTGGAAGACAATGTTTACTACCAACACCTAATCCTCAAACAATGGTCTTTCAAGATTTTGCTTTGCCAGTTGCTCTAATTCCAATGAGAAATCCAGGACCATCTACAGAACCTATAGTAATTGATAGTAGCCCAGAAACTGTACAAAAACCTTCAACTTCACAAAAAAAACCTTTTTATTTTTTACCACAACAGTTGGTATTCCAACAACAGATTTCTCAGCAACAGCAAGGAAACCAACTATTACAGCAGCAGCAAATATTACAACAGCAGCAGCAGCAGCAGCAGCAGCAGCAGCAGCAAGATCGCCTATTATTCCAACAGCAGCAGCAAGCTATACAACAAATGCAACAACAAGAAAAGATGCAACAACCAGCACCATTGAATCAGCAACCTGCAATTGTATTAAGCTCAGAATCTGATTCTGAATCAGATATTGTAGATGTAACTGCTCCTACTGTGAAGAAACTTGAAAGAAAAACAATTAATGTAGATCGGATTAATATACGAGGAAATTTATCTAAACCTCAGATAGAAGACATTGCTCAAGATTGTATTGACCTTATAGCTGATGCTAATGAATATGTCTCAGTTGAGAAGATATCACAACTTCTACTACAAAGATTGGGTATTCCAGCAGTCAATTTTTTGGGACACGGCATCCGAAAAATTGACCATTTGAATCCGGTGTATCAACATATTCGTACCTTAGCTAAAGTCAATGCTTATATTCAAGCATTTGTGAAAACAAGATCTATGTATACATTGTATGAACTAGGACAAGATATGATAGAATTTGACCCAGATAAAAAGTCATTTGAAAATCTCCATCTTGGACCCTTACAATGTCTGCCAGTTGTCTATGAAAATTTTAGATTTCCTCAAGATGTTGCAGAAATACCAGAAATAACATCTCTAGATCTGTTAGAGTATATTAGAGAATATATGACCAAAAATAATAAATGGAGTGAAAGATTAGAGTTAGCAGAAGTAATGAATTATATTGTAGATGAAAGGAATGTTCCTGATGCTTATCATCTTGGTGTTGGTATTAAAAGTTTGCCATTGGCAGCACAGGTAAGAGCAAGATACAAAAAACATTGAAATGTTTAATTTGGGTCAACTCATAGATGTATAACATGAAGATATATCATGTAACTTTTAAAAGCAAGTTATCATAAAACGTTTAATGCAAAATTATTTTTAAAAAATAACAGAAAAATGTACTGACCATATTTGACCATTTGTAAAAACTAGTATTACCTATTATATTCAAGTATTTCTACGTCAAACAAATTTAAACGTTAAATTATATTTTACTTGATAAACATGTTTTGCTGTGTTTTTAGCTTATGATCAATTGAGCTTGGAATATGAGGTTGTATGCATAAGATGCATGCTTTTATGAGCTTTCAAACAAAAAAATGAAATATGGCATATATAAATATTTCAAGCAGTCACCCAGGATACCTGTAGGCAATGCCAGCAAAAAATGATAATTTTATTAAATTTAAAGGTTTTAAAGAAGGCACAAAGAGATGCAGCACGTTCCAAGAGAGAATTTTATGATAGTTATAAAGACAAGTTAAAGAAAGATATTGGTGAAAGCTATCGTAAATTTCGAGCTGTAATGTTAACACCTTCCGCTAGTGGTGAAAATGAAATAAGGACTCATTATTTAAGATTACCACCAGAAGTAAGTTTTATTTGTTGGCATGTGATTATTGATGGTATGTTGAAAATCTGTCTATAATATGTCTATAATCTATGAACAATATTGGCTAGGTGTCACCATAGAAATGTATAAGACTGGAAGTCTTAGTCTACTCATTGTCTACTGAACTTCTGTTTCAATTTGTGGTTGACCTAGTTTCTCCTTTAGGACAAGTTGACTCTAAGTGATACTGTGGCAGAGAGACTGGATGTTCCGTTCGAATTAAATCGCGTTTATCATGGCTTTTAAATTAATATAACCAATCAATAATTGATTAATAATCAAAATATTTGAATAGAGAAATCTTCTGATCTGCGTCAGGTACATTTTTGTACCTGAATGTTTGTTATTTATAAATATCTGGTTTTAAGGACAAATTAAACTGAAGTAAACAACAAGAATTTTCATGATGATCTTATATGAATGCTATAAAGAGATGTTCCAATAATTGTTAAACGGATTATGTTAAAAGAAAATTTGACCATGAATTTAATTGATTATGAAATGTATAACCACAGCTTTGATTATTTTGATTATTGTACACTATATTTCTGTTTAAAGTTTACACTGGACATGGGCAATGTTTCTTAAATTTGACTATTTAGTATATTTTTCTCTCATTATATGTCATTTTATATTTTTAGGCAGTCCTTCGTGAAATATTTCAAAAGTTCGAGATATTGACTAAAGTTGTGGAACCAGAAACAAAAGCTGATCAGAGAAAACAACGTAGATTTATCGAAGGTGTTCACAAGTTTTTTGGGGTGCTAGAAGAAGATGAACTAGCTAAGAATTTATTTCATCTTTGTGTGTGTATTAGTGATACAGTATTAGAAGAATCAGCATTAGAATTACTACAGGCTGCAACACATGAGGAAAATGTTGATGAACAGGAAATAGGTGAAAGTTCTAGAACACCAGAGAAACCTGCTATAGATAGACCTTCCAGACGTAAATATCACTTTCATGCTCTTTTATTTTATCTGCTAAGTTACTGAGAGCATCTTGCTATTTCCCATGCCTAAACATAAGAATGTATTTAGAATAGTGCTCAATACATTAAATGAAGGGTGATATGTTGTGCAATCTTCAGACAACTGATCTATTTCATTTTGCTTTTTTAGAACCATGTCCACTTTTTCATCCAATCAGCTTTGTCTAAAACTTCTCATTTATTCATTTGACATTCTGAATTCTAACTTAGTTATATAATATTAACATATATTTATATGATATGCATTCTAGGCCGCCCTTCCCCCTCCCCTCCTCCATATTAAGGCTGGCCTGGTTATGGCCCCCTGACTATTATTTGGCCATAACTCGCCCCCAAAACCCCACATAAAGATTCCTTGAAATGCCACTGATCAAAATTAAAAACAGTTTCAATAAAGTTATTTTGTATGCTTATGGATTGAATACACACTATTAAAACTGACATGACTGACATGACATAATGTATGAAATTGAGACATTGTTTATTAATTTTATGTTATAGGTAAAGTACTACAGTTATTACAAGAATATATTGAAAGATGTTTAGCCCATGGCTCAGTTACTCTCAGTAATTTATGTAGAATAGAAGAAAAGTTAACTTCAGAATGTAATGCTGAGGAATTCAGTGAAATGGGGTTTGGTAGATTTTTAACATTCATCACTTCTGATTCAGATGCCAAAGAAGTAAGTTTTGAAAACAGAATTTGACTTGCAAAACAGGAGTAATCTTTGAAAAGCATTGTATTGTAAAATGTAAAAAAGATTTCAAGCTATTGAAAACATTGACCATAAGAAAGGGGCTTGTACAGCATAAAATACAGGATTAAGACATTGAACACATTTAGAAGTGGAAAGCGCATATTAGAAAATACACAAAGAGACATACACGTGTTGTGTTGAAACTTATGTACTTTGTTGTTATCAAAGAAAGGAGTTATATCATGATATGATATATAATATATGATATGTTTCAGTTATTAAGTGAATGTGGTGGAAATATATCTGGTACAACAACAACAGATAATGATAATGTATTTAAACCATCACATTTTGATGTACTAGTATTTATTAAACAATGTTTCAATGCTGGAATAACACAAGTAAGAAACTTTTATATTGTAGTTTAAATTGTTGCTTAGTCTGTATTGTAATACCAAATTGAAATCTAGTTTGATATAGTAAATCATTTTTTGACTAAGTCTTTATGAATTGTGGAATTCCTCTTTAAGATGCATGAAGACCTACATATTTTGGACTTCACAATTTACATACTTTTAAATGATCTGTAAATTACACTACTTAAAACTTAAAACATAAAATTTGTTTTCAAAGGGAAAACCAGACACAGAATATATTGTTTTGGACTTAAAATGTAAATTACATTGGTTTGGCCTTGTAATGCAAAACACGGTACTGTCTTTTGGATTGTAAATTCAATTGTTATGGACTTAAAATGTACATTACGTTTTTTTGTTAAAGGACCAAAAACAATAAATACATTTATATGTTAGCCTTAGTTAAATAGTTATTTGTATAATATTGTTTGTGATGAGATTTGAAAATCTGTACAAGGAATTAAAATCTAGTCTTAAGTATGGAAAAAGTTAAATAGTAGCCTACCAACGTGATATGTTTTTCAGTCTGAAGTTATAGAGAGTGCTGTATGTAACCAGTTTAGTATAAAAGATATAAAACAGTTAGGATATGGTAATATAAATACATTGAAAACTGCTGCTAATAAACAGGGTCGACATAATTCATCAGATTATAATATTATCTATGAATCATCATTAATTTCTACAATCAGGTATTTTATTTTCTCTACATTTTTAACATTTCCTGAGTTGCTGCCCTTGACTTAGACGAAATTGGCTCTTATATTCTTAAAGGCTCCCTTGTTTACACCCAATCTGACATTTGATTCCGAATCTGTGTCACTCATTTTCAACGTTTTGCCCTCAATCCGAATCTGAATTTCGAATCCCTGAATCTGCTTCTTTGGGGGGATTTGCCTGATTCAATATGGATTTATGCAGTGTAAACTGAAAGTTGAATTTTTATTTTGCCAAAGATATAATGAATTCTGCACCTGTGCCACTTGTTTACAAAACTTATATACTAAATTGGTTTCGGATTTCTTGTCAATAAACATTCGTTTACAATACGAAAAAACAGTTTTCGATTTTTTGTAAGCTAGTAGTGCCTAAATTGACTATTTATGGAAATTAATTGCTTAACTAGGTGTCCCTGAGGTTTAAATTCTGACTGGTTGAGAAATACTTTCAAATTTTGTTTAATGACGTAGGCCGTAGGATTTTATGATATTGAACTTTATAAGTTGTTAAATTAGAACATGTCCCTTTAGACAGGACAACATATGAGGTATGTTTCTTGACTGGTACTGTTATTGGTATATTATCATAATTTAAGATCACCAACTAGTGGTAGTAAAGATGTAGGAGCATTAGGACATCAAACTAAAGATACAGCACTCTGTTTATTACATAACTGTCCATTATTAACTGATTTATATGTATGGAGTCATTGGACACTGGTATTTGAACCTCAGCTTGGTCCATTAAAAGATTTTATACAGAAATATAGTGGACAGAATATCAAGGTGGAAGGTAGGTTAGATTTATTGAAACAAAAAACTTAAATAAATAAGCAGTTTTTGCCCTTAACTGATATATTAAATTTATTTAACTGGATTTATGTTACTTTGTGTCGAAAGCCCAAGACTTAATTTTCTATGTCGAAATTTTGACATATTTCATATAAAACAATTGATATATAGATATCTTGTGTTTTAAGTGAATTCAGTATATTGACTACAGATATCTTGTGTTTTAGATGAATTCAGTATATTGACTACAGGGTATCTTGTGTTTTAAGTGAATCCAGTATTTTGACTACAGATATCTTGTGTTTTAAGTGAATTCAGTATATTGACTACAGGGTATCTTGTGTTTTAAGTGTATCCAGTATTTTGACTATAGATATCTTGTGTTTTAAGTGAATCCAGTATTTTGTCTACAGATATCTTGTGTTTTAGGTGAATCCAGTATATTGACTACAGATATCTTGTGTTTTAAGTGAATTCAGTATATTGACTACAGATATCTTGTGTTTTAGGTGAATCCAGTATATTGACTACAAATATATTGCGTTTTAGGTGCATCCAGTATATTGACTACAGATATCTTGTGTTTTAGGTGAATCCAGTATATTGACTACAGGGTATTTTGTGTTTTAAGTGAATCCAGTATTTTGACTACAGATATCTTGTGTTTTAGGTGAATCCAGTGTATTGACTACAGATATCTTGTGTTTTAGGTGAATCCAGTATATGACTACATATATCTTGTGTTTTAGGTCAATCCAGTATATTGACTACAGATATCTTGGCTCTTGAAACAAAACCTGGTGTGCTTTTGAAGTTATCAACTCAGTCAACTTTAGAAAAGTTTACCCAGTCTTTAGACGAGAACAACCCAGTAATAGTTATAGGACACCTACTATCACTGATTGTGTTAAGTAAAGGAGTTGAAAATACATCTTTAGCCTTGCTGGCTAATCATATCAAAGTAGCCTTATTGAAATTACATTCACAATCTGGCCAATCAGGTAAATTTTTAGTTTGAATTAACATTGTCGTTGCATCTAATAAAGATGAGCATTTGAGATGGTGAAAATATCTTAAGGATTTTGCAGTTTTAGTGGAAGTAAAAGGATTCATGTGTCACAACTGAGAATTTGCATTGATACATATTTGAATTGATGCTATCTAGTGCCATGTGTAAGGATAAAAAACCGAAAAAGCCAAAATTGACATGTCCAACCAATTGTTTTTATCAGGATGGTCACAATTTTTTGTCGGATTCAATCAGATCAAGAATGGTGTGTGCAAAATCCCAAGGAAAAGTTCAGCACAAACTACTTAGATATGCATTTAAGTCTAATTCTGTGGCAAGTGAGTGTCAGAAAAGTAATATTTTTTGAAAGAGTGAGATTGAATGACTATAGGACTGCATGCTAATTTTATGATACATTATATCTTATAGAAAGTGGTAATCAGATAGACCAAGCAGCTAAATTTATATTAGAATGTCTGTGTTTATTACCAAAACAGATCTGTGTTTCAGTTGGCAATCAGGTTGGTATTTCTTTAATTTATTGAGTCATGGCCATCGTGTCACAACCATCGTGTAACACAATTGAGTAAAATTACTTATTCATAGCTCAATATTGTCCAATCAAAATTGGTCCTGCAGAATCGGTAGCATAATTTCTGCCAATCAAATCACTCGTTCTATATGTTCTGTTTGCGAACTTAAACAAAACGAAAGTAGTGTGTTTTGATTAAAATAGACTATACAGAATTGAGTAATATTTTCGCTAAATAATTGAGGCTAACAGAAAATCAACATCGTACATTGAAATATTTATTAGCTGGAAAGTATTTTGTTTAGATGACCTTCACCCCTTCGTCATTTGCTTTCTACATAAACCGCGGTTGATTGGTCAGATATAAATAGCGTCAACCTCATTTCCACGCCCATAAAACGAAATGTAGTTAGTCTTATTTTATTTAATACGGGTTAATAAGACTATGTCAAAACCTGTTTTCGTGATACGATGAGTCATGGCTAAACTTAAAGCAGCCTACACCAAACCTTGCTTTTTTCCATACCTTACATGCAGAGTCACAATTTTTCTTATGATTGAAATTCTGTATTTATTTTAGCTTTTCCTTGTACCGTTGAGTGATGTTGTTGGCTCCACGAAATCTAAAACATTGATAATAGAGGCATGTGTGACATCATATCAGAGAACACAGTTAGAAGAATTAGGATGTCTGTTTGGTATTGATGAATGGACTGAAAAACTTCTAAATAAATCTAAACCCAGGAAAACAGACATTCAGAAGATTGGATCAGAATTTATTGATGATATAATGGAACCCGATGAGGTATAGTTGATTTGATTTTATTTTGATGGATGTGTTTGTCTTTGCTTATTTGTTGCTCTTTCTGTCGTAAGCAGCTGTATTCCTTACAAAATTATTATTTCTAGAATTTGATTTTTACTTCTATGTACATATATCTACTCTATAAACATCAATTTGGTTTTAAAGGATGATAAAAAATGTAGTTTGATTTTATATTACCAAGTGGACATTACAAGATAAAGTACCGGTACTTGTTTATTAATAAGTAAACACTATTTTTATTTATCTATATTTATTTATATTAAGGATAAAGAAATAATAATTGACAGTGATGATAGTGATTCGTTTCTATCTGAAGATGAAGATTATATTAAAGATGTTAAACAGGAAGAAAAAGAAGAGAAGATCAGAGAAGAAGAAGAAGAAGCTGAATCAAGTGATGTGATAATATTGGAAGATGAAGGAATACAAAGTAAAATAGGTATGCCTGTTCTTGACCATCTTGTGGCTACATTGATTTCAATCTTGAAATTTGAATTTTGTAACAGGACTTTTTTATCAGAAAAATTTGCATGACTATACCTGCAGTTTTATCTTATTCAAGACCAATTTATTACATGTCCATTATAAATAAAGGCTCAATTGAAGATTGCAGTTAAGTTGATTTAAACAATATTTATTTAAGAGGATACAGTAATGATAATTACAACATTTTACAAAATTGGATTAGGAAAAAAGAACAAAGCTTATGTTAATCCGTCTCCATATGCAATTAAGTTGCTGTTGTGGGTTCTAACTCGTTCAAAAAGACATTGAATAAGTCATTTTCACTCATAATTCCACTTGATCTAGCTATAAATGAGTAAGGATAATGTAGAAAATATCAATTCCAAGAGGTTTGGACAATACAAACCTAACATTTATCTTTTTTTCTTTAATATTGTTAATAGCTCTAGATACTAGTTGATTGAAATTGTTTAACAAGTTATTTTATTAATTTCCACCCAGAAAATAAAAATAAAAATAAAGAAGAGATAAAGCCATTAGAGAGTGAGACAAGTGAAAATAAAACAGACAATGATCAACCAGACGTAGAGATTATTGATGATACTGAAGATGTTGTTGATATCCATAAGAAGCTAATAGATGATATACGAAAGGATGTATTTGGTGTGGGTATAGAATTAAACCAAGATGGTGAAAGATTAGTCAAGATATTACAAGAGAGACAAGGAAGAAGTTTAGATAGATTATCAAAGGATTTATATTCTAAAGATACTCATTTTGTTTTAGAACTCATTCAGGTAAAAAAAACTTTTAAATATTAGTTTGAAATACTGACTGCTGACTCTATAACAGGCTATATTTATATCAAAGCTTAAAGCACAGAAGATAGGACTCAACATGACAACATTTTGAATTAAGACTAAAATTAAATTTCATAATACAAGGAGTAATCCCTTTGATTTGCAAGAACCAAGAACAAATAACTCATACATTATTAAAAACTGTTGCTGTTTTCTTTTCAACCTGGTTTTCACTCCCTGTCTCTTGTATATATAATAAATTATGTTATTTGTATCTAGAATGCTGATGATAATACTTACTCTACTGATGTTGTTAAATCCTCACATGGTCCATCAGTAATGTTTAAAATAGATGATACTGGTATCACGTTATATAATAATGAGCAGGGATTTAAAGAAGTAGAAATAAGAGCTATATGTGATGTTGGTAGAAGTACTAAAGGAAAACATAAATTTGGTTATATTGGTATGTATGGTCATGAACAATTATTATTACATTATAATATGAACATTGAAGTTATTGAGCATGTTTTTATACGCCCACATGAAATGTAGAGCGTATATTGCCGTCACCCATGTCCGTCGGTCCGTCCGTCCGTCCATCCATCCGTCCGTCGGTCGGTCCGTCCGTCCGTCCACAATTGCTTGTTAACACTCTACAAGTCACACTTCTTTACAGATTTTGACGAAACTTGCTGAAATTGTTTATTATCACCCAAGGATAAACCCTATTGAAAATCAAAAGAATCGCAAAATATTTAATATGAATTATTGCCCTTGTTCTTTAAAAGGCGTTCAATTTTGAGCTTGTTAACACTCTACAGGTCACAATTCTTTACGGATTTTGACGAAACTTGCTGAAATTGTTTATTATCACCCAAGGATGAACCCTATTGAAAATCAAAAGAATCGCAAAATATTTAATATGAATTATTGCCCTTGTTCTTTAAAACGTGTTCGATTTTTAGCTTGTTAACACTCTACAGGTCACAATTCTTTATGGATTTTGACGAAACTTGCTGAAATTGTTAATTATCACCCAAGGATAAACCCTATAGAAAATCAAAAGAATCGCAACATATTTAATATGAATTATTGCCCTTGTTCTTTAAAACGCGTTCGATTTTGAGCTTGTTAACACTCTACAGGTCACAATTCTTTACAGATTTTGACGAAACTTGCTGAAATTGTTTATTATCACCCAAGGATAAACCCTATTGAAAATCAAAAGAATCGCAAAATATTTAATATGAATTATTGCCCTTGTTCTTTAAAACACGTTCGATTTTGAGCTTGTTAACACTCTACAGGTCACAATTCTTTACAGATTTTGACGAAACTTGCTGAAATTGTTTATTATCACCCAAGGATAAACTCTATTGAAAATCAAAAGAATCGCAAAATATTTAATATGAATTATTGCCCTTGTTCTTTAAAACACGTTCGATTTTTAGCTTGTTAACACTCTACAAGTCACAATTCTTTACGGATTTTGATGAAACTTACTGAAATTGCTTATTAACACTTAAGGATGAACCCTATGGAAAATGAAAAGAATCGAAAAATATTTAACATGAATTATTGCCCTTGTTCTTCAAAACGCGTTCGATTCTTAGCTTGTTAACATTCTACAAGTCACAATTCTTTATGGATTTAAACGAAACTTGCTTAAATTGTTTATTATCACCCAAGGATGAACCCTATTGAATATCAAAAGAATCGCAAAATATTTAATATGAATTATTGCCCTTGTCCTGTAAAACACGTTCGATTTTTAGCTTGTTAACACTATACAAGTCACAATTCTTTACGGAATTTGACGAAACTTACTGAAATTGTTTATTATCACCCAAGGATGAACCCTATTGACAATCAAAAGAATAAAAAAATATTTAATATAAATTATTGCCCTTGTTCTTTAAAACGCATTGATTTTTAGTTTGTAAATACTCTAGAAGGCACAATTCTTTTTTGATTAGATTTTAATGAAACCTATTGAAATAGTTTATTATCACACGATAAACCCTATCGAAAATCAAAAAATATTAGATATGACTTGTGGCCCTTCTTGTTCAAAATAGGTTTTAGTTTTTAGCTCATAAACAGAGACAGATTTTGACTAAACTTGATGAATGCTTAACCCTTGATGAAATCCAGAAAAAAAATGCTTGGATGACACTTAATTTAAGTTCTGAATGAAATGTAGGCCTATGACTACAGGTTGAATATTTGATGGTTGCTATTTTCTGTCAAATGTTCTTTTTCAAACAAAGCTGCCAGTGGGCGTATATTACCTTGCCTGGCAAGCTATCTTTCTCTATATGCTGACATACATTTATGCACAAATGACTTGTGAATACAATATTTATCACTATTTTGGTCCTATTTAAATATGTGACAATACATTTTATGATACTATGCACACCAAACATGTGCACACATTTACTTGACATAATGTACAGTAAAACCTGTAAAGTTGTTGTGGTTGCATATAGCAGGCGGGCGCTTAATAAAGGTGGGCGCATGAGCAGTTTTCACTGTAAATGTAGAAATTTGAAGTTTGTGAACTTAAACCATGACAGTAATAAGATATTGACTATTGACAATGAATCATTATAATTTACAGTATTAAAATATACATTAAAAAACATTGAAAATTGATGTTGTATTTGATTTCAGGTCAAAAAGGAATTGGTTTTAAATCTGTATTTAGAATAACAGATAGACCTGAAATTCATTCTAATGGCTACCATTTTTGTTTTGATGTTAAAAGTGGACCTATGGGTTATATTATGCCACATTGGGTTGATACAGAAGATGAAGACTCTATGAGGTAAATGTTTATTTCTAAAAGTTGAATTTCCCCTCATTCTCTAGAATTTAACCATTTATGATTGACCTGCCATGAATACTGAAATTATCTCTTTTTATCCATTGAGTCATTGATATCATTCTCACTGAGTATGATTCAACTGAATGGAATAAACAACTGTATAATGATAGAAATAATCCAAATGACAACAAACTAAGAACTTATAGGCAGTTCAAACATTCCATCTCAGTGGAATCATTTGTCACTGACTATAAAATTTCACGTTTCCATAGAAGAATAATATGTCAAATAAGAAGTGGTTGTTTCCCTTTAGCTATAGGAACTGGTCGATATTCTAAACCCCCAATCCCACTGAATGGACGTACTGTACCTGTCAATGCTGCAAATGTGACGTTATTGAGGATGAATTTCATGTAATTTTAAAAATGTAACAGTTATGATGATTTTAGAAATAAACTCTGTATTTCCTTTTACCCTGATTTTAATGTTTTAACAGATTCTCAAAACTGTACTTTTATCATGAGTCACCCTTCATTGCAGAGGCAATTAGGCAAGTTCTTAGAGAAAATTTATTTTAAACGAAAATCAATTGTTAGTTTGAAGTCTTAAGTATCTGTTTTTGATTTTGATTTATATCTATGTTGAATGAATTCAATTCTAGGTTTATAATTTATTATTTTTACTAAACGTTAATTTTTATCTGTTTTAATTAGTCGAATGTTTATATATTGTTTTATTTAAACATTAATTCTTATCTGTTTTATCAAAACAAATATAATACTGTATTTATATATGGCTTTCTCTTCATTTATGTATATAAATTGTATATTTCGAAAGTGTCTCGTAAGCCAGTTTTTGGCTGGAAACAAATATGTATATATCTCTTTGTATGTGATTCTTGTTTTATTTTTAATAAACTAATTATTAATATTATTATTATCATTATTATGAACAGAATTTTAAATTGCTGAAACTTGCTGAAATATTTTGTAAGTTGTATATTTATAAATGTTCTGTGTATTGTAGATGGACAACAAAGATAGTGTTACCTATAAAAGATGAAATGAAAGCTCAGACACGACCATTAGCAGCTAGATTTAATGATATCCACCCATCATTATTATTATTTCTTCATAGATTGAAGGAAATTACTATTGAAAATAAGGTAAAAAAAATAGTTTAAATATTTATTCTTTATTAAGAAACTTTCTTGAAGGGTTTATTAACCATGTTTGTTACTGTATGGTTGAAATTAGGAACTAATATTTCATAAAGGACTATCTTTCGATTAAAGAGAAATACTTCAAATGTATTCTCAGAATTGTTTGGTTGGATACTATATAGCAATATGTCATGATAATATGTACATTATCATATTGATCAGTTGTGTATCAAGATAACTCTCTCTAATTCCTTTAAGGAGAATGTTCAGCAATTTCGAGGGTAGATTTAAGCCTTTAATATATGTAAATAGCCTCCGGAAGCACAAACATTGTATAATCCCTTCAATTATATCCCTTCCTTAACATTTATCTTTCATTTTCTGTATTTGTCTTTTCTATATAACGTATAGTCTTGCTAAACGGCGAGTCATATTTTTGACTTTCAAACGATCATGATTATGGCTACACAGGGATTTGGAGGCTTGAATTTCGAGGAGAGTTGTGAACATTATTATGGATTAGAATAGCTTAACAATTCCAGGTTCTGAGACAAGAATTTTATTGGTCAATAGTTAGCGATATCCTTTTAAACATATCATATTGGGTCTGCACGAATCATAGTCCAGAACAGCCAGAACTGTCAAAACTAGATTTGAGTGAAATGGAACACTGTTCCGGACAAAGATTTTCTGTCCAAACTAGCGAGGTGGTGCAGCTGGAACAGTGACGAAATCAAGATGGCGGCAAATGTTGCAACCGTATTTTAGTGCAGTGATAGCAGTCACTTCCTGTCTAGAACTACTCAGATATTAGTTCCGTACAGAACTTTCTTCTTCCTGCCCTGAACAAATCCAGAATTACTCGAATGCTTGTTTGTAACAGAACATCTGGAACAGGTCAAGAACATCTGATTTGTGCAGACCCATTGTGACCATTGTATGGCAACACTATTGAGCCCCTTACGTGTATATTGTTCTGGAGCTATATAGCCCATTAGGTGCTGATACTCCTTAATACATTTCATTTCATTAAGTGTATATTGTTGTCACCCATGTCCGTCTGTCGGTCCGTCCATCCACAATGGATCATAAACAATCTACAGAGCACAATTCTTGAAGGATTTTGACAAAACTTGGTGTGATTGTTCATCATCAGTCATTACACAAGGATGAACCCTTAAAAAACAACTAGTCGAAAAGGATGTTAAAAATATTTTTAAAAATGCATTTGAATTCATTTTTGTGAATAAAACATATATGCATAGTTTCCTGGAAGTATATAGAAGATAAACAACAAAATAAAGCAATATTATACTATGACCGGGGAAGGACAACACTGGGGTCTTCCTTGGGGTAAATAGAGTAAAAAAATGTTTTTGGGGGAAACGATCTTAAAGATTTGCTGTTTTTGACAATTGTTTTTCAGATGGAAATCCATGTCAAATTTTATTCATTATTCTGTTAATTTCATTTCCAAAATAGTTTAATAGGCCTGCATATTACACTTTATTTTGTACAGTTGATATATAGTTATTAAGTAGTAAGCTTGTACAGATATTTCTTGTAAAGCGCATCACCCTATGACCCGTATTGTCCTGAATCAATTAAAGAATTTTGCTCAGTGTTCCATTAAAATTATCTGGTATTTAAAACATACGGGCGTGCAGGATAGTAGCCATTTTTATACGCCCTCATCTCTCTATGAGGACGTATATTGTAGTCACCCCTGTCCGTCCGTCCGTCGGTCCGTCCGTCGGTCCGTCGGTCCGTCCGTCCGTCCGTCAACATTTGCTCGTAAACGCTCTTAAAACTAGAGTTTTTGACGGAATCAAATGAAATTTGATATGTGTATACATATTCATAAAACGAAGATCAAGTTCGAATTTGAGCTATTTTCGATCGTTAGAAGCAGAGTTATTGCCCTTGCCCCAAATCCGTCGGTCCGTCCATCAACATTTGCTTGTAAACGCTCTAAAAACTAGAGTTTTTGACGGAATCAAATGAAATTTGATATGTGTATACATATTCATGAAACGAAGATCAAGTTCGAATTTGAGCTATTTTCGATCTTTAGAAGCAGAGTTATTGCCCTTGCCCCAAATCCGTCGGTCCATCCATCAACATTTCCTTGTAAACGCTCTAAAAACTAGAGTTTTTGATGGAATCAAATGAAATTTGATATGTGTATATATATTCAGAAAACAAAGATCAAATTCGAATTTGAGCTATTTTCGATCGTTACAAGCAGAGTTATTGCCCTTGCCCCAAATCTTAAATATGCTATTACTCTCTTAGTTTTCAACCGATTTTGATGAAACTTAAAATGGATGTTATTGGACCTAAATCGAAAGGTTTGAGAAAGTTTAGTTTTCTCCTGATTAAATTTTTTCCTTTTTCGACTTTCGTTAGGCGTATATGGCCGTGGTCCACTATCTTTGTTAATTCATATAAGAATAAGAGGGGAGTTTGGGAAAGAGTATTTTATACCCACCTTAATGTTTAACATTATAGAACTAAACAAGTGTGTAATTCAATTGGATTAACACTTGGCTATTGTGTTGGGTTAAAAGTCATGATTAGGGATAAACTTTGTTCAGGGTTTTGAGGGGTAAGGATGAGCTCTGATCAGGGATTAGAATCTTTCTAGATATTTAAACAAAGGCTACATTCACAGCTTGAGGTGAGCTGAAATCAGTATAGGGTAGAGACCTCTCTACACTTGTATTGTTTGTTCATTGTCTTTGGGGGTGAGCTGAAATCAGAATAGGGTAGAGACCTCTCTACACCTGTATTGTATGCTCATTGTGACTGCAGACATCCCAGAGTTCACTTCTTCTTGTTGTCATGTCATCAACATAACAGAATATTATTCTGGGATTTGAAAGTTTTGGATGCAGAATTTCAGCTTTTTAAAGATTGATCGTTCAGGTAAACTTACAATATAATTTCTTGTAATTCATTTCCTTGAGTCAATTGATAAATAATTCAGATATTTCACATATTTATTATTCCTTCAAATCTTTTTTGAATAATTGAAATTTTAAATGGAACACTTTTAGTTAGGCATTTTCAATTTCTATTTTTTGATTGTGCCTGTAGGAACTTGAGTATTTGTTTCATCCTTACTGCCAATACATTTCTTTCTTTTTTTTTATTTCATGCTTACTGGGAGAATTGAAATGGCCGAAAATATGTTGAAATTGTACCAGACCAAAATTGCAATGAAGGCAATGAACAACACCAATTGAAATGATTAGGTAAGCATATACATGTACTATGTTTTAACTTGTTTATTGTGGTATGACAGGCTGTGCTTATTTTTATTTTTAACTAGTATGAATGTAGTCAAATTGACATATTTTGATAGTTTATTGGAGACTTTTTTCTTGAAAACTTAATAGAAGGTGATTTTTATACGCCCACATGAATATGTGGTCGTATATTGTCGTCGCCCCTGTCCGTCGGTCCGTCCGTCAACATTTCTTGTGAGCACAATAGAGACTACAGTTTTCATCTGATTTTGATGAAACTTGCTATGATCCTTTGGATTGATAAGATCTCGATCAAGTTCGAATTTGACGCATTTTCGATGAACGGTTTTTGAGTTATGGCCCTTGACTTTGAAAAAATGCGTCAAATTTTGTTTGTGAGCACTCTAGAGACTACAGTTTTCATCTGATTTTGATGAAACTTGCTATGGTCCTTTGGATTGATAAGATCTCGGTCAAGTTCGAATTTGACGTATTTTCGATGAACAGTTTTTGAGTTATTGCCATTGACTTTCATAAAACACGTAAAAAATTGTTCAATAACACAATAGAAGCTTCAGTTTTCATCCAATTTTATTAAAAGATCTCAGACAAGTTCTAACTTGACACATTTTTAATGAATGGTTTTTGAGGTATTGCCCTTGACTTTGTTAAAATGCGTCAAAAATAGTTTGTGAGCAGGATTCAAGCTACAATTTTGAACTTATTCTGATGAAACTCGGTGTGATCATTGCAATTGATAAGATCCTGATCCAGTCCTAACTTGATGCATTTTCGATGAACAGTTTTTGAGTTTTGCCCTTGAATTTTATAATAAAATTTGTATTATCGTTAATTAAAATATGATCATTTCCAACAGCTGCCAGTGGGCGTATGTTACCTTGCCTGGCAAGCCCTGGTCTTTTATTCTTGTCATCTGATTGATTAATCACTTAAAAAGATTTTGTTATGTTATAAAACAACAATATCTTAGACAAGTTTTTTGAAAACAACTCATCAGAAATAAGCAGACTTAACAGTACCAAGCTGGGGGTCGAAACGCACAATGAGAGATGGCAGCTGAGAAAGTTGGTGGTGCAGTACCAGCATTGCTGTATCAGTCAACTGATAGTATCTAATTATGATTTGTTCTCTTTTGTAGATGCACTGGAAAGACTTGCATAAATGAAATTTTACTGATTCTGTCATCTGAGGTAGGTGAAAAGTTAATTTTTATAATGATAGTTACGTTATAGTATATGATAATGTTAGTTTTAGGGGTGATAATGTTATGACATATCATAAGAATGAAGTTTAAATTTAGAATTGATAATAAGATGATCTATAATAGGAATTTAGGTGTGATAAGGTTTTGATTATAATATATAATAGGAATGAAGTTTATGGGCTGATAATATTATGATGTATAATTGGAATGTAGTTTTAGGGCTGATAATGTTATGATATATAAATTCAGAATGAAGTTTTAGAACTGATAATGTTATGATATATAATAGAAATGAAGTTTTAAGGCTGATAATGTTATGATATATAATTGGAATGTAGTTTTAGGGCAGATAATGTTATGATATATAATAGAAATGAAGTTTAATAACTGATAATGTTATGATATATAATAAGAATGAAGTTTTAGAACTGATAATGCTATGATATTTAATTGAAATGGAGTTTTAGGAATGATAATGTAATGATATATAATTGGAATGTAGTTTTAGGAATGATAATTTTATGATATATAATAGGAATGAAGTTTTAGGAATCATAATGACAGTGATTTGAGTATGGGGCAGAATTTTTTTTAAAACCTTTAATTTATGTTAGAAATTATTCTGAATTTGCAAGTCATTGAGAAAAGCGCTGCATGGTTTTAGAATAAACAGTAGGAGAATAATCATATTGGTTGTTACATTCTGTTAATTACAAATCTTCTTCCCATTCTTAACCAGATCTTCCCTTAGTTACGGTAAGATCTGACCCACTAGAAGGATAAAAAGCATAATCTCTCCGAAGCGTAACAGGGCTCCTTGTGTAGCTTCCTAGTGAACGGAACACTTGAATCTGAGAATCTATTGGGTTTATTTATGCTGTCTGTTGAACTTTTTTAGTAAATGTGTGAATGTATTTTTATAGAACAATTTCAATATCCATTTTTGTTTGAAGAGAAAGATGACTTCTTTAGGTTATAAGGGAAGTCTGGCCAAATTTTCTCTTCCCAATTCAAGTCTTATCCCCCACTGTGGCTATAATCTGATGAGCTGTGTATCATATAAGATGTAAAGGTTGAATGTTTTAAGCTCATCAGATTTATAAAGGTTGATTTCATGTTGACATTATTTAGTCATAAAACATGAAGTCAACTTCAAGTATGAGTAAATGTATGATTGTGTTTTAAACTATCAATATTTGGATTTCTGTCTCAAATATTGTTAGTGCTCAAATGAATATATGCAAAGAAAGCTGGTTTTAGATTTTACTCTAAATTTTAAAGTTCTTATTGATATAAAGATATTGAAATAGCCTAGATTAATAACCATTTGAGCACTAACACTTCTTTTAGAAAATACTAAGCCTAATTCTAATAAAAAATTATTTGAAATTAGTGAAGTCTTACATGCTTCACCAAAAAGTAAAATTCTTATTATTTGATACAATGTATTGCCAAAATTTTTTCACTGAAATTTCTGGACTATTCTATAAATAGATTGTAAAAATTGGCAGTACAAATTTCATATCAAATATATTTGAAAAGCTAGAATCCTGATGAAATTTAGAATTGAAATAAGATTTGTGTGTTTCATTCATTTGATACCATGTAATGCCCAAATTCTTCACACTGAAATTTTGGACTGTTGTCCTCAAAATAGATTGTAAAGTTTGGCAGTACCAATTCCTATTTGGGAAACTTAAATCATTGTCAGAAATATGCTTAGTTTATCTAGTCTATCTAATTATCTAGAAGAGAAACATGACTTCTTTAGGTTATAAGGGAAGTCTGGCCAAATTTTCCCTTCCCAATTCAAGTCTTATTCCCCACTGTGGCTATAATCTGATGAGCTGTGTATCATATAAGACGTAAAGAATGAATGTTTTAAGCTCATCAGATTTATAAGGGTTGATTTCATGTTGACGCTATTTAGTCATTAAACATGAAATCAACTTCAAGTATGAGTGTATTCCCAAGTTCAACTGGGCTTTGTTTATTAATACAACTTCTTTAGGATAAGGGGAGTTGTCAAAAACTAACTTTGGCTGTAACTGGATATATATCAGTCTTATGTATTAGGAATTCTCCTTCTGTAGGAATGGCTATAGAATTGATGATGTTGTTTTTTTTCTAAATTGGATAGGGACGGCGGCTGGCTTGGCAGCTGAAGTAAAGCATGTAGTAGATGAGGGGTCCATTTTGCTGCATGTCATGAGTAGGTGTGGTCATGTTGTCCTACGGTCGCAACGATTCGAACTTCACAAAATCAAACGACATCCTATATTTTATACCTTCCTTCAGGGGGATCAAATCTAGACTAGTGCCAGATATTTTCTAAATTATTCTCAGTTTTCATGTGTCTAATGGATAAAAGGCAGTGTACCTTGGGCAAGTCTGCGACTGTCGGGTGGCATACTAAACTCTGGCGGTGGGACTAGTAGTGGGATTAGGATTATGAAGTGATAGCATTGTGTAACAACCATTTGAATATATTTCTTTCTGTTTATTTTGTTTCTACAACATATGAAATATCTACTGATTTCTATTTTGCTTATATTTTATTGACATTATGAAGGAAATAGGCTAGGTTGCTTTTTTTTTTTTTTTTTTTAAATTGGACTGGGAGACTGTCTCTTGACTTCTTATTTGGATATATTTAAGACACATGGAATATGAATAGGATTGGGAAACAGTCACTTACATTGATAGACTTATACTTGTGATTGATGACCACTAAAAGATGAATAAAATAGAAAAAAAAAGATATATAATTTGAATGCAGAAGGAAGAAAAATTAAAATTGAGTTGAATAACAAGTAAAGACTGGTTGAATGAAACTATTATATGCTAATCTTTGTCATTCTCATAATAACAACAACTATCAGATGATAACAATATCAGTCTATGCTTATATTAATAAATATAACAGACGTAAATAATTGTCAACTGTTGTTAAGTTGTTTCTGAATTCTTCCGAAGATTTAATGAATATAACATATGTAAATAATTGCCAACTGTAGTTAAGTTATGACTGATTTTGAAAACTATTGATTTATGTTTGGTATAGAGACAACAATTGTTGGTCATATTTCAAACTATTATAATGTCAATATAACTAAACTTGTTAGGGTGAGTTTCTTGATGCCCTGAGACCTTTTGTTTTGAAAGTTCATTGTCTAAGTCGACTAAAATAATCTTGGATCATGACATAATTGCAGAAAGTTATAATTTGTGTTATTTTGTAAGTTAGATGGCATATAGATCAGTGCTCCTTGTCAAGCAGAAAACATGAATCTGAGAATCCATTGGGTTTATTTACGCTGCCTGTTGAACTTTTCAGTAAATGTGTGAATGTGTTTTATAATGTTGTTGACTGTTCAATCAATCTCAAAACCCCATTTTGCTTGAAGAGAAAACATGACTTCTTTAGGTTATAAGGGAAGTCTGGCCAAATTTTCTCTTCGTAATTCAAGTCTTATCCCCCACTGTGGCTATAATCTGATGAGCTGTGTGTATCATATAAGATGTAAAGAATGAATGTTAAAGCTCATCAGATTTATAAGGGTTGATTTATAGTATGAGTGTCTTTCCAAGTTCAACAGGGGCTTTGTTTTTTAATACAACTTCTTTAGGATAAGGGGAGTTGTCAAAAACTAACTTTGGCTGTAACTGGACATATTTCAGTCTTATTTATTAGGAATTCTCCTTCTGTAGCAATGGCTATCAAATTGATGATGTTGTTTTTTACAAAATTGGATAGGGAACGGCGACCTGCATGGCACCTGAAGGCAAGCATGTGGTAGGTGTGGGGGCCATTATTACTGCAGGGCGGCTCCGAGTATGTCTGTCATGAAGTCCTACGGTCGTAGATTAGATCTTCACAAAATCAAATGACATTCTATATTTTATACCTTGCTTCAGGCGGATCAAATTTAGACTAGAGCCAGATTTTTAAAATTTATTCTTAGATTCATGTGTTCAGCTGACATGGTTAATTTTATTTGTGCACCTATTGACACTTTTTGGTTAAAGAGTAATTTGTAAGCAGAAAAGAGATAAAAATGTTTGAGTTCAGGGCATTGAGAAATTCTTATCAACATTTTGTATAATTAAATTCTTATAGTCCATGTTCAAACAATTAAATTAAGTAGTCTGTTGAATTTATATAAAGCAATACATGTATAAAACTTTAGATTATTAATTATAAACATTTTGCTAAAACAACTAGGACATTTAGGTTCACACCTTGATAAGTCTTACTATTGTCAATGTGACCCTATAAATCGAGATGTCCTGATGATTGTTTGTCTAGAGTTTCTTATGGTTATATGTATACAGGGTTTAATCATTATTTTATCCTATTTCAATTTCAGATATATACTTATTATTATGACATTGCCACTGTTATATCTATTCATGTTAATGATCTATTTGCTGTTGGATATAAGCAACATGAGATGTCAATATGAGCGATATCACCTTGCCCATGTTTGATTTCATTTTATAAATATCCTGAATTATCTTTTCATGTTAAAAATATTGAAAAACTCATTGAGATGGTTACAATTAACTGCAATAATAAAATCTGTGGTCAAATTGAACCATCAAATATTGGTGTTTTTATTTTATATTGGTTTTGCGTAAGAATAATTTAATCGACTTTTTCATATCAATATGTTTGGGTTCATTAAAAAATATTCAAAACTCATTGAGATGGTTACAAGTAACTGCAATAATAGAATCTGTGGTGAGATTGAACCATCAAATATTGGTTTTAATTTTCAGATAAGTTTGCGTATTTATTCGCAGTTGATTTGAATATTTTGTGAAAACATCACTTTTAGGTACTGATTTTTGGGTTAAAAATGAATTTTCTGGATTTGTGATAAAAATATTCAAAACTCATTGAGATGGTTACAGTTAACTGCAATAATAGAATCTGTGGTGGGATTGAACCATCAAATATTGGACAATATTTGAAATTTTATCGCTTTTAAGCAATATGAATGGCTACGATACATCTACATTTAATACCATAAGGTTTATTCATTCAACATTATTTGTGATTAGATAAAGAGGAGGTCTGTCTAGAAGAGATTTGTTTTTTGACAGCCAACTAGAATTGTTACCAATTTTTTTGAAGAAAATAAAACAGCTAATTATTTTGGAATCCATTGATTGTCTTGTTTGTGTATATTTTCACATTGTTTCTGCTAGAAATGATGATTTTAGACAACAAACAAGAATGGTTACATTTTAAATCCAAGAAAGAACATCTATTCGTATGAAATTTCTTTAGTGTGAAAATCTAGGAATGAAATGATTTTGTTCATCTGCATTCTTCAACATTTACTAATCTTAACTCTACACCTAACCTTAAAACACTTACACATAGATTCCTAGATTTTATACACCAAAGAAATTATTAAAAAATTTCATTTTCATGAAATTAATAATAGAAGGTAACCAATCTTATGTTTAAAATTATTCTATAGAAATTCTGATTAAGTGTGAAATATCAATTTTCTTTTTGGATAAGAAATATATATGTCCAGTGATCTGATGTTTTAAGGAAAACAGTCTTTTACGTTGAATTTGCAAACCAAAACGTAAAAAAATTTAGTTTTTGACAAAAAAATCTAGAGCATACTTATTTGGTCTTCAAGTGAAAATGTTCGAACTTTTCAAGTCACACTTGGTGTTTGATTTGAAATAGTGTATTGTAGGTAGCCATTCATATTTATTACACATACAACTTAAAATGTATATTTGACATTGAGATGTAGAATTGTCTTGAAATTTTGTTAAATCATTTGGATAATATTTCTATGAAAAAAATATTCTGATTATTCAAATATCATAGAAAAATTCTAAAAATTCAATTTTTAGATTTTTTCTTTTTTAAAGTTATGTGGTAGAAAAAGTCGATTATTACAAAAACTTGTGAATAAATTAGATTCATTGATTGGCAAATAGTAGAATTCCTATAACTGATTCCATGATAGCTGGAAGAAACTTTCTGCCCTCTTTAACCTACAATTTGTACCCAAATTACTATTACCATTACCCTACCCATTCCCTTAATGTTGTTTTTAGAAATAACGCCTTGTTAATATCTATTTCCAGGTTAAAATATTGTTACAAGTAGACAAGAGGAGCTGGAGTTAAAATAGACAATATGAATACTGGTATAAATGAAGTACAGCACACAAATCTTACAGAGATCACCAATTATTAAGTTTAAGAATATTGCAACAGTATATAATAAAAGTATATTAAGATTTGATTTTTATGGCTTCCAACAAGGATCTGAAACATTGTTATTGTGTATCTTATTGAATTAAAAAGATATGAAATGTGTTGTTTTCTATATGCCCACAATATGTCAGTCATGTTTGCCTTGTGAACTTAAAAGAGGTTACAGATTTCTTTGGATTTTGATCAAACTTGATATACTAAATTAGCTTTATTTCTTAAGTGAGTTCCATTTTGGCAAATTTTCTTTTGACACGTTGAGTTTGTGCCCTGGTCTTAGCCCATATACAAAAAGATTGGCCATAGACAAAGATTTCAAATTGCCTGTTAACTTGGTTACAAAACTTTGTAGTGCTTGGTAAATTTAGTGAAGTGAGTGAATGCCCTTGACTTGAGTCCTCTTTATCATCTTTTGATGACTAACATAGTTTAAGCATGTATTGACGTATTTAAGCTGCCATGAAATGTTCTACTGTGTGGGTGTAGCTCACATAGATCTCTGAATTTCTGTGTATGAAGGAATTTCACACTTACCTGTAAAAAAAAAAACCCATGGAACATCTTAAATGTTCAAAAACCTCAAAGTAAACTATCATAATTTCTCCCCATTATGTAGAATGAGAAGTTTCTCTTTTACCCAATTCAAAATCTGTCATTCAACTTGTTTACTTAATTCAGGCTTGAATCAGTATATGCTTTAATTTTATTGCCCTGATAAAGCTCTGCTGCTGTGGGTGTATATTGTGACTGAAATTAACAAATTCATCCATTCATATTAATGCAATAGATATGAAATGCATGTGATCTATAATTACATTAAAATAAATTTATGGTACATGTATTGGGTTCTAAATCTTGAATAAGTCATCTTTCATCATAATCCCAGTCACCCAGCTGTAAATTGGCACTGAAAATTAAAACATTAAGCTGGTGTAAACAATCAAACATAAAATATGCAATATATTAAGGTATCCTAAATGTTTGAACACTGATATAACACAGTCAAACAGCATGAACACTGATATAACAGAGGCTAGTGAGTAGTGAACTAGCATGTATGCTGATATAACAGGGCCTAGTCGAACAGCATGTACACTGATATAACACTGGCTAGTCAAACAGCATGTACACTGATATAACACAGCTTAGTCAAACAGCATGTACACTGATATAACACAGTTAAGTCAAATTCACCGATATAACACAGCTTAGCCAAACAGCATGTACACTCATATAACAGAGACTAGTGAGTAGTGAACTAGCATGTACACTGATATAACACAGGCTTGTCGAACAGAATGTACACTGATATAGCACCACCTAATCGAACAGCATGATATAACACAGACTAGTCAAACAGCATATATGCTGATATAACACAGCCTAGTCGAACAGCATGCACATTGGTATAACACAGGCTAGTCGAACAGAATGTACACTGATATAACACAGGTTAGTCAAACAGAATGTACACTGATATAACACAGTCTAGTTGAACAGCATGTATGCTGATATAACACAGCCTAGTTGAACAGCATATGTGCTGATATAACACAGACTAGTCCAACATGACATGATGCAATTTACAAGGCTAATGTCACAAACACCGACACAAATAAACATAAAACGTGTTTGGGACTGACTGAAAACACATTTAAACAAAGATATTACAACCATAATATGCAGTCTTTCAAAAATCATAAATATGCAAATAACACTGTATACATTTGGCAACTCCAACAGAAAAATAATAATTTCAAAATATCCTGGTTGATTGATAGCAGAGCCAATGCCTACACAAATAAAACCAAACGATGCAACTTGTGTCTTACTGAAAGGCTTTCGCTTATTAATGCCCACGTCTTTGAACAAACGTTCCGAACTTGTCAGACACGAAAATAAACTTCAGTAGGGACGCAGGCTGAAATAGATCAGTTGTCTGAAGATCGCACAGCGTGAAACTCTGAGTAACAACACGTTTCAGGTTCTATTTCAATATTTTTAATATTTCTATATATCGCTCTACATTTAATGTATTGAGCACTATTTTTACATTAAAAATATTTATTATATCCTCTTTCTTAAATAAATTGTTTTAACAATAACTAGTTTTTTTTATTAATCCGCAACTCAACAGCAATCAAATGTGGAGCATGTTAAACACTGTATAAGACACAATTGTTTCATGATTTTGACATAACTTGGTGTAAGTGTTTGTAATCAAAGAATGTTTAGTATGAATTATTGCCCTTGTTTTTACAAACAAGTTGAGTTTTAAGCTTGTAAACACTCTAGAAGTCACAATTCTTGCTGGATTTTGACGAAACTTGTTATTGTTCAGATTCAAAGGAGGTATATATGAAAAGATTTAATACATTTTTTTTCTGTAACTGTCAAATATATTTGTTTAAAATCAAAGCTACAAGTGGGCGTATATTTCTTTGCTTGGCAAGCTATCTGTATATTTATAGTTAGAGATTTCATTCCAAATCTGCCCAAAATTTGATCTCGCGATTGTTTATTCTTAATAGAATATTATATATTCATACGCTGCAATCTAACGATATCACAGGAGATCGCTCTAGAAATTTGTGCTCATTTGTAACGCTTGCTTGTGCACCTCTGAAATTGAATTTGGTGATGATGCGATGATTTTTATGGCATAAAACTCTGATATTGCGTTCATAAAACTCTGATATCACTTTCGTTTTACAGTTCACATTTACTTCTTGATCAAGCTGCTGGGGGGCGTATACGCTTGAGAGACATGCACCAAGTCTATGTTTTGTTATTACATTGTGATTATATTATTACTGTATTGTGATAATTGTGTGATAATGTTGTGATTATATTGTGATTATAGATAGAAGACAGTGTATTAAAGATACAAAGACAAGATAAGAGTGATAATATAGTAGAAATTAAACATGGTTCTAAAACAGATAGATGGCTTGTTATAAAGAAAATATTAGATTCTTCTAAAATATCTTTACAAGTAAGTATTCTTTATTGAATTAAATTTTGATTAAAAAAGCTTACCATTTAAATAACATCTTTTCTAAAGCTGCTTTATTGATAAAGTTGATTGATTTTTTAATTACTTATTGTCTTTTGTTGAATAATGATGTAGGCTCATTCTTTACTATGAAAAAATGATTTTCTAACTTAGGTGAAGTCTGGTGTGGATGTAGAATCAACAGAAATAGCTCTAGCATTTCCCCTAGCCAGTAAAAAACTCAAACGGCAATATCAGGTATTTATCAAAACTATTATTATGCTTTAAATCTATCTTAAAAGATGAAATTATATAAGTACGAAATTTCCCTGATAGCACACTGCAATATCTTCATTAGATTAATACAAGACTTGTTGTAAATATTGTAAATGTAATGAATGTATTATGTTTTGTAGGTTCTACCAGATAAGCAGTTAGTGTTTGCCTTCTTACCATTAAGAAATTATGGTTTTCGATTTATTGTACAAGGTGATTTTGATGTACCCTCAAGCCGTGAGTGTGTTGACCGTGACAGTGCCTGGAACCAATGGTTACGTAATGAAATACATACCTTATTTATTGAAGCTCTTGATGTATTCAAAGTAAGTTTTTAAATTCCAGAAAGTTCTTGCGAAACACAAGAACAGAGAGACAGAAAAGCCAAACAGAAGATCTAGAGTATTTGCTGTAAATATAAAATATAGTTAATGACATTATTTTGATTTATTTAGATGTTGTCTATTTTTGTTTTAGGCACATCCAGACTTTGATGAGCTTGAAGCATTGTTATCATTCTTACAATTTGTACCAATGGAAGATGAGATTCTGGATTTTTTCAAACCAGTTGCTAGTCAGATATTGGGTAAATTAAGAGCTAAAGAATGTTTACCAGTTGTATCTAGTAAACCAGGTAAATTATTTACACAATTAGTTTGTAGGCCCTGCTCAATCCAGTATTTTTTGTGATATTCAGAAAATAGTACCGAATCTGCCAATTGGAGTTAGTTGCATACAATATTAACATATTCTATCTTTGTGTTGCTTTGTTTATTTTTTGATGTGTTGAGTGCTGTTTGTTTGCTCATGTCTAAAGAGCTGTGATTTGTGCTGACAGGACAAATTTTTCTTTATAAAGTATACATTGCTATTATATTTATCTGAATAAAAAACCAACTCAATCGTAGTGTTTCCAATTACATAAACTTGTTATGCCTAGGAGACTTGTTCTGAATATATGTACTCAGTGGTGGTGCCAGCCTTCTGGAACTGGGGTACAAACAGGGGGCAGACTGATAAATGAGGGGCCAACTGTCAGGAACAATTTTTGAAAAATAAAAATTGAATTGGTGCAGTCTGACACATAATTGCTGAGAACAATGTATTAATCATATTTTGAAATTTCTTATAAATTAAGTGAAGGTGCAAGCTGGATTACTAAAGGAGGGGAGCGGGAGAAAATGTACCCCCACTGGTGACCCTGTAGGCCTTTTTCTTAACAGTACACTGCTTAAGTTCAACATGAAATCTCATCTGGGCATATGTTATTATTGACATGTCTTCAAAAGAAGATAACAATTGAACAGTACCAGCTATTAGAAGTATAATATGTGTATATTTGATTGTATATAAGTAATATAACTAAAAGATTGATATTTGATTGTATAGAAGTAATATAACTAAAAGATTGATATTTCATTGTAGGTATATATGAATGGAAGATGCCGTCTCAGACTGTTATTGTTAATGATGCCTTAGTAAGAGAAGTTATATCTCCTGACATACTTCTAACACATTTAAATCTATATTATCTATCTCAAGATGTAGCTAATATGTTAAATCCTACATTAGCTAGAAATCTTGGGGTAGAAATGATTACTACTGAAAGACTGCTACAAATTGGGAGATTTTTTGTCCAGATGTTTGCTATCAAACAAATTGGTAAGTGTGCCTGTAGTTTTTGTGGTCTTGGGATTATTGGATGCGGGTGTATATTGAAGTATATAGGAAAATATAAATCACACGATAACGTGCTAAGAGTAGGTAAAAAGTCTATATATTGTAGTTACGACACATTTACTCTCAGTATATCGACTTTTTACCTACTCTTAGCACGTGATTTATTTTTTCCTACATTACAAGTCAAATCGTCGTTTTATTTTTTATATTGAAGGCAGAACTGAACTTTTATTTTTGTTTATTAATTATGATATAATTTCCTGTGTAGCTTGGATTGAGCCCTTTTAAGCAGTCTTTGTAGACAGGCAAATGGATATTTAGGTGGCTTAGTGTATCTTTTTGCATGTCGTAATCTGCCATGAAATAGATTAGTTGATTAGACTTGATGATTATTTTTAATGTGATTTTTTTTAGAAAAAGCACAACAAGTGTTAACACTAGCAAAATGGATGGCGTGTGTTTACAGAAGTTTAGATGAATTGAACCCTGATGAATCAGTCTATAAGGAGTTGAAATCAATGAGAGTTATCCCCCTTTCTACAGGAGAGATAACTTCCTTGTCAGATGAAACTGTGTTTATTATTCCACAACAAAACAAAACTCAGAAAACTAAAACAACAGGAGGTCTGTATTTTATATTTTGTTAGTAATTCATAATGAACATTCTATTGAGACTTCAAATTATAGCCTACAGGATGAATGTCACCTATCCTATATTTTACCTTTTTCAAATGTTGTCTGTGATACTAGCAAATTTTGCAGAGCGAAGTTAAGTGGAATGGCCGGAACCACTGATGTCTGATTGAAAATTTGAATGTTGATGCAATCATTGTCCCTCATACTCATACAAAACCTTTTCACAATTCCTTTTGTTAGAATATAAAAATACTGCATATAGGAATCCTAAAAGTTTACTCTGTAATTTGTACACAAATGCAAATTGAATTGTTCTTTTGATATTCAAATTACAGATCCAGTTAACAGAATTGAAAGAGATTTAAAAACAGTAGATAGTGGATTAATCTCTACACCAGATAATGAGATTAATTCACAAGTACAGAAACTATTATTACATATTGGAATAAAACAATTATCACCAAATGATTTAATACACTATCATATTATACCTACATTACAATCAGATCATTGGAAGGTTTGTATTAAATGTTTCCCATGCTTAATTTTTGATAAAATACACCCCAAGAAGCTCACAATGGCCCAGGAATGGCCCCTCAAGAGTGACCCCTTCCATTTGAGAAGGCCTGATGTAGATAGTCCTTCTGTTTTTCTATATATGGCTTGGTAGCACTATGTAATCCTGTTTCTGAGATGTAAGTATGATTGGTCGAACTGATGTACCCCTTTAACCATCCATTAAGGGGGAAGAAAAAAAAAAGATATTGTAAATAGTATTTGTGTTTGTTTGATATTACAGAGTAAAAGTAGAGAAGTACTAATAAGTTATGTTATGTATATCAAGAATCAATATGATAAACAACCATCAATTATAAATATTGAAGAATTTAAAACTGTGGTACAATTAGCTACAAATCATGGTTTTAAATCACCAGTAGATACCTCTATACATTTTACACCAAACTATGGCAATTCTATCAATTTATCAACCCAACTTCCAGGTATAAATTTTATTAGCTGATTTATATAGAGAAATTATTTCATGTATTTAAAGAATTGTTTGAACATTTAAAGAGCTACTATAATGAAAATCCATACAAGCAAAGTTGTAGCCTAATAAACTATTGACTGAACAACTTAGACAGCAATGGAGTACCTGCTGAAAAAAAACATGAAACAAAATCATTTTAACCCTTTGAACTCTGATGTTACTTTGGCTAAAACGTCATATACCCTGAACTCCCAGCACTATTTCTTAAAATGTATTATGGTAACGTTGTATGACGTCACTTGACAAGAACGGTTTACCGGGTATATATAACGTAAGGATGAGCCGGTATACCGGCTTGTCGGGTTGAAAAGGTTAAACAGTGCCCTACATGGCCATTAACCAGATGATATTATTACCCAGTTTGTGTGTTTAAATTCTATTCTGATTGTTATTAGGTTATGACTGGATATTAATTGATGGTGAATATCTAACATCTAATACAAGTACAAGCTCTCAACATCAGTGGCATGATTTTCTACAAAAACTTGGTGTAACAGACTTTATACATGTCAAATCAGAAGATGTTCCAATTTCTTATGAAAATATGGTAAGTGATTGTAGTTTCATGTTGTATCATTCTAAATACTGTATGAATTTTATGATTAAAGTTAAAAAAAATGGTAACATCTGTATACTAACATATATTGATCAAGTTGTAAGATCTGAATACTCACAAATATTGATCAAGTTGTAAGATCTGAATATTCACAAATATTGATCAAGTTGTAAGATCTGAATACTCACAAATATTGATCAAGTTGTAAGATCTGTATACTAACTAATATTGATCAAGTTGTAAGATCTGTATATTAACAAATATTGATCAAGTTGTAAGATCTGTATATTAACAAATATTGATCAAGTTGTAAGATCTGAATACTAACAAATATTGATCAAGTTGTAAGATCTGAATATTAACAAATATTGATCAAGTTGTAAGATTTGAATACTAACAAATATTGATCAAGTTGTAAGACCTGAATACTAACAAATGTTGATCAAGTTGTAAGACCTGAATACTAACAAATGTTGATCAAGTTGTAAGATCTGAATACTAACAAATATTGATCAAGTTGTAAGATCTGTATATTAACAAATATTGATCAAGTTGTAAGATCTGTATATTAACAAATATTGATCAAGTTGTAAGACCTGAATACTTACAAATATTGATCAAGTTGTAAGATCTGAATACTAACAAATATGATCAAGTTGTAAGACCTGAATACTAACAAATATTGATCAAGTTGTAAGATCTGAATACTAACAAATATTGATCAAGTTGTAAGATCTGTATATTAACAAATATTGATCAAGTTGTAAGATCTGTATATTAACAAATATTGATCAAGTTGTAAGATCTGTATATTAACAAATATTGATCAAGTTGTAAGACCTGAATACTTACAGATATTGATCAAGTTGTAAGATCTGTATACTAACAAATATTGATCAAGTTGTAAGATCTGTATACTAACGAAATATTGATCAAGTTGTAAGAACTGATAACCAACAAATATTGATCAAGTTGTAAGACCTGAATACTTACAAATATTGATCAAGTTGTAAGACCTGAATACTTACAAATATTGATCAAGTTGTAAGATCTGTATACTAACAAATATTGATCAAGTTGTAAGTTCTGTATACTAACAAATATTGATCAAGTTGTAAGACCTGAATACTAACAAATATTGATCAAGTTGTAAGATCTGAATACTAACAAATATTGATCAAGTTGTAAAATCTGTATACTAACAAATATTGATCAGGTTGTAAGACCTGAATACTAACAAATATTGATCAAGTTGTAAGATCTGATAACTAACAAATATTGATCAAGTTGTAAGACCTGAATACTAACAAATCTTGATAAAGTTGTAAGACCTGAATACTAACAAATATTGATTAAGCTTTACAACTGTATTTTTTGTCATTATTTTGCAGGATAAAACATTATGGGCTGATTATAAGATATTCCTACCTAAATATGAAAATGGTTATATTGTTTCTGACTTTATTTGTGAAGAGTTCCAGAATTTAGTACTTCATAATAAACATCAAAGCACATTTTATCAACAGATGAAGATTTTGTTTACCAAAATAGACCAAGAGTGGAACCAGAAATATTCTCGATATATGACAGTATCACTAAAATCTTCAGATGGTCATGAATTAAAAACAGTTCAGTCTTCTTTCGCTAATTATCTTAAAACATTAGAATGGACACCATGCTTAGAATTTACTAAACAAGAAAGTGGAAAGGGTTTTGAAGTGGTTTCCAAAGAAACCAACAAGAGAGCTTGTAATTTATATGTTCTTGACCCTAGAATTCAAAATATACTAGCTCATACTGTATCTTACATAAACACTAGTGTTTTTGAACAGAGTAACTTTTGTGATTTTCTTCAAGTGAAAAAAACACTAGATCCTCAAATGGTGAAGTCTTTATTAATAGAGTGGAGTCAACGGACCAACCCAAATCAACCAGCATCTTATATTGGTAGTTTGAATCAGATGAAGTCTATCTACGTATATTTATGTGATAATTTGATCAATAAAGATGCTCAGAATTTATTTTTTGACAATGCAGTGATCTTTGTACCAAAGTCAAAACTAGATAAAAATCAAGATGAAAATACACTAGTAGATGGATTAATGTTAAATCGTGAAGAAGTATGGTGGGAAGATAGTTCAGAACTCTTTAGTTATTACAATTACTTACTGAAAGAATATCACTCTGAACTGGCTGATAAATACATCATATCAGGTTTCTACAGATCACCCAATTTTGAAAATCTTTTCGTCAACATGTGTAAGATATCACGAACACCAAGGATGATTGATTTTGCTGAATTGCTCAAGTTGCTGGTGACTGTTCATGAACCAACCTACAAGAATGTATTTTATAATGTATTAGAGATTTATTCCATCATTGGCATGACTTTAACACCCCAGAAAACAGATGATGCCATGATAGAGGGTGCCAAACAGGAAGAAAGATTAGCAATTATTCAGAAATTAAGTAAATTAAAGATATTCTGCTCCAAGAGAGATGTCTGGGTATCTTTAGATGAGAAACCTATGATAGCTGATAATCCCGAATTAGAGAAGATGTTTGTTGACAAAGAGAATGTTCACTTTATCAAGTTAGTGGTGGGCAATAAACAGAAGGATAAACGGGGAAAAATTCATGGTATGTATTATAAATAGTTGTTCTAATTGTACGTATGAATTCAATACGATCTTTCTCAGAAGTCTAATGGCACTTATTTCAGGCAGTCAAGTATATGTAGTTGTCACAGTTCATCATATTGATTTTTGACCAAATTCTGTCTTTTACTATTCATAAAATTGATATAGCTAGATTAATTGCACAAAACAAATGGAGAATCAAGAATGTGAATTATATCTGATAAAATTAGTATTGAAAAACACTGATAATTTTTCAGATCATCATACAAAGATAGATAAAGATGTAATGAGATTTATAAAGATGTTTCCAATACCAAAACTTAGTGAAAGTATCAAAATGATATCAGTTCCAGGAATATTAAAACCATGTCCTTCATTGAATTTATACATGTATCACCTTACACCAATTATTCAACGTTATCTATATACTCATTACCAAGATGTATATAATACTTTCGTGGCTCAAAACATGGCTGAAACTTTACTACAATTGCAGTTTTTTCAGGTAAGCTGTATAGTGTTTATAAACATGTGGTATAACTTTAATTCTAATAATATGAGATTCTTGTCATAATCATCACTTTACTTTTTATACGCCCACATGTAATGTGGAGCGTATATTGCCGTCACCCATGTCCGTCGGTCCGTCCGTCCACAATTGGTCGTTAACACTCTACAAGTCACAATTCTTTACAGATTTTTACAAAACTTACTGAAATTGTTCATTATCACCCAAGGATGAACCCTATTTAAAATCAAATGAATCGAAAAATATTTAATATAAATTATTGCCCTTATTCTTTAAAACGCGTTCGATTTTCAGCCTGTTAACCCTCTACAAATCACAATTCTTTACCAGGGTTCGCACAGCCTTGAAAAACCCTTGAATTCTGTCCGTTGCCTTGAAAAACCTTGATTTCAAAAAAAGTCTTTGAAAACACCATAAGAAACCCATTTTCTCTTGAAAAGTCCTTGAATTTTGAGTTGAGTGAATTTGTCTATCGTATGTTTTTATCGGACATTTTTATTTGGGTAAGATTTATCAACAGAACAGCCGTAACTGAAAATAATAAAACGTTGACTTGGAAGTATTTAGATTACATAGTAGGGGGTATAAAGCAACAGCCATGGGTCATGATTGCATGATTGATATGGCCTTCTTGTTTGCCTTAATAATAACTGCAAAAACAAAAGCTTCGTCGTTTATAAGTATCCTCTATCATCATGTCCTTATTTGTCTACGTATAGCTTTGTCGTAGATATGTACAATCTGGGTTTGAGAGATTAACCCGTAGGCCTACTACCTTGAAAATTTAGATTCAATGTCACGGGAATATATATGACAAATGCCAGTATTGATGACTTCACAAATTACTTAGAATATATAAGGAGTATAAAATATATAAAAAGCCATTATTGAAGAAATTATATAAAAAATGAATGTGTTGGCCTGGATTGTAGGCCTATTTAATCACTGTTGATGGAAATGCAATTTTAACGCTAATATATTGGTGTCTTGGTTTTGCCAACTTGTTTATTGTTTTTTTCGTCCAGAGGGATGCACATTATTTACGGTGACAGTTTTACAAAGATTTACTTCACTGCTCAGATAAGAAATTGCTCCACAAAATTTAAAACTGCTGTGCAATATTGGCCAATAGAGCAAAAAAAACTACTATGCAAATAAATTTAGTAATTTGTACCCTGACACACACATCTTCCTGCAAAGAACAGATTAACCCCCTTGACAAATATTAACTATCTTTATTGATTTCACAGTTCAGAAGTTAGGTACAAATGTATTCTACAGACTAATATCCTTGAAAAGTCCTTGAATTTCAAAGCCCAGAGTCCTTGAAAAGTCTTTGAATTTTTGAGGCAAAATGCTGTATGAACCCTGTTTACAGATTTTTACAAAACTGAAAAATATACAATAAAAATATTAATTTAAGTTCTGAACGAAATATAGGCCTTTGACTACAATGAATATTTCATGGTTGTGATGGTTTCTGTTTTCTGCCAAATGTTCTTTTTTAAACAAAGCTGCCAGTGGGCGTATATTACCTTGCCTGGCAAGCTATCTTATAAACGGTTTAATTGTTGTTGTTGTTGCTGTTGTTGTTGAACAATTTTATAAATATAGAAAAGCTGAAAACAAGTTTGATATGTTAAACTTGTATGTTATATTTGGTCTAATATCAGGGCTTTAAATTACCTTATTTTAAACACACCCGGTATTTGCCCATATATAGGGCAGCGCTCCTGATAAGCTACTAATGTCTTATCATCAGTTTAGATCTCAGGGTTTTTAGATCTAGTTTTGGACGAATTGGACGTATATTTTTACCATGTTCTAGAGCAAAATAGCGGAGGCTGATGCTCTTTAATACATTTCATTTCTGAAGGGTTATATGATTTCATTTATGGAGGTGGTTGGTGGAAATTGTTGCATCTCTGGCTCTGGAGTGCTTAAAAAGCTTGAAGGGACATCTGATTTTAAAAATTTGGGCGCTGCTAATTTTGACATGACAATTACCATAGTAACTATCATTTAATCTAAACCCTGACATATTAATTGGTGAAAACTATTTTTAGGTTTAACAGCTCAAAAATACTGAATCGTGTATGAGAAACTGGTGTTTATTTTTCAGGCAGGAAAATTAGAAGTTGTTTACTCATTGAAGAATGTTCTCGATGTAATCATTTCTAAAAATGAGAAATGTGTTTTTAAAGAGTCTGAATTTGTCTTTGATCAAGCTCATATTGAGAATTATTCTATAATTAACAAAGAAATAGCTAATTATTTTAGTCAAGATAATACTGAACTAAAGAAATACTTAAGGTTAGTGCAGATTAATAAATTAGAATGTAAATACTTGCCACAGGGTTCTTTCCTATGATTATCTCAAATCTGTTGAAAAAAAGTCAATGATTTGTCAATTGTCTAAAAGCAACCAAAGTTTGCTATGAAGTTTTTCAAATTTTGTCATACTTTCAGTTCGTTACTAATTGAGTTGAGACAAGCAATGAAAGAACAATCAGACCAAGCTATTATGGAGATTTTAGACAAGGAAGAGATAGAAGAACTACCTAGTGAAGAAGTGGTTTGGTTTGTTCCTCCTCCAATAATACAACCTAGAATACCTACCCCACCCCCTCCTCCAGGTATTACATTTACGTCTTTGTTTGTTGTTTTTATCTCTTACTGAAAACAGCCTAATTTTAGAGAGTATTGTTGTCTTTATTCCAATCAAAGTGATGACAAGTCCCCAATCTTTTCTCAGGGACCCAAACTCAAGCCGCGTTACTGTTACCTGATCCTGAACTATGCCAGATTTCCAAGAATGCTGGGATATAATGTGCTTGCAACCCATGTGACCCTTGACACTGACAGACCTTGCAACCTTTTGAAGGTGTGCTTGTGACCCAAAATTTTGAAGTCTGGAAGACTAAGTATTTTAATATTATGGCTGTAGCTATCAAACTAACAGGAAGTCTGTTAAAAAGCATAGAAAGTAGATATCAATGTATGGAATAAATCAAGAAAATGAGTGAGTGTATTGTTAAGTACTGTGAATTCAATCCTGTATAACAAATATTAATTATAGCCATACCAGAAGTGAATGTTGAAGGTGGAAATGGAAGTAGTAAAGAGAAAACACTGAGATCATGGCCTCCACAAGCTCCTGATGACAGTAAAAAGAGAGGTAGCCTACATTGTTCTTTATATAAATTTTATCAAGGAACCAACATTTGCTATGTAGACTCTCTGACCTCTGAATAGGCAATCCCTGTTGCAGAGTGGCATCAAGGGTTCTTAAGGTTTATGGGTATAATACCCTGCTACTCTTGCAATATAGATTTTGGAGTTGAACTCAATAGCCTAAGGTTTATGGGTAGCAGAATGACCTCAGTAAAAACATAAACCTTTTGTTTTGTAAGAAATGCACTAAATGAACACTATTAACTTTGTGGACTCTTTGAAAAGAATACCAAGGGGTTCACTGTTGCTATTCTGTTTGCAATTTGTAGACAGACTTTATGGTCAAATTGTGGACAAACTATGCATAGAAATGGACAAATTTCGAACTCCACGCATAGACCAACATATCCACACTAAACACAGATAAACTGTAAATCGATTTACAAGTAGTTGAAAATATCAAAATTTCTACAGTAAGCTATCTTTGAGTTTGATTGGTTGTGTGTGCTGTGCTGTGATCTGATTGACTGTCATGAACTGTCACAGCTATTAACATAGCATTTATCATTCTTGAACTCAAATTTGGGTTTCATTAGGTCCAATCCTTTGTACCTCGTTGATGGGCTTTAAGTTCCCAAAAACCATGCTCATTGTCTCTGATCCTAACATGGTCTACTAGAATACAGATAGAATGAATTATATCTGTTATGATTGCTTTAGTTCTTAGATTTCAAAATGATTCTCATTGTTTATTATATTTTTATAGATACCAATGTTACTTATAAACCATTAGGGGCTACATTATGGCCACCACCTAAACCAGAAGGACATGTACCTAAAGAAAGACCTAATTTCTTACCATCCAATATTAAAGTAGTTGATGCCAAACCAGCTGAAAGAAACTCACCTAATGATGGTGCAGATGAGATGATGACTGAAAGACCAAAAGTACAAAGAGTACTGTCTGGTAACCATGGAAATCAAGAACACAGACCACATCCTGATGGTTCCTCTCAAGAAAATCAGACTGTAAGCCGTGAAGAACTAGTGAGAAGTACTGCAGGATCTACTCTAGCAATTAGTACACCTGAAGATGCAGGAGGTGACAGTCGTATGTGTCTTGCTTTTGCTTGCTCTCTATTATTTTATGCATTTGTGTAACCAGTTACATCCATTGATGTGTCTTGTTAAATGTGAACCAAACAAAATACCTTTTCTTTTTCATTACCGATCCTTGCAATTAAAAGCATATTTTATCTAAGCATATTCTAAAAAAAAAGTTCTATCAAATAAGGACCTAAATATCTGCATTTCCAGCTGAATATAATTTCAGCCATGTGTATCACTTCTCAGAATTAAAATGTGGCATGCAATTAACTTGTAAAATAAGTAAACATACAAATATCACCAATATCATGAAGTCATCATTGACACTGAGAATGTTGATAATGATCTAAAAATGGTCACAGTGAAAAAAATTATAGTCCTAATGCGAAGAAACAAATTTGAAAGTAGTACAGACAGCTTTAAACAAGCAAATATTTTGATCACTTTATGAACCTTTGGCTTATTCAAGACAGTTCATGTTTACTTGTGATACCACTCAGACAAACTTCTAAGGATATTTGGATACCCATGGTCCTACATCATTTAACAATTTTATAATCATTTTTTTAGTTAATTTTTGTACTCTTTTTGTTGTCATTTCAATATATTTGTATTACATTTAAATAGCGCTCAATAAGATAGTTCTGTCTGTTTAAATTCTGCCTCTAATCGAACAGTAATGAACCAGATCTGTTCTCTTCACAATTTACCCATCTTTTTTTTTCGCCATTCTGTCTGCACCTTCAGATTAAACTTCCATAAATCCTGAAAGTGCAGAACTTACCAATCAAGTACGCTCTTATATTAGTCTGTGGCATGATCGTTTTGTTATCTCTAATCTCCTGATTTTCACAGCTTGATTGATGCTTCCTGCAATATTTTTTTTTGATAATTTAATATTATTTAAGAGAAATTATACACTTATATTGTTGGCAATGTTGGCATACATGATTATTGTCTATTACTGAGTATGATATTGAACATTATTGAGATTTAGTTATTGCCCTTGACCTGAAATAGAAAAGTCAAAATTGATAGGTGAATCATGTAAAGACTTTGGATTTCATGAATTTTTATTGGATTTGATTTTCATGATTTGTCAATGATCTGTTTTAGATCAATGTATGTGATTGACACTTGAGATTTTATTTGATTTTATTGTTCGAACGGATGGTGAGTATAAATGACTACAATTGTTTCAGTGGCTGTATGTTTATTGAATGATATTTCTAGGTAAAAGAAAGATGGATGATAATGGTGGTATTATTGGTAATGAAAGTAAGAGGCGTGCCTCTAGTCCTCCCCTACCAACAGATACTAATACTAATAATAATAATAATACTCCTAATAGACAACATAGATCTCCTTCACAGAATAAATCTACTGATCCTAATCATAAGAGACCTTTTAATTTAGGTACCTTTTCTTGTTTATTTACATATACATATCCTATTTTCCACATCTTATCAGGCAAAGTGTCTAATCAGGCAAATTTTACCGCAATGTCTTTCTCATAAAATCATGGATTTTTAGAATACCCTTCCACTTCACAATTATGTACTTGTTGAGTGACGGAACTGTTGTGTGCAGAGAAATCCAACCATTTTTATACGCCCACATGAAATGTGGAGCGTATATTGCCGTCACCCATGTCCGTCGGTCCGTCGGCCCGTCCGTCCGTCCACAATTGCTCGTTAACACTCTACAAGTCAGAATTCTTAACGGATTTTGACGAAACTTGCTGAAATTGTTTATTATCACCCAAGGATGAACCCTATTGAAAATCAAAAGAATCGTAAAATATTTAATATGAATTATTGCCCTTGTTCTTTAAAACGCGTTCGATTTTTAGCTTGTTAACACTCTACAAGTCACAATTCTTTACGGATTTTGACGAAACTTGCTGAAATTGTTTATTATCACCCAAGGATGAACCCAATTGAAAATCAAAAGAATCGAAAAATATTTAATATGAATTATTGCCCTTGTTCTTTAAAACGCGTTCGATTTTTAGCTCGTTAACACTCTACAAGTCACAATTCTTTACGGATTTTGACAAAACTTGCTGAAATTGTTTATTATCACCCAAGGATGAACCCTATTCAAAATCAAAAGAATCGAAAAATATTAAATATGAATTATTGCCCTTGTTCTTTAAAACGCGTTCGATTGTTAGCTTGTTAACACTCTACAAGTCACAATTCTTTAGGGATTTTGACGAAAATTACTGAAATTGTTTATTATCACCCAAGGATGAACCCTATTGAAAATCAAAAGAATCGAAAAATATTTAATATGAATTATTGCCCTTGTTCTTTAAAACGCGTTCGATTTTTAGCTCGTTAACACTCTACAAGTCACAATTCTTTATGGATTTTGACGAAACTTGCTGAAATTGTTTATTATCACCCAAGGATGAACCCTATTGAAAATCAAAAGAATCGTAAAATATTTAATATGAATTATTGCCCTTGTTCTTTAAAACGCATTCGATTTTTAGCTCGTTAACACTCTACAAGTCACAATTCTTTACGGATTTTGACGAAACTTGCTGAAATTGTTTATTATCACCCAAGGATGAGCCCTATGGAAAATCAAAAGAATCGAAAAATATTTAATATGAATTATTGCCCTTGTTCTTTAAAACGCGTTCGATTTTTAGCTCGTTAACACTCTACAAGTCACAATTCTTTACGGATTTTGACGAAACTTGTTGAAATTGTTTATTATCACCCAAAGATGAACCCTATGGAAAATCAAAAGAATCGAAAAATATTTATAATATGAATTATTGCCCTTGTTCTTTGAAATACGTTTTAGTTTTTAGCTCATAAACACTCTACAAGGCAGAAAGATTTGACTAAACTTGATGAATGCTGAGCCCTTGATGAAATTGAGAAAAAAAATATTTGGACGACACTTAATTTAAGTTCTGAACGAAATGTAGGCCTATGACTATAGGTTGAATATTTGATGGTTTCTGTTTTCTGCCAAATGTTCTTTTTCAAACAAAGCTACCAGTGGGCGTATATTACCTTGCCTGGCAAGCTATCTTAATATCTGCCAAAAGAAAGTGTCATTAGAATTTTATGTTTTGATCTTTTAGATGCACCAAAATGGCTGGATAGTTTTACAGTTATACCATATGATGACTTGCCATCAACTAGTGAAACACCATTACCATTAGATTTTCCTGAAGAGTCTGACTCAGATTTATCAGAAGTTGGCAAATGGGGAGAACATGTTGTGTATGATTATTTATTAAAAAAGAAAAATGAAGATCCTAGAATTGAATCAGTGGAATGGGTAAACGAAGAAAAGGAATCAGGAAATCCATATGATTTTGTTATCACTTATCGTAATGATAAGGAGGAGTTAATCACGCTTTACAGCGAGGTAAAGAGTACGCGATCTAGTTCTAAAAGAATGTTTGAGATATCAATGCAAGAAGTAAAGTTTGCGATGGATGATCGAGTAAATTATGAAATCTATAGATTGTTTAATGCTGGTCAAAGTGATAATGTTAAACTAGTTCGTATTAATAATATATCTGATAAAGAAAATATTAGGCTTTGTATGTTTATATAGTCATATATCAATATAGAATACCCTATTGGCTAGTACCAATTTATTTCTAAAATGTGCTATAGTCATGTGTTCAATGTCCCATTTTTTTTTTAAAGATCCTATCATCATTTTGTATATTTTTTTATATTAATGTGTTTTCAACTGAATTTCAGATTTGTCAGTCTTATCTATATCATGTCAGACATTATTTTAAGGGTTCCAAATATTATTTTTATAAAGAAACCAAAAAAAAATGTGTGCAAAATGTTCTGTTTTGCTTTAAAATCATCAGTTTGACTGTTTTGATCATACATATACCGGTGAGAAAAATTTACTTGATAGATATATATTATTTGATGATGGGATTTAAATCTTTTAGGGTCTGAAAGACTCAATTAGTATTTGAGTTATACAAATAATAAAATTGTTTGTATATACAGTAATTTATGATGAATATACAGTATTAGATGTATTATTGTCTTATGTTGTAAATATATTATAGTTTTAAAGTAGCCTGTAAAATACTTTTCATATTGAGCTATAAATGTAAATTTAGAAAAAATAGTAAGATTTGTTAGGCAAGTATCATTCTTAAGTAATATAATGTTCATCTAATCAGGTTTGAAAATATTTGCTCTTTTGATGACATCAAGTAATCTGTAGCCGTTACAATAATACTTCTTTTTACAGATGCTTTAATTGATTAAAAATTAGGGGCATATAAAATAATTTTAATAAGGATATTATATTCAGACCTTATATAGATTATAGATAATGTGAATATAGGAAATCCATTTGAAATAAGCATATTATAATATTATATATATTTTTTTGTCCATGACACATTATAGATTCAATTAGTAATTAACACATTGATCTCAAAATTTGGAAATATCACTGAAATACATGTACATTGACTTAAATATTTACATTAGTATAATTGGAATCAAATATAAATCCATATCTAAATGAAATTTTTGTTTGTAGTTTTGGGGGTTGTTTTTTGGTTTTGATATTTGTCGTTCAAACACAGTTACCAAACTTATGGGAAATTTGATTTTGTAAGTTTACATTAATTGTTTGTGTTTTTATACACATGGAATTTTTGTTTGTAGTTTTGGCGGTTGTTTTTTGGTTTTGATATTTGTCGTTCAAACACAGTTACCAAACTTATGGGAAATTTGATTTTGTAAGTTTACATTAATTGTTTGTGTTTTTATACACATGGAATTTTTGTTTGTAGTTTTGGCGGTTGTTTTTTGGTGGTTTTGATATTTGTTATTCAAACTGAGTTACAAAATTTATTTAAATTTGTAAGTTTATATTAATTCTTTGTATTTTTATATGAAATTGTCATGAACTATTTATTTACAATTGTAATATCAGGCCAGAACAATTTTGTTTTCTTGTTTTATGGATCCCATCTACCAGAAATGTGAAAAAAAATCAAAATCAGCTAGGCCTACTGTGGAAAAAAAAAGTCTGTTTCTTGATGGAAAATACTAGTACTAGTACATAATAAATTATAGAAATTGTAAGGAAATGCTATGCACAAAGCATAAAATACATACATTAAAAAATATATAAAATGAATGTTTATGTTTTATCTAATGTCCTCCACACAATTTTTGTCTTCTTTTGTCCGTCTGCCTCCAATAAAATCTGTAAAACTAGAAAATAAACTGGTCTGGCCTTATAATTGGTCAATGAAAAGTTTTCTTCATTCTGATTCTTTTGATATATATTTTATTCAATAATCTTTCCTTTTTTGAATGATACATTTACAAAATATATCTTTAAGTTTGTATTTTAGTCATATTAAACTTTTAATACATATTCAACAACTGAACTCGAACAGTCTACTATGTTGTAGTGCACAATATATTGATTGGTTGGTAGATGACAAGTTAACGTTCGCTTCCAGCAGCAGTTGATATCGCAAACATACGAAGATATATAAATCACTTCTATAAGAAATATGTGTTTATTTATCATAATTCATATCGTATGTTGTTTTCATGTGTATTAAATATTGAAATAAAAATAAATTCATCCATCTTTTATTCCTTACCCAAAATCAGGTGCATGTTTAGGGTGGGTGTCCTTTTTTTTTATTAAAAAATCTTAAAGGTCTAGAATTAAACTTTTTTTTTATAGTATGGAGTCTATATCCACTGAGAATTGAAAAGGAATAGCTTTATTGCCGAACGCGTGTGTTTACACTGAGTTTTTCTGGTTCCCAAAAAACTTTGATCTCGATCATAAAGTCACACATTATTGACAGAATGCAATCTACAAGACAAGACTACCCTACTAGTTAACGACAAACAGAGCACGCCCCCTATTACTGAAAGAGAAAAAGCCGACTTTTTGTGTTTCCACTGAATAAATGAAAGCTGGCATTCATATGGCCCCTGATAAATTGATGAACACGAAAAGATTCAATTGCCGAACTGTTACCGATCCTGAACTGTAATGGTTTGGCAATTTGTCAGTGGAAACACAAAAAAGCTAGCTTAAATCCAGCTTTTTATGTCAGTGGTTTATATGTTATGTTGGTTAAATCCATAACTAAGGTACTTATTACAAATAAATAATGAAGATATTGCACAGGTCTGACAGTGATAGAAATCAGATACGAACATCAGAATTATGCCATTAATATCGGTATTGTAATGACAATAATATTAGTATGGCATTTGTGTCCTATCATAAGTGAAGAATTTACCACTATCCTCTACCTCCAGGCTCTCTATAACTTTCAATAAACAATCTACAGAATATTCCGGTGTAAATAATTTAGGTACGTTTTTATGATAAGGTTTAGAAAGGTCTGTGTCTACAGTTCCAGGATGTAATGAAACACAGATCACTTTATTTTTACCACGTCCCAATTCAATACTGAGATTTTTGGTAGCCATATTTAAAGCTGCTTTTGCCATTCTGTAACTATACCAGCCACCTAAACCTTAAATTAAAACATAGCTTATTATTAAAATATGTCAACTGGTCATTATATTTTCTTCTACTATCATAGTTAATAAAGTCTCCTTTTTGGATAATATTCATAACAAATTTATGAAATTAGATTAAAATAAAGGATATAGAATTTTCTATTAAAGCCACATAAGCCCAGACTTGGACATTGAGAAAAAGTCTTCTCATCGTTTTTTTTTTAGCACTTAGAAATGAATATTGAACTGAAAAAAAATCGATTCCCTTTCGTGGTAACAATTCTACAGCCATTTGAAGGAAATTTTGATTGTTTACATTTCAACACCGAGTTGATTGAGGGAGACGTCAATAACTCACAAGCTCCGCCCACTACTAGCACGCGCTACTGGAGATTGGAGTGTGACGTCATTTAACTAACATGCCCCCCCGCTTGACCTCATTAGCATGTTATTTATGGAAATCATTTTATTAGATCCCGATTTTCAATCCAGCTGCATCGAAGCCATCTGAGTACCTAAAGCCGTGAATTTTAGTTTTTTGACTTAATAAAACATCAGAGATTAAGCTGGAATACCTTTTGTCCAGAAATCCCGTAAATTTCATTTTTTAATCAAACGAATCCCGCAATGTGACTTAAAGATAAAGGGTGAAAACTTATTTGATTTTCAATTTTTTTATGAGGACAAGAGCAGTAACTGTTCCTCAAGCTAAAACACAAGACATGTCTGAACTGAGCTGAATTTCATGCAGCTGTAAACATTATAACAAATTTAAAATTGAGAAAACAGCATTTGTTGAGCCTATGCTGTTGAAAATATTACGGATAATTCATACCATTGTCTGTTATTGAACCCACTTTAGCTGACATATTCACTAATACTGCTTTATGTTGTTGATTTTCTGTTTGTTTACCAAACCCTCCACTTCCTTTCAATAACAATGGTGAGAAATATTTAGCCATCAATAATGGACCAACTGTATTAATAGACAATGTTTCTAACAAACCCTGAAATAAAAAGTTTATATCAGTTATAGTGTCAAAGCTCAGCCTTCAAATCCATGTGTATCTATAATTATCAGCGTTTGAAAGTCAAAAATACGATTTATATTTTAATGAGACTATGCTTATAGAAAACACAAATAGTGGTATATAAATAGAATGATAAATTTACATTTGGAATATATTTGAAGGGATTATGAGATTTTGTGCATTTCTGGTAGTTCCGAAAACTATAATTTCAAAACAAAATTCAATCTGAGTCCAATACCTGACTGGAGACATCTCTCAAACTTTTCTCTCCTTTACCACTAGGGTGTAGAATAGCTGCACAGTTAATGAGCAAGTCTAATTTATCAAACTGTGAGGTTATATCTGAGGCAGTCTGTTGTATCTGAGATTCACTAGTCACATCTATAGGAAATACATGAAGTGATTTTGGATGTTCATCTTTCAATATCTGAAGATTTTCTGCTGAACTTGGGTTACGGCAAGTAGCTATGACAACATTATTTTTATGTCCTGTTAATAAAGTCCTACAAAACTGCAAACCAATTCCTCTACTTGCACCTTGTATTAAAGCTACTGACATAACCATATCTACAATAAATAAACAGAAAACTAGCATGTACACCAGCCAAGTTTTTTCGTCTTTGAGTAATTATTGCCAGAAAGTCAAAGTTTTCCACTCTCCAACCTTCAAAAATACAAAATCACATTTTTTTCATATATTAAGCTTTGTTTTTATTTATAATTCCCAGGCAAAAGGTTCAGTAAAAGTTGTTGTCTTCTTTATTTACTTTTTTTTGCCAAAACTATTGAAATGGTTTACTAAAACGTTTTATGGGCCTAATTTACTATGCTTTTGGTTGATTTTGAACAAGTAAAGTAGCCTAATACTATTAAACTAAAGAAATAATTGCCAAATTATTGCCTCCTTCAGAATTTTTAATGTTTGTGTCAATTAATTGTGAATTATTCATTGAATAGTATCTCTCAATTCCTATTATTAACTTTTCATCCATAATTTATGTACCGTACACAATGTTACTTTTTGGAGTTGACTGTCGACGACTTGATTAGACACCCTGAAAATATTGAAAAGATAGTTCATCAATGACAATAGTTGTCAGACAGTATCACCAGAATCAAAACAAACCCTAACAATCAAGACTACTTCCGTTGAATAAAGATACCCAATCAAATTACGTTTTGTAAAATAATTCTGAGACTCAGCCAATCAAATAAAATGACACAATTGCTTTTGAATGGCGCCATACTGGATTTTATAAATACTGAAAAATGAAAATATCATAAAATCTAAGATCTTAAATAATAAGATCGATACACAATATTAAACAAAGGTGATATCTTTTTCTCTTACGGTAGCCTACTAAAGCCACTAAAGGTAACTTGAGAATAGTGGTCAGCGCTCAGAAGCGTACCTGGGAGGAACCATTCACTGCAAATATTATTATCTTTCAAATTTCTTTTCTACAAAATCTACATCTGGCTTCATCATCATTGAGGTCTGAATTGTTTCTCCCACGACACGCACGTCACAAATATTAATGGTTACACAATTGCATGACATATATCTTAGAATGTCCTTTCAAATATAAGTTTTTGAAGTTTTCATTTTGAAATTGACCCACTTTTCCGACTGAAAAATCCCCTCTCCTCTCCTCTTACTCTTAGTCAGATAAAACCTGCCGTTGAGCGGGTCAACGTCAGGCTGCCATGCTGTATCATTTCATTGCGGAAATTCAAATCCTTTATTAAGCCCCTGTGTCCTTGAAAATTGGCACATCTCGATACATTTTCATAAAATATTAAATAAAAATGTAAATTAAATGATCTCCTAGCTCAATTAATACCTTTTATTTTGATCGAAAGTTTCCAAGCGAGAATTCTATCAGTGATGGCTGTCATAAAGGCGGAGCTTACAGGTCGTGAGCGAGTTATCTCTGGTTATTTATGTAAACTCCGCCCACATCCACCAACTCTTCTGTCAAGAAGGTGGGAAAATGGGTGCGAATAATGGTGATTCAAGTCGACCCGGGACTGCTTCAAATTTTGTTTCAGTCTTAGACGGCACTTTTGAGAGTTTCTTGTGAAGTTTTTGTATTCCATCGATAAGTAAATTCTTTGAAATTTCCGAAAAACGTAAATTTATAAAGGTAGGCCAATTCGTTAAGACCTGAGAGTCGTTCAAACGCCGGGGATCCTGATTTAGAGCTCAATGTAGCATTTAGTAGCTCGAGCCTTTTCAAGCCTCTTACTTGGTAGATGAATAGTTAATATTCGCTTTCAGCGGTTTCTGATATCACAAGCCTCTTCTGATTAATAGCTATTTGAATGCTGGTGAAGAGATAAAAAAAAAAAAAATTGGGGATTTTCCACACATGAAAAAAGGAATGGTGCAAATAGATTTTTCTGGACAGATAATCTGTAGGATAGTAGTATATAGATAACAGATAATGAACATATAAACTATTATTGAAGTTTAAGAATTTCGATTTTTTGACCATCCTAAGAAGTAAGCAGACACTAATTGAACTGCCCCTTACTGTATTGTTTGATTGTTGTTACAGACCTATGAAAATGAAGAGAAAAGAAACCATTAAAACCTATGGTAGACATCGTATGAGGGTTGTAGCAGTAGAAGGACAAGGATGGAGCTCAGACGATGAAAAGCACAAGAATGTATTTAGTTTTAGTAACAGTAGTCTGTCATCTAATGAGTCTATTTCTTCAGATTCATATCTACATCAGTCACAGAGGATAACTAGAAGCACAAGGTATGCTCTTAGCATTATTTGAAGGTTTTAAAGAGATAGGAAGACAGGGTGTAGATTGCAGTGTAAATTCTATTAAAGGTATCAACTACCGGTATTCAAAATGTTAAAACTTTAGAATTTGATATGGAAATTTATTTTTAAGTGCTCTGTAAGTGTTGATAAGTTTCTTATTATGTTGTAGGAAACAACTACCTTTACAAGGAAAGAAGATGAATGAAGAAAATAGGTATCAAAGAAGAGTAAAGAATGTTAAAGATTTTAATTCTTCAGTAAGTAGTTGGTAAACTGATCATGGTTCTATTACATAAGCTCAACTTGTCTCAAGTGAAATCACTGTACATTTCATTAGGAAAACCAAAGTCAATTATACCAATTATTTATCCGTGTCACTTCTAATAAGGCCACATAAAATTAAAAAAAACAATTGGTGATCATCCCCGCCCGTGCCCTTTTGATTTAAAAAAAAAAAGTAAACAATCCACTCAATAGCGTAGGTATAGCAAAAATTCAATTTTTCGTGGACATTTAGGTAGGTAGGTAGATGACAAGTTAACGTTCGCCTCCAGCAGCAGCTGATATCGCAAACTAGGTAGTTGTTGGTAGTGGTGGTAGTTGGTAGCTGCGTGGACATTTAACGCGGAATACTGTAATATAATAGGAAATATCACCAGTAGGTCCATCTAGCGACCATAGTAGGAACTACAACACCCATCCGCGCATGCGCTGCCATCGTATCCAGATCCGATTACGTGTTTTAGGGTCCAATAAAAAAAAAAAAAAAAAACCTCCCCCCCTCCCCTGATTTCGGAAATTGAAAGGACGATCACCAATTTTTTTTTTTATGTGGCCTAACCAATGCTTTTATGAAACTATGGCAGGCTGTGCATGCTGAAAATCCTTTGACAAATGGATATTGAAAATGAAAGTATTGCTTCTCTCTTTGCAAAAATTTTCATTGCACACTCCATTGTGGTCGAATGACCCTATAAGCCCAAAAAGATGCAGAAAGGTAGGACATTATTTCTTTGATTTAGCTGTAAATGTAATTTTTTTTTATTTGCAGGACAGTGATTCTGATATTATAAGAAAGGGTTTGAGAGATACCACAAATAGATTCACAAGAAGTTCTGTTAAAAAACAGTGTATTATACCCAAGTCTACAGTCAAATCACCACATAAAGACCAGTCATATAATTTTAGTGAATTAGATGACTATAGCCTGGTAGTTGATTCTGATAACTCAAATAAAGCCAAAAAATCAATCAAACGTAATATCCTAGCTGCAAGTAATCTTTTGATACCTGATGAGTTGAATGTAGAAACAAGTACACCCAATAGGGCAGCTATGACTAAAATAAACAACTGTGACATATCTCAGATTGAAGAGTTAGAGGATAGTCCTGTTTCATGTAATAGTACTAACTCGTCGGCACCTAAATTAGACTTATCAAGTATATCAGGATCACCATCTTTAGATAATGACTCTTCAAGTGTTCAACCCAATTCTTCTCATGACTCTAAATCAGAATCTAAAAACTATTCAAATTATCAAACTGTAGCTTCACGTGTTGCTAAACGAACTAGAAATCAATTAAGCCCTAGTCCTATATCTAATAGAACCAGGAGCATTTTTGATGGGACAAGGAGTTTGTTTGATTCCCCAGATTGTTCAAAATCATCCAAAATATTAAAAGTTGGAAAAGAGGATAATGTTAAAAATAAGACTAACGGAATAAGTATTGCAGATAAAAAGAAATTAAAGTGTTTGGTAGAACTGACTTTATTGAGAGATAGTTTTATTGCTGAGAAAACTAAAAAACATAAAAACCTGCAGGAGAATAGATCCGTGAGTTTATTTGATAATTCTAGTAGTAGTGCTAAACAACCATGTTCTCCTAACCAGTCCACAGAAGTTATGGATTGTGTCACAGAAGAAAGTGAAGATTATGAAACGGAAGAAGATGAAGATCATCATTCTTTCAGTGTTATAGAAGAAGAGGGTGAAGAAGAAAGTATTACATCAGATAAAAATGAAAGCTATGATGAAAATGTTTCTGAAAAGCAGGACAATGAAGATGATGAAGATCAAGTTGAAGAAGAAGAGGAATACAAAGCAGAAGAAGAAGACTTCAACGTGGATTTAGAAACAACACGATATGCATTAACAAATTTAGCTATATTAGAAGAAGGTGAAGGTGATATTGATTGTTGGTCAGAAGATAGTATGAATGTTGTTTCACCATCTCAACTCTTTCATAACAATAAATCACTAACTAAACATTCCTTACAAGTTATAGAATTAGAAGAACATGAAGGTGATGAATACCAGACATCAGATGAAATGGAATCAGAACACAGCTTGGTGGAATCTGATGTATCTTATCATACAGCACAAGATAATAGTAGACCAGATTATACCAGAGACAGTCACATCAAAACTAATAATGATAAGTTAAAGCCTTATTCAACACCTGTCAACAATCAAGCTAATTTATCTAGATCTTTTGTCGTAAGTTTATACACAACTTTTTCTTTACATCAATTTCTAGAAATTTGCTAAATACATTTAAGATAAACTCCCTTTAAAAGTTCTGCACGTTCTGGATTCATGGAATCATTTGGGCATTCAATAAAAGTAAAACAAGTTGGAACAGAGTTCAGAATGTGTTATGTGCATTCAGAAGAAATAGTAGGTGAAAACAGAATTCAAAATGGTGGAAAAGGAAATTGAAGACCCCCTGTAAATTTTGAATGGTACATATTCTGTTCAAGACTGTCCAATTGAAGCCAGAATTGAAGCAAACAGAACCTGCTCAGAATTCAATAAAAAATCATTTTTTGATGACAATAATTTGAAACTTGATTTATATTTTACAGGAAATGTTAACACCGAAACAATCATCTAAATGTGTACAATATTCGCCTAGATCTAAAATATTAACATTGTGCCAGAAACCAAGGATTATATCATTTTTAGACTGTATCCCATTAAAGTAGGTATCCATTCTATCTGTTTCTTACTCTGATTGAGGCTAAAAATAGGCATGGTAAGAAAATGTAGAATTTGATCCAAAACATAATGAACAACCTTGAAAGCAAGTCTCGTGATTGTTACACAATTGATCAGATTTTAAGCAATGATATTAATCTCGTACATCACTCTTATCTATTTTGATTAACATGCTGATGAAGAATATTTTTTGGGGTAAGTATTATTAAGCCCAGGTGTAATTCTGTCCTGAAAACTATTTCCTAATAATAATATACAGTAGAACCTGCTTTCAGAGACCGCTCAGGGGAATGATTCAAAATGGTCTCTTAATGAAGGTGGGCTCTTAGCAAAGGGTGAGAAGGACGGCGATGGCAAGAAGAAAAGAATACTTGTACATGTATAATATATTTATTAACAACAACAACATAACAATACAACATAACAAGTGACTCATTTTACAGCAAAGAAATCTTTAATTGCTGTCTGTTTAGACTTTACTTCTAATTTTCTTAACATAGCAACTTCTTTTAATGACATAATAGATTGCAACATTAATATATCTGAATTGATTTGAGCATATTTCATCACCTGATCAGAAAAATTGTTGATGTCATCAAGGGTAATCAACGGGGTGACATTATCATTTACAGTACCAGTAATATCAGTGTCACTGTCGCTGCCGCTTGAAAGTTCTTCTGCCAAAAGGTCCCTAGCACCTTTATCCCAGTCAATTGTTTGGGTATTACATGTCACATAATTGTCTAATTCTGGGAGTTTCTCAAAAGAAACATTAAAAAGTTCTTTTGATTTTTTCAAAATGGCCAGAGGTATGTTATCATCTTCATCATCATCACTGATGATTAATTTCTTCATTGCCGGTTACACGCTTGACACGTTTGCGATCGGGTGAGACATTACTCTCGAAATCTTCCATAATTTCAGCCTTACGTTTCAAAATACCCTGGATTTGCGTTTTACCAACACCTATTTCATCTGCAATTTGACGGCCACTCTTACCAGCTTTCGCTAAGTTGATGACCTTGACCCGCTCGTTCAGAGTAAGAACTTTTCGTGCTGCTGACTTAGACATTTTCAAAATTGAATATGGTTTGGCATTCTATCCCCCTTTTTATTTCCTATACTGACATTAATCGTGAACAAGCCAGCTTGCTATAAAATTAATCTTTTTATTATCAGTTAGCGGTAATCTCGTATGATCTCACCGCCGTGTGAAACCCCGAGAGGATTAATCAAGGGAGACAATCAGTGTCATGGTCGCTTAATTGACTTGTTTTGACTGATTGGGAGTGGAAACTGGTGGTCGCTGGTCGCGTATTGAAGGTGGGCGCTTAGCAAGAGTAAATTACATTGAAATATCGTTGGGGGGAAATATTGTGGTCGCTTATTGAAGGTGATTGCTGAATAAAGGTGGGCGCACGAGCAGTTTTTACTGTATTTATTCTAGAATGTTAAATAAATGTATAAAGATAGGTGAAGGTGTTTATGGAGAAGTATTTAGAGCTAGTAGAAATGGACAATCTGTTGCTATAAAGGTAAATATTCAAGTTTTATCCACATGATTTGAATCTATAGAAAAAATTGTTTACTCTGGCAGTTAATGAGATGGTTGAAATGGAATTTTGTTTTGTTGATTAATAAAACCGATAAAAATATCATCAATCAGATTACCAAATATTATTATGATGATATTATTAGTTAGATAATTACTGGTAATGTGATAATTCTTATAACGATATAAGAAGCTCAGAGGATTATCTTAACCCTTTCAACCCTAAAAGACGTTATAGCGGCTTAATCTTTACGCGATACATACCTGAAATGCCGCAAAACTGGCCGTTGTCAAGTTTACGTCATACAATGTTAACGTAATACACTTTGACTTTAAGAAATGTTGCTGGGATCTCAGGGTATATGATGTTTTAGCCAAAATAAAGTCAGGGTTAAAGTTTTATAATATCTATAAATAACTTTTTAGATTATACCAATTGAAGGTGATTTTAAAGTCAATGATGAACAACAGAAAACATTTGAAGAAGTTTTACCAGAAGTTTTAATTTCACAGTGAGTTTAAGTTTCAGAAAATATGGTAGTAGGGCGTTTCACACCCAGATAATTCCCGTCCGATAATTGCCCGGGTGTGAAATTTCCGGGTGGCAGTTTTCCTGGATGTGAATCGTCCTGGGTGTAAACTTTACACTGTAAAGTGCCAGGGTGTGAAATGTCTTGGGTGGAAGTTGTCCTGATTCAAATCATCCTGGTGCGAAATGTCCTTATATGAATTGGCCGGGCGGGAATTGTCCGGGTGTGAAATGTCCGAGAAAATATATCACAATATGTACATTAAAACTACTTCTAGTGATTATAAATACTCAAATTGTTATATATTCTTGTACAATATTCCAAAAATTAGCTGTAATCCAATGCTTGTTTTGCTACAATAAATTTATATTAAACACAAGTAATAGATTAATATTGAACTTAGTAAGATTAATATTATTAAGTTATATTATTTAGAGAATTGAGCGATCTGAGGTATAATGAAAAATGTAGAACTGATAACTATTGTCAAGTTAATAGGTAAGTTGTTCTATAATATTTATATTTGCTTTTTTTTGTCCCATTGAACTATGTTAATATATTAGGCATTTATTTCTCGATAAACGCCACTGCTAGACGCGTCACTTAACACAACGTCACATTTGCTTAGATACTACTTACAAAATGCGGAGTAATCTTAGATAAAGAAATTTTTTTTCGAAAATATCTGATAATCTTGAGTTGAATCTAATAAAAATCCATGTTTTTAAACGTAAATATAACACTAACGCGCATTCATTCAGCTTTGCAGCAAACCTTTGTCCTGATATACGACGATACAATACATAGGGTAACAGTTTATTGCTTAAATAATAATAAATCCTTGATGTTACATGGGTCAGAATGAGACTCAATATCACAAGTGATACAGTCCTGTCTCATTTTTAACCCATGGGGACAAACAAGGATACAAAGAAAATATTAGACACCAGGGAAAAAAAATAAACGGCCGAAAAAGATTCAGTGATCAAGTACATGACCACGAGATGTACAGTTTACAGTTTGATTAAAAGTTATACTTTATTTTATATATAAAATAGATAATAGTAATTTACACAAGTACATGTGTATGAAATAGACAGATAATGTAGAATTGATCAAGAAGTTAACCACTATATATATACTATCTTCTATTAATTCTTAGTGTATAAGTCAGTCTAGGAATTCACCTACCCTAGAAATATCTACACAAGTTTAATATTGTAAATGATGTCTGTTTACAAGTGATTACTATGCCAAATGATAAACATCAACAGATTGTCAGTTGTCCTGATAATTAGTGCAGATATAATGAAGTGAGAATAATTTGTAAAAATCCAATTTACCACATTACACAATTAAATCTGTTGGTTGTTTATGACACTAGTTAAGGTGCTTAATGACTATAAATTCTTATTGATCAAGTTTGAGAATTTTGATCTTTTGATCATTCTAAGAGATGATATCATTTTAATGAAATACAGAAAATGGTTATGGTAAAATTAGGAATCTGAGAATTCAGGTCTCTTCAAATAATCAAATATAAGCTTACTTGGGGAAATATCCATGAAATTTGGTGCCCATAACTACAGGATTTCACAGTATATAACATGTTAAAATAGAAAATTACAGTGAAGAAATCAATTTTATTATGAACTCTATTATCTTTTTATAGTAACATAGTTAGATAGATGCTCGTCTTTCAATGTCATTTGATTCTGTATGAATGTACCAGACTTACTTTGTATATTTCAGTGTAGCTTGTGTAAAAGGCTGCTATCCAAAACAATTATTAAAACAATGGGATGATTATGATGAAAAGAAAGTATCTGAAAATGACAGGCCAGGTTAGACCTTGTTAGACCTCGTTAGACCACACTTATAAAGTTCTACCTCAACATAATATTTTTAACTGATTCGTTAACAATTTGAGAGATAACCTGACTTAAACTACTTCTCTACCAAAAATAAAGGTTGATATGAGACAAGTGATAATTGACGATTTGTTAATCCAATCAAATGCATAGGCATGGAGTGTTAAACTCCAATTTAATTTCATTTATTATTGCCTAAAAGCTGTTTATCTCTTTTCCAGATATTTTCAAAGAAGATCAGTTATTTATAGTTTTTGAATTTGCTGATGGTGGCTGTGATTTAAGTGCATTTCAGGTACTGATTTTAATAAGTGTAATTTGGTTGACTAAAAATCTATATATTATAGAAGATACAATATTCTAACATGTTTTAAGAGCCCCCTTCTTTAATGAAATTCAGTGAAGTCCCTTTCATTAGTAGTTTCTAAGTTTCTTAAGCACCATTTTAGAAATATTTACCAAAATCTTAGATATAAGCTTACTAATAAGATTAAAGTAGCTTGCAAGTGCAATAGATAAATTGTGCGAATTTCACAGAATTTGATGTGACGGTTTAACAATGTCTATCAGAAAGAATATTAATTTCTTTTTGTAAAATTGAAATAAAATTTCTTTGTTTTAAATCAAATTATAATTTCTATGTTATGTTTATTTCAGTTTGAAAATCCCAATCAAGCAAAAAGTGTGTTAATACAGACAGCCTATGCCCTGGCAGTTGCTGAAGAATCGTTTGAATTTGAACATAGAGATTTACATATAGGAAATGTATTAGTGAAAGCTACTGAAGAGAGAACTGTAGATTGTACTATAGATGGACACAATGTGTCTATAGAAACTAATGGTGTTCACATCTTTATCATAGATTTTACCATGTCCAGATTAAAAAAAGGTATTTAGAATTTCTTTAAATATTATATGTTTATTTCTTCATATCATATATATTGTAATCTAGCTGATGATAAAACTCTATTTATATTACAGATTGTGTTATTATATATAGTAGTCTAGCTTATAATAAAACTCTATTTATATTACAGATTGTGTTATTATATATTGTAATCTAGCTTATAATAAAACTCTATTTGTATTACAGATGGTGTTGTTATATATTGTAATCTAGCTGATGATAAAACTCTATTTGTATTACAGATGGTGTTGTTATATATTGTAATCTAGCTTATAATAAAACTCTATTTGTATTACAGATTGTGTTATTATATATTGTAATCTAGCTGATGATAAAACTCTATTTGTATTACAGATGGTGTTATTATATATTGTAATCTAGCTGATGATAAAACTCTATTTATATTACAGATTGTGTTATTATATATTGTAATCTAGCTTATAATAAAACTCTATTTATATTACAGATTGTGTTATTATATATTGTAATCTAGCTTATAATAAAACTCTATTTGTATTACAGTATTTACAGATGGTGTTATTATACATTGTAATCTAGCTAATGATAAACTCTATTTGTATTTTGTATTACAGACAGTGTTATTATACATTGTAATCTAGCTGATGATAAAACTTTATTTGTATTTTGTATTACAGACAGTGTTATTATACATTGTAATCTAGATGATGATAAAACTCTATTTGTATTACAGATTGTGTTATTATATATAGTAATCTAGCTGATGATAAAACTTTATTTGTATTCTAGTTAATAATAAAACTCTATTTGTAATCTAGCTAATGATAAACTCTATTTGTATTACAGATAGATGATAAACTCTATTTGTATTACAGACGGTGTTATTATATATTGTAATCTAGATGATGATAAAACTCTATTTGTATTACAGATTGTGTTATTATATATAGTAATCTAGCTTATAATAAAACTCTATTTATATTACAGATTGTGTTGTTATATATTGTAATCTAGCTGATGATAAAACTCTATTTGTAATCTAGTTAATAATAAAACTCTATTTGTAATCTAGCTAATGATAAAACTCTATTTGTATTACAGATGGTGTTATTATACATTGTAATCTAGTTAATAATAAAACTCTATTTGTAATCTAGCTAATGATAAAACTCTATTTGTATTACAGATGGTGTTATTATACCTTGTAATCTAGCTAATAATAAAACTCTATTTGTAATCTAGCTAATAATAAAACTCTATTTGTATTACAGATGGTGTTATTATACATTATAATCTAGTTAATGATAAACTCTATTTGTATTACAGATGGTGTTATTATACATTGTAACCTAGCTGATGATAAAACTCTATTTGAAGGGAAAGGAGATTACCAGTTTGATATTTACCGCCTTATGAAAGAACATAATGGGTAAGTGTAACTTAAACTTCAAAGTTAATAATTTGTTTGGACATAATTATGTTTCTAGTTTTTTATTTAACACAAACAAAATGTTGGTTGAAATCTTCATATTGTCTAGCTCTTGTGATATTATAGAACTTTTTTAATCATATACTGTGGAACTGTCATAAAGTGCTTCTTTTACTAGAATGTGTCAATAAGCTCTGTAAAACTTGTTCAGTCTCTGATTTTTTCACTAGCTATACCTTGTATCCTAATAATATACCAAATTAATCAGTATTTTTTAACTCTATATTTCAGGAATAAATGGGATGATTTCAAACCATATTCTAATATTCTCTGGCTTCATTATCTCACTGACTGTATATTAAAAAAGAAACGGTTTAAAAGCAACACAAGAGTTGATAGAGAAGTCCTAAAAGACATTCGACAATTGTTCAAAGAGTTACTAGACTATGTCAGTGCAAAAGATTTGGTTCTCAATTCAGAATTCTTCAATTCACGGTGATTTTTGAATCAAGATAAATTTTAATTTTTTATTAATTATACAAATTGACTGAAGGATTGTTCTGGGCAATGACAATAACAAGGCATTAATAGAAACAACCAAGCTTGTTGTAACAAATTTAAATGATGGTATATTTTCAAGTGAAAGTGCTGAGGGATAATTCTAGATTGCTAGATTTCTGGTAGTTTTATAGATTACTACAATGTGTTAACTGCTTTTGATGTTTATTACACAGTTCACTATCCAGAAGAGACATGATTTCATTCTGATTAATTTTTATTCATGAGTTTTGTTGAAGAAACGGAATCAGATGAACAACAAGATAGATTTGTACTGTCTGTAATTTAAGACAATTTATACTTTACAAAAATCTGAAAACATGATTAAATGTCTTATTTATAATTCAGATTGTGTTAAGTTTTAAATACTTTTGTTATTTGTTTTAATGATAAAATGTTGCTGTTATTTAAATCTATATTCAATGGATTTAAAATTATGAGAAATATTTTTAACACACAATGTTATGTCCTAGTCCTTGATTTAATAATATACAGGTAATTTTGGTATAAACATTATTTTTCAATTTTGTATTGAAAAATATAAGTACCAGGCCATAATTTGTCATATTATTTAAATTCTAAAGTGTTTATTAATAAGCTTTGTGTAATAAGCAATTTCTGTTAATATAAGCTCTCCAATCAATTGACCTGATTAATGTAATAATTTTGAAAATAGTATTATTTGAAAGCTGAATGGAATATATTATGCTTTAAATAAATAAATATTTATCTGGTCAATTGGGTATTTCTATCCGTCACTCATGCCATTTGATGTTTGGATTGGATTAAGCAAAACTTTCAATATATATTACAGAAATGATCTCTGTACAAGTGTTCGGAATAACTATATAATGTGTACACCTAACTGGGCTGAGAAAAGACCACGTCAAAGCCCTGGCAGTCTTTCGCTAGATCAAGCCCTCCCTCCCCCACCTCATCCCTATTTTTGGCCGACTTATGTCAGAACCTTGTAAAAAATTTGCCGCTCGCGGTGCCGTTGAATTTGAAGTATGTTATATTTCAGAGCCCCCCACACCCCTTCCTTTCTCTAAATTTGGAATCCGCCCCTTCACCTATCCCATACTGCTCTGAGTCATTACCGGCACCAGTGGAACAAACTGACTGAACAGAAACTGATAGGCAGGATAGTCGCCTTTTGGGAGAAAATACCTTACGATGAGATCGGTGAAAGCACAGTTACTAACAGGTTAAAATATGTAATTTGCTCTGATATTGAATTTTCCGACATGATATTTTGTTTGAGGCAGTACTTGTACAATTTTTGTTCGATGACTTTCATATTTTCAGGGTGTGACAAGGACATGTTGAAGTAAATCAGTGAGAATTTTGAATTGAAAGAGACACCCGATATATTGGAGAGTTGTTGGCTTTCATAAGGTTGGAAAGCAGCATAAGGAATTGTAATAATCTGATCAAATCATCCGGACTCTGTCTACGGATTCGTGGTCTGTGTAGGTACTTTCGCATAACAAATTGTTATTTATTTTCAAATAACTAAATATTGATAACCATTTATTTATTCACATATTTTGTATTTTCTATATTGTGTATTTTCTTTGTATCAAGTTTCCGACACCTTACTTGTTTTCTGTAAAAAATATAACATGAAATTTAGAATTAAAACATTGTTTGAACCAAACCTATCTGTCCAAATAGCTATATCAGAGGTTGGGAATAGAGTTTCGGACAATCAGCAAGCGATAGACATTGAGTATTATAGTTTTCATTATTGATTAATAATTTCGAAATGATCTCTATGTAATACCCTATTGTACAAATATCATATAGTATCTTTTATTCCATTAGTTTCCTAGAGTTAACTAGTAATGTTATTAAGAAAATAAGAGTATGGTCCGGTTTCAATCTGCCCAATACATAGGCTATAATTTGTTCATTATTCAAAATTAGTTTTCATATTAAACAAAAAGACAGGAAACTACATGTGTCATAAGAATATTGATAATTTTCTGTCAGTAATAGTGTAATACTTTTTATACGCCCACACATTAATGTGGGCGTATATTGTAGTCGCCCTAGTCAGATAAAACCTGCCGTTGAGAGTAGTCGCCCCTGTCTGTCCGTCCGTCTGTCTGTCCGTCCGTCTGTCTGTCTGTCCACAATTGTTGTGCATGGACACGATAGAGAGCTGCTGTAAGTGTTTGTAATCACATAAGGATGAACCCTATTGAAAATCAGACGAATCGAAAAATATTTCATGGGTTATTGCCCTTGCTTTTGAAAATATGTTGTGGACACCATAGAGAGCTGGTTTCTTGATGGATTTTGATGAAACTTGGCATGAGTGTTTGTATTGACATTAGGAAAAACCCAATTGAAGATTGAATAAATGGACAAACTTGTAAATAACAAATATTTTAATAAAACTATAGCGATATCAATTAAAATCCTTGTCTACATCATGCAATAATTTCTAATGTTATTAACAATAACCGATTGACTTGAACATTAGTCAATGGAAACGATATTGTACATTAAATAATATAACTATTCTACACAGGGACAGGAATTGGTCATTAGCGCATATTAACTAAATCAAACTGTCCAGTAATAGCAAGGTATTTTAGGCGCGCCAATGCCGACCACAACCCCCGATCTGTACCCCTCGCGAAAAACAACCCTTGCTAAGCCACTGTCGTAATGCTTTGGATATCAAAGGATGATTTTTGCCTTGTTGCATAACAGCACAGTAATTTGACTTCACGACGAAACTCTGTATGTTTTATCATGTGAGTGACAAAATTTGAAAAAAGACACAAAAAGCCAGGGAGAGTGACAAGAATGAGAATTCGTGTTCCTACATCCGATAAAAAAATCCTAAGTATCCATATACATGCAATAGTTGGAATCCAAGCCACCACGGATACTAGAGACATTAAAAACATTACTCTAGACCGCCTTAACTGTCGAGTATTTTGACGTGTAGCACCTAAAGGAGCAATGCGTGAGTATGCTACTCTCTTTATTTTCCAATATAAACTAATCACAAATGCTATTTTCATTAAACATAAACTACACAAAGTGTATAGGGTGTGTCTATTCAGACTACAAGTTTCATAGTTAAGGGGTGTAATTTGAGCTAAGGCAACTATAGTTGTATTAATAAACCACGATCCAACACAACACATTTTAAGTGCTGCTGTAGAAATTTTTGTTCTGTGAAAAAGCGGATAAACAACTGATGAAAATCGCTCAGCGCCGATAATTAAAAACGCTGATAACAAACAGAGCAACGACCAAGATATAGCTATCATTCGAATCAAACACAAAATAGGATGAAGGTGTTTGGTATATTTTTCAATCATAAAAATAAATGAAAACAGATAAAAAATGCTGATAACTATACAAATTAGTGATAAATTGATTACTGGAATATTTTCCACCATCAATCGTCGTCTGCTTAGTCTGTACATTGTTACAATTTGGATAACATTAACTGCTAAAGAAGATACCATGACCAAAAATGTCAAACTGCACACTAAAATATCAACAGAATTCATAATTCTAAAATAATGAAAGCCCACGTAGAATATATATCACTAGTACCTAAAAAATAAAATTTTAAATTAAAATCACTTAGCTCAATTAGTGTCCAATTGAGAAAAAATGTCCTTCTCGAAGTTAAATGAGTGAAACAATTTTTTATTTTCTGCGGCTAGATTACAATTTTTGCCTTTCAGTTTCTGTTCAGTCAGTGTATCCCTCTAACAAGTGTAGTACATCTGTCTGTCATGGTGTTATTACTGGCACAAGTGGGACAAACAGTCTGAACATGAATTGGCAAGATGGTCGCTTTTTGGGAGAAATATCTTTGGGTGAGATCCGTGAAAGCATCTCAGGATGGAAAATGGTTGAGAATTTTGAAAGAGATCGGTCTAGATACTTAACGTCACACTTGGGAACGTTTTATGTGATATTATACATTTATAATTCAAAAAATATTATGTACTTACGAAACAAAGAATAAGCCTAATTGTTACACTTCGACCAGTAACTTGATTGTTTCGCTACCTCTGGCTATATTCACACATTTATGTCCTGCGTATAGATTTTAAAAAAGGTAAATCCAACAATTCGAAAAGAAAACAATATCATATGCCTAAAAGAATCAATATAATACAATTACTTAACTGTTAGAACAAGTAAGAATCAACTCTATTCAATAATCTTGAATGATTGGTAACCTCCTATCAACATTAAAACCACGCCCTTCTCTACTACAACAGTGTGTCCTTGGTTTATTTCATTTTTATATGCCAACATTTCTTGTAAACAATCTACAGTGAACAATTCTGGAATGGAAACAAACATGGAATAATCCAGATAGGATTAGATAATCAGTAGAGAAATCAATACAACTAGAAATATATACTTTAATAATACTAATAACAATGCTCACACTTTGTAATGTCGAAATAGGATCAATTTAGGCTACTAGGATGTGATCAACAATTCAGTTAACATTTGATAACTATCAGTTTTTTTTATATCCTACAGGTTAATGGTTGTGATCAATACTTCACTTCACTTTACATTTGATAACTGTCAGTTTTGTTTTTCATCCTAGGGAAAGTAAATGTCCACAAGCATCTAGATATTCGATGTCAGACTTCTGACCAAGCTGCAGCTGCTGCTTAAGACATACCAGATGGTTCTCTGTCTCTCTATAAACGTTCTTGCGAATGCGCGGTGGTTCACCAAAGTTAAGTTGTAAAATTTTAGTTCTATCACTGAATTCAACTTTTTGGAAAGTTCAGTCGGCTGTGAAAGCCCTCAAGATTGTTGTTCTGGGTCCATCAGTATCAAAATGGTTCCACATGCTTATAGGGAATCTTGGGTCATCATCAACCCAAGTTCTCACAATATAATCGTTAAATTCTATAGATCTAGGCACATCGGGCGTCGATTAAGCTTGTATCCATGCGTTCTGGATAAAGGGAATGGACAGCAGAGCTAGTCCAGCTGCTCGTCTTATCCACAGTTTCACATTGGGGTCCTCCTTATACATCACTGAAAGTCCTAAATTTTGCGTTTTCCTCCAAATTGCCTGGGTATAATGAAAAAAACATCCTATGATTACTGCGTGTGGAATAAAAAAAAAATTTTCACAGATATAGTGTCTTGGGTGATAATAAACAATTTCAGAAAGTTTCGTCAAAACCCGTACAGAATTGTGACTTGAGTGAAGTGTTAACAAGCTAAAAATCGAACGTTTTTTAAAGAACAAGGGCAATAATTCATATTAAATATTTTCCGATTCTTTTGATTTTAAATAGGGTTCATCCTTGGGCGATAATGAACAATTTCAGCAAGTTTCGTCAAAATCCGTAAAGAATTGTGACTTGTAGAGTGTTAACAAGCAATTGTGGACGGGCGGACGGACCGACGGACATGGGTGACGGCAATATACGCTCCACATTTCATGTGGGCGTATAAAAATCATTGCCCGGATGTCATTTTTTTAGAATTATATTTTACATCCCTGTATGACCATTCAATTCAAATATTTCGCAAAGTGCTGATTTCGCAAAGTGCTGATTACTGCACTTTGCGAAATATATATTTCGCAAAGTGCTAATCACTGCACTTTGCGAAAAATATATTTCGCAAAGTACTGATTTGAGAAATATTTATTTCGTTTCGTTTCGCAAAGTGCAGATTATTTCGTTTCGTTTCGCAAAGTGCAAATTTCGCAAACTGCTGTAAGCCACTTGAGACTTGTTATACGAGCCTGAACTGTGAACCCTAAACAATGTCACATGACTTGATTCACATTGACCCATTTTCTATGACCTAGTTTTAACTGATTAAGTACATATTACTATGAACTGTATGTATTATTTAAGAATTATAGATGGTATACTTCTGTTGTCGACAATTAGATAAAAGGGAAGTGACAAAAAGAACAGAAAGAATGGCAGAAGGACGTTCAGATTGGCCACCGTTTAGGTTGAATAAACCTAGATTTGATCAGGTAATGATCTCAATACTCGTTTATCAATGTGAATATGTTCACCAGTTGAGCAGTTATATTTATACTATAGTACAACTATAGTACATCATTCCTTTATAGTTGGAATGAATGCTATCTTTTGCTGGGCCTACTGCAAAATAAAATTTTTCTGTACCTGTTTGAGATGATGTCAACAGGTAAAATTTTTACAGGACAATAGGATTATCTTTTTTTTTTATTATCAAGTGTCAGGGATCTATGAATCTGCACAGAGTAGCGCCGACCAGACTGTATCAGCCCCATCCAGCCCCATCATTGTTGGTGTGGGCTGTAGCAAATAAGAATTAGGCTCTGGCAGGTTTCAGTCTAAAACAAAAAGATGAATCTTTTTTTATAGGGATTTTAAGACACCTTAGAAATACATTCTGCAGGCTACTATAGTTTTCACAATTTCGTACAGGTGATGGCCCCAGCCCCCTTTTTCTACCTGGACACAAATTTGGGCCACAGCACTAATTCACCAGTATTTGGAATATCAACTCTGACAAAAATGTGTGTGACAATATTATGGTGTAGGTGTAAGCGAAAATAATGTCCGGGGGTATTTATGTCCGGGTTGGACATAATACGCTAGATAAAACTGTCCTTTATTTAGTTGTGGACATTAATCACTAGTTAAATATGTCCATTGGACATGTTTCACTAGTGCAAAATGTCCAGCGGACATTTTCCACTGGCGGACATTGTACACTTTTACATAGGTAGGCCTATATCATCTCTATGTTCTGAATATTGATAATCAATGATATCAGGGGCACTTTGGGTTTCATGTCCACATGTATCAATAATTATCTTTGTAACAAACCAACTGTTTTTGTATTTTTAAGGTTATCCATGTAATCTTATTAATTATATTCTCATATTATTAAACCAATCATAAATGTTCACGTAACAGCCTTGAAAAACAAAATAAGACTTTATTGATTGAGCACTCATTGGAAGTCTGCCTTTAATTCACTGTTAATTAAGGTTATTTTGAGTTAATTATGGACATGTCAGACAAAATGGTATTTTTCCTAGAACCTGTCTTATTTCTATTCATATAAATAGACCTAATTAGCCTTTTCATTTTCATAAATAAAGGAAAGATAAGACAAGACACAGTATCATTAATGAAAATCACAATATAAAGATTATGTTGAAATAACATAACATGTAATTTATTAGAAAATGAAAAGAAGTAATTATCAAATTATAACGAGGTTTCATTAAAATATAAACAAGTATCAATTAAGATATAACCAAGTACATTATTAATTATCTATTAAGATATACATGTTAAACAATGTTTTGTTTTTTTTAAATATAAGAGGTATTTATTAAAATAAAACACTGTATATTATAATAATATAACAAATTATATTATACAAATATAACAAAGTAAGTATATTATTAAAATAGAACAATATAATCTATAAAAATATAAGAAAGATTTAGATATAATGAAGTGTATTCATTTTAGTGTTATTACAAGCGCACATATACATATTTCAGTGAATGCTATTATTGTACAGGGTTAGTTAATTGGTTCTCCAGTTAGTGAAGTAGAATTTGCATTATTTTCTAATCACATTCGTTTATGTTTATATTCTTAAATAGTAATTGCTGATTTTTTTTTCTACTTCAGAGCACATTTACTGGAAGATTGAGACATTTTTTAGATATAATAGATCCCTCAACTTTATTAACCTCAGAGGTAAGTTTTAGTTTGTTTATTAACCTCAGAGGTAAGTTTTAGTTTGTTTATTAACCTCAGAGGTAAGTTTTAGTTTGTTTATTAACCTCAGAGGTAAGTTTTAGTTTGTTATTTAACCTCAGAGGTAAGTTTTAGTTTGTTCTAAACTACGGTACCATAAGACAGTGGAGTTAATTCATTTGGAAATTTGAGTGCTCCGTAAATAAGTGATTGTTTTGGAGATCTGAGCCCTATTTCAGTAAAAAACTTCCATTACGAATACTATGAGAAATACCATACTGATTGAAGAACCAAATATTTGCAAAAAATATTTAAAAAAACCAGTAAGGAAACAAAAAACTGTTTTTGTTAATAAGAATTGTAATAACAGAACATTTGTAGTATACGATCTTGGATTTCTTTTAAGAGTATTAGTTTTTTTTTCTAGAAAAAGTTAAAAGAATCATGTAAATTATTGGATGACTATAAGAAAGGAGAAATACCTTCTGGTACAACAGATAAAGATTTATGGAAGGCTCAAAAAATTAAACAGGTAATTTGAAATAATTTAAATGTGAACCCTCAATCTTATTGATTACAATTTCACCCTACATAGCCGTAGGGGCCCACGACTCAACAGGGGGGCAGACCGACTAATTGCCCAAATTTTACCGAATTTTAATGATATTTTGCCCGATTTCTTGAATTTTTTGCCCGAAAACATAATATTTAGGGGGGCAGCTGCCCCCCCCCTGTCCCCTGTCTCCTACGGCTATGTCACCCTATGATTTTTCATGTTATGAAGAAATAGGTCCTACATGAAATGCATGGACTGATTACATAATATAAGGTCATTTAATCATTAGAGCCAGTCTCAAAACTGAGATGACAAATACAAACTAAAGGTACATAGTCTATGGTTATTGTCATTATATTTTAATGATATTGCATAAATTATAGCCTGTAACATTTTGGAACTTTACTGTCAAATGTATTTTTGTATGCTTGAAATGTTAAATCTATATAGTGAAATTTGTTAACCAATATATGTTTCATGCTTAGAAATATAATGAAATCATGAAGTCACCGGATGAATTGATATAAAAAAAAACAATATATTGAATATTTCAGGCTATCATACATCCAGATACTGGTGAAAAAATATTTATGCCATTTAGAATGTCAGGTAAGTTTGATATCAAAAGGCTTGATTCATTATCCTAATACCTAACTAGTTAAAGTGACATGCAACCTTGAATTTTGAATTTTATTTATAACCTAGACTTTTTTTATAACATAGTCTAAGACTTTTTATACGCCCACACATAAATGTGGGCGTATATTGTAGTCGCCCCTGTCTGTCTGTCTGTCTGTCTGTCTGTCTGTCCGTCCACAATTGTTGTGAACACGATAGAGAGCTGGTTTCTTGATGGATTTTGATAAAACTTGCTGTGAGTGTTTATAATCATCCAAGGAAGAAGCCTATTGAAAATCAGAAAAATCGAAAAATATTTGATGGGTTATTGCCCTTGTTCCTTAAAACGTGTTAGTTTTATAGTTCATAACACTCTCAAAGTTGTGAACACAATAGAGAGCTGGTTTCTCGATGGAATTTGATAAAAATTATTGTGAGTGTTTATAATCATCCAAGGAAGAAGCCTATTGAAAATCAGACAAATCGAAAAATATTTAATGGGTTATGGCCCTTGCTTTTGAAAATACTTTGTGAACATGTTAGAGAGCTGGTTTCTTGATGGATTTTGATGAAACTTGGTGTGAGTGTTTGTCATGACCTTGGGATTAAGCCTATTGAAAATCAGAAACATCGATAAATATTTTATGAGTTATTGCCCTTGTTCCTTAAAACGTGTTAATTTTATAGCCCGTAACACTCTCAAAGTTGTGAACACAATAGAGAGCTGGTTTCTTAATGGATTTTGATAAATCTTGCTGTGAGTGTTTATAATCATCCAAGGAAGAAGCCTATTGAAAATCAGAAAAATCGAAAAATATTTGATGGGTTATTGCCCTTGTTTTTGAAAATACTTTGTGAACACGATAGAGAGCTGGTTTCTTGATGGATTTTGATGAAACTTGGTGTGAGTGTTTGTCATGAACTTGGGATTAACCCTATTGAAAATCAGAAACATCGATAAATATTTTATGAGTTATTGCCCTTGTTCCTTAAAACGTGTTAGTTTTATAGTTCATAACACTCTCAAAGTTGTGAACACAATAGAGAGCTGGTTTCTCGATGGAATTTGATAAAAATTATTGTGAGTGTTTATAATCATCCAAGGAAGAAGCCTATTGAAAATCAGACAAATCGAAAAATATTTAATGGGTTATGGCCCTTGCTTTTGAAAATACTTTGTGAACATGTTAGAGAGCTGGTTTCTTGATGGATTTTGATGAAACTTGGTGTGAGTGTTTGTCATGACCTTGGGATTAAGCCTATTGAAAATCAGAAACATCGATAAATATTTTATGAGTTATTGCCCTTGTTCCTTAAAACGTGTTAGTTTTATAGCCCATAACACTCTCAAAGTTGTGAACACAATAGAGAGCTGGTTTTTCGATGGAATTTGATAAAAATTATTGTGAGTGTTTATAATCATCCAAGGAAGAAGCCTATTGAAAATCAGACAAATCTAAAAATATTTAATGGGTTATGGCCCTTGTTTTTGAAAATACTTTGTGAACACGATAGAGAGCTGGTGTCTTGATGGATTTTGATGAAACTTGGTGTGAGTGTTTGTCATGACCTTGGGATTAACCCTTTTGAAAATCGGAAACATCGATAAACATTTTATGAGTTTTTGCCCTTGTTCCTTAAAACGTGCTAGTTTTATAGCCCATAACACTCTCAAAGTTGTGAACACAATAGAGAGCTGGTTTCTCGATGGAATTTGATAAAAATTATTGTGTGTGTTTATAATCGTCCAAGGATGAAGCCTATTGAAAATCTGACAAATCAAAAAATATTTGATGGGTTATTTCCCTTGTTTTTGAAAATACTTTGTGAACACGATAGAGAGCTGGTTTCTTGATGGATTTTGATGAAACCTGGTTTGAGTGTTTATAATCACCCAAGGATGAACCCTATTGAAAATTAGAAGAATTGAAAAATATTTCATGGGTTATTGCCCTTTGTTAACTTGTAGTTGTAAACACTCAAAAATCGTTCAATTTTGTAAACATTCTTGATGGCACGGTTTTCGATATATGTTTCATTTACTGATAGTTCTTGTCGACCTCCCGGACGACTTGGTTGCCATTACAAAAGTGGGCGTATTACGATGGGGCATCGCTATTTTTTTATATAACATAGTCTAAGACTTTATTTATAACATAGTCTAAGACTTTATTTATAACATAGTCTAAGACTTTATTTATAACATAGTCTAAGACTTTATTTATAACATAGTCTAAGACTTTATTTATAACATAGTCTAAAACTTTATTTATAACATAGTCTAAAACTTTATTTATAACATAGTCTAAAACTTTATTTATAACATAGTCTAAAACTTTATTTATAACATAGTCTAAAACTTTATTTATAACATAGTCTAAGACTTTATTTATAATATAGTCTAAGACTTTATTTATAACATAGTCTAAGACTTTATTTATAACATAGTCTAAGACTTTATTTATAACATAGTCTAAAGACTTTTTTTTATAACATAGTCTAAAACTTTATTTATAACATAGTCTAAAACTTTATTTATAACATAGTCTAAGACTTTATTTATAACATAGTCTAAGACTTTATTTATAACATAGTCTAAAACTTTATTTATAACATAGTCTAAAACTTTATTTATAACATAGTCTAAGACTTTATTTATAACATAGTCTAAGACTTTATTTATAACATAGTCTAAAGACTTTATTTATAACATAGTCTAAGACTTTATTTATAACATAGTCTAAAAACTTTATTTATAACATAGTCTAAGACTTTATTTATAGTAGTAACCAAATAATTGCAAGTATATGTACATATCAGTAACATATATCAGCATTTAATAATGTAAATTTTTAACCAAGGTCTGTTAGGGATAAAGATAGATGCTATATCTAATAAACATATATTTTGTAGGTTATGTTCCTTTTGGATCTCCTGTGGTAAGTATAAACTTATTTGTGAACTCCTTGTCGAATACGACAAGTTTGCTTTTTGCATTTTTGCAGATCTGTTTAGTCATGCATAAATTGATCTGGTTGCACCTCGTGATGTTAACCTATATATGGTAATGGTGCAAAGCAGACTATTCTTACTCTTTTCGAAACTCCTTAGGGCATTTCTTGTACCGGTATCGGAAGTTCACTACTATATAATTATTGCACCGATTTTATCATGCTCTTGTATGTATTTTAATTATTTATACCTTAGAAATAATATTAATATAAACATATTGTAAAAGGTTGTAGGTCTACTGCTACCCAATCCATCAACAACTAGTGTTATATTCTGGCAATGGTTAAATCAGAGTCATAATGCCTGTGTTAACTATTCTAATAGGAATGCATCCAAGGTACAATATATTTTTATTCTAATCTCATGGAGGAAACCAATGTGTTATCTACAAGGCAATCCATAGTAGACATAGAGTGCAACGGCTATAATTTTGCCTATCATTTATACAACAGCCAATAGTTCTAATCAACAAACCAGTTTAATGAAAAACAAACTATGATGAGGTGATGATGAAAAGGCCTCCAAATCTTATACACCCAATTTTATGAAACACAGTTTAGGGATATAGATAAAACAATTCTTATGGATTACAATTACTGAGTTTATTTAAGCGACGTTTCGACTAGGATTCTCTAGTCTTTATCAAGGGAATTAGGGAATTATTTTTTTCAAACCTGTAACATATTAAACCAACACATAATTTCTGTATTTGCTATAGTATAGAATGGTTTTACTATTGCCCAGATATGTCAATACCATAAATAAAATTTGCTTTTTTTTTCAGCCTACCCCTATTAACAGATTCATTATGGGATATATAGGTGCAGTCACTAGTGCAGTTGGACTTGCAGTAAGTAAAAAATAAAAAAAGTCTAAATTTTAAGCCAAAACTTTTGGAAATTAACATGTTAAAGAATTAGTTATGATTTTGTAATTGACATATACAATATTGTATGTAGTATTAATCTGTATATTGTGACAAAAATTCTTGACTACAGACTAGAGCTTGTCTCATAATAGATTTATGCTGCTGTCCTGACAAAATTTCCCTCATTGCACACTGCATGTTGTTCGCCCATCCTCATTAGCTCAATCGAGCCATTTCATTTCATTTTCTCTCATTTATAACACATGTCAAAGGTACATCTGTGATCAGTGATAAGTCAGTTAATTTTTTAACTTAATTACAATTAATATTAATTATATATTACAGCTAGGTTTGAGTAAATTGATAAAGAAAGCAAACAGATTTAGTCCAGCTACAAAGTTATTAATCCAAAGATTTGTCCCATTTCCAGCTGTAGGTATGTACCTAGATTACCTGATCACTTTCATTACATTGATTGAGTTTGTTTTCTATAAACTGCAATTACTTATGTATTATGTGTGTATTGTTGTATTAATGATGATTATGTATTTTAGCTTGTGTGAAATGTTGTATTGATGATTATGTATTTCAGCTAGTTAAGTGTGTAATGTTGTATTAATGATAATGTATTTCAGCTAGTTAATGTAGTATTAATGATAATGTATTTCAGCTAGTTAAGTGTGTAATGTTGTATTAATGATAATGTATTTCAGCTAGTTAAGTGTGTAATGTTGTATTGATTATAATGTATTTCAGCTAGGGTGTAATGTATTAATGATAATGTGATTCAGCTAGTGCTAGTGTGTAATGTTGTATTAATGATAATGTATTTCAGCTAGTGCTAGTGTGTAATGTTGTATTAATGATAATGTATTTCAGCTACTGCTATTGTGTAATGTTGTATTAATGATAATGTATTTCAGCTACTGCTATTGTGTAATGTTGTATTAATGATAATGTATTTCAGCTAGTGCTAGTGTGTAATGTTGTATTAATGATAATGTTTTTCAGCTACTGCTATTGTGTAATGTTGTATTAATGATAATGTATTTCAGCTACTGCTAGTAATGTTGTATTAATGATAATGTATTTCAGCTACTGCTAGTGTGTGTAATGTAGTACTGATGAGAAATAATGAGTTATCAGAAGGAATAAATGTGACTGATGAAGAGGGCAAGGTTGTAGGAACAAGTTTAATAGCTGCTAAAAAGGTTTGTCATATTTCAAATCTCACTTTATTTTTTTAATGTGATCATTGGAAAAGAGGGTTGTTAAGAAATTTGCTTTAAATAATATCTTATGTACAATAAGTTGTTTATTATAGAGGTAGATTTCTCTAATCTCGTAGCATTTCATGGTCAAATTTATGTGCTTTACATAATGCTTATGGAAGGGACGCAAGTAACTTAAAGGAAATTTCAATTTTAAGAAGTTATGATAAGAGTCAAGATATTTGTAAGGATTTTTGGTTGCCAGATAGTTCTGTCTCAAATTCTTGTTAGTCTTTTCATTGACTGCTTTAATCTGACTAAAAAGGTGCCATAATGAAAGAATTCAAGCTGTTATTGTGAAATTTAAAGCATATAAATGCTTCATTCAACCAAAACAACAGTGTTTGTAATTATATGATATATATAGTTTTACCAATGTCAATTGTGCTTTATTGCAATAATAGGCTTTAAGAGAGACAGCCATCACAAGATTAATACTACCAGCTCCCATTTTTATAATTCCACCTATAATAATGGCTAGTATGGAGAGGTCAGTTTGTAATCCTGAAATAATTAGAGTTCTTCCCTTTCTCTCGTATTTAACTTTTTCTTGTGAAAGGTTTGGTAGGTCACCTTTAAATGACAATTTCTTCAAGTCTTAAATATAACCTACCTTTTCTACTGGTGATGTTTTCTTTTATCATAATTCAATATTTAACCCTTATAAACAAGAAGAAATACATATGCATGTACTGATTAATATTCTTTAAATTATCATCATATACATGTACTATACTATATGTATAAAATGATAAATAATATTAAAGGGACCAAATTAAGACTATTAGCTAGGTTTACTCTTGGAAAGGGTATTTTGACCACAGAATACTGCACTTATTTCAAGAACAGTTGCCTATGTTGGATAAGGGGGCATGGGATCTTTGGCGAAGGATAAAATAATTACTTTGTTGGCTTGATGGACATGATAATTCTAGGATATCATATCAACAAACTCAGCCCATTCATTTACAAAGAGTGAAAACCAGATAATGTAATAAGTAATAAAAAAAATCATTAGGGTGGGAGGATGGTGGCAGATTTATATCCAAACAAGTTAGAATGACTACTATTATATTTAGGCATTAGTTGAAACAGCTATCACTAGAATGGTTCTCCCTGCACCAATATTAATTTTACCACCAATAATAATGTCTTTAATAGAAAGGTCAGTGATAAATCAACACACATTCCTCTCTCCATATATATATATATGATTTTATTATGCCTTATATACTTCACTCTTTAACTTGAGCATGTCTGCTTAAAACCTATATAAATATAATATAGCTTTAATAATCCTTCTATATTCTACTCCTTTATACACGTAATGCTCCTTTAAACTCATATTATGCATTTAGCCATATGACTTTTCTTTTTGGCGACCGGTATTTTCTTGTTGTAAAATTAAGAGTATCATAGTTTAGGTAAACATCAGATAATACCTGCAAATTTTTTCAGTTCCCAATGTTGGATGGGACATCATTTCGTGTGTATTTTCAAAATTTCTCAACAATTGGAAATTGAAAAAGAAAAAACTAATGCTCCTGTCCTGACAAAATTAACCTTATTGCAAACTGCATGTCTTTGCATGTTTTGATTAGCTCAATCAGGTGAGTTAAAAGGGCACAATATATCAATCACGGCTGGCTATGAAACAATAGATCTTTTAAAAAATAATAATTAATTGTCAAAGTGTATTAACAACAAAGGGTGAAATAACTGATTGAATCAAGGTGGAGGAGACTATACAAGTGTTAAAAAATATATTATTTCTATATGTATAGGCATTGATAGAAACAGCTTGTACAAGGGCTGTACTGCCTGCTCCAGTACTTATTCTAGTTCCACTGGTTATGGGAATCCTGGAAAGGTTTGTGTCAAGTATTGTTGTGCTTTAGACCTAGAACCAACCATTATCATGATTTTTACACCATTTTATAGAAAATAAGTATGCTTTTGTAGGAATTTGTAGGTTTTATTGTGTGTATTGTGTAGAATTGAAGAATAGTTATAAATTTAGATAACTGTTCGGCCTGATTCATACTTGTATATAAAGGTAGTGAGATTTGGGAGGGAAGGGTGGGATAGTTGACTTTAGATGAGTAGTTCATCTATGACTTTGGGAATGTGGCACAAGCATGCATGAAAATATGAACAGTCAAGCCCAGTATATATTTTTGTTGTAAAACTATTACTGCTGTTAGACTGACTTTAAGTATATCTATTTGTATAATTTACTTTTATAAATTATAGGTATTCACTAATGTAGTTGTTAAAATACTTTGCTTTTAGATTTCTGTAATTTGCATGATTAATATTTTTCTTCATATGTTTAATTTTAAATACATCCATTTTAAGTTCATTCAAAAATACTTGTAAATGCTGTGGAATCCCCATTTTCAATTTTTTTGGACGAAACTTCATATATATTAAAAAATATGCTCATGATTATGATTATTGTCAAAAATTTATACATGTATTAATAAATGATATAAAGTAATGCTCAGTTTTTATAATTTAAGTACAGGATATTTATATTGATTATGAAAAAAATAAAGGCATTTTTTTATTATTTCACAGGACAAAGTTTTTGAAACGCTATCCTAGAATGCATTTACCAGTGAATGCAGTAGTATGTACAGCTGCATTTGGATTAGCATTACCAGTTGCTATAGCCTTATTTCCTCAATATTCACAGGTTTGTTATAATGTTGTTATTTCTTCTTCAGTGAACTGAATAATCATTTTTAATATCTAAAATCACTTAAAAATTTAGCCAAAAACTTTTGATCATATGACTTTATGAACAAAAATTTGTCTAGCCTGTATATATGACACTAAGCAATTGAATCCTGAACACAGACTTTTTTGTTCTGCATTATGTTTTTAAGAGAGATATATTATTTTTGATAAAATGAAATATATTTTCAGATACCTACCAAGAATTTAGAGAAGGAGTTTTTAAATTTAACAAATCAAGAAGTATTATATTATAATAAAGGCCTATAGGATGTTTTATTATAGAGCCAATGATATATAGGGCGTATTGAACCTAAAACTTACCAATACAATGTTTAATTGTTGACAGAAATACTCTTCGAATATATTAGGAAGTATTGCTTCACGTGACTGGAGAAGATGTCATTTTATACTTTAATCTTCTTCACAATTTCAAGCTACTACTAACTGTCTCTTGACATAAGGCACTTTGTTTGCATCACAAGTTTTGAAATGCGAAGATTGGAATAAATACAGGCAATCAAATCAGTTCTCAGTAATAAGCAGTTTACTTACTTCAGATCGTATGCAACTTGTGACCAGCAAAAGGCATTTAATTGAACTGCATGAGAACGGGACATGTTATTTTAGAAAGTTATACATGAAGCGGAAATTGCACTTAAACAGCTAGTGAATCAAATATTAAATCAAAAATATAAATATATGCAAGAATATTTGATAACTTTCCAAATTATGAATCAAAATAAAATATGATGCATTAAAAGCCATGGATTCACATATTATGTGCAATTGTCTCGATTTTGTTAACATGGTAACAGGTAGAAGTTGGATTATATTTTAGTGTTGTCAAATCTTATTAACAGTGTAATATTTTTTATTATAAATTATTTTTTTGTCCATATACTAGTATTATATTTTAATTTTGAAATTCAGGGAAATATTGATTAATATAATAAATAATTTCTAATAACTATTATGTTGTTAAAATATGTAACATTACATAGATTGTGTGGAAACCTTACCACTCAACGGCAGGTTTTATTTGAGTATGGAAACCTCAGTATTCAGTCCTGTCTCCCTCAATTGTCAAATGATTGATTAAAAATCCCCCTCAAAACGTTGTCAACATGATTAGGAAAGGTCGAACCTGTCAGGAATTTAATTCTATTTTTCATGATTTTTTTAATGGTGCAATCCGTCAAAATCGCCTGCTGTTCGCAAAGGCCTGCTGTACGACGTAACGAGGAAATAAAATATCATTATAAATTTGTTCAAATTGTACAATGCCAGAAACCCTGATCACAAGATGTGCCTTCTAAAAGAGAAAGGCATTAGGCCTAGATGCGAGGAAATCGGCCCTAATTTTCAATATTGTCTTGAGGTAGGCCTAGTGGCCCTAAACCCGTGCAAGGTGTAGCCTAATGAGAAACCATGAAATATTCCTTCAGTGGCAAGTGCAGTGCTGATCAATTAGTTCTTGCTCCTTTGTGCGGTCAAACGTTGTGAATTTTAAATACTTATTTATTCTACTCGAGTCGAATACTAGCCTAGTTGGGGATCCGTCCTACACACCTCATAGCCATAGGCCTACGAACCTATGGCGGGAATCCTCATTCTCCGGATTGAACGCCTCTCAGGTCTTAACGAATTTGTCCACCTTTGTAAATTTACGTTTTTTCTGAAATTTCGTAGAATTTTCTTATCGATGGAATGTAAAATCTTAATAAACTCCCAAAAGTACTACACTGAAACAAAATTTGAAGCAGTCACAGACGACTGAAGTCGGGATAATTAAAATGGCAGCCATCACTGATAAACATTTTGCTAGGAAGCTTTCAATCAAAATAAAAGGTATTATTTGAGCTAGGAGATCATTTAATTTACATTTTTATTTAATATATTATGAAAATGTATAGGGATGTGCCGATTTCCAATGACACAGTGGCTTATGAAAGGAATTGAATTTCCGCAATGCAATGATACAGCATGGTAGTCTGACGTTGACCATTCAATGGCAGGCAGGTTTTATCCTTTTGGTGAGTATCGTCTGTGGTCCAAGGGAGATAATTTAAAACTTATGTGGTCTGTAGTCAAAATGTGGTTGAAGGGAGATAATTTGAAATATCGGGTATCGCAATAAAAACGTCCCCAAGTTCGACGGTAAGTATCCCAGCTGTTGTTGAACCGATCTCTTTCAAAATTTTCGTAGATTTTCTTCAACGTGTCCTTGTCAGACCCTGAAAATATAAAAGTTATCGAATAAAAATTGTACAAGAACTGCCAGGAACAATATAGCATGTCAAAAAATTTAATAGAGTAAACTACACATTTCAACCTGTGTCTATTGCTCGTTCACCACATCGACCACCAATATCATTCATTTTTCTCCCAAAAAGCAACCTTCCTAACTTTCAGTTCCTGTTCATCCTGTTTGTTCACTGGTGATGGTAATGACTCCGAGCAGTATGGGATTCTCTTAAGAAACAGGTGTACTGCACTTGGATTAGACGACACACTGATTAAACAGGAACTGAAATGCAGGATGTTCGGTTTTCGAGTGGTACCTTTAGACGAGATCCATGAGAGTTTATCAGGATGGAAAGTGTTTGATATCGGTGGTCGTTGCGGTGAAGTTGGGGACGGTTTTTTGTGACACCCGATATATGTGATCTGTTGTAAATATCTAACTCACTAATGAACAAAACTCCATTAATAAAAATGGTATTAATTTACAGAATAAAATTACAATTGTTAAAAACTGGCAATCGAGGCAAAGAAAATCATTGATTTCAAATCTATGGTGCTACTGATGTGGCTTTTGTCTTTAGTAAAAACAATAGACTCATATCCGAATGTGTTAGCTTAACAATTTAGTAATAGTGTTCACAATTTTCACAATCACTGCGATGGCCGGCGTTTGAAAATAAAAAAATGGGATTCTCCGATTTTCTTGCAGTGGTAGACCTTCTAGAGGATATTTACATATATTTAAGGTCCAAATCTACTCAAAAATGCTGAACATTCCCCGTTTAAATGTATTATAATCAATATCATTGGGTATCCTACCATATAACATATAATAGGATTAAATGTTTCGTTATTATGAGTCAAAAATAGTCATTTTCTTCATTTACATGGACAATGAAATTCGGAGTTTCAAGTTACATCTTGGATCATGTGGAAATAAATAGCCCAGGAGAAAAGTTCATGTTTTAAAAATACATAGTTATCTCCCTTTACCTTCATTTCTTATATTTAATAAATGTTCATTCTTTGCACATGCCATAGAGCTTGTCAATTTCTTAATACCTTCTCAGCCAGGCCTGTTCTGACAATTATAGCCTATTATTAATTGTGTCTTACCTCAGTATGTTGTTGGTGAACTGTGTTTAACAATAAAGCTTCGTCTACACGATCAAACATTTGTTCAAAACATCATCATACATTTGTATGACGGTGTTCAAGCTTGTTGTGGATTTCTGTCTACACTGTCCAACATCGTCAAACATGATCCAACATTTGTATGATGATGTATGACCAATAATGAAGGGTAATTATCATTTTTGGTGGGAAAAAAATTCAACATGGATGCTCAAAACAGTCTGTTGAGTGGTGCTGCTGCATCTGTTATTGTTTTAACCAGTTGTTTGTAATTCCTCTGCCATTCGTTGCATTACTCACTTCCGTAATGGTTTATCCTTATAGTCTTTAATTAAAGTGTTATAAAGACACGGGTTTTCTTCATAAAGGCTAATTAGCCTAGTTACATCGGACACAGTCCAAATTTTGTCTGTGTTGGCTGCCATTTTGAAAGATGGGAAGGAAGTCACATGACGCCTATACGGCAGCTGATTTGTTAAATTTGATAATTTAAATATTGCCAACAATTGTTGTAAAGATGAAACATGCAGCTAAAAATTTGAACATCGTCATACATGTTTGACCATGTTCAACCTTGTTGGGAAAACGGTCTACACGATCAAACATTTGTCCACGAACACCGTCATACAAATCTATGATGATGTTTTGAACAAAATGTTTGATCGTGTAGACGAAGCTTAACACGTGGTAGAAATCAGAAAACCAACCATTAGAGTTTCATTTCAACTAAATAAACCGAATTTTAACATGGCTATAATATTTCAGCTACGCCTTTCAATCACATTTAAGGTTTAAATATAAAATAATCGAACATTAAACAGATTTGAGTAGGTTTTACATGTACGGTATATTGTTTTATGCTATCGGAAACACCGATAGCAAAAATATGCACCCTTCCGATTTTCAATCTTTTGTTTCAGCAATTTAAAATTAGTCACAAATTGCTAAGGTATTCTGCATGTGATACAAGCCGATTTTGTGATATGTGACGCATGTCATCTATTTCAAGTAGAATTGCTGGAACCACAAACGTGAAATTGGAATGGTTCAAATTGATGCTCCCACTGTCACCGATGTGTATGCAAGATATAAATATCTTTACAATCCATTACAACACATAATTATGTAGTTTTCATAAATTATTTTGCTCAAATTTGTAAAAATCTTAACACATAGGGCCTTATCTATAGCTAAATAGTTATGTAAAGGTATAATTGAAGGGATAGTGTAATTTTTGGGAAGATTTAGTACTTCTGAAGGTTATTGACATATACACAAGGCCCAAATCGACCATGAAAAATGCTTAACATATTAGAAATATTTCAGGTAACATTTCCTCAATGATTCAGGCGTACTCGACATTTTTTATCATAATAATCAGTTACGTCCCTTAAATGATCAAAATTGGACATTAATGTATTTTCATCAGTTACGTCCCTTGAACTTTTGAAAATTTGTCGTCAAGTCACAAGGCCTATTTTTTCAGATGGCGCTTTCTTCATGTTCTTGTTTTGTAGTTTGTTTCGTGTGTGTTTTACAACTAGGACGGATGTGGCGCGAGGCAGGGTATGCTTACTCATCTAGACACCACTTTTCATTATGAAATAGGGCCTACTCATGTATGATTGATAAAATTCCACATGTGAAAAGTTCTTATGCTGTTACCTATGTTTCCTCAAAATGTCTTTTTGGATTTCGTTTTGTGGTCCGGACCGGTAGAAGCTTACTTAATTTCTTTACTGTATTTGGTAATAACTTTTTTTCATAAAAGCGGAATGGGCCTGTAAGGAACACGTTGAAGTTAAAGAAACTCAGTGCAAGGAAATGTATAAATATGGAAAAAATAGCCTGCCAGGCAAGGTAACATACGCCCTCTTCAGCAAATTTGAATATTCCAAGTTGATTGCATCATCATCGCACGTATCTGAGCTGATATTTAGATGAATCAAATCAATGAAAACTCTAGACTCTATTGTGTACACAAGTTAATTTTAACGGGTTTTTTTCACAAAGTCAAGGGCGATAATTCATAAACTGACAACTGGAATCGCACGATTCTCGAATATATCTGAGTTATTATCAAGATGAATACACATACCAAGTTACATTCAAATTGAATGAAAACTATATCCTCTATCACATACATAAGTTAATTTTAACGTTTTTTTACTAAGTCAATGGCAATTACTCATAAACCGACGACTGGAATCGCGCAATTTTCAAATCAATTTTCAATCAAATTGGATAAAAACTCTATCCTTTATCACATAGGCCTACACAAGTTTTAACGTTTTTTCACTAAGTCAAGGTCAATAACTCATAAACCTACGACTGGAATCGCGCCAATTGCGAACTGATCTGAGCAATTATCAAGATGAATACACAAACCAAGTTTCATTCAAATCGGATGATAACTCTAGCTACTATCACGTACACAAGTCAATTTTAACGGGTTTTTTTTTTCTTACTAAGTCAAGGGCAATAACTCACAAACAGACGACTGGAATAGCGCCATTTTCAAACTCATCCGAGATATTTATTCAAATCGGATAAAAACTCTGGTCTCTATTGCGTACACAAAAAATAGTTGACGGACCGGCGCACGGACGGACCGACAGACGGGCAGGGGTGACGGCAATATACAGTACCGTGCAATAAATATTAGTACAAAAGTGGTGGAGTGGTTACATTCGCTCTACGACCCTACATACTTGGACATCGCTTGGAAATTATTACAAAGGGGAAAACCATCACCAATGTTTCACAAACGTTGAACGTGTCCAGGAGTATAATAGCAAGTTTTAAGAAGCATGTAGAACGAAGGGAAATAGAAAACACCCGAGACGAGGAAGGCAATTTATTTGTACGAATATTTATTGCACGGTACTGTACGTCCACATTTTCATGTGGCCGTATAAAAAGGAACATTTCGAACAAAAGTCCCAAAATTACAATTTCAAGGGAAGTAACTAGTAATTAGACCGTTTTTATCTGCTTGCAGGTCAATGATCCAATATTCAAGTTTGGTCATAAGAAAAGAACATTCTTGATGATTGACATGTTTTATTTTTCAATAAGGTCATGATGACAACTATAAATTTTTTAAAGTTTAGGCCTATAGTTTCCAGTCTGGTTATGCTAATGTCTCGATCTTGCCAAGAAATATGCGCAAATAGAAAACCAAAATAATCAATTTATAGGCCTAGATAGGCGTAAAAATTCAAGAATTTAAATTTTCTGCCTCATTTCATATCAGTTGGGAAAACTTATTTCCTAATTATAATGGCGGCTATAACAAAAATGGCGGTGCTTCCTTTCAGATTTTTAATAAAGAAAAGTCAATATGGAAATGTTTAGATTGCATTAAAATGACTGGTGAACATCAACATTGACAATTATAATTCCATTGTTCAATTCAATTCATTTATATATTGACATCTCATCATTGGTCTTCTATAAACATGTTCATCTTTAATCTGTTTGTTTCAATCCCGCTTTCAATACGGACCATTCAGTCGATATTCTTTAATAATAATACAATAACCCGAATAGTACCAATCTTAATATGTTAGAATCAAACAAGTCTTTGTATTAAACTTATTAACTATTAATATAAAGTAAACTATATTCTAATCTACTCAATTATATTATGATATTTTGACCGATGTGGACGCTGAATGGTCGATCAAAAATCTGGACATTCAAATGAACACTTCAATAACAAGTTACGGAGACTTATTTAAACCATGTGGACCCTATGTATTATATATTTTTTTTTATGTAAGGCAGTGGTAATCTGTCCAACCACTTTTATGAATTGTGTCCAGAAAATGGATTTCGAATGTCTCCTTAACGACCAGTTTGCAGTGCCTAGCCTTTCTGGCATTGCGTTACATGGGTAATTTTTCTACGTCTCGATTTAGATGGTCAAACATTTATCGGTTGCTTCCAGAGCACTCAGAAATTCACCAGAAGATGTTTATGTTTATTGTAACTGTTTATAACAGGTATTATACAGTGTAAAAACTTCTGAACTCTCTGGGCAATCTTATACGTAACGAAAACAATTATCTGCATATCGTCGAGACATCAGGACCTCACAGCTTGTTAACGAGTGTCGATTGAAATTAACAATCGTAATTCTAAATAACCTTTTGGATAATTCAACTCCAAACTAGTGATATATAAACATGTCAAATACTTCTTTTACAATAAATCATGAATATTTAATAACGTCAATGACCAGAAAATAATGATTTTTAGATTCAATTAGATTTGTATTGAAAAGTTATTTATTAACCTACAATAAGTTGAAGGGTCATCTCAATGGTAATTCTTGAAGCAATGTTAACATGGTAAAGAAAAGATAAAGGGTTCTATTAAAATAAGGGTGTGTAACTGACACCAAAATCATTAAGATGTATTCACTTCATTTACTTCATGTCTTGTTCACTATTGTTAGGTTTGTGTTTACCACCTCTTGACTATTTCTAAATACATCACCCAGTGGCACCTGTCATAACACCCCTCCCTCTACTTCACTCTCTTCTAAACAATATAATAGTAACAATCTGGATACATTTCATGATTCAAATCCCACAAATAACATTCAATATTTGAAAATTATGCATGCGCATGTCTACAGTTCAGCGCGAGACTGACCTTTTGTGCGGGATTAGCATTAGATATAATAATGGCCGCCTAGTCGCAAAAAGGTGGTATAAGGTTAACGTTTGTTTTGTAAAGCCCCTAAGATATTATAACACTTCTCTATATATTTGGTATGATATATCTATGATCTTTTAACAGCTGCTATGTATTATTATGATTATTACAAGTATTAGAAACAAGACGCCATTAATCTGAAATCTGAGTTAATATATCAAGAATCAGAGATACGAGTCACGCACCTGTAGGATGGTCTTGGACAATCACTAATTCTTGTCATTACAGTCAACTCTGATATGAAGAATACACTACACTTGAAAATTAATTTGAAAGTTCAATTTGTGACGTATCGGATATTATTCTCTATGTAGTTCACGTGCAATGCGCGTGAATCATTATTCTTTTCGATCGTTTCAACCATTACCTTATTACAAGAATGTTATCAGTACAAGTAACAATAATGTGTAAAACTGTGCTTAAATCATCCCTTGAAGCCAGAGAGTGAAGACAATATTACACCCTGTTGTTGATCAACTATTATTCTTACTGTTGATATTACACCCGATGATTACTATTACACTCTATTGTTGATCAACTATTATACTTACTGTTAATATTACACTCTATTGTTAATCAACTACTTTACTTACTGTTAATATAATACTCTATTATTGATCAACTATTATACTTACTGTTAATATTACACTCTATTGGTAATCAACTACTATACTTACTGTTAATATAATACTCTATTATTGATCAACTATTATACTTACTGTTAATATAATACTCTATTATTGATCAACTATTATACTTACTGTTAATATTACACTCTATTGTTAATCAACTATTATACTTACTGTTAATATTATACTCTATTGTTGATCAACTACTATACTTACTGTTAATATAATACTCTATTGTTAATCAACTATTATACTTACTGTTAATATAATACTCTATTATTGATCAACTATTATTCTTACTGTTGATATTACACCCGATGTGATTAATATTACACTCTATTGTTAATCAACTACTATACTTACTGTTGATATAATACTCTAATGTTAATCAACTATTATACTTACTGTTAATATTACACTCTATTGTTGATCAACTACTATACTTACTGTTAATATAATACTCTATTATTGATCAACTATTTTACTTACTGTTAATATTACACTCTATTGTTGATCAACTACTATACTTACTGTTAATATAATACTATATTATTGATCAACTATTATTCTTACTGTTAATATTACACTCTATTGTTGATCAACTACTATACGGTACTTACTGTTAATATAATACTCTATTATTGATCAACTATTATACTTACTGTTAATATTACACTCTATTGTTAATCAACTACTATACTTACTGTTAATATAATACTCTATAATTGATCAACTATTATACTTACTGTCAATATTACACTCTATTGTTGATCAACTACTATACTTACTGTTAATATTACACTCTATTGTTAATCAACTACTATACTTACTGTTAATATAATACTCTATTATTGATCAACTATTATACTTACTGTTAATATTACACTCTATTGTTGATCAACTATTATACTTACTGTTAATATTACACTCTATTGTTGATAGCCTATTTACTGTTAATATTACACCCTATTGTTAACCAACTATTACACTTACTGTTAATATTACACCCTTTTGTTGATCAACTATTATACTTACTGTTAATATTACACTCTATTGTTGATAGCCTATTTACTGTTAATATTACACCCTATTGTTAACCAACTATTACACTTACTGTTAATATTACACTCTATTGTTGATCAACTATTATACTTACTGTTGATATTACACTCTATTGTTAATCAACTACTATACTTACTGTTGATATAATACTCTAATGTTAATCAACTATTATACTTACTGTTAATATTACACTCTATTGTTGATCAACTACTATACTTACTGTTAATATAATACTCTATTATTGATCAACTATTATACTTACTGTTAATATTACACTCTATTGATGATAGCCTATTTACTGTTAATATTACACCCTATTGTTAACCAACTATTACACTTACTGTTAATATTACACTCTATTGTTGATCAACTATTATACTTACTGTTGATATTACACCCATTTGATGATCAACTTGTATATTTACTGTTAATATTACACCCTATTGTTAACCAACTATTACACTTACTGTTAATATTACACTCTATTATTGATCAACTATTATACTTACTGTTAATATTACACTCTATTGATGATAGCCTATTTACTGTTAATATTACACCCTATTGTTAACCAACTATTACACTTACTGTTAATATTACACTCTATTGTTGATCAACTATTATACTTACTGTTGATATTACACCCATTTGATGATCAACTTGTATATTTACTGTTAATATTACACCCTATTGTTAACCAACTATTACACTTACTGTTAATATTACACTCTATTGTTGATCAACTATTATACTTACTGTTGATATTACACTCTATTGTTAATCAACTACTATACTTACTGTTAATCTAATACTCTATTGTTAATCAACTACTATACTTACTGTTAATATACTATATTATTGATCAACTATTATTCTTACTGTTGATATTACACTCGATGTGATTAATATTACACTCTATTGTTAATCAACTATTATACTAACTGTTGATATAATACTCTAATGTTAATCAACTATTATACTTACTGTTAATATTACACTCTATTGTTGATCAACTACTATACTTACTGTTAATATAATACTCTATTATTGATCAACTATTATACTTACTGTTAATATTACACTCTATTGTTGATCAACTACTATACTTACTGTTAATATAATACTATATTATTGATCAACTATTATACTTACTGTTTATATTACACTCTATTGTTGATCAACTATTATACTTACTTATAATATTACACTCTATTGTTGATCAACTATTATACTTACTGTTAATATTACACTCTATTGATGATAGCCTATTTACTGTTAATATTACACCCTATTGTTGATCAACTATTATACTTACTGTTGATATTACACCCATTTGATGATCAACTTGTATATTTACTGTTAATATTACACCCTATTGTTAACCAACTATTACACTTACTGTTAATATTACACTCTATTGTTAATCAACTATTATACTTACTGGTAATATTACACCCTATTGTTAATCTACTATTATATTTACTGTTAATATTACACCCTGTTGTTAATCAGCTATTACACTGTTAATATTACACCCTATTGTTAATCAACTATTATACTTACTGTTAATATTACACCCTATTGTTAATCAACTATTATACTTACTGTTAATATTACACCCTATTGTTAACCAACTATTATACTTACTGTTAATATTACACTCTATTTTTAATCAACTATTATACTTACTGTTAATATTACAACCTATTGTTAATCTACTATTATACTTACTGTTAAAGGGCCAGTCTGCTTTTTTCAAAAAAGTTTTAATTATCAAAAACAGCGCAAATATTACTTGAAAGTATTTCTAAAGTATACTTATTATATCTATGCATCTTCATGATCAATCTGAATTTGTTTTTAAAGGGTTAATTACAAACAGGGAGTACTTATTGTTAATTAAGCAATTTGACCTAGTTTTGGTGTTTGCCCTTTAAATGGCTCAATATTTCTAGCTGAAACCTTTTAAATACACAAGAGGGACATTTCTCTACCATTAGGCGTTTATTTTACTCAAATCCGTTCAGTAGTTTCCTATCAGCGTCCAAAAAACATAACACACTTAAAAACCTTACGTAAGGTATTTAAAAATGTTAGCATGTTTTTAGCGTTTAAAAATTAACGGCTGGATTTTTTTAGATAAAACTTTCAGATACATTAAAGGGAACATAGTTACAGATTTTGGTGTAAAATTTTCAAAAATTTGAGCAAAAAAAAATTTTGACCTAAAAAAAATTCAGACTGTCCCTTTAATATTACACCCTGTTGTTAATCAGCTATTACACTTACTGTTAATATTACACTCTATTTTTAATCAACTATTATACTTACTGTTAATATTACAACCTATTGTTAATCTACTATAATACTTACTGTTAATATTACACCCTTTTGTTAATCAGCTATTACACTTACTGTTAATATTACACTCTATTGTTAACCAACTATTATACTTACTGTTAATATTACACCCTGTTGTTAATCAACTGTTATACTTACTGTTAATATTACACCACGTTGTTAAACAACTACTATACTTATTAAGCCGTTAAAAAATTACTGACGTGGTCTTTGAAAAACTCTAAAAAGGAAATGCATTATCGTAGGATTTGAAGAAAATCCCAAAAGACATATTGTTCGTATTTCCACTGTTCTTTATGTTTCCAATTTTATAACGGACACTTAAAAAAAAAACTTTCAAATTGTAAGATAGGAAAAAAAGTAGCCTACTTACAAGCAATGGTGGCCGTTATCCAGATGTTTTAATTTAGACAAAGCTTTAAGTAGGTGTATATTACCTTGCAAGCTATCTTTGTGAATGTTAATGTCAATTTCCTGTAATAATTTGTCGCAAGATTTCTTTCCTCAAGGGAGATAATTTCACGAATTTATATGACAAGTGTAGTAATTGAGCTCAATAAATGGTTTCACTTTAGCCTTCATGTATAATTTACTTGTAAATGACGAACTCATATTTTCTTTGTCCCATCTCTTGTTTGTTTTGACGACTCTATATGTAATATTTTACTTAATTAATACCCAGACTTAAATAGATACATTAAGCTAAAATGTGCTCTAATGTATATGTCACTCCTAGAAACTCATGAAGGTGTACTAATGTCAGAAATGGCGTCAGAAAGAAAGTAAACGTCGACCAGAATTTGTACCTCGTAAAAAAATTAAATAAATCATTCTTAATTGATTCCACGAAACAAAAATTCTCGTTTTGCGTATATTACTCAAACACTAATAATTCATTTAATCATTATCATGGCATTACAACATACAAATTATAAACCCCCAAGTGTAAGTATGTGGTAATGTTCGGTATTTCTAAAAGCCTAATCAAATTATTGAAAAGAGAACATAAACAAACGAATACTCTATTTTACACCTATTTAACACGCCGTTCTAAAAGTGTCGAATTTTTTCTGACACTTAACGCATTTCTGCTGTTTTGATTTATGAATATTGTGCCTACAATTTGAAATATTTTACTAGAAAATAACAAATCATGACGTGCAGAATATTGTCTCACAAAAAGACAATAAAACAAATATTAACACTTTTATAATATAGCACTTAGTGCCCTTCTTTGCAAATTTTATGTTAGAAAGGCGATGAAATACACTTTGGTTCTAATTCCGACTTTTAAAGGAGGCATCAATACTAAAACTATAACCATACAAGAGAACAGCAGTGGAATTAGGTTTTACTCACTTTTCATGATTTTGTTTTTTGCATTATAAAGTAAACTGAAATGAGATTGAACTGCCAATACAATGACTGAATCAAAGTGAAAATGTTTATACCGATATATAAAATACATAAATATTTTAAATCATTTCGGTTATCTTTTGTTGGCTTCTTAGTGATTGTATGTCTTAACTTCATCAATAAATTATACATTTGTTTGCTTTCTTGAGATCCACATCTACGACCAAATATTTTCCACGTAAAATGTTATCTGAGATCCTAACCCTGGTTTGTATGTATTAATGGATTTCACCAATTGTTTGTAGCCTGTGTTTATTATCATACTAATTAAATTATAAGGAATGTCTTTCTGTGAAGTGATATCATTCCTCTGATAACTATATCAAAGAAAAGGGCTAACCGTTACGTATCATAAAACGGTGATAAGTTTTTGTGCTGTGACGTATGAAGATAAGAACTATATGTTCAGATCACAATTATTGTGATAATTAGATAAACACTGTAAGTTTATAATCTAAATGAAATGTTTACTAACTTCAATTATTACATTAAAGTGATTAACTTCTTGTTAACGCATTAAACGATCTTTTTATCTTATCCATACTCTTTATGTAAAGGGCCGTAACTCTTCTCGCTTCAATCACACTAGTTGAACCATGAATGTTAATGGACATACAATTAAGTTGTTAAGTTTTTATTTTAAACAAATTATCTTGACTTTTAGCATTGTAATACGATCTGTGAAAGTAATCGGGGGTGTTTAAGTAGAAGCACTAGGAGTTTGACGGGTATTTATTAAGGGACGGTGTGTAGATAATTAATGAGCACTTTATTTACCAATCTTTTCTTTCAATGGTGACAATTATTTTGCCATCGATTACCGCCACATTTCTAAATCTTGCTGAGAAAATTTGATGATACTCGCTCACCTGTCCCTAATTATCATAATTTATTTAATATTGAATTTCACCTTTTAGGTACAAAGAAATATAGGCTAAAATATTCATTTTCTCGAAAAGGTTCAAAATTTGAAAACGGACCATGTCTTTTTGGTAAATTCAATAAAAGTAAGTGTTGTTAAGGGCTGTTTAGAATAATTTTTCTGATGTTTTCACGTTCGAATTCTTCAAATTTGTGTCTACCCGGTAATATTGTTTTAAATACACATCGTACCATGCAGAAAACCAATGCATTAGTTTAAATAAAACTCATCTAAAAAAAAAAATCCGATATAGCAGACAGTGCTTTCGTAATATTCCCAGTGATAACTCTTAAAACCCTTTCACAATATATTTTATTTTTGGGTACTGTCAAACTGATGCCCATCAGCAACCATGAGGTAGCGCGTGCTATTTTCACGCCTCAATGATACAATCGACCAATCAGAACTCACTTGCCATTATAACAAATTTACCGAATTATAAAACACAATTGTCATGTCGGTCGCATCATTTTATTATAGATGATTATTTACTAGGTGATATCTTGTCAATCTTCTTTAACAGTGTCATAAAATATAAAGTTATTGGAAAAAAGTGAAACTTTTAAAATTGTGCTGGTGACTAGATTGAACACAAATTTTAAATTCAAATCAATAGTACACATTATTATAATTGATAGTGATTTTTATAATTAGTAATGTTAACTTAATGAGCTAATATAAATTTGATATTGTGGTGAATCGATCCAAGTCGTCAGTTCAAAGTTCAAACAAGTGACGAACGAACTACTTTATATTCCTTGGAAGAAGATTAGAATATTTTATAAATATTTAAATTCTATGGGAAGTTGTTTACCAGAATGAAACCAGTGGTGCCAACAGCGAAAAGATCGACCGGATTCTCAATAGACTCATTAATAGGACCTCAAACAACACATTCTAAGACAACAGTTTCTAGTAAGGTGTCGACAAGTTCAACCGGAAGTGTGCATCCCCGTGTACAGACATTTAATATGGGTAGCATGGGTCTCATGGGACGTGTTCCACCACCACATTTAGGACTACCCATAAACTTCAAAAATATGTATCCAGATAATAATGTGAATCAGGAACTATTAGCACTACGTTCAGCATGGGGTCTGATGGGTTCTCAACTAGAAACAATGCAGCATCTCTCAAATAATCCATTAATTCCAAACAGCTTACCTATTAATCCTAATCTTTTACATGGACCACGTGATCCGTCCTTACATCATCTCTATCCTTTCTTAATGAGCAGACAAAATCCTTGTTTTACTTATCCATTTCCAGGTGAGTTTCACATATTTTTAGTTTTATTCTTATATCATCTTACTTCACAAGTTTTCTTTGAGAAGATCACGATATGTCGTGTATGATCTTTCTTTTGCAATTATGCTTTATTAATAAACTTTGGGGAAACATAACAATCGTTCCATCTACTTGTTTTGCTTACATGAAGTAACTTGTTGGTCTTTTTATCACTGAAGATTAATTATCTGCTATTTAGTTTACATTTTAATCAATTAACGAATTATATAGTAATGCTTTCTTCTGCCAATCTAGTGTCATTAAATTTTGAAATTTCTGCGCTTTTTAGTCGGACCCCAAATTAGACATCTTCAGTAAGGTACCCTCATGACACTGAATGGCTGAAAGTCATAAGATTAGCTATGTTAGTAATAATATATGTTAGCTGAAGATAATACATGATTTTTTTTATTATTTGATGCATTGAAATATAGTTATTTCATCCAATATATTCCTAGAAATTCCCAATTTCTGGTGACATCCAGGAAAGTTGTATAAAAAATATGGAGTCAGACATTAACTTTCTTGTGATTTTCAGATGAAATTTGTTAATGAAGATAATCTTTTAATAATAACGAAAGCCAACACAGCTTTTATTTGAAATAAATGAATTAAACCTATATTTCTAAATTCAAATTATTTAAATATGAAAAATACTCGTACATGGAAGCTTATCAATTTAAGACAGTATTGTTCATATATAAATTGATTTGACTTTGCAACAATTTACTTTGAACCAATTGTTTTGAAACTCAAACTCCACAAAATAGAAGTAAACAAAATCATTTCTTTTTTAGACTTTCAAAATATTTTTTCAAAAACGTTCCATTGAGATGGGGTTTTATGTTCTACTCCAATAAGTTTTAATGACAAGTAGCTTACGTTATTATTTTTTCAATGTATATATATCTTTAAAACTGTAAATAGTTTTTGGAAGGGGTAAAATAGGCAATACAAAATGAAGTTTTCAAGGTTTATAAGATGAAGAAAAACGATATTTTAAAAGATAACTCCGAGCAAAATCCGGCAAAATATTATAATTAACCAAATTATTAAAAAGTGGCTATCCCTAAAGCAAAATTTCTAAGCGAATTGATGAAAATTATTTTCGAAATTTATGTTTAAATTGAAAATTTTCATTAAAAATGAAATGCCTACAAAAATTGTTACATGTATAGGTTAAAATATCACATTTACATTTCAAAAAGTTTTTGTATTAACAGTTATGTTTATTAAAACTTTCCTCAAATAAAACTGCATAAAACATTGTCTTTAATGTAAATTAGCATCAACACATTACATCTAGCTTTAAGTTAGGCAAAAATTTTATGAATAAAAAGTGGACAAATATACTTGAAAGGATTTCTAATATATGATATTTATTTCTCACATCAACCTTAATATAACAGGGTTAACCTTAGTAAGGTATCGGGCATAAAAAGTTCAATATTTTTGTTGAAACTTTCAGAACTGCTACGAGACATCTTTCTCTACACTTTGACGTTTATCACTTAAATTCGAACACAAGTTTTTAAACACAGATTAAATAACATCACAAATTTTTCAACCTCCAAAAAGTCAAAACTGAGCCTTAAATGTTAGAAAACTATATAAATAAGGATTGTTTCATGATATTTGAACCTCATAATTTTCTCAAATAAAATACATTATAAGTTTGAATTTAAAAGATTCAATGAAATTGTCATGGATTACAATATTGCATTTGATTTGCAAGTCGTTGCCCTGAACTTATTTTTTTATGCCTTTTTAACAACAATAAGTAACAAGTAACAACAAGTTATAAGTCGCACCTTTTCTTGGAATTATTGAGTGTATTATTTACTTTCTAGATCTAACATTACACACAAATTGTAAAATAAGCAAATTTTGAATGGCGATATAATATACAGTTGAATTCATGAATTACAAGATTTAGTTATAGAATAAAAGGTTTGATTTTTTAACTATAAACACTAAAAAATAATAAAGACAAAGAATACTCTAAAATTGTAGTTTTGTTTTCAGGTACCCACGTTTAACTGCAACTAAATTCCATAAATATTTCTAATTTGACATTGCCCGATACACGACTGATAATACAGTGCCTGTTTCAGATAACATTACAAACATACCCAATAGAAAGTGACCACATAATGACCCCAAGACTGACCAGTGAATCTTAGGATACCGCAATGCTAATTACATTATACATACTAATCTAGTTAATTTTGTCAGAGTGCACATATATTGAACAAAACACAAAAATATAATTTTACCTCACAAGGGAAGTAACTTGTTCCAAATGCTTTTTCTAAATACAGGTATAGTCATTTTATCTGGAATAATGACAGGCACAGTATTTGTCATTCATATCGTGATGTCCACCATAAAACTGTGTCAAGACTTTCGATTTCGAAAACGGAAGTGTGCTTGAGGTTAATACTGTAGTTTATTAAAAAATAATATAATATGTAAGGAAGACTAGTATACCAATGAAAGATACCCATGGCTGTGTATTATTATACATGTACAATATATTAATGGAAGTCGTCATTTTCGATTCTCATATTTTCAATATATAATGCATGTGTACTTGATGTGAGGAGCTACCAAGGAAAAGTTTATTAAGTTCACCAAAATGATATTTATTGGCATCGTTTCAGAATTTAAATTTTTACGAAGTATTATTTAAACTATTTCAAAACGTTAAAATAAACTATTTAGAAAGGAGATGGTACAATTTGTAACATAGCTAGATAAACATGATAATGTTAAAATTATGAGATGAAAAATAAGCCTGATGTCAGATAAGATGGTACCTACTCTCACTCTGGTGGTCTGACTATACTAGATAGACCTCACTTCATTACATTTGTTTCACCATAAAACAATAAATTATTCTTTATCACAAGTTATTTGAACCAAATGAACACAAGGTTCTATTCGTGTGTGTTTGGGTGCAAGATCGAAAAAAATGGTTATGAACGAAGTGATGTATGTATCTTCAATAGGCTATGTTCAGATACAAAAAATATTCAAAATTTAATATGACGTGTGGGCCTATTAAATATGAAAGTCATTAATGACGCCTCTGTTCATGATATCGCCTTCTGAATATGAGTTTCAATCGGCCTGTATGTACATTATGATGTGATAATAGATTTAAACACGGAGAATTAAACATTATTTTAGTTGCGAGTTGAAAAATGCTGTGAAAATACCTGTGTGCGCATCTAATAAACGTCTAATATCTTAAAGTGTTTTGTCATGACGTAATGAGGCATTAAGAACATTTTAGGTTCACTGGTAAGAAATTTATTAGCCATTAGTTTAAAATGGAGTACAATACCTAACATCGTATGTTACTAATTACTAATAAATTATTTTTCATCAAAATAAGTCATGTGAACCCAGAGATTCAACCATCTTCCACGCTGGGTGTCAGATCTAAATCGTTATTAAATCAACCGAATTTTTAAACGTCAACTTTCTAATGTAGCTTTTCTTATTCTTTGCTTGGGTTTTCAACTTTATGACAGCTGGTTCTGTTCTTGCAGCATAATATTTATGGATATTTCGCCACAAATTTTATTGTTGAATAATTTTCGTGTAGTTTACGCGTATGACTTGACGTTAAACAATTGAAACGTTATTTTTTAAAATAAAAATGACATGACTTACATTGGGCATATCTTAAAATACAAACTTCAAAGGGTTGGTATTAGTTAAAAAAAAAACTGTCAGCCGTATTATTTAAGTTACGTATCACAAACATATTTAGTCACCCATATATCACAATACATATTCATATAAAAGTTCCAAAGTTACCATCTGCCATGAATTGATTTTGTGTTCGTTTAATTTCAGGTGTCCACGATGCCGGTTTGTTATTCCACCCATACAGAAAACCAAAGAGAATCAGAACTGCTTTTTCACCGTCACAATTATTAAAATTAGAAGATGCTTTTGAAAAAAATCATTATGTTGTTGGTCAAGAAAGAAAAGATTTGGCTGTAAAATTAAGTTTAACTGAAACTCAGGTTAGTAGACAATTTTATTTTTTCCAAAAAATCTTCATTTTGACTTCAACCGAACCTTCAAAGATATACCACTACACCACAACAAACAAGTCGGGCCAGGATTTTGTACAATCCTGCTTCATTTTAACCTACAAACTGAAAATAAAATGGTAAAAAACCTGATATGAGAATATTAAAACCCAAGCACGAACTATCCCAACCGTAAAACAAATCTCGAAATTCATGTAAACATATTGGCAATACATTGGTAGCAACTAGTGAACTTTTCATATGAGGAAGTATATCAATAAATTGGTAAATATTTCATAATGAAAAGTGATATCAGGTAGCTTTATAAAATACATTTGTTAGGCTATGATTTCGAATTACAGTGTATTAGGTTCTGAAAAAACTTTGGTATGTCATTTTTGTTTATACTTCGTTGGCTTATTGACGAACCGGCGAATATGGACTTTTAACCTTTCTGAGAAAAATGCATTTAAAGTTTCCGGTCCATTTAAAGATAGTCTTAAAAATTTAGGTGCCGATATTTTTTATATGGCAGAGTCTGATGTGTTACTTTAATCAATACTCTACATGGTTGACTATGTATTTTACGTTTAATTTTATAAATTGGGGGTAATAGGGGGCTTCAACTTATTCGCCACTTGTAAATTTCCAAAAATTTTGACAACAGGACTTATTCGCCACTTGTTCGCCACTTTGTAGATAAATAATCCATAAATAATTATATATTCGCCACTTTGTTAATAATTTAAAAACAGTATTATTATTGTTCCGCATATTATAGAAACATGAAATTTAAGCTCTCTTCACCAAAAAAAATGATTTCCGAAGTAGCATCTCATAGTTTGATTATATTGGTGGGGTAGGGGGTATTGAAACAAGCTAATGTATAAAGCCCCCCCCCCCCTTTTTTTCACAGATAGGCCATTCCGGTACTGTAACAACTTACATCTTGGTGAAATAATACATGGACAATGCATGACACCTTTTTAGAGAGAGGCAAAGTTGTCCGGTGTTAGGTTTTATTATATTAGTAATTTAAAAAAGGACCGCCCACGTGTCTACCATTAGAAAAATTATGGCAGGTCTAACAAGCTTTTTCATTTTGACACAAAATACAGTCCACGGCCAAGTGCCGAAATACCTATTTAAGCATATTTCGCTTAGTAACGGTCTGCATTTTCCACAGCAGTGGATACATTTTTTTTTCTGCATGAGACATGAATAAGTTTGGTATCGTACTTTTCCTAATGCCCTAAACTTAAGTACAATACCACAAGTGGACTCAGAAATCTATTTTGATATTCCCCTACGACGGTCACTCTGAAATTGGTTAATTTTAAGCTTACAGGCTATAATTTGATTGGTTAAGGCCTTTAATGTTGCTTATTCGCCACTTAGTCGATAAGTAATATACGTACCCCGCGCTTAATTCTGGAATGACGAACCGACGAATATACGTATTCGTCGGTTCGTCAGTAACAAATAAGGCACTTACAAGTATTCACCAACACCACAGATATCAATATCTCAGTAACTATCAAATTTAGAACCAAAACAATCATATCAATCGAAAGAGCACGATCAAATTTCTAGGAAAAGTCAAAAATACCATTTTCTCCAAAATGACCATATTCGCCGGTTCGTCAATAAGCCAACGACTTATGTTCTTTATGAAGGAAAGCTAGAAACAAATGCATGCGAAATACAATTTATCCACTTCGTTATTTCTTGAAGTATGGAAAGGACATTTTGACTTAAATAGTACATTTGAAGAGTTGACATGGATCTGATCATTGTTTCAAGACGCGATTAAATGTTCGTGACTATATGATCGCTATTGGTTGCTGTAGATTGGCCTACTGTTTCCTTAACTTTTTCCCACGATGAAATATAAAAGAAGATAATTCTTTAAAAGATGTAGCACGAATAAATCAGATTCAATAGACATGAGTTTTGCATTGGAAAGTGAAATATTGAGAATAAAGAAGTATTGTGAATTGATTGTTAGACACTGGTGCCAGATTAATCATTATTATAGAAAATATTGCCATTATTAGTATGTTATTATTCTCTTGTCTATTCATTATTACACTCTCATAAGTTTACCATTAATCCACCAAAATATTTACATTTCTCCCTATTTTCCTGTCTTTATCTCAAACTAAAATCACCATCTTGAAAATCGAAACTTTGCTTTCAATCTTGACGATGTCACCGGAAGTAATACGCACGCTTATGCTAGTTGCACGTGCTTTTCCCTGCAAAATTCTGTAACTTATTGGAAGCAGTATACACGCGGCTATAGTTTGGTTAGATATCAGGCGTAATGTGTCTCTCTAATGAAAATTCCGTTGTGTATTCAGGTATTGATTCTGTCGAGTCGTTGTATTTGAAGGGACGCACGTTCCAAATATTTCGACTATGGCTTAAGCGGAAATTAGGTCTGGTTTTAACGCAGAATTAGTGGTAAATTATTTTTACATGAAGAAAATAGTGTGAATTAATCTCATTTAAAACTAGTGAATGTAATTAGCAGTTTACTCAACGTGCTTAACATAGACTTGTGAAGAATAGACAGAACAATAAAGACGTTACTAAATGCTACAAGAAGATATCAAAATCTCTTCACTATTATAAAATAAACACCTAACATTCTGTAATTGGTGACAGTTCGTTGATTTTACCAGGCCGAATCAGGCTACGAGAGACTCTACATAAAACAAGAGGTTATATTCAATAGGACTGCATACAGTCATCCTATATTCCATTCTTACAATATGAACATATCTTTAAATGACACATTGCTACTTTACTATTGTTTATTTTTCCATCTTGTTGAAATCTTTCAAAAGTTTTTAAACTCAACATAATGAGCACTTCTTATTCTTACTATTTTCTTTCTTTTCTTCTTGCCTTTACTAGATCCTTTATACCACAACCTGTACACACTGTCAATCTTACAGCTATAGAATATTTTAATTATGTGTTATTCAAAGATGTTCAAGTATTTCATCAAAATGTGTAGGAGTTTCGGGGTGACGTTTTTCAATTTCAAGTATATATATCTTTAGGCGCAAGTGCTTGAAAATCTACTTAGATAACAATTGCTTATTTGGGCACCTGTCAATGAACATGCGGTAGGCGATAGAAAAAATAAAAACCAATTGCCTAATAGGGGCATGTTAAATAAGTGAATAATTGCCAAAACAGAAAAGCATTCAGACATGTTTCGCTTAAATTGTCACTTTTATTTGAATAAGCGAATTCTTGGTTGATTAATGGGTACTTGAGCGAGTAAAAATTATCCCACCCTCGTCAAAACTTTAGAATAGACTCTTAAGAGTTTTGTGTTGTTGCTAAAGTTGTCTCAATAAGGGACATGTTAATGACATTATTTGATAGTACAAATGTATAGGGTTATAATATATATCAGTGAGGTATAGAAATTTATATTATAGTGTACAGTAGCCTATGTGTACTGTTGGATATTTAGAGTCAAAGATGACCAGTCTTCCTAGTGGCAAGTCAAATCCTATCACGGATTATTTCTTTACGAAATTTTGTTAAAACAGTTCATTGTTTGACCAGTGCTTACTGGTCAACCATCAGCATCAATTAAACAAGTAATAATTTCCAAACTGATACAAAACCTCAAAGTGATGTTTTTACAATGACTGTCAAACTTCAGTTAACAGTTATAGATGTTCTTTGGCACAATCACCATCTGCTGAAATCTGCACTTTTAGAATTTGTTAAGGCTTAAGTCTAATGAATGAAGATGGGAATGGTTTGTAACCAACTGTTAATTTTACATCCACAAGAGCCTCCTTCTTATAAATCTTTATAATATTATTGAGTGTGGGAACAGATTTGAAGTGAAGTTTGAATGATTTGAACTGGGTGGAAAGGGTGAATAAAAGAACGTGAGTGAACAACTAGGTGACGGACTAACCCATCTCATTGTACGTATCACTAACACAAAGCCAGGAATTTAGTACGTGAAACATCTTGCTATTGCCATGGCTTCTCGGCTAATATCAGTTTCATTCTCCAGTAATTGTTAACCTTGTCTCTGATCTTTCTATTCACTAATTCGTGTTGTTAAACACCCTTAATAGAAAGTAGTGTTTAACAGTCAGCGCTGACCTACGCTACGTGTTTAGTACTGAAGATAGTTACACTTTCTCGCCTCTTGAAAAACAAATAACCAAACAAGCAATTTGGAGCTCCGATCGTTGACAAATTAGAAAAGTATAATATACTCTATTCAAATTAAATGAAGTTATTGTGAAATGAATACCCTGTAAACCCGATCGGCGTATTTCCGCAGCACGTTGTAAGGATTGAAGTACGTGATATCTTGAAATTTTCGACCCCGTTTAGCCACTTTCTCCATTACCTCTATATTAGCTTGTTTAATATCCCCTTAATTATAAGCACGCGTACTCGTTTGGGTCCTAACTGCAACATAAAAGTCCATCTTTAGATTTAAATTAGCCCAATTGAGAGAGGAGGGGTCGAATATCATCGTCCGTTAAAAGGTGTTTAAAGGTTGACAAAAGGTGTAAAGGGCCTTCTTGTGTTTGCTTCAACGATAGTAATAGTACTAACAAATCCCTCACATACGACCTTTGATCAGTATAACGATAATCTGGACTACTTGTGAAATGTCCTACCAATTCTATACAGACAGGTGATGCTACTAAGAGTTTCAATTACCAACTCATCCTTCTTAATTATTAACGACATGATCTCTTTCAAGCAATTACATCAGAAAACAGCCACACGGTAAATAATTTGGCAATCTGTTAATGCGTTCGTTTGTTATAGTGAAAGCTTGAACAATATGTTGCCAGCCTTATCAACCTTTAGAATCTTCATAGCTTTAACATTAAACAATGAGTTCATTTTATGCCCAAAAGCTAACATTTATCATTTTTATCAAAACCCCACTGAGCCAGGAATTCCAATAACACGGAAATTTGGAATATTAAACCCGATCAAAGTGAAATCGAGATGCTTTAAAATATATAATGTAAGAAAAGTTTTGTAGTTTTCGTAAAGTATAACGCTCTACTTAGTACATAAGGGTATAAAAATGAAAACACATCGTTTCAAAATTATAGTTTTGACATAGGTTAAACGATGGGGCTACGTTATAATATTTCGTATCATATTGACTTATTTCTCAAATAAAGATTCTTGCTTGATCTATGAATCGTAGATGATTACCATTTTATGCTGCAAATAAACTGTAAAATGATTTTGTTAGTTTAGCAAATCGGTCTGATGATAGAAAAAAATTGCTGGAAAAAAAGTGTGATTTTATTAGTTTCGCTTGATTTCCAAACATTGTTTTGACTATAATTGATAGATTTGGTATACAGAATCAATGCTGTTGGTAGTTTACATTTCTTTTTAATGTCCCGTTTTAAACAGTTGACAGTGATATCGTTTGTCTCGTTCAATGAATATGCATTATCAACGTTTCATACCATCGATGTTGCTTTTGAAAGATGCTTTCAGGAGAAAGATTATGCTTTTTCCATTAAACTTAGCCTTTTAAATTACATATATCTTAAGCTAATATGTTTAACGCTGTTGGTGGCAGGTTTCTCGCCATATGTGTTATAAAATGTTATCAAATGAAAATGCATCTAATAGAAGATGATTGTTCATGTGTCAGAAGAGAGCCATTTACCCTCCACGTGTATGGAAAGTCACATTGTGATGTTCTATAGAAACTTGTCAGATTTCAGATAGGTAATAATGTGACACGGACAGGTTTAATTATCACCAAACTTGCTTAATTCACTACATTGAAAGTCTTCATGCTGGCAAGTCAGTCTTTCGGGGAAAATTTGAGAGCTAATGGAAAATCTGAACAAAAGACCATTTATACTCTTTTTAAACGTTCTTGTCACATATTCAACGCTCAACGCATTCCATATAGTTTTTTACAATATCGTTACTAACGGCTATTTAATTTCTCATTTCTTGTAGCTATGTTATAAATCATAATTTATTTACATTATATCGGATATATAAATTTATAAACCTTGATATTCGAATCTAGATTCAGTCGTCAACAGTCAGCTCTTAATTAGACCAAATGAAATACATTCTGGTGATCACTGAGCAATACTGTTCATATTCTATCGAGACATCCCACTGTTAACTATTGTCTGAACATTATAAAACCTGTCGGATATGATAAATGATAACCATGGTTGATATTTTAGACACAAAATTTGAAAATAACAAATTGGAAATATAAAATTTGCAATTGCAATCTCTTCAGAAAAGAATTTTTATGAATTAATTGTGGAAAAGTATAATATTTTTATTATTTTTTCAGGTTAAAGTCTGGTTTCAGAACAGAAGAACGAAATGTAAACGGGTAAAGGGTGAAGATGACGAAGACGATCTACAAACACAAAATCATTCACTCTCAGATAAATCAGATGATGAACAGGATAACTCGGATATGACGTCACCTACGAATGATATAAGACAGCCAATTGTTTTGTCTGATAAAGGTGGAACATCTTATCGTGAATAATTGTGTTTTCGCTGGATTTTGATTCAAAGTGTTCTGTGTATTATTGTTACTTTTCATCATAATACTATAATATACGGTCTCAGATTGTCTTTAAGTATTTCACTAATATAACACTTTCTATGCAATTAAAGACAGTTTATTATATCGATAATGCCAAAAGAGACTCTTATGTAATGTAATCAGAATTTGAGTTTGCTGAACTATTATTGTCGTGCCGATGATTTACTTACGGAAAGACTGATCTGAAATCTGATTTCGATTTCAATGGAAATATTTTGTATGAAATTGACGCATTATTTTAATAATTTAAGTGCTACCATTAATTTTCTACCTCAGAACATTGTAATAAAATATTTGGTTTATATTTGATAGTTTATTTATTTTATTTAAAATATCCTAGAAAAGATGAAAAGGAATTTATTTAATTTCGATGGATTACTTGTGAAAACCACTGTTGTCCAATTTTGCTGATGAAAGAGCAATTATTTCACAACTGATCCGCTATGCTAGAGCTTGTTTTCTTTATAAGGATTTTCTGGCTATACTGAAACAGGGTTACTTGACACAAAAACTTGAAATTTCTTGTAGAAAACATTATGGTAGTTACGGAAAACTCCTTGTCAAATATGACAAATCTGTTACTTGCATTTTGGCAGTTTTGTTAAGTCAGGCATGAATTGATCTGGTTGCACCTCATAATTTTGACCTTTATATAGTAGTGGCGGGTGTCGTGCACAAAACAGAACATGCTTATTCTTTTCGAAACACCTGATGGTACTTCTCGTATGGGATGTCCACTGCTATATAATTATTTTACCCGATTTTGTCATGCTCTGGACGAGATTTTTGATTAACGGAATTGTTTTGCTTGTACGGATTTTTATAATTCATAACAGAGAAAAATTCAATATTTATGTCCATCTTGCATTCAAAAATCACAATCCACAAACTTGTAACTGTAGTTGGTATCAGACAGAGTTTGGACAGAGGCGAGTCTTTTGCTTTTAATTGATAAATGTCAAAACTTAGTAAGAGGATCATATTCTGTTTATCATTGGTAGAAAAACCTTATAGATAAAAATACAACAGTGTTACACACAATAACATACGCCAACGGATAGCTTTGTTTAAATTTGGACATTTCAAAGCAATCAACAATTATTAAGCCTTTTTAAATTTTCACTACTAATTCCTTAACCAGTGTTATTTCTATAGAAAAGATTTATAATACACTTTGTAATCCATTACCCACAAATAATTCTATTCTTTTTCTGAATTTTAAATGGTTACAAAAGGTTTACGTAAAACGTATGATCCAAAATTTATCCAACTTATCATAGTTTTTCATCCAATCAACATCTATGAACTGATCCACATATTCATTAAGGACCCCACAGATTAGATTTTTAGGGGTTTTTTATTCATCCAATCAGCAGTTGGTAAAATTTGACTGAGATCTAGGTTAGACTCGTTAGTTAAATCATTTTAACTATGTGGACATTTTACCAAGTTCAGTCAAAATCTTTCAAGAATTGGTCTTGTACAATGTTTTAACGAGAAATTGTTGATGACCATCAGTGACGCTGTATACATGACATGTTGGCGTATAAAAACGATAACACAAACAACAATGGACACAATATAATAAAACTCTATTGAATTGTGAAAGTAAATTAATCTCAAATGTAAAGAGCATTTTTCAGTTATCAGATCTATTTTCTACAAAATATGCAAACATTTGAGGTTTATTTAAACTAATTTCGTTCATTATCGCACTGAACGGAAACATAGTCTGTTTATCATGATACTTCAGTTTTTTTCTTTTAACTTAAAAAACAAGAGAAGGCTATTGTAGTATTTCATTCTACAAGAATCTAGAATTACCTGTCTTCTGATAATAAAAGAATTTTGAGTTTGAAAAGTGAAAGATTTATGTGTAATATATCATATCTATATACAATATTTATCAAGTATATCACTCTTACATCGCATAACTACATGTTATTTAGTTATCAAAATCTCTTTTTAACAGATGGGTACATGATTTTATTGAGACTAATAAAAGACGGTATTTAAGGGTGATATATTAATGTCAAAGCTGTACTGCTTGCCTCGTGTAAATTTCAATGAAATTACAATTATGGTGAACGTGTATCTATTTGATCACTGACATAGCCATATATCTCACTTTTATTAACTAAAACAGTAACATGACACTTTCTCTTGCCTTTTTTTAAGTCACTATTCATACTCGTATTCTATTTCACCGTGGCGGTTCTCAATCTTACCCTGAATGAATACATTTTGAGAGAAATGGTCCAATGTATTGTATGTTACGTTGCACAAACAGAAGCTATAGGTGTAAATTATCTTGAAAGGCGTGGTCGTTTGTGTAGTGACTGGCAGTCGCTATTCAAGCCTTACTTTTGTATTTTGTAAAGAAAACATGAAATGGTTGCTACAATGCATCAAGCCATATTCTAAGAGAAGAATATTCCAATTCAAATCATATTCAAATCGTACACCCATTAATTGTATAGTGTGTATTATTATATGTCTCAAAGTTCCATACCACATTGCAATAACATCAAGGGTGAAAATAAATCTTACTCCAATTAGCCATGATGTGTTATAATGGGGCAGTTCGCTATCAATTTTACCCCACCCTGAGCTCTATCCCTGGGTAGTGATACGGGCAGGTGTTAGATAATTTAAGTAAAGGATAGTTTGCCTCGTTAACAATTACAGTGATGGATGCTCTTTAAGCCCTCAATTATATTCTACCACCAAGTTCTATTGAAAAGATCAACCAGTTTTTAATTGGGTTGTGATTTAAAATGGCGAAACCTATGATTAAACCGACAAATTGATTTCTTATTTGTTGATTAACTAGTAATCATTTATTGCTTAGGAGTCGTTTAACCCCTGGACTACCGCTTTTAGAAGAGCTTTCTGGATCATAGACTGCTAATTTGAGCAGATGTTTCTATTTAAAGAGGGAAACCAATACGATGGGCTTGAAAAGGCTAAAATAAGGCGGAATCAACATGACAAAGAATTCTGGTATTAGGAAAGAAAAAATATCATATTATCCCCCTATAGTTGTGTTTTCACCATTATATTTAGAGATATATGACTTTTACAAACGTCCATCTTATCTTTAACGGTAACGTGAGTTTTATTGGACTCTTATTTTATATTTCTTAAAGCTGATGAATGTGATAAGGGCATTATTCCATTTATACACTGTTCATTTTATGCAGTATTTTGTTATAGCGTCACATCTGAAGTTAAAGATTTAAAAACAATAAGATATTTGTTTGTAATAAACCAAAAACCTAGTTTAAAGATTTAAAAGAAGGTACAGATCACAAACTTCAGAAACTTACTACTAATATATAATAAAACAAGAAATAATTATCTCATACAACAATGACAGTCGACTTTGATAAAGATCTCTAACAATCAATGAACAACCAGAAATCGCCAAAATCAGAGAGATTGTTGAACCAATGGTAAGTTACAATGGTAAATATTGGAATATGACAATGTCAATTATGAATTGAAATAAATTGGAAAAAATCATTGAAATTGACACCCAACCACAGCAAAAATTCTGACTTAGGAAATGCTTTACTGATATTCCAATATATAAAATAATGGAATAAGTCATAAGCTACGTAATAGTATGGCACAATGCGATTTAAGCAGGTTAGCTATGAATGAAAACCACTACTAGAACATAAGATAGTGGACCACGGCCATATACGCCTAACAAAAAAGTCGAAAAAGGAAAAAATTTAATCAGGAGAAAACTAAACTTTCTCAAACCTTTCGATTTAGGTCCAATAACATCCATTTTAAGTTTCATCAAAATCGGTTGAAAACTAAGAGAGTAATAGCATATTTAAGATTTGGGGCAAGGGCAATAACTCTGCTTGTAACGATCGAAAATAGCTCAAATTTGAACTTGATCTTCGTTTTCTGAATATATATACACATATCAAATTTCATTTGATTCCGTCAAAAACTCTAGTTTTTAGAGCGTTTACAAGCAAATGTTGATGGACGGACCGACGGATTTGGGGCAAGGGCAATAACTCTGCTTCTAACGATCGAAAATAGCTCAAATTCGAACTTGATCTTCGTTTAATGAATATGTATACACATATCAAATTTCATTTGATTCCGTCAAAAACTCTAGTTTTTAGAGCGTTTACGAGCAAATGTTGACGGACGGACGGACGGCATGACCGACCGACGGACCGACGGACGGACAGGGGTGACTACAATATACGTCCTCATAGAGAGATGAGGGCGTATAAAAATGCACGACAAGAATATTATCTGTGTTTATTACCAATCTCTGTCAGAAAGAAAGTTGAACGTAAAGTAACAACCAGTAATTGAATTATAATTAAATTAAAAATTAATTATAACAATGTCAAGAAAATAAACACAAGATAGTTGACAGATTGAAGTACAATATAGAATGTATTATCAAATTAACGATACAAGTATAGTGATTCATATTAAAATTTCAGTAAACATAACTTGTTAACATTGACAATCATCTGGTGACACGAAATTAACCTGTTGTCTTGTATTATTTATGCAAATTCAGTTGTATAGAATTGAGTATATCATAACATTGCTATGTGTGTGACATTCCACTTTAGTGTATAATAGTATTGATAATATGCAAATTATCCCATCTAGACTGCATGATGACACATTTTCTTGTCAATTGTACTCTATGACACCAGTTTAATCACACGGTCTGGTATGAAAAAATATTATTCAACTTACAATTAACCTATTAAAATGTCTTCACTTACTGAAAAGAAGAGTCAAAACACATACTGTGGAAAAATAAGCTATGACGTCATATTTTCATTATATTATGTAAATGAGATAACAGTATATTTTTCAAGAAAAAAGTTTCAAGTAGGATAAACGAGGTATAATACTATTATATTTTCTAGCTAGTTGACACAATAATTGACCTTTTTCTTGTGACATCTGGAAAATATTCAAATGATATTTCATGCTCGACAAGACATTGCGAGAAAACACGGGATTAATAAATGCACGACACTTGAAAATTTGATAAGGTTGAAATCGTTGAATAAATGTGACACGAAGTCAAGTCTATTTTGTTTTGATTTAACCAAAGGTCAACTATTGAAGTAGTGGTCATTGAGAAAGAGGTGGTAATTAAAAAATTCAATTGATTTCGTTTCGCTTTAGAGATTAATGCAATGATTCTCAATTATATACACAACCTCTATTGAGTGTCTGATAAAGGTTGGTTGGTATTCAACCGGTCAGAATACTGTTATCATTTGGTGGAGTAAATCTTGTTAATAGAACCTTTTCGTCTTTAAAGGACTTGTGTTCAAGTAGGTGGCATTTGCTTGCTAACTATCCTAATGTTTAGTTGGATGCATATCAAACGTCTAAATCAGTTGGACCAACTGAATAATGAGTTGGTGAAGTAGTCAGAACAATGGCCACTTTCAAAGTTATAAGTAGATTTCAATAACCAGTCCTATTTTATTTATATTGACAATACAATAAATAGATGTATATATTATTGTAATTGTAAATAAAGACCGGATGTACAAGTATTTAATGATTGTCCAGTAATGATCAATATGGTCAGTCAAATATTTTAAGGAGTATATTGTGGTGGGACTATGAATGATTGTCCTCAGGGTTCATATCACTTCACGTTAACCTTTGGTCCTGGGTACATTTCTAGTCTATCACAAATTTAGTAGATTTTTACACTACATTTTTGGCGGCGTTTGTAAAAGACGGATTCCGCGGATTCCGCGGAATCCGTCTTTTATTAATGTCGTGACACATAATCCGCGGAATCCGCGGATTTAAGAAAAGCAGTCTTCTACAGGTTACTAAAAGACGGATTCCGCCGAAATCCGTCTTTTAGTAACTTTCCGTGTTCATTTTACGTATTGAGTTTAGTTTTGTACCTAAAACATTAATAAAGTGTAAATGAAATTTTTAATCATTATTGATTAAGTCTTCAAGTAAATTTTTGTTTTAATGGAGCTCGATAATTAATATACATGCCAAAGTTGTTTTCTCCACTGTCCATAGTGGGTGCAATGTACTAAACTTTATATTTTACCCCTAATAGTTCAGTGATTGCTTTAGTCCTGAAGACATGAAGTCTATACCAGTCAATCTAGTCTTCAGATTCAGAAATAATTCACAAAACAGGGGCTAAAATACAATATAAACATGTCAATAATAAAAATCCGTACAAGCAAAACAATTTCCGTTAATCAAAAATCTCGTCCAGAGCATAACAAAATCAGGTGCAATAATTATATAGTAGTGGACTTCCCATACGAGAAGTACCATCAGGTGTTTCGAAAAGAGTAAGAATGGTCAATGTTTGTAAACAAATGCCACGTGTTTTGTGAAGTCCCCTGCACCAGTATTTCTTTTACAAGATGGATGGGAATGGATAAATAATAACCCATTAAATCCCGAGGTGTAAAGAGAAGTGATTCACTCACTGCACCTATGGGAGTACATGTACACCATCCCAATGTCATACCTTTCTCCTTTACTACGGTAGTTAAAGAGAATAACTTGACCACGGGAAGATGATGGGAGTATTACAAGCTTTTAACTTTTAAGCCTCCCCCACCTCCCCCCGACTAAGCAGCGCCCACGGTAGTCGGGAAATTTATCCGCCGGCTCTAGATCCCCCTATTTTTGGCCGACTGACAAATTTGGCGCTCGCGGAACCGTTGAATTTGAAGCATGTGTTATTTCAGACCACCCCCACCCCCTTCTCTAAATCCTGGATCCGTCCCTGTATTATGTCTGCAGGTTCCACTGGCAACCAATAGTATCTAGTTCTCGACAACATGTAGCCTATTCTAGAGGACCGCTTTATTTTTTTAAAAAAAAAATCCGCGGAATCCACAGATTATAGTAAAGGTGTCACTAAAAGACGGATTTCGGCAGAATCCGTCTTTTAGTAACTCGTAAAAGACTGCTTTTCTTAAATCCGCGGATTCCGCGGATTCCGCGGATTATGTGTCGCGGCATTAATAAAAGACGGATTCCGCGGAATCCGCGGAATCCGTCTTTTATTAACGCCGCATTTTTGGGCTTCATTAAATTCAAGATGGATTCCATTTTAGGCACGTGTACAGGATCTTGTCTGGTGGATCTTATCACTTAGTTCACTATGAACTGTTTTTTAATGATTTAATTGATAATAAAGGGACTATAAGTCCAGTAAGAATATGTTTATTCATCTGTCCAATATTAGTTTTAATTGGTACCATGATCTCTAGTGGTATTCCTGATAGTATTTGTCTTTTAGTACAATTGATACTATGACCACTATAAAACTAAATGGAATCTGTGTATTGAACTGTAGAAATAATGTCATAGAAAGAGAAGTGTTTACTTTAGAATTATTGACAGTTATTGTGAAAGAGATGGCAAGATGTTAAATGAACATTACTCTTTAATAATTTCACGCTCCAACCTATAATATCGACTCTATAAAACAAATCTTAGCAATTTATTACTCTAGCCTCCATTATCACAAATGAAAACAAAATGAACTGTATTCGTTCCTGGTATTCAAGACTATAATGGTGCAGAAGAGAGCAGAAATGACAGCGAGTATTTTGACAGGATGTAGAGGATAGAGCAAGATGCGTGACTTGAATGATTTGTATGAGTATCAGTAGAATGGAAAATGAGGTCCAAATGGAGTAATTTCACGCGTGATAGGAAATAAGTGTAAACTTTATTAGTTTATGATATGATATCTTAGTCTGTTCTTGATTAATACTTCAATTTGTCTCGATGTTTACAAATGAACTGATGTCAGAGCAATACAGAGAAACCATGGCTTTATATATGATATTGATAGAGATCAGAAGTCGAGATGCATAACTTTAGATATTTTACACTTACTCAATCTTTTTAACGCTGGCCACAGAATGTTGCTATCCAATACATGTGTGTGTGTGTCAATTTCAATAAGTTTTTCTAGAAATTATTAATTCTCAATTCTCATTCTTAATACAAGATTCATCGGAAAATGTATCTAATCATTTGTGATTACAAATTGTTCAGAAAAAATGGGGCTCATTTTGTTTCAATACCTTTTTTTATGATATAACTACATTTTTATTCATTATATTATGTGAAATGTTTAGAGCAAGTTTTTGCCCATGTAACCCATCTTCGCAGGGCTATCAGAACTAAACTACATTAGTAGACATCGATAATTGTAATAGTTGAATATCATCACTTGTAATACTGAAATAGAGAAGAGTAAAACCAATGATTGATACAGATAGATCAATAAATGATATTAAATAATACTCATATTTATAGATGTTATCTGGCTAGATTAGATACAATTACTGTAAAATACACCTTAAATATTGATATTTAGTCATAGTATAATTAATGTAGAATAATACTCCACCGTATCTAATCTATATTTAATCTAGATTCAAATATTATTTAATTTATATCAAATTATTCTATTAACTCATGTATCAGGATCATAATAATATAATTTAATTACATTATCAGACTATTCTGCTTTAAAGAGGCAACATGTTATTTCACTACAAGTTGGGAGTTGTTCTTGACATCAGAAAAAAACAAACAAAAGCCACCGCAATTACTCACTAAGTTGATATGAGTTGATGAACATATGTTTTACATGATTCTGGTGGTAGTGTAATCATGTAAAAGTCTATCGTTTTTGTTCACTGTTCAATGCCAATATAGCACCATTACTGCACATGTCTGCTTTTGGTCATCAAACTGATCTGATCTGAACTTATGAAAAAGGACATTATCAGCCGTATATTTAATTGTATAAGAAACTGATGCGATGGATTTGTTGATAGATATGTATAATTATCGATGTTATCAAACTTTATGTTAGAAAGCAAGAATTTAAAGTTGTAAAAATAAGCATAATTTAAGTCAGTTCAAAGAAAGAAACAGTAAAAGGCAATATAATTAAAAGCTGTCTATGCACTAATATTATACATCATTCACTTGTATGTCAAAGAAAACATTTCAAAATGGCCGTCATTTAATTGAACATTAGAAATTCCTCTTAAATTTACACGGTGATAACGATTCAACATTAAAGTAGTAATGCACATTTTAATTAAAGAACATTCAAGATAATTGTATTATAGTCCTTTTCTAAATAGCCCCCAATTAAATTTTAATTTCAAAGTGTTTCAGTAATGATCTGTTTTGGTCATCATTTTGAGATGTGATACTTTAGATCTTGTACCTTATCACATAAAGATTTTACTGTAGTATTCATTTAAATCCTTTACTTCACTTTTATTTTAATTTCTGTCAATTTGTGGTTTCAAACTCAATACTTTCAACCTAAATAAATATGACAATTGGTGAAATACCATAATTTGATCTCTGTATAATTTTTATTTATGTTCAATATCAAATTTATTCTTTTCAAATCTGTATAATACTCAAAGCAATATATTTGAAGAGAAGTAATTTTGTAATAAAAATCATAAGTCTGTTTTCTATGAAAGTTTATCAATATTTTGGTCATTGTGTTTAATAACACATGCATACTAATAACAGGTTTTTGACAGAATATTGAATAAGCATAAATAACATACCACAATTTGATTTAAATGTTCTTTGGCCATTGACAGATCCATCTTCGCACCAACCTGAATTGTGTCACTTTCTAGCATTAATAGAAACATGTGGGGTTGCTACCAATGAATTTCCCTTTTCACCAATACAAAGTTAGTGAATATCAAAATCTACTAGGAAATGCAAACTTGAATATGTAACTAGCCTCATTCACTGTTTCAGTTTTTGATTAAGAGAGCATCTGAATTTTGAACAACTTGTTAAGCCTATAGCTAGCGGTAACTTTGGAGGATCTGATCAAACCAGATTAAGTCGCCTGCACCATCGACTGAAAAATTGCTATTAGGTGCCCACGTTATACTTTGTAACAAAATAAATGTGAAATCTTTTACCGTCCAGTTTACCGCAGTTTCTAGTAATTGCTTTATTACCATTTATCATTTGCAGTGTAGGTTGGAAAGACTGACATTGGAAAGACATAATAGTACTGTAACCCATTTAGTTAAATTTGCATTTTAATTTGTCCCTTTGACACTGCTCTCTTCCAAATAGCGACAGAAAAACCGTAAAACTCATTCCAATCAATTTAATAATTTTACGACCAGGATTTAACAACAGTTTAAGTTCTATGTAGCTGTTAATATTTTGTAAGTCGACGATGACTGCAAACTGTTGCACATTATTTTTTTCGTCGCCTTGTGTTCTTGGTGTGAATTGCGGCAAATTCTAACGATTTTTAAATCCGATTTAAAATGAAATAAAGCTCTATTAAGCCACAAATTGCATCAATAACCGTATTTTATCGATAGGAATTAATTGTAATATGGCACAGCTTGCACTATTATTGTGCTTAAATCGGAAAAATATGTGATTTAATCACAAAATATGAAAAAAGTAAAATAGTTTGCAGGCGTAACCTTTATTACAATTTCTTGTATTTATTAAAAAATCAATTTTGTATTACATATTTCCGAAACGTTGTTGTAAGTACCAAATAAAACTTCGTTCTCGAATGTTTAAAACACGCTTCATCACCCTACAAAAAACCTTCTGACCTACACGAATAAAGAATTTTTGTCTCAGTAAGGCTACAAGACAGATCTGGATGATGGCACTGAGGGGAAATTTAAAAGACATGGTGTTTTCAGTTAAGTTGCAGGTATTATTTAGTTATGATTAAAACTTGCTTGAGAGGGTAGGCCTACATCAAATAAACTATTATCACGTTTTAAGAACAGATATTGGACTAATGGAGTTTTGACTTTGCTCTTTAGAATTTCAAAGAGTGAAATTGTAGGCCATTGATTTTAGGTAACGTGTATACTAATTCAAAGTATATTTTGAAATATTATTTATTTAATAATCGTAAACAAATAAACGTCCTACTTTCTGCACCTGTATGGGACATTGTGGATTGGCAAGCGCCATGCAATGTTTAGTCAAGGCGATTTTTCCAGGACAACGACTTTAGCCTACTCTCCAATTTACATCTGTCGAGGGTTCCTTAACATATACCATATACTGTCACCGCGAGGCCTCTGCTTTTGTTCTTTTCGATTAGACGATTAGACGTTTTCCATGTTAGCCCCCTGACCTGCATCTCTGATGTTGGGGAGGGGAATCGGATTGAAAAAGCTTAAGGCAGCATCTCGAATAAAAAAAGATATGAAGGCAATAATTGTGCAAAAACAGGAAATCAAAGATTGTTCAATTTATCATAGATCATTTTTACTATGATGCGAAATCAAAACGAACTTCTCAATAGTAATAAAACCCCAAATATTGCTGAGAACTTGGAGCAGTATTTTGCCACAATTCCTGAGTAATGAAATTTGCACACTTTCCATTTAAGACAATGCAAAAATATTCGACATTGCAGGTTTATGTGCCACAGTCTGTTGTCAGGGTGTGATAAGTTAAATTCAGGGAACCGTTCAATTTTGAAATTAATGTCTTAAGAACATAAATATTGACATACATCAAATGGCGAGACAAAATAAGTATTAAATATTCAAATGTCAATAATAATAAGTTTGATTTGTTATATAAGTAAATGCATTTCACTATATTAATAAATGTAAATCATTGTTATAAAACGCAAGCTGTTGGTGAAATCGAGTTTAAATTTCATTTAAAACTTTTTACAAAAGGATATTTATAATATAACAACAATAACTACGAGTTTTAGAAAAACACATAATAAAATCAAAATTCTTTAAAATATTTATGATCAATTAAACGTTTTTTATAACCTGTCTAGTGGTTATATAGGTTTATTACATTAAAGGAGTTATTTCTACAAATTTCCTTTTTTATACAATCTGAAGTATTATTTGAGAAATATGTTTTTAAATCGCGTTTAGTAAATTGTAATGGATGAATTCACACACTAAGAAACCAAAACAATGATGGAAAGCAGTCTAATTAAAATCAGACCCTAATTTCGTTTTGTTCGTTTTTTTTTTTAAATTCCGGTTTTGTAAATACTACATTAAGGTCTGCGAACCATGTGCGATAGAAAGTGTCTACGTTTTAATCAATCAGATCTTTGCCCTCTCCCGCGCTGGGATTTTGTTCGCGAACAATAGGTGCATTCTAGGATTCTTAAGTGCTGTAGACTAGTTTATCAGGTCATTTTTATCAAGGTAAGATCAGAGTGCACGTAGATACTTTCTATCGCACGTGGTTTTCAAACCCTAATGTAGTATTTAAAAAATAGGATTTAAAAATCCGAACGAAACGAAATTAGGGTCTGATTTTAATTAGACTGGATGGAAAGGTGCTGATATTAAAATTTTAAGACATCTCTAAGAAGTACTCAGAACAAAATGAATGTTAATCAATTTGCATACTGCATGTCAGAAATAACAGAGTAGGCTACACTGTACAGAACAAATTTGATCAATTATTTTAAATTGAATCAGGGACATATTGTTCTCTCTTATTAACCAATAAACAGTACCCTTTAATATTAGGTATACTGTTTATTTGAAGGTAAAATCCTGTTGCCAAATACCGTTTGTATAACTAACTCTCGTTGTATATATTTCTGAGGACAAACTATAAGAAACCAAATTGTAATCGTCCTATAGCTATTTCATAACCCCATAAAAATGACAGGGTCTTTCTGTAGAAATACGTGTATCTGGAATATGGTTGTTATGGTTGTTTTCCGTATTTAGTTAACTTATGATTTATTTATTTTATCATTAGTGTTCATTTCACTTTTAATCTATTTCAAGTAGTTAAAATCCCTGGTAAAATCAACTGTCAATAGAACCACTCGTTTATTTCATTAATTTTATATCAAATATCGTTTCAGATTGAAAAAACGGTTATTTTATCACGATACGAATTCGTCGTACTTCGTAAATAGTCGGTTGACCGGATACACTCTCAACGAAAAACATGCTTTTTGGTAGGATTTGATATCTCAAATAACATGCCTACTTTTCAGTTAATTCTCTTCTATATAAATTGACAATATTTAGATAGAGAGTGGAATTTACAGACCAATTGACTAGTTAATCGAGATTTATTGAATATTCTCATCCTTTCAACAACCTAACACAAAGATTATTTTAATGACCTGTTGATCGAGTCAACAATCATATGAGGCTGGTGGTTTTTGTCTGGAGTAACCGATCAGTGATTGTTATTATTGCTAATATTTGCGTTTATGAAAGGCAATTAAGAAGTACTTCAAACATTTGTTGGGTTTAATGCGCCTCTGATTGGAAAATAAACAGAGAAAATAGCTTAAATGAGAATTTTAGAGCTTGTTAGAGGGTAAAATGAACATCTTCGTGACTTAGCGTAAATTTCTCCCAAGAAGTGAAAGGTATTTCGTGTTTTGTAGATGTTTTTCATAAATATTGAACATTTATATTTTCATAATATGGAAGTTGATTTATTATCTTTTCCCTTCAATTCGCAAATAGACGTTAGATGACAAAATTAATTATAATGTTACATTAAAAAGGTATAATTTGTTTAACGATTTATCGACTTACTCAAACTATTTGGCTGTATTTACCCTCCATAATCGTCGTGTTCAACTTCTTTACCACTATCACGTTTTCACAAATCTTGTCTAAAGGAACTGTATACACATATCTTCCTACTGCTAATTGATTTACTTAAAGACAGTAGTTTAAACTTGTTGTAGTTTGTTAAATGATACTTAGTTGCTAAATACTTGTTATAAAAGTAACCTGAAATTAGTAATCAAACTAACAGTTGAGGTGTCAGTTTCTTCCCACTCCTCCCCCAACTTTCTAAATATAGGCCTATAGGTCACCGTACGACCACTGGAATTGTAGCAGAAACATTAATTTCTTCCGGCTCGGTATTTGGAGAAAGCTTCGGGGTGTTTTGGCAGGGAGGGTGGAGCGCAAGTCCAACAACTGTAGTGGACTTCTTTTCTAAAAAAATTAACATAAGAATTCATTACAATATGTTAAGGAAGTAACATATGAATTCATTGCGATGTGTTATTGGATATGTTATCCAAATTACGACCGTCATAGTTTACTATGAACATTAGGATGCATTGAGATGTGTTATGAAAGTAACAACCATCACAGGTTACTATGAACATTATGATGCATTACGATATGTTATGAAAGTAACAACCATCATAGTTTACTATGAATATTAGGATGCATTACGATATGTTATGAAAGTAACAACCATCATAGTTTACTATGAACATTAGGATGCATTACGATATGTTATGAAAGTAACAACCATCATAGTTTACTATGAACAGTAGGATGCATTACGATATGTTATGAAAGTAACAACCATCATATTTTACTATGAACATTAGGATTCATTACGATATGTTATGAAACTAACTACCATCATAATTTACCATTAACATAAGGATTCATTTCGATATGTTATGAAAGTAACAACCATCATAGTTTACTATGAACATTATGATGCATTGCGATATGTTTAGAAAGTAGCAACCATCATAATTTACTATGAACATTAGGATGCATTACGATTTGTTATGAAAGTAACAACATCATATGAACATAAGGATTCATTGCGATGTGTTATAACAACCATTTTAGTTTACTATGAACTTTAGGATGCATTGCGATATGTTATGAAAGTAACAACCATCATAGTTTACTATGAACATTAGAATGAATTGTGATATGTTAAAAAAGTAGCAACCATCATAATTTACTATGAACATTATGATTCATTACGATATGTTATGAAACTAACAACCATCATAATTTACCATTAACATAAGGATTCATTTCGATATGTTATGAAAGTAACAACCATCATAGTTTACTATGAACATTATGATACATTGTGATATGTTATGAAAGTAACAACCATCATAGTTTACTATGAATATTAGGATGCATTACGATTTGTTATGAAAGTAACAACATCATATGAACATAAGGATTCATTGCGATGTGTTATAACAACCATTTTAGTTTACTATGAACTTTAGGATGCATTGCGATATGTTATGAAAGTAACAACCATCATAGTTTACTATGAACATTAGAATGAATTGTGATATGTTAAAAAAGTAGCAACCATCATAATTTACTATGAACATTATGATTCATTACGATATGTTATGAAACTAACAACCATCATAATTTACTATTAACATTAAGATGCATTGCGATATGTTATGAAAGTAACAACCATCATAGTTTACTATGAACATTAGAATGAATTGTGATATGTTAAAAAAGTAGCAACCATCATAATTTACTATGAACATTATGATTCATTACGATATGTTATGAAACTAACAACCATCATAATTTACTATTAACATTAAGATGCATTACGATATGTTATGAAAGTAACAACCATCATAGTTTACTATGAACATTAGGATGCATTACGATTTGTTATGAAAGTAACAACATCATATGAACATAAGGATTCATTGCGATGTGTTATAACAACCATTTTAGTTTACTATGAACTTTAGGATGCATTGCGATATGTTATGAAAGTAACAACCATCATAGTTTACTATGAACATTAGAATGAATTGTGATATGTTAAAAAAGTAGCAACCATCATAATTTACTATGAACATTATGATTCATTTCGATATGTTATGAAAGTAACAACCATCATAGTTTACTATGAATATTAGGATGCATTACGATTTGTTATGAAAGTAACAACATCATATGAACATAAGGATTCATTGCGATGTGTTATAACAACCATTTTAGTTTACTATGAACTTTAGGATGCATTGCGATATGTTATGAAAGTAACAACCATCATAGTTTACTATGAACATTAGAATGAATTGTGATATGTTAAAAAAGTAGCAACCATCATAATTTACTATGAACATTATGATTCATTACGATATGTTATGAAACTAACAACCATCATAATTTACTATTAACATTAAGATGCATTACGATATGTTATGAAAGTAACAACCATCATAGTTTACTATGAACATTAGGATGCATTACGATTTGTTATGAAAGTAACAACATCATATGAACATAAGGATTCATTGCGATGTGTTATAACAACCATTTTAGTTTACTATGAACTTTAGGATGCATTGCGATATGTTATGAAAGTAACAACCATCATAGTTTACTATGAACATTAGAATGAATTGTGATATGTTAAAAAAGTAGCAACCATCATAATTTACTATGAACATTATGATTCATTTCGATATGTTATGAAAGTAACAACCATCATAGTTTACTATGAATATTAGGATGCATTACGATTTGTTATGAAAGTAACAACATGATATGAACATAAGGATTCATTGCGATGTGTTATAACAACCATTTTAGTTTACTATGAACTTTAGGATGCATTGCGATATGTTATGAAAGTAACAACCATCATAATTTACTATGAACATTAAGATGCATTACGATATGTTATGAAAATAACTACCATCAGAGTTTACTATGAACATTAGGTTGCATTACTATATGTTATGAAAGTAACAACCATCATAATTTACCATTAACATAAGGATTCATTTCGATATGTTATGAAAGTAACAACCATCATAGTTTACTATGAACATTATGATGCATTACGATATGTTATGAAAGTAACAACCATCATAATTTACTATGAACATTAAGATGCATTACGATATGTTATGAAAATAACTACCATCAGAGTTTACTATGAACATTAGGTTGCATTACTATATGTTATGAAAGTAACAACCATCATAATTTACCATTAACATAAGGATTCATTTCGATATGTTATGAAAGTAACAACCATCATAGTTTACTATGAACATTATGATGCATTTCGATATGTTATGAAAGTAACAACCATCATAGTTTACTATGAACATTAAGATGCATTACGATATGTTATGAAAATAACTACCATCAGAGTTTACTATGAACATTAGGTTGCATTACTATATGTTATGAAAGTAACAACCATCATAATTTACCATTAACATAAGGATTCATTTCGATATGTTATGAAAGTAACAACCATCATAGTTTACTATGAACATTAGTAGGTATTCATTGCGATGTGTTTTAAAAGTAACAACTACCATGTTAAACTATGAATATTTGTAGTATTCTTTTTTATTTCTTTTAAATATTTTGTAAAGCAATGGCACACATATGAAGATATTTATTTTGCGAATAAAAATTCTTTAATTTTGTTAAATTTGATAGTTTGAATGTAGGCCTATTTTGCCAACAATATGGTTTACCAGGATCCTATGGATGTTGAAAAAGATAAAGAAAAAATAAAGTGTAAATTATTTCTCTATCATGATCATGACAAGAATTAGAGGATGAAATTCAATTTACACTTTCTTTCATTAAGAAATATAGGGTAATAGTTTTAGATTTGAGGTGAGTAAATTAGGCTATATTAGGGTATTTGACCGATATAAATTTCTCACCTTTATAATAAATGCAATAATAAGTATTTCATTTTCTATGTCTTTCACTTTTTAAGAGGTAATGACACAATGATCTACTCTAATAAGAATTTTCTTTTTTTCAACTTAAAAATCTAATTCAGACGCTTAATATCGAATTTCACAAAATATCTGAAATGATTAGGTGCTTTACCTGCTTAACGTTTGTGGGTCAATATTGTGATTTTTTTTTCAAATTTTTAGTGTAGGGTATGTAATGGAACCGAATTATTTGTGATTCAAAGTCAAATATGCGTTGGATCGGTATAATGAATTCATTAACAAAAACCCTAATGTCTACATCTAATTGACTCAGAAATGTTGTTCATAAATTGTAATATTCGGTATGATATAGAAATATCAAATTGACATTATAATGTTAAAGGGTGTAAAACAGTAATGCACCATTAAGCCATTCGTCTTTTTATATCAGACATTGTTTTTCTCTAATTCCTATGTTCTTTGTAAAGTCTGCGTGTATTTTTACGATAATTGTAAATTAGTAGAAGATTGATGACAAAATTCACGGCAATTTGTCTGATAAATTAGCTTGCCACGACTTGTAGTAATTGCTATCATTTGCAAGAAAGGCATAAATTTGTATGAAAGTCAAAGGATATTTGTCGGTTGATGTAGTTTGATATTTAATCCATTCCTAGCCACTATTACAGCTGTAGATGATTGACGTATGTATTTATTGTTAAATATTAGATGTTATATGTCAGTTATATATGTAAATTATAAGGTAGATGGGTTTAGGTTCACCAAAGACTATGTTGGCAAGTAAAACGAGAAGAAGATGATGAAAACAATCTATCTATCAATCTATCATGCTTTCTTTTATCATTGATCAAGAAGCTCATTTTAGCCTTTTATTGTGGTGTTAGAATAAATAAGCTACTTATTTTCATGTTTTTATGATATCAATCCTGTATATAGATCTGAGATATGTACTGATAAGAGGTACGATTATATTTTATACATTAATAGTAACAAATACCATCAACAACTATTTACTTTCCAAAAAATCTCACACCAAAAGGTTATATCTCCAAAAACGGGCCCATTGATGTCAATGCTGGGTATATATATGACCATTTAATACAATCGTAAAATTTCAGACAACAGTTAAAGAGAAACTGAGTGTAAACATGCGCATTGAAAAGTCTAATTCAAATCCATAAAAAACGAATTTTGGTCATAATATAGATATTATCTACCACTTAAGACCTTACAATTCTATGACGTTGACATGTATTATCTCTCTTATTTTAGATGGTATACAGTTATTTGAATCCCTTGCAGAAAAAAGGACGTAAACCTCTATTTTATTTCATTTAAAAAATCCCAATTTACAAGATAACTATAAAATCATTATAACAAACTATGGTTAATTCTTAGAGATATGAAGGTCTGAGAATCGCATTAGGGTTATGGTTAACAAAAACTTTTAACTAAAAAAATTTATAAATTACATTGAATCTATGATAAATGGCAGAATTTTAAAAAGTTTGAAAATCGCCCAAACTCGTTGTAAATGTTTACAAAAAACTTTCAGAGAAGAAGTATTGTATTTCAAAGACAAGTTAAATAGCATTGATCAGAACTAATTCAATGTTTTCTAATGATTTTTCGTATTTGAACCTTATCTTTCTTGGGTCAATAAATTAACAATTATTCCCTATCTAGAACTTTATTAATTATCCCATTTAGTTTGTGATAAATGTCTTTGCTAAATTAATTGACAATTACAGAGCTATATTTGGTAGTGTATAATAACTACCATCAATTTCTTAGTAATCACTAGTTTCAGTTATAAGGCACGAATTATCATCCTCAATTTCTTTCCATTATCATTGCAAATCAAACTGGTGTAAAATAAAATGGTTAATACATGGCTTGGTAACAAATATTCTATTCTAAAATGTCATTAAGCCAACATTTCCTAGATAAATGGTATTTAGGTGTGATCTTTAAGAAAAGAGACCTGTTTTACAACAGATATTGTCGTCATATAAAATTAGCCTTTCCAGACGAAACAACATTTACACGATTATAAACACATCAAATTATCTCCCTTACCAATCCAAAACTAAAGAAGCCTTTTAGCTTCAAATTAGTCTCACGTGTTTTTTCTACCGTCTGAAAAGGAAGCAGATTGTTCCTCGTTTCCGATCCAAATAATCTAAACTCATCAATTACTGTCTATTTTGTATAAAGAACTTTCAAGTCTATATAATTTCCAATTGGAGACCAGTTTTGACTTTTAATTTCTTTATTTCTTGTGAAAGCTTTACCGAAGTAAAATTTATGACATTTAAAACTGTTTATGGTCGAAAGTGTTTTAAAAAAATTATGCAATTCCTGCCCAATTTATAGTAGATATTTTATAAGTAAGACATGGAGCAACTATTGTGCTATTTTCAAATACATTATTAGTATGTAGAATCTTTAAATCAAAATGTGCACTTTATATCAATCGTTTATTACAATCGTGATATTATAAATAATTTATTTGACTAAAAATAGTTTCTTCTTTATATCTCAAATAGCCTTCATTTTCTAGAGATATGCAACACATGTTTCTGCATTTTATTATTGTTGATATGAAATCATATTTTAAATCTAATAGCCATAACCCGTGTTTAGTTGACCCCTTCTGTAATAATTTACTAGAGATTTGATTTCACGCCGTTTGTTTTATTGTCAAATCTATGCCTTGTGGTAATGTGGTACAGCTGTGGCCGTTTCTTTGAAGGCCAAAAATTACCACTGTGTAAAATCAGTGCAACAGTTTCAAGTATTCGCAATTTTTATGTTCATCGATTGATTTTTTCACATTTTATTAACACTCTTTAGTTCATGATAAATATCTTGATATAGATCGACAACGCGTGTCCATTTTTAAACCAATCATAATCAGAGCAATTTTCCGTCTCGCCCCTACTTATCAATAGACCATTCTGATTGGCTGAAAATCCGGAAGGCTGTGTCCTGTCAAAATGAAGACAAAAAGAAGAGATAGGAGGATGAAGAAGTAATTTTCACCACATGAATTTTATTCGATGTTTAATTGTTTAACGTTTAATGCTACAACTTATTTAGTGTTAAAGGCAACGAAACGCCGTAAGGAATTTAGTAGTCTTATTGGTCAGCCGCCATTAACAACAGTTATAGCAGACGAATTCGACTATATTTCAATAACAGACGATCAATTCAAGTAGTGTTTGTGTTAGTTATTACCAGAGGACATTTTACAGTGTATTCAAAGATATTTGTCAAATGAACTGAAAATGGCAACAATGGCTATGGAACCAAGAGTGAAAAAACCTCACGGATTTTCAATAGATGCTTTAATAGGAAGAACAGATGAGAGGGAACGTTCCAAATCACCAGAATCTCCACGAATGGACAAAACCGGATCTCCAGAAATGGAGAACCGATGTAACCGATATAGTGGTGATGAATTAAAACATTTATTTACTAATTTAAACGGACACAATGAAAGCAGTTTATTTCAACCTTTAAGAATGTGTAATCGTGTATTACCGGGAGTAAATCCTTCACCGTTTCAAACACATCAAATATCATCGTTACCTATTAATCCTTTATTGTATGGACTAGGTCGAGATATACCTCATCCACACCAACAATGGTTAGCTAGATACCCTGGTTTCATGCATCCTCGTTATCCAAGTAAGTTTATTTTCAAATCAATTTCTAATTTATACAATTTCTTCACATGATTACGAACTAAGAAAAATTTGTATGTTGATCTATTCAATAACTACATTTGCGTACCGGAAGTATTCGCCGTTGTTACATCTGTTACCGAGCATAACAAATCAGTGATCTGAAGATAACAATGTTAGTTTTTGGATCCTTCGTACCTGAAATTTACTCAATAGAACTATATCAATTAATATACTCACACCTCCTAAATTCCATATAATTTCTTCATATCTAACCCACTTTATTTTTGTAATTAATGTTCAAAAACTAAATTCTTGGAACTCACAAAAGAGATAAACACGTCCTGGTGCCTCATCTGATTTTTTTTCCAATTTTATGTACCGAAACGCGTGATATCGGGCTATTTATTTTATAAATGAAAAGAATTATCTTTTATACAGTCTTCGCCAATGTAACTATATTGTTTATTAATGGATCCAGTTACGTTTGTACCCAGAAGTCTTAGGTGAAACTGATTCAAAGTTTATTTATACCTTTATTTCCTCAGGTATTAATAAATACTTATTTTGATGAACGGCAACTGAAATTTTCCTCAAAAAGACATTGTAATGATTCAATTTAATATTATATTTAATATAACATAATTTTGGCGTTTTCATATTAAAATGTTAATGTTATCTACAACCTGAATAATGTTCTTTTTAAGAAATCAAGTTGTTTAATTTGTATTTTCTATACGCGTTCATTTGATGCACATATATGAGTACTTTCACTTAAACATCTACTTCTAAATTTCCAAAAATTCCTAAATTTATATTTAAAGTTGTTGATATTGAAATTATTTGTATTGAGCTATCAAACAGAAAAAAAACATTCAGAATCTAGATGAGATAGTAAAAACAAAGTTAATCATTATAATATTCCCGTGATCTTATTGACATACATACCAAAATCCAAAAATATATTTTAAGATCCACAAAAGATCAATATTGGTTTAGAAATTTGTCAACATTAGTTTCTAGTATAAATTTTTGACAATACCAAATACAATTTAAGAATATTGTCATCCTGATACACAAAAATATAAACAACTTTTTAAAAACTATCAATAAGTATATAAACGAAACACAAGACAATATTATGGAATAAAACACACTTCTTTAAAAAAAAGTTAGGCACATAATGTTTCAACACAATATACACAATAAGTAGTTTATTGATGTACTAAATGTTTGATTTCGCCCAGTAATTTATGTCAATATAATAAATATCTTCAGATTAATTACTATATTATACTTCTCATTATGACACATTATCAAACTATTATCATACTCAAAAAGGATAATTTTTCAATATTTTATAATCAATAGCCACGTGTATAGAATTGAATAGACTCGTGTTTTGACCCTTTGTTCCATTATTTGGTCTACAGATATTCTTTAAATGACTGTAATATTGGAAAAATCATGATTACTATCTCTTTTTACTGTCAATATGCCTTGAAAAGGAAGTATATTGTATTGCAATAATTTCATGATTTTCTTTAAGCTAAATTTATTAATATTTTATTTAATGGCAATGCTAGAAACTTTCTCTTCAACGTAATTAAATGTCAAATAAATGATGCAAGGTATTAAAAAATACATCAAAATAAGTGACTTGAAAAAAAGAGAAGAATTCATAGCTAAACAAATAAACAGTTTAGATTTTTATAATGTAAATTTTTATTTATTTCAGTGGGCCCACATCCCGGTTTGTTATTCCATCCATACAGAAAACCAAAGAGAAATAGAACAGCATTTTCACCCTCCCAGCTATTACAATTAGAACAAGCTTTTGAGAAGAATCATTATGTTGTTGGTCAAGAAAGAAAAGGTCTCGCCAGTAAATTACAACTGAGTGAAACACAGGTTGGTTTTCAATATATATTTTGATGAACTTGATTACTTCCATCTTATTTGAATGCTTCTAACCCAGGTCTGCTTTTTAAAGAATAGTCTCATTTAATTTTACAAAGAATGATTCTTGAAAACTAAGTTCGATTATTCTTTAATTTTCCTAACTCCTTTAAATGGGAAAAATTAAGATAAACGAATGTTAAAATTAAAATTGGTTAAAAAACTAAATTTCTAAAAATAATATCACTGATTGATATGCATCACAGCAAACATTTTGCATAATTTAGTATTTTGATACACAAGTAAATGATTATTTGATCTCTTCTAACAAGAAAATCCTTTCTTCATCATTTAAGATTGGTCTTAACTTGAATATCAAATATTTTCTATACCTCTAGGTAAAATATAAGATAATTCCCATTAATAACGAAATATATCATGCAATTAATTTAAAAAATAAAAATTTACAAGCGAATATGATATTTTGATTGTGTATATTTTGATTCTACGAAGGAAATTCCTTTTAGAGAATTGAACAAAAGTTAGATTATTTAATTTGAAACAGAATGTGGTTTTTGGTTGAATAATATAGGCCTAATACAGAAATGGCATGTTTGTTAATATATATAAACTGTTTTGCATCAACTTTTGCAAGCAAACACGTCCTGCAACGTACTAAAAAAGTACTTATTGAGAAATAAATAGACAAACGTTGGTTGTCTGTTACTGCAGAATGACGACAAGTAATATAATACCATCATTTCCAATTGTATTTGCAATTTTATTATATTTTGATAATCTCTGATAACTGACATAATTTGATGTGAAATTCGATGTTTTAATTTTTCTTCGTGTCTTTAATGATGTCGGATAATAACAAGGAAGATAATTCTAAATTGATGACAAAACTATCAAATTACATTGATTATTTTAAAAACAGTCATTAATCAGACGCTTATTCAAACTATCTCCTTTCAGCTTTTCATGCTGCATCCGAAAAGGCTTTTAAATTCCAAGCAAAGAAATGAAATATTATGAAACGATTAAATCCACAGTAACAATATTGATGAAATGATATTTGGTTTAGATCGGATTGATAGTTTAGTATCATTTCAATACGTTTACACAACTACAGTCGTTTTTAGAACCATACTGACTAATGGACTCCCGATTAAGCAAATTTTCATGATTTATTGTAAATATGGTTTGGTTTCAAGAGTAAATTTGTCCCGGAGGTATCTGTTGATTCAATGAGAACATTCAGTAGTGGTTAAACAATTTGGTGTAGAGAGTTTTTAAAGTGGTTTAATCTAAGGTTTATCTTGTTGCCAATTCAGACTTAATGACACTTATTATTGTCCAATGATATTTCAAGATAGAATTTAGCCCGCAGTTATCGTAACCACAGTTTGAGGTCAAGATGGCGACCCTTTCTTTTTTGTGCGATATTGCACGGTTGGCTAAGAATTCGATTAAGAGTTGTTTGAAGGATAACAAGCGTGTAGACTGTTTGTCCACAGGGACGAACCGTAGGCTATTTAATCTTTGACCGCATGCAACTGAGATGTTCTACAGGGATTTGTAATGATAACATAATCACAGCATAACACAGATAACACCAAATTCAACGATTAACTGAAAAGAATGTGAATTACGTGTTAAATGAAGCGACGGGTTGCAGGAGGGAAGCGGGTTTATAAACTGTCAGTGATATTTGAATATTATCTGTATGCGTGAAGAAGAGCTATTAAACTCTCTCCAACTCGATTAACACCAAACATTATCAACGTTAGTTGACTCTTCGTCGATTCTCGCGTTGAAACACGAGAAGTGTTTAGGGATTTGAGAGCGATGGCGTAATTGCTACTAATTTCTAATGCGATTTTTATCAACTTTTCTCTTTGTTCATCGAGACAATCATGCTATGACCTGCTATTACTGTAATATAAGAACATATCAATGACTGATGTTTTTATCTTCGTGTCTCAATCAATCCTTCTAAAACTCTACTTAAATATCTCGTAATAAGGTTACGCTTCACGACATTAGCAACAATTCACAATTACATATAGACCCTCTCAAGTTACAGAAAATTTGTGACTTCAAGCCTGGTTTAGCCCCTTAATTTGTATTTTCTTTCACCTAAAATATTTGAAAATTGTTATTCATCGCACCTGGTGTTTTGAGGTATCTTTTCACATCACGGCATGGTCTGTTTTGATAGTGAAAAACTCAGAAATCGATATGCCTTAACAGGCTATACCAAAAATATGAATAGCGAACTAAATGTTATATCATTCGTTCCCCCAAAAATATCACACGAGATTCACCAATCCAGTACATATATACAGTATATATCCATTCCAAATCAGGTTTTCTATTTACATAATGTAGTCGCGTAAATAAAAAGTCGAATTTCATACAGTATTAGTGGTGACTTTCTAAAATTTTAAATAATATTATACATTTATACTTATAGGTTAAAGTATGGTTTCAAAATAGAAGAACAAAACATAAGAGAATGAAAGCAGAAGAGGAAGGCGGGGGTTCGTCATCACCCAGAGCTCCGGGTATGGAAGATAGTGACGGTAGTGATATTGATATGGATGATAGTCATATTGAATCTGAAGATGAAGAAGTATCAGTGACATGCGAATCGTAGTGACCCCAACAACAAACTTGTGCGATTTATTTTCAGTTTCTTAACGATACTTCCGGTTCACAACTTCCGGAACTAAGAGGTTCTCATATAGTTGTAAATGGCTTCCGGTTGCGTAAGGAACGATAACTCTGTGGGGTTTCATGGACCTAATACGTCATGAGAATGAACACTCATGTTCCGTCCAAGTGCTACCAAAAAGTGCTAACAACCCCAGAACATGATCTATGGTGGCATATCTCGTCCTGACAACGATGAAGTGGTAAATATCAAAATCCTTTATGGAAGCAATTTGGCGTGTACATTGCGTGTACAATGTTTACTCTTATATTATGTCAAAGCATCAACTGACACGAATGAATGCATGTGTTGTGACAATGTTAAGGGTAGCTTCAGATATTGACTGAACAGTTTGTAAGTTTGTATATACTAAAATATAATGTTAAATATTTGTTATTATAAATATATTACTTGTTATTGATTCTCCAGCTCTAATGTTTTAAATATTCATATGACATCAATTTTCCCCACCTCAACATGTAAATCATGAACATGAAATCCAATACTTACCCAATTCATAAAATCTTTTTTGTGGTTTTTAAATTTGAAATGGTTTGTTTTTTAATTTTCCTACTGATGTACTGTTTTCCTCGTTTTCAACGAGAAATTGTATGAAAAAGAATTAAAATAAACGATAAAATTAAATTAAGTTTTGTCTTTAAAAGTGTTATCGGGTCCGTGTGAAGAGCATGTCGACAAATAATAAACAGAGTCCCATTCATAAAATTGCTGCACTTTCGTACTAGCGCATTGCGTTCCAGGCGAAAAATATAGCTACCATTTGGAGAAATTTCAAACCTATTTATCATCTTTCGAATTACTAACTATGAATAAAAACGTATTGTATTCGTATTATTTTAGAAAGTGTGTCTCGCCGCTGCCATAACATAAAGCGGCAATGACATATATGTAGAATTGAAATTAATTCAACGGCTATATCTTTGATTACTCAAGATGGAATGGCATGCCCAGATGTCATTTCCAATGATTATGGAAGGGTTTTGAATTTTGCACACTTTAATGCCAAAGAATAATAAAGATATGATCATAACAATAACCCAAATATTCCAAAACAGCAACACGCAAAAGAAATTATGAAATTATATTGAAATTAAAGTATAAGGTACACAGAACACCAATGTCATTCAGGAAACACAGCAGCATTAACTCACCTTGATTACTTATATTGAATAAAAACAGTTCTCAAAACAAGTCTGTGATATCTTTAAAACCAATTGTTTCAATCAAATTGAACAATATTTTAAGTTCTGGGTACTTCACTGTTACACAATGGTAGATTTTTAAAAATGGAGAAATATATATATATATAATGTCAAGCATTATTTTAAATTAATTACCATAGCCGTAGGAGACAGGGGGGCAGGGGGGGCAGCTGCCCCCCTAAATATTATGTTTTCGGGCAAAAAAATCGCGAAATCGGGCAAAATATCATTAAAATTCGGTAAAATTGATTCAAAGGGATTGTATACGGGATAATTGAAAGTAAGGCTCAGAAGAGAACAGTTTCACACCTCATGAAAAACCTACTTTTAAAATTCATCAATCATTTCATATTTATTCTATAAGATTTTAAATAAAACATTTTTAACTTTTCTAAGTATCCAGCAATTATTAATGGATAAGTGTCATGTTAGTGAAACACGAAATTCAATGACAATATCATTTATATGTTTGGCCCATTCACAAAGCTTTTTGTTCGTCCAGTTAATATTTATGAAAAAAGTCTCCTCGTCAAACTTCGACCATTAAAATACTTGTTTTCCTTTCATTATGGTCGTCTTAAGATTGGTAAAACGATGAGTAGGGGGTCGGCCCTGCCCCTTATCTCCTTCACTCAATAGGGTTTTGTATTAGAACACATGCCAAGAATAACGATACAAAAATCTCATTTGAAAACCATTATGAGGTATGAAAAACGACATATAAATAATAAATGAGGAATTAATATTGGTTGACATGAAGTTTTATTTTGATATCACCTCGTAGAAGATGGTTTTAACACTTGTATTACGGTATTGTATTATTGACATTTCATAAAATATATGATATATATCTTCTTCATCAAGTTTAGTTATAATCTAAATAGTTTTAAACTGTTATTCATCAACTTGACTTGAGTTCTATTTCCTTGAAACAATTATTTAAAACCTTTATCACAAACACGCATTAATGATTCAACTTCTTTATGATTTTGTAGAACATCAAGATGTATTTTCGTTCTATTTGCCTTAAGAATGGGGCCAGAAAGCTAAACTTGGCATCATTGTGCTTTGTCTAAAGAGTGTACATACATGTACTGCTGTAACTGATCAATGACACATATATTGTGTGAGGGAAGTCTTGATAGAAAGGGCAAAACGTCAGATGAAAAGAGCAATTAACACTTTACATGTTTAAATATTTACTTCACAGTCAGATGCAAAGTGTTCAGTTCAAAAATAATTTACCTAATATTTCCAGTAGCGAATGTTCATTTTTTTTTAAAGATAGAAACTTGACTTTTACATATGAGAACAATGCACTGTAAGGAAGTAGGCGTTAAACTTCAATATTTCGAGTTGCTAAAGATTTATTTTACCAAGCTTTCCTTTATCGTATTAAAGATGACTCTTAGAATAATAGCCCTAAGAGACATTCAATAATAAACTTATATGAATCACTTCCATTACAAATCAGTAATAATTGAATTGAATGTTATATTTAATGGGTTTATAAGGATATCGTGCGTCGACAAATCAAGTAAAACAGAAAACAAGGCAATAACAGTTTGAATCCTATAATCTGTAGTCATCATTCACTCTAATCAGCCCTCTTCAAGACCGTAGTAATCGATTTAATACCAGTGTTTATAAGACTGAGTTTAAAAGCAATGAGAAGTTGAGTTGGTGGGTAATTGTTGAGAATTAGATTTGATTACCTCTCTAGTATCTTAAGAAAGTTTGTAATCAATAATTTTATAAGACATTGTCAATTTCATTGATATTTTATAATGAAACGCCCACTTTGGCTCAACAAACAAACATTGAATCAAACTGTATTTAAAAGCAGTGTTAATGAAACTCTTTTTTGAAAATGATATTCAAAATTTTTTACTTGTCACTGACCATTTATGTTCCTGTAAAATACCAATCAGATCAGTAGAAACTGTAAGATCCCCAACTAATAATTAGCTCAGTGGCTTTTCTAGACACACTGAACAACATGACGGTAATTTGGGGAAATTTGTGGTAATTGTTATGTCGATTGCTACACAATTTGACTGAGTACAATCACGTTAGATTGTCATTATAACGTAATAATGGAGAAATTTATTGGGATTTTATTAATGTTTATAACGCAACTTAAAACTATCATGTAATTTGTCTTTCTATGTCCTCTTTAATTTCTTCAGACATCACACATTCAGATTTCAAAATGGGCGTTTGAAATTTTGACTGGCAATACAATTAATTTCAAGTTTTATTGATGTTGATTTTTTCTTCTAATTACGATGTACATACATACTATTGAAATATTCATAATATGTGTTTTCTTAACTCCGTGTATAGGTTAATCCCTGTCTCACAATGAAAGTTTATCTCTTTCAATGACAGTTTATCTTTGTCTCACAATGAAAGTTTATCTCTTTCAATGACAGTTTATCTTTGTCTCACAATGAAAGTTTATCTTTGTCTCACAATGAAAGTTTATCTCTGTCTCACTTCACAATGATAGTTTACCTCTGTCTCACAATGAAAGTTTATCTCTGTCTCAAAATGAAGGTTTATCTCTGTCTCACCTCACAATGAAGGGTTATCTCTGGCTCACCTCACAATGAAAGTTTACCTCTGTCTCACAATGATAGTTTATCTCTGTCTCACAATGAAAGTTTATCTCTGGCTCACAATGAAGTTTATCTCTGTCTCACAATGAAAGTTTATCTCTGTCTCACAATGAAAGTTTATATCTGTCTCACAATAAAAGTTTATCTCTGCCTCACAATAAATGTTTATCTCTGTCTCACAATGAAAGTTTATCTCTGTCTCACAATGAAAGTTTATCTGTCTCACAATGAAAGTTTATCTCTGTCTCACAATGAAAGTTTATCTGTCTCACAATGAAGGTTTGTCTCTGTCTCACAATGAAGGTTTATCTCTGGCACACAATGAAGGTTTATATCTGCCTCACAATAAAAGTTTATCTCTGTCTCACAATGAAAGTTTATCTCTGTCTCACAATGAAAGTTTATCTGTCTCACAATGAAAGTTTATCTCTGTCTCACAATGAAAGTTTATCTGTCTCACAATGAAGGTTTATCTCTGTCTCACAATGAAGGTTTATCTCTGGCACACAATGAAGGTTTATCTCTGTCTCACAATGAAGGTTTATCTCTGTCTCACAATGAAAGTTTATCTCTGTCTCACAATGAAAGTTTATCTGTCTCACAATGAAGGTTTATCTCTGTCTCACAATGAAGGTTTATCTCTGGCACACAATGAAGGTTTATCTCTGCCTCACAATAAAAGTTTATCTCTGTCTCACAATGAAAGTATATCTCTGTCTCACAATGAACGTTTATCTGTCTCACAATGAAAGTTTATCTCTGTCTCACAATGAAAGTTTATCTGTCTCACAATGAAGGTTTATCTCTGTCTCACAATGAAGGTTTATCTCTGGCACACAATGAAGGTTTATCTCTGTCTCACAATGAAGGTTTATCTCTGTCTCACAATGAAAGTTTATCTTTGTCTCACAATGAAAGTTTATCTCTGTCTCACAATGAAGTTTTATCTCTTTCAATGAAAGTTTATCTTTGTCTCACAATAAAAGTTTATCTCCGTCTAACAATTAAGATTTTATCTGTCTCACCTCGCAATGAATGTTTATCTGTCTCACAATGAAAGTTTTATCTGTCTCACAATAAAAGTTTATCTTCGTCTAACAATTCAGATTTTATCTGTCTCACCTCGCAATGAAAGTTTATCTCTGGCTCATCTCATAATGAAAGTTTATCTCTGGCTCATCTCACTATGAAGGTTTATCTCTGGCTCGCCCCAATATGAAGGTTTATCTCTGGCTCACCTCACTATGAAGGTTTGTCTCTGGCTCACCTCACTATGAAGGTTTATCTCTGGCTCACCTCACTATGAAGGTTTGTCTCTGTCTAACCTCACTATGAAGGTTTGTCTCTGGCTCAACCCACTATGAAGGTTTGTCTCTGGCTCAACCCACTATGAAGGTTTATCTTTGTCTCACCTCACTATGAAGGTTTGTCTCTGGCTCACCCTCACTATGAAGGTTTATCTCTGGCTCACCTGACTATGAAGGTTTGTCTCTGGCTCACCTGACTATGAAGGTTTGTCTCTGGCTCAACCCACTATGAAGGTTTATCTTTGTCTCACCTCACTATGAAGGTTTGTCTCTGGCTCACCCTCACTATGAAGGTTTATCTCTGGCTCACCTGACTATGAAGGTTTGTCTCTGGCTCACCTCACTATGAAGGTTTGTCCCTGGCTCAACCCACTATATATGAAGGTTTATCTTTGTCTCACAGATGACAGATTTTTGTTACTTTTTTAATTCACATTGACTGTTTCAAATAGTAGCTTCGACCATGTTTCTCCCATTGTAGGTGTTGCTTATACCTTTTTAGTGGAAGAAGAATACCTATTGGAACCAGACAAAAATTGAGCCAACCTTAAGTAGAATAAAACATATTATACCGACAGTTAATTATTATTCTTAGATGTTCATGAGCCAGATATCATTATAGAAATACTTTTAATTTCAACCAGAAATATGTTATTATGATTTATATATGTTGCTTAATTAATCACTTTTCTAGATTAACTCATTTATATTCTAGTTTAATCAAGTTTTAATCTGGTTTGTATAACTTGATTCAATTAGTCAAATATTATACCTTTACAGACCCTCAAATATGAAATTATAATAAGTTTTAGAAGAAACTGTTTCTTTGAATGTTGATAACCATATTGCCTGGTATTAATTAATAGTTCATTATAATATGAATCTTCCAATGTTCCCAGAAATGAGTCCTAAAAATTATCATCACCATATTGTTTAAAACTTGATTAAGGCCATTTCATATCTCATATTATTCAGAATGTTTCCTCAAATAATCATAATAAAATATTGGAAGTTCAGACTACCTGCTGATCGTGACAGCTACCAGTTCTGATTAAACATTGTTTATCACCATGATGTAGATTGTCTGTTTTTCTATACATGTCCATAACTTGTTACATTTATAGTGTTATTAACAATATGTTTTACATTGATTTAAAGGAGATGGGCCCTGTTTTGTTCCAAGTAATACATGCCAATTTCACAAAATTTGGATAATTCTGGAACTGAGTCTTCCTGGATGGGAAAAAAATCCCAAGTTTACAGTCTGCGCAAAAAATATGCTACTGACTTCATGACGTTTACAATCCTAATTTGCTGTTATGTGATTATTATTTTGCTGTCCATAAACGATAAACTTCTAGACATTATTATGTTAAAAAAAAGTCCCGAGGTTAATTAATACTAATAGTATCTGCTACAAAGTATCCATTGAAAATGATTGAATGTTCAGTTGGAATTCAGCGACATATTCGTTCAAAAAAGCAAGCATGAGTACAGTATCTTTAAAGTCATCAGGAACCTAGAGAAATTATATCATTGGACTGAAAGTGTTAATTGAAATTAATGATTATTAATGAGATATAGTAATTACTTTAAGAACACGTTTTGCTGCAGAACAAAAATATCATTACTTTTCATTTGTATTTTGATCAGTTTAATTGTTGCCAATAAATAATAATGTAATCTAATTATGTGTGTAGAAATGATATTTATGAATAGGATACATTACACAATTATAATGAATTAAACTTAGGGAATAACACAGATATCATATCCTATTTCACATAATGCGCGTTGTGATTTTTGTCAAATCCAGTCTATTCTAAATAATATTCTAATTAATAAAATACTAATTGAGATAAATGACTCGTAGTTAAAGTGGACATAAGTGTTGTATGAATGTTTCTGGAAGTTGTTACTAAAGCAGAAACATTGTCCTTTTAAAAGGTATAAAAAGCCTCCACAGACTCAAGTACAGTCCAACTACCAACTACTACCACTACCAAGTTTGCGATATCAAATGCTACTGGAAGCGAACGTTAACTTGTCATCTACGAACAAACGATCATGTCAAGTCCAGTCATCGTGTACTTGATTCTTCTTAAACTGTCCTTAAATCAAGTTATATATCTGAAAAGATTTTATAAAAAACTCATGTTTAAAATTGATGTCCTTCACAGATCGTTTCAGGGTTTCATAGCAATCATATCACTTTTCTATATACAAAGTTTCTGCTGTGCTGATGAAAGCACTGGAATCAATCCTAAGACACATCGAAGCTAATTGATAGCAAATTGAGAAGCCACAGAGACAAATAAGATACTTTTTTTTTATGAAGGCTTCAATTAATGTTAATTATTTTACCTTTTTAGATTGGTATTTTCTTGATGCTGTCTATTTCACCCTTTCAGATATATTTCTGAAGAATATTTGAAGTTAAAATTCGAAAAGGAGAAAGCTTAAAAATAATATCAATATACGAATTACTAAGTCAACGTATTCTAAAAAATGACAGTTTACCTACATATATGAATAGAACATGGCCCAATCCACTCGGTTTAGACCAAGTTTGACCATGGCGATGTCAGGGTGAGCTGAGCCCTAGCACCAATTCCCAACTTAGCTACCTCAAGACGAACTATTAACAAGACGAAGAAATGCCGATAATACTAGTAGGTTGAAAACTTTTACTTGACAATGCGCATGACTGTGTTGGACAGTTTAATAATTAGAGTGGAGAGAAACTTTTATTGTAAAAATGTTAAAAATAACAATCGAACTATAAAGGGACTAAAATGTACATGCATGGGGAAATATGGCATTTACAAAAATTATACTGTGTCCAATTAGCCTGACTGAAGCCTTATCTTATTACCAATATGCATATAATTACTGTTTTTTATTATCTTCATATTAAAATAATTACTACAACCATCTGCTTTTAAATTCTCCTTTTAACCATCTCCCAAGTGTCTTCTATCGCGCATCCTACCTGCCTCTGAGTTCTGGGATAAAGTCATGCTGGATGGCATGTATGACACACGACAGAAGCAAATTAAAATAAAAAAAGGGTGGGAGGGGGGACAAAAAGAAAATCATAAATGCCTCATCTACGAGTCTCCAAGGCAGTCCGTCTCCTCATAAAACCATAAACCAAAGTGAGGTCATGGTATTATTCCCGCTAGGTGACACTTGGGATATAACCATCTCCCAAGTGTCTTCTATCGCGCATCCTACCTGCCTCTGAGTTCTGGGATAAAGTCATGCTAGATGCCCCTTACAGTACATTACATTCACAAACACCAATGCACATCATAAAGACCCCCTCCCAACACTCACGTCGAAATGTTGCTAACATGAGACGAAAAGAAAGAAAAACAAACATATCCCATTTATTCAAAAATAAAATGTACAAATTGGCATCTCATTTAAAAATCGACTTTAACCCAGAACAATCGGCGCTCTTCTTAAATTTCGCCGTGAACTGCAGGAAAACTGATTTTCCGTTGCAAGTCAACCAACAAGGCTGTTTCCGTACTTACTTTATCAGACCGAAAACCAATTCCATTTTCAGCCTGTGGTAGGCCTCTATCCAAAATTACTTTCTGAAATCATACAACATCCAAGTTAATGGCAACAGAAAATCTAATTTTCCTACAGTGCACGTGGTTGAATCCCACTAGGAATCTGTGTTCCTGGACTGAAGAAAAATAAAATACAAACAGACCCAATATTCTCAAATTCAAATTAAAATAATAGTCGGAAGTATAAATAAATAAACTACACACAAAGGCAATACTAATAGTCTAATCCGAGAAGGAATGCAAATGAAAAATATCGCTCACCCACTAGTGGCCATCAAAAAACAGGTTACTTCCCTTGATCAAACTAATAAACATGCACGTGCATTCTGAATACAACTCACACTACTCAAATTAGACATGCTATCTATCGTCCTACTGGTTTCACAGTCAATGCAAATCATCAATTGATTCATAAGCAATAAAACACAGTTCTATAAATCTATAATATTATACTATATCACGCTTTCACAGCGTTCCCTGGCCAAATATCAAAACCTAGCCACCTTGGCTTAAACCACAACTTAGCCACCTTGGCTTAAACCATAACCTAGCCACCTTGGCTTAAACCATATTAATTGATACCATATCAATTAATAACCATAATAAAATATATTCACCCTGTTGTAGTACGTTCACCCACGCTGTTCCACTTTCTCGATAGAGCTGCAAAAAGCACGTCCGCTCAGGTTGAAAACATAAACCAAAGTGAGGTCATGGTATTATTCCCGCTAGGTGACACTTGGGATATTAACTGAGATCAGTTACTGGTAATATTATCATTCTTTCATTATAGATGATAAATTGCTTTTAACACGTGAGCATGGTTTAGTTCTGAGCACGTGCATAATGACATAAAATATTTGAAGGAAGCTAATTCAAAAGAAAGTCAAACAGGTACTGTTCAATTGTCGTTTCTTGGTTTCTTTAACCACCAATCTGTTTCTTTATGATCCACTTCTCCGTTTATGTTCAGAGGGATTGCTTGTGAATGAGTAAAAGATTGAACACGGTCAGGAAATCACATAATTATGCCAATTAAATAAGTTATTAAAGTGTTTTTATATTTTCCTTGTAGACTGACAGAAAATTCAGAGCAGAAATCACTGGCAAACTATTGAAAAACAATTCTGCGGTCATTTGTAGTTAAACATTAGAAATAATCGAAGCTAATGGACGTTTAATAAAAGATACAATTGTTCTTAGTTTGTTCCAGCACAAAATAATAGAGTCTAATATCAGAAATCAAGTGAAGCGCTACCAGAAGGTTTCATTATATCATATTACAATTCCTCTTCTACAACTACGTCGTTTTTTATGAAGCCACGGAAATTAATTAGACTCACAGAATGATTAATTTTCTCTTATTGATAAATTAAGTGCTCTATGCCATATTATACACAATTGAAACATGAGAATCTCAATCGGTCCGCAACGACGTTTTCCGGTCTTACTTGTCCAGACGTCGACAGAACCCTGCAGACTCAAACGTCTGCTTCATTGTTTGATTTTAGTAATTTCCTTCTACTCTTTATTAATAGAGTGATATATTCCTGGAGTTTATTAAAACCTGATAGACTACCACTGATCACAGTTAATTATGATGAATTATTTGAATATTCATGATATCCTAAACGTACAAACAGCCATCCGTAGCAGTGAGATGACGAGCGTATTCCGGGGCACCCTTTAAGGAGAATTGTATAAAATCTCAACTGACAAACCCCTACCAATCCGCAAACCAGACATAGAATACGGTGTGAAAATATTAATGGCTAATGTTGAGGATTGCTACATTTCAAACGACGCAACGAAACTTTTTCAAAAGTTAATTACATAATAATATATATCATTTTTTACAAAGTAATTCACTCATTTTGATTCAACATTCAAAGGATCATATGATGCGCTAACGTTCTTCTCATCTCCATTCATTATTTATCGTCCGATCATCACAGTCGCTGGGTAGAGTTTGCAAATAAAAAACAGATTTAGTGAACTTGAATTTAACTAGTGTATTTGAGGAAGAATTATATGCACATCATCCAATATAATCACAGTCAACTTTATTTTGATTTAAAACAAATAGTAATTGATTCTATAAAAGATTTGTTGATAACCGCTAAATTACCATGAATGAAAGTGTTTTGATGTTTGAAATCGTACAAGGATGAGCACATATTACTCCTCGACCATGACGGGAGCCGCGGTGGCTCAGTGAGTTAGACGCTTGCTCGCTAACCTGAAGGTCCAGGGTTCAATCCCGGCATGGGTCGAGATGATACCTTCGGATTTTTCAACCCAGTTTCCCCCTGTCAGTGATGCAGGTCGGAGGGACTGACATGGAAAAGCGTCTAGTCGTTCGGATGGGACAATAAACCGAGGCCCCGTGTGCTATTGGCTGTGCACGTTAAAGATCCCTCGACAGTTGGAAATCGAAAATAAGAGCAGGCTAATGCCGCTGTCCTGGCAAAATTTCCCTCATTGCACACTGCATGGCGTTTGCCCGTCCTCAATTAGCCCATATAGGTGCAGAAAGTAGGACGTAAAACTCCATTCATTTCATTTCCTCGACCATGACAAATTTTAATTTACCAACAACTTTATTGGGATCATTAGATGTAGATCTAATACATACTTGGTATTGCTTTTATAACAATGGTTTTTAATGGTCTTCAAAACGTTCACCTGGCCAGTCCTTTAAAGCAACAGTATATCTATACATGGTATTCAGATGGAACAGAGGCTTCTAAGGAGAATCCTTTTTTCTAGCGAATCTTTGATTGTTATTTTCACCGTTGTTTTTACCCCCTAGAAAGTTGAAAATTAATTGATCTCATGTCTCATTAAGTTAATTAGATAAAAGTTTGTGTTACATTTCAGAATTTTTCCTTTGTACTTCCTTTAGAATACCGAGAATATCGCGTGCAGAAGTGAATAATATCAGAAAATGATCTCGTGCTATCAACCATCATGGCCGATAATAGTTTAATGCTCATCTTATCAACAAAATGTCGCCTTGTTAGACACGTTAATTACGTAAATTCAGTCGTACGTTTCGGACAATTAAGATTTAAGCGGAAAGTGTATCATCAATATAAATCCCTCCAATGTAAGTTGATCCGAGGTTCTATAAAGCGTAATCCTTTACAGACTCTGGGGATTCACAAACCGGAAGCAATGAACCGGAACGACAAATGGTATCTACTCGTGTTGCCTGGATTTGTCACGTTTTACGTTGTTTAAACGTCATTTTACGAGATTTGAAAATAGAAGACAAGCACGATCTGTCTTCACTTCGTTTATTTCCGGCAATCTTCGGTTACTGTAAAAGACGGTGATTGTCAATAATAATTTGTCTTAATCAATGTTAATTCTTCCGCTACTTAGAAAAAGATGGATTGAACGTCGTCTAATCACGCATAAGAATAAAAATGCAGTCTATATATCAATGATCATTCTTGTCTGGAATAATAGAACTAACATAATTATTACATGATAAACGAAAGTCTGCCTGGTCAAATATACGGTCACTTCAACATGACAATTAAAGGGACAGTCTGAATTTTTTTTAGGTCAAAATTTTTTTTTGCTCAAATTTGTGAAAACTTTACACCAAAATCTGTAACTATGTGCCCTTTATTGTATCTGAAAGTTTTAACTAAAAAAATCCAGTCGTTAATTTTTAAACGCTAAAAACATGCTAAATTTTTTAAAAACCTTACGTAAGGTTTTTTAGTATGTTATGTTTTATGGACGCTGATAGGAAACTGCTTAACGAATTTGAGTAAAATAAACGCCTAATTGTAGAGAAATGTCCCTCGTGTGTATTTAAAAGGTTTCAGCTAGAAATATTGAGCCATTTAAAGGGCAAACACCAAAACTAGGTCAAATTGCTTTATTTACAATAAGTACTCCCTGTTTGTAAAACCAAGTTTGATCAAGAAGATATAGAGATGCAATAAACATACTTTAAAAATACTCTCAGGTAGCATTTGCGATTTTTTTGATAAAGGAAACTTTAAAAAAAAAAAAAGCAGAATGGCCCTTTAAGATTTCTATTACAAGCTTAAAGGATGGATGCATAACTTAAACACGGACAATTTTATTTTAAGTCGTTTGGATGTGGCGAAGGTTGTTGTGACTTCGACTCTATGCACATAATGGACTTTTATTCAGTATCAATTTGAAGATATATAACGACTTACGTCTCTACCCAGGCGTAATTTTTATAATAATCAGCAACTATACTAGCTTAATAAAGAGCAGAACATGTACAGTTGCTACAATTTCTACATGAATAGGGAACATGGACCCTTGAGCATGTAAGTGTTCTTAGTGTACAAAGCTGAATGTTCATTCAGTGAAACATATCAAATTGCCAATTAATATTCAAATCAAAATACACTTATTAATACTAATAGTGTACATTAATAGGTAAAACTTACAATAGATTCTTAACATAAACGGATATTATATGATAATATATCATAAACGGTTTATGAAGAAACACAACAAATCACTGTTAAATGACAGCAAGATATTTTTTAAAAGCTTGATAATGTTGATATAATGAGAACAAATAGTGATTTAACGTTCACAATAGTTTGAGCTCACCGATAAATTGAACTTCTCAAGGATTTAGTAAAATTTTTTAAATAAGTTTCCATATTTCATAGGGAATTGTGTATTTTATTTTGGTGCGAATAGAAGTCGATGGAACAACACAGGTTACCAAAGATGCCAACTGAAAGTACAGAAACATTGTACTTATAACAAAAATAAGATGCCAACTGAAAGTACATAAACATTGTACTTATAACAAAAATACGATGCCAACTGAAAGTACAGAAACATTGTACTTAAAGAAATAGTGAGACGCCAACTGAAAGTACAGAAACATTGTACTTATAACAATAATAAGATGCCAACTGAAAGTACAGAAACATTGTCCTCATATCAATAATAAGATACCAACTGAAAGTACAGAAACATTGTACTTATAGCAATAGTGAGATGCCAAATGAAAATACAGAAACACGGTCCTCATATCAATAATAAGATGCCAACTGAAAGTACAGAAACATTGTACTTATAACTTAACTAAGATTCTAACTGAAAGTACAGAGACATTGTACTTATAGCAATAGTAAGATGCCAACTGAAAGTACAGAAACACTGTACTTATAGCAAAACTAAGATTCCAACTGAAAGTACATAAACATTGTACTTATAGCAATAGTAAGATGCCAACTGAAAGTACAGAAAAAATGTTCAAGAACGATAGCAAGATGATAATTGCAGAGATTAAAAAAAAAATCGTAGATCATTGGTATATTAAAACGATTCATAGTGTTCCGATTGTTGGAGAACACAATAGGGATTTATAATTTGCATAAATGGTTCAATTGAGAAAATATAATGAATAATCCATAATGAACTTATTGTTATTTTATAAACACTTTAGATGTTATCTGAGAAGATTCAATTTAAATCCTATTTATTTATGGCCTAATTATATATGTAATTGGGTAGATTTATAGCTTAATAATGATAAGAAGATCTTTAAGTATGTATTAAATTTCTTATGTTTTAATTAAAATTCATATTTTTAATGCATAGGTTCAAACCTGTTTAAACATTACTAATTTTCTTGATACGGCATATGTGAAAACAGATCGTCGGCGCATATACTAAATAGAATCATAGTAAGAATTCGAAGTCTAGGAGTGCTTTGGGGTGTTATGTAAAGCACCCTCTCCTCGAGGATAGCTCGCTCAGATGTTATTTTATTTTGTATAAATATATTTGATATGTCTTCCAAATTTGTGTCAAATTGTCTGGACGTTTTTCTCGCTTTATATCAGAAAAAGTTGAATTAGATTTTTGATTGAATAAAAGGACCTCTAGATTGGTTTACAAAATATTGATAGGGTACAACATTTTTTCATGTTTTCGTTGATAATTAATGTCTACTTTATCTTTTCTCTTGGGTATTTGCTTAATTGTCTAATTTTCATCAATATTTGACACCATTGGTCAGAAGAAAACAGCCATCTACTGGTTGGCATATAGCAACGGTGATCCCTTCTTAAAAACAATACATACATACTTTTTAGCGCGTGTTCTTTTGCATTATATTTTGTAATTTACATCGATGCAAAAAGGTTCACAATAATTTACATCATTAAAATTATTATATTAAAAATATCTTAAATATATCCATTGACAATGACTCTGATCGATATGGGTGGTCGAATGGGCAAAAATATTTCATATTATCAGTACTGATAATAATAACGTACTAATATGTATAACATCAACTTAATAAGTCGTTATTGGAATATAATTAACATTATCTACATCATATATCACACTAGAGTGTACTCTATAACATGACTATATCCTGACTGGTTTACACTCTAGAATTAATCACCAACTTCACCTGTAATTATCAACCCTAACCTAATCACGTTCATTGTCTTAATAGAATAAAGAATGACAAAATTATCGGGTTGCGAACACGGGGGCAATTTGCCATAGCCTTTAGGTCGAGCAAGTCCCTGACCTGCATCTCAATTATTTGATAAGAGAGTCCTCATCCACGCCTTAAATCATGTATTTGCACTAACGTGAATTGGCTAATTACAAGATTTAACAAAGTCAAGCATCACAAGTGGAGTGTTTATCGTTTTAAAGAGCTGATAATACACACACTTAGATTTGACCTAATGAAAAGAATAAACTTTGATGCTTATCGTTTGCCCTTTTAACCCAAAAAGCTTATCATATCCGTGGGCACCTTCTGGCATTAAAAGATCGATGTTTTACGATCGTGCTTCCATAATCGTTCTGCAGTCTTTACGTAATTTTCACAGTGTGATCGTGTTACACGACGAAACAAAATATCCCCCATGTAATACTTCTTGACTTTTGGATATCGGCTGAGCTATTTTAGCTCAATTGAGCTAGATTTAGTCAAGTGATGACCCTCCAAAACATCCGGGGATCAAATGCAGATTGAAAAACTTCAACTTGTCCCAATTGTGAAGGTTGTATAAACTTTGTTAGTATCAAATATTAATTTTCTATTACCAAATTTATCATATTTCTGCGCATCATATCGAATAAATACTATCCAAGTTTCCAAGTTACTATATTTCACCAAACTGGAACGAGGATTTCTTTTTAGGTCGTATTTAAAGTAATTATAATTTCATGTTGAACTTTGATATGTTAATAAACAAAAAAGTTATTTGAGAAGCTGCGAAACAGTTTGTGTACATTGATCCAATATCCAGTCTACAAAACAATACACTTATAAACTTGATATATTGTTACATAGATTACGGTAATCATCCTCATTTTTCGTGCCCGCATACTATAATTTCTTCTGAAAAGTACGTCTTATAGTGTGCGACCTGCTTTTAACATCATCAGCATCCTCATCTGCTTGTTAGTCACACTTTATATAAATAATGAGATCTAAACAAGGGCGTGGATTTAAAGGGGGGTGGGGGGGGGGGGGTTGTCTCCCTCTTTAACTCAGAGGGGGGGGGGGGGGGACGAAATGGTCTTGGTCTCCCATCATAATTTGATTTTTTTCTCTAGATAGAGGACCTTATGTTTGAGCTTGCGGTTGTGGCACTTCGCCATAAATTTTGACAAATCCACGCCCTTGGATCTAAACGTAATAAAGTCGGTTGATATGTGACAAAATACAATCTTAATATCATCTTCTGCAGCAATATAATCATTGTTCAAGTTTTAGAAGGTTTCTTCAAAGCATGTGCTTCATATTTTTGTTCGTTGAGAAACTCACTGTCATCAAATAATGTAGCTATAAACTAATTGTGTCTAAAGAGAAGGGACGAAAAGACTTTTGGAGTATGTTTTATCATGAATGTAGATTTAATGATATTTATTTAAACTGAATTCAGATCATATATCTTTAGATAAACCAACCACACACCTGGCCAGAAAAACAATTTTCTTTACTTTCATCCCTAATTACTTCTTTTCTCGTATTTGTTGAATAAACTTTATGAGACTTGTTAGTATATACTTGGATTTCTGTTCGTTTTAATCAAAAAGTCAATTTCGCGTACGTTCGGAATAGCTTACACATTTTTCCAGGCGGGAATATTTCTGCACTTAGCATTTTTTTTCTTTCAATATCAACTTGGAAAGTATCTTCTTGACGTACAGGAGGACTATGTTTGTGGGAAAAAAACGTACTTCTTACAGTTCAAAGGCCTATTCTTAAAAAAAGTTCTCAGATCAAATGACGTCAGAAATTATAATACTATTATTATGGTCATAATTAACATAAACCAATATACCACCTTGATGTAAAGTAGACAGTGTCATATTATATTAAAATAAACGACATTATAACTAAATCAATTCAAATTATTCAAATTTATTCAGAAAATACTAACAGAGTTATTAATGACGACATTAAGCCACTTGTTTCATTGTTAAATGACGAACTCAGCACGTTTACGTCACATTTCGTCTGAGTATGTCGTTGTTGGGGATGCTTTTTTAATAAACCAATGACTGGTAATATTTCGTCTTCTTTTATTAACTCGTGTATCTTTTACACTTGGTCGCCTGTTTTCCCGCTGTTAAAATGATAAGTTATATTAACAATGATTGATGACCCTCCTGTCATTATCTGTACCAAATGATGTGTTAGTCGTTGGTAATGGTTTTAATTCGGAATATCTAATTCGAAAGATTTGTTTTTATTCGATAGAATCAATTTCGATCTGCTTCCAATTACATGTATTTGATTTGTTGGTAAGTAAGTAAGTCGGATACAAATGTTAAATCTCGATTAAAACGACGGATAAAGGAGAAGTGTAAGTATTTTAGTATAAAGACTGTAAAATTTGTACTATTTAGATATTTGATGAAGATGTAGTACGTGGAATCTCATTTAACTTATAACTCTCAAACTTTCGAGAAAATCGACTTTAAAGTTACATTCGAGTCAATTAGAACTAACCATAATCTTTGGGCATCATTGTAAATTTAACCATGGCACGCTAGATCATAAACTTTCATGACTACAGTTTGGTGCTTTATAATAAATTCCTTTATTTATTACATCCTAATGTATTGTAAAATGTTTTCATTAAATACCTTGGTATGATTATTTGAATAAAGACAGAGAAATTTACAATCAACCGACCCTAGTTGTCAGGTGCACTATTTATTAGGATAATTTACTTTGAATTGTCAAGAATAAATATGTTATGTTCCATCTTGCTGTCAATGAGTACACTCAACTCATTTGTATCAAAATTTTAATAAATTGGTATTGGCTTTGTAAGCCACGAAAGAACACAATTTTGTGCAGTTTGTGACTTATGGGGGCCAGGGATGGTCAATAAATCGATTGCTTGCCCACTGAATTGGGACCTTGGTATAGATTGAGACGATGCTTTCTTTTTCTAATCTATTAACCCCAGTAATTCAAGTCGGAGGATCTGTCATAAAATACATCCTGTCGGGCTAATGGAAATATAATCCAAGAAAAATTCCTTGGTAAGATGCACACTACATTAGCTAATTATGAAGAAGAACTGTGGTTGAATTTTTTAATAGTTTTGTGGGCTCTATGTTTTAAACGAAAATTCCCTTACACATTTTTTTCTATATTGGACCGTAATTTCGAAAGTTTAAAAAGAGACTTGGCTCTATAATCGATGAAAATATAGCAGACAAATCGTCTCAAACCGATAAAAAACGGTAAAAAGATGACCTGAAAATAACCTTGACTTGTCATCGATACTTAAAGTATTTAAAGAATCTGTAAATGAATCAATCCGTCATCATCTATCCAGGTATCTTCTCATTGACATTTTACCTCATTGTCCTTATTTGTCACTACTGACATCATGCTGGCACTGACAAGGTGTTGGCACACCAAGTCTTGTTTAATTGGATAATTACAAGGGACTTTAAATATTCTTTAATAGTTAAAATGACAAGATCATAGTGAGATTATCTTTATCTTAAACAATTGAAGACATTTTATCCATCATCGTCACTGGCGAAGGCTTTATGCTATCAAATGATTGAAAACATTTTATAATTCATGTCAAGCACAAAGTGACAAATATTTCTTAGATGGGAGAATGAAATCTTTAGTTGACCTTACTAAAATATATTTTCGTAATTGATTCTCTCGATTTGGTCAGTTTTAATTTTGTAACTTAGGGACAGTGTATCGTTTCCTAAGGAACTTTTTGTACAAATGCAAGTTGGCTTTTGCAGTAACTATATAAAATACACTTCGGAAATTGAAGCTTTACAAATACGTTGTTGGGTAAAGATTATGCTATACTTTTAATGAAGTATCCGCAATTTATTTTTTTCTTAACTTCTCCCGGTTCAAATAAGTATCAAGGTCCTAGAATCTCCAAATGTTTTATTGTTGCTCCTGATAAACTTTCTGAAGAAGATATCAGATCAAATTAGTTGTGCATTCCACTGATATTTTTCCAACAAGCTAGATGGTGTGGATAAACAACTTACACTGTCACCAAGGTAAATTACTTACCTACTTGACCAGTGGCACGAGGTGACACTGACATTCAAATTGGTCACATACCATTACAGTGTTATTAGAATGCTACATTACCATGTTACTAACGGTAAAATATAAACAATGTAACAAACGAACCTATATTGGCAAGTTGTGATAAATACAGTAAAATTGGTTGTGGACATCATGTACACCATGTACCACAACAGAGGTTGTTTGACACTATCACACTAGAAGGTGTTGAACAACAAATTATTCTGTCAACTGGATATTAACTCAATAGAAGATAGATACTCAGTCAGTGTCATAAGGATATTGTGGTTGTTATCTGACGTATATTGAAGTGTTGACCTAAAATGGTGATCGAATCACCCCCACCCCCACAAAAAAACACGAAAGCCGTCACAAATATAAAGATCCAGTGCCATGAATTGTTTAGGGTTCCTTTAGTGGTCTTCAATATCGAAATTGTGAGAATATGTGTTTGCATGAAATACACACAATCTGAAAAGTATTCCAAAAGTAGAGTTCGTGTAAATTGAAATACAGTACTTACTAATTTACGACTTTTCGCACCAAAAATTGTAAGAATCAGGGGCGGACTGGGCCGCATGGCCACATGGCTAAAGCCATGCGGGCCGGTGTGCACGGGGCCGGTTTGTGAAAAATGACCAAAAAAAATATTTATATTTTGAAAAAAAAAAAAGAAATTGGACGTATAGATCTACTCAAAATTTCAAAAGAAAGTGGCCGAAATGCGTAGAAGGCGTTTGCCCCCACTTTACTTTGTCTTTTTTTTTTCAGACAGAATACGAAATAAAAAATGTCTAACCCATTAACGTTTACTATAAAACATACATGGTCCACGTCAAAAACCGTTAAATTAGTACAATTTATACTTATTCTATGTTTTTAAGCCAAAAAATTTTCCCCCTCGCTTCGCTCGGCCATAATTTGGATCTACGGCCCCCCCCCCCGCCCCCTTTGCAAAAACGTGGATCCGACACACTTCAGTGGGCCGGTCAATGGAAAAAAACCATGGCCGCGTCACGGCCCCAGTCCGCCCCTGGTAAGAATTGGAAAAAAAATTGCTACTGGTGTACTTGATTATTTGAGTTTTGCTGAGTAAAATTGAGTAAAATAGTTAAAGAATTAAGATGAGCTTTATTCTATACTAGTATATATCACAGTAGATCTACAACAATATTATGATGTAGGTTATTAACAATGAAAGTTACACGCTTTAGTTATAACCAATAATTAGAAAAGCACTCACTATCCACATACCATAGGTCAACCGATTTAACTTATTCATTAAACTTAAAGACATTTCGCCCCCAGGTCTGTGTCATTATAAAGTGAGATAATGTATGTTTACCTTTCTCTATATCTCACCTGTAATTAGCGGTATCATTGATCTTAATTTGTTTATTTTTAGGTAATTAGTCACACCTGTAATTAAAGTAAAGAATGTGTCAATATCAGTTACAATTCAAATATCACCATTTTCTATCACCGTATCCAATTATCGTTTTGTCAATGTCACTGTCAAGATTTTAGGTTTTTATTGGACATTTATCTAGGTAGTTATTTGGATTCTATAGTATATACTCGTATCAATTTACCCATAATGCAGTTGCTTGTCAAGATTTAAAATAAAGAGATTAACTTGGCCACATGTCAGTATTAATGTGTTTTATTAAATACCAGCAAATATATATCACATGATAATATTTCTAAATATTGGACATTATTGTTGTATTAATATTGTATGGAACTGTTTCGTGCGTACCTCTAAAAGTTAAACTAAACACATGCACAGTCGAGCCAAGACATTTGCGCACACAACGATTCAAAACATCTCTACTATACATACATGTAGTAACACTTAAAAGCAAAATACGCATGTACATTTCCCGAAACATTCCAATATACATTGTTCTTTTACAATAACAAAACCAACACGAATCACCCCCACCCCCACAAAAAATTTCTTCTTGACATTCGGTGAGGATTTGTTGGGTGAGGACAAATCTATGATTATCATCAGGAAGTTTTAGTAAGTTGCACACATTGGCAAATTTTTCCCCAAAATCCTTCAATCCAACAATTCGCACACAAAAACGTAAAGATACCATTGTGGTAAAAGTGCAATAATTCCTTTCGAGTCTGAAAGAGTGCCTTCTTACCTTTAAATCTGAGTAAAACAACCCGACTAGGGAACAACAAACCTGCACATTTACTCTATTCAAAGATAATTTTCCGTTAATTTTCTGGTATGCAAATCCAGAAGAAACTCAAATGAATAGAGTGTCATGCCAACTTCTCAATGTCATAATAGCTAATGACATACGATCTGAAAAATTTTGATTCCAGTCTCAGTTTTCTTCACACTTATGAAAACTATTTTAAATTTCAAAACCGCGGAGGCCAGGTGTGTTAAAAGTGACGCCATCAAACAATATACTAGGAGAGATTTTAAACATGATATTGGTAAACTGGTGTAAACTAATGCTAATAATAAACGCCATACAATAGACCGCCCATAGTTCTTCAATACAACACAAGATTGAGTGTCCTATCATCTCACTCATTAAATTGTTTAGAACGGAGAGAAAGCATCATTTATCATTTAGTAATTGCGACAATTAGTCTTAATAATTGGGCAGGTAAAAGCCATTAATTAGTGAGCTATCGGATACTATTTTATAAAAAAGATCCTATGTAAGGTAGTGTTTGAGATAATTGCCAAGTGATTATTACCATCATAATGGGATAAACCGTTCTATTTAATAAAGTAAAATGAACCTTTAACCTGAATAATTGCTGTTATTTATTGGTATAAAATTGTTCTATATATTTTACATATAATTTGTACAGATCATTACCAATCTTTAACTGACCAAATTTATATTCAGAAAAACGAAACAAACTACATCCATGAAACACAAAAGGTCACTTGGAATATACAAGGTAAAGGGAAGGGTGTCCTGCTGATGTTTTGTGCAAATATAAAAGGAGCACAATTTAAATTTCATCTCAGTCTATAGCCCCAATCTCACATAGGGGTATTCCAAGGCCGTATGAAGCGCGGATGGCCAAATGGGACGATTCGTGTTGTAACCGGGTCGTCTAATATGGTCACCCGCGCTTCATACGGCCTTCAATTCGCCTATGTGAGATCAGGGCTTAAGAGAGCGTGATTTCACCAGTATTGGATTAATGCAAAGACAATATGGGTAAAAAATTAGTGAAAATAAAAAATTTCTTTAATTTTCTTAGTGCAAAATACGATTTCTGCGAATGAAGATAGATATGAATGGCCAAGTTCCAATGAACAAAATGCATCTGTTTTGGAGTCTACGACGTTAATACTTAAATTAATAGACTGTATATTATACAGTTTGAAACGTTTCCAGATATTACTTCAAAAACTGTTACCAGATCATATCTATTTTATACTGTAAGAAGAAGGACATAACTGACCCGTTCAACGGCAGGTTTTATCTGACTAGGACATAACTAACAAATACTCCACTATCTAAGAAGACACTTTAAAATTGTGCTTTTTAAAAAATGTCAACAAATATGTCCACATTAACAACACTCCTACAAATCACTTGGCTTATTATACTAGAGAGAAACTTCAGGTGTGGTTTAAAAAGAAGGTGTAACTTTAAGACGTTACCCAGTAGGTGGCTGTAAGTGTTAAAGTCTAGTTGAAGATAGATATATCAATATGACAGGGCTTGTAATACTTGGATCACCATCTTTCACTACTAACATCAATGTTCTTTACAAACCTTATTATAACTACACTGTAATTAGAAACGATTATCGAGTGTCATTTCCCAAAACATGCTGCGCCATTTTGAAAACGTGAGGTCAAACAGCTTGACCTTAAAGCAAATGATTTCAGTGTATCCAAATCCCTTAATTATACCATTTTTCTTGTTTGACTTCTGTAATGAATAATTTTAACACCTGCAAATTGAGGTTAAATACGACAGAAGACAAATGACGTTTTGATACGTTTTATTATTAAAAGTAGATGTGAAATACGAAACTAAATAATGAATGAAATACGAAACTTAGGATGACAATTACGATAATTGAACAACCTGAATGAAACAGTTAAATGAATAATCAATTGAAATGTCTGGTTAAAATTGATATATTATTTTCGGAATACTTGCGGAATTTTTATTTCGTGTTCTCCTAAACTTCAACGATGCAATGCTTAGAAATTGAATGATGTACATATTATTATTACCTGGGTAAACATTGTTTTTAGATTCCCCATGTTAGATGTATGCATTCACCACCAAAACATTACAGGCTTCCACTACAGATCAGATAGTATCCGCCATTAGTCCTAGTCTCATTTGTCATAAAGACAAAAAGCATCTAAAATTGCAAGAAATTGTTCTATGGTGCTATTTTGTACTAAAAGATAAGTATGGTATATGTTGGCTGAAATATGCCATTTTTTTCAATTAGATCCGTTAGAGGGATAGTCAGACGCTTGGTCAAAAAAGCATCACCTGGGTTTATTTACCAGAAGCAAACGTCAAAAAATTATGCTACGCCTCGAGATGTAATGATTACATTGTATCTTGGAGTAATGATTGACTGGAGGAACATCGCCTATAGAAATCGATAGCGCGTCGACAATCAGTGCCGCTCGACCCTGCGTAGCAACCGGCTTGACATTACGTAGTAACCATCTCGATCACTTCCATTGTCTGAAGCGGACATTATGATTGTAGCCGAGATGCGCAGTCGAACGCCCATTTATGTTTTATCAACACGCGTGCGCAGTGAAATCCAAGATGTCGGCTCCCGCGAAAAATGGATTTTCGTGATTTTTTTTTTTAAATCGATTAAAAACTAACATTTTTACGATGAGATTTACAATTAAAACAGTTCTTTGATATATTTTGATAAAGGTGCATTAAAACATTCATTTATGTGACTTCCTGTGATCACCTGAATTAATGGTAACGATATTTTGAAAATCGAAAGTGTTGTGTAAACAAAACATAGTGAATTTTCCTTGCGAACCGGTGCGGACCGAAGTTATTCGGAGTCATTTTTAGCTATATGGAGTAAAATGGATGGATATTCTTCTGAAATTCAACAATGGTGTTGTAAGACGTGAGAGAGTCAAATCACGTGACGCGTTGATTGACAGCGGCACTGATCGGTAACGTTACGAGACGAGGCGATGTTCCTCCAGTCAATCATTACTCCAAGATTGTATCTACCGGATCCCTCTGTGGAATCAACACTGCACTTCGCAAGGATTCCACAACAGACAGAACAAGTTTCTGTCATATCATCAACCGGTTTATTGAACCGATCAAGGAAATTCTGAAATGCCAAAAGGACATAACTATCCCGAAAGTAAGTGTATGGAGAGAAGGGTACAGACTCAGCAGATTCTGGGTCCAACCCCATGTAGGTAAGAAAAACAGTATTTAAGTGATAAGGGGTTTCCTTTTAAACGATTTGAATTTTTAGTAGACAGCCATCTTTTACTACTTTTGTTTACAATACAATATTATCATCAACAAGGTCAACTCAATAATAACTGTCATAGATAGACATTGGCTAGCATTGACAAGCACCAGTGCCACCATCATAATCAGTGGTGGGTTGTAAACAGTGTACTCATTATCATCATCATCTTCATTCCCATCATCCTTCTCCACAAACGCAGCATCAGCAAAATGTGTTTATAGTATAAATTCATCATTACTCTGTGTGTATTTTATTGATATTCTGATACACAATCTGTGTTGAAGTGTATAGAATCAATAACTGATGATTAATATACTGATATGAAATATTACAATATTATTAATATCAATAACTGATCTTAATAATCTTTTATTATATCCTAATGTTACAATTTCCTTTAATATCATCAATTTATTAACTAAAATCAATTCACCATTCTCATGTTATTCCAAATGTCAAGTAGTTTATACAGGCAAGGGATACAACTCTTGTGGATGCGAATTTAATTTACCTTCAGGCAATAATTTTCGAATGTAATTATATTTTTAAAACAAAACTGACGCGTAGGATGCCTTATAATATTATAGAAGACACATACAGTATATAGAAAATGAAAAGATAAATGTTTAGGTAGGGGTATTGTGATTTATGGGCAGTTCTAGTGATTCCGAAGGCTATTTACTGTTTCAAGGCCCAAATCGATCCTAAAAAATGATGAACATTCCCCTTTAATTTTAAGAGCATTATTGAGCAAGTGGCATCAATCACAGAGATCATAATATCTGTATCTAGTAGCATACGAAATCATCATGTTAAAGGAATGCAGCCTCTTATAGTAAACTCTCCTACGGCTACAACTTGTGTTTGATAGTGCTCAGTAGTTCAATACATCTCACAATCAGTTGGATCAAAATGCAACTATCAAAAACTGTATTTCCAGTACATGTATGCAAAAAAATATGTGAGCAGAAAATAATCTACCCTCTTGGTAGAAAAAAAGTCTGGGTAATCAGCACTAAAAAGGGAAAAAGGAAAATGTTTACAAACAAGATCAAGAAGAGTTACTTCCCTTCATGATTTTAAAATTTCCAAATTCAATTTTATCGTTTTATCGAATTATACAGGGATTCTGATGTAAAGCTATGACACAAGGTAAGTCCAGTGATGGATATTATACTTTTATTGGCTAGGTTTGAGCGAAATAAATTTTGTTTGTTCATTCTAAGAGGTGGTATCCCTTTAAGTCAGCTATACACGGTGAAGCATCGACACGGAGCTATATTGCTCAGAAAAAAATGACTTCTACCACTTCATACTTTTTTCGTTAGAAAAGTAGCTAAAAGTGTTGCTCCGTATGGATGTTGTAAGGTATAAAGAACTGTACTTGGAATAATGACAATGACAATGATGATGTCTGTGGCCAGGACATGATTATGGATCGTTAATTTGCTTGACTTATACTTGAAGGACGGTCTGATTTTTAAAATACATTTCCAAATAATTAAAATTAGATGAGCGATACAATGACTTTTGGGTTTGGGTGAATCCTAAATACCTTGTTGATACATTTTGATACCGTACAGATATCATTAGTTAAAAGACTATTTCAGATTAAATATCACTGTCCTATATTTTTCATATCATGAAGCTAAAGAAATATTTTTGCCATAAAAATCATATAATACAATAAACATTATCACAGTATGAAAGAAAACTACTTTAATATAATATATATTAGTATTTTAATAAAAAGGAAATTAATGTATTGTTGGGCATCATTGATGATCATTTGGCAGTCAAAGAAGCGAATTAATCCTCACTTAGTAGAGAGGACTGAATTAATGGTAAACAATATAGCAACATTTATTGATCATTTAAACCTACAATTAATAATAACATGAACTATAATTACTTGCTTAGTAGAAAATTCGTTAAACAATTATTTATTATTTGATCTTATCAATAACAAGTCTATTCAACTGATCAGTTCACTTATTATATTATTTTATATTAATTATCTTTATTATCAATATATGATTGACTGGGACGGTGCTGCGGCTCTACTCACCGGAAATGACCCTCCTAGCTCACTACGTATTGTAAAGAAGCGTTACGGACGAGAAACACATGAAATGTTTTAGCTAGTTATTGACACCTCGAACACAGAAGCCTCACACGTCAATTAAAAGTTAACGCTTCGACTACTTTGTTTTATTCTAATGTCATTTGGAACAAGTAAACTTCAGACCTAAATTGAGCGAAGTTAAAACGGAGATTAGCAGTGAAATAACATAACTTGTGTATAAAGGCTTTAGACGTAATAAACCGATAAAAGATATAATCGGAAATAGTTTGAATCTGATATGAAGCTCCATTAATGAACAAAAGAGTAAATTGTTTGATAAGCAGGTTTATAATGGTTGCTAAATGCAAATAACTTGTTCTTGTCACTTTTACGAAACAATGGCGGCTCTCACGAGATTTATTACAAATGTCTCCCGCAGCGACACCTATCGGTAGTAAATTGACTAGTTGAGGAAAATGTCACCTGACTGCCTTTAATTAAAAATAATTTGAACAATTTTATATCTAAATGAAAACTAATTAAGTAGTAATGCGTTTTTATTGAAACACTGAAGGATGTCCGTAGATTGTTCCTGTTAAACCGGAAGTAGCTTTTTATTCTGACAGCTATATCATGCGAATATAGGGCACACTTTTGATGTTATTCTATATAAGCTTGGATCTGAAGAAACGATTTTAACAACTCATAACGATTTAAAATTACTTTTGCATAAATTATTTTCAACCTTTCTTCAAATATTCCACGTAACTCATTTCCTTTAACAAACTTCTAATTTCTTTCAAGCATTCATCTTACAACATCATTGAGATTTTCAATAATACTTTCTCATACACAGATATTTCATTGCTTTTGGCTCAAAGTTATTAACTACATCTTTTAGTCGTTTAATTCGACCGATAAATACTTGAGGCTTGCAATTACCTTTCTCTTACTTCTGAAGAAGTTGAGTTGTCAAGTTGTATCTAACAGGTATGTATTCTTATTAACATAATAACACAGACAACCCTTAGTCTAAATCGGTTAGAAAAAAACCTCTAAGTAGTTTGGTCAACATTCATTTTCAATGTTATTTCATGTTTAAAATATCAAAGAGGGGAATTTCTTTTATGTGTCAAAGACCTCAAGATTATAACCAGCTCTTAATATATGGAATAAAATGATCTCGCCATGGGCAAAATTAATCCTACCTCTTTCTTCAATACAACAATTCCTCTCATTGTTTATTCTTCAATACAGATTCTAAGTAGCTGGCTACAAATTAAATTTTTAAAAATCACACCTCGCTTATTTACCTGAATGTTATAAGAGTGAATTACTTGTGATATAGGGGTCAATTAAAACATAGGTAAACATAGATCATTTTATTTCTAAACCGTGGCTCAAACGTCCTCGAGATGTTTTTATTTCATTAGCAATCTTATACCTTAGTCAAAAAGGATGACTAGTTTGCCATTCTCAATGCTTATCCTACTAATATGTTTCATCAAACACAAGGCATCCCGCTGACTTATAAAGATTTCGTTTCTTTGATGATAGGGTAGGCAAGGGTATGTTATATTACCGCGGTATTTCATGAATATATCGGATATAATTTAGAATTAAAATGTTTGGGATAACTAACACGATAAAGAAAGCCGGTACAATTAAATACTTTATACTAATATAGTTCAGTCACTCATATATTCAACACCATTTTACAATATATCGAAAGATAGCTTGCCAGGCAAGGTAACATAAACCCACTGGTAGCTTTGTTTGAAAAAGAACATGTGGCAGAACTTCAACCGTCACAAACCATGAAATATTCAACCTTTAAGCCCGTATCTCACATACAGGATTTAAGAAGTTACGAACACGATTTAAGAAAAACATCGTTTTGATCGTGCTTGACTTATTTATTACACATGAAGTATATGTGACTTATGTAATGTTCAGTTGAATATTGGTGGTTTAATAAATATGCTCATACCATGGAATTAAAAGTTTTTGTTTGGTTCTTTCAAAACACTAATGGTCAAAGTACAGGGCAAATACCAGTGGTTACGGATAAAAAATACATACCTATTTAAATTATATCATCCTGCCAGTCCACTTTTCCTATGGGTGAGTTATAGTAACTACGCAGGTACCTGTGCTCGCTTTTTTGCTGGAAGTGTTTTGCCTACGGCGTTTCCAACGCCCTGCAAACCAACCAAGTCCTCCTCATCTCGGCAGACTCCTGGAAGTACTTCGTGGGTGATTGGGTCCTCTCCATCTAGCATTTGAGCAGCATGGTTAAGGTTTAGGGTTATAAGTAAGTTGTGCATTACGCAGCATGTCATCGTTATCGTCTCCACACGATGAGGATCATGCTGCATAGTGGTAAGCAAGCAGTGGAAACTGAAAAAAATTATGTAATAGATTGTTGTTCAGTTCAACACACATGTGACACACAGTGTTTATGATTGAAAATAATAAAGGTAAACTTACCTATGCGCTAGGATGCCAAAAGCATTCTCCACCACTCGCCTTGCCCTCGACATCATGTAGTTGAAGATGCGATCTGCGTTCGTCATGCACCTGAACGGGAAGGGTTTCATGAGCCATTGACGTTGAGCGAAAGCACCATCTCCTATCAGTGCGAATGGCATGGGTTGATCATCGTTTGGAAGAGGTTGTGGTTCTGGAAGACCTGCAGTGCCTTGGTCCAGTGCCTGATAAAAGTCACAGTCCTTGAAGACACCGCCATCTGTGGAAACTACCATTTGCCCCTATGTCAAAAATACACAAACTTGTATGAAGCTTCAATTTTTGCGAGGAGTATGATAGAGTAGAAACCCTTATAATTATAATAGAAATAGCATGAATTTCGTGGATATTTTATAGCAACATGTTTCCATCTATTGCACCAAGAGAGTTATGAAAGTTCCATCTCGTTGAAAACTCATCAGTCATCTCGTTCCAAGCCTCTGGAGTTTTTGGTATCGGCATGACCTCTTCTGTGTATTCTTGTACAATAGCCCCACATGTTTCGTAGACAATCGTAGAGATGGTATTAGCAGCCATTCTAAAACCACATTGAAGTGATCTGTAGGAGTCTCTAATGGCCATATAACGCAGTGTCTCAGCTTGTCGGAGCCCAGACTCTAGGGCTTTTCTCTCAGAAGGAGATGTGAGGACCAATTCTTTCTACTAGTTCTTACTCCAAAGCTGCTTCTTGTGGGTCTTGTTCGTTGTTGAACATGATGAGGACTGGCACATTTAAATGCTGTGACCATGCTGCTTATATACTATTGACCCATGTGACCAAAATATGAAGGTCGTATGGGGATCGTGTTTATTTTTGTAGTCGTATAGTCGTATTGTGGTCGTGTTGATTCGTGTGTAGTCGTATGTGCGTCGTATGACAGTCGTGTTTGGTCGTATTGGGAACGTGTTAAATGAGGTTAAATCGTGTTGTATCGTATACATATCTTATGATGGTCGTATGAGTGTCGTGTACAGTAGTATGGGGGTTGTTGTTAATCATATTTGGAATTTGCATAAACCACAAGGTCGAGCACGAATCAAAACGATGTTTTCTTAAATCGTGTTGTATCTGTATCGACATTAATCAAACCTAAATCCAAGCGTTGGATAGACCAACTACAAAGAGTTAAACCTAACAGCCTAAATATCCATTATGACAACCAAATCATACCTTTCGTTGCAACCTACATATTACAAACGTGGAAGCATGGGCTACGTAGTTGCTTAACGTCAAAACGCCTTTGCATAACGTCATAGAGCCCGACAGAACGCGAGTCCCTGATAATTTCCTGTATAACGACCCCCACAAAGTTTTCTGGACACCATAATCTAGTCCAGAAAACTTGTTTATAGAGAACAACCACGGTCAAACGTTGCTGTTGTGAACATAGGGTAAACCTAGATTAAGATAAATCATATCGCAGAAATGCTCCACTGATAAACACCGCTTTATATTATTTTGGTAACCTTCTGTATCCTTTCTCGATTTAATCTTTTCAGTTATTAGTAATGTGTGTTAAATTGAAGTTAATGAAGCAAACTAAATGAGAGAACCTACCCAAAGTGAACAATGAGTATTTAGAAGAAAAATAAAGACCGGGAAGATTGAATTTCCTTTAATGACGAATGAAGGGTTCAAGTAGAAGGAGATCCATCTCAGCCAAAACATAAAGACAATAATAACAGGAGAAAAGAGGAATTTTTCAGCATCGATGAAACTTGACTATACTTGAGTTGATATGTTAGCCCACAGGACATATTATATTGCTAATAGCCGTAATTTGTGGTAGTGAGCTATTGTTCAGGGTGTAAAGTATACTCTATTTGTTGATATCATCTTTGATTGTCTGATATGTAATTACGAAAACGATCACCGCCATTTAATGAGAGAGCCAAACACGCTATTCACTGTCAATCTTTTCCACATCACTTTATCCAGAGAAATAGATCATTACACGCCTTAGACCACAAAAACGATTAATCTTTACAACATCTCTATCAAATAACGTTCTCGCGAGATTTGATCTAGCGCCATTTTGACACGACATTGATTTTGTTTATAATTTCTAAAAGACCACAGTTAACTATTATACTGTAATTGGTAAATGTAGACTTTATAAATGAACCAAAAAATAAGTTTATCTTTATGACGTTGACCAAAACTTCTTTAATCAAACATTGCTTGTAGAAGCAATGAAATACATGTATATTTAAACATAACTACCAGTAATGTCAGTGTGGATGGTTCGTGCCAATCACTAAACTTTCGGGTCAAGTGAAAGTATTGGCCTAAGATCATCATCATTATGGATTACGAACTCAAAGGTTCGTTGTGAGAAGAAATTGTTAATAATTACTATTATACTTTCACACAATCACTAAATGTTAAAATTATATTGAAGGTGAGGTAAGGTACTCATCGTACAATTCACCTACTATTTGCGATCAACTGGACTTTTAAGTCATTGAATAAATCGAGCGACTCCCAGATGACATTAATTACTAACATTTGTTAAAGATAGCTTGCCAGGCAAGGTAACATCAGCAAATTTGAATATTTGAAATAGATGATGGCACCACCATCGCACTTATCTGAACTGATATTTATATGAATCAAATCGAATGATCGTGTACAGAAGTTAATTTAATGGTTTTTTTATCACTAAGTCAAGGGCAATAACTCATAAACCGACGACTGGAATAACGCCAATTTCGAACTGATCCGAGATATTATCAAGATGAATACACATACCAAGTTTCACACATGAAATTGTTGACGGACCGACGCACGGGGTGACGGCAATATACGTCCACATTTTCATGTGGGTGTATAAAACCAAGTTGCTCTCAGTTTTAACCTCCTCCCCTTAACAATTGAAAGATGGCTGGACAGATGCAAGCTATCCATAATATGAGTATTAGACATATTGCCAACAGTATCAATCGACTTTGATGAAATGGACTACAATGAGTCTAATTCCAGATTATGGGTTATTTGTCCTTTGATTCGTCTTTTGACATACATTATTATCAAATCTATCTACAGGGACATGCTACCATATCTGAAGCTGTATTATGTTGTTATAAAAATGGTCGTTCAGGCACGATCAGTCACAAGGGAACCTGAAACTTCATTTAACAATCTAGGAATACTTTTTGTATATTTGTTAAACACATTATTATAGGCCCATATAGTCAATGTTAACAAAAGAAAATGTATCTTTTATCTTAACGCTTGTTGAAACTGATTTATTGCTATAAGTTATCATTAAAGGTAATAATATATCTAAATAACATGTAAATAAGCCATGTAAGTATCTCTTTAAGTAATTTCAACCTATATTTATCACACCTGACTGGACACTGGCTTTTCTTGTCTCAGATTTGGTCAGTTTGTTATCTTGTTTATGATTTGTAATTTAAGGTAACTGAAATACTTAAATGACCATTAGCCTAGTATTATTACCTTAGTTAGCGTACATACCGATATATCATGTCACCTTAGAAATGACTAATATAATCGTTGAACAAAAAGAAAGGGAAGCTTTAATGGACTTCGAAACTGGTAGAATTTAATTTTATACGCCCACATTGCTGTCTGCCTGTCCGTCCGTCCGTCTGTCTTGTGGACACGATAGAGAGCTGGTTTCTTGATTGATTTTGATGAAACTTGTTGTGAGTGTTCATAATCACCCAAGGATGAAGCCTATTTAAAATCAGACCAATCGTAAAATATTTGATGGGTTTTGCCCTTGCTTTTGGAAATATGTTGTGGACACGATAGAGAGCTGGTTTCTTGATGGATTTTGATGAAACTTGGTGTGAGTGTTTGTAATGACCTTGGAATAAACCCTATTGACATTCAGAATCATCGAAAAAATATGTTATGAGTTATTGCCCTTGTTCTTTAAAACGCGTTAATTTCTTAATAAAGAAAGTGGTATCTAGTGTCTAAAAAAGTAAGCATACCCTGTCTGTCGCTACACCTACTTCTTAATGACATTAAGTAACTAGGTCAAATTGTAAAGTTAAACTTTAAAGGGAGGTAATTTAAATTTATAAAAAAAAATCATGAAATTTATCATTACGGGAGAGAACTCTGTCAAAATATTGTTAAATCTAAAAATTTAGCTGAATGTAAAACGTACGTCAGAATTAAGACAACAAATCCCAGAATGTCGAAGCATCAAGTCTTGCACATTTTAACTATAGTAACCGAAATGAGTATCTGTATGTGGGACTAATCATGGTATAAGCAAATAAAACAGAACTTAAAGAGTAATTCAAAATATCATTTTGGCAATACATTGGTAACAGCAAATGAACCTCAAATGAGAAAGTACATGTATATAAATAATGAGGAAATATTTCATCATGAAAAGTGGTATCAGAAGAGTAAGCATATTTTTAAACACAAAATATGAAGGTAAGAACATAATGTTATGTTAAATTATTTAACTATATAATAATAAGTTGACCTCATTTGCTGTCTAAATAAAACTTTGGAATATTCAAATCATGATAGGATAAATAATATTTCGCAAGCAGTTAAAAAAGAAGCAAAACGTATTTTAATGGCTACAACATTGATCAAGGCTACATCAACTTTAGAAGGCTATCCAATAACAGATCCTTTTGTTCCCTTAGATGTTTGTTATATGTAAATTAACATTTTATGCCTATTTAACCTCCATCAACTTTCATTAATAAAGAACATCTGCAAGGAGATTTTGACTCGAGAAGACAAGAATAAACAGGGGTCGTATGGAAAGGGGACGAAATCTTGTTATTATTTCATTAATTTGGTGTTTTCATAAAGAATATACCTCATTACACTTGCTTGAGGCTAGCTGAAACAAATTTAAAAAAGGGCCATTTACAGTCGGATGTCGTCGTTTTATAAAGCTTAGTTGTGACGTTAATTTGAAATATGAAGCAGGTAGCACGCTTTTTATCTCCTATCTTCTCACAACCCTACGGCAATTAATTGTCGTTTTTAATCTCCAACTTTCTGAAATAGTCATCTGTAGGTCTCGACCCCTATTCCATACAAATGTCTCGTCACATTTGCAAGGCGACAATTTTCCGCCATATTGTAACCTAGGTGTGTACTGGCTGAGTGCGCTGGGTTGCTGCAGGGCATTTTAACGCTTCGGTATAATTAGACGATTTTTTATCCACTCTCCATCTTGAATAGGCAATGACTTGTTCAGTAAATTAGTGTGATTTGTAAACAAATGTTCAAATAGATTATTGATGAAAAGAAACTGAAATATTGAGTCTCATACTAAAGAGTTATTATCATAAGTAATCCGAACCCCTCTCAAGTAGTGCTAATTCGGGGACTCATTTCAATACAAACTCTCAAACTACTTTGATCGGACAATATGGTTTATAAGTTTAATATTATTCACAAGTATAGCCTGGGGCCCTGAAGAGATTGAAATTAGGTGTTTTTAGCTTTAAATTAAAGTTGGGATATTCATCGTGAAAGAATAATAAGAAAAACATAGTTAATAACATCAAGTACAGGTATACAAATCCTTTCAAGTATTAATTCTATTCAAAAGAACCTGAATATCTTTCAAATTATTTGCAGAAATTTGTTAATCTGTATATCATGCTATTTCGTTAACAAAGACATGAAAGGGTCTTCACAAGTCTTTTAATTCTACGTTTTACATTAATAATACCATTATAAATTGATAATTGTTATTATAAGTCTGACACATGGGTAATTTTAAACTGTCTTTATGCACCTTAAGGTGTAACAAGCTTGTTTAATAATGAATTTAGATGAATCCTTTGAATAAGATTTTTTTGAAAACATTTTGGCTTTGTGACTCAGACGCCAGTTTCTCAACATCTTCACTTTGTCAAGGTATAACAAATTGAGTTGTTTACCTTGACATTAATTGGACACATTTTTTCTTCATGGAAATTTGTAAATGCAGCAATAAAAATAAAATCGGATTATACGCTAGCGAATACAGCCATAGGTATGGAAGCCGATTGCGGACTTTAAATCCTCGACTTCTCGCCCTTGAGGAATCTCGCCCCCGACATAGCGAGGAAAATAAAACCTCGCCTACGAGGAATCTCGCCCCCGAGAAAGCGAGGTAAAAAAACCCTCGCCGCCCACGAGGAATTTCGCCCCAGAGGAAAACAACCTCGCCCACGAGGAATCTCGCCCCCGACAAAGCGAGGAAAATAAAATCTCGCCCCCGAGAAAGCGAGGAAAATAAAACCTCGCCCCCGAGAAGACGAGGAAATATTTTCCTCGCTTTCTCGCTTTTTTCCTCGCTTTCTCGACTTTTTCCTCGCCTTCTCGCCTTTTTTTACCCTTCTTGACTTTTTCCTCACTCTTTTCCTCGCTTTCTCGGGGGCGAGGTTTTATTTTCCTCGCTTTGTCGGGGGCGAGATTCCTCGTGGGCAATGTTTTTTTCCTCGGGGGCGAGAATCCTCGTGGGCGAGGTTTTTTTTACCTCGCTTTCTCGGGGGCGAGATTCCTCGTGGGCGAGGTTATACAACTAAGCTTTCTCGTGGGCGAGAAGTCGAGTTTCCTCGCTTTTTTTGGGGCGAGAAAATGTCCGCAGCCGGCTTCCATAATCAGGAGCCATCGACTCCTACAAATGTCTTTTGACCTTAATTTAATTAGAGCACATTAAAAATTAAAAATTGTTTTTAATTAAAAATTCCACTTAGTAAGTCCTTAAAATTACAACAAACTGCGATTCGTTGACGAGTTTATATAGGAACGGTATTATTGAAACAAAGCTTGTTCAATAATCTTGGGTCCTTTCTGATATAGGACTAAAATATTACAGTCTATTTATTGTACTAGCATCAATAGTATTTTGAAATTCGTCATTCTTTTAATGATATGTAGACAATATAATGAAGCTAAAAGTTCAGTGAGAAAAAACATTAGGTGTGTAAGAAACACCTGTGTCAATTAAATTTTCTTTCCCTTTTCAACTAGGCTACTTTACATACATACGATTAGCCAATAGTACCTTCTTGTGAACAAACCAATAATTCTCTTATCAAAGACAGACAGTTTGGTTAAGCTAATAACACTTGAATTACTAATGATTACAAAAGAATTTACTTTTCTATAATTTAGCACGTACAGTAAATAGAAAAGCGAGAAACTGTCGTTAATAGGGTGTTAACCACAATGAGGCTATTAAAGGCAGTCATGAATAGATTGTCGCAAATTCATACTTATTTACGATAAAATACAAATAAATCCCCAGCTTTTAATTGTTTGCTTTTTCGCCTCTTAATCAGTTGATGTGAAGGCTCGACCACCAATTCGCCAAGAGAGTTTTTCTATACCGGAAGCGCTGTGTTAAAAACTTTGAAGATATTCAAATGTATAGTCATGTACAGAGTCTACTTAGAATAAACTATATCAATAAAATTTCCTTTTAATAGGTGATAATTGTTTAACGAGTAAAAAACTGGCGACCATCCTTATTGCATATTATGAGCCGTTTGGAATTATGAAATAATATGTTCGAAATAAGTGTAGAAAGATGTTCCAATATCAGAGCTGGTTGTCAATTTTTCCAATCTTTTTATATTGTCGAAAACCATGTCGAGATACCCCTTTTCAACAGTATCCTAATAACAAACCTGTCGTGTTTAAGACAAGAAAAAGTGGCTAATTCTAACCATTATAATGTTGATGATGATAATATTTTACTGTATAACCGATTACGTGAACAAGGCTTTGTTTCATTAGCCATTTTTATACGACGTATTACCTGTTATTGGTTGAAGATCAAAAGACACTGTCGATATGTTGCTGTCATCAAACAAAGAATGTATTTTATAACATTATCCCTCTTTTAGTTTAACTCTAATTTTTCCCTTGTTAATCATAATTGCTTGTCGTATTATAGTATTAGTAAGCACTTGTTTCAGAAAAGATCAAAGTCAGACGGCTAATGTTGTCTGCTACTTGACAGATTGTCGCCATCTTGTTTTAAGGCTAAGACGTAACCTTTAACCCGTCGTCTTTCTCAACGTCATCATGGCGTATCACCATTTATCATTGAAGAGTGGGAAAATAAATGTTCATAAATAGCTAGCTTATAAAGTTCAATTTGAGGTGCATATTTGGGATGTTCGAAATCAATTTATAAGGATTTCACAGTCCACAATTCCATGATCCATTTTTGTTTCCTCCTTAAAGTTGTCTCTTTGTATTATAAATCATGCATCATCCAAATTTTACCGAACTGGAATTGTTTGAATTACTCTTTAACTCTTCTGGTTACTCAAATGAGCTATCACTGACTCATTTTCAAAAGAAAAAGTAGTAAGAAAATACAATGATACGATGGAAAATCTTCTAAAATATGTCAATGATCATCATCTGAGAATGTGAAGTGATATTGTAAGCTTTAAGCGTAAATACTGACTGTTACGGAGCATACTTGACACCTTATTAGCGTTATTTAGTTGTCTGTTAACGGAGGGATGAAAACACCTAATCAACTAACTTCAAAGACTATTGATCATTTAATGAATTCTACTTTAACAGATCTTTACCCCCAATTTTCGTCTTAAAAAATGACTGCCAGGGAAAGTTTATATCGAGTTTGGTCATTCCGAAAGTGTCACATCTCTTTAGAGGCCAATATTTATGAGCCGTGATCAATCTATTCTGTTTCAGACTTCAAAAATTACGTTTTGGCTGAAATCTTCCGACACTCAACGTTATCACTCATACATTTATGTTATATACGACAGGACTGTTTGTGGATTCATTTAATGTTTACTTCTTTGATTTCATGTTAACGTCGTTTTTTATACCGACTTATTTATTTTTACAAAATAGATAGCATCATGTTAATAACTTATATGCATGTTTATTAAAAAATGTGAAAAGAATTGTGACAAGTTGTTACAGCAAGACAAACGAACACCTTCTGTTATTTACACACCATCTTCAAGTCAGTCAATAGTCAGTATAATTACCCCTGTTTTATCATCTAATTATCAGTAATTACTTATTGTTTATTTTACACCTTACCTGACATTCTTCTCGACTAATCGTTAATGGTCATCCATCAACCACGTGGCCAAAATCTCTAAATAACAGTGTTTGTCCAGTCCTAAGTCCAGTTTTAGACAAGATTATCACCCATCAGAAAAATGAGATCAGACAAAAAGACTAAGTCCTTTTTTAAATCCATTCTGTTAGTGTGTGGTTTTAGAGGTATCAACCTTGCAATAAGCAATTAATGAAGAACAGTTACAATATTCGCGATAGGAAAGAGCACAACTATCAATTTAGACATCTGAACGAAAGTACAATGTGAACGGAAGTAGACAGACCTCACCATCACTGATACAACTGCTTGAAAGGTCCAGACTTATAGAAATGTATAAACTACAATTTAGAGAATATAAGTAAAAATGAATGATATTCACATAAAGTGAAGGTTGTGCAATACGTGGACAATATTTGTAAGAAGAATTGACACAAATATAATATACAGGAAACATTTTAAATAAAGTGGTATGGTCAAGTCAAGGGCAGTAACTGAAAAACTCTCCCGAGAGAATATTATTCAGGTTATCGATATTGAATCGCTATCAGGTTATGCGCGTTTGTATTCATTTTACAGGAGTTAAAATATGATAGTATCTGCTTAGTAATTCTAATACACCAACAATAAAGTGTGGAATGTAAAAGACGTCCATCTACAATTGCTTATGAACTATTTACTAAAAAAGGAGTAATAAGACTTTCAAAAATCCGAATCATTACTAAGAGAGCTGTCATCATGTTACGTTGAAAGAACAGAAAAACAAACCCCAGTAATTTTTAACAGAAACGAATTTTCTTTCCACAGTGTTACTCTATATGACGTTCACAAGTCAATTTTATTCATATTAAAAACTCAATGTCAGTCATTCTAGCCTTAGAATTTAAAAATTCACCCGAGATGTGATTAAAATAATATAGGCTACAATCCTCCGATCAAATTCCATAACAAATCAAAAGTGATCGAGAAAGAGGCAAAAATTAAATTGTGGGGGTGATTTCTGTATACCTAACAGATAGTTTTTGTTTTTGATAAATAACTTAACCCCTGTTTCAGTCGGTGAATTGAAATATTTCGTGGTATCTCCATTCTCTGCTTTCTGAAGAGTTTCATTTCCCATTTTCAAAAAGTAATGTACAGTGAAAACAAAAGATGAATCATTTAACGACCATCAACCATTAGATTTTTTTTTATTAAGTAATATGTTAGCTAAATTTACCATTCCATCCTTTGAATCCGATTGCAAATAAGATTAAGAGAAAACATTAGCCATAGCCATTTGTAATAATTGTATCATTAATGTCGTGAGGATATTTGATAACGTGAATGATGAATGGCGCGAGAAAAAGAGGTCTAACTTATTTCGTGGTCTGGACGTAATTGTAGCGATTCCTTTCGACTTAAATATCGTTTAAGTAGGCTTTAAACATTTAAACACGTCTTTAAAAACCGAGCCAGATATATCAACCAAACGATTTGATTCAATTGTTGTGGGAAAAGAGATCTAAAAGGCCATCTGGACTACGTCGAATTTGGTGGAAAACAGAAAATAATCGCCAACAAAAAACACATCGTGTTATTACAAGTTGTTAGCGGAATTTCACCAATTATCGTCGGTATGGCGAGATATTTCGAGATTGGGCGAGACCTACTAAGAGTTCTAATACGTGTGCTTGACAATAAAGAGTTAAACTATAAGGATGATATTAACTTTAAAGCAGGATTAAGAGCATTAAAGAAAGAATTATGATTTGTTTCTTGAGCCCACCTGTGAAACGACAGAATACTTAAAGTAAAGTTTGTTTTCAATTAGCATTCGTTAAAATAACACTAGTTTTGCCTATCCCAGCACTCTTCTAGAATGTAAATGTAGATAAACAATAGCCTTTATTGCGAATAGTTGATACAATGGTGACCAAAAGATTTATAAGGCCACTCATGATTACTACAAGTGTGAATACATTCAGAGTGGGATAACATTCAATTATTTAAATTCAAAACACTTCGTAATCTGTAAGAATAAAACGACTATTTGGTTTAACTACGTTAAATAGAAGTTTCCTTTGACAAGGAAATAATTTCTTTTAAAATATCATTCCATACGATATAATAGATATAATTTGATAAGTAATAAGCGGATGGGTTCTACTGTATAAATCCAAGCCACCAAACTGAACCAAGCGAAAATAAACAATGCGGTAACAAAGTATTATGAATCACATATATTTTTACTAAATTATTGAATCTGCTTATCAATGTTTTCAGTTAGTGAATGAGCAAAATTCTTGTTCAATCTTAGACAACCTTACAACCATAAAAAGCTTGCCAGGCAAGATAACATACACCCATTGGCAGATTGTTTGAAAAAGACCTACGTAAAGTTTGAAGTCTATGTCAAGTAACCCTGCTTCAGTAATATAAAAGTCAAAACTCGATCTCTGGCTAGAAAGTCTTTATAAATTGTACACGCTCTGGCATAGCGATTGAGTTGTTAAATATACACGTTATAGGCCTAAGCTGGTGAATTGGGTATGTTACTGCACATAAATGTAAAATTAACAATATGAAAATCTAAGTCGTCACATTTATGATAAAATCGAACACAAAGATCGTGATTGTTGACAATTTCGAGTAACAAGTCCAAGTAAGACGTCTTAGTTTCGGTAGTGGCTTTAATATCCAACTCTCCTGGGTATATTTCATCCAATTTGCGGAGTTATTAAGTGACAAAACGTCATCTATGCATCTGAAAGTGGAATTAAAGGAACGAGCTATAGTTGTTTTTCAGAATGTTTTCGAGCATGTATTGTAATCCAAGGGCAATCACTTTTATAACGTATTTTGTGATTTTATTTTTTTTTGGAATAAAATTCAGCCTTGCGTGATCGAAATAGCAAAAAAATCCGCCGAAAATTTTGTTGGTTATTGTGTTTAAAAGCCAAAGGTATTTTTGATTTAGCTAAGCTCGGTGGTCGAACCTTGATGATAATAAACGATTTTAGAAAATTTCAGTGTTTACAAGCTAATAAATTTAACGAGTTTTTCAGAAAAGGGGCAATAACTCGTATAAATATTTTTCGATTTATTTGTCAATAGTTCATCTTTGGGTGATAATGAACAGTCCTGCTAATTTCGTCAAAATCCGTCAAGAATTGTACCCTGTAGAGTGTTGACGAGAAATTGTGGACGGACATACAAGCGGACAACAAATTGACCATACTTGCTGGTAAAAGACAAAGTAAGGGAAGTTCGCTTAAATTCAAGTCAATTTTAAATAGCATGACCCTGCAACATTAACAAATTTGATAATGCCTGTTTTAATGTTGTTTCTGCTTTCAACTTGCTTTTACTTTCTGTGTTAAGTTTTATATTGAAGCGACATGCTCAAACTTAAATAAGTACTTAAAAAAATATCAGGGAAACAAGGCAGTTTCCCTACCAAGGACCTCAGGACCAAATATATACATGTGAATAGGAATACAAAAGATTTGTGACAGCTTTTAACACGTGTGTCGTATTGAAATAATTGTTTTCTCAAGATGTTGGAACACTTTCAAGAGGTTTTTGTTCTCAAAAATGTAAATTATTAACCGATTGATTTTGATATATTGAGCCTAATATAGGATAAATATGAAAATATGACCTTTGAGAATATAACATTCATAATTTGATAGTTCCTCTTTAAATACACGAAAACATACAACCGACGGTGTCCTTACAAAGGATTAGCCGTTCTTATTCAAATGCCAATAACTTCTGAAAATAAAAGACCACATGTCTATTATTATGAATCAGACAATACACCATATAATTTTCATAGACAATTTCAAGACTGGCTTAATCGGTCCCTAATTAGAATCAAATTATATCTGATCATAGATTAAAAACATCATCTAATTACGCTCCATTTCGATTTTTTCTGACGGTAATTATAACTTAGAGGTAATTTGAGAATTTTACTAGTCATACGGCCAGTGTCTACCTGCCAGTAGCCTATAATCGAATCCAATTCGACCGAAGCAAGATTTGTCGGGGCGTGGCAAATACACACGCGTTGATCAATTTTGTCAAAGTGTCATTGTGATGTTTAACGTAATACATTGTATTAACATGGTTTTTAGAGAAACAGCAATAATTATACATCTTCTTGTTTATGATAAAAAATGAAAGTAACAATGTCATGGTAAATACAGGTAATATGGTGGGTGGTGCATAGTGGCCACGTGTGTTCATCAATTCTTTCAAAAGCAACACAAGTGTAAAACCTCAAAAATCATTACCCAAATCTATATGTCCAATTATATATAAAGTGAAATTAATTTATCACTTGATATGAGCATTATGACGAAAAGTGTCACTATCACCACACATGGTGGGACGTTTCTCAATTGTTTATCAATAAGATACCAAAAAGAGTTTTTTCGCTTTTGAAGCGAGGAACAATTATTAAAGAAATCTTGAATCTATTGATGATTGGATTAACTCTTCAAAGCCTTCAATGTAATTTGATTCAGTACTTTCTTCAATTTTAATCTGTTAATTTCCCTATTTGTCCCACATTCTGTCTTTATTAGCATGAATTGCTTGCCAAAATGACTGTACACGACATCATTTCGATGTTGAATGTCAAATTGGAAGTAGATAGTCAGTCACTAAGAGTTAGCATTTGAAAAAAAAGTCAGCCATTTGCAGTAATCTGTCTATGAAATAAATAGTATCAATTTAAGATTTTGTAGTGAAATTAATGGTTATTTTGGAAGACAAATTGTATATTCTTGTCATCTTCATTTGAATGTGTGTAGTTAATAACAAAAAATGTTGCAGGACTAGCACATAGATCACTAATTCAATCCTCTATAACATTCTCCACAAATCTCATTGGAATATGGTATGATAAATGATATAATCGGGAGCCCCCCACCCCCCATTAAGTAAGTCCAATGAGTTAAGAAGTTTAAGATGTAGTATCTCAGCTGTTGTTAAACTTATCTCTTTCAAATTATCAACGATACACTTTCTCTGATAAACCCTGAAAATATTCCTATTTACCGTACTGCTCCGAACAAAATAGCATGTCAAAAACTTTAATATCAAGGCAACTATATATACCCCAAAGATGCTGCTACGGATCTCATTTAAAGGTATCTGCTCCCAAGAATAAACTGCCTTGACGTGAGTGTTAAAACGTACATTCAAGGTATTGGTATTGATTTTCGCACAGTTTTTCAGAATCTTCGTTACAAAAAAATAGCTGTATTCATTAATGGACTAAATTTAACTTCTGTACGTTTCATATTTACGACATATCGGTATTCCTCATTTAGAATGTAACTAATATACATAGTATTAAAATTTAATAAGTTTGTTGGTTGGTACAGATGACAAGTTAACGTTCGCTTCCAGTAGATGCTGGGAACCGTGGTGGCTCAGTGAGTTAGACGCTTGCTCGCTAACCTGAAGGTCCAGGTCGAGATAATACCTTCGGATTTTTCAACCCGGTTTCCCCTGCCAGTGATGCAGGTCGGAGGGGCTGACATGGAAAAAGCGTAGTCTTTCGGATGGGACAATAAACCGAGGTCCCGTGTGCTATTGGCTGTGCACGTTAAAGATCCCTCGACAGTTGGAAATCGAAAATAAGAGCAGGCTAATGCCGCTGTCCTGGCAAAATTTCCCTCATTGCACACTGCATGGCGTTTGCCCGTCCTCAATTACATTTTTTCACTTATATTATTCTTCAAATGTGTTCAAGTTTTTACTCGTTAATCTTATGAGAAGGCGCAATTCTAGATGGATTTGGACGAATTTTCATGGAACTGTAAATTATCACGCCTTCAATTTTAAGCTAGAAGTACTAATACATGATGAAATTCTTCAATATCAGAGAATTGTAAATGATAAAAAAAAAATGTCTGAAGCTTCCAGTGAACGTATGTTACCATGCCTGGAAAGCTATGTTTCCGATATTCTAATAACCACCATTTACAATGGACAATCAATCGTAAATGTGGCCGTGTGTTCTCTCTTCTCTTGACCTGTATCAATAAATTAAAATATCTTTTACAGACAGTAAGAATGCTTTTACTAGTGTTTAGAACTATTTATAAACGTACCCCTAGGAGATATTGAAATAATAATTTGTTTAATTGTTTGGTAAAGTGAAAGTAGTAATTGATGTTATTGATACGTTAAAGGAAGCGATTGATTCAATGTACTCGAGCTATTTTCTAAATGACCGTTATTAATCAAAATAAATAAATCACACAAATTTCAAAAATCTTCCTCTCTAAATTGTATTTCGCTTGCAGGCCTTAATCTTGGAACAAAACCACATAGTATTTGTATTGACTTGATAGTTAGTGGTATTGAGAGAAGAACAGTCGTGAATCTTATGTTTAAGAGATATGGTGACCAATGCTCTCGTTTTAATCACCCATCCAATCAAAGATTCATTACTATCTCGAATATTTCTAACTGTCAATTGACAACTAGGAAAGTAAACAGACCGGAGTGACAATTATCAAGAAATATAACCATCATCAGTGCTTATTTATGTATAATTAACAGGCCAATATGCTTTTTATGGATCATCAAAGGTATTATTTCTGTTTGATGGTTTTAAAACAAACTTCCTTAAAAGAGGGCGCTTTTTGCAATTAACTTAACGATCCTTCAGTGCTAAAGAGCTCTGCCACTCAAACCTCTTCTAATGAAAAATAGTTCTAGAAGTGTGTTTGATGGAGAAGCACGACTATTATGTTGACAGTAACCTTCACAGAATAAGTTTATGGTTTAATTATGTGTGTAAGCGGTCGTATCTTGGTAGTATTACCAATCATTAACAGTCTTTCTATCACAATCACTGTGTGCATTTTCGATTTCAAGTACGGAAATCTGTACGAGATTTCTTAAAGACATGCGTCTACAGTATTATGGAGACACGAACAGTAAATAAACGCTGATTGGTCAACTTTCTTTATGACAAAACACCAAACGTTATGGAACATTGATTAAACTAGATGAAAATGACATCTTATTCAATGAAAAATACTATTTAGAAAATATCCAATATTAATTGGCTACAATATCGATAAGCAATAACATCTTCAATTTATACATTTCTTTTTGATGTTTGTTATTATCAACTATTAAAGTATTTTTTCTCAATCTTTCCTCGTCGTTTTCTTTATGAGATATAAAGTGAATAGCACTTGCAATCAAGACAAAGGACATTTGAAGATGTTTAGTTTAGAGGAGCCATTAAGCTAAAAAATATTATTTACATCTAAATTAGTATTTGATGTTATATTGCAATCCATTCATTATCAAAATCAATAAATTGTTCTCTGTATATGATTGTATATTTTGAATAGACATGTTACAGTGAATTGATATCCTTTATCCAAGGAAATTGAATTCTCAACCATTTATCCCTTTTAACCGATTTTTCGTCGAAGTTTAATCAACATGTTTGAAAAAGCGTATGCTGCAGCTAATCTATCATGGCGAAAATTTTAAATAAGAGACCCAGTTATATGTGATACAGACTGAGCACGTTGAATATCCTTCTACAGTAGGAAAGACATCTCCAAATAATGAATTTTCGTAAATTTGGCATTTGAATAGTGTGGAACATTTCCGTCAGGAATGGAACGTGTGTTCATTGTGATATAAAAATTAGTCCATTCTTGACTATAAAAAATGCAATTAAGACTATAATACATTCTACAAATAATCTCTTTTCTTTTCGATTATTAAGTAAATCGTGAATGCCAATATGGTCCAGTGCCTTTCTTAATAAGAGACAGCGTCTTTAATTTGTAATGTAGTGAAATATATTTTGATGTAACAATAGTTAGTGGTGTATAAAAGAGGAGACAACGATTATAAACTTTAAATCATCAAGTGATTATCTCCAGTATTCATTTCTCAACACGTGCGATGTAAAGAAGATATTTATAATAAATGGTACTTCTAAATGTCCCGTTGTGAGGGTGGGGGATTATTTATGTTAGCCAGGATGTAGGTACGTCATAGACCATCCATGCACCTGGGTTTTATAGTCATGTTCCGTCCTAATTGGGACTGAACACCTTTCATATAATCTATTTTACTTTAAATAAACAACCAAAGTGACGGTCATATCACTGGCTAAATGCAACTTTATCAAATCTCAATTTTATTGTGGTTTTAATTGTGTAATTAACTGAAAATAAAAGGCCAAGAGATTAAAATGTATCGGACGATTATCCCGATTCGCTTTTCTGGGGCATACAGTGACTTCAAAACATTCACATCGTGTACAGGTACCTATTCGGAAATTATTTAAGAATTATTCGTATTTGAGTAGGTAGACATGTTATAAACACCTTATTTAGAGCAACCGATAGCCAAAAATTTACATTTTCTTTTCTCAACTTCATTTTACAAAAAAAAAAATACTTTTCAGTCTTTTTGCAAAAACAGTTAAAATTTCAAATATAAATATTGATATAAACGCATTAATCCTTTGACGGGCCATTGTGGAATTTTAATGACGTTTCAACATATTTAATATTCAGTTCACAAACTACTTACAACAAATGACTGTCATATTATTACATAATGACACACGGAATGGGCTCCGTATAGGCCTATATTGTAACATGGTCTATTTGATACTATTTGACGTTTCGAAGATCGATCAGTCACACAACCAGATCAATGTCATCTACACCAGGAAAATACAGAAAAAATCGTTGAACAGAACATTCACATCAAAGTTCGGCCAGTGTAGTCACTCTTCATTATGTTTTGTTGACTAAACACTTACTTTCATATCCAAATATTTCTGTTAAAAGGCATGAGTGGCCTCCCTTCAACAACTCTTCTAAAGCCTCATTAGCGTAATAGTTTGCTTAATTTGAACCGTTTTTTTATTTATACAAAGTTTACTGGTGCACTGTATCTCACAGTGCTCGTTCATCATCTTATGAATACAGAGAAAGGGTAATGAAACTTAAGTATGTTTACAGTGACAAATATATTCTCAAGTTCTGGTTATTTGAGTGCTTCGTTCAGTTTAGTGAGCAATCTACCGCCACCTGGGTACATAAAATATCATTGTTATATACATTCAGTCAACTTTTACTCACAAACTTTCTGAAATGTGACAAAATGATCTAGGGGTTATTAAGTAAAATCTATACCTCTTCTTCTTCCAGTACAGTACATCCCTCGTAAATCGAGTATTTACGTACTCTACTGCATCACGTTGTACGAAAATATTTTACGATTCAAGTCGTTGGATCCAGTTTTTAATATCATTGTAGGCCCTAATAGTAAAACGATAATAAGTATTTACATGTACATCTTCTTGAAACAAGGAGATTAGGTTTTAATAGGCCCACATCTCTCTATGTGGACGTATATTGTCGGCACCCCTGTCAACATTTGTTTATATACGCTCTAAAAACTAGATTTTTTGATAGAATCAAATTAAATTCGGTATGCATACATATTCATAAAACGAAGATCAAGTTCGAATTTGAACTATTTTCGACCGTAAGAAGCAGAGTTATTGGCCTTGTCCAAAAATCTTGAATATGCTATTACTCTCTTAGTTTTCAACCGATTTTGATGAAACTTACAGTGAATGTTATTGGACTTTTTTCAAGATTTTGGCCTCTTACGTCAGGTTTGAGGAGTTATCGCCCTTAAAACTTTATACAGTAAAAGTGCTTCTATCAAAACCAATTGCTCGTAAACGCTCTAAAACCTAGAGTGTTTGAAGGAATCAAATGAAATTCGGTATGTGCATACATATTTATGAAACGAAGGTTGAGTGTTTTCGATTATTGTTAAAGAATACTCACTTTATCAATTGAATGTATGATTTTTAATCTGACACGAATACAATGTTCAATACAAGAACAGAACCGGAAATCACAAAGCTTTGCAAATGGCATTTTGCTTACAACAGAATGCAGAAGTGGGCATATATTGCTGTGATCCACTATCTTGTTTCATGCTAGAGGAATGTCTGTATGAAGATATTGTATAGGGGTTTTATAATGGACATAATACGTTAAACAATACGTTCAGTACAGCCATGGAATTTACAGGGAATCAGCAATGATTTGACTCACTCCACTAGGTCATTTGCCATTTCTTTCCATATTCAATTACGACCTTCCTTCCAACATAAACGTTTCCAGAAATACCTAAGACTAAATTTTCATAATGTTGGACCAATACTTTTCTCATCCTCAAACGTTCAATATATGATGACCATGTGTTTGGCAAAACGAAATTAGACCAAACTTCCGGAAAAAAAACACGCACGGGTAAGCAGAGAACGATTATTTTCTCACTTATTCTTCCGTATTGAAATTTATTTTATTTTCAATAATCTGAAACATCACAATGCTATTTAGGTCAAAAATATGCATGCAAAACGAAAATGGATTGTCAAAAAATACTACATAAGAAGTTTTTGTGTACCGAGTCTGTTTGCCATACGAATTTCATACCTTAATATTACATGTGTAATGAAATTGTTTTTAAGTTAGCGATTAAAGGGAGATAATACAAATCCGTACCATTCGCATCCAGATCGAGAGTAATAGTTTTATAGTGATTGACTACCACTACAAAGAGAAGTACCATCAGGTGTTTCGAAAAGAGTAAACACCATGGGATACAATCAGATCAATTCATGCCTGACTATAAACATAGATATCGGCACAACCAACCACTTCGATATTTTTCTTTTCGAAGTCGATTTCTAGGTATAGGAAAATGACGGAGGACGAGTTTTTACTGATTTTAGAAAACCCGAGAAAGAGAAAGGCGGGCCTTAGAATACTCGAAGACGAAGCCTGAGGGTAGGCCTATCTATTACGCTATTTTTCTAAAAGCTCCAGGAATTTTCAACAATAGTTGGAACATTGAATCCAACATTTGAAAAATTCTAAATGCAGTAAGCTTGTAGAACGATACAGGTAAGATTTTTTTTTTTAAAGAAAACATACGGCTATATATTTTTGTTGAGCATATTCATATATTTTAAGACAGAGGTCTTTTTCTGATATGTTTTGAACATCACATATTCCTGTAATACACTTCTACTGCACAAATTTATTCAAACTTGGAACATAAGAAGATGGCTTTTCTTACAAAACCTTCCCTCAAAAGTAATCCTGTCCTTCAAAAGTAAAACCTGTCCCTCAAATGTAAGACTTGTATTTAAACCCTGTACTTGAGAATAGAGAACCACTTACTTATTCAGAGGTTATTATGGGATTTGAAGCAACCTGAAACATCAAAGAAATAATTATGCCACCATAGGTTTATATGCAAAGTAACACAAACTAACACTACTTGTTATAAAGAATATCTGGTCATTCCAAGTTTGCTTACTGTATCAGATATGTAACGTCTGTAACAAATACAATTGAACAAAATCGACAAATACATCGTGGCAGCAGCAACAGCAAATAGACACTAAACAGTACAGAGCTCGCAGGTTCCAGTCTATTTTGCAAAATTGAGGCCAATCGACCAAAATATGGATCGGGTACTATTGGGAACAAAACAATCATTGGTGAAATTGGGGTATAAAGCAAGACGATTATGGACTGTGTTGTGAAGCTTAAGTGTCCAATTTCATTTGGACAAAATGTGAAGGCCAAAATAACATTAAATTAAATGTAGTATGTAACATGGCAAAGTTGAATTACCTCCCATTAACCAATTTTTTCTGCCCAGAGTACTACATCAATTATTGGCTGTATAAAAGATAAATGTTAAGAGTTGACTGAGTTGAATACCCAGCACATGTCGTCAAAAATACGTGTAAGCTACTTCATTTTATCAAAAATAGTAAATATCTCAAAACATGAATGATTGAATATACTAGAGGCAGTTTCCGATCTTATCAACCTCAAGCTCCTGGTCAGTTATACAAAAATTGAAATGTTGCCGACAAGAATGACTCGTTAAGCAGGATAGAACAATATATCGTTCAATTGTTGTTGTACAGTATCGGACGCAAATACAAATAGTATTTTATTTAATTCATGTTTATAATTTGGATCATTTATTCTATCTGGAACACTTATAATGGTATAGCTCAATGATGTAGAGTGATAATCAGTTGAATGTGTTCTACAACATATCTGTGTTAAGTTATCTCCCTTCAACCATCATTTTCAATCAGTAAACATAAATAGTGAAAGAACTATTCTCTAACCGATTTCTAAAATCGATTTTCTTATATTCTCACAACGATTTATACGATTTTTTTTTACATTTGTCTACTAACTACATACATTCATACGACTTAAAAGATTCACCGTGTATGGGTTTAATACGAATTAGGCCTACTAGTCTGGTCGTTAAACGTTTTGACCGGGAAAAAATTTGTATAGAAGCAAATTTGGTATCACAAGAAACAGCATTTTCAGTGGAATAACATATCCAAAATCCGCAAAAATCCGCCATGGGGAAAAAAATTTGTGAGCATTTGAAAATTTTGCATATTTTTAGCATAATTTCGTGTAAATTTGTACAAGCATACAGTTTTATTCGACAATTCAGTTGTCAAATTGGATAGTTAAGTAAAACAGGAATATTCGCGTGATGGTATACTTTAGATAGCTGATAAATGTAAACTTCAGTGCAGTGGCGGGGGTAGTGATGGGGCGGGTCGGGGGTCCAAAGCCCCCCTCCCGTTATTGATATTCGTCGGTTGAAAAAGTGCCGTCGGTAAAGTTGAGCCGACCGGACGCAGGCATAAACATAAAAAAAATCCCAAAATTTAGCTTCGATTAGCAGTTTGTCAAATTGCTAAAACCCCTTAGCCTCTGGGGGCTTTGCCTCCTGGACCCCCGCACAACTCAGACAGGCCCCTGGACCCCAACTGTTATTCACTTCACTCGCAATGTCAATATATTCTGTCGGTTCATCTTTACGATTGCACCCCAAGTTTTCCGCAAAACACAAATTTCTTAGTTTTGATATCAATTATCAATACTATAATAAGGTATCTATTCTCAAATAGGACACAATTAAGACTTTGCTCAAATAAAAGAAATAGCGATGCCATCATAATACGCCCAGATTCATAAATGGCAGCCAATTCGTCCGGTAGGTTGACAAGAGTTATCAATAAAATGAAAGATTCTGAGAGAAAATTTTCTTATTACATGAGTTTTGTTGACATTGTGTTTCTTCAAGTGGATTAACTTAATGGGCTTCATCCTTAGGTGATCACAAACACTCACATCAAGTTTCGCCAAAATCCACCAAGAAACCAGTTCTCTATCGGGTCCACATACAATTAAAGAACAAGGGCAATAATTCACAGTAAATATTTTTCGATTCGTCTGATTTTCAATAGGCATTATCCTTGGGTGATTACAAACACTCACACCAAGTTTCGTCAAAATCCATCAAGAAACCAGTTCTCTATCGTGTAACTAGGTGCCGTAGCCAGTTTTTCGAAACTGGGAGTGCAATGATAAAGATTAACCGACAGAATATATATAATAATAATAATAATAATAATTTATTTTATTTCAGTGTCACCATCTTGTACATTTAAAAACATAAAATAAGTACATTGAATAAAAGATGCCAGCCGATATCGACTTACGAGACACTATAAATATTATATACAAAGTAAAACATAAATTCAGGTAAAATAAACATAGTGAAAGGAATAAAAAGCTCAAGGTATCACAGTTTGTTTTCTAAGTTCAAACATTTTAAAAATACATGATGCAAAATATGGTAAAATTTGTTCGTTGGTCATTAAAAAACACAATTTATCAACATTATCAAAGTATAAAAAATCGGGATTAATATATAAGACAGGCTTTGATACATAAAACTCTTCTGATATCAATATATAAATTACAGTTAAAAATAAAATGCTCCTCATTTTCAACTTCCCCATTATTGCACATAAGACATTTTCTTTGACAGAGAGGTTCAGGGGGTCTTAAAAATCTACCCGTTTCAACCCTTAACGGTAGTGAGCCCGCTCTAAGCTTGGACAGCACACGTCGGTGAGCTCTATTTTGAACTAGTTTTACATATGGTTCTGTTTCTAATACAGTTTTATACATACGATATGACCTGAGTTTGTTACCATTAACATGTGTTCTATCATCCCACAAATCTTTTGACCACTGTCCTGCTTCCCTTTCCCACATATATATATATATATTGACATAGCGAGCAGAGCTAGACCCTTGCGCCGCCGCCATTAGCCACCGTCGCCGATTTCTTTACATCCATAATCTGCCAGTTGTGAAAACAAAGCGCCGCCGATTTAATTCCATCGATTTCTGCCTCTTTGTAAATGAATTCAAGACGATCGTCACTTAGACCTACCATGCTGAACATGATAACTTTCATCCATGATAATTTAAAACTATTGCAGTTTGATTAAAATTTTGAATTGTGAGTTGATTATTCAGAAATAAATAACTTTATAACAAACACCAGTTGTTTATGATGCATGCAGTGTATAATGCATGTTCCTTCATTATAACTCAAATGTTTAATAAAATCCGTTTTAGCCGCCGAAAACTGCCGATTTTTTTTGCTAGCCAATTTAGCCAGTTCAAAACCGGCTAAACGAAAACAAATGGCTAGCCAGTCGGTTTCATCTGCTAGCCAGTTACTTTTTACAAAATAAATCGTTGCAAGGGTCTAAGCGGAGCAAATAATGGACGGGGTCCAGAGTCCCGTCTGGTGGGGGTGCGGGGGGCAAAGCTCACGGAAGATACGGGGTTTTAGCTAATTGAAACAATGTAGGCTATTTGAAGCTATATTTTTGGATTTTGTTGTATGTTTATGCCTGCGGACGGTCGGCTCAACTTTACCGACAGCACATTTTAAACCGACGGATATCAATAATAAAATAATGGGGTGCCCCCCCCCTCCCCCTCCCCTCCCCCCCTCCCCTCTTGCTACGCCACTGTGTGGACAGACATATACTTCGCGAACATCGGGCATATTGTCAGTTTGGTTGGCTAATCTAGAACATTATATTATATTGTAGGCAATTCTTTTAATAACTCAATTATTTACTAATACAAGAATAACGGTTCGTGGCATAAGTTGCGAGACGATACTACAAATTCGGAATATATTTTTTTAATGTCATTTATTTGTTTCCGTTGTTTTATTAAATCGAACAAAAGAATTCTTGTAAGTTCAGATTATTGTCAGTTGGGATTACATGTTTTTCTACATAATTTGAATACTAGGCACAACTTGGTAAGTATTTGTTACATATCAAGAAAAAAATCACAGAAATATTCATGTTTTCGATGTTATTTCAATTTTATCCTTGATGTTTGCATTTAGGAATAACGTCGGCTGTTTGGGGGAGTAATGAGTTATTAAATGTGTAATTTATTCAACGGCGAGTTTTAAGTTACTATTTCTTGTCAAATTTATTTTCTGTTAATTATTTTTAGTGTTTCATAAATATAATTTAGCTATATATTGGTTAAAACTGGATAATTGCCGATATCACGACGTCAATTAACAAATAAAACAAATAGCTCCTTAAAGTATGGTGATCACGTTATACCATGACGTCATTTATGACGTCATTTATTATGAAAAATACCGTACGCTACAGAATGATTTTCAAATGATCATAAAAAATTTTCCCCACGACGGAATTAAGCGGATTTTGGATATGTTGTTCTTCTCAACATTCTGCTTCTTTTGATACCAAATTTGTTTCTATACGAATTATTTCCGGGTTCCCCGATATTTTCAGCTTCAACAGCCAGACTATACTTAAAAATCTATTATCAAACGAGTTATTAATCTATCGACACAATCACTGGTTCAAGTTTTAAGCAACGTTTCGACATGTTTCCCCCGTCGTCCTCAGGTACATGTGGGAAAACACGTCGAAACGTTGCATAAAACTTTAACCAGTGATTGTTGTTTCATAAAGCTGTGCCTGTATATTGCTAAATGCCATTAACAGAGAGTTAATAATAGTCTCAAAAACATTCGTTTTATTTCTCATGGTATATTTTCTGACATATTTTCTATTCTCTCGATGATTTAGTCCATCGATACCCATTTTCTTTTAAAACGCTTTCAAATATTTACTAATTATGCAGACATGTAGTTGTCTCCCTTACTTGAAACGTCAGTGAAGAGTATTTCCATACTCATCACCGCAAGGTTAATTTAAGTAAGTTAAAGGGAAGTAAGTTATTTAAAAATCATAAAATTACAAATTAAGGGAGATATTTATCACCGATCCGATTTTGACAAGATAGTTTCCGCCCCTCACCATATGGGAGCCACAGATAGCCGAACAGATTCTTTGATTAGTACACATCATGTTTTGGTCGATCGATCCCATTTTTTCCCAATCCTCAGAGAGTCTGACAGCGAAAACGACATTGATTAAAACCGTAGCAGATCAACATCTTGCCAGATACGCGGATGACCGACCAGTATGTACCTTGTTAGTGTCCGATCACCCATAAATGCTGGTTGATACATTACCATCACTGACTGGTCAGAAAATGATGAAAGGTGTCAAACTGGGCCCCCAAAACACCAATTTCGGCTCATCTAGGCAAATTTGTCGACTCCCTGCATCAACATACGCCTTCATTCGGCCACGCTCGGACGCAGAATGCTGAACCTATAGCAGATCAAACATCGGCCTCTGAGCAGCCGAATACGTTCTCTGGCGAGTCGAGATCGTACAAGTGGAGGATCACTCATTCGCGTATTGACCTGAGGAACGTTCGTTTATTATTAAAGATTATTTTGAATTCCTGTTTTCGTTGTTTTATTTACCAAAACTATGCTTAGGCCTACATTATGAACACTGGTGATGGTTACAGTTAAAATCTGCATGACTCGGGCTTCTTTGTTAAGAGTTATCTCCCGTATCGTTTTGACTTAGAGTTCTCTCCCTTAATGTTAAATTTTTTATAATATTAACTGCTTTGACAGTTAAACTATAAATTTGCTGTTGTATCAGAAATCAATAACCTATTGGTGTAATATCATTGGGCGGATGTGGCGCTAAGCAGGGTATACTAACCCTTCAAGACACCTGATATCACTTTTCATTATGAAATATTTACTCATTTATTGATATACTTCCTCAAATGAAAACTTCATTAGCTGCTACCAATGTATTGCCAATGTGTTAAAATGGATTTCTAGATTTGTTTTACGGTTGGGATCGTTCGTGCTTGGGTTTTATTATTCAGGACCATTATAAGCGTTTCGATACGTTTATAAGCGATCCAAGACTATCCGACCGAAAAAAGAAATTTACTCGGGGACAATTATGTCCAGATTGTGTCGATTGAAAAAAAACAAACCCAAAACAGTAGTCGATTTGTTTTGGGGGGATGGGGGGGTATGCTACTCCGAGGAGAACTGGGGCGATCACACCAGATCTAAGACTTAGTTTTTGATAATACTCGATGTATCTTTAATCATACTTATTTGGAAGAAATAATAACTTCTTGTAGTGTTCTTAAAGACTCCTTAACATATTATTATATTCAAAATACAAACCAAACTCATTGATTTCACGACTTTTAAGCAAAATTTGTAAACGTGATGAAACATAAATGGATTTGGACGATATATTTCAAGGGTTTACGATTTTATGAGAATTTTTGTTGAGTTGTTGCCCTTCAAATAGTCAAGATTTTGATGTCCAGCTTTTTGTATATTGCAAAAATTAAATGGATAAGTGATGCTTTCTTGTACTGACTGTAGCTGTGATTAATTGTGCTGCTATGCTTCTTTTGTTTTTTTGGTCTAGGATGAATTCTCGATTATCTTTTTTCTACCGGTTTTCTTCTCTCAAACGTCATAACCTTGAAAAACACCAATCATCAAAAATATTAATAATGCTACATTTTGAAATGTATTTTAACTACACTTATAATCCCAGGGTATGCCTCTTGAAATGATTGTTATTCCACAGGCAAGTGTTATAAAAGCAATTACTGTAAACTGGTTCATTGTCTACATATTTTCTCTGATAGCCTTCTCCATCATTCTAAATGAGTTTGACAAACCAATTTGTTATGGTGTTTAGATTCACCCATTACAACTGATAGCTTCTCTTTCTTTAATGTATACTTCATGATACAAATTATTCTTAACAATTAGGGTAAGCATATCATTTATGTGAAAAAGTCGGGCAATAAACTGAATTAGTATTTTTGAATAACGGTTTTTAATATATAATGGGAAGTAACATAATAAGTTGCTGATATATTCAGGTCTATCTGATAATCAAATGATTGCTATAAATACAGATGTAGATCTGACATTCCCGTATAATTCTCTCTATCAAGCCCCATTAAAGTAACACTCAACAACATGTGTAGTTATCTGAGATAAACCTAATATCTTACAGGATTGCAATTAAGATAGAAGCACCAATTTAATTTATTGTTGAAAGCTTTCCCATTACTTGTTCCCCCTATCCACGTTCTTTGTTTGAATTATATAACTGAACTTCTCACAGGCTGGTTTGAATGTAAGGGATGAAAACATGCAACAGAGAATATCACCAACATAACCAAAGATTGCATGTCGTGTGTAGTACTATTAATGCAAATCATAATATACTGTGATAAATAACATAATATACATGTATTTCCTATCCCAAGAAAATAGTGAATTTTAAAATTAACAGTCCACACATCTGCTGTTTCATTCTCCTTAATCAATTCTTCTATTTTAAGTAATTTCGAAAGATCCAGCAAACTGCGAACTGATCATAATATACTACTCGTCATGGTTGCAACAAAAAATTCTTGAGTTTAATTCAGTTAAAATCTTAAATGCAATCCATTGTTTACAAGTGAAGAACATGAAAAAATCAGATGCTAGAATATATGAAGCAACTAAAAGTCACTCAACACTAAACTATATTTTAACTACCCGGCTATGACCCCGTAATTTTTAGAAACAGGCAATCAATTTAGACAATCATTTCATCGCCTTGAGTCTTCAACATCTTCTATTCAATTTATTAGATTGAAAAATAGCGAGAAGAAATGACTTCAATTACCTTTAAACGGCTACTTAGTGGCGGATATTGGTCTGCAATTGCCATAATAATAACCGTTAGAATAACATAGGAAGATGGCCTATTATTTTTCCTGAAGGCAGGTTCTTAGTGATTTTGTTGAAAGCTTCAAGTGAATAATTGGAATTCAATGTGGGGTCATTATTTCATCGTGTGAAATATTTCTTTTTAACGATATTTACTGACCTTAATCAGACTTCGTTAACAGTTAGACATCCATTTTCTTCTGATATATGAAATCAATTTAATATGGTTACTTTTTATATTAATTTATGGTCAATTTGTTTCCCTTATATGCCAAAAATGACATCAATTCAAGCTACTTCTAAGAAGCGTATTACAAACTTGCAGCATCTGAAGTTACATTTTGGAAAATTGCTATACCTCGCATTACAAAGTACACCCCCGTAACTGAATCTTCGTGAAAAACATGAACAAGAATAACAATATATAGCTGGTAATCTGATTTAATATATCGTTCAAAATTGGGTTGAAAACAGAAATAAGTAGCGAGAAATCACTGACAGATTTAGATAAGGCTATATAGAAGTATTTAAAGCATTATTCTCAGATCGTCAGCCAGATTGACCTTTTAATGCTTATAATGGTGGTAAAAGCTTCCAAACATTTGAAAGGTGTGTACTTATATTTTAGACTAATGTATTATATTATAGAAAAGTAACAATATCCATTAGTAGAGTGTTGGAATTAATATTTGTATTATTTACATTGGAAACAAACTCTAGTCTACTCTACATCTGTAAGTTGGTCTTTGTATGTTAAATAGTTCTCAGATGTCACTTTACCGGTATGAAACTCTCTAACTACTGAACGACCATATTACCATTTCCTCTTAGAATTAACTCTCCATGTGTCCTTTACAATCATAGAAACTTTTTACAATTATAACCGATTCATTTTTCCTGTATCAGGATGTTGTTATCTGAATTGTAGGTCGCTAGGGGGCGCTGGTGTTTTTACAGATGGTTGCCGACATTTCTGAAACCAGTTCCTTTACCTCAGAGTGCTACTCACTAACGATCATCAATATCTATATAGTCCAGATCAATGTTGAGTACAGAATAATTTGTTAGTGATGCATATTCATTGACGCCGCGTTTGGAAGTGATGCAGAATTAAATGAATTTCAGTAATCTGGTTGATCCGAAAATGTAATTGGAAATTCAGTCACCATTTGAATTATCATAATATAAAAGATATTATGGAACGTTGCAATTACAACTATCACACATATATGATAATGTTACATGACGTCGGATTAAGAAGAGAAATCAACATCTTTCTTGTGCTTTTCAGAACCAGAAACTTATCTATGTATTGTCTATGTATGTTTCTGACTTCAATTAAAACACAGATGAAGCTTTATATTTTCTTCTGTAAGCAGGCTTAACCCTTAATTATAAATTAAGATATGTTTTTGTGAAATATGAAATAAGGTAAAATGATAATAAGAAAAATATTTGTCGAATTTGTTTGCCTACTCTTCTGATCACTTGATGTCACTTTTTATCATTAAATGCTTTCTCATTGATTCGGGCGTAGGCTACTCGACATTATCATAATATAACAATTATTATGATCAGTTACGTCCCTTGAATTATGGAAATTTGACATTAATATATTTTCATCAATTACGTCCCTTGAACTATTTTTTGCAGTTGGTGCTTTTTTCATGTTCTTGTTTAGTAGTTTGTTTCGTGTATGTTTTACAGTTAGGATGGATGTGGCGCCAGGCAGGGTATGCTTACTCTTCTAGACACCTGATACCACCATGTATGATTGATATAATTTCTCATAGGAAAAGTTCAGAAGCTGTTACCTATGTTTCGTCAAAATGTCTTTTTGGATTTCGGGTTTCGTTTTGCGATTCAGAATATAGTACATGTATATATATATATATATATTTGTATATAACCAACAATAAGTCTAATATTGCGCCAACAGATTTTTACAGTAACCAGCCCAAAACAGTTTAGAATAATATTAGAAATTCTTCGAATGACTTGGAGTGACATGTCTTTAATAAAATATAAAATGTAATTTCCAACACTCTCTGAAAGGCTGAACTACTGTAAGTGAATGTTAAACTCCAGATTTTAAAAGGAGGCAATAAAGACAATCTTAATTCAGCAGAGTCGACCTTTTCATTTCCTTTTCATACTATTATTTTTTTTTCTTTTGGTTTCCAAAGTGTATGATAGATGCAAAAAAGTGGGACTGTATTATCCTTAGATCTTTGTATTATCAGTTGCTCGTAATCACTCAATTGTAATTTGGTGTCAATGATTAATGTAAACATTATTGAAATTGTTTGTAAGAAACCTAAACCTTTTTAAATAAATCTATTTATTTTAACTTGGTGTGATCTATTTTAAATTTTCCTCAAATTTTGACAACACGCGACGCAAAAGTATGCAGTTGAAAAGTTTTGACATAACTTGTTTAAAATAACATCCTACTGCCATCAATAAGACAGACAAATTATTGTGGTTTCGGTTATATTACAGCTGGTTACAGGGCTTTTTGATATACCTTGAAAGTAACCAAATAATTATCACATGTTACTTCAACGGTTAAGCTAAAATTAAAGAATAATGTCAATCATCATTTCCTTTATATTTGCATTTACCGGTGCAATTTTTTATCCGCAAAAGTGAAGTTTAGGGGCATTCGGAGAAATTTTGCACAAAATATAACATAATATTACTTTGTACATAGTATCATCACCTAGTTGATATCACATCATACATAACATTATTATAAATAATGTCTCATCACAGTTAATTACATTCATCACGTCTTACAAGAAATTATGATATAATAATAGTTCATGATGATTAAATTACTTCATAAAAAAAAACTTCACGTGGATTATCTTTTTTATAGTTATGTCTTGCTTAAATGCCAATCTATTTTGGTAATCGGACTTTTAGAATTAGTAGGAGCAGTAAAACATTGATGGATTCTTTTGCCACAGAACATGTAACTTCCATTGTCCAAGTTTTATCAGTATTTTCCGAAGTGACGTTTCTTCTGCCTATTAGGCTACTGAAAAGATAATAGCATAATTGATGAACTTTAAGCACCATTACATAAAGTAACCCAGTACAAACTATTATTACATAGTTTATTTAGTTTAATAGACAAACTCTACAAAATGTTTTAACTACATTTATAAAACCAAAAAAATTCATATTCTTCTATTAGTTTAGAAATGTCTTCTACTACCATGCTATACACGAGATATATGAATATCCAAGTAAACTTATACAATATTATCAGCAACACTGTAATCAGATAGAGGTAGTTCCGGACATTTGGCAGCCATGTTTATTTTCTTTTCCCAAAACAGAACGTTAGGAATGTCCAGTTCAAGTCTTTTTGCCGCCAAACTTATGCTAAGAGATTCCCGCTGAATTTCTAATGAGAGATGATTGGTTGAGAAGCAGGGGCTTAACACGCGTAATGTGGAAATCGGTTCTAAAAGTATTTGTTGGAAAAATACCACTTTTGACAAATTGTGAAGAACATGTAGAGAAGCCAGACCACCCAATTATCATTGGAGAAAATCAGTTGGAATAACATTTTAGAACTTTGGAAATATATTTATTCAATAGTCTTAACACATGAGACAATAAGAATGACTGTTCGTCGCGTGAGCCTAGCACATGGGGGTCGTTTTATTGAAAGGTCAATGATAATTTGGTGGATGATAAAGTAGAGAAAAGCGTTAGGTATTAATCACAGATTGTTTGTTATTTTTAACTTAACCTTTCCTGCTGATAGATCATAATACAAATCTTTCGTGTCGTTTAAAAGTTAGAATTCGATTATGGCGAGTCACCAATGCCTAGATCTGAAACAACGTGCATCTTAGATTATTCAGTCTAATTAACCTAAATAACAAATACACCAATACTGTAATTACATAAATACGGGTATTAAACTTAAATCAGATTATTGAATTAAAATAACAAGACTGTAAAATTTTCAGATGTATTTTTGTTCGATAGATAATGATCAGTCAAGCTATTTCCTACTATATGCCAGCATACAAATATCCATGATATGACGAGCCTACATTTTCTTCATTTCAAAATATTATTTATGGCTCACCCCTCTCCTTCTGTGTTTCTTCATTTCTTGTTGTTTTTTCGTTCATGTTTTAATTGAGGCGTCATATGTTTTTATTATTTACCTAAAAATTGAAAGTGGACAGCTAATAGAAAATTCATATTTGGACAGAATAAATCTCCATTAGAGACAATCTCAAGTTCAATAAATTCAACAAGACTTTAATGGTGTATAAAATGCTGCCAGATGTGAAAGGTTTTGTAGTGCTTGTACAAAGATGATTACGACGGTCTGTAGGCCGCAATATAAATACAAATCTTATAAGCAAAAGAACAATTCGATATTCAATGGTTTCCCTCAGAGAAATCGTTAAAAGGTGCTGGCAATTATTTCAACGCGCCGTTTAGTAGAATATGTTTTCTTACCATTCGTTTCCGTCCCAGGAGGGCAAAGGTCAAATGATTGTTAGCGATTTGATTAGCGTTCGCACATATTCAAATCATCAGTACTCTATAAATGTCAGAAGGGTCAAACATGAACAAAAAGCTCAAGTCAATTTCTTCGTGCTTTTCTACCTCATCAAAGTAGTTGACATTTTTACTTTTTAACCCAAATAGTTTCCTATTAGAATCTACTTTATGTTTCAGAACGACAAATAAAAAGTCACGTGATATCTACTTCCTGTTGTCGGCAGTAATGTTTTACAAAGTCAAATGGCAAACGTATGCTTTGTCGTTTGCACTTTCCACTACATTTAAAGTCCATTTTGTTATAAAATATTCTCTTTGATTTGGTTTAAACTGCCACATGGTTATAGTTACATTTGCCAAGTAAGTATAAAAACCTGCAGGAAGAACTAATTCAATACATTTTCTTCTAATAGTAACACAATAGATGTATAATTGGCCAAGAAGTCAGAATAACAAAATGGTTGGTTAAGATCAAGACAAGACTGTTAACAATTTCTCTAAAAGCCAGAAAGGTAAAAGTCAATTGCTATGAAATGGTTAGATTTCTTTTGTTCCTGTATTTGAATGTAAAACGTCAACAAGGACTATTCGCCAAACAAATCTGATGGTAAACGTTTCTCTTTACTTCGATCCATTGGCTTTCCTGAAATCTGTGTAGTATTAAAAGATCAAGACAAGACTGTTAACAATTTCTCTAAAAGCCAGAAAGGTAAAAGTCAATTGCTATGAAATGGTTAGATTTCTTTTGTTCCTGTATTTGAATGTAAAACGTCAACAAGGACTATTCGCCAAACAAATCTGATGGTAAACGTTTCTCTTTACTTCGATCCATTGGCTTTCCTGAAATCTGTGTAGTATTAAAGTTTTAGACAACATAATGGCTTATAAAATGAAATTTTTCTCAAATTGTTCTATTAGGAAATGTATTATTAGTACATAGCTTTAACATTCAATAATAAGAAATATTCTCTATATTTTATAACGACAATAACTAACTGCCACATTAAGGCACATGAGATCTTTATGTATATGTGAATTGTGATCAATTATTGCAGTCACTAAATCAGAATTAGATTATATCAAACTTTAATACTAAGAATTACCAAGCATTGAATGATATATTATGGTAGAATAATGCTATAAAACACATCATAAGTAATTTGTTTCGGTTAAGTTGGGATGTATCGCCGACAGAATGTGAGTGTTATGGGCGGGTGCCTCTGACAGATACACGCCTTAATTACCATTTTATTCTAACAGTCTATATATACCATCTTTATGTAGTTCAGAAAATGACTCGAATATTATTTACACACATAGATGTCGCTTTAAAAGTAAACCCCCACTGCATTAAATTTGCTTTGAGAATTATTAAACTGCCTCTAATTAAAACATTTATATATGTTAAACAAAATTATAAGAAAGAACTTTTTGTATTGCTCAGCATTTCTTATGTTAAACCTATATATAATTCGCATGTTAAACAGAATAAGTTCGAGACCTAATTTGCTTTTAGTTGAATGGTTGTCTCAGAATGTGCGATATTTTATCATCAAATTTTCTTACTTATCAGAATAATTACTGATAAAGTCTAACCTGGGGCCTGCAATTACTAATCTAAATTGATTGATACACACGAGTGAAATTTATATTTCATGCATAAACATTATAAGTGTCAACAGTTTGGCACCATAATATATCTATTTCTTCTAACTATACATCTATAGAAATAGAGTTTCAGGAATAAAATATTACCCATGTTACGATACATAACGTTATTAAATCCTCGAACTTAAAAAGGTTGCTCCATAAAAAGTCAATTTTTTTTTATGAAATATCATTTTAAATGCACTGAGAAAAATGATATTTCCTTTTTTGTACAAATATCAAAATATCCAGTAATAAGTTTCGTTTCGGCTTCTGGATGATCCCATCCAGATGATCCCACAAATTATGTGGCTGACATCATCGTACTATATATTATATGTCAGAGTGCTTAAACAAAGCAAGCTACTGGGATACACATAATGCTAGAGACAATATAACTCCAGATAAAGTGCTCAACATGGTATGAAAATGAAATGAATGGAGTTTTACGTCCTTCCTTTCTGTACCTATATGGGCTAATTGAGAACGGGCAAACGCCATGCAGTGTGCAATGAGGGAAATTTTGCGAGGACAGCGGCATTAGCCTGCTCTTATTATCGATTTCCAACTGTCGAGGGATCTTGAACGCGCACAGCCAGTAGCACACGGGACCTCGGTTTATTGTCCCATCCGAACGACTAGACGCATGTCAGCCCCTCCGACCTGCATCACTGACAGGGGGAAACCGGGTTGAAAAATCCGAAGGTATCATCTCGACCCTTGCCGGGATTGAACCCTGGACCTTCAGGTTAGTGAGCAAGCGTCTAACTCATTGAGCCACTCAACATGGTATGAGCCAAGGCGCATAATTAGTTATTTATGTAGACAGAGTGAATGTTTTCAATCTATGAATCACATTGTGTCTGTTAAGTTTCTATTTTTTATAGAAAAGTTCAGTCAATACACAGAGAAAAAAGAACATTTAGTTAGGAATCAAAAACAGAACATATTTAAAATAAGAGGTGTCCAGTTCAATCATGGAATTGTTCGTAAAGGAAAGCAACACGTGCGGGTTATTTGCATTGTTTTGTCTTTTAGATATCGAAAATATCGAATTTTTATCACACTGTGAATTTCTGGAGTATCACACTCATTACATTAAGTGATATTTTATCGTTCATCTATTGTTTTTTGTTAGTGGAAACAGCTTCTTAAAGTTCTAGAGTCGACATAAACTTACTCCCGCCATCCCAGAAATGTCTTTATCTTCTAACACAAAAGACTGCACAGCAAGAGTTGAAACGAATGAATGTTGACATTCCCAATTAGTGAAATAGAAACGGGTAATGCCCCTCTTATAAACATATGGATATGATAATCATGAAAATGACGGGAATTTGTTGGCCTATTTCTTGATTGTCTTGCGATTGATATGATACTTGAGGGACATCCCCAAACCGTTAGAACCAAACTCGCCTTCAGGGATAATCAGCATGCCTCCTTTTCCTTTCAAAATGTCTAAATTCACAGGAAATGGTATTTAGTATATCAGGTATAAATATGAATGCGTCATTCGCGGCACGAGTATGAAATACCTACCCACGATGAAAGGAAAAGCTAAATGTTGCACACCTTTGATTGTCAGCGGGGAATAGTAGATTTATTACTCTTCCCGATATTTTCTTTATTATTATAAGCAACATGTATTTTATCAAAGAGGATGGTTTCTTTAATAACTTTTAATATTATATACAATTTATACATATGGGACAAATTTAACTTCTAAACACATAGATCTTGTAATATGTATAAAGTCAACAAGCAAACCTGTTTATTTGAAATATAATGACAGAAATGATATGACATCTAAAACTAATGTGATATCTTGGATGAGACGGAAATAAAGGAAGAGATCGTTCTGATATGCTTCTTAATCTTCAACCATATATTTCAGATGTATTTAATATCTACCTCCAGAGACTTGTAATACTGTCGAAGTGATCCTTCATTCTTTTTCAGCAATTTGATAATGTTATTATACGATTATTATTAATGTTGTTCAAGCTAGACAACACGCTGCACAAATATTCTTGTTTCTTTATCATTTTACATGTAAAATTAAAGATTATTTTCATTTACAATGTGTTTTATTTTTGCATCCCACTATTCATGCTTCATATAGTTGTTTGTGTTGTTTTAACATGCGTTTTTTGCGCTTTTTGCAGACTGTACACCTGCTTAAATGCTATAAATTTTCCTCTAATTTATAATAATATAGAGTAATAACATGTCAAACCTAAGATGAAGTGGGTAATTATATCTTCAAAATAACAAACTAGCATCAGAATTTATTCCTTATTATATAACGTAACATGATATCTAAAGGTTAATAAAATTTATTAGAAATCAAAACATATACTACTAGAACAAATTCGTTAAATACGTAATTTTACAACACACCTAGTTAATCTGAAGTGGAACTTGAAAATAAACAATAAGTTTATTTCGAAGATAAAAGAAATAGTGAATTGGAAAGTAGAAAGAAAGATCTAACTGTTTGGTTTTGGAAGTAGACAATGGTCTCTCTTCTGAAACAAGTAGGACGTAAAACTCTTTCATTTCTCTTCTGAAACAGATAACTCTGCATTTCTTTCAGATTGCGAATTCGGTTTCATATTGGTTTGTGTGATTGCTACATATCAATTATACCAGAGTCTTAATGTGCAGCAGACAACGCCATTCTGATCATTGTATTGCATGCAGTTGGGCACTGCTAGTTCCTCACGCGACTACCAGACAGCCACAAATAACAATGACTACCATTGTTAATCCTAGATCATTATTGAATCAGTCATCAGACATTTTTCTTTCAGTGTCATCTTGAATGATCCATGGTTATTATCCATTTTCATGAGCGATTTGAGAATTATGCGAAGAAGAGGTACTAATAACATTAAAAATGGTGGTTTTTTTTTTATCTCAGAAGCAATTGTCGTACTGAATTAATTTGTTCAAAGGGAATATTGGGTGAACTAAAAACGCCTTCTGTTCTTCGAATAACTCTAGTATTTTAATACGTAATGAATAGGCATAATTCTTATTTCAGAATGTAAAGTGACTACAAAAATATACTGGCATTATTAGTTAATGATGGCAACACACTATTTAGATTGTTATCTGTGCAATACTTGTTTCAATAAAAATTAAATTTCCTTTTATGTGTCTGTAAATTACCTTCAAATGTATTCAGGTTACCAGACAAATTAACAGATACTCATCATTTCAACTTGGAATACTCCAGAGATTGAAGTTTAAAGAAAACTAATTGCAATTCATCTCAACGAAATGTTCGAAACCGTAGACCGATTAGTGAATTAAATCTCGAGTTACATCATAAATAGGTAATAGTACGAGATAAATATGGTAGATATTAAAAACTGTTGATATCACAGTTCCTCTCATCCTTTGATCTTTCACACTTCAAATTGAGCAGTGGTATAATTAACCAAATTAAATGCTCAATTTCTAATTAGTTTGTGCAAGATCTATCTATTGAAACCCGAGCCACATGTTGGTGAAGTCAATGATCAGATCTAGACGGAGCTCAGATCTCGTACAATACAAAGAACTGGATAAAAATCAGGTTGTTAAGACCAATGATGATGCCAATTAGTGAATTAGTCAAAATATATCCATCAAAGAAAAAGGTGAGAATGTTCCTTGATCTGGCAACTGGTGCTGACAACTGCTGAAGTTTTATATAAACACAGTATATTCCCATTACGCTAATATGTAGCTCATTATTTCCACTTTTTATTCTTCATCTATTAAATGAGTATTTGATCGTCAGGCCTCGTCTTATTAGCTGATAACGAGTTGTGTTTTGTAAGACTATTACATGTATTAATATCACATGCGAATGTGTTTGCTTGTTTTGTTTTCTTTTAAATTTCACTTGTTTGCTTTTAAACTTTGACTGGCGGCGACAGATTTAAATTTTAAAAACTAGACTTTTTTTTCAAACATTTAAAATCATTTCATCTATATTGAAATCTGTTGAATCTAATGTAAAATTAAATTTTACGTTTTATTTTTCACTGAAAAGTCACTTTTTCATAGCGCTTCATGAGATTATGCTACCTTGTTTGTAAATCGCATTTTAAACATTAAGATTGTCCGAAACCAATCAGATATAGTAGTTTCATATTCAAAAATATGATATACATGTTCCAAAAGAATTTATGTACATAAAGTATTTATGTACATTATTGTATGATATAAAACATAATTGTATGATACAAAACGTAATCAGGTTCCACCCTGTAGTTCTGACAAATAGGTGTAATTACAGTGGTAAATAATAAGCATCATTAAATATGCCAGTGTGATGGTACAGTGGTTCCAAATAGCAGGGCGCAATAAATGGTAAATGCCATAACCAAGAGAAACTCGCCAGAGCAGAAAGAATGTTTACGTGTCAGTGTATATCCAGCAATATGTTTCATATATTTCTTAGACAATGATTAATATATACATGTCATAAGTTCTGGATAATTTCACTTGTTAACGGCACCCCATATTGTAAATTGGACATTCTGAATAGGTGTTTAATTTAATGCATTCTTGCACATTGAAATAGTAATTAAGAGCAAATAGGTTCAAATGAAAAGCAAACAAAGTGACGTAGGAGATATTTTGCTAAGCTCGTTTAGCACCAGCTCTAAATGTTGTCGAAACAAGAAACTGCTTTGATACTTCTACATAGGGAGAATCTTTTAGCCTATTGTACTAATATTCATATATACATCATAATAACAAAAGCAGTACTTGCATACTTTCAAAAAATACAAATCAAAAGTAGATAGCCTTGTATAGCAAAGGTATCAATTTCCCTAGGATGGGATATAAGTTGACGCCCAAATATCACACACAGAACGTTTAAGTTCTTTATCTTTATAATCATCATAATCATAGTACCATTTAAAAACTAGTGTATCGGTTTATCTTTTCAGGGGTCATAAAGTTTCGAATATTTCTTCAAACTGTTTAAGAATGTAAGTAATATTTATTCAGTATATTAGTTACTGTATTAATTCTCTCTGACTAGAGTAGTTAATGACTTTCAAGAAATATATATCCCAGTAAGCGTAACCACAAGCCACCCAGTCGCAACATCAAAGCAAATGACAAAACCATCAACACCAAGATCTGGGCTACACTCGTTGGTTGTCAGACGTAGGTTTACTTTAACCGGATACCGAAACACAAAATAAACGTCGCAATGGAAAGCATATAATAAATATTATCTCTTTCACACGTAGCGAAAAACATTGATATCATCATTGACTGACCAACGTCCACATGTTAAGCCAGCAGTATGTATAATATGTTCTTGACGATAGGCCAGGATGGGGTCCAAGCTGGACCCATTGACAAATCTGTATATCCGTCCTCCTACCGAATCGGGACAGGCAACGATCTTGACATGCGGATTATACTTTCGGTGAGTCGTTGGCTTTCTACGGCTCCCTTATCTTCACAATTACCTTGGACGGTTTAACATCGTTCCAGGTGTGGCATGGATAGCGATATGACGAGGAGGCCTACATATGTAAATGAAAAAAATAATCCGTCATAGTGTTTCAGTCATAGTTTCTTAAACTAAAATTTCTAAATTTCAAAACTCCATAGACTTGAGTTAATGCCTACACACATTGTTTTCCAGAAATGCCGTACTGTCACAGTGGAATGAAGATTTATAAGATCGTCCCAATGATAAGGGTGTATTTTAATCATTTTGTATGTTGACACGTTCTGGTCGGTTAGTAGATAACGGCACCAACATTAACTTCTGTCTACTACAAATCATTGACATGTATTTCCTTGATACGCACCACTTAGAAAATGGTACTACACATCGTCTGTATCCATCAAACTATCAAGATTAAAAGTCAAATGGCCAATCGTCATTGGTGGCACGTACAATTCACCTCAATATGACCACTTTATTGCAAAGATAATATTTATTCATATAATTTGATTGTTTTGTCTGGGTATAATGACTTTAACAGGAGCCAATAGTTGACCTATCAATAATTCTCACTTGAATTGTTAATTTGCTCTTAATTTGGCAATTTTTAATTACGTTCTCATTTAAAATAACGATTATTGATATATATATATAGGCCAATTGGGTCGTTCAATCTATTGTGCCAATCTAGTTGTATACTTAAGAACATTTTAACCAACCGGAAGTAAAATATTATGCGGATTTTGACGCAGAAATTTTGGATTTTAAACAGACCGAAATTAAGGAACAATCTTGCCAAGATATGAAAAATATTCTGCTCTGCTCTTAGATGTCAGTCAATTCAATAAGGAGTGAATAGAAATCTGTGATCGAGAGTACATGTATTGAAGATACATAGGTTTAAAATCAACTTGACTCATTGAACTTGCTAAAACATGTGATCTTGTTCGTTGCTAAAGTCTTTTGTTGAGTACAAAACCCACTCAGATCACAGACATTTTTGTAAGTTGAACGTCAAATATGATTTCTTATCAAATTATCTTAAACAATGAAGTGAGTTGTGGATGAGAGAGAAAATAAGGAATGAACTGTAAGATAGTAACGGTGACTGGGAGGTTGGAATCTCCAGATGAATGAGTTAATACAATATTAAATGGAGCGGAATAGTAAATTGGAGTTTATTCTAAATGGACAATAACAATTGAAAGACATTAGTAGAATTGTTGGACTAAGTTAGAGATATTATCATATTATTTATGATATTTCAACCCAAATTATTTCACACTTTTCTTCTACGCTTCATATCTGATGAGTTTAGATTCCATAGTTGATAGAAAGTATTACTCGAGTATCAAGTACCATTCTTTTACAATTATTCTCGGTCATATTCTTCAGTTAACTTAGGCAATGGCTGAAGTAAATATTTTGTAGGCTTGTAGATCGTCTACCATGTGATAAACGCAATGATTCAACAAGTATAGCTCCGTTTCGCAAGTAGTGTCAAACTGACAATCCTATAATGTATCACCAGTAAATGAAAAGTAATCTTTTATCTAAGGGGGGAAACAATAAACCAAATATTGTTGAGAACTTCATTGCAATGCATTTCATATCGAATGCATTCTACGACCAATCAAACTTGACATGTATTTGTTTCATGCAATAGCTTTTTCAACACAACTCTGTTCCTTCCTATCATTAATGCAAGTTGGAGAGGCTTTCATTGAGGCGTCCAGTCGTCCAAATTGGGAAATAACCCTGAACTTACAAAACTTCTCTCTAAGCACATTTTATGACGCTGCTCGGCATCACTAGCCTATTGTAGCACGGGACATTGGAACGGAAACAGACCCTTTCCTTTTAACTTTTTAAATGATATGGCTCTAGTTGGTTGGCAAGGACACTTAGTCAGGTTAAAGGTTAAGTGAAAGTTAACATGATAACACGTTCCATTAAATATGCCATAATATTCATAACGAGCTGTAGACAGGTTAAATAAGGAAATACTTAACTGAATGGTTAACCGTTACATATTAAAGTATCTACAAATTGAAGAACGGTTGGGTCACCTCGGATCATTACCTCCCTTGACTGGCACACGACATTAACTAGTTATGTCCGGGAAATGTCAGTCAGCAATAATGACAAGATAGATTGCTTTATTCATATTTCCTCAAAACACCACGGTATTGTCAAATTTTGATTTCAGTTTTCTTCAGTGTCGGCAACACATTTAAAAGGCTGTTGAAGAGTTAGGCTGATTTGTTTTAAAGTTCTTTCCTAAAACTTTTGAAAAAGCTTTAAGTTAAAGCAAAAAATAAATGTTCACATTTTCATATAAGTCAACTACTTAATGCACCTTATTATTGTCATATACCCATTGGATCCATTATAATTGTTCATAGGAGAAGAACCTGTGTATTTTGTCGTGCTCTGAGTAACATGGTCAACCTAGAAGGCACAAAGGATACCTTGTCAGAACAGGATATAGAAAAGGATTGATTGCGGCAAGAATCCAGTTCTTACATTGTCACGATTCAACCTCGTGGATTTTAAAAGTTTTTATAAGAGATCAACATTTTCTAAATATTAGTGAGATAAAGAGACCTCACAGATTTGTAGTCTTGGGATGATCAGTTTCAATTATGAAATAAATAATTCATAAAGTTTATAGTAAGATAAGCTCGATATTACCCCGTATCAATATCATTCTAATACCATATCATCTATTCTCTCACTAATCCACAATATTTTACTAGGCACGCTTTTTAGTCAACCTTTAATACTCGTGAAAGTTTAATCTAATTTACTCGGATAAGAAGTATGTTTAACAATTTTTGTTAGGATATCAATCTTGACAGTTGAACCTAATTGGAACAGAAATCCTATATACAAATCTTGATCCAATATTTTGACAGCACTTGAACAATACTCCTAAGGTAATTCGTCTGCCATTCATATCCCCGGTTGACACGAAATTCGAGAATATGGAGCCTATAACACGAAATGATAACGTCTCTCACAACGAGGCCCAACAGTCAAAGACCTGCATATCAAGATAGACGGTAATTCTTAATTGGGGGATTAAAGTATTGAAAGGTATGGAAAACGATACGTAGATAGCCCACCCTTCAGTAAAATATTTCGGTAAACAGTAAATGAGATAGAGAAGACATGCGGTGGTCGATAGGCCAGTTAATATCCACAGTGTTGTGGTTAGATTTACATCTATTATTCTAAACACGATGACACTATGAGATAAATATTTGTCACAAGGCTCATATCACTTCACGTTAATTTACTGGGCGGGAAAGTGAGCTAGCTGTTCACAGTATTTTACTGGTAAACAGTTTGAACACTGATCATGATTAAATATTGCTTATTATCAACTGACAGGCTGTGGTGTCATTGTTACATCTTCACAACAAAGTGGGTACAAAGGTGAATAAACAAATGCATTCAGTTTTAAAAGGGTTTGTTCAAGTCTGACATTCAGTAAATAAAACCATATAGCTCAAATCTGTTGATGAATAATATTCTCAGAGAAACTGTCACGTCTTATGGTGAAGCCTTTGAGATCATTTTGATTTTATTTCAAATTATATTATCATACAATAATTTTAAATATACATCCAATCCAACCATCACTGAACAACCTTTACACTGTACACTACTCTGGAAATATTTTATAACCAAGTGTTATCATTCTTGTTTTGAACCTTTCCATTGTGTACATTGATAGTTAAAAGTTCTTGTCCCAATGTACAAAACGTATTACAGAAACCAGGTTAATAACATTAGAAGATGAAAGAGAAATGATCATTTTCATGATAATAATGAGGTATCATTTTAATGTGAACCCTCCTTGCCACAATTAGGAAATAGAACATATTTACTCTCTAAAACTTTACTGAACATGCCAATATTTATAAGCCGACAATAGTCTTTTAGCTTCAAAGATTTCTTATGTTCCTTAAACACAATGAACCATTTACTTTTCAAACTTGATTTAAAGAAATTCGATATCTAAAAGCACACATCGAAACCCTCTCTTCTATTATAGTACTCGTTGATTGTTTTCTAAACGAAACGGTCGCTACCAGGTAATTTTAACTTGAAGAAGATATATGAGTTGGCCCTAGTTTAAAAGATCGTAGTGATAATGTTAAGATTATGTGATCATATCGTATTATCAATTTGTAAGAAAAGATTAACGTGAAAATTGGTTGATATTTGATCATCATTATAATATACAACAGAAAGGAATCAAAGTCAATAGTGAAATCATATCTTTATAAAGTAATTGACAGTGAAATACCAAAAGTGTTTTCATAAATCGCAAATCTTTTATCAAAATTTGTCATTATCATTGTAGGCCAAGTAAAAAATGTTCAACTTTAGAAGTGACGTATTGGATTTGAATTTGGTTGAAGTGTTTTCACAGAACACCAATTACAAAGAGAATTTCAAAAAACATTTCCAATATATGATTTGTCAAATGGTAACGAATTTCAAGTGGCAAAACAATAATTTAAAGGACGTGTTGAGTTAAAAAATTACCAAAACTATACTGATATCTTTTCATGATTTTTTCATCAACAAATTTTATCACTTGTGCCACTGTAATAATGTGTCATGGATTTCACACTTACAGATACTTAATAAATTAGCATCAAAATTTAGAAACACAACATTTGTTTACATATATCATCCTTGTTTATTTAATATTTCATGCAATTTTTCATTTGACCCTCAAAAGCTGACTTTTTTGAACAAGCAATTTTATGCCACATCAAAGAATACTACTGTAACAGAATTTTATATCAAATGCCATGTTCCTTAATTTAATACTTGGCTTTAAGGAGAGAGCACATGCTAAAATAATTCACTTTCAGACAAAAAATATTTTATATTAGTCTAAACATAGCTTCTGTTATTGGAGAACTCTCCCAAGGGCAATAACTATCGTCGAAGGAATGCGGATTGGAATGAAAAAATGATTAGGCGTGGAAAGAGGCTATCATGAAACAAGTGAAGGAACAGGTGAACGTTTCTTATTTGAGTGAAAATATACTCGAATCTAGCCATGCCTCGTTGACTTCACAAGTAAAGAAACAACACAATAATGTGGAGAAATATCTTTAATTGCTGCTAGGCTATCTGAAAATTGTCAAACCACTTGCTCTATCTTTCGTCATGTGAGAGATCTACCCAAGTCAGCTGTTACATCTGAGGTATAACTTTTTGTGTGTGATGCCGACATCAGTTTCCCATGACGTTTTTTCTTCATTTCTTTACTATCGTTAGCCTGAGAATATTTTAAATAGGAATTACATAATTTTATAGATAACTAACTGATAATACTAAAGACCGAATAAGTGAAATGAAATTGGTGTACGGAAGTTGTTCACCAGTGAAATACGCACTAAAGAAATGTGAAATTGCAAACCCCATTCAATTTTTTAAATTTTTAATATTTCACAAATTGTGATTAACGTTCATTGTAGCATAACTCGAGATTGTGCCAGAACCAATAGGCCTAACATCTGTGAATCACGGAATGTTGGTGTTCAGCATTTATAAGGCCACATTCATCCTTGTGTGTGGATTCTGATGGGCAATCTGTGTAAGGACCATGCTATTGTTGTCACAGGTTGTTGTATTGATCCTTGATTTCAACTAAATTTACTAGCAGCATGGTTTTCTTCGCTAACAGGTGATATGGTTTGGCGATGGACAAAATGGTCTGTTTCGACCTGTTGGTAGTTGTGTATGTTATCCGATTGATTATATAAATTGTAATATTGATCATCACACCACTGTTACTTCTCTTATCTTTACACTGTTTACTAACTTCCTGTTGACACGATATTAGTTACGGATTCCCGCCTAAATTACCCCCGATTACGTAAATGTGGAATCACGCATTAGCAAACAGTAGTAATTATGATAACAAACACTCAGTTAGTAATAGAGCTATGATGAAGGCAGGGAATGCTCTCCCGCTACGTTAATAATGCCCCGACTGATAAATGACTGCTCCCGCTGGCACGTGCTATGGTCTGTTTCTCTTTCATGTGATATGGATCTGTCATCAGGGAGCAGCGATAGTTAGTCCGATTATAATTATCTCATTATTTGTACATCTTGAAGCAGGTTTATCGATAGAATGGGTAATATAACTGATATATAACACCCTACCTCTAGTGTTTACAAAACAACAATCTGCAATAATTACAGTGCAAGAAACATACCAGTTGCCTTTCTGTACACCCTTACCTTTTAAGAAAACCTCGCCTGATTCTCTGTTTCTTCAAACTTTAATTCGCGGTTAAAACTTTAAAAATATGTTTCACAATAGCTGAAAAGAAAGTGTTTCATAATTAGTCAAATCCGTAGCTCAAAAAAGGATATTGCTTACCGCTTTATAATTATTTTTATCGAGATTTGTAGTGAATGGCCTACATTCTGTACCCAATAAGGCCAATGCAGTTTTGCAAGGATACGGAATTGTCTATTCCCAATCGCGGAAGGATCATTGGAGATACAAAAGCATAATATAAGGCATGACACTCTTATCATTATTGCAAGATTTTCTAAATAGACGAGAATACTGCTGTAAGCAAACTGCCGACTTGGTAGATCTGATGATATCACTGAAATGCATTACCTCATAAAACATATTTTATTACATATACGACACAAGTTGGTTACATAAATAATCAAACTCCAAAGAGAAAGTGGTTTCAAAGAGTCTAAAGTTGCAATTTTCTACATCAGATTAAAAAGAAGAATACTTTAGCGCTATTTAAATTTAATGTTATCAGTCAAATATAAGTGTGAAACAATTACCTTCATCTTGTAATCATGTTAAAAACATAACTAACATTTTTTAACCAGTTATTTCAATATGTTTACTTCTTGTTGTGGATTATTAAATATTTTGTTTAGATTTTAACGTAAAATAACACACCAGTTTACCAGTTATCTTTTGTCTGTTGAAATAAATTTAAATGTTTTGAAATATTTGAAAAGAGTTAAACTAATAGATGTTAGATATTTCATCTTCTAGTTGACAGTTGAGCATGTTAACAAAGATTATGTCTCAAATAGATTTTCTGATTAAGATTAGAAAACTGAAATCTGGAAATATCATCAGCTTCTACAATTTCATATTTTTTCTTTTGTTTCCTGTTAAATAATCAAAACTAGAGGGAAAAATAACAATAATTTAGACTGTTTGCATCACTAATGTTTTTATAAGAGTTAATAGAACTAATTGTCGAAAGATAAATCATCACAATTGTCAAAATATTGCATTTTCTACCCTAATCTGATATATTTCAATAGTAAAACTTGACAAGAAATATTCACCAATCTAAATAAACTAAACCATATTGATACACTTGATTTACAATTCCTTTATGGCTCATGCATTTTAACTCTCGCATTATGGCGTTCATCCGTTGTTTTACGAGAACTCTCTTTTAAAGAAAATAAATAAGTTCTGGAAATGTAAGACAGATTTAAATAGATATTTAAAGCTTTCAAAAGTTATTTCAAACACTTAACTAAAACTTTCAAACAAAAGTTAAACATTGTTAAAAAAAATTGAAGCTAACAAAACGTTCATTAGTAGCCTTTAAAATTAGAAAAATAAAATAAAGTTCAGCTTAGAAATAAAATGATTAAATAATTAAGGTAGGAAACAATGAAGTGCTAATCACCCGTCAACTTTTTCTCAGAATTTCTAAAGATTTACAGTGAAGATAAATATTGAACTTTTACAACGTTGTTTATTTCAACCCTGAGGGGGACATCGTATTGAGATTAACACTATCTTGCAGAAGGTCAGTTAACACCCCTTTAAACAAGCGTTACATTTTAACAACAAATCGATAACATTACCCGCGGGTAGGAAGGGAATGCAGTCCGGCGTGCTTGCCTCCCCAAGGCGCAAATGATTTAATCAGTGTATCGGTAATGATTCAATTACAAGTATAATGGCTGTTAACCTTATCAATATACACCAGTACCAAAATACGTTTCTGGCTAAACAAGACATGCGAGGTGTCAGTCAGGGGTATTCATTAGATCCTATGTTATTTGATAAAGGGATAAACGATAATTAAGTACCTCTCTCATCCCTAAGGAATATCTCTGGAAGTCTGTGCACAGCTCTGTTTTCTACCTCATTGACCTGCCATTGTCATGTCACAATCATGTCTTAATTCTTAATTAAAAATAGAAATCTAATTAATAGAGTATCGTTTCAGATTCTTTAAATCTAATATGTTTAGTAACATAAAGATATGGCAGTTTTGAAATGATTGCTTGACTGACTCCTGACATGTTATGCAAACTTTTCTATTTTCGTGTTCTGCAGTACATGAACTTCCAGAATGTCTGATCTGGGTGATCAACTTGTTTTAAAACATTAACACAGACAAGGAAGAGAATGGCAATGAAGGGCCTTGTTCTGTCCCTATCTGGACAAATTATGGCCCTGCAAAAAAACGAAAGAATCTGTAGAAATGATCAAGATAAATTACAACTTTGATATTTGTAAAATTTTAAATATTTAAATGTTGTAAATGCTGTGAAACCAATTAAATTATGCGCCATAAATCTTCAAGTTAATAAAAAAAAAGGGAAAGTGATAATATTACTTAGAAGTATGGGATTGTAATTTCCTCCAGAAAGTCGACTGAAACGATGGGGTGGCGATAACAGGTGCTTAGTGAGTCTGCGCATTTACCCCACACTGCGATTAAACTAGTGTCACAAAACCATGTCGGTATGCCCGGGGATATTTTTTCGATACGCAAACTGATTAATTTGCTTGTTGATTTCTTGATCGAGAGCGTTAATCTAAATACAAGAAATTAGCATGCTCCCTGCTTGATTTGTGTCTGGTTCAAATTGTGATAAAGGTTCAAAGTTGAAAGAAATATGGAGTACGTCGTGTGATCAAATTTAATTAAGCACAGAAAATTGGTGGTGGGTGCTGGGATAACCCATCATATTTTTAGGTACAAATCTCCAAGACTTTCATAAATACATGTAATTACATGTAATATAAACTAACTTTAGCCTCTTCGTTCTGAAACCGATGCATCCAATGAAGATAAGGATTGGATATGATTGTGTTGTCCAATTGGACTTGGCTCCTTTCTGTGATAAACGTAGTCCGTTTTCATGCCATTCAAACACTTATATGTGCATTTGTCTTCTCAGTTTCAACGATCAGCTTTGAATTTTCTGTACGAACTTGGTTTCTAATTTCTTGATTTTTCCACGAAAAATACCATTATATTAACATTGTATTGGTTTCACTAATCCATTATCAGATTCACAGATTCCATGCGTTATTGCTCTGAATCTTTCTGAGTTCATATTTTATATCTACAATTCAATTTGTATTTTCATTTTCAGAAATTGAGTGTCTTTAAGCATATTATATTGATATTAGAATTGGGCTACAAAACACGAAGCACGTGTGTTGGAATGATAAGTAGAAGTAATTTGCTAGTTTTTCTTCAAATCATTTATTTTCCTCTTTCCACATGACACTAAGAGTTAAAGAAATAAATAAACATATTCTCATGGGTGTCGGTGTTAGTAAAATATAGCAGCTATATTATGACACTGGTGTAATTTCTAGAGTAAATCTTCAAATTTGATATTTTAACATTTGGTTATGTCTTCTTGATAATTATAGTTTTATATTAGCATTCCAATTATATTTTATATATATTATTTTGCAACAGGAAAATACCTTTTAGATAATTAAGGTCTAACAATCATCCACAGAAACCAAGCACATACAGTTTCTAGAAAGTCAACGAGATAAATAACACTTTAAGGTGTAAGCTTTCTAATATTTGTATATTTTAACACGTGCGTGTGGATTTATTTATTTCAAGATCCTACTGGTTTACTTGTTTTTCTTGTCACATCCCCTCCCTCTCTTTACACTGATTATAAATATTGATATTAGACATGTACACCCCCTGGCAGACCTCTACCTGCTGAGTCGATAGTCCTATAATAGTATCCTCTATTTATATTCACTTATTTATTCTACACCTAAATAATTTATTTCATTGTTTCGTTTATTATTTTCTTCTGTTCTCTATTTAATAGAATTGTGTTTTTGTATAGGTGTAAATATCACTTCTAATTAAGATAAGTGGTATACCAGTTGACTATTTTGATTAAGGCGAGAAAGGTATTATTCCACAGTAAAACAATATGTAACCGTAAACTTGCTATTTGATGCAGAGTATTGCAGATCACCAGTTAAAGACTGTAAAGAATACGCCATTGTCTTGAAAGCAGTAACCTCTTTTAGCTCAATGGGGTGAAAACGAACAGCATACTACCACTACTAACAAATCTTGATAATTAAGCATTTTTTCAGAAGAACAGGACGTCGAATTTAGATTTTAAAAAGATAACTTGAATTAAGCGAGTAATGCAAGTATTTAGATGCGTATCAACAATTTTAATGATTGTTGAAAAAATTGCATGCATTCATTTATACGATTTACTTACAAAAACCTTGTTATGTTAAATCAGTGCAGTTAACTATAAGAAAACTTAATCGATTCCTCACAAAGAGAGGAAAGTAGAAAATCAGATTTATTTTACGTCATGAAAATTACAGGAAATATGTTGTACAATTTTTGTAATTGATTTAAACCTAAAACGCAACATAAGGTCAAAGAGAAAATGTATTTAAGTTAAGTAGTAAAGATTGACAAATGTCAAGTCAATTAAAAGAGAAATGTTACTTGAATTAAGAACCTGCAGTCATCTTAACAAATATATGTTTTCTGCAGAAATGACGGAAACTGTTTGTTACTCATGGCTAATCATTGCCTGTTAAAAACATAATTTGCGCAACCATAATTATAAACTACTTGCAAACGTAATCTTTTCTTTACGGTTAGGTTGGACCCAGCATGTCGGTACCATATCATCCAAACAAACCAGACTTCATACATTAAAATATATTACTTTAACCTTACATCTCTCTAGAAATATCCCTTCAGTTTATACACGTGCTAAAGTCTTCACCATCTCTTCCCAAGAGGAAAATTTCAAAGATGGTTATTTCGTTTCATCATCTTTTGTTTGATGTAATTTGTTCGGGTCCTAATTACTCATCATAAGCGTCAATGAGATTGATTCAATAAAAAAAAAGTCCTGGAGGAATTTATAGGAAGTGGAAACCATAAAAATTAGTTACCCGAATTAATGCAAACGAATATATAATTAATATAATGATTCTATCGTATGGAAACTTATTAATTCTATTGGGTCAATTTAATACCACGATGACAAAGGAAAATTTTCCAAATTATTATTTCATAATTCATTTCTCGATTCAATTATTGTCTCTTTTTGAGTAAAAAGATAAAACTATGCCATGATATATAAGTAGAAATACTAATATTTGAAAGACAAGTGAAGTTAATCATAGCTCCACCCCTCTCTGTCTTCTAGTCTAGAAGAAATCATTACCATCTCATTTCTTCATCTTAATCTTCATCTCAAAATAATTTCATCAATTTGGCCATCTTTGTGGGCTTAAGAAGCGATTATAACGGCTTGACAGTTCAATAATTGTCGCATTTTGTGGCTAATGCTATCAATTAAAGTGAGAGCCAATTAGGATCGTTGAGAGAAAATAACACCATCTCGCTTTCAATTATACGCCTCACCACTGTCAGACGCCAGTAAGGGGAGGTCTTTACGCATGCGCTCTAAATATTATAGTTATAGCACTTGTTTAGAGAATCACATTAAACTTGTATCGTGCAAGGTGCAACAGTGACTTTTGTTGATTATTGTTTGGTGCTATAAGTGGACTTATAAATTTGAGAATTTTCAAAATAGTGTATGTATAATTAGTGATAAAAGAACATTGAAAATGAATCTGTCGATGAAGCGACAGAGAGACGTTAGTCGAAGTCCCTGTCGGAGTCCTGTATCTGATCACAATGCTCGTGTTTACATTGATTCTGATGATGAAGAATATGAAAGAGATATTATTAGACGAAGAATGACATCGAGTCCAAGGGATGAGGAATCTGGTAGCGAGGGTGAACAAAGGGTTCCCCCACCCCACAGTCCCAGACAGGCAGCCACACCACCACCTAAATTACAACCAACATCTTTTAAAGTAGCGGATATTTTGGATCCAGCTAAATTTACTGGTACAGGCAGATCACGTGTATGGCATCCCTGGGCAGACGAGAATTCCTCTGATCCATCACAAGCAGACGACACAGCACATAGTTTAGGTAAGAAAACTTATTATTTCGATATAGACCTACTTATTAACATGTCATTTAAATAAAAAAAAAAAACTTTGGCGGAAGTTGATTTTCAATTTTTTGGAACACGGCTTCCATTTGATTTCTTACAGATATTATGTTGCTAAGTTGATATGAAAAGGTTTTATTGAATATAGTTATGATAAAAATAAAAATAAAATAAAATTATTATATAATTTATAGTAAATAACTTATATTTAAATATTGGACACAGAAGAATGTTGGAATATATAATATTTATTTTTGAGAAGAACATAGTGAATCTTTAGACCTACTTGAAGAACCCCCTCTTAACACCGTCGTGAAACTTTCACTTTTCATCATAAATATTTCAATAAAATATTTCTCTGTCATCGACTTGTCGTCAGGTTCTTATAATTCCAGCTAGAATTTCTCTTCTCAAATACAATAAGCTTTTTTACATATTCAACTCTACTAACAATCTGTATTTTACATAATCTTCTTTTCGTTTATGTTACATTTCTGTATTTTACATTTAATTCCAAAACTTGTACTTCAGAGTTGAAGCATGAGATTTTTTACTTTGGTTTAAATGAATTCAACACATCTTATTATGTAGTTTTAATTTGTGAATTTATCTACAAGTGCAGTGTGTGTGTTTTTTCGTGTAAATATAACAAATTATATGGTAAAAACATCTGACAATATTTTTGTGTGAATAAATTTAACTCATTATAAAGAATCTGATTAATATAATTATTTATATAATTCAAGATATTTATAATATTCTGTCTCAAATTTTAGAACTGATGCTTTTATTATGATATTCATTTATCTGCATATTAATTTAATAAATTCATATGATTATTTTTAATATTATAATATGCTATAATTTGCAATGAAAATACGATACTTTGCCTTAAAAGTTTTGATCCATTACATACTATTACAAATAATGTAATTTTAAACTATGTTCTTTTCTTTGAAATTCCGAGAAATTAAAAGTATATTGATACAAGAAGCGCCCAATCCCGGGGGTGTAACAGAAGATATAACTAATTGTGTTCTCGGCCCATGGCATCAGTTTCTATGTAATTTGTTAAAGAAAAACCGTAACATGTACGGAAGTGAAAACAGTTCAAATTACAACTTTTGCAACCTTTATCCTCCCTTTAGCCGATAAACATTTTGTTTCATAATTTTCTTAACGTAATTTATTTCTTTTAACTGCCTTTTTAAAGATTTCAATATTCATATCACTTTCTTTGAAAATTTATAAATTCAATAAAATAATGAGGATAATAATAATTTTTAAAAAATTATTGTAAACAGAAGAATTAAAGCTTAATGTTATGGAAAAAAATTATTAGTGTAGTTTTAAAAAAAAATATAAACGCAAGGACTGCTTATTCTATAAATTATCCTTTTAGAAAAATGAACAATGTTCACATTATGTACCAAAAGGGGTCTTGAAACAAAACATCAATTCTTGAGTTATTTTTAGGCAGATGCATACTCCTACCCCTTTTAATTTTTAAATTGTTTTTATCGGCTTTTTTTTTAAATTTCATGACAAAAATGCTGTCTTTAATCTGTGATATCAATGTCATATTTATCCTTATTCAAGGATTCAATATATTCAAGTTGTCAAACATTAAAATTGGTATTAAGAAAGTTGTGGGCAGGCAACTTTAATGTAGATAAATAACATTTTGCATGCTATCATTGATTCATTTCATCGGTTGTTAAAGTGTACAATATTTGTATTGAATAAGAAATCTTGTGATAAGTACATAGAAGAAATATAAGATAAACATGTACATATTGAATTGAATGTTTGACTAACATTCCTCCTAGCATTTCATCTCACACTTATATTGATTTCAAAATGGCGTGGATTCGATCGTCTCCAAAACTTGTTATATAAATCAAAGTGAAATTTCTCAATAAATTTAGGTTCACAAGAGAATTTGGGCCTCAAGTATTTTTCTTCACTTGTACCTACCCTCGACTCTTTAATTCTTTTTCTCATCTTAATGAAGAAATAATACTAGGCTCGGGGGGTATCGAGGGTTAAAAGAATGTTTGATAGGAAAAGTAAAAAGAAGAAATTATTTCAATCATCGAATTGTAAAAAGAAATGAAGTAATTAGAAGGAGATGGCCGCCTGCAGGCTTCCTTTGTACCTCATCTCTCTATGTTCCTTATTCGTCCAAAACGATTTCTATTGAAATTAAAGGACCATTCGCTTGCTCACCAGTCACCCATCTCGTATCAAAATATTTACTTCTTTAAGAACTTTATTGCCGACAAGAATGAATTTTAATTTTTCTATTATCCCTGTCTTGTAGATAAATTTAACCCTTTAATATCGTACAATTAGACTGACGCTGGGCGTTTAAACTTAACTTAATACAAACACTTACAAACCATTTTTATAGAAAACACCAGATAGTATGCTCTTTGATTTTACATTAATATCGCATACAAATTTCTAGTTTCAAACAAACTTGGAATTTTTTTTCTGAAACACGGTCTTATAGTGAAAGAGAATTTTGGTATGGTACAAACAACTTTTAAATAAAAATTAATATGAATTTTGTCTGATCCTAGTAGCTTTTGGCCAATTCAAACGTCCCCGTGGAGCTTAAAATATAGAAGAAGAAAAAGGAAAGAAAATATAACACAGCTTAATATGATATAATGTCTATAGTTGAATTTAACTTTGAACATTTTTAGACCTTGTTACTTTGTTTACATGGGACTTAGTATGTCTTTATATTTGTATTGTGACAGATGGGAGAAAGGTATATTCTAAGAAACTGCATTAAAGAATATATTTGCAAAGCTATTAGTCTAAGACCACGCCGTATACTATAATATATTACAGCACGTCTAGTTTAAAAGCGGAAAATCTTCAGAAAAGTGAAAAATTTCTTGTTTTGTCTAGAACAAAAAATAGATCAGCTTTGAAGTTATTTCCCTCACTGACCGCTAATTCTACATGGGACTACCCTAACTAATATAAGTATTAAAAGCACACATTTAAAATACAAAACTCAATATTTTTCCATATATTTTAATTTTGATATCACGAGGTATATAATTTGAGTACCACAGTATTAAAAAGTATGCTCCGAAAAATTTTAATAAATTGCAGATTTTGAAAATGCAAATTTTTCTGAAATTCAGTCACTAAAAACCCTAATTTCTATAATTCTTCCAAATCTGAAGGCTTATATCTGTTATATATTCTGTAAAATAATACACATAAATACATTTTAGAGTCTAACTTATGTAAATTGTTTAGAAACTTCTCATTTTCATTATAATAGCAGTAATATCTGGTTAATTAAGCTTTAAATTATCTAATAAAAATAAATAAAAGTATATCAACAATCTACAAGAGTGTAAAATAGGAAAACTAATCCTATGTATCGCTATAGGTCGTTAAAGTCAACACTGGTTTTTCCCTCAAATACAAACATGGCGGCATAGCGAGAAGAGTAATGAGAAAAACTTCTGTTACTTAAATCTCTGTTGGTGGAAAAAATCTGTTTGAATTTAAAGTTTAAATCATGATATTTTTCACATTGTACATCTAGAAAAATAGAAATTATTATGTAAATTTTATTAAAACCTCTGATAATAGTTATTATAAATTAAAAGAAATGGTCATATATATATTCTTAGAATTTTTCTGATTCTGTTTTCTTAAAATAAAATTGTTTATATATTCTAGGTTCACCAGGTCCTGATGATCTATCGATATCAATCAATGATAGTGGTAATGAATTAGATGAAAGAGATTTAGACGATAGCGATTCTAGACTCGATTATGATGGAAAAGATGATAAAGATGATCGACATGATGGTGGAAAGGCTGGAAAACCAAGACGCGCTAGAACCGCTTTTACATACGAACAATTAGTCTCTCTAGAAAATAAATTCAAAACGACAAGATACCTTTCAGTGTGCGAACGTTTAAACCTTGCGCTATCACTCAACCTTACAGAGACACAAATTAAAATCTGGTTTCAAAACAGAAGAACAAAATGGAAGAAACAGAATCCCGGCCTCGATGTGAACAGTCCTACTATTCCTCCCAGTCCCGGAGGTTTGGCTTTTGCGTCCCCTTATTCAGCTAGTATGTTATATGGACAAGGGTTACACCCGTATTTACCGGGGCATAATTTATTAGGACCTTTAGGGTTATTAAGGGCCCACGCCTCTTATCCAGGCAATAGTCATTCTATATATTATCCATATTTTAGTCAAACGACGTGAAAGGCAAAAAGCGGTGTAAATTGTTCGTGATTGAGTTCAAAACACAATGAAACTTTAAACTGAACATCTAAACTACTGTGTTGAACAAGAGGCTTGAACAAACTTTGAAACGTGCCGACAATCAAGGTACTGTGATGGAGGGGAAATTAATGGACCCAACTTTGACCCCCACCAACTGTCTATGGACAATAGGAATGAGTGTAACAAGTTAAAGAAACATGTTAATCATACTGAATGCAATTTTAATGGTGTGAAATATAACAAACAATGACAATCTGAATACGTTTTAATTGGCGTCACCGTTTTCTGAAAAATTGCGTTTGGTTGAATATGATACTGGAGCTACTATTTCACATACAGACCTGAGAAAACAGACTCTAATGTGTGGATATTTGTATATTTATAAGACAATGTTGTCAAATTGAGACCTGTATAGTATTTTAGTTATAAATAGTGCTATTTATATGAGGGTAAATTATCAACCATCATCCCATTAACAATGTGTTTAAAACAAATATTATTGTTAATTCAATTATTACGTCAATTCAAATGCAAAAGTTTTCAATATCAACAAAATCTAGAAAACTGTATAAATATGAGATGATAAAATATCTGATTTAAATTATGACTGTTACCAAAGATATTAAATTTGATTGTTAATAAATACATTTTTACATACGTACATATTTCTTTTTTTTTCAAACTCAAACATTCTTTTCTCTTAGATTACTAAGAAATTTGAAGATGTGATGTCAATCAGCAGTACATATGATTTACAGAAGCACAATTTGTACTCATGCCACGAATGATTTACAATTATTTACATGTCAAGAGGAGAAAGTATCTCATGCATGCTCCTAAAAGGGTTAATATCAACTATAACGATTACCTGATTTTTGCAAACCATTGTTATTGTATTGTTTTATTGACTTTGGCAATAACCTCGGATGATGAAAGCTAGTGGTATATTTCATGTTACTGATAATCAGATCGTAAGAAAAATAATTCATTGTATTGGAATGGAAGCAGAGAGTTATTAATACCCACTTTTTGTAGCTATCTGATTCTAGGTATTCGCCACATTATAAATAGAACACGTTACACACATTTCCAAATAACATTTATACATTAAATCATTATCTACAGTCAATACTTAAATTGACTTAAAATTTGGCCTTTTTAAGCTAAAACATACAAAAAATGTTGGGTTGCATGATTTAAAGATGTCGTGAATACACAGAAAGCAAATTACAGGAAAAATCTTGGCTTTCTAAAAGGAAGTCATTAAGGAAAATGACTGCTCAAACATCCGGAATAATAATGCTGCAATATCAGTGTTCAGGACAACCAGACTATGGCATTTGGACCTTGCCCATGAACTTCCGCCTAGTTCCTCAATTCAAATACCTTCTCACTTTCTGCTTTAAATGCCATTATCTAAACATTCTATGCATTAACACTGCTATATATAATTTAGATTGGTGGCAATAATGTATTATGAAATGTTATATTTAAAAATAATAGCTGAAAGGTTTATAGAGTATATTACAAGTTGGTTTAGTTCATTCCAGTAATCTTAAACTTCACTCAGTACGTCATTTCCGTTTTATTGCCATTTATGTTATGTAGACATTAAAATTTAGAAGTAATTGAGACAATTAGCCATTCCTTTTACTTTAATGCACCTTTTGTTGTAATCACGCCAAAGTAAATTGACATCGCCTTCATCATAATTTGGTAAACTACAAAATAAAAGCACATTTGAAAATGTTAACATATTTTATGGGCGTGTATAAGTGGGCTAAATTACACTTTGAAAATGTTGGCCGTAGCTATGTTAACTAGAACCATATGAATTTAAGAAAAACAATATCCCAAATTGTACCTAAAACGACAAAATATGTTTGTACACAATTGAATAAAATATAAGTTTTCTAGGAAACAAAGGATAAAATGTTTATATAAATGAAGCAGGTCTGTGAGAGGTCCCGAGGGCAATCTTTAAATCTTTTCCTTTCATAATTAAATTTTCAGGACAATTTATTTTCTTATTTTATGTGAGAAATATATATCTATAGTGATGTCAGGAAATAAAACATGTAGTTGATTTAGTACCGACTTGAATCACCTTTATTCAATCGTTTGATGTTTAAATATTACATTATTAACATAAGACAATATTCAACTAAGATAACCCCTGGATGCTATAATGGAATTCAATAAACATATACATTGTACCCAAATAGTTTGAATTGAAAATGTTTCACTGTTTTATGAAGATTAAAAAATAATCTCATATCACAAGTCTGATTGGTACGATTTGTGAGCAGGCTTGCAACTAAAGAACAGATTCCTTTACATACAACGATATACAAACTTGACATGAACTGCGCTGCAATTTTTTGTTCAGTCCCTCGACAATATACTTGTTTTAAAAATCCCCCTTATTGATCTTTGTTCCATAACTGCTTAACTGTCATCCACGGCAGCTTTACACTTGTAGTGGAGTGTCAGTCTCAAGAATACGGTAATATGCTGAAGACATACTAAATAAATACTATCACAACTAGAGATAGTCGATTGAAACATTTATCTGTACGTTTTGTTCCCACGTGTTACCAAGTCCTCAGTATGGGCCAAATTAGATCCGTTCGAAACAATACAGCTAACGATACCATTTGTGTTTTCCGAAAGGAGAGTTCACTTCCGTTTGTATTTGCCAGCATGTTCATGTTGAACTCAAAAGATGGTGGTGAAGCAGGAACGAGTCAACAAGATAAATAAACGCCAAAATTTCTTGAAACGATTTGGAATTCAGAACATGCATCTTTATAAGTTGTATCATTTCTTATCTGGATTAGATATTATACTAAGATGTGGAAAATTTGACACAGGCCTGGTCTAAGTTGGAGCAGATTTGTACAAAATTCTTAACGTCATGAAAATGGTGTCAGGTTAAGAGGGCGGAACTTCTTTACCTCCAACTTATTTCCATTTTCTCCCGTTTCGTTTTATAGAATATACAATAACATAATACATGTTTAGATAGATGTATACAACCTTTATAAAATTTACATCACATTCTCAATTCGGAAAATTAAGACAGTCCCTGGTCGCTTCATTCATTCAGTCAACTTTTTTTTATTCATTCATTAGGTAATTTGGTTACAAGTTTTTAACAGCTAGTTTTTTTCTTGTCTCGAGTCAGAAATGTTTACTTATTGTGCAATAAAATCCTTCAATGTTGTTGACATTTAAACCAAGTAGTTCTTCAAGCAGCCATTTTGACTGATGAGCCTTGAAATTAGTCTGTCATTTAACTCGTGTATATCGTGGGCTATTTTTGATGGATACATTTTATTTCAGTTTCAGTTACCATACTACACCTGTTTTAAACAAACACAGCCATTCTAATATGTAGTCAACTATAAACAAATGTTTGTTTTGAAATTTTTAGGTTAATTTTAAATTGTTAGACTCCACGGAAAATAAAGTAATTTGTCAAATTTGTAAAATAGACGAAATAACTATGATATTTGTGGAAAGTGGAAAGAATAACATTCTAAAGTATGGCGAACTACTTGAAATAGGGCTGATAGTTTCACGGATATTTAACTTACGACCCCAAATAGCCTCGTATTTTACTCTGGTCAAAATAATCCAAATATATTTTATGGACTTTTGTTTATCAAGTTCTGGTTGGACGGCACCCGAATGATCTCCCTTACCACAAAACCAAAGCATTTCAACACTGTTTCGACTGGGTTCAATTATTTACAGTATAAGTTATGGTCTAGTCTATTTATGTTTCATTACGTTTCAGTATTTTTTACGAGATAAACGTTCATCTTGATGGTTAAAGCTGTTTCAAACTCATTAGTTTGCTTTAAGTAAATTTGTCGCTTGTCGAGTATATATAAACATGAGTTTGAAAGAAAGATGGATAGCCTAGGCATAGAAAAAACATATGTTTTGTTAGAACTTGAAAGAATGACATGTAATGCACGTGCAAGTCAACATTTATTTTTTTAAATTACTTGTTTTTAATATTTTCATATGACTGCATTCATGCCGTGGTAGTTATATTTTCTGTTAAATGTAATTATCATATTTGATGTTAATAGTTTATTCAGAGTTGGTTTCATACTTTTGTCAGAGTCAATCACAATTTAAAATATTAAATGGTGATCACATTTGTACACATTTCGATAGTCGACTTCTCTCAGCAGAAGAAACAAAGGACTGTTTTGGATTATTTTTGAAATGGTGTTATTTCTTGTCAACTCCCAACTGTTGCAAAAGCAAATTTTATTCGACAAAGAAACAAAATTATTTCTCATTTCATTCACGTATCGGCCTTTTTCATCTGATTCACATTCAATACATGGTAAAAGTCAAAGTTTAATTTGTATAACTAACTAAAGGACATGGTCATACAATATGGAATGGGTATTGATAATATAAAGAAGTATAAACAGGGCTTTATTCTCAGTATTTATCTCTAACAATCTCAATAAATATCTTCACCTTCTGCATTTCACATTAATTGATACACTTGAAAATCATTAGCCAGACTTCAAAGCTAAAGAGCTTCAGCTCTCGAGAAAAGAAGATCAATTTAGGTCTCGCGTCTCGAGTCGGCTTGTTGATGTATGGGGAAATTAGCCCGATATTCAATCTACTGTTGATTTAAGTAGATATGTAAGCAATGTGCTTATAATAACTCATTACTGACAGACACAACTTATCATCGACCCATATTCAAAGCAAGTTACTTTAGCAGTTGAATACTTAAAAAATCTGAACATTTGATACTAACTTCAGAATACATGTACATGTAAAAATAACAAAAACATTTTATTGAGTGTTTTTCGATTTGATATTGAGACTTAGAACTAAAATAAAGGTTATTCATCTTTTCATTTTGACAATTCTCTTTGATTGTGATATCAGAATAGAAGCCGGAACTATCTAATTTTAATTCTTCCTTATGGCATTTTCGTTGAATTTAATTTAGAAAACTGTTTTTGGAAAAATGTCGCTTAATATAAACGATCACTAAAAAATTTGGTTAAGATTGGTCTTGGCAAAGAGTCTAGAGATGACCTGATGGTTAAGAAGAGCATGTTATTGGTGTTAGATTGTAACCTGCTGATAGTAATAACTAATTTCCTTAATGATCATATAAATTACCTTAGATAAACACTTAATATAATTACTCTTAGATATATCAATGATTTTATCACAGCGACTGGTTAAAGCATTATCTTTACACTCTTATATTCGGAGATTTTTGTAAGCAAGCTAACTAGAAGCATGTTATGTCTGTCGCTTAACTCTCAACTTGCCTTAAAATGTGCTAACGTTGTTCCGAGACCTTAATATGTTATCCATATCATTCTTTATTAGCGAAGTGCCTATTTCGACAGAAATTGGTTGGATTCCGAACGACCAATTCTACGAGAAGGTCTAATGTGTAATCAAAAGAAGGACACCAGTTAAGTAGCTAGCTGCAACTCCCTTTCGGTCGGTAGTGCACTCAAGTGTACTAATTCCAACGATTGGATTTATTCCCCCATAGTCTTGGAAATTCTAGCTGCTCTCAATTGCTGCCAGTTGCAGATCAGAAATATGCTGATCTACCTTTAAAGTCATCTTGGAGGCTACTTCCCAGTACCTAAAAGTTGTAATTTAAGAAATCATAGCCCTAAAACCGTTTTATATTTGCCATTAGCCTAAGATAATAAGCAATATTTAGAAGTATTAGTAACTAGAGGTATAAACTATAATATAAGTAATGATAACAAAGCAATAAAACACGTCAGTTTACCATTAATAACACATTAACTATCTACTATTCTAGTCAATATCAGATTTTTTCATATGTTTTATTGTGTTTAACTATGCATATGATTGTTTTTCGTGTATATATTGTTGTTTTTTCTCTTGCAAAATGTTCTGGTAAAATGACGTAGTCACGGACCATTACCACGAGACGATTGGTACACAGACACGGTGTCTGCTTTCGCTAGTTTCCTAATCTCGCGTTATCTGTATCCTGTCACATTCCTGTTTATCATTGATTCGTTCTTCCTCTGTTTTTATTCCTCTTTTATTGTTCATCATAATTGAATTGCCTGGTATAAATATGCCAAGTTGATTTGTAAATATTCCATTATTGTTGATTTAACCGAAGCGTTGGGTATTACATCAATGTGTAAATTGAGCAAGAAAGTAAGAACCATATGTTATGAGTAAAAATTAGTTTCTTCAGATTTCATATCATATTAACAGCAACATGATGGTTAGTGACAGGATATATTTTATTTGTAAAGCAAAATCTACTCCAGAACATCTGTGACTTTTGGAAGAGATCGAAACTTCAAAAGTAAATAGTCATTGTTTTTTTTTTTGAAAATTTGTATTATAATTTTCATTTCCAATAGCATTATGCATAGTGCGTAGCAAAAATCAGAAACAATCTGGGCATCCGCGATTATAAACAACAAAGAATTATTCTATTAAAGAAAATAAAATTTGCAAATGTTTTCGTCTTGAGATTTACGAGGGTAGTGTTATTGTTAATGCAATTTGGTTCCGTACCATTATAATCATGATATGTAAAATATTTCAGTGAAATCGTTACATAGGTTATCTTGTCACGTTGTTACATGATATTGATATGTGATTTGGATGATAACCTAACAGATTATGTTAATAGTGACAATATGATTAATGTTTATGACTTTATCTCTCCATATTATCATGATGATTTGTTCAAAAGATATATCGAGAATAGCGGTGTTACTCATGCCGAATCGCTAATTTATTTTCACTAATAAGTGGTAACAATGAATGTCTCTTGGTTCATAACAGATTTTATAATTTTTACCATATAGGCATACAATGCGTTTGAAGTAGAATTGTAACGAGAGTGATTGTGAACGTATTAGGAAAAGAGCCACTTTTGCAGTATGTACATGTATTATCGTAGTAGGATGGTGATATAGTTGTGTACAGTTTTCGAAATTTTTTATTTTGCGATTCTTGTGACTTTGCTTCCACAAAGTCCCAGTTTGTTTTGGACATTTTTTATTTTGCGATTTTTGTGACAAGTACACGGAGAAAACTGGAGTAGCTGCTGTTTCTTTTTCATTACAAAAATTCATTGTGGGTAGTGAAACATGCTTTAAATATATATTTTTCCCGAACCGGAAATGTGCTAAAAGTACAATTATGGTCCTGATAGGCACATTTTTACACAGATTTCGATCGGCTTTTCATTTTTGGAATCTCGGACGAATATCCTACATGATAGCAAATAACAAATTTCATAACTCACATTTGTTAGCCGAATTTTGCTTATTTTGACCAATTTTTTCTATTTTCGTTGCTATTTGTCCGATTGATTTGAAATTTCTGGTGCTAAAGTCGATCGGAATAGAAACAAATTGAAATATTAAAAAAAATAATCACTTCCGGTTTTTCACAAAATCCAGGTTGACTTACTTTCGGTATAATGGAAGATTCAGCCGATTTTCAACATTTACTACCAGCGAAAATTAATAGTTTGGCCGCCATTTTGATTTTCCCTGAAGTACCTCAAATTGTATTCAGAGTAAACAGCTTTTCCGATTTTGATAATTCTGATAATTTGGTGTTAAATGAAAGAGCATAAAAATTAGACAAAAACGTTGGAAGTGGACTTTTGAATTTCGGTTTTTCCCTTTTGCAATTTCCGGTTGAATTTTTTCGAAATTTGAAAGCCTATATTCATGACCTTGACTTTTAGTAGGTCAAGGATCATTGACCTTGGCTATCAGATGATACTTTGATATTTGACCTCAAACTTCTACTCCCGGTTTTATAGCTCCCCGAAAACAACAAAATTGACAACTTTGGACAACTTTGACCTAATTCATCTAGACAGTTATTTTTTTTCAGAATTTACGTGGGTGTGGTACATTGGGGTTAAATTTTCATGTTCTTTACATTTTGTGGTCTATAAAAATCATATAAAATTCATTTTTTGGAAAAAAGCTTTTGCATACACTTACTTCATTATTTTAGCTCAGTTATGTTAAAATCTCAGATATGTCAGCTTTATAGTTAAAAAAAATTATAAAGAACAGAGTTAGAAAATTTCGTTTTTAAGAATTGCTGATGTTGAAAAATTCATTGAAAATGTTAACCATGGAAATTTAGGCTTAAATAGATATTAATCAAATTATAAAGTCACCACAAAAAATCTGACTTGGGCGAGGCACAACAGGGGAAAATTCCGTTTTTGTTAAAAATTTTGTATTACATAAAAAAATGTATTGTATACATTTTTTTCGAAAAATGACCTTGCATACAATTACATCATTTTTTAGGCAGTTCATGTTAAAAGCTCATTGATTTCAGTTTTGTAGTTCACAAAAAGGAACAGGGTTAAGAAATTTCATTGGTCATTGACTTAGGCTAATCATATATACTTTCATATTTATTCATATATACTTTCATATTTAATGTCTAACGTCAACTTCCGGTGTTATTTCTGTGTGCATTTCCAAAGTTTATAAGTTTCAAAGACTTATATTCCGTGACTTTGACCTTCAATTGGCATATTTTTACAAACCGAAAATATGCAAAAATTGAAAAAGGTTAGGTTCTATCTATAGCACAGTGGTTAGTGCATCGTTCTTTACAAACATGACGTCATTTGCTTGGATACGAAGAAATGATGGTCGTTATGTTTGACAGTTCGGTTCTCAATCAGGGTGTGAAAGTCCAAGGACCTTGAATAAGTCATCTTCACTCATAATTCCATTTTAGTCCACCCAGCTGTAAATGGGTACGGATAATCCGGAAAATATCAATGTCAAGAGGTTTGGCCAAGGACCAGAAAGGATCTTCACGGAACCTATGTTGTTATCCTTGTAAAATATAGATGTTTCTTTTTTCTTTTTTAAGTGACTTTGGCCTTGAGTACGTTGAAGTTCAGCTGATACGTTCAGGCCTGTGACTACTTCCGGTTTCACAACCTTCCAACTTCTTTGGCACTTGGGATTTAAGTTAAGGGTCGAGTTTTTTTTTCAGATTCTCTCAAATTTGCCAATTCAAAGTCCCACTCTGTGCTACAAGTGTCTCTGGTTTTAGGAGTGATTTGCGTTTAATTCGTGAATTTTAAAACATGAGGAGTGATTCGCGTTTTTTATTTTAAGTTTTACCAAGTTAGGAGTGAATCGCATTATCTTTTGATTTCGCTTTCTCTTTAGTTTTATCGCATCCAGAGGAGTGTAACGTTTGTCACAGTTATAGTTTTAGAATGAGTTTTAAGTTAAAGACTCCTGTATATATTTTTTCAGTGGCTTAATGTTACATTTTTTTTTAAAGCAATATTATCCAACAGTTCGAATTTTAATTAACAAATATATTATCGTGCAAATTGATGTATTAAAATATTGAATTATTCTGTTACAACAAGAGAAACTATTATTTTACATCACGTCTATTTCTCAGTTATTACATGTTTTGTGATAAAGCGACACCCACCTTTGACATGTTCATTATATGGTCAAACAGACACTAATGTAAAGTTATTGTCTGAAGAACATAAATGTTAATAGATAATTAGGAAGATATTGAATATAAAATAGATGAATTAAGAGCCATATTATAACTACATTAGCTCAATAATTGTTTGTAATGAATATCAGAGAGGAACGAGTAATAGACAATTAAGTTATGATGAAGTGTTTTTATATCCAGTACGAGACAATCCTTCAAGATAATATCATATTTCGTATTTAGGTCCAGTTTGTATGAAATGTCCAGTCGATACGCAAGTAATAATAAGAGTTAAGCAATTAGGTGATCTAGAATTAATTCAGTTTCTGTTGGCCATTTTTTTTAAGAATTACTGATGTTGAAAAATTCATTGAAAATGTTAACCCTGCAAACAAGAATTTAGGTTTGATCATTATTACTGACACTGGATGGCAGCACCCTTCAACAGCAAGTAGAGCAACAAATATCACTGATCTGGCCTCAGGGAACCATTTATCCTTTTCGAGGGAAACTTTGCCGTGTGGAGGGATTTGAGGTATACAATAATGAAAATCACGAACAATACAACTTGTCTGAAGTTGATCACGAACGGGAATTATCAGGTATACCAAAACGTGGTCACATCTTTACTACCTAATGTCTATTAGAAGAGGTTCCTAGTAGAGGATATTAGAGGGACACGGCAGTAGGTTTTTCTGTCAATAAATTGCAAGTTTGGGGTAGTATCATCAATGTATCAAAATACAATAGGTGCAATATCGTTTCATCGTTGGCTTGATTTGAAACCATCCGAGCAATATTGCACTCACCTTTCATCAATATAAAAACTGGCACGACATATGTTTTCTATATTGTTCAAATGTAGATTCTATTCGATTACAATATTATTTTTTATTGTACAGAAGGTCTACATTATAATATTGCCTGTGATTAAGTACAAGTATTGTCTTCTGGATAAATATGTGCCCAATATGTACTAACGTATTTATTACGAGAGTTAAATTAATTTCATTTCTGAATTGAATCACTAACGTAATTCAGATGCAAATCTTGTGAATGCAGCCAATTACGAGTGTTTCAGTCAACAATGACATAGGTTGACAATCACATAGCAGTAGGGAAGTGGTGTTGCAGCCAATTCAAAAGTTAGTGCGAAACCTTTTGCATTGCTTTCACCTCACCCTGTCCTTTTAAGTGAGAAAAAATTTTTCGAGCTTGGGCTTGCAATAACTGGTTAAGGGTCACAATCCAGAAAGAATAATTCACAGAATAATATCGTATGATTTAATTAGTATAAAATAGTATAGATAGTAATTAATATTTGTGTAAATATTGTCAGGTGGAGTACTCAATATTCCAGTCTATAATAAAGACTATATTTAATATTCCTAAAGAGATACATTTAGACTTCACAAAACGTGATTAATACCATTTTTACATCAAGGGCAATAAATCTGTTTAGTTTATGAAAACATAAAACACCTCATTATATGACATAGCTACAATTATTTTTATACAACAATTCCTTTCAAAGTCCTCAATATATTGTATTCATCAAACGATCGTCAACTAGTAATGTGTTTAAATCACGTTTAATCATTATAAAATATACAATAAACAGTTTTCTTAGCCATCATGTTAACAAGTACAGGTCGCGTGTGATATGTTCAATAACTTTGAAATTTCGACCTGAACAAGCTGAAGGTTTAATCGGTACGACATTCTCTAAGCGAATAACATTTATATTAAAATATATCATTACCCTTAAACACATTTAATATAATACCATCGTTTGGAAATATGACACTGAAATAGTATTTTGAAAAGCCTTACATTTTTGTAACTTCAGAAAAGAATCACCCTAATAGTTGTACCATTCGTCTCCTTTAAACATCTCACGAGCCACCAAGTGTTCAAACATGGTGTCTAAACATCAAAGGCTTTCAGAAAGACTGCCAAGCCTCTTTTTCAACTTTTAGACTAACAAGATGCTTGTATTCAACAAAATTGAAATAACTTTATGTGATCCTTAACAGCATATCATAATTAGTCCATTCCCCCAAACTGATATTTCTGTTTAATAAGGTAAGGGTACATAAGCATTTAGAGCTATTGACTCCAAACAACATCCTACAAAAGTCAAGTTTAAAATGAGCCAGTGATGAATTTGACCTTCAGAAGTTTTTTGCTTTCTACAGAATAATTGAATTTAGTAAAATTTAGCCTTATGAGTTCATTTGTCAGTTAGATGTAGTTTCCTATTTTGTTAAAGAAGCGATTGTTACGTCTACATATCATGACATATAGATTTGTCAACAAATGTCGTTAAATCAGATAATAATTTTAATATATTACTGAAGTAATTGTAAAATACATTCTTACACAAATTGCCCCAAAAGATTGAAATATTTAACAAAATGTTTTATGTAATATTTGCATTTTTGGTGTGATTTAACGAGTTTTGGAACGTGAGCGTCACTCCATAACCGTTTCGATTATATGATAACATCTCAAATATGACTTATTGGATCATAACTTATATCTTTTCCCGTCTTGTTAATTTTAGTGCGAATTCTTGAAGAAGGCAAATCACTCGAGTTTCTAATAAATCACCAAAATTTGGTGAAAAATTACAACGGTAAATTACCAGTTTTCAGACGAAATCCTATCTAGTCATATATCATAATATAGAATAAGTAATTTTACAATATTCGACTTCTCCTTTATGATAACGAAACTCGGAATTTATACTTTGTGAAAGAAAATTAAGACTAAATGAAGAAAACTGAAAATGGCAGGAAACTTGTGTCGATCTACATCTGGAATAAACTTATTTAATCTTAATGATGTGATACAAACCGGTATACTTATGTCTTTACAAATTGAATCATATAGCATAAAATTGAGCTATCTTGGTGTCTCATTAAAATGAATGCTGATTCACATTATTCAATTCATTGTCCGAAGGGTAACAGAAATGGACATCTGAAATCCCATTTTTGAGCTGACTTACCAATGGATGATGAAACTTTTGTATATGATGATGATAGATGATGAATATTTCTTAAGTCAGCAGGAGAAGTTATTGTCTTCTGTAGTGATTTGATGAATACCTAACAGATTCATTACGAAGTCGTGGCATGTTCAGAGCATTTGACCTACGTAAATCATTTTTGTCTCTTCTGAAGTAACATGAAGGATTCTCTAGCATCTTGACTAAACCATTTTAAATTAGTTATCTATTGTCCTTAATTACCAGATTAAAATCTCAATCCAACTTTCTTTCTACCAAATCTCGAGGAGATGAGATGAAAGAGGAGATTCGTCGGATTTTTATGAGGTTGATTAAATCACGTGACAAGTGTTATTGAAGATAGTGGACAAAATTTACTAAGAGCTGTTCAACAATCGGTGAAATTAAACAAACTTTCAATAGACCTAATAGAATGGGATTCGCCTTCATTTAGCCTTCAATCTTCACCTACTCTTTTAGAATACTAATTTGCCATTCAATATCGGGTCGTCGTATGTACATAAAAATATACTTAAAAAGACCATCTGATCAGGTCAATGTACCTGTACAAATTGAAAGTTTTCTATGGAGGGGTATCGTTGCCAAAACTGTTTGCAAAATCAAGATTGCAAAGTCAAAAATTCATATTTCCACATGTCACGTTTTACAAAATTCATTCTCTACAAAATCAAAATGTCGCAATTTGAATTGCAAAGTAAAGAATTACTCATTTCAGTTTTCAAGAGTATCATTTATAACAATGAAAACGCCAACTTTAATTCGTTTTCTGACGATCTTAACTTCTGCATTTTGCATCAATAACATTACCAACTGTGACTTCTTGACTTTGCATTCTCGACATCTGTAAACTCAACTTGTGTATTCTTGAACGTTTACCATATAAGGTTCCGTGACTTACTTCATTAGCATATTACGGAAATACACGGAAGTTATAAAAAGTGACGTGAAAGCTTCATTAGCATATTACGGAAATTCTCGTAATCTTACACTGGGCTGAAGTTAGAGTACAGATTCAACTAGCACACAGATTCGGATCGATTTGTCTCAGCATACACATTCGCGGCAAATCGACCCAATATAAAAAGTTCATTATTTTAACTTAATTATCGCTAAAATAACTTGAATTTTTATGAGAAAAGCTGATATAAGTGTTCTTTCAATTTCGGAAATACCTATAAGGCTACCTCGCCTCTTTGTACGGTGGCCCATTTAAACCACATACTCTTTTTTATGGTAAGTGGACCTAACAAAAATTACTTTACACTTTACACTTTAAAAGGCTTAGCCGTCAGAGAAATGTTTTGAAATTTCTACCCTACTATTCCTGATATTCCTTCAAATATGAAGTCAGCAAGTTGCTGTCTCACTTACTTCATATATGGCATATATGGCGGACCATTAAAGACATACTATAATCGACTTATCTGAGAATATTTACGGTCAATTTTGTAGGCTTAGCCGTCACAGAAACTTTTTGCAATTCATACTATGTAATCTTACACCAGTCATCATTCATTCGAAATATCCAATCAGCAAGTTACTGTCTTGCTAACTTTATAATATACGGTGGCTCATTAAAGACATCCTACAATCGACATATCTGAGAATATTACGTCGTCGTAGAAACTTTTTGAACTTCATACCCTACTATTTCACACTATTCCCAATTTCAAATATGAAGTCAGCAAGTTGCTGTCTTGCTAACTTTATGTACGGTGGCTGTTTAAAGACATACTACGGTACATAAAGTTAGCAAGACAGCAACTTGCTGATTGGATATTTCAAATGAGGACTAGTGTGAAATTACATGGTATGAATTTCAAAAAGTTTTTACAGTCGGCTAGGCCTCAAAATTGTTTGTAAACTCTGCGTAATATTCTCAGATAAGTCTATAGTAGTGCGTCTTTATTGTTCCACCATAAATGAAGTAAGTGAGACAGCAACTTGCCGACTTCATATTTGAAGGAATAGTGTGGAATATTAGGGTTGAAATTTCAAAAAGTTTCTATGACCGATAAGCCTTTTAAATTGTTGTATAATTTTTGTTAGGTAAACCGTTAAACCGTCCATAGAAAAGAGTATGTGGCTTCGTACAAAGAGTAAGTTAGGTAGCTCTATAGGTATTAGTGCCGTGGTTCTCACCGATTTTTTCCCGCGACCCCATTTCCACCATCGAGCGTCTTGTTGCGACCCCATGCCAAACCCTTTTAGTCACAAAGCAACCATGTACCTATAATTTAATCTAAAAATGTACATCTATATTAGTACCATTAATAAAGTATTATGCATCATTATCTGTGTTTTGAACGCACCCCCTCCCCCCCCCCCCCCCCCCCCGAAAAATTTCAGAGTTCCGCTTTTTTCGAACTGAATTTATTTTTGAACTACGAAATAAAAACCCGATGCATCATTAAACTTGAAGGCTTGATGCACTTCGTTGTCTGTCGACAGAAATCATTGCAAGTTGCAACAAGACTAACAACACGCCTTTAAAATTCAACGTCATGATGATGGTATAAAAACGTTTGACGGCCAAATTTCTCGATTCTGGTCGATTTTTTCAAACCCTTGGCCGTTCAAAAATGTGTGGCCGAAAAGGCAAAAGTTGGCCGAGTTTTTGCCATAAAGTGAAAAGCCACAACAGACATGTAGAAACAACTGGCTTTTGCATCAGAATGCAAATTTATGGCGACTCCGCTAGCTCCCTCAACTGAAAAGCGCTTGGATGATCGAAGGTATTTATCCAGACGCTAGAAGTGTGATGCCAGATAAATGAACGACAAGCTACTGCTATGGAAAAAAAACTACTCAGTGGCGGATTGGGGGGGGGGGGGGGTTGTAGAGGGCGTACGCCCCCTTTACTTTGTCTTTTTTTAAGAATGAGGAGAATACGAAATCAAAAATGTCTAACCCATTAACGTTTACTATAAAACATACATGGTCCACGTCAAAAACCGTTAAATTTGTACAATTTATACTAAATCTATGTTTTTAAGCCAAAAAAGGTCAAAAAAAATTTCGCCTCGCTTCGATCGGCCAACATTTAAACCTACGCCCCCCTTTCGAAAAACCTGGATCCGCTTGCAGGCTGTAAGCACCCCCCCCCCCCCCCCCCCCATTTAAAGGCATGGCTACGGGCCTGGTATATAGCCATTGATTCAAGGCAGTGCTAGGGAATAATAGATTGTTAAAAACAACAATCAGGAAATTGAACCCAAGTTGGTCCCGCGACCCCACCATTTCGTCTCTGCGACCCCACTTTGGGTCGCGACCCCGCATTTTGAGAGCCACGGTATTAGTGAATCTGAAAGAACACTTATGACAGCTTTTCTCATAAAAATTCAAGTTATTTTAGCGATAATTAAGTTAAAATAATTCACATTTTATATTGGGTCGATTTGCCGCGAATGTTTATGCTGAGACGAATCGATCCGAATCTGAGTGAGGGTTGAATCTGTATGCTAACTTCAACCTGGTGTAAGAATACGAGAATTTCCGTAATATGCTAATGACGGCTTAACGTCACCTTTTATAACTTCCGTGGATTTCCGTAATCTGCTAATGAAGTAAGTCACGGAACCTTATATGGTAAACGTTCAAGAATACACAAGTTGAGTTTACAGATGTCGAGAATGCAAAGTCAAGAAGTCACAGTTGGTAATGTTATTGATGCAAAATGCAGAAGTTAAGATCGTTAGAAAACGAATTAAAGTTGGCGTTTTCATTGTTATAAATGATACTCTTGAAAACTAAAATGAGTAATTCTTTACTTTGCAATTCAAATTGCGACATTTTGATTTTGTAGAGAGTGAATTTTGTAAAACGTGACATGTGGAAATATGAATTTTTGACTTTGCAATCTTGATTTTGCAAACAGTTTTGGCAACGATACCCCTCCATAGTTTTCTGGTTTCTATCATTTCTGTTTAAATCATTAAAGTATTACTCTTGAATAAAGATATTGTAAGGACCCATGCTTTCTCTGGGCTTTCTTTGCAAACACCACTAAGAATTACTTAACAGTGCTTTCTTCAAATTTAAATTTACTGTATTAAAAAAGAGAAACAAAGATTGAAAACCTCTTGATCTGCAGACAAGCTCATTTTGCAGGTATGATAAATTTTAAAATGATTATATAAAGATGTGATTATGGAGAACGAACCTGAATCATTTTCCACTGTCTTGTGTATTAATCTACACAATATTCTGGAATGGAAGAATATTCTGTTCACATAACCGTGAAATTAGTTCAATTATCTTCCCGATTAAATTTTATTTTTCTAAATAGATGAATCTAACAAAATTATAACTTGCTACAAATTACAGATCAGGGTGTGGTGCTTGTATAGATAGACAGTAACCAAATTGGTTATATTTTTAAATTAATAATCATATCTTTATTTCAGAAGTCGATTATACAATAATAATCACATACTTGATTGACACTGAAAACATATTCAAACATATTCAAGCTACAAATTATTATGGTAAAAAGACCATTTATAAGTACTCGACTTTGTGTATGAATACAAACTGTAGTGCCATTGAAATTTGATTTATAAACATAATTATATGTAAACTACCAAATCTAAAGTGTATATCAACATTATAATAACATGCTTCAGGCTTTATGATGCAGTTCATTGATAAATGTTATTAAAGGGACTTGTACACTTATAACTGATTTAAAATTTGCTTTCCATAAGGCGATTTCACAAATGATTCTCTTTTCACGACAGAATGAATCCGACTTCGTACAATATGATTTGAATGCAAATAAAAAATGATAAAAAAAATGTCACTGATATGTGCTATGTTATGAAAATAAAAATCAAAAGCTTGGTTCACATCCTACTGGCACCTCATTATAACCCTAGTTGCACAAATGTAGAACGGACAACTGGATTTATTGCAATAATAGGAAATCACTAGTTCCTTATTTTCGTTTGCATAATTTGGATCTTGATTACCTGTATCTTATCAATATAATAATTGAAATGAGCTCATGATGACTTGCGGATCTGATAAGCTGTTTTAAATCATCAGTCGAATTGAGCGAATCTATACAAATGAAGAAAAAAAAAACTCAGCGATATGTTGGGTTATTGACTTATTGCTGAAGTGATTACGTGTGTAAAACACTTTAAAGTTTGTAAAACAGTAAGCGACGTGACAAGTCTTTCTTTTAAATCAAAAGCCCACGAGTAGAAAATTGCCTATTCTTATATGCTCGAATTATTATTTAATATTACATCTTTTCATGAAAAAATTCAATTAATATCGTCTATAATTTATACTATTATGCAGGTAGTGTTCTATGTAATTTATTTCAATGCCGAACCGCTTGTACCCTACACAATTATTAATGAATAAACCTTATACATTTAAAATTCATTTTGAAATTTCATTTCTTTAATTAATGCAATCATAAGGTCTTTTCATACCTCATCTAGACGCCATCAAATAAAGAAATTTCGATTGGAGTAGACAGCGCATTATATTAACTAAAGCATTAAGTCATATTTTTTTTGGTTTACTTGAATAAATAATATGTGTCGAATGTTCTATACAAATGGTTTGAAAAGATTAAAATGTTAACACAAGCTTCGAAAAATCTTCCAATAAAAAGTCGTTAGTACCAAATGACAGGGAGAGTGAACGCGTGCCATTTGCTTGCTGCCCCAAGACAGGTTTTTGAAAGCATTTAATTATGAAAAACACCACATTCAATAGCTTAAGTTGTATTTTTCTTTTACTTCCAATTATAAACCCTAACACCATTTCTCAATAAATTATTTTATGTTTTCAAAGTTGTAAATTAATTTTGCCTCTAGATGTATGCCGAACAAAATGATGTTGTTAAAAAGGAAAACACTATAATTCAGTCTTATTTGTTATATAACCGGTTAAAATAGGGACAAATTCAACTAAGTGAAGAGGAAAAAAACTAAGTTTTATTTGAAGAAAAGAAACATATATATTGTAATAATGATTAGAATAGGGCCGAATACAGCTGCCAACCCTTTCAGTTATAACTCATAAAAACAATTTGTTGTGCCTTGCGTTACGCCAGAAGCTGGTGAATTAAGTAGTCAGGCTTTAACATAATCCTAGATTGAATTGACTGTCTTGAAGTTTTACGACAATCCAAGTAAACTACAATTTCTATAGCCATAAGGATGATTTGCCACAGAAAATTAGGAGCTAAAAGAAACAAAATATGTCACTTGTTCACTTAACTACGAGTAATAGTTTTATTTCAATTTCCTGGGGAAGTGATTGTCTTTCCGGTAACGAGACTGAAGAAAAGAGCTGAAGAGCGATTATAGTGATCAAAATTTGATTAAAATGGAAATAGCCGCTATCACGACGATTCTCTCGTCTTTAGAGGATTTCTTTGGTAATCCTTCTCTAACGGCAATCTCAAGCCAATTAAATACTGTTTTATAACTTATACCCAGTTAGCAAGAAATTGGAATCTCTCTCCGATCTCAATACAATTAATCCCAGCTTCCAACAAGATTTAAAACATTCAATTTGCAGCGAAAAAGATTAGATGAGGCCCTAATAGCACTTGGATGGGAGATTTATTTCCAAATTACCCAGTATTTTGTAGCTGATAGCTTTCAATTGATTTGGTTGTTGTCGAGAACTCTCGCCAACTAGATTAGATAAAGGCACATTAACACAGATGAGAATAAAGTATCTCTAACTGACGATTAAGTTAGACAAAATTTCTCCTATTGTTGCCAAGTGCCCTTAGAACAAACTGTCGTTATAATGAGTGGAGAGAGGCTTTAAGAAGAATAGATGCAATTCGAGAAATCTGTTTACTGGACTCAAATTGACACGAGGAAAGTGAAACGGTCTTCTAGATAGTTCAATACAAAACGTTTCTGTCAACTTCAGTAAATTTGGATAGAAATTTCAATCAGTCTAAACCAAATGAATACGTTATAATTTATTCTCTTTATTCATTTAGTGATCATTCAATTGACATGATAATTTGAACTGCTGAAAGGCCACGAAAGTGATTGACCTCTTTTATTGTGTATTTGACCTCGGTTGCCTTCCATAGTGTTACAACTGATTGTAATCTTCCATCGAAACTATATTTATTCAATTTGAAATTTGATATATGTTATGTGCTTAGTTTAATTTTCATGTTCAGCAATTCCCTAGATTTCCGATTTTCAGATGGTGTGAAGAGTCTTCTTCCGCCAAAAGTTGACATATAAATCTATCTTCATTAAGCTAACTTAAAGGGATTGTAAAGTGGTTTTTTAAACTTTATATGTGTATCAAAAACACTGATAGCACCAATTTGCGCCATTCCAATTTCAATTCCGACATCTGTGGGTCTTGCAATTCCAATAAAACTACTGCGTTTTATGACGTCACGCCCACTGATCTACCATTCATATCTATGCAGATGACATAGTGGGCGTGACGTCATAAAACGCAGTAATTTTATTGGAATTTCAAGACCTACAGACGTCGGAATGGAAATTGGAATGGCGCAAATTGGTGCTATCAGTGTCCCTATTACACATACAAAGTTTAGAAAACCTCTTTACTACCCCTTTAATGGAACTATAAAACTCAAATTTAAATATTAAATATATTGATTCTTATAAGTTATTTGTTCTCCTTCGAGTATTACATTTTCTATTTTCTCTATTCATGTTCTTATCATGACATCAGTATTTATTTGATAAGTACGTGAAATACTTATATTCTTTCTACTTCAACCAGCTAATTTTCTGTGAAAGAGAATACCAAGTGATGGTTATCAACAATATAAGTGAAACTAAGAATGTAAATTGACTAATTCTTCTACTTTTCATATTCAATACTTGACATTATAGAGGTTTTATTTTGGTAGCTACAGTATGAACAAGCAAACAATTAGATTCTAGTTTAGAAATTACATTACAATTTTTCAAAAATACAACATCAAACAAAAGAACGGAAATATCAATGATGCAAAAAAAAACCCAACAGTTAAAATATGTGTGCCGGATCTTCGAGCGAATTAATGTGTGTGTGTGTTTTTTTTTTTCAATCTACGCTGGAAATAACGTGACGATTTTTCTACGAGAGTTTTTTTTTTATCGTTTCGTCATTCTACACAATAAAAAGTAATTGGGTTAGATATGTATGATACGGAATTCGTTTATTGTGGTATTCAGGTATATCTGAAATATTTGCAATAGTACTGGTCTGGGATATATGTTTCATTTCATATTAATATAATTACATGAACAGGTAGACTCGTTTAGATCGTGTTATTATTGATCTACTAACTATATTGAGGATTCGGTTAAACGATTGAACATACTGTTCTTTATGGGAAATCGATTAATTCATCAAAGTTAATATGAAAACTATGTGAACCAATGAAGGAATATAGTTTATTTAGCCTAGATTATAATACGACTAATAAGTCAATTAACTCCCCTTGAATCTTCACCACGTGCTAGTCAATCAATACGTCATCGTTGATTGGCAGCTGGATGATATTAAAATGTGTTGGCTCTCTGGGTGGGCGGAGTTTGATACTTATATCAGTAGGATATGTCAGTATCCAGCTATTTGTTTATAATCAAACGATATAGATATTTATCAACAGGTAGATCAACACACCTTACTTTATTTATATTAACTGTAATTGATATGATGCATCGGTGCACCGCGAAAATCGATTTTACACCAGGTCAATTTGGAGAAGATCTCTTCTGTTATTTCTGATTGTCAGAATTGCTATTTGTATAACATGATATATAATACATATTCCAATATCGATAATGATGCAAACACATCTACGAAATTCAGAGTTTACATAGTCTAGTCTCGGCAACAGTGCATAATTTAGCTCCTATTAATGTGGTTTGTTTAGTTGGCTTTAAAAAAAAATATTAAGGTTACCCGAGATTTAAGAAACCGTGATGTGGAAACATGCGAAACCGATATATAGGTACATTATTTATAAGTACCTGCAGAATTCCATTAAACACCCAAGTTGTATGATAAATGATAATAGTATGATTATTGTTTATATACATAGTAAAACCATTTCCATTATACACCTTCTGAATTCTTCTACAAACCACAACAATAACAACACAACTCATAAAGAAAGACGAAATATATCAACAAAGTGTCGGCAACTCATTTTTCATCATGACATTTACAGTATAATTCATTTCAAATGGCAAATAAATGGATTTCAAATAATGATTTGAGCAAGTTTGGAGTAAAGGGAGTAAAGGAAGGTGAAAAATAAAGATTTAGTACAAGGAGATAGTAAGAAATGGAAGTACATTTACATTATTTAGTAATGTCAAAGCGTTAATTTGCTGGCAGAAACAGCTTTAACAATTCCATTGTGCTATATTTTTTTGTACACTATTACACTGTTGAAGCTGAGAAACGAAAAAAAGTGTTATATGAAAGATCTGTTTCCAGGAAGCCAATATTTTTCGCTTTAAGATCCCCTTTCACCCCAATCTCCGACCAAATGTGACTGAAATGAAAATAGTCAGATAAAAATGTTAGAAGCAACCTAATGTTGGAAGAATCAGAAGATAACATGTCATGAAATACAATAAAATCACATCGGAAGCATATACATGTACACGTAGTAATAAAAGGAGAAAAAAGGTTTTTTTAAGATCCAGAAAAGTTGATGAATATAACTAAAGCTGTCAGCGATGACATTTATTTGCAGCACTTGAGATTAAAATATCGTCCTAAAATTGGTCCAAGGCAATTTGGTAATCCGTAGTTTTTTTTCTTTGAAACGAAAAATTGTTCTTTATAATTAATTGTTCAAAGGAAACTTATGGACAAAGTGATAATTTTGTTTATCTCACAGAATAGATGCTGTATTCATATTTTACTGATTGAAATTGCTGGTCAATAGTCTTTTACTTATAACCAAGGCTAAAACCTATCCGTTTTACAATTTATAGAATCTATCAAATTCTTCAACGACCTTTGTGTGTGTTCCTAAAATCTGTGTTTACATGTTGCCATATATTTTAGCATAAAGTTTCTGGTAATGTTTATCATAAAAATAAATAGTCTTCATTAAATATTATGCTTACTTATTACAGATTTCTTTGAAATACTTAATTTAATTACCAGATATTCCAATTTCTCAATTTCACCATATGGAAAAAAAATAAGAACTTCACCAAAAACATTCTTGTATTTTTTCAGAACAATTTATGAGTGAATGATACCCACTTGAAAAACAGAATGTAATGAAGCCTTTAATATTTTCCACCCATGCTCGATAATTTGACCTCCATGTTTTCGTTACGACTTACAATTTTCCAGAAATGTATAAACATTGACAGAAGCACCTTCGATTAACCAGCCAATGTCATGTTCGTCGTAAGTTTAGAATGAGTTATGAAGTGAGAACATTCCTTAAAACCACACTAGAACGGCGTTTGAAAGGCAGTTGCAAATGTTGAAGGCTATCATTACAAACTGTCGTCTTGAACGAAATGGTGACGTAGGGATATTTCTCATTGGAATATTGTTTGATATCTTGATTTGGTTTGATCAAGACTAATCAAATGTTTAAAACATGTGTGATATGGCATGAAGATCGCGTGCTGAAAAACAAGTTTATTTAGATACACCATGGGGCCGAACGTAATGGAAATGAAGTCAGGTGATATTTGGCGGGAAACTATGGGAGGCCTATTGATGGAATTAGGCAAGTAAAAACAAAAATGATGATGAGAATTCAAGATGGCCACAAACAAACCTTAATATCAATACTTGGGAAAATTGGCTCGACTGTGGATTGATAAAAGAAAGTGTAAGATCTGATATCTTTAGAATCGTTGACAAAGCAGGAAATAATATTAAAAAGAACAATGGTTGAAAGAAGAATTCACTTGAAATCTGAAGTAGTATGACGTTTGTTCTAAGCCATCAAAGCGGGAAAGGAAGTGATCCCAACATCGAGACTTATTCAGCAGACATGATATATGCCTTGGTTATGCTTATAGCAAAATATCTTAATCAGTGACCAGACCCAACAGAAACAATTTACAAAAGAGGAAATAAATTCATCAATAGTTAGAATGAACTGTAATGAATTGCTAGTTAAGAAATGTTCGATGTCATGATCGTTCGTTTACTTGTAAATGAGCGTTAACTGTCTCAAATAAAATTGATTAATAAGTGATAGATGTTAGTGACAAGAAGGATGTTAGTAGCGAGCATTTTAAATTTGGATAATTGTTTAATTAGTTGTTTAATTGTTTAATCTCTATATAAATGATTTACCATTTCATATACAATCTAACTGCGACCTATTTGCGGATGACACTACTATTTATACATCTGGTAAAACTATTACTGATATTCAACTGAAATTGCAAGAAGATACTGATTCAGTCTTAAACTGGTGTTCTTTTAATGTTATGATTTTAAATGAAAAGAAAACGAAATGTATGTTAATTACGACAGCCCAAAAGAGGAGATTTTTAGGTAATTTATCAATTGAGCTTAATAATCAGTTAATTGAGCAAGTTGACAATTTTAAACTTTTAGGTGTTATTGTAAATCAAAATCTCTCTTGGACTCCTCACATTCAAACCATTGCAAAAATTTTAAATTCCAAGTTATTTCAATTGCGCCAATTAAGAAATGTCTTACCTGAAAAGTTTAGAGCTATTTTTTATAAATGTCACTTTCAACCTTATCTTGATTATTGTTCTACTATTTGGGATTCGCACGATATTGAAGCCGCCGACGTATTACATAGACAACAAAAAATTGCTTTCAAATTGATTCTAGGTTTCAGATACAATACTGATTTGGCACTTAACCTTAAAAGGCTTAACATTGTAGACATTAAAACAAGACATAACTTTAATGCGTATAAATTTATTTATAAAACTCTTAACAATATGTCTCCATCCTACCTTTCAAATCTTTTTAGCTATAAACAAACCCCATATTCCAGTATAAATTCAAAACTTATTGTACAAAAACCACGAATTAATATGATTAAACAGAGTATTAAATATAAAGGACCAATTCTATGGAATGGACTAGGGGATAATATTAAGTCAGCTCCAGATTTTAAAACTTTCCGGAAAATGATTCTTGATAAGCTTTCAAAAGTATGAGAATATGCCACTTTCGTATTGCTTCTGGTTGTAGGTCATGTGTCAGCTCTGGTTATATTTATTTGATTCTTCTATGATTTAACTGTAGATGCTGTGCCTGTGAGCCGTGTCTTCTAGACCGGGGCCTTGTTCTCGAAAACTTAACTTAAGATGATTTAAGTATTCTACATCTTATTGTTAATCACTAAAATCGATTTTATATTGAGTTCTCTTATACAATCAGATTGCCGTACATCTGAATTTATCTGGATTAAGTTTTCGAGAATGAGACTTCTAATTAAACCCCCCTCTAAAATTAGATTTTACTTCCATTATTAATTTGATTGTTTCTCTGTTTTATCTTATGAGTAGATGCTGTGCCTTTGAGCCGTGTCTTTCAGACCTGGATCCTTATCCTCGAAAACTTAACTTGAGTTGATTTTAGTATTCTATGTCTTCTGACTGGTTAATCACTAAAATCGATGCTATATTGAGTTCTGTTATCAACGCAGATTGCCGTACATCTTAAAATTCTGAATTAATTTAGGTTAAGTTTTCGGGAGTGAGACTCCTGATTAAATCCCCCTCTAAAATGAGATTTTACTGTCGCTAATAATTTGATTGTTTTTGTGGTTTTATCTTATGAGTAGATGCTGTGCCTTAGAGCCGTGTCTTTCAGGCCTGGATCCTTATCCTCGAAGACTTAACTTAAGATGATTTTAGTATTCTATGTCTTCTGATTGGTTAATCACCAAAATTGATATTATATTGAGTTCGATTATCAAATCAGATTGGCGTACATCCTAAAATTCTGAATTTATCTGGGTAAGGTTTTCGAGAGTGAGACTCCTGATTAAATCCCCTTCTAAAATAAGATTTTACTGCCGTTAATAATTCGATTGTTCTCTGATTGAACTTATTAGTTTGTCGATGCCGTGCCTTTGAGCCGTTTCTTTCAGACCTGCAGGATCATTATCCCCGAAGACTTAACTTCAGATGACTTTAGTATTCTATTTAATCCCCCTCTAAATTAAGATTTTATTGCCGTTGTTAACTTCATAGTTTCCCTGATTTAACTTCTGAGTTTGAATTTGTAGAGGGTTTGCCTTTGAGTCGTATCTATCAGACATTCTTCTATACCCTCTAAAATCTGATAACTGCCGTGTTAATTTGACTGTTTCTCGGATTTAACTTACCAGTTTGTAGATGCCTTGCCTTTGGGTCGTTTCTTTATACCCTGATTCTGTGCCCCATGGAACTTGCTGCCGTGGTTAATTTGATTGTTTCTGTTCAGGAGATGAGGGCTTTCTTCGCTACGCTGTATCCTGTACTTTCTTTACTAAACTCATTGAATTTACTGCAGTGGTTAAATTGATTGTTTAAGATCAGGAGGTGAGGGCTTTCTTCGCTACACTGTATCCTTTACTTTCTATACTAAACTCATTACATTAGAATTTATTGCCGTTGTTAAAATGAATGTTTATGATCAGGAGGTGAGGGCTTTCTTCGCTACACTGTATCCTTTACTTTCTATAATAAACTCTTTAAATTAGAATTTACTGTCGTGGCTAACTTGATCGTTTCTCTGATTTTAGTAATGGGTTTGTAGATGCTGTGCCTTTGAGCCGTTTCTTTCAGACCTGGTTCTATGCAATTTAAAATTAGATTTTGCAGCCGTAGTTATATTGATCTTGTTTACAGTTGTATTTGTAAATTTTCTTCTTACAGTTGTGGTGACTCTACTTTTGAATTCCAGTAGAAATCTGAACGAAAATATTTATTAATATGTTTTCTTTACTCTCGGAGCATGTCTAGTTGAAGCAGTGCAGTTCTTCTTCTTTACTTTTAGATTGCAGTAGAATTTCATCAACAATAGTTAATAATAGTTATCTTGCCTCTTACATTCAATTCAAGTAGTTATAGTCATAGCGTTGCATGGAATCTGCTCATAAATACTTACTAATGGTTTACCTGTCTCTTGCAGTTGTGGTGTCTTTACTTTTTAGACTGCTGAAGACTTCTCATCGTCAATATTTAATAAGAGTTATCTTGCCTTTTACAGTTGAAGTAGTTCTACTCAGAGTTGCAGAGGATATCGGAACTAAAATACTAACTAACGGTTAACTTTCTTCTTTCAGTTATAGTGTAGGTGCAATAGATGTCTGGACGAAGTACTTACTTATAGTCCTGTCTCTTGCAATTATATTTTGGCTGTTCCATCTCTTACAGATTTATTACATTTTGACATAACATATTTTAATTATTTCCCTTCCAGGTTTTCTATTTGGCATTATCATTTTTGGCAAACAATTCACACTTTTGGCAAATCTAAATTCATAACACACTGTCAGGGGATGAGTAAACATCCTTCAAGCTGGTCTTGAGCATGGATAAATCCTACCTCCCCCTCCAATTTAGAATAAGAACATTAATGGAGTAGGGTTGGGTAGCCCGCTCGCAGCACTTGCACTGACCTACCTTTGGCTTCACAAATTTTAATGAATTTTTTTTTTTTTTTTTTTTTTTTTTTTTTTTTTTTTTTTTTACAATTTGTCGCAATGTACTTAATCGCTTGAGGATAATATGTCCATTTAATACACATGTACTTGTGTATATTGCTATATTGTATATCTTAAAAAAATATCCAGTAGCCTGTGGTCATGTATTTGATCTCTAAATCATCAAATTCTGTACACTAATCGCTTGAGTATAATATGTCCATTTAATACACATGTACTTGTGTATATTGCTATATTGTATATCTTAAAAAAAAAAAAAATATCCAGTAGCCTGTGGTCATGTACTTGATCTCTAAATCATCAAACTTTGTACACAATTTTTTTTTTTTTTTTTTTTTTTTTTTTTTTTTTTTTTTTTTTGGTGTCTATATGTTGTATATTGTATCTATGTTTGTCCCCATGGGCTGGGTGTGAGACAGGACCGTTACCACTCGTGGTATAGGGCCTAATTCTGACCCATGTAAAATAAAGAGTTTATTATTATTATTATTATTATTATAGAGTTATTGCCACTAGAATGTTAGTCGCGAGTAAGATGCTCTTCTATTAATTATAATGTTATTGCTCTTTTACCGCCGTTTCCCTCGTTAATGACTAGCTTCTCACAAATAGCGGAACAGTTTCAATCTAGACCGACAAAATAATTAACGTATAATGAAAGTCAAGTTGTGAGGCTAATTACAACAATTTGTCTCGTTCATACTGGACACAATAATTGATGACGTTTTCAATATCATGTATGAAAGTGTAATTTGTGGTTGTGGATAGGGTGTAATATTGATGCATTCATTGTATTTAGAGAAACGCACTGGTGTATTATTTGAAGGTTGTTTTAGGATTTCAAAGGGGGTGAATGTTCAGATACAAAATTGTTCGATAAATTTCTTTACAGTTTTTCCAATTTATTAAAACTAATACGGATACCATTTGTAAACATTGTGTTATGTACCGTTTTTACCATCATCATAATTTTAACACTTTAAGGCAGATGAAGAATTAGCTTTATTTTTGACAGTTAAATCTTAGATCTAATTCCAAATATAATGGAACTTTGTTCGGTTCACTTATTAATCTATAAAATATTAAATATATAATTGCGTTCATTTCGCTCAATTGCCCCCCTTCATTTTCCCATTTATTACAATTTCTTCTACTTGGTTACATATCCATCTTTAATCGTAAATGCTAGTTAAATCCAGAGAAATTAGCTGGACTAACGAGACTATATAAAGCTATTAATATCCAGTGTAAGATTATAATCTGTAATAATGTGTATAGAGGTTAACCTTCCCGGATGATGGTTGAATATAGCCTCTATTTCCAGATTAACAGCCTTGTAATTAACTTTAAATAGTTTCCTCAACTGAGCGCAAAGAAATATTTTCGGGTGATCGCCTCGACATTATTGTCTTAAATCTAATAGAGATTTGACTGCGATTATATCAGTGATAAAATAAAACCACGACCCACCATCTGTACTGATATTGGCCTTTAAAACGTTTTATAGAATAGTAAACCAATCAATATCGCTTTATAAATAGCCAGTGTCCAAATAATATAAAAATATTTTTTAATACAACTTATGTTTGAAAATTTACATGAAATGAATATAGAAACTACGGATCACGCTGCCAAAACTTTGTTATCAAACTAATCTCCTGATTCATAACTAATTTGATAAAACTTTACTCTAATATCTGCGAATAAGAAAAAAAGACATCCTAACAAAATTGAAATCATTTCAAATGAGATTACCGTGGAATAATGTTTGTCAAATTACGATTTCTTTTCACAGATTTTATTAAATTTTATCTGTTTACCGACTCAAAAGCCAAACAATTACTGACAAATCGTTTAATATGGCATTGAAAAGACGGAAAACTTAGGTCTCTAATTTCCACTTTCAGTTTTCAACCAGACATGATGACAATCTGCCTACTATTGAACTTCTTTCCGCTAGGGACATAAAATTAACGGTGAATGTGTTTTATCAAGAAAATTGTCTTTTTGTAAGGAAATTCTATTGAATTAAAACATGAGAATCAATATTTGTTAAGTCTTTATCCATTTTGTTGTAAATTGGAAAGGTTTTCGCTCAAGTATCGTTTTCCAACTTGTAATTTATTTAGAAAGTTTTTTCTGCTTACGAATAAAAACAAATTTAATGACCGGTTGGAAGATTTTGTTTGATTGAAGAATTGTGTTGTATGATTGGAATAATATTTAACCACTATTCACCAACAAAACATCAACCAACTTTTATTTCCTTAACGAGTGAAGAGTCTTCCACTTTGAAACATAAAAGAATTGACCGAACACCCATCTGGCACTAAGTTGAATCCTTCCGCTTCAATTCTCCCTGATCTTGTTTGAAAGGAAACGATTTCATGTTTAAAAGCATTGGGGCGAAGGCTGTCTCGAAATAATATTCTCCCTGATGTGATCATCGTCAGTCGATAGTGTCTTAATGGATATCATTATTTCGCCATTTTCCCTCGCATTGATTTCACGGATGAAAAGCTATTCTGGTCGGAAAATGTGTGAAAATGAGCCCAAGCTGACACAGCTAATAGGCATTTAGTCAGTTCAATAGATGCTCGTAAGATCGCTTCTTGTGCACAAACCTTATAATGAGATCGCTTTTGACCCCAGACAAATCGAAGACAATTTATTTGATCGGAAGGATACGGGTCGGAAATAACCCGCAGTGAGAAAAACAGTATCAAGCTGGTGTAAAATATTGAACGCTGTAGGGGTTGAAATATATTTAGGGTGTGTGGTCGTCTACGGCCCATGCCGAGATAAATAAAGTCACAAAGATGCAGTGTGTTGATTTATGCTACAGGGATTACGATCTTTTTTAAATTTGTTAAATTATTGTGTGGAAATCAAAGCAATTGCCCGTTATTTGGTAATTATTTTGACAGTGAGTGTAACCGATTTTCCTTCGATCCTCCTCTTGCCTGGGGTAACACTCAAATATTACTTGTTGTAATCAAAGGCTTTGACAAATTCTAGATCAATATGGGCCAAGTAAATTAAGAGAATTAAAGCAAATTGAAAATCTGCCCTTAAAGCAGCGGGACAGAGATGTCCTAGTGGCATATTTGGTAACTAATTAAAATCTATTGAACCCGCGGGATCATAGGAATTGTCATAAATATTATTTAAACAAGACTTTAGACGAGGAGGAATTATATTTAGTGAAACGTTTATTTTAACATTTGGTTCAATTCTTTAGGTCTATATATACAATATACTAAACAAACCGTTTATTTCACCATCAAAGTAGAATTTTATCAGGAAATAAAAAAATAATAAGTTGAATAGAATATTCCCCTGAGAAAGATATCCCAGACCATGTAATTTTGGAGTCTCATAAAATCTGTGGTTCTCTCTCATTTTATCGTGAATAGCAAGAAGAAAATGTAACATTAAATTGTCATTATTTTTTTAACGGAACTGATTGAGGGTCATTATAGAAACACATCAATTCCAGAAATTTATTTTTCTAAATTTCTTTGTTTATATGTTGATTGTCTTGTAGCCATAAATCGAGTTGCCTGAAGATCTCTCTAAGACAATGCACCCGCAGTGGACTCCCATAATTTAGTGTTGACTAGAAGATTATCAATTGGTGATCATAGCGACAGATGCAGTGCTATAAATCAAAACATATAAAACTAGTGAATAGGTCAAATAAAGAGACGGATCTTTTATAAGTTGCCTCCTCCAAAAATATTATAACAGTACTTAAACACAACTTTTCTGGGCTTATTGTTAATAGTTGAATATTGTTATAGAGGAGATTAATCGTTTATGTTTTGCCAACCCTCAGAGGGATTGAGATCATAAAGATAGGACTTATTCCTTCTATGTCCCTGATTTTTCATCTATGCAACAGTGTTTGGTTATAAAAAAAGAGAGACGAAGCTTTCAGAAAAGAAACTTTAATGCTTTATTTTTCAGAGTTAACGTTAGTCAGTTAAAGTATTGAGAAATATTAACATTTTAATGGTAAACGGTATCAGTACCAGGGAAATTACAGAAAAATATATGCACAAAAATAAACGTTCTTTTCACAGATATTGATGCAAGAGTCTACGATAGAATAATAGAAGATACATTTAACATTTGCAGAGCAATTGTTCTCATTAAATTCCCCAGGAAACTGTCGAGCTATTTACATAAACAAATATATTAGCAACTAAGAAACATGTTGTAATCATTATATAGATATAAGAGTGTAATATGGTGGAGATAGAATACACTAGAGTGATATTTAGATACATATTATTATTAACACCATTCAATTCTTCTAATTCTTACTCTATGACACTCACTTACATAATTCTTTACATCTTCTCAGTACTATTTATTTCACTCCTACCTCATTTGTAAGACATAAATGCGTTGTATACATCATTGAATGCAGGTTAACATTATCATTTCATTATTAAAATGGGTTGAATTATGCATTCATTTAAAAACATCTACTCATTATATATTTCAAAACTCGACCCTAATGAACTTATTAGGCCTACACATGTAGAGGGTTATGTTATAATAAAGTCATTATTTTCAAAGACGATTGATATAATATAGTCATTATTAACAAAGAAGGTTTCTATTATATAATAGTCATTATTTAGAAAGAAGGTTTCTATTATGTAATAGTCATTATTTACAAAGAAGGTTTTATGTCATAAACATGTTTTTTTTCAAGCAGGTTTACATAGGTATATTATATAGTAAAGTCCTTATTATTTAAAAAGCAGGTTTATATTACATAGTATAGTATAATCGTTATTTACAAAGACAGTTTATACTATATAAGAATCATTATTTACACATAAGGCTTATAGAATACACTAATCATTATTTAAAAAGAAGGTTATGTTATATGATAAAGTTATTATTTACACAGAAGGGTTATGTTATAATACAGTCATTATTTTCAAAGACGATTGATATAATATAGTCATTATTTACAAAGAAGGTTTCTATTATGTAATAGTCATTATTTACAAACAAGGATTGTATTATATAAAAGTCGTAATTTACAAAGACGGCTTACGTTATATAATACAGTCATTATTTAAAAATAAGGTTTATATCATATTTTAGTCATTATTTACAAAGAAGGTTTATATCATAATTATATTAGTCATTATTTCCAAAAAAGATTTATATCATATATTTATTATAAGGTTTTCGTTACATAATAAGTTATTTTTTTTATAGAAGGGTTATATGATCTATAGTCATTATTTACAAATATATTATATACAAGGAACAAAGCCGAGAGCATTATTTATTTATTTATATTTTATGTAGTCAATATTTACAAAGATTGTTTATATTATCCATGTATCTTAAATACGTATTTACATAGGAATGGAATAAAATGTATATCAAAATTATATGAAATAAGAATATTGTGTTGAATAATACTTCTTTGGAAAAGAGTATCTAAAAGTTGTCAAAAGAAAATAGATAATGCGTATATATTTCTTATTAGTTATTGTTTAGGGTACATGCATTGCAATACTTATCGAAGATGTGCGTTAATGTATGTCAGACTTTCTACTATTGGGACGAAATGTCATCACAAGATAGATCTAAATGGTTACATTGGTATTTAGACAGGAGAGGGTAAAATCATTTGTTTAGCATGTGTTGTAGAGTAGGAAATAAATAACAGACTTGACTCCAGTATTCTAGATGTACACATTGTAACAACACATGTTAAAGCATCTCAAAACACATGTTATACCAACCATAAATAAACAATCACATCAAAATGAATGTCGGAACTTTCCGGTTGGTTCACATCGGTATTTTCCGTCATGATGGTCTTGACGATTTACCACGAAAACAAGGATGTTCCTCACATATTATAATTGAAGCAGCAACATTTGAAAACGATCGTATAGGGAGGCAAAAATCTGCGAGTAGTATCGAGCACCACTTTATAACTTCGTTACCCCGGTCCTCTGAGATCTTGTGCTGTTTTAAACTTGTTGAAAAAAGGTAAACTACCAAAACAGTTGGCCCATAGTTACTCTTGATCGTCTGAGGTTCGTGCGTGTGTCTGGAGTATAAGCACCCAACCCTCACCAGATCCACGGAAGACCGTGCCTGTTCAAAAGTTTTAAACTGGACCCCAAAACACCAATTTCTCGACAGAGGAACACCCGTAGATCGTTAAAATCAATACCTTTTGATCGTTTATATTCAATGAAATCTTATGAGTTTACAATATACTATACTCCCACATTCAAAAATCAAAATCAGTCATATGTCCTTAAATATATTAGTTCCATTTAAATAATATCAACGGTTCTGAATATTAACAGTTCTGAAAGAAAAATAAGAAGAAACATCTCTTTAATATTAGGATAACAACTGAAAGTTACTTCTTTCTAGCTGTTCCTTGCTAAACCTCTTGGTACTGATCTTTTCAGGATTCTCCTAAACCATATTCGACTGGAATTTGTGAGTGAACAGGACTATTTCAAGGCCTTCGGACTATCGCACCCCGATCGTGAGCAAGCAAATTATTTAATGAATGTAGAAAACAAAAGCTCTTACCTATTGTATGTAAACGTATATCTATGCCATTTTCTAATTCGTAGCGCGACACTAACGAAGTCGGGGGTCATTTTTCATTGAAACAAAGTGGGGGTACAGTAAAAACTCCGCTGACGAGCTAAGGTGGCACTCACTTGCCTCAACCCAAATCGTGACACATGGCCAGAGATTTTATAACTTTGTATTCACATGTATTCCCATTATTATTTTTGTTGCCATTTAGATCCAATTTAAATTTGATAATTTTTCTTTATAAATACATGCATACATATTCAGAAAACTTTAACATAAAGTTCATGATGTTTCAATATTGTCTCCGTACAGTTACGGGCGCGTGACCTGGGCGTCACCAAACACATGTCTTCAAAGGTGTTTTCGCACTTAACTTCTTTGCTAGTGTTTTTCTTAACCACAATAAAAGTATTTTAATGTTGGAAATTTTGTTAAGAACTACTTCACCTGAATGTAAAATTATTAAACTCACGATTGTATAAGACCCTTTCATACCACAATGTTTCACAACTTCCGTTTATTTAAACTTTTGATTTGATTCCAATATTCATGGGTTTAATTGTCTTATTTTCATTAGTTTATGTCAATATTTGATTTAACAAGACTTATTCTGGCATGCGCACTTATGATGATTGGAAATTGAAATGGTGTAATTTTATAGGTAAGCACACAAGGCGCCGGGAGGAAAGCACGTGCTTTTTCGTTTCAGGTATGAAATTTAGTTTGTTTTCACAGATTGAGTTTTTATTATGAAAAATTAGCTCTCTATCTAAACACCCTTTTAACAAAAAGCAATTTGCATGTATTGTAAAGCCAGGAAAATACCCCGAAGTTATGAGAGGCACCATTGAGAAAAATAATGTTGATTTCCACCCTGACAATGTATTACGGTTTCAATTGTGCTCATCATTATATTTCGTTTATAGGAAGAATTTTGTCCTTTCAAAGAACTGGGGTTATTGTTGTTGTAATACCGCCTCTTTTTACTAAACTGCTACCTTTTGTCGAGTAAATCTGTGTGATTTATTTTTCATTAAGATGGACAAAGTAAATTTCTGCCCACCTTATGTTCTTATTGATGCGATCACGTGGAGTCTTAAACATGGACAAAGTTCGGTATAGTAGCCATGTTTTTCTTAATTTGTTTCAATGAATAGTAGTCGTAGTTTAATAATATTTTCCAGATTAGCGCCCTTTGTGACAGAAGATTTCATGTAAATCCAACACCGTGAGCAATACCAAGAGAAGGCAACTCTGTACTCATCGACACCCAAATACATTATAAACGATCTTATCGACGTGTATGAAAACATCCTATACATCAACGAAATTGTGGATTATTCGCACGGATGTACTGAAAGACCTCTAATTTGATAGTTCAGTAGGCTTCATTAGAAGTTATCTAAGCATTCAATGAAGTTAGGATAATGATATGATACGAGGAAAATAGAATACACTGTTTAAATATTGAATCTTATAATTTGAATACTATTCTCAATTCAAATACATCTGTATAACTTTATTAAAAAGATCATCTTTCAAAGATGTATAAAGATTGAGTAATTATCAGAGAAGTAGAATATCTGTTTTCTTTCAAGTACTTCTTTAGTAGTGTCAGGTCTTTTAAACTTTACATACCTGCATAAGTTATAATTTATAAGGAAAATTAGCCGACATGGTTCATTCAAAATGAGTGTACTAATCTAAAGGATAATTCGATCTTTGATTTTTTTTTTAATCCAATATTACTAAACAATCTTCTTCCATCATTTTCTCTGTTAATTTTAATTGAAATGACATTACTTTAAGATCTGTAAATATTAAAAATAACCACGATTTTAAACGGCACACATTGTGTTTGTAAAATTTGCAAAAATAAACATCCGTTCAACCAATAAAAATTTAGACTCAAAATCTTGAAATTTTTAGTTGATCTCATCCGTAATAATGTTCGCAACTCTCTTACGAAATTTAAGCCTTGAAATCCACGTGTAACTATAATTATCATGGAGGTAGGGATATAAGAGATTGTGCGATTTTTTAGCAGTTCTAGTACTCCCCCTTTAATATGATAATGAATTTATAAAAAAATCTATTAAAACATTACACTTTAAAGCTTCATTGAGCCATTTTAACCAAAACTATTTACGTTTAGCTGGAATCTCGAGTTATAATAATATACATTTATACACGTGCAAAATATATATGACACATAATATAGCGTCTGGTAACAAAATCAAGATTTCAACAAAGCCTAAGCTCCCTTGTGACTATGACCACAATAGATACAAATACATTGTATATTGAGTCGACATTTACAAGATAAACAAATTGATTCACCTCAACTTTAAATTCACATTATTTGCTTAACTATAGGCCCTAATATGCCCTGAGATAATTAATTATAATGAAAATTGCAATGTCCAGATCAATATCATAAGAAACGTCTGCAACATGTTCATTTTGTCGTTTTAAGACGATAGTAGAGTTTTCGAGAGTGAAGTACACTTGAAGCCAACTCAATTTATATATTGTTGATTTTCCTTCAACTCTTACTAATGTAAACTTTCCCCTTTTGTAAAAACCACGAAAATGAATGTACTTAAGAGTTATTAGTGAAATCATGTTATTTATAAAAGACTGTTAAGAAATATTTCACTTAAATGAAATAAATCTACCGGGAAGCCCCGCCTACATCTCTATCAATTAATTTGCTGACCAATTAGAGTGCGCCATCAAATGCCTTATTTGGATTATTTTCTTGCAATGATTTGGTGTGATGTTGAAAGAAGAGTCATTATAACATTTCACCTTAATTTCAACAATGACAACAGAAAAGTAGGATGCAGTAGACGTTAAAATCTTTGATGTTATGTATTAGTGGCAAAAGTTAAAAGACTTTTTAAGAAGTGTAATGGCAGGAATGGAAGCGCGCGACACATCACCAGTAGCAGACGATAAGTTAGTAGTACGAGATTGTTATGAAAGTGATAGTGAAGCAAGTATTTGTGTAGAAAGTGGAGATGAACAATCAAATAATGAAAATAATAATAATATACCAGCATTAATTCGAGATCCAATTCAACATTCACCACAGCCTTTAAAGAGACCGACACCATTTTCAGTTCTAGATATACTGAGTCCTAGTCGATTCCATGGTAATTGCGTTAATGACGTCACACAAAGTAATGGTAAGTAGATATAATTTAAATATGAAATCTTTTATATTAAATTACGAATATTTAAATTTCATTTGAAAATTCAGGGTATTTTTGAGGCTTTCATTACAATTTTGGCTTAAATAAATATATTAATTTCCACAAAATGGTCATGGAAGAAATGCATGGATAAATAAGGCATACCTTCAGTTTTGTATGAAAATTTTCTGGCCTACTGACATATTCCATATTATATACTGATATTAATTGTATGTGTTGCCTTAACTGAGTATTAAAAGTTATAAAATATACTACAATAGAAATAGGCCTACTGGCTTAATTCTAAGGCAGAGAACATTTTGTTTTGATGCTTTTGAAAAGAATAAACAACCTAAAATTAATTGACTAACAGCATACTAAGGATAGATAGATATATATATGGGAACTGACTGTACGCAAAAATACCACGAAGAATTTGTTAATAAAAACAACCGTTTACAACTGATTGAATCTAATTGAAATCATAATTGAAATTGCCCTATGGCAAAGTTTGAAGTGACTAAAATCAAATTGTGTTTTCTCATGTTGAAGTTCTTATCTCGATATCTCAATATTTAAAGGTTCAATTATTTGTTTGATGTTAATGGGATAAACTTTACCCTTAAATACATGTTAAAAGGTGTGATAATTATTTTATTTTCAAGGCTAGCCAGTTATTTAACATCGATTATATTGCAAATCATTTTAAATATACGAAAATATCATTATAGGAACACGTATATTATGTTGTAAAAATTATTTTATTTTGATATAATAAATCATAATGATTATTATTGGCTGAAAGATTTTATTACGATTCAAAAAAGACAAAGTGAGCATATTAAATGACATACCACATAAATGTTTTCAATAGTTTCTTGCACATGTACATACATAGGACATTTATTGTAAGTTGCAACGTCGCTTTGCAGTAAAAGAAATTAAATTTTCTACTTTAACTTATCTTTAAACATAATACAATAAATGGATCGAAAATGTTATAAAAAATTAGTTATATTTAAACATATAAATTATATAACCTGTACAGGACTTTAGAAAACACACAAACTAAATAGAAATTAACTATTTAATATTTTAGATCATTTTGATGGTTACATGACTCAAGTAGGCCTTTAAAATATGTATGAAAATTTGAGCTAATATACGATGCTTAAAGGAGCCCATATAAAAAGCTAATGGTGCGTAGTGAAGAGAATTATATTTTTATTCAATAAGTACTCAGTAATCCCAATTTTATCATCTATTTCATCAATATATCTTAAGTACATAATTAAGTGAATTGTGTGACTTCCATAAAGCCTTTGATTCAGTTAAGTGTGTAGTTTATTTTCACATGTATTTAGTATGTGGTAATAGGTGTCTCTTTACTCTCTTCAACATTCTCTGTCTTCAAATATAAAATCTAAACTTGTTTAAAATTTAATAAAGATGAAATCATAAATCGTAATGAATTTTAAATTTTCATTTATTTTAATAACAAAAGATTATTGGTAATTAAGGTTATATTAACAAGATCTAGTGTAGATTTAACTATATACATTTCCTCCATCTTTTCCTAGTAAGCGCCTAAAGATGAAAAACGTATCATTATTCAGATAACGTTGAAACGATAAACAGAACAACTTGTAAAGCCAATTAAAATTCAAAAAACATATGCCATTGTCCCTCACTTAATTTGCTGTCAATATTATCTTAAGTCTTTCCTATTGAAAATGTGGCAGGATTGGCGAGATTCGATTACCATGACTCATTTTATCACCAGTATTTCAAGTGCTTTTCTTCACCACGTTTTATACAATGCTATTTACTTGATATCATAATGTGTACAGTGATATTTAACTGAAATGATTAGGACTAAGGTGCTATATTGGCAAAGCTGAAAATGGAAATAACAAGTAGTAAATTAAATGGTACCTCCTTACATTTATAAACAAATTTATTATAATTGAACATTATCAGTCCCTCAATATAAATATAGGAGGAAATGTGACAATTTAATAATTATCGTCTAATTCAACTGTCGATTTCAGTTTTCTTTAAGTTATCCTCATAACGACAAGAAAATAAACTACATATTTCTTTAAAAGGTAAAATTATTTTTTTGGTGAATTCAAAGGAAACTACTTAACCTCGATTAAAAATAACAAATAATGCGTACGTTTAGTCATTTGAATCTTCAATATTTCAATTAGAAAAACTCTTTCTCATTGCAGATGGCGCTAAAGAATCAGATAGTGATGATGGTGGTGAAGATATGGACGCGGGGAAAGACGAAAATGGAAATACACATTCAATAACGTCATCAGGAAAATTTGGAAAGTCTCGTCGAGCCAGAACAGCTTTTACTTATGAACAACTTGTCGCATTAGAGAATAAGTTTAAAACCACACGATATCTGTCAGTTTGTGAGAGACTTAATTTAGCTCTATCATTAAGTTTAACGGAATCACAAGTTAAAATCTGGTTTCAAAATAGAAGAACAAAATGGAAGAAACAGAATCCTGGTTTAGATGTGAACAGTCCAACAGTTCCTCTTGGATTGGAGTCGTCATCGAGTGGTCCCTTTCCTTTCCCTTCACCTTATTCAGCTAGTATGTTATATGGACAAGCATTTCACCCTTATTTACAAGGTCACAATCTTTTAGGACCCTTGGGATTTTTCAGACCCCATTCAGCATTTCCGAACTCTAATCATCCGGTTTTCAATTGATGTGATATAAAGATCCTCCTCCGTTCAACATCAAATAACTAAATTAGCATTACCTAACCGCTTTGTAACAATCTGTAAAGCCCAGATTTTGGACGGCGTATGCGAACTCATTTTGAGTTCAAGTTTGGATATACCCGAAATAATTTTTGATATCGACAACCTCGACTGAAAATTTTTTTTTAAGCCATACTTCTGCATTCTTCATGAAAATACATGAGAATTGAATTCCCTTAGAGAGCGTTCATCATAAAGTAAAGTCAATTCGTTTTCCAGCTCATTTCTTTGTTGACAATTTGACAAGATCTTGTAGACATTCTAACGATAAGACATTTTTTAAACAGGAACTCTCATTATTTCCTCTTTTAATGAAGATAAGACTTCACACAGAATTATAGATACAATTTTTGATAAAATATTTTAAAATTTATTTATCATTCACAAATGTTATCAAAACACAGTTCATTCAAGCATTAATTGAGCGCAAAGATTGAATTACATGTTTATGCAAACGCAAGCCTAGGCATTGTTCTGAATTTTGTATAAAGTTATTGTAAGATTAATGTTTGACTGCTAAGTATATTGTATATTGTTATGCAGCTTACAAGAGACAACCATATAAATGTAAAAAGTATTTATCGTTTTCATTAACTATAGTTATATTGTACAAATTATTTATTCAATTCTCATTAAATTTGTCTTCCATTTTTATTCCTGGTGTTAAATGTTTTCTAATCTGTCTTTATTTGACAATAATCACTCCTCAGAAAGACATTATTCTCAATAACGACCAGCAAACAAATTAGAAAATTTGTCATCTTTCATCGCCTCTTGTGACAGTAGCTAATCATTTTCAATCCAAGATCTCCTGGTAATTGCAGCCAGTTTGGCAATATTGTTTGAAGAATTTACCTTATTATACGTAATTAATAGAAGATTAGGCTTCTCATTGTTATTAACGGCATTATCCGCGCTCTGACCCTGAACTGAGCAGGTGCAGCACGGGTTATTTTGGCTTTGTGGGCCGCTCAAGTCCTTACAGGCACCAGTTGTTATGCTCACTTGGGAATTTCTAGCCTAAGCTTGTCTAAAGACATCTATAATGGAAGAAATACGAGGCAATTGTTTGGTCCCTTTGTTTTATAATGACTTGTCAAAGAGTGAGAAAGAGGCGGATCGTTTGGTGGAAACTTTGAAGTTGACGGTTATCCTGAATAAAGGTTGGGTTCTTCATATTGTATCGGTTTAATCTAATAATTACCCCTGTCAATTTCCTTTCCTCATTAGCATGTCGTAATGATCTCCCTTTTTATTAAACCTTTCTCAATATGATAAATCATAACAATTCAAACATGGGCTTAAGATGGAATCGACATGATTTAGCCCCTGTAATCGGCGGGAATAATTTGACTATCTCATGAGAATATTTTGCATAATGCGAATTTCTCAATATAATGGTTAAGGTTGTCATTTTCTGAAAGCTAGCCATGCTTTGAGTTCAAACCATATATTCTTAGCTTAAAGGGATATGTTCACTAACTGTTCGACCAATAAAATTTTAGTCTCGGAACCTTGAAGTTTTTATTTATTATAATCCATAATAATTTCCCTCGAAATATAAGCCTTCAAATCTCTGTGTAGCCATTTATTATGAGCGTTTGAAAGTCAAAAATACGACTTGTCGTTTAGTAAGACTATGCCTTATATAGAAGACACACATACAGAAAATGCAAGATAAATATTTAGGTAGGGATATTTTTGAAGGTATTATGTGATTTCTGTGCAGTTCTAGTACTTCTGGAGGCTATTTACATAATATATTCAAGGCTAAAATCGACCCTCGGAAATGCTGAAAATTCCCCTTTAATAGAATGCTTTCACAATTACTCAATTGATGTATTCTTGCTGGGGTTGATTTGCGCAGGGGAGCCCCCTCCCCCCCCCCCCCCCCCCAAAAAAAAAACCATCAATGTGCTACGAATGTGCTACGAATGTGACCAGTTGCCTGCCAATGTTTCACGACAAATTTGTTTTATTTTTCTCCTTCACTTCCTTCCTGTCTTAGAATGCAAAATCGTATATTTTCGAAGGCATAACCAGATATTTAGGAATGTAAAAATTTAAGCCAGTTTATGCAATTCTTTATAATTGTTAATTTTGTTATTATAATAGTCTAAGATTTAAGATAGTATTAATTTTATCATGATTACAGACAACACTAAAATAGGTAATGTAAATATACAAGTGTGATTTATACCACTCATATTGTGTAATCAATTTTTTACCCCAGTAACTTCCAATACAACCAGTAATTCTATGATTCATTCACGCTTTAAACAAGATTCAAGCACTTTTTGAAGACAATGAAAAATAAACATGTTTAGAGTAAGAATTGAATCCGATTTTAACGAGTGTTTAATGGGCTCTGATCATAGTATTTGAATCGTGTGAACAGAACATACGCTCAACTTCACGTCTCTTGTGTTCAAATAAATCTGTGAGAGTAAAAGACGCCCGAGGTGCAGAAACCAGTCGTTTTTATCAACAACCCTTTATAAGTGAAATTAATCGGGCAATCGACCTATTAGGCCAATTAATTCAAATTGGAAAGTTAGTATTCACTTGACTTGCTTCAATCTTCAATCATTATTGCTTTAAGACTTGGCGACCATTGATCAATGACGTAAGACCACGTGGTATAGGCTTTTGATCGTATTAAAGAGCAAATTAAAGCCGAGGAGCGATTGTAAAGTTACTAATAAGATGGGTCTGTGACAAGAAATGTCAAGTAAGGCATAGACCCTATCATTACTAAAACCTCACCAACAAAATAATCATTGACTGTAGCCACATTAATAATGGTCTTTGGGTTATTGCAGATGGATAAGACACGTGTTAGACGCCTAGTATCTTCCAATTACAGATTAGTCCAGGAGTATTAATGAAAGAGTTCAAATTCTCAGATAAGCATACACCGTCTGTCAATAGTGCCTCAAAATGTGGAAATAATTTTAAGCTAAATCGCTTAAAAGATGCACATGAATACTAATCAGAGATTGTCGCAAATTGATTTCGTATTTTGTCAATGGATAATAATTGATATCTATGTTTCATCTTCTAGAAAATTTGTGGTCATTTATTTATTCGTTTATCTCTTTACTACCAAATGGAAAGACCTTATCGATTTACCAGCAATTTTATATAACAAAGAAAAGTGATCATTGACATACAAAATATAAATTTTAACAGATTCTATGATCTGAAAACAATTTTCCGCTGTTCCTAATAAAAAAAAAGTCGACGCTTTTTTTTCAGATCAGCAATGGAACTTTGCATGTGTAGATATGCACGACTATATGAAAACCAACATAACTATTCTTAACCTTGTTTATTTGGTTTTGATTGAGATGAGAGCACTCCTTAGAATGAAAAAACGAGCTGATGTGCGGCAATAGGGCCATATTAAAAAAATAATCCATTATATTTAGACTTGTCTGTCTGAATAATAGAATGCACGGTTTTCAAACCTAATTTTGATAGCCCCGGAAAGAAATGCAAACTCTGTACGAGACAAACATTTCCAACAAGAATGCATTACTCACTGAAATGTTCTTTCACTCTTGTAAATGTTTGTGAAAGATTAGAGTTGGAGATCATTCTCAGAAAGCAGCAACTACTGTTAATATACTAATATATTGTAATTCGGGTTGTAAGTAATGTTATCTTGAAGATTATTTCGTGTAGACATCTAGGAGATTTATTGATATGATCAAATCTTAATCATTGTTTTGTCATTTATTCAACTCAAGTGAATCTTGATTAAACTCACTACCCAGTTATCCATTAATGTCTGCCCTTCTGTATATAATGGCATCGCAAATAAATTCGTCATTTTCACCGATTTGTTAAAAAGACAAGCTAGCCATCGCGTTAAATTGGATGAAATTGATGAATCATAATAACGTAGTTTTTACTGGCGGTGTATTTAAATTACAACTTGCCTTTTTATCGAAGAAAAGTCTTGCGTGACTGATAGTGACAAATTACTCTATTTCATAGCGACAATAACTTTATGATAGTGAGGGCATTTATTTAAATAAAGTCAATTGTAGTATCTAGATGAAGTTATTTTACGATTCCTATCTTTTGTCGTTTTCTTTAATGAACTCTATTGAGATTATTTCTATCCATTTATTACTCCTTATACGTCCTGTCATCTGATAACAAGTCTACTAAAACGAGAATTTCATTGGTCCCCTAACAGTCTACGAGTTACTGATGGTTGTCGTAATTTGAAGTTAAGTTAAGGGAGATAATTTCCATGGCGATTATTGACAAATCGAATATCGGTTTCTAACAGCAAAACGAGAGTTTAAATCAGAAAATTGTGATCCACGTTCAGTTTGATACTATCAAATAATTAACCAGGGTGCAAGTCAATTTTCTCAGTTCCCTTGACAGTTTATTATCATCATTATTCCTGTATTATCACTCATAAATCCCTCGTTTTCTTCTTAATAGACTCTAACTATTCTCTATGTGATAAAATTTTCCAATTACACAAAAATATTTCCTAATTGAACGACTGTGTGTCGTGAAAAATAATGAAAAGAGAGTTAACATTTGACCTAAAGACTTGTACATGATTGGAATAAATAGTTATTATTAGAGAAAGATCCACGTCAGTTGTTGGCCCAGGTTAATAAATCTGTTATTAATATCTTTATCAATTATAACTGATCAAATCATTTTCTTCCGTACAATTTGTTGCTGATTGAAAAGATAAATAGAATTTGGAAAAAACTTAAAAATATTAGTTGCTGTATTTCTGGCATGTAGCAAAATGTATCAGCGTTTTGAAGAAGTACGGTTAAGTTTATTGTTCAGTTATAATGCAGGAGATTGAGTTTTTTTCTTTGCGCTTATTGACTATTGTTAACGCTTAATAGGCTATCTGTTTAAAATGTTGAATTATAATTAAGCGTTTAGTGAATGTGCTTTTCATTTTGGAGAGCTTCTAAAATGTATATTGGATATATAACTAAAATTGTTTGAGGATGACAAAAACTCCTATGTTTTTCAAGCGAAACAATTCAAATATTTTATGAAGTTTGTATTATTAATACATGTAGAAACTTAATCGATGTGAAATAAAGGGTTGAAGGAGTTCATCATCTTATCTTCTAACATCCTTCAAATCTACGTTAAGTAACGAAAATCAGGTTTTCCAGAAACCTAATCTACTGTCAAAAATATCATATGATATATCCCTAAATCACTGTTCATTTAATCTCATGATAATTTTCTATAGCTATTTTAAGTTCTAGTTTAAATTGTATTTTATAATTTAATTTCTTTAGTCGTCAAGTTATTAACGGTTAAATTGGAGAAATTTAAGAAGGTGTTTTGGCTCGGTCAGCTTAAGATCTCCTCGTCTATTCATCATCTCCCCTCCCAACCAATTAATGACCTGTTCATGAATCCTAAATAAATATTAGTACATTGTTCAAACGTGCTTCACACAATAGGTTAGCTTTCACCGACCACCTCGACAACTGCTAGGCAACTTGTAAGAGGGGCGTCGCGCCATCCAACGAAATGCCAGTAAACAAATCCAGCATAGGTGTTCCCGCCAAGAGGTTAGAATAGTCCAATCAGAACGATCGTTACATTTCAGCTTTTGTTAAGGGGTCAAAAGACACCATTTTTGGCGGCATCTACAGACAGTTTGTCGCCAATTCAGCTCAGGTAACTGTAGCTCAATGTAGGCATATAATTAGAGGCGTGAAAACTGAAGAGTAGACACAAGTGAGTTAGTATTTATGTATATCGATTTTCGTCAACAAACGCTGGCGCCTGGGGTGGCCATGAGCTCATAAGATTAAGAGATCAACGTGTTTTGTCAATTTTGTCATAAATAAAGACGAGTTTTTGACACCTTCAAGTACAAACGATCGCCAAAAGTAAGATGTGATGAATTAAAATGAACAAATTAAATTTTGTTTATTCTCCTGTTTAAATCTTCGATAAATAGTCTACGTTGGACCTTGTCAGTAACTGAGACTTCGGGAACCTCCCCCCTCATTCGTTAAAGAGTGAAAACATTTACACAGTAAATTGGAGCGCATACACTTTACAAATTCTAACTACCTAGTGCTAAATCAAACACTTGAAATATAAAATAAATTAGTCATATAAAAAAAACATTGTAGTCAGAAGGGAATAGGACGGCCATGAGTAAAGAATCCTTAACATATATACATGTTAATTGTACTGTTAAAGAAGAACTTACAGTAACAATCTCTAGACGCATGTTTGCAATAAAAATCCGTGCAAGCAAAACAATCCCGTTAGTCAATATCGCATCCAAAAACATGGCAACATCGAGAGTATTAGTTGTATAGTAGTGAACTACCCCAAAGAGAAGTACCATCAAAGTTAAGTAAATAAAGGATGCAAACGCAATGGTCAACCCGCACTGTTATGTCTCAATGGTGTTAACACAAGAATAATCACTTTTTACATCTGATCTGAAATCATTACAACACTTCGAAATATTTACAATTAAGTCGAAATGAGACGCGAATGAAAGACTAAACAAAAATGTTCACCCCTTCCTATTGCAGCACGATCGAGAAACAATTCCTACTGAAAACTTGTGTTAGAATCTGCTGTGAATATTCAGAATACATATAATTTGTAGCCCAAGGAAGGGCGCAATAGTAGCAATGATGCCATAGAAGCCGTCTTATTTAATTTTTTATACGCCCACACATTAATGTGGGCGTATATTGTAGTCGCCCCTGTCTGTCCGCCTGTCTGTCCGCCTGTCTGTCCGCCTGTCCGCCTGTCTATCCACAATTGTTGTGGACACGATAGAGAGCTGGTTTCTTGATGGATTTTTATGAAACTTGCTGTGAGTGTTTGTAATCACTCAAGGATGATCCCTATTGAAAATCAGACGAATCGACAAATATTTCCTGGGTTATTGCCCTTGCTTTTGAAAATATGTTGTGGACACCATAGAGAGCTGGTTTCTTGATGGATTTTGATGAAACTTGGTATGAGTGTTTGTATTGACATTAGGATAAACCCTATTGAATATAAGAAACCTCGAAAAAATATTTATGAGTTATTGCCCTTGTTCTTTAAAACACGTTAATTTTTCAGCCCGTTACACTCTCAAAGTTATGGACACGATAGAGAGCTGGATTTTTATTATACGCCCACATGAAAATGTGGTCGTATATTGTCGTCGCCCCTGTCCGTCGGTCCGTCCGTCAACATTTCTTGTGAACACTATAGAGACTACAGTTTTCATCTGAATTAAATGAAACTTGGTGTGATCATTGGAATCGATAAGATCTCAATCAAGTTCGAATTTGACGTATTTTCGATGAACGGTTTTTGAGTTATTGCCCTTGACTTTGTAAAAACACGTCAAAATTTGTTTGTGAACAGGATTAAAGCTACAGTTTTCAACCGATTCTGATGAAACTTGGTGTGATCATTGGAATTGATAAGTTAGAACCCCTTATTTTTTATGCTTTTGACATAATAAAATTTGTATTATCGTCTACTCAAATATTATCATTTCCGACAGCTGCCAGTGGGCGTATGTTACCTTGCCTGGCAAGCCCTGGTGAAACTTGCTGTGAGTGTTTGTAATCACCCAAAGATGAACCCTATTGAAAATCAGACGAATTGAAAACTATTTCATGGGTTATTGCCCTTGTTAACTTGTAGTTGTAAACACTAAAAAATCGTTCAATTTTGTTAACATTCTTGATGGCACGGTTTTCGACAGATGTTTCATTTACTGATAGTTCTTGTCGACCTCCCGGACGACTTGGCTGCCATTACAAAAGTGGGCGTATTACGATGGGGCATCGCTATTTTTGTAGGAACTAAAAGGCTCTCCTCTCCCCATGTATGTAGCCTTTCAAAAACTATTTTATGAGAACTTATAACGAAATACGATTACTAGTGACCGCGATGCGATGCAGCATTAGGGTAAACAAATCTCCTACGGTTTCGGACCCAATAAAATTGGGTGTCGCAATAAAAAACTTCCCCTAGTTCAACCTCTGTGCAATCTGCCGTTCACCACTTTGATCACCAATATCAACGGTTTTTCCATCCACGGATCTCATCTAAAGTCATCCTCCTCCACGAACCGACCATCCTGCCTTTTAGTTCCTGTTCAGTCAGTTTGTACCTCTAGTACCGGTAATGGCCATTTTGATTTCTCTTAAGGAACAAGGCACTGCACTTGGGTTAGCAGCATGCTGACAGAACAGAACTTAAAGGCATGATGGTCGCTTCGTGGGAGATGGTACATTTGGATATGATCCATGACAACATCTTGGAAAAAATGGTTGATATTGGTGATCGAAGTGGTGACAGGACATAGAACATTGGCTTGAATAACTTGTAGTTATCTACGTAATTCTCTCGTAATGTTCTGATGTTCAATTATTATAGAAAACAGACAGAGTTCTCTCCCTTAATGTTTAATTTTATAAACTTAAAGGGATGTTACTGTTCGACCTAACACAATTTATTCCCAGAATCTGAAAGTTTTAGCTTATCTAATCCGTAATATTGTTCACAACTCTCCTACGAAATTTAAGCCTTCAAATACACGTGTACCCATAAATATCGGCGTTTGAAAGTCATAATTATGACTCGCCGTTTAGTTTGAGTAACAACATGTTTCATATTCTATTTAAATATTTTTAATATTTCAAGAAAGCACAATATACAGAAAATGACGACTAAAGTAAGGTAGGGATATAATTGAAGGAATTATATGATGTATTGCCAATGTGTTCACATGGATTTCGAGATTTGTTTAACGGTTGGGATCGTTCGTGCTTGGTTTTATTATGTAGATAATTTACTCTGATATTGAATTTTGTGACATGCTAATTTGTTAGGTGCAGAACTTGTACAATTTATATTCGATAACTCGCATATTTTCAGGGTTGGATATCTTGATATAAATCTACGAGAATATGATATAGATCTGTTAACCAGCAGATGAGCTACTTGCATTTGATTTTAGGGACGTTACAAGCGATATATGAGACATCGTCACATTTCATATACATGTATACTAATTCTTCCAATACTGGAAATCTGCTTGCAATCAATATACGTCGATGCAGATAACTTTTAGTCCAATACCTTAATCGAAAAGTAAGTTAAGACCTCCTACCAAGTTACAATTAGTTGCAATATTAGGGATATATAATACATATTAAATTTTTCCCAAGTTTACTGTCGAAAAGCTTAAAAAGCAACAAGAACTCCCTGGGCATTTACAATTCTACACTCCAAGTGATAACACACCAATCAATCTCTTCACAATGGTCACGTGTTAGATAAAAAGTGTTGTAGTATTATTATTTTAAAGGAATTTTCAAATCTGGAGGTCACACGTTCTATTGGTTCATAAATTAATTGTCTTGAATGATAAATTAAATACATCTGCAAACCAATTAGAGCTTTGTTTTCATTAACCTCCATTTTACTCATATTAAAACAAACTTCCCAATTGCTAACTCAAAATCATTACAATCTGACACACACGTGCATATTGAATAGGGAATGTGTGACTGACAAAATAATTTAATTAAGTCGTAAGACCGGGGTGCTTAGTTCTCATCAAATTCAATAAGCTTTTTATTTCTATTCATTACAAGTGATCGTCAAGTACTAATTCAACACGGTTCACATTCTCATTTATCCTCAATTGTTATCAACTGGTGAAAGAGGCCGATAAGTAGGATCGAATTAGAAAACGTTGAAAGCTGATTGAATTTTACCGATAATTGAATTCACATTTAGAAAACTATTTAAATTCAATCAGGGAAAAGAAGGAAATTTCATGCCAAGATGGGGTTTGAATTGTTTGCAGAAAAGAGATAATTTGACTGTAACGGTTTACTAAGCGATGGGAGAGTCTCCAACAAGCTTTCACAGATTCTATGAAATGATTAGCAGCCACGAGCCATTTTACTCACAAAATATTTATTCAATTGATCTCGTGTAACTTGGAACATGGTAGTTGGTTTTTAATTATAACTAGATTGCTCTTTTGATGTGCTCTCCTTTTCGAACACTGATATCCTAGGCGATAAAAGGGAAAAGTTTTTGATTCTACATTTTTTATTTTTTTATGGTTCTCTTAGTTGTCTATTTAAATGAAGAAAATAATACGAAATACCAGTCCTCGAGATGATCGAAGTAATATTTTCTATTCATACATTGATGAATTAAACTTATATAGTGGTAATATCCCTTCCTTGTTTAAATCTGTAGTTAAGGATGAAATCGAAATTGGATCAGGATATGTAATGGCGATCAGAGAAGAAGTGGACCACATTAAAACAGAGTCTAATATGAAATGGATTTTGAAGGTCACAAACCCAGAACAAATTACAGTCACAATTATTTGGGGTGTGGTACCCCTCTTGTTGCGAATTCTGTGAATTAGACCCTTCCTTTGAGGAAGTCCTGTATTGCAAAGGAAGTTGTGTTGATATTCATCTACAGTGCATGAATGGACCAAAAACAAACAAAAAAATGCTATGTTGTGTTTCACTGTTAATGAAAGAACAGAACATGCGTTACAAGAAAATATTTGCAAAAATTACTGGACAATTCATAAAAAATTTATTAGTTTGTAGTTTGTAAATGGAAGTAATCATTCTAATGGACACCCGTTTTCTGATTGAATTCGAGAAAAATCTGCATTTGTTTTCTCCAAAGGCATAATTTATTATATAATGGAAAATTTATTCATTTATCTTCAAAGGTTGTTGATATCATTAGCATGAATTGCAAAAAAGTGGTTACCTAGCAAGATACGCTCACTCAAACTTGTCAAATATCCCATCAATAAATGTCTCTATTGCGTTCACAAGCCAATTTCGACGCGTTTTGACTAAGTCAAGGGCGATTACTCCAAAATCGTTCATTGAAAAATCATCAAATACGAACTTGTCCAATATCTCATCAATACAAATGATCACATCAAATTTCATTCAAATCATATGAAAACTGTAGTCTCTATCGCGTTTAAAAAAACAGTTTTGACTAGGTCATGGGCGATTACTCAAAAATAATCAAATACGAACTTGTCCAAGATCTCATCAATACAAATGATCACACCAAATTTCATTGAAATCAGACGTAAACTGTTTTCTCTATCGCGTTCACAAGCCAATTGTAGACGGACGGACGAACGGACAGGAATGACGACATAATAATGTGGGCGTATAAAAACAAATTCTAGAATTCTAAAAAATATGTCTGTGTCTTACTTAGGCTGAAAGCTTGCCTTATTTTCATACGCTGTCAAATTCGGACCGTATCGCATGGACAGCGTGTTCTTGTTTAATATGACCTAAAAAGTCACGATCATTCCGTTATTGAGTCTCAATGTGTTCTTGTGATAAACGGATCTTTTCCTCTTTTATTAATTCGTTTACACATCAACAATATGGATAGCGATTGAATATGGTAAAGGGTAAGAGGTGTATTGATTAATGATTAAACTGAGAAGAGTAGTGAAAGTTTTGTCACGATGTATCCTGAGAATCAATTCCTTGTCAATATTGTTTCAATTGCTTTTAATTAGTCTCTTCTTGTTGAGTTCAATCACATTTCTTTAATTGTCTCTTACAGATTCTTTTTCTTTCTGAAACAAGTTTCGCTTAACTCGGTTTCAGTTTTATTTTACGACCATGGTATTTTGTATTGCATTGATACATGGGTCATGGTATTCTTACGAATAGTTAACTAAAATATAGTAGCCGATAAAACCGTCGACTCCTCGTCGTCTTGATCTACATGGTCGTTCGAGGGTCACCTTGTCACGCCTGTAATCCGGGGCTTTCGAAACTCCAGAGCGAAGGTCGTGCTTATGTCGGTGGAGTATAGGAACCCTCAATAGATCTGCGGAATACTGACCCACATTTGACACGCGAGTATCCGATCACCCAGCACTGCTTGAAAGACCATTCCCTTCACTTGATGGCCCAAAAGGCTTCGATCTGACTTGAGATCATCAAATTTTCGGTAATGTAAGTGAATTCGGTCGTCCAAAAGTCGTGGTTCAGTGCAATTATGAGTGAGATCGAGTCGATTGGGAAAAACAATGGCCGGTCTTTCGAAGGGAAGACGGGCCCCTATTGATGAGTGGCGAAAAGGGAAGGGGCAAATGGGAATAAATTGGGGCGAATTGGAAAGGGCTTACAATGAATTAAAAAGTTACATTAAGTTCAAAACCTCGATTAAGACCTCGATTGCAATAATAATGAAAATAGCCGATTGGTCCCAATCTAAAGTTAGTAACGTTTTTAAATCTTTGGAATTTTAAACATTAATCAGAAAAAGTAGATATTTACAGACAGGTGATTATGTCTGTACTCTCAACAGAGTGTAACGAACAACCCATATTAGATGTACCATTTCAAAACAAATATATCCCACGAGAAACTTATCTCTAACGAGAATATTCAATTTTAAAATTGTTAAAAAAATTGTTCAAATGATAAAGACATATATAAACCATTAAAAAAACAGGTGTTAGATTCGCCACATTACATCTCTCTAGGTTTATACCAACTGCTGTCAATAATTTAACACTTCCAGTCGCGATTGTCAAGTCGTGCAAATATATTTTTTTGACGAAGTAGTATCAAGAACAAAAACATTCATATCAACTTCGAAACTAGACAAGTGACTAGATAACCTCGTATACTATAAGGTAGTCGCCATATTAAATAAATTGTAGTTCAGCCAATCATAATCATTCTTTAGAGAGTGTCGTATTCTTTGTGGGTAAAGATAGCGAATCAAAATCAATCTCTGAACAAGAGTTATGTTCCCTTGCCCATTTACCGGGCAAGATGGTCGCCTATTATGTCCGAGTCATTACATAGTCTCAAACAAAATGACGAAGGTTGAGCCGAATGGAACAGAATGTCATAAGTCACATATTATATGCGCTGGTCACAGGTATCCGGTTTAATTAGGGGCTTAAGGGATCGGCTTATAAGGCTCCTGAAATTCGGAGAGTTAAATCCAATTAAGAAGAGGACATCTTATCATCATGAGGATAACTCTTGACATTATCAAAACAAAACTCTGGTAAATCGAATCAAATCCCAAGACACGTGACACCATTAAAGAAAAGATAACTCTACAATTTAGAATAAATTAATGGGTTTCACAAGAAGGTAAAAAGGCTAAGTTTAAAATATTAGTTTGGATCCTCAAGGGAGATCACAAACAACTGACGTCTTTAATCTTGAAGTTTTTGGTGGTTTTATGCTGATAAGGATTTTAGTTAAGGAGAGAAGCAACTGAATGTATTTCGCGGCTGAATGCATATCGGCCCTTCTAACTTGTTTTTTTGACACTAAATTCGGCAAAATCATTATTTTAATCTCAGCTGATAAAATAAATAGCGATTAAATGAAAGATTAACTAGCAGATTGGTTCTGGTAATATCATTCAATGAAGTCTTTACTCAAATTTAATCTTTCTGCTTCGTCTACAATGATTGGTAGTGAACGTTTGTGAGGAAAATTAATATTCTGAAATAAACAAGTAAATTAATTCGTACCAATGCGGTAAAGGTGAGTGTTGGATAAAATAACACCCATATTATCTTGAAGAAGTCTCGACGAAATGATGTTCCTTAGAAAGAATTATTCTTGTGAAATAAACATTTTTTTTTTTTAGACATTTCCAGTTATTCCTTAAAGAGAGAATACGTTGTTCTATCTTTCCACATTATGAATACACGTGTATGTATCAATTGCATTCTATAAGATGATGATGTACATTATGTGAGCTGCGAGATTTATTGATGTAGGACTTTGAATAGCCTTTAGATCTGAAAATAAAAATCCCTCGAGAAAGGGTCGAGGTAAGGCATATTATACGAGTCGTATGTCAAATTATGTGAGCATTGTACACAACATTGTCAAATTCAAATCCTAAAATACGACTGAAGCTTGTCTTTTTTATTCAGGGTACAACAGGTTGTTGACTAAACTGGGGAAAATGTATGTTCAACTCAACTTCAAACTTCAAATTTCTCATCAGTTCCGCTGTAGTGAATATTTACCGACTACGCATAATAGTATAGATCACTGGTAGTTCGCCCAATCTAGCCGCTAAGAAAAACGTCAAGAAACACTTTTGTCAGTAAAAATGAAAACTGTTGGCAACAGCATTTTCCAGGTGTTATCGTGCTCCGGCGAACTAAACCAAGATTGCAGATTCACTAAATGCAGTTAAATACTACATCCATTCTAAAGAGTATGAGTACATTCTGAAATGTTGTTAGTTAGTGTTAGTCCACCGGAGCCCCCTGATGGAAGCAAGTACGTCATGTCAACTGAAAAATAGGTGATCTTGCTTATAGATGTGGCTTTAAAGTTTTTAAATGGCTTCTTTGAGTTATGGATGAAGGAATGATGTCATTTGAATTTTCTGACTTGCTTGTTTCGTATGTATTAATAATACTTGCAAGCTGTAAGATCTCTTTGTTAAGGTGGCAAACTATTAACTGCTTTTGCAATACACGAATTATATATGACTTGCTGAATTGTTATAACGGTAACTTTAAACCAATTTGGGCATTACAGGCAAGATGATGTAATTTGAGAACCTTTAAATCGATAGAAACTCAAATTGTTCAAACTATCAATAAATTTGAAAACAGATTATTCTTTGCTCCCAAACAGCAGGAAAACGTATGATTTTCTAAAGATAACATAATTTACTGCGAATCTGTTAGATACATCACGTGATCAATAGTTAAACCATCCGATAAACTCATTTTTATCATCAATTATCACTCTTTACTGATGGAGGTAAAAATCAGTCAGATTTGATGAGAAACTTGTGTTTATGCGCCACCTAACGACCAATTGAGAGAGTAATTAATGTCAAAACGGAAATGAAAAGTGTCTTGTTATCATGGATTTTATCAACATGAGAATAGTTATTCCTCTGCACAATAAATTGTGGTAATATATTGGGACTATTGGATGATAATACTATATAGATTGATAAAGAATAATGTCTATAAGTAATATAAGAAAGATATGGGGATTTTTTTTAGGGGGGGGGGGCGATCTTTGGTAGAAGCCTCCTTTTTTCAAAAACACATGATACAGTATACAATATTTTTTTATTTGGCATCTTCGTCATAAACCCAAAAGCCGAAATAAGTAAAGAGATTGTCCCCGAGTTTGTTCTTCATCCTTATAAATTAAGTTTAAGAAGTCCAAAGACTTTATTATATTTTATACATTTTTATGGAACTATATTTCTGTAGTAACAGATAATATCGCATTTACACAACTCCACAAAATTTTATGGATAGTTACTTCAGGAATGGTTGTTTCTTCATCGTGCCAATGTGGTTCTGATATACCATTTGGGAATTTAAAGATAGTACACCTATGTATATACAAAGCTGTACCTTTTACCGTACGGCAAAATCACCCGTCAGAGCTTGCGGATGGGGTCTGGGTTTCCCTTACTAGGCAAAACAGAAGAATCAACCACCCCTAACATATGTAATGAACCCCTATTGGTAATTACCATTCATCTTTTTCATGATATGGAATGACTATCGTAATTTGATTTGATTTAATGCTATTTATTATCAAACACGACGAGTGTTGAAGTTATTCACTCAAAATTACAATTTCAAACATTCTCCATTGTGTGTACTGAAATTAATATTTTCAATATTAATATTATAAAAGTTTTCTTTTTTTAAATACATCGGATGTAGTTAGCCAAGTATTCTTTTTCTTCCACGGGCAATTAAAACAACTGGTATTTTTTTTAAAAGTTATCATCTCAATATGTTAAAATTTGAAGTTTCGCATTGTTTCCCTCTTTTTCATGATATGGAATGACTATCGTAATTTGATTTGATTTAATGCTATTTATTATCAAACACGACGAGTGTTGAAGTTATTCACTCAAAATTACAATTTCAAACATTCTCCATTGTGTGTACTGAAATTAATATTTTCAATATTAATATTATAAAAGTTTTCTTTTTTTAAATACATCGGATGTAGTTAGCCAAGTATTCTTTTTATTCCACGGGCAATTAAAACAACTGGTATTTCTGTTTAAAAGTTATCTTCTCGAAATGTTAGAAATTTGAAATTTCTCCTTGTGCAGAACGGATCATTTTGTATTTTGAGCATTGAGATGACTACTGCAGGATAGTTCGTTAGTACTTTATGCAACATCTATTAGTCATATGACTTATCTTACAAGAAGTGTTTACGTCACGGAAATATCAGTTATATTTACATTTCGTTACTCTTCATCTTCTCGATGTGTGATAATCATGACTGGTTTACCAGAAATTGTCATCAATTTGCACCTCTTTAAGTCTAAATATAAGTTAAATATTTCAACTGTGTGCTACGTATAAAACCTTGCCCAATGCATTATCGTATAACGACATTCTTCAACTTTTTAGAACTCGAAGTAAAAGAACACTATGAAAGATATATTATGAGAGAAAGAATTCTTTTGACTGTGTGGTCTAGTTAAAGGGACCTTTTGAAATATTTACCACTTGTATTGAGCAGATTAACCAGATTCAATTTTCTAATTAGGATAAGTTGGGTTATACGAATAGTTTGGATTAGGACAGATAAAATGAGCTGATACATTTTATTTATTTTCATTTTATTAGTTTTTTTTTATACATTTACATAACAGTACAAGACCAGGGGATGGGAGGCAGTATCTACCGGAACATCCTGTCCCTCAATAAGTTAATTTGAGGATATCATCAATGATTAAAAGTTGAAATTGCGCAACAATTTGGTTGCGTTGAAATATTCTTCTTTCTTTAGAGACAAAACCTCAAGGAAGAAGAATATTTCAATTTCAACGCAACCAAGTTGGCTGCGCGATTTCAATTTATAACCATTAATGGTTTCCTGTCCCTCAAATTTCACTAATTGAGGGACAGGATGTTCCGGTCTATGTATCTACATACTCTATCATTGTCTTGTCGTTATTCTGAAGTCATACTTTCAAGTGGTCAAGTTTATGCACCAATATGCGATATGATTAATCAGATTTTATCAATGTGTTAAATCTGAAGATTGTTTGCTCTCTCTTGCGTGCTACCCCAACATGATTCATGGTTCGTTGACACTGAAAATGGTTACAAATACCAATTGACTGTTCGGTTACATTAGTTACATAACCAGGGGCGGACTGGGGCCGTGACGCGGCCATGGCTTTTTTTGACCGGCCCACTTAGGTGTGTCGGGCAAAGCACGACCCCGAGCCGGGGTCTTAAAGGGTCCTCCCCCAGAAAATTTTGAAAAATGACTGCCATAAACGTGATTTCCGAGCGCCTCCAGCGGATTTCGGCCACTTTCTTTTGAAATTTGGAGTAGACCTATACGTTCAATTTCTTTTTTTTTTTCAAAATATAAATATTTTTTTTTTGTCATTTTTCACAAACCGGCCCTCTGTACACCGGCCCGCGTGGCTTTAGCCATGTGGCCATGCGGCCCAGTCCGCCCCTGTACATAACCAATAAACCTTGAAAATGAAGGATCTTCCATGTTAGCATCTTCAAGGGCATTGAACCAGAAATCTTCAATACAGAAGACAGGAGCTCTCTTCGCGAATAAGTTCACATCTGGGTTGTTTGCAAAGGCATTTTGCAAACCATACTTCTGGATATTGCATAGAATTGCCGGTCGTTAGCGAAAGAGACATCCTTTCGGTTTACAGTCGGTCATGTTTTAGAGAATATTGGACAGCTTTCCCAAAGTCATTGCAAATGGTCCTCGTTCTTAGGTGCAGGTTGCTGATCACAGCAGAATAATAGTGTTCACTCACATTATTCAATTTTATTAAATTATATTAAATATTTTAACACTAAAACTTGTATCAATAATATTCAATTTAAGTTTGGTGAACATGATTTTTCCATGTAACCCAACTAATCCGGATAATCTGCCGGGAAAGTGGGGGAAAAAACCGATATTTCAACTATCCTGGATTAGTTCACAATTGTTTCAGTACCGGTCACTAAGAAACTTTCTTCACCAAATTCACCGATACACTTAAATTGAATACTCCGAAAATTGCAATACGTTTTGAACAATTTGATGTTTACGGATAAGTAAGCATATTTTTATAAACGAATCAACTAGATATTGTCAACAAATTATTGTATATAGTGTACTTACTTGCAAATAACCAGTCGAGGGGAGACAATACCGACAATAACTACTCTGAAAGTTTTAAGATGGACTCAGACCACAATGAATATTTGAGCTTTGAAATATTTTGCCATATAATAATTATTGAGCAGTATATAATATGCGGACAAGTTTCTGATGACTGTGGTTAAACTGTAACATTCCAATAATTACAGGATTGATGGAATATACTGTTTAACCACATCTATTCTTACGTTTGAAGCCTCAAATTAAAAGCACGAGTGACAAGTGAGGAAATAACAACAGCTTTTTACAAAACTCGCCTTTTCAAATCGAAATTATTCTGTGCCGATATATCTAATTTGAGTTACCTCCCATGCGCTACAATTCACTTCAAAACATAACCCTCTCCTTGATGGAATCCGGGTCCGTTCGCCCCGAAACCTGTTCGCCCCTGTTCATGTTCGCCCCTTTTCACTTTCGCCCTGGGTTCGTTCGCCCCGTTTCCTGTTCGCCCCGGGTTCGTTCGCCCTATTTCATGTTCGCCCTGGGTTCGTTCGCCCCGATGTATATATACCATGTGGCCTACCATAGGAGAATGAATAGATAACAGTTTCTTCTGGTTCTTCTAATCGATCTCTCAAAGATTGGAGCACCGCTACGTAATCTTCTTCAGTTTTTCTCGACATCATAGCAAAGGTAAGAAGTGTCGTAACAACCTCCATGGCAAGAGACTGGGGCTGGTCAGTGAGCTTCTGTTTTACTTTTGATGCAATTTCCTTGTATAGAAGTAACTTTGGATCCGCAGCATGATTGTGGTTCTGTACACCAGCATGAAATTGATCGCCATGTTGACTCACGGAAGCATGACAACGAATCTTTGTTGATCGCACACTACAACTGTGGAAGTCGTATTGACCCTCTGTAATGAATTATAAATCGGTAGTCATTAAGTAACACCTATTAAATGGATTAAAATCGGATTAAGATAACAGATTCAATTAAGGATATAGATAAAAAAATATATACTAAAGAAAACAATGATCACCTTCACACCAAATGAATATCCATTACTAGCAATAAGTAGACGTCCACCACGTTTGCTTCCCTTTTCTAAAATTTTATATATTATCTCAGGCTGGGTATCCTTGCACGAAGCCTTCGTAATTTATGTGCCAACATAGTGGGTTACGTACACGTAAATTGTCAAACATATTTTACGTACGTGGTGTGTCACAAAAGACCCCGTAACTTGTACGTAGTTTACGTGTTCGTATTAATATTTATGTAATCGGTCAAATCGTCCAATTAAAACTTGTCCATGATCTCATCGATCTAAATGTTTAATGATCACTCTGAATTTCATTATCAGATGAAATTTACAGTTCTCACTAGAAATGTTGACAAATTTAACAGGGGTTTTGACTATGTACGTTTTTTAAAACAGTACAATGACTCTACAGCAATGTACATAACATAATGTTATAAATGATAGAGAGAATTTGTTACAGAGCCCCTTACACGCAGTGTAAATATTTTTTTTATTATTTCGTTTAATCGAAATAATGAATTCGTTTAAACGAAATAATTATTTCGATTAAACGAAATAATAGCATTTATTTCGTTTAAACGAAATAATTATTTTGACTATTTCGTGTAAACGATTTAAATTATTTCGTTTAAACGAAATTATTATTTCGCTTAAACGAATTAATTTGACTATTTCGTTTAAACGATTTAAATTATTTCGTTTAAACGATTTAAATTATTTCGTTTAAACGAATTAATTTGATTGATTCGTTTAAACGAAATAAATTAATTCGTTTCAACGAAATAATTAATTCGTTTAAACGAAATAATTAATTCGTTTAAACGAAATAATTAATTCGTTGAAACGAAATAATTTAAATCGTTTAAACGAAATAGTCAAACTAATTCGTTTAAACGAAATAATTAATTCGTTTAATCGAAATAATTTAAATCGTTTAAACGAAATAGTCAAATTAATTCGTTTAAACGAATTAAATTATTTCGTTTAAACAAATTAATTATTTCGTTTAAACGAATTAACTTTTTAAGAAAGTATTTCCACTGCGTGTTAGGGGCACTGAGTAAATGAAAGCTGGCTTTCATTTGGCCCCCGATAAATTGCCGAACGCGAAAAGCTTCAATTGCCGAACCGTTACGGTTCCCGAACCGGAACGGTTCGGCAATTTGTCAGTGGAAACACAGAAAAGCTAGCTTAAAGCCGGCTTTTTATGTCAGTGGAAACACAGTTATAGTGACTGCAGTTTTTATCTGATTTCAATGAAACATGGTGTGCTATTGATAAGGTCTTGGACAAGAACTAATTTGACGATTTTTCGAGTAGTTGTTTATTAGTTATTGCCCTTGACTTTTTAAACGTCAAAATTTGTTCGTGAGCACAATAGAAGCTAATAACTTCTTTAGAAGTATCAAAGGAAAACTAACTCTTAGAATGGTAAAAAAATCTACAATTAGAACTTCGCCAATAAGAGTTAATATTCATCACTGCTGTCGTAAGTATAAAATATCCATAAAGCTAAGTAATTATCCATAAAATTACAATTGAAAAACGCTTTAAAAATTTGTAAGCTTATTTCAATTATTATACATTTAATATAGCTTTTTGAATTTATGAGATTTAACAGGTAATCTGTAGTTGATTTTGTGATCATTCTAAGACCTCGGTACCCAACCAGGGATACTAGTACTCCTTGGGATACAAACGAACACCACAAGGGGTACCTGAGAAGCCTCTTGGTCAATTTTAAAAAGTAGTGTTATATAGGCCTATAATATTAATCAATTTACCTTATTTTAGTTTATTTCACCTTATAATTGGTATAATTATAACATCTTATATTTAACAATAAATACATACGTCAATCACAAACAACTGTAATAGTGGCTACAAATATCATATTACTTTCATGTTGGCTCTTATTGTTACTTACATGTGACCGAAGGGGTACCGGGAGATTGTGTTAAAAAATAATTACCGGTTTGTTATAAGATTTGGTCTTTTTGGATTGTACAAATGCAAATTTGTGTGAATTCTACATGTGAACTCTATAATAATATAGGCCTAAGTAAGCCATTTATGTATATTTTGTAAAATAAAATTTCAATATTGATAAATATCATTAACACATAGTTACTAATAAGTGAATCGCTTTACACTTGGTGGCGCCAGTTTTTTAATCACATATTTGAAACCTTTTGATTATTAATGTTCAGATATTTCTCAACTTAAAGGGAATGTTTGACTACTTTAAGGTTAGAAAACTTCTGTCTTAAATTATTGAAAGTTATTGACCAAAATCTAAAAAAAATGTATACATTATTTGTGAGTTGCCAATTTTTGAACGCCTAAAAACGTATTATAGAATTTATAGAATTTTATATTTGATGTACGGATTAAAGCTAAATAAAGCCCAAAATGTCTCCTATTATACTTATTCTGGTTTATAGCATTTATCAATAAGCACACTCGGTTTGGTAGTGAACCTTGAAAAATCAGGTTGGTCAGGTAGAGGCTACATGAATTTCATATTTCAGAAATATTTTTTGTTCATGAAAGTAGTTAGACATTCCCTTTAAGAAACATTAAGTCCTAGATTTCAATTTTGCTGCAAATCGTGATAGTGAAAATCCATCCGATCTATCCAATTTGCGATTGGCAACCTGATTCAAATCGTGGTCTGGTGATCCTATCAGATCTTATGGAATCGTGAGATCAGTCGTGTTAATAGTAGAAACGTTATGAACCGTTCAACAAGATCCATTATTGTTACTTGCGATCATCGATCGTATCATACATTATCAAAGCGCTACGGATCGCATCTTAGCGTGCTTCCAGTCGTGGTCATTGGAGTCAATCTTGACCCATTTTTGCGCGGAAGTCCAGATTGGACTTACGGTATCAGCAGCGGTACAAGGAGATTGCGTTAAATAAAATAGGGGTTCGAAGGGTACAAAAGGTTGGGAACCAAGGTTGTAAGAGATAGTATTCTTTTAAAGTTTTTTTTATGAGAAAATTTGTAATTAACATTATCATTTTAGACAGCTGCCTATGGGCGTACAATAACTTGCCAGGCAAGCTATCTCCATATAGATTTAGCAATTTATATATTACTTTTGTTGGATTCAATCAAAGCTGACCATATCATATCTGCTGTCATACTTTTATAGATTCTCAAAATAACGTTTGTCAGAAGCTTGTCTCGCATACGGGGGACTTTATCCGTAACTTACGGGTATCCATAACTTACGTTGGTTTTGTAAAACACTTAAAGCTTGTACTTAAGGTTTATGTGTGGACTTACGGGCACCCATAGCTTACGAAGGCTTCGTGCAAGGATACCCTGATCTGCAATTATCTCATCCGGAAGATCCATTTGTGTGTTCAGAGACCTAAAATATATATCGTTTATTTTTAAAAGCTGCGTATACAATTACATTTCTTTTTACAATCACAATATAAATATCTTTAACATTGTCACACTTAGAAATTCAAAACAACAAATTTATATTTACGTTTCCATTGGTTCCGATTCATCTTCTATGTTGCGATGTTGAATATCAAATGTTGCGTCTAAAGGATTATCATCAGGTTCCGTAACAGAAAGATCAACATCAAGTTGATCAGCATTGTTGACTTCAGGAACAATATCTTCTACTGGCACTTGATTCACAATTTCACAAGGTCTGCATGTAAATTTTAATTGTCCACCTCGCTTGGCAGCTCTGTATTGTCTCTGTGATATACCTGTATCACATATCCTGTGTTGTTGTCTTTCACACGAATCACACGCAATGACATGCTGTAGAGGACGGATTTCCCCATTACAGAAAATGCAGATTGGCAATAACTCCATGGTACAACATTGGTAAATAATTTAGTTATCAAACATGTCTGCACACTTATATGTCAAAAATTTGACTAGAGTTAATAGAAGCAATCAATAAATGGGCAAGCTAATTTTCATTTGCAATTACTTTTTGAGTTCAAAGTAAATAGGAAATTGTTTGTAACATAGGCGAAACATAGTCATAATGTGTTTGTAGATACATTGCTCAACAAAGATTACATTAGGATAGGTACTCAGTTCAGTTCAGTTCTTTATTAACCTTGAGTAAAAAACTCATCGGTATGGAACACATACAAAATTCAAATAAATACAATCATGAAAAACAAAAACATAAATTCAAAATATATATGAACACAATTTTATGGATAAAAATTACTTTAATAAATAACTTGCGACGTTTCGACGATGATACTTTCGTCTTTATCAAGCAATGAATACGAAATAATAGAGCATTGAGAATATATAGTGTTGTACACAGAGAATGAGCAGAAAGAATTAAGTGGTAGTGATTGGTTGAGTTGAAAATGACACAGAGGGTTAACATGTTGAGCTTAAGATGAAGTCGATAAAGAGTAATTCTTAACTAAGCGGATTAGCAGTTAAATTTTGACCATAGCAAAAATATTTTTATACCTTATCTACAATAATGGCTAATCAAAGAATATTCATTTTAAATGGCTAATAACAGTATATTAATAAACAAATTACATAATAAGGGGGTCATAGGCATGCGATATATACACTCCTGTGTCTCTGTTTAAATTGGGTTTATGTCGTCTAATTTGTATGGCTTCTGTCATTTGTCTCGTCTTCTTGTTCATTTGGTGCTGTGTGAGGGCTTTGATGTTTTCTGTCCTGATCTTATGCCTTCTGTTGTTCCTTAGGTGTTCAGATACTGCTGAGGTTTGTGTTCGGGCCAGGGATAGATGTTCTTGAGTTCTAATATTCAGGGGGCGCCGGGTTTCCCCAATATACTCTTCATCACAGGAGCAGGTTATCTTGTAAACACACCCTTTGGGTATGGAGGTATAACGTTGCCAATATTGTCGATTGTGTCGCAACGTTAAAATATCAATGTCGTAATTACAAAATGCATTTGTCAATGCTGTAAAGTACAATTGTCGATGTGTCAAAATGCAAAATGTATAAATATTCTCAACAATCCAATGAAATGCAGCCAACAATTTATTCTTTGCATTATGTATTTTGCATTAGGCACTTTGACATTATACATTCTGCATTAGTCACTTTGCATTACGCACTTTGTATTATCAAACCTTGTAGAATAGACTTTTACACAATAGAACATATACCTTATATGGAATGATGACGTTTATTCATTTGCATACGTAAAAACGGCGGAAATGTACGGAAATTAATTAATATGCATGCGCATTGAAACATGTCAACAGGTTGTATTCGCAACTACGTTCTTGAGAACTCGAGATTGTATAGAACGCAAGAACGAAGTTTCGAACGGCAAGAACAAACACGAGTTAATCGTTCTTGTCACTCCCCATTTCGCCGGGAGTGGTATACGAGAACGCGGAGAACGGTGATACAAAATGGCGGCGAATATAAACAAGGAATCATATTCGTGTGTACATTTTTGTCATTATTTCTATTTCTATTTATCTATAGCTGTAGAATTGAATAATTTGTTTGCCAGAATTGATAATTTCATTTGTTGAGATGATTATTGCATACTGACATTTCCCGATTCTCCTCATCGTCAGAAAAATTCCCCCAAAAAATAGAAGAAAGTGAAAGTACGATAATTTGTTTTGTTCATGATTGTTCCTGGCCGTTCGCAACTGACAACTCGGGTTGGCTGTTCTCGTGTTCTCAAGAACGTAGTTGCGAATACAACCTTAAAGACGAGTTCTCCCTTAAAGATAGATATCTCCGTATTATTTAAAATTTGGAGTCTTAGGAAATATTTCAAATTGATAGTTAATAATTTGTAATATTATGTTAGAAATGGAAATCTAGGCCCAAGTTCTTCTAAAAAGTGGAGGGGGGGGGGGGGGGGGAATGCAAACGTCCTCGAAAACTTTGTGAATTTTTAAGCTTTGCAGTGGTTAAACTCTATTTAGTTATTGCTACCTGTATTGCTTCAAGGGTGGAGTCTTGGAACCCCCTCTAGAATATTAACAAACTTGTGGGTTGTGGGATCACCGGAAGAAAATTTGGAGAATAAGGCGCCTGGATACTCAAATTATTGACATCTCCCACCGAATTTAAGATTCAGAATTATTTGTATATAGGGTCTCTTAAAAAATTGAGAATAAGATGCCCATAAACATTTCCTGACATTTCCCGTTGAATTTAAGTATCAGAATGGGGATGGGAGAAAATGCGCTTACAGGCGTCCAGTACTCAAAATTGTCAAGGTTAGGTCCCTCAGAAATTTCAGAATTGTGTTTCCAGGCGTCTAATTCCTGACATTTACTTCTTGTAGTCCTGCAATTTAAGTCCCTTTACAAATAAACCTTAAATTCGTTAGAAATAAATAACGTTTCATTTTTTTTTCATTTTCTAGAGGGGCTCCCTAGAAACCAGACTACAAATGAGCACCCTTGAACCAATACAGAAATAACTCAATTTTAAATAATACAGAGATATTTATCTTTAAAGGAGAACCCATCTTTAAATGTCAAAAAGAACTTGTATCAACGCGCATGCATATTAATTAATTTCCGTACATTTCCGCCGCTTTATACGTATGCAAATGAATATACGTCATCATTCCATATAAGGTATATGTTCTATTGTGTAGAAGTCTATTCTGCAAGGTTTGATAATGCAGAGTGCTTAATGCAAAGTGACTAATGCAGAATGTATAATGCAAAAGTGCCTAATTCAAAATGCATAATGCAAAGAGTAAATTGTTAGCTGCATTCGTGTGACATTTCTTTGGATTGTTGAGTATACTTATACATTTTGCATTTTTACACATCGACAATTGTACTTTGCAGCATTGACAAATGTATTTTGTAATAACGACATTGGTATTTTACGTTGTAACACAATCGACAATATTGGCAACGTTATACCTCCATATTTGGGTGCAGGTGGTATGGTTGGTTGCAATTTACCATTTGCTCGGAGAATTTCTTTGAGTGAGCGCCCTGCAGAAAATACTGTTTCTATGCCTGCAGTTCTTTTCAGTAATCTTCTAATTTGATAGGATAGTGTACCGGTAAATGGGATAGAGATTCGGACAGGTGGTGGAGGGGGTTTGGTTTTGGTGGGTTCATCATATTGGATTCGGGTTTCGTTGATAACAGTTTTCGTGAATGATTCTGGGTAGCCATTGAAATCAGTGAAGACATTTTGAAGGTGAATGAGTTCACTATTGAGGTTTTCAGGGTTACAGATGTTGATTGCACGACGGGTGAGGGTTGAGACTATCCCTTTCTTTACCTGACTGGGGTGGTTTGAGTTAAAGTGTAGGTACTGGTCAGTGTTCTGTATACACTCGTTGATAGGGTGTTGCCAACTCTCTTGACCTGGACATCAAGAAATGGAAGCTGGTTGTTGGATTCGGTTTCAATTGTGAATTTTATCCGGGTTCCCCTGCTGTTAAGGTGGTTCAGAAGTTGGTGAGGATCTTCTGTTTCCTTCAACATAACAAATGTATCATCTACTTTTCGGAACCAGCAGATGGGTTTGATAGTCGAGGTTTGGAGAGCCTGTTCTTCAAAATGAGTCATGAATACTTCAGTGATGATAGGGGAGAGGGGACTTCCCATTGGTAATCCATGGACTTGTTTATACAGGTTGTCACCCCAGCTAAAATACGTGGAATTTATGCATCTCTGGAGGAGGTTGATGATGCTGTCAGTTGTAAGTTTAGTGTCCAGGGGGTCGGTTAGGTTTTGAATCCGGTCGCGGAGAATGGAAATGGCTTCTTGGCGTGGAATACAATACCATTTGACCTGTTTGGTTGATCTCTTTAATTTTTTTACCAAAGTCAGCTGAGTCTTTGATAAAGGATTGTGATGTCTTACCTAGTGGGGCGAGGAGTTTAACAAGGTGTTGAGCAGTGTTGTAGAATACAGAGTCACGTGAGCATACAGTTGCAGTAATGAGTTCTTCATCAGTAATATCTGCATTTTGAAGGTAAGCTGGTTTTTTGGCCTGCTTGGCTGACTGATCATGCTTTCGAAAGTGGGAGATTGAACTTCCATTTGATTCCTTAGCTAAACAGTTTCCTATCTTTTATTTCACAAAATTTGACCCATTGTCGGACAGGATTTCAATCGGCTACGATCGTCTTGACACTAATGACACGTAAGGAAGCTATCCGTGTTCAAACTCTATGCCATTTCCAAAAGCACAGATCGGATGGAAAGACAAGTATCTTTTTGTGCGGATTCTTCCTTGTTTGGATAAATACGGAATTCCAAATTCTAAATCTTTAAGGGCCACCCTCATGCATTTTAAAAAGGAAGCCATGATTTTTTTAGAAGGCTTTCTCCTGCGCCTCACAAACTCAGGAAATTTTTAATTAAAACTTTTCACTAATTCCCGAGCAAGAAATATCCAAAATCTCGCACCGATTTCAAAAAGCACAAACGAGACACTGCTTCCATGATTCAAATATGATTTAAGATAATACTGTGTCATGAATATACAACAGCTTATCTGATTAATATGATAAATCCAGAAAACTGTGTTTATATACAATAATTGAAAAACGCTTACAGAAATATTAAGCGTTGAAATTTTATGGTAAATAACGTTTTATGGATCTATTGGATTTTATTTTTACGACTCCACTAATGAATCACATGTGTATAATTATCTCTAATTAGCAAATTAAGAACAGGATTCATTAGCGACCCAGTGGCAGATCAAGAAAAGTCAAAAAGTCATAATTCTCCACTTATTCTTAATCATATCATTATGATTTTTAACCAATCATAAATATCCATGTTTTTCACCCAATAAAGTATTCTACAGTAGATATCGCTTGTACTAGGAGATAACGTACTTTATTAAATGGCTAGAAAATCTCTCTCTTTTCATTGGTCGAGAGAGTGCATCGCTTTCTTCGATAGAACATCATATTCACCGCGCAATTATGCACAAGAGGTGAATAAATTTTATATTCACCTCCTTTGCCGAAAATTAGATCTGCGATTTTGATTGGATGCAGATTTAACCTTCCACCAACCAAAGCTGGTTTTGCAAACGTCAAAGATATGTTACGTCATACTTGAGATACGTCAGAGGACAAGAGTAAACAAAAAAATGCATATGGCGTCACTTGAAGATAAAGTGATTCGACATTTTTTGCTAAATTTGACGATAAAGCGAATACACCGATTGCCATTTAATAAAACAATTCATGACTTTTGGTTTCAGTTGACATGGGATTTATCAACCCTCAGGGATGCAATATTCACCTCGGCCTTTGGCCTCGGTAAATATTACACCCTTCGGGTTGATAAATAGAGAATCTCACCCGAGTGTCTTTTGATATCAGATATATCAACACAAGTTGATTAAAGTGGAAAAACTCCTCGGCAGGCCTATCTGATATCAAAAGACACTCGGGTGAGATTCTCTATATACACAGTCTGGATAAATAATGATCCAAGTTAGGTATTGCATAGTCTGAAGATTCGTTGTTCTTTAGGGAATATTTAAATCAAAGTATATAAAAGAAGTGCGTTGGGCATCGCACATAAGGCATATAAAACCACAGCTGTTAGCCTACTTGTTAAAAGACTTTGGTCAATAATTATAGGGTTACTATAAGGGAATTTTTATATCTGCTAACAGGTACAAACGACGTTCAATCGAACAGACATCGAATTTCAATTTATATAGCTTTCGTTTTCTGAAAACGTAAGCAATTGTTCATTCATCACCTTTCTACGAAATATTCTTGCAAAATAAACGCTTGATTTAAATCATTTTGGTCACTTTTTTGGAAATCCATTGATGAAGGTATCCAGCTGTTTTCAGGATAATGCCACTACAATGATAAAATATGCATCTGTCGCCGAATTAAACATAATAGTTTAAAAAACTGTCTAACCCTAGAGCTCCTTTCGCAGTAGGATATTTATTACAGAAGATAAACAGGGTTTAGATGATTAAAAGTAAATTGTTGACACACCTTGCAACATATTGGCAGTACTTGCCTCACATGTACATTACTTTGTGTTGTATTATTTAGAAAAAAAAAGTCGATATGCTGTATAGTTTTATGTTTTAGTCAAATAGTAAGTTTTGTTTTCTGTATCTTATCCCACTAATTAGTACTTGGTAATATGAAGATGATTATGTATGTGACTATTATGTGTATAGATATCATGCACGTCGACAAGAGATACTTTTGGTTGGTTTTTTGAACGACCGTCAGCCAGTTGGATAACTTCGTGTCGCACCAATTATCTTCATGTATATGGCATTTGCATCATAATCATAATATATATTACATCTATATGAAAGCTTCGTCAAACTATGTCTCTATAGATATTACCAATGTATTGCCAATGTGTTTACATGGATTTCGAGATTTGTTTTACGGTTGGGATCGTTGGTGCTTTGTCACGTCGTTTCTTGTGTCTGAAATATATTGTCTTTATTTTTGTTTTTGTCCGTCCATAATTGATCGTAAACACTCTACAGGGCACAATTCTTGACGGATTTTGAAGAAACTTAATAATTTAAAGATATTTACTATACATATATATACGTATATTTTTGCCCTTGTTCTTGCAAACGTGTTATACTTTTAGCTTGTAAACACTCTAGAATGCTCAATTCTTGATGGATTTTGACGAAACTTTGCATGAGTGTTCATAACTATATTAGAAGATGAACTCTAATGAAAATCAGCAAAATCTAAAAATACATGATATAAGGTATTGCTCTTGTTCTTGCAAACGTGTTATAGTTTTAGCTCGTAAACACTCTAGAATGCTAAATAAAGTATTTGTTCCATCCCAGGCCTGTACATTTGGGTGATTCAAACCCTCCCTTCCCCGAAATCTATTGAAAATCAGCAAGATCTAAAAATACTTAATGAGGTAATGCTCTTGTTCTTGAAAATGCATTCAAATTTTTACACGTATACATTCAAGAAGTCACAGTTCTTGGCGGATTTTGACGAAACTTGGTGCGATCATTCATAATATAATCGGTGTTCTAATTAAACCCTGTATGTTAAAAATTGCTATTTTCGAGGAGAGCCCGAAAACGTTACTACAGTGTGCATTTTACAAATACATACATTAATTATGATGAAACCTCTCGAGAACATTTACGTACAATTTATTGCACCATTTAACCACAATTTGATTAATGTTTGATTAAACAGTTTATTCAAAAGATGGCAGAAATGAAACACTGAAATGAAAAACTCTTAATTCTGACGGATTTTCTCGAGGAAAATTTCACGCTGTGTAAGAAATAATTGGCATGCGAGGTTTCATAAGACCACATCGAGATATATTTGGACTTAAAAGTTCTGTTAATACGAAATTATGATGATGATGTGCGAGGATTTAATGGAAGATACAACGCAACATTAATATCTGCTTGCTTGTGGTACCAATATTTCAATTTTGATAAATTCTTACTGATAAGGTTTCATTAGAACATCGACGATATGACGTTCGTCATTGTTATTGAAAACCCGGTCAATTTTTAGCTCCTAAACATTCTAGGCACAATTGTTGACATATTTGTTTTACAAAACTAAGTGTTAGTTATCATATTTACGTTATGAACCCGATTGAAAATCAGCAAAGTCAAAAAATATTTACTATGAATTATTGCCCTTGTTCAGCGTTGAAATTTTAGCTCGGAAACAGTAAACACTCTAGAAGGCACAATTCACTACTGGATTCGCAGAACTTTGCTTTGGATGTTTGTCGCCCAAGGATGAACCCAATGGAAAATTAGGAAAATCGAATAATATTTAGTATGAATTAAGGCGTCACGAACGGTGTCATAGTTTCTCCGACAGAGTCCGACAGAGTCCGACACTCCGACAAGACATTTCAGACCTGATATTCGCGAATTGAAGAGCACGTTTTTATCACGCTGGTTGCAATAAAAAGTTAGAATGTTTTATTACGTATGAAGAAACGAAACAACAAATGAATAATTTTTCAACATCTTTCGTATGTCTTTTGATAGAAAATATTTAGCTATATCACTCTGGCAAGTTTTAACAGGAATAAAAGTAAGCGTGTCAAGTTTTGTTTTTACATTGATTTTACTTGTGAATTGAGATTTTGTAGGCGACTGCATTTTCGAATTTACTATTAAAATGTGGAATTTATATTTCCGCAGATTTTTTTTTATGAACACTGGTTCTCATATCGATCAAGTGTAGTATGAGATAAATGATATATCACAGACTAAAATAATAAACGGTTAGGCCTAAAGGTGACCTAAATTGAAATTTCCAGTGAATATGCGAATTATAAAATTTGCCCATGGTGAAGATGCTTTTGTGAGTGGAGATTTGTCGCAAAACGCCGCAGCCGGAACATTTCGGGACTTTAAAGGGACAGTCTGAATTTTTTCAGATCAAAAAATTTTTGCTTAAATTTGTGAAAACTTTACACCAAAATCTGTAACTATGTGCCCTTTAATGTATCTGAAAGTTTTAACTAAAAAAATCGAGCCGTTAACTTTTAAACGCTAAAGACAAGCTAAATTTTAAAAAAAAAACCTTACTAAATAAAAAAATACATGACGTTTTTACTTTTATTCCCGTTAAAACTGGCCACAGTGATATAGCTAAATATTTTCTGTCAAAAGACATACGATAGATGTTGAAAAATTATTTATTTATTGTGTCGTTTCTTCATACGTAATAAAAAACATTCCGACCTTTTATTGCAGCCAGCGTGATAAAAACGTGCTCTTCAATTCGCGAATATCAAGTCTAAAATGTCTTGTCGGAGTGTCGGACTCTGTCGGAGAAACTATGTCACGATTTTTGACAGATTTTGAATGAACTTGGTAATATTATACAGTATCATCTCAAAAGTTTCAAAGTGTTTTATGACTGAAGTTTGAATATGTTGTTTTAAAAAAAAGCCAGTATTACCCTATCTAATAATGTTTCGAGCATGTATCATAATGAATAACGAGAAAAACTAGTATTTAAGTATATCGACACTATACCAGTTGTATTTGTTTCATTCAAACAATAATTTCTTTTACCTAAAAGTACCAGGACTCGAGGTTTTATATGTACATCATGTACATAAAAAGTATGGAAAACTCGTTGAAATATTGTATATATTTTCCTTTCATATAGAGGTTTAAAATGAATTACATATTCAAAAAGTGGAAATTACTGGCCGTATTGATACTCGTGATACCAACATTCAACTTGTTTCTGAAAAATTGGAAAAGCAAACCACATGAAGATGTCGTAATAAAGTAAGTGGATATACTATATTATTATTAAGATGACCTTTAACACAATGGGCTAGAGCTATGACATATTTAAGACTCTTTTGATGAAACGAAAATATGAATAAACATTTCACTTTTTATACTTTTACCAATTGCATTAGATGTCCAGAAGGTCGGTGGAATAAACTACTAATGTTATCTAATATTGATTTGTTTTTTAGAGATACAACTCACAAACAAATGATTGTGTCCAATCATATACTTATTATAAATTTATATTGATAATGTCCCTTATTATCCGATTAGCCTACTTCTAAAATGATCAGAAGCGAAATGTACAGAATGCAGCAATAGCAGACATTGAAAGTGAAATCTGGTATCAAATGTTTTTGATGGTTCAAATTCTAGCATGATAACAATATAAATGTCAAAAACCCAACGAGCACCCACAAAGACAGGTGGGACAAAAAGCTTAATGAACTTGAATCCAGTAACCAAATAACCAATCAACTTAAATTTAAACTGAGATCAAGCCGACACCCACGTCCACCGTATGCCAGAGCAACAATTAAGATTCATAAAAACCCAATTAAGGCTCGGCTACTCATATGCTCCCGGGATTCCGTCTTCTATAACGTCGCCCAACACCTTAGCAGAATCTTGGCACCTCTGGGAAAAACAGCTAACTCTTTCATCAAAGACTCTGAAGAATTTGTTACCAAACTAAAAGAACTACAGAACATAGGTAAAATGTACTCCTATGATGTTGTCGACTTATTCACCAATGTTCCATGTAAAGATGTGCTGAGTATCATAAGAGATAAAATATCTAAATTAGACACACCACTAGATACCACACTCTCTACAGACAGTATCGTCGACCTCATTCAGATGTGCATGTCATCTACCTATTTCACATGGGGTGATGAGATCTACGAACAAATCCACGGTCTACCTATGGGAAGTCCCCTGTCACCACTGATTACTGAAATCTACATGACAGCCTTTGAATTAAAGTCCATGGCGACTTCACCAATCACTCCTATCTGCTGGTTCCGGAAAGTTGATGACACCTTCGTTATGCTCAGAGAAGAAGATAACCCAACAATACTTCTACAGCATCTTAATGCCCAGCATACAAGGATTAAGTTTACCATGGAAGCTGAAGAAAACAACTCAATACCATTTCTAGATGTACGAATAACACGGTTAGGAGGACAATTGAAGACATGTGTGTATAGGAAACCCACACATACAGATCAGTATGTTAATTTCCACTCTAACACCCCTCAACATGTAATGGGCAGCCATTACAGCATTGGTCAGAAGAGCAAAAAGGATTTGTGACAAAGAATATTTCCAACAAGAACTACAACACATCAAGAATGTATTCTGCTGGCACAATAACTATCCTATTATTTATTATCAATGTGTGCTACTACACCTATATTTACCTAGTAATATATTGTATAAGTAATGATTTATAGATACTAACACATAATTAATTTGAAATCGCAATATTATTTATTATCAATGTGTACTACACCTATATTTACCTAGTAATATATTGTATAGGTAATGATTTATAGATACTGACATACAATTGAATTGAAATCACAATATTATTTATTATCAATGTGTGCTATACCTATATTTACCTAGTAATATATTGTATAGGTAATAATTTATAGATACTGACACATAATTGAATTAAAATCACAATATTATTTATTACCAATGTATACCATGAATATACTTACTCAAAACGTAACAAAATATATGCAAGATAGATACTTACACAACTTTACCCGAAATATATATGCAAAAAGCCACTTACCCAAGGTATATACTTACCCCAAATTACCCGAAATATAATATACTATACTTGTAAGTTCATATAGCGAAGTAACACAAGTAAGTATATACTATTTATATAAGTAACCAGGTTCGTAAACAATTCTTGGTAAAATGAAACAATTCAAATCCATTATTGAGAGTACAAGTTGTTATTTACTCCATACTTAATTCATATGTGTAAAACAATATTCCTACCAAGCACTCCCCGAAAATAAAATAAATTCCGATTTTATTTACCCAACATTATCCCAAGCACAAAATATTCTATACAATGTACACTCAGCCATTGCTACCCGAAAACACACTCCTATTGAAGTTTTTCGTTAGTCTTTTGTCTCACCAGTCCAATTATACATGTAAATTTTTCTCACCCCCCCCCCCCCCCACACATAATACCAACACAATGCCAACCCCACTATCATATATGATGATATCCTTTGTATATAATAACCTCGTGTTCTTCTTTTTTTGCACCAAACCCCATTATACCATAAGCACATTATATTCACTTTTCCCACTTTTCCCAATCGTCTTGTTTTTGCGCTTTCAATATTTCAACTCACTGACAACAAAATATTCTCCCCCTCCAAAAACTGTATCACCATCAACATACTTACTGCTTGCTTTGCTCTTCGGTCCCCTCGACTCTCCCCATGGCTATCCATAGCCAAACCCTGGTCGATCGAAGCCCTAAATTATCCACCACGACACTATCCTACACCAAGGGGTTTATACCTTCTAAGATCTTACTAAGTGGTGACATACATCCAAACCCTGGACCAACAACCAGACATTTAACTATTGCACACCTAAACGTTCGTAGCCTAACAAACAGACTTGATCAAATTTTCCTTGAATTGGGTGATTGTGATGTAATAACCCTCTCTGAAACTTGGACAACAGTTGACCAATTACCTTCCTCACTTCCACTAGAAAACTTTCATCCACCAATCTTATGTAGTCGTGACCCAGGCAAAGTTGGTGGTGGTGTTGCTATTTTCGTCAAAAACACCATCTTCCAGAAAGAACGCATTGACCTATCAATTCCTTGTCTAGAAGCTGCATGGGTTGAAATTATAGTCAATAAACAAAATTTCCTGATTGGTTCCTTTTATAGGGCACCAAACACACTAGTTGCATACTGGGATCTAGTTCGAGAGAGTATCTCACAAGCCAAGACTGAATGCAAGCCAGTTATCATCCTTGGTGACCTCAATGTTAACTTTCTCTCCACAAAAACAGGGCATCTACATGAAATCATTCAACATTTTGATCTCACCCAGTGCATTGAAGGCCCAACTAGAATAACTGAAAAGTGTTCCTCACTCCTGGATATAGCTCTTGTCTCTTGCCCAGACCTCATCCTCCACTCTGAAATTCTTGATGCAGGAATCAGTGATCACTGTCCTATTCGTATTTCATTACGCGTACCTTGTCCTACACACCAAGCTTACAAACGTACGATCTGGAACTATTCCGCTATACATCTTCCAGATATCGCTGCTTTCTTTAATGAAGTCAGTTGGGACGACGCCTTCGATCAAAATCTTGATCCAAACAGATTAGCTGAAGCAATTTCCTGTAAACTGGTAGATGGAATTCATACGTTCGTACCCCATAAAGAAGTTACTATCAGAGTTAAGGACCCAGAGTGGATAAACGGTTATATTCGGCGCATAATACGCAAACGAAACCGCATCCACAGACAAGCCAAACGCTCCGATTCATCATATTCATGGTCTGAGTTCCGAAAGTTCAGAAACTTTGTCATATCTGAAATACGAAGAGTCAAACTGGAATACCATACCAAATTGGATGACAAAATAAACGACTGCAAATTCAGCGACAAAGATTGGTGGAAGTTAGTTAAATCAGCTGCACTTAAACACAAGGCCAGCCCAAAAGCCTTCCCCTCTTTGCTCACAAATAACGGCATCATCGATGATGACGAAGAAAAGGCTGAAGCATTAAACCAACACTTCATAAGTCAATCCAAACTACCCAACCCTGGTCAAATCCCACCCGAATTAACACCGAGCCTCATAGAAATAGAAGAACCCATCTACACTCCTAGCGATGTTCATGACATCCTGATTTCCCTTGACACAAACAAGGCCTGCGGTAGTGACCATATAAATAATACTATCTTAAAACTGTGCTGTAAATTTCTGTATTCTCCATTGTCTCACCTATTCAATTCTCTCCAGAGCTCCCATTGTTTCCCACACATTTGGAAACAGGCAGACGTAATCCCAATCTTCAAGAAAGGCGATCAACATTCCTGCTCAAACTATAGACCAATATCCCTGTTGAGCTGTCTTGGAAAGGTCTTTGAAAAATGCATGTACAAATACCTCAACAATTTCTTTGTTTCAAATAACATAATTGTCCCTGTACAATCTGGTTTTAGGAGCGGAGATAGCTGCACATACCAACTTGTGGATATCTATCACCAAATATGTGGTGAGCTCGATAAAGGTTTTGAATCTAAGGCCATCTTTTTTGACATAAGCAAGGCATTCGACCGCGTCTGGCATGATGGCCTACTATGCAAACTCAAAGCTACTGGAATAACAGGGAACCTTTTACTGCTTATTCAGGATTACCTCTCAGACCGCAGACAATTAGTTCAAATTAAGGGACAATCGTCGACAGAAATTATCGTCCCAAATGGCGTACCCCAAGGTTCAATTCTAGGTCCACTACTCTTCCTCGTATATATAAACGACATAGCACAAGATATCAAATCTCACCTTAAATTGTTCGCTGATGACACCTCAATGTATATGGTGATTCATGACCCCTCATCTTGCCAAAGAGCCTTAGATCTCGACTTGCTGAAAATCAACAATTGGGCTAAATCATGGAACGTCGTATTTTGTCCAGAAAAAACTAAAAGCATCACCTTTAGCAAAAAGACAAATCCATCCAACTTTCCTCTCTACTTTAATAGTACTTCAATTTTCGACTCAAACGAGCATAAACACTTAGGTATCATTCTAAGTGCAGATGGCAAATGGAACAAACACATCGACTATATCGTTTCTAAATCAAGGAAATCCATCGACTGTTTACGATCACTGAAATATCGCCTCTCTAGAAAATCATTAGAAATAATATATAAATCATTCATTTTACCAATCTTTGACTTTAATGATGTCGTCTGGGACAATTGCTCTCTTAGGGATGCTGAACGCCTTGAAAACCTTCAACTAGACGCACTGCGAACCATTTCAGGCCTAACTCGGGGCACATCCCACAAGCTTTTGTATGACGAAACTGGCTTCTTACCACTGAAAACTAGGCGTTATCGACACAGGCTTACCCTCTTCTATAAAATGATTCATCGTCTTGCACCGCCTTATCTAAATATATTAGTTCCTCGTCCAACTGGCGCCACTCATACCTACAACACCCGTAACCTGAGTCAACTAAAATCAACATTCTGCCATACTACCCTTTTCAAAGAATCTTTTCTTCCCTCTACAATCCGCGATTGGAATAATCTACCTGAGAACATTAAAGGAGCTACATCCATTCAATTATTCAAACAACAGTTAAAAGCAAAAGACATCCAGATTCCCAGCTATATTCTATCTTGGTGACCGAGCATCACAAATAACCCATTGTAGACTGAGAAACAGTATGAGTGAACTCCATTCGCACATGTTTGCTCGACACCTTACAGAAGATCCATCATGTCCATGTGGTCACTCTTTTGAAAATGCTGACCACTTCTTTCTTTACTGTCCACGTTATCATACTCAACGTTCTAAGACTATCCATACTCTCCCCGCGCATTTCCTAGACACAAAGTTGCTTCTAAAGGGATCCCCGGATCTTCATCTTAAAGAGAACACCACTATCATCAATATTGTCCATGAATATATCAAACTATCTCATCGTTTTTAACAATATTTGCCTCATTGCTGCATTCTTTTTATCTGTCCTAGTTTGAGGACGACACGAACTATATAACTAACAGTTACTATCTGCCTTCTGTCGGTTTGTCTTGTTGAATCTTCAAAAATTAAAAGTCATCAGTTGCTTCAGGACAGCTTCGTATTTGTTATTGGTTCTCTTGCTGGGTGCTATCATATCTATCCGAGTTATAAGTCTACTGTCGCTTTACTGAAAACTTAACGGATCTACTATTGATCCATTGTTCTATTGAGGCTAACCTGTTCTATTATTAGTTCTATTGAGGCTTACCTGATCTATTATTAGTACTATTGAGGCTTACCTGTTCTATTGAGGCTTACCTGATCTATGGATTATTCTATTGAGGCTTACCTGATCTATGGATTATTCTATTGAGGCTTATCGGATCTATGGATTATTTATCTGATCTATTGTTAGTTCTATTGAGGCCTACCTGTTCTATGGATTATTCTATTGAGGCTTACCTGTTCTATGGATTATTCTATTGAGGCTTATCTGATCTATTATTAGTTCTATTGAGGCTTATCCGATCTATTGTTAGTTCTATTGAGGCTTACCTGTTCTATGGATTATTCTATTGAGGCTTACCTGTTCTATGGATTATTCTATTGAGGCTTATCTGATCTATTATTAGTTCTACCTGTTCTATGGACTATTCTATTGAAGCTTACCTGATCTATTGTTCATTTTAGCTCACCTGATCTATTTTTAGTTCTATTGAGGCTTACCTGATCTATTGTTAGTTCTATTGAGGCTTACCTGATCTATGGATTATTCTATTGAGGCTTTTCGGATCTATGGATCATTCTGTTGAGGTTTACCTGATCTATTGTTAGTTCTATTGAGGCTTACCTGATCTATGGATTATTCTATTGAGGCTTATCGGATCTATGGATTATTCTATTGAGGCTTACCTGATCTATTGTTAGTTCTATTGAGGCTTACCTGATCTATGGATTATTCTATTGAGGCTTATCGGATCTATGGATTATTCTATTGAGGCTTACCTGATCTATTGTTAGTTCTATTGAGGCTTACCTGATCTATGGATTATTCTATTGAGGCTTTCCGGATCTATTGATCATTCTGTTGAGGCTTACCTGATCTATTGTTCGTTCAACTGAAACTTATCTTATCTATTGATCGTTCTATTGAGACTTACCCGATTCATTGACTATTCCACTGAGACTTTCCTGATTTATCAACCGTTCTATTGAGGTTTACCTGATCTATCTATCTATTGTTCATTTTAGCTCACCTGATCTATTGTTAGTTCTACAGAGGCTTACCTGATCTATTGTTAGTTCTATTGAGGCTTACCTGATCTATTGTTAGTTCTATTGAGGCTTACCTGATCTATTGCTAGTTCTATTGAGACTTATCTCATCTATTGTTAGTTCTATTGAGGCTTACCTGATCTATTGTTAGTTCTATTGAGGCTTACCTGATCTATTATTCATTCTATTGAGGCTTACCTGATCTATTGTTAGTTCTATTGAGGCTTACCTGATCTATTGTTAGTTCTATTGAGGCTTACCTGATCTACGGATTATCCCTTTGAGACTTACTCGATCTATTGACTTTTCCATTGAGACTTACCTGATCATTACTCATTCTAGTTCACCTGACCTATTGGCTCACCTGATCTATTGATCGTTCTCGCTTACCTGACCTATTGATCGTTCTAGCTTACCTGACCTATTGAGCGTTCTATTGAGGCTTACTTAGTGAAAACATAACTTATGTGTGTACGAGAACGTAAGTGTGTGAGAATAAAAGTGGTGCTGTGTTGTGAACATGTATTGTAATGTGTGTCAGTGTGTGGATGTTACAGCAGTGTGTAAGTTTGATTGCTGGGCACAGTGTGAAAGTAGTTCTCGAGCGTCAGTTAGAGTGAATGATCCCAGTGTGAAAGTGGTTCTGTGAGAGAAAGTGTATATATAAAATTGTAAATAACTAATATAAATAAATATATATAGATGTAAATACTTTACTATATAGTATAATGTAAATCTTTGTTATCTGTCCAGCTATTACTTACTCATACCAAAATCCTGACGAACTCCTGATGGATTTTATTAACTAGCAGCCTTACTGACCTATCCTTTGTCTTCATTGTTTCATTTTCCTAAGATACCCCAGATCATTCCCTACACATTATTTTCTGGTAAACCCACTAGCCTCGATCGACCAGGGTCACTATGCGGCCATGATGACTGTCGAGATCCCGATGAGCAAAGCATATTCCCAACATATTCCAATACACTGTTACATTATACACAACTCTATCCTCTCTATTTCTAACTTTACATTTTTTGGGACAATAATTATAAAATTTGAATGGTTATTGAGCACTATTTTTTATAAAATATTATTACTACACCTAATTTATATTTGTATAATTTATATCTATAATTAAATGGTAACGGATTAATATAAGCTTCGGCTTGTTTCTGAAACCATATATTGAATTTATGTACCACATATCTTGTAAATTATGAATAAATATTGTTTAAAAAAAAAAAAAAAAAAACTATCCTGCTACTTTTGTTCATGAAGCCATAAGATCAACACTGATGGCTAAACAAACCAACCAACAGCCTAAACCTAACAGACCACCTACCCGCATAGTTATTCCCTTTATTGGGAAGGCATCGTACCAAATCAAGAAGATCCTAAAGAAGTCAGTTGGTATTGAAACAGTTTTCTCTGGTAACACAACAATTAAAGATGTGCTCAAGGCCAACGGTAAATCAAACCCCACCAACAACCAAAAACCCAAAGGATGTGTCTACCAAGTTGAATGCTCGTGTGGTAGTACATATATAGGGGAAACAAAAAGACCCCTTGACGTACGACTCAAAGAGCACAAAGACAAGCCAAGTAACGAAACATCCATTGTGGCTGAACACCTTGCTATGGGAAGAAAGACGGGGCATAAAGTCAACTTTGACAACACCAAGGTATTGGCAATCAACAAGCATATTGATAAAACCAGAAGACTGAAGCTATCAACATCAGAAGATACCAGCCAGACCTAAACAGAGATGAAGGCGTGCGCTTATCCCATGCATATGATAAACTTATTCAATTGTAATCTCTACATTCAAATTCATGTATTCATTTATCCTATTAATAAAAAATATTTTAACCACTGTGCAGAAAGTTTTGCCCAACTTTCCCTTTCCCTAATAAATTGTTTAACAATAACTGTTGTTGTTTATTTAATCTTTAGTCACCTTTCACTCAATTTAGTTAAGTGGAATTATTTTTAATTAGTATATTATGTTATTTTAGTAATCATGTGTGTTTTTGTATCAATTTAAGTTATGTATGTACTAATAAACCACTTTTTTGTCCTGTGTTTTCTTTATGATAATAGCTGAATGTATATATACTTTTACCTATCACTTTTATCATTATATGCCTTATATTTCATAATCTCTTACATCAAATTATTTTCTTCTTGTGTAAGACATACTTGATTTGTCTTGGAAAACTTTAAATCATAATTTGTTAGTATCGTAATCCAAATTCGGTATGACGTGCTTAAAGGGCCATTCTGCTATTTTGAAAAAAGTTTCCATTATCAAAAACATCGCAAATGTTACCCGAGAGTATTTCTAAAGTATGCTCATTATACCTAAGCATCTTCTTAATCAAACTGAATTTGTTTTTAAAGGGTTAATTACAAACAGGGAGTACTTATTGTTAATTAAGCAGTTTGACCTAGTTTTCGTGTTGTGCTTAATAATGGCTCGACATTTCTAGCTGAAACCTTTTAAAATACACAGGAAGGACATTTCTCTACAATTAGGCGTTTCACTTACTCAAATCCGTTCAATAGTTTTCTATCAGCGTCAAGAAAACCTAACACACTTAAAAACCTTATGTAAGGTTTTTAAATATTTTAGCATGTTTTTAGCGTTTAAAAATTAACGGTTTAGTTTAAACATTAAAGGACACATAGTTAAAGATTTTGGTGTATAGCTTTCACAAATTTGAGCAAAAAAAAATTTGACCTTAAAAAATTTGGATTGTCCCTTTAACCAAAACGGATTTTCTTTTAAAGGCTATAATGCAAAGTGACCTAACTTTACTCTTTTTGTTTCTTTTTTTGAAGTAACCCCAAAACATTGATTTGATATACGACAAAGAGACAGAGGTATTCGTTATCTTTTGTATAAACAATATTTATTTAGATAGGATTAGGGAACAGGCTTTCGCCTATAGTACCCTCTCCTTAAAGTACAATATATACATAATCAAAAAATATATATACAGTATATACATGTATAAAGAAAATTTACATAAAATACAAATATTGATACTTGCTGCTATATATGCTATATATATATATATACAGATTGTAAGTCAATCAATTCAGGCATGTTGAGTCAAAACCGGCAGCTAAGGGTTAGAAAAGTATGTACTGCTGTGAATATCTGTTTAGTTTCTAAAAGGTTTTCGTTGCCAAATAAAAGTAAGGGTAAGGTGATCAGGTGTTTTGGTAAGAGATTTATAGATTGGTTTCGTGCATCGCAATGCAATGTACAGTCAAGTAGGTAGTGTTGATTATCTTCTGATCCATGACCACAACTACAAATTCGTTATCTTTATTAAATTGTATCTTGTAGACAATACGAAAGCAAAAGGCTTTTAAAGATGATGATCTATTGCTATTTTTCAGAATGGTTGGAAGTGGACAGAAATGGATATTTACCAATAATCCAAGATCAATATTTATTGGAAAGAAAATAGATTGGAATATTCATATCATACAGTCTAACCAAAAGTATGACTTAACATTATCTTTATAAAAACATTTTATAGCAGTTTTTAATTTTCAATTTTTTTTTTGGACCCATAGCTCCAGTGTAAAAATAGGGTCGTCTAACAATCGGCTTCAAATCATTGATTGACCTTTAACTATAATGTCTTTTATAGAATTTCATCATTCAAAAAGACTTGTGTCTATTCGGCGTATAACATCTGATAAAACGGAACACAAAGCTTGGTCGCCAAGTATTTACTGATCTACTGCTGTACTAATGTATCGTAAAGGCATTCGTCTGAATGAATCGTCATGGAGATTTCTTCTCCCACGCCACTGGTAGATACCATATATTAATTTTTATATCTTGTGACTATTTCAGGTGTAACTTTCGATTAAATGACCTGCAGTCTTCAGTAATAGCTGCATTAAACCAAGGAGCACGATCTATATTTCTGTCTTCTACCTTTGACAAAACTAGAACAAAACTATTACGAAAATTTTGTTTTGGAGATTATTCATCTGTTTTGAGATATAACGGGTCATTAAATAATCCATTGTCTTATCATTTTTATGAACATTTGAAAATAAGTGGATTCAAGAAGGACACAGATTTTGCTTACAGACACGGTGTGTGGAAAACTTCTTCGATACAAAAAGTCATTGAACCATCTAAAAAAGATTCTCTTTTTCAAGAACGAGCACCACCAATTTTTCTTCCTTTTAATACGATTGCCTCGTTGGTCATAGATAATATCCTTTTTAGGTATGATGTGTTTTGGGCCTTCGTTTCCTTTAAAAATGAATCAGTGTGGTCTGTGTGGGTTCAAAAACTTTTACAAGAGATGGGAGAATCTGTGATGTATATTCCAGGACTTGATCAAGGTGAATTGGCTTGTCGGGAAACATCTATTCCGCGTATACCAACATACCTATTGTCTTGGAAGTGCATGGAAAGATCATCGTTTTTCTCTTGTGTTTTATCATTGACAAATCTTATGGTCGAAAAATCTCTTTTGAAAACATATGAATATCAATCTGTGGCTGAATGGTTGGATCGTTTGCTTAATAATGGTTATGAACAACCAACTTTAGCAAAACAAGAAGTCAAACAAATATCACTTGAACCTTCATACAAGGTTCTTCATGTTCCATCATATATTCAGCCAGTTGGAAACACAAGTGAAATATTTAAATCGATCTGTTCGAATGGTATATCAACATGTCCTACGGTGAAACGGACTACACAAGAATTGAAGATCAAGCCTCTTAATATGTTATTAGTCATTGTGTATAATAGGGCAGGACATTATCAGTCATTAGAATATCTTGAATCTATATACCGTCCTTTTTTTAAACACATACTTTACTGTGGGACAGATACCAACAATTTCTTTTTAACTTTTAATAAATTAAAGAAACCTGTGTCATTCCTTGAGCTTGAAGGTGGTGTGTTCTCAAATGGTGAACTAGGTTATCAATGTGTGCAACAAGCTATCAAAATGAATTACGACGTTGACGGTTACTTGCACGTGGCCGATGACGTACTATTAAATATTTGGAATATAAGAAATATCTCAACTGACAAAATTTGGTTTCAACAAAGCATGCGACCTGCTAATTTATCTCAACCAACTGTTCCTGATGTATGGAGGAATCCTAATTGGTGGCCATGGCAAAGTAGTCGGGGACGCAGCGCGGTTGAAAGAGCAATTGGCACTGTGAAGAATCTTAGTCCGAAAGATATTATAGCTAAAAAGTTTTTGGAGACATTAGCTCGTAATGCCGAAGGCTCAAATCGTGTATTTTATGAAGTATCAGATATATTTTATATACCAAGTGTACTAGCGAAGAAATTTGTTTATTTTGCAAACGTGTTTCAGTCTAATAACGTATATTTAGAAATTGCTGTCCCAACTATTATTAATGGTCTGGTCGATAAAAAGGATATTGTTATTATACACGGCTCTTATTTGTGGTACCAGGATAGGGTATCATACAGAGAAACTTTTAATCATTCGAACATATTCATGCATCCAGTAAAACCAGAACCTTGTTTAAAAGACCACCAGTGTACTGAATTTCTCTGTAAAAAGTATTTGCCTTGCGTTTTCGCAGTCAGCAACAAAAACTAAACAGAAAGTCATCATTGTGATCAGTCAAATTACTTCAATCATCAGGGGCCGCGGAGCGTTTTTGAAAGTGGGGGGCCCTTGGTTGAAAATTTTCAAAAAATCCACCTCTCACCCTCACCCCCACCACAAAAACTCCTCGGATTTCGGCCACTCGATTTTCAGATTTCGGAAATTAATTTTTTTTTTTATATATGTATTTCGAACTGATATGGGATCCATTAAAATTAAATTATGTTAAACAAATAGAGCAATATGCTAGATGGGGAAAGGAATAGGATCGGGTTCTTTTTAGCATAAAATTGTGTTTAAATTTTGGTTTTGTCCGTAAAATATACGTCAATTATTTGAATAATAATTTATTTCTTTGGACAAACTTGCCGTGCGGCCACCTGTAGCTCAAATTAAAATCGAAAAATCATTCAATCGAGTTATTGAAAGGTTGGATGAAGCTATAAGCATAGTTTCAATACTTAATGAAAATTAATGGTTGTCTACACATGTTACAGAAAATCGTTATTATTTGTACCAATAAATAGCGTAACATTTAGTAAACAGTCGTATGAGTAGTGTATGTTTTGTGACAATAACAACTAGTATCTCAAAAATATTAGAAGCGGCATTGTGTTTGATAAAATATTTATATAAATGTATAGAAATTGGAAAATTATTGCTGTAATTTTCATTCTTTCCTTAATATTATATTACGGATTTTATAACGATGAATCTGGATTAAACTATGATGCTAGCCACATAATAAAAGACATTGTTCTTGGTGAGACAGAAAAAATGGATCACGAGGTTCTAAACGTTGTCAGACACAGAGCGCAATCGAGGACAGATGAAATATTGGCTCCACCATGCACAGGATTAAACAAAGATGTTCATCCTCGACCAGAGCTAGATATTTGGCAAGAGGTAATGATAACGATATTACTTTTTATCACTGAATCAAGTATTAGCCTACCTGTATCTATTATATATTGATTACAAAATATGAAATCTCTGTCGCCTTCAGGATTGTCTGTTGGCATTGTATTTATGTATTTTAGAGATAATATCACGAGAATACCGGTAAAACCGATACGAGAAAAAAAACCAGTCTGAAACAATATGGTATTCGATCGATGATATACCGATAAATCATTACGATAGTATGTTATTTTATTCATAGCAACAAGAAAAAATTAAATAAACTAAAGCAAAAATATTTATCCGATTATTAACGTTTGGCAATTTAATTCAGATGTCTGATGTTAGGCCAGTAGACAGCCCATAAGTGTGTGTGTGTGTTGCATTTGACTCGTCGGTGTTATAAGCCCGTATCTCTCAGTCACGAATCTGAACACGATCTAACGTTTTTCCTTAAGGCTTGGTCACATTATACGGCACGTAGTGGGGGTTGACCGTAGTTCAACTTAGTGCCACTACAGTCAACTAGGTTGAAGTAGGTTTAAGTAATTTGCAATAGGGTGAACTAGGTACAAGTAGGTAGAAAATTAGCAAAAGAGGGAATTTATAGAAAGTTAAAATAAGGTGGACCACGTGTAAATACGGCTAAGTACACAGAACTACATTGAACTAGGTGAAAAATTACTAGGGTATAGGTATAATTACTTCTAACTACGTTGAACTACATTCGAAATACGTACAACTACGGTCAACTGCCCTAGGTTACCCTAGTTGGTCGAACTTGAACGTATTTCAAACGTCGTCTTACCCTAGTAGTTCCCTAGTTGACCCTACCTGATCGTAGTGTTAGATGTATTAATCGTTGTGCCATGTTACTACGCCCAACTATGGTCAACTAGGATAAACTACCGTAAAACTATACGGTCAACTTTGGATCTTGGTATACCAAGCTCACCGTAGATATTTTTTCAACATGTAGATTGCCAACTACGGCCGGTTAGTGTAAAATGCCCAAAAGCGCCCAAAAGCGCCCAAAAGCGCCCAACAGCAAAAAGACATCTGGATAATCAAAACTACTAGTAGGGTAAAAAAAGGTAACGAGAAACGAAAAAAAAAAGACGTTTTATATGATTTACTTTTTTATCGATTGTTCTCTAATCTAAAACTAGAACCGTGATAACGGTACTGAGCAGTGCGCAATTTAAACATCCTTGAACGGTTGCATTTAAGTCCTGCATATAAATTAGGTCATGTGACAGAGCTGTTTATAGTTAAAAATCTCAATTTTCAATCGGCTATTAAACCGGAAGTAAACATCGGAAAACACAAAGTAAAACATCATTTGATAGATTTTATCGAGGTCAATAGCTTTGGTTCAGATCAAAAGGTCATCAAACGTCAAGGTCACGAGTTTTGAGCTATGAAAGTGTTAAATTTCTTTAACCGGAAATAGACAAAACTTTTAATCGAAATTAGGAAATCGGCTGTCACCATTTTGTTAGTAATATATTGAAGATGACATAGACATCAACATTATGTAAATCGGATGATATCCTGATCACTTATATCGATTTAAAGAAAAGTTGGTCATTTCAAGATGGTGGTCTACTAGTTACTTCCGGGTCCAATTTTATCCTTTTTTTTCTATGAATGTTATGTCATTTTATATCTTCAAAAGAATGTGTCGACTCTCTTTAAAAATCCACAATTTAGGAACCACGTGTTTTTTCGCGCCAAAAAAGCCACGCAGTTACTTTAGAACAATGAACAAAATTTCCAAATTAAAAAAAAAGCAAAATGATTAAAATATCTACTATTATATATCAAGAGGAGATAAAGCATAATACGAAAAGACGACTTTTTTGTGACGTACATTAATTAGGTTCAAACTGACAATTTTCAAATGGCTATAAAACAAGAAGTAAATATTGGACAACAAAAATGAATTCACCATTGGATAGATCTCATTTCGGGCAATAACTTTTGTTCGGATCATAAGGTCAAAAAATGGCAAGGTCACAAGTTATGAGCTTTAAAAGTGTTACAATAATTGCTGAATATCTTATACCGGAAATAGACAAACTCCATAATCGAAATGTGCAATTCAGATGCCCTCATTTTGTTGGCAATAGATTTAAAATGCCATAAACATTAAAATTATATAAATCGGATGTCGATTTAAAGAAAACATGTTCATTTCAAGATGGTGGCCAACGTGTTACTTCCGGTTACGATTTTGTCATATTTTTTGCTTTGTTAGTCATGTTCTTTCATATCTTAAAAAGAAATTGTTACCTATCTTATGAAATCCGTAATTCAGATAACACGTGTATTTTCCCGCCAAAAAACCACGCAGAGTTACTATAGAACAAAGAACAAAATTCCAAATAGCAATTTTGATCAAAATATCTAGTGTTATATATCACTGGAAAGAGGAGATAAAGCGTAATAAGAAAAGAAGATATTTTGTGACGTTAAGTCACGTGACAGAGCTGTTCAAAGTTCAAACTAACAATTTTTAAATGGCTATAACACCGGAAGTAAATATTGGACAACAAAAATGAATACACCGTTGGGTAGATCTCATCATGGGCAATAACTTTTGTACAGGTCATAAGGTCACCCAAATCCAAGGTAACGTGTAATGAGCTTTGAAAATTTTGGCCATTTCTGAATAGTTTTTACCGGAAATAGGCAAACATCATAATCGAAATTAGCAAATTGGCTGTCATCATTTTGTTGGTCATAGATTGAAAATGCCCTAGACATCAATATTATACAAATCAGATGATACCCTGTTCACTTCTCTCGATTTAAAGAAAACATGTTCATTTCAAGATGGTGGCCAGCGTGTTACTTCCGGTTACGATTTTATCATATTTTTTTCTTTGTTAGTCATGTTCTTCCATATCTTAAGAAGAAATTGTTACCTATCTTATGAAATCCGTAATTCAGATAACACGTGTTTTTTTTCCCGCCAAAAAAACACGCAGAGTTACTATAGAACAAAGAACAAAATTCCAAAAATCAATTTTGATCAAAATATCTAGTGTTATACATTTTTGGAAACAGGAGATAAAGCGTGATAATAATAGAAGATAATTTGTGACGTACATGAATTAGGTCACGTGACAGAGCTGTTTAAAGTTAAAAATTGCAATTTTCTGACGGCCATAAATCCGGAAGTAAACATTGGGCATCTAAAATGATTATGCCATTGGATAGATCTCGTCAAGGGCAACAACTTTTGTTCAGGTCACAAGGTCACTCAAGGTCAAGGTCACAAGATATGAGCCTTAAAAGTTTTGACTATTTCCGAAAATTCTAAACCGGAAATAAAAAAAATTCTGAATCGAAATTTAAAAATCGGCTCGCCATGTTTTGTTAGCAATCGACTAAAGATTCCCTAGACATCATTTTTATTCAAATCGGATGATTCCCTGATTCTGAATTTCGATTTAAAGAAAAATTACTCATTTCAAGATGGCGGCTGATATGAAATATCTGGGTCAAATTTTATCATTTCATATTTTGTCAATGATTATTTCTAGCACATTGCAAAAAGATTTTTTTGAATATTTTCATTATTCCTGAAGTTTAAATTTCAACTTTGCAAGCGAATGACGTCAAAACCGGAAGTGATATTTTTTTACAAATAAAATTGCAAAAGTTGAACAAATGGTCAAAAAAGTGCTTCAAAGAGTCAGCAACAAAGTTCTCAAAATGCATATTTTTAAAGTCTTACCTTGTAGACAAACGTTTAAAGAAATAAACAAAAAAGGTTCCATCAAAATCGGTTGAAAAACAGAGGTAAAAATGGTAAAAAACATAATATGGATTTTTCCGTCATATGTCATTTCCGGTTAGACAAAAAACCGTCATTTTACATTCACGCAACACCGAGCAGTTAGTTATCGTAGGAAAACATGCGAGATAATGTGTGGCATGCTCCCTTCATACCGAATTAGCGTGACCAGAAGTAGACAAAAAAAAAACAGTCATTATGAAAACAAAGCAGTGCGTTCGCTAGAACGCACTGCAAAAAAAAGTCATTATGAAAACAAAGCAGTGTTCGCTAGAACGCACTGCAATTATGTCTGTGGGTCGTTTGACTTTATTTTTTTCTAATGCATAAATCTCTGTCGACTGTAATAAATTTCATTGAAATTGAAACACAAATATAAAGGTTTTAAGTTATTTCCCTTGATTCTGCCTTCGCAACGTCAAGATGGCGGCAATAGCACATGTAGATTTGTTGACTAAAAATGAACTGACCAACGAAGACAAATTTTCCTTACTTATTACGGATGTACCATATAACATATGGCTGTGGGTCAACCCCATTAAAACCTGCAAGGACAGAAAACGTCCTTGTAGACAAAGAAGTAGCCGGGGTTGATTGGCTTCACACTTCATGTGGAAGCTGGAGAGTAAAAAACCAAACTCTACGCCTGTTTCGCCCTACAGCAAATGGATGGATAAATCGCCAACTCTCTCAGTAAGAGTTCAAAACAGGTGTGGATGGTGAGGGATATGTAATGAAAACCAAATATATTATTATAACACAATTAGAGAACATTCGATAAAAAAGTAAATCATATAAAACGTCTCCTTTTTATACGCCCACTCGAAAGATGGGCGTATATTGTAATCACCCTGTCGGTCCGTCGGTCTGTCGGTCCGTCGGTCCGTCCGTTCACATTTAGTTTGTGCTCACTCTACAGGCTACAATTCTTTATAGATTCTTTTGATTTTGATATTGTGGGTCTATGTCATTATGAAGATGATCCCTATTGATTTTCGTGATGATCGGATAATTTTTCACGGAAATATCGTGTCCGACTTGACGCTTCACTGTATTAGCTATACTGTGCATCTCGTGCTCACTCTACAGGCTACAATTCTTTATAGATTCTTTTGATTTTGATATTGTGGGTCAATGTCATTATGAAGATGATCCCTATTGATTTTCGTGATGATCGGATAATTTTTCACGGAAATATTGTGTCCGACTTGACGCTTCACTGTATTAGCTATACTGTGCATCTCGTGCTCACTCTACAGGCTTCAATTCTTTACAGATTCTTTTGATTTTGATTTTATGGGTCAATGTCATTATGAAGATGATCCCTATTGATTTTCGTGATGATCGGATAATTTTTCACGGAAATATCGTGTCCGACTTGACGCTTCACTGTATTAGCTATACTGTGCATTTCGTGCTCACTCTACAGGCTACAATTCTATATAGATTCTTTTGATTTTGATATTGTGGGTCAATGTCATTATGAAGATGATCCCTATTGATTTTCGTGATGATCGGATAATTTTTCACGGAAATATCGTGTCCGACTTGACGCTTCACTGTATTAGCTCTACTGTGCATCTCGTGCTCACTCTACAGGCTACAATTCTTTATAGATTCTTTTGATTTTGATATTGTGGGTCAATGTCATTATGAAGATGATCCCTATTGATTTTCGTGATGATCGGATAATTTTTCACGGAAATATCGTGTCCGACTTGACGCTCCACTGTATTAGCTATACTGTGCATCTCGTGCTCACTCTACAGGCTTCAATTCTTTACAGATTCTTTTGATTTTGATTTTATGGGTCAATGTCATTATGAAGATGATCCCTATTGATTTTTGGGATGATCGGATAATTTTTCACGGAAATATCGTGTCTGACTTGACGTTTCACTCTATTAGCTATATTGAGCATCTCGTGCTCACTCTACAGGCTTCAATTCTTTACCGATTCTTTTGATTTTGATTTTATGGGTCAATGTTATAATGTAGATGATCCCTATTGATTTTTGTGATGATCGGATAATTTTTCACCGGAATATCGTGTCCGACTTGACGTTTCACTCTATTAGCTATATTGTGCATCTCTTGCTCACTCTACAGGCTTCAATTCTTTACAGATTATTTACAGATTCTTTTGATTTTGATTATGTGTGTCAATGTCATTATGAAGATGATCCCTATTGATTTTTGTGATGATCGGATAATTTTTCACGGACATATCGTATCTAACTGTCTTGACAATGTGTTAATAAGTGTTTATTCAGTTTATATTCACAGTTCTTTCTTTCAACTAAATGTGAATGGGCAACAAACAAACACTCACACAAAGCGATCTGTGGGCGTATGTTACCTTGCCTGGCAATCTATATTTTTCGTTTCTCGTTATCTTCACCGAAAATTACGTTTATAACTTCGTTTAACTACACTTAACTACGCCTAATTACGTTTATATATTTTTTAAACTAAGGTCAACCACGACCAGCCTTCACTACTGTCATTACGACCATAACTACGATGAACTAGGATATCAACTACTGTCAACTGACCGTATAATGTGACCAAGGCTTTAAATCGTGTTAGTAGCCTACGAGGTCGTATGGACGTCGCAGCTTGCTTAAAGCCCTTATCGCAGTGCTTCTCAAGCGGGGTCCATATGCACCCCCAGGGGGGAATTTGAAATGTTAGGGGATAAAATTTGGTAAGAGAGGGAATTGGGGTGAAAAAAAAAGGGGGTGAATTTGGCGAAAAGGGAGAAAATGGGTTTTCAACTACAGTATTATATTTTTTATCTAGCATAATCTGTTCTTCTTGCAAATGGTAAGACAACTGTCTGGAATGGCTTTAGATGCAAGCAGATCAATCCTAAATTTCAAAATTTTCTTTGGGGAGAATCACCCCTAAACTTTAATAGTGTAGGGCTTTTTTAAATGGTGAGAATTCCCAAATTCCTAGATGCCAGCGCTTTCAGTGGGAATGGTGTTTGGAAAGACCTCAGGTGCAAGGATCTCAACAATAATTTTCAGAATTTTCAAAAATCACCTTTAATCTTCCTCGTTAGGTGAATGTTGTCAATACGAATGCTTCTAGAAAGGCCTCGACTCAATCAATCCTAAAAATATTTGGAAGGAATACCCCAATCCTTGCCCTTATCAAAATGAGCATGAGAATGCTGTCAAGAAAGGTTTGAGATGCAAGGAAATCGATCATCATAGCTAATAGCTTGTGTATGCGACGCCGGGCTTTAAAGACATGTTCAAAAAATTCGGAAATGAAAAAATTGACTATTTACATTTCCAGCCAAATGTCTGGTTTGTTTTCGTGTGATAACATTTTTCACGTACAATACTTTTCATTCTCCAACACTTGAAATTATTGTTCTTTTGATGACACGAATTACACGCAGTGTTTCTGCTTCGCTTTAATTTTTAAAGGGACCGTTGAGCTTTGATAAAGGGTTTGTGAATCCTTGTTGGTATGGGACGTTTGGTAGATTGCAGTGCATCCCATTTTTCTATTTAGCCGGCATGCCAAAGAGCGGTACCACTTACCTGTTCGCCAGCTTGATACGTCACCCAAGTATATCAAAAATGTCTGCAGGCCACTGGATTACTAGAACTCGCTTCCAAGGTAATTACACTTAAATATATTGTAGGATGACTACTGTCTTATATCTAATAAAATTGAAAATTATTGTCTGTACAATGTCAGTAAACATATTGGCATACTGATTCGATGATGAATAACGGACCATTGAAATTAAGGGAAAGATTCCAGAACTATATACATGTAAGATCAATCTAATTAAAATTAGATTACATTTCGTTTCGGTTATTTTTTTGATTGTCGACTCCATGTAATCTAAAGACTTGTATAAGGAGGTCATCTGCAAGTGACGAATAAGCTATTTATAGCACGTGCCACCCCTCTTCCAATCAGAACACCGTTTATATTTGAATATTTTGTATTGCGTCATAATTTTCCCACAATGCATATCAATTCATAGACCCGCGATCTTGAAGGTAGTTTTTGATTGGCTGAAATTTTCGTCACTTGCAGATGACCTCCTTATACAAGTCTTTAGATTACATGGAGTCGACAATCAAAAAATAACCGAAACGAAATGTAATATAATTTTAATTAGATTGATGTAAGATCAACTGTATTGGAATTGATCGAGCTCAACTTATACATGGAGTTATCTAAGGACTTTAATTCAAAAACAACAATATTCAAAATACTTTATTTGTGATTTGGCCAAGGCTTAGTTAAATAATATACATATTATGTCTCCGGCCTATCAATAAGGTAAATTGGCGACATAAACAATAAATTCAAATATGTAATAAAAGTCAGAACACGTATAATGATTGTCAACATTTGTGTTTCTTATAATGTGCCGATGTAATTTAAAGATAGAAAATAAGCAGTTGACATCGAGGCACTCTTCAACAGATTAACTTCAATATTTGATTACATATATTTTGGACAATCTAATTGAAGTTTCGTGGAGGGTGTCGTGCGCGAGGTAAACCACACTTACACCTTGCGAAACACCCAAAGTTACTTCACGTATAGAAAGTGAACTACTACTATACAGTTTTTGTTCCCGATTTTGTAATGCTCTGGACGAGATTTTTGATTAACGGAATTGTTTTGCTTGTATGGATTTTTATTATTATTACTTTATTTCAGATAAAAAACATACATTTGACTGGTGGACGGGTAACAGTTCTATCGTTAAAAGTTGGAGTGACATACTGCGGAAAGGGAATAGTGAATTAAAACGAGATATATTAGGTTTGTAGAGTTTGTGCCTTCAACTTTACACTCATGGGTGTAGCTTTTGCCAACGCAATTTGTCCTTCTTTCGATAAATGCCATTTGGAAAGTACATGTACATATAAACTCATGTATTTTAACATTCATCTGATGATAACTTTGTAATAACGAGACTAAGCAAATACTGAGGTATAGGTCTTGACATACCCCGTATATTTGCACCTTTGTACCCCCGTACACCCTTTTAATGTATGTGTCGCAATGACTGTCGTAAATTCCGATGTTTACCGATTGCGATTTGACTCGTATGATTCGAGAAAAATGTTTGTTGTTCTATGTATGGCATGGGATACTCTTATGGTTTAAACCCTTGGTTCCTAACCTTTCGAACTCTTCGTACCCCCATGTTTTAACACAATCTCCTGGTACCCCTCCGGTCATCGTAAGTAACAATAAGAGCCAACATAAAAGTCATAGGATATTTGTAGCCACTATTACAGTAGTTGGTGATTGAAGTTTTTTTATTGTAAAATAAAGGATGTTACATTATGTCAATTATAAGGTGAAATAAACTAAAATAAGGTAGACTGATTAATAGTATATAAAACTACTTTTTAAATTTGTCTAAAGAGGCTTCTCAGGTACCCCTTGCGGCGTTTGTTGGTACGCCCAAAAGATCCGTACTAGTGTACCCCTAGACAATTTTGAGATTTAGACGCCTCTAAACACGAATTCCAGACATTTCCCTGCGAATTTAAGGTTCAAGATTACTTGATGGGACAAAGGTATGTTGCTTAAAAAATTTTGAGAATTAGACGATACCTTTATTGCTACCAAAAACGCCTATCGGAAACCTGGAAACGCGATTTAGAGAACCTGCGATTTCCTTGCCAAATCTATAAATTCTAATACGTTTACATAAATCTTTTTAGGCGTTCAAAAATCAACGGCCACTGACAAATAATGTAAGATACATATTTCTATAGATTTTGGTCAATAACTTTCAATATTTTAAGACAGAAGTTTTTTTACCTCAAAGTAGTCAAAAAGACACCCAGGCCCGTAGGCAGGGGGTGCGTCGGGTGCAAACGCACCCCCCCCCCCCGAAACATTTCAGAGTTCCGCTTTTTTCGAACTGAATTTATTTTTGAACTCAGAAATAAAAACCCGATGCATCATTAAACTTGAAGGCTTGATGCACTTCGTTGTCAGTCGACAGAAATCATTGCAAGTTGCAACAAGACTAACAACAACGCGCCTTTAAAATTCAACGTCATGATGATGGTATAAAAACGTTTGACGGCCAAATTTCTCGATTCTGGTCGATTTTTTAAAACCCTTGGCCGTTCAAAAATGTTTGGCCGAAAAGACAAAAGTTGGCCGAGTTTTTGCCATAAAGTGAAAAGCCACAACAGAAATGTAGATACAACGGGCTTTTGCATCAAAATGCAAATTTATGGCGCCTCCGCTAGCTCCCTCAACTAAAAAGCGCTTGGATGATCGAGGCTATTTATCCAGGCGCTTGAAGTGTGTAGCCAGATAAATGAACGACAACCTCTTGCCACGTCAGTGGCGGATCCGAGGGGGGGGGGGGCGTAGAGGGCGTACGCCCCCCCCCCCCCCCTTTACTTTGTCTTTTTTTTTAAGAATGGGAAGAATACGAAATCAAAAATGTCTAACCCATTAACGTTTACTATAAAACATACGTCATGGTCCACGTCAAAAACCGTTAAATTAGTACAATTTATACTTATTCTATGTTTTTAAGCCAAAAAAAAAGTTAAAAAAATGTTCACCAAGATTTCGATCTACGCCCCCCTTTCGAAAAACCTGGATCCGCCCCTGCTAGTTCCGCTTGCAGTCTGTAAGCACATCTATTTTCCGATTTTGTTATGTTGTAATCGACCGGATAATACTTAAAAACAACCGATTATTTAAAACAGCGTTTCGCGGCTGTCAAGGCTCTTTAACGTATAACGTCCAACGTCCTATATATATTTATATGACTTTGATTACGTCCACAAAAGGCATTTGTTCGTGAGCGCAATAGAAGTTACAGTTTTCAACTGATTTCTCCAGCAAGTTCTAACTTGATGCATTTTTGAAGAAAGGATATTGAGTTACTGCCCTTGACTTTGTAAAACAGCTTCAAAATTGGGTTTTATGCACAATAGAAGCTATACAGTTGTCTAGCGATTGTGATCATTGCAATTATTGCCCTTTTCATTTTATTAATAATATTTGAATCATCGTTAATTAGCATTTCCGACAGCTGCCAATGGGCGTATGTTACATTACCTGGTAAGCTCTGTTTTTTTATCATATCATCAGATTTATATCTTCAGGTGAAGGATCAGTTTCAGTTTTTTGGGATTATTCTAATTGGCCATTCATTTCTGGTAATGAAAATTGCTCTGAACCAAGAATTACGAACCCTTATTTAATTCATCACCTTAATCCAGAGTCAAAAATCATTGTCATTTTTCGAAACCCAACTGATAGGTAAGAATTACTTTCCGTTGAACTTTGTAACTTATCAAATAGATATTACAGGTAGATAGTGACATGAAAGTTTACTGTAATGGTACCTTTTTCTCATAAGAACCATATTGTTTATTCAATGTCGTGGATGGCAGGTATCAATGAATACATTTTAGACAACATAAAATATGTCGTACAAAAATAAATACTTTTAAAAAAAATAATTTAATTTAAAAAACTACATAGAGCAAAACTTATCTTCATATTTTATAATTGATGTGAGTGTTTTTAGTCAAACTGCCAATGAAATCCTTCTTTTCAGCAACGTTTATAGTATAGAGAGTATAAATTAACGATAGGCGTCCTTTTTTCAGAGCTTATTCAGATTTTCTGTATTTTGATAATTCTAAAAATACCACGGTTGAAGAATTTCACACGTATTGTTATAAGTCAATAAAAATAATCAAAGAATGTATGTCGAAATTTGGAGATCGTTACTGCATATTTAACAAGTCAATTACAGATCAAATGGAAGTAAGTGAATTTATTTTTCGAGTTCGTTGACACATTGTCTTTTAACGATTCTGAACCAAGGATTAAAGATTAACTTAAGAGAGCATGACTTCAATCACATGACGCCCATATATAAAATATAATTTTGGTTGTAATACATAAACAGTGTACATTATAACATATCTATAGTGCCGCCACTTCAGCCTATCTGTCTGACATTTTGGAAAACCCAAGAAAAAAACTACAATGTCAAACCCTTTGATAAATGGTACTTCAATTATTAGGCCTATTATTGTGCATAATGAACATTATTTTGTTCCACGCCTATAGGTAAAACATGACTGGGACTCTGATCAATTCCCACAGAACGAAAAAAAGATTACATACTTAAAGTCAACAAGGCCTACTATTTCAGTGCCATTTCAGGAGAAATTTAATTTGGCTTTCTCTTATTTGGTGCATATGGACCAATATCCCATGGTAATTTTAATATTTTATAGGTACGTCTTCATGTTGGTTTGTATTCTGTTTTTATGAAAGAATGGTTGAATGTTTTTAACAGAGACAGAATATTAACTCTCAGACTACAGGAACTTTCGGAAAATCCTGAAACAGTTCTCACTCGAGCTTTTGATTTCCTTGGCGTTGGTAAGACATCTTATAGAATTTAACGATATTTTGTCATTTTCTCTCTACATTGCACTTTTGCACTTGTCTCGTTTTGTCTTTTTGCTTTGTCTTTTTTTTTCTAAAATCAAAATGGTGTAGAAAATAAGACGCAAAATTCCATTATATTTCATATTCATCATCTGAACTAAATTACCCGGGTAATGAATATTTTATTTTGTTTTTTCAGCTCCACTGTCAACTAAACACCTGCTTGAAATTACATCATCTGAACGCAAAAATAAGGGCAAGAAAAAACTACATCTGGGATCTATGTTACCCGAAACAAGGATAATGCTCAATGACTTTTATTCATTTTATAATAGAGAAATGGCTGTGCTCATGAACGATGTTAACTTTTTATGGTGATCGAAATATTGGATTTATGCCCTCTGTCTGACGACCCATTCGGAGGGTAACACAAGACATAGCTACTATTGTAGGCTGTCGGGTATATTTATCTGAACGGAAATATTTCAGCTTTATAATTATCATTATTGTAATCAAAAAACCTATAGTATGGTTTAAATATGAAAAACTCCGGCATATTAGTTAAATTGTTAAATTAAGTATTAACCTTCGATACAATTTATGCTGAACTATTTTAGAAACATCTCGGAGAGTGCATTCAACAAATATAAATCCAATGTAGTTTTTTATAGGCCTCAGGTTACTGGGTGCTAAACCTTCTGAAATCTCACCAATATACACAAACCTAAATATTTTTCCTCAACATAAGATCAAAACCTAAAGAAAATAGTGGAGTACAAGAGTATCCCCCCCCCCCCCCCCGACAATCCTTTAAGAAGTGATATGTAAGCCCTCATCGCATAGTAACGCGTTTTAGCAAAATTTTTATTATGATCAAAACCTCGTAACTTTAATTTTGTAACAGAATTTTGAATTTCACATTAATTTTTGTTTATTTGCGTTTGAATTATTTATAATTATCAATTCAAAATGAGATAACACGTGACCTTGATCTACGATGACCTTAAAAATTTCATTGAATAATGTCCTTGACATCAGCTATCCATAGGTGTGCTCATATTGATTGAAAAATATTAACTGCCGGTTTTATAGTCATTCGAAAATTGACATTTATGACAACTTGGGCTGTTGTATCACATTATCTATACCCCTTTCGCACTGCAAAAGTTATCTGGATCGGATCCAGTTCAGATGACATAATACTAAAAATAAAAAAGTTATCTAAATAACATTTTTCGGCAGTGCGAAAGCGGTGATCCAGATAGGATTGCAGTGCGAAAGTAAACCGAACCGAATCGAATCGAACTGAATCGGATTTTTCTATTCGGTTATAACCGAATTCAATAATCCAGTTGTGCAGTGCGAAAGGGGTATAATTACCACATAATAAACGTTTCAAATGGAACAATTATTACATAACAATGTTCTTTGGGACACTTATATAAGTGGAACTTATATATCGTCACATGTTAACATGTACATGGATTTTGCGATTCGTTTTACAGTTGGGATCTTTCGTGCATGAGTTTTACTTAAATACACAACAGACCATAGTGGAACTTGGAACCCAAAATGTCACCTGTAGGTATTGTACGTCATATTTTCATGACGTCATTAAAATTTCTTGCCACGCAGGTTGTTGCAACTTTACATTATGTAGGGTTTGGACCTATCTAGTGTATATTTATCTATGTTTCGAATGCACATTATGGAAGAGAAATCCTGTCGAAATTTTGCAAATGTAAAGAGTCAGAGCACCGAGCCTTACTGCACAGCCTTCAACAGAGTCCGTATGTAGGACTAGGCCTGATCATGGTTTGAACAGACGAAACAGCACAAAAATATGAACGCAAGGTAACTCTTAGACAATTTATTGCTAGCAGCAAACTGTAAAATGAGGAAGTATTATTATGAAAAGTTTTATCAGATGTGTCAAATGTTTAGTTCTATATAGCTAATAAGAAATCGGCATGGAAAGAACAAGCTCTAGTGAACCAGTGACATATACACAACCCATATGTTGGCGAATGATGAATTTTGCTACACCTAAAAATTGAAATGACGTGTACTGTAGGAGCAATATTACGTATAGTGACAAATGTTGTTACAGCACGATATCTATTAAAAGGAATAAACGTTTCGATTCAAAGAATATTTTTTCAGTGGTAGATTCCTACACTGATCAGTACAGTAGGGCCGTAATATCAACAGCTTAACTCTTAAGTTAATTAGCGGCAATTACTCCGTGTTTAAGACATAAAATGACTGTTTCAAGGTTTTCTTTAAGAACAGTCAGTCTTACCTTGATGGCGCGAAAGCTGAAGATGAAGCGCCATCTAGTAACTCCCCCTCTCTGCCCAGACCACAAAAACTTTTTTACTACGTAAAAATATTTATATACAAATACACAACAGTAATCTTTTTGAATACATTTATTGAATTTAACCTACGAGATTAGGTATGTGATGACCAGGGACTTGAAATGATTGGAGATCGACTGGAGTCAGTTGATATTGACTACCTTCCTCTTTCATTAATCTATTAATTTCATCATAATAATGATTAATTGACGTTCCACCACCTGCTCCGCCACTGGTAAATACAAATAATAGTACTAATTCGTTATTAATGATAAAAAACGAAGGATTTCCACTGTCACCTCCTATTTTCTTTTCATAATATTCATATTCAATGGATTCTTTAGCTGGAATTCTCAAACTGATTCCAGTATTTCGATAGTAAGAGAAATCTGTTACAATTGCATGTTCCTCAAAATCAGTACTCATAACCGGAAGTCGCGTGTTGTAGTCAGGGCGGAACTCGGTGATATCTTTTGGCATGACTTTAGAAAATGAGATACCATCTGGGACATCTTTATCTAACATACCAACTACAATATCCCGACCCCAAAATGATTCGTGACCCTTTGCAGTGTGATTGACGAGTTTGGTGGTGGCTACTTTCCTGTCTACTACGGTATTGTTTGCCATGATAAATCGGACGGTATCACCAACTTTTAAACTGTAATGCCTAGCCCATAGTAAATGTTTTTTAGAAACCAAGGTTCCAGCTTTTCTGGTTCCATGGTTACTGTTCCACGGTGAGATTGATGTTAAATCTAAACCATAAGCCCAACAATCTGTATTTCTGGCGTAAACTTTGTTGGTGTGATCTTGTTTTGAGTAGATGGGTTTGGCTTTCGTAGGAGTAATTCCTCTTGCTTTGGATAATTCAAGGCGATCATCAATGGTTCTACTTATTTCATGGAAAAGATTGATCTCAAAGTAGGTCAGAGGTTTTGGTGTGGTTGTAACATGGTGGAATACTTTATGTTCACAATTGTTACCATTAGCTGTTATCGTCAAGTTTGGATTCAAACAACTGGCATTCAAGTAGCCACATCTGTAGAATAATTGGATAAGCGTTTATAGATAATTATTGGATATATTGAAGACCCAAAACTGATTCTTTTCCTTTAAATAATAAGCACAGAATTAACATTAACTAAAAAATCAATCTTGTTTTACCTTGTATAGTTCATACATGTTTTAAGAATGTCTAATATGATTTTGGCTTTTTTCCTCTGGAGATTTTAAAAAATACAATGAAACTGAAATCAGCAGATATTCTGTTCTTATATACTTACATTCCAATGTACTTCTTACCATCACTTGTACAATAAGTTATGTTATTATAATGTTGTAAAGAATGAGATCCACCAATACAACTTTTAACGTAAGTTTGACATGTGTCTGCGCTTTTCACTGGAAAATAAATAAGTCGATAATCTGTTTTGCATCTTGACAACTGAGTCATCTGCTATAGCATCACATAAGTGATTTCTGCTTTAATAACATTTTCCCCGTGACTGCAGCTACGAATGATAAGCTAAAAATTAATAAACGTATAATTCTCACCAGTAACTATAGCTAGAGCAATGACGAGCAGGCATAGGTAGATTTTTACCAAACTCTTCATGTTGACGAAGATTGAAGAAGTACGAACAGTTCAAGTAACCCATTATCTATATAATAATATGTATGTGGCCTTCACCTTGATTTTATGAAGTGGATTAAAATATATTTAAGTTAATTCTCTCTTATCTATTTTCTGATAAAAATGTAGTTTACTTAAAGACACAATTTAAGCTAATTCTAAACTTGTTGTATTAATTTTATTTTGGATATAATTTTCACAATATTGTAATCAGTATGACTTAAATGATTATATAATAGTTAATCAGTTTTAGATTCTGTGACAATTGCAATAGGGTATATAGTAAGTAAGAAGCTAAGGAATAGTCAGTCAGACACGAATTGGTCTGTATGTATCATGATTTTGACCAATATACTAAATGTATAAATAGAAGATCACAATTTTATGGACTGGACGATCTTACTTTCTTTGAAATGATTCTTTTACAGGACACCCATATAGTACTTCCGAGCGCGAAAACCAGGCTTACATCCTTACCTTGACAAATATAATTGTCTTAGTGCATTTCTCAAAAATAATAAATTTACTATAGTATGCTTATTTTCATTACCAGGAAGTAGTCTTTAATAACTGTTGTTGTAAATGTATATTTCAAGTAATTATGATTAGCTTGTTTGAAGGTAAGAGTTAATAACAGTATGTATTTGTGCATATCCGATTATACCCACACACCCTCAAGCTCTAGATTCAAACCCTCAAGATTCTGTTCCATCAATAGGATCGATGTTAATTTTAAATGATTGTCATATGTAATCTACTCTCAGACCACATATCTTTTAAATAATGATCATAATCAATGTAACCCCGGCCGATAAATTTGATTCTCATCTTGAACAGTCAGCTTTTAAAAATTGGCTTGTATCTACAAGTTGAAATTCATGTATAACTTTCATATATATTTTAATAAACCCAGCTTCTATTTCTTGTAGACCATAAACTATGTTACATTTTACAATCACTGCATGAAGCATGCCACAATCTTAAAAATCCTCGTTAATGTCACTGAACACCGGGTATTTTGTTTTCATTCCATTATTGATAAACATGTTAGTTGTTAATAGTTAGTGGAATCGCTTTGCCGACTATGCTAGGTTACCCTGTACGCTCGTTTGTCCAAACCATTATGCGCCGTGGATTTTAGGATTTTTTGCCTATACATCCAAATTTTGTTAGGTTGTGCCTAAGTTTCCTCAAGGTTAATAACAGTATCCGTATCCATGATGCACTAAAGTTCGGATCGCGGTCTACTAGTAATGGTGTATGTTGCTTCCCGGACTGATGCCTTTTGATGGGTCCCCTTGCTTACCCCTCACTGCTTCATTCAGGTCTGATTCGTCTGTCAGGGCTTCCTACGGATCAAACGTGGATGCTTGAAAGCTTGGAGCACGTCTGTACGGTACAAACTAAAGTCCTCAAGCTGTCCAAGAGTAAACTTTTTCATTATGTTCCCGGTGGCCACGGTAATCACGACTCACTGAATTTAAACTTGCATCAAAAATATTTTATTTTAGTATAAAATGTGTTAATTAAACACTGATTTCCTAGTTTGGAATTTAACAGAGGGTCACAGATCTGGGACTTCCGCAAAATTTGGTCTACGGTTTCCAAACAATGTTGGGAACCAATGTACTAAGGCCTATTACATTACACATACATTTGGTAGTTAGAAATTCTGGCAATCCTTCATAATCTGATCAGGATGTTTCAAGCACATCACATATTATTGGTAGCTAAATACATATCCATGTAAAACATTAAGATATATTTAGTTAATATTTGTATTAATTGCTGGGTATGATATAAAATGCAAGATAGGTTTTTTAAATGTTTTAATAAATTGTAAATAGTAGAAGATGAGCCAAACGTCAAACGCAATATTAAAATAAAGGGCAAAAACTCATTGATAATAAATAATTTTATTGAATATTTACGAGCTAAAAATCAAACGCGTTTTGAATAACAAGAGCAACAATTTTCAAATATTTTTAAATTAATACGGTTCATCCCGTGGTAAAAAGTCAAAATCTGTGCCTCGCAGTGCAATAAAAAGCCAGAAATTTAACGTTTTGAAGAACAGAGGCAATAATTCATATGAAATATTTTTCGATTTTTTTTTATTTTCAATAGGGTGATAATGAAGAATTTTAGCAAGCTGTGCCCTGTAGACTGACGAACCGAGTGACGACAATATACGGTTCACATTTCATTTGGGCGAATATTTACAACTTTTCAATCTGTAAAAAACAAACTCAGTCTAAACAGTGAATGCTAGTGCAAGCACTTTCATGTGCAAATTGGTTTTAATTGCAATCACGTGTTTGAGATAAAGTTCTAAAGTTGAATAACTCATTTTGTAATAACTGCAACAGTTGATCTGTGTAATATAAAATGAGAGATATCCATGATCAAAAAGAATGAAAACACACACAGTAGTAGAATAATAGAAGAGTAACCAAGAGTCTGAGCACTGGGTCTGTTATCTTCTATAGAATAAAGGCTATGTAAAGTACTTGATAAATTAGTCTTATTTAAGGTCAGATCCTTCACGAGTTTCTGAATTCGGTCTCCGATATTTTCTCTAGATACTACTTTGGAAATACATCTACATGGACACACAGGAATATATTTTGTTTGCATTGGAGGATACAAGGTTGGAAATTCTGAAAGGGGCACAGTTTGAAGAGGCGAAGTGTTTTCCACTAAACCAGATGTATCGCTATATCCATTGAGGGCTGAAGTAAACGAAGGCTCGATAGTCTTACCAATAACAGAGTTTATGCTAGACATCTCGCTGATGGTTAACACTTCAGGGCTAACACTTATTAATGTTGTATCTTTTAGTGTTGAAGATGGGGTGACAGATAACTCCGTTGAGATATCACTTATTAATGTTGTATCTTTTAGTGTTGTAGATGGGGTGACAGATAACTCCGTTGAGATATCACTTATTAATGTTGTATCTTTTAGTGTTGTAGATGGGGTGACAGATAATTCCGTTGAGATATCACTTATTAATGTTGTATCTTTTAGTGTTGTAGATGGGGTGACAGATAACTCCGTTGAGATATCACTTATTAGTGTTGTATCTTTTAATGTTGAGGATGGTGTCACAGAATCTGTATACGAGTCAAAAGTTGATGGATCTAAATTGTCTAATGAATCGGTGGAATATCTTATTGTTTCCGTAGGCTGTTGAACTGTTTCACTGTAATGAAATGTCGAGTCAGAGTCAAGGGATACACCAGTTGAAGACGCTGTTTCTATGAACGATTCGGTTACTTCAATATTACCAGTAGAAGATACAATAAATGAAAATGTTTCCGCTGACACTTCTGATAATTCACTACTGACACTGCTGGTAACTTCTTGCATACGTGACGTTGTCGCTGCAACTATTGTAGACGAACTGGTCCAATAACTGACTGTAGGATTTATCCCTTTAGAAATATATAATTTGAAATTTTTAAACAGAATACACATTAATTTGTGGAAAAGACAACATACACTTAATCTGTCGTATGTCGCTTCTAACTTATTAATTATGGGTCTCCGTAATATATATAATTAAATTTTTGAACAGTGTTATGTTTGCATCCTTTTCTTCTGTCAAAAAATCAAGATTTGATGGTACGAGCGACTGAGACGACAATATAAAGCTTACAGAAATATAAACATCATACATACCACTTGGGTGATAGAGGTTTGGTATCTGCACAGATATATTACCAATTAGTAAAGCTTGAAAGATATATAATTATACAAAATTAAGAAATTTATAGCAAAATAATAAAAGGGTAATAAATTGCACTTTAACTACTAACTTTGGTATTTATAAGAAAAATTTGGTATTTGTGAAAAATAAAATGCTTTTGAATTTATGAAAAAAATGGGACCTGGGTCCTTTATTTTTCACCTAGAATCAATTCCTATATGGTAAAGCTATTTACTAAAAATCCATGTTCTCCAGTTCAATAGTGCCACATGACCTAATTTATATGCAGGACTAAAATGCAACCGTTCAAGGATGTTTAAATTGCGCACTGCTCAAAACCGTTATCACGGTTTTAGTTTATTTATTGTATGGCTGAAAATGGTTTCGACTCCATCTTCCATTCAGAAAATTGTTTTGCATAAATATATAAAAGTTTGGAAACAAAAGGTGTTCTTGTAAATCAGCCGATGTTTCATGTACTGATTTGTGTGGTTGAATGAAGCTTTTAAATTAAAAGGTGACTTAATTTGGAAGAAAAATTTCAAATAGAGTTTTTCTGATGAAGAGGATTTATGTCTTACAATATTATACCCTTAAATGCAAAATTAAAATGTTAATTTGTATATAGCCTTATCTAATGACTTAATACTGCAAGTATTGAATAACATACATCCCTTTACTAGTCCAGAAATAGAGATTTGTGAGAATTGAGTTAGTAATTCCTTATCCAATAAATCAACTGCAAATGAAATATGAAGCATTTAGTGTGTATTTTCAGTAATTATAATTATTATTACCTCAGAAATCTACAATATTTATGCTTCCCGGATATTTTTTGACGATAGCTCATTAAAAAATCTAAATATTTACAAAAAGAAATCAAATTCTAAAATATTGAAATGGGGCAAAATTATTTTAGTTAGCTACATTAAAGGAATTGATCGGGATGAATATATTTCGTCTACATGTGCCTTAATAATGTCATCAGCACATTTGATTTCTATGTCCTTTATATGTCTATCTATAAAATATTGCAAAGCATTATTTTATTTAGAGTGAATTCTTTCGTGTGTCATATACACCTTATTTAAAATGTTTCTAAAAACATGTTTTTTTCAAATTTCTGGGGGATATTGCAACCCCGTCGCTCTAGTGTGTCACTAAGTGTTTATTATCAGACCAAAACACAGACGCATCAGTAGAGTGAAAATGAAATAATTATTTGTTTACCATGTGAACAACTGTATCTATAAAAATTAGCAAAACTATAAGATTGGTAATTTGACGTGTGGAAATAGTAATAAATATCCGATTGGTGATAGGTTTTACACTTAAAGGGATAGCTATAAGCTATACAGGTGGCATCATTGTCACAAATATTAATGCATTCGTCATGAGTTGTTGTAAAATGATGCGAGTTACCATCATCTGCAATTGTTTTAGAAAGTTCTTCATAACCACAAACACCTATAAAACAAAACAAAAACAATCGTATAAATGCCAAACTGGTTGTGATAATTTGTGGCTAATACATATTGACAAACGTTATTGACTATCGAATTGTATTATATTCCACCTCTAACGTGAATTATTTGCAAGCTCGTAGTTACGTGTGATCGTAGAGTCTAGTCAAATATTGCATTTAGAACTGGTAGCAAAGAAATAATTAATATGTCTGTTTTCAGACAGAACTAAAGCACATAATAAATGATTTCCCTTAAAGCAATAGTCAATAGTTTCGTCTCTTGAGATAGTAAGGTCCATAGGAAGTGAAGAAGGTCATTTAAGGCATTGATATATTGGAGTCCATGATGAATACATTTGACAACATAATGTACCCCGAAATTTTGTAAATAGAAAGGAATGACGCCAGCACCACAATAAAACTAATATATGGCACATTATCCGAGTCTGTTTTTCCAAAACAACAATTTAATATCTTCAGTCTAGATTATCCGAGTACTATAAATCATCAAGACCATTATTAACTAATAATATTATAAAATGATTGATACCTGGTTGTTCACAAATAAATGAATGCCTATTGGTACAGTTATCATCTAACCACAGTAAATTTGTTGAAGCTCGAGTACATGTTCCGAGGGTATTGGACGGTGAGCTCTCCCAGTTGTCCCAAGTAGAAATATCGGTTCCATCTTGCCATTGAAATGTCAAATTAGTAAATCGCTTCAATCCTATCCAAAATGTTGAAATACCAACTCTGAAGAAAAATGAGAAGTTTAGTGTCATTTAGATATTTGTATTATTTACATTGATTTAATGCATTCAAAAGTTTAGGCTGTCTAGAACTGTTTCACAATAAATAGGGCTAATTTTAGGGCAAATATTAACAAATCCATGGTGCAACCGTCACATAAATTGTTTTATTAGGGAGTGAAAAATAGAAGTGAAAAGTCATCTGATGAAAAATATCGACAGTGCTCTTTATATACACTTTGTTGAACATCATTAGAAAGAAAATAATCAAAGAATTTAAAGAATATTAAATAATTTCTCACATATAGTGCTATTGAGAGAGCCAATACTCAATGGTTATCATTATGGATTAAGGTTGAAGAAAATATATAATGCAATTTTTATAACGTTTTTTTAATAAACAGAACAAGATTTTTAAAATGGAATTCTTCGTTTGGCATTGTTTCGTAATATTTTATACTACATTTAGAGTTTGTATTAAGTTTGTCATTACATAATTCATGAATGGGTAAAATAAACGCACAGTTACAATGTAAGAAAGTACATTTCTTTAAGCATGTTAATGCAATTCTCAGATGAAGGGGGAGAATTATTTAAACATGCAGACATCAAACATGTCAGTTTTAATCTAACATTTTTCAAGCAAATAGAAGAAAGTTTCAAATTTCAAAAGCCCTGTTCATTTAAATATATGTTGTGTTGTATATCTTTTGATAGGACAGATCGGGTATAGTAAGTATGTAAAAGAATTTGTGACGCATGTAAATTAGGTCATATGACAGAGCTCTTTAAAGTTAAAAATTGCAATTTTCAAATGGCGATAAAATAAACCGAAAGTAAACATCAGACATCGTAAATGAATATATCATTTCACAGATCTCGTCAAGGGCAAAACCTGTGTACATCAAAGGTCAAAGTCACTAGATATAAGCCTTGAAAGTTCCGGAAATAATAAAAAATCTAATTCGGAATTTAAAAATCCGTTACCATAAGTTTTTTGCAATCACAAAGGATTACATAGACACCAATATTATGCAAATTTGGATATCCCCTGAAGAATCATTTTGAGTTTTATATATATATAAAAAATTGTCATAACAAGATGGCGCCTGAAATATTACTTCCAGGTCGGATTTTACTATCTATATCTTTTATAATGACAATTTCTAACATAATGTAAAAAGAAATTTATCTCCAAAACTCCAAATGTCAAGTTTACAAGCAAATGATGTCAAAATCGGAGGTGATATGTAAGTTTTGAAAAGTAATATGAGTTGACAATCAAAACCTGTATACATCTGTAAAATTTCAGATCGATAAAAAAAAATGGAAAAGTGAAAAAAAAGCAAAATTGTTAACCTGTTGGATTAACAATAAAGAAATATCCAAAATTTGCGAAATTATGTTATAAAATTCTGAAATACTTACAGGGAAGGAGCTGCTATATTTAGAACATCTGTTAATTCTTCTTGACTTCTATATTCTAAAAGCGATGCTCCAATGTGCGAACAAACGTCTTTCGCTTCTAGCCATGTAACCCTTCTCTCAAAAATTGTATAAACTGTACAAAAATATATCCCAAAGACATTATCAATAAAAAAAAAATCAAACCACATAAATGTGAACCTAACGGATTAATTGATCCAGGATAATTATTGTTGAGGCAATGGATATTTTGGGTTTTCAACAATAATATTGATTGTATTGTTATACAATTTTTACTTTCTCAGAAGCCCCGATCTTAAAGCCTAGGACAAACTGGACGACAGGGCGAATGTATGCAATAATAAATTGTGTCAAATGCAAGAAATAACAAAACTTTTGATTGTCAAACAATATACGTTAACATCTCTGAAGCCGTAACGTAGAAACGTGAATGAAGACTATTAGATGTTTTACCACAAACGAGGGATTTTGATCGTTTGACTGAATGATGTTAATGTGCTACACTTATACAGCATGGCAATTAATATTGTCTTGCGATTTTTCAATAAAGATATAGATATGTGATATAGCAATATGAAATCAAACTTACTAGAACCTGAAGTAGATGCACTCAAACAATTAGTATATGGTATATTGGTTGGTAAGATCGATGGATATACTGTATTATTTACTTCCACTACAATTTAAATATATATATATCAAAGTTCGTTGTGCGAAAGTATGTTGACCTTGAATGACCTTCGATTTACTGAAGTACCATGACAGTGTAATAACGATGGAACATTTTCAACATTGATTGTCTTTTTATTTAGTAAACTTCATACATACCAATGTAACTGAACTTACCATGCAAACATTTTTTCTTGAAAAAATTGGAACCAGTATTTGATCTTATACCAGAATTATCAAAAATGGTCGAATCATTCGATAGATGTAGAATACATGTCTCAATTGAAAGGTTATATGTTACTCCCCAACATTCCATTCCACTCAGCACAGCCTCATTACACAGGAGCAAACACTCATTTTGTCCCATTTTACTTGCATTATAAGTAATACCCTTTGTCCCAGTGCTGTTGTTTGAAACAATATATTCACATGGACCTAAAACATAAAATTTGTGGAAATCATCTTTAGTACGATAAAACATTCTTTCGCATTCGGGTTAAGTTTTAGGTATAGGGTCTACATACTTCATCTACCATTTACGCATTGTGTATAACCATTACGATGCCATCTACTAAGACATAAACAATTTGGAGACAATTAACAGACATTAACCTTTATGTAAGTTTGTGATGAATGACGACTTTGATTTAACACTGTTAATTTTCCTTTCATGTGCAGAAACATACCACACACGCTCTGTCTTTTTCTTGAACTGTTCGATTAGTCAGGCAATCATGAATTGATTGTATCTAATGATTCTGTCCTATTTAAGATTTTGCCATGCTTTGAACGAGAACTTTGGGTTGCGGCATTGATTAGCGGATTATTCAGTATTCCGATTAAAAAAAAATACACACATACCTCCATCGGTTTCACAAACAAATGCATCCAAGTCAGTGCATGTTTTTTTCCCCCAATAATCATTATTAAACAAAGAAGATTTATGTAGACTGACACAATACCAAACATATTCATAAAAGGATGCTTTTAAATTTTCGTATGATCCCAGAGGTGTACAATCTGTCCAAAAATATTCAGCCGAATCTTTCTTCAGAGCAGCATTGTGTAAACCAATGTAAAACGACTTGACGCTGAAACAACGATGTAAACAAAGCAGTGAATCTTTTTATGACTAAAGTCACTAAAGCTATATAATTACAATTGAATAGATGGGCGTTTTAATTACAAATAGTTACTATACACTTGAATGGTATTCGACAAATGCATTATAATCTAGTGGGTTCTGGAATTACAGGAACGGCAAGAGTGGTACTAAAACAATCACCATAAACAGACGAAAGCTAGTAGACTTTATTTACGCTTATCAAACTATGTTTTTATCATAAATTGAAGTTGTCGCTGAATCCTCACTCATAAACTAAATGTCAGTTTATTACTGTAAAATAAGTTACCCGATATCCCATTTATCATCTAATTGGTTCAACAAAAACGAGTTTTCAGAACTGCTCTCAATTTTCACCAAATATCCACCACGTAAGGAACATATCAGATTAGCTGCATTCCATGATTGTTCATTTGTGTACAAAGTGTAGGTCTTCATACTTGTTGGAACTGACTGAACACCTACCGTTCAAAATACAAACAAAAAAACTAATATATAGAAAAACAAAATATTTCTATAACTAGATACGGTTACAAAATATTTTCATTGCTAATATAAGTTTTTCTTCATAAATTCAGGAGCGATTTAGAAATATTAAAACAGAACCTGAAACATGTCACTAATGTTTCCTTCAAAGGAATTCAAGTTCTTCGTGGGCATTATATCCATTAAATACATACTGTGATTTTTATGTTTATAATATTTAAAGAATTGTATTTAATTTATAAAATACAAACAAGATAAAACAAGTAATTATTACATGGACAAGGAAAAGGAAAATTGTAAACATCTTTTAACTAGATGGTTATAGGGAAAATTACTCACATGTACACCAAGATAATAGAATCATTGACCAAATACAGTTCATCTAAAAAATAAATTATGATCATTTGAATTTGATCCAAATCCATTCAAACTGACAATTAATCATATTACTGTGTATTCAGAGCAACGGTCATCGATCCGAACTGGAGGAAGTGTAATGGAGCCAAAGAGGCTTATTCCCATACATAATTAGAAATCTCACAAGTAATGTTATCGATCTGAAAGCTACATCACATTCCTTTGAGCTAGTATTTTTACTATTTGCCGATTTCACAACGCTTTTTTCGTTTATACCTTCCTACATTGTGTGTAATATTGTGGGACTCTGAAGGGTGCAATATAGGTTATGCTAAATTTTCTGGGAAGCTGATACCACTTTTAATTATGTAGTAACGTTTGGTAGTCCCGGTCATGTAGTGACATGAAAAAGGTGGGAGACATCCTGGCTGGTCACGGCACCATTGTAACGTTATTGTAATGTTACAAGATTATAGACGAACGGTCATTCTGAGATCTCTTATTTCTAAGAAACTATTAAAACTCAGGAACACAATTATCATCTACATGTATTTATTTAATTTATGGTAATTATCTCAGCTGCTGGTGAACCGATCTCTTTCAAAATTCTCACAGATTTACTTCAACATGTCCTTGTCAGACCCTAAAAATATGAAAGTCATCGAATAAAAATTGTACAAGAACTGCCTCGAACAAAATAGCATGTAAAAAAGTTCAATATCAGAGCAAACTACACATTTCAACCTGTGTTTATTGTGCTTTCACCACATTCGACCACCAATATCATTCATTTATCATCATCTCATCATAAGATATTTTCTCTCAAAAAGCAACCTTCCTGCCTTTCAGTTCCTGTTCATCCAGTTTGTTCCACTGGTGATGTTAATGACTCCGAGCAGTATGGGATTCTCTTAAGAAACAGGTGTACTGCACTTGGGTTAGAAGGACACACTGATTAAACAGGAACTGAACTGCAGAATGGTCGCTTCTCGAGTGGTACCTTTAGATGAGATCCGTGAAAGTTTATCAGGATGGAAAATGTTTGATATTGGTTGTTGATGTGGTGAACACAAATTCAAATATGTAATTTGCTCTGATATTGAATTTTTTGACATGCTATTTTGTTCGAGGCAGTACTTGTACAATTTTTGTTCGATGACTTTCATATTTTCAGGGGCTGACAAGGACATGTTGAAGTAAATCCGTGAGAATTTTAAAAGAGATCGGCTTATCAGCAGCTGAGATACTCTCCGTCAAAGTTGGGGACGTTTTTTTTTTGGGACACCCGATATGTTAATACTTCTAACATAACATCCGTTTACACATCTAATACAATACAGGTTATATTTCATATCTAAAAGGTTTACGTAAATAGTCCACTGGAACAGCAGCTCACCTTAAAGGGCCATTCTGCATTTTTTTTTAAAGTTTCCATTATAAAAAAAATCGCAAATGCTACCTGAGAGTATTTTTAAAGTATGCTTATTGTATCTCTATATCTTCTTGATCAAACTGAATTTGGTTTTAAAGGGTTAATTACAAACAGGGAATACTTATTGTTCATTAAGCAATTTAAGCAAATCCGTTCAGTAGTTTCCTATCAGCGTCCAAAAAGCATAACACACTAAAATTTTAGCCTGCTTTTAGCGTTTAAAAATTAACGGCTGGATTTTTTTGGTTAAAACTTTCAGATACTTTAAAGGGCACATAGTTACAGATTTTGGTGTAAAGTTTTCACAAATTTGAGCAAATACAATTTTTGACCTAAAAAAAATTCAGACTGTCCCTTTAAACTGACCCTCATTTCTCTATACTCTTTATCTCTCTGATGGAATCATTACTCATGCACTCTGACCAGTGGAGAGTGTATATCAGTAAATGATTCGTGGCAAATATGACAATGATGTTACAATGAAATATATTAACATAGATATCGAGATTCTTTTTACGGAAGTGGAGTAAGGCTTAATTGTCAGCTAAAATAACAAGGTTATTTTTTATGCCAACATAACAGCGAGTGTCAAATACAGATTTACGGCATCTCTACTCAGGCCCGTAGCCCTAATTTAAATCTTAAAAGATACATTAATTCACTTTACTGAGCCAAGGGTGTATTTATAGCAGGAAATGTTAAGAATAACCTTTTTTCAGGTATCGGATTCTCAAAATTTTTGAGGAAAATCAGGAAATCGCGTTTCCGGGAGTCAAAAATTCTCTTAATTTTCTAGAAGTGATCCCCGACTTCAGGCTTCTAATTGGCGTTCTCGGCAGCTCAGACCCTATTCAAATAACCTTAAACCCTGTTTTTTTTTCAGACAGGATCTCTTTGACCCTATAGAAATAATCTTGAACCTTAAATTCGCTGGGAAATATCAGGAATTTTTACATCTTTATCTCGATTTTGCTTTGTTTAAGTCACACAGTTCCTTTACAAGTAAACCTTAAATTCATCAGGAAATGTCAGGAAATCGCGTTTCAGAGAGTCAAATTCTCAAAATTTTCTAGAAGAGACTTCAGGAAATCGTGTTTCCAGACTTCCAATCAAAAAGGGTGTGTAATTCTCAAAATGTTCTTCGTGATACCTATTCAAATAACCGTAAACCCTAAATTCGCCGGGAAATATCTTTAATTAACGTCTAAATCTTAAAATGTTTTCAGACAAAAACACTTTGAACCTATAGAAATAATCTTGAACCTTAAATTCGCTGGAAAATATCAGGAAATGTCAGGATATCGCGTTTCAAGGAGTCAAATTTTCTAGGGGTCCCAAACTTCAGAAAATCCCATGCTTCGGACTGCACCAATAAAATTAAATGTTCAAATAACTCTACAGATTATACTGTAATGGCGTAACAATGCATTGCAATAACACAAAGTATTCTATAAAAGAGGGATGGGGTGTTTTGGGTAGATACCTAACCTGCCCCCCTTGATTGGACGTTTGCCCCCCTAAAAGTACTTGGCAGGCTACGGGTCTGTCTCTACTCTAAGGCTACCTCGAGAAAAATTCAATCATCATTTTTGTTTTAGTTTACTTTTATCACCCGATATACGCCCCTCTTCCATTAAAACAAATAAACAATTCGAGCTGCAGTCACATAACACACTATAAATCTGAAAGTGATCGAGAACAAGGCGCTTTCGATTTTACGAGCACATGAAGTAATGAATGGAGAATTGTTTTTCTCTGATGCCTTAATTGTTATCTACGCACTTTGACTGTACTTTAAGACTAAGATAAATGCAATTCGATAACTTCAATATATATTTCAAAATATATTTTTTATAGTCTGAACAATTACACTATAAATCATTAGGAAATTATTCGATTATCTAGAAAAGTGATAGGAATAATTCTTAAAAGACATGAACAGTAAACAATGAACATATCAATAAAGGAAAATTGTTTTTTTTTAATTATTCAGATAGAATTTTTTTTTTTTTTTTTACTAAAAATAATGGAATTTATTTGACATAGAACATTGTTAGACCATGTTTGCGTGTGATTTCTGCATTTCTCTCAGATGAAATGAAATGTTCAAATAGAGTAAGTAACTATCTAACGAGTTATCATCCTTATCTTGGTGAAAACTGAGATATCTCAATATTGCAGTATTACCTTTATAAAAAAAAGAAAAATGACACGATCCATCTGTCCAAGACAAAGGGCTCAAAATCTTATTATATTCATTTTATAAGATGGATTTATCGCCCTATTTTTCGATGCTGTTATAATCTCTTTTCTTTAAAGGGACAGTGCTTAAAATAAATAAAATGGAATATGTGCCATTACCTTTTCCGAAAAGTTTAACTAAAAGGATACCCATCATCAATTTTTGTTAACGCCCTTTAAAAATGTTAAGACTGTTATGGATTTGGTATACATATGTATTTGGAAATATATTAGAAATTGCAAAGAAACACGACTCCTACTTATTCTGGAGAATAAAGAATTTTTTTTTTTTACTTTTTAACAAGATATGTTTGTTAAAAAACTAAGATATATGGATACTATATAACTCATATAAATAACGTAAAGTAACGTAACGTAACGTAACGTAACAAGAACATATGATATCGTTATCTGTATATAGTAGATTCATATACCTTACTGTTATAAGTAATAAAAGGGTTGCATAATGTCACTTTAAATCAAGAAATTCCGTTGTTTAGTGTTTTTTATGTGAAATTTAAATTTTCGCAATGAGTTCAAGATATTATCCTAAATAATTCTTACCTTCAGTGGACTTCTAAATCTTATTTCCACAAAAGATCATGTTCCCTCTCGGTTTCAATGTGAAAATAATTTATCTTTGTTAACGATTCTCTATTGTTGTATTTTAAAACCTTTACGATGTACTTCGATCTTTCAAATGGTTTAACAATGTCATCAATAATTTGCGTATGATCAATTTAATTTCTTGTGCTGGCAACAGTCACCCTTTCTATACGTGATAGCAGAACAACAAGACACAACTACATTGATATAGATTGGTAAATCACACAGTTGCATTTTTTGTCAAAGCTATGAAGCGTTAATATTTATCATGAATAAATTTGTGTAGGCCTACATTTACAACCCCGAATTTAATACCAAATGGACAAACGAATATGAAATTTTGAATTTCGCACGTAGGCCCCTAACTTGATCTACAACAACTTAACAGCCGAAGCAAGTACGATGCCTACAGAATGTCACACGATGGTAACACGATGATTACATGATGGCACCAGAACCACACAACAGGTTCGAAGGCAACACTTATATGTGAATTTTTTATTTCTACCTGCAGGACACACGAAGGCTACGCGATGGGTACACGACGTCGTATTGAGAGTGCGATGCATTGGAACTAGTTCACGAAGGCGTCACGTTATCTGCAGATGGTATAAAACCAACCGACAGTGGGAAGTTCAATTGCTGATTGGAAGTTGTTGGGAGCAAAACGCACAACACATTTCAACTTTACTTATGATTCAAAATGCCACTTTAAAGCAGCTAGTCAAATACTCAAGACCTCGATAGATTCGCCTCATAATCTACTGACTATGCTCAGTCTTCGCTCTATCAATTTTGTCTGTGTAGATCCTGGGTTTTCAACTTGTTTTCTCAAGTGTCCCCGATAACGCATAAGGAAATGACCATGTCCCCTAAGTCATTGAAAACATGCAATTTGGAAGCATGTTAAAGCAACAGAATGTCTCTTTTTCAAACAAACTTAAATTGTGGCCCAGGCGTATTGAGTGGTTGCAGTGGACATTGGATACACATTCACTCACAAAATAGTTTTGTCCCCTGGAAAATGTCCCAATGTCCACAGTCTGGGACATGTCCCCCAAGTTGAAAAACCAGAGTGTATATTATGAACAAACTTTCAGAGGACAAAAACCCAACTGGCACTAAATCATATATATACACATGGCTGTAAAAAGCAAATGGGGGGGGGGGGGGGCTAAGATTTGAAGGGGTTTGCACCCAAAGAAAATTTTGAAAATCAGGTTGATTTCCTTACATGTGGTGCCTTTCCGAACAGACACCCCCCCCCCCCCCCCACACCCCCCCGTACGCTACGCCCCTGAACATATCCCATCAGTCACGACCGATTCCACTCGAAAGGGGTAAAAGGGAAAAAAATCAACAACCAAATGAGAACCATCTTCTAACAGTAGCTTAAAATGGACTTTTAACATCGAATACGACAACCAAAATTATCCGTCAAAATTGTCAAAAGCGCATGAATATTCAAAGACTATCAGTGACTTATGTATATTGCCTATTAGTTCAATAAAACCTATTATTTCTTGTCTATGTTCTACTAGCTGAGAATATTATGTATAACCAATATTGTTGGTTACTGTTTCTACAGCCTAATCACACTTAAAAGTTAAATTGAAAACAATTACGAAATTACATGTCTTTAAAAACCTAATGTAACTTTAATGACTGATGTCTACGGTCTATAAAATCACTAAGAAATCTATGTATTTAATGTAGAAAAGATGTTCATTGATCGATTGTTAATCAATATTGTACTATTAAATTCACGTTTGATTGAAGCCAATTTCATACACTTTGATTTCAATTTAGATATCATTAAATCACTGACAATTATATAATCTATTTTCTGCGACGGTTGAGTCCCGGACATTTAGGTGGAGATCTGAACGATTTCGTTACAAGGTCAAAAAGACAAATTATTTTTCTTTAAAAGGCTGTCAACTAATGCCCAACTGATAAACCTCTGATATGCAACGTAACAAAGTCATAGGCGTACAGGGGGTTAGTTGAGTGGGGGGGGGGGGGGCAAAACCGATTTGCCCGACAACTAATGCTAATTTGCCCGACAACGAAATATATATGCCCGACAAGTCGACCCCCACCCTACCCCTAATTCCAAAAACTTCTCGCCATCTGCCATCTGCAACTGACAGAGTATTTTGAACCAATGGTATACCAACAATACAGAATATTTTGGCTCCACCCATGGACCACTGGTATAGATTAATGGAACTCATCTATCACTTTATTACCAAATCTGTCTTGAATAGATAGGTTGAGTTTCTTTTAAAGTTTTTAAAATTATTTATTTATAACCAAACTAAATAGTTTCATTGCAGAAACAAAGAGAACATTTCCACCCTTTTCCGTTGTAAGCTTTTCCACCTTTCCCCTTTCTTCTCTCTTCTCACATTCTCCTCTTTATTTTCAGGTCTTTTCCAACATATATCAGATAATCTAACCAAACCAACAACTACCATTCAACTACACCATCAAGAAGAATAACCATGATCACAACGAGTTTGGATGAATGAAGAAAACCGAGTAACTCACGCCACACTACTCAGGGCCGAGTTTCACTGCCATGTCATTCGACCCGACCAGATCTTACGAATTCTCAAATTACCAAACCAACAGCACAGTACCATCTGATTGAACCAATCACCAATCCAACTACCAAATACTGCCACGGCCAACAACTACCTAGTTTGCGATATCAGCTGCTGCTGGAAGCGAACGTTAACTTGTCATCTACCAACCAACCACTTTGTGAAGAGACTGTTTGTAACATCATTCAGCTACAAAATAAGGTCCTGTTACAGAATGTTGTATTCAATTAGCCTATATACACAATTTTTGCCACATGGGAATCCATTTTGTATTAATAATTTGATTGGCTAAATAATGAAATGAGGTAAGAAATAGTAAATTATGTCCATTGGGACTTGAAGAAAGACCAATAATCAAGGGGGTGCTATTCTTTAACATCCGTTCAAACATAATGCATTGAATAAATGAGTTAATGGGAGAAGGAATGTCGGACCATTAGCCTATCGTGTCGTAGTGTCGAACCATTACTGGTTCGGACCTAAAAAATATTTTATAACTAACTCAGACCAATGATATTTTTCAATGTTTTTTTTTCTCGCTACCGACTCGGTCCACTAGACTAGGACCAATACCTTAGTGACTTGAACTAATGTTTACGACAGACTCGGATCACATTTTTTATAAATTTGGACCAATACCTTACCGACTCAGACCACTTTTGTAAACAAATTGAAGTAAAATGGTAAGGACAACTCTCACTAGGACTCAGAACAACGTTAAAAGACAATGATGCATTATGGCGGTCATTATAATGACAACTGTTAATTTGTATAAATATGTTTTTCTTCACAAAAAAAAAAAAGAAGAAAAAAATGACCCCAGGGGCGGACTGGGCCGCATGGCTACATGGCTAAAGCCATGCGGGCCGGTGTGCACGGGGCCGGTTTGTGAAAAATGACAAAAAAAAATATTTATATTTTGAAAAAAAAAATGGGTAGGCCCTATACTCAAAATTTCAAAAGAAAGTTTCCGAAATCCGCTGGAAGCGCTCGGAAATCACCTTTATTGCAATCATTTTGGGAAGGACCCCTTAAGTAGTGGCGGATTCAAGGGTTGGGGGGGGGGGGGGCGTAGAGGGCGTACTTTAACTTTGTCTTTTCTTTTTTTTTTTTTAAGAATGGGGAGAATACGAAATCAAAAATGTCTAACCCATTAACGTTTACTATAAAACATACATGGTCCACGTCAAAAACCGTTAAATTAGTACAATTTATACTTATTCTATAATTTTAAGCTAAAAAAAAGGTAAAAAAAAAATTCGCCTCTCTTCGCTCGCCCAAAATTTGAATCTACGCTCCCCCCACCATTTGCATAAACGTCAAAACGCCCCTATTAAGACCCCTACGCTCTCGGTTGGTGCTTTGCCCGACATACTTAAATGGGCCGGTCAATGGAAAAAAAACCATGGCCGCGTCACGGCCCCAGTCCGCCCCTGAATGACCCTCCTATGTTTCGTCAAAATGTATTTTTGGATTTCGAGTTTCGTTTTGCGGTTCGTATCGTTAGTACTTGTTTTTTTTTATTTAATGGAAATATTGGATAATTAAGGTGTCGTAGCCTATACAGAAACAAATATTATTTTGTTGAAAAAATTAGATATGTTGATGGGTTGTTGTCTGAAAGACTTAAAAAGTATTATATAAACTGTAGTTACTTCCCTTTACCCATAATAAAGTAAAATTTATTACAATAATATATTAAAAGGAATAGGAGGCCTACCCGACCAATTTATCTGATTAAAAAAATTTAGAAGCTTGATATGTGACATGGTTTATTTTCCCTCTTCTTTTTTTTTTCACTATTATGATATTAAAACGTTAAGGTTTGAATGGATCCCAAATATTAATTGCCTTTGTAGCCTAACGCAGCTCTCATATATCCCGATTTCCCAAAATGCAACATTCATAATGTCTGGCATCTGAAAACATTCATCGATCTGAGGTTTTAGAACGAAAAAACATATTTACTTTGACCAATGATCAATAATTATTCTGTAATAATCTGTTCATATACGTAAGTATTTTATTGTTTTTAGATAATGGTTTGAGTAATGTAATTATTAGTCTGAAATATATTATCAGTCATGGTTTTATTTCGAACACAAACATTCTTCTTCGACATCTTCCTTCAGTATCATCAGTATCAGTTATCTGACTACAGTATCAGACAGTTAATCAAGATCACCGACATCATTTAATAAGTCCATAGAACTCATTGCACTGTTGAGTTATTTTTCTAAAGAATATTTATATTAATCCAAGGAATTAAAATCAAAATAGTTAGGCATTCATTAGCCTAGCATTAGGTAGTTGGGGATCCGGCCTATTAAATCCCATAGCGGTTGTCCGGATACCAGGGTCCCCGGCGTTTGAACGACTCTCAGGTCTTAACGAATTGGCCTACCTTTATAAATTTACGTTTTTCGGAAATTTCGAAGAATTTTCTTATCGATGGAATACAAAAACTTCACAAGAAACTCTCAAAAGTGCCGTCTTACGCCGAAACAAAATTTGAAGCAGTCCCAGATCGACTTGGACCGCCATTTTTGTTTTTTAACTGTTGGCGGATGTGGGCGGAGTTTACATGTTTAACCAGAGATAACTCGCTCACAACCTGTAAGCTCCGCCTTTATGGCAGCCATCACTGATAGAATTCTCGCTTGGAAACTTTCGATCAAAATAAAAGGTATTAATTGAGCTAGGAGATCATTTAATTTACATTTTTAATTATTATTTTATGAAAATGTATCGAGATGTGCCGAGTTTGAAGGACACAGGGACTTAATAAAGGATTTGAATTTCCGTAATGAAACGATAGAGCATGGCAGCCTGACGTTGACCCCTCAACGGCAGGTTTTATCTGACTAAGCATTAGGCCTAAAAAGCAATAAGGTGGCATTATCATTAGGCCTAATATTAGTAATAAGGCCTGAATTGAATTTTTTCTCTCATGTCACAAATATTCAAAATATGATGGCATGGCATGTGTATGGAAATATAAGTTTTTTTAAATTTTCAGTACCGGTATGAAATAAGTGCAGTTGCCTCCTAATCTAGAAATTCATGTGAAATGACACTCATTTCGGACTGAAATTTCTCATCTGTAAAATCATATTTTCAAATAAATTTTCTTTTAACAGTCATTTTCACTAACCCAAAGTCAATCAAAGCCTCTCAGAGCTATTTAGTGATAAAACCTGCCATTCATTGAGTGGTCAACATTAGGCTGCCATGCTGTATCATTTCAATGCGGATATTCAATTCCTTTATTAAGCCCCTGTGTCCTTGGAAATCGGCACATATCGATACATTTTTATGAAATATTAACCCTTACAACCCTAAATGCCGCTATAGCGGCTTAATGATTACGTGATATATACCCGAAATGCCGCAAAAGCGGCCGTTGTCAAGTGACGTCATTCAACGTTAACGTAATACAAATCAAGAAATGGTGCTTGGAATTCAGGGTATATGACGTTTTATCAAAATAAAGTCAGGGTTCAAAGGGTTAAATAAAAATGTAAATTAAACGATCTCTTAGCTCAAGTAATACCGTACCTTTTATTTTGATCGAAAGTTTCCTATCAAAAATTATATCAGTGATGGTTGTCTTTTTAATTATCCCAACTTTCGTTGTGACGTCATAAAGGCAGAGCTTACAGGTTATTCATGTAAACTCTGGTCACATAATCCAACTCTTCTGTGAAGAAGATAGAAAAGAGACTACAAAAATGGTGATCTATGACTACTTCAAATTTAGAGTTTCTTGTGAAGTTTTTACATTCCATCAATGAGAAAATTCGGCAAAATTTCTAAAAAAAAGGTATATTTTTAAAGGTAGGCCAATTTTGTAAGACCTGAGAGGCCTTCAAACAGCAGGGATGAGGATTCCCGGACTTCTGCCATACTTTCGTAGAAGACAAATGCCTAACTAAAAGCTATTATGAGGTTAATATTCCAATTCATAAAAAAATGTGCAAAATGTGATTCAGAACTCAATGTGGCCAGGCAGTTACACAGTAGTAGTACCGGTGACATTAAAATATTTTCCAACAACACTTACTCAATTGCATTTTACCTATTTTTTAGCAGGCTATTATTTTGATATTAATCGAATTATCAACCTCAAAATATATCAGACAGTTTTGGATTGTCTTTGTATTGGTGAAAAAGTCAACCATGAAATAAAAAATTATTTTGAAATATGATTTTGAATTTTAAGAGAATTTTCCATAGGAAATGCAGGGGTTAATTTCACATGAAATTCTAGAAGTCCCTGAGGGAAAGATGTTAATTTCAAATTTACTCCTTAAAGTTAAAGAGGGGGATAGGGGTGAACTCTATTTACCGGTTCGTTACCTGTACCGGTATATACAAACAGGGATTTATCACTATGGTACTGCTCATATGGATGGAGGAGAACTTTGTTCTAAAGTAGATGGGAAAATGAGTCATAATAATTAGGGAGCACTGATCTATCTATCTCAAATAAGACCTACCGTACATGACACAGCAATGACCTTGGCTTAGCCTACTACTGCACAAATACTTCTATTTGATCTACTTGTGAAATTGGCTTATTTGTGTTACCGGTATGTAGTTTTGGCTTAAAATTCAAAGACAATCTAAGACTCTCAGGAATTTTTAAAAGTTTGTTTCATTTTACTACATCTTCTTTTTATACGCCCACATGAAATGTGGAGCGTATATTGCCGTCACCCATGTCCGTCGGTCCGTCCGTCCGTCCGTCCACAATTGCTTGTTAACACTCTACAAGTCACAATTCTTTACGGATTTTGACGAAACTTGCTGAAATTGTTTATTATCACCCAAGGATGAACCCTATTGAAAATCAAAAGAATCGAAAAATATTTAATATGAATTATTGCCCTTGTTCTTTAAAACGCGTTCGATTTTTAGCTTGTTAACACTCTACAGGTCACAATTCTTTACGGATTTTGACGAAACTTGCTGAAATTGTTTATTATCACCCAAGGATGAACCCTATTGAAAATCAAAAGAATCGAAAAATATTTAATATGAATTATTGCCCTTGTTCTTTAAAACGCGTTCGATTTTTAGCTTGTTAACACTCTACAAGACACAATTCTTTACGGATTTTGATGAAACTTGCTGAAATTGTTTATTATCACCCAAGGATGAACCCTATTGAAAATCAAAAGAATCGAAAAATATTTAATATGAATTATTGCCCTTGTTCTTTAAAACGCGTTCGATTTTTAGCTTGTTAACACTCTACAAGTCACAATTCTTTACGGATTTTGACGAAACTTGCTGAAATTGTTTATTATCACCCAAGGATGAACCCTATTGAAAATCAAAAGAATCGAAAAATATTTAATATGAATTATTGCCCTTGTTCTTTAAAACGCGTTCGATTTTTAGCTTGTTAACACTCTACAAGACACAATTCTTTACGGATTTTGATGAAACTTGCTGAAATTGTTTATTTTCACCCAAGGATGAACCCTATTGAAAATCAAAAGAATCGAAAAATATTTAATATGAATTATTGCCCTTGTTCTTTAAAACGCGTTCGATTTTTAGCTTGTTAACACACTACAGGTCACAATTCTTTACGGATTTTGACGAAACTTGTTGAAATTGTTTATTATCACCCAAGGATGAACCCTATTGAAAATCAAAAGAATCGAACAATATTTAATATGAATTATTGCCCTTGTTCTTTAAAACGCGTTCGATTTTTAGCTTGTTAACACTCTACAAGTCACAATTCTTTACGGATTTTGACGAAACTTGCTGAAATTGTTTATTATCACCCAAGGATGAACCCTATTGAAAATAAAAAGAATCGAAAAATATTTAATATGAATTATTGCCCTTGTTCTTTAAAACGCTTTTGATTTTTAGCTTGTTAACACTCTACAGGTCACAATTCTTTACGGATTTTGATGAAACTTGCTGAAATTGTTTATTTTCACCCAAGGATGAACCCTATTGAAAATCAAAAGAATCGAAAAATATTTAATATGAATTATTGCCCTTGTTCTTTAAAACGCGTTCGATTTTTAGCTTGTTAACACACTACAGGTCACAATTCTTTACGGATTTTGACGAAACTTGTTGAAATTGTTTATTATCACCCAAGGATGAACCCTATTGAAAATCAAAAGAATCGAAAAATATTTAATATGAATTATTGCCCTTGTTCTTTAAAACGCGTTCGATTTTTAGCTTGTTAACACTCTACAAGACACAATTCTTTACGGATTTTGATGAAACTTGCTGAAATTGTTTATTTTCACCCAAGGATGAACCCTATTGAAAATCAAAAGAATCGAAAAATATTTAATATGAATTATTGCCCTTGTTCTTTAAAACGCGTTCGATTTTTAGCTTGTTAACACACTACAGGTCACAATTCTTTACGGATTTTGACGAAACTTGTTGAAATTGTTTATTATCACCCAAGGATGAACCCTATTGAAAATCAAAAGAATCGAACAATATTTAATATGAATTATTGCCCTTGTTCTTTAAAACGCGTTCGATTTTTAGCTTGTTAACACTCTACAAGTCACAATTCTTTACGGATTTTGACGAAACTTGCTGAAATTGTTTATTATCACCCAAGGATGAACCCTATTGAAAATAAAAAGAATCGAAAAATATTTAATATGAATTATTGCCCTTGTTCTTTAAAACGCTTTTGATTTTTAGCTTGTTAACACTCTACAGGTCACAATTCTTTACGGATTTTGACGAAACTTGCTGAAATTGTTTATTATCACCCAAGAATGAATCCTATTGAAAATCAAAAGAATCGAAAAATATTTAATATGAATTATTGCCCTTGTTCTTTAAAACACGTTGATTTTTAGTTTGTAAATACTCTAGAAGGCACAATTCTTTTCAATTAGATTTTAATGAAACCTATTGAAATACTTTATTATCACACAATAAACCCTATCGAAAATCAAAAACATATTTGATATGACTTATTGCCCTTTTCGTTCAAAATAGGTTTTAGTTTTAGCTCATAAACAGAGAAGAATTTTTACTAATATTGATGAATGCTGAACCCTTGATGATATCGAGAGAAAAAAATTTTGTGGACGACACTTAATTTAAGTTCTGAACGAAATGTAGGCCTATGACTACAGGTTGAATACTTGATGTTTTCTGTTTTCTACCAAATTTTCTTTTACAAACAAAGCTTCCAGTGGGCGTATATTACCTTGCCTGGCAAGCTATCTTTACTAAGATGTTCCTACTTATATTTATTTGCCTAATATTTAACATTTCAGATTTCTTTGTGCCTGATATTGTTTAGTGGAAAGAAAAGAGTAATTTGTCTTCCCAACTCCACCACCTGATATATTAAAAATTTTATAGTTTTGTGTTATATTAGTCATCACTCTGGACGGAATACCTATGCAAATGAGAATGCCAGGGCAGTTAATGATGAGTCCGATGGATAGAGATCCAGGCATGGCGTAAGTATAGATAGTTATTTTGTTACTGTATGCTTACAACATTATGACAGATTTAAAGTAAGGTAGAACATCTGCACACAAATGATTCCAAGAAAATTGTGCAAGTTTGTTTGATCACATCTTAAAAGATTAGATATAAACGACTGGTAACAATTTTTAACTGAGTTAGGTACAACGTCTGGTTAAAAGTTTTCAACCAGGCACCCGTTGTGGGAAACTCTCATCAGCTGGTCTAGACAGTGTAGAGATGAAGACCTACATCTCAACGAATCTTGATTGGCATGAGAAGCCTCTCTCACACTCTACAATAGATAACGGCAAAATGCATCCTATCTCTATTACCCGAGTATAGTTAGGGAACTGGTTGCTAAATGATGATTGACACATTTCTGCAAAAGTTCAGAGAATGAGTTTCCTAAAATTTTCAAATATATTAGTGTCTTACTTAAATATGGGCCATTTGTGTCGTTATTGAAAAACGGAAACATAAAACTTTAACAGTAGAGTCTGGTGAGCAAGTCTCTGTTGTAGAGATTTAATGGGGTACAGGGTTTTTAAACCTATAATATTTATTTCAATATGTGATAGATATTTTAGTAGTTCAGTCATACCATGATTACATGTATTTATTTGCATTTTTATACGCCCTCATATCTCTATATGAGGACGTATATTGTCGGCACCCCTGTCCGTCATTCCATCCGTCAACATTTGGGCTCGTAAACGCTCTAAAAAAATTGAGTTTTTGATGGAATAATATGAAATTTGGTATGTGTATACATATTCATAAAACAAAGATCAAGTTTGAACTTGAGCTATTTTCGATCATTAGAAGCAGAGTTATTGCCCTTGCCCCAAAATCTTGAATATGCTATTACTCTCTTAGTTTTCAACCGATTTTGATGAAACTTACTATGGATGTTATTGGACCTACTTTACTACTGATTAAAATAAAGGTGTTTTCAAAATTTAGTCCTCTTTCATCAGTTTTGAGGAGTTATTGCCCTTTAACCTCTATATAGTAAGTGAGCTTCTATCAACATCAATTGCTTGTAAACGCTCTAAAAACTAGAATTTTTGATGGAATCAAATGAAATTCAGTATGTGTTATACATATTTTTAGAAAATGAAGATAATTAGAAGCAGAGTTATTGCCCTTGCCCCAAAATCTTGAATATGCTATTACTATCTTAGTTTTCAACTGATTTTGATGAAACTTAAAATGGATGTTATTTGACCTAAATAGAAAGGTTTGAGAGAGTTTAGTTTACTCCTGATTAAAATTAAAGATTTTTCAAAATTTAGGCCTCTTTCATCAGTTTTGAGGAGTTATCGCCCTTTAACCTCTATACAGTAAGTGCTTCTATCAACATCAATTGCTTGTAAACGCTTTAAAAACTAGAATTTTTGTTGGAATCAAATGAAATTTGGTATATGTATACCTGTTACATATATATATTAAAAAAACAAAGATCAAGTTCCAATTTGAGTTATTTTCGACCGTTAGTACAGAGTTATTACCCTTGCCCCAAAGTCTTGAATTAATGCTATTACTATCTTAGTTTTCAACCAATTTTGTTCAAACTTAAAATTATTGGACTTAAATCGAAAGATTTAAGAAAGTTTAGTTTACTCCTTCATTTTTTTGTTTTCATCAAAAGTTGGTCATGCCAAATACTGCTTACTGGTCACATTTAGTTCTGAATTGAATCATTTCTCTCATCTCACAAATATTAAAGTTAGAGCATGCTATAAGTCTATGAATGCATTTGGATTCATGAAAATATTTTCAATTATTGACAATTTATGATGAAAGTGGAGGAAAATAAATAGTCTATCCTAAGAGTTTTTGTTTGTTTGATGGTTTGCAGTTTATGTTCAAAAAGCAATGAAATTGATGGTTAGGATATGATCAACTCTAAGAACAGTTTTATAGGAATTTGTTGATTTTTGGTTATCATTTATGTTTTGATAAGTCAAAGACGGCAAGGATGAATTAGGGATGCCTGTATGTTTTTCTGATGATACTTTCACATCACTGACACTGTGTAAGGTTGTTTTGATTATCAGTTGGCTTGGCTGCCATGTTAGTTATTTTTATATGCCTATATTAGAATGTGGTCGTATATGGTTGTCACCCCTGTCCGTCCGTCAGTCTGTTCACAATTGGCTTGTGAACGCGATAGAGACTACAGTTTTCATCTGATTTGAATGAAATTTATATCAATGAGATTTTGAAGTTTGATTTTGAGAATTTTTTGATGTACGGATTGAGTTATTGCCCTTGACTTAGTCAGAACGCTTCAAAATTGACAGAATTTTATTTAACTTTGTGATTAAACAATATCAACAACATTTTTGACAGGTTAGAATTTTAGCACAAATTGGCGAGTGCCCTTGATATATTTAAAAATTAGCAGGCAATTGGGCGTATCTTGCTAGATAATCACATTCCTAAGGTATATTTTGACTTTTCTTTTGCTCTTCCAAACTTATTTAATTAATAGACATCCTTCATTTGACCTTGAAAGTTTTAGAATTAGATAATTTACACAGTGTAACCTTACTGATTACAATTTACCTGATCTGTCTGTTCAGTTTGATGAAAACTTAGTAGATTTCAATAAATTTAACACGCTTGTCAGTAGACACCTTTATTACATAGAGATCAACATTTTCTAACATTGAAGGTTAAAAGCTCATCTCTTAATTTTAAATTCAATACAAAATATTGATTTTAGACTTCAATCCATGAATTTTCTGTGAAATCTCAACAAAACTTTATGTTTAAATAACTGTATAATAAGCAGATAATAGCAACCGTGCTGTAGATTTATAGATTCTTAGAGGTGACTGTTTATTGAACAGACACAAAGACTTTACTGTTACCATAGCAACAGTCACATGACCTGATCGGTGACAATGGGTTGATTTGAAAGTGTTCTATTGAAGGATAAAATTTTAAATAGGGAGATTTTTGTAGAGAGATGCTGTAGTTGAAAATACTGGTAGAAAACTTAGTTAATAATGTCAAAGTAGGCTTTCTAAACTTAAGTAAGGAAGCTGAAGATGTAACTCCAGATTAATGTTTACCATTATTACTAATCTGGGATTGTCTTAATCTCAGGTGAGAATGATATTTAAATTTTAAGAGCTACTTAGTCAAGATAAGCCAACTGTCAGTTTTTTCACTGCTCTATATATTTTTTAAATGATCATTTTTATAAGTCTCATTGCCCATTTAATTTTTTAAAAATATATATCTGTATCCAATATCCATATTTAAATTTTCATAGCTCATCAGTTTGACAGTTTTAATTTGCTCATTGACTCATTCACAAGATTAACCCTTTCATAACTCATTGAATAATTACATTAAATAGTATGCATTACTCTGTGATTGCTCATTGGCTGTTTTAACTAGTGTGACTTATTTCATTACGCATTGACATATTATTCACTAATAAATTTACACTTTCATTGACAGATTATTCACTAATAGTTTGACACTTTCATTGACAGATTATTCATTAATAGTTTGACACTTTCATTACACATTGACAGATTATTCACTATGAGTTTGACACTTTCTTTATTGCATTACTGTTTATTCACTAGTTTAATACTTTCATTATTCATTGACAGATTATTCCCTAGTTTGACACTTTCATTACTCATTGACAGATTATTCCCTAGCTTGACACTTTCATTATTCATTGACAGATTATTCCCTAGTTTAATACTTTCATTACTCATTGACAGATTATTCCCTAGTTTAATACTTTCATTACTCATTGACAGATTATTCACTAGTTTGACACTTTCATTACTCATTAACGAATTATTCACTAATAAATTTACACTTTCATTACTCATTGTCAAATAATTCCCTAGTTTGACACTTTCATTACTCATTAACGAATTATTCACTAAATTTATACTTTCATTACTCATTGTCAAATAATTCCCTAGCTTGACACTTTCATTACTCATTGACAGATTATTCCCTAGTTTGACACTTCCATTACTCATTGACAGATTATTCCCTAGTTTGACACTTTCATTACTGCATTACTGTTTATTCACTAGTTTAATACTTTCATTACTCATTGACAGATTATTCCCTAGTTTAACACTTTCATTACTCATTGACGGATTATTCCCTAGTTTAACACTTTCATTACTGCATTACTGTTTATTCACTAGTTTGACACTTTCATTACTCATTGACAGATTATTCCCTAGCTTGACACTTTCATTACTCATTGACAGATTATTCCCTAGTTTAACACTTTCATTACTGCATTACTGTTTATTCACTAGTTTGACACTTTCATTACTCATTGACAGATTATTCCCTAGCTTGACACTTTCATTACTCATTGACAGATTATTCCCTAGTTTAACACTTTCATTACTCATTGACAGATTATTCCCTAGTTTGACACTTTCATTACTGCATTACTGTTTATTCACTAGTTTAATACTTTCATTACTCATTGACAGATTATTCCCTAGTTTAACACTTTCATTACTCATTGACAGATTATTCCCTAGTTTAACACTTTCATTACTGCATTACTGTTTATTCACTAGTTTGACACTTTCATTACTCATTGACAGATTATTCCCTAGCTTGACACTTTCATTACTCATTGACAGATTATTCCCTAGTTTAACACTTTCATTACTCATTGACAGATTATTCCCTAGCTTGACACTTTCATTACTCATTGACAGATTATTCCCTAGTTTGACACTTTCATTACTCATTAACGAATTATTCACTAATAAATTTACACTTTCATTACTCATCAACAGATTATTCACTTGTAATTTGACACCTTCATTACTGTTTATTCACTAGTTTGACACTAGTTGAGTCATTGCTCATTGACTGCTTATTCAATAGATTGACTTATTTCATTGCTCATGGACGTGTTATTTCACTAGTTTGACACTTTCAATGCTATTCACTAGTTCAAGACTTTCATTACTCATTTTAACTAGTTTGACTTGGTAAGCATATATATACTATGGATCATGTACATACGTACATTCACACAATATGCTGATACTATTACATTTGAAGGAATAATGTCAATTTTGTGTTTGAAGATTAGGACTGTAGTAGCGATGACAGGGTTATTTCCTTTATCTCAGTTTATTAGAATAGGCTTTTATATGTATGATATATAATAGTAGAACTGCATGTATGTGTCTATAGGATTTGAATATTGCATTTCAATATTGCATGATGGGCTTGGCATAGACACATGTGTGGTTCTAATTTTATTACATATCATACTTTAGTTTATTGTTGATTGTTTTAATCGAAGTGTTGGTTATCTTATAAACTAAAACGTACAACACATGTTATGATATTATTCTTCATGATAATATAATCTGGCAATACTGCATCTAATATTTTTAAATGCATTCTGGCAATTGAGGACTTGGGAGTTATGGACCTTGGCTGGAAGTGAAAAACATGGCTATTAAAAATCATTCACAAGACTATGAATATAAACATTAATTTAATTTAAATATGAATAATTTAATTTAGATATATGAATAAAACATTGATATCTAAATTGGCTTACGTTATTGAGACTACGAAGAAACAATGGATTTCCCACACTATTTTAACTATATTAGACGTTTTTTAGCAACATTACAAAAGGCTATTTTTGCTGTCAAAAAGGATAATTACGGAATTCTGTGTGGATAATAATATAGTTAAAATTTGTACTGCACTTGGCAGTGGCGTAGCTATAGGGGGTGCCATTGCTCCCCCATTATTGATATCCATTGGTTGAAAAACTGCCGTCGGTGCAGACTGGCCGCAGGCATAAACATAAAAAAATCAATTGATATAGCTTCAATTAGTGTGTCAAGTAGCTAAAATCTCTGAGATTATGGGGGCTTTGCCACCTGGACCCCCACCATGTGCCTGGGCCCAAACCCTTATTAGCTCCGCCCGCAATGTCAATATATTCTGTCGGTTCATCCTAACCATTGCACCCCCAGTTTCGAAAACCTGGCTACGCCACTGGCACTTGAAATACTGGAAGCGGCGAGATGGATACAAAGATGGCGTCAATTGTGAGTCAGTAGAGAAAAATAGTTCCGACCGTATTCAATTATGTATGTTGAATATGGATCCAATTATAACATGGGCTTGTATCCCATGATTTGCTGTCATGGTATTTGATGATAAAAGATGAGTTGAATTTTGCAAGGATTAAATTTCTTTTTTAGTTGGTGTCTTGAAAGTTTTTTTTCACTTTTTAAACTTAATGAGTTTCTTGTTAAATGAAGAGCATGAACCTGAATAGATTATTGCCCTTGATATTGCTGAATTGATAATTCCCCTAATAGCGTCCCCTTCATTGTGTTAGTTAAGATTAATACATGCTGCCTTGAAGTTTTCTTTGTTTCATTTAAAGTATTTTAAACAGTTTGAATATGTCTAAGTTGTTGGGTTGTTGTTGAAGCTTATTATAGAACTTAAAGACAAATTTAAAACTTGTACAGAAAAAAAGGAAATAATCAAAATATACACACTTCTTAGTAAAAGTTATCAGATTAACAAATGGACAGCGATTTAAATTTTAGCCACTCTATTAAAGGCTCTAAAATTGTTGTTATATCTGTCTGTGCACAAAATGATAAAGTGAGGTAAGCTCATTTCACAGAAGATTTAGCCAATGCTGATTTGATGACAAAGTTTGGTTTGGTTCAATTTTTTAGATATTTTTGGCTGGTTTCTTGTAGTGTTAAGCCCAGTGCAGACGAGAAACATTTCTGTCGACGAACAGAAACATCCGACAAATATTTTTTGTTTTCCGTTATCCGCCGACGACGTACATAACCCCGCAGACGAACGAAATTTTAGTTCGAACAATACGCCAGCTTCATGGAAAATCACAAGACATCAGATTAGCTCCGTCCATTTTGAATGTCATGTGGTCTGGCTTCAATCGCTGATTGGTCTTTCGTCGATAAATGTTCGGTGCTAATGTTCGTTGTTAATGCAGACGGCAAACTCGGGAGGCGAACAATTTTGAAAAATCAAACATGTTTGATTTCACAAACAATTCTCACGAACATTTTTATTCGTGTTTCTGTAATCCGCAGACGACGAAAAAAATTATCGAAACAATTTTTTTTTTTACTATTGTTTGCCTAAAATGTTCCTCGTCTGCGTTGGGCTTTATAGAGCAAAAATTGTGGTGTTGAAGTTTTGTTAAAAATTTAGATGATTGATTATTTTCATGCATTAGCTTATATAAGTTTTAAGTGCGAAATTTACTGTGGGTAATCATAGATTGTATCTTTTAGTTTCCATAAAAAAAATTATATGTCTATGACATGGCCTATGACTCACATCATTGAAAAAAAAATTGTTTTAATGCAAGACATTTAATGTACATGTTTATAGAGCAACTGTTAAATATATTGAGTTTTTGCAGTGCGTTCTAGCGAACGCACTGCTTTGTTTTCATAATGACTTTTTTTTTTTTTGTCTACTTCTGGTCCCGCTATTTCGGTATGAAGGAAACATATCACACGTAATCTACGATGATTTCACACTATATCTAGCGTGTCGGTATTAGGTGAATGTAAAATGATGCATTTTCCTCCAACCGGAAATGACGTATGCGAGATTAACCCATTTTAATTGTTTTACCATTTTCACCTCCGTTTTTTGTCCGATTTTGATGGGAACTTTTTTGTTTATTTCTTTAAACGATTGTCTACAAAATATGAGTTTAAAAACATGAATTTTTAAAACTGTGTCGCTGACTTTTTGAAGCACTTTTTTGACCATTTTTTCAACTTTCGCAATTTTATTCTGATCAATATGAAAACTTACATGTGCATAGACATTTTGATCGCGAACAAAATTATGTTTTCAAAAATTTTATATCACTTCCGGTTTTGACATAACTCACTTGTAAAGTTGAAATTTTGACTTCCGGGATAATGAAGATATTCAAAAAAATCTGTTTGCAATGTGCTAGAAATAACTATTGACAAAATATGAAATGATAAAATCTGACCCAGATATTTCATATCAGCCGCCATCTTGAAACGACCAATTTTTCTTTAAATCGAAATTCAGAATCAGGGAATCATCCGATTTGAATAAAAATGATGTCTATGGAATCTACAGTCGATTGCTAACAAAACATGGGAAGCCGATTTTTGAATTTCGATTCAGATTTTTTTTTATTTCCGGTTTAAAATTTTCAGTAATAGTCAAAACTTTTAAGGCTCATATCTTGTGACCTTGACCTTGAGTAACCTTGTGACCTCAACAAAAGTTGTTGCCCTTGACGAGATCTATCTAATGGCATAATCATTTTAGATGCCCGATGTTTACTTCCGTTTTTATGGCTGTCAGAAAATTGCAATTTTTAACTTTAAACAGCTCTGTCACGTGACCTAATTTACATACGACACAAATTATTTTTGAATCGTATTGTGCTTGATCTACGCTTTCCAATGATATATGACAATATGTATTCGAATCATAATTCCGCGTTTTAGAATTTGAAAATATTGTTAGTATTTCTGGTATTCCCGCATCCCTTTAAGTTAACCTGCTTGTATTCTGGTAGCTGTGCGCCCCTTTTATTTCGTATGACTGCTTGTAGTTCTGCACCTCTTTTATTTAGTCTGTCTGCTGGTATTTCTGATTCCATTTTATCTGCCTTTATATACAGCCACATGAAAATATGGACGTATATTGCCGTCACCCCTGTCCATCCGTCGGTCCGTTCGTCCTTCAACAATTTCTTGTACACGCAATAGCGATTAGAGTTTTTATATATGTATAACACTAGATATTTCGATCAAAATTGCTTTTTATAATATTGTTCTTTGTTCTATAGTAACTCTGCGTGTTTTTTTTTTGGCGGGAAAAAACACGTGTTATCTGAATTACGGAATTCATATTAAGATAGGTAACAATTTCTTCTTAAGATATGGAAGAACATGACTAACAAAGAAAAAAATATGATAAAATCGTAACCGGAAGTAACACGCTGGCCACCATCATGAAATGAACATGTTTTCTTTAAATCGAAAGAATTGAACAGGGTATCATCCGATTTGTATAATATTGATATCTAGGGCATTTTCAATCTATGGCCAACAAAATGATGACAGCCAATTTGCTAATTTCGATTATGATGTTTGCCTATTTCCGGTAAAAGATATTCAGAAATGGCCAAAATTTTCAAAGCTCATTACACGTTACCTTGGATTTGGGTGACCTTATGACCTGGACAAAAATTATTGCCCATGATGAGATCTACCCAACGGTGAATTCATTTTTGTTGTCCAATATTTACTTCTTGTCTTATAACCATTTGAAAATTGTCAGTTTGAACCTAATTCACGTACGTCACAAAAAATCGTCTTTTCTTATTATGCTTTATCTCCTCTTGATATATAATAGTAGATATTTTAATCATTTTTGCTTTTTTTTTTAATTTGGAAATTTTGTTCATTGTTCTAAAGTAACTGCGTAACTTTTTTGGCGCGAAAAAACACGTGGTTCCTAAATTGTGGATTTTTAAAGAGAGTCGACACATTCTTTTGAAGATATAAAATGACATATAATTCATAGAAAAAAAAGGATAAAATTGGACCCGGAAGATATCATCCGATTTACATAATGTTGATGTCTATGGCATCTTCAATATATTACTAAGAAAATGGTGACAGCCGATTTCCTAATTTCAATTAAAAGGTTTGTCTATTTCCGGTTAAAGAAATTTAGCAATAGCAACCACTTTCAAAGCTCAAAACTCGTGACCTTGGCGTTTGATGACCTTTTGATCTGAACCAAAGCTATAAAATCTATCAAATGATGTTTTACTTTGTGTTTTCCGATGTTTACTTCCGGTTTAATAGCCGATTGAAAATTGAGATTTTTAACTATAAACAGCTCTGTCACATGACCTAATTTATATGCAGGACTAAAATGCAACCGTTCAAGGATGTTTAAATTGCGCACTGCTCAGTACCGTTATCACGGTTCTAGTTTTAATTTGACTTGACATGGTTCAATAAGTGAAAGGCTTTTAAGATGTAAAGTTTACCTTATTTGACCCAGTTTATGCCAGTTTATGTTTGGAGAAATATATCTTTGGGCATGTAGTAACGAGTTGGTCATTGACATTAATCTGTTAAGGAAGCTTTTGGGGGTTGGTTAGGTTCTTGCTCATACATGCCAAACCTAGCTCTAGAGACTTGGGTCTATATCTTAGGACTATTTTCACTGAGTTCTGGTTGACTGGCTATAGTTACCAATAATAAACATCTATATCTATGTAGACTCTCGGCTTATAACACATGGCTATAAGGCCAAGTTTCTACGTGGCTTGTAATATACCTAGTAGATAATCTGTGTTATTATAACTCTATTGTATCATACTCTTCATAGTGGTGATATTCACTAACTCTAGTGTTTTAAATCCAGGAAAACTTTCACTACATTCACAGACCTGACATTGTCCAATATTGTGTCACATTCATTGAAGGATGTTGTTGTTTACATTTACTGGACTATATAGAGTGGACAATGTTATTGTTTTATAAATAAAGTGTAAAAGTCAATAAATGACTGGTGTAGTACTGTTTCAATGGGCTGTATGTGTAATATATAGGCACGTGCCACAAGGAGGTGTATTTAAAGTGTGGATTTATTAATTGTATAAGTGTGTTACATACAGAAAAACTATCAACATGATGCATTCTGACCCATTCTATTATTCTCCTATTTCTAATTTCTATAGGCGTCCTACTCCATACATGGGCCAACCAGACTTCAGAATTTATGAACTTAACAAAAGACTACAACAGAGAACAGAGGTATGTATTTTTATTATTTATTTATCTTGTTAAAACCATTGTGTATAGATGACATGTATTTATATTCCAAATTGTTGTAGCCAATCATGGATGCAAATGTTTTTTTTATTTCCTCTTCAATATTTAAAGAATAAAGACCCAAAATTGATGTGTTTAATTGATGAATACATTTTAAACAGAAAATGTTTCTGATCAGTTTTGTTTTCAAGAAAAGGCTTTTAATTGGAGTTTTATAATGAAAACAACATCGTTGCCAGTCATATATCGTATAGGCTAATTTGATCCTCAGCATGACCATATCACTACATAATGCTATGATTTTCAATGGGCAAGTTTAGGAATAAGGCTGGATATGTAAGTTATATGATTTCTAAATATTGAGGCCAATTTAGAATATAAGAGAAAGAGGTCACCCACCCTCATTCCCAATATCAAGGTCCTTGATTAGTCTCTTCTCTGTTAGTCTTGCAGGAAAACTACAGGGACTGATTCACAATACCAAAACTAGTACTCATAATACTGTAAACCTCTCAAAATATCACCAATGTTGTAAATAAAATCAATACAAACAATGTGATGTAGTGTTCTGAACCGTTCCTCTTAAAGGCCATGTTCCTTCTGCATTGGCATTATCTACCGTTGCTGGATTGACAGGGTTAAATTTGCTACAAGAAATTTGACGTCTGGTCATTCGAAAGTTTTCCTGCAATAATTTGTTACAAGGAATATAACTGGTCGAACAATAATCGTTTGACCAATCAAAGTTAATGACGAGAAAGTCTTATCATGATAGCAACGGATTAATGTAATGAAATGAAATGATAGCCGTTGCTAAAGGAACATGCTTAAAGGCAGATTTTCCCTTATTGTTGTGAATGAAGTTTTTTCATTAATTTTCAATGAACTGTTTGGTATTAGTATACTTGTTAAAAATGAGTACAGTATGGAAATGAAATATAGCGTTACACCCTTCTTTTCTGCACCTGTTTGGGTAAATGCAACAAGAAAAATTTTGCTAGGACATCAGCATGAGGCTTCCCTTATTTTCTATTTTCAAGTGTCAGAGGATCGCAACCTTTTGCATACAGAGTCACAATTTATAGTCATATCTGAAAGATTTTGCTTTTTCCATGTCAGCCCTTCCAATCTATATGTATATAGCCTATAATGGTACCTATTCTTAACAGACAAATCATGAGGAAATGTACTTTAATGCACTTTTTTAGACTAATAAGGACAAATTATAAAGACATATTAATAAGCTAGTAAAGACCCTATAGAAAATGTTATATTTTATATTATATCAGCATACTCTATCTATACTGAAATAAAACCAGAACGTTCTAGTTCAGTAGAAAAAATTAGTAGTTTTACAGTGTGTGGTGTGTTATTGTGAAAATATCCCTGAAAATAAGTGACTCCTAACAGGCTGTTGATCTGACCCAGCTTGGTAAATAACTGAATTGGACTTGCAAGTAGACTCTATAATATAGGCTATAAACAATATATAGTTAGATGAACCAGCTTATAAATGTTTTAATGTAAAACTTATATAATATATGCCCTATTTTAAAAAGAAAAAGCTTATTAGACATGATATAATGGTTTTGTCCCCAATTCTTTATAAATCATAAAATGATAACTTTTTTTAGCAAAATTTGAAATGTGGAAGTTTTATATAATGATAGAAGGCAGGTTATTAGTGTCAATATATTCCATTTGAAAAAATAAACGTCATAATTTATCTACCCATTATTCATGATTTTCTAGCGTCAAAAATATATCATTGAGCTATATTATATTATTGGTTTTGCAAAGTTGTATTAAAACTTTTTTGAAAAATTGAGAAATTTTCACCAAAGATTTATACAGCTTTCTCATCTCCCATTTTTTAATCAGGTCAAAAAATGAAAAATGAAATTGTTTTAAACCTGTCAATTGGCATGATGATATATTATGTTATTCAGGAACTATCTAAATTTTCATTTGGTTCCTTTATATATCTGAAGCAAATGTAAAGGATATTGACAAAACTTGTTGAAATTGTTTATTATCACCCACAAAAGGATATTTTTTATGATGGGTTATTGACATTATTCTTCAAATGAGAAATTTGTTTCATGAAAACACTATTAGGCACAGTCTATAATGGAGGCAAAAGATCAGTTTCGTTTAATATAAACTTTGATGAATCTGTAGCCTGGGGATATTGATGGTATGAATGAACTACAAAATTACCATCAGTCCCAAAATATCCACGGTATCTAAATTGGTTTAAATGGGGGCTAATTTTTCTGTCTCTTTATCAGCCTACCTCTGTCGAAATAGCTCTCATAGGCTTGAATAGAGACATGTTTCAGTCTAGAATAAGCCCTTTAATAAATAAAATCAGGAAATATTTGATATGAGTTATTGCACTTGTTCTTTAAAATATGTTAAAACTATCTGCGCAGTGCAATGTAGTAGAAATATACAATATTTTTAACTGTTCTGAAGAGACAATGATATGTTCTTGATCTGAGGTATATTGGTATGTTAAAATGAACATTAATTATTTTACTTTATAGGAAAGTGATAATCTATGGTGGGATGCTTTCACAACAGAATTTTTTGAAGATGATGCTACCTTGACATTAGCTTTTTGTTTAGAAGATGGACCAAAAAGATATAGTAAGCTTGAAATATGTTATAACATATCAATTGTTTTTTATGTAGATATCAGAACTGATGAAATAGATCAGGCCTTCTCCATTAATTTTTGTAAAGGGCCAAATGTATTTTATGAAAAAAATATAAGGGCCAAATAGGGCTAGCATAGAGAGGAGAGTGTTTTAGCAAAAGGGGTCACTCTTGAGGGGCCATTCTCAAGGACGTTTGAGAAGGCCTAATATAGATGATATTGTAACAAATATACAAACATGTTTTGGTGTCTGTGCCTACTCTGACTTCAAAATATTTGTTAAAAAAGAGTGCCCATTATACCACGTGCAAATGGATTTTTCTCGATTTTTATGTGGTAAGCATTAGACACAGAAGCGCATTTATTTGGAGTATAGTATCAGTTTTAAACAGTTGAATGTTATCTATGATGTATTATTGTATTGAGCCAATTATAAGTACCAGTACTCACTCGTTACATGTACAGAAGAGAAATCACCACCTTGATGTCTTAAATACATTCTTCTTCAATTCAAAACAAATTTAAATCAGAAATAATTCAGCTATTTTGAATTAATGAAACTTCACACATTTGTTAGAAAGGGCAGTTTTTAGCCTATTTTCTCACCATTGTTTAGTGACGTCACATAGGTTGCTCATACAGTTCACGTCACATTTTATCAATACATAACATAATTTGTGTTATGAGCCTCGGTTACAAAACAAGGCATGAATAAGGTCTATTTATTTGTCTTGTTTGATTATTAAAATGGTATTTGATTTCAGCCATTGGTCGAACTTTGTTACCACGATATTTTCGTAGTATTTATGAAGGAGGAGTAACAGATCTGTACTATGTGTTAAAACATCCTAAAGAGTCTTTTCACAATACCACCATAACATTAGATTGTGATCAAGCCATGATGGTCACTCAACATGGTAAACCAATGTTTACTAACGTAAGTATTCAAATATGTTATTTACTCCATTAGAATGTAATTTCATCAAACAAGAAGTTACGGTATAATAGTGTTTTTATATGAATTTTTTTTAATACCATTCCAGCAATGCAATTTGTCACTTATTCTTCATATAAACTTATTATTAAGGGTATTGATTGGGCTAGCGTTCAAGAAAAAAAACACGAGATGGAAGTTTTGCGAATTACTTATTATTTTTGGGCTCAGATTGTAGATAATTATTATTACTTTATTTGTAAACTATATAGAATGAAAGAAACCGAAAAGAAATTAGATATTTCGTTAGTTTTTGCTAAAAGAATTAGGAAAAAGTAGCAAAATGTGTCCCGGTTGGTACAAGATTTCTCAGCCATTTTTTATTGGAAAATTACGATCTTGGTCTTGATTGAAAGCTTATTCAATAAGGATGAAACGTACAGAGAGTTTTTTCGACAATTCTAATTAGTTTGGCCCCTGGAAAATGTTTGCCGTACCTACGTGTAAATTTTCGTATTTCCATGGTAACCACCAAAATAATAATTTTTTTTGGAAATTCGCTCTGTAAGTTTCTCGGCAATGTAATTGTCTACATTTATGCAAGTTTGATGTAGATTGATCCATAAACATTTTTTTAAACTTGTATCAAAGGTTTGAAATGTCCAATTTTTATGACATGTTTGAAAGGGCTGTCAACTCATTAAAAAAAAGTCTGATTGACATGAAATCAACCTTAAACTATCGAGAAGGACCCCAAATCATCAACAAATGCACAACAAGTCTCAAGAAATCATTATTTCATATACTTATTCCATTTTTTCATAATGTGAAATAGCCCAAGTAACACCCTTAAAATAGGCTACATAACATAAATATCATTAAAACATGTAGTGACTACATGAATTCTGTGTAATAACAAATTATTTGTTGTTTGTATTGTAGGTTGTTACAGAAGGAAGACTGATATTAGAGTTTACATTTGATGATCTGATGAGAATAAGATCTTGGCATTTTTCAATTCGACAACATCGAGAACTTATACCTAGAAGTGTTATAGCTGTCCAGGTATGTGTTATATTTTTTTTTATTAAAATTTAAATGAATTCGATACATCATTCCAAAACTACTTATGAAATTTTGCAAATTAACTTTTGCTGAGACAATACAATATCCGTAATTTTGTATGCTTTAATGATCTTCTTTGTTTTTACAGCAGGATCCTGCCATGGTTGAACAGTTGTCTAAAAATATTACTCGACAAGGTTTAACAAATTATACGCTCAATTTTCTCAGGGTAAGTTTATTCTTTTAAATAAGATATTTTTCTCAATATGTGCACCTAGTAAAATGAAAGTTGCAAGGTTTTGCATTGAAATTAAAGCAAAACTCTGTTTTAAACATGTTTTTAGTCATGAAACATAATAGAAATCTGCCGTATGGGTAATGTGGGTTAAGTAGTTACTTAGTAGAAATAAAGGAGATCTCAAGACTTAATGTTGTTATTATCAAATTTGAAATAAAAACTACAACTGAAATTATAATACATTTCAAAATTATGAAAGGCTATTATATTAGAAAGTGAAATTGGAAGGTAAAATTATTTCAGATTTTATTTTATGTATAAATCAATGTGTCTATTTTAGCTATGTGTGATATTAGAACCAATGCAGGAGTTAATGTCTAGACATAAAGCTTATGGATTAAATCCCAGAGATTGTCTCAAAACAACGCTCTTCCAGAAATGGCAAAGAATGGTTGCTCCACCTGGTAAAGGTAAGATGAAAGTGTTATATATATATTTATAAAATTATTTATACATCATTAGAATATCATCCCTTGAATACTACTATAGTGACAATAATATATTGAGAAAGTGCATTGATTTGTATAGCTAAGAGGTAATGATTTTTACCTTCAGGTTATAAAAGTTAAAATGATTCACATTGCAAGAATTCATAATTTTCATTCATTCGTAACAGACTATGCACATCAATGGTCCCTTGTTAAATAAAAAAAATATTACAAAAGAGAAAAGTAATTTTGTTATCATGTCAAAATTTTCTTATTGCACGCTGCACACAGTGTATTCATTCTTACTAATATAATACATTTAGTAGTCCTAAATTTTCATGACATTTACATGTATCAATTAGGGCTGGGCGATATACCGGTATCGCGATAAATACCGGTATAGGAATTTATATCGTTAGTAATATCGCCTCAAATAAAAATACCGAAATATCGCCATATCGTGATAAATGTAATTATCATGATATATCGTCGAATTTTGGTCAAGATAAAGTCATTTTAACAGTTTTCACACATAACTTAATACTTTCAGATATTTGAAAAACATGTGTTTTTTCATGCTTTTGTAGATTTGGTTGTTTTTGACAGATATTTACTGTTTTTCTTACATTTAAGATTTTTTGATAGAACAAAACATGAACTGTTTCAAAAACCAGTAAAAACCCTTCTTAAAAATATCGCGATATATATACCCATATCGTGATATATTAATGATGAATATCGTGATATCCAATTTAACCAATATCGCCCAGCAATAGTATCAATAAGAAAGATATTTTTTCTATTGATATTTGAAATATGAAATGATCAAGAATTTAGATGACTGTATAATTTGCTGAATCTTCAAATTGAAACATAAATATATTTTTGTTTTAGAAGCAAGTAGACCACCTAGTAAGAGACGGAAGAGAAAACAATCAACTGGTAGTAATTCTAACTCTAATAGTAGAGATGGTGCACCAGCTGGTAAACAGAAACGTTCACCTGGACCACAGGGTTTCAATATAAATACATCAGTTCCAGGGGTATGTATAGTATCAATTTGACAACTAAACAATTGCAATAAAGTTGTTTAAAGTTGAAATTTTTCTGCATTCATGATCATTTACTCAGGATTCCTGTTGAAATTCCCACTTTTGTAGGATAATGGAAAGGGAAATAATTCAGTGATAAATACATTATCTGTAAAAAAAAATCAATTGAAGGTTTAAAGTTATTCAATACACAAAATGGTTTCTAATAAAAATGCTCGTACAGCTTGATTCTGGTTAACTAGGTCAGGAGCGTTCGCGTATGCTAAGACTTAGTCACTCAGGGCCACAAATTTATACAAGAATGTGTTAGCATCATTGAGGTCAAGCTGTACGATCATGCGTGCTGTGCCGCTTCTGCCGTTCTGCTGTGACAGACTAGACAAATTGTTACTTTGTTAAGAAAATCAGTGAACAGATAGACTAAATGAGCTCTGATTAATAAATAAAACTTTATATGGTGATGGAGAAAAATTATAATTATTTCATATGCAATTTTTAAGTAATTCAGCACAATTTTGGTTGGTGTATGATAATGATATGTATATATAATAATGTATTATGTATATTATATTATGTAGGATGTTATGATGGTAGGAGAACCAACATTAATGGGTGGAGAGTTCGGGGATGAAGATGAAAGATTGATAACTCGTTTAGAAAACAACCAGTATGAATCAAACGGAAACGACGATGAACAAGATAAATTTCAACATTCTCCAGCATTACAACATAGTCCCTGGGGTCAAGATAAAAAGACCCCTCAACCTCCGACATCAGCCTCAGGTGGTCCTCCAAATGGAGGGGGTGGAGAGGTTGAAACAAAAGTAGAGTGACAATAGTGCCTGTTGTTGAATACTTAAGACTGTCATTTGAGCAATATTAAACAAATATTTTCACTTGATTTCAATTATCTATATCATTATTTATATTGTGTAATTATCTCCATGGATTAGGACAATGACAGTTAGTCTCACTCTCCTGCAATTTCAACTATTAATTAAATAGTTTCTTGTGTGTATTAATTGGCAACTGAATTCATGCTAGTCATTGTATGAGTGAGCTACTGTAGTCAGACAAAGGTATTTATACATATTGGAGCACATTTTGCAACATATACATATCTCATCAGATTGTATGGATTTGAATTTCAAATATTGCATCCCAAATCAAAATTAACTCTTCTTGTTATGTTTGGAAAGGTCTCTTTTATGTGTAATATCTATTGTGACACCATTTAAAATGAGTAACTTATATCATAAAGATCTGAAGTTTAAAAGATCTGAACTATTACAAATATTCCTTTAGTATAAAGTATTTTGTCTGTATACTGAAATTTAAAAAAAAAAATTCTTGGAAGTTATATAAAGATTGAAATAATGCAGTACTTTTACAATCGCCCATTTTTCTGATTTTGATTTTAACACATTCTGTATATTTTCTTTCCAAACATGTAACAATTAAATCATCAAGTTGTATCCGTAACTTTTTATCATGTTAGGGAACAGTGCTGAGTATTGCCAATCATGCCATCCTTTCCAGCAGTAGGCTACTGGGGAAGCTTTCTGTTGAATATATCATAAACATTGACCATATCATCAAACTATTCTCACTGTATATTTCATCTGTATTTTATTCAATATATTTTAATCATTAACATTTATCATTATCTTCGTAACTGTATTTTGTCACAACTCATTATTTATTTACTGGAGGCAGCTTCAATCAAAATTATATGAAAATGTTTGTTAAGGCTCTTTCTTACTTTCATTTGTTTTAGAACTGATAATTTGATACAAAATAAAATTGTACTCCCAACGAATGGATTGATATCAGTATAAAAAAAAATTGGAAATAATCTTTTCATTGATAGCCTAGCAGAGTATTTTAATTTCATGTTGTTGTGAATCATGTTTTATATGGCATTGTTTGTTTCACTTGTCTTTGTACTGGTACTATAGAAAACATATTTATGTTTCTGTTGAAGAATTGTAAATACATTATTATTGTCACTTGTAATTTTATGTTCTTGTAAATTTCTTTTTGTTGTGGGTAATCATAACTGATAAATTAATATCACTTTATTTTCTTTATTAACTTCAAAATCTATTTGAATTTCGGATCACATTTCATCAACTGAAATATATTTGTAATGCAAAAAGATTGATTTCTATATTAAGCCTGGCAATTAGCTACATCCTTAAGATATATGCCAGTGCTTCTCAATAGTGATCCATGATAGTAAAAGCTGTCTAGAAAGGTGCAAGAACTCAATTTTCTCATCCATTAAGACGAAATGAAAAACACCATTCATTACCTTGGCAGTTTATGGTTTACGCAAACTGCAGAGGATTGCCAAAGTTTCATCAAAATCAGAAGAAAAATTTAGTCTCTAGCGTACTCACAATCAAATTTTGATGAAGTCAAGGGCAATAACTCAAAAACCATTCATCGAAAATACAAAATTGACGGATCTTATCAGTCTGGAGAATCATTCTAAGTTTGATCAAAATCAGATGAAAACTGGTCTCTCTATAGTGCTCACAAGAAATGTTGACCGACTGACAATATACGATCAAATATTCATGTGGGCATATAAAAGCAAATTTAAAGGGAAGAATACCCATGAACACTCCTGGAGACAAACTATTTAATAAAACTGAAGCCATTCAGCCTCCCCAGGTTTAAGCCAAGGCACTTGCGACAACCACTAACATGTAAATGCCTTCAAACTAAATTATCAATTTTTTCTCAGGGTACACAACCCTCTTCAAGAAACAAACACTGTCAATAATAATGGTGTTTGTTATAGCCACTGATGTTGAAAAATCTTGTCGTCAACTAGGCTTGGAAAGGCCTCAGAACTTACTCATTTGACAGGATGAGGAATTCTACGATTGAATGTGTTTATTAAAATAATGATTATTTACATTTCAATTAAAATATACAAATGACAATGAAAATATAATTCTGAAGTTTCACTAACTTCTATGACGATTTCTTTCCTTGCAGCATTTTATGTAAGATATGAGAGCTTGCATAAGAAATGATTTATGGTAGAATAAAAGCACTTTGTTTGAAGTCTTTGTTTGGTAAATGTCAGAAAGAACAGTCCTTCCATAAGTAAATTATAAGTTTAAGTCAAATCTATTAAAGATTTATCACATATCCAGCATGCAAGGAATCTTTAATTTTCATTCCGCTGAAGATGGACTTTATTACTTCCTGATACTTTGAGACTTTATACAGTTTAAGTTTGTAATACTATAATAAACACGCCATCAAATATTTACAACTATAAACACAAATAACTGAGAATTTGTCTATTCTGGTGAACGACTTTTAGAATAACTTCTGGAGCGACGAGCAGCAACTGGTGACCTAGAAGAGTGACGAGCTGCAACTGGTGACCTTGAACGACGAGCAGCAACTGGTGATCTGGAGGCTGAACGACTGTAAGATCTTCTGAAACAAAAAATAATTTTAATATATGTATTCTCTAGAGATAACTATTAATCATTTAGACTTAATAATAGTAATTTGATTACAAAAACAATTCTAAGACATCACTTTACCTTTTTTCAGGTGACCGTCTGCGTTCATTAGATCTCTCTCTATCATTAGATCGGCCTCTATCATTAGAACGTGCTCTATCATTAGATCGGGATCGACCTTTTGATCTTGATCGGGAGCGTCTACAAAATAAATTTGTTTCATTATCAATTTATCACCATTCTGTACTGAACACATAATTCCATCAAATTGTTTTTATTAAAAATAAAACAAAAGAAAAAACATACCTGTCTCTATCTCGTCTGGGACTTCTGCTTCGGGATCGTCTACAAAACAAAATACATAAATGTAACATGTACTCAAGTAATTGATACCTGTATTAAAATAACTGCTATCTTCAGTTTAAAGGATTACTACTACCTCTTAAAATAAACATAAAATTCAAAATATTGGAATTGGGTCTAACCACATTGACCTTCTTTCAGTATAAATAGGAGAAATGATTACATTATGATGTTCCAAAACGAATAGATTTTCATCAGATAATGATAGGCACACAATTTTAGTCTTTCTAACTTAAATTTCTAACCTCCAAATAAGTCAAATTATCATTTTTAAGAATAGTTATAGAACGTTGCCTATTATGAACTGTTTGAGAAAACTGAATATTGCTGATAGATAAACTATTAAGCAAGAAGAGATTATCAGTTTATCTATGCCTTCCAGTGAAACCTTGCTATTATTATATCAATAGTAGGAGCAGAGAAAGCATTTCAAAGAACACATAGTAGATTATAGTGTCAGTGTCTGTCTATAGTTGTTAAACATACCTAGGACTCCTCCTTCGTCGTCTTCTGTCATCATAATCATCATACCTATTATAACTTCTCTTCCTATCTTTACCTTTCATTTGATTTGGACCTAAATTAAACCAATAAACAGTGATTGTGAATGTTAACAAATAATTTATCTCTAAAAATATAATTGCACCTTTGAACTTTGAAGCTTAATTTTCTGCAGCTTAGATATTTCTGGCATTAGATGTACCGTAGTATAAATGGTCTGGTAAAATTTTGGAAAATTGAACTTCCCTCAATCTAAAGTATATGAGAAAACAAACACATGTATGTACATACTTTTTCTATCTCCTCTAGCAAATTCTATTTCTAATTCTCTGCCATTGAATTTGGTCCTATCCAAGTGATATAAGGCATCATCAGCATCTCGTGGATCTTCAAATGTATCTTAGGTTAAGGGAAATTATAACTTATATTTGAAATTTATCTTATCAAGAATGCTTTCACTTTAGCTTTCAGCTTACAATGAGCACTGATTTTTTTTTTTCTCTCATGATTGCCAAAATTTGATTCTATAAGTATTGTAGAAAGTGGACACTTGCTAGTGTTGACAAATTTATCTCAACTTGGAATAATTGAGATAACCATATACAATGGTATATTTAATGTTACTTTAATCTTGTGAATCTCGAGTTCAAGATAATATACTGTTTCACTTGAATATCTTTAGCTGACGAATTGATAAATCATAAATTAAAGGGATATAATATATGAAACAAACATAAAGAATCATACTGGATTAATCAATCCAAACTGTGCTAATCATCCCCAAACTCTTTCTGTTTTGCCTTTAGGTATCTTTTGTAAGTGAAATCCTCAAGGACCAACTCTTTGTATGTAAAAGACCAATATTCTGCCAATTCTAAACATTGTTACAGTAGGTGATTTGATCTTGGTGTTATCGCTGTCAACTCTTTATCTTTAAAAAACTTTGAATTTCAATCAACTTGATTCTTTGTACCGGTACTGCATAAAAAACCCTTGGATCTGTTCTGTTAACAGTCACCTTGAGATCGAGCTTTACTTTGAAACTTGATCTTTACTTTATAACTTGATCTTTACTCTTTAAGACCCATGCCAACTTGATCTTGACTTGCAACTTTTACTCTTTTAGACCCATGCCAACAGAAAGGAAACTTTGATAATGCCTTGACCTTTACTGTCTGTTCATTTCTAAAAGAAATAAATTGAAGGGATAATTTGTGATCTTGAGGAAATGTAAGGATATTGAATATAAGCAAATCCTCTCGCTCTACGTGTGTAATAATCAGTTGGAATATAAACATCAGTGATTGGTCCATACTTTCCAAACATACTTCTTAATTCTTCAGATCTATAAATGGAAACACACAAGAGTCATTAAAAAAAAATTATATAAAAATATTAACCAAAGTCACTTTTCCCTCTGCTATCTGTAATACAACTACTCTGAAAAAGATTCAAATAAATAATTTTCTGCTAAAACATTTCTTGTACAATGTGTGATATTGGTCAGTTTGGATCCAACTCTTCTGATTCTGAGAACCTAACAGCTGAAGATAAGAACTGTCTGAATTGACTCAATGCATAATAAGGAATAACTATATAAATTAAGAGTCTAAATGATATATATGTTTCTACATTCTAGTCACATTGAGATGTGCATCTGCTAATTAGTTTAAATTAGAAATAATATTACCAGTAGGGCAGTAGGCCTACCCTCAAATTAGCTTTTAGAGTTTTATATATATTTAATAATTTATTGTCATCAAAATGCCAACCATATTCGAAAAAAAAAATTGGAAATACAATTTCACATAGGCCAAGAGAGCTCAGGATGCCCGTTTTTCATTCGATATGGATTTTAATCAACTAGCCTAGGCTCTGCCAATAAACTTTTATTGGTTAAGTTATTAGCGGAGCCTAGATGATTAAAATCCATTAAAAAGTACACAGACATCATAAGTAAGCAGTACTGCCAGTAGGCCTAATACGTTCAAAAATACTACATAAGTATAGCAGTAGCTGAGTAGCCTTTCACAAACGAATAAACTGCTTTGATTACATTTGTGCAAGTATCAGTATCAGTGTATGCCATAATTGGACACATTCTCTTTCTTTATTATACATAGACACTATTTTGACTACCAGTATATTTTATTGTTATACTGTTTTTCTGTCTTTGATAAGCTAAAATATTGCTTAAAAGACGCCTAGGCTACGGTACCACTCAACGGCAGGTTTTTTTATCTGACTAACTAACAGAACGCCAAGAACCTGTGTTTTCATCAACCCAAAAAAGTCAAAGACAATCTCAGACTCTCATAAATACTTTGAGTTTAAGGTAAATGTTTCAATTCACAAAAAAATAAAAAGCAAAATGCGATTCTGAACTCAATGTGGCCAGAGAGTATGAATGAAGAAATAAAGAAAGATTGTTTAGTTTATTTATATTATTTTAGGCTATTATCATGAATATGAATGATATACCGATGTGCGATGTTTTGTTCGTCCTATCTGTAACGTAGTAGACTATTAGACTATTGCAATTGGTTTGTCGTTAGCTAATAAAATTTAATCAAATACAAACCTTGCGTTATCTGGTACATTTCTAATGTACAAAGATGTATTCGGTGGTCTAGAGTACCTGGACATTTTTATTGTTTGAGAGCGTGGTTTAGTCAAAATGGCGAAAGAACCCAAAATCTAAACAGAGAAGCGCATGCCCAAACTTGTAGATTGTTTACATGCGCGCGCACAAAAGTACGCGTTTGATTCAATAAAATCCGAATCTGGACAAGTTTTCTTCTGCACGAATCATTGTCCAGAACTGTCGGAACTGGATTTGAGTGAACTGGAACACTGTTCCGGACAAAGATTTTCTGTCCAAACTAGCGAGATGGTGCCTCAGAGTCAGAGCCTATATAGTCCAGATAAAACCTGCCGTTGAGCGGGTTACCGCGGCATCTGGGCCTGTGGTATGGAATACCACATAGTGTTGTAGCCATGATAAAGCTATTTGATGTGTACAAGTCAGAAACAATATCCAGAAGGACAAACTCTTGAGCAGATAGATCGAAACCACTGAGTACTACTCATTTTACTACCATTTCGGACTACTGGGTGAATATCGAGATACGAAATCTTTTCAATAAAACAGAACAATTTTGGTGTAAGGGAGACAACTCCGGTGCAAAACAAGTTGTCATTTTCGGTCAATGCAAGGTAAATTCAGTACTGGTAGTGTTCTACAATTAACACTCTAGGCCTACTCAATAATAAAGTCTGCAGAAACATCTACTACTCAATATACAATTGTAATAACCACATGAAACTTTAGTAGTTTACATTTTCACAATCTTGTTCAAACTTGCCACATTGAGGTCTGAATTTAATTAGGCTAAATTGTCATTTCTTCACAAATAATAAATATTTAATATTTTAATATTAGTCTATTGATAGTTGGACTATTGACATGAGGACTACCAATGAATAATTGAAAAATTTTAATTAAGATAAAAATTCTTCTGATCCTTGTCTCGTCTGTCAATTTACGTTTTTTTTGTACCTATCCAGGGGCGGCGATCCTGGGGGGGTGATCTTGGGGGGGATAGTTTCTGTCTGGGGGGACATAATATATATTGTCCCCTCGTTACAAAAAGTGAATAAAAAGCAAAAAGGTCTATTTATGTCACATGTTTCATCAGTTTAACCTTTAACGAGTACGGTAATGGTTGTTTTGAAATCTAATTGTTAGTTAACGTTTTACGAGAAGTCAGTTTTTGGCGACTATAAATTATAAATAGACCAATATAAAGCGATAAATAGTAATTTATTTTACTTCAGTTCTATATGTGATACCCCGCAACCCTTTTATTAGCATAAAATTCATTTATTTAATTAATTATGAATATTTCAGTGAATATTGGAAATCATCAGCATGAAATTAACTATGATTGAAAATATCTAACAAATGGAGATGTGCTGATTGGAGATTGGGATTATATTGCTGTACCAGTATTGTTTTCATGGATGGCCAGAATTATCAGTGGCGTTTCCAAAAGAATCAAGTTATTCTTCTTGTTTGTTTTAATTGTATCTGTGATAGGATTTGTACTTGTGGCCATATATCCCTTAAACGATAACAGAACTACAAACCATAATCAAAATGAAGATGATCAACTTAATGATTTGGAAGAATTCCATGTTAAGGGAGATCCAGTACCACAATCTGATGGACATAAGTTAGCAGTAATAATACCATTCCGTGATAGATTTGAAGAATTGATGGTTTTTGTTCCTCATATGAGCACATTTTTACAAAATCAAAACGTTCCTCATCGTATATTTGCTATAAATCAAATTGATACATATAGGTAAAATTATTTTTTTCTTATAGATTTTAGATCAATTTTCCAATGTTTTGATACTCTTTTTTGTTGGATCTTTTTCAGGCATCCAGATCTCCTCATGATCAGATAAAAATAGCAAAATTGTAGGTCTATTTGTTCTTTTAAAACTAATGGTAGACATCTATGTAATAGTTCATAATAATAATCATATGAATTAGAATATAACTTAAGCTTGTCATTAACAAGTGGACTGACTGAGAGAGCAAAGCAACCAATGATTCTTTATCACTAAAATTTCACACAATAGGCTATGATCCAACTAACTAAGAATCTAGCACTAGCTGACTATCAAATTCCACTTACAGAAAATTTAGTTACCGGTACTGTTAACACAGGCACCAGTTTTATTCTCCTATACAATACAACTAAGCTTTTTTTTTCACCAGAATCTGTGACTACTGATTGGATAAACAAGAAGATATGGTTCTATTAGAAGATGACATTTTTGTATTTGTTTCGTTTCATTTGGCTACTGGTATATATTTCAGATTTAACAGAGCCTCTTTAATAAATATTGGTTATTTAGAAAGTAAACAAGAATGTGATTATATTGCTATGCATGATGTTGACTTGTTACCCCTGAATCCAGCTTTAAGTTATAAATATCCTCAAAATGGTGTCTTTCATATAGCTGCTCCAAATCTTCATCCTTTATATCACTATGAAAAATTTGTTGGTGGAATTTTGTTAATAACTGGAGAAAATTTTGAAAAGGTAAAAAAAGTTTAACGATATGAATATTTGCAAATAGCTAAATAGTAATAGTAGTACACAACAAGCATTAAAGAACTAGTTAGTGGCAATGAAGAGTTCAGCCCTCTAATTGTGTTTATTTGAAAATTAATTTGTGTCTTATATATTTGTAGTTGAATGGTTTATCTAATAAATATTGGGGTTGGGGTTTGGAAGATGATGAATTCTATGTTAGAATGAAAAAACAGGGTATAAAGGTGAGTCCATTTTCCAAGCATCTACAGACCATTTACATACTCACTGAATTAGGACCACCTGATTTTGGACTTTGGACAATTGCACACTGCTTGAGAAGAAAAAAATAACATAAATATATTTGATTTTTATATCTGTTAATTATTTATGCTGTATGCCATTTTAAATGTATTTGCAAAAAAAAAAAGAGAATCAACTTGAATGTATGAGAACTGACACACTATAGTGGCAAGAAGCAGCCAGCCTTTCTATTAATATCTGTTGGTAACCGTTTACTGCACAAGAAAATTTCTGTTCATGGTATAAAATTTAATGCAGATTTATAGACCTGAAGGAATTACTTCTGGTAATAAAACATTTCAACATATTCATGATAAACGTAGACGAACTAGAGATAAAAATAAGTTTTTTGATCAAAAAGAGGTAAGTTGTGTATTTTATTTTATTTGCTCAAATCACTCACATTTCTAACAGATTCTAACAAAACAACATAATATGATTAAATACAGTGTTGTAAAGTTAGTATCAATATCCACCTTCCTCAATAGAGTTATGAACAAAGAATGAGGAAACTTCTAGAAGCCTTGAAATCTGCTAAATCCAGGAAATTTGAGGCAATATATGATAATTTGATGTTATCCCACTGTATAATAGATAAGATATCTATGTTATATAGAAATATGTTAAGAAAAAAAGAAAGAAACATCTATATTTTACAAGGATAACAACTTAGGTTCCTTGCAGATCCTTTCTCCCAGCTGGTCCTTGGCCAAACCTCTTGGCATTGATTTTTCCTGGATTATCCATACCCATTTACAGCTGGGTGGACTAGAATTATGAGTGAAGATGACTTATTCAAGGTCATCAGACTATCACACCATGATCAAGAACCGAACTCTCAAACATAACGACCTTCTATGACATTTTTTATATGTTAACAATATGATTATATTATAGAAAACAAGAAGACTAGATAAAGTAACTGGTGTTAGTAGTGTACAATATACTATTGATAGTCAACATGATATGGTTATAGATGGTGGAAAAGTTACAATTATTAATGTCCGATTAAAATGTGATATTCAGTCAACACCATGGTGCTTAATGAAGGAGGATCATTCTCTGTATGAACAGTTAAAAGATAAACAGAAGATAGTAAAGTAACCAAAATTACATGACCAAAAAATGCAATACAAGCACACCTCTCTTGCTGGACAAGATTTTAATATTGACTACCCCTCATAACTTACTTATATTTATATTGATCTTCTTTAAAATCCACATCTATTACAAGATGAATTTTTTTTTCCAATACTATTTCTATACATGACACACTTTGTAATCTGGTTTTGATGCCAAAGATATGAGAGTTAAAAAAGAGATCACAAAGAGCTTGTACTGGGTCATGCATTTTATGGAAAAAATATAAGGGCCAAGCTTAGCCAGCATAGCGTTTTAGCGGAAGGGGTCGTTATTTAGGGGCCATTCTGAAGGGCGTATTGTCTGCCATTTTAGAAGGCCTCTACTAGGTATTACATTTATATATAAGTTTATTTAAAGGATTGATAAATGAATTATTAAACCACATTAACATTTGTATCTTAACATCACAATACAGCATGAGAATTGGCTAAAAACTTGCATTTCATGTGAAAATTTCATGAAATAGCTTGTAAAATATTATGTAAAAGATAATTTTTGAGTACAAAGAAATGGGAGGTGTTAAGGATGTGATTTCTCTTCAGAGTTATGAACCTTGTAAGGCCTGTGTTTTCAACTTGGGGGACATGTTCCGGACTGGTGACATTTCGACATTCTCCAGGGGACACAAACTGATCTATAGGTCTGAAAAAAATATGTTATATTTTGTATTATCTTCAAATGCCAGTGTCCAATGCTTGCAACAACCACAATTTAAGTTTGTATTAAAACGAAAAATGCTGTGACTAAATCAAGCTTCGAAATTGCATGTTTTCGATGACTTCTGTGGACATGATCATTTCCTTACGCATTTTAGGGGACATTTGAGAAACCCAATTTGAAAACCCAGGTCGTAAGGGATCCAAGAAGGTTGATGCGTAAATAAGGTCTATTATTCATAACATGATACAAGTATGTATCAACATTTGTATTTTAATAAAAATCTGATCTTGTGTCCTCTTAACACTATTACCAAGCCAAAGATGTTGAGGAAATAAATGTATTTATTTTGTTTGCAATTTTTGTTTATTTTGTTATTATGTATCTATTTAAGATTGTCAAGATTGATGAAAAGTTTGTATTTTCCAGCAAGTAATGTACCTAACCATTTGATATTTTAAACATTTATAAATCATATTTATGTGTTATTTTCATGTGTATTCAATGTTATTTATCTTATATTTTCATATGTAATATGAACAGTGGCATATTTCTGTCAGTCAATCGTTTTGAATGTGTGCACTCTTAGGAACCAGGGTTTAAGAATAAATGATAAAATGTAAAACAGATATTTTTTACTCTATGCTTGTAATGATAGTTATTATTGCAATGCCAGGAGGAGTATAGCAAGATCTATAGTGGAACAGTTTAATCTGAATGAAAGTAACAAGGGTGACTGGTTTCTTCTACTGTTAAGTTGGTAACCCACAATGTTAATATGTTCTCATTATATTTTTTGTCAATGTATAACCAAGGAGCTGTACCAAAACAAATTTATGGAGCCTAAAATAAAACAATATATTATAAATAGCATGTTCTATCAAACAGCTGACAGAAACGATTGTTATTGTCCAACTCTGAGGGGAACTTAACTGGATGTGTTGGAATAGAGACCACTTCAGAGATCACACCATGGGTCGGCAAGAATAATAGTCCAGAACTGTAAGAACTAGATTTGAGTGAACTGTAACACTGTTCAGGACAAATATTTTCTGTCCCAACTAGCAAGGTGGTGCAGCGGGAACAGCGATGAAATCTAGATGGCGACAAATGTTGAACCGTTTTTCAGTGCAGTGATTGCAGTCATTTCTTGCAAAACTGGTCTAGAAGTACTCAGATATTTTTTGTTCAGAACAGAACACATTGAACAGGTCAAGAACACCTTATTTGTGCAGACCCCATTTCTTACATCCAATTTTTCAACCTTTGCCTAGAAAAAACTGCAAATTGACTGAAAGCGAACAACAAACTATTAAAGTTATCAAATTGTACACATGTTGCATTTGCTTTACGTGAATTAAATTTATGGCATCCTTTTTGTCACTTTGAGCAAATTAATATCAATGCTCAATTAAACAAAGTGTTGCATCTCTTTTGTTTTATTCACAATAGACTATTAAACACATGATGTAGCACAATAAAAGTAGTAACTAAGTAGAAAACATACATATAGCAAGTCACAAATTCTAACAGTTCTGTGGGGAAGCTATTGTGAAGTTGAGAAATGCTTCAACAGCACCCAATGGATCCTGTAAACTTTCTACATCAAATATATCAGTTGGAAAATATTTATTAAAAATGGATCCTGTTGCTTGGAATTGAACTTGAACTGGTTTCAATAGGGCATTATCAAAGTCATAAGTATGTACACCACAGGTATTGATATCTTTACCAAACCAAGGTTGTTTCAATATTTCTTGATAAATATTGAACTGAGGATAATCTCTTATACTTCCCCAATATCCATCAGATGTTATATTAGCATCAAATTTAGAATCTGAATAAAGGATGGTGTATTGTTCATCTGTCATCTTCATGTTTGCTTTACGACTGTTTAGTTTATAAGTAAAATCTGCTCCTATACTTTGAATTCTACTGTCTACATACACTATTTCTTTTAAGTTATATGTTCCTTCTTTACCATCAATTTTTACAAATGGTATATCAAATTTTCCTTCCATAAAGTTGGTTTGTAGAAACTTGAACACTGTTGGTCCACAATTTAATTCTTTACCAAGTTCTAAAAGAATGGGGTGGGTATTGGGAGGAAAATTCCAGTTGCTTACAGGCTGTAGACTTACATGATCTGAAAAGTCAAAAAACATGGAAAAGGTAGAAGGATATTTACCAAGAATAGTTTCTATTTGTAATATTTATTTTAAGTTCTACTTTTGCATGCCCCTTGATTAACATTTTTTGTTCATTGTAACAAAATTTTTGTTTTGCCAGGGCTATCTGCAAAGCAAGAATGTGCAATAATAAAACCAATCATGAACGATCCCAACCATAAAACAAATATCATGTACAATGGCAATACATTTGTAGCAGCTAATGAACTTTTCATTTGAGGAAGTATATCAATAAATGAGTGCAATAGAATATGACTTGACTTTGATTTCTTTGTATAATTATTAAGGTTGCAAAATTTCATGAAGAACTTTTTGTAATACATTAAGTTATAACACAAAAATAGGTGTTTGCACTGAAAACTATAAAAGACAGAATATAGCCTACCTGGTAACATTTGTTTAACTATATCAACTGATATGGGTACATTAACCAACCATGTATGATAGGTACCCTTAATTTCTAAACAATGAACATCCTTTATTAATAATAATACAATTAGACAAAGAATTACAGCTTTCCACATTTTAAATTTTGTTGTAACAATTGTTATGTACATGTATTGGTGAAAAGACCTATATATGGGCCTTATGACTCAGTGTATAGGTCAGTCAATGTTTGTGTTTGTTCAATGATTACTACTACACCCCTTATCTATGTATTTGAATAAAATAGATTGTGTATAGCATAGAAATAAAGCAATACCATGTAGGCCTTTTTAGACCATAGAAAACAATTCCCACATACGGTGCACAAAGAAATGTATTGAGATCAATTCAGGATTTATATGAGAACAATTTTGAAAAATAAATTAAAATCCCATTATTTTTTTTAAACATTTATTTAAAGAGGCACGTTCACCATTCAATCAAACCTTAGTCACAGAAATGGGGAAATGTTTAGCTAAGCTTATCAGTAATATTGTTCACTACTCTGCCATGAAATTTGAGGCTTTAAATCCATGTGTATCCATAATTATTTGTATTTGAAAGTCAAAAATATTATTCATATTTTAGTGAGACTATGTCTTTCTTGAAAAAAATTGAAAGGCAATTGAATATTTGGTTATATTTGTATTTGAAAGGATTATGCTATTTTCATGCAGTTCTAGTAATTCTGAAGGAGATCTAGATTTATTCAAGACCCAAATCTGCCTTTGAAAATGCTGAAGGTCGCATGGGAGGACCCTACGGCTATGCACATCTCTGAAACAGACGGACAGGGGTGCCGACAATATACGTCCTCATAGAGAGATGAGGGCGTATAAAAATGAGCAAGAAGTTTGGATGCACATTGTATTCACAATTATACAGTAGGTGACCACAATAATGCTCTTATAAAATAAATCATTCTGAAGTGATATGGTCTATCAGTACATTTATTCATGAGATAGAATTCAGACCAAGAGAGTAAGAAATGATAAAAACCAATCTGCAAGCTTTTTTTACATAATGTAACAAAATGATGAGAACATTCTAGGTTCTATCAGCAGGAATTGGGATAGGATAAAGGTTTTACCTAAAATGAATTAATAAAACAGAGTTGATGTAAGAATGATGAGTTTATTAATGAAAATTATGTAATAAATAAAAAAGCTTTAACTATATATAATGTAATATGGACGGCAAACATTAAATCACAGTAAAATACAACAGAGTAATTTTATAACAAAATTATACATAAATATCAATATAACAAAACAACCATGATGAACAAATCATATGTTATACACTTTAATTTTGCCCTGTTCATTCAAAAGCTCATAACTTTATTTCATTTACAATGTGATAACTGAATATTTGACTTTGCAACAAGTACATCAAAATATAAAGTCATCTCTCATATTTCAGTTATTCTTACATTTCATGGGATTTAGTGCTCAATTATTTGTTATCCAGCCAGAATTTCTGCTACATGTATAACTTTTCAGAAGATAGCTTGCCAGGCAAGGTAATATACGCCCACTGGAAGTTTTGATTGAAAAAGAACATTTGGCAGAAAACAGCAACCATCAAATATTCAACCTGTAGTCAGAGGCCTACATTTTGTTCAGAACTTAAATTAGGTGTCGTACAAACATTTTTTTTCTCGATTTCATTAAGGGTTAAGCATTCATCAAGTTTAGTCAAAATCCTTCTCTGTTATGAGCTAAAAACTAAATCGTATTTTATACAAGAAGGGCAATAAGTCATATCAAATATTTTTTGATTTTCGATAGGGTTTATCATGTGATAATAAACTATTTCAATAGGTTTCATTAAAATCTAATCGTAAAAGAATTGTGCCTTCTAGAGTTTTTACAACAAAAATCAACGCGTTTAAAAGAACAAGGGCAATAATTCCTATTAAATATTTTTTGATTCTTTTGATTTTCAATACAGTTTATCCTTAGGTGATAATAAACATTATCAGTAAGTTTCGTCAAAATCTGTAAAGAACTGTGACTTGTAGAGTGTTAATTTAATAAGCTAAAATCGAAAGCATTTTAAAGAACAAGAACAATTCATATTAAATATTTTTCAATTCATTTGATTTTCAATAGGGTTCATTTTTAGGTGATAATAAATAATTTCAGTAAGTTTTGTCAAAATTCGTAAAAAATTGTGACTTGTAGAGGGTTAACAAGCTAAAAATCGAACGTGTTTTAAAGAACAAGGGCAATAATTCATATTAAATATATTTCGATTCTTTTGATTTTCAAAAGGGTTCATCCTTGGGTTATATTAAGCAATTTCAGTAAGTTTCATCAAAATCTGTAAAGAATTGTGACTTGTAGAGTGTAAACAAGCTAAAAATCAAATGCGTTTTAAAGAACAAGGGCAATAATTCAAGTTAAATATTTTACGATTCTTTTGATTTTCAATAGGGTTCATCCTTGAGTGATAATAAACAATTTCAGCAAGTTTCATCAAAATCCATAAAGAATTGTGACCTGTAGAGTGTTATCAAGATAAAAACCGAACGCGTTTTAAAGAACAAGGGCAATAATTCATATCTAATATTTTTCGATTCTTTTGATTTTCAATAGGGTTCATCCTTGGGTGATAATAAACAATTTCAGTAAGTTTGATCAAAATCCGTAAAGAATTGTAACTTGTAGAGTGTTAACAAGCTAAAAATCAAACGCGTTTTAAAGAACAAGGGCAATAATTCATGTAAAATATTTTACGATCAACAGACCGACGGACTGACGGACATGGGTGACGGCAATATACGCTCCACATTTCATGTGGGCGTATAAAAATTCAGAATTTTGCAAATTGATCATCAGATTTTTGTCATTATTTAACTTCAAACAGAAAAATATCACTTTCACACATACCCTTATCATATTAACCATTTGATGAATGAAGCGACACATATGTTGTCACATATGAAAGGAGCATAGCGACATATATGTCGCATGCTATGATGTCATTAGCGTCAAATTAAGTCACTCCCTACAGTATGAAGTAATAATTAAACTCACTGCTCAAAGGGTTAATAACTAAAGTGATGAAGACAAAACCACCCCAAAACTTCTATTCATAGGAACAAAATATTAACATGCTTTAATGAACTTTTATGAATAATTTGATAAAAAAATGAAAAATACAAATACTTTTTGGTTAGAACAAATTCTACAAAAAATGATATAAAACAAAGATATTGTAAATGAACAACCCATATGATCTAAATAGCTTCCGTAACAATTTCGAATAAAAATGGTGATATAATAGTGTTATGCTTTGATGTTGTGTTTCTCTATATATTCATCTAGTGTTTTAATAATAGTCTGAAATTAGAAAAACATATGACGCTTATTTCAAAAATCCAGTTATAGAATGGTATCATATACTTCAGAAGTGACTTGAGTAATGTCCTTGGTCAGTGTAAATCATTCTGTAATTTCTTCTTTCAAGATGTATTTCTAATTTACAGTAGAACAGTTTGTGGTACCCAGCAATTAATCAGATAACTTGCTACCAGAATTTAAAGGGAGATTGTGAGCAAACATATGACCAACTATATTTTGTTTAACCTACCCTTTTATCCATTGACTGAGCCATTTCATACGCTGTTTTACCATACTATAAATAGAATAACAAGTAATATTTATGTTAAAATTAATCAATGGGATACTCTCCTCAAATAAGTGAAAAATAAGGAACCAAAACAAAACATATATCACTGATAGTGATCTACCGGAAGCTACTATTGATATCTATGCAGATAACTATCAGTGTCAGACATCATAAAACGCGTTATTTTTAGTGGAATTGCAAGAACCACAGAAGTCGGAATTAAAATTGGAATGAAGCAAATTCATGCTATCAGTGTCCCCAATACACATACAAAGTTTACAAAATCACTTTACAATCCCTTTAATATAATATATTTTGTGAAACATGACAAGACAAATAATTTACTAGTACTAAGTTGTTGAAGAATGTTATTATCTGTTAAAATGTCTATTAAAGTTTGTAGAGATGGTTATTTACCACTTAATGACAGCTATTTAAAGTCAATATAAGTATATAATGAATGACTTGGGATTATCTATGATTGACAGGTGTTTCGTATTCATTCATAGTAAGTAAATAGTTAACTTAGTGTTGGTACCAACCATTCATAATAACCAATCACTTCACACCCTCTTGAAAATATTATATTAGATTGTTATCGAGTGTTTATTCAGTTTTATAACATTTTACCTACTTAACATACTTTCTAATGAGATTTTCAATGCAAATTTGAAATTTGTTTAGTTTTCTTATACAAGAGTTAAATTCTGTAGGCCCACTACAACTGAAAATCATCCAGTTTAAACATGATTTAAATCAGTATAAATAAGACAATTTCATTATAAAACCGTGTCCAAAGCATGTATAGTACTGAAATCCTCCTCAGAGAAGTACCATCAGATGTTTCAAAAAGAGTTAGCAAGATCTGCTTCGCAACAGACAACCGTCACTATTTCATAGGTCAACATCATGAGGTGTAACCAGACCAAACAAATAAGACTACTGTATTTACAAAGAATATATCATTATTATTTGTGATATAAAGAGATTACCAAATAATACCATGTGTCATAAATCAGATTAAGATTAGTGGTTATCGTCAAACTGAACTGTTTATCAGGATTAAAAGGCCATTATCGGTAGCTATATTACATGTCTAAAAAAACAAAAAACAAATCTAAACCCTAACTATCATACTTTTAGATGGCATTATTTTGTCTATCATAAAATGCAAGTTTAAAGTCCATATAGTTTAAGATGAAAAAAAAATGCTTATACTTGTTTCACTGCTCGACACTAATTTTTTGCTTATAAATTACTGACCTCATTTTTAACACCTATATCAGCTCTTCTTTGCAATAATAATTCTAATAAAGCAACATTTCCATTTAATATTGCAATCATTAGTGTTGTTTTTCCATCTCTATCTTGGGCATTAATATTAGCTCCATTCATTAATAATGTTAAACCAGTTTCTCGGTTCCCTCCTACAGATGCTACAAATACAAAGATTATCTTGAAATGAATTGAGTGAATTGTAAGACATTTCTTATTTTATATAGAAAACATCACTACAAATAGAGGGACAGTAGGTAGCATCGAAGCACATAATTATGGTACATATTTCAAGGCGAAATTGTAAAAAATGATAAGCTAATCCATATGCCAAGGTTGAGAGAAAAGTAGATGGAATTTTAATTTTTCAATGATTGGCAATTCCTTCTTAAAAGTTCGGTTTTCTTTTTTTTTGGGTACATAAAATACATATAGATAAATATATGAACTTACCACATCGTAATAATGGAGTCCAACCACAGTTATTGTCCTTGATATTAATATCACCACCATCTTCTACAATCCATTCTAATAATTTAACATTGCCACCATCAACAGCCCAATGTACAGGAGTTGATCCACCCTTATCAAAATCTGTATATCTAGCACCATGTGACCTTAATAACTGTACAGCTTCTACTTTACCAGCAAAACATGCCAACATCAACCTGTAATATAATGTATTGTTCAAACTATACTGTCATGTACTCTATTGTATGTAACTCAATATTCTTCATGTATAAGGTTATTATTATAATCTTTCAATTTTACATGTTCAGACAACTTATTAGTTTTTTTATTTGCAATTTAGTAATTATGCAGCAAAATGTTCTTATGCACCTGCATGCACCTTTAAAAATTAAATTTATTTATCAATGAATTCTGAGCTAACCAAGTCAAATGATCTACTGGTACTGTTGAAGATAATTTGAATCTTTTTACTATAAATATTCATTAATCAAAGAACCAAAGGATTGTTATGAATGATCATGTTTTCAACATGTTTGTAACAAAAACATATTTTCTACTCCGTTTCAGGCATTTGATTAAAATGATAAGTTGACATGAATTGATATGTCAACCAAAGTATTTTTCACTCCATATTTAAATATTATTTTGATCTTTAATAATACAATAATAACTTACGGTGTTTTACCAGCATCATTTCTAGCATGAACATCAGCACCATTTTCTATTAAAACTTCAGCAATACTGTAAAAAAATAAATAATTCAATTTGAAAAAAAAATGCGTAAGAAACCTGAAATAAGAATGTAGATATGAGAAACAAATTATTCAACTAATTTTTTAGTGTTTGAATTCTTTACAGAAGATAATAATTTTCTATGCTTTTTTTTTTTCATGTTTTATTCTTTTCAGGACAATTCTGTTAATAAACCCAACTAGAATTCAATTACACTGAGACTCAGATTAAGCAGCACAATTTAGTGCTTCCATCTTAACCATTAAGTTTATTTGGAATTCAAATTCTATACCTACTCTATAAAACCTTTTTGTACTGCTTGCATCAATCCAGTAAAACCAAATTTATCAGGTACATTTATATCAACTTCACTGTAAATAAAATACTGAGACATTAGGTATAAAAAAAAAATGCTTTGCAAGAAAGAAATCGTCCCATAGAAAAAAGTGTGAAAGAAGTGTGAAAAAAGTGTGATGAAGGGTTTATAGGAAACAGAGATCTGTAGAGTAGAATAAACAACAAACCCTGTATCTATTATTTTCTGTAAACCAGGGACATCGTGTAATAATATAGCTCTATGTAGATGTTCGCCATTTAATGGTTCCTCTAAAATATAAAACAACAATTTGACATACATGGGTAGTTATTTTTACATCACATCAAACAAAAGATAAGATCAACAATTAAAATTTGTCAGTGTGCACTCAATTTTAATATAATTACATGAATTTGCAATCAATCTGAAATAGAATTTGCATGACAATAGAATTTAGGCATATGACATGTTTGAGATAATATATTTATAAATAGAATTAGGGTGACCAGTGACGGTAGGGAAGCTAGATTATTTCATTTATGCCTAGTGGTGTCATAGTTTTGAGCTTGTGGATCCAGTGTAGTTAATGCCTCCGCATTTAAAGCTATATATATAGTAGATGTTTTCACTTTTGTCTTGTCGCCCCTGAAGAGTTCCAACAAGAACGGGCCAGGTCGGTCCACATACCTAAGAAAGGGTATTTTCAGGAAGTCATTTCTTTCCTAAATTATTCTAATGTGTTTATAACTTACTGGTAGTAGCTACGACAACATGTTGACTCCATTCTCCTGTACCTTTATCATTTAAAAATCTTAATCTAAATCTATAGGTTGTTAATGGTTCAAGTCCAGTTATTGTATGACGTTTACCATAACCCCTACAATATAGTAGCATAATATATAATCATTATTAATTCTTATCAATATGACTATGTACATGCATACTAAGTTTCATTATGATCAAATAAAAACTGTAGCTTAAAATGAACTGATGGACTGATGTAAGGAAAGGGGTGATGGTAATATGAGTCCATATTTCAAAGTAATTTTCACCACATATTTTTGAGCAGGAAATAAGATAAGTTTTATTACATGGCTTAAGATTTTAAGCCTCATCACATAATAATCTAGCAGATAACAATCTGATGTTGATGTCTAACGTATCTAATCAAAGGTTTTGACCATTGTTGATAATATATATTCAATATAAACTTTTAATAATGATCCTGTGACATATTTTGCCCTTATAAAAGTACAACATCAGTGTGTTAAAAACTAGCATTGGTTATAAGAATTCACTTACGTATAAATGTTTCCCCATACATTATGTTTATCTTGTTCTTGTAAACAACTTTTGATCTTGCCATCGTTTTTAGGTAATTTGGCTATGACTTCAGATAAAGCCTCTTCCCAATATAATTCTACACTGAAATGTGTCACTTTACCAACTATTGGCGGTGGAGGCTTTGGTAATGCTAAAATTAATGTATTATAATAATAATAATAATATCTTTATAAATTGGACATAAATTAGGCCAGGCCTGTTTGATATTATGACTCCTTCAACTGATCATTTAAAGGGAAACAATCAGCCTTTTTGAGAAAGGATTTGGGTCTTAATAATTCTCTTGTAATCAAAACCAAGCAAAATATTGTTGCCTCCTTCAGGCTTTATTTCCTTACAATTTTGATTTTCAATAAATTATATCCAACAAACAAAAGGCAAATAATAAAAAAACGTTTATTCTTCAGTCTGAAAATTATGTCTTGTTAAGAAGTTTATCATAGGAATTCATTTGGAAGGAAAATGGCAACAATCTTTAATTTCTTTTATGTGAAAATGAGGTACAATAGGTTGATGTAAACAGCGAGCATTTCCCTTTAGAAATCTTAGGACTCCAAAGTGACATGAAGGTGATTCAAAACATTTATAGTATTTTATTTACCATAGTATTATAATGTTGTTGTGATATACTGGTAATTTAGAACAATAAAAACAAGAGATATTGCTTACAATAGGGAAAGACAATGGAGTAATTAGTTATATATGGGAAAGGAAATGACACATCTGATATTGATCAAACTTAACAGACACTGACAGTTACTGTGGTCAATAAACTTAATTTAACGTTCTACCTTTTTTTAGTGGCCTGAAAGTCCATTCAACAATAAAAATATAAGCATTTTTATACGCCCTCACAGGGGCCGCGGAGCGTTTCTGAAAGTGGGGTGGGGCCCTTGGATGAAAATCCAACTCTTACACCCACCCCCACCACCAAAACTCCTCGGATTTCGGCCACCCAATTTTCAGATTCCGGAAATTTAAAAAAAAATATTATAAAAATGACAGAATATTTTTTTATTAAAAAAAAAAAAATTCAGAGGCCAAAAAGTGGGGGGCCTGAGACCCCTGCCTCATTTCTCTATGAGGACGTATATTGTCGGCCCGTCGATCAACATTTGCTCGTAAGAGTTATTGCCCTTGCCCCAAATCTTGAATATGCTATTACTCTCTTAGTTTTCAACCAATTTTGATGAAACTTAAAATGGATGTTATTGGACCTAAACCGAAAGGTTTGAGAAAGTTTAGTTTACTCCTGATTAAAATTAAAGCTTTTTCAAGATTTAGATCTCTTTCATCAGTTTTGAGGAGTTATCGCCCTTAAACCTCTATACAGTAAGTTCTTTTATCAACATCAATTGCTTGTAAACGCTCTAAAAACTAGATTTTTTTATGGAATCAAATGCAATTCGGTATGTATATACATATTCAAAAAACAAAGATTAAGTTTGAATTTGAGCTATTTTCAACCGTTAGTAGCAGAGTTATTGCCCTTGCCCCAAAGTCTTGAATATGCTATTACTATCTTAGTTTTCAACCAATTTTGTGGAAACTTAAAATGGATGTTATTGGACATTAATCGAAAGGTTTGAGAAAGTTTAGTTTTATCCTGATTAAGGCTTTTTCGTAAGGCGTATATGGCTGTGGTCCACTATCTTTATACTACAAAAACATTATGCCATACAGCAAAAAAAAATTGAATACGTCGGCGATGATTGGTTGATGATCCAGAACAGGACAATATTGTCAGATTATGGATGTCAAATTGGACCTTAACATTTAAATTTGTAATTATTGAAATTTGTATGTTCCTGTTTGCATAACAATATGATAGAACAATTTCTTGTTTTACTATGGACTATGGTTTTACAATATATTTTTTGTATTTATTACATATATTTTTAATGTTAGTTACCAAACATTACTGAAGTAAGTAATAGCAAAATAATATTGCTTACCAACCATCTTGGTCTTAACATGATTATATTTACTATCGATTGTTTCATATCTTATTGTAGGTCTATAGAATTTTTGAAATTCCACTCCATAAACACACATATCCACATTATTCAATGGTATTCCAGAAAGTTTGAACAAATCAACACTTTTTAATACTTTTGAGTCCACATCCATTTTTACACCGTATGTTTTCTACTTAATTATATTAATGTTTTGATTTCACCATAAACACTCTACACCATAACTACTTTGATAATACTATATGAAATATTCCTAGTCTATTCATGCTCCAAACTGAATATAACTTGAGATGGTTGACGTACTCAGTATATTGGTCTAGACCAACAGTATAACATAATGAAAACCCCAAGAGGTAATGTTTAAGTCAATAACATGCCCTGATCAAATAACCCGCAATATAGGTACACCTTTATAAAGCTGACTAATTACTGAAAGATTAACTGAGGTCAAACTGTCCAACAAAATGTAGTCAGCTTATCTGTAGCTAATCTAAGACTAGAGCTTATCTCTTTAAAACACAATCATTAAGGTCAGTGGATATCTTTGTTTCATAATATTATTATAAATTATAATAAGTAGGTTTAGGGGACACATTCAAGCTTTGATGGTAATTGAATCCTATTTGTAACTGAATAGTTCTAATTGCATTATAATAAATCCATTAATTATTTTAATAACCTGAATAATATCTGAAAATTGACAATCCTCCCAAGTTTTCAAAAGTATGGTAACTATACAAGGCAATAATATAATTAATAGACATATAAATTTTTTACATTTTTGATAAAAGAATTCAATATTTAAGATAGTGGACCACAGCCATATATGCAGATGGTAAAAACAAAAAAAAACATAAATTTAATCAGAAGTCAACTAAACTTTCTCAAACCTTTCGATATAGCTCCAATAACATCCATTTTAAGTTTCATCAAAATCGGTGGAAAACTAAGAAAGTTACATAGATATTCAAGATTTTGGGGCAAGGGCAATAACTCTGCGTCGAACTGTCGAAAATAGCTCAAATTCAAACTTGATTTTCGCTCTATGAATATCTATACACATACCCGGTACGCAAATTCATTTGATCCCATCAAAAAATCTTAAAACTTTTTTTAGAGCATTTACAAGCAAATGTTGATCGACGGACCGACTGAAGGATGCACAGGGGTGCAGACAATATATGTCCACATAGAGAGATGTGGGCGTATAAAGATAAAAAGCAAGTTTGTCCCAATAAAATTTGTTTTGTAAGCTGATAAAGCTCAATTTCATATCAATATAAATGGGCTTAATACTTATGGTGTAAAAAACTTAGAATGAGCATCAAAATCTATATTATCAAACTTAGTCAACAAGAGTAGATATATTCATCAGTGGACTTACTTTATGTCATAACTATACAACAGATTACCTGTATAATCTAATAAATACAGTAAACTATATTATGTATAATTATTGAAGAATTCTTACAAGCGTATTTCAATAAGAACATGTAATTTTACAGATAATCACTTTCTTAGTTTTATGGATCTCTTGGATTCAGTTTGTTTACTTAATGGCACCAGATAAGCCCACTGTTGAATAAATTATACATGTTCGAGAATGTAAATCTTATTCTCATTCTAAGAGGTAGGATCTCTATCATTAAAACTCTACAGATACATATTCAATTGTAGGCAAATCAAATGTCAGTTTTGATTCTAAAAAGTGCATGAATTAGTTTTTGTTAGGTTTGTCAGTTACCATCGGTATGAAATGTAAAGGAAAGAAAATGGCGTGAACCAATTACATTCGAATATTTTTGCGGGTGATTTTCAGTGTGTATTTGTCCACACGTAGTCGTGTGGAAAATATTTATTGTGTTTGATATTTCTTGCCACGTTGCCAAATGGCACACAGTGTGCTGGATACATGCGCTACCTTCACAGACAAAGTTCTCAAAGCGCATGCGTTGATGACAATAAAAGAGGGCAGCACCCCGTGAAGTTATGACGAAGGATAAATTTGTTGAATTTTAGCATTATTACCCCTTCCTCTACGTTATCCGATCACCTGAATTCAAAGCCCCATTAATAAAATACGTCATCTTGACTAGTTCTGACCTTTGAGACGACCTCTGACATAATTTGACCCCACTGAGCAAAATGCGCGCATCATTTTAGCTTACGGATAGTAGTTTGGTGAGCAAATAGCATTTGTCATTGTCTTCGTGTGTGTGAGCCATGAGGGGTCTTAAATTTATAATAGTTGCATACTGGTAACTATTCTAGATCATCAAATATTTCATTTTTAACAGTTAAGAGGACATATCCTATCCCTTGTTGACTTTTTTATTTAATTTGATAAGAAAATTAACATACTGATAAGAAAAGCATTAGGTTTATTTAAGGTAAAATTAATCATTATATTAAATGAACCAGTAAATTCAATTAGACCAATCCTTCATAATAACATGAGTATAGACATTTAGTCCTTGACTTGTCAACTCAATTTTTGTAGAAGCCTAGTTTTTCAGACTGTCCGCCAGTCATATCTGTCCAAATAGCTATCAAAGGCTGGGAATAGGGTTGGTTGGTTGGTTGGTAGATGACAAGTTAACGTTCGCTTCCAGCAGCAACTGATATCGCAAACTATGGGAATAGGGTCAGCAAGTTTCTTTTCATAGACGTAAGAGAGAGTACAGGAGCCCCCCAAATAGTATGTTTTCTTTCAGGCTTTGAGTTGCCAAAAATCTGGCCAAATTGGCCCAGTGAGATTGGCTTACATCATTAAAATGCATGTGCCCCTACGGCTAAGTTTCTTTTTGATCATAAGAAAATTGAGGCCTCCAAAGTATATCCTCTCAACTAAAATTTCTCATTATTGTTATTATGATTAGTGAGAACAATAGAATATAGATTAGTAGCCTAGAAGATTAATAATGATAAATGTGTATATTGTATTGTCATATAATCAATATAAGATCAAGTAAACACCCACAACAATATAGTCAACAAATAACTATATCAGTCCTTCTTTTCTGTAAGCTTACCTATTGGGGTAAAGAGGACTGACTATCATTACTGCATAATGTTACTTTAAACAAGCTTCAGTCAATATAGGAATGAACACCTCCTCACACCAGAGTGTGTTTTTGATAAAATATGTTTCTTGAAATTAGGTGAGTTTGGCACCAAATCAAATTTAAGACAAGGAACGGAGACAAGGACAATACCGTTAACTCAAAAACTGTTCACTGAACAAACTCATAAATATACATTTAAGCATACCAAGTTTCAACAAAGTTCAATCAAATTTGATTGATCACATCACATTTTGATATTAGTGAAGGCAATGACTCACAAAAAAATGTTCATTGAAATATTGTGAGAATTAAACCATATGTCCATGGTTTTAGTGTCTTTTAAATGTTATCTGCACATCAACGGTGAAGACAACTAATAACACACATAAAAGAGTTTGACATATATGGTACTGATTTGACCACCTTCAAATAGCACGACTTTTGAATATTTTAAATATATGTATTGTGCCATCAATACCAAATCATAACATACTAGAAATAGAAATGTTTGGAATAAAATCATCAAGAAGATCAATATTGAAATGCAACCAAAAACATAGCTTTTTCTAACAATGGAAACCTGTCCCTGTCATTGATCAACTGGGACTGTCTAATTTGAAGCTAACATACTCCCTCTTTAAAAGGAAAAAATTAAGACAAATTTGATATGTTATCTTATTGAGTTTAAAATATCTAATATCTAAGGTTTAATATATAATGCAATGTTGATTTAATATTCATTATCAACACGAACAGAAATATAATTTTTCAAAATCACCTAGAAACAATATGACATTTGATCCCCACTATTTGAGCTTATCAGATATATTATAACAGTTCGACTTATCACACAACACTCAACAGTTCTGTTTCCTGGTTCATAAAGCTTAGACTAAGGAAATATTAAATCCAGCAACTCAGTTAATAAATTTCTTATAAGCTTAATGCCATGATCACTTATTCAAGATCCACTATAAATGTACAAATAAAGTGTTATGGAGACTCCGTCTCTGACGGCATTCTTGTTCACACCTTAATAGGAACTTAACTGTTTTAGAACAATTTTGAAGATTAGGCTTGTAATTGAGATCCTGCGGGAAAGCTTGTGTGTTGAAGAATCACAATGCTCACCTCTTGATGTGGGAATGGATAAATCCCTCTATCGATAAAAATTATTTTGAATTATTTTTATTGCATCTGAGGCAATTTGTTGAATTCATATGAAGCTCACCTGCTATGATTGAGAGGTGACTCCAATGAAAATGTGGTATCTTAACCAAAATACCCTACGACCCTGTTCATTAAAATTGCCTACATGAAAATGTATTAAATGTACATTTACAAAACTAAAAGTATCTCTCAACACCAAGTTAGACACCAAGTCTACATGATATAAAAATAATTAGTAAAGTTCCATTTACCAACAATTTAAAAATACTCAGGTTTTCAAATACACCTGCTCATTAGATCTAAATAACAATCAATGAATTTGGCTTTTTACCTCATTACCCTGTACTCACTAAATTGTTTTGCATATCCTTGTGTTATAGACCTGTTAAATTTTTTATACTGTATGTTTGTCTAGAATTCAACTTCAATAACTCAACTCTTTAAGTTGTAATTATTCCTTGTTCTAAAGTAAAATAACCCAATTACCTTTCAATAAAAGATTTGATAAGAACATTACCTGTATTGGTAGCCATATTGCACTGTTTATCAGCCTATATTGTCACTGGAACATTGATTTTGTCATTTAGAATTCCATAACATGACAAGAAAGTAAGAGATCAGATAATTGTCCGAGTTGCTGTGAGATCAGGTCTATGTTCAATAATCAATAAAATAGGTGAAATGGTGTGAACTTAAACAACACACTGAACCGTAATAAATCATCTCATTATTTCATTATACAATCTCTTTAAATAACAACAAATTATTTTCTTTACAATTCAACCTAATACTGGACTTCCCTTTACAGATAAAATTACCAAGTTGTTAAAACCACTGATCTTTATTAGATCATTTTAAAGGAATACAGTGACTGCAACCAAGCAAACCAGTGTCAATGGTCTCCTATCTTTTTAGCCTCGTATTGTATTATGCTACCTATCGGTCACGTTCGAGAACAAAAAATACTAGTTACCAAACTCAATGACTTTAGCATCCAGAGAACTGAGATTTTGTATCAAAACTAATAATAACCACCTCTTAGAACTGAAAAAAAATCTAAATTTTCAAACTTCGTCAATAGGAGTATTCATCGAGGGAATTACCTGGTGGCATAACTATACTACAGATTACCTAAATAATCGGATAAATCCAGAAAAAACTATGTTTATATACAATAATTGAAAAATGCTTAATCAAATTTAATAACCGGTTATTGAATGGAAAATTACATAGTTTTATGGGTTTATTTGATTATGTTTGTATACTTTGGACATCGTTAATGAATATATTTTCTTATTGACCAAGTTTAAGAACTTAAGATTCTTTTAAATGCCTTTACTAGTATTTATAAATTACAGAAACTCTACGTAACGTCATTCATGTACACATCATGAACATATTGAATTGCCATCAAATTTTTAAAATTCAACTTGATTAGTTAAAAATGAAATTTGATGTAATAAATTGCTAATAAATTTTTTAGATTTAAATTGACCCCGCTTTAAACACATTTATTAAAATTGATTCATGTTTATCTTATTTATCTATTTGGTGCAACAGGCATGTTAGCCTAAACCTCAAGAGAAATCCAGTCAGGTCCTATTTTTATAAAAAAGGGGAATCCAACTTGAAATAAATGTATTCAGGATATAGTGAAATTGTAAGGTGACAATGATCTATTCAAGAAAATAATCAGTAATAAAAACCTACAATATTATGGTCTTTATATTTTCTAGGAGAATACACAAGCTAAATCTGTGATCTCTATTTAATAAAATAGAATATAATAATATGTGTTGTTATGTGTTGTCCTATTGTACATTTCTTAGGGTTCTTTTATGGTTTTTTTAACACTGTAAAAATAATTCACATGTCTTAAAAATAAACAATGTTTGACACCCTGAGTCATGAATGAATGGGTCAAGACAACAAATCTGTTTTTCAAAAATTGACACAACCTGAAACTTCCCATATATATGCCATATTTGGTCAATTTCACTTTTTAGCACCATTCAAAATCTCTTACAAGCATACATTTCATGATCAGGACCTTAATCTTGTCTTTTTAACTCAATTCTGACTGAATGAAATGACCAACAAATTATGTCATATTCTGCCAGTAGCATTGATGACCTGATCCCCTATGGCTACCATACTTAAACTTTATCTTTGCCTTAAAAGAAAGGCTGTTTTCAAGTCAATACAATTATACCTACATGGTAAACTATAAAATTTAGAATTTAACATTCCAAAAATGACAGTTATTATCTTTAATCTAACTATTCTAAAACAGTAAGTTTTTAATACTGTGATTATTGGTCTTGATATATATAATAAACTTTGCCATTGTTTCCCCTTTGATATATGGTACATACTTTTTACTGGCAATTTTTTTCTTCATAAATAAAATTTAATCAATAACCTATACCAGTACATTACCATATCCAAATATGAAAATTTGATTTCAAATATTTCTGAATAAAATCTATAAATCAAACGGAGCATGAAATTGCATGCCATGTAAACTGGGTCACCTTTTACGACAGGTGGTCTTAAAGGAATACTACCTCTTGGAATGATCAAAAAAGCAAAATTTTGAGTTTAAATTCATTAGGCAACTTGTCTGGTGCTGTTATAACTAGCCTATACAACAGATGACCTAGTGTAATCTGATAAATCCAGAAAACTACCTTATATATTATAATAATTACTACAAAATATACAAAATAGTAAACGTTTTTGTTTTATTAAGCGTTTTTCAATAATAACCCTGTGGGCCCCTAGCGCTATGAAAGTATGAGCAATGCAAATTTGTTCTCACTCACTGACTCAGTCTCACTCTCACTCTCAGGCTCAGGTTTATTTATTCAAAGGACACTGCCTGATGACATGGACCATGACTGATGAGGCATTTGAGATCATGTCAGTAATGTAGAGCTATTAGATTAGTGATATAGAGCTACTTAGAGTTGTTTCTGGATCAGGTCCTTAGACCTCTATACCAGACTCATCTGTTGGGTTAAATAATAATCCCATCTCTAACTTTGATACGTCACGTATTGGTGCCTTGAAGTTTTCGTATAGAACCTCCTGAGTTGTCCAGGGCTTGTCGAGTCTGTTCTTGAAGGTATTTTTAGTCGGTGCTGTAACAATCTCTTCAGGCAGTCTATTCCAAATAAAGACGTTTCTATTTGAGAAGTAATTCTTTCTGATCAGTGTGGTGCAACGTTCTGGGTAGATCTTTAGGGAGTTTCCTCTGGTTGGTGGTCTTTCCGTTGCATCCTTCCGTAGTTTTATGAAGTTACTTGCTTCTCTGTCATAGTGCTGGTGTAATACTTTGTATATTTCGATCATGTCTCCTCTGTGTCTTCTGTATGCTAGAGTTGGTAACTTTAGTTTCTTTAATCTTTCTGGATATGTTAAGTCCTTGAAGCCTGCTAACTGTTTGGTCGCTCTTCGCTGCACCCCCTCGATCATCTTAATATATTTCATCTTGTGTGGTTACCAGATTGGACTTGCAAAATCTAAATGTGTTCTGACAAGGCTTTTGTATAATAAAGGTATAAAGTTGGTAGCGTCAAGTTTTTGAAAGGTTCTCCTTATGAGTGCAAACATGGAGGACATTGAGGTCGCTTTTTTCACTATGGCGGAAGCAGTGCAAGTGCAATTTGCACTGTGACTGAGTGACTGCACTCTGCAGTGGATGCTGTCACACGGTGATCACACTCAAATCAGGAGAAATCAGGATAGAAATCTTACCTTCAAGGGCAAGGCCTAAATCTAAATCAGCCGAATCTCCTGACATGTTCATTTTGTTAAAAAATCAATTCATTGCAGTGCGTTCGATTCTTCGAACGCACTGCATTGTTTTGCAAATGACTTTTTTTTTTTTTTTGTCTACTTCTGGTCACGCTAATTCGGTATGAAGGGAACATATCACACAATATCTGAAATTATCACCTACTAAATCTAACTGCACGGTGTTACGCGAATGTAAAATGGCGCTTTTTTGTTTAACCGGAAATGACGTATGACAGAAAAACCCATTTTAAGTTTTTTACCATTTTCACCACTGTTTTCCTACCGATTTTGATCGGACTTTCTTTGTTACATTCTCTAATCGATTGTCCACAAGATAGGTTTTTAAAAACATCCACTTTGAAAACTTTGTCGCTGACTTTTGGAGCACCTTTTTTGACCATTTTTTCAACTTTTTCAATTTTATTTTCATCGACCTAAAAACTCGCATATGCATAGACCTTTTGATTTCAAACAATTAGCAATTTTCAAAATTTCGATATCACTTCCGGTTTTGACGTCATTCGCTCTCAAAGTTGAAATTTCAACTTCCGGAATTTTGAAGATACCGTAGACTGGGGTGAACTTGGCCACTTGGGTGAAGTTGGCCGATTTGGGTAATTTCTTTCCAGATAATATTTTTCCTTTAAATCAACCTATTTAATGATATCAAGGGTATGTAACTCTTGATTACTTGCAAAGGCATCATTCTATTCAAATTTTAAAGTTCATTTTGCAGGTGTAGGTAACTTAAATGACTTTTAAAAAAGCAAGAAAAAACGACAATTTTTTTTTCTAAATTTACAATTCATCCCACAGAGATACAAAAAGTCGACAAATATTACCCAAATATTTGTCTGAATAAAGAATTTGATTGTTAACTGAAGGCAGCCATTAGATTTCTGTTTAGAATTAAAGGGAGATAATTATTTTAAAAAATCATACATGGGGTGAAGTTGGCCACTTTTTGGGGTGAAGTTGGCCGCCATATATCAGGAAGAAAAATTATGTATTATTACATAAAATGTTGGGTTTTTTTGAAAATTAAATAAGATTTTTAATCCTTTTGTTTATTTTGGTCAATAAAAAACTAATATTTTAATGTCAGTGATACTAATTGTGACCTATTGTGAGGGAATTTTTGGATTAGCAGATCCATGCATATTTAAGAGAGTTTTGTAACAGTTTTCATTGATATATATTAAATTGTCAATTTATGCCATATTTGACATTTTTTGAATGTGCCAAGCCTACATAGTTGTTATTGATTTATTCAGTGGGTTAAACAAGTGTTTTATGCCTTTATTTTATTACAAGAAGAAGAAAAAAAATTAAAATCTTTACACATATTGTAAATTTAAACCCTATTCTCCTCAGTTATGCTTTTGGTCTATCTATAAGTTAATTATGGATCAAAAACTGTTGATTTATGAAATAAAACTGTTTTCATTATAAAAGGTGGGCTAAATTCCTCAATACCATAAAATTTTATCTTATATTTATGCCCGGCCAACTTCACCCCAATGGTGGGTGAACTTGGCCACTTGAGATTTTAGTATTTTTTTGCAAGAGCAAGCATTCAGATTTGTCCTAAATGTGCTGTAGAGTAAGACAATATCATTTCCTCTATTAATACTAAGTTAAAGAACAGAGGGAGTATATGGAGTATAAAAATGATTCCATAATGTTATAAATGTGGCCAACTTCACCCCAGTTTACGGTATTCGAAAAATTCTTTTTGTAATATGTTTGTTATGTAGACTCAAAATTAAACAAATCATAAAATTTGACCCGGATGTAACAGATCAGGCGCCATCTTGAAATGGTATATTTTCATAAAACGCAAAATGGGGCCTTAGGGTGTTATGGAATTTGCATAATTTTTATGTCTATGTAATCAATAGTCGACTGCGACCAAAACATGGGAAGCCGATTTTTAAATTTCGATTCTGAATTTTTCTGATTTCCGGTAAAAATAAATCAGTAATTGTCAAAACTTTCAAGGCCCATATTTTGTGACCTTGACCTTTTGTGACTTTGTGACCTGTACAAAAGTTATTGCCCTTGATTAGATGTATCCAGTGACATATTTTTTTCAGATGCCCAATGGTTACTTCCGGTTTTATAGCCGTTTGAAAATTGTAATTTTTAACTTTAAACAGCCCTACCACGTGACCTAATTTACATATGTCTTATTTTCTTTCACCGTCGTACTATGCTATGTCTGCTCTTTCCAATGATATACAACACAATATATTTGAATCAAAATTCCGCCTTTTAAAGTTTGAAAAATTTGTGTCAATTTCCATTGAAACTGTGCGTGTTTTTTTCAATTTTTATTTCGATCGTTCTGAAAACTTACAGGTAGATACACACTTTGATGGCGAATAAAAATATGTTTTCAAAATTTTGATATCACTTCCGGTTTTGAAGTTATTGGCTCTCAAAGTCGAAATTTCAACTTCCGGAATTTTGATGATATTCGAAAAATTCTTTTTGCAGTATGTTTGTAATGTAGACACAAAAGTATGCAAATGATAAAATTTGACCCGGATGTAACAGATCAGTCGTCATCTTGAAATGGTATATTTTTATAAAAGGCAAAATGGGGCCTCATGGTGTTATAGAATTTGCATAATTAAGATGTCTATGGAATCTGCAGTCAATTGCTACCAAAACTAAGATGCCGATTTTTGAATTTCAATTCTGATTCATTTTAATTTCCGGTTAAAATAAATCAGTGATTGTCAAAATTTTAAAGGCTTATATCTCGTGACCTTGACCTTCGGTGACCATGTGACCTGAAAAAATTCATTGGCATTAATGTTACCTATGCATGGATACTTTCATTTAGGTTTTCCGATGTTTACTTCCGGTTTTATATCCATTTGAAAATTGCAGTTTTTAGCTTTAAAGAGCTCTGACGTGTGACCTAATTCATGTACGTCACAAATTCTTTCAAAATCTAATTATGCTAAATCTACTTTTTCAATTATATACAACACAATATTTTTAAATCAAAATAGCGTCTTTTGAATTTTGAAAATTAGTTATTCCATCTGCTTGTAAAATATTAAATTCAAATTTCAGTTGAGGGGAGATTACTACATTTTGACATAAAGCTGCGTTTGGGCGATCGTCCTCTTCCATTAACTTGCATTTGGGCGATACGTTATCATTAATGTACTTTTTTTTACATTGTAACTGTTTAAAAGAAACATTAAGATATATTTTCTTTGAATGAAATATGTATTGATAAAATTCGATCTGTATTTCAAACTATGAAGTATGAATACTGTGCAGTCCGTTTCTAAATTGAGATTTGGCTCTTTCATGTGTCCTTTCTTGCACTTTAGAACTTATTTACAAATCTTAGAAATTTTGTGATATGCGTTTTCCACTGATGTATATCAAACTGTGATTACGCCTTTTTTAATCAGATGACTTTTCACTACCGAACATGAAATGTTTATTTCACTTTTGACTACCGTGTGTGAACTGGTTTTTCTACTTTTCACTACCGAATTCAAAATTGTGCGTTTTAAAATTTTGTACCTTCTGCATTTTAATGTAAAACAAGCTTTCTTCTGTAAACCTGACATCACGGATTGAAAGATGTCACTTTTCACTCATAGACGAAACCGGATGCGCACTGCATGGTACCATTCATGGTTCTAGTATTGTACTTGAGAGACGAATTCACTTATGTTTTGTGGCAAAAATACATCAAAGCTTGATTTCCATAAAGTTTGGAAGTACCGGTAATAATTACAGACTCCAAAGTTAAAGAGTTCAGGTACCGTTTTGACCTTACTTTGTAACTGTTGTGGGCAAATTGGTTTACGGACGATTTGGTAATCAAGGAAATATAACTCTTTTGTTATTGTAGATGGCGCTATATTCCAACATGTCAGCTTACATAGAAAGCATTCAAAAACATTTTTTAAACAATAACAGAATACGAGATACACTTGCGCATACAGCAAAAGTTCATTCTGTTGCCTGGAGCTGCGATGGAAGACGACTTGCGTCTGGGTCTTTTGATAAATCTGTTTGTATTTATTCATTAGAAAGAGATAGATTGGTTAGTATGACAACCATCACTATCATTCCTACGAATACCAGTCAACTAGGAGACATGTCAACTCGGAGACAGTTAACTCGGAGACAAAAAGAGTTAACTCGGAGACACATTCGCGTCAACCTGGAGACAAGTTTGAGTCAACTCGGAGACAACATATTATTGAAATAAAGATGATATCTTTATAACATTGTTTTGTTTCCCTTGTTATAAATTACCAGAGGTTTATATTTTTTACTGATCAAAACGATCAAAACTTTATTTAAAAAATTTAATAAACCAATCTTCCCGTTATAACATTGACTCAAGGTCGCACGCGTATGAATCTCGCGATTGACAAAAAGCAAAACTAGTCGATAAATTTAGTGGACCGATAAAGTTTGAGTCTTTCAAAAGCCAAGGTACTGTCATACCCAAAATGGATCTATTTAAATCTGTCATCGATTTGATTTTGATCGTCCTTCAAATAATGAACCATTGCAATATGAATTCAGATAATAAATCTGCTAATTTCCCGTGTCAGCCATTGGTACAGGTATCAAATTTCATAACGGAAAATATTGCTACCGACGATCGAGTTGTATATTGTCTCCGAGTCGACTCTGCTGTTATTGTCTCCAAGTTGGATTTTGTCTCCGAGTTAACCGACAAAATATTGTCTCCGAGTTGACATGTCTCCGAGTTGACCGAACACCATTCCTACGGCTAGTACTAGTAGGCCTATCAGTCTTTATGTCTACGACACAAGACGGAGAAGTCGTCTACATACTATAGACAGTGCAGTTATGTATACTGTTTTTCTGTCTTCACTAAGCTAAATTGCTTCTTAGACAACCTCGATTATGACTTTACTATTTTGGGATGCAACACTTTAGACACTTGCTCAATAACCTTACAGTTACAGTACAGTTAAAGATTTAGTTTTAAAGGCATAAAAATAGATATATAACATAAGGGTTATATAGTCTATAGTCAACATTGAACATGGCAGCTGATCACTATCATTATATTCATAGTTATAGGCGCCATAGACCTTTTTATGAATAAATGTAAAATAATGATGGATATATTCTACATAATTATAATATTTTTAATATAAATCTGTTGAAATTGATAAAGGTTATTGACTCTTACCATTCTCTCTTGTGTAATTATACAATTTGAATTAATATCTCAATATAATTTTTTATAAAAGTTCAAAAAAGACCCATCATGCTTGTTTGTCAAGCAACTGGATAATCAACTGACAACCAAATTATTATTACTTCTTTATACTTAACAAAGGGTAAAGAAAATATATTTAGAGGCCATGGTGATAGTGTAGATCAACTGTGTTGGCACCCTAAACACTCAGATCAACTAGTGACAGCCAGTGGAGATAAAACTGTTAGGATATGGGATACTAGATCTGCTAAATCTGTTGCCACTGTAAATACTAAAGGTATGTTGAATATTAGATTTCAGTGCAAATTGTACTTTTAGTTTAAAATGTGACATAGTAAAAACACTATGATATTATTAAAATTGAGTTTAATAACATATGAAGTAAGAATAACATACCGGTAGTAACATGTGAAGTAATAATGGCAATTGTGAAAATAAGTATCCTGGGCTGTCTTTTGTATTAAAATAAAGATTTCTTAAGCGGGATATTTTTGATTGATTTCTGAAAAACTAAAATCACTGGCCATCAGCTGGTAAAGCAAAAATCAGTCAACTATCCCTTTAAACTAGATAACTAGTTATCCTCAGTTCAAACCTATAAGACATTCAGTAGTTAAAGAGAATTAATATTTAAATCAATACTGATGATTTCATATAATGAATTTGCAGGTGAGAATATTAATATTTGTTGGTCACCAGATGGAACAACTATAGCTGTTGGTAATAAAGAAGATTTAGTAACATTTATAGATGCTAGAACTCACAGATCACGAACTGATGAACAATTCAAATATGAAGTAAATGAGATATCATGGAATAATGATGGAGATTTATTCTTTTTAACAAGTGGTCAAGGAACTATTAATATACTCAGGTAAATCATCATCATAAGATAATGATGAATAAAATAACCATGATTATTATTTTTAATAATAAACACATGTTTTTCAATTAGAGATTTTACTTTCTATTTCTTTATATATCCTATATTATATTATATAAGCTTATAGTGTAGTCTCTTTAAAACCAGATAATAAGGAATGCACTTGGATTTGAAGGCTCAAATTTTTACACTGAGCTGTGAACAGTAGTTTTGTTTCTCCAAATGAGGTTTGAATGGCAAATTGGACAGTGCACATTCCCACAGGCAAATAAAGCATGATTTAATACATTACTTCACTTACATTACCTTACTTGAATATAGATGTATCTTGAAATTAGGATCATCAAGGTGTTTTGTAAATTTATATTACAGTTATCCAGATCTTAAACCTCTCCATACATTAACAGCACATCCTGCTAACTGTATTTGTATAGAATTTGATCCTATGGGAACATATTTTGCTACAGGCAGTACAGATGCGTTAGTTTCATTATGGGATTTGTCTGAATTAGTTTGTGTTCGTACATTTTCAAGGTGAGAATTTTATGTCTTCATAAAAAGAGAAAAGATAACTAAAGGTCTAATGTTTAAGGTCTAAACTCAAGCAGTCACAAAACATCCTCTTATGTTCAAATCTTGTTTTAAATACAGCTTGAAATAGTAAGTTTCATTTTTTAGTGGGTCACTTCACTCCATTCTCTAGTAAATACATTCCTGATATACTTAGTCCTGATTGAGGCCTCTCTTTGTTGTCATAATTTATTCCTACCTCTAAAAAGCTCAGTTAAAACCAGGCTTCCTCTGTCTACTCTAGAATTTCATGAGCAGTATTGTACTTCTATAACATATCTCTTGTTTTTATTTTTATTCCTATTTCTCTTATTTGAACAAAACATAATTCATTAATTTCATGAATAAATTATATACTTAAGCACTATTTTAAATGTAAAAAAAATTTGTTATTGTACTTATAGGTTAGATTGGCCAGTACGAACATTAAGTTTCAGTCATGATGGACAGTTATTAGCATCAGCTTCAGAAGATTTAGTTATAGATATTGCTATGGTTGAAACAGGTCTGTATATCTTGATTGTTATTGCTGGTGATTACATTGTACCAGTATTAATCATAACTTTGCATAGATTTTACCCTAGATTCTTTGCTTAATATCTAAGGATAATTGGTTCAAAAATTGGTGGATTCCTCTTATACTATTCTTTTGCTATTAAAGAAAGATTCCATAGGCTGCAGTCCTATTGTAATAAGACAAACAATAATAGGTTTTACTCAGTCACTGTGGCTCTCTCTATAGACATTAGTTGCAAGTTAATTTCCTTTGTCATTTCAGGAGAAAAAGTAGCTGAAATTCCTTGTGAAACACCTACTTTTACAGTTGCTTGGCATCCTAAGAAACATTTATTAGCATTCGCTTGTGATGATAAACATGACAGAGATAGAGATTCAGGAACTGTTAAAGTATGGGGTTTTCCTAATGAACCTTGAATCTATTTTAATCTTTTTAACAATTTGGAAGTCTAGAGTGATGAATATAAGAAGCAATGGTAATCATGTGAATCAGCATTTATGTTGTGATCTTATTTTGTATTGAATGGTGAAAAAAAAGTAATACACAAAAATTTGCAGCAAGCTTTGTTTCTATGTTCTTTCATTGTAACATTATTCATTTTTCATATCATATTTTGTCACATCAAATAAAGATCTTTTCATAAATATGTGTTTTTTGTTCCTAAATTCAAGTCTTACATCTGTCAAACTTGTGTAGGTGCGTTCAACATGCATCCTCAATACAATCTTAGTCCTAGGATGTCCTTCATGACCCTTGACATCCTAGCCCGTAAGATATTTTGAAAATTTGTTGAGATAGGTTACTATCGAGTTTAAAAGGGGGGATAAACAAATTATTTCTAAAACACTTTTCACAGCACATTTTTAACAAATTTTGTCGAAACTTGGTGTAGTGGTTCATAAGCAAACAAGCAAGAAAAATATGTTATATGAGTTATTGCCCTATTTGTTCAAAGTGTGTTTCTCATAAGAAGGCAAAATTTTTATTGATTTTGATTCAACTCTGTTTTAAAAAACCTTTTAAAACAAATTTAGGTCTGTCAAGTGAATAGTATATTTCAGAAATCTTTTCAAGTAGTATTATTGTCAATCTTTTATTAATGGAAATTTTGCACACTGTCCCTAAGTTATTGACATCAGGATGCTTGTGTTTGAAGTAGTAGAGGGGAGATAACTATGTTTTTGTAAAATTGTCTCCCTTTAAACAAAGATCAGCTATTGAAAATACAGTATTCAGTTGAATCAATTGATTTATAATTTAATACAAGAATATTGCAAGGAAAAAGACATTTCTTATATGATATTATTATCCTTTATCTTGACCAAGAGTTGTTGAACTGTTTTTAATTAAACAAATCATTTACAGAATTGTTCTTGGACTGGTCTAGACTAGGCTACTTTTATAAAAAAGACTTTGCTTTTTCCTTTTAAAAGGTTGTTGTGACCTTGAATTTTAGTTGGCCATTGTTTAGATAAAATTATAAATATGATCATATTATTCAAGTCAGAGTAAACCTAATCTTATCTATCATTCACTAGGCTACATTGTGAGCATTAGTTGCTAGAGCTACGTAGTTAGTAGGCCTGAAAAATAATTCTGTGGTAGCAGGCTACTAGTGTTGCATCCTTCGAAATGAACTGTCTTTTAAGGAATTTACAAAGGGATTGTGCTAAACTATTAAGAAATGTTACTTCATGTAGATATAAATCTGATAATACAGCTGGTGGTGTTGGTGTATCAGAACTAGATATTAGTGGTATTTATCCTCCCATTCCAACACCATTCCATCCTGATGAGAGCATTGCTTATGATCAGCTGGAAAACAATTTTAAAATTTGGAACAAAATTCCTTTGAAAGGTAAGTTGAGGTATTGTATAGTCCTACAGTAGCCTAGGCCAATTCTGAATGAATGATCAAAGATTTGAGTGCAAAGTTTAGAATAAAAATCTAAATTTATTTTTTAAAATGCATAGTGAAGGTATTAAAGATACGGTACAATTTTAGATTAAATCGAAAATCAAATTAATTGTGTGTTTTCCACATTAGTCTTTATCCAGAGGCTGAAAACCATATCAATTGATGATGATCATTATTGTCATCTGGTGCTGGTTTCCTTTTGTTTATTTGCAAGTTGAGTTTGACTAGAGGTAGCTGATAAAAATATGCTTGTGACTTGATAGCTATGAGCAAATATTGATCTCAAGTGCATGAATATTACACTGTATTTCTGTTCTAGAACAAACAATGTGCATAAAAGTGCATCAGAAATTCGACAGACAACTAATGATATGTCAAAATTTGAATATTTTCATATTCTGTTCAAGGTCTCATAACAATGGACAATGGATGCTCATTGCTACAGAGGATTGTACTGAGAAATGGTACTTTCTTATGTTCAGATTGTTTTATTATACAGAAACAGTGTTTGATACAGAATGTTTAATATTACAGGATATGTGGTAGAAGGGTCCAATGGAGAATATACATTTTTATCACCTGATGAGAGGGTAGAGGTTGTTAGTAAAGCTGTAAAGTTAGCAGATAAAGATAAATTAATCATAGCAGGCTCGGGTTGTGAATGTAGGTATATTTTTATTATCTCAATAAATTAGTGTGACTTGAATACAAGACATAGTTATTATAGACCTTATTTATATGTCTACCATCTTGGATCCATATCAGGCTCATCACACAAACAAACAAAAGCAATGTCTTAGTCACTGCATTAAAATTGCCACCTTGATTTCTTTAAGGGTGTTAATTGGGCTATTTCACGTTATGAAAAAAGGGAATAAGTATATGAAATAATGATTTCTTGAGACTTGTTGTGCATTTGTTGATGATTTGGGGTCCTTCTCAATAGTTTAAGGTTGATTTCACGTCAATCGGATTTTTTTTAATGAGTTGACAGCCCTTTCAAACATGTCATAAAAATTGGACATTTCAAACCTTTGATACAGGTTTAAAAAAATGTGAATGGATCAATCTACATCAAACTTGGCATAAATGTAGACAATTACATTGCCGAGAAACGTACAGAGCGATTTTCCAAAAAAAATTATTATTTTGGTGGTTACCATGGAAATACGAAAATTTACGAAAATTTATTTGTAGGTACGGCAAACATTTTTCAGGGGCCAAACTGATTAGAATTTTCGAAAAAACTCTCTGTACGTTTCATCCTTATTGAGTAAGCTTTCAATCAAGACCAAGATCGTAATTTTCCAATAAAAAATGGCTGAGAAATCTTGTATCAACCGGGACACATTTTGCTACTTTTTCCTAATTTTTTAGCAAAAACTAACAAAATACCTAATTTTTTTTCGTTTTTTTTCATTCTATATAGTTAAAAAATAAAGTAATAATAATTATCTTCAATCTGAGCCCAAAAATAATAAGTAATTCGCAAAACTTCCATCTCATGTTTTTTTTCTCGAACGCTAGCCCAATCAATACCCTTAATACCTCCTTCTCCAATCTCACTAGCTTGAAACTAATCAAATTTTTCATGTTAAAATCAGGATTGATTATCCTATTAAAGAATACTCAGGGGCGGATCCAGGATTTAGAGAAAGCAGGGCTCTGTAATATAACATGCTTCAAATTCGATTGCACTGCAAGCGCCAAATTTTTAGAGGTTTCTGACATCAGTCGGTCAAAAAAAAGGGGGCTCGAGTCCCTGATACATACATTTCTTCTCACATTTCTGATGAACGGGTCGATGAGGCTGTTTTGACCCATTTTCTCACTGTTGATAGAGTATTTACTGACGTCATATTCCTTCTCATTCTTTGACATCACATTTTATCAATGGTTGTTGTAATTAGTATTATGAGCCTCAGTTTCCAAACGAGGCATGAATAAGGTCTATTCTAAGATAATCAACAGAGGAATGGAATGCTTATACTTTTAGAACACCTTGTGCAAATCTGTGACTGAGTCTCTGAATTCTATATCCTAATAAACAAGTTCATACATTACAAATATTTATTAAGATTGACAATTAAATTTTGAAGAGATTTTGCCCCTAAATAAGTTGACACGAGGAGGATGATTTTGTTTCATCCATTGCTAAAGATGATACGTTATTATGCACTTTGAATAACCCAATTTCTTAATCAACTAGCAATGAAGTAAACTATATTTCAGCAACCAGAGACACAATAGATATGACTAGAAAAATGGCTGATGCCGGGGCAGACGCAGTATTAGTGGTAACACCTTGTTATTATAAAGGGAGAATGACCAATGAATCTTTGATACAACATTATACTAGGGTTTGTATACAATAAAATGAATAAATACATGTTTTATTAGATGATAGAACATGTCACATGATCATATGACAAGTCATATCCTATCATGTCGGGGAGACTTAAATATATTACAACATTATTATCATTCCAATTTTCCAGAAAATTGTCAACCCCACAACCCCCACCCCTTCTCTCCTTCACCTCTTAATTTACAAACAAATAGTCAGCAGTCTGCCTACAATAAAAGCAATAAAGTTGGTATTTTATACCCAGCCTTGCACAATAAGTGGAGAAAAATAAGTAAATGGACATCTCCTTGGCCATGACAGTGGGTGGGGCCAACTGCTTCTGGCTGTTTCACTTTGACTTGACTTTTCACTCCACAATTTAAGATTAATGTCAATTTTTATGCTCTAACAAAATAGGTAGATTTTAATGGTGATAAGGCAGTTTTTCTCAGTCTCATTTAATGAAGTGGTGGTTGTATTACACCTGAAAAGATGATAGCTGCCCTTATTCAGTTTTCATCAATCTGCAATACCATTATAGGTACATGATATGTAGATGGGCCTATTTTAAAGTTTTATATTTATCAATTGTAACCTACTCTAGGTGGCAGATACCAGTTCTATACCTGTGATATTATACAGTGTTCCTGCTAATACTGGAATAGATTTATCACCAGAAGCTATTATTAAACTAGCACCCCATCCTAACATTATTGGTATGAAGGACAGTGCTGGAGATGTAAGTCTTAAATCTTATTTATTTGAGTGAACTTAAAGGGATTGTAAAGGGTAATTCTAAACTTTGTATGTGTATGAGGGACACTGATAGTATCAATTTGCGCAATTTCAATTTCCATTCCGACGTCTGTGGTTCTTGCAATTTTACTAAAAGTAACACGTTTTATGACGTCACTGACAGTGATCTGCATAGATATCAATAGTACCGGAAGGTAGATCACTGTCAGTGACATCATAAAACATGTTACTTTTAGTGGAATTGCAAGAACCACAGATGTTGGAATGGAAGTTGGAGTGGCGCAAATTGATGCTATCAGTGTCCCTGATGCACATACAAAGTTTAGAAATACCCTTTAATTTTGAAATTTGCATTTTTCTAAACTAATGCTCTATCCAAACTTAGCTTATTCAGCTAAGCATTAAATACATGTATAGCACTAACAGAAAGTGTGCTGTTGAAATCTACCATTTAACACAGCTTATTATAGTTATATCCAAAATAGTATATGGCACAAATTACTGTAATGACAGGTAGTGGAAAAAACAATAAAACAAGGAATACCAATTCAATGTTTAATAAATATGGTTCATTAAGACAAAAACAATGAAATAGAGTATTGTGTTTTTCTATTGGAGTTAATCTTTATAGCCTATATTGTTGCAAACTATCAAGAATTAAACCTAATTAAACATTTTATTTTCTAGATCACAAAACTGGCTAGTCTTGTATGTAAAACCAAAAATTTAAATTTCCAAGTGTTGGCAGGCTCAGCAGGGTTTTTATTACCAGCTTATACAGTTGGTAAGTAACATGTGTTAAAATCATGATGTAAATGGTTTCTAATGTTTAGAAAATATTATTCAATTTCATGTCGAGAATGAATTTTAAAATTTTCAGTGCCATAGGACAAAAACTAAATAATAAATATTATATTTACACAGAATAAATAATCACCAGGAAGAAAATTATATTTGTATACTGATATAAAATGTAACTAAACTTGTATATTGTACATGGGTAAACAGTCTTTTAAACCAGGCCTGCGAATAGCGGCCTGCAACACCCTTGAGAATGGCCCCTCAAGAGTGACCTCTTTCTCTAAAAAACGATCTCCTCTCTATGCTAGATAAGCTCTATTTGGCCCTTATATTTTTTTCATAAAAATTCATTTGGCCCTTAACAAAAATTAATTGAGAAGGCCTGTTTTAAACAAGTATAAACTTTGTATCTGATATAATATTTTCATTCATTAGGATGTGTTGGTGGTGTATGTGCTTTAGCTAACATACTAGGTCAAGAGTTGTGTCACCTGGTAGATCTATTCAATGCTGGAAGATATCAAGAAGCTTTAGATGTCCAATATCGGTGTATAGCTCCTAATTCTGCAGTGAGTATATATTTCAATCATCTTCAATCGAATTAAAATATCTCTATGGTTGATTGCCAATTAGACACAATTATTTTATAAGGAACCTTTTATTATTGGAGGTTAAAAAGGGTGAAAAAAAAGGGAATATGGGTTGGGTGGGGGGGGGGGGGTATCGATGAAAGAAAACAAGTATCAAAACATTATTTTTTCTGAAAAAAAATATCCTTTAATATTTGATAACATACGACAAGACATTGTCAACTGACTAAGGTATACCCAATAGTTTGATTTTTCCCAACAGATAGCAATAAAATAACACTCATCTTTGATGATTTTTTGAATTAAGCATCAATATCTGCATTTGCATTAATTAAGATGACTCATAATCAAAGTTAATTTATTATAGAGCACATGATATCAACCATGATACAAAATGATTGATAGTGGAATAATATTTTGTATTCATAAAGTGTTACTTTATTACTTTGATTCTGTAATGTCTGTCAAATGTTTCTTGTATATGTATACCAATAAATACCGATAAATATTACATATTTTAGATAACAAAGCAATATGGCGTTGCTGGATTAAAGAAAGCAATGGAATGGTTTGGTTATTATGGTGGACCAACAAGATCTCCTTTATTACCCGTCTCACAGGCTGAAGAGAAAGTCATACACAACTCATTCACTGAAAATAACTTTTTAAAGAAGTAATGTTTTACTTGTATAAATCAAATGTACACCATTCCTTTGTTATGTGATGAAAATAAATATTGTTTTGTGTTTCTTCAGAGCTTGTCTTTGGTTGAAGATTGTTGCTTGCTCGTCTCAATTTCAGTTTTTATACGCCCTCATCTCTCTATGAGGACGTATATTGTAGTCACCCCTGTCCGTCCGTCGGTCCGTCCGTCAACATTTGCTCGTAAACGCTCTAAAAACTAGAGTTTTTGACAGAATCAAATGAAATTTGATATGTGTATACATATTCATAAAACAAAGATCAAGTTCGAATTTGAGCTATTTTCGATCGTTAGAAGCAGAGTTATTGCCCTTGCCCCAAATCCGTCAGTCCGTCCATCAACATTTGCTTGTAAACGCTCTCAAAACTAGAGTTTTTGACGGAATCAAATGAAATTTGATAAGTGTATACATATTCATAAAACGAAGATCAAGTTCGAATTTGAGCTATTTTCGATCGTTAGAAGCAGAGCTATTGCCCTTGCCCCAAATCCGTCGGTTCGTCCATCAACATTTGCTTGACGGAATCAAATGAAATTTGATATGTGTATATATATTCAGAAAACGAAGATCAAGTTCGAATTTGAGCTATTTTCGATCGTTACAAGCAGAGTTATTGCCCTTGCCCCAAATCTTAAATATGCTATTTCTCTCTTAGTTTTCAACCGATTTTGATGAAACTTAAAATGGATGTTATTGGACCGAAATCGAAAGGTTTGAGAAAGTTTAGTTTTCTCCTGATTAAATTTTTTCCATCTTCGACTTTTTCGTTAGGCGTATATGGCCGTGGTCCACTATCTTTAAAACAGAACTTGCTACATTTAGAAACTATTTTGTGACAGTGATTCTAATGAACACAATATCATTACTAACCTCTGTTCATCTGTTCATATTGAAGTACACTGAATTATTACAACCTCTTACAAAGTCCACTGACAGAGGCGGATCCAAGCCGGGGGGGGGGGGGCTCAATTTTTGGCCAACTGATGTCAGAACCCTCTAAAAAGTTGGCGCTCGCAGTTTCGTTGAATTTGAACCATTTCAGTATTTTTGTCACAACTAACCTTTTATCATTAATAACTTTTAACAGGCCTGACATCACCGTACATCAGTAACTTTATCATTACTAACCTGTAATAAGCCTACTACCATCTTGGTACATCAGTAATTTTATCATATATTAACCTCTGATAAACCTACTATCAGTAACTGTATGTTTGGTAGGCCTTATAAAGCTTAGCATCACCAATGTTCCTTTAGCAACGGCTATCATTTCATTTCATTCCGAATGTCTAACGTTGCTGAAGGAACATGAGTATCACCGTACATCAGTAACTTAATCATTAGTAACCGCTAATAAAGCTTAGCATCACCGTACATCAGTAACTTAATCATTAGTAACCTCTTATAAAGCTTAGCATCACCGTACATCTGTAATTTTTTCATTAGTAACTTCTAATAAGCCTACCATCCGTAACTTTATCATATATCTAATGGAAATGAAATGAAATGGAGTTCTGCTTTTCTGCACCTTTATGGGCTAGTAAGGACAGGTAAATGCCATGCAGTGTGTAATGAGGGAAATTTGGCCAGGACAGCAGCACAAGTCTGCTTTTAATTTAATGCAACTGTTGAGGGATGCACATGCACAGCATATAGCATGCAGGGCCTCGGTTTAGTTTCCCATTTGAACGACTCATGCTTTTTCCATGCCAGCCCCTCAAACCTGCATCATCGACAGGGGGAAACTGGGTTGAAAAATCAAGGTATCATCTCAACCCATGCCGTATTGACCTCTGGACCTCCAGGTTAGCGAGCAAGCGTCCAACTCACTGAGCCACTGCGGCTATCATATATCTGATCAAGAGATGGGGTGTCTTGAAATGCAAAATTGCTCGATTCAACAATTATTGACAGAATTAAAACAAAACATTCAGATATTGAGGGGAAAAATTCTAGTAACAAGTGAACACTTGATATAGGAGGCCAATGCTCTTAACAGAAGTTTTGTAGGTTGTCAATTTAGGGCCTGTAAAAGCTCAACTTGAATAACATGGGTTAGTAGTGAGATCATTCCAGCTACCAGCATCAAAGACTTGATGTCATCTGATCCATTAATTTATGACAAATCAAAACGGGCAACAATAAGCAATCTTATGATGACATACCAGTACATCAATACCGTACTTTTATAATAGTGTTTGTAATATATTAATAAAAGTTTCCAATTCAAATATTTATTCTCTTAACAAAATGAAATAATAGATCAATGGAAGGAAAAGAAAATGAAATAAGGTGTTATAGATTGATTATATTAAACTGGTAATCATTGTCATTAAAATCAATAACAAACAAGTGATAGTTCATTTGAAATTATGTAAGATCATATGAATTAGTTTGAACATGGGGTTTTGTTTGAGTCAGTAGCACTTTCACAGTTTTCAGATTTCGTATAAACTTGTATGGGTCTACGAAAACCTTTAGCTTTATGATTTACTGTATCAATCACTTCACATTTATGAAATCCCACTTCTGCTAAAAGATATTCTCTAAACTGTTCTGGTTTCAACTTAATGTTTTGAAAGTTATAATGAATGTTTGGTGTTAGATTTTTCCTCTTCTTATAAGAAGCCCATGGTTGAGGTTCTAAAATAAGCCTTCCTCCAGGACGCAGATGCTTGTGAATTCTTTTGAAGAATATTTTAATACCTTCATCTCCATTGTTCAAATGAATCCACTTTGAAATACTTAGAGCTAGGATTGTGTCATATTCTTCTTTCACTAAACTTAACTGATCTTCATTTTCTAAAACATAATTTCCTTGTTTGAATACAATGTTCTGAGGGAAGCTTGAAGATTCTGATTGAGGACGTTTGACTAATGGTGGGGCTTCAAGAGGACCAAACACTACATTATTTGACACAGGGAATACTGGCTTTTCTTTCTGTTGGGCGTCAACATAATACCGAATATTTTTACGAGCTGCAGAAATAAGAGAAGAGTCAATGTCAATCCCAACTATTTTTTTAGGTGAGAGTTTCTTAGCAACCAAGATCGTTAAATGTCCAACATTACATCCTATATCTAACACATCCTTTCCTTTAAACCATTCTATATCAAAGAACTCTAGTCTTATATCTTCAATGTCTGTAGGATTTCTATAGCCATAATATCTATTATAGTTCCCATGAATAAATTTAGGTTTTTTCTTCTTTCCTTTCTGGTTTTGGACATTAGCACTAGTAACAACGTTATTGTTTTGTACACCTCCAGCCTCAGATTTTGAATCTTTTAGCTGAGAATCTTGTGGTTTATTAAATTTAAGTTCTTTAGCACTAACTAAATCGGCAGCACATTCACTCATTGTGCGTCTCCTGCGTCTGGATGTAGGGGTGAATTGAGGTGATAACATGGTGGTATTGCTGGTACTTGGTATAGGAGCACTCAAACATTTAGCTTGTGATTCTGGATCTAGTTCATAACTCACATCTATTCCAATTGGTGTTGTAACTTTCCCTTCATTGACATTACTAGTGTTTGAGTCATCTTTTTTCCTATGTCGATGTCGCTTTCTTCTACGTCCAATATTGTCATCCAGACTGTTTAAGTTTAATGGATCGGTTATATTGGGAGGAATAACCACATCAATTGATTTAGGTGAGGGATGCCATGGTGATGCTATAGGTGACATGTTAGCTAAACTCTGGCCTGTCAATCCATTTAAGTTTAATGGATCTGCTATTGATCCACCAAGTAAAAATTTGGTTGGAAGTGATATTTTCTCTTCTCGCATAACACAGCTGTGACTTCTTTTTCTTTTATATGCAGCATTATCTTTAAAATTACAGGACCATCGCCTTTTCCTTGAAAGAGAGTTGGATCTTTGACCTGAATCTTCATTCAAAGTTTTACCATTATTACTATATGCTGAATTCTGATTATCATCTCCTCCTTTCTTCTGTTTTTGATAAGAACCATTGTCATATTTAGGTTTTAAGCTTGATGCAATCTCAGTGGTTGATGGTGTTGATTTCAATGCAACTGTCGTCTCAGCTCTTACTTTAACACTCATAACTTTCTCTTTTTTAATGTCAGTGCTTACATCAACACTGGTTCATCAAAAAGGAGGTTATGTTCTAAAAATAGATAACAAAATGGACCGTTCCACAAACGTTCTACTTTGTTGACAAAATGTTTGAGGGGTTTAACAGTTCAAATCACACAATTATATAGTCAATTTTACAAAATTCAGCTTCAGATAACAATTTCCAATATATCATATCATACTTCATCTGATTTTCCATAAAATTAGTGTAATCTCCAGAGATATCTGATTTGCTGCCTTCTCACTCGAAGGATGCAGCGAAGTGCGGCGTTGAGAGTACGATAGAATAACAATCGGAAGTGTGTCAAGTCGCGATTATCATTTAACAAAATCAATGCAGCCCTAAGAAATACTGGTAGATCGAATCTTGTATTTTTTAGATTTGAGCAAAACCCAAACCAAAATTGTAAACACAAAACGAAATAATATGAATTAAAAATAAGTAAAAAACTATAAATTACCAAGCATGCTCATTTATCAGGGTATGAAATATGCATAGAAAATCTTCTTTTCCCTAGATATTAGTTTAGAATTGAGGAATTGCTTTAGCTTTTTTCAGTGTACAAGATATTTGAATGAAAACAGGTTGCATTTTGTTCCGAATTTTTCATCCATTTTTTAAGGCTGTAAATAGTTTTTACTTATCTTAAATGTGAAACCCGACCACATTTTCTAAAACAAAGACTGTAAAATAATATCAAGCCAGTAATACAAAATCAGTATTTTCGTTTCCTAATTTTAACAATAGATAATTTTTAGTATACTAAGACTGCTTCAAAACAAACTGAAAGTAGCTTTGTCGTTGTCCTGTTATAAACAAAATGTAAAATTAATTATCACAAGATAACCATTACAGTCGACAAATCAATTTTAGCTGATATGAATAGAGGCTTGTTTAGATCTTTTGAAAACTATCTTAGATGCAGGCAAGAGTCAAATTTGCAGATCCGCAGTGCCTTTTTTGGGAAAAAACAGGGAAAAACACAATTCCGTCAAATTGAAAACAACCCAAGTAAATCTAAATTGAAGAATGGTAATTCACTACATAATATATTTATAAGGACGCTAAACAGTTTAACTATGATAGATATTTGGACAGATTGAAAACTGGTCATTAAAGTGTAGAATGTCATGGAATGGAAGACAGTGCCAATGTTCATTAACAAACTTAACACTTCCATCCAACAATTCAAAATCATTTTTAAGACATTTTTATTATTTTTAGCTCATATTCCAATTCACATAAATATAATTAAAATGATATATATGATACTAGTATACCGTAAAACTTAGTTTGAGTCTGTAAACTATAGGGCCCACAGGCAAAATGTTAATTTTAACAGTATTAGTATGAACACATAGCATTTTCTCTGTATGTTGTTATTTTAGATTATAAATGGTATGCTGCAATATTAATATCCACTACATGGTAAGTATCACTATCAAGAAACATGTAAATTGTATGTTTGAAGTGTTGTCATTCCAATATTTTTCAGACATGATAAAAAAAGACTTGAGTTAAACCAACACCTCCAATAGTAGATTGAATATACTAAAAGTTTATGTTTGTGATTTGTGAAGACTAAAAATTGGTCCAGTAAAAATTACAAAAACCTGAAATATGGTTCAAATGCACCAAATCGATGCCTTTTTTCCTAGAGAGGACCTCCTGTTGAGGTTAGCACTGGCAGTATGTCACTCTACAAATAATCCTGGTTGTACCCTCCAATATTTTGGACAAAATAATCAGTTTTTGTTTTGAATATGATCATTTTTTTTATGTTATTGTTTGTAGTGGAGCAGTATTATGGTTTGAAGTATTAAACATAGATGCATTTAAAGTTAAAAAAAATAACAATTTGCGAAATATTTCACTCACCAGTATTGAAAAAGCACTACAATTAAAAGGTAACATCAGACATTCAAAATTCCCTCAATCCTAATCTTATTAATAATAGTAGCAGTACCATACCATTAATAATATCTGAATTGTCTATCAATCTCTTTATTTCTATAACTATTTAATGTTGATATATTATTTGGACATATATTGTTGACTCTATTGTCCATGTATCTCTGTCAAGTAATTACTTAAAGAGGCATGTTCACCAGACAGAGTTCTTGATCTTATTTCTTTATCAATAATGTTCCTTATATTTCTAGTCAGCTAGTTATTTAAAATTTTAAACTGATTACTTTCTTTCAAATATTTGTCTTTGACCCACAATCTTTTAACTTTACTATACAACTTTATTTTGTAGATAAATTTGTTTCTTGGTTTCACTCTCGAAGCTTGGATCCAAATAAGTTATTAGAGTTGACCAAATCAAGTAGTGAAGCTACTAGAGATTTAGGTATTGAAGCTTTAGCTGGTATTGATTGCTGGCAAGGTGAGAAATGATCCATGTGTTTTCTTTGTCTCAGATTTGAGCATCTCTGGTTTTCAATATTTATAGAAATGAAGCATAGTGGGTTGAATTTTTACAGTGATGATTATGGTCAAGTTATAGTGAAATAAAAGTATGCACAAGAGGGAGGGATTATAAACATTAGCATAAAAACTACTGATTTAGCTGTAGTTAAGTCTTTGTGATCATACCCATGGTCTGACTCATCTGATTTAAATTACTGACTTCACTTGTCAGTACTGTCATGCCAACTTTTCAGAACACCAGTTTAAAGAAGTAGGTGAGAAAGTAGATGGTAGAACATTGGTAAGATTAGCTAGATCTAAAGATGTAGATCCTAGATATTTTACTCCTTCTCCTTGTCAAAACACCTCTCAGGTAAGATCTTATTATCTTATCATAGTTACTGATATATGGTTTTGATTTCCATCTCAAGTTCCTCTTCTGTTCAGAAAAGTACTTCAATAATAATATTTTGATAGTGTGGAATAAATAAATAAGTAAATAGAGTGTCCCTGGTATAAATAAAATGTTCAAAAAATTATTTTAATGAACCTGTAAGAGACTACTCAAAATGTATTATTCTGATTATGTAGAAAGCTATGTATGAAGAACTGATAGATTTATTACAAGTATTACCTGATAACCACCAAGATAGATGTATAGATTATTTTACACAGATAGCATTGAAACATGCTCAACCACTACAAGATCACGTAAGGAAATTTCATTTAAGTGTTCATGAACAACATAAAAAAATGAGAAAAGATTTTAAACCATCAGGTAGGGCATTTGATTAATTTCTGAAAATTACTTTATGTATTTATATTACAGTAAACTCTGTTTTACAAAAAAATAGACTGAATTATTATAGGATCTGTAGAAGAGAAACCCCAATAAACAGGCACAATCTTAGCTTCAATTCAGCATCTTAATCTGGTCCCACAGTGACCAGTTTGTAATTTACCTCTCTTAATCACTACCGAATCCATTGAAAATTAATTATCAGTAATCTGCTAGTGCTGACGACATTAAGGGTAATTATGACACAGTAAGGATTAATCACTAATTTAATTGAGGATACTACTTCTATTGTTTTCACTGATTACACATTACTCCATTCACACATTTTTAACACCAACAATTGACCAAAATACTCTTGTTTGATTACTTATAACACTCTAAATCCATCTAAAACAGTATTTAGTCTGATGAGCTGCTAGTTTACAGGGGTTCACTGTATAGTCTTATGAAATATGAGAGGAATGGATCTTTAAATTGGACTTCTCGTTGGCGACTGATAAAACATTCATATTATTCGTTTCTCATTTCACTGTTTGGAACTTATTAAGATTATTTCATTGTTTGCTATAGGGTGGTTTTTGGAGTTTTGGTGGGTCAACTTTGGCATCTCCTGACTCAGCAGATCATTTATCTGAATCAACTATAGAATTGTGTAGTTTAGCAGCATTAGTCAGACATTCAACAGTAAGTAGACCTATTTACCTATTGTTTTATATCGCCATGTTTCTGGAAAATTCCACCATTTGTCGCTTTCATTTTTTCTTTTACGCCATTTTCTGAACCAACAAATTATCACATTCTTTAATGTTTTTTACAGATACACAGTAATTGTGTTAAGATAGTAGAATCTGGAGGGTTAACAGTATTACAAAAAGTATATCAAATAAAATGTGACTGTATTAAAACAAAGATATTAATTGGTAGAATATTAGCTAATTTATCTATTATTGAACAGCTAAATGACTCTATAATTACTTCAGGTATGTAAATCAATATCATATAATTTATTGTATTCTCCCCAAACCCTAAGCTTTTTACAAGTAGTAGAATTCTGAAGGCAATTTCAAATAATAGGGGACACTACTTTTATAATTATAATTTAATACAAGAATTGTTGAAAGTTAGGAAGATTGATTTCTAGAAGACATTCCAAATTTCTGATAGCATTGGTGCAAATTAATTCCCATTTGTTCAAATTTGGTTGGTAGATTCCGCTACGATGCTGATATCGCAAACTAGGTAGTTGTTGATAGTCGTAGTTGTTGGTAGTCGTAGTTGTTGGTAGTTGTAGTTGTTGATAGTCGTAGTTGTTGGTAGTTGGAAAGGTTCAATCTGATCTGTGATGTTGTTTTGGTAATTAAAGAAATTCGTAAGATCTGGTTGGGTCGAATAACATGGCTCTGAAACTCATCCCTGAGTAGTGTGGCGTAAGTTACTCGGTCAATTTTATTCTTCCAAACTCATTGTGATCATGGTTATTCTTTTGGATGGTTGTAGTTAAATTTTGTTCCAGTCTAATTAAAATCAGACCCTAATTTTGTTTCGTTGGTTTTTTTTTTTTAATCCGTTTTTTTAACCACTACATTAGGGTCTGAGAACGAGGCGCTGTAACAGCCGTTCACGTTAACTTTGACCTAACCTTGATAAAAATGACCTAATAAACTAGTCTACAGCACTTAGGAATCCTAGAATGCACCTATTGTTCGAGAACCAAATCCCAGCGCAGGAGAGGGCAAAGATCTGATTGGTTAAAACAAAGGTCATTCAGGTTAGGTCAAAGTTAACGTGAACGGCTGTTACAGCGCCTCGTTCTCAGACCCTAATGTAGTGGTTAAAAAACGAACGAAACGAAATTAGGGTCTGATTTTAATAAGACTGATTTTGTTCAAATTTAAAAACAGATATCTCAAGGTGCAGTTTTGGATGGCAATTCTTGTCTGTAAACATAAACCGTAAAAACTTAAATTGTTTTTTAGGTTGGATTAGTATTTTAGCAGAATGGATCAATTGTAACAGTCTTATACTATCATCATTAGCAGCTAAAATATTGTCTAATTTAGATAGTGATTTTAAACATCATTCATTAGAGGAGGGTGTTTATATTCTTCACCCTATGTATAGAACTAAGTAAGTATATTATCTTTTCTTGATAGTTTTGTCTTTTTTTTCTGAGATAAATAAAATGCGCTACTATAGGAAACCAAAATATTCGCTGAATCACATTTTGTCTGTTATTTTTGCATGAATTGAATTATTTACCTTGAAATAGCTCTGGGAGTCTTAGAATGTCTTTAGATTGATGCAAATGTAACCTATTGAAAAAAAATTTATGAAATATAATTTTACAAAATAGTAAAAATATATTTTCCAAATTTATCTTAAGATTGTAAATAAAATGTTTTATTCTTTTTACAGAAAGAAACCAGTTTTAGATATTGTACTAATACATGGTATAATGGGAGGATCATTTAAAACATGGAGACAACATGATTCAAGTAAAATACAAAATAATGTGACAACATCTTGTTGGCCAAAGGTATTGTTAAACAAGTTATTTTAGAAAATAATATTTTTTGATGGTTCAAATTCTCTGACACTATTAGATTGTCTAAAATTTTGAATTTGTACATAATGTTGTATTCTGTTAAAAATTCAGGACTGGTTAACAGAAGATATAACAGGGAATATTAGAATTATAAGTGTAGACTATGATACACATTTATCAGAATGGGCAGCAGATTGTCCTTATGACACAGAGAAGTAAGTCTTTAGTATCAAACAATTTCTCTCAAGTAGTAAATCCTTTTGTCTAAACAGCAGATTAAATTGTTTAGAACAAGAAGAACTATGGCCTTGAGTTTAATTTTCCCAACTAATAGTTTCTGACTGTAAATAGAAAGTGTATAGGCATGAATCTATTTTCATCTGTAATACTATTTACTTTCATACAAATTAATGCTCTGCACGTGTTTGTAATTTCATTTTTTGATGAAGTCAATGACTATTATTTTTAAACGCTCTTTAATTTTTTTGATGAAGGCATTGACTATTATTTTTAAATGCTCTTTGATGAAGCCATTGACTACTATTTTTAGATGCTCTTTAATTTTTTTGATGAAGTCATTGACTATTATTTTTAGCACAGGTACCGGTACATGTGGACAGGCCTTTGGATATTTTATTCTAATCTAAGTTCCCCCAGAAATCCTTATGAGGTGTAAATTTGTTTTATTTTCGTGAAAAAATGTTTTTAAATATTTTTTTGATGAAGTTATTGACTATAATTTTTAGACACTCTTTAGCTAATAGAGGTGATGAAATAATAAAGAAGTTAAAAAAGGCTGGTATAGGAGAAAGACCAATTATATGGATGGGACATTCTCTCGGAGGTAACTATTTTTTATTTTGAGATGATTGGATTCAACCTAGATTATGTTATCTTTATTCAGAAACTGGGTCATTTAGATTTTTGAGACCCTCTTGCAAAAACAATATCAATGATACAACAAAAGAATACAGTGGTATAAAAGATTTTACCAAGGGTTTTATATTTTATTATAGGTTTATTAATAAAACAGATACTAGAATTATCTTTATATGATAAAACAACAGAATACAGTGGTATAAAAGATTTTACCAAGGGTTTTATGTTTTATTATAGGTTTATTAATAAAACAGATACTAGAATTATCTTTATATGATAAAACAACAGAATACAGTGGTATGAAAGATTTTACCAAAGGTTTTATGTTTTATTATAGGTTTATTAATAAAACAGATACTAGAATTATCTTTATATGATAAAACAACAGAATACAGTGGTATAAAAGATTTTACCAAGGGTTTTATGTTTTATTATAGGTTTATTAATAAAACAGATACTAGAATTATCTTTATATGATAAAACAACAGAATACAGTGGTATAAAAGATTTTACCAAGGGTTTTATGTTTTATTATAGGTTTATTAATAAAACAGATACTAGAATTATCTTTATATGATAAAACAACAGAATACAGTGGTATGAAAGATTTTACCAAAGGTTTTATGTTTTATTATAGGTTTATTAATAAAACAGATACTAGAATTATCTTTATATGATAAAACAACAGAATACAGTGGTATAAAAGATTTTACCAAGGGTTTTATATTTTATTATAGGTTTATTAATAAAACAGATACTAGAATTATCTGTATATGACAAAACAACAGAATACAGTGGTATGAAAGATTTTATCAAAGGTTTTATATTTTGTTATAGGTTTATTAATAAAACAGATACTAGAATTATCTTTATATGATAAAACAACAGAATTCAGTGGTATAAAAGATTTTACCAAGGGTTTTATATTTTGTTATAGGTTTATTAATAAAACAGATACTAGAATTATCTTTATATGATAAAACAACAGAATTCAGTGGTATAAAAGATTTTACCAAGGGTTTTATATTTTATTATAGGTTTATTAATAAAACAGATACTAGAATTATCTGTATATGACAAAACAACAGAATACAGTGGTATGAAAGATTTTATCAAAGGTTTTATATTTTGTTATAGGTTTATTAATAAAACAGATACTAGAATTATCTTTATATGATAAAACAACAAAATACCGTGGTATAAAAGATTTTACCAAGGGTTTTATATTTTATTATAGGTTTATTAATAAAACAGATACTAGAATTATCTGTATATGACAAAACAACAGAATACAGTGGTATGAAAGATTTTATCAAAGGTTTTATATTTTGTTATAGGTTTATTAATAAAACAGATATTAGAATTATCTTTATATGATAAAACAACAAAATACAGTGGTATAAAAGATTTTACCAAGGGTTTTATTATACGCCCTCATCTCTCTATGAGGACGTATATTGTAGTCACCCCTGTCCGTCGGTCCGTCCGTCGGTCCGTCCGTCCGTCAACATTTGCTCGTAAACGCTCTAAAAACTAGAGTTTTTGACGGAATCAAATGAAATTTAATATGTGTATACATATCCATAAAACGAAGATCAAGTTCGAATTTGAGCTATTTTCGATCGTTAGAAGCAGAGTTATTGCCCTTGCCCCAAATCCGTCAGTCCGTCCATCAACATTTCCTTGTAAACACTCTAAAAACAAGAGTTTTTGACGGAATCAAATGAAATTTGATATGTGTATATATATTCCGAAAACGAAGATCAAGTTGGAATTTGAGCTATTTTCAATCGTTACAAGCAGAGTTATTGCCCTTGCCCCAAATCTTAAATATGCTATTACTCTCTTAGTTTTCAACCGATTTTGATGAAACTTAAAATGGATGTTATTGGACCTAAATCAAAAGGTTTGAGAAAGTTTAGTTTTCTCCTGATTTAATTTTTTCCTTTTTCGACTTTTTCGTTAGGCGTATATGGCCGTGGTCCACTATCTTATCTTTTATTATAGGTTTATTAATAAAACAGATACTAGAATTATCTTTATATGATAAAACAACAGAATACAGTGGTATGAAAGATTTTACCAAAGGTTTTATATTTTATGGTGTACCACATCATGGTTCTTATTTATCACAATTATCAAATAAAGCATTTTATATTCTGTACCCTTCTGTTGAAGTCCAAGATTTGGAATATGGTAAGAACAAGTACTATAACTTTTTGTAATTTACTTTATTATTCTACCATTTTGATTTTTTTTTACACAAACTTTAGCTTTAGGCAGTTGGTTAGAGTGTGATTCCTTCCATTTGCTTGGTTACATCATGGGTAACATTCCCTTGACAATGAATAAGTCATATTTGCTAGTCAGAAAAGATGAATTCCACGAAAGGTGTGTTCATTGACCAGCTAATAGAAAGAATCTTTTTTAAGGGATTGTAAAGAGGTTTACTAAACTTTGTATGTGTATAGGGGACACTGATAGCATCAATTTGCCCCATTCCAATTAACTATATTCATTTCAGCAATGTACTTGCATGTATTTTTTTCAGAATCTCCAAAATTAAAATTATTACATAATAATTTTTTACAATTTGTCCAAAATAATTCTATACCTTGTTTAACATTTGGCGAATTGAGGAAAACACAACTTAGAAAAAGATTAAAACTGGAAATAGTGCCACCTGAATCTAGTGGTAAGAATGGTTAAGTTTTTCAGTTACTTAATTCAGCATTTATTATTAAAAATGGGTCTGATGAATAAATCTAGCAGGGAACTTAGGAAGATAAATGTACTGGTAGCCTTTTGTTTAATGAATAGCAGCAGTGCATTTATAATAAAAATGAAGAAACAAAAACTTAATGTCCATATCTGATATCTTTCCCTTGAAAGGATCCATGAAACCCAAGTTAAAACATTAAAAAATTGCAATCTTTTCCATAAGCTGTTTTGAAAGGTGACAGGAATCTTTTGTTGAAATATAAAATGTGAAATATGAATGTATGTTTTGTTTCAGATACTGGTTATGGTGATTATTATCAGTTTGATACAGATCATATTGGTATCTGTAAACCCAGTGATAAATCTTCTGAAATATATCAGAAAACTTTACACTTTATAGTACAGTGTATTGAAAACAATGAAGACATTGCTAGTGATTCAACTATAGAAACTTTACCCACCTATTTGTTGATTGAGGCATTTTAAATGTAGACTTTGCAAATGTTTAGTGTGATTTTATTGGTCTGGATTATCTCTTTCAATGAGCAAACTTGGTCATATAGAGAAAACGGTTGATTGTCTAGATTCATTCTTAAGTTACTATTCCTTTGAAGTTTTAAGAAAATGCTGCATATTTTAGTTTTAATCTCAGTTTCCCATATTTTATTTTTGTTTAAAATTTGAAATGTTTTATATGGTGCATTATTGATCTGAATAAATATGGAAGGATTATGATATGATAGAGTGTCCGCTTGTCCCTGTGTACAGACGACCATGGACACTGTGTTGAAATGGTGGTAAATTAATTGTAGTCCCTGCTTAGTTTTATTGTGGTATTAGTTATTTCCCTTGAATGAGCTAGCTTTTTGGCCAGTATTGAAGATAAAAGCTGATCTGGTGAACCCAATCAACTACCAACTACCTAGTTTGCGATATCAGCTGCTGCTGGAAGCGAACGTTAACTTGTCATCTACCAACCAACCAACAAAATTGGTGTGGATTTCCGATTGTTTTAGTGAATTATTTCCCCTACACTATTGAATGAGCTAGCTTTTTGTCCAGTATTGAAGATAAAAGCGGTCTGGTGAACAAAATTGGTCTGGATTGCCGATTGTTTTAGTGAATTATTTCCCCTACACTATTCCACTATTTCGTCAATCAAAAATCTCGTCATGGAAAAATCGGGAGCAATAAAGCCATATTTATCCTGGGTTAATATGATTCGATTTGGTCTAAAAACCACTTAAGATCAAAATCACGAGGTGCATCTACTGTTTTAAAGATCTGCCCAAATGTTTCAATAATTTCACGGTTAATATTTACTCATTTATTGATATACTTCCTCAAATGAAAGGTTCATCCATACCAATATATTACCAATGTGTTCGCATGGATTTCAAGATTTGTTTTACGGTTGGGATCGTTCGTGCTTGGTTTTATTATTCATACTCTCACCAGAAGGTCCATACAAAAACTCTAGCATAGCGGATCAGTTGTGAAATCTACACGCTATAAGCTGGGTGGTTGTGGTATGTTACTGCACATGAATAGAAATTATACAGTCTGACACAAGGATCGTGGTTGTTTTATATAATCAATTCTGACCTACTTTGTCGAATATTCACAAAGAGTTTTCTCCCTTGATATTGAATTTCATATTATTATTTTTTAAATATAACATTACTTCCCTTGATCTTTTTAAAATTGAGCCAATTATGCAGATATTAGAGGTATTCAACCAGAGCCTTTGTATCTCTGGTAAAACGTGCTCAACGTAACATCACGACGCTACCAGTGGAACATATTTCGTTGTTCCACGATGCATGATGCTTATTTTTCCACATACCTATCATAACTTACCATAACTATTAACTCTTAAGTAAACTTCTGAATTGGTCTTTCTCAGATGGAACATCCTGAATTTGAATCTTCCAATAACGCACCTGCTCTTCCAAATGTCGAGACCGGATAGCGCAAGAACTGTTGACCATCCACTACCTGTCGGGATGTCTCCAAGCACTTTCATCACGTCTTTCTTTTCTTACAAGATTTTGTGCCAAAACGTTCTGGCACAGTATTTTTGACACCCTGATTGCATCAAGAGATTTCTTTCGATAAAACATCGTTCCTGCACGCACCAAATAAATGGCATCATAATTGCTAGAGCAAGCTACTTTAATGACCTTACCAATGTCTTTTAGTGTTATTTCAGTCTTGTGTTAGTGACCCTTTTGCTGGTGTAGCTGGGATCTCGCTTTTTAAGCTAATCTAATTCGTTATAATTACGAATAAGCTTTCAAATCCCCGTGTATCCATAATTATAAGTAAAAAATACGACTCTTCGTTTAGTAAGACTATGCCTTGTATAGAAAACACAAATACAAAAATGAAAGATAAATGTTTAGGTAGGCTACTGGTTCAATTGAAGGGATTTTTGGGCTGTTCTAGTGATTCTGACGGCTATTTACATATCTTCAAGGCCCAAATCGACCCTCGAAAATGCTGAACATTCCCCTTTAAAGTTTCTTAAATCAGATTAAGTGTAAGTCTTTTTCAAGTTTTAATTTCAAGGTGGAAGTGTGTTGACTTTAAAACTTAAATTACAATCAAACCCTATAATAAGACCTTCTAGGTTATGCCATTATGCCATTTTACACGTTCATTCCGTCAGTCCTCGCAAGACTGTTGGTGTATTACCAATAAACATCTCTAGTACAAAACAAATTTTGGACAAGAACTCCTTTGTCAGTTATGATGCTATCTTGTGGATCAAACAAGGACAAGGTTAGACATGCATCACAAGTACCCATCAGATCAAAACTGTGTCGTGAGTATTTATTATGAGCGGAAACAAATCTACATCCCTGCCTTTACCCAATCAACAAAGTACATTATTTGTGACGTTTAATAGGCGGGAAAATGAGAGCCCTAGGATTGGTCAATCTAAATAATAAAACCAAGCACGAACGATCCTAATCGTAAAACAGATCTCGAAATCCATGTGAACACATCGGCAATATATTGGTAGCAGCCAATGAACTTTTCATTTGAGGAAGTAGATCAATAAATGAGGAAATATTTCATAATGAAAATTGGTATTTGGGTTTGCAGCTCTTAACTCGGCGTTAGAAACGTCAGAGGCTTCAACAGTACAAGACAGGGACCAGAAGTTCGTAAAATTACAAGGTTTGGTTTAACGTAAGGTTTGTTTTTAGTGCAATCAAGCAACTTGAGAGTCTTGACAGACATGGTTGTATTATGTGCCTATTTTCTGACTCTGAATCTAAATCCCACATCTGCCACTAAGTGAAGCATTTCGAGCAGTAAGGGATTTGGACTAAAGTATATGTTCCAAGTCCTATGGGCAGCCCTTTTTTATCCTCGGAGGTTGCTACAACTAGATATTTAGGATCGTGGTGAAAAAACAATAAATGACAATTAGATACAGGAATGACGTAAAGATTTATTCGGTTTGAAACATAGGAAAAATAATTTCTATCTGATACTGATTTAATCTTCTAATGAGTTCAAGTATTCGCTTAAAGGGCCATTCTGCATTTTTCAAAAAAGTTTCCATTATCAAAACCAGCGCAAATATTAACTGAAAGTATTTCTAAAGTATGCTCATTATATCTATGCATCTTCTTGATCAAACTGAATTTGTTATTTAAAGGGTTTTTTACAAACAGGGAGTACTTATTGTTAATTAAGCAATTTGACCTAGTTTGGGTGTTTGCCCTTTAAATGGCTGTATATTTCTAGCTGAAACCTTTTGAATACACAAGAGGGACATTTCTCTACAATTTGGCGTTTATTTTACTCAAATCCGTTCAGTGGTTTCCTATCAGCGTCCAAAAAACATAACAGACTTAAAAACCTTACGTAAGGTTTTTAAAAAAATTTTCATGTTTTTAGCGTTTAAAAATTAACGGTTGGATTTTTTTAGCTAAAACTTTCAGATACATTAAAGGGCACATAGTTACATATTTTGGTGTAAAGTTTTCACAAGTTTGAGCAAAAAAAATTTTTGACCTAAAAAAAATTCAGACTGTCCCTTTAACTAGCTGATATTGATGTTCTGACTAAGTGTGGGCATTATCTCTACCACTCTGTCGTGGTTTGTAGTTAATGATGCTGGAGCTTCGACTTGAACTGTAGGCTACTTTTCATTACAGTATCAGGATTAAACGATCGAGATCTGGACAAGATCTAGACAAGATCTGGACCAGGACCTGCTCGACCCAACTGAAGAGGATGATTCTGACGGTTTCCTACGTGTAATTTTGGGTGGAGAAATTCAATACCTTCGGCGCTGATGAGTTGTCTCTCTCGACTCCCTTCTATCACTCCGTAGCTTATCCGACATGATTTAATCTTCCAGTGTATTGAGATAGTTTGCTTGACAGCTTTATTAGTCCTTCTGCTACTACTTTCTATGATTGCCATGGGCCCTAGGGTGGTTTTCTTTTCTTGGAAAAAGATAGGAACATCCATTGCGCTGATAGCAGTTCTATTTCATAATGTGTCGCTTTACAAGAAACTTTCTTTCGTTTCTTTTCTTTTCTATCTTGTTCCTAAGGTGGAAGGAGCACCACTGAGGTTAAGGGGCTGAAAACCATTTTGGAGGATTTATCCCTTTGTATAACCTTATTTTGTCATGCTGTACAAATTTACTAGCACCGTGTTGTTCGATACAAAAGATCACTTAAAGGCACATTGCGGGATTCGTATGTTTACAAAATGAAATTTACGGGATTTCGGGACAAAAGTTATTCTAGCTTAATCTCTGATGTTTAATTAAGTCAAAAAACTAAAATTCACGGCTTTGGGTACTCAGATGGCTTCGATGCAGCTGGATTTAAAATCGGGATCTAATAAAATGATTTCCATAAATAAAATGCTAATGAGGTCAAGCGGGGGGCGTGTTAGTTAAATGACGTCACACTCCAATCTCCAGTAGCGCGTGCTAGTAGTGGGCGGAGCTTGTGAGTTATTGACGTCTCACTCAATCAACACAGTGTTGAAACGTAAACAAACAAAATTTCCTTCAAATGGCTGTAGAATTGGAACCACGAAAGGGAATCGAATTTTTTTTTCTTTCAATATTCATTTTTAAGTGCTAACTTTAAAAAAATACGATGAAAAGGCTTTTTCTCAATGTCCAAGTCTGGGCTTATGTGCCTTTAATTTTTCTATTATAATATAAGGAACTTCCTTCTTTTTATTTGGACACTTAATACCAAACTGGATCTCCAACAAAGAAAGTGCGCAGACCTGTCGTAACGTGATCCATCTTTTTCATGTGGCCACCGGTAGTAGTTCGAATCTTTTCTCAGCGCACCCGTTCCGTTAACCGCTATAAACAGGAATTACTTCTTAATTTCTTAGCCCGTTATAACAACTAACAAAGTGTCATACCGTGTACCGTACGGTACAATTTTTAGCTTCCTACTAAGAGCTAAATCAATATTATGCCTCGCTACTCGCAACTTTCCGGCAAAATCCGATAGTGATTTTACGTTTCGACTTCGGTCGACTTTTTGGGAAGTTGTAAATCATGACGCAAAGGATATAACTCATATTGAAGACGTTGTTATTTAGCACTGAAATAATATAGTTTGCTCTATTTGGTACGATGTCGTGACTTCCGAGATCTTCCGAGAATTGAGGGGAAAAAACGCGAAATGATACATCTTGGTTATCAAGACATAATTATCAAAGAAATTGATTATATTATTAATTTTTTTTGCGCAAGACTACTTGCTATAAAAATGACCTTGGATCTAGACTTTGTTTTGGAAAATGTTTCCACGACCACGAAAAGTAAAGCACTTGAGAACTTTCTATGAACGAATTGGGAAGACTGTCACTGAAAGCATTCCACTGCCAAAGCATCGTCAATGTGAGAAAGCTGCGAGTTCAGTATCGGGTTTTGGTAGTTTAGCTTCAATTGTAACTGGATCTAATAGACACGGCCTAGATCAAAATGACGGTACCACTACCAGATTGATGCACCTGTGCCTGTGAACGATGTTCCAGAAGGTTGTAATATTATTGCCACAGATGAAAATAAGTTAACTCCACTGTACTCCTGTATTTTATCAGATTTAAATACCGAGAGCATGATGAGGAAAATCATTGTGAATCTGAGAAATGGGCAGTGGCCTATCGAGAGGGTTGGGAGTTTATTGCGTCGTGACATGAAAAGGGTGTGGATTTAGAGGGGGGGGGGAGACAAGTTTTTCATAAGAAATTGCTTCACAAATAATTTAAAAGTGATATGCAATTTTTACCAATAAAGCTAAAACTGCTAGGGAGATAAGGCCTAGGTCTTTACTATAGATATGTCAATGGCGCAGAATGGCGTAAGCTAAGGCATAGCTTAGCCAAAGAATGTCGAGAATATAATACGTAATTGCCTTTTGATTGATTAGTGTACATATTTGTATTTATTCTTTCAGATAAAATACCATTAAATAGGTATACTTCTGCAAAAATAAGCGTTTGAAGAATTGGGAGATGTGTGTCCCCTTTTTGACCGCATTTCATGATGGAGAAGTTCCCTAAACAAATTATTGCAGTTCTTATTCCAAAGCAGAAGCATTACTCAGATGTAAAGATTGCTGTCCATGGGAAAACATTAGTCAGATGTAAAGATTGCTGTCCGTGGGAAAACATTACTCAGATGTAAAGATTGCTGTCCATGGGAAAACATTAGTCAGATGTAAAGATTGCTGTCCGTGGGAAAACATTACTCAGATGTAAAGATTGCTGTCCATGGGAAAACATTAGTCAGATGTAAAGATTGCTGTCCGTGGGAAAACATTACTCAGATGTAAAGATTGCTGTCCATGGGAAAACATTACTCAGATGTAAAGATTGCTGTCCGTGGGAAAACATTACTCAGATGTAAAGATTGCTTTCCGCGGGAAAAGATAATGCATTGGATGTCTTTATTTTAGGAAATATGAATGCTCCTATAACCTTTGAGCTTTTGCGCAGATAAAAAAACTTCCATATATTCCCCACCATGGTTTGGTTTTATTACTTTTGCAACATAATGAACTTTGCCCCCAAATTGAACTAAAATGAATTCATTTTCTTTGGGATCTCTATCTAGTGGGATATCTAATAGATTTGTTGACTAAGTATCATCTTTATTTAATTTTATTAGATTTCTCTGCTTCAATTCTTTCTTTTTCTGGAGTATCTGTTGCTATAATACATCTTCCTCTCTTTCTTCTCAGAGTGGACTGTTTTCTCTCTGGTGCTTTTGGATACGATCTAATGTGTTCTGGTGATTTATCTGATAACTGTATATCAATGCATGTTGATGGGTGTGAGTTAGGGTCAGTTACATAAGACATCAAGTAATCTTATAATCTCAGTAAAAACTGACCTGTCAAATGGGCATCTTCCTGTGCACATAAAACCTGATTTTATATTTGAAGTAGACTCCCCTTTATGCCAAAATGAAGACACCAAGCTAGAAATCTCGTATACTCAAGGTTTGTCCTGGGTGATTTACCATCCAAGCATCTGTAGCCTGATTGTAAAATGATAAATGGCCCAAATACAGTACGATCAAGGAGCCGAGGTTTTTTGATGAGTGGGGTGGAAGTGTTAGAATTATTACCCTATTTTTTCTTTGCAAAATCTATGCCAGCAACAGACAAATGGGATTCATGATTATCCATTATCAAGAGTGCTTTGTTCACAAAGCCAGGATGCAGGAACAGCTCGTCCATTTTCTACAGCATATTCAAAAGCGAGTCATTTGAGTGATTTCGTTGTTAATCCGTGATACATGGTCGTACATTTCAGGAGATAGCGAGAGAGTTCCCCTTCCTGTTCTTTTGTCGACTGTTGTAGTCTGCTATCTTGAAAGGTATACCATTTTTGACTTTGTGGACTGGTTACCGTCTATACCAGCAGTAACAGCAACCTCCATATCAGCAGAAGATACAACGCGGTCTGTTTTACAAAAAAAAAAACCCATTTACAGATGGAGTTTAAAATATTATTTAAAAACTTTTCCTCTTGACTGGTTGAAGTAAATCAGTGAGAATTTTGTAAAACTTAGGGACGTTTTTTTTGGACACCCAATATACTCGTCCAAATATTTTTGACAACCAGAACCGTACGATCGAAGAATACAACCTATTGCCCGATTCATTCTTTTGATCATATGTCCGACTGAGAAACTTAAGCAGCGGTTTTAGTTTTTTTTCGACCTCAACAGTCCACAAACTTCCCTGAATGTACTTAATCACTTGAGGATAATTTAATACACATGTACTTGTGTATATTGCTATATTGTATATCTTAAAAAAATATCCAGTAGCCTGTGGTCATGTACTTGATCTCTGAGTCATCAAACTCTGTACATTAATTTTTTTTTTTTTTTTGTTGTCGTCTATATGTTGTATATTGTATGAGGGTAGTCTGCAAAGTTCATAGCCTGACTCGGAAGGAGTTATGCCACAGTGATGAAACTTGGTATCCATTAAATTCAACATTTTCTGGATACTAACGACATGGTTTATTTTTCAACATTGTCTCCCCTGCGGTCCACACACTTCTTCCAGCGGTGTTGGAGTGCTTGAATCCCGGTGGTATAGAATCTCTCATCCTAATCACCAAAAAAGTCCTGTTGTCCGGTGCTGTTTTTTCATAATTAGATACGGACAGGGTCTCTTACCATCTGGTACTTTGACCTTCTGGATTCTTAAGGTTGACAAGCCACCTCAAAGCGTAATGAACGCTACTTATATTGAAATGACTACCATATAGATAATGATGAAACTGTTTGACTGCTAAAATTACAGTTAGCAACTCTCTTCTGTGTACCTCTTCTCATCTTTTGAAAATACCGTAGTGTAAAAACAGATTACTCTTTCTTCTCCAGACTGTAGCTGAGATAGGTGTTCCCTTTTCTGTCAGTCTATTAGCGGTTTTTCTATATCACTGTACCACAAAACAACTTTACGATAGTAACAGCAAAGACCAAGAAAAGATCTAACCTCTGCACCGAGTATATGTATAGGATAAACTCCGAAAACGCGCGTGTTTGAGGAGTTTATCCTACTTAAACCTAAATTTGATTATTGGCGCCCTATTTAGTTAAAATACATTTAGCACGTATCATACCTATTTGCGCCTTAGATAGCTTTATCACATGCATTTTACTATTGGCGTCATATAAAAGCCCACATACGCATTCGAATTTTAGTCGAGTGATAACAACGAAACCACTGTGATGCATTGTTCAGTTATATAAAAATCATGTTTCTAAGGTGAGTCCTGTTAATAGTTAATAACATTTTTAAACATAAATGTCTAATATAATTATGACCACCACTCATACTATTGGAGAGCAATTTTGGTTTAACTTTCTGAAACGACGTGACCTAAAATGTAACCTTTCTGTTACAAGTGGCACTTTTTTGCGCTCAACTTAAAACCGACATTTGGGAGTCAATCAAATACATTTGAGAGATTTGCGAAACGTTCTTTAAATTTTTTAGAAAAAATGAATAAGTAAGCAAGACATAATATGATAGGCTTAACCGGCTTAAACGTTTTCAATTAACCTATTAAAACCTCGGTTCCCAACCAGTGGTACTAATATCCCCTGGGGTGCCAGCGAAGACTTAAAATAGGGCTACGAAGAGTAAAAAAACTTGGGAACTGAAGTTTTAAAAGTTGCTGGTGCATTGCAAAGACCAAATCTCAAAATCTTAAAGGTACAGTCCGCTTTTTACTAGGTCGATTTTTTCTTTTGCACAAATTTGTGAAAACTTTACACAAAATTTAGAGATATATCGGCATGGCCCTAAATCCCCCTCATAACATTGAGAATGAAGTCTTCTCCTTATCCTTTAGATGCAAAGTAACTGCCAGTATCCACTTTTAAGGTCTATTTTTTTTAACCATTTGGAACTATTTAACACATCGAGAGTGTCATCAATTCTTGGTAAGGGATAAGAATCTCTAAGAGTGACACTATTTAACTATCTGTAATCTAAACAAAAACATTTACCACTATTTGAACCTTTTTCTACGATACAAACGAGCTGCACCAAACACTTCTCGGTGGCTCTTTAATACCTGCTTACGGGTTCCTTCTTGGATGCTGCTTAATGGGTTATTTATGGACAAATCTCGAATACCAATTCTAGTACATATGTTTTATGTATTTCTAGGGAATACACCCTATTCATTTGCCTGATTAAGTAGACACACTTTTGCCTAACTCGCTCATATCTTACTTACGTCTACTATGCGTAATCATTAATGAAAATAGCAAACTTTAACCTTGCGTTGGCTACAACCGGGTAAACAAAAACATCCAAATTTAGTACTGTTTTTCTTTATCAGTAAGGTATGTGTTAGAGATTGACGCGCTTAAATGGATTGTAAAGAGGTTACTGACAGTGATCTGCATAGATATCAATAGTAGCTTCCGGTAGATCACTGTCAGTGACGTCATAAAACGCGTTAGTTTTAGTGGAATTGCTAGAACCACAGATGTCGAAAATCGGAAATGCGTAAATTGATGCTATCAGTATCCCCGATATTAGAAAATACAAAGGCTACTTTGTAAATATTTTGCCTTTCACCTATATTTTTGATTAAATTGTCCCGAGAAAATCGTCTACTGTGAATATAAAAGGTGACCAGTGAGGTTTCTTAGTGTCGAACAATCAGGTTCTGTATTACCATAAGACCATTATTCTACTCACAATCTATATAATTATCTACAAATAGAAATAGATATGTGCGACAGATGTAGAAGAAGTCATTATACCTTTACCATTAACCCAGACAATTTACTCTGGAAAATCATAAATAACGAACACTGCTCACGTTCAAGATGAAATTAGCATTCACGTCAAAATTACCCCATTTATAACTAATTTTTAATTCAAAATGTTCATCTGATAACGATTTAGAGAAGTTATTGTCTCTACTGAGATGAAAATTACATATGTCTTTGAGGAATGGTATTTAATGATCCTATTACCAAACCTGTCTTGGTATAATGGAACGTTCATAAATTGTGTAGCCCTATGAGGGCAATTTGACTTCTTTTTATTTAGTTTCTTCGATATGTTTCAGCTTTAGATAACCAGTCCATATTGAAAGATTTTTGAAGCAAAATATATTAATGAGCGAAATCACAGTTATGTGAGGGTGCGTATGTGTGTGTGTGTGAAGCAGGAAACCTGGCAGTGATTCTGTTGCATACTGAGTGAAATGTTGCGATCTGTGGGTTTGTCTTAATGAGCGTTCCCCACAGGACAGATCTTTGCTCAATCGGGACTACAAGGCTTTAAATGGTCAGAAAGCAGTTTCTTTAATTAACCTCTTGGCAAAGTAGGCAGCTGCCTTTGGCCCGTCGAGAATTTGGCCCTTGGAGATTGGACCAATGAAAAATCTAAAGTAACTAAAAATTATTCTACGAGAAAGTAGTCCAGAAAGGTCTGAGATGCAAGCAAATCAACTTTAATTTTCAAATATACAAGCTCTGTCAACGAAAATTCTGTACGAAAAAAAAAACCTTAGATGCAAGGACATTTTCAAAATCTGCATGAGGTATATACGAGAAATGGAAAGGCCTCAGATGCAAGGACATTTATCCTTATACGAGAATGTCGGAACCGGCCCAAGATATAAGAGGTATATTACCTCGAGTTATATTAACGAGATATGGAAAGGCCTCAGATGCAAGGAAATTTATCCTTATACGAGAATGTCGGAACCGGCCCCAGATATAAGAAAATCAGTCCGGAAACCTTGCGCAAGAGGAAAGCGTCAATCGCTCAGAAACAACAATTTAAAAAACAACAACCCCAATCCCTCTAAAGTTAAATAGAATTAAGTCATCTACCATTTTTTGTGAAATGGTAAACGAAATTCTATATGAACATTTCTTTGAAAAATAATGTATATTTAATTTGCCTGGGCGTACTATCTGAAATATATCTTACAAGGTTTGTCTTTTTTGCAAGATCTAGGTACTATGTGTCTCTGATAAGAGGATACAAATCCGAATTGCTCTGTCGAATCGTATCTGTCATTCATTGTAAAGTTACTCATTGATAGTCCAAGATAGTCAATGCACTTTAGTCACAATTTTCTTTCCATTGCATGATCAAAACTGGGAGATACCCGCTTTAATACAACGGAAGTTAGATGATATATGATAAATTTTCAGGACATTACACAGCCAAGTTCATGTATGTTAATACCGTTAATGTTTTATTCATAGCGGAAGTCGGCACGAAGGTTAGATTTTCTTCCAGAAAACTCATCTATTATATCTTTCATTATAACTACTAGGCCATTATCAATCTAGTTTCAAATGAGTTAAAACGACCTCTGAATGTATTAGCTTAATTCGATGTATCATTGCTTTCAATAGACGGGTATTTCATTAGCATCAGTGATTGCTTAATCTTTAACTTTATCCCTGTTTATCAGACTGTTGTGGTGTGGATTTAAGCAGCTTACACTACATTTTCAATTAATGTAAAATCGTATACATATATTACTAATGACTTTAAAGGACAGAGAAAGTATTTTTGAAGATTCAATGTCCTTAGACAACAACAATAATAATTTCAAATTCATCTTTTCTGATTTTTTGTGAACATTTTTGTGTATGTGGTTGGTTCATGACACAAATTTGTCAACCTTTCCGTTATTATAAGTTATGTAGGCTAGATAAACGAAAAAGATGTTTCCCTGGCAAATATTATTACACAGTGTCATATGTTCTTCCACCAGAAAAGTTTGCATGCCCTGCATCGTTAGACACACATTAACATTAATGATGCGTAGTGAAGATGGAGTTTGGTTTTTGTTTTGTGGACGTTTAAAACAAATGTGTTGATATTTGGGTGAATGTCATATGCAGCGGGATGCGTTTTCACATTTTTTATAAAAGAATGTAAAGATTGTGTATTTTGCATAATTTATTTTCCTTTTAAACAAGTCTCCAAAATGGAATTCAATTAATAATGATATAATTACATTAAATAATTTAAAGATTAAAATAAAAATAAATTATGGAACGAGACATTTCAATAAAATATACAATACGACTGAAAACATGCATTATTTGGCCACGAAGAAGTTATTTTAAAAATTTAGCGTGATAATACCTGGAGGTTATACTCTACACATCAGTAATAGTTTTTATTTTTTCATTCCAAGGGATATATTTCCATCAAACATAGGCTACTTACAATGACAGTGTGCGCCAATTCAAAGTTAACATTTCAAATATTAGTCTTGTATGTCATTATAAAGAAGTGTTTGGAAACAGTTTTTGAAAACTTTAGAAGAGTATAAGGTCCAGATAACAAGGATTGTTCCAAAAATTAGTATTTTTGTTTATACCAAAATTGTCTATTCCTGTTATTATAAAACTGGCACACACTCTCCCTTTCAAGAAAAAGCATCAGCCGCTTAGTTGATAACCCGGCATCAATGTTATTATGAAAAATCTATTAACTCTGCTTGAAACAAACAATTCACATCTTCCACCCATTAACGGTTAACGTTGGTTTTATTGTACGTTACTGTCCCTGGCAAATAATCGTTATTACGATGGCAACCTTTGGCCTCATTAACAAAATAAAACATAAGATATGGTGTCCTCCTGTCAAATTTGTGTTGAGCTGAACAATAACAAAAAATATTGTTTTCACAAAAATTAAGATGGTATTTATCCCAGCTGGGAGTCACAACAAAAATTGAGGAGATCCATATAAGGCAAACAACAATGCTGTCAAGCTACGTCCGCCTGGCTGCGTTCAACTCGTCTTTGAGATTTGTTGTCATAAATCAGGAAGGGAAATCACCGAACTTCCTTCAATTACTTACAATGACAATTCTTCGTCTTCGTCTCGCCCAGTCTGAAAAAAACAATGAACAACACATAAAGATCAGGAATTAACAAGATTATTTATTTTTAACACAGAGTTTAATGATCATATTATGAACTCCACCACATTGTTGGTTACCAGCAGTAATGTCAAATGGTGGGAATACGATAGGTATTTAATTAGCTGAGACGATTCTCAAGATAACAACAATAGTTATAAAAAAAGACCAAATACAGTAAACTGTTCATAAGTTCAAACGTGTTTGATGTGTTATTTAGCGCACATCTCCAAAACTGTAATTTATTCATTAATACGTATTAAGCTAAGATTCCATATACGCTTCATGCGTCATCCGTCCTGCGTTAAAAATCGAATGGTTGGTTTTTGACACATATGATGGAGACCATTTGACGGATACCGCTACCGCATATATGGAATCATACCATATAAAACTATCTATTTCGATTTTAACACATGCCGCATGAAGCGTATATGGAATCTTAGCTTAATACATTATATTGTACATTATGAATACAAACTGAACAGAAATGGAAAGTGTTCTGTATTTGAAATCAGATAAGATACATTTAACCGTAATAGAAATAATAACTTCTAACTAACATAAAACAAATATCGCTATTAATCATGAACAAAAACTATACAGTAGCTAAGATTTTTTGTTCAAATAGGATAAAATCAGACACATTAATCAAAGATATAAACTGCTGTGACTTATCTTAGAACCTAGATTCATTATCAATACACACTACCATGATACAAACAATGTTTTCACGTGAAATCATGATTCATGTTAGATATTAACTTTACAGTAACTTGGAAACTTGCAATTATTTAGAAATACAAACTATATAGTTATCTGTTAACATGATTCATGTTAGATATTAACTTTACAGTAACTTGGGTAAACCATATGAAATACAAACTATATAGTTATCTGTTAACATGATTCATGTTAGATATTAACTTTACAGTAACTTGGGTAAACCATATGAAATACAAACTATATAGTTATCTGTTAACATGATTCATGATAGATATTAACTTTACAGTAACTTGGGTAAACCATATGAAATACAAACTAAAGATACATGGAAACCAGTAATCATGATACAAACTGGATAGTAAAATACGAGCCACTTTGGGTTTCGCTTCACTTTATGCACAACTAATGAACTACATAAATTTGATTCCATCAACAATAAGATTGCGTGAGAATGCTATTTGACAATGTCTGAACATTAAAAGTGTGTAACATGTACAGTCAAGACGTACTTAAGTATATAATGAACACGGATATTCCAAATTTAGAGAGTTTTTAACAGCACAATTCTGATACTGTGCAAATCTAATTATCTATCTAGATATAGCCCGAGGACAAATTAGACTTAGTTTTTAATCTACTTAAGACTCGTGGCTGTGACAAATCTGATTTATACAAAAATAAATTCTACATTTTTTTTTGAGAGAGGAAGCCATTATGCATTCATAAATATAAAGAAATTTTAAGTTTTCATATAACAATTTCAACCTAGCAGTACTGTTACGGAATCATATAATTGAAAATAATATGTCGTCGGAATCAGCAACATCATATCAGAAATAGGCCTATTATTTTCATTCGGCCAAATAACCCATTCGTTTCTAGGTTAATGCAGTTGCCAAAATTCCAGAAATATTTTCAAAGAAATGTTACAAAATAAATATTTATATTTATTTTTATCAGTTGGATTACATCAGAAATATGTAAATTGTTTTTCCAGAGAAACAAATAATGACTATCAATTAATATATTATACTGAAGTATACTGTAACCCTTTTTCAAGCCTTTTAAAACCAACGACATAAATGCTGATTTACAAGAACCAAATTACTGTTAATGAACGCAAATAGCGTAAGTGACAAGGGCAAATTTCACATGAAAGGAAATGGAGGTATATGTCATAGGCTTCTACAACTGATAGGGGTGACATTGCTTATAGTGAGACAATTATGCCTTGACAGCGGCATTAGCCTATACTCTACGTTGACAGTTAGCTTAGAGTTAAATTTATTCTGTCTTGTGACAAGGAATAATATCATATTTTTCGTAGGTTGGCGTTTTCATCAACCCAAATACAATATTAGATCCTAGTAGTATTTTATGTTGATATTGTTATTCAAGAAATGCGATTCTTTGTTGTTGGACAGCAGTAGTAAGTCACTGAGTTCCAAAGCTTATTTCAAGAGAGTAAATAGGAGTAATGTTTTATTCATAGATCAAGAGCCATTAAAATTTTGATTAGATAAAAAGAGAAGCATCTTATACTTAAATAACTTTTTTACGGTTATACTTTAGATACCATTAAACAGAAACAATTTGAATATAGTGAATTTTAGTAGACTTAAAGTGGAAGAATACTGGTAACTTGACATATTCTAATCCAGTCTTTTGTAAATTAATTGTAAAGCTTAATGGAATTCCTGCTACTATATATAATAAGGCTATTATTCTTGTTCTAACTTCCATTAAGCGTGATTATAATGTCAATAGAGGTGTTATAATTTGATAGATAAACAAAATTTGCACGTTTTTCCTCTCGTGACTACCTATCTAACCATGTTAAATTATAACAATAATAGAACGTTTATATATAGATGTGATCGCCATACGACTTAAAGTGTAAGGTATAAATGATAAAAGTCTCCAACTGGTTTTATTGTATAATAACAGGAACTTAATCACCAGAAGAGAAAAAAAACATTGATGAGTATTGCAGTTGGAACCATCAACAAGTTTTCAAAGACAACCAAATGCTACCATTACTTGTATACATGTATTCCAATGTGGTCCAATTACTACTTTTGATCATAATATGATATATTATACGACAATAATCCAACTTTGAAAATTTAACCCCCACCCCCAATTGCAAAAGGAAGAAAGATCGGCAACAAGAGATGAGTTATATAGACACAGCTTTATGGAACAACAATCACTGGTTAAAGTTTTATGCAACGTTTCGACGTGTTTCCCCCGTCGTCTTCAGGCTTCAGAGATGAGTTATAAGTTTCAATTACCACTAGGTATAAATCCTTACTTAGAATAAATCAGAAAACAGAGAACAATGATATAAATATTATTCGGTAATTCTTAAGTTAGTAAATGATTTAAAAATGGTAGAATGTTGTAACAGTCACTTAGCAGCCGATTAACAGTTTATTTTCAGACTGACTATTACTAAGTTTTGACAATTACTGTTCGCGTAATAAGATTATAAAATGGATTAGTAAAACTATTGGTAATATCCGATATCTCCACAAAATCATATAATATTTCCTTTCCAGATGAATAATTAGTGGAGAATTTGTCTGGTTATACACCTTCAAATTATCTGAATTACCATAAGGCTTTTACAGCACCATCCCACATTTTATACGTTTCCCACAATTAAATGGATTTCCTTACTTATTAATAACCTTTTTGAGAGAGAGTTCCCTTCCCAAGTTTACTTTAAAGGGGACCAGTCTTCATTTTTATTGGTTGATTTGGGTCTTGAATATACTTAAGTATCCTTCAGAAGCACTAGAAATGTACGAAAATTGCATATTTCCTTCAAATATATCTTAAATTAGACATTTCTCCTTCTATTTCTATAGATGACTTTTCTATATACATATAGCATAGTATCGCTAATGTGTAGTAGGGCATTATAACTTTCAAATGCTAATAATTATGGATGCACATGGATTTGAAGACTCAAATTTCAATGGTGAGTTGTGATAACCAGTACTAAATTGCTGAGCTAAAAAAGTCCCCGTTTCTAAGACTTGGAAAAATCGACCCACGAAAATGAAGCCTGTGTCCCTTTAATACTGTATTATGATTACTACAAAACTCTAGCCTAATTGATCCAGTTGTTTATTCCTATAGAAAAATTGTACATTAGCAAAAATAAGATATCACAATGGCTTTATATCTGATATTTATACTCGAATCCGGATCAAAATCATCTAGTAAAGGGATTTATCAGATTACTTTCTTTGTTTGGAAGGATAGATTTCGTGTTTTTTGGTATTAGATAAACCATTAGCATAAACCTGTTCTTGTAAATCTGTGACTTTATCAATTTGCAGCAAATGAAGTTATAAAACCTCATATTATTGAAAGCTGAGATATCAACTTAGTGAAAGGAAGTTTTTGAGTATGTTGTTGAGAGAGGTTGTGCTGGCTATCTGAATTACAATAAAAAAAGAAAGAGTGCCAAGACAAGGCATCAATAAGACTGTTTCGTTCGAATTGTGACCTAGGAAACTCCTTGACATTTTTAAAATCGTCTAGTATATACTTATTATATTAAAACCTTATTTTGTATTCTTGATGTACAAAATATATTAATCAGCTATTATGTGCAATTTATTTACAAAAACGATTTCTTAAAAACCAGACAATCCCGTTCAGTATATCATATTGTTACAAAGAGCAAAATAGAACTGAATATCCGTCACAACAGTTTCCTGTGTCTCGCTTGATATAAAAAAAAAAGACTAGTTAATTTGAAATTAGAGATAAACGGTGATGGGTCTTCTTATTTTGAAAATATCAATTTCCTTTTCAATTAACCAACAACAAGAATAAAAGACACTCGTTTCGAATAAAATCTTTTGTAGGTTTTGCTTATAATTAAATTTATAAAACTATAACTGAAATTTGTGTATAGATAGTTCTTGATGATAAACAACCCATATAGTTTCACTTACTGTTTTAACTTTGATGTTTCAATTAATGATAAAAGAAATAGGATCTCAATTATTTCTGCGACGAAAAGAATTAAGACTTCATTTAATTATGAAAAAAGATGGAAACGACCGAATGAGCCATTAACTAAGTAAGACGTTTCTCCACCAATAGCCGATTAAAGTACCAAATATACGACAGTCGTTATTGTTTTTCTGATTATAAAAAATCTTATCATATACTAAATTTCAAACGATAATTTAATAAGAAAACAAGTAGCAGCCTTAGATTTGGAGATAATGGATGTATTAAAACACAAATACAAGTTTTTCCTTCCTTTCCACATTTTTTTCTTAATATCCCTCGGTTAATTTCGTTTTCTCCTTGCGTCCCTTTGCATATAATGATGAACATTGCAAATCAAATGTTTGGACAAAAGATTCATAATTTGTGAAAAATTTCCTAACAACGCAAGTCAACATCATCCATGACAATTATAAACAAGACCTTTGACCAAATCTAGAACAAAACACATCTAATAGTCAAACTTATGATTTTCCAACGAAATCCATGGCAGTATAATATATTGACATGACTTAAAGACTACTTACTGGGTAGAGGAAAGTCTCCTTTCTATCAATGCCATAAGAGTTTTCAGCTTGACATGTCCATTCTCCCATGTGTTCCATCCATGAAATATCTTTAATGATCAAGTCACCATTGTCAGCTACCTAAAATGTTTAAAAAGAGTTAGTCACACAATTGAGGTCATCAATCCACGATCATTCTCAATTCTCGTTTGAATTCCGGGGGATAAGATCTAGCAGACTATATGGTAATAGTGGGCCACCCTTTATGTTATATTGATAACTTACCTTGTACTCTTCGTCGTCCTCTGTGATCATTTTACCATTATTATTAAACCATGTTATTTTAGGAGCTGGTGTACCTTCAGCTCTACAGTAAAGTTGTACTGTAGCATCTTCAAATTCAATTCTATTTTTAGTCCATAGATATATACGAGCTGCTTCACCTGAAAGGCAAGTTATTGACTAGTTTTAAGGCTGGATTCACAATAATTTAGAAGAAGCAACAATAACTGACATTTTCTTTACGATAAAGGAACTTCATGTAAACCCGTAACTTCATGTAAACTCTTTTGCTTAATTTATGTCAATTTTCTAGGTATCTGGAGAAGTTGAATTTGAGCAACATCGCTATAATCTATCTATTTGGTGGCTTTGTTGACTATCGAAGGATTTAATTTAGCCATTTGTTTTGCAAGGATTTTACTCAGTATGTATTGATTTTTGTGTGTCATAAAAACACATTCTCATACAGGACTCGCCTTGGTTTCTGTTATAGAGTATTAAAAGAACATCTAATCTTAGCATAACGTTACTTAAATTATGAATTCAGGCATTACACTAAATGAAACATTAGACTTGGTGACCTTTAGAACATAATTAATATGTGAGATGGTGAATTAATCGATATTGATATGCGATATTAAAACCAAGAATAATACATTAATAAAAAAACCTTATCATTTATCATTCACCTTTTTAACGTAGCATAAAGTTGCCTTTGGCATTAAGATGACCTGAGAATAAGACTTCTAGCACATTGAAATCAACACAATTATTTTTTTCATTATCAACCTATTACTACACAAACCGATTTTAATTTCAGGTATCTGTTTGATAACCTTTGTATATCAAAAGTCCAAATTTTATTACTGTGTTAGATGCATAATAAATAATGTTTTATTTTCCTTAAATGTTATAAAATGAAATAAAATCAAATTAGAGCTATTTCTTTTCATGGCTTTACTTTACTTGATCTGAAATGAAGTAGGAGTAAAAGAAAGGTTTTGTGGTTTATTTCAGAAGTGATTTGTTTTAATTGTTGCAATTTCTGACTGATGCTTTGATACTTTTAGTAGTTTGAAACCAACGTTTTTCATGGAAAGAAAATCAATTAAGATTAAAACTCGGTCATTAAAGAAAATGAGAACTACATTTTTAATTTATAAAGGACAATTTATTTGCACAACAGAAAACCATTGAAACGTTTTCCATGCTTGTATTAAATAGTCTTCGAATGATATATACAAGAAATTCTCAAAATTCTCCTTTAAAATCATTATAAATTATGGCACGTGTGTCAAAATAATATTAGGCTATCATCCAGAATATGAGTTGCTCCAATATCAATAAAAGCACAGACTTATGGGGAAAGGTTTTTTTTACAGAGAATGAAATCATAAACCATCTCATTGTTCAGACACAGATGACATTTCAACTTTATGAATTCAATATAAAATGTCAAATTGAAAATTGGATTTTATAGCGTTGTGGCGTTCTTATAAAACATGTTGATTCGTTTTTTATTTCTGATTTCCTATTGAGATATTTTTGGTTACGGGCGGTATAGATACATTGCTTTTTATCAGTTCGATCAGCATGATGTACATTACCTAATTAGGATTTGTCTATTTTAAGAATAGGTTTTGTCTGTTGTTTATTATCCTAGAGATTTGGTTATTACAAATTACTGAATTCTGTTAAGTGCAGAATTGATATTCGCCTTGTTGTTTATCATCTTACAGATAATATGCCACATTGAGAATGACAGTTCCTGAAAAGGGAATAAACTGGTATTTTTGTCACCTATCATCCTCTTCAAGTAAATGTTATTACAGGAGCATTTTCTAGTATTTTAAAACTATAATAAATATAGTTACATATTGTTACAAATCTACTGCTAAAAAACAACTTTGCTCTCATACGATCCAGGGCATATTAGAGAGCTCAGACTAACATAAAACATTTACTACATAAAAAAAAAACTTACCCTCTAAAGATTTTTTTACCAGACAATTTTCTATACTGTTATATTTTTGCCTGTCTAAAAACAGAATGTATAGTTATTAAGTAAAGTAGTCATAAAGCTGTGACAAGAGAATTCTGAAATACATTGGCCTTTAAAATAAAAGACAAATCTCCAAATAGCAATGTGCTATCTCACCGAATTCCCCTTGTGGGAATACGAAAGTCACGAACAAATATATACGAAAGTGATTCTTCATCTGCTTATCAATGATCGACGATAACAGCACGCTTGATATTATACGACATTTGTATCCTTGATATACATGTATATCATAAAGCCAAAAATTGAAAATAGTACAGTAAACCCTATTTCATGTCATAAGTTAAAAAGACCGAGTGATAATTGAGAAACATCTCTATAAACCCAAATGATTCCATAATCAACAGTTTACTTACCTAAGACTACTTTTGTTGATCGTTCAATACGCGATTTGGGTGTTTCAGCTATGCATGAATATTCGCCTTCTGTTTCAGGCGTAAGGCAATCAAGAAAAAGGTTGGATACTGTTGTAGAAAGTCGTAATAAAGGTTTCCCTTCTTGACTTATTCTATCCTCATACAAAGCTTCATCATCTTCAAAACCATGATAAACACCCTGTAATGTTGGTATTTAAATTGGATTAAACATTGATAAGAAATCCGAAACATGAAACGTGATTAATGAAACAATTGTAAGCAACCTGTATTCATGTAACATTAAAAAGTAACGTTGATTATGAAACAAAGATAATGTACCGGAGCACCAAATGATAAGCGACATAATGAAGTGTGGAACCGGAAACAATGATAAGCAATCTGAAACAACCTGAACTCTTTTACCATCAAGAAGAAAGTGCAGATCGAACAATGAAAAGCATCAAAGATGCCAGTGAAATTGTAATCTGGTTAAGAATTCTACTTAAAGAAAAACTACATTTAGTTTAAACCTATAAGACGAACAATTTATTAAGCTATTAACATTAATCAAAATCCTTCAGACGAAGGATTGTCAATCGTTTAACTTGGAATTTGGAAATTATCAGTTATATTATCCATAATCACTATAATCGGAATTGGGGACGAATCTCATTTCCTAAAGCCCACCTATTGTTTTGGATTGCTCAATTCTTAATATAGATAGGCAATTGAAATCGTCTGTCGTTTATCACCTCTACCTTAACATCATTACACTAGAAGTCAAGTCGCATAATGTCTTAAGACGAAAATATATCATTACATCAATTTAAGTAAATAGATTAGGTGGAACTCACACCTGCTTCAACCATTATCATGATCTGTCTTCCTGTCTTAATCTCCTGATATTTTACATAAATCCCAGTTTGACATTCAATGATTTTCTATTTTAAAACTGTGTTATTCAACATAATCTGGATTATTTAGTGAGTCTTCTGGGTTTTTTGGTAAACTCATTCGACTTTAAATTTCAAATGCTTTTACAAATTCACTCTTAAAATTTCCCCTTCATGATCTCTACAATCTACAACTCAATGCTTGTGTTTAGTTCTATAAACCAACTATCTAATACGATTGATTTTGAAATTCACCAGTCTTCTCGGATGTCATCTTTTTTGGCTAATTTCATTATTTGTTGTAAATTGTCTACCATTTCGAAAATTGCGAGTTGATAGAACTTTTACCAAATAAGAGTTTTTACTGAGCTATGCATATCATTGTGTAGGCTGTCAATGCATGAAAGCAGCATTGCAAGATCTTGGGAGATTCGGCATCTTGCGACATCTTCACCAACAGACGACAAAAAACAGGGCTGACGTCACCCACTAACAAACTAAGACCAACATTTTGTCAACTGCGTTAATAAAAGGATCTCACGAAACAAAATGTTTAGTTTTAGATAAGTTAATTCTACTAACCTGTGTTAATCTTTCACCATCTTTCAACCAATGTATGGTGGGGGTCGGGGTACCTCCTACATCACATTCTAGCGTTACTTTGTTATGGCGGTTAATACGTGTTACTGGATGCTTAAAATATAACCTAGAATCGTCTTGATTTCTACCTCCTGAATACAATAGAATATAAGATAATGTGAATAAACCACATGGTCTCCTGAGAATACAATATTTCATTTGATATATCTATTCTTTTCTACACAACATCGAAAGAACAAAAAATTCTGTCATAGAAAAGATTCAATTTTTTATTATCAGTAAGGCAATATTTCATAGTTTCAAATCTATATGATTATTGGTGATTTCAAAATCAAGGTGATTTTATATGAGAATGGTTTGATCTTTTAATTAAACATCAAATAAAACTTACCACCAGAACCTGAGCTTAATCTTTTAAGAAGAGAAAATCTGTGTTTTCTTGCCTGAAAATAGACATATTTATTTATAGTAATAATAGAAAATCGAAATTAGAGCATGATTTAATGTCTTTAGTAAAAAAAATAATATTCAACATACCAAACTGATTTATAACATTGTCATAAATAAATAATTTTCAGCGTTGGCGTATTTGAACACTTCCATTTTTCAGAATAAATGTATATGTAATTTATCTAATCCAGTTTTGACGATTTATGACAACTTAAAGAATACTTGATAATGACCATTGTTGAGGAGGGATTTTAATAATAATTACTGTCTTCAACATCACCAGTATAATGTCTAATTTGAAACCTGACATCCATGGCAAAATTTGCTGCTACAGAAATTTAGGGTTTAAAATATATGAACCGTTCGTCTTTCAAACTTTTTCCAGTAATAGTCTAGCTAGTTAATTTCCATGAAAAGTTCAACTTCCTATCAACCATTAAGATCATCACCAAGGAGTTATAACAGCATTAGAATGGGTTATAAACTTTGAATCAAAGGGCATAATGATTGTCTCGATTAATGTTTTTCTCTTCAGGAACAGACAATTCGTTTTCACATTAATGATTCATCAAACGTAAGAAAACCATGAGTTTCGAAGACCAAATCCTTGGGATTAATTCCCGCAATATGCAACAATGCCATGAATTTCGTGGAATCTTTTTTCTTGTAGACAAGCAGCAAATGGGCGACAACATGTTTCTTTGTATTGTACAGTGAAAGCTAAACTATGTTGTGCATTAGCAGAACATTTGGAATGTTGTACGATATCCAGGAAGTTCAGATAATAATATGTAAGCTTGGGGAATACATAATGATTATTTTATTACAAAGTACATAAATATCTACTTAGAGTAAGCGATTGGAAGAAAGAAATGTCACATTATGCATATTAACACACAATAAGAGTCAATAAGATTACTGATGAGTATATTCTTACAATTAACGTGTACGTGTAGGTGTTGATGGATTTCTACTTGAAACAAAATGTACTAATATCAATGGTTTGTGAAATAACTTTAATGAAACAACGAGAAATTTCAGGCGTGCAGGTGTTAACTTAAAGGTTAATAGTAAGGAATTGATATTTTACGATCGAAAGAGAAGCTATTACGAATGACTTTATTGTCTTATTGATAATGCGAAAACTTTGGGCACTCATACTGTAAGTTATACCACCTTCACATACACGATTTTTCTTACGAGTCCTTACGAATCGCACAAATTCTCGTATCTTTTACGGATCCTTACGAATTTGCCACTTTTACAACCTATTTAAGAGTGATTTCAAGTAATTACGAGCCATAACGAGCCATTTACGGGCTATTACGAGGCATTGCGAGGAATAAAAGGTAAACATGTAAGATATGTTCCGAGGTACAACCGATAAATACGAGAACGTTACGACATTATAAGAGCTTTTTATGGCTTGTTACGAGTAATTTACGGAATTTTGCGATTCATCTACGCCTTGACGTGTAAATTGCGACCTGTAAACATGATCTTACGTTTAGTTGCAAGTCAGTTACGATACAGCCATTTTGTTTTTTGCAATTAAAATATGCAATTTTGTTTGAGCATCATTCGACAACTTACATCATCAGCGAAAGATCATGGCATATGAGAGAAACAGATTGCTGTTGTATCAAAGATTTCTACAATTGCTCCTGCCACTAGCCCAGAGGGAAGAAGAAGATATCCAGCAGGAATTAGACATAGCTAGGCCGAGGAGAAGGCGTCCTGCACGAAGAAGGTTTTGGTGCAGGACCTGGTTGTCCCGCAAGACCCTTTTTGGACAGTATGATCATCTCCTGCATGAGCCCAAGAAGATTCTTCTGGTTACAAGAACTTTCTCAGTTGTTGACCAAAAAAACATTGGTAATACTATGATGGATAAGATCAAGAAAAAGTTTGAAATTTTGAAAAAAAAGGGTTCGGTGGGGTCTTGATCCCGGGCCCCCATAAGTGTGACTCCAGCACGCTTACCGCTTCGCCACCGCGACTAAAGATATTTCTGGCGGGAGTCAGCCGTGACCCTAACTTCGGAGGGAGGTAAACGCCATTTTTCTAAAGTCAATCACGTTTTAGCACACAAAACTGTCATAAATTGATCAAAAATGGGACGTTCGCATATCAAACGAATCAGCGTTCAATGACGCATCTTTGCAACACAAAATCGAGGCGTAAAAATTAATATAGGAAGCTTGTAGGGCCCCTGAAACATTTGTTCCGATTGGGGAGGGCTTAAGCCCTTTGTATAAAGTCAATTCTCGGAGGTGTTATGCGCACAAATGTGTCAGTTGTTGACCAAAAAACATTGGTATGATGGATAAGATCATGAAAAAGTTTGAAATTTTGAAAAAAAAATAAAGGGTTCGGTGGGCTACTGCATCATCTTCATATTCGCTGTCTTCATCATCTGTGGGATAAAGATCTATCTGCGGTGTTTCAAGGGAAAGTGGACGTTCGTGTACCACGGGTTCAAGCGGCTGCGATTCTTGGGTGGATGACCGTGTCATCTTTTTGTTGTTGAGTTTCTTCCTCTTTGGAGCCATGCTTGTAAATTTTGTATCCAAAAAGATCTGAACTATTTGACGTCTTGATGGAAAATGATAGGAACTGTTCGTTTTTTGCTGCTTTTTTTTAGACTTTATTAAATCGTAAAGTATACGTAAGTATTCGCAAAACACTCGTAACTATACCTAAAGTGGTCGTAATAACTTTTAACTATACGTTAAGTGCTCGTTATGACTTTTTTTGAAACGTAAAGTACTCGTAATTACTCTTAATAATCCGTAAAGCCACCGTAACAAATCGTAAAACAAATTGCTTACGAGACATTTACGGATTCTTGCGAGTAGTTTACGATACTTGTCGATTGTTAGGACTTATTAACGAGTTAATTACGGATAATGTTATTCGTGGACAATCGCAAGAAAATTTTTGACATGTCAAAAAATTTGACGATACTATTACGGATAATCAGGGGTGCCTGCGAGTTATAACGAGTTATTTACGGATAAAAGCGAGTTGTTTACGGATACAAGCGAGTTATTTACGGATACAACCGATTGACTACGAGTTGGTGGTTCGTAAGGACTCGTAAGAAAAATCGTGTATGTGAAGGTGGTATTACATAAGTGCTTAATCTTAGTTATGCAAAGAAAGTGTACCTGAAAGAAGCTTGTGACCTGCTTGTGTAGCTATCGATTGAAGACAATTGGGCGACTATCTGGTAAATTATTAGAAACAAAACTAGAAATTTGTAGCCTACAATTGCGTCTCGGCCAACCGCAGATGTGTGGATTTGGAATGAATTAATAAACATGGCTCGCTAAACAATAAGCTCAAAAGAGTTAGTTATGCTGATTTGTTTTTGTTAAATATGTCGTATTATTCTCTTTTAAATATGATCACAAAATATTGAACGAAAACAACAATAAGTCACGTATATTGGAGATAAAATATATTTTCTATCATTATCTTTATGAAAGGATTACACGTTGAAAGACGTGATCTTTTACGATTAAAGGATAAATTTTTGTAATTTAAACAAATCAATGGAGATATAAGGCGCCTGAGATAAAAATCTCTTTTTATCATGAATTTCTTTTCTGAACTTTTCAACTCTATGGATTTCAATGTGTGACGAAAAAATAAACCATCTTCCGCCATTTTGTCTCTTCGAACTCCAAGCATCAATGTTAGATCTCATCAGTCCGAAAGAAAAAACATTCAAATAATAATTTGTCTTGAGTAAAAAAATAATTATGATCCGAAATGCCAGAGCTAGTTCCCAGTATAAGGACTTTCTGGCAAGAGGTCGAATATTAACCGTGAAATTACTGAAACTTGTAATTTCTTGTAGAAACTTTTTTGGTCGTTACGGAGAACTCCTTGTCAAAAATGACAAATCTGCTTCTGGTCAGGCATGAACTGATCTCGTTGCACCTCATGATTTTGACTTTTATATAGTAGTGGCGGGTGTCGCTTACTCTTTTCGAAACCTATATAATTATTGCAACCGATTTTGTCATGCTCTGGACGAGATTTTTGATTATCTGAATTGTTTTGATTGTATTATGATATAAAATGTTTGATTCAGTAACAATTATCCGTCAAAACTCTTTTAAATCTTATTAAGATTGTTTTATGTTTGGATTATGCAAGATTAGAAGCCATGCTCTAATGTAACCAAAGTAATAATTATAATAGATCATTCCGATTTGAAACTGATTTAACGGAAATAGTCCAGTGGAATCTTCAGCCTTAGAAGGTGATAAAATTTCTAAAGATTTGTCTGCGATATTGTGAATCAGTTCCCTGCGGCAATAAATAGTTAATTCCTTCATTTTTCTTCATTTGTTCTACAAATTAGCTCATTTGCTACGCTATCTTGACAATTATTTACCGATAACAGACATGAGAAGTTACCATTCAAATATCAGATACGACGCAATAAACAAATCTGTCCTAAATTACCTTGAAGAATAGTCTATTGGCAAAGTTCCCACTAGGCTAGTAGGTACAAACATTTGATACTATTAATACTAGATCAGAGCGGATACTAGCCACTATCTGGTTTTATGCACATTCAAGCGATAAGAATACTTTAAAAAATTGATATCATTAAAGACTTTTGATAACATTTTCTTCAGACAAATTCATTTTTTAATCGACGCCTGTACAGAAATCTAAGGAGTACATATAAAATATATGTAACGCATATTTGAAATTTATACCAGAAAAGTAATGTTATTCTTTCATAACGTCTTATTCCTCAGTAACTAATCAGCGGAAATTGTTTTTTACTTGATTATTATAGGTTATCCCACCAAATTAAATATCTAACATGAAATTTCAATCTTTTGTTTTAAAACATCTTAAAAATAATTTCACAGCAAGAAGGTATTATAACATTTAAACAAAAGTAAGAATGGTTCAAAAATTTCAATTGCATTGAGATTCGGAGTTTTTTTTTTCCAAAGAAGGCGCAGCGATGTGATTTCTACTACTTTACGATTTCAAACTAGTTCAAACTATCATGGGGTCTTTAAGTTAGCAACCAGGACCTATACTGACATTGGTCCAACTCTTCCAGCGGATTGTAAGGGATAAAATTATAAGGGAGAAGTAATATACCACCACCCAAGGTTTATAGACAATGTACGATTTTCGGGTTGCGAGATAATCGATCTAGAATATCTACCTTCCGGTATTTTATGTTGAATAGATAATCTAGCAATCTACAGCGTATATTCGCACATTTCTCATGTACAATAACAGATTGAGATTTTTTTTAATAGTAAAAATGTTTGGATTTAATGGTAGGGTCTATATTAACTATAACACAATATAAATGGCAGATCAACATTTTCCTATGTTACTTCTAACATGACCTGTTGCGCTATCTTTAATAGTTTCATCAGGTCATCAAGGTCAGGATATAAGTTTAAACCTAAGGTAGTCAGTGACCAGTTAAAGAATGTAGTCTACTATCCCCTTTTTACCCCCAGGCCACATTCAAATCTACTGACCAATATTCTAAAAATAGTCCCGACGTAAGTATGTGCCGATCGTATTTAGAGGCACGTGTTGCCGGTATCATCCATAAAACGGTTACCAATTTCAGACCGGAAATACCCTAATTGCATGTTTCAAGTATAATTATTGTGAGAATTCAATTATCTGATTGATATTAACCATCTAGATAACAAACATAAACTTATCAATAATATATCATACTCTAATACTCTATAGGAACCTAACAATTCACCGAGCTAACTCTTTTATTTTAAAGTTCTACAAGATACATTTTCAAAATGTATCTATATGTTGAAGATATCTAAAGTCACAGTAAAATTGAATACCGCAAATTTAGATATTGACTTTCTAGTAGAGAAAGAACTGCAAAAGAGGAGTGTAAAACTCAAGATTTAATGTCCAGTAGTTTTTAGAACGAATTTTCGTATTCGCAAACATTTTCTACCAGCAAATTTAAAAGATTTAATTCGATTATGTTTATAAGATTCATTTTAACCTTTTCTTATCTTAATAAAATGAAAACTTACCTTAAATGATGCTAGAGTGAGAGTAGTGGTGTAAGAGATCACTAATAAAACAGCTAATAATTTTCTATACATTTCTCTTATATAAACAAAAACACAAAATTAAACTGAAAAAAAAAATTAATAATTTGTTTAGTCCAACTATCTAAAAAGTATCATACATGAATGATCAATGTACAAAATGTATTCCAATTTTAAATTTACAAAATAAAATCTTCTGAAACTCTATCAAACCTACCTTAAAACTATATCTACAGTAAAGCAGGATGTTTCTAACGTAAAATTCCAATAATGGTAGAATATTATTCTCTCACCAATCTTTATCCTTTATCAATAGTGTCGCTCTAACTAACAATTTCTAATATATACATCCTATCTGACGTCGACACGCCTACGGTCACAGGTATCCGACCAATCGTATGTCTTCCTCTCCGATATGACAGTAACATTTAGGCGGTCATTTTCACACCGACAAGTAAAAATTCATTCATAAAATGATATCGTCTAGTATTTTAAGAGTAGTAATGTCATTCACGTGATGTCGATTTTCAATCATAATGGACAGAAATATTAAAATCTGATCATGTTTGTCTTTTCTTAATGATGAACACGATTTGTATGTGTGTATCTTACAGATTATAGTACTATATATTTCTTACAAAATTCTTTTACAAAAATCACACTTTCAAATTAACCAATAATGCTTTTCTAAAATTGCTAGAAAGGGTTGGCAAATCAGTTAAAAAATTTGATCGCAGGTTATGGACGACCAGGTTCTCTCTACGGCACAAACATAATCGGAACACAATCGAAAATCACCAACCAACGCTTCTACATTATTTTCTGACCAATCTTTTATCATTCTTGCTCATCAAATCATTTATAAATCTATTAAAACGGACTTAAGACAGCTGAAAGTGGCACATGTGATAATTATTTTTGTCGCTTCCGAGATGGAAACGATCCCGCAGGTGCTAGCAGCATTCCATTTAGTTCATGATTTGTTTAACTAATCTGTAGAATCAACCTAGTTCTTCCTTTCATATTATGATCATAATTATCTTGTGTTAACATAGCAGCGCTAAGTATCCATGAGCGTACATTATCTTTACATGTAAGTTTGTATTATTTATCTAGTCATTCGTCATCGTATAGAACGCAAATTTTATCACAGAGGAGTTAAATACCCCTTAATCTTTCATAAATATTTAAAACGAATTATGATGCAAGACAGATGTTGAGACAGTAAGAGATCGAAAATGAGTGGCCAAATACCGCTGTCCTTGGCAAATTTGCCCTCAATTCATACTACACTGTTTATCCTCATACAGAATATCAGGACGTAAAATTGAATTTCATATTTTTAAATATTAACATCTGAAACCTGCACGATTGAATTTCTTATGAACATTTATGTTGCGCAATACGGATAGACGTGAACGTGTACACATACATGTATACCTTTCAATCAACCTCATATGACCTTCATGAGTTAAAATGGATACTTTATTATATTGAACCAAATTTGCCATTTTACAATGGTTTGTAAGTCATCACTAAGCAGAAATTATATAAGCATTCAATTTTCAAAGAATGAAATTAGTGATAAATTAAGTGGATATCACCTCTTAGGATGAACACAAAATTTCAGTTCCCAAACTTGGCCAATAAGAGTATATATTCATCAACAGTGTCAAAAGTATACAAACAGACCAATAAACCATAAAACTAAGTAATTTTCCCTAAAATTACAGTATATTACTTAAAAAACGATTTTAGATCATTCTAAGAGGTAGTATAGCTTTAAATATATCTGATGTCTACGATTTTGATACGTGAACTGATCGTCTTTCAGTCAACCTCTGTTTCTATAATAAAATAAGTCGAACTTTCTAGAAAGAATAGACTTCAATTTTTCTAACTTCAATATGAAAGAAAATTGTTAAAAAAAGATTGTCACGAAGGCATGAAAGGTAAAGGATTGATAAGAGATGATTTTCATTAGATGACGTTATGTCTAGAATTATATCCAGACAGTGTAACCAGGAAAAAAACCCAGATGATTTATGCACACTTTGACATACTGTCAAGACTGCAAATTATTGCGAGATAGAAATTAACGCGTTAAATGCGACCTATCCGCGATCGCATTAATGTGTATCCGCATTTTAAAACACATATTTCCAAGTGAATTATATGGAGTTATGTCCCTTTCAAATATGGCTGACATTAGTGAACATCGATATTAGAGGAGAATACAGCACCAGCCGTCATACTTCCGGGAAGCCATTTTCTTTTTTATGATATTAAAAAATGCGACACCTATCGCGGATCGCATTAATTTGTACTCGCATTTTAGTCTCTGTACCCCATGTCGCATTAATTTGCTGACGCATATATTTCTAGCCTTACAGTATACAAATAATTCAGCAGTCTTCCATGGTCGTGGGAAGCAATAAGAATTGCATTTTACAAACTACTAACCCTACTAAAACTGAACGAAAATGGCAAAATACCTTAAATTAAACTATACATTACAAAAATATTCCGTACTGAGAACGTAACGGAAGATCTTTCTTGTAATGTAAACTGTCGAGCGTTCTGAGAACGGTTCCAATTCAGGCCCACCTCGTTCTCGGGGATGTGGTTTCGGAACGGTTCCGAGAACGGACTCGATAAAGCTATGTAATGTAAACGGTAACCGTTCATAGAATGGTTCACTGCGCATGCCCAGCAAGCGACCTTTGCCGTTTCCCGTGGAATTTCGTCATTTCAGTACCGAGAACGGTTACCGGTTACATTACAAATGAAGAACCGAGAACAGAACGCTTTATAGCGGCGTTGTGTAAAAGGGGTTTTGTCACACTAAAAAACGAATCGTATTTTCGACTGAGTTGTGAACACTAATACGGATTTTTATTAGTTGACGACAAAATACGAAGCACGACTCTTAAGAATGGTTTGCTAGTATATTACGTTCCTCCATAAAGGACGATATCCTTCTAATTTTAAAAATTTGTCACTGAAACCATTCTCGTCCACGTGCAAGATGATGAAAAGTGGGTCGTCTACGATATTAAAATGGACACAATCTGAAAGGGGTGGGGAGGCTGAAGTTGCTTTTAATATTTAATTACCAAAACTTCCTTTAAATTATTGCAAAACCCATCATTAGAAGAAATATTGTATTGCGTGTCGCAAAGATCGACGGTATGCATCTCAGCTGTTGGTTATCTGATCTCTTTCAAAATTCTCACATCTATACTTCAAGCTGTCGTTGACCAGCCCTCGAACAAACATATATCTAAAAAATGCAATATCAGAGCACATTACCTATTTCAACCTAGGTTCAATATGTCTTGCATCGTTTTCAACCACCAACGTAGCAGTTTATTTGTTCATCCCAATATGCTGTTCTATTGGATCTCATACAAAGGGAGGCTCTCAATAAGCGACTATCTTGCCTTATCCTGTTCAGTTAGTTTCCCCACCTTACACCCTTTCCTTAACAGAATCCCAAATAGCATAATCCATAATAATCTGGGGATTGAGATCATGCTTGTAAATAAATTCTTGGGTACTTTCAGATGAGGTCTATTTTTGACATGCTATTTTCTTCGGGGCAGATCTCGTACAGGGTTGGACCCCGACATCTTGAAATATATTCAAGTGAATTTTGAACATACTAAATTACATGTCGAATTTTTGGGCGCTGTTTTGCGTTTTTTTTGTTTTTTTTTTGAGACACCAGATCTAGTTTGATCATAAGATAATATGCAATGAAACCTCACAGAACCGATCCTTTAAACAATTCTCTATTTATGTAAACCTCTACGATACTATTCTCACTGATGGTTTTCAATATTGCACCATCAAGTACCATGCCCATCCCATACTTGTAAGTTGTCACATATTTTAACGCACGGATACGAATATCAAATAGACCAAAAGTTAACAATTGGCGATGCGTGTGTCCGTCTCAAATCCAGATGTTCTGTTTGAAACCTTGAGCTGATTGACGTCTAGTACATTCCAGAAGAAGGAAGGTGTGCCTCATTATAAAGGAGATCAGTGGGTTACTGGGTGTCTATGTCTTGTCTTGTGTTAATATTTTGTACTATCAAATTATATCTTCATATTTTCCGGTCTATTAATTTTGCACTCTATACACGAAATTCATTCATTCTTTCACCAACACTCATTCAAGGATTCAGATTTGACGTCATTTACTCTATTAAAATGTAACGTGTCGTAATATAGTCGGAATAAAAATGATTAATTTCTCTTCAGATAATTAAAGTGTGTTTTATGTGGTTGTATTTATATTAGAGGAGTGGATATTTTCATCATAGGTACATCAAGACCGGGGTTATAGCGCCCTTGAGAATAAAGTCACTGCGGAAAAAAATCGATTGAATCTGGTGATATAAGTCTTCCTGGTTAGTTATATCAATTTTATACCAAAGTAACTGCACAATTATACTGATATAATGTTCATGGTGACTTTTTACAACAAGAAGAATCTAACTCAATGCATGCAATGCACGACTTCGCATTAACCAGTATCTAAAAATGCATATCGTCCCTGTGCTGATAAAACCTACGTCAATTTTTGGCCAAAATGAGGTTTTGGTTTCAAATTTAAGCTAATTTCAATATCTACCTCCTGGTGAAAATCTGTGCAGCCTATGTTAATTACAGTCTGCAGAATTGACCTTAAAATAAACTTGTATGTTACTTTATAATGTAAAAAGCTTCCATATTGAAGTAGGAGTTTTCATTGCCATATTCCATAATAATATTGATATGAAAACCTTCTAAGTCCAATATAGAAGTTTTTTTTTCATAGAACATTAATTAGTGATATAGAAAAGATATAATATAGGTGTTTTTTATACTTCCGTGCATATAAAATGGTTAAGAATATAGGTCAACATTTCCTCCTAAAGCGTTTCGCAAGAGGTGCCATGTCGGTGAAGGTAAAAAAAATCTGTTCATGCAAGGCAATTCTGTTTAAAACAAAATCCACGTCCACGTTTTGAAAAGAGTGAACATCTGCCACGAAGTTCACATTATAGGTACGAGATACTACCAGATCATTTATGCCACACTGGTCAAGCGGCTTTCTTGTGTTGAGCTTATGAATCTATAAAAGAAAATCTGGTTTCAAAACTAAATAAACCACCATGGCATTAAAAACAATTGTCGAGGTCAGAGCTTCTTATTCTTAAGTATAGGTGAGTGGCTATTTGCTTCTGAGAAAATTTCCTCGATTCAACATACTTAGTCAGCACTGTTCAAACATTTTGTTTTCAGACCAACATTATGGCACTGGTGATGATAAGGTCCCCTCTTATTACATTTCACGTACTGTAGCCGTAAAGGAAGGGATTTAGCTGACATCTTAACAAATCGCCAATCCATTTCTGCATTAAAATAAAACATTTTTCAATATACGGTAGGCCTGATTATTGTCTCTTTTTCAGATATCTCTTGGAACGCTATATAACCAGGTTTTGTGTTTTGTAATCATTAAGAGATTATTGGCATAGGGTAAAAACAGAAACTCGTTAAGGTAAATTGGCTTGTTTCTGAGTCTTTGTGCATTTTCTCCATTTAATAGGATGATCTGTATTCATGTCTACCGATTTTAAGATTAAAGCATCCTTATTGGACTTATTAAGATATTATCAATTACAAATTTGAGTCAGACTTTACATGACAAACGTGACTTTGTTTATTTTCCATTCATGTGCAGTGACATACCTCAACCTCCAGCTTATGATGTGTTCATTTCACAGCTTTTTTTATTTACTGGCAAGAGGTTCGGCATAAATTGATCTGGTTGTATCTCATGAACGGAACTTAAATAGCGACTATGCATATGAAATCCTACACAGAATTGAGTAAAACAGAAAAGGGAGATTAGACACCTGACATATTATCCCCACATATAACATGCATTGCATAATTAGTAGTATAAAAACCTCTTAATTTACCAAAATTAAAAAAAAAAGTCAGAGTTTTAGGGGAAACAAACGTATTAGTAATGAAAAATAGGACGATTTCTGATAATATTGTAGTTTTTACAGTTTAATACGTTCAAAACCAAAGAAAAAACAGTTTTATTGCCCTCCTGAAAAGTTGTACTTTTTACCTAGCACAAGGACGATATGCTGGTAAAATAATTATTTTGGTGATAAGAGCAGCATAATAGTCAAGTTATAGAAAAAACTTAGTTTTCGGTCTATTCAAAGATAATTTTATATCCTTTGTAGAATCAGAATAGGTTTGGTCCATCTGAAATTTGATAAATACCAATGAGGCAGATTTCAAAACAGTCGACATCGGACTTATTCTTAAAAAAGTGCCTGCTATAGAAAATAAAATCAATTTCCTGCTCAGTCAAGGTTATTAAGTCTACAAAACGAAAATCATTAAATGTAAATATTAACAAAATTGACTGAGTTTTTTTTTTTGTATAGCAACTATTAAAGCTATCGAAAAGTATGTGATGATCATACGAAAAAAATTTGTCCATTTAATGGTATACGTTGTTAAGAATTACTGATGTTTATAATGGATGAAATTAAAACTCTATCTATTTCACTTAAGCATTTAACCTCGTTAATATAATATAAATATATCAGATTTAAATTGATTCTGTATTGTATTATGAAATCAGCAGCTAACGTAGCCTGTGCTATTTACTATTACGAGAAATAAGACGGCTTTCTATGCCCTACAGATCACAAAAATAAAGTGCAACTAATTAAAATATATTGTAAAGGATTTATTTCACCCTTGAGTCTAATTCAATTTCGCTTATACAGTAATCTGAAAACAAAATTGTTATTTTCTACACAATGAAATTAATGGAATTGTTAAAAGTGTTTCGAAATAAACAATTGAAGCCATATATTGACACCATTACATACTTTGTAATACCCCCATCACACCGGAGAGGCGTCCTTACTGCGCTGCTGCGGCGACGGAAAATGGTCCCAGAGCGTGGTAACGTCGCCATAAGCGTGGTATTAGCGTGGTAACGTCCCCAGACATCGTGCTGTGGTCGCCATGGTCGCCAATGATCGCAGAGTCACGGCGTTTGTTTTGGACATGTTCAAAACAAACGCCAAGGTCCGGCGATCCGTCTTGGAACGCGTTGAGAAACGGTTACACTTGAAACGGCGACTTCAAGGCGTCCTCACCACGACCCTCGGGTTTCTGATACGACCCCAAAAGCGTAGTGAGAGCGCTGCGGAAACTCAGGTGAACGCCGTTAGATCTAAACAGAAACGCCATAAGCGGGTAAAAGTCGTGGCGGGCGCGTCGTGAGAACGCAGTATGATCGCATAGGTCGTGCTAAAAGCGCGGCTGTTATAGATTTTGCTTTTTTTCGGAGTCTTTTTCTCGAGTTTTCGTCGCGTTTGCCGCGAATTTGTCCATTTTCTGGTCGCCGTAAGAACGTAGATGGTCGCGGTCCGGTGTGATGGGGGTTTAAGCGTGTGAGAAAATAAAAAAAAACCTATTTATTGTCGGGTTTATCCTCTGAAATTAACCAGTATTCTAGAATATTCGACAGTTAAAACGTTTGGTTCCATATTTCATGATGCAATTGTTTTTTGGGGGGTGCTATTAAAGCCTTGGTCACATCATACGGTCACGCACGTACTTGACCACAGTTGACCACAATAGGTTAAAGTAGTTTGAAGTAGGTACAAAATTGTAGAAAATGAGCAAAAGAAGTCGAAAAAGGATGAACCACTCACTAAGTACATAGAACTAAGAAGAACTTACCGGCAAAATGGTAAAAAGGGTTCACCATGTAAAATAACGTTGAACTACTCTCTGGCCACATTCAGGTCTGAATTGAATTTTTTCTCTCATGTCACAAATATTCAAAATATGTTTATAAATTGCATGCCATGTGTCTTAGAATGTCTATGGGTCCATGAAAATATATGGTTTGAAAATGTTCAATATGAAATAAATACACTTTCCTCCTAGAAATTTCATGTGAAATGACTTGAATTTTTGACTGAAATTTCCCCTCTGTAAAATCGTGTTTCCAAAAAAATATTTTTTCATCAACCAAAAGACAATCTAAGACTCTCAGAACTAATTTTGGGTTAATATTTCAATTCACTAAAAAATAATAGGCAAAACGCGATTCTGAGCTCATTGTGGTATGTGAGAAGTATACGTACAACTACGGTCAGGAAAGCTTTTATAGAACTATGTGGCCAGGAGTTTTTACTTTACTCTAGTTAACCGTACTTGAACGTATTTCAAACTTATTTTATCCTTAGTAGTTTCCTTGTTGACCTTACCTGATCGTAGTGTTTAGGTGAAATGAGATTAGATCTCATATATCGCAATTATCTGGAACTCGATCGACTCGGTCTTCCAAGGATCGCTTACAGAAAAGAGATCGGTTACTGTTTTTCCCAATCGGTTCAGATTGTTCCCAATGAATCAATTTCTTGGGATCGGCCGATTTTCGTCCTGAAACGCCACTTATCGCCTCCAGTCGTCCCAAATCGCCACTAATGTACCGAATCACGATCTTCGGGCGACCAAATTTGCCAAGATCGAACAAATAACATATTGAAACCTTTGACCTCTTTGTCAGTAAAGGTCAAAGACCAACAAGCAGATATGGATGATCGAGCACTTGTGCGGCAAAGGTTGGTCGGTCTTCCGATGATCTGGTGAGGGTCGGGTGCTTGTACTCCACCTACATCTTGACGACAGCCGTTCGAGAGTTTTAGAGTTTAATCCAAAAGCTCCATAGTACAGGTGAGAAAAGACGACCCTCAAACGACCAAGATGACCAGAAGACGACGGTTTGATCGGCACTGTTTGTTAAACATGACTAAAAACAGTAACCAATCACATTTTCGGTACCCGACCCTCGCCTCAGATCCTCCCCTGAAGGTATAAGATAGTGCACGATAGCACCCATACGTACCCGACTTTTATATTGCAAAGATCGTCCACTTGCGGTTAGAAGCGGGTCTCTAATGGGCCATTGCGGTGTACCTACGTGCGTCGGGATGACACAAATTGGACGATCGGAGATGATCCGGAACGACTCAAGGAAATAATTCATCGGGAAAATCCGGATCGGGAGGATTTGATCAGATCAATCTTTGGTGAAATTATAGATTAGTAGAACAATCTCTATACCTTCCGAGAGACAAGTCATAAAAGTGATCAGCAACTGTTCCTCCCCAATCGGTCCTATCTCGATTTCAGATTTTTTCCGATGAATCAATATGTTTTTGATCAACCGAATGTCACCCTGAAACGCCTTTAATGGTCCCGAATTGCCTCTAATCATGATTTTTTTTAAGCGACCAAAATCTGCCTAGATCGATACCTTTCATCTCTTCCAGCGAGTCAGTTCATGTACCAACAAGCAGCACCGGGCGATCGCTGCAAATGTGATCCGTGTAGTGAGGTTTGGGTGCTTATACTTCGCCAGCCTACGCACGACCGACGACCGAGAGTTCCAGATTGTAAACAGAAAGCTACAAATTACTTTGAACCTTCTAAACATGTTAAAAAGATTATCCGATCACTTTTGTTGTTTCTGATTCTCGGAGGACTGATGCAACCACTCCAGACTTCCCATAAAGGTATAAAGAATAGAGTACTCGATGGCACTCTCAGGTTTTATAATTATTTTATTAAAAATACGACCGATCTCCCCAAAAATGATAGGTATACACGGGACCTAAACAATCGACTGGAAAATTATTTAAGCAAATTTAGACGCCTTTATATTGTGTATTTTCGGCTCTCTGCTCTGGTCGAGCAATCTAAAGTAACCTTGAGCAACATTCAAATCTTAAATTTTTATCAATGTGAGCAAAGAAAAGGTTTGGAAAATATTAAATTTAACTTTTATCGAACAGTATTCAGATCATAAGAGCCAAGTTAACCGCTTGACAAGGTTACTTTTTTAAATAGAAATAGAATGGGTATACGTGCTCACCAATGTATAACTAGCAATAAGCCGACAGAAATACCTTCATTATGAACGGTTTGATGCGAGTTTATTCAGTTTTCAACCTTGAAACAGTACGCCTAATTGGCTTTATTTCATTATAACGTGACGTTTATTCACAGACCAACTTGGATATCATGTCTGTTAGAAGTAAATATATAAGAATAAAGTGGGGGTGGTAACAGATTACGACACCAGGGAAATCCAATGTTCATGTTAGAATAATTATCATCACTGACAATAAATTAGAATGAGTCAATGTTTTCTCTACGGAGCTGAAATATAATCCAACAACAACTGTGTTTTAATTGATATATAATCACAAATTAGACTTTCTGAACATTACAATAATTGACGATGTAATTTCGCTCCACAGATTTGACATGTACGCCTAAAGTTCAGTTGGTACAGTCTGCATGTTTATTTTCATTCATTTAAAACAGGGTAATTAGATATTTTCTTGTTACGCCAGTGACGGTGTGAGTAAAAAAAAAACTGGTAGGCCGTACTTACATACACATACGTGAATGCAACAAATTGAGTCTGTATACGTCAAGCCCGTAAGCAAAACTTGGAAACATGTCATTGTGTCTTCCTCTGCATCTCCTGGGTTTTTCAAGTTATGCCGGATACAGTGATTTGCTAACAATTTCTTCTATTACGGTGCGTACCGATGCCGTACGTAATCGTGACACTGGTTCAATGTACGACAACCAGCATTGTTCTTCAGTGTCCGGACAGTGTTCCGTGCAAGGCAGGCGGTGCGGGCCGGATTCTACATTCTGAGACGTAGAGAAACGTTTCTCTACTCGTTTCGGACCTATAAAATTCGGTGACTTTCTCTTTGACCTCATCCGACAAAGTTTTTCCTGATTCCGTATTAGGGGAAGCAAGAATATTAAGATTTTGTTCACATTCACGGCCATCCACTGACTACTTGCGAATTGCTGACGCTCATAAAAGGAGTAAAAATCATAATTGTGATTCTATCGGCCCTAATTGACCCATAAGTGTCCTGAAGAGTCTTTATCACTTCAGGTATACAATTCACATTGGATTCGTTTCCTTTTAATGGAAGGACTAAATCAAGCCGTCGTTTCAATGCGCCTTCAACCTTGGACGTCTTGGTTGTTGCGTAACTCGGCGTCTGCCAAGCCTTTCTGCGATCAATGGACTTTGTCTCATCAGATCATCATCACGTCTTCATCATCTCCCGATGATCCGGATCCTAATTCGTCATCTGCGACTTCATGTTCGGAATTCGCGACGGGCGGTAGAGATGCCAAGCGTTTCCTTCATTTAGTGCATAATTGTTCGACTTTAAGAATAATCGTGGGATATTTCTCTGCCATATCCGTGGAAATATCTCGCAAGTCCTTCAATTGCAACTTTTCATGCGTTTGGAACAACTACATGTTACTGCAAATTACAATGATACAGTTTTTCTGCAGCGATCTCCTCGTTAGTTTAGTACCAATCTTAAGCTAATCGGACGGATACAACCAAAATTAAGCTCAATTAAAGAGTTTTGGTCGTCTCAAAAATGGGCAAAAATGAACGCAGTGACCTAAAACCTGGCAGTATGCGTTTTCTTATGGCGGACTCATGGCGGTTTAAGTTGACTATATCCAGACTTATAGGCTACTGCATCTCAACCGAGAAGAGATGGAGAAGCGTAATTACTGGAGAGATACAATTACAACAGACATCGAAAACTAATTAAGATGTACTGAATAATATATCAAAGAGGGTTATACACGTAAACAGCAATTGGTAACATAGAAAACAAACCCTTTCAGATTATGTATCAGGAGCAATTTTACACCTTACATTATCATCATTCTTCAGTAAAGATATTATGTTTTGAATAAAAATTTTAAAACCAAAATCTATTTCAGCTAAATATAACAATAGGATATAATTCTTTATATGTAACACTATTAAAATAATGAAGATAAGTTATTTACTGTATTTGAAATAGATGTACAATACTCACTTTAAAATATATAAGAAAGAATAGATTAAGAATCAGGGAAAAATCACAAAGGTTTCAATTTTCTTTATTTTTTAAAGCTGACAGAATCACATATTCATATAGTCTTATATGTATCATTACTAGTAAAAAAAGAATATATTTGTCGACACCGTGTCTGTATTCTGATAATAAAAAGCAAATCGGGGGAGTTTTCATATATTTGTTCATATGTTAATTGATGTACTGTCAGTTATATTAACCAACAAACATTTCATACCGTCTGTTTTCACCAGTGACAGAAAGAAGAAAAAGAATGAGAGCCATGTATGTGACACAGAAGAGAAACTTTGGTAATGTGCAAATTTGCTAGAAAAACAGACGCCTCTAGGCAAAGTAGGTCACATGCAAGAGCAGTTCAAAATTATCAAAAAATGGCAACCAAAACAGTTTTAAACTGACCGTTAATGCCCCCGTCACACCGGACCGCGACCATCTACGATCTTACGGCGACCAGAAAATGGACAAGTTACCGGTAAACGTCACGAAAACGCGAGAAAAAGACTCCGAAAAAAATCAAACTTTACAACAGTCGCACTCTTACCACGACCTATGCGATCATACTGCATTCTCGTCACGACTTATACACGCTTATGGCGTTTCTATTAAGATCTATGTGCTTGTAAACGGCGCACTCACTATACTTATGAGGTTCTTACTAGGCGTTTACGACGTTTGTCTCACGACCTTGCGATCCCACCGAGTTCTCAACACGTTCTAGAACCGATCGTTCATGTTCAAAACAGATGCCGTGACTCGGCAATCATTGGCGACCACAGCACGATGTCTGGCGGTTCCACCACGCTAATAACACGCTTATGGCGACCTTAACACGCTCTGTGGAATACTTGTAGTGACAGAAACCTCATAAATTTATCAAGTAGGGGCTGTGTTACTTTTTGAAAATTTGACAGTGTATTATTTGTTATAAGTGAAAGAGTTCTAAGGCTCATGTACGATATTTACAAAATAACATTTAACTGAAGTACTATTAAATATAAAATTAACATGTTTAACCCATTTTGATCATCTTGATTCACTACTTTACCCAGATTATCATATCAGTTTAAAGATTATTTTCTTCTGATCATCAGAAGTAACTTTTAAGTGTTAACGAACAATGCCTCTCGAAACCTATCATTATCATACCTTCCCAGAATGACAGTTATTTCATAACGTATCGCTATGTCAAGTGAATATTCTTTCTTGTGACCATGATGTAACAAGGGCTAATGAATATCTTGACTTCACAATGCCACTATTAAAAAATTTAAATCCCGCTTAGTCGCCATTTGTGAAATTTATGAAGTTACGTGAAAATCAAATTTTGAAACGTGGATTTTACCTTTCCCTATGACGTAATCTTGGCGGTCCTTTGAGATGCGCGCGCCACATATAACATATAACCATTAGCGTGCTAGCATTTGACAACTAAATTTTAAAATATTGTGTTATTTATCAAAAAAATAGATAAGATCAAGCCCTGCACCTAGTCGCAACAATAAGTGGATGGATGGAAAATGAATATAATGTCCGAAGTTCATGGCTATGAATATCACAATGGAAAGATTTTATCAAGGGCAACACAATTGTTTGCTTACAAAAGATCAAGATCATGAACTTGGAATTATAATAAAAATCAATATTGACATTTAGAAATCGGCTTCTCATGTGTTGTTGTCAATAGGTTAAAAGAGAGTGACAGTGGCATGTACAGTTTTATAAAATTTGAATTATTTAATACGAGAAAAAAATCATTTGCAAAACAGTGAGTTCGTAAAATTTCAAGGTTGGTATTTAACATTTAAGGGAAATTCGGATTCTATGAATTTGTACTTTCATCATTCTATTCTATTATCTAACATGAAAGGAAATTTGTGTTACCATCACGATATACGTATAAACCTAGCTGGATTCTGCTTATAGAGGTTATTTAGGTGTTTAGCGAAGTTAATATGGTATCACGTTTTGCTTCCGGTGCCTTCTGGCTCATGAGAGTTTGATCGGTTGGTAGATAACAAGTTAACGTTTGCTTCCAGTGGAGGCTGATATCGCAAACTATAGGTATTAGTTGGATTGGTTCAATCAGATGGTACTGTGATGTTGGTTTGGTCATTTGAAAATTTGTAAGATCTGGTAGATTCGAATGACATGGCAGTGAAACTCAGCCCTGAGTAGTGTGGCATGAGTTACTCGGTCTTCTACATTCTTCCAAACTCGTTGTGATCATGGTTATTCTTCTTGATGGCGGTAGTTGCATGATAAATGTTAGATTATCTGGTAGATGTTGGAAAAGGAAGAAAAAGAGAAAGAAAGAGGGTGGGGGATGTTCTCTTTGTTTGTTTGGTTATGAATAAATAATATAAAAAAACATTATAGATAGAAACTTAGCCTATCTATTCAAGACAGATTTGTTAATAAATTGGTAGATGAGTTTCATTATTCAATACCAGTGGTCCATGGGTGGAGCCAAAATATTGGTTGGTATATCATTGGTTTTCAAGTACTATGTCATTTCTTACGAGAGGGTTTCACTTCTGACTCGGAGCATTCAATGAAGAGAGGTTTTTGCTTTTCTATTTATATCCCGACACTCCCTCCCCCCTTTCTCAGCCTGGCCCCATGTTCCAGGAGGCTGGCGCCATCACCGATAAAATCCATTATTCTATTGCATTCTTTATTAGGAATTATAAGAGTTTTAGACATAGAAGAATTTTTAAGTGATTTTGATGCCTATTAAAAGGACAGAAAACTTAGTTACAGTTCTTTATTTGGATGATATTGGGATTTGTGATCATCTGGTGGATGAAGCCTCGGTCTACAAGCAGTATAATTGAAATAGCTTTATTTCCATTATTATTGATGACTTCAAATGTCACAAGAAAATTTGAATGCCATCAAGTTGATGGAATTTGCTCCATGATTAAAGAGCAGTTATATCAGAACAAGTGGGGCAATTTCAAGATAATTCTTAGAATGATTACACTTTATGAAGATATTCTAAGAACTGTGGCGTTATAGATCCCTCGACTGTTGGAATTCGAAAATTAGAGTAGGCTAATGCCGCTGTCCTTGCATAATCTGTCATATTGCACACTGCATGGCGTTATGTTGTCTTCATTAGTCCATACAGGTACAGAAAAGTAGGTCGTTAAAATTCATTTAATTTAATTAATTCTAGGCTTAATTTCATTAATGTCAGGCTTCCTACCTTTGGTCATTCATTTTTTCCAGAATGTTTTTAAGTGGTTACGAGTGCGTTTTGAAAACAGGAGCAATAATCTCATCCTTAAGTGATTATAATAAATTTTAATATTTGTGGAGGTCTGTGAAACGTAAAACGTTTAGGAGCCAAATATCGAACGAGTTCCCCATGTTAAATATTTGTCGATTTATTTAGATTTCACCCATTGTGTGATATTACATAATTTCAGCAGGCTTCCTCAAAATCCGTCAAGAATTGTCGTCACATTTTCCGGTAGTATATGCACTACACTGCATTTATATCCGTTATACAAACCAGATTCAACATGAAACTACATTAAATTTCTGCCTTATCAAGTCAACAAAAAAGAATCAACATTAGTCAAGTGTTCCGGTAGTCTGTTATCTTTCAGCGTAATCAATCTAAATTACCTCACAATTTTATTTGTTTCAACCAAGTCTTGATCTTGATTATCATAATGCGTTCGTTTTTAGTATGCATATAGTGTAATGGTTATTGCGATCACAAAGAATAAAAACCTATTCAGGTCTTAGCGTTGACTCTAATTCTGACAGGTCCGAATGTGTCACATTACATTTTGATTGACTGTCGAATGTTGTTGTTTTTTTCGTTTTTGCAACGACGGTCGTCGTTACAGACAAACGAATCCCAAATCAAATTGTAAATTTACGATTTTTGTGTTTTTTATAATCTGTAAGTTATTTTTGTATGACGAGAGAAGTGACAAATCACAAAAGTACATTGTACTATGTTTCATTTTCGTAACTACTTTTAAAAAAATGTCATGAGACTCTGAGTGGGTCAAGTTTAATACATGTTCACACAGCCTTGCTCTAGATTACCGAGGTCATGACACGCCCCGGGCTGAATATGAATGTAGTCGTTAATGATGAAATTTATACGGTCACTTTAACGATTCGAAGGAATCTAAGTGTGACATCGAGCGTCACCATGAACAGAACATCGCGGATTTTCGACCCCCACACCCCTCCCCTCAACACCCGAAACTCTCATAACAACTAATCAACAGCTTTCAAGCACTTGATAACTCTTCAATTATTTATATAATGTGTAGAATATTTTCAGGTATTTCTTAGTGACAAAAAGGCACTTGAAAATGAAATAAGAGCGGATATCGGTCAGGAGGCTCGGTTTTTAAACGGACCATATGGGAGAGATATTAGATATCAAAGGGATTAAAAGAAAGATAAAAAAGGGGTATACATGTATGTATAAATAGCCCCATGGTGAGACACATGAATAAACATCATAGTGCACTTAAACGTGCTTTTTGCCTACAAATTATTCGAGTCTCGACCTTTTATCATCTTCAGGGATCAATCATGTCTTAAAAGGGGTCAGAATAAGGGCAAATAATAACCTTACATTTGACCCAAATTTAACATAATTAGAGTTGTAATATTGAACCAGTTTTGAGATATTAATAGAAACCTTTGCAGTAGTAACACATGATTATTTCTAGAGCTCATTAATAACAAGATATAGATAAAACAATACCCAAGACATTCGAACGCAATATTTGTCTTCAACCCATCCGGTTTGGCTCAGATGATCAAACGAACCTAGTGAACTTTAGAGAAACTATACAGGTGATAAATAGTACAATGACACTGGGAACTAAATAGGAGTGCCATATTTCTTATTCTATCAGGGGTAGTGTTTGTTCTATGAAATACCTGACAATGTTTCTCACATAGTTTTGTTTAGATTTCAATCCCCGAAGAGTGAGACATGACTTTGAAGTATTTCATCAGCTTAATAAAAACCTTATGAAATCTAGCATGCTGTATCCTATTATCTATCACCATTCAACACAGAAGTCTGTACCCATCCCTACAGGTCAGAGGTATAATTCACTCATGTCTAGACGTTTGAGGGTTTTTTTTCTCCCCTAACCCAAGGTTTTCACAAAGTTCGTTGTCTGTGTAGGGCATATATTTCAGTCTGACCTATTTTCTTTCTTTTTAACTTTACTTCCTTATTGATATGGGTTTTGAATAAAAGATATATAATATCATTGTATAACTGTATAATTAAGTCTATGAAAAACAACCTGTACATCGTATTCTGTAAATCACTATTATTAAACTATGATCAATTCATTCAAGCTTCATTGGAAGCCAAAACTTATCTATTTCATGCCGACCTCTTCAAAACAGCTTATAACTTATTAACTTGAACAGACACAAATAATTGCCACAATTTTGCTAACCTATGCCTTGGAGTTAAAATTTGAGTAAATCACACGCTTGTGTGAATGTCTAGATCGCTATTTTTCTACAAAATATTATCTTGGGTAAAGAGAAACTTTCGTGGGTCAATTTGGGTTTTGAATATATGTAAATGTATTAGAAAATCGCGTAATCACTTAAAATAAACTTTTAATTAACTTTTCATTTTATGTATTTTATATATAAGGCTTGGTCTCACTAAAATACGAGTAGGCTAGTATTTTTTACTTTCATACGCTGATATTTACGAATACACATGGAACTGGAAATGTGAGGGAGAAATTCAGCATCATTGTCGATAAGCTTGGCTAAAAAAAAATCCTGTTTTGAAGACTAAAGCTGTGTTCACATAGGCCTACACGCATTATAACGCTGGGGGAACAGTTTTCAAAATTATTTAAGGATTGAATGCAGATTTTTTTCGTTCATTGGGTGATGAACGCCGAATTTTAACGTGTTAAACAATCCTTATATTTACATTCGATAGAGTTCGGGTATCTTTTACCATATTTTATTGGTAAAATTATAGCTATAAGGGCAAAAATATAGTTACAAATGTAAGAAAATTGGGAATTAAATCGGCAACATAACTCCTGTCAATTAATATGACGTCAAAGAGGGAGATCGTCAAGGCAGATCACTCAAATAGTCGACGTCTACGATTTTTATATTTAGTGTTTGTCCTAAAAGAGACTTTATTTCATATCAAATAAGTTCAAAATATCTTATTTTTCGATTTCTTAGTGTACCCAAGCCGATGTTTGATCCATGGTTTGTCTATTCTTAATATAATGATGTTGTGTATTCATACGCCGCAATCTACGTTGTCAGGGAAGATTTTTTTTAGCGACGTCACGGGAGATCACTCTAGAATTTTGCGTTCATCGGTAAATGAATGCACAATTTTCACAAGGGTTCACTATAGCGCGTGACAATAAAATGTAAATATAACGATATATAGCTGTTCACACACAGCGCTTCTTATAACGCTTTCCCAAAGTTCGTGTTAAATCCCTAATTTTATCGTTTTCGCAACGTTCCAGCTAAAACGTTTTAGCTCCCAACGATAAAGAAAAATGTGTGAACAACGATACAGTTGATCAGTGAGTCTGGCACATGCGCAAACAGTGTTTATTTTTTCAACTTCCGTCTAATTGTCCTGTACATCATGTTAAAGGTTAATAAAAATAACAATGCTTGACCTTGACCCAGTGCCTCGTCTAAGGAATTGTTACTGGGCGGCAGTTAATTGATCAGGCGAAGTTGAAAACTAGATCGCCGGAAATACAATCAGTGAAACAGACATCAAATAGTCTCTATGAAATGCGGCGATATTTATTTGAATCTAAACACGGCGAAAAAAACCTACCGAAGAATTATTCCGAAACAGCATATTATTCTTATTTCTGTTATGTTATGTTAGTTATATTTAGAATTTCGATTGCTAGAGATATTTTAACAATATAAGACTGCCGACCGCGGCTGACTTTTGTGTTCACTGGGCGGCAGCGCTACCGCCTAGTCACAGTGTTAGTCGAGGCACTGCCTTGACCTCGACGGAAGTAGCGATAACTCTTGTCTTTATTATCTCATAATGTAAACAATTCCAAAGGGGGGTAACTGTCTCATACAGAAATGCTATAACGTTATGCGTGTGGATGGTTATATCGTTGGGACTATATCGTTATAAGACAGTGTGAACACACGCGTTTTTACCGTTGGGAGAGGGAGTGTTTTCCGGGGAACGATCCACGGAAAACGGTGTGAAACCGCTGTAGGTGTAAACACAGCTTAAGGTATGAATGATGAATGGTCGAATGAATTGAGAGCGTATTTGAAAAGATTGAAAAGATCAAAAATTTGTAGAAAACAGACGTTTTCTGATTCGGATATTACAATTAAAGCCGTTTGTTGTTTATGATTGAGATAAGAAATTGAAACGACACGCAACGAATATAATCTGGATAGGAAAAGGCCCAGTGAACTACCGTCAGGTTTTGTATCTCATTATAGCGCACAACTTAGGTAAGTCGTGACCATTTAATTGATTTTACAGTTGAAGTATCTGTATTCCGCAACATGAAAAAAATAGCGATGGCCATCGTAATACATCCACTTTTATAATAGCAGCCAATTCGTCCAGGGTGTTAACAAGAGTTGTCAGTAAATGAAAGATTCTGAGAATGACATTGTCTCCTATTACAGGAGTAATTTGAGAGTGTAACGAAAATTAACACGTTTTAACAATGAACAAGGGCAATAACTCATAAAATATATTGCAATGATTTTCCATAGGGTTTATTCATATGTCATTACAAGCATTAAGTTTCATCAAAATCCTTCCAGAAAACAGCCCCCTATCATGTCTACAACAATTTCTAATATCAAGGGCAAATATGTTTTATTCTGTCTGATTTTCAAAAGGGTTTATCCATGGATGATAACAAACATTCACACCAAGTTACATCGAAATCGATCAAGAAAAAAACTCTATTGTGTCCATAACATATTTTCAAAAGCAAGGGCAATAACCAATCAAATATTTTTCGATTTGTCTGATTTTCAATAGAGTTCATCCTTTGGTGATTAAAAACACTCACAAGTTTCATCAAAATCCATCAAGGAACTAGCTCTCTATTGTGTCCACAACTTTGAGAAAGTTATGTGCTGAAAAATTAACGTGTTTTAAAGAATAAGGGCAATAACTCATAAAATATTTTTTCGATGTGTCTGATTTTCAATAAGATTTATCCCAAGACCAATGCAAACACTCGCACCAAATTTCATCAAAATCCATCAATAAACAAGCTCTCTATCATGTCCACAACCCATTAAATATATAAAGATTTGTCTGATGTTCAATAGGGTTCATCCTTTGGTGATTATGAACACTCACAGCAAGTTTCATCAAAATCCAGCAAGAAGCCAGCTCTCATGTCTAAAACTTAAGGGCTGAAAAATTAAGGTGTTTTAAAGAACAAGGGCAATAACTCTTCAAATATTTTTCGATGTTACTGATTTTCAATAGGGTTAGTCACAAGGTCTATGCAAACACTCATACTAAGTTTCATCATCCATCATCAAGAAACCAGCTCTCTATCGTGTCCACAACATATTTTCAAAATCAATGGCAATAACCCATGAATATTTTTCGAATACTTTTAGAGTAGTCTGATTATCAATAGGGTTCATCCTTGGGTGATTCGGAACACTCACAGCAAGTTTCATCATAGTCCATCTAGAAACCGGGTCTCTATCGTGTCCACAACAATTGTGGGCGGACGGACCGACAGACAGAGGCGACTATATAATAAAAAGTAGTAAGAAACGGTAGTCGCATGGTGGAATGTGAATAGTCATTCAGTAACCAGCCTTCATCCATTTATCAATTTCCGTCTTGATGGACAGATAAAAAGGGATGAACACATCCAGAGAATTAATACCCAAATGAATACAGTTTACAATGATAGTGGTTAAGATCAAATATATCTAATATCTTAAACAAATTGAACAGACCCACACGTTACCGACTTATCATGATGTTACAGGCTATTAAGATAAAAACTAGTTATCCTGTTGCGGAATAATGGATCTATTTCTAGACTAAACTATAATGAAAGTCAACCCAAGAGACTTGTAAACATTCCTTCTGAGCATATCTATCGCTTTCTACTATCATAATATATGTTTTAAGATTGCATCATTTACATCCTCTTCCGTATTAGAAGTCATGTATATGAATCATTGTCAACAACCGAATTTGCCACACGTCGTCATGCATTGTGTTAATATCGGGTGTTTAAAAAAAAACGTCCCCAACTTTGACGCAAGTATCTCAGCTGCTGATAAGCCAATCTCTTTCAAAATTCTCACAGATTCTTTATCAGACCCTGAAAATGTGAAAGTCATCGAACAAAAAGTGTATAAGTACTGCCACAAACAAAATAGCATGTCAAAAAATTCAATATCAGAGCAAATTACATATTTGAATTTGCGTTCATTGTGCCTTCACCACATCAACCACCAATATCAAGCATTTTCCATCCTGATACACTCTCACGGATCTCATCTAAAAGTACCACTCGAGAAGCGAGCATCCTGCATTTCAGTTGCTGTTTAATCAGTGTGCCACTCTAACCCAAGTGCAGTACACCTGTTAAGAGAATCCCAAATCATTACCATCACCAGTGGAACAAACTGACTAAACAGGAACTGAAGGCAGGAGGGTTGCTTTATGGGAGAAAATACCTAAAGATGAGATAGGTGAGAGCATTTCAGGATGAATGAATGAATGATATTGGTGATCAATGTAGTGAAAGCACAATAGACACAGGTCGAAATGTGTAGTTTGCTCTGATATTGAATTTTCTGACATATTGTTTTCGTGGCAGTACTTATACAATTTTTTTTCGATGACTTTCACATTTTCAGGGTCTGACAAAGACATGTTGAAGTAAATCTGTGAGAATTTTGAAAGAGATCGGCTTATCAGCAGCTGAGATATAAATCTAACAAAATACACAAAATATTATAGAGCCCATACATAGGTGGTACAAATTGAATTTAGGTTAACCAATAGATTCCGACCTAAAGCTAATGGAATGGAAAAATGAGGATGTATATTGATGCATGTTCAAAGTAAATATTATGACAACATTGTTAGATAGCATGTTCCACTTAGACTGGTCTAAGTATAGGGCAAATCCCAGATGACCCAGTAGACGATATGGATTTAATTAATTGTTTCCTCAAAATAGATTTATCAAAAGAATAACAACATAATGCTCTTTCTCTAATGTATACATTGATGAAATGATATTTATATATATTATATACCCTTTCCCACAGGACACCCACAATTATTAAAGAACTATACCAAACAAAGGTACACTTAAAACGAATTCGTTCCACACTTAGAATTACTCTATTTTTACTACCACATGACTGGTTCTGTCTGCTGTAATTGAGTTTAATATCGATCAATTCTTTAATGATCGAGGTGCCTAAACAATGATTTGTTAAATTAGGAATCAATCAACAAATCTCAAAGAGAATAGCTTTTATTAGGTCACGTAATGAACACGAAAAGGGAAAACCTCCCACGCTAGTTCATTCAGTTTTAGATTCAACATCTATTGGTGATTGTAACCGAACTCATCTGGTTTCAAATACAAAATGTAAACACCAAGTAATTATGTAGGGTATTAAAGAGTTAATCCTTAGTCATATGCATTGGTAACTTCTTTCAAGGGAACAAAAAAAAATTTTCTCTCTTTAATGCCGATGTTGAAAAAATATCATTAGAAATGAAGTCAAATGTATTCATAAATCTTTTCTTTTTTGCCGCCATATGTTGTTTTTTTTCTTCCGACCTACTCTGTTCTGAAGGTCACGTGTGTAGAAAAAAACCCACTAAGACGATATGAGTACATCATTTTAAAGAGCAAACTCTGTTTGGGAAATTTCACAGAACGTCTAATGAGAAGGTTTAAAAGATTTGAAGTTGCCCCACATCCGTCCCACTGAATTAAACTGGAGAGAACCGATAACAGAAGAACAGAAGCTTGTGTTGACAATCAGGTGGATAAATCAAATATTAATTAATGGGTTTTATTTCATTAATTGGTACAGCCGACATCATATCGATTCGGAAAGTTATAATATCATTACTGGGATGCATTACATGTAAGAGGGAAGAAAATCTCAACGCACGGGATGGGTAATTGTCGGATACGATGATGCGGACGATGGTGTACTGTACCGGTGTGACGTGTAGGCATTGATTATGATGCTTTGGGGGTTGATTTTGGCTTTATCTCATTATAACTTTATGCTTCAACTTTATGTTGTCGTGAACGTTAATTGAAAAAACTCACAAATGACATCTGTAAGCCGAAGGCCAAAGTCTATCATTTCATCAACCTGTAGCATTATTGACTCAAACAACTTTAATCCAGGAGATGTATGTTTTTTTTCCTTTTGGGTCATAACTTTCGGTTGGTTTCCATTTTGAAACTGAACTTTTAAATTGTTTGTGGGTCATTTGACTCATCGGTTGGTTTCTTTCATGAAACTGAACTTTTTAAATGTTTGTAGGTCATGGTTCCTCATGATCATAATCATCGACGTCACGAATTCCCGTATCGATCTATGACCTGTCACAATATTCCACTTCCGGTCGAAGTCTTCGTCACCTTTAGAATAATCTCCAGATTTGATGTAGTATTACTCTTCTTTTTGACAACTTTCAAATAGTTCATTGATATCTCATGGCTTGTCAAATATTCTTGATGTTACTGAATCTTATTCTTGTGCCCTTAGTGTATTTCAAAATTCAATGATATCTGATCTCTTGCAAAGGCAACAGCTGAACATTCCAAAAGTATATTATAAAATCATCAAATTAATGAACAGATTCCGTTCATGATTGTTGGTGATGAAGCATTTCCTTTGAAAACTCACTAACTTGACGCATATTAACACGTGTCCCTGAATGAGCACGGTCGTATCAGTCGTATTTCACTATGTCCGAAAAAGGAATGTGCAGATGAAAGATAGCACATCATCATTCCACAATCAAGGAGATGGTTTTATCCATTTTCAATCGCTGCATGGTATTAAGTTTGAGTAAGATTAAGTAGTATATGCCAAAGATTTTTTTCTGTGATCTGGAGAGCTTAAAATGGCAATATAAGCACTTTTAAAATAATCATAAAAATTGAGAATATCTTTCTTAGGCAGCTTTATCCCACTTTAAAGTTTATCCCAGACCTGTTGTCGTTAATCCTTTGTTTTTAAAATAATTATTTTCTAGATCCCACAGCGATGACTAAATTATTTGGTTGATGTACATTTGATGATGGCATGTTCTATGAAATTGCAATAAAATTTTACTTCTAATTTACGCTATTCAACACAATAAATTGTACAAACGCATGTACAAAAGCACTGCATCCGCACACGACGGTATAAACTGCTTTAAAATCGAACAGGTACGATTTCAATTATACTCACTGCATGTAAGTTATACAGCGTTTTCGAATAATGCCCTCTTTTCATGTTTCCGGTATTATGCTAACACCTTGACCAATACAAAACGTGAAGCGTTTCTACGAATAGTATATTCTAATGCGAGCTAAGCCTTATGAAGACGAATTGTAGAAAATATTTTATTTCAAATTATGTTATCGAAAACGCTGTGTCCTTGTGAATTGCGGAGCTCGTCTTCTAACTGTAGTATTTCACCAGTTTTACCACATAACCTTAGGCTGATTTGTTCAACAATTATGCGTACCGGTATAACATTGTATTTGTCTATTTTAACAAATGTTTATTCCCGAATGACCTGCCTACACTGTTTGAAATAAACCTAAATTTGATGAACATGCCACCATCAAACATTGTGATAACTTCCATAGCTAATATAAGTATCATTGATATAGCTGTTCAGATAACGTGTATGATTGAACTGGACAAGAAATGATTTTGATCCTTGGTCCAACAAGAAGCACAGAAAACAATCACTACCTGCTTTATCTAAATAATTATAAGGGTCAGTAAGGTGGTCTACTAATTAAATATATTGTAACAAAGGATTGTCTAAGTAGTTGTCTCAAGGGATAAGATTATGATTTAGAGAGGGGTAAAGCATACAAAGAGACTATTCGGATGTCAGGGGTTATTATGCAACAATAGACAGGTTACATTAAGAAACAATTAAGTTAAGTAATATGTGTACAAGCTTTAGGCAACCTTTAAGGGGTTTAGCAGACAATTAATTGTATAGGTAATTGATAGGGTAAGGTATAAGGGTTGGGGGAAATGGATTGTTAGTCAAATCTTGGGTTAGCGAAGAAACATGTAGTACTAGGTATGGGAATTCCTTATTGGAATTTCCCTTTCTTAGTTTAGACTCGTTAGTTTAGCAGTTGTAGGAGTCAGAGTTGTGCAGTTTCTCGTTATGGGATAGTTCGTAGATTTACGAAGACTTAGTGTTAGTTAGTTCTGTAGTAGTTAGATTTTAGTATTAGAAGATGTAAATAAAGTGTTTGTTAATATTGTAAGCCTTAGTATCAATTGAAGGAAAGTGTCCGGATCCAGTTCTTACAAACGACTATACAGTTTGTAAGAATGATCTATCTTGCATTTTACAAGTAGATTCACACAACAAATAAGACTCGCCAACCAGTATGCTCATCGTACAAGAGCATGTCAACAACATGTCTACAGCAAGAAAGTAGCATGTTTACAATGGTGCCGATTGACAGTTTCGAATTCCTGAAATTACAAGGTCGTCACAAAAACACAACGTTGAAGTCCGAAATCCATCAAAGAAACAGAATAAGAAAGACAAGAAAATGGTATGCCAGAATAGATAAATTGAGAGAAATACGACAATCAAGAAACCAGTTTCTAGCATGAGAGGCTTTCGTTATTCGGTGAGTGTTGTTTTTAAATTGTATTATTTGTTTTTACGATTTGTCAACGCCAAAGCGTCTATAATCATGCGTGATCTTCGGTTTGATAGGTCTATCCTTTGTTTTGAGAGTTGTAGAAAGAAGGCAAGATTTTGTGAGAGTTTTCACACGGTGTTCTTATTGTATGTTTAAAATTCTAGGGTTTTATATGTTTGTCTTATTCCGGTTAAGGAAACCATGGTTAGGAGCAAACTATTTTTGAAAATGGTAAGTGATGTTACAGTCCAAATGTTGGCTGATAAATTTTACGGTAGAATTTAGTGCGAAAGGTTTGCCGCAATTGGCCATTTTTAATTGATAAAATAATAGATATATTTTACGCATCGTTGATCTTTTAGTTCATAGGTTCAATTGTTTCCTTTTCTCAGTACGATTTCTAATTTATTGAAAAGGTGATTTTATTGTTGTGTGTATACATTAGTGAAAAAGGAGAAATCTTTGTTTTGACGTGGGTAGTTTTTTGTTTTCTTTTTTCATTTACTGCATTGTGATGTCAGATTTTACGTTGTCAGATTTCCATGCTTTGTTCAGGTTGGATTTAATTGGTTTATGGTCTAGGAAATTATGATCAAGGTGACTGAAATAATGATCTTCCCTGCATTTTTAAGGCAAGTTGCCCCAGGTGTTCAACTTTGCATATCCGGAAGTTTTGTTTTATTGAAATAGTACTAATACATTGCCATATCGTAGGATTGGTGTAATTAGGAACCTTAAAAAGGATCATTTAACGTTGTGTTAATGATCTAAGGTTAGTTTGTTTTGCTCACCTAAGTTGACTTCATGGTGTCGTACAACTATTGAGTAATATAGTATAAGGTTCTATTGTTCCTTAGTTAGGTTGACTTGTGTAGTCATACCTCTTTTGTGTACAATTCTTGAGTAATTGTAGTATAAGGTTCTATTGATTGTTCCTTGGTCGCGGTGATGTTTGTGATGTTATGTTATGTTGATGTATCTCTTTTGTATAGATCGTCCTCAGTTAGCCTACCAATGGTCCACGTTTTAGCTCATTTAAGTTTACTTCAGTGTTTAGTAGAACTATTGATATCGACATAGTTTCGATGCTACGTGTTCTCATAGGTAGTCTCACTTTTGTGTAAATAATCCTTAGTTACCAATGTTTCACGTTTTAGCTCAATTAAGTTTACTTCCTTGAGCAGTACAACTATTGATATCGACATAGATTCGATGCTACGTGTTTTTATAGGTAGTTTTGTGTAAATAATCAGTGGTTCACGTTTTAGCTCAATTAAGTTTACTTCCTTGTGTTGTAGGACTATTGATATCGACATAGCTTCGATGCTACGTGTTTCCATTGAAGAATTAGGGTACCGTATTCGTATCCTTTTGTGTAAATAGTTCGATTTTTAGATGTTATTCACTATAGGAGTCTTCACAAAAAAATTTTTTCCAGGTCTCTAAGCCGATAATGACAGTTATATACTCAAAATAAATTTTTTAATGCTAATCTGAAAATAATCCGTACATAACAGGTACTATACTCTTCGCCCATTGGGCGATATGATATTTTTCTATTTCAGATCGGAACAGCAGAAAAATAACTAACAGATTTCCCGTTCACGAACCAAAATAAAGACTCAGAAGCAGATGACCAAAAAGACGCCGAAATTATGTATATTTTTCATTCGGAAATCGGAAATCATCGTTTGTGAACATTATTTTCGGAAAAAAGTGACGCGTTTCTCATTATATGTGCATATTCTTTAAACTAGGTGTTGATCGCGAAATCATCATGTGTGTTAAAAACATTTTCAGCATAGGACAACATAGTGACATTTTTTCTGAACATTTTTATTTCTATCAGGTGCATCCTTTTTTTTTTCTCGTTATATTTGGTTGTCATCTTCATTTAATTGTTTGATATCTTTTATTCTTTTATTTTTTACTTTGAATGTTTATTTTATTTTTTATCCAGGAAAATCATAATTATGTATTTTCCACGTTAAGGAGGGAAGTTATGTAACAAAGGATTGTCTAAGTAGTTGTCTCAAGGGATAAGATTATGATTTAGAGAGGGGTAAAGCATACAAAGAGACTATTCGGATGTCAGGGGTTATTATGCAACAATAGACAGGTTACATTAAGAAACAATTAAGTTAAGTAATATGTGTACAAGCTTTAGGCAACCTTTAAGGGGTTTAGCAGACAATTAATTGTATAGGTAATTGATAGGGTAAGGTATAAGGGTTGGGGGAAATGGATTGTTAGTCAAATCTTGGGTTAGCGAAGAAACATGTAGTACTAGGTATGGGAATTCCTTATTGGAATTTCCCTTTCTTAGTTTAGACTCGTTAGTTTAGCAGTTGTAGGAGTCAGAGTTGTGCAGTTTCTCGTTATGGGATAGTTCGTAGATTTACGAAGACTTAGTGTTAGTTAGTTCTGTAGTAGTTAGATTTTAGTATTAGAAGATGTAAATAAAGTGTTTGTTAATATTGTAAGCCTTAGTATCAATTGAAGGAAAGTGTCCGGATCCAGTTCTTACAAACGACTATACAGTTTGTAAGAATGATCTATCTTGCATTTTACAAGTAGATTCACACAACAAATAAGACTCGCCAACCAGTATGCTCATCGTACAAGAGCATGTCAACAACATGTCTACAGCAAGAAAGTAGCATGTTTACAATATTTCAATTAATAAAACTTTGGTTGTTACTTTCATTATCGTTACTCTTCATGAACAATGAAGCATGATGAAAGAGTAAAATATTTCTAAACGTTAACCGTTCCCTAGTATTTAATGTTATTTAATTGATCTCGAGGGAGAGTTTTATAGACTGTAGTCTACGGGAATCATGATCTGGTTCTAAATAGATAACTGATATTTCAGATGTTTCCATTGATACTCATAAACAATATATTACATACTGTTAAGTTCTATTATTATCGACTCCCAAAGCTCACAAGTAGGCTACAAGTATATTGTATTACCGGGTTCCTTATGTCTATTTGCACAAAATTGCTATTTAATAAGCAGCGATAGAAACTTCCAAGATTATCAGAATGTTCGTTTGAATATTGTTATATTTTTTACAACGATAACAAATTTACGTTGAAGGTCTCGTCTACCTGCTGATCTTTTGCTTTTGCATTGAAGCTTACTCCGACCTAGAATAGAACTTACGACCACCATTTATTAGACTTAATCACTAAATTTCGTAATTTTCTGACATCTTCCCGACATCCTACATTCTGGAATGCTTCAAATCTTTTTAAATTGATTAACAGTACAGTATATTGTAGCGGAACAAGTACAAAACAATGACAAAATCATTGAAAAGATTTGTATATTATATTATGCAGGCACAATTCCTGTTTGAAACGAACAATACTTCATGTGAACGATACTTCATGTGATAGTTTCCATTAAAGACTCGGGGCATGCTTTTGAATAATCAGAGAATAGTTATCTTCTATCCGACGGGAAGTGCGTGCTATCTAACTCTCTAGAAATATTACTTGACTATAATTAAACAATAATAGCAAGATAACTCCCATTGATAACAACCTTTACTAATTGACAGTTACAAGTATCAGCAGGACTGCTGTAGAACAAACGAAAATAAGTTTAGTTATTATTAGAAATTATCCAACCTTATATAAGTAATAGTTGTAAAATCTGATTTTACTTTTTTTGAAAAAATGAGATCATGTTGTCGACTTGAGCAGTTGAAATCTGTTAATATCTGAACATCCGTAGTTAGTACGCGGTCAACATCTAAACAGAACTGTGTTGGATTCGGTGTATTTTTTATACGCCAACATATTATTGTAAGCTTATATTGTAGTCGCCACAATTGTTGTGGACACAATAGAGAGCTGGTTTCTTTGTGGATTTTGATTAAACTTGTTATTGGTGTTCAATAACACCTTGGGTTAAACCCTATAAAAATCAGAAACATTGAAAAATAGTTATGAAAGTAAAGTTATTGCCCTTGTTTTATAAAAATTGTAAGTATTTAAATTTAGTTGATTTGCCCCTTTTTTTTATAGAAAATTTGATGTAGAGTGTTCGTTTTAACCCAAGGATGAACCCTATAGAAAATCAGACAAATCTTGAAATATCTAATGGATTATTGCGCTTGTTTTTTTCGAAAATATGTTGTGTACACGATGGAGAGTTTCTTGGTGAACTTTGATGAAACTTAGTGTGATTGTCTTTGTTGTGGTTTATATTTCAGTGACTTATTATATGGTATTCCAGAAAACGTATATCATAATGAATTTGGAACGAGGAATATAATAATATTGAAAACTTTTGTCAACTTCCCCGCCAAATTGGCTTCCATTACAAAAATAGGCATATACCGACCTTAAAATTTGACCAAATTTGTAGTATCAAGAAGTATATTTATTGACTCTACATGGAGACAGTTGCACAAGTAAGCAAGGTCAATCCCACTAATCTGGTACTTACATAACGGCAAATCAGATTTTTACTGACCAGTGACATTTTGGCTGATGAGATTACTTCATGTTGTTTGAATATGAACTCGTTCATTCTGGTCTCAAAGAATTTGATAAAACAGATCTACTCTTATTTTCTATCAACAGATTTGTTGTAAAGTCAAAATTCGCACTTGAAGTACGAACCAACCAGCAAAAGATGCGTTTAAACAATACGTTTTGATTTTTTAAACGCATATTGCCGATAGATATAGGCAACAAGAAGGTCAAGGATAGTATGGTTTATTTTGAAAAATGTTTAATAACATTATTTGACTCTACCTTGTTTTAAAATCACAATGGCTGTTCCGGTGGTAGGGTAATCTTATAAACCACCTTTTTGTTTTGTTGAATTTTGAAAGTGGAAGATTTTTCATTACTAATTAGATATCCTTCAAAACAATTCACACTGTGTTATGATTCTGGAATGAACTCTTATATTAATGGATTGAAATCCAGAAGAATCAAAAAAAGGCATTAGACTTAACGAATTATTTCCGGAATCCATTAAGCGGATAATGTAAGAAACATTAACACGTTTTAAAATGAAATGCGACATTCCTGCCACTATACAATATTATATGTATATTTAAAGAACTCTCAGCAATGTTAACCATAATCAGAAAATGACAAGCTCTTAAGTCTAGACCTTTAGATTTCACTTATTCTCCTTGACTGCAATTATGAAAATAAAGTAATGGAAGAACTATTTTTCATAATTGACATCTTGAAATGTGAAAATGAATTCTATCAAAATCATGAAAATATAATTGTGACATTGTAAGAACTTTTAATGTAAGTCCAGTCAATTCTTGTTAACCCCTTAGCTCTCTTAATACCATAATCATATCATATGAAGCATAAAAAGTGATATTAGATATCTAATGAATTTTTAGAAAAGAAACCCCAGGGTAATATTATAACCCTTTTTGACATTCTGACGATAAGCCAAGACAACCTTTCTCCCATCAAGCCGAGTCCTGTCACAGTTTGTTACTACTGAGTGCCATTTTTTCAGCATGTGAAATCGCTGAAAACCCAGCTGATCATAATGTATGATCATCACATTGTCGAAGTGTTTGCATTCCGGTAGTTTCATAACATTGTATGCTAAAAGCAATACTGACAATTTTTGTAAGAAAGAATCCACACAATTTTCAAAACATTGAAACAAAACCATTAATTGAATGTGTAGCTTAGGAACACATTATTCTGTACTGGGTTGCTATTTCAATTATGGCCATATTACGCGATGAACTACTTGATATCACCACCTGTAAGGCTATGCGGCACACGAGGCAAAAAGGTTTTTGCTTCAGTAAACATGTATTTGCTGTTTAAATGTTTTCGGACAAGACGTGTCGTTCCTTATACATCAGATAAAGCTGGTCAAGTTTTTTTTATACCTGAGTCATACGCAATATTTTCATTCAATGTCTTTTGCCAGATTGATCGATGACGTTGACTGTTTGAAGTTGGTCAATTTATCACTAATCTGATCAATTAATATACCATCTAAGCGATTCCAAACATTTTGTAGGCGGAAAGAAACAATCAAGTATAAACTGACTAACGCTTCAGTAAATCATTCCCACCGGGAAGTAACAAGCTGTGCTATTTCAATCCTTTCTTTTATAATGAAATTAATTGGACATACTGACCCAAACTCAACATACAGGAAATTAAGTGTTCTAGCTGTGATTATTTAATGGTGTAAACAAAAGGCTGTAGGAGTTAGTAAAAGTAGTTGTAATAAGCAAACGTTTTATCTATCTGTCAATTTATTTTAAGTTCTAATCACTACTCGAATAAGGGTGTTCTGCATCATTTATGGGCAAAAATTGAAATTTGTCTTCAAGCAATCTACCAAAACAAAACTATGAATAGACTGCTTTGAAGCATCGCCACACCTTCGTTTTTAGATTATGGATGTTGCATACATATCAGAAATGTTGACGGACAAACACGAGTGACAGCAATTTACAACCACATTATCTGTGGGCATGTAAAGATGTGTATTGTTATAAGTAAATGCTAAAAGGTACCCTTCCGCGATATAATTAGTTGGTCATTACTTTAAAAAGTTCGAGCATTATTACACTGGAGAGCTCGGCTTCTTTAACAAAGCAAGGCCTACATGCTAGAATGATATCTTCGATACAATCGTAAATATGTCAGGCATTCTCGCTACGCCTGACAATAACCTCGAATTCAGCTGGCGGATAAAGCGCACTACTTTTAAATTTCCATTGTTGACTTCTGACAACCAAACAAATGTACAAGGGAGATAACTAGCTTGAGCTCAGGAACTTTTTTTTATTGCGTATCCTACTTCCGCCGAATAATCTTGGAAGGTTTTCTTCTATTTGCATACGAGGTTATTGTTAGAGACAATGGCCGCCATATATACGATTGGTCTTCGATATTCGTAATCATCCTTTTGTTTGTTTCGCAGTCGTTGGAAAACAAGCTATTAGCAGGCTACAAAAATCAAAATTTGAGTGCCTTAGATATTTAGATTTAGTTTTAGAATTTACAAGACGGCCCATGTGACATAACTACGCTTGTCGAATTCTTGAAAATATCATAACACGTCTCGCCCACAGTTCAAAGCTCAACAAGATAGGCAAAGTATTACTACGATAGCTTAAATTTCATTGCATGAACAAATCATTTCATCGAATTAAAAAAGAATTATGACTAATGAGGTGAAATGAAATAATGTGTTATGTATATATTTTTGATAGCTATTGTTTATTTTACAAATAAATCATTATAAATTATCAGTAGTTTACGTCATCGGCATCATTGTAGTGTTTAATGAAATCATGACCAGCATTGACATTGAATAAGCGTTTGGTCGTTCGGATGAGATAGATGCAGTAGTGGGCTAATGATGTTGTTTCAGCAAATTTAGATGCCTGATAATAAATCCATTGATAAAAAACGCATTAAAACGCCCTATTATTTCTTAAGTTTAACTAGACATAGCTACTCTGCATATGGATTCACACCAAGTTATATGGGGTTTCTTGGCGGCGTTTCTTTCAGCCTTTAAGCTGATCAAAATAGCCAAAATATACACGTTACGTTTAATTGGATACAGACACAATTGTTTGGGACAAAATCTTTAAGGGATTGTAAAGACGATTGTGTACTTGTATCGGGGCAACTTAGGACACCAAATTGTGGTTGTCGTCACTTATCCCGAAAGCCCTGTCTGTAATAAACAATTTTTGCAAATTGCAGAAACTGGAATACTTTCAGTGGTATATGCAGCTCTATGTCCGTATGTATATTGTTCTCTTCAGTTCTTGGTGAGCAGTATATTTACGTGATTAAAATCTGGTAATAGATTACTTGTATTGAAGCTGTTGAAAGGATATTTGATCGAGAAGGTAGAAATACAATAACCAATGTCAATAACAATAACAATTTAATATATTATTATCAATTTCATTAATTATTTAATGATGATTTATTTCGTACAGTGACATGAAATCTGTGTTGTGTCAGATAATCCCTGGTGAAACAGTACATTCCGTTTTAAAGGAGCGAGTCAAAATGATTTAGAGATGTGTTCGGATCTTACTTATAATTACCCAACTTATCCTGCTTATTCCATTGGGCGTTTTCCTTAGGATGTCTTTTTCAAAACTAGTGCATTTGAATGAAATATTTTAGATGGACAAAATAAAACAGGACACAAATATTTGTATGTACTCATGTGCATTTGATATAGTCCATATTCATTGTACTGTTTCAAGGAAAGAGTGAGGCCCTTTCGTTGAAGTTATTTATTGGAATATACATTGTGTAAAACATTTAACATCTTTTATTTCAGCAATGATGGTCATAGTTTATCTCTGTTTAAAAGTTTTGAAATAAAACTGTTGACGTTTTTTTCGCATAATTTACAATATTTATATTTCCATTCGGGATTGTTGGGGCGTAGAAGGACAATGGTCTGACTTATTTGTTTACTACCGTAAGCTTTACTAGAATGGTATTCTTTTTAAAAAGCATATTGTTTTTTAAAGCATTAAAAGCTATATTAATATTGGAAAACCTAGTTGTTTATGTTAAAATTTCGAAAAAAAAAAAATATTTCTCTAGGGAAATCTTGAAATGGTTTAAGTCGAGCCGCTTAAAATGGCGAATGGATATCTTTAAAACAGTCGATAAAATAAATATTATACATAGGCCTATATAGCATCTTAATAGATCGTATATAGATTGATAACTAGAAAGTTTATATTGTTGACACCCAGAATTAAAGATAGTGGACCACAGCCATACGCACAACACGGCACGCGGATGGTAAAGTGAAAAAGCCTAAAATTTAATCAAACAAACAAACCCGAGGGGGCGAGGGGCGAACATGTGCCCTTTTTGTCACGGAGACACGGAAAATTTTTATTGATTCAAGCAAATTTGTTCCAGCAAAATTTGTTGGGTCCCTATGCCCCAAAATATAGGCATGACGTACGTTCTGGTATACCTAAGAAGTGATCTAAGAAGTTCTAAATTACAAAACCCCAGACCGGAAGGTTCCCTCGCTTCGCTCGATCACATAGTGCCCTTTATATCACAGCTCCGCCCCCGCCACTAACATTTCCTTCCGGCGCCCCTTGGGGTGTCGACAATATACGTCCACATAGAGAGATGTGGGCGTATAAATATAAGACCAAAAGACACATTACACAATTATTACTACAACCTTGATTCAGGAAACGTCTGAGAATGGAAACCATTAAAGTATTGTAAGGTTTCTAGGACAAAACGTTCCACCTACTTTGAAGCTGAAAAACAGACGCTCTCGGCAAGTATATTATACTTCGCCATTACCTCATCGAGACTAAGAGTTAAAAGATTAACTTTACTAAGCCATTCTGCTTTTTTGAAAAAAGTTTCCTTTGTCAAAAAAATCGCAAATGCTACCTGAGAGTATTTTTTAAAGTATGCGTATTGTATCTTTATATCTTTTTGATTAAACTCAATTTGGTTTTAAAGGGTTAATTACAAACAGGGAGTACTTATTGTTAATTAAGCAATTTGACCTAGTGTGTTTGCCCTTTAAATGACTCAATATTTCTAGCTGAAACCTTTTAAATACACAAGAGGGACATTTCTCTACAATTAGGCGTTTATTTTACTCAAATCCGTTCAGTAGTTTGCTATCAACGTCCAAAAAACATAACACACTTAAAAACCTTACGTAAGGTTTTTAAAAATTTTAGCATGTTTTTATCGTTTAAAATTAACGTCTGTATTTTTTTAGATAAAACTTTCAGATACATTAAAGGGCACATAGTTACAGATTTTGGTGTAAAGTTTTCACAAATTTGAGCAAAAAAATTTTCTGACCTAAAAAAAATTCAGACTGTTCCTTTAACTTTACATCGCAAACGGTTCAACGTGAATTTTTTCAAGTTTTAGTTTTGTTATCCTTGTAGGCCTATAATAAGTTGTAGGAGACATCAGTCAAAGGTACAATATCATGTGCCATTGTTTGGCTATAACGTAACTTTACATAGCAAACGGTTAACAGAGAATATTTTCAAATTTTAGTTTTGTTATCCTTGTATAATAAGTGGTAGGAGACATCAGTCAAAGGTACAAATCATGTGCCATTGTTTGGCTATAACGTAACTTTACATAGCAAACGGTTAACAGAGAATATTTTCAAATTTTAGTTTTGTTATCCTTGTATAATAAGTGGTAGGAGACATCAGTCAAGGGTACAATATCATGTGCCATTGTTTGGCTGTAACGTAACTTTACATAGCAAACGGTTAACAGAGATTTTTTTTTTCAAATTTTAGTTTTGTTAACCTTGTATAATAAGTAGTAGGAGACATCAGTCAAAGATACAATATCATGTGCCATTGTTTGGCTGCAACGTAAAAAATATTACATGTAATATAACTCATCGATAATTCTATATCACTACCGTGAAGTATAATATAGCTCTATTCATTACAGACATCTACTATTATCAATTATTTATATAACACTTTCCGAAAGAATTACACCTACACTATAACATACGTGTGGGTAGATATGGAAATGTTTTTTTTATAAAATTATATATTATATTAAAAATGTTACTTTCAATGATGAGATAACGCTCGCTTTTAAGATAAAGTAACAAGGAATGTTTAAATAGAAGGTCTGTCCTCTTAATTTCAAATTTAACCCCAGCACAAACTATCCCAACCGTCAACAAATTGACAATACATTGGTAGCAGCTAATGAACTTTTCATTTAAGGAAGTATATCAATTAATGAGTAAATATTTCAAGATGAAAAGTGGTACCAGGTGTCTAGAAGAGTTAACAATATGTGCTTGGCGCTACACCCACTACTGTTGCTCAAAGATATTGTTTCAAATATTATGTTGTTGATTTCTGCACAGGAATTGGAGGAGCCATCAATAGAGTCGTATCACTCACTCACATAGTATATATAAAGACAAGGAATGAAACGGCCAAATCAAAACACGGCACCCCGCCTCACTAAAACATCCTCAAAATGACACTTCCACTTATTTTTTTCGCTTGAAACTTCACACGCACATCAATAAATGGTTCACCTTTCATTTCCAACCAAATTTTAGGTCCTTAATTGAAGGGATGGAGCGCAATCTTCTTTTTTCCACAGATATTTTCATTACAAATTTGTTTACCAGCCTGAGCGTGTTTGACGTCACATTTAGCTCCGCACCAAATTAGAGAGTTCAGTGTGGTAAGGGAAGTAATTATGTGATTCAGACAACATTTGTTTATAGTAATTTACGATCCTTTCTGTCAATTACACCACAAAATGATATTTTCTGGCTGATTATTGCAGTAATGATATTTTTCATTCCCTGCATAATAATTCACATAAATATTCTGATCAAAAGGTAACTATTAACTTTTTAGACAACAATTTCACAAGAAATTTTTCAACTGGAGAAATCACGACCTTGGTTTGACCTTGATCCTTCTTTTATGGTCATACCAGTACTAGCCAAATTTCACTTGCAAGGGAAATGAATGAGGAACAGAAAAATGTGATTTTTTCTGCATTGGAAGGACATAGTTTGATGATTTATTTTTAACTTTAATTTTAGATTTATTTTATGTGGTAACTGAACATTTTATCAGGATAGGACTGAGTGATTCCCTCCAATCTTTCAAATCAAGCTTACCCAGGAAAAAAAAACAAGCCTTGAGACCAAAACTCCAATCACTAAGTGAGCCTGCTGGAAAAAAAACTTAAATCTGTTGCTAAAGATGCTGCTGAAAGTAGTAGTGTTTACCTATGTAATTTGTGCCATGAACCATGTGAATGGGAACCAAAAGATACAAGTTTGGAAAGTATTGCTTGTGACATTTGTAACTGCTGGCATCATTTTGGATGTGTTGGCATTGAGGGAACAGAACAATTTTTAAATGATCCTAATTCAAAATGGAAGTGTAGTAACTGTAAAGATAAAGGGAAAGGGGGTGGAAAAGGAAAATCTAAAGGGAGAGGCAAAGGAAAAAAAGGAAGATAAATTTGTGTAAGAAAGCACTTTGTTATTTTTTTTAACCCTGTTAAAACTACCATTGGTTATTCATCTTTGTTTTTATAAATTGGAACTCATTAAGTCAGGTTTTCAAATAACCTCTCAAACCACACACACACACACCACACACACACACTAATCTCACTGAGAATAATAAATAATTCCTCAGTAAATAACGTCAAATCTTCACAAATTTAAGACATTTTTAAAATGGAGGACATATATGATCTCTTTAGACATTAAAAATTCTATGATATGAATGCTCAAAATTCTCAAAATGTGGGTGAAATTTTTTAATATCATTTCCAGAAAGAATAAAATGTTAAGTGCTATGTTTTAAGATGCCTACTGCCATAATATATAAATTTTGATTACCACTTCTAATATTATTAGTTTTAATATTAAATCAGAATTAATTTCATATCATACCAGGCTCCAATACTAATATTCTGCTGTGTACTTAGAGGTGACAAATGTATCATAATTTTTCGTCTGCTAAGCTTTTGAAATTGACAGTTAACAGTGGTCTAGATGAAAAAATTACCTCCCTTTGCCATTCAAATTATCAGTTAAAAATGAACACTAAATCAAGCAAATAAAAATGTATTAGTCACTCAAATACATTGGATTAATTATTTTATAAATTCAAACCAATTTCTATGGGCGAAAAGTAAATATAAAAATTTTTTTGATGAACTCTCTAATTTGGTGCGGAGCTAAATGTGACGTCACAGACGCTCAGGCTGGTAAACAAATTTGTAATGAAAATATCTGTGGAAAAAAGAAGATTGCGCTCCATCCCTTCAATTAAGGACCTAAAATTTGGTTGGAAATGAAAGGTGAACCATTTATTGATGTGCGTGTGAAGTTTCAAGCGAAAAAAATAAGTGGAAGTGTCATTTTGAGGATGTTTTAGTGAGGCGGGGTGCCGTGTTTTGATTTGGCTGTTTCATTCCTTGTCTTTATATATACTATGTGAGTGAGTGATACGACTATATTGATGGCTCCTCCAATTCCTGTGATTTCTGTCACAAAGTCTAAGTTTAACTTTCAAGGGAGAGAACTGCCTGCCAAAATAATGTGTTATTGTAATAATTAGATCAATACATTAAGGGAGATAACTCCTGACGAAATTTTTAACAACATGTCTAAATTTAAGCCACGAGTCATGCAGAGCCTACTATACAACCTTCACCACCAGTGTATATATCTAAGCCTAATTCATATAACGACGGGCAAACGAAATTCCCGATATTGTCATCAGATGGACACATGATAATGGAATAATACAAATCCGTACAAGCTAAAGAATTCCGTTAATCAAAAATCTTGCCCAGAGCATGACAAAATCGGGTGCAATAATTATATAGTAGTGGACTGGATATATGAAGTAGGCCTACCATCAGGTGTTTCGAAAAGATTAAGCATGGTCTGCTTCGCGCAACACCCGCTATTACTTTAAAGGGACAGTTTGAATATTATATATTTTCTAGAAATCTTCCAGTAGAGATCTAGATTTATACATTGCCGTCGTACATCTTATTGTGAATTATACTTGAGAAGTGTTTACAGCTTCAGAATCAATGTCTCAATATTTCTTTTGTTGACATGTGAGTTTCACTTGTTTCGTTAACAGCAGTCTGGTACTTCTATCCCACCACTATGGTAGGTGAAATAGAAGAATCAAAATAGATTGTACATTTTATAGTCCTGAGGATAAATTACTTCTGTCTAACTAAATTATATCTATTAATATCATTACCTAATTAATTGTCTTTATAATACGAAATGTTCATAATCTGATTGTGGTTTGTAGTAACCAACCACGCGTATGAATGAATTCCGCCATTTTCATTATCTTATTGAGGTAATGTAATCAAGAACACAAATAACACTTTGTATACATATGAATTCAGATTAACAAAATTTGAAGAATTATTGTGGGCGTATATTGTAGTCGCCCCTGTCTGTCTGTCTGTCTGTTCGTCCGTCTGTCTGTCTGTCCACAATTGTTGTGGACACGATAGAGAGCTGGTTTCTTGGTGGATTTTTATGAAACTTGCTGTGAGTGTTTGAATCACCCAAGGATGAACTCTATTGAAAATCAGACGAATCGAAAAATATTTCCTGGGTTATTGCCCTTGCTTTTGAAAATATGTTGTGGACACCATAGAGAGCTGGTTTCTTGATGGATTTTGATGAAACTTGGTATAAGTGTTTGTATTGACATTGGGATAAATCCTATTGAATATCAGAAACATCGAAAAAATATTTTATGAGTTATTGTCCTTGTTCTTTAAAACACGTTATTTTTTCAGCCGTTGCACTCTCAAAGTTGTGGACACGATAGAGAGCTGGTTTCTTGGTGGATTTTTTTTGAAACTTGCTGTGAGTGTTTGTAATCACCCATGGATGAACCCTATTGCAAATCAGACGAATCAAAAAATATTTACTGGGTTATTGCCCTTGCTTTTGAAAATATGTTGTGGACACCATAGAGAGCTGGTTTCTTGATGGATTTTGATGAAACTTGGTATGAGTGTTTGTATTGACATTAGGATAAACCCTATTGAATATCAGAAACATCGAACAAATATTTTATGAGTTATTGCCCCTTGTTTTTTAAAACACGTTAATTTTTCAGCCGTTACACTCTCAAAGTTGTGGACACGATAGAGAGCTGGTTTCTTGGTGGATTTTTATGAAACTGGCTGTTGGTGTTTGTATTGACCTTCGGATACACCTTATTTAAAATCATAAACATCATCAACTATGTGACTGCTCTTAATCATTTTGAGATGGAACCTAAACGTTGGTTGCCCTTGTTTTATGCATATTTCAGTGACATATTTGTTTTTCCAGGAAACTTGAACCCATGGTTTTACTCTTGTTATGAAACTTGCTGTGGGTATTTGTAATCACCCAAGGATGAACCCTATTTAAAATCAGACGAATTGAAAATTATTTCATGGGTTATGGCCTTGCTTTCGAAAATATATTGTGGACACCATAGAGAGCTGGTTTCTTGGTGGATTTTGATATGAGTGTTTGTATGGACATTAGGATAAACCCTATTGAATATCAGAAACATCGAAAAAATATTTTATGAGTTATTGCCCCTTGTTCTTTAAAACACGTTAATTTTTTCAGACGTTACACTCTCAAAGTTGTGGACACGATAGAGAGCTGGTTTCTTGGTAGATTTTTATGAAACTTGGTATTAGTGTTTGTATTGACATTAGGATGAACCCTATTGAATATCAGAAACAACGAAAAAATATTTTATGAGTTATTGCCCCTTGTTCTTTAAAACACGTGGTGGATTTTTATGAAACTGACTGTTGGTGTTTGTATTGACCTTCGGATACACCTTATTGAAAATCAGAAACATCAACTGCTCTAAATCAATTTAAGATGGAACCTAAACGTTGGTTGCCCTTGTTTTATGCATATTTCAGTGACATATTTGTTTTTTCCAGGAAACTTGAACCCATGGTTTTACTCTTGTAAAAAGAGAAAATGTCATTCTCAGAATCTTTCATTTACTGATTACTCTTGTCAACCCCCCGGACGAATTGGCTGCCATTATAAAAGTGGGCGTATTACGATGGCCATCGCTATTTTTTTTACCTACAAGTCGATTGAATAAAGTTAGTCGCAGATTTTTTTTTCATTTAGGTTTATACAATATGTTATATAAAAAAATATCCAATTGTATAAAACCCAGTAAAGACATTATATAAATGTATACAAATATTTGTGTTATCAGATGTTGGTCATTTATATAATAAAGTTAAGACACATGAGTGGTGACGGACCTTTACAGCCATGACTAATTGCTTAAGGGCATAAGACGAGTATGATAAACAATACGAATGTTTGAATCTAAGGTTTCACTCCCGCGGAAACAGACCAATAAATAGGCTGAATAGCTAGGGAATTTACTTATTATCTGTATGTAAAACAGAAAGGACTATATTGTAGTTTATCAGGTCCAAGGCGGAACGAACCTGGATGGTTTGTAGAGACAATTAAGTACGTCGCGAAGCGCCGCAATTGCAAGTCCAAATCCAAACAGAAAGTCCTCGCCCTAGAGAAAAAAATGGAAAATGACATCAATCTGGAAGATATTTCTAGATTTGAGTTGGCAAAAGGGACATCCTACTATGATTTCCATCTGATTCTTTAACAAAATCTTTCTTAATTAAATTATGGGGGGGGGGGGACCGAGACCCTTTTGCCCTCCCCCCCCCCCCTTTTCAGACCAAGAAGGGTTCCCCCGCCCCCCTAAATCCACGTCCTTGATCAGGTCAATTGTTTGGTTGGTTGGTTGGTTGGTTGGTAGATGACAAGTTAACGTTCGCTTCAGGTGGATGATGATATCGCAGTAGTAGGTAGTTGTTAGTAGTATTGATTCATTCAGATGGTAGTGTGCTGTTTGTTTGGTAATTGCTAAACTACCTTTTAGACTTATGCAATTATAGACCGAGCAGTGTGGTCGAACGAACCCTGTACCAAGTGCAGGTTGTAGAAACGTGGAGTACTTGGTGTCGAGGACCTCTACCTGTGTTTGGTTCTTGGGAACCTATAAACCATAGGTAACAGTGTGTACATTAAACTAGGCAAACTAGCTTATGCCGATCCAACATCCTTAAAAGGTTAACAGATTGTTACTAGACCAAAAATTTTTCATTTTATTTGGCATATCTCAAGAAAATTAGGCGTGTATGGCGTTTATTTTTTCAGTTATATATCATGGTGAATTTCTTTAGATTTGTTAAAGAAAATGAACTTTGTTCATAGTGTTTTATACGTTCACACAACTATTATGTGAGTGTTCATAATTACCCAAAGATAAACCTTTTTAAATCAATCGAAAAATAGTTAATGGGTTTTTTCCCTTGTTTTATAAAATATGATGTGTACACGAACTGGTCTTTGTGTTTGTTATCACCTTATGATAAATCCTATTAAAAGTTAGACATAACGAAACATATTTTTTTATGAGTTATTACACTTATTCTTTAAAACCCGTTTATTTTTCAGCCCGTAACACCCTCAAGGTTGTGGACACTATATAGGGAGGGAGCTGATTTCTTAATGGATTTTGACGGAATTTTGTGTAAGCGTTTGTAAGCACCCAAGGATGAAAACTCAAGTACTCTCGGTATGGAACGTTACCAGAATAGATGGTGAAAGTTAATATGTTTTGGATACTAGTGTATCAATTCATCTGTACACAATTTCTACGATTGATCTTTTGCAGTGAATATTGGGTATTGCAATGATTTAAATAAATTTCAAATTGATATGATTATTTATCAATCTTTAATTTCATATATGATCCTTTAACACATATGCGGATTTCTCTCTCCTACGAAATGGGCATTGCCAAACTCAAAAAAGTTTGGGGAGATTTTATCCTGTTTTATACATGGTTGTTTAGCTGTATAGCCGCGGTTGCTGTGATCTGTTGCTGGTTCTTGGTTATATATTTATCTATAATTGTAAATGGTTGATATTGACGTATAGATTGGAATATATATCTATATCTGGAACTCGTACTAGGTTGGATGATAGTGATGTCCTTACAGCGTGAATTGGTTACTAGCTGTTGCTAACTTTTATAAAAAGTTGTGTAGGTCAAAATATGGCGACTACTGGTAAATATCCTTGTCAAATGCCACACAGACACTAAACCAAGTAATAAGTTTAAGCGTTATTAAGCGTTATTTTGGATCATACGACATCAGCCCAAGGGAAGCAACTTGTTTAAAAATATTACAATATAGGACCACTAGAACATTAAATGCAAATGTAGTCAGTGATCTAAAATATCATACTATTTATACTATGACTGCACGGCATAGTATTATATCATATAAGTCTTTAACAGGAGATAGAGAAATATGGAAAAACAAACGTCTCAAATACATCAATTTGCTTCAGAAAAAGACCAATCACATTAAAGAAAAACAATTATTAGAAAATGATTGAGTTCAACTGTTCTGAAATATTGTATTATCTATATGGAAAAGTTTCAACAAATAATTAGATATTCTTAAGATTAAAGAAGCTATCGTTCCATAACTAACATAAAAGAGTTAGTATATGCTGCTTCTGGAATCAATAGTTCTCTTCAAAATTCATGCATCATAGTTTAAGATGAATGTATAATCGCATTCTCACTCTAGTTGACTGGGGTTTTTTTTTCTGTTGTAAGAAATGTATTATTAAAAATGAATAGGCCTACAAAATAATTAAATTGATACGGTGTTAAAACAATAAAATATTTTGGTTGAAATTATTGAGAGAATGAACTTCGATGATTGAGCTTATAAACCGTTTACACTAATCCTTCGGAGGAAGGGGGTAAAGCCGGATTAAAGGGAGACAGCTGGTCGTCCAGGGTGTTCTCTCTGTGCCTACAGCTATTGTAAGTTGCCTGCATTGGACAAACTCATATCCATGTGCATTCTAGGCAACCAGTTCTTCGAGAGAGGTGAGTAAGATTATTTTTGCTTTTTGAACATTTATATGCGCAACCAATTTACTTTGATTTCTTCCTATCTTGATAATGTTGATGTGTCGAATAGTTTGATCGGACAATTTGAAAGGTGATTTTCTAGCGGTTAAAATCGATATTTTGACGGATTCTTTTTATTTTCGGTTTGTGATGCCTATTGATTTGTGATGATCTGACATATTGTCAACGTTGGACGTTCAACGAAAAATGGTGACTTTACAGATACAATTTAAACTGCTTGATTTTTGTTTTTGGTTTGCACAGTCATCAGTCATTTTAAAAAAATTGACGATGTATATCGATTTTAATGATGAGTTTTCGTCGATCAGTTTTTACGCCAAAAAGAAGTATTGGCCCTTAATGATAATTGAATAACGATGGGATCTGAAATTCATTTTCTATTTTGAAAGAATGTGAAATAAAACGGTATATGCCGCGTTTGAACACGACCTCAGTATCTGAAATGTTCCCATCTTTTTACTGAAATGTGTTTCATCTCAGGCAATTTTATGTTTTACAAATATCAATTTATCATCATCTGCATATTGTAATTATGTGTTAAATGTTACAGTAGATATGAAGAGGTTGAGCTGTATAATATTTGTATCAACTATGTTGACCTTAACCTACTTGGTGTGGCCATACCTTTTAACACGACGACAGAGGTAATATAAATTATCTTTTACTAGCATATTTAGCAGGGTAAGCTCTCTCCTCAGCTCGATATTACCTGACGATATGCACATATTTCTTGCACATTTTATTAGCAGATTGGTTATTCTCATTAGAGGAGTCAACTACCATTGACCCAGATGTTGACATAACGAAATTATTGATTAATTGAATTTTATAGATATGGCCACTTACTGTTCATTTTGGGGTATGTTTTTTTATGTTTCAGCAAACCCAAACAAATTATAAATTTCAAGGTGGAAACTACAGTTTCCGATTATGTTAACGAACGTGTTGTGACTAAAGAAAGACCAACTGCTAAAAAACAGGTCGTAAAAACTGTGTCTAGTCGCTTAATAACTACAAAAAGACCTACCATATACTTATCCTTGAAGCCAATGCGTTGTGTAGCACATGGAATGCGACAGCAGTGTATAGGACCAATGCATCAGAACCTAATAGGTGTTAACCAGTGTCAAACGCCACTGTGTGCATGCTATCCGAAAGAAATTGTTCTTCTGCCGTCTGGTACCATAAACGATGAAATGTTTCCGCCTAAAAAGGAAATGTTGGAGATTGAAAAAGAAACTATGTATGACGAGGAATTTGTGGATATACTGAACTCGGCTAGTGCAGAAAAATCTCGAGTAGTTCTAGAAGAACCTTCGAAACTTTACAAAGTTGGTGACGTTATCAGAGTTAGAATAAATCTTGTTGATGGAATGGGTAGACAAAGATTAATTGGTGGTGACGATATCCGTGTTTGGATGAAGTCTACAAATGGTATCTTTAAGGCAAGCGGTGATGTTACAGATTTAAAGAATGGGTCTTACATCGCTACATTTAAAGCTCTTTGGAATGGAAATTCTTCCATACATACTGCTATACCTTATACACGGGAAGCAATCGCATCGATGATGAAATGGCGACGACAATATAAAACTCTATTTTATTATTATGGAATATTTTTAAAAGGAAAGTTACAGGAATATGTTTTATGTTCTATGTACTCTACCATTCCTGGCTATATATCCGTGTGTAATTTAACTGCTGTCAATGATGATTATCCCTGGTTTTGTGGTCGACCACTCAACCCTTTACTCACCTGTGATGATTTTAAATCAGCAAATGATTTTGATTACGTGCAGATACCCGTAACAACTGCAGAGTTCATCACATTTAATAGGTAATTTATCAATTTTGTTTTTGTTTAAACCATTATACATGTATATTGCCAATTAAACAGCAATGCTCATGAAATGGAATCATAAGGGTTTAATCACACTAAGAGCAGAGCAGGATGGGGAGGAGCGGAGCAGCACAGAACAGCGTATCGGTTTCTTCTATATTCTACTTTTAACTTTAAGAAACGTTATTGTCTGTTCATAACCCCTTGCCATTTCACACAAACTACTGTTCGTTTTTGTTATTCAGGGAAAACACTAAAACAGTTCTTGAATCACAAGTAGAAGTCCATGTCGATAGTGGTAAGTAATAATAGTATTTGTTCGTTTTGTTAAACAGAACCCTTGTTCTTGATTACACATTGTTTATTACCACCTTAGTATGAATCCTCTACCCTCTTTAACTAGTTACTGCCCTCGTTCTTAAAATCTTACTCATTTTTAAACAATTTAAAAAAACCAGTCACAAGTCTCGACCGTTTTTGACGACCCATGATGAAATTGTTTATTATTACCCAAGGGTATTCGAGATGAATAACTAACAGGAGTTATTACCTTTAGTTTTTTTAAAACATGTTCCATTTTTAGCTTTTGTATAATGATATATTTTCCCTTCATAATGTTACATATTTATATTCAAAGTTCCTATTCCTATGGACGGATTTGGATGCCATAATCATAATAATAGCAATAGTGTTGACAGAAAGAATATATTTTGCTTTCAGGCAGGTTGGAAGAACCACGAGTCAACTGTAATAGTCTACCAGTAAGAGATACCTGGAATACTCAGATGCCAACTGGATATTTTCAACACCAGGAATGGAAACAGCTAAAATGTAAAAACAATTTAAAACCGGATTCAGTTTTATCATGTTTAGAAAATACAACGTTGATTATTTACGGTGACTCTACAACAAGGCAATGGTATACAACCATGCTAAATGCAACTCATTGCAATCAATCTACGGAAGAATGGACTGAACCTAAATGGTATGAATATTCTGTCTGTAAATCTAAACCAATGAATTTTACTTTGATATGGGCTCCTCACGTCTTCCCATTTCCAAACGGACACAAACAAGCCAATGGTAAGATGAATTTGAAATCGGCAGTAAAATCTCTTAATGAACTACCATCGACTGGAAAAGTGATTTTTGTCTTACATTATTATTGTCATTTCGTCAGACAACACTATACTCTATTTATAAACCATATACGGGCGTTAAAAACAGCAGTTAGAAATGCAGTGAAAAGAAACAAAGAAATAAAAATTGCTATCAAATCGCCTCATGTGTTTTATCAAACAATGTGTCCATCGTGTTTAAATGACTTTCAAGGAAAAATATTTATAGATGTGCTACAAAGAGAGTTTGAAGAATTTAAAGATACCGTAATATATTTGAATTTTTGGGACATGAATACTGCTATAGAAAATGGACCAATTCATCCTGAGAATGAAGTAGTATGGGAAAATTTGAGATTACTATTTGGTTATGTTTGTAGATAATCAAGAATCGTTACTGATTTGGTTTTTGGAAAACCCGAAATACTCTCTTCATCTTTTACCTTTACGTTTTGTATTAAAGTACCTTTTGGTATGCAAGAAAACAATTTGCTTTTTTTTTATTGAATATTTATTTTTAACCCCTCCAATGTGCAATTCTTTTACGATACACATTTCTTTTGATCTTCCTGTGTAATCAAACGGGTTAGAACAACGTCATAGATATGTTGCGAACATTAAATGCTTTTCTTAATGCTCGGTCTCCACTTACGAGAATAAAGTACAATCTTACATGTAACTAAGCGTGTATATTGAACTCCTGATAAACAATATATAAGGAAGAACTTAACAATAGTCCATAACCATGGTCTAACAGAGAAAGCCTGTTACGCTAACTTCTTCTGAATTAATTTAGCTGCATTCGTTGAGCGGTTGGAACTTGAACAAAAGAAACTAATATTCTTTAATTATTAACTCCAAATTTCAGATAATTTTAACGCTTCCTTCAATCTCAAATCAAGTTTCAAAGATATGCAATTTCCATTGAACTCTTGTAACTCTCTCCATATAACAAAAAAATCTTCATCTGTGAAACACTGCGAACACCTCTTCAGTTCTAAAACAATGACTCAATAATTCACCTATTCTGTTCTAAAACAACGACTCAATAATTCACCTCTTCAGTTCTAAAACAATGACTCAATAATTCACCTCTTCAGTTCTAAAACAATGACTCAATAATCCACCTCTTCAGTTCTAAAACAATGACTCAATAATTCACCTCTTCAATTCTAAAACAATGACTCACTAATTCACCTCTTCAGTTCTAAAACAATGACTCAATAATTCACCTCTTCAGTTCTAAAACAATGACTAAATAATTCACCTCCTCAGTGCTAAAACAATGACTCAATAATTCAACTCTTCAGTGCCAAAACAATGACTCAATAAGATATGGATCCTTACCTCCTCTGTAAAAATATTATTTCGTTACGGTAAATTCTGTCATTGAAACACTACAGTATCAGGACAAAAGCTTCGGTAAGGTGCTTAAAACATTGCTTGACTTTCTCAAAATATACATTAATTTTTGCTTTCAAATCTTGGGTTTCGGGGATTTTCTGTCTTGACAAGGTATATCTGTACATGCCTTATTGGTGATAGTTGTAATCGATTTTAAACGTTATTGCTGCGACATGATTTCAGATTGATCCCAATCGGAAATACTATAAAAAAAACGTGCGGGAACATTTTACACCCAGATAATTCCCTCCCGGACAATTCCCGCCGGACCAATTCCTATCAGGACATTTCGCATCAGGACAACTTCCACCCGAGGCATTTCACACCTAGGCACTTTGCACCCAGGACAAATTCCACCAAGGAAAATTTCCCAACACGACATTTCACACCCGGGCACTTTGCACCCAGGACAGATTCCACCTAGGAAAACTTCCACCCGAGACATTTCACACCAGGACGATTCACATCCAAGAAAATTGCCACCCGGAAATTTCACACCCGGGCTGTTCGCACCCATGAAAATGTCCACCCATAATAACCGCATTCCTTATAGCCCTTGACTTTGAAAAAGTGCGTCAGATTTTGTTCGTGAGCACTCTAGAGACTACAGTTTTCATCTGATTTTGATGAAACTGGCTATGATCCTTTAGATTGATAAGATCTCGGTCAAGTTCGAATTTGACGTGTTTTCGATTAACAGTTTTTGAGTTATTGCCCTTGACTTTGAAAAAATGGGTCAAATTTTGTTCGTGAGCACTCTAGAGACTACAGTTTTTATCTGATTTTGATGAAACTTGCTATGATCCTTTTGATTGATAAGATCTTGGTGAAGTTTGAATTTGACGTATTTTTGATGAACGTTTTTTGAGTTATTGCCCTTGACTTTGAAAAAATGTGTCAAATTTTGTTCGTAAGCACTCTAGAGACAACAGTTTTCATCTGATTTTGTTGAAACTTGGTATGCTTCTTAAGATTGATAAGATCTCAGTCAAGTTCGAATTTGACGTAGTTTTGATGAATAGATTTTGAGTTATTGCCCTTGACTTTGATAAAACACGTAAAAAATTGTTCGTTAACACAATAGAAGCATCAGTTTTCATCCAATTTTATTAAAACTTCTTGTGATCATTGGAAGTCACACGATCTCGACAAGTTCTAACTTGACACATTTTTAATGAACAGTTTTTGAGGTATTGCCCTTGACTTTGTCAAAATACGTCAAAAATTGTTTGTGAGCAGGATTGAAGCTACAATTTTGAACTGATTCTGATGAAACTTGGTGTGATCATTGGAATTGATAAGATCCTTGGTCTTTACTATTTATTGTAACAAGCCTTCAAGAATTTTAAATTTTCGTTAATGTCCGGAGTTCCGTAACGTTACAATAATTAAAACGTCATAATACAAGCCAAATCTTCGTAACGTTCCGGAGCCATTATTCTAAGCGTAGCGTAGTTACGAATAATAGGAATCGTAGAAACCATCCATAAAATCAAATTGTGCTGTAAAGTTCGTGCAAAAGATTTTGGATTATGGGAGGAATATATTCGTGCTTTCGAAAGCCTAAAAAGGTAAAAATGGTTCGAAATGTCCAGGTTCAACCAGTGGAAAATGCAGTTAATGATACAAACACGACCAATTATGGAGTTTTCTGTGTAAACAACACACACTCACAGAAGACCACTATTACTGATAAAGGCAATGAAGTTGGTAATAGTAAAGATTGTGATGTTACAGAAGTTGCTGTAGATGAAGGTAAAGAAGATTCTGATGAAGAAATTGAAATTATGTGCCGACCTCAAAAAGAGGAAGAGTCCAAGTCCAAAGTTATCGGTAAGAAACCCCAATTTTTTTTCTTTTTTTTTTTTTAGATTAAACTGATTTTAAGGTGGCAGTTTGTGTCGATGCATTTGCTATATTTTGTAATATCTATTTAGTATTATCGTATAGTTAATAAATAACCAATTCAACATTTAACTTTTACTACCATCATATTGTAGGTGTACAGAAAGTCAGTGAAGAAAACACCAAGACCATGTTAATAGAAGAAGGTTTAGTCACCAAACGTAAAGGTTTGTCATCCAAAGGGTTGGCTTTTGACATCATAGAGAAGCAAAGGGGAAATGTTGTCGGCCTACCCCCTGCTAGAATAAAGGAAATGATCAAAAGAAAAGAGAAAAGAAGAGAACCAACCTCAGAGGAGATCAGACAGAAACTAATTGAAGCAGAACGGCGTCGAAAAGTAAGGGTTTAAATCATCATTAACCCTGCCCCTGCCAATTAGTCTATTTCATATGATTAGTTTAGTCAGGAATAAATTGATCTGATTAGTGAAGTATATCACTCTTCCTCTTTTCAAAACACCATATTATGGTACTGTTTGGGAATTCCATTATTATAGAATAACTGCCCCCGTTTGGCTCAGGTCTGGGAAGATATTTTCGTTTTACGGAGTTGCTAGTACAGTTTTTAGTCAAATGTTTTACTTTTTCAGCAATTAGCAGATGAACGAATTGTTAGAGTTCGAGCCATGAAAAAAACAGAAACTGCTGGTGCTATCAAAGCCTTTGAAGAAAAACAAAAGGCCTTGGAAGACCAGCAAACGAAAGACATGGACGACGCTGTTTCTTCCCGCCAGAAACATCTGTGTGAGATCAGGGATAGATTGAGAGAGAAAAGGAGGAAAGCTAAATTAGTCCGTCAAATAAAAGATCTCAACCTGGATGATATGGATTCTCCTCCACCAGAAGAACCCAGATTGAAGTTCCATCATGATTAAGTTCTTTGTTTATTGTTTGAGTTTTTATATGAAGGAAACATCCTAACAACTGACTCTAAGCGTATGGTCCTCAACTGTTGTTGTTTTTCTATACGACTCCAAAGTGGCATACTTTTTATGTTTTTCTTAATTACTCTGTTGGTTATGTGTCCAGTAAGCTGTTTTATACCACTATCATGCACGTACATTTCGTGCAACATCAAAATTTGTCACTTTGCACTTTTTGGGGCGCTTTCGTGATTCGGTCACTTTTTTCATAATTTTTTCACATAAAGTTTTGTACTGATCATGTGCAAGATGTATCACAGTGGTTTTATAACTTTATTTCTGCTTTTGTTAATTTTACTGTAAATGATATAGGTGGGTACTTTCTTTTGAGCATTAGTTTATTATATTTTGTTGTATGCTATGACCTATATTTATCAAATATTTTTATATTTCTATCTGCTATGATTAAATCTATATAGACAAAAGGTTGTTTTTCATGCAATTCATCCATAAGCATCCAAACATTGTCGAACTCAGCCTGATTTAGAACTTTTGACAACGAATCCCTTTCACAATTCTGCATAAGATATGCTTATATTTGTGCGAATTGCCCGGGTGTGAAATGTCTCGGGTGGAAGTTGTCCTGATGCAAATCATCTTGGTGCGAAATGTCCTGATATGAATTGGCCAGGCGGGAATTGTCCGGGCGGGAATTATCTGGGTGTGAAACGCCCTACTACCATACGAAATTAACTTTTAGACCAGGTAACATACATGGTAATTTATAAAAGTTAGCAAGGGCTTAAAAGCAGAAGGTCTAAGGCAAAGCTTTTGCTAAACTAGAAAAAGCAACGCAAATAGCTATTGCTTTTTAACCTATACATAATCTTTTGCTACAGCGTGTAGCTTTTTCTATTATTATCTGAGCAAAGTCTTAAGAAATTTTAGTTCACACCTGACCTAGTACATCAAAGGATTGCTTGGTCATATCTGTTATATCTAATAGGGTCATGGATTCTTTCAATGATACGGATGTAAAGGAGGCTCGGACAAACTAAATGCAGTAAAATGCTTTGCGCAATGAATCTAGCTAAATGTAGTGGCGTATTGGGCATCATGAACCCACACCTACCTCTGGTCGAAAAGTTTTCTATATTTTCACTTAAAAAGCTCAAATTTTGAGCATTTTCATGCCACGGCAATTGGCGGTCTCTCTCGGCTCAAGATGAAATACAATGAAGTTTTTATGAAATGTACAGTTCGGGGTTACGTACCTCGGTACCTAGACAAATAAATGAAATATGGAGTGATGGAGTACCAAGCTAACCAGTCTATCTTTGCTTTGCTCTAGTAGCATCAGCAGCCGAGATAGGAAATTTGAACCAACTTGCGTGCTCAGCAGATATCAGGCCTTTGGTTGGTAGAGTTAAACCTACCCATCACCTCAGTAACTGAAGTCTGATAACGATGCCAAAATACATGCATTGTAATTTACAATATTGAAAGATAAAACATTTCCATCATGAGCAGACTCCTTTAATTACATGTGTCTCAATTACATATGTACCTCTTGAATTATTTACTACACATGCAAGAGTATTCAATTCTTGTTTATTAGACCTAATGTCGGGTGTCCCCAAGTTTGACGGTTAGTATCTCAGCTGTTGGTGAACCGATCTCTTTCAAAATTCCCACAGATTTACTTCACATGTCCTTGTCAGAGTAGCATATCAAGCATTCAATATCAGAGCAAAATACATTGTGCTTTCACCACATCGACCACCAAAGATCAATCATTTCCAATCCCGAGTTGCTCTCACGGATCTCATCTCATCAGGTATTTTCTCCCATAAAGCGACCATCCTGCCTCTCAGTTCTTGTTCAACCAATTTGCCCCACTGATGGTGGTGGTAATGACTCTTGGCAATATGGGATTCTCTTAAGGAACATATGTACTGCACTTGGGTTAGAGGGACACACTCCGTAAAAACTGTCATGTTTCTCTTTTAAAGGTACCATCTCCCGAGAAGCGACCATCCTATCTTTTGGTTCCTGATGGTCGATGACCCACAACCGTAAGAAAAGAGCTTTTGCCATTATGGTAATTTTGTTTGGTAAATTTATGTCATACCGGATTATGAATAATAAGTCAATTTAAATTTAATAAGACTAATAATTCTTTCGATCAGTGTTTTGCAAGTTAAATTTTCACAGAATGTAAAGTGTATAACACTACACAATTTTCTTACATGGGTGATTTGAATTCTATTCTGCTTATTACCAATATTGTTAATTTATTACATGTAATAGTATAACTTTGAGGTTAACACTACTTGAGATAATTCTAGAATTTTGATCTATAAAATTGAAGTAGATTATGTGTTTTCCAATAAAAAAGATAGCCTGCCAGGCAAAGTAATATACGCCCACTGGCAGCTTTGACTTTAAACCAATACATTTGACAGTTACATGAACAAATATTCAACCTTCAGTCATACACCTCTTTTGAACTTTTTGTGATAATAATGAATAATATAATCAAAATCTATCAAGGCTTATGTATTCTAGAGTGTTAACGAGCCAAAAATTGAGTGCATTTTCAAGAACAAGGAAAATATTTTACAGTTAATATTTTTCATTTTGCTGATTTTCAATAAGGCTCATCCTTGGTTGATTAAGAACATTCGCATCAAGTTTCTTCAAAATCCGTCCAGTATTGTGCCTCCTAGAGTGTTTATGAACTTAAAATCTTCATCTGCTGTCGACATATTAATGATATCTCAGACAAAGATAACTCGGACAAAGATCCTGAATATGAACAGATTCACAAGATGGTGAAAGTGATATTTTCGTCTAAGATGATATTACCACAATGCCTCTACTGAAATAGAGTCCAGAATAGAAAATGCTCACAGGTCATATCTTCATGAAAATCTCAATTAGGTTGTATGTGGTTACAATACTTACATAAACATGAACCTGCTGAAGTAATTAATATTCGTGGTGGTAAACAAAGCAATCCAAAGGTTAAGCTTTGGTTATACCGAATCTTCGTATATGATTTTAATTTGAGCTTCAGACTACCAAGAAGTGACACATGTCTTAAATGTGATGGATTGAACTCATCAATAAAAGAGACAACAGTTTCTGAAGAGTTAGAAAAAGTAACAGAGCTGAAAGGGGAATTATAAATACACCAAAGCCGAAACCGGATACGAATCAATAAGCATTTTGCTAAATATAACAATGATACAGAAGTTCATAGTTATGATTTCCAACAAAATTTGCCTTTACCTTTTATATAGAGCAGTGATAGGTTTTATTCCAGGATGCTGTGGGTTTATAATTTTGGAGTTAATGGCATTAAGGCTGACGACGTAATTATGCATTTATGGGATGGAACCGTAGCAAGGAGGGATGAAACTATAGCAAGGAGGGAAATCTTCTGAAGATGGGTCCTGTCTTCAAAGTACAATTTTACAGAGGCATGATGACACTGCATGACGTTTAGTTCTATTTAATGATGGCTGTGTAGGCCAAAAACAAGGCTATTATCACCCTAAAGGCATCTATCCAAAATGATTGAACATATAAGGCTATTGATCATATATTCCTTGTAAGAGGTTATACGTCTTTACCACATGGTCGCGATTTTGCATTAATAGAAAAAGCAAAAAATGGATGTACACCTTTTATACCATCGGTGTATGAAGCAATAATCAAGTCTACCAGATATGTTAACCCTTTCCAGGTTCGATTCATGTCGACTGAGGATATTTTCAACCGTACATTAAAATGCGACAGGTTAACATACTCGAAATTTACGCCTTAAATTTGATTAAGGGTTTTTCAATTATTGTATATAAACATTGTTTTCTGGATTTATCAGATTATTTAGGTAATTTGTTGTATAGTTATGACACCAGGCAAGTCCCTTGATGAATATAAACTTGAAAATTTAAATTTTTTGTTCATTCTAAGAGGTTGTATTCCTTTAAAGTCCAGACGGGTGAAGTTTTAAAACTATGTCAAGTGATGTGGTTCTTGTATGGGGGAAGTGAAGAGTTTGATCCATCTACAGGAAAATCAAACAAGGTGTCTCACCCGACGGAAGTTTGGTGTAAATACACCAAGAGTGACTTTGGACCGTGGAAGAAGGTCCCTATTGAAAAGAAAGGAGCAAGTCTAACGGAGGAACTGCAGCAAAAATATGCATCCAAGATTTCATTGAAGTCTCTGAAGTATAAAGATTTGATGAAATTCGTAGCAAAGGGAGTAATTCCTGCACTTGCTGGTGAATATTATCGTAATCTTCCTACGGATGACACAGCATCGAAAAGTGATGATTATATTAACTAGAAACAAATTTATTTATTGTCCACAAAGTTAGTTTTTTTATGCATGCATGTTTTATGTAAATAAACTACATCTAATAAAAGAAGAAACAGTACATTTAGTGTTATGTTTTCAGTATCTAAGCAATGATTTAAATTACAAGGCAGAGAGTTAACCCTGGTTTAACATTTACATAATTCCACTTTTATAGTATTTATAAATATTTGAGGTTATGTATAATGATTAATAGACATAATTCTCTAAAGTATCTCTAGGGTCAAAATTGACCCAGCCATGACCATTTTAGTTTTGGGTTGGCCTAGTTCCCGTTCCTACCTCGAACGGTCTGGCTGCCAGAGCAGATTTAGTGTCGCCAACTTCCTACAAACAGTTTAATGCAGATTTCCTCTCCAAAACTGGGTGAAACTTTAAAGTCGATTTTCTCGAAAGTTTGAAAAAATAAACTTTTTCCGTTTTCGCCTGAAATAGACGTAGGGAACGTTAAATTTGTATTCCGCAAAAAAATTAGACCTCTAGGGTCACAATTAGCCCAGCTATGGCCCAGCTAGTTTTGGGGTGGCCTAGTTCCCGTTTTGAAGCAGTGCTCAGGTAAAAGCCAAAACTTTGACAGGCTGCTGTTGGAAAACTATCAGAGATAGGATCTTGCAATTTGCACTGCGTGTGCCCAACGATATGTAGTTATTTGTGGCCAAATTTCAAGTTCCTACCGCCAGAGCAGATTTAGTGTCGCCAACTTCCTGCAAACGCCGTTTAATGCAGATTTCCTCTCCAAAACTGGGTGAAACTTTAAAGTCGATTTTCTCGAAAGTTTGAAAAAATAAACTTTTTCCGTTTTCGCCTGAAATAGACGTAGGGAATGTTACATTTGTATTCTGCACAAAAATTATACCTCTAGGGTCAAAATTGGCCCAGCTATTTTAGTTTTGGGGTGGCCTAGTTCCCGTTTTGAAGCAGTGCTCAGGTAAAAGCCAAACCTTTGACAGGCTGGTGTTGGAAAACTATCAGAGATAGGATCTTGCAATTTGCACTGCTGATGCCCAACGATATGAAGTTATTTTGGACCAAATTTCAAGTTCCTACCGCGAACGGTCTGGCTGCCAGAGTAGATTTAGTGTCGCCAACTTCCTGCAAACACCGTTTAATGCAGATTTCCTCTCCAAAACTGGGTGAAACTTTAAAGTCGATTTTCTCGAAAGTTTGAAAAAATAAACTTTTTCCGTTTTCGCGTTAAATAGACGTAGGGAATGTTAAATTTGCATTCTGCACAAAAATTAGACCTCTAGGGTCAAAATTGGCCCAGCTATGGCCATTTTAGTTTTGGGGTGGCCTAGTTCCCGTTTTGAAGCAGTGCTCAGGTAAAAGCCAAAACTTTGAAAAGGTGCTGTTGGAAAACTATCAGAGATAGGATCTTGCAATTTGCACTGCTGATGCCCAACGATATGAAGTTATTTTGGACCAAATTTCAAGTTCCTACCGCGAACGGTATGGCTGCCAGAGCAGATTTAGTGTCGCAAACTTCCTGCAAACACCGTTTAATGCAGATTTCCTCTCCAAAACTGGGTGAAACTTTAAAGTCGATTTTCTCGAAAGTTTGAAAAAATAAACTTTTTCCGTTTTCGCGTTAAATAGACGTAGGGAATGTTAAATTTGCATTCTGCACCAAAATTAGACCTCTAGGGTCAAAATTGGCCCAGCTATGGCCATTTTAGTTTTGGGGTGGCCTAGTTCCCGTTTTGAAGCAGTGCTCAGGTAAAAGCCAAAACTTTGACAGGCTGCTGTTGGAAAACTATTAGAGATAGGATATTGCAATTTGCTCTGCGTGTGCCCAACGATATGAAGTTATTTTAGACCAAATTTCAAGTTCCTACCGCAAACGGTCTGGTTGCCAGAGCAGATTTAGTGTCGCCAGCTTCCTGCAAACACCGTTTAATGCAGATTTCCTCTCCAAAACTGGGTGAAACTTTAAAGTCAATTTTCTCGAAAGTTTGGAAAAATAAACTTTTTCCGTTTTCGCGTTAAATAGACGTAGGGAATGTTAAATTTGCATTCTGCACAAAAATTAGACCTCTAGGGTCACAATTGGCCCAGCTATGGCCATTTTAGTTTTGGGGTGGCCTAGTTCCCGTTTTGAAGCAGTGCTCAGGTAAAAGCCAAAACTTTGACAGGCTGCTGTTGGAAAACTATCAGAGATAGGATCTTGCAATTTGCACTGCTGATGCCCAACGATATGAAGTTATTGTGGACCAAATTTCAAGTTCCTACCGCGAACGGTATGGCTGCCAGAGTAGATTTAGTGTCGCCAACTTCCTGCAAACACCGTTTAATGCAGATTTCCTCTCCAAAACTGCGTGAAACTTTAAAGTCGATTTTCTCAAAAGTTTGAAAAAATAAACTTTTTCCGTTTTCGCGTTAAATAGACGTAGGGAATGTTAAATTTGCATTCTGCACAAAAATTATACCTCTAGGGTCAAAATTGGCCCAGCTATGGCCATTTTAATTTTGGGGTGGCCTAGTTCCCGTTTTGAAGCAGTGCTCAGGTAAAAGCCAAAACTTTGACAGGCTGCTATTGGAAAACTATCAGAGATAGGATCTTGCAATTTGCACTGCGTGTGCCCAACGATATGAAGTTATTTTAGGCCAAATTTCAAGTTCCTACCGCGAACGGTCTGGTTGCCAGAGCAGATTTAGTGTCGCCAGCTTCCTGCAAACACCGTTTAATGCAGATTTCCTCTCCAAAACTGGGTGAAACCTTAAAGTCGATTTTCTCGAAAGTTTGAAAAAATAAACTTTTTCCGTTTTCGCCTGAAATAGACGTAGGGAATGTTAAATTTGTATTCCGCACAACAATTATACCTCTAGGGTCAAAATTGGCCCAGCTATGGCCATTTTAGTTTTGGGGTGGCCTAGTTCCCGTTTTGAAGCAGTGCTCAGGTAAAAGCCAAAACTTTGACAGGCTGCTGTTGGAAAACTATTAGAGATAGGATATTGCAATTTGCACTGCGTGTGCCCAACGATATGAAGTTATTTTAGACCAAATTTCAAGTTCCTACCGCGAACGGTCTGGTTGCCAGAGCAGATTTAGTGTCGCCAGCTTCCTGCAAACACCGTTTAATGCAGATTTCCTCTCCAAAACTGGGTGAAACTTTAAAGTCAATTTTCTCGAAAGTTTGGAAAAATAAACTTTTTCCGTTTTCGCGTTAAATAGACGTAGGGAATGTTAAATTTGCATTCTGCACAAAAATTAGACCTCTAGAGTCACAATTGGCCCAGCTATGGCCATTTTAGTTTTGGGGTGGCCTAGTTCCCGTTTTGAAGCAGTGCTCAGGTAAAAGCCAAAACTTTGACAGGCTGCTGTTGGAAAACTATCAGAGATAGGATCTTGCAATTTGCACTGCTGATGCCCAACGATATGAAGTTATTTTGGACTAAATTTCAAGTTCCCACCGCGAACGGTATGGTTGCACGAGCAGATTTAGTGTCGCCAGCTTCCTGCAAACACCGTTTAATGCAGATTTCCTCTCCAAAACTGGGTGAAACCTTAAAGTCGATTTTCTCGAAAGTTTGAAAAAATAAACTTTTTCCGTTTTCGCCTGAAATAGACGTAGGGAATGTTAAATTTGTATTCCGCACAACAATTATACCTCTAGGGTCAAAATTGGCCCAGCTATGGCCATTTTAGTTTTGGGGTGGCCTAGTTCCCGTTTTGAAGCAGTGCTCAGGTAAAAGCCAAAACTTTGACAGGCTGCTGTTGGAAAACTATTAGAGATAGGATATTGCAATTTGCACTGCGTGTGCCCAACGATATGAAGTTATTTTAGACCAAATTTCAAGTTCCTACCGCGAACGGTCTGGTTGCCAGAGCAGATTTAGTGTCGCCAGCTTCCTGCAAACACCGTTTAATGCAGATTTCCTCTCCAAAACTGGGTGAAACTTTAAAGTCAATTTTCTCGAAAGTTTGGAAAAATAAACTTTTTCCGTTTTCGCGTTAAATAGACGTAGGGAATGTTAAATTTGCATTCTGCACAAAAATTAGACCTCTAGGGTCACAATTGGCCCAGCTATGGCCATTTTAGTTTTGGGGTGGCCTAGTTCCCGTTTTGAAGCAATGCTCAGGTAAAAGCCAAAACTTTGACAGGCTGCTGTTGGAAAACTATCAGAGATAGGATCTTGCAATTTGCACTGCTGATGCCCAACGATATGAAGTTATTTTGGACTAAATTTCAAGTTCCCACCGCGAACGGTATGGTTGCACGAGCAGATTTAGTGTCGCCAGCTTCCTGCAAACACCGTTTAATGCAGATTTCCTCTCCAAAACTGGGTGAAACCTTAAAGTCGATTTTCTCGAAAGTTTGAAAAAATAAACTTTTTCCGTTTTCGCCTGAAATAGACGTAGGGAATGTTAAATTTGTATTCCGCACAACAATTATACCTCTAGGGTCAAAATTGGCCCAGCTATGGCCATTTTAGTTTTGGGGTGGCCTAGTTCCCGTTTTGAAGCAGTGCTCAGGTAAAAGCCAAAACTTTGACAGGCTGCTGTTGGTAAGCTATTAGAGATAGGATATTGCAATTTGCACTGCGTGTGCCCAACGATATGAAGTTATTTTAGGCCAAATTTCAAGTTCCTACCGCGAACGGTCTGGTTGCCAGAGCAGATTTAGTGTCGCCAGCTTCCTGCAAACACCGTTTAATGCAGATTTCCTCTCCAAAACTGGGTGAAACTTTAAAGTCAATTTTCTCGAAAGTTTGAAAAAATAAACTTTTTCCGTTTTCGCGTTAAATAGACGTAGGGAATGTTAAATTTGCATTCTGCACAAAAATTAGACCTCTAGGGTAACAATTGGCCCAGCTATGGCCATTTTAGTTTTGGGGTGGCCTAGTTCCCGTTTTGAAGCAGTGCTCAGGTAAAAGCCAAAACTTTGACAGGCTGCTGTTGGAAAACTATCAGAGATAGGATCTTGCAATTTGCACTGCTGATGCCCAACGATATGAAGTTATTATGGACCAAATTTCAAGTTACTACCGCGAACGGTCTGGCTGCCAGAGTAGATTTAGTGTCGCCAACTTCCTGCAAACACCGTTTAATGCAGATTTCCTCTCCAAAACTGGGTGAAACTTTAAAGTCGATTTTCTCGAAAGTTTGAAAAAATAAACTTTTTCCGTTTTCGCGTTAAATAGACGTAGGGAATGTTAAATTTGCATTCTGCACAAAAATTAGACCTCTAGGGTCAAAATTGGCCCAGCTATGGCCATTTTAGTTTTGGGGTGGCCTAGTTCCCGTTTTGAAGCAGTGCTCAGGTAAAAGCCGAAACTTTGACAGGCTGCTGTTGGAAAACTATCAGAGATAGGATCTTGCAATTTGCACTGCTGATGCCCAACGATATGAAGTTATTTTGGACTAAATTTCATGTTCCCACCGCGAACGGTATGGTTGCACGAGCAGATTTAGTGTCGCCAGCTTCCTGCAAACACCGTTTAATGCAGATTTCCTCTCCAAAACTGGGTGAAACTTTAAAGTCAATTTTCTCGAAAGTTTGAAAAAAATAAACTTTTTCCGTTTTCGCGTTAAATAGACGTAGGGAATGTTAAATTTGCATTCTGCACAAAAATTAGACCTCTAGGGTCAAAATTGGCCCAGCTATGGCCATTTTAGTTTTGGGGTGGCCTAGTTCCCGTTTTGAAGCAGTGCTCAGGTAAAAGCCAAAACTTTGACAGGCTGCTGTTGGAAAACTATCAGAGATAGGATCTTGCAATTTGCACTGCTGATGCCCAACGATATGAAGTTATTTTGGACCAAATTTCAAGTTCCTACCGCGAACGGTATGGCTGCCAGAGCAGATTTAGTGTCGCAAACTTCCTGCAAACACCGTTTAATGCAGATTTCCTCTCCAAAACTGGGTGAAACTTTAAAGTCGATTTTCTCGAAAGTTTGAAAAAATAAACTTTTTCCGTTTTCGCGTTAAATAGACGTAGGGAATGTTAAATTTGCATTCTGCACAAAAATTAGACCTCTAGGGTCAAAATTGGCCCAGCTATGGCCATTTTAGTTTTGGGGTGGCCTAGTTCCCGTTTTGAAGCAGTGCTCAGGTAAAAGCCAAAACTTTGACAGGCTGCTGTTGGAAAACTATTAGAGATAGGATATTGCAATTTGCACTGCGTGTGCCCAACGATATGAAGTTATTTTAGACCAAATTTCAAGTTCCTACCGCGAACGGTCTGGTTGCCAGAGCAGATTTAGTGTCGCCAGCTTCCTGCAAACACCGTTTAATGCAGATTTCCTCTCCAAAACTGGGTGAAACTTTAAAGTCAATTTTCTCGAAAGTTTGGAAAAATAAACTTTTTCCGTTTTCGCGTTAAATAGACGTAGGGAATGTTAAATTTGCATTCTGCACAAAAATTAGACCTCTAGGGTCACAATTGGCCCAGCTATGGCCATTTTAGTTTTGGGGTGGCCTAGTTCCCGTTTTGAAGCAGTGCTCAGGTAAAAGCCAAAACTTTGACAGGCTGCTGTTGGAAAACTATCAGAGATAGGATCTTGCAATTTGCACTGCTGATGCCCAACGATATGAAGTTATTTTGGACCAAATTTCAAGTTCCTACCGCGAACGGTATGGCTGCCAGAGTAGATTTAGTGTCGCCAACTTCCTGCAAACACCGTTTAATGCAGATTTCCTCTCCAAAACTGGGTGAAACTTTAAAGTCGATTTTCTCAAAAGTTTGAAAAAATAAACTTTTTCCGTTTTCGCGTTAAATAGACGTAGGGAATGTTAAATTTGCATTCTGCACAAAAATGAGACCTCTAGGGTCAAAATTGGCCCAGCTATGGCAATTTTAGTTTTGGGGTGGCCTAGTTCCCGTTTTGAAGCAGTGCTCAGGTAAAAGCCAAAACTTTGACAGGCTGCTGTTGGAAAACTATCAGAGATAGGATCTTGCAATTTGCACTGCTGATGCCAAACGATATGAAGTTATTTTGGACTAAATTTCAAGTTCCTACCGCGAACGGTATGGTTGCACGAGCAGATTAAGTGTCGCCAGCTTCCTGCAAACACCGTTTAATGCAGATTTCCTCTCCAAAACTGGGTGAAACTTTAAAGTCAATTTTCTCGAAAGTTTGAAAAAATAAACTTTTTCCGTTTTCGCGTTAAATAGACGTAGGGAATGTTAAATTTGCATTCTGCACAAAAATTAGACCTCTAGGGTCAAAATTGGCCCAGCTATGGCCATTTTAGTTTTGGGGTGGCCTAGTTCCCGTTTTGAAGCAGTGCTCAGGTAAAAGCCAAAACTTTGACAGGCTGCTGTTGGAAAACTATCAGAGATAGGATCTTGCAATTTGCACTGCTGATGCCCAACGATATGAAGTTATTTTGGACTAAATTTCAAGTTCCTACCGCGAACGGTATGGTTGCCAGAGCAGATTTAGTGTCGCCAGCTTCCTGCAAACACCGTTTAATGCAGATTTCCTCTCCAAAACTGGGTGAAACTTTAAAGTCAATTTTCTCGAAAGTTTGAAAAAATAAACTTTTTCCGTTTTCGCGTTAAATAGACGTAGGGAATGTTAAATTTGCATTCTGCACAAAAATTAGACCTCTAGGGTCAAAATTGGCCCAGCTATGGCCATTTTAGTTTTGGGGTGGCCTAGTTCCCGCTTTGAAGCAGTGCTCAGGTAAAAGCCAAAACTTTGACAGGCTGCTGTTGGAAAACTATCAGAGATAGGATCTTGCAATTTGCACTGCTGATGCCCAACGATATGAAGTTATTTTGGACTAAATTTCAAGTTCCTACCGCGAACGGTATGGTTGCACGAGCAGATTAAGTGTCGCCAGCTTCCTGCAAACACCGTTTAATGCAGATTTCCTCTCCAAAACTGGGTGAAACTTTAAAGTCAATTTTCTCGAAAGTTTGAAAAAATAAACTTTTTCCGTTTTCGCGTTAAATAGACGTTGGGAATGTTAAATTTGCATTCTGCACAAAAATTAGACCTCGAGGGTCAAAATTGGCCCAGCTATGGCCATTTTAGTTTTGGGGTGGCCTAGTTCCCGTTTTGAAGCAGTGCTCAGGTAAAAGCCAAAACTTTGACAGGCTGCTGTTAGAAAACTATCAGAGATAGGATCTTGCAATTTGCACTGCTGATGCCCAACGATATGAAGTTATTTTGGACCAAATTTCAAGTTCCTACCGCGAACGGTATAGCTGCCAGAGCAGATTTAGTGTCGCAAACTTCCTGCAAACACCGTTTAATGCAGATTTCCTCTCCAAAACTGGGTGAAACTTTAAAGTCGATTTTCTCGAAAGTTTGAAAAAATAAACTTTTTCCGTTTTCGCGTTAAATAGACGTAGGGAATGTTAAATTTGCATTCTGCACAAAAATTAGACCTCTAGGGTCAAAATTGGCCCAGCTATGGCCATTTTAGTTTCGGGGTGGCCTAGATCCCGTTTTGAAGCAGTGCTCAGGTAAGAGCCAAAACTTTGACAGGCTGCTGTTGGAAAACTATTAGAGATAGGATATTGCAATTTGCACTGCGTGTGCCCAACGATATGAAGTTATTTTAGACCAAATTTCAAGTTCCTACCGCGAACGGTCTGGTTGCCAGAGCAGATTTAGTGTCGCCAGCTTCCTGCAAACACCGTTTAATGCAGATTTCTTCTCCAAAACTGGGTGAAACTTTAAAGTCAATTTTCTCGAAAGTTTGGAAAAATAAACTTTTTCCGTTTTCGCGTTAAATAGACGTAGGGAATGTTAAATTTGCATTCTGCACAAAAATTAGACCTCTAGGGTCACAATTGGCCCAGCTATGGCCATTTTAGTTTTGGGGTGGCCTAGTTCCCGTTTTGAAGCAGTGCTCAGGTAAAAGCCAAAACTTTGACAGGCTGCTGTTGGAAAACTATCAGAGATAGGATCTTGCAATTTGCACTGCTGATGCCCAACGATATGAAGTTATTTTGGACCAAATTTCAAGTTCCTACCGCGAACGGTATGGCTGCCAGAGTAGATTTAGTGTCGCCAACTTCCTGCAAACACCGTTTAATGCAGATTTCCTCTCCAAAACTGGGTGAAACTTTAAAGTCGATTTTCTCAAAAGTTTGAAAAAATAAACTTTTTCCGTTTTCGCGTTAAATAGACGTAGGGAATGTTAAATTTGCATTCTGCACAAAAATGAGACCTCTAGGGTCAAAATTGGCCCAGCTATGGCAATTTTAGTTTTGGGGTGGCCTAGTTCCCGTTTTGAAGCAGTGCTCAGGTAAAAGCCAAAACTTTGACAGGCTGCTGTTGGAAAACTATCAGAGATAGGATCTTGCAATTTGCACTGCTGATGCCAAACTATATGAAGTTATTTTGGACTAAATTTCAAGTTCCTACCGCGAACGGTATGGTTGCACGAGCAGATTTAGTGTCGCCAACTTCCTGCAAACACCGTTTAATGCAGATTTCCTCTCCAAAACTGGGTGAAACTTTAAAGTCAATTTTCTCGAAAGTTTGAAAAAATAAACTTTTTCCGTTTTCGCGTTAAATAGACGCAGGGAATGTTAAATTTGCATTCTGCACAAAAATTAGACCTCTAGGGTCAAAATTGGCCCAGCTATGGCCATTTTAGTTCCCGTTTTGAAGCAGTGCTCAGGTAAAAGCCAAAACTTTGGCAGGCTGCTGTTGGAAAACTATCAGAGATAGGATCTTGCAATTTGCACTGCTGATGCCCAACGATATGAAGTTATTTTGGACCAAATTTCAAGTTCCTACCGCGAACGGTATGGCTGCCAGAGCAGATTTAGTGTCGCAAACTTCCTGCAAACACCGTTTAATGCAGATTTCCTCTCCAAAACTGGGTGAAACTTTAAAGTCGATTTTCTCGAAAGTTTGAAAAAATAAACTTTTTCCGTTTTCGCGTTAAATAGACGTAGGGAATGTTAAATTTGCATTCTGCACAAAAATTAGACCTCTAGGGTCAAAATTGGCCCAGCTATGGCCATTTTAGTTTTGGGGTGGCCTAGTTCCCGTTTTGAAGCAGTGCTCAGGTAAAAGCCAAAACTTTGACAGGCTGCTGTTGGAAAACTATTAGAGATAGGATATTGCAATTTGCACTGCGTGTGCCCAACGATATGAAGTTATTTTAGACCAAATTTCAAGTTCCTACCGCGAACGGTCTGGTTGCCAGAGCAGATTTAGTGTCGCCAGCTTCCTGCAAACACCGTTTAATGCAGATTTCCTCTCCAAAACTGGGTGAAACTTTAAAGTCAATTTTCTCGAAAGTTTGGAAAAATAAACTTTTTCCGTTTTCGCGTTAAATAGACGTAGGGAATGTTAAATTTGCATTCTGCACAAAAATTAGACCTCTAGGGTCACAATTGCACTGCTTCAAAACGGGAACTAGGCCACCCCAAAACTAAAATGCACTAATTTGCACTGCTGATGCCCAACGATATGAAGTTATTTTGGACTAAATTTCAAGTTCCTACCGCGAACGGTATGGTTGCCAGAGCAGATTTAGTGTCGCCAGCTTCCTGCAAACACCGTTTAATGCAGATTTCCTCCCCAAAACTGGGTGAAACTTTAAAGTCAATTTTCTCGAAAGTTTGAAAAAATAAACTTTTTCCGTTTTCGCGTTAAATAGACGTAGGGAATGTTAAATTTGCATTCTGCACAAAAATTAGACCTCTAGGGTCAAAATTGGCCCAGCTATGGCCATTTTAGTTTTGGGGTGGCCTAGTTCCCGTTTTGAAGCAGTGCTCAGGTAAAAGCCAAAACTTTGACAGGCTGCTGTTGGAAAACTATCAGAGATAGGATCTTGCAATTTGCACTGCTGATGCCCAACGATATGAAGTTATTTTGGACCAAATTTCAAGTTCCTACCGCGAACGGTATAGCTGCCAGAGCAGATTTAGTGTCGCAAACTTCCTGCAAACACCGTTTAATGCAGATTTCCTCTCCAAAACTGGGTGAAACTTTAAAGTCAATTTTCTCGAAAGTTTGAAAAAAATAAATTTTTTTCCGTTTTCGCGTTAAATAGACGTAGGGAATGTTAAATTTGCATTCTGCACAAAAATTAGACCTCTAGGGTCAAAATTGGCCCAGCTATGGCCATTTTAGTTTTGGGGTGGCCTAGTTCCCGTTTTGAAGCAGTGCTCAGGTAAAAGCCAAAACTTTGACAGGCTGCTGTTGGAAAACTATCAGAGATAGGATCTTGCAATTTGCACTGCTGATGCCCAACGATATGAAGTTATTTTGGACCAAATTTCAAGTTCCTACCGCGAACGGTATGGCTGCCAGAGCAGATTTAGTGTCGCCAACTTCCTGCAAACACCGTTTAATGCAGATTTCCTCTCCAAAACTGGGTGAAACTTTAAAGTCAATTTTCTCGAAAGTTTGAAAAAATAAACTTTTTCCGTTTTCGCGTTAAATAGACGCAGGGAATGTTAAATTTGCATTCTGCACAAAAATTAGACCTCTAGGGTCAAAATTGGCCCAGCTATGGCCATTTTAGTTTTGGGGTGGCCTAGTTCCCGTTTTGAAGCAGTGCTCAGGTAAAAGCCAAAACTTTGACAGGCTGCTGTTGGAAAACTATCAGAGATAGGATCTTGCAATTTGCACTGCTGATGCCCAACGATATGAAGTTATTTTGGACTAAATTTCAAGTTCCTACCGCGAACGGTATGGTTGCACGAGCAGATTAAGTGTCGCCAGCTTCCTCCAAACACCGTTTAATGCAGATTTCCTCTCCAAAACTGGGTGAAACTTTAAAGTCAATTTTCTCGAAAGTTTGAAAAAAATAAACTTTTTCCGTTTTCGCGTTAAATAGACGTAGGGAATGTTAAATTTGCATTCTGCACAAAAATTAGACCTCTAGGGTCAAAATTGGCCCAGCTATGGCCATTTTAGTTTTGGGGTGGCCTAGTTCCCGTTTTGAAGCAGTGCTCAGGTAAAAGCCAAAACTTTGACAGGCTGCTGTTGGAAAACTATCAGAGATAGGATCTTGCAATTTGCACTGCTGATGCCCAACGATATGAAGTTATTTTGGACCAAATTTCAAGTTCCTATCGCGAACGGTATGGCTGCCAGAGCAGATTTAGTGTCGCCAACTTCCTGCAAACACCGTTTAATGCAGATTTCCTCTCCAAAACTGGGTGAAACTTTAAAGTCGATTTTCTCTAAAGTTTGAAAAAATAATCTTTTTCCGTTTTCGCGTTAAATAGACGTAGGGAATGTTAAATTTGCATTCTGCACAAAAATTAGACCTCTAGGGTCAAAATTGGCCCAGCTATGGCCATTTTAGTTTTGGGGTGGCCTAGTTCCCGTTTTGAAGCAGTGCTCAGGTAAAAGCCAAAACTTTGACAGGCTGCTGTTGGAAAACTATCAGAGATAGGATCTTGCAATTTGCACTGCTGATGCCCAACGATATGAAGTTATTTTGGACCAAATTTCAAGTTCCTACCGCGAACGGTATGGCTGCCAGAGCAGATTTAGTGTCGCCAACTTCCTGCAAACACCGTTTAATGCAGATTTCCTCTCCAAAACTGGGTGAAACTTTAAAGTCGATTTTCTCTAAAGTTTGAAAAAATAATCTTTTTCCGTTTTCGCGTTAAATAGACGTAGGGAATGTTAAATTTGCATTCTGCACAAAAATTAGACCTTTAGGGTCACAATTGGCCCAGCTATGGCCATTTTAGTTTTGGGGTGGCCTAGTTCCCGTTTTGAAGCAGTTATCAGGTAAAAGCCAAAACTTTGACAGGCTGCTGTTGGAAAACTATCAGAGATAGGATCTTGCAATTTGCACTGCTGATGCTCAACGATGTGAAGTTATTTTGGACCAAATTTCAAGTTCCTAGCGCGAACGGTCTGGTTGCCAGAGCAGATTTAGTGTCGCCAACTTCCTGCAAACACCGTTTAATGCAGATTTCCTCTCCAAAACTGGGTGAAACTTTAAAGTCGATTTTCTCGAAAGTTTGAAAAAATAAACTTTTTCCGTTTTCGCGTTAAATAGACGTAGGGAATGTTAAATTTGCATTCTGCACAAAAATTAGACCTCTAGGGTCACAATTGGCCCAGCTATGGCCATTTTAGTTTTGGTGTGGCCTAGTTCCCGTTTTGAAGCAGTGCTCAGGTAAAAGCCAAAACTTTGACAGGCTGCTGTTGGAAAACTATCAGAGATAGGATCTTGCAATTTGCACTGCTGATGCCCAACGATATGAAGTTATTTCGGACCAAATTTCAAGTTCCTACCGCGAACGGTCTGGCTGCCAGAGCAGATTTAGTGTCGCCAACTTCCTGCAAACACCGTTTAATGCAGATTTCCTCTCCAAAACTGGGTGAAACTTTAAAGTCGATTTTCTCTAAAGTTTGAAAAAATAATCTTTTTCCGTTTTCGCGTTCAATAGACGTAGGGAATGTTAAATTTGCATTCTGCACAAAAATTAGACCTCTAGGGTCACAATTGGCCCAGCTATGGCCATTTTAGTTTTGGGGTGGCCTAGTTCCCGTTTTGAAGCAGTTATCAGGTAAAAGCCAAAACTTTGACAGGCTGCTGTTGGAAAACTATCAGAGATAGGATCTTGCAATTTGCACTGCTGATGCTCAACGATATGAAGTTATTTTGGACCAAATTTCAAGTTCCTAGCGCGAACGGTCTGGTTGCCAGAGCAGATTTAGTGTCGCCAACTTCCTGCAAACACCGTTTAATGCAGATTTCCTCTCCAAAACTGGGTGAAACTTTAAAGTCGATTTTCTCTAAAGTTTGAAAAAATAATCTTTTTCCGTTTTCGCGTTAAATAGACGTAGGGAATGTTAAATTTGCATTCTGCACAAAAATTAGACCTTTAGGGTCACAATTGGCCCAGCTATGGCCATTTTAGTTTTGGGGTGGCCTAGTTCCCGTTTTGAAGCAGTTATCAGGTAAAAGCCAAAACTTTGACAGGCTGCTGTTGGAAAACTATCAGAGATAGGATCTTGCAATTTGCACTGCTGATGCTCAACGATGTGAAGTTATTTTGGACCAAATTTCAAGTTCCTAGCCCGAACGGTCTGGTTGCCAGAGCAGATTTAGTGTCGCCAACTTCCTGCAAACACCGTTTAATGCAGATTTCCTCTCCAAAACTGGGTGAAACTTTAAAGTCGATTTTCTCGAAAGTTTGAAAAAATAAACTTTTTCCGTTTTCGCGTTAAATAGACGTAGGGAATGTTAAATTTGCATTCTGCACAAAAATTAGACCTCTAGGGTCACAATTGGCCCAGCTATGGCCATTTTAGTTTTGGTGTGGCCTAGTTCCCGTTTTGAAGCAGTGCTCAGGTAAAAGCCAAAACTTTGACAGGCTGCTGTTGGAAAACTATCAGAGATAGGATCTTGCAATTTGCACTGCTGATGCCCAACGATATGAAGTTATTTCGGACCAAATTTCAAGTTCCTACCGCGAACGGTCTGGCTGCCAGAGCAGATTTAGTGTCGCCAACTTCCTGCAAACACCGTTTAATGCAGATTTCCTCTCCAAAACTGGGTGAAACTTTAAAGTCGATTTTCTCTAAAGTTTGAAAAAATAATCTTTTTCCGTTTTCGCGTTCAATAGACGTAGGGAATGTTAAATTTGCATTCTGCACAAAAATTAGACCTCTAGGGTCACTATTGGCCCAGCTATGGCCATTTTAGTTTTGGGGTGGCCTAGTTCCCGTTTTGAAGCAGTTATCAGGTAAAAGCCAAAACTTTGACAGGCTGCTGTTGGAAAACTATTAGAGATAGGATCTTGCAATTTGCACTGCTGATGCCCAACGATATGAAGTTATTTTGGACCAAATTTCAAGTTCCTAGCGCGAACGGTCTGGTTGCCAGAGCAGATTTAGTGTCGCCAACTTCCTGCAAACACCGTTTAATGCAGATTTCCTCTACAAAACTGGGTGAAACTTTAAGGCCAATTTTCTCGAAAGTTTGAAAAAATAAACTTTTTCCGTTTTCGCGTTAAATAGACGTAGGGAATGTTAAATTTGCATTCTGCACAAAAATTAGACCTCTAGGGTCAAAATTGGCCCAGCTATGGCCATTTTAGTTTTGGGGTGGCCTAGTTCCCGTTTTGAAGCAGTGCTCAGGTAAAAGCCAAAACTTTGACAGGCTGCTGTTGGAAAACTATCAGAGATAGGATCTTGCAATTTGCACTGCTGATGCCCAACGATATGAAGTTATTTTGGACCAAATTTCAAGTTCCTACCGCGAACGGTATGGCTGCCAGAGCAGATTTAGTGTCGCCAACTTCCTGCAAACACCGTTTAATGCAGATTTCCTCTCCAAAACTGGGTGAAACTTTAAAGTCGATTTTCTCTAAAGTTTGAAAAAATAATCTTTTTCCGTTTTCGCGTTAAATAGACGTAGGGAATGTTAAATTTACATTCTGCACAAAATTAGACCTCTAGGGTCACAATTGGCCCAGCTATGGCCATTTTAGTTTTGGGGTGGCCTAGTTCCCGTTTTGAAGCAGTTATCAGGTAAAAGCCAAAACTTTGACAGGCTGCTGTTGGAAAACTATCAGAGATAGGATCTTGCAATTTGCACTGCTGATGCTCAACGATATGAAGTTATTTTGGACCAAATTTCAAGTTCCTAGCGCGAACGGTCTGGTTGCCAGAGCAGATTTAGTGTCGCCAACTTCCTGCAAACACCGTTTAATGCAGATTTCCTCTCCAAAACTGGGTGAAACTTTAAAGTCGATTTTCTCGAAAGTTTGAAAAAATAAACTTTTTCCGTTTTCGCGTTAAATAGACGTAGGGAATGTTAAATTTGCATTCTGCACAAAAATTAGACCTCTAGGGTCACAATTGGCCCAGCTATGGCCATTTTAGTTTTGGTGTGGCCTAGTTCCCGTTTTGAAGCAGTGCTCAGGTAAAAGCCAAAACTTTGACAGGCTGCTGTTGGAAAATTATCAGAGATAGGATCTTGCAATTTGCACTGCTGATGCCCAACGATATGAAGTTATTTCGGACCAAATTTCAAGTTCCTACCGCGAACGGTCTGGCTGCCAGAGCAGATTTAGTGTCGCCAACTTCCTGCAAACACCGTTTAATGCAGATTTCCTCTCCAAAACTGGGTGAAACTTTAAAGTCAATTTTCTCGAAAGTTTGAAAAAATAAACTTTTTCCGTTTTCGCGTTAAATAGACGTAGGGAATGTTAAATTTGCATTCTGCACAAAAATTAGACCTCTAGGGTCACAATTGGCCCAGCTATGGCCATTTTAGTTTTGGGGTGGCCTAGTTCCCATTTTGAAGCAGTGCTCAGGTAAAAGCCAAAACTTTGACAGGCTGCTGTTGGAAAACTATCAGAGATAGGATCTTGCAATTTGCACTGCTGATGCCCAACGATATGAAGTTATTTTGGACCAAATTTCAAGTTCCTACCGCGAACGGTATGGCTGCCAGAGCAGATTTAGTGTCGCCAACTTCCTGCAAACACCGTTTAATGCAGATTTCCTCTCCAAAACTGGGTGAAACTTTAAAGTCGATTTTCTCTAAAGTTTGAAAAAATAATCTTTTTCCGTTTTCGCGTTAAATAGACGTAGGGAATGTTAAATTTACATTCTGCACAAAATTAGACCTCTAGGGTCACAATTGGCCCAGCTATGGCCATTTTAGTTTTGGGGTGGCCTAGTTCCCGTTTTGAAGCAGTTATCAGGTAAAAGCCAAAACTTTGACAGGCTGCTGTTGGAAAACTATCAGAGATAGGATCTTGCAATTTGCACTGCTGATGCTCAACGATATGAAGTTATTTTGGACCAAATTTCAAGTTCCTAGCGCGAACGGTCTGGTTGCCAGAGCAGATTTAGTGTCGCCAACTTCCTGCAAACACCGTTTAATGCAGATTTCCTCTCCAAAACTGGGTGAAACTTTAAAGTCGATTTTCTCGAAAGTTTGAAAAAATAAACTTTTTCCGTTTTCGCGTTAAATAGACGTAGGGAATGTTAAATTTGCATTCTGCACAAAAATTAGACCTCTAGGGTCACAATTGGCCCAGCTATGGCCATTTTAGTTTTGGTGTGGCCTAGTTCCCGTTTTGAAGCAGTGCTCAGGTAAAAGCCAAAACTTTGACAGGCTGCTGTTGGAAAATTATCAGAGATAGGATCTTGCAATTTGCACTGCTGATGCCCAACGATATGAAGTTATTTCGGACCAAATTTCAAGTTCCTACCGCGAACGGTCTGGCTGCCAGAGCAGATTTAGTGTCGCCAACTTCCTGCAAACACCGTTTAATGCAGATTTCCTCTCCAAAACTGGGTGAAACTTTAAAGTCAATTTTCTCGAAAGTTTGAAAAAATAAACTTTTTCCGTTTTCGCGTTAAATAGACGTAGGGAATGTTAAATTTGCATTCTGCACAAAAATTAGACCTCTAGGGTCACAATTGGCCCAGCTATGGCCATTTTAGTTTTGGGGTGGCCTAGTTCCCATTTTGAAGCAGTGCTCAGGTAAAAGCCAAAACTTTGACAGGCTGCTGTTGGAAAACTATTAGAGATAGGATCTTGCAATTTGCACTGCTGATGCCCAACGATATGAAGTTATTTTGGACCAAATTTCAAGTTCCTAGCGCGAACGGTCTGGTTGCCAGAGCAGATTTAGTGTCGCCAACTTCCTGCAAACACCGTTTAATGCAGATTTCCTCTACAAAACTGGGTGAAACTTTAAGGCCAATTTTCTCGAAAGTTTGAAAAAATAAACTTTTTCCGTTTTCGCGTTAAATAGACGTAGGGAATGTTAAATTTGCATTCTGCACAAAAATTAGACCTCTAGGGTCAAAATTGGCCCAGCTATGGCCATTTTAGTTTTGGCGTGGCCTAGTTCCCGTTTTGAAGCAGTGCTCAGGTAAAAGCCAAAACTTTGACAGGCTGCTGTTGGAAAACTATCAGAGATAGGATCTTGCAATTTGCACTGCTGATGCCCAACGATATGAAGTTATTGTAGACCAAATTTCAAGTTCCTACCGCGAACGGTATGGCTGCCAGAGTAGATTTAGTGTCGCCAACTTCCTGCAAACACCGTTTAATGCAGATTTCCTCTCCAAAACTGGGTGAAACTTTAAAGTCGATTTTCTCAAAAGTTTGAAAAAATAAACTTTTTCCGTTTTCGCGTTAAATAGACGTAGGGAATGTTAAATTTGCATTCTGCACAAAAATTAGACCTCTAGGGTCACAATTGGCCCAGCTATGGCCATTTTAGTTTTGGGGTGGCCTAGTTCCCATTTTGAAGCAGTGCTCAGGTAAAAGCCAAAACTTTGACAGGCTGCTGTTGGAAAACTATTAGAGATAGGATCTTGCAATTTGCACTGCTGATGCCCAACGATATGAAGTTATTTTGGACCAAATTTCAAGTTCCTAGCGCGAACGGTCTGGTTGCCAGAGCAGATTTAGTGTCGCCAACTTCCTGCAAACACCGTTTAATGCAGATTTCCTCTACAAAACTGGGTGAAACTTTAAGGCCAATTTTCTCGAAAGTTTGAAAAAATAAACTTTTTCCGTTTTCGCGTTAAATAGACGTAGGGAATGTTAAATTTGCATTCTGCACAAAAATTAGACCTCTAGGGTCAAAATTGGCCCAGCTATGGCCATTTTAGTTTTGGGGTGGCCTAGTTCCCGTTTTGAAGCAGTGCTCAGGTAAAAGCCAAAACTTTGACAGGCTGCTGTTGGAAAACTATCAGAGATAGGATCTTGCAATTTGCACTGCTGATGCCCAACGATATGAAGTTATTTTGGACCAAATTTCAAGTTCCTACCGCGAACGGTATGGCTGCCAGAGCAGATTTAGTGTCGCCAACTTCCTGCAAACACCGTTTAATGCAGATTTCCTCTCCAAAACTGGGTGAAACTTTAAAGTCGATTTTCTCTAAAGTTTGAAAAAATAATCTTTTTCCGTTTTCGCGTTAAATAGACGTAGGGAATGTTAAATTTACATTCTGCACAAAATTAGACCTCTAGGGGCACAATTGGCCCAGCTATGGCCATTTTAGTTTTGGGGTGGCCTAGTTCCCGTTTTGAAGCAGTTATCAGGTAAAAGCCAAAACTTTGACAGGCTGCTGTTGGAAAACTATCAGAGATAGGATCTTGCAATTTGCACTGCTGATGCTCAACGATATGAAGTTATTTTGGACCAAATTTCAAGTTCCTAGCGCGAACGGTCTGGTTGCCAGAGCAGATTTAGTGTCGCCAACTTCCTGCAAACACCGTTTAATGCAGATTTCCTCTCCAAAACTGGGTGAAACTTTAAAGTCGATTTTCTCGAAAGTTTGAAAAAATAAACTTTTTCCGTTTTCGCGTTAAATAGACGTAGGGAATGTTAAATTTGCATTCTGCACAAAAATTAGACCTCTAGGGTCACAATTGGCCCAGCTATGGCCATTTTAGTTTTGGTGTGGCCTAGTTCCCGTTTTGAAGCAGTGCTCAGGTAAAAGCCAAAACTTTGACAGGCTGCTGTTGGAAAATTATCAGAGATAGGATCTTGCAATTTGCACTGCTGATGCCCAACGATATGAAGTTATTTCGGACCAAATTTCAAGTTCCTACCGCGAACGGTCTGGCTGCCAGAGCAGATTTAGTGTCGCCAACTTCCTGCAAACACCGTTTAATGCAGATTTCCTCTCCAAAACTGGGTGAAACTTTAAAGTCAATTTTCTCGAAAGTTTGAAAAAATAAACTTTTTCCGTTTTCGCGTTAAATAGACGTAGGGAATGTTAAATTTGCATTCTGCACAAAAATTAGACCTCTAGGGTCACAATTGGCCCAGCTATGGCCATTTTAGTTTTGGGGTGGCCTAGTTCCCATTTTGAAGCAGTGCTCAGGTAAAAGCCAAAACTTTGACAGGCTGCTGTTGGAAAACTATTAGAGATAGGATCTTGCAATTTGCACTGCTGATGCCCAACGATATGAAGTTATTTTGGACCAAATTTCAAGTTCCTAGCGCGAACGGTCTGGTTGCCAGAGCAGATTTAGTGTCGCCAACTTCCTGCAAACACCGTTTAATGCAGATTTCCTCTACAAAACTGGGTGAAACTTTAAGGCCAATTTTCTCGAAAGTTTGAAAAAATAAACTTTTTCCGTTTTCGCGTTAAATAGACGTAGGGAATGTTAAATTTGCATTCTGCACAAAAATTAGACCTCTAGGTTCAAAATTGGCCCAGCTATGGCCATTTTAGTTTTGGGGTGGCCTAGTTCCCGTTTTGAAGCAGTGCTCAGGTAAAAGCCAAAACTTTGACAGGCTGCTGTTGGAAAACTATCAGAGATAGGATCTTGCAATTTGCACTGCTGATGCCCAACGATATGAAGTTATTGTAGACCAAATTTCAAGTTCCTACCGCGAACGGTATGGCTGCCAGAGTAGATTTAGTGTCGCCAACTTCCTGCAAACACCGTTTAATGCAGATTTCCTCTCCAAAACTGGGTGAAACTTTAAAGTCGATTTTCTCAAAAGTTTGAAAAAATAAACTTTTTCCGTTTTCGCGTTAAATAGACGTAGGGAATGTTAAATTTGCATTCTGCACAAAAATTAGACCTCTAGGGTCACAATTGGCCCAGCTATGGCCATTTTAGTTTTGGGGTGGCCTAGTTCCCATTTTGAAGCAGTGCTCAGGTAAAAGCCAAAACTTTGACAGGCTGCTGTTGGAAAACTATTAGAGATAGGATCTTGCAATTTGCACTGCTGATGCCCAACGATATGAAGTTATTTTGGACCAAATTTCAAGTTCCTAGCGCGAACGGTCTGGTTGCCAGAGCAGATTTAGTGTCGCCAACTTCCTGCAAACACCGTTTAATGCAGATTTCCTCTACAAAACTGGGTGAAACTTTAAGGTCAATTTTCTCGAAAGTTTGAAAAAATAAACTTTTTCCGTTTTCGCGTTAAATAGACGTAGGGAATGTTAAATTTGCATTCTGCACAAAAATTAGACCTCTAGGGTCAAAATTGGCCCAGCTATGGCCATTTTAGTTTTGGGGTGGCCTAGTTCCCGTTTTGAAGCAGTGCTCAGGTAAAAGCCAAAACTTTGACAGGCTGCTGTTGGAAAACTATCAGAGATAGGATCTTGCAATTTGCACTGCTGATGCCCAACGATATGAAGTTATTGTAGACCAAATTTCAAGTTCCTACCGCGAACGGTATGGCTGCCAGAGTAGATTTAGTGTCGCCAACTTCCTGCAAACACCGTTTAATGCAGATTTCCTCTCCAAAACTGGGTGAAACTTTAAAGTCGATTTTCTCAAAAGTTTGAAAAAATAAACTTTTTCCGTTTTCGCGTTAAATAGACGTAGGGAATGTTAAATTTGCATTCTGCACAAAAATGAGACCTCTAGGGTCAAAATTGGCCCAGCTATGGCAATTTTAGTTTTGGGGTGGCCTAGTTCCCGTTTTGAAGCAGTGCTCAGGTAAAAGCCAAAACTTTGACAGGCTGCTGTTGGAAAACTATCAGAGATAGGATCTTGCAATTTGCACTGCTGATGCCAAACGATATGAAGTTATTTTGGACTAAATTTCAAGTTCCTACCGCGAACGGTATGGTTGCACGAGCAGATTAAGTGTCGCCAGCTTCCTGCAAACACCGTTTAATGCAGATTTCCTCTCCAAAACTGGGTGAAACTTTAAAGTCAATTTTCTCGAAAGTTTGAAAAAATAAACTTTTTCCGTTTTCGCGTTAAATAGACGCAGGGAATGTTAAATTTGCATTCTGCACAAAAATTAGACCTCTAGGGTCAAAATTGGCCCAGCTATGGCCATTTTAGTTTTGGGGTGGCCTAGTTCCCGTTTTGAAGCAGTGCTCAGGTAAAAGCCAAAACTTTGACAGGCTACTGTTGGAAAACTATCAGAGATAGGATCTTGCAATTTGCACTGCGTGTGCCCAACGATATGAAGTTATTTGTGGCCAAATTTCAAGTTCCTACCGCCAGAGCAGATTTAGTGTCGCAAACTTCCTGCAAACACCGTTTAATGCAGATTTCCTCTCCAAAACTGGGTGAAACTTTAAAGTCGATTTTCTCGAAAGTTTGAAAAAATAAACTTTTTCCGTTTTCGCGTTAAATAGACGTAGGGAATGTTAAATTTGCATTCTGCACAAAAATTAGACCTCTAGGGTCACAATTGGCCCAGCTATGGCCATTTTAGTTTTGGGGTGGCCTAGTTCCCATTTTGAAGCAGTGCTCAGGTAAAAGCCAAAACTTTGACAGCCTGCTGTTGGAAAACTATCAGAGATAGGATCTTGCAATTTGCACTGCTGATGCCCAACGATATGAAGTTATTTCGGACCAAATTTCAAGTTCTTACCGCGAACGGTCTGGTGGCCAGAGCAGATTTAGTGTCGCCAACTTCCTGCAAACACCGTTTAATGCAGATTTCCTCTCCAAAACTGGGTGAAACTTTAAAGTCGATTTTCTCCAAAGTTTGAAAAAATAATCTTTTTCCGTTTTCGCGTTAAATAGACGAAGGGAATGTTAAATTTGCATTCTGCACACAAATTAGACCTCTAGGGTCACAATTGGCCCAGCTATGGCCATTTTAGTTTTGGGGTGGCCTAGTTCCCGTTTTGAAGCAGTTATCAGGTAAAAGCCAAAACTTTGACAGGCTGCTGTTGGAAAACTATCAGAGATAGGATCTTGCAATTTGCACTGCTGATGCTCAACGATATGAAGTTATTTTGGACCAAATTTCAAGTTCCTACCGCGAACGGTCTGGCTGCCAGAGCAGATTTAGTGTCGCCAACTTCCTGCAAACACCGTTTAATGCAGATTTCCTCTCCAAAACTGGGTGAAACTTTAAAGTCAATTTTCTCGAAAGTTTGAAAAAATAAACTTTTTCCGTTTTCGCGTTAAATAGACGTAGGGAATGTTAAATTTGCATTCTGCACAAAAATTAGACCTCTAGGGTCACAATTGGCCCAGCTATGGCCATTTTAGTTTTGGGGTGGCCTAGTTCCCGTTTTGAAGCAGTGCTCAGGTAAAAACCAAAACTTTGACAGGCTGCTGTTGGAAAACTATCAGAGATAGGATCTTGCAATTTGCACTGCTGATGCCCAACAATATGAAGTTATTTCGGACCAAATTTCAAGTTCCTACCGCGAACGGTCTGGCTGCCAGAGCAGATTTAGTGTCGCCAACTTCCTGCAAACACCGTTTAATGCAGATTTCCTCTCCAAAACTGGGTGAAACTTTAAAGTCAATTTTCTCGAAAGTTTGAAAAAATAAACTTTTTCCGTTTTCGCGTTAAATAGACGTAGGGAATGTTAAATTTGCATTCTGCACAAAAATTAGACCTCTAGGGTCACAATTGGCCCAGCTATGGCCATTTTTGTTTTGGGGTGGCCTAGTTCCCATTTTGAAGCAGTGCTCAGGTAAAAGCCAAAACTTTGACAGGCTGCTGTTGGAAAACTATCAAAAATAGGATCTTGCAATTTGCACTGCTGATGCCCAACGATATGAAGTTATTTCGGACCAAATTTCAAGTTCCTACCGCGAACGGTCTGGTTGCCAGAGCAGATTTAGTGTCGCCAACTTCCTGCAAACACCGTTTAATGCTGATTTCCTCTCCAAAACTGGGTGAAACTTTAAAGTCGATTTTCTCGAAAGTTTGAAAAAATAAACTTTTTCCGTGTTCGCGTTAAATAGACGTAGGGAATGTTAAATTTGCATTCTGCACAAAAATTAGACCTCTAGGGTCACAATTGGCCCAGCTATGGCCATTTTAGTTTTGGGGTGGCCTAGTTCCCATTTTGAAGCAGTGCTCAGGTAAAAGCCAAAACTTTGACAGGCTGCTGTTGGAAAACTATCAGAGATAGGATGTGCAAATTGCCCAACGATATGAAGTTATTTCGGACCAAATTTCAAGTTCCTACCGCGAACGGTCTGGCTGCCAGAGCAGATTTAGTGTCGCCAACTTCCTGCAAACACCGTTTAATGCAGATTTCCTCTCCAAAACTGGGTGAAACTTTAAAGTCAATTTTCTCTAAAGTTTGAAAAAATAATCTTTTTCCGTTTTCGCGTTAAATAGACGTAGGGAATGTTAAATTTGCATTCTGCACAAAAATTAGACCTCTAGGGTCACAATTGGCCCAGTTATGGCCATTTTAGTTTTGGGGTGGCCTAGTTCCCGTTTTGAAGCAGTTATCAGGTAAAAGCCAAAACTTTGACAGGCTGCTGTTGGAAAACTATCAGAGATAGGATCTTGCAATTTGCACTGCTGATGCTCAACGATATGAAGTTATTTTGGACCAAATTTCAAGTTCCTAGCGCGAACGGTCTGGTTGCCAGAGCAGATTTAGTGTCGCCAACTTCCTGCAAACACCGTTTAATGCAGATTTCCTCTTCAAAACTGGGTGGAACTTTAAAGTCGATTTTCTCGAAAGTTTGAAAAAATAAACTTTTTCCGTTTTCGCGTTAAATAGACGTAGGGAATGTTAAATTTGCATTCTGCACAAAAATTAGACCTCTAGGGTCACAATTGGCCCAGCTATGGCCATTTTAGTTTTGGGGTGGCCTAGTTCCCGTTTTGAAGCAGTGCTCAGGTAAAAGCCAAAACTTTGACAGGCTGCTGTTGGAAAACTATCAGAGATAGGATCTTGCAATTTGCACTGCTGATGCCCAACGATATGAAGTTATTTCGGACCAAATTTCAAGTTCCTACCGCGAACGGTCTGGCTGCCAGAGCAGATTTAGTGTCGCCAACTTCCTGCAAACACCGTTTAATGCAGATTTCCTCTCCAAAACTGGGTGAAACTTTAAAGTCAATTTTCTCGAAAGTTTGAAAAAATAAACTTTTACCGTTTTCGCGTTAAATAGACGTAGGGAATGTTAAATTTGCATTCTGCACAAAAATTAGACCTCTAGGGTCACAATTGGCCCAGCTATGGCCATTTTAGTTTTGGGGTGGCCTAGTTCCCGTTTTGAAGCAGTGCTCAGGTAAAAACCAAAACTTTGACAGGCTGCTGTTGGAAAACTATCAGAGATAGGATCTTGCAATTTGCACTGCTGATGCCCAACGATATGAAGTTATTTCGGACCAAATTTCAAGTTCCTACCGCGAACGGTCTGGCTGCCAGAGCAGATTTAGTGTCGCCAACTTCCTGCAAACACCGTTTAATGCAGATTTCCTCTCCAAAACTGGGTGAAACTTTAAAGTCAATTTTCTCGAAAGTTTGAAAAAATAAACTTTTTCCGTTTTCGCGTTAAATAGACGTAGGGAATGTTAAATATTTGCATTCTGCACAAAAATTAGACCTCTAGGGTCACAATTGGCCCAGCTATGGCCATATTAGTTTTGAAGTGGCCTAGTTCCCGTTTTGAAGCAGTGCTCAGGTAAAAACCAAAACTTTGACAGGCTGCTGTTGGAAAACTATCAGAGATAGGATCTTGCAATTTGCACTGCTGATGCCCAACGATATGAAGTTATTTTGGACCAAATTTCAAGTTCCTAGCGCGAACGGTCTGGTTGCCAGAGCAGATTTAGTGTCGCCAACTTCCTGCAAACACCGTTTAATGCAGATTTCCTCTCCAAAACTGGGTGAAACTTTAAAGTCAATTTTCTCGAAAGTTTGAAAAAATAAACTTTTTCCGTTTTCGCGTTAAATAGACGTAGGGAATGTTAAATTTGCATTCTGCACAAATATTAAACCTCTAGGGTCACAATTGGCCCAGCTATGGTCATTTTAGTTTTGGGGTGGCCTAGTTCCCATTTTGAAGCAGTGCTCAGGTAAAAGCCAAAACTTTGACAGGCTGCTGTTGGAAAACTATCAGAGATAGGATCTTGCAATTTGCACTGCTGATGCCCAACGATATGAAGTTATTTCGGACCAAATTTCAAGTTCCTACCGCGAACGGTCTGGCTGCCAGAGCAGATTTAGTGTCGCCAACTTCCTGCAAACACCGTTTAATGCAGATTTCCTCTCCAAAACTGGGTGAAACTTTAAAGTCAATTTTCTCGAAAGTTTGAAAAAATAAACTTTTTCCGTTTTCGCGTTAAATAGACGTAGGGAATGTAAAATTTGCATTCTGCACAAAAATTAGACCTCTAGGGTCACAATTGGCCCAGCTATGGCCATTTTAGTTTTGGGGTGGCCTAGTTCCCGTTTTGAAGCAGTGCTCAGGTAAAAACCAAAACTTTGACAGGCTGCTGTTGGAAAACTATCAGAGATAGGATCTTGCAATTTGCACTGCTGATGCTCAACGATATGAAGTTATTTTGGACCAAATTTCAAGTTCCTAGCGCGAACGGTCTGGTTGCCAGAGCAGATTTAGTGTCGCCAACTTCCTGCAAACACCGTTTAATGCAGATTTCCTCTTCAAAACTGGGTGGAACTTTAAAGTCGATTTTCTCGAAAGTTTGAAAAAATAAACTTTTTCCGTTTTCGCGTTAAATAGACGTAGGGAATGTTAAATTTGCATTCTGCACAAAAATTAGACCTCTAGGGTCACAATTGGCCCAGCTATGGCCATTTTAGTTTTGGGGTGGCCTAGTTCCCGTTTTGAAGCAGTGCTCAGGTAAAAGCCAAAACTTTGACAGGCTGCTGTTGGAAAACTATCAGAGATAGGATCTTGCAATTTGCACTGCTGATGCTCAACGATATGAAGTTATTTTGGACCAAATTTCAAGTTCCTAGCGCGAACGGTCTGGTTGCCAGAGCAGATTTAGTGTCGCCAACTTCCTGCAAACACCGTTTAATGCAGATTTCCTCTTCAAAACTGGGTGGAACTTTAAAGTCGATTTTCTCGAAAGTTTGAAAAAATAAACTTTTTCCGTTTTCGCGTTAAATAGACGTAGGGAATGTTAAATTTGCATTCTGCACAAAAATTAGACCTCTAGGGTCACAATTGGCCCAGCTATGGCCATTTTAGTTTTGGGGTGGCCTAGTTCCCGTTTTGAAGCAGTGCTCAGGTAAAAGCCAAAACTTTGACAGGCTGCTGTTGGAAAACTATCAGAGATAGGATCTTGCAATTTGCACTGCTGATGCCCAACGATATGAAGTTATTTCGGACCAAATTTCAAGTTCCTACCGCGAACGGTCTGGCTGCCAGAGCAGATTTAGTGTCGCCAACTTCCTGCAAACACCGTTTAATGCAGATTTCCTCTCCAAAACTGGGTGAAACTTTAAAGTCAATTTTCTCGAAAGTTTGAAAAAATAAACTTTTACCGTTTTCGCGTTAAATAGACGTAGGGAATGTTAAATTTGCATTCTGCACAAAAATTAGACCTCTAGGGTCACAATTGGCCCAGCTATGGCCATTTTAGTTTTGGGGTGGCCTAGTTCCCGTTTTGAAGCAGTGCTCAGGTAAAAACCAAAACTTTGACAGGCTGCTGTTGGAAAACTATCAGAGATAGGATCTTGCAATTTGCACTGCTGATGCCCAACGATATGAAGTTATTTCGGACCAAATTTCAAGTTCCTACCGCGAACGGTCTGGCTGCCAGAGCAGATTTAGTGTCGCCAACTTCCTGCAAACACCGTTTAATGCAGATTTCCTCTCCAAAACTGGGTGAAACTTTAAAGTCAATTTTCTCGAAAGTTTGAAAAAATAAACTTTTTCCGTTTTCGCGTTAAATAGACGTAGGGAATGTTAAATATTTGCATTCTGCACAAAAATTAGACCTCTAGGGTCACAATTGGCCCAGCTATGGCCATATTAGTTTTGAAGTGGCCTAGTTCCCGTTTTGAAGCAGTGCTCAGGTAAAAACCAAAACTTTGACAGGCTGCTGTTGGAAAACTATCAGAGATAGGATCTTGCAATTTGCACTGCTGATGCCCAACGATATGAAGTTATTTTGGACCAAATTTCAAGTTCCTAGCGCGAACGGTCTGGTTGCCAGAGCAGATTTAGTGTCGCCAACTTCCTGCAAACACCGTTTAATGCAGATTTCCTCTCCAAAACTGGGTGAAACTTTAAAGTCAATTTTCTCGAAAGTTTGAAAAAATAAACTTTTTCCGTTTTCGCGTTAAATAGACGTAGGGAATGTTAAATTTGCATTCTGCACAAATATTAAACCTCTAGGGTCACAATTGGCCCAGCTATGGTCATTTTAGTTTTGGGGTGGCCTAGTTCCCATTTTGAAGCAGTGCTCAGGTAAAAGCCAAAACTTTGACAGGCTGCTGTTGGAAAACTATCAGAGATAGGATCTTGCAATTTGCACTGCTGATGCCCAACGATATGAAGTTATTTCGGACCAAATTTCAAGTTCCTACCGCGAACGGTCTGGCTGCCAGAGCAGATTTAGTGTCGCCAACTTCCTGCAAACACCGTTTAATGCAGATTTCCTCTCCAAAACTGGGTGAAACTTTAAAGTCAATTTTCTCGAAAGTTTGAAAAAATAAACTTTTTCCGTTTTCGCGTTAAATAGACGTAGGGAATGTAAAATTTGCATTCTGCACAAAAATTAGACCTCTAGGGTCACAATTGGCCCAGCTATGGCCATTTTAGTTTTGGGGTGGCCTAGTTCCCGTTTTGAAGCAGTGCTCAGGTAAAAACCAAAACTTTGACAGGCTGCTGTTGGAAAACTATCAGAGATAGGATCTTGCAATTTGCACTGCTGATGCTCAACGATATGAAGTTATTTTGGACCAAATTTCAAGTTCCTAGCGCGAACGGTCTGGTTGCCAGAGCAGATTTAGTGTCGCCAACTTCCTGCAAACACCGTTTAATGCAGATTTCCTCTTCAAAACTGGGTGGAACTTTAAAGTCGATTTTCTCGAAAGTTTGAAAAAATAAACTTTTTCCGTTTTCGCGTTAAATAGACGTAGGGAATGTTAAATTTGCATTCTGCACAAAAATTAGACCTCTAGGGTCACAATTGGCCCAGCTATGGCCATTTTAGTTTTGGGGTGGCCTAGTTCCCGTTTTGAAGCAGTGCTCAGGTAAAAGCCAAAACTTTGACAGGCTGCTGTTGGAAAACTATCAGAGATAGGATCTTGCAATTTGCACTGCTGATGCCCAACGATATGAAGTTATTTCGGACCAAATTTCAAGTTCCTACCGCGAACGGTCTGGCTGCCAGAGCAGATTTAGTGTCGCCAACTTCCTGCAAACACCGTTTAATGCAGATTTCCTCTCCAAAACTGGGTGAAACTTTAAAGTCAATTTTCTCGAAAGTTTGAAAAAATAAACTTTTACCGTTTTCGCGTTAAATAGACGTAGGGAATGTTAAATTTGCATTCTGCACAAAAATTAGACCTCTAGGGTCACAATTGGCCCAGCTATGGCCATTTTAGTTTTGGGGTGGCCTAGTTCCCGTTTTGAAGCAGTGCTCAGGTAAAAACCAAAACTTTGACAGGCTGCTGTTGGAAAACTATCAGAGATAGGATCTTGCAATTTGCACTGCTGATGCCCAACGATATGAAGTTATTTCGGACCAAATTTCAAGTTCCTACCGCGAACGGTCTGGCTGCCAGAGCAGATTTAGTGTCGCCAACTTCCTGCAAACACCGTTTAATGCAGATTTCCTCTCCAAAACTGGGTGAAACTTTAAAGTCAATTTTCTCGAAAGTTTGAAAAAATAAACTTTTTCCGTTTTCGCGTTAAATAGACGTAGGGAATGTTAAATATTTGCATTCTGCACAAAAATTAGACCTCTAGGGTCACAATTCGCCCAGCTATGGCCATATTAGTTTTGGGGTGGCCTAGTTCCCGTTTTGAAGCAGTGCTCAGGTAAAAACCAAAACTTTGACAGGCTGCTGTTGGAAAACTATCAGAGATAGGATCTTGCAATTTGCACTGCTGATGCCCAACGATATGAAGTTATTTTGGACCAAATTTCAAGTTCCTAGCGCGAACGGTCTGGTTGCCAGAGCAGATTTAGTGTCGCCAACTTCCTGCAAACACCGTTTAATGCAGATTTCCTCTCCAAAACTGGGTGAAACTTTAAAGTCAATTTTCTCGAAAGTTTGAAAAAATAAACTTTTTCCGTTTTCGCGTTAAATAGACGTAGGGAATGTTAAATTTGCATTCTGCACAAATATTAAACCTCTAGGGTCACAATTGGCCCAGCTATGGTCATTTTAGTTTTGGGGTGGCCTAGTTCCCATTTTGAAGCAGTGCTCAGGTAAAAGCCAAAACTTTGACAGGCTGCTGTTGGAAAACTATCAGAGATAGGATCTTGCAATTTGCACTGCTGATGCCCAACGATATGAAGTTATTTCGGACCAAATTTCAAGTTCCTACCGCGAACGGTCTGGCTGCCAGAGCAGATTTAGTGTCGCCAACTTCCTGCAAACACCGTTTAATGCAGATTTCCTCTCCAAAACTGGGTGAAACTTTAAAGTCAATTTTCTCGAAAGTTTGAAAAAATAAACTTTTTCCGTTTTCGCGTTAAATAGACGTAGGGAATGTAAAATTTGCATTCTGCACAAAAATTAGACCTCTAGGGTCACAATTGGCCCAGCTATGGCCATTTTAGTTTTGGGGTGGCCTAGTTCCCGTTTTGAAGCAGTGCTCAGGTAAAAACCAAAACTTTGACAGGCTGCTGTTGGAAAACTATCAGAGATAGGATCTTGCAATTTGCACTGCTGATGCCCAACGATATGAAGTTATTTCGGACCAAATTTCAAGTTCCTACCGCGAACGGTCTGGCTGCCAGAGCAGATTTAGTGTCGCCAACTTCCTGCAAACACCGTTTAATGCAGATTTCCTCTCCAAAACTGGGTGAAACTTTAAAGTCAATTTTCTCGAAAGTTTGAAAAAATAAACTTTTTCCGTTTTCGCGTTAAATAGACGTAGGGAATGTTCAATTTGCATTCTGCACAAAAATTAGACCTCTAGGGTCACAATTGGCCCAGCTATGGCCATTTTAGTTTTGGGGTGGCCTAGTTCCCATTTTGAAGCAGTGCTCAGGTAAAAGCCAAAACTTTGACAGGCTGCTGTTGGAAAACTATCAAAGATAGGATCTTGCAATTTGCACTGCTGATGCCCAACGATATGAAGTTTTTTCGGACCAAATTTCAAGTTCCTACCGCGAACGGTCTGGTTGCCAGAGCAGATTTAGTGTCGCCAACTTCCTGCAAACACCGTTTAATGCTGATTTCCTCTCCAAAACTGGGTGAAACTTTAAAGTCGATTTTCTCGAAAGTTTGAAAAAATAAACTTTTTCCGTTTTCGCGTTAAATAGACGTAGGGAATGTTAAATTTGCATTCTGCACAAAAATTAGACCTCTAGGGTCACAATTGGCCCAGCTATGGCCATTTTAGTTTTGGGGTGGCCTAGTTCCCATTTTGAAGCAGTGCTCAGGTAAAAGCCAAAACTTTGACAGGCTGCTGTTGGAAAATTATCAGAGATAGGATCTTGCAATTTGCACTGCTGATGCCCAACGATATGAAGTTATTTCGGACCAAATTTCAAGTTCCTACCGCGAACGGTCTGGCTGCCAGAGCAGATTTAGTGTCGCCAACTTCCTGCAAACACCGTTTAATGCAGATTTCCTCTCCAAAACTGGGTGAAACTTTAAAGTCAATTTTCTCGAAAGTTTGAAAAAATAAACTTTTTCCGTTTTCGCGTTAAATAGACGTAGGGAATGTTAAATATTTGCATTCTGCACAAAAATTAGACCTCTAGGGTTAAAATTGGCCCAGCTATGGCCATTTTAGTTTTGGGGTGGCCTAGTTCCCGTTTTGAAGCAGTGCTCAGGTAAAAACCAAAACTTTGACAGGCTGCTGTTGGAAAACTATCAGAGATAGGATCTTGCAATTTGCACTGCTGATGCCCAACGATATGAAGTTATTTTGGACCAAATTTCAAGTTCCTAGCGCGAACGGTCTGGTTGCCAGAGCAGATTTAGTGTCGCCAACTTCCTGCAAACACCGTTTAATGCAGATTTCCTCTCCAAAACTGGGTGAAACTTTAAAGTCGATTTTCTCGAAAGTTTGAAAAAATAAACTTTTTCCGTTTTCGCGTTAAATAGACGTAGGGAATGTTAAATTTGCATTCTGCACAAAAATTAGACCTCTAGGGTCACAATTGGCCCAGCTATGGTCATTTTAGTTTTGGGGTGGCCTAGTTCCCATTTTGAAGCAGTGCTCAGGTAAAAGCCAAAACTTTGACAGGCTGCTGTTGGAAAACTATCAGAGATAGGATCTTGCAATTTGCACTGCTGATGCCCAACGATATGAAGTTATTTCGGACCAAATTTCAAGTTCCTAGCGCGAACGGTCTGGTTGCCAGAGCAGATTTAGTGTCGCCAACTTCCTGCAAACACCGTTTAATGCAGATTTCCTCTCCAAAACTGGGTGAAACTTTAAAGTCGATTTTCTCGAAAGTTTGAAAAAATAAACTTTTTCCGTTTTCGCGTTAAATAGACGTAGGGAATGTTAAATTTGCATTCTGCACAAAAATTAGACATCTAGGGTCACAATTGGCCCAGCTATGGCTATTTTAGTTTTTGGGTGGCCTAGTTCCGTTTTAAAGCAGTGCTCAGGTAAAAGCCAAAACTTTGACAGGCTGCTGTTGGAAAACTATTAGAGATAGGATCTTGCAATTTGCACTGCTGATGCCCCACGATATGAAGTTATTTTGGACCAAATTTCAAGTTCCTAGCGCGAACGGTCTGGTTGCCAGAGCAGATTTAGTGTCGCCAACTTCCTGCAAACACCGTTTAATGCAGATTTCCTCTACAAAACTGGGTGAAACTTTAAGGTCAATTTTCTCGAAAGTTTGAAAAAATAAACTTTTTCCGTTTTCGCGTTAAATAGACGTAGGGAATGTTAAATTTGCATTCTGCACAAAAATTAGACCTCTAGGGTCAAAATTGGCCCAGCTATGGCCATTTTAGTTTTGGGGTGGCCTAGTTCCCGTTTTGAAGCAGTGCTCAGGTAAAAGCCAAAACTTTGACAGGCTGCTGTTGGAAAACTATCAGAGATAGGATCTTGCAATTTGCACTGCTGATGCCCAACGATATGAAGTTATTTTGGACTAAATTTCAAGTTCCCACCGCGACGGTATGGTTGCACAAGCAGATTTAGTGTCGCCAGCTTCCTGCAAACACCGTTTAATACAGATTTCCTCTCCAAAACTGGGTGAAACTTTAAAGTCAATTTTCTCGAAAGTTTGAAAAAATAAACTTTTTCCGTTTTCGCGTTAAATAAACGCAGGGAATGTTAAATTTGCATTCTGCACAAAAATTAGACCTCTAGGGTCAAAATTGGCCCAGCTATGGACATTTTAGTTTTGGGGTGGCCTAGTTCCCGTTTTGAAGCAGTGCTCAGGTAAAAGCCAAACTTTGACAGGCTGCTGTTGGAAAACTATCAGAGATAGGATCTTGCAATTTGCACTGCGTGTGCCCAACGATATGAGGTTATTTTGGGCCAAATTTCAAGTACCTACCGCGAACGGTCTGGTTGCCAGAGCAGATTTAGTGTCGCCAACTTCCTGCAAACACCGTTTAATGCAGATTTCCTCTCCAAAACTGGGTGAAACTTTAAAGTCGATTTTCTCGAAAGTTAGAAAAAAAAAACTTTTTCCGTTTTCGCGTTAAATAGACGTAGGGAATGTTAAATTTGCATTCTGCACAAAAATTAGACATCTAGGGTCACAATTGGCCCAGCTATGGCTATTTTAGTTTTTGGGTGGCCTAGTTCCGTTTTGAAGCAGTGCTCAGGTAAAAGCCAAAACTTTGACAGGCTGCTGTTGGAAAACTATTAGAGATAGGATCTTGCAATTTGCACTGCTGATGCCCAACGATATGAAGTTATTTTGGACCAAATTTCAAGTTCCTAGCGCGAACGGTCTGGTTGCCAGAGCAGATTTAGTGTCGCCAACTTCCTGCAAACACCGTTTAATGCAGATTTCCTCTACAAAACTGGGTGAAACTTTAAGGTCAATTTTCTCGAAAGTTTGAAAAAATAAACTTTTTCCGTTTTCGCGTTAAATAGACGTAGGGAATGTTAAATTTGCATTCTGCACAAAAATTAGACCTCTAGGGTCACAATTGGCCCAGCTATGGCCATTTTAGTTTTGGGGTGGCCTAGTTCCCGTTTTGAAGCAGTGCTCAGGTAAAAGCCAAAACTTTGACAGGCTGCTGTTGGAAAACTATCAGGGATAGGATCTTTCAATTTGCATTGCTGATGCCCAACGATATGAAGTTATTTTGAACCAAATTTCAAGTTCCTACCGCGAACGGTCTGGCTGCCAGAGCAGATTTAGTATCGCCAACTTCCTCCAAACACCGTTTAATGCAGATTTCCTCTCCAAAACTGGGTGAAACTTTAAAGTCGATTTTCTTGACAGTTTGAAAATATAAACTTTTTCCGTTTTCGCCTGAAATAGACGCAGGGAATGTTAAATTTGTATTCTGCACAAAATTTAGTCCTCTAGGGTCATAATAGGCCCAGCTATGGCCATTTTAGTTTTGGGGTGGCCTAGTTCCCGTTTTGAAGCAGTGCTCAGGTAAAAGCCAAACATTTGACAGGCTGCTGTTGGAAAACTATCAGAGATGGGATCTTGCAATTTGCACTGCGTGTGTCCAAGCATATGAAGTTATTTTATGCCAAATTTCAAGTTCCTACCGCGAACGGTCTGGCTGCCATAGCAGATTTAGTGTTACCAACTTCCTGCAAACACCGTTTAATGCAGATTTCCTCTCCAAAACTGTGTGAAACTTAAAGTCGATTTTCTCGAAAGTTTGAAAAAATAAACTTTTTCCGTTTTCGCCTGAAATAGACGTAGGGAAAGTTAAATGTGTATTCTGCACAAAAATTAGACCTCTAGGGTCAAAATTGGCTCAGCTATGGCATTTTAGTTTTGGGGTGGCCTAGTTCCCATTTTGAAGCAATGCTCAGGTAAAAGCCAAAACTTTGACAGGCTGCTGTTGGAAAACTATCAGAGATAGGATCTTGCAATTTGCACTGCGTGTGCCCAACGATATGAAGTTATTTGTGGCCAAATTTCAAGTTCCTACCGCCAGGGCAGATTTAGTGTCGCCAACTTCCTGCAAACACCGTTTAATGCAGATTTCCTCTCCAAAACTGGGTGAAACTTTAAAGTCGATTTTCTCGAAAGTTTGAAAAAATAAACTTTTTCCGTTTTCGCCTGAAATAGACGTAGGGAATGTTCAATTTGTATTCTGCACAAAAATTAGACCTCTAGGGTCAAAATTGGCCCAGCTATGGCCATTTTAGTTTTGGGGTGGCCTAGTTCCCGTTTTGAAGCAGTGCTCGGGTAAAAGCCAAAACTTTGACAGGCTGCTGTTGGAAAACTATCAGAGATAGGATCTTGCAATTTGCACTGCGTGTGTCCAACGATATGAAGTTATATTGAGCCAAATTTCGGAGTATTTTCGGATTTTTATCATTTTCAACCGATTACGATGGATTTTTTTTGTTTATTTCAGTTATCTCTTCTCTACACGAAAACCACTTAAAAACTTGAGATTTTTTACTTTTGACGCTGAAATTTGGAACTCTTTTTTGATGTTTTTTTTCAATTTTCACAATTTTATTTCGATCGAACTCTTAGGCATATAGATATTGCTATTACGAACAAAACTGTGTTTTCAAAATTTTGATGACACTTCCGGTTTTGACGTCATTTGCTTGTAAACTTGAAATTTTAACTTCCGTAGTTTTGGAGATATTTGAATTTTTTTTTTTTTTTTTTTTTTTGCATTTTGTTAGAAATTGTCATCATAAAAGACATGTATAGTAAAATTTGACCAGGAAGTAATATGCCAGGCGCCATGTTGTTGTGACTAATTTATATAAAACTCAAAATGGGGCCTCAGGGGATAATCGGATTTGCACATCGGTGTCTTATGGCAACGAATTTTTTAGTTTCGATTTTAATCTTTTTTTATTCCAGAATTTCAGTAATGACCTAAACTTTCAAGTCTCATAACAATTGACCTTGACCTTTGATGACCTTCTATCATGAACATCAGCTATTGCCTTCGACGAGATCTATTAAATGATATATTCATTTCCTATGTCTGATGTTTACTTTCGGTTTTATCGCCAATTGGAAATTGCAATTTTTAACTTTAAAGAGCTCTGTCACTTGACCAAATTTACATACGTCACAAATTTTTTTGACATATTAACTATGCTTGATCTCCACTTTCAAAAGACATATAACACAATATATTTTGATTAGAATTACCCTTTTTAAAACTTGCAAATTTTGTGCCATTTTCCATCGTAACTGTTTTTTTTTTAAATATCACTTCCGGTTTTGACGTCATTTGTTTGAAAACTTGAAATTTTAACTGGAGTTTCGGAGTTTTTTGAAAATTCTTTTTGCATTATGTTAGAAATGGTCATCATAAAAGATATAAACGATAAAATCAGACCCGGAAGTACTATGTCAGGTGCCATGTTGTTGTGACTAATTTTTATAAAACTAAAAATGGGGCCTTAGGGGATAATCGGATTTGCATAATATCGGTGTCTATGAAATCCTTAGTCGATGGCCTACAACCTTATGACAACCGATTTTTTAATTTCGATTTCGATTTCTTTATATATCTGGAACAAGAATTTTAGTAATGACCAAAACTTTCAAGGATCATATTTAGTGACCTTGACCTTTGATGCCCTTTTGACCTGTACAAAAGTTATTGCCCTTGACGATATCTATGCACGGATACTTAACTCAAGGTTTTCGATGTTTGCTTCCGGTTTTATAGTCATTTGAAAATTAAAGTTTTTAACTTTAAAAAGCTCTGGTCACCAATTTTATTTGACGCGATTTTATGCTTCTGTCTTTAAGTTGTAGTGTGTTAGTCTACTACAAAGATGTGAACTAAAACCGACTCTAACTAAAGCTCTCTTAGGAAATTTTAAGACCGCCATCAAAAATTGATTTATCAATACAAATCATCTGTTTGTGTTATGACTGCAAATGCTTTTGCTAAACGATTCTTTTTAAGTTATCCTCACGAAACTGTCGAGTTGTCACCTTATTTTTATAATTTATCTAGACACTACTCTTGTTTTGCCTCCCTCTATCTTAAATATTAAGCAGCTATTACTGGTGGTGTTCTAGGCAGTATTTGCTTGCCCTTCTGATAATATGGTTCCTCGTTGATTGATAGCGTACGGATTGAGTTTGTGTAAATTTGTCGTCGAGTCATGTTTGTTTCATCCGACGCTTTTTCACGTTTTTGTTTTGTAGTTTTGTGGATGTTTAACAGCTAGGACGGGTGTGGCGCCAGGCAGGGTATGCTTACTCTTCTAGACACCTGATACCACTTTTCATTATGATATACTTACTCATGTATGATTGATATAATTCCTCATATGAAAAGTTCTTAAGCTGTTACCTATGTTTCGTCAAAATGTCTTTTTGGATTTCGAGTTTCGTTTTGCGGTTCGGATCGTCAGTACTTGGTTTCTTTATTACTAGACCTATTTTACATGGGTCAAAATTCTTTCAGTCTCACTGACTGTGCTAAATCAATTAATCCATCAAAAGATATACGAAACAATGTATTTAAATGAAAATAGCGCCTTCTGCCTTTAATATATTAAATTCAATCTTTGTCAGTTGAAGGGGGAGAACTCTATGTTAAAAATATATTTACATTCAAATGTGAGGTTCTCTCCCTTCAACCGGTAATTGAATTAACATGCGTTTTTGGTGATTCGAAATACTATTAGTTTGAGCGATACGATACGTATGTTATTAATGTACTTTGTGCTTCTTAAAACATTGATACACCTTTGGCTAATTGGCTAATTCAGGGACATAATTTATAAGTTGGTCGTATTACTAGCAGAAATAACGAATTTGTCAACCGCTTCCATATGTATCTCACAGGATGATTAATTGACAAGTTTTCGTTGCTTTCTATTTGATTTTAGTTCAAGTGACCATGAGGAAGTTTTATTATCATCATCATCGTGTAGGTGTAACACACCTCAAGAGGGTCATACTATGCTGCCATATCTGATAACATGCAAAAATTTTGCCAGGACAACGGCATTAGCCTGCTGTTATATCAATTTCCAACTGTCGAGAGATCTTTAACGTGCACACGGGATCTCGGTTTATTGTCTCCTTCGAACGATTAGACGCCTTTATCATGACAGCCCCTCGGACCTGCATCACTGACAGGGGGGTAATCGTGATGAAATTTCATCACCTAAAATTATATTATTTGTGTAACACACATCGAGAGGGTCATACTATACTGCTATATATGATGACATGTGAGAGTCTATGTTGTTGTATAACAACGTTCCATCCCCTCAGCACGTTAAACGATTCATGATCAGTGTACCAACATCTAGAAAGTTACAAGATACCATATTGTTTCTTTTAACGCTTCTCACTGGTCAATGTTTTGATATGTAATGTACAACGAACGCAGTGTTTTAAAATGTTTTTTTTTATAATATCATAAAACTATAATACAACATTGAAATTTTTTGGGGAGAATTGTATCCTACTAAACTGCATTGAAAATCACATAGAAGATCAACTACTGATAGAATTTAGACAATTGGTGGATGTTATGAGAACAGCAGAAGTGTTTTATCTACCAAGATGTTATTTATAATGTCTATAGAAAAAGAGATCATAAAATGCAATCTCCATGGGTTTTGTGATGCATCTATGAAAGCATATGGTGCAGTAGTGTACTAGCAAACGTATTCATTCTTAGCTTCAAAAAATCGATTAGCTCCAGTCGTTCAACAATCTATACCAAGATTGGAACTTTTGTCAATATTAATTTTGTCAAGGCTTATGGTAACAATTCAGAACGTTTTTGAAATTGACCTAAACATCGATTATTCAACTTGTTGGTCAGACTGCAAAGTAGCATTACATTGAAGAATCAAGATAAAGAGTGGAAACAGTTTGTGCAGAACAGGGTAAATGAAATTAGAAGTCTGATGCCTGTTGAAAATTTCAAGCACTGTCCAGGAAAGGAAAATCCAGCTGAAATTCCATCAAGAGGAATGAATCCTAAAGAATTCCTGTCAGATTCTCAATTATAGTTCCATGGTCCATTATGGTTAAGAAGTCAATTGTAATTAACCAGTAATAAACCAAGATGAATATCTATCAGAAATGAAGATATAGTCTAAAATGGAATCTACACTATTGGTAAAAACACAGAAAGCTGAATGTATTGGTAGAATTATGACGTGTGAATATTACAGTGATTTCAACAGACTTGTTAGAATAACCAGTTTAATTTTGAAGTTCATTAGAATTCTAAAGTCTAAAGTTTCAAAAACTCAAGACAAGATTATTGAAGAGAACAATGATGAAACAAAAAGAGCAGAAATCTTATGGTTATTGGAAAACCAAAAGACATTTAAATCATGTAAAAATTATCAGAAGTGGAATATGGAATTCAGATTGTTTACTGATGAAAATTGTTTGATGAGATGTGGTGGCAGGTTGGGAAACTCAGAATTACTCTATTCTTCAAGGTATCCAATTATATTACATTCCAGTTGGTTGGTTAACAACTTTAATTACCTGGCTTGCACATCAGAAATTATTTCATGGTGGAGTTAAATCTACATTAGCAGAAACCAGATCAAATTACTGGATAGTTAAAGGGAGACAATTTGTCAGACAAATAATCCATGGTTGTACAATTTGTAAGAGATTTAATGGTAAACCTTACACACCTCCAGAATCACCAGATTTGCCAGAATTCAGAGTTCACGAAGCTAATCACTTTGCCAACACAGGTTTAGATTACATTGGTCCAGTTCATTCTAAAGATTAAGGTAAATTATGGATTTGTTTATTTACATGCTATATAACAAGAGCTGTTCATTTGGAGTTGGTTTCAAATCTCACTCCAGATGCCTTCCTCAGATGTTTTAGAAGATTCACTGCAAGAAGATCAATTCCAAAGGTTATAGTCTCAGATAATGCATCTATATTCAAGCCAGCCTCTAGAGAAATTATCAGTATTATGCAGGATTCATCAGTCAAGAAATATTTCATGAATCAACATGTCAAAGCACCTTGGTTGGGCGGTTTTTATGAAAGGTTAGTCAAATTAGTCAAAGATGGTCTGAAGAAGAATATTGGTCAAGCTAACTTACGTTTTGATGAAATATCTACAGTGGTAACTGAAGTCGAAGCTATATTAAACACACACCCATTGTCATATACAACTTCGGATGACATAGAAGAACCGTTAACTCCATCACATTTAATATATGGTTATCGTGTAATCAGTCTTCCAGATAGACATATTGGTAAATTAGAAGATATAGATGATGTTAATCAGTCAGATATGAGTCGGAGAATGAAACATATTCAAACAGTTATTGGTCATTTCTCTTCAAGATGGGGAAAAGAATATCTACAAGAATTGAGAAATCAACATAGGAATAAAAAGAAGTCAAAGTCAGTCAGTACATCAATTTCAGTCGGTGATGTTGTCTTGGTACATGATGAGCAACAACCAAGGGGTATGTGGAAACTAGGTCGAATAGAGAAACTTATTGAAAGTAAAGATGGTCAGGTCAAAATACGAACCAAAAATGATAGAATTAATACGTTAAACCGTCCAGTTCAACTTTTATATCCTCTAGAAGTAACCGGTAATCCTGTCAATGGTAAACCAGAACCAGATGTCTTGATAGATAAGTCAGAATTTCAAGAAGAAGAAATGGCAGAAAATTGTATGGAAAATCAGGAAGTCATCTGAGAACCAACAAGAAGGCCGAAACGTTCTGCTGCAGTTGTTGGAGAAACTATTCGGAGAAAATGGATAAAAGACTACAGTCCTCAAAAATCTAAAATTTGATATTATGTTCAAAGACATTCTAGTCAATTCAAAGACTTTTCTAGTTAAATTCAGATTATTGTGTTCAGAGACTTAAGGATGGAACAATTCAATATAGAGACATGTGGTACATTTCAGAATATGGTTATTCGAAGATGATAAACTTTCAGTTATTACAAGATCACAGGAGATTTATAATTTTGTTATTTTTTTGTGTTGAACAGTACAGGTCAACAGAGAGGAGTATGAGATATTCAATTCCATAAACTCAATTTACACTTCACCAATATTCCAAATACTCGTTTTATGCATGTTTGTTTTATATATGATGTCGCCCATACATCTTTACTAAGCTCCAGGGGCCGAATATGGGACAAGGTCCTACAACAAACACATAATTTCGGTGAAGCTTTCATAGTATTACAATAGTTTCAAAATATTCCCATCTCAACAATGTACTTCCGATGTTCTATACTTCCGAGGATTGCGAAAGAGCAAGACCAGTCTTGCAAAAAAATAAATAAATAAAAAATAGTGCTTTTAAAACGATATGTTACAATCCACAACAGTACATAATAATCATTTTTAGGAATATATTCTGTAAAGTATTGTGTTAGTTCCGTCGGGACAAGATGGAATTTTCCATAGAATGGATTTTCCATAGACACAACTACCATCCATCTGTTCAAATCCTTGGTCGTAAGCACACACTTCCAGACAGCCTTTATTTCTTTCACTTTCTGACTTGAAATTGCAACAGTTTCAGCGTCTCTTGCTCAATGTTGTTCGAACTCGTTGTGCTGATGTATTGATTCGGTATAGAATGAACAGTCTTGAACAAATTATACGAACTGCAATCTCATTCATACTCGGTAGTAATTCATCTAGTGGTCGATGATTCAAAGATTAGATAAGATTGAAAGGAGCTATTAGTAAAGTAATATACACGCACTTTTTAACAATATGTCGGCAACAAATCTGGGAAAATTTTGTCAAAATCCCTTATGCAATCAGCTCTCTATTTTAGTCCACCAACAAAATTGAACACGTTTAGTGGAACAAGGGAACTAACTCGTCTCATATATATTCGTTTTTTCTGATTTTGGATTATTCTTGGGTGATTAGGATTACAACCACTCAATTTGTTTTAAAAACGAGGGGAATAACTCATATATAAATAAATAAATGTTTCGATGTTCTTATTTTCATTAATATTGATCATTGGATGATTACAAACGCTCACACCAAGATTAACCAACAAACCAAACATACAAATGAGTGGGCGTATATAAATCAAGAAAGATAATCTCAAAACAAATCGCAAGGATATTTTCTTTTTATAAAAGTATAAATTTTATTAAAATTATCTTATCCAACGATACAACGTTGGAATTGAAATCGATTTTGTGAGAAAAATAAGTAGATACATTAAGAGATGCTTGGTGCATTAAAGGGATTGTAAAGAGGTTTTCTAAACATTGTATGTGCATCGGGGTCACTGATAGCATCAATTTGCTCCATTCCATTTTCCATTACAACGTCTGTGGTTCTTGCAATTCCACTATAACGCGTTTTATGACGTCACTGACAGTGATCTGCATAGATTTCAATTGACCTTATACACGCGTCGGCCATCTTGGATCCATATCAAGGCTCATACCGCATTGTCGCCTTGACGTTTTTAAAGCCTCCTTCTCCAATCTAACTAACTTAAACCTTATCAAATTTGACATCATTATAACCGGAATTATGAAGTGTTTCTACACATATTTTTCAAAAAATAGGCCATGTTTTAGCCCATTTTCTAGCTGTTGATAGGGTGATTAGTCATATTCCTCTTCATTCATTTAACGTTGCATTTTGTGAATGGATGACGTCATTTCCGTTATGAACGGTTTCAAAGCGAGGCGTGAATAAGGTATATTATAGTAGCCTCCGGTAGATCACTCTCAGTGACGCCATAAAACGCAATAGTTTTAGTGGAATTGCAAGAACCACAGACGTCGGAATGGAAATTGGAATGGCGCAAATTGATGTTACCATTGTCCCCGATACACATACAAAGTTTAGAAAATTACTTTACAATCACTTTAAAACATCCTACAATGACAACGCAATAATTATTAACTGGTAGTATCAATGAATAACCAAAGCATAATCTTACACATCATATACATATTTTTTAATGAATAATTGACTAGACAGGGTGATTGAATGTTTAAACAGGTTTGTGAAATAAAACAGGAATAAAATTTTGTCTGAACACTAAATAGAATTCCTTCCGTGCCGATTTCGACCATGAAAGTGACCATTTTTGAAATTTACTCTGAAAATACTATGATCAACCTTGTGTTTCTTTTTGTGACCATTAATCTCTCCAAGGTGACCATTAAGGTCATGATCAGGGCTGTGATCATGATTGTGGTGATTGTGATTGTTCATTTTAATGCTCATTTGGTGCATTTTCCCCCTTGCAAGAGAAAATGTTTTATTAGTTCTTTCCATGGCCATTTCCGTTGCTCGTCCGATGTTGACCTTTGCTTTATCAATTTGTTGTGTAAAGTAAACTATAGCTACGTTAATACACATTGATACTAGAGAGAGTCCTATAAACACATACACTGATGATAATAGGAAAAATTTAGGATGAGCAGGAATAATATCACCGAAACCAATTGTACTTATAGAAATAAAAATAAAATACACAGCTTCGAAATACGTCCAATCTTCCCATCTGGTATATATAAAAGCACCAAGAAACATATACACAATAACAATGGCTAGTGCCAAATAAAAATTCACATTAAATTCTGTGTCCACTTCATATCCAAAATATATTTTTACACCAGGTCTTACTTCCGTTCCATTGACCACTTTCCCTTTAGTAGCCTCCTCTAAATTATAGTCCTCAGTTTTACATCGTCTTACTCTCCTACAACATCTACTCCGACAAATCTGACTTAGAAAAGCTAAAACGAATTTAATTCCAAATGTGAATCGTTTACCCATATCAGCTAATGTTATTAATGCGAGTGGTATACCAATAAAGGCATATATTATTGTTACAATTTGTCCTAAAGTAGTTGAAGGATAGATGTGACCATATCCTGAAAACAAAAATGTTCTTTTATTAATAAATGAACTTGATGAAAATGACTTATTTTGGGGCTTTGAGGTAAACTAATGTCAATTTGTGATTACCTTGTTTATTAATTCAGCACTTGACTATTTACAAGCAAGCAGAAAATATGGAATGAATGGAGTTCTGCGTCCTGCTTTGCTGCACCTATATGGGCTAACTGAAAACGGGCAAATGCCATGCAGTGTGAGAAATTTTGCCAGGACAGCGGCACAAGCCTGCTCTTATTTTCGATTTCCAACTGTTGAGGGATCTTTAACGTGCACAGCCAACAGCACACGGGACATCGGTTTATTGTCCCATCCGAACGACAAGACGCCTTTTCCATGTCAGCCCCTCCGACCTGCATCACTGACAGGGGGAAACCGGGTTAAGAAATCCCAATGTATTATCTTGACCAATTCCGGGATTGAACCCTGGAACTTCAAGTAAGCAAGCAAGCGTCTAACTCACTGAGCCACCGCGGCTCCCTACAAGCAAGCAGAGACAAACGCTATAATCATCTTCATCATTAATTTAAATTAGTATAATATTTAGTTTTGATATTTCTATAGGTCAAGTATTGAAATATCGTTTACATTCATGACATTTACAAAGTACATTGAATGTCACATAACCAATTATAACTGTTGTAATAACTGTTACCAGGACTTGACATGAACTCCAACAAAAAACAGTGGCACTGCCAGTTTTCTAAGCAAGGTAACATACACCCACTTTCAGCTCAACAATAACTTTTATCACGAGCTAATAACCAAATAAATCAAATAATAGAAACTGATTTGAAGTCTTTTAATTAAATGTCTTTCATAGATTTCAAAATCAAAACTGTATTTCTTCTGAAATTAAACCAGCAGTTGCAGATCTAAATTCCTGACTTCAAACCTGACAAAAATCACACAACTATACAGACATTTCATCAAAATCAATAGAAGAGTCTCAAGATCGCACCATACACAGACATATAAAATACGAAATCAAAAAAAGAGACTACCATTACAATTTTCTTAAAAGTCTTAATATTGCGACTCATTTTTTCATGTTTCATCTAATTATCGTGAATTTGAACGAATCTTTTCAATATACACTCCGGAGTCAACCCTGTTCGTGTTTTACACTAGGACAATCTGCTAAGTCGCGATTTCAGTGAAGCATCTGTCTGCATAACTACTGAACCCGGTTCGAATTGGAGTTCGACCCTAATGAAGAGTCGGCCCTTAGAGTTTCCACGTGTAAACAACTTCCCACCCCTGGTGGATCCGAAGATTTTACTCTCATGTATAACGCTTACATGATATTTTCTATAGTGTAAGTAGTGAAATATCGTTTACATTCATGCCATTACAAAGTACTCATACTAATTTAAAGAGACGAAGTCAAAGATAATAATTAAATAGCTACTAATCAAAATATCGTCAATATTGAAATAGACAGACGTTATAGGGTCAAAGGCAATATTCAAACACGAGTGACAAAGATGTACATAAAACCAAAGAAAATACTAGAGCCACATGTGACCAAGAGTGGGTCTTTGCATCTGTGCAATTTTACAAATTCTAGAACAAGTATACAGTATACACCAACATAAAAATTTCACAAATTCCCTGAAGCCCTATTTTGAATTTTATAGAAATGTGTCAAATCAACAAGGCGCCAAAAGTATTCTTTTCGGACTCAATTTTATTTTAAAATCGGCTGTAGAATTACGATTAATAACGATAAGTATAATTCCGTTGAAATATTTCAATTACACCGGAAATTATTCAACCGGAAGTAAAAATAGATCTGCTTAAACCGGAAGTGATGCTAAAAGTTAGAGTCTTTAAAAATTTGTCATGAATGGAAACGATATTTCAATACTTGACCTACTTAAAAGTCTGCTGCAACTGTTGCAGTTTAAGCTATGTGCCCTGTGTCAAAAACGAAAAAAAGGAAACATTTCACACAATTAAAATCTATTTCAATTGGGACATGTTTTAAGAAAGTTCTAAGAAAGTAAAAATATACCTATTGTCGTATAAACTGTTCCACTATAAAATAAAGCGGTATAGAAATCCCATTTAGGTTTGGTGACTGAGAGTGAAACTCCGGTCTTATAAGCTGTGTATATTTCCTCCTCATAATCTTTTAGTAAATTGAATAACTGATTTCTGAGGTCGGTCTCGTTAAGTAGTGGTATATTTGTAAAATTCACAAATTGTTCAATGATCTCCTTCCTTTCCTTTTTGATAACAGCCTTTTGTTCAGTTTCATAAGGAGCTTCAATGGCTCGAAATATAAAGGCACCAATAAGAGAATATACTATTAATAAAAATAGCAGTCCAACAATAGAACGGATGTAGGAATACAACACTTTTAGCACATGTTTAACTCTTATCCAACACACATTATTTTGGGATGTGTTTTTGTCTGGTTCAAGGATGCTGTTTTGTGAGATTCCACTAGTCTGCATGGTGACAGAACCCTCCGTCATACTGTCTGCAAGGAGCCTGTCACTCGCCAAGATATCTGAAATGAAGAAAATACACAGCTTGAATTATGACTTGAACGATTAATTTGTTGATGATATTATTGATTGACTTTAAAATTACCTGATTATGAAGAGGTTGCAATGATTATTAATTTTGCATCAGTATACTTCAAAACAACGGCCTCAATAACATTACACCTAAACATTACTAATATCAAATGGCACGTCTCCATGGAGATGATAATCTCAGAAATCAAACACTTTTAAAATTATTTGTACGTTTTGAACAATATACGTTACGTGTCTAAAGTCAAAAGGCTTATATTCCCTAGTGGCTAATCTACTAAGTAAGAGCGTTTCATATATATCATTACCATTTAAATATTAATGTTGTGAAAATGCCTTTTGTTCATAACAAGATAAGTTTACTCGGATACATTGAGCTTCACATTCATCTATTCACAGGGGTGTTTTCTTATCATTTTGAATATTATCATGACCACAAAGTTTTCTGACATGGAACAACCATATAAATACAATATATCAATTTTCTAAGTCAATCAAGGAACCACACCACACTATTTTACCAAAATATTCTCAACACGTTGTTGACAAAATGCCTTTATTTAGCGAAGCCGAATGCCGAAGTTAGAACTGGAGTTGAACTATGTTTTCCCGATAATTAACCAGGCTTTTATCATAACCTTGAACTTTTTCTTCCCTGAACCAAACATACCTGTCGCCTGCTTTCGACAACCTTCAAAAATATTTGAATATTGAACCAGTAAATGATTTTCAAATTATCAACATATGATCAAAATTAAACCATTACCTGAACGAGTGTGGTTGTTAGTTTTGTCTTATAGTCAACGAACAAAAAAAAAAAAGAATCACGAATAGATTTATACTGGTGATGTGAAACATTTTTAATACAGAACATTCTTATCAAACTTGTATGACACATTAACGAAATAAAAAACAAAACATGGAAACCATTATCTAAAAATAAATGATCCAAATTAATTGCAAAAAGAGTTACCTGAGTATTAACAAACCACAACAAAACTTGCTCGAATAACCGACTAGTATGATTTTAAACAATAAATCGACAAAAACCGATATATTATAAGCACGTATCTATAGAAATATATTTAATACTCCACACGGTAAAAAAGGCAATTCAGTAGTTAAGTATAGCCTCGATAGAGATGAACAATAAAATCATACCAGTATTTTATCAATTATCTTCTCCAGCATAAACGAACACCAGGGAGTATAATGAATGATGAATATTTATAATATACCATATCAAATGTTTGTTCGCAATGAAATTCACTTTCAGACGTCTAGATCTAGATAAAATGTTTATGGCAGTATGATTTTGTCATCTTTTCCTATGTTCAAATATATCATTAATAAGTCTTTTCTAGTTGATAAAAACTTAAATGATAGAAGTGCATTCAAGCATAATGCATCATTTATTTCTATAGATTACAATAAAAGCATCAATTGTGAACACGAGACAAATTTTCTCTAGGTTTTCATGACATAATTTATTTCTGTAAAAAGATGGGACGAACTTCTTCTGATGCTCCTAATGAATTTCCTATTACTGTGGATTTTATATTGTCGTCACCCCTGTCCGTCAGTTATTGCCGTCAAAATTGGCTTGTGGACGTAATAGAGACTATAGTTTTCATCTGATTTGAATGAATTTGGTGTGATCGTTAGTATTGATGATTTCTTGGACAAGTTCGCCTTTGACAATTTTTTTTTACTACATGTATAGAGGCTTGTGAATGTGAAGTGACGGTTTAAGTCAGAATTCTATGAAATCTTAAATCTTTGACGGGTCAGAATTTTTGGTAAGATTCGACACAAATCGGCGATATACTAAAATGTATCAGTCAAGTGGGCGTATCTTACTAGGCAACCACTTATTTAATAAAATAAGGTTGAGACCATAGGCGAAGTGTATATCGTATTTATCTCGTGTTAACTCTAGAGCATACAAATAGATCTCCTTGGTTCGAGCCAATGTAAAGATGATGCCCATCGATTTCGTTGTAATTGCACAATTTCCCACTGATCTTTATTGTTGACCTCAGCAGGGAAACTTATGATGTTCTAGATATCCCTGTATAACTTGAAGATTATCGTGTGTTATTGTAGTATACAAAACATGCATAGACACGTTCCTTAGTACAAGCTGGTTTAAAAATACATACTTTTAATTATTGATAGGTTACTATAGAAATAGAGAAACTTGTACCATAGATTAAAGGTTAACATATTACCATAATCTACGAATCTGTGAACTTCAATGAATAAATGAATAATATATATATTCGTGTGAGATTTTATACATAGACTATCTAAACTATGGTTTCAAGTTTACTCCAACATTTTGTCTGAACTAGCAATAATGAAATATTTTGACAAATTAAAAGGCACTACTACGGGCACTTAACAACTTTACATATACCAAAAAGATAAAGAAACTAGAACTGTTCAGATAACAGTACTGATGCAGGGCTTGTTACGACACAAAGGTACGACCGGTGCGGCAATATTTCTTGTGCATGCCCTGAACTCATACTCTTATAGCACATGCGACACAAACAGATTTTGAAGGAATTCGGGTAAGAAATAAGAAAATTGGCGATGCGCATGCGCGCTACACAAATTCAATATAATGTTGATATATCGGATCTAATTTTACACATACATGTCAATTTTAAAGAAATTCGGATGAGAAATAAGAAAGTTGGCGATGCGCATGCGCACTACCAAATTCAATATATCCATGACATTTCGGATCTAATTATACACATACATGTCAATTTTGAAGAAATTTTGATAAGAAATAAGAAAGTTGGCGATGCGCATGCGCACTACACAAATTCAATATATCCATGATATTTTGAATCTAATTATACACATACATGCCAATTTTGAAGAAATTCGGATAAGAAATAAGAAAGTTGGCGATGCGCATGCGCACTACACAAATTCAATATTTCCATGATATTTCGAATCTGATTATGCACATATATGTCAATTTTGAAGAAATTTGGATGAGAATTAAGAAAGTTGATAATGCGCATGCGCAGAACCTAAATCTAACATTTCCCCTGAATTCGCAATCCGATCATGCATATACGTACCAAGTTTCATAAAATTCGGATAAGAAATAAAAAAGTTGGTAAATTAAGTGGAAATGTACCTTTAAATGTAGTTCCGTTTGCATAAATTACAGCATGATGCTGTTCAATCCAACCTAGAGTGTGCTTATATGTTATAACTGGACACAAGAAATAGTTATCAGAAAACAGTGTGAACATAGCTTTAACTTAACACCCTAAACTTTGATTTATATCTGTGTTGACAGGGTCACTGACACTAATTAACCGAAATACCTCTATTTAAAAACATTGCACATTGGTACATTTTGAATAATATGCTTGAAAGGTATGCATCATTGGATGCGTCTTGATGCGTAGATTACGAATATGCAAAAATTATGATATTTGCACAAAAAGGGTAGCTGCTAGAGCCATTTAAAACAAATTTTAAACTTTTTTCAATCGCTTATAAAATCGAAAGTTACGGTCAAAAACAAAAAATGAAAATACCAGTGGATAGATATTGTCGAGAACATGGTGTCATGAGAAATTCAAGGTCCTGGGAGGTCAAGGTCACGAGAAAAATGACTTCTAATATTGAGCAATTCTAAAATAATTTCAATTAAAAATTACTAGAAAGCAAAATAAAATTTCAAAATTCGGATACCTAGACATTGGTCTTAAACGACTAACGTTTCGATGAGTACCAGAATCATGAAAATCGGATAATAATTGAGAGACAAGTAGCAATTTAAAGATATGTTACTATTATCCAAGATGGCGGAAGATTTGACGTTTCCGGTACAATTTTTTTCACTAAATTTATGTCAAATGATATGTCTAGTGACATGCATATATTTATTTCAGCATATCTGTAAAAGGTAAAAAGTTGAAAATCGAACTTTATGAGCATTTTTAGCAAAAACCAAAAAAGTTGCAAAATTTCTGAAAACGGGTTTATGTTTATCTCCATAATAGTAATGTATATATAAAATTTCAGATCGATCGCATTATAAGCAAACATTTTAGTATTGAGCTAAAATAGTTTTGCTACAAAAAGTTGCAAATATTTTTGCAAATTGACATTTTTTATAAAGCGATACTATGTCGTTAAATATGTACAATACAATACGAGAAACTCTATGCAAATCGAAGTGTAAATACGACTCCCAGTACTGTCCGAAATATTTCATGGATGCATAATTTATGCATAATCAAATTTGCATAACTGTTCCGTAATACATTTAAAATCTAATGAGCGCGTTTTACAAATACGACATGGTACGAAAATTACCGTACTATGTGCCGTTTCGTCCCTGTGCTCTGTCAAAAAATCGAAAAAAAAAAAAAAAAAAAAAAAAAAAAAGAACTAGAACTGTTCAGATAACAGTACTGATGCAGGGCTTGTTACGACACAAAGGTACGACCGGTGCGGCAATATTTCTTGTGCATGCCCTGAACTCATACTCTTATAGCACATGCGACACAAACAGATTTTGAAGGAATTCGGGTAAGAAATAAGAAAATTGGCGATGCGCATGCGCGCTACACAAATTCAATATAATGTTGATATATCGGATCTAATTTTACACATACATGTCAATTTTAAAGAAATTCGGATGAGAAATAAGAAAGTTGGCGATGCGCATGCGCACTACCAAATTCAATATATCCATGACATTTCGGATCTAATTATACACATACATGTCAATTTTGAAGAAATTTTGATAAGAAATAAGAAAGTTGGCGATGCGCATGCGCACTACACAAATTCAATATATCCATGATATTTTGAATCTAATTATACACATACATGCCAATTTTGAAGAAATTCGGATAAGAAATAAGAAAGTTGGCGATGCGCATGCGCACTACACAAATTCAATATTTCCATGATATTTCGAATCTGATTATGCACATATATGTCAATTTTGAAGAAATTTGGATGAGAATTAAGAAAGTTGATAATGCGCATGCGCAGAACCTAAATCTAACATTTCCCCTGAATTCGCAATCCGATCATGCATATACGTACCAAGTTTCATAAAATTCGGATAAGAAATAAAAAAGTTGGTAAATTAAGTGGAAATGTACCTTTAAATGTAGTTCCGTTTGCATAAATTACAGCATGATGCTGTTCAATCCAACCTAGAGTGTGCTTATATGTTATAACTGGACACAAGAAATAGTTATCAGAAAACAGTGTGAACATAGCTTTAACTTAACACCCTAAACTTTGATTTATATCTGTGTTGACAGGGTCACTGACACTAATTAACCGAAATACCTCTATTTAAAAACATTGCACATTGGTACATTTTGAATAATATGCTTGAAAGGTATGCATATTATACATCATTGGATGCGTCTTGATGCGTAGATTACGAATATGCAAAAATTATGATATTTGCACAAAAAGGGTAGCTGCTAGAGCCATTTAAAACAAATTTTAAACTTTTTTCAATCGTTTATAAAATCGAAAGTTACGGTCAAAAACAAAAAATGAAAATACCAGTGGATAGATATTGTCGAGAACTTGGTGTCATGAGAAATTCAAGGTCCTGGGAGGTCAAGGTCACGAGAAAAATGACTTCTAATATTGAGCAATTCTAAAATAATTTCAATTAAAAATTACTAGAAAGCAAAATAAAATTTCAAAATTCGGATACCTAGACATTGGTCTTAAACGACTAACGTTTCGATGAGTACCAGAATCATGAAAATCGGATAATAATTGAGAGACAAGTAGCAATTTAAAGATATGTTACTATTATCCAAGATGGCGGAAGATTTGACGTTTCCGGTACAATTTTTTTCACTAAATTTATGTCAAATGATATGTCTAGTGACATGCATATATTTATTTCAGCATATCTGTAAAAGGTAAAAAGTTGAAAATCGAACTTTATGAGCATTTTTAGCAAAAACCAAAAAAGTTGCAAAATTTCTGAAAACGGGTTTATGTTTATCTACATAATAGTAATGTATATATAAAATTCCAGATCGATCGCATTATAAGCAAACATTTTAGTATTGAGCTAAAATAGTTTTGCTACAAAAAGTTGCAAATATTTTTGCAAATTGACATTTTTTATAAAGTGATACTATGTCGTTAAATATGTACAATACAATACGAGAAACTCTATGCAAATCTAAGTGTAAATACGACTCCCAGTACTGTCCGAAATATTTCATGGATGCATAATTTATGCATAATCAAATTTGCATAACTGTTCCGTAATACATTTAAAATCTAATGAGCGCGTTTTACAAATACGACATGGTACGAAAATTACCGTACTATGTGCCGTTTTGTCCCTGTGCTCTGTCAAAAAATCGAAAAAAAAAAAAAAAAAAAAAAAAAAAGAATAATCATTTGCAAAACAAAGCAGGGCGTACTTGTAAAGTACGCCCTGCAATAATCATTTGCAAAACAAAGCAGGGCGTACTTGTAAAGTACGCCCTGCAACTAAGTACTAACGATCCGAACCGCAAAACGAAACTCGAAATCCAAAAAGACATTTTGAATAGGATTAGCTGTTAAACATACACAAAACAAACAACAAGAAAACAAGAACACGAAAAAGCATCAGACAACGTTACTTGACGACACATTTTCATAAACTCAATCAGTACGCCTGAATCAACAAGGAAAGATGACACCAAGTTATCAGAAGGGAAAGCAAATACTGCCTAGAACAACACCGGTAATAGCTGCTTAATACTAAGAAGTAGTGTAGTGTCTTGTAAAATTATAAAACATATACGAAGATACTTCCTCATATGAAAAGTTCTTAACTGCTACCTATATATTGCCAATATGTTGAGATTCGTTTTATAGTTATGGTTGTTCGTGCTTGAGTTTTATTATTAATACCTAAAGGGGCTATGGTATTTTCACTCGTTAAGAACACTGGGTTTAATTGCAGTGCGTTCTAGCGAACGCACTGCTTTGTTTTCATAATGACTATTTGCAGGGCGTACTTTACAAGTACGCCCTGCTTTGTTTTGCAAATGATTATTCTTTTTTTTTTTTTTTTTTTTTTTTTCGATTTTTTGACAGAGCACAGGGACGAAACGGCACATAGTACGGTAATTTTCGTACCATGTCGTATTTGTAATACGCGCTCATTAGATTTTAAATGTATTACGGAACTGTTATGCAAATTTGATTATGCATAAATTATGCATCCATGAAATATTTCGGACAGTACTGGGAGTCGTATTTACACTTCGATTTGCATAGGGTTTCTCGTAATGTATTGTACATATTTAACGACATAGTATCGCTTTATAAAAAATTTCAATTTGCAAAAATATTTGCAACTTTTTGTAGCAAAACTATTTTAGCTCAATACTAAAATGTTTGCATATAATGCGATCGATCTGAAATTTTATATATACATTACTATTATGGTGTTAAACCTAAAGCCGTTTTCAGAAATTTTGCAACTTTTTTGGTTTTTGCAAAAAATGCTCATAAAGTTCGATTTTCAACTTTTTACCTTTTACAGATATGCTGAAATAAATATATGCATGTCACTAGACATATCATTTGACATATATTTAGTGAAAAAAATTGTACTGGAAACGTCAAATCTTCCGCCATTTTGGATCATACCAATATTGCTTAAATTGGTTATAAGTTTTTTATTTATTATCCGATTTCTATGATTTCGGTAATAATTGAAACCTTAGTCGTTTGGCTACATTTGCTAGACATCCGAATTTTGAAATTTTACTTTGACTTCTTTGAATTTTTAATTGAAATTTTTTAATATTTTTTTTCTTTTGCTAAATTTTTGAAGTCATTTTTCACGTGACCTTGACCTCCCATGACCTTGCATTTCTCATGACTCCAAGTTCTTGACAATATCTATCCAATGGTACTTTCATTTTTTTGTTTTTGACCGTAACTTCCGGTTTTATAAGCGATTGAAAATAGTTTAAAATTTGTTTTAAATGGCTCTTACAGCTACCCTTTTTGTGCAAATATCATAATTTTTGTAGATTCGTAATCTACGCATCAAGACGCATCCAATGAGGTATAATATGCATACCTTTAAAGCATATTATTCAAAAAAAACAATGTTCAATGTATATGTATTTGGATAGAGGTATTTCGGTTAATTAGTGTCAGTGACCCTGTCAACACAGATATAAATCAAAGTTTAGGGTGTTAATTTAAAGCTATGTTCACACTATTTTCTGATAACTATTTCTTGCGTCCAGTTAGAACATATAAGAACACTCTAGGTTGGATTGAACAGCGTTATGCTGTAGGTTATGCATATGGAACCTCATTTAAAGGTACATTTCCACTTAATTTACCAACTTTTTTATTTCTCATCCGAATTTTATGAAACTTGGTACGTATATGCATGATCAGATTGCAAATTCAGGGGAAATGATTGAATTAGGTTCTGCGCATGCGCATTATCAACTTTCTCAATTCTCATCCAAATTTCTTCAGAATTGACACATATGTGTATAATCAGATTCGAAATATCAGGGATATATTGAAATTGTGTAGTGCGCATGCGCATCGCCAACTTTCTTATTTCTTATCCGAATTTCTTCAAAATTGACATACATGTGTATAATTAGATTCAAAATATCATGGATATATTGAAATTGTGTAGTGCGCATGCGCATCGCCAACCTTCTTATTTCTTATCCGAATTTCATCAAAATTTACATGGATGTGTATAATTAGATTCGAAATATCATGAACATATTGAATTTGTGTAGTGCGCATGCGCATCGCCAACTTTCTTATTTCTTATCCGAATTTCTTCAAAATTTACATGGATGTGTATAATTAGATTCGAAATATCATGAACATTTTGAATTGGTGTACTGAGCATGCGCATCGCCAACTTTCTTATTTCTTATCCGAATTTCTTCAAAATTTACATGGATGTGTATATTAAGATCCGATATATCATGAATATATTGAATTTGTGTTGTGCGCATGCGCATCGCCAACTTTCTTATTTCTTACCCGAATTCCTTCAAAATCAGTTTGTGTCGCATGCGCTATAAAAATATGAGTACAGGGCATGTACAAGAAATATTGCCGCACCGGTCGTATCTTTGTGTCGTAACAAGCCCTGCATCAGTACTGTTACCTGAACAGTTCTAGTTGCAGGGCGTACTTCGTACGCCCTGCTTTGTTTTCGTATTGATTGTTCTTTTTTTTTTTCGTCCACGGCAGGGCCTATTTCTCGGAACTGGTACTATGTACAGAAAAAGCGATTTCATGACGTTTTCTAACCTGTGGCTAATTACAAAATGAATGTAAAACGAAATTTTTCTGAGCAACATTAAGCGACATTAGCAACAAACATAAAATGGGCTGTAGAAAATGTAATTATTAACCGATTTTGCTCGGATTTACTTTATCGTATTTCTTGTATAAATGGGCAAAAAGTAGTAGTTGAAAATTTTCGATTATAGGAAATTCGCTCGATACTTTTTCTTGTCGTAATTAATCGAAGTATGATTATTTACTTGATTTTTAACGTATCAATTTGAAACTTCTATGATATAGACCGCAAGCAAGAACAAATAATTCTGCACAGTCAAAAAATGTACATCACTTCCGGTTTCAATGATATCACTTCCGGTTACATCACTTTTGGTAAAACTGAGTTATGTTAGAAATAAGGTATGCATAATATTAATGTTGTTTTTACAAACATTTGTAATCAAAAAAATATTTACCGGAAGTGATAATTTGGCAGCCATATCGATTTTGGTCATTTTGCCAAAATTGCTATTCAGAATCTATTTGTTATCTGACTTTCACAATTTTGATATTAATCGAAAGATTGAAACTTTATCTACAACAAATGGGAAGCCGAATTTCGATTTTCGATTTTGACTTTTTTGTATAACGAAATGTTTTTTTCCAAAGTTTAGAGGCTTGTATCACATGACCTTGACCTTGGATGACCTTCATATTGCATATAATGATACCTTGTGACCTTGACCTTCTGATGACCTTTTGACCTTTGGGATCAGAAAATTATAACCTATTTTACAGGGCCCCAAACATGGCTTTTTTAGCATATTGCCAGTGCTGTAGCTCAAAACCTAACTGGAATAACACCCTAATGTTTGCTGATTTTTAATGTACTCTTTAAAAGGTTTCAAATAATATTAGATTTGGCGATGTCAAAATTCAATTAAAAAAAATGTTGCGATTTTGATCAAACCTTAAAGGCTTCTATCTCGAGAACTTGACCTCAGATGATCTTGATATTTACAGATTTTATACAGATTTATGAGAGCTTTAACATGATGTATTCATTTTTCATGTCCGACACGTGCTTTCTGTTTTAGAGGTGTGATTCAAAGGTGATTTTGCATCTTTGAAGCGTTTTTACGAGGGCCCTAATATAGATAAAGCAATAATTTTTTCGGATCCGTAGTGCTGAGTTCCTCAGGTTTCCAAAAATATGCAACACTTCTATGTAACTTGCATATTTCCATATCCCATACCTTAACATGGGACAATAATAGGTATGTCGGTTAATTGACTGTATATAAACAATGTCACTATTAATAGAGTCAGTAAGTTTGACATGTTAAAGTTAAAGGGACTCTACCCCGATTTTTGTTAGATATGAATTATATTCAGTTTACGCAATAAAGGGAGGTCTAGGATGGACTAAACTACGGCATGCTGAAAATTTAACTTACTGAAGCACCCGGTAGGCACGCCCACTGCTTAATTGACCCACTTTCTTATTTATGAACCGATTTTCATCAAAATTTGCACATACCTTTATGTTCGAAGAGTGATTTAAAGAAAAATACAAAATTTGTGATGTGCGCATGCGCAATGCTAACTTTTTAGTTTGTTATCCGATTTTTACGAAATTTGGTATGTACATGTATAATCGGATTCAAAACTTAGGGGAAATGTTAAATTTAGTTATGCGCATGCGCAATATCAACTTCCTTATTTCTTATTCAAATTTCTTCAAAATCGGTATGTATGTGTATAATTAAATTCGAAATATCATGGACATTTTGAATTTGTGAAGTGCGCATGCGCGTCGCCAACTTTCTTATTTCTTATCCGAATTTCATGAAACTTGGTATGCATAACTATATTCCGATTCGAAATATGATGGAGATATTGAATTTGTGTTTTGCGCATGCGCATTGCTAACTTTCTTATTTCTGAACCAAATTCATTCAAAATTGACATGCATGTGTATAATAAGATTCGAGATATCATGGACTATTAAATTTATGTAGTGCGCATGCGCATCGCCAACTTACTTATTTCTTACCAGAATTTCTTCAAAATTAGCATGTTTGTGAATAATCAGCTTTGAAATTTCATGGACATAATAAATTTGTGTAGTGAGCATGCGCAGTAACAACTTTCTTATTTCTCAACCGAATTGCATGAAACTTGGTCTGCATACGTATAGACTGATTCGGGATTTCATGGAAATAGAGTATTTGTGCAGTGCACATGCGCATTGCCAACTTTATTTTTTCTTGTTGAAATATTTTTAAACG